>OY804575.1:60462415-70462415 GCA_963680875.1 Bathymodiolus brooksi
CTCCAGTTACCCAGAAATAAACTACAATAGACAACAAAATGATAACTAGGATTAGTACTAGTGCTCCAGTTACCCAGAAATAAACTACAATAGACAACAACATGATAACTAGGATTAGTACTAGTGCTCCAGTTACCCAGAAATAAACTACAATAGACAACAAAATGATAACTAGGATTAGTACTAGTGCTCCAGTTACCCAGAAATAAACTACAATAGACAACCAAATGATAACTAGGATTAGTACTAGTGCTCCAGTTACCCAGAAATAAACTACAATAGACAACAACATGATAACTAGGATTAGTACTAGTGCTCCAGTTACCCAGAAATAAACTACAATAGACAACAACATGATAACTAGGATTAGTACTAGTGCTCCAGTTACCCAGAAATAAACTACAATAGACAACAAAATGATAACTAGGATTAGTACTAGTGCTTCAGTTACCCAGAAATAAACTACAATAGACAACAAAATGATAACTAGGATTAGTACTAGTGCTCCAGTTACCCAGAAATAAACTACAATAGACAACAAAATGATAACTAGGATTAGTACTAGTGCTCCAGTTACCCAGAAATAAACTACAATAGACAACAACATGATAACTAGGATTAGTACTAGTGCTCCAGTTACCCAGAAATAAACTACAATAGACAACAACATGATAACTAGGATTAGTACTAGTGCTCCAGTTACCCAGAAATAAACTACAATAGACAACAAAATGATAACTAGGATTAGTACTAGTGCTCCAGTTACCCAGAAATAAACTACAATAGACAACAAAATGATAACTAGGATTAGTACTAGTGCTCCAGTTACCCAGAAATAAACTACAATAGACAACCAAATGATAACTAGATTAGTACTAGTGCTCCAGTTACCCAGAAATAAACTACAATAGACAACAACATGATAACTAGGATTAGTACTAGTGCTCCAGTTACCCAGAAATAAACTACAATAGACAACAACATGATAACTAGGATTAGTACTAGTGCTCCAGTTACCCAGAAATAAACTACAATAGACAACAAAATGATAACTAGGATTAGTACTAGTGCTCCAGTTACCCAGAAATAAACTACAATAGACAACAAAATGATAACTAGGATTAGTACTAGTGCTCCAGTTACCCAGAAATAAACTACAATAGACAACAAAATGATAACTAGGATTAGTACTAGTGCTCCAGTTACCCAGAAATAAACTACAATAGACAACAAAATGATAACTAGGATTAGTACTAGTGCTCCAGTTACCCAGAAATAAACTACAATAGACAACAACATGATAACTAGGATTAGTACTAGTGCTCCAGTTACCCAGAAATAAACTACAATAGACAACAAAATGATAACTAGGATTAGTACTAGTGCTCCAGTTACCCAGAAATAAACTACAATAGACAACAAAATGATAACTAGGATTAGTACTAGTGCTCCAGTTACCCAGAAATAAACTACAATAGACAACAAAATGATAACTAGGATTAGTACTAGTGCTCCAGTTACCCAGAAATAAACTACAATAGACAACAAAATGATAACTAGGATTAGTACTAGTGCTCCAGTTACCCAGAAATAAACTACAATAGACAACAACATGATAACTAGGATTAGTACTAGTGCTCCAGTTACCCAGAAATAAACTACAATAGACAACAAAATGATAACTAGGATTAGTACTAGTGCTCCAGTTACCCAGAAATAAACTACAATAGACAACAAAATGATAACTAGGATTAGTACTAGTGCTCCAGTTACCCAGAAATAAACTACAATAGACAACAAAATGATAACTAGGATTAGTACTAGTGCTCCAGTTACCCAGAAATAAACTACAATAGACAACAACATGATAACTAGGATTAGTACTAGTGCTCCAGTTACCCAGAAATAAACTACAATAGACAACAAAATGATAACTAGGATTAGTACTAGTGCTCCAGTTACCCAGAAATAAACTACAATAGACAACAACATGATAACTAGGATTAGTACTAGTGCTCCAGTTACCCAGAAATAAACTACAATAGACAACAAAATGATAACTAGGATTAGTACTAGTGCTCCAGTTACCCAGAAATAAACTACAATAGACAACAAAATGATAACTAGGATTAGTACTAGTGCTCCAGTTACCCAGAAATAAACTACAATAGACAACAAAATGATAACTAGGATTAGTACTAGTGCTCCAGTTACCCAGAAATAAACTACAATAGACAACAACATGATAACTAGGATTAGTACTAGTGCTCCAGTTACCCAGAAATAAACTACAATAGACAACAACATGATAACTAGGATTAGTACTAGTGCTCCAGTTACCCAGAAATAAACTACAATAGACAACAAAATGATAACTAGGATTAGTACTAGTGCTCCAGTTACCCAGAAATAAACTACAATAGACAACAAAATGATAACTAGGATTAGTACTAGTGCTCCAGTTACCCAGAAATAAACTACAATAGACAACAAAATGATAACTAGGATTAGTACTAGTGCTCCAGTTACCCAGAAATAAACTACAATAGACAACAAAATGATAACTAGGATTAGTACTAGTGCTCCAGTTACCCAGAAATAAACTACAATAGACAACAAAATGATAACTAGGATTAGTACTAGTGCTCCAGTTACCCAGAAATAAACTACAATAGACAACAACATGATAACTAGGATTAGTACTAGTGCTCCAGTTACCCAGAAATAAACTACAATAGACAACAAAATGATAACTAGGATTAGTACTAGTGCTCCAGTTACCCAGAAATAAACTACAATAGACAACAACATGATAACTAGGATTAGTACTAGTGCTCCAGTTACCCAGAAATAAACTACAATAGACAACAAAATGATAACTAGGATTAGTACTAGTGCTCCAGTTACCCAGAAATAAACTACAATAGACAACAAATGATAACTAGGATTAGTACTAGTGCTCCAGTTACCCAGAAATAAACTACAATAGACAACAAAATGATAACTAGGATTAGTACTAGTGCTCCAGTTACCCAGAAATAAACTACAATAGACAACAACATGATAACTAGGATTAGTACTAGTGCTCCAGTTACCCAGAAATAAACTACAATAGACAACAAAATGATAACTAGGATTAGTACTAGTGCTCAGTTACCCAGAAATAAACTACAATAGACAACAAAATGATAACTAGGATTAGTACTAGTGCTCCAGTTACCCAGAAATAAACTACAATAGACAACAAAATGATAACTAGGATTAGTACTAGTGCTCCAGTTACCCAGAAATAAACTACAATAGACAACAAAATGATAACTAGGATTAGTACTAGTGCTCCAGTTACCCAGAAATAAACTACAATAGACAACAAAATGATAACTAGGATTAGTACTAGTGCTCAGTTACCCAGAAATAAACTACAATAGACAACAACATGATAACTAGGATTAGTACTAGTGCTCCAGTTACCCAGAAATAAACTACAATAGACAACAAAATGATAACTAGGATTAGTACTAGTGCTCCAGTTACCCAGAAATAAACTACAATAGACAACAACATGATAACTAGGATTAGTACTAGTGCTCCAGTTACCCAGAAATAAACTACAATAGACAACAACATGATAACTAGGATTAGTACTAGTGCTCCAGTTACCCAGAAATAAACTACAATAGACAACAAAATGATAACTAGGATTAGTACTAGTGCTTCAGTTACCCAGAAATAAACTACAATAGACAACAAAATGATAACTAGGATTAGTACTAGTGCTCCAGTTACCCAGAAATAAACTACAATAGACAACAAAATGATAACTAGGATTAGTACTAGTGCTCCAGTTACCCAGAAATAAACTACAATAGACAACAACATGATAACTAGGATTAGTACTAGTGCTCCAGTTACCCAGAAATAAACTACAATAGACAACAACATGATAACTAGGATTAGTACTAGTGCTCCAGTTACCCAGAAATAAACTACAATAGACAACAAAATGATAACTAGGATTAGTACTAGTGCTCAGTTACCCAGAAATAAACTACAATAGACAACAAAATGATAACTAGGATTAGTACTAGTGCTCCAGTTACCCAGAAATAAACTACAATAGACAACAAAATGATAACTAGATTAGTACTAGTGCTTCAGTTACCCAGAAATAAACTACAATAGACAACAACATGATAACTAGGATTAGTACTAGTGCTCCAGTTACCCAGAAATAAACTACAATAGACAACAAAATGATAACTAGGATTAGTACTAGTGCTCCAGTTACCCAGAAATAAACTACAATAGACAACAACATGATAACTAGGATTAGTACTAGTGCTCCAGTTACCCAGAAATAAACTACAATAGACAACAACATGATAACTAGGATTAGTACTAGTGCTCCAGTTACCCAGAAATAAACTACAATAGACAACAAAATGATAACTAGGATTAGTACTAGTGCTCAGTTACCCAGAAATAAACTACAATAGACAACAAAATGATAACTAGGATTAGTACTAGTGCTCCAGTTACCCAGAAATAAACTACAATAGACAACAAAATGATAACTAGGATTAGTACTAGTGCTCCAGTTACCCAGAAATAAACTACAATAGACAACAACATGATAACTAGGATTAGTACTAGTGCTCCAGTTACCCAGAAATAAACTACAATAGACAACAAAATGATAACTAGGATTAGTACTAGTGCTCCAGTTACCCAGTAATAAACTACAATAGACAACAAAATGATAATTAGGATTAGTACTAGTGCTCCAGTTACCCAGACATAAACTACAATAGACAACAAAATGATAACTAGGATTAGTACTAGTGCTCCAGTTACCCAGAAATAAACTACAATAGACAACAAAATGATAACTAGGATTAGTACTAGTGCTCCAGTTACACAGAAATAAACTACAATAGACAACAAAATGATAACTAGGATTAGTACTAGTGCTCCAGTTACCCAGAAATAAACTACAATAGACAACAAAATGATAACTAGGATTAGTACTAGTGCTCCAGTTACCCAGAAATAAACTACAATAGCCAACAAAATGATAACTAGGCATTAGTACTAGTGCTCCAGTTACCCAGAAATAAACTACAATAGACAACAACATGATAACTAGGATTAGTACTAGTGCTCCAGTTACCCAGAAATAAACTACAATAGACAACCAAATGATAACTAGGATTAGTACTAGTGCTCCAGTTACCCAGAAATAAACTACAATAGACAACAACATGATAACTAGGATTAGTACTAGTGCTCCAGTTACACAGAAATAAACTACAAGAGACAACAAAATGATAACTAGGATTAGTACTAGTGCTCCAGTTACCCAGAAATAAACTAAAATAGACAACAAAATGATAACTAGGATTAGTACTAGTGCTCCAGTTACCCAGAAATAAACTACAATAGACAACAACATGATAACTAGGATTAGTACTAGTGCTCCAGTTACCCAGAAATAAACTACAATAGCCAACAAAATGATAACTAGGCATTAGTACTAGTGCTCCAGTTACCCAGAAATAAACTACAATAGACAACAACATGATAACTAGGATTAGTACTAGTGCTCCAGTTACCCAGAAATAAACTACAATAGACAACAAAATGATAACTAGGATTAGTACTAGTGCTCCAGTTACCCAGAAATAAACTACAATAGACAACAACATGATAACTAGGATTAGTACTAGTGCTCCAGTTACCCAGAAATAAACTACAATAGACAACAAAATGATAACTAGGATTAGTACTAGTGCTCCAGTTACCCAGAAATAAACTACAATAGACAACAAAATGATAACTAGGATTAGTACTAGTGCTCCAGTTACCCAGAAATAAACTACAATAGACAACAAAATGATAACTAGGATTAGTACTAGTGCTCCAGTTACCCAGAAATAAACTACAATAGACAACAACATGATAACTAGGATTAGTACTAGTGCTCCAGTTACCCAAAAATAAACTACAATAGACAACAACATGATAACTAGGATTAGTACTAGTGCTCCAGTTACCCAGAAATAAACTACAATAGACAACAAAATGATAACTAGGATTAGTACTAGTGCTTCAGTTACCCAGAAATAAACTACAATAGACAACAAAATGATAACTAGGATTAGTACTAGTGCTCCAGTTACCCAGAAATAAACTACAATAGACAACAAAATGATAACTAGGATTAGTACTAGTGCTCCAGTTACCCAGAAATAAACTACAATAGACAACAACATGATAACTAGGATTAGTACTAGTGCTCCAGTTACCCAGAAATAAACTACAATAGACAACAAAATGATAACTAGGATTAGTACTAGTGCTCCAGTTACACAGTAATAAACTACAATAGACAACAAAATGATAACTAGGATTAGTACTAGTGCTCCAGTTACCCAGAAATAAACTACAATAGACAACCAAATGATAACTAGGATTAGTACTAGTGCTCCAGTTACCCAGAAATAAACTACAATAGACAACAAAATGATAACTAGGATTAGTACTAGTGCTCCAGTTACCCAGAAATAAACTACAATAGACAACCAAATGATATCTAGGATTAGTACTAGTGCTCCAGTTAGCCAGAAATAAACTACAATAGACATCCAAATGATAACTAGAATTAGTACTAGTGCTCCAGTTACCCAGAAATAAACTACAATAGACAACAACATGATAACTAGGATTAGTACTAGTGCTCCAGTTACCCAGAAATAAACTACAATAGACAACAAAATGATAACTAGGATTAGTACTAGTGCTCCAGTTACCCAGAAATAAACTACAATAGACAACAAAATGATAACTAGGATTAGTACTAGTGCTCCAGTTACCCAGAAATAAACTACAATAGACAACAAAATGATAACTAGGATTAGTACTAGTGCTCCAGTTACCCAGAAATAAACTACAATAGACAACAACATGATAACTAGGATTAGTACTAGTGCTCCAGTTACCCAGAAATAGACTACAATAGACAACAAAATGATAACTAGGATTAGTACTAGTGCTCCAGTTACCCAGAAATAAACTACAAGAGACAACAAAATGATAACTAGGATTAGTACTAGTGCTCCAGTTACCCAGAAATAAACTACAATAGACAACCAAATGATAACTAGGATTAGTACTAGTGCTCCAGTTACCCAGAAATAAACTACAATAGACAACAAAATGATAACTAGGATTAGTACTAGTGCTCCAGTTACCCAGAAATAAACTACAATAGACAACAACATGATAACTAGGATTAGTACTAGTGCTCCAGTTACCCAGAAATAAACTACAATAGACAACAAAATGATAACTAGGATTAGTAATAGTGCTCCAGTTACCCAGAAATAAACTACAATAGACAACAACATGATAACTAGGATTAGTACTAGTGCTCCAGTTACCCAGAAATAAACTACAATAGACAACAAAATGATAACTAGGATTAGTACTAGTGCTCCAGTTACCCAGAAATAAACTACAATAGACAACAACATGATAACTATGATTAGTACTAGTGCTCCAGTTACCCAGAAATAAACTACAATAGACAACCAAATGATAACTAGGATTAGTACTAGTGCTCCAGTTACCCAGAAATAAACTACAATAGACAACAACATGATAACTAGGATTAGTACTAGTGCTCCAGTTACCCAGAAATAAACTACAATAGACAACAAAATGATAACTAGGATTAGTACTAGTGCTCCAGTTACCCAGAAATAAACTACAATAGACAACAAAATGATAACTAGGATTAGTACTAGTGCTCCAGTTACCCAGAAATAAACTACAATAGACAACCAAATGATAACTAGGATTAGTACTAGTACTCCAGTTACCCAGAAATAAACTACAATAGACAACAAAATGATAACTAGGATTAGTACTAGTGCTCCAGTTACCCAGAAATAAACTACAATAGACAACAAAATTATAACTAGGATTAGTACTAGTGCTCCAGTTACCCAGAAATAAACTACAATAGACAACAACATGATAACTAGGATTAGTACTAGTGCTCCAGTTACCCAGAAATAAACTACAATAGACAACAAAATGATAACTAGGATTAGTACTAGTGCTCCAGTTACCCAGAAATAAACTACAATAGACAACAACATGATAACTAGGATTAGTACTAGTGCTCCAGTTACCCAGAAATAAACTACAATAGCCAACAAAATGATAACTAGGATTAGTACTAGTGCTCCAGTTACCCAGAAATAAACTACAATAGCCAACAAAATGATAACTAGGATTAGTACTAGTGCTCCAGTTACCCAGAAATAAACTACAATAGACAACCAAATGATAACTAGGATTAGTACTAGTGCTCCAGTTACCCAGAAATAAACTACAATAGACAACGACATGATAACTAGGATTAGTACTAGTGCTCCAGTTACCCAGAAATAAACTACAATAGACAACAACATGATAACTAGGATTAGTACTAGTGCTCCAGTTACCCAGAAATAAACTACAATAGACAACAAAATGATAACTAGGATTAGTACTAGTGCTTCAGTTACCCAGAAATAAACTACAATAGACAACAAAATGATAACTAGGATTAGTACTAGTGCTCCAGTTATCCAGAAATAAACTACAAGAGACAACAAAATGATAACTAGGATTAGTACTAGTGCTCCAGTTACCCAGAAATAAACTACAATAGACAACAACATGATAACTAGGATTAGTACTAGTGCTCCAGTTACCCAGAAATAAACTACAATAGACAACAAAATGATAACTAGGATTAGTACTAGTGCTCCAGTTACCCAGAAATAAACTACAAGAGACAACAAAATGATAACTAGGATTAGTACTAGTGCTCCAGTTACCCAGAAATAAACTACAATAGACAACAACATGATAACTAGGATTAGTACTAGTGCTCCAGTTACCCAGAAATAAACTACAATAGACAACAAAATGATAACTAGGATTAGTACTAGTGCTCCAGTTACCCAGAAATAAACTACAATAGACAACAAAATGATAACTAGGATTAGTACTAGTGCTCCAGTTACCCAGAAATAAACTACAATAGACAACCAAATGATAACTAGGATTAGTACTAGTGCTCCAGTTACCCAGAAATAAACTACAATAGACAACAACATGATAACTAGGATTAGTACTAGTGCTCCAGTTACCCAGAAATAAACTACAATAGACAACAAAATGATAACTAGGATTAGTACTAGTGTTCCAGTTACCCAGAAATAAACTACAATAGACAACCAAATGATAACTAGGATTAGTACTAGTGCTCCAGTTACCCAGAAATAAACTACAATAGACAACCAAATGATAACTAGAATTAGTACTAGTGCTCCAGTTACCCAGAAATAAACTACAATAGACAACAACATGATAACTAGGATTAGTACTAGTGCTCCAGTTACCCAGAAATAAACTACAATAGACAACAAAATGATAACTAGGATTAGTACTAGTGCTCCAGTTACCCAGAAATAAACTACAATAGACAACAAAATGATAACTAGGATTAGTACTAGTGCTCCAGTTACCCAGAAATAAACTACAATAGACAACCAAATGATAACTAGGATTAGTACTAGTGCTCCAGTTACCCAGAAATAAACTACAATAGACAACAACATGATAACTAGGATTAGTACTAGTGCTCCAGTTACCCAGAAATAAACTACAATAGACAACAAAATGATAACTAGGATTAGTACTAGTGCTCCAGTTACCCAGAAATAAACTACAATAGACAACAACATGATAACTAGGATTAGTACTAGTGCTCCAGTTACCCAGAAATAAACTACAATAGACAACCAAATGATAACTAGGATTAGTACTAGTGCTCCAGTTACCCAGAAATAAACTACAATAGACAACAACATGATAACTAGGATTAGTACTAGTGCTCCAGTTACCCAGAAATAAACTACAATAGACAACAAAATGATAACTAGGATTAGTACTAGTGCTCCAGTTACCCAGAAATAAACTACAATAGAAAACCAAATGATAACTAGGATTAGTACTAGTGCTCCAGTTACCCAGAAATAAACTACAATAGACAACCAAATGATAACTAGAATTAGTACTAGTGCTCCAGTTACCCAGAAATAAACTACAATAGACAACAACATGATAACTAGGATTAGTACTAGTGCTCCAGTTACCCAGAAATAAACTACAATAGACAACAAAATGATAACTAGGATTAGTACTAGTGCTTCAGTTACCCAGAAATAAACTACAATAGACAACAAAATGATAACTAGGATTAGTACTAGTGCTCCAGTTACCCAGAAATAAACTACAATAGACAACAAAATGATAACTAGGATTAGTACTAGTGCTCCAGTTACCCAGAAATAAACTACAATAGACAACAAAATGATAACTAGGATTAGTACTAGTGCTCCAGTTACCCAGAAATAAACTACAATAGACAACAACATGATAACTAGGATTAGTACTAGTGCTCCAGTTACCCAGTAATAAACTACAATAGACAACAAAATGATAATTAGGATTAGTACTAGTGCTCCAGTTACCCAGAAATAAACTACAATAGACAACAAAATGATAACTAGGATTAGTACTAGTGCTCCAGTTACCCAGAAATAAACTACAATAGACAACCAAATGATAACTAGGATTAGTACTAGTGCTCCAGTTACCCAGAAATAAACTACAATAGACAACAACATGATAACTAGGATTAGTACTAGTGCTCCAGTTACCCAGAAATAAACTACAATAGACAACAAAATGATAACTAGGATTAGTACTAGTGCTCCAGTTACCCAGAAATAAACTACAATAGACAACAAAATGATAACTAGGATTAGTACTAGTGCTCCAGTTACCCAGAAATAAACTACAATAGGCAACAAAATGATAACTAGGATTAGTACTAGTGCTCCAGTTACCCAGAAATAAACTACAATAGACAACAAAATGATAACTAGGATTAGTACTAGTGCTCCAGTTACCCAGAAATAAACTACAATAGACAACAACATGATAACTAGAATTAGTACTAGTGCTCCAGTTACCCAGAAATAAACTACAATAGACAACAACATGATAACTAGGATTAGTACTAGTGCTCCAGTTACCCAGAAATAAACTACAATAGACAACAAAATGATAACTAGGATTAGTACTAGTGCTTCAGTTACCCAGAAATAAACTACAATAGACAACAACATGATAACTAGGATTAGTACTAGTGCTCCAGTTACCCAGAAATAAACTACAATAGACAACAACATGATAACTAGGATTAGTACTAGTGCTCCAGTTACCCAGAAATAAACTACAATAGCCAACAAAATGATAACTAGGATTAGTACTAGTGCTCCAGTTACCCAGAAATAAACTACAATAGCCAACAAAATGATAACTAGGATTAGTACTAGTGCTCCAGTTACCCAGAAATAAACTACAATAGACAACAACATGACAACTAGGATTAGTACTAGTGCTTCAGTTACCCAGAAATAAACTACAATAGACAACAAAATGATAACTAGGATTAGTACTAGTGCTCCAGTTACCCAGAAATAAACTACAATAGACAACAACATGATAACTAGGATTAGTACTAGTGCTCCAGTTACCCAGAAATAAACTACAATAGACAACCAAATGATAACTAGGATTAGTACTAGTGCTCCAGTTACCCAGAAATAAACTACAATAGACAACAACATGATAACTAGGATTAGTACTAGTGCTCCAGTTACCCAGAAATAAACTACAATAGACAACAAAATGATAACTAGGATTAGTACTAGTGCTCCAGTTACCCAGAAATAAACTACAATAGACAACCAAATGATAACTAGGATTAGTACTAGTGCTCCAGTTACCCAGAAATAAACTACAATAGACAACCAAATGATAACTAGAATTAGTACTAGTGCTCCAGTTACCCAGAAATAAACTACAATAGACAACAACATGATAACTAGGATTAGTACTAGTGCTCCAGTTACCCAGAAATAAACTACAATAGACAACAAAATGATAACTAGGATTAGTACTAGTGCTTCAGTTACCCAGAAATAAACTACAATAGACAACAAAATGATAACTAGGATTAGTACTAGTGCTCCAGTTACCCAGAAATAAACTACAATAGACAACAAAATGATAACTAGGATTAGTACTAGTGCTCCAGTTACCCAGAAATAAACTACAATAGACAACAAAATGATAACTAGGATTAGTACTAGTGCTCCAGTTACCCAGAAATAAACTACAATAGACAACAACATGATAACTAGGATTAGTACTAGTGCTCCAGTTACCCAGTAATAAACTACAATAGACAACAAAATGATAATTAGGATTAGTACTAGTGCTCCAGTTACCCAGAAATAAACTACAATAGGCAACAAAATGATAACTAGGATTAGTACTAGTGCTCCAGTTACCCAGAAATAAACTACAATAGACAACAAAATGATAACTAGGATTAGTACTAGTGCTCCAGTTACCCAGAAATAAACTACAATAGACAACAAAATGATAACTAGGATTAGTACTAGTGCTCCAGTTACCCAGAAATAAACTACAATAGACAACAAAATGATAACTAGGATTAGTACTAGTGCTCCAGTTACCCAGAAATAAACTACAATAGACAACAAAATGATAACTAGGATTAGTACTAGTGCTCCAGTTACCCAGAAATAAACTACAATAGACAACAAAATGATAACTAGGATTAGTACTAGTGCTCCAGTTACCCAGAAATAAACTACAATAGACAACAACATGATAACTAGGATTAGTACTAGTGCTCCAGTTACCCAGTAATAAACTACAATAGACAACAAAATGATAATTAGGATTAGTACTAGTGCTCCAGTTACCCAGAAATAAACTACAATAGGCAACAAAATGATAACTAGGATTAGTACTAGTGCTCCAGTTACCCAGAAATAAACTACAATAGACAACAAAATGATAACTAGGATTAGTACTAGTGCTCCAGTTACCCAGAAATAAACTACAATAGACAACAAAATGATAACTAGGATTAGTACTAGTGCTCCAGTTACCCAGAAATAAACTACAATAGACAACAAAATGATAACTAGGATTAGTACTAGTGCTCCAGTTACCCAGAAATAAACTACAATAGACAACAAAATGATAACTAGGATTAGTACTAGTGCTCCAGTTACCCAGAAATAAACTACAATAGGCAACAAAATGATAACTAGGATTAGTACTAGTGCTCCAGTTACCCAGAAATAAACTACAATAGACAACAAAATGATAACTAGGATTAGTACTAGTGCTCCAGTTACCCAGAAATAAACTACAATAGACAACAAAATGATAACTAGAATTAGTACTAGTGCTCCAGTTACCCAGAAATAAACTACAATAGACAACAACATGATAACTAGGATTAGTACTAGTGCTCCAGTTACCCAGAAATAAACTACAATAGACAACAAAATGATAACTAGGATTAGTACTAGTGCTTCAGTTACCCAGAAATAAACTACAATAGACAACAACATGATAACTAGGATTAGTACTAGTGCTCCAGTTACCCAGAAATAAACTACAATAGACAACAACATGATAACTAGGATTAGTACTAGTGCTCCAGTTACCCAGAAATAAACTACAATAGCCAACAAAATGATAACTAGGATTAGTACTAGTGCTCCAGTTACCCAGAAATAAACTACAATAGCCAACAAAATGATAACTAGGATTAGTACTAGTGCTCCAGTTACCCAGAAATAAACTACAATAGACAACAAAATGATAACTAGGATTAGTACTAGTGCTTCAGTTACCCAGAAATAAACTACAATAGACAACAAAATGATAACTAGGATTAGTACTAGTGCTCCAGTTACCCAGAAATAAACTACAATAGACAACAAAATGATAACTAGGATTAGTACTAGTGCTTCAGTTACCCAGAAATAAACTACAATAGACAACAACATGATAACTAGGATTAGTACTAGTGCTCCAGTTACCCAGAAATAATCTACAATAGACAACCAAATGATAACTAGGATTAGTACTAGTGCTCCAGTTACCCAGAAATAAACTACAATAGACAACAACATGATAACTAGGATTAGTACTAGTGCTCCAGTTACCCAGAAATAAACTACAATAGACAACAACATGATAACTAGGATTAGTACTAGTGCTCCAGTTACCCAGAAATAAACTACAATAGACAACAACATGATAACTAGGATTAGTACTAGTGCTCCAGTTACCCAGAAATAAACTACAATAGACAATAACATGATAACTAGGATTAGTACTAGTGCTCCAGTTACCCAGAAATAAACTACAATAGACAACACAATGATAACTAGGATTAGTACTAGTGCTTCAGTTACCCAGAAATAAACTACAATAGACAACAAAATGATAACTAGGATTAGTACTAGTGCTCCAGTTACCCAGAAATAAACTACAATAGACAACAAAATGATAACTAGGATTAGTACTAGTGCTCCAGTTACCCAGAAATAAACTACAATAGACAACAACATGATAACTAGGATTAGTACTAGTGCTCCAGTTACCCAGAAATAAACTACAATAGCCAACAAAATGATAACTAGGATTAGTACTAGTGCTCCAGTTACCCAGAAATAAACTACAATAGACAACAACATGATAACTAGGATTAGTACTAGTGCTCCAGTTACCCAGAAATAAACTACAATAGACAACAACATGATAACTAGGATTAGTACTAGTGCTCCAGTTACCCAGAAATAAACTACAATAGACAACAAAATGATAACTAGGATTAGTACTAGTGCTCCAGTTACCCAGAAATAAACTACAATAGACAACAAAATGATAACTAGGATTAGTACTAGTGCTCCAGTTACCCAGAAATAAACTACAATAGACAACAAAATGATAACTAGGATTAGTACTAGTGCTCCAGTTACCCAGAAATAAACTACAATAGACAACAAAATGATAACTAGGATTAGTACTAGTGCTCCAGTTACCCAGAAATAAACTACAATAGACAACAACATGATAACTAGGATTAGTACTAGTGCTCCAGTTACCCAGAAATAAACTACAATAGACAACAAAATGATAACTAGGATTAGTACTAGTGCTCCAGTTACCCAGAAATAAACTACAATAGACAACAAAATGATAACTAGGATTAGTACTAGTGCTCCAGTTACCCAGAAATAAACTACAATAGACAACAAAATGATAACTAGGATTAGTACTAGTGCTCCAGTTACCCAGAAATAAACTACAATAGACAACAACATGATAACTAGGATTAGTACTAGTGCTCCAGTTACCCAGAAATAAACTACAATAGACAACAAAATGATAACTAGGATTAGTACTAGTGCTCCAGTTACCCAGAAATAAACTACAATAGACAACAACATGATAACTAGGATTAGTACTAGTGCTCCAGTTACCCAGAAATAAACTACAATAGACAACCAAATGATAACTAGGATTAGTACTAGTGCTCCAGTTACCCAGAAATAAACTACAATAGACAACAACATGATAACTAGGATTAGTACTAGTGCTCCAGTTACCCAGAAATAAACTACAATAGACAACAAAATGATAGCTAGGATTAGTACTAGTGCTCCAGTTACCCAGAAATAAACTACAATAGACAACAAAATGATAACTAGGATTAGTACTAGTGCTCCAGTTACCCAGAAATAAACTACAATAGACAACCAAATGATAACTAGGATTAGTACTAGTGCTCCAGTTACCCAGAAATAAACTACAATAGACAACAACATGATAACTAGGATTAGTACTAGTGCTCCAG
Organism: Bathymodiolus brooksi; assembly: GCA_963680875.1. NCBI lineage: Eukaryota > Metazoa > Mollusca > Bivalvia > Mytilida > Modiolidae > Bathymodiolus > Bathymodiolus brooksi. The sequence goes on from OY804575.1 coordinate 60,478,293, forward strand.
TTACCCAGAAATAAACTACAATAGGCAACAAAATGATAACTAGGATTAGTACTAGTGCTCCAGTTACCCAGAAATAAACTACAATAGACAACAACATGATAACTAGGATTAGTACTAGTGCTCCAGTTACCCAGAAATAAACTACAATAGACAACAAAATGATAACTAGGATTAGTACTAGTGCTCCAGTTACCCAGAAATAAACTACAAGAGACAACAAAATGATAACTAGGATTAGTACTAGTGCTCCAGTTACCCAGAAATAAACTACAATAGACAACAAAATGATAACTAGGATTAGTACTAGTGCTCCAGTTACCCAGAAATAAACTACAATAGACAACCAAATGATAACTAGGATTAGTACTAGTGCTCCAGTTACCCAGAAATAAACTACAAGAGACAACAAAATGATAACTAGGATTAGTACTAGTGCTCCAGTTACCCAGAAATAAACTACAATAGACAACCAAATGATAACTAGGATTAGTACTAGTGCTCCAGTTACCCAGAAATAAACTACAATAGACAACAAAATGATAACTAGGATTAGTACTAGTGCTCCAGTTACCCAGAAATAAACTACAATAGACAACAAAATGATAACTAGGATTAGTACTAGTGCTCCAGTTACCCAGAAATAAACTACAATAGACAACAAAATGATAACTAGGATTAGTACTAGTGCTCCAGTTACCCAGAAATAAACTACAATAGACAACAAAATGATAACTAGGATTAGTACTAGTGCTCCAGTTACCCAGAAATAAACTACAATAGGCAACAACAAAAACATTTAAAATGGTGTACCTTGTATATGCTGAAATTGGAAAATATTGTTTTGTGGAAGAAGGGGAATAGAAGTGGAATATCAGACTTCCTATTATTAAAAGGTTAACCAGTGGTTTTAATATTTATCGTACTGTCTGCTAATAAATATATTCTATACTTCATATCTAATTTTTATATTGTTGATTGAGACCAGGTATACACTCACAACTTAGCTATTATCGTTCGAAGAAATGAACGAGGAGATGAGAAAAGACAAGACAATACATTAAATAAATCAACTTCAGTATTGATAGGATCCGTCCTGACATGGAATCAGTATCACTTCTTAAGTGTTAGGTTCTATTCGGTCCGAGATTGAGGTGTACTCGATACAACTTTACGTAATATAGTTTGTCAGTGAGTTGCGTCAGGTCGATGGTTTTCTCCGGACACTCATGTGGCTTCCAGCAATGGAACTGACCACCATAATACAACTGAAATAGTGTGTTGAAAGTGGCGTTAAGCTGCCATAACACAGCTCAACCCCCAGTATTGATAAATGTGTATTGTTGTTTATAGATGTATATAACTACTCAGAAAATACATGATGTGTATCAGAACTATGGTCCTTTAGAGTAGTGCTAACAGGTTCACATTCACAAAACAAATACAATAAAATTTAATATTATACCAAAATTATTTGTACAGGCGAAATATATAGAAATTTTATTTTAAAAAGTATTAAAGAAATGAAACATCTTAAATATCGAATTATTTTTCTACAGTTCCAACATAATCTACCTCCGGTTAAAATATAAGAAACTTATTTTGAATGACAACTAAAAATTCAAATAAAGGTTATTTTTGACATTAAACATTAAAATGTAGGGTGATTTGTGCGTACAATGTTTTGTTTTCATTAAATATTCTTAGTAAAAAAAAGGCAACGAGCCTTACAGCTTTTTACAAGCTATTCACTGATCTAGGGACAATAGTTACCATTATTAAATGGTAGTAGGACTTTAATAGTGTATTTTCGTTTTAGACGTCACTGTATGAAGCTTACTTCATAGGAATAAAGGAAAAAGTCGGCGAGAGAGGATTCATAGAAATGCCGACTGTCTGTTGAAAAACACCTGCTAATAAAAATAATAAACGTTAGAGAATACCGAAGGACCAATCAAAAATGGACAATCCAGAGAACCTGGCAACATAGAGTACACAAAACAAAACCACAACACAATATGTGTAGGACACCACTATACACAAACAAACACAAATAACGTAAATAAGACATGAGCCCTCCTACAAGCAACAGGAGGTAATGACGAACCGAAAATCGTTTTATATGCGGAAATCGTAATGGACTTCACAACAATAATAGTGTTTTTTAAATAATATTTGTCTGTCTCTTTTACTCTACCCTTAACCACAAAATGCTTTGCTTCCGATTCTCTCTAGTGATGGTGTGTACTCTAAACAACTTCATGCGACAATGTGTACTACGGTTTTCTCAACTACTAAAACTGACCTTTCCGATATTAACTAAAATATAAGTGTAGCGCAGAGGAGGCACGACGCTTTGCACACGACACGCATATAGCAAGTATATTATCGACAACCGGATGTTTACGATTCAGTTTGAAAATGGATTTCGAAGTGAAAACATCTCGTTAAAAAAAATACTTAAATTAAACGTGAATTTATCCAGATGTCTAAATTTATTTTCAATATGGGATCTCTTGAAATGTATGATCGCAATACTTGTATACAAGTATTGTCAACAATACTTGTATAAAAAAGTGTACAAGTATTGTTATTCCCTCCCCCTCAATAGTTGAACTCTATTGATTATAATTATTTTTCTGTTCTGTTATGGAGTTTTAATGAAATTGTGTTTTTATTTAAAGAATCATAATTAATAAATTGTCCATATTTTTTTTCACTTATTTGACATTTTGTTTTATAGAAAAACGGTTAGTTATTGCACAATACACAAACATGTCTCTGCAATACACATCTACAACATTTATCATAATTATTAAAGATCATTAAACTTAATTACATTTAGTTACGCAACAATACTAAAACATTCTTATCAAAATCACATGCAGTGTATGCACTAATTAGTTCTCAGGTAAAATACAGGTAACAATACTTGTACTTTTTTTATCATATATTTTTTTTATTATATATTTGTATACATAAAGTTCACGTGATCCTCAATATGTTTTAGTGTGAAATCGTATAATCACCATTAAAAAGGCTAAAATATGATATTCTGTGGATTCAAATTGTCACAGGAGATGTTTGATACAACACAAATCACGAAAAATTGGGGGATTTTTCAAGGTCAATTGTGGCGCAATGGATGGAGACTTAAGGAGACTTAAGAAAATATTGGAAGCAAAATGATTGATCTAGGTCATACTAAAAGGGATAGGAAAAGTCTCCAACAGATTTTACAAATTTTCATTTTTAATGGTGATCGGTTGAGGACGCTATGAATGAAAAAAAAGATGGCGACAAAATGTCCCTCTCGAAAATTGCAGATGATCACATTTAACATTCAACCCAAACATTCTTATGTTAATTCCATTCATATATAGATATCTATCAATAACTTACCGAGAGGGACTCGCCATTAATCATCCATGAACGCAGTAATCGGCTTAGTAAAACACTGAAAATTCGATAATGTCACCCTCATCAGATAACGATATATTGATGCCGACTTCCGGTTGAGCAACAAGTTAAATTTTGCGGCTACAAAAGGATAGCTTGTTTTCATCAATTCCTAACTCTATAACTTTCCTATGGCTGTCAAAAGTAGTTGCCCTGATTGATGTATATTTATTTTCGTTGATCTTGCTATCGTCCTGAATATTAATTATTTATATTTGTTTGCTGGACGGTAAGAAACCATATATCAATGATTTAATCAGCTTTGATTGTTTTGTTCTTTAATGACAAGAAAGAAATATTTCAGCTATATTCATGAACAGAACAAGTTTACAAACAATAAATCATGTATATAAATGGTGGCACTTGGGAGAGGGGCGGGGGGTAGGATAACGGGCCGCGACGATCAGAGCCACCAACAACATATCGATTCTCCGAGATGTGTATATGCTGCCTTTTTCGTGCATAAAAACGAGTGTCATTATTCAAACACTAAATGAGTGTGTGCCTTTTTAAATGTGTATTTGGCTCGTCTCGCACAATCAGTGACACCTCTTTCAAGAGATATTGTACCCCACAACAGATAACTTTAATCCATTTCGATACCAAGGATTCCTTGAAGGATGTAGATTCGAGTTTTCTTTTAATTCTTTTATAGATTTTCCATATCTCAATGGACTCATTTCTATTTAGGGACCGTCGTGGGCGTGATCGTATGGTAGTTGGCGTTACAACTACCTATGCAATCAGTGTATATCACCACTTAAGTTGTGAGCTCGAACCCCGTTCATGGCGAGGTGTACTCGATACAACATCATGTGATAAAGTTTGCCAGTGACTTGTGACAGGTCAGTGGTTTACTCCCGGTACTCCGGTTTCCTCCACCAATTAAAATGACCGCCACGATATAACTGAATTATTGTTGAAAGTGGCGTTAAACATCATAAACCAAACAAAACCATTTTTATTAAATCTTACCGTTTGAAACAAATGACAGGGAACATGAAGGGTAACCTCCAGTCCATACACCGGAAGAACACGTGACCGTCCGGATGCCAGATATTACATAATTTTGATCACAAATATAATAAACCTCATCGCCATTACTATACGATGTCTTTGCACCCACATAATATCCATTTGAAATACTACTAGGAGATGTTGCACACGCCATGGTATAATTATAAATCCACGTGTTCTTTCTGCTGATCTTTTAAATTTGAATATATATCGCTAAGCTAATATTAGCCTTGCTATTCTACAAAAATGGTGTTATGTTCCATGATAGCAAGTTTTAAAGACTGTTTAAAATCGATCTTCTCTTATGAAGTATCTTTCTTTTTATCAATAATTTACTAACTTGGAAAACACCTGGGTTGAAAATACAATAGATCTAATTTAAATATAGATAAAAGAAAGAAACTATTAAATTTTCAATTTTCATATTCTATGAGAATCTTATGTTTTCTGTATTTGTTGTTAGTAATATGTAAATAAAGGTAATATTCCTATATCGGAAGGTTTTTGTTAAATTTCTTCTATGCACATTTTCGTATTTATTCACTGTAAACCATGTAAGACACGTTTGAAAACACCAAAGGGGTAATCAGAAGATACCAAAGTGGTAATCAAAAGATAAGATACCAAAGGGATAGTCAGAAGATACCAAAGGGGTAATCAGACGATACCAAAGGGGTAATCAGAAGATACCAAAGGGGTAATCAGAAGATACCAAAGGGGTAATCAGAAGCCGTAAATCGAAAGACAGACAGTGTAATGGGCAAAAGAAAAAGAACAAAAGGACAAACAACGATCTACAAAACACTACACAGAAAACTAAAGATTGAGCAGCCCGGTCCTCCACTAACAACCAGGGATGAATTCAGATGAACTGAAAGGGTTAGCGATTCATGCTCCTACTAGTGACACCCGTCGTGTACCACATAGATTAATTTGCATAGCGCAACCGACTATTTACATTCAACTAAATGATTTGTTTTATTTAAGAAGAGTTTGAAGATACCAAAGGGGTAATCAGAATCGAAGAAGGACAGACAACTTTTATTCAGTAGTTTTTACGGCTTCTGATTATCCCTTTGGTATCTTCAAACATTTCTTAAGGAATGTGTGTTTTACTTGAAAATAGAATTATTTTGCAAAGTAGACATACTTTTGACATGCATCAGAACAATTGTGTTATGTTTCAGCTACGTTTTGCTATTCAGTATAATATTCGGCTTATAGTAAACATGTCTATTCAATTTTTTAAACTTTATCTTATTGTTTGCAGTCAGGTTTGTGCCTTTACTCAACGATCTTACTAAGCGGTTTTGGTATATTCATCAATACATTTTAGCTTTACTTCTTCTTTTTCTATCCTAATGTCAGATTTTGACCATAATACTGATATGTAGCTTAACGCCAACTCAGTAATTTATCAGCTATATCATGGCGGGAACAAGTTAATTTTCAATGAGATGATGATGAGATCCGCTTTGTGCTAGACCAACAACAGTCCGTGGATAGACATGTCGTCCCACTCGGACACATTAGCCTGATTCCGAGCCAACCGGTCTTTGCTCTTTCTCTCTAATGCTGCCTGTTGAGAGGAGAAGCAACAACAAATACTAATTTTATAGGCTTTGGTTTTACCCGATCAGGGCTCGAACCAACGATCAACCGTACTCGAGGGGAGCACGGTGACCATTACACCGCCGATGCGGTTTTGACCAAAGTATTATTATTTTGCATTAATTAAACGTTGAATGCATAACAAGAACTGAAATTTGCAAAATAGGTTTATTACCTGAAAATGTAAATTTAAATGTTATTACAGCAGCGTTGAACATACTTGTTTACAAAACATATCTCAAATATATAGTTTAAATCCCCCCTCTTTTCTGTAAATGATTGAAAACGTTTATATCGAGTTACTTTGTACTTGTATTTATATTTCTAACTTCATGTGTGTGTGGCATCCATATTTTACGTGACGGAACTTTTTGACGTCGTCGTTCTACCACAATTAGGTCACGAACGGGTAGAGATGAATCTAATGGTGTCGTCATTTCCGGTTGTCGATGACAATTCTTTTCTACTTGATGAAAATATTCCCGTACCATTGCCCATCCTTTTGTCTGTGTTTCCACCTAAAATATGGTATTGATTATGTTAAATATATTCAATGTTTTGCTCTCTATGATCCTAAATTTTTGATAGAACTAATTTTTACATGATAAAAGTAAATATGGTCATGGTGCTTAGCGCCACTTTCAACAATATTTCAGTTATATTGGTAGAGGAAACCCGAGTACCCGGAGAAAACCACCGACCAGCCGCAAGTCATTGACAAACTTTATCACATAATGTTGTATCGAATACAACTCGCCTGAGCAGTGTTCGAACTCATAACGCTAGTGGTGATGAGCACTGATTGCATAGGTAGTTGTTAAGCCAACTATCATACGACCACGGCGGCCCCAAGTAAAATATGATGATGCTATAATAATTGATATGTATTTATGATGTATATATGGTCGATTCTTTATAAATTTCAAACGTGTTTTATGATAGCTCCAGGCTTCTGACATCTGCTCTCTACAAATATACAGATAAGAATGGAAGTAAGGTATTGTGTTTTTCATCTTTCAATTACTAGTATACAACTCCAAATACTCTTGTGTTCAGCCTGCTCTTCTGACGTCGATGTTCCATGTTCGACTTTCAGTGTATAGCATTATACAATGCGAGAAATTAAAATTAAATTGTGGTGATGGTCTTACGATGGATTGGTTGTTTTTATACCGTTCGATTTTATGCTTTATTTAAAAGTGCATCGTTATTTCTTTGTAATCTCACTGAATGAAAATTACCAAACAGAAGGTTTGTATGAAGTACCGATAGGGTTGGGAGTTAGGGTTATGGTGTTTAACGCCACTTCCAGTTACATCGTGGTGGTCAGTTTTATTAGTGGAGGAAACTGGAGTACCCGGAGAAAAACACCGTCCTGCTGCAAGTCACCGACTAAATATGTACCTAATAATATGATTTTAAAAGTAGACATCAAGCTTTTCCAGACAAAAACAAATAGCGGATAATCGCTGGTATGCATAAATTTTATCGTAAATATAGGAAATATTGAATTAAAAATCTACAGGAAAAGACAGAAAACAATCAAAACCTGTGTAATTGGCAGTAAATAAATATCTTTTGATATCCCTATTGAACCATAAATCCTACTAATCATTATTTTATAGAAAACTAATTACTTGTTCAGTTTGCTTACAAATTATTATCGTTATTTGAATGTTCTTATGAAAGATTGATTGCACGATCAATTCTCGTGTTAGAAGAGAACAATAGTTTAATCTTTATTCTAATAGACCAATAAATAATGTATGTATAACTTATATGGGAATATTTTATTACGATGCAAAAACTATGCAACTTACGTACGTGATGGTGATCATTTGTCAGTTCGTTTTCGGATTCCTGTTAAACAGAAGAAAATACATTTCAATCAAGAGGGTGTGTTTTTTTTTTATATTATGGAAGATTATATCATGTTCTCCTATGTTCATCTACCTCCTTATTAGAAAGTTATCTTAAAGATTTTTTATCTGTTATTTTAATATTTACAAGATTCAAATGCGTTTTCGCATTATTCAATGAGGAATGGAGTTTATATTTCACAATTAATACGATACGCTCGAGCTTTGCAGGTTCTGCTGAGACTTTTTACAACGTCACCATCTTCTTTGTACAAAACTGCTAAATCATATTTTTTTTAAATGGGGGATTTTTTCTGAAGATAATAACACCTGTTAACATTTTTTTGTGTCACTTGCGTACAAATGACGAGCTATGGCATTGACAATTAGAAATATAAAATCTATATGCGCGAGTGGTTGGTATATCACTATCAAGGTGCATCAAATTTATAATGTCTAAATTGAAGTCGTCTCTTTTTTCATGGAGTCTGGTAAGGATATTACCATTGGTGTCAACTTTCAAATAAATGTCAGGAAATAAGAAAGATGAAGCTGTTTCTGTTGATTCTTTTATCTCAAGTTATTTGGTATAATATCAATTAAGAGAACGTGATCAATATATCTGGATTTGAGACTAAACGCTTTAACTTCTGTTTGTTCGTATATACCCAGCTTCATAGTAATACAGGAAAAGATAATGGGCACATTTTCTTCCCATGGGAATCTGGGCGGTTTGAGAAAATTTGCCTGACAGCATCTAATTCGTGATACAAAACTAAATATGTAACGTTGCCTCCCATCCTTAAAGCAAAATACATTGTCAATAATTTCTTTTAAACAGGCTTTTATCATTTTCATGGAGAATATTAGCTTGGATAGATGATCTAAAAAAAAAGAACGCGAATGATATGAAAAGATGCGATTTATCAATAGATTTTTAACATGAGTACCACGACGGGTGCCACTACTTATGCAGGAACTGCTTATCCTTTTAGTGTTCACTCCCGGATTTTAGTGGGAATGTTGATGCTCAACCTTCGGTTTTTGTGTAGTGTTTTGTGGAACGTTTTTCATCTGTTTCTCCCTTTTTCGCTTGGCCATTGCATTGTCGGACCTTTTTCGATTTACGACTTTTGATCGTTACTTTGTTGTCCCCAAAGCTCCTTAATGTGTTCTATTATCCTTAAGAAGCAATTGGACAACATATTTCGGTGTAAACCTCGGTAATTAAAGGTGACAAATCATTTGCTTTTGATAATAATTCCTGAAATAAATCCTTGTGCCATATGCCAGATTAGGAGCGACCCTTAAGCCCCTGTCATTTTGAGTGACCACTAGCACATCTAGTTGGAATTGGGTAAATGGACCAATTATTGTTATTATTATTACTATTAATATTGACAATTGTTCTATTCCATCAAACAGTTTCGTAAGATTTTGTGATATTATTACCTTTTCTTCGTTATCTCTGGTATCATCTGTTTTGTCAGTAGTTGGTTTCGTGTAAGATACTTTCTCTTCGTTGGACATGTTTTGTCTTTTATCCGCAGCTGTGCGTGACATAGGCGACATTCCTGTTTCTAGAACGTCAGTAATTTCCTGAGAACTCACCTTAGACCCTCTGAAATTAGTCATTACTTACAAGTATATTGTATATTAAGTACTGTTAACCTATATGTACTCTGCTAAAAACCCATTATACAGCACACAATTGTTGAAAATACGATCTTTTCACGAACAACACGGAAGGGTATTCCAGAAATGCGAAGTGCGCACTAAATATGATATCTACGTTTTTATCATTCAACATATATGCTTGCAAAAGAATGATATGCTGTAAATTGTTTTTACCGTGCAGGGAATGTGCATTCCTCCTCACCAGCCACTAAACAATCATTTACGTCATATTCATATAGCGTCTTATGCATTTGATTCGTCTACGCACAACCAACCAGATGATACCAATTTCCGGGAGGTTAAATCCATAGTAAAGAGACCATGACCTATATCTGTATTATGATATTTCCATGGTATGTGGGATTTTTTGTTCGTTAACATCAAGTAAACATATTCCATCTTTATTCTTTATGACAACAAATTTGTGAACAATTATGTATGTGAAACGAGGGCAACTGGATTGAAATTTGGACTGATATTTTGATTGTCATGAATACCAACCTTTGTCCCATATAACGTTATTTCGATTATCAAATTTATCTACAGTAAAGCTGATAGAAATATATTGTGATTCAATTCAGTGTTGTATACGCTTTTCATGAATAATCAAAAGTATGCCAAAATTGTCACGACCAGCATTATGTATATACTTTCAAGGCTACAGTTTTCTACGAACTTCTGTGGATTCTAAAATGACGGTCACTCACACAGTGAAATATAGAATATATGAATGTGTGTATATGTTAAATGTAAAACCAATATTTGCTTGAACATAGGTGGTTTTTGCTTATTACGCTACCCACTACGTACTGATGATGGGCATGTGTCATTGTATAATAAAAGTATCTTCCCGTAGAAACACATACCGACATGACCTCCAACATAGCACTAGAAGACAACATGCAAACAGTAAAGCTGCAAGTCCTGCTGCTGTTCCCAATAAAAATATGAGCCACTTAGGTACTGCAAAAACAATAAAGTATGTCTTATAAAAGGGCATTTGTAGCAAATATACATGTCGTTCAGGTTACATTCTTTTACTTTTGAGAAATAAACCTTGTAGTTCACATTTAAAATGTAGGACAGATTTATGCGTAGAAACGTTTTTGATGAAATATTGAAAAAAGGTAATACATGTAATTCAATCAAACATGAACCGACCAAACTGTCATAATGATATGCGAATATGCATATGGTAATAAACAAGCATGTAAATGGGGTTTTTTAGGAATTCCTATTTAAAAGTTGCACATACAAACTTTTTGATAAATTTTTCTAATTGAATAACACGAAAAAGGACAGTAACTCCTTCAAAAAGGGGCAGGGCATAATTATGGGAGCATGGTTTTCTGCGTATACAACATGAAGTGGTGCAATACAACTGTTATTTTAAGAAGGGAACACAATCCATTTCAACTGTAATATATATAGATACCGGTAAGTATTTGCAAAATTCATGATTCGATTCACCGCAATCTTCAACGTTTTCATTTTTAACCAGAGCCAATTGATCGGAATTTTCGATAATTTTACCCAACTTTCAGATTACAAACGTGTAAGTGTAGGCACCAGTACAAGTCCCGTACAAGTAAGTAATCTCAACCTCTCTAATATCTGTATTCCTGAGGGATAATTAAAATAAAATACAGTTCCAAATTCCAATCGACAAATCGTAGAAAAAGAGATAACATTGATACCCCTGGTACACATATGCAGGACCCTGGCTTGGTACCGTCACTTCAATAAAGAAAAGTGGGGCCAAGCTAGTTTTATAGGCCCAAACCTTCCCGCTTAGTTAAATCATTATTGAAAACGGCAACTTTTTGTATAAAAGATGGTCGCTCGTATTTCTGTACTTAAAGTAAAAACAATATTTAACTTGTAAATGATTATTTTATACATATCTATATATATGTATATAATACAGTAACACATAACCAATATGTTCTGAAAGTAGGCTATACATTGTATTTTCTTGTACACCATTACTCTTACTTTCATCTTGAGTGTTGAAAACATCTAGCCAATAATTGTTCGTGGGTTCAGCATTAAGAAGAAAGCATGTTGGAGGTGTACCCGTCCATGTTCCTCCAATGCAATGAACCTGTGGTCTGCCGTCCATTTTGTATCCAGTGTTGCAGGTGTAAGTCGCATCATTCCCGACTACAACATTAGTTCCGGCGGAAATAGCTGGAGCAAGTCCACAACTCATCTTAATTGAAGTTTCAAAATGTCGTGTAATGTGTTATCTGTGAGAATATTGTACTCTTTAAAGAAAAATAAGAAGGTCAAGTTTGAATGCAGTTAGTTTATTGATATTTTGCGAGACTCACAAATAGTCATATCTAGGATAAAACGGGAAAACATACAAACAAACAAAACCGTTTGAACCGTTGAAATTCCACTCGGAAAATGCTGATGTTATATATGTAGCGTAGTAGTATCATACCCATGTATTGATTTGAACGTTAAGGTCCCAGTGTTTCGTCAGATATAATGAAAAATGTACTACTTTACATATACTTTTTTTTGTAAGATCGTAGAAAAATAAACGGAGTCATTAAAGTGGATGAAATGGGTGAATGGACAAATGTTAATAAGCATATGCAGTGCTTGACGGATTCTAGCACAATGTTTTGAAACTCGAGTGAGATCTTAACTTCAAATTGCTGGAATAAATTGGAATGTGTCAAGTAATGAACCTACTAGAATCCGAAGAAGAACGTTCTTTTCTTCCAATAATGAGGGTACATATATAACTCCTGTAATCGTTGTTGAAAATTTTCATATTCAAACGTGATATTTGTGATCTGTAGCATATATGTAACTTTTTTGTACTGTCTTACAGAGATTATATACATACATGTACCTCCGACAAAATATACCGGTTGTTCTCTTTGACCTGACAATATCACCAAAACCAGGATTCAATTCTAAAATCAGAAACATGACATGTATTATACAACATTAAAAAGTTGCGACGTGATAATTCACAGCAGATCTATTTTAAATATAATGTTGAATGCAGTTCTATGTATTATATTTATTCGATTATACGATTTAGTACTTATTATGAAAGGTTATTCTCGTTATTATTGAATTTCATTATACAATATACCAATATGATATATCTATATTTAAAGCTAATTCTGCAGTTTGTCACAGTGACCTGCGGCATGTCGGTGGTCTTCTCCGGCTACGCCGGTTTTCTCCACCAATAAAACTGACCGCCACGATATAACTGAAATATTATTGAAAGTGGCGTTAAACACCATAACCATCACATTTTCTTTGCCATTTTCTGTCACAGTTCATCTTCCTGGAGAACTAATAAGCATTATTGCAATTGATTCGTTGTCTTTAGGTGATAATTCACAACTTGTGCGGCTTGATATGGTAATCAGTTCAAGCTTAGAATTCTATAAGTACACAGTATTTTATCTTGGGATGTGAAGCGCCATATACGTTTATTATTATGAATCGATCATAATTTTACCATTTTTATCTCGGACATATTGAAATACCTTTGATTGTTTTAAAAGCTTTTCTAAATGTATCAAATATGACCGAGTGATTGTTGTTTAACTCCAAGTAAGCAACTCTGGCACCGTCATTACGATGGAAATATGAATGCTAATCAGTAATTTGTATCTATGAAATTACGTTACTGCTTTTAAAATATACCCATAAAAACCGTGAATTATACCAATGTGACCTTAAGTTGACAGACACAACAACAGTGTTATTTTCATATGTCCAATCAATTTCATCATTGAACCGACCTCCCCAAATGAGACTATTTTTAATTTGTTTATCGGAGTCACTTCAATCATTATTTTTAATTGATGTTTGTGACGTAAAACAAATCTTACACTAGTAACATTAATTGTAATGCTTTGGCAGAGGAGAGCAGAAATATCATATTTGATATCATTTATTTGTTGTTATTTGTGGATGATTTATTGGCACGGCTTATTTGAAACGTTTAGTATATAATGTTACCTACGTTTTGTCCTTTTTGCAATATTACATAACTCAATAAAATGAGTAATCATTTATTAACTTACTTTATTTTCTGGCTGATTACAGAATCCTCTTTTAAAATAGATGTTCACATTGACTTAAATCTGTTTCTGCAGGTTTTTGTCTTAACTGTGCAATGCGTACTGTTCAGAAAATAAAAATGCTGGGTCACACAGGTGGAGGCAACTTGTACCTTTGAATTTAAGATTTACTTTAAATAATGAATATAATCATTTTGTACTTTTTTGTCTATTTTAAGTATCAACTGTATATTTTCAAATAAAGATAATATACTGAAATAGTCATCATTTAGCCATTCATTGGATGATAACTATTTTTTCTTGACGCAAAATTGGTTTTAGGAATTTCTTCAATGTATAAATAATATGCATACAATTGGGTATTTTGTAACAAAATCACGCCTTGATATACCAATGGTCATCAAATCTGCATTTTCTTTTTCATTTTTTCATTGATACGATTTTATCAGTGTGTCATTTTATTTATTGCATAGAAATGTTTTCGATCATTTTCCTTTCATCTTGTCTTGTCAGATATTAAATAAAGAAAGAAATGTGAAAGTTTTCGGTGACATTTACCACAATTAAAGTATTGTTGTTATTTACTTGCAAGTGTTGCACCATTCCTCTTATTTCAGTTGTTTATGTGTATACATGTTTATATAAATCATGTCGTAATTATGTTTATGTGTATTCACCATTCGAGTATTGCTTTTGATGTGGTACATTTCCCACCCGCATATATTTCATATTCATAAGTTTATGTTTTTATGAACATGTATGTGTGTGACTAATTGATTCTGTGTCTCTGATCCTGTCCGAATTTCATGGTTAATGTTATGTTCAATATACATAGCTTTTCATCTATGACAGGTTGTTTAATAAGGCGTTATAAGTGTAGTTGGAGTGTGGGAAATTCCATCTGTTCTGGAGTGAAGCATGAGGGAATGAGGGGTTAAAGACGTTGAATTTTACACACGAGTGAAATATATTCAAATCTCCTTATCTTGGCCGAACCTATTTTTCGGTATATAATGAAAATGGTCAAAATAATTTAAAGAGTTGCGGGAGTGTTGCCATTTCATAAATAGTTTTATCTGTGAAGTATTCATATATCCAACCTTTGAAATGGATAAGCGACACCATAGAAGACGGCAATCGCTTACAGTTGTCTTCTATGACCTGTCTCACATGGAATAGTTCAACTTATGGAAGAATATGATATGTTGCATGAGACAACGGCCTTGATGTGCTATGGTTGGTGTAAAGTATTGACAATGATAGGTTTCATCCACGGTTGATCCAATGATAGGTTTCATCCACGGTTGATCCAATGATAGGTTTCATCCACGGTTGATCCAATGATAGGTTTCATCCACGGTTGATCCAATGATAGGTTTCATCCACGGTTGATCCAATGATAGGTTTCATCCACGGTTGATCCAATGATAGGTTTCATCCACGGTTGGTCCAATGGTAGGTTTCATCCACGGTTGGTCCAATGATAGGTTTCATCCACGGTTGATCCAATGATAGGTTTCATCCACGGTTGATCCAATGATAGGTTTCATCCACGGTTGGTCCAATGGTAGGTTTCATCCACGGTTGGTCCAAGCAACATTTGGTATTTGTTACTTCTTTGCTTAGGATGCATCATTAAGGAGTAAGAACTAAGACTGGTTTGTTAGGAGTCACGATGACGTGTCCAACAGGAGAGACCTGATCACTGCTGTTTCGATACACAAGCTTGTTATATGTTACCTATTCAACGTCCTTCTAGAACAGAAGCATTGCTCTCTAGATGAGGTGTATATATAACACCATTTGATAACATCCATCCTAACAATCCACATAGTACTCTCTAAGGTTTATGTACCGCAAAAATTATGTATTTATTATGGTCTCCCATGAAAACCATTCATTTTTTAATGTTCATGACTAATTGATATTAAATTTGTTAGAAGTATCAGATTTGATTTGTTTGTCCAAAGAGTGATGGTCTTAAACCAATGGATTCTACCTTCCTAGTTAGTAGTCAGTTAACTACGAGTACTCATTGATCCTATTATTGTACTGTCCACGTATATGTTCTCATTAAGCTATGTGACAGTTTGCAGTCTTTGAGTTGAAGCCAATCTGTGTAGCACGAGTAAAATCTCTTGTTCAAACGTTTTATGACCATAAGGTCTGCACTAATTTCAAATTTTGCAATCAACATTATCTCCGTAATACGTTATTACAAAAACAAACAAAAATACAGGTTTTTGTAATTAATTTTAATGTCATAATATATCCATTACCATGGCGATGAAATTAAGATATCAACAAGAAAAACCCAGATCGTAACACATAAAAATGTGTATATATTGTTTTTATTCAGTTAATGCTAGCAATAACAAAAAGTAAATCATGTTTTAATGATTTTTGAAAACAACAAGCAAGTATTGTGAATTCATTTGTCAGTGATGGCCTGTTGACATAAACATTTGTTTACACATCAATCCAAGGTGGCAAAGGTAATATAACCTGCTCATACAGAACAACAAGTTCTATAACCTGAGTCACTATTTGAATAGTCTCTCCCAAAGCCACAAGTTCAATTGCCTGGTCTTACAAATCCACAAGTTCTATAATCTACATTTATAATTTCACACTTTCTATTCTATAGCCTACTTTTGAAAATCAACAGTTTGTATTGCCTACTTTAACAAATACCCAAGTACTATAATCTACTCCTATTCACAGTATTTCATGTTAGCTTTACTTAGTATTGAAACAATTATTTCATATTACACAACGTGTATAAATTGCGAATAATTATTTAAAATTTCGGTCCAGTCAAAAATGCTTCTTTTGGTCATAAAACTATACAATTTTTTCACATATAAATATAGTTTTCCCAGAATATTTGTATTACGGCGAGCTCCTTGATCAATTACTAGTAGTAGTAGTCGACCTATTACAAACAATTCGTATCACAAAAAATAGCCATCCATTAGCATGTTGAAATGTGTTCCCGGACACATAACTTGATGTGAAATGAATGTCTCATCCAAAGTAGTTTAAGGTGTTTAGCGCCATTTTCAACAATATTTCAGCAAGAAATCATTTTATTTCTCAATGTCTCACACAGACCTCAATAATAACCTTAGCTAGGCTATGCTGCACCATTAATCATTCTGGCTTTAACCACCTCTTCTATGTATTATGCTTAGATATCCCCCACCCGTATTTTGGGTAAGTGAGACTGTGATCTCTATTTAACGCCTAATTGAGAGGGAACATTTCCTGGTATATCATGATGGGAACAAATTACATTTGATGAGATGATGATGGTGATATCCGCTTTGTATTAGGTCATCACACTTCCTTGAATTTTTATAGTGCTAACTCACCGAAACAATAATCAGCTCCACTCCGACACATTATCCAGATTTCGAGTCAACCAGTCTTTGCTGTTAATACCGCATCCTTAGCGAAGAAGCAACAAATACCATGTTTTGCTTTTATCCGACCAGAACTGTTTTTGTTGAAGCACAATTATAGAAATTAGATAATGAAGTCTACCGAATTACTTACTATTAGTATATTTGATGCTTTAAGCAATATGAAGACTTTCATATTATTCGTCTTTCGTACGTTTTGACTTTGAGCGTACCTGATGAAGGGTTTTCAAGAAACGCACCGCGTGCACTAAGCGATACATCTTTTCACTAAACTACTATTAAATCAAAATGTGACGCAGTCAAAAGTCAAAAAGCAGATGATATTAAAAACTGATGACATTCATAAAAAACATTAAATTAAAACCATGGTAAGAATACATTATCCATTGTTGTTATTTGTTTATAATTGATAGTAATATTACAACATCAGTACCAAACTGTATAGACACATTTGTTCTGTATTTATACTGGAGTAAGGGAATTCACGTGGACCTTTTTCCTTGTAATTGGTTTAGGGAAACCTTTGTTCTCAGATGACATTTCCTGAACTGTAATAATTTTATCTGGCTGTAAAAGAAATAACCGATCCATTGAAAACATTTAACGTGTATTATTCTGTATATTATATATTAATTAGGCTTTGTTTTGATATGTAGTTTAACATTTATCATGATTACATAATAATCTTGTTTGATAGTTTATTCTTATTGGATAAAATACATATATTTCAGCGACCGTCGTAGTCATGATCGTATGGAAGTTGGATTTACAACTACCTGTGCAATCAGTGCCTATGACCTATAAAGTTGCGAGTTCGAACCCAGCTAATGGCGAGGTGTGCTCGGTACAACATTATGTAATAAAGTTTGTAAGTGACTTGCTGCAGGTGGGTGGTTTGATCCGGATACTCCGTTTCCTCCTTCAATAATATTGACCACCACGATATAGCTGAAATATTGTTGAAAGTGGCGATAAACACCATAACCCGAATCCTAACCCCATATATTTTAAATCTGATTGATGGAAAATACAACCAGTCAAATTCTGATTGACTAAGCTGCATATGCTTAGATCTCATTGGTACGATTACGTTCATTTTAGTATTAATTAGCTTGATTACATATAGAACGTGTATTCTTATAAAAATAAGTCATAATATACACGATGTCATTCCAAATTCACAAGAAAGACTTTGCAAGCACCTAATCCCCCTCCACCCGTTATGTTTTATTATAACCGTATTGCTCATCTTTTTGTTTTTCTGCGTTGTATGTATTGCTTTGTTGTCTTCGTTCTGTGTCTTGTGCCCAGTGTAGCTTGTTTCTCTGGATTGTCCATTCTTTATTACCCTTTCGGTTTTCCTTAACGTTTATGTACCTTTGGAATACGAGATTCAGATGTTTGTGGCAAAACTTTCTTTTGTCGTAGACAACAGCATATTTTTGGATTCTCCAACAACTTTTCTGAATCTTCGTTCTCTCGCTTTCGTTTTTTCCTGTGGATAAATCAATACGCTAGAAATAAAATCCACGTTTTATTACCCTGGCGCAGGCCCACGTTGTATTACCCTGGCGCAGGCCCACGTTTTATTACCCTGGCGCAGGCCCACGTTGTATTACCCTGGCGCAGGCTAAATAAAAACATATACACGAACTCAACACCGACAAGTAAATAATTTATTTTCGTTTTGTAGCTCAAATAATGTAGAGGTTAAATACAAAAATGTACATCTAGTGCATCAAATGCATATTGATATCTTGATTATTAACAAAGTGATCACCCTCGGTTTTTAGTTGGGTGAATATTGCTCAATCCTTAGTTTGGTGTAATATTGATAATTGTTTGTTTTGTTGTCTATTTCTATTGATCATTGTTTGTGCCTGTCCTTCAATTAACGGCTTTGGATTATCACCTTGACATCATCAAAGTTTTCTTGATCTAGTACCAAACAGAAATCTTCATCTCATCAAAAGTAATTATTTCTCGGCATAATGTAACAGACAAATTACTCACTTCCTTAAACTGCAATCACTCGCTTATTCATTCGTGTTGTCCGTGATCCAGTCTCACAGTAAGCTTAAAAGGACCAATGGCTGTGCGGGACGAATAAAATACGCAATTGAATGCATCATTATGAGAGACTATCGTTTGTAGATTATCTCGTTTTGTGTACGTTTAGGATAGCATTCAATATTATGTTTATATGAAAACAGCTTGTTACGTGTAGGAATTATCGTTCTTGGTCCATTGTAAGGGAAAATTCCCGCTTTTTCCTATTAGATTTATTGTTTGCAGACTCGTCATGAATATAACTTTAAAAAAAACTGTCCATTCGACGTTAAGTAACGATCAATACAACATTTGTGTTGTATACAATGTAGCTTTCGATATATAAATTCGTACACGATATTGACAATTCCTAAAAACATTCTAGAGACTTTGATCTTTCATAACATTACATGTAGCGAACATTTTTCCTTTTAACCAGAACAAAATGTATCTGTACTGGGTTCTTCAATATATACAATACACATATATAAACTATTAATTACCCAAAACAGCAAAGAGCAACACAACAACAAGCTAATAACAATCCTGCACATGTCCCGACTGCTGTAAGTGTCAGTGCCAACCAGAGAGGAACTGCAAAAACAACATTTTCTCAAATAATATACACATTATACAAAGTTATACATCAAGGCTGTTTATTCATACAATACATATACCGGTATTGTTTTGTCTGTATAATTGTGATTGAAAGGTTGCGTGTCCTTTACTGCAGAAAAAAAAACATTGTAAAAATTTGAAATGTCCATTTGTCATTATGAATTCTGTCTTTTTCAAATTCATCAGGATATGAACAATAATATAAATATGACACAATGGTAAGAAATTAGACAGAGTTATTAGTCATCAAATTGTCACAATAAGCAATGATTACCACAATACGAAACGGTTTACTATTAACATTTAAGATATATATATATATATATATATTGCACAACGTAAAGAAAATATTGTATTATGGCGACATCAAGGAAGCGAAACAACAATGGAACAACACACACGTTAGCTTAAGCAACGTAACATAGGACACCATAAAGTCCAGTATAAACTGACAGTGATAATTTTATCCAGCTCCATAGTCAGTATCCGTAGTCACGGGATGATAAATATCTCTTTTATGCGACTATAGTTGTGGACACAGAAACGAAATTGGGTAGCAAACTAAGTACAATGATATAAGTGCTAAGCTCCCTAGTGACCGACTATGATGATTTAGACGGTCAGTAAATTGTTGAAGGGTGAGCGCTTTAGCGCGAACCCTTCAACTATTTATTTACTGTCTAAATCATCATAGTCGGTCACGGGAGCTTAGAACATTTAGTACGATGTTGCTGATCTATGTCTTGAGACAATAACGAAGTTTTTTCCACGAACTATGTTTGACGGACTGTCTTGGAAGTTCTAAGGCTAAAGACGTAGGTCACTAGACAAATTTAAGCACCGCCCACTGATCTTTTGTAATTTTCGTAACTGCATGTTTATCTATCGTCTGCATCGGTGTGTAACGAACTAACGTAACGCAATGGAGAAAAAGAGGAGATTTGTTTCAACTACCGATGAGGAAATCGAACAAAAGAGACTTATTAAAATGAATGCACAAAAAACCATTCAACAAAATATTGCGGCAGCAACTTTATTACGCGAGTACTTAAAGGAAAAACATTTGTTACTCTAGATTTCCATATATGGCTCTGCCTTCTATCGTTATTTATATGAATGGAATTTTCTACTGGCCAGTAAAGCGTATTAATCATATTCTCTAGATTTCCATATATGGCTCTGCCTTCTATCGTTATTTTTAGGAATGATTTTATACAATCATAGGTCGTCAAATAAATGCAACATCGTACAATACAGCTTAGCAGATTTGGATACCATGTTGACGCCTTTTGGTTTTCTTGCTCCCAAAGACTTTTAAATATTTTGCTTTCCCATCTTTCCAATTCCAGCGTACCCGAGGATGGTTAAGATGGGAAAAATAAGAAATGTGTCCTCGTCCTTTAATTTCACTTGTCAATAGTTCAAAAGTTAATGACAAACTCGACCTTATGCATGCATCAGGTAGGATTTGTATATTTCGTATTGACAATAACCTAGTTCCCTTTTACATTGAGTATGTATCTCAAATTATATGTTCGTGAACTAAAGAGTTATAAATTGCATTTGAAATACATGTCTTTAAATGAACGCATGATTTTAGTTGTTTAATGGAATTTTTCGTTACTGTTCGTACAAGTCTTCGTCTTTGTTGACTTTGTTTCGTTTTATATTATTCAGGTTCCACTTTCAACTTACTTAACGAACTACACGTGACATTCTTAATTCTTTTCTGTGTAATGTTGATATTAACTCACCGTCTTCAAAAAAAGTATTTGGATCAATGTCCAATACAGTTGGTAGAGTACAATTTGGTGGATTTCCGAGCCAAGCTCCGAAAATACAAGTAACATTGTTTGGGATCCCCTGCATTACATATCCATCGTCACACGTATAATTTGCGACGTCATGAAACACACCCACAGATGCATTTGATATCATTGGTGGAGGTCCGCACATCGGTTGAGTTGGCAGATATGTTCCGGCTGGCATCGTATTCCCCATTGTAATTCTTGTAAATTGTTCACGTGATTACAGTGTAAAGAACCTAAAAGTTAAATATAAAGAAAATGTGCTAAGATAGATATTATTCGCCAAACGGAATGAAATACACAACTAGCCCGAAGGACGACAGATAAACGAGTGCCTCGTGTATGGGGAATGCCACACCTCTTACACATAAAAGGCAACTGGCAGTAACTAATAATGAGCTAGTGTACCATTGAAGGAACAATTTTTTAACGGTATTCATAGTATCCGCGCATTGATATGGCAACCTTACTCCTCTTGCTGAGTTGTCGTTAAGAAACAACCACTCACTCACACACATACATGCACATACAGAAGCAAGTGATGAATTGTACAGGACAATCCTAAGTTTGAGAGATCTTCTGGTCTTGAGGCATATTGGTGTTCTGTATTCAAGATTTGTGAATTGTGTTTGTCCGTGTTTTGTTTTCTTGGTTTTTTTTTGTACCATGGTTTTGTTGTTTTTTAATGAGTTTGTGTAAGTCTTGGTACGTTCTGATTTTACTCAAAAACTACCATA
Source organism: Bathymodiolus brooksi (assembly GCA_963680875.1). NCBI lineage: Eukaryota > Metazoa > Mollusca > Bivalvia > Mytilida > Modiolidae > Bathymodiolus > Bathymodiolus brooksi. Next base: position 60,500,614 of record OY804575.1, read on the forward strand.
TTCCGTGTTGGCGAAAAATCAGAACGTAATAAATGAGGAAAATTGTTTAACACTAAGCATTACTATTATTTATTTTTATTATTTTGCAGGGACCGTCATGTTTGTGATTGTATGGTAGTTGAATTTAAAACTACCTATGCGATCAATTCGAATCCCGCTCATGGCGAGGTGTACTAGACACAATATTTTGTGATAAAGATTATCAGTGACTTGCAGCAGGTCGGTAGTTTTCTCCGGATACTCCGATTTCCTCAACCAATAAAACTGACCGACATTGATATAACTGAAATAGTGTTGAAAGTGTCGTTAAACACCATAACTAGTCTAATATTTATTTTGCAATGCTTTGGTGTAGTTGGCCAGTTTGATAATATTGTGTTTCGGAGCATCTATAAATGGTTGTGGATAAGTATGCGACTGTTAATCTTAATTGAATACCAACATATTTCATTTTGCAAATACCTAACTACTGAAGAAGAACCGTATATTTTGCTGGTATGTTTTAAGCTGTATATATTTATTTTGTGATTATTCACAAATATAATTATTAAAGCGCTGCTGTAATAAAACTAATAAAATACAGAAATATCAGTAGCATATATATATCTAATATATTCAATAAGATATACAAAAATGTCGACTTTTTAAAAACTTCATTATAGAGACTACATATGTCGTACAGGTTTGTAATAATACACCGTGACAAACATATTTTGAAGAACAATATTAACATCTGATGGCGAACATCAAGACAATTTTTTTGCTAGAATCACAGATATTTAATTACAATGAGAGATTCTCGCTTTATTAAATGTTTGAACGAATATCAATATTAATTTCATATCAGCTGATATGATATTGTGGAATGTGTATATTAAACCAAACACCGTTGACTTATGTGACTAATCCTTGTTTCGTATGGGGATTCATTGTTATTTTTCATTTTATCTATTGAATGTATAAAGTGTAATATGTTATCAATATCTAGAACAATTTATACACTGGGGATAAATATATAACCTCCCACAAGAATATTAACTGATTTTTCTAAATGTGATATTATGGCCTAAATTGTGGCTTCATATAGTATTGATAATGAACATACTAATGAGGATTCGATGTGGAAAAAAAAAAAGCATATGGAAATTCTTAAGATTATTTTTTTAATTTTATTTTTGCGCCGACTTTTCTAAGAGCTCCATCAAAACTCTTTACTATAGGTAAAATTGATACCTTTTACATGATATCAGTGTCACAAATAAGTTGTCAGATTTACACTGTTTACCATATATTCATGTACATCGCAAAAGATATCGAATCAATGATTGGTCCAAGTTTTCGGTTCCATCATAATGCAATATCCTCTCATATCAATGAAAGGAATCTGACGACATCTCACATCCACTTAAGAAAAGTGTGAATATACCAAAAGGGGTAGTCAGACACCGTAGATCAAGAGGAACGATAACACAATGGTCAAACAGAAAAGAAAAATGAACAAATCAAAACACAGGAGAGTAAAGATGGGGAAACACGAATCCCACGAAATGTTATCCTGACGGGTAAGCAATTCCTTCTACACCAATTGCACCCGTCATGTTCCTGTTGCTAAAAATCCGGTGATTGGTCATGAGAGAGGAACGGATGACAGATTGTAGCTACAACACACATATCCGTGGTCATCTGTGTCTATCAGATTTGAGGAACCATAATTTGCAATGATCTCTGTTGGTCGTAAGTTCAATGAAGTCAAAATCGCGGTGTATATATATATATACACACAGTAGAGTTCGTTTATAGCGAAGTCCAGGGGACTCTCGATCTTATTTCGTTATAGGCATCGTTCGTTATAAGAGAAATAATGTAGAATTACCTCCCCTTTTGAAAAATGATGTATTTCAAAAAAAATATTTCAAGTGATGTGTAACTGTTTTGTTTGCTTTGTTTTGTTATTTTTTGACAGATAATAATGTTTTTACTTTTTACTTCGATGATTTTGTTGTAATAAAATACTTTCAGCGGATTTTGTTTTGTGAGTCTTTGGGTTTTTTTTTGTAACACCATTCATAATGCAAGCTATGTTGAGGAATAAATTAAAGTGCCCTATCGTTTTTCTGAATAAAGAAAAACAAAAATGAGAATTGTTGAATACAATTTATTAATTCAGCAGTTTTATAAAACATTACTTCAACATTAAACAATAAAACAAAGCACTAGAATTTCATTGACTGACACATAAAATACAACATTTGAAAGCACTAATATTTAAATGTCTTTCAGATAATGTTCATTTTCACATTTTTACACTAAAAGAAGTCTTTCACTGTCTTCTGAACAAGCGAAGTGGCGGTACATTTCTGGAAAGAAGTGTCAATATCGAATAAGTTGTTGAAAATCTTCTCTGACACTGGATTTTGACGACAGCTTGCGTTGAAGTTTTGAAATGTATAACAAGGCTTCACGGTCGTTGATCAAATCTTCTTCGCTGGTAACCTTGGTATCGTCGTCGTCGTCGTCGTTTTCTTATGATACTCTATGATACTGGCGACGATATCATCTTCTGTGGGTCGGCTACGATCAGTTCATCATCGATGCTGGCGTAAGTCTCGAGGTCGACGTTCTCGGATGTGTTGGTCGTTGTTGCGAGTTGGCACCAGTTATTCTGAAGATGCAGTAACGGAATATCGTCGTCGTCATCATCATTGTCGCTGACTGTTTCTGCTGTTTTTTTAAATCCACCTCGTCTGTAGCAGTTCTGGATGCAAACTTGAGTAACGAGTCTCCAGGCTTTGTGTATGAGTAGAATGGCGGTGTAAACGGACGCTGTCATGGTGGTGTTGTTTTCATGGCTGTCTATCAACTTTGAAATAAGAAGGCGGCGATAGTTTTGCTTGAAGTTCATAATGATACTCTGGTCCATCGGTTGTATCTTTGAAGTTGTGTTTGGTAGCAGTAACAGTAGTGTGACAGACGTTAAGTTCTGGAAGTGTGGATGAGCTGGACAGTTGTCTACGAATAGCAGAATCTTTCTCTTTTGTCTGGTCATTGAACGGTCTAGGTCTTTTATCCATTGTTCGAAGATGGAGCTGGTCATTCAGGCTTTCTTGTTTGCGTCGTAGTTTACGGGTAGACTCTTGACGTGTTTGAAGCACCGTGGATTCCTGAACTTTCTGATGACTAGGGGTTAGTCTTTCTTTACTTTTTTTCCACCATGGCAACGTTCTCCGTTAACCCGCAGGGTACGGTTGGGTAGTAACTTGTAGAATAGACCAGTGCCGTCCATGTTGAACACATCTGTTGGGTCGTAGTCTCGTAAAAGGGTTGGTAGTGTGGTGTTGACGTAGTCCTCAACAACAGTTTCATCTACATTAGCGCTTTCGCCATTTATGGAGCAGGATAGTATTCGTCGTCGCTGTTTGAATCTTTCAACCCAGTTGTGGTTGGCGGTGAAGTCAGTGTGGCCCAAGTGAATGGCTAAGTCGTCTGTGTTTGCGGCAAGAGTAGGACCGAATATAGGAATGTTCTGGTCACGAACATTCTTAAACCACTCGAACAGTGCGTCTTCTACATCGGTGTGTTGTGCTGTTCTCGTCTTTTTTCTGCTGGACCCAAAGTCGCTGCTGTTGTATGCTTTCATAATGGTCTCACGTTGCTTAATTATGGTACTGAGTGTACTGGGTGGAATTTCAAATGCTTTAGCGATTTCTGTCTTAGATTGGTCATTTTTGTCAACTGCTTGTAGGATCTGATATTTTGTATCAAGATCTATTGCTTTTCTCTTTCTGCTAGCCATACTGATTACCGCATGATCACCACAAGGATGTGTTACCATATTTATGACAATGTTCGGCTTGCAGTGTGAAAAACAACGGTAGAATTAAAATTTAGAAGCCGCTTTGTTGTTTAATTAAAGAGTCTATCATCAAAGAAAAAATAAACAACAGCGAATGAATTAATCTCACACATGACTTTGTTTTTAATTTCGTTAGCTTGTGCATCCATTCATTAAAATTTAGATTACGTTTGATTAATTTTTAATACAATAAATTAGCGTGTGTGTTATTAATTGACAACTTGTTAATCACATCATTAATACCCATTTTATTGTTTGAATATTTCACATCATTAAAAACATCAAAGGTGGGATTATTGATTTTTCAATGACCGATAACGGAAGTGTCAAGTGCCATTATAATATGTGATCGTCCGTGCGTAACGGAAGACAGATAAACGGTTTGTTTGTTCAGCAAATTTCTTGGTTATATCAGGTCAATTTTGAGTAATAAAAACGTTGTTTGGATTTAAAATTCTCCTCGTTATAAGCCTGATTTTTGTTATAAAAAATTCGTAATAGGCCTTCAAACATACATTGTTTAAATAGCGATTTATCTTTACTTCGTTATAAGCCTGATTTCGTTATAAACGAACTCTACTTGTATATATATATTTGCTTGTGTACAGCAATGCGTTCAACACATATTTAGAGGGCTTTTTTCATATTCATTGATTTAGGATGAAAGTTAGTTGTTAGTTTTGTTGATATTGGTGGAATTGTTGACCATCACTGTTTAAAGTTCTTTTTTTTTTAACCTTTGATAATGAAACAGATTCGACAACATTGAGGTTCTTCTACAGTAACTTTGATTAGTTTGTGTTGATAGGGTTATGGGTTGTGAATGTTTAATATGTTTCCGAAATATTTAAAGGGGCATTAGCTACGACTTTGACCCAAAAAATTATATGTTTTGGAAATTGGTAAATAGTTTTAAAATGATGAAATAAAGGTAAATATTTCACATTAAACAGCTTATCGAACCACTTTTCGCCTTTTGAGAACGAAAATTACCATCGATTAATTATTTCCTTGCAAGCAAATAATTTGACTTCGTTTTTTCCGTATGCAACTGACCTTACTAGTGACAGGTACAAACGAATAATTTGTATTTTGTCGCTTATTAACTGCAAACTTGCATGATTCTTTGTCCGTAATTAACACCGACTAAAAGCAGATTCACAAAAAATAAGAAATATCTGCATTGTTGTACTGATTTAATGACGATTCGACAAACTCCGTAAGCAATGTCGATAATTAATAAGATGGCGTCCATTTCTTGATCGATCTCAAAACCCGAGCAGTTGTACGTTTTTCCCCCGATGCGCGTACATTTCATAACATTTATAAGTTACAGAAATACATTTTATTCAGGCATCAATCATATCTGATAGTTTTTATGAGTATAAAATGTTTACGATTATGGCAGATAATGCCCCTTTAAGTTAGTTTTATTGGTGGAGGAATCCAAAGAAACCGGGATAAAACCACCGAACTGTCTATACATTAATATGCGGTTTCTGCTTACTTCTTTGATATCTTCAAAAATTCTTGGTGGATGGGCTGCATGTCAATTAGCTTTCATGCAACAATCTGTGGTTTATTACTACAGCCGTTTTAACGGGTCTTTTAATTTTTCAATTATTTGTCCCCAAGTTCAGCCGATTAATTTGGATGAACAATTTATGTCTTTTAAATGATTTTTAATAAAAACGTAGATATCCAATTTAGTGCGTACAACGTGTTTCTGAAATAACCTTCTTCAGGTATGCTCAAAGTCGAAATATTGGAAAGCTAAATAATTTTAAAATGTTTGGGAGCAATAAAACCAAAAGGATATTTAAATCCTGGATAGAACAGTGTATAAAATAACACCACTGTATGGACTGTGATATTGGTTCGACATGGGATACAGTGAATAAAACCTTTTTTATTATGTTTATGCTTAATTTCGTAAGGTGTTTTCAAAATGTTCACGGTGATTTGTCATTACAGAAATTTATTACAAATAATGATCTGACAAAATCCTGAAAATTGTATTTATTCATGTCAGAGTACGTGGGTGATTGTTGTTTAACTCAAAAAGGTCAATTTTTCAGCTATATGATGGAAAGAACAAGCTGCTGCATTTCGATGACATGATGATGATCTCTGTTTTGCACTAGAACAACACTATTAGTTTGTTTTTCATTATCCTGACTCCGAGCCAACCAAACTTTCCTGATATTTCATACTACTGCAAGATTAGCGGAGAAAGAGCTAAAACTGGTTTATAGTGGACCCCTGATTTCCCCCAATCGTGGCTGCAACCCATGAACTACCACATACCGGAGAAGACTTTATAAACTTACAACTTGTGTTTTATCCATTTGTCTTGTTTTGTATGACAATAAAATATGCTTAAAGTAAAAGTAACTACCACATTTCAAGCGAGCACGCTAATATACGTACATTGTCGAACAATATCAAATTCATTTGTAGAAAAGCGATGAAAAATCGGCGAAGAAAACACATAATGTACAGTGTTAGTTGGATTAGAGTGTCCTTGGCGCCTTACATTTTAACTGTAATTCTGTGTAGATGTACATAGTTGTACCAGCATCTAACAGCTAATTTTCATTAAAAAACATATTCATATTTACATACCTTCTAATTCCCCCGAGGAGACACCTGAAATTCAAAATGTCAAACTAAATTGTCCAGATTTTATATAATTTAATTAAGTGCATGTTTTATCATTGTAAGAAATCAAGCTATGACATTTATTAATAAAAGTATAACGGACAATGTTACGAGTGTAATCCTCCTTCCAGTCCTTGCTTTCTTTGGGGTTTACGATATGATCTGCTCAGATCATTTTGGTACATTGAGAAATCTAAATATTGAATAATTTGTTTGGCAAATCTAAAAAATAAAACTGTTAATGTCAGGAATATAAGACGTATGCCAAAAACAATTAGGAAATCACACATGTTAAGTACAACAACATGAACTAAGAACCGTGTTATTAGCTTGTATGCTATCTGTTACATTCTGACATACCGTTGATGCCGTAATGAGGGATATTTCACCCAAGGATTTTTCTAATATAAATATAAAAACATTTAACCCAAATCTTTCATTTCGACTTTCGATGTTTTGATGATAGCTTGAGTGTCCACTTTTAAATCCGAAATAAAAATATACCACCATTACAGACATATCAACATCGTATTAAGACTTGTTCTTGACAATGCAGATGAGATGACTATATATCAATCGATATTTTTTAACAATATCATTCCTGTCTCCACTGCTCAGGCAATGTTCATATCCCTAATTGATACTGTATTTTGGGCTTTTGTCTTCGCATGGGTAACGGACAATCATACAAATACCTTGTCTTAGGGAGGGATAAATTTTATTTTGTGAAAAAACACTCTGATTCATCAAAATGCTCGAGCGTTTGATTGACAACATATTTCTTATCTTTGGTGAACGTGTTTTTCAACAGACAGTCGGTATTCCTTTGGGTACCAACTGTGATTCTCTTCGACTTGTTCCTTTATTCGAACGAGACAGACATCATACAGGGTCTTCTCAAGAAAACGAAGAAAAGCTAGCCCGATCTTTTAATTAGTGTTCAGCTATATAGACGATGTTCTTCATTCAATAATTTTATAAGTTTGATGATCTTGTTGATTGTATCTATCACACTGAGCTCGAAATAAAGAATACCACAGAAACAGCTAGGTATGCTTCGTACACGCGACAATAAAACACATGATAGACCACCCGGCTTTCTTAATGTCCAATAGTTGTTCTTTTGGATCTGTTAAGAAAATAAAGTTTAAACAGTGATGGTCAACAATTCAACCAATATCAACAAAGCGAACAACCACCTCTCATCTTTTTCTCATTTAACACAAAAAAAGACCGCGACATATGACGTTGAACATCCTGTTAATATGTTTGAAACAAATCTATCGCATAGTGTTATGACAATAAAATGTTCATAAATAATGTTTATTCAAATCTTTTAAATAATTTATTTGTGAATCCAGTTAGCAGGATTTAATTTGTTACATTGTTAGACATATGAGATGGATTACGGTCAGTTATATTAGAAATTAAATTCATTCTTCTAAAGCAGAGATGTGGGGTTTTTCGCTTTGAAACGTGATATGATTAAAGAAATGATGAGTGTATTTTGAAATACTACCTGGTTCATTTCTCTTGTTGTCTGTGATGATTATATTACAATTGCGTTTGAAGTGATCGGAAATAAATCTATTTACAAACAAGACAAACATATTGAACTACTAAAGAGTAAATAACACATCGGAAGTGATAAAACAGTCAGACAAAGAAATGACTTTCCTTCTTTTAATGTGATGTTCCCATAACACTTAAATACTTGGAACCATCACCTATGTCAAGTGCCCGGACAATTGTATGTTCTCTCTGTATCTGTTAAGGTCATTGAAATGAAGATGTATCAATAAACTACAGGAGTTTAGCTTTTTTCTTTTTTTTATATTTTCCCCTTTTTGTGTGTGTCTGTATTGATCGGTAGCTCATTTTATAACATATCACAGAACGATTTCTATGACTCTTTTAAGATTAATGATCAATCAAATATTATTACCCTCATAGTGTGCAATTGAATTCACTGATATAAAGACAAATTTGCGCTCAGATGGCTACATACGCTTGTCTACCGTATATGGACCAATCTATTTCGGAGTCGGACAAAAATTATCTTTTGGTCACAATTTGCAAATGGCATATAGGGGAAAAGTGGGGATATTGAAGCATTTTATTAACCAGACAGGATATACAACATTTTACAAAAACTCCCCAGTTAAGAGAATGGCTTGTGCCTTACTATTTAGTTTTTGGCCAATAAAACGGACACTGACAGAATGATCAGATATTCAGCATCGCTGTCTAACCAGGAAGTAGACGAACTTTTCTATTGGACAAAAGTAAATAGGTTAAGCACGTTTCCATGATTTATGTGTTTGATTTAATAGTTTTATGGAAATTGTGAACGTGATTTTAATCATTCCATCTGTATTCTACTGAACTCATTTTCTGAAAACAACACTACAGTGTGGAATATAATAACCACTTCATGTTGCCTAGATTTTTAAGTGTTCTTACATACAACTGTTTCAATCGTCTAAACAACTTTACAATTATCATTATATTGCCACAAAAGGATGATTGAATGAACATTAGAAATTACAGAAGTGGCAACCAAAAAAGGACAATCCAGAGAAACTGGCAAAATAGGGTACACATGACGAAGAAAAAACAAAACAAAAACACAACACAATATGTGTTGGACACCACTATACGCAAACAAACACATATAACGTAAATAAGACATGCACCCTCCTATAACCAACTGGAGGTAAAGACGTAGTAATTATATATAATTCATAATACATGTACTATCCAAAATAAATCAATAGACAATGGATCTATAAGATGGTAGTAAAATGAATAACAAAGAATATCGCAATGTCGGACTAATTCTAAAATCAAATATCAAAATCGTAGAAAGAGATAAAATCGATACCCCTAGCACACAAATACATGACGGCTCACTTTCCTGGCTTGATACAGGCACTTCGATAAAAAGTGATGGAGTTAGAGTAGTTTTATAGGAGGTTTTCCCCTCTTAGTGAAATGATGCGGTCATGCAAGTGCTTTCTATATGCGAGTAAAATGCCAACCGTCACATATAACCTGGCGTACAGCGTCGTTATACAGAACGCAATTATCTTCAGCATTATACATAATATATTGGTATACAAAAGTTATCATATGTATAATAGTATTTCTATTAAAGAGAGTCGATGATCTTAGACATCATTTAAATATTAGATCGTATACAAGGCATAATAAGGAAATAATAGTCAACTTTAAACTAAAGTTTAATTGTCAATACAAACTCTTGTCATCTGTACGCAACTTCAGAAAAAGATTTTGAAAGGTAAACTGGGACGATTAACTTAATAATTTAGTACGACAGTAAAGTATGAATTGTGAAATATAAACTCCATACGCAGGAGCGGTTGGTATATTAGTATCAAGGTGAGGAAAATTTATAATGGGAAAATTGAAGTTGCATCATTTGTCATGGAGGCTGGTGGGAAGTTGACCATTGAAATTTGAGATAAATGTCAAGAAACGGTGTAGAGGATACATTCTATCAAGAAGATTCATGTAAGATTTACGAGTTGACACGTAAGCAAAATACAACCGTAATGTTGTTTTGTTCGAATCTTACAATCAATATAAATGAATAAAATGGGTGATAATTGACACCAATTTTAAAATATTAAGTGCTTTACGACGCTTATATTTTTTTTTTTTATTATTTTGATATGCGGAAGAAATGTGCGTTTAATGTTAAGTGCCACTTCTAGAAAGTGTGTTTATTTAAATAGGAGAGTTGCATAAAAGACATTTGAGTTTATGTGTATTTTTTTGTTTGTCATTGTAAAAATGCACTCCGACAATCAAAGAAGGCGATTTATTACTGTTCTCCATAATCCATTTTTCTCTTTTGTTTAAGCTATTAAAATATTTTGATGAGATTCATATTTGTATCACGATAACATAGCAAGCGCTTCAGAGACGTTACGCGCACTATTGGTGATACTTTGACTAAATAGAACATGAAATAAGTAAAACGAATGTACATTTTTTTTAGATTGATGGATTTTTATTTCCGATACATGCTTGTATAGGGAATTATACGAATAATTGTTTTATTATATTAGATTAGCTTTATTTTTGCTTTTGAAAACGAATTTATTGGAAGAAAACGTCGTTAACGCACAATTTTCTCATGTAACGCGTTACAAAATATCCGTATGTCTTTTACATTTTTCTCAGTAAAAACCTAAAAATACGTTTTCGGACCATTTTTTTTTGTGGGACCGGAAGCAGAGTCATCGTGCTCTATGACCCCATTAACGATTTCTGTTTAAAGCAATGCTTGAAGGAAAAAATCGGTAAGTTCATGGAAAGAAAAGAACGTAACGCTGAAGGAAAAACATCTGCTTTATTTCAGCTATGTTTTACAAAATTTTCACAAAAAAGTATACATATTAAATGTTATTATCTTCAAAAACGAAAAAGTCTTTTTAAAAATGATTTTTTTAAAGCAAGTTAAAAAATATTCCTAAAGGAGCAAGGTCAACAAAATGTCTAGTTGCAACTTGACGTAAAAAAACCATGAAGTATAAAACTTTACACATTCGAACTATATATTTCGTTCATAATTTTCGTGCTAAATCCAAATAACAAATAATGTTCATTTTTAGTGGCAGAGAATGAACTTAACAAACTTGATTTCGGATAAAAATTACGATTTCTACGTAAAATTGTAGAACGTTACCCAATTTGTCCAGTAAACGTTTTTTCTTATCGACGGCAAAATAACGTCGCGCTACTTCTATATTTTTCTATAGTTTTCTATTAAAATTAAAACAAATAAACAACAACTAAAAAAAGCGAAGCTAAAAACAAACAAACGATATCAAAACTTGAAAAACAACAAACAAAAGAGCGAAAACAAAATACAAAAATATACCAAACCTGAAAAAATAACGATGTGTTTCCGCTTACTCAAGTGACCCTAATTAAAAATGAATTCATGACCTAAATTTTTGTGTGTGTCATTTTTGAACAAGCATTGCAAAAAAGATTGATTGATTGATTGATTGATTGATTGATTGATTGATTGATTGATTGATTGATTGATTGATTGATTGATTGATTGATTGATTGATTGATTGATTGATTGATTGATTGATTGATTGATTGATTGATTGATTGATTGATTGATTGATTGATTGGTGTTTAACGTCCAGCGTGCAATTTTTCAGCTATATTCAGGACGAGAACATTGCAAAAAAGAATGTGTGCATTGTAGAAACTATAATTATATAATAGTTAAAAAAAATTCGCGAATATAATTGATTTATATGGAAATTAAAAATGTGAACTGAATTATTTTAATTATAATTTCACTAGATTATACATAAGATATTACGAGAAATTTTCAAGAATACAACGTATACAATCAATCAATAAACAAATAGAATATGATAATCTCGTTTTAGAGCAAGATATACTTTCAAAGAAAAAATGATAAAGTACAGTCACATAACATAAACAATAAATAAATACAAAAAGGGAATACAAACGAAATAAATAAGCAAACAAACAAACATTGAAATAAACACATAAAGGAAAACACCAACCACACAAATATATAAAAGCAAGCCAAAATAAAATAATAATCAATAAAAACAAAAAGTGAAATTCCGAAATAAAGAACAATACATCTAAACACACCCACACCACCTCCATCCTAACCAAAACCATGGTATGCAAGCACAAATAAAGAAGAAAAAATGAAAAAGAAGACGCGAAACGTTCTTTTCAATGTTAATTATGTGTAACGTCAAGTGTCACCAACATCGCGCGTAACGTCCTTACGCTTATAAGGTTTATGATAGAGATAAGATATGTATGGTGAATAGATTTTTTTATCCAATTTTATGCAACATTTTGATTCCTTCCCTCCGTAATTCCGACTCATGATTTCTTTTTTGGGACTTTGCACTGAGTTTAACATACATCATTCTTATATAATATGGTCATCTATTTTGACAAAATACACGTGGATCGATTTTGACCTTGATGGTTTCCACCTTTCTAGACTTATGCCCCTTTAAAATGTAAATACCAAGCTATTGTATACAATGCGATATTTTGAGTTACTTTTTGAGGTACATCAATCTTATATTGTACGATTACTTATTATAACCAATTACTGGTCAGCTTGGATTTTACAAATTGTCTTAGAGTTGTCTCCTCTGAAAATGTAAAGATTTTCAATATCTTTCGTTTCTGTGGGATATATTAATTTACTTGAATTTGTACATCATTCTTATATGGTATAATTACTTAGAACAGAATTACCATCTAAGCTTGTTTTCCGAGATGATGACTTACTCCTTTGTTGAGGTATGTCCTTGAATGTGTGTAATGGTTAGAGTACACTCGCCTCGAGTCTGAGTCCCGGTCGGGTCAAACCACATACTATTAAAGAATGGTTGGTTCAGAATCAGGATAATGTGGCCGAGTGGTGCGACATGTCTAACCGAAGAGTGTTATTTCAGTTAGCTGGCACAATAAATAAATAATATTGGTGTATTGACGATAAATATAGAATTTATGTAGCGAGGCTTAGATACACTGATTTCTTCAACAAATGACCGCTGCCATATAATTGAAATATTGTTGAACTTAGCATTAAAAACCTATACCCCTATGTCCCTATTTGAAACCACTTGGTCAATGCTTTTTTTTGCATAAACCAAACGTGAAATAGTTATTTATACTTGCAAAATTTATTCCATCTTGAATTAAATGAATACGTTTTATTTATTGTGTGTGTATATCTATATTGCTGTTGTAGATTCAGTTATCAATATCTAACACTAATATGACTGGACACAACTTATTATAAATAAAACAAGCTTATCATTATCATTATCATTATTACATACATAGGTCAAATAAAAGCATTTTTGTATGACCAATATCATACAATTATGGCCCTCGGAAGAGGTGAATATCCAAAATTGTGAACCCCACTAGGGTCGAGGGAAATAACCCTAGTGGGGTTGACAATTTTGGATATTCACCGATTCAGAGGGCCGTAACGGTTTTGTTATACCGAACAAACAGTTGAAATATACTGTTTAATATTTGAATTGCTAAAGTATTATTCCATTAGAGTTATTCACTGGACGTTGTAATTTTCGAGGGTTATTACACCGTTGAATAATACGGTTATTTAATGGACGTGTGTAATTCTTGAGATTATTCACCGTTGGCGGCGATTAGAAGCAAAACTATCCAGATTATTTTATGTCATGTGATTATCTTTTAACCAATATAATTGATTCTTTATTATGTGAGGTATAATAAGACCGGAAGTAAACTGTCCATATTTTCACACCCCGGGAAAATAACCGGTTATTGGATTACTACAAGATCTTTTCCATATCGAGGCCCATATTGGCCCGGGCCAATATGGGCCTCGACTTCGTCTCAGACCAATATGGGTGTCTCTTTTCTAGATGTCGGAAGTTTGTAATAAATAGTTTAATACATGGGCATTTCCATATTGGCCTGGTTATCATCCTTCGACCCATATTGGGGTCACGGGATGATAACCAGGCCAATATAGAAATGCCCATGTATTAATCTGTATTTACAATTCTACAAATAAACATGAACATTATGTAACAAAATATTGGATATATGAAAAACGAGAACTAGTTCAGCCTTAACGTTCACACAGAGAGATATCAACACTGGTCAAGGCGTAGATGTAATAGTCAAACCAGCACATGTGGTCACCTCTATTAAACAGTCATCTGTGTTAAAAGGTCGTCCTTTTCCTGCTCTGTTATAGAAAACTTCATATGAATTGACACCTGTCTTATAAAGCCACTTTTTCTTTGTCCCAAAGCTGACCTCTTAAAACAGGCTTGACTGTATATACATTGATCACAATAGACAAATATCTGCATTAAGAATCATGAAAAGCACCATGCATATAAATTAGAAAGCAAAACTAAACAAAAAGCAATTCATAATGTTAAATGTCCATAAAATAAGACACTATGCGAAATATGTGCTGTATCATTTTGTGCTGGTGTTGTAAGGTCGTATCCCACAATGATGCGGCATCCATGTGTTCATTACCACTTTTGCTTTCTTCCGTTCCGTCTTTATTTCCGTATAATTAGGTGGTAACGATACGGTAGAAGTCTTTTTTCTTGGTACTATGCCATTTGGTAGTGTTTTTCTGTTATTTGAATTGACAGTTTCTGCCTAGAATTGAATGAAATATTATTCCAAATAAACAATCAATTTACTATCAAGAAGTTACTATATTTAATACACACATCCAAGAAATAACATGGACCTGTATTGTCACATTCTGAGATGAGAAATGTTAAATAGTAAAGTTAAAATTGCATATACAAGTTATGATCTACTGATGATATATGCACGGAATAAGTGTACTATGCCTTTGGTATATTTAACCCTTCCTGTTTGTAGTGTTGTGATTGCTTATATTGTCAACCATTCCTGTTTAACTTTCGTGACATTGTGAGTATCTGTAATTAAATTTTATGAAAACCTATTACTTTGTAATATACACATTTAATGTTCTTAAGAGGGAAAATTATAACATAATGAGAGAGTTGTTGCCAACGAGAAAGCTGCTGAACCAAGGGGTTCCTGGTGGTATAGTTGAAGTCTTTACTTCGAAAGCTTTGCCGACGCCATCATGACTTGGTTATCAGTGCGGATGACCACGGCAGTTACGATCCCGTCCTCCTCATCACCAGATCTTTAACAAAAAAAATATGAAGGATGCCATGCGAGTTCATTCCCGGTTTGTAACGGGATTCGTGTTGCTCAATTTTATCTTTGTGGTGTTTTATCGTCCATTGTCTCTTCGTTCATTGTGTCGTCTGACCTTCTTTGATATAAGCTTCTGATTACCCCTTTGGTATCTTCAAACTTTCCTTAATCAAATCTGGACAAAAGATGTATATATCTAACTGTTACCTCTGATGTATTATGTGGTCTTATTGTGACTCTTCGATTAATTTGTGCACTACGGCAACAAGTGGAGGGTCTTCCCTCACAATCTTCCTCATTTGTTCGAGATAATGGCTTGCATCTGTAAGTAAATTACTACTTGAAGTCAAAATGATAAAATTGGTCAGTTTATTCTATCACATATTTTAGAAAAGACAACAAAAATTCCTCTTTAAAATCAACATGGGAAATAAAAATGTTTCATTTCTTTTTGTTTTGTTGTTGCCACGTTGGTTGTTTGTAATATTGTAAATCTACCCATGTAATCAGTGACAAGGTTTGCGAGTCCTTCTCACGTCCTAAAGTGAAGTATATTTGATTTTACTTTATGTGATAAAATTTGTTAGTGGTTTGCGCAGTTCAGTGGTTTTCTCAGTGTCCACCGGTTTCCTTCATAAACAAACTGACCGCCATTATAGAAATGGAATATTGTTGAAAATGACGTTTATGTTCACTCTGAAGCAAAATAAGGTACCATAAAAACGAAGTATATTCCGAAATAACAAAATAACACAGAAATGACTGTGATAAAAGAAAGAAAGTTCGTACAGGTATTTAAATATAGGAAGAGCAGTTTGTTCCGTGTTGTGAGGAAGAGAGTTTCTCTCAAACAAAGACTGATCAACTATTTTTATAAGAATACAAATGTATAATGAATAGTCCGACTGTCGCATTAGCTTTTCTTTGGTGTTGAAATCCAAACACTGTTTTGCAATGGTTAATGTCTTTGCCATTTTGACATCAAAATGTGAGGCAACGTAAAACAAATATTGATTCTGATAATTGTACTGAGAATGAATTATTTTGCATTTAGATTAAGCTGTATATTCTAAATATAATTATTGGAAAACATTTTCAATTGAATTTACAACTCACATATGATTTGTGTTATAAAAGCATTAATATTACCCGAGACATTTAAGGATCAACGCAATCATGCAACAAAGAAGTAAAAGAATAACGCATGCTCCTGCAGTTCCATATAAAACCATTAACCAATATGGCACTACAAAAAATAAATTAAGTCAGGTCACACACAAACATACCAATATTCAATGAAAAATATCACATTGTCGGAACAATTCTAAAATCCAATAGAACAATCGTGGAAAGAGCGACAAAAACGATAGCCTAATTATACATATACATGACCGTTCACTTCCTCCACTTGGACAGGCACTTCCGTACAAAACTACTTTTATTGGCCTAAGCATCCCCTCTTAGTGACATGATACCATCATTTAAGTATTATGTGGCGGTTACAATGCACCTACTTATTTTTGATAGCTACAAAAGAGGCCCTTAACGTGGAGGGAGCGTGGCACTCCTCAAACACGTTACCCACTTACTAGCATTCCGTATTACAACCTAGCCACCCATCAAACGAGAGAGCAACCCAGGGGACAGAATGAGCAGCTCTGTAGGCTTGAGCCCGTGCAACATTCAACAGTACCCCGAAAATAATATATATAAATAAAAAATAATAAAATTTTACCGTATTGATACTATCAGCATCAGCCATTACGACAATACAAAACAAATAATAAAATTTGTCTTGCTGCCAAAGACTTTTAATATTATCTGGCTATCCAATCTTTCGATTTTGATGAAGGTTTTTCTAGAAATGCGTCATGCGCACTAAATATGATATCTACTTTTTTATAGAACTATGTTTATTGTTTTCTTTTTACTTCAATTTTGGTCTTAAAAAGTACATTTTATCTTAGAACCTATATATTATGTTATATAATTAAAATATCTGGGTTCATTATAAAGTTAATTAAGACCATGTGTACCCGTTTGTAATTTAAAATAAACTGTTATGATACGGATGTGGTTACCTGTGTGTAAATTTATGCAACTGTTATGATGCGGATGTGGTCCCTGTGTAATCAACTTCTATTGTATAGGCGTAGTAGAAACTGGTAATGCGTACATTGTAATCTATGGTGTATTTCGTGACGTATATATAGTAATCTATGATGTATTACGTGACGTATATGTAGTATTCTAATATGACGTCCTTCAAACGCTTTGAGTTCAAACCCGTAGTAAAAATAATATTTATCTATGACCAATTACGTCATAGATAGACGTGGCTAGTGTTTATAAAGCGGCTGTTCCATGCCACTCCCTTGTAAAAGATGCCCAATGATGCAATACACAAAATAAATAAACATGAGTATAGTATTTGTATTTTTATCTCCATTCTAATGCAATACTGAATATTAAAATGTATTCTTGCATATCCCTGGGTCTAACAATCACACAAATTAAAATTCCGCGAAATGTTGTTGACGACTTTGGAACATAAACAACATGACGTCATATGAAGGCTTCCAGTGTAAAACGTAAAGATCAGGCTATCTGGGCTTCGTGTACGCCTCCTCATCAAAGTGGAATTTCCTCTTTCTTTTGAATTGGTGTTCATGAATGACACCATTTAAAAATTTCAAAACTTATTTACCATCGGCATTGAAACACCTTTCCGGTTGTCATTTCAAAATTCTTTGGAAAAAACGAAATGTTATTGTAACATTCAGTCGGTTTAATTAACAGAACAGCCAAAAACACACTGGATGACCTAGGCCGCTTCGATTTGAATATGTTTCCGTAATTGTGGTATTAGAATCTTAAATCTATTACATACTCATATAGATATCTTGAGGACGTCACATGACATTTGACATTTCGTTCGATCAACCGATGGACGTTAGGTCGCATGGTTATATCAACCGTACGTGAGAAATCCCTATGGAAATTCACTTGTGAGGCTGACGTGTTTCTAAATACGGTTATTTCCCTTGGTACACAACAGCAACATGGCGGCGAACGAAAGGTTTGTTCGCCAGGCAAACGTGAAAATAAACCGCTTGCTGGACTGTATAGGATATTCGATGTAATAAAAACAATTATCAACCTTGTAAGAGTGTGATATGACGGATTATCACATATTTTATTGAAATAACGCCAAATTTGCATGTGTAATAAAAGCATAATTTGCGGCGTGTTATTTGCCTCCGGGAAGTGCAATAACATGTTATCTGCCCTGGCAAAATATGTGATAAATAGATTAATACATGGCCTTTTTCATATTGCCCTTGTCATCAGCCCTCGGCGGATATCGCCCCTCGGAGCCGATATCAAGGTCTCGTGCTGATAACAAGGGCAATATGAAAAAGGCCATGTATTAATCTATAATTGTCACCCCTCGAAAGTTTAAACCACATAATATATCTCTGGGAGACAATCCGTCTTATCACACTCTTACAAGGTTGATAATTGTATAATATATTACGTGACGTCTGTTCAATCAGTTGTATTTTCTGTGACGAAACTTGTAGGAAATAATATATATAAATATAATATGCGAGCTTAAGCGAGCTCTTTATGGTATAAAATGTGTACTTAGGATTTTTTAACAAACATGGTTGAACATATTGTTGAAGTAAAAATATTTCTACGTTTTGTAAACACCGGTTTCCGGGTAACACACTAACACACTCAATTAATGAAGATCTTCTTAACATAAAGCGCAAATGTGATCCTGAAGTCTCGTACCCTCTCTCGTACGTCCGATACCAATGAAACCCGGAACCCGTGTGTAATAAAAGTCATTTTGCTAGCTTGTTTTACTTATATCGATATTTTTTAATTTATTAAATCTCTTCTGACATACTGACAAGAATTTTTGTTTCTACGCGGAAGTTAACTTTTGAGATTTCGTAAGGAACGATAACTCGAATAAAGGAACGACAGCTCGATTGAATGAGACTAGATTCGGCCCTAAAAAAGTCGTCCCTAATATATCTCGGCCCAAAAAATCTCGACACTTTTTGATGAAATTGCCAGATAATTTTCCGATGAGCGAGCATTCATGGCCGTGCCGGTTTCATATTAACTTAAATATAACCGTCTACCCAACCACTCCAGAATACATTCTTAATTTATATGTTTTTGCATAGGAGTTATTTCCCATGCGACGGACAAAATGAGATCCGTTCTAGCAAGATCTCCGAAAAGGTTAGGTTTATGGTGTTTAACGCCACTTTCAACAATATTTCACTTATATCGTGCTGGTCAGTTTTATTGGTGGAGGAAACCGGGAGTACCCGGAGAAAACCACTGACCTTCCGGAAGTCACTGACAAACTTTATCACATAATGATGCAACGTTAGTGATGATAGATACTAATATTATGTAGTTGTAAATCCAACTACCATGCGATCACGACCACGACGTCCCCATTACGAAAGGGAAAAACACTTTGGGTATGATATTAATGTATAAATATTTGAACATTGCAAAACAAATCAGAGGATCATTTTATAGCAACTAGAAAATTCACAAATTCTTACAACATTAAATTTTTTGCATAGATTATAGGAAAATATTATTTTCATTCAACTTTGCATGAAAGGGTACATTTTGTCCTCTTTGCTTGTACTTAACTGTAGTAAAAGATTCCAAACTTGATATCTGTAATGTAATACACATGTACGACCTTACTGATATGAAAACACATACATATGTACGGCTTTACTGCTATGAAAACACACATACATGTAGGTCCTTACTGATATGAAAAAAACACACATATACGAGCCTACTGATATGAAACACATACAAATCTACGACTTTATTGCTATCAAAACATATAGACACATGTATGGCCTGCAAACACGTACACGTGTAGATCCTTACTGATATGAAAACATATGTACGGTTCTACTTATACTTACTGGTTTCTATCTGATTGATTATGTTTGGTTTGTTATTCACATGAATATTGTTCGGTTGAAATTTACAGACTGGTGAATACCCTATCCACTGCCCGCCGACACATGTCATATTGTTAGGACTTCCGGTCATCTTATATCCGGTTATACAAGTATATGTTGCTACCTCACGAAGGACAACAGAAGTAGCGGCAGAAACCACGGGTGGTAGTCCGCATGTCGGAATCGGCGTAATAGGGACTTGTGTTGTTGGAGATTCACTGGTCACTGTAAACAATGACTGCGTTGTCAACTGTAATGATGTTGTTTCTTGTGATGTTGGTGATTGGCTGGTCATCGTGAACGTCATATTGTAAACTTTAGATGAATGGCGTTTCGCTGCACAAATTGTAGTTGTGCTCTATAGGTACAGAACAGGCATATTACTAATATAAGTAGTCTTGCTGCAAGTTATAAAGTTCTCATGAAAATATATGTATCATTGCTGTTTGCTTTACAGTTCCTAAATAATGTAATATTAATAAAACTAAGGTTCTCCTCCCGCAGGCATAGGTAACCTTAGCCGAGTTTGGCTATCTATTTCAGATCCTTTGGTTTTATCCCTCCCAATAATTTTAATTATTTGGCTTTCCAATCTTTCGATTTTGAGCGTACCTGATGAAGGTTATTCCAGAAATGCGTCGTGGGTATTAAATTTGATATCTACTTTGTTTTCTCCCCTTTTACTTGCAGCTATCAAAACACGCGTCCATTAGTCCATTATTTGATATAATACGAGACATTTGGATTTACTGTGTTTGTGGCATTGTTGAAAAACTGAAATCAATCTGAAACAACACACATTTTGAAAGTGGCCAGATATCTATGATTTTATTTAACGCCTATTGAAATTGTGCTAACAACAAAATTAAAAGAGAATAAAACTTTAATACAAGCGTTTTGACTGTTGATCATTATTATTTTTATGATGCTTGTGTATTCAGCTCGAAATAGTTTATGTCATAGGTTATGAGGTCCCATTTGCATCAGCAAATTTGTATTTATTTGATTTTTATTTTTTGGTTTTATTTTCTCATCAAAATCCTTATTTCATTCATTATCTTTCTTCATTACAAGCCCATACTTTATGGAAATATCTACATGTATTACATGTATTAATGGAAATCTATAAATAAATAATGGGGACCTAGCATCGATATATTAACTACTGTGTTTACTCGATTTTGATATTTCATGGCAATAGAGAAGACGAATGTAGATTACACAGGTTCCAAGACATTTATGGGGTAAAGGTGACGATCCGGATGTAAAGATACAAACAAAAAGGCAAACAAAATAAAAAGTATTCGAGGACCACAATCCGCGACTGGTAGTGAGGCAAGGTGTACAAGAAGGGTAAAATATTACTACTGTGGTACCTTCCAAGGGCGACACAAACATCCAATATATACGGGAAACGTTTACAATACAGATTGTGAAGAAAATACACCCACACAACACGAATAGCAATGACGGACCAAATATTAAATGTTTATGGAAAAGCACACATAAAATTGGGATGAAATCTGATGTTCCAAAAGAATAAATGAAGCCATAGTATGAAGTCCTAATTCACTGAGACAGTTCAGCCAACAGAGATTGATAAATTTACATTGGAATCATAATCTAGTTAGTTGACACTGATATACCGCATGTATGAACCACTTCATTGACCATAGATATTTTAATCTTTCTTGTTTAGGCCCTTTGGGTTACTTGCTCCCAAAGACTTTTAAATTATTTTGTTTTCCAATCATTTGATTATGATCGTACCTGATGAATGTTATTCCAGAAATGCGTCGTGTGCACTAATTTTTATATCTACCTTTTTATTACGTTTCTTCTAACCTTCAACGATTAATTCGTCAGACAAGAGTAGACGCTTTCCGGTAAGACAATTGCGGATCAGTTGTGACACAAACATGCTGCATACAGGATGACAGCAATGTTCATTCTCAAGTAAACCATTTTACTATTTGGACATCAAAATCATCAACACATAAATTTGGTAACTGACGAAGTATGGTCACAAGTTTTGAGTTCGCACTGTTATCTTAATTAGAGACCCTCTTGTGTTAACTCCTTCTAATAAAACGGCACACACAAGTCGGAATGTGCGGGTTGCTTTGCTAAACACGAACGCATGGTCTCCAAGTCTTATGAGACAACCATCCAATTTTGATACACTGACAAGACTAAAAATCATTATTTGCTAAGTAATTATTTTCAAGCTGCTTTTATTAAAACCCTTTCATTTCATTTTTCAAAACTGATTAAAAAAACAGGTCGCAGTTGATGCGCATATAACTTTAATTAATGATTAATATGGTGTAATCAAAGACAACCGGACACAAATATTGAAAGGCGGACGGAAGATAAAACAACTAAATGTAATTAAGCTCATTGTATAAGTTTGAAAAGTGACGGACAAATGACAATGTAATTGTTGTAATAAACAAAAAACGATGGCATTTTAATTCCAGTAGTATTTTAATGCTTTGCTCGTTTGATATTAGTTTTGTGTCCATTAAAAAATATTTTAAAAAAACATTTAGATTTCACACAGCATTGTATATTGGTTTAAAACATACCTGCTCTGTTTAGTGTATAACTTCATTTAGTTTCAATAGGTAGACTTGATATACTGATATACATATTATATTCTTGCTTCTACACGGCTTCTATATATCAAATTGCATATTGAACACGTTTAATCAAGAAAATAAACCTAACAATAGAAATATGTATTCATAAGAAACAGTCAGCATATTTTATCTGCCAGTGACTTTTTAAAACTTGATACAATAATTTATTTTATTGTTCACATGCATTTATTATATATTGTCATCTGTTTTAAATTATCTAACGAATGCTATTGTAAAGATAGATCGTGACTTTATGTATTTTTGGATGACACCTTATTAAAGACGTTTAAAGAACATATATTTGTTATACGTTTCCCAGGTTAAAAGGTGTTTCTTTTGATGTCTTTCATTAATGCCTTGAAAGTCGTAACATCTTGAAGGTTTATAACAGAAAGAAATTTGAGACCTAAATTAAATTTTTAGAATATATGTTATAAGAATAACAATTGAAAAGTTTAACTTGAAAACGCTTTGAAGATTAAAAACAAAATTTCGGGGTTAAAACTTTTTTGTAAAATATTGCTGTTTTTATTATGGACAAAATAAGGTATTTTTTTTACGTTCGTGATAGAGCATGGTATCACTGCAATGTACATTTTTTACGGTTCAACATTGTTTTATCGTTATTTCTCGTAAACGTTCAGAAACACTCTAAAATCATAAATATTGTTTAAGCTTCGGAATTATTTAAAGAAAAACATCGTGCTGAGAAATCGCAAATCTTTGAACTCAAGCAAGTGTTGCCCGATAACTATTTAGCAAATCGCAAAGAGTTGGTAGTGAGCTGTGGACACGAATCTTTTTGAGTGGCTATTACTTCTGGTGTGCCACAAATCGATCGTAGCACTTATTATTCCAGGTTTTTATTAATGATGTTGTAAATGAAGTGAGTTAGTTTTCAGATCAAATTATTTGCTGATGCTACGAGTTGTTATGTCATCATTGAAGATATTTAGTTCGTTGTGTTGTCCTATTGTGTGCCTTTACGTTCTGAGTTCCGCGTTGTGATATCCGTTACGATTTCTACATAAAAACGATGTTCGGTTCGTCATTACCTCCAGTTGTTTGTAGGAGGGATCATGTCTTATTTACATTATTTGTGTTTGATTGCGCATAGTGTTGTCCAACACATATTGCGTTGTGTTTATTGTTTTGTTTTTCTTCGCCTTGTATACCCTATGTTGCTGAGTTCTCTGGATTGTCCATTCTTGATTGCCCCTCTGGTATTCTCTAACGTTTATTAAAAAATAGTTGATAGATGGTTGCTAAAAAGTTTCGCCCTTAGAAAACCGAAAGATTATCATTGAAATATGTTATATTTATTACTAATCTGATCTGTACATGCAGACAATTAGAAACATCTGAACATTTTATATTACATTGTACAGTGTACGATCTATTTATACAAAATATTCTAAATACAAATAACGTCATCATTGTGCAAGATTTTATCGTAAAAACGAGATTTGCATAGCTTATCTTATTTTGACTTCTTGATTGGTATTGACTATTACAAAACTACTACACACATTCACGAATATTTCGCTTGTATTGGCTAATCTTACAAAACTGTCATTATAAAATGGCTACCCAGCTACATCCATTGTCAGCCATCGCTTTGTTAATTTATACATTCATTTCTAAGAGAAATGAATTTGTAAAAAGTGTTTTCACTTGTTTTCCGATTCCATTTCGTCTTGTATTCAAATTAAATTATATAATGTTTGCTTGTTTTATTAAAAATATATAATCTACACTATTGTACTCAGGGCTCAAAGCATGTTCCCGTTCATTGGTATGCTGTTAAATTATTTTTGACAGTCAAAAACAAATACGGACATACATATAATAATAATGGTTTTTGATCAATATATACATCAAGTTAAGCTGCAAACAAATATTTCTTAGGGGGAAAGTCACTCTATCAAATAAGAACAACTGGATGGTGTCTGATGTACATGTTGATGGCTAACATAATGAATTTGTCTTAACGTTGTTTAGTGAAGCAGTCTACCCATCAGTACAGTTAGTGCTTTGATCTTTACCCATGTAAAATGGGAAAGTATTTACCAAGTAAAACGATTGGATAATATATATAAAGATAAAAGGTTTGTTTTATTTCCCTTTCCTTTCTTGCGGATATAAGTCAACGTTAATGACAGGACAAATCTATTTATGATCAGTTATTAACAAATCGGAAATAATAAGTCATTATTTATCATCAACTCATTCAAATTCAGCAATGACGTGTTTTACTTTGGTATTATCGTTTTATTTTGAAATTCATTAAATCATGTTTTTGATTTCCAAAAAATACTGTTGTTTTTCGGAGCATTCTAGTGCTATTTAAAACAAAACCTATATTCCCACTCAATACTAACTATACTTGATACAATTCTAAATTCATTCAGCCATATATTTGTTTCCAAACCATACTGTAATATTAAAGAGTATTCTTATCCTATTGTAAAACCTATATTACCGCTCAGTACTAATTGTACTCAATGAAACCCTGTCTGAACAAGTTTGTCAGTGGATTGCAGAAGGTCGGTGGTTTTCGTTGTGTATTCTGGTTTGCTTCATCAGTAGAACTGATAGACATGACACTGACCTAACAGAAAGTATGTTGAAAGTGGTGGTAGCAACCAAAACCTGAGCAGTTAACGTTTTGGTAAAATTTAAAAATAAAATGGAATTTTTATTTTTACAAAATCTCCTGGTGGAATATTACAATCGTCTATAATGCGACGATTAAAATTTGAAGATACTAAAAAGAGTGTTACCATGAACTATTTTATAAAATATACACAATTTTCCCCTGTCTCGTCTAACGAAGACTTTTTCTCATCCGGTTTCAATATACAATATAGATAGACGAAATACTAGCATAAGAAGCTAGAAAATGTGGTTTGATCACTTACAGTCAGTCCTAAGGACACTAGATATTTTTTTCTGAGGCAATTATATATTTTTAATTATATTAAAAACATGTTAATTAACCACAAGTTTTGTTTCTAAATATACAAATGCTTTGTATTTATATAACATTAGTCAAATAGGCGGAGTTTCCTTTACCTAACAAGTGTTTAGTTTGGAAAACCTTATCATAATTATATTTATGAATAACTACACATTGCCCACGCTCTTCAAGCTTCTGTGTTTTCCTTAGACAAATATTTTCATAATGAATTCCTTTCTGCAAGAAAATTTATATCTATATTTTAAATTTCTGAAGTCACTCATTTACCCTAATGTTACTGATAATTATTGAGTATACAACTGCAAGTTCTGTATCATGACAGGGACATTTTGTTTATGATGAGAGGGTGGTGATGCTTGCTCTGGCTAGACCAATGCGGAGAGATCGATTGTATATTGCTGCATCGCTGAAACAATAGTCCACAGATGGAAGACAATTTCCCTGACTCTGAACCAACCAGTCATTAATTCTACGTACTTAGTGGACGAGCAGTAAATACTAATTAAAACATTAGATATATGTACCCTTTACACAATTATTACTCACTCTTACATAAAGGACAGACTACGAGAACTTGTTTCATAGAAAATAAAGATCAACTTATGTATACATATCTTATCTTATTACCGGTATCTTAGGAAGGGACAAATCTTATTATGTAATTTAATAAATACCAGAAAGATTCTAACAAAACGTTCTCTGAAAATGACATTATCAAAATGCAGGAGTTTTGTTTTATTGACAACACCCTTGGTGGATGTACCTATGGGTATCAACTGTGTTCCTCTTCTCGCCGACTTGTTCTGTATTCGTATGAAACAGACTTCGAGCAAGGGCTTCTCATGAAAATCAAAGAGAAGTTATTCCAGACCTATGATTTCAGATTCCGCTACATAGATGGTGTCCTTTCACTGTATTAATAAAAGTTTGGTGACTATTCTGACAACATTTATCCAATTGACCTTAAAATAAAGGATTCCAATTGTGAACTTTCCTTTTAAATGTAGCACCTTTCAAGAAAGACTTGTCTATAGAGAATATATCTCAGTTGATATGGTATTCCACAGCTTGTGGTTTCTATTAGAATTTCTTTGGGAGAGAGTTGATGTTTACAAGGAAACTACAGAACCAATAGTTTCTAGTGATTGTCTGACCTTCGATATTTACGGCTTATGATTAACCCTTTCGTATCTTCAAACTTTACCTTTTCTTACTAATAACTTATCTTTTATGGATTTTGTTTATTTACAATTTATTATTTATTTAACATGGTACATAGTCTACATTACATGACTTCCAACAATGTTTCAATCCGATACAATTACATAAACCTCTGTTTCATTTTAAATTAGGTGACTGCAGAAAAAAATTTGAATATTCTTTTTTCTTAATATGATTGATTAATTACTGTTCAACGTCAAGTGGGTAGTATTTCAGCTATATTCATCACGAGTACACATTTATGACAAAAGCGTGCAAAAGTAAAACAGGAGATAATGGATAGATGGGGGTTGGAACATTTTACTTTCCAACGATCACTAGTACTCCTACCAAATTGATTGCACTTCCAGTGCACATGAGTTCACCCATGGATATTTGTAGATCATTGCTTGTGTTTTTTCCTTTTACTGTTGATCATTATAATATTGCCTGTCCGTCTGCGATTTACGGATCCTGTTTACCTCTTTTGTATCTTCAAACATTGCTTGTTCATTATCAGCTGTCTAAACGTTCATGGATCATAACATTCTTCAAAAGTGAGGCGTTCATTAGCGTACCATCCTCATGACATGACACATGGTGTATTTGATTTGTAGGTACAACCAGCAGATGGCCTTTCGTAAGGGTGGATTTCCCTGAAAAATGTCAGGCGAAAGGTAGAGACATGCATGTACACATCACGTGATCAGACTAAAACTAAGTTTGTAAATTGAAGAAGCTGTTGATGAAGATTAATAATTTGTGTCCTTGTTAGTTCAAACTCGTGTCATTTCCGACTTATGGTGTTTACATTGTTATTTATGGGTAACTATAAGGATACAATTATTTATATAAATCATGAAGTTCAATATTTCAGAAATATTTTTAGAATTTTTTACAAGAATCTGAAATATGTAAATAAAGGCAAGCTTAACATATTTTGTCTTTCCTGTGTAGGTCCCTTTGGTTTTCTTGCTCTCAAAGACTTCTAAATTATTTGGATTTTCAAACTTCTGTATTTGAGCGTACCTAGTGATGGTCATTTCAGAAACGAGTCGTGCCCACTTAATTAGCTATGTACGTTTTTATTTTATAAAGATATTTTTAGATTTATAATCCAATTTGTCCAAAATCGCATCAAAATCTTTTCTCATTTTTCAAATGTTGACTACATTTCTAACTTCTAAGGAAACATAACAGACATTAGAAACTACAGTTATTAATGGTTATAACATCAAAGACACAATAAGAGGTTATCCATATATAGTACATAATTTTAATTAAATGTTTCTGTGTATATTATTTTCGTTTTTTCTGTGCTATTTAATTTGCAGTAACTGGAATGAAGCATTGTTCTATTTTCTCTGTTGTGAGTGATAGGAACAAAAGCATTACATACATTTTATACGCTATTGTTTCTTATGTCGCATTGTTGAGCTTGCGTGGTTTTATGTTAAAGTCTCAGTCACAGATTAGATTATAATAGATTTGAATTAGTTTGTTATATTAAATTACATCAAAATTGTCTTTTTTTCTGTCGTTCTTTTTAACCCCCTATATAGCTAGCCGGGATCAGTTTACTTTTACTTGTGTAATCGTTGCTTATCACCGCCAAAAAAATTATGTTCTATTCCCACCCGAGTCGATATGTTCGATAAGTTTGTCAGTTATAGTGACAGGTCGATAAAAACAATTCTGTAGATACAAGTATAGTAAAAATGTAGATATCAAAATAAATGTACATGGGGCGTTTCTGGAATATTCTCGATCAAAAGCGAAAGATTGGAAAGCTAAATAATTTTTTTCGAAGCAATATTAAAAGTGGCGTTAAACGCCATAAATTTTGAGCATAATGTTTAATTAATGAAATATTAGGTAATCATATCTAATGAAGTAACGAATATTTCCTTATTAATAGTATCGTGTTAACAATAATATCATACAATCGATCATAATAGCTCATTACACTGACATTAATTAACCCTGATGTACCAAACGCGGAAACACTTTTAACACTTACAATATTTTGCATTCTATATTGGTTTAGCTCTCTTCAGACAATACACATTGCTTAATACATTGAATTGGTGCGATAGATCGTGGGTTCGAACCTTTTCGGGTCAAACCAAAGATCATAAAATTGGTATTTGCTGCTTCTCCACTAAGCACGAAGCACTGAGGAGTAAGAGCAAAGATTGGTTGGTTTGGAATCAGATAATATATCCGAGTTAAGTGACATGTTTTTCCGTCGTGGGTAGTTGTTTCAGTTGGCTAACAATATAAAAGTAACGGTGTTGGTCTAGTGCAGAGCGGGCATCATCATCATCTCATCAAAATATATAATAGTTGAAAAAATTGTTCCCTTGGGTAAAACAATAATCACTCACTTTTACACATAGCCGTGTATATTTGATCTTCCAGGGCCCAAACGATATATATTTATTTGTTTATAAAGCGTACACCAGCTGAACTAAATGCTATGCAGTATTTAACTCAATATATTTATATTGTGTATTACCATATAGTATGTATGTAAGTATTCTGCATATTAACTAGATTATTTTGGGTAGAGGTTATAAAGGAGGGAATGATAGTCAATTTTGTGAATTATCGTGATATTGAATTTGTTGAGGAGATGACAGTGATTGGGGTTTGTAAATTTATTTATTGGTTGTCAACCTGAGGGTGGATAAACAATCTCTCGAGGACTGACAATTTAATGTTTACCTCAGATGAAGGCAAAACTGTTTTATTATGCCGAAACTACTATAAGATGGAATTGTTTAAAACTTTTCAATTTTACATTCTGGTGACTCCAAAAACCGATTTGGTTCCACAATATTATATATTTTGAACATAGACAACAAAATAATTTCTGGTCTAAAATATACAAATACGAACCGGATTTTCAAAACACTTCCGGTTGTCAGTAGTTGGCAACCGGGTGATAATATGCTGTCGATCACGCGACAACCGATTGTCTCCCTTTGCATAGTATTTGTTTGGGTTGTTCACAGGATTATCTCCCTTGTCAGAAAATGTTCCACAAAACATCCAAACTGTCTTTACTTTTGCATAGTAAAAAATATGTAAGGTATAGTAATACCTCATGCATAACTTGTTTTACATGTTATACAAATAGATACACGGCATTTGGTTGGTTTTTTTAAGTGCGAATAGGTTGTTATGTTCCATTATTATTTTTTAATCTGATCATGACCACTTGTACTTCTATTTAGCAAAACTAATGATCACGCTGATCGGCTTAGGTACTTGATATTACAGATTCGTGCCATTTCCTACTTAAATTTTGTAAACATTTAGTTTTCTGATTATTATAAGGACATTTTATAATAATATGTGTTGGTAGAAATTGAGAACAGGATTCATCAAATAAATATTATTTTCGATTTTCTTTTGTTTACTTTTTTGAACAAATAACGCAGTGGTTTATCGGAAATGACTAACTATGTTGTTTGTTGTTTGTTTTATAGGAGACTAAATAAATATTAAGGGGAAAATAGAAAATATCACGCTGTAGAAACAATTCCAAAATTCAATTGAAAATTGTAGAAAAAAAGGATACCGTAATATAATAGACATGACCGTTCACTTTCCAGAATTGGTACATACGTACAGACACTCCAATAAAAAGTGGCGGGGTTAGATTATATCTATGGGTCCAACCTTCCCCTCTTAATGAAATAATTCGGTTCATGCAAGTTCCTTTCCTTTGAATTTCCGAAAAAATCTTGCATGACGGAGTAAATTAAACAATGAAGAAACACCAGCACGGGGAATGAAGAAAACACACACATATACCGGTATAGTTAGCACGGGGTATGAAGAAAACACACATATATACCGGTATAGTTAGCACGGCGTATGAAGAAAACACATATATATACCGGTATAGTTAGCACGGCGTATGAAGAAAACACACATATATACCGGTATAGTTAGCACGGCGTATGAAGAAAACACACATATATACCGGTATAGTTAGCACGGCGTATGAAGAAAACACACATATATACCGGTATAGTTAGCACGGCGTATGAAGAAAACACACATATATACCGGTATAGTTAGCACGGCGTATGAAGAAAACACACATATATACCGGTATAGTTAGCACGGGGTATGAAGAAAACACACATATATACCGGTATAGTTAGCACGGCGTATGAAGAAAACACACATATATACCGGTATAGTTAGCACGGCGTATGAAGAAAACACACATATATACCGGTATAGTTAGCACGGGGTATGAAGAAAACACACATATATACCGGTATAGTTAGCACGGCGTATGAAGAAAACACACATATATACCGGTATAGTTAGCACGGCGTATGAAGAAAACACACATATATGCCGGTATAGTTAGCACGGCGTATGAAGAAAACACACATATATACCGGTATAGTTAGCACGGGGTATGAAGAAAACACACATATATACCGGTATAGTTAGCACGGCGTATGAAGAAAACACGCATATATACCGGTATAGTTAGCACGGCGTATGAAGAAAACACACATATATACCGGTATAGTTAGCACGGCGTATGAAGAAAACACACATATATACCGGTATAGTTAGCACGGCGTATGAAGAAAACACACATATATACCGGTATAGTTAGCACGGCGTATGAAGAAAACACACATATATACCGGTATAGTTAGCACGGCGTATGAAGAAAACACACATATATACCGGTATAGTTAGCACGGCGTATGAAGAAAACACACATATATACCGGTATAGTTAGCACGGGGTATGAAGAAAACACACATATATACCGGTATAGTTAGCACGGCGTATGAAGAAAACACACATATATACCGGTATAGTTAGCACGGCGTATGAAGAAAACACACATATATACCGGTATAATCCTATTTGACAATGTGCGGAGGTCCGATTTCAAGTTTTTTGTTTCTTTTCACTTAAAGACATTACAACAAAGTCGTGTGTGCTACTGTATCTTCAAATTAAATTTCTCCATATACCAACCAAGTACATGTATATCTAGATTATGAGTTGACGATTTTGTTTTTAATTTCTTGCGATTTACGTGAGAACCACCGGACTACGTGAAACCACCTGCCGTATGTATGAATTTGGAAACATTAACTTTTGATGTGGGTAGTGATGTTAGACTTGTGGTCAGAAGTCGACGTCATTCACCACATGGCCACCAAGGCCCTCCCGCTAATTAGAAAACTGTATTAAAGGAATAAAGGTTTGATTAATTCCATCAACAAAGCATGTTCAAACAATGCAAATAATATGCATAGTTGTTAATTTGGTAAGCTTAATTTAAAATGGTCGATTTACATCTGCCCATGAATTCAGTGCTTATAATTGATCGCTACTAGTTTGAGTTCGATTCCCGCTCATGGCGAGGTGTGCTCGATACAACTTTAGATGACAAAGTTTGTCAGTGACTTGCGCCAGGACGGTATTTTCCCGGTATCCCCAGCCTCCCATGCCACTGAAAATGATAAATGAAACGCTATAACTAAAATATTGTTTTAAGATGTCGTTAAACACCCTTAACCCTAAAATGATGTCGCTCAAGTTTGACAATATACAAACAATTACGTTCTATTGTTTGTTTTCACTTGTATGTTATTCAAGATACATTCTTAAATAATTCTTTATTAATAAATTTGTAATTATACATGATATATCTATTTCTTACCACTTAATATTTTATAATGTAACATTATAAACTGGTAGATTATTGCTAAAAACACAGTTTAAGTTTTCATATCTTTTTTTACATATATTTCTATGATACCTTACGGCATTTATATGTGGAGTTCAGAAGATCACAAAATAATATATTAGAGATCCTGCGAATAACAACCTTTGATTAATTTAACGATATTTCTTAATTTGTATAAGATCTTGAATAGTCATGTGATGAAATGTCATCAGTTGTCATCGCCCGTTTACAGCACAAGGCAACAGATGCAAATGTCTTAGAACACTGCTTTCTAAATCTTGAGTTTAAGAAACTGTAAATTATAGGATTTATTGCATTATTTATGAAATAAAACCTTGAAAAAAGTTTAACAATCATTTCCTCGATAGGCGTTAGATCTTCGTAGAAATCTTTCATCACGGTCCTACACATCATTACAATTAGTCCTGGTAAATACGTAATAACAAACGCAACAGTGACAGAGAAAAATATAATGGTTGTTCTGCTGAGTTTGATTGAATTTGGTTGATGCAATCGTTTTGGTGACTTCGTTAGAGTCAGGTAATTACATGTTTCTGATCCTGTTGGTGACTTTGGGACTTCTTGACTTTCGTCATTTATACGTTTGTTGAATGAATTGCTTTTTCGTGCAAGCTTAACCGCATTTTTAATTCTAGTAGAACCATAAACAGCTCCGATTCCCGAATTTCGACGTTGCCTTATTTCAATCCAGATTTTCAGATAAAATCCAGCAAGTAATGATAATGTTATAAAGAATACAACGGTAAGCATGTGGTAGTATATCTTCGGAAATATTGTCCCTCTGTATTGTTCATCAATAGAACAGTCGTATCCGAATGTACCATTGATTGGAGTTTTCTGTTTTGTAATTCCGAACAAAAACAGAGCAGGAGATGCCATAATAATTGCTGCAATGGTTGCAACTAGACACATTGTCTTGATTTTTGAAGTCATCAAAACTCTTAATGGTCTACAAATTTTGAAGTATCTGTCAAACGCAATTTCGATCAAGATTATTGCAGATCCATAGACGATTGCAGTTTCGGTAAATCTCACGATTTTGCATCCAACTGCATCATCAAATGTATATGAATGGATGAGATCATATACACCTGCCGGCATAGAAATCAGACATCCAAGTAGATCAAAAATGGCCATTGCACTAATGAAAAAATTAGCAGATCGTCGTTTAAATCTCCAGTTATACACATAAATCACCATAACGTTTCCAAAGGCACCGATGATCATTATCAGTACGACGAATATGATGACTGGGATGAACAAGAATGCTTTCTCGTTGTTTAGACATCTCAAACATTTTTCAGTTTGCTCTGAGAGAGAGGTGTTGTTTGTGTCGTTGGAGCTACAGCACAAAAAAACCTTGTGTGTGTGCATGTTGATTTCTGAAATAATAAATAATTGGAAATGAAATATATATAGTGAAAATGAGAATTAAAAAATAATATAAATTTACATTTAAAACAAATAAAAAGACGTATTTACCTTACCATCGGAGACTGGATGACCTTTGATTGAACAGTTAAATTATATATAATGGAAGCTAAGTGGCTGCCAACTATAGATTAATAAATGATACTTTAATACTGCACGATGTCATTTTCACTTTAAGCTTGGGAGTTTGTATTTTTCGAAGATTTCATTCATAAGTGCTGTTAATATTTCATACCATTTCTCTAATATAAGTTTTGTGCACACAAAAATTGGAAAAAAAGTGATTTTGGGTAAAGCAATTGGTCAGAAACTATATTTTACTTTATTAATGAAACAGAAAGTAGAACGATTTACCATCCTATAAATATCTATTCAATCAAACTCTATTTTAATAGAAAGTAGAAAGGAAGAAGGTCGGCTATAATTTTATCTTCTGGCTTAGATACAGTTAAACGCAGTGTCCTGTATTTTTGTCTTTAAATTTCAAATCCGACATAGAAGTACCATACATCCCATTTTTCAGAAATAGAAACGTAGATATATATTGTAGTGTTCACGGTGCGTTTATTGAATAACATGCCTTCAATATATTAATATAAAAAACAAAATTGTTTAGAAAAGTATAAAAATACATACCGCCTTGTGTTTGTCACATCTATCCCGGATCCTTGACATGCAGATTTAACTCTTTTTGATAATTAATATTGAATTATTAACCATGGTCATTGTATATAGCTACTTACTATTAAGAATACATTTCCTTCCGGATTATGCTACTGCATACATCATGACCGACTTACTATTAAGTCATGTGTAAGATTTTGATTAATAATATTCATCATTTGTTAAAAAATATGACGTAGACTGAAAGAATTTACTATCATTTTCTCAGCAAACGTAAAAAGCATGTTCTGTATTTTAAGTTTTCTGTACTGTACACGTGATTTGTGGTACGGCCTTGTGAGAATAAAGACACAGTTTCAAAGTACGAGCTGACATCTTTGTTTTTTTCAGTTTTCTTGTAGCATATGTTCGGTCATAATTCATGCATGTTTGCATTATGCTGACTGAAAGTGATAAACCTTCTAGAAATATATGTAGATATGATCCCTTTAAAACAATGTCTTTTAGCTTTTATATTTAAAAAAAATGGCAGGTGGAGGACAAAACTATGCAAGTCTGTTGGAATGAAAGTTCACAATACCCATTTTCTCTAACAGAAATAAAATAGATATTCTATTAAACGTGTGAAAGTTTTTATAAGTCATGCTCACAATCTCATAAGTGTGCATAATATTTTTCAGGTGCCCTGCTCGTTTATAAAAGTCGTGAGCATGACGATTTCTGACTTCTGATACACTATGCACTTCCCTTATAAAAAGATGCGCACAAAATTGCAAAAGTATATGTTTGTGTGAGGACCAAATCTATCGTTATTTCGGAAATAGAAATAGGCCATTTCCCCCCATGCAATCACGTACCCCCCCCCCCCCCCCCCCCCCCCCCTCCCCTTATGACATATCGCAAATGTGTGCTGCATATTGGAGAAAAACATTTCCTTACAACTCATATCAGCTTCTAATAAGCAAGAGGTTTTTTTAGTGGTCGTTTATGGCACGTTACAGGGCAATGTTTTACAACACATCATCTCCTGTTTCCTTGTTGAAATGAAAATATCTGACCATATGATCATCCCCCCACCCCCACCCCCACCCCACTTAGTCATCCCATTAACATTTACCTTAAGTAATATTTATTTTAAAATATCAGAATATAAATATCCAAATACATATAATTACAATGTCCAATGTCTCCTAAATATTGACTGATGATTAAAAAATGTAGAATTGAAATTGTTGGTGTAATTAACACGAATTAATTCCAAAGCTGTCCTATTCTAACGGTCTAGAACACAGTCTGTTGAGTTCAAATGCAACTTGGTCAAACAATTTCTTTCAACAATTTTAGAATCAATCACACCTTTTGTTCTAGTTTTTTTTACCAGTTAATGTACATTTGGTTCAACTTACTTCTAAATATCTATCTGTTTCTCTACACGGCATGTATTGAGTCCACTGAGATGCTTCATACTGTTGAATAGCCGGAACATTTGAGCCCTAATGAAAGCGGGAGGTTTGGCGCTTTAAAATCTGATTCAACCCACCGTTTCTTTCGAAATGCCTGTACCAAGTCAGGGTCATTACGGTTTTCACAGTTTTTCCGGTTGTTGACTGATTTTGTCTGTTTATATACTTATGAGTTTTGACTCTCCCTTTGTAAGATTGCTCGGAGTTCGGTAATTTTGTTATTACCCTTATTTATGATTACTGTTTGTTTAGTTGTTCTAGTCTTCTAATCAATGCAAATCTTCTGTTTCATTTGATTAGTAGATGATAAAAAAAAATGATGGTTTCCTTAAAGATGATGCAATTATTACATGTGTTAGTATATGCACATTACTGTGTTATTAATTCAGTTGTCAACCTCAATGTTACTGTGATTATTGTGTATTTGATAAAAACATTTGCGGAATAAATTATTCTAATCCATAGATATACGTATATAATTATAATACAAAGTGAATATATTAATTTTATACTTAGATAAGAATTATGGACATATATCTTGAATTCAGTTCCAGGAAATGAAACCAGTATCAGGTACTAGTATTATTATAACTTCTTTCAAGGTTAAAGATACCAAAGGGATAAAAACCGCATCGGTGGTGTAATGGTTAGCGTGCTCGCCTCGAATGTAGTAGATCGTGGGTTCGAGCCCCGATCGGGTCAACCCAAAGACTTTGAAATAGATGTTTGTTGTCTCTCCGCTAAGCACGCAGCATTAAGGAGAAAGAGCAAAGACTGGTTGGCTCGTAATCAGGATAATGTGTCTGAGTGGGGTGATATGTCTATCCACGGACTGTTGTTTTAGTGAGCTAGCACTATAAAAATCCAGCTAAGAGTGTTGGTCTAGTACAAAGCGGACCTCATCATCATCATTTCATTGAAAATTAACTTGTTCTCGCCATGATATAACTGAAAAATTACTGAGTTGGCGTTAAGCAACAATCACACACCCAAAGGGATAATCAAAAGTCGAAAACCAAAGAAGGACAGATAACACATGCAATTGTAAAAAAAAACAGAATAGAAAGAAAACACAATGGTCAACAAAATAATACACATAAAAATAAATGAGCAACACGAACCCCACAAAAACTACATAAATATCACGAATAAAATATACATTTCTCCTTATACAAGTATTTGTCTTGATGCCAGATTAGATGGATCTCGTTCGTACTGAAACTAAAAGAGGGTAGAAGTCCATAAATGTGGATGGCCATACATATAGACAAAAATTATGAACTGAAAAATGGAAATATTGCATACACTCGTACAAAGAAGACATGCACGACCAGAATAACAACAAATGTTGGTGCACAATCCTTTGTGAAAACCATGAATCCTACACATATTCATATTACTGAGGAAACCCAAAACCGATTCGAAACAGTTCTTTATTTTTTTAATTAAAAAAAGATGAGAAGAATCGTCACTTTGTGCTTTTAATTATTGATATAAGTAAGCACGGGGCGAAAGAAATGGGTCATGTCAAAATGGCAGGACCCGGTTTCGTGAATGATGTTACAACATTATCGCTTATTTCTCAATTAATATACGATGACATAGCTAAAATGTTTCATCTGACAGCAGGAAATGGTTAATAAAGCATTTATTTCCCCCAAGTTCATGCAAAAAACAAATAAATAAACGGAATTCTTCTTGCCTTCTTACAGTCCGGTTTCGTTCCGGAATTAGATATGCACGAGTCCAAACATTTTTTGCAGGGTCAGTTTGTACACAGTGATTATAGTGTAGAGATTCAGACTACCACATATATTAAAATGAGAACACTGGACACGCCTACTGCTGCATGAATCAAATGTACTTTCTAATGGCGCTAATGGAATATTAATTTTGCTAGACTGTATTTTTTGTGACGCAAGCGAAGGATTTACTTTTGGCACAGTTAAAAGATTTTTGTATGCAAATGAAATGTCAATTGTCGTAAACAATTTCCTGCTAGGCTTGCACTATAAAACGACAATAGCGAATGGACAAAATCGTAAATGTCGTTGACCTGAAATTGTTAACACCTGTATATGACGCATGACCCTTGTATTAGGTTTGGTTTAATTTGTGATGTTTAACGCCACTTTCATCAATGTTTCAGTCATATCGTGGCGGTCAGTTTTATTGGTGGAGGAAACCGGAATACCCGGAGGAAACCACCGACCCGTCGCAAGTCACTGACAAACTATATCACATAATGTTGTATCGAGTACACCTCACCATGAGTGGGATTCGAATTCACAACTTAACTGGTGATAGGCACTGTTTGCACAGGTAGTTGTAAATCCAACTACCATGTGATCACGACCACGCCAAAAACCGCCCCTCCCCCTTGTAATTAGGAATATAGATACAATGTATATATATATAGGAAGCAAGTAGATGACAAAATTCGAGGGAATTCTTGAGATTTGTTAACTTTTCTATACGCACGTGAATTCATGTTTATTCTTTCTTTATATTATTTATGGACGTTCATTTTCTTTGAAGAAAATCGTGTTTCTATCCACTGGGTTTTATAGCAAAAACGTGTATTTTGTTTCCACAGTTGATATATATGTGACAGCTCCTCATTACAGACAAAGACTATTATAGAAACGTAGATCAGAGGCGTATCTACGGAAAATAGCGCCTATGGCAAGCACTAAAATTGCGTTTTACATTTATTATTTATTAATAATTTCTCCAGGTATTCATGTCTATGTTTATTACATGGTTTTTGCAAAAGTACTTCAAGAAAATTATTTAAAAAATATTTTTTAGGACGTTCCCATATGGGAACATTAGGCGCTAACACCTCTCAGTGGCGCCCCCTTCAAGTGGCGCCCAGGGCACGTCCCCTACTTGCCATACCCTAGAACGCCACTGTCGTCGTAGATATAAAGTTTAACCCTCGCTACAGACACAGACTATTATAGTTTTATGTACCATCTATAATCTGTTCAAATGGACATACAATGGTACAGCCATTAAACGATTTTAAATTAGGAATGTTATAATGAAATAATGTCGGCCTTATCAACCTACATACTTTCACACAGACTTACAAATAACGTACTCCAGATAACCTTTTTGATTTTTCAGTTTGATTGTTTGAAATGAGCAGTCGTGTTAAACGTTGAATGAGTGTGTCATATTATGGTCGGAAATACGCCCCTAAGTCATATGTAATTGTGGTGTAGTCTGACCTGATAATGGTTTATTGATCATGGTTAAATGAACGTAATTTAAAAGGTTAATAATTTGACACCAACCACACATTCATCGTCTTTACAATGAGGGTTCATGGCTAAATCTTGCGTACTATAATGGTGGACACTTCCCTCCTAGCATGTTCAACAAAAGCTAACATGTATAGTCATATGGAAGTGTGTCGGTCATGGTAGTTTACTGGGGTTGCTAGTCCAGGACGTTTCTGGCTGTCCAGCATTTATGCCACCTTCCTAGAGTAAGCATGTGTATTTTCAATTAATTGAAAAGTTAAAAGACTATTTCAACTGTTAGGCCTAACCTGATGACATTAGTTTTTTCATTGTAAATATCTCCTTTTAAGTTGTAATTCACATACTGAGTATATCCACTACTGTTGTGAGTTCCAACCCCGTTCATAACGAGGTGTACTCGATACAATAATATGTGATAAAGTTTGCCAGTGTCTTGCCGCAGGTTGGTGGTTTTCTTCTGGTATTCCGGTCTCCTCCACCAATGAAACTGCCCGCCACGATATAACTGAAATATTGTTGAAAGTGGCGTTAGACACCATAACCTAACCAAACCAAACCTAATTATATCACACATCTTATGGTCTTCATATCACAAATATATACTATTTCATATGTGTTATGAAAGGTAGCTTAAACAGTTATGGTCAACATCAAGTCCATTAGTATCAACAGTTATGGTCAACATCAAGTCCATTAGTATCAACAGTTATGGTCAACATCAAGTCCATTAGTATCAACAGTTATGGTCAACATCAAGTCCATTAGTATCAACAGCTATGGTCAACATCAAGTCCATTAGTATCAACAGCTATGGTCAACATCAAGTCCATTAGCATCAACAGTTATGGTCAACATCAAGTCCATTAGTATCAACAGTTATGGTCAACATCAAGTCCATTAGTATCAACAGTTATGGTCAACATCAAGTCCATTAGTATCAACAGCTATGGTCAACATCAAGTCCATTAGTATCAACAGTTATGGTCAACATCAAGTCCATTAGTATCAACAGTTATGGTCAACATCAAGTCCATTAGTATCAACAGTTATGGTCAACATCAAGTCCATTAGTATCAACAGCTATGGTCAACCACAAATCCATTAGTATCAACAGTTATGGTCAACATCAAGTCCATTAGTATCAACAGTTATGGTCAACATCAAGTCCATTAGTATCAACAGTTATGGTCAACATCAAGTCCATTAGTATCAACATCAAGTCCATTAGTATCAACATCAAGTCCATTAATATCAACATCAAGTCCATCAGTATCAACATCAAGTCCATTAATATCAACATCAGGTTCATTAGTATCAACATCAAATCCATTAGTATCAACATCAAGTCCATTAGTATCAACATCAAGTCCATTAATATCAACATCAAGTCCATTAATATCAACATCAAGCCCATTAGTATCAACATCAAGTCCATTAGTATCAACAGTTATGGTCAACATCAAGTCCATTAGTATCAACAGCTATGGTCAACATCAAGTCCATTAGTATCAACAGTTATGGTCAACATCAAGTCCATTAGTATCAACAGTTATGGTCAACATCAAGTCCATTAGTATCAACAGCTATGGTCAACCACAAGTCCATTAGTATCAACAGTTATGGTCAACATCAAGTCCATTAGTATCAACAGTTATGGTCAACATCAAGTCCATTAGTATCAACATCAAGTCCATTAGTATCAACAGTTATGGTCAACATCAAGTCCATTAGTATCAACATCAAGTCCATTAGTATTAACAGTTATGGTCAACATCAAGTCCATTAGTATCAACATCGAGTCCATTAGTATCAACATCAAGTCCATTAGTATCAACATCAAGTCCATTAATATCAACATCAAGTCCATCAGTATCAACATCAAGTCCATTAGTATTAACAGTTATGGTCAACATCAAGTCCATTAGTATCAACATCAAATCCATTAGTATCAACATCAAGTCCATTAGTATCAACATCAAGTCCATTAATATCAACATCAAGTCCATTA
This sequence comes from Bathymodiolus brooksi, assembly GCA_963680875.1. Taxonomy (NCBI): domain Eukaryota; kingdom Metazoa; phylum Mollusca; class Bivalvia; order Mytilida; family Modiolidae; genus Bathymodiolus; species Bathymodiolus brooksi. The sequence goes on from OY804575.1 coordinate 60,542,305, forward strand.
ATATCAACATCAAGCCCATTAGTATCAACATCAAGTCCATTAGTATCAACATCAAGTCCATTAATATCAACATCAAGTCCATTAGTATCAACATCAAGTCCATTAGTATCAACATCAAGTCCATTAGTATCAACATCAAGTCCATTAATATCAACATCAAGTCCATTAGTATCAACATCAAGTCCATTAGTATCAACATCAAGTCCATTAGTATCAACATCAAGTCCATTAGTATCAACATCAAGTCCATTAATATCAACATCAAGTCCATTAATATCAACATCAAATCCATTAGTATCAACATCAAGTCCATTAATATCAACATCAAGTCCATTAGTATCAACATCAAGTCCATTAGTATCAACATCAAGTCCATTAATATCAACATCAAGTCCATTAGAATCAACATCAAGTCCATTAGTATCAACATCAAGTCCATTAGTATCAACAGTTATGGTCAACATCAAGACCATTAGTATCAACATCAAGTCCATTAGTATCAACATCAAGTCCATTAAAATTAACATCAAGTCCATTAGTATCAACATCAAGTCCATTAATATCAACATCAAGTCCATTAATATCAACATCAAGTCCATTAGTATCAACAGTTATGGTCAACATCAAGACCATTAGTATCAACATCAAGCCCATGATTATCAACATCAAGTCCATTAGTATCAACATCAAGTCCATTAATATCAACATCAAGTCCATTAGTATCAACATCAAGTCCATTAGTATCAACATCAAGTCCATTAGTATCAACATCAAGTCCATTAGTATCAACATCAAGTCCATTAATATCAACATCAAGTCCATTAGTATCAACATCAAGTCCATTAGTATCAACATCAAGTCCATTAGAATAAACATCAAGTCCATTAGTATCAACATCAAGTCCATTAGTATCAACATCAAGTCCATTAGTATCAACATCAAGTCCAATAATATCAACATCAAGTCCATTAGTATCAACAGTTATGGTCAACATCAAATCCATTAGTATCAACATCAAGTCCATTAGTATCAACATCAAGTCCATTAGTATCAACATCAAGTCCATTAGTATCAACATCAAGTCCATTAATATCAACATCAAGTCCATAAGTATCAACAGTTATGGTCAACATCAAATCCATTAGTATCAACATCAAGTCCATTAGTATCAGCATCAAGTCCATTAGTATCAACATCAAGTCCATTAGTATCAACATCAAGTCCATTAGTATCAACATCAAGTTCATTAGTATTAACAAAACGACGAACATCTACATCTCACCTCAAATAACTGAACCTAAAAAGACCACGGCATATGTTCCTTATTTATTTATACACGTTCTATATAGTGACATTGGTGCATTCTTACAGGCGTCTAACATTCGCCTTTTTAAATTTGATGTGCTAAATTTAACAAGTAACACGATGGGTGAGGTGCATGAAACAGGATATACTGATCCCTTTGGAACATCTAATATCACCTTTTTGATTAAGGAATTCGTGTTTTTTATGAAGTTGTCATATCCTTTCTGGTTTTTGATAGTTTTATGTGGTAATTGGTCCTTTCACTGTTGCTTTGTCGCACACTTGTTGATGATCATGTACTGGTATCTTCTTACTTATTTGTAAGATTATATTTTCAACAAACTCCGTTCTTTCGTCCTTCTCAAACTTCTCAAAGCGAGCTTTTATTCAGCGCGATGAGGGTTTTTATTAATAAGAACTTTCCGTTTATGTTTGAGGTATATCCGAGGTTCTTGTATGAATGTAAATGGGAAAGTAGTCTTACATAATGTGCCTGCCTATGTTTTCGTTTTCATTTTACTTACTTGTTGACACTAATAAAAACTCCCAAGAACATCCGATTGCATGCTCCGAGGTTACGCTTCCGTTAAAAGCAATAGACGAAAAACTAATGTTAAAGTTACGTAAAGAATGAATAAAACCCTTATATGCAAAACCACTCATATGAAGTATATGTCATTGCTAAAATTAAGTTGTACCTCATACAATCTTTAAGATGCACTTCAGTCTAAGAATAAGTTTTCAATTCAAGACTATGTAATTGACTTTTGAACGGGTGATACAGAGTATAAGTGACGTTGACATTACAATCTTGTAACAAGTAACAGACAGAACAACAGTGGCTGACCTTTGAACCATTCCCGATTTGATTCTAAAATTATACGTTTTTATGCCTTTTTCATACGAGTTATTTCCCTTACTACGAGCACGATGGTATCCGGTCTAGCAAGAGCAATCGAAAGGACAACAAATTTGATTTCGATTATGGGAAAATATATATGTTATTTTCATTTTTGGTGGGGTTCCTGTTGCTCGATATTTTCGGTATAGTTTTAAGAGGTTTTAGTATAGGTTTCTGTGTGTTGTTCTTTTAGATCATTGTTTGTCATTTTTCGTTTGGCCACTGCATTGTCTGTCCTTCTTCTATTCACGGTTTCTGGTTACCCCCTTTCGTATCTACAAACTTTTATTAACAGAACCCGAAAAATTAAATTAAAAATGTTTTGATTTTCCTTTTGCTTTATAGTTTGTATGTGGTGCGACCACTAAGAAGTTGTACATTGTGTATATACCTGTATTTGGTCAAAGTCTAGTTGCACTTCCATGATCCATTTTTCAAAAGATCGAAAATGAAACAATTCTGAGTAATTGAATGGTTTTAAACGCCAAATGGTCAATTTGTCAGCTATATCATGAAGGGAACAAGTTACATTTCGATGAGTTTATGTCTGCTTTATACTAGACCAACACGTTTTGTTGTATTTTATATTGCTATCTCTCTGAAACAGCAGTCCACGGGTAGACAAGTCGCTCCACTCAGACAAATTATCCTGATCCTGATCTACCACACTCGAGGTTTCCAAACATGTACACAAGCCAGAATCCGAAAATAAATGCTCCATTAAATGTTTTGAGTAAAAGCATGGACGATTTTTCACTTATTTACACCATTGACACTGATTGTCACCGTTAGATTTGTGATTTTACATCAGTGATAAAACGAGAAAAAAAAAAGTAGGAAATATGAGTAAAATTGTTCATATTGTAAATATTTTGATTTTTTTTACATGTGTTCTGGACTTTTGTTAACCCTTCGTAGTTGTAATATTATATGTATCATAAACAATAATGTCTAGCACAGACTTTATTGTTGTTGTAATAGGTTATTTTGATCCTTCAAATTGGCTTAGATTGTTCCAACAATAATAAATAAATTATGAAGCTTTGTTTCGTAACTATGTAGTTACACATTCAAAATGCCAAATGTTTAATTGTAAAGTTTGAAAGAACAAGTTATATCTTTAAAAACTCATTGTGAAGACTATATTCCGCATTTCAAGCAACACGACCGGTGTTACATACTCATTTTTCCCCCTACTCATTTTTCCCCCCGGAAAAATGAGTATATACTAGTTTTTCCCCCGGAAAGATCAGTATATACTCATTTTCCCCCCCGGAAAGATCAGTATATACTCATCTTTCCCCCTGATTTTTAGGGGGGAAATCTGAGTATATACTGAAGTTTCCCCCTCATACTCAATTCTCCCCCTTTGCATTGATAGACTATACAAGGGCAATAACTCCTATAAGGGGTCGACCCTATGGAGACTTTTGTAGAGCTTTTGATGCTGAAGAAGGAAGATCACCTCTATTTTTCTCTATATGTAATACTTTTTGAAATATTAGCCAAGGACTGCAGTTCGACCCCTATGTTCTATTTTTAGCCATGGCGGCCATGTTTTTTCATCGACGGATATATAATTCACAAACTATAGTTTACACACCCTAAGGATCATTCAAACCAAGTTTGATTAAATTATGTTCAGTGGTTCTCAAGAAGAATATCAAAATGTAAAATGTAAAAAGTTAACGGAAGGACGACGAACGCAATGTGAAGGACGGGGGGGGGGGGGGGGGGGAGGTTCCGACCACCGGAACCCCCCTGGATTCGCCAATGGTTATCTACTAATTTATTCTTAAGAATTTCAACTGTTTACAGTACACCGAGACACAACATAATTAGTTTTAAACTAAACAAACTATTTTGTGGTAGCTTGTTTGTTTGTAATCGATCATTTTAAATAAAGATCAGTAACTATAGAATGGCAGTGTCCATCAATGACGCATAACTATGAATGATACAATTATTAGTTCTACTGTCAGAGTGTGGATTTGTTTTACCGAACATAATTATACCAATTTATCATATTATGTTCATTTCAAATGATGAACTAAACGGTAACAGTATTCTCAAAATTAAATTACTACTATGAGGGGGGAAGGATCCTTTTCAGGACTCCGGGATGGTGTTTTTTTAAGCTCGAGAATTCGGGATTGACCATTTCGGGATTCGGGATTGAAATTTTATTATATTCGGGACTTCTGGATTTCAAGTTTTTTAGTTCGGGACTAAGGGGATTTCAAGTTTTTCAGTCCGGGGTTTCGGGGTCAGACCCCCTCCTAACCCCCTCTACTATATCAGCACAACTATTTTTTGCTTCGTTTCATGATCAAATTATTATAAAATTGAGCCATCTTGATAAATGCGTTTGTCTCCATCTTTTTTGATTGATCTACCGAAAGTGGTAGCATTATAATACCATATTCACACATATTCCGGATTGAAACTGAATCATTAGATCGAATTTAAATCCGTTATAATTGTCGTATCGGATTTGAAATCAGTTAGCGTTCGCATATGGTCAACCAATGCGTAATTGTTCGTCTGCATTGAATTTATCTGTGGTTTGCATATTGACTAGAAATTGTACTGAGGGATCTGGTGTTTGTTTAGATCGAATGAGGGATTTTTTCCGATTCGTCAACAAATGGTCATCAGGAGACATTGGAAACATTGTTAGTTTTTCAATAATCTTTTTTCAAGAAACACTGAAGCGATGGTATGGAAACGTGATTTGTATGTTCATTTTAAGGTCCTTGACAGGTCTTGTTACTTTTTGAGCCCATCGGAAATTCAAAATCGTTGCCAGCGGAGGTCAAAGTTTGCCTTGAAACCATATGTAAAGCAACATTTTCATGGTCTACTTGGAAAATACTGAACAGAATTTAACCACACTTGGCAGAGGTGTTCACTATTATGTCCTACGCAAGTGTTGTTACTTTTCATGCCGATTCGTTAAAAAATGAATAAAAGAAGAATGTGTCTGAGGACACGGAGTTCTCCGCTTTCAGCTAAGTGGGCCTAACTTCCAAGCCGTATATGGGATCTGGCTGCAATTGAACCTGGCCTGCATATTATGGTTGTAAACATTGTCTTGAAATTTCAGAGTCCTTTACAGGTGATAATGGTTTTTATGCTGATCGGAAATTCAAAATGGTCGACAGCGAAGGTCAAAATTGCTTTGAAAACCTATGAATTACATTTTCGTAATCCCATTGAGAACCACTGAACATAATTTAACCAATTTAACTTTGAGGGTGTTCACTATGAGGTACTGCACAAGTGTTGTTTCTTTGGTGCAGATCGATAGGAGACTTTGAACATTCTGATTAATCGATTTTCAAGAACCACTGAAGGCATTGTCGGGGAAAATTTATTCAAGTAGTCGTCCTCCTCACTACCTTTCTCATCCTTCCTCTCCATCCTCTTCCTCACTGCCTCTCTCTCTCTCCTTCTTCTCCACCCTCCTCCTCACTACCTCTCTCCCTCCTTCCTTCCCATCCTCCTCCTCACTACCTCTCTCCCTCCTTCCTCTTCTCTACTTCTCTCCCTCCTTGCTCTCCTCTTCTTACTACCTCTCTCCCTTCTTCCTCTCCCTCCTACTCACTGCCTCTCTCCCTCCTTCATCTCAATCCTCCTCCTCACTACTTCTCCTCCCTCATTCCTCTCCATCCACTTCCTCACTACCTATCTCCCTCCTTCCTCTCAGTCATCCTCACTACCTCTCTCCCCCTTCTTCCTCTTCTCTACTTATCTCCCTCCTTGCTCTCCTCTTCTTACTACCTCTCTCCCTTCTTCCTCTCCTTCCTACTCACTGCCTCTCTCCCTCCTTCCTCTCAATCCTCCTCACTACTTCTCCTCCCTCATTCCTCTCCATCCACTTCCTCATTACCTATCTCCCTCCTTCCTCTCAGTCATCCTCACTACCTCTCTCCCTCCTTCCTCTTCTCTACTTATCTCCCTCCTTGCTCTCCTCTTCTTACTACCTCTCTCCCTTCTTCCTCTCATTCCTACTCACTGCCTCTCTCCCTCCTTTCTCTCAATCCTCCTCCTCACTACTCATTCCTCTCCATCCACTTCATCACTATCTCTCTCCCTCCTTCCTCTGAGTCATCCTCTCCCCCTCCTTCCTCTCAATCCTCCTCCTCACTACCTCTCTCTCCTTCTCCAACCTTCTCACTACCTCTCTCCCTCCTTCCTCTGGCATCCTCCTCACTACCGCTCTCCTTCCTTCCTCTCAATCCTCCTCACTACTTCTCTCCCTCATTCCTATCCATCCTCCTCACTACCTCTCTCCCTCCTTCCTCTCAGTCATCCTCACTACCTCTCTCCTTCCTTCCTCCCAGTCATCCTCACCACCTCTCCATCCTTCATTCCTTTCAATCCGCCACCTCATTACCTCTCTTCTCTTTCCTGTAATATTATCATCCACCTCATTACCTCTGTCTTTCTTCTGTCTCCATCCTCCTTATTAACTCTTCCTAATTACCTTCTCCGTATACTTTTCTCCTCCGTCGTCATCATCATCCTCCTTATTACCTCCTCCTCACTACTTCTCTCCTCCTCGTTTACCTTTATCACTTCGTCCTTTCTATCCTCTTCCTTCAAATCTCCTCTTCAATACCTGTTTCACTACTTCCTCATCATTATCCTCCTCACTATCTCCATCCTTTTCCATATTGACTCCCTCCCTAATTCCTCCCCGTCATCCTCCTTATTTTATACCTCTAGTATCTCTCCTTCCTCTCCATCGTCTTTTTACCATTCTCCCTCCGTCCTCTCTATCCTTCTCTTTATATTCCTTCCTTCCTGCCCTCTTCCTCATACCTGTCAGCTGTGCCTTCCAGCACTTAGCAAACTTGAGTTTTTCTCACTTGCACTAAGGAAGATCGCTTTATCACCCAAGTGTTTTTCTCATCCTTTCCTCCTACCTCCTTATCCGTTCTCACTCCATGTTCATGCTTGCCTTAGTTATTACTATTATCATTGTTGATACCCTCTTTCGTCCACATTTAACTATTATGTCTTCCACCATATACATGAATATAAGTGTACACAAGAAAAACCCTATTAAAAAAGGAGAGGGGAAAAACTAGTATGAGGGGAAAAATGAGTATGGGTTAACACATACTTGGATTTCCAGGGGGGAAATTCAGTATATACTAATTTTTCCGGGGGGGAAATCTCAGTATATACTCATTTTTCCGGGGGGAAAACTGAGTATATACTCATTTTTCCGGGGAGAAAAATGGGTATGGGGGAAAAATGAGTATGTAACACCGGCGTCCGTTATATTTGCAGCGTGTCAATTTAAAATATAGAAGACAAGTTCATTTCAATACATTTCTATTTTTCTTGGATGAAAGGCTGGTCAACATATTTTCATAATATGTCTTTCTTCTGGAATAAACTAGATGTTGCACTCTTGCTCGAAATATCCGGGTCGAATAAACGGAACCAATGATACGTCAAAAATATTATGAACAGTTATTTTATTTAGATTAAATTTATTTTAAGCAAAAAATATATTCTTTTTTAGGAAATGGATTTAATCCACGTCATTTCTTGTCTTAGACCAACTCGAAAGAAAGTTCCTCCACACAATAAACAAAATATATTTGAAGTCATTTAGTCTCCATATCCTTTATCGTGACAAATGTCATAAAGTAGAACCTTTCCTAAGATTGAAAGGTCGATGTCACCATTGGTGAAGAATCACAGCGAAAAGTGAATTATGAGATAACTTATTGTATATTTGAGCCAGTGAGTGTGATAGTTGTTTAATGCCAAAAGAGCATGTTTAAACAAAACTATACCATGGCGAGCAAGTGACATGTCAATAAGATGATGATTTCCGCTTTTACTGAACCTTAGCTTGATTTTAAATTGCTATCTCACTGAAACAACATTCCAAGAGTAGACATGTTTCCCCGATCTGACACATTATCCTTATTTTGAACCAACCATGCTTTGTCCATTCTCCTTGGTGATGCGTGCTCAGCAAATACCAGTTTTATAATCTTTAGTTTGACCTGACGCGGGGTTCGAACTCACGATCTATCGCATTTGAAGCCAGCACGATTACGAGCAGCAAATGCAAGTTTTAGTCTGTGATTTGACCCGACGCGGCGTTAACACTCACGATCTATCGTATTTGGGACGAGCATGCTAACCATCATTCCACCATTGAATGTACATGAACATGATAGGAAATCCATCTTTCTGAAATTCATGTAAAAATCAAGTTCAGGAATAACAACCCTTGAAAGAAATATTTTATATTCAACATGATTCAAATACGTTTCTGAAGCATGTTATGAGAATAAGTATAAGTTTATGAATGGAGATAAGTATTTAAATTGATGGAACCATTCAACTTCTAACAACCTAGGGTTAACAATTAAATCTAAGAAACCACATATCGAAGGACTAAAAAACCTATCGTTTTAATTCCGAAGTACTTAAATGATTGTAAATTCCGTTCCAGATTATTAAACTTATCTATATAATTCCACTCTTCCCTACTCATTGTTGGAACTACCGGTATGAACAAGTATAAGCTTATAAAAATGTACCTAACATGTTCAATAGAAAATACCAGATGATACATCTCATTAGTAGATGGCATCTGATTAGGACGCTCCCTGTTCAATCAGTGTCTTTCACCACTAATATTGTGAGTTAAAATCCCGCTCATGGAGAGATGTACTCGATACAACATTATGTGATAAAGTTTGTCAGTGACATGTGACAGGTCGGTGGTTTTCTCCGAGTACTCCAGTTCCTCCACCAATAACACTGACCACCACGATATAGCTGAAAAATTGTTGAAAGTGACGTTAAACACCATAACCCTAATCCCTGAATAGGACGCAAAATTACTTGTAATCGTCAATAGACTTTTTGGTTATATCTCCTATTTTTATAGTTTAATTGTTCTCGTCGTGAATGTAGAAGCAATTTTCGCTTAACAACAATCTAAAACTAGAGATTCGTCTGAACCTGAATCTCTCGTGAACATGAACAAACCTTTAGCTATAGATGACAATAACACATTTCATTACAGTTTTGACTGAGGACCAACTTCTGATGATGCTCTTACAGTTAAAATCAAAACAGATAATGGCTTGCAATTCGGCAGGTTTTTCCCATTACAAATAACAAAATCTCCCATCGTAGACCATCGTACTTAGTTGAATTTTAATAGTGGTAGTTCATTGAAAGGAACAGTTCACAGACAGAAAAGTACTCCATTCGGAAACATTATCCAGGCCCCGAGCCACATAGTCTTTGCTATAACTCCTTCATAGTATGTGCTTATCAGAGGAGCAGCAATTATTAATTTAATAGTCTTTGGTGTGATCTGACTGGTGAACGAACCTTCGATCTACCGCGCTAAAGACCAGCACGCTATTCATGACACCTAGGACTATTTTACTAGAATTTTCTACCTAGAAGTCTTTTTCTTTCAAGACAACATTTTTATAATTTTCAATGGAAATGTACTTTAATCAACATATTAAGTCTCAAATTAGTGGATAAATCTACTGTAATGGGCACAAATGTCTATCCATGATGCCCTTTAGTTATCATCAATGGGAATAAAGTAATGACGTGTTATCATTTTACAGTAGGTCATTAAAATTAAGGCATGCAACCAGGTTAACCAAGACTATTTTCTGCCTCAGTAGCCTCTATGTACATTTAGTGTGATCTGAACAGATTGAACAGACGACGACTGCCACCACGATAATGACAGATTAGGAAAGCTGTTATTTCAAATGTATTAACAAATCGTATATATCTGTGATTTAGTCTATTAACTGAAGCCATTGATGGTTTGGTAATGGTGTTTAACGCCACTTTCAATGATATTTCAGTTATATCGTGGCGGTCAGTTTTATTGGTGGAGGAAACTGGAGAAAACCACCGACCTGCCGCAAGTCACAGACAAACTTTATCACATACTTTTCTATCAAGTACACCTCGCCATGAGCGGGGGTTCGTTAGTGGTGATAGACACTGATTGCATAGGTAGTTGTAGATCCAACCACAATACGATCACGACCACGACGGTCCCTCTGGAGTCGTTGAAAGGCATGATTGACAAAGATGATTAATAATCAAATAAATCAGTTTCTCTATCAAAATAAGATATTCATGGATGCAAATATACTGAGTTCATATTCCTCTTCTCAAACCGGGTTTAACATGGTAAAGGTGTTGCCATGACAATAAGAAATCTTTACAGACTAACGAATTACTAACAAGACATACTTGCTAAATTTTAAGTATGACATGAAAAATGAATGATGGTTGAAATGTTGATATCCTTATTGATATTATATAGGATTATAATATTGTAATACTGATCGGGGATTTGATTCCAGGTTATAGCTTGTCATGTAACCCAATATTATCAATGGGAGCTGGGGGCAGTTGTGGTCGTGCTCGTATATGGTAGTTGGATTTACAAGTACTTGTGTAATCAGTGTCTATCACCACTAACGTTGTGAGTTCAAACCCCGTTCGTGGCGAGGTGTACTCGATGCAACATTATATGATCAAGTTTGTCAATGACTTGTGACAGGTCGGTAGTTTTCTCCGGGTACTCCGGATTCCTCCACCAATAAAACTGACCGTCACGATATAACTGAAATATTATTGAAAGTGGCGTTAAACACCATAAGCTTCAATGGGAGGTCGTGTGGCATGATTTCCAACATTTCATTTTGTTTTCGGTTGTTTTCAACTTGAGTCATTATTGTCAAAGTTAATAAAGGACTATCCTTGGCGTAGCATTGTGCGACCGCAGCCAGTCGACAAGGGTTTCCTCCTGCATCGGTTTTACTGATAATGATTATTGTCCAAAAAGCCGTCACATACTAGGGTCGGTTTGAAAGGTGCTGGAAGAAAACTTAACATATAATTTATAGAGAAAAGGCATTCAAATTAAACTTGCAATTAAGATTAAAACAAACTGGGCGTTGGTCCGTTCTGGTCCCTTTATATATCGTATATCATGGTAAGAGCTACAGCAAATATGTTGGAAGAATCAAGACATGATTTACTCTCGTGAATTCAATGGAGAAAACAAACTACTTACAAATCGGGACTAAATATAAAATAGTATGGGCATTGCTCCCTTTTGACTAAAGTTCAATCTTTTTTCATCTCGGAAACCATATGAGTTTGATCAAATTTGTGTAATTGTGTAGACAGGAAATTTTAAATGAATCTATGCAACAACAAAAAACTCGAAATCGGATTTGAAATATAACTTTAAAATTTTAGACGTTAGTCCCATTTACACACTTATATCTTAAAAGTCGTACAACAGTTGGAACACCATAGAAAATTAAACAAGGTATATAGAGATAAACAAAGCAGCACATGTATTTGAAAAATAAACGCTCCATATACAAAAAAAAACAGAAAATCATAATTTTTGGCACCTTAGTGTTTCTTATTTGACAATGGGAGTAGTCAGAATGACCCAAATCAATCTCAAACTTTATCATATGCCAAGGATCATTGTGTTAAAACTTCAGAAGAATCTGCCAACTAGAACAAAAGTGTGTCTCTAGAAGGTCAACCGCAAATACGGCAGACCCATAATATGAAAAACTACAAAATGCGGAATTCAACTCGACCTAACAGAAAATGGCAGACAAGCGAGCCAGTCTTAACACGAAAATATATTCTCCTACATCCATTAAGTTGCATATCAAATCTGCAACAACCACACAGTTGTGAATTACATTTACTGTTGTTAATATTTCAGGAATAAACAATAAAACAAAACTAATCACTGTTTACAGTAGTTGAAAAATGCATTTTTAAACTAATATATGTTGTTATAAAATATGTACACAAAATGTATTTACATTTTTAAAATTCAACATACATGTAATTATGTTTATATGTAAAACTAACTTGTGTTAATATTTTTTAAATGTTCCATTTCACAATCGTGTGTTCGCTCACTTTTGTAAGAATTTGATCTTGAAGTTCTTCCCTTTCTAGATGACCCAGAAGATGAAGACCAGGATCGAGAACGAAGTCTATGTTTGCAACAAAACCCAATGCTTTGCGTCAGTTTCGTATATTCTATACGGAAATGTTTGTTCAGAAAACTATATATAATTGGATTTATTGCGTTATTTAAGTAATGACATCGTGATAATAACTTTAGAAGCACTTGTACGAAAGGGGAAGATTCTGTGGCAATTGTCTTGTTAACAGATTTAATAATCAAGACACCAACTGATGGTAAATAACTGACAACAAACGCAACGGTGACTGCGATAAAAATCTTGGTCGTTCTTGAACATTTAAAGCTCGAAAACCTCTCGGAAAGGCTAGACAATTTTGACTTTGTTGATGAATTTGAAATTGTTCTTCGAAATAGTCTATGGTTGTTTATTGTAGAAGATGAATCGTCGTCGCTTACACTGGATAACATCCTTCTTCTGTTCTTCTGGTTTCCTCCGATTTCACTATTTCTTATGTTATCTCCAATTACTAATCCTTTTCTTCGTTTGATAGCAAACCATATCAAAAAGTACAATGTAGATAAAAGTGTGAATGTCATCAGAAACACTAAACCTAGAATAATATAATACAATTTCCGAAATGTTGAGTTTTTATATTGTTCATCTATAGAACAATCAAACCCGCATAGTGTTCCATAAATCGGTTCACGTTTTATCCCAAACAGAACAGCAGCTGGTACGGCCAAATTTAAAGCCACGACCGAGGCAGAAATAGACATGCATTTGGTCCTCGATTGGTTCCCAAACTTGAGTGGTTTACATATTTTAAAATAACGGTCAAAAGCAATCTGTACTAAGATAATGGCAGAAGCGTATATTGTAGCACTTTCGACAGTTCTAAATATTTTACACGCAATTATGGAATAAAAAGAGTAATGATATAGTAGATCGAAAATATCGATTGGCATGACAACAACACTAGTAATCAAATCAAAAACTGCCATAGCGATTATGAAATAGTTTGCTGATCGTTTCTTTGACCGAAAACAGTAAATATACAGCACTAGAGAATTCCCTAGTGTTCCTATAATCATCAATAACACCAAAAATATGATTACGGGAAGGAAAAAATATGCCTTGCTCCTGCTTAGCTTATCTAACTGTGGATATATCCATTCTTCGCTGGAACAGTTGGTAGAATTTAAAGAAATTATTGATGAGTGTGATGTAATGTCTATTGATGGTTGTGAACTGAAGAACAAGTATGTAGTCCCATAGATCTCGGTTACAGAGTCTGTTGAAACCTGGTGAAAAAAATGTATATTAAATTAAATTTATACAATATAATATATTAATAAAATTTAACGAATGCATTGGTATTGTTTATTTCATGTTTTGCTGTTTTGTCGGTTTGTTTGGGGGGAGGGGGTTGGCTTTTTTGTTGTTGTTTTTTTTTGTATTTTGCTGCGTTTCTTTTTTTGTTCTTTTTTTTTTTTTTTTTTTTTTTATTATTTGCTCTTTTTTTCTCTTTTTTTTCCTTTTTTTTGGGGGGGGGGAGGGGGGGGGGGTCATCGTTGAAATCAGAATGTAGTGGAACCAATCATGCATCAAATGGTCAACTATTCAACCAGAAATGTGTATGTTTCCGATTCAAACAATGAGTTTCTTTCAGTCTTTCAAAACTAATTAATTATACACCATACTCCGTGAAATGTTTTTAAGATAAAGAAATACTACATAGATCAGTTTTCAGAATGGCGTTTTGCATCGTTTGGTATGACCCTCATTAAAACACCTTCACAGCAACCACCCACAAAGGTTTGTAAGAATCATACTATAGACTGGGGTTAAAATGAAGGGTCAACTGTTTAATGGGGAATAGTTATAATAATTCAAAGCGAATTTATTTTCTCTTGTGGAATTTCATTATTCATTCGAAAATTTATAACTTGAAGCACATAGTGTCGTTTTATTCTGCTTCCCTCCTAATACTACAACCTCTACCTCCTAATACTACAACCTCTAGAGCCCAAAAGTATCACGGAGTTAATCAACTATTCATAGTGGTGTTTATTTCGTATGATTATTACTAATATCCTTACTTGCAATAAAGAAAATGGGGACCGTCGTGGTCGCATGGGAGTTGGATTTATAACTACCTACGCAATCATGGTCAGTGCCTATCACCACTATCGCGGTGCGTTCCAATCCAGCTCAAGCGAGTTGTACTCGATACAACAATAAAACAGCCCGCCACGAACTGAAATATTGTTGAAAGTGGCGTTAAGCACCAAAACCCTAACCCCTGCATTATATAATGAAACACAGAATTCATATTTTAGTTTAGAACCATAATCACTATGTGCAATATTAAAGCGACCACACAAGATAAACAAGTAATGGCTTTTTTAAAAAGTTCACAGTTTTTTTAAGCTGGATGTTTTTTTAGTTTTCTTTCCAATACAATTTGCAATAAATAATAAGAAAGAAAGAAATCATATTCTGAATTAGAACATATAATTGTGGTTTTGTTTTGTTTCGTGCGGGTATGGACATTTTAAGGAAATTGCCCGATACCTGATTGATTGATTGATTGATTGATTGATTGATTGATTGATTGATTGATTGGTTGATTGGTTGATTGATTGATTGATTGATTGATTGATTGATTGATTGATTGATTGATTGATTGATTGATTGATTGATTGATTGATTGATTGATTGATTTATTTATTTATTTAACATAAATAGATATTAAATAAACATGACAAGACAAGATGGTCTACAAAATTAAATAATATTAACACAAATGAAATAACATCATTTCATTTGGATGACAGCGATATGTGGCTATCCATGAGGACTAGCATGATACTGTAGGACACGAATGAATTTGCACAGCTAACGTTGAGTGGACAATATTTCAGCAATATTTAGGACCAGAACAAAAGCATAGGTGAAATGGTTGCACTGCGATTGGCCTATCGGTGGAAAATCTTGCCTTGCAACAGTCCGTCAACGACCATTTCTAAATAACAAACTAGTTCTCATATCTCATTAGGGGCTGCTGTTGGTTGTATTTTACCACCAAGGACCCAAGACAAACTTCTATGTATTTAAATGGTCACTTGTATTAGAATAGCACTAAATTAATTTCCCATTGTGTCCTACGGAATCAAATACGTGTATCTTTTTATGGGTGGGAAAGGCCAACCAAAACCTTGCGCTCCGCACCGCTCCGCACAGAAAAAATATATATAATAAACAACAATTCAAATAATGCAGACTTTTTACACAAATAATTTTGGACTTGTGCAAGGAGAAGTAATTTCGCCGATTTGGTTCGCAGCATACGTCAATGACGATAAAATGGAATTTATTGATAACAATTATGAACCTATCGAGTTAAAAAAAACTGTTCGTTTGCTTGTCATTTTTTTTTCTTCTTTTTTGTGTGTGTTTGTTATAGTAGTCAAGATGACATTACATGTATATATCAACAGTGTTTTGTATTGTAACAGTTATTTTGTTTAGAATTAAACCTCTCTCTTTTTAACTGGAATTTTAACAATAGAAATTCTAGAGTGAATCAAATTATCACGAGGAAATAAATATCGTAGATAATGTAAGTATCCTGAAGCTTGATTCTTTATGTAACAGATAATAGAGATTATTATGTAATCGTTAATAGGGATTTTAGTATGAACACGTGAAACAAGTTGTTATTTTAAAGATTAAGATTTAAAACATTTGTATATTTCCGTAAACAAAACTTTGTAATTGAACGGATTTAAAAATTCAATAAAACTTTAAATAAATAGTGAACGTCTTTTATATCATTCTATTTTTTATGACTGAAAATTCTTTGTTGATAAAGATCAAAATAGTAAATATTTTCCGTGTTTGTAAGACTGTTGTATGTATAATTACTTTATTCTCAGAAATCTTGTGTTTTTCTAGTGAAAATGACGGCAAAATTCAAAATTTATCAGTTAAATACAGAAAATAACACTCCAAACGTACACCAAGGGTTATGCATTGTCAAATATTTTTGTCATATCATTTTTTTTTAATAAAGACGAATGTATCCGACCGTCGAAATGAAACATCCAATAACAACATCCGAACATAACAATCATCTCCGATTGAACATTCCCCCTTGATTTGAAAAAAAAAATATTATATAGCTTTCAAAATGTACTAGAAGCAGGTATTTTTACGATATTTTTCATAATTTGCTTAAATGAAAAATTATCATTATTCTATATGTAACTTTTGTTTTTATCACGATGATTTCATTGTTACTGTATAAATATGCTCTTAAAGCACTGTACATATCTGCTAATAATATTTTGAAAACACTTTTAATATGCTCTCTTTTAGCTTTGCACAGTAGTTTATTTTATCATTATTAAACGCAAACATTGATGCAACATTCTTTTTTTTTCATTTATATTCTTTTTTTCCTCTCTAATTCGAAAAATACATATTACAGGTTGGAATTAGGGGCGGATTTTCTATATCATATCATGTAATTTTCTGTTATTTTATTTTAATAAAAAGATAAAAAAAATAATAATTAAAAAAGTTATCTTAATAAATAAATCATCTTACCTCCATTTGTTCCTGTTTTGAATTGTATTGTCAATATATGTTATATATATATTTAAATATATGTATGAATATTTCTTTTTTAGTTTATAGTACACATTCCACTACGATTATAAGAACTGAAATTACAACTTGTTACGTATTATATTTTCAAGTTGTAAAACAATTTGTGTATCCGTAGCATACATACACTCTTTCCGGAGGTCATCGTACTATCTTTCGCTGTTGTCATTATACGGAAACGGTTCAATGAGTAAATCCGATTGAAATTTAAATTTAAAGCATTTTAAGTCTTTACATTGAAAAAGGAAGTAAATATATTTTTTGAAAAAATTATTTATTTTCTTCCAAATTTCATAGATTCTGATGAAAATGTTGAGTTATTGAATGTTGCTCAATTTAATCAAATTGTCTTGCTTTTTTTTTTTTTTTTTTTTTGAATGTCCTACAGATATAACAAGAACAAATCATTTCATTCATTTGGTTTTAACCCTTTAAGGAATATTTGAAATTGTTGAACAGGTTATACGATATAACCTAGTTTGGGTCAGTTTACGCTTAAATAACCTGTTCAACAATTTCAAATATTCCTTATAATTTAATTTTTACAACAAAATTTAATGATTCCTCGATTTTAATTACGAATATTTCGTGTGACTAATTGAATTTGTCGGTTGTTAGGAAAGTGCTTAAAATTTCCATCTTTACTTAACAATTGTCAGAGCATTACAATGGTATCATGCTCTGAAACATAAACAAAAACAATTAAATATGTATTTTTTCATTTTGAAGTGAAACATGGACAATGAACTCTCGTAGCACACCCCATGAAATTATTGTTGACCGTTATCAAACATAATTTATTAAACATCTTCCCAAAGAAATTAAACCTGTAGTTTTTCGTTCTGCAGTGAAACATTGACAATGAACTCTTGTTGCACCTCATGAAATGATTTTTGCGCGTTATCATACATCGTTTCCAAGAAATGGACTTTTAGTTCACACAGATCGATCTGTTCCTCCGAAAGACGGAGAACGTATACCGAAACGAGGAGTCATAATAATTTTATATTTACATAGGCGAAATTTATCAGCATTCCTTTGTAAGATTGTTCGGAGTTCGGTAATTTTGTTATTACCTTTATTGACAGACAATCGGATGGAAATCCTGTCTAGAACCGATATAGCAGAGCTATTTTGTCACAGGGCAAAAATATATCTAATTATTCAAGCAATATTAAAACAACACGACGTTGATAACCAGATAAGTATCTAGTTGACGTTGATAATGCAAATATTTAGACAAAATGCCACCACTTTTTATTGCTTACAAAAAGTAGAATAAATTGGATAGCAATGATAAACATATATCTTAGATTGTGTGAGCCAGAATGATAAACATATATCTTAGATTGTGTGAGCCAGAATGATAAACATATATCTTAGATTGTGTGAGCCAGAATGATAAACATATATCTTAGATTGTTTGAGCCAGAATGATAAACATATATCTTAGATTGTGTGAGCCAGAATGATAAACATATATCTTAGATTGTGTGAGCCAGAATGATAAACATATATCTTAGATTGTGTGAGCCAGAATGATAAACATATATCTTAGATTGTGTGAGCCAGAATGATAAACATATATCTTAGATTGTGTGAGCCAGAATGATAAACATATATCTTAGATTGTGTGAGTCAGCAGCAATTTTTCAGCTACATACAATGTATATATCATGGTGGGAAGTTAATTTTTTAATTAGATGAGTGTGTCTTTTTTTGTCATGCTGAATGGGATTTTTATAGTGCTGTAGCTGAATCGAACAGTTCACAGTTTGACATGTCGCTCCGGGATTCAATCATACACCATTAACCTGACTCCCGAGTAAAGCCGATTTGATCAGTCTCACTTCATAATAACGCGTGCTGGGGAGAAGTGGCAAATATAATAAAATCATGAAACCAAAAAATTGGAAATACTGATAAAACATTTAAATTAAAAAAAGAGAGTACGATAAAACATTTAAATTAAAAAAAGAGAGGCGAAGTACTCTCTTTTTTTAATTTAAATGTTTTATCAGTATTTCCACATTTTTGGTTTCATGTTTTTATTATAATCACATTTAGCACGACAAAGCAGATACAATCACTCCTCATTATAAAAAATCCCATTCAACATGACAAAAACAGACACACTCATCTAGTTACACATTTATCATAGATTTGGTTTAGGCTTATGGTGTTTAACGCCACGTTCAGCACTATTTCAGCTATATCGTGGCAAACAGTTTTATTGGTGGAGAAAACCGGAGTAACCGTAGAAATCCACCGACCTTCCGCCAGTCTGTAAATGCAACACAGTAAATATCCATCAAGTGCTGATGGCTTACTGGAAACCTAAAGAAGAAGAAGAAGTCACTGACAAACTTTATCAATGTTGTATCGAGTATATACACCTCGCCATGAGCGAAATTCGAGTTCACAACTTTAGTGGTGATAGACACTGATTGCGTAGTTACGTAATTGGAATGTATCTGTAATATCAGATAATTCGGTTTAATTCAAGTATTCTATTATAAATAAAAGTGGAAGTTAACTAGTGGGCGTGTCTAATATCTATATTAATTAGCCACGCAAGTGAGCGGTATCATTTTCGCATAAACTTTTATCAACATCATTCGTTTTTCAATTACATTTTATTGGAAGTAGATTTAAAAAACCCAACACATTTACAAGAGATTCCAACAGATGATAGTGGGTGTTGTGCTACAGAACTTTTATTTTCGAACAATAATGATGATGTGTTTTGACTCAGCGTGTGACTGTTCATACAGAACATTTGTGAATTTTATTATTTTGTACATATTAATGTTGACTTTGCACGTGACCAAGAGATGCCAGATGTAGATGACATTTGTTTCGTTTGAAGTGTTTTGATGTGTATATTATTTAAATACTTGCTGACTCGTTATTTACAGATTTTTCATTTGAACAATCATTAATTTTGTATCATTTAATCTTCAATTTTCGTTCAATGTCACAACAGGGGTTTCTTTTCTCGGGGACGAGATTCTGGGAGACACAGTAAGGTCTAAGAGGCATACCTGGCCCGGGTTTTGTTAGATTTCATCTACAATACCGTAAGGGGACAGGAAAGGAATATTTTTATTTTGAAATTCACTCATGATAGGCACCGGAGGAATCCACTCTACCGTCGGTACCGATTGGGAGTTGTCCTCTATGAAAACCGAGAGGACAGGTCTTAAATAGGGCGTATCAGGCAATTCCTTCATGGATTCATTTCCTACTCCGTGGGTTACCTGGAGGGGCACTGGCTTGCCCGGTATATTTGGCGGTCAGTTAGTCTCCCAGGGTCTTGGCAAAATTAAGCTGGGCCATTTTCTTTCCGCTTTGTCATTTAGATAATGAAACTGGATTGTACATGTATGTATATAAATATATTGTTTATATAAAATATTATAATCATATATAGTTGTTTGTTGTGTGAGAGCTACCAAATGGCTAAAGTCACTATCTTGCAATTAAATCTAACTACCATAGATCACGACCACGGCGGTCCCGATTTATTATAGATGAAATGGCAAAATAATGAATAGATTTTAAAGTTTCCAGTACTTTCTCTCATGAATGATCATTAGGCAGTCATGTGTACCGTCAGTTTATAATATGGGGTGTAATGGTTTGGCTTGACTGTAGATCGCACGGGGAGCTCCGACAGTTGCACATAGACAATATTGTGGGAAAACATCAAATGTATTTTTACTAGCTTTAATAGAAAAAGGTAGAAAAGCAAGACTTTTGGTGAGTTTGCTGTCCTGTTTCGCAGCGAGTGCAAATGAATTATATATTTTCCGACAATGTAGGTATATTGTATTTATCCTTCAACGTCAAAAAACCCAAAACAATTGCCTAATTTTGTAAGAAGAACAGAAACAAGCGTCCTATTCGTTTTTTGATGATGTCCTCTGTGAAGTCCCTGCTTATGAATACTCTTACCGCTATTTACCGTCGCTCTACATAAATCCGATACAAGAAACGTTATATTTTGGTCAGTGACCGTATATAAAAACTTTTTCCAGTCAATGCAATTTGACTTCTCAAATAGTACCAGTGCTGGACAAATGTAATTAACTTATCGATGAAATCCACGGTCTTCGGCAAGTATCTGAAAACCTTAACAATCGGGGCGCGAACTCATGCTTGTTGTTGGAGGCCAACGACCTCAGCCATTCGTCCATCCATGTCCCACTGTGGTCTATGATGTCCAATACGTTTGTCACTACAGACATAATTTAACATAGGCCCATAAAACCGTGTTTTAGAAATGTTATTCTCATTGGTCGGAACTTTGATGAAACAATATCAAGAATGCCCAGAACAGAGGTACGTTAGTATAAATATAATTTTATTTGTATATGTCAAAATCGGTTAGGCCATTGGGGGCTTCTCAGCTTTAGATACAATATCCCCATGCTTATAAAAAATTATTGGTGCCTACACTATGTACAGCGGTCGTTGATTTTTAAAATTGTTATGGATTTAGACTAACCCTACAACAACAGACAAAATCTAGCGCAACTGTTATATCTGCTTTAGCGTTTCTTTCAGTCATTGATGTTGTGTCAAAATGGGACAGCTTTAATGGGATTATCGATTTAAAGATTTAGTTTGTTGATGTACAATCAGAAACCCAATATTAACAGATAGCCGGAAATCATATATTACAATATAATGCATTATGTCGGTTTGTTTTGTGATAAACAATAGTTTTATACATTTTAGGTTGTATTTATTTTCAATTTAGTTTTGTCTAAGGTCATATAACTGTCCTCCCGCCTCTCTACTCCTCGAGAGCTTTGATTGATTGATTGATTGATTGATTGATTGATTGATTGATTGATTGATTGATTGATTATTTATGTGTTTAACACCATCTTTAGCAGTATTTCAACTACATCGTGGCGTGAAGAGTTTTGACATCAACATTTATAATTAAAAGTTTTAACAAACATAGTTTTAGTATTAAATACATTTAGAGTTCACCCTTTTTTCAACAAATCCACACCATGCACAACTTCTCATACGAAAATAACAGTGTCTTGCAATCTTTGTTGGTCTTGGAAAAATGTTCTGGTGGACCTATAATTTAAATTGTATTTTTAATAAACAATAACATGCATTATCGGTTCCATAAATAACTCTATATTCAGAAGTTGATGAATAAATAAAAAGAAACAAAATTTCGAGGTGATTTATATAAATAAGCAGCAGGTGAATACTGAATGGACTCTTTCGTTTACCTCTTATTACTAATAAATACGTTGTATATATTTTGCTGTCATTAAATATTACGTGTATTGTACATGCAAGGAGAGGACTTAACAGACGACCGCAGTCTCCACAATGTACAAAGTAGCATCATTTGGAGCATGAACAACTTTATACTTAGTTTTCCTGGACTTTAGTTCCAATAACTTGTGTCCGATCCTATTGATCCTATTTATTACAATAAAATATTAAATTAAAAAATGGAACAAATTAGAAGGGTTTGTCCGACTTTCGGAAAGTCAGTACAAATGTATAATCTCAAATATCCAACTTCAATTTTGTGTCCCATTAAGTGTTTTTTAATTACCATTTAAGAGGGAATATCCTAGCTGGAAATTTTATTCTCATGATTAAACTTTTTTAAACACAAGCATTAATTATGATACTTTTGATTAACAAGAGCCCATGGGTTACAACGTTCATTTGAGAAATATAGCCATTTCTGTGAATTCGAATTCACAAAATGTTGACCCCTTCTATATTTCTGCACTTTGAAACTTTAATTTAAGCAAATTTCAATCTTTACTATGCCTTTATAAAACCTGTATTGTAATGCTTTTAAAAAAACAATGTATTTACATACATATATAATTCACAGACACTTGTCTACATCAAAGTATCTTCACTATCAACACGAATTTCGTGTGGATAATATAGATAACCATCGTCAGTAACACACATCTGATCTCGCTTACTCTCCACTGATTACCAGTGGGTCAACTGACAAGAGAAATCCCCATAGTCATGAGATGGTCACAAACCCTACAAAAAGCTGGGGTGAACTCGGGTGCTCCGGAAGGATAAACAGTTCCTGCTCCACATGTTTCACACCTCATTTTACTCTTGTTACCACCAGATGATAAGTCATGAATGAGGAAATAAGATGGTTTTTTTCTATAGAATACATGTATACGTTTTACAGTGTAGATGTACCCTATTAATATCAACATCAATATTTTACACCATGATTTTATTTTGTTTGTTTGTTTGATGGTATTTAACGCAGCTTTCAACAATATTTCAGCTATATGATGCAGTCAGTTTTATTGGTGGAGGAAACCGCAGGACCCGGAGAAAAGGTGCAGTCAGTTTTATTGGTGGAGGAAACCGCAGGACCCGGAGAAAAGGTGCAGTCAGTTTTATTGGTGGAGGAAACCGCAGGACCCGGAGAAAAGGTGCAGTCAGTTTTATTGGTGGAGGAAACCGCAGGACCCGGAGAAAAGGTGCAGTCAGTTTTATTGGTGGAGGAAACCGCAGGACCCGGAGAAAAGGTGCAGTCAGTTTTATTGGTGGAGGAAACCGCAGGACCCGGAGAAAAGGTGCAGTCAGTTTTATTGGTGGAGGAAACCGCAGGACCCGGAGAAAAGGTGCAGTCAGTTTTATTGGTGGAGGAAACCGCAGGACCCGGAGAAAAGGTGCAGTCAGTTTTATTGGTGGAGGAAACCGCAGGACCCGGAGAAAAGGTGCAGTCAGTTTTATTGGTGGAGGAAACCGCAGTACCCGGAGAAAAGGTGCAGTCAGTTTTATTGGTGGAGGAAACCGCAGGACCCGGAGAAAAGGTGCAGTCAGTTTTATTGGTGGAGGAAACCGCAGGACCCGGAGAAAAGGTGCAGTCAGTTTTATTGGTGGAGGAAACCGCAGGACCCGGAGAAAAGGTGCAGTCAGTTTTATTGGTGGAGGAAACCGCAGGACCCGGAGAAAAGGTGCAGTCAGTTTTATTGGTGGAGGAAACCGCAGTACCCGGAGAAAAGGTGCAGTCAGTTTTATTGGTGGAGGAAACCGCAGGACCCGGAGAAAAGGTGCAGTCAGTTTTATTGGTGGAGGAAACCGCAGGACCCGGAGAAAAGCACAGACCTGTCGCAAGTTACTGACAAACTTTTATCACATAATGTTGTACACCTCGCCCTGATCGAGATTCGAACTCACAACATCAGTGGTGATAGGCACTGATTGCATAGGTAGTTGTAAATCCAACTACCATACGATCACGACGGCCCGATTTTAGCACAATAAAGATTTGTAGTAATTTAAATTAGCATAAACAAGAAAATATGTTGAGCTTATTGAAGTTTGGCCAGTTAATGTAATTTTTTTTGTAATATCAAGGGAAATAATTATAGAATGAAAACCTTACAAACTGCTTAATAGACTTGTACAGTCAAACCTGTCTACATCTTTTTTATACAGGGTAAATTAACAAAGATTTCCTACATTGGGAATGAAGCTAGGTTTCAACAGGTTTCCGGTTAATTCAGCTTTCAGTTTAGACATGTTTCACTCTATCTTATCAATCCAAATCTAGTTTTAAATTACTACGGTATATAGAAATGGAGATCAAGTTCACAATGGCAGTGTTAAAAGCCATAAAAAATCAAATTTACTCTGTATTTAATCCAAATGCACATTTTGAAATAATTACCAGTATATGTTTACAACATCATAATATACGGACAATGGAAAAAAGAATTCATACAATTCCAATTTTCCCTATATATTTGTATATTCAATACAAAACTTCATTTCTTTTTCAAGGAGTTGTTGTGGTCGTGATCATATGGTTATTGGATTTACAACTACACATGTACTATCAGTTCCAATTACCACTAAAGTTGTGATTTCAAATCCTGCTCATGGTGAGGTGTACTCCATACAACATTATGTAAAGTTTATCAGTGACTTGGGACAGGTCAGTGGTTTTCTCTGGTTACCTCCACCAATAAAACTGATCGCCACGATATAACTGAAATATTGTTGAAAGTGGTGTTAAACACCACAACCCATAACCCTATTTTTTTTAGAAATATTATCCAAAGTCAATTCATGTCTGATTTTGGCAATTTTTTTAGAACCTGATGAGAAACTATATGTAAACTAAATGGTTGTCCTTCATTAAACTAGTTGTCAAAATGAGCTTTGTAACTGAAAATGACATTAAGGCAGATGTGGCTGCATAAAGGTAATGAAATAAAGGACATCACAACTATGTTACACTGTAAGTAAAGTAGAACTATTGAAAACTGGAAGCTAGGCCTTCAATTTAAGGATACAGTGACACCCTACCTAAACCGAACCATCACTAAATCCTGTGTAAACTGAACATTAGATTTACATTGTAGACCTAATATTGTAAATTTTTGTGAATTTAACCTGTCTAAACCGAACACCTGTCTATTCTGAACAAAAGTTTTAGTCCAAAATGGGTTCAGTTTAGACAGGTTTCACTGCACATCCATATTTAATTCCCCCAGTTTCAGTTCTATTGATTTACTTGGATGTTTTTTGTTGTTTCGTTTTTTTCTTTGGTGAGGCACCTACATCTAAAAACATCCCATTTGGGTATACATAATGTTAGGTAACCTTTCATTCATCTGTGACAGTCCAATCATATGCAAGACAGTTAAACATATTGACCAATAGGACAACACGTCTTGGCATCTACTCTGTTGAAAATATGAACCCTGATGTGACCCCATACAGGTTATTGTTATATGTTAGTGTATCCCCAACAAATGAAAATACAAAAAGATACAACAAACAACCAATTTCTAATAGATTGCATTTATTAAACCAGTCTGAGTTATTATATTCGATAACAATAATATCTGATTTGAGATTGACACAAAACGACACCTCATATTTCTGCCTTTGGTAATAAAATAATTATCATACTCCTGTCCAATAAGTGCTTATCACCACTAAAGTTGTGGGTTTGAATCCTGTTCATGGCAAGGTGTACTCGACACAACAATATGTGATAAAGTTTGTCAGTGACTAGCGACAAGTCGGTCGTTTTCTCTGGGTACTCCGGTTTTCCTCCACCAATAAAACTGACCGCCACGATATAACTGAAATAGTGTTGAATGTTGCATTAAACACCATAAATAAAACCAAACCATACTCCTGTCTCATTTATTTATTTATAAAATATAAAATCTTACAAATATTGTTCATCAAGATTTTTCCTCGGCCTCACTTATCATATTCTCTGCAATTTTCATCGTCTCTTCCTCATCGCCATTATCATCCTCATCATCGTCCTTGTCTTCATTTACCCAGGGGTATAAGGAAGAATTAGCTTGTAAACATTCTTGTAACACTACATGTTTAGCTCTACATTCAAGGGTTGCAGCCTCTTTTTGTATACATGACAATGCCTGTCTCATTTCATACCCACATGGTCCAGTCAAATCTCTAGATATACAGGGGCAGTCCCAATTAATTGTTCCATCAGGTAGTACTGCTCCTGTAAAATAACAAAATATTATTGGATGTCTGATACAGTTATTCTCCAGTTTGGACAAGTAAAATAAATCATAACAAATTTATTTTTTCTCAGGTTATGTGTGAACATGCAAGCATTTTCCAGGTCTAGTGAGTGATTGTTGAATAATATCAATTCAGCATTTTTTCTCCAGCTATATCATGGCTGAAACGTGATCTATTTATGAGATGATGATGATGTCTATTTTACACTAGACCAAAACACTGAGTTGGATATTTATTGTGAAACAACAATCTGCAGGTCAACATATTGCTTAACTTGGACACATTTTCCTGATTGTGAGCCCACACGTCTTTGCTTCTACTGTTAAATACTGAGTACATATATTGTAGAAGCAACATATACCAATATTAAAATCATAACACCACCGAAGTAGTTTATACAGATTGAATAAATTATTGTTTATAGATTGTCTATTTATAAAACAAGCATGAGTGTACTTATAGGGGATTCCCAAAATATCTGTATATTGGGTTATATTAGGGAGGTGCACAATTTTGCCCTTCTTTCAAAAACTATAACCAACTGACAATGGAAAAATAGAAATAGAAAACACAAAACATATTCATGTTATTGTCAACATGAATCTGATTAAAATTAGAGGTTTGTTGTATCATTAAAAAAAATTGTTGGCGATACACTAGCATCTAACAACATCCTGTATGGGATCATGTCAGGCAGGGTTCATATAACTGACCAATCTGAGCCTACCAATTAAAACAGAGCACATGCTGAGAGATGTTGCTTGATTTGTCGATTTATTTCTGTCTCGTAAATGATTAGACCATCAAAGATAAATGAAAGTTTACCTAATATGACCCCATACATGATGCTGTTAGATGTTAGATGTTGGTGCCACACAAAAAATAAAAAGAAAAAAAGATACAACAAACACGGTAACCTAATTTTAATTACGTTTCAATGAATAATTACTGTTAAATAAATATTTATCATGTATATACTGTTCTGTAAGGTTTCAAGAACTGAATAGTGATTTGAAAATAAGTAGCATACATTACAAACAAACAAACACTCCAAAATACAGAAAAAGAGATTCCAGAAGCTGATTAAGATCCTGACCTAAAACAAGCATACAAATGTCACGTGGAGTTAAATAGTACCACAGTCGTCCACTATTCATGACTAGACTACTACCCTAGATTTCCAGAATCCATACAAACAATAAAAAACCCACGTCAGCTTAACTAGACAACATACTTTCAAAAACAAAGACAATAAAATAAACATAACGCACGGAAGCAGGATATCTGATGTGTTCATAGTAACTGACTACCAGCTAAGAACATGAAGAAGGAAGAATTTGTTGGTTGTAGACCATTTACTTAAAGAAGAAAAAATTCAATTTTGATACTTCTGCTAGATTAAATAGCAGTAAATCCAAAGAAAAATAAATGGTCTTTCTAAGACACCTGATATAAAATATGTGATCTAAATGTTAAAATTAAATTTGCAAATATGTGTATAACAACAGTGAAAAACATATAGACACTCGTCAGTTCAGCAATCAAAGCATCTATATATTTAGTAAGGAAAGTCTATCTCAAAGACATAACTACTGGTACTATTGACATATTCATAGCCTTTGTGAATTAAATGTAATAAGTCTTAGAAGTTTCAGATTTGAATTTAATATTTTTTTAACATTCTTATAGAAACAGAGATGAGAAAAATTACTTTTTGATTATCATTAGATTTACTACTGGTTGAATTATATATAAATAAAAGATCTTTATAGATGTAATAAATTTAGTAAATGATTTCAATAATTTGTGGAAATCACAGCCTAGAAATAAAAAAAAATCTGTAATTAAGAGATTATGATCATCAAAGTTGAAAAACACTATTAAAAATATTATGGACAAAATGCCTATCAGTTAGGTGTTTCTTTAATTGGTCAACTCTGACAAGTGGCTACATGGGAATTTCCCTCATAATCTCAAGAGGCAATAATTTTCCTAATATAACATTTTGAAGTATATTGATTAATTTATCATTTAAAAAATGTTTAAAAGGAGAAGTAAAATTTGCTTCCTTTAGTTAGAATAGACATTATAGACAAACTTCCTGGTTTTACATGAAACATCTTATATACATACATGTACAACTACATGTATTCAGAGAAATATACTTACAGAGGCATTGAAATGCACTATGTGAAAAAAAAGATTTTTATTTCATTTTATGACATTCACAAAAAATTATCATAGTACAGCACAACCAGTGAGTTGAATCGTGATGATAAGGCTACAGATCATATGACATACCAGTAAATATATTTCCCAAAAATCTGCTAAAGGTAGCCTAAAATTAAAAAACTAGAGGCTCCCAGGAGCCTGTATAGCTCACCTGGGTATAATAACAACATCAGTCAATAAAACTTGATAACTTCGATAAAAAAAATTAACAATTGTAGCCTTCGTCATTTTTATAAATTTGATGAAAAAAGGGCAAGAACTCCAAGATGGGTAATCAGATTTACTTCAAAATTGCAGGTAAAAAAAAAAATTGATCGAAAGGTCGAACCGCCAGACACATTTTTGGAAGAGAACCATCCAATGACTATTTCATCAAAATTTTGTTCTTATTGAGCAAATGGTTTCAGACAAAAAGATTTTTATGGGAATTTCCCATAGGGTCCTATGTTAAATTAAGTTCGGCTGTGGCGGCCATCTTGGTCGGTGTTCTGAAATGCTGGACACAATTTTGGAAGAGGACCACCCAAGAATCATTTCAGCAAAGTTTGGTTGAGATTGGCTCTGTAGTTTCAGAGAGGAAGATTTTTTTAATTTCATCCCCCCTTTTTTTCTAATTTGCATAATCGGTCAAACTCGGTAAAAGTTTTAAGTTCTTTAAAAATCCCGTAATATATGTTAAAAAGCTCATCATTATGCTTATACAGTTCAAATTTGGGCACTTTCTGGCTTAAAATAGAGCAGTTTTGGCCATTTGAAGAAATTTCTATTTTAAGTAATGGTGGCCATCTTGGATACAGGACGGCGCTGACGGACACAATTTTAAAAGGGGATCACCTAAGGATCATTTCAGCAAAGTTTGGTTGAAATTGGCTCAGTAGTTTCAGAGGAGAAGATTTTTTTTAATTTCATCCCCCCTTTTTTTAAATTTCATAATCGGTCAAAATCGGTAAAAGTTCAAAGTTCATAAAAAATCCAGTAATACATGTTAAAAAGCTCATCATTATGCTTATACAGTTCAAATTTTGGCACTTTCTGGCTTAAAATAGAGCAGTTTTGGCCATTTGAAGAAATTTCTATTTTTAGTAATGGCGGCCATCTTGGATACAGGACGGGCGCTGACGGACACAATTTTAAAAGGGGACCACCTAAGGATCATTTCAGCAAAGTTTGGTTGAAATTGGCTCAGTAGTTTCAGAGGAGAAGATTTTTTTTTAAATTTCATCCCCCCTTTTTTTAATTTCATAATCGGTCAAAATCGGTAAAAGTTCAAAGTTCATAAAAAATCCAGTAATACATGTTAAAAAGCTCATCATTATGCTTATACAGTTCAAATTTGGGCACTTTCTGGCTTAAAATAGAGCAGTTTTGATCATTTGAAGAAATTTCTATTTTTAGTAATGGCGGCCATCTTGGATACAGGACGGCGCTAACGGACACAATTTTGAAAGGGGACCACCTAAGGATCATTTCAGCAAAGTTTGGTTGAGATTGGTTCAGTAGTTTCAGAGGAGAAGATTTTTTTTTAATTTCATCCCCCCTTTTTTCTAATTTGCATAATCGGTCAAAATCGGTAAAAGTTCAAAGTTCATAAAAAATCCCGTAATATATGTTAAAAAGCTCATCATTATGCTTATACAGTTCAAATTTGGGCACTTTCTGGCTTAAAATAGAGCAGTTTTGGCCATTTGAAGAAATTTCTATTTTTAGTAATGGCGGCCATCTTGGATACAGGACGGTGCTGACGGACACAATTTTAAAAGGGGACCACCTAAGGATCATTTCAGCAAAGTTTGGTTGAAATTGGCTCAGTAGTTTCAGAGGAGAAGATTTTTTTTTAATTTCATCCCCCCTTTTTTTTAATTTCATAATCGGTCAAAATCGGTAAAAGTTCAAAGTTCATAAAAAAATCCCGTAATATATGTTAAAAAGCTCATCATTATGCTTATACAGTTCAAATTTGGGCACTTTCTGGCTTAAAATAGAGCAGTTTTGGCCATTTGAAGAAATTTCTATTTTTAGTAATGGTGGCCATCTTGGATACAGGACGGCGCTGACGGACACAATTTTGAAAGGGGACCACCTAAGGATCATTTCAGCAAAGTTTGGTTGAGATTGGCTCAGTAGTTTCAGAGGAGAAGATTTTTTTTTAATTTCATCCCCCCTTTTTTAATTTCATAATCGGTCAAACTCGGTAAAAGTTCAAAGTTCATAAAAAATCCCGTAATATATGTTAAAAAGCTCATCATTATGCTTATACAGTTCAAATTTGGGCACTTTCTGGCTTAAAATAGAGCAGTTTTGATCATTTGAAGAAATTTCTATTTTTAGTAATGGCGGCCATCTTGGATACAGGACGGCGCTAACGGACACAATTTTGAAAGGGGACCACCTAAGGATCATTTCAGCAAAGTTTGGTTGAGATTGGTTCAGTAGTTTCAGAGGAGAAGATTTTTTTTTTATTTCATCCCCCCTTTTTTCTAATTTGCATAATCGGTCAAAATGGGTAATGGGATTTACTTCAAAATTGCAGGGTAGGTAGATCTTGATATGCTGCACATTTTTGCAATAAACTTAACATCTATCTCTAAATAGTTTTTGAAATATAAGACGAAAAGTATTAAAATGAAAAAAAAAAATTGATGAAAAAAGGGCAATAACTCCAAGATGGGTAATCAAATTTACTTCAAAATTGCAGAATAGGTAGATCTTGACATGCTGAGCATGTTTGCAGTTTCAACTTACCATCTGTCTGTTATAGTTTTTGAAATAAAGGACGAAAAGTATTAAAATTTTGAAAATTTAATGAAAAAAGGGAAATAACTCCAAAATGAGTAATGGGATTTACTTCAAAATTGCAGGGTAGGTAGATCTTGATATGCCGCACATTTTTGCAATTTAAAGTTAACCTTTATCTCTTATAGTTTTTGAAATATAAGACGAAAAGCATTAAAATTTTACAAATTTGATGAAAAAAGGGCAATAACTCCAAGATGGGTAATCAGATTTACTTCAAAATTGCAGGGTAGGTAGATCTTGATGTGCTGATCATTTTTACCCCATGTCAGATTTTTGATATTACTAACGGTTTTTGAGTTATTACCAAAAACCTGCAATTTTACCATATGTTCTATTTTTAGTAACAGCGGCCATGTTGGTTGGTGCACGGCATCACCGGACACAATTTTGAAACTAGATACCCTAGTAATGATTCAGACCAAGTTTGGTTTCCATTGGTCTAGTACTTTCAGAGGAGAAGATTTTTGAAAAAGTTTACGACGTACGACGGACGACGACGACGGACGCCAAGTGATGAGAATAGCTCACATGACCCTTTGGGTCAGGTGAGCTAAAAAAAATTTTTAATTATTTAAAAAGAAATAAAATTTGGGGGGGAAGGGCATTTTGCATCATCAAGTTTTTGTCAACAACTCGCCAAGTTAGGAAATGAGAAAAAAAAACAATAAACTGAAAAAAGTGGTAAAAGGGAGATAATTAAGTCTGTACTGTAAAATCTACTATTTAAACAACTCTACAATAGGAAGCAAAACAATGCATGTTTCAAAGAGAAGAACAATTTGATACAAAGTTTTTGATTGAGAGACATGACATGAGTTCAACCTTTCAGTTGAAAAGGGTAATTAGATTGGTCCTTAAAATAAAGCTTTTCCATTGACTGTAGAATTGTTTGAAAATATTTTTAATCCTTATTTATGTGCTTTTAGAAGAGGTCATGGATGTCAGACAACCCTGCTCAGGTTATTAGAGGACTGGCGGAATGCCCTTGACAAAAATCAGTATGTTGCCGCAGTCATAATGGATCTTTCCAAGGCATTTGATTGGTCATCCTGATTTTAATGTACTTACCTCAGTTTTAGAATCAGAGTCAAATGTTCTTATTAATTGGTTTAAAGTAAACAAAATGCAGGCTAACCCAGATAAATTTCAGGTACTTGCGGTTGGGAAGAAGACTTTTGACAAAAACATGAAAATTTGTATCCAGAATTCTACACTTTCATGTGAAGAGACAGTAAAACTTTTAGGAATTGAAATAGATTATCAATTAAATTTTGACATTCATATCAGTTCAATCTGTAGGAAAGCATCACAGCAACTGAATATACTAACGTTTGGGGCCATATTTAGACAGATTAACCAAATTAACTATATTCCACTCTTTCATTCTCAGTAATTTTAACTTTTGCCCTTTGGCTTGGCATTTTCGTACCGATAATTTTTTTTTTCTTTTTTAGAGAAAGTGCAGAAAAGAGCACTTCATTTTGTATACGATGACTA
The DNA here is from genome assembly GCA_963680875.1 of Bathymodiolus brooksi. Classification (NCBI taxonomy): domain Eukaryota; kingdom Metazoa; phylum Mollusca; class Bivalvia; order Mytilida; family Modiolidae; genus Bathymodiolus; species Bathymodiolus brooksi. The sequence continues at coordinate 60,575,260 of OY804575.1, forward strand.
CACCAATTCGTATATCAACCTTCTTGAAAAAGCTCAAGTGCCCTGCTTACAGATCAGGCATATTAGAACAATGGCCTTGGAGACATAAAATCGTTAACAAATTAGCCCCTGTATGCCTTCATGATTTAGTTAATGTGAAGAATTCAAAATATGCTTTCAGGTATTCGAACATACATGTATTAGATGTACCTCAAGTTAGAACTACAAGGTATGACAAAAAATCATTCATGTTTGCAGCTGCAACTCTGTGGAACGACCTTCCGAATCATTTCAGAACTGAAAACAGTTTCAACCACTTAAAAAGTTTGATTCAGTCCTGGAATGGCTCAGTATGTCGTTGTTCTGCATGCAGATAACCTATTCAGCATTCTGTCTTATTTCTAGTGCTTTTTCTAAGTTTTAATGCTGCTTAGTTATTTTTATGTTTGCTTGATATGGCCGCAGCATGTTTAGTATGTTCTTTATCTTTGTGCTTTTTATGTTGCATTTGCTAACTGTATGTTAATAACAGATTTATGTGTATGTATGTGTGCATATGCGATTATGTTAATATTTGTATGTGTCTTGTGCTGCTATGTATATTCGGTAAAAAGCTCCCGAGAGCTTGGGTTTATTGTTATACAAAAACCGAATTCAAATAAAGTTTTCTTATCTTATCTTGTTAATGCTACATGACAAAGTTTATTGCCAGTTTGTGGACACAAGATTTTTCACCCAGAAAGATGTGATGTAGTCAGCTTTCAAAATACATTTTACATGAATCTTCATTTACAGCTGACAAACCATGATAGGAGTTAACGTCACACAAAATATACATAAAAATTATAAAATAATTTGCATAAAATACAGATATAAGTTTGTTATGTTGCAGTAACTCAGTACAACATAATTTTCATTAGATAATGTTTTTTTTGTGTGATATAACCCTCTGTAATGGTGAACTGGCCAGGATTCACCAATTGACATTTATTAAGGAAAAGTATCCAAAACTTATTCTTGAGGGGGGAATTGTCTCCCCTGACTTATTGCAATACAATTGTATGTCTGATATATATTTATTTTTGTGTGTATATTGATTTATTACTGTTATCATTCTATCCATCTTGTATGGGAAAAGATTTATATAGGCATTGACTTTTATCCAATCTATCCATTTATTATTTAAACAATAAATTATTTTGAATTAGAAACAAAATATACATCCATTGCTTGCACATAAGTGACATAACTACAGTATATCAAGTACCTTTAAAAAAAAAATCCAGAAAAATTACAACTTTCAACTGCCTAAATTTAACAAAAATATGTTAACCATATTCCATATGGGCTATTTCAAAATTAGCAAAATGCATCTATTTATTTATTTATTTATTCCTATGGAAAGAAATGTCCAATAAATCTTCTACAACTCGACTTCTATTTACTGAAGTTAAGAGCCCCCTCCCCCCAACAAAACTCCCCCCTTTATGGATTAATATAAGTACCTGGTTGATCTTTGGGGGGTTCTATTACAATATTTGCTTTACAAGGCTTATCTAAATCTTCTTTAGTGGCAAATACAATTCTGTCTTTTCCTGAAGAAAAAAAAACCGCTTGCATTATAACATTTGTATTTTTTTCCAGAGCTGTTATATACATCAAGTGCTATAAACTGACCTTAAGGTAAGATAAGAGATAAGTTTACAATAAACATGTAGATATCAAATCTAGTACACACAGACCTTTACAAATTATGAAAGTCAAACAGCATTATTATACTCAGTAGTTCATCTTGATAGCGAGCATACAATGCATACTGGTTAAAAAATTAGGTAAAAACCTTAATTGACACTTAAATTTACTTGAAATGTACATGAAATTAATTATCTGTCATAGAACTTGTGAACAAGGATGGTGTGTAAACTATAAAGAAATAGAACACTATGTATGTCACCAAGAAGGGAGGTTTGGGCCCATAAAACTAGTTTAACCCAGTCATTTTGTTTAATTAAAGGGTCTGTGCCAAGCCAGGAAAGTGAGCAGTCATGTATTTGTGAGTCATGGTTGAGGTCAAACTTGTCTTAGGACGCTAGGCCTAGGGCCAGTAGGGGGCATCTATTTTGATATTTGATTTTGGAATTGTTCTCATCTGAACACAGGCGCTTGTGTAGAGTCAAAAATATGCTCGCTATGTAGCTAAAATACCACAAGGTCGGACTCACTTCTACTACCCCTGTCACTTCAACCGCTATTTCCCCTGTCAAAATGTTGATAGGACGCAAATCGCTTACTAATTTGCGTAGTGAAATGATTTTTCTTCAAGGAAAACCCGTTTTTTATATATTCCTACCATCTACACCCCCATACTGACAGATAATCCTCAGATTTTGTTGACAATGGACACCTCCGTGGCTGCTAAAGGGAAAGTATATCACGTGACATCTTCCGCCTTTCGGTCATTCTCAGGTTTTATCATTGCCTTATGAAATATATATGAGAAATTCATATTTTAGCACGTTGTAATTTGAATTTGGAATTTCTAGTGTTTAGTAATTATATATGATAAAACCCAAGAACGACCGAATATATAAACAACGCGTTTTCCTTGAAGAAAAATCATTTCACTACGCAAATTAGTAAGCGATTTGCGTCCTATCGACATTTTGACAGGGAAAATAGCGGTTGAAGTGACCACAGGCGCTCGTGGCACGGACCACCCCCCTTTTTTCTAACTTTCTGTTTACAAATTTATTTTCAATAAAATTTCTTTATTTCTTTATTATTTCATCTCTTTTTCCTTATTTTAACTTGTTCGTGTCAATATTCATACAATCTCATGTTAACAACAATTTGCATGTTTCAACCCTATATAGATACTAATAATCCACAAGGCATGAAACTCCAAAGATTTAAAAATCGTACCCCTGCTCGCTTCGAGTACATTTATTGCACCTTATTTCCATTATGTCATTCAAACTAGGACATGTATCCATTCCTAAAAGACCCATCTTTTCGCCCCTGCTTTTGTTTTGTGGAATACGATAGCTCAGTTCTCCAGAATTTTAAGATTTTCACACATTTATTGCCAAATTTTTCGTATAGGACCCTCTGATGACGGAAGTGACGTACCACTGAATTCCGAATGCATTACTTCAACGATAGGGTTAACCCGAATAATCCAGTCATTATATAACGCTTTGCTATATTAACATCCAGCGATAGTGCCGATAGAGGGCGCAGTATTATTCGAGTTACGATAGGGTCAGAAAAGTTCCAAACATTTATTATTTTGGCGCAATATTTTGAAATCATGACCAAGAGAAAAAGAAACTACCAGTCCACAGATATAGTTACATGGTAAAATATTTAATCAAGTTTGTAGTTATCATTAACAGGCGATGAGAAAAACTGATATATCTGTGGACTGGTAGTTTCTTTTTCTCTTGGTCATGATTTCAAAATATTGTGACAAAATAATAAATGTTTGGAACTTTTCTGACCCTATCGTTGAGTAATGCATTCGGAATTCAGTGGTACATCACTTCCGTCACCGAAGGGTACTCTACAAAAAATTTGGCAATAAATGTTTGAAAATCTTAAAATTCTGGAGAACTGCACAAAACAAAAACAGGGGCGAAAAGATGCGTCTTTTAGGAATGGATGCATGCCCTAGTTTGAATGACTTAATGGAAATAAGGTGCAATAAATGCGAAGCAAGTCATTTCGTACCATAACCATTTCGTACCATTGCCGTTTCGTACCATAATTTACCATTTCGTACCACAAAATTGCAATTTCGTACCATAACCAGAAACCATTTCGTACCATATGAATTTTGCACCATAACCATTTCGTACCATAATTTACCATTTCGTACCACAAAATTGCAATTTCGTACCATATGTATTTTGCACCATAACCATTTCGTACCATAATTTACCATTTCGTACCATATGTATTTTGCACCATAACCATTTCGTACTATATGTAATATTGCTCAGTAGCCAATTTGGAAATAGAATTACACTATGACCATTTCATACCATATGTGATATGGAAGTAGATACACTATGACCAATTCGTACCATATAGAAATAGAATACCACTATGACCAATTCGTGCATATATTTATTATGGTTAAGATTGTCTCCCCAGTTGTAGATACTTGGATGTTTTGAAATGTATGAATTGAATTTAGCTCTTTGTTATGATTTGTTGCAATTTTGTTTATCAATGTAATTGATGTTTCAATGAGTCATCCATTAAATAATTATTTCCATCCAGTTGAATAAGAAAACAACACTCTATAATTGTTAAACAAATACATTTTATTACATATAATTATGGATACATTTCACATTTAACAACAAGAAGATCAACAAATACAAATACGATACAATGCAACAGTTTACTGATCTGGTATACACACTAATCGGCCACATAGACGTAGGAGACGGCCGACGGAAATACTAACCTCTACGTACTGCTCCCACGGGTTAAACAGAAGTCGTTGAGTTGTTCTGACATGTCTACGCTGTAGTTTCTTAAGTTTACCTTCAGAAATTAGTTGAATCTGGATTAAGGCAGGAGGTTGGCTTCTTCTATTAACAATGGTGCGATGGTATATAACCCCTTGTTTCCACTACCTGCTTTCTTATCTTTGTTGAGACGGTGATGCCACCCCTCGACGTCGTTGTTTGTATGGGTAGGGCGCATAAAAACAGACCACGAGTGAACTGGCCAAACGGAGCTGGTGATCCAGGTCTTTTCAATGTACTTGGTGAGGTTCATTAACATTGGCGACTGCTCTGGATCAAGTAATTTGATTGGATAAACTAGCAGGAAATATTTGTAAAAACAAAAAAAGTGCATGGCTTTCTCTTTAGAAAATAAGGGCTTGGGTAACTTTTGTTTGAATTTCTCTTCAAACGATATGAGCTTGGACTTCCTTTCATTTCATTTCCTAAACACTACCTTTGATCTAATAGCAATAAAAGCAAATGGACAATGATTATTTCTTTTATTTTTTAATTACCATATTTGATTAACTGTTAAGCAAATAATAAATTAAATGCAGACAAAGCTTTATTACTTCAAAGGTTCCACAAGTTGTAACGAAATAATTATCTTTATTAAATAAAATGATAAATAATGTTGAAATCACTGAACATTTAATAAAATTGATAATACAAATACAAATACTTTATTAGCACAAACTCATCAACAATAAATGGTTAAGGCTCAGAATATATGATAATACACAATAACATAATATACATGTATATTTTTTTTTGTTCGTTTTTTCCCCGTCTTAAATACATACTTTTTACGGTACCAACATGCAGCATGTACTTGGGTATAACATTTATTTTAATATGATGTAAAATAAGGATAAATGTACTATCTTCATAAGATTCTGCATATGGTACGAAATGGTCATCTATTGTATCGAACTGCATATGGTACGATATATAGTCATATAATGTATCGATCTGCATATGGTACGAAATGGTCATAATGTGTCGATCTGCATATGGTACGAAATGGTAATAATGTATCGATCTGCATATGGTACGAAATGGCAATGGTACGAAATGGTTATGGTATGAAAATGCTTTTCACTATGGTACGAAATGACTGTAATTCCAATAAATGTACTCGAAGCGAGCAGGGGTACGATTTTTAAACCTGCGGAGTTTCATGCCTTGTGGATTATTAGTATCTATATAGGGTCGATACATGCAAATTGTTGTTAACATGAGATTGTATGAATATTGACCCAAACAAGCTAAAATAAGGAAAAGAGATGAAATAATAAAGAAATAAAGAAATTTTATTGAAAATAAATCTGTAAACAGAACGTTAGAAAAAAGGGGGGTTGTAAGTACGTGCCACGAGCGCCTGTGGAAGTGACAGGGATAGTAGGAGTGAGTCCGGCCTTGTGGTACTTTAGGTACATAGCGAGCATATTTTTGACTACAAAAGCGCCTGTGTCTGTGATCTGACGGTGTCAGTGTAGTATTTTTGTTTGTCATTTTATCCTTTTCGTTAAAATGAGTGCCTATTGCCTAGAACGGTAATAAATGGTGTATGAGTATTTGTGTGAAGACAAAAACCTTCTTGTCGACAGTATGACATGATGAAATTGTCTTTTCGTGCATTTCATTTATTTACTGGTACCAGAGCTATTCTCAACCAGTTTTTAGTTTATTTGGGTATCCTCTTGACTTTACTTAATCTAATCTATAAACCGGAAATTGCCTTTTTAAAGTCCGAAACGGATTCAAACTAATGTACCGATAGAAAACATTTCCTTATGCAAGTACGAATATTTATTTTATTTGTCAATTATGACGACGTTAGGTTACAGGCAGTAAAATTACATGTAATAAGTTTCATACAAAAATTTACGAATAATTAATTAATCAATACAACATATAAAAAATATTAGCAAAACAATAATAATAATCATTGATGAATACAGTAAGTCCAATTATCATTATAACAGAGGCGTAGGAGCGGATCGGAAAGTATTTGTGTAATACTTTTGAGGGGACCTGAAAGTGAGAGACAAGCTTTGTAAGTTGAATGGGAAGCTGAAAAGTTGGGGTCAACACCCTTTTACCTCTTGATTTATTGAAAATTGTTGGCTTGAAATCATGCTACTTAATTCAGCTTTTTCTATGTTTTTTTCCTCCACCCTTTTGGAAGTTGGGGTAGCATTAGCCATATTGCACCCTCGGCTTCTACGTCCCTGCATGAGCCTTTCATTACTGTCACGGTCTCTTAATTGCAGTTATTAATTTCAATTGACTTTCATATTAAACAGTCTATATAGAACTATATGCAAAATGCGACACGACACAATTATTTTTACCATTACTGCTACTATTTTTGACGTATATTTTCAAATGTTTGAACAAGTGGGAAGTACCGAGGCAGTTTTGTTCATATTAAGCATTTATCTGTCTTGCGAATCAGCTCACTCAATCATCAACGGTTAAAATACTGATAATACAGTTAAAATTCTGTTATTTTTTCCCGCTGTTCCTGAAGCCCCGTGCAGTTGTATACTGAAGAAATAAGTATACTAGTAGTTCAGCTTTATATCAAAGAGCACATATTATCCATAAATTTACTGTTTCTCAAAAACTTCGCAAAGACTGCAACTCTTTAATACTTTAAGAAAAATAATTTCAATTGCTACGAGATTCTACAATTTACAGTAAAAGACAGGGGGGAATAGGAATATGAATGCTGCCACCTATGTAAAAAATATATATGAATTCAACTTGAATTACAACTGTGAGTAATAAAATTACAGCTGTGAGTAATAAAACACACCCAACGGTGTAGAGAGCTCTGCGCGCCTGGTGACTTGTGATTGTATGAAATAGAAATAGGAACAGAAATAAGTTTATTAACCAAATCAGGGCCCCAGGAGGGCATATACAAATAACAATTAAGATTGATACACAACAACAATACATCAAACTAAATATTCGCGGTGAAATATCAATAATTGTGGTGCAGGCACACTCAGACAGGAAAAGAGAACATATACATATATAGCAAGTGATTCATCACCAATCTGCAAGACACCATGAGTCGATGCTAAAAGGAATAAAGTCCTACTTGTGTCTAGTGCAGACCGGCCATGTTGATATAGAAGAATTTCGATATGGAAGGAAAGGGGAGAGACACACAAACATGTAATATGTGTACCGTACCTTTCATAAGTAAATATTTGAACTTTTGAAGCAATATATGTATCCATTATTTAAGGCACACAGGCCGTTATTTTAATTTAAAAAAAATTCCCCAATATAAGACCTAAACTTTGATTTAAAAAACCATAAAGATATAATTGCAGTTGAAATTTTTCATAATATCATAAGTAAATAGCCTAGAACGAAGGAAATACGTCGCTGTTTGATTTTCTTCCATCCAGGAAAGAATTCAATGTTGACCCGCCCAATGCTAAACATTCGAATTCTTTTCACTAATTACGACAGATCTTTAAAACCTGGCTTTTTGTTCAGAACATTTTATTAGTATAAAACATCGAATATTCACAACTTTTAACATAAACAAAAAATTTAATTCTGACAGCCTGTGTGTAAGCCATAATATTGTCCTGTGAAAATGTGTCCGATTGTATCTTTTTCAAATGAAAAATCCCCAACAGGCCAAAAGAAGTCAGTCACCTCTTCTTTGGTTACGGAAAACCATCAACGTACTGATGTTTACTTTCGGGCGCTTGCCTGGTAAAATGTTTCCAAATTTATAAAATTTTCCAGGACATAGTAAATTACAGTTTGGTATATAATTGTTATTATTATTTTTTTTTTTAGTTATATATTATTAGTTTTTACAATTTTTCTTTTAATTTGCGCTTTATTCCGTCCTCGGACTTTATCATAGACAACAATTGTAACAGAGGACAATATTTCACGGTGGACACTATTTAATCCTACATGTGTGCCTTTAGATATTGCAAAAAAAAACTTAACTGTGACATGAACATGAATTCAGTGTTAAAAGAAAAAAATTACCACCACGTTCCGGAATTTTCTCCCGGAATGTTTCTGTATTTTAAAATTGTTAGTTCAGTTTGATCAATTTTATTTTTACTATACCCTACATACCTGTTGTCAACTGTGTTTTACCGGTTTTACCTGTCACCAGTACTCGTGGACAGAGACAATTTTAGGTCGATCACAAATACAGGCCTAAATAAAAGAAATATATATTTGTAGATATATATGTATACGTTATGACAACAAAACTTGAGGCTACGCCCTATGAAGGGACACCGATCGATATGACAAGTAACGAGAAACCACGACTGGCACGAGATGCTGAGTGGAGAATTGTTATTGATGCTGATCAGAAAGGAGGTATGAAATTTACTTGTATTTGTAACTCTAGCTATCGGGATGAAGTATCAATTACTTATACAAAAAATGTAGATAATTGTATTGTACGTCCATCGATACAGTCAACTATTGCAATAGGTTTGACAAACTTGTGGCAAGCATCTATAGTACTATACTGTTAGTGTTGATCTGCAACTGGAAACCATTACTCAGATGCTGCTGTGCAAACGTCAACCTGGGTGCTGGTTTAAAAAATCTACTTACAAATGTGAAATAAAGGACGGCAAAAACTGATGTTGAAGATTACATATGTTTCTGCAGGCCCTCTCTGAAGCTGTCCACTGAGGGTGACAAGATTTACCACACTACTACACACTACCACACACTTCATGTAATTTGTTGCTATAACATTTTATTTTAATTATTTGCATGTAAAGTGATGTAGTAAAGCTTTTTTTTATGACTATTTAACTTCAAAAGTTAAGAAATATAACATAATTACAGTCATCTGTCAAAAGTATTTGGAAATGTAAAAAAAATCCCTATGGATAAAATCAGTCACTTGAAGTTTCAAAAATAAAAAAAAAATAAGAAAAATTTTGGTCGTCTATTTTTCGAAGTTTTTCTTATTTTTTTTTTATTTTTGAAACTTCAAGTGACTGGATAAAATCAACCAAAACCATATTTTTTCAAAAAATTATTGTGATGTTATTTCTTGATAAATTTTAACATATTTTCCACCAGAACATTTGGAAATTCTATATTTTGTTTGTTTATTTGCTCATGTTGTTTATATTAGTGGTTTTTATTTGTACATAATTTTTCCATGATTTTTAATTTTTAGGATTTATTTTTAGTTGAAATATATAGGAAAATCAAAGTCAGTTTTTATTTGTTGTGTTTAAATTATGTACAAATAAAAATCACTCATAACAACATAATGAGTAAATAAACAATCAAAATATTGACATTTCCAAATGTTTTGGTGTAAATTTGTTAAAATCTATCCAGAAATGACTTCATAATAATTTATGAAAAAATATGGTTTTGGTTGATTTTTTAGGTATATTTTTTACATTTCCAAATACTTTTGACAGATGACTCGTAGCTCATAATATGGTGTTCAGTGTTTTCCGTTCTACGTCTTTTAGAATAACTGTCACATTGGCTCAGTACCACACACCTCATTTTATTAGTTGATATTAGTGGTGTACCGATCATCGGAAACATCGACTAATCAGTCGGACGTCATCATACGATCCGATGATCGATTCTGATTCTATAGTGTCTAAAATATGTATGCTTAACTTTGTTCTTTGGTTGGTTTTTTTTTCTGTCTTCATACTGACAAAAATATTGCAGTTTTATCCCAGCTGGGTTTTTTTGCCCTCAATACTGATAAACATCTGGCAATTTTGTCCAAGCGTATTTTTGACACTCAGTCAATACACATATTTGGACTAATCTATTATTTATCTACTTCCCGGAATAGTCCATTTTATATCGGGTGTTACACATATGGAAAACGATCTTTTGTTTTGTTCTAAGTTAATGTTTACAAATGGAAATATTGTAGTTTGTAAATATATTATTTGATTTTATTCAAATCTTTACTTTTGTCAAACACATATTTGGACTAGTCTATTATTTATCTATCTATATCAGGTGTTACACATATGGAAAACGATCTTTTGTTTTGTTCTATTTTAAAGTTATTGTTTACTAATGGAAAAATTATAGTTTATAAATTTATGATACAATTTTATTCATATCTTTACTTTTGTCAATCATACTCTTGAAATAAAGGCTATTTGATTAATTATAGTCAGTAAATACATTTAGCAGGCAATTGTCACCGATGATCGATCATCGGTCGATGTTGATATAACGATCATCGATCTTGAAAATGTTACCGATTCCCATCACTAGTTGATATGATCTAGTATACCAATTTTCTGCTTGAATTTCTGGTTAATTATGAATATTCAATTCACACTTCATGTAATTTATCGTGATAACGCTTTACTTTAATTATTTGCATTAGTCTGCACTGACTACATGACGTTTCATCCCATAACCAAAACGGACTACCAGAAAAAAATATGTATTGCAAGAATCTTTATTTAGTTTTTTTAGCTCACCTGACCCAAAGGGTCATGTGAGCTATTCTCATCACTTGGCGTCCGTCGTCGTCGTCCGTCGTCCGTCGTCCGTCCGTCGTCCGTCGTCCGTCGTACGTCGTAAACTTTTTCAAAAATCTTCTCCTCTGAAAGTACTAGACCAATGGAAACCAAACTTGGTCTGAATCATTACTAGGGTATCTAGTTTCAAAATTGTGTCCGGTGATGCCGTGCACCAACCAACATGGCCGCTGTTACTAAAAATAGAACATATGGTAAAATTGCAGGTTTTTGGTAATATCTCAAAAACCGTTAGTAATATCAAAAATCTGACATGGGGTAAAAATGATCAGCACATCAAGATCTACCTACCCTGCAATTTTGAAGTAAATCTGATTACCCATCTTGGAGTTATTGCCCTTTTTTCATCAAATTTGTAAAATTTTAATGCTTTTCGTCTTATATTTCAAAAACTATAAGAGATAAAGGTTAACTTTAAATTGCAAAAATGTGCGGCATATTAAGATCTACCTACCCTGCAATTTTGAAGTAAATCCCATTACTCATTTTGGAGTTATTTCCCTTTTTTCATCAAATTTTCAAAATTTTAATACTTTTCGTCCTTTATTTCAAAAACTATAACAGACAGATGGTAAGTTGAAACTGCAAACATGCTCAGCATGTCAAGATCTACCTACCCTGCAATTTTGAAGTAAATTTGATTACCCATCTTGGAGTTATTGCCCCTTTTTCATCAATTTTTTTTTTTCCTTTTAATACTTTTCGTCTTATATTTCAAAAACTATTTAGAGATAGATGTTAAGTTTATTGCAAAAATGTGCAGCATATCAAGATCTACCTACCCTGCAATTTTGAAGTAAATCCCATTACCCATTTTGACCGATTATGCAAATTAGAAAAAAGGGGGGATGAAATTAAAAAAAAATCTTCTCCTCTGAAACTACTGAACCAATCTCAACCAAACTTTGCTGAAATGATCCTTAGGTGGTCCCCTTTCAAAATTGTGTCCATTAGCCCCGTCCTGTATCCAAGATGGCCGCCATTACTAAAAATAGAAATTTCTTCAAATGGTCAAAACTGCTCTATTTTAAGCCAGAAAGTGCCCAAATTTGAACTGTATAAGCATAATGATGAACTTTTTAACATATATTACGGGATTTTTTTATGAACTTTGAACTTTTACCGATTTTGACCGATTATGAAATTTAAAAAAAGGGGGGATGAAATTAAAAAAAAAATCTTCTCCTCTGAAACTACTGAGCCAATCTCAACCAAACTTTGCTGAGATGATCCTTAGGTGGTCCCCTTTCAAAATTGTGTCCGTCAGCGCCGTCCTGTATCCAAGATGGCCACCATTACTAAAAATAGAAATTTCTTCAAATGGCCAAAACTGTTCTATTTTAAGCCAGAAAGTGCCCAAATTTGAACTGTATAAGCATAATGATGAGCTTTTTAACATATATTACGGATTTTTTATGAACTTTGAACTTTTACCGATTTTGACCGATTATGAAATTTAAAAAAAGGGGGGATGAAATTAAAAAAAAATCTTCTCCTCTGAAACTACTGAGCCAATTTCAACCAAACTTTGCTGAGATGATCCTTAGGTGGTCCCCTTTTAAAATTGTGTCCGTCAGCGCCGTCCTATATCCAAGATGGCCACCATTATTAAAAATAGAAATTTCTTCAAATGGCCAAAACTGCTCTATTTTAAGCCAGAAAGTGCTCAAATTTGAACTGTATAAGCATAATGATGATCTTTTTAACATATATTACGGATTTTTTATGAACTTTGAACTTTTACTGATTTTGACCGATTATGCAAATTAGAAAAAGGGGGGATGGAATTAAAAAAAAATCTTCTCCTCTGAAACTACTGAGTCAATCTCAACCAAACTTTGCTGAAATGATCCTTAGGTGGTCCCCTTTCAAAATTGTGTCCGTCAGCGCCGTCCTGTATCCAAGATGGCCACCATTACTAAAAATAGAAATTTCTTCAAATGGCCAAAACTGCTCTATTTTAAGCCAGAAAGTGCCCAAATTTGAACTGTATAAGCATAATGATGAGCTTTTTAACATATATTACGGGATTTTTTATGAACTTTGAACTTTTACCGAGTTTGACCGATTATGCAAATTAGAAAAAAGGGGGGATGAAATTAAAAAAATCTTCTTCTCTGAAACTACAGAGCCAATCTCAACCAAACTTTGCTGAAATGATTCTTGGGTGGTCCTCTTCCAAAATTGTGTCCAGCATTTCAGAACACCGACCAAGATGGCCGCCACAGCCGAACTTAATTTAACATAGGACCCTATGGGAAATTCCCATAAAAATCTTTTTGTCTGAAACCATTTGCTCAATAAGAACAAAATTTTGATGAAATAGTCATTGAATGGTTCTCTTCCAAAAATGTGTCTGGCGGTTCGACCCTTCGATCAATTTTTATTTACCTGCAATTTTGAAGTAAATCCGATTACCCATCTTGGAGTTCTTGCCCTTTTTTCATCAAATTTATAAAAATGACGAAGGCTACAATTGTTAATTTTTTTTACCGAAGTTATCAAGTTTTATTGACTGATGTTATTATTATACCCAGGTGAGCTATACAGGCTCCTGGGAGCCTCTAGTTTTTTTCATTTTAATACTTTTCGTCTTATATTTCAAAAACTATTTAGAGATAGATGTTAAGTTTATTGCAAAAATGTGCAGCATATCAAGATCTACCTACCCTGCAATTTTGAAGTAAATCCCATTACCCATTTTGACCGATTCTGCAAATTAGAAAAAAGGGGGGATGAAATTAAAAAAAATCTTCTCCTCTAAAACTACTGAGCCAATCTCAACCAAACTTTGCTGAAATGATCCTTAGGTGGTCCCCTTTCAAAATTGTGTCCGTCAGTGCCGTCCTGTATCCAAGATGGCCGCCATTGCTAAAAATAGAAATTTCTTCAAATGGCCAAAACTGCTCTATTTTAAGCCAGAAAGTGCCCAAATTTGAACTGTATAAGCATAATGATGAACTTTTTAACATATATTACAGGATTTTTTATGAACTTTGAACTTTTACCGATTTTGACCGATTATGCAAATTAGAAAAAAGGGGGGATGAAATTAAAAAAAATCTTCTCCTCTGAAACTACTGAGCCAATCTCAACCAAACTTTGCTGAAATGATCCTTAGGAAGTCCCCTTTCAAATTTGTGTCCGTCAGCGCCGTCCTGTATCCAAGATGGCCACCATTACTGAAAATAGAAATTTCTTCAAATGGCAAAAACTGCTCTATTTTAAGCCAGAAAGTGCCCAAATTTGAACTGTATAAGCATAATGATGAGCTTTTTAACATATATTACGGGATTTTTTATGAACTTTGAACTTTGACCGATTATGCAAATTAGAAAAAAGGGGGGATGAGATTAAAAAAAAATCTTCTCCTCTGAAACTACTGAGCCAATCTCGACCAAACTTTGCTGAAATGATCCTTAGGTGGTCTCCTTTCAAATTTGTGTCTGTCAGCGCCGTCCTGTATCCAAGATGGCAACCATTACTGAAAATAGAAATTTCTTCAAATGGCAAAAACTACTCTATTTTAAGCCAGAAAGTGCCCAAATTTGAACTGTATAAGCATAATGATGAGCTTTTTAACATATATTACAGGATTTTTTATGAACTTTGAACTTTGACCGATTATGCAAATTAGAAAAAAGGGGGGATGAGATTAAAAAAAAATCTTCTCCTCTGAAACTACTGAGCCAATCTCGACCAAACTTTGCTGAAATGATCCTTAGGTGGTCTCCTTTCAAATTTGTGTCTGTCAGCGCCGTCCTGTATCCAAGATGGCCACCATTACTGAAAATAGAAATTTCTTCAAATGGCAAAAACTACTCTATTTTAAGCCAGAAAGTGCCCAAATTTGAACTGTATAAGCATAATGATGAGCTTTTTAACATATATTACAGGATTTTTTATGAACTTTGAACTTTTACCGATTTTGACCGATTATGCAAATTAGAAAAAAGGGGGGATGAAATTACAAAAAAATCTTCTCCTCTGAAACTACTGAGCCAATCTCAACCAAACTTTGCTGAAATGATTCTTGGGTGGTCCTCTTCCAAAATTGTGTCTGGCATTTCAGAACACCGACCAAGATGGCTGCCACAGCCGAACTTAATTTATCATAGGACCCTATGGGAAATTCCCATAAAAATCTTTTTGTCTGAAACCATTTGCTCAATAAGAACAAAATTTTGATGAAATAGTCATTGGATGGTTCTCTTCCAAAAATGTGTCTGGCGGTTCGACCCTTCGATCAATATTTTAGTTCACCTGGACCAAAGGTCCAGGTGAACTATTGCCATCACTTGGCGTCCGTCGTCTGTAAACTTTTCACATTTCAAGCTTCTTCTCCGAAACCACTAAGCCGATTGGAACCGAACTTAGCAGGAATGTTCCTTGGATGGTCCTCTACAAAGTTACTGTTTTTCGTTCCAGTTGGATATTCAATATGGCTGCCAGGGCCAATGATATGCTCTGATTGGCTGAAATTTCAAAGATCTTCTTCTCTGAAACTAATGAACTGACTGAACCCAAACTGTAAATGAATGATCATTGGAATGTCCTTTACCAAGTTACTGTTTTTTATACCGATCGGAAATCCAAGATGGCCGCCATCGCAGGACATAGATTAACATTGGACCCTATGGGAAAATGTTCAAATGCCTTCTTCTCAGAAACTACAAATATGATTAAAGCCAAACTGTACATGAATGTTCATTAGATGGTCCTCTACAAACTTTACGTTTTTTGTTCCGGTATGAAATTCAAAATGGCGGCTACGGCAGGACTTAGTTTGACATTGGACCCTATGGGGAAAATGTTTCAAAACGCTTCTTCTCTGAAACCACTTGGATAATTGAAACCAAACTGCCCAGGAATGATCATTGGAAGGTCCTCTACAAGGTGTGTGTTTTTTATGCCGATCGGAAATCCAAGATGGCCACCACCGCAATACTTAGATTAACATTGGACCCTATGTGAAAATGTTCAAATGCCTTCTTCTCAGAAACTACAAATATGATTAAAGCCAAACTGTACATGAATGTTCATTGGATGGTCCTCTACAATCCTAAGGTTTTTTGTTCCGATATGAAATTCAAAATGGCGGCTACGGCAGGACTTAGTTTAACATTGGACCCTATGGGGGAAATGTTTCAAAACACTTCTTCTCTGAAACCACTAGGACAGTTGAATCCAAACTGCCCAGGAATGATCATTGGAAGGTCCTCTACAAATTTTATGTTTTTTATGCCGATCGGATATCCAAGATGGCCACCACCGCAATACATAGATTATCATTGGACCCTATGGGAAAATGTTCAAATGCCTTCTTCTCAGAAACTACAAATATTATTAAAGCCAAACTGTACATGAATGTTCATTGGATGGTCCTCTACAAACTTTACGTTTTTGTTCCGATATGAAATTCAAAATGGCGGCTACGGCAGGACTTAGTTTAACATTGGACCCTATGGGGAAAATGTTTCAAAACGCTTCTACTCTGAAACCACTTGGATAATTGAAACCAAACTGCCCAGGAATGATCATTGGAAGGTCCTCTACAAGGTGTGTGTTTTTTATGCCGATCAAATATCCAAGATGGCCACCACCGCAGGACATAGATTAACATTGGACCCTATGGGAAAATGTTCAAATGCCTTCTTCTCAGAAACTACAAATATGATTAAAGCCAAACTGTACATGAATGTTCATTGGATGGTCCTCTACAAACTTTACGTTTTTTGTTCCGATATGAAATTCAAAATGGCGGCTACGGCAGGACATAGTTTAACATTGGACCCTATGGGAAAAATGTTTCAAAACGCTTCTTCTCTGAAACCACTTGGATAATTGAAACCAAACTGCCCAGGAATGATCATTGGAAGGTCCTCTACAAGGTGTGTGTTTTTTATGCCGATCGGAAATCCAAGATGGCCACCACCGCAGGACATAGATTAACATTGGACCCTATGGGGAAATGTTCAAATGCCTTCTTCTCAGAAACTACAAATATGATTAAAGCCAAACTGTACATGAATGTTCATTTGATGGTCCTCTACAAATTTTACGTTTTTTGTTCCGATATGAAATTCAAAATGGCGGCTATGGCAGGACTTAGTTTAACATTGGACCCTATGGGGGAAATGTTTCAAAACGCTTCTTCTCTGAAACCACTTGGACAGTTGAATCCAAACTGCCCAGGAATGATCATTGGAAGGTCCTCTACAAATTTTATGTTTTTTATGACGATCGGAAATCCAAGATGGTCGCCACCGCAATACATAGATTAACATTGGACCCTATGGGAAAATGTTCAAATGCCTTCTTCTCAGAAACTACAAATATGATTAAAGCCAAACTGTACATGAATGTTCATTGGATGGTCCTCTACAAACTTTACGTTTTTTGTTCCAATATGAAATTCAAAATGGCGGCTACGGCAGGACTTAGTTTAACATTGGACCCTATGGGAAAAATGTTTCAGAACGCTTCTTCTCTGAAACCACTTAGATAATTGAAACCAAACTGCTCAGGAATGATCATTGGAAGGTCCTCTACAAGGTGTGTGTTTTTTATGCCGATCAAATATCCAAGATGGCCACCACCGCAGGACATAGATTAACATTGGACCCTATGTGAAAATGTTCAAATGCCTTCTTCTCAGAAACTACAAATATGATTAAAGCCAAACTGTACATGAATGTTCATTGGATGGTCCTCTACAAACTTTACGTTTTTTGTTCCAATATGAAATTCAAAATGGCGGCTACGGCAGGACTTAGTTTAACATTGGACCCTATGGAAAAAATGTTTCAGAACGCTTCTTCTCTGAAACCACTTAGATAATTGAAACCAAACTGCTCAGGAATGATCATTGGAAGGTCCTCTACAAGGTGTGTGTTTTTTATGCCGATCAAATATCCAAGATGGCCACCACCGCAGGACATAGATTAACATTGGACCCTATGTGAAAATGTTCAAATGCCTTCTTCTCAGAAACTTCAAATATGATTAAAGCCAAACTGTACATGAATATTCATTGGATGGTCCTCTACAAACTTTACGTTTTTTGTTCCGATATGAAATTCAAAATGGCGGCTACAGCAGGACTTAGTTTAACATTGGACCCTATGGGAAAAATGTTTCAAAACGCTTCTTCTCTGAAACCACTTGGACAATTGAATCCAAACTGCCCCAGGAATGATCATTGGAAGGTCCTCTATAAAGTTTCTGTTTTTTTATGCCGATCGAAAATTCAAGATGGCCACCACCGCAGGACATAGATTAACATTGGACCCTATTGGAAAATGTTCAAATGCCTTCTTCTCAGAAACTACAAATATGATTAAAGCCAAACTGTACATGAATGTTCATTGGATGGTCCTCTACAAACTTTACGTTTTTTGTTCCGATATGAAATTCAAAATGGCGGCTACGGCAGGACTTAGTTTAACATTGGACCCTATGGGAAAAATGTTTCAAAACGCTTCTTCTCTGAAACCACCTGGACAATTGAATCCAAACTGCCCCAGGAATGATCATTGGAAGGTCCTCTGTTTTTTATGCCGATCGGAAATCCAAGATGGCTGCCACCACAGGTCATAGTATTAACACAGGACCATATGGGGAAAATACAGAAATATATTCTTCTCTGAAGCTATTGCACTGATTGAACCTAAAATGTGCATCAATCATTGGAAGGTCCTTTACAAACTTTGTGTTTTTTATGTTGATCATAATTCCAAGATGACTACCACTGCAGGACATAGTTTTTACATAGGACCAATTGGTTTTTTTTATTACCAGGAGAGCCTCTGGTTTTTTTTACCTGCAATTTTGAAGTAAATCTGATTACCCATCTTGGAGTTCTTGTCCTTTTTTCATCAAATTTATAAAAAAAAAAAAATTAATACTTTTCGTCTTATATTTCAAAAACTATAAGAGATAAAGGTTAAGTCTAAATTACAAAAAATTGCAGCATGTCAAGATCTTCCTACCCTGCAATTTTGAAGTAAGTCCAATTACCCATTTTGGAATTATTGCCCTTTTTTCATCAAAATGTTCTCAATTTTAATACTATTATCTTATATCTCAAAAACTATTAGAGATAGAGGGAAAGTTTAAACTGCAAAAATGTTCAGCATGTTAAGATCTACAAAAAATTTCTCACAGTTAAAAATGTGCGACAACTGTGAAGAGTTATTCCTCTTGAAATGCATTTTTTTGTTGACTCACTGCTTTTGGTTGCTCAAATAATCAAAGGGAAGCAACTTTATTACAAAATGTGAAGTAGGAAAAGCTAAATTTTGAGAATCATTGACATATATGTTTTTTTACAGCAATTTTGATAACTTACATTAAAGGGGGAACCACATTATTTTGTAGAAGGGGTCTGCAATGACGAAGGCTACATTTGTTAATTTTTTTTTACCGAAGTTATCAAGTTTTATTGACTGATGTTGTTATTATACCCAGGTGAGCTATACAGGCTCCTGGGAGCCTCTAGTTTTTATTGTGCGTTTATTGTTTTTTTTTAAACTTGTCTTAATTGTGATAATTACTTTTTAGATTTATGAATAAATCAAATTAGTACAGGTAATGAAGCCAAGTAATTAATTAAGTTAATTAATTAAACAAAGTTTGGGAGACTTATTGTTTTTGCTCAGTTTCTTATTATTATTTTTATTATTATTATTATTATTATTATTCTTATTCTTATTCTTATTCTCCTTTCTTTCCGCTTACCATGAACTTATCCACGGCAGATCTCAGAATTTCGTGAAACTTGGTGGAGTTATAGATATATGTTTCTAATTGGTCCTAAAGTTTTCAGCTTTGTGGTAAAGGGGGTCAAAGTCATATTTTAAGGGGTTCAAAGGGGGTGGGGGGTTACTATAGAATCCTATGGGAAAGTTGAAATTCCGTACATTAATGTTGATAACTTCTAAATGTATAATGATAGAGATATAAAATTTGACATAGTGATAGGTCACCATTAGAGGAGCAATTCTGCGTTTTCAAAATTTCGAGATGTCTGCCATTTTCAAAATGGCTGCCAAAATACAGTATAAAAAATGGGCGGTAAAAATTGTCCGATATCATCAAAATTTGATATGTGGGTAGATAATGATGTCCTGACATTGAAAAATTTCTACCGGTCGCCATTTTCAAAATGGCCGCCACAATACCGCAAAAATTCAGCATTGTCCGATATCATCAAAATTTGATTTGTGGGTAGATAATGATGTCCCGAATTGATTCCCGAGATTGAAATTTTTTTACCGGTCACCATTTTCAAAATGGCCACCGCAATACTGCAAAAATTCAGCATTGTCCGATATCATCAAAATTTGATATGTGGGTAGATAATGATGTTCCGAAATGATTCCCGACATTGAAAAATTTCTACCGGTCACCATTTTCAAAATGGCCACCACAATACCGCAAAAATTCAACATTGTCCGATATCATCAAAATTTGATATCTGGGTAGATAATGATGTCCCGAATTGATTCCCGACATTGAAAAATTTCTACCGGTCGCCATTTTCAAAATGGCTGCCACAATACCGCACAAATTCAACATTGTCCGATTTCAACGTCATTTGATATGTGGGTAGGTTATGATGTCCCGAATTGATTCCTGACATCGAAAAATTTCTACCGGTCACCATTTTCAAAATGGCCACCACAATACCGCACAAATTCAACATTGTCCGATTTCAACGACATTTCATATTGTGGTAGATTATGATGTCCCGAAATGATTCCTGACATCGAAAAATTTCTACCGGTCACCATTTTCAAAATGGCCGCCACAATACCGCACAAATTCAACATTGTTCGATTTCAAAGGTAGCTTTTAATTTATTTTTCAAACCGGTTGTCAGTGGCCGGTTTGGGAGACTTCATAATCATTAGATTATAATCATATCTTGTTATTAAGTCTCCCAAACAACGTTTGGAGACTTATTGTTTTTGCTCCGTTTTTTATTAAGTCTCCCAAACAACGTTTGGAGACTTATTGTTTTTGCTCCGTTTCTTATTATTATTATTGTTATTCTTGTTCTTGTTATTCTTCTTTCTTTCCGTGCACCATGAACTTGTCCACGGCAGATCTCAGGAACTACAGGACAGAATTTCATGAAACTTGGTGGAGTTATAGATATATGTTTCTAGTTGATCCTAAAGTTTTCAGATTTGTGGTAAAGGGGGTCAAAGCCATATTTTTGGGGGTTCAAAGGGGGTGGGGGTTACTATAGAATCCTATGGGAAACTTGAAATTTCGTACATTAATGTTGATAACTTCTAACTGGATAATGATAGAGACATACATTTTGACATAGTGACAGGTCACCATTAGAGGAGCAATTCTGCATTTTCAAAATTTTCATGATGTCTGCCATTTTCAAAATGGCTGCCAAAACACGGCATAAAAATGGGGGGTAAAAATTCAACATTGTCCGATATCATCAAAATTTGATATGTGGGTAGATAATGATGTCCCAATATTGAAAAATTTCTACCAGTCGCCATTTTCAAAATGGCTGCCACAATACCGCATGAATTCAACATTGTCTGATTTGAATGCCATTTCATATGTGGGTAGATTATGATGTCCCAAATTGATTCCTGACATCGAAAAATTTCTACCGGTCGCCATTTTCAAAATGGCCACCACAATACTGCACAAATTCAACATTGTCCGATTTCAACGACATTTCATATGTGGGTAGATTATGATGTCCCGAAATGATTCCTGACATCGAAAAAATTCTACCGGTCGCCATTTTCAAAATGGCCACCACAATACCGCACAAATTCGACATTGTTCGATTTCAACGTCCTGAATTGATTCCCGACATTGAAAAATTTCTACCGGTCTCCATTTTCAAAATGGTCGCCACAATACCACAAAAATTCAACATTGTTCGATTTCAAAGGTAGCTTTTAATTAATTTTTTAAACCGGTTGTCTGTGGCCGGTTTGGGAGACTTCATAATCGTTAGATTATAATCATATCTTGTTATTGGTGTTTTAATTGGTTTATGACACCCAAATCACTTTTAATTAGATTAAATGATTTGATTATCAGTTGAATGTATAATAATCACTGAAGTGTGTGTTGTCTTGAATTTACTTTTCTGGAGCAATCTGCACAGTGTTCTGTCCCCATTGTGAGAATGATAATGAATGAAAACAAACTCCGACCATGTTCTTTTATTGTCTATGAATCAAAGAAATTTACATGTACTGCAATCGGTTAATTATATCTTAATTACTATGTACATGCTCTTTTTTCTTTTTATCAACCCAAGCCCATATTCTTTGGGGGAAACTAAGATCAAAGCATTGAGGGTTTAATAATCTTTGTAAATTAAAGTTAATTACATTAAACCAAATTCTTTAACATTAATTAACTTTTAATCAAATAAAAATCAAATTAATCATAATTGTAATTAAGTGTGTAACAATTAATTGTATGATTTGATTAAAAATGTGCTTATTTCAAAATGTTGGCGTAGGTTGAAGACACCCCTTCGGGTCAGTGAGAAATAACTCATATCTCTATGTGATATGAGGGCGATGGACAATTTAGTGCAGCGAAAAAAAATTGGTGTGGACAATTTAGCACCGTTCACATGTATTTTAGATAAGACAATCTAGCGCCGTTTACCTGTACGACTATGTCCGAATGACTTAACCTGCATTTTCTTAAGTATATAGGGAATAGTTTTTGCCTTACACGTACCTGTATTTTCTTATGTATATATAGTGAATAGTTTTAATGAAACTCTAAATGACTGGTCAACGGCATGGAGCTCCAACTGACTGGTCCACTGATGGTGATAGGATGACTTCAAGGGGTAGGTTGTTCAGTTCCAGTCACTGATAGTTCTCGGGATGAAGCTGTATTTGAAGGTATCGGTAGAGGTGCTTAGTCTAGAGAATCACTGAGAGTGGTATTGTCTGGTTCGAGTGGTCGGTTTGGTCAGGTAAGGTGGAATGTTTACGGCTGCTTCTCCATTGACAGATTTATAGAAAAGAAAGAGTCTAGCCATTTTTCTCCTGTTTGCCAGTGTCTGCCAGCCAAGGTTTTGTAGGATGGTAGTTACAGTTCCTGGCTCTCTGGTGTAGTTGCACGTGGCAAATCTGGCAGCCTTCCTTTGTACCATTTCTAATGCATTGATGTGGCATTTTCTAAATGGGTCCCAAACGGATGAAGCATATTCAAAGTGCGGACGTATTAGGGATATGTAGGCTTTAATATCTTGAGGACATTTGTAGATGTTCCGTCTCAAGAATCCTAATGTTCTGTTGGCTTTTGAGATGACCTTGTCAGACTTGGGGTCAATTACTTCCAAATGTAATCGATTACATTACAATTACTTTGAAAATTTCATGATTACATTACATTACGATTACATCAATTTTCAAATGTAATCGATTAAATTACAATTACTTTGTAAATGTAATCGATTACATTACTGATTACATTTAATGTCATGACAACCAATATATTAGTGTTTTATGTTATTTTGTCTCATGTGCATCTGTCCAATATCTCTTATTTTTTTTAATGCATTTCTTACTCAGAACTATGAATTACAATTCAGTTTTAATGTGATCATTACATGCAATAACATACAGTACATTGTAAATTA
Organism: Bathymodiolus brooksi; assembly: GCA_963680875.1. Classification (NCBI taxonomy): domain Eukaryota; kingdom Metazoa; phylum Mollusca; class Bivalvia; order Mytilida; family Modiolidae; genus Bathymodiolus; species Bathymodiolus brooksi. The sequence goes on from OY804575.1 coordinate 60,598,977, forward strand.
TAAACAGCAATTCTCATTTTCCTTTTTTTTTCCATAAAATATGTTGTGTCTTATTGCTATGACCAATATTCATTCCATCTTGTACTATTAGTAAATATTATAACATACATTTGCACATTTTAATAATTTTAAGCATCTTGTCAAAATTTTATTGTGGATAATAAACTAACAGTTACCTGTGCCACAGATACAATTTGTAATAAAAGCCTTATTTATGACACCAAATTATGTAACAATCACCATTGTTAAATTTCAACCATTTCAATGTGTGTACTTGATATATAATTCAGAAGATAAAATAAGTCATTCTGATTCTAAAAACTTGCTTAAAAATATGCACAATTTCTCAGTCTAAATATGAAAACTAAATCCTTAATTTATGTGAATAGGTTTAATAAAATATCCATTGCAAGTTGCATAAATGTAGTATAAACCCAAAAATAATGAAAATTATCATGTAATCCAATATTAAAAGGAAAATCAGCACCAAAATAAAAAGCAGAACTATCACATATTTCTGAATATCGGATGTATCACAGTCCCATTGGAATATTCTTTTTAAAAAATCCAAAATTTTACAACTTGGAAATATTTTGTTATTCTACTACGAGCATCATAAATAAATGTTTCTGAAAATTATAATTTACATTTTGCTTTTTATATAATATCTTTATTGAAATGTAGATCTCTTTTTAAACTGTATAAGAAATCTTCATGAGATACCTATGTTTTGGTTTAAATAAACTATTAAGACTATTTCTTTATCTTATGGAAATCATGAGGACATAGTGATAGTCTTTCATAGAAACAATTTCATATATACTGAACCGCAAAAGAAACGTCGCAACAAATTACAGAATCACAGATATTTATTTTGAAATACAATAAACATAAAATAAATTCGTTTTGCATTGTTTGAATGGTGGATTTATTGTCTCTATGTTATGAAGTTATATCTCGAATGTCTCAATAAAGCAAAACCACAACATGTTGATGCTTTAATTCCACTTCCGTTAATAACGAGTATGTCCACCACCAGCGTTAATCACAGCAGCGCATCTTCGATACATAGAGTTGACAAGGCGACTGATGAATGCCATAGGAATAAGTGCCCAAACTCTCTGAAACGCTACCGAAAGTTCAGCTGCAGTTGTCGGGCTTGGCTGCTCTTCATTCAACCGTCTCTGAATTTCGTCCCACAGATGTTCAATAGGGTTCAAATCTGGACTTAGAGCTGGCCAGCTCATAACATTGACGTTATTCTGCTGCAAGAACATCTCTTGTTGCCCTGGCTGTATGCACACATGCATTATCCTGCTGGAACATCTTGTTTTGATGACGTGCGAAATGCAGCACAACATGTGGTCTCAGAACTTGATCGATGTAACGGGCAGCTGTTATTCCATTGCCTCTCCCTGGGCCAAGATTCTGGAAAATAACTGGACCAAGTTTCACGTTGAGTCCGATGCCACCCCATACCATGATGCTTGGACCGCCCCAAGCATTCCTTTCCATCATGCAGTTGTCATCATATCGTTCTCCTCGCCTTCTCCACAATCTTGTTCTGCCATCTGTGGTTGAGATGCAGTAACGGCTTTTGTCAGAGAAGATGACGTTATGCCACTGCTGGTTACACCAATTTTGTCGCTGCAATGCCCATTGAAGACGCTCTTGTCGTTGTCGGAGCGTAAGGACAGGTCCCCTGGCAGGACGGTAACATCTTAGATTGCTGGCAACTAATCGATGGCGAACCGTATCAGCACTTATTGGTCGCTGATGTGTTCCAACAGTCTGTCGTGCAGTTTCAGTAGCTCTGGTGAACCGATTCCGCAAATGTTGACGGACCATTAACCTGTTCTGGCGAGCGGTTGTAACCTGTGGTCTACCACAACGTGGTCGGTCATTCGAGCTGTTTGTGGCGTTGTAACGTACCCGCAGACATTCAGTTGTCCGGACATTACAGTTGAAGTCATTGGCAATCACTCTAGCAGGTTGCCCAGCATGTAGTCTACCTATGGCTTGTTCTCTCTGTTGTGGATTCAAACGTGGCATAGCTTCAGTGTCAAAACTGATACTGACAATCTTTGAAATTTTCAAACCTTTTATACCCATACCGAAGCACGAAAATCATGAGCATTTAACCATTCAAAATTGTTACTGCAAAGTGTGTCCCACGAAGGGCGGGAGATTCAAGTGTTCTACAACATCAGATAAAAATCACCCAAGCGGAAATTCCCTTTAAATGTGGCTGACGTTTACCTTGTGTGTTAATTAACACATATATTTTCAAAAATAACATTTTTAATGATTATTTCGGTATTAAAAATAATTTTTTTAAATGCGACGTTTCTTTGGCGGTTCAGTGTATATATGAAATCTTGAAAGGTGTGTCAGATAATTTATAAATTTTAGAGCTTGTTGTGTTTTACACAAGCCGACAAACTGTTTTCACTGAAATTTTGAAACCCTACAGATATTGAAATTGAGATATTATTTGTTTGAGTATCAAATCTTTGAAGCCATAATTAATACTCAATATTTTTTTGTACCTGTGATAGTTTTGATTGCAATTAAACATAGAATAATAGTTTTTAACAATTGAATTTCATGACATTTTTTATTTAGATTTTTTCTAGTAAACCATTCTATATTATTTGTTTAATAAATTTCATGCAGAAAATTCATTTACATAAATCATACATTTAATATCTAAGGAGATATATATTTCAGTTAAGACAAAATAAGGCAAAATGATGAAAAGTAATCTAAATGTAATCAGAAAGTAATCATGATTACAGGGTCAAAATAAATGTAATCAATTACATTACGATTATGCCCCCATCACACTCAGACAAAGACCACGCAGAATGCAGTACGTCCTAGAAGTTCTAATAAATGTAGTAGAAACTTGCTTAAATTTGAAAATAAATCTCGCTTTCCAGTTCATACTACGACCAAGTTAAATTTTCACCACGTTTACCACGTTCGTTGTAGGTTATTACTACGTGCTGGATCAAGTTCTAAGTACGTGCATCACATTTTCGCTACGTCCTCAATACGACCATACAATTCGCACTACGACCTTAGTACGTTCCTGTCACGTCAAAGTTGAATTTCACTAAATTAATTTGTTTCCCTTAAATACGTGTGTCTGGACCCCCCTTTTTCCACAAAGTTGAATTTCACTAAATTTATTATTTTTCCCTTAGATACGTGTAATTCAACTTTGTGGAAAAAGGGGGCTCAACCAGGAAAAGAGGGGATCCAGACGTCGAGTGCCTGTGTCCTTAACAATAAAATTGCAAGTTGTGCATCTAGAAGGGCTTACAAGTTGTCCTTGAAGTAGCAAATTATAAAGCATGTATTCGTGACTCATTTTTCAACGTTTTGATGAAAAATGATTATCTGAATTCAGTTTTTATACAGAATACATGTCAATAGTACATAAGTACTGGGAACCTGTCGATAACGTTGCATAAACGTATCAAGAACTTGAAGATCGTGATAGGGTCGTACTGCAGTCTACGTACTACGAACTTATCAGTCTTCGACAACGTAGTGTGAACTTACCACAGTCTTCGTAGAAACTTGGTATGGACGTAATGAAAACTTGATACACGTAGCACGAACGCAGTGGCAACGTAATAAGAACGGCATAAAATCGTTTGCCATCAGCGTTACGTCAAAAGGGGCCGTGGCAAGTTTATGTTACGTATCCATCACGTCCACTCGGTTTTTACTACATGTAGGTTCTCATAGCGAATGTACTACGTCCTATCTGCGCTACGTCCTTGCTACAGATTTTTTAAACATGTTCAAAATTCTGTCACGTCCTTGAAGTCCTTTAAGACAATAATGCGTCCATACCAGTTTGCACTACGATTCCGCTGCGTTGTAGAGGTTTTTGATAGGTTCACCTAATTTTTCGCAATTTTTAATGAACGTAGTGTGAACATGGTCTAGTGTGACGTTGGTATTACATGTAATCTAAAAAATGGTCGATTACAGATTACATCCGATTACATGAAAAAATGTAATCGATTACAAATTACGATTACCCCATGTCAGGACCTTGTTGATATGTGGCTCCCATCCTAGATCTTCTGATAGTTCTACTCCTAGATAAGGATATTGATGTACTGTTTCCAGTTGTTGCCCCAGCATTTCATAATTGATGATGATTGGATTTTTCTTTCTGGTTACTCTTAGGATGTAACATTTTGCAGGATGAAATGTCATTTGCCACTTTTCTGCCCATTTTGTAAGTTCTGTCAGGTTTTCCTGGAGTCTCTTGCCATCATCTGTGGTGTTTACTGGTCTGTATAAGAGCGAGTCATCAGCAAAAAGACGCAATGTGGATGTCCTTGAGATAGATTTCTCTGTCGTTAATGTAGACCAGGAAGCAGAGGGGTCCCAAAACTGTTCCTTGAGGAATGCCAGATCTTACAGGCTTGTTACTGCTCTCCTCCCCATCAACACAGACTCTCTGATGTTGTTGAGTTAGCCATGAAGAAACCCATCTATATATGTTGCCTTTTATTCCATAATGCTCCATCTTGTTGATCACACGCTGATGTGGCACGGTGTCAAATGCCTTGGAAAAGTCAAAAAACAACTTGTTCCTTCTTATCTAGTGATCTTGCAACTGTCTTGATGGTATTGACTAGTTCAGGGTTTCACAGGAACGGTGTTTTCTAAAACCATGTTGGTTATCTGACCAAATTTGGTGGTTCTCTAGATGTTCAATGATATGTCGATATACTAGGCCATCCTTAAAAATATTTCAGTGTGCCCAAACCCGACCCATGACTTTTGGGTATGGGTAGGTAGGTAGGCAAATTCTTTTCTTTTTTTTCTTTTTCTTTTTTTGGAGCACCAGATTCTTCCATGTTGGGCTCAAATGTTTGTCCAGCTATGTCCGAGACTGTCACTAAAATTTGATCCGTCTTTTTCAAGTCCACTTCTTCGGGGTCTGTCAGCTCGTCGAAGACATCATTCCATGTTTTTTTGTTGTTAAATCTGTAGAGTCTGTTTGACACAATCAGTTTCACTTTATTGTCAGTTTTGACTACAACAGATGAAGACAGTGTAAAATAACTGTCTGCCATTTCCGATTTCACATGGTTTCAATATATAATGATAAATGCTGAGGATATCGAAAAAAATCTCATCAGTATCACTTAACTTAAGTGCTTCCTGGCAAGAATTTTGTAGTGTTTTTGTAAGCGCGAAAGTGATTTCACCTGTAAAACTAATATTTTATACGGAACCCGCAGACACGTTGAAAATCCGGAAATAATTGTTTTCGGTTGGTCGCGTTTGGGCAAACAAACTATATTTTTATTTTGGCCCTATATGTTCTATTGCCTTGCAGCAAATGGAGGTCAATGACACAGGTCTATAGTTCACTGCCTGGCTCCGGTCTCCTTTCTTGTATATATAGTTGTTATATTTGCCTGTCGCCAATCCTCGGGTACCTCTCCAGTGATGAGTGGTTGTCTAAATATGATGGTCAAGAAGAGCGCTATCTCATTACATGCTTCTTTTAGTTTCCTTGTTGGTATCTGGTCTGGTTCATTTGCCTTTGTAGAATCTAGTTTCTTCAGTAATGTGCAAACTCTGTTCTCTGTTATATTGAGTTGGTCGATAGATGGTACTGAGGAGTTTCCAAGTTGTGGTGTCTGTTCTAGGTTTTCATCAGTGAAGACGCTGTCATATTGTTTGTTGAGAATCTCAGCTTTGCCTTTGTTGTCAATAATGTACATTCCTGGTAAATTTTGGAGTGACGATATACCCATACTGTCTTTCTTCCTGGATTTGATGTATTTCTAGAAGTTTTTACTCAGGCTAGAATTTTTGCTGTCTTCATCATGGTTTAGGATCTGACGGACATAGTTGTCGTGTGCCTCGTTCATGGTTTTTCTTATTAAGTTTCTCATCTCTTTGTATTTCTTCCAATTTTTGTTGGTGTTATGTTTCTTTGCGGCGTTGTATCTGCGTTGCCTACGTCTGATTAATCTCTTGATATGTGTTGTTATCTATGGAACATGTTGTTTCCCTCCAAGTGTTTTTTGTGGAACAAATTTACTTATTGCCTCTGTGATTGTTCATTTGAGGTAATTCCAGTTTTCGCTAACATCAGCGCTGCTGATGTGACTACCTCTTGTCTTTTCGGATAGTTTGTCCTTGATGATGGTCTTAAGCCCATCCATGTCTGGTTTTTTATAAAGAAGTAGTCCTTTACGTGGTTTTTTCTTTGCTGATTTTGCTTTAAGATTTACATCAGTAATAATAACATTATGATCACTCATACCGGAATGCACCTCAATGCTGCTAATAAGTCCAGGGTTGGTGGTAAACATGAGGTCTAGAATATTATTTCCTCTTGTTGGTTCTCTTACTACTTGTGTTAAATCATTTTCATTTACAATATCTGTCAGTTTCTTGTTTATTTCTTTTCCATACTGAGGATTTGGTTTCACGATGTTTAAACCCCAGTCTATATGTGGTAGGTTGAAGTCTCCGCCAAGGATGATGTTGGGGAGGTTACCTTTACTTCCTTCTACGATGGTATTGATGGGTTTCTCTTAATTCTTCAATTTTTTCTGATCCACTGTTTGGTTGTCTGTAAAAAGCTCCTATATGTAGAGGTTGGTTGCCTGCGATGTTGATTTTACACCATTTGACCTCACAGTCTTCTTTTGTTATTGTTTCGGTTGTTATGTAGTTGTTATCAGCCTTCTCCTAATTTCATATCTTTTCTATATGGGTTTTGAAAGTTGTCTGGAAAGATCTCACTGCTACAATCGTACTGTCTAGGTGGGACTCAGTACCAATTATGATATTTGGTTTATGTGTTTCAATGAGGTTATGAAGATCTATTCTTTTCTTGTCGCTCATTAGACTTCTGCAGTTGACTGTCAGTATACAAATTTTGTCAGTTAGTCTAATTAGTATACATTCCAGCTGAACTGCTGCCAGTACTGTTGAAAGCTATCACTACATGTACTACTGGTCAAGGACCAATTATCGCCAACTTGCATGTTACTCGCGAATGCGAAAAAAACTGTTGATACTCATAAAATATTGATAAATGCAATAAAATTTTATGTTTCTCTTCAAGAAATATGATAGATAGTTAAATAAATGTCATGTTTCGACAGTTTAAAGAGAAAAATAAAAATTTGTTTCGACTAAGGCTTAAATCAGCATTAAAAATTGAACAAATATCAGTGGTTTTGTAAATGAGATTTATTTTAAATAGAAAATCTGAATTTATTATTTATTAATTTATTATTAATGATACAATTTTATGGCTTGGGAGGGCTGAGGGGGGCTATGATGAATATTTGAAATAAAAACACAGGACCAGACTTTAAGCAAAAATAATAATCCAGGATTATTTTTTTATTAAAAAAAATCCAGGACCCCTGTGTCCATGAATTTTTTTTTTTTAAAGTTAATGATATGAAATATTGACATCCACACTTGCTTTTTGGACAGCACATTTCTGTGTCCACACTTGTAAATGATATGAAAGAAAGGTAAATATCTTAAAACAAGCACAATGGTAACAGTTATTTTCATGCAAAGTGTCATGGAGATTGCTCTTCCGGTTAAAAAGTTATCCTCTTAAAAACTGGTCAAATTTGTCAGGAGTGTGACGTTTTAGCGTGACAAACTTTAAATTGCATTAACTTACCTTGATGATAAAAAAAATAAAATAAAAAATATATTAAAGAAAGATGGTATTCTATAATTTCATACCATTTTATTTCAAATATCTAGATGTTTTGTGACCCTATCATGATTATGCGACAAAAAATTGTTCTATTTTTTAAATTAGTGTACGTGAATAAATTTAACTTGGAAAATTGTACAAATGTCAAATTAAACCTTAATATTTTTTCATTGTTGAGACTAATTAGTTCAGAAAAGTCAAAATATGTTGTAAAAAAACATTACCAGTAGTTATAATAATTTAGTAGTATTAGACTGGATGAATATGATAGTTGTAGAATTGGGCTTGCATAAGGAGAGACACAAAAAAAGTCAGGAGTGTGACATTTGATCTTAGTTGTATAGTACTATGTTGTATGCTTTAATAGTTCACAATTTTTTTGTTTTCCAAAAGCTCCAGACCCAATCAAAGAAAAAAGTTGGAAATATATGACATATCATAGCTAGGAAATCAAAATAACTAATGTCAGGAGTGTGACACTTAATAGACATATCTTTTAAATAAAAAAATAATAAACCATGCTTCTACAAACTTTCACAATGTTTTCAATTTAATTACATATTAACAATAAGTAATAATTGTAGTATTTTTGTATATTGCATGACACCTTTCTCATAATAAGTGATGATAAAGGGTTATATTTTCTTAAAACATGTCAATATATGGATTTTTTCTAAATGAAAAATTGATGTATGTTGCTTTAGATAAATAGAATACTTACTTTAATATATCTTGCCTTTCATAAAACATTTTCATTCTTTTGATATAGCATTTTTGAAAATTTATCAATAATATTTCCTTCAACAGTAATATGTCACCTCCTGACATAAAAACATTAAATGTCGATTGCAATTGCAGTACAAAGGTAGGAAGCTTTTTTGCAGAGTAGATTATTGAGAAACATGGGGAAACTAATTTGAAAACCACTAAAAAGTAATTTTATACTAAGAAAAGATGATCTATTGCTAGTTTTAATAAATTTCAAATCCATTTTAACCATTTTTGATGAGATAAATTCCTAAAGGGCAAATAATTAACACACTAATCATTAGAAAAAACAAAAACATAATTTTGAATCTTCTTTTAATATTTACTGTTAACTGTAAGAAATATAAGCTTTTGAAGAAATATAACTTTTAGTTTGGAAAGAATAAGTTGGTTATATTATTTTCAGCTCGACAGGTTTATTTTCGAGAGGCAGTCAGGAGTATGACAATTTTATTTAAGAAATAGATTATTTTGTAAGCATATAGCCTCCATAAAACTGCTTGTAATTGTCTCGTGGAATTATTTAATTCTCAATAAGCACTATACTCTTGAAAAGATGTATAAATGGTTGAAAATTGAGTTGTCATTTTTTATAATTATGATAGTATTACTTAGAATATGATAAAATATGATTGAAATAACATCATAACAATGCAAAAATGAAATAGATTCAAGCGAAACCTTTTTTCAGTCAAAATAGATTATGTACTACTACTTAAACAAGTTATTGTGACCAACAATGATTGCATTTAGCTTGATATTTGGTGTACTTATCTTTTAGAAAAATGTGTCAGGAGTGTGACAAAACATCAAAAAATGGACAGTATTTTCATTTGGTTACCTCTAGTTTATACCACCAATGATCAACTTAACTTAACTTTTGTTATATTTATTAGACATAAATAATTGATTTACAATTATTAAGCCTCATTAGATCATATTTTTTATGCTTGTATGAAAACTTTAATTACCAGAATTTTTAAAATATACAGTAAAAAAGGTGTTTCTTTGATATACTGAAACTGTTTTCTCATGATATATACAAAGTTTGGTACCAAAATGTGTCTTTTTCATATCATTGTCAAATGGAAATACATTTAGGTCTTTTAGCATACCCAAAAGAAAATGATACCAAAAAACCTCTGAGGAAGTAAGTCTGTATTTGTTATCATTTTAACACTTTGTTGCTAATAAAAGTTGATTTTTTTTTGTCTTCATATATTGCACTGAGCAACTGAATCTGAAAAATATATCATATTGACATTATTTTTCGACCAAAATTATGTCAATTTGTCCAATTTGAAATTTCACCCTCTATGTCACACAAAGTCTTCATTTTTTTGAAAATCACCCAAATACGCATTCGTTGCTATGACATGGTGCTGCTCGGACTTACTATACTGACTTAACAATACTGCAGTGATGGGAAAACAATGCAGCCTTCTATCCTAGATTAAGCATTTTAGCCAAAAAATATCTTGCCATTCTAAGCATTGTATGTACCCTCAGAACGAGTATTTAGTCTTGCGGGTCACGACTCGGTCCTTCAAATATTGGCAATATCATTTCTTGAATAAAAACATGGAATACTACTGGTAATAATACTGATTACTGTACACTATATGATTGATTGATTGGTTGGGGTTTAACGTCCAGCGAGCAATTTTTCAGCTATATTCAGGACGAGAACATTTAACAATTTAAACGCCACAGGACTCGAAACAAGGAAAGATGATGGGTAGGGACGGATAATTTTGCCAGTGCAACAGGTCTCTTATGGACCACTCATCATGAGCATGCTCATAATGAGCTGTTACACTGGGTTCTTTAACGTGCGGAGAGGGTGGCAATCTCTCAACACGGGACCTCGGTTTTATTTATGTCTCATCCGCAGGACGGGTTGGTTGTGAATTTCTACATTCCGCACAACCGACGGACCCCCTTCAAGCCGAAGAAGCTCTCGGTCCCATTTCTATACCCAGGGGTTCCCGCAGGGTTGACCCCTTTTAGAGGACTAGTGCCTCTAGGGCGGAGAAACCTGGTGCCTATTCTACCCCCGGCACACCCTCTATGAGGGGGGTTGTATAAATAAAAGAAACATTAAAAAGATAAAAACCATACATCTAGAACATGTTATATAACTATATTTTTGTATACAAATCAATTTCCTTTAAAAACTGCAAAATTGTGTTGCCTGCGACATTTGTAAATAAATTAGATAAACTGTTGGCATTGTAGAATGTCTGCCGAATATCGGCAACATCCACACAATCAATCAAGACATGTTTTAATGAAAAATTAGAATTACACGGAATACATTCCGGTCGTTCCTCGTTATTTAACAAATAGCTATGAGTAAGTCTACTATGACCTATATGACATCTGGTCAAGACTACCTGTTCCTTCCGATTTTGACCGTATGAACAAGGAGTCTTGCCAACTAGGGAATGCATTTTGTGTAATTTGTTATGAATTTGCTGGTCCCAGCTATCTTGCCAACGTTTTAGAATATATTTCACTATAAAAGGTTTAATATCTGTATAAGGAATATAACAATTGGATACAGGATCATCCAATGCGTTCTTGGCTTCCCGGTCAACGACTGTGTTCCCATGAATACCTATATGACTAGGGATCCATGTGAAAATTACATGTTTACCAATAGCAACAAGGCTTTTATAAATTTCAACAATTTTTAAAATAAAAGGGTTTTGAGTCTTACAACTCTCAATTGCCAACAGGCAAGAAAGAGAATCGGAACAGATCATGAATATACTCTTTTCAGAAGAGGCAACGAACTTCAAGGCAAGAAGTATTGCATTAGCTTCTGCACTGAAGATCGAACTGGCAGACGGTATTCGAGCAGAGTAGACCTGCTGTCCAAAAACAGCTGCCGACGCTACTCTATCACCATCCTTTGAACCATCAGTATATATTGCAGAGTATTCAGATGTTACCGATCTAATTTCAGCAAAATGTTGCTGAATTAGTAAAGGGTTTGTTTCTGATTTTTTGTGTTGTGTAAGTTCAAAATTAAAAGTAGGTTTTGGATTTAACCATGGAGGGTTTTCAGGAATTACAATAGGTGCTATGTCATCCAAATTTATATCAGAATTTTCAAAATGTGTATTTACTCGGGAGTCCAAAAGGTTGAATTGTATTGGGTTGTTTATCATAAACATTTTCATATAGAGGATTAAAAACACAGTCATGTGCAGGATTTGAAGGATAAGCCTTCAATTTGGTTGCATACTGCATACCAAGTTTGATACGTCTGTTTTCAAGGGAAGGCTCGTTTGCTTCAACATACAAACTCAACTGGAGACGTTCTGAATGCTCCAAGTGAGAGTCGTAGTCCTTGATGATGGACTGTATCTAGCAACTTGATATACGATGGACGGGCTGAACCGTAAACGATACATCCGTAATCCAATTTGGATCGAATCAATGATCTATATAAATTTAATAAAACCGTGCTATCCGCACCCCAGTCGGTACTGGACACAAATTTTAAAATATTAAGAGCTTTAAGGCTCTTATTTTTAAGCATTTTGATATGGGGTAGAAAGGTAAGTTTACTATCAAAAAGAAGACCTAAAAATTTAGTTTCTGAAACTATTTTAATAGGGGAATTATATAATTTTAACTCCGGGTCTGGATGGAGTCCTCTTTTATTACAAAAGTGCATTCCTAGAGTTTTTGAGCTGGAGAATTTAAATCCATTCTCCATTGCCCATTTTTCTATCTTATTTAGACATAGTTGTAATTGTCTTTCAGTGTTGTTCATATTCTTGGCCCGATAACATATCAGGAAGTCATCTACATAGAGAGAACCCTCAATGTTATCGTTTAAAATTTTTGCAAGACTGTTTATTTTAATACTGAATAATGTAACAGAGAGGATGCTTCCCTGGGGAACTCCCATCTCTTGTTCCTGAATGTCAGAATAGGTTGAATTAACTCTGACATTAAATTCTCTGTCAGATAGAAAATTTGAAATGAAATTAGGTAGCTTACCTTTCAACCCCATATCAAAGAGGTCTTTTAAAATGCCATATTTCCATGTTGTGTTGTATGCTTTTTCTAAATCGAAAAAGATAGACACAGCATGTTCCTTTTTGGCAAAGGCGTTTCGAATAAAAGTTTCAAAACGAACAAGATGATCTAATGTGCTTCTACCTTGACGGAATCCACACTGTATAATGGACAAGAGTCCATTGGATTCAAGAAACCATACAAGGCGAGCATTGATCATCCTTTCCATGGTTTTACACACGCAACTAGTTAGTACAATAGGCCGATAATTCGACGGTTCGGAATGGTCTTTACCAGGTTTTGGAATAGGAATGACATTAGCTAATTTCCAAATTGATGGCAAGTCGCCTGTTTCCCAAATGTCATTCATGAGATCTAAAAGAACTTGGAGTGCAGATTCCGGAAGATGTTTGAGAAGCTGGTAATGGATATCGTCGGGGCCGCATGCAGTGTCATGCGCCTTATCCAACGATTTTCTCAATTCATCTAACGAAAACGGGCGATTGTATTCCTCCAAATTCTTTGATTTAAAATTCAATTTAGTTTTTTCCTTTTGCTTTTTAAATTTTTGAAATTCGGGATCGTAATTTTGGGTAGAAGAGTTTTGTGAAAATATTTGGCCTAATTTATTTGAAATGTCCTGTTCAGATGTTAATGTGTCATGTCCATCTTTTAAATGATGGACGTTTGTTTTTTTTGTTATTTTTGCCTTTAATTTTTTGTACCATATTCCAAACCTTATTCATCGGTGTATGGCAATTTAATTTAGAAACAAAATTACGCCAGGAAGTGCGCCGATTTTGCTTCAATGTTCTTCGAGCTTTCGCCCTGAATATGCGAAAATTGCCGAGGTTGTCCGATGTTGGATGTTTTTCGAACCGTCGTTCGGCCTTTTGGTGATTTTTGATGGCATCTTTGCACTCATCATTAAACCATGGTTTTCCTGGGTGTTTTGGATTTGTCGAGGTCTTTGGTATAGTCTCATCAGCTATTGATATTACTGTTTCGTTAAACTTCAAAATTGGATCGGTGGAATTTCTGATCATTTCCGTTTGAAGATTTTCCCTGCACATCTGTTCGTACCGGGGCCAGTCAACTTTGTCAAATTTATACCGTGTAGGTCTTTCACCTACAGTAGAATGTAAGCTTTCTAGTATAATGGGAAAATGATCACTTCCACAGAGATCATCATGGACTTTCCATGAGAAATCTAGAAGAAGAGATGGATCAGTAACAGTAAGATCAATAGCTGAATAAGACCCATTCCCAGGATGTAAATATGTATCAGTACCGTCGTTAAAGATACATAATCCTTCCTGGGAGATAAAGTCTTCAAGTTTTTTGCCTTTGTCGGTGGTTGTTTTACTGCCCCACAAGGGGTTATGTCCATTAAAGTCGCCCATGATGATGAACGGGGTAGGTAATTGATCAGATAAATGTTTGAGTTGAGTTAAGCTTAGTGATGAATTTGGTGGTATGTAAACCGAACACAAGGTTATTGTTTTATCTAAAGTGATGCGTACAGCAACAGCCTGTAGATCTGTGTTGAGATTAACATAACTATGTAAAATATTATCTCGAACGAGGATTGTTGAGCCGCCTGCAGCTCGCTCACCCTCATCTACATAGGTGCTATACACTGAATAATGTTTTAGATTTATATTATCACTTTTTTTTTAAATGTGTTTCTTGAAGACAAAATGCAACAGGTAGAAGTGCGTGGACTAGTAATGTGATTTCAATAAAATTAACCTTTAGACCTCGACAATTCCATTGGATGATCGAAGCCATTATGGGTGTCGGATCAGGGAAAAGCTTTTCTTCCGTTGAGAACCCTTCCGCCGTCCTCCCTTTGGAGATCTCCTCGTTTCTGATGGCGACTCATCCATTGCAGATGGTGAATCATCCGGAGGAAGATTCCATACGGACTCCTCCTCCGCATCATCAAGACGTCCATATCTGTTATGGACCTGGACAGGGTCTTTTTCTGCCTTGCTCTGTCGTTGCGACAGGCTTCGGTTTTGAGCTTTAGGTTTTTGTTCCTTTTTATTTTGATGAGAAGAAGAATTTGAACTAGTTGATGATTTAGAATCTGAAGTAGTAGTTGTTCGTGATGAAGATGTAGTTTGAGAAGAATTTGTAACCTTTTTTGATGAATTTACAATTTTTTCTGTATTCTTAACCATCAGTCATGTTGGTTTGTCTGCTTTGTTAAGCCAGGTGATGTCTGTTTGGGTTTCCACCGAAGTGAAAACCGGTTTGGTCACGCTGGCGTAAGACTTTTGAGCAGACGAATCATTCGTCACAGAGACGAACTTTCGTGCCTCGGGGTATGAAATATTTCTTTCTACTTTTATTGTCTGAATTTGTTTTTCTTTTATGAAGAATTGACAGTCTTTAGAGGAGGCCATATGAGATTCCCCACAATTGGCACACTTGTGAGCATTTTCACAAGTGTAGCCATCATGGCCTTCCTCTGAACACTTGAAACAGATGATTTTCCCTTTGCATTGACCTTGTCCATGTCCAAATTTCTGACATTTGAAGCAACGTACAGGGTTTGGAATATATGGGTTTACCTCGACGTTATAAAGGCCAATGCGGATGGAAGTTGGTATGTTAGGTGTGTTGAACGTGATCAAAAAGGTGTTTAATTTGACTTCTTGTCCTGTTTTCCGAGAAATAAATCGTTTGACATTTATAATACCCTGAGGCTCTAATTCTTTGCATATTTCAGCATCTGTTAAATCGGACAAATCATCGTCTCTATAACGAATGATTCCATGACTGCTGTTGAGAGTTCTGTGCGGTGAGGCAGAGATGTTGATGTCATTAACATGCTTGAGTGCTAGCAAATTTAACGATTGTTGCTTCCTAAAACATTCAATCATCAAACTGCCAGATCTCAACTTGGTTACATTCTTTACCCCCCCGGCACATCCTTTAATTGTTTTTTCTATGATAAATGGAGAAATTTTAGTTAAAGGTTTTTGATTAGATGTTAGAACTATAAATCGTGACCAATTTTCTACTTCAAATTCTTCTTCAATTATATTTTTTCCTTTTTTTAGAAGATGTTGGGTTTTGGTTTTGGTTTCGATACAACAAAGAGGGCTCCATGGTGCCATGTATAATAATTCACCATCCTTGTCCGTGCCAACACGGGCGATACTTGAATTCCGAGGATCTCCGTCGGAAAGTATCAGGAATTCCAAGGATGGTATACTAGAACAGTAGATTTTCTATTATGAACGCAAGCTTCGTATTAGGGCTGGTTGGTTCCCCAATGAAACAACCGTTCGAAATATCAACTACTCGATTGACCCATTAGCCACCGCCTTCTTTAACAATCCCATCTCTTAGCTATTTAGATAACATAATTAATCAAGTTAGAATAATTAAAACGTATAAACAGTGTTTACAGGATCAGTTAAAGGGCTTGACGTGACCAGCCGATTGATCGAATCGGGTCCATTCGACCTCCCGTCTAGGTGAAGTAAGGGTCAAAGAGGTGTGTTTCAACCACCAGGATCCCGTCCTCCACCATCACAGGTCGCAACACACGGCAAACGTGTTGCCTCATTTAGTCTGACTTCTACGACAAGCAAGAGGGTGCTGTGGGCCTATTCGTAGTACCCCGGACCCACACAGGGCACTGTACACTATAAGACTGGATGACAATGTTCTGTTTTCTGTGTTTCTGTTCAATCAAATTTATTTATGTTTGATGTTGTTTGTCATTTGTTGAATTTTTCCCAGAATTTATTAAAGTTTGTTCACTGTCTATGGATTTATAATCTTATGTGATAAAGGCAGTCAGTTACCACTAATTACTGATCAATCTAATAATGAAGCATAATTCAGGCCTCAATAATATAAAAACAATACATTAATACATTCAGACAATAGTTTAACATGTTAAGTTTTGTCAAACAACCTACAATAAAGTACAAGCATGACAAAAAGCATACACAACATTATATATAAGAGGTATAATGTAAAATATGCATAAAATAGGTTGTTTTCAACAAAACATAATTTTTCTGATTATAACCGATAATTAGTTATTCATGTGAAACCGATGATCGATTATGAAATTCCATCCGATTTCCATCACTAATATATAGCATTATATTATATATGCTATGAACAGATTTTACAGTAGAATCTGTAACTTTTCTGGCTGAGGACCCTATCTCACCATGGGACACTTAAGTAAAATCTCAAGACTAAAATAATGAAAAGCGCATCGATGGTGTAATGGCCGTTAGTGTGCTCACCTTGAGTGCGGTAGATTGTGGGTTTGAGTCCTGATCGGGTCAAACCAAAGACTATTAACTTGGTATTTGTTGCTTCTCCGCTAAGCACGCAGCATTATTCACTAAGGACAAGAAGCAAAGATTGGTTGGCTTGGAATCAAGATGATGTGTTGGGGCAACATGTCTATCAGCAGACTTTTTTTCATTGAGCTAGCACTATAAAATATCCAACTCGGCGTGTTGGTCTAGTATCGCCAACCACTCGAATTTCGTCCACACTCGTATTTCATTGATTTTACTTCATACACACTTTTCTACATTATGACATCACTTCCAGCCTGCATAAAAGTTGGGAAAACCCCTGCTACCCAAAACCTTGCGTTGGAACAGTATGAACTGTTGACTTTTTATGACTTTAAAAAAATGAGGATTCAAAAATTGTTAAATAGAGTTGAAAAATACAGATGTATATTTTTGTGGACAACCCGACATAAAGGTAAGTGATTTTTCTTCAATATATTTCATTAAGTTAATTTTTTTTCCCGTTTTGTTATTTTTATGGCATGTTTTGCGCATCGTCGAAATTCGAGTGGTGTGGCATAGAGGAAGTTGGGTCAGGGTCATTCAGTTATGTAAAGAAAGACACAAAATCGAAGTGCAGAATGGTTGTATTTTTTTTATTAAAATCTATAAACAAGTAATTTTCCAACACGAATGTATCGTCAGTCCTGTCTAATCTGCTTCCGGTAATGCGCTATACTGCGCATGACATTTTCATCGACGAAATTCGAGTGTACTGGCATATAAAGCGGATTTCAATGTACTTATATTGGATTCATTGACCTTAAGCTATTTTTATCTGTTTGACATACATTTTATATCCAGAGAAATTTTTTTTAATACAAATGTACTACCTTTTGTGTCATGTTGAAGCAATTTCAATTTTTAGTTCACCTGGACCAAAGGTCCAGGTGAACTATTGCCATCACTTGGCGTCCGTCGTCTGTTGTCTGTCGTCTGTAAACTTTTCACATTTCAAGCTTCTTCTCCGAAACCACTGGGCCGATTGGAACCAAACTTAGCAGGAATGTTCCTTGGATGGTCCTCTACAAAGTTACTGTTTTTCGTTCCAGTCGGATATTTAATATGGCTGCCAAGGCCAATAATATGCTCTGATTGGCTGAAATTTCAAAGATCTTCTTCTCTGAAACTAATGAACTGACTGAACCTAAACTGTACATGAATGATCATTGGAATGTCCTTTACCAAATTACTGTTTTTTATGCCGATCGGAAATCCAAGATGGCTGCCACCGCAGGACATAGATTAACATTGGACCCTATGGGAAAATATTCAAATGCCTTCTCAGAAACTACAAATATGATTAAAGCCAAACTGTACATGAATGTTCATTAGATGGTCCTCTACAAACTTTAGGTTTTTTGTTCCGGTATGAAATTCAAAATGGCGGCTACAGCAGGACTTAGTTTAACATTGGACCCTATGGGAAAAATGTTTCAAAATGCTTTTTCTCTGAAACCACTTGGACAGTTGAAACCAAACTGCCCAGGAATGATCATTGGAAGGTCCTCTACAAAGTTTCTGTTTTTTATGCCGATCGGAAATCCAAGATGGCCGCCACCGCAGGACATAGATTAACATTGGACCCTATGGGAAAATATTCAAATGCCTTCTTCTCAGAAACTACAAATATGATTAAAGCCAAACTGTACATGAATGTTCATTGGATGGTCCTCTACAATCTTAAGGTTTTTTGTTCCGATATGAAATTCAAAATGGCGGCTACGGCAGGACTTAGTTTAACATTGGACCCTATGGGAAAAATGTTTCAAAATGCTTCTTCTCTGAAACCACTTGGACAGTTGAAACCAAACTGCCCAGGAATGATCATTGGAAGGTCCTCTACAAATTTTCTGTTTTTTATGCCGATCGGAAATCCAAGATGGCCACCACCGCAGGACATAGATTAACATTGGACCCTATGGAAAAATATTCAAATGCCTTCTTCTCAGAAACTACAAATATGATTAAAGCCAAACTGTACATGAATGTTCATTGGATGGTCCTCTACAAACTTTACGTTTTTTGTTCCGATATGAAATTCAAAATGGCGGCTACGGCAGGACCTAGTTTAACATTGGACCCTATGGGGAAAATGTTTCAAAACGCTTCTTCTCTGAAACCACTAGGACAGTTGAAACCAAACTGCCCAGGAATGATCATTGGAAGGTCCTCTACAAATTTTTTGTTTTTTATGCCGATCGGAAATCCAAGATGGCTGCCACCGCAGGACATAGATTAACATTGGACCCTATGGGAAAATATTCAAATGCCTTCTTCTCAGAAACTACAAATATGATTAAAGCCAAACTGTACATGAATGTTCATTGGATGGTCATCTACAATCTTAAGGTTTTTTGTTCCGATATGAAATTCAAAATGGCGGCTACGGCAGGACTTAGTTTAACATTGGACCCTATGGGAAAAATGTTTCAAAATGCTTCTTCTCTGAAACCACTTGGACAGTTGAAACCAAACTGCCCAGGAATGATCATTGGAAGGTCCTCTACAAATTTTCTGTTTTTTATGCCGATAGGAAATCCAAGATGGCCACCACCGCAGGACATAGATTAACATTGGACCCTATGGAAAAATATTCAAATGCCTTCTTCTCAGAAACTACAAATATGATTAAAGCCAAACTGTACATGAATGTTCATTGGATGGTCCTCTACAAACTTTACGTTTTTTGTTCCGATATGAAATTCAAAATGGCGGCTACGGCAGGACCTAGTTTAACATTGGACCCTATGGGGAAAATGTTTCAAAACGCTTCTTCTCTGAAACCACTAGGACAGTTGAAACCAAACTGCCCAGGAATGATCATTGGAAGGTCCTCTACAAATTTTTTGTTTTTTATGCCGATCGGAAATCCAAGATGGCTGCCACCGCAATACATAGATTAACATTGGACCCTATGGGAAAATGTTCAAAAGCCTTCTTCTCAGAAACTACAAATATGATTAAAGCAAAACTGTACATGAATGTTCATTGAATGGTCCTCTACAAACTTTACGTTTTTTATTCCGATATGAAATTCAAAATGGCGGCTACGGCAGGACTTAGTTTAACATTGGACCCTATGGGAAAAATGTTTCAAAACGCTTCTTCTCTGAAACCACTTGGATAATTGAAACCAAACTGCCCAGGAATGATCATTGGAAGGTCCTCTACAAGGTGTGTGTTTTTTATGCCGATCGGAAATCCAAGATGGCCACCACCGCAATACATAGATTAACATTGGACCCTATGGGAAAATGTTCAAATGCCTTCTACTCAGAAACTACAAATATGATTAAAGCCAAACTGTACATGAATGTTCATTGGATGGTCCTCTACAATCTTAAGGTTTTTTGTTCCGATATGAAATTCAAAATGGCGGCTACGGCAGGACTTAGTTTAACATTGGACCCTATGGGAAAAATGTTTCAAAATGCTTCTTCTCTGAAACCACTTGGACAGTTGAAACCAAACTGCCCAGGAATGATCATTGGAATGTCCTCTACAAAGTTTCTGTTTTTTATGCCGATCGGAAATCCAAGATGGCTGCCACCACAGGTCATAGTATTAACACAGGACCATATGGGGAAAATACAGAAATATATTCTTCTCTGAAGCTATTGCACTGATTGAACCTAAACTGTGCATCAATCATTGGAAGGTCCTTTACAAACTTTGTGTTTTTTATGTTGATCGTAATTCCAAGATGACTACCACTGCAGGACATAGTTTTTACATAGGACCAATTGGTTTTTTTTATAACCAGGTGAACGATACAGGCTCTTGAGAGCCTCTGGTTTTATTATTAAATTAATTGATTGTATTTTAAATGTGAAGCATATATTCAGCTACATATATGTCATGAACATGTATGTATGAATATGGATATTAACTTTCAGTTGTTTGTTTGAAACAGCAGATATAATTATAAGACCCTATAAATAATTCTCTACTGATAATCCCATAATGAAATTATAAACCAAAAACCATAAGCCTACATGTATATGGGGGTATTTTATGATTGTTAAACATTTCCAAAAATTTGCAGCTATATACAGGGCCATATTAACAGCATTATAGGCCCCAGCACAAAGCAGTGGGGTTCCTACCTACACAGCCACTCAAAGGAACAAAAATCAAATGTAAATGGTTGATAAACTTAATAAACATATATTTATTGTATTGGTACTTCCAACAAAATCAGTGTTTAAACTTTAAAAAACATGCTGTACATCACATTCATAGATTAGCATGGGGCCCCCGGGCAACTGCCCAATGTGCCCATGTGTTAAGACCGGTGCATTACATTAGTGTGAATTGACCTTATATAAGCGCGAGAGCGCGAAAAAAATCTTTACATAAGCGTGAATTAAATATCAAGATTAATACAGGTAAATTACTTGATTACCTCTTCCGTTTGCCAGAAATTAGTTAATTTATAAGTAATTTCTGTTACCCCTGCACACCACGAGGAGGTGGAAGTAGGATTTTATGTAGGATATAGTTTTAATATATAATAAAAGTACAGGCATGATAAAACTGCGTAAAATACTATCTGACCCCCTCTGGAGTAAAGTTAGACATCGGTTCTGGCCTCTCTTGGAACATCTCCATGATATATCCTCCCATTTTAGCACGAAGTCAATTCTGTAAGTAAATCCTTCGTAAAGTAAAGCTTTCTTTCCTTTATTTGTCTCACTTACGACTAGATCCATTTTGATCAAATAAAGTAGACAAACTGATTTTATTTTTAACATTCGTGAACTCAATTCATGTTACTCACCAGCTGTAAATCATTGCCCAAAGGAATTCAGAATAATTTTATACTCAATGTGTAAAAAAGTCTTTCAAAATACATTGGGAATAAATAACTACAAATTCATATAATATTTTTATTATTTTTATAATAATTTGACATTAAAAATACAGGTAAATTTTTCGCGCTTTTGTAATGCACTTTCTTCGTGCTTTTGTAAGATCTGTTAATCCCTAAATTTGCGCTTTTGTAATGCGTCCGTTAAGACGGAACTGGCAATATAGTTTGATAGACAAAATTATTTTTTATCAAGCTATCTGAAGAACTTTTTTGATGTATTAAAAAAAGACTTAAATTAGTAAAAACAGTATTAGAATTTCTGGATAGAGCTTGAAGTTTTTATGTTTTGTTTTGTTTTTTTTTCTTTTGTGGGGGAGGGGGGTGGGTTTGCAGTTTTGATGGGTCTGTTTAGTTACAACAACCCAAAAATATTATGGATTGTCTTACTGAAGTCATATGTGTAGTGTATCAACTACCGGTATTATGCTGTATGAGGCCATGTTCACAATGAGCTTTGTATATCATGTACATTTATATGAAGTACATTTTATTATAGTATACATACCAAAAGGAAAAACCACCATGATATAACTGAAATATTGTGGAAAGTGGCATTATACACCATAATACCTAACCCAAGGAAAATACATGTAATACATAGAAAAAGATTTTGATAGTTTAATATTGGAACTAAGAACAATCTATGCTGATGTGATTCTATTGTCAGTAACCGCTGCTGAACACACTCCAATACTCTGTATCCACTCATCACTTCGTGGTCAATTTATACAATTACATTCCTTTTGGAGTTGTCTGATTACTATAATAATAATCTTTTATTGCAAATAAAACCCTTGCGGGTAAAGCAATACAATACAATACAACATTACAAAACATATATACATGAACAACATAAAGAAATGTCATATACTCATAGTTAAAGTTATACATTGACCAATGTGAACCTCATCTTCGCAATTCTAATGATTGCTTTATATAGTCAACAACACTGGGCAAAAATTCTTGATCAGGAATTAATATAATTTTTGATTACTGATCCAGCATTAAGAAGTTGTTATAACATACATTTTTACGATTGGTCGGTAGGTCACAATTTTTTTTTTTTAATATAAACCATGTTTTTTCATTTAATATCCAAATAAGATATCAAAGTAGTGTAAAATAATTTTCTTGTTCAGCAGAATGTAACATACCGGTATATAGGTCAAATAATTCCAATACACCAAATGCAGTGGCCAATCAGATTGGAGAGTCAGAGTGTGATCAGCCATATAGGTTACTGAGATGGTACAAGTCATGTACCCATGTTTATAGTCAGATTGGTGTATATATATATATGAATGCATATGCCACATTTTACATATATCTTATTCATCCAAGTGAGTGTTTTTATACATGAAATTATGTACATGTAGTCATTTTTTACTGACATTAATTAACGATTTACAAATGTACTTGTATATCTGACTATCTGACTATATTTCCTTTAAGCTAATATATTTATGGAAGATTTAATTGAGTTTAAACATTTCTCTAACCAGGATCTATTCTTACATTTCTATCAGCTTATCATGATTACATTGTGTTGTTTTTGTATTTGAGGGAAGTGAAGGGGGATTAGAGGTGTACGTGTATACATTTGTATATATATGTTTTATTTTATTTGTTAGAATTATTGAACATTGCACTGTTTTACTCTATTATTTCAAAATTTAAAACAATTAAAAATACTTGATTTCACTTTAATTAATAAATAAATATTAATGATATTTTTGTAAGGAAATAATTTATAATTTAATTATTATTTGTATGATGAATTCAAATGTATTAAGCACATAAAACAACTGGTCATCAACAGTTTTAAGGAAAAATAGGGTAGTACAGTAATTGTGTTAAAACTCCTAGATGTTTTCATCAATACATGTGTAATTTATGTGAATAAAAAAGCCAGTAAAATTATTAAAACAGTTTTAGAAAAATGGATATTATATATACACAGTCTCTGGTCAAAAGTATTCGGACAAAATGATTTTTTACTATATATTTCATGTAAAACCATATTTTTTAAAAACATTATTCCAAAGTCGACTTGTTCGATTTTGATGATTTTTTTACCAACAAAAACAGAATTAAATGTAGTTTTACACTGTAATTTTAGCATAAATTTATAATCTATCATTTTTATGAGTTCACGATTTAAACACAAAACTAAATTTTGAACGTCAAAAATACAATACAATGATAGTACATTTGAAGACAAATAATTTAAGTTTGTATTTAACTCGTGAACATTTAAAATCTGTGCTCCCAAAAAATAATCACAGAAAACTACGTACGTGCTCGCTTCTGTTGGTAAAAATTTCATCAAAATCGAACAAGAATTGACTTTGGAATAATGTTTTAAAAAATTGTGGTTTTATATGAAATATATAGTAAAAAATCATTTTGTCCGAATACTTTTGACCAGAGACTGTGTATATAATGATTGAGGAATTATTTTGACATAGAGCATGGTTAAGTCACAACAGTTTACTGTATATATTAATCAGTTTATATTTAATGTTATCATTCATATCCTGAAGGCACACATACAATAGTACTTTAATATCAATGTTATAACATGTGCCTGATTTTACACTTAAAGTACATGTATATACATGTATATATATATAATTTTACATTTAGGGAACCACCATTTAACATTTAGGGAGAGGCTATGTTTTCAACCGAGCCAGAATTGAAAAATGAAAAATCATTTTGAATGAATGTTGGTATATTTTAACGATTCATTGAAAAACTTCGAAATTTAGACTCCAAAAATACATGATTGAAATGAAAAAGAGATGTGATGGTTTTATTAAGATTGTTAAAATGCAAAAACATTTTTGGCCTTTTTGCTTACCAAATTGGGTAATGTTTCAACTTCTAAAATAATCTTCAATACAGCATTTTGTTATCTGAAGGACACAGAGCTAGATCTGACTACCATTGGGGGAACGAATTGGACTGACATATCCATAGTCATTTTGATTAGAAAATGGACTTTTGAATTGATTCTAAAAATCTTCAAGTCAAGACTTAATTCCTATTGTTTGTTTTTTTAGGGAAACAACAAGAACCAAGTGCAATGTTAAAGTACTTCAGTTTAGTATGTCTAGCTGTTCAAAACACTGTGCTGATCCTGACATTGAGATATGTCAGGACGCAGAAAGGCGACATGTTTATGGCAACAACAGCTGTCATCATGTCAGAGACACTGAAAGTGTTTGCCGCATTGGCAATTATTCTTTACCAGGAAGGAAGTGTTAAGAAATGGCTTCAGCATTTAAATGATAATATAATCAAACAGCCAATGGACTGTTTGAAAGTCTCCATCCCATCCATCATTTATGTTCTACAGAATAACTTGTTGTATGTTGCTGTGTCAAATCTTGATGCTGCCACATATCAGGTATGTATATATATACAATGTACATGTGTGTGTGGAGGGTATATATAAATCAGTACCAGTATACAGTTAAACCTGTATTAAGAGGCCACATTTGGGGCAAAGAAAAAGTGGTTTTATTAGACAGGTGACCTTTTAAAAGAGGTTCAATTCATATGCAATTTTCTATGACAGGACACAAAAAATGTGACCTTTTAATACAGGTGACTGCTTAATAGAGAACTGTATGGACAAGTTTAACTGTACTAATATTTATTTATTGTATCATGATAGATAGAAGGACTCTGATGGCATTTGAAGCTTAACCTTCGTATAATGGTACTGCATATCGGTATATAATATACATATAATCTACTTTTATTTCTTGAAAGAAAACTGTTTCAGGGTTCACTGATTTCTCTTAATTGAGATTTACATTTGTTCATGTCATTAATAATCATTTGATGATATTAATGTACATGCATCCTGACTATCACCTGTCTAGCAGGAAGGACACTAATAAATTGACAAACATTTGTAGATCATTTACGTTCAGACTTTTGAGTGAGTGAGTGAGTGAGTGAGTGGTTATTGTTTAATGCCAACTCAGCAATTTTTCAGCTATGTCATGGCGAGAACAAGTTAATTTTCAATGAGATGATGATGAGGTCCGCTTTGTTCTAGACCAACACGCTGAGTTGGAGTTTTATAGTGCTAGCTCACTGAAACAACAGTCAGCATATAGACATGTCGCTCCACTCGGACACATTACTCTGATAATTATATAACTCTATTGTTTAATTCAAAATATAAACTCAATGGAATAATGTGATTTTTCTCCAGTATAAACACAATATAATGCAGTATCTTAAAATATAAAGTGTATGTGTATTCAGCACAAAACTGGGGAAAGGCTCGGTGGACATTGCCTTTATTCCAGTTTTTAAGCATTACATACGTACATAAATTTATATTTTAAGACAGTGCACTAATATGTAAGCTTCTTGTAATCATTTGTTCTATATCAAAATTCAAGCTGCCAATTATTATAAATGAGAAAAAAAAAGACCTGCAAACTCTCACAATGTCTTGGTGAATACATGATACATACATAAAATGTACAAACTGATTATTTACTCTTGTCACCAGTTCCAATGTTACATGATTAAATACATTATTAAAGAGGCATTAGCTACGATTTTGACCAAAACAATTCTCTGTTTTGGAAATTGGTAAATAGCTTTAAAATGATGAAATAAAGGTAAATATTTCACATTAAACAGCTTATCGTACCACTTTTCGCCTTTTGAGAACGAAAATTACCATCGATTTATTATTTCCTTGCAAGCAAATAATTTGACCTCGCTTTCTCCATACGCAACTGACCTTACTAGTGACAGGTAAAAACGAATAATTTGAATAATTTGTATTTTGTCGCTTATTAACTGCAAACTTGCATGGTTCTTTGTCCGTAATTAATGCCGACTAAAAGCAGATTCACAGAAAATAAGAAATAAGTGCATTGTTGTACTGATTTAATGACGATTCGGCAAACTCCGTAAACAATGCCGATAATTAATAAGATGGCGTCCATTTCTTGATCGATCTCAAAACACAAGCAGTTGCACCTTTTTTCCCCGATGCGCGTACATTTCATAACATTTATAAGTTACAGAAACACGTTTTATTAAGGCATCAATCACATCTGATAGTTTTTATGGGCAACAAAAAATTACGATTTTGGCAGATAATGCCCCTTTAAGTTTTGAATTTAAAGTACATATAAGACAGATTTGAAATGAAGTTTAGGATCTTTTGTAACGTAGGGTTTAATAAGTAATTCCAGGGCTCACGTTAGGGGGTGATTCGGGTGAAGAAGTCGTCTTGTGAAGGTTGACTTCGCTTTTTCATTGGTCAAAAGCGAAGTTCAAGTCGCCTTGTAATTTTGAAGAGTCCCCCCATGTAGCCCGTGCATTTTTTCCACGTGTCATTTATGAAAATGTTGATATCGTGTTTATTGACATATATCGTATCCGTTAAGTATTTTGAAAGTGATTTTTATCTAAATTATTCTAAATAAAAAGTAGATAAAAATCATATTGATTTGATTTTATTTTTTCTTACTGTTACATATTTTATATTTTTAGGTTACATATCAACTGAAGATTTTAACAACAGCTATTTTTTCTGTGTTTATGCTAAAGAAACAAATATCCAAACTACAGTGGACATCGCTCGTTCTATTGTTTGTGGGCGTATCTATAGTACAACTTCAACCAACAGAATCTAAGCAGAAATCAGCTACAGAACAGAATCAGATATTAGGCTTTGTCTGTGTTGTCATTTCATGTGCCATGTCAGGTTTTGCCGGTGTTTATTTTGAAAAGATCCTTAAAGGAACGAAAGGATCTGTTTGGCTAAGAAACGTACAGTTAGGTGCTCTTGGAGTTATTATTGGGTTGATAACCATGGAAATTAATGATGGAGCGGAAGTGACAGAAAAGGGATTTTTCTTCGGTTATTCTAATACTGTTTGGTGTGTTATATGTGTACAGTCGTTTGGGGGTTTATGCGTAGCCGTAGTAGTAAAATATGCAGACAATATATTAAAAGGTTTCGCCACATCAGCAGCCATCATTTTGTCATGTATAGCCTCAATTTATTTCTTCGATTTTATATTGACTTTACAATTTACATTAGGGGCCTCTCTAGTCATGTATTCTGTGTATATGTATAGTAGATATCCCTTTGTGACCCCCTTATCCACAGAAATGAATGTCAATGTCAAATGACTATAACTTCAGAGTACCTAAATTATACACATGTCTCAAACAGTATTAATCATTAACACATGCAATATATATTTGAAAAATAGATAAGAAATTCTCAAAATAATCATACAATTTTCTGTTTGATGTTTTTTCTTCATTGTATTTTTTGTTTTTTATTTTATCTAAAACAGCAAGTTGTATGGGCGACTAAAAAAAACTGAAATCAGTGCTAACCTCTGTCGTTTGTTAATTAATTCATACGTCATGTTTTAGAATTTCTACCAGGTCAAGATTTCATTATTTTCTCATTACACATATTTTTAACTTCTCATGAAATGCATCTTTTTCATTGTCTTTGTACAAATTATAAATTTTTAGAACGAATGAATTGGGATAATTAATTTGTTGATTCTAATTAGTCGGAAATTTTCTAAAGTCTACTATAACTATTTTATATTGCCATGGTAATAATGGTACTGTGAATAATTTTGGTACTCTAGTGATGCTTTGTTGATACAAATGTAATTTTGTATTAGTATTTGATTAATTCAGCTGTAAATTTAAAGTTTATCTTGCCAAACTTGGTGTACATTTAGATATGTAGATAGATGTATAGTCAAACCTGCAGTCACCTCTATCAATATATAGGTCACCCTTTTCTTGTCCTGTCATAAAAAATTTCATATGAATGGAACCTCTTTTAAGAGGTCACCTGTACATGTCTTAAACGACAACTTGTTATTGTCCCAAAGATGACCTCTTAATAGTTTTGAAGATGTAGATTAAAAAAAAATATCAGAAAATTCTGTAAGGGAAACTATTAAGATTAGAAAAAAAATCCATATATTATTTATTTACACTAACATTCTTTTAAAAAATAGGGGTCGGTAGGATTTGTGTTTTTTATAACTTGGTCATACAAGAGATGGATCTGACTTTAACAGTACTGGTACTTGTCGAAAATGACAGTAAAAACTTTAGGGTAGACACTGAAAAATAAGGTCATTAGGTTTAGTGTAATAGGTTTTTGTTTTTTGTTTGGCCTCATTAATAGTCTATATTTCAGTAGTCATATATATTCATATATTGGTTTAATAAGGAAATTCATTGATACTGTATAAAATCTTTCAGTATACAGACAAACCTGTATATAACGGACACTCAAGGGAACCAAATGTGCCCTTTATATACAGGTTAGAATTATATGAGCTATTCATTAATGTGGAAATGAGGCTGTCCTTTATGGACAGTGATGCATCCTTTAAGGCAGGTTTGACTATTCTATCATAATACTCTTTTTAATACATTAAATTGACTAGTTAGAACACATTGTATGTTTTAGTTGTAAGTTCATATTAAAGCTGTTGCAGGATTTTGTAAATGATATTGAATCGTGTAAAGAGTATCCACAGCTGTGTTATGTCAATGTATACAAATATGCATTGTCATCAATAATCTTAGATTTATTATACAAGGTAGATTTATTATACAAGGCCATACAAATATTTCTTTGGTTTTTTATGCACACTTATTAAAATATTATTCTTTTTACTTGTAAAAGTACTATTACTTTGGGGTTGTTTTTTTTATAAAATGTATTCTTTTCTAGTATATCTTAATTTTAGATGTTACCATTAAACAATGGAAAGTGTTGAAGATGTGAAAATCAATGCATACATTTATTTATAATTTCAATGTCGTTTTTAAAGTTGAAATAGAAAAATATTTTTTTTCTCTATATTTCATGCCTACTCACTAGGTTCTATCCAAAAATACTTAAATTAGATTCCAAATGTGAACCAAAACCTAAACTTTTCATGTATTTATGTTTTTCTTCTCTTAAATTTCTTTTAAAACTTTGTGAATTTATAATAAGCTACCCCCTACTTTATAACAGAGCATTATCCTGTTATCCCAATTGCTATTATATGAATGATTACATGAATCAGATAAATGGTTTTGTATGGCCTTGTATTCAGTAAAAAAATTGTAACTACCGGTATATATACAAATGTACATGTCTTATAGTCCCAATCAGTTTTAAATATGTACATTATAAAGTATATTGTACAGTTCATTAACTATATGTAATTACTTATTTTTAGTCCTCGAAATGAAAATTTGTATTTACTGGTCCACATCAAATCCTTTAATTTATTTTTATATAAATCTTTAAAAAAAAACTGATACATTTACTGGTCCGATCAAAGTTTTGCTAGTCTTGGGCTGGAGGACCGGTGCTCATCTTGATGACTGTATATTCATGGAGGAGGGGGAATTTGAAGTAACGGCAATACAGCTTAATGTTACTTTGCTTTGCAAATACATTTGCCATCAATAATCAGAAACTTTACACTGCGAGAGGGTCTAGGGTTTCATATCATTGACAAGGTACAATGAAGCAGTAATACTTTTTTGGGAGATCTGTTTTCATAGCGACATATCATTCCATTTCATCTTCAAACAAAAAATGCCGGTACATAAAATGTATTATTTAAATCAAATATATTGCATGATGTAGATAAAAAGAATGTTTATGAATGATTTGTAAATTGTCCTTTTAATCTTTATACATGATCATATCTACGGTATTATAATACCTCACATATTATAAATTAATACAATTGGTTTAAATAGCACCACATCACGGCTGGTAATCGGCACAAACAGAACAGTCGGTTCTGCAAAGAAATTCGTGAGGATAACTTCCGGTTTTGGTGGAGGAGAGTTCACGAAGACGCTTCGCAAGGTATGTACATGTCAAAAATTGAAATTTGTTTTTTTACAGCTCGAATATTGCAAAATCAGAGAATGCTATGCTGTGGCGAATGCTTTCACGATTAGAAACATGTATAGTTTATTGTTGTATATGAACTGTAACTCTCGCAAAACCAATCGTCCCTCGAAAAACATGACGAAAATTGTGACACTCTTACATTTCTAAGTTCTTGACAAAGATGCAAGTTAAATTTTCAATATTTTTTCATCGTGAGAGTCTAAATGTAATCGGGGATACATTTCGATTCGTCAGAAGTAAATTGAAGTCTAGATAAATCTACAAACTCAATTTTCTCGTTTTCCTACTTGAGGAGATCGGTTCTGATAGAGCACATTGTGAATGCATGAGGAGATTTGCTAGTTTTGTTAATTGTTTTCTGCAAAATTGATAAATTGACACTTTTAAACATAACACTGATAAATACTCTAATCAAGATAAACTATTCTCTGTCCACTTTCAGGAGATGCCAGGATTCAAGGGAAAGAGGAAAAGGGGACTGACATTGACTCTATAAAAAAACATTTCGATATAGATTGCCTGTATCACCGCCAAGGAAACGAACAAAAACAAGTAGCAGTACACCAAATTTAAAATCCCCATCAACCAGGACACCAAGTTTATTAAAAAAATCTCTTTCAATTTCAAAATATTTATATTCTTTCAAACGGGTTTCCACACCTATTCGACGCAACCTTTTTACTAAAGATGACGGAAACTTCACCGCAGATCTACAAAATGTTTCCTTTATGAATCTTGATGAATGTATAGGCAAGATAGAAGTTGACCCGAAGGAAGAAGCTTCAGTAGTTGAAGTTTTTCAAGATGTTCTTGACAAACTTTCTGATGTTGGGAAAAAGGACAAGCTATTGAAATTCTTTAAATTAGTACAAGATGGAAAATTCCCTTTGAATAACATTGCATTTGAGTTGTTTTTGGACATTGTAGAATGGTTTGACAAAGATGAATCACGTCAAATGAGATATTCGCCATCAACTCTCCAATTTTTTTGGTTAGGGAGAAAGTTATTTGGTGGTCGCTTCATTCGGTTTATGTCTGGCCCAAAACATGAAAGTGACATTTTAACAGGATCTTCAACGCCGAATAGGTGTGGAAACCCGTTTGAAAGAATATAAATATTTTGAAATTGAAAGAGATTTTTTTAATAAACTTGGTGTCCTGATTGATGGGGATTTTAAATTTGGTGTACTGCTACTTGTTTTTGTTCGTTTCCTTTGCGGTGATACAGGCAATCTATATCGAAATGTTTTTTTGTAAAGAGTCAATATCAGTCCCCATTTCCACTTTCCCTTGAATCCAGGCATCTCCTGAAAGTGGACAGAGTATTTATCAGTTTTATGTTTAAAAGTGTCAATTTATCAATTTTGCAGAAAACAATTAACAAAACTAGCAAATCTCCTCATGCATTCGCAATGTGCTCTATCAGAACCGATCTCCTCAAGCAGGAAAACGAGAAAATTGACAGTTTGTAGATTTATCTAGACTTCAATTTACTTCTGACGAATCGGAATGTATCCCCGATTACATTTAGACTCTCACGATGAAAAAATATTGAAAATTTAACTTGCATCTTTGTCAAGAACAACTTAGAAATGTAAGAGTGTCACAATTTTCGTCATGTTTTTCGTGGGACGATTGATTTTGCGAGAGTTACAGTTCATATACAACAATAAACTATACATGTTTCTAATCGTGAAAGCATTCGCCACAGCATAGCATTCTCTGATTTTGCAATATTCGAGCAGTAAAAAAGCAAATTTCAATTTTTGACATGTACATACCTTGCGAAGCGTCTTCGTGAACTCTCCTCCACCAAAACCTTATCCTCACGAATTTCTTTGCAGAACCGACTGTTCTGCTTGTGCCGATTACCAGCCGTGCACATGATATTTTTTTATTCAGGAATTTTTTTCAAATTCTCGACTGCCATGGGATAACCCTTTATTACCCGGGAAATAACCCTGGTATTATTTTTTTTTCAAATTCTCAACTGTCATGGTATAAGCCGTTGTTACCCCACATAAATATGGGCGCATATACTTATAGAAATTTTAAGTTTGATTTGTATATAATTATTGGATTTTGTTATGTGGGGAGCAGCGGTATTTTGAATTCCATGACCAAACACATGCCAAAAGAATACTTAATTTAAATTTATTCTAGAAACTGGCTGTATATACATTAAATGAGGTATCTACCAAGTGTCCACATATTTATTATTTGGGGACATTTTAGGGTGAGGCAGGAGACACAGTGACCCATACTATGATCCTCTTTTTGTTTTCAAGTGCTGTAAATGACACTCCGTTGCATTTGTCATAGTATAAATCGCTAATTGATGAATTGATTTGACATGTACCGGGGAATTAGTGACCAATTTCATTTTTATGAAAAGGAAAGATATGTTTTTCTACTGATCGATAGTTAAATCCCTTTTCTGCATATTTTCCACATTGTTGTATATGACAGAAGATTGGGAAAAAGTACAACAACTTTTTGTGTCATCAGTATATATATCATGGCCAAAGACTCAAAGGGAGATAATTATGTCAATCTTGATTGTTGTTTGACATACCAGTACGTCCCTTTTACAATGTTACCCTATTGAAAATCTGTGTGGACATTATTGTAACAATTCTTTGTACAGTGTTAATTGGATGACTTTTTTAGTTTAAACATACAGTAGTCCCTCTTTTATAAGGTGGCTTAGGCCACACTCTAGGCTCTTATACGGCCACGTTTTCATTGCAGAAGTTATTACCCTTTTACAACTTGACCCTAGGGGACATTGTGGTCACAATTTTTCGTACAGTGTATATCTGATGACTTAAAGTCTTAATCATATTTATTCATTTAAAATAGAGATACATTATAATTAACATACAATGTATATATACAATATTGGTCTATTGTCATTGATGGTGAATAAAGTTATTTGACAAGGCTGAGAAACAGGGAGAAAGACTAGCTTTGTTGGGAGTATTGTAGAATTGTATAGACAATCAAAAATGAGGAATTTTATTTTTATGATTTATTAATTTTTTTATATATGGAATACACTTAATATTACTTAATGTGTTTTGGGAGTTTTAAGATGATGTTTTTGTTTAATTTATTTATGTAAGAGGGAATTAATCTGTTTTATCATACAGCATTTTACATGGTATTGTGGATTTTTGTGGGTATTTATCATTAAACTGACATTCTTTCAAAAATATCTGAAAAAGTGTTCAGCGATAATGGAATAACATGACTAAGGGTTTTTTTTGTTATTTAGACTGATTTAAGATATAATGGTCCATATTTTGAAGCATCTATGGTGATGGTCTATATAATATGGTAGTGGATTTTTTCCCTACCTATTCAATTAGTGCTCTTCAATACTAAGATTTGTAATTCCAGCTCAAACATTTTATGAAGTGTACTCAACACTACAACTGGGACTCATGGTGAGGTGTACTCAACACTACAAGTGTAACTCATGGTGAAGTGTACTTGATACAACCTAGTGTGTACTTTTTCAGGAACTTGTGAAAGGTTGATTGTTTTCACTACCAAAACAAAATGACCACCATTAAATAATTGACATCTTGCTGAAAGAAGTGTTAGACACTAAATAATCCTTATCAACTACTGTACATCTTTTTACCAAACAGACTTGTAATTATCATTGCACAGTGTACTTGTATACAGTACTGTACACATCTGTTTCACAGGTATTGGGGACAGGATAGCCATTTATATTAATCCAAAATGGGTTTTTTAAAGACTGTTTGGCATAGAATGGGTAATTTTGTGATGATACATGTATATATCAGATTATTGTATAATTAAACTGAAAATAATAGCTGATGGATACGATACAATTTTTTCATTATTTTGGAAAAAGGGGGAGGGCTATCCTGCCCCCGATTATCTGTGATCTGTTTCAGTAATTAGATTAATAAATGTTAGATCTGTGGCTGAGCAACTTTGAATTTTTGTTCTTGGGTGTTTATTTCCATTTTGATGTAATTTTATGTTTATGGTCCATATACATGTGCATGTACTTGTAGTAGTATGACTCTATACTTGTAATACATACAAAAAGTTCCCATCTGTGATTCAAAGGCATCTATCTACATGATAATACCTCATGGACCAACTTTTAAAAAAAAATTATATTCATCTTGAACTTGATCAGAATTTGAATGAAACTGTTCAGTCTACTTTATTGGTATGTAATTCCAAGTTAAAATGTATCATTGTATAAACCTATATTCTCAAAAGTTGTTGTTAAATAAAATATTTGTTATACCAAATCTGTTGTAAGACTTAAAAGGTGTTTCAAATCCAAATGCACAGGAAGGTCTAGCAAATAAAATAAAAATCCTTAATGTCTAATAATGAAATGTCACATGACCTTGTTATCTTTTGGTATCTAGACATATCAGTTTTCACTTTATAACCAGGTACTTTAAAATGTTTAGCTTCCATATTATAATATAGACCCTTTCATGATAACTGCGGTCCTGCATTTATCTGGGATATTTGTGAGTGGTAATAATACTTTCCCGTAATGTTGTAGAACAATTAAGTGTGGTTATGATGTCACGATTTTTTCCACTCACAAATTTCACGGATGAATGTAAGACCGCAGTTATCGTGAAATGGTCAATTATGCTCTTTCAGACAACAATGCTCATATCTACTTACAGTTTTGTATTTCTCTTTGTGTATGTGTGTGTTTTTTATTTTTTTTTAGCTCGCCTTGCCAAAGGCAATGTGAGCTTTTGCCATCTCTTGGCATCTGTCGTCGTTAACTTTTCACATTTTAATCTTCTCCTCTGAAACCCATCAGCCAAATGAAGTGAAATTTGGTAGGAAGCATCTATGGAAGGTCCTCTCTAAAGATTGCTCATTTTGTCCCGATCCATTAAAAAACGTGTCCGCCATAGGCAATTCTTGTTTCTGATTGGCCGATTAAAAAAAAACTTCACCTCTGAAACCGCTTGGCCATAGGAAGCATCCTTGGAAGGTCCTCTATAAAGAATGCTCATTTCGTCCCGATCCGTTATCAAACATGGCCGCCACAGACAATTCTTGTTTCTGATTGGTTGATTTCTAAAAAATCTTCTCTGAAACCGCTTTGCCAAATGAATCGAAACTTGGTAGGAAGCATCCTTGGAAGGTCATCTATAAAGAATGCTCATTTCGTCCCGATCCGTTAACAAACATGGACGCCACAGGCCATTCTTGTTTCTGATTGGTTGATTTCTAAAAAATCTTCTCCTCTGAAATCGCTTGGCCAAATGAATTGAAACTTGGTAGGGAGCATCCTTGGAAGGTCCTCTATAAAGATTGCTCATTTTGTCCCGATCCATTAAAAAACGTGTCCGCCATAGGCAATTCTTGTTTCTGATTGGCCGATTAAAAAAAAACTTCACCTCTGAAACCGCTTGGCCATAGGAAGCATCCTTGGAAGGTCCTCTATAAAGAATGCTCATTTCGTCCCGATCCGTTATCAAACATGGCCGCCACAGACAATTCTTGTTTCTGATTGGTTGATTTCTAAAAAATCTTCTCTGAAACCGCTTTGCCAAATGAATCGAAACTTGGTAGGAAGCATCCTTGGAAGGTCATCTATAAAGAATGCTCATTTCGTCCCGATCCGTTAACAAACATGGACGCCACAGGCCATTCTTGTTTCTGATTGGTTGATTTCTAAAAAATCTTCTCCTCTGAAATCGCTTGGCCAAATGAATTGAAACTTGGTAGGGAGCATCCTTGGAAGGTCCTCTATAAAGATTGCTCATTTTGTCCCGATCGTTTTAACAAACATGGCCACCACTGGCAATTCTTGTTTCTGATTGGTTGATTTCTAAAAAATCTCTGTTAAAAGAAAGATAACTCTTGTTTAAATATAGGTATCGGTATTCAAAATGCAATTATCTCTATTCATATATTGCTGATTTTTAAAAATCTTCTCCTCTGAAACGGCTTGGTGAAATGAACCGAAACTTGGTAGGAAGCATCTATGGAAGGTCCTCTGTAAAGATTGCTCATTTCGTCCCGATCCATTAACAAACATGGCCGCCACAGGCGACTCTTGTTTCTGATTGGCTGATTTTTTAAATTCTTCTCCTCTGAAACCGTTTGGCCAAATGAACTGAAACTTGGTAGGAAGCATCTATGGGCGGTCCTCTATAAAGAGTGCATATCGTCCAGATCCATTGACAAACATGGCCACCACAGGCAATTCTTGTTTCTGATTGGTCGATTTCTAAAAAATCTTCTCCTCTGAAACCACTGGGCCAAATGAACTGAAACTTGGTAGGAAGCATCTATGGAAGGTCCTCTATAAAGAATGCTCATTCCGTCCCGATCCATTAACAAACATGGCCGCCACAGGCGATTCTTGTTTCTGATTGGCTAATTTTAAAAATTCTTCTCTTCTGAAACTGTTTGGCCAAATGTACCGAAACTTGGTAGGAAGCATCTATGGAAAGTCCTCTGTTGCGATTGCTTATGTCGTTCTGATCCGTTAACAAACATGGCCGCCACAGGCAATTCTTGTTTCTGATTGGCCTATTTTTAAAAATCTTCTCCTCTGAAACTGTTTGGCCAAATGTACCGAAACTTTGTAGGATGCATCTATGGGAGGTCCTCTATAACCATAACTCATTTCGTCCCGATCCATTAACAAACATGGCCACCACAGGTAATTCTTGTTTCTGATTGGTCGATTGCTAAAAATCTTCTCTGAAACCGCTTGGCCAAATGAACCGAAACTTGGTAGGATGCATCTATGGAGGTCCCCTATAAAGATTACTCATTTCGTCCCTATCAATTAACAAATATGGCTGCCACAGGCAAGTCTTGTTTCTTATTGGTCAATTTCTAAAACCGCTTTTCCTCTGAAGCCGCTTGGCCAAATGATATGGAAACTTGGTAAGAAGCATCTATGGAAGATCCTCTATAGACTTTACTCATTTCGTTTTGATCCATTTACAAACATGGCTGCCACAGGCAATTCCTGTTTTAGATTGGTCAATTTCTAAAAATCTTCTTATCTGAAACTGCTTTGCCAAAATGAACCGATATTTGGTGGGAAGCACCTATGGAAGGTTCTGTATTAAATTTCCTCAAAGCAGAATGAAAGGTGAGCGACACAGGCTCAGCCCACTGAGCCTCTAGTTATATTGTGCTGCTAGTTTTTGTTTTATAGTTGAAAAAAACTATAGGAATCGTATATAAAGAGGAAAGATTTTTAATGAACGTAAAATTAAAGCACCAATATTTTGAACATTTCTCCCTATATATTTTTTTTAATGACATTTTACTCTTTATAGCACATTTATAAAGTATATGATTTTTAAGCAGACACTGGTAATTAATACATGTCAAATTTGATTTTTTTTTGTGTTTTTTTTTTAAATTTTGGTTTTTATTCAAACTACATTTACCAAGATTTTAATGTTATAAAAGGTGACCTTTTTGTTGTCCTATCATAGAACATTTCATATGAATTGAACTTCTTTTAAGAGGTCACCTTTCTTATAAGGCCACTTTGTCTTTGTCCCAA
The DNA here is from genome assembly GCA_963680875.1 of Bathymodiolus brooksi. Taxonomy (NCBI): domain Eukaryota; kingdom Metazoa; phylum Mollusca; class Bivalvia; order Mytilida; family Modiolidae; genus Bathymodiolus; species Bathymodiolus brooksi. Next base: position 60,637,257 of record OY804575.1, read on the forward strand.
AGGTTACCTCTTAATACAGGTTTGACTGTATTTTATTTAATGCCAAAGAATTTGTGCTAGTAAATCATTTACAAAACACAATCATGTATATATAGATCTTGTTATATTAATGAAATACAGTTAAATCTTGTTATCTTGAAATCAGATACACTGTATGTCTCATCTCAGAAATCTCAAATACTGTACTGTTTTTCCAAAGTAAATTAACAGTTCATTTGATTTCAAATTCCATGCAATAAGATTCCACTCTATTTTGTTTTTAATCACATGTTCAAGGAGTATAGTTATTAATGTTTACAAATGTATGTTACAGTAGCAAAATACACTCGAGGTTTGCTAAAGGAGTGTTTCATCATGTTGTGGTTGGTTATAAATGTATTGTTGACTTGTTGTTGGTTTGCAGAAGAAGTGGCTCATGTTGATTATATTGTTGACTGTTATTGTTAAAGGATGACATAAAGATCTCTACTGTTCAATCATTTATAATATATAATAATTCTGATTTGGTGCAAGTGCGATAATTTTGATTGGGATTAGAATTAGTATTCATTTGTAGTCAATTTGTGATAAAAAAAAATTAAAATAACATTAATATATTCAATTGTTATTACCTATTAATTAATTAATTAATTGATTGTTTTATGAAATATACTTTATATATAAAATTACTAGCTAAAAAGTGTATTTCAGAACAGAGGGAGTATTATGCAAATAAAAAAATAAGATGTATTTTTGTATGTCAGTTTAATTCCCTCCACTCTTAAATAAAAATTGAGGGGAGTCCTGGCTGTGATCGTATGGTAGTTGGATTTACAACTACCTGTGCAATCGGTGCATATCACCACTGATGTTGTGAGTTTGAATCCCACTCAGGGAAAGGTGTACACCATTATGTTATATACTTTGTTAGTGACTTGCAACAGGTCAATGGGTTTTTCTCCAGGCACTCCAGTTTCCTCCACCGATATAACTGAAATATTGTTGAAAGTGGTGTTAAACACCATAATCCTTGCCCTAAATAAAACTTGAAAAGAAAGGAAATATAAATATTTTTATCTATTCTGATGATGTTTTTCCAGTTGGTTAAATTTCAGTAATATTTTAATCACTACTGTGAAATGTCTCCATGAGAATTCCTGCCAGTTTCCTTTCAACAGTCATTAACCATCGAAATTAACAACTTAAATTTCTGCTATCAGTGGATTAAGATATTTCTCAACTCACAATAGTTAAATTTTCGAGTGGCGTTGAGAAATATGTAATCCACTGGTAGCAGAAAGAGAATCTATATGAACACCCTACCAAATACATTTGACCACATTAATACCATTTCCTGTTTTATACCATGATTGAAATAACCATGTCTGTAATAAATGGGATTCCACTTCATCAGCAGTATAACATTTAAAAGAATTGTTTCTTTTACACCACAACCAACAACAAATAGTCTGTGGTGTGTTACAGCATTACTGTAAAATTTCCTGCTCGTGACAGTGTTCCCCATACAACATTATGTGATAAAATTTGCTACAGGACAGGACAGTGGTTTTCTCTCTGATACTCCTGTTTCCTCCACCAATAAAACTTGCCACCATGAATGAACTGACATATTGTTGAAAGTGGTGTTAAACACCTATAAACCAACCAACCATCACTATCAAATTTTACATTTTACTACAGCCTAAGTTGGTGAATATCTAGTTTTGCCTATGCAAATCAAATGGGTATAGTGTATCTTTATGAAATTGTTTCCTGCACTTTTCATATAGACTATCTAGTGATGACTTTTGCTGGACAATTATCATTTTCAGTATAACTGGTGCAGGAAAAGGTCATAGTCCGATTTGCTGGGATCGTACCATAAGCGCCTATATGGTGTATACACTCACTTCTTCTTCTTCTTCTTCCGGTATAGAACAGGAGTCGTTGCCGATTGTTTCAAGTTCTGTTAATCTACACGTGTCGGGCACACACAGATGTAGTCCCCTAGTCTATTTACATTTAAAACGTTCCTTATTTTTACAATTAAAATTATATACATGGGGTCCATGTCTAGCAACTGGCGGGGCTAACCATAAGGTTAGCCCTAAACTCCTCAATGGTAGCTGCGGCAACTGTGCTGGCTGGTAGGAGGTTCCAGTCTCTGACTATTCGTTGGAAGAAGGAATTCCTGTACGTTTCGTTGTTGGTTCTTTCTTGGAAAAGGCGATGTTGGCCTCTTGTCCTGCTGTCGTTATGCCTAATATATAAATCCCTGTTGATGTCAATCAGGTTGTGCTGGATCTTGTATAGCATGCATAGTCTACTGTTCTGTCTTCTCTGTTCTAAGCTTTGCCAACCAAGTGATGTTATCATGTTGGTCACACAACCAGGCGTTCGGTCGGTGTAATTGTTGGTGACAAAGTGTGTGGCTCTTCTCTGTATGTTCTCCAATGCCTTGATCTTACTTTGGCTAGTTGGATCCCATACAGTCGCTGCGTATTCGATGGTTGGTCTCACAATTGCGGTGTAGCTTGTCTCCTTGACTGTCCTCGTGCAGTCTTTCAAGTTCCTTCTAATAATTCCAAGAGTTCTATTTCCTTTGGCAGCTACATTGTCCACATGTTTGTCCCAGGATAAGTTGCTGATTAGGGTGACTCCTAGATATTTGTTGGAGTCAACTATCTCCAGTGTGTGGCCATGAAGCTGGTAGTTGGTATGAATAGCGGTCTTGGACTTATTAGGTGCCACTCTAATGACTGTGCATTTGCTCGGGTTGAAGCTCGTCTGCCATCTATTTTACCAATTTTCCAGTGCGGTTAGGTCTTCCTGTAATAGTTGGCTGTCTATAGTCCCATTTATGGCTCGGAATAAGATGGTGTCATCCGCGAAAAGTCGAGTTTCTGAATGTATGATGGTCTCTGGCATATCATTAATGTAGGGTACTACTAAACAGAGTCCGGTAGAGTCCGGAGGCTTAATACTAGTTTATATGTATATTAAATGATGTATTCCTGTTGTATTGGTTGTATTTTATATATTTCTTATAATTTCCAACAAAATAAATACTAAATAATAGGTTTTTATTGAAATATACAAGGTGATCAGCAATCGTTCATAGATTCAAAATGGCGGATATAGAGTCCGGTAGCAATATCGTCGATTTACAGCATGTATTCTGTACATTTAATGATTGATTATTATTGTATATGTGTTTATCTATAGGCATTTTATCAAAAATTGAATAAAATAGCAAGTAACGTGGAAATATTCATATATACAAGATGATATGTAAATAGAGTCCGGTATTCAAAATGGCGGACAACAGAGTCCGGTGCGATTTATGTTGATTTAATATGTGTATACTGTATATAAATCAATGGTTATAGTTATTCTGTTGGTGTACATTAGAGAAAACATATATGTAATAAAATTGTGTCAAATGAAAGTGATGTAAAGTGTAAATTGTTCAGTAGTTGTTGGGATTAAGGAATGACAACAATGTCTACACAATAGCACAGAAATGTTGAAGTCTCAGGAAGATTGTCTTTAATTAATAATGAATTGATTTGTTCATGTTAGACAACCATTATTTTCAAATTAATTGTAAATAATGGAAGAGCCTTCACGCCACGTCAAGGCCATGAACATGTGAGGGTGGGCCCCCTGAAAGATATTTCATATAAAAAATATTATTTATTAAAGGAATAAGAATTTATTGATTTTATCTAGGTGTCAAACCAGTAATTCAATGTTTCAGAAAATGTATGGTCTTCGAAAGGTTAAACTTGATATAAAATGGCCATGTTGGCTTGAAAAAACAAATTTAGTAGAAAACCTTAAAGAAATTAATTATAGGTTTCACACCTTAAGTTAAAATACATCAAATTGAACTTTTGTTGCTATCATGTTCAAATTAGCCTAATAATGTCACAACAGACACAGAGTGACATTTTTCATACAAAAATGTTACAAAATGCATTGTGGTGTCAGATTACATGGTCGAAATGCATGTTATGTAATATTTTGGAATATTGCTCCCAAACACTGGATATACATGGACAGAGGGTATTGCAACTCATTTTATTTTTATTTATGACTTTATAATTATTGGGAATATGTTATTGAATGTGTTTTTGCAGTAGAAGGGCATATAATATTGAAAATATGGTTGATATTAAGAATTTAAACAATTTCATCATGCAGTTTGTTGACTTCAAATATAGAATATGGTGATATCATGATTGGAGTTTTTTCTATCCTACAAATTTTGACTGATAAATTTTGATAGTTTCAGTTAGAATACATGTACAATGTACTTATAAAATAATATAAGGCTATAGAAAGCAGTTTTAATTGAAAATTATGTAGTAAAAACCTGGTAATTTAAGTGATCCCAGAAAAATTGTTTTGACTGCTTAGCATTTTCTGTAAATTTTTCAAATTGTCAATTCGGATTTCATGTTTTAGAGTATTATTTGGCTGTAACAGTACATTTGAACATCCAGCTTACTTAAACAGTGGGGAAAAAATGATGTGGAAGCATATATTTATTGAGTTTTGGGGGAAATTATAGTTTTGTACCATAAGAAATTCCAAAACTTGAATATCAATAAATCATATTTTTGTATATTTGATGGAATTAGAAGGAATTTCAACTGTAGATCTATATACAAAAAATTATTTTATGCCTTAAACTACATATAATTTATGGGGTTAAAGCATGAATTAACAAAATTAAGAATGATGTGAACTCATTTTATGAGACGAAAAAAGGGGGTCTAAATGCAAACATTTCATAGTATTTAGCTATTAAATATACAACTGAGGCATATATATGGGTAAAAATTGCTTATTAAGTTAGAAATTAGCTTAATAACTGTAATATATAAGAGAATAGGTAAGTTTTGGTATATTACACAGTCTGAACTCAACAGCTGTAAATGGAGATGTTTTCATTAAAAATCTTCAAGGGGGTAGGTACCTTTGCATTTGAACACTTATACTTGCAAATATTAGACAGTCACATACCTTATGAGGTTTTTTGTGGTTGATATTGCCTAAGGAATAGAAATAAGGCCAATAAAGGGTTAGAGAAGCAAGTTTTGTTGATCTTTGGGTGTCAAACCAGTAATTCAACCAATTGGAGCTAAGAACATATACAAAAGTAGTCCCTTTTAAAGAAAAAAGTTCCTTTCACTTTGTTGTATTGTGACAAATATTGAATGGAATGGAATAATTAAATTGATAATTGAAGTTAAATATATAAGGATTATTTTGATCCCAAATTTGATTGATTTAGTTGTATTTTAATATGGAAATTGCCATAGACAGTTCGTTACTACAAATAGAAAATTTATGTCAACCTAGGTTTTTACTGTCTATTGACTGGGTTTTGCAGCTTTTAACGCGTTTTCGCTGCCCGGGTTTTTGTGCAACCCGTGAAACTGCAGGGATTGTCAAATGTCCGTCTGTTGATGTCTGACAGTCCGTCTGTTTATGTATGAAGTTCAATAATTTCAAAAATCTCCTTGACCTCTGTTCTGGAGTCAGCTGTGTCCAGGTTTGGTGGGAAACCTTAAGAATAGCAGCCTTAGCTGCTAAACTGTATTTGTCGGTGTCATGCAGAGCACCCCTAACATTCAGACTTTGGTCTTGTTCAAGATCATACAATTTTGTGATCAAATCAGGTAATTTCTGGACGACCCAGTTAGTACTCCGCTTGATCACATTGTTGTACGACTCGCTACAATTGTTGTACCAAAGTCGAGGAAGCCAGGGATGTCGCAGACGGGGCCTGAACACGTACTTCTCCAGATTAGGAAGGAGTCTATCCACCAAGTATGGGATGTCGTATGTTTCCGTCAGTTCGTCTCTTAACTCATCAAAAGTGACCTGGTCCTCGGAGCTTAAAATACCTGACGGACCGAAGAGCTTGCTGACAATCTCAGTAACCTCAGGTTGTGGTAATGATTTCCTGAGATTGTCAATAGCGTTGTCCTTTAAGTGCTTTGCACAAAGGACTCGCGTAGCACGAGGAAAACACAGGTTAAGAGCCTTGACAGCTGCGAATTCCTCGTCTGACCCAAAAAATAATTTTGATTGGTCAGTGTCCACCAATTTCGACTGTAAATGAGATAAAAACCTATGGTAAGAGTCGAAACTCCCGTCCCAATGCAGAAGCGTTGGGCCGAGCATGACTGGTGGAGTAGTCGAAGATTTGTTAACCAAACTAAAATTTTGGAAACAAATTGGTGTCAAATAACAGGAACTTAAATTAAAAGTCCTGTCAACACCTATAACAGAGCCAGATGCAACCGCAGATTTAAACATAGTCATCTGCTGGTCCGTGTATAATATAATGCTGGGGGGCTTAGACGGGTTAGTGGTAATCACTTCCCGAATAAACTGACTGTCAACAAACATGTTTAGAACCGACAAAACATCGTCGGCAACATTTAGCCTGTGAAGGGTGTCGGGTCTGGCTTTTTTCTGCTGATAATATTTAGCATTTTGGACAACCCTATAGTCTATAATGTCGTCAGGAGACGAAGCATTTACCTCTCTCCTGATTTCGCGGGGGTGGGGCTTCCCATTTTGCAGGCCTTGCCTGATTATTTGGTTTTGATGGGAAGTCTTAGACCTGTAGGGTACTGTTGTCTGTTTGGCATTGCCATGAATAACATTGGGTTGATATTCCCCAATGTATTCTACTATTGCCTTTGATAAAACGGGTTCGCAGTCGAACCACGTTACCCGCTTTTTATATGCTGGACACCTGGCCAGTGTAGAATACTTGCGCCAGCAGACAACTAAAGTGGATGGGTCTGGTTGAGGATCAAAAGGAATAAAATTCTTTTTGACCCTCTTGTCGTATAAGCCACCACTGGACTCTACATAACGTAGAGTTTCATCCAAATAATGCCACAGAAATGGCATTAAATAAGCAGTTACCGTCACCCTTTACAGAAATAGGGGTGGGGCCAGACCAGCAGCTACCAAGTAATTTGGTTGCCTGTTGATCTTGTACCAAATTATGGTACAGACCAACGGAATCAACGCTTACAACTTGAGGGGGCTCGTATCTCAAAAAGATACGCTCTAGGTGTACTGCCTCGTCAAAAAGATTTTGACTGGTAGCCGCAGACAAACGCTGCAATGCAAGGTCAAAGTTGTATGTTGAATCCTTGTAAAGGCAACGGTAACACATATAAGACAATGATGTCTTTTTCAGGAAGATAAATTCCTGTTCAGAGAGATTTTCACATGCAAAATGCAACCACTGGTTGCAAATATCACATGCTATATCTCTCGTTCCAGTACAGTCTGTCTCGCATATACCACATTGATGAGTAGCCATAGCTAGCAGTTACTGAAAACAGAAAGAGAACAGACGACTGGATGTTACAAAGGAAACAATAAATATTTACAGACAAAAACGTAAACCATAAATATTTACAGAAAAATGTATTTGAACGCAATTAATTAACTAAAAGGAGCCGAATAAAATATTAAAATTTTAAACGTTTCTCTGCTTTTTGTTACTATGACAATCAAATTTGAAGCACTAGATAAAAATACAAAAATAAAGCACTGAATATTTATTTATAGAACGTCAAAAACACTTTTTTAAATAATCGGCACTATGTATTCGTCACTATCAGAAAATTCTGTATAGAACGTCAAAATAACTTTTTTAGATAATCGGCACTATCAGAAAATTCTGTATAGAACGTCAAAAATATATTTTTTTAAATAATCGGCACTATCAGAAAATTCTGTATAGAACGTCAAAAATATTTTTTTTTAAATAATCGGCACTATCAGAAAATTCTTTATAGAACGTCAAAAAAACTTTTTTAAATAATCGGCACTATCATAAAATTCTGCATAGAACGTAATTAATTAACTAAATAGAGCCGAATAAAATATTAAAATTTTAAACGTTTCTCTGCTTTTTGTTACTATTACAATCAAATTTGAAGCACTAGATAAAAATACAAAAATAAAGCACTGAATATTTATTTATAGAACGTCAAAAACACTTTTTTAAATAATCGGCACTATGTATTCGTCACTATCAGAAAATTCTGTATAGAACGTCAAAATAACTTTTTTAGATAATCGGCACTATCAGAAAATTCTGTATAGAACGTCAAAAATATTTTTTTTTAAATAATCGGCACTATCAGAAAATTCTGTATAGAACGTCAAAATAACTTTTTTAAATAATCGGCACTATCATAAAATTCTGCATAGAACGTAATTAATTAACTAAATAGAGCCGAATAAAATATTAAAATTTTAAACGTTTCTCTGCTTTTTGTTACTATTACAATCAAATTTGAAGCACTAGATAAAAATACAAAAATAAAGCACTGAATATTTATTTATAGAACGTCAAAAACACTTTTTTAAATAATCGGCACTATGTATTCGTCACTATCAGAAAATTCTGCATAGAACGTCAAAATAACTTTTTTAGATAATCGGCACTATCAGAAAATTCTGTATAGAACGTCAAAAATATATTTTTTAAATAATCGGAACTTTCAGAAAATTCTGTATAGAACGTCAAAAAAACTTTAAGAAATAAGAATATATTTCTAAATAGAACGACGATAAAAACTATTTTAAATATTCTGCACTATAAGAAATAAGAATATTTCTAAATAGAACGACGATAAAAACTATTTTAAATATTCTGCACTATAAGAAATAAGAATATTTCTAAATAGAACGACGATAAAAACTATTTTAAATATTCGGCTTCGCACTAAGAAATAAGAATATTTCTAAATAGAACGACGATAAAAACTATTTTAAATATTCGGCTTCGCACTAAGAAATAAGAATATTTCTAAATAGAACGACGATAAAAACTATTTTAAATATTCGGCTTCGCACTAAGAAATAAGAATATTTCTAAATAGAACGACGATAAAAACTATTTTAAATATTCTGCACTATAAGAAATAAGAATATTTCTAAATAGAACGACGATAAAAACTATTTTAAATATTCTGCACTATAAGAAATAAGAATATTTCTAAATAGAACGACGATAAAAACTATTTTAAATATTCTGCACTATAAGAAATAAGAATATTTCTAAATAGAACGACGATAAAAACTATTTTAAATATTCTGCACTATAAGAAATAAGAATATTTCTAAATAGAACGACGATAAAAACTATTTTAAATATTCTGCACTATAAGAAATAAGAATATTTCTAAATAGAACGACGATAAAAACTATTTTAAATATTCTGCACTATAAGAAATAAGAATATTTCTAAATAGAACGACGATAATAACTATTTTAAATATTCGGCTTCGGCACTATAAGAAATAAGAATATTTCTAAATAAAACGACGATAAAAACTATTTTAAATATTCGGCTTCGGCACTATAAGAAATAAGAATATTTCTAAATAGAACGACGATAAAAACGATTTTAAATATTTTGCACTATAAGAAATAAGAATATTTCTAAATAGAACGACGATAAAAACGATTTTAAATATTCTGCACTTTAAGAAATAAGAATATTTCTAAATAGAACGACGATAATAACTATTTTAAATATTCGGCTTCGGCACTAAAGAAATAAGAATATTTCTAAATAAAACGACGATAAAAACTATTTTAAATATTCGGCTTCGGCACTATAAGAAATAAGAATATTTCTAAATAGAACGACGATAAAAACGATTTTAAATATTTTGCACTATAAGAAATAAGAATATTTCTAAATAGAACGACGATAAAAACGATTTTAAATATTCTGCACTTTAAGAAATAAGAATATTTCTAAATAGAACGATGATAAAACGCTATTATATAAAATCAGTACTATCTGATTAATTATAATTACGATGTGCACTGATCAAAGATCAAATGAGAAGTGATTGCTAAATAACTATCAATGATGACACTGTTTTGACAGTACACAGTAATTTGTGATCTTGAACTTTATCATTTACAGGAGGATGGTTTTCATTCAAATTAGAATCCCAAACTGTATATATTGTCTAGACTAATTAGGAAATTGTATATAACAAAAGTTTTATGGCTTCTTTGACATCTGTCAACCTTACCTTACCTCCGGATCTTCACCCCCTTTATAGGGGAACCATACAGGGTCCTCTGTATGTACAGCTAATAAAAAGAATCCCAGTAGACATTTAGACTGTTTATTTTATGTTGCAAATTGGAAATTCAGTAAAAAAAATTGCATAATGTGAATGAATTGTAAATATATTTATTTAATTTTTTTTAATAAAGTACCCAAAATTTGTATTAAATCCATAATTTCATTAAAAAAAAGTCTTACAAGTTTGGAAATTGTAAGTTATAACAACATCTGTTCTTCGTAGGAACTTACAAACCGCTACGATCGGAAAAAGAAGAAATGAGATAATATTTTCTTTATATATTCTTATTTGAAAATTTTTTATTAGAGTAAAAATCCAACTTTATTGCCACATTATTGTAATTTAAGTACTGAAAATTATGATTAAATCCAGATTTTCATGTAAGTAACACTTATAACTATGTAATTAGTAGATTATGGCTTCTTTTATTCATTTCCGCCGGCAAATAGGTAAACTATATCGTTTTTATTATATTTTTTTTTATTTCTCTATAGGTAGCATTTAAAACGACATAAATAGCAGAACCACGTTATCGCCACAATAGATAACCCCGGATAATATTCATACGTTTACCGATTTCACTTCGTTACTTATACACCAGAAAAACAAAAATATCAGAAAAGTCGAAAAGAAGAACAATGATAATATTTGCTAAAATATATCGTTTTAAATAATTTTTTTTGTAATAAAGTAAAGAAAATGATGATTAAATCCAGATTTTCATGTAAATCACACTGAAAACTAAGTAAAACGTAGATTATGTCTTCTTTTCTTCATGTCGATCTGCAAATCGCCGCGATTGGGAAAAGAAGAACAATGATCATATTTGCTGAAATATATCGTTTTAAATATTTTTTTTTGTAATAAAGTAAAGAAATCTAGATTTTCATATATCTGTTTTCTCTAATGTACACCAACAGAATAACTATAACCATTGATTTATATACAGTATACACATATTAAATCAACATAAATCGTACCGGACTCTGTTGTCCGCCATTTTGAATACCGGACTCTATTTACATATCATCTTGTATATATGAATATTTCCACGTTACTTGCTATTTTATTCAATTTTTGATAAAATGCCTATAGATAAACACATATACAATAATAATCAATCTTTAAATGTACAGAATACATGCTGTAAATCGACGATATTGCTACCGGACTCTATATCCGCCATTTTGAATCTATGAACGATTGCTGATCACCTTGTATATTTCAATAAAAACCTATTATTTAGTATTTATTTTGTTGGAAATTATAAGAAATATATAAAATACAATCAATACAACAGGAATACATCATTTAATATACATATAAACTAGTATTAAGCCTCCGGACTTCTCCGGACTCTTCCGGACTCTGTTTAGTAGTACCGCATTAATGTAGGCTAAGAACAGGAGGGGGCCTAGCACTGAGCCCTGTGGTACTCCTGACAGGACTTGAGCTGATGTTGACTTTGCTCCTTCCAGCACTACATTTTGGTTTCGGTTTTCCAAGAACGACTTGATCCATGTAACGGTGTTGTGGTTAACTCCATAGTACGAAAGTTTGTGCAATAGTCTGGCATGTGGGACCTTGTCGAATGCCTTAGCAAAGTCTAACAAGATTATGTCGACTTGTGATCCTTTTGCTAAGCGTTTAACTATTTCCTGTACGGTGATGACGAGTTGTGATTCACAAGATCGCTTGTATCTAAAACCATGTTGCGCGTCTGGTAAAATGTTGTTTGCATCGAAATGTTTCATTATGCTACTATGTATGATATGTTCCATTATTTTGCATGCTATTGATGTCAGTGATACTGGTCTATAATTTGCTGCTATGTGTCTTTCACCTTTTTTAAAGATGGGAACAACCCACGCATCTCTCCAGTCTTGGGGAACTGCTCCAATGTCGAGGGAGTGCCTGTAGATCTGCGTTAAAATAGGAGCCAGTTGTTGTGCTGCGGATCTAAGTATAAATGCAGGGACTTCGTCTGGGCCTGTAGCCTTACGTGGTTTCTGGTTCTTTAACAGTTTGTAGACTCCGTGTTCCGTGATGTTTATGTTCGTCATTGATGGAAATGGACTTGGTCCTTTGTCTGGGAAGTTTGTATGGTTTTCATTGGTAAAGACTGATTTAAACTGCTCGTTAAGAATATTAGCTTTGCTTTGGTTGTCACTTTTTAGAAATCCTTGTTGGTTCTTCAGTGGTGCAGCTCCTATAAATTCCTGGCCCTTGCTCTTGATATATGACCATAGTTTGTTGGTGTTATCTTTGTCACATATTACGTCCGTCATGTATTTCTTGCCTGCTTTCCTGATTTCATACTGGACTTCTGTTTGTAGTCTTTTATATCTATCCTTGTCTTTTTTCTTTTTTGTTTTCCTGGTTTTAGCATGAGCTCTGTGTTTTTGGTTGATTTTTCTTCTGATGTCAGTATTCATCCAAGGATGAGTGTGTTTTGGCTTGGTCATTTTGGTTGGTACTCTCTTGTCTATAATAAATTTTATTCCTGTTTTAAATGACTGCCACATACTTTCGATATTTTGGTGGGTTTCATTCTTAAAGGTGGATCCAAATTCTGCTATATCTTTTTGTATGTTGTGTACCTCAGCTTTTTTCCATAAAAATTTTTCCGCCTTGTTGGTTTAGGTTTAACTGGTTTGCAGGCTACGTCTAGTAGGACTATATCGTGATCGCTATTTCCTATGGATGGTAATGGTTTACAGCGTTGTTTAAATGATGGATGTGTTGTAAAAAAACAAATCAAGTGTATTTTCCTTCCTCGTTGGAAAATCCACTAATCCACTTCCATGCTACAAGTATATACTGTCTGTCTTGCTGGAATGGTCCTTATATATTACATACTGTTCAAAATGCAACATGAATTTAGAAGGAAGTTATCATGCGAAACCCAATTAATAGAATTCATTGACGATGTCACAAAAAATATTGACAATGGCAAGGACGTATATGTACGTCCTTGACAATGGCCAGCAAACCGATTGTTTAATAATGGACTTTTCAAAGGCATTTGACAAAGTTAGCCACAGCTTATTGGTACACAAATTACAACATTATGGAATACGAGGGAAAACAAATAGATAGATTAAGAGCTTTCTATCGGGCAGAACACAATGTGTACTTGTTGAAGGAGAAAAATCAAGTTCCATCGATGTCGAGTCTGAACGGTGATACTAAACAGAGTCGACTAGTCTACTAGAGTCATCTACTGAAAAAACGTAAAATAAACATGTAAAAGTATTGCATTACTTTGTAGATGATATTCAATGACTTAAATGATATTTTTAAGTTAATTTTATTGATGTTTTAGTTCTCACGGAGTGAAAATATACAAGAAAGATCGGCACGATTTATATAAATTTACTTCCCGTTTACCACAATAGAGACAAGTAACTTTTATACTCAATACTTTTAAGAACTCAATTAAAAAAAAATGCTTTTTTGTTATGAATAAAGGTTTATATTACACAATACAGTGATTTTCAGCTTTTTATGGTCTGAGATTTTAGCTATTTATTTGTCTTTTCTTCAATTGATCGTGTACGGCTGTTGTGTTAGACGACAAATATGGATGGGCTGTTGTTGAGACGTCTACAAATCATTGTGTAGTATAGTATGGGTATTAAATAGTTTTGATTGTTTATTGATTATCGTATAAAATAATAGATATGTACATATTTTGCATGTATTTATTATTTTTTTTCGTCTGGTAACAAAACCATCTTTGTCTAATAATACCTGACAGGTGGTATTGATTGGATTAACCTTCTTCAATAAACTAATTCAAGCGCGTGTTAATTAAATTGTGATTAAAGGGGAGATCAAACGACCGTTGTGATTCTAAAAACAGCATGTTGAATATGAGTCCATCTACTCAAAATTCTCAACATTCCATTGTAGCTTAGTCATTTTACCATAAATATAGCAATATTCTAAAACAATATCAGTCATTTTGGCGTTTTACTGCTATATTCGATTTTCTAAAAGTTTAAATCAATTGACTGATTTTTTTCTTTAAAGTTTGACTTTTTACTTACTTTGCTGTAAATATTTTTTTCTTTAGAGATTGACTTGTTGCTTTGCTGTAAATATTTTTGCTTGTATTGATTTAGTGCTTAATATAGTGCTCTTTTTTGTTTTCTGTATAAATTTAGAACCCTTATTTAGTGCTAATACTTTTGTGTAATATATAGTTCACGATATTTTTTTTATTTTATAGTGCTCTTCCTGTTAAATTGACATCAGACGAGTGACGTTTTGTTCCTTTTTATTTATCATGAGGTGTATGTCACACCGATTAATTGCTCTGACAGCAGAGCTATTGCATGTGATCAATGCAACCGATGGCATCATTACACATCATTGTCTTACATTTGATATCGTCTTTACGGGGATGAATCAATCTACAGCTTTGACAATGCCTTACAGCGCTCGTCAGCAGCTAGTCAAGACTTGTTTGACGAAGCTGTGCGTCTCGAACGTATCTTTTTAAGATATGAGCCGAAAGTTGTGCCATCTGATTCATGTACCTATACCGGTTTGGTACAGGACCAGATAACCACACAGTTGCTTGGTCAACAGTGGTCTGGGTCTACTCCTATGGTAGTCAGGGGAGATGGTAATTGTCTTTTCAATGCCATCTCCTCTCAATTCCGAACCTGTTATAGCCACTGTAATTGTAGAGTATGAGTATGTCCCTAATGTAGTACACGGCAATGCCCAGCATACTACAGTACCACAGGGATCTGTATTGAGACCAGTCTTTTCCTCTTCTATATCAATGACATGCCAGATGATATAAAATCAACAGTGGGACTCTTTGCAGTGTCCGCAGGTGACAATACGGGAAGTAAAGTGGATGATGAAGTTCGATCCTGATAAATGTCAAGTGCTTGCCATTACAAAGAAGAAAACGCCGATAAAGAAGAATTATAACCTTCATGACCACACTCTCGAACATGTACCATCAGCAAAATATCTTGGCGTAACAATTACATCAGACTTCAAGTGGGAAAGCCATGTAACAAACATCAGTCAAAAAGCAAATAAAACTATTGGATTCCTGAAAAGAAATCTGAATATATCCAACGGTAAAATCAAAGAAAAGGCTTACATCTCCCTTGTACGACCAACGGTGAGTATGCTAGCCCAGTCTGGGATCCATATCTGCAGAAGGACAAGTGTAAAATAGAAATGGTGCAGAGAAGAGCAGCACGATTCGTTACAAACAGGTACCATAATAAATCATCGGTTAATGACATGCTGGGAAATCTGAAGTGGCAAACATTGGAAGAGAAAAGGACAAATTATGCAAGATTAACAATGCTGTAAAAGATAAAAAAAAAAAAAACCCCAAAGAAGTCAATACCGAGGCAGATCACAAATTCATACCAACCAACAGGAAATTTAGAAATACAAACAGTAACTGCTTCCAGTTACCATCATGCAATACAACAACCAGGGAAGAATCCTTCTACCCGAGAACAATCCGGGATTGGAACACCTTACCCAACTCGGTGACCGCCGCAAGTAGTCTCGAATCCCTTAAGAGACTACTAGCCACCAAGTAAAATATTCTGTCATTCTGTTTTTATTCTCACTGTAAATATGTAAAGCACCGATTTAACTGATCCAATACATGCGCACACCTAATGTGATGGAATAGTCAGCCAGATGACGGTGGTCACAGTATGGTAGAAGTAGAAGTAGTTGATCCTGTCTAGAAATTGCATGTGACCTACGTAAGTTGTACGCCCGCCTTCAAATATGACCGCAGTTGCAATCAGATATCTCACTTCACTCCCTTTATAGATATGTTGCGGCGTGGGATATCTGAGGGAACTCCATTTATTATTACATGTGAGCGACCTAATTATGTATCTGTATCTGTAGACGAATTTCTGCCAATTGAGGCACACCTCAATAAAATATATAATGATATGATAAATACGTTTTTCGGCCAATCGGATTGCTCGTAACATGCAAAGCAGTTATCAGTCCTAACAATCGACATTGTCATTGGCTGGTACACAGGTTCACGTGCATGTGACCCATAAAGAGGTGTCCTCGGATATCCCACTCCGTGTTTTATCATTAAAGGGGAGAAAGTGGGAAATCAGAGTTTAATTAAATTGTAGCTACTACAGATAGAAATAAATACTTTCGGCGTCTCTTTTGAAACAACTTGACCGATTGATTTTAATCAAACTTGACTAGAAGGGTCATTGCATGATCACCGCTGGTAATCGGCACAAGCAGAACAGTTGGTTCTGCAAAGAAATTCGTGAGGATAACTTCCGGTTTTGGTGGAGGAGAGTTCACGAAGACGCTTCGCAAGGTATGTACATGTCAAAAATTGAAATTTTCTTTTTTACTGCTCGAATATTGCAAAATCAGAGAATGCTATGCTGTGGCTAATGCTTTCACGATTAGAAACATGCATAGTTTATTCTTGTATATGAAGTGTAACTCTCGCAAAATCAATCGTCCCACGAAAAACTAGTCCGAGATTCCTCTGTCGTTTAACGGCATTGATAATCTTGCTGTAGCCGTTCAACGACAGAGGGTGATACATACGGAAACCATCAAATTTGCGTCACAGCCATAGTATCGGCACATTTCCACGTTTCGTGGCTATCGGATTTTATTTTCTATCATAAACCTTATATAAATCGCTTCACCAAACATTTTTCTATTCATTCATAACCATCTTACCCTCAGAAAGTCGTGTTACACTCCATTACAGCACGATTTTGCCTTAGATCCTATTATTCCGCCATTTGACTTTCATTTTCGAATCTACACACGTGATCTCGCGATACTAACTGAATGATGACAGCAACGCATTGCATGATGGGAGCTAATTAATGCAGCGTGCCAAATTATTTGGAGCATTATTTGCATACGTAAACAACATTCAAATCACATGGAAGACGATACATTTAAGCGTATTCTGCAGGACAAACAGTCCATCTACAGATCAAAGAAGAGCAGAAGGAAATTATACAGAATGTGTTGGAAAGAAAAGATTCAATGGCAGAGTGTTACCAACGGGCTTCGGAAAGAGCATGTGTTACGTTCCCCCTTTTTGTTTTTGGACAAGGTACTACATTTTTTTTTTCTTATGGTTATCTGTAATTCACTAAATTTGCTGTTAAAATCATTACCAATCAATATAATCAACTGTATTAAATTTTATGTTAATTGTTCTGCCTTAACAGGCGCCTATGATTGGCAATAAAAATATTTGTTTGTTTGTTTATATGCAAATTATCTCCCATGATACATTGCGGTAATCGTAGTTTTCTCGTAGTCACGTGACAAATGTTTGAAAAATGGAAGACAAATGTCGAAATCATAGGTTCTAAGGCAAAATCGTGCTGTAATGGAGTGTAACACCACTTCCCGCAAATGTTTTACGTTTAACTTGCTTTACCAATGTAAAATTCTTGACCGGAGCTATTTAACATCTAATTTTTAACATAGATATAGATGTAGATTTCTAATCCATCCAAATTAATCAGATTTGGACAGAATTCCAAGCACTGCAGGAATACTATTACGTTACTATGATTTTCCTGTATTTATCAATTGGACCATCACAAAATGACATTTAGTTGTGCAGCTGGGATTCGTAAAAGCCTATATATCAATGAAAAATGTACGAAATTCTAGTAGATTACTGGGTTACTGACTAAAGATATATAATTATATATACTTAAATATTTAAAAAGAATTAAAGAAATACCTAATAATACCCTATCCAAAAATACAATTGTAAATATAAGGTGGCTAAGCGTGGGGGTTCCCACACTAGCCCTACATTAAAACAATATTACACAATTAATGATTTACAAAATGTACTAATTAACCAGAATGAAAGTCTATTGTTTCTTTTGAGCCTTTGCCAAAGTTGATTGTTGTAGGGGTCGACGGGCCGGTCTTTTCTTGGTCTGGGGTGGTTGAGATAACAGTTGACGCTGTTGATTGCGCTCCAGCTGTCTCACCTGGCCTCTAAGATAGCTGATGCCAGTGGAGACAGTGGTGTAAACTGATGTTGTTTCAGAATCAGCCTTCTGCTGGCGGCTCTCAATCCTCTCCAGCATCTTCTCCATCCTATCCATGGCCTGGAAGAGTTTTGGCAACTCTTCCTTACAAGGACAAGAATGGTGGGATGAGGATGAAGATGATGAAGAGGAAGAAGAAGAAGAGCTGGAAAGAGCAGGAACAGCCCTTATATCTTCTAACCTGCTGGTTACATCCTGTTCATCCAATTCCAGTATTCTCCTGACTGGAGATGCCAGAGAAGGTGAGGTTAGACTTCTGGATGGCAGATCTGCGGCTGGTGGCGTCAATGGCAGGTCTGACGACTCAAAGCCCAGGGGCAGAGTGTCATCCTGGGTCTTTGATGGTACTGGAGTTGCATTGGTTGCACTGACAGGCAGAATTGGTTTAATGGAAACCACCTGCATCCAATGCTGTCTGCTGTCAGTGGGAGACAGTGGCTTTCTATCCATATCAGTGATGACGTAGGCATTTTGACTCTGATGAATGTAAAAATCATCCCCTCTAAAAGAGCCCTCCCTTACCATCTCCTCCCTCTGGTTTAAGTGAGGTTTAAAGGTTCTACAATGCCTCTTGATGGCAGGCTGGCTGGTAGCCTTAAACATGCACAGGGTACAGTAATAAGGTGAACAGTCTAAAGACAGGTGCCTCTTCCAAATGTGGCTGTCCACCCTATACCTTTCAGCAATAAAGGGGCTATCCTCCCCACACCATTCACAGTTATAGGCTAGGCCTCTTTTGTTGGTTTGTTGAAATGACATCTGTAATAAAGTTTTCCTTGTTTTGTTTTTCATTATCATAGTGCCTCGCCCTTGAAAGGCTAACTAAACACAGAAACACTCTCTTTATAAACAAAATATATCTATCCTCCCCCAAAAATCTGACTTCCTTATCACAAAAAATGAATTCTGACTAACCACCTTAGCTAGACAAAATATTTTATAAGCACAATGCAAAAATCTGAAATATCAGTGGACTAGTACAAAAATGGTTGACACAGTGGACTAAAATTACCAAGGCTACATGTATTACACTACTCGTAATACTACTTTAAAACATCTGAATTACTTATTATCTACTTGACGCTCTAATTGTTTTATCCATTTAGAATAAGAAGTACCCCTGTATGGTTTTAATTTGTCATGATTGACAATTTTTCTACTGCCTTTACTATCTATCTGTATTTCATAGTTTAAGTCGCTTAACTTTTTGGTCACTACACAGGGCCCTATGTAAGAGGGTTGTAATTTTGGACATATCCCCTCTTTACGAATTTCATTTAGATACCAGACCTTGTCAAAAACCTTATAAGACATTAAATTAGATTTGATATCATAATGGTCTTTTCTTCTTTTCATATTTACTTCTAAGTGTTTTCTAGCCACATGATGGGCTCTGTGAAGTCTTTCTTTAATTTTTAGAGCATGGGTCCCCAAAGTTACAGTTTTGTCACTCCTATGATGATCGTGTCCCTCCCTGGTTACTTCATATGGTAATCTAATCTCTCTACCTAACATAAGTAAGTTTGGGGTAAGACCAGTGGATTCATGAGGACTGGCTCGATATGCACCCGCCAAACATCCCAAGTTCATATCCCAGTTGGTCTGTTCTCCCCTTAAAAATGATTTTATCATGGACAATAAACTTCTATTGAACCTTTCTACTTGTCCGTTACATTTAGGATTTCTTGGTGTGGTCCTAGTTTTTCTTATTTCTAAAATTTCACATAATTCTTGAAAGACTTGGCTTTCATAGTTTCGGCCTTGGTCACTATGGATCGACAAAGGACATCCAAAACGACATATTACATCATTTAAGATTATTTGTGCACATGTGACCGCTGTTTGGTCCGGCACAGGAAACACTTCAACCCACTTGGTGAAGTAGTCAGTTACTACTAGAATATACTTGTTGCCTCTGGGTGTGATTGGTAAAGGACCCAGTATATCAGTGGCTATTCTGTCTAAAGGTGCACCCACTGGCATGCTGCCAAGTGGAGCTCTAATAGCTTTATGAGGGGGTTTGTTCTCTTCACATGTTTCACACTGTGAAATCCAAATACTTAGGTCTTCCCTCATTTCATACCAGTAATACCTCTGGGACAGTTTCCCTTTGGTTTTCTTTTTACCAAGATGTCCTGACATAACTGAGTTATGCATATTTTTCAAGACTTCATTTTTGATTCCAAAAGGAACTAACAATTGGGTATAGACTTCAATACCATCTTTCCTATGAAATTTCTTAAACAAGAGACCTTCTCTTATTTCTATGGCATCCCAAAGATGCCAATAATGACGGGTAGCAGGACTTTTATTTTCCAACTCCTTAATGGTTGGTCTGCTACCATTCTCTTTCCAGAGAAGTATAGGTCCAATATCGGTATCATCTCTTTGCAATTTTTGTAATTCTGGAGTGGAATAACCACCATTCCACGGTGTCCAGATATTTTCATCTGATACTTGTTGTCTAGTCTTTACTGCACAAATTTTGTTTGTTCCCTTTGCAGTTTCGAAGTCAGTTTTACTTTTATCTAGATTGATGGACAGGCTAGTAAAGCCTTGTATGGAGCTAGCCATGTCTATAGCTCTCTTGTGACACTTTTTACATGGTCCACATTTTAAATACTCTAAATTGTCAGTTTGTGGGCAGTCACAATCATGGGGATTATAGCAACGTGACATAGTATCTGCATTGCCATGTTTGACTCCGGCTCGATACTCGACCAAAAAGTCAAAAGCAGATAGTATTTCTAACCACCGGGCAATTCTGCCCTTAGGTTCTTTAAAGCTAAACAGCCAAATCAATGCCTGATGGTCTGTTCTTACACAGAACTTTCTTCCTAGAAGGTATTGCCTATAATATTCGATGAAATAGCGAACTGCCAAAAGTTCCTTGTCAGTAGTACAGTAGTTTCTCTCGGCCTTATTCAGCGTACGGCTGCCATAAGATATTACTTTCATCTGTCCATCTTGGACTTGACTGAGGACAGCACCTATAGCAGTATCACTTGCATCAGTATCTAAATAAAATTCTCCTTCATCTTGAGGGAAACTCATGATGTCAGTACTAACAAAGGCTTGTTTTAGTTTCTCAAAGGCTGTCTGACATTCTGCCTTCCAAATAAAGTCATTCTTTTTCTTTGTCAGTTCAGAAAGGGGTTTAACCAAAGCTGAGAATCCCTTGATGAATCGCCTGTAATAACTTCCCATCCCTAACAGTTGCCTCACTTCAGTGACTGTTGTGGGAGGAGGCATAGCAAGGATTTTAGCAATATTGTCTGGGTTGGGTTGTATACCCTTATCTGACACCAAGTGTCCTAGAAAGGCAACTTCAGTTTTCAACAATTGACATTTTTCTGGTTTCAGTTTAAGACCGGCTTCAGCCATTCTTTGTAAAACAAGGTCTAGTCTTTGCATATGGTCTTTAAAATTGTTACCAAAAACAATAATATCATCAAGGTAAATCAAACATATTTGCCATTGCAAGCCATTTAAAACAAGTTCCATGAGTCTTTGACACGTTGGAGGTCCGTTACAGACACCGAATGGCATGGTTTGAAATTCAAACAGACCATATTTGGTAACAAAAGCTGTCTTATGTATATCTTCTGATCGGACAGGAATTTGATGGTAACCACTGGTTAAATCAAATGTGCTAAAAATGGTTGCTCCTGCCACAGTATCAAGGCAATCTTGAATCCTGGGCAGGGGAAAGGCATCCTTTATGGTAACCGCATTTAAACGCCGGTAGTCCACACAAGGTCTTACTTTACCATTTTTCTTTATGACCAATACCAATGGACTGGACCAAGGGGAACTAGATTTTCTTATTATGCCTTGTTCTTGCATTTGCATTATGAGTTTCTTCTCCTCTTCAGCAAATGCTATGGGTACTCTTCTTGGAGGTTGCTTTACAGGCTTTGCATCACCAGTATCTATGGTGTGCTCTACCAAATGGGTCAGTCCTAAGTCATAGTCATTCACTGAAAATGCGTGAGAATATTTCTGAAGCAAGTGAAGGATTTCTTCTTGCTCCCCTGTAGTACGGCCAGCTGCTGCTTCATTATACAAGTTGATCAAATGGTGTGGAACTACACCACTTTTTTCCCCATCGGTGGTTCCTTTCTTGGATAAATTTCTAATTATGCCAGCATTAGTTGGCCAAGTTACTGGCTTGGATTCACCTAGTTTAATCCTTCTAGTAGGATTAAAATTCTTTATCTCATCACTGTCTTCTACAGTGAAAAGTGTAGTTGGTTGACTTTCGACCTTTTCCGCTTCACCAACAACAGTATTTTGATTTACTTGTATCTCATAATCAAATGGATTCATCAGGCGAATTTTATTGGTAACCTCATTTCTAATATCAACAAGACAAGAGGCCATCACAACAGGATGTGTCTCAATAAAATAAGAATGAGGTTCTATCAAGAAATCTTGTGGCTTAGTAAAATCATCAGTTTCAAATCTATCAACAAATACATCAATAATCATCTCAGTTTTGGGCGGAATAACAAAATGGTCAGCAGATCTCACTCTTCTTAAGGTTTCAGGTTGTCCAATCTGGATGCAGGGAATCTTGGTTTTATTCAGCAGTATAATTCCTTCAGTCAGTTTTATATCAGCGGGCCCTCCTTCACCTTTCATAAGAATATCTAAACCTAATAAGGCATCATCTTCTATCTCGGCAATAATTACCTCACTATCAAGAGTTAATTTGCCTAATTTAATGGTGAATACTCCTTTTCCCAATTCAGTCAAGGGTTGCCCATTAGCACTAGCTAGTATATTGGACTTCTGTAAGGTTGGTCTCTTAGAAAGTGGAATTTTATGGAAAATTTTTGCAGAAACCACAGTTCTGGCAGCTCCAGTATCAGCAGTGAAGGTCATTTTCATACCCTGTATGGCCCCTTCCACATATACTCCATCACTTTTAATAACTTGTCTTCCAACGACAAATTTTGGACTAGGAGCACTAGTATCTCTATTCACTATCTCTTCTGTAACTAAAATTTTATGTTGAGGTCTATTGTCTCGAATCACGGACAAATTCTCAACCTCCTCTGTAACTGAATCTTTATGTTGAGGTCTATTGTCTCGAATCACGGACAAATTCTCAACCTCCTCTGTAACTGAATTTTTATGTTGAGGTCTATTGTCTCGAATCACGGACAAATTCTCAACCTCCTCTGTAACTGAATCTTTATGTCGAGGTCTATTGTCTCGAATCACGGACAAATTCTCAACCTCCTCTGACTCTGTACTAACTTCTACCCAATGTATATCCCTAGTGACGGGATCTGGAACTAAACTGCTGATTTCAATATTCTCAAGACCCAATTGTTGACCTTTTATTTCACCTGCTATTTGGGTCCCCCCTCGGTCATCTGAGTGGACCCTATCTAGTTTAAAGAATAACCTTGGGGTGCCCCTGGTACAAGGTTGGGCCCCCTACTACTGCCTTCATTTCGTCGTCCCCATTGCTGTTTCCCATTGCTCCTGAGATTTGTGTCTGGTTGCCTATTTGGGTTGCTGAAACATTTTCTAGCAAAATGTCCAGGTTGGCCACAGTAGAAACATAGCAAAGTATTCCTTTGGCCGCCATCCTGTCTCAAAGCAGGAGGCTTATTGGTATTAGGAATAGCATTTGGTCTTTGGAAGGTTTTGGTTGGGACCTCTTGTTTTGTTTGTCCCATCATTTTGTGGAACAAAGCTTGTAGGTCTTCCTCTTTTATCATAATAGTTTTACTTTGTTCACCAGAGCCACCTGTGACTACTGGATTAGACATTTCAGTCTCTCTGGTTTCAACTGGTTTCTTGCCATTTAGTTGGCCATGTATCAAGTCTTTTGGGGTATTCTTGATTTGCCTTACTGACTTTTTGATCTCGTCAAGCTGGTTAGGGTTCTTCATAGTCTCCATATAAGTTAAGATTTCATAAACTGCATCATCAATGGTAGCAGGATCTCTGTGGAGTTCTAGATGCACTCTAGCCTTATAATCATTCAAGCCTAGTAAAAATCTCTGTAACAGGTCCTCCTGTCTGGTTCTTGCATCCCGGTTTTTATATGCTTTATAATAGAGCCTCTTTAACTCTGCCGCAAATTTCTCAACACTCTCCCCTGTCAGTTGCTTTCTCCTACTAAATTGGAGTTTATATGTTCTAGTGGTCTCTATAACCCCAAATCTATTATTCAACTCTTTAATAACTTTCCGGTAGCTGCCCAATGTTTTCTTGGACAGTTGGTCAAAGGTGAAGTCGCCTGCCTCACCATGTAGTCTAGGTAACAATTCTTGCAATTTGTCATGTTTGTTCCAGCCCCTGAGGTCTGCGACTGCTTCAAATCTGTTATGCCACACCTCCCATTTCTCTTGTCCTGTGTAGGGTGGCAGTTTCATGCTATGATGATGATCCGCACTGCGTTGGGATCGGGAGTGTGTCACCTGACTGGTGGCTACACTGTCAATGCCTGACTCATCAGAGCTTTCGTCTGGGTGTTCTGAGTCACTTGACTCACTTTCTGAAGAGAGGGACTTTCTTTGTATCCGACCCAATCTTCTATTTCTCAATTTTGGTTGTCTTATGGGTTTAGAACCCACTGTGGAAAAATTTCCTGGAACAGCAGCTTGGATGGCTGAGATAACTTGAGTTATCATTTCTTGCATGGCTCCCTTGAGCATTCCATAAATACCTGTTGAATCCCCCTTAGATCCAACATTGGAATCCCCCTTAGATTCACCATTGAGCTCAAGTGTAGGGAGAGCTTTCCCTTTGGGTTGATTAGCTTGACTTTTCTTTCTGAGTCGCAAGCTTCTCCTTGGACCATTACTTAATGGAGGTATAGTATTGATACCACTGATACTGGGTGCATCGTCAGGTAGTATTGACCTTAATACCACTGTTTCATCTGGGAGTTCATTGTCTGACACCTCAGTCAGGACAATGTCTTCATTCTCAGTGCTGTCATGTTGATCAAGAAGGTCAACATCACTTTCTTCACTTAGTTCTACCTTATTTGTACCCACACCTCCCTTAGGTGGGGCATAAGTTTTTGTTTTAACCATGCCTAGGCTATTAAACAATTCTCAATGGTACGTATCACTGGACCCAGTAGATATAAAATCTTAATGTAGATCCCGCCGAGGATGCCAAAATTATGTAGCGCTCCAGGGGTAGAACTGTTAACCTCTGAACTATAGGAGTGTTCTAATTCTCCCAACTACCTTCTACCAAAATATCCCCGTCTAGGCAAAGTAAACCCTTAGATCAACAAATTACTATTAATTATTACCACGGTAACGATAAATCAGCCAAGTGATGACAATGACAATGTATTTAGCCTATGAAGACTAAATTTCCAGGTTGCAGGCTTTAATGATCATGAAGAGTGAATAAGTTTCCATATTTTATTAGTTCAATTCAATATAAGATCAATTTATAAGATCAAAATGTTCAAAACTAAACCCTGGTCAGTCCACAGTGTATTTAAACCAGAAAATTTACAATATATGGAAACTTTGAATAACAAATGTTAAAAACTATTAACAATAACAAAAAGTGTTTAATCTCTACCTTAGAGATTAATTACTTCAACTTTTAGAAAGAATTATCCCCCTTTTATTAACAGTAATATTTGAATCAATCTACGAACTATAACTAATGAAAGGAATTATCTCCCTTAGATTAATAGATTAATCTCTTTCCTAGAGACTATTCAAAAATATACAAATGTACACATATACTAGAAAATGTTTCTGTCCTTAGAACAAGTCACTTCAACAATTTAGACACATTATATAATTACCAACACTATTTGAGTTGCTAACATTTATTTGTGCAAATGTTACTATTAGTATTAATTAATGTTATCACTTTTACTTCAGTAGATAATTTCAATACAATTTTATGATATTCTCAACCTTTGGAATATCAGTTTAATGTATTCCAAACCTCATGAAATACTGAGTATTATTCTAGTTTAATGTATTCCAAACCTTATGAAATACTGAGTATTATTATAGTTTAATGTATTCCAAACCTTATGAAATACTGAGTATTATTACAGTTTAATGTATTCCAAGCCTTATGAAATACTGAGTATTATTATAGTTTAATGTATTCCAAACCTTATGAAATACTGAATATTATAATTTAGTGTATTCCAACCCTTATGAAATACTGAGTATTATTATAGTTTAATGTATTCCAAACCTTATGAAATACTGAATATTATAATTTAGTGTATTCCAAACCTTATGAAATACTGAATATTATAATTTAGTGTATTCCAACCCTTATGAAATACTGAATATTATAATTTAGTGTATTCCAACCCTTATGAAATACTTAGTATTATTATAGTTTAATGTATTCCAAACCTTATGAAATACTGAGTATTATTATATTCCAACCTAAGGAATATCTGTTTATTATATCCCAACCTTTTGGAATACTCCACCGTCACAAGTTGATTAAAGTATTTATAAGAATTTTAATCCCTATAATTAATTACTAAAAATTAATTATACAATTTAGAGTTATACTAAGTTTCATTAATTTAAAACCTTGAACTTGTTAAACAACTAGTAAATCCTGTTAACATTTTAATTAACTATTTCTTTTACTTCCAACAAGAGCATTATTTAATTAATAATAGTTTATCTTTAAATAAACATCAATGCAAATTTTACAAGCAAGTTATGTAAAAACAAAAATATTAAGATAAATTATACTTTTACAATTTTTGGTTTAGTATTGTCTAAATAAAATTATCATACAGCTTTAATAGCAACTCAACAAAATATCTTGGAGACCAGCCCCACAGTTCTGTCAAAATAATTCTATGTTTCCAAACTAAACTTTTACTATTTATAGTTACTTTTACTTTCCATATCTTTGATAAAAATGTATTTTAAAAATAAAATATTATGCCAAAAGTGTAAAAATATATATTTTAGCCAGAGACTCAAAAATACTGACCGTTCCAGTCAAAACCAAAAGCAGAACTCCTGATGCTGGCGTCAAATGACGTCACATCGAACGTGAAAATATTCCACCAACGGTGGGGAAAATCCCACCGATGGTGGGAAATGACCAAAGGTGCACGCACACTATCAAAAATACTTAATACAATTTTAAAACTCAAATAACTAATAACATATTTCTTATTTTATAAAAGTAACTCCTCAAAGTTAAAGAAAGAATTTTTCTACAACAACTAAATCATCGTAAGTTAAATTTTGTACTTGGCGCCACACCGGAAGTGAACAATCGTAAGCAACAAGTGGTTGATGAATGAGACAGCGGGCTCATAATATGGCCAAATTCTCCCGTAAAAACACATGACAGCTACTATAAAATGCATGAATGGATTACTACTGATCTGAGGAGTTACAATATGTCCATGGTTACGATGTACATAAACTTAAAACGATGTTTATTGACAAAATCAGTAACGTAAATACACTTCCAAGTTAAAACATGGCGACTGCGCCTGAGCTGAAATTGACATAATTCTGTGTATTCAGTGACAGTTTTACTAGACTACAGGTACTTTACAAATGAAAATAACACATAACCCGTATAATGATATATAAAGGACGTACCAGGTACATAATTAATGCATACAATATATATATATAGCGATTCAGTTCATTTCAACAATAATAGCTATGCAATGCAATCTTCAGTTCCCACACTTTCATGTTTAGCAGACAGCAATTTGAACATGTGCTTACAAAAATGATTCCAAAGAAAATGTGAAACTATGATAAAATTAACAATTCCAGAAGTTGGATAGTTTGCATTTCCATTACTTTAATAAAATGTGAAACAGTCAATTTATTCTTATTTTCTCTGAACACATTACCCAATAAAAATGCATTGCTGTCTGACAGGTAAAACAATGACATATTCAAGTATTGATTAATTATGTCATATTTTGTACAAATACATAGTACAAACAGCTATATTTCCTCATACACAACCATGCATATGCAAACATGACAAATGGTATTTGTCTTAATATTCATCACAATACTCATATAAATTACAACCCCCCTCCCCCCTGCTGGTTCTCACATTGCCCCCAAATTAAACATTTAGCGTCCCGCAAATGTTTTACATTTAACTTGCTTTACCAATGTAAAATTCTTGACCGGAGCTATTTAACATCTAATTTTTAACATAGATATAGATGTAGATTTCTAATCCATCCAAATTAATCAGATTTGGACAGAATTCCAAGCACTGCAGGAATACTATTACGTTACTATGATTTTCCTGTATTTATCAATTGGACCATCACAAAATGACATTTAGTTGTGCAGCTGGGATTCGTAAAAGCCTATATATCAATGAAAAATGTACGAAATTCTAGTAGATTACTGGGTTACTGACTAAAGATATATAATTATATATACTTAAATATTTAAAAAGAATTAAAGAAATACCTAATAATACCCTATCCAAAAATACAATTGTAAATATAAGGTGGCTAAGCGTGGGGGTTCCCACACTAGCCCTACATTAAAACAATATTACACAATTAATGATTTACAAAATGTACTAATTAACCAGAATGAAAGTCTATTGTTTCTTTTGAGCCTTTGCCAAAGTTGATTGTTGTAGGGGTCGACGGGCCGGTCTTTTCTTGGTCTGGGGTGGTTGAGATAACAGTTGACGCTGTTGATTGCGCTCCAGCTGTCTCACCTGGCCTCTAAGATAGCTGATGCCAGTGGAGACAGTGGTGTAAACTGATGTTGTTTCAGAATCAGCCTTCTGCTGGCGGCTCTCAATCCTCTCCAGCATCTTCTCCATCCTATCCATGGCCTGGAAGAGTTTTGGCAACTCTTCCTTACAAGGACAAGAATGGTGGGATGAGGATGAAGATGATGAAGAGGAAGAAGAAGAAGAGCTGGAAAGAGCAGGAACAGCCCTTATATCTTCTAACCTGCTGGTTACATCCTGTTCATCCAATTCCAGTATTCTCCTGACTGGAGATGCCAGAGAAGGTGAGGTTAGACTTCTGGATGGCAGATCTGCGGCTGGTGGCGTCAATGGCAGGTCTGACGACTCAAAGCCCAGGGGCAGAGTGTCATCCTGGGTCTTTGATGGTACTGGAGTTGCATTGGTTGCACTGACAGGCAGAATTGGTTTAATGGAAACCACCTGCATCCAATGCTGTCTGCTGTCAGTGGGAGACAGTGGCTTTCTATCCATATCAGTGATGACGTAGGCATTTTGACTCTGATGAATGTAAAAATCATCCCCTCTAAAAGAGCCCTCCCTTACCATCTCCTCCCTCTGGTTTAAGTGAGGTTTAAAGGTTCTACAATGCCTCTTGATGGCAGGCTGGCTGGTAGCCTTAAACATGCACAGGGTACAGTAATAAGGTGAACAGTCTAAAGACAGGTGCCTCTTCCAAATGTGGCTGTCCACCCTATACCTTTCAGCAATAAAGGGGCTATCCTCCCCACACCATTCACAGTTATAGGCTAGGCCTCTTTTGTTGGTTTGTTGAAATGACATCTGTAATAAAGTTTTCCTTGTTTTGTTTTTCATTATCATAGTGCCTCGCCCTTGAAAGGCTAACTAAACACAGAAACACTCTCTTTATAAACAAAATATATCTATCCTCCCCCAAAAATCTGACTTCCTTATCACAAAAAATGAATTCTGACTAACCACCTTAGCTAGACAAAATATTTTATAAGCACAATGCAAAAATCTGAAATATCAGTGGACTAGTACAAAAATGGTTGACACAGTGGACTAAAATTACCAAGGCTACATGTATTACACTACTCGTAATACTACTTTAAAACATCTGAATTACTTATTATCTACTTGACGCTCTAATTGTTTTATCCATTTAGAATAAGAAGTACCCCTGTATGGTTTTAATTTGTCATGATTGACAATTTTTCTACTGCCTTTACTATCTATCTGTATTTCATAGTTTAAGTCGCTTAACTTTTTGGTCACTACACAGGGCCCTATGTAAGAGGGTTGTAATTTTGGACATATCCCCTCTTTACGAATTTCATTTAGATACCAGACCTTGTCAAAAACCTTATAAGACATTAAATTAGATTTGATATCATAATGGTCTTTTCTTCTTTTCATATTTACTTCTAAGTGTTTTCTAGCCACATGATGGGCTCTGTGAAGTCTTTCTTTAATTTTTAGAGCATGGGTCCCCAAAGTTACAGTTTTGTCACTCCTATGATGATCGTGTCCCTCCCTGGTTACTTCATATGGTAATCTAATCTCTCTACCTAACATAAGTAAGTTTGGGGTAAGACCAGTGGATTCATGAGGACTGGCTCGATATGCACCCGCCAAACATCCCAAGTTCATATCCCAGTTGGTCTGTTCTCCCCTTAAAAATGATTTTATCATGGACAATAAACTTCTATTGAACCTTTCTACTTGTCCGTTACATTTAGGATTTCTTGGTGTGGTCCTAGTTTTTCTTATTTCTAAAATTTCACATAATTCTTGAAAGACTTGGCTTTCATAGTTTCGGCCTTGGTCACTATGGATCGACAAAGGACATCCAAAACGACATATTACATCATTTAAGATTATTTGTGCACATGTGACCGCTGTTTGGTCCGGCACAGGAAACACTTCAACCCACTTGGTGAAGTAGTCAGTTACTACTAGAATATACTTGTTGCCTCTGGGTGTGATTGGTAAAGGACCCAGTATATCAGTGGCTATTCTGTCTAAAGGTGCACCCACTGGCATGCTGCCAAGTGGAGCTCTAATAGCTTTATGAGGGGGTTTGTTCTCTTCACATGTTTCACACTGTGAAATCCAAATACTTAGGTCTTCCCTCATTTCATACCAGTAATACCTCTGGGACAGTTTCCCTTTGGTTTTCTTTTTACCAAGATGTCCTGACATAACTGAGTTATGCATATTTTTCAAGACTTCATTTTTGATTCCAAAAGGAACTAACAATTGGGTATAGACTTCAATACCATCTTTCCTATGAAATTTCTTAAACAAGAGACCTTCTCTTATTTCTATGGCATCCCAAAGATGCCAATAATGACGGGTAGCAGGACTTTTATTTTCCAACTCCTTAATGGTTGGTCTGCTACCATTCTCTTTCCAGAGAAGTATAGGTCCAATATCGGTATCATCTCTTTGCAATTTTTGTAATTCTGGAGTGGAATAACCACCATTCCACGGTGTCCAGATATTTTCATCTGATACTTGTTGTCTAGTCTTTACTGCACAAATTTTTTGTTTGTTCCCTTTGCAGTTTCGAAGTCAGTTTTACTTTTATCTAGATTGATGGACAGGCTAGTAAAGCCTTGTATGGAGCTAGCCATGTCTATAGCTCTCTTGTGACACTTTTTACATGGTCCACATTTTAAATACTCTAAATTGTCAGTTTGTGGGCAGTCACAATCATGGGGATTATAGCAACGTGACATAGTATCTGCATTGCCATGTTTGACTCCGGCTCGATACTCGACCAAAAAGTCAAAAGCAGATAGTATTTCTAACCACCGGGCAATTCTGCCCTTAGGTTCTTTAAAGCTAAACAGCCAAATCAATGCCTGATGGTCTGTTCTTACACAGAACTTTCTTCCTAGAAGGTATTGCCTATAATATTCGATGAAATAGCGAACTGCCAAAAGTTCCTTGTCAGTAGTACAGTAGTTTCTCTCGGCCTTATTCAGCGTACGGCTGCCATAAGATATTACTTTCATCTGTCCATCTTGGACTTGACTGAGGACAGCACCTATAGCAGTATCACTTGCATCAGTATCTAAATAAAATTCTCCTTCATCTTGAGGGAAACTCATGATGTCAGTACTAACAAAGGCTTGTTTTAGTTTCTCAAAGGCTGTCTGACATTCTTCCTTCCAAATAAAGTCATTCTTTTTCTTTGTCAGTTCAGAAAGGGGTTTAACCAAAGCTGAGAATCCCTTGATGAATCGCCTGTAATAACTTCCCATCCCTAACAGTTGCCTCACTTCAGTGACTGTTGTGGGAGGAGGCATAGCAAGGATTTTAGCAATATTGTCTGGGTTGGGTTGTATACCCTTATCTGACACCAAGTGTCCTAGAAAGGCAACTTCAGTTTTCAACAATTGACATTTTTCTGGTTTCAGTTTAAGACCGGCTTCAGCCATTCTTTGTAAAACAAGGTCTAGTCTTTGCATATGGTCTTTAAAATTGTTACCAAAAACAATAATATCATCAAGGTAAATCAAACATATTTGCCATTGCAAGCCATTTAAAACAAGTTCCATGAGTCTTTGACACGTTGGAGGTCCGTTACAGACACCGAATGGCATGGTTTGAAATTCAAACAGACCATATTTGGTAACAAAAGCTGTCTTATGTATATCTTCTGATCGGACAGGAATTTGATGGTAACCACTGGTTAAATCAAATGTGCTAAAAATGGTTGCTCCTGCCACAGTATCAAGGCAATCTTGAATCCTGGGCAGGGGAAAGGCATCCTTTATGGTAACCGCATTTAAACGCCGGTAGTCCACACAAGGTCTTACTTTACCATTTTTCTTTATGACCAATACCAATGGACTGGACCAAGGGGAACTAGATTTTCTTATTATGCCTTGTTCTTGCATTTGCATTATGAGTTTCTTCTCCTCTTCAGCAAATGCTATGGGTACTCTTCTTGGAGGTTGCTTTACAGGCTTTGCATCACCAGTATCTATGGTGTGCTCTACCAAATGGGTCAGTCCTAAGTCATAGTCATTCACTGAAAATGCGTGAGAATATTTCTGAAGCAAGTGAAGGATTTCTTCTTGCTCCCCTGTAGTACGGCCAGCTGCTGCTTCATTATACAAGTTGATCAAATGGTGTGGAACTACACCACTTTTTTCCCCATCGGTGGTTCCTTTCTTGGATAAATTTCTAATTATGCCAGCATTAGTTGGCCAAGTTACTGGCTTGGATTCACCTAGTTTAATCCTTCTAGTAGGATTAAAATTCTTTATCTCATCACTGTCTTCTACAGTGAAAAGTGTAGTTGGTTGACTTTCGACCTTTTCCGCTTCACCAACAACAGTATTTTGATTTACTTGTATCTCATAATCAAATGGATTCATCAGGCGAATTTTATTGGTAACCTCATTTCTAATATCAACAAGACAAGAGGCCATCACAACAGGATGTGTCTCAATAAAATAAGAATGAGGTTCTATCAAGAAATCTTGTGGCTTAGTAAAATCATCAGTTTCAAATCTATCAACAAATACATCAATAATCATCTCAGTTTTGGGCGGAATAACAAAATGGTCAGCAGATCTCACTCTTCTTAAGGTTTCAGGTTGTCCAATCTGGATGCAGGGAATCTTGGTTTTATTCAGCAGTATAATTCCTTCAGTCAGTTTTATATCAGCGGGCCCTCCTTCACCTTTCATAAGAATATCTAAACCTAATAAGGCATCATCTTCTATCTCGGCAATAATTACCTCACTATCAAGAGTTAATTTGCCTAATTTAATGGTGAATACTCCTTTTCCCAATTCAGTCAAGGGTTGCCCATTAGCACTAGCTAGTATATTGGACTTCTGTAAGGTTGGTCTCTTAGAAAGTGGAATTTTATGGAAAATTTTTGCAGAAACCACAGTTCTGGCAGCTCCAGTATCAGCAGTGAAGGTCATTTTCATACCCTGTATGGCCCCTTCCACATATACTCCATCACTTTTAATAACTTGTCTTCCAACGACAAATTTTGGACTAGGAGCACTAGTATCTCTATTCACTATCTCTTCTGTAACTAAAATTTTATGTTGAGGTCTATTGTCTCGAATCACGGACAAATTCTCAACCTCCTCTGTAACTGAATCTTTATGTTGAGGTCTATTGTCTCGAATCACGGACAAATTCTCAACCTCCTCTGTAACTGAATTTTTATGTTGAGGTCTATTGTCTCGAATCACGGACAAATTCTCAACCTCCTCTGTAACTGAATCTTTATGTCGAGGTCTATTGTCTCGAATCACGGACAAATTCTCAACCTCCTCTGACTCTGTACTAACTTCTACCCAATGTATATCCCTAGTGACGGGATCTGGAACTAAACTGCTGATTTCAATATTCTCAAGACCCAATTGTTGACCTTTTATTTCACCTGCTATTTGGGTCCCCCCTCGGTCATCTGAGTGGACCCTATCTAGTTTAAAGAATAACCTTGGGGTGCCCCTGGTACAAGGTTGGGCCCCCTACTACTGCCTTCATTTCGTCGTCCCCATTGCTGTTTCCCATTGCTCCTGAGATTTGTGTCTGGTTGCCTATTTGGGTTGCTGAAACATTTTCTAGCAAAATGTCCAGGTTGGCCACAGTAGAAACATAGCAAAGTATTCCTTTGGCCGCCATCCTGTCTCAAAGCAGGAGGCTTATTGGTATTAGGAATAGCATTTGGTCTTTGGAAGGTTTTGGTTGGGACCTCTTGTTTTGTTTGTCCCATCATTTTGTGGAACAAAGCTTGTAGGTCTTCCTCTTTTATCATAATAGTTTTACTTTGTTCACCAGAGCCACCTGTGACTACTGGATTAGACATTTCAGTCTCTCTGGTTTCAACTGGTTTCTTGCCATTTAGTTGGCCATGTATCAAGTCTTTTGGGGTATTCTTGATTTGCCTTACTGACTTTTTGATCTCGTCAAGCTGGTTAGGGTTCTTCATAGTCTCCATATAAGTTAAGATTTCATAAACTGCATCATCAATGGTAGCAGGATCTCTGTGGAGTTCTAGATGCACTCTAGCCTTATAATCATTCAAGCCTAGTAAAAATCTCTGTAACAGGTCCTCCTGTCTGGTTCTTGCATCCCGGTTTTTATATGCTTTATAATAGAGCCTCTTTAACTCTGCCGCAAATTTCTCAACACTCTCCCCTGTCAGTTGCTTTCTCCTACTAAATTGGAGTTTATATGTTCTAGTGGTCTCTATAACCCCAAATCTATTATTCAACTCTTTAATAACTTTCCGGTAGCTGCCCAATGTTTTCTTGGACAGTTGGTCAAAGGTGAAGTCGCCTGCCTCACCATGTAGTCTAGGTAACAATTCTTGCAATTTGTCATGTTTGTTCCAGCCCCTGAGGTCTGCGACTGCTTCAAATCTGTTATGCCACACCTCCCATTTCTCTTGTCCTGTGTAGGGTGGCAGTTTCATGCTATGATGATGATCCGCACTGCGTTGGGATCGGGAGTGTGTCACCTGACTGGTGGCTACACTGTCAATGCCTGACTCATCAGAGCTTTCGTCTGGGTGTTCTGAGTCACTTGACTCACTTTCTGAAGAGAGGGACTTTCTTTGTATCCGACCCAATCTTCTATTTCTCAATTTTGGTTGTCTTATGGGTTTAGAACCCACTGTGGAAAAATTTCCTGGAACAGCAGCTTGGATGGCTGAGATAACTTGAGTTATCATTTCTTGCATGGCTCCCTTGAGCATTCCATAAATACCTGTTGAATCCCCCTTAGATCCAACATTGGAATCCCCCTTAGATTCACCATTGAGCTCAAGTGTAGGGAGAGCTTTCCCTTTGGGTTGATTAGCTTGACTTTTCTTTCTGAGTCGCAAGCTTCTCCTTGGACCATTACTTAATGGAGGTATAGTATTGATACCACTGATACTGGGTGCATCGTCAGGTAGTATTGACCTTAATACCACTGTTTCATCTGGGAGTTCATTGTCTGACACCTCAGTCAGGACAATGTCTTCATTCTCAGTGCTGTCATGTTGATCAAGAAGGTCAACATCACTTTCTTCACTTAGTTCTACCTTATTTGTACCCACACCTCCCTTAGGTGGGGCATAAGTTTTTGTTTTAACCATGCCTAGGCTATTAAACAATTCTCAATGGTACGTATCACTGGACCCAGTAGATATAAAATCTTAATGTAGATCCCGCCGAGGATGCCAAAATTATGTAGCGCTCCAGGGGTAGAACTGTTAACCTCTGAACTATAGGAGTGTTCTAATTCTCCCAACTACCTTCTACCAAAATATCCCCGTCTAGGCAAAGTAAACCCTTAGATCAACAAATTACTATTAATTATTACCACGGTAACGATAAATCAGCCAAGTGATGACAATGACAATGTATTTAGCCTATGAAGACTAAATTTCCAGGTTGCAGGCTTTAATGATCATGAAGAGTGAATAAGTTTCCATATTTTATTAGTTCAATTCAATATAAGATCAATTTATAAGATCAAAATGTTCAAAACTAAACCCTGGTCAGTCCACAGTGTATTTAAACCAGAAAATTTACAATATATGGAAACTTTGAATAACAAATGTTAAAAACTATTAACAATAACAAAAAGTGTTTAATCTCTACCTTAGAGATTAATTACTTCAACTTTTAGAAAGAATTATCCCCCTTTTATTAACAGTAATATTTGAATCAATCTACGAACTATAACTAATGAAAGGAATTATCTCCCTTAGATTAATAGATTAATCTCTTTCCTAGAGACTATTCAAAAATATACAAATGTACACATATACTAGAAAATGTTTCTGTCCTTAGAACAAGTCACTTCAACAATTTAGACACATTATATAATTACCAACACTATTTGAGTTGCTAACATTTATTTGTGCAAATGTTACTATTAGTATTAATTAATGTTATCACTTTTACTTCAGTAGATAATTTCAATACAATTTTATGATATTCTCAACCTTTGGAATATCAGTTTAATGTATTCCAAACCTCATGAAATACTGAGTATTATTCTAGTTTAATGTATTCCAAACCTTATGAAATACTGAGTATTATTATAGTTTAATGTATTCCAAACCTTATGAAATACTGAGTATTATTACAGTTTAATGTATTCCAAGCCTTATGAAATACTGAGTATTATTATAGTTTAATGTATTCCAAACCTTATGAAATACTGAATATTATAATTTAGTGTATTCCAACCCTTATGAAATACTGAGTATTATTATAGTTTAATGTATTCCAAACCTTATGAAATACTGAATATTATAATTTAGTGTATTCCAAACCTTATGAAATACTGAATATTATAATTTAGTGTATTCCAACCCTTATGAAATACTGAATATTATAATTTAGTGTATTCCAACCCTTATGAAATACTTAGTATTATTATAGTTTAATGTATTCCAAACCTTATGAAATACTGAGTATTATTATATTCCAACCTAAGGAATATCTGTTTATTATATCCCAACCTTTTGGAATACTCCACCGTCACAAGTTGATTAAAGTATTTATAAGAATTTTAATCCCTATAATTAATTACTAAAAATTAATTATACAATTTAGAGTTATACTAAGTTTCATTAATTTAAAACCTTGAACTTGTTAAACAACTAGTAAATCCTGTTAACATTTTAATTAACTATTTCTTTTACTTCCAACAAGAGCATTATTTAATTAATAATAGTTTATCTTTAAATAAACATCAATGCAAATTTTACAAGCAAGTTATGTAAAAACAAAAATATTAAGATAAATTATACTTTTACAATTTTTGGTTTAGTATTGTCTAAATAAAATTATCATACAGCTTTAATAGCAACTCAACAAAATATCTTGGAGACCAGCCCCACAGTTCTGTCAAAATAATTCTATGTTTCCAAACTAAACTTTTACTATTTATAGTTACTTTTACTTTCCATATCTTTGATAAAAATGTATTTTAAAAATAAAATATTATGCCAAAAGTGTAAAAATATATATTTTAGCCAGAGACTCAAAAATACTGACCGTTCCAGTCAAAACCAAAAGCAGAACTCCTGATGCTGGCGTCAAATGACGTCACATCGAACGTGAAAATATTCCACCAACGGTGGGGAAAATCCCACCGATGGTGGGAAATGACCAAAGGTGCACGCACACTATCAAAAATACTTAATACAATTTTAAAACTCAAATAACTAATAACATATTTCTTATTTTATAAAAGTAACTCCTCAAAGTTAAAGAAAGAATTTTTCTACAACAACTAAATCATCGTAAGTTAAATTTTGTACTTGGCGCCACACCGGAAGTGAACAATCGTAAGCAACAAGTGGTTGATGAATGAGACAGCGGGCTCATAATATGGCCAAATTCTCCCGTAAAAACACATGACAGCTACTATAAAATGCATGAATGGATTACTACTGATCTGAGGAGTTACAATATGTCCATGGTTACGATGTACATAAACTTAAAACGATGTTTATTGACAAAATCAGTAACGTAAATACACTTCCAAGTTAAAACATGGCGACTGCGCCTGAGCTGAAATTGACATAATTCTGTGTATTCAGTGACAGTTTTACTAGACTACAGGTACTTTACAAATGAAAATAACACATAACCCGTATAATGATATATAAAGGACGTACCAGGTACATAATTAATGCATACAATATATATATATAGCGATTCAGTTCATTTCAACAATAATAGCTATGCAATGCAATCTTCAGTTCCCACACTTTCATGTTTAGCAGACAGCAATTTGAACATGTGCTTACAAAAATGATTCCAAAGAAAATGTGAAACTATGATAAAATTAACAATTCCAGAAGTTGGATAGTTTGCATTTCCATTACTTTAATAAAATGTGAAACAGTCAATTTATTCTTATTTTCTCTGAACACATTACCCAATAAAAATGCATTGCTGTCTGACAGGTAAAACAATGACATATTCAAGTATTGATTAATTATGTCATATTTTGTACAAATACATAGTACAAACAGCTATATTTCCTCATACACAACCATGCATATGCAAACATGACAAATGGTATTTGTCTTAATATTCATCACAATACTCATATAAATTACAACCCCCCTCCCCCCTGCTGGTTCTCACAATAATATTAATTTGTGGTTTGTTTTTCTATTATGTAGTGTGTTATGTGTACACACTTGTAAATAAAAAAGATGTCTGTTAGTAGTGGTTACAAGATGTACAGCGCTTTACCGATTTTAAGGATATGACCACAGTTTAATTGACATCCTGTGTTTAATTTATTCATGACTAGCTAGCACTAAGTGAATGTTTATTTACGTTAGACCCATGTATGTGCTGAAATCATGTAATATTATACCTTGTGTAGATCTGCGGTGAAGTTTCCGTCATCTTTAGTAAAAAGGTTGCGCCGAATAGATATGGAAACCCGTTTGAAAGGATATAAAGATTTTGAAATTGAAAGAGATTTTTTTTTTAATAAACTTGGTGTCCTGATTGATGGGGATTTTAAATTTGGTATACTGCTATATATAGCTACTTGTTTTTGTTCGTTTCCTTGGCGGTGATACAGGCAATCTATATCGAAATGTTTTTTTGTAAAGAGTCAATGTCAGTCCCCTTTTCCTCTTTCCCTTGAATCCTGGCATCTCCTTAAAGTGGACAGAGAATAGTTTATTTTGATTAGAGTATTTAACAGTTTTGTGTTTAAAAGTGTCAATTTATCAATTTTGCAGAAAACAATTACCAAAACTTGAAAATCTCCTCATGCATTCGCAATGTGCTCTATCAGAACCGATCTCCTCAAGCAGGAAAACGAGAAAATTGACAGTTTGTAGATTTATCTAGATTTCAATTTACTTCTGACTAATCGGAATTTATCCCCGATTACATGTAGACTCCCATGATGAAAAAATATTGAAAATTTAACTTGCATCTTTGTCAAGAACAACTTAGAAATGCACGAGTGTCACAATTTTCGTCATGTTTTTCGTGGGACGATTGATTTTGCGAGAGTTACACTTCATATACAAGAATAAACTATACATGTTTCTAATCGTGAAAGCATTCGCCACAGCATAGCATTCTCTGATTTTGCAATATTCGAGCAGTAAAAAAGAAATTTTTATTTTTGACATGTACATACCTTGCGAAGCGGCTTCTTGAACTCTCCTCCACCAAAACCGGAAGTTATCCTCACGAATTTCTTTTCAGAACCAACTGTTCTGCTTGTGCCGATTACCAGCCGTGATGATCCTCTTTCAAAACGTCCAGCACAACACCGCCTTCCACCAAAGATGACGACCGTTATTAACATATAAATTTTCTTTAATTAGCTATTACCTCTGCCTATTTATATTGGAATTAACTGAAAGTTAAATAGTATGTATACGATAATGAGTTGTTAACATATATATATATATATATTATATATGAAATATGCAAATGTAACCTAATTTGATCAAAATTCATTAGAAAACCATCTCGGAAACCACTGTACAAAATAAACCAAACTTGACTTTCCCAAAATTGTCATTGAGTGGTCTTCTTTCAAAACCGTGTCCGACATCTTAGCGCGTTGTCCATCAAAGATGATTATCTTTTCTAATATTATAAATTTGCTTAAAATACTAATCGTTTTTTTTCTACATTTTTTAAAATTCAACTAGCATTTGAATAGTAGGTAACCGTATATATTGTAATAAGTTGCTAAAAATATATTCCCTGTTTTTCTGCATTTTTTATTCTATTTTGACGATTATTGACAAGTATGCAAATTAAGTGTCAAATTATTTGAATTCTAGCTGTGGTTAATATCATGGAAAACACACAGACCTATAATTGTTTGAATATTACCTAGCAACCATACTTTTCTGGAACCAGAAGAACAAAACATGTGACATGGAACATTTGATTTTAATATATTTTAATTAATTCAATGGTAAATATATTGGAAGACTCCCAGAAATATTATTTCATGGACAACATCCTATTAATCATACATTTCTGGAAACAGAATAACAAAAGATGAGCACAAATTTGATTTCCAACTTTTGTAAATACATATATCTAGATACGATAACCTAACCCTCAGTCTGATGTTGCTCCCAGCGAGGGTTACGAATCGGTCCCATTCAACGTAATGGAGCAAATTAAAATTTTCGTTCCGTGAATATTTCAAATTTCTTTTTGCATATGTGGTCATAACTTATTATTCCCTACAATTTTTAAGTAATGGTGATACGAACCTTCACGATCGATTTCGTATTCGAAAATTGTTTCTTGTCCGCCACGACACCTTACGTAGACTCTCGTGACGGGCGAAGCCTATCCATATATGGATCTGAATGCCAATATGGAAAACTTTTACTACGATATGTACGGCAATCGATCCAAATCAGGATATCTCCAAAACCGAGGCAAGTGCACGTGAAATAGCAACTTGTAAACAAAATGTCGGACAGAAAGAAGATCTCATGCATTCAAATTTTCAAATAGATATAAGTCTACCATGGATTGATGCAGCGTTTACTTAACACCTCAAGCTTTATCTAAATATATTTATCTTTCACCCCCGTTAATTTTTCCAACCACTTCAACGGAATTAGGACAAAAAACCGCCCGGTGTGAATCACTCCGGGCCTGCTCCATTACGTTGAATGGGACCGATTCGTAACCCTCGCTGGAAGCAAAAGCGGACTGAGGGTTACGTTATCGTATCTAACATATATCATGGAAAACTCTCTCACCTAATTTTATTTTATTTTAAAAAGTACGTAGCAACCATATATTTATGGAACCAGATGCGAAGACCACCGAATAGCTGTGACACAGAACAAGTGGATTTAAAAATTGGAGAAAAAAAACATTGGTTGTGGATTCTCAGTCCTATTATTTGGGCAATTCATGCCACAGGCGCCCGTGGCACGACCATCCCCCCCCCTTTTTTTTCTAACTTCCTGTTTACAAATTTATTTTCAATAACATTTCTTTATTTCTTTATTATTTCATTTCTTTTTCCTTATATTAACTTGTTCGTGTCAATATTCATACAATCTTATGTTAACATCTATATAGGGTCGACATAAGGTTGACATACAATTTGATGTTAACATAAGATTGTTTGATTATTGACACGAACAAGTTAAAATAAGGAAAAAGAGATGAAATAATTAAGAAATAAAGAAACTTTATTGAAAATAAATTTGTAAACAGAAAGTTAGAAAAAAAAGGGGGGGGGGGGTCCGTGCCACGAGCGCCTGTGATTCATGCTGGGAGATTCGTCGCACATTCATTTGTTAGGCGGTTTCATTATCATTGTTAATGTTTCCAGGCTGGGTTCAAATAAAAGAAAATCTACATGCATAGTTCCAAAAAATCGTCTTATTTGTTGTCTGAATTTCCGTACCTGTTTCTATATAAACACATGCATATACAACCAGGAATTTGAATTCATACGTCAATTGGATTTCGTTATATGAACAATATTTTGGAAATGACGCGTACAAGTTTCACTTTTAATATATGTTTACTTTGAAATGTTACGATGTGTATTCCCGTTTATTCGTCACAACGAAACCCGGAAGTAATATAACCCAAAGATCAATATGTAAATAAAAGGTAAATAAGGGTAATAACAAAAGTACCGAACTCCGAACAATCTTGCAAAGGGAAAGTCAAAACTCATAAACAGACAAAATTATATAATGTCTCGATAATTTAACTGCAGGTAAGAAATATAATTAATTACAAATTGCATGAACGCACAAATGCTGTTTTGTCTGAATTAGATCGGTTTCCATTCTCCTATAATGTTAAAGCAATGCTTAAATTTTATTACAGATTTTAAAAATCTGAAACAACACTCTCGGCCACTACTTTATCATGCCCTAATAGTCATTAATTGTGCTGAAAAAATCATCGTACACTGATATTTCAAGTTTCAAGTTTCAAGTTTTTATTAATAAGAAAAATCAATCAAACATTGATGTCCTCCCAAAATTAACATGATATTAAATCAGTAAACATATATATAATTATGAATACATTACATTTTTAAATGACAAAATATCATATTAAAGAAAAATAAACTTATCTGATACTCATACAATCTTTGATATAGTGACATATATTCATAGTGTCATCAATACTATTTGGATTTAACAATCTAGTTATTGTTTTCATATATTCACTGTATGTTGGTGGGCAGTTTAACATCCCATAAAATAATCTTTATCCGTGACTGAACAGATAAAAAAAAACCAATAAACTTCTCGCATCTTTTTCACACAGTAATGGAAACAACGTTTACAAACTTATTCTAATGGCAAATTATGTTCACGTTTAGTTTTTGTCAAGAATAATATCCGATTGTGAAAGCTATCTCTTAGTACATTGTATCATTAAAAAGCGAATTGAATTAAGAATGTGCCTCACCCGAAAGTAAGAAAACACATTTTGCTTAAAGCATTTTTTTTAATTCCACTAAGCTACGCGTTTAGTGTTGCTATTGTTAATACATTTTCCAATTTAACTATGAAGAGCTGTTATAATTCGTCTGTTCCGATATTCGTCAGATCCTATTTTGGGGAATTAGTACGGAGGATAGCGTACAATCTTATCTCGCCACGAACCAGGTTACTGAGTTTCTGAAAACCTGTTGAAGTAGGGTTTTAATAAAAATTCT
Source organism: Bathymodiolus brooksi (assembly GCA_963680875.1). Classification (NCBI taxonomy): domain Eukaryota; kingdom Metazoa; phylum Mollusca; class Bivalvia; order Mytilida; family Modiolidae; genus Bathymodiolus; species Bathymodiolus brooksi. Next base: position 60,680,887 of record OY804575.1, read on the forward strand.
TCAGTAGGTTTCGTACAATGACTTTTAAAATATTGTGAGAAGAAAGTTTAAACAAAATGGTGGTCAACAATACTTTTCATCTTAGACATGAAAATATTTGCCGTTATGTATTAATATCCTCTCGTCCGTTAAAATCGGTCAACACCTGAAACAATCTCTACCCAGAGTTATCGGTCCTTACACTCTATCCAATCTCTATCAACGCCTAAAAAGTAGTCTACCTTTGTATTAAACTGGTTTCTTTTTTATAAAATAATATGAAACAGGCACGGCCATGAATGCTCGCGAATCTGAAAATTATCTGGCAATTTCACGCTCATCCAGTACATCAAAAAGTGTCGAGATTTTTGGGCCGAGATATATCGGGGACGACTTTTTTTTAGGGCCGAATTTAGTCTCATTCAATCATCAAACTGTTGTTCCTTACGAAATCTCAAAAGTTAACTTCCTGGTAGAAACAAAAATTCTTGTCAGTATGTCAAGAGATTTAATAAATTAAAAAATATCAAATTATAAGTAAAACAAGCTAACAAAATGACTTTTATTACACACAGGTTCCGGGTTCAGTGATATCGGACGTACGAGAGAGGGTACGAGATTTAGGATCACCTTTTCGCTTTATGTTAAAAAGATCTTCATTAGTTGAGTGTATTAGTGTGTTACACGGAACGTGTTTACAATGCGCAGAATTTTTTTTTATCCATCAGTACATAGCCAGAAATCATGGGTACTTTGCTCATGCATATTCATAAGCCAAATCGCGTCATGTAAAAAGCTCATTAGAGCTTATGTTGTACTGTTTTATTATGTGCCGAATCAAAATAAAGTTTTCTTATTCTTATTCTTATTCTTATGTATGACGTCAGCAAATAAACGTTGAACCATATTTGGAAGACGCTGATCAAAGAACGCTGATGAAAACTCGTATCTATTTATTTTTAATAATATTTCATTATTTGTGATCGTATCAAAATTAATTGTCATCATATGTTCATTAGGAACTCGATGATGTGTGTGAAAGATCGAAAATATTTGCACTGCCCCCCCCCCCCCCCCCTTTTCACGAACAATTAAATAAATAAAAATATGTAAATAAAAAATATATTGTGCATTTTTTTTCAATATCTGCCCCACATAAGTATTAACTATATCATTGAAAACGTTTAGTATATAGATTTTATATTGTTAAATTTTTGGAATGTGCTTACTACAAGTATTCAATGTTTTGTTGATATTGTGTAATAAACATTCATCGAATTCAAATGTATCATTATAAAAAGTTTGTTCACCCTTCATGGAGCCTCGACTTAATTATTTTCTATATTTAAACCGGTGTCGACAATGATTGACTATTTTTCAGCAGATAACAATTCGAGTTTTAATGAAAACACACGTTACCCTTCAAGTGGCCCTTACAGAAGCTGACATTTCCCAAAATCTGACCATTTCAATCTTCCTGGGAACCGTGGAAACAAATTTTATTCAAATAATGTGTGAAAAAAGAGATAGATCTACACCGGAAGTTTCCGTATTTGGTTCAGAAAATAGTGTGCATCCATGGTAAACAATTAAAAAAATGGTCAGAAGTCGACTAAGATTTGAATTCTGCAGTGATATCCATATTAGAATTCACAGAAATATGCCTTGTTTTTAAAATAGTGTGGGAACCGCGAATAATTTATACATCTAGCTAAAATTTGCTGTGCTTGTTTCTACCGGTATAATGTCAAATATTTGACCTCAGAAAAAGGCCCGCATCCCCGAACAAAATATTTCTTTAAGAAATCTTTGTAAAAATTTCTGGCTTGAAGAAACCGCCATCTTGGATATGCAAATGAGCAAACTACCCATGATTTCTGGATATGATGTGCAGCCATGTTTGTCAAAAAATCCTAAGTACACATTTTATACCACAAAGAGCTCGCTCACGCTCGCATATTACCAGTGTAATGTTCAGCAACTATAGAGGCTATTACAACAAGGAATCAGAATTACAGCGCTGTATGACTGATCACCGTATAAAAAATAATCCCTTGTCTTCGTTTGAAAATAAACAAAGAAGCTTCTCAAATATTAGTTATATGGTATTCTTTACATATTTTACAATATATGGGGTCATTATATCAAGTTACCCTTTAATAAACTGATTTTGCCAAGATTCTTGGCATATAGGCGTTGACAGAGATTGGAGAGAGTGTAAGGACCGACAACTCTGGGTAGAGATTGCACCTGAAATCGGTCACCATTTTGGAATGCACTGTCACGTGAGTTCAGATGTCGACGACGTCATTTATCCTGACTGCCAATCGTAACTACTCGGCCATTCTCGCTACCCTGCATATAACCTCGTATGCATTAGGCGTATAAATCGCACTACTTTTCACATGCCAGTTACATGAAAGTTTGATAAAGTTATATTTTAAACAATTTTCTATATTTCAATTAAAGTTTTAATTAGTTTTGCATGATTAGATTTTACTTAGTATGTCTTCCGGAACCTTTGAACCGTAATGAGAGCGGGAGGTTTGGCGCCTTAAAATCTGATTCAACCCACCATTTCTTTAGAAATGCCTGTACCAAGTCAGGGTCATTACGGTTTTCACAGTTTTCCGGTTGTTGACTGATTTTGTCTGTTTATATAATTATGAGTTTTGACTTTCCCTTTGTAAGATTGTTCGGAGTTCGGTAATTTTGTTATTACCTTTATTTTCCATATTGGATTTTCGTGGACTATATATTTGTGCGGCTCAACTTAACTTAACTTGCGGCAAACAATTTAAGAAGAATTTCTACTATGTACGTACGAGGTTATTTGCAGGATAGCAAGAATGGCCGAGTAGTTACGATTGTCCTGACTGCGTCCAGAAATAGATAATCGATTTACTTTCACTTTGATCAGAACAAAAAATAAGATTATAACAGATAAGAAAAAAATATCTATAGGTATTGGTGCCAAAATGGTGCCATTTTACTATTACCATTTTGACTTAATAATCAAAGTCAAATATTTCCAGAAAAAAACAGTCCGTAGTGGATAATTTGCATATCCTGGGTTTGTTTACAATCCACTGCGCATCTTGACCTATATTTACAACTCTATAACTATAAGGCAACGACAATTGTATTGTTTTCGTTTTGAAATTCGGTAATTCCTTAGACAATTTTCAGATTTTTAGCGGGAAATTGTTTGGAATAAATATGATTTAATATAAATTCTGTACATGGAAATGGATAAAATTGTACATGAAAACAGAGAAATTCTCTGCTGAAAACAAGTGACGGCAAACACAATTTAATGAAAAAATGGGAAAATGTTGGAAAAAGCAAATTAAAAAAATATTGTAAAATACAATCTCTTTGGCCTATTCTCATATCCGAACATCCGGGTATTTAATAATTAATTGGGGTGAGGTCAGCAGGAATCCTCTAGATTTTACTTAGATTCCAATGGAAAATTTGAATTTTATTTTCCTAATTTAAAATAAACCCGTCTGATATAAATTGACGAAAATCAAACTAGATATCTGATTTAGTGTCTATAAGGACCAGAGGTGATTTTAATTAAAATATTTAACTTCTGTTGGAAGATAGCGAATAAATTAATATACATTGGAGTCTATGTAGAATCCCGAGGATTTTCCTTGGCTTCACCTCAAATATTTTCTTCGTCTCAAAATTGATAATCATTGATTGGTCAATTACATTATGGTTGACCGATTTTAGGTAGCGTGACTTGTGTGTCATTACAAAACTTATGCAAACAAAAAAGATCAGTGAGCCGACATTTCTTCATCGAATTAAACGATGTTTTGGCATTTTATTTGGTTTAAGTGCCCAAGTAAACATGGCATTTATCTTTGATATAGATACCAATTTGAATGAGAATAATAACGAAATGTCTTAACTGATCGATTTACGGTCACAGTTGGATACCCAATATTTAATCTGGCAGAAATGAAACAGATTTATTTAATTGAAAATACAACTATCCTAACAATAAGAAAATTAGAAATATGTCAAAGAAAAGAAACCATATGCAAATCTTCACGGGAAAAAACCAGTGCGAACCTCCACGAAGACACATTGATTAAGTGGTCGGATTATGTTATACTTATTTTATTTTTGGAACGTAAACCAGTCGTCAAAGAGGAAGCAATATTCCAAACACAAAAAAGATGAATTCATTTGGCCTACACAAAATGGGATGAATCTATATGATATCTACGACATAGACCAAAAACTGGTTTATACATGACTAGGTGAGAAAGGTACATCACATCACATCAGTTCTGTTGTACGAATTCATCCTACTCCAAATACCCCAGTGACATTTAAATTATTGGCTTAACATATAAATTATAACTTATAAGGACGTAAACATCCCCAAATGTAATAATTGTTTGGACTATTCGTCACAAATCACTGACACAACGGCATTGTTACACCATGAAAAAGATTTACTATATATTACAAGATTGAATATCATTGGACTGGAATGTTTAACCATTGTCCATAAAGAGCTACTAACAACAGGAAGATAATTATGAAATATCAGGGTACACTGAAGGTAAACAAACCAACCCCCTTTTTTTCCCCGTAATTTTCAATACGAAAGTAGTCCCTTTTCAAGAAAAAAGTTCCTTTCACTTTGTAGTATTGTGAAAACTACTGAATGGAATGGACTAATTAAAATTGATAATTGAAGTTAAATAAATAGGGATTATTTTGAGCCCAAATTTGATGGATTTAGTTGTATTTTAATACCTCTATGGAGGATTTGATGCATGACCTATAAATAGTGAATTTCTTGGGGATGACCGAGCTATTTTTAGAGTAGGTGCTTTCCGTAGCATGGCATTTCACTGCAAGATTTTAAACATGCCCTGATATTTTGACAGAACGTAGAGGAAACATGTACGTTTCAGAAAATATATGGTCTTCAAAAGGTTAAACTTAAGATAAAATGACCAGGTAGGCTCGAAAAAACAGAAATTTAGTAGAAAACCTTAAAGAAATTAATTGGTGGTTTGACACCTAAACAAACCAACCCCCTTTTTTTCCCCGTAATTTTCAATATCATGTGTGTTGGCCCACATGGTTTATAAATAGCTCTAGGCATGCATTGTAATAGTTTTATATGAAACTTCTTGTCAACAACTTTAACTATGATATAACGAATTAATATGATCATTCTAAAATTAAAGTCAGTAATTGGCGGCGGGACTTTTTACCCAAATATACCCAAATGCAGCTTCAAATTATATTATTTCTATTATTTTGAGATGTTTTATGAATAATTAATGATTTATTAGCTCCTCTATCGTTATTTTTTCATGAATTTCAACAAAATAGTCAGGTTTTTACGGATCTCGGTCGGGTCGCTTACAATCACGAATATACCCAAATATACATTAAAATTTCGTCTTTCAAAAGTCTGATATATATAAATTATTTTTATATTTTTACAGAAATTCTGATACTGAAAACAATTCTAGTCTTTTTAAAACTTATGCAGTTGATTTAAGGCGATTGCTATGTGAGCAAGTGGTATGTCTAATCACCAAAAAAAAAGGAGCATACTGATCATTTCCCGTTTTCATATATATTTTTATTCATATTAAAAAGGAAGAAAAGGAATAAGATAAATAGATAAAATAACTAAAAGAGTGTTGGAAGAAATATATTTGTTATATGTAAGTAACACATACAATGTACCATATGAATTTTGAGTGTGTTTGGGTACATTTGTATTTGTTGAAAGCAGCCATGTTGGTGTATCGATGTTTATAATAGTTATAAAATTGATCATTTTGATTACTCTTGTGACAAATTTATGAAATTTGAATTTTTTTATGGAAAATAATTCATATAGAACCTTTAACTAATACAATAAATACGATTTTATGGTGTATTTGGGTAAAAAGTCACACCCAATAATTGGTGTTCTCCATCTTAATTGTTTATTGAAATTTTGGTTGTATTCTCAACAGTAAATAAATACAAATTGGCAACTTCACAAAGCTAACAGAAAACAGTTTAAGCAAACCTATTAAATTATATTGTACATAGATAGGTTTATTGTTTACAAGTAGCAATTGCTGTAAGACATAGTACACCAACTCCTGTTCCTTGCCAACTAGCTGCGGAACCGTAGCTCTTTATGGTCCTTTTTTTTTCTTCTTTTTTTTTTGGCAGACCATAGCAACTGGCGGAACCTTGCCAACATACCAGACCCGACAGTAATTTGTTTGAATAATTCTCATTGATATACATGTATCCTTTCACTTCAGGCCAGAGAAACAAACTCTGGTACTAGAGTCAAGTTTCATTTATTTCTCAATCGTTTAACATTTTCAAGGTACATGTTCCTCTACCAATAAAACTGACCACCACCATGTAACTGAAATATTGTTGAAAGTGGTGTTAAGCACCATAAGCCTAAACCATCAAGCATCAAAATTCATATATTGTATCTACGGTACATACAATTAGTGATAGTTAATAAGTAACTTGAACTAGATAATTGATTATTCTCCCATCCAGACATACTGGAATTTGATAATTGAAGAAGGTGAGTGCAGCAAGCATCTTTGGGAATTTACCTCTGTTTTGATGGAAAATTTGAATTTTATATTTATATGATAAACTATACCTGTCATATAAAATATAATTTGAAGAAAATCAAAATAAAGACATGATATTATGTCAACAAAGACCTCTTATGTCTTTGGATTTTGATTATCATATTTAACTTCTTCCGATTAGATATCAAAGAATTAATTTGAATGGAAGTCTACATAGAGTCCTGAGGACTGGCTTCATCTCCAAACATTTTTTCTTCATATCACAAATGCTGATTATTGATTGGTCAGTTACATAATGTGATGTCATACGGGACAAAGGAAATAATGAGTTAAAATATCTTATATTAAACAATCAAGGTGTCAACGGATAACAGTAATTACAATAAATCACAAATAAATAATGAATATTAATACAAAATATAATGGTAAATCTCTATTTTATCAGACCACAAATGTTTTGGTATAGATCACTACTTTTTTAATTCAGAATATTTTCACCTAATTTTAAACATAGTGCTACACTTAAAACACTTATTTCTTATTGTGTAATTGTACATACAAAATGCTCATGTTTATCAGGATAATTTTATTGTTCTGTTCATTTTAAAAATATAATTATTCATCACAATTTATTGTGCCTTAATTTAAGTTTCCTTAACAACAAAAATCATTTCATGAGAAAATGACAATTATATATTTATTTTGTAAACAAAATATGTCACCTGACACATCTAATGGAACACTTATCCAAACAGATGGCAGAAGTTTAAGTAATCGAGAAACAATAAATCTATTATTTTATTGACTTGCTGCTGTAGCAAAAAATATTTGAAAGAATAAACAAATACATTATGAAAAAAAAGTTTAAACAGTCATTGTCAACAATTCAACCAAATTAAAATGTTAACAAAACAAACAATCACCTCTCGTCTCAAATTACTAAACACAAAAAAAAAACCCACAACATATGGGATCCCAACCTTCCCTCTCTTAGCTATTGGATGAACAACAACAATACAGATATAAGCAAGCATATGCTAATGCTACTTGTATCAGTATTCAATTTTAACTACATGTATCAGTATTCAATTTTAGCTACATGTATCGGTATTCAATTTTAGCTACACGTACCAGTATTCAATTTTAACTACATGTACCAGTATTCAATTTTAACTACATGTACCAGTATTCAATTTTAACTACATGTACCAGTATTCAATTTTAGCTACATGTACCTATAAATATAGCATACATATGATTTTCATTTGATACATGTATGTTATAGGAAAAAACTGAAAATGTTATTTTGGTATGATCCAATACTATGAACAGCTATAGTCTATCACAGAATTATGCCTGGGATCAGTCACTACCCCTGGGGCAAGGAGCTACCAGTAAAGTATTCAAAGGATTCAACAGGGTAAGAGGAATCTGTCACTTTAATTGGAAAATTTAAAATATTTTTATTTTAAGGATTTAACAAAATTATAAGACTTGTTCCTTTTAGTTGGGACAAAATGCTTTTGATACTAGTACAAAGATTTATATATGGTAACTACATAAATTATTTATATGAGAAAGAAAGGTATCGTTATATTGTTACGCAACAAAGGGCAAGTTCAAGTGGATCTCTAAGAGTTGAGTAGTGTTTGATCGTTTATATCATTTTTCAACCCTGGTATGTTCCAGGGTTACAAATAGTAACTCTCGAAGGACATAAATCCAATCAGATATGCTTTTGAATATAATGGTTTAGGGCCAACTTTCGAAGATGATTTTTATACTCTTACTCCAGAATTGTTCAGTCAGAACAACTATTTGTTTGATACAGTGTTCTGGGTTTTTTTTATTACAAGTACAAGCAACTTATAAAGTTTTCGTCAAGAACTAGTAAAAGAAAATTGTTGCCAGACTATCCTCCTTATTCCCCAACAGATTCTAGCTAAATTTGTATTGAAGGCTTTAACTTAAACATATCTCTATCAAGTTGAAGTTTTGCCGTTCGAGGATGTAATAATATTCTTGTAAGAATCATTTATATTTTCTGTTCTATTTATAGCTGAGCGGTGAAGATGTAGCAGTAAAGGTGTTTACACCTGCTGGTCAGATGAGACCATCTGATGTACAAGTGAGAGAGTACAAAGTGATGAGCATGTTAAGACATGAAAATATTGTCAAGTTACTGGGTATTGAAGAAGAGGTAAATAAAATATTGTCAAGTTACTGGCTATTGAAGAAGAGGTAAATACCACATGTATTCTACTTTCATCTTAATGGAATATATCCTAAATTATGTGTCTTTACATTCTGAGTTCCGTGTTGTGATGTCCGTTACGATTTCTGCATAAAAATAATGTTTGGTTGTCTTTACCTCCAGTTATTTGTAGGAGGGCACATGTCTTATTTACATTATTTGTGTTTGTTTGCATATAGTGGTGTCTAACACATATTGTGTTGTGGTTTTTTTCTTGGTCTTGTGTGCCCTGTGTTGCCTGTTTCTCTGGATTGTCATTTTTTATTGCCCCTTCGGTATTCTCTCACGTTTATTAAGTCAAACAGTCAGTTTCAAACATTGAGTAATTAAAATAACTGGCATGATTAATCTGAATTGGCATGCAAATTTATTTATAATTTGTAAATTTTCCCTTTGATCTTTACACATTTATATCTTGTCACATATTTTGCAGTGATTGGTTGATTGGTTTATGGTTTTAATGACTCTTTCAACAATATTTCAATTATTTCGTGGTGGTCAGTTTTATTGGTGGAGGAAACCCAAAGAAAACCACCGACCTGTCACAAGTCACTGACAAAATTTATCACATAATGTTGTATCGAGTACACCTCACCATGAGTGAGGTTCAAACTCACAACTTTAGTGGTGATAGGCACTGATTGCACAAATAGTTGTAAATTCAACTACCATACGATCACAACCACGATATGGCCCCAATATGGTTTAATGTGCTTGTACAAGCCCATGTGCACTCTTTACTAATGGCGTCTGCAACATCATTACCAAAGCAAGCATGGCAGAGAGAGGTTATTGACAATAATACACATGCATATGAAGGGGGGAAAAAATTGAGAAAAAAACAGTTGAATTGTAATCTTTTGTTTGAAATTTAAATTTCATGTAGTAAGTTTATGATGTTTTTTTTTTTTATTTACCCATGAATCTTATTAAGTTTGTTGTTCATTATTATGTCAGAATTTTTCTGTTTATATGTAGGAAGAAATTTTATGAACAAGTTACTTTTTTGAACTTGAATAACTTTATAGAACATTATAGCAATATACAAACATGCTACAAAGATAGGTAAAGCAAAAAGTATCCAACATTTCATTATGTTATTTGTTTTTTTAAGCAAAACACTAGAAATAAAACAATCGTGATGGAGTTGTCAACATGTGGAAGTTTATATACACTACTAGATGACAGCTCTAATGCCTTTGGTTTAGATGAAGATGAGTTTCTTCTTGTGCTCTCTCATGTCAGTAAGTTCAATTAAAACAAGGTTTTATGAGCACTTTTTTGGCCATAACCAACTGAGGTTATTTTATAAGTGATCATTGAAACACCAATCATAATAAAGGTACTCTTCACTTATCATTACTACTGGGTATTTTAATCATATTGATGGTAACTAGTGTATAGAATTTTATTCCTAAGATTCAAGAAGAAATTTGTGGTAAAAAAAATTGGTAAATTACCTAACAAATACTGTCATTAATGTGCTAAACATGGTTATATCTGGGTACTACAGTTTCCTCCACCAATAGAACTGACCGCCATGATTTAACTGAAATATTGTTAAAAGTGGTGTTAAACACCATAACCCTAACCCTTATCCCTACATTATCACGCCCATGTTCGTGTATCAGGTAATTTGAAATAAAACTTAAGAATTGAATACAATCTAGAATGGCCATATGATTTGTATGAGCTGCATGTATGTTATCTATTTTAATAGCAAGTAACATTTTAAGGAATAAAAGTTAAAAGATCGGAAAAATGAAATATTACATATATTAGATTAGGACTCGTAAAATCATTATTAATAATTCAAAAGCAAGTCACAATATATATGCTATATTTTTATTCAATTTTTTTTATTTTATTTGAATGCATTGTGTTTTTTAACACTTCATTCCCTCTTTGCAGAAATTGGAGTTATCGTTCACAATTTGAATGATCGTCCTTGGCAGTAGGTATATAGCATTTCCGATTGCAAAGTTTTCCTAGCGTTTTTTTTTATATATTGATTGAATAAATAATAAGGTTGAAAGAATATGAAATTAATTGACGTAGATTCCAAGGCAACACTAAGACTTCCTACGGAAATGTAATGAAAAAATCAGTGGTAACAAGAATGAGCTTGCGCTCCGAGCTTCCAATGCAAATCAAGTGATCTATGGTGCTAATTCTTCCGTCGATGACGATGTGAAATATGATAAAGATTCTGTAGAAGATAGAGAGGTACCCCTCATATCTGAATTGAACACCGGATGGTCCAGCAAAGAAAATATCTTCCCTCAAATTAGTCACAAAGATGTAGAGACGTATCTTTTAAAAAGCCGATCAGATGACAATGAAAAAATGAGCTGCTATAGACATTTCATAAGAGGCTTTAACTTTTATAAAGAAAATTATATACATGACATTTCTTTTTTTTTTTAAACTTCTATGAAAAAAAAGTTATTTACTTTAAAACATTTCTTTTTTCTGGATTTGTAACATTTTTGTACAAATAACTCCAAATGTGTATTTTCATAATACCAATGAACATGTTACATAATTAACTTTCTGAAATGTTTTGGATGATTGTCACCAGATTTTTCTGCAAAACGGAAACACTGCACGATTTTCCTTGTACATTGAAAGCAGAAATATTTTCTTTAAAAAGATTTTCTCTCCTTTCATTAAAAAGCGTATTTGATTTTTTCATTACACTCGAGCGGTTGGAGACAATGCAAGATAAATTTAAAAGCATTTTAGAAATAATAGAACCTGTCTTTTCTTCATCATTTGTTAAAGCAGAAACAGATTCGGTAGAATATTTTGTACTGTGTTTGAAACGGTCTGTGCGTCTTCATTAGCAATGTGCGCTTATCAGATAGGTGAACACCTGCATCTAACATTTTCTGCCCATCTCGACTTGCACAGTCAACAAGCAAATCCCAATTTTCGGTTTCCGTCAGAGCAGATCCCACTTGTTTTCTGGATAAATAATGTCCCTCGTCTGGAATATTTTGAATTGGAAATAAAACGATCGCAAACGCAGCTTTTTTTCTGTTTGTAATATATCAAGAACAAGCAATCAATCTATGTATAAAAAACAATGGTGTATTTGGAGATGGCACCCCTGTCCATTGAAACTTATCTGTCATATTAAAGATGTATTTTTAGACACTCCTCGACCACTACCCATGATTTCTGATACCGTCTAAGTACTCGCGACAAATAAATTATTTTGCAACAAATGAATTTACAGTTTCATAATCTTACAGCAAAAAATACCTTTCAGAAGCTAAGCTTAACAATGTAGACAAACAAAAAAAGGACTGAAGGGATTCGAACCACCTTCTAGAACTATCCATTCTATCACAAGGCAGTGCCAATGTGATCATGATTACTGTGCTCCCACATTTAGTTAAGTAAATTTATTTAAATGTGAATTAGTAAACATAGCAGACGATTTGATTTCTCAACTGCAGATTTAAGAAAATAACTACCAAGCACATAAAAATTATAAAAAAAGCTTTGATGGTTTGCTTCCGATAAAAACGACATGTGCTAAATTGCTTTATTTTTAGTGATTATGACGGTTTACGTGATGTTCGAAAACAAAACACCCAGACAGAATAGTTAATATTGATAAAGAAAAATATGAAATTAACAGCTTGCATGTAAATTCGTGTTATGATTCCATATGTAAGGACATATTTGTTGTATGGCTATCGAAAAATCAATACAAATTGACTACACTCACAATTCTTATAATATGTAAAAAAAATTAAATAACTTAATATATAGCCTACATTTTTATCACTTTAACCAAAATACATAACGAAACACATTATGTTGCAAAAAAAAAAAACCAAGACAAAGCTTCTCTGATGGGATTCGCACTCTCAGTATAAATCTGCAGGGGTCGCGAAGCAGCGACTATACGATGTATATCTGATGTAAATTGGTGCAACTCTATAATAAAGCAGACGATGCCTATATTTCATAAAATCATATTTAAGCATATTTTCTATAAAAGGGAAAGTCTTTTTATGTTACCAAAGGGAAAATTTATATGCATGTTAAAAAGGAAGTTTTGTGTTGCAAGTTTTCGATTTTTAAGAAATATAAATAAAAAACATTTTCGTGTTTTTTTCCTTTATACCTAGCATTGAAAGCACTTGTATCTGCAAACATTTCCATTTTTTTTTTCTTGAAATCAGAGTAAAATCTTCATTTTCCCATCCAGTTTTTGGAAGGAGCGGATGCTGGCTGTCTAACTCTACGGCCATATTTCTACCCGACGTCTCTGACGTTTGGAAATGGCCAAATCCGATAAAAAACCCAAATGTTCCTTTTTTTATTACAAAATCTGCAGTGGAACCAAAGAATGAATAGTCATGAACCATGTAAATAACTAAGGGTAAAATAGTCAATTTCTTTATCCTGAATGGAGCCTGTCGGAATTTTTATGGGAATCCGCATTGATCTCTCAAAAAAGGAAAGAAAAATAGACATCTTTTTAATAAGATTCCGAGCAGATAAAATGTCTTGAATATTTCAAGATTAAGATAATCCCCTGTAAAAGGAAATAAAACAAATGATTCCACTGCGGAAATCGGAATGAATTTTGCATACATCGCTATTAATGTCCGTAATTTTAACCGCAAAGCCGATTTTCGAGAAAATGCTACATCTTTGAATATAAAACACCGGATTTATTTATTATTATTACGGTCATTCCGGGTATAAACTAAAAACACAGATCTCATAGAATATATAAAGCCAAATAAAATAATTCCAATAAATCAGATTTTATTTGAATAAGAATACATATTTTTTCAATTTTTTTAAACGTTCTTAACGAAAACGGCTGTATTGTGGCAATCTTTGATTGCACAATAGTTTTTACCCATGGTGATCGTGATTTTCAGTTGCGTTTGATAACTTCCGAAAGTCGATATACCTACTCTAAGGAAAAGATAACTCGAATCACGACCGATAACTGCATCAATCAAAAGTCAGGAATAGCTTAAAGAATTTGCTAGGGTTAAAAACAACAAATATATTAAGATGATGTGTATGAATTATTTTTGAATATTGTGAGGACTTTATTTTTAAGTGTTTGACTTTTTTCTCTGTTTCAGCTGCCGGAATGAAGCATTTACGTGAGAATGGTATTGTACATCGTGATATAAAACCAGGCAACATTTTACTATACAAGAAAGATGATGGAATGTAAGTTTATATGTAAGGTATATATACAGATTCTCCTTCTGCACCAGTCAGTGACTTGCGGCAGGTCGGTAGTTTTCTCCAGGTACTCCTGATTCCTCCACCAATAAAACTGACCGCCACGATAAAAATAAAATATTGTTGAAAGTGGCATTCATTTTATAACACAACCCCCAAGCTACCAGTGAGTTATGATATTTCTCCACTTTCAAATTTCAAAATTTCAAAATTTAACTATCAAGAGTGGAGAAATATCGTAATCTACTTTTAGCAGGAGAGAGAATCTGTTCTGCTATGACCAAAACCTCAATTTAATTTGTTAATTTTCATTGTTAATTCTTGTTGAAAGGAAATTGATGGAGTTCTTCATGCAAAAAGTTAACCACCGTGGTGATTAAAAATATTACGAAATTTCAACCAATTTGTTAAACATGCTAAGAATAGGAGAAATCAAGGTTGCATTGTACATGATTTTGTAACTACCTCTTGTTATTGTTCATTTACTTCTGTATCACATTAGCAGTCATAATGATTGTCTATTGGGTAATTTGTATGTCTTAATTTATTTTGTCTATTGGATAAAAATTTAAATTGCCACATTCAAGCATGCACATTTTTTTTTACTAGATAATTTGTATATCTTTATTTATTTTATTTAATGGTTTTCCACTGGATGCAAATCAGTAAGCTATATTATATTTGACCTGGTAATTTTTATGTATTAATTTATATATTTTTTAGATCTGTATATAAGTTGACAGACTTTGGAGCAGCAAAGCAACTTGAAAACGATGAAGAACAATTTATGTCATTGTATGGCACAGAAGAATATCTGGTATATATATCTTATGTATAATATAGAATAAAAAAGATGATTTTTTTCATTTCATGGTGCTTAACACCACTTTCAACAATATCTCAGTTATATTGTAGGGGCCAGTTCTAATGCTGGAGGAAAACCGGTGTATACGGAAAAAACCACAGACCTGCCGCAAGCCACCGATAAACTTTGAGAGTTATCCTAGTTTATTTAGTGATTTCACCACATGAAAGCTTACATTATCTCCCTTTATTAAGGAATTCTGGTGTTTATTGTTCTTAAATTTTAATTGTAAACAA
The DNA here is from genome assembly GCA_963680875.1 of Bathymodiolus brooksi. NCBI lineage: Eukaryota > Metazoa > Mollusca > Bivalvia > Mytilida > Modiolidae > Bathymodiolus > Bathymodiolus brooksi. The sequence goes on from OY804575.1 coordinate 60,696,055, forward strand.
CAACAACCTTAATCTTTTTACTAATTCCTTTGATTTGTAAGAACAAATAAGTAATATTAGTCAGAGGTCACCTATGGGACAAGGAAAAGTAGCTATAGCCTTTTAAGACAGATGACCTCTTAAATGGAGTTCAAGAGTTCAATTCATATGACATTTTCTATGACAGGAAAAGAAAAATGTGACCTTTTAATACAGGTGACTGCTTAATAGAGGTGATCACTTGGGCAGGTTTGATTGTACTTGAAATGTTACTTATATAATACACAAAATACATTTTTAAGGTCTTAAGGAAAGCATTTTTCTTGTGTTATAGCAAAACTATTTTGTTCATTTCCAATGCCATTTCATAACCCAAATGTGTATGATATGATAAAATACGGATTTCAAATGTTTTAAACATTTAATTCATAAACATATGAATGGAACTAAGCAACAGGCTGTGCTTATACAAGTTCTCTCAAATTACAAAATTGCAAATATAGCAAATTAGAGATTTTTTTTCAGTAGAAATTGAACAATTTGAGAGTCTTTCTTGTTATTTTAGCATCCTGATATGTATGGTAGGGCAGTGATGAGGATTAGGAATCCAAGTAATGAAGGATTTGACTACAGTGTAGATTTATGGAGTTTGGGAGTAACCTTCTACCATACTGCTACAGGACAGTTACCTTTCAGACCTCATGGTGGTAGGAAAAATAGACGTCAAATGTAAGGATCTCATTGATATCATTCAAACCAATCTGATTATATTTATTATGCTTCCCCCTGCCCCCAGAAAAATAATAAGGGGTATAAAGTTCTTATTTTGTTCCTATTTCAACTGGTTATTACATACATATAGTTTGTCTTTCCCTCTTAATTTTGTTTGCAAAATCTTTGAAATCAAGAGTTGTAATAAAATCCAAAGCAAAAAATCTTAGAAAAAGCATGCACTTCAAAAAGATATGTTAATTTCTTATATACACCTACCTAAAAACATTGGTATATGTAGGAATCATCTTGTCCATCTTTAAATGTAGTTTTTGTCAGATTATATCATTTGATAAAGTTCAGTTTTATTTAGAATATGTACAGTATGTATATTATACTGTTTTGAAGTTAAAGATCCAAAATATGGTGTGTTTGAGTAATCCATTAATTTAATCTAATGTATATTTTGATATTTTTGTAAATTTGAACATGTTTTAACTTTTCTTAGGTTATGAAAATATTGTAATGTAGTAAAATCTTATTTTCTCTCAGTATGATTAATTCTCTTTGTTATATTAAAATATTTTTATTTTCCTCAGATAACTTGGTTTGACACAATCAAGTTCAAACTGAATTGAAAAAACAATATACAGTAGAGTTCGTTTATAGCGAACAGGCTTGTAACGAAATCAGGCTTATAACGAAGTAAAGATAAATCCCCGGTCCAATCGCTATTTAAACAATGTATTTTTGAAGGCCTATTACAAATTTTTTATAACGAAAATCAGGCTTATAACGAAGAGAATTTTAAACCCAAACAGCATTTTTATTACTCAAAATTGACCTGATATAACCAAGAAAATTGCTGAACAAACAAATCATTTAACTATCTTCTGTTATGCACGGACGATCACATATTAGAATGGCACTTGACACTTTGTTATCGGTAATTGAAAAATCAATAATCCCACCTGTGATGTTGTTAATGATGTCAATCAAGACTTTTCTTTAAAATATTCAAACAATAAAATGGGTATTAATGATTAACAAGTTGTCAATTAATAACACACATGCTAATTTATTGCATTAAAATTAATAAAACGTAATTTAAATTTTAATGAATGGATGCACAAGCTAAAGAAAATAAAAACAAAGTAATGTGTGAGATTAATTCATTCACTATTGTTTATTTTTTCTTTGATGATAGACTCTTTAATTAAACAACAAAGTGGCTTTTAAATTTTAATTCTACCATTGTTTTTCACACTGCAAGCCGAACATTGTCATAAATATGGTAACACATCCTCGTGGTGATCATTCAGTAATCAGTATGGCTAGCAGAAAGAGAAAGGCAATAGATCTTGATACAAAATATCAGATCAGATCAGTTTTATTAACTGCTGAATTAATAAATTTTATTCAACAATTCTCGTTTTTGTTTTTCTCTATTCAGAAAAACGATGTCATATTTTAACAGTGTAGGTCACGTTAATTTATTCCTCAACATAGCTTGCATGATGAATGGTGTTACAAAAAAACAAGGACTCACAAAACAAAATCTGCTGAAAATATTTTATTACAACAAAATCATCGAAGTAAAAACATTATTATCTGTCAAAAAATAACAAAACAAAGCAAACAAAACAGTTACACATCACTTGAAATAATTTTTTTGAAATACATCATTTTGCAAAAGGGGAGGTAATTCTACATTATTTCTCTTATAACGAATGATGCCTATAAAGAAATAAGATCGAGAGTCCCCTGGACTTTGCTATAAACGAACTCTACTGTAGTTGATTATACATGTTTCAATGAATTTCTGTAAATTGTTTTGCTCACATATCAAAATGATTTTTGGATTATATTTTTGTAGGTATGAAATAACAAGAAACAAAGAGAGTGGAGTAATATCTGGGGTACAGAAATCTGAGAATGCTCAGATAGAATGGAGTAAAGAGTTACCTGCTACATGTCGTCTGTCATTGTAAGTGAGTGAATGATTGTTCTTTAATGCCAATTCAGCAATTTTTCATCTATATCATGGTGAGAACAAGTTAATTTTCAATGAAATGATGATGAGGTCCACTTTATACTAGACCAACACGCTTAGTTGGGTTTTTATAGACATGTCACCCCACTCTGACACATTATCCTGATTCCCAGCCAACCAGTCTTTGCTCTTTCTCCTTAATGCTGCATGCTTAGCGGATAAACAACAATTACCAGTGTTAAAGTTCTTGGTTTGACCCGATCGGGGCTCGAACCCACTATCTACCACACTCGAGGCGAACACGCTAACCATTTACACCACCGAATCCAATGCAGTTATGTTTATTATTGTAACTATAATTATAGATTAAGGGATCCTTAGAGTGTATCTGTTACCAAAAACTAGCTTAAATGATGAATTGTAATCATATTTGTCTCTCGCCCCTCCGCAGGGCTGGATTAGGGGGGGGTTACCCTCTTTCATACATATTTAACATAAAGTGGATCCTGGAATATGAAATAAAGTGATTTTCCCCCCATTCTTTTGGAATAGCTTTATAACAATTTGTATGCCTTTACAATAGGATATCATATTAGTATGCCTTTACAATAGGATATCATATTAGTATGCCTTTACAATAGGATATCATATTAGTATGCCTTTACAATAGGATATCATATTAGTATGCCTTTACAATAGGATATCATATTAGTATGCCTTTACAATAGGATATCATATTAGTATGCCTTTACAATAGGATATCATAAAATATTAAAGAGAAAAATAGATAAATCAGACTTGTGGTTTTTAGATTAAGATACAATTAATGTATATCCCAAAATCATCACTACAGTACAACTATTTTTACACTTTGGTATTGATTTGTAGAGGGTTAGGAGTGTGGTGTTTAATGCCACTTTCAACAATATTTCAGTTTTATCATGGAGGTCAGTTTTATTGGTAGATTTGTAGATATTTATAATACATCTACAATAGATTTATTTATCAGCCTTATGGACAGATAACTAATTTCTTAAATGTATGCATCTCAAAATTGGAATAACAAGCAGAAATTGTTATTGGGACAAATTTAAATCAATTATGGCTGGGATGATCCTTTGTTGGTGCCCTTTCAGAATATAGCTGAAAGCCTCAATCTCCATCCAAGATGACCACCAGTACTAACAAATAGAGATTTTGTAATGTGATACAATTTGTGCTTGTTTAGCTAACGATAAGTTATCTATAGGTTATCTAACAAACAATGCACCTTGCAATTTTTGTTGTGCTTGTGATCATGTCATTCCCGTATTACCATTTTAAATAATAATTTTTCCAATTTATAAGTTAAAATTATGTTTTATTACAGGGGGTTAAAGCAGCATTTGACACCAATACTAGCTGGTTTATTAGAGAGCAATGAAAAAAAGAAATGGAGTTTCAACACACTTTTTAAAGAAGTGGAAAAAATTGACCAGAGAATGGTTCTACATGTATTCTGTCCTCATAAATGGTCAATATTAAGGATCTACATAAAGAGAGATGCTACGTAAGGATTCTTGTTAATGTGTTCTGTATAAGATAAGGAACAACAACTTTCATATCATTTGTTGTGTGATTTAAAAATCTCATGTAATTGCTTCATTCTCATTGCATCTCATGTAATTGCTTCATTCTCATTGCGTCTCATGTAATTGCTTCATTCTCATTGCGTTTTTTGGTAGCAATTTTGTCTTGACAAAAAATCATTAGAAATTTTGTATTTTGATGAAAGTGTTCACAGATATCAGGAAGTAGGTTTAAGAGCATTTAGTAGATTTTCTTTATTTTGTGGTTTCCATGTGTCTTGTTATACCTATACTTAGAAGATTAGACCAATGAAATCTAGTACAATTAATACAGTAACCCCTCTCTTAAAATGCCACCTGCACCAAAGGCCACTCATCTTAATACTATTAAATTGTCCTCTGAAGAGAGGCCATCATCTTATATGGCTACTTTTTTGGTGCAGAGGGAGGGGTCCTATGAGAGGGGGGACTACTGTACCACAGATGTAATAAAGTTTTACTGCTTGTTAACAATAGGTACAGTAGATTACAGGAGTTGATAGCAGAGCAGAGCGAGATCTCGGCAGAAAATCAGATCTTAATATTTGAAGGAGAATATTTATTGACATTAATTGAAAGTGAGATATCGCCAGTCGAGACATATCCAAAAACAATTAACGAGAATACGCCTATATATGTCTTCTCTAAGATAATAATGGAACCAAAAGCATTCCAGTCTGCTGTATATCGTAAGTACAACACATGTATTTTGTTTCATGCAGTAAGATCATGCACCATTTGTAATACCACAAAACATTTCTTTTGTTATCTGTTATGTGTACTATATATATTAGGAATGTAACTTTAGTCTGTCAGAATACGTTCAGACACATCAAAGTTATTTTGTTTTATTGATCTAATAAAACGAAGAAAAAATATCCCACTTTGTCGAAGCAGTTCCAAAATTCATTTGAAAAATCGTAGAATATGGCAAAATCGATACACTTAACAAACCTATACATGACCCTTCACTTTCCTGGCTTGGTACAGGCACTTCATTAAAAAGTGGTTTGGGGGCTAGGAAACTACTTTTTATGGGCCCAAGCCTCCCCTCTTAATGAAAAGATTCCACGTGTGAATAAATGCCAACCCTCACACATGACAAACAGAAAAGAAAAGACTTGCTGTGGTTTTCCCCAAATAAGGTCACATTATGTCTGTTTTTATTTTCAGCTGAATTCTGTCTTTTAATTACTGTGGTGGGGTTTAATGATTAGACATGCTCACATTAAGTGCAGATCGTGGGTTAAGTTTTTTTGCCAGTTGGGGTAATCAAAGATATAGAAATTGGTATTTGTTACTTCTTTGGAAGCATTGAAGAGTAAGACAAAAGATTCGTAATGAAGAGTAAGACAAAAGACTCGTAATGAAGAGTAAGACAAAAGACTTGTAATGAAGAGTAAGACAAAAGACTCGTAATGAAGAGTAAGACAAAAGACTTGTAATGAAGAGTAAGACAAAAGACTTGTAATGAAGAGTAAGACAAAAGACTTGTAATGAAGAGTAAGACAAAAGACTTGTAATGAAGAGTAAGACAAAAGACTTGTAATGAAGAGTAAGACAAAAGACTTGTAATGAAGAGTAAGACAAAAGATTCGTAATGAAGAGTAAGACAAAAGACTCGTAATGAAGAGTAAGACAAAAGACTTGTAATGAAGAGTAAGACAAAAGACTTGTAATGAAGAGTAAGACAAAAGACTTGTAATGAAGAGTAAGACAAAAGACTCGTAATGAAGAGTAAGACAAAAGACTTGTAATGAAGAGTAAGACAAAAGACTTGTAATGAAGAGTAAGACAAAAGACTTGTAATGAAGAGTAAGACAAAAGACTTGTAATGAAGAGTAAGACAAAAGACTTGTAATGAAGAGTAAGACAAAAGATTCGTAATGAAGAGTAAGACAAAAGACTTGTAATGAAGAGTAAGACAAAAGACTTGTAATGAAGAGTAAGACAAAAGACTTGTAATGAAGAGTAAGACAAAAGACTCGTAATGAAGAGTAAGACAAAAGACTTGTAATGAAGAGTAAGACAAAAGACTTGTAATGAAGAGTAAGACAAAAGACTTGTAATGAAGAGTAAGACAAAAGACTTGTAATGAAGAGTAAGACAAAAGACTCGTAATGAAGAGTAAGACAAAAGACTTGTAATGAAGAGTAAGACAAAAGACTCGTAATGAAGAGTAAGACAAAAGACTCGTAATGAAGAGTAAGACAAAAGACTCGTAATGAAGAGTAAGACAAAAGACTCGTAATGAAGAGTAAGACAAAAGACTCGTAATGAAGAGTAAGACAAAAGACTTGTAATGAAGAGTAAGACAAAAGACTCGTAATGAAGAGTAAGACAAAAGACTTGTAATGAAGAGTAAGACAAAAGACTTGTAATGAAGAGTAAGACAAAAGACTCGTAATGAAGAGTAAGACAAAAGACTCGTAATTAGCCTAATGTATCTGAGTGCAGAACATTGATCTGTTATTTTTTTGCACTATAATATTCTAGCTTAGTATGTTTGTATAGTACAAAGCAGGCATCCTTATCTCTTAATAACTTGTTCTCACTATGATATAGGTGCAAAATTTATCACTTAATGTTAAAAAACAATCACAGACTTTATTTTTAGTTGGCTGGTTTATAGTATGTTAATAAATGTTCTGCTGCAGATTTTTCATGCATATTAATTTAGGACAAGAACAATATCTAAAAACTATACAGAAATGAAGGAGGGAGCAGATAACTGGCAATTAGAAAAATATGGAGAATTGGGGAGGGGTGAAAAATATATTCTTTAGTAGCATGTACAATATGCATGCTCTCTTTTTTCGAAATTGACAAATGAGGCCTAATATACTGGGAGTGTGACACTCTCCTAACACATTACCCACTATGGTGAACAGTCAGGATTTCTGTAATATGACCTGACAACACCCCCATCAAGAGGGTACCACCTATCCACCCCCTGCAGAAGTACACACAACTCTGTGTATTGAGCCCTAAGAGTCATCTTCATTATCCAGCTCTCTTTTTGTTTGACACTAAAAATAGCATGTGTTATTAATTATTAATTAGTTTAAGGGACTTATTTTAAAATGAAATAAAATCATGTGTGTTTGAATTTTCAGCTGAATTTCCTCCATTTGGTAACACTGTACATGTCGGCAATGATTATCAACTATCTAAAGTTTGTAATGCTGTAGTACATTATATATTTTGGTGTATCAAGAGGTTTCATTTAAAAGAAAAACTGATAAGACATTGTGTTCATAGCTACATGTAAGTATAAATAATAGTCACTTTATGTAGGATTTTCAGCCACAGAACACTGTCGTTTGTCATGTTAGACAGTGAGTCATTATATAAAGGTAAAATGCACAGGAAAAGGCTGGAGAGGAATAAATAAGGTCAGGTTACAAAGGAAGTCGTTATACAGAGAAGATCGCTAAGACAAGTTTGATGGTATATTTGTAGATGTAGGTATTTTTATGCCAGTTTCATGCCAGCGTCTGAATTTTCATTGGCATATGGTGAAAGCTTTCACAGCTCTACAAAGCTACACATTTTGATAGGGGTTAGGGTTATGGTGTTCAACGCAACTTTCAACAATATTTCAGTTATATCGTGGCGGTCAGTTTTATTGCTGGAGGAAACCACAGACCTGTCACAAGTCACTGACAAACTTTATCCCATAATATTGTATCGAGTACACCTCGCCTGAGCGAGATTCGAACTCACAACATTAGTTATAAATCAAACTACCGTAGGATCACGACCACAACTGCCCCCTACACCTTTTGACCTGCAACTTATATTTGACAATATCTATTATATCATGTCATAATTTTAATTTATATTGGACACATGTCACATACAATATGGAAATATGCTAACTTGTGTTGCTTAGGAAGTATTGCATATTTTGCGGTCTTTTTTTGTGTTCGGTGATTTAGAGTGATAGTTGATTGTTCGTTTTGTCCATATTGATGGAATTATTCACCGTCACTGTTTAAACTTTCTTTTCATAATTGGAATAATTACTGTGTAATATACATGCATACTTTTCAGAAATATGATATATAGATGGAACTGAATATGAGACAAACTTAATTGAACCTTACCATAAGTACCACTACGGTACAGAATTAAGGATTGCATTAATTTCTGAAATTGTAGTACTACCCTGTTTCCAAACAAGATGCCCGAACATGCACAAAAATTGTACCAATTATTAAGTATTGTAAGATATCAGTCATTGGCTACACGATGAATCTTGTACTCATTCAAAAGAGTTGTATTTTTTTTCAGCCATGAGCTTCACCATGAATGTACTCATTTGTTAGACTATAACAAACATCAGAATCAGCATTATCAGACTTCTTTACTGTGGTATCAACAACTGAAATATCAGCTCGGACTTGTTAAAACTATGACCAATATGACGGGGAAACTGATGGACAGTGAGGCCAAAGTAGGATTTTATGATCAACAGATCGAACTAGAGTTTTCATGGAATAGTGTATGTATATTACAATAAGTCCTTTGTTTATATCTGTTGTGGTATTCTGGTTTTCTCCACCAATAAAACTGAATGCAACGATAACTGAAATATTGTTGAAAGTAGCATTAAATACCATAACCCTAACTCTCTGTTTATATCTGTTGTGCTCTTGTAGATCAATAATGTAACAAGAACAGGTCTTCAAATTAAATAAAAATATTCTGCAAATCATGTGAAATTGATGCTCAATGCCAGGGACCATGAAATGCAGTCCATGTGTGATTTTTGTCACTTTTTTCTGTTACGGAACTATAACCTTTGATATGCCGAAAGATAACAAGTTGTCAGGTTTCTTCTCAATACCAGTAATTTAAGTTTCCCTAAATCAATTCAACTGAAATTTATACATAAGATCAGAGTCCAGTTGTGATCGTGATCCTGTTGTAGTTGGATTTACAACTACCTGTGCAATCAGTGCCTATCACCACTAATGTTGTGAGTTCGAACCCCGCTCAGGCGAGGTGTACTCGATACAATATTATGTAATAAAGTTTGTCAGTGACTTGCGACACGGGTGCTTCAATTTTCCTCCACCAATAAAACTGACCACCACGATATATAACTAATATTGTTGAAAGTGGCATTAAACAGCATAAACCAAACCATCAATAAAGTTATTATATTATGCTCCTTTAACAGCTAAAGACGTATTTAGATGTGACGGTGAAGGATTTATCTACCATTGACAAGACTGAATTACAGAATAGAAGATTAGAATTTGTGTGGGATGATAGACTTGGATGTTTTGATGATAAAGATAGATGGTATGTTTCTATTCTATATAAAACATAAACTGACAACTTATAAATGTAAACGTTTTGTTGACTGTTGTACTTCTTTATTTAAAAAAAAATTATATATATATATATATATATATATATATATATATATATATATATATAAGGGGCTGTCATGTTGTGATCGTATGGTTGTTGGATTTACAACTACCTGTGCAATCAGTGCCTATCACCACGTAAGTTTTGAATTCGAATCCTGCTTATAGTGAGGTGTATTCGATACAACATTATGTGATAAAGTTTGCAGTGACTTGCGACAGGTCGGTAGTTTTGACCGATTACTCCGATTTCCTTTATATAATATAATAAAGTTATATATAATTGTAAAATTTATGAGGTTTCCTGTGATGAAGTGAAATGAAAAACAACGAATTTCCACATCGTCAGAACTGTTCTAAAATTACTTCACAGTAAAACCAACTGTGAAGCAAAGCTTAAAATACAAAAAATGTTCATCTCATAATTTTCTTTTCAATTTCAGTGAACAAAAAGTGGAAATGATGATTGATACGTTGAAGAAGATTGTACATAGTTTTAAACAAAATCGTCAGAGCAGATCTTTGGATCACATCACAGAACAGCTCCACATGTTCAGAAAGTATGGAATTTTCATCAAATTTCAAGAATAATACTATGATGATAAGACATAAATATGTTATAGGTAGCGATACAACATTATGTGATAAAGTTTGTCAGTGACTTGTGGCAGGTCGGTGGTTTTCTACGAGTACTCCGCTTTCCTCCACCAATAAAACTGCCACGATATAACTGAAATATTGTTTAAAGTGGCGTTAACCACCATAACCCTATCCCTGTTATTGGTTTTCTTGACGTAGATAAAATAACATATCAAGAACCCAATTACTTAATATATTCTTCATATTTCATCAAAAGTATATATCAGAGGGGTCATCATGGCTCACCGTCATCATATGGTAGTTGGAATGAGATGTCATTAGTGCCTATCACCACTAAAGTTTTGAGTTTGATGCCCTATCATTGTGAGGTGTACTTGGTGCATCTTAATCTGATCAAGTTTGTCAGTGACTTGTCTAACATTGGTGGTTTTTTGTGAGTAGTTCGGTTTTCCACCCCCAATAATACTGCCATGATATTAGAAAAATAGTGTTGGAAGTGGTGATAAATATCTGAATCTAATATCTAATTTTAGCTTTAATAGGCTTGAAGAAAAAAAAACTTGAATTTTTTTTACCAGGCACATGTATTTATATTTTAAGAAGTACAAATTTAATACACACTCTATCCTTAGAGTTTTATCCCTTATTGGGAAGAAGATTGGTGAAATTATTGACCATCACTGTTTTAAACTCTCTTTTTATAATGAATTACAACCGTTCTTCTTTAAAATTGTCTTTTTAGGAATAAACTACAGGAAATTTGTGGAACAACTCAATCCATTATAGAGAAATGTCATAAAAATGCTCAGGAACAATCTGGGAAATTCAACGATTGGTATCAGTAAGTATATTTAGAGTATTTCATGACTACCCATAATGCCAAGGTCATTGACAGAGTTACAGAATTAATACTTTAGAAACTCCTAAATTAGGAGGAATTTTGTTGCGTCCAAGAATGCAGTAGTCAACGAAACATAGACAAACTAGAGGGCACAACCTGATACCACCTGTATACCTGTCACCTAGCTCTACTGTCTGGTTTTTAGTTGTCAATAAACATTCCTGTTTAATTAGAATTTGGAAAAAAAACTTTATGGTGGATTCTTATTACTCATATCAAGTTCGAATAACAGTCATTTTCAAAAAAAAAAATTTTTGAGAAAAACATTTTTATTATCTGAAAGATATGGTTTTTGAGAAATGATTCTTGTTGCCTAACTAGAAAATTAATTTCTAATTAGAATTTAAAAATGTTGGTATTCTCTTTTGACCGCAGGGGGCCATTATGGTCATGATCGTATGGTAGTTGGATTTACAACTGCCTATGCAATCAGTGCCTATCACCACCAAAGTTTTGAGTTCGAAACCCGCTCATGGCGAAGTGTACCCGACACAACATTATGTGATAAAGTTTGTCAGTGATTTGTGGCAGGTTGGTGGTTTTCTCCAGGTACTCCCGTTTCCTCCACCAATAAAACTGACCACCATGATATATATGAAATATTTTTGAAAGTAACGTTAAACACAATAAATCAAACCATCGAATAACAGCCATTTTCAATACTTGTTTTCTGGCCATTATCATATAGTAGTCGAATTTACATCTACTTTGTCTATGCAATCTGTGCCAATTATAATTGAAGTCATGAGTTTGATTCACACTCATGGTGAGGTTTACTGGATATAACATTATCGCATAAAGTTTGTCAGTGTCTCGTGGAGATGTTTACTCCAGTTACTCCAGTTTTCTCCAACAATAATACTGACGGCCATGATACAACTGTCAAAAGTGACATTAACCACAAGGATGCTACATTTATCTGAATGTGCAAGGAAGAACAAATTCTCGTAAATTATTACATTGAATGTATTTTTTGTTTATTACAGTTCTGCCATCGAAGTGAGAGCAATGACCAATAGAATAGAGAAGAATTTACTTCAAATAGAAAAGAATCATCAGAAACCCTTTGTTGAAAAGTTACAGAAGGTATCTCTCTAAATAAAAAGAAATTTATTACATGTTCAGTCTAAGCTATTACTGTTTTATGATAAACATGAGTTGCATGTGGTACAATGCAGTATGTACGATTACCATCTAAACATCAAAATCTTTAATACAACAAAACTGTTTATCCAAATTTTTTTACCTGATAATTATACCATGTTCAATTTCCCTAATTTTTACAATTATTTGGGTCAAACAAACATTGGTTCACTTCCAATACATTTCTTTTTGGGTCAACTGCAAATATATGTACAAACAAATAAAAGCCTCACATCTAAGCCATTTTTAATACATACCTTTACAAATCTCTATATTTTGGTTGGTTGGTTGGTTTCATGGTGTTTAACGCCACTTTCAACAATATTTCAGCTATATCGTGGCAGTCACTTTTATTGATGGAGGAAGCCGGAGGACCCAGTGAAAACCACTGACCTGTCGCAAGTCACTGACAAACTTTATCACATAATGTTGTACACCTCGCCCTGATCAAGATTCGAACTCACAACATCAGTGGTGATAGGCACTGATTGCATAGGTAGTTGCAAATCCAACTATCATACGATCAGGGCCACGATGGCCCCCTCTATATTTTGGCAATAACTTATATACATATATTTGTATTTTCCAGACCTCTGAAGAAGTTCTTCATAGTTTTGCAGGTATAAAAAATGTGTTAAAAAACAATGGGATACAAAATGGTGTACCTGACAGTTTGTCACCAAAATCTGGTTCCTTGTCATCACCAAAAGAGTTTGTAAACCAAGTCAACAATGGGTAATGTCTTTATATTTATTCAATAAAAAAGTTTAAAGGTCAATATGTAAATTTATGTTAGTTGAGCTCTGGGTAGAAATACAGAAAAAAAAAATTGACAAAAGGCATGTAATCATGCCAATATGTGCTTTATGTATTCTTTGAAAGATTCTCACAAAATTTATTTTATGAATATCTTGGTTAAGTTCGAGAATTATAGTGATATCAGAATACTCTTTTGGGGTAAAATCTTCTTTTTTGTTGATGAATAATTTTGAATTTTGCGAATTGTTGCTGTTGTGAGCTCTAGCAAATTCATTCTTTCACAGATTCTCACCAAAATTATATACAGAATCTTTATTTTGGAGTTTTCAACTAAATTAAATTATTGAATGGGCCATGAATAGGAGTTCAGTCAAACCTGTATATAAAGGCCACTCAAGGGAACCTGAAAATGTGGCTTTTATGAGCAGTTACTCTTTATATACAGGTTAAAATTATATGCACTATTCGTTAATGGGAAAATTGAGACTGCCCTTTATAAAGAGTGATTTGTTATATAGAGGTGCCCTTTAAAGCAGGTTTGACTATGTTAAACAATATTTTTTATTATATAAATGCCACTGTATATTTTAAAATTGATTTGATGTTTGTATATTCACATAGGAAGAAATAATTACAAATGGTTCTAGTTTAGTAGTTTTGTAATTAACAGTTTGACTTCTCTTTTAGTTTGGAAGAAAACAGAAAATTGTTTGAGGATGCTAGTCAGGAAATGTTTAAAAACACTAAAATGTTAAATGAGTAAGTAGATTTGAGTAATTACACAATGACAATAAAAGCTAGTATGTTGAAGGAGTTTATTTTAAGCATATTATATTTGCCAATTAAATGAACAACATGGATTAGACACAAGTTAAATAAAGTTATAAAGTCTTCTCCAAATAACAAAGTAATACTTAAAGTCTTGAATACATAGCACTGATAATTGAAGGAAAAATGGGGTTGGGTTTGTGGTGTTTAATGCCATTTTCAACAATATGTCAGTTATATCGTGGTGGCCAGTTTTATCGGTGGAGGATACTGGAGTACCTGGAGAAAACCACTGACCTCTCACAAGTCACTGACCAACTTTATCACATACTGTTGTATTGAGTACACCTCGCCATGAACAGGGTTCGAACTCACAACTTTAATGGTGATATGTACTGATTGCACAGGTAGTTGTAAGTCCAACTACCATACGATCATGAACCACGACTGCCTCTAAGAAATAATAATAATAAAATTAAGATGAATTCATATGATATGCATGTTCATTCAATTCAATTCCACTTGTACGATAAGGAATCTTGTTGAATGAGTAAGTATGTTTGAAAATTAGTCGGATGATGATTGAAAATACTAGTTAATATATATTTTGTTTTATCTTTTTTTTTTTACAGAGTTACACATCAGATGTCTGAGCTAAGGCAAAATATTGACAAAAGCTGAGGTGAAGGACATTGGTTTTAACAATTGGATATTATAAAACAGTTTTTAAAAAAGAACATTTACTGATTTTACAGACAAATAGCCACTTCCTAGATAACAGGAAGTAAATAAAGGCTATGACATTTTAGAAAGTAGATAAAGGCTATGACATTTTAGAAAGTAAATAAAGGCTATGAGATTTTAGAAAGCAAATAAAGGCTATGACATTTTTGAAAGTAAATAAAGGCTATGACATTTTAGAAAGTAAATAAAGGCTATGACATTTTAGAAAGTAAATAAAGGCTATGAGATTTTAGAAAGTAAAGAAAGGCTATGACATTTTAGAAAGTAAATAAAGGCTATGAGATTTTAGAAAGCAAATAAAGGCTATGAGATTTTAGAAAGCAAATAAAGGCTATGACATTTTAGAAAATAAATAAAGGCTATGACATTTTAGAAAGTAAATAAAGGCTATGACATTTTAGAAAGTAAATAAAGGCTATGAGATTTTAGAAAGTAAATAAAGGCTATGAGATTTTAGAAAGTAAATAAAGGCTATGAGATTTTAGAAAGTAAATAAAGGCTATGAGATTTTAGAAAGCAAATAAAGGCTATGACATTTTAGAAAGCAAATGAAGGCTATGACATTTTGAAAAGCAAATGTAGCCTATGAGATTTTAAAAAGTAAATATAGCCTCTGACATTTTAAACATACTTCCTACTTAAGAAAGGCAGACGACATTCCTATTGACCACATAGAGTGATATTTGTTTGACAATCATGGTTCCTACAAATACTTGAAGGATTCACCCATAGAAGTGTTTTATAGTGGCTTTGTTGGTTTAGAACTAGATTTGTATATTTAAATGTAATATTCTGAGTTTAATTTAATGTGTAAGAATTGAAGAGTTTGTTTAAGAGAATTGAATTCTGTGGTCACACTAATTTGAACATAAAATGAATGGGAAAACATTCTGTTATCATTGAAAAAGTAGATTTTGTAAATTTATATCACTGATTTCTATCACAAACTATGATATTGATACATGCTATTTAATAGCGAAGTGAATGATGCCAGTAGAAATGAAGAAGATTTGGTTCTTTTACTATGGGGTTTCAGTATGACACTGGTCATTTTCTATCCCCTCTCCCTGGGGAAATATTGTTTTACATCTTGTCCATCCATCAGTTTATCTGTGACAAGAGCACACCCAACCTCTCCTACATTTTTAAATGGGAATTCCTAAACAAAAATTGTTTAATTCCTTATTACCATTGGATATCGTTACAGCAGTTTGAATTGACAGTTTGAAGGAGATTTTGTCCTTTTTTACAGAGAAATATAGAATATTTCATCATTAGGTTTGTGTGTGCAACTCCTACATTTTAAATGAAAATTCATCAAAACATTGTATGCTTGCTTATTAAAAAAAATGCATATCATTACAGCAGTATGGTTTGAATGGACTATATTTGAAGGAGTTATTTCCCTTTTTCACATAAAAAATTTCTTTAAAAATGTTTGTATGAGCAACTCCTACATTTTAAGGGTGAATTCCTCCAAATTTCTTTGCCTGATTTCATATATCCATAGGAAGACTTTCATATCATTCTAATAGTTTGATTGAGTGATTTTTGAATGATTTATTGCCCTTTTCCACTTTAGCATATTTCATCACAAAGTTTGTATATACAACTCCTACATTTTAAATGAGAATACCTGAGAACTTTGCATGATTGTTTTTGACCATATGAAGTTTCACAGAAGGTTACAGCAGTTTGTGTTTTTGACCATATGAAGTTTCACAGAAGGTTACAGCAGTATGTGTTTTTGACCATATGAAGTTTCACAGAAGGATACAGCAGTTTGTGTGTTTGACCATATGAAGTTTCACAGAAGGTTACAGCAGTTTGTGTTTTTGACCATATGAAGTTTCACAGAAGGTTACAGCAGTTTGTGTTTTTGACCATATGAAGTTTCACAGAAGGATACAGCAGTTTGTGTTTTTGACCATATGAAGTTTCACAGAAGGTTACAGCAGTTTGTGTTTTTGACCATATGAAGTTTCACAGAAGGTTACATCAGTTTGTGTTTTTGACCATATGAAGTTTCACAGAAGGTTACAGCAGTTTATGTTTTTGACCATATGAAGTTTCACAGAAGGTTACATCAGTTTGTGTTTTTGACCATATGAAGTTTCACAGAAGGTTACAGCAGTTTATGTTTTTGACCATATGAAGTTTCACAGAAGGTTACATCAGTTTGTGTTTTTGACCATATGAAGTTTCACAGAAGGTTACAGCAGTTTATGTTTTTGACCATATGAAGTTTCACAGAAGGTTACATCAGTTTGTGTTTTTGACCATATGAAGTTTCACAGAAGGTTACATCAGTTTGTGTTTTTGACCATATGAAGTTTCACAGAAGGTTACAGCAGTTTATGTTTTTGACCATATGAAGTTTCACAGAAGGTTACAGTAGTTTGTGTTTTTGACCATATGAAGTTTCACAGAAGGTTACATCAGTTTGTGTTTTTGACCATATGAAGTTTCACAGAAGGTTACAGCAGTTTGTGTTTTTGACCATATGAAGTTTCACAGAAGGTTACATCAGTTTGTGTTTTTGACCATATGAAGTTTCACAGAAGGTTACATCAGTTTGTGTGTTTGACCATATGAAGTTTCACAGAAGGATACAGTAGTTTGTGTTTTTGACCATATGAAGTTTCACAGAAGGTTACAGCAGTTTGTGTGTTTGACCATATGAAGTTTCACAGAAGGTTACATCAGTTTGTGTTTTTGACCATATGAAGTTTCACAGAAGGTTACAGCAGTTTATGTTTTTGACCATATGAAGTTTCACAGAAGGTTACAGCAGTTTGTGTTTTTGACCATATGAAGTTTCACAGAAGGTTACATCAGTTTGTGTGTTTGACCATATGAAGTTTCACAGAAGGTTACAGCAGTTTGCTTGCACTAATTTTATAGGAGTCATTACCCTTTTTGACATGGAATATTTCATAAAAAAGTTTGTGCAATCAACTTCTACTTTTTAAGTTGGAATTGCAAGAGATCTTTGTATATTAAGGAAAAGGGGGGGGGGTAACATTTGTTTTTGCGTCAAAAGTAAACTGTAATTGTTATTGTTTGGATATCAGATATAGTGTGCTGTATGATTTTATCAATCCATTTAGATAAAATCCCAACAAATTGTTAAATCTTCATAGTGCCATTATGAATCACTTTGGATATCCATAAATTATTTTCAAAGTATAAAAGTTTGTATCCACAGAGAAATGATTGTTCACTATTTATATTAGAATTAAACACCTATAGTCTCAAGTGTAAATTTAAAAATGGTATTTCACAGTGTATTTTGTCTATGCAGTAAATATTTGTTTATATATATATTATAAGATATTTTTGTATTTATCAAGTAAAATGTTGTTATCTATTGTTAGCTGTGGGTGTAATTTTTTTTTTAACAGAAAACTTCTTGTATTTTTATACTACTGAATACTATTTGTTAAATCCATCATAGATATAAAAACATTCTACCTCTAAAAATCAACTCTTTAATTGTTTGGTTTTTTTTTGTATAGAAATTTCAAATATAAAACAGAAAAAAATAAAAAATACAGGAAAATATAAATCCATTTTTAATGGATTTTATACCGAAGAATATATTCATTTCATTTCTAGTCTAAAAAAAAAAGAAAAAAAAGCCATGAGATTTTTCTTTCATCTGTTGACAAAAAAATAAGTGCTGACAAATCCAGATAATCTGATACTTGCTGTTACATGTTTTATTATTTAGATAGTCAGTACATTGTAAAAACATGCATAAGTACTCTTGCATTCAGAATATCGTAAATAAATGATGAGTAACCGAGCAACACAGTAATTCATGAATGTGTGTTAGCTCATGAGTGAATCGCTGTCGATGTTCAGTTACTGAATGTGTGTTAGCTCATGAGTGAATCGCTGTCGATGTTCAGTTACAAGCAATATATATTTTTGATATTTGGAATGCTAGAGTAGTTATTCTGTTTATAACATAGATCTTACACTTTTGTTTGTGGTAATAAGATGTCTAAAAAGGCAAGTTGTTTTTCATTGTTGGACGTCACGGTGAAATAAATATTTTTATTTCACTGGATGAAATAGCGGTTTATATTTCCCTTGGAAATCTCAGTATTTTATGGACATCTATATAATAATTAGATATTTAACATATGTTTATTCATTCAGGTAGCTACAAATATGTAGTTTTTGCTATTCTGTCATGTATATGTGGAATATAAATCTTATACATGTATTTCCTGTGCATCCACAAAAACATTATGGTTGTTCAATTGCCCAAGTGTTGTTATTATTCTTAATGATTTTAACAAAGTCATATTTTTAAGGGTGCAGAGGCCAAATTCAAATGTAGATGTTCTGACCTCTACCAATTTAAAATATTGGTCAAAAACAGAATTTTAAGGAATTGATTTCTGCACTTTTTTACTTTCATTTTTTGAAAATTTTAGTTTAAGTTGGGATCTATCCTCTTTTTGCTTATTTTTCTAAAGTGTTAATTGAAGTTCAAATACTTTTAAGTTGACATTTTATATTAAATAAATGCACGAGATAAATTTTAAGAACTTTTTATTTTTATACTTGAAAATGAATTTACATAATTTCAGAATAATTTTAATTTCAGTCATTCTTTGCTATTTCTTCAAAAGCTAAAGAAGTAAATATTTATGTCATTGGCTAAGTATAAAAAAAAGAAATAATTATATTTGTGGATAGCTGATTTCTGATCATATTTATCAAATGACACTATAGGTATTTCTGCATGACAATTACTTGTACATAATGCATCTGGTCATTGTATGTATTCATATTTTGAAAACATCTCTCAATTTCATCCTGTTCTATAATTATAATCTTCCATTCACTCTAATTCTCATATAACAGGAGTATTCTCAAGCTTTTGTTCTTTCATTTTGTTTTTGTATTTGATCTTTTGTTGATATTGTATCTTGAGCATCAGTTTTTAGTTCACCTGACCCAAAGGGTCATGTGAGGTATTGCCATCACTTGGTGTCTATCGTCGTTTTCCGTAAACTTTTACATTTCAATCTTCTTCTCTGAAACCACTTGGCCAGTTGGAACCAAACTTGGTAGGAATGTTCATTAGATGGGTCCCTACAAAGTTTGTGGTTTTTTTGTTGAGTAGAATTACACAATAAGAAACAAGAGGCCCAAAGGTGTCAAAAGGGTGTTCAGTTGTTTTTGATGAGGATTTGTTTAATTCATTCCTTGAGGCAATCACTTTCAGAAACATGCAGAACATTATTATGTAACTATTACTGTTTTTGACATAAAAGGGGTCAAAAGGAGGTGAATTTAAAAAGTAAAACTTTTTAAATTTTTATCCAATTTTAATGCAGTTTTTTTTGCAATGTGTTCATCTATTTGAGTTATTAATTAGCCATAAAAAAATATTTTTGCTATTTTATTTCAAAGGGGGGTCTAAAAGGGGCCCAAATTTCACATATTTGAAAGGTATATTATATAGAATTTATATTTTTTATCCAATTTTGATGTGTGTTTTTGTTGTTGAATGGATTGTGTTGGGGGCTTCCGGTAGTGTGTTGACGAATTACCTCTATCTTTTACCCTTTCCAAGATAAATTTGATCAAAAGAGGCCGAAAAGTGTCAGTTTCCAAAATTTTTAAAGTTTTTCTTTCTCGTCCAATTTTAATGCAGTTTTTTGCAAAGTGTTCATCTAAATGGGATATTGTTGGCTCAATAAAAAAAATTTCTATTTTATTTCAAAAAGAAGTCTAAAAGGGACCCAAATTCCAAAATGTCACATATTTTGATAGGTACATGTATATAGAATTTTTATTTTTCATCTAATTTTGATTGTGTATGTTTGTTGTTGAATGGATGGTGTTAAGTGCTCTCAAGTATGTCAACATATTTCCTCTATAAGCATCCATTTTTTTTTTATTGAAGTCCTACTTTAATCAGTTACAATTGAACATCAAATCCTATGTAGATATGTATATAATAATTTTTCTTAAAATCAAGACTTCATTGAACATTGAACACAAACTGCATATGAATAATCAGGTGAGCGATGCAGACTCAGGTGAGCCTCTAGTCTTGAAAATCTTCAAAACAATGAATAGTTCTACTCAAGTTCTTTTAATAGCTTGTTGCTTGTTAATTTATGCTCTTATTGTTAAGTGATTTCAATAATTGTCAACGTGGTGCAATTGCTTTTTAATTCCACTATCTTCTGTTGAGAATTTCTCTATTGAAATATGCAATGTGGTAAAAGTAGAGTTTTTTTTTGCTTTATTGTCAGAAAATTAGATAGGAAATTGTATCATGACCTTTATGGGGGAAAAAACATAAGACTGTTGGTACATTTGTTATTTATATTTGTATTAAGAATAAGTGCATAAAATTGGATTGAATATAAAAAAAAAATTAAAGTATAATTTTCACAATGTATAAAATATATTTTTATATAAATATGACAACATTGGATGTTTTTCTTGAAAGAATTAAAATATCTTCTGACAGATTTTGGTTTGTGATACCACTAGGTTGAAATTATAATATATATATATATATATGACAACAAACCACTAGTCTGCAAAAAGGAATTTGTTGTCTTTCTTGAAACTAGATACAAATGCAATTGAGAGGACTTGACTATTATCAAACTTACTACCTCTGTTAAATGCAATGTAATCTGAAATAGGTTGAGTTATCGTTTAAGATCATTTCACTATTTTGTTGTTATTTATTTTCATTGTTAGATTTAAATTTTCATATATTTTATTTATTTTTCCATATTGTTGTACAGTGAAACTTGTGCAAATATGTATAAAAATGGTGATGACATTAATTTTCCAATTGTAAATTTCCCATTTTTAAGTAGTAACCTCCCTTTCTCCTTTCTAAAAACTGTTCAACTAATTTCATAATTGGCTATACAGGACTCCTCTGTTTTTTTTATTTATTATTTTTTTGGGAGGGGGGGGGTCATCCAATATCCAGCCAGTTTATATCAGTGCTCACCAGGTTTCAAGTTTCAAGTATTTAGTTGATCTAGATTGTCATTTGTTTTGTATTATTACTTCAAATTTGTATCTTATATTTATCTTGAGAGACTACCCCCATGCCAGTAAAATGTGGTCTTTCACAACAAGGGGTCTCTGAACAAATAAAATATATGTAGAATAAATAATGTAGAGTTATGTCATTGAAAGATCCTCCGATGAAAAAGATTGGTCTTTAAAGAGTAAGGTACAGTCAAACCTGCCCATGCAGTCACCTGTATTAAAAGGTCATCTTTTCTTGTCCTGTCATAGATAATTTCATATTAATCTATTAATAGTAATTTTAAGAGGTCAGCTGCCTTATTTATAAGACCACTTTTTCTTTTTCCGAAGGGTGACCTCTTAATACAGGTTTGACTGTATCTGGAAATAGGTTCACTGAACAACCATGTTGTTTACATGTTCATAAATGTATGAGTGAAGAAATGTTATGAGTTGTTGTTCCAGTACCATATGTATGTACCGAATTGTATGGATCTTTGCCTTGCAGTTGGAACTATATTTTGAAATATAGATTATAATAGACATTCTTTCTGATTTATATCTACAAAGACCTGTCACTGTAATTTTTTTCTGTAAAACCACATTTTTTCAAATCAATTATTGTTCAATTTTGATGATTTTTTACCAACAGAAGCGAGAATGTATGTAGTTTTCTGTCATTATTTTAAATAAATTTTAAATATTAACAATTTGAAGACAAACTTAAATTATTTGTCTTCAAAAGTGCAATAATTGTATAGTGTTTTTGAAGTTCAAAATTTAGTTTTGTGTTTAACTCTTATGCTGAAATTACAGTGTAAAACTACATTTAATTCTGCCTTTATTGGTAAAAATTTCATCAAAATCGAACAAGAATTGACCTTGGAATAATGTTTTTAAAAAATATGGTTTTATATGAAATATATACATGTACCGGTAGTAAGAAATTACAGTGACCGAATACTTGTTGCAGGTCTCTGTGTATGAATGATTGTGATACTGTATGCAGACGAGATTAAATTTTATTAATATTACAATTTTACACATATTTCATAATCATTTGATTTATAATATAGTTGTTGTTGAATTAAGTTTGTAACTCCCAAGACCCAAGTGTTTCTTTGAGTTTTTGCCATCGCTTGGCATCTGTTGTCATCATCTGTAAATTTTAATCTTCTCAGAATCCACTGCACCATTTGCATATTGAAACCAAACTTGGTAGGAATGTTCACTGGATGGTCCTCTACAAAGTGTATGTTTTTCTGATTGCAAGTCCACAACAGAAACAAGAGGCCCCAAGATTCTGTTTTACATGTTGAGCGTTTTAATTTCAGATCTGTTTTGAGGATATATTTTTTAGGTTTCTCATAAAATTGACTTTATACCAACATATTTTGTATGGTTCCTGCAGTTTTCAAGGTATAAGGGGATCAAAATGGAACCAAAACCCAAAATTTGGAGAAAAAAATTCTAATTCCTTTTTTAAATGTTTATTTTTCTTTACCTTAGTTTCTTTCTAAAATTTCCAGCTTGCATTTTTCAAACTAATGTCACCTAGATCTTATGTTTTTTTTAAGATAAAAGGGGCAATATGAAACAATATGAAAGACTGACTTGTATGCAGTTTCCATCCTCTTTTAATGGTGTAAAGCTTAACATAGGACTCTATATGAAAATGAATGAAATATAAATTTTTTTTAATATTGACTTGATTGAACATTGGATGAGTGATACTGGCTTAGGTGAGCCTCTAGTTTGACATTATCATCAACAATTGAATCTACTAATTAAGAACATTTTTGTCCATATCATTTAATTATTTATTTAGTATTTAAAATGTATTTCTAAAAGTACCTTCTAGTGTATTATGAGCAGTTCATAATACATGTATATTAATCTTGATCACATTACTGGTAATGAAAAAGTAAATAAAAATAAAAATATTATAATGTAGAAATTACCATTTTGATTGCCACTTAATCAGTCAGTTTAAAGATGACATTTTAAGGACCTATGACAGATGGTTATATAAGAAAGCTTATATGATGATGAATACATAAATAAAAATATATAAATTGTCTACAGTTTTTATGTTTTATACTCATCCAGCCTATGTTAATTTGGGCTTTTTACATTTCTAGACATCAGTCAGTGTATCATTGTCTGTAATGGTTTCTAGTTGCAGAGACAGTTCCGAAAAATATGGGCCAGCTACCAGGACCATAGCTAGGCTTGTATATCAACCAAGGCAGATTGTGTAAAAGGCATGACCTGGAGCCCAGATTGTGTAACCAGAGATGAGCTCGAGAGGGGGTAACCCCAGTCATTGGTGGATGGTCTGGTTATCCTCCCCCCCAGAAAATTTAGAAAGCTTAGACTGCCAGAGATGCACAATGACAAAAGACACATGGCAAATGCATACAAAAAGATTCAGCTTGTCTGGAATTATAAGTTAATAGCGAATCAACAAAAGTCAGGCATTAAATGAAACAAAATGACAATAACACTTCTGGTCATCTGGATCAATATTAGTTGAAATCAAGAAAAAAAATAGAAACGCGTACCTTGTGCAATATCATTCTAAAGACACTTTCATCTTAAAATAAATCCCACGAAGCATACCCAAACAAACGGATACAAAATAGAAAATAGAATGATTTGGAAATGTCGACTGCCATTACTGAAAATAGAAATTTCTTTAATTGTCTAATGTGTCTATTTGTTACAAGTCAAAATGGGCTCAAATTTTAACGGCAGCTACATGGCGTTGAGTAGTTCAACATATCTTCAGATTTTTCTGTGAATTTTTGTTTCAAACAGTTTATATCGAATAAACATATTATGAAGAAATAAATCACTTCAAAATTTCTGCTCAGAAATTTTGAGCTGTAATGATCTTTGGTTGGCTCACTTTCAAAATTATGTGTGATACCCTCGTTTTCTATAAACTTTAGAAGTAAAATTGAAAACAGGTGAGCGATGACAGGCTCAGGGAGCCTCTATTTTAAATTGTAGTAACAGGTCCTTTTGAGAAGTTGATTAGACACTCGCCGATTTCCCAAAATGCAACCCTGATCTTCCTCTCACTTGTTACATTTAAACTGAAGAAAACAGACTCATCATGAATCAGATAAAATCAGCAAGTTATTCATCGACAAAGAATACTCAAAAGATTAATTAACATGAAGGGGAGATGAATTTTCGGCCACTGCAACAAAATTAAAGCATGTTTCATAAAGTACAATCCACACGATACTGCAGTTGTCAGTCTCTAAAAATAACAATTTTAGTAGCCAAACAAACATTCTTGAGGCCCAGCAACTTAATTTGCATATGAAATATTCAAAATTTCATTAGCCAGCTGGGGCTATAGCTACTGCCTGACCATTTTAGGGACCAAAGCCATATTCTAAGTGGTTGTGGGCTACTGAGTTCCTGTTAAGTATTATCTCTGCTACCTGTATTTAATGAATAACAATAACGAGAAAAAAATATTTCAACAAGTCATGGTTAATCTCTATTCTATAAATTTGTATGTGCCAATTTATATTTGCTTCTTTGAAAATATAGAGAACCAAAGGTTTCTGGTTAGTTTCTGGTGTTTAACACCACTTTCAACAATATTTCAGTTATATCGTTGAGGTCAGTTTAATTGGTGGAGGAAACCAGAGTACCCGGAAAAACCACCGACCTGTCAAGTCGCTGACAAATTTTATCACATAATGTTGTATCGAGTACACATCGCTATGAACAGGTTTCGAACTTACAACTTCCGTGGTGATGGCCAGGCGTGTAGCTCCCTATACGCCAACACGCAGTTGCGTGCACATCGGCGTGCTGAAAAAAAAATAAAGAGCAAAAAAAATATGGAAGACAGACTACCAGAGCCAATCACCCTGCAGACACGCCAAAATAGTATTGGAAAGTTTCTTTGTACTATGCGTTTATAGACCACATGATAATGGAATTGGAGTCGCGTCTGATAAAATCAGAAAATCGCTTCTATGCACAGTATCTGCTTCCTCGTGTTATAGGAAATATTACGAACGAACAAATCGCGACATTGTATGAGACATACGAGACTGACCTGACATGTAATTTAGACGAATTCAAGAGGGAGATCGCTCGATGGCGAACACGCTGGAATATAACACCTCGCGATCAGATGCCAACTTCACTTTGTGAGACACTTGATGCGGTAAACCCGGTGCTATATCCTTCTATAGATACCATCTTGTGTATCATGTTGACAATGCCGGTAACAAGTGCTACCGCAGAGCGATCGTTCAGTGTACTACGTCGGTTGAAGACATATGTACGATCAACAATGAATAACGATAGGTTGTCATCGCTAGCATTAATGCATATCCATCGCGATTTCAGTGTGGATTTAGACAAAGTTATGGAGAAGTTCGTGTCTGCTAAGACACGAAGAACAGATTTTGGGCAATTCTATTAAGTAAATTATGTCTAACAAAATCATGAAATCAATGTGTTGCTTATGTATTCAATTTACCCATGAAAACACCTCAGAACGCACCATTTTGCATCAAGTCAGCAAAAAAAATTCTAGGGGGGGGGGGGGGGGCAAACCCCACCAGACCCCCCCCCCTTTCCAGGTTTGGTTGATTGCACTGCAAAAAAGGCTAGCTACGCCCCTGATATCTACTGATAAAAAACCAAATTATTGTCAGACATTACAAGTACAATGTATATAAGCATAATAAATGATAGAGGTGTTAAATTATTGTAGCTTTTACAGATAATGTGTCATTTATGTTATGTTCAATGGCAACTGATGAGTAATTTGTTTACCGTTTTAATATTGAAGTTCTTCATATTCAGGTCATTGGCAATGATTCGAAGGCATCATCCTCTCGTAACTTGCAATATTTCATTAAATTTCTCTACTGACCTTGACTGTTGACCTCTGACCCTGAACATCAATAAAGTTAAATTTCTTTTGATGGGGAACCAATATGCAAAGTTTGATGACCCTGGGTTAAATGACCAGAGAAAACATGCCCACATAGCAAAATGTTTGACTATGCATACAATAGATATACTAATTTTCTTTCAGTGATCTTGACCTTTAATCTCTGACCCTGAAATTCAATAGTGATCCTCATCTTACAATGGGCACATGTATGCAGAGAACAAAGTCTGCTGATCCTCAGATGAACGATTTATTATCTTTGAATCTTGCCTACATGGCGAAAAGTGTAACAACATTGACATAAAATTTCATCATTTTACTCCATTGACCTTTAAAATCAATAAGAATGGAAAACAAGTATGCAAGTTTAATGATCCTTAGTTGGATAGTTTTCTATCAGACACCAGTATATACAGAAATGTTGTAATATACTGTAGTATTGATATTCTTCAATATATGTTTGGTTTTACACACAAGCACCTTCTTAGGCTTCTACACTAGTTTTGCCTACATTGTTCCTAAAACGCAGTGTGAAAATATAAAAAAAATATGCTTCAAATTATTAAAGAAAATGTGATATGCTTTCCAAAATCGTCAATTCCCAACTTGAGACTTGTTGAGGATGGTCTCCCAGACCCCTCGCCTATTTTTACACCCACTCTAACTTAAAAACCTGTATCTGTGGCAACCAGCTTTATGATCCTATATCTTTGTGGTGGAAACCGGAGTACCAGGAAAAAAAACCCACGAACAACCACAAACACTTTAAACAACATTACAATTATATGGTGACATGCTGCTTTATAGTTGGAGGAAACCAGAGTATAAGGAGACAACCACCAACCTGTCGCAGGTTACACACACTCAGTTACAGTTACATCGTGACAGCTTTATAGGTGGAGGTAACCAGAGTACAAGGAGAAGAAAACCACCTATCTACAGGTCACAAAAAAACTGATTCTGCTAAACAGATTGACATCAATTTGCTATGTATGGTGGACACGTTTTTCAACAGATAGTCGGCATACCCATTGGGGTACAAGCTGTGCTCCTCTTCTCACCGACTGTTCCTTTATACATATGAGGCAGACTTCATTTAGGGGCTTCTCAAAAAAAGGAAAAGAAGCTAACCTGATCATTTAATTTCATGTTCCGCTATATAGATGGCGTCTTTTCACTAAATAATTCAGGTTTTGTGATTTTGTTTATCGCATCTATCCCGTTGTGTTTGAAATAAAGGATAACACAGAGAGAACTAGATCTGCTTCACACCTTGACCTACACCTTGAAATTGACAGCGAGGGACGAGTAAGAACGAAACTTTACGACAAAAGAGAGGGTTTTAATTTTCCCATTGTGAACTTTCCATTCCAACAACACCTGCATATAGAGTATGCAAACAATGTATATCTCTGTTTATCCGCTAATCCAGAGCTTGTGCATGGTTCTTATCGGGATTTCCTTGATAGAGGGTTGCTGCTAACAAGGAAGATATATATATATATTGAACCAATGGTTCCTATTGGTAAAGTTTAAGTCATCACATCGAAAGTTTTACGATCGCCACCATAACTTGGGTTAATTGAAATGGTTTGTCTGTGTCACAGTATTTGTTATTTTACCACCAGTTAGGCAACAACCATTTTATTACCGAGGTGGAGGGCTAGGATTTTAATGCTTGATATAATTTTTTTTTTTATGTTAGTAGAAAACAAAAGCAATTTCACACATCAGGTAGATAAAAAAAAAGATTTGTTTCAAAGATTTGTTGTTTTTTTAGCAAAATATTTACGGTGGAACCTGTCTCATCCGACACACCAAGGGACCAGGGAAATGTGTCGGATTGTACAGGATGTTGGAATACTCAGGGTTTATTTTGAACAGTTAACAGAAATACTTTAGGACTATAGATTTTTGTCGGATGTCACCGGATTTCGGAAAACTCAGGTGTTGGATTGCACATGTTCCACAGTACTAGTAAATTCAAGCAATTTATTTTATTTCTATAAAACAGTGCAAGAGCAGAAGAAATGTGTCACACAGGAATCAAAAGAAGCCCTGTCTGAGAGCTCAAACTGTAGACACATACTTTACAAAAAGAGATGAGAAGTCTACAGACATTAATCAGAGCAACAAGTACACTTATTTACCCCCAATATCGTGTGCTGCTTGGATTTTTTCTAAACTTAATGAGATTTTCTGTTACTACAAAAAGACTTTTTATGTTCTAGTCACAATTCTAGTTTCAACACGTGTTCAATGCTTCAAGCAATTTGAATGTTTATGTTGCTTCTATTTTTTTCTTCAAAGAAAGGTATATTTGCATATAGTTGTCTTTATGATCCAATAAAATTCTACTATGGTAATCTCAAACATGAGAAAGTTGTTCTTTTCCAATGCTGTATTCTAGATCTGCACTGCATACTTCTTCTTCTGTTTTCGTTTTCCCTCCAGTCTAGGAGCACTCTTTTTATCCACCACCAATTTTACTATGAATATGAATTTTCTCCACCAATTTATATGAATCGGGTATATGTACACAGGATTTATTTACAGAGTTATTTGCGGAACCTGCTCGGTCAGACGTAGCGATAAAGTTATAAATAATCAACTTTATAATGTCCTCCTGCTACTCGACTATTTGCTTAATACTGTTCTTAATAGTCTACAGCGGTTAGATTCCTCTAATTTTCACAGAAATCAGATGCACCGGAATCGACCTATCCTATATATTGCACTTATAATCAAATCTAAAACTTTATTAATCTTAAAATCTAAAAAGCAGCTGTCTTTACAGTTTTGTACCGGTTAAATTCCTCTATTTAGAACAAAAACCAATTGTAACTGAATTAACCTATCTCGTGAAGTGAACTTCTTATAAAATCTAAAAGCTCAATTATCGATATTCTTGACTCGTACGTATTGTATCGCATGAGGTGACAGAAAGGAATAAAAAGTGAGAACTTATTATACAATCTAAAACTCAAGTACCGACAAATTGATTTCTTATAGTATAACAATCGGTGACAAAAATGCAGACATGTGGCGGATGTTACACAGAGACTGCCAGCCATGCTAGTCTTTATTCAGCACACTTGAAGTTTAGTCTTCTTGTATGGATGGCATGACAAAGGTCCTTTGATGCTGTTTCGTGTATTAGGTCATCATTATTTGGCAGCAGACCACCAGTTTTTGACAGTCAATGACTAACTTCCATACACTTCTTGAATATTCTTCTGATCTTTTTTTTTTTATTTATAATTTTGAACACAAAATTTGTTTTGTGTGTTTTCAGACTAATTTTTTTTTTTACATAGAGGGAAATAAAATATTTTTTTTAGACTAACTTGAGCATATTTTTTTTTCTCAAAAAAATCCCAGCCCCCCCCCCCCCCCTTTTTTGGAAAAATAATATGTATTAGTGGAGATATCTTGACCTGAAGGACTCAGAATCGCGCGATTGCATGACCTGAAAATTAAAAGAACATGTCTATATAAGGCTATATATTTTTTTTTTTTATAATGGACAGAATTGACCCAAGTTTTGGAATGCTTGAGGTATGAATTTAAACTTTATAAAATAAAAAAATAAGTTAACATGAATCTGTATTAAGAGAGATAAGTTGACCTGAACAGCTCCTATTCAAATGACCTGAAACTGACATGGTATATAAATATAGTATTTGATTTTTGTTAATATCTTATTAGATTCGATTGAAAAGTTGTAGTTTTCAGGTGTAATCCCTATTTGATGAAAATCTGAGAAAATAAAGATATAATTTCGTTTTTATACGATGGCCTGACATAAATAGTGTTTTCTTTTTCGTTTTATGTCTCAGGTCAATTTCTGGTCAGGCAAGTCAGGGCCATTTAACAATGCATATTCATAGTTATTTTTTTTATTATTTTTTTTTATATTCATATCGCAAACTAACTCAAAATTCAGTGAAATTCATAAAGGTAATAAAAAGTAACAGTCAATTTTAGACCTTTCGTTTTAATTTTTAATTTTCAGGTCAATCGAATCGGAGTCCTTCAGGTCAAGATATCTCTACATATGCATATTTTTTTTTTTTTTAATTAATTAGTTATAATATATATATTCATATCTCAAATTGACCAAACTTTGATTCAATTCTGTTCAGTAATAAAAAAAAATATAACAGATTATAGGTCTGTATTTCCATTTTCAGGACATGCAATCGCGCGATTCGTAGTCCTTCAGGTCAAGATATCTCCAC
Organism: Bathymodiolus brooksi; assembly: GCA_963680875.1. Classification (NCBI taxonomy): domain Eukaryota; kingdom Metazoa; phylum Mollusca; class Bivalvia; order Mytilida; family Modiolidae; genus Bathymodiolus; species Bathymodiolus brooksi. Next base: position 60,726,850 of record OY804575.1, read on the forward strand.
TAATACACAATATTAAAAAAATATATATATATTATTTGTAAATTATATACTCGTACCTCAAACTGACCAAAATTTGAATCAATTCTGTCCAGTAATAAAAAAAAAGGCACAGGCTACGAATACGACGGAAACGTATTCGTAGGTAGCCTGTGTTCTATAAGTACGACGAGCGGAAGTTGTGACTAAATGATCAACCGGTTTCCGGACATGGACACCTATTTTACGGAAATTAATCACGTATTGCTAGCATCTAGAGGCTACGAATACGACGGATTTTTGTTTTCTTAAATATATTGCCTTTAGACATTTATTACTGTGATACTATAAAGTTTAAAGAAAAAAAATATACATAGATATTTTTTAATTTAAGAATTATCATATACAATTTAAAAAAAATTAAAAGATTGTTAGACCATATATGTATAAACCCAGCTAATACGTTTATGGTAAGACTCGCTGAAGTTATACATTACAAAAAAGGTCTTACAAAAATAACACACCTTGAACTTTTTTCATTTCCTTCAGTAAAGCTTGCAGGTTAGCCTCATCAGCCCCCTTGCTCGAGGATGCCATGTTATGGATGTCTTTTAGTATCACAACCTTCCCTGTAGTCTTGTGTATGTGGTCTTGCAGTATCCTTTTGTTGGGCTTAAATTTCAAAACGCTTTCGATTTCTTTTTTTTTTGTCCACTGTCGAGACGTCTTTGGTGAAACAGGTGGTTGAAAGCTGCCTTTGAAACCTCATGGTTATGTTCATGGACGATGTTCGTTATTTCCAGAGTTTCACCATCTTTGCAACGAACTCTTATAGACATAGGACACTTCATTTGGAATGTACTGAACAAATATTTTTACCTGGTGTAAGAATGGGGGAATACAACTTTATTTTTCCCAAAATAGTTAACAGTAAATAAATGTTCATAAAATCATATAACATAACTGAAAAATTGCCTAAAACACATTAACAGAGAAGATCTTTTTTGAAAATAATTAGTGTTGGGAAGTGTGAGTTGTACTCTGAGAAGTACTCATACCAGTGAAATCGATGGGCTTAATCGTGTATTGTTAGACTAGTTTTTCAATGCATCAGATTTTATTGGAATAAAAATAAACTACAAACAGAAAATTATATAAAAAATTCATAAATTGTCATTTAATGAAATAAAAACAATAGAATTAAGAAAATTGAGAAATCCGTCGTATTCGTAGCCTCTAGAGGCTAGCAATACGTGATTAATTTCCGTAAAATAGGTGTCCATGTCCGGAAACCGGTTGATCATTTAGTCACAACTTCCGCCCATCGTACTTGTAGAACACAGGCTACTAACTCGAATAATACTGCGCCCTCTATCGGCACTATCGTTAATATAGCAAAGCGTAATATAACGACTGGATTATTCGGGTTAGATACGAATACGTTTCCGTCGTATTCGTAGCCTGTGCCTAAAAAAAAATATCGCCAACTATAGTGCTTCTTTCAAGTCATACAATCGCGCGATTCGTAGTCCTTCAGGTCAAGATATCTCCACTAATACACAATATTTTTTTTGTAAAATATATACTCATATCTCAAACTGAACAAAAATTGAATTGATTCTATTGAGTAGTAAAAAAAATATAGACGATCATATCCTTTCAGGTCAACTTTCAGATCATTAGTGTAACCCAAAATTTTGTACCTCCTACATCCGCTTCCGTTTTACCATTCGATTAATGTAAACAAATCAAGAACCAGACAGTCGTGCCGTGAAGACAACACCATGTCTTGCAAACTAATATTTACTGTAGTTTGTGTGGCGTGCATGTTAATTTGTGTGATTGTAATAGTGAGGACATTCACTCTTGTTCCCCGACAAGATGTTGTCATTGCATGCAAGACAACGGATAAAGACTATATCAAAATGACAGACGATATCTTGAAAAGATTTCAACAATCTCTGCAATTTAAAACCGTATCAACTAAGCCTGGAGAGGTTAACAGAGATCAGCTTCTCGGTCTAGATAATTATATACAAAAAAGTACAAATCTGTCCTTTTTTAAGTTCTTCACTCTAGCAACTGATGTCAAGATCATTGACATTGTTTTGGTAACGGGTCAAAACGCCCCCACTTATTACCAAAACGCCCCCACTATTTACCAAAACGCCTCCACTTTTTATCAGAACGCCCCACTTTTTTTCCAAAATAAATCGTTATAAAAAAAATATTTTATGTGATTCAAATGTTTATAAATGTCTTCCCATGATTCGTTTTTGTTTTAATATTTTGTTTTATTATATTTTTATTGATCTATTTATTAAAGTTATAAATTTGATTAATGATGAATGCATTTAATTAAATTTACATATATGTTTCATTAATTATTACAATAATTATATGCCTTTATCTGTGCTGACGGTCTTTTATGAGCTTAATTACCGCCGTAAGAAAGTAAAAACACACACAAGCCAAGGTATTGTGAAAAACAAATGTACAAAGCCAACAAAAGAATGGCTTGATGTGGCCATATGGCTTAATATTTAGTGAATACAGCAAAGTATTCCGAATAGGTACAAAGTCTGTTACACAGAACAGATGTAAAAAGTTTCACCAAGCAACTTAATATCGTAATGGGCCTATAATTTTTAGGTTCGCTGGAGTCACCCTTGTTCTTGTAAATAGGTTTAATTTTGCCAATTGCCCAACTCTCAGGGATATTTCCACAATCAAATATCAGATTAAATAGCTTTTCGTATATATTTATGAATTGATGAGCAGTGGATTTAATGTACTCATTGATTATATACCATCTTCTCCAGATGCTTTAAAATCGTTTTTCAGTTTTTTGATACAATCAAAAATTTCTTCTCTTGATATATAGAGATTGATATTCTCATTGAGATTATCCATAAAATTTGAGTCAATATTAAAATCTAGATCATCTTCTCCCGCATCCGGAGCGGCATTTACATTTTTTTAATTTCAAATAATTTTGACGTATTGACCAGAGGGCGGAGGTTGACTCTTTCTCTTCTGACGTGCATTTCTACATTCTAAATCAAACCATGGCTGATTGTTTCTTTTAGTCCCACTTGAATTACCCCCTTTACATTATATAAGTCAGTTACATATACTTATAAACACTATTACCGCCTATTTACCGGAGCGTATAAATGTATATACAAGTTCATTGTCATCCGATGTAAGATAAGCATGTATACATATACAATATATAAATTTACTGGACATATCTTGAAATACAAAACATCACACATGATACATGTATCTTCGCTTGAGTAGAAAAAAATTATTAAATGTGCCATTTTGGCAATAAAAAAGTGGGGGCGTTTTGGTAAAAAGTGGGGGCATTTTGGTAGGGGGCGTTTTGACATGTATTCATTGTTTTCATTCTACCTTATAAAAATAGTGTCTCCGTGGTTAAAGACATTTCAATCTATCAACTGAAAAATTGGGAAATTGTACGTTAAACTTTACCAACCTCAATCGATGGTTTTAATGTCGCAATTTGATTTTACCAAGTAACATGTAGCAGAGCTATGTAAATCTGTATGTTCAACAGTGAAACCATAATTGATATTGGCAAAACTTAAAATTCATAGAAATTAATACATGACCTTTTTCATATCAGACATGGTATCATGCTGAGACTCTCATATCAACCTGAGATGCAATCAAGGGGTGATAGCCAGGATGATATCGAAAAGGTCATGTATTAATCTTTTTATCATATTTTTCGACACATTATTTTATTAGGCAAATAAAATAATTAAATATTAATATTTAAATGACTTTATAATTGTGTGTTCAACAGATAAATTTTCAGAACACTATTGCCAAACAAGAGCATCTCTACCCCCATAAATATTACTGGCAACATTTCCTACGAAGGCATTTTGAAGCAGAAAATATAGAAGGTGTAATTCTTTTGTGTCATTTTTTATTAATCCTGACGAGGACTGGGGGAGACATATTTTTTAAGTCTCTGCCCTTTTTTGTTTAGAATGTTTCATATCAATAGATTATGCATGAAACACCTACATTTTAAGGGAAATACATCAAAACTTTACATAAATACTTAATATTATATATGCAGAGTTATATATCATTTTGGCAGTTTCCTCTGACTATTTTTGAATGAATCATAACCAGTATGAGTTGATGTGTCATTACCAGCTATCAGGGGTTAGGAGTTGTGATGTTTAATGCCACCTTCAACAATATTTCAGTTATAGCGTGATGGTAAGCTTTATTGATGGAGGAAACCAGAGTGCCCGGAGAAAACCTGACTGAGCTGTCGCAAGTCACTGACAAACTTTATCACATAATGTTATAGAGAGTGCACCTCACCTGATCGGGACTTCAGGCAGCGATTGCAAAGGTAGTTATAAATCCAACTACCATACGATGACGACCCATACCAGCTATCATTATTGAAGTTTAAAGAAAGCCAGAGAAGTGGGGGAGTGAGATTGTCAGCCATTGCTATTTAAGTTTAAAGACACCGAAAGACTTGGGTGGTGAGAGTGTTGACCATCATTATTGTCTTTATTGAATTTTCTTTTTCAAGTATTCAGTTATGGTTTCTAACTATTTCACATATAAATGTAACTTTGTATTTCAGAATTTCCGGTTATTCATTCCTCACCTTTAGTGACTGTTGAGACCATAGCAAACTATAGTCTACTGTATACAGTATCTGGATCAAACAAGAGTTTAACTCCTTACTTGTTAATGGCACATCTTGATGTTGTACCTGCAATGGCAGAAGATTGGGAGTTACCTCCCTTTGAAGCACAGATTAAAGATGATTTTATCAATGCTAGGGGAACCATTGATTTCAAGCAAGGTGTAATGGTAAGTATTTTTCTCTTGAGGAAGACAATTTAGTAGTATTTTACTATCAGTGTATTTGAAATCTGACCTGAAAAGAGGGGTGACCTTTAGTGAGAGGATTTATAAGAGGGGAATTACTGTATTTAAAAAAAAACCATATAAATATGTATTCATATTGATGTTATTACAGTTTTGAGGGTCAGTTTAGGCTCAAAGGAAAAAGTGTAAAAAAACTGTTAATTGATAACTTGGTATCTAATCGAAAACCCATTCTGGTTATAGGGATCATTCAACTAATTAAATACTCAGTATGCCACAATATAGCTGAAATATTGTTGAAAGTGGCGTTAAACACCATAAAACCACAAACCTAAATACTCAGTAATCTTGTAAAGTTGTCGACATTTCCATGAAGAAAGTTCTCTATCTTTATTGTTAATTTAAATAATTTTTAGACTACCAGTAGTCATAAAATGATTTTTTGGGGTTTTTGAATGGACAGGCATATATTTTATTATTCTCAAGCTGGAAGATTATGTCAACATATGTTAGGCAGTTTTGAAGAAGAAATAATACAGAATTTATTTTATAAGGCTTGTTGGAGTTACCCCCCTTTAGGATGTAAAAAAGATAACCAAATTGATTTTGATAGTTTCTAGTTTGTTCATTCCTTATACTACTGATGGGGCTGTATTGGTTGTGTTTGTATGATAGTTAGATTTACAACTACCTGTGCAATCAGTAAATCACTAAAGTTGTGAGTTCGAACCCCGTTCATGGTGAGGTGTGCTCGCTACAATATTACGTGATAAAGTTTGTCAGTGACTTGCGACGGGTCGGTTGTTTTCTCCAAGTACTCCGGTTTCCTCCACCAATAAAACTGACCACCATGATATAGCTGAAATATTGTTGAATGTGGTGTTAAACACCATAACCCTAACCGTGACCCTTTATTGACAATATATTGGACAAGTTTTAATATCACAATTTGGCAAAGATTGTTGAAGTTGTATTCTTTGTAGATTGTAAAAACCTGTGTGACCCCAGTAGTGCAATGACCTTTTGATTCCACTGCAGATTGAAACAATATTTATTTTCAGAAGTTTTCTGGCAATAGTCTCAATGTTTTTTCCATAGTGTTTGAGTTATGTCCCTGCAAGATGAACAAAACATTCTTTAATAGTGCACAGGCTTAAGCCTCCTCATTTCACAACAGATTTTAACTACTGTAAACCGGGAAATTTTCACGCCGTCTTTTTTTCATGATTTACTGACGAAATCCATATTCGCGCTGTTTTAAATTTGCGGTTCACAGACAATCTAAAGTGATAAAATGTATATGGTATTATTTAGACAAAATCATGCTGTGTCATATTTTCCTGATGGTAAAGATCTGCCTTGATCTTTCTTAGGTAGTTTGACCACATCATCGAATTGTTTGTACAATTAATTAAAACTGTTTGATACTGGTTTAATTAATCCTATGCGAGATCGATAAATGACGATTCCCCCCTACGGCACGCGTCTGTCTTGGATGCATTACAGAGAGTGAACATTAAAGTTGTTTATGTACCAGCTGGTTGAAACTTTATATGAACAATACCTCGAACAGGCTCAAAAGCCAGAATTTTTGTGGGCGATCTAACAAATGAAGGGTAACCACTAGCCTGCAGATGAGCGGGGTTATGGTGTTCAACACCACTTTCAACAATATTTCAGTTATATTGTAGCTGTCAGTTTTATTGTTGGAGGAAACCGGAGTATCCGGAGAAAACTATTGACCTGCCGCAAGTCACTGACAAACTTTATTCAAATTATTCACATAATGTTGTATCAAGTACACCTCGCCAAGAACGATATTCAAATGCACAACTTGCAGATGAGCAGTATTCAGAACTAAAAATAAACTTTGAATATATATTTACATTAAAACAATATGTAATAAACGGTTTAGCAATTATAACTTGACATTGTATTTTTTATTTTGATTTTTATTTTTTAGTTTTTATTTCAATCTTTTATTTTACAGGGTATATTAGAGGCTTTGGAATATACACTGTCTAGTGGATTTCAGCCAACAAGACCATTTTATATTGCTTTTGGACATGATGAAGAGGTGATGTATTACACTATACATTTGTAGTTACAAAATACTGACTTCTAGTAAGATGAGTTTGTGAATACACATTCAATTACAATGTGTATCACATACCTAGTCTGTATCAATGTGTAATATATATATTAGACACTAACAATATTCCTTTATAAAGCTTTGTAAAATGGATGTTAGGAATTAATTTTACCCCTATTTTTTTTATATAATATTCTAAGCACTTGCAATAAAAAAAATTAGATGTATCTTTAAAAACATTTATAAATATCCTCAAAATTACTAACATACCTATACTCATACCTTTAATCAACATGATATACATGTACAATACTTGTCACTTATTGTTTTGGTGGTGTTCAGAATATTAAATGCAAGTGGAAACCCCCCCCCCCCCCCCAACAAAAATAGACGATAAGGATTTTGCTGTAAACATTTTTGTAAATATTTCCACAAATTATTTGAAATTTGTAGTTTATTTCTAACTGTCCGATTGACTTAGCTAGGACTTGGGTATACATATCTAAAATACTGAAAGTTGAAATAAACAAAAGTAATGATAACAACGTATTTTGTGTTAAGGGAGATAACTCTATGCATAAAAAGGGGTTGGAATGAACTACCAGTCGCAAAACTGAATAGATTATAGAAATTATTCACATATAATGTACAATTTTTTACTTTGATTTGTCAAGAACTGAGATGATATTTAAGTTAGAAGAGAAAAGATAAGAAACATCTTAATGTATAGATGTAGTTATTTTATAAATGGTAGTGGAATACCTGCATTTCTCAGTGAAATTGGCAGTGTGAAATTCTATATAATATATAGTATAACTAATCATGACTTTCAATAATCATGTCCGTAAGTGCTATATTATTCATTTGTGAGCTAAGCAAATTTGTGAGTTATTTTATTTTTTGACCACTCATGAAATATGTATTTGGATAATTGAAAATTTGGATTATTTCTTTTCTATTAAAATCTAATTGAAAAATACAGGATTTTATATCATTCTAAATATTTGTTTTTTATACTGTAGGTGGCTGGAAAATATGGTGCTCATTCAATCAGTCAAGTATTACAGTCAAGAGGACTAAAGGAACTGGAATTCATACTAGACGAAGGACTAACAGTCACAAATGGTTTTCTACCTGGCATCACAAAGCCAGTAGCTTTGTAAATTCCAATATAAATACTGTAAATTGCATCAAGCAGCCACTAACTTTGCAAGTTCCAATTAAATATTGTATCTTTTTTCAGTATACCTGTATAATATGTGATCCATCTAAATAAAAAACAAAAAATACCACTGTCGGAACAGTTCCAAAATCTAATCCAAATATTGTTGTTGCAGGCAAAATTGATACCCCTTGCACACGACCGCTCACTTTCCTCGTTCGGTACAGGTACTTCAGTAACAGTGTGACTGAAGAAATTATTAATCTGAAAATTGGCAAAAATAAGTTTTTTTCTTTTTAATAGGATCGTATATTGATTATATTCATATTTTATGCAAATGAGAAAGTTGTTTTGATTAATAAGATGATATCTATTGTTTATTTTCAGGATTGATACAGGTGAAGATAATCTTTTATTCAACAAGTGGATTATTTTCAAAACTGCAACAAGGGATAAAACTTGTTGTTATCAATAAGTAGATTATTTTCAGAATTGCTACATAAGAGATATTGTTGGTTATTATTTTATTTTGTTTCAGAATGGGTACAGGTGGGGGAAGTTTTTATTATTACATGTATTTTGATATTTTATTTTTCAGAATAGGCACAGGTGAGAAAGGCTTTTTGACCCTTAAATTATATGTTAAAGGCGAAGCAGGCCATTCATCTATGCCACTGAAGGAAACAGCTATTGGAATTCTAGCTGGAGCTGTGGCTAGGTATAGTTGTTTAGTTTGGGGAGGAGGGAGTTGGAACTAGTTAATTACTTCAATGTTAAACATTATATACAATTGTGTAGATTTCTAAATGGAGACAATTTAAAATACAATAGTACAGGGTTAAGCATGAGGATAAACTGCAGTATTTACACAAGACAAACAGAAAGAACAGATGTATATATCATGAGATATTAGTATATCCCATACACCCTCATCACTTTCCACCAAGATCCATTATTCAAGGTTCTTTACACTCTTTTGCACTTTTAAATATTCAAAAAGATAAAAGAAAATTCAACATCTGTTTGGTGTTACACAGGAATATATGGTTCTGAAAAGCATATTGTATTATTATTTTTTTGCTTTGAATGGATGTTCCTCAATATAGGATTCTCATTTGATCATACATCCAATTTGGACATCTAACATGACTGCCACTGTCTATAGTATTATCTGATTGGCTGATATATGAAACCTTTGTTTTAAATATGGATGTAAAGTAGGTGTTCAATTAATTGGAGGCTCCATATGTAACCTCATCTTCTTATTTTCTGATTTACAGGTTACAAGACAACCCACAACCAAGTATGCTGGGCTATGGACCAGAAAAAGAAATGCTTGAACATTTGGCACATGAGGTAAATGATATGTACAGTGTAATCTGTCTGAACCAAAATCCTGTGAAATATGAATATGAAATTTAGTCTCAATGTCTGAAATGTATGTTGATTTTACCTGTCTAATATGAACACCTTTCTATTCTAAACTAAAGGTTTAAAAACAGGTGTAACAATATATACATGAACATTTAATGATTGTACAATGTATTTAATTTTTGAGGAAATTTTCTTTTTCGTCTGTGATGAACGATGTTGTTACCGAGGTCATTGACAGTAAATAAAAAGATGTAGATACAATTATTGAAAGGTCAATAAAATCTGGAAAATGCTTGTACTTGCTTCTGCTTCTGCCGATTAACTGCCTCCTTCGTCGTGTCGAAGATCATGCAGTGATTTAAATAGGTGCTATTGTACTTGATGTCAATGTCAATGGGTTATGTCCCTTTTCTCATTTGATTGGTCTATGTGTTCAATGCTTAGATTTTCTGTTGAAGTCAGACAATAGTATCAGCAGTCTTTAATACTAACTAGTAACTGTATCATGCATGGTAATTTTCATATGCTGTTTGTCATCACAAAGGGTACCTTTAAATGTCCTTACTGTGTTTGTAATATGGAAAGGTTCATAAATTAGGGACATCATAAATATCTCTTTAAATTTTTTCAAACTCTCTTTAAGTTACCTGACCTCAAGGGTCATGTGAGCTATTGCCATCACTTGGTATCAGTTGTCATCGTCGTTAACTTATAGACTTAGATCTTCTTCTGCAAAACCAGTGATTAACACAAACTGTACCCATAATGCACTCCCACTGGCTGAAATTAAATTTTTTTTTATAAAAAGCCAAATGATGGAATGAACTGTTAAATTGTGGAAATGTTCCTTTATAGACGGTCCATTATCTAATTTGAGTTTCTGAAACCGATATCAAATCCTAAATGGCTTCCACTTACAGGTAAAAGTTTAACATAGAATCCTATAATGGCTATATGAAAATGAATAAAAAAGGCAAATTGGACATAAATGATCATTTGTATGTCGAGTCTCTAGTTTATTTTATTATTCTTTATTACAATATTTTTTAATAAAAAATGATTTAGAAGCTCAGTATGGTACTGTAATTAGATGAATTTTGTTATACATTGAAAGATGTCTATAAGATAACACCCTTGGTTCATTTACTGTATTGTTTTGAATATACAAGTACAGCAATTCCCCTCTTATAAGGCTCCTCTCACCAATGGCTTATCCTTTTACCAGGCCAGATTTCAGATGTACTGAAATAGTAAAATACTAGTAAATTGAACTTGTGGTTTCGATACTTGCAATCGATTTTTCATGTTATTTATTGTCTTTCATTGTGCACTAAATTTCGTTGTTTGATTGAACCAACAAATACAACAAAAATTAGTATTCAACGAATGAAAATAATTCCCAGTAAGTATAAGAATGTGTGACAATTATAATATACTTATTGTTTTACTGTTAAATAATACAACAATATGTATTTTAATATTTTAGCACAACTAATCATGTTGTACATTGTAGATGCCCTTACCACTGCGAGCTGTTATGGCTAATCTTTGGTTATTTGGACCTATTGTTTCATGGTGAGTTTTATCACACATATCTGCCAATATAATAACTTGGTAAGATGTGAACATTATATACATACCTTCAATGCATACACATACAGGGTACAGTCAAACACTGTTATATTTAAATTGGATCAATCGTTGCCATGTATATGTTATATTTTACTTGGGTAAGTCATCGCCATGGATATTAAACTCAAAAGTAAAAATCTTATCTGCTCATCATAGCTTTTAGTTTAATTCAAATCGGATAAATGAAATGCCCAGCTGTTTTTAAATAAAATCATCAGTTTCTTCAATCTGATTAAAACTCACATTTCTCACTTACTCCCCTTTGGTATAAACATTTTTATTCATGATTAACTGGTATAATGTTACAATACACACAAATTTTGTTTGAACATGACAGGATTCGGAAACAAGCTAAGCTTATACTAATCCGTCCACTTTACTGATATGTAATGTTGTGGGACATTTGAAGAAACTCCATGACGGGTCTCTTACAAGTGATGACCCTATAGCTATCTCATGAATATTTATTGATATGATAAATACGGGTTATAACCTTTTTCGACAAATCACTTGCTCATTAGCAAATAAGATTAGAATTGAATGATGACACTTTCTTAGTCTTGAAAGTGCCATTTACATTTGACGGCAAATGTCATGACATAGAATCAAACGCATGTGGCTCGTAATGGGGTTTCTTTAGATCTTCCATGCCATCGGTAAAGGAGGACAAATGAGACATTTTATTTTCATCAAATTGCAGTTTCTTCGACTTTTGGGAGTGGGGAGGAGTTCAAACTTTGAAATGTCAAAGTTTAAAAAAAAAAAGCAGATTCAACACAGTGGCAAAGATTTTATGTTTTCAAAGTGATTTTAGCATTATTGATGTGCTATTTAGATGATTTTATATTGTGTTTATATTTTAGGGTACTCTCACAGAAACCTCCAACCAATGCAGTCATAAGAACAGTGACATCAGTCACTATGTTTAATGGAGGAGTTAAGGTAATGTGTTTTTATTTGTTTATGAGAATGAAACTTATTGAGGTCGTGTACCTCATGTATGTTGATTGATACAGATAGAGGTCTCATGTAGAATAAAACAGGGTACAAAATGACTAAAGGTTGTTTAATTAAATAATTCATGGGATTGTTGGAAGGCACCTCTTTTAACAATTTTGATATGCTTAAAATTTTATTACTTGTGATGAAAAATATTAATTTTTTATAAACCTTTCTCTTCACAAATATAGCTGAAATACACTCGCTTGATACAACATTATGTGATAAAGTTTTGTCAGTTTGACAGGTCGGTGGTTTTCTATGGGAAAACCGGTTTCCTCCACCAATAAAACTGACCGCCACGATATAACTGAAATATTTTTGAAAGTGACGTTAAACACCATAATCATAACCTGAAATACTCTCATAGCCAATCAATCAGTACAAAGGAGTATACTTAAGGAATAACAGTACTGTATTTGAAGAGTTGGAGGTGTCAATTGTGGATTTGATGGTCGCAAATGCAGTTTTACTGACGTCGCGAAGCGGAGCCAGTAAAACGAATATTTGCGACCGTCAAATCCACAATTGACACCTCCAACTCTTCAAATACAGTACTGTTATTCCTATTCTTATGAAATTCTCCCAACGTGTACACACTAATTTAGAAACATATAAATAAATGACGAAATATATGCCCTTTTCAAATTCCTTCCGCTAAAAAAATAGTCTGTCAACAAGTGATTTAAAAAACAACTATTTTGAATCTAACAAATTTTATATTTGTAACATAGTATCCTCAAAAAAATATATATCACATAAGAATTACTATTATTTCGTATTTCGTAAATAAATGTTTCCAATACAAAAAACAAGAATCTTGAAAACGTGAAATCCTACATGTCATATGTACAACAATACACAAAAATAATTAAAATGCCTACCTTTAAAACTTATTTTAGTTAAATTCTATCAAAATTGAAGCGTACACGAAGCAAAATAACGTCTGATCTTTACATTTTAAACGGGAAGTCTTCATATGACATTACGTTGTTTATGTGCCAAAGTCGTTCAACAATATATTGCGGAATTTTAATTTGTGTGATTTTTAGACCTAGGGATATGCAAGAATACATTTTTATATTCAGTATTGCATTAGAATGGAGATAACTGTATTGTATTTACTCAAACTGTGGAATGATGATCGGCATCAATAAATAGGTCGTCAGCGTCAATTTCAGTCGGAAATATCTGGGTCAGCCATATTGTTTACAAACAAGTGCATTCGGCATAGGAATATAACATTCCTTCAGGCATGTCAACTGCAGATTTGACAGCTCTCGGTAGCCAATGAAAATATGCGTTACATTATAATTGCATTAGAATGAGTGGTACTAAATGATCCACTGTCTCTTGTAATGTCTTTGGGGATTTTTTTTGTCTTTACATCAGGCCTTGCACATGTTGTTTTCCTTCTCATATCAAATTATTTTGTGACACGTAAGATACAAATACACTGAAATATAAATTCGTGAATTACACTGTGGGCATCCAATATTTATTTTATAAGCTTATTTATTTGCTAAGGAAGAACCCAATTAAATCAAAGCAATACAAAAACAAACAAACAAAAAAGACAATAAATATAAATATAAAGTATAATATATATATATGATTATATGTCTCCTTTCCCCAATTTTAATGGGCGCTGTCTTGGCCGTGATCGTATGGTAGTTGGAATTATAATGTGCCTATCACCACTAACGTTGTGATTTCGAATCCTGCTCAGGCGAGGTGTACTCAATACAGCATTATGTGATGAAGTTTGCCAGTGACTTGCGACAGGTCAGTGGTTTTCTCTGGGTACTCCGGTTTCCTCCACCAATAAAACTGACCGCCACAATATAACTGAAATATAGTTGAAAGTGGCGTAAAACACCATAACCCTAAATTCCCCAATTCTAATGACTGTTGAATAAAAGAAACTACTGCATAATAGATATTGTTAAAGATTTTGAAGAAGAAATGTGAAAAGCTTATGGAGGGAAAACTAACATAACTGGCCATCTGGGTCACATGGGCTTAACAGTAACTATCCATGAGAGTTTTGAAAAAAGTTGTTGACTCACCCTTCTGGACACTATGTTGTTACTTATCAAAATGTAAAATACAAATGTTTAATTTCATTTTAGGCCAATGTACTGCCATCTGATGCTACAGCTTATGTTAACCATAGAATACATCCAGCACAAACTATACAGGAGGTAAGACATTACACCTAGGTATGCTTGTCAAATATTTTATTAAAGTTTGTTTACCAACTGAAAAATGAGAGAGAGAAAGAGAGAGAGAGAGAGAGAGAGAGTACACCTAATCACATTTTCTTGCCTAAGTCATATTGTTATCTAGGTTTTCATTTTGTAAGACCAAGGTATATTCTGGTTCACAGGTTGGTTGACAATGTGTATTTTCAAGTTATATAGATCCTGTTAATTAACATAAATACCATATGAGCAAAGCATTTTGTAAAGTTATATTGAACTCGAATAATGTAACCCCCAGGGTATAGAAATACGATATTGTTTCTTCACTGCGTGGTACAAACACTCCAAAAACACTTATGTGGTAAAAACAAAATAGACAACTTGTCTTCAGGATGGAATGTAAATGAGTGCCTCATGCTTGGTAAATGCCAAATTTCTTGCATGTGAAGACAACTGTAGGCAGCTCTTAATGAGCTACATTTTTGGGAGTAGTCATTGGTGGCCTATATTGCCAAGCAAAATTTTCTGACCCCTATCCATTATTTCCCTTTTTTTCCCTATTGGCCCATTCCAATGACTGCTCTCTAATTTCCTACCCAATGTATTGTTTGTAACCTAGTTCTCTTCTGAAATATAGCTGAAATACTAACATTTGATGTTAAACAATAAATCAATCAATCAAATAATGAATCCAAACTACAGTACCAGGGACAGAAATTAACAGGGGCCCAATCGTCCATGGCCCCTAGATTTTGGTCTGGGCTACTAAACTTTTACCTATAATTTAGTTAAACATATAGACTTTTTTTTATCAAAAATCTTGTCTGGGCTACCAGCTTGAACTTTTGGTGATAAGCAAGGGTTGCAATATATTGAGGGAGAAATTTTGATGTAAACTTAATGAAATTTAGAAATTGAGACTTTGGAAATTTCATGCCGATAAATGAGGATGGTGGTATAATGAGGGTACCCTGTATTTACAAACAACTAGTGACTTCTACAGAAAAATTATTTTATTTTAATATTTTAGATACTAGACTATGACAGAGCTGTTATAAATGATGACAGAGTAGTGATTACATATGATGATTTTATGGATCCACAGCCTGGTTCCCCTTCAGGAGGGAAGGCTTTTGGTTATCAAACAATCAGTAACAGTATACGACAGATATGGACTAATGCCACGACGGCACCAGGTATTATAATGATATAAATATAATAAAAATAATTGAGCAGTGGCCAAATTGTACTTGTCAAACAGGAACTTTTCAGTTTGACCTCATTCTCATGGTTCATGGTTTTTCTTAGTAAAAATGATGAAACCAAACACATACACAATGTACTGTACAGCTGTAAATTGGTAGTAATGAGTTCCTTTGAATTGTCATATTTTTCTGAAGCTGTCACATAAGTAATAATAAGAGTTGTAAGTTCATGTTCAGGGAATAAAGCAAACAGATGATATTCTAAATACAACTCACCAGTCCTTAGCACAGGATCATCAAATTTTTCTTTGACCTCTGTTTTATAGAGCAACATTCTTAATGTAACCCATTAAAATATGTCTGTGTAATAGCATTCTTTATATGGTATGACTATTATTAATTTCACTTATGATCTTGCATCAACAAGGGGTGGAAATACCTTTTACGGAATGTCAAGATTGAGCCTTTTATTTCACAGAAATATGAGATTTTTGCTTTTAAATGTCTGGATTTCGGTATTAAACTTTATCAGAATTCAGGATGTGATTCCTTAATTTTTGTGATTCAGGAAACATTTCATTTCATATAGAATTCATGATGAGAACCCATCATACCTCCCTTCATCAACTGTAAACACAAATAAAACTTTTATCTGAACATTTTTTATTTCAGGTCTTATGATAGGTAACACAGATACAAGACATTATGAAATGTTTACCAAAAATATATACAGATTTAGTCCTACAGTAATGTTCCCTGGTGATGAAAAACGTTTCCATGGTATCAATGAACGCATTTCAATAAAAAATTATGAACAAGCTATAAATTTTTACTACCATGTCATTGTAAATGCTGATCAAGCTTCGCTTGCTGTTGTTCATAAGCATAATGAAGAATTGTGATCAAAAGTAGTCATGGTTACAGTGAACAAAACACTCAGTGTAGATAGGTGACAGTGAACAAAACATTGATGGAAATAGGTCAAGGTTACAGTGAAACATTCAATACAGATAATGGTCAAGATTACAATGAACAAAGCTTTAAGTGCAGATAGGTCAGGTATACAAGTACACTGTCTGTATACATGTACTAACAAATCAGTAACATCACTAAGTATCATTTATTGTTTACTATTTTAGAGACGGTTGAATTATGGGTAATTTTTATGCTTCAGTGGGTCAGAATTTGTATTCTTGCCATTATTTGGTTACAGAATGTTATTAAGTCATAATACAGTCTAGTCGACATGTAATATTTTAGGGGGACATGAAATACTCAAGGGGGTTGATGGGGATAATTAGTTTGCTCAGTATACTAGTAATTGATTTTTCACTATAATCAAACTTCAGTATAACCAGACCTGACATATACTCAAGGGAATTGATATAGATAAATATAACTGATTTTTCATTATAACTGGTTTCATTATAAGGGGACTGGAGTATATTTTAGTCCTGACAAAAATCCTTGAATGTGTTAATTTCAGAAACTGTGGGTTTATCCATTACCTATGCAATATAATGAAAGTGTGTAATATATATACAATTGGCCGTTTTTCTAATATGTATTTTTTATTGATATGTAGAGTAATTAAAAATTATATGTATGATTGAGCTTTGAATATATTGTTGTGTAGGTTGTTTTATTATTTATAATTTTGTAGTAGGTGCATATTTTCTTACATGCTTTTTTCTCTGAAGCCTCAAGCTTGAGTGAACCCTCATGGTGCATGCATTTTCAGGTGAGCCTCTTGTAATGTCAGGGTCATGTGTTTCTTAGCTTTCACAGCTGAAATTGTTAATCTTTAACAATCTTAGTATAGTTTTCTTATCTCAATGTATTAATTTATTTTATATATAGCATTCAAATATCTGTGTTGAAATGCAGTTAG
The DNA here is from genome assembly GCA_963680875.1 of Bathymodiolus brooksi. Lineage (NCBI taxonomy): Eukaryota > Metazoa > Mollusca > Bivalvia > Mytilida > Modiolidae > Bathymodiolus > Bathymodiolus brooksi. The sequence goes on from OY804575.1 coordinate 60,744,281, forward strand.
AGTTATTGTCATACAACGTAATTTCAGAGTAGATGACTAATTGTTATGTTTGGAGCTTGTTGATATGCATCATTTTGCCATTTAAACATTTGTTATGGATATTGAGAGTGGGATAAAGCTCAATTAGTACAGTATTTACTAAAATAGTCCAAGATTATTTGCTAAATTTTTTTTAGTTTTTTGTGTAATGTTTTGTAGATCATTGTTTTTGCTTTTTCTTTAGGCCATTGTAGTCTATCTTTCTGTGATTTACAGCTTCTGATTACCCCTTTGGTATCTTCAAACTTTTCTTTTATGAATTTGTTTTATAAATTTGTGTTAGTTAGGCAAACAAACACCAGATTGTATATAGAAGTTTTTGTTTTTTGATTTCATGGAGTTATGTCCCTTTTACCATTGATGAAATATGTTTTCTGTAAAAATCTCTAAAATAGCAATTGTAGAGGGAAAAAATGGAATATAATTTGAAATTTTAAACATGTATAAAGATTTAGAAGTTTTATGTTAATTTGCAATTTTATGTTCATTTTATGAAATAAACTGCCCATGATTAGATACAAATTTTGTGTGAGTATTGAATATAATACTTGTTATCAGCTCATCTGGATAAAGGCCATGCTAGCTTTTGGCATCATTTGGAGACAAAAAATGGAGAAATAAGTTAATTTTTGCAACAACTATGAACTGAAAAGCTACATTTTGAAAATTATGTAGCTGATATGTAGAATTAAATTTATGCAAATGAAGGTCCAGGGGATCCATAGTTTAGCAAAAGTTTGGAGGGGGTGAAATTGAAAATTTCATAAATCATATTCTTAAGATAACTAATATGAATTGAGTTGTACTTGGCATTAAGATTTGTTTGTAGATTTTACACATAAATGTATAGGGTTCCACACCCTGGTATTCAAAATTAACATAACAAATGTTGGAAAAATATTTTTTCAAATTTTATTCACAAGAACCAGCAATGTGAAAATGTCATTTTATTTAACATGAAATGTGATATGCATACTCAAATTCTTCTTGTGGATCTTAAGTTCAATAAGCTGCAATCAAGATTTTTTTTCTTTCTTCTTTTTTGCACAGATCAACATTTGAAATTGAATTTTATTTGTTTTGAAGTATTATTTTGATAAGAAAGTTGTAATGTGTACAAGTGAACGTTAGTTGATCAATGGGGGTCCAAGTTCTGGTGGTACAGTCCTCACAATGAGCAACGATCCTGCGGCCCAAGACCAGTAAAACTTTGTTCGGACCAGAAAATTTTTTAGTTTTTATTTAGATATATATATATATATATGGGAGTGGATGTGGTCGAGTGGTCTAGGGCACTGGACGTAAGGCTAAGCGAATGATGCTGCAGTGTATCAATGGTGTGGGTTCAAATCCCGTCAAGGGAAGAACAAAAATTTGACAGCTCTAAAATCTAATTCTAACACTGTTTGGATTAATTTTCAGACATATATATACTTACTACAATATAATACTAAAAAACAAAATAATCGTGTTCCGCTGGTAATAACCTATTCAAAAGCCTTGCCAAATATCCATGAAATTCTCAAAAAAAAATATGAAAATTTTATATAATTCTGAAAAAATGAAAAGGATTTTTGATGAACTGCCTATAGTGTCATATAAACGAGATAAAAATATTAAAGATATACTGGTACACTGCAAACATAATTTACAATTTTATGGCAAGGCAAACGGATGTAAGGCATGCGGGAAAAACTGTACTTTATGTTCGCATATTATTGAATCAACATCTTTCAAAGATAACGAAGATAATACCTATAACATTCAAGGCAGCATAAATTGTAAAACTGTTGGAGTAATTTATTGTATTCTGTGTACAGAATGTGAAAAAAATATTTATGTTGGACAAACTGGTGATAAGTTTTATCAACGAATGCTATTGAATTTTTCAAAAATAAGAACCCAGAAAGTGGAAGATCCTGTTGCAAAACATTTTTGTCAGAAAAACCATTGCGTTAAAAATTTCAAAGTCATAGGAATTGAGAAAACCGGAAACGGTGACAAAATTTACAGAGAAACTAAGGAATCACTTTGGATAAACACAAAATTGGATCGACATTGACTTTTCATAAACAGAATTCCGCGAAATCAACGTTATAAACTCTTTTATCTCCTTTGTAACGTCATGTTGTTTGTTTTTCATATATGTAATAAACTTCCGCTGAGGAAGGCCGCAAGGCCGCAACGTTCGGAAATTAATATAGAGATTTTTGTGTAAATTATTTAGAGACTTTAAATATATATATATATATATATCCCTAGATTTTCCTTACGAGACAAGGTAACACTACGACTATTGAAGCTCCTTTTTTAGGGAGTGGATGTAGTCGAGTGGTCTAGGGCGCTGGACGTAAGGCTAAGCGAATGGTGCTGCAGTGTATCAATGGTGTGGGTTCAAATCCCGTCGAGGGAAGAACAAAAATTTGACAGCTCTAAAATCTAATTCTAACACTGTTTGGTTTAATTTTCAGACGTATATAATATTTAGTATTAACCTAGTATCCTTTAAAGTAACTTTGAGATCCAGTGGGACAGATATATTGTATGGTTGTCACTTGCTTCTAGACGTTTGTATAATATACTTTATTTCCTGTGACTGTATAATGAATTCTTCATTATCCTATACAATATATTAAAAATTGCTGAGTTAGATTGCTGTCAAATTATAATATTAAAGTATATATGTACCATCTACACACGCTTATACACATGTCTTACGTCTATCCCTAGATTTTCCTTAAAGTAACTTTGAGATCCAGTGGGACAGATATATTGTATGGTTGTCACTTGCTTCTAGACGTTTTTATATATATATATATATATATATATATATATATATATATATATATATATATATATATATATATATAAAATAAATTCTAATTTTCATTTCGAGGACTGGGAGTATTGTTAAAAAAATCTTTAACAGGTGATTGAATTTTACAAATTCATGTGTCTCTAGTTTATTCTGTATTATATAACTGAGATTGGATCAATAAAAGGCTATTCTATCTATACAATATTTCTATGCCCACTGGTATCTTCAGCCTTTATCATCTGATCAATAAGTGTATTGTCTTGTGAACATTGTTTTAGTGCAGAGTTTGATAAGTTGACAGATCTTTATTTGATTTATAGTAACCCTGATAATGGCTAACGATTGTTTTTCTTTATCTCTTATTACTTATGTATAGACTTGAAACAAGGCTAAAATAAGCAATCATTATTAGCAATTTTCATTTTGCTTCTTTTATATTGAAAAAGCAAACAAACAAATATTTTCTTATGATACTTTGTATTATCCTCAATTTAGCATTAATTTAAGCAAACAAATATGTTGAATATTTCTCAATTTATATATTGTCCATAGATTACCATCAATCCTGCTGTTAAAAATTTATATATTGTCCATAGATTACCATCAATCCTGCTGTTCAAAATTTAATTTTATGACTTTGCTTTTGGTTCTCTTTCCTAATGCTTCCCGAAAAATATTGGTTTAGTGGGAGGGGTTAAAAAATAATTGATTGCAAACAAATATTCAAGTGGTCTAATTGAATGCATTTGAACACAAATGTGAATTAATTGTATCTTGTTAAACAATGCATCATACATGTATATTGTATATGGCGATAGAAATTAGAGATTTTAGTAGTATTATTTGTGGTTTTACCATCAAGGTTAAAGTAACCAAAGGTGAAATGTTTGTTCTCCTCAAATTTTATCAAGCAGTATCAACACGATATGCAACTGTTATATATCTATTGGTAAGATCAGTGTTAGGGATATCATTGGCTCCCAAAAGTCAGTCATTTCTGAATGACTCTTATATTAAATTAGCCAAAGACATAACCAAGTCAAAGTATGAACTGGATTCTTCAGAACCAGAACACTTCAAAATCAAATTAAAGCAAAATCCTGAATTAAATATAATCTTCAATTAACTGAAAGCTGCACATGCTCATTGGCTTTGTAAATAAATATAGAATATAGTTTTAGAAATATATTTTTTTTATTGCCCTTTTGGTTTTCTCTAATGTTTATTTTGCCTGAAAAATATAAAGCTGAAGCTAATTTTATATCGTTATTTTTTTATTTTAATTATTTATTGTTTGTGTATATCAGATCTAAAAGATAACTAGAACTTGTGTTATAATTGTTTGAATGTATCTAACTTTGAATAAATCCCATTGTATTGTACATGTGGTGAATGTTATTTAAATTTATTGTACCTCAGTATATTAACATCACTACAAAATTTTCTACATTAAAATTGCTATTTTTCTCCTTTTCCAGTTGCTTGACTATTGAGCGGTCCATAGTTTTTAAGACTATGGACCAGCAATGTGAATCGTTTTCGCGGATTTTTAGTTCCGCGACCAGATTGGATAAAAGTTTTATGTTTATTCGGAACACTCGGACTTCATCGTCTATTAACGAAAACTCTGAAATTTTAAAAAATTTCAAAATTTCAAAAATTTCAAAAAAATTCAAATTTTTAATAAGATTTCAAAATTTTCAACAAATTTCAAAATTTCAAAAAAATTCAAAATTTTCACAAGACTTGTAGTCACCATGTAAATTTATGTTGAAGTCTACTTTCTCAAAAGAATCAAACTCTTATGAATGACCAGGGAAATAGCATAAAAATGTTCATGAGACAATATTCAGATTTATTAATTAACTTTGATTTATTAGCCTTTATATGATCAAATCTGTCAATACAATATAAAAACTTTCATTGGGCCAATACGGCAAAAACCAGTCCAATACGGATATTTTCGGTATTGGCCCAATTCCAGTCAGTCCAATAACAGCTAGATCGGAATCCACTAGATGTTTCGACAACTGCAAGGAAAAGTTCCGAGAAATATTGGACTTGTTAATTAATAAAGGTATCATTACGTGATTTTTTTCATATTGGCCTAGTTATAGGTCCTCGGTCTGCTGTATTGGCCTTCAGCTGCGCAGACCTATAACTAGGCCAATATGAAAAACATCACTAATAATACTATATTATAATGCAAAATACTGGCAAAAGATGCATGATTTTATTGGTCTTTATCATTTTGAGGGGATCATTCAACTATGAGTCTAATGTTTTTTCGGTATAATAAAATACTTATAGACTGTGTATTCGGGAATAGCAAGTTTGATGTCCCCTCGAACCTGACTATTGATCTCATACCCAGTCAATAAGTATATAATATAAAATGAATCAAATGTGATACATCCTAGTACTCTCTTGTTTTTGTGTGCAAAAACTTATAATATTATTCCAAAATTGTCAGTTTGGTAGTTGAAATATAATGTTATCTGCTTACATAATAATGTTATAATAATTGAAAATATAAACCAGTTTTCAATATTATTGAGAGATTATTTTAAGGAACGTGATTTATCATTACAATATTTTACTGGTATATCTTGAGATTTTTTTTTATCTAAAGTGTTTTTTGTTTTTTTGTTTTTTGTTTAATAGATAAGTAATTTAACAGAAAATACAGCTGTTATAAAAGTAAAAATAGTATTGTTTTATATTCAATCATCATTCTAACAAAATAATTATCCAATGCTTAATTCAGTATCTTTAACCAATCAAATTAGACAAACAAAACTGATATATATTTAATTTTTTAGCTTTGAATTTTAGAGTTTAGGGTATTCTTTAGTGAATGCACTTTTTATGAACAATTTTGTTTTAGCTTTTTAGTATCTTTACATTTCTTCAAATCATGTTAATATTACAACAATTTTTAGAACAAATTTTGGTAGTAAAAATGTAGATATTTAATTTAGTGTGCATCATTCAGTGCATGACACATTTCTGGAATAACCTTCATGAAGGTATATACTCAAAATCAAAATAATGGAAAGCCAAATAAATTAAAGTCTTTGGGAGCCAAAAAAAACCAAAAAGCCCAAACAGTATAGCCAAAATTGTTGAATTGTTGACCCTGATATTAAAGACTTGACCTGCATGTAATTTCCTTAATCAGATAATACTCACACTGGAATGGGGAAAAATATACAATAATAAAGGGGCAATATTAATTTGATTTACATATTACAGCAGAAATGGGTTGCACACACTGAAATTAAATTTAAGTGTCATTTAAAACTTAAATGTAAATTGATTTCATGTACATTCCAAGCAAATTTTAAGTGTCAATTAAACTTTTAAGTGTAAACTAATGTCATGTACATTTCAAGTAAATTTTAAGTGTCAATTAAACCTCAAGTGTGAACTGATTTCATGTACATTCCAAGTAAATTTGAAGTGTCAATTAAACTTTAAGTGTGAACTGATTTCATGTACATTCCAAGTAAATTTTAAGTGTCAATTAAACCTTAAGTGTAAATTAATGTCATGTACATTCCAAGTAAATTTTAAGTGTCAATTAAACCACAAGTGTGAACTGATTTCATGTACATTCCAAGTAAATTTTAAGTGTCAATTAAACTAAGTGTGAACTGATTTCATGTACATTCCAAGTAAATTTTAAGTGTCAATTAGGTTTTATTTGACACTAAAATTTATTCAGGGTTTGTGTTGCCCAGTTTAGGTATACAATTTAAGAAAAGAATAATTTTATGGGAATGAACAACCCTTGATTAAAACACAGATGTGTCCATTATCATGATTTATACATTTGTTTTCTGTGTTATTGTAAAACTATCCAGATTATTATACCCCCGCAAACAAAGTTTGGAGGGGTATATAGGAATCACCCTGTCCATCCGTCCGTCCGTCCATGTACCCTGTGAGCGCAACTCCTCCTAAACCGCTTATTGGATTTTTATGAAACTTTACACATTTGTAGCACACTACATGCATATGTGCATGAAGGAATATGGTTGATGTCCAAAATTTAAAAGGTGAGATAATTCAACTTATACTTTCACGAAAAGGGGGGGGGGGTCATGTACCTTGTAAGCGCAACTCCTCCTAAACGACTTATTGGATTTTTATGAAACTTTACACATTTGTAGTACACTACCTGCAGATGTGCATGAAGGAATATGGTTGCTCTCCAAAATTTTACAGGGGAGATAATTCAACTTAAACTTTCACGAAAAAAGGGGGGGGGGGGGGCATGTACCTTGTAAGTGAAACTCCTACTAAGCTGCTTATTGAATTTTTATGAAACTTTACACAGTTGTAGTACACAACCTGCAGATGTGCATGAAGGAATACCGTTGCTGTCTAAAATTTAGAAGGGGAGATAATTCAACTTATACTTTCACGAAAAGGGGGGTTGTGTACCTTGTAAGTGCAACTCCTCCTAAACGGCTTATTGGATTTTTGTGAAACTTTACACAGTTGTAGTACACTACCTGCAGATGTGCATGAAGAAATATGGTCGCTGTCCAACATTTGGAAGGGGAGATAATTCAACTTGTACTTTCACGAAAAGAAGGAGGGTATGTACCTTGTAAGCGCAACTCCTCCTAAACAGCTAATTGGATTTTTATGAAACTTTACACAGTTGTAACCTGTAGATGTGCATGAAGGAATATGGTTGCTGTCCAAAATTTGGAAGGGGGGGGTAATTTAACTTATACTCTGAAATACGTTCTGTATGGAGAGATGGGCTTGTAAGCACAACTCCTCCTAAACGGCTCATTGGATTTAAATGAAACTTTACACAGTTTTAATACACTGCCTGCAGATGTGCATGAAGGAATATGGTTCCTGTCAAAAATTTGGAAGGTGATGTAAGCATAACTATTCCTGAATGAAATAAGATTTTAATTGACCTTTTCACATCTGGATATTTGCAATATAAAAACTACTCAAGAATAGATAATTAATTTTGAATCAATAACATTTGATGTGACCTATATCCTCTTGCAAAAAAGATAGGAAATGTTGTAAACCTCATGTATACCGATGAAACTGTATTGGTTTTTAAACAATCCCACTTTGTTGAAGACCTTGTGGCGACCCCTAGATGTATGTTCTTGGTTAGTTTATTATGGAGATGGGATGTTGTCTCCTTGACATTACTCCATATCCATTCTTGTATCATCGGTAACTTGCTAATATACCTGTATTCCAGAGTTTGAACATCATAGTATTGCAAGCGGGGGTATCACTCAGTGAGGTCACTCACAGTTCTAGTTAAGAATGTTTTCATGCTTGATCAGTAGGTAATTGGTTTCAGTGGTGTAACTTATCTTCTCTTGACACATTGTCATAACTATATTTAGTAGATAAAAATTTTTTTTATCAACTGTGAATTTGAGGGTTTTGACCTCATTGTGTATAAAACAAGAAGCATAAACAAGATTAAATTTCAAAGCTTGGGGGAAAGTAAGTTTTTTTTCTTGTAATTAATCATATTATCTATTTTGGAATAATAGAAATGAAAGGTGAAACTAAGAAGTGTTTTAGTCTTTAGAATATAAAGAGGGGGTTAGGTTAGTGTTGTGGGGCTTTGTTTAACGCCACTTTCAACAATATTTCACTTATATCGTGCTGGTCAGTTTTATTGTTATGTGAAAGCGGAGAAAGCCAAAAACCTGCTGTAAGTCACTGACAAACTGCATCACAAAATGTTGTATAGAGGATACTTTGCCTGAGCGGGATTCAAACTCACAGCTTTAGTCGTGATAGGCACTGATTTATTGCATAGGTAGTTGAAAATCCAACTACCATGCAATCACGACAACGACGGTCCCTTGAGAATATAAAAGAATGGACTTGAAATATAACATTGACATAATAAACGATGGCTGTAGTGTATCATTATATTTGATACAGGATGTAGAACTGATTTCAGTACATTTATAGATTTATGATTGAAAATAGGAGAAAAGTGGAAGAATGTTAAACATTCAGTGTCATATCTACTGTAAATCAGTAACAAAATTTATACTGTGTCCACACTCATTTAATTAATCAACCCCATCGGTGGTGTAATGGTTGACATGCTCGTCTCGAGTGTGGTAGATCCTGGGTTCAAGCCCCAATCAGGTCAAACCAAAGACAATAAAATTGGTATTTGTTGCTTCTCCGCTAAGCACGCAACATTAAGGAGAAAGAACAAAGACTGGTTGACTTGGAATCATAATAATGTGTCCGAGTGGAGCAACATGTCTGTTGACGTACTGTTGTTTCAGTGAGATAGCACTATAAAAATCCAACTAAGGGTGTTGGTCTAGTACAAAGCGGATCTCATCATCATATTGAAAAATAGCTTGTTCTTGCCAAGATACAGCGGAAAAATTGCTAAGTTGGCATTAAACAACAATCACTCACTCCCCTCTTAATTGATCTGATTGCTAACTGTATATCATGTACTAGAATCAAACTGTGTATTGTAAGAGTTAATTCTATTAGATAATATAAGTAATATTATGTATAAGAATACATTCCATTGGATTGATATGATATGCATCTTTGTAATTCCTACTTATAATTAGATAATTATCGATAATTAGTTTTATTCATAATTAATCTCTTTATATTTACAATTTTTGACCTATAGAATTTGTATTATAGACACTTAACATAGTATCTAAAACTATGTGTAGGTTATACAGAGTGCTATGATTTTATTATATGATACATTTACTTACTCCAGTAGGTCAACATAAAGATATATATACAGTCAATCCTGTATTAAGAGGTCACTTTTGTGACAAAGAAAAAGTGGCCTTATAAGACAGATGACATCTTAAAAGAGGTTCAATTCATATGAAATTTTCTATGACAGGACAAAAAAAAGTGACTATTTAATACAGGTGACTGCTTAATAGAAGTGACCTCATGGACAGGTTTGACTATAAATGTAAATGTCTAAACATTCAATTTAGCAATGTGACAGCTAGGTCTTTCGCTTAATTTTTTGTGCTTCCCTCAGTGGGATTCAAACCCACTACGTTGATACACTACTGCACTGATATCGATGAGCATGACGAACCATTTTGCCCCCTCGGCCAAATCCACTATATTAAAATATAGCTTCATAAATTAAGGTGATACTTTGTCATGCAAGGTTTCATATCCCTCTGAGGGAAGAACAAACAAAGTCTGCTGAAAATTTAACTGTTTATTTGAATGTTCAGACTTTTATATGAATATTTTTAATACAACCCGTTATTATTTCGGGTTCCAATGGGGTATATATGGTTGTCACTTGCTATATATTGATAAGTGCTGTATAATTTTTGTCATTTTTTTTTATTACTTTTATAATTTAAAGAAATTAAATAAAAGAATTAAAAATAGATTGTTTGCATTGTTATTGTCTTGTATATTGTATAAATTATAGCTGTTAAATTTTAGGCATATGATGTCTAGTCATTTAATTAGCCTCCACAAAATAACAATATTGAGATGAAATTTGATTACTTAGTAAGAAAAGATATGGATGTAAATGGACATAAGAGACTATTCAATATTACTCATAGACATAAATCCAAGTAAAGGAACAGTGTTTTTATTGCTGTTCTGTATTTCACGGTCACATTAGGATCTTCAACAATGAGTAAATCTCATACTTTAAAATGAATGTGAAACGACCCCTAGCCTGCAATTGAGTGGTATTCTTTATTTCTGCCGATAAACGCTATATCTGGGCATTTTTGTCGTTTTGATGTTTTTTGGTGTATATAATTTAATATCCTAGATGTGGGGCTATCAACACGAAAACAAAACATGGATGAAGCAATCTTACACATACCCTCATCATTGTGCCCGACATCACATGCCAAAGATGAGATTACAAATAACAAACAAAAAGACAATCATAAGTCTCCCATCAGGTAAATAGTAAGACAACCAGACAGTTTAATATAGTGTGAAGTGGGCTGACTAATTAGATGGACTTGATATATGTTTTAGAAAATAACATCTAAAAATTGAGAGTTGAAGGAGTGTAAAAATTAAACACTATTACACACAATAGTCCACTTATAAATAAGAGAATACACCTTTTATTTAATTTGATGTGTTAACAGGCTTTAATCGCCATGGTCAGTCCACCCCCTCTGGTAGCTATAGTCAGATATAGCTGAAAAATGTGGAAATGATGATATATCCACCCAATAAGCACAACATATATCGTTGGTATTGGAAGGTGCAAATGAGATGATGGCTGTAATTGACTCTCAGTTTCAAATATATGTTAAACAACATTTACCAACAAAAAATCATTCCATGGTTAAAAGACAATTTCCTGTTTGTAAATGTACAGTTGATGAGGAAAACCCAGATAGGACTTTCCCATACACTGTCCATCACTGAGAATGAATTGTTATTTACTTCCTGGTTAGATGTGCTTAACCAAGATAGTTTGCATCTGTATTTCAATGGAAAACATTCAGCAATTAATATACCCATTGCCCAATCAGTTTCCCAGAAACTACAAAGTTACATAAACCCAACCAGCATATGAATATTCTGGTGCGCGAAGCAGGTTACGGTTAATCTCTGGTTTTCCCTTAACCACATTTATAGAGATGACACATCTTTTCCTTTATTTATTCATTTATTATTCATTACTGCAATGATTCATTAGTCGAAATATCATTCAGATTAAAACAAATAATATACTTGACGAGGAAAGATCTTGTGTCAGTTTTAACCACAATATTGTAGGTTTAACCTTGATTTTTTGCTTTGGCTGAAAACAATCTGCACTACAACTTATGTGATATGAACCAACATGTCGTCATGCTCTCTCCAATACATCAATATTACTCAAAATATAACTGGAATTATAATCAGTTTGTAATCTTCTTCATACTAATTGATAACTTTTAATGCCGGCAGACGATTTCATTACTTTCCCGTATCTAATTTTAGCCCACAGTAAGCATTAACAGCTTGATAAGTCTAAAAACAGAATCTGCTTTTCTAATACGTTCCAGTGTGGTGGTGCCATGCTACTAGTCAAGTGATGCAATTGAGAAAATGTTTAATGTCATTTCCAGGTTATTGATTGTTTAACTCTTTAATTTGAAACTTAGCAGAGCATAATGGCAACATTTATGCCAAAATAAAAATGTTTTTTTAAGAAGAGTTTGAAGATACCAAATGGGTAATCAGAATCCGTAAATCGAAGGACAGACAGCACAATGGCCTAAAGACAAAATGACAAACAATGATATATAAAATATACACATAAAACTAAAGCTCAAGTAACACTAACTCCACTAAAAACCGGGGGTGAACTCAGGTGCTCAGGAGGGGTAAGCAGTTCTTGCTCCACTAGTGGCATCCGTCGTGTTATCATTTGCACAGATTACCAAGCAAAATCACACATCACACATTTTTTTCTATAGCTTGAATCTGTATGCCAATTATATTTTATTTAATGAAATGAAATCTTGATATTTTAACAAAAAAGTGTAAAAATATGGACAAACACAAGTAAACGGTAGAGAAAATCAAACTGAAAGAGGCAATCAAGTCTGGACATTCCAGGGACACGGGCAATCAAGTCTGGACAATCCAGGGACACGGGCAATCAATTCTGGACATTCCAGGGACACGGGAAATCAAGTCTGGACATTCCAGGGACACGGCAATCAAGTCTGGACATTACAGGGACTCGGGCAATCAAGTCTGGACATTCCAGGGACACAGGCAATCAAATTTGGACATTCCAGGGACACGGGCAATCAAATCTGGACATTCCAGGGACACGGGCAATCAAGTCTGGACATTCCAGGGACACGGGCAATCAAATCTGGACATTCCAGGGACACGGGCAATAAAATCTGGACATTCCAGGGACACGGACAATCAAGTCTGGACATTTCAGGGACACGGGCAATCAAGCACGGACATTCCAGGGACACGGGCAATCAAGCATGGACATTCCAGGGACACGGGCAATCAAGTCTGGACATTCCAGGGACACGGGCAATCAAGTATGGACATTCCAGGGACACGGGCAATCAAGTCTGGACATTCCAGGGACACGGGCAATCAAGTCTGGACATTCCAGGGACACGGGCAATCAAGTCTGGACATTCCAGGGACACGGGCAATCAAATCTGGACATTCCAGGGACAACATTGGGTACAAGACAGAGAACGAAGACAAGCAAAACTTAAAAAATAACACGGAAAACTTTAGAGATGAGTAACACGGGGTCCACCAATACCCGGGGAGGAACCCAAGTGCGAGAGTATGCGGTTCCTGTTACCCATCGTGTTACTCATATAATCAAGTCCGGTGAAAGTTTTAACGGTGATAGAAGAAAGAAAAAAAATTACATGAAAGGGAAAAGATACATAGTTATTAGAGAAATGGATATTTCGTAATGGTCAACCAGGTCGTGATGGCGACTATAGAATATTTGTAGCTATGACGTCAATATTGGAACATCGTAGCCTTGTTTGAGTAACTTTTGTGTCAGCTGCTCAGCTGCTGAGCACTGTCCATAAATTGAGAAATGGATATTTCGTAATGGTCAACCAGGTCGTGATGACGACTATAGAATATTTGTAGCTATGATGTCAATATTGGAACATCGTAGCCTTGTTTGAGTAGTTTGTGTGTCAGCTGCTGAGCTCTGTTCAGAAAATCACTGCACTGGGCACAAACCCTAGAATAATGTAGGAGTTGTGAATTGTAAACTCCATACGCTGGTGCTGCTGATGTAAGGGAAATTGACTAATGAAAAAGTGAAGTCATCACGTTTTGTTTTTTATCATCATCCGTTGTTGATTTCAAGGTGGGGTCCCGGTAAGAAACAGGCTGTTGAATATCATGATCAGTTGTATTCTTTAATTCAAGCTCATTTTGGATAAATGAGATCACCGAATCGAGAATTGTTCAGTGACAGAACACCATCTATATGCCGGAAGTTGGAAATAAAAGTTTTGGTTAATTTTCTGTCTTTATTCTGAAGAAGACCTTGAAGGAAGTTTGCCCCATAAGCGTGTAGACACAATTCTGCGAGTAATGGAGTACAATTCGTCACCATTGGAATACCATTCGTCGATTGAAACAGTAGTCTACTAAACTGGACAAATATTCTGTCGATCAAAATATAACGTTTAAATGATCTTGTCCTTTTTATATAAACCATTAGATTTTGAAAGGCTTTTGACAAAGTAAGACTTATTTCTACAAATAACAGGATTCTGATACCTTTTGTTTTGAAGAAACAGCAATGGCTGAGGGTAGATGGGACCAATCACAGAGGGTTCAAAATTTAACATGGACTACAATACAGGAACTTTCAAAAATTTCCTTTAGAGTCAGATATAGAAATACAAATGTAATGTAAATTGCTGGAATTTTCATTGTGAAATATAGATTCAAGGTCACAAAAATGAAAGTTCCACTGAAAATGGGGTCAGTTTCCCGCGAGTCAAAAAAAAACTCCACCCTAGGCTGCAATGGAGACAATTAAGAAATATTTTTCTAAAAACCCAGAAATGGAAATATAATTGTAATTGACATGAATTATCCTTGTGTAATGGAGATTCAATCTTCCACAAAAAAGAGCATTAACTTCTATAATCTCCAAGAATTTGAGATCCATACTGCAAGAAGAAGAATGTTTAACTAAAATCATTTTCTTGAAATCCAAGCCATGTAAATACTGCTTTTGATTGATTTCACCATAATTGTGATATACAGATTGAATCTTGTCCCCATGAAGACCCAAGGGTCTATGGGGTCGAAAGATTAACATAGTTGACAAGACTGAAATTAACATTGAGTGCAATTGGGAAAATATAACCAAAAATGGACCGAATCATTATTATAATATGTAGATTCAAGTTTGCACAAATTTAGCCCCCGAGGTTTAGAGTCTCCATTACCTTGTGGTCCAAGCGCTAAAGTAGATTGCAATTAGAAAAAAATAGAAACACTTAAGAACCAGGAATGAAAATGCTTTATATTTTCCCTGAAGCAGCACTATGATATGAAGATTCAATTTTGTTCCAATGATTGTCTTATTATCTATTGTCTTCAAGTCCTGGTAAATCAACATATATAGCATATGATACAATAGACGTTGGTCCAATAAATCTTCTTAACCAGATCAACAATACAGGTTCGTGTAAGCCGCGAGTTGATTTATGCGAGTACAAATGTACTTGTTTTTCCTTAAGGAAAAAGGTTCAAGAAGGGTTGTGAATTATAATAAGATACTAAGATAATAAGATTAACTCTTTCCTGTAGTAAGATGATACCTCTGTAATGGAATATAAGGTTATAATCTAGGGCGTTTAAGGTATCACAACACAGTTGGCAAAATAACAGATAATGAATGATGGAATTTACATCATTTTCCTATATGATATACAGTGAAATGTACTAGTATACATCATAGAATCTACCAAATTTTGTTATTGTTATAAGAGGGGATGTTTGGAAATATAGACCTAGTTTAACCCCGCCACTTGTTTTTATTGAGGTGCCTGTGCCAATCCAGGAAAGTGAGTGGTCATGCATTTGTGTGTTAGAGATAATTATCAATTTTGGCTTTCTTTTTTTTTATAAATATTTTTCCATTGGATTTTTGGAAATGTTGCGATTATGTGGTGTTTTTCGATTTCATTAATTTATAAACACACATCATGACTAAACATTAAAATACATTATTAAAAATAAAATATGTGATAATAAGAAGCTGGAACTATGGTGTTCATATCGTTCTGTTAATCAGGTGTGATAAATGCAATGGCATGCATGGTTCCTTGAAAACTGATGTTGCCGACAGAAAGTCATTAATTATATTCTGTCACGACTTTAAATCTTTGAAGATAAAATACAAACGTGTAAATCAATATTTTGTCTAGCTTTGTTTTGGTTTTAACATTTTTCATAAGTAACAGAATACAAAATGAAATATGAAAGTTTAGCTGATTTATCCATCTTTCAAATTTTTACATCTATCACCACTGTTTTCTGTGCAATTTCAAACTTTGCAGTTTATGTAAAGAATTCATTGTTGATAAAAATACAATGCAGAAAGTCTGAATAGATTTTCGAGTAAACAAAAACAAGGATTCTAAACAACAACCGCACAAATAGAAAATATTAATTTTATAGAAAATGTAAATGAAATTTCTATTTGTAATTTTTTAGATATTAAACTGATTTGAGATCATTTGTTAGATCTTCATTATAATTGATTTTGACCTGTAAATATAAAAATAAAACGACGTGCCCTTTGTCCTCATGTCGAGGTGTGTTCGATACAACATTATGTGATAAAGTTTTTCAATGACTTGCGACAGATCGAAGGTTTTCTCCCTTTTCCTCCACCAATAAAACTGACCGCCACGATATAAATGAAATATTGTTGAAAGTGGCGCTAAACACCATAACACTACTCCTATTGTTATGTGAATATTATTACACATGTACTTCTGTCCGCGGCCAAAATTTCACGATGGAAAAAGTCCAGAACACAATTTTATAGTGATAGTTTGTCCTGTGGATATTATTTCATATGAACTAAATTATTTGTATTATAGTTGGAATGTCGTTAGTTTTATATGTTTAGACATTTCTATCAATAAAACACTAGATTTTGACGTTTATATGTTAAAGCTCGAGGTAACATAACCTGAACAGAGTCTGTATATCCAATGTCATAGAACTGTTATTATGATAACAAAAAAGTGATATCTTTATTATAAAATCCATATTATAGCATATTGATACTACATATACAATTTGTCAGCGAGTTGCCGCATGTCGGTGGTTTTTTTCTGGTTACCTCCATCAATAAAACTGACAGCCACGATATAACTGAAATATTGTTGAAAGTGGCGTTAAACACGATAGCCCCTACCTTAGCTCCGTGATTTCACAAGAAATTGTTTTATATTGCACATATAGGTCAAGGTCATTAATAATGGAGACCAATCATTTAAAAATTTGTCAATAGAAAACCAATTTATATATGTCTATTATACCACTCCAAAAATGTTCTCCAAAACTGCACTCCAACACACTACGCCAACATTTCTCCAAAACTGCACTCCAACACAGTCGCGCATGGTGTTGCGTTACCAAACGTAACGTTAAAAGAACGTTAAACGCATGGTTTAGAATAATAATTAAAGGTTGAAGCTTTGTTTGTTTTTTAGTGTAATTTTCGATCCATTTAGGACCATATGAAGGTTATTTTTGTGTGTGTTTGGGATGTCATAATTTACACTTGCATTATAAACATCTGTCAAATTTACCTTTCCTTTCAAGAGAATATTATACAATTACTGTCTTTTGTTGAGGTAAATGTGCAGTGTTATTGACTTTTGTGAAAACAGATATTCACTGAGCCCGAAGGGCGAGGTGAATATCTTAGTTTTTCAAAAGTCAATAACACTCACATTTACTGAAACAGAAGACAGTGATTGTTTTATTCTATTATCCGATTATAACATAGAATACTCTTCTCGGTTTCTTTTTTTCTATACATGTACTTCCCAATAACATCATATTGATCAAGTTCAAGTGTAGTAATTGCTTTATTACATAAGATTCTTTTTGTCCTTAATTTTTATATTACATATGTTTTTCAATATTATTATTTAAATATTAAAATTTTGAAATTTTGAAATTTTTTGAAATTTTTGACATTTTGAACTTTAAATTTAAAATTGCGATTTAATTGGATGATATAAATATCGGGTTTTCCCTGTTCTAAAAATATGCCGCACGAGGCATTTCCCGCGTTATCGGAGTCAATAGCCTTTCCCCCCCGAGTCAATAGCCTTTTTTATTCATTTGGCTGTCTATGTAATTTTACTATTAGTATAAATATATTATAGAATAAACAAATATATATACAATATTGGTCTGTTGACGGTAAATATAGAATTTATTTGACAAGGCTGAGAAACGGGGTGAAAGACGAGCTTCTAGCGAGTCTTTCTCCCCGTTTCGCGCAGAGTCAAATAAATTCTATATTTACCGTCAACAGACCAATATTGTATTTATCCTGCAATCCACGATGTCCTAAAGAATAATCTTAACTCGTAAAAATGCATTTTTTAATGCAACGGAATCCTCACTATTTGGCGTAGTAAAATACCAGATTTTTTTTGCTGACAAAAATTCGCGAACAAATAGTTCTCAAAAGGAAGTGAAATAACTTTATTTAAGTGAAGATTTATTGATTAAGGTGAAAATCTATATAGAAAATTGATAGTTTAGAACCTGAAATATATATATTTAATATGTTTTTCATAGATATGAAAACACATTAATTTAGCGATCATACGTCACATGCGGTCATACTTAAATACGCCTGCAGTAGTAACCAGGTAAATATATACGCCTGTGTGAAAAGGTATACGCCTGCAACTATATGGTTCACTTTTATTTTTATTTTTTTATATCAAATAATAAACATCCGATATATTCCTTTTACTAGTTTATATTAAAAAAAAATAAATAAAAAAGAACCATATAGTTGCAGGCGTCCACCTTTGTATGACACACAGGCGTATATATTTGCCTGGTTACTACTGCAGGCGTATTTAAGTATGACCCACACAGTTTGTAAACATGTGAAAGCAATACACACATACATGTATAGACGATTCGAGCATGTTTTAAGTAAACTAGGTAGAGTAGAGAAAACAGAAAGATTAATCATTTATCTCAACAAACTGAACTGATTCACGGAAATGTATTTAACAACGATGTCAAACACTCAAATGCTCAGTTATTGGGATATTTAGTCATTTGTGAAAATTGTGTACACATTCACCATTTGTTATGGATGACCACGCCGTAAAACATAGAACTAATTTGACTTGCCATATTTGTATTGGAACTGTAAAAAGGAACATCGGGATTGCTTCGACACGAAACATCAGAAGTGCTACTGGCTGTAGAATTTGTGGAGGTTTTACGAGGTAAGTTTGCTGAAAAGCATTTCTGTTAGTTTCACTTTCAGTGTTGCTGAGGATGTTTGATATTTTCTTGTGTCTTTCCTCACTCAATGTTGAGTAATTATTAATAAATGCCACATTGTTATGCCCTGATATTTGCATAATATCTATCCCCTCCACATTGTTTTCTCTTAACTGCTGGACGGGATAAGATATTTTCTGGCACTGATTGATTAATGTCTAATTTGCAACTATCCTTCATTTTTTTCATGAGACTGGAAAGTTTTCTTTCATGCACTTTTCTACCTGTTTCTAAAGCTCGTACAAATAAATTATGTATTTTGCGACAATGCAAGTATATAAAGGAGGAGAAGCTAATACCAATCTTCTGGACTTTACATAGGTTTCAATGGAAAATTGGAATTTATTTTTATAGAATAAAATAAAACTTTCATATATACATGGTAAATTGAAGAAAATCAAAATAGAGATCTGATTTAGTGTCAACAAGCACCAGATATGATTTTAATTACTATATTTAACTTCTGTTTGTATATCATAATCAAATGAATTAATATGCATTGAAGTCTACATGTATGTAGAATCCCCACCAACTATTTTCTTCATATCAAATTTGCTATTATTAAACCATAATCCATTGATTGGTAAATTACATAATGCGATGTCACTAAGGAACCAAGAATATTATGGACATAGGTGTTGTGACCAGAAAAATATTAGAGTGAAGGATATATTTTTCTGGAATGAACAATATTTACATGATAATGTTGGTTGTTGCGAGTAATGACTAATGTGCGAATATATTTTCTGAGTTGGATCATACAAAAATGCATTATGAAAGCTTGAAGTTTCAAATATTCAAACATTGCTAATTTAGTCTGCATTTTGTTCCTTTTTTCTTGTTATTTTATTAGTAAATATATAATAACATGTATTTTAATTATAATCAATGCTATATTAATGTCTTTCAGATGAATGGCTGGATTAATGGTTTAACAGTGTACAATGTACATGTGATGTTTGAAATAAGTGCAAAGACTATATATGAAAGAAATAATTGCATAAAAACCTATGAACGTTTTATAAAGATCTGATTAAACAAAGGACATTTTTCAAGAACTATCACTCAGTTGTTGCATACAGGCCAGGGGTATGTGAATCAGTTTCAAATGGAATTGCACAAAATAAAAAATGTACTGTAATCCTGATCAACAACAGTGAGTAGAATTCCAGCAGATAAAACACTAGTTTCAACTGACAAATCATACAACTTTGTTGGAATTTTGCAAAAGAAAAAAATGTTTTAAAAAAAGATGCAAAATGATTGGAGGAAGTGACTGAATACAATTATTCCAAATGGTTAAAACAAATTATATAGATATTTTGTGGTGTCATAAAGAATTCAGAATATAAAAAATTATCTATAATTTTAAAGTGACTTGATGCAATAGCGGGAATATGTGTTATTTTCACCTTGAAGAAATCTACTATCTGATATGTTGAAGTAATTGATGTGAATTAATTGAACATTTAATATGAAGAAATTTTATAATAAAATATATGTAGTAATCTTAGAGTTTGATGTTCAAACTGTACTGAGTTATTTAACCATATAAGTGTGTTTAGTAAAGATTGTGGTGTGTGACTGCCCAGAACGTTTCTGTTATAAAGGATGTTAATTTCCTCATCTGTTGGAGGGCATGCCCTCTTTGGTTTATTCCCTTTGTCCTGTAGTTTTAGTTGCTTTTGTTTTGTTTTCAAAGCTTCCCTGTCAAGTTATAAATGATTCGGATTTGTTTAAGATTTTTGTTTTGTTTTTTATTGACTTCTAGGATTTTTTTTTATCGTAAAATATGTATAAAAAATATGAAATTTTAGAATTATTAGTTTCATTTTGTCGGTTTGTAAATTTACAAATAGTGAGAACGAAAACATTTATTAGAAAAGACGACGTCGATTATTGACATTGGTTACGGTTAATATTTTAACTCCTTAGTTCCGGAATCTATGGGCGGGGCTTAAAAGTTTATTCGTAGGCTTCAAAAGTTTATTCGTAGGCTACGAATAAAGCAAAAATTTATTCGTGTGGTATATTTGTACAGCAAATGTACTGATTGCAGGATAAATTGTTTTATCCTGCAATCAGTACATTTGCTGTACAAATATACCACACGAATACATTTTTGTTTTATCCTGCAATCAGTACATTTGCTGTACAAATTTACCACACGAATAAATTTTTGCTTTATTCGTAGCCTACGAATAAACTTTTGAAGCCTACGAATAAACTTTTAAACCTACGAATAAACTTTTTTATCCTGCAATCAGTACATTTGCTGTACAAATATACCACACGAATAAATTTTTGCTTTATTCGTAGCCTACGAATAAACTTTTGAAGCCTACGAATAAACTTTTAAACCTACGAATAAACTTTTTTATCCTGCAATCAGTACATTTGCTGTACAAATATACCACACGAATAAATTTTTGCTTTATTCGTAGCCTACGAATAAACTTTTGAAGCCTACGAATAAACTTTTAAACCTACGAATAAACTTTTTTATCCTGCAATCAGTACATTTGCTGTACAAATATACCACACGAATACATTTTTGTTTTATCCTGCAATCAGTACATTTGCTGTACAAATTTACCACACGAATAAATTTTTGCTTTATTCGTAGCCTACGAATAAACTTTTGAAGCCTACGAATAAACTTTTAAACCTACGAATAAACTTTTTTATCCTGCAATCAGTACATTTGCTGTACAAATATACCACACGAATAAATTTTTGCTTTATTCGTAGCCTACGAATAAACTTTTGAAGCCTACGAATAAACTTTTAAACCTACGAATAAACTTTTTTATCCTGCAATCAGTACATTTGCTGTACAAATATACCACACGAATAAATTTTTGCTTTATTCGTAGCCTACGAATAAACTTTTGAAGCCTACGAATAAACTTTTAAACCTACGAATAAACTTTTTTATCCTGCAATCAGTACATTTGCTGTACAAATATACCACACGAATAAATTTTTGCTTTATTCGTAGCCTACGAATAAACTTTTGAAGCCTACGAATAAACTTTTAAACCTACGAATAAACTTTTAAGCCCCGCCCATAGATTCCGGAACTACTTTTTTGTGTTTTTGCTCTCCTGTGAAGGAGTTAAAATATTAACCGTAACCAATGTCAATAATCGACGTCGTATTTTTCTAATAAATGTTTTCGTTCTCACTATTTGTAAATTTACAAACCGACAAAATGAAACTAATAATTCTAAAATTTCATATTTTTTATACATATTTTACGATAAAAAAAATCCTAGAAGTCAATAAAAAACAAAACAAAAATCTTAAACAAATCCGAATCATTTATAACTTGACAGGGAAGCTTTGAAATTTGAACATAATGCATAAAATTATGTATTTTATCACATTTTTTAAACAAATATAAAAAAAAATAGTTTTTATACGAAATATCGGCAATATAAGTTTTCCAAGTTAGTAAAAGTTGTAACCCGGGCCAGGACGAAATTTTCAGTTAATCAATGATTGCACCTTTATTACTTCTTTAAAATTCTAGAAATTTTGTGAAAACATACTTCAATACAACAACAAATATATTTTATCAATTTAAAAAAAAACCTTTTCTTTTTTCTCCACGATGCAATATTAATATATTAAGATTTGTAAACAAAGACTGGTCACGTGGGTGTACAGGTAACTGGGTGTACAGGTAAATATTGATACTAATACACAATATTTTTTATATTTTTTTATTTTTTGTAAAGTATATACTGATATCTCAAGCTGACCAAAATTTGAATCGATTATATTGAGTAGTAAAAAAGATATAGACGGTCATATCTTTTCAGGTCAATTTTCAAGTACCCTCAAAACGGGTTACAACTTTTATCAGAATCTAAAATGCTCCCATAATGACAAAAGAGAATATTACCATTGAATTTAAAATATTTTTTACATTTCTTTAATACTGAAAAATGTTCATTCTGAATATTGTGAAGCTTTAACGAGAAATAAAGGCGTAATCATCGATTAATTGAAAATTTTGCCTTGGCCCCGGTTACAACTTTTACTAACTTCGAAAACTTGTATTACCGATATTTCGTATAAAAACTAATTTTTTTTTATATTTGTTTAAAAAATGTGATAAAATACATAATTTTATGCATTATGTTCAAATTTTATTAAAATTAATGCCTTAATAAAGATGTAATAAAGAAAATACGAATTTGGAACCGGACCCGGGCCCGGGTTACCACTTTTACTAACCACCTTATATGGTTAAATAAATCGGTACAGTTTGAACATCAAACTCTAAGATTACTACATATATTTTATTATAAAATTTCTTCATATTAAATGTTCAATTAATTCACATCAATTACTTCAACATATCAGATAGTAGATTTCTTCAAGGTGAAAATAACACATATTCCTGCTATTGCTTCAAGTCACTTTAAAATTATAGATATTTTTTTATATTCTGAATTCTTTATGACACCACAAAATATCTATATAATTTGTTTTAACCATTTGGAATAATTGTATTCAGTCACTTCCTCCAATCATTTTGCATCTTTTTTTAAAACATTTTTTTCTTTTGCAAAATTCCAACAAAGTTGTATGATTTGTCAGTTGAAACTAGTGTTTTATCTGCTGGAATTCTACTCACTGTTGATCAGGATTACAGTACATTTTTTATTTTGTGCAATTCCATTTGAAACTGATTCACATACCCCTGGCCTGTATGCAACAACTGAGTGATAGTTCTTGAAAAATGTCCTTTGTTTAATCAGATCTTTATAAAACGTTCATAGGTTTTTATGCAATTATTTCTTTCATATATAGTCTTTGCACTTATTTCAAACATCACATGTACATTGTACACTGTTAAACCATTAATCCAGCCATTCATCTGAAAGACATTAATATAGCATTGATTATAATTAAAATACATGTTATTATATATTTACTAATAAAATAACAAGAAAAAAGGAACAAAATGCAGACTAAATTAGCAATGTTTGAATATTTGAAACTTCAAGCTTTCATAATGCATTTTTGTATGATCCAACTCAGAAAATATATTCGCACATTAGTCATTACTCGCAACAACCAACATTATCATGTAAATATTGTTCATTCCAGAAAAATATATCCTTCACTCTAATATTTTTCTGGTCACAACACCTATGTCCATAATATTCTTGGTTCCTTAGTGACATCGCATTATGTAATTTACCAATCAATGGATTATGGTTTAATAATAGCAAATTTGATATGAAGAAAATAGTTGGTGGGGATTCTACATACATGTAGACTTCAATGCATATTAATTCATTTGATTATGATATACAAACAGAAGTTAAATATAGTAATTAAAATCATATCTGGTGCTTGTTGACACTAAATCAGATCTCTATTTTGATTTTCTTCAATTTACCATGTATATATGAAAGTTTTATTTTATTCTATAAAAATAAATTCCAATTTTCCATTGAAACCTATGTAAAGTCCAGAAGATTGGTATTAGCTTCTCCTCCTTTATATACTTGCATTGTCGCAAAATACATAATTTATTTGTACGAGCTTTAGAAACAGGTAGAAAAGTGCATGAAAGAAAACTTTCCAGTCTCATGAAAAAAATGAAGGATAGTTGCAAATTAGACATTAATCAATCAGTGCCAGAAAATATCTTATCCCGTCCAGAAGTTAAGAGAAAACAATGTGGAGGGGATAGATATTATGCAAATATCAGGGCATAACAATGTGGCATTTATTAATAATTACTCAACATTGAGTGTGGAAAGACACAAGAAAATATCAAACATCCTCAGCAACACTGAAAGTGAAACTAACAGAAATGCTTTTCAGCAAACTTACCTCGTAAAACCTCCACAAATTCTACAGCCAGTAGCACTTCTGATGTTTCGTGTCGAAGCAATCCCGATGTTCCTTTTTACAGTTCCAATACAAATATGTCAAGTCAAATTAGTTCTATGTTTTACGGCGTGGTCATCCATAACAAATGGTGAATGTGTACACAATTTTCACAAATGACTAAATATACCAATAACTGAGCATTTGAGTGTTTGACATCGTTGTTAAATACATTTCCGTGAATCAGTTCAGTTTGTTGAGATAAATGATTAATTTTTCTGTTTTCTCTACTCTACCTAGTTTACTTAAAACATGCTCGAATCGTCTATACATGTATGTGTGTATTGCTTTCACATGTTTACAAACTGTGTGGGTCATACTTAAATACGCCTGCAGTAGTAACCAGGCAAATATATACGCCTGCAACTATATGGTTCTTTTTTATTTATTTTTTTTTAATATAAACTAGTAAAAGGAATATATCGGATGTTTATTATTTGATATAAAAAAATAAAAATAAAAGTGAACCATATAGTTGCAGGCGTATACCTTTTCACACAGGCGTATATATTTACCTGGTTACTACTGCAGGCGTATTTAAGTATGACCGCATGTGACGTATGATCGCTAAATTAATGTGTTTTCATATCTATGAAAAACATATTAAATATATATATTTCAGGTTCTAAACTATCAATTTTCTATATAGATTTTCACCTTAATCAATAAATCTTCACTTAAATAAAGTTATTTCACTTCCTTTTGAGAACTATTTGTTCGCGAATTTTTGTCAGCAAAAAAAATCTGGTATTTTACTACGCCAAATAGTGAGGATTCCGTTGCATTAAAAAATGCATTTTTACGAGTTAAGATTATTTTTTAGGACATCGTGGATTGCAGGATAAATACAATATTGGTCTGTTGACGGTAAATATAGAATTTATTTGACTCGGCGCGAAACGGGGAGAAAGACTCGCTAGAAGCTCGTCTTTCACCCCGTTTCTCAGCCTTGTCAAATAAATTCTATATTTACCGTCAACAGACCAATATTGTATATTTATTTTAAATGTGAAATCAAAAATAAACAGCGTTTTGAAAATATGTGAAGTAAATATATCATAGAAATGTTTTACTTATACATTGATTGTTTCTGAATAAAGAATTCAAACTTCGGAAGATTTGTTTTCCCAAAAAAAAGAAAGAAAAAGACATATGAAAAAAGATAACAAACGTGTATTGTGCAGTTGTAAATAGCACGTCATGCATAACAAAAAGAAGAAAGAAGAAACAAATTACGTTCCATATTAAATCTTTTGCTTTATGATTCCATGCTTTCAAGAATATATCTTCATGCACACATTCACGAACAGAGATGGAGTCACGGGATTCAATATCCGTAATGTACGACGTTCACAGTTCAGCGTGCAATATTGGACATTTTTTGGGACAAGCATTTTCGGGTATATTTTTTTGTTTTTTGAAGTGCATCGAAAAGAATTACAAATTTGAAATTAATGTAAAAAACGTATTTCTAAGACGTTTTCATATATTTTTCTGTTATGTGAATTATTTTTTTATGATCGTATAATTTTTACCATATGGTTTTAGATTTTAAATTTTAATGACGTTTGACGTCAAAAATGAGATTATTGGACATTTGTATGGGACAAGAATTTTTCGTTGTAATTTTTTCTTTTTACAATCAATTCCAAAGAAATTTCAACTATACAATGTAGATAAAAAACGTATTTTGAGAATTATTTTCTTTTGTTTTCACGAAAATCCGACGACGGGTTCTATACTATTGTAACTAAGATATAGGAGTAAAGGTTGTAAAATGTTACGCCTGACAGGCACTTAAAATACGTGTATGACTGTTTAATATTCATAAATCTGAATTATGCTTTATTTAATTAGAAGAAAATGTTATTAAACTTAATCTGCTATATTCAGCGAATATCATGATATATAAATTGTAGATAATTACAGACAGGAGTAATGTAGATTTTTATTATGATTACAAATTATTCTGAAATTCGTTAAAAACACCTTGCGCGACGTCACTACGCCAAAATGTCTCCAAAACTGCACTCTAACACACTACGCCAAAATTCTACCATGCTTACAAAGTACATGGTGCCGTTAACAATTTAATTAAAAATTATGATATTGTGTCCACCTTTCTGAATTCTTCAACATCCTGTTAACAATCATTAGATGTTAATGGACTTGAAAACAAAAACGGTTCTGGTTTTTATAAAATATTATAATCTTAAGACTATAATCTTGTAAGTCGACAGTTGATCGATCACTGAGACTAAATGTATATATATATATATTATATATTTTTAGAAATTTTCATACAAAAATAGATTAAGAGTTCATGAAAGCCAACAACAAAACAAAGGAAAAAAAAACAAATACAAAAACAAAACAAAAAACAAACAAAAACAAGCAAACAAACAAACAAACAAACAAAAAACAAAATGAAAAAGACAAAACATACCCAAAAAATCAAAAAAATAAAACAAAGCAAAAAAGAAAAAAAAAAAAAAAACAAAAACAAAAACAAAAACCAAAGAAAAAAAACCCAACAACTACAAAATGTACCAAATTGTATGATGAGGTACACAAATTGTATGATGAGGTACACAAATTGTATG
The DNA here is from genome assembly GCA_963680875.1 of Bathymodiolus brooksi. Taxonomy (NCBI): domain Eukaryota; kingdom Metazoa; phylum Mollusca; class Bivalvia; order Mytilida; family Modiolidae; genus Bathymodiolus; species Bathymodiolus brooksi. The sequence goes on from OY804575.1 coordinate 60,771,749, forward strand.
ATGAGGTACACAAATTGTATGATGAGGTACATAAATTGTATGATGAGGTACATAAATTGTATGATGAGGTACATAAATTGTATGATGAGGTACATAAATTGTATGATGAGGTACATAAATTGTATGATGAGGTACATAAATTGTATGATGAGGTACATAAATTGTATGATGAGGTACATAAATTGTATGATGAGGTACATAAATTGTATGATGAGGTACATAAATTGTATGATGAGGTACATAAATTGTATGATGAGGTACATAAATTGTATGATGAGGTACATAAATTGTATGATGAGGTACATAAATTGTATGATGAGGTACATAAATTGTATGATGAGGTACATAAATTGTATGATGAGGTACATAAATTGTATGATGAGGTACATAAATTGTATGATGAGGTACATAAATTGTATGATGAGGTACATAAATTGTATGATGAGGTACATAAATTGTATGATGAGGTACATAAATTGTATGATGAGGTACATAAATTGTATGATGAGGTACATAAATCAAGTAAAATAACACAATCGATTTAGAGGGTACCACCTGCTTATTCTTTGCATTGTATGCTAATGATGGATGTTAAACAACTGCATTGGATAAATGAAACGGAATAGTTCTATGGCTAAGAATTCTACCAAGGCGTCATCTTTATAACATAAAATAACAGACGAAAAGCATTATATCAAACTTTGGCATTTTCTGCAAACTCCCATTGCCAGAAACTCTAACAAGACTTATAGCTTTTTGTGGCACTGTGTTTTTTCATTTGTTTGTAATACAATGATATTTCATGAAGAACAGGTGCAAAAATATATCCTGGTACTTTCTACTTCCTATATATAAGATCTATACAATGTTAAGTCAAAAGTGTTTTATTTCGACATCCGTTTCTATTCCAGTTCGCCAGTCAGTACCGTATCTTCACCCTCCATGCAACATGCATTCTAATAAGAAGAGTTTGAAGATACCAAAGTGGTAATCAGAATCCTTATATGGAAGAAGAAAAGACAACACAATGGTAAAACTAAAGATCGAGTAGCACGAACCCCACTAAAAACCGGGGGTGAACTCAAGTGCTCCGGAAGAGTGGGCAGTTCCTACTATACTAGTGACACCCGCCGTGTTAATCTAGTTACAAACCCGGTGATAAGTCTTGAATGAGGAAAGAACCGGGAAGTGTTTACGACAAGTGGAACATATCCGTGGTCAGTTGTGACACAGATATTCCATAACGTTGAAACATTGCCTTGCCCCTTATATTGGAGTAAATCTGTCAATATTTGCCGGAAGCCCCAGTTTGGTTACTGTCGTTGCCCTATGCATGATTCGCATTGCTTGGGCGAGGTACAATACCATGACAAGTTCTAGTCAATTCTAGTGGTAGTCGCTTAACGGAGGTCCATATTTTAGCTAGAATAAATTAGCAATCGAGCATGTCAAAAATACGAACCTTGTTATACTATTTTCGTTCTTAATCATGAGAACTGAAAAAACTCACTCGAATTATTTTCCCCGACCAGCAAAATGTAAAATAATTTTGTCATTCGGCAAAAACTACCATCACACGAAACAACTAAGACGTACATTGTCTGTAATTTGCAGAAAACTTCTACAAAATTGAAGTTCTGGACAGTTAGTTTGTTAAATGTGCGAACAAATGGATTCAATTCCGGTATTTTTATGGGATCCGTGTTGCTCATCTTTTTACTTTTCTGTGTTGTGGTTTTTGTTTTATTTGTCTTCGTTCTGTGTATTGTGCCCAATGTTGCATGTGTCTCTGGATTACCCATTTTTGATTGCCCCTTCGGTTTTATCTAACGTTTATTAGGTACAAATGGAATAGTTCTTTGTAGTTAAAACCCCTTCCCTACATGCCGTAACATTGTTTCGACCAGTGAGTAGTCTTATAAACCGTGAGTGAATCACTGGACTCCTCAATAGCGAAAAGGTGTAATAAAACAAAACCTAAATAGCAAAAGGAGTTGGTACGTGTCAAATAATTTATGATCCCAATAGCAATGCAATCTCAACACTTTAACACAATTTTTTTATTGGAATGACGAACAGCATAATAAAAACCATTTATATTCAATTTGTTTTGACACTTTATCTTTAAATTAGTTATGTCTGCTAGTCTGAACGATCTCTTTTATCCAGCTGACCATACACAGATTAAAGAGAGTTTCTTGTTATTTGATCTTCATCTTGTATCAGAATGGCGTTGTAATGAAATCAAACATCCAATCTTTATATTTTACGAGTCTTTCCTGACACGCGTTATTCCTAGAAAATGATTTTCTAACAATTTCGTAATTTCAATAATATAAATGAATGCTCTTTTGACACGATTCCAAATCATTTCTTTGTCTATTGACTCTAAACTGTTATTGAAGAATGTGCGCCAACGATATTATTATTTATTGATATCATTCCCAGAATAATTTGCGAATAAAATGGAAAACAAAACAAAATATACAAGCCCACACCATCCGAAAAGTGCCGAATTACAATAGGAAAAGGCATGTGCTAAAAGGTGGAGTGGAGTCTTGGAGACTCCAAATTGGAGTGGAGTCTTGATTGAACATATGAATAGGGGTGTATTTCAATCTCCAGTGGGTACCATTGTGCCCAGCTGTACCTGAAGTAGCTCAGTCCCATGTTGTTACTTAAGGTAAAATTTGGAACTCCGGTGCTGCTGGGGTTTGAAAAATAGATATTCCTTCGGCATAAAAATCATACCCATTTGAATTCCTTCGGCATAAAAATCATACCCATTTGAAGTACGAAAACTATACCCATTCATTTAATTATTCGCTAATTGGTGAAAAAACGAAGTAACCAAATCTCAATATGTCTTCCAATCAGAGTCCCGTTCTTTGTTTCTCAAATACTGAAGTCTCGGATGTCAAGCGATATTGCTTAGTAAACTTTGTTTTGACCTTTTGTAAAAACTGATGACGATTGTGTACATCGAAAAAATGCAAAATATGGACATCAATTTTGCATAAAAAAGCACTAGAAATAAAACCGTACATAATAATATACAATATAGTCCGACAAAAGTTAAGCACCACCTAACTTGTTTCAATAATATATTTTCTAATAATGAACTTATTTCAAATCGGTTTGCTGTTTTCGTTACCTGTACACACATACTTACTTACCCGTGAAACAGGTTATTGATCGATTTGTATTTATGTGTATATGACAGGGTGTGTAAAGTGCCACGTGTACTTTTCAACATATGTGTTGCGAACGAAAGCTGATTTTTTTGGGTAGAGTTTTAAGTTTCATTTTCTATTGGTTTGGTATGGTGCGGCGAAAATTAACTATACCAGAAAGGTGGCAAGCTGTTGGCATGCATAACGGTGGTTTTAGCCATAGAAGGGTGGCAGACCACTTCAGGGTTAATCATTCCATCATTGTACTACTGATGCAGCGTTTTCGTCAAACGGGGAATGTTACTGACCGTCCACGTGCAGGTAGACCTCGCAAAACGACGCCGAGAGAGGACCGGCTCATATCCAGACGGGCGCGGCAACGGCCGTTCAGTACAGCTGGTACACTTCGTGGTAATTTAGCGTTTGGAGGCCACATTAGCACACGCACTGTAATTAGACGCCTCCACCATCAGGGAATGCGAGCGCGACGACCCATAAAACGTCCACAGTTGACATTACGTCATCGCCATGCTCGATTTGACTGGTCACATGATCATTTGGGGTGGACTATTCGCACATGGAGACGGGTCCACTGGTCTGAAGAAAGTCGTTTTTTGTTACGCCCTACTGACGGTCGTGCAAGGGTTTGGGGCCAACGAAACACTTCATTTCAGGACAACCCTATTTTGGGCACAACTGCTTCCATTGCCTGCGATGTCGCCAGACATGAACCCTATAGAGCATGTATGGGACTTTATTGGCCGAAGAATTAACCAACGCAATCCAAAATGTCAAAATATTGACGAATTAAAAACTGCTATCTTACAGGAGTGGCAACAGTTCCACCAAGAACGGCTTAGGCGTCTTGTGCGAGGCATGACGAGGCATGTTACAGAACTTCACAATAAACGCGGTGGATATACTCGTTATTGATTTTTGTGCCTTACACATACGCACAATTGATTCATTTAAAAGTTCTTAAAATCTGAAGACTCTGCATTTTATTGCAATGTTAAAAACTTCCATCAAAGACAAACTGGTTTTACGTTTTTCCAGCGCCTGTTTTGAACCCCATTTTTGCCACGTCATAGTCACATCTTTCAGGATGATAAATACTTCGTAGATTGGTAATTTTAGAGCCCTTGGTGTAGTCTTTTAAGAAGTGTAAGAAAAATGGTGATATCTATTTTATTGTTTTAACAGTATTGATGTAAAAAAATATATCGATAAAAATATAGGGTGGTGCTTAACTTTTGTCAGAGTGTATATTATATTTATCAGGCACGTGCACACGCACTGCAAAATGACCGGAAAGTCAACTAATATAAATGTCTTTTGAGCAAATTAACCAAAGAATGACTAGGATAGAATTATTTTAGTGAGAGAAACAAAATATACGGTCTTGTTCCTAAGGTGTTAGGGCTATGGTGTTTAATGACACTTTCAACAATATTTCAGTTATATCGTGGTGGTCAGTTTTATTGGTGGAGGAAACTTGTCGCAAGTCACTGACAAACTCTATCACATAATGTTGTATCGAGTACACCTCGCCATGAACGGTGTTCGAAGTCACAACTTTAGAGGTGATAGGCACTGATTGCACAGATAGTTGTAAATCCACCTACCGTACAATCACGACCACGTCGACTCCCTAATTTAAATGTCTTTTGGAGGAAGTAAACCACAGGATGATTAATAAAGAACGATTTTTGTGAGATAGAAAATAAAATATACGGTCCTGTTCCTAGAAATGATCAAATAAGTAATATTTGGTGTTGACCAATAGAAAATGTATCTTATCCAAAATCTGTTCATTATTCACGTTCCTAATGACGGTTATTTCAGAAACCCGTGATATCTTATTGAAAAATACGCCATGGTTACTTTGAGATGAGAAACAACAATTAAAACGGTGTTCCGTTGATTTGTTCGTTGTTTTGTAATATGTGAAACAACTATGAATGAAATGATTAACAAACTGCATAAATAAATCTGCCCCCTTTTTTAAATTAAATAATCTTATTCTGTTACCTGTACTTTTATTATAGTTTTCTATCATATGAGTGAGTGAGTGATTGATTCGTGTTTAACACCAACTCAACAATTTGTCAGCTATATCATAGCGAGAACAAGTTAATTTGCAAAGAGGTCAGCTATATCATAGCGAGAACAAGTTAATTTGCAAAGAGGTCCGCTTTGCTCTAGAGTAACATACTTATAGTTGGATTATCATAGTGCTAGCTCACTGAAACAACAGCCTGCGGATAGACATGTCGCCTCACTCGGACACATTAGCCTGCACAGTTTCTTGCACATGTTGCTGTCTTGAAGCAGTTTTTAACAATGGCACATGGTCAAACAAAAAATCTCACAGTTTTAGGTTATAATTGACACCAATTTCCTTTGTTTCAATGAAATTTCAACATTGTTATCAATGTCAGTGACAATGTTTATAAACTTCACTACAAAAATGCACTTGTATAGTATGACTTTTTGCACATAAATCTCAATATTTTAGTTAATTCATGTTTTTTAACAGATCATTAATTCAATATTTTATTGTCATTTAAATCATAAAACACATTTGTGACAAAATAAAGACAAAAATATCTTACAAGTAAAGAAAAAACAAAAATAACACATGCACAATATGAGTTCCCTGTCCTCAGTTCAAGAGACTGTTTAATGAAGGAACCAATGTGTCCTACTTGTACCGGTGATGATGGACAAAGAAAATATTTAATTTTTTCACCTTCTCCGATATATTAATGAATGTTCCCATGTAAACATTTAAATATAAACGTAAGCAATTATGCCGACCTACAAATGAGTATGTGAAGTTATGGGTTTAAAATAATTCAAATAGCTTCATTTGTCTTTTTGTCTTACCAATAATTTTCAACCATATGTTTTCTTTAATCGTTTATTATAATCTAAAATGTGATTAAAACTTGGTCTGGGAATGACTCCAAAATTTCACTTCACTCTACGACTCCAAACTTTGGACAATGGTACCCACTGGAGATTGAAATACACCCTTATTCATATGTTCTATCAAGACTCCACTCCAATTTGGAATCTCGAAGACTGCACTCCAATTTGGAGTCTCCAAGACTCCACTCCACTCCACGACTCCACTCCACCTTTTAGCACATGCCATAGGAAAATGGTAGAAATAGAGATAACAATCCACATTATACTTATTCGCTCTGCTGGTTATAGGCAAAGACACTGCAATAAATGATAGTGGGTTGAAATAGTCTTTTGGACTAAAACATTCCCATTTAGTGAAATGATGCAGTCATGGCAGTGTTTTTTTTTAAAGACGTACATTATAATTTTAATACAGAATACCCGGGTTTAATCCCTTATTGTTATTGGTGGTCTATCCCGACAAAATGTCTATGAAAAAATCTAATCAAGTTGTATTCAAACAATTTAAAAAATGAAAGGTACTGCAAAAAAATAAAGTTTACTATAATTGATTTATTTATCTAATAGACAATGACAGTTCATCGCTTAAAATAAACATGAACGCGATTTTCACTTTTCTGCCAATGTTTAATAAAAACAAAACTTCATCACGTATTATGGAAAAAAACTGTTTGATGAGATACATACTAATCAAATGAATATAGAGATGAATCTTCATGATAGACTATACCACACAGGACATTCCATTCCCCAGGGTAGAAAACTTTCCAGACCTGTGTTGTTGAAACAAAGAACTAAGAATTGAGCATTAATATAATTATTATATACAATCGAACTGACCTGGTGTGAATGTATGTTTACAGCACTTACAATAAATGTTAAAAGTTGTAAATAATGAAATACGTCTGGAGTTAATTTTATACAATGTGGTTTGATATAATCCGACTGGCATGTGATAAAATATCTAAAAATAATCGGGAAGAATAAAAACCACTTAGAGATCTGAGATCAAAAGTTTAATACTTTCAGACAAATGCTAGATACCTGATGCTTCCTGGTCGTATATTTACGTTATTTTAAAGTTTACAATATCAGAAGCAATAAATCTATATAGTATTTATACAACAGGGCAATATCCTAATATCGTTTCCTTTTCAAAATGTCCATTAAGTTTCATTATGAAAAATGACAAGAACTCGTCTTTTCGATAAAAGTTGATTGGCGGTTTCCGACAAGAAGTCGTATTGTGTGGTTTGTTTCAATGCTATTCCGAAATGTACCTTTAGAATATAGGGTAACATAAGGCTGAAGAGTCTCTAAGCGATAACCATGATCAATATTTTCCCCCTTACGGAATTGTAGCTGAAATATCACAAAGATATCTTGATTCCCACAGCTGGTATCCCGACAAGTGAAAATAGGGATATGAATCTATGAATCTATTTATGTGTTATCTGAACCATTCTTTAGCTTAACATTATAATTTAGGCTACCCGTTTAGGCCCTTTGGTTTCTTTGCTCCCTAAACATTTATAATATTTGGCTTTCTAATCTTTTCAATTTGAGAGTACAGAAGGTTATTCCAGAAACGACACGTGCGCACTAAATATGATATCTACGTTTTTATTTTTATTTTTATTTCTTTTTGTATTTCCATTGTATTACATATGACTATAAAATATATGCTCCTTCACATTTAACTATAAAATATATGCTCCTTCACATTTAACTATAAAATATATGCTCCTTCACATTTAACTAAAGTCTTCAAATCAAAGTTGCAAATGAATGACTTTCCTCTTTATCAATGTAATGAAAATCACATGTATGAAATAGGACCCTTTAATACTTTTCTTTTACTTATCAAAATTGAATTGTATTGTTTTCAATATTTGTTGCCAACAATCTAGCCATCATCATTTCTCTGAATTGTTGTTTGTTTTGTTTTTACACAACTGGAAGAGTATTTCATTTTGATAGCAAATGAAAGGAAAAACCAAAACTACCACACAGTATGAACACTTCCAAAACTACCACACAGTATGAACAGTTTCAAAACTACCACACAGTATGAACACTTCCAAAACTACCACACAGTATGAACAGTTTCAAAACTACCACACAGTATGAACAGTTTCAAAACTACCACACAGTATGAACAGTTTCAAAACTACCACACAGTATGAACAGTTTCAAAACTACCACACAGTATGAACAGTTTCAAAACTACCACACAGTATGAACAGTTTCAAAACTACCACACAGTATGAACAGTTTCAAAGCTACCACACAGTATGAACACTTCCAAAACTACCACACAGTATGAACAGTTTCAAAACTACCACACAGTATGAACACTTCCAAAACTACCACACAGTATGAACAGTTTCAAAACTACCACACAGTATGAACAGTTTCAAAACTACCACACAGTATGAACAGTTTCAAAATCCAATCGAATAATCGTAGTCCCAAAGACAAAATCGATACCACCTACACACATGTACATGACCGCTCACTTTTCTGGCTTGGTGCAGGCATTTCAATAAAATTGGCGGGGTTAAACTAGTTTGATAGATCCACACCTGCCCACATTTTATCAAGAGAAGGTGAGAGATATTGGAACAAGTATAAGTAGATACATTGAGGCAATGTGCCCTAGAGGTACACTGGCTACCCTACAACTGACTGAAAGTGGTTGGGCTTTAACACATGAAATGATACATTTGTACATTTCTGCACCAGAAACTTTATTTCTTAAAAAGCAATGGATTACGTTTTAGTTTAAACATATTTTTATTTGCTAAATATAACAAATAGGGATCGGATACAAGTTTTTCCAACTTATGAAGTCTTCTCCCGAATACAATAATATACAATATGGATTAGCAGGCGCAATGAAATGATATAATATGTATATAATAGCATAGAGTTAAATATACAAAGAATGATTATATACAAAAACATAGGTTTAGACAATATACGAAAAAAAAAGAAAAAAGAAAAAAGAAAAGAGAATAAATAATTTTGGAGATGTGTATTGGTTCTCTAGATCATTTAGACAATTGTAAATCTTTTGGAGTCTTTAATATATTTAAAAGCATGTTTAAAAATAGTTATATTTTCTTGATATGTTAGGAGATCACTTCCTTTTGTCAGTAGATTTACATCAATATTAATATTAGAAGGTCACCAGTTAAGACTATTAAATAATATTTCCCTATTATCTGTATATTTATCACAATCAAAAAAGAAATGGTGAGAATTTTCACATGGTGCGCCACAGTTACAGGAAGCATTTGATAAAATTTTAACTTTACATAAATTGTGATTCAAGAAGGATGCATTGCAGCGAAGCTGTGTTAGAATTATATTTAGTTTTCTAGGACCACAAGAATAGTGTCTCGGAATTGGCATTGAAATTGAACTGCGGATTGCCTTTTTAAATTTAGATACATGATGTGTCAAGATTACGCACTGAAAGATTAAGGTTATTCCATTCCCTTACTGTAGCTGAGACGAAAAAATCTCTAGTTAGAGATAGTCTACAGAATGGAACAATAATATCGTTGCCATTTCGAAGGGGATAAATAGTCGTACTTTGGATTGTTGGGGGAATAAGATGAATTACGTAACAACTGACGTACAATAATGAACAGAAGAAAGATTGTGAAATCGTTAATTGTGAATGTGTATTGCATTGCAGCATCTAGTCAGCCAAAGACGTATTTGTTACTTCTCAGATAAATTCTAAACAAGATAAATACTTTCACAAAACCTAATCATTCGTCGAGTATAACTTTCCTAGTATTAATTAAATAAGTAAATTATGTTGTCAAATGGTTCGCACATCACATCGACGTTTCTTTGTCAATATAGTTAGGTCTTTAATTACTGTTTCACAGTTATCTGATTCATGGAACGCCCCCTTATGGTAGGTTTAATTTATTATATGAAAAATAGAATAGTATCACTGATATGTTTTATACAATTTTATCAGAATTCATAAAAGCCAGACAAATTATTTAACAAAGACTCTGTGTATATTTATATACTTGCATAGTTTGACATACAAAACAACAATAACCATATGATATTTGTTATCCGATGCCAAATGAAAAGACGCACTTTAGTAGAAATTTTACGGTCACCACCATGATCTGATTAACCGTTACGGTTTGTCGTAATCACAATGCGGTTCATTTCATTTTCCTCATTCATGACTTATCACCGAATTTGTAGCAAGAGTAACACGACATGTGCCATCAGTGGAACAGGAACTGCTTACCGTTCCGGAGCACCTGAGTTTAGGTTCGATTTTGGTGGGGTTCGTGTTACACAATGTTTAGCTTTCTGTATCGCATTTTTCATATCATTGTTTGTCCCTTTGTTCTTTTCTTTTTCGTTTGGTCATTGTATTGTCTGTCCTTGGATTTACGGCTTCTGATTACCCCTTTGGTATCTTCAAACTTTGCTAAAAAAGACTTATTAAAAAACGACACACGGAAAACAATCATGGTTTGTGAAACATTTTGAGAGCAAAAAATTAGATTGAAGATATCATTGGCAAAAATATGAAAATGGGCATCTGAACTTGACATTTCCTCTTTGACATAGTCATGGAGGTCTGTGGAGACAGAGGAGTTCATCTCTCTTCATTCCTTAATATTAATCATTCAATCATTTTGATGACCATTTAAGGAGAGATAACTGCTATAAACAGTCATTAGATCCTGTCGATAACCTAACATAATACAGTTGTTAAATTACACATTCAACGATATGGAATCAATTTCCTTTCCATATCCTTTATGAACTTATATCAGCAGATTGAAGGTCTTGTGGATCATTAATGAATACCAAGGCATCATGACTTAAGGTTCTCGAGGTCATATAGGGATGACACATGGCATATATGTCACCAGACCCATTAGGCCAACACGAGGTAAAGTTGCAGTATGTATGTTGTAGTCGATAGACTGAACCAAGTTCTGTTCTTATCCTCTAACGGCTTAAGATGTGTAGTGAGTACAAGCAAAGGTAAAAATAGAAAGTGACATTGAACTTCCTCAAGATTGAATAAGAAAGGGACTATTGAAAAAAAAACCTGATGTTATTATGACTTACAGTTCTACGGTGTTGTAATGTATAACTCAAAATAATCCACACCTTAAATGAAAATAGAAAGTTGTAATGTGACGATATTAAGGACCATTATTTTTTACTCTTTAGGAAGGGTAGCGAACATAAGATTTTCGGTACACCGGAAGCAATTCCATGTACGAAAATATTTAGTACGAAAGTATAGAGTGATAACATTTTGTGGTATCAAATAGTATGTACTAAGTATCATTCTATTTAATATAAGTCTGAAAATCCAATCTAACACTGTGAGAGTTAGACGTTTCAACTGACATTTTTGTTCTTCGCGATTCGAACCCACACCGTTGGTACACTGCAGGACATATTCGCTTAACATAACGAAGAAATCTTTTACCACCACGGTCAAATCAACTATGTAAAAATATAGCTAAAGTTCATTGTTATTTCTCTGTTTAAGCCTGTGTAACAAGTATGTTTTTTTTTTTTTAATATTATTAATTTGGTAGTAATTTAACTCATAGCATGATTTACGAGCAGTTCGGTATTAACACAAAAAAGTAATGTAATTTTCCCAGTTATGTGAAATTGATGTTTTTTAAGAAAGATTTTCTGTGATGGTAACAATTTTTAACCAAAACATTATTAAAGTACCATTAAAGAAGCTCGGCTGCGTCTTGTCGACAGCTCCCGAATTTCTATTAAATAGTTTATGTCTCTTTGCCTCATCTCATAATGAGAGATTTTTTTATACTAATTTGACGATTACGAAATAATAAGAAAGACCTTACATCTTGGTGCAAATCAGAAAATGACTTGAATGTCTGTTAAGCATACACGAAGAGCATTTTGTAAATCATTTTGTTGTATTCTATAACATTAACCAATGTAGACAGATCTTAACTTACAATACAACTTTCTTGGAAAAATCTCTAATTTATATTGACACAGACCATAAATAACCCGCCACTATCAACACGAGATAGGAAATAGTTTGATCTATGACGTCTTGCCATAATTGTTGTTTGGACATTTTATTGGAGTGCAATGAATTAATGTCTATATAGTACTATAAAAATGTAAATGTTATTTATTAATATATATAGAGGGCAACATAATTGAAAATTCATGCGGTTGGGATTAAAAGAAGCTTACGTAAGCGTCAGAGAAAAACGGAGAGGCAGTTAAGAAATTATATTCCAGAGCCACAGGGAACATTGAGCACAAGCCAAGGACCGCAGATAAACAAAGTGAAAGAAAAAAAATTTACATGAAAGAGAAGATCCATTGCCATTTGAGAAATGTATATTTCATAACGACCATAGAACTTTTGCAGAGATGATTCAACCTATAGCTTTTGCGTGAGCAGCTGAGTTCTGTATAAAAATCATTAATAATTATAGGAGAGCAAGTTGTAGAATAACGTATTGGTTATGAAATGTAAACTCAATACGCTGTTGGTGCTGGTATATTGCTTTTGATGAATGGGAAGTTGACTATTGGAAAAATGAAGTCAGTACATTTGTCGTAGAGTTTTGATTTTAACCTTCCTCCTTTGTCGATTTCAAGGTGAAGGTCAAGGTAAGAAGCAGCGTCTATTGTACTGAAATATAAGCACCTACTGAAATTAGAATAAACATAGGCGTCTATTGGAATGGTAAGAAATACAAAACGTTTGCCTTTCTGTAAATTCAATTGGACACGTAGTTTTGATTTGCCGTTTATTGAGTAGGAGTACAGATAGCGAAGATTTATGCCATACAGACTAGATATCAAAAGAAAGGTCCACCATCACTTTTATTTCCAATCAGAGACTGTCACACAATGGATCGGATGTCGAAAGTCTCAAAAACTATTGTATATTACTATACGCATGAATACTATAAAAAAAAACAGAAATGTCTAACAGAACTTAATGCTATTTTTTTCTTGGATAATAAAGGACGAAGTCCTTATAACGGTAGGCTGTCCGATTTTTCCTTCTATATTGATAGCCAAATATCTGTTCACCGGAAGTTTAAAAAATAGATCAATTGATAATTTAGAAACGCAAAAGAAATATATTTCAATGAAAAATTCCCAATTCTTTAATTATTTACTCTATGCAAAATCGAAATAAACTTGAAATAAAATTCTAATAAAAAAATCTCTTTCTACGAAACTCCCGATGGAAGAGCGGCGTACAGTAGGTAAAATGAACGGAACAGCCATAACAAATCGGCTACAAAATTCATTCAAAATAACTTGTACAGATCATCGTATTATTGAAATTCTAGGACTTCGTCCTTCAAACAGGTTGCCTGTCTCATATCATGTTGGTGTAAGCCATTGTTGTTGATGTAATATGATCTCTGACTTATTGTTTGACGTCCATTTATTTACACAAGTTTGATTTAGGCGTCAACTTCATTACCATTTTATCCATACATTTATCATTAGAAATAAAATATGTATTAGAAACCCATCGGAAGAGTCATAGAAGACATGATAAATCAATAGAAACTTTCAAAAGTGATTTGTTTATCAATTTTCTCAGGAGGATATTAGATATTTTATAGATTTACACTGAATGTACCTCTGCTATAAGTTTCTAGTAGAACACGTTACCGTTACCCAGTCAGAACAATACATGACTTACGAGACTTAAATTTAACCAGGACAGAATGCGACGAAGTTAAAATAACGATTTTTAAGTTATGGTACTATACAGTAAATAATACTTATCACTCACTATTCCACATAAATCAGATACAATTGTTTTTTTTTAAATATATATTTGTTTTGGGAATGATTGATCGAGTATTGATTTAAAATTGAAAAACAGACAAACAATGCAAGTTGAAAACTAAAATGTTTTTCTGCCCCGCTTCCATTTTCTTTTTCATACAGAAATTTTGGGTTTTACAAGATGTTTGTGTAAGATGTGGTCAGGATTAGAATTTTTTTTTTTTTTACCTTTTTTACAACTATTAGTATCGGAGTCTATACATATCTTGTCTGTATACTTGAATGCGCGATAGAGTAGGCATCAAAAGTGTCCTGCAGACACAAACATTAGGAACATTTACGTAAGCACAACTGTTACTTTTTCCTCCAAATATGCTAACAATATACTGCAGCTATAAAATATAGCAATACCATATTAATAGCCAATTTCGAAAATTGTAATTTCAGACAATGATTCTTCGGAGTAATATCTGTAACAAAGTAGAATAAAAACGACCAAAATATTATTGTTACCACTATTGTTCTTCTATATCAGTCATTTCCGAATTTCATAATTTTCTATTGTTGGGGCTATCAACTACTAAAATATCCGCAGAAGTGAATTAGCCGCGCAGTTTCTCAATGGCTTCACGCCATTTAGTTCTAAGCTTTTATGTCCAGGCTTCACGCCATTTAGTTCTAAGCTTTTATGTCCAGGCTTCACGCCATTTAGTTCTAAGCTTTTATGTCCAGGCTTCACGCCATTTAGTTCTAAGCTTTTATGTCCATATCAACCATAAGAGAAAACAGTAAGAAAAAAAAGTACCATCGAAATATATTTGAACATGAAACAAAGACAACAAAAATCAAATAGAAATAAAATATTAAAAATATTAAAAATATTAAAATAAAAATCGTAAAAATGGGGATCAACAATATCCTAGACAAGCTTGAATAACATACATTGCTATAATTGTGGCTTTCGAGAATCCAAACAACGACACATTTTCTACATTTCTAAACAAATTTAAGCTAGATATATATCAAGATTTATACAAACAGTCTATTTTAAATTCGAAAGACAAATTTGTTCGAGAAGAAACATTTGAATCATGCCTTTTGAATGCACACTGATCTCTGAATTACTCCTATAGAATTCTATGTAACTCGTACCATTAGACTTGTATGCTCAAAATATTGCTTCTGGTTAAGAAGAGGTTACACTATAAGTTCTTAGCTCCCTAGTGACCGTCTATCATTATTTGGATGGTCAGTAAATTGTTGAAGGGTGAGCGCTTTAGCGCGAACCCTTCAACTATTTACTGACCGTCCAAATAATATGTTCTGCTTAGAAAACAAGTGATATCATTATTATAAGTTTGCTAACAATAAAATGACCTCTTTACCTCTCATGATCTAAGGCAAAATCAAAGTAAATGGTCATATTCAATTGATGATTTTTCTTATCATAGTGCGAACAGACCGATTGCAAATTATGGTCGAGTCGGATATCTGAGCGGGACACCTAGTAATGAAGTCAATATTGTTGTTTTAATTGGTCTCACAACCTTGATATAATTCAACCCATGCAGACACGTTGTTAATGACTATTGTATTACATATCATGTATGATCATTCAACATAATATGCAGTATTATATTTACGGCATGTCTCGTCAAGGATTCACATTGTATACATGCTTTCTATTATATACACATTTAGATAAGACAATATTCCTCTTATAAATTAGGCCTTTTGCGTGTTGGATGCACTTAAAAATACACTAGCGGAAACAAATGTTTGGTGGATGATCATTCCATTGCTTTGATTTGTTTGGCTTAGGTTTGGTTTATGGAGTTTAACGCCACTTTCAACAATATTTCAGTTATATCGTGGCGGTCAGTTTTATTGGTGGAGGACACCAGTTTACCCAGAAAACCCACTGACCTGTAGCAAGTCACTGACAAACATAATCACATAATGTTGTTCATAGTTTTGAATTTGAGGTTGTAATAATTACTGATTAAAATATTGACAAGTTTTGTTGTAACAATCAGCATTTGCATAGATATAACTTTAGGTACAAAATTTCCTGTTCAAAAACTTGTAAACACTAACCGGGCAACACTAGCTGTTCTAACTCTCCTATCAGTGCCCTCAACACGTTGTTTATGTTCCTTTGTGAAATGTTATTCCTATCTCCGAAAATGGCCTGCATGAGAAGAACGACTTAGTTTTGGACGGTGACTAGCCTGTATTGTAACTTGTTCAAATTTTCTTTTTCTTTCATCGAATTAAAAAATAAAATCCAATCATTCGATGTCTTGGGATTGTTCATTCTTGATTGTCTCTTCGGTTTTCTCTAACGTTTAATTTCTCTTATGGCTATAACATTTATCTCGAAAGCACCCTCATCTTACACTTCCGGTATGTCGAAAACGAAAATGTGCTTATAGAGTGTTATCAATAATCTGACTATGAATTAAAGGACCGAAAAAATAAATTGGCGCGAAATGATGCGGTCAAATAAGTGTTTTTCACAAAATGATGTAATAAAATATGAAAATAAAATAAATACCACACCGCCGGAATAGTTCCAAAATGCAATAAAAAATCGTAAGCAAAGGCAAAATTAATTACCCATAACACACAAATCATGACCGCTCACTCTCCTGGCTTGGTACATGCATTTCAATAAAAAGTGGCGGGGGTAAACAATCTTAAAAATTCAACACACAGCTAGTCTTGTATTAAAAAGCTGAAAATCAAAAGGAACAACTTTTAATCTGATACCTATAAATATACCAATGTATTCTTGGTATACAATACCTAGATTTATATTAATTCCTGGTATTTGTAATAATGTTTTAGATTTTAATGAAATTTATCTCATAATTACGGAAACACTTTTATATCAATGGTATTATTTCCATAAATTATTGAAAACATTCATTACCAATTTAAAGGTCGTGTGTACTTATATAATCCAGGTTGCAGATAACAAAAAAATCTGATCTTTAAGAGTTATCTAAAATGTTAAAAGTCATAAATGAAGGTGTGTGTGCTCCGGGGCTAATCGCTGTGTACATTTCTGTTTCCCTGCAATTGAATATATTTGTAAATGACTTTGTAATTCTCGATACCCTATATATTTCAATGGTTTATTGAGAAATAAAGGGCCCGGGTGGCTCAATGAGTTAGGTAGTTGGATTACCTAACAACTCATACAAGCCTATCACCAATACGGCGTGTGTTCGCTCCCGGCTTTTAAATTACAAAAAGGGTGCACTCGACTCGCAGCCGCAAGTGATAAAGCCTACCAGTTGCTTGCCCATGGTCGGTGGTTCTCTCCGGGTACTCCGACTTTTTCCACCACTAAAACTGGTCGCCATGATATAGCTGAAATATTGCTGAAAGTGGCGTTAAACACAATAAAACAAACAAACAAGGCATACTGAGAAATAAAGATATATATGAGATATCTTATCACAGATGGTATTTCCAATTCTTGTATCTATGGTGATGATATTAAAAAAATTGTAAGTGGTTAAATTTGACAATTCTATACTTGTTGCATCTTTGAAAAATACTATAATTTGTCGACAGTAGTTACATATGAAAGTCGGTTAAATATGATTTCTTTGCTAATTCATATCGGTAGATAATGTTATCGCTAAGCTTAATGTGTTTTTGTTATTTTAGCACTGTAGATATTTATTTTCACTGTCGTTATATGCACAAAACTATTCCAACATATAATTCTACCTTCTTTGTTAGTAGTTAGTCATCGCCGAACATTAACTTGACCAGTATTTATAATCATTAATGTTCAATAAAAACGTAGATATCAAATTTAATGCGCACGACGCCTTTCTGAAATAAACTTTATCAGGTTGGTTCAAAGTCAAAAGTTTGAAGAAAATAAATGATTTAACATTTTTTAGAAGGACGAAAACCAAAGAGTCTAAACATGATAGCCATAATCGGCTAAGGTCACCTATGTTCAATGTTTATTTCGTTTGAAGTTAATAAAAGGAAAAACAATAAATACCATACCGTAAGAACAGTTCTAAATTATAATAAGAAAATCGTAGATACAGAGGACAAACTCGATACAGCTGACACATGTATATTATTGGCCACTCACTTTCCTATATTGATACAAACACTTTAATGAAAAGTGGCGGGGTTAAATTAGTTTCATGAGCCCATAGTGAAATGATGCATTCATGCAAGTATTTTCCACATCTGAGCAAAAGAAAAATGTAGGAATGAAGTTTTATTTGGTTAGAAACAAATTGATGTATCTTGTATTTCTGTTATTTCTATACCAATTTGTTGTTGTCGAAGGATTTCGGTTATAATACAATAATGTGGCCATCTGTATCAGTTCTTTGGTTTTCGTCTACCTAAATTTCTATGGCAATTCTGCCGAGATGTCAATACTAATTAACGTTGTGATATCAATACAAGCTGTTGATAAAGAACACCTTCTGAAGTTATCCACGAATACAATATATATATATAACAATTCAATTTCTTTAATTTATGCTTGATCTATTTTCAGATTGAAGGATAATAGTGTGAAATGTTTGAAGATACCAAAAGGGTAATCAGAAGCCGTAATTCGAAGAAGGACAGAGAATACAATGAACAAATGAAAAATGACAACAACAAAAAAGACAAAACAATGGTCGACAAAATACTACACACAAAAACTCAAACGGAAGTGAACTCTGGTTCTTCGGAAGGGAAAACAGATTTTGCTCTACTACTGGAACCCGTCGTGTTGCTCTTGTCAAAACTCCGGTGCTGGCCAGTCGTGAATGAGGGAAATGTCGGGATTATGATTACAACAAACGAAGTATCATCCGTGGTTATTTGTGACATATATTCCGTAGTGGTTAATTAAGTCATGGTGGCGATCGTAAAACTTGCTTAACCCATTCTGACGGTAAATGTTCAAAGTGATAAAACTGATTGAAAGTAATTTTGATAATTACTTTGGTTGTTTAACATAAGAAGAAACATAGCTAGTGCGTGTTATTACGTGTTATCAGAGTAGAAATAATACAAACACTAAAAGGAACAAATAAAAATAATAAATAAAAGCACATACAACACGAATTACAATAAATTTAAAGTTATATTTTTTATTCATTATTGAAATCATGTCGACCTATAATACAAATTCTAAATGTAATAGGTATATAGGCATTATATATAAAAAGAAAGTTTAAACAGCAAGTCAACAATGCAATCAATATCAACAAAATGAACAGACACATCTCGCCCGAAATAATGGCACGCATATGCTGATGGAAATCTAGGTCCTTCCATAAACATGGGGCGGGGTTAAACCGATTAAACTCCTGAGGAATCCCAATCCCCTCTATCTTGAAAATTGGATATCCAACGGCAATACAAATAACATTAACAAACAATAATAATTAAAAAACCCTGCAGAGATTGGCTTCCACTCAAAGAGGCCACGCACTATAACAAAAATGATTGGCAACATAAACATTGACACCACGGTAGCAGGGCCAGTGACTTATTGTAGTTAACTGACTATTAGCTAGGTATAGATGATATTAATATACGTAACAGACTAGAAAATGGTGTGTTAATATACAGTTTGAAACGCTTAAGTGGGAAAGATTTCATTGACGTAATGAAACGGATACGGGGAACTAGGAAATTATGTGACAAGATATTGTAACCATATCCAATGATGATAGATGCAAATATCTTTCTTTTCTCACATGAACTGCTAATAAAAACTTAGAAATCAAATTTAGTGCGTAGGACACGTTCCTGGAATAACTTTTATCAGGTACGTTCAAGATCAAAAGATGGGAAAGCCGAATAATTTAAAAGTATTGTGTGCAGGAATACCAAAAACTATAAACAGAATATCCAAAATCTGCTAAGGTCACCCCCGAGGAAGAGGAACATTGGTTTTGATAATAATTATATCATTTAAGAACTGCAAATTTCAATAATAAATATATCTAAAATAAATTAGATTATTTTTCTAATAAGATAGATGTTATGTCAAATGTTAATATTACTGTAATGTTGGTGAGTGATATTCACCATGCGTGTCAGTGATTGCCATTTAATTAATATCAGATCTTTCTATAAATGCAATTTTAAAGTGAAGCATCTGGTATTATTTCTGGAGCAGTCTGGGTCATCCCGACCCGCCGGCTTAATGTAAGCAAAAGTTGAGTTGCATAGTATATAAGTATATGCAAGTGCCAACAACTGTGTACATGTATACTGTTCCTGTAGATCACGTGCTAACTTTTATCGATATCATGTGACAATCGTTTGTAAGACCCATAGTATAAACATGGAGTTGGCAGATGTATGGTGTGCCATTGAGGAAGAAGTTGGGGAGGATGTCATCATACTATTATAATAATAGCATTACATATACACATGCTATGTAAACTCCCCAACAATGTCATCGAAAATCATTGAAGAGCGTCAAAAATAGATATCACTAAATGCTAACTGATTCGCGTGGCATGCACTAATTTAGATATCTACGTTTTTATTACTATCACAGGTTCGATACCTCTGCTGATGGACTATTATTTCCCGAGGGTATCATCCACCAGTTACATGATTTAGAATATATTCATTATGGAAATTTACAGTTCCTAAGTTATATAATGATTACTAAAACTAATGTTCATCTCCCTCAGACAGAGGCTACCTCTTAGCTAACATATTTTTAGACCCTTTGGTCTTCTTGCTCCAAAAGATTTCCAATGATTGGACTGTGACCGTACCTGATGAACCTTATTCAAGAAACGCGTGGTACGGTCTAAATAAGATATCTACGTTTTAATTACAAAACAACATCTATGCATTATTAGAATATAGTGTCAGAAATAGCAAAATTTTGTTATTGGGATTGTGCTAATTTCCTTGCAGGCACAAACAGGCATATATATTTCATACTCGAATGCTAGAATCAAATAATGAATAATACGATATTGTTCATCTGTTTATAATGAGGGTCAGAGTATTGAAATAGTTATTCATGCAAGAAATAATAAATATCGCGTAGTAAGGGTCCCCCGAAAATATGACACTGATTAATTGGTGGTCGCTTAACGACAAGAGACAAATATTTATTGCATATCCAGGACAAATATAGGTTCAAATATTTGTAAGAAGAAAAAAATATATATATAGAAATTAGGAAAGAATGGAACAACTAGGGCAACGACGTTTGATTGTCATTGGAAAAGTGTGAGGAGCAGGGTATAGAGCATACATCCTTTTATATAGCGACTACAATGCTTAGAACCTACTCTTTTTTCGAAATCCGCATAAGGTTAAACGTGCAAAGAGCATGACACCCTCATAAAACGACATCTGCTATGGTCCACCGTTAGGATTTCTGTATTATAGACCGACAGCCTCCGTCGAGAGGGCTTCATTCCTTATCCGTCATCTGAAGATGTGATGTGTAGCCATTTTAGGTTGAGACACAGAAATCGTCACAAGCACCCATATTTTGACACTTGTCGTGTGTTATTGAAAAGATAAATATTTCAGAATACCTATTTATGCCTCCTATGCATTTAATTTGGTGTAGTCTGTCCTAATATGCGCGCATCTCCTTTAGAACTATTGTATGGATTTTAGCCAAGCTTGCATCATTAAATATGTGTACCATGTAGTTGTGCCTTGCATAGTTTTTTTTTCCACATTGTGTCTTTAGAGGGAAATTTCAGTCCTGATTTAAATTGGTATTTTTATGACACAGTTAATTTTAAAACATTTCATATATATTAAACTATCCAGAATGAAGGACGAGGTGAAATAATTATTGTTTGTTCAGAGTATTTAAATATTGTTTTAAAAATTCATGCAAAATAGCCACCTATGTGTCTATTTTTCACTATTCGAATTACTGAATCACCTCATTCATAATATGTTCCCATGGACTTAATTGTGTACTGCAGTTTTATATTTTGTTTTCTAATCCCTTGGTACATTGTAAGAAAGGAATTTATGTATAGATTGCAATACATCTTTTAATGAATTAATTGATAAATGGTTTACACTACTGTATCGTGTATCAGAAAAGCTGTAATACTAATGGCAAGATTGCACTCAAATACCGATAAAACATTTAATAAAATAAGGTCTGCAAACTAGTCCAATGGAATGAAATTGCCTTTTATGCACTGACTTACTAAACACGATATAGCATCATGCTATTTATTTTGCAAGTTCACATTTGTATGAAAAAAATTATTCTTCAAAGTCTTCATTTGATTGAGTTTTGTGGCCATATATCATGCTTAATATCTATGGAGCTATTTTCATCGCTATGCATTATATCATCATGTTTATATGTACAGAGATTATACGATATAAATTGACATGAAGGTAAGATACAATTAATAAAAAACGTAGATATCAAAGTTAGTGCGCACGACATGTTTCTGGAATAACCTTCATCGGGTACGCTCAAGGTCAAAACAATAGAAAACCACAATAATTTAGAAAATCTTTGGGAGCAAGAAAACCAAATGGCCTAAATAAGGAAGCTAAAATTAGCCAATGTTACCTATACCTAAGTGAGGACGTTTCACTTGCATAGATATTATATACCAGCATTGTTATATGAAGATATTTGGAAATATTTATCGACCACGAATGTTGACGAGATGATGATGATGCATGCTTTGTACTAGACCTACATCTTGAGTTGAATTGTGCTTCCCCAGTGAAATAACATTCATCAGACGCATTAACCTTATTTCGAGTTAATCATCTTTTGCTCGTATCGTGCTTAGCAGAGAAGCCAATTTAATTTCAGGATATTATCATTAAAACAAAACAACACTGATACTGTACCATAAAAAAATAAACATGATGAAAAGCAGTCCGTGGAATTTACACAACAAAAGTAAATATATAATTTACTGCGCACGACACGTTTCTGGAATAACATTCATCAGGTGGACTCAAAGTAAAATAATTAGAAAGTTATATATTATAAAGTCTTCGGGAGCACAAAAGTCAAAGGTCATAAACCAGGATAGCAAATATCGACTAGGATTCATATTTTAAAGTCAAGAACGAAAAGATTTCTGGAAGTGATAACGAGATGGATATATGCTTCAAACCTTCCAATATCAAGCAACAAGAGAACATCCATTTTTTCTCTTTTTCTGTAGTCACTGTATTGTCTGTCCTTAGATTTATGGTTTCTGGTTACCCGTCTATTAACGTGTCAATCTTTAAGAAAAACCCAGTATGTGACCTACCATGATGACGCCTTAAAAAACAGATGTACAATTTTTTACCATTACATTTTCAACAACAATATATATATTGCTTTTGTGAATTCACTACAACGTGCTATCTGTCTACCGGTACATTGCGATTTCCAACCATATTATCTATGACTTGACAAATGACCCATATGCCGTTATTATGCTATTTATAGCTTCTTCATTAACAAACATACTAAACGAACTTACCCGAATGCACTGTCTCTGATTGGTAGCAATGTAAAGATTTATGATCTGCTAGACTTTGATTACGTAGATGTCAATTAAGTTAAATATATTACAACAATATTTCCCATTCTTACTCTTATTTATGTAACTTATAATTTGTGGCTGTAATTATCGTACTGGTAAGATGCTGATTTCTTTTGTACTTTCTTATTAGAGGCCTTTACGTGACACTTTACAGACAGTCGACCAACTCATTCATAGCACACAAAAATGTAAAGTCTTGATTGAAGCCTGATGATTTTTGCGTTATTTATGTATGTTCTTTTCATGTTATCTGATAGCAGAAACCACCACGATATAACTGAAATAGTGTTAAAAGTGGCGTTAAACACCATATCCCTAACTCCATAACCCCTGATAGCAGAGATTGTATTATTATTCTAACCGTAATGAATAATATTTTATATACCACTCATCCGTGATTAATTACTTATCGTCTCCAAACAAAGAATACCGTTCATTGACATGTAATGATCTGTATCGCACTCATTGTAAAGGCCTATTTACACGATCTGTTCTCTCCATAGCTGATAACATATGCCTCATTAGTCTGTTTAGACGGTATGTCATTTCACGTCTGAGCTAATTAATATTTCCCTCCAAATTTTGTTTTTATTTACATTTACATGAAGAATGATGATTATGCAGCTCCTATATGTATATTAATGATAGCTGCTGCATGTCATATTATCTGTAACAATCAACGTGGTCGGAGAACATGGGTGAGACCATGGATACAACTAAGAAGAGAAGTTGGTGCTTACCATGCATTAATGAGGGAGCTGAAACAGGAGGATCAAAGAGGTTTCAACATTTTGTGAAAATGAACAAAGAAGATTTTGAAGAACTTTTGCATAAAGTATCCCCTCTTATCAAACCTGCGCCCCGGGAAAATTACACGTGCACATCAGTATTTTTATAGTATAAACTTATTGACCTTTTTCATGATTGGTTTATTTGCTCTGTCTTGACAGAGAGAATAGGGAAAGTTCTAAACGCTCTGTCTTCAGTCTGACTTCATATCTGTCCTATGCTATCCCAATTTACACGGTGTGTTTTAACAGCCATGGAAAATCAGCCATGGAAAAACAGATCGTGTAAATAGGCCTTAAGATTTACATGGATTAGGTTTACATGGATTATGTTCACCACTGAAAACTTCACGGTTACTGTGAGATAAAGAACAAATATAGATCACAATAAGCATTGTTCCTTAACTTCCATTTTGGGGCCAATTTCAGGTGCACTCTTTGTTTTAATTTGGTTTATGATATTTAACGCCAATTTCAACAATAGGGCATCTATATCGTGGCAGTAAGTTTTATTGGTGGAGGAAACTGGACAAACTTGATCACATAATGTTGTATCGAGTACATCTCGCCTTGGACGGCGTTCGAACTTACAACTTTAGTGGCGATAGGCATTGATTGCACATGTAGTTATAAATCCAACTACCATACGATCACTACCATGACGGCCCTGCACTCTTTGTCATAATATTTACATCCATATCTTTTCTCGATAACTCATCAAGTTGTCTTTTCGACAAGTCGTTTTGTTTTACTATTGTGTAATGGTTATATTTGAAACATGAACAATGTCAAATTAGAATGCAACAGACATCACTTTGATATTGACCAGCGCTGTTGTGTTTGTTGGAATTTTTTGGTTAATTTGTCTTGATTTACTTCTGGGAATGAGCCGTCATCAGTCAATATTTGGTAAGCATTTTGCTGTATTGTACAAATTAGTATTAAATTAGGACTAAGATTCTAAGGGCATACATGCTTAGTGTCACTTTCAACAATGTCTTAGTTTCAAAACAAATATCTATAGTGGCCTACAGTATTACTGTTTGTGGAAACCGAAATACATGTTGAAAACCACCGACTTGTCGCAAGTAATTCACTTTACCGTTTGCTTGACAGATACAGTCCCGTGTGGAGAAATACATATATACATGTACCCTAGATTTTTGCTACTTACATACTAGTATATACTGGAGCACGCACACTAGTATATACTGGTACATCCTAGCATATTTTAGTACATGCTGGTACATACTAGCCAATTACAATGTGAAAACTAAAATCATCAACTTTGCCATAAATTATAGAACTAGTCACTTTTGTCCGATTAAAGAAGTAAGTCAAAGTGTACAGTACACATACTAGTGTCCATTGTGCCCTTAGTTTCAAGTTCACTATGATATTCACTAAAATGTAAAACAACAGACATGCTACACTGACAGAAAAAATAAAATTCCAAAATCGTAGAGAGAGGCAAATTCGATACCCCTTACACACAAATACACATAAGGGCTCACATTACTTGGCTTGGTACAGACACTTCAATGAAAAGTGGCAGTTTATATTAGTTTTATCAGGAACAGATAGAAATGAGCTTTAGTTTTCTCATTTCTTGACAAGACCATTATGACAATTTTCGCTTCATATTAAAACAGGTCGTCAAATAAAGGTTCAGTATAATTCATTTTCGATTCAAGTGGTATCAGTAAGACGTGTTCTGACATGATCTATATATCAAAAATGTAAATACAGAAATGAGCTAAAATATCATAGTAACTGAATTAAGCTCAGAGTTCCCCCCGGAGTGCATTTGAACATCAATCATAATTAATGCAATAAATATATAATAATAAAATAGCGCGTGGCCCGCATAATTAATAGTTATTCTACAATAGGGTAGTAAATTAACAATTAAATGCATAAATAACAAATGCAGTGTTTTTGAAACCTCAAGTATTATATTATTTCATGATGTAAAACGTTTGAATGATAATACATATCTCGAGTCTGAGAAGAATGAGGAAAGTAATAGCATTAAGTAGAAAGTATTGATTGAAATATATTCGAAATACGAGCAAGGCGAATTCGAATTGCAATAATTTTGTGTCAATTATAAATGTTATACAGACAAAGCCTGGTAATTAATACAAGTATATACTGTAATTTATTCCGTTAATAAATGAATCATTTTGAGGAACCAGTGGGATGTAAATCAAAAATTCAAAATTCTCAATTGGTCTAGAAATTTATGTTCTTTATGCGATTTCATAAATTTCCAGACATTTTTTAGTTCATTAAATTCAAACAAGCAACGCCAAGAACACTTGTATTTACAACAGGTTTATTGGTGGGTGAACGTGTTCCTCATCTGATTTTTTTGTTTTCTGTGCTACGTCTTTTTTTGTTTGTTTTGTTTTTTTGCTTTTTTGTTTTGTTTTCGCTCGGCCCAATGCTCACTGATTCTCTTGATTGTTAATTATTCATTGCTTCTTCGTTTTTCTCTACCGTCAAGTTTAAATGAAACGTTAACAAAGTAGTATGAACATTATTAAACATTTTCTCATGACCATGGAGAGGACATACATCAATCGTACGTAGATTTATGAGGTGTGCTTCCCACACAATGCAAGTCTTAATAAAAAGATTATTTTTTATCAGTTAAGATTTCCTAAATTTGCCATGGTACAAGTTGGTTAATAGAATATAATATAAAGGAATGCTATAATCAAGACAAATATGAGTTCATGCTATGAAAATACATTATAGAAAAATACCTACGAAAGAAATGGCTATATGTAATAACTGTTGCATAATCATCTTTATCAAAAAGGTGCCAGTCACAGAAATAAATCAAAATGAAATTCCATAAATTGAACAACAATTTCATTTAAACAGATGATCACCGATGCATAACACAAAGCTCATATCATCACATTCATTATACATAGACCTATGATAGTCATAAAAACGTAGATGTCGAATTCAGTGTGCTTTAGAACATATCCACGTCCAACCATAACCTGTTTATTTTTAAGTGTCGTACTACATGATTAAATGCTTAAAGCAGTGTAATGGTCAGAACAAATCAGACTGTAAATTTGGTATATGCTGGTTCACTGATAAACAAGAAATATTTACAAGAAAAAAGTAAATATTAAATGTCTCGATGGGAAGCAATATCTTTAACTGTCGAAAGTTGTTTCATAAGCAAACTCTTACTAAAAATCATTTCAGCGTATTGGTTTAGTACAAATGAGACACTGTGGTCGACTCATCACAAAGAACTGTTTTCTCAGCATGATAGAGCTGCAATGGATTTCAAACGTCATATGGCGTGGCTCCCTTTTTTGTCTTTATTGAGTTGAGATCAGAAGTGATTGTTCGTTTTGTTGATATTGATGAAATTGCTGGTCATTACTGTTTTAGGTTTCTCTTCATAGCTTACCGTTAAAGAACAATAACTCACAAACTCACTGCAGAATAGGTTTGAACATAATCAGAAACCGTGAAATGATAATGGATAGTTAATACTAATGCTAAAAGAAAAGGACCAAAACAAAAGCCAAATAAAGACCAACAAGACACTAAAAAGACAACTTAAATTTGAGGAACATGAAATCTCACAACAAAACCGGTGTGAACTCAAGTGCTCTGTGAGCTTAAACAGTTCCTGCTCCCTTATTGGCACCCGTAGTGTTACTCTTGCTAAAAATTCGGTGATAAGTCATGAAAGACAAAACTGTATATGTGGTGTCATTTATTTCAAGTTCAATTAAAGGGATAGAGGCGATCACCATAGTCACCAAACTTGGAACTAGTTAGTGAAAAGACACAATGTACTTAATCGATAGTTATGATTTACGGCAAATCAGTAAATTTATCGTGTTTGTTTACAGTGATTTTGCTTCATAGAGAAATACTTATCAAAGGATGTGGCAATTGGAGTGGTATTTTGCACATGCATTGTATACGTTTTCATTTCACACAAACAGATCGTATATTTATTGAAAATTACATAAACGAAACTGCTACTTTAGAGTCAAAGGTTAAGTAAGATTTATGCAACTCAATTAAAAAAGTTCAAATTGTGAGTGACGTAAATATAAAATTACATACTTTTGGAATTATATATTCACACCGTCCAATCAGTTTCAAAATCTAATTGGTAAACCGTATATGGTAGTTCACTCTTGGACAGGCAGTTCAATAACCAAAATGGCAGGGATAGGCTAGTTCTATGGATCCAAAAATTCCCTCAGTGAAATGAGGCGTCGTTTTAATCTTACTAACTGCCAGAACTAAGATATAATATAACTGTTCATCTATACATAACATTAATCACTCAATTTTAAAAACAGGATATTTGCACTAAGAGAAAGTTATTACAAATCTCAGTCTTATCTGCTGTGTATGTAATAGACAAGATCACATACGAAACGAGCAGTCATGTTTTTCATTTCAGTTTTCTTTTAAAAATACACCATCAATTAACAATTCACTCGGAAGTATCCATTATAATGCACTGTTTTCTCTGTATGTTGCAATTCTAACAATATATTATTTTTGTCCAATTATTGAACTGAAGTTATATTAAACGAATACAAAAAATGGTCGTCAACCAATTATAAAAAACCTCTGTTTACGTCAATCGAGGGCGTAGCTAAAGATGAAATTTCAAAGATAAAATAGTACAAAATTACTATTCAATTTTACTCTTACGTAGATTGCAATCATCATGTAATTGACTAATTCCAGAATGCATATTTGACTATATTCTATATTGTAATTGTTTAATAACCTAACTGCTTGATGGCATAGTATATATTTTACTTTTACAACAACCTATGCAATCACCACTAAAGTTGTCAGCTCGAATCCCATTTATGGTGCGGTGTAATAATCGATACAACTTTATGTTATAAAGTTTGTCATTGACTTGTGGCAGGTCGATGGTTTTCTCCGGGAACTCCTGTTGCCGCCACAAGTGAAACTGACCACAACGATACAGCGGAAATATTGTTGAAAGTGGCGTTAAACACCATATCAATAACCCCACATTTCGTCATAGTTTTACAATGAAACTGACCGATGACAGTGCATATGTTACTATATTGTCATGTATTTGTAATGAAACAGATTAATGACATACAAAAATGTAGTACATATATGTTACTACATTGTCATAGATTTGAAATGAAACAGATTAATGACACAGTACATATGTTACTACATTGTCATAGTTTTGTAATGAAACAGATTAATGACACAGTACATATGTTACTACATTGTCATAGATTTGCAATGAAACAGATTAATGACATAGTACATATGTTACTACATTGTCATAGATTTGAAATGAAACAGATTAATGACACAGTACATATGTTACTACATTGTCATAGTTTTGTAATGAAACAGATTAATGACATAATACATACGCTTTATTTAAGTACATTGTCATAGGTTTATAACGAAACAGATCAATGACATAGTACAGCTAGGACTGCTTGGAACCTTGACCTACATCTCGAAACTGACAATGAGGGCTGGTTAAGAACGAAACCTTACGACAAAAGAGATGATATCTATAGACATAAAAAATGGCATTATAAAGATCAGCATGTAATGTACATATCTACTAAAATATTGCAACTATACAAAGAACTATAATAATATGACATTTGACTTAAAAAAAGTCCATGTGGCCAGCGCCCAAACCTCCAATAACCAACATAAATACCATTATAATTTCATACACTAGATGCACATTCTGTTTTCAGTGGTACCTAAATCAAACAATTAAACACCAAATTATATATGTGCATTAGTTAGAGAATAGTAGTGGTGTCTGATATACAGAGCCTAAGGAAAGTTTTAATATACCAACGAGTTAATCAGAAGCCGTAAATCAAAGGACAGACAAGTTTGAAGATACTAAAGAGGTAATCAGATCCCGGAAATCGTAGGATAGATCATACAGTGACCTAAGCAAATTAATTTACAGAAAATCATAGATTGAGCAACACAGATCCCACTGCAACCGGGGATAACTGCATGTTCATCGAAAGGATATGATATGCCTGCTTCACTAGTGGCTCCTTTCGTGTGTGCAATTCATGTTGAAAATCCGATGACGAGTCATATTCGATGACAACAGAGCAGACCGACTTGTGACGACGACAAACGTAGCATATCCGTGATCAGCTGTGATAGAGATATCCCATGGCGTTGAAGACGTGCGACAGGCTTGTAACTATGCTATCAATACTTATTAACACACAACAATATAATGTCAATAAAACGCTATATCTGATTTTCCGTACTGGTTTTAGAGAAGTCATTTGGAGTGAGGCTAAGTATGGTCACTTTAACTTTATGATGTCGACAATAGTAACGAAATATAAACACAAGACGACTATATATTTTGTTTTTATCTAGGAAATTGGATAGAACAGCAACAAACTATATAAAGTTATCAAAACTTGATATCTACCGCTGTTTTTGTTCTTTTGTTTACAACATATTTTCCGTCACAAAACAAACAGGTGTCCAGCGATATGATGGAGGGAATAACTGTTTATCCATTTTACTAAGTTACGGTTTACGACTCTATTATGAGACGATTGCTAAAATGACGTCATGAATCTGCAAACTTAATAAGGCTTTTCTTGTCGACTAAGTGGGCGTGCCCATTGGATAGAAACCTAAGGTGACTGGGAGCAAAATGCTATCTCAGCGTGATAATTGGGTAATGTATCCAGTGGAAGTCATTAGGTATTGGTAAACATATAGCTTGGGTTGATCATACAAAATAGTTAGCAGAACATCAACCGTTAATATTGATATTAAAACTATATTTATTTGAAGACGTACCGAGAATATCTAGATTGATGATATTTTCGACTTAAATGGATCTGGATATATATACGATATTGGTGCAGGTTCTTAAAATATAAAGTTTATGTGGATGAGGCTTATAAACTGGAAACAAATGCACCGAGACTTTCCCAGTTTTTCACCGAATAGAAACGCACTTTATATTTTACGACACTGCATTAATTGTGTGCTTACCCTACAGAAACATCACATTAATCCATTGGCGGTGATATTTTGAATTAAATAATAAAATGCTAGGATTATTCCTTGATTGTCCCTTTTGATATTTTCTCTCAACAGTAAGTGAACTTTTTGATATGTTCTCTCAACAGGAATTGAACTAATGTCCAACTAGTTTCATAACGCTCAACTGGTAAGACATGTGAAAATGCTACCTGAAAGGCTATTTGTCGGTCAGTGACCGGATGTAGCTAAAACTTGTCGAGTCAATGCAATTTTTCTGCTCAAATAAAACAAGAGGAAAAAATATACCATTATCCTCTGATTGTCATTTTGATATTTTCTCTCAACACGAAGTGAACTGATGTCCAAAAGTTCAACTGGTAAAACTGGAAAATGATACCAGAAAGGCTATTTTTCGGTCAGTGGCCGTATATTGTTCAGTCAATGCAATTTGACTGCTCAAATAGAACCAGTGCAGGATAAACAAATAAAGTTGGGTTTTCTAGAGGGATGATCCGTGTTGTTACAGTTGGTCATATTTTTTTTCCATTATTGATCATATATAATTTTCTTCTTTTTCGGATGATTCCTAGTTACTCAATGATGTCTTTAGAGTGGCGGAAGTAATTGAAGATGCGTAATTGACAAATTGGCTGACCGAATGGACATGATATTATTACTAATGAACAGAAGTGCATGATAATCGAATGTTACAAACGAAATTATGACGTAAAATGTGAGTTTAGATACATTTCTTTGAGGAAAAGTGATTGCTATGTATTGTATTTGCATTAATGGTCGAGTTGAAGTCAATCCAAAAGGGGAATCAATAGGACACGTACTAAATATAATAATTATACCATTTCCTTACTATTGGGATATTCTTAGAAGTTGACAATGCTTAAATTGACAAACAGAAACCAATTTACACCTCTTTATCATTCTATTTAATAGTAAGAGTATTTATAAATAGATTAAAGGTAGACGGGTTTTTATCCATATTAAGCCATACGACAAGTTCAAGGCTTTTTCGTGCTTCCGTGTAGCCAATTTCGCCAATATAAGAATACAATCAAGAGACCCCCTTTGGGACAAAAACAACAATGGTCTCTTAAGACGGATGCCCTCTTAACAGAGGTTCAATTCATATGACTTTTATATGACAGGACAAGAAAAATGTGTCCTTTTAATACAGATGACTTCTTAATAGAGATGACTGCATGGGCAGGTTTGACTGTACATAAAATAATCCACTTGCTGATCGTAGACTTTTTAAAACATAACATGACATAAGATAACCTTAGTTAGGTTCGTGTTGCTCAATCTCTAGTTTTATGTGTAGTGTTTTGTGAACCATTGTATATGTATATTTACCATGTTTTTGTATTTACCATTGTTTTTGTATTTACCATGTTTTTGTATTTACCATGTTTTTGTATTTACCATTGTTTTTGTATTTACCATGTTTTTGTATTTACCATTGTTTTTGTATTTACCATGTTTTTGTATTTACCATGTTTTTGTATTTACCATGTTTTTGTATTTACCATTGTTTTTGTATTTACCATGTTTTTGTATTTACCATGTTTTTGTATTTACCATGTTTTTGTATTTACCATTGTTTTTGTATTTACCATGTTTTTGTATTTACCATGTTTTTGTATTTACCATGTTTTTGTATTTACCATTGTTTTTGTATTTACCATTGTTTTTGTATTTACCATTGTTTTTGTATTTACCATGTTTTTGTATTTACCATTGTTTTTGTATTTACCATGTTTTTGTATTTACCATGTTTTTGTATTTACCATGTTTTTGTATTTACCATTGTTTTTGTATTTACCATGTTTTTGTATTTACCATGTTTTTGTATTTACCATGTTTTTGTATTTACCATTGTTTTTGTATTTACCATGTTTTTGTATTTACCATTGTTTTTGTATTTACCATGTTTTTGTATTTACCATGTTTTTGTATTTACCATGTTTTTGTATTTACCATGTTTTTGTATTTACCATTGTTTTTGTATTTACCATTGTTTTTGTATTTACCATGTTTTTGTATTTACCATGTTTTTGTATTTACCATGTTTTTGTATTTACCATTGTTTTTGTATTTACCATTGTTTTTGTATTTACCATTGTTTTTGTATTTACCATGTTTTTGTATTTACCATTGTTTTTGTATTTACCATGTTTTTGTATTTACCATGTTTTTGTATTTACCATTGTTTTTGTATTTACCATGTTTTTGTATTTACCATGTTTTTGTATTTACCATTGTTTTTGTATTTACCATGTTTTTGTATTTACCATTGTTTTTGTATTTACCATGTTCATTTTAGATTTCTATTGTCTCTTTACTTATTTGCGGATTGTGATTAACTCCTTTAAACTTATCGTATATTGCACATGCTAGATAAGAAATCTAAAGATTGAGCAACACGAAACCAGGTCCTCCTGAAGAGTGAGCAACACGAACTCAGGTCCTCCTGAAGAGTGAGCAACACGAACCCAGGTCCTCCTGAAGAGTGAGCAACACGAACCAAGGTTCTCCTGAAGATTGAGCAACACGAACCCAGGTCCTTCTGAAGAGTGAGCAACACGAACCCAGGTCCTCCTGAAGAGTGAGCAACACGAACCCAGGTCCTCCTGAAGATTGAGCAACACGAACCCAGGTCCTCCTGAAGAGTGAGCAACACGAACCCAGGTCCTCCTGAAGAGTGAGCAACACGAATCCAGGTCCTCATGCAGAGTGAGCAACACGAACCCAGGTTCTACTGAAGAGTGAGCAACACGAACCCAGGTCCTCCTGAAGAGTGAGCAACACGAACCCAGGTCCTCCTGAAGAGTGAGCAACACGAACCCATGTCCTCATGCAGAGTGAGCAACACGAACCCAGGTCCTCCTGAAGAGTGAGCAACACGAGCCCAGGTCCTCCTGAAGAGTGAGCAACACGAACCCAGGTGTCCTCCTGAAGAGTGAGCAACACGAACCCAGGTCCTCCTGAAGAGTGAGCAACACGAACCGAGGTCCTCCTGAAGAGTGGGCAACACGAACCTAGGTCCTCCTGAAGAGTGAGCAACACGAACCGAGGTCCTCCTGAAAAGTGAGCAACACGAACCCAGGTCCTCTCTTAGAGTGAGCAACACGAACCCAGGTCCTCCTGAACACTGAGCAACACGAACCCATGTCCTCCTGAAGAGTGAGCAACACGAACATAGGTCCTCCTGAAGAGTGAGCAACACGAACCCAGGTCCTGAAGAGTGAGCAACATGAACCCATGTCCTCCTGAAGAGTGAGCAGTTTCTGCTCCACTTATGACAACCGTTTGCTTGTTCTTGCTAAAAATTCGATGATAAGAAGAAAAGATTGAAGATACCACGGGTAATTACAAGCCGTAAATCTAAGATATCACAGGGGTAATTACAAGCCGTAAATCTAAGATATCACAGGGGTAATTACAAGCTGTAAATCTAAGATATCACGGGTAATTACAAGCCGTAAATCGAAGATATCACAGGGGTAATTACAAGCCGTAAATCTAAGATATCACGGGTAATTACAAGCCGTAAATCGAAGAAGGAGAGACGATGTATTTTCCAAAAAGAAAAAGGACAAAAGGATAAACCACTACATACAAAACATTGCACAGAAAACAACAAATCGAATCAACTTTGAACCAAAATCTAATTGTCAATACCATCACCCGTCTTCTGTACTTCTAGAACACTTTGTATTTTTTTCTGGTTTTGTTGGAGTTCGATATTTGTTGTGTTGTTTTGTTTTAGCTTAATGATGCATACTTCATTTAGCAAAGTTGTGCAATTTCTCCCGAAAAAATCGTTTTGCTAAAGTAGTTCAGTTGACAGGGAAAGTCGACTGTGAACGAAAACATCACAAAATACCACAAATGTATATTGATGCCATATCCTATTGGCAATGGCATTTCCGTTGCCATACGTCAGCATTGGGCATTGATAGAAATATACTTTAATTTACAAACTATTCTTTTAAAAACCTGTAATATGTTTCGGGAAACTTAAAATAAAAGAACAGTTGTTTGGAGCTTGGCTTACGGTCATAGCACTTTCAAGTTTGTTTCGTACTCGTATTTGTAGCAATGTAATGTTCTAATTAGCTGCGAGTGCAACAAAACTTTACTCGAATGTTTTATTGTCCTATGGCCAGATATTTGATCACTCACCCACTAGACCAGGATTGTGGA
Source organism: Bathymodiolus brooksi (assembly GCA_963680875.1). Lineage (NCBI taxonomy): Eukaryota > Metazoa > Mollusca > Bivalvia > Mytilida > Modiolidae > Bathymodiolus > Bathymodiolus brooksi. The sequence goes on from OY804575.1 coordinate 60,807,314, forward strand.
AATGTTATTCCATATCTGTGATGCAACACATATAAATCATTTATAATGCAAGTGATGTTTAAAATTACATCACCACATTTGGAATTTTAGATGAATTATTTTAGACGAAAACCACCGAATCTGATTAAGTACCTGGTAATATTTCTCACTGGTTAGGTAAAGTTGTTATTACAGCAATCGATTGATAAAACCACTAAGCCAAATATCGACCCTTATTAAGTTTCTATTTCAAACAAACATTTGCATATTAATTATAGAAAAGAATTATGTATTATGAAAAATATGAGGCACGTCAACATTCAGTATGGTTTCATAACAGAATTCTATTTTCATATCCAACAAACAGCAGAAAATACACCAGTGTATATATAGTAAATAAATAATTTCTAATAAACATACTGATTCCAAAATATCATTATTAAATCAAGACCCATTTATCAGCAAAGCTATAATAGAAATTGAGCCTATCTAAGTCTCATTATTGCAAGTTACAGTAATGAAAATATAAATACCACTTGATTGTTTTATAACCTACTCTCCAGCCTCTCTGTTTGACTAATTAAGTGTTATTGCGGGGGATAATTGTATCAATTTTCTGTCTATTTATCATCCACATTAAGCTAAACACGAAATATAATACGTGCATAGAGCTGTATTTAAAAAATTGTTTTGTATGAATTAATCAACAGTTCTGAAAATATTTCAAGATGTGCATTGATTGATTAGTAACAACAATCTTTCTTTTTTTCTTTATACCATTAGTTGACTGAAGTTAGACTACGAGTCGACAGACAGCAATACTGGTAAAAGATTCACGAGAAATTTATTCCTCATCAGCAGCTAAGGCTCGATATATTTAGAAGTTAACCACCTATCTTCAGTTAAAACATTATCGTTTGAGATGATAGGCGTAATCACAACAGGTGAACGGATTTAAAAGCATTATAACAAAGTGACTGCTTGTAATTGAAAACAAAGGTGAGAATGATTTTCTTTTATACTTTAATTTTGTTTTCATTATTTATTTTTAATTGAACCGATCTTTGGTGCATATAAGATATATTTTTAATATTAATTAAGCATTTTATTTTATTTAAAATAAATAATAACAATCCACGCCAAAATTAGTATGAAAGAATAATAGGTAATGGATAAACACAATTATGCAACACATGATATTAGAGTTCCTTATTTTTGTTAGTGTCTATTATTTAATTTCACATGTTTGTTTGTGTTGATTCCACATGTTTGTTTGTGTTGGTGTTTAGGGCATATATAATACATAAAATATAGGTAAAATATAAGTAAAATAGCAGTAAGTGGTAATATCGTATAAACTGATCTTGTAATAGTTATTTTCTTTACGTAAAGTTAGTTGTAATTTTTAGTCAGGAATGAATATAAATATAAAACATGATAAGTTTGACTTTTTTTGCACTATTAAGACCATACCCATTAAACTTTAAATTTCTTTCTTTTGTAAGTATACTAATGACAATTTGAATACAATGTAAACGGATAAAGAAAACAAATGACAAAACACATATTTATAAATTATTTTCCCAGTATATAGGCTTTAGTTCACAATAACCGGTGATATATATATATTACTAATGAATAACACGGTTGTAGCCTTCCTTGAATTGGAGCATAGGGCATGGTCGACTTGAAAGTTGCTTACTATGTGTAAACCATATTATCTGCATAGTAATAAGGGACATTTGTTTTGTCCATTTGAATCTATATCTGGAACAACTAAAAATAAACTTGAAAATATGCTTATCAAATAAGACAGTTTCTAAACAGACAGAGAATGTTATCAGTCAACATGAGTTGTTTGTTTTGTTCATGAAATATAGGAAAAATGATAAACTGAATTAAATGCTACACAGAATTGTTCAAGGATGGGAAGTTATTTACTGTATACTTAAATTCTCGATCTTTGATATCATCCTCACTCCACCTTTACGTTTCCAATAAATTATTATTTCTCTAATATCCAAAGAAGAGGTAGGGGATATTAATGTATTAAGTAAGAAGAGTTTGAAGATACCAAAGGGGTAACCAGAATCAGTAAATCGATAGCTTTTATAATTTCCAATATATAACGTAGATATCAAATTTATTCTGCACGACGCGTATTTGTAGCAACTTTCATCAGGTACTGTCAAAGAAAAAAATAGTTCACAAGCCAAATAATTTAAAAGCCTTTGGGAGCAAGAAAACCAAAGTACACTTTCCAGAAAATGTTTTATCGGCCCGTCAATAGGTATTTATTGTCATCACTTAATTCGATTCCGTTTTATTTATTTTTCAACATCATGAGAAACTCTTCGTCAAACGACCCACTATGCTAGAAACGTTTAAAAATACCAAATGGGTAACCAACCGCTGTAAATTGAAGGGGAGATAATACAATGGTTAAGAAAAAAGAAAAACAGACCAACAATGGTCGACAAAACTAAAGATAAGGCAATACACACTCTACTAAATCTCGGGGTTGAACTTAGGTAAGTAATTCCTGCTCCACTCGTGGCACTACTCTGTAGAAAATTCAGTGATAAGTCATGAAAGATAAACCGGAGAAGGTATTGTGAACACGACAAACGGAACATATCTGTGGTTTTCTGTGACAGATATTTCGTAGCAGTTAGCCAAGTTATGATGGCGGCTGTCAATGTTTCGAAGTGATGATTTCTACCTAACCTCTAGGGGCCCTTGGTTTAGTAAATTCACCGTTAGTAGCATCCCATTATTAAGAATTTCAAAATGGCATACCATGATTGATTAACAGAGCTGAATCTTATTAGGAGATTGTTTATGCTTTGCAGAATTTAATAATGGAACATTTACTAGTATATCTATTTCCAATTATTTTCAATTCCAGCAACATACAAGATAATGATTTCAATGTAATGAGTGTGATTCCAATATCAAAAAGTCATCTTGGCGTAACGTATGAAATCTCTTTTTGACCAAAGAAAAGCAAATAGATTTTATTGTATCAAGCGCACGTGTTTGTCTTACCTTACTCTGTAGTTTTTAAAGTAAATGGAGAAATGCTTGATCTTCAAAAACGAAATTGATAGTTGGTAGCTTAACGTTCAGCGGAAACCTGTACATGCACACACAGGACACATTCAACAATATCTAAAAATAATTTATATAAATTGAGGAGGAACAACCATGGAAACGGCTTTTGACAGCCACTGGAAACGTTTGGAGAGTTGGGTAGGGACGAAATGCTTAGCCTTTTGTAGTTACTATAAACGCGAAGTTTGTTTTTCGAAATATACACAAAAGATATTTAACATGCAGAGATAATTGCATTCTCCAAGCACGTCATTCACGGTCAAGCTGGTATAACTTTAACATGACAGCCCCCTCATCGAACAGGCATCCACTATTCAGCAATTGGTGACGTACTGGGCGGCCCTGTAGGTTGAGCTAAGGGAACAATCACATACCCAGCATGAATAAACAAACAATGTTTGTTTTACATTATACGAAACATCTGAGTATATAATTATGGCATAGCTATCATATAAGACATTGTGGATATTTGTAGAAAACTTATTTAAAGCTGCATTAGCTACGATTTTGACCCAACAAATTATATGTTTTAGAAATTGGTAAATAGCTTTAAAATGATGAAATAAAGGTAAATATTTCACATTAAACAGCTTATCGTACCATTTTTCGCCTTTTGAGAACGAAAATTACCATCGATTTATTATTGTCTTGCAAGCCTTTAATTTGACTTCGCTTTCTCCGTATGCAACTGACCTTACTGGTGACGAATAGCTCGCACATGTGCTCAGATTTGTAGATTACAAATATGATTTGAGCTGATATAGTAACTTATAAATCTAATTATCAATTATTGCCACTACTACAAACGCTGAACGAAATGAATATCGCAATAATCAACAAAGCAAAATGCATGTGCTTACCTTTGAATTCATGTTTGTTTACATCAGAACGAGGTCAAATAACGATTCGGCAAACTCCGTAAACAATGCCGATAATTAATAAGATGGCGTGCCTTTCTTGATCGATCTCAAAACATCGAGCAGTTGCACCTTTTTTCCCCGATGTGCGTACATTTCATAACATTTAAAAATTACAGAAACACGTTTTATTAAGGCATCAATCATATCTGATAGTTTTTATGGGTTACAAAAATTTACGATTTTGGCAGATGATGCCACTTTAAACAGATCATCTATATACCAAGCTTCCCAGCTTAAAAGTCATTGTTATATCTAATTTCATTTAATGTGTTGCATGTTCGTCATTAATTGTGCCACAGTCATCCATGGTCAAGCTGGCATAGCTATAACATGACAAGCCCCTCATCGAACAGGCATCCACTATCCAGCAATTGGTGACGTACTGGGCGGCCCTGTAGGTTGAGCTAAGGGAACCATCACATACCCGGCATAAATAAACAAACAATGTTTGTTTTACATTTAACGAAACATCCGAGTATATAAACATGGCATAGCTATCATATAAGACATTGTGGATATTTGTAGAAAACTTATTTAAACAGATCATCTATATACCAAGTTTCCCAGCTTAAAAGTCATTGTTATATCCAATTTCATTTAATGTGTTGCATGTTCGTTATTAATTGTGCCACAGTCAGCATACCAACTGATATTTACTTCTATATTTGGGTTGTAGCTATTTATACATCATTTGTTTGGGTTAAAGCATGTGTTCCGTATTATTGGTTTATTTTATGTTATTTCGGATGTATATTTTTGTTTACAGGGAAGTACTCGAGGAACCTGTAATTTGATTCTCGTGAAAGCAAATTTAATAATTGTTCAATAAACTTCATCGAATGGTCTTCATCATATTTCTAAGAATACACGTTAGAGATGTTCAACATGTAACATTAATATAACAGACTATTAGCGATAACATAATTATGTAATATTTTCCATTTACAAAGTTTGTACAGGGATAGTAATTTGATTCCGACTTGGGATATAAATAGTCAATAAACCAGATCAGACATTGGTGTCAATTAACTGTTAAAATGTCGATTGACACATGCATAAATATTTAAATTTCATGGAAAATGCTATCTTACCACTCTAGTAGATCTACAAACGAATATAGCTCTTAAATTAGAATTTATTGCATAAATATGTTCTAGTTAGGAACTAGATCTATCTCTTGAGGAGGAAGGTGCTGCATAATTGGCCTGTAATCACAGTCAGTTGGAGGTCCATTCGGAAAACTACTTACAAGTTCAAAAATAACTATCTTATCTACGCTAAAGACCGTTAATTAGTCTGAGATATAACGTATGGTTCTACCGTCTTCTAAAGAGTATATACTATCTGTCAGTCTAACCCAAAACACAAATGATTTACTTGTTAATAATCTTCTAATATCTTTGTGATGTTTTGACCTCAATAACCTTTGTACATCCCCGTTGTAAAGTTCGCTTCCTGAAGCTGAGTTAATAAACTGCTATAATACTGGCTATGCAAAACTGCTGTGTTAATAAACTGCTAATATACCGGCTAAACAAAACTGATGTGTTAATAAACTGCTATTATACTGGCTAAACAAAACTGCTGAGTTAATAAACCGCTATGATACTGGCTAATCAAAACTGCTGAGGTAATAAACTGCTATAATACTGGCTAAACAGAACTGCTGAGTTAATAAACTGCTATGATACTGGGTGGAAACTGCTGAGTTAATAAACTGCTATAATACTGGCTAAGGAAATCTGCTGAGTTAATAAACTGCTATAATACTGGCTAAGGAAATCTGCTGAGTTAATAAACTGCTATGATACGGGTTAAAAACTGTTGTAATACTGCCTAAGCAAAACTGCTAAGTTAACAGACTGCTATTATACTGGCTAAGCAAAACTGCTATAATACTGGCTAAGCAAAACTGTTAAGTTAATAAACTGTTATAAAACTGGCTAAGCAAAACTGCTGAGTTAATAAACTGCTATAATACGGCGTGTTGGGTTAAAATCTGTTGAGTTAATAAACTGCTATGATACTGGCTAAGCAAAACTGCCGAGTTAATAAACTGCTATAATACGGGTTAAAAACTGTTGAGTTAATAAACTGCTATAATACTGGCTAAGCAAAACTGCTGAGTTAATAAACTGCTATGATACGGGTTAAAAACTGTTGAGTTAATAAACTGCTATAATACTGACTAAACAAAACTGCTGAGTTAATAAACTGCTATAATACTGGCTGAAAACTGGTGAGTTAATAAACTTCCGTCTTCTAAAGAGTATATACTATCTGTCAGTCTAACCCAAAACACAAATGATTTACTTGTTAATAATCTTCTAATATCTTTGTGATGTTTCGACCTCAATAACCTTTGTACATGCCGTTGTAAGGTTCGCTTCCTGAAGCTGAGTTAATAAACTGCTTTAATACTGGCTAAGCAAAACTGCTAAGTTAACAGACTGCTATAATACTGGCTAAACAAAACAGCTGAGTTAATAAACTGCTATAATACTGGCTAAGCAAAACTGTTGAGTTAATAAACTACTATAATACTGGCTAAACAAAACTGCTGAGTTAATAAACTGCTATAATACTGGCTAAGCAAAACTGCTGAGTTAATAAACTGCTATAATACTGGCTAAACAAAACTGTTGAGTTAATAAACTGCTATAATACTGGCTAAAACTGCTGAGTTAATAAACTGCTATAATACTGGCTAAGCAAAACTGCTGAGTTAATAAACTGCTATAATACTGGCTAAACAAAACTGTTGAGTTAATAAACTGCTATAATACTGGCTAAAACTGCTGAGTTAATAAACTGCTATAATACTGGCTAAGCAAAACTGTTGTGTTAATAAACTGCTATAATACTGGCTAAACAAAACTGCTGAGTTAATAAACTGCTATAATACTGGCTAAGCAAAACTGTTGTGTTAATAAACTGCTATAATACTGGCTAAACAAAACTGCTGAGTTAATAAACTGCTATAATACTGGCCAACAAGAACTGTCAAATGCAATTCAATATTCGACAAACAAGTTTTTGTGGCTTTCGTGTTGCTCAATCCTTAATGTTCTGTGTAGAGTTTTGTAGGTCATTGTTTGTCCTTTGTCTTTTGTCCATTGTATTGTCTGTGCTTCTTCAATTTACTATCTCTGATTGCCCCTTTAGTATCTTCATACATTTCATATGGTGTGATCCAGATATAGACGTTTATTTATTGTCATAGGTAATTCCAAAATCTTTCCATCTAAATATATACATTGTAATATTTCAGACAGTAGTTTTGCGTGCATATTCGGATGACACTATTTGTTCATCACACTCTTAAGTGTTATTTATCTTATTATATAGTCTATTATTTCTGTTCAACTGCATCCATTAGGAAATATACATTGCAGTCGACCGATTTTCAATGAAAAGATGACGAACAGGAATCAAAGCACGCTTCCGTTTAAAAAAGAATTCGTTTCATTTAAGGATGTTATTAAAATGTAAATATCTAATTTATTCCCTTTTAGTCCCTTTTAAAGAAAATAGTTCCTTTCGCTTTGTTGTATTGTGAAAAATACTGAATGGAATGGAATAATTAAAATTGATAATTGAAGGTAAATATATAAGAATTATTTTGAGCCCAAATTTGATGCATTTAGTTGTACTTTAATACCTCTATGGAGGATTTGATGCATGACCGATAAATATTGAATTTCCCGGGGATGACCGAGCTATTTTTAGAGTAGGTGTTTTCCATAGCCTGGCATTTCACTGCAAGAATTTAAACATCCCCTGATATTTTCACAGAACGTAGAGGAATCATGTACGTTTCAGAAAATATATGGTCTTGGAAAGGTTAAACTTAAGATAAAATGGCCAGGCAGTTTTTGCAGTAGAAGGGTATATAATATTGAAAATATGGTTGATATTAAGAATTAAAAAAATTCCGGTATGCGCCAGTTTGTCGACTTCAAATATACAATATGGTGATATCATTATAGGATTTTTTTCAATCCTACACATTTTTCCTCATAATTTTTTTTAGTTTCAGTTAGAATACATGTACAATGTACTTATAAAACATTATAAGGCTATAGAAAGCAGTTTTAATTGAAAATTATGTAGTTAAAACCTGGTAATTTAAGCGATCCCAGAAAAATTATTTTGACTGCTTAGCATTTTCTGATAATTTTTCAAATCGTCAATTTGGATTTCATGTTTTAGAGTACTATTTGACTGTAACAGTACATTTGAACATCCAGCTTACTTAAACAGTGGGATAAAATGATGTGGAATGATATATTTATTGAGTTTTGGGGGAAATTATAGGTGTGTACCATAAGAAATTCCAAGACTTGAATATCAATAAATCATATTTTTGCAAATTTGATGGAAATAGAAGGAATTTCAACTAAAGATCTAGATACAACAACTTATTTTATGACTTAAACTACATACTTTATGAGGTTAAGCATGGAGTCGGAAAAAAAGGGGGGAAATGCAAACATTTCATAGTATTTAGCTATTAAATATACAACTGAGGCATATATATGTGCTAAAATTGTTTATTATGTTAGAAATTAGCTGAATAACTGTAATATATAAGAGAATAGGTAAGTTTTGGTATATTACACAATCCGAACTCAACAGCTGTAAATGAAGATATTTTCATTAAAAATCTTCAAGGGGATACCTTTGCATTTGCACACTTATTCTTGCAAATATCAGACAGCCACATACCTAATGAGGTTTTATTGGGTTGATATTGGCTAAAGAATAGAAATTAGGCCAACAAATGGCTAAAGAAACAATTTATTTTGCTCTTAAGGAGTCAAGCAATCAGAGCTTAGAACATATACAAAAGTAGTCCCTTTGAAAGAAAATAGTTCCTTTCGTTTTGTTGTAATGTGACAAATACTGAATGGAATGGAATAATTAAAATTGATAATTGACGTTAAATATATAAGAATTATTTTGAGCCCAAATTTGATGCATTTAGTTGTATTGTAATACCGCTATGGAGGATTTGATGCATGACCTATAAATATTGAACTTCCCGGGGATGACCGAGCTATTTTTAGAGTAGGTGTTTTCCATAGCCTGGCACTTCACTGCAAGACTTTAAACATCCCCTGATATTTCACAGAACGTAGAGGAATCATGTACGTTTCAGAAAATATATGGTCTTGGAAAAGTTAAACTTAAGATAAAATGGCCAGGCAGGCTCGAAAAAAACAAACATTTAGTAGAAAATGTTAAAGAAATTAATTAGTGGTATTACACCTATATCATTCACCAGATACGTTCAAGATATAATAATTTGAAAGCAAAATAAGCTAAGATTACTTAAGAAAAAATAAAAAAATAAAAAAAATAATAAGGCTTAAAACATGATATCCACAATCGGTTTAGAATACCTCTTACTGAAGGAGACGATTCTGAGGTGTAAATGTGAAGCTATAAATACCGAGACAGATAATATTCTTATAATAAATATTTTGGTTTCTAATATTTTACTTATTATAATAAAGATGTTCTGTCTGTCTAGACAACACTAATTATCTTCTCTGTGAATTTGATATTTATAAGCAGCATATGTTTTGACAATCCTAGAAACCACCATAGAGTAATATAACATTCGAGCCACCAAAATGATATATCTAACAATAATCACATGACCATGTTAGCATCTTATGATCCTCCATCAAACAACTGGCTTAGATTCAGAAGAAATTTGAACTCACTGATGAATTGCTGCTAGTGTCTATAAGTCCGATGATTCAGATCTGACCGCTCACCTAAACCTTGATATTCGGAAGTAATTAACTGTCTAGAACTCCCTTTAAAATAAAAGAAAATACGAGATGTTTTGTATGCGAAAGTGTCAGAAGGGTAATTTTTTTTCCTACTAATCCCGAACATTGTGGACCTGAGAGAGTCATTCAGGGGATTAAGTTTTTGAATTGTTCTTTTACCAGTTAACATGTTTATATATAATTGTTGGAACATTGTTGCAATGCGGATAAAGAAGACAAGTAAGTATTTAGGTATTTAAATTAAGTAAATGCTAAATCATGTTTCCCGCGAAACACATGGATTCACGTAAAATACACCATGGATGGCATTGTAAAATGTTTGGCTTTCTGACTTGCATATTTGTTTAGTTCTATTTATGTACATTTCAGTATTGCAATTGGTACGCATTGCACACCCGTTTTCGTTTTGAGTTATTTCGTCTTGTGTTATGAGTCGTTCTTGGCATAATTTTACTAAAACATCATTTCATGGTTTCAAATATTTAGAAAATGTTTGTTTTCCATCCTTGACCCATTAATTATCGTGACATTCTCCCAGTATATGTCTTTTTGTTTATCATCAAATAAACAAAATAAGGAGTAATTGAAGAGTAATGGAAATTTATATCGGTTATTTCAGATTTATCAATCGAAACCATTAAATTATGCAATGAATTGGTCAATATTGTGCTAAGAACGATAACGCTTCTATAAATAACTCACAAGAAAAAAGGTACAACATTACACTATAACATTTTGACTCCAAAACATTATCACCTCTAAATGTATTACAATTGATGACTGGAACATTAATCTTTATTAGTATTGGCATTTCAAGTATTCCGTTTGTAATTAACTATATAAATTATTTTCACATGTTCCTATTTCATTACCAATGTTGTCAGTTTGACCCAAAACATTACTTACTAGTAAATAATTTCACCATGCCTCATTAACAGTATAATGCATAACTATAATATGTTTCTGATTTATAACTGTAATTTTATTAGCTTTTTTGCATCTTTCCATAGGGACAAACCTATTGACATAGTGTGATTTATTGTATTTTTAAATGGTGTGATTGTTTGATTGATAGGTGTTTAACGCCAATTTTAGCAGTATTTCAGTTATATCGTGACGATTAAATTGTTTGACAAAAAAATCCAAAAAATGCAAAAGCAAATATCAAAATCGTAGAAAAGTCAAAATCGATGTCCCTTACACACAAATACTTGACCGCTCACTTTTCTGTCTTGGTAAAGACACTTCAATTAAAAGTGGCGGGATTAAGCCTCCCTTCTTAGTGAAATGATGGGGTCATGCAAGTGTAGCATAATGGGTGTTTTATATTTGACAAAAATCATTAAAGTCTTAATAACGTATTTAAATTAATCTGGTTAAATATGATAATACCATGCCATGATATTGTATGAAAAAACTCATTTGGCAGAAAGTCTCTTCCGATTACCTTCCAAATAGAACCTGTGGTGTCTGTGATGATCGCGGTTGTATACCCTAAATCAAAACGTAGAAAAGAAAGGAAATGTAATTTCGAAACAAGCTTGAATTTAGTGTTACATCAAAGCAATTATTGTAAGAGAATTAGAACTAAGTGGCAAGCTATTATGATTGGATTCAAGATTCGGAACGTTAAAATAGAGTATATATCAACGAAACTATTTCAAATACACATGATTCACATATCCGACCTAGTTTGCCACATGTTAGAAAATAAAAGTTCTTTCTTAAATCTAATCGTTACAAGTGATACATATAGGTTAATTGAAGTGTTAAAAGGCCATGAAGAGTTTTCTTGTACTCAGATAATAAAAAAAAAACTTGCATACATGCTGAATTTTATTGTTTTCCTGAACTTCAAAGAAAGAATGTAAAATGGAAGGAAATTTAACAGAAATACTTACATACAGATTTCAATTAAGCTCAGTTCATTAAAAAGAAATCAACGTCTGTTTCAATTTCATGCCCTGTACGATGATCACGTGCATCATGTACTCGTATTATATATCTTTTTATTACTTTATTTCAAAACGAGTTTTACAATATAACGTTTACAATTTATGCTCTAAATACGAATAAACTTTATATTATAAAACAATGTATTAATATTGTTTTTGAAATTATCGCATTAATCTATAGACGGTTATTTTGTATATTAAATAGGAGGGGAGGTTATGGCCTATACAAATAGCTTAACTCCGCCACTTTTATTGAAGTGTCTGTAAAGTGAGCGGTCATGTATTTGTGTGTTAGGGGTATCGATTTTGCATCTTTCTACGATTTTGATATTTGATTTTGGAATTGTTCCGACAGTGTGGTATCATTGGTTTTCGTTTTATTATCTCTTATTTGGTCTTTTTGATATTTCTGTCAACAGGAAGTGAGCTCATTTAAAAGTACACATGGATAGGTGTGCCAAACAATGTTATTATATCCTAGTAGCTAGTAGCATAATATAGCTTTTGTTTATCTGACACAATTTCTTATCTGTAAAGTGCAGCAACTGCTGGATTAATGATATGGCTATCTTGGTATATATTTATAGACATCCATGATCAGGTATATGCAACTTTGATGTTTCGGTAAGTTAACGTTAAAGTGTACGAACATCAAGATTAGTATTCCACCAAGTGGCTGATATTTTACATATCTATTTAAAGTCATACAGGCTGTCAGAATAGATTTTTTTTTAGATTTATTAAAAGTTGCCCATATTCGATGTTTTATACTAATTGCAGTTGAAATTTTTCATAATATCATACGTAAATAACGTAGAACGAAGGAAATACGTCGCTGTTTGATTTTCTTGTATCCAGTAAATTTCAATGTTAACCCGCGCAATATTCATACGACCTGACAGTGAACTCATTCGGGAAAGCGTTTGCGCATGTGCGAATTTGTTAAATTGTTTTTTGATGAAGAAAACGTGCTCAAATGGAATCGTGGAAGAACAAAGACATTGACGGATTCTACACGAAAACGACACAAAAAGGAGGCTTTAGCAAGCTTTGTGTAAAAATTAAAAAAAGATGTTCTACCGACCTACTCCATTTTTCAACACGTATACGGTAAGCATAATTTAGTATCTTTTTACGGCCGAATCATATTTTGACAGTAGAATTGCATCGTAGTTTTTTATATATTCTTTTTTTCAGGAGAAAACGCTAGGTGATATCTCTTTTAAATTAGAGACTAAAATAATGAACTTCATGTCTGTTTTTTCTAAAAAAAATATATAATCAAATCAACTAAAGTGTTGTCAATAATATGCAATACAATTTGTTTACAAATTTTCCCTTTATCGGGACCCTTTGCAGAGTTTGGGTTTGTTTTTATTGATTTCATTACGTATTTCCGATTTTAAGTGTCATTCTTACTAAATACCATTATATAATATTAACTGATTACCCCGGGATCCAATTTCATAGATACATTTCTTAAATTATATTAATTCTAACGAATTTAAATGCAACATGCTTCGTGGTTATTAATAGCAGTTATCAGTGTTCGGCAAACCTCGTAACTGCAGCCGACTTATAATTAGGTCATGTTAATGGTGATTCCACCAACATACATTCGAATTCTTTTCACTAATTACGACATTATAACATATTTTTTAAATCTGGCTTTTTGTTCAGAACATTTTATTAGTATAAAACATCGAATATTGGCAACTTTTAATAAAAACCACAAAATTCAATTCTGACAGCCTGTATGCCTTTAAAGAAATGACATAATAGTTTTGTGGGAAATCCTGTTGTCTGATTTTGTTTTTTTATTTAATTTCCCTTCCCTGTGTTATGAATGAGTTTGTGGTATGTGTTACTCTTTGACTGGTTTTTCTCCGTTCGGATTTTTATATTGTGTCCACGTTTTTTTCTTTCTATCATGGTATAGTCGTCTTTTTTTAAATGATGGCTTTTGATCACGTCTTGGTTCCTTCTGACTTTACTCTCATTCGTGATACAACTATTTTGAAACAACCACTTCAAAACTCATTTATTATCAAATATGTGCGTAGGGAAACGACATCATAAGTTTTTATTTTAGAGGTGCACTTAGTAAAAATTTTATTTGGGGGTGGCAATTAGCAACAGGTTATTCAAAAGATAATCGGCCTAGAGTATCGGAGCACCTGGCCACATTCGTGGGGAAGACTCGCCTTTCGTCCCTACCCAAATCGCAATATTTTTACTATGGCAGTCAAAATCCATTACCCCGGTTGGCCCCCTCACACCCTGTTTTCTATCTGGATTGTAGATATTGTTGATCTTATTCTCGTCCTGAATATAGCTCAAATACTGCTCGCAGGATGTTAAGCAATGTTCAATCAATCAATCTTTCTGGGTTGTGATATGTTTCATTGATTTTTCTCCCCAAATTACCATTTTACTTTTGTAATAAATGCAATGTAATGGTTGCTAAAATTATTGTTTCCTATTTCATATAATTTAAAGTCATCACTATCAATTAATAAATAGCAACAAAAGCACTACTGTTCCATTTCTTATATCTGTGTAATGATGAATAGTTTCTGGTATTCATTTACATCCATATCCTTTCTTATTTAGTAATTCAATGGATTATATCTGTGTATCTATATAACGACCACACAAAAATATCAAAACGTCTAACTATGGAGCCAAATCAAGCTAAGACTTGCATTAAGCATATTTCATTCATATGCATAATATCAAAGGAAAATGAGATTGCGTGCAGGTTATTGCAGAATTATAAAGCCATTTCTCTACCATATACAACATGCATTAAGATTTCAGCAACATAAATATAGATATTTCATAGTAAACAAAATAACGAGACATTGAATTAATGACAATAAGAATAATTATTAGGGAAAAAACTATATATGGTGAACATAATCTATATCAAATCTTACTGACGTCTGTCGAAGCGAAGGGTATGTTTGATATAGCTATAGACTGCACAATAGATGTCAACAGTTTACTGTTTGCTTACATTATCATTACCACAAATGCAAATGGCTATCTATGTTCGAATGAGATTTGCCTTAGTTTTGCAATTAATTTCATGGATTTAATATCTGTAAATTTCGGAAATAGTGGTCGATGTGCAGACTACTTGGTTACTGATACACTTGTAAACATGTAAACAGTGGCATGGACCAGGATGTAGAATGACTATTAGGAGAGAATGCATTTTTTGTGTTATTTTTTTGTTAGTTTTGTTTGTTTTCGTTCTGTGTATTGTGTCCAATGTTGTTTATTTCTCTGAATTTTCCCGTCTGTTTTCTCTAACGTTTTTCTACTAATAACATTTGAATATTAATCAAAATAGCAAAAATAAAAACAAACACATTATGAACATGGCTATTTATTTACCGAAGTCAATTTAAGAAACAGGTTTGTTTTGACATTGTTTTTAATGTATATACAGCATATTATCAATTTGCACGTTTCATAAACAAATATAGGTACATGATTATCTGACGAATCCGTGTGAAATTGCTTTCAAAAACAACAAACACAGTTTATATAAACACATAGACTCAACCAATATTAATCCAATTACAGAAGTAAATATTTATTTGCACATCATGCGACAGAATACTACATGTTTTGCAGATAGTCTTGATAAACAGTAATAGTGTAATAATTAGGTCAATATGAAGCAGGGACTGGGAAGGATATGACATATATTTAATTCATAACCTTGTCTTTCAAATGACGATCTATGTAATAATGATTTATTTTTTGTGTAGTGTTTTATAGACCTTTGTTTGTCTCTTTTCTAGTCTTCATTGTATTGCATCTCCTACGAGTTACGACTACTGATGTCTTTTTCTTTCCTATTCTACTGACATTGCTATTAACATTTATTAAATACCATAGTCTTGTTCGAGGCACACACAGATCGGATATTTACTTTATCAATGATTGACCTGCAAATGTATTTCTTTTTAATAACTTGTAGAAAGTATTATTATTTTCACACTTAATGATTCATGTATTTACTGGACTTTCGGTTTATTTGTGTGTCCTGTTACACTAAATGGTATATAAAAGAAAATTGTAAAGATACAATAAAGGTAACCAGCAACCGTAAATCGAAGAAGGACAGCCAATACAATGGCCAAAAGGGGATAATATTTCAGTTATACAGCTATTGGACATTTACGAATATATTAAACTTTGATAGACGAATTAATTTTTTTATGTAAAAGGTTACTCTCTTCGTGTTACTCAATCTTTAGTTTTCTGTGTAGTGTTTTGTAAATCATTGCTTGTCCGTTTTCTTTTAGCCATTTAGGGCCCGGGTGGCTCAATGAGTTAGGTAGTTGGATTACCTAACAACTCGTACAAGCCTATCGCCAATACGGCGTGGGTTCGCGCCCAGCTTTGTAAATTACGAAAAAGGGTGCACTCGACTCGCAGCCGCAAGTGATAAAGTTTACCAGTTGCTTGCCCATGGTCGGTGGTTGTCTCCGGGTACTCCGGCTTCTCCCACCACTAAAACTGGTCGCTGAAATATTGCTGAAAGTGGTGTTAAACACAAAAATTCAAATCAAATAAAATCAATCAGCTTTTAGCCATTAGATTGTCTGTCGTTCTACTGCGGCTTATGATTACACATTTGGTATCTTCAAACTTTTCTTATCATTTTTCCCAGGATTCAGATGCATGTTAAGCAACACCCAAAACGTATTTTACTACAATAAACAACATGTATTCAAGAAGAGAATAGCTGCAGACACAACATAACAGTTTACTATTAACCCTAACACTTGAAAGGCCATGTTATTTATTTTACTCTAGAAACCATTTCAAACAATTTCTGATTTTATTATATACAAATGTAGTATATATTGTCATTGATGTAATATTCTAGAGCGTGTGGTTTCTTTCAGGATTTCCTTGATAGAGGGTTGATGCTAACAAGGAAGCTATTATAAAACCAAGGGTTCCTCGTGGTTAAGTAGGAATCATCACTTCGAACGTTTTATGGTCACCACCATGACTTTGTTAGTAGCTACACAATATCTGTGTCACAAATGACCACATGTCTGTTCGGTTTGTCGTAATTACAATCCCGTTCTTTCCTCATTCTTATCCCCCCACCGGATTTGCTACAACAGTTACACGATATGTGCTATGCTACTGGTGGAACAGTAACTGTTTACTCTTTAAGAGCACCTAGTTCACCTAGGTTTTTTGTAAGTTTTCGTGTTGCTCAATCTATAGTTTTCTGAGTAGTGTGTCATATAACATTGTCAGTTTGTCCATTTTCTTTTGCTATTGTGTCAGTCTTCTAATTAATCATTTGGTATCTTAAAACTTTTTGTGTTGACCTATTATATGTATTTACGTTCTGAGTTCCGTGTTTTGATATCCGTTACGATTTCTGCATTAAAACGATGTTCGGCTCGTTTTTATCCCCAGTTGTTTGTAGGAGGGCGCATGTCTTATTTACGTCATTTGTGTTTGTTTGTGCATAGTGGTGTCTAACACATATTGTGTTGTGTTTTTGTTTTGATTTCCTTCGCTTATGTTGCCAGTTTTTCTGGATTTTTTTTTTCTGATTGCCCCTTCGGTATTCTCTAACGTTAATTTACACAATTTTACCGCTATATTCCCTCTGTAAATGTATTATAATACAGATATAAAGGCATATTCTAATTTCGGAATCAAAAAGTCAACAAACACGTGACGTTACAAATATACCTTTTACTCTGATTTCTATACAGAAGCTTGATATCACATAAAAACCACACAATTCTACAGGTAATGCGACATGATGTCTACTTTTCCAATATTACTTTAGAATTCGTAATTCAATGTTTTCAGAATATTAGCTAGTATAGTAAATATATACACAGTAATGATAGATAATTATACAAAGCATAGCAACATGAATAACTCACCTGGCTTGCTTTAACCTCTCAGCATGAATCAAGGTTATATATAGTTCATTATTTATAATGATTATTATTTAAAATGTCCCGGCCATTACTGTATGCGTGCAACACGTTTGTTTATTGTAGAAACATTTCTGAATTTCGAAACATTTGTAACATAAGACTTCCCATTTTAAGCGAAATTCACATTGTTCAAAGAGATGCATCATTTTATGGACAGGTTTCACATCCACTATACTCTATTTGGAATCGGTGGCCGGTGAATTTATTTTGATTACTTAAAACGAATACAGTACAACTTGTCTAAACCGAACCCCTTTGGGACTGACAAATTTGTTCAGTTTATACAGGTATTTGGTTTACACAGGTTCAAATTACATAGACATTTAGTAGATGGGACTGTATCGTCTGTCTGGTTTAGGCAGGTTTTTGGTTTACTCAGGGTTCGGTTTAGACAGATTTCAATGTACTTACATTTCATACAGAGTAAACTTTTTTTATTTGGTTTCATAGTAGTCATATTTGCTTGGAAGATCCAAACAGGTATTCAAAAGCCGAAAATCGAAGAAGGAAAGACGACAAACAATGGTTCACAAAACACTAACAGAAAATAACACATTTTTAACAACACGAACTCACTATAAGACGGGAAAGGAATCAGATGACCCAAAAGTGTAAGCAGTTCCTGGTCCAGCAGTGGTACCAGTCGTGTTAGTGTTAACCGACACGATCATTAGCAGATGTTAAAATCGTAATGGACAGCAGTAAATAAACAACATCAATAAAAGACGAATAACCTACGAAACAAATGGGAGTAAAGACGAACCGAACATCGTAGGGGAGGGACATCACAACACAGAACTGAAAACATAAAGAGAATATATATTCATAATTAACATACAAGGAAATTACTATCTCATATATATCATATAAGATAAGTAAGATCGTTGAAAAAATATATAAAAGTTATCTATATCTCGAGATAAATGTATCACTATAGTTATGTAAAGGTTAGCTATAGGTTAAAATAGTTTGTAATGCATAAACAGAACCCAACGCAAAAGTCAAATATATGGTTGTTGTAATAAAGGATCTGAAAAAAAGAGAATGTGATCTTGTTGTTTATTGTAGATTGGGCGTGTAATATAATGATAATTTATGAATTTACTACGAAAAAAAACTTTAATGTAGAAGTTTTGGATCTAATTTCATCGCGAACTGAACTGACTAACCTTTGCGAATTATCCATTTCTAAAATGGCAGTGGATCTTCTCCCTTTTACATAGATTTTTTTTTCCCCTCATAACTGACAACACTTTACCCCGACTTGATTTAAGTACCACAGTGGGTGTCTACTAATACATAAATTGTTAACCCTTTGCGAACACTTAGGTTCAGCCCCTTCCCCTCCTCTCCCGTTTTTGGTGAGGTTGGTTGACTCATTTTTTTTAGCTTTCTGTGTTATTGTTTTGTTTCTCATCGTCCTGTGTCTTGTGTGCCCAATGTTGCCTGAGTCTATGAATTGTCCACTGTCGATTTTTTTCTTGTGCTTACTTTGATGATTAACAATTTTGAGCACCCTTTACCACGATATCAGTTTTGTGATTCTTAAACATCAAAATTTCAATGTTGTATTCTCGATGTCTGTCCACGACAGGAATCACAATTTATCCAAAAACGATTGACTAAGCGCCGCAAGGTATTAATAAATGATTGACACAGATCAGAAGCATAATTTTAATGTTTGTTATTACTTATTTTTTTTAATCCCTGCCAAATATCAATAATTGTATCGAAATAATGCATAAAATGATTCTTACAATTAATTGGAGGAAATAGAAAATAATTAAATAAACTACGATTGCTATTAGTAACCATTGTCTGGTTAGCATTGAGTCAGGAAACAAATGATATATGGTACCCTCCTTATGATTAGCTTAAAAGCTTGCTTTCGTCTGGAGGTGTTTTAGTAGCTTGTCGGAGTAGCGTTTACATGTTTTATTATTCATTACAACAGCGATTCGGTGTACTATTAAGTATATACATTATTTAAATAAGAGTGGTTATTTTTCTATTGGGTTCTCCTGATAACAACTTTGTACACACAAGGTGCAGCATCTGTAACGTGTATGTTACTAAAGAAAATAGAGAGAGTTTAAACTTGATAACAAATTACACACTCCATTTAAAACTTTTTTGTAGAGGAGTCAAATTTAAAAATACATTGAATTTGTGGTATGCTATACTTTAATTAACTTAAAGGATTGTTGAAGGATTAAATGTGATTTTCTTTGTGTTTCTGTATTAAAAGTGTCAAATGAACTCTATAAATAATAATTTGGATAAAACTGAGAAGATAATTCTGACTTCTCCACGCATACAAACGATATTTTATAGCTCTTTGATAGTGTGAATTGACGTTTTTGGTGAATATTTACAGACAAATTATTGTAAGTACAGTATTTATTTTAACATTTGTCAAAAACAAAGTCAGTAAAACAATTATTTTTGCTTAGTGCACACATTGCACTAATTATTTAGTTTTTTCCTTTTTAAATATTGCCCCTAAAACATCGCTATGACAACACAACCTGATATTTAACAACTTATAGGATGGACTTGTAATGTGTAAATGTGAATGTTTTTGTTTTAGAGTGTAAAATATGACATTAATAAACGGAAATATTTGTTAGGTTAAGATTTAGATTTAAAAAAAAAGAAAAGAAAATCGAAAATATTGATGAGCAACACGAATTCTATGTAAGATTATGATCGTGGTTAAACGACGGATGCCAATAGTGGAGCAGGAACAGCATACATTGCCGGACCTCCAGCGTTTCCCCTCGTGGGGTTCGAGTTGCTCAAGCTTTAGATATCTGTTCAGGGTTTTGTCTACCATTGTTTGTTTTTGTGTCATCTTTCTTCCGTCTTCAGATTTACGACTTCTGATAACCCATTTGGTATTTTCAGACTTCTCTAATATATTGGAGTAATTGTGTAAAACGTTTATCACGATATACATTTAAAATAATGTAGTCTTCTTCTTCTTCTTTATTCTGTATTTCCTTCCAAAAATGGAACACCAAGATCCAATGAATCTTGTAGATATATCATATTTAAAACGGATTAAAAGGATAAAAGGAACGAGATCAAACTCCACTCCACTTGTAATAAAATTAATGTCACTTATTAAAACGGATAAATGTAACACAATAATTCACTTTGTACATACATTTACAGAGTTCGGTTGTATTTAAAATCTAAAAACGATATTTACAGCAGGGCGGTCTAGTTATCTAATTTAGTATGCACGGTGCGTTGCAGGAATAATCTTAATCATATACACTCATGGTTAAATGATTGAAAAAGCCAAAATAACTTTAAAATTCTTTGGCAGCAAGAAAACCTAAGGCCATAAGGCCATAAACTAGATAACCAAAATCGGTTAAGGTTACTTATGCCTTTGGGAGTTCGACAAGGTTTAATAAATTGCATTATTTAGGGAATGTAAATTTCAAAACATAAATATATCTAATAAATCATGTCATTGTCGAAACACTGACTACTGGGTGGGTGATATTTATATGGGACTAATAGTCCACCAGCAGAAGTATTGACCCAGTGATAGTAATAAACCCGTAGATATCTGATTTAGTGTGTATGACGCGTTTTTAGAGTCATCTTCATCAGATACGCTCAAAGCTAAAATATTGGAAAGCCAAATAATTTAAAAGTATATAGGAGCAAGTCAACCAAAGCATAGCCATTCTGACCTATTTCATATATTTGAATACGAGGACAGTATCCTTTATCACCATTATTTATAAAATAACGTTCGTGCCGTCGTAATCCATGACGGTGTCAGCATGGAACAGAAGGCACTAACCTCTCCAACACACCTGGTACTGTTTTTGATAGGGGAGGGTCCTGTTGTCCTATCGTCTGCTGCTAATTATGATAATATTATGTTTAATTTGAAGTGTTGTATTATTTATTCGGAATACGACTTTGTACTATTCCCTGACAAGGCATTTACCTCTACCTCAAGTTTTGAATTATTGTTCAATGTGCTCTCGGTCTATTTTGACGTTTTAATACCATTTGTTTTTCATGTACATTTTGTATTTTGTTTACACTTTTCAGAAATTGATTCTACTGGTATACACAAACATAATAACATATATTACATACACTTTAAAAAAAACCTAAGGAGCAATGAACAATGAGCAATCACAGCCAATAGTGGACACGAGACACAAAACGAACACAAACAAAACATAATACACTGAACGAAAAACTAAAAAGATGAGCAACAAGGACCCCACCAAAAAACCGTGGATGAACACTGCCGCTGGCGAAGGGTAAGCAGTTCTTGTTTCTTATAAGAGCTGCTCGTAGTCAAGTACGGTAAAAAAACATATTGTCAGTGGAAAGAAACAATATCGTCTAAGTACAATAAATGAAATGAACAAACAAAGAATACCCCACTTTCGGAACATTTCTAAAAACCAAATAGTGTAATGAAGCAAAATCAATACGCCTAACACACAAATACATGACTGCTCAATTTCCTGGCTTGATACAGGCATTTCAATAAGAAGTGGCGGGGTTAAACTAGATTTATAGCCTAAACCTTCCTTCTTACCGAAATGAAAAATGGTTTCCATATATGAGTAGATATATTATAATAAGTTTCAATAAATATTTTAAATGAATTCAATGCTGTCTTTGACTATACGTTTGGTTTATGGTGTTTAATGTCACTTTCAACCATATTTCAGTTATATCGTGGCGGGCTTGACTTTACGGTCTCATGTATAAATTAAAAAAAAGAAATCTGATATTACTACTCATTAACGATTGATCCTTTGCTACATCTTGAAAAAAACTTTTTATACTACCATAGATATAAGGAGAAATATTGCTAAGAAGAAATCCCTGTATTTTTATTTAGTAACGAAAACGTTCTTAATATTGTAGCCAAAACCTGCTATGATATTTTAATTAGGAGAAATAGTTTTTTATTCCATTAATTATTGTGTAAATATAATACTATATAGTTTTAAAATGTTATATTTTATAGAATATAAGTCTCTCATAAATCTTTTAAGATTGGTTGGTACATGCAATATGATTTGTGATGGTGAACGAATATTTTATCATGTAAATACTTGTTTGTAATTGTATGTGGTAAGACTATAATAAATATTGAATCTTGAATCTTCTAAACTGTTTTATAAGTCGAACAAAGAGTACCAAGATCTGCGCGGATCTGAGAGTAGACAGACAATCCCAATAGAATACAACAATTTAAAGCAAAACAGAAAAAACAAACACTCGGAGAGCAAGAACTCCAACAAAACCCAGAAGTGAGAATGGGTTCTCCGGACGGATTGTCATATTCTGTTCCGTTTATAGCGCCTTTCCTGATGACATAATTCTCAAAGCCAGTTAGAAGGGAAATAGAGATATCAAACTCACATTGAAAATATGTTTGAAACCAGTTATCCCCTATTAACAAAATCCTTTTCAGAAATACGTCATAACTTTACACTTACTTTAAAAGAATTTAGTGTGTCAAATAGAAAACCACTTACTTTTGTTTGTTTGTTTGTTTGTTTGTTTTTGTTGTTTTGTTTTTATTGTTTTCTTGTTTTTATTTTGTTCGTTTAATTTGTTTGTATTTTGTGTATGTTTTTGTCGTTTTTTTTGGTTTGAATCAGCGTTAATTTTAAGATAATTGCAAGAATTTATAAAGCTAACTTTCATTTATTCCCAGAGATTACGCTACGTTATCTAAATAACATCTATACTATGTATGTAATAACTGTGTTTGAAACCCTATCGTGATATACTTACTATTTTCACAAGTTAAAAACAACGCCCATTCAATATGCTTTTTCTATTTCATTTTTTGATGACGTGTTAAGAGTAAATTGCTTTCTTTGAGTTTTTTTGTCCTGTTAAAAATCTGTTTTTGATTAGTTGTTATGAATTAGAAAAAGGAGTTGTTAAAATTACACAATTCTTATATTGTACGAAAATTATCATTTAATTTTTAGATTATTGAAATCTTCAAAGAAAATTAAGGATTCATAAAATGACAAGGATCACATTCAAACTTCATGATATCTTCATTGAAGAAGTGATTTCACTGTTACGATATAAATCCAAGTTTATAAACTGTAAGAAAGTTGACCAGGTACTTGTTGACTTTCTTGGTGGTTTATGTGGGGTATGCGGCTTATTGTAACACTGAACACATGTCGCTATGACACAATTATAATGTTACTGAAATGAACTTTATTCTCATAATCTAACAGCATAGTTACAGAGAGAAACCACATCATAAAATATATTGCAGGCATGTACAAATTATCTATTAACCTAGAGAAGTGATTGTGATAAATCCGTAGTTTGATCTTTTTTTATTTTGACATGATAACATATGCATAAATAATTGTTTTTATTCTAAATACAAAAAACGTTAGAGAAGATCGAAAAAGGGGGGGGGGAGGGGTCAAGAAGGGACACAAGCAACATTTAGCGCAAGACACAGAACGAAAACGAGCAAAATAAAAATCCACGGAAAGCTAAAAAGATGAGCAACACGAACCCCACCAAAAAATCCGAGCTGAACCCACATGCTCGCGAGGAATAGACTGTGGAAATAGGTTTTTTTGCTGACAGTTTTGCTTGGCATAATGTAATTGTATTCATCACCTATCTCAATCGGTAGTCAGTAACTTCTACATCTACCAAATGTAAATCAATGATTTTTATTTACATCACGATTTCAAAATATTAATTTCAAATTTTACATTCCCTTTAATCAATAAATAACATCAATACTTTGATGATTCCCTAATTTCTGAAAATCCTATCTTAGACTTTTAGTTCAATATATTTTGTTACCCAATTCGCTACAAACAAATTACTGAAAATGACGTAAATCAATATTTCACAATACGAATGGTCTTTTAATAAAGATAAAGCTTGAATTACTGTTTGCATGTTCCGTACATACACACACATCCATTCTCATTAAAGTTTGTTTGCTTTTTAAAGATAAAAAGGGGCCTTTATGGTCGTGATCATATGTTAGTTGAATTTACAACTACCTGCGCAATCAGTGCCTATCACTACTAGCGATTTGAGTTAGAGTCTAGCTCATGGAGAGGAGTACTCGATACAACATTATGTGATAAAGTGTGTCATTGACTTGCGACAGGTCGATGGTTTTCTCCGGGTACTCCATTTTCCCCCCACCAATAAAACTGACCGCCACGATATAACTGAAATATTGTTGAAAGTGGCGTTAAACACCATAATACTAACTCTAACATTAAAGATAAAAAGTAGATAAAAACAACCTTGCTCTATCTCATAAGGAAAGAAGCATGACGTGTGTAACGTCTACAGTGCAGCACACGTGAAATCTTCATGGCATAGCAAATATACAATAACTAATATATCGATATCACTATATATAAATATCACCAGAAGGATTGATAAGAACATTATCTAACTTAAACTACGTAATACAATTTTTTTCTTCAAATACATTAACATTCTGTTTGTTTGAGAATGTATTTTCCAGATTGTGAACATAACCACAACATATTCTCTATTCTTATCTTGGAATCATGCTTGTTTTTGTCAGTAATTTTTTTTGCTGTGAATATTTTTTGTAAGTAACAAAAAAGCTTTGAAGTGACACATTACTTATATTGGAAAGAGGTTATTGAAATCCAAGACAATACATTTATTTTGTGTCTCTATAACTGCTGTGTAGGTAATAGAAATGTCTATGTGGTTGTGAGAACGTAGTCAGTGCATTGCAGGTAAGCTTATTATAACAACATATTTGTATAAGACGGTTTGACTGTTCAGTTAAAGTTGCACATCAGATCTTAATACAATACGTGTCTTTGTTTATTAATAAAAAAATGTTTAAATGTCACAATCGAACAATCACAGCAAATTATAATATTTTTGTACGAAGATGTTAGATAAAAAAAAATGTTGTTTTTGGAGGGCTAGAAAACAAATGACAACATTATGGACTAAATCGTATAACTTGTCGCTAAGAAAAAGACGATATTTTGGTCCCCAAATTCAAATAAAACGAAAATACCTTTATACTCTGAACACGTCATCTTATTTAAGCAACGCTTTTATAATTTCTTTATCTTGGTATTTGTAAGAAAAGCTATTTCTTTGGATATTGTATCTGGTCGGTGCGAGAAAAACGACAATTTATTTGTTTCATGGATCATAAACATTTAAACAGAACATGTAAGTTCACCAAATGTATTGATAAAATAGTTAAAAAGGAGTCTAATCAATTAAATACCTAGTAACAAACATAATTGTAAAATACTAACCTGAAAAAGTATTAAACATTTAATTGGGCCCATTCAAAAATATGCACGTGAAACTTGATATAATTATGGACTAATTTATATTCCCTTTTTTTTGTGGGGGAATAATTTTATTGTCTGTATCGTTTATTGGTTTCTTGTTCTATTAATAGTGATTGAGGATGTGATAAATTAAAAATAAGGGCCAATATGGCATAATTCTCAAATTTCAGAAAAATCAGACAGCTGAATACAATTATCAGATTTATTAACTCATGTCGTTTTTGAAACTTCACATTGTGAGATTTACGAATTTAGAAAAAAAATATAAGTCAAAAAGGAAATAGATTTCCATCAAGTATTTGTTGTGGAAACTCCTATTTTATGTTTATGCACTGACATGGTTTATGTTTGAAATTTATATTTCCTAATATCTTTCGACAATTAGCGTACCGGATGAAGATTATTCCAGAAATGTGTTGTGCGCACTAAGTTAAATATCTACGATGCATTACTATCACTGGGTCGATAAATCTGCTGGTGGACTATTTATTAGTCCCAGAAGTTATCAGCCACCCAGTAGTCAGTGCTTAGACACTGATATGATTCATTGGATATACTTAGGTTTGAAATTAACAGTTCCTAAATAATGTATTTTATTAAAGCCATGGTAAAACTCCCCCAGCCCTGAGTAATAAAAAACCCCGTAGATATCGAATTAACGGTACAAGAAGCGTTTCTCGATTAACCTTCTTCAGACCACAGATTGGAAAACCAAATATTTGAAAAGTCTTTGGGACCAATTAACCAAAGGGCTAAAATAATATATGTTCAAAACGAACTGACATATTGAAATTATACCTACTTGAAATGTTTCTCATTTCGTAGCACTTATGGATATGAAATGGAAGCTTAAACAGCGGTGGATACAAATTTCCACCTATTTCAACACAACTAATAACAGCCTCTCAAATCATTGAACAATAAAGACCATAATATATGACGATGGAAATCCATGTCCTGGTTTGGATATGTACATAGATTTTAAATAGGTTAACCCGTCCTCTCTCGATAATTGGATTTCCAACTGTAACACAGATGTGGGTCGACGTGATGAGGTACAGATGTCCACATATCTATTTGTCTTGTCGTTATTTTTTTATGTGACCTTTTCCAAGAATATCGAATTTCATTTAAACACAGCAATATAGCACACCATAAATCAATTTCAGCATTGAAATTCAAAAAGGTGCCATCGAGAAATAAAATACACCGAATTATTTCAT
Source organism: Bathymodiolus brooksi (assembly GCA_963680875.1). NCBI lineage: Eukaryota > Metazoa > Mollusca > Bivalvia > Mytilida > Modiolidae > Bathymodiolus > Bathymodiolus brooksi. Next base: position 60,834,671 of record OY804575.1, read on the forward strand.
TCAATACTAGTTATAAAAACATATATTAACATTTTTTATAAACTAATTGAATAAAAAAAAGTAGTACTATCTGCTGTGAATATATCTATATTTTTTAGGACCCATACCAATTATACGTTATAAATAGACAGATTCTACACATTCTTGTACAGAAAATGCTAGAATTACATATTTATAAAAAATAACAATACGTCAACGAAGCATTTTAATTGGATGAATCTTTTGACAATCAAATGACACTTCCATTACAGTAGGACAGCCAGCGTGACAGGAGAGCTCCAAAGTCAAGTCCCAGTCACGTGACTTTCGCTTCATTTTTGATGAAAAATGACGTTCAACCCTTCGCTTAAAATACGTCGGTTTACAATAAATATTTATGCTTGAAATCAATTAAAATATACGGAAGATGTCTATGGATAAATAGAAATTTATTGTATCACTTCAGTTTTTATTTATATTGTGCACAAACATCGAATTTTGCTACTTGAAGTGGACTCAATTTCAAAACAAATGTCAAGGTGGTTCTATTTAAAAGAGAAAATTTAATTAAAACAATATGATGGCTTTCTGTAACATACATTACCTGAGGAAATCATCTAGGATCATTGTCATACAGACAACTAGTGTCAATGTCTTGTGGGATGCAATTGTTCCACTTAGCCCTACACCCACCTTGATCGGATCGACCATTTGCCAAACATCGAAATTCATTGTCTTTCGGAACACATCGGTGGTGTTCCTTAACATCAACAATAAACGACACCTAAGCGTACATCCGAAAGAGTATATTTCATTTGGGAAATGGGTGTCTATGTCTTTTTTTTAATTTTCTTGTATTAATACCGTATTTTTCAGTTTAATTGAATTATTTGTATTGCAATATTGTTTTAGACATTGTGCATTTTGTAATTTAGACTGGGGAATTACTATTTATTATCACTTTGAATTTAAAAAAAAATCATCTATGACTATGATACTAGACTTGCACAGGGAATGTACAACAATTAATAATTTCAATTTAATTTAATTTCAATACAACAGGTACAAGATAAATAGAAAGAAATAAATGTGTGGAAAAAATAAAACCATGTAAACAAAAATTAAGCGAATTGAAAAAATATGAAAATATTATAAAAAAAAAACATGTAAAAAAATTAATAATTTTTTTAAAATCTAAAAAAAAAGGGAAACCTCGAGACACAAAGGGGCATAAAAAATTGTATTCAGATATCTTAACCCTTCCTATTATATCAAGGCAAATTAAAAAAAAATCAGTGTAAGCAAATATTTTTCTTGAAATTAGGAAATTTTATTATCTGAATGAAAGCTACCAAGTTTCATGTTTATCTCACAATGTAAATATCAATGTATTTGGAATATTCATGTGTTTGACACAACTACAAACTAGCTTTTATAACATATATGAGTGGTCAAGTTGTAACAATTCTTTCCCCTTGACATTCACAAAATGACCAGCATTTACAAAATGAGTACTTAGGTTGCAATAATTCTTTCTCCAGGACATTCACAAAATGACCAGCATTTACAAATATGGGTACTTAGTTTGCAATAATTCTTTCTCCAGGACATTCACAAAATTACCAGCTTTTACAAATATGGATACTTAGATTGCAATAATTTTTCCACCATGACATTCACAAACAGAATGATTATAGCATTCACATAAAAGACAGACACAAAATGACTAGCATTCACATAAAAGACACATACAGAATAACTAGCATTCACATAAAAGAGCATATTGAATGACTACCATTCACATAATTTTAAGACACATACAGCATACTTGCATTCACATGAAAGGACAAACCAGAATTCCAAATTTCACTAAGTAAATTAAATGACTAGAATAGAATGAATATGTTTTCTGTTGGCAAAATAACCAAGTATTGGTTAATATTGTTTAAAATTGAAGTTAAAAATTTTTATTTTATTTGTTCCAATGACTGGAAAAAAGTTAATAAATGGGCACATTTTGAAAAATTCTTTTCTGTAAAAGAAAATTTATAAATTTCGGCATTAATATTCATAGATAAAAGATAATTATATTTCTCATAAACAACAGGCAACATAAGTACCTTTTCATCTAAAAAAAAAGCATGAATAACAAATTCAACAATATGTTGGAGTGTATACAGGTCTAAATGTCTGTAGAAACTTGTTCAACAACTTGGTTCTGGTTCAATATATCTATAAGAAATTGAAAAGTTTGAGATCTTGTTTCAGCTCCACTTTCTGACCTAGAAAATGTGTTACAACTGTTATAACAATATGTACCACAATATAATTTATCTTCTGAGCCAAATTCTTTACAGAAATTTAATTCATTCTTGAAATGTTTAAGATAAGTCCTGGTTTTCAATTGAAATTGAAATAAACCTTTTGACTTTCAGATGAAGTTTCACAAATTACACAAATTACACAATCAAAAAGTAACTCATGGCATTTGTTTGATGATGTACTTTAAAAATAATTGGAATGCTGGTCCATTTTTTTTACTTCATGGATATTTTAGAAGAAAAAAACCATATATATATATATATATATTGATTTTCAAACCTGTATGAATATATATATAAGACTTATCATATATTCTTATTTTTATTTATTCAAATATTCAACCAATAAACATCACAGGAAACTTTGCATTTATACTCATAGAATCTGAAACTAACAGAAAATAAACATCCATTTTATTTAATAGAATCTGCAACTTTGCCCCTTTGGTATCTTCAGACTCTTGTTAAAAAAAAAATAAACATCCCATGTCCAGTCTGTATATATATATATCTATCTACAATGATCTAAAACTAACTAAAACTGGAGGTTGTCAATACCATTGGCACTGACAAGTAGCATGTACACACATCAATAAGTATTTCAGGAAAACAGACTGAAAATGAAAAAAAAAGGGGGGGGGGTGTAAATGCTTGACATGAACTAAATATGTAGCCTTATGCTATGCCATGTTAATCTAGAGTGAATTTAACATAATCTTTCACCATTCTCTGCATGACAAGATCATACATTATAATGCAGTCCTTTTTATTTTTAAAATGTATTTATTAATTATGTCAATATTTTGACATGTCCATAAATGCCATGGAACGAGTCAACGAAAATGAAAGATTTGTTGTTAAAAATGGAATAAAATGACTCTATATATGTGTGACTATGATTGGTCAAGTGGTTCTTTCGTGTTTAAACAGAAACAGTCACATTTACATCCTAATAGATCGATCAATCTATGAAAAAACCCAGAAATATTTGGTTAGAATCTCGAAATATAGTGCTTCTTGTTTACATCCAAATATGGAATTCTAGTGACGAATGATGGGGAAATATGCAAATAATCCATACTCTAATACGTGTTTCTAGCTATTTTTACCAAATTTATTAATAAACAGCCAATGGGATGCAATTGTTCCACTTAGTTAAAGAGTCTATTTTTAGCGCCATTTTTTTTTTACAACATTTCATCAGCAGCGGTATCACGAGTTCCAACGTTGATTTCAAGCAAACGATATCATAAATACACGTATTCACGCGTCAGTCACGTTACAATTTTATTTAAAAAATGGATTCAATAAAATTGAATACTTCTTTCAGTTTTATTTATGAAGATATTCAGTAAAACACATGGGGTGTCGACGTAAACAAATGCATGGCCGCTCACTTGTAAAGCGTCATGTCTAAAAAAAATAGAGTTACGTCCCTTGATTTCGGGATTTGACTTTGCATTGTTGGAGGTACGGAATCTGTGCGTGGCTTCCCGACTGATTATATCATGCATTTATCGATTTGACACATTTTTGGTTAATATTCTACCTGCATATAATTAAAAGATTGTAAAATTTAATACAGTGATTTCCAACGGTGGTTGATTGATTGATTTTTAGTGCTTAACGCCACTTTCAGCAATATTTAAGCTATATCATGGCGACCAGTTTTAGTGGTGGAAGAAGCCGGAGTACCCGGAGAGAACTACCGACCATGGGCAAGCAACTGGTAAACTTCATCACTTGCGGCTGTGAGTCGAGTGCGAACCCACGCCGTATTGGTGATAGGCTTCTATGAGTTGTTAGGTAATCCAACTGTCTAACTCATTGAGCCACCTGGGTGGTTGTTCACTTTTGTCGATATTGGTGGAATTGTTGACCATTACTGTTTAAAGTGTTTTTTTTCTCTCCATGAGATAGGCAGAATATTGAAATTGATCCAAAAAAATAAAAATAAAAAAACATCACCTCAACTAATTATATTTCCTCATCTATTGCGGAATTCTATACATGTAATCCTTTGACAGATCAATAATTAAATTTCTCCTGAAAGCTGAAAAGATGTCGAATTAAAAAACAACAAAATGCGGTAATAATGTCATTGTACTATTTGTGGGATATATTCATTCATCAAAAATAATAATTGAAATGCCAAACGTTAGAGAAACGACAAAAGTAGAAACCAACAAAAGCATAATGAACTATTATTTTGCCATTTATAAAAATGAATGCCTGTGGAAAAACAAAAGATGGGTTAAAGGATACTGTACCGGTATATTAGGTAGTAAGTTTGTCAAATCTATGACTATAAATATATAGGAAAAGTTTGAAGATACCAAAGGAGTAATCAGAAGATGCAAATCTAAGATACCAAAGGAGTAATCAGAAGATGTAAATCTAAGATACCAAAGGAGTAATCAGAAAATATAAATCTAAGATACCAAAGGAGTAATCAGAAGATGTAAATCTAAGATACCAAAGGAATAATCAGAAGATGTAAATCTAAGATACCAAAGGAGTAATCAGAAGATGTAAATCTAAGATACCAAAGGAGTAATCAGAAGATGTAAATCTAAGATACCAACGGAGTAATCAAAGCTGTAAATCTGAGATACCAAAGGAGTAATCAGAAGATGTAAATCTAAGATACCAAAGGAGTAATCAGAAGATGTAAATCTAAGATACCAAAGGAGTAATCAGAAGATGTAAATCTAAGATACCAAAGGAGTAACCAGAAGATGTAAATCTAAGATACCAAAGGAGTAATCAGAAGATGTAAATCAAAGATACCAAAGGAGTAATCAGAAGATGTAAGTCTAAGATACCAAAGGAGTAATCAGAAGATGTAAATCTATGATACAAAGGAGTAATCAAAGCTGTAAATCTAAGATACCAACGGAGTAATCAGAAGATGTAAATCTAAGATACCAAATGAGTAATCAGAAGAAGTAAATCTAAGATACCAAATGAGTAATCAGAAGATGTAGATCAAAAATACCAAAGGAGTAATCAGAAGATGTAAATCTAAGATACCAAAGGAGTAATCAGAAGATGTAAATCTAAGATACCAAATGAGTAATCAGAAGATGTAAATCTAAGATACCAAAGGAGTAATCAGAAGATGTAAATCAAAGATACCATATGAGTAATGAGAGCTGTAAATCTAAGATACCAAAGGAGTAATCAGAAGATGTAAATCTAAGATACCAAATGAGTAATCAGAAGATGTAAATCTAAGATACCAAAGGATTAATCAGAAGATGTAAATCTAAGATACCAAAGGAGTAATCAGAAGATGTAAATCTAAGATACCAAAGGAGTAATCAGAAGATGTAAATCGAATAGGGACAGACAATACAATGACCAAAGGAAAAAGAACAAACTATGGTCTACAAAACATTTCACAGAAAACCAAAGATCCGCAACACATACTCCACTAAATACCTGGAGTGAACTCAGGTGCTCCAGAAGGGTAAGCTGTTCCTGCTCCACATGTGACACATGTCGTATCACTCGTGTAACAAACCCGGTGACAAGTCATGATTGAGGAAAAGTCCGGATTGTGATTACGACAAACGGAAGAAAAGTTTGAAGATACCAAAGGGGTACCAAAGAAGTCGTAAATCGAATAAGGACAGACAACACAATCGCCAAAAGAATACAGGAGAAAAATGACAAACAAAGATCTACAAAACATTAAGCAAAAAACTAAGAATTGAGCAAAACATGGGGATTGTTGACCGTATCTATCCCATTGACATGTGAGTTAACATATCCGTGGTCATTTGTGACAGATATATTCCGTATCAGTTAACCAAGTTATATGGTGGTGATCGTAAACTTTCGAAGTGATGACTCCATCTTAACCACTATAAAACATTGGTTCAGTAGCTGTTTTGTCAAGGAAGTCATGATAGAAACAACAAGCTCTGGAATATAGTATCAACTGAAAGATATGTACTCCTTATACAGGTGCTGCTACAATATTGCTACACAGAAATGGAAAGTTCACAATGGGAAAATTGAAATCATCTCTTTTGTCGTAACCTTTCGTTCTTAATCAGCACTCATTTTAAATTACTCGGTAATTGTATGAAGCAGACCTAGCTGTATCAGTGGTATCCTTTATTTCAAGCCCAAAGGGATAAATTTGGTCAACAATCATTAAACTTAGAATTATTTAGCGTAGCGGAAAGTCAAATGATGAGATCATGCAAATGTTTTCAATATGTGAGTGAAATGCCAGCAATCACATATAACTGAGTGCGCAGCATACAACTTGCGCGTCACAAACAATAAATGCATTATGCATAAAGTTCTAGATTGGGACTAAAACGTTCTACAAAAAAGAGCCAACGGTCGGCCTCATGAGTTATATATCTCTCGATTACATCATCATAATTGAATCATTCCTTCTTTCCACAAACGACATTTTCCAAGAGTTGTTCACAAATAGCATGACAATAGTGATGTGATACTATCACAATCGTTCTTTTAGCCTTTTATATCCATTTCATTATATTTAGATCAATAACATTAGTTACATTTCTAATAAGTTGAAGACGAATGTCAATTTATCAATTATACCAATGTAGAATATTTAGTATCTTAAACGTTATATTGGACTACTGTTATTGCCTTAATGTCAATCAATGCAATCAAATTGTATAATTATAATATATTCCCAGTAGAGACTTTAAGGCTTCCATACAACATTTAAGAAATATAACATGTATAATGAGCTATCCATATTAGCTTATCATTTTGCAGCATACAAAGATCTCAGACAGTACTTTATAAAAGCTACTTAAGGATATTTATTTCGTAGACTAGTCTACAATTTCAAACCAAAGTAATTAAGTGAAGTTAATTTACTGTTAATTGGAGACGGTTTTAATTAATATACCCGTCATGAGTGAAACACAATCAGACGACACAAAAGGAATGCGACTGTCGTCATTGCAAGGGTAATTTATTTTGAAAATTCAAAGTACAAGGCAAGGAGTATTTTATTCTTAAATTAGATTACATAATATGGATGTTTAACACCACTTAAAAAAATCAGTTGTGTTATGGGAGTAAATTGCATTTGTGGAGGAAAACTTGATTACTTATGGTGGTATCGAATACACCGCGCCATGAACTCACAAACCTTAATGGCGATAGGTAATAATTGCATAAGTATGTGTAAATCCAACTACCATTCGACAGCAAACGTGGCGACAACGTTCTTGCTTAGAAATCACAACGAGCATAGTAAGTTTAGAAACTTTTGAACTCGAAAAACAAAAGACGAAAATTATAACATAACTATCACTCAAGACAACATAAGCAAAGTTTTGCTATCAAAAGTTTTCCCTCTGAGATATATCTTTCCCTAATGAACGGTGTTGTATATTTATGTGCTATTTGGTATTTTTTAGTTTGTTTAATAACAATTATACCACGTGTATATTGAAACGATTTGTTTGTTTTGCTAAACGCTTTATTTTCAGGTATCGTGTGTCAAATAATATTAAATGGCAGGGTAAATCGTCATACCTTGATCCTTCACACCTGGGGCAGTGTTAACAAAGGTGTCTTAGGATTAAGACGTGTCTTATGATGGTCTTATGACATGTCTTTGTCCTAAGTCGGGTTAATGAAAGTGTCCTAAATTGCGATATGTCCTAAAATTTATCCTAAAGTTAGGACATCAAAATATGTGTCCTAAGAGTGTTTTTGGATAAATTCGGGCTTCTTTTTCTGCTCATTTTGGTACAGAAGTACAGAATGTATTACACGGAACAGCTACGTACAAAATAATGGACAGACAAAGTTTTACTTTCAATTGATAAAAAATATCTGCACGTTTTTTTTTATCTTTTAACCCCTTTGAATAACTGATGATGTGACACGTTGACATCTTGAAAACAGCTCATTTGGCTAAAAGTAAAGTACACGTATTGATTAAAATTTACCACCACTTTCATTGATATTATTTTATTAAATTATTATCAGATTTTATTAGGTTTATATAATTTTTTTTCTAAAAATCACAATTAAATCAATGTAATGTATAAATAAAATAAAATTTAATCTTATTATTTTATTTTTATGTGAACTTTTGCGGAACACATTAATGTTTGTAGCATTTATATTTATATTATTCTTTCTTTACACAAATCAGCTCGTATTCATATTAACGATTATGTCTAGGATCATCCTAAACGAAGATAGTGCTAAGACAGCTTTGATATACAATCTCAGATCAGTGTTCTAAAATATGTCATAAGAGATGTCTTAGGACATATCTTCGGATACTTTCATTAACACGGCCCCTGGTCATTAATTCATTGATCATAGACGACAATGTTTAAGGTTAAGGTCATGGTGTTTAACGCCACTTTCATCAATATTTCAGTTATACCGTGGCGGTCAGTTTTATTAATGGAGGAAACCTGTCGCAAGTCACTGATAAAATTTATCACATAATGTTGTATATTGAGTACATCTTTCCTGAGTGGGATTTGAACTCACAACATTAGTGGTGATAGGCTCTGATTGACAATGTTTAAATGTATCTGCATATTATCTAATATAAAAAAATTATCTTTCCAGGAATTTATTTCAACTTGTTTCCATTAGAATGATCTTGAACTGAATATATCCAACTACCAAAAACGAAAAGGAAAGATGAATGCAAGTGAGGAAACAGAGATATTTGACGATTATAACGAAACATTATTGGAAGACCCCTGTATTATCGTAATAAATGAAACACATTACTATGATATGTGTGAATGTGAGGACAGTGCCTATCACACAAGGGTACCCAGTAATAACACAGATTCGGACTTCTACAATAGTCTCATTATTCGGACGTCGTATTTTGTCCTGCTAATACTTGCTATTCTTGGAATAATTCTAACAATCATCGTATTAAGCCGGAAACATATGTGTACATCGACCAACTGCTATCTTATTTCCCTCGCCGTTGCTGATTTAGGCTTTCTGGTTGTACTATCCACTAAATGGTTAGAAACGGAAGTAACTGATTATTTGACCTTTGACCTCTATTATAGATATGCGCAGATCTTCATTGACACATTCCTAATGGCTTCCGTTTGGGTGACAGTCATGTTAGCTATTGAAAGATATATAGCTATATGCCATTCTTTGAGGGCAAGTGCGATATGCACTGTTAAAAGGGCAAGATATTTAAACTGTGCTGTGTTTATGTTTGCATTTGCATGCAGAATTCCAAATTTCTTCGAGTACAGTACTAAAACTGGTTGGGATGGATGTGTTGAAAGACAGTACATTGATGTGACTCCACTTGGAAGAAATGTAAACTATAAAATTATATATGCTTGGGTATTCGATTGCGTGTTATGTGCTGTTGTGCCATTTCTAGCACTATTATACCTGAACATGAGACTAGTACTAGAAATAAGAAAATCAACTCATTATCTTTTGGACACGTTAGGTGCTGATGCTAATTTACATAACGTGTTAGGCCGAGAGCAGAGACGGGTAACTCTTATGTTAATAAGCATAGTTATAGTATTTTTCATTTGCCAAGCCCCGTATGTCAGCGTAATGGCTTTCCGAAGTGTTGTAGTCCGTTATAGTGAAAAGGGAGTCACAAACATAGTTAGCATTGTCAGCGAAATTACAATATTTTTGCTGACGTTGAAGTCGGCACTTAACTTTATCCTTTACTGTTGGTTTAGTGAACAATTTTGGGACACATTCAAAAAAGAACTGTGCAGAAAAATCTGTATCTTTTTCAAGAGAAATCGTGATATGTTTACCAGTCGTTCCAATTCGGACACACCTCATAATTCTACTAATAATAGGTCTATTCGGAAATCCTCCAGAACGACCATGGCTATGAAAGATATTCATTGTTAGAACGTGTCTATTCTATGACTATTTTTTAACGTATATTTTCGGCGTTTTATTTTAATCACAACAATCAAAACTTGAATTTAGTCAGCATTGTGCCAAAGTAGGTTATTAGTAGACGATTCGCAAATTCTGGAGATGTATGTCCATTTTTGATTGCTCCTTCGGTATTTTCTAAAGTTTATTATCTAAAGAAGGAGGACATTGTGTAAAATTGAAATTGTTGTCACTTGTTATATTGTAATTCAAAGGGATTGACATATAAGTAAATATATATTACATGTGGCAATACTGTGTTATTTGTACCCTACTTTTTATTATTATTTTAAAAAAAGTGAAAATGAATGTTAACGATTTTCCGAAGAAGCAGAATATTTAAGGGAGATTTCATATTTGATAATATAAAAAAAAAAAAAAAAATTATGATAACCGTAAAATAATTCATTCCTGATATGGCGAATATCGGTTATAGCGAAATTACAATCTGTGTTTTTTTAAATTTTATCTTACAATATCCATGGTGATGGAATGAAGACATTTCCGATCCCCTTTATTTCTGCTATACCCCAAGTGCAATAAACATAAAAAAAACATTTTTATAACTTGATGTTATTTGTAGCTGATTGAAATACAATATATTGGATTTATTTTAACTGTAATATTTAGACTAAAATTGGCGATATATAGTGAAACCTGTCTAAACCGAACCCCGAATTCTGTATAAACAGAACTTTCGAAAAAGTCCCAATGCAGGAAATCTTAACCTGTATAAATCGAACACTAAAACTGGTTCCAATCAGGTAGAGTTTTGACAGATTTCACTGGTATAGAAAACTAACGTATTGTTTTGTTTACCATGTGTTTGTATAGTTGTTGTTTGTCAATATCTATTCTATTTTAATATGATTTCTTTTCAAATTCCTAACTTGACCTAAACGGTATTTTACCCTCAATGTTTTGTACTGTTATCTCTAATTGGTACTTTGTCTCATTGTTTTTTATATTGCTCCATCCTTAGTATACAGTTATCTCAATATCTACAGTTGATATCCTTCTGACATGAACATATCCCTTATATCAATACAAAACCAAACAAACAAACAAAAAACAAAACAAAACAACAAAACAAAGCAAAAAACAACAACAAATAAACGAAACCGATGCATGTGAAACGATAACATACATTTTAGATATATACACGTATTTGTTGTTTTAGCTTTTAAATTTGCAATGCAATATTTAAGCACAAGAAAGTAAAATTAATTTCGAAACTCTCATCTAACAATTGTGCACAAATTATTTGCTTTAAAAAGTTTTATTTAAAGCAACAAATTAAGGTTGGGCAAAGAAGGGTTTGAGGATACCAAAGGGGAAATCAGAATCCATAAATTCAAGGGCAGACAACACAATGGCCAAACGAAAAAGGATAAATAACGATTTGCAAAACATACACATGAAACGAAAGATTGAGTAACACAAACCCCACTTAAAACCGGGATAATCTCAGTTGCTCCGGAAGGGTAAGCAGTTCCTGCTCCACTACGCCTTTATTATTGTATGGGCTCCTAAAATTTCCTATGAGACTATTTTACTACTACATTATATATAAGTATCGGACATTACAAACAAAAGTTCAAAATGATAGTTAATTGCGTTCGTATGTTATGAAGCAACGTATCGTTGTGGTAAGAATAACGTTAATTACATGATACTTAATCTCTTTGAACTGTGAAATGTCATTCTGATTTATGTATGCTACGCCTGTCATTTGACTTTATGCTTAAAATATACTAAATGTTTTCATTGTTTTATTTAATATACATGTATGAGATGTTTAGTGTCAATGTATATATCGCGTATTAAATAATTAAATGAGACAAACAAACGTTTTTCTGCTTTAAAAATTTACTGAAAGAAACATATGTATATATATATATATTTATATAATTATTGTTAATGAATATTGTTGTACATTGTATATCAATAAAAGAAAATTATTATTGTATAACTTTTGTTCTGTTAAAGATATTGAAATTTTACGATCGGTAGCTAGAATATAGTGGAATTAAACTGGCCAATCGGATACAAAGTTTCTGGATGAACGGAGCCCGTTAAGCCCATGATCATATGGTTGTTGTAATTACAGTAACAATGCAATCTAAGCATCTATCACCACGGAAGTTTTACGTTCATGTCGATGTCTACTCGATACAAGATTGTCAATGACTTTTGACAGATCGGTGTAATCCAGTCCTCCCCTCCCCAATATAACTGACATGACTTCATATATGTTTTCTATTGCCCCCTATATTTTCATACCATGTTTTACTTTCTGGACAAATGACAGTTGTACAGAAACTCATAGATATATCTTATTTTCCGTCCGAAGCACCCCTGAGTTCACTCCTGATTTTAGTGAGGTTCGTGTTACTCGATCTTTAGTTTTATGTGTATGTTTTGTAGATCGTTGTTTGTCCTTTTTCTTTTGGGCATTGTGTTGTCTGTCCTTCATCGATTTACGGTTTCTGATTCCCCCTTTGGTATCTTTTGGGCATTGTGTTGTCTGTCCTTCATCGATTTACGGTTTCTGATTCCCCCTTTGGTATCTTTTGGGCATTGTGTTGTCTGTCCTTCATCGATTTACGGTTTCTGATTCCCCCTTTGGTATCTTTTGGGCATTGTGTTGTCTGTCCTTCATCGATTTACGGTTTCTGATTCCCCCTTTGGTATCTTTTGGGCATTGTGTTGTCTGTCCTTCATCGATTTACGGTTTCTGATTCCCCCTTTGGTATCTTTTGGGCATTGTGTTGTCTGTCCTTCATCGATTTACGGTTTCTGATTCCCCCTTTGGTATCTTTTGGGCATTGTGTTGTCTGTCCTTCATCGATTTACGGTTTCTGATTCCCCCTTTGGTATCTTTTGGGCATTGTGTTGTCTGTCCTTCATCGATTTACGGTTTCTGATTCCCCCTTTGGTATCTTTTGGGCATTGTGTTGTCTGTCCTTCATCGATTTACGGATTCTGATTCCCCCTTTGGTATCTTTTGGGCATTGTGTTGTCTGTCCTTCATCGATTTACGGTTTCTGATTCCCCCTTTGGTATCTTTTGGGCATTGTGTTGTCTGTCCTTCATCGATTTACGGTTTCTGATTCCCCCTTTGGTATCTTTTGGGCATTGTGTTGTCTGTCCTTCATCGATTTACGGTTTCTGATTCCCCCTTTGGTATCTTTTGGGCATTGTGTTGTCTGTCCTTCATCGATTTACGGTTTCTGATTCCCCCTTTGGTATCTTTTGGGCATTGTGTTGTCTGTCCTTCATCGATTTACGGTTTCTGATTCCCCCTTTGGTATCTTTTGGGCATTGTGTTGTCTGTCCTTCATCGATTTACGGTTTCTGATTCCCCCTTTGGTATCTTTTGGGCATTGTGTTGTCTGTCCTTCATCGATTTACGGTTTCTGATTCCCCCTTTGGTATCTTTTGGGCATTGTGTTGTCTGTCCTTCATCGATTTACGGTTTCTGATTCCCCCTTTGGTATCTTTTGGGCATTGTGTTGTCTGTCCTTCATCGATTTACGGTTTCTGATTCCCCCTTTGGTATCTTTTGGGCATTGTGTTGTCTGTCCTTCATCGATTTACGGATTCTGATTCCCCCTTTGGTATCTTTTGGGCATTGTGTTGTCTGTCCTTCATCGATTTACGGTTTCTGATTCCCCCTTTGGTATCTTTTGGGCATTGTGTTGTCTGTCCTTCATCGATTTACGGTTTCTGATTCCCCCTTTGGTATCTTTTGGGCATTGTGTTGTCTGTCCTTCATCGATTTACGGTTTCTGATTCCCCCTTTGGTATCTTTTGGGCATTGTGTTGTCTGTCCTTCATCGATTTACGGTTTCTGATTCCCCCTTTGGTATCTTTTGGGCATTGTGTTGTCTGTCCTTCATCGATTTACGGTTTCTGATTCCCCCTTTGGTATCTTTTGGGCATTGTGTTGTCTGTCCTTCATCGATTTACGGTTTCTGATTCCCCCTTTGGTATCTTTTGGGCATTGTGTTGTCTGTCCTTCATCGATTTACGGTTTCTGATTCCCCCTTTGGTATCTTTTGGGCATTGTGTTGTCTGTCCTTCATCGATTTACGGATTCTGATTCCCCCTTTGGTATCTTTTGGGCATTGTGTTGTCTGTCCTTCATCGATTTACGGATTCTGATTCCCCCTTTGGTATCTTTTGGGCATTGTGTTGTCTGTCCTTCATCGATTTACGGATTCTGATTCCCCCTTTGGTATCTTTTGGGCATTGTGTTGTCTGTCCTTCATCGATTTACGGATTCTGATTCCCCCTTTGGTATCTTTTGGGCATTGTGTTGTCTGTCCTTCATCGATTTACGGTTTCTGATTCCCCCTTTGGTATCTTTTGGGCATTGTGTTGTCTGTCCTTCATCGATTTACGGATTCTGATTCCCCCTTTGGTATCTTTTGGGCATTGTGTTGTCTGTCCTTCATCGATTTACGGTTTCTGATTCCCCCTTTGGTATCTTTTGGGCATTGTGTTGTCTGTCCTTCATCGATTTACGGATTCTGATTCCCCCTTTGGTATCTTTTGGGCATTGTGTTGTCTGTCCTTCATCGATTTACGGTTTCTGATTCCCCCTTTGGTATCTTTTGGGCATTGTGTTGTCTGTCCTTCATCGATTTACGGTTTCTGATTCCCCCTTTGGTATCTTTTGGGCATTGTGTTGTCTGTCCTTCATCGATTTACGGATTCTGATTCCCCCTTTGGTATCTTTTGGGCATTGTGTTGTCTGTCCTTCATCGATTTACGGTTTCTGATTCCCCCTTTGGTATCTTTTGGGCATTGTGTTGTCTGTCCTTCATCGATTTACGGATTCTGATTCCCCCTTTGGTATCTTTTGGGCATTGTGTTGTCTGTCCTTCATCGATTTACGGTTTCTGATTCCCCCTTTGGTATCTTTTGGGCATTGTGTTGTCTGTCCTTCATCGATTTACGGTTTCTGATTCCCCCTTTGGTATCTTTTGGGCATTGTGTTGTCTGTCCTTCATCGATTTACGGTTTCTGATTCCCCCTTTGGTATCTTTTGGGCATTGTGTTGTCTGTCCTTCATCGATTTACGGATTCTGATTCCCCCTTTGGTATCTTTTGGGCATTGTGTTGTCTGTCCTTCATCGATTTACGGTTTCTGATTCCCCCTTTGGTATCTTTTGGGCATTGTGTTGTCTGTCCTTCATCGATTTACGGATTCTGATTCCCCCTTTGGTATCTTTTGGGCATTGTGTTGTCTGTCCTTCATCGATTTACGGTTTCTGATTCCCCCTTTGGTATCTTTTGGGCATTGT
The DNA here is from genome assembly GCA_963680875.1 of Bathymodiolus brooksi. Taxonomy (NCBI): domain Eukaryota; kingdom Metazoa; phylum Mollusca; class Bivalvia; order Mytilida; family Modiolidae; genus Bathymodiolus; species Bathymodiolus brooksi. The sequence continues at coordinate 60,850,209 of OY804575.1, forward strand.
GTTGTCTGTCCTTCATCGATTTACGGTTTCTGATTCCCCCTTTGGTATCTTTTGGGCATTGTGTTGTCTGTCCTTCATCGATTTACGGATTCTGATTCCCCCTTTGGTATCTTTTGGGCATTGTGTTGTCTGTCCTTCATCGATTTACGGTTTCTGATTCCCCCTTTGGTATCTTTTGGGCATTGTGTTGTCTGTCCTTCATCGATTTACGGATTCTGATTCCCCCTTTGGTATCTTTTGGGCATTGTGTTGTCTGTCCTTCATCGATTTACGGTTTCTGATTCCCCCTTTGGTATCTTTTGGGCATTGTGTTGTCTGTCCTTCATCGATTTACGGTTTCTGATTCCCCCTTTGGTATCTTTTGGGCATTGTGTTGTCTGTCCTTCATCGATTTACGGATTCTGATTCCCCCTTTGGTATCTTTTGGGCATTGTGTTGTCTGTCCTTCATCGATTTACGGTTTCTGATTCCCCCTTTGGTATCTTTTGGGCATTGTGTTGTCTGTCCTTCATCGATTTACGGATTCTGATTCCCCCTTTGGTATCTTTTGGGCATTGTGTTGTCTGTCCTTCATCGATTTACGGATTCTGATTCCCCCTTTGGTGTCTTTTGGGCATTGTGTTGTCTGTCCTTCATCGATTTACGGATTCTGATTCCCCCTTTGGTATCTTTTGGGCATTGTGTTGTCTGTCCTTCATCGATTTACGGTTTCTGATTCCCCCTTTGGTGTCTTTTGGGCATTGTGTTGTCTGTCCTTCATCGATTTACGGTTTCTGATTCCCCCTTTGGTATCTTTTGGGCATTGTGTTGTCTGTCCTTCATCGATTTACGGTTTCTGATTCCCCCTTTGGTATCTTTTGGGCATTGTGTTGTCTGTCCTTCATCGATTTACGGATTCTGATTCCCCCTTTGGTATCTTTTGGGCATTGTGTTGTCTGTCCTTCATCGATTTACGGTTTCTGATTCCCCCTTTGGTATCTTTTGGGCATTGTGTTGTCTGTCCTTCATCGATTTACGGTTTCTGATTCCCCCTTTGGTATCTTTTGGGCATTGTGTTGTCTGTCCTTCATCGATTTACGGTTTCTGATTCCCCCTTTGGTATCTTTTGGGCATTGTGTTGTCTGTCCTTCATCGATTTACGGTTTCTGATTCCCCCTTTGGTATCTTTGGGCATTGTGTTGTCTGTCCTTCATCGATTTACGGTTTCTGATTCCCCCTTTGGTATCTTTTGGGCATTGTGTTGTCTGTCCTTCATCGATTTACGGTTTCTGATTCCCCCTTTGGTATCTTTTGGGCATTGTGTTGTCTGTCCTTCATCGATTTACGGATTCTGATTCCCCCTTTGGTATCTTTTGGGCATTGTGTTGTCTGTCCTTCATCGATTTACGGTTTCTGATTCCCCCTTTGGTATCTTTTGGGCATTGTGTTGTCTGTCCTTCATCGATTTACGGTTTCTGATTCCCCCTTTGGTATCTTTTGGGCATTGTGTTGTCTGTCCTTCATCGATTTACGGTTTCTGATTCCCCCTTTGGTATCTTTTGGGCATTGTGTTGTCTGTCCTTCATCGATTTACGGTTTCTGATTCCCCCTTTGGTATCTTTTGGGCATTGTGTTGTCTGTCCTTCATCGATTTACGGTTTCTGATTCCCCCTTTGGTATCTTTTGGGCATTGTGTTGTCTGTCCTTCATCGATTTACGGTTTCTGATTCCCCCTTTGGTATCTTTTGGGCATTGTGTTGTCTGTCCTTCATCGATTTACGGTTTCTGATTCCCCCTTTGGTATCTTTTGGGCATTGTGTTGTCTGTCCTTCATCGATTTACGGTTTCTGATTCCCCCTTTGGTATCTTTTGGGCATTGTGTTGTCTGTCCTTCATCGATTTACGGTTTCTGATTCCCCCTTTGGTATCTTTTGGGCATTGTGTTGTCTGTCCTTCATCGATTTACGGTTTCTGATTCCCCCTTTGGTATCTTTTGGGCATTGTGTTGTCTGTCCTTCATCGATTTACGGTTTCTGATTCCCCCTTTGGTATCTTTTGGGCATTGTGTTGTCTGTCCTTCATCGATTTACGGTTTCTGATTCCCCCTTTGGTATCTTTTGGGCATTGTGTTGTCTGTCCTTCATCGATTTACGGTTTCTGATTCCCCCTTTGGTATCTTTTGGGCATTGTGTTGTCTGTCCTTCATCGATTTACGGTTTCTGATTCCCCCTTTGGTATCTTTTGGGCATTGTGTTGTCTGTCCTTCATCGATTTACGGTTTCTGATTCCCCCTTTGGTATCTTTTGGGCATTGTGTTGTCTGTCCTTCATCGATTACGGTTTCTGATTCCCCCTTTGGTATCTTTTGGGCATTGTGTTGTCTGTCCTTCATCGATTTACGGTTTCTGATTCCCCCTTTGGTATCTTTTGGGCATTGTGTTGTCTGTCCTTCATCGATTTACGGTTTCTGATTCCCCCTTTGGTATCTTTTGGGCATTGTGTTGTCTGTCCTTCATCGATTTACGGTTTCTGATTCCCCCTTTGGTATCTTTTGGGCATTGTGTTGTCTGTCCTTCATCGATTTACGGTTTCTGATTCCCCCTTTGGTATCTTTTGGGCATTGTGTTGTCTGTCCTTCATCGATTTACGGTTTCTGATTCCCCCTTTGGTATCTTTTGGGCATTGTGTTGTCTGTCCTTCATCGATTTACGGTTTCTGATTCCCCCTTTGGTATCTTTTGGGCATTGTGTTGTCTGTCCTTCATCGATTTACGGTTTCTGATTCCCCCTTTGGTATCTTTTGGGCATTGTGTTGTCTGTCCTTCATCGATTTACGGTTTCTGATTCCCCCTTTGGTATCTTTTGGGCATTGTGTTGTCTGTCCTTCATCGATTTACGGTTTTCACAGATCCTGGAACTTTCATGAATTGTACTAAGTTATGTCTCTATATTAATGTGATATTCCTTGTGATATTTCAGTTTTATTGTCGCTTCTTAAAAATATCACACATTGCGGTCATGTTTGTAGTGTATTTTCATAATAAACCAATTTAAGGAATAAAAGGCAAACACATCGTGGTATAGCAGCGAAATGTGACGGCTGTAAAAGATGACACAACACATAACTAGATTATCCATGTTCGGAGAATGATATGCTTCTATGAAGTTGGAACCCTTATAGTTAGTATCTACTTATATAACATTTCCTTTATCAAGAGTAGCTTTCCATCAACGTCCCCCCCCCACCCGAATAAACCAGTTTCCCTTCAAAACAAACATTAAATTTAGAACTTTCGCATGTACAAGCCATATCCTTAACGTAAACATACACACTATTCCAGCAACTGCCAATATTTTATTTCTGTATAGTGTGATTCTTCATTTAAATCTTGCGATTAAGCGGCAAATTAACCTTACGAATTAGTTTTCGTGATATAATTCTTATGACAAGTTAATAGACTTTGAAAGGGAGACAACTCTTAAATAATTACAAGGAGGAAATTTGCATATAGAGAAAATGATTCGTTACTAGAGGTCGTTGGACAAATAAACGTAGACAATAATATTATTTAACTTAGTTATAGAAAGTTGAAGATACCAAAGAGGTAAGTTTTCAGAAGCCGTAAATCAAATATCAGAAAAAAAACAATGGCCAAAAGTAAAAGAAAAAAACCCCCCAAAAAAAACCAAAAACACAACTAAACTAAGCACTGAGCAGCGAATCCAAATAAAACAGGGGCGAAACAAGGTGCTCTGGAAGAGTAGTGATGACCGTGGTGTATACGATCCAAACATCATCTGATTTTGATATCGTGCTAGACACCAGCATAAGGGGGTGTGGTATACAACACCACTGTCAACAATATTTCAGTTATTGATGGATTTAAGTACTCAGAGACGACCACCAACCTGTCGCAATACACCAGTATGCGTAAATAAAAACAAATATAAAAAATAAACATTAACCCCAACAAAACAAAGATGAATCAAACATCGTTTTTACGTGAAATTCGTAACTGGCGTCAAACTACGGAATTAAAGATACGAAGAGATGTAATTAGACAAAAAGAACAACACGAATCCAACTCAAGCGGAGGGACGAACTCGGGTGCTCCGGACGGGTAAGCTGTTCCTGTTCCACTTCTGTCACCTACGGTGCTATTTTTATACAAATTAGAGGGCAACCGATGAAAGAGTACCGGACTATGTCTACGACAAACAGAACATAACCGTGTTCATCTACGACACAGATATTCCGTACCAAATCTTGATGGCCACCGTAAAACTTTCGAAGTGATGACTTAAAAAAGTACTGGAATCAATAGTGACGTCAGATAAATGATTGAATTAAATTGACTTGAACGGAAATTTAGGTTAATGTCTATGTTGCATCTAATTTTGCTATGCGTATTTTGATCGTTTTGCGGTTTTCTTCTATAAAATATTTTGATGGTCTTACTTTTTAAGCCTATCGACGAAATGTCTAGTGCATGTAAGATCATTAGTATATTTATCTTAAAGACAAACTTACACTATAACATGATGTTAATTGTGATAATTTTCCTATCATGGTGTAACATGCAGAACGAATATAATTTTAGTGCATAATGTATTTTTCAAGAACAGTTGAATCGTTGTAAAAACCACAATTAAACATTATCTGGGATTTTTATTTATCCATTACATCTTTACTGCTATTAAACTTGAATACAATTTATATTTAGTTTCATGAATAAAGGTAATAACAAAATTACCGAACTCCGAACAATCTTACAAAGGGAAAGTCAAAACTCATAATTATATAAACAGACAAAATCAGTCAACAACCGGAAAACTGTGAAAACCGTAATGACCCTGACTTGGTACAGGCATTTCTAAAGAAATGGTGGGTTGAATCAGATTTTAAGGCGCCAAACCTCCCGATCTCATTACGGTTCAAAGGTTCCGGCTGTCACTGTAACAGTATTTAAATACAGGAACAAAATAGGTAAAATAGTTGTCAAAGCAGTACCATATTCGGTGACGTAAATGTCAAAAATATTTTTACGTCACACATTGACAAAAAAAAATTCTTGACATATTTGACTCTTTATCTTTATACATTTTCACAATATGAAAATGCATCGCTTATAATTTTTTCTGCAGAGACGGGATATATTTCGACAAGATATTGGTATCGGAATATAAACTTTTTAAGAGATCGAATAAGGCGAATCTTTTTATAGCCCTGGTCCAGTAGCCTGTTTCTCAGATGAAGATGACGTTTCAGGAAATCAGAATAATTGCTACTGCCCCTTGCATAGCGAATCAATTGCGAGATGTAAACACCATATGCAGGAGAAGCTGGTATATTGCTGCACATATTTGGAAAATTTATGATTTTAAAATTGAAGTCGTCCCGCTTATCATAAATTTTAGTACTGAGTTGACCACTGTCGTCAAATTCGAGGTATAAGTCCAAAAATGATGCGGACGAAGCTGTATCGATGGTCTCTTTAACTTCCAGCTCTGGAGGATATATCAATGGAAGAAATTCTGCAAATCTAGAATTATTGATAGATAAAACGTCATCAATATACCTGTATGTGAAATTAAAGGCTCTAGCCTCATGAATCTTCTTATCTTTTACAAGCTTTTGAAGAAACTCCGACTCATATGAGTATAAAAATAAATCGGCTAGAAGAGGGGCACAATTCGTACCCATTGGTATGCCGACGACCTGCTGAAACAGTGTCCCTCCAAAGGAGACAAATATGTTATCGATGAGGAACTCCAGCATACTGATCACTTGTTCCTCGGAGTAGCATGTTTTACCTTTATGAATTTTGTTTGAAAAATATGTGGAATTGTAGCCTAGCACAACAAATTTTGAGCCATAGTTTCTATGACTAAAAGCTTTATGAATTGTTTCTTTTAAGCGGGTTTTTAATTTGTGATGCGGTAGGGTGGTATATAGAGTTGAAAAATCAAAGGTTTTGATGGAGGATACCTGAGAGAAAGATCTTGATTTCAGGTTATCCAAAAGATCTTTAGAGTTTTTCAAAATCCACGTGTGATTTATGCCACTACGCGAGTAAACAGTTTCACAATATATCTGTTGTCCCTCTTTTACTGCAGACAGAATCTTTGTTAGGTGAATAGACAATTTGAAGGATGGCGATAAACTCGAATACAATTTATATTTAGATTCATGAATTGAGGGATGGCGATAATTTATCTCAAAGACACAATCACCAAACTAATCCAAGCAGTCTAGAAACATTAGAAGAAATTGAATCTTGTGGTTAATCTCGAGATATTACTTATTGACTCATCGCGCTATCGGAAAAACTACATCACACATAACTTCTATTATAAGATAATACAGGTGATAAAAGATGCCAGTCACATACACACGAGTTTTTCAATAGAAGTGTTTAAATGTAATTATGAAAAGACAGTTTAGCTAGATTAACTAGACGGGTGCCACTAGTGGAGCAGGAACTGCTTACCCTGCCGTTGCACCTCATTTCACCCCCGGTTTTAATAGGGTTCATGGTACTGGATCTCTAGTTTTATATGTATGTTTTGTAGATCGTTTTTTTCCTTTTGTCCTTTTTCTTTTGGCCATTGTGTTGTCTGTCCTTCTTCGATTTACATATTCTGATTACCCCTTTGGTATCTTCAAATTCTTCTTAAAAAGTTATGGCCAATAATTCCACCAATATCAACAAAACGAACAATCGCCTCTCACCTCAACCACACTCAACCCCACGACATATGACGTTACACATTCATGTCCTGGTTTGGGACAGGCACAGACAGGTGGCGGGATTAAACCGGTTAATGGAATTCAACCTTCCCCTCCTGATAACTGGATCAACAACGAAAATTCATATTAAAAAAAACAATTAAAAAACTGCACAGATTCGCTTCCACTCAAAAAGACCATATACTATCACAAATATGAATGACAACTAAACATGGACTTTGCGATAAATAATATGTTTCACTTTCGTATTGTAAATACTATCAAAACTATCAATTATGGGTAATGAAACGTGTGAAGACAATTAATGTGAGACATAGGAATGACTCATGTTGTTAAAGTTAGTTAGAATGTGGCCCTTTCACTGTCTGATATGACTTTTGTATCAAAACGTTTGCATCATACATTCAAAATACATTATTTGAAATAAATTATCAAATCTTTCTCTTTTTTTTTAATTTTTGTGCTAAAATCTCATTTATTTTGGTGAATAATGGTAGATGTACATGGCGGATTTTCCATGTTATTAATGACAGTATTATTATATATATATTGGTGACTGATCCCCTGACGCAACCGTCATAGTTTCCCAGCGCGGGTGTCTAGGTAGTGAATAGGCGTTGCCAACTCGATGGATGTAATACAAAAAGTCTGATTGTGGACCATTGATGATCACCAGTGTAGAGGAAGTCACACTACCTGATCGTGGACCATTGATGATCACCTGTGTGGAAGAAGTCACACTACCTGCACGTGGACCATTGATGATCACATGTGTGGAGGAAGTCACACTACCTACACGTGGACCATTGATGATCACCTGTGTGGAGGAAGTCACACTACCTGCACGTGAACCATTGATGATCACCTGTGTGGAGGAAGTCACACTACCTGCACGGATAAAGGCGTCTTTTGTAGATTTCGATGAATAGGCGAATTATAAATGCTACTAAAGGCTAAATGTTTCGTCCATACCCAAATCTCAATAATTTTCATGAGTCATTGACTCCAATGTTCCACAACTCCCACATTTCTGCATAGCTTAAGATATCGGTGAACTGGCCCTTCATAATCATGAAATGTCTGCCACAACCAACAATCAGTTATTATTATTATTATTATCACTGAAAAGTCTCAAGCTTCAAATATCACCATTTGAAGATGCATATAAAATAACGATAAAACCATTTTGACATTTTTCGTGAATGACATAGACCGTGTTTACACTTGCAGATTTAGATCGATCTAAAGGGATCAAAATAGATCGATCTTACACAAGTGTGATGTTCTTTTGGTGCTATTATAGGGATGTGAGTACCATCAATTGCTCCACAGCATTGTGGAAAGTTCCAACGTGTTCGATATCCATCAACAACATTTCGTAGAGATTGTCCACTAGGAAATTTCAAATACCTATGCTGCAGGATTGCATTTATAGCATCGATTATTTCATGAAATATTACACACACTGTCCCTCTGCAAACTCCAAAAAGGTGACCCAGTGTTCTGTATTCAATGTTAGTAGCCAACCGCCATAATGTTAGCATTACACGTTTACAAACAGGAACAGGGGTTCTAAATTTCGTGGTACGTTTTTGCACTAGTGGTGCTAACTGATCACATATATGATTAAACGTTTGCTGTGACATTCGTACATTTCTATACCAATCTTGAGGAGTCCAGTTTATAATGTCTCTATAAATATCTGTTTCACGTGGCATTACCCATATTGTTCTGTCTACTGTACGTTTTGTGAAATTAAGCAAACACATAAATAGTTTCTTTCGCCTTTGCGCCAATTTCCTGAATTTATAAATTCTTAATTTTTGCTGCTTTTGCTTTATCGTCAGTCTCATTAATCTGCTGCTTCTCTCTTGCTTTTTTTCTCATAACAGAAGAACGATTGAATGTTTGCGAAAGAAAACAGAAGAAAAAAATCAAACACTGCATACGCAATTCCAATGCTGCCAATTCACCCATGATTCTAGCCCTGAAAATAAGGGGGGGGGGATAAGTTCGGGAAATTTCTGTTTTCTGTTTATCATCTATAAAAATAGATGTTATCTAGGTCAGTGTAATTGTCTTTACAAGCCTAGTGTAAACGCATCGGTTTATTTTAGTTCGATCGCGATCGATTTAGTAAAAACCAATGTAAACGGGAAGCGGTCTAAAATAGATCGATTTATTTTAGATCAATCTATATTTACTCCAATGTAAACACGGTCATAGAAATGAAATATATTTGAAATATATTCCCAATTTGAGGACATGTTTATGTTTCAGGAACAGATAGGTCAAACCATTCATTTCAAATGTTAATTATTATTGGTTCTGTATGAATGTATTTGTCGATACATTTAAGTGGGAAGTCATTGCAACATGAAACACATTTCTATTGAATGTACCCGCATTATTTCATGATAAATGAAAAGCTGTATTTTATATCCAGAATCTCGAGGTACGCATTAAATTAGATATCTACGTTTTTTTTTATTTAGAGATGCATGTAACATTATAATGGCTAAAAAAGTACAACCCAATAAAAGAAAAACAACGACGAGGTGTCAATGGTGGAATTAGAAACATATGATTAAATAGCAAACCATCCCCCTTTTGTAGTTTGTATGATTACAAAATCAATGCAAATGACTGTTTTCAAAATAAACATTCGTTTGTACTTTAAATTAATTTCCAAAGGGAAATAACACTGTAATATATACATAATTGTCATATGTATTGGTTTTTTTTATTTTCTGTAGCGTAGCAAATGACACGTAATGACACTAGATTTCTATCATATATTGATGTTCTGAAGTGAAAATGGAACATTAAGATCTATGTATATTAATGTGTGGTCGTTTGTTCATCCATGAAATGAAGGCAGAATAACATCATAAAAAAACATTCAGTAATTTTATTTAGATACCGTATCACTAAAACATATAAAAGTGCAAGCTGATAGTTCATGCACAAAATGAAACATTCACATCTACCAGTTTTAACCCGACACAATTTTGTACCTATCCCAAGCCAGGATCTCGATTTGCATTAGCGTATGTCGTGGTTTTTTCTTGTGTTCAAATATTTGAGAAGATAGGTAGTTTTTTGAGTTGATGATATTGGTAAAATTGATGACCATCACTGTTTAAATTTTCTTTTTATAAACTATATCATATACACTTTGTAGTTTGATTCTATATAACGAAAAGCAAGAAACAGATGTGTGTCTCTTAAATATGTTATTAGACGTTCTTAAATAGTCCACTGGTCAATCAACGACAAGCCTTCCAAATTTTGAGGTATTAAAATCCAACATGTTAGAGTCCGTTTAAATGCATTCTAAATATTTTTGTAAACGATGTGCTCTATAAGAAGAGTTTGAAGATACCAAAGGGGTAATCAGAATCCGTATATCGAAGAAGAACAGACAACACAATGGCCAAAATAAAAAGTACAAAAGGACAAACAACGATCTACAAAACATACATATAAAGCTAAAGATCGAGTAACACGAACCCCACTGCAAACCGGGGGTGAATTCAGGTGTTCCTGCTCCACCAGTTGCACCCGTTGTGTAAATCTAGTTACAAACCCGGTGATAAGTCATGAAAGGACCGGGAAGTGTTTACGACATGTGGAACATATACGTGGTCATTTGTGACACAGATATTTCATAGCGGTCAACCAGGTCATGGTGGCGACCGTAAAACTTTCGAAGTGATGACATCAACTTAACCAAGAGGAACTGTAGGATTTAATAATGTCCCCCATGAAATTATGTCCACCGGAGATTTTTTAATAGTAAATATTTACTTATTTTAATGTGTACCAGACATAATTTACCTATGAAATAATGTCCTAGGCTGTAAACAAAATTGTCCATGTTATCATTGGATACTTTTTACCATTAAATTTTGTCCTTTAATAGTATATTTGATAATTCTGACATTTTTTTAAATATTGTACTTGTAGATGTTTATCCAAATATATACATAGAAAAAATGATGTATTATTGTATGTTTGAGCTTCATGAGAAAATGTCATAAAAAATTGTATAATGATGTTTCAGAGTTTCTCTTTGCTTGATCAGCAGTGACTTGCCAACAGCTGTATTTATATAGTTATCTTAGCTAGCTGAACAGTTGTAACCTTGCCTTTCTCAATTGTATTGTTTTTCATGTTTTCCTCAAACTTTTTGTTGAGTCAGTGGTTTCATCCTTTGGGACTGTAGTACTGTACATGTACATGTTTTGACTTGTTTTCATATACAACTAAATATCCAGATAATAAGAAGGCGATTTGAGGACTCATAAGATCGGTTTAACTCCATCACATTCTTTTGTGCCTGTTTCTATTCAATCAATCTTTACTCTGTTTCATACAGATTATTGTAGATTTTGAAGCTGATCTCATTTTAGATCAGCAGTTTATGAAATATGGGTTACATATACATGTATATACTAAAATGTAAAATGAAGTGAAACCTGAGAAGTCTGGTATAAACATGAATTCATTATTTCCAAAATATATATATATAACTATTTTCAATCAAAGAGTTAACAGATAAATCAGTTTTTCATTGTCTAAAGTACATGTCAGAACATTCAATAACTTAATTACAAACATGATTTAAACCACTAGAAATATTCATAGATACTGTTTTACTTCCATTTAGTTTTTCCTTGACGCTTTTAAGGCTGTGTAATAGGAATGTCTTTCTCAATCATTTAAATTTCATCTTCAGGGTCATGGTTAACGTTAAGAATAAAGATTTCACTTGGTGACACATTGAACAAGTCAAAAGATGTAGTACTTAGACTTGTAAATGCAGATTGAGTAGATGGAGGGTATTCAGAACCAGATTTTTCAATATTTTCAGTATGTACAACGGCTTCAACAGATATTCTATCTCTACCACTTCCACTGTTTTCATTTGTAATGCTGCTATTAGAATCATCTGCTTTATCTTGTCCAAAAGTTTTATCATTGTTATTTTCATCAACTTCATCAGTGGAAAGTGCATTAACATTGTTGCTATGAGGCTCACTCCAAACTTTTAATGACTTCTGGTTATATGGACCCAATTCTTTTCCCGTATCTAAATCATTAAAGGGATATTGTCTACCAGCTGCGTAATTTTTTCATACCCAAAATTATTGTCGATTTCCGTACTGACCTTCATAAAATGAAGATTAACACCGAGTTATGTTGCAAAAGATACGATTTTTTTGACAAAAAAGACCCAAAACTATCGTTATCAGAATTATTGTCTGGATGACAATATTCAAATCTATTCATATGGCCTTCTATGTGAACACGTCTTGAGCATGCGCACTGTTTAGAAACAATAAACAACATGTGGTTCTTGGGCAAAAGAGAAACTGTCAACGCGTGGGAGAAAGCGGACTTTGACGGATTCAGAGATAAAGAGGAATAGAAGTGAAGTATCTTCCAAATGGAACAAATGCAGGATATATGTAGGGGATCAGTTGGACCGTCGCCGTTGGATGGAGCGAACTCAAGGAAGTGCTTGATTATTGTTGATAGGTAAGCTGTTGTCTTCTTTTCTCAATCGTTTTTCATATTTGAAGAATTTATGATGATGCCTACGATCATTTTCGGTAGATATTAATCAATTATTTATGTAATTTTGCACCTGGCAACAGCAAATTATTGTCAATGAGTAGCATAAAACGGCCGTATTTGCGAGGTAAACAAACACAAATTTTAAGAGGCCAGCAAAGGGGAAATGGGAGTGCAAAAATGATATCAATGGCAATGCAGTTTATTATTATCAATTTAAAAAAAAATATCGAATCAATTCATTTTTAATGCAAGAATTAAAACTGTACATGGCTTAATGAAAACCCTATAAAGTTCTTTTTATTCAAGCAAATTTATTTCTTTGATATACAACATATAATTAGGCTTTTAATTTTATCAAATTTCAACAACTTAGACATGAAACTTAGCTTTTTGAACCAAAAGTATATACCTTACTTTCTGCGAATTATCACTATAATGGAAAATCAGTATGTATTTTTCAAATAAAAGCTTTCTATTTAAAGAAGCTTCATTTCAATTGCACTTTTAGTTTGGATCCTGTAAGTATAATATATAATTATAAACAAGGTTTTGAAGAAATGATATGAATATCCATTGAAATTTTCAAGTTTCAGAACTTTTTTTATATATGACTACAAAATATTACTGAAAATTTCAGAAATGTCCTAAAATGCATATTTTAGACCATGGCTAAATGAAAATCATTTTCAATTCCTTTATGCAAACAAGTTTATATCTTGGGTACTGGAAATACATTACATAAATAAGGTTAAATGTACTTTTCAACAAGTTTGAACATAAAACTTTGTTATGGGAGCCAAAGTTATATCTTCATGTCTGTGAATTATCACCATAGTGGAAAATCAGCATGTATCTTTTATATAAAAAGCTTTCCATTTAAATAAGTGTCATTTCAGTAGCATTTTTAGTTTGGATCCTGTAAGTATGATACATAAACAAGGTTTTTAAAAAATAATATGAAGATCCATAGAAATTTGCAAGTTTCAGAAACTTTTCTATATATGTGACTATAAAATTTTACTGAAATGTCCTGAACTGCATATTTTAGACTATGACCAAATGAAAATCGTTTTCAATTTCCTTATGCAAACCAAGTTTATTTCTTGACTATTCTAAAAACATTACATTAACTAGTTTTTTACTACATTTCAACAATTTTGGACATAATTTTTAGTTCAGGGAGCCAAAATTATACTTTACTATCTTAGAATTATCAACATAGACATGATAGAGGGAAATCAATATGAATTTTTCATATAAAGGCTTTCTATTTAAAGAATTGTCATTTGAACTGCTTTTTATCCCCTCGCCAACGAAGTTGCGAAGGGATATACATGTAGTAACGCTACCGTCCATCCGTCACATCCTTGTGAACACTCTAGAATCAACATCCTTTAATGGATTTTGACCAAACTTGGTACATACTTAGTCATTAAGAGAATTTGAAACCCTATTGATTTTCAAGGTCAAAGGTCAAGGTCACAGGGTCAAATTTTTACTGCGTAACATCCTTGTGAACACTCTAGAATCAACATCCTTCAATGGATTTTGACCAAACTTGGTACATACTTAGTCCTTAAGAGAATCTGGAACCCTATTGATTTTCAAGGTCGTATGTCAAAGATCAAGGTCACAGGCTCAAATTTTTACCGCATAACATCCTTGTGAAAACTAGAATCAACATCCTTCAATGGATTTTTGACAAAACTTGGTACATACTTAGTCCTTAAGATAACCGAAACCCTATTGATTTTCAAGGTCATAGCCTCATAAGTCAAAGGTCAAGATAACCAGGACAAAATGTTATCGCGTAACATCCTTGTGAACACTCTAGAATCAACATCCTTCAATGGATTTTGACCAAACTTGGTACATACTTAGTCCTTAAGAGAATCTGGAACCCTATTGATTTTCAAAGTCAAAGGTCAAGGTCACCGGGTCAAATTTTTAGGCGAGGGGATACACCACGCTTTGCCCTTGTTTAGTTTGGATCTTGTAAGTATGATTTATAAACAAGATTTTTAAGAAATAATGTGAAGATCCATAGCAATTTGCATGTTTCACAGTGTGTGAATTTAACAGTAGAACGATGGCCCATGTCTGTGTTAAAATCATGCAGGTTTTTGTAAAATTATCTTAATTTTTTAGGCAAATTACTACAAAAACTGGTAATTTCAGACAAATATGATTTTGTAGTGATTGATATTTGTACTTTTGATTTAGATATTCTGACCAAGGTATTTCTAGAGTAGAAGAAATGAGCAGCCATCACATTTCAACGAAACGGATGAAACTGGAGAAATCAAGTTCATTTGTGAACCCATTTGAGTATGTTCATTTTGTTAAAGATTAGACATATTCTACATTATGTTTATAGGTAACATTGTCAATATTGTTCAACACAGTCACCTGTATAACAGTTTCCTATTAATTATTGTGGCTTGCATAGTGATACTACTAGTAGCTATATTATATAGGGATCATGTTGGCTTCTGCGTCATCGTTACATTTTCATCAATCCACAAGCTGAAATAGCCAGTCCTCCTCAGCTACTTACGGGAATGAAACCAAACTGGGACAGAATTGACGCACGTCTGGCGCACCAAATTTTTTCCTGGAACTTTGATGTAATTTTGTCTCTTTATATTGGGTTGTGTAGATGTGTGCTGGATACATGTAATGATGTATATAGATTTAACATTATTTTGAAAAGCTTTTTCGTTATACAGCTGCACATCAGAACCATATAACAAAATTTGTTTCAATATTATACACATACACTGTAATAAACAATTATTTTTTAATCTTACAGTCTCTCAATAGATATTACTGAAGAGGGCAGAGATGTTGGTGATGATTCTGACGATGGAGATTTTGAACCTAGCCTCAACTTCACTCTAAGGTTTGTCATGTTAATTTCATATGTTTCAGTTGTAACTTACATACTTGAAATTTTGTCCTAATAACAGAACCATGCATGATCATAACATTTTTCTCAGTAATTATTTATGGCAGCAATCTGATATTTGATCAATGGCTTCAGAAGGGTCAATCGAAAGTCGCAAACCCGCTGCGTTGTCCATGGTCAAGTCTGGTAGAAGTCCCATCCGATGAAGGGAAAGACATCAACAACAAATGAAGATCAGTTCTGATTTGGGTAACAGACACCCTGTAACCATTGACCAGCTCGTGATGCCTGCCGTAGAACTTCTTGAGGGATGACCACAACCTAAAATCTGTCTACAAATCACTCAAATCCTTCATAAAGTGGACTTGTAATGATATGTTTAGTTGCTCATTCACTATACATTCGAGATATTCATCTCCATAGATCATAATCTCAATTCTATTGTTTTATTCTTGTGAATTACATTGTATGTATTTTTTTACTTCAGGTGGCAGAGAAGTTACAACAAAAAGACAGCTAGATGGTCTGTGCAGCCTGTTAAAGCTGACAAGTCATATTCCTATGTTCCAAGACTATTAAGGGTCATCATTTGTATGAGACTGCAAGATAATGAAGGAATGAATTAACGTGTGCAGTTGGAAGTAGATGATCCCAGAAGAATCTCGGTCCATCTTGCACCAATTCCACAACCTCCAACTCGGGATAATATTGTAGCATCTCAGAAATCCAGATTTGAAGACCAAGACAAAACAATTGACTATATTGTCGCATAAAATAAATTTAGATTGTCACTCTTTGTTTTTCCTGGTCTAACAGAAGTTCTGCACATTTAGAGCAGAAAAGAACCCAAGTCAGGATAATGGGCATTACAAATTGTCCAATGCACAATAATGATAGCACTCAGTGCATTGGTCTAGTAAGTACAAACCAGGACAACTTTTTAGGACCTCACAAGAAACATCTCTGCCAAGTTTGGTTAAATTCTGTTCGGCTGTAAGATGAAAATGTTGTTTCCCATAGGGTTTTAATGTAAATTTGACCTCCGCTGGTGGCCATTTTGAATTTTCAAATGGCGTAAACAGTAACAACACATGTTAAAGACATTCATAGGAACATATATTCCAGATTTCAATTCAATCCCTTCAGCGGTTCTTGAGAAGAAGTTTCTTGAAAATCGACCAATCAGAATTTTCAAAGTCACATGGTGGCCATGTTTTTGATGAATCTGCACAAAAGTAGCAACTCTTGTGTAGGACCTCATAGAAAACATCTCTGCCAAGTTTGGTTTTGAATTATATAAAAGACTGTCAGTCCATTTTAGAAGAAGTTGTCAGTGCTGATAGAACAAAAAATAATAATAAGATGGCAAAACTTTCAAATTAAATTTACAATTCCAACTGACCAACTTGTGAAATTAACAACTCATTAGGGTTGATTTATTTTTTATTTTTGGTGTTTTAACGCCACTTTCAGCAATATTTCAGCTATATCATGGCGACCAGTTTTAGTGGTGGAGGAAGCCAGAATAACCGACCACAGGGAAGCAAGTGGTAAACTTTATCATTAGGGGATATGGGATAAAATACAAAATATTTCATGAATAAGTTTTAATTAAATCGTCTAGGAATGAAACCCTTGTATTGTCCATATAGATCAGGATACTTGTCCCTAATTTTCCAAGTACAACAGCTTGGGATCACAGGTCTGACCCCAGCTCCAAGTCGGCCATGTGCCCAAATGGTATACTGGCGGTAGGCTGCATACCTATTGGATCTGTTGTAATCCTCGTCATGGGGCATTACTACAAGTTCCTCTCGAAACTTTCTGGCAACCCCCAACACTGCCTCATCAAGGACAATCCGATCAAAGTCCTGTAATAAAGACAAGAGATTTAATAAAAACAGACTAAAGACAGATGGTTATACATTCATCTAGAAAAATGAGCTCTATTTAAAAAAGAAATATAATTCATTATAAGTGAAATAGTTTGCACAAATTCAGTTTAGAGAAATAAAAAAAAGTCTTATTTTGGAAGGAAAGATTTTCTCGTGGGACTTTCTTATGACCACAGTTTTATTTCGTTTTTTTGTTGGTATATGGGAGAACCATTTTGGTCTTGCAATTTTTTTTTATCAATTTACCCCTCAAGCTATTCAATTTTAATTTTATGTTTTTTTTCCTAAAAAATTATTTTGATTCTGAATCTTGAAGAAAAAAATTTGGCTGCACAGGAGAAAAAAATATATTCCGACTTGACATTTTCACAGTATAATCATATACAAAATTTTGAAGAAAAAAAATTATTCCAGCACTTCGCCAATCTAATTAAAATTAGATCTACGCTCTTGCTCCCTATTTTAGATCTAATTATACCCCCGCTCCCCGAAGGGGCAGGGGGGTATACTGTTTTACCTCTGTCCGTCCGTCCTTCCAAAATATTTTTCGTCACATTTTTCTCAGCAACTATTGATGGCAGAAATCTGGTATTTGGTCACAAGCTTCATATAGGTACCCCCATATCATGGGAAGTGGCAGGGGTATCATAAGTGAGCATTAGATCACAGTTCACCTTGTTTTAATTAGATTGGCACTTCGCCGGAAAATAAGAAAATATGATTTCTGTGGCGTCTGAAAAAAACATTTCTACGGCGAAAAAACGTGATATAGCCCCCTTCAAGGTAAATGGTCAGTCCCATATTATTTTGCAGCAACTGTCTTGTGGAACTAGAAGTAAGGTCTCTTTTGTTTCTAATCCAGCCCAAATTTCTCTGAAACATTCCAGTCAATTAACAAATAAAACGACACTGGCTACGTCATTCGTTTTCATCAGACATGTATTTCACTGTGTTCTACATGTATGTCTCTGTTTTCATATTGTCGGTAAAACTGGCTAAAATAAATTAATTTAACACGTGTATCAAAATCTCGGGGAACAACTTCATAACTTATAAGAAGAAAAAAACTAATTTAGTTATTTTTAACGCCGGCAAAAATTTCCGATCGAAAATACGTAGTTGAGTTTGTCCCCATGGGGTGCCTTCTGGCATGTTTTCAATGGTTATAGTGGAAATATCGACTGAATCTGTTAAGGCATGTAGTTTTCATCAAAGAAAATCTATTCCTGATACAGAAATTATTTATTCTACGTCTTTTAGATACAATCGGTTCGCAAATAGCTTTTTTCCTCAACTTTTATAGAAACTTGCCTCAATATCCATGCTGCAGCATCCGGGCTACTGACATAAAAATAGATAAATAAATAGAGTTGGCCTCGCCCAGGTCAGTGCATAATTAATTAGCTTCCGGTAACGATGGTCAGCTTTTTTTGTCGAAAAAACAACGTTTCGGAACGTATTCATCAATAATTCGGTGTTTAATCTTCATTTTATGAAGGTCAGTACGGAAATCGACAATAATTTTGGGTATGAAAAAATTACGCAGCTGGTAGACAATATCCCTTTAAGCAGATAGTTTCCCTTTCCACAACATTTTTTAATCATGTATGGCCCTTTGTATCTTTGCTGTTCCACAGTTCCCATCCCATGTTTACGACGGAAATTCTTCAGAAGTACCTTGTCATTCACCTTGTATAAATTGTTATCTACATTATGTCACTTATCATAATATTCTTTTTGTTGTTGTTGAGCATTAGCTATGTTTGTGGTTATATCAGTTTCTATCTGTTTTCTTCGTCTGGAAAGTTCTTCGACAGTTTCTACTGACAAATCCTCTTCTGGTGCTGCAGCAACAGAGCCAATCTCAGCTTCATTAGGAAAAATTGGCTTACGTATAAACATTGCTTCAAAAGGGGTATATTTAGAGCTTTTGTGTTGAGATGTCCTATATGTGAATAACACTTTTCCTAACTGCATATCCCAATCTGATCCACTATCTGATACAACTTTATTAATAATAGATATTATAGTCTGATTGAAATTTTCAACTAGCCCGTTGGCTTGTGGGTGGTAGGGAGACGTAGTGATATGCTTTATGCTATAATTCTTCATTAATTCTGCTGTTACTTTCGAGTTAAACTCTCCTCGCAGTCAGAAATTATTTCATCTGGCGGACCGAAACGATAAATAGTTTCAGATAATTTCTCAGCTACTTCCTTTGCCTCTTTTTTATACAGGGGAAATGCTTCTGGACATTTAGAAAAATAATCAATCATGGTAATAACATATCTGAAAAAAAAATTAGATATTATTTTTTTCATACCAAAATGACCGCAAATAACTAAAATCCGTTTTAACATATCCTTTTTGTACTCATCAAAACAAATATATAAAAAAAAGTATGTCAAAATGGGACTTAAAATAAAAAAAGTTACGATTATGGGCGTTGGCCCTTTCGACCTTTATAGTTCAGATATGACAAGAGTTACCTCAAAACCATTGACAGACTTCGGTAAGATATTTGTATAAGGAACCCAAAGAAAAAAACGGAATCAAAATCGGATAAAAAATAAACACTCTATGTAAAAATTAATGAAAGTATCATTTGTCACACTTTTTGACCCACGGACACGGACGGATGGACAAGGTCAAAACCATGAAAATGCACATCTGCATGTCATAACCAAGCTACATCAAATTTCATGATAAAAGTCCAAGGGGTTCTATAAGTTTCCTTGCTTACAAGAATTTATAACGGACAGACAGACGGACGGACAAAGTGATTACTATAGGGCATCGGTATCTCGATGTGGGGCCCTAATAAAGAATATTTCATTATTATATAAATATGTTTCTACTAAATCTTATGCATATACAAACTAATCTGCATTGTATTATAAGCTGAATAATTGTAAAAACATCACAAGATACAAAATTAGTGCATGATATGAATATTTCGGGAAACAATCCCTCATCTGTTATGCCCTAGGCCAAATTTGTCTCATCCAATTAAACTGTAGCCTACAAGATGTAGGTTGATTTTTGTAAGTGCAATAAACAATATACGTGTACACATACTAACCTATAGCCATTAGTTGATATGGGTTGTCTTTCCTGGTTCAAGAATGGTCCTACTAAATCAATTCCAATTTTTCCCCATATTCTTTTTCCACAAGACACTGGACATAGTACAGGTACAATTGTTTTCGCTTTCTTATTCTGTTTTTGACATTTATCACATGTTGCTATATACTTCCTTACAGTGTCAATAATGTTTGGAAAATAATACTTTGATGCAATTTTGGAAGCTGTCTTATTCACACCAAGATGACAGCCACTTTCATCATGACACATATACACTACAGTGTCCAGCTTATCACGGTGAACCACAAGCTTGTCTATATTTTCTTCGGCCTTCTTGTCCTTATAAATGTAATATAGCTCTTCCATTTTGATCTTATAATTTTGACATTTTCTTCGTAGTGTTCGCTTTTCATTTTCATTGAACTTTTCTGGGTATTTATTGGAACTGATATAATTGTAAATTTTTTGGTATTCACTGCCATCCATTTTTGATGTTTAACTTCATCTATTTCTAATATACCTTTCTTTATTAATTAAAATTCAAGTATAATAAAACAATTTGATGACCTTTGTATTACCTCTCTTGGAGGATAGAATTTAATAACAACTGCTATGAAATAATGTCCTGTGGGAGGACACTATTTCATAACTAGTTCAGTTAAAATTCTGTCCACTTAAGGGACAAAATTTCATGGCAATTGACATTATTTAATACTATCATTCTGTGAAAAACTATCCAGGCAGACATTATTTCACGGGACACTTTTTGGCTCACAGAACCCTTGGTTCAGTAGCTTCCTTATTAGCAGCAACCATTTATCAATTAAATCCTGATAGAAACCACAAGCTCTGGAATATCGTATCAACTGAGAGATATATACTCCATATGCAGGTGCTGCTGGAATGTTGCTATATATAAATGGAAAGTTCACAATGGGAAAATTGAAATCATCTCTTTTGGCGTAAAGTTTCCTTCTTAACCGTTTCGTTCTTAACATGTGCCATCACATTATAAGTGCACTGTAACTTCCTTTTCTGAACAATCTTGACGACAGGACATTTAGTGTGGGAAGAACATCGCTTTATTTTGCATTACATTACCACAATTTTTAATAGAATAAATTTAGCCTACATGTATACCAATTTCCCTATAAAGTAAGAATATACTAAAGGTGTAATCAAAAGCCGTCAATCGAGGAAGGACAGAACATACAAAAACGATCTACAAGGCATTACACAGAAAAGTAAAAATCGAGCAACACGAACCCCACTAAAATGAGGAATAAGAGGAAAGGAGTGAGGGAGGGAGAGTGGAAGAGGATATGAATCCATTGATCTGACGAATGGTTATCTTGCGTCGCAATATTAAACCACAGTACACATACAAAAAAGGCATGAAATTCCTTTTCTGAGAGATTAGTTGGAACCCTATTTTTGTTACCATTTACAAGAAATTCCCGTCCAAATATCTGATAAACCATACGGACACTTTGATAGTGTCAACAGACAACAATGACAAAGAACACTTTGCTGAAGTTTTCTTTGACAACGTTTTTGATGGAAAACTTTGATAGTGTCAACGGGGCTGATGCAAAATCTACATTTTATAATTGTAATCGTAACACTGTCAATAAACTAAGTGGTCTGTCACTATATTAAATGATAAGAAAGTCTAAAATATATTTATGTAATGTCCAAGTACTGGCTATAGACGTCCTAAATTACTTAACTACATTTGTACTTACAATATAGATAAATGGTGAATGTATAGATAATTGACCACTATAAAATTTAGCTAAAATGTGTCTTTGATCACTGGATTGAAGAAAATTAGGTGAACCAAGTTATTACAAACAGCCATAAAACGTATATGTTTCTCCAGTAGGTTATTACAAACAGCCATAAAACGTATATGTTTCTCCAGTAAGTTATTACAAACAGCCATAAAACGTATATGTTTCTCCAGTAAGTTATTACAAACAGCCATAAAACGTATATGTTTCTCCATTAAGTTATTACAAACAGCCATAAAACGTATATGTTTCTCCAGTAAGTTATTACAAACAGCCATAAAACGTATATGTTTCTCCAGTAAGTTATTACAAACAGCCATAACACGTATATGTTTCTCCAGTAAGTTATTACAAACAGCCATAAAACGTATATGTTTCTCCAGTAAGTTATTACAAACAGCCATAAAACGTATATGTTTCTCCAGTAAGTTATTACAAACAGCCATAAAACGTATATGTTTCTCCAGTAAGTTATTACAAACAGCCATAAAACGTATATGTTTCTCCAGTAGGTTATTACAAACAGCCATAAAACGTACATGTTTCTCCAGTAAGTTATTACAAACAGCCATAAAACGTATATGTTTCTCCAGTAGGTTATTACAAACAGCCATAAAACGTATATGTTTCTCCAGTAAGTTATTACAAACAGCCATAAAACGTATATGTTTCTCCAGTAGGTTATTACAAACAGCCATAAAACGTATATGTTTCTCCAGTAGGTTATTACAAACAGCCATAAAACGTATATGTTTCTCCAGTAAGTTATTACAAACAGCCATAAAACGTATATGTTTCTCCAGTTGTTTTCGTTTCGGTCGTTTACATTTACAACTTATTTTTATTTTTCATTGAATCGTCACCTATGCTGAACTATCCTGATTAGTTGGCATAGGACCATCATCTTCACCTATACTGTACTATCCTGATTAGTTGGTATAGGACCATTACCTTCAGAAATTCTAGAAATACTGGAATTTGCATTACCCATTTTCAAACCTTCATTTTTAACTTTCCCCCCTTTTTGTTGATAATCCATTGAAAGGGTTTTCCGAATATTTTCTTTCTTTATTGTATCAGCCCATAGTGTTGAAAGGGTTTTTGCTAATATTTGACATCTTTGACGTGGTAAGACACATGCAGTAATTTTTGGGCCAGTTTTCCAACTATTGTTTGTGCTTTTCGACTCTGTTTTAGGGTTTGGACTTTCAAGTCTGCTGGTTTAATTTTGTGTGATACAAAGAATCTTTCCACGCATTTTACTATGTTTTAGTGTCGTCTTTTGTAGATTGTGTGACTGTAGAAGATTTCGATGTTTTGATGTCAAAACCGACCAGTTTCTTCAAGATCATCATACATTTCACGATTCACTTTCGATTCCTAGCTTATATCCTTATAGAATGTTCATCATCATTTACAAATTGCCCCTCTCGTTAAGTTCCAATATGGCTCTTATTGCAGTCATCAGTTTGTATAGTGTAAAATGTCAAATTATCTAGATTTTGGCAGATGAAAATGTTTTGTTTTTATATAACAGAACCATATAGCTGAAAATTGAGAAGCCTCATCCTATATATGATCAACTACAAAATTGTATTCGACATTGTAAAATAATTTTTTAGTACTCGACTTTCCAATATCAACGTCGACTTAAACCAAGGGTCATCACAGTTTTTTTTTCTGATACTCTAAATGTCACTTTATTTGTCACGACTTAATGCGAAGGTTTCAGAGCAATGGCATCATATTGCTTTATCTTCTTTGACTTTTGTTTTGGTCAGTCTGAAATATATAAACAATCATTTGTTATTAAAACGGACATATCAAATTAAGTGCGCACGACGCGTTTCTGGAATAACCTTCATCAGGTTATTGACGTGTAGTACCAAGCCAGAAGGGTGACCGTATGTGTTTGTAAGAGGTGTCGAGAATTTGTTTCTGCGACTTTCCAGAATGGATTTTGAAACTGATCAGATGATATGGTGTGGTTTTAAACTTGTACATGCTATATCTATTCTTCGTGACGCACATGTTGTCATATATAAAATACTAGTTCTACAAAGAGAGCAGATGGTGATAACCATCATTTAAATATTGGATAATACAAATGTACACAAGGCCATCGTAAAATACAATCAGCTTAACACTGATAAAACAAAATATTTCTATTAAAGGAAAATGAAAGGAAAAACTACGTGGATGGAAATCGTGGCTTTGATCAGACGATTCATATCAATGATTAAAACGTCACGTGCTGGAGTCGATTGATATGATAATAACGATAGTCGCGTGTTACTGTTTCCGCGCGTATTTATCAGTGACGTTAGTCCATGGTTGTCTGGTTCTATAAATCTATTTGGTTGATCTCTTCACAGTTGGAATGACAGACATAGAAGAATCAGCAACACATAAAATACATGTATTTTAACTGTTATGTTCATTTCATTCATTATCGGAAAAGGGGAGTATTGTGCAAGTCATAGCACTTTTAAATAGAGCAATTCATAAAAACGTCAAAATGTGCTTATTTATATGAACATTTTTAACCACTTGATACCGTCTTATCGTTATACCATGTAATTCACGTAGCATGTTTTATGTAGAAAAGACTTGTGTGTACCATATGATAACTACCCAGCCTCTCCTTGATTAGATAACGCCTCATAAGAATAAGGTCTTCATTGATAAAAATGACAAAACAGAACTATGTTGTTCCTTCCATTCCAGATCTTATTTCAAACTTAAATGATTTTGAAAAAGAGATTATAAGATAAAAATGATGAAAATTCACAGGTTGTCTAGACATCTAGCATCAAACGAGGTGGAAATGTGCCAGTTTCTACCTAGATGTAAAATATACTAGAGATAAAATGTATAATCTCAAGTATTATGTTATACTGTGTAATGCAATGGAAATAATTAAATTCGTTGTTTATTTGAAAGTGCACATGTCATTTTAATACGTAAATAGCACTTCATATTAATATAAACCTTGAGTTTAGAGCGATGTTTTTTTTTATATGATACAGTGTCAAAGTTGGTACAGACTTGAAATGAAGAACCTGTTTGAAAAGAGATGACACAGTTATCCTAATTTCGAAAATTTTGATGTGGTTCTTCTGTTGTTCGAGTGACAGGGGCTACATTTTCTGACACAGATTGTCTCTGTAGACAGAACAATGAAGGGAGGCATCTGTGTATTGAGTCAAAAAAAAAAAAAAAACAACTCTTATCGTGATATTTCTCTTTCTCTTGATCCAAACAGGGTGGGGAAAATATTTGCTGAATTTGGTGATTGTCTTGAATGAAGAATACCCGAGACAATTTCTACTATGAAGATCGTTGATGTTGATTTGTCTATCCGAATTAGGATTTCATGAACTGTTCCATACTATTGACATATTACCTATTCATAGTATGGAACCTAAATGTCAATATGAAAATTTCATTGGATAATTCTATTTTCTTCTTTTTGTTGTTCAATACCTTTCGATAAAAACAAAAAAAAAACAAGCAAAAAAAAAAACCAACAAAAACCCAAACAAAAAAAAAACACAGCCTACTCTGCCCCATTTCTTGACATTTACCTCGAACTTGAAGCCAACCGCTATAAAACATTAGGCGACTTCAATTTTGCCATTGTAATTTTTTTCCCACTTTAATAACAATACTTCAACCGCTCCCGCTTATTTCACGCTCATACAATTCGCTAAAACCTGCACTTTGTATTCATACTTTTCACATCATCACCAACTTATGAGTACTAAGCTATTAAGATCGTTAAAGAATCGCGTTATGTTATCTTTCAAACAGTTTTGCGGAAAATATCAACACCTTGTTGAAAAGTATACTATCAGTTGCGTACAGATGACGAAAGATGGTAATGGCAATTAGATTTTAGTTCCAAGGTGACCATTGTTTCTTTAATATGAAACAGGCACGGCCATGAATGCTCGCGAATCTGAAAATTAGCTGCCAATTTCACGCTCATCCAGTGCATCAAAATAGTGTCGAACATGTTTGGGCCGAGATATATCGAGGACGACTTTCTAAGGGTCGAATCTAGTCTCATTCAATCGAACTCTCGTTCCTTACGAGATCTTAAAAGTTAACTTCCGCGGAGAAATTTTTTTCCTTGTCAGTATGTCAGAAGAGATTTAATAAGATTTGAAAATAGCAATATAAGTAGAACAAGCTAACAAAATGACTTTTATTACACACGAGTTCCGGGTTTCAATGGTATCGGACGTACGAGAGAGAGTCCGAGATTTAGTATCACCTTTGCGCTTTATGTTAAGAAGATCTTCATTAGTAGAGTGTGTAAGTGTGTTACACGGAACGTGTTTACAATGTGCAGAAAAAAAATATATCCATCAGTATGTGAAGCCATGTGAAGATTGAAGAAGATTAAATTTGTCAAAAAATCCTATGTACACATTTTTTTACCATAAAGAGCTCGCTTCGCTCGCATATTAACTATTCTGATAGCATTGTGTACTATCTCTCTGTTTTAGAAATTACAACATTTGCTTTACGAAGAACAAATATAATTATGTACTATTAAGTTCAAGATTATAATACTGCGTTCTTTATTATCGCGTTGCTCGTCCAAATACATGTGAGATTCGCCATTTTTCTCATATTTCAAAAACACTTGCATGACCGTATCATTTCAATAGGAAGGTAGGTTTTGGTTCATAAAATTAATTTAACCCGCTTCTTTTAATGAAGTGCTTGTACCAAGACAAGAGACATATATAAGTCTGTGATCTATTTTTCTTCTTATTTTCAAATGGGAAAATGTGGATTTTAATTAATATCTTACTTACCCCACAGGGCCTTGTCACTATCCAGGTAAATATACTATCAATGTATAAACATATACAAGGGCGGACATCTTTTTTTACCCCCGCTCGCTTCAAGTCGTGTTTGTTTTTTAAATTCCTTCTAATATATTCAAAACCCTGTTTGGTTCAACTCCCAAGACCTTATTCTTTTAAACAAATATCATGACCTCCCCTCGACTACCTCTTCTGAAGGCGCAGCGGTCGTTTTTGTCAGGAATTTGCCCGAGTAGAGAACAACATGGACCCAAAGTGAAAGTAACAGCGCCACCTAAAAAAAACCCGGAAGTTCGGAACTCTCGGGGCTTTAGCTTTGAGGTAAGGAAAATACCGTTAAGATTCAAACATCATTAAACGAGCGGGACGATTTGAAGTGAAAACTGAACATTTCTGACTTGTACATACAATGAATGATAAATGCCATTTTCAAGGCTTTTTCTTGATTGCTGTCCCTTTTCTTTAATTTATTATTTCGTCTGTTATTTCCCGCGGTATCTTATACTTAGAAACACGATAACTAGCGAGAAAACCAAATATCGAATGGTAAAACCCCGAGAGTTCTGAACTTCCGTTTTTTTATAGGTGGCGCTGTTACTTTCACGTTGGGTCCATGTTGTTCTCTACTCAGGCGAATTCCTGACAAAAGCGACCGCTGCGCCTTCACAAGAGGTAGTCGAGGGGGGGTCATGATATTTTTGGAAAAGAATAAGGTCTTGGGAGTTGAACCAAACAGGGTTTTGAATATATTAGAAGGAATTTAAAAAACAAACACGATTTGAAGCGAGCGGGGGTAAAAAAGATGTCCGCCCTTGTATATGATTATACATTGATAGTATATTTACGTGGATAGTGACAAGGCCCTGTGCTTACCCTGGGTAAGGGATTAATTGTAAAAGAGGAACCTTTGATTTTTTGTTTGCTTACCTGGTCGTCTACGGTGTTTTGTTAACAGGCGAGTTCAAAAATAAAGTGTTATGTTATAAAGAAATAATAACACACACAAACAATACTTTTTTGAAAAACATACATAATGAAATGCACTTTTGATGAAATATATGACGTTATTTATACAAGATCGATTTCTAGGAGAGGCCAATTCAAAAATATACATTGAAATAAAGAATTATTACTGACATACCAGTCAAAATGAAGAAAGGCTTCTTTTACAGGTCGTGACTATGTGTAGGTTAATGCAGTGCCTTTTACCATACGCGGACTTACATTTTCATTCATATATCACGTTAAAATAACTTTTGTTGTCACTTCATTACATTTGATGTCCTACTATGACAGTTCTTTTACAAAACACTGCCTAAGTACATTCAGAATATATCGTTTTGTCTCAATTATTATTAAGATGAAAAGATTAAGAACTTTAACAGAGACTGTTGAGAAAGGGCTCATGTCTTATTTACGTTGCTCGTGTTTGCTTGCATTTGGTGGTGTCCGACACACATTTGCATGCATGGATGAGATTGTAGTTGTCTTGTAGGAGGCGGGGGCCACTTGCTTTTCGAGGGTGCCTTGGTTCGCTCCCGATTTTTGATGGGGCCCGTGTCGATAATCTTCTAAGTTTTCTGTGTTGTGTTTTTTCCCCCCGTCCTGTGTCCTGTGTCTTGTGTTGCCAGTCTCTCTGGATTAGCCGTTCTTGATTGCACCTTCGGTTTTCTCTAACGTTTATTACATCTTTTTTGTGTTTTGTAATCACGATCGGATCATCCGTGGACAATTCAGGAAACCGACCTGCGTTATAATTGTCATTTTATCGTCCATTAAGTGCATATTCGTATACCTCGGACTTCTATGTATAGATATATAAAAACCAGAACATTGCGAAACATAATAGAAATGCGGGATAAAGTGTTTTGTTTGAAAACTGTTTTCCCTAGGGGAAAGTTATTATTTCTCTAGTGACAATAACTAATGGAACTATTAAGCAAGATTTACAATTTGATTTTTATTCTAACAAAATTTATATTTTATGAAGCAATTATACACCTCCGGCCTTAGGAGGTGGGGGTTCCCAGCTGTTCTCTGTAAAACCTACAGTGTGTTGTTGTGTGTACTTGAACAGCCGAGAGTTGATAATTCCAGTGAGGGTCCAATTGACAGTAATTGGTCCTGCTGAGGTATTATAATAATAATAATACGTATATTATTGGCTTTCCGTTCTAAATATTGATTGATTGGTGTTCAACGTCAACTTAAGCAGTATTTACATTCTAAATAAGAAAAACAAAAGCTACATAGATTTAAATTGTGAAATATTATCCACAGCAAAGAATGGCATGACACGCGTTTGCTTGTATGTCAATATTCGGTATCAAATCTTATGGTACAAACTCGCTCAAATGTATTCTCCACTAGAATGACCTACATATACGTCACTGTTCTCCAAAACAATTAATGGTGAACATGCCACTCGTATAGACACAGGTGTAAATATTGTTTATATATAAAGTTCGTGTGCATTTTTCTCTGTAAATTGTATTGATCATAAAAAATTGTTATGAAAAGAAAGCTGAAACAGCGATGGATGGTCAACAATTCAACCACTATCAACAAAACGAACAACCACATGTGTTTGTATAGTATAAGATCTTACGGCACATTTAATATGGTATTATCTATACTCTCAAGTATAAGGCAAAATAATGAACAAAACGTAAATATCAATTTGCCGACAGCTCGCCGTACGTGATGGACGGCGGAATTATTATTAACAGAAAAATGTTATGTTACATGTCACTTGTAATCAATTCACAATGTACACAACCAACATTTCAAACAAAACTATATATTGCATAATTAGAATTCCGTCACAGATGAGCAAGGACGTCCAGGAAAAACCGAAGTAATTTGGAAACCTGTATCCGATGACAATGCTCGAACCCATCTCTGGACAATCAGGTGTCGGACCTCATCTTAAAAAATTTGCAACAAAGATGCAAATAGTAAATAATGTAAGACTAACATACAGACATATTTTGTGTTGTTACACGTATGCACGACGGCTAGAAAGTGAAGAGAACCAGACGAACACACCTAAAATTCCATCCGCGTGACAATGTTCTCCTTGGTCAATTTCGACCATTACCGTATGAATATTCATTAGTATCAAACCGACAATACAATATTTTCCCGCTATACTTCTAACCGCGGGAAAATATTAATATAAATTATAGCAGTATAGTTTCTTAGAACATAAGTCATCATGAAAAAGCAAAGAAAAATGATGAACGTTTTAACTCCAAATATCCATACGATTTCGTCAAATAATGCGTTATACTGCATACAATTAGGAAATTAGACTATATCTGAAATATCAATATTCCTTCATATTTACACCATTCAAGGACGCTCAAATCTTTGACTTGATTGATGTAACAATGCAATTGTCATTCATATAGTGACCACCAAACTTATTGGAGAAAGAAAGCCATGACCAGTCCAACTCTCACCTTTGGGTAAGTACCACTTGGGTTGAGCAAAGTACCCCAACCCATGTCAGTGGTGTTACACGTAGGTTTGTAGTCAGCATTCAATGAAATTAACCACTCGACCACACAGGCACATAGCAATACTTTGGCAAAAGAACGATATAATATATCACAATATTACGTACCAAATATTTAAACTTATTTGTCGTTACAGAGTTATCTCCCTGATCACCGAAAGCATTGGTTGTCGTTTAAACATGCATATACATTGAATAAACAATGTTTTCTTTATAATTTCGAATTTCGTCAACCTCCGTCGTTTGGTTTGAAAGAGATTATTCTGGGATCACACCGGAACTTTGTTACAATATTTGAAAGCAATTTTCACCATTTGTCGTATAAACATGTGACCTTGAAAATGGTCAAAATATGGAAATCAAAGTCACATCCTATGTTCTTGACAGTGAACTTGTCATTGAAATACTGATACACGGTAAGATGTTTTGGAAATGATATAGCAACTACGTTATGTTTTAACCGAGATAATTCGATGCATCCTTTGTTAAGACTTTAAAAATTCATCATTGGTGAAAATTCATTTTTTACCATTGGTCCTTTAAAGATACGCCCTTATAAGAGGATGAAGGTCAAGGTCACGTCAAAGAATTTGACCATAATGCATTCCGAGATTAATTACTATTAAAAATATTAAGTACTGGAAAAATTATACTTTTTTGTGTTTTACGGAAATAGTTTGGCAAACACTTCAGGAGAATTACTTCTTGTAGAAACAAGTCAGATGACACCATTGGTCATAACGCAGTAACCGAATGAAAAGAAAACAAAAGATATATATCAAGGTCATGTTTTTCTAGGCTTTCTTTTTGAAAGTAGTGAACTCAACAGCTAGAACGAATTTATACAGAATGATTAATTTGAAAAAAATATGTTTTTGATTTGATATCTCAAAGCAAAGAAACAATAATAAGTTTATCCTGAACAAGATATTTTATAGAACTCAAATGTATTTTGTTTAAACTATTACGCTAATATTTAATTCCTACATTATTTGCATCTGGTCTCTCATGAAGACCATATATATTTATTTATGTGAATATAACTCATTGATATTAAATCTATAAGAAGTGTCAATTGGGATTTTTTTTCCATTCTAGAGTTTGGCCGCTGAATATCTAGATAAGAGAAGGGGATGGTTTTGATCAGATAAACTCATTTAACTCAGCCTCTATCAAGATAGAATCTTGATTTCTTTCGGCTCCCGCCATTGTCTTTTATGTGCATTGAAGTTTAAGGAGTAGGTCTTGTTGTTGAGAATTTTGATTTAGTCGATCTTTACCATGTTGACTGTTTAACAATACATCTCAACTGAAAAACCTCTTGAGTTGTTACTTGGAAAATTGACTTTGACTCCAATTATTTGGTAAGTGTGTTTCCATTCGTGACAGGACAGGATGGGGAGAAATTCCGGCTAACTGACCCTAAACAGAGCAAGCTACTGCGTTTTACTGTTTCATTATTTTCTAATAATCCGTTAAATTAATCCTTTGTATTTTCAACCGCAGGCGTTTTTCCGACATGTACTAATATAAGAAGCGTCATTCACTGAGTAATTTTCTTAAATATCTACTTTCCCAACATCAATTTGTATAAAGGGACAATTTAGATGTTAAATGGGATTTTGTTCCTAGTGAACTGTTTGTCACTTGATACAATTCTAGTATGAACATCGCACTGACATCTCGACGTGCAAATGTTTACTATCTTTCTTTACAATTATAGATGTACGGCGTAAGTTGTAATGATGTGTTTTCTGCCTTGTAAATCTTTTGCCTTTACTTGATCATAGGGTATTGAAGCTTCAATCAAACAGAAAACGATGTCTGTATAGAGTAATGAGTTACCATTTGTACTGTGATTTATCTTGTAGAGTCGATGCTCCTTATTCCGTAAGCACAACACAAAAAGAAAGAAAATTGATCTTTATTAAGAGTTGATTAATACTTCTAAAACAGGCACCAATTTTTCTAACGTCTTTGTAGCAGTGAGCGTACCCTGCAAATTGAAGAAGCTATTTAATACCCACGGGGTCTTTTATAACTTTTAAAGTTGTAAAATAATTATTTAAACTCTAGAAAGTTATCGACCCAGTAATAGTAAACAAAAAACGTAGATATCAAATTTGGTGCCCAAGAGACGTTTTTGGAATAACCTTCATCAGGTACACTCAAAGTCGAAATGATAGAAAGCCAATTAACTTCAGAAGTTTTGAAAAGGTTCTTTTAAATGAGATGATGGTTTGTGTATCATACAAGACGATCGGGTTAAGATTGATTTTTATAGTGGCTGAACGCTGCAACAAAAGCTTGCATATACATGTAGCTATGTATTTTATCCCGACTCCGAGATGACCAATATTCGTCCGTACTATTTAATGTCACGTGTTTGATCGAAATATAGTAAATATTGATGTTTTCTTGACAGAAGGGGTCGCGAACTTGAGATACTCTCTACTTCAAGCGAGCACGTCAACCCTTTTACACGTAACGTAGCAACATGTATCATTCTCATCATATCGATGTATTTTTACATTCGATGCTGATCGCACGTGTTTATTCGATATAACAGTTTAAGAATGATTCGGTCTGGAATTATCATTTTTTTTATATAATATTGTACATCTATGATTCCAGTTATAACGAAGGATAATCATCGGAGTGACAAGGACAATGCCGTTACGGAAAAGACGTGCTACAAATGACCACGGATGTGTTCCGTTTCTCGTAATAATAATCCCGTCCATTCCTCGTTCATGGCCTATCACCGGGCTTATAATAAGACTAAGTCAATGGAAGCCACTAGAGGAACAGGAACTGCCACTCTTCCGGAGAACCCATATCCATCCCCGTTGTTTGTGGGGTTCGTGTTGTTCAATCTTCAGTTTTCTATGAGGTGTTTTATAGATCATTGTTTGTCCTTTCTTCCTTTTACGTTTTGGTTATTGCATTGTCTATCTTTCTTCAATTGACGGCTTTGGATTACCACTTTGATGATCAAGCCTCTCTTTCAATCGTTATGCTCTTCATTGAAAAACTGTGCATAAATATAAAAAATAGCTCCGAGTTATTATTCTTTGCCAGCCAATTAATCGTCTGTATAATAATAGGCAATTGTCTTGAATAGTCGCATAAATTATGAAAAACAGCATAACAAATAAACAATTTAATATTTAGCTTGTTAATGAGTAGATTACTTTTATATATTTTTTTCTCCTAGTTTATATTTCAAAATAATTATGATATTATCGCAAGACTAATGCCAAATGCTAAAACTTATGATATATACACATTATATACACATTGTGTATGTATAACCTGACGAGTTATTTCCCCTGGCTCGTACCTCGGCTAAAGGAATAAACTGACGAATTATGTCCCCTGGCTCGTACTGTTTGTATCATGTCTCGTCAGTTGGAAAAGCCGTATCACTACGAGACGCGAGTTGTACATACATTTTGAGTATATAATACGTTTATCTAACATTTTTATGATAAAACATAAAAAAAATCATGTAAGTTTCATTGAATTTATTATTTGAAGAAAAGTAAACAAAGAGGGACTATTGTTTACGTCACAAGTATTGCTACGTCACGTCATTCATTCATGATCGCTGTCACTGTCAGAGTAGACAATCATTGCCCTACGTTTCTTTGGTGGCGATTTACAGTTAGTTGCCGAATAATTGTTTATGTATTGAACTGTGCAGTTCCCAGCAATGTGAAAAGAATGACTTGGAAATTGTGGAAAGGACTGTTACATGTAAATCTGCGGAATCATTTGCGTTCAGAGAATCAGCGGTTTCAGGATTTTCAGTGTTTGTTTTGTTTTGAAATGTTCACAAAGTAGCTGTACCAAGACACATGTTTAAACGTTCATTTGATTCATTCTCATCAAGTTCATAATTCAAGTCCATAGTTCCAATATTTTCATTTTCATCCAAGAAATCAGTGTTTTGATCCCATTGTATGTTTGCCATGTTTGCTTTGTTTTGTTTTATTTTCCGGAAAGCAGACGATGTTTTGATATCCGTTTATGGATACATTTTTAAAATTGTAATTGAAAATATTTTCTATTCATTTTGATTTTTTATAAGTGGGTCTACATAAACATTTTT
This sequence comes from Bathymodiolus brooksi, assembly GCA_963680875.1. NCBI lineage: Eukaryota > Metazoa > Mollusca > Bivalvia > Mytilida > Modiolidae > Bathymodiolus > Bathymodiolus brooksi. The sequence continues at coordinate 60,884,675 of OY804575.1, forward strand.
AATATTTAAAATTAGTAATATAAATCTCGAGTACGTTGAGATTTTCCCGACGGAGATTCCGCAATGTTTACTAAGACGCCACTGGGGTTTTCCCGCATTCCTAGCCTATGACGTCACGAAAGTAGTTCCGACTAAAGTACATCTTGTATCACATATGTATGTGTGATACAACGTTTTGAACCACATAGGTTGTATCTATTAGCAAAATAGATGTATTTCTATAGAATACCTACTTAATGTTAGATAACCCTACGTATGCCATCCCTAAATAATTATTGCATCTTTTTCTACTATCTTATATTTCAAAATAAAGAGTATTTAATAAAGAACTAGAAATAGAAATGTCATGTAGATAATAAGTTAGTTTCTGCTAATCACATTGTTGCACCATTTTGCACGTTTATTTGTATACCAAGTCAACGTAACTCATTTATCGATTCTTTCATGTCTTATTTACGGTATTTGTGTTTGTTTGCGTACAGTGGTGTTCAACACATATTGTGTTGTGTTTTTGGTTTGTTTTTCTTCGTCTTGTGTACCCTATGTTGCCAGTTTCACTGTATTGTCCTTTTTTGATTGCCCCTTCCGTATTCTCTAACGTTTATTTTCAACATTTCAGTCCTTTCCTTTCTTTTGTCAATAAAGCTTTCTCTTAGTAATAGGCTAATGAATATATATCATAACTAGATAGTAATAATATTCGTCTTGATCAGCAGATCTAAAAATATATCCTTTCCTGCAGTGAAATGGTAAAAATAATAGAATCAATTTATACAAAGAATTTGTAATTACAATTATACTGTGGTTACTATAATAATACACGGTGCAAGGTAATAATGTATATACTTTAATGTGACAGTAAGCATGTCTAGATACCAGTTATTATCTCCCTTTAACATGTTTAATTACGGAACTCCGTGTGAACTGATATATTTAGTGATTCGTTGTTCTTTAAATTGATCACTATCTCAGCTTATGCTACTTATATAGTATAGAGCACGAACTGATTATCCTTACGGAGTTCACGCACTGTTTACAGTGGAGTTCATTTGCTCAATCGTTAGTTTTTGTGTAGTGTTTTGAAGACAATTGTTTGTCTTTACACTTTTTGTTTGCTTTTTGTTCACTAAAAAACAGTGGATGAACTACGAAAAGGTGAACGAGCTCAATACAAATATATGGACGGTCTGGATACAAACACATGGGGTTATGGTGTTTAACACCTTTTGGATACAAACACATAGGTGTTCCAAATGCAAGCAAATGCATGGACGTTCTGGATACATAAAACAACAATACAAGAATAAACATCAAAATCAGCAACATAACAAAGACTCGGAAAACAAGAACTTTAACAAAACATTAAAGAATCTTAATTTGTATTTTATAAATCGCACAAATGAGAGGAGTCAAGATCCGTAAGACTACAAAAATCAACAGTTTTTAATTTGTCGTTGATGAGAACAAGTTTACAAGCATTAGAGAATGTAGGTTAATATATGGCTGTTGGCATATGGGTCCGTAAACGATTTTTGTGAATGCCACAAGCTGAGAAATTGGATAGATTTTGAAATTATCGTCCAAAGAGCACCCGTAACATTTGGAGCTTCTGTTACATGCGGTTGACATTTTTTTGTATTTGTGCTTATATCACCGTACCGTAGTCCAAATATAAATGTTTGCTCTAGCTGTGATGTGAAATTCCTTTCCAAATTCATGATTTATCCGATTTGTAACTAGAGTAATACGAGTGGTGCTTTTAGTGGAGTAGCAACTACTTACCACTCCGGAGCACCTGAGTTCACCCCGGCTTTAAGTGGAGTTCTTTTTGATAGTTGTAAGTGATTTTGTACTTTTTCTTTTGACAATTGTGTTTTCTGTGCTTCGATTTACGGTTTCTGACTATGCCTTTGGCATCATCAAACTTTTCCTAGCTCGAAATTATTTTTTAGATCCAGATATTTTATGTATACTTTGACCACGGGATGTCGCGTGTGAGGTGCACTAGACGTTTATTTATATCTCTTTACACGGAGCTGGATGTCATGAAAACATGTACAAGGTATAAATTCGAACTTCGTTGTATCGAAATCAAAAGAATCGTTCATTGTGAATTCGAGTTCTCACTTATAGATAAAGCCATACGTTACTAGAAAGGAACCAAATGTTTATTCCAGATTATCCGAGGAAATGACGTACCCGAGGTTCGACTATTACTTCCAATATATAACCCGAATATTTTGCATATTAGGGTGTGTATATTTTTATATATGATTTTACATTAGAATATCAAATGAAATATACATGATCTTTTACATACAATGTACTTTTCAGAAAAAAATGCGTCAACAACAAAAACGTGGTTTTTGAAAATCTTGATATATTAATCAAAAGTGTCTATTAGTTAACATGTTGTCAAGCAAAACGTTAGATCATCATCATTATGAGAAGGAAAAAAACAGTTTTCAAGCAAAATGTTGTACATGTTTCAACTACTGCGAGATATTGTCCATAAGATGTCTTATTAAAAAAAGAATTATAACTAGGTCATTGTTTCTAACTAGGTCAATGTCGTTGATAACGAAAACTTTTTTGTACCGCATTAAAGAATGAATTATAATTCCTTCAATGTATTGTAAGGGTTACACAGTGCCAAAATGCATGCAATCTGAGAATAAAAATTATTGACATTTTTCAGTGCATACACACGCATATCTCAGAACGATCTTAAGGAGCTGTACCTATTCGAGATTGAGCATGTTTTACGTGATCAAAGTCTTCCACTGCAGTAGGAATCTAATTAAAGACACTGCATGTTGTTTTCTCTACGATTGTTAAAATTCATCGTAGTCACATCTGTGATTTCATTTCTTTCTGTCATTCGGATATCACAGTTTATTACAAATTTAGTGTCCATGTTCATTGATTTTCAAAAACTGTTGGACTACCTGTCTGGCTACACCTCTTCATGAGTCATTATAACAACATGCCACATGGTGCATATAGAAGATTTAAAACGTGAATAAAACTTGTTTTACTATGTTTAATATCAAATAAACAATATTTCAGCTATATTCATGAAGATGAAATTTTACAGACCATACATCGGCATTCTGGTAATAAAAACGGAGATATCTAATTTAGTGAGCATGAGGCGTTTCTGGAATAACGTTCAGGTACGCTCAAAGTCAAATAATTAAAAAATGTAAGAGTCTTTGGAAGCCAGAAAACTAAAAAGTTTAAATAGGATAACCAAATCTGCTCAGGTCATCTATGGTTGAGAGTTGGAGATCCTAGTACTAAAGAAAGTAGACATCCAAATAAGGTAACTGGTGCTCTGATTTGCATATTACCCGATTTTTGACTTCCACAAGTAAAACATGATATAATTAGCCATGAAATTCACCATCTTCAGCCACTCCGAACAATCGTCTTGCTCATTATAAGTTGAAGCTGTTGTAACGTACAACTACGTGGTGTTCTCCAAACATGCCAACATAATTTACTGAGATGCTGTGCGTGTCGTGGTTGGTGTAACACAACCAATGAGAACTCCTATGATAATTACTAAATTAAATTTATTATATCTAAATATAAATGTAACAGTACTGATAATAAAATAATAGGTATCTAATTTAGTGCGCACGGTGTGTTGCTGCAATAACCTTGATCGGGTACTCTCAAGGTCAACAAATATATATGTATGGACGACATTTTTATATTTTTCCAAAATATTTCTGAAATAGGAAAGCAATTCCCGAAGTTCTTTTCAGTTACTCATGACTCAATTACGTCACAACCTTATATGAGTTTTCCACATGAATATATCTTGTTTGTCCTTGTCTATTTAAGATATAGAGAGAGAGTATGACCGAGTTCTGCTGTTGGTTTTGCACAATTATTAAGTTTTATGCACAGTGTACTGTATATTTTTCTTTGTTTTTAAGCCATTGCATTGTCTGTCCTTCGATTTACGGTGTTTGATTACACATTTGGTATATTGACACTTTTCATGCAAGTACTAAATACCCCCAACACCGCCGCATTACGAAAAGTACTAAATACCCCGCCCCCGCCATATTACGACAAGTACTAAATACCCCCGCCCCCGCCACATTACGACAAGTACTAAATACCCCCGCCCCCGCCACATTAGGACAAGTATTTCTTATACAATAGCTTTATGGTAATATATTTCTAAGGACTACCTGAGAGTATGACTTGGTATGTTCTTCAATAACTACAATATCCGGAACATGTTTTCCTAACTAGATAAGGGGTCGTCGTGATAGGGATCGTATAGTTGATATTGTAATAATTACCAATGCAGTCGGTGCCCATCACCACTTTAGTTGTGAGTACGAATCCCACTCAGGCGAGGTGTACTCAATATAACATTATGTGATAAAGTTTGTTAGCGACTCGCTGCAGGTAGTTGGTTTTTACCGGGTACTCCGGATTCCTCCACCAATGAAACTGACAGCCACGATATAACTGAAATATTGTTGAAAGTGGCGTTTAACACCACAACCATAACCTTAACTAAATTTATACATTATATCAAGTACATTTGGTTATTCATTTATAGATGATCTCATTCAAAGAAACATATCGTGTAATTATCGTGAGGTTGGTTTTAGAATGATAAAACGCTAATTATAGATCATTATAATAACTTTAGACTCGTTTCAATGTGTTAAATTCATCCAGCAACGATTATTGTTTTTATAATATATATTCAAATTATCTCTTCAAAGCTTTAATTTCCAAAATAATCGATTTTCATATCTAAATGCAGTTCTTTAAATGTGATAAAGATGACGAGAAAACTCCTTTTTAATCACATTAATGGTTTCATGCACAATTCAGATATGTTGAATACAGTAATATAACGTACCGTTAATTCATTAGATTGAACGAGTATGTTTGCATCATTCACATCAGTGTGTAATCTTGACAGAACGGATCACAATTTATTTATCATGTTGAATAGTCAGTGCAGTTACGAGATAACGAGGCTCCCGTGAGAAATTCGACATCATTGAAATGTATGTCGTTTTCCATGTTATTTGTTTAAAAATGCAAAAGTACAATGGGATGAATCAATCTTTAATAATAATATTTCCAGTACTAATTTGAGTTGTCGGTCCATAAATATATAGGTTGCACCTTAAATTGTATCCTAATATCAAACCATGATTTCAACTGAACACCTATGTATGGCTAGTCCTTTACATCATATTATAGACAGATAACTGAATTATATTGTGAGAGCGTGTTAGGGTTAGTGTTATAATGCTTAACACCACTTTTAGCAATATTTCAGTTATATCGTGGCGGTCAGTTTTATTGATGGAGGAAACCGGAGTACTCGGAGAAAACCACCGACATATCGCAAGTCACTGACAAACTTTATTACGTAATATTATACCGCGTATACCATGCTATGAGCGGGATTTGAACTCACAATTTTAGGGTTAATAGGCACTGATTGCACAGGTAGTTATAAATCCAACTACCATACGAGCACGACAACGACAGCCCCTATATTGTGAGGAGGTCGTTAGACAAGTTTAACAAAATGGTCTTGTGAAGTGTAAGAATTAGGTGGTGTATTAGCTTTGGCTGGTTATATCAATTGTCGTACAACAGCTATAACAATGCTGTTTCTTTTCTTTAATTTGTGTCTAAATGTAATGTCTTATGTACATCCATATCCTTTCTTATTCACTGAAGTAATATAAAATACACATTTTGTATATATTCGTTTTAGACTAATTCTGCAAATTTCAAATCATAATTCTTTCAGGAAGCGGGAATACATATACATTGTGTATGTATATATATATAACAATCATTGCGGATTTTTATACCAGTTAACTAAATCTGAAAAAAACCAGTAAGGTTAAATCATTATTGCTAGATTTAGAAGCCAATCTACGCAATTTAAATTGGATAGACCAATAAGCACTGTTAAAATGGGTCTTTTTGGTCATTAACAACAGACGAAATGTCCTGTCGTATCATGAGCTTAAGAGTTATACAATACTAGTTTAATCTATTTTACAGAATTTCCACTAAATATTGAAAGAATACATGACGTAAACATGAATATATATATATATATATACATAGATCAATGCATTCAGGTTGTGAAGGAAACGAGCGTTTCTGAAAAAACGATCGGTAAGTATCGGGTATTTATATGTGCGTTCTGTCTTCCCCATTAGTCCGAGAGTGGACATTATAGATTACCAATCGTCAAAGCCAAATCGCTTCATACTTCACTGATGTAAGGCTAGTTACATACTCTATGCCTTATAACGCCTTTAGTGTCTTAATTTTTTTCTATATCAGAGTTCATGTAATAATAAGGTGATATGAGCAGAATCTAAATTTTCAGTGGCGGGGGATGGGCTATTTATTCTATTGATATTTGTATGAAGGAATATAAATACTGATCAGCTTTCTTGTGTGAACTTTATCTCAAGTAATAAAATAGTCTACATGTAATAATGTCACTACTGGCCATTACTTATTTGAGCATAAATCAACTTCCTTAAAGAAAATAAACATTGTTCGATGTTGACATAGAATAGTGTTAAAGGTTTTCGACAATGAAGCCTGTGTTGTTGCCCATAAACTCTTCCGCCTTTATTTGTTAAAACTTGAATTATAATCATGCTTTGTTCCAAATATATCAGCGTCTTATAAAATATATTGTACGATGTTGCATTTATTTGACGACCTATGATTGGATAAAATCATTCCTAAAAATAACGATTGAAAGGAGAGCCATATATGGAAATCTAGAGAATAAGATTAATACGCTTTACCTGGCCAGGAGAAAATTCCATTCATAAAAATAACACGCAGTAACGAAATGATGCAGACGGAAAATTACAGAAGGTCAGTGCATGGGCGGTGCTTAATTTTGTGTAACGACCATTACGTCTTTAGCCTTAGAATTCCATTCATAAAAATAACGACGCAGACGATAGATAAACTTGCAGTTACGAAACGATGCAGACGAAAATTACAGAAGACCAGTGGGCGGTGCTTAATTTTGTGTAGTGACCATTACGTCTTTAGCCTTAGAACTTCCAAGAAAGTCCGTCAAGCATAGTTCGTGGAAAAAACTTAAGCCCGGTATACACGATGCAAGTTTTGCATCCAAGTCTCCATTCAAGTTTCTTGAATTCAAGTTTTTTGATCGTGTATACCATACAAGAAACTTGAATCAAAAAACTTGAACGGACTTGGATGGAATAGAAATGCATCCTATTTTTTTTCAACTTGGATGGAACTTGGATGGAGATTGACCAATCAGAAGACAGAATCCTTATCAGCATCAATTTGTGAATGTAAATAATAACAACTACACGTGTTGTGCAACGATGGCGGGAAAAGAGGAAACTCCAAAATGCAGGAAAAAGACAGTTACATGGACTAATGAAATGATTGAAGATCTAATAGACTTCATAGAAATACATCCCATCGTTGCCTTCGAAGCCATTTACGAGCCCATGTTGACCTCTTTTTGGAGCTTAATCTCCTTCGCAGTACAATTGTACATAATAATGCAATACAAAGGGCAGCACCCTCCTCTCCTCCCAAAAATGCCATTTTGTTTGTTGTATTTCCCGCCAAGACTTGTGTGTATTCATCAAAATTTCTTGCATCGTGTATACACAAACTTGAATTCAAGTTTTCTTGATCCAAGTTTTCTTGAATGGAGACTTGGATGCAAAACTTGTATCGTGTATACCGGGCTTTAGTTACTGTTTCAAGTCATAGATCAGCAACATCGTACACAAATGTTCTAAGCTCCCGTGACCGTCTATCGTTATTTAGACGGTCACTAGGGAGCTTAGAACTTATATCATCAAACACATACTAAGCTAAAGGCTCCCAAGAGGCTGTATCGTTTATCTGATTTACATAGACAAGGATGACCAAAACAAAGACATCCTTCTGTATCAAAAATTCTGCCTCTTTTGAAGAAATTTGTTTTAGTATTCATATAGTATTATAAACCTAATGCTAGTGTTAAATGATTTATATTGGTTTGACTGAGCACGCACATCATAAATGTCACATTCCTCCCCTTCAAATACATATCAAAATCCCATACATAGATAAAATAAATTATGTTAAGTGTCAATTGCAGAAATCTAATTTAATATTGGTTTATATATAATGCATTACGAAACCAGGTATCTACATAGTAGCAGATATATAATCAGTGTTATTCTTTTTCGTAACTGACATACGTTTCTACTAGAATCACATATACTGAAATAGATGATGTTGAATCCAGTCCTTTTGTCAAAACAAATTACATTACTTCATGATCATTTTTATTCTGATATTGTGACATATGGTATATTATGTTCCTCCAGTGGGTATCCTTCAGCACATTTAAATGATTTATTTTTGTTTATTATTTGTTGCTTTTGCATTTATCTTAATGAAGAAATACACAATTTATTGGTATATTGAATAAGGGTAATAACAAAATTACCGAACTTCGAACAATCTTACAAAGGGAAAGTCAAAACTCATAAGTATATAAAGACGAAATCAGTCAACAACCGGAAAACTGTGAAAACCGTAATGACCCTGACTTGGTACAGGCATTTCTAAAGAAATGGTGGGTTGAATCAGATTTTAAAGCGCCAAACCTCCCGCATGCATTACGGCTCAAAGGTTCCGGCTGTCACTATAACAGTATTTATAACAATACTGGAACAAAATAGGTAAAATAGTTGTCAAAGCTGTACCAAATTCAATGAAGTAAATGTCAAAAACAATTTTACGTCACACATTGATAAAAAAATATTTTTGACATTTTTATTGACTTCCTTATCTTTATACATTTTCACTATATGAAAATGCATCTTTTATCATCGTCTCTGTAGAGACGGAATATATTTCGACAAGATCTTGGTATCGGAATATACACTTTTTAAGAGATCGAATAAGGCGAATCTTTTAATAGCCCTGGTCCAGTAGCCTGTTTCTCAGATGAAGATGACGTTTCAGGAAATCAGAATAATTGCTACTGGCCCTTGCGTAGTGAATCAATTGCGAGATGTAAACACAATATGCAGGAGAAGTTGGTATATTGCTGCACATATTTGGAAAAGTTATGATTTTAAAATTGAAGTCGTCCCGTTTATCATAAATTTTAGTACTGAGTTGACCACTCGTCAAATTCGAGGTAAAAATCCAAAAATGATGCGGACGAAGGAGACAAATATGTTATCCCAAATTTGATTACAACAATATGAAGACACAATGCTTTATCAAACCAGAGGGTCTCACTGGTAAGCCTCCCGCTTTTGAATAACATTATGAATTAAAAGCAACTATTTTCTGGGAGATATACCTGAATAAAATGTTAAACCATTCCTCAAAAGAAATTAAGAAATTACATCGTTCAAAGTTTACAAGGAAAGGTTGCCACACATTTATCTGATAGATAAGATGAATACGGCTGTATGATCCACTATCCAGGTGTAAACAAAAGGCTCACAAAATAGTGTATCATACATCTGTTTCACAATAAAAACAAAATAAACCAGGGGCTCTAGAGAGCATGTTTTGTTCACCTGAACAAAACAAAGACTCCCTCCTGCATGGAGTTTTTACTGAAAATTATTATTGTCCTGTAAAAGTCATCTATACCAATATCAGACTTTAAATAAAACACATTGGGCATTGAACATTTTTATGCAATTTCTCCTCCACTATTGTCACCCGTCATATTATTGTTAAAAGACACGAGCATCATCTGATATGGACATGGTGTTGGACATCAATATACGTAAATAAATATAATATAAAAAAGCATGAACCCCCTACAAAACATATGAGAGTAAAGATGAACTTTCCACTGATGGCTTCCATTTAATCATCGCATGGTTCAGTAGTTGCAATGTAATCCTTTATCAAGCAAATACTAATGGGAACCACAAACACTGCTGAAAGATATATAATCCAGGTGCTGCTCGATTGTTGCTATATATAAATGGAAAGTAAACAATGGGAAAATCGAAGTCATCTCTTTTATCATACAGTTTCATTCTTAAACGGTCTTCGCCCTCAATGTCTATGTGTAAGGCAATTCATAAAATATACCTAGCTATAACCGTGGTATCCCGTATTTCAAGTTCAATGGTACATGTACAATCAACATACATGTAGTAACAAAACCTAGAATTATTTAGTGAAAGGACATTATCTACACAGCGGAATGTGAATTTCAAAGGGTCGGGCTATCTTCTTTTCATTTTTCTTAAGAAGCTCTAGCATTACGTCTGCTTCAAACGAGTAAAGAGACAAGTCGGCGAGAAGAGGGGATGCAGTTCAGTTAGTACCCATAGGACCACCGACTGTCTGATGAAAAACTCATCCACCAAATATAACAAATACATAGTCAATCAAAACCTCGAGCATTTGGATGTCATTTACGGAGAACATTTTGTTAATTTTGTTTTTCCAATCAGATTTATTCCTTTCTAAAACAATTGACTTGTATGTAATTTGGTCATTCTGTTATATTAAACACGTGATTATAATCCTTTTCATCTTTCTTTTAGCTTACAGTGGGCTATATATAGTAGATGATAGGGAATGCTAACGATTATTACTGTTACAGGAGTAGACAGACCTTGCATGTATGTAGCCTAACATATCTTTATCATTTCTAAGAATCCACATCTGAATCACACCATCCCTTTAGTAGCCAGTGTCACAGTAACTCTCACGTCCGATTTTAACAGCTAATAAAAGAGATGTGAATAATTTGGAAAGAGGTTTCCTGGAGCATTTGGCAGACCCAGCACCATAACGAAGTTTTGTAAGGACACTTGTGTAATTTAGATATGCAGTAGAGTGACGGAAGATCCAGTTCTTAATCTTTCAGAATACACATATGATTCACACCACCCCTGGAGTAGCTAGTGTGACAGTAACTCTCAAGCACATTTTTAACTGCTGATAGAATTAATTGTTAATTAAGAAAAAGGTTTCGTGGCGCATTTGACAGACCCAGCAATACAACGATGTTTGCCTGCTAGTTTACCTACTATTGTCCATGACATTTCCTCCGTCGTCGGTGTATATATATAGGGTTGCAAAGTGGATTGTCAATGCCTAACTAGTTTATCTAGCAGTCTATATAATGTTATTTACTAATTGTGATATTGTGAGAGGCATTGTCTGCAAGAAATCCAACATTTAGGCTCACTATATTCCGACCCTTTAGTTAACTTCTCGTGGTGAAGTGTTGTTGATAACGTTAAGGTAGCCAGTTATAACGTGACCACATTATACATGAATGAAGAACTTGTGCAGGTGCAATCATGAGGCTTAAACTTGAATTCCTCAATGTTTAGGGATCTGCAGCCAGAGTTAATAGTTGAAGTGGGTGTAGTATTGGTATACTAGATTATAGAAACAGACTGATCTTTTAAATAAGGAGGAGTTTTAGATTGACCGATTTTCATGAAGGATATTGCATAGGTGTAAATTTTATAGTAAACGAAAGATAAGCAAATGTTGCTTCAGAATTCAGACACAGACATTATGCCCACCCATACCAGCGGAAGAGGAAATACAGCCAATAATTAATCATTTCATTTTGCGTTATATTTTTATTTACATTTTTAAGAATTATAGGAGAGATAAAACATAGTCTGCATATTCTCTTGTTTTAACAAATCTTTCAAGTCTCGTTACCTCTAAGTAATGATGCAAACGATGTACCTGAAACAGTTTTGTCTGTATACATGTATGTAATCTATGGTCTCAAATTGGTAGTCTATGACCACTGAAAAGTGTAGACAAAACTTCTAGTAGTGTATGCTGGTCTAAAAAAAACATGTGAAAACTCATGTAATCAGCACCGGCTAGCATTATTTGTAATATTGTTTGCACATGCCTAGACTACGGCGATCCCAATCCCCCACCTGAAAAATCGCCTGCCATTTTTGTTTTACAAATGTATGTATACGACAATAAACACCAAGAGGACTTCTTTGGGAAGACGTCGCATGGTTTTTATATGGCATTTGTGGCCAATATCAACCATTTAATAATACTCATATATGAATCATATTACAGAGACATATTAATATATTTACTTTCAACTCAACACGTGTTATCGGGAACTCCGGTTTCCTCCACCAATAAAATTGACCGCCTCGATATAACTGAAATACTGTTGAAAGTGGCGCTAAACACCATACCTCTAACCCCATATTTTATCATATCGTATATAAAATTTTGATAATATTCTTAATATATTTTAGCTTTGGACTGTGACCTTGAGATAATGATAAAATACCAAAGTGGTGGATGGACAATACGCTGCTTTCGGGATATTGGTTAATAGTTAATCTATGACGTAAATATAAAGGTAAGTAACTACCACTAAAGGAGATAGGCAATATGTCTAAAGTGTAGTGTACGTTGGTCTCATGGTGTTAGTTGGTACTTAAACTGCTACGTTGGGATAATGATAAAATGCCACTCAGAGAGATACATGTAGCCAAAACATCTTAGCAATGTTAGCTGGTCTCAGGTGATGGTTGATGGCTTCCATGTTACGCTAAGCTGAAGGTAATATACCACAGAGGGGAATACACATGAAATAAAAACCAATAATAAATAACAACAAAAAATGATCAGCAGGGAGGTCGAATATATTCATACATGTCTTTGAATAATCTGCAAAAATAAAATAAAAAGTACATTAAAATAGTGTATGTCGATACGTCTGCTGGGCTAGTAGACTATTAGTCTCCGAGGGTATCATCCGCCCAGTAGTCGGTTCTTCGGCTCGTACATGGTCTATTAGATACATTGATACTTGAAATTCACATTTCCTTAAAATTCAATTCATTAAACTATAGTCAATCTCCCCAGGCATATCAACCTTGGCCAACTTTGGCTACTCCGTTCATGTCCTTTGGCATACTTGCTCGAAAAGACGTTTAAATTATTTGGCTTTCAAACCTTCTGACCGATAGCGTACCTGATGAAGCTTATTCCAGTAACACACATTGCGTACTAAATTAGACATATACGGGGTTTTTTTTTATTTAAAAGAACAGAAAAAGTAATATATAAGGGTAATAACAAAATAACCGAACTGCGAACAATCTTACAAAGGGAAAGTCAAAACTCATAAGTATATAAACAGACAAAATCAGTCAACAACCGGAAAACTGTGAAAACCGTAATGACCCTGACTTGGTACAGGCATTTCTAAAGAAATGGTGGGTTGAATCAGATTTGAAAGCGCCAAACCTCCCGCTTTCATTACGGCTCAAAGGTTCCGGCTGTCACTATAACAGTATTTATAACAATACTGAAACAAAATAGGTAAAATAGTTGTCAAAGCAGTACCAAATTCAATGAAGTAAATGTCAAAAACACTCTTACGTCACACATTGTTAAAAAAATATTTTTGACATTTTTGTTGACTTCCTTATCTTTATACATTTTCACTATATGAAAATGCATCGTTTATTATCGTCTCTGCAGAGACGGAATATATTTCGACAAGATCTTGGTATCGGAATATAAACTTTTTAAGAGATCGAATAAGGCGAATCTTTTTATAGCCCTGGTCCAGTAGCCTGTTTCTCAGATGAAGATGACGTTTCAGGAAATCAGAATAATTGCTACTGGCCCATGCATAACGAGTCAATTGCGAGATGTAAACACCATATGCAGGAGAAGTTGGTATATTGCTGCACATATTTGGAAAATTTATGATTTTAAAATTGAAGTCGTCCCGTTTATCATAAATTTTAGTACTGAGTTGACCACTGTAGTAAAATTCGAGGTATAAGTCCAAAAATGATGCGGACGAAGCTGTATCTGTGGTCTCTTTAACTTCCAGCTCTGGAGGATATATCAATGGAAGAAATTCTGCAAATCTAGAATTATTGATAGATAAAACGTCATCAATATACCTGTATGTGAAATTAAAGGCTCTAGACTCATGAATCTTCTTATCTTTTACAAGCTTTTGAAGAAACTCCGACTCATGAGTATAAAATTAAATCGGCTAGAAGAGGGGCACAATTCGTACCTATTGGTATGCCGACGACCTGCTGAAACAGTGTCCCTCCAAAGGAGACAAATATGTTATCGATGATGAACTCCAGCATACTGATTACTTGTTCCTCGGAGTAGCATGTTTTACCTTTTTGAATTTTGTTTGAAAAATATGTTGAATTGTAGCCTAACACAACAAATTTCGAGCCATAGTTTCTATGACTGAAAGCTTTGTGAATTGTTTCTTTTAAGCGGGTTTTTAATTTGTCATGCGGTAGGGTGATATATAGAGTTGAAAAATCAAAAGTTTTGATGGAGGATACCTGAGAGAAAGATCTTGATTGTAGGTTATCCAAAAGATCTTTAGAGTTTCTCAAAATCCACATGTGATTTATGCCACTACGCGAGAAAACAGTTTCACAATATTTCTGTTGTCCCTCTTTTACTGCAGACAGAATCTTTGTCAAAAGCATAGACAATTCTTTCGTCGAACAAGTTGATGATCCCGCTATGTACCTTTCTTTGCATGGTGTCTTATGGAGTTTAGGTATCCAATATAAATAGGGTAAATCCTCAGACTCTTTACCAGAGGGAATGTTTAAAGAGGTCATGAAGGATCTGTGGTTAGCTAGGATTTCATCTTTGTCGAACGAAGTTGGTTTGTATGTGGTATTACTAAAGGTATCTATACCTAATTCCTTGATTAGGCATTCGAAGTAATATGATTTACATACAAACACGATATTGTTGGAAGCCTTGTCCGCAGGAACGATAGCATAATTGTCATGAAGAGAGGAAAGACACTTAACAGCTTCTTGGTCTTTAAATACAGACTTAGGACGACTATTAACACATTTTTTGAGCTTGCGAATATGAGAGACAAAATAAAATATCTAGAGTAAAGAAATAAATATTTTTTAATAAAAGAAAGACAGTATTCAGGACTGGGTTGTACACGTTACATTATACTTGAATAAGATATTTATTTTTATTCAATGTTAAAAATATATTCGAATCGTTTACACCTGTAATTATGTCTAATATCGGGAAAATATAAATTGACTAACAATTTTTCTCCTTTTACATGAGAGTGTGGCCATGTCTTTCCCTTTCCGTGTCGCTCTACCTTATCCAAATGATAAATTCCTGCTCAA
This sequence comes from Bathymodiolus brooksi, assembly GCA_963680875.1. NCBI lineage: Eukaryota > Metazoa > Mollusca > Bivalvia > Mytilida > Modiolidae > Bathymodiolus > Bathymodiolus brooksi. Next base: position 60,899,902 of record OY804575.1, read on the forward strand.
AATTTTATTTCATACAGTGCTAAATTCTGAAAACTATGATGCGAAAAATAATAATAACAGTTATGTCCATATTGACATTTCCTTTATCATTAATGCATGTTTTATTAAGATGATATTCTGAAAAACATATGTGTCAGCTCAGAGTGTCGGCTTTCTTAATTGTTTTGTTTTCAATTACATGCCTTAGCTTGCTTTGGGCTGTCCAAGAAATCGTTAAAATACACAGACATAAGTTCTATTATGAGCACCTTTCTTTTGCTTCTGTATTGTCTGCCCTTCAGTTTACTGCTTCTTATTATCCCTTTTGCATACTGAGTTTTTGATACATACATAAATGACAATTGTGCATTGATTAAATTCCAATAAAGTACATTTGTATTCTTTACATATAGAATATAACAATTTCGAAATGGACCGAAAGTTAAACACGGAGTTCATACTTACTACAAATATCTCCTGGCACCGGATAAGCCGAGGTAAATTGCTAGTCCCTACAACACACATTCCTATTTCATTGTTCTATAGTTAAATTTCTTTCATTCTCTGATTTTTTACGATTTTTTTCAATTTGTTCTAAGAAATTAAGTATGTAACCGCTTTTTCTTTATTACAATTGAATTAAATTATGGAAAAACACATCTTATGTAAGTCTTTAATGTAACAAGTTATAATTTGGAGAATACTTCATGAATTTAGCTTGTGTCTATCTAATTTATAGACAACAATATGTTTATGCAATCAACTGAGAAAGATTGAATTGACTTGTACCATCAGTTGCAATAAACAAACATATACACTTTGTCAATCCACGTGTGTGAAATTGTGAAATGTTACTCCAATGCATTGTATGATGCCTTGTCATATTTTTGTGATTTGCTTTGTTTTGTTTCTATTTTGTTGTATTTTTACTTTTTTTTCTATTTTGACAAGCTTTTAGACGATGAAAGGGTGATAACCCAAATGTAAAATAAATACATGCGGGGAAAGTTCCACAGTCGGAGAATGAGATAACTAAAAACAAAACGTCGATGTATTAATTAATCAACTAATCATCATCATTTAATGCAAACAAAAACATCTTGTGAGTTAATAACTTTTATATTAATATATTGCAAACTATTGTGCAATACCTTTTCTATTGTTTTTCTCAACAGGACATTACCAGATTGATAACAGAGAGATAGGACGAACATATAGTATCAATATCCAAAGAGATTTTCGAGAAAACAAACAATCCTAACACAACAAAAAAATAGACCGGCAGCATAAACGCAAGAGCAAAAATAAATTCAAAAGGCTTTAACAACATGACCAACATACCAGAGTGAAACCAAGTTCTAATTCAAGCAAGCAAGCTTCTTATTTCTCACCAATTAAAAAAGGTTGTGTGAGAACGCCGGGAAGCAACGGTTGCTAAGTATTTGACAAAAACTCATTATACAAGAAAGAATATGGGAGTATCAAAGATCATAGTTAATTAACGAGAATATCACAATAAACCTCAGAGTAACTAACAAAATACATTAAATCAGCTTTAAAAAAAACAATTCTGCAGAAAGGTTCATACTGCAAACGTAACTAGAAAGGTTACATATATTTATAGATACAGGAACTTGAAAAAGTGTTGTAAACATATGTTAAAGAGAGGCAGAGACAATAAATTGAAAGTTTGTTTCAAGATAGCTGTGATGGTATGTAAATCTTGTATTGTGTTTACAATATCCACAATTCCATTCACTGTGTCACAAATGACAATGGATATGTTCCACTTGTCGTAAACACTTCTCGGTCCTTTCCTCGTTCATGACTTATCACCGGGTTTGTAACTAGATTAACACGACGGATGTCACAAGTGGAGCAGGAACTGCTTGCCCTTCCGGAGCACCTGAATTCACCCCCAGTTTTTAGTGGGGTTCGTGTTACTCGATCTTTAGTTTATATGTATGTTTTGTAGATTGTTGTTTGTCCTTTAGTATTTTTTTCTTTTGGTCATTGTGTTGTCTGTTCTTCGATATACGAATTCTGATTACCCCTTTGGTATCTTCAAGCTCCTATTACTGCACTTTACAGAATTAAAGTCCCTTTTTCTAGTTTATCGATTTATCGATATTATAAACAAATACGGATTTTACAATGTTGATTTGATTTTCTATTGTAAGGCTATTTACATGTGTATGCCTCCATAAGCGACTATTGTCTGTAAATTCGGTATATGACGTGTCCGTGTTTATCTTTGATATTTGTGTTTGTATTAATGTTTTTTTTCTGGAATCCCATATTTGCTCAAAAGCGTCTTCTGACGTTAGAATTCTGTGGTCATCTTTTTTCTGAAATGAAGATAGAATTCTGTGGTCATCTTTCTCTGAAATGAAGTTATTTTTCATAAACTTACAACAATTCCACGATTAGTACTTCTGACGCTGCTTTCCAATATTTCTTCATGTTTTACGTAGTTGAGAACCATAATTACAGTATTTATCTATGCTGTAATATGTGAAGTAAAACAGACATCTGGAATGTCTATTTTAAAGCATGTCGTTGTGACACGCAGTGTAATGTAATTACTCCCTAATAAGAAAGAATTACGTAAATTATAAAGCCAGCCTTTACCAGTAAGTTGTTTGACATTTTCTCTGCAGACAAATAATACATTTAACAGGAGAAGCGAGAATTTCGATGTAAATGACAGAAAATCCATTTAAATCTGTTTTCTTCTATTGACAAAGATACCATAAAGAAGAGAAATACACTATGCAATACTATTATTTGTGGTCATAAAGCCTACTGCATTATTTTTGTTTATTTATGAATGTTCTCTGAAAAAAAGGGAAAAAAAGAATATATGAATAAATTTAATAAAATGCCTATATACTGAATTACAAAATCAAGTGGATTAGCGGTTTTCATCGACCCAAAACAACGGCATTTCATTTGCATATTGGTACCTGTGGTCAATGATAAAGACAAGCACTGTGCTCTCTTTTATTGTTTGTTTAATACAATGTTGTTAATCTTGTCCGGCATTACATCTTTCATGTTTTTTGATTTAGTTACTCTACGTTACCATCGACCCTTTTTTTACCCTCGATGGAACCCCCTGTGGTAGAAATACGGCAAAATGTATCCGTTGCGTGGTAAAACCTCCCCCCTCCTCCCCGAATACGACGGATGCCACTAGTGGAGTAGGAATTGCATACCCATCCAGAACATCCACCTGCATCCGCGGGGTTCGTGTTGCTCAATTTTTAGTTTACTGTGTAGCGTTTTGTAGATCATTGTTTGTCATATTTTTGCCACTGTGTTGTCCATCTTTCTTCGATTAACTACTTGATTACCCCTTTGATATCTTCAAACTTTCTGTGATTAAAGCAGACATTACTATTATCAAATTTGAAAATTTATATTTTTTTTTTGCAAATTATCAAAACAAAACTGCTGGATGCGATTCCCGTATCTCAGCCCATGGAGTTGGCCAGGTGTTGGGATAGGCGATGCTCTCTCGATGGTAATTGTCAGGTTAAATACTGAAAGCCTGATCGTGATGGCCCATGCATGCTGAAGACCCCTTGTGTAGAACAGCTCGTATCTCAAGGAAGTATGCACAATCTAGTCGATGCAAGTAAAAGTGTTTGATTCTCCTCTTTTGAGGGTATGTAAGGATAATATAAATGATTCTCCTCTTTTGAGGGTATGTAAGGATAAGAGAAATGATTCTCCTCTTTTGAGGGTATGTAATGATAATAGAAATGATTCTCCTCTTTTGAGGGTATATAAGGATAATAGAAATGATTCTCCTCTTTTGAGGGTAGGTAAGGATAATAGAAATGATTCTCCTCTTTTGAGGGTATGTAAGGATAATAGAAATGATTCTCCTCTTTTGAGGGTATGTAAGGATAATAGAAATGATTCTCCTCTTTTGAGGGTATGTAAGGATAATAGAAATGAACTAAACCAATTGCTACCGACATGTTATACGGACAGATGTGGGCAAAGTACACTTGCCTTGGGGAGATTTTAAATTCCAAAATAGTGTGAAAGATCCTACAAGAGTTATGGTTCTTTTACCTTTGACATGGGGAACTGTTCTCTTGCCTAAATAAGAAACATGATATCTAAAATTACGAGAACTTGATTCATGAATTAAAAAATGTTATTTTTTAAATTTATAAACCATGGATTTGTGTCTTCAACAGCTTACTACTCAACCTTCTTTAAACATACACTCCTCCTCTTCTTTATTACAGCTATATCAACTCCTCTTAGTGAAATGATGTTACCATGTAGTGTTTTTTCCACATACGATTAAAATGCCAACCCTGATTTGTAGCTGGGGGTGAAGCGTTGTTGTAAATAATATTGAACGTTATTATTAATTCAACCATCGTGACACGATTTTTGGGTAGTGTTTAAAATACAAACATTTTGCCTTTTTGTGTCATCAAGAGCAAGATTTATTGTAGAAAATTATTGTAGATGTAATTAATTTGAAAAGATTAAAGTCAATAACAAAATTTAATACGCACGCTGGTCGATCCAACCGCTTGGTACATATGCCTATTCTGTAAGCCAGACATTTGGCACATAACAATGAGTGTATATAGGCTACATCGGTAAATACATTAACATCTGATATCGATACATATGTTGAAATAATCAAAATTGTATATATATATTTTTCAATACAGTTGTAATGACTGACGTGTTGTTGTTTACCTCTTATCGTATATCTTAAACGGTGTCCATTTGGGAGTGGCGTTATTAAAGTCTTCCAACCAAACAATAAATATAAATTCCTATATGTCACGCACATAAGTAAGGTGTCTTGGATATTTATTATCGACGCCATCTTAACTTTCGAGATTGATTCACTTTGAAAAATGTACCTGGAACATAACAATTGTTCTAAAACATATTCCTAGTTCTTTAAAAAAAAAGATGCTCTCATGATATGTTTTCTACTTCAAAACCCCTTTTTATGTCCCTCGATTAGGTCACATCAATATATGAAGTACCAGTGAAAATAAAAAGGATTTTATTTCTTAAACATTTTTTTCGTATATTAGCACTGTTTTTTCATATAATGTATCATCATTTCTTGACTTGACTGAATAGAAGGAACGATTTTTGAATTGCACGTTTCATTGTAAAGTCTAAAATATTGACCCCTTCCCAAATGGTACAGAGAAGAAACAAGAGATTTCAACATTTATCGAAAGAGAATCCCTTTTGAACATTGTGTATGTATGTACTTTCAACATTTTAAAAACTATTTGATGTACACTCCGAGAGATGTTGTCTTGAAGTTAGAATGTGATCTCGATGAAACAATTCAGCCGATATTCTTGTGACAGTGAAATGCCTTTCTTATCTAAGAGGAAAGGAAAACAACACAAAGCAAGTAAAATCAATTATGTCTAATTTGATGGGAGTTTTTTTTTTATTGACGATGCTTTCTTCGTGAAGACATTTTGAGAAAACAGTTTATCAGCACTTGATTTTCCTTGTTGATACATGACAAGAGGTGTATTTAATAAAATTACAATCAAATCTCAATGTTTCATTTGTCGTTCTATAGAAAATATCCAAAGGCTAGATGTATTTTAAACTCCCATCATTTTAAGTATACAGGCTGCTCAATTTAAGATATTTTTCAGCATATAAATCCTATAAAATTGGTTAAAAATGGGTGAATCTTTTATTCTGTGGGTTTTATACTAGAACGTCGATAACCTGATTATTGTGGAAACTTTACAAAAACATTTTCTGGAATATATTGCTCAGTTTTTCCAAGTACATATTCATTATCTGTTCGGTTTATTTTAAGCAGTGGGGCATATTTATGAATGTTTCGATTTCTATTGATGAAATGGCAGATGGCCAGATATGGACGGAATATTGCGCCTTGCAACTGGCCAACCACAATTCGTAAAAAAAAATGCTGATTATTATGAACTGCTACCAGTTGTTTTTTATGTCTTAGGCACGTAACATTCCCCAAACACAAGACAACTGTTCTATAATTACCTGTAAAAAATAATCCCAATATTAATATTCGACAATATTATTATTACAAATTGCACTGAACCATCGGAATATACATGTTTCATTAACAACTAGTACGTAAAATACAAATATAAAATCAGCTCATTCTGGCTTAAACAGTAAGAATTTTCACAATTTGAAGAAATATCCATATTTGATTACATACCGGAGATGTTGAAAAGAAACTCAATTAACGTTGCAATTATAATTTGCTCATTGGTTTATCGAAGAAAAGGCAAATGTGAAATATTGATACCAGTGAAAACACATCTTCACATCTCTGTGGAGGAGAAGGATAAAAAGGGGACTTATCTTCCTTGCTTATACGATAAACATAAGTATTTTTTACTAAACTAATGTGATAAATTTTTTTCCTATTCTAATATGTAAGTAATGTATAATTCACACCAGACAATTACGTTATACAATTTGGAGGGATTGTAGTGGTCGTGATCGTATTGTAGTTGGATTTACAACTACCTGTGCAATCAGTGGCTATGACTACTACAGTTTGGTGTTCAAATCCCGTTCATGGCAAGGTGTACCCAATACAGCATTATGTGATAAAGTTTGTCAGTGATTTGGGCAGATCGGTGGTTTTCTCCGGTTTCTTCCACCAATTAAACTGGCCACTACAATATAACAGAAATATTGTTGAATGTGGTGTTAAACGCCATAACCTGATATAATTCGGCAATTCAATTTATCTCTAATGCTTTAAATATAAAAAGTGGAAATGTTTATATGCACGTTTGCAATAAAAATCATTCATGAAATTTTCATTTTAAAAAGTAAAACGCAATACTTTGAAACTAACCAAAAACTTTAAAAGTTTATTCACAAATGAAGCTTTGTGATGTTAATCAATGTAAAATGAAGTATCTCACGCTCTCTTGTTGCTTTATGTACTTTATCTTTACATCAGGAACGCGCTGATAACGCAATTCACGTCATAATAAAGCATTCCCGGGTGTCATTGATTGTTGCATATAACAAATGTCGGCGCGATGGCCTGTATCTGTCAACAGTGTGCACTAGATTCCTAAAATACCTATACATTTGGGATATACAATCTGAACTATCTGATTTCCGCTTTGATCAACATTGGCATTAATATCTCTGAATTTCTTTCATCAGATGTAAACAACGTGGGATAAACACGATTATAATGCGGCAGGTTTTACTGAGGTGATTGATTTGAGCTTATTGTATATAGTCGTGTTGCTTTGTTAAAGTGAAAGTACAGAACCAGTTGGGGTTTACATTTTTTTTTAAATCAACTGTTATCAGTAATTTTGAAATAAAGATAGATAGTACCCTGTGTTGCTTTCCATTACCCAACCTTCTTCATCATGACAAGCATTAATTGTATTGATAAATCAGTCAGCCAGAGAACGCCCAAGAACTCTTGCACGATATTGGAAAAAAACATAACACCTGCTTACTATATATTTTGTTAATCAGATTATTTAATATGCCAGGTCAAACTTTGATTATACAGAATGTACTCGCTGTGACTTTTCTTAACTTAAAGTTATACATAGACGTATGAATAAAATCAAAAACCAGATGGCAGGACTCGATAGCAGTATATCTTAACACTTTTCCCATATGTACAATTATATATGTCTCCACGACCATATTGTATTGTATTCCTTCATATAATTTAACTTAACTTGGTAGTCTCTGAGAATATTTTTATACTCGGACTAATATTAAAATATATCATGCGATGGCGACATCTTGGATTTCCGATCGCATAAATAGACCGATACTCAACTATCGATACTTCTCCAGTGGCAGTCAAAAGTTTTTGAACCGGTTTTCCCATTCATCTTAATTTCTGTAATTTTTTATGTTGTTCAACATATGGCAAATTGAGAATTTAGAAACTTACTTTTTACCAAGAATTACACCTTGTGTGTGCAAGTATCCTTCAAGCTTTCATCCAGAAGACATGGAACATAACAAGCCTATCTGTAGTTGGATGTTTATTGAATCGTCGCTCCGAAAAATCTTAAAATTGCAAGTTTGGTAATACCTTTGAAATATAAATTATCTACAACAATTGGGGGTGGGGGGGGGGGGGGGGTGAGGTTATGGTATTTAACGCCACTTACAAACAATATTTAAGTTATATCGTGATAAATAGAAAAGGGTCACTTCTGTACAATATTACATCATGCACTTGACATGAAACTCCACTAGAAGAGTAGAATCTGTAATTGCACGATTGACATACAGCTTTCCAAGATAACACACTTTCAATAGTTTTACCTTTCCTAATAATAGATTTACTTCCCCATCAGGAATTGTGACTGTAAAAGTGTCCGATTAAGATTAAAGAGCCAGTGGGAATAGAACTAAGAACATTTTGAGTTAAACGTAATGAGAAACATTTAATTTTGCTTCTGGTACAGTTTTTAAGAGATTGTTTTTTAATATATGTAATACCCTGAGGATGTCACTCCTGGCATATTTCTGAATCTGTTAGTTCTGAAAATTCATCGACTGTTGAGAGATATGTCGTATTAGGTGGAAATTTGCCATCAGAGATCTGGTTTAGAAACAACACATTAAGACATTGTTTTTCATATCATCTTTGTATCTGGAGTGGCTTTAATTGAATTATGTGCATCACCATCCGACACCATAAGGAATTCTAAGATTGGAATATTTAAATGTAAGGTGTTATCGGGGAAAAGAAGCGTACATAATACCAACAACTCGATTGATCCATTAGCTATGGCATTCTTTTACGATCCTATCATGAGGCTATTTGAAAAAAAATGCAATAGAAGAGGTTCTGCTCTAGAACTAGGTGATAGATGCAGCTGGATCATCTCCACCCCCTGTATAGTCTAGATGTAGCAAGGGTCAGAGAGATGTATTGCAACCATCCGGATCCAGTCCTCCACAAACACGGGCCGAAACAAGACAATTTGGTCGCACAATATGGTTGACCTTTACGAAATATCAATATCTCAAATGACAATGGATCTTTTACTTTTTACGTATATTTTTCCTTTCTTCTATCACTGCCAAGACTTGTAGTTATGAGTAACATGACGGGTGTCTTATTAAAAGCAGGAACCGCTTACCCTTTGCGAGCGCATGAGTTCACCGAGGGATTTTATTAGTGGTTCCGTGTTTCTCATCTTTTTAGTTTTTTTTGTTTTGTCCTATTATGTGTCTTTACGTACCTAGTTCCGAATTGTGATGTCCGCTACGAATTCCACATAAAAACGATGTTAGATTTGTCTTTACTTCCGGTTGTTTGTACGAGGGGCTCATGTCTTACTTACGTTATTTGTGGTTGTTTGCACATAGTGGTGTCCAACACATATTGTGTTGTGTTTATATTTTTTATACTCCAATGCTGCCAGTTTCTCTGGATTGTCCATTCTTGATTGCTCCTTCGGTTTTCTCTAATGTTTATTTATTCTACCCTTCTATAACACACGTGTGTGTGGTGTGTCTATCCGTTGTAGCTAGGTTCCACACAAGAGAACAATTAATGTCATTTGGATGTTTTATTTGACGACTACTTCTAGTAAGATGCTGCTGAAAGGTGTCCTTAACGTGAACAGAACATGTCATCATCTAAGCACAAAGAGCACGCATACGTCCATCCATAGGGTCACTTGAGTATTTGATTTGTTTCGCATAGCGAGCTGACGACTCCTTAAGTGGTTTTAACCCGCATCGTAAACACAACAATGTTATATTTCTATACTCATTTGTTCAATAGTAAAGTAAGCATAATTGTTGATAATCTCATCAACCTCTACAAAACCAATCGTCTGGCTGACATAAATCTTCACAACACAAAGACAGTGATTCGAGCTAATATAAAAAAAAAGGTCATGGCTTGCGATAGGTACACAAATGTTACATGGTACTAGTATCTAGATTTCAATTGACTGATTAATATATATGAGCTATTGCTTACGATAAAATGTGCAGTATATTAGCTATATGCATAACAAGAACAAGTTTCCATGCAATAAATCATGTACGACAGATAAAAGGTGGCACTTGGATGACATTGTGGACAGATGTCAAAGTTTAAAGATGATACAATGGACACGGTCGGACATTTGTCCTTGCCAACAGCACACCAATGACCACTCCATTTCTAACAAGCTATACCTGATTATGAGTTGTTGTCTCAGAAAACGAGGCACTCGTTTACCCTTCGTTCTTCACTAGTTCTCAACTATTGAAGTTCGTCCCCATAGCGGAGAAACTATGTCATATTTTCATGCTCATAGGTTTTTTTCAGGCTTGTGACGATTGAAAGTACATTGTTTTCTTAATGGTCTTTGGTGGACTTGCATTTTTGCTAAAAAAAATAAATTTGTACAACTTTGTTCCAAAACCAACTCTCACCTTGAACTATTTACATACCAAGCTTGATTCAATCAACATCATATATTTCCTGCCAAGCAGCATTCATCGAATGTATAATATGTATTTTGAACCTTCCATCAAAAAGTAATTGATGGATATTTACAGAAGAGTTTTAAAATTAGGTTATCTGTATGTCAATTTACCAGTTTGACTCCAGATAAGTATTATATACAAGCTTTTTGCAAAATAAAATGTGAAACTTCAGAGCTAGCATTACCGACACATCGTAATCGATTTTTTTGACATTATAAGATATGCAAACATAAACTTAGAATTAAAGACAACTCCCTATTTCAGAAAGCCGTTTCAAACTAACTCAGTTCAGTAATACATGATTTAAATTATATGCCTTAGAGAATGATTGTTAAAATTTGCAATAGATTTTCATCTGTTCATTTCACAAGATACAAGAAGTAATATAATTTTCTTATTTACTTGAAGAAATTAAGAATATTTTCAAGAGTCTCAATGACAATGGAATATTTAAGTATAATCTACAAACTAGTAGAAATGAGTTATGACATTTTCAGTGGTATGATGAGACGGTTTATTTTATTTCGATATGTAATTCAATTTAAGTTTCTGTTTATTGCATTTTTACAAGCATTAAAAGTGATATTAGTAAAACAAAATATCACGAATATGTTATGAAATTTTAGAAAGTTTATTTTTCAGTGCTCTGGTCTAGTTTTGTTTAGCAATTTCAAAGAGATTCATTTTCTGATGATCGCTTAAGAAAATGTTTGAAGATACCAAAAGGGTTATTCAGAAGCCGTAACTCAAGAAACGACAGAGGATTCAATAGCCAAATATAAAGGGACAACAATACAATAACTGTTTGAGAGGGATGAACACAGATGGTCCAGACGAGTGCACAGTTCCTGCTCCGCTAGTGATGCAAACCGTGTCACCTGCTTTTACTACAAAAAGGCAGTCCAGTCTCAGTTAATACAAAGCTGTTGAAAAACTACCATGAAAAACACATTGCTTGCATAACAAATTTAAACAGTGAAAACACGTGTGTCTGTAAAAACAATTTGAAAACCTCCATGGAAATACCAACCTTGGAAAGGCCTATAGCAATGAAGGATTTAAGTGGTAGTGACACTATGATTGCTAATATTATACAATAATAATACTGTACTGTAGATAAGGGTAATAACAAAATTACCGAACTCCGAACAATCTTACAAAGGGAAAGTCAAAACTCATAAGTATATAAACAGACAAAATCAGTAGAAGAAACACACATTGTAATTATTTCAGACTAATGTATTGATGACCACAAGCGATATGAAGGTTAAGGAGAGGATCAGAATACATTTACTGTCTAAATACAGATCAAAACATGTTGATATGCATTGGCAATATTAAGGCCATCACATATTTAAATGTAAAGGGGTATGCACCAACATTTCCTTTTTAATATGCATTTGTTGTTATATCACTGATAGCCTGCAGTACAGACCATACATTATGTTTCTATCAAGTCTTAAGTATTTCTTGTTTTATTCCATATGGTGAATAAACATTGGATTACATTGCAAAAAGACGGACTCAGCTAATGAGGTTCAGTTAAGCTTCAAAGCACACAAAAGATAGACTATAGTTATGCTAATGAGGTTCAATTAAACTTCAAAACACACAAAAGACATAAACTATATTTATGCTAATGAGGTTCAATTAAACTTCAAAACACACAAAAGACCCAGACTAAAAGTTATGCTAATGAGGTTCAATTAAACTTCAAAACACACAAAAGACATAAACTATATTTATGCTAATGAGGTTCAATTAAATTTCAAAACCCACGAAAGACCCAGACTAAAATATATGCTAATGAGGTTCAATTAAACTTCAAAACACACAAAAGACATAGACTAAAGTTAGTAGAAGTCTAGGTAAATTGTTTAACAGGAATGTTAAACATCCCTCGAGATAAATTTACCATAATGAACGAATTGCTATGGATATGATACTAAATGGAGATTTCTTAACACAATCAGCGTTACATTTATTGATTCACCCACATGTCCCACTAAGAAAAGTTTGAAGATAGCAAATGGTGTAATCTGAAGCCGTAATTCGATGAAGGACAGACAAGACAATGGTCAAAACGAAACAGGACAAACAACAAATTACAAAACACTACACAGAAAACTATAGATAGAGCAACACGAACTACACTAAAACTCGGGGGTTAAATCAGGTGTTCTAGAAAGGTAATAAGTTCCTATTCCACATGTGGCACCCGTCGTGTTGCTCTTATTACAACGCCGGTGATAAGTCATGCACCCTTTTGTAACATTCTTCTTATAAAAGAGAAAATTTAAACAGCAATGGTCAACAATCCCACCAATATTAAATAAAAAGATTACTTTGTCGATGAAAATACAGGCCATGGCATGGGAAAGGCCCACAAAAAAATCGCAGGTCTAAACTGGAACCCTACTCCTCATTTATTATTAGCTTGATTAGCCGATTAATTCGGCCCGGTATATTTGATTCCGCGTCTAGATGAAATAGTCGCAACTGATGTAAATTTCAATCACTATGATATCGTCCTCCATGGACAAGGTTGGCAACACATGGCAGATTCATCTCCTCATGAAATCGTGTACGGCAAGCAGAGGGTTGTTGTGAACCTATTCATTGTATCTGGGTTCTACATGTGGATGACAAAAAAATACGAAATATACAAGTTTCTATTTTAAAGTTCAAATTGAAATGTTAGGATATACATGATAGGTGTTTTCGCCCAAATTAGTTTTTTCTGGTTGTTGTTGAAAACCTTGGTAGTTTATTAATACCGTTCAACATGTCTAATCCGACACACCAAGGGACCAGGGAAATGTGACGGATTGTACAAGATGTAGGAATACTCAGGGTTTTCTTTGTTGTTGACAGATGTACTTTGGGACCATTAATGTATGTTGCATGTTACAGGATGTCAGAAGATGCAGGTGTCGGATTACACTTTACTTATTTTCCATGTGTATATTCAACAAAATCTAAGTAAAAATTGCTTATGTCGCATTTCTTTCTCAAGATGTTCATTCAGATAGATTTATAGAAATAATATGATATTTATAGTTAACATTTCAGAATTAGGATTGCATATAGTAATTCTCCGTGAAACGTCAGATGTTTATTGAAATGAAAGAATAAAAAGGGGGGAAACACTACACTGTCGGAACAAATCCAAAATCAATAATAAATATCGTAAAAATAGATACTCCCAACACACAAATACATGACCGATAACTTTCCGTCCTTGATACAGGCACTTCAATAAAAAAAAAAGGTGGAGGGATTATGAGCCCAAACTTCCGTTCTTAGTGAAATGATGCGTTGACAAGAAAAAAAATAATTTAGAAGATAATAAATGAATATATCTTCTAAGCAAAACAAAAAAGACTCATTTGTTGAAATATAACTAAACAGTCAAAAATACAATTTAGTTATGTAACGTTGTGTTATTATGTTGACGAATTCAAGATCGACAGCAATCATTTCATAGACAAAGATTGCGTGAGTTCGTATAAATATAAAGTATGCATATCTTATTTCTGACTAGGAGATACAATGTTCAAAGAATATACACATACAAAAAATGTAATCTATTAAAAAAGTAATGTTGCAACAACTTGTGAATTTTTTTATTATTATTTTTTTTTAATGAAATCTTTACATTTGTTAGTGGAAAAACATAAGTACCAGTACCTTATCCTGACCTCGTTAATATTAGTGGCAAACATAAGTACCAGTACCTTATCCTGACCTCGTTAATATTAGTGGCAAACATAAGTACCAGTACCTTATCCTGGCCTCGTTAATATTAGTACAAGTACCTTATCCTGGCCTCGTTAATATTAGTGGCAAACATAAGTACCAGTACCTTATCCTGGCCTCGTTAATATTAGTGGCAAACATAAGTACCAGTACCTTATCCTGGCCTCGTTAATATTAGTGGCAAACATAAGTACCAGTACCTTATCCTGGCCTCGTTAATATTAGTGGCAAACATAAGTACCAGTACCTTATCCTGGCCTCGTTAATATTAGTGGCAAACATAAGTACCAGTACCTTATCCTGGTCTCGTTAATATTAGTGGCAAACATAAGTACCAGTACCTTATCCTGGCCTCGTTAATATTAGTGGCAGTACCTTATCCTGGCCTTGTTAATATTAGTGGCAAACATAAGTACCAGTACCTTATCCTGACCTCGTTAATATTAGTGGCAAACATAAGTACCAGTACCTTATCCTGGCCTCGTTAATATTAGTGGCAAACATAAGTACCAGTACCTTATCTTGGCCTCGTTAATATTAGTGGCAGTACCTTATCCTGGCCTCGTTAATATTAGTGGCAAACATAAGTACCAGTACCTTATCCTGACCTCGTTAATATTAGTGGCAAACATAAGTACCAGTACCTTATCCTGGCCTCGTTAATATTAGTGGCAAACATAAGTACCAGTACCTTATCCTGGCCTCGTTAATATTAGTGGCAAACATTAGTACCAGTACCTTATCCTGGCCTCGTTAATATTAGTGGCAAACATAAGTACCAGTACCTTATCCTGGCCTCGTTAATATTAGTGGCAGTACCTTATCCTGGCCTCGTTAATATTAGTGGAAAACATAAGTACCAGTACCTTATCCTGACCTCGTTAATATTAGTACCAGTACCTTATCCTGGCCTCGTTAATATTAGTGGCAAACATAAGTATCAGTACCTTATCCTGGCCTCGTTAATATTAGTGGCAGTACCTTATCCTGGCCTCGTTAATATTAGTGGCAAACATAAGTACCAGTACCTTATCCTGACCTCGTTAATATTAGTGGCAAACATAAGTACCAGTACCTTATCCTGGCCTCGTTAATATTAGTGGCAAACATAAGTACCAGTACCTTATCCTGGCCTCGTTAATATTAGTGGCAGTACCTTATCCTGGCCTCGTTAATATTAGTACCAGTACCTTATCCTGGCCTCGTTAATATTAGTGGCAAACATAAGTACCAGTACCTTATCCTGGCCTCGTTAATATTAGTGGCAAACATAAGTACCAGTACCTTATCCTGGCCTCGTTAATATTAGTACCAGTACATTATCCTGGCCTCGTTAATATTAGTACCAGTACCTTATCCTGGCCTCGTTAATATTAGTACCAGTACCTTATCCTGGCCTCGTTAATATTAGTGGCAAACATAAGTACCAGTACCTTATCTTGGCCTCGTTAATATTAGTACCAGTACCTTATCCTTGCCTCGTTAATATTAGTACCAGTACCTTATCCTGACCTCGTTAATATTAGTACCAGTACCTTATCCTGGCCTCGTTAATATTAGTACCAGTACCTTATCCTGGCCTCGTTAATATTAGTACCAGTACCTTATCCTGACCTCGTTAATATTAGTACCAGTACCTTATCCTGGCCTCGTTAATATTAGTACCAGTACCTTATCCTGGCCTCGTTAATATTAGTACAAGTACCTTATCCTGGCCTCGTTAATATTAGTGGCAAACATAAGTACCAGTACCTTATCCTGGCCTCGTTAATATTAGTACCAGTACCTTATCCTGGCCTCGTTAATATTAGCAGCATATTATAGATATCTAGTGTTAGTCGTGTTAGTACAATACAATTAAATTTATCAATGAAAATGAACAGATTTTGAGAGTCATTTCATAAATATATAAGTGTTTCTAATTTTAATCTTGTTTGTTTACTCCCTATTTACTTTCGTTTTTGACCCACGTGTTGGGAGATCTGAAGTGAACATTCTAAAATGTTTTTATATGTTTTTTTTTATCAATATTATATATGGATTATTAAATACAACAGAGATTCAAAATAGATTATTTAAGACATTATTATATCCAGAAAATATTTGAATTACTTGAAATAACTCTCAATTTCTATTCAACAACTTAAACAAGGATATAATTAACCATTCAAACCATAGGATCTTCATCCTCACCTACTGTGAGTAGATAGATTTTATTTTTTTCATTTATGTCTTACTTGAAAAATAAAAAGAGCAAAATAACAAAATAAAATATAGAGAAACACAGAAATATATACAGAAAACAACATACATTGTAACAAAACAAAATACACAGTCTGTGACATAAACATTATTTGTAAAATTTATGTTTATACTAACAAGATATACGTATATGGTATGATTTACTGAATATGATACTTGCCAACATATAAAAGCGTACATTGCAAATATACACACCATGCAGTACACACTGCAAATATAAACAACAGTGTACACTGTACATGTATGTATCATGTATTATTGCACATTAGATTTACATTATTTACATGTGCATGTATGAAATATTTGATATTTGTTGCCTATAATTCTTGAAAAACTGTTTTTAGTATCTTCCTAATATGGTAATTTTTTTCATAGAAAAGTATAAATTTAATTTCTCTTACAAGAATATTGATTATATCACATATTTCTCTCCTTTGATTTGAAACATAATAGCTTTTATATATGGAGAATCCTATTATTGTGAGTAAATAATTTATATCATCATATTCTTCTTTTATTGTGTACCCTGTAACTAAATTGTTCAAGGTTAGAATATGTTCACCTAATTTAAGCTTTGAACACAGGTTTTTTTATAATCCTCCAAAATGTTTCCAATCTTTTGCATTCAAAGAAAAAGTGTTCATAATTTTCTGTAATTTGACAATTATTGCACAAGTTATTAGTGGTTATATACCAATAATTCTTTACATGGTAAAATATAATGGATTAATTTCCATTTATAAACTTTAAATTTGTTTTCTTTCATGTTTTTAAACACAAATGTCAGACTTTTCTCAATCTCAGAATAAAATTTAATATTTATTTTTTTCAGCCAAATACTAAATCCCAAGGGAATTGAAATATTTTGGCTATTTAGTAGATTTTTGTATATATTTTTACTAGTTTGGTTATTTAAGTTTTGTGAGCTTAAATATATTGGGGTATTAAAAATGCTGACATTCACCTTTGTCATGATTGACTCTTCATTCTTTATTATTTGTTTCCTTTTTTCTGGGATTGATTTTTTAACTATGGATGTTTCTGACATCCAGTTTTGTTTACATATAAGATTTTGTAGAATCACCACTTCAGATATGTTCCTTTGATCATCTATAATGTCGTTAATGAATATAATTCCACTATTGATCCAATTTTCTATCATTAGTGATTTCCCTTTGTATTTAATGAACTTATTTCCACATATTATTTGTTTCCTGACTTGAAAATATTGTTTAAGTTCCTTTATAGTTTTTGTTTATTGCATATGATCCATGTTTTAATTAACTCTGTATAGAATGGAAAAACATATTTGTTACCACACAAACAATTAAAATTATCCATATTTGTTTTAAAAATGAGAAAATATGGTCCAAATTTTTCAAAATAACTCAGTGGTATAATTTTCCAGCTACTGCTCATAGGAGTTGCTGTTGTTAACCTTTTAACCCAAGATATCTGAATAGAGTTTAAATATTGATCAATGTCAATCATTTTTAACCCTCCCTTCGAATAATCTTTAAATAAATCAGTACGTTTTATTCTATCTTTCTTTCCTCCCCATATTAAGTTATATATCATGGTTTTAAACCCTTGGATATACTCTTTAGGAATTGTACAGACTGAAGCTATATATGTTATGTTTGGAAGGAGTAGGGATTTCACAATTGTAATTTTTCCTATTATACTTAAATTTCGTTTATTTCAATTATTAATTATCTCTTTTGTTTTTTGTAATTGTTTTTCAATATTACTTTGTTGGCATTTTGATATGTCATGATCAAAATGAACTCCTAAACATTTAACCATGTCCTTTGTCCAGGTAATATTCTCAAATTTTTCTTTACAGTGCTTTAGTCGACCTAGCCATATACCTTCTGTTTTATTTCTGTTAAGTTTTAGTCCTGATAAATTCCCAAATATTTCAATAATATTTAAAGCAATAGAGATTCCATTTTTTAATTTTAAGAAAAGAGTTGTGTCATCTGCTAGTTGACTTATTTTTATGCTGTGATTTGATCCGTTTAGTTTAATTTCAAAACCTCTAATCTGTTTTTCATTTCTTATCCGATTAGCTAATATTTTTACCGCGGTAATAAATATCAAAGCACTAAGAGGGAATCCTTGTCTTATGCCTCTTTCTATGGTATACGGTTCCGAGATCCACCCATTATTACTGATACATCCTTTTATATGTGTGTAAAGTGTTTTAATCCAACTCAAAATTGACTCTTGGAATCCAAATCTTTCTAAATTTTTGAACATAAATTCCCATTCAATTGAATCAAAAGCTTTACTGAAATCTAGAAAAAGAATTGCACCTTCAATGTTAAAGTGTTCAGAATAATCAATGATGTCTTGAATTTGTCTAATGTTAAAAATAAGGGTAATAACAAAATTACCGAACTCCGAACAATCTTACAAAGGGAAAGTCAAAACTCATAATTATATAAACAGACAAAATCAGTCAACAACCGGAAAACTGTGAAAACCGTAATGACCCTGACTTGGTACAGGCATTTCTAAAGAAATGGTGGGTTGAATCAGATTTTAAAGCGCCAAACATCCCGCTCTCATTACGGTTAAAACCTATGCACCTCTTCTTTATGTAACCATTTTGATCATTTGAAATAATTAGGGGTAAAACTTTCTTGAATCTTTGAGCTAACGCATAAGCAATTAATTTTGTGTCAGTATTTAAAAGTGTAATTGGTCTATAATTTGAAAGGGATAAGGGATCATTTTTGTTGTATATTAAAGTTAGCATACCCAGTTTTTGAAATTGAGTAAGTTCTTTCCGGTCATAATTGTAATTGAATACTGGAACAATAAAATCTTTAAGGCTTTCCCAAAATTGTCTGTAAAATTCTACTGTTATGCCATCATAACCTGGTGATCGATTTAGACGCATTTTAAATATTGCATTAGTGCACTCTTCTATATTTAATTTTCCCGCATTGATCAAACTTTCTTCCATTCTTAATTTTTTGTTAATTTTTGGGTTATCTATATATGTTTTTACTTCTTCAATATTAGGGTTTGTAGACCTGTATATATTTTCATAATAAGATTTACTCAACTGTAGTATTTTTGTTTGTTGTCTAGAAATCACACCATTTTCATCATTAAGTAAATTAATGGTTTTTCGTGTCTGTCTAGTTTTTTCTAATCCCAAGAAATATTTAGTATTCTTTTCACCTTGTTCTATCCATTGAACTCTAGATCTTATTTCAGCCCCCCTTGCTTTTACAAAGAATAAATTTTCTAAGTTTTCTTCTATTTCATAATTTTTTTGCTTTACAACATTATTTTCAAGATCTCCACATGAATTATCTTTTCTTACATTTAAGCTTTTCAGCTTTTGTTCCAGCACTTTAATTTCACTTTTTCTCTTTTGGCTTTCTGACTTACAAACATTTATAGTTTTTTCTCTAACGGTGTTTTTGAATACATCCCAGGCACATCCAATATCTTTATATTGATTGATATTATTTTTGAAACGTGTTATTAGGTTTTCAATAAGGTTTTGATAATCAGTATTCTCTAAAAAATACCATTGTTCAATTTAAAAGTTCCTGGCCCTCTATCATTTGAATTTGACGAAAGTTTTATTGAAATTGCTAGATGGTCAGTGTATCTAATGAATGCAGGTCTTATATCACATGAACTAATTAATGGGTTTATTTCAGGTTGTATAAGAAACAAATCAATCCTACTAGCTTCTCTGTTATTATGTTTTCTTTTCCATGTAAATTGTTTTAAATTTGGATGTTTGATTCGCCATATATCAAGTAATTTAAAAGGTTTGATAAGCTGTTTTAGTCCAAAAACTGGGCTTTTTACTTTATTTAAAAACAAAATTTTGTCCATAGATGAAAGTGTATCATTTAAATCGCCTCCGATAATTAACATACCTTTCTTTGACATGATTGGGTGCATATATATTAACCAAAGTGTATTTTTTGTTGTCTAGTTCAATATTTAGTATCAAAATTCTGCCTTCTGAGTCTTGATGTGTATCAATAATTGAGTATTCAACCTGTTTACTAATTAAAATTGAAACGCCCCTTGAGTTAGAGTTTTCGAAGCTATGATAACAATTTGCATCACAATTTTGATTAATCTTATTTATATTTTCTTTAACAAAATGTGTTTCTTGGATGAATAGTATCTGACATTTTTGCTGCTTCATCCATACATTTACCCTGTTTATTTTATCATATTGACCTAGACCTTGACAGTTTAAGCTACAAATATGCAGCTGATAATTTTCTATTTGCTATGAAATTATCCTCTGATTTTTTAACAATGGAAATAACTCGTATGAAAAAGGTATATTATAAAGAACTGTGACTATAAGAATTCAAGGCAACGATTTGGTATAATAAAGACATATATTATCATCATTTCATGAAAACACAACTTGTTCTCGCCATAATATAGCTGAAAAAAATATTGTCTTCATACAACGTTCAATCTTTCACTTTCCATGCAATGGTATAACCTTATTTCAACAATAATGGTCAAATATCAATTTGAAGGTACCTAAAATCCTCGACAGACAAAACAACACAATGGAATACGAATCGTGGGTGAGACCATATGTTTCTGAACGGCTTTACGTATTGCTAAGACGACAATACACTGGATAGCCTTACAAAGATGTCAATTGATTCAGAAAGTAAATAACAACCACAGCGAATTCTGCCCACAATAAATTGAAATAATGCGATCAGTTAATATACAATACCGAGTAAACTTAGAACCAGTGGTGTAGTAATGACTTTAAAGGCGAATTTCCTTATTAAATGATTATTGACAAACGTCCATTTAGCCTTAGTTCAGCTATATTTACTCCGCGAACAAGTTTACAGAGATTAAAATAGGTTAAAAAAATGGTGACAATGGGATGGGCCTAAAAGGGCGAAGGTTTAGATTGGCTTTTCACAAAGAGTATATATGGATAGCGTCCGATAAATTTGGACTGCACCGGGGCTGCAATGTCATTTTAAACAAGCTGCTGCAAGTAGCCTTTTACGTGCATTCTCCATACAGGAGGTGTCCATTTACGTTCCTTCCTCAGGGTTAGTTGTGTAGTTGATTCGTTCCACACAAATTACAGACGCTCCTGTATTCCGTGTATTCATTGGTGTCCCATAAAATGAAATTTAAAAAGCAATCATCTTTCTAATGCATTATTTTAAGTATCATGCAAAATGAACAAACATATTTTCTCGTAAGACACGCATAGACGAGTTCTGTATATTCAAGAAAAGCTGTCAGGGTCAAATTCAGACTAAATCGCATTTATGATGTATAGAAGAATACTGTTTGTTCATTTGGGTCCGTAGAACATTTGCTGATGAAGCGATACACTATTGACCCTATGTAGTGAGTGGCCTTGTGACAAGGTTTCTTACCATCTGATGAAAAACATAATATATTCTTAACGTATGGCATATTTAACACGTGACTTTAATCAGATAACGTTTGTTTATAGTGACCAAGCAGCATGTATTGTCACTCATGAAACTGTTTCAGTGTATAGAAAAAATATGTTTATTATGAACAAAAAAATCATTCACTATTGTCGAATGTATAATGCGGTTCGTGTTAGTCTGAGCATTTCTGTACTTAAAGTTTGCAATAGTGTTCAAGTCAATATACATGTAAAACATTTAAAGCAGAGAAAACGAATTGTCAATCCACAAAAGAACCCACCCATAGTTATTGTAGTATTAGGGAGAGTGCAAGATCAGGGTTGGACGTAGTCTTTTCCAATGAACTTGGAAATCTTTATCAATGGGCAGTAACCATGACTTTTGAACGTTCTAAAGCAATACATTCAAATTCAAGATAATCAAGAAACATAAAATGGAGATTATTATGTAATTTGTTCTGACTTCATATAAACTATGGTGTCCCCTATGGACCCCCGATGTTAAAAATACGATCTCGTTTTCCAGCTGCATGGTATACCCTCTTCTAAAAATTGTAAACGCTTTTTATGTTGGACGAATCAAATATATATCGGGATCATATGGTACCGTGTTAGTTAAATTAAAAAATGACGGCGATAAAAACATCCACAAGGATAAATATTAGCCCCTTGGTAACGTATGGTACCCAGATCAGTAGACATTTTCGAGAGTGTGAGCTTGTATGCCTGCAATACACTACAGATGGATAGTGTTGGGGACAATCATTAAATGTCAAGTAAATAATTCAGATGAAAATGGAAGAAGTGCCCAATAACAAAACTATTAAAGGTGAAACAAGAGATGAACAATCACGTCTGCTGACATTCAAATTATGATAGAGGTGATTCTGATTGGTTAGTGGGCGAATGAAATATTTGAAAAAATTGCGTGATATGTGTACTGTATCAAATGACAGAAAACATGACTGACGACATATAAAAATCATTCTTATATGACACTTGTCAAGAGGTGCAATTTAAGGATACACTGGCTAGCATGGATAGCTCTGTATAAATGGAAAATGTTCCAGAACTTCAATTTTAATGGTAATAAATAATACACTAACACCTTTATAAGACATTTACATACTGTAATCTGTAAATTTACAAAGCACGAATCAATGAGTAAAATTAATTATTGTTCCTGGTATATAGAAGTGACAATGGAATACCTGCAAATAATACATTAAAGAGAACCGAAGGTGCAATCACGAATGGACAATCCAGAGACACTGGTAATATTGAACACTAGAGACACAGGATGAAAACAAACAAAACCAAACACCCAACACAGAAAACGGAAAAGAGGATCAACACGGACCACACGAAAACCGAGAGTAAACACAGGTTCTCGCTAAGTGTAAACATTTTCCTGTCATTTTACTCAGATAAGTTCAATATATAATGTTTTCGAGATATATCTACCGGAATTGGAACAGGTGTGTGTTCACACGTCTAATTAAACATGTTCAAATTAAATGTTATGGCAGCTCTGTACCATTTTGGGTTTTACTATAATATACTTATACAATTACTATAATATACAATTACTATAATATACTTATACAATTACTATAATATACTTATACAATTACTATAATATACTTATACAATTACTATAATATACTTATACAATTACTATAATATACTTATACAATTACTATAATGTACTTATACAATTACTATAATATACTTATACAATTACTATAATATACTTATACAATTACTATAATATACTTATACAATTACTATAATAGACTTATACAATTACTATAATAGACTTATACAATTACTATAATATACTTATACAATTACTATAATATACTTATACAATTACTATAATATACTTATACAATTAACTTGTCAAACATCGTCAGTAATTCACTTGTCGTGCATCGTCAGGTATGAACAAAAATAATAGAATATTTGCAGATTTCCGACATTTATTCTAGAATTATACGTTGTACAGGAGTCATTTCCCTTTAAGGCGGGCAAAAACGTTTCCCCCTTTTCATGCAAAGTTCATGAAAATAACATAATCTATTAATTTACCTCAAAATCTATTAAACAATGTTAATGTTGTAGCAACTTGTGAATTTTCTATTTGCTATGAAATTATCCTCTGACTTTCTACAAGGGAAATAACTCGTATAAAAAAGGTATAAAAACGAATAATTTTAGAATTAAATCGGGAATGTGCAAAAGGTCTATTATATTGCATGACATGAGTGTACCACAATAGTGCAGTTAACGTTATACAATTGGATATATATTCAACTTTATATTTTGTTATTTGCCCGTTCCTCCGTTGTAACAATTCATATCCCGTGAAGATGTTTGAGAAAACAATAACAAATACTTGAAGAAGCTTTCCAACGTCGAATGTCGGACACATTGGTTATTGAACTGATTAGGTGGATTAAAAACGGCATTAAAAACCATATGATACCAGAATAACGTATACAAATGATTAATACGAGCAAACTACATAAAGATAGTTCAATACATTGTAACAGTACTTTATTACAGTACGTGTAACCTACCTTCTATCAAAACGCCCGTCCACCAACTAGCCCACGCACTTAAAACATCGTCTTTTGGTCCAGACGATAGTTCTTAAAATAACAGAATAAAGAAAACTTTCATGAAACAAACTTTAAAAACAGAAAATTGATGGAAACTGAAAAAAAATGTACTATTTATGTAGCAACTGGTTTGCATGATAGTCGGTGTAATTTAGCAGATATTTCATATATCAGAAGGTATTTGCCAAATGAAAATAAAAAATACCAGTCTTGAGACTATATTTCCTTCGCCTTACCTTATTCAGGTTATCCAATGAAAATACAAATATTTTCTAGAAATGTTAAATAAAATTTCAATAAATCGACTTATTTCCTTGTATGGTACTTTTTGGTTTAATATTTTAATTGGCTTTGACTTTTTATGAACTCTAACGAATCAAAAATGTCTGTATCTGAAGTCAACGGTGTCACTACTGTCATACTGACAATATAACCACTATTACCCCTTAGACGAATTATTGTGGCTTGATCAACGACTTATGAATTATATTTACTCAAATTATTTAATATCTCGAAATATATTTAACAATTATACGTTTGTAATGAAAACAACATGGTTCCAATGAAGTATTAACAGTTTCTGACTTTGTGATGACACCTCTTATCATTCTAACACCACGTTTTGATTACGCAAAATGCAGTTGATATTAAAGTTGTCACTCTCTGGTTTATTTTTCATCTCATCATTTACGCTTAGAACAATTTTTTAAAGTGCATAATCTTCTAGAAATGTCTTTTTGTCATTTCATTGTTTAGTAACTAACGTCACCCAAATTTCAATTTTAGGCTATTTGTAGAACTGCTTGTGTAACCCTTGATGTACTATATGTTCTTGCTGCAATATCATCAGTACATTTGTACATTAAAAACAAGGGGGGGGGGGGAGTCGTGGTCTTATGGTAGTTGGATTTACAACTACCAATACAATCAGTGGCTATTACCACTCAAGTTGTGAGTTTGGCTCGCGATCATGGCGAGGTGTACTCGATACAACCAGCATTATGTGACAACATTTGTCAGGGACATGTGGCAGGTCGGTGGTTTTCTCCGGGTACTCCGGTTTCCTCCACTAATAGAACTGACCGTCACGACATAAATATATGTAAAAGTGGCGTTAAACACCATACCCCTAACAGTATTTCATTTTAATTGTTTATTCGATATCTTATGAAATCCTGATTATGTTGTATTCTGTACCAGTACTTCTATTTTTCAGAATCAGAACCACGGACATCGGATCAAAGGGAATACAATATGACTGTAGACTTTCTTTAACACGGTATTGTAATTAAAGCTTGAAGAGTGTTATCAATTTTATAATGCATTCTTAGTAAAACATATTCAATAGACTATTATATTTCATAATTACTTCTGAGGTTCAAATTACAGAAAACAATTCTACAACACACAACTACATCATAATTATTATGAAATGACTTAAGATTGTTAAATGTTTAGATATGGTTGTATAACACCTATGAATAGGAAGCTATATGGTAATAGCTTGTTCCTTGCGTAGGTGATTTGTGAATTAAGATGAATAGTATTATGTGTTCGATACATTTTCGAATAAAAAGAACGATTTTATGACAGCTCGAACTGGGTGTGTCGAAAACATATAACACTAAGTGATGTATACAAGATGATCAATCAGTGAACCCTCGTGATCGTGATCGAATGGTAGTTGGATTAATATATTTATATATGCATACATTAATTCATTTGCCTCTGTCGCTCACGGAAGTAAACCTTAACGAAAACCGAAGGGGCAATTTCGAATGGACAATTCAGAGACACAGGGCGAAGACAAACAAAACACAAAAACACAACACAGAAAACTAAAAAGATGAGCAACACGGACCCCATCAAAAACACAACACAGAAAACTAAAAAGATGAGCTACACGACCCCATCAAAAACACAACACAGAAAACTAAAAAGATGAGCAACACGGACCCACCAAAAACACAACACAGAAAACTAAAAAGATGAGCAACACGGACCCACCAAAAACACAACACAGAAAACTAAAAAGATGAGCAACACGGACCCATCAAAAACACAACACAGAAAACTAAACAGATGAGCAACACGGACCCCATCAAAAACACAACACAAAAAACTAAAAAGATGAGCAACACGGACCCCATCAAAAACACAACACAGAAAACTAAAAAGATGAGCAACACGGACCCACCAAAAACACAACACAGAAAACTAAAAATATGAGCAACGAGGACCCCATCAAAAACACAACACATAAAACTAAAAAGATGAGCAACACGGACCCCATCAAAAACACAACACAGAAAACTAAAAAGATGAGCAACGAGGACCCCATCAAAAACACAACACAAAAAAACTAAAAAGATGAGCAACACGGACCCCATCATACACAACACAGAAAACTAAAAAGATGAGCAACACGGACCCCATCAAAAACACAACATAGAAAACTAAAAAGATGAGCAACACGGACCCCATCAAAAACACAACACAGAAAATTAAAAAGATGAGCAACACGGACCCCATCAAAAACACAACACAGAAAACTAAAAAGATGAGCAACACGGACCCACCAAAAACACAACACAGAAAACTAAAAAGATGAGCAACACGGACCCACCAAAAACACAACACAGAAAACTAAAAAGATGAGCAACACGGACCCACCAAAAACACAACACAGAAAACTAAAAAGTAGAGCAACACGGACCCACCAAAAACACAACACAGAAAACTAAAAAGATGAGCAACACGGACCCATCAAAAACACAACACAGAAAACTAAAAAGATGAGCAACACAGACCCCATCAAGAACACAACACAGAAAACTAAAAAGATGAGCAACACAGACCCCATCAAAAACACAACACAGAAAACTAAAAAGATGAGCAACACGGACCCCATCAAAAACACAATACAGAAAACTAAAAAGATGAGCAACACGGACCCCATCAAAAATACAACACAGAAAACTAAAAAGATGAGCAACACGGACCCACCAAAAACACAACACAGAAAACTAAAAAGATGAGCTACAGGGACCCCATCAAAAACACAACACAGAAAACTAAAAAGATGAGCAACACGGACCCCATCAAAAACACAACACAGAAAACTAAAAAGATGAGCAACACGGACCCCATCAAAAACACAACACAGAAAACTAAAAAGATGAGCTACACGGACCCCATCAAGAACACAACACAGAAAACTAAAGAGATGAGCTACACGGACCCCATCAAAAACACAACACAGAAAACTAAAAAGATGAGCTACACGGACCCATCAAAAACACAACACAGAAAACTAAAAAGATGAGCAACACAGACCCCATCAAAAACACAACACAGAAAACTAAAAAGATGAGCAACACGGACCCCATCAAAAACACAACACAGAAAACTAAAAAGATGAGCAACACGGACCCCATCAAAAACACAACACAGAAAACTAAAAAGATGAGCTACACGGACCCCATCAAGAACACAACACAGAAAACTAAAAAGATGAGCAACGAGGACCCCATCAAAAACATAACACAAAAAACTAAAAAGATGAGCAACATGGACCCCATCAAAAACACAACACAGAAAACTAAAAAGATGAGCTACACAGACCCCATCAAAAACACAACACAGAAAACTAAAAAGATAAGCTACACGGACCCCATCAAAGGCACAACACAGAAAACTAAAAAATGAGCAACACGGACCCCATCAAAAACACAACACAGAAAGCTAAAAAGATAAGCTACACGGACCCCATTAATAGCACAACACAGAAAACTAAAAAGATGAGCTGCACGGACCCCATCAAAATCACAACACAGAAAACTAAAAAGATGAGCTACACGGACCCCATCAAAAACACAACACAGAAAACTAAAAAGATGAGCTACACGGACCCCATCAAAAACACAACACAGAAAACTAAAAAGATGAGCTACACGGACCCCATCAAAAACACAACACAGAAAACTAAAAAGATGAGCTACACGGACCCCATCAAAAACACAACACAGAAAACTAAAAAGATGAGCCAGACGGACCCCATCAAAAACACAACACAGAAAACTAAAAAGATGAGCTACACGGACCCCATCAAAAACACAACACAGAAAACTAAAAAGATGAGCTACACGGACCCCACCAAAAACACAACACAGAAAACTAAAAAGATGAGCTACACGGACCCCATCAAGAACACAACACAGAAAATTAAACAGATGAGCTACACGGACCCCATCAAAAACACAACACAGAAAACTAAAAAGATGAGCTACACGGACCCCATCAAAAACACAATACAGAAAACTAAAAAGATGAGCTACACGGACCCCATCAAAAACACAACACAGAAAACTAAAAAGATGAGTTACACGACCCCATCAGAAACACAACACAGAAAACTAAAAAGATGAGCTACACAAACCCCATCAAAAACACAACACAGAAAACTAAACAGATGAGCTACACGGACCCCATCAAAAACACAACACAGAAAACTAAAAAGATGAGCAACGCGGACCCCATCAAAAACACAACACAGAAAACTAAAAAGATGAGCAACACGGACCCCATCAAAAACACAACACAGAAAACTAAAAAGATGAGCTACAGGGACCCCATCAAAAACACAACACAGAAAACTAAAAAGATGAGCTACACGGACCCCATCAAAAACACAACACAGAAAACTAAAAAGATGAGCTACACGGACCCCATCAAAAACACAACACAGAAAACTAAAAAGATGAGCTACACGGACCCCATCAAAAACACAACACAGAAAACTAAAAAGATGAGCTACACGGACCCCATCAAAAACACAACACAGAAAACTAAAAAGATGAGCAACACGGACCCCATCAAAAACACAACACAGAAAACTAAAAAGATGAGCAACACGGACCCACCAAAAACACAACACAGAAAACTAAAAAGATGAGCAACGAGGACCCCATCAAAAACACAACACAAAAAACTAAAAAGATGAGCAAGACGGACCCCATCAAAAACACAACACAGAAAACTAAAAAGATGAGCAACGAGGACCCCATCAAAAACACAACACAAAAAAACTAAAAAGATGAGCAACACGGACCCCATCATCCACAACACAGAAAACTAAAAAGATGAGCAACACGGACCCCATCAAAAACACAACATAGAAAACTAAAAAGATGAGCAACACGGACCCCATCAAAAACACAACACAGAAAACTAAAAAGATGAGCAACACGGACCCCATCAAAAACACAACACAGAAAACTAAAGAGATGAGCAACACGGACCCACCAAAAACACAACACAGAAAACTAAAAAGATGAGCAACACGGACCCACCAAAAACACAACACAGAAAACTAAAAAGATGAGCAACACGGACCCACCAAAAACACAACACAGAAAACTAAAAAGATGAGCAACACGGACCCATCAAAAACACAACACAGAAAACTAAAAAGATGAGCAACACAGACCCCATCAAGAACACAACACAGAAAACTAAAAAGATGAGCAACACAGACCCCATCAAAAACACAACACAGAAAACTAAAAAGATGAGCAACACGGACCCCATCAAAAACACAACACAGAAAACTAAAAAGATGAGCAACACGGACCCCATCAAAAACACAACACAGAAAACTAAAAAGATGAGCAACACGGACCCACCAAAAACACAACACAGAAAACTAAAAAGATGAGCTACACGGACCCCATCAAAAACACAACACAGAAAACTAAAAAGATTAGCTACACGGACCCCACCAAAAACACAACACAGAAAACTAAAAAGATGAGCAACACGGACCCCATCAAAAACACAACACAGAAAACTAAAAAGATGAGCAACGCGGACCCACCAAAAACACAACATAGAAAACTAAAAAGATGAGCTACACGAACCCCATCAAAAACACAACACAGAAAACTAAAAAGATGAGCAACACGGACCCCATCAAAAACACAACACAGAAAACTAAAAAGATGAGCTACACGGACCCCATCAAGAACACAACACAGAAAACTAAAAAGATGAGCTACACGGACCCCATCAAAAACACAACACAGAAAACTAAAAAGATGAGCTACACGGACCCATCAAAAACACATCACAGAAAACTAAAAAGATGAGCTACACGGACCCCACCAAAAATACAACACAGAAAAGTAAAAATATGAGCTACACGGACCCCATCAAGAACAAAACACAGAAAACTAAAAAGATGAGCAACGAGGACCCCATCAAAAACACAACACAAAAAACTAAAAAGATGAGCAACACGGACCCCATCAAAAACACAACACAGAAAACTAAAAAGATGAGCTACACGGACCCCATCAAGAACACAACACAGAAAACTAAAAAGATGAGCTACACGGACCCCATCAAAAACACAACACAGAAAACTAAAAAGATGAGCTACACGGACCCCATCAAAAACACAACACAGAAAACTAAAAAGATGAGCTACACGGACCCATCAAAAACACAACACAGAAAACTAAAAAGATTAACTACACGGACCCCATCAAGAACAAAACACAGAAAACTAAAAAGATGAGCAACGAGGACCCCATCAAAAACATAACACAAAAAACTAAAAAGATGAGCAACACGGACCCCATCAAAAACACAACAGAGAAAACTAAAAAGATGAGCTACACAGACCCCATCAAAAACACAACACAGAAAGCTAAAAAGATAAGCTACACGGACCCCATCAAAAGCACAACACAGAAAACTAAAAAGATGAGCTGCACGGACCCCATCAAAAACACAACACAGAAAACTAAAAAGATGAGCTACACGGACCCCATCAAAAACACAACACAGAAAACTAAAAAGATGAGCTACACGGACCCCATCAAAAACACAACACAGAAAACTAAAAAGATGAGCTACACGGACCCCATCAAAAACACAACACAGAAAACTAAAAAGATGAGCTACACGGACCCCATCAAGAACACAACACAGAAAACTAAATAGATGAGCTACACGGACCCCATCAAAAACACAACACAGAAAACTAAAAAGATGAGCTACACGGACCCCATCAAAAACACAACACAGAAAACTAAAAAGATGAGCTACACGGACCCATCAAAAACACAACACAGAAAACTAAAAAGATTAGCTACACGGACCCCATCAAGAACAAAACACAGAAAACTAAAAAGATGAGCAACGAGGACCCCATCAAAAACATAACACAAAAAACTAAAAAGATGAGCAACACGGACCCCATCAAAAACACAACACAGAAAACTAAAAAGATGAGCTACACAGACCCCATCAAAAACACAACACAGAAAACTAAAAAGATAAGCTACACGGACCCCATCAAAAGCACAACACAGAAAACTATAAAATGAGCAACACGGACCCCATCAAAAACACAACACAGAAAGCTAAAAAGATAAGCTACACGGACCCCATCAAAAGCACAACACAGAAAACTAAAAAGATGAGCTGCACGGACCCCATCAAAAACACAACACAGAAAACTAAAAAGATGAGCTACACGGACCCCATCAAAAACAGAACACAGAAAACTAAAAAGATGAGCTACACGGACCCCATCAAAAACACAACACAGAAAACTAAAAAGATGAGCTACACGGACCCCATCAAAAACACAACACAGAAAACTAAAAAGATGAGCTACACGGACCCCATCAAAAACACAACACAGAAAACTAAAAAGATGAGCTAGACGGACCCCATCAAAAACACAACACAGAAAACTAAAAAGATGAGCTACACGGACCCCATCAAAAACACAACACAGAAAACTAAAAAGATGAGCTGCACGGACCCCACCAAAAACACAACACAGAAAACTAAAAAGATGAGCTACACGGACCCCATCAAAAACACAACACAGAAAACTAAACAGATGAGCTACACGGACCCCATCAAAAACACAACACAGAAAACTAAACTAAAAAGATGAGCTACACGGACCCCATCAAAAACACAACACAGAAAACTAATAAGATGAGCTACACGGACCCCATCAAGAACACAACACAGAAAACTAAACAGATGAGCTACACGGACCCCCATCAAAAACACAACACAGAAAACTAAAAAGATGAGCTACACGGACCCCATCAAAAACACAATACAGAAAACTAAAAAGATGAGCAACACAGACCCCACCAAAAACACAACACAGAAAACTAAAAAGATGAGCTACACGGACCCCATCAAAAACACAACACAGAAAACTAAAAAGATGAGTTACACGGACCCCATCAAAAACACAACACAGAAAACTAAAAAGATGAGCTACACAAACCCCATCAAAAACACAACACAGAAAACTAAACAGATGAGCTACACGGACCCCATCAAAAACACAACACAGAAAACTAAAAAGATGAGCAACACGGACCCCATCAAAAACACAACACAGAAAACTAAAAAGATGAGCAACACGGACCCCATCAAAAACACAACACAGAAAACTAAAAAGATGAGCTACAGGGACCCCATCAAAAACACAACACAGAAAACTAAAAAGATGAGCTACACGGACCCCATCAAAAACACAACACAGAAAACTAAAAAGATGAGCTACACGGACCCCATCAAAAACACAACACAGAAAACTAAAAAGATGAGCTACACGGACCCCATCAAAAACACAACACAGAAAACTAAAAAGATGAGCTACACGGACCCCATCAAAAACACAACACAGAAAACTAAAAAGATGAGCTACACGGACCCCATCAAAAACACAACACAGAAAACTAAAAAGATGAGCTACACGGACCCCATCAAAAACACAACACAGAAAACTAAAAAGATGAGCTACACGGACCCCATCAAAAACACAACACAGAAAACTAAAGAATGAGCAACACGGACCCCATCAAAAACACAACACAGAAAGCTAAAAAGATAAGCTACACGGACCCCATCAAAAGCACAACACAGAAAACTAAAAAGATGAGCTGCACGCACCCCATCAAAAACACAACACAGAAAACTAAAAAGATGAGAAACACGCCCCACCAAAAACACAACACAGAAAACTAAAAAGATGAGCAACACGGACCCCATCAAAAACACAACACAGAAAACTAAAAAGATGAGCAACACGGACCCCATCAAAAACACAACACAGAAAACTAAAAAGATGAGCTACACAGACCCCATCAAAAACACAACACAGAAAACTAAAAAGATGAGCTACACGGACCCCATCAAAAACACAACACAGAAAACTAAAAAGATGAGCTACACGGACCCCATCAAAAACACAACACAGAAAACTAAAAAGATGAGCAACACGGACCCCATCAAAAACACAACACAGAAAACTAAAAAGATGAGCAACACGGACCCCATCAAAAACACAACACAGAAAACTAAAAAGATGAGCTACAGGGACCCCATCAAAAACACAACACAGAAAACTAAAAAGATGAGCTACACGGACCCCATCAAAAACACAACACAGAAAACTAAAAAGATGAGCTACACGGACCCCATCAAAAACACAACACAGAAAACTAAAAAGATGAGCTACACGGACCCCATCAAAAACACAACACAGAAAACTAAAAAGATGAGCTACACGGACCCCATCAAAAACACAACACAGAAAACTAAAAAGATGAGCTACACAGACCCCATCAAAAACACAACACAGAAAACTAAAAAGATGAGCTACACGGACCCCATCAAAAACACAACACAGAAAACTAAAAAGATGAGCTACACGGACCCCATCAAAAACACAACACAGAAAACTAAAGAATGAGCAACACGGACCCCATCAAAAACACAACACAGAAAGCTAAAAAGATAAGCTACACGGACCCCATCAAAAGCACAACACAGAAAACTAAAAAGATGAGCTGCACGCACCCCATCAAAAACACAACACAGAAAACTAAAAAGATGAGAAACACGGCCCCACCAAAAACACAACACAGAAAACTAAAAAGATGAGCAACACGGACCCCATCAAAAACACAACACAGAAAACTAAAAAGATGAGCAACACGGACCCCATCAAAAACACAACACAGAAAACTAAAAAGATGAGCTACACAGACCCCATCAAAAACACAACACAGAAAACTAAAAAGATGAGCTACACGGACCCCATCAAAAACACAACACAGAAAACTAAAAAGATGAGCTACACGGACCCCATCAAAAACACAACACAGAAAACTAAAAAGATGAGCTACACGGACCCCATCAAAATCTGGGAGTGAACCCAGATCATCACGAAGAAGAAACAGTTCCTGTCTTTTGTAAGACACCCGCCGTATTACGCATTTTGGACACCACTATAGGCAAACAAATACAAATTACCTACAAACAACTGGGGGTTCAAAAACGAACCGACCATTTTCTTTATGCGGATTTCATAGCGGACTAAGAAAGTTGTTACTTGTATTAACGTAACGCCTGTCTTAAACAGAAGACAACAGCTGTAAAATTCACTAGCTGTTCGTAAAAACCTATTTTTATCTATTCTCCTTGTCGTCATCTATTATTCAACTTTCCAGAGATTTACGTGTTACTACTGTTCTTATATAATGTTCTCGATTGAATACTCCTGTTCTTTAAACCTTTAGTGTTTAGTTGTCACAATAAATCTATTTTGCAAATGATACAAAAATCAACTTACACCAGTTACAATGAATAGGTCAGAAACTCACTTTTGCAAAGCACGTAGTATCTTAGCAGTATTTGTTATCCGATTTTGTTGGGGGGTTTTCATCGATATTCTCATTTCATTCTGATTGGTCACCCAATACACCATGGATATGATCTTTGCTTAACTGATTAGTCTTTTATTCAGTATTTGAATCAGTCTAAGACAAACTCTACAGAACTTGGCAGCTAAGCAAACAATCACTTTTGTTGAATATTCGAATAATCATTGTATTTAATAATATCAAATGACAAATTCTTCATAACCTGGACAATGACGTATGATTTCGTATAGTTCCGGGTTGTTAAATGGAGGGTTGCTGACCTGACCACATGTATATAGTTTTCAATGCGACAATACTCTGGAGAGAGGGATGCATTTATTTATTGAAAGAAGAAGTTATCTGTTTTATCTTCTTTTCTAGATTTCTATGTAAAGTATTGCTGTTTTTCATATTTAATCGTCACTAGGTAAATACGAGAAGTTTATATAAAGATATGACGTCAACACAGAACAACTGTAATTTCCTTTTACCGCCGTTTGATAGAACATTTAATTTATATAAAAAAAGACGATATCGATTTGAATGTTTCATCTAGATGAAAGACAATCGGAGGAAATATATAGAAATTAATACCGATACATTTACAGATAGTAATTGTATCCATATTCATGGATACCAGTCATTTAAAAAATATATATATTGGGGACCGTCGTGGTCGTGATCGTATGGTAGTTGAATTTACAACTACCTGCGCAATCAGTGCCTATCACCACTAATGTTGTGAGTTTGAATCCCGATTATGGAGAGGTGTACCCGATACAACATTATGTGATAAAGTTCGTCAGTAACTTGCGGCAGATCGGTGGTTTTCTCCAGATACTCCAGTTTCCTCCACCAATAAACCTGATCGTCGTGATATAGCTGAAATATTGTTGAATGTGGTATTAAACACCATAACCCTAACCCTGGATATCAGTCATAAAAAAATAACACATTTTTTTAGAAATGTCTAAAACGAAATTAATGTAATATGTACTGGAAGCGTTATTATTAAATATCCATTCTTTCCTGTTCACAATTTGGCTAATTATCGTATATATGTTAATTATGGATTGGGGTTACATACATGTAGACTTATAATATTTTCATAGAAACAGATTTCTGCTTTGGTTTAAAAATACTGATTCGATTGATTGATTGATTGATTGATTGATTGATTGATTGATTGATTGATTGATTGATTGATTGATTGATTGATTGATTGATTGATTGATTGATTGATTGATGGATTAATTAATTAATTAATTGATTGATTGATTGATTGATTGATTAATTAATTGATTGATTGATTGATTGATTGATTGATTGATTGATTGATCGATGGATTGGTTGATCGATCGATCGATTGATTGATTGATTGGTGTTTAACGCCAACTTTAGCAATATTTCAGCTATATCGTGGCGTAAGCAAATTTTATGTTAACTTAGACAGATAGACCATTAGAAATAAAACATACTTGTCTATAAAACTGATTCGATGTTAAAACCAACGAGACTGATATAAGTTGATTAACGACATCTTCAAAAACGTACAGCAGCTTCTTATTTAACTGTACTTTCATCTACAGGCAAAATATCATGCAATCACTTTGATCAAGATAATCTGTTTTATTTATGAAGAATAATGCCCTTTTATTTCCATTTTTCAGAAAATTGCAAAACAAATATTGTTCTTGACTGTAAACAACATTTTAATGAACATGAAACAATTTATAAACAAACAATATTATCGATTTGATAGCAGTAACTATAAAATTCTCAATGATAATTCTCCATGAGAAGCAGTATGATGTTGATGTTTTACTCTACTGATATTTAGTCTTTCTTGCTGAAAGTGGCGCTAAACACCAACAATCAATCAATCAAACAATTATTGTGTCCATGAGAAATAAACGTGTGGGTAGCGCTTATCGATTTGAATTTGAGTTCTGGTCGTCTTATAATTACTTTGTGATATGAGAGTTATGTTCATCATTGTAGAATGTATGAAGTGTGTGATTCAAAGAACAGCAATAAAAGTACTCTTCCTTAACTTTGATCTTCGTCTTCGTTATACAGTGTTCCCCCTTTTCGTATCCTTTCTCCTTATATGTTACCTTTCTATTGATATGTTATCATCATTTGGATGTTATTTGGTGTAAAGAACCTGTTTATAAGTTATCCAAGACAAGGAAGTTGTCAACGCAATAACCGGATGAAGTTATCTAACAAACCACTATAAATATTCTCATGAAATATTGGTGGACTTTGAATCGCCGAGGGAATCACCAGCGCAGTAGCCAGTGTTTCTGTGCTGACATGGTTTATTTTATTTATTTATCATTGAAATCTACAGTTCCAAAATAATATAACTATTATTAAAACTAAAGTCCAAATGAAGTTACCTAAGACGAGTTTGGCTATCCTTTTAAGCCCTTTAGTATTCTTGCTCAAAAAGAATTTTAAATTATTTAGCTTCCCAATTTTTTACTTTTATTGTACCCGATGAAAGTATTCCAGTAACCTGCACTGCGCACTACATTATAGATACAACTAACTACAATTCTATAAATACAGACATAAAAACAAAACATGGTTCTACTGAAAATCAGTTTCAATTTTAATATGCTCTACTGTATGAATCACAAACAAAAAATAAAGAAGGGATATGAGAGAAAATTACAATGCATTCTTAGCAAACACATTCCAGTAAAGGAACAATGATCCATCTTCATCTCAGTCATAATATGGTATTCTTCGATTGACAAGACGCGTATGTAAATCCGTTCTTAACATCCAGATACCCTGATCATAGTCAAACACTTCCATTACGTGTATGCAAAACAGGTGGTACTTGGCATTGGGATGGATCGAGATGGGCGAAGGTGGGGATTAACAAAGGAAAGTGAGAATATAACGGATATGATAGGGAATTTTCCCTTGTAGCACTGTTGCCCTGAAAACGTAGATATCTAATTTAGTACGCACGATACATTTCTGGAGTAACTGTCATCAGGTTGTCTTTTATGTGGTAGGAGCGTGCCATATTCCATACAGAAAGCGCTACTATCCTATCTTAAAGCGAACTTTGTGCTTGTCTCGCTGAACTAACGGACGCCCTTTCTGGAAGGATGGTACACCTCAGCAGATAAACTCTCTATTTCTATATCTGGTGTTTCCTGATGGAGGGGGCATTACATTGAAGTAGAATGATGTTACAACCAAAGATATACGAGTAATTATTTGATATTAAAATTTGTTCTAAACAAAAGTACGATTAATTTATTATCACCGGTGTATAATATGTTTATACCGAAACAACTGTTCATGGAAAGGCTCTCGTCGAAAAGTCTTTTATTTTGCTTAATATGGAAAAGATATATTTTATGAACAGGTACATTTAGATCCTAATTAGTCTTCTTCAATATCCGCCATGTA
Organism: Bathymodiolus brooksi; assembly: GCA_963680875.1. Taxonomy (NCBI): domain Eukaryota; kingdom Metazoa; phylum Mollusca; class Bivalvia; order Mytilida; family Modiolidae; genus Bathymodiolus; species Bathymodiolus brooksi. Next base: position 60,938,655 of record OY804575.1, read on the forward strand.
TCATTATTCTAAAGCAATTTCAGTCATTATCCATCCGTTATTCGTCAAAAGACAATTCAGACTCCCGGATAATTTACCTATCATTTAGGGAACGTTGACTGTTTCAAGGACATGGCTTTTTAATTTGATATGACAAAGACGTCGAATAAATACAAATGATAAACATGTAAATTTATATTATAGTTTGTTATTCATTAAGGACATTAAAATCCAACCAGAGATTCACCTGAGTCTGTATCGACCACCTAGTTGTTGATGCACTGTTTGGAGTCAAGGACGTTTGTAGCTTTCTAACCATACTAATATTCCAGGGCTATAAAAAGATTCGCCTTATTCGATCTCTTAAAGAGTTTATATTCCGATACCAAGGTCTTGTCGAAATATATTCCGTCTCTGTAGAAAAGATTATAAACGATGGATTTTCATATAGTGAAAATGTATAAAGATAAGGTTTCAACAAAAATGTCAAATATATTTTTTTTATCAATGTGTGACGTAAAAGTGTTTTTGACATTTACTTCACTGAGTTTGGCGCTGATTTGACAAATGTTTTACCTGTTTTGTTCAAGAATTGTTATGTAAATACTGTTATAGTGACAGCCGGAAACTTTGAGCCGTAATGAAAGGGGGAGGTTTGGCGCTTTAAAATCTGATACAACCCACCATTTCTTTAGAAATGGCTGTACCAAGTCAGGGTCATTACGGTTTTCACAGCTTTCCGGTTGTTGACTGATTAAATATTTTTAGAAACAAGGTGTAGAATTTTATTATGTATATTGATTTCTTAAACATGTGTGCAATTAGGTTTGGCCGTATAAAGTGTTGGTAGGACATAACTAACATCCTAATATAAATGATCTGAAATTGTTTTTTTTTATCTAAGTGGGAGATTTTGAAGATGGAAGAAATATGACTGAAGATTAGACAGATATTGTCTAATGACAGTAGACAGCGAGCCCCGGAGAGGCAAATATGTGTTAATAGAACACTTCGTTTCCTTTTAAAACATATTTAGTCTTTGCGATTCCCACATTATGTATACAAATTCCTATAAAATCTGCTTTTAATCCACATCGGCCCAATTGAGATAATATCAAAACTGAATAAAGTAGAACGTGTGACTCGAAGGTTTGATTGTATTCATGCAAAATATTGAAATAATGTAAACACAAAGCACTTACTCTGAAAGCAAAGCGAACAGATTGATGACAACCCTGTATTTTTCCTTGATGTTGTCTGCATACAAAATGACTTTGAATCTCTTAGGAACGCGTCTCTTATTCATCATAAAATGTACATAATTCCTGTTCAAAATCATGGCTTTATTGTTTCTTGAACATCATAGACGAAAGACTGGAAAGCAAAATAACATAAAAGTTTTTTGGAGCAAGAATCCCAAAGGTCCTAAGCAGGATCGTCAAAATATACTTGGATGGCCTATGATGTAGGGAGAACTTAGTTTTAATAATAACTGTATTATATAAGAACTGTAGATTTCAATATAAAATAGATCTAATAAACCATGTCAGTGGCGAAACACTGACTACCGGGCGGAGCAAAAGTCCACTAGCAGACGAATCGACCCAGTGATAACAATAGAAACGTAGATATCTAATGTATTGCCCACGACGTGTTTTTGGGATAACATTCATCGGATACGGTCAAATCAAAAGATTTGATATTTTTTTGTTCATTCTTGGGCAACAACGTCTCCTTATCAACTAGTTTTTCCCATAATTGTAGTAAAAGGTCATAATCACATAATTACGGGAGAACTTTTATTACAAAAATGTTTTCCATAAATTATGTAAAACATTTACTGAAATGCCACATTCTTAGGTAGGTAATTATGACCATATTTGTACTGTTTATATTTATGCTATTATTTTTAATGAAACTGTATCTTCCGATATTTCTGTTTATTTATATATAATTTCTGCATATCTAGATATCGACAGAAAATAACGTGGATCCCATTAACTACTTTGATTGAGTGTACGACCTAGAACTCCTGTCATTGCTTTTTTTCGCTTAGGTTGGCCAGAGGAGTGGATCGTGTTGTTGCTGTTGGTATTATTGTCGACCACGACCACGACTATTTAGCTTCTTATTGCTATATTTATTTGCATTTAATCATTTTCCAATGGTCAATGCTCTTATTACTGCTAATTCGAGATTAGTAAACGACATACAAAGAAAAAAACAAATCTTTTATCACGTTTGATTTCTAATGCACACAACGGGGTATTCAATGGGCAAAGAACTTTTTTAATTATAGTTTCATATTTTCTGCTTTTTCGACCTTTTACCATACAGATTAAAGCCACGTGACAATACAAAATAAAAGATTGTTTTCTCTCTGACAAACAAAGGATATTTAAGGGCATTGTATATTTTAAGAATGTTTATACGTCAAACCTTTTGTGGCTTTATCAATATCGGGGAGATTTTGATCATCAAAATGCGTCTATTATAATACGGTTGTTTCGAATCATGTCAATTCCGACCACGTTCCGTCTTTTTCTTGTCTTTACGTCTGAACAAATCGGCAGGCGACTTCCGGTGTTTACGCTATTACTGTGACAACGTCAGCATATCATAGTCGTAGATGCGGTAGATTATAAGTAATTGTAATATGGAGACGCCAAGGAAACCGCTGAATAAATACTGGTGTTCGGTACCCCACTATCTGTCTGATATCAGAAATATATACATAAAGGCAGATCGTTTTCCTTTGATGATGCTGACAGCCGCAAATAAAGAAAGAAAGCAAATTTAATTGTAAAGAAGTATTTGTCTCTGCATTGAAGTCTTTGATACAAATAAAATAATTTAATTGATATCTGTCTTTTACAGAAAATGTTAAGATATTTTTAAATTGAGGATTGAACGTTAATACGGCACATATCGATTGGAGTTTTTGTTGTGTACATTGACACCGAAAGTTCAATGCCGATTAGTCCATCGAAACCACGTGATCTGGCGGACGAAAATAACAAAATGTTGACGGAATGGAAATGATTCGAAACAACCCTATTGATCAATATTCAAAAAAGGTGTGAAACAAGTGCGGCCCTAAACGACGAGCGGTAGAAGATATTCGTAAGCATCTCATTAAAAAATAGAAATGTTTTATTAAGATGGAAGCACTTTGTTTTTAAACAGACATTCAGTTATTTTTAAGGCATGCTTATTATTTAAAAAATGCTATAAGCTCAAATTAAAAATGTAATGGCGCTCCCATATAATAATCAATTACGTCAACTACATCCTCTTAAGGAATATATTTGCTACTGTTTATTTGAAATAAATAAATATGCATGAATTCCATTAAGGTTCCGTCGTTGTCGTGATCGTATGGTAGTTGGATATATAACTACCTATGCAATCAGTGTCCATCACCACTAAAGTTGTGTGTTCGAAATCCGGTCATGGTGGGGTGTTCAACATTTTGTGATAAAGTTTGTCAGTGACTTGGGACAGGTCGGTGGTTTTCTCTGGGTACTCCAGTTTCCTCCACCGATAAAACTGACCGCCACGATATTATTGAATGACGAGAAATCGTACTAGAGATAACAATGCTTACATAACATAATACTGTTTGTTGTTTTGTTGTTTTCTCCCTAATAATCCACCTACTATTGCATAAGAAAAGTTTGAAGATAACAAAGGGGAAATCAGAAGCCGTAAATCGAAGAACAGACAATAGAATAACCAAAAGAAAAAGGACGAACAACACGAATCTTTAATAAACGGGTGAACTCGTGTGTCCGGAGGGGTAAGCAGTTCCTGCTACATTAATGGCACCCGTCACGTTGTACTTGTTCAAAACCCGGAGACATTTCTTGACTTTCTGACTAATTGTTTTAGCACTAAATTCGATATCCACTTTTATTATTACAGCACAAACACCAATATTTTTACATTTGATAAAATATGTTTTTGTCAACCGTATTTATCCTGCAATGACAGCATTTACCGACCAATATAGCCTGCCTAATATTTTTTTCGATATTGGTCAGTTATAAATAGAACATTTTTTGATATTGGTCAGTTATAAATAGAACATACAAATGCAAAACGGGGCACATCGGGGGATATTGTTTTCAAATACATACACAAAATTATTTCAAATAATTTTATCATCGTCCAGTAAACGTTTATTTACGATTTAGAATTGCAGGATAAATACAATACATGTGCACTGTCGAAGCATATAGGTAAATATGTGTATTCGGCGCGTTTCTAAGCCTCATGCACATATTACCCATATGCTTCGACAGTGCACAAGTATTGTATATATCTTCTGCGGTGCATTTGTTGTCGACACTAGATTGCGTTTATCCACAAACGACAATCATATGTGTATTTATCAAGATGACAGCTGAAATAAAAATTTGATTTTCTGCTTTGAAGGTACTATATAATGGCAATATATATTGTAGTTGACATCAATATTGTTATTCACTTATGACAATAGTACCATGAACACTCTTTGGACACATGGTCGTTGCTTCGGGGTGATCCAGAATCCTATGAGTAAATTCTTAACTTTTATTATTCGTGCTGGAAGCCAGGTTTTGTTTTATTTTGACACTTTACAATGTTAAGATTATCAAATAAAAAAGGGCTCGCAAACTAATAGAACATTCATTAATTATAGCATTCATTATACATAGTTAATAAACCTATAGGACATCAATAATGGACTATCCAGTGACACGAGCAACATTTGGGAAGTCGGTGAACGAAGACAAACAAAAATACGATACAAAAAACTATTAAGATATGCTAACGACTAAAAAATATCGATTTACAAAATATCTTAATGGTAAAATGTGGACTGTATGAATTGCAAATGTCAAACATGCTACATTTTCTATCCCCCATTAACACATCAATATTCATCCATTAATAATTTGTACCTTGAGATTATACTTACTTTCTTAATTTAATATTCGTATTCAATGGCTGGTTTTTTTTTCAGTCAGACATTACGTATTGTTAAGTATTCACCAGGGTACCATGTAATTGTTATTTTATTGTTTTTTAGTTGAGTGAGTTCAAAAAAGGAAAGGAAATGTTTGTTATGGAAGCTAAATAATATATATGTGTACTGCTGGTATGATGCAAGATAAATTGCTTAGGTTGTGCCCAGTAAAACTAGAAGACCGAATTTCAATTTTACTCCTCTATGGTTTCATTTCAATATAGTCTTATCCGACTCTGTCCGTTATAGATTGTGGCCGTCGTGGTCGTATGTTAGCTGGATTTACAACTACCTATGCAATGGGTGCCTATCGCCCCTAACGTTGTGAGTTCGAATCCCGCTCCCGGCGAGGTGTACTCGATACAACATTATGTGATAAAATTAGAACATAACTTGCGACAGGTTGGTGCTTTTCTCCGGATACTCCTGATTCCTCCACCAATAAAACTGACATCCACGATATAGCTGAAATATTGTTGAAAGTGGCTTTAAACACCATAACCCTACCGCTCCGTTATAGATTGAAGAATGAATTTATTGTTAAGCGTTGAATAAGCAATATTACATCTATATTCATGTTGAGAACAATTTTTTAAATAATAAATTTTGTTGTTAAAATGTCGCTCTGGCTCGGCCCAAAACATAGATTGCGACAGATACAAGCGATATGATCAGGAATTTTGATTTGCCACAAGCCACCAAATACCGCTTCTAGCAAACCGGTGCTCATTAGGGGCTTCAGTGATTGTCTTGTATGGTGTAAAGTGCGTGGTATTATGTATACACCAGACACTCATTTTAAGTCCGTTCCTAAAGGCGTATTAGTGTATTGGATTCGTGCCACATAGCTAGCGGACGCCTCCGTTCGGATGGGTTGCGTTAGGTTTTATATATTACCCAAATCGCTATTTAAGAGAAAACAATAAAAATCAGCTTTGTAATAAACACGTCTTTCATTGTTAGTTGCAGATGGAAACAGGTAATTAATGTATATTGTTATCACTGAGTTACCTAATGCAAGGTGTATCAGGGCACATTCTCATATCAATTAAGATGACTTTTCATTAAATTATAAATTCAAAATTAGTTTGTCTTGAACCAGAAACGCGATAATATAATTAATTGGTGATTCGCATGCGTAGCAGTGTAGTAATTTCATTTAAACCAAATAATCAGTTAATTGCAATACATAACAATAACATAAAGCTAAAAACATTGTTATCTTATATGTATGACTTGAATTATTTTACCGCCACGATATAACTGAAATATTGTTGAAAGTGGCGTTAAACACCATAACCCTAACCCTGGATTATTTTGAGGGGATTTTTGTCAAATTTGGTTTTTTTTTCTCATCCAAAATTAAATAAACATTTTTATCAAAACACTTAAGAGACATATCTGCATATATACACCTGGAAAAAAGTATTGCAACACTCCGATTTTTCTATTGGTAAAATTGTGCGATGCAAGGGTTCTATTTTTAACAGAGATGTATTACAAATTCGACTCGAATGCTTCAAACTGGATCACAGGCACTAAACAAAACACATTTACAATAACAAAAAATGGAAATTTAATGTTTACAATTCATAAATTAAAATTATGTCATTTTTGTGATAAAAATGTCACACAAAAACTATTGACCCTGTTATCCAGATTTCCGTTGTTTTAGCACAGATTGTACTCGGAAACAGTCATAAGGCTCTGAACTGTCATACCAAACGAACATAGCTAGTAATGTGTGTAACTTCCATTGACACGAATGACTTCCTCATGCTGCCGACTAACCGTCTAATTTGTGCTTGGGTAAGACGCTGCCATTCCTGGTGCAAAACCTGCTCCAATTCATTCAAAGTTTGAACCGGAGGTATTCTGTCTTCCACTCGGCGACCGATAATGTCCCAAATGTGCTCGATTGGGTTTAAATCTGGACTTCTGGTAGGCCATGGAAGTGTAGTAATCGACTCATCGCGCAGGTAATCGGTTACAACACGAGCCCTATGGGGTCTTGCATTATCATCCATGAACACAGACCTTGTATTCAGAGGATGATTGTCAAAATGAGGCAAAATACTTGTTTCAAGGATGTGTTGTCGATAGCTTTGTCCATTAAGGTTGCCTCTTACTGTAATGAGGTCAATCTTACAGTCATATGACACACATCCCAGACCATGACTGAGCCTTCCTTCGAAAGGAACAGTTTCAACAATGTTACGCTCAGCATAAGCAGTGTTATTTTGTCGCCATACACGCACTCGGCCATCTGTCACATGCAACAAGAAGCGACTTTCGTCGGACCAATGAATTTTCCTCCACGAAGCCAAATTCCATTGACGACGTGTTTGGAACCATTGCAAACGGGCAGCTTTGTGTGCTTGTGTAAGTAAACATCTCTTTACAGGTCTTCTGGAACGATAGCCAACAGATTTAAGACGATTTCGGACTGTTCTTGCAGATAGCAACCGATGGGGCAACCACTGTCTTTTCAAAACGGTACTATTGGCGAACGGATTCCGCCTGACTAGCCGTCCTAACGCATTAACCTCTCTTCGAGATGTGATACGGGGCCTTCCTTATCTCAGAAGATCCTTAGCATCATTTGTTATTTGATGCTTACTCATAATACGACTAATAGTAGAGTGATGATGACCAACACGCTGGGCAATTTGTCTAAGTGACATACCTGCTTCTCGCATGCCAATAATTTGCCATCTAACAGCATTGGAGAGTTGTGGAGGACCCATAATGAGTCCAGAATAAGATATTCGGTTGTTTTCGGTATTCGCAGTGCGTCTGATACGATACGTTTGAAAGTAATGATTTCATTCTGCTCGAACCGAGACATTGCACGTGCAGATCATGGATATTACAGGTAAAACATATTGATTAGCTACAGGTAAATTTTTACTGAAGTTTAAATGGCTCATCAGATGTAAAATATATATTTGAAAAGTAAATCTAATAAAAGATATTCAGCTTCAAATCTAGTGTTGCAATACTTTTTCCCATGTGTATGTTATGAAAGCAACATATAAAATATCACTTAGGAAATCAATATTATATCATGTCTTGATACAAGAAAATTTCTCAAAATCTGTCATTTTTGACAGAAATCTGAAATTTAAAAAAAAATACAAGATAAAAGGTTTCTCTTGTAAAGAACTGAATATCTCGTGCGGAAACAACACTATCCGATCGGAATGAGACTATGACAGACGATATAGTCACAACAATGCGAAATTCCAGGTTTCTCACACGTTATCTGAGTTAATATCAATTTTCATTAAAAAAATGTTTTGTAATAGGGCCGTTAATTGTATTAAAAAAAAATATGTTGCGTACATATTTTGGGTGGTATTATAGTATGATACGATAAAACAAATGCAGAATTGATGTGAAAACAATAATGAGAAATGATTTTAAAATGATTGTATTCAAACAATTGACCATTTTCTATAAAGACACAAAATGACACCAAAATCAAAGTTTCATGTAGCGCGAATCAACAAAATGTTACACTACATGTTAAACATGACCTTCAATTTCCGTAGGAACTTTAAATTTCTCAACATAATTTGGTGCATTGTTTGTTTTTTCTGCATTTATTGAGACGCTTGATTTTTTTTCTCGAGAAATACGTCCTCCGTTCTCCATTTTGAATGCAAAGCGCTTTGAGATTATTTACGTTTTACATCATCTTTACATCATGTATAGCAAAGTAAAGACATCCAGTGACGTTACGTAACTACCATCCGGTAGCATGGGTTTTGTACCAATGGGTCATCGACCAATCAAAAGCCGATATTTCTATCAAGTCGGGGATAATGTGATATACTGCGAGAGACAATATTCCTCATTATTAGTGCAATAACCCATTTATGATATGGTACCAAATATTTCAGTATGTGACAATTACATTTCACCATATTTCTTTGTAACATGTATTTAATATAATTCCGCCATCTTGTTTATCTCTCGTCTGTTGCGTGCAAATATAATTTTACTCGGAACTTCTCTAGAGCGTACCAAACTTAAAGGAGAAAGAATGGTATGCAATATCGGTGAAGATGCAATATTTTTAACTCATTCGGAAATGCTCTACTTTTTAGGTATATTTATGAAGGAAGACTAGTAAAAAGATCGGAAAATATTGCATTTTTATTTTACAAAGAAATCTACATGAAATATTTGATACTATATTATAATTAAAGATATGTTTATTCCAAATGTATGTCTTTGATTGGTTTATCTTTAAATAGCGTTTGTATTTTCTATTTCAAAATTACGCTTCTCTTTTCTGATTGTCTAAGATTTTTTTTCCTTGCGTTCTGTTTTTTTTTTATTGATATACCTTAAATACCGATTTGCGTTTCTCGTTTCTACTTGGTTAAAATTATTTTCGTTTTCGAGTTACCCAAAAAAAAAAAATAATTTGTGTTTGTCGAGAATCAATTTCCGGTTTAAATCCTAATTGATTCCGGTCGGAAAGAGAAGGTTCCGTATTTCACTAGGGCCCTATGAAAATCCTAGTTTCATTGCGATAAACTGATTTTCATGACTATCGCGTGGCATACAAATTCCACTTGGGTATTGAAATAGTTCATGTCATCCTTCTACAATATATATCTTTATTTCTGGTAACCTTTGTTAATACAATGGTATACAGATAACAAATTAAAGCACAACAATACATAATAACAAAACAGCTATATATAATATGTACAACGAGAGAGAGAGAGAGAGAGAGAGAGAGAGAGAGAGAGAGAGAGAGAGGGGGGGGGGGGCAGAGACCTAAAAGTACGGACAAAGACCATGTGCTTCATCGGGTCCACTTGTCATGGTGACAACGTGGTAGACATACCAAATTGAATCAGAGTAAAGAATTACTTATTAACCAGTTTAACACGTGTTATACAAATTGTTACTTAGTGATTTTTATTGTTTATTTTATTTTTATGTTCTACCCCCAAGAGGTCAATAATCTCTAAATCAAAGCTCTAAATCAAAAATTAACTGCTGATATTGAAAAAACGTACAGGGGTATACTTTACAAGACTGAAATACAATAATGGATAAATTCTTATTTACATCAAAGTTTATGTGATGGTCAGATAGAGAAACGACTACTTAGAAATTCAATCGATTTCGATAATAAGCATCCAATCCCTGCTGAGAATTTTGAATGCGCTCTTCTGTCTTTGAAGATATGTTTTGTCTTAGCAGCTGCTATATGTCAGAAATTCCTCGTGGGAGTGAACAAACGACAATATTTTGAATGACATAAATTCTACATTACAAAAAGAGCATGTGAAATGGTAAACAAGCATTTTACACTGACAATCTTGTGAATTCACGTGTTAAAGGTCTACAGTCGTGGAACATTAAGAGTCAGGTTAGTTATATTTATTATTTAATGACAATAATGTGATAAAAATTATACAATGGTGTGATTGTTTAAAAATTAATATAGTTTTTTATTTGAAAAAAAAATAAGTAAACGAAATATATATGTGTATGTTTCATACAGGGTGCACGTTGAAAGGAACATTCGGAAATTGATTAATATGTTTATCATCGTAAAACTACATGATTATAAACACATAAATGTAATTACTACTTATAGATATGCATTTATTGAGAGACTACTTTACTTTTTCAACTTTTTCTTTAATGTTGCCTAACGATTTTCAACACTTTTTTCAATCAGTTAAATTTTAAGAAGTCGTATAAATTGCTCAAGTTCGTGTAAGCGTATGATATAATATATGAATTAAGGTAAAAAGACAACTAAAGTTTTACTTAATAACTTAAACCCATATTTCTATATGTTCCTCCATTTTTGTAATAGTACATTATATGATATAATGGTTCATCTTTTTTGTCACCAATAATAAATGGATGTCGTACAATTTAACTTGCAAAATGAAAACAAAATGTTAAAAAAAAAAAAAAAATCTGCCCAGTTCATTACCAACATGAATTCTCAATTAGATTATACAATAAAGTAATTAGATTGTAATTGATATTAACACTTGATTGCTGTAACACATAAAACCTTCTTCATTTATTGAGTTTGAGATGTTAGGAATGCTAGTCATGTACTGTTGAGGCAGATGTAACCTTGGGTTGCAATTTATACGAATACAGTAGCGAATGCTTGTCATTATAGATATTTGATAGTACAGAAAGAAAAAGAAAAATGGCCAACGCTTACTGGAGTTTTTTATATCTATATACACAAAAGTGTAGAAAACTACTACTATTTTTAATAATTAGTTCATAATTTTAACTACTGACCAATTAATACTAAATGTAGATTGTCCCGGGTTGGTAACAATAATAACACGATAGATGCCACTAGTGGAGCAGGAACTGCTTATCATTCGGAGCACCTTCGATTACCCCCAGATTTAAGTGGGCTTCGTGTTACCCACTCCTTAGTTTTAAGTGTAGTGCTTTGTTGATCATTGTTTGTCCTTTACCCCTTTTTGTTTTTGGCAATTTTATTGTCTGTCCTTCTTCGATTAACGGCTTCTGATAGACACTTTTTGGCACATTCAAAAACTTCATGATAACTAGAAACAATAGAATTTAATAAGAATTATTTGATAAAAACAAGAATGTTGAAAATAACCAACAACATCGTAATAATTGCTTTAGAAGATGTAGATACATTTTAGAACATAGAACCGCAGAACACAATTAAATCAGTTTGATAATTTAATTGTTGCTCAGGAGATTCTTGTTGTTAGCTCTGAATGGTCCGGTTGATAACGTTGAGGTAAAAAGCCTGTATATTAGACGACAGGTTTGAAGACCCCACAGGGAAAATCAGAATCAGAAGTCATAATAGAGACAATAGATTGACCAAACGAAATAAAAAGACAAACACTTGTCACGATACATAACGCTACCGATTGAGCCACAAGAACCACACTATAAACACTGGATGAAAATTACTGCTCCAACTTGTATCTACCGTAGTGTTGTTCATGTTAAAAATCAGATGATAAGTCTTACTCGTCGATAAATTAAAAACAAAACGTTAGAGAAAACCGACGAGAATACCGGGAATAGACAATCCAGAATAGACGAGAATACCGGGAATAGACGAGAATACCGGGAATAGACAATCCAGAATAGACGAGAATACCGGGAATAGACAACCCAGAATAGACGAGAATACCGGGAATAGACAATCCAGAATACTGGCAACATCTTACTCAAGTTACAGAACGAAGATGAACAGAACAAAAGTACAAATCGGTAAACTGAAAACACGCCACTAACAAACGGTGTGACCTCAGAATCTCTCAAAGGGCAGCGAGTTCCTGTTAAAATTCCTTTGTTGGATGTTCTTCTGTTATACACTAACAAATAACAACATTTGGTTTGGTGGTCATATCACGGAACCTTTCAGATAGCTCAATCATATGTAAGACATTTTAATATATTGGCCAATCGGACACCATCTCGCGGTATGGTGCTCCGTTTTTGATTAATACCTAAATATTCGGTAGGCTCGTCACTGATTGATTCGGTTGGACATATACCATCTGATGTGACCTCATGAGGGATGTGTTTAGTGTGTAGTTGAGCAATTTAAGTAAATGGTTAAGGAAATGAATGTATCGAATTTCGTTGGATACCACGAACATCATTAACAGTTAATTAAAACATGTTCTATAGTATAAAAATAGTTCCAAGAATGCAACTACTTCGTCGTTGTTTTTCTGCATTTTAAATCAAGTTATACTATAACCAACCTATACGACAGTATCAAAATATTATACTTTCTTGGCTAGTGGTCAATTAACTAGGAGCCTTCACTGGTCCTGTTATTGTACATGTAATACCCAAGTGATGATGTGTTGCCCTGTGAATCTGTTTTTGTATAGTTAATTTCGTGGGGGAAAAAACTATTGCTATCGAACTCAAATGAGATATTGGCTATACAACATATAAATTTGGTGGTGTATAAAGTTGGTTTGAAGCTTTCAAGGATTAAATATGCTAAGCTTCTAATAAGTTTGTGTGTTAAAATCGCTCAATAGTATAAAACTGAAAGTTGCATTAAAACTTTCATTTGACTTATTTGGAATGCTTGTAATGTGTGTTTTGGCAATCACATATGCAACATGAAGTAACAATTGGCTTGGAAATAAGCTCCAGGGTCCTCCTACGCTCATATGTGAGGTATAGGGTATGCTAATAGCCGATTATCACGCATTATTTGTGAGATGAAAAAGAGCAACAAAAGCAGGTTCTATCACCTTTTTTTTTACTGAGTTTCAGATAAATGTTTTATTTCAAGTTTAATTGCATCTAATCCTTCCTTATTAAATCCATGACTCCAGTCCATGTTTAACAATTAAAACATAAATTTCTATTTATGTCATTGTATCTTAACGTAAATTAGAATGTAACGATCAAAATGTTGTTATTTTGCCTCGTTTATAATCATGTTGAAGTGTTTCAAAGTCTTTAAGCATGAAATGTTACCATTTGTTGCCATTTTACTGCATCTGACCTGCAAGATTAAAAAAAACCCAGTGGTAAAACTTAATAAGTAATAAATGCAAAGTAAGATTGATTGAATTATAACAATATATTGGATTTAACGACAATGACATTTAGTTAAAACGAAAGAACGTGAAGAAATACTCATGATCAATATTACCAATAAGAAAAGCACAAGTCGCTGCTAAACCTATTAAGAATAATTTGAGGTATTTATCAAGTGTTATTTATGGCAAGATCAACAAAGTTTTTACACCGAGAAGTTACAATATATAAACTAGTGCTATATTTATACCATTATCTCATTTAATTACAAATTGATCATCAGAGCGGCAACCATAGTGTTCGTTCAGTCGATTCTGCATTTTCATCCATTTATACTTCTTGGTGAACGAGATGATGATATACGATTTGAATTTAATCACACAATTGTTTTTTTTTCTTTCTACATTTTATTACATTATAAAAATTATATATTAAAGAAATGACAAGTTACAAGAAATGTTTGAAGAGTTAATAAGAAGACGTAAAATGGAAGGACAGACAATACAATGGCCGCCATTAAAAGAACAAACAATAGTCAACACAACACTACACAGGAAACTAAAGATTAAAGGACAGACAATACAATGGCCGCAATACAAAGAACAAACAATAGTCAACACAACACTACACAGGAAACTAAAGATTAAAGGACAGACAATACAATGGCCGCAATACAAAGAACAAACAATAGTCAACACAACACTACACAGGAAACTAACGATTAAAGGACAGACAATACAATGGCCGCAATAAAAAGAACAAACAATAGTCAACACAACACTACACAGGAAACTAAAGATTAAAGGACAGACAATACAATGGCCGCAATACAAAGAACAAACAATAGTCAACACAACACTACACAGGAAACTAAAGATTAAAGGACAGACAATACACTGGCCGCAATACAAAGAACAAACAATAGTCAACACAACACTACACAGGAAACTAAAGATTAAAGGACAGACAATACAAAGAACAAACAATAGTCAACGCAACACTACACAGGAAACTAAAGATTAAAGGACAGACAATACAATGGCCGCAATACAAAGAACAAACAATAGCTAAAAAGACAAATGTAAGAAAATTCATATATCAATATTTTTAACAAAAAATCTACATCTTTGTAATAAAACAGACATGTGGCTGCCAGATACTACGAATCTTGGAATTATACAGGGGCAAGATGCATCATTTCACTTCTTGTAATCTGATTACTCCTTTGGTATCTTCAAACTCTTCTTACACTTTTACAGAAATAATAATGCCCAATTTTATCATTTAATTCCATAATTCAAAATGTTCCGCTGCAATTTTTATATTTGTTCAAAGTAAGTAGAAACGGGATTATGCCACGATTTAATTATACAAATATATGTTATATTGTTATACACATCTAGTCGAACCATTGTTAAGCTTTAAAACACAAATAACTGTCGTCAGTACAACGCTAAATTGTATGCAATACCGTAGCCGTCTATGTAATTCCTGCGCTAGACACTCTAATAATCTATTGTTTCTATATTTCACGATTTTATTGGGTAAAAATCAGACAAAATATACGTCTGTCTCGCACAAGTGCAAACAATATAACACTATTTGAATACATGTTAAGACACGTCTAAATCGTGGTCCTTACGCTGGATCGAAAAACAATATTTTGCAGGAAAAATATGGCATTATATAGAAAGTGTACAAGTGTTATAAAATTAACATAAATGTAGATATCTAATTTAGTTCGCACGACGAGTTTCTAGAATAACCTTCATCGGGTACGCTCAAGTCAAAATATTGTAAAGCAAAATAGATAAGTCTTTGGGAGCTAGAAAACGACACACATGTACCACAAGCAACTGAAACACTTTATGACATAAAGTTATATAGAGTACACATTGCCAAGAACGAGGATCGAAATTACTTCAAATTTTTCGATTATACAAATTAAGCTTATTTTGATAAAATTTAACATTTTATGATGGTATTTCAGTGGTCCTAACTTCTTACAAATCGCATACTTCATCCAAAGTGGCGGCTGTTACTAATAATAAGTTTATTTCTCGATTATGCAAATTAGGCCTATTTATAACAATAAAATCATTTGAAACTCTCCTCTTAAATTAGTGGGTAAAGTTTATATCAAACTGGACTGAGATCATTCTTGTATGGGTATTTTCTTCAAATCTACGATAGACATTCTTATTAGATAAATATTGCAATGTCCTCTAGTGTTTAAGCAACCGAGTGAATTCCAGGGTATTGAAATATGCCATAGTTTCTCCACTATGGTGTATAGCTCTACTGATTTCGGCATCCATTCATTGTGTGTGACGAGTCAAGTAAACTACTCGTCTGAATGAATGGACGTGAATTATGCCCCCTTTTGTAAAAAATAAAAATAAAAATCCCAGGAAAAGGTAAAACTGCAATAGTTCGGTATGAGCAACAAATTGTTAGAAGTTGTAGTTGATAGCCCATTGAAATGCAAAACATTCCGACCCTATTAATTCTCTTCATTTTTGCAATCAAAATATTTGTCCATGGGCCAATCCTGTCGCCATCTACTTACTAAAAATATGAATATCTGTACATCTATTCACGTTATTAATAAAGTTGAAATATTGCCTACTTGACGTTAAATACCAATCAATCAATGAACCTGATAAACAATTTCTTAAATATGTAATTCCACTGGAATGGACTGGCCGACTGTTTCCTGATCAACTAATCCCTCTCTTTTAAGGTCATCTTTCTGCAATGAAATAAAAAGGTATAACAGGAATGTTCTCTCTGGCCGGGGGGAGGGGTAACAATTTAGTAATATTTTACTATCTCAATGCATCTGAAGTCTGGCCTGACAAGAGGGATTACCATTGATGGGAATGACATAATAGGAGAGGGAATACTGTATTCTTAGCTTGAAGTATCAACTTTTGTCTGGCATCTAATAATGTACATTATATTAAAACATCGATCCAATAAAGGAGTGTGCATACTATTTCTAAGGATACAATTTCTGATGGTAAATCACAATTCTGACGTCCTTTTCTTTCACAAAACCGAGACTTTTATCTTATATACAATAACTTCAACTTTTAACAACCTTACTTCTCATTGTTCATCAACCATTTATGTATTGTAATACAGGCTAACACTGTGTCAATTGATTCGTTACATTTGTCGTCATAAAACAATAACAATATCATTGAATGATCAGAAGAAAATGTCTTCATTTGGGACTTCAATAGATTCGAAAAATGCGCATGCTTTTATTTTATGTAACATTACTTTATTATTAGTATTTAATTTAATTCTTTATTTATTTTATGAGGATTACATACAGCCAGAGGCTACTAGTATTAATAAGCTCACGCCCAAGTTCTTGTTAATAGACGTGTAAATATCTCAATAGCATTACTAGTGGAGCAGTAACTGCTTACTCTTCCAGAGCACCTGAGTAGTAATATGCTTACCCTTCCAGAGCACCTGAGTAGTAGTATAGTGTGCAGTGTTTTGCAGGTCATTGTTTGTCTTTTTGTCTTTTGACTTGACATTGTCTCTCCTTCTTCGATTTACGGATTTTTATTACCATTTGGGTATCTTCAAAATATCACTATTCATATGCTTCAGGTGGACAAGATTATATTAAATGACACAAAAGGACAATGTTCAAACCCCAAAAAGAGTCGGAATAGAATAGGTTTTAGTAAGCATTCATGCATTCCACACTTACTTGGATATCAACAAGAAGATATCTAATAATGTTAAATCATTCGTAATGAAGACTAGAAAACAGACGATGAAAACGTATTGGGAAAACTAATGTCTTATATGTGTTTGTTTGCCTATAGTGGTGTCCAACACATATTGTGTTGTGTTTTTGTTTTGTTTTTCTTCGTCCTGTGTACCGTATGTTGCCAGTTTCTCTGGATTGTTCATAGTTTCATAGCCTCTTCGGTATTCTCTAACGTTTATTTGTCTTAACCTGTTTATCATATAGGAAAATGTGTTTCTCTGCTTGGTGCTAGTAAAACAATGAACCTCATTCCAGTATTCTTTTATTTGATGTTATCATTTAAGAAAATGTGCATTGTTTTTATACAGGTATAATCTTTGCAATGAATCAATGTTTTTGCTATGGGGTGAATTGTTGGATACAGAACAAATATACCTACTTAAACATTATCTATGATTTGATTGATTTGATTTGATTTTTGGTGTTTAACGCCACTTTCAGCAATATTTCAGCTATATCATGGCGACCAGTTTTAGTGGTGGAAGAAGCCGGAGTACCCGGAGAGAACCACCGACCATGGGCAAGCAACTAGTAAACTTTATCACTTGCGGCTGAGTCGAGTAATTATCTATGAAATCAGGGGTTAGGATAAGTCACTGACAAGCTTAATCACATGTAATGTGGTATCGAGTACACATCGCCTTGGCGGGATTCGAACTCACAACGTTAGTGGTGATAGTCACTGATTGCACAGGTAGTTGTAAATCCAACTACAATACGATCATGACCACGACGGCTCCTCTATAAATCAGTATTCCATTTTTCACCACCAGTGAAAATGGACGCCATGATAAAGCTGGAATATTGCTGAACACCTACAATTCCAACCCAAAGATCGTGTTAATTATCTATATAGTCCAAATCATTGTTAACACTCAAATTGATTTATTTTATAATGCCTTATCAATTTTGATATCATATTAATACTTCTACATATAGTAATTAGATTTATTTCAATGACAAGCAAATTTATCGGTAATGATGTAAGACCATTATTACTGAATGTATGTGTATCCGGCGGTTTGTAATTAACGAATATAAACCATTGACATTAAACAATGGTCGAAAATAGCATGTTTGTTCGTATTTGCAATTAACATTATACTTAACATATCATTTCTAATAAGTGAAAATGTGTCTACTATTCATAACAATAGGGTGGACAATCAGGTTTCTAGGACAGTAAGGGGAAATTCCAGTGATGCCAATTTTATCCTGTTTTGGCCCATCTGTTTACTTGCTCACGAAGACTTTTAAATAGTCGATCTTTAGTTTTAGATGGAATGTTTTGTAAATCGTTGCTTGTCCTTTTTCTTTTGGCCATTGTGTTGGCGGTCCTTCTTCAATGTACGGATTCTGGTTACCCCTTTGGTATCTTCAAACTCTTCTTAAATAATTTGGCTTTCCAATCTTTTGACTATGAGCATAGCTTATTCCAGAAACAGGTCGTGTGCACTACATTGAGAAGAGTTTGAAGATACCAAAGGGGTAATCAGAATCCGTACATCGAAGAAGAACAGACAACACAATGGCCAAAAGAAAAAGTACAAAAGGCCAAACAACGATCAACAAAACATACATATAAAACTAAAGATCGAGTAACACGAATCCCACTAAAAACCGGGGGTGAACTCAGGTGCTCCGGAAGGGTTAGCAGTTTCTGCTCCACTAGTGACACCCGTCGTATTAATCTAGTTACAAACCCGGTGATAAGTCATGAATGATATCACCGTTTATATTTATATTTGTATAAGGGGGTAAAGTAAGCGGCTATCTGAATATAAATGTGGTTTCAGAGCTGATTAACATACACAAGTAAAATCAGTAGCATGAAATGAGTAAACGGTCTGTCTTTATAAGTCGGTAATCTTTCATTGCAAATAAAAGAGAAGTTGTTTGAATTATATAAAATAATATTTTTGCAATATCCTATTCTGTTAAAAGTTTAATTTTAACAACATAATTTCTTGCTATATTTCTTACAATACGTTCTATGACAAACAAAATCATCATTATATTTTTAACAATTACCAAATTAATTGATGTTAACTGACGTGTTTAATACACCATACCTAAATGTTCGTTTAACATGGTCATTTATTTGTTCCCACAGAATAATCACAATGCTTGTAAACATATGTGAGCTGTCGATTCTTCATATTTCACCGTTTTTGTTTTTCATTTGTTTTCACTTACATTGTAGTACGATTTATATACTGATGTATGCTACAAATGTTTATGCAGTACGAAAAAGTAGCTATTGCTGAAATAAACGTTATAGAATACCAAAAATTATATAAACAAAATGATGTTGCATCATGAAAAACCAAAAACTTTAGCAAAGTTCACAATATAACTAAAATGGTATATACAAATCTTTTTTCAGATAGTGATCGTTCTATTATAGTGTCAGTTAATAGATGATCTTAGACACATGTTTATTGAATGTATATAAACATCTGTTTATATCAACCTTTTCCTTGTAAACAGACAGTATGTAAATATAACTAAATTAGCAACATGTTTATCTATATGTCCCGCGTTTACTATTTATATCAAGTTTTGTGGTATATAGTGTTTCTGTTTATTGGAAATATTTACATTGAGAGCTTCATAATTAAAATATACATTCACAATAAAAAGAGCGTGTGTTATCTCGCCTACATTTTGACATGGATGATGAGAACTGAAGACTTATTAATGTAAATATTATTAAAACTAAGGTTCTCCTCCCTCAGGCATAGGTGACCGTAGCCGATTTTGGCGATCCTGTTTAGGCCCTTTGGCTTACTTGCTCCCAAAACTTTTAAAATTATTTGGCTTCCTAACCTTTCGACTTTGAGCGTACCTGGTGAAGGTTATTCTAAGCGTACCTTGTGAAGGTTATTCTGAGCGTACCTGGTGAATGTTATTCTGAGCGTACCTGATGAAGGTTATTCTGAGCGTACCTGGTGAATGTTATTCTGAGCGTACCTGATGAAGGTTATTCTGAGCGTACCTGGTGAAGGTTATTCTGAGCGTACCTGGTGAAGGTTATTCTGAACGTACCTGGTGAAGGCTATTCTGAGCGTACCTGGTGAAGGTTATTCTGAGCGTACCTGATGAAGGTTATTCTGATCGTACCTGATGAAGGTTATTCTGAGCGTACCTGATGAAGGTTATTCTGATCGTACCTGATGAAGGTTATTCTGAGCGTACCTGGTGAAGGTTATTCTGATCGTACCTGATGAAGGTTATTCTGATCGTACCTGATGAAGGTTATTCTGAGCGTACCTGATGAAGGTTATTCTGAGCGTACCTGGTGAAGGTTATTCTGAGCGTACCTGGTGAAGGTTATTCTGAACGTACCTGGTGAAGGCTATTCTGAGCGTACCTGGTGAAGGTTATTCTGAGCGTACCTGATGAAGGTTATTCTGATCGTACCTGATGAAGGTTATTCTGAGCGTACCTGATGAAGGTTATTCTGATCGTACCTGATGAAGGTTATTCTGAGCGTACCTGGTGAAGGTTATTCTGATCGTACCTGATGAAGGTTATTCTGATCGTACCTGATGAAGGTTATTCTGATCGTACCTGATGAAGGTTATTCTGATCGTACCTGATGAAGGTTATTCTGATCGTACCTGATGAAGGTTATTCTGATCGTACCTGATGAAGGTTATTCCAGAAACGCATCGTGTGCACTACATTTGATATCTGTGTTATTTTTTATTATTAATTAAAATTTGAATAAATGAATTGTGCACGTTTCCATACGATATTTGTTTTCTATGACCTATTACACGGTAAATTATTATATTTTGTTGCCGTTGAAAGAATTTTAGATCTTCACTTTTTAATTTCTTTGAATAAATTTATAGAAAACCTATGGGGCAACCATGAATGGACAATCCAGAGAGAAAAAAAGCAACATTTGACACAAGACACACAATGAAGACAAAACAAAACACACACCTCAGAAAGCTAAAAAGATCACCAACATGGGTCCCACTAAAAAAACAGGAGGTTAACCCACGTGTCCGCGAAGTGTAAGAAGTTAATATTTCTTATAAGACACCCGCGGTGTAAATATGTGTTGTTTGTTAATACTGATAAATATAGTGCGTTAATTTTGTTTCACGCTATCAGTTAATTTTTTTTTCATGTTGTAAATTGCAGTGTAGTTTCATGTGCATAAAGAAGTGTGGTCCTATCTGAAAAAAAATCAGAGAGTAATGTCCCTTCCCAACTACATATCAAAGCCAACATAATTTAAATTCGGTTAAAAATAGTACGTTTAATGCTTCTTTAAAATATAATTAAACAAAATAGGGTATAAAGTGAAATAAAGAAAAACAAAAAACAAATATTTTAAAACAGCAAAGAAATTATGGACTGCGTTATTTATCATATCAATCGCGTCACTTTGTATTTAGTATTGGCAGTCACGTAGTAATGATACCAAATGATAACTACCAACACTGCACGATAATAAAACAATATTTCTGCACATAGTCTACGAACGATCAAACAATCTCCATTATATTCTTCTATCGTGAAATACGATCCTTCAATCAACTTTTTTTACTTGACGAGAATCTTCATTCAAAATGAGAGACAGCTCCAGAAATAGGCAAATCAAGATATGATATATCAACATTAAGAGCTAGACAGGACGAAATTGTCTTAATCGTGATGGCGTGACTTTTTATTATTGGCCACTTCCTGTTATCTACGAGATTCTAATTTCACAGCGTATCGTCTTCTATCCAACAATATTAATTTTAAAGAGCAAAATATTAACTTTCTGCAGTTTTTTTCTTTTACGTAGAATATTCTACTTTGCTATATACAAATAATATATATATGGGAAGCTCTACAGATAGACATTTTGTTGTAATGAAGTGACACCAAGTGAAATTATATACACAACTTATTAGAAAATAAACGTTAGAGAATACAGAATGAGTAATCAAAAATGGACAATCAAGAGAAACTTAGGGTACATAAGACGAAGAAAAACGCCATTTCTAGACACTTTTACTGGTTGGGATGTCGTATACATGTACGTTATTAGCTTTTCACGTTTTAGACTTCCTAATCCCATCTTTTTTAAAGATATAGTTAAGAAATTTTTTAAATATTTCCAATTGACCAATATATTTATATTTTTAGCCAAAGTGTACCTACATTTCATATTTTACGTCTATACGATGTTCTCTTGTGAAATTTGTTATTGTACGAAAGTGTAAACTATGCTAATGAGACTTAAATTGAACAAACATATGGGAGGCAGCTGTTTATTATGGACTATATCCCATGGAAAGGTGCAATTTAGGTCAGAAACAGTTTTTGTTTTGCCTTAAGCAGGTGTGATAACCTGGAATTTCACGTATTTGTAAGTTACTATATGTTGTGCAAAGCTTTACTGCTAATATGAGATGTCACAACATGGGTGTTTCATAGGTTAGTCTATTATATCAGTCGGGGCTTTTCTTCCTAACAAGTCAGACAATCACGATCCAGCAAAACACTTTATCAAAGTGACGATAAATACCAATAAATCCTATCCACATAAATGCACATCTAGTGTATATAACTTGATATCCTATAATCAGTGACTTGCGGCAGGTCGGTGGTTTTCTCCGGTTTCCTCAAACCAATAAATATGACCGCCAAGATATAACTGAAATATTGCTGAAAGTGACGTTAAACACCACAATCCTCACTCTAACCACTTGATACCCTATTAATTTTAATGAATATGTTACATCTTGGATGGATGGATGAATGTATTCATCCGTTATTAACAACTTAATTTAATAATGATCAGAGAAAGATATTCTACCATAACATTTTTACGTAACTGGAATGCACTTGATTGATTGTAACTTTTCTTATTTGTCGTTTCTATTTTGGAGTAGAAACCGTTGTAGGAAAACGTAATCTTACATTGTTGTAAATCTGATAAAGTTAATGGCTGTCACTGTTGATGAGACTGAGCAAAATATATCTTTTTTTGTTCCCTGTTAGCTTTCACTTGGGTTGTTGATGGAATGTTGTAAAGGCGTCATTGATAATATCAACACATACATTTGTTTTAGTTTAAGATGTATAACTAGGAACGTATTTCTATGTGTGGGGTACAGCCCCTCCCACTATGGGGGCTTAAACTCGTTACACAGGACGAATCAACTACCCAACTGGTCGTGGAACGAGTTTATGTAGAATGTTACGCTCATCGGTTACTATCTGTGGTGTATACCCCCTCTATGGGGGCTCATACTGGTTACATGGGACGTTTCAAATAAACAACTCGCCTTAAGACGAGTCTATGTAGACCGTTGCGCTAATTGCAAGGAAAAGACACAACAGAAAATGTGCTAGGAATGTTCTTTGGTGATCTCTTGGGAACAGGACTATTGTTTATAAAGGTAATAACAAAATTACCGAACTCCGAACAATCTTACAAAGGGAAAGTCAAAACTCATAATTATATAAACAGACAAAATCAGTCAACAACCGGAAAACTGTGAAAACCGTAATGACCCTGACTTGGTACAGGCATTTGTAAAGAAATGGTGGGTTGAATCAGATTTTAAGGCGCCAAACCTCCCGCTCTCATTACGGTTCAAAGGTTCCGGCTGTCACTGTAACAGTATTTAAATACAGGAACAAAATAGGTAAAATAGTTGTCAAAGCAGTATCATATTATGATATCTTTAAGTTCCAATAATAACTTATTATGAAAAATGGTATGCAAAAATAATGTTAACCCATAAATAGCAGTACAATAAGCCTAAAATGTGTGCAAAGATACCAATATATGAATAACTTGTACAATTCATTATTGGGGGGGGGGGGGGCTTTTTGTCCGGGGGCTTTTGTCCGGGGGGGATTTTGTCCTAGACCAGGTCTCTTGTATTTGTACATAGCGGGATCATCAACTTGTTCGACGAAAGAATTGTCTATTCACCTGACAAAGATTCTGTCTGCAGTAAAAGAGGGACAACAGAAATATTGTGAAACTGTTTACTCGCGTAGTGGCATAAATCACATGTGGATTTTGAAAAACTCTAAAGATCTTTTGGATAACCTGAAATCAAGATCTTTCTCTCAGGTATCCTCCATCAAAACATTTGATTTTTCAACTCTATATACCACCCTACCGCATGACAAATTAAAAACCCGCTTAAAAGAAACAATTCATAAAGCTTTTGGTCATAGAAACTATGGCTCAAAATTTGTTGTGTTAGGCTACAATTCCACATATTTTTCAAACAAAATTCATAAAGGTAAAACATGCTACTCCGAGGAACAAGTGATCAGTATGCTGGAGTTCCTCATCGATAACATATTTGTCTCCTTTGGAGGGACACTGTTTCAGCAGGTCGTCGGCATACCAATGGGTACGAATTGTGCCCCTCTTCTAGCCGATTTATTTTTATACTCATATGAGTCGGAGTTTCTTCAAAAGCTTGTAAAAGATAAGAAGATTCATGAGGCTAGAGCCTTTAATTTCACATACAGGTATATTGATGACGTTTTATCTATCAATAATTCTAGATTTGCAGAATTTCTTCCATTGATATATCCTCCAGAGCTGGAAGTTAAAGAGACCACCGATACAGCTTCGTCCGCATCATTTTTGGACTTATACCTCGAATTTGACGACAGTGGTCAACTCAGTACTAAAATTTATGATAAACGGGACGACTTCAATTTTAAAATCATAAATTTTCCAAACATGTGCAGCAATATACCAGCTTCTCCTGCATATGGTGTTTACATCTCGCAATTGATTCGCTATGCAAGGGCCAGTAGCAATTATTCTGATTTCCTGAAACGTCATCTTCATCTGAGAAACAGGCTACTGGACCAGGGCTATAAAAAGATTCGCCTTATTCGATCTCTTAAAAAGTTTATATTCCGATACCAATATCTTGTCGAAATATATTCCGTCTCTGCAGAAAAAATTATAAGCGATGCATTTTCATATAGTGAAAATGTATAAAGATAAAAAAGTCGCAAATGTCAAGAATTTTTTTGTCAATGTGTGACGTAAAAGTATTTTTGACATTTACGTCACCGAATATGGTACTGCTTTGACAACTATTTTACCTATTTTGTTCCTGTATTTAAATACTGTTACAGTGACAGCCGGAACCTTTGAACCGTAATGAGAGCGGGAGGTTTGGCGCCTTAAAATCTGATTCAACCCACCATTTCTTTACAAATGCCTGTACCAAGTCAGGGTCATTACGGTTTTCACAGTTTTCCGGTTGTTGACTGATTTTGTCTGTTTATATAATTATGAGTTTTGACTTTCCCTTTGTAAGATTGTTCGGAGTTCGGTAATTTTGTTATTACCTTTATTTGATGTTAAACATCACACCTACAATTCTGAGATTTTGTGTTTGTATGTTTGCTATATTATTTAGGTGTGTGATTGTGTAGTGTGTGTACAATTATACCAACAAACCTTCGAACAAATTTAAAATATAGATTAAGCAAAAAAACAAAATAAAAAAGAACTCTTGGGCAACACGAAACTCCTAAATACTAAAAACAGTTAATGGAAATCAATGTTCTAACCTTGGACAGGCACAAAAATGTGACGGGGTGAAACATATTATTCGTTTATATATATTTCAAAGATAATAATAAAAACGTAGATATCATATTTAATGCGCACGATGCGTGTCTGAAATAACCTTTATCAGATATCCTCAAAGCCCCCACAAAATAGAAAGCCAAAATATTTGAGAGCAAGAACTTTTGATTATGTACTACATTGTATTTCAGATTATTCATTATTCATATATGCCTAAAAAGGGGGGAGATATGCTGATTATGTTGGGCTTTACTGCTCAACGATTGTTCGTGTGAATAGTTGTATAGTGAGTTAATGCGAAAAGCTTGTCTGGAGCAAACAAATAACCCCTGAAACAAAATGAATCAATGAAATACAACAACAAAATATTAATTGATTGATTGTGTAGTATTTAAACAAAATTCATAACAAAACGAGTTTACACATAATAAACCATATAGATAAAATGATGGAAGATAATATCATGCATATACAGTTTTAACTTGCGGTTTGCTACTAACTGCCACCCACAATAAACGGTTGCTCGGTAGCAGCTGTGGCAAATTGTCTCTTACGTGCAAGGATCCTGACATTCTTCATATACGTTCCGTGGTAAGGGCGTTATATATGTTATTCGGGATCTCCACATGGGATACGGGTTCATATTCCCTGTCTGTTTTATATATCCCTCTGAGCCGTCAGACGACAAATATCTCCCCTTTTAACAAACACTCCAGTAGAATATAAAATGTTAGCTATGCTTAGTATGGCCAAATTTGCTATCTGCTATACAAGGCGTTAGAAATCTAGCACTCCTGAAAATATTCCAAAGCATAGTTATTAGTTGCTAATAATTAATCTTTATTGATAAAACAGACCTTTATTCTGTATTTTTCGTCAATAGTAAATAAAAAGAAAACGTATTATTGGCTAAGCTTAGGTTGAGGTGTTAATTATTTCAACAAAATACATGAATGGCTTAATTTAGCATTTTCGGGTTTAGTTATTAGTTTGAGAGAAGACATACGTGATGCAGATCACAATATCCATATATATATAGGTTGATGTTATGATGTTTAACGTCACTTTCAACAATATTTCAGCTATATCGTGGCGGTGAGTTTTATTGATGGAGGAACTTGGAGTACCCGGAGAAAACCACCGACCTGCCGCAAGTCATTGACAAACTTTATCACATTATGTTGTATCGAGTATTTGAGGTTTGAACGATTATTTATTATTGATTACTATAACGTTTTATCAATTTGAAAGTGCTATGAAAAAGACTGACAGACAATAAAATGACAAAAGACTGACAGACAATAAAATGACAAAAGACTGACAGACAATAAAATGACAAAAGATTGACAGACAATAAAATGACAAAAGACTGACAGACAATAAAATGACAAAAGATTGACAGACAATAAAATGACAAAAGATTGACAGACAATAAAATGACAAAAGATTGACAGACAATAAAATGACAAAAGACTGACAGACAATAAAATGACAAAAGATTGAGACAATAAAATGACAAAAGACTGACAGACAATAAAATGACAAAAGACTGACAGACAATAAAATGACAAAAGATTGACAGACAATAAAATGACAAAAGATTGACAGACAATAAAATGACAAAAGACTGACAGACAATAAAATGACAAAAGATTGAGACAATAAAATGACAAAAGACTGACAGACAATAAAATGACAAAAGACTGACAGACAATAAAATGACAAAAGACTGACAGACAATAAAATGACAAAAGACTGACAGACAATAAAATGACAAAAGATTGACAGACAATAAAATGACAAAAGACTGACAGACAATAAAATCAGAAAAGGAAAAAAAGGACAAAAGACGAACAATGATTCACAAAACACTACATAGAAAACTACAGATTGGGCAATATTCTTTATTGTTTTTTAAATTTGTTACTGAAATGCTTATACTTTCACATTTAACAACAATCAGTTAAAATGTTCAGCTTGGATTACATCTTTGCCATCTATCATCCAGCTCGTTTTATTACTTAGTGCAATGAATTAAGATACAGGAAGCCTATGAAATGAAAATGACAGTAACCTATTTGTTAAGGACAAATTGGGTGAAACGTCGGTATCCACATTGTTACATATATGTATATTTAAATACCGTATGTGGATTTGTGAACAGATCCCTCGCCTCGGGATGTTGAAATTTCAATAGCGTCATACATTTATGTTTATTCATTATTTTTTTTTCTTTCTCTGCTTTGTATTAATTCATTGTATTTATATTTCTGTATTTCCCATTCTTCCGTTTTCATTTTCTATTGTTCCATTTGTTTTTAGTGCTGCCACTGAAAATGATTGAGACATCTGTGGACACTTTCTGTACGTAGATCATCGCCAAATCGATAAAAGGAAAAATCAGTAAACTAATTAATGGTCTTGTAATTAGTTACCATCACAATCGATAACATTTAGCTTATTAATTTAAACATATTTAGTCAATTGAGATTACAATTATTCATATATTATAATGTAACAAATCATATCAGGCGAGCCACGATATAGCTAAAATATTGCTAAAGTTGGCGTTAAACAGCAGTCAATCAATATCAGGCGACTATCGTCAATTATACCTACTCTTGTTATGTGTGGTGCATATTGTCCTTTCTATATACTGTGAAACCTCTCTGAACCGAACCTCATTTGGAACCAGCTTTTGTGTTCAGAATTAACAGATGTTTGGCTTATACAGGTTACATTAACAATGGTTTCTTACATTGAGACATTTTTTCAAAGTTTTATACAGAATTCTGTTTAATTGAGAGTTGGGATTAGACAAGTTTTCTGTACATTGTCTGTTATTTTTTTTTATATATATACATGTATGCTGAAAAAATTTAAAACTTTTATTGTAATAGTGTTCTCTCCTGAGAAGTGAACGAGAATTAATTCATACGCCTATCTGCTACAACAACGGTCTTCTATTTTACAGTAATTAAACATCACATAACCTTAAATTATTCATGTATCATTATTTTAAGCGTTCCCTAATTTTCAACTCCGAAGAGATCGTCTCTACCAGATACGTATTCAGAAAAACAACAGTACAAACACACACAAAATAAACAACAGACGAATTATTTCGTACTGCGTGAAATTCGCAGAAAAACAGAGATCGAGAATATCCGAAAAGAAAGGGTTGGTTTCTGTGCTCCCTTTAACAGCATGCTAATGGTTGAAAGTTGGGCACAGCAACATCACGAAATGAGACACTCTGTCGTCGTGTCATTTCCAAATTTTGATCTCATTAAATATATGAAATTACTCTATCAATAGAAATGATGTACCGTAGTCCAACATTATCCTGAGAAAACTTTAGAATAAAAACAAATAGTATACGAAATTATTGGCAGTTATTGGCCACAGCTTTAATTCAATTGCACATATCTATAGATAGATAAATACATAAATAAATGATAGATAAATAGATAGTAGTACATTTTGTATAAATATATAGTTAGTTAGATTAAATGAAGACAACTAGCTTCGTACTTTCAAATGTTCAACGGTTGCCGAATTTTGTAAATGGCAACTA
Organism: Bathymodiolus brooksi; assembly: GCA_963680875.1. NCBI lineage: Eukaryota > Metazoa > Mollusca > Bivalvia > Mytilida > Modiolidae > Bathymodiolus > Bathymodiolus brooksi. Next base: position 60,968,179 of record OY804575.1, read on the forward strand.
GATAGATAAATAGATAACATCCATATGGAAATTGTAGGAAAGTCACAAGTCGCCCTGGGAAACAGAGGTAACTGATGTTATCCGTTTGAAAATCAAGACACCCTGGGAACAGAGACGCTTGTTATTGACATGAAGTTCGATATAACGCAGCGAATTATGCCAATGTCATCATCAAAGTAGTATAAATCCCGGAAATAATTCAATGTTCTCCGAGGTCTGTTCATCCACCATTTTCCGTTTTGGTAGTTAGTATAGTAGATCTTAAACGTCCTTCCACATCCTACATTAGACATCTATCACATCGATCCATGAATGAACCTGAAAAACATTATAAAACTTTCGGCAGTATTTAGCATATATGCAATTAACGAACTAAAAGATGGGTTGGGAGGGTGGAAAATTGTTTCTGTATCTGTAAACAACCATGTAGTCTGCTTCAAGCACAAATTGGAAAGAATTACCCAAGATGCAATTCGCATTACCCAATAATGGGTCATGTTAAAATAAAGAATAATATTCCGGTGTCGCCGGATAAATGGATTTATGAATAAGACATAAATCCTATTATTGCCTATTTCTCGATTGTCATCTTGGTGAAATTAATTCAAACATAATATCGTAAATACCCAAGCCAAATTTGTAATAATCAAATAATAAGCATTCATCTGGGCCCACAAACCTACTTAAACTCGCCACTGTTTGTCTACATGCCAATGCCAACACAGGAAATTGAGCAGTTATCTATATATATATATGTTAGGGGTATCATATATGCTCTCTTTCTACATTTTTTCTATTAGATTGTGGAACTGTTCTGACAGTGTGGTATTTGTTTTTCATATTGCCACTTATTCCAAAGACAGATTGGACAACAATGCTTTATTTTCAATTTATTTTTTAGATTGATTTGTACTTTAACACTAGGCACAATACAGTTGCCGTTTAGGTGGTTCACCTAAATATTTATGGAGGTTCTTATCAAATTTACCAACAAAATGATATTATCTGAAATTAATAAAATACGACTGTTTCTTATCAAAGTACATACAATACCGCAATTTTTAAAATAAACATCATAATTGACGTCATAGATTACAAACAAATCAGCAACCCACCTGTTACCGGTAAATATTCGAAGATAATAATTAATTGTAATCTCTCTACAGGGTACAATAATGCACACGATGGTTTTCTAAGAAAAGAGTGTTTGTGAAAGTTCACTAAACACAAACAGTACAAGTTAAATCAGATGTCTATTTCTATCTTGACAGCTAATCACAGGAATGCCATAGGAGGTCGTAGTACATGTACTACTATATACCTTTGTGATGGATAAAAGATGACAATGTATTAATTCTCATTAAATTTAATCACATATTAAATCTACCATTTAATATTTCTACGATATATACGTCAGAGATAATCAATGAGACAATCAAGAATAGACAATCCAGAAAAAACAGGTTTCATTCGGGACAATAAAAACGTAGATATCAAATTTAGCGCGCACGAATAACCATCAGGTACGCTCAAAATCGAAAGATTGGAAAGCCAAATAATTTTAAAGTTTAAGGAGCAATAACACAAAAGGACCTAAATAGGTTAACCTAAATCGGATACGGTCTCCTATGCCCGACGGAGGAGAACTTTCACAAATACTTTTAAAATCGTTAGACCTCCAGATTCATAAGGAATTCGATTGTTGAGTTCGTATATAATAATTTTAGGGAAACAAAACTCCTATTCAAATACTTTTAATAATATCATGAGAACGTAATTGGATGTCTAGAACGTATTGGCTCTATGTCTGGACATTTGAAATATCAATCGCTTCACCCATTTGAATACAAAGTAAAAACAATTAATGAAATTACATAATACACAACTACATCTACAGGAAATGCTACATTAAGAGAAATGATATCTCAAAGCTAGCATTGTTAAGCTGCTGGTCTTTTCAGACCAGCGACAGTGTTCGAGTTCTTTAACACAACTTTACCTTTCAAAATGACTTTTTCAAATTTCATAATAAATCAGGAGTATTAAATGCAACATGTAAGCTTCTTATTTAAAACAAACGGAGGTGTAATCGAGAATGCAGACATTTATGACGAACGGGATTATTTTAATTTGTTTTTTTAAGTATTTCAAGTAAGCATATTCCTCTTTCTTTGCGGAAGAGGGACCAATGAGGTTGCGATCGAATTGTATTTGGAGATTCATTTACCTCTGTGAGCAGTTCCTCTTAAGAATAATGCTATGCGTTCGATTCCCGCCATTTCCGAGATGTCGATACAACGTTAAATAATAACAATTGTTAGTAACATATTGTGTTGGTTGTCTCCTCGTATTCTGGTTTCTTCCACCATAAAGCTGATCACCAGATATTATTGAAAATGTTTTAAGCACCCATAATCCAGTTCAATTCACAATAAACGATAATGAGATTACCTTAACAAGGCAAAACGTTTGAAGATACGACAGGAGTAATCAGAAGTCATAAATCGAAGACGGACAGACAATACAATAACCGTAAGTAAAAAACAATGATCAAGAAAACCACGAACCACACTACAAATAGGGGTAGACTCGGCGACTAATGAAGGATTAGCAGTTCATGCTTCACAAAAGTGGCACTAGCTTAATGCTTACAATGAAATTCGCCAATACTTTTGATTTTAGCTAATTTTCGGGAAAAGTTTGATAGTCCTTATATTATCGTTATTGTCCTGATAAATTCTAACCCTATCAGAACTAATACTTATGTCTAAATAAGGACTTTCTAGTACAGATATGTATATGCAGTTAACATTAATGCTTTGGAACGACTTGTCTGAACTCCCAGTGATATCGACGGTTCTTTTTCCAATATTATTTTCTCCATTGATGTTATGTTGCAGAAGTGTCTTGTTTGCTAGGATTGTTAAGGTGTCTATTATTATTACACTATTATGACGAAAGATCTTCAATAATATACGCCAACTCTATTGTTCGGTGACCAATTCCTCCTGTAAATCTTAAACCTCCCACGGATATGCCGCTATTGTCGTCAGAATATACTAATTAAAGCTGCTTGGGCAACAATCTAGATCGTGACTAGTATTGAAAGTTATTCACATTGTTTTCATATTCACACAGTTCTATCTATATTTTATAAATAGATTCATTAAAAGGTCAAGAGGTCAAATTTGAATCTTACTGAACCATGTTCTTAATTATAGGAATTTTTACAATCAATAGAATTCCAAATGCTATTCAGACTTTATTTTCGTAATTAGATTATGTCGGTTAGTGCAGTTAAACTGTTTACCAGGGACTAATTTTTGCGGACGTGACTGTTAAGTTGTAATTTGCCTATCCCCAGAGGTGTTTTTCCAAGAATTCTAACTATATCTATTACTAATAAAAGGTTTATCGTAGATCTCACTGATTGGTTAAGGTTGTTGACTTCTGGCCACAAGCTAACTGACGTAATAAAACGGACAAATTTAATTTGGTGCACACGACTCGTTTCTGGAATGACCGTCATCACGTACGTACACTCAAAATTGAAAGATGTGAAAGCCAACTGATTTTTAAAATCTTTGAATTCGCGTTCCTCCCTAGTAAAGGATTATATACACCTATCCAAAATCGGGAGTTTTATCATTAGATTCAGACTTTCCCTTCCCAGCTTAGCTGAAAATGGCTGAAAGTGCCGATAACCACCAATTAACCAACCAAAAACAGCAATATTACTTCGCGGTGTTTTTTTCAACGTTGAAATGACGTTGTATGCCTCCTGGACAAGATATAATCTCTAAAGAGGATTATCGCTATTTTACTTGGAACAATTTTGATATGATATGAAATGCTTGACAAAATAATTATGCTAACTATGTATTAAGGGACCAATCATTTTCTTATCTGAGGGTGGGTGGGATTCTATGTTTCGTCTCAAAGTCAATGTCGTATTTGTGACAAATTTACTTAGGATATATAGGGAAAAGGGGTTGATATACAAATAAGCAAATAGTTGGTGTTTTATTTCATATTGACATATACATGTATGGTGGTTTCTCGGGGATGAAGATCAAATACGGAAAACGATTCGGCACTAAATTTTCAAAATCAATGCGACAAAGATCACAATCATTACAACAAAAGCATTGTTATTTCATTTTAAACTAAGCTAATTTATTTTCTTAATATATACTAGTTAACAAAAGAAACTATACACGATTTTGAAATTAATAATTTTATATATTGGCAAAAAGACAATAATTAAGCAAAACAGTTTATAGATGATAAACATTAACATACAGATAACAATCAACAATGTTATATTTTATTATTCAAAGAAAGACGGACATACAAAAAGAAAAATCGACCGCATAATGTCGATTTGCAGTTTCTAGTAACAAGTTTGGTCTTCGTGAGTGGCAGCGACTGTTTCACATCTACGACGCGTAGACCCGATCAGTATCTTGCCAAAGCTGAAAAATGGCTGAGTTGGCGTTAAACAACAATCACTCAGCTAACTTCTTGGAATGTGATGTAACGGCAATTACAACAAACTTCTCAAACGTGAATTTTGACCCTTTTTATCAAATGAAATTTACGTAGAAACGATCAATTTTTGACATGAAAGTAAGCAAAATTTTCAAATTTCGTGTATATCGTTTTTTCTTTTGTTGATTAGGTTTAACACATTTAATAATAAGTCTATATAAAAACTGCAAATAAAAGTTATCATGCTTTAGGAATTTGTACATTTATATGATACTAGATTTTATCTTTTTATCAGTTAATGTGAAATGAGTATTGACAGACACAACATATTGATTCATCAATATATCTATTCTATGAATGAGATATGTTCATGTTCAACATCATCTTTTATTATTATCGCCGACAGTTATTTTGACGATGAAAACTTTAATCTTGGTAACTACGGTTAGTTCGAGTTTGTTTTAATTATGAAAACGGTCTTAAAAGTCAGAAACGTTATTATGACGGAATGTCTCATAAAAGTGTCATGTGAGAACATGATGAAATCTTATCATCTTATTTAGCATTAAAAGAATGGATATCTTTTTTTATTTGTGTTTCTGTGGAATCTTAAACCTTGTCTGATGTAGTCTAAATAATTAGTTTCCCAGAAAAAATGGTCTTAACATTGATCTGGCATTCTGGAATATATTTTTGTTTATCAATTAAACTGTTTCGATGTGTGGTACTGACTTAGTAGATACAGAATACACAGAATACTTGTAGTATCATTGGATTTGCTTGATTTATATGTGCGCCAACATACGCGATTTTTAAAAAGACCGGTGAAATAAGTCCCCGATGGTATCATCCACCCAGTAGTCACTGCTTCGGCACTGACATAGTTTTTTAGATATATTTTTGTCGAAATTTGCCGTTCATAAATAATGTAATTATTATTAACACTAATGTACTCCTTCCTCAGGCATAAATGACCTTAGCTAATTATGGATCTTTGGTTTTCTTACTCCCGAAGACTTTTAGAATATTTGTCTTTCAGATATTTTGGCTTTGAGCGTACCTGGTGAAGGTTATTTATAGTAGGTACCTGGTGAAGGTTATTTATAGTAGGTACGTACCTGGTGTAGGTTATTTATAGTAGGTACGTACCTGGTGTAGGTTATTTATAGTAGGTACCTGGTGAAGGTTATTTATAGTAGGTACCTGGTGAAGGTTATTTATAGTAGGTACCTGACGTAGGTTATTTATAGTAGGTACCTGGTGTAGGTTATTTATAGTAGGTACCTGGTGAAGGTTATTTATGGTAGGTACCTGGTGAAGGTTATTTATATTAGGTACCTGGTGATGGTTATTTATAGTAGGTACCTGGTGATGGTTATTTATAGTAGGTACGTACCTGGTGAAGGTTGTTTATAGTAGGTACCTGGTGTAGGTTATTTATAGTAGGTACCTGGTGAAGGTTATTTATAGTAGGTACCTGGTGTAGGTTATTTATAGTAGGTACCTGGTGATGGTTATTCATAGTAGGTACGTACCTGATGAAGGTTATTTATAGTAGGTAACTGGTGAAGGTTATTTATAGTACGTACCTGGTGAAGGTTATTTATAGTAGGTACCTGCTGAAGGTTATTTATAGTAGGTACCTGCTGAAGGTTATTTATAGTAGGTACCTGCTGAAGGTTATTTATAGTACGTACCTGGTGAAGGTTATTTATAGTGGGTATGTACCTGGTGTAGGTTATTTATAGTAGGTACGTACCTGGTGAAGGTTATTTATAGTAGGTACCTGGTGATGGTTATTTATAGTACGTACCTAGTGATGGTTATTTATAGTAGGTACCTGGTGATGGTTATTTATAGTAGGTACCTGGTGATGGTTATTTATAGTAGGTACCTGGTGATGGTTATTTATAGTACGTACCTGGTGAAGGTTATTTATAGTAGGTACCTGCTGAAGGTTATTTATAGTAGGTACCTGGTGAAGGTTATTTATAGTAGGTACCTGGTGAAGGTTATTTATAGTGGGTACCTGGTGAAGGGTATTTATAGTAGGTACCTGGTGAAGGTTATTTATAGTAGATACCTGGTGAAGGTTATTTATAGTAGGTACCTGCTGAAGGTTATTTATAGTAGGTACCTGGTGAAGGTTATTTATAGTAGGTACCTAGTGAAGGTTATTTATAGTGGGTACCTGGTGTAGTTTATTTATAGTAGGTACCTGGTGAAGGTTATTTATAGTAGGTACCTGGTGAATGTTATTTATAGTAGGTACCTGGTGAAGGTTATTTATAGTAGGTACGTACCTGGTGAAGGTTATTTATAGTAGGTACCTGGTGTAGGTTATTTATAGTAGGTACCTGGTGAAGGTTATTTATAGTAGATACGTACCTGGTGAAGGTTATTTATAGTACGTACCTGGTGAAGGTTATTTATAGTAGGTACCTGGTAAAGGTTATTTATAGTAGGTACCTGGTGAAGGTTATTTATAGTAGGTACCTGGTGTAGGTTATTTATAGTAGGTACCTGGTGAAGGTTATTTATAGTAGGTACCTGGTGTAGGTTATTTATAGTAGGTACCTGGTGAAGGTTATTTATAGTAGGTACCTGGTGTAGGTTATTTATAGTAGGTACGTACCTGGTGAAGGTTATTTATAGTAGGTACCTGGTGTAGGTTATTTATAGTAGGTACGTACCTGGTGAAGGTTATTTATAGTAGGTACCTGGTGTAGGTTATTTATAGTAGGTACCTGGTGATGGTTATTTATAGTAGGTACCTGGTGATGGTTATTTATAGTAGGTACCTGGTGTAGGTTATTTATAGTAGGTACCTACCTGGTGAAGATTATTTATAGTAGGTACCTGGTAAAGGTTATTTATGGTAGGTACGTACCTGGTGTAGGTTATTTATAGTAGATACCTGGTGTAGGTTATTTATAGTAGGTGCCTGGTGAAGGTTATTTATAGTAGGTACCTGGTGTAGGTTATTTATAGTAGGTACCTGGTGTAGGTTATTTATAGTAGGTACGTACCTGGTGAAAGTTATTTCTAGTAGGTACCTGGTGATGGTTATTAATAGTAGGTACCTGGTGATGGTTATTTATAGTAGGTACGTACCTGGTGTAGGTTATTTATAGTAGATACCTGGTGTAGGTTATTAATAGTAGGTGCCTGGTGAAGGTTATTTATAGTAGGTACCTGGTGTAGGTTATTTATAGTAGGTACCTGGTGTAGGTTATTTATAGTAGGTACGTACCTGGTGAACGTTATTTCTAGTAGGTACCTGGTGATGGTTATTTAAAGTAGGTACCTGGTGAAGGTTATGTATAGTAGGTACCTGGTGATGGTTATTTATAGTAGGTACCTGGTGATGGTTATTTATAGTAGGTATGTACCTGGTGTAGGTTATTTATAGTAGGTACCTGGTGAAGGTTATTTATAGCAGGTACCTGGTGATGGTTATTTATAGTAGGTACCTGGTGAAGGTTATTTATAGTAGGTACGTACCTGGTGTAGGTTATTTTTAGTAGGTACCTGGTGAAGGTTATTCATAGTAGGTACCTGGTGATGGTTATTTATAGTAGGTACCTGGTGATGGTTATTTATAGTAGGTACGTACCTGGTGAAGGTTATTTATAGTAGGTACCTGGTGAATGTTATTTATAGTAGGTACCTGGTGAAGGTTATTTATAGTAGGTACGTACCTGGTGAAGGTTATTTATAGTAGGTACCTGGTGTAGGTTATTTATAGTAGGTACCTGGTGAAGGTTATTTATAGTAGATACGTACCTGGTGAAGGTTATTTATAGTACGTACCTGGTGAAGGTTATTTATAGTAGGTACCTGGTAAAGGTTATTTATAGTAGGTACCTGGTGATGGTTATTTATAGTACGTACCTGGTGAAGGTTATTTATAGTAGGTACCTGGTGAAGGTTATTTATAGTAGGTACCTGGTGATGGTTATTTATAGTACGTACCTGGTGAAGGTTATTTATAGTAGGTACCTGGTGTAGGTTATTTATAGTAGGTACCTGGTGAAGGTTATTTATAGTAGGTACCTGGTGTAGGTTATTTATAGTAGGTACCTGGTGAAGGTTATTTATAGTAGGTACCTGGTGTAGGTTATTTATAGTAGGTACGTACCTGGTGAAGGTTATTTATAGTAGGTACGTACCTGGTGAAGGTTATTTATAGTAGGTACCTGGTGTAGGTTATTAATAGTAGGTACGTACCTGGTGAAGGTTATTTATAGTAGGTACCTGGTGTAGGTTATTTATAGTAGGTACCTGGTGATGGTTATTTATAGTAGGTACCTGGTGATGGTTATTTATAGTAGGTACCTGGTGTAGGTTATTTATAGTAGGTACCTACCTGGTGAAGGTTATTTATAGTAGGTACCTGGTAAAGGTTATTTATGGTAGGTACGTACCTGGTGTAGGTTATTTATAGTAGATACCTGGTGTAGGTTATTTATAGTAGGTGCCTGGTGAAGGTTATTTATAGTAGGTACCTGGTGTAGGTTATTTATAGTAGGTACCTGGTGTAGGTTATTTATAGTAGGTACGTACCTGGTGAAAGTTATTTCTAGTAGGTACCTGGTGATGGTTATTAATAGTAGGTACCTGGTGATGGTTATTTATAGTAGGTACGTACCTGGTGTAGGTTATTTATAGTAGATACCTGGTGTAGGTTATTAATAGTAGGTGCCTGGTGAAGGTTATTTATAGTAGGTACCTGGTGTAGGTTATTTATAGTAGGTACCTGGTGTAGGTTATTTATAGTAGGTACGTACCTGGTGAACGTTATTTCTAGTAGGTACCTGGTGATGGTTATTTAAAGTAGGTACCTGGTGAAGGTTATGTATAGTAGGTACCTGGTGATGGTTATTTATAGTAGGTACCTGGTGATGGTTATTTATAGTAGGTATGTACCTGGTGTAGGTTATTTATAGTAGGTACCTGGTGAAGGTTATTTATAGCAGGTACCTGGTGATGGTTATTTATAGTAGGTACCTGGTGAAGGTTATTTATAGTAGGTACGTACCTGGTGTAGGTTATTTTTAGTAGGTACCTGGTGAAGGTTATTCATAGTAGGTACCTGGTGATGGTTATTTATAGTAGGTACCTGGTGATGGTTATTTATAGTAGGTACGTACCTGGTGAAGGTTATTTATAGTAGGTACCTGGTGATGGTTATTTATAGTAGGTACATACCTGGTGAAGGTTATTTATAGTAGGTACCTGGTCAATGTTATTTATAGTAGGTACCTGGTCAAGGTTATTTATAGTAGGTACCTGCTGAAGGTTATTTATAGTAGGTACCTGGTGAAGGTTATTTATAGTAGGTACCTGGTGAAGGTTATTTATATTAGGTACCTGGTCAAGGTTATTTATAGTACGTACCTGGTGAAGGTTATTTATAGTAGGTACCTGCTGAAGGTTATTTATAGTAGGTACCTGGTGAAGGTTATTTATAGTAGGTACCTGGTGAAGGTTATTTATAGTACGTACCTGGTGAAGGTTATTCATAGTAGGTACCTGGTGAAGGTTATTTATAGTACGTACCTGGTGAAGGTTATTTATAGTAGGTACCTGGTGAAGGTTATTTATAGTACGTACCTGGTGAAGGTTATTTATAGTAGGTACGTACCTGGTGAAGGTTATTTATAGTAGGTACGTACCTGGTTAAGGTTATTTATAGTACGTACCTGGTGAAGGTTATTTATAGTAGGTACCTGGTGAAGGTTATTTATAGTACGTACCTGGTGAAGGTTATTTATAGTACGTACCTGGTGAAGGTTATTTATAGTAGGTACCTGCTGAAGGTTATTTATAGTACGTACCTGGTGAAGGTTATTTATAGTAGGTACCTGCTGAAGGTTATTTATAGTAGGTACCTGCTGAAGGTTATTTATAGTAGGTACCTGGTGAAGGTTATTTATAGTACGTGCCTGGTGAAGGTTATTTATAGTAGGTACCTGGTGAAGGTTATTTATAGTAGGTACCTGGTGAAGGTTATTTATAGTACGTACCTGGTGAAGGTTATTTATAGTAGGTACGTACCTGGTGAAGGTTATTTATAGTAGGTACGTACCTGGTGAAGGTTATTTATAGTACGTACCTGGTGAAAGTTATTTATAGTAGTTACGTACCTGGTCAAGGTTATTTATAGTACGTACCTGGTGAAGGTTATTTATAGTAGGTACCTGGTGAAGGTTATTTATAGTAGGTACCTGGTGAAGGTTATTTATAGTAGGTACATGGTGAAGGTTATTTATAGTACGTACCTGGTGAAGGTTATTCATAGTAGGTACCTGGTGAAGGTTATTTATAGTACGTACCTGGTGAAGGTTATTTATAGTAGGTACCTGGTGAAGGTTATTTATAGTACGTACCTGGTGAAGGTTATTTATAGTAGGTACGTACCTGGTGAAGCTTATTTATAGTAGGTACGTACCTGGTGAAGATTATTTATAGTACCTACCTGGTGAAGGTTATTTATAGTAGGTACCTGCTGAAGGTTATTTATAGTACGTACCTGGTGAAGGTTATTTATAGTAGGTACGTACCTGGTGAAGGTTATTTATAGTACGTACCTGGTGAAGGTTATTTATAGTAGGTACCTGGTGAAGGTTATTTATAGTACGTACCTGGTGAAGGTTATTTATAGTAGGTACCTGCTGAAGGTTATTTATAGTAGGTACCTGCTGAAGGTTATTTATAGTAGGTACCTGGTGAAGGTTATTTATAGTACGTGCCTGGTGAAGGTTATTTATAGTAGGTACCTGGTGAAGGTTATTTATAGTAGGTACCTGGTGAAGGTTATTTATAGTACGTACCTGGTGAAGGTTATTTATAGTAGGTACGTACCTGGTGAAGGTTATTTATAGTAGGTACGTACCTGGTGAAGGTTATTTATAGTACGTACCTGGTGAAAGTTATTTATAGTAGGTACGTACCTGGTGAAGGTTATTTATAGTACGTACCTGGTGAAGGTTATTTATAGTACGTACCTACTGAAGGTTTTTTATAGTAGGTACGTACCTGGTGAAGGTTATTTATAGTACGTACCTGGTGAAGGTTATTAATAGTAGGTACCTGCTGAAGGTTATTTATAGTAGGTACGCGTCGTACGCACTTAATTTGCTATCATTATAACTGATGTGAATCTCCATCATGTATATGTAACCTTAATTTTTAGCTATCCTGTTTAGACCCTTTTGTTGAAGAGTTTGAAGATACCAAAGGGGCAATCAGAATCTGTATATCGAAGAAGAACAGACAACACAATGGCCAAAAGTACAAAAGGACAAACAACGACCTACAAAGCATACATATAAAACTAAAAATCGAGTAACACGAACTCCATTAAAAACCGGGGTGAACTCAGGTGCTCCGGAAGGGTTGCAGTTGACTTGCTCCAGAAGACGTTTGAATTATTTTACTTTCTAATCTTTTAACTATAGATGAATGTTATTCCAGAAACGCACCGTGTGCAATAAATTAGAAATCTACAATTTTATTACTCTAAGGGAAATAAAACCATTTAATCCGACCTCTTTATATCCGTTTCTATCATATTTTAACTTGATCGAAAATATTTACTGAATAGCATATCTTCGATTTTTAGAAGTGCTAAATAATCTGATACGAGGAAACAATAGTAGGGTGCCCAGTGTTAAAAAAGACCCTTAGTTATCGAGTTTGGGTTAACGGAATTACACACGGCTAATTTTGGCATTAAACGCTAGAAAAATTATTACATTTTGTATTATTAAATGTCGTCGTAAGTTTCTGTGGTCACGATTTTTCTAATTTCACGTTTGTCAAAGGTACCCTCGGCTGACACATTGTACATGGTATTTTCAGGATGAAAAATAAAAATATTCTCCGCTATCTAAATAGCTAAAAAGGTTTTTACATAAGAGATAATGTATCAAAGATATAATTAAAATAAAAACGGGATGTAAATAATTGATTTTTGAAAGAGAATATCAGCCTTACTTTAAGCCTCAAATCTGACCCCAAATTAACCGTATTTTCAACAAAAGCAAAGTAATTACACTACATTATAAATGTACTTTGATTTTGAAGAAAACATATTGATGAAATGTACATGTGTGCCAAAAATCATAATCTAAATGTCAGCGGTTGGTCATACACGGATTGTTATGTACCGGTTTTTGTTAATGATGTGTCGCTCGCCGGTCATTAACTAGCACGATCTCTGTCTCAATGCATTTAGTATTTTCTCTTCTTTTATGGCAAATATATTGGTTTTAATTGTTCAGTAGAATAGTTTGTGGTTTTTATGTTTTAAAAACATTCATTTTTATGTCGGCCGTTGATTGGTTTTAAAATTTGTTTAATTCATGTGTTTCTAATACACGGACGAGTCCGGAAATGGCTCAGTTTCATAGAAGGCCGACCGATTCCTGATTGGAAAAGGTTTCTTGCAGTCGCTGCCAACAAACAAGAATTGATAAAATTTCTTGGCGAATCGATTGTGCAACACTATCGTTTATCATCTCTTGAGATGTCATCCGGGGAAGTTCCGTATCTTTCTGGTGCTTCTAATCATTGCCAAGAAAATCTGCAGAGATGAAGTCTCCGATTACCAAGAGTTATACTGTACACATGAAGAGGCGGACACTCGTATGATTTTACATGCTATCCATGCAGACAAAGCGTTCGGTGAAAGTGGAATCAAAGGTCGGATCATTGTTAAATCGCCTGATACAGATTTCTTGATTCTATGCATCCATTTCTTTCCTTCAATGCAACATACACAGGAATTATGGTTTCATACGGGTTCTATCACAAACACCAAGGATGGGCGTTTTAATTCCCGTACATTTGATCACGTCGATCTTAACAAATTAAGGGTAAGGTTAGCGACATGTTTGGCCAAACTTCCACCATGTGAAGCCACCTTCACTCAGCATGTTTTGCGATCCTCACTACAGATAAATATTTGGATGACTGCCCATGTTGCAAAACCGCCAATGAAGTCTGCAGTGCTATTTGGATGGGAAGACAGGAATGGATTAGTTCCAGTTTATTTCAAAGGCCAGATGTCTTCTGATTTTTTGCAAGACCTTGTTTGTACTTGCAAGGAAAAATATGTGTGCATGAAAGGATGCATTTGTTTTGAGCAAAGTCTATCTTGCACAGACCTTTTCCCTTGCCAAGCTGGCGATTTATGCCGCAATGAAAATACCCACCTAGCAATATGTAGAAATACTGATGAAGATGATGACATATGATCTCAATTTTTTTTTCTTTTTCATCCAGTCTCCATCTATTTCACCGAATAAAACTGTTGTTATCAAAACTATGATCTCAGATAAAACAGTCCTTCATTTCCAACATTGTGACCATCAACTCACGTTAGTCATAGTTATCCAGTTACCACGACTTCCCGTTGACGTCTTTGTTTCATTGAGACTTGGTCTAATATCTGTTTTAGGCAAGCATCACTGTTTTCTGTGCTTAGTAAACTTAGAGAAGTTCATACGTACTATGTGTTTTTCAGTAAATAGCAGTTTCATTTGTTGCAATGTTTTTTAAGGTGTTCTTTTTATATGGTGTGGTGGTTATGTCGTAGCTTGTTTCCGTTTTATGTTTTTTCGGGAATTTGCCCAGTCTCCGAACTATGATTTCTTTAACATTTTCTATGACTTGTTCCTTTGTTCCTTCGGTATACTACTGCCGATGTTTCAAATAAAAAAAAAATAATAAAAAAAAAACCAAACCTGCCAGTGGACTCTGACCTTGACGTGGTTGGTGGGCTTTCAAACTAACAAGAGAACACTTTCTTATTTGCCAAACACCTGAGATATTTGGAGTGTTCAGAGTGGTTTGTAGCCACACATCGTCCAAACGCATAATATGTCCATAGACCTTACGTTTTTAAACAAATGGCGTTTGACCTTTCCATAAATTGCCATGTTTTTGCACAGAATAGTTGTTAAATATTGATTGACCCTACAAATGATATGTTGCAAACACTTAAGCCATTAAATTTGAATTTTAGTACCTTTTACGAAGTTTGAGGTTAATAAGATATTTTACCAGTAATTAGTTAAAGTGTACCAAAACTGAAACATGTTTTTTTTCTGGAATCCGTCCACCAGTTGTCAAATGTTAAGGGTTAACAAATAATTTGAAGGTTTCCTTTAAATGAATATCAAATAAAAATGAGAAATGTTCAAACTATGACAGGTCAAGGTCACTTTTATTTCTCATATATACGAAAATTGTAAAATGGCATTTTTTTTTAGAAAATGGCCTTTGCTATATATTCAAACAATGTAAAATAAAAAAATAAGCATAAAATAATAAAATATTAAGATTAACAAATAAAATTGGCATTCCAGTTTAAAGTTCTTCACAGTCTTGTCGAAGAAGGGAGCCTTTTCAAACTTGTGGTGTGTTAGTTCCAATTTTTAGATCTTGACCTTTGACCCCAATTTAAAAAAAAAAACGTGACCACAATACATAGCGACGACATCTTTATGTCGATGCGGCTTGTTCTCCTCATTCCAACGATGTATCATACAGGTGTGTGTAATTCCGTTAAGGCAAATTCGCAAAAATCTTTCGTCGGGCACCCTACTACAAACAAGCTTAAATCAAACACGATTTTGCATCACAATGCTGGTGATAGCTAGATTTAGTTTCCTGGTCGGTGGAATTTTGAAAACGAAAATACAAATGTAGGCAGACCTCCTTAAAATTAGCTTCGTATCGTATTTCACAATGATATAATGAAAAACAAACAATTACCACACTATCGAAGCAATTCTATAATAAAATATCAAAATCGTAAATAAAAGGCAAATTAAATACCAATAACACACGAATATATGACCGCTCAATGTCCTGGCTTGGTACTGGCGCTTCAATAAACAAATGGTGGGGTTGAACTAGTTTAATGGTCCCAAACCTGCTCTCTTAGTGAAAATTTGAGACATGTTATTTCTTGTTTTACCAATGGGTACAAAATACAAAAACATTCTTGTATTTTGTTTTGATGTCATACGCCTTGCAAATTGAATAGAAAGTTTGCATTTGGAACATTTAAATTGATTTTCAGTCGTCTACAGATTAATTCGTACAAATGATATTTGAAAATAAAATTGTTGGAATACCTTGGATGCTTATCTTTATCTTATTACAGATTTATTAGCTATATCAGTAATAAGATAGAACCAGCTGTGCCTGATAAGATATTTCTTTACCTCTTTATAATAACGTTGTTTTTTTGTACGTGAGCACTGTGGTAAAATTTACAGGAGGAACAGACTGTCAGATCGGTTTCAATAAACATCAAAGGTATACAAATATTCATGCAATACACCACATGTACATTACATGTCCGTATCTTCCCAGTGGCAATTTTGAAATCCTCCCATAGGTCCGGTCCATCCCAGTACCACGTTTTATAGCTAAATGATTGATTGTCTGTAAACTTCTTATCGTCATCAATACTGCTCACATTGTGTCGACTTTACGTTAAACAACAACCAAACATTCAAAAGGTTTATATCCAAAGGAACGAAATATTTTTCTGTTCCTCTTTTGGGGTTAGCTTTGTGGTGTTTAACGCCACTTTTAACAATATTTCTGTTATATCGTGGCTGTCAGTTTTATTGGTGGAGGAAACCGGAGAAAACCACCGACTTGTTGTTGACGAACTACACCTCGCCATGAGCAGGATTAGAACTCTCAACTTTAATGGTGATAGGCACTGATTGCACAAGTAGTTGTAAATCCAACTACCATACGATCACGATCACGATGGCCCCTTGTTCCTCTTTGATCTGTAGTACGTGTATGCCATTTATCTTCAAATACTGAGATCATTGTTCTGAACTTGAGCTTCAATCTCTTTTTGTTGGCACCAAAGATTTTTTTAGGTCTATTATATTGGGTTAATTGAATCCGTCAACATTTCTGATGAACTTAAATACCTAAAGTGAATTTATTTACCATGATCTGACATTTTGGTTTCTGCTTAAGTCAGATATAATTAGACGATTTGAAATTTCTGATGAACTGATTGTTCCGAATGTTCTTCTCAATATTGATTTTTTTTTTAAATTTGTGTTTTTAGTATAATCTTTATCTTCTTAATTTAGTAGGTATAATTTGAAGTAATCTAACATGTAAAATTTAATCAGACAAAATGAATGAGAAGTACTTTTTGCAATATGTACTTAAAATCCACTATAATTCGGACCAATTTGTTTTGGTTTTCAGGCAAATTATTTCTATAGCATTTGACATTTTGATATGTTAAAGATTGAGTACTGAAAACAACTATAATCGAATTTGATAGAAATGCTAATATTCACGGTATGAGTACATGAGTCGAATCAGCGACGATTCAAAAACATTTATTAGACTTACGCTTTGATGATTTAAGTTTTAAAAACAGTAAATAATAACTAATTTCTTCACACACAGGACCGCCTTACCAAAATATATAACAGATACAGTTCTTCGATCACAACAGAAGTAGCCTTGGACTCGTTCGTTTGGGAACTCATCCTAAAAAAACCCGAGCCTCTTTCTTTTGTCATCAAAGTGCTGCATCTGACCTGCACAAATTATCGATAAACACGTGAAAAGCACTTGCATGACTGCATCATTATACTTACTAAGAGGGAAGGGTTGGGCCAATAGCACTAGCGTAACTCCGCCACTTTTTATTGAATTGCTTGTGCCAAGCAAGGATAGTTGCGTTCATGTATTTGTGTGTTAGAGGTCATGTATTTGTGTGTTAGAGGTCATGTATTTGTGTGTTAGAGGTCATGTATTTGTGTGTTAGAGGTCATGTATTTGTGTGTTAGAGGTCATGTATTTGTGTGTTAGAGGTCATGTATTTGTGTGTTAGAGGTCATGTATTTGTGTGTTAGAGGTCATGTATTTGTGTGTTAGAGGTCATGTATTTGTGTGTTAGAGGTCATGTATTTGTGTGTTAGAGGTCATGTATTTGTGTTCGGGGTATCGATTTTGCCTCTTTCTACAATTTTGATATTTTATTTTAGAATTATTTAGAAAGAGAGGTCATTTTTTGTTTTTTCTTTTATTGATACGATACTATCATGATTTCCTTAATATTGCTGCTTACAAGGAAGCTACGGAACATAGTGGTCGCCACCATGACTTGGTTAACAGTTATTTATGTCAAAAATGACCACGGATATATTCCATTTGCTTTAAGCACAATCGCAGTCTTTCCTCATCCATGACCTATCGCCGGATTTGTAACAGGAGTAACACGATTTCTTTTACTAGCAGTCTTCCGGAGAACCTGAGTTCAAGCCGTCCAATTACACGTACATACATTGTTGGTTCTTTGTTGTGATGTCTGCTACGATTCCCACGTAAAAACTATGTTCGGTTTGTCTTTCCTCGTATTTGTTTAGAGTGTGGTTCATATTTATGTATACTGGTGTCCAACATGATTTCCATACCAGATGATATTCGTGTATTTCAACAGCAACACGACGGGTGCCACTTATGGGGCATGTAGCCTTCCGAAGCACCTGTGTTCATCCCCTTTTTGTGTGTTCATGTTGCTCAATCTTTAGTTATCTGCGTAGTGTTTTGTAGATCATTGTTTTCCTCTTGTCCTTCTTTAGGAAATCGTGTTGCAATTCTTCGATTTACGGCCTCTGATTACTTATTGACTATCTGTTCTTACCAATAATATGTTCTATGATTTGGAATATACTTAGTGGCAATCTTGTGACATTATCACAGAACACGCCTTTGTAAAAACATTCTGGACCAGTCACTGAATATTCACCTCAATTTATCTTGAACAATATTGTCTGTGCTATTTGTTCACCTTAATACTGAACAAGGTCATCGAACGATTTACCTGTATGAATATAATCACTCGTTCAAAACGTAATTTTTTACCAAATTTAGAGGCCACTTTGCTAATAGCTCCGATGGAGCTATTTTTGTACAAATGAAATTTAAATACATGATGAATAACGATGATAATTATGAAAGGTGTATTATAAATGTACTCTTCTCATACGTTAAAATAAACAGATAGAAATATGTTCAAATTCATGTATACGAGGAACACGCACATTATTATAATGATCTTACTGAGGCAAAGATCTTAAACCCCAACGCAGAGACACTGGTTCATTGCGTAGGCAAAATCATTAGTGCTGATGAAACAGTTTGTTTGCTTTTTTTCCTTTTTATTTTTATCCCAATAAGATAGTTCCTCTTTTTTTTTCTCTTCGGTGTCTTTGGTTTCCTTTGATCAAATTAAAATATGTTTCTCTTTCGTTTCTAGTTTCACATAAAAACCGAAAAAGAAAAAAAACAATGAAAGGCAACCCACCACTAGAAACATTGACACAAACCACTTTGGTCGTTTAGTTCAATGTAATACAAAATACTGAATTTACATACAGCAAACATATGTTTCAATAAATGTTCTGTCTATTTTACATCTCACTTTCTTAAGTTATCTGTAAAACGCCTTCAATTACTGAAGATTTGATTAGCAGATAATATTTTTGTCTATTAATACGTCATTTTTGTTTCAATAAAGCATAGTTAATGACAAAAAAAAAACTATGATAACCATTAATAAGATAGTAGAAACGTCAAACCCTAACGATATACGAAATGTTAAATGAATGTACACGTATATTTCTAACTCCCTGATAAAGATGCCAGATCAATGAAGCACGGCCTGTGTCTATATTTTTAACTCCCTGATAAAGATGTCAGATCAATGAAGCACGGCCTTGTGTCTATATTTCATTTTAAAGTACTTAATTTTATACAGATTTACGATTAAATGCAGATTGAATTTTAAATGTAATAGTACCTAGTAATTTATTTGCTTCAGTGCAAATTACTTAAAGGTCGAATTCTACTTTTCGACGTTTGTAGAGAATGCATGCTTGAATATTTTAACCAATTTATAATTTATTTTGAATATTTATTCCAGAGAAATTAATACAAATTAAAACAAGCGCGGGTAAATATTTAAATAATCATCTTCATACCAAAAGAAAACACTAAAAGTCGTACCTTTTAACTTATAGCCTAGATCAAGGTTACAAACATCAAATGTATAAACGTTTATTGAGTACTTCAGTTAACAAAGTGGTTGGCTCGATTGCTTTGTTGTTGTTTAACACCAAATGACCAGTACTTCACTAATGTTCAGTTATATCATGGTCAGAATAGGTTACATTTCGATGAAATGACGAAGTCCGCTTTGCACTAAACCAACACACTTAGTAAGATTTTTATAATCCTAGTTCATTGGTGGACATGTCGTATAAATTGAACACATTTTAGTCTTATCCCGAACCAACCATGTTTTGGTTTTACTCCCTAATACTGCGTATAGCAATTCTATAGTATGATCCGACCCATGCTCGAACCTCCGATCTTCCATAAACTATGTAGCTTCTCAAACGACATTCTGCATTTATTCTTGTTATATATCAAATAATTATAGTAAAAACTGTCATTTAAAATACATTATTTGAATAAGCCGTTGATAAACAAATGTAAACATGTCTGATTTAAAAAAAAAGGGGAGATAAATAATTCCTTGTTGTCTTTTCTAAATGTTGATCACAGCAAGTGCAACTGTCAAAAATATTGTTAGCTGAAAGGGAACGAGACATAATTCAAGAAAGAAAAACACGTTTGGCCAACCAGAAGAACATTCTACGATCATTCTTACTAGCATAACAACCTAACGATTTCTTTTGTGTTATAACTCATTTGTAACAGTGGAAGCGAGCTGCCACCGCTTAGCATGCCAGTGGACTCCTTCAAATAATGTACATTTAGCACTCGTTAAGGTCTTTCATCTTAATATAAAAAAAGATGTCAATATATTTTTGCCTGTTCGACGTTTCTAAATTTATACAATATTAGTACTTAGAATATTTGTATTTCCGGATAAAATATCGCATTCCGACATAAAATTCACTTTAAACAGGAAGAAATAACCATCTATAGCTCCACTAAAACTTGAGTTCAAACTCAAGTAGTGTTTCTTTATTTTAATACATTTTACATATTGTATATGACGTAAACATTTTGAAACACTTTACATAAAAAGCAAAATATCCGGAATATACCAGATCAACGTATAGATGTACAACTGTTATGATAGATTTGAGGTAAAAACTATTCTAGATAATATTACAATATATGTACATTAATGGTTAATTGGTTGATTGGACATTTGCAGAATTTCTGCTTTAAATTTTCCATTGTTTAATTTAATTTTTTTTTTCAGAACCCTCACAAAATATTTATACAGTGGAAATCAACTTTAAATTTCTAAATGGCTGAAAATATAAGTGAACAACACGAAAGTGCAGACTACGACTACGTGTATCAAACTACTGTCAACAACACATATGAGGTGGTGTACTACTACGAGTATATATTCGATTGTGGTAATTCGTCGTCCATAGAGCACACATCACCATTCGAGCAAGGATGGCTGGAAATACTCCTACATGCATTCTTACCGATACTTTGTATTGGCGGGATTGTTGGAATTATACTAACTGTGATCGTCCTTAGTCGAAAAAGTATGTGTACTTCTACAAATACATATCTGATATCACTAGCTGTTGCTGATCTTGGCTTTCTCAGTCTTCTGGGATGTAGCAGTCTAGAGCGGCATCTTCCAAAATCATCCAAGTACGTTTTCCATGTATTTTATGAATATGCACAGATATTTCTTCATACCTTTCTATTATCGTCTGTTTGGCTAACAGTCATGTTAGCTGTGGAAAGATACATTGCAATTTGTCACCCTTTAAAAGCAATCTCGATTTGTACCGTCAAAAGATCCAGAATAATTATAGTACTTATTTTCGTCTGTTCATTTTATTGCCGGATTCCAAATTTCTTTGAAATGAAAATTGTAACATACTACGACTGTGGAGAACCTACTCCAGCTATAACACTTACTGCACTTGGTCAGAATATAACATACAAAACAGTGTACTCATGGATTGTAGACTGTATAATATGTGCACTCGTGCCGTTTTTGTTTCTAGTTTATTTGAACGTTCGTCTCGTTTTGGAAATTCGTAAATCTACAAGGTATCTACGATATCACATTGGTATAAATTCGAACATGCAGAACATCGTTTCCCACGAGCAATTAAAAATAACGGTGATGTTAGTCAGTGTCATTATTGTGTTTTTTGTTTGCCAGGCCCCTTATGTCATATATACCGCTTACGTCAATCTCAATCAATATTTCTTCGTCAATAATCACGAGACATTTGACATTCTGCGTTGTGTAACTTTGTTCTTGTTGGCACTGAAATCGGCGTTTAATTTTATTTTATATTGCTGGTTTAGTGAGAAATTCTGGAATACGTTTAAAAGAGTCTTCTGTTTAAGATACTGTGCAATGAAACATCCTTCTCGAAGGAAGAACCATACCGTTCATTCAGCAGACAATAATGCAACCAGTAGTGCCCGGAAGACGTCATATCTAACAAAGGACACAATTTGCTGATGATTTATAAGAACACATGTAAAATTATGTCATTGTGATTTAATGGAGACAGGTTTATATATAGACAATATTATGTATATTGTATGTAGATGTATTAATATTTTCGTTATTATATTAATGTTAATATACAAATTGTCTGAAAACTTGTACATTGTTACAGGTAGCATTTGGTTGACAAGATAAGTGAAGATATATAAAAATCTGGAACTGGGATTGATATTGAAGACTAACATATCTAACTTGTGCCTCTGTCAGCCATGCATCCCTATATGAGAAAAATTTAATTGAATATTGTTTTTATTTTTATTTTTATAATTTTTTTTTTTTTTTGTGGAAATTTTCCAATTTCTAAGAAATATTGAAACAAATTTATTAGAACCTACACCCGGAGCCGTCGTGGTCATGATCGTATGGTAGTTGGATTTACAACTACCTTGGCAATCAGTGTCTTTCACCACTAAAGATGTGAGTTCGAATCCCGTTCATGGCGAGGTGTACTCGATACAATATTACCTGATAACATTTATCAGTGACATGCGACAGGTTGAGGGTTTTCTCCGGGTACTCTGGTTTCCCCCACCAATAAAACTGTCAACCACGATATATCGTTAAGCGCAATAACCCCAAATCCTAAATGCACTGTCTTCACTTTTGATACTCCTTCAAAACAATTAAGCACTCTATATCTTATTGTATGTGTTATAAATTATTTTGAATATTTCTAATGTGACTGAAAGATGAAGAACTGAAATATAATTGTTGTTGCTATAGTTTGTTTCATATATGTAACATGTTTTTTCATCCTTGATTACTCATTGAAATGAAATTTTCACCCGTTGTTAAGGAATTGTTCGGTGTACAATGTCGCCATATTTGAATTCATATGTCGTCTGCCAAAATGTAATTTCGACTGATTTATATATGTCTTTGATTAACTTCATAATTTCGATTCTACGGGCGTTCTCTTTCATAAAATAATTTACTGAAAATGTTTAATTTAATTTTGATGGTAATGGATTACGTCATCATAAATGAGGAACCGTTTCCTAAATGAAAATG
The DNA here is from genome assembly GCA_963680875.1 of Bathymodiolus brooksi. NCBI lineage: Eukaryota > Metazoa > Mollusca > Bivalvia > Mytilida > Modiolidae > Bathymodiolus > Bathymodiolus brooksi. The sequence continues at coordinate 60,991,280 of OY804575.1, forward strand.
TTATCAATTTAGTTTCATTAGCCATAGAGAATATCCGTCTGTCGAAGATTAAAACCAGTAAACTATGTATTGCTTCAGTAGATAAATAACTACATTTAATAATACTCTAATAAATGTGTGTATTTCTAGAAGAAGTTAAAAAATCATTTATTTTTATACTTTTTTTAACATTTTAATCTGATATTCCATATAAAAACAACATTAATGAATTCATTCAATGTTTTAAGGAGTTAGGGTTATGGTGTTTAATGCCACTTTCAACAATATTTCATCTTGGATAAGAGCCTTTTATTTTAAGAATATCGTTTTTGGGGTTTTTGTGCTCTACCTTTATAAGAGTTCTTCTACATATCATGTCAAATTGCAATTTTTCATCATAAATGCTATGTAACATTATGTATATTATCATGTTTAGTATAAAAAAAAAATACATATCATACTTTTATCGAATCAATTAACTTTAAATATCTTCAATGAATTTTAAATATTATCGCAAACTAAACTTTATGGTAAAAAAAATTATTTAAAAGAAAATTCATTCATTATAAAATTGTTCCATAAGATTTTCATGACGAAATACTTCAATTGTATTGATATGAATACTTGGCTACATCACCAAAGTTCAAATGTCATTTATGCAAATAAGAATCAACAACATTAACATGCACAAGGTTAACTAAGTATGGATTAGTTAACAATTATCATTAGGTTATGAACTATAGTACGAGAGGTTTAAACTGTGCATTATGGCATGAATATAAAATATACGTAATTCTAATATGACGTCCTTCAAACGCTTTGAGTCCAAACCCGTGGTAAAAATAATATTAATCTATGACCGATTAAATTTATGACGTCATCGACAATTTATAACGATATCTTACCAATTTTTACATATTAGAATCGAAATAATTCATGCAAGCCATATGCATATATTGTTTTTACCACGGGTAGGCCTTTATGTCAGCTTTTTACCCCTCGCTAACGCTCGGGGTAAAACTTCGTGACATAAAGACCTACCCGTGGTAAAAACAATATATACATATGGCTTCCATGAATTATTTCTTAATTATGTCATAGTGGGATCAACAAGAAAACAAAAATCTCGTTAGAGTACTTCATAGTGCAATATTATTTAAATAACTCTCCTGTACCAAGGATTTGTATTGTAGAACAAATCCTTGCCTGTACGTAATAATTTGTCTCTTGAAATGTTATTCATGACGTCATCACGTGCGAATTACGTCACATGGTCAACCAAAATACCGACAAATAAAACTTATTGATCTGTTAAACCAAATATTACATTGTGTATATACGGCACATACGTACAAATATTTTTTATGCATTAAATTCAATCTATATTGTGACATGTTCCGTCTTATGGAATCAATGTTGTGTGATATAACTATTGACATCGTAAACTATTAAAGTGGTTTATATTGCTGTTCATAAACATAAAAATGCTACATGTGTTGTGAATCATACGTACATAATAGACAATTCCGCTATTTACATAACTCTGCCGATCCAGGATCCAAGTGGGCCGACATGTCTATCCGCGGACTGTTGTATCAGTGAGCTAGCACTATGAAAATGCCTGATTAAGTATGGATTACGTCATCATGTGCGAGTTACGTCACATGGTCAGCCAAAATACCGACAACTAAATCTTATTGATTTGTTAAATCAAATATTACATTGTATATATTAGGCACATACGTACAAATATTTTGTATGCATTAAATTCAATCTATATTGTGACATGTTCCGTCTTATGGAATCAATGTTGTGTGATATAACTATTGACATCGTAAACTATTAAAGTGGTTTATCTTTCTGTTAATAAACATAAAAATGCTACATGTGTTGTCAATCATACAATTCTGATTCTTACATAGCCATACCGATCCAGTATCCAAAGCTAGGACCTTTAATTTATTGTGTGATTTTTGAGTTTTGGGAGGTTTGTCGCCAGTGGTTCGGGTTGTTGCTGGTGATCATATCGTTAACTATTAATGTAGTAAGATATGACATGGATGTAAATGAACATGAGATACTATCCAACATTAGACTTAGACACAAATTAAACAACGCCCGCGAATCTTAGTGTTGCTCATTCGTTCGTTTTCTGTGTAGCATTTTGTAGAGCATGGTTGGCCTTTTTGTCCTTGTTTGTCTTTTGGTCATTGGACTAGCTGTCACATTTCGATTTACTCTTTGGTATTTTGAACTTGTCTTGTATTACATTGGTATTACACGATCCACACTAATAACTCAGGATAAGCAGTCCCTTCTTCACTAATTGCAACCGTCGTGTTAATAAAACATTTCAACAGTGTACTTATTGCGATAACTGTTTAAAAAAAGTATTCTCATCTATCAAAAATAAATATATACCATCTTTATAAGATAGAAGCACAGATGTATTAGTTGATTAAAAATAGCTTGTTCACAATATCGTATCATCTTTGTTCCATAACAACTCCAGAAATATTTCATTTAAATACATGTTTAGGTTTTTTAGTACCTAGATGAACCTCTTATATAATAAGTTTAGTCTGGACATATTGTGTTGATCACTACTGAAGATGATAAAAGAAACAATGAGCATCTTATGTGCACTTACTTGTGATTTTCTGTATTTAATGTCATTATAAAAGATGGCATTAAGTGTATATGTACAAGGCTGAGCATTGATTTCAAGTTCTTTTACCAGACAGTGGTTAGCGATTTCGTATATACAATACACAATATAAATGCATTGTACAGGTGAACACTAGAAATTATTCTTATGCAGCACACCTGTGTTTTCTTTTATCATAAATATATTATTACATGGTCATCTATCTATAGAAAAGTTCTGAGATACCAAGGAGGTAATCAGAAGCCAATCATGGAAAGACAGACAATACAATGGAACAAAAGACAAAAGATAGTCGCCAAAATACTACACAGAAAACTGAAATTCTTTAAAAAAAATAGTAGACAACTAGGATACGATTCAACACCCAACGGGAAAAACTCTTACACAACACCAACTACCGTAAAGAAAAAAACAAAAACAAAAGCAGCCCCAAAACTAAACTTTCAGTAATGTCCATTTTTAGATCACACCTTTTTTGTCGTTTGGTAACTTTACTATGCAATAGGTTATCTAAATTATGGTAGAGCATGTTTAGACACCGGTATTTGTGTGTAGTAGTTAATTATATTGTTGCCTGACAATATTGTAGATCCGTTCCATGAAGAGTTTGAAGATACTAAAGGGGTAATCAGAATATGTATATTGAAGAAGAACAGACAACGCAATGGTCAAAAGAAAATGTACAAAAGGACAAACAACGATCTATAAAATATACACATAAAACTAAAGATCGAGTAGCACGAACCCCACTAAAAACCGAGGGTGAACTCGGGTGCTCCGGAAGGATAAGCAGTTCCTGCTCCACTAGTGTCACCCGTCGTGTTTATCTACTTACAAACCCGGTGATGAGTCATGAATGAGGAAAGGACCGGGAAGTGTTTACGACAAGTGGAACATATCCGTTGCATAGTTATTTCTACACTTGAAAAGAAAGTAATTTGTCTTATTTAAGGGTGTAGACCTGGGTTACCCTAAACTTTTCACATCATTCAATTTTTTTTTTAATTTGCACCATGGAATAGTTATGTCTAAATACATTATCTGCCAAAGTTTCAAAAAATTTCACCGTGTCATTTTCTCCATATCACATCCTAAATATAGCAATTTTGGGGGTATTCTTGACCCCAGATGGTAATACTAGTTTCGGAAGATTCTAATAGATATGCACATTTATTTCTGATTGAAAGGGAATATTTTGGCTTTAATACACTTGAGAGTGTTGTTGTTGAATAAATATGAAATATCTAGCATATCTGAATATCCTGTTTGGAGATAATCACGTGCAAAACAGTGGAAACTGCAAAAAAGGGGGATGGCCTGAGGACCACCTTGGTATTAAAAATCCGATTAAAAAAATTCCTGTCAATTGCTTTCCACCAAAAAATGTCACACTGAAGAATAGACATATAGACATCATTGCACCAAATTTTACAAACTTTTACCGTCAGATTTTTAAAATATTTAAATTTATGTTTTTCATGGATGGCCCCCAGAAAATAATGAAATTGTCGAGGAAAGTTATCACACACCCATCCTTTGCTAGTTTCTTTGTTTGTGAGATAAAAAAATAACTAGTTACCAATAACAAAAAGCTTTTGAATTCTTATAATTGACACAGTGGATGTCCAAATTACCAAATGACTGCATTTGTCTTTTTTATTTTCAAGTCGGCTGGGGAGGGGGAGGGGTGGTTTGAGGGTGACTACTTGATTAATTCATTACAAAAAACACAGACAGCCACCCAGCTGTATTGTTAAATTCCTTCAAATTCTGTTCTCCAGTTGTATTCGTTTGATTCTGGTTATTCTGGTTATTCTTTAGTTGTCTTAGGAGAAGGGGGCAGCGGTATAAGAGAGGATCAGATATTACAATTTTTTTCACAAACATAGCTTTCTATTTTTTTACTACCATAAAATGAATTTTGCTCTATAGTTTCATAATATCTAAGATGCTGGTGTATATATTTATTTTTTTTATGACAAACCCTTGAAATTCAATAGAAAAAGGTTGTCACACAAATTGTGTTACATTTCTGGCATTTTTGACAACATATTTCGATGAAATTTTTTCTGGAAAGAGATATTTCAATGATATTTTGTGGGCACCGGCATATAATAATAACACACTGCCTGACACTGGCATAAGCAGCAATAAGATATAAAAATACAAGGAGCACAGCTATGGAAAGGTAAAAGGAAAAGGAGTCATTTTTTTAACTGGCCATATCCAATGTAAACAATCTTTGTCACTAAGATGCTTGGAATTGAGGGGAAATTTTCAAACTCACAGATGATCATATATTTGAGAAGACACTGAAAATAGAGTTATCTCCCATACCCCAGGCCTGCACCCTTAAGCTATCAATAATTATCATGTAGTACAAATGTATGACCATCGTTTCACTGACATGCCTGAAACATTTTTTCCTGCCTCGATCCCTAAAACATTTTTTCCTGCCTATATGTCTAAAACATGCTTTCCTGTCTAGATGCCTAAAACATGTTTTCCTGCCTAGATGTCTAAAACATTTTTCCTGCCTAGAGAGACAGAGTTTTAATATTCTAGAAACTTAAAATAGGACACTTCAAACACAATGTCCTAAACAGCTCACCTCTACACATGTTTCTTTGTAATGCTGGTATGTTTAAGTATGTTTGGTATATCTGGGGATTTTCGTTATTTCATGAGAGTCCTATACGAACGTTATTTCAGACAGACCTCGTGTGCACTAAGTTAGATATCTACGTTTGTATTACTATCATTGGATCGATACCTCTGCTGGTTGAATATTAGTTCCGATGGTACCATCCGCACAGTGATCAGTAATTAGGCACCGACATGCTATGTTTGTGTTGGAGATTTGCTGTTCCTAAATAGCATAATTAATAAACAATAAGGCCATTCTTTCTCAGACATTTTGGCTATCCTGTTCAAGTTTCCTATCAGCCGTAATGAAAGCGGGAGGTTTGGCGCTTTAAAATCTGATTCAACCCACCATTTCTTTAAAAATGCCTGTGCCAAGTCAGGGTCATTACGGTTTTCACAGTTTTCCGGTTGTTGACTGATTTTGTCTATTTATATACTTATGAGTTTTGACTTTCCCTTTGTAAGATTATTCGGAGTTTGGTAATTTTGTTATTACCCTTGTCTACAAAAGATTCTTAGAATAATTTGGCTTTCCAATCTTTTGACTTGAAGGGCACCTGATGGAGGTTATTCCAGAAACGTTTGCACCTGATGGAGGTTATTCCAGAAACGTTTGTACCTGATGGAGGTTATTCCAGAAATGTTTGCACCTGATGGAGGTTATTCCAGAAACGTTTGTACCTGATGGAGGTTATTCCAGAAACGTTTGCACCTGATGGAGGTTATTCCAGAAACGTTTGCACCTGATGGAGGTTATTCCAGAAACGTTTGTACCTGATGGAGGTTATTCCAGAAACGTTTGCACCTGATGGAGGTTATTCCAGAAACGCTTCGTGAGCACAAAAGAAGATATTATATAAGTTTATATTATACAAATGACAACAAACAGTGTGTTTCCATTGGATTAGTTTGTTTACTTTCACCCTGTTGTCTATAGGTCGTTACTGTTTTATTTTAATGAGATTGATTAAATGATTGATGGTAACCGTCATATGAGCAGTACTTCAGCTATATTCGTGACGTATGCAGATTTACAATCAATGCGTCATTTAAGTTAAAACAGTGGGCACCAACATCGAACTATGTACGTATGATTTGTCTGAAACAAAGCCAATTGAACAGTCAGTGAACAATGTCGGCAAATTTTACATGGCAACTGATCACTAACGACCATTTCTAACTATCTTTCTCATTAAGAGATGCTGTGAGTTGTCTTTTTGTGCTACTCAATAAGGCGCCTCGTATTCTCCATATAAGACGTACTTATGTAAGTCATGTCCTTAGGGCAGGTTTGGTATTGAATTTGTTCCGATTTGTTTGGGGAGGGTTTGTACCAGCATTGGAGAAAATTTGTCTTATTTCTACATCACTTGGTTCTATTGATGGATTTCTCTTTAGATAAAGTTTTTCTTTACATTTGATATTAGATATTTAATATAATTCCACCTTAAATAAAAATGCTGGATTTTCATTGGATAAAAGCTATGCTATTTTTCCTCAAATATTATGATTTTCTCCAATTTTTCCTTCACCGTGGTATTTTTTTCCCAGCCTATCGGCTCGGGAAATTTGTCCAGTCTCTCAAGCAGTATTTTTTTTGGCAAATACCACTTACAAGCATGGTATATTTCTATATAAAGGGACAACAACTTGAAGCTGTCTGAGTGGTGTAATTGTCAATAAAATAAAACATTTCTGATTAACACAAGCACATTATATAACCGCTCACTCTCCAGCACTTCTCTAAACATGACGAGGTTAAACTAGTTTTATAGGTTCAAACCTCGCTCCGTAGTGAATTGATGAGTTCACCCCTGGTTTTTAGTGGGAATCGTGTTTTATGTGTATGTTTTGTAGATCGTTGTTTGTCCTTTTGTACTTTTTCTTTTGGCCATTGTGTTTTCTGTTCTTCTTCGATATACGGATTTTGATTACCCATTTGGTATCTTCAAACTCTTCTTTCATATTGTGGGTGAAAGTTCAAATTACTTGCCCCAAAATTAATCTCCAAAATTATTTTGGATTTCTCAGTCTTTCAGAGGAAGGCGCATCAAATATGCTATTTTTGCACATAGAGCGATTTATAGATTATTATTTTGCATTGTTAAAATCAAAGTAAAATAAGCATGCGTAAAATACAATGATTAAAGTTTTCTGTAACCATAGATTCTATAAAAAGCCAAGGAGCTTCCCGAAGAAAAGCAGCTGAAATAGACTGTACCTCAAGCTGGCTTGCGATCATCTGCGGGAATGCGCATGAAAGGGGCACCTCCTGGACACAAATCTGTGCATCTTCCTGACAGATTTCTGTAGAGTGCACATAATCTGCCGAAATGTGACTCCACAAGGCTCATTTGTCAAAAGACATAAAATTGAAAACTCCATTCGTAAAAAATAAACTAAGTGTTTTTTACCGTAGCATGGGTTAATGGTATTTAACGCCGAAGTACCTGGAGATAACCAACGACCTGCCGCAAGTCACTGACTCACTCTGTCACATAATGTTGTATTAGAGATTCAGAAAACACGGGATACATTTATTGTGCATCTTAAGAGCTGTATATTTGATTCGTCTCGCACAACCAGCGATCACATCGTCTATGCCCTACAAAGGAGAAACTGCTGCCCTTATTGCTTTAAATCTTGCATATTCAGGACGGAACATATTCTCTTACATCACAGAACTATACAGAAATTAAGAAGGGGTGGTGTAAGGACTTTTGACTACTACTGGAAATATAAGTAGAATTTGGGTAGGGACAAGACATTTAGTATTTTTCTACAAGGCACCTACTCTTTTCTGCATGAATAGTGGCACTCTCTCCACACGTTATCTCCTCTCTCTCTCTCTCTCCACCCCACCCACTCCAGTATGGTTCACGGTCAGGCTTTGTGTATTTTAACTTGACATATCAAGCTCTCCAATACATGACTAAAACAAATATAACTGTAAGAACAGAGAGGTAAAAAGAAATGGAAATTGTTTTGTTAACATAGCAAGACAATGCTTTTTTTCTACTCTTGACAACGTTAAGTAGTTAGATGAATATTACTAAATGTGATTTTTATAATGCATGTTAAGGATGACGAATTGATCGTCATTCCTAAGATTGTGAAGAAGTCGTAAATATTATTAGATATCAATATAATCTCAATTTTCCTGTCAAATCTAATAAACTATTTAGAATATTGTCATTTTCCTCACAAGACTATTTTTTTTGTTTTGTACCCTTGAGATTTAATGATTGTTTATGTATAACAATTATGATAAATCGGGATAAACAACACATTGAAATTACATGCAAAACAGCATGTTTCACTACGTGTGCGTCAGAAAAAAAACGTTACATGCATGGCTTTTTTATGGTCCAAAAACGTTTGCCTTAGAATACCTATAAAATATATGTATTTTGTCGGAAAATATCAAAATATATTTTTATGATCTTTTCTGACCTGTTCCGTAGCATGTGCCATTAAATTTTACTTTTACAGACAATGAACGTATATTGTGTTAATCATGCAATGTCAAAAAATGAATCAGGTTCTCGAGTATCTTTATAACGTACATGACTAATAACATTGAAGTTTATTTGAACACGTTATTATATTAGTACACAATGTACTCAAAATCATACGATTGCAGGATAAATTAGTATATTTTCAGGTTTGCAAAAAAAAGAAAAGGAAAGTACATTTTGTATGTGAAAAGTGATATTTTTTTCAGAAACGTACATACTCCATGCATAATAATTGATTCTACTAGTATATTGTTCAGTAACTGTTTTTGTCCCTATTTTAACAAATAATTTGGAGAAATATAATTACATGAGTATAGCAATAGGGCCTAGTTTGTTCGCTTTGAGGTACATGTTCATTTGTTTTGTATAATACATTATAAAGGTGTTTCTCGTGTAGACAATGCCTCACTTCATGCTTGCAAAAAAGGCAACTCATACCAGCAAAAACTAATGATCAAATTAAAATACCAGACATTAAAGAGCATACAGAAAACCAAATCAATTGTCCAAAGCTAATGGCTAACCGTGGTAAAGATTAATTATAACGGAAGAAGATATACAATAAGTTCTCAAATAAAATATCTTCAATATATCAGTCAATTGCATGCCAGTACCTCTTTTTGTTCGATGTGTTAATCCTGAGGAACTGGTGTGAAGCGAAACATTTGCTCTATCATGTGAATTATGTTGTTTTATTTGATTGTTAAAGCAGTAATACTAACTGCGATGATATGATCATAAAGATCACATTTCTTTTATAATATAGGTATTAAAACATAGAATATATATACAAATTCACTTCCGCCATCGTGTGGCTAGTCACATTCATTTATTACAATACATATCTGTTTTTCTTTTACTCTATCGTTGTACAATAATGATTTGCTTTGTATCAGAAAGACACCTTTGTTCGTAAATAATCTCTGAATGTGTTTTCTTTTTTAGATCAATATTTGTCTTTCTTTTTCTCTTTTTTTTACGAGAACAAGGGACTAGTCTTTATACAATATATATAGATTGTATTTGCTTTTCGTCAGATGATCACTAATCCTATTGCTTAAAGGGATATTGTCTACCAGCTGCGTAATTTTTTCATACCCAAAATTATTGTCGATTTCCGTACTGACCTTCATAAAATGAAGATTAACACCGAGTTATGTTGCAAAAGATACGATTTTTTTGACAAAAAAGACCCAAAACTATCGTTATCAGAATTATTGTCTGGATGACAATATTCAAATCTATTCATATGGCCTTCTATGTGAACACGTCTTGAGCATGCGCACTGTTTAGAAACAATAAACAACATGTGGTTCTTGGGCAAAAGAGAAACTGTCAACGCATGGGAGAAAGCGGACTTTGACGGATTCAGAGATAAAGAGGAATAGAAGTGAAGTATCTTCCAAATGGAACAAATGCAGGATATATGTAGGGGATCAGTTGGACCGTCGCCGTTGGATGGAGCGAACTCAAGGAAGTGCTTGATTATTGTTGATAGGTAAGCCGAGCATGTTGCCTTCTTTTCTCAATCGTTTTTCATATTTTATGAATTTATGATGATGCCTATGATCATTTTCGGTAGATATTAATCAATTATTTATGTAATTTTGCACCTGCAACAGCAAATTATTGTCAATGAGTAGCATAAAACGGCCGTATTTGCGAGGTAAACAAACACAAATTTTAAGAGGCCAGCAAAGGGGAAATGGGAGTGCAAAAATGATATCAATGGCAATGCAGTTTATTATTATCAATTTAAAAAAAAATATCGAATCAATTCATTTTTAATGCAAGAATTAAAACTGTACATGGCTTAATGAAAACCCCATAAAGTTCTTTTTATTCAAGCAAATTTATTTCTTTGATATACAACATATAATTAGGCTTTTAATTTTATCAAATTTCAACAACTTAGACATGAAACTTAGCTTTTTGAACCAAAAGTATATACCTTACTTTCTGCAAATTATCACTATAGTGGAAAATCAGTATGTATTTTTCAAATAAAAGCTTTCTATTTAAAGAAGCTTCATTTCAATTGCACTTTTAGTTTGGATCCTGTAAGTATAATATATAATTATAAACAAGGTTTTGAAGAAATGATATGAATATCCATTGAAATTTTCAAGTTTCAGAACTTTTTTTATATATGACAACAAAATTTTACTGAAAATTTCAGAAATGTCCTAAAATGCATATTTTAGACCATGGCTAAATGAAAATCATTTTCAATTCCTTTATGCAAACAAGTTTATATCTTGGGTACTGGAAATACATTACATAAATAAGGTTAAAAGTACTTTTCAACAAGTTTGAACATAAAACTTTGTTATGGGAGCCAAAATTATATCTTCATGTCTGTGAATTATCACCATAGTGGAAAATCAGCATGTATCTTTTATATAAAAAGCTTTCCATTTAAATAAGTGTCATTTCAGTAGCATTTTTAGTTTGGATCCTGTAAGTATGATACATAAGCAAGGTTTTTAAAAAATAATATGAAGATCCATAGAAATTTGCAAGTTTCAGAAACTTTTCTATATATGTGATTATAAAATTTTACTGAAATGTCCTGAACTGCATATTTTAGACTATGACCAAATGAAAATCGTTTTCAATTTCCTTATGCAAACCAAGTTTATTTCTTGACTATTCTAAAAACATTACATTAACTAGTTTTTTACTACATTTCAACAATTTTGGACATAATTTTTAGTTCAGGAAGCCAAAATTATACTTTACTATCTTAGAATTATCAACATAGACATGATAGAGGGAAATCAATATGTATTTTTCATATAAAGGCTTTCTATTTAAAGAATTGTCATTTGAACTGCTTTTTATCCCCTTGCCAACGAAGTTGCGAAGGGATATACATGTAGTAACGCTACCGTCCATCCGTCACATCCTTGTGAACACTCTAGAATCAACATCCTTCAATGGATTTTGACAAAACTTGGTACATACTTAGTCCTTAAGATAACCGAAACCCTATTGATTTTCAAGGTCATAGCCTCATAAGTCAAATGTCAAGATAACCAGGACAAAATTTTATCGCGTAACATCCTTGTGAACACTCTAGAATCAACATCCTTCAATGGATTTTGACCAAACTTGGTACATACTTAGTCCTTAAGAGAATCTGGAACCCTATTGATTTTCAAAGTCAAAGGTCAAGGTCACCGGGTAAAATTTTTAGGCAAGGGGATACACCATGCTTTGCCCTTGTTTAGTTTGGATCTTGTAAGTATGATTTATAAACAAGATTTTTAAGAAATAATGTGAAGATCCATAGCAATTTGCATGTTTCACAGTGTGTGAATTTAACAGTAGACCGATGGTCCATGTCTGTGTTAAAATCATGCAGGTTTTTGTAAAATTATCTTAATTTTTTAGGCAAATTACTACTAAAACTGGTAATTTATTGACGATTTCCGTACTGACCTTCATAAAATGAAGATTAAACACCGAATTATTGATGAATACGTTCCGAAACGTTGTTTTTTCGACAAAAAAAGCTGACCATCGTTACCGAAAGCTAATTAATTATGCACTGACCTGGGCGAGGCCAACTCTATTTATTTATCTATTTTTATGTCAGTAGCCCGGATGCTGCAGCATGGATATTGAGGTAAGTTTCTATAAAAGTTGAGGAAAAAAGCTATTTGCGAACCGATTGTATCTAAAAGACGTAGAATAAATAATTTCTGTATCAGGAATAGATTTTCTTTGATGAAAACTACATGCCTTAACAGATTCAGTCGATATTTCTACTATAACCATTGAAAACATGCCAGGAGGCACCCCATGGGGACAAACTCAACTACGTATTTTCGATCGGAAATTTTTGCCGGCGTTAAAAATAACTAAATTAATTTTTTTCTTCTTATAAGTTATGAAGTTGTTCCCCGAGATTTTGATACACGTGTTAAATTAATTTATTTTAGCCAGTTTACCGACAATATGAAAACAGAGACATACATGTAGAACACAGTGAAATACATGTCTGATGAAAACGAATGACGTAGCCAGTGTTGTTTTATTTGTTAATTGACTGGAATGTTTCAGAGAAATTTCGGCTGGATTAGAAACAAAAGAGACCTTACTTCTAGTTCCACAAGACAGTTGCTGCAAAATAATATGGGACTGACCATTTACCTTGAAGGGGGCTATGTCACGTAGAATTTTTTTTTTTTCAGACGCCACAGAAATCATATTTTCTTATTTTCCAATCTAATTAAAACAAGGTGAACTGTGATCTAATTCTCACTTATGATACCCCTGCCACTTCCCATGATATGGGGTACCTATATGAAGCTTGTGACCAAATACCAGATTTCTGCCATCAATAGTTGTTGAGAAAAATGTGCATATATGTTCAATGTGGATAAAAACCAACTAAGTCGGCAAACAGGAAGTAGGAATCTGATGGTTCCAAAAACGCTTCCCACGATATGGCATACCTGTGTGAAGCTTGTGACCAAATATCAGATTTCTGCCATCAATAGTTGCTTAGAAAAATGTGACGAAAAATATTTTGGAAGGACGGACGGACAGAGGTAAAACAGTATACCCCCCTCCCCCTTCGGGGAGTCGGGGGAATAATTAGATCTAAAATAGGGAGCAAGTGCGTAGATCTAATTTTAATTGGATTGGCGAAGTGCTGGAATAATTTTTTTTCTTCAAAATTTTGTATACGATTATACTGTGAAAATGGCAAGTATATGATTATACTGTGAAAATGTCAAGTCGGAATATATTTTTTTCTCCTGTCCAGCCAAGATTCAGAATCAAAATAATTCTTAGGAAAAAACCATAAAATTAAAATTGAATAGCTTGAGGGGTAAATTGATAAAAAAAAAATTCCAAGACCAAAATGGTTCTCCCATATACCAACAAAAAAACGAAATAAAACTGTGGTCATAAGAAAGTCCCACGAGAAAATCTTTCCTTCCAAAATAAGACTTTTTTTTATTTCTCTAAACTGAATTTGTGCAAACTATTTCACTAATAATGAATTATATTTCTTTTTTAAATAAAGCTCATTTTTCTAGATGAATGTATAACCATCTGTCTTTACTCTGTTTTTATTAAATCTCTTGTCTTTATTACAGGACTTTGATCGGATTGTCCTTGATGAGGAAGTGTTGGGGGTTGCTAGAATGTTTCGAGAGGAACTTGTAGTAATGCCCCATGACGAGGATTAAAACAGATCCAATAGGTATGCAGCCTACCGCCAGTATACCATTTGGGCACATGGCCGACTTGGAGCTGGGGTCAGACGTGTGATCCCAAGCTGTTGTACTTGGAAAATTAGGGACAAATATCCTGATCTATATGGACAATACAAGGGTTTCATTCCTAGACGATTTAATTAAAACTTGTTCATGAAATATTTTGTATTTTATCCCATATACCCTAATGGTAAAGTTTACCACTTGCTTCCCTATGGTCGGTGGTTGTCTGGGTACTCTGGTTTCCTCCACCACTAAAACTGGTCGCCATGATATAGCTGAAATATTGCTGAAAGTGGCATTAAAACACCAAAAATAAAAAATAAATCAACCCTAATGAGTTGTTAATTTCACAAGTTGGTCAGTTGGAATTGTAAATTTAATTTGAAAGTTTTGCCATCTTATTATTATTTTTTGTTCTATCAGCACTGACAACTTCTTCTAAAATGGACTGACAGTCTTTTATATAATTCAAAACCAAACTTGGCAGAGATGTTTTCTATGAGGTCCTACACAAGAGTTGTTACTTTTGTGCAGATTCGTCAAAAAACATGGCCACCATGTGACTTTGAAAATTCTGATTGGTCGATTTTCAAGAAACTTCTTCTCAAGAACCGCTGAAGGGATTGAATTGAAATCTGGTATATATGTTTCTATGAATGTCTTTAACATGTGTTGTTACTATTTGCGCCATTTGAAAATTCAAAATGGCCACCAGCGGAGGTCAAAGTTTGCATTGAAACCCTATGGGAAACACCATTTTCATCTTCTTCTTGAGAACAGCCGAACAGAATTTAACCAAACTTGGCAGAGATGTTTCTTGTGAGGTCCTAAAAAGATGTCCTGGTTTGTACTAACTAGACCAACACACTGAGTGTTATCATTATTGTGCATTGGACAATTTGTAATGCCCATTATCCTGACTTGGGTACTTTTCTGCTCTAAATGTGCAGAACTTCTGTCAGACCAGGAAAAACAAAGAGTGACAATCTAAATTTATTTTATGCGACAATATAGTCAATTGTTTTGTCTTGGTCTTCAAATCTGGATTTCTGAGATGCTACAATATCATCCCGAGTTGGAGGTTGTGGAATTGGTGCAAGATGGACCGAGATTCTTCTGGGATCATCTACTTCCAACTGCACACTTTAATTCATTCCTTCATTATCTTGCAGTCTCATACAAATGATGACCCTTAATAGTCTTGGAACATAGGAATATGACTTGTCAGCTTTAACAGGCTGCACAGACCATCTAGCTGTCTTTTTGTTGTAACTTCTCTGCCACCTGAAGTAGAAAAATACTTACAATGTAATTCACAAGAATAAAACAATAGAGATTATGATCTATGGAGCCCTAACTTTCAATTCAAGATGAATATCTCGAATGTATAGTGAATGAGCAACCAAACATATCATTACAAGTCCACTTTATGAAGGATTTGAGTGATTTGTAGACAGATTTTAGGTTGTGGTCATCCCTCAAGAAGTTCTACGGCAGGCATCACGAGCTGGTCAATGGTTACAGGGTGTCTGTTACCCAAATCAGACCTGATCTTCATTTGTTGTTGATGTCTTTCCCTTCATCGGATGGGACTTCTACCAGACTTGACCATGGACAACGCAGCGGGTTAGCGACTTTCGATTGACCCTTCTGAAGCCTATGATCAAATATCAGATTGCTGCCATAAATAATTACTGAGAAAAATGTTATGAACATCTTGGGACAAACGGACGGACAGAGGTAAAACAGTATACCTCCCCCTTTCCAGTGGAGCGGGGATATAATAAAGCTCCTATGACATATGATCATGCATGGTTCTGTTATTAGGACAAAATTTCAAGTATGTAAGTTACAACTGAAACATATGAAATTAACATGACAAACCTTAGAGTGAAGTTGAGGCTAGGTTCAAAATCTCCATCGTCAGAATCATCATCAACATCTCTGCCCTCTTCAGTAATATCTATTGAGAGACTGTAAGAATAAAAAATAATTGTTTATTACAGTGTATGTGTATAATATCGAAACAAATTTTGCTATGTGGTTCTGATGTGCAGCTGTATAACGAAAAAGTTTTTCAAAATAATATTAAATCTTTATACATCTATCCAGCACACATCTACACAACACAATATAAAGAGACAAAATTACATCAAAGTTCCAGGAAAATATTTGGTGCGCCAGACGTGCGTCAATTCTGTCCCAGTTTGGTTTCATTCCCGTAAGTAGCTAAGGAGGACTGGCCATTTCAGCTTGTGGATTGATGAAAATGTAACGATGACGCAGAAGCCAACATGATCCCTATATAATATAGTTACTAGTAGTATCACTATGCAAGCCATAATAATTAATAGGAAACTGTTATACAAGTGACTGTGTTGAACAATATTGACAATGTTACCAATAAACATAATGTAGAATACATGTATGTCTAATCTTTAACAAAATGAACATACTCAAATGGGTTCACAAATGAACTCGATTTCTCCAGTTTCATCCGTTTCGTTGAAATGTGATGGCTGCTCATTTCTTCTACTCTAGAATTACCTTGGTCAGAATATCTAAATCAAAAGTACAAATATCAATCACTACAAAATCATATTTGTCTGAAATTACCAGTTTTAGTAGTAATTTGCCTAAAAAATTAAGATAATTTTACAAAAACCTGCATGATTTTAACACAGACATGGGCCATCGGTCTACTGTTAAATTCACACACTGTGAAACATGCAAATTGCTATGGATCTTCACATTATTTCTTAAAAATCTTGTTTATTAATCATACTTACAAGATCCAAACTAAACAAGAGCAAAGCGTGGCATATCCCCTCTCCTAAAAATTTGACCTGGTGACCTTGACCTTTGACTTTGAAAATCAATAGGATTCCAGATTCTCTTAAGGACTAAGTATGTACCAAGCTTGGTCAAAATCCATTGAAGGATGTTGATTCTAGAGTGTTCACAAGGATGTTACGCGGTAAAATTTTGACCCGGTTATCTTGACCTTTGACCTATAAGGCTATGACCTTGAAAATCAATAGGGTTTCGGCTATCTTAAGGACTAAGTATGTACCAAGTTTTGTCAAAAATCCATTGAAGGATGTTGATTCTAGTGTTCACAAGGATGTTATGCGGTAAAAATTTTAGCCTGTGACCTTGATCTTTAACATACGACCTTGAAAATCAATAGGGTTCCAGATTCTCTTAAGGACTAAGTATGTAACAAGTTTGGTCAAAATCCATTAAAGGATGTTGATTCTAGAGTGTTCACAAGGATGTTACGCAGTAAAAATTTGACCCTGTGACCTTGACCTTTGACCTTGAAAATCAATAGGGTTTCAAATTTTCTTAAGGACTAAGTATGTACCACGTTTGGTCAAAATCCATAGAAGGATGTAGATTCTAGAGTGTTCACAAGGATGTGACGGACGGTAGCGTTACTATATCCCTTCGCAACTTCGTTGGCGAGGGGATAAAAAGCAGTTCAAATGACAATTCTTTAAATAGAAAGCCTTTATATGAAAAATACATATTGATTTCCCTCTATCATGTCTATGTTGATAATTCTAAGATAGTAAAGTATAATTTTGGCTCCCTGAACTAAAATAATGAAGATTAACACCGAGTTATGTTGCAAAAGATACGATTTTTTGACAAAAAAGACCCAAAAAAGAATTATTGTCCGGATGACAATATTCAAATCTATTCATATGGCCTTCTATGCGAACACGTCTTGAGCATGCGCACTGTTTAGAAACAATAAACAACATGTGGTTCTTGGGCAAAAGAGAAACTGTCAACGCGTGGAAGAAAGCAGACTTTGACGGATTCAGAGATAAAGAGGAATAGAAGTGAAGTATCTTCCAAATGGAACAAATGCAGGATATATGTAGGGGATCAGTTGGACCGTTGCCGTTGGATGGAGCGAACTCAAGGAAGTGCTTGATTATTGTTGATAGGTAAGCCGAGCATGTTGCCTTCTTTTCTCAATCGTTTTTCATATTTTATGAATTTATGATGATGCCTATGATCATTTTCGGTAAATATTGATCAATATATTTAATTTTGCACCTGGCAACAGCAAATTATTGTCAATGAGTAGCATAAAACGGCCGTATTTGCGAGGTAAACAAACACAAATTTTAAGAGGCCAGCAAAGGGGAAATGGGAGTGCAAAAATGATATCAATGACAATGCAGTTTATTATTATCAATTTAAAAAGAAATATCGAATCAATTCATTTTTAATGCAAGAATTAAAACTGTACATGGCTTAATGAAAACCCTATAAAGTTCTTTTTATTCAAGCAAATTTATTTCTTTGATATACAACATATAATTAGGCTTTTAATTTTATCAAATTTCAACAACTTGGACAAGAAACTTAGTTTTGGGAACCAAAAGTATATACCTTACTTTCTGCGAATTATCACTATAATGGAAAATCAGTATGTATTTTTCAAATAAAAGCTTTCTATTTAAAGAAGCTTCATTTCAATTGCACTTTTAGTTTGGATCCTGTAAGTATAATATATAACTATAAACAAGGTTTTGAAGAAATGATATGAATATCCATTGAAATTTTCAAGTTTCAGAACTTTTTTTATATATGACTACAAAATTTTACTGAAAATTTCAGAAATGTCCTAAAATGCATATTTTAGACCATGGCTAAATGAAAATCATTTTAATTCCTTTATGCAAACAAGTTCATATCTTGGGTACTGGAAATACATTACATAAATAAGGTTAAAAGTACTTTCAACAAGTTTGAACATAACACTTTGTTATGGGAGCCATAATTGTATCTTCCTGTCTGTGAATTATTACCATAGTGGAAAATCCGTATGTATCTTTTATATAAAAAGCTTTCCATTTAAATAAGTGTCATTTCAGTAGCATTTTTAATTTGGATCCTGTAAGTATGATACATAAACAAGGTTTTTAAAAAATAATATGAAGATCCATAGAAATTTACAAGTTTCAGAAACTTTTCTATATATGTGACTATGAAATTTTACTGAAATGTCCTGAACTGCATATTTTAGACTATGACCAAATGAAAATCGTTTTCAATTTCCTTATGCAAACCAAGTTTATTTCTTGACTATTCTAAAAACATTACATTAAGTAGTTTTTTACTACATTTCAACAATTTTGGACATAATTTTTAGTTCAGGGAGCCAAAATTATACTTTACTATCTTAGAATTATCAACATAGACATGATAGAGGGAAATCAATATGTATTTTTCATATAAAGGCTTTCTATTTAAAGAATTGTCATTTGAACTGCTTTTTATCCCCTCGCCAACGAAGTTGCGAAGGGATATAGTAACGCTACCGTCCGTCACATCCTTGTGAACACTCTAGAATCAACATCCTTCAATGGATTTTGACCAAACGTGGTACATACTTAGTCCTTAAGAAAATTTGAAACCCTATTGATTTTCAAGGTCAAAGGTCAAGGTCACAGGGTCAAATTTTTACTGCGTAACATCCTTGTGAACACTCTAGAATCAACATCCTTTAATGGATTTTGACCAAACTTGGTACATACTTAGTCCTTAAGAGAATCTGGAACCCTATTGATTTTCAAGGTCGTATGTTAAAGATCAAGGTCACAGGCTAAAATTTTTACCGCATAACATCCTTGTGAACACTAGAATCAACATCCTTCAATGGATTTTTGACAAAACTTGGTACATACTTAGTCCTTAAGATAGCCGAAACCCTATTGATTTTCAAGGTCATAGCCTTATAGGTCAAAGGTCAAGATAACCGGGTCAAAATTTTACCGCGTAACATCCTTGTGAACACTCTAGAATCAACATCCTTCAATGGATTTTGACCAAGCTTGGTACATACTTAGTCCTTAAGAGAATCTGGAACCCTATTGATTTTCAAAGTCAAAGGTCAAGGTCACCAGGTCAAATTTTTAGGCGAGGGGATATGCCACGCTTTGCCCTTGTTTAGTTTGGATCTTGTAAGTATGATTAATAAACAAGATTTTTAAGAAATAATGTGAAGATCCATAGCAATTTGCATGTTTCACAGTGTGTGAATTTAACAGTCGACCGATGGCCCATGTCTGTGTTAAAATCATGCAGGTTTTTGTAAAATTATCTAAATTTTTTAGGCAAATTACTACTAAAACTGGTAATTTCAGACAAATGTGATTTTGTAGTGATTGATATTTGTACTTTTGATTTAGATATTCTGACCAAGGTAATTCTAGAGTAGAAGAAATGAGCAGCCATCACATTTCAACGAAACGGATGAAACTGGAGAAATCGAGTTCATTTGTGAACCCATTTGAGTATGTTCATTTGTTAAAGATTAGACATACATGTATTCTACATTATGTTTATAGCTAACATTGTCAATATTGTTCAACACAGTCACTTGTATAACAGTTTCCTGTTAATTATTGTGGCTTGCATAGTGATACTACTAGTAATTATATTATATAGGGATCATGTTGGCTTCTGCGTCATCGTTACATTTTCATCAATCCACAAGCTGAAATGGCCAGTCCTCCTTAGCTACTTACGGGAATGAAACCAAACTGGGACAGAATTGACGGACGTCTGGCGCACCAAATATTTTCCTGGAACTTTGATGAAATTTTGTTTCTTTATATTGTGTTGTGTAGATGTGTGCTGGATAGATGTATAAAGATTTAATATTATTTTGAAAAGCTTTTTCGTTATACAGCTGCACATCAGAACCACATAGCAAAATTTGTTTCGATATTATACAAATACACTGTAATAAACAATTATTTTTTATTCTTACAGTCTCTCAATAGATATTACTGAAGAGGGCAGAGATGTTGGTGATGATTCTGACGATGGAGATTTTGAACCTAGCGTCAACTTCACTCTAAGGTTTGTCATGTTAATTTCATATGTTTCGGTTGTAACTTACATACTTGAAATTTTGTCCTAATAACAGAACCATGCATGATCATATGTCATAGGAGCTTTATTATACCCCCGCTCCACTGGAAAGGGGGAGGTATACTGTTTTACCTCTGTCCGTCCGTTTGTCCCAAGATGTTCATAACATTTTTCTCAGTAATTATTTATGGCAGCAATCTGATATTTGATCAATGGATTCAGAAGGGTCAATCGAAAGTCGCAAACCCGCTGCGTTGTCCATGGTCAAGTCTGGTAGAAGTCCCATCCGATGAAGGGAAAGACATCAACAACAAATGAAGATCAGGTCTGATTTGGGTAACAGACACCCTGTAACCATTGACCAGCTCGTGATGCCTGCCGTAGAACTTCTTGAGGGATGACCACAACCTAAAATCTGTCTACAAATCACTCAAATCCTTCATAAAGTGGACTTGTAATGATATGTTTAGTTGCTCATTCACTATACATTCGAGATATTCATCTTGAATTGAAAGTTAGGGCTCCATAGATCATAATCTCTATTGTTTTATTCTTGTGAATTACATTGTAAGTATTTTTCTACTTCAGGTGGCAGAGAAGTTACAACAAAAAGACAGCTAGATGGTCTGTGCAGCCTGTTAAAGCTGACAAGTCATATTCCTATGTTCCAAGACTATTAAGGGTCATCATTTGTATGAGACTGCAAGATAATGAAGGAATGAATTAACGTGTGCAGTTGGAAGTAGATGATCCCAGAAGAATCTCGGTCCATCTTGCACCAATTCCACAACCTCCAACTCGGGATGATATTGTAGCATCTCAGAAATCCAGATTTGAAGACCAAGACAAAACAATTGACTATATTGTCGCATAAAATAAATTTAGATTGTCACTCTTTGTTTTTCCTGGTCTGACAGAAGTTCTGCACATTTAGAGCAGAAAAGTACCCAAGTCAGGATAATGGGCATTACAAATTGTCCAATGCACAATAATGATAACACTCAGTGTGTTGGTCTAGTTAGTACAAACCTGGACAACTTTTTAGGACCTCACAAGAAACATCTCTGCCAAGTTTGGTTAAATTCTGTTCGGCTGTTCTCAAGAAGAAGATGAAAATGTTGTTTCCCATAGGGTTTCAATGCAAACTTTGACCTCCGCTGGTGGCCATTTTGAATTTTCAAATGGCGCAAACAGTAACAACACATGTTAAAGACATTCATAGGAACATATATACCAGATTTCAATTCAATCCCTTCAGCGGTTCTTGAGAAGAAGTTTCTTGAAAATCGACCAATCAGAATTTTCAAAGTCACATGGTGGCCATGTTTTTTGACGAATCTGCACAAAAGTAACAACTCTTGTGTAGGACCTCATAGAAAACATCTCTGCCAAGTTTGGTTTTGAATTATATAAAAGACTGTCAGTCCATTTTAGAAGAAGTTGTCAGTGCTGATAGAACAAAAAATAATAATAAGATGGCAAAACTTTCAAATTAAATTTACAATTCCAACTGACCAACTTGTGAAATTAACAACTCATTAGGGTTGATTTATTTTTTATTTTTGGTGTTTTAATGCCACTTTCAGCAATATTTCAGCTATATCATGGCGACCAGTTTTAGTGGTGGAGGAAACCAGAGTACCCAGACAACCACCGACCATAGGGAAGCAAGTGGTAAACTTTATCATTAGGATATATGGGATAAAATACAAAATATTTCATGAACAAGTTTTAATTAAATCGTCTAGGAATGAAACCCTTGTATTGTCCATATAGATCAGGATATTTGTCCCTAATTTTCCAAGTACAACAGCTTGGGATCACACGTCTGACCCCAGCTCCAAGTCGGCCATGTGCCCAAATGGTATACTGGCGGTAGGCTGCATACCTATTGGATCTGTTGTAATCCTCGTCATGGGGCATTACTACAAGTTCCTCTCGAAACATTCTAGCAACCCCCAACACTTCCTCATCAAGGACAATCCGATCAAAGTCCTGTAATAAAGACAAGAGATTTAATAAAAACAGAGTAAAGACAGATGGTTATACATTCATCTAGAAAAATGAGCTTTATTTAAAAAAGAAATATAATTCATTATAAGTGAAATAGTTTGCACAAATTCAGTTTAGAGAAATAAAAAAAAGTCTTATTTTGGAGGGAAAGATTTTCTCGTGGGACTTTCTTATGACCACAGTTTTATTTCGTTTTTTTTGTTGGTATATGGGAGAACCATTTTGGTCTTGCAAATTTTTTTTTATCAATTTACCCCTCAAGCTATTCAATTTTAATTTTATGGTTTTTTTCCTAAAAATTATTTTGATTCTGAATCTTGAAGAAAAAAATTTGGCTGGACAGGAGAAAAAAATATATTCCGACTTGACATTTTCACAGTATAATCATATACTTGCCATTTTCACAGTATAATCGTATACAAAATTTTGAAGAAAAAAAATTATTCCAGCACTTCGCCAATCCAATTAAAATTAGATCTACGCACTTGCTCCCTATTTTAGATCTAATTATTCCCCCGACTCCCCGAAGGGGGAGGGGGGTATACTGTTTTACCTCTGTCCGTCCGTCCTTCCAAAATATTTTTCGTCACATTTTTCTAAGCAACTATTGATGGCAGAAATCTGATATTTGGTCACAAGCTTCACACAGGTATGCCATATCGTGGGAAGCGTTTTTGGAACCATCAGATTCCTACTTCCTGTTTGCCGACTTAGTTGGTTTTTATCCACATTGAACATATATGCACATTTTTCTCAACAACTATTGATGGCAGAAATCTGGTATTTGGTCACAAGCTTCATATAGGTACCCCATATCATGGGAAGTGGCAGGGGTATCATAAGTGAGAATTAGATCACAGTTCACCTTGTTTTAATTAGATTGGAAAATAAGAAAATATGATTTCTGTGGCGTCTGAAAAAAAACATTTCTACGTGACATAGCCCCCTTCAAGGTAAATGGTCAGTCCCATATTATTTTGCAGCAACTGTCTTGTGGAACTAGAAGTAAGGTCTCTTTTGTTTCTAATCCAGCCGAAATTTCTCTGAAACATTCCAGTCAATTAACAAATAAAACAACACTGGCTACGTCATTCGTTTTCATCAGACATGTATTTCACTGTGTTCTATATGTATGTCTCTGTTTTCATATTGTCGGTAAACTGGCTAAAATAAATTAATTTAACACGTGTATCAAAATCTCGGGGAACAACTTCATAACTTATAAGAAGAAAAAAACTAATTTAGTTATTTTTAACGCCGGCAAAAATTTCCGATCGAAAATACGTAGTTGAGCTTGTCCCCATAGGGTGCCTCCTGGCATGTTTTCAATGGTTATCGTGGAAATATCGGCTGAATCTGTTAAGGCATGTAGTTTTCATCAAAGAAAATCTATTCCTGATACAGAAATTATTTATTCTACGTCTTTTAGATACAATCGGTTCGCAAATAGCTTTTTTCCTCAACTTTTATAGAAACTTACCTCAATATCCATGCTGCAGCATCCGGGCTACTGACATAAAAATAGATAAATAAATAGAGTTGGCCTCGCCCAGGTCAGTGCATAATTAATTAGCTTCCGGTAACGATGGTCAGCTTTTTTAGTCGAAAAAACAACGTTTCGGAACGTATTCATCAATAATTCGGTGTTTAATCTTTATTTTATGAAGGTCAGTACGGAAATCGACAATAATTTTGGGTATGAAAAAATTACGCAGCTGGTAGACAATATCCCTTTAAGGTGGCACTATACAAAAATTGATATTTTTTCATCAAAATTTTTTTTAATCAATTTTTATTTTATTATAACATTCTTGATACATAGGTGAAAAAATAATTCAGATATGATGTACCATTAATGAGCATTACTTTTACTTAGTTTTGTAAACAAACACATGTGCTTGAATCTGAGATGATAAAAACAAGTGGGCGGTCCTTAATTGTTTATCTATTGGATAATTTGATAGTTTTATGACCACTGACCAGTAATACTTGAGATAAGAGAACATTCCATTAAATGAAGGGGAAAGCAGCATGGATGTAGCTAACTTTTCATCAATACCAAAAGAAATAAATTAGTTATTTGCAATGGAATTTATTTCAAAATATCTAATGTATAATTTTCATTTAGTAAAATCCAACTAAAAGGGAAGAATACACATAATGAGCAAACTAAGGTTCCAGGTGATTCCTGTTATAATTAGTGGTTCACGTCTTGTCAGTGGAGGTGGAGTTTTGACCTTATCAGTAGGCAGTTAACCTCAAGTAAGGTCTGAGTGATGTAACTTCTCCCGCCAATTTCATGTGTTTGCTGCACAGGTTGTGCATTTTCCAGCTATATTTAGAGTTTGTGTGAAGAAATTCTATCTTTCTGGTCAAATCATTGTTGATTTATGATTCAAAGTCAATCCTGAAGTGTTCCCATGGCACATTTGTGACATTTATTCAAGAAAATGGGGTACAAAGAGGAAAATTACAATTTTTGGGATTTTTCCACTACAATTTTTGACATAAAATGTCGACTTTGAATGAAATTAGCTCCTGCATTGGTACCCCTAGAGGCTTGGTTTTGGTATATGTTGTTCTTAGACCTATTATCTGCAAAACTGTGTCTGGGATTTCTGATAGAATTAATAGAACAAATTCTACGCACAATTAAAGTTGGTGAAATC
Organism: Bathymodiolus brooksi; assembly: GCA_963680875.1. Classification (NCBI taxonomy): domain Eukaryota; kingdom Metazoa; phylum Mollusca; class Bivalvia; order Mytilida; family Modiolidae; genus Bathymodiolus; species Bathymodiolus brooksi. The sequence continues at coordinate 61,016,910 of OY804575.1, forward strand.
TTATGAAGTCAGGCTGTATACACATAATAGGGCTTTAAGAGAGATTGAAACATCACAGGAAAAATCTGAGACACGGTTTTGGAGGTCATGCTGTGTTGATTAAGACATTGTAAAAAGTTTTACCATTTGAATAAACATGAAACAGCTAATTTTGGTCAAGTGTGCACATCAAGATTTTGCAACTAATTACATAATAATTAATTATGTAATTGTTGCATAATCATAATATTATAATCAGTGGAAAGATATATCTTTCTTCTTTCAAATCGTACCTCATTTGTTAATTTTGATGCAATATTAAGAAAGTTACAGCTGTTTTCAGATGGAAGATTGGAGGAAAAAAATCTTTGTATAGTGCTACCTTAAATAGAATAATGTATGTCGGCGTAATACAGTATTATTTATTTAGTATCAAAGCAAATTCACAATATAAATCTCAAATCAAATTAAGTGTAATTTGTAACATTCAGAAATTCTTCGATACGTTAACTATTTGGTAAATATATCAATATATTTGATGATAATTTAATGTCATACAGCACTTTACGTATTTGCAACATTTAATTCACTAGGGCTAGGGTGCTTAACGCCACTTTCAACAGTATTCCAGTTATATCGTGGCGGTCAGTTTTATTGGTGGAAGAAACCGGAGTACCCTTAGAAAACCACCGACCTGCCGCAAGTCACTGATAAACTTTATCACATAATGTTGTATCAAGTACACCTCGCTACGAGCGGGATTCGAACTCACAACGTTAGTGGTAATAGGCACTGATTCCATAGGTATCTATAAATCCAACTCCCGTATGCTCACGAACACGACGATCCCGACTATATCAATGTAATCTAGTTTTCATCGGATTAACGATTTGAATAAAATTTAATCAAATTTTGCTATAAGCACCATAATCGGTCCTCAACACAAACTGTAAGGCATTTTGTTTTGAACATATTAACATTAACCAGAGGAATGAGTTTTCTGTCAAATATAAATGTATTTATCAATGCTGATTGAACACGTGTTTATATTTACTAACAGTAGGGCACGTGTTTGTATATCAAACATATAATATGTTGATTGGATAAAATAAAGGTTTATAGTTCGATACGTATATTTTCTATTGGTCATTTAAATGCCGCAATGCGGGTATTTACTTCTCATGTATATTAATATGCTAATAGCACGATTTTTGAAAGCGCGAAAAGGTTTCGTTATAAATGTAGTAACGTAAGTAAGTTATTCGAAGCTCGAACATTCTGCAGCAAAGTTCGACCGCCACCCGTTTGCACCAAAATAAAAATTCTTTTAAGATTACAGATTCATAGATTTTATAAATAATTATGTGTTTTTGATTCTTATATATGTATTTCTATCTTGTAGACTGTCTGTACAAGTTGGCGGCCATAGCGTGTATTTTAAAGACTTTACATTTCTTTCATTAACAAACTTGCTGCACACTGGTGAGCTGTTCCTATAAAAGTGTTGTTTATTTCATTTATGAATTAATATGATATAGATATATGGGTTAAATGAATATGAGCCATTACCTCTCGGTTGGTTTTGGTGTACACAGTTTTTCGACTGGTTGATAAATATTTTATGTTCGGTTGAGTTTGACGAAATAGAACATAAATCCATCATATTTAGTTTCTTGTATTATTTTAAGAGGGGGTTGTATAAAGTGAGTTCTCGGTCGGGATGTAATTTTTTTTATTACAAACTTGATTGGATTCTTAGTTGCATACTGAATGCGATATCTACGTTTATATTTAGAGCTGATACATATGACACCATTTTCCATGGAGCGTTTATCTATCATAGTTGTATTTGTCTTTAGGTGTTATTCATATTTTGTCTTCGATAACATATCAGGAAATCATCTACTCAGAGGTGGCCTTTAATGTCATATTTGAACTAAACCAATTATCCTTATACTAAATAATGCAATGAGAAAATACCACCTTGTAAAACATCCATTTCTTGTTGGTAAAACATAAGAAAATGTTGAGTTTACTTTAAATTCACTGTCTGTTATAGGCACAACATGTTCATGTTTGGCAAAAGCGTTTCATGTAAGCGTTCCGAAATCACTAAAGTACATCAATCTTGTCTGAATCAAGACTGTATATTAGGAAGAAGATCATTACATGCATCCAATTCATCATCCTTTCCATTTTTTACAGCCACAAATTGTTAAAGCTATGGGATGATAAAAAGTAATTTATATATATTTTCCAATAACGTTTAATGTTTGTATCGCATAATTCAAGCTTGTTTTTGTGTTTGACGTTATAGACATACAATCTCATTTATCTAACTTGTTATTCCATATTCACTTATAACATTGACGTTGAAATTGGAACATAAAACTTAACACCACGTGTAATTCCTTAGCAAATAACTTAATAACACGTACTAGAACGCTTGCTGAAAGTGGCGTTAAACACCATAATCTCGTACTAGAATGCAACAATTGTCCCGTTTTTCCCGATAGTAGCCTCTCAGTATATCGACATAGGGATTTCAATCCGTCCACGCTGTATTCAAAACAAACACGACATTTTCTTTTGTGTACTGTTAGCTCTGTATTTTTAATCGTAGTTCTGTTTCATTGTCTGCGGGATAGCTTTCAATAGCTTCCTTGTCATTTAATGGAGTATCCGCATGTCATTTTCCAATCATGCAATATACTCGTCTACTCCGGATTGCATTTTTTGCTTCCAATAGCAAACATTAAATGAGCTGATTGATTCGTTTCCAGGCCAGTATTAAGTATGCATGCACATATAAATGAACGCATAGCTAAATGTACAGTCCTGTTTAAAGTGCACAAAATATCATACTGCATATTAGACATTTCTCTCCAATTTTCATCATTGTGGAATAGTCGGTAAGGCATTGTTCGAGCCTCATTTTCGGTAGTTCAGCTAACAACTAAATGCATTCTTACCAAAGAAATATCACAGTTGGATTTATAACAATTGCGAATATATGTCCACTATATTGCAATACGTGTATTATTATTGTATGCGGATATTACCTAAGTTATTCTTTTTTTTATTTAAATTGCATAACAAAAAAATATGAGGGCGGAATCAATACCACAGTTACAGCTATGTCTACTTCATACTTGAACATACACATACTAATTGACAGCGAGGACTGGTTGAGAACGAAACTTTACGACAAAGGAGGTGCATACCTGCTAAACTCTGAACGTCAAAAAATCTGGTCATGACCTCCCTTGGAAAAAATAAGTAGGTAATAACGCGCGACGGACTTTATCGACCAGAGGAGATCTCGGACGGCATTTTTTTTCACTAGAAGAGGGTAATTTATATTTTATCAAAATAAGTTTTGTCCAGCATTGGTGGGGGAAAGTCCAAAAAATGAAAGAAAAAAAAATTTGATGTGGCCTAATGAAATAAATTTTCATTCATATAAAACAAAATTGAGATAATTAATATGTTCATGGATTAACCATTGTTTTGTAATTCAAACACATGGGTATACATGTATATAACAATGAGAAGAATAACCGCGTATATGTTCAGTTCAGAAACAAATGGCGGTTCAGAACAAATTGCTGACAATGATTATTTGTCTTCAGATAAGGAATTTTGTCTACCGATAATCACCTTTCGAAAACAATGTCATCCATTTCTACATGGACACTTCCAAGAGGGAATGAAATTAAAATATATTTTAAAAGGCATGATACTTTGATAATTTGCTTTGTGATATATATGATGTCTTTTCCAAGCATCTTTACTTACACATATTATGTATCCAGCAAGCATGATCTAATTTCTATTCTTATGAGTTTCATGTAGTCTATAGAAGAATGTTACTACAGCTAATTGAATTTTTATTCATTAGAGAATTGATTTGTTTGTTTGTTTGTTAAGGTACCATATACTTAATTATAGGTTTGATTTATGGTGTTTAACTCCACTTTCAACAACATTTCAGTTATATCGTGGCGGTCAGTTTTATTGGTGGATGAAGCCGCAGAATCCGGTGAAAACCACCGACCTGTCGCAAGTTACTGACAAGCTTTATCACATAATGTTGTATCGAATACAGCTCGCCATGAACGGGATTCGAACTCACAACGTTAGTGGTGATAGGCACTGATTGTACATGTAGTTGTAAATCCAACTAACATATGATCACTACCATGATGGCTCCGATTTAATTATAAGAATGTTTGAACATTTTAATTACCAATTAAATAGTCAAAATGGATTAGACAAAAGAAAAACAAACATATGAAGTCTTCTCCAAATTACAATTTGTTACATTAAAGAAATACATAAAAGGCATGTCTTACTATATATAGCACTAATAACGAATCGATGATGTTATCAATATTCACAAACAAGATAGAAAGAAAAATAAAATTAAGATGGATTGTGAGTGGTGTTATTCGGAAGTCAAAATAAAAGGTAATTTGTTATCAATAAAAGATATCCTCTGTCATGATGCAGTTATGTTAAAGCTGTTTAGATAGGATGTACACCCAAAATACGAGTTTATAATATAGTCACAGTTCGTGACTGGGACATAAGATGGCCTACGATCACAACAGAGACGACGTTACTCAAAAAAGGCAGATGATACCACGTGGTGAAACAAGTCGTTAAATTAAAATCAAAAGACAACCTGGCTCAAAATAATGAATAAATCTTATTGTTGGTTGCTAGACTTCCAGCAGCAAGTTTTGCATGCATGTTCACGAGCGGAACGAGACCACGTTCAAAAATACACACAAATTATACTATACTATTATTACTAGTATAGTATGTGGTCTTTTTGAGTGGAAGCCAATCTGTGCAGGCTTATTATCGTTTGATTATATATAAATTACGGTTGGAGATCCATTTATCAAGAAGGTGAGTTGGGGTCCCATTAAACGGTTAAATCCCGCCACAGTTTTGTGCCTGTCCCAAACCAGAACCTGGATTTCCAACGTCATATGTCGTGGTCTTTTTGTGTTCAGTGAGTTCAGATAAGATGAGAGGTGATTGTTTGTTTTGTTGATATTGGTGGAATTGATAACCATCACTGTTAAACTTTCTTTTCATGAAATACTGGAATGAGGGAGGAATGAAACAGCAACACTTGTCTGCCTCTGTAGAAATATGAAGAGGGTAGCGACGAAACATGTGGCCTTGTGTCGAGGCTACAAATTGCATACCCTTTTTAGAAATCTACAAAATGTTTCTTTACGGAAATGGTTTGTGGCACATTCCAAACATGTACCTAATATGTTGCACAGTGCTTAGACATGGGTAGGCAGCCGTTGAATTAAAAGTAATTTGTTCTTTATTAATTTAAGGCAGGGTATAATTATTGATTGAAGCCTTCCCTACACATTGGCAAATTATTTTTGCGTTAATTAAAATGTGCTTTGAATTCTAAATTTGAAAATTCAGTCAGTGCTATATCAATCAATTATTCAAAAGTAGAAATTGTCTCTGAAATTGATAACAAAGTTACATCGGAACATCACGGCTATATTTGTTGAAAAAACAAGTTGTATATGCCGTACGCCACTCAAAACGGAAAAGAACAATCAATTCCAAATGTGTTATTTCTGCTTGTGCAATGTATTTTGAAGTTATATGGTTTTTAAGTAAAGTGGAAGTACGTGCAGCAGTAAGTATACACCCGATACAAGTGTCTAGTGTAAAATTTGTTTTAATTGACAGCTTTTTGACGACCAGATATATTCCAAATTGATATGGATAACCATTTAATACTCTCATTAGATAACGAAACCATGTCTATGTCATTAACACATCTGGGAGTATTTATAAATCGTGTTTTTCCTTATCTAGTTTTTATATGCATGCATGTGAACATGACTTGCCATATTAGTCCACTATCAATTTTAATTTGGTTTTTATTTTTGTGACTTCTGACATTGTCTAGAAAGTCCATTTCAATTTTCTCATTCAAAATAAGTGTTTTGAATTCAATACAGACTTAAAATGGAGTTAGGGTGGTTAGGGTTATGGTGCTTAAAGCCACTTTCAACAATATTTCGGTTATATCGTGGCCGTCAGTTTTATTGGTGGAGGAAACCGGAGTACTCGGCGGAAACCACCGAACTGTCGCAAGTAACTGACAGACTCAAAATGTTCTATGGGCCGTTGTGATAGTGATCGTATGGTAGTTTTAATTTACAACTATTTGTACAATCAGTGCCTATCACCACTAACGTTGTGGGTTCGAATTCCCCTCATGGTGAGGTGTACTCCATACAACTTTATGAAATAAAGTTTTTCAGCGACTTATTGCAGGTCGGTGGTATTCTCTGGGTACGGTAGTTCGGGTTCCTCCACCTATACAACTGGCCGCCACGAAATAGCTGAAATATTGTTGAAAGTGACGTTAAGCACCACAATCCTGACCCAAATATTCTAACCTCTATGGTGTTGTTATGGTTAACGTGCTCGCGTCGAGTGTTGTAGACCGTTGCTACGATCTCGGTTCGGGTCTAATACATTGCTATGAAATTAGTATGTGTTGCTTCTCTGAAAAGTATGCACCATTGAAAAGTAAGAACGACGACTGGTTGGTTCATGCCAGGTTAGGGCCCGGGTGGCTCAATAAGTTAGGTAGTTGGACTACAAGCCTATCACCAATACGGTGTGGGTTCGCGCCCGGCTTTGTAAATTACAAAAAGTTTGCACTCGACCCGCAGCCGCAAGTGATAAAGTTTACCAGTTGCTTGCCCATGGTCGGTGGTGCTCTCCGGGCACTCCGGCTTCTACCACCACTACAACTGGTCACCATGATATAGGTGAAATATTGCTGAAAGTGGCGTTAAACACCAAAAATCAAATCAAATCATGCCAGGTTAATTGATCTCTATGTATGTCTCTGGACTATTGTGTTAGTAAATATGAACTATGAATATCAAACTGAGCGAGATTATGGAGTATAAAACAGATAGCATCATCATCTCATCAAAAGGTAATTTGTTCTCACCATGATATAATTGGAAAACTGCTTATAACATAGACAAGATAATAGTAGAATCAGTTGGGGTACATTGTTAACATCATAGACAGGACATACAAGGGTCATTTGGAGTACCTAGTTAACATAATAGAGAGGACATAGAAGGGTCAGTTGGTGTACGTTGTTAACATCATAGACAGGACATAGAATGGTCAGTTGGTGTACGTTGTTAACATCATAGACAGGACATAGAAGGGTCAGTTGGTGTACGTTGTTAACATCATAGACAGGACATAGAAGGGTCAGTTGGTGTACGTTATTAACATCATAGACAGGACATAGAAGGGTCAGTTGGTGTACGTTGTTAACATCATAGACAGGACATACAAGGGCCAGTTGGTGTATGTTGTTTACATCATAGAGAGGACATTGAAGGGTCAGTTGGTGTACGTTGCTAACATCATAGACAGGACATATAAGGGTCAGTTGGTGTACGTTGGTAACATCATAGATAGGACATAGAAGGGTCAGTTGGTGTATGTTGTTTACATCATACAGAGGACATAGAAGGGTCAGTTGGTGTACGTTGCCAACATCATAGAAAGGACATATAACGGTCATTTGTTGTACGTTGTTAACATAATAGAGAGGACATAGAAGGGTCAGTTGGTGTACGTTGTTAACATCATAGATAGGACATAGAAGGGTCAATTGGTGTACGTTGTTAACATCATAGACAGGATATAGAAGGGTCAGTTGGTGTACCTTGTTGACATCATAGATAGGACATAGAATGGTCAGTTGGTGTATGTTGTTAACATCATAGATAGGACATACAAGGGTCAGTTGGTGTATGTTGTTAACATCCTAGATAGGACATAGAATGGTCAGATGGTTTACGTTGTTAACATCATAGATAGGACATAGAAGGGTCAGTTGGTGTACCTTGTTGACATCATAGATAGGACATAGAAGGGTCAGTTGGTGTATGTTGTTAACATCATAGATAGGACATACAAGGGTCAGTTGGTGTATGTTGTTAACATCATAGATAGGACATAGAAGGGTCAGTTGGTGTACGTTGTTAACATCATAGATAGGACATAGAATGGTCAGTTGGTGTATGTTGTTAACATCATAGATAGGACATATAAGGGTCAGTTGGTGTACGTTGTTAACATCATAGACAGGATATAGAAGAGTCAGTTGGTGTATGTTGATAACATCATAGATAGGACATAGAAGGGTCAGTTGGTGTATATTGTTAACATCATAGATAGGACATATAAGGGTCAGTTGGTGTATGTTGTTAACATCATAGATAGGACATAGAAGGGTCAGTTGGTGTATTTGTTGTTAACATCATAGATAGGACATAGAAGGGTTGGTTGGTGTACGTTGTTAACATCATAGATAGGACATGGAAGGGTCAGTTGGTGTACGTTGTTAACATCATAGATAGGACATAGAAGGGTCAGTTGTTGTATGTTGTTAACATCATAGATAGGACATATAAGGATTAGTTGGTGTATGTTGTTAACATCATAGATAGGACATAGAAGGGTAAGTTGGTGTATGTTGTTAACATCATAGATAGGACATAGAAGGGTCAGTTGGTGTATGTTGTTAACATCATAGATAGGACATAGAAGAGTCAGTTGGTGTATGTTGTTAACATCATAGATAGGACATAGAAGAGTCAGTTGGTGTATGTTGTTAACATCATAGACAGGATATAGAAGGGTCAGTTGGTGTACGTTGTTAACATCATAGATAGGACATAGAAGGGTCAGTTGGTGTACGTTGTTAACATCATAGACAGGATATAGAAGGGTCAGTTGGTGTACGTTGTTAACATCATAGATAGGACATTGAAGGGTCAGTTGGTGTACGTTGTTAACATCATAGACAGGATATAGAAGGGTCAGTTGGTGTACGTTGTTAACATCATAGATAGGACATAGAAGGGTCAGTTGGTGTACGTTGTTAACATCATAGACAGGATATAGAAGGGTCAGTTGGTGTACGTTGTTAAAATCATAGATAGGACATAGAAGGGTCAGTTGGTGTACGTTGTTAACATCATAGACAGGATATAGAAGGGTCAGTTGGTGTACGTTGTTAACATCATAGATAGGACATAGAAGGGTCAGTTGGTGCACGTTGTTAACATCATAGACAGGATATAGAAGGGTCAGTTGGTGTACGCTGGTAACATCATAGATATGACATAGAAGGGTCAGTTGGTGTACGTTGTTAACATCATAGACAGGATATAGAAGGGTCAGTTGGTGTATGTTGTTAACATCATAGATAGGACACAGAAGGGTCAGTTGGTGTATATTGTTAACATCATAGATAGGACATATAAGGGTCAGTTGGTGTATGTTGTTAACATCATAGATAGGACATAGCAGGGTCAGTTGGTGTATTTGTTGTTAACATCATAGATAGGACATGGAAGGGTCAGTTGGTGTATGTTGTTAACATCATAGACAGAACATAGACGGGTCAGTTGGTGTACATTGTTAGCATCATATATAGGACATATAAGGGACAGTTGGTGTATGTTGTTAACATCATAGATAGGACATAGAAGTGTCAGTTGGTGTTTGTTGTTAACATCATAGATAGGACATATAAGGGTTGGTTGGTGTACGTTGTTAACAACATAGATAGGATATAGAAGGATCAGTTGGTGTATGTTGTTTACATCATAGATAGGACATAGAAGGGTCAGTTGGTGTATGTTGTTAACATCATAGATAGGACATAGAAGGGTTAGTTGGTGTATGTTGTTAACATCATAGATAGGACATAGAATGGTCAGTTGGTGTATGTTGTTAACATCATAGATAGGACATAGAAGGGTCAGTTGGTGTATGTTGTTAACATCATAGATAGGACATAGAAGGGTTAGTTGGTGTATGCTGTTAACATCATAGATAGGACATAGAATGGTTAGTTGGTGTATGTTGTTAACATTATAGATAAGACATAGAGGGGTTAGTTGGTGTACGTTGTTAACATCATAGATAGGACATAGAAGGGTTAGTTGGTGTACGTTGTTAACATCATAGATAGGACATTGAAGGGTCAGTTGGTGTACGTTGTTAACATCATAGACAGGATATAGAAGGGTCAGTTGGTGTACGTTGTTAACATCATAGATAGGACATAGAAGGGTCAGTTGGTGTACGTTGTTAACATCATAGACAGGATATAGAAGGGTCAGTTGGTGTATTTGTTAAAATCATAGATAGGACATAGAAGGGTCAGTTGGTGTACGTTGTTAACATCATAGACAGGATATAGAAGGGTCAGTTGGTGTACGTTGTTAACATCATAGATAGGACATAGAAGGGTCAGTTGGTGTACGTTGTTAACATCATAGACAGGATATAGAAGGGTCAGTTGGTGTATGTTGTTAACATCATAGATAGGACATAGAAGGGTCAGTTGGTGTATATTGTTAACATCATAGATAGGACATATAAGGGTCAGTTGGTGTATGTTGTTAACATCATAGATAGGACATAGCAGGGTCAGTTGGTGTATTTGTTGTTAACATCATAGATAGGACATAGAAGGGTCAGTTGGTGTACGTTGTTAACATCATAGATAGGACATGGAAGGGTCAGTTGGTGTATGTTGTTAACATCATAGACAGAACATAGACGGGTCAGTTGGTGTACATTGTTAGCATCATATATAGGACATATAAGGGACAGTTGGTGTATGTTGTTAACATCATAGATAGGACATAGAAGTGTCAGTTGGTGTTTGTTGTTAACATCATAGATAGGACATATAAGGGTTGGTTGGTGTACGTTGTTAACAACATAGATAGGATATGGAAGGATCAGTTGGTGTATGTTGTTTACATCATAGATAGGACATAGAAGGGTCAGTTGGTGTATGTTATTAACATCATAGATAGGACATAGAAGGGTTAGTTGGTGTATGTTGTTAACATCATAGATAGGACATAGAATGGTCAGTTGGTGTATGTTGTTAACATCATAGATAGGACATAGAAGGGTCAGTTGGTGTATGTTGTTAACATCATAGATAGGACATAGAAGGGTTAGTTGGTGTATGCTGTTAACATCAAAGATAGGACATAGAAGGGTTAGTTGGTGTATGTTGTTAACATTATAGATAGGACATAGAGGGGTTAGTTGGTGTATGTTGTTAACATCATAGATAGGACATAGAAGGGTTAGTTGGTGTATGTTGTTAACATCATAGATAGGACATAGAAGGGTCAGTTGGTGTATGTTGTTTACATCATAGATAGGACATAGAAGGGTCAGTTGGTGTATGTTGTTAACATCATAGATAGGACATAGAAGGGTTAGTTGGTGTATGTTGTTAACATTATAGATAGGACATAGAATGGTCAGTTGGTGTATGTTGTTAACATCATAGATAGGACATAGAAGGGTCAGTTGGTGTACGTTGTTAACATCATAGACAGGATATAGAAGGGTCAGTTGGTGTATGTTGTTAACATCATAGATAGGACATATAAGGGTCAGTTGGTGTACGCTGCAAACATCATAGATAGGACATAGAAGGGTCAGTTGGTGTATATTGTTAACATCATAAATAGGACATAGAAGGGTCAGTTGGTGTATGTTGTTAACATCATAGATAGGACATAGAAAGGTCAGTTGGTGTACGTTGTTAACATAATAGATAGGACATATAAGGGTCAGTTGGTGTATGTTGTTAACATCATAGATAGGACATAGAAGGGTCAGTTGGTGTACGTTGTTAACATCATAGATAGGACATAGAAGGTTCAGTTGGTGTATGTTGTTAACATTATAGATAGGACATAGAAAGGTCAGTTGGTGTATGTTGTTAACATCATAGATAGGACATAGAATGGTCAGTTGGTGTATGTTGTTAACATCATAGACAGGACATAGAAGGGTTGGTTTTTGTACGTTGTTAACATCATAGATAGGACATGGAAGGGTCAGTTGGTGTAAGTTGTTAACATCATAGACAGAACATAGACGGGTCAGTTGGTGTACGTTGTTAGCATCATATATAGGACATATAAGGGTCAGTTGGTGTATGTTGTTAACATCATAGATAGAACATAGACGGGTCAGTTGGTGTATGTTGTTAACATCATAGACATGATATAGAAGGGTCAGTTGGTGTACGTTGTTAACATCATAGATCAGACATAGAAGGGTTAGTTGGTGTATGTTGTTAACATCATAGATAGGACATAGAAGGTTCAGTTGGTGTATGTTGTTAACATTATAGATAGGACATAGAAAGGTCAGTTGGTGTACGTTGTTAACAACATAGATAGGATATAGAAGGATCAGTTGGTGTATGTTGTTTATATCATAGATAGGACATAGAAGGGTCAGTTGGTGTATGTTGTTAACATCATAGATAGGACATAGAAGAGTCAGTTGGTGTATGTTGTTAACATCATAGATAGGACATAGAAGGGTTAGTTGGTGTATGCTGTTAACATCATAGATAGGACATAGAAGGGTAAGTTGGTGTATGTTGTTAACATCATAGATAGGACATAGAAGGGTCAGTTGGTGTATGTTGTTAACATCATAGATAGGACATAGAAGAGTCAGTTGGTGTATGTTGTTAACATCATAGATAGGACATAGAAGAGTCAGTTGGTGTATGTTGTTAACATCATAGACAGGATATAGAAGGGTCAGTTGGTGTACGTTGTTAACATCATAGATAGGACATAGAAGGGTCAGTTGGTGTACGTTGTTAACATCATAGACAGGATATAGAAGGGTCAGTTGGTGTACGTTGTTAACATCATAGATAGGACATTGAAGGGTCAGTTGGTGTACGTTGTTAACATCATAGACAGGATATAGAAGGGTCAGTTGGTGTACGTTGTTAACATCATAGATAGGACATAGAAGGGTCAGTTGGTGTACGTTGTTAACCTCATAGACAGGATATAGAAGGGTCAGTTGGTGTATGTTGTTAACATCATAGATAGGACATAGAAGGGTCAGTTGGTGTATATTGTTAACATCATAGATAGGACATATAAGGGTCAGTTGGTGTATGTTGTTAACATCATAGATAGGACATAGCAGGGTCAGTTGGTGTATTTGTTGTTAACATCATAGATAGGACATAGAAGGGTCAGTTGGTGTACGTTGTTAACATCATAGATAGGACATGGAAGGGTCAGTTGGTGTATGTTGTTAACATCATAGACAGAACATAGACGGCTCAGTTGGTGTACATTGTTAGCATCATATATAGGACATATAAGGGACAGTTGGTGTATGTTGTTAACATCATAGATAGGACATAGAAGTGTCAGTTGGTGTTTATTGTTAACATCATAGATAGGACATATAAGGGTTGGTTGGTGTACGTTGTTAACAACATAGATAGGATATGGAAGGATCAGTTGGTGTATGTTGTTTACATCATAGATAGGACATAGAAGGGTCAGTTGGTGTATGTTATTAACATCATAGATAGGACATAGAAGGGTTAGTTGGTGTATGTTGTTAACATCATAGATAGGACATAGAATGGTCAGTTGGTGTATGTTGTTAACATCATAGATAGGACATAGAAGGGTCAGTTGGTGTATGTTGTTAACATCATAGATAGGACAGAGAAGGGTTAGTTGGTGTATGCTGTTAACATCATAGATAGGACATAGAAGGGTTAGTTGGTGTATGTTGTTAACATTATAGATAGGACATAGAGGGGTTAGTTGGTGTATGTTGTTAACATCATAGATAGGACATAGAAGGGTTAGTTGGTGTATGTTGTTAACATCATAGATAGGACATAGAAGGGTCAGTTGGTGTATGTTGTTTACATCATAGATAGGACATAGAAGGGTCAGTTGGTGTATGTTGTTAACATCATAGATAGGACATAGAAGGGTTAGTTGGTGTATGTTGTTAACATTATAGATAGGACATAGAATGGTCAGTTGGTGTATGTTGTTAACATCATAGATAGGACATAGAAGGGTCAGTTGGTGTACGTTGTTAACATCATAGACAGGATATAGAAGGGTCAGTTGGTGTATGTTGTTAACATCATAGATAGGACATATAAGGGTCAGTTGGTGTACGCTGCAAACATCATAGATAGGACATAGAAGGGTCAGTTGGTGTATATTGTTAACATCATAAATAGGACATAGAAGGGTCAGTTGGTGTATGTTGTTAACATCATAGATAGGACATAGAAGGGTCAGTTGGTGTACGTTGTTAACATCATAGATAGGACATAGAAGGGTCAGTTGGTGTATGTTGTTAACATCATAGATAGGACATAGAAGGGTCAGTTGGTGTACGTTGTTAACATCATAGATAGGACATAGAAGGTTCAGTTGGTGTATGTTGTTAACATTATAGATAGGACATAGAAAGGTCAGTTGGTGTATGTTGTTAACATCATAGATAGGACATAGAATGGTCAGTTGGTGTATGTTGTTAACATCATAGACAGGATATAGAAGGGTCAGTAGGTGTATGTTGTTAATATCATAGATAGGACATATAAAGGTCTGTTGGTATTTGTTGTTAACATCATAGATAGGACATAGAAGGGTTGGTTGGTGTACGTTGTTAACATCATAGATAGGACATGGAAGGGTCAGTTGGTGTATGTTGTTAACATCATAGACAGAACATAGACGGGTCAGTTGGTGTACGTTGTTAGCATCATATATAGGACATATAAGGGTCAGTTGGTGTATGTTGTTAACATCATAGATAGAAAATAGACGGGTCAGTTGGTGTATGTTGTTAACATCATAGACATGATATAGAAGGGTCAGTTGGTGTACGTTGTTAACATCATAGATCAGACATAGAAGGGTTAGTTGGTGTATGTTGTTAACATCATAGATAGGACATAGAAGGTTCAGTTGGTGTATGTTGTTAACATTATAGATAGGACATAGAAAGGTCAGTTGGTGTACGTTGTTAACAACATAGATAGGATATAGAAGGATCAGTTGGTGTATGTTGTTTATATCATAGATAGGACATAGAAGGGTCAGTTGGTGTATGTTGTTAACATCATAGATAGGACATAGAAGAGTCAGTTGGTGTATGTTGTTAACATCATAGATAGGACATAGAAGGGTTAGTTGGTGTATGCTGTTAACATCATAGATAGGACATAGAAGGGTTAGTTGGTGTATGTTGTTAACATTATAGATAGGACATAGAGGGGTTAGTTGGTGTATGTTGTTAACATCATAGATAGGACATAGAAGGGTTAGTTGGTGTATGTTGTTAACATCATAGATAGGACATAGAAGGGTTAGTTGGTGTATGTTGTTAACATCATAGATAGGACATAGAAGGGTTAGTTGGTGTATGTTGTTAACATTATTGATAGGACATAGAATGGTCAGTTGGTGTATGTTGTTAACATCATATATAGGACATAGAAGGGTCAGTTGGTGTACGCTGCAAACATCATAGATAGGACATAGAATGGTCAGTTGGTGTATGTTGTTTACATCATAGATAGGACATAGAAGGGTCAGTTGGTGTATGTTGTTAACATCATAGATAGGACATAGAAGGGTTAGTTGGTGTATGTTGTTAACATTATAGATAGGACATATAATGGTCTGTTGGTGTATGTTGTTAACATCATAGATAGGACATAGAAGGGTCAGTTGGTGTATGTTGTTAACATCATAGATAGGACATAGAAGGGTCAGTTGGTGTATGTTGTTAACATCATAGATAGGACATAGAAGGGTTAGTTGGTGTATGCTGTTAACATCATAGATAGGACATAGAAGGGTTAGTTGGTGTATGTTGTTAGTATTATAGATAGGACATAGAGGGGTTAGTTGGTGTATGTTGTTAACATCATAGATAGGACATAGAAGGGTTAGTTGGTGTATGTTGTTAACATCATAGATAGGACATAGAAGGGTTAGTTGGTGTATGTTGTTAACATCATAGATAGGACATAGAAGGGTTAGTTGGTGTATGTTGTTAACATTATTGATAGGACATAGAATGGTCAGTTGGTGTATGTTGTTAACATCATATATAGGACATATAAGGGTCAGTTGGTGTACGCTGCAAACATCATAGATAGGACATAGAAGGGTCAGTTGGTGTATGTTGTTTACATCATAGATAGGACATAGAAGGGTCAGTTGGTGTATGTTGTTAACATCATAGATAGGACATAGAAGGGTTAGTTGGTGTATGTTGTTAACATTATAGATAGGACATAGAATGGTCAGTTGGTGTATGTTGTTAACATCATAGATAGGACATAGAATGGTCAGTTGGGGTACGTTGTTAACATCATGGACAGGATATAGAAGGGTCAGTTGGTGTATGTTGTTAACATCATAGATAGGACATATAAGGGTCAGTTGGTGTACGCTGCAAACATCATAGATAGGACATAGAAGGGTCAGTTGGTGTATGTTGTTAACATCATAGATAGGACATAGAAGGGTCAGTTGGTGTATGTTGTTAACATCATAGATAGGACATAGAAGGGTCAGTTGGTGTACGTTGTTAACATCATAGATAGGACATAGAAGGGTCAGTTGGTGTATGTTGTTAACATCATAGATAGGACATAGAAGGGTCAGTTGGTGTATGTTGTTAACATTATTGATAGGACATAGAATGGTCAGTTGGTGTATGTTGTTAACATCATATATAGGACATATAAGGGTCAGTTGGTGTACGCTGCAAACATCATAGATAGGACATAGAAGGGTCAGTTGGTGTATGTTGTTTACATCATAGATAGGACATAGAAGGGTCAGTTGGTGTATGTTGTTAACATCATAGATAGGACATAGAAGGGTTAGTTGGTGTATGTTGTTAACATTATAGATAGGATATAGAATGGTCAGTTGGTGTATGTTGTTAACATCATAGATAGGACATAGAAGGGTCAGTTGGGGTACGTTGTTAACATCATGGACAGGATATAGAAGGGTCAGTTGGTGTAGGTTGTTAACATCATAGATAGGACATATAAGGGTCAGTTGGTGTACGCTGCAAACATCATAGATAGGACATAGAAGGGTCAGTTGGTGTATGTTGTTAATATCATAGATAGGACATAGAAGGGTCAGTTGGTGTATGTTGTTAACATCATAGATAGGACATAGAAGGGTCAGTTGGTGTACGTTGTTAACATCATAGATAGGACATAGAAGGGTCAGTTGGTGTATGTTGTTAACATCATAGATAGGACATAGAAGGGTCAGTTGGTGTACGTTGTTAACATCATAGATAGGACATAGAAGGTTCAGTTGGTGTATGTTGTTAACATTATAGATAGGACATAGAAAGGTCAGTTGGTGTATGTTGTTAACATCATAGATAGGACATAGAATGGTCAGTTGGTGTATGTTGTTAACATCATAGACAGGATATAGAAGGGTCAGTTGGTGTATGTTGTTAATATCATAGATAGGACATATAAAGGTCAGTTGGTATTTGTTGTTAACATCATAGATAGGACATAGAAGGGTCAGTTGGTGTATGTTGTTAACATCATAGATAGGACATAGAAGGGTCAGTTGGTGTATGTTGTTAACATCATAGATAGGACATAGAAGGGTCAGTTGGTGTACGTTGTTAACATCATAGATAGGACATAGAATGGTCAGTTGGTGTATGTTGTTAACATCATAGATAGGACATAGAAGGGTCAGTTGGTGTACGTTGTTAACATCATAGATAGGACATAGAAGGTTCAGTTGGTGTATGTTGTTAACATCATAGATAGGACATAGAAGGGTTAGTTGGTGTATGTTGTTAACATCATAGATAG
Source organism: Bathymodiolus brooksi (assembly GCA_963680875.1). NCBI lineage: Eukaryota > Metazoa > Mollusca > Bivalvia > Mytilida > Modiolidae > Bathymodiolus > Bathymodiolus brooksi. The sequence continues at coordinate 61,034,710 of OY804575.1, forward strand.
GACATAGAAGGGTTAATTGGTGTATGTTGTTAACATCATAGATAGGACATAGAAGGGTTAGTTGGTGTATGTTGTTAACATTATTGATAGGACATAGAAGGGTCAGTTGGTGTACGTTGTTAACATCATAGACAGGATATAAAAGGGTCAGTTGGTGTACGTTGTTAACATCATAGATAGGACATAGAAGGGTCAGTTGGTGTATGTTGTTAACATCATAGATAGGACATAGAAGGGTCAGTTGGTGTACGTTGTTAACATCATAGATAGGACATAGAAGGTTCAGTTGGTGTATGTTGTTAACATCATAGATAGGACATAGAAGGGTTAGTTGGTGTATGTTGTTAACATCATAGATAGGACATAGAAGGGTTAGTTGGTGTATGTTGTTAACATCATAGATAGGACATAGAAGGGTTAGTTGGTGTATGTTGTTAACATTATTGATAGGACATAGAATGGTCAGTTGGTGTATGTTGTTAACATCATATATAGGACATATAAGGGTCAGTTGGTGTACGCTGCAAACATCATAGATAGGACATAGAAGGGTCAGTTGGTGTATGTTGTTTACATCATAGATAGGACATAGAAGGGTCAGTTGGGGTACGTTGTTAACATCATGGACAGGATATAGAAGGGTCAGTTGGTGTATGTTGTTAACATCATAGATAGGACATATAAGGGTCAGTTGGTGTACGCTGCAAACATCATAGATAGGACATAGAAGGGTAAGTTGGTGTATGTTGTTAACATCATAGATAGGACATAGAAGGGTCAGTTGGTGTATGTTGTTAACATCAAAGATAGGACATAGAAGGGTCAGTTGGTGTACGTTGTTAACATCATAGATAGGACATAGAAGGGTCAGTTGGTGTATGTTGTTAACATCATAGATAGGACATAGAAGGGTCAGTTGGTGTACGTTGTTAACATCATAGATAGGACATAGAAGGTTCAGTTGGTGTATGTTGTTAACATCATAGATAGGACATAGAAGGGTTAGTTGGTGTATGTTGTTAACATCATAGATAGGACATAGAAGGGTTAGTTGGTGTATGTTGTTAACATCATAGATAGGACATAGAAGGGTCAGTTGGTGTATGTTGTTAACATTATTGATAGGACATAGAATGGTCAGTTGGTGTATGTTGTTAACATCATATATAGGACATATAAGGGTCAGTTGGTGTACGCTGCAAACATCATAGATAGGACATAGAAGGGTCAGTTGGTGTATGTTGTTTACATCATAGATAGGACATAGAAGGGTCAGTTGGTGTATGTTGTTAACATCATAGATAGGACATAGAAGGGTTAGTTGGTGTATGTTGTTAACATTATAGATAGGACATAGAATGGTCAGTTGGTGTATGTTGTTAACATCATAGATAGGACATAGAAGGGTCAGTTGGGGTACGTTGTTAACATCCTGGACAGGATATAGAAGGGTCAGTTGGTGTATGTTGTTAACATCATAGATAGGACATATAAGGGTCAGTTGGTGTACGCTGCAAACATCATAGATAGGACATAGAAGGGTCAGTTGGTGTATGTTGTTAACATCATAGATAGGACATAGAAGGGTCAGTTGGTGTATGTTGTTAACATCATAGATAGGACATAGAAGGGTCAGTTGGTGTACGTTGTTAACATCATAGATAGGACATAGAAGGGTCAGTTGGTGTATGTTGTTAACATCATAGATAGGACATAGAAGGGTCAGTTGGTGTACGTTGTTAACATCATAGATAGGACATAGAAGGTTCAGTTGGTGTATGTTGTTAACATTATAGATAGGACATAGAAAGGTCAGTTGGTGTATGTTGTTAACATCATAGATAGGACATAGAATGGTCAGTTGGTGTATGTTGTTAACATCATAGACAGGATATAGAAGGGTCAGTTGGTGTATGTTGTTAATATCATAGATAGGACATATAAAGGTCAGTTGGTATTTGTTGTTAACATCATAGATAGGACATAGAAGGGTCAGTTGGTGTATGTTGTTAACATCATAGATAGGACATAGAAGGGTCAGTTGGTGTATGTTGTTAACATCATAGATAGGACATAGAAGGGTCAGTTGGTGTACGTTGTTAACATCATAGATAGGACATAGAAGGGTCAGTTGGTGTATGTTGTTAACATCATAGATAGGACATAGAAGGGTCAGTTGGTGTACGTTGTTAACATCATAGACAGGATATAGAAGGGTCAGTTGGTGTACGTTGGTAACATCATAGATAGGACATAGAAGGGTCAGTTGGTGTACGTTGTTAACATCATAGACAGGATATAGAAGGGTCAGTTGGTGTATGTTGTTAACATCATAGATAGGACATAGAAGGGCCAGTTGATGTACGTTGTTAACATCATAGACAGGATATAGGAGGGTCAGTTGGTGTACGTTGTTAAAATCATAGATAGGACATAGAAAGGTCAGTTGGTGTACGTTGTTAACATCATAGACAGGATATAGAAGGGTCAGTTGGTGTACGTTCTTAACATCATAAATAGGACATAGAAGGGTCAGTTGGTGTACGTTGTTAACATCATAGACACGATATAGAAGGGTCAGTTGGTGTACGTTGTTAGCATCATATATAGGACATATAAGGGTCAGTTGGTGTACGTTGTTAACATCATAGATAGGACATAGAAGTGTCAGTTGGTGTTTGCTGTTAACATCATAGATAGGACATATAAGGGTTGGTTGGTGTACGTTGTTAACATCATAGATAGGACATGGAAGGGTCAGTTGGTGTACGTTGTTAACATCATAGATAGGACATAGAAGGGTCAGTTGTTGTATGTTGTTAACATCATAGATAGGACATATAAGGGTTAGTTGGTGTATGTTGTTAACATCATAGATAGGACATAGAAGGGTAAGTTGGTGTATGTTGTTAACATCATAGATAGGACATAGAAGGGTCAGTTGGTGTATGTTGTTAACATCATAGATAGGACATAGAAGGGTCAGTTGGTGTAAGTTGTTAACATCAGAGACAGGATATAAAAGGGTCAGTTGGTGTACGTTGTTAACATCATAGATAGGACATAGAAGGGTCAGTTGATGTACGTTGTTAACATCATAGACAGGATATAGAATGGTCAGTTGGTGTACGTTGTTAACATCATAGATAGGACATAGAATGGTCAGTTGGTGTACGTTGTTAACATCATAGATAGGACATAGAAGGGTCAGTTGGTGTACGTTGTTAACATCATAGACAGGATATAGGAGGGTCAGTTGGTGTACGTTGTTAAAATCATATATAGGACATAGAAAGGTCAGTTGGTGTACGTTGTTAACATCATAAATAGGACATAGAAGGGTCAGTTGGTGTACGTTGTTAACATCATAGACACGATATAGAAGGGTCAGTTGGTGTACGTTGTTAGCATCATATATAGGACATATAAGGGTCAGTTGGTGTACGTTTTTAACATCATAGATAGGACATAGAAGTGTCAGTTGGTGTTTGCTGTTAACATCATAGATAGGACATATAAGGGTTGGTTGGTGTACGTTGTTAACATCATAGATAGGACATGGAAGGGTCAGTTGGTGTACGTTGTTAACATCATAGATAGGACATAGAAGGGTCAATTGTTGTATGTTGTTAACATCATAGATAGGACATATAAGGGTTAGTTGGTGTATGTTGTTAACATCATAGATAGGACATAGAAGGGTAAGTTGGTGTATGTTGTTAACATCATAGATAGGACATAGAAGGGTCAGTTGGTGTATGTTGTTAACATCATAGATAGGACATAGAAGGGTCAGTTGGTGTACGTTGTTAACATCATAGACAGGATATAGAAGGGTCAGTTGGTGTACGTTGTTAACATCATAGATAGGACATAGAAGGGTCAGTTGGTGTACGTTGTTAACATCATAGACAGGATATAGAAGGGTCAGTTGGTTTACGTTGTTAACATCATAGATAGGACATAGAAGGGTCAGTTGGTGTATGTTGTTAGCATCATAGACAGGATATAGAAGGGTCAGTTGGTGTACGTTGTTAACATCATAGATAGGACATAGAAGGGTCAGTTGGTGTACGTTGTTAACATCATAGACAGGATATAGAAGGGTCAGTTGGTGTACGTTGTTACAATCATAGATAGGGCATAGAAGGGTCAGTTGGTGTACGTTGTTAACATCATAGACAGGATATAGAAGGGTCAGTTGGTGTATGTTGTTAACATCATAGATAGGACATAGAAGGGTCAGTTGGTGTACGTTGTTAACATCATAGACAGGATATAGAAGGGTCAGTTGGTGTACGTTGGTAACATCATAGATAGGACATAGAAGGGTCAGTTGGTGTACGTTGTTAACATCATAGACAGGATATAGAAGGGTCAGTTGGTGTATGTTGTTAACATCATAGATAGGACATAGAAGGGCCAGTTGATGTACGTTGTTAACATCATAGACAGGATATAGGAGGGTCAGTTGGTGTACGTTGTTAAAATCATAGATAGGACATAGAAAGGTCAGTTGGTGTACGTTGTTAACATCATAGACAGGATATAGAAGGGTCAGTTGGTGTACGTTGTTAACATCATAAATAGGACATAGAAGGGTCAGTTGGTGTACGTTGTTAACATCATAGACACGATATAGAATGGTCAGTTGGTGTACGTTGTTAGCATCATATATAGGATATATAAGGGTCAGTTGGTGTACGTTGTTAACATCATAGATAGGACATAGAAGTGTCAGTTGGTGTTTGCTGTTAACATCATAGATAGGACATATAAGGGTTGGTTGGTGTACGTTGTTAACATCATAGATAGGACATGGAAGGGTCAGTTGGTGTACGTTGTTAACATCATAGATAGGACATAGAAGGGTCAGTTGTTGTATGTTGTTAACATCATAGATAGGACATAGAAGGGTCAGTTGGTGTACGTTGTTAACATCATAGACAGGATATAGAAGGGTCAGTTGGTGTACGTTGTTAACATCATAGATAGGACATAGAAGGGTCAGTTGGTGTATGTTGTTAGCATCATAGACAGGATATAGAAGGGTCAGTTGGTGTACGTTGTTAACATCATAGATAGGACATAGAAGGGTCAGTTGGTGTACGTTGTTAACATCATAGACAGGATATAGAAGGGTCAGTTGGTGTACGTTGTTAAAATCATAGATAGGACATAGAAGGGTCAGTTGGTGTACGTTGTTAACATCATAGACAGGATATAGAAGGGTCAGTTGGTGTACGTTGTTAACATCATAGATAGGACATAGAAGGGTCAGTTGGTGTACGTTGTTAACATCATAGACAGGATATAGAAGGGTCAGTTTGTGTACGTTGGTAACATCATAGATAGGACATAGAAGGGTCAGTTGGTGTACGTTGTTAACATCATAGACAGGATATAGAAGGGTCAGTTGGTGTATGTTGTTAACATCATAGATAGGACATAGAAGGGTCAGTTGGTGTATATTGTTAACATCATAGATAGGACATATAAGGGTCAGTTGGTGTATGTTGTTAACATCATAGATAGGACATAGCAGGGTCAGTTGGTGTATTTGTTGTTAACATCATAGATAGGACATAGAAGGGTTGGTTGGTGTACATTGTTAACATCATAGATAGGACATGGAAGGGTCAGTTGGTGTATGTTGTTAACATCATAGACAGAACATAGACGGGTCAGTTGGTGTACGTTGTTAGCATCATTTATAGGACATATAAGGGTCAGTTGGTGTATGTTGTTAACATCATATATGGGACATAGAAGTGTCAGTTGGTGTTTGTTGTTAACATCATAGATAGGACATATAAGGGTTAGTTGGTGTATGTTGTTAACATCATAGATAGGATATAGAAGGGTGAGTTGGTCTATGTTGTTAACATCATAGATAGAACATAGACGGGTCAGTTGGTGTATGTTGTTAACATCATAGACATGATATAGAAGGGTCAGTTGGTGTACGTTGTTAACATCATAGATCTGACATAGAAGGGTTAGTTGGTGTATGTTGTTAACATCATAGATAGGACATAGAATGGTTCAGTTGGTGTATGTTGTTAACATTATAGATAGGACATAGAAAGGTCAGTTGGTGTACGTTGTTAACAACATAGATAGGACATAGAAGTATCAGTTGGTGTATGTTGTTTACATCATAGATAGGACATAGAAGGGTTAGTTGGTGTATGTTGTTAACATCATAGATAGGACATAGAATGGTCAGTTGGTGTATGTTGTTAACATCATAGATAGGACATAGAAGGGTCAGTTGGTGTATGTTGTTAACATCATAGATAGGACATAGAAGGGTTAGTTGGTGTATGCTGTTAACATCATAGATAGGACATAGAAGGGTTAGTTGGTGTAGGTTGTTAACATTATAGATAGGACATAGAGGGGTTAGTTGGTGTATGTTGTTAACATCATAGATAGGACATAGAAGGGTTAGTTGGTGTATGTTGTTAACATCATAGATTGGACATAGAAGGGTTAGTTGGTGTATGTTGTTAACATCATAGATAGGACATAGAAGGGTTAGTTGGTGTATGTTGTTAACATTATTGATAGGACATAGAATGGTCAGTTGGTGTATGTTGTTAACATGATATATAGGACATATAAGGGTCAGTTGGTGTACGCTGCAAACATCATAGATAGGACATAGAAGGGTCAGTTGGTGTATGTTGTTTACATCATAGATAGGACATAGAAGGGTCAGTTGGTGTATGTTGTTAACATCATAGATAGGACATAGAAGGGTTAGTTGGTGTATGTTGTTAACATTATAGATAGGACATAGAATGGTCAGTTGGTGTACGTTGTTAACATCATAGACACGATATAGAAGGGTCAGTTGGTGTACGTTGTTAACATCATAGATAGGATATAGAAGGGTCAGTTGGTGTACGTTGTTAACATCATAGACAGGATATAGAAGGGTCAGTTGGTGTATGTTGTTAACATCATAGATAGGACATAGAAGGGTCAGTTGGTGTATGTTGATAACATCATAGATAGGACATAGAAGGGTTAGTTGGTGTATGTTGTTAACATTATAGACACGATATAGAATGGTCAGTTGGTGTATGTTGTTAACATCATAGATAGGACATAGAAGGGTCAGTTGGTGTATGTTGTTATCATCATAGATAGGACATATAAGGGTCAGTTGGTGTACGCTGCAAACATCATAGATAGGACATAGAAGGGTCAGTTGGTGTATGTTGTTAACATCATAGATAGGACATAGAAGGGTCAGTTGGTGTATGTTGTTAACATCATAGATAGGACATAGAAGGGTCAGTTGGTGTACGTTGTTAACATCATAGATAGGACATAGAAGGGTCAGTTGGTGTACGTTGGAAACATCATAGATAGGACATAGAAGGTTCAGTTGGTGTATGTTGTTAACATTATAGATAGGACATAGAAAGCTCAGTTGGTGTATGTTGTTAACATCATAGATAGGACATAGAATGGTCAGTTGGTGTATGTTGTTAACATCATAGACAGGATATAGAAGGGTCAGTTGGTGTATGTTGTTAATATCATAGATAGGACATATAAAGGTCAGTTGGTATTTGTTGTTAACATCATAGATAGGACATAGAAGGGTCAGTTGGTGTATGTTGTTAACATCATAGACATGATATAGAAGGGTCAGTTGGTGTATGTTGTTAACATCATAGATAGGACATAGAAAGGTCAGTTGGTGTACGTTGTTAACATCATAGATAGGACATAGAAGGGTCAGTTGGTGTAAGTTGTTAACATCATAGATAGGACATAGAAGGGTCAGTTGGTGTACGTTGTTAACATCATAGACAGGACATAGAAGGGTCAGCTGGTGTACGTTGTTAACATCATAGATAGGACATAGAAGGGTCAGTTGGTGTACGTTGTTAACATCATAGACAGGATATAGAATGGTCAGTTGGGGTACGTTGTTAACATCATAGATAGGACATAGAATGGTCAGTTGGTGTACGTTGTTAACATCATAGATAGGACATAGAATGGTCAGTTGATGTACGTTGTTAACATCATAGATAGAACATAGAATGGTCAGTTGGTGTACGTTGTTAACATCATAGATAGGACATAGAAGGGTCAGTTGGTGTACGTTGTTAACATCATAGACAGGATATAGGAGGGTCAGTTGGTGTACGTTGTTAAAATCATAGATAGGACATAGAAGGGTCAGTTGGTGTACGTTGTTAACATCATAGATAGGATATAGAAGGGTCAGTTGGTGTACGTTGTTAACATCATAAATAGGACATAGAAGGGTCAGTTGGTGTACGTTGTTAACATCATAGACACGATATAGAAGGGTCAGTTGGTGTACGTTGTTAACATCATAGATAGGACATAGAAGGGTCAGTTGGTGTATGTTGTTAACATCATAGACAGGACATAGAAGGGTCAGTTGGTGTATATTGTTAACATCATAGATAGGACATATAAGGGTCAGTTGGTGTATGTTGTTAACATCATAGATAGGACATAGAAGGGTCAGTTGGTGTATTTGTTGTTAACATCATAGATAGGACATAGATGGGTTGGTTGGTGTATGTTGTTAACATCATAGATAGGACATGGAAGGGTCAGTTGGTGTATGTTGTTAACATCATAGACAGAACATAGACGGGTCAGTTGGTGTACGTTGTTAGCATCATATATAGGACATAGAAGTGTCAGTTGGTGTTTGTTGTTAACATCATAGATAGAACATAGACGGGCCAGTTGGTGTATGTTGTTAACATCATAGACAGGATATAGAAGGGTCAGTTGGTGTACGTTGTTAACATCATAGATCTGACATAGAAGGGTTAGTTGGTGTATGTTGTTAACATCATAGATAGGACATAGAAGGGTCAGTTGGTGTATGTTGTTTACATCATAGACACGATATAGAAGGGTCAGTTGGTGTACGTTGTTAACATCATAGATAGGACATAGAAGGGTCAGTTGGTGTACGTTGTTAACATCATAGACAGGATATAGAAGGGTCAGTTGGTGTATGTTGATAACATCATAGATAGGACATAGAAGGGTCAGTTGGTGTATATTGTTAACATCATAGATAGGACATATAAGGGTCAGTTGGTGTACGTTGTTAACATCATAGATAGGACATAGAAGGGTCAGTTGGTGTATTTGTTGTTAACATCATAGATAGGACATAGAAGGGTTGGTTGGTGTATGTTGTTAACATCATAGATAGGACATGGAAGGGTCAGTTGGTGTATGTTGTTAACATCATAGACAGAACATAGACGGGTCAGTTGGTGTACGTTGTTAGCATCATATATAGGACATATAAGGGTCAGTTGGTGTATGTTGTTAACATCATAGATAGGACATAGAAGTGTCAGTTGGTGTTTGTTGTTAACATCATAGATAGAACATAGACGGGTCAGTTGCTGTATGTTGTTAACATCATAGACAGGATATAGAAGGGTCAGTTGGTGTACGTTGTTAACATCATAGATCTGACATAGAAGGGTTAGTTGGTGTATGTTGTTAACATCATAGATAGGACATAGAAGGTTCAGTTGGTGTATGTTGTTAACATTATAGATAGGACATAGAAAGGTCAGTTGGTGTACGTTGTTAACATCATAGATAGGATATAGAAGGATCAGTTGGTGTATGTTGTTTACATCATAGATAGGACATAGAAGGGTCAGTTGGTGTATGTTGTTAACATCATAGATAGGACATAGAAGGGTTAGTTGGTGTATGTTGTTAACATCATAGATAGGACATAGAATGGTCAGTTGGTGTATGTTGTTAACATCATAGATAGGACATAGAAGGGTTAGTTGGTGTATGTTGTTAACATCATAGGTAGGTCATAGAAGGGTTAGTTGGTGTATGTTGTTAACATCATAGATAGGACATAGAAGGGTTAGTTGGTGTATGTTGTTAACATTATAGATAGGACATAGAAGGGTTAGTTGGTGTATGTTGTTAACATCATAGATCTGACATAGAAGGGTTTGTTGGTGTATGTTGTTAACATCATAGATAGGACATAGAAGGGTTAGTTGGTGTATGTTGTTAACATCATAGATAGGACATAGAAGGGTTAGTTGGTGTATGTTGTTAACATTATAGATAGTACATAGAATGGTCAGTTGGTGTATGTTGTTAACATCATATATAGGACATATAAGGGTCAGTTGGTGTATGTTGTTAACATCATAGATAGGACATAGAAGGGTTAGTTGGTGTATGTTGTTAACATTATAGATAGGACATAGAATGGTCAGTTGGTGTATGTTGTTAACATCATAGATAGGACATAGAAGGGTCAGTTGGTGTACGTTGTTAACATCATAGACATGATATAGAAGGGTCAGTTGGTGTATGTTGTTAATATCATAGATAGGACGTATAGGACATAGAAGGGTCAGTTGGTGTATGTTGTTAACATCATAGATAGAATATAGAAGGGTCAGTTGGTGTATGTTGTTAATATCATAGATAGGACATATAAAGGTCAGTTGGTGTACGTTGTTAACATCATAGATAGGACATAGAAGGGTCAGTTTGTGTACGTTGTTAACATCATAGACAGGATATAGAATGGTCAGTTGGTGTACTTGTTAACATCATAGATAGGACATAGAAGGGTCAGTTGGTGTACGTTGTTAACATCATAGATAGGACATAGAATGGTCAGTTGGTGTACGTTGTTAACATCATAGATAGGACATAGAATGGTCAGTTGGTGTACGTTGTTAACATCATAGACAGGATATAGAATGGTCAGTTGGTGTACGTTGTTAACATCATAGATAGGACATAGAATGGTCAGTTGGTGTACGTTGTTAACATCATAGATAGGACATAGAATGGTCAGTTGGTGTACGTTGTTAACATCATAGATAGGACATAGAAGGGTCAGTTGGTGTACGTTGTAAACATCATAGATAGGACATAGAATGGTCAGTTGGTGTACGTTGTTAACATCATAGATAGGACATAGAATGGTCAGTTGGTGTACGTTGTTAACATCATAGATAGGACATAGAATGGTCAGTTGGTGTACGTTGTTAACATCATAGATAGGACATAGAATGGTCAGTTGGTGTACGTTGTTAACATCATAGATAGGACATAGAATGGTCAGTTGGTGTACGTTGTTAACATCATAGATAGGACATAGAAGGGTCAGTTGTGGTATGTTGTTAACATCATAGATAGGACATAGAAGGGTCAGTTGGTGTACGTTGTTAACATCATAGACAGGATATAGAAGGGTCAGTTGGTGTATGTTGTTAATATCATAGATAGGACATATAAAGGTCAGTTGGTATTTGTTGTTAACATCATAGATAGGACATAGAAGGGTCAGTTGGTGTATGTTGTTAACATCATAGACAGAATATAGAAGGGTCAGTTGGTGTATGTTGTTAATATCATAGATAGGACATATAAAGGTCAGTTGGTGTACGTTGTTAACATCATAGATAGGACATAGAAGGGTCAGTTGGTGTACGTTGTTAACATCATAGACAGGATATAGAAGGGTCAGCTGGTGTACGTTGTTAACATCATAGATAGGACATAGAAGGGTCAGTTTGTGTACGTTGTTAACATCATAGACAGGACATAGAATGGTCAGTTGGTGTACTTGTGAACATCATAGATAGGACATAGAATGGTCAGTTGGTGTACGTTGTTAACATCATAGATAGGACATAGAATGGTCAGTTGGTGTATGTTGTTAACATCATAGATAGGGCATAGAATGGTCAGTTGGTGTACGTTGTTAACATCATAGACAGGATATAGAATGGTCAGTTGGTGTACGTTGTTAACATCATAGATAGGACATAGAATGGTCAGTTGGTGTACGTTGTTAACATCATAGATAGGACATAGAATGGTCAGTTGGTGTACGTTGTTAACATCATAGATAGGACATAGAAGGGTCAGTTGGTGTACGTTGTTAACATCATAGATAGGACATAGAATGGTCAGTTGGTGTACGTTGTTAACATCATAGATAGGACATAGAATGGTCAGTTGGTGTACGTTGTTAACATCATAGATAGGACATAGAATGGTCAGTTGGTGTACGTTGTTAACATCATAGATAGGACATAGAATGGTCAGTTGGTGTACGTTGTTAACATCATAGATAGGACATAGAATGGTCAGTTGGCGTACGTTGTTAACATCATAGATAGGACATAGAATGGTCAGATGGTGTATGTTGTTAACATCATAGATAGGACATAGAATGGTCAGTTGGTGTACGTTGTTAACATCATAGATAGGACATAGAATGGTCAGTTGGTGTACGTTGTTAACATCATAGATAGGACATAGAATGGTCAGTTGGTGTACGTTGTTAACATCATAGATAGGACATAGAATGGTCAGTTGGTGTATGTTGTTAACATCATAGATAGGATATAGAATGGTCAGTGGTGTACGTTGTTAACATCATAGATAGGACATAGAAGGGTCAGTTGTGGTATGTTGTTAACATCATAGATAGGACATAGAATGGTCAGTTGGTGTACGTTGTTAACATCATAGATAGGACATAGAATGGTCAGTTGGTGTATGTTGTTAACATCATAGATAGGATATAGAATGGTCAGTGGTGTACGTTGTTAACATCATAGATAGGACATAGAAGGGTCAGTTGTGGTATGTTGTTAACATCATAGATAGGACATAGAAGGGTCAGTTGGTGTATGTTGTTAACATAATAGATAGGACATAGAAGGGTCAGTTGGTGTACGTTGTTAACATCATAGATAGGACATAGAATGGTCAGTTGGTGTACGTTGTTAACATCATAGATAGGACATAGAATGGTCAGTTGGTGTATGTTGTTAACATCATAGATAGGACATAGAAGGGTCAGTTGGTGTACGTTGTTAACATCATAGACAGGATATAGAAGGATCAGTTGGTGTATGTTGTTAACAGAGACATGATATTATTATGGTGTGTGTACGTTGTTAACAACATAGACAGGACATTAGTAAAGTCAGTTGGTGTAGGTTGTTAACATAGACATGACATTAGTAGGGTCAGTTGATGTATATTGCTAACAACATAGACATGACATTAGTAGGGTCAGTTGGTGTATGTTGTTAACATCATATACAGGACATTGGTAGGGTCAGTTGGTGTATGTTGCTAACGACATAGAAGGGTCAGTTGGTGTATGTTGTTGACATCATAGACAGGACATTAGTAGGGTCAGTTGGTGTATGTTGCTAACAACATAGATAGGACATAGAAGGGCAGTTAATATATGTTGTTAACAGCATAGACAGGTCATTAGTAGGATCAGTTGGTGTTTGTTGTTAACATAGACATGACATTAGTAGGGTCAGTTGATGTATGTTGCTAACATCATAAACAGGGAACAGAAGGGTCAGTTGGTGTACGTTGCTAACAACATATACATGACATTAGTAGGGTCAGTTGGTGTATGTTGTTAACAACCTAGACAGGACATTGATAGGGTCAGCTGGTGTATGTTATTAACAACATAGACATGACATTAGTAGGGTCAGTTGGTGTATGTTGTTAACAACATAGACAGGACATTAGTAGGGTCAGTTGGTGTATGTTGTTAACAACATAAACAGGACATTAGTAGGGTCAGTTGGTGTATGTTGTTAACAACATAGACAGGACATTAGTAGGGTCAGTTGGTGTATGTTGTTAACAACATAGACAGGACATTAGTAGGGTCAGTTGGTGTACGTTGTTAACATCATAGACAGAGCATAGAAGGGTTAGTTGGTGTACGTTGCTAACAACATAGACATGACATTAGTAGAGTCAGTTGGTGTATGTTGTTAACAACATAGACAGGACATTAGTAGGGTCAGTTGTTGTATGTTGTTAACAACATAGACAGCACATTAGTAGGGTCAGTTGGTGTACGTTGTTAACATCATAGACAGAGCATAGAAGGGTCAGTTGGTGTATGTTGCTAACAACATAGACATGACATTAGTAGAGTCAGTTGGTGTATGTTGTTAACAACATAGACAGGACATTAGTAGGGTTAGTTGGTGTATGCTGTCGCTCCCCTCGGACACATTATGCAGACTCAGTCTATGTTCTTATTCCATAATGCTACGTGCTCAGCGACGAAGCAACAAGTAGCAATTTCTAGTCTTTGAGTTGACCCGACCGGAGATCGACTGCACGACCATTCACACTCCAGACGATCGCGGGTACCATTACACCACCTAGACAGTTTATCCGATTAAGTAACAAAAAACAAATATCATGTATTTAATATCAAGCGTACCATATTTGTTTGTCATTGTTTGATATATTAACAGTATACAAGATAATTTTACTTTTACACTTTCATCAGTAAGTCCAGGTGTTCCGGAAAAGCTTTTATATATCCAGATATGGCATCCATCATAAATATTTAGGAACCAAGAATTTCACAGCTGAACATCAGAACAGGGTCTTCAATAAGTTGAAACATGGAAATTACGTACGCACCTATCGGTTCAAGATGACGACTTCAGAATCTATGAAGTGATGTCTAATTTTGTGGGTTATCAATGTGTCGGACAACAGTAGTTTCCTATTCAACCATAATATTCTCTAGAATATCACTTAAACATGCTGTCGTATTAGTATTCACTATGGTGAAACAAAATAAAAACGTAGATATCAAAATTAGTGCGCACTGCGCCTTCCTGGAATAACCTTCATCAGGTACACTCAAAATCGAAATATTGGAAAACCAAATAATTTAAAGTTTTGGGAGCAATAAAACCAAAGGGCCTAAACAGAATAGTTAAAATTGGCTAAGGTCACCTATGCCTGAGGTAGGAGAACCTTACTTTTAATAATAATTACATTATTTGGGGACGGTAACTATGAACTGATCTAACAATTAAAAAACTGTTGGTAATCCACATACGTGACTGCAACCCCATATACAAGGAGACTTTAGTGCTACTTGTGTTAGTTACATAATTTCTGAGATTAAAAGTGCAACATCAACACGATTTCTGCCTTGTGATATTTTCTGTGTCTTTCTTATTATCATATTGTAATCTGAATCCTTTTAGAGTAATAGCGATGTCATGTCATAACAAGATTGTTCAAGTGTCTCCAAAATGTTAACTAATGGCGTAAATGGTTATTCAATTGTGCTGAGGGCTTTCTTTGTTTTACCAGATTACAAATGCTTATAGTTTGTACTTCATGTACGAAATGGCTTCGGATTTATTTTTTTCTGATGTAAATGACGAAATTTATTATTTCAGTGAATTTGCCTGAATTTTAATTTAATACAATGACTATATACGATTATCATGACCAATTAAACATTCTGTTAATTACATATATTTTGTCACAATACTTCCGAACCAGAACTTTCCTAAATGGATTAGCAGTGTGTGATTTTTTTTATCTTTCGAAAATAACTTACCATGTTGGTTTTACAAAATTCAGCTAAATAAATAAAATAACGGGAAATTGTAGTTTTAATCATAATAAACAATCCAGATCTAGATACACTTAAAGTCGGACTACTGCTGTAGGTATGTATTTATTTCATGCCTTGGGTATGTATAACATGAAAGGTTACATTCTCTCTCAGTATCTATAAATACATACACTTCTATTACTTTTCCTTTTGTTATATTCAACCATCTATTTAAATCGACATGTATAAACTAACTAAGCATAGTTCCACTTTCAATGACACAATTAGCACGTAATCGCCAAAGGAATAAAAAAGAAGTTCTAGAGTGACTAAAACGTGTAACAATATGATGCACAAATAATATGACGTCACATAAAATATACCCCATGACCTAGTTTTAAATAAATTTGACTTTCTTCTTAGTCCATGTCTCTCTTTTTTAATTGGATGCTGATTACCTATCCTACCTTCCATACTTTTACAATGACAGTTAAAAAATATAATCCCGGTTTACTCGTCCCTCTCTCATTTATGTATCTTCGTCCTCTCTCTCTCTCTCTCTCTCTCTCTCTCTCTCTCTCTCTCTCCAGCAGTATTGTTAGATTCACATTGAACAGCCACATCAGCAGTGTACTAATAAATGTGATCCTCTCAAATTGAAATATTAGATATAAACTTATTGCATGCATAGATGCATAGTGTGTTTGTACAAGACTTCGTATCAGGTCTCGTCTGTCGGGTGAATTAACCGCAGCACTACTCGTAGTGATACTGGTTAACACAACAGGTGTGCCATAATACAAAATCTTGTCACAACACACTACGGATGTAGTGGGTGTTTATTTCCATAGCTTCCCATTTAAAATCTAATCAAAGGAGCTAGCATATATATACTTGTACTATAAAAACGACCAAAGTACTCTAATCTTATTGTCGGTGCGTTCCAGTGCGAGTTAAAGGTTAATGAACATTTGAACATAATACGTGCAAATCGAAACTGACAAAATTAAAATTCTATACCATAGGCACATATCTTGAATGCTGAAAATATTCTTTGAAACGTATTTTTATCAGACGTACACATTGCATTTGTATTGTGGTGATGTATGGTAGTTGAATTTACAACTACCTGTGCAATCAATGCATATAACCACTAAAATAGTAAGTTCGTACCCCGTTTATGGCGAGATGTACTCGATACAACATTGTGTGATAAAGTTTGTCAGTGATTTGCGACAAGTCGGTGATTTTCTCCGGGTACTCCGATTTCCTCCACCAATAAAACAAACCACCACGATAAAACAAAAATATTGTTGAAAGTGGAGTTAAACACCATAAATAAATACTATATATATACATATATATATATATGACCGTTGTTTAGAGTTAATTTCATTTTCTTTTTACAACAAAACTCGTATAACCTTATGACGAATTTAGATTGAGACTGCGTTATCTCTCTTGTGACGGTTTTTAGCTAATAGAAAAGTATGTCGTTACACTATTAAATTATCTGGACTTTTTATTAGGATAGAAAGCATGTTCTACTATAGCTACAATCACATATAGATTTGATTGCATTATTAACTGTTTACTGTTTTGAAATTGAAAGAAACATTTTTATTTATAATGAGAAGTAAGAAGATTTGGAAGATACCACAGGGATAATCAGACAACACATTGGCCAAAGAAAAAAGGAAAAAGAACTATCTACAAAATTATACTCAGAAAACTAAAGATCGATCAACATGAACCTCACTAAAAATCGGGGGTGAACTCAGGTGTTCCGGAAGGGTGAGCAGTCCCGGCTCCACAACAACAACTCTAACAAGGAAATCCTGATAGCAACCACAAGCTCTGTGATATCGGATCAACTGAAAGATGTATACTCCATATGTAGATGCTGCTGGAATGTTACTATTTTTTGGGCCAAACTCTTGTTCATGAAGTGAATATATGTGAATAATTACTCATTTGATATTAAACATCATTCAATTCAATCAATGAAGGGGTGAAATCAGATTTAGACTCCTTAACGCCACTTTCGATGATATTTCTTTTATTATCATGATGTTGATTTAGGCAGAAAACGCAATGTCCACAGAAAACCACTGACCTTTGGTAAGTAATTGTTCCATCGAGTACATTTCAACATAAGCGGAAGTTGGAATAGCAGACGTTGGTGTTCAAAGTGAGAAATACTGTAAGATCTCGACATAATCCGAGGTACAAATTGATTTCTTTGGGGGGTTCGTTTTTGTTTTCGTTGTTGTTTTTTGTTGTTTTATTTTTTTTAATTTTTTTAAATAAATAAGTAAAAATAAATACTCTGTGAGGAAGATCCCAGTTACAACGTAGACAAAGCAATCTTTATCTATATATGTTATGTCGCTGTTCCTTTGCTATTTTCACTCCTGAAAAAGATGTACGCAAGGCACTACCACTTAGAATACTTTCCAGTAGACGAAAATGTAGGATGGGCTCTCATAGAACAGTCATCACCTTGGTTAAGAGCGAATACAGCAACACCCGTGCATCCTGCATAAGAGTGTTCTGCTGCTTGATTGTCAACAAGTATAACTCCACGGGGAACAATGTTAACAGTTATTTCAATCGACATGTAACTTGGATAAGCACCAACAAATGTGTAAAAGAACATGTAGACTCCATTACCTGGTACTATAAATGATCCAGTGTGACCATTGTAGCCATTACCAATGTTAGTTTCAATGTGGTCAAAGATTAATGTGTGATGTGGTCCAACGTTGGCTTCCTTTGTACTCATGTAAGCATAGAATGCAACAGTTGACGCCTCATGCCTCTTGAAAAAGCTAGTTGCTGCAATGAAAGAAAACAATTGCTTTATTTACGTTCCGAAAGTAAGTATGACTAAGATATATTTATATATTTTATTTTCATGAAATCAATTTGGAGCGGGAACTACTCACCCTTCCGGAGCACCTGAGTTCACCCCCGGTTTTTAGTGCGGTTCGTGTTACTCGGTCTTTAGTTTTATGTGTATGTTTTGTAGATCGTTGTTTGTCCTTTTTCTTTTGGTCATTGTGTTGTCTGTCCTTCGATTTACGAATTCTGATTACCCCTTTGGTATCTTCAAACTCATCTTCTTCATACATTTATATATTTTATTTTCTTAAATTGAATTTGTTAGCATCATAATCTTCAACTTTCAACAAGAACACAACCTGGTGATTCACGGGAATAGTTAATACTTAATCAATTTTAATTGTTTAGGACATGCGTTGCATCCTTAGCTTTGTTTAAAAGCAGAAATGCTATACCGATATTACCACCTCTATACTCTACACCATCATCGGTATAACAAGAACACATCTTACTACAGAACGTGAAAACAACCATCTGAAACTCTTGTTGATTTTGTTGTAATACGATAGATTTACTAACATCATTGAACCTTAATTGTAATGTACATTGACTGTACACATGAGGATTCAAATCAACTGTGGATTTTATTATTTTTCTCAATGGGAATTTACCTTTATCTGATAAATACACGACGGGTGCCACATGGAGAACAGGAACTGCTTACTCTTCCGTAACACATAAGTTCGCCGCCAGTTTTAGTGGGGTTCTTGTTACTCGATCTTTAGTTTTCACTGTAATGTTTTGTAGATCGTTGTTTGTCCTTTTGGCCATGCATAGTCTGATTACCCCTTTGATATATTCATACTTTTCTTATCTTAGGCGTCTACATGATCGTATAGTGGCTGGATTGATATTTTTCTACACTTTCAGTGTATATTACCACAAAGGCATGCGAGATTAACTCAGTGCACTCGATATTACCTTGCTTGGTCAAGTTTGCCACTGACTTGCCCAAGGTTTTCTCTTGGTACTCCGCTTCTTCTACTAAAGCGTCATCCCCACGATATACGTAAATATTTTTTAAGTAATATTATATTATAATTAGAAACTTGTAAATAATTAGATACATTTAACGAACAAATATCTTTTACATGCTTACCGCGGTTGCTGTGTGCTTCAAATCTCCGATCGAATATGTCAGCGTCCTTTTTATCCACAATAGGTGTTCCTTTTATTTGAATTCTAGCAGGTGTAGAGTATTTTTCGAAACTAGTACCTGGTATATGGGAGGTTTGTCTTTGGTTTACTTCAGAATTATTTCTGTTGTTATGGGGTCCTTGGTTTACCAGAACGAGATCTTTATGACCATAATATTCTTCCTTTACCACCATGGTATTTTGTCCATTTATATCCCGCTTTAGCTTCATTTCATTCACAATTTCATTTAGTGCCATTATCTCCTCTCGTTGTAAGAAGAGTTTGAAGATACCAAAGGGGCAATCAGAATCCGTATATCGAAGAACAGACAACGCAAGGGCCAAAAGAAAAAGCACAAAAAACGATTTACAAAACATACATATAAAACTAAAGATCGAGTAACACGAACCCCACTAAAAACCGGGGGTGAACGCAGGTGCTCCGGCAGGGTTGGCAGTTCCTGCTCCACTAATGGCACCCGTCGTGCTAATTTAGTTACAAACCCGGTAATAAGTCGTGAACGTAATTCCATTGTTTTGTTTCATTATTGTTTCCTCCAGGGTTTTTATTTTTTCCTTGTTATGGTATTGTTCCTCCATTACAATCTTCAGTTTTGCATCAAATTCTCTCGTCATTTTATTTTCCAAAACTTCCATTCGTTCGGTGATGATTTTATCAGCAAGAACCATAATCATGTCTTCGTCTATTTGTGACAGATTATCATCTACAGCTTTTAATCCAAAACCCATAAGACAGAAAAACAAAATCAGAAATATCATGTTCTTCATTGTATTTAAATGTGACATTCTATTACTTAATGTAGATAATGATTGTCAATATAAATAATAGTCGGTCATTCTTATCAGAGTCATTACGTTTTCACAGTTTTCCGGTTGTTGACTGATTTTGTCTGTTTATATACTTATGAGTTTTGACTTTCTCTTTGGAAGATTGTTCGGAGTTCGGTAATTTTGTTATTACCCTTATCAAGAAAGTCTACTGTCTTACCTTACGACATCCGTGTACGTTTTTAATTCGATTACAACTTCGGTTAAAGGTTCAGCAATTGACGGTTTCTCTGGTGTCGTTAATGGGGAAAGAGATACATATCCTTCCGGAGCACATAGTTTTTCGGAGTATATTTCTAGTGTTCGTTCTGACACTAAGGTTATTGAGTGAAATATAAAAGTAGTTTTGCTCAAATTCAGTGAAAAGATTTTCTTTTTTTATGCATCTTTTTAGTGAGAATGTATTCGCAGAAATGATTTTATTCAAAAGAAATGTTGTTGTAGCAAACTATACATATAGTGTTATCAAGATTACATCTATAAGACCCCGTTTATAAAGTTCAAAATTAGGAGGAGTCGTTCTTCGTGAGCACCTGGGTTAACACCTCCACCTCCACCCGGTTGTTTTTTGTGGTGTCCACGTTGCTAAGCGTTTTGGTTGCCTATATATGTATTCACTTTTATGTCGTGAGCGCAATGTGCCCATGTCTATGGATTATCCATTCTAGATTGCACCTTCGTTTTTCTCTATCGTTTATATACAACGTGTCTGCCTACCCACTTGTATTTGAGGGTTGGGATTTCAATAATAGGGGAGGAATGTGTCCATAAAAGTTATATCCCACCACGTTTTATTGAATTGTCTGTACCAAGTCAGGAAAGTGAGCGGTCATCAATCTGTGCGTACAATTTTTCAGTTATATT
This sequence comes from Bathymodiolus brooksi, assembly GCA_963680875.1. Classification (NCBI taxonomy): domain Eukaryota; kingdom Metazoa; phylum Mollusca; class Bivalvia; order Mytilida; family Modiolidae; genus Bathymodiolus; species Bathymodiolus brooksi. The sequence continues at coordinate 61,055,914 of OY804575.1, forward strand.
TTGGAACTAGTATTTTTTGTTTTTCATTTTATTATCTCGACATTGATTCAGTATTAGGTAATGATCCATCGAGTACATGTCACCTTCAGCAGAGGTCAATCTAGCAGACGTTATTGTTGATAGGTACAACTGTCCTATCTCCACAAATGCATGACACGAGACACAAATAGATCATTTAATTCTTTATCAGTGAAAAACGTGATTTCTTTTCCTTTTCCATTTATAAAGGCATTATCTAATATTATTCAATTATCCTTCATTTTTTAAGAACGTATATTATAAAATCATGGATACTGACTTGAACAATTTACGGTTGCCATCGTTGATTGGCATTACGAGATTTCCATATTTCAACTGTTTGCCCGATATAGGTGTAAGCATTTTGCCTCTTTGATCCAAATTGTACTGATGATCGACTTTTGAAAATTCAAGACATGTGTTATGCATGGAACAGGAGAGACATACCTGTCTAAATATCTGTTTTCAATCTGATTTTTAAGGAGGGGTTCGAGGTTGCTGTTGTCCGATATTTTTATATTTTCCATCTTTATATAGTTTATGCAATCAAAGTCTATCACCACTAAAGTTGTGAGTTCGAATCCCGCTCACTCATGGCGAGGTGTAGTCGATACAACATTATGTAATAAAGTTTGTCAGTGACTTACGATAGGTCGATGGTTTTCCCCGAGTACTTCGGTTGCCTCCACCAATAAAAGTGACTGTCACGATATAACTGAAATATTGTTGAAAGTTGCATTAAACACCATAGCCATAACCCTCACCCTTTAACCGTTATTTTACATTTACCATGCACCTATACATTATGTTATTTTTCTTACAGGATAAAAGAGTGGTTTATTACCCTTATTGGATTGGTTACAACTGTTTCTTAATCAGAGTTTGTTTTACTCTTTGCTATAAAGTTCATGTGATATTTTTAACATTGGATGGAAAAGGCTCTGAGTAGACAGATCACGTATCTGCAAAATATTGTTTATGGAATACAAATGGACAATACAGACCATCTACAGTGAATGGAATGTCAAGAATTTGAATGAAAATTAATACACATCGGGAAAAGTACAGGCACAACTAAGCAGATACGAGACAAAGCAATCGTCGAATTTTTATTCTTCATTTTAAAAAGATATCGTTAAGTGTATACTTTATTTTGCTGTCACTCTGCTTTCTTAACCAATTTTTACTCCTGAAAAAGATGTACGCATCAGCTCGTCACTTTCAATATCTCCAGTTGAACTATAAGTAGAATGGGTTCGTATAAAACAGTCATCACCTTTATTAAGAGCGAATACAGCAACACCCGTGCATCATGTATAATCATAGGGTGTTGCTCGATTGTCAACATATAAAGCTCCACGGGAAACGATGTTAACATTATCTCAATCGACATGTAACTCGAATGTTCACCAAAAACTGTATAAAAGAACATGTAGACTCCATTAGGTGGCGCTATAAATATTCCAGTGTGACCATTGTAGCCATCACCAATGTTAGTTTCAATGTGGTTAAGATCAGTGTGTGATGTGGTCTTTAGTCATGTAAGCATAGAATGCGACTGTTGACGTCTACTCTGCCTTCAGAAGTCTAGTGACTGCAATTTTTATTTTCCAAAACCTCCATTTGTTCGGTGATGATTGTAATAACCATAATCATGTCTTCGTCTATTTTAGACAGATTGTCATGTTCATCCATTGGTCCAGAAACCATATGACAGAAAAACAAAACCAGAAATATAATGTTCTTCGTCGTCTTTAAATGTGACGTTCTATTACTTAATGTAGATAATTGTCGGTCACTCTTATCAAGAAAGTATGGCATCTTGCACTGCGACAATTCGTGTATATTCTTAATTAGAGCAATGATAACTGTTCGGTGATTACCGGTTTCTCTGGCGCCTTTAATTGGACAAGAGATACCTACCCTTCGTTGCACATGGTTTTGCGACGTGTAGTCCTTTCTTTCATGTAGCTTATTGAGTGAAATAAAAGTCATTTTACTTAAACATAATGAAATAATTTTACTATTTTATGGATATTAATATAGTGATAATGTATTCGCAGACATGATTTTATTCAAAAGAAATGCTATTGTTATTTAATTGATAAAAGTAAGCCGTAGGTAATTGCCAAACCGTGGTACATAGACATAAGACCTAATATCCATGATGCGGGGTGCCAATCTGTACATCAGTTGTCCCATTTGTATGTTCACATTATTGAAAGGTCTGGACCAAGCCAGGAAAGTAAGCGATCATGAATCTGTGTGCACAATTTTTCAATTATATTTTGGAACTGTTGCGACAGTGGAGTATTTTTTGTTTTTCACTTGTTATCTCGACGTTGATACAGTATTCATAGAAAATTAAATAATTTATTAGAAAATAGTCCATCTAGTACATGTCACCTCCAGCAGAAGTCAAACTAGCAGACGTTATTGTTCATAGGTACAACTGTCCTCGACAACCATGGATTACCCGAGACACAAATAGATAATTTAATTCTGATATCAGTTTTCAGATCAATGCCTATAACCACTAAAGTTGTGAGTTCCAATCTCACTCAGTCATGGTGAGGTGTACTCGATACAACATTATGTGATAAAGTTTGACAGTGACTTGCGACAGGACGATGGTTTTCTCTGGGTACTCCCGATTCTAGACGGTATCGAGTATTTTTTGAAAGTGGTATTTCGTCTGTGAGAAGGTTGTCTTTGGTTTACTTCAGAAGTATTCTTGTCGTGATACTGTTGTTGGTTTACTAGAACGGGATCTTTATGACCATAATATTGTTCATTTACCAGAATTGTACTGATGATCGACTTTTGAAAATTCAAGACATGTACTATCCATGGACAAGGAGAGACATACCTTTTTTAAGGGGGTTGTGGGTTGGGGTTGTCCGATTTTGTTTGTATTTTCCATCTTTATATAGTTTATGTTGTATTGGTGTTGTTTTGAATATTCGGATTGTTACTTTTGTACTGTTCTCTTCGTCGTCGTGGTCATGGTCGTATTTTAGCTGGATTTACAACTATCTATGCAATCAATGACTATCACCACCAAAGTTATGAGTTCGAACCCACTCAGTCATGGCGAGGTGTACTCGATACAACATTATGTGATAAAGTTTGTCAGTGACTTGCAACAGAATGTTGGTTTTCTCTGGGTACTCCGGTTGCCTCCACCAATGAAACTGACTGTCATGCTATCATTGAAATATTGTTGAATGTGGCGTAAAACAGCCTAACCCTTTAACTATTATTTTACAGTTATCATACACCTACCAATTATGTTATCTATCTTACAGGATAAAAGACTGGTTTTTTTTACCATTATTAGTTACAACTGTTTCTTGTTCATAGTTTGTTTTACTCTTTGTTATAAAATTAAAGTGACGTTTTTAACATTGGATGGAAAATGTTCTGAGTAGACAGATCACATATCTGCAAAATATCTTCATAGAAGTGAAATGAACAATACAGACCAACTACAGTGAATGGAATGTCAAGAATTTGAATGAAAACAAATACACCTCGGGAACGCTACAGGCACAACGAAGGAGATACGAGACAATACAATCGTCGAATTTTTATTCTTCATTTTCAAAGGAAATCGCTAAGTGTATACTTTATTTTGCTGTCACTCTGCTTTCTTAACCAATTTTTACCCCTGAAAAAGATGTACGCAACAAATGATCACTTTGAATGCTTCCACTGGGATTAGAAATAGAATGGGTTCTTATAAAACAGTCATCACCTTGGTTAAGAGCGAATACAGCAACACCCGTGCATCCTGTATAATCATAGGGTGTTGCTCGATTGTCAACAAATATAACTCCACGGGGAACACTGTTAACAGTTATCTGAATGGACATGTAACTCGGATGTGTACCAAAGGTTGTATAAAAGAACATGTAGACTCCATTAAGTGGTGCTATAAATATTCCAGTGTGACCATTGTAGCCATTGCCAATGTTAGTCTCAATGTGGTCAAAGATTAATGTGTGATGTGGTCCAATGTTAACTTCGTTTTTACTCATGTAAGCATAGAATGCAACAGTTGACGTCTCCTGTCTCTTGAAAAATCTAGTTAGTGCAATGAAAAGAAAACATATTTCAATGTATTTACATTCCAACAGTAACTATGATTAAGATAAATAGTTATATATTTTATTTACTTGAAACGAATTTATGTATCATTGTCTTCAACCATCAATAAGAAAAGAACTTGGTTTGATTTGATTTGGTTTAGTTTTATTGTGTTTAACGCCACTTTCAACAATATTTCAGATATATCGCGGCGGTCAGTTTTATTGGAGTAGGAAATTTGAGGATCCGGAGTAAACCACCGACCTGCCGCAAATCACTGACAAACTTTATCACATAATGTTGTACACCTCGCCTTGGGCGGCAGTCGAACCCACATCAGTGGTGATAGGCACCGATTGTATAGGTAATTGAAAATTTAACTACCATATGATCACGGCCACAACGGCCACTGAAAAGAACTTGGAGATTCACGAGGAAAGCAAATACTTTGTTAATAATTCTCGTAAAACATCCGTTGCATCCTTAGTTTTGTACCGGGAAAAACGTATAAACACAGAAATGATATTTTACCACATATTTACTTTACACCAAGTAAAACAAGAACACATCTTGCTAAAGAACGTGAAGACAACCATCTGATGTTGTTGCAATATTGTATTATAATAGAGCAAAATTTAGATTCCCAGGAATAGTTAATACTTAATTAATTTTAATTATTGTAAAACATGGGTCGCATCTTTAGCTTTGTACCGGACAAAGCGTATAAATACAGAACTGGTATATTACCACTCCTTCACCACCATCGGTATAACAAGAACACATCTTACTACAGAACGTGAAAACAACCATCTGAAACTTAATTAGATTAACTGCTTTTGATCTTGCTGCATTATTGTAATATAATAGAACTACTATAATTCTACTATACACTGACTTTCCAAAGAGGATTCAAGGCACCTATCTATATGGATTTGCATACTGTTGTCTCTAATTGACAATTTACCTTTATCAAATAAATACAGTTGTCTTAGGAATCTAGGTGATCGAACAGTAGTTGGTTTTATATTCGATCATGCACTCAGTGTCTATCACAATCAAGCTGTGATAGTTTTACTCATCTTACTCGATATTGACTTTTTGGTCAAGTTTGCCAATGACCTTTCTCTTGGTACTCCGTTTTCTTTTACTAAAACGTAATCCCCACGATATATTTAAATATGTCAAAGTAATATTAGACCCTTATAAGATACATTTGTGTAATTAGATATATTTAACGGACAAATATCTGTGACATGCTTACCTCGGTTGATGGGTATTTCAGAACTCCGATCGAATCTGTTAGTGTCCTTTCTATCCATCATAGGTAGTCTTATTGTTTGGATTCGAGTTGGTGTCGATTATGTTTCAAAAGTGGTATCTGGTCTGTGAGAAGATTGTCTTGGGTTTACTTCAGAAGTATTCTTGTTGTTACGGGGTCCTTGGGTTACCAGAATGGGATCTTTCTGACCATAATACTGGTCATTTACCAGCATGGTATCTCGTCTATCCTTCTTCCACTTTATCGTCATTTCATTCACAATTTCATTCAGTGCCGTTATCTCCTGTCGTTGTAAGTTTAACGTTTCTTCCATATTTTGTAATTTTGTAATGCCATTGTTTTGTTTCACTATTGTTTCCTCCAGGGCTTCTATTTTTTTCCTTGTTATGATATTGTTCCTCCATTAAAATCTTCAGTTTTGCATCAAATCCTCTCGTCATTTTATTTTCTAAAACTTCCATTCGCTCGGTGATGATTTTATCAGCAAGAACCATAATCATGTCTTCGTCTATTTTTAACAGATTGTCATCTACTGCTTTCAATCCAAAAATCATATGACAGAAAAATAAAATCAGAAACATAATGTTCTTCATTGTCTATAAAAGTGACGTTCTATTACTTAATGTAGATAATGATTGCCTATATAAATAATTGTCGGTCACTCTTATCAAGAAAGTAAGGCATCTTGCACTGCGACAGTTCAGGTAGGTTTTTAATTATATCAATGATAACTCTTCGGTGATTGCCGGTTTCTCTGATGCTGTTAATTGGACAAGATATACCTACCCTTTCGGGGCACATGTTTTTCTACCTGTAATCCCTTCTTACATGTAACTTATTGAATGAAATATAAGTAGTTTTGCTTAAATTTAATGAAAGGATTTTAGCATTTTGTGGATATTTATAGTGATATTCTATTCACAGCAATTATTTTTATTCAAAAGAAATGCTATAGCAACAAGTTAGAATATTTATTTGATAAAAGACCTAGTATATAGGCAGCGGGATCCCAGACGAATCAAATACACAACTCTTCCATTTGACTCCACACAAACGAGTTCCTCGTGTTTGGAGAAAAACAACAAGCTCATTGGGCCTAAAATAATTTGCATAATATTATTTATTTATTTATTTATTTATTTATTTATTTATTTATTTATTTATTTATTTATTTATTTATTTATTTATTTATTTATTTATTTATTTATTTATTTATTTATTTATTTATTCATAGGTAGTGGGGTGCTAACATATGAAAAGGTGGATAATAGCTGGACGTTTGTGCTTGTGTTAGTGGAAGGAATGTATATTATATATTTTTGTTCACAATTTTACTTTGTGGCAATCAGAACATCCATTCACAGGCCCATCACAACACACATTGTTACCTACATCGTTTATTGCTAGTACAATTGTTCTTGTCATGAATAATTTCTCTTTTCTCGTAAAGCATTCAATTGAACCAGTATATCTTGAACGTGGCATGTTTAGCTATATATCAGCTTTATCGGATCATATCAACACCATGTTGCAAAGTATTTGTCACCTGCATACAGATAACAAAACAGGAAATAAGATTTTGGTTCGAAGATACCTATTGCTTCCCTATTATGTCAATCGATGGCTTTTTTTCTATCTAAAATTTAATTCATAGATTGACTCTCTCTCTCTCTCTCTCTCTCTCTCTCTCTCTCTCTCTCTCTCTCTCATAGGACTAACATTATACATATGTGTCGCCAAAATTACATGTATTAGACCCTGCCTGTGTATAAAGTTCAAGATGAGGAATCCTCGTACTTCCTGAGCACTTGGGTTCGCAACCAACCACTCACCAACCCCAATCCCCCCCCCCCGAGTTTTTGGATGGGGTCCGAATTGCTTATCCTTTTGGTTTTATATGTTGTGTTAAATGTGTCTTCGTTCTGTGTCGTGTGCCCAATGTGAATGCGTCTGAATTGTCCATTCTTGATTGCCCCTTCCATTTACTCTATTGTTAAATTACAATGCCTCTGACTACCCAATTATCTTTAATGATTGGCATTTTACTTACATTACATATAGAACACACTCACTTGCATTATGTGCATTTCACTAACAGGAGAGGGTAGTATGTTTTGGTTTTCGTCAATTATCTCGACGTTGATTCAATATTCAAAGAAAATTAAATAATTTATCACAAATGTTCCATCGAGTGCATTTCACCTCTAGCAGACGTTATTACTCATAGGTACAACTGTCCTATCTAAAGAAATTGATGACTCGAGACACAAATAGATCATTTAATTATTATATCAGTGATAAACGTGATTTCATATTTTCCTCTGCTTCCATTTATAAAGGAATATGCGATATGATCTAGTATATTTCAATGAGCCTTCATTTTTAAGAACATACAATATAGATTCATGGATACTATGTCATGAACGATTTACGGTTGTCATCGTTGATTGATCGTCCATTACCATATTTCCATATTTCAACTGCTTGCCCGAGATAAGTATAAGCATTTTGCCCCTTGATTCAAATTGTACTGATGATCGACTTTTGAAACCCCTTGACAGGTGCAATGCATGGACCAGGAGAAGCATACCTTTTTCAGTGCATGGTCTCAATCTGGTTTTAAGGGGGTTCTGGGTTGCTGTTGTCCGATTGTTGGGGTATTTTCCATCTTTATATAGTTAATGTTGCATTTGGTGTTGTTTTGAATATTCGGATTGTTATTTGTGTACTGTTCTCTTTAACCGTTACGGAGGCGTCGTGGTTATGACCGTATAGTAGTTGGATTTACAACTACCTATTCAACGAATGCATATCACCACTAAAGTTGTGAGTTCGAATCCCGTTCAGTCATGGTGAGGTGTACTCGATACAACATTATGTAATAAAGTTTGTCAGTGACTTCCGACAGGTCGATGATCTTCTCCGAATACTTCGGTTGCCTCCACCAATAAAAGTGACTGTCACGATATAGCTGAAATATTGTTGAAAGTGGCGTTAAAGCAATAATCCTAACCCTTTAACCGTTATATTACAGTTGTCCTACACCTACAAATTATGTTATTTTCTACCTACCCTTCCGGAACACATTGTTTTGTGACGTTTAGTCCCTTCGAACATGTAGCTTATTGGGTGAAATAAAAGTAGTTTTGCTTAAATTTAATGAAATGATTTTTGTATGTTATGGGATATAGACATAAGACATAATATATACGCTGTGGGTACCAATCTGTCAATCATTTGTCCCAGACGAATCAAATACACAAGTCTCCCATTTCACTCCACAAAAGAGTGCCTCGTGTTTAGAGAAAAGCAACGTGCCTATTGGGCCTAAGAATAATTTGCATAATATACACAAAGAAAAAAGTTAAGCACCCCATGCTTTTTTGAAATGACAAATGATACGACAAGTATCACGAGATTACTGACCAGATTATCTCAAGAACGCAATGGTGACCTGATAGGACATTACATTGGCTGTAAGAAACCACCAAAAAAATCAAGAAAAATGTGAATTTAATGAATATTTATTCACAATATCACAAGGCCAGTTTTTGTAGTAAAGCATGTCCATTTTAAGCATTGACCTTCACAGTTCAAAAAACACGATAAGATTGTCATTTCACTTTCAAAACATCACTTATAAATCACTTAACGACATCTATTGTTCAAAGTTCAGTACCGGGTGTAACCCCCACGTACTTGGATGACGGCCTCAATCCTGCGTCTCATCCCTCCAGTTAGACGTCGGATGTCCTGTTGTGATAGCTGCTGCCATTCCCGATGCAATGCTGCTTCCAATTGACGAATGTTTTGTACAGGAGGTTCCCGAGCCAGCATACGATGGCCTAACATGTCCCAAATATGCTCTATGGGATTCAAATTCGGCCTCATGGTTGGCCAAGGAACAGAAGTCACGGCTTTGCTTTGGAGGTAGGCGGTTACTGCTCTTGAACAATGAGGCCTGGCGTTGTCATCCATATTCACAGGCCTTGTAGCTAGTGGGTGGTTGTCGAAATGGGGGACAAAAACTGGTTGCAAGACGTTTCTGATGTACTGATCACCAGTTAGGTAGCCTTGTATGGTGACTAAATCCAGCTTGCAGTCATGAGAGATACGCCCTCAAACCATTACTGAGCCTCCACCGTAAAAGAAAGTTGGCTGGATGTTCTTTGGGGTATAGGCTGTATTTTTGTGTCTCCAAGCCCTCATCCGGCCGTCGGTTACATGAAGCAGAAACCGGCTCTAGTCTGACCAATGGATATTGCGCCATGTCCTTAAATTCCAATCACGTCGTGCTAAACACCTTGCCAATAAAGGTAATAACAAAATTACCGAACTCCGAACAATCTTACAAAGGGAAAGTAAAAACTCATAATTATATAAACAGACAAAATCAGTCAACAACCGGAAAACTGTGAAAACCGTAATGACCCTGACTTGGTACAGGCATTTCTAAAGAAATGGTGGGTTGAATCGTCGATGTCGGTCTGCCAACAGTGGACGTTTGATGACTCTCCATGACTTTCAGACGATTTCTAACTGTTCTTGTTGACAGATGTCTATTGGGCAGCCAGTGTTGTTTGAGTACGGGACTGGTTGCGAATGGCATCCATCTAACCAAACCCTGCAATGCCCTGTCGTCACGATCAGATGCTACCCGTGGTCTACCGGATCTTGGCAAGTCTTTCACATTGTTGGTTTGTGTGTTTTCTCACCAGTCGGCTGACTACAGTATAGTGGTAGCCCATCTGACGTCCAATAGCTTTGAAGGACATCCCTGTTGTATGCATGCCGATTATTTCCCATCTTTGTGCTTCTGATATTCGCCTTCGTCCCATGCTTACTAAGAATGAATACATGTTTTAAAACACCGGATTTAAATACCCAAATTCGAAGCGCGAACATACTGAATTTTGAGTAATGCGTGAGAGGCATGGTTCACGTGCATGACTAGTCGATATTAGACATAATGGTCACACCTGTGTGAGCACATCTTTTTAATGGAACATGTTTTCTATGTTGTGTGTTATATTTGTCTTCGTTCTGTGTCGTGTGCCCAATGTGCCTGTGTCTGAATTGTCCATTCTTGATTGCCCCTACGCTTTTCTCTATCGTTTATTTACAACGAGGCTGACTACCCACTTATGTTTGAGGTTGGCTTTTTACTTAAATGTGGAAAACTCTAACTTTCGTGATTTGCATTTCATTAGCAGGGGAGGGTTGTGCCCATAAATGTTTATCCCGACACTTTTATTGAAATATCTGTACCAAGTGAGCGTCATGACAACTTTTCAATTATATTTTGGAACTATTGCGACAGTGTGGTATTATTATTTTTTTCATTTATTATATCGACAATGATTCAGTATTCAAAGAAAATTAAATCATTTATTTTTTTTAAATGTTCCATCTAGTACATTTCACCTCCAGCAGAAATCAAACTAGCAGACGTTATTGTTCATAGGTACAACTGTCCTATCTCGACAAATGGCTGACCTGTGACACAAAGAGATCACTTAATTCTTATATCAGTGAAAAACGTTATTTTATCCCGTGTTTTCATCTATAAAGGCGACATTATCTAATATAATTAAATTAGCCTTCATTTTGTAAGGAACGTACATTATAAATTCATGGATAGTCCTGAACGATTTACGGTTGTCATCGTTGATTGATCGCCCAATTTTCCAATATTTCAACTGCTTGCTCGATACAATTATAAGCATTTTGCCTCTTTCTACTGATCATTTTGCCAAATTGTACTCATCATCAATTTTTGAAACCTCTTGGCAGGTGCTATGCATCGACAAGAGAGAAATACCGTGCAAAGTGTCTTATCTATTCTCATTTTTAAGGGACTTGTTTGTATTTTCCATCTTTATACACTTTATGTTGCATTGGTGTTGTTTTGAATATGCGGATTGTTTTTTGTACTGTTCTCTTTAATCGTTATTTTACAGTTGTCATGCACCTAGAAATTGATTTATCTTTCTTACAGGATAAATGGTTGGTTAAATATCTGTGTAACTTTATATGAAAATGTTATTATTTTTCATAGAAGTCAAACATGACTATACAGACACACTACAGTAAATGGAATGTCAAGAATTTGAATGAAAACAGATACACCCTGGGAACGATACAGGCACAACGAAGCAGATATGAGACAAAACAATCGTCGAATTTTTATTCTTCATTTTGAAAGGATATCGTTAAGTAGACTTTATTTTGTTATTCCTCTGCTTTCTTAACCAATTTTCATTCCTGAAAAAGATGTGCGCATCAAAGGGTCACTTCGAATTATTCCAGTTGAAGCATAAGTAGAATGGGTTCTTATAAAACAGTCATCACCTTGGTTAAGAGTGAATACAGCAACACCAGTACTTCCTATATAAGCGGTGGGTGCTGCTTGATTGTCAACAAATATAGCTCCACGGGCAACACTGTTAACAGTTATCTCAATGGACGCGTAGCTCGCAGGTTCACAAAAAACTGTATAAAAGAACATGTAGACTCCATTAAGTGGTGCTATGAATACTCCAGTGTGACCATTGTAGCCATTGCCAATGTTAGTTTCAATGTGGTCAAATATTAATGTGTGATGTGGTCCAGTGTTTGCTTCGTTTTTACTCATGTAAGTATAAAATGCAACAGTTGACGCCTCATCTGCCTTGAGGAGTCTACTAGCTGCAATGAAAAAAAAACACCTTACAATATATGTACATTCCGAAAGTAACTATGATTATGATATATATTTAGTTACTTGAAATGAAATTATTTATACTATGCACTGACTGTACAAATGAGGATTCAAATCACCTGTCTATGTGATTTTTGTTTCCTAATTGGTACACGACGGATGTAACATGTACAACAGGAACCGCTTACCAACCCCCCCCCCCCCTCCCCCCCTGGATTTTAGTGGGGATAGTGTAGTGTTTTATAGATCATTCTTTGTCCTTTTCCTTTAGCCATTGCATTGTCTGTCTTACAGGATCTGATTACCCTCTTGATATTTTCATAGTTTTCTTATCTTAGAAGTCTACATACTCGTATAGTAGTTGAAATGATATTTATCTACACATACAGTGTCTATTACCACCAAGACGTGCGAGTTCAACTCCGTGTACTCGATATTACCTTGTTTGGTCAAGCTTGCCAATGACTTGCCAAAGGTTTTCTCTTGTTACTCCACTTCGTTTACTACAACGTCATTCCCACGATATAACGTAAATATATTTTAAGTAAAATTAGACACTTGTAACATAATTAGATACATTTAAAGGACAAATATATTTTACGTGCCTACCTCGGTTGATGGGTACTTCAGACCTTCGATCGAATCTGTTAGTGTCTTTTTTATCCATCATATGTGTTCCTTTTATATGAATTCTAGTAGGCATCGAGTGTTTTGCAAAAGTTGTGATTGGTCTGTGAGAAGATTGTCTTTGATTTACTTCAGAAGTACTCTTGATGTTATGGGGTTCTTCATTTACCAGAACTGGATATTTATGTCCATAATATTGTTCATTTACCAGAATGGTATCTTTTCTATCCTTCTTCCACTTTAGCGTCATTTCATTCACAATTTCATTCAGTGCCGTTATCTCTTGTCGTTGTAAGTTTAACGTTTCTTCCATATTCTGTAGTTTTGTAATCTCATTGTTTTGTTTCACTATCATGTCCTCGAGGGTTTTTATTTTTTCCTTGTTATGATATTGTTCCTCCATTACAATCTTCAGTTTTGCATCAAATTCTCTCGTCATTGTAGTTTCTAAAACCTCCATTCGTTCGGTGATGATTTTATCAGCTATAACCATAATCATGTCTTCGTCTATTTGTGGCAGATTATCATCATTTTCCTTTAATCCGAAAACCATATGATAGAAAAACAAAACCAGAAATATAATGTTCCTCATTGTCTTTAAAACGTGCCGTTCTATTACTTAATGTAAATAATGATTGTCTATATAAATAATTGTCGGTCACTCTTATCAAGAAAGTCTACTGTCTTACCTTACGACATCAGTGTACGTTTTTAATTCGAGCACAGCTTCGGTTAAAGGTTCGGCGATTAACGATTTATCTGGTGTCGTAAATGGGAAAAGAGATACATATCCCTCCGGAGCACATGTTTGTTCGGAATATACTCCTAGTGTTCGTTCTGACACTAAGGTTATTGAGTGAAATATAAAGGTAGCTTTGCTAAAATTCAGTGAAAAGATTTTCGTATTTTATGCATCTTTTTAGTGAGAATGTATTCGCAGAAATGATTTTATTCAAAAGAAATGTTATTGTAGCAAATTATACTTATATGTCATCAAGATTACATCTATAAGACCCTGTGTATAAAGTTCAAAATTAGGACTCGTCGTTCTTCGTGAGCACCTGGGTTAGCACCCCTACCCCATCCCGTTTTTTTTTGTTTTGTTTTTTGTGGTGTCCGCGTTGATAATCGTTTTGGTTATCTATGTTATGCTTAATTTGTATTCGTTTTTATGTCGTGAGCACAATGTGCCTGTGTCTCTGGATTGTCCATTCTTGATTGCACCTTCTTTTGTCTCTATCGTTCATATACAACGTCGCTGCCTACCCACTTGTATTTGAGGCTTGGGATTTCAATAACAGGGCAGGAATGTGCCCATAAAAGTTAAACCCCACCGCGTTTTATTGAATTGTCCATACCAAGTCAGGAAAGTGAGCGGTCATCAATCTGTGCGTACAATTTTTTTAGCTATATTTTGGAACTAGTATTTTTTGTTTTTCATATATTATATCGACAATGATTCAGTATTCAGAGAAAATTAAATAATTTATCTCAAGATGTTCCACATAGACTCTAGTACATTTCATCTCCAGCAGAAGTCAAACTAGCAGACATAATTGTTCATAGGTACAACTGTCATATCTAAAAAAAAATGGATGACACGAGACACAAATAGATCATTTATTTCTTATACCAGTGAAAAACGTGATGTCTTATTTTTTATTCTGCTTCTATTTATAAAGGCATATGAGACATTATCTAGTATAATTCAATTAGCCTTCCTTTTCTAAGAACATACATTATCAATTCATGGATACTGAACAATTTACGGTTACCATCGTTGATTGGTCGCCCATTACGAGATTTTCATATTTCAACTGCTTGCCCGATATAAGTATAAGCATTTTGCCCCTTGATCTAAATTGTACTCATCATCGACTTTTAAAAATTTAAGACATGTGCTATGCATGGACCAGGAGAGACATACCTGTCTAAATATCTGGTTTCAATCTGGTTTTTAAGAGGGATCGAGGTTGCTGTTGTCCGATATGTTTGTATTTTCCATCTTTATATAGTTTATATTGTATTGGTGTTGTTTTGAATATTTGGATTGTTATTTTTGTACTGTTCTCTTTAACCGCTACGGTGCCGTCGTGATCGTGATCGTGTGGTAGTTGGTTTTACAAATACCTATGCAATCAATGCCTATCACCACTAAAAGTTGTGAGTTCGAATCCCGCTCAGTCATGGTGAGGTGTACTCGATATAACATTATATGATAAAGTTTGTCAGTGACTTGCGACAGGTCCATTGTTTTCCCGGAGTACTTCGGTTGCCTTCACCAATAAAGGTGACTGTCACGATATAACTGAAATATTGCTGAAAGTGGCGATAAACACCATAATCCTAACCCTCACCCTTTATCCGTTATTTTACAGATGCCATACACCTACTCATTATCTTATCTTTCTTACAGAATAAAAGAATGTTTTTACCATTATTGGTTACAACTGTTTCCTAATCAGAGTTTGTTTTACTCTTTGTTATAAAGTTAAAGTGACATTTTTAACATTGGATGGAAAATGTTCTGAGTAGACAGATCACATATCTGCAAAATATCTGTTCATAGAAGTGAAATGGGCAATACAGACCAACTACAGTGAATGAAATGTCAAGAATTTGAATGAAAACAAATACACATTTGGAACGGTAAAGGCACAACGAACCAGACACGAGACAAAAACATTTTTAAAGAAATCGTCAACTATATAATTTATTTTGTTGTCACACTGCTTTCTTAACCCATTTTTACTCCTGAAAAAGATGTACGCATCAAATAATTACTGTTAATACTTCCAGTTTAAGCGTAAGTAGATTGGGTTTGTATACAACAGTCATCACCTTGGTTAAGAACGAAGACAGCAACACCTGTGGATCCTGTATAAGCGCTGGGTGCTGCTACATTGACAACAAATATAGCTCCACGAGCTACACTGTTAACAGTTATCTCAAACGACATGTGGCTAGTACGTGTACCAAAAATGCATCAAAGAACATGTAGACTCCATCTGCTGCTTTTAATCCGAAAACCATATGACAGAAAAACAAAACCAGAAATATCATGTTCTTCATTGTCTTTAAATGTGACGTTCTATTACTTAATGTAGATAATGATTGTCTATATAAATAATTGTCGGTCACTCTTATCAAGAAAATATGACATCTTGCACCGCGACAATTCGTGTAGGTTTTTAATTAGATCAATGATAGCTGATCGGTGATTACTGGTTTCTCTGGTGCCGTTAATTGGATAAGTGATACCTACCCTTCCGGAGCACATGGTTTTGCGACGTGTAATCCCTTCTTGCATGTAGCTTATTGAGTGAAATAAAAGTAGTTTTGCTTAAATTTAATGAAAGGATCTTTGCATTTAATGGATATTTATAGTGATAATGTATTCACAGAAAGGATTTTGTTCAAAAGAAATGCCATAGTAGCAAGTATGAATATATAATTGATAAAAGACCTAGTATCTACGCTGCGGGTACCAACCCGTCCGTCAGTTTTCCCAGACGAATCAAATACACAACTCTCCGATTTGACTCCACGCATAAGAGTTTCTCATGTTTGGAGAAAAACAACATGCTCATTGCCCATAAAACAATTTGCATAATATTTACTTATTTATTCATTGGTAGTGGAGTGGTAAAATATGAAAAAAATTGATAATATCTGGACGTTTGTACTTGTATTAGTGGAAGGAATGCATACTATATATTTTTAGTACATAACGTATGAAAATGCTTTATTTTGATTGGATGATTAGTGTTTACTATTTTTAAATAGTGCACTTGACAACGGGTAACTACACCTAGCGACGGGAACTACACCAGTTTCAAACGATTTTCCGCGGGCATTATACCTGTGGCATAGATTTTCCCGCGTTATCTTTATATATTTTTGGCAAGATTTAAATTCGTTAAAATAGACGGCGCCTTTCATTGATAATGAAATAAATTCTATTATTCTAAAACTGAATTAAATAACATATATATTACATTAGAAAATATCCTTTCCACAAATCACAATGCAACCCACTTTTATTGTGGAAGGTAAAATAACCGACGCACGATTTTTCATCGTAGTTCGAGATCTTTTTTTATACAGGATGTATTGTTGATATATTGGTGTGAATAATATATATGAGGTATATTCTATCTAATATTCATCTCTCTCTCTCTCTCTCTCTCTCTCTCTCTCTCTCTCTCATGCCCCACGATTACATGTAGTAGGACCTATCTATAAAGATTGGTCTGTGCTCAATGAGCCTGTGTCTCTGGATTGTCAATTCTTGATTGCACTTTCGCTTTACTCTGCCGTTTAATTACAACGACGCTGCCTTCTCACTTATTCTTGAGGTTGACATTTTACTTACATGTGGAAAACACTTACTTGCATTTCACTAGCAGGGGAGGGTTGTGCCCATAAAAGCTTAATCCCGCCACTTTTCATTGAAATGTCTTTACCAAGCCAGGAAAGTGGGAGGTCATGAATCTGTGTGTACAATTTTTCAATTATATTTTGGAACTCTTGCGACGGTGTAGTATTTTCCATTTTTTATATATTATCTCGACGTTGATTCAGTATTGTAGTAAATCTATTATTGCAAACCCTTTTATTTTTATTAACACTCTGAGACTTGTAGGTAAGTCGGTCCTCACAGATCCAGAAGTTATGGAACAGGATGCACAGCAACTCAGGTGTTATTACTCAATGAATAACAACAATTATTCTGGGTCATTAATATATCTATATATCGATATATTAATATTATTTTATCAATTTAAAATGTATTCTGCAATAAGTAATCCTCACACAAATATAACAAAACAATGTTTGTTAAAACAACAGAAGGACCTAAGTTCCAACTTGTATTAAAAATATAAGAAAACTCCAAGGAATCATAATCGATGGATTTGAATAACATTCATTAAAAAGGGTGCAAAAATCCCCAGGCCTAAAATTATTGATATGGTGGGGGATAATAGCCTCTCTGAAAATATTGTGTCTACACAGTAAAAATAACTTGCTTAATACTTATAGAAATAAATATTACTTTTTCATTAAAATCTGCTTACTTATTTCGTAATTATCAATCTAAAAGTGTTGTCTGTAGTATCTAGTATCTATTCACTGTAGAGTCCAATAATTTCTCAGCAGATTATCAGCCGACGAACATCGGCCATAGAGGTCTATCATTCCGCCATATACGGAATCGAATCCTCTATTTATACCTTTTCAAATTAGTACCACGTGGTACCAACCGTCCAATCAAAATAATGGATTCTCCCGGTCAGATTGAATTTGGCTACAGGATTAAATTGACAAGTGCCCCATTTACAACCGGATTATGTGCTATTACGGAGTTAAAACGTGATGGATCTTAATACAATTCGACAAGGACCTGAATGAATACGTAAGTGAACCGGACATATCTATAAAAATAGAGACAGTGTAGTTTAAATGGGTGACAGGATGGTTGACAGGCCTGCCTGTCACGGCGGCAGCATAAACTTTCTCGTTGGTGCTTAACTATGATAAATAGTCCCACGAACGCTCTACTGATTACATAATTGTTCAGCTTTTCCCTATAAAACAAGTTTGCAAAAATCATTTAACTTCGAACTAGGAATATTCGAAAACATTAAAAACACGTGGTTGATTGAAAATAGTAAGCATGACCTAGATCGAGAAAAAGGGGAGGGATATTCTGAAGTTGTCTTAATGATCAATTAATTCAACAATAAATACAATTCAATTAATCACACAGTTAAATTAAACAAAGTAGGAATACATATTCTTTACTCAATAATTTCTCTTATCACATAAATATAAGAGAAATGTGTATTCACTTCACTCTTCAGTTGACCCAGAAAATCAATAACATATAAAATACGTAAAGTGCACAAGGCCAAGACAAGTAAAAACAATTATAACATTTTACAATTAATGACTCATAGGGTTATTACAGTATTCAGAGAAGTATAAATAATTTATCATAAAATGTTGCATGGAGTACAGGTCACCTCCAGCAGAGGTAGAACTAGCAGACGTTATTTTTGATAGGTACAACTGTCCTATCTCGATAAATGGATGACCCGAGACACAAATAGATCATTTAATTCTTATCTCAGTGATAAACGTGACTTCTTATTTTGTTTCCTGTTTTCATTTATAAAGGAATATGCGATATTATCTAGTGTATTTCAAATAGCCTTCATTTTTAAGAACGGTTTTTAGTGGAGTTCGTGTTACTCGATCTTTAGTTTTATGTGTATATTTTGTAGATCGTTGTTTGTCCTTTTGTACTTTTTCTTTTGGCCATTGTGTTGTTTGTTCTTCTTCGATATACTGTACGTATTCTTTGGTATCTTTAAACTCTTTTTATAGATTCATGTATACTAAGTCCTGAGAGATTTACGGTTGTGACCGTTGATTGGTCGCCCATTATGAAATTTCCATATTTCAACTGCTTGCCCGATATAGGTATAAGCATTGTGCACCTTTAATCCAAATTGTACTGATGATCGACTTTTGAAAATTCAAGACATGTGCTTTACATGGACCAGGAGATACATACCTTTCCAAGTGCCTGATCTCAATTTCATTTTTAAGGGGGATCAAGGATGATGTTGTCCGATTTTATTTTGTATTTTCAATCCTTATATACTTTGTATTGCATTGGTGTTGTTTTGACTATTCGGATTATTATCTTTTACTGTTCTTTGTAACCGTTATTTTACAGTTGTCATACACCTACAAATTATGTTATCTTTCTTACAGGATAAAAGAGTGGTTTATTACCCTTATTAGTTACAACTGTTTTTTCATTAGAGTTTGTTTTACTTTTTGCAATAATGTTAAAAATTGACATTATTAACATTCGGTGGAAAATGTTCTTAGTAGACAGATCGCATATCTTCAAAATATCTGTTCATAGTAGTCAAAAGGGACAATGCAGACCAATTACAGTGAATAGAATGTCAAGAATTTGAATGAAAACAAATACACATTGGGAAAGCTACGGGCACAACGAAGCAGATACGAGACAATACAATCGTCTATTTTTTCAATTTTTAAAGAATATACTTTATCTTTTATTTTTTGTTGTTGTTGTAATTTTCCATTTTTACATACAATACAGACATTACAATTCATTTACACAACAAGACATTACACACACTATATTGGCATTTTCCGATCTGGATATATATATGTATGTATTGAATTAATACCTACAGGTATATCACAAGTAATTACATATGAAATGGTCATGATCAGAGCTCCAGATAATTTTCGATTTTGATGGAGTTATTTCCCCTTATTTTTTGGAAATAGGAATAATTTTTTTTTCAATTTACTGATTACTAATCTTTATTTTGTTGTACCTCTGCCTTCTTAATCTTTTGTTACTCTTGACAAAGATGTGCGCATCAAATCATTACTGTTAATACTTCCAGCTGAGGCATAAGTAGAATGGGTTCTCGTGAAACAGTCATCACCTTGGTTAACAGTGAATACAGCAACACCCGTGCTTCATGTATAAGCTGCTTGATTGTCAACAAATATAGCTGCACAACTAACACTGTTAACAGTTATTTCTATCGACATGTAACTCGGATGTCTACCACAAACTGAATAAAAGAACATGTACACTGATGTGGACCAATATTTACTTCGTTTTTACTCATGAAAGCATAGAATGCAACAGTTGACGTCTCCTCTGCCTTGAGCAGTCTAGTAACTGCAATGAAAAACAACACCTTTTAATATATTTACATTCCGATAGAAAGTATGATTAAGATATATATTCATATATTTATTTCCTTGAAGCGAATTTAGGTATCATTGTCTTCAATCATCCACATGAACAAAACCTGGAGATTCACGGGAATAGTTAATACTTGATCTATTTTAATTGTCGTAAAACATGCGTCGCATCTTAGGTTTTTTCCCGGATGAAACGTATGAAAATTGAAATGGTATATTACCACCTCTTTACTCTACACCATCATCGGTATGACAGGAACATATCTTACTACAGAACGTGAAAACAACCATCTGAAACTTAATTAAATTAACTGCTGTTGATCTAGTTGCATTATTGTAATATAATAGAATTATTTGTATCATCTAACTGTACAAAGAAGACTTAAAGCACCTGTCTGAATGGATTTTTTATAATGTTTTCTCTGATTGACAATTTACCTTTATCTAATAAACACAATTGAACTCCAAGATTACATGTATTAAGACCTGTGTATAAAGTTTAAGATTAGGACTCACTGTTCGTCGTGAGAACCTGGGTTTACCACCAAATACCCCCTCCCCAAATACACACACACCCTCTCGGTATTTTCGGTCGGTCCCGTCCGTTGTGCTCACCTTTTTGATTTTCTATGATGGGCTTAATTTGACTTCGTCCTATGTCGTGTACCCAATGTGCCCATATTTCTGGATTGTCCATTCTTGATTGACCCTTCGCTCATCTCTCGTTTATTTACAAGGACGCTGCATACTCACTTATTTTCGAGGGTTGTTAGTTTACTTACATGTGGAAAACACTTGCATGCTTTGTATTTCATTAGCAGGGTAAGGTTGTGCCCATAAACGTTTAACCATGCCACAAATTATTGAAATGTCTGAAACAAGCCAGGAAAGTGAACGATCATAAATAAGTGTGTACAATTTTTCAATTATATTTTGGAACTGTTCGACAGTGTAGTATTTTTTTTCATTTATTATCTTGACGTTGATTCAGTATTCAAAGAAAATTGAATAATTCATCAGAAAATGACATGTCTAGTACATGGCACCTCCAGCAGAAGTCAAACTAACAGACGTTATTGTTCATAGGTACAACTGTCCTATCTTAAACAAATGGATGACCCGAGACACAAATAGATCATTTAATTCTTATATCAGTCAAAAACGTGATTTCATTTTTGTCCTGTTTCCATTTATAAAGGTGTATGCGACATTATCTAATATAATTCAGTTAACCTTCATTTTTTTAGAACGTACATTATTAATTCATGGATACTAATTCCGTAGAGATTTACGGTTGTGACCGTTAATTTGTCGCCCGTTACGAGTTTTCCATATTTCAACTGCTTGCCCGATATAAGTATAAGCATTTTGCTCTTGATTCAAATTGTACTGATGGTCGAATTTTGAAAATTCAAGATATGTGCTATGCATGGAACAAGATATACATACCTTTCTAAGTGCTTGGTCTCAATCTGGTTTTAAGGGGGGTCTGGGTTCCTTTGTCCGATTTTTGGGGGGTATTTTCTATCTTTACATAGTTTGTGTTCCATTGGTGTTGTCTTGAATATTCGGATTGTTATTTCTGTATTGTTCTCTTTAACCGTTACGGGGCCGTCGTGGTCGTGATCATATGGTAGTCGGATTTACAACTACCTATGTAATCAATGCGTATCACCGCTAAAGATGTGAGTTCGAATCCCGCTCAGTCATGGCGAGGTATACTCGATACAACATTGTGTGATAAAGATTGTTAGTCACTTGCGACAGGTCGGTGGTTTTCTCCGGGCAACTGTTTCTTATTAGAGTTTATTTTACTCCTAAACTAGACAGAACACAAAACTGCAAAATATCTCTTCATAGAATACATATGGACAATACACACAAATTATAATGAATGGAATGTCAAGAATTTGAATAAAAACAAATACACCTTTGGAAAGATACGAGACCAACAAAACATTTTTTTTATTAATTTTTAAAGAAATCGTTAAGTTTATACTTTATTTTGCTGTCACTCTGCTTTCTTAACCAATTTTTACTGCTGAAAAAGATATACGCTGATAATCACCACTGTGAATACATCCAGTGGAATGATCAGTAGAATGGGTTCTTATAAAACAGTCATCACCTTGATTAAGAGCGAATACAGCAACACCCGTGCTTCCTGTATAATCGTAGGATGTTGCTCGATTGTCAACATATATAGCACCACGGGCAATACTGCCAACAGTTATCTCAATCGATATGGAACTGGGATGTGTACCAAAAACTGTATAAAAGAACAAGTAGACTCCATTAAGTGGTGCTATGAATGCTCCAGTGTGACCATTGTACCGGTGTTAGTTTCAATGTGGTCAAAGATCAGTGTGTAATGTGGACCAACGTTTACCTCCGTTTGACCCATGTAAGCATAGAATGCGACTGCCGACGTTTCCTCTGTCTTGAGAAGTCTAGTAACTGCAATGGAAATATTTGATTGTACATGATTTCGGTATATAAGTATATTTATGCAACATATGTATTTCATTTTTCTTGAGACGAATTTGTGTGAACCTATATAACTCTATCATAACCTTATTTGTACTTTGTACGAAGGGTTTCATTAATGAAACAAGATATGGTTTACCTTTCAAATAACCTCTCTACGTGGATTTTATACTGTTTCCTATAACTGGCAATTTATCTTTTTCTTATTAATACAGTTGTCTTAGGAGTCTAAATGATCGTGTAGTAACTGGATTTATTCTCAACTATGCATTCAGTGTCTATCACCACTAACTCGTGCGAGTTCGACTCCATGTCCTTGATATTGCCTTGTTTAGTCAAGCTTGCCAGTGACTTGCATAATGTTTTCTCTTGGTACACCGCTTCTTCTAATAACATGTTATCGCCACGATATAGTTAAATATATTTAAAGCAATATTGAACACTGGTAAAATAACTAGATACATTTAACGGACAAATATCTTTTACCTCGGTTGATGGGTATTTCAGACCTTCTAATCGAATCTGTGTCCTTTTTATCCATCATAGGCCTCGGTTGATGGGTATTTCAGACCTTCTAATCGAATCTGTGTCCTTTTTATCCATCATAGGCCTCGGTTGATGGGTATTTCAGACCTTCTAATCGAATCTGTGTCCTTTTTATCCATCATAGACCTCGGTTGATGGGTATTTCAGACCTTCTAATCGAATTTGTGTCCTTTTTATCCATCATAGGTCTTCTTTTTGTTTGGATTCGAGTTGGTGTCAATTTTTTTTCAAAATTTGTGTCTGGTCTTCTAGAAGATTGGCTTTGGTTTACTTCAGAAGTATTCTTGGCCTGATACTGTTGTTGGTTTTCCAGAATGGAATTTTTGTGATTAAACTGCTTTTCATTTACCAGCATGGTATCTTGTCTATTTTTATCCCACTTTGCATGTAGCTTCATTTCATTCACAATTTCATTCAGTGTCGTTATCTCCTGTCGTTGTAAGTTTAACGTTTCTTCCATAATTATGGTGTAGTTTTGCAATATCATTGTTTTGTTTCACTATTGTTTCCTCCAGGGCTTTTATCTTTTATTTTTTCCTTATTATGGTATTGTTCCTCCATTGAAATTTTCAGTTTTGCATCAAATTGTTTCGTCATTTCATTTTCCAAAACCTCCATTCGCTCGGTGATGATTTTACCAGCCATAACCATAATCATGTCTTCGTCTACATGTATATGTGACAAATTGTCATCTTCTGCCTTTAATCCGAAAACCACATGACAGAAAAACAAAACCAGAAATATAATGTTCTTCATTGTATTTAAATGTGACGTTCTATTACTTAATGTAGATAATGATTGTCAATATAAATAATTGTCGGTCACTTTTTATCAAGAAAGTATGACATCTTCCACCGTGACAGTTCATGTAGGTTTTTAATTAGATCAATGACAACTGTTCGGTGATTGCTGGTTTCTCTGGTGCCGTTAATTGGACAAGAGATACCAACCCTTCCGGAGCATGTGGTTTTGCGACGTGTAGTCCCTTCTTACATGTAGCTTATTGAGTGGAATAAAAGTAGTTTTGCTTAAATGTAATGAAAGGATTTTTGTATTTTATGGTTATTGATATAGTGATAATGTATTCGCAGAAATGCTATTGTAGCAAGCTAGAATATGTAATTGATAAAAGTAATCAGTAGGAACAATGTATTTACCAAACCCTGAGATTTAGACATAAGACATAATATCTATGCTGCGGAGTACCAACCCGTCCATCAGGTTCCCATTTGTATGTTCACATTATTGAAATGTCTGTACCAAGCCAGGAAAGTGAGAGGTCATGAATCTGTGCGTACAATTTTTCAATTATATTTTGGAACTGTTGAGAAAGTAATTTTATTTTTTTTTCATTTAATATCTCAACGCTGATTCAGTATTCAAAGAAAGTTGAATAATTTATGCCAAAATGTTCCATCTAGTACATTTCACCTCCAGCAGAGGTCAATCTAGCAGACGTTATTGTTCATAGGTACAACTCTCCTATCTCGA
Source organism: Bathymodiolus brooksi (assembly GCA_963680875.1). Lineage (NCBI taxonomy): Eukaryota > Metazoa > Mollusca > Bivalvia > Mytilida > Modiolidae > Bathymodiolus > Bathymodiolus brooksi. The sequence goes on from OY804575.1 coordinate 61,080,921, forward strand.
TAAATGGATGACACGAGACATAAATAGATCATTATATCACTGATAAACGCGACTACTTATTTTTTCCTATTTCCATTTATAAAGGTGTAAGCGACATTATCTAGTATAATTCAATTAGCCTTCATTTTGTAAGAACGTACATTATAAATTCATGAATTCCGAACGATTTCCGGTTGTCATTGTTGATTGGTCGCCCATTTTCCAATTTTTCAACTGCTTGCCCGATACAAGTATAAACATTTGGCCTCTTTGATCCCAAATTGTACTGATCATTAATTTTTGAAACCCCTTGGTGGGTGTTTTGCATGGACCAGGAGAGAAATACCGTGTAAAGTGTATTATCTAAATCTCATTTTTAAGAGTGATCGAGGTTGCTTTTGTCCGATATTTTTTTATTTTCCATCTTTATACACTTTATGTTGCCTTGGTGTTGTTTTGAATATTCGGATTGTTAATTTACAGTTGTCATACACCTAGAAATTATTTTATCTTTTTTACAGGATAAAAGGGTGGTTAAATATGTGTGTAACTTTATATGAAAATATTATTATTTTTCATAGAAGTCAAACATGACAATACAGACGAACTACAGTGAATGAAGTGTCAAGAATTTGAATGAAAACAAATACACCTTGGGAAAGGTACAGGCACAACGAAGCAGATACGAGACAATACAAATCGTCGATTTGTTACTCTTCATTTTGAAAAGAAATCGTTAAGCGTATACTTTATTGTGCTGTCCCTCTGCTTTCTTAAGCAATTTTCACTCCTGAAAAAGATGTACGCATCCATTTATCACTTCTAATACTTCCAGCAGGCGAATAGGTGGAATGGGTTCTTATAAAACAGTCATCAGCTTGGTTAAGAACTAATACAGCAACACCCGTACATCCTGTATAAACGCTGGGTGCTGCTTGATTGTCAACAAATATAACTCCACGGGCAACACTGTTAACAGTTATCTCAATCGACATGTAACTCGGATGTGTACCAAAGGTTGTATAAAAGAACATGTAGACTCCATTAAGTGGTGCTATAAATATTCCAGTATGACCATTGTAGCCATTACCAATGTTAGTCTCAATGTGATCAAAGATTAATGTGTCATGTGGTCCAATGTTTACTTCCGTTTTACTCATGTAAGAATAGAATGCAACAGTTGACGTCTCCTCTGCCTTCAGAAGTCTAGCAGCTGCAATGAAGAAAAACACCTTTTTTAAATGTATTTACATTGCGAATGTACTATGATTAAGATTTATTTACTTGAAACGAATTTAGGTATCAATGTTTTCAACTATCAATAAGAACAACACATGGAGATTCACGGGAATAGTTAATACTTGATCTATTTCAATTGTCTTAAGACATGCGTCGCATCCTTAGTTTTGTACCGCAAAAAACGTATAAACACAGAAATGGTATATTACCACCTCTTTACTCTACAACATCATCGGTATAACAAGACCATACCTTGCTACAGAACGTGAAAACAACAATCTGATTTTGTTGCAATATTGTATTATAATAGAATTATAAGCATCATCTAGTCTTATTTATAATATGCACTGACTACAAATAGTGATTAAAATCACCTGCTTGTGTGGATTTATATTCTAAAGTAATATTATACACTTGCAAAATAATTACAATACATTTAACGGACAAATATCTTTTATATCCTTACCTCGGTTGATGGGTACTTCAGATCTTCGATCGAATCTGTTAGCGTCCTTTTTATCCACAATAGGTGTTCCTTTTATTTGGATTTCAGTAGGTGCCGAGTATTTTCCGAAATTTGCATCTGGTCTATTGGAAGATTGTCTTTGGTTTACTTCAGAAGTATTCTTGTTTTTATCGGGTCCTTGGTTTACCAGAACGGGATGTTTGCGACCATTATATTGTTCATTTACCAGAATGGTATCTTGTCCATTTTTATCCCACCTTAGCTTCATTTCATTCACAATTTCATTCAGTGCCGTTATCTCCTCTAGTTGTAAGTTTAATGTTTCTTCCATATTCTGTAGTTTTGCAATTTCATTGTTTTGTTTCATTATTGTTTCCTCCAGGGCTTTTATTCCTTCCTTGTTATGGTATTGTTCCTCCATTACAATCTTCAGTTTTGCATCAAACTGTTTCGTCATTTTATTTTCAAAAGCTTCCATTCGTTCGGTGATGATTTTATCAGCTATAACCATAATCATGTCTTCGTCTATTTTTGACAGATTATCATCTTCTGTTTTTAATCCGAAAACCATAAGACAGAAAAACAAAATCAGAAATATAATGTTCTTCATTGTCTTTAAATGTGACGTTCTATTACTTAATGTAGATAATGATTGTCAATATAAATAAATGTCGGTCACTCTTATCAAGAACGTATGATATCTTGCACTGCGATAATTCGTGTAGGTTTTTAATTAGATAACTGTTTCGGTGATTGCCGGTTTCTCTTGCATCGTTAATTGGACAAGAGATACCAACCCTTCCGGAGCACATTGTTTTGTGACGCTTAGTCCCTTCGAACATGTAGCTTATTGAGTGAAATAAAAGTAGTTTTCTTAAATTTAATGAAATGATTTTTGTATATTATGGGATATAGACATAAGACATAATATCTACGCTGTGGGGTACCAATCTGTCAATCATTTTTCCCAGACGAATCAAATACACAACTCTCCCATTTCACTCCACACAAAAGAGTGCCTTGCATCAAACTGTCTGCTCATTTTATTTTCCAAAACTTCCATTCGTTCGCTGATGATTTTATCACCTATAACCATAATCATGTCTTCGTCTATTTTAAACAGATTGTCATCTTCTTCCTTTAATCCGAAAACCATATGACAGAAAAACAAAAACCAGAAATATAATGTTCTTCATTGTCTTTAAATTTGACGTTATATTACTTAATGTAGATAATGATTGTCCATATAAATAATTGTCGGTCACTCTTATAAGCTTGATTTATTACGTTGGTCATTCTCTGACAACTTTTATAATAGTGATGGTAAAGACTGCAATTGTGTCCCATTAATTTTACAGAAATACAACAAACTTAAATTACAATAAAAGTTGATATGTCGTTTGTTCATGTTAAATTGTATTTATTTCATTAAAAGATTTATAAAATACATTATGGGGTAAGCCATAAAATGGATTTACAAATTCTCTTTTTTACCTTCACATATATATATAATAATACACGTGACGGTAATGTCCCATAACAGGGATGATTATAGTAAAAAAGAATCAAAACTTCAAAAATGGTGTTTCTTTATGTTTTAAATGTTTAATCATTACAGTAAACATTAAATAATAATATGCTTAAAGATTTATATATTTTGCATGTAAAATATTTCCTTTATTTACCCTGAAATGTGTGTCCTATGAATTTCTATCTTTACCGTCACGAAAATTTAAACTTGCAGAACGTCTAATATACACGTGACTCTGAGATCGTAGTCACGTTGGTGCTTTCCTTTTTACTTCACCAATGTAAAGAAACGGTATCGTGGATCGACTGTCAGCAGGATTCAAAGAAACAAACCAGTATCTTCCTTAAAATGCATTAGAACCTTTATTCAACGTCTTTACCAAACATAATAGAAGTTCCTCTGTTCACCTGCTACCACATTTTAAAAGTCATGTAGAAATAAAACGTTGTTCCCGATAGCAATGCACATATGTTACCTTTAGAAATATTTTCTGTATTACACGGAATCAATACCGAAATGCGGAATTGTCTCTACCGTAACAGTCTCTGTCGTCACAATTTCATATTACAATCGTGACGGTAAGGACAACCACATACTTTTAATCACTTTTACTTAGCATAAGGAATGACTTTGATCACGATTAAAGGTGTTATATTCAACCTAGTGCATTTGATTTATGTTGGTAGTTGTTATTATAAACCAAAATGTCTTTACCGTCACACACGTTTTCTTTACTGTCACAAATATTCCTTTCCGTCACGAACTCAAAAATGTGTTTTGGTATATTATATTTGTAATTATACAACATGTGTAACCTTAAATGATGTTGTAGTAGCACATCTGTAACCCAGTTCAGTTATTGTTTACCATTGAGCACTAGTTAAAGAATATAGCAAACATATATACATCCCGGATCTCAACTTTGAAATTGTGACACACAAACCTTTTCAATACTCTGTAGATATAATAAAAATTATATAAGTAATTCTACATATATCAACAGAACAATTTATTCTTTTATATTCATATCGGTTTTATGGTTTATGTTGAAGAAAAAGTAAGAAAATATGCGTTTAAGGTATATTATGACGGTAAAGACAAATATTTCCACCCCACGGGAATAAAAGACGTAGAAAAAATATATTTTTGATAAAACAGCTTGCCAAACACTTATTTCTGTCTCAAGAATGATTCATTAAACGAACTGTAGCAAATGAAACGTTTGGGACAAATTTTCCTTTCATATAGACACAACTCGATATTTGGAAAAGTTGTCAGAGAATGACCCAAATATGCTTTTATTTCAAAACTTGATAGATACAAGAGTAAGTTGAAATAAAAACAAGGATCAGTTAAATCAGACCTTGAAAATGATCCCTTATCAATTCTAGTAAATTCATGTAATGCACGGTAACGTGGCAAGATCCAACAAGATGAAATGTCATCTTATAAAGAGACTCTACTGTGGCTGTGGAATGTAGAACAGCTATAATTTCTATAACCAGTATTGGATATCCCCGCCTTGTTTTTTCAACGAATCTAGATTACATGGGGAATCTTTGAAGAGGACTTCACATGCATCTTTTGTACTATGTAACGAATTATTTTGGATCTGTATTTTCCAAAGAGATTTTTTTTCGATTGATTAGCGACACGAGTTCCAAATGGCCGGATCAAGATTAGGATCAGAACCGAGAACTGTCCATGGTGGCGGCACTGTATTTTACCGGATGAAGACGAAACATTCATGCGAAGTATAGTACTAAATGGCTCAGTAATTTCAGATTATCAAAATATGAAATTTTACAGACAACGAAGGACAACGGACACAAAGTGATGTCAATTGTTCACGTGACCTTTTTTTGGTCAGGTGAGCTAAATATTACAAAAAATTATAATTGAAAATAGAAGATAAATCCGAACATGAAATTAAAGGTGTTACAAGAATACAATCTGAACAGGGGTCGTCGTGGTCGTCATCGAATGGTAGTTGGATTTCCTACTATTTGTGGAGTCAGTCTTAATCACCACTAAAGTTGTGAGTTCGAATCCCGCTCAGGAGAGGCGTACTCGATACAGCATTATTTGATAAAGTTTGTCAGTGGCTTCAGGCTTGTGGCAGGTCGGTAGATTTCTCCGGGTATTCCGGTTTTCTCCACCAAAAAAAAACTAACCGCCATTATATAACTGACTTATTGTTGAAAGTGGCGTAAAATACAATAATCATAATCCTACAATCTGAACATGTCAATATACAAAACGAAGAACTTTACGACCGATATAAAAACAAACTTTGTCATCAAGACCTTTTTAACAAAGAAAATTGGGTTACTCAAGAGAAAATGTAATTGTTGTCTGGTGTAAAGCTCGGTGTTTAGATGTAAAAGTGTGCAATGACAACGAATAAGCATCTGAAAATTTCAAAATTCAAAAAAATAAATAAAAAAATTGAAAATTGATTGCAATATTTTAAAAACCCGCTTGAATAAAGAATGAGAAGTTAACACTATCATAAAAGACCAATATGTAAACAGAAATTGAAGACACAATTGACAATAACATTTTAAAATTGAAAGTGTACAAATCGTGATTATTTGTAGACATTATTACAGGACATTGCTGTCATTGAACTTTATGATCCCATTACTAGGTCTTGTAATTCTGAAGGTAGATAATGTTTAATGAATACAACCAGTATTAATTTGGCTTCTATTCATGTTGGACTGGTAATTCAAGAATTCAAGAAGTGTGGAAACTTTGACATAAAACTCAAGGCGAAGTATGTGGGTGTGTGGATGAGAAGATATGATGCAACTCTGCATGTAGGACCTTATATATATTGTCCGTCTAAAATAAAAACGTTATGAGTATTTGGGAGGGGGGGATTGAGGGGGTTTACCATCTGTAATGTTATATTCTTAATGGACCAGAGATCCTTTTATCGTCCTGAAAGGATCAAACAGTTTCTACAAAGTTCCATTCTCTGAACAATACATTACATAATCTGACATTATTCCTAGTTAAAATGCGCCGTATATATCAGTTGCAAAGTTATAGGCTGATTTCTAAGCATATTAATATCATGCACTTGAAATCAACCAGAATTATCATGTAATCACAAACTATAACAGATCAATGATGTTACAGATATGCCATGTTGCCTTGCACAACATGGCTTTCTAAGTACTTTGTAAGAAAAACACTGCATGAACAGTTGCCAGAAAGAGTTACTTTGATCCTTAAGATGAACCAATCAAAATCAGTCATAGCCCACGTATTTCTCGTATTCTGGAATTACTTTTGCAAGGTACAAACCGACTGCCTTAACTATATCAAATGAGACACATATTGTGTGGATTTACATTCCTTTATATGTGTAGCTTACGTTTGTTATCAATAAAGCTTCTGCATGGTTAAACTTCATGACATGGAAAAACATTTGCAGGTTGCAGAACAAAAGGTAGAAAAATAAGAGCAAAGTATAAAGAGACATCGAAAGACATAGATGCCAATCGAAAGGAGACTCTGAGCTCTGAACTATGCAAAAAGTTGGTAAAAACTAAATTTACCAATGATATATTAATACTGTACTAACTATGGATTATGACGAAAATCGAATATCGTTGATAATATCATTGAAGAGCTTAAAGAAGTCGCCTCGCCTGGCTATATTTTCTTAAGAATCAGCTATGAGAATACAAAATGTTAATGGCATGAATGGTCATTGTGATATGCATATTCAAACATACACAAATGAAGACCCAAGGGATTGTGGGGTCCAAGAATTACCATGGACTGCAATTGTGGATAAAACTAATAACCAATAGTATCCTATAGAAAAGCACTTGAAGACTACAATGAGAAAATGTTCAAACATCTTCTTAAGAACCGGGAATTGAAATGCAATGGTATGTTGTATGAAGGTGAATTGTAAAATGAAGAATTAATTTTGCACCAATGAATGCCATGGTTACTTTTAGATTCAAGTTCTGGGAGATCAAGTTTAACATATCCTAGTATGATGGACAACAATTCAACGAATCTTTTCCATGTGAGTGAAACAGGGTCATGTGAACCTTTGTTTTAAGATTGTTGATCATACCTCAATTTTCTATATAACTCCATTGTATTGAAATCGATAAAAATCTACAACTAGATTAAATACTGCCGACATTAGTTGAAATAAAATGAGCTAGTATCGTACCTGCCTGTATACAAAACAATATATTCATGTTTTCTGGTCAATTAAATACTATGTACTTGTTCTATATTGTATTATAATAGAAAGTTTATGTTTTATTGAACACACCACGATATAGCTGAAATATTGCTAAAGTTGAGTTTGAAGATACCAAAGGGGTAATCAGAATCCGTATATCGAAGAAGAACAGACAACACAATGGCTAAAGTTGGCGCTAAGCACCAATCAATGAATATATTATTGTGGTTTAATAAAATGATGTAGAACAGAGTGAGCGTCAGAAGGCATTAGTATATGAAGATATACATTATTGATATGGATTTTTACTGTTATTTCATCAATGTTCACCACTTTTTGTTTACTAAATTGGCTTTATCTATAGTTTGATAAAAAACATAATTTCAGATGATGGTTACTTTTAACAGATTAAAGACGAGTTGATAGTCGTATGATAAGTCGACAAGAAGATTATTGAATGGAAAATATTAAATTTTCAAACTGACTATTTATGAATCGTTTGTATAAAGAATTTAAAACTTTGTTTATTTACTATATATGTGTACACTGTACATAAGTTAAAAGTAAACAAATAACCAACTATAAGTAACATTGTTTAAATAAAACAATAAATTATAATCAGCCCCACCTCAATCACAGGTCAACATGTTTCAGCAGGTTCTCTATTTACTTGATTCCCTTTTCAACATGGACAGTGCAGGTGACCTTCTCTCTGTCCATCAGTTTATAAAAATTCTGAAGGAAGAACAAAATGGGAAACTAACTAAATACATGTGCTTCAGTGAGCTAACATCAAAACAGCTAGAAATCGATTTATCAAAGTCAGGTATCCCTAATAGTGAAACCTCGATACACAAATTTATTCATGGGGATATATTCGAATATGCTGTACAGCAAGCGGCCGGGTATACGTCGAAAAAGGATGACCCCTGGAGAAAATTTAGACAGCTTTATCCAAACATCAAACAAAAGGAAAAGAAGCAATACAATGATTTTATGGATAAAGCCGGTCGTGCCGCATGGGAAATTTTTGACAAAAATGCCAACAGAGTATATGGTAGGAAAAACAAGAGTATTCGTTATTTGTTTGGGTACCACATTCATAACAATACTTTTCCAATCTTGACCAGGAAATTAGAGGCGGATATTTTTGTGTCATCGTTGCCTAATATAGTTTGTGATATAAAATATTCAACTATGAAGAAAGCCACGTATGAGCAGGAATATTTAGTTCACGCTATTATACAAGTTTTGATTTATTCACTTGCTCTCCACCTAGATCCGTTTACCTTACAGCTCCGAGTTTTGGTTTTCTTCAGTAAAACAGCAGAGGCAGTATTATATGAATCAGATATTCATAAGAATAAAACGCTAGTGAACCGATTGCTTAATAAACTAAACGGCAAACTCGAGGTAGCCGAGGAGTTCGATGTAAAGAAAGGCAAAAATCTGAAAGAATCCGAGAAGGAGTTCACTGTAGCGAAAGGTAGAAATCTGACCGAACACGAAGAGGAATTCACAGACGATGACAACATCATCCAGTCATTAGACGTTGTTAATCATGGGTGAGTTTTTTTTCTTGATAAACAAATTGTGTACATAATGTTCATAATATATCATTTGTCCCCCGTTAAATATTTATTTGGACCAATTTTACCCCGCCACCACAGTGCTTATAACAAAGAAACAATACATGATCAATCTAGGAGTGCTTTGTTGATTATGGAAGATTTCTTTTCCATTTTTAATAGATGAATTAATAGAAGTTCCATACTCTTACATATATACTTAAAGCTAACGATTGCAAAAAATCGTTTAAACTCCAATTTTGAGAAAATACTCACCAGCATACATGCTGAGACATTTTACTTCCGATCGTCTTGTGGAAAATGAAACAACATAAAAAAATCTTCTTTGTTCATTTTTTGTTGTACACGTACAAGCCTATCGTCAAGTATTCATGTGAAATATATCCGATTTATATATACATGTACATGTACATCTTTTATAATAAAAAGTATGGTAAAATTCGTTTCACAGATTGATTTTTTTTTTCAATGACCATATGACGTTTTATCTGTTGCCATAAATACTGTATTAAAATCAACAACAGGTTCACTGTCAAGAAAGGTAGAAATCTGACCGAACCCGAAGAGGAATTCACAGACGATGACAACATCATCCAGTCATTAGACGTTGTTAATCATGGGTGAGTTTTATTTCTTGATAAACAAATTGTGTACATAATGTTCATAATATATCATTTGTCCCCCGTTAAATATTTATTTGGACCAATTTTACCCCGCCACCACAGTGCATGTAACAAAGAAACAATACATGATCAATCTAGGAGTGCTTTGTTGATTATGGAAGATTTCTTTTCCATTTTTAATAGATGAATTAATAGAAGTTCCATACTCTTACATATATACTTAAAGCTAACGATTGCAAAAAATCGTTTAAACTCCAATTTTGAGAAAATACTCACCAGCATACATGCTGAGACATTTTACTTCCGATCGTCTTGTGGAAAATGAAACAACATAAAAAAATCTTCTTTGTTCATTTTTTGTTGTACACGTACAAGCCTATCGTCAAGTATTCATGTGAAATATATCCGATTTATATATACATGTACATGTACATCTTTTATAATAAAAAGTATGGTAAAATTCGTTTCACAGATTGATTTTTTTTTTCAATGACCATATGACGTTTTATCTGTTGCCATAAATACTGTATTAAAATCAACAACAGGTTCACTGTCAAGAAAGGTAGAAATCTGACCGAACCCGAAGAGGAATTCACAGACGATGACAACATCATCCAGTCATTAGACGTTGTTAATCATGGGTGAGTTTTATTTCTTGATAAACAAATTGTGTACATAATGTTCATAATATATCATTTGTCCCCCGTTAAATATTTATTTGGACCAATTTTACCCCGCCACCACAGTGCATGTAACAAAGAAACAATACATGATCAATCTAGGAGTGCTTTGTTGATTATGGAAGATTTCTTTTTCATTTTTAATAGATGAATTAATAGAAGTTCCATACTCTTACATATATACTTAAAGCTAACGATTACAAAAAATCGTTTAAACTCCAATTTTGAGAAAATGCTCACCAGCATACATGCTGAGCCATTTTCTTCCTTATAGTATGTAGACTGGATCGTCTTGTGGAAAATGAAACAACATAAAAAAATCTTCTTTATTCATTTTTTGTTGTACACGTACAAGCCTATCGTCAAGTATTCATGTGAAATATATCCGATTTATATATACATGTGCATGTACATGTTTTATAATAAAAAAAATATGGTAAAATTCGTTTCACAGATTGATTTTTTTTTTTTAATGACCATATGACGTTTTATCTGTTGCCATAAATACTATATTAAAATCAACAACATAAATATATTATAATAAACAACAGAAATTTCACTTCTTAAGAATGAATCAATTGTTAATAAATCTTTAAATCAGCCATTTTGTTTCCAGATACTGTGTTATTGTAATCAATGGTGTCTAAAATTAAATTAACCTTTGGCAGAAGATAGTGGATTTTTTTTTATTTTAATTTCAAGAAATGAAATTATGTTGATAATCTTCACATATATGATGTTTTCCATATAAATAACTGTTTATGTCCAATATGTTGTAGTTTCCGTAACAAGTTTGAACTTGAAAATAAAACTCTGTTATCTGAGGTGTACATGAATTTACGCATTCTATTAATATTGACAACACTCTTCAAGTTCTAAAATTAGAATTCATAAATTAATTATTGACCGTTGTAATATATTAAATCTCATATTCAATTTGTTTTTATAATACAAATGTAAATGTCCCCCATGATCCAATCTTCAATGTATCTCCTACATTTTATTACTTCTGAATTTTAAAATGATAGACATTTATTTACATATTAATGCTCATATAAAATACTATAATCAAATATATGTGTTATATTTCTGTAATCTGAATGGCTGAATTTTTACAATGTTACCGTAGATGCTTTACCCGACATTAAAACCACGTGGCCATCATGTGGTATATGACGTCGTTTCACTGAAGCTGGCTACATCTTATCCGAAGGGTCGTCTACAGGGTATGCAAGGCATTCAATTAAACAATTCGTACAAAGGAATCGCCACGATATAACTGAAATATTGTTAAAAGTGGTGTTAAACATCATAAACCAATCCGTACAAAGGATGGAACGTAAATAACTGCATCGGTCATGAATGGAGAATATAACAGTTCCTAATTGCTCGTCAAAGTCATATTTTGGTAGCTTCTTATTGGCAACAGTTGGATTGGTGTGGTCGTTGTTCGTCCATCGCAAGGCAAAAATTCCAACACATATGCACATTCCGCTACTGGCTACATCTTCAATGAAGTCTGTAGAATCATACGAGGTTTTTCTATTGCCATTTATATGAAGAGTTTGAAGATACCAAAGAGGTAATCAGAATCCGTATATCGAAGAAGAACAGACAACACAGTGGCCAAAAGATACGAAAGGGGTAATTAGAATCCGTATATCAAAGAAGAACAGACAACACAATGGCCAAAAGAAAAAGTACAAAAGGACAAACAACGATCTACAAAACATACACATAAAACTAAAGATCGAGTAACGCAAATCCCACTAAAAACCGGGGGTAAACTCAGGTATCTCCTCCATGTATGTGATCAGATGACTACAATCGTTGGTAATCACATTTTCACATACATGTACATGATATGTTGTTTGCTCTCGTCCTGATTAACGTTAAGCGGCAATCAACTGTCGACACTGGTAAGTGGTAATATTTCAAACAGGCATAAAATGCGTATTTATAATTTATTTGTTGCAGGTATACGAAGAGACGACCAAAAAGACGGAATGATCATGTAGAGGAAAATGCCGACAACAGGTATAATAGGATTGTTTTTCCTTATACATGAATACGTATTAAATGTAATGTTATCGCATGCTATCTTTATCACTTACGAAATAGTTATGATCACACAATTGAAGGGAAATATAAAGGCCCACGATTTGCCATTTGATTGTATGTCTATACATAGGAAAGCAGTGTAGTATTACCTGGCAGGGAAATGTATTATTTTTATCATGAAGACAAATAGACGAAGAAGATACAGGAAGATCGGTTTTGTTTGGATTATGGTGTTTAACGCCACTTTCAACAATATATCCGTTATGTCGTGGCGGACAGCATTATTGTTGGAGGAAACCGGAGTACCCGGAGAAAACCACCGACATGTTGCAAGTCACTGACAAACTTTATCACATAATGTTGTATCAAGAACAACTCGCCATGAAAAGGGTTCGAACTCACAACTTTAGTGGTGATAGGCACTGATTACACAGGTAGTTGTAAATTCAACTACCATATTCAACTACCATACATCACGACCACAACAGCCCTCAGGAAGATCGATTACTAAGTATACATTGTAACCATCAATATAGCGAAGATTTAAAAAATGAACTTCGAGTATTACCTATATCATCAAATTGTTAAATTATCAGGAGATATCTAACGAGACCATAACAAACATGACTCTAAAATTTAAACGTGACATTTTATTTGATGGAAAGACAATTAACCCTTTGGATGCCAAGCCCTTTTCACGGATCAGTGCCAAAGGACTTTTTTCAAATTTGCTTACCGTGACGTATCAGAGTAAAACGTCACAGTACATGACCTAATGCAAAATTGCACACACGTTTTTTGACTTTGTGGGTTGTAAATTGTAATGTAAAATTACACACACGTGTTTAGACTTTGTGGGTTGTAAATTTACAATGTAAAATTACACACACGTGTTTAGACTTTGTGGGTTGTAAATTTACAATGTAAAATTGCACAATCGTTTTTTAGACCTTAATGGGTAAAATAGAAAATTACTGACGTATTTAAAAAAAACTTTTTAGGTCTATGAAAAATTGTTCACTTGGTTTTTTTTCACACTAGATTGAATCTAATCATGTAAAATTGCATGCGCGTTTGTCACACTTTAATGAAATAAATGTAAAATTTGACATAAGCTTTTGCCCTAAAAAAAACCCAATGCCAATATACATAGTGGTCGTGATCGTATGGTAGGTGGAATTTTTTTCTATAACTAGCTATGCATTCACTGCCTAATATGAGACAGGCAACCTGTTTGAAGGACGAAGTCCTAAAATTTCAATAATACAATGATCCGTACACGTTATTATCTTTTATTTTGAATGAATTTTGTAGCCGATTTGTTATGACTGTTCCGTTCATTTTACCTACGCCGCTCTTCCGTCGAGAGTTTCGTAGAAAGAGACATAGCCAGAAATGATAGGTGATTTGCTCATTTGCATATTCAAAATGGCGGCTCAAAGAGAATTTGGATATGTATAGTTGAACGGGAAACTTTCTGTTAGCATGGGTCGGACAATTTTCCGGGATATAAAATTAAACTATGCACCGGTTTGAACAATATCTCAAAATATTACAGCTGTACCATGAAAACTCAAGGGCAGTGCATTAAATATATGCTCTATCTTTTACACACATCATCGGATTCCTAATGAAACTATGATGACAATTAATTTTGATACGATCGCAAATAATTATGAAGTTATTTATGTGATCAAAACTGTGATAAAATATTATTAACAAAAATAGATACACGAGTTTTCATCAGCGTTCATTGATCAGCGTCTTCCGAATTTGGTTCAATGTTTATTTGACGACGTCATATATGACGCGATTTGGCTAATGAATATTCATGAGCAAAAGTACCTATGATTTTTTTATTAGAATTTTATTTCAAGTTTATTTCGATTTTGCATATAGTAAATAATTAAAGAATTGGGAATTTTTCATTGAAATAGATTTCTTTTGCGTTTCTAAATTATCAATTGATCTATTTTTTAAACTTCCGGTGAACAGATATTTGGCTATCAATATAGAAGGAAAAATCGGACAGCTTACCGTTATAAGGACTTCGTCCTTTATTACCACTAACGTTGGGAGTTCGAATCCCACTCAGGCGAAGTGTACTCGATACAACAATATGTGATAAAGTTTGTCGGTGACTTCCGGCAGGTCGATGGTTTTCCCCGGGTAGTCTGGTTTCCTCCACCAGAAAAAAATTATCACTACGATATAGCTTAAATATTGTTGAAAGTGACGTTAAATACCATAACTTCCTGTTATATATATCAACATTAAATAACGAATAGTATGGAGGAAGCATGATAAATATTCACATGTGAAGTTGAAAGAATCGATAATGACTTGAGTATCTGTCTAGTCCAGCTTTGAGTAATGAGTTTTGGATTTTAACCTTATATGAGAAATTTAAACAAAGATATATATATATATAACAGTTTAATTACTGCATGTGATCTGTGTTTTTTCACCCGTTAATTTTTGTTCTTTCAACACGTTAATCTATCCATCTAAAAAATATAATATCGACAAAGGCGATGAATCAGGAATTGTCAATATATTTAATATGTTTCTTAAAGTTCAATGCCGATACAAGCACATGGCATGAACCACTTTACTACATCTCGAGCATATAGTGATTGCTCCAGAGCGTATGCTTGGTGTAGTACAGAGAATACAGTTTCGCTGTTTCCCCTTTCCAAACATACAAGTCTATTTCTGTTGCCTTGATAAACTCACTGATGTGCCCTGATAACATGACCGCCAGATAATGCTTGTATAATAGATTGAATGAATTTTATAAGCGATAAAATATGATCTTCATCTGTATTTTGTCGATATAAAATATACGCATTCTATGTAGAATATAAAAATAAGCGTTTTCGGGACTCTTACCTAAGAACTTTGAAAGCATACGTTTATTACAAGTACTGAGGTAATATCAAAGCAAAATTAATAAAAGACATATTATGAGGATGTCTTCTTCGATGTCCGCGGGGTTTTTTATCGAGCGCGAAATAATGAGTAATTCGGGAAATAACAATTTTGTGCACCGTACAGGACTAATGTAATCCCACTAATTCAAGGATCCAGTTAAAATGATGTATGATAGTACCTAAAATACAAGATGAATCCCTACAATGTTAGATGAAAAATAAACCCTTTTAATCAAAATACAGAAGTTAGAAGAAAGCTGCTTATGTCGGGGGACCTTTTTAAGTAGGTTTACGCATTGACAGTAGCACCATATGTAAGTGCATACCCTAGACCTTTATAACAAGTTTATAACTCCTAATCCCATACGGAAAGTTGGGGTCATTTCAGAGAGTACCCTACACCTACCCCATATATATATACATATATAATAGTTATTAAAATGTCGAATGCGGTAGGTTGTGGGTTCGATCATCGATCGGGTCAAACCAAAGACTATGAAATTGATATTTGTTCCTTCTCCACTAAGTACGTAGCATTAAGGAGAAAGAGCAAAGACTGGTTGGCTCGGAATCAGGATATTGTATCCTAGTGGGATGACATGTCTATCTAACTATAATACTGGAAATAATGCACTTCTCCGTAAATGAATTGAAGAGATGTTTGATTAATTTACACCTCTCTTTAAGGTGCCCGGGTGGCTCAATGAGTTAAGTCGTTGGATTTAGCAACTCATACAAGCCTATCACATGTCAATGCACGTAAATGCACTCTTAAGAGTTATGACCGTTTCACTAATGAATAGGATTTATGACTTACGATAAAAAATGATCGCAAAGTGAGTGGTGGTAGTTACTCGTAAGCCCATTTTTGAAGAGAATAATTGCTATCTGCATTTTTTTTTTTAATGCAAACATTAATCAAATGAAGCGAGCAAATGCCAATAGCCTGTAAACGCAAAGTACTACATGCTTAGCCGAGAAATATAAAGACAAATTGTATAATGTTTGCTGTGATCCGACCAGAGATCGGACTCATGAATATCTATCCCGTAATTTAATTGACAATAGCTTTGAATTCAATTGAAAAAAAAACCAGTGGTATGATATTACAATTTGTACTCATTTATCAATCAATACAATTAGCTTCTTGGTAAACACATGTGCGTACTTGACAAATTAACATAACAAATAATAAGACAAACTTAAAATAGAACCAAGTAATATATTCCTTTTAAACCATATAGTCGTGTATATAAATAATTGTTCATACAAAAGACAAGGTATTTTATTTAAACCTGATAAATAATCAAAGTAGATCTAGATCAAGTACAAGGTTGTTCATTGTACACATCCTGGATGCATGCCAGATATGTAACATTGCTGATGTCTTAGATAAAAAGGTCAACACTTTGCAAAGCACATCCTAGTACCATAAAATGCCGTCTTTTGAGGTATCTTTCTTTATGATGGTTTCTTTTTAAAACATTAATATTATGAAATTAAAAGACCTTCTTTCTTAATTAGAATTTATTCTTTTTTGATGAGTAACAATAAAGTACGGAGCGCGTTAACTGACATGATAAATATTTTTATGACGTTATACGAAATAGTATTTCGCATAAACTAAATCAAAAAAATATCTATAAACGAAAAAAAAATTGATAAAAAGAGAGAGGAATAAATCCTGAAAAAATAATAATATACTATATTAGAAGATGACACAAAATACCCTTCCGAAGCACATGAGTTCACACCAGGTTATTAATGGGATACATGTTGCTCGATCTTTAGCTTTCTGTGTAATGTTTTGTAGATCGTTGTTTGTCCTTTAGTTCTGTTTCTTTTTGCCATTGTGTTGTCTGTTCTTCTTCGACCTACGTATTCTGATTACCTCCTTAGTATCTTCAAACTCTTCTTAAAACACGGAATAACAAAATAGATATATCACTTATAAAGAATATATGTGTATAGTCGCTTTCTACAAAGACAAGACAAGCCTATTGTCAAAACGTGTGCTGGACGCAGAACAACAACCCGTAATACTAAGTGTCAGTGTTTCGGCACGGACATGGTTTATTATATATATTTGTTATTGAAATTTACAGTTCCTAAGTAATGTAATTATTATTAAAACTAAGGTTCTCCTTCCTACCTTGACCTACACCTCGAAATTGACAGTGAGGGGCGGTTAAGGACGAAACTTTACGACAAAAGAGATGATTTCAATTTTCCCATTGTGAACTTTCCATTTATATGTAGAAGCAGGAATCAAATTCAACTTTTCAAAAAAAAAATTCATATTCGATCTCGTTTTGGGGTTTTATTGTTCCGGACAAAAATCGAGAAAAAATACGGAAATAAAATCTTACTGACATTTGATTTTTTTTTTAATGAAAGACCGCAGTTCTCTCGCGTAAGTAGCAGTCAAATTCCACTATTGAAAATTCATTATTTGAAAACATTTCCGGTGGGAAGAATGATGGACGGACCGTCTAATTTGGTGACGAGAGGATAGGGACCGTTTTCTAGTGCAAGTAGGAATAAAATTCAACTTTTCAGAATTTATTTTCTGCAAATGAAAAGTATTTAATTTCTCTTATAGTGGGTTACAGCACTTTAAGTTAATTATACACAATACCATAAAAATGTCATAACCCCCAGTGTGATCATACCCTGTATCATTACACAGGTATACTATCAGTTCAGTATTTGGACAGTTCTCTCGCTTAAGTAGCATTCAAATTCAACTATTTGAATATTCATTATTTGAAAACATTTCGGGTGGGAAGAATGATGGACGGGCAGACTAATTTGGTGATCGTTTTCTAGTACAAGCAGGAATCAAATTCAACTTTTCAGAATTTATTTCAATATTCGATCTCGAATATGGAAATAACATCTTATTGACATTTGATTTTATTTATGAAAGACTGCAGTATTGGGACAATTCTCTCGCGTAAACAGCAGTCAAATTGAAGTATGGAGAATTCATTATTTGAAAACATTTCGGGGGAGGGGGGGGGGAGAATGATGGACGGAACGATTAATCATTGGTGACGACAGGATAGGGACCGTTTTCTAGTGCAAGAAGGAATAATGAGTAATGAATTTAAGTTAACTATACATAAGGCCATAAAAATGTCAGAACCCCCAATGTGATCATTTCCTGTATCATTGTACAAGTATACTATCAGTTCACACACTTTTTGAATAAAACAATTCTATCATTAAGAAAAAATTATAAAAACACATGCACACAAACAATTTAACAAAAAATAAATAGTTTTGTTAGTGAAAACAGTTGTTAATAAAAGTAATACAGCAATAATAATAAAGTTTAATTAAAAAATAAATAATAAAAACTTAACAGAAAATAACAGAAATAACTTATGGAAAGTAAAAAAAAAATAACACAAAACAAACGATTTTATATTTTGATACCTTTTCTTGAAATGTCTGTAAAATAAAAGAAATACATATAAATATACAGCTAAGCGATGTACAATAATCTACCTGTGTGCTATATATAGTTCTCGTGGTCGGTCAGTCTACCATGTTTTGTACTTGTCATGCAGTACACAAACATGTTAAAAACATGGCGTAATAACACCGTGGTCAAGACAGAAGGAATTTTTAATACAACATTCATCATTTAATTCATGAAAACCGGCTGTTAAACTCGATCTGGGTGAAATGTGTAAATTACGTTTTTATTTTTTGTCAGCCGTGAATAGTTGATTTGCATATATTCATTAATACAGACTCGATCTTTGGCGAAATATGTATTCCGTTTTCATTGAATACGCTATTGATACCATACAAATTCATAACTAAATGAAAACAAACATTCACGTTTTCTCAACGCGATAGCGTATACGTACCCATCCGTAAAAAATCGATAAATGTACAAACATCTATACGATATAAAGATATATAGATAAGATAATTATATATAAAGATTATCGATAAAATCCGACCCAACAAAATATTAAATTGAATGGAAAAGTATTAATTTGACAGGTGTAGCACTTAATCTCTCGAGTCAAGCCTAATCTCCGCGAGTTATTATCAATCCCCATGGTATATACTGAATTTCCGCGGAAAAGTATTAAAATTTAATACTTTACCCCGGAAATTAATAATGTGCCAAGGCCTTTAATACTTTGATGGCCCTAGTGTATGTTTATAATGACTTTTATCACAATGACCTTGATATATATATATTACAGAACGGCACTATCATTTAACTTGTGACGTCATGTTTACTGTGACATCATCGATGAATGACGTTTTACGCAAAGCCTATAAATAGGCCGCTGGCACTCGAGGGGTGGTTTGAAAAGCCTAGAAAAAGGCTCTTTGGACATGTAAGGGTTAAAGATCAATACAAAAACCGTGAACGTATACGTACATACATGACGTTATCGTACAGACATGACGTTATCGTACAGACATGACGTTATCGTACAGATATGACGTTATCGTATAGACATGACGTTATCGTTAAAGAACTAACTATTCTCCTGTAAAAATGGTGTATAAACAATGCACATTGCATTGTACAAGTGCAGAAATGTTTTAAATTAATTTTGTGATCTATCCATTAGTTGCTACATAATGAATACTATCTCAGTATATCGTGGAATGTTCGACAAACAATTCGGTTTAAAACTGCGAAGAACACATAAAAATAAATGGGCTTGTACATTTAAAGTTGCTATATTTTAAGCAAATACATGCTAGTTATGCTGTGATGTGTCTACTTTTTGTAGGTGGCAGTCCATATGGATCCTAATAATAGTGGCAGCCATCGTTATCACAGGAATTCTGAAAATTGTAGGCTATTAAACATGGTCGAGGAGTAACGTATATTTTAGCGGGAACAATAAGCAACAGTACAATTTCACAAAGATACCATCGATGTATAAACAAAAACAAACCAGCTGCAACCATTAACATAGAAATTGACGGTAAACAAACGATTCCAGTCAAGAGATACACTACCCATAACTTAGTTACAAGTTTATGGAAGCTCAGACGATAAGTGACGGTGACAAGCTCCAATGCCAAAGAACTAAATATGCAAATAAAAGATAAATGCATAAGATGATGATTTGTATGCATGCATACCATTAAGAATCTGATTATTAAACTAGAAGCTCAGGTGCCTGTATTGCTCACCTGATATTGACTTTCAAAGATCTATTTAACTTCCCCTTTGTGCCCATCTCCAGTGAGATCAACTGTCAAGTTTGGACATTAGCAGTCTTCTATAGCTAGTAAAAAATAAAAGGTTTAATGATGGAAGGACCATAAGCAATACTAAAAGCTTACTTGGATTATAGGCCAAATGAGCTGAAAAGGTGTCACATTGAAACATTTTGTTTCTTAAACAGGGATGATTCTGGTTAGAAAATAAAATAACTGAAAATCAATTAAATTAGCTGAAACCATCTACACCCACTTTCAAATTGAACAGTTAAACGAGACTTACCTGTAAGATGAAGTTTGACTGGGATTTATTCGACCAATTGGGTATCCGAGTGATTAAATGAGATGATAAAGTTACCACGTGATTCATACTTCAGAGCCAAAATTGGATTCATCATACACCAACAGGGTGGGGGAAAATTAGGGAGGGCATTTAATCCCTCGGATACCCAATTGGTCGAAGAAATCCCAGTCAAACTTCACCTTACAGGTAAGTCTCGTTTAACTGTTCAATGTCTTCTCCCAATTGGGTACCTCAGGCTTAAATGAGACTTTAGAGTTGATGAATTCAATTTCCAAATAAACAGCCTTTCAAAATATACTCAAATCAGTACATGTATATATGATTATATTTTTCTAAACTACATGTATATTCAATATCAACACATACTATTCATGCATAGGAAATAAGCAAATTCTCACTAAATGATTTGTCAACTACAATAGGTTTCTTGTAAACCTTTCTAAATGTACAGTGTTTCTGCCAACCAGCAGTTCTCAAAATTGTTGCTAAAGGAACTTTACTAGATAAGGCAGCAGTTGTAGATGTAGCCTTAGTACTGTGTGGTTTAAAAATATTTACATCTATACCTGACTTACGTAAAATGTTCTTAGTTCATCTACATATTATGTCTCTACTGACAGCCTTATATGGTCTCTGTGTAGTCAGGAAAAGTTTTGTCATAACTGGATTACCTTCAGTTCTGATTTTAAAAATTCTTTGTAAAAAATACTTTAAAGTTTCCAAAATACATAAATCCTTATCTGATGGAAATGCAGAAAAATTCAATTCAGCTAAATGTTTTCCCTGCTTGGAAGTTTTCAATAAATCACCAAAAATAATCTTTACATTTCCTGCATCTATAAAAATATTTTCACATCAACCAAATGAATAGTCTGCCCTACTTTGGCAAGACAGCAATAAAAGTAACATCAATAATTTTTCTGAAAGTTCCAATAAAGATAACGATTCTAGTGGAGACAGTTTTTTTCAAATAATTCAAAACCTTGTTAACATCCCAAGTAACATTGTACCTTGGTAAAGCTGGTCTTAAAGTAAATATGCCTTTCATAAACCTACGTACTAAATATTGGAACTTAGACTAGTACTATTATCTAAAGATAAAAATGATGTTATTAAAGAACATCTTGCAGTATTTATACTACTATATCCTAAACCTGACTTAAAAAGTTTAGTCAAAAACATCAGTACATTTTTTCACATTTGCCGTAAATGGATTGATTTGTTTTTTACAACAAAATTGCAACCACTTTTTGTGATAATGTCTATATTGTACTTTTGTGGAATCTTTCCATGATGCACATATAATTTCAAGAGTGTCTTCTGGTAATTTTGCACTTTTAATTGATTCCCGGATAAACGAAAAACTCCTAATCTCATCTTTTCCAAAGGATGTTTCATCGTTGGATTGTTCGGTAGGATTATTAAGTCCGTCCTTTTGGGAAGAATGTAAGAATCCTGGCAAATGAGATGCAGTAATTTGGGAAACCAAGTCTGTGTATACTTAGTTTTATTATTGAATATTGTGTAGCTTGTTACATCAGCTTTTAGTTATCATCATATGCTTAGCTTTCATGTAAGCTTATTATTTTTAATTCTGTTCAGCTATAATATCTGCTTTTAAATTTCTTTTAATTTCATGTTTTAGTTATTCCAGATTTCTTACCAACTTACATGTCTGTGCTTTTCTTGTAGTGCTCACTAATTGTTTGTCTTGACTTTGTTTTTAATTTATTTTTGCATGCCTTGATTATTGTTATTTATGTTGTATGTCGGTCAAAAGCTCATTAGAGCTTATATTTGTATGCTTGTTGTTTTTAACCATGCCGACTTTAGATAAAACTTATTTATTTATTTATTTATTTATTTATTCATTTATTCATTTATTTAATTATTTATTCAGCGTCTTCTTTATCAAAAATGGCGGATGACAGCGTCCTAAGTTACAAACCTCGTTTTGCAAATTAAAGGCGGAATGATGGCTATTTTTATATTTCGTTACACATTTGAATGATGGGTAAACCTATTTTGGACCATAGTTTTTACTGACAACCAATGAGATGCGTTTGTGTCAGTTATTCTTAGCCTCGAGAATTTCCCGCCATATATTCTTAGCTACAACAACAAAAACAAATACCTCGGGAAATACCTTGTTTTATACCGATATTATGTCTAATAAACACTTTCTTGGGTTTTTTTCTGCAACTTATATATTTAACCATGATAATTCACGTTTTTTGGGAATGTATTTATTTATATGTATTTAGTTTGATATATTGTTGTTGTGTATCAATCATAATTGTTATTTGTATATGCCCTCCTGATTAATAAACTTATTTCATTTCATATTTATATTTATCTGTCATATAAGGTTTATTCTGAAATCGTCATGGTAAACAAACGTCAATACCTATTACGATTATGGGCGACACCTGGTGGGTTATTATTATCTGCCCTTGCGTAAATGTTTTTAGCCTTATGGGAGGAGTTACGGAAGCTGACGTTGGCTTCCCGACTGCCAGATTATTTTTTTTATACTTATGTAAAGCAGAATATTTTTTTGTGGCCAATGCTGTGACAGATTATTTAATTTCTTTCCCTTCTAAATCATAATATTTTTTTAGGAAAAAACCAGAATCCCCCTTCAAGTTAAATGGTCGTTCCCTTAGCTTGCAACCAGTTTATCAATTAACTGTGCAAATTTCCTAATAGTTATTGTGTTTTCCTCTACTATTTGTTTAAACAATGTTTCTATGGCTTCAGCCTTTTCACAAGTTAAAGAAACTACCATTTCAGCAGAATTGCCACGGAAACAGATGACGCCATTTTACTGACAACAAAAGTTGCCAGGTAATCGAGAGTATATTAAAATACAAGAATGGCTTTAAAAACAATCTTATGCACAAAGAAATATTTAACTAGCCATTCTTTGAAAATTCCAATCGTCATATGAATGGAGGGTTAACACTGTTAATCGCTATATCTGAAAATCGATAATAGCACGAAAACCGATAACACGATGGTAGATACTAATAATACACAGGCACTCGAATTCCGGACCCCCCTTTTTCCTCATTTGGTCCCTCTTGCGATTATGGTATGGATCTTTGTCTGGAAGTATATCTTTGAACCATTTATCCATATTTTACAACATTTCGTGTTACAACTCTCTCGTTCTACTAACTTTTGTTTCTAGGTCCAGCTGCTGTATTACTTATATATACATAAAGCCATTAAAGGTATGAAACAATCGTCAAAATACAAAGAGGGAATCCTCACTTCGACTCGATATTTTACAATAACGCGCCAGTTTTAAAAAGGACCTTCGCTTGTCCTCGTCTCAAAAATGATTTCCCTTCATTCCTATCTAGTTTATACGTACGAACAACAAATATTTATTGACGAAATTCAAGTTTATTCTCGACGACACATCCAACTTTCCTCCACTCGTTCCCATTCAGGAGGTCAGCCGAACATATTTTGTTTCGCGCTATTTCATTGGTCGGAAAGATTTTCGGAACTTCTTTAGCTTGTTCTTGGCTACGCACGGCCAATCCATTTCGTATCGAGAGGCCTATTAAGCGGGAGTTTTAAATAAGAATAAAAGTGGAAAGTAAACCTTTTCAGCCAGTGTGTTATAAAGGCACCTGAAAAAAAATGACGAACCTAGTGACATGATAAGGATATTGTCTGAAATGGAAAATTGCACTTCAAACATAAATTTTGACGGATGACCATTTGATCACTGAAATGATCATAGAGAAAGGGACACGGACACTAGTTATCATAAAGCAAAAAATTCTCCTTTTTATTTAGGCTTGTCAAAAAATAAAAATGAGTTAACGCTCCTCATCCCCTATCACAGCAACAACAAAAAGACAGTGTACATAAGTAAACCCCTTGTAAATTTTAACTTTCATAATGCCCCTCTTCGTCCTTATAAACAGGTATATGTAAATATGCCTCAAAAGAAATGTTTGCATTAAAGGGATTAGAACTACCCTTTGTATTTCTTTTCTGTTTAGGGAGATACGTGTAGAATTTCAACTGTAATGGCCTTTGCAAAAAACCTAGGAAAGAAAAAGAAATCTTTAATTTACATGGGGGGGGGGGGGGGGAGGGGGAGGGGATGTCAACATTTTTGTACCTAGGTTCATCACAAATAATTAATGACACCCCTCCCCCCCAAAAAACAAGAAAAAAAAACCTCTTAATGCAATTTCTGACGCCCAGTTTTGAATTAAGCAGTTAAAATAAGTATTAAATGTGGGTGTGCATTTTTAGTACTTCATGTTTCAATAAACCAATAAAAAAAAAAAACACAAATTTTGCCCCCCCCCCCCCTCCCCCCCCAAATAGTACATTAAACCCAAAAATAATACGACGTGTCGAGGTACAAAAACATTTTTGTGAGTAATTACCCCCCCCCCTTTTTTTTTTTACATCCACAATTTTAGGTGTGTGTTGTTCAAACCAGACTTTTTGTAATATTTCTTTCATCTACAGAAAGAATTAAAGATCAAACTTTGTTGCAATACTCATGAAAAGTTCTAATTATGTTATTTACCTGAAAAAAAGAATGGATATGGGTAAATGTACATCATGTATATTGTACATAAAACAAAATCCAACAACATACAAGGAAACAACCATTTCACAAAGGAACAGCACATTAATTGCTGCTTTTCTTCTTGAATCATCAACAACAAACCAATCTATACCTAACAACATCAAGAGATGAAATAATAAAGAAATAAAGAAATTTTATTGAAAATAAATTTGTAAACAGAAAGTTAGAAAAAAGGGGGGTAGTAAGTCCGTGCCACGAGCGCCTGTGATCAACCATACATGAATAATATGCATCAGTCAAGTCAACTGAGGCGAAAAAAAAATCTTTTGCCACTAAATTATTGCAGTTTTCAAAGTTTCCATCTTAAAATGATGATATTCTACACATTCATTTAAATAACTGAAAATCAATTAAAATAGCTGAAACCATCTACACCCACTTTCAAACTGTCGTTTTTTATCTGTTCTGATCGTGTCCTGTAACTTTCGGAATATTTTCATCAGAGGAAAATAGCTGAAATAGGCTACGGTAAACTGAAAAAAAAATCATCCCTGTTAAATTGTATCCAACAATTGCAACATCATACTTAGATTCATGGGTTTTTGGTGTTTAACGCCACTTTCTACAATATTTCAGTTATATCATGGCGGTCAGTTTTATTGATGGAGAAAACCTACGACCTGTCGCAAGTCACTGACAAACTTTATCACATGATGCTGTATCGAGTACACCTCGCCATGAAAGGGGTTCGAACTCGCAACGATAGTGGTGATAGGCACTGATTTCAAAGGTAGTTGTAAATCCAACTACCATACGACCACGACGGCCCTCTCTTAGATTTCTTAGATATGAAAAGCATCAAATGTTTGAATTGAATAGATATTATTAATAGTTTTTGGAAAGAATATTTTTACATAATTATGTTAAGAAGAGTTTGAAGATACCAAAGGGGCAATCAGAATCCGTATATCGAAGAAGAACAGACAACACAATGGCCAAAAGAAAAAGTACAAAAGGACAAACAACGATCTACAAAACATAAAAAACTAAAGATCGAGTAACAAGAACCTCACTAAAAATCGGAGGTGAACTCAGGTGCTCCAGGAGGGTTGTAAGTCCCGATGGCGGACATCTTGAATTCCTATCGTAACAAATCAAAATAAATAAAGGACAATGCAATGATCGTTCATGAACCTTTAGTTCGAACATTTGTTTCTGAGAATAATTAAGCTTTTAAACATATCCCCATACCTATGTAAAACTTATTTCCACCTGTGGTAGCTGTATTGCACATCCATTTCAGCACGAAATACTCGGGGGACGGTCATGGTCTTGATCATATGGTAGTTGGAATTACAACTACCTATGCAATCAGTGCCTATCACCACTGAAGTTGTGTGTTCGAATCCCACTCGGGCGAGGTGTACTCGATACAATATTATGTGATAAAGTTTGTCAGTAACTTGGGACAGCTCAGTGGTTTTCTCCGGTTTCCTCAACCAATAAAACTGACCGCCACGATATAACTGAAATAGTGTTGAAAGTGGCATTAAACACCATACACTTACCTAAATACTCACACTTGGTTAAGGACCACCAAAAGACACGTTCCTACAAGTTAGTAATTTCATAAGAGTGTGGCTTTGGAGATTTGTTTTTATGTTGTGTAAATTGTTACTCCTTCATCATTCCCCAAAATTCAGTCATTTCTTCAACAGAGATGCACAAGCCTGCCGAGGTGCCTATTATTATCAAAATTCTTATGAACTAATTATTTTCAAACTACATTTGTAGAGGCTTACAACAACATTTTCACACCTTTTTAAGATTTTCAAGGGACATAACTCTTTATAGAAAATCATGATTTTTTAACTCGACTGAAATATTGTCCATATACAGTCAAACCTGTATTAAGAAGTCACCTTTGGGACAAAGAAAAATTGACCTTATAAGACAGGTGACCTCTTAAAAGAGGTTTGATTCCTATGAAATTTTCTATCATCATATAAGAAAAAGGTGAATTTTTAATACAGGTGACCGCATGGGCAGGTTTTACTGTATATACAGTGTATCAAATTTTGTTTAAATCTGTTGAGGAACTTTTTTTACTAGTGTGCTAACAAGAACATTTTCAAACCTATCCTTTTTAAAATCATTGATGAAAAATTATGGTTTTCAATCTTAATTTGAGGGCCAGGGTGGCTGTGAGTTAGATAACCTAACAACTCATACAGTTTCGCACCCGGCTTTGTAAATTACAAAAAAGGGTGCACTCGACTCGCAAGTGATTAAGTTTACCAGTTGCTTGTCCATGGTCGTTGGTTCTCTCCGGGTACTAAAACTGGTTGCCATGATATAGCTGAAATATTGCTGAAAGTGGAGTTAAACACAATAAATAAATGAATCAATCTCAATTTGATGTATGAATTGGGTTTGAATCTGTCAAGGAGTAAAAATGCTAGAGGGCTTACAATATCTGATATACACACCACACATCTAAAATTCACTGACTCATAGCAGAGGACCATCTTGGGGATGAACTGAAATTTACCACACATTATTTATGTGTATAAATATTTTTTATTTAATTTTTTTTTAATAATACAAAATGACAATGCCCAGTAATAAAAAAACTAAATAATACATTGTATAAATTAAAATTAATACAGCAGGAAAATATAATATAAAATTGAACATGAAAATATGATTAATATTTTAACTGATAATAAAACTAATATTACATTAACAATAATTATTAATTATTATCTGAAAACAATACACAACTAGTAAGTAATACATACAATCTTAAAATGTCCTCCTAGACTATCTACATGTATATTTGTCAATACTTATAATCATTTGGTATTATATATAGAATGTGTGCTAAAGAGGAACACCAAACCAAACAAACAGATCTGCCGAAATTTACAGCGATCGACGTTTAGATGTGTCGCCAGGATGCACACTACATGTACCTTATAATATTTACAATATAATTGAAAGTACCCTTTGAATTGCTTAACCCCGCCAAATTTTTATCGTACAGACATGACGTTATCGTACAGATATGACGTTATCGTATAGACATGACGTTATCGTTAAAGAACTAACTATTCTCCTGTAAAAATGGTGTATAAACAATGCACATTGCATTGTACAAGTGCAGAAATGTTTTAAATTAATTTTGTGATCTATCCATTAGTTGCTACATAATGAATACTATCTCAGTATATCGTGGAATGTTCGACAAACAATTCGGTTTAAAACTGCGAAGAACACATAAAAATAAATGGGCTTGTACATTTAAAGTTGCTATATTTTAAGCAAATACATGCTAGTTATGCTGTGATGTGTCTACTTTGTGTAGGTGGCAGTCCATATGGATCCTAATAATAGTGGCAGCCATCGTTATCACAGGAATTCTGAAAATTGTAGGCTATTAAACATGGTCGAGGAGTAACGTATATTTTAGCGGGAACAATAAGCAACAGTACAATTCCACAGAGATACCATCGATGTATAAACAAAAACAAACCAGCTGCAACCATTAACATAGAAATTGACGGTAAACAAACGATTCCAGTCAAGAGATACACTACCCATAACTTAGTTATAAGTTTATGGAAGCTCAGACGATAAGTGACGGTGACAAGCTCCAATGCTAAAGAACTAAATATGCAAATAAAAGATAAATGCATAAGATGATGATTGTTATGCATGCATACCATTAAGAATCTGATTATTAAACTAGAAGCTCAGGTGCCTGTATTGCTCACCTGATATTGACTTTTAAAGATCTATTTAACTTCCCCTTTGTGCCCATCTCCAGTGAGATCAACTGTCAAGTTTGGACATTAGCAGTCTTCTATAGCTAGTAAAAAATAAAAGGTTTAATGATGTACGGACCATAAGCGATACTAAAAGCTTACTTGGATTATAGGCCAAATGAGCTGAAAAGGTGTCACATTGAAACTTTTTTTTCTTAAACCAGTGATGATTCTGGTTAGAAAATAAAATAACTGAAGATCAATTAAAATAGCTGAAACCATCTACACCCACTTTCAAATTGAACAGTTAAACGAGACTTACCTGTAAGGTGAAGTTTGACTGGGATTTATTCGACCAATTGGGTATCCGAGGGATTAAATGAGATGATAAAGTTACCACGTGATTCATACTTCAGAGCCAAAATTGGATTCATCATACACCAACAGGGTGGGGGAAAATTAGGGTGTGGGGGGGGGGGGCATTTAATCCCTCGGATACCCAATTGGTCGAAGAAATCCCAGTCAAACTTCACCTTACAGGTAAGTCTCGTTTAACTGTTCAATTTCTTCTCCCAGTTGGGTACCTCAGGCTTAAATGAGACTTTAGAGTTGATGAATTCAATTTCCAAATAAACAGCCTTTCAAAATATACTCAAATCAGTACATGTATATATGATTATATTTTTCTAAACTACATGTATATTCAATATCAACACATACTATTCATGCATAGGAAATAAGCAAATTCTCACTAAATGATTTGTCAACTACAATAGGTTTCTTGTAAACCTTTCTAAATGTACAGTGTTTCTGCCAACCAGCAGTTCTCAAAATTGTTGCTAAAGGAACTTTACTAGATAAGGCAGCAGTTGTAGATGTAGCCTTAGTACTGTGTGGTTTAAAAATATTTACATCTATACCTGACTTACGTAAAATGTTCTTAGTTCATCTACATATTATGTCTCTACTGACAGCCTTATATGGTCTCTGTGTAGTCAGGAAAAGTTTTGTCATAACTGGATTACCTTCAGTTCTGATTTTAAAAATTCTTTGTAAAAAATACTTTAAAGTTTCCAAAATACATAAATCCTTATCTGATGGAAATGCAGAAAAATTCAATTCAGCTAAATGTTTTCCCTGCTTGGAAGTTTTCAATAAATCACCAAAAATAATCTTTACATTTCCTGCATCTATAAAAATATTTTCACATCAACCAAATGAATAGTCTGCCCTACTTTGGCAAGACAGCAATAAAAGTAACATCAATAATTTTTCTGAAAGTTCCAATAAAGATAACGATTCTAGTGGAGACAGTTTTTTTCAAATAATTCAAAACCTTGTTAACATCCCAAGTAACATTGTACCTTGGTAAAGCTGGTCTTAAAGTAAATATGCCTTTCATAAACCTACGTACTAAATATTGGAACTTAAACTAGTACTATTATCTAAAGATAAAAAATAATGTTAAAGAACATCTTGCAGTATTTATACTACTATATTCACTAGGAAATAGAAAATGCAAATATCCGCGGTAAAATGCAAATATTCCCGGTAAAATGCAAATAATTAAAGATTACCAGTTATATTAGCGTTTACCAGTTAAATTAGCGAATTGTCTTGTTATATTTGCGTTTTACCTTTTAAATTTGCATTGTAGTGGCATTTTAGCGTTTTTCCTTTTATATTTGCGTTTTTCCTTTTAAATTTGCATTGTCGTGGGATTTTAGCGTTTTTCCTTTTATATTTGCGTTTTTCCTTTTAAATTTGCATTGTCGTGGGATTTTAGCGTTTTTCCTTTTAAATTTGCATTGTCGTTGGATTTTAGCGTTTTTCATTTTATATTTGCGTTTTTCCTTTTAAATTTGCATTGTCGTGGGATTTTAGCGTTTTTCCTTTTAAATTTGCATTGTCGTGGGATTTTAGCGTTTTTCCTTTTAAATTTGCATTGTCGTGGGATTTTAGCGTTTTTCCTTTTAAATTTGCATTGTCGTGGGATTTTAGCGTTTTTCCTTTTATATTTGCGTTTTTCCTTTTAAATTTGCATTGTCGTGGGATTTTAGCGTTTTTCCTTTTATATTTGCATTTTTCCTTTAAAATTTGCATTGTCGTGGCATTTTAGCGTTTTTCCTTTTATATTTGCGTTTTTCCTTTTAAATTTGCATTGTCGTGGGATTTTAGCGTTTTTCCTTTTATATTTGCGTTTTTCCTTTTAAATTTGCATTATCGTGGGATTTTAGCGTTTTACCTTTTAAATTTGCATTTTACCAGTTAAATCGCACGGTCATCTAAATCACCCGCTGAGTAGAGATTACGTAATACTGTAGTCGTCACTAGCTCATTGAATATGACGATCTATAGTATTATATTATCGTGTATCTATCTATACGTATTTATTTATTTATTTATTTATTATTATTATTTATGTCATACTAGTCTGGCCATTAATAAATTTAGTGTATTCAATACACAATAATCCATCAATTGTTGGTATTTGATTTTCATGTCGTATTTTAACTTAATGCGATGTTTATTAAGAAATGTGACTTTAAATGTATTAAAATATTAGCAAAGTGTGATACACGTACAGAATACGTATACTGTTGTCACTTCACTATTACTTGTTTATCATGCGAGAAATACATTAACCTTGTAATACCTATGCTGAGACTATTTACTAAAAAATGAATTAAGTATATATTAAACTATCGGTCTCTATTAAGCTATTTATGTCTTGTTTTATAGCACAGGATTGTGTATGTACAGCGTCAAAGTTATTGTGCTTTAAAAGTTCTGATTATTGTAATGAGGCACCTTAATGAACAATAAATATTTTTGTTTATGATATAAAACAAATAATCATAACCCTATGTAAACGCCGTTTACATAACGTACGCGCCCTTGTCCGATCCAACAGAAATATGCAATTTACATGTAAACACTATTTTGTCAGTTAATTAGATTGAACAATAAATACAGGATTTTTTTTTCTTCAAATGTTTATATAATTCCCTGATAAATATAAGAACAATCTATAATAGTATTATATTATTGTTTATTTATTTGTACCATTCTGGATGATAATAACTTTAGCTATTCAATACACAATAATCCATCAATCGTTGTGTATTTTACAGTAGTTATGTATATTTTATTTCTTGATTTTGTTTTTCAGGATCTAGAACTATGCACTCATATTTATTTCAATTTGATGTTGATTTAAATGTAAACGTTTAATATTTTCACGGAGATTCAACATTATAATTTATGTTTATTTATTTTACAGGCGATTGATGCATTTTAGTGGCCTTACCGTTCATCATTACGAACATATTGTTATATGGTAAATTACTTCAAGCCTTACAAATCGGGTAGCCTATTGTGCGACATTATATCCAACTTAATCATGATTCGCTTCGATAACTCTGTAATTTATTACGGGCTTGTTTTCGATAAAAAAAAATATGTATATGGATATTTTTTTAAAATAATCGCTAATACAGTGTTAAACATAGATTTGTATGCATCTGAAAGCAAAGCTCGGAGCTAAGAAATTATTCATATGAATATTTTACGTTAAGTTTAACGTTTAAAAAAATGAAATTCACTTCTGTAAACATCTGTTTTATAGGCCTTGTATTAAAATATGTGTTGAAATAGTGTAAAACAATTGAATTTTCTATAATTCAGAGAGAGAACACATTTGTTGTCCCCACAAGAGTTACATGCCTAGAGGCCTTTTCCTCAGGTGTACCACCTGTTGTGTTTACTGCTAAAGTGTATATTGTATTGGAGCGAGCTGTAAGTAATGAATTTATACCAAAGTAATAAAATTTTATGATTTCGTGTATCCCTCAAGGCCAAGTTATAGTTAGAGTATATTAAGTGAAATTTTAATGGTTAAGAAGGGGCGGAGCGAGCTGCAACAGCTGCATTAAAAATGAAACGCGTGTGCGCGAAGCCGAAGAATTTTTTTTAATTGAAGTGCCTGACAACGTAAGGAAAATTGTGATCGTAAAAGCACAGGTACATGGGGTCATGACCTACATTACCCCCCCCCCCCTTTTTTTTCTTTTTTTTTTTCATACACTTCTCAACATAATTTTGGTATCAAATAATCATAAATCTACTATTTCTCTCTCTATATTGATTTATAGAGATTTATGATTATTTGATACCAAAATTACGTTGTCGGGCACTTCAATTTTAAAAATTCCTTCGGCTTCGCGCACATGCGTTTCATTTTTAATGCAGCTGGGCCCGTATTCATAAAGCCACTTAAGTTAAAATTTTCCTAAGGAAACTCCGCCCATTTTACTTGAGTGGTATTCATAAAACTTCTTATTTTAAGTATTTCCTAAGAATAACCTTAAGTTAAGGAAACTCCGCCCATCATACTTAAGTGGTATTCATAAACGTCCTTAAACTAAGAAAACACTTAAGATTTCCCTTAGCTTTAAGGTAGATGGGTAGGTTCCTTAAGTTTTCTTGAATTGCTATTTTATATTGATTGTGAGTTATGAAAGTGATATTGTATGAATAAAAAGATAACAACAAACCATATTAGCAATATTTCATAGGCATTCGAGTTTATCATCAAATCCATATCATATCTTACATGTACATACAATTCACGTCAAGGTCATTTTCCGGATGAGTAAATATTTTTACAACTGTACCATTTGATGGCACGTGCTTTGCGGGTATATGAAATAGGTATAATTAAAGCATATTAGTATTGCATTATTACCAATACAAACATGTTCCATGTCGGACGTTTTCGATTGTTTCATGCTGGGAGAAGAGCTTTACGTAGAGAGCGAGTATTCAGAGATCGTACAAAACCTCTTGATATCTACGATGACTTCGAGTTAATAGACAAATACAGATTTGACCGACAGTTTATTATGATGATATGTGATATGTTACAGGATGACTTAGAAAGCAGTACATTTAGGAATCGAGCCTATTTTTGTTTTTGTTTTATTTACATGATATTTCCATACAGTCATTAAAATTAGTTTCGTATATAACTGTTGAACGTAAAATCCTCCAAATAGATGAGGGAGGTGCATCCAAACTCAAAAGTGGGAAGTTGAGGAACATTATGATTGTGTCCCTGTTAAACATACATGTACCTAAATTTTAAAGAAATATAATTGTTGACGAAAATTTTGCTCTTAAAACGTCCTTTCTTTTCTCGTATTCCTCCATTAGTATCATCTTCTCTCAATCGGTCCAGTTTGGCTTTCTCTTTGACATGTTTAATAGTTAAAAGATTTTGATACGACTACAGTTTTATTTATATATGTATGTATGTATTGAAGTGGTTAAGCAATGCACGTGAAAGTTAGAGTATATTAAGTGAAATTTTATTGGTTAAGAAGGGGGTCGCATCGCTTCGCTCGCTCCGCCTTCTTAACCATTAAAATTTCGCTTAATATACTCTAACTATAACAAAATATCAAAGAATGGTGTCCTTCCTAATTAAGAGGAATTAAGGGGTCCCATTAAGGGTGAATTATCAGGGTAATCACATGTTAATAAAGGTAAATTTGATTCTCTTTTTTGCTTTTTCTACATAAATGGAATTACATAAAATACGAAAACTAATAATAAATATTCAGTATTATATTTACATATTTCATGTGTTATTTTATAGTTTTAGAGTTTAATAATACATATTCATTAATTTGTTTTCGTCAGTTTGGATCCCAAGGGGACAAAACGTACAGGCTGATTATTTAAGCCGTATCATAGACACAGATGACTGGCAAACAACTGTAGAATTCTACAGTTATTTATATAGTATGTGCGGTCCACATAGCGTAGATAGGTTTGCTAACGTGGATAATAGAAAAACTAAGCGTTTTATTTCGCTTTACTGGAATCCTGGAACTTTAGGTGTGGACGCTTTTAGTTCAAACTAGTCGAGCGAAGTCAACTGGTTAATGCCACCAGTATCGCTGGCTTCCAGAGCTATTAATCATCTGGTTGAGTGCAAAGCATTAGGTACATTGGTTGTACCCAAATGGCCCTCTGTGCCGTTTTGGCCTCTTATTTTTTAATCAGATTTACGTGTTTGATGTGTTAGTTTACAGAGACTCAAAGAATTTTAGCCTCTGGGCAGAATATTAATTCTATGTTCGCAAATGGAACATTTACTGGAAAGATGTTAGCTGCTAAATTAGATGCGTCATTATGTTAATTTTATTTTTTATTTTTGTACAGATTTGGTGGTAAAACGTTGCTGAACGTATTTTACAGTGTCGCTTGACAACTGTGCTGTGTCACTGGACACGCTTTGGTAGTTTGGAACTATATATGGTCATTGGACTATATGAGGTCACTGGACCGTAATTTACGGATTAATACGGTAAGGTATTAAATTATATCAATGTGCATAAATAAGTACACGGTTGTATTTGTTTATATTTCAGAAAATCTTCCATAAAGGATTTTGGACATTATCTACTCAACTCATACACCCTGAACTTAAGACACTATTTGATAATCTGAATTCTACAGTTATCAATTCGAGGGCTAAAGATACAGTTATTAAATACGTCGGTGCATCTAAGAGATTGATGTCTTGTGCTGAACATTATAAAGAAATCAAATCTGTCCTGCCTTGCAGTGAGCTCCATATCACACTATATCTACAACATTTAACATAAATCTGTAAACATCATAGCACAGTTGAAAGCGCTTTTTACAGTATTAAGTGGGCGCATGATATGGCCCACTTAATATAATCCTTGCAAATCCGATTTATTGAGAAATATTGTAGAATCTGCTAAAAGAATGTTATCACGTACTATTAAGAAAAAAGAACCGGTATCTTCAGATTTAATGAAAATGTTGTTCCAGAGATTTGATACATGTGACAGTACTCTTAAAGATTTAAGACTTTTAGTTATGTGTTCTTTATGTTATACAGGTTTTCTAAGATATGATGAGCTGAGCAATATAAGATCAAACAATTTAACATTTCACAAAGAACATGTAGATATGTTTATTATAAAGAGTAAGACTTGATTGTTACAGAAACGGTACAAATGTATTCATTGCTAAATTAAACAGTCCTTATTGTCCAGTTAGTATATTACAGCATTACATTTCCCTTGCAGGAATCGATTTAGATTCAGACGTGTTTTTGTTCAGGTCAATTTCATTCCTGAAAAAATCCAACACGTTTATTCTTAGAAAAAAGAATGAGAAACTGTCATATACCAGGGCAAGAGAGATAGTAAGATCAGCTTTAGCAACACTCTGTGTAAATAATAGAAATTTTGGGTTACATAGTTTTCGTTCTGGCGGGGCAACTGCCGCATGCAAGTCCGGTATATCAGATAGACTTTTTAAAATCCATGGCCGTTGGAAAACAGAAAACGCAAAAGATGGATATGTATGTGAAGATTTTCAAAGGAAACTATCAGTTTCTAAAAACCTCGGTTTATAATGATATACGTATAAAGTACACACAGCTTTCTTTGTTCATATCGAAATGGTCACTACGCCAGACAATTTCATTATGAGTTTGTCTTTATTTGTTTTATCAACAAATCAGAAGTTGTTTAAGCTTGGATTATGAGCGATATTGTACATAAATAATTTATGTTCGTTTGAACATGGTGAATTAGAACATAAATATATTTATGTATTGTGAGCGTAGTAATACATGTACACGTATACAGAATTTTCGCGGGTTTAGTAGTTCGGTTCGGGGTAGTATAAAATAAATTGTTTAAAGTAGTTCCATATCGAGGTTGGGCAGTGATCAAATCGGACGCACCTTAAGTTTAACTAGCTGAAGTATTATTGTATGCTACTTTTATTTTATTAAGCTAATTATGCTTATGTCTACAATTGTTGTGTATATTTCAATATTGAATTTTTTCTTTATAGATATGTAGTTGTAAAGTAAAAGAACAGACAATGTTTCTTTTCATAATGGACAGTAAATGTGATTTTCATTATTGTATATAATAATATGTATGTAATTATGTATGATTGATAAATAATAAATCGAAATGGTCACTGCGCCAGACAATTTCATTATGAGTTTGTCTTTATTTGTTTTATCAACAAATCAGAAGTTGTTTAAGCTTGGATTATGAGCGATATTGTACATAAATAATTTATGTTCGTTTGAACATGGTGAATTAGAACATAAACCTTGTTACCTGCATGATGTATTGCTAGTACAATTGTTATCGTTATTAAAATAGCTGAATAATTGTTCGTTTTAGGTACAAAATTCAATTCAATCAGTATATCTTGAATGTGACACTTTCAGCAATATATCAGCTCAATCGGATCATTACAACACCTTGTTGTTAAGTATTGTCACTTGCAAACAGATAACAAAACATGAAATTAACAATAAGATTTCGGTTAAAAGTTACCTATTGTTTCCCTATTATGCTATCCGATGGCCTTGTGTACTAACTAATATTTAATTTATGGTAGAGGCCATGGACTCTCTCTCTCTCTCTCTCTCTCTCTCTCTCTCTCTGATAGAACTAATTAACATTATACATATGTGTCACCTTACATGTATTAAGTCCTGTATATACAGTTCAAGATGAGGACTCGACGTTCTTCATGAGCACCTGGGTTCACAACTCCCCCCTCCCCCCGCAAGTTTTTGGGTGGGAGTCGGTGTACGTTATTCTTTTGGTTTTCTATGTTGTGTTAAATTTGTCGTCTTCGTTCTGTGTCGTGTGCCCAATGTGCCTGTGTCTGAATTGTCCATTCTTGATTGCACATTCGCTTTTCTCTATTGTTAATTTACAATGCCTCTGACTACCTAATTATGCTTAATGGTTGGCATGTTATTTACATGTGGAACACACTCACTTACATGATGTGCATTTCACTAACAGGAGAGTGTATGCCCATAAGAGTTAAATACCCCCATTTATTATTGAAATGTCTGTACCAAGCCAGGAAAATCAGCAGTCATGAATATGTGGGTACAATTTTTCCATTATATTTTGGAGCTGTTGTGAGAGTAGTATATTTTCTTTTCATTTTTTTTTTTCATTTATTATCTCGACGTTGATTCAGTATGCAGAGAAAATTAAATAATTTATCACAAAATGATCCATCTAGTACATTTTCCTTCCAGCAGAAGTCAAACTAGCAGACGTTATTGTTCATCGGTACAACTGTCCTATCTCGACAAATGCATGACCCGTGACACAAATAGATTATTTAAATATTATATAAGTTATAAACGTGATTTCTTTTTTTTCCCTGTTTCCATTAATGAAGGTCTATGTGACATTATCTAGTATAATTCAATTAGCCTTCATTTTCTAAGAACATAAATTATAAATACATGGATACTAAGTCCTGAACGATTTACGGTTGTAACCGTTGATTGATCGCCCATTACGAGATTTTAACATTTCAACTACTTCCCCGTTATAAGCATAAGCATTTTGACTTCCACGTTGTACTGATGATCGATTTTTTAAAATTCAAGACATGTGCTATGCATGGAACAGAAGAGACATGTCTGTCTAAGTGCCTGGTCTCAATCTGGTTTTTAAGGGGGGGTCAAAGTTGTTGTTCGATTTTTGGGGTATTTTCCATCTTCATATAGTTTATGGTCATGATCGTATGGTAGTTGGATTTACAACTACCTATGTAATCAATGATGCATGTAACCACTAACGTTCTGAGTTCGAATCCCGCTCAGTCATGGTGAGGTGTACTCGATACAACATTATGTGATAAAGTTTGTCCGTGACTTGCGACAGAACGATGGTTTATCTGGGTACTCGGGTTGCCTCCACCAATAAAACTGACTGTCACGCTATCATTGAAATATTGTTGAATGTGGCGTAAAACACCCTAACCCTTTAACCGTTATTTTACAGTTGTCATACACCTACAAATTATGTTATCTTTCTTACAGGATAAAAGAGAATTTTTTAACATTATTAGTTACAACCTTTTCTTAATCAGAGTTTGTTTTACTCCTAGCTATAATGTTAAAGTGACATTTGTAAGCATTGGATGGATTATGGTATTAGTAGACAGATCACCTATCTGCAAAATATTTTGTAATAAAAACGTTGATATCAAATTAGTGCACACGATACGTATCTGGAATAACCTTCATCGGGTACGCTCAAAATCGAAAGATTTGGAAGCCAAATGATTTATATAACTTCATATAAACAATTTTTTTTATTGAAGTCAAAATGGACAATACAGACCAACAACAGTGAATGGAATGTCAAGAATTTGAATGATAACACATACACATTGAGAAAGGTACAGGCACAACGAAGCAGATACGAGACTAAAACAAATTATGGATTGTCTTTCCATTTTTAAGAAATCGTCAACTATATACTTTAATTTGTTATCAATCTGCTTTCTTAACCAATGTTCACTCCTGAAAAAGATGTATGCATCCAATAACCACTGACAATACTTCCAGTAGGATTGTAAGTAGAATGGGTTCTTATGAAACAGTCATCACCTTGGTTAAGAGGTAATACAGCAACACCCGTGCATCCTGTATAATCGTAGGGTGTTGCTCGATTGTCAACATATATAGCACCACGGGCAATACTGTTAACAATTATCTCAATCGATATGGAACTGGGATGTGTACCAAAAACTGTATAAAAGAACATGTAGACTCCATTAATTGGTGTTATGAATACTCCAGTGTGACCATTGTAGCCATTACCGATGTTAGTTTCAACGTGGTCAAAGATTAGTGTGTGATGTGGTCCAATGTTTACTTCGTTTTTACTCATGTAAGCATAAAATGCAACAGTTGACGCCTCCTGCCTCTTGAAAAATCTAGTTGCTGCAATGAAAGAAAACGCCTTTTAATGTATTTACATTCCGACAGTAACTATGATTAAGATAAATAGTCATTTATTTTATTTACTTGAAACGAATTTATGTACCATTGTCTTCAACCATCAATAAGAAAAGAACTTGGTTTGGTTTGGTTTTATTTTACTTAACGCCATTTTCAACAATATTTCAGTTATATCGTGGTGGTCAGTTTTATTGGTGGAGGAAACCGCAGGACCAGGAGAAAACCACCGACCTGCTGCAAGTCACTGACAAACTTGATCACATAATGTTGTACACCTCGGCTTGGGCGGGAGTCGAACCCACAACATCAGTGGTGATAGGCACCGATTGCATAGGTAATTGAAAATCCAACTGCCATACGATCACGACCACGACGGTCCCTGAAAAGAACTTGGAGATTCACGGGGAAAGCAAATACTTTGTTAATAATTGTCGTAAAACATCCGTTGCATCCTTAGTTTTGTACCGGACAAAACATATAAACACAGAAATGGTCTTTTATCACAACTTTACTTTACAACATCATCGGTATAGCAAGAACAAATCATCTGATTTTGTTGCAATATTGTATTATAATACAGCAACATTTGAAGATTCGCAGGAATAGTTAATACTTTATCAATTTTATTTGTCGTAAAACATGGGTCGCATCTTTAGTTTTGTACCGGACAAAGCGTATAAACACAGAAATGGTATATTACCACCATCTTTATTTTACAACATCATCGGTTTAACAAGAACATATCTTGCTACAGAACGTGAAAACAACCATCTGAATCTTAATTTAATTAACTGCTGTTGATGTTGTTGCATTATTATATTATAATAGAATTACTATGATGGTACTATGCACTGTCTGTACAAAGAGGATTCAAGGCACCGGTCTATATGGATTTTATAATGTTTTCTCTAATTGACAATTTACCTTTAATATCTAATAAATGCAGTTGTCTTAGGAGTCTACGTGATCGAACAGTAGTTGGTTTTATATTCGCTCATCCACCACCACGTCATGATAGTTTTACTGAGCGTACTCGATACTGATTTGTCTGGTTAAGTTTACCAATGACTTGCCAAATGTTTTCTCTTAGCGATCCATTTTCTTTTACTAAAACGTCATCCCCACGACAGAGTTAAATATCTTAAAAGTAATATTAGACACTTGTAAAATAATCAGGTACATTTAACGGACAAATATCTTTTACGTAAAATTATCAATAAACTGTTATACCCTTACCTCGGTTGATGGGTATTTCAGATCTCCGATCGAATCTGCTAGTGGCCTTTTTATCCACAATAGGTGTTCCTTTTATTTGGATTTGAGTAGGTGCCGAGTGTTTTCCGAAATTTGTATCTGGTCTGTTGGAAGATTGTCTTTGGTTTACTTCAGAAGTATTCTTGTCGTGATACTGTTGTTGACTTACCAGAACGGGATCTTTATGACCATTATATTGTTCATTTACCAGAATAGTATTTTTTCCATCCATCTCCTACTTTAGCTTCATTTCATTCACAATTTCATTCAGTGTCGTTATCTCCTGTCGTTGTAGGTTTAACGTTTCTTTCATATTTTGCAATTTTGCAATTTCAATGTTTTGTTTCACTATTGTTTCCTCCAGGGCATCCATTTTTTCATTTTGTCCTCGGAGTTCGGTAATTTTGTTATTACCCTTATGATATTGCATTACAATATGCAATTTTGCATCACACTGTCTGGTCATTTTATTTTCCAAAACTTCCATTCGCTCGGTGATGATTTTATCAGCTATAACCATAATCATGTCTTTGTCTATTTTTGACAGATTATCATCTGCTGCTTTTAATCCGAAAACCATATGACAGAAAAACAAAACCAGAAATATAATGTTCTTCATTGTCTTTAAATGTGACGTTCTATTACTTAATGTAGATAATGATTGTCTATATAAATAATTGTCGGTCACTTTTATCAAGAAAATATGACATCTTGCACTGCAACTATTCGTGTAGGTTTTTAATTAGATCAATGATAGCTTTTCGGTGATTGCCGGTTTCTCTGGTGCCGTTAATTGGATAAGAGATACCTACCCTTCCGGAGCACATGGTTTTGCGACGCGTAATCCCTTCTTACATGTAGCTTATTGAGTGAAATAAAAGTAGTTTTGCTTAAATTTAATGAAAGGATCTTTGCATTTTATGGATATTTATAGTGATAATGTATTCACAGAAAGGATTTTGTTCAAAAGAAATGCTATAGTAGCAATTTAGAATATATAATTGATAAAAGACCTAGTATCTACGCTGCGGGTACCAACCCGTCCGTCAGTTTTCCCAGACGAATCAAATACACAACTCTCCGATTTGACTCCACGCATAAGAGTTTTTCGTATTTGGAGAAAAACAACATGCTCAATGCGCCTAATATAATTTGCATAATAGTTATTTATTTATTCATTGGTAGTAGAGTGGTAAAATATGAAAAAAAATGGATAATATCTGGACGTTTGTATTTGTACTAGTGGAAGGAATGCATATTATATATTTTTAGTACATAACGTATGAAAATGCTTTATTTTGATTGGATTATTAGTGTTTACTATTTTTTAACAGTGCACTTGACAACGGGTGACTACACCTAGCAACGGGAACTATACCAGTTGCAAACGATTTCCACAGGCATTATATCCTTGGCATAGATTCTCTCTCTCTCTCTCTCTCTCTCTCTCTCTCTCTCTCTCTCTCTCATACCCAACGATTACATGTAATAGAACCTATGCATAAAGATCGTTCTGTGACCAATGAGCCTGTTTCTCTGGATTGTCAATTCTTGATTGCACTTTCGCTTTTCTCTGTCGTTTAATTACAACGACGCTGCCTACTCACTTATTCTTGAGGTTGACATTTTACTTACATGTGGAAAACACATACTTGCATTTCACTAGCAGGGGAGGGTTGTGCCCATAAAAGCTTAATCCCGCCACTTTTCATTGAAATGTCTTTACCAAGCCAGGAAAGTGGGATGTCATGAATCTGTGTGTACAATTTTTCAATTATTTTGTGGAACTCTTGCGACGGTGTAGTATTTTCCATTTTTTATATATTATCTCGACGTTGATTCAGTATTATAGTAAATCTATTATTGCAAACCCTTTTATTTTTATTAACACTCATAAAATCGGAGACCTGTAGGTAAGTCGGTCCTCACAGATCCAGAAGTTATGGAACAGGATGCACAGCAACTCAGGTGTCATTACTCAATAAATAACAACAATTATTCTGGGTCATTAATATATCTATATATCGATATATTAATATTATTTTATCAATTTATAATGTATTCTGCAATAAGCAATTCTCACACAAATATCACAAAACAATGTTTCTTAAAACAACAGAAGGACCTAAGTTCCAATTTGTATTAAAAATATAAGACAACTCCAAGGAATCCTAATCGCTGGATTTGAATAACATTCATGAAAAAGGGTGCAAAAATACCCAGGCCTAAAATTATTGATGTGGTGGGGAATAATAGCCTCTCTGAAAATATTGTGTCTGCACAGTAAAAATAACTTGCTTAATATTTATAGAAATAAATATTACTTTTTCATTAAAATATGCTTACTTATTTCGTAATTATCAATCTAAAAGTGTTGTCTGTAGTATCTAGTATCTATTCACTGTAGAGTCCAATAATTTCTCAGCAGATTATCAACAGACGAACATCGGCCATAGAGTGGCTGCAATAATGTAGCTCCTGTGACAAACTTGTGTCTCGGCAGAGCTACAACGCTGTCCCATTCGTCACAATGGAGCACAAAAAGTTGCAGTTGAAACATAAAAACTCACTATTTACGCTTCAAACATTTCATTATAACTATTACTGATGATCCC
This sequence comes from Bathymodiolus brooksi, assembly GCA_963680875.1. Classification (NCBI taxonomy): domain Eukaryota; kingdom Metazoa; phylum Mollusca; class Bivalvia; order Mytilida; family Modiolidae; genus Bathymodiolus; species Bathymodiolus brooksi. Next base: position 61,124,811 of record OY804575.1, read on the forward strand.
AGTCCTTGTTAAATCGGTTTGACTGAGAAATATATGCTTTTTAAAGGTAGCAACAACCTTGTTTAAATTTATCGATCGTTTTCCATAACCGGAAACTACGGAAGGCGGAGCTTTTCTAAATATGGTATTTCTTACTACACGCTGATGTAAACATTCACGCCTCAAATCGCCAAATATGGTATCGATATCCAAATAGTGATCGAAGCCGGAAATGACGAAATTCAAAATGTTCAGAGATAAAGTAAACATGGGTTTTTATTTTGTGGGAATTACATTCTAAAATACTGGTAGGTGATAAAAACTTGTTATAATAATGGACATAAGGAAAGGTTATGTCTTATTATTGATAAATGGAGGCGTCAGAAACTCTGTAAGCGAGCGCAAAAAATCTCGGCGGCTGCTCCATTACGTGTAATGGCATCCCGTTATAACCCTTGCGAGTAAGCGAGCATTTAGGGTTTTATTATTAGAACTAGCCATAGAGGTCTATCATTCCGCAATATACGGAATCGGATCCTCTATTTATACCTTTTCAAATTAGTACCACGTGGTACCAACCTATATCTGTAGACGAATTTCTGCCAATCAAGGCACACCTCAATATAAGAGGAAGGTTAATTCACCACTATAATAATTACGACGGACGCGTAAAATATATAGTATATATATAAAAGTCACTATCTAGGATACATAAAAGTCACTATCACCACAGTATAAAACACATAATATGTCAATTCATCACCATAATATATAGCGACGCGTATAATAAATATTTATAAAAGTTCCTATCACTGTCACATAAAACGACTCATAAAATATGTATATACACTGGTTATTATAGATCTAGCAGATAAATAATCTAAAATCTGAAAGATTTGAAAAAGTAGGATCTTATCTAAAATCTAAAATGTATAATCTAAAATCTAAAAGATTTGAAAAAGTAGGATCTTATCTAAAATCTAAAATGTATAATCTAAAATCTAAAAGATTTGAAAAAGTAGGATCTTATCTAAAATCTAAAAGATTTGAAAAAAGAAGGATCTTATCTAAAATCTAAAAGATTTGAAAAGTGGGATTTTGCAGTCCATGTGCGCACTCTCCAGGACGGCTACTAAATAAGCATCCATAAGGAAATCATATACTGGGTTGATTACCTATTAATAGCTTTATTATATGTTAATATATCAATTCTTTTTTCCATTCTCCTTTTTCTTATTCTCCATTAAGCCTAAGAGTTCGTATCTTTTGTTATGGATTTTAAATAATAATTGTCTACATAAAGGTTCCATCACTTCTCCAATGGTATCCAGAGACTTCTTATGGGTTCTGTCATACTTATTGACATAAATAAACGGATTTATAATAAGTTTTAGTATATCTATTGGCTGACTTGCCTTGATTTTTGCCAATACTTCACTACTTACGTCTATTATCCTCTTGATTAATAGCTCCCTAATATTCTGTTATGCCTCACAGCATAATACAAAATGTTGTAAGGTTTCGTCTGCATTTCTACATAGATTACAAGTTGCAGAAATAAGATGTTTGGAATAAACAGCTCTATTCGTCTGTAGAATATACGTTTCTGTAACAATTTTTAGCCGAGTTGGTATTCTTCTGATGTCCTGTATGTTGGCACTTTGCGATTTCAATAATGGATGTATTCTACCTATGTTATAGTTATGAGTATAAGTATTTTAAGCTGGTGTATAACAACATATTTTCCTCAATTGCATTTTTCCAATATTGGTGTACATGTTAGGTTATCAAACTTTTCCATTGTGACTTTGGAAGTGGATTTTCTAGATATGTATATGGATCCGTGATATCATACTTTATGCAGATTTTTCTTATGTCCATAAACCAACTATTGCTATCATATGATTTAACTTGTAGCTGCCTCTCTGCAAGTCTCCATTCAATTGAGGTGTGTTCAGATCTTGTTATGTTTCCAAAGAATGTTAAGACTTTTATATGTATTTCTGCTTCAATCGGTAATAGGCCTGATAGTATATAAATGGCAGGATCCGCTACATTTATGTAAAGTGATAATATTTGCTTCAATACATTTTTGTAATGTATGTTCAATTGCTCCAAAATCTTGCCTGTAGGTAATAATATTTCGAGTCCATAGTATAATATAGGTAGTACATAGGTTCTTAATAATGATATCGAAGTCTCAGGATCTATTCCATTTTCTCCATGCAGTCCTACTCCCATTAGGCTGTACAAGGTTCTAGTGGCTTTCTTTATGTTTTCATTTACTGTTGATTGTGTAGAATATGTCTCTGATTTTTTAATTCCGATATGGGCTGATTGAGCTGCAATAGGTATATCCTTTCCATCAAGTTTCCAATAACCATCATTTATTTCTAGCATTTTTGATTTTTTACATCTGTTTATCGGTATTACCACACTTTTTTGTGGTTGGAGTAGATATCCCTCTCTTTTGCTGAAGTCTACAGCTATGTTAACCATTGTTTGGATATCGAAGGGATTATTTGCTATTAATGCAACATCACCCGCACAGGTAGGTGCACAGCAATTTATATTCCCGATTTTACCACCCAGTCCTGAATTACTTAGTATGTCCAGTAGTAGATTTACATATACTTTGTAAAGATCAGCACTTAGGGCTCCCCCTTGTCTCACTCCTTGTTCTATATTAATCATTGATTTTGATATTTGTTTTTTCCATTTAATACATGAGCTGGCATTTGCATAAAGATTGTTGATCAGGGTTATTGATTGTTTTGAGAATCCAATTTGAAATAATCTGCGAATCATATTGGCATGAACTACTACGTCAAAAGCTGATTTGCCATCTAATAAGCCAATGTATGTGGGAGAGTTCAAATCTTTATTTTCTCTCTCATACTCCTCTATGAATAGTTCACAGAGTAGATGTGCAGAGTTCTCAGTGAAACCTCGCTGTAAGGGATTTTGAATTTTCATTATCGTTGGATATTCTCTGATTTTTATAATTTTTTCCATTATCTTAGAAAAAGTAGGTGTTACGGTTATTCCTCTGTAGTTTTTTGCACTTTTGATGTCACCTTTGTTCTTAAATACTGGAAATAATGTTCCTATTTTTAAACTATCTGGAATATGGCCGTTTGCGAAGCTTACGTTGATTAATTTTTGTAGGTAATTTAAAAAGATGTTACTTCCATATATAATATTCTCAGCTGTGATTCCAAAATAATCTGCCGCTTTGTTAGTGTTCAACTGTTTAACTGCTTTTAAAAGCTCTTCTGATGATACTTCCTTGTGATCATATTGGTCTCTACATATTTGTAAAATAATGTCCTTTTCTCTTTCCATTAGTTCCAGATAATCATTGTCAAAATCTTTGTTTTCAGATTTCTTAGCTAATTGTCGACAATGAGTGTTCCAGCCATTCATGATTCCTTCAGGAGTTTCATATGTTGACCTATCCACTTGTAGCTGATCTATAAAACTGGATAATTTCCCTCTTTGCTGTTTTATGATTTTATAAAATAATGCAGTGTCGTTGGAGTGAGCATCAATGATTTTTTGTCTGTCAGCGATTCTTTTAAAAGCTAATTCTAATCTGCATTGTTTTCTTTGTACATATGTTGTTGTTTTCTTTTCAATGAAGAGGGTATTCAAGGGATCAGTTGATCCTCCATTTGTTTTCCATATAAAGAAAGCTCTTTTTTTTTCTGTTCTATGGCTTTAAGTATATCCTCGGACATTATCTGTAATTTTGGTTTTCTTTTCTTGATCTTTCTTTTAGGTACAATTTCTTCTGTAGTTTTTACAATGATATCACCCAGATCTTCAAAAGCTTTATCAATTTGTGGTATAGTGGTAGGGTTTATGCTTATCATATTAATATTCTTGTCCAATGTTTCTTGATAGGTTTGCTTATCAACTTTGTTCCAATTTACCATTGACGAATGATTACATAGTTGTTTTTGCTTCTTGCTGATGTTGTGATCAAATTTGTATTGTAGCTGTATTGGTTGATGGTCCGAAACGTTTGCTACAACATCTAGTTTCTGTATTTTAAGGACTTCACTTTCATGCTTTTCTTGATATAAAACATAGTTAATAGCAGAGGTTGCTTGTCCATTAGGGTGACAATTTGTTAATCCTACTTTCACAGCACACAGTTGATGGTCAGATATAAAATCATTGATATATTTTTTTTTTGCGACTCAATTCCTTCTAATATATTTTCATTGAAATCTCCGCCAATAATGATTTGATGGGTGTTTTCGTAGGTTTCAAATATCTCGTGTAGTATATCAACGCATTGTTTGAAATTGGCATAGTGAAAATCTGAGCTTTTGCATGGTAGGTAAATTGATATAAGTATAATGTTCTGCTTTCCTGAAAGTTCTATTCATTGAATTCTCTCATTTCCTAACTGGAGAGGTGTAATATAACTGTCTAGGTCTTTACGCCATAGGATCGCTACGCCTCCATATCTTCGTGGCATTTGGTACGGTGAGATAGGATCATTTGAATCTACTGATTTACCAGTCCCATTATAGTCTTGATGAATTTCTTGGAGAATGTTCAGTTGACAATCAAATAGCCAATGTTCTTGTAACATGTATATGTCTATAGATTTTTCCATTTCTTTAAATAGCGGACCACAGGTCAATATGTTTTTACAATTAAAATCTAAAATATTTAAGACAGTAAAATTATGTACATCTTTCTGCAGCCTTTTTACATCCCGATTGTATTTGAATACATTGTGTGTCTCTGGTAAGATTTGTGTGCTTCCTAAAAAAATAGTTGCTACTTGGTGCTGAGTAGTATAGAGGTTGCCCAATTTTAGTATAGTTAACCTTGTCCTGCGTTGTCGCTGTTTTTCTCGTTCTTGCAGAATCATTCTTTAGGTTTGAGTGTGGCGCTTTGGTTTCAGCTTTTGTTAGTGGGTCTATATGAGTATATGATACCTCTAATAATGATTGTTGATCAGAGTGAATACCATTCTTCTGTTCATAGTTATGATCTACAATTTGTATTTCAATCAGATTTGATCGACAAACATCACGTTCATCAGCAAAATACTGTCTTTGATCAGGGAAATAGCCAGCAGGGTCGTTGTGGTAAATTCCACCATCGCCCATTTGACTTGCCTCGATTCGATTTGTCATAGTATCTGCAGTCTGATGATTGTTCATGTGATAATGATTGTTATAGTAAGGTTGATCGTATGTTACTTGATGGTATTGTTTCTGAGTTGAATCTGAACCATACAGACCAGAAAGGACGTTGTGGTAGGATCCACTATCGCCCAACTTGTCTTTAGGTCCATACATATCATATCTATGTTCTGTCGGAAACATCATCTGTTGTGGTTGTTGATAGTGACTATACTGCTGGTATTGATTACAATATGTGGTATATTCAGACGGGACGTTGTGGTAAGCTCCACCATTGCCCATTTGATAACCACTAGTAACAGGCCACCCATCATATATAGGTTGACAATGTTCATTTCTATTTGAATCAGGTTCCCACTGAGCTTGTCTTCTGATATGATGAGTTTGTTTTGTTTCGTAATTTTGCTCATCTGCTATTTGCATCCTATTTAATTCATTTTCTACTTTGCTAAGTACAAATTTTGTAACTTTCTCCCTTATTCCTGCTACAAGTTCATCACAAGAGTCTGTGTTTTCATTATTGGAGGTGTTATTGGATGGTTTATTTTCTGATGTTTCAATTTTGTTATAGAGAGTTTTAACTGTATTTTCTAGTTCCAAATTCCTAGTTTCAGTTTTAAATAACCTATCTAATAACTTTGTTTTTTCTGAAGTACTATCGTTTAATATGGCTTCTTTAATTTTCAGTTGTTCTTTTTTCTTTAATTTGAGTTCAATTTGTCTCATTTCTTTAGAGCTGTTATTATTGTTAGTTAATTTCCCATCTATTTTCAACATGCTGGTGGTTTTTGGTGTGGTACTTTCGGAATTTTCATCATCTTTTAGATTTCTATATTGGATCACATTATTTGTTTCTATTGTTCTATCACCATTTTCATTTATAGTTGTTGGACTCATTTTTGTCTGATTTGGTCTTGGACTCGTATTGTATCCAGTAGTATATTCATTCGTGGATGGAGAATCTTGAGCAGAATTGTCAATAACTGTCCTTTGTTTGGTTATTCTTAAACATCCATAGCATATATTGTCATTTTTGTCAATGCATTCATCATGAAATAGCATTTCGCAGAGACTACAAGTATGCATATTTTGTTCTAACGTTTTATTGCATGCGAAACAACTGTTTTTTTCTTCAATCAGGAGGGTTTCAGCAGCTGTAAGTTTAGCCGGTCTTTGTTTCATTACTTTTATATTACTAGTTGCTGTTTTAGTTTCTTCTTTCTCAACCTGGTTATTTGTTTTAGGTTGTACAATTAAGCATGATATATTGTCAATCTTTCTAATTTGCTTTGGATTACCAGATGCTTTGCAGGCTTTACAAATATAAGATATGTTTCTATGAGGTTCAATACTGGTTATCTCCTGGTCAGTTAGTTTATCACATATGTAGTGAAACCAATGACCTTTTAGACATAAGGCAGCTCTGGTTTTACAGTTTCTTTTACATTTGTAGCAATTAAAGCATTTAAGCTTTTGAACTTCATTTGTTTTTTCATTTTTTCTGTTTTGTTCAGAGAAATGCAGTTCACTCAGAGCTTCTTCAAGTTTTAATGCTAGCGCTTGATTTAATAAACTTACATCTATATTGACTCCATTTATTTTAGTTTGTGACATAATATTATGGATTTTCTTGATGTCATCATCTATGAATTTCTCTACATTTAGTAAGGTAGGCATTAATGGTATAAGTTTGAGTTTCTTTGCAGCCAATGTGGTAAGCATACTGTACAGTATTACCATCTTTATCAGTTGCAGTGGTTTTCTTATTATCCAAATATTGGTCATTAGTATTGCTGAAGTATATATCGCAACTATATATAAACAGTTCAAATGCTACTGCATCCAGCTTTACACAGATACCCCCACTTGTAAATGAGTATTCGATTGTGGACCTTTTTGTACTTTCAAGTTTTTTTTTAAGGATTTTTCTGCATTTAGCATATAGTTGTTGCTATAACTTGCTGTTTTTTGTCTAACTACTAACTTGTCAGTGCATGCATCCACTAAATCCCGGTCATTGCCAATTCTTGCGACTGCCATAGCTGTGTAATTACTTTTAATATTGTAATAGCAGCAGAAATCAACCTATATAATAAACTATTTATTGTCACACTAGATAATACACTATTTTACGTTAAAAGTTAAAAGGTTATATACAGTTACAAAAATAAATGTATCTACAGTTCATACAGGTATACTTATATGGGACGTTGTGGTATGCTCCACCGTCGCCCTTACAAGCTATGTATAATGATATCCAATCAAAATAACGGATTCTCCCGATCAGATTGAATTTGGCTACAGGATTAAATTGACAAGTGCCCGATTTACAACCGGATTATGTGCTATTACGGAGTTAAAACGTGGTGGATCTTTATATAATTCGACAAGGACCTGAATGAATACGTAGGTGAACCGGACATATCTATAAAAATAGAGACAGGGTAGCTTAAATGGGAGACAGGCGGCAGCATAAACTTTCTCGATTAATAGTCCCACGAACGCTCTTACATAATTGTTCAGTTTTTCCTATAAAACAAGTGTGCAAAAATCATTTAGCTTCGAACTAGGAATATTCGAAAACATTAAAAACACGTGGTCGATTGAAAATAGTAAGCATGGTCTAGATCGAGAAAAAGGGGAGGAATATTCTGAAGTTGTCTTAATGATCAATTAATTCAACAGTAAATACAATTCAATTAATCACAGTTAAATCAAGCAAAGCAGGAATACATATTCTTTACATTCGGAGAGCAGACTCGATAATGGCGTCGTTTCAATTAATTTGTCACGTACATTTTTTACCGGAATTGGACACGTTTTAGAATACATCGACCAAGTGTTGAAAATTCACTCGTTTTAATCGTTGCGAGCGTCAAATATAACCGAAGAAGCGAGAAAAACATAGAAAATTGTTTCTTTCATATAAATTTGAGGCCCGGTGCTTGAACTTCTTGTAACAAAGGAGTAATGCAGAAATTAAAACGACACGGAAATGGCGGAAGTTGTTTCGAAAAACACGAAAAATTAAAAATTAAAATATTCGTCGAAAGGGTGATGGAAAATCATATATATAATTCCATAGATTTCTATATTAGTATTTCAAAGAAATATTTTCTGTAATTTAACATACAATAGAACTTTTTTTCTGTCAGATGGATCGTGTCACATTTTGGTTGGATTCAAGGGAGGTAACTAGAATCATCACATACTCCGTAATTTTTAACGTTCTATTTGTAGAACGAGTGTAAGTAAATGCATGTTTTCTCAATAAAACAAATATTATTTTGTATTAAAAATGTTGAAATTAGTCAGAATAATTGTCTATTATATCTACAGCTATTAAATTGATCAAATATAATTTAACAGATGAGTCCGAATTTGAGATTTTATGGAACCACAACAGTCAACAGTATTAAGTAAGGAGCAATTATATTACTGTAAAAGTAATCCTGTTAAGCTGACTTTTCGGTCGAAATACATGTAAGGTTGTTCCATGAAGGTATAACAAAACAAGAATCAACTGTAATGGTCTACTAAATTTATCGAATGAACTTGAGAAAAAAACCAGTCATATTTTCATATGCAATGGTAAATCTTGGAATATCAAAAATTACTTTCAACTGTTTTTTAACATATAAGGCTATTAAAACACGTCCACCGGTTTTATTGGTGGATTCACCATACAAATCATGTATAGCGACCCACCACGAGCAGATCATAATGTACTAAGATCCATTATTTAATAACTTTTTACAAAATAAAATTCATAAAAACTTCAACTAATTTTTTTTATTAAAAATAATAAAACATTTGAATAATAGGAGAAATGCGGATGGGGCTCTAATTTAAAATTCTAATTGAATATGTTGATGCCATTACCATAGAAAATTTGCATACACAAATGTATCAGAATTTAAAATTAACTTTAAAGCAACATTCTAGTTGGGGATTGAAATTTCTATATTTCTTGTAGTGATCTAGCTAAATCTGAAAGCACGACTGGAATAAGTCAATATTAACTGATATCGAATGGTCACCATTTTTGTCACACATGTTCATGCGTTGCAAAAAGCATACAAGTTTTTTACTAGTCATTATTTTCTGCATTAGCCACAGTGTAAACTCACATGGATCAAATGACACATTACCATAGCTGTCAAAGTTTGCTGTTGTTAAATTTAAATCATGTGTTTCAAATGCACAGCTTGTATCTATGGCTGAATCATATTTTCTCAATTTTCTTTTGAATGATGTTGCTTCTGTATCGTGGGACATTTCGAGTGATTTTCTAAATCGAGCCTCGCACATTCTACAAATACAGTCATCATCTTTGAATGCATATCATGCATTTTTGACAAAAGTATAAAACAGTGGTTGATTTCGTCCCTGTGAGAGGTGCCAGTAGCGCTTAGTCACATCTTCTCGTTTACAGTTTATGCAAGTGCTTGGTGGTCTGCCTTCATGCACCCCGCAGGGCTTTCAAAATTTTTCAAATGTACCAGTACTTCACTATTTACAGGCAGTACTTTTCTTAAAAATTGAACATTTTTCATGAATATCTTATACAGTATGTGGCCAAAAATATTGACACATGTAAAAAAAAATCCCTATATAATCAACCAAAACCATATTTTTTCAAAAAAATATTGTGAAGTCATTTCTGGATAGATTTTAACAAAGGACTGGGAGCTATAAGGGCCAAAATCGGTCCCACCTCAGATGTCGATAAAATTTTCTCCAAAATGTATTCACAATATGTGCTTTTCAGAAATAAATACAGCTAGTTAATATGTGTATCTAATTCCTCACAGCGGATCGACAAATTCAGGTAATGAAAAGCAGTGAACGTCATTTTTTTCATCATACAGAACGTACGTATCATTGTATTATAATGCATATCTTTAAAAAAACAAAAACAAAGCATAATAAAACTCAATAAACAAAGCATAAATTTGACTTAATATGCAATGTGAGTAGTATATGGGGACAGCTCAAACCGCATTTGAGGCGGATCGTGAGGTTGATCGTCACCGGAAATGAAAGGGAGATAATTTCCCGCGTTTTTTACCCGTATTTCCCGCGTTTTCCCCGGAACTCCTCTAGATTCTAGGTACGAACAATGGAATTGTGAATCCAACCAATCGTAACCCTTCTGATATTTGAATCCCACTAATCGTACCCCTTCTTGCTTCGAATTCATATCCAACCAATCGTCGGCCTTTCGATATTTGAATCCCACCAATGGTAAGCCTTCTTTGAACGACCAATCGTCAACCTTCCGTTGTACACTCGCCTATTTGAAAAATCATTTCTACTCCAGCTTTGATATTGACAGGACGTGTTTATCTTGTGGAGAATTTATATTCGAACAAAGGTAGGCATCTCAATCCTACTATAATATTTTAATCAAATTAATTCATGTAGTTGATTTTTAATTCAGAAAACATTTTATGAAAAAATCAATAGTATGATGATCGTGTTGTGACATGTTTCCCGCTTACACGTTTTAATCAATTTACTTTAAAGTATCTTAACCCGTTCCTTTTCAGAATACAAAGAATAGATTGAAGAAAACATATTGCTAAAAGGTAAACTTATTATATGTAAGATTGTAACGTGTTTTTTTTTTACTTTTAGTATGATTTTTTCAGAATTTAAAAGAATTCAAGTCCGAGTTATTATTAATGTCAGTTCTTATTCGATTTTGTTTGATAGAAAGTTTTAATATTAAGGTTGAAAAAGGAAATGCTTTGATGCGTAACTTAAAGGATCTGGTCGGAACTGAGGATTTTCTTAACAGATTAGAATTAACGTTTCTCCAGTTTTTACATTTAATAAACTTTGCGTCATTTTTGTCGACATGTTGTTGACTATTCCTTGTCTACGTTATAAATATTTGTCATCCAATTTTTAAACTTGGATATTTATCATCCACTATTTTCTTTTTATTTCAGTAATACAGTTTGATTTTTATACAACACTGTGTGTGTGTGTGTGATCACGGAACATTTATTTCAAGGTACAGGTAAGCCGATTTATTTCTTTTTGAATAATTCTTATGAAATATTCATTATCAAAATGGTTATAGTTTGTCGTTTTAACAAATAGTTATCAGCACAAAGGATTTTCAAATTTTTATTGCATCAATGGATTTTCGAAGACAGGTGCTGTTCATTGTTGACTGCCTCAAAACCCAAACAAAGGACGCATTAATGTATTTTCTTCACACTGTGCAAAAAGTTATTAGTCGATGGGGTAGTCGCGTGCTACAACGCTTCGTCGATTTCAAAACCCAAACAAAACTTTTAATATTTTCTTTTATTTGCAGTTTTTTGTGCAATCAATTTACTTTTAGTATGAATTAATTTTTACTACATATTTTTATAATTTTAAAAGAATTCAGTGATTTAATGCAAAGCATTTGTATCAATTTTATAATCTATGCAGGTGGTATGTAGTCTTATTAATATTCTTCAGTTTTTTTTCGTGTGAAGTAGAGCAGGTGGTCTTATTAAATATCCATTGTGTTTCAGATTCAAAGAAGATGGATAAAACCAACGTAAGTGTTTTTTTAATTATGTGTTTACATTTGAATCATTGGGTTTGATAAATGAAACATAACTATTAAATATAGTATGAAAAAATAACGAGGCTCCTGACGGAAATCGATACTACGAATTTAGCATAACTTATAATTAATGAAATAAAGAGGCTCCGGAGAGAATCGATACTACGTATTTAGATACACGAGACAAGAAACACACAAACTAAAGAAGGAGCCATTCCACTAAATATATATGCATCACACAAACAAAAGAGACGATCAAATCTCAAAACAGGAATAAAAAAATATTGAACTTATTTTACCCCCAAACACAGCGTATGTTTTTATTGTATCGTTTCAGAAGTACGTGTGTGACAAATGTGGAAACAGTTTACGGAGAAGGGCAACCTCACTAGACACATGAAAACCCATGTATATTCTTCACAGACCTATCCCTGCAACATCTGCGGAAAAGAATTCAGCCGTCCCGATACTAAGAAACGCCACGAGGAATCCCACAACTACACGATCACCTGTCCCGTTTGTGGTCGATATTTCAAAAGAAGGGAAAATATGCTCCGTCACAGGACTCTCCACGAAAGACCTGAAGTGAGACCAATGATGAAGAGACCTCCATCCCCTGGACCATCCAATAGTTCTCCAAAGCAACCACGAAGTCACAGTCCCCAGTCTTCCAACAGTCCGTCCGTTGAACCTAATATATTACCAGAAGACCCGGTGACCCGTATCCTATATCTAAGACACTGGAATACCATCCGTACAGAGGAAGCGACCGGCAATCGTGTCCAGGACCGGTATAATTTTACCTTGCATGATATGACAGCGTCCACTTTTCCAGAGATAGTACGCCGGATCTTTAGACAGCAGACCACAGCCATCAAAATCAACCTGTCGTTTGTTTTTATTTTGAGAAACGTGGAAACTGGACAATTACGGTACTACCACTCCAGCCAGAATAACTCCAGATTTTTTGATGTTCCACACCTCATCAGAACAGAAGAAGACTTGGAGAGGTTTCTGGAGGAGTTGAGCCGACATGACATGTTAGAGTATATTCGCCAACAACGTCCAGATACCAAATGGGTGGTGCACCTCCTGACCAATGTGACGTTTTATGTCAACAAACTGTTTGACCACCCGATTGGTGCCAGAGTCGTTCTTCCAGACCATATTTTGAAAAACAAAGCTGTCGTTGCTTTAGTTGGTGGATCCCATGGTGCCTACACAGACAACCTATGCTTTTTTCGCTGCCTGGCCGTACATCGCGGAGCTCCAAATGTCCAATATTTAGAAACCCCAGCCAAAACCTATTACAGAGAGTATCTACAACAACAAGACATGACCCATGTAGACTTCAAGGGTGTGACATTGGATGATTTGGTGGTATTGGCGCAGGTATTCAGCTTGAACGTGTATGTGTATGACTTACAAGAAACAGAAGCTGGTGGCATCGCAGCTCGGTTGGTACGACGTTCTCCCTACAAGTACGACGACACCATGAATTTGAACCTGTACGAACAGCACTTCAGCTACATTAAAGACCTGAGGTCATACAGTCACAGCTACCTGTGTTCGAAATGTGACCATTTGGAAAGCTGCACAGACATGAACGGACCTGTACCGGAGATGTTGTCTACAAGTATCCTGGTGGCGTGTACCATACAACACAGACGTATTCGACCGGTTAGAAGACGAAGGCATCGACGTCCCAGAAGAAAACCGGTATTACCCATATAGAGCTACCTATGACATTGAGTTGATGTTACAGCCCACTGAAAAAGAGACGATCCGAGAAGTTGGAGTGGACCAGTCATCATGTACTACTCAGCGTGTCTGTATGTTCCAACGTTCCTACCTATACCGAGCCCATCTGCTTTGTTACGGAAGGTGATACCAGTGAGACGGTAGAGTCCTGTTTGCAGCATTTAACAGATATCAGCGAAAAAGCTTTTCGCTTACTGGTGCCAAGGTATGGAATGATATTTGAAGAAATTCAACAGAGACTAGACCAAGACTTGGAAGAGTACAAAGACGACGAAGAAAGAGAACGTGAAGAGAAGAAACATCACCTGTACCAGTTGAAACAGCAGTTGGAACAGTACCTACAAGAACTCCGCGTGGTCGGTTTCAATACGGGAAATATGACGTCAACGCCATGAAGGTAGATGTTTTTACTCGATTGGTGGACAGTCACAAGATCAAGTATACCGTGAAACGGAACAACAATTTTATGTGTATCAAGACAGAGAAGCTGAAGTTTGTCCACATCAGCAATTGTCTTGCCCCGGGCTTTAGTTATAGTCAGTACCTGAAAGCCTACAAGTGTACAGAACAGAAAGGGTTCTTCCCGTACGAGTGGATGACCTCGTTGGATAAACTCAACGTCAGCCATCTGCCACCTCACGAAGCCTTCTACAGTAGTTTGAAAAACGAAAATATCTCTGCCGAAGACTACCAGCTGTGCCAGAGAGTATGGGAAGACAACGACATGAAGACCATGAAAGAGTTCCTGACATGGTACAACAACAAAGACGTCGAACCCTTGTTTCAGTTTAACCAGAATTGCCACATCGATATGTTTAAAGACAGCATCAGCGTTCCCGGACTCACACTGAAGTACATGTTCCAAGACCTACCAGACTACTTCACCTTACCGGATGAGAAGAATAAAGATCTGTACGACCTATACAAGAACAACATCGTTGGGGCCCGACCATCGTGTTTCATCGTTACCACGAGAAAGATAAGACCTTCATACGACCTGCCGAGTACACAGATCCAAAGCCATGTCAGTTGATTTATGATGTAGACGCCAATGTTCTGTATCTTTGGAGTATTATGCAGAAGATGCCTATCGGCCATTTCGTCCGACGGAAGAAAGAAGATGGGTTCAAGAGATAAGCGCCAAGACGCTATGAGTGTATGGCCATCAATTGGTTGGAGTGGGAAGCCAAGAACGCCGGACAGCATATTCGTCACCAGGGCAACGACTTCGGAAAATTGATCGGGATGAAACGTTTACCCGTGGACGGATTTTGCAGACACCAACACCGTCTACGAATTCCAGGGATGTATCTGGCACGAACATCGATGTTGGATGACCAAAAAACATAACGGCATCAACCCCGTCAACGGAAAGAACTTAGACGACTTGTATCAGCATACGCAGGATAAGATACAATACATCAAATAACAAGGCTACAACGTCGTGGAGATGTGGGAATGTCAATGGCTAGCCAGTATCAAAAGGGACCCGGAATTGAGTCGTTTTATCGAACATCGAAAACGACCAAGTGATGGTTTGGTCACCATGACAGAGGACCAGATACTGACCGCCGTCATGGACGAGAAGCTGTTTGGTGCTTTGGAAGTCGATCTTCACGTCCCGGATAATTTGAAGTCCAAGTTTGCCGAGATGCCCCCGATCTTTAAAAACGTCGAAGTATCTAGAGACGATATTGGTGACCACATGCGGCAGAATGCGTGGACCACGACATCATGTCTCAACCCCGTAAAAGTCTGGTCGGAAGTATGTTTGGAGAAAAGATCATGGTTATTTCACCTTTGTTGAAGTGGTATGTGGAACACGGCTTGAAAGTGACCCAGATTCATCAAGTGGTGGAGTACACTCCTGCAACCTGTTTCCAGAAATTCGGCGAACAAGTCAGTGAAGCCCGCCGAGCCGGAGATGCGGATCCAAATAAAAAAATTATAGCCGAAACCAATAAGCTAGATGGAAATTCCAGCTACGGGAAAACAGTCACCAACAAAGAGAGACATACAGACGTCATTTACTGTCAAGAACATCACGTCAGCCGCTATCTCGTCGACCATTCCTTCCGTAAATGTAACCAGCTGAGTGCCAAGACCTTCGAAGTGGAGATGAGCAAGAAGACCATTCGACTGGATCTACCCATGCAGATTGGCTGTTTTGTCTACCAGTACGCCAAGCTCCGGATGTTGGAGTTTTACTATGACTTCATGGACGTGTTTGTGGATCGTTCGGACTTTCAGTATTGCAGCATGGACACGGATAGTCCGCTACCAGTTTGGAAGAAGTGATCAAAACCGAGATGCAGCAGCGTTTCCAGATGGAAAAGAAGAATTGGATTCCCCGTGATGACACCCCCGAACATGCTGCCTACGACAAGAGGACGCCTTGTTTGTTTAAGACCGAATTTACCGGGGATGGAATGATTGCCTTGTGTAGCAAGACCTACTACTGTTTCGGGAAGGAAGACAAGTTCAGCTGCAAGGGGATCAACAAGAGAACCAACCAGATCACCAAAGACAAGTACATGGATGTTCTGTTGTCAAAGAAGTCCGGATCCGGTACCAACAGAGGTTTCCGTCCCATTGATAACCAAGTCTACACATACCTACAGGAAAGAGCTGGATTTTCTTACTTTTACCCCAAACGAAAAGTGCTGGCAGATGGAGTGTCTACAATCCCGTTAGATATTTAAATCCGTGATATAAACTGTAAATAATACACTGTTTAAGATTTTAAATTGTGTAAATAGTTTTCTTTTTTTTTCCCCGTGGATTTTAAAAATGTTTACCTGTAAAGTTCTAGTTGAATATAAAGGAAAAAAATAGTTAAATTGAGGTCAATATACCTCGTTGATTTTCTTTTAAATTGACTTTCCTTAAAAAAATGCATTGTACATTGTTGTATATATTTGTATTTATGAAATAATTGAAATTGTATAACGGTGTTGGGTCTTTCATATGGATGATCAAATATTTTATTTGGTGTTGAACGCCACTTTCAGTTATATCGTGGTCAAACATTTTATTTGGTGTTGAACGCTACTTTCAGCTACATCGTGGTCAAACATTTTATTTGGTGTTGAACGCTACTTTCAGTTATATCGTGGTCAAATATTTTATTTGGTGTTGAACGCCACTTTCAGTTATTTCGTGGTGAAAGGAAACTACCGACCTAACGCAAAGTCACTGATAAACTTATTTCAAAGATGAGGTGTCTAGACGGACATTATTTGATCTTATGCATATCTTCAAAATCGATCATGCCTATTATACAAAGAAGAGTTTGAAAATACCAAAGGGGTAATCAAAATCGAAGGACAACAACATACACATACAACAAAGGACAGCACATTAAAGTACAGAGTATGAGCCCCACAGGGACAGCACATTAAAGTACAGAGTATGAGCCCCACAGGGACAGCACATTAAAGTACAGAGTATGAGGCCCACAGGGACAGCACATTAAAGTACAGAATATGAGCCCCACAGGGACAGCACAGTTAAGTACAGAGTATGAGCCCCACAGGGACAGCACATTAAAGTACAGAATATGAGCCCCACAGGGACAGCACATTACAGTACAGAGTATGAGCCCCACAGGGACAACACATTAAAGTACAGAGTTTAAAACAATGGCGTGGTCAAAAGCCTATGAAAACAGAAAAAAGGGCAAATAGATATCATTCAGACATGGACAACGATAGAGTACAGACGTATAAAAGGATTGCGTCTACCATGTTCAATGACGGTGTTATCAACATGGGTCGAGTTCTAGTGTTATTTGTCTTCACGAGTCAAATGGGGCAACAGTACCCCACCGATGCATGGAAGTTTTGGGACATTTACCATGCCGTTCTTAAAGGGACAGAATACGAATACTTCAATCGACCGCTCATCCACCAATCAGAATAGAGGAAAAGGAACCAATCAGAAAGCTCCATTTCATAAACAACTGACCAATCGAAACACAGAATGACTGTCCAATCAGATATGACGTTACGAAAGAAATCGACCAATCAGATACGTCGTTATTATTATTCCTCTTGGATATAAGATGATGTAACTAGAACTCTGCAATACCTCAATAGGTGAGTCGGACGTTAAACCCTCATACTACTACTACTACTCTGCGTCATTTATTGGCTGGAACCCGCAACATGTCAAGTCAAAAAGGTAAAAGAGCCAAAGGCGTTCAGATGACAGAACAGCAGCCTAAAACTCCGCAGATAATTGATATTGTAGAGATGCCACCAACTGTAGATATCGTACAGAGTCCACCGACACAAAACGGCTCACAGACGCCCGATACCGCACAAATAGAAGACATCTTACAGATGGCAGCCCAGATGGTCGACATTCAGCCGCTCAAACGAGCCCTGGGAGGAAACATATACTTGGAGTTAACAAAATGGAACGGATCCAAAATATCAAAAAGTAAACGTCAAAAGCAAAAACAAAACGAATGTATGATGAACATATTGAACACGGATGCACAAAAACACAATGAAAGGACAAAATAGTGATTAAAAATTTAAAGAACATGAAAAATGTATTAGGAACTCGAATCACATCGTCAAAATTGTTAACAAAACATCAAAATGTTGTTTTTTTCTCAAAATCCAAAGGTGATTTAGGTCATACAGATTTGGTACAACATAAAATCAATACAGGGAGTGCAGTACCAATAAGGCAATCACTCAGACGCTTACCATATGGTAAGAGACAAACAGAAAAGGAGAAAATACTTAGAATGCTTGAGTTGGGGTGATTAAACCCTTCATCTAGCTAAAAAAAAATTCAAACTAATGTTAAGTTTTTTGGAGTGTGTGGTCTCCGAAGAAGGAATTAGTACAGATCCTGATAAAGCTAAAACTGTTCAAGACTGACCCAGACCAAAAACACCTAAGCAAATGAGGGGGGCTTTCTTGGTCTTTGCTTCTATTACAGGAAATGTGTGAAAAACTTTGCAATCATAGCCAGACCATTGCATAAACTGTGTGAAAAAGACTCAATATTTCAGTGGAATGATGAATGTGAACAGGCTTTTATTAGGTTAAAAGATGCGTTGACATCTCCAGGTAGGCAACACAACAATGCAGATGCATTATCACGGAGACCTTGTAAAGTTTGCTTACGTCATCAAGAGAGAAATACAGAAGAGAAGAGTGAACCTGAATGCGCTACAACCCTAGAACAAGTCAGGGTAACTACTGGCAGTAAGCAGAGTCATTCAGTTGAGCCTAATCTAATGAATTCTGAAATTTTGAAAAAAACTGGGAACCAGAAGAAATAAGGGAATCCCAGCTAAATGACAAAAAAAAATAATACCTATACAACTGTATATCAGATAAAAAAGGAAAAACCTAATTGGAATCAAATTTCACCAATTAAAATCGAAGGACAGACAACACAATGGGCAAAGAAAAATGGACAAACAGCGATTGACAAAAGAATAAACAGAAAACTAAAGATCGAGTAACACATATCTAAATAAAACTTGGGGTGTACTCGGGTGCTCTGGAAGAGTTAGCGGTTTCTGCACCATTAGTGGCACCCATCGTGTTACCATAGCTACGAACTCGGCGATAAGCCATTAATTTAGTTTAAACATATTTTATTGTCATAAATGTACAATTAGAAACAAGTTATATCAACTTAGTATATCCGCTCTATACAATAATGTTATACACATTAATGAGGAAAGGACCGGGAAGTGCTTACGACAAGTGGAACATATATGTGGTCATTTGTGACACAAGTATTCTGTAATGGTTAACCGAGTCATGGTGGCGAGCGAAAAATTTCAACTCAACGAATAGGAAACTCTTGGTATAGTAGCTTCCTTGTTATAAATGTAGTCCAAATTCTTAACATTTCTGATTTGAAAAATAATGCTATAATACAAGTTAAATTAAGGAAAAAGAGATGAGATAATAAAGAAATTTTATTGAAAATAAATACATAAACAGAAAGTTTAAAAAAAAAGGGGGGTGGTGGTCATTTCGTGCCACAAGCGCCTGTACATGTGGCTTAATCCGGAATAAGTGTGAATGCAATCCTGTTTTGATATTAAATCGACGGCAAATCGAATTTCAGAACCCGAAGTCGCACGGATGAGTAGTATGAGCACTAGATTTTCTGAAAATACACTTCAGTTTCATTTTGATTTCCTAGAAAAGATTTAGGTCACTGCCCACCAATAGAACAAGCACACATCCACGTCATCGTGTCAATTTGTATAAAATTAAAAATCCACTGGATAATCTAATCAGAAGACCTGAAAAAGTCGCCTTAAAAACCGTTAATAATAATCTTTAATATCATTCATTGACTACAACAAAGCCTAATTCAAGGTAAGTGCAATAATAATAATATTGGTTTAAAAACACACACCAATCAATAGATTTGATTGGCTTTTCATCAAGTTATTATATGAAGCAGCTTGGTTTATTTATGAGCGATTGCATCATGTTACCAATGAAACTTGAAGTGATATATATGTCATTAAAATATTTACATATAAGATGGGTGATCTCTCTGCAGTATCAATAATTTATTATTATTATTACAAGACTATTTACAGAATATACATAGCTTAAGGAACAACAGTGGGTAAGCGAGGAATACAAAAGACCTTATTGGTATGTTTGATAAATATACATATTTTTCGTAACAGCGATTGTTTTTTGGTAGATAGAAGTTCAAAGAATTTGACAACATTATGTCTTTTCATAAAATATTTTGGAAGAAGCCGCTTGCGTTTATCTAAAACATAGTGGTATTCATCGCCTAATTTCTGACAATTACATAAATTACAGTACCTGTTTTCTCTATCAATATTTCTCCATCAGTAACCTTGCCTGTAACCTTGAGCGCGAGTGAGAGCTTGTTTGCAAGGACAGAGTGTATGAAGACAGTGGTGTTTGTTGCTCACAGGAGGGAGGGAGTCGTGGTGGCCCTAGTAGGCGTTACTAACAATATGACAGTTTGTTATGTCAGTGTCAATTAAATCTGAAAGTAGACTGTTGTTGACTTGTAGAACCCTTAATATCAGCAAGGACGAATAGCTTAATATGGATTACAAAAACTTGAGATAATGCCATCATAAATAAACTGCTATTTAGAAAAAAGGTATATCGTATGTATGTATGTATGTATGTATATAATATCAGTGGTGGTGTTGCAAATATATTTTACCAGAGTTGTGCACAGATAGATAATAATCAACACATATTCAGGTGCCAAGATGTAAAGTATCTTAAAGGACGGTTCACACGAATGTCAAAAGCTCAGGCCACTTCATCTTGATCGATGTACGGGTGAGCACACAGACCACAGTCCCAAGGCAACTCATCTAATTGTCTGTATGTTGTCTTCCGTTTGGGCAAGATCTTGCTTTTGGATAGGTGTTTCCACCCCTCACCATATATTTCCTCATCCATTATTCTTATTTACACTTTATTTTATTATTATTATCACATTTTTTACTTTTATTCTTTCAAAGGTTGCATACATCAGATAACGACCAAATTACTTATCTAGGTTTCACATTTGTATTAAAAAAGGAATAACTATTATCCCTTTGCTTTTTTTGTTATTTTGTTTCAAGTTGGAAAAAAATCTTGATAATAAATTTCGGGATTTGCTGCAAACGTAACGTCAGTTTTTCTTCTTATTAGATTGAAGCTTCTCTACATATGCAAGGACTTGAAAAATAAAGTTCTTAAAGTAAATTTCTATCAATAGCTATTGCACTACATCTATATGTGTCCAAATTGAACAGAACGCGTCAAATTCAAAATTGCACCACGTTAGCATGAATCCATCTGCAACTTTTTGTTTGCCAATGACCAGAGGCCCCTAATAATTTGGTTTCAATGCCACTGAGCCACTATCATGACTACCTGCTTTGTGGCACACTCCAATAGGCTATCAACTCTATCATTATGTCTGGAATCGCTCCGAAACAGAACGCATTCAAATTTAAAATTGCACCACATAAGCAAAAATCCACCGTAATAATTTTTTTGGCAGATGAGGCCTCCCTGGCCAACGAGGCCTGTGCTTAAGCACACCTAAGCACAATGGTAAATCCAGTACTGGCAAACTATTTTGCCCCCACCACTTATTTTGGCCAAAAAATTTAGAAACAGATGAAATTTGAGTATGGAAGCAGAAAATATGCAGTAAATTAAGTCTGCAAATGTATGCATAGAAACCAAATGACCAGTTTATTATTTCATTTTTTGCTTGTCAGTTCTGAAAGCCTGCCCTTCCAGCCTTTCTGTTGTCGGGACGGTAATAAAACACGGTTTAATACTCTCAACATCTACATATACATTTCATCTCCAGGATGCACAAGAATAATTTAAAGTAAATGACAGAGTATGAATCTTTTTGAATTTTGCATTAAATGAGAATACCATTGTTTGCTATAATCTCAAAGCAACCTACGAGGTCATAGTTTTAAAGAGATATACCAGGGAACCTATCGCGAATTAATATAAATTTAAAAAACATTTTTTCGAAACCCTTTAATTGTATGGGATAAAGTGATAGTATATGTAATATATCATGTTGCAATTGATCTTATTGTACAATATTATTTTATTAATTAAGTAAGATAATATATTTAAATTAAGACAAGTGTGGACACAGAAAATGTGCTGTCCAAAAGGCAAGTGTGGATGTCAATATTTCATATTATTAACTTTAAAAAAAAAAAATCATGGCCAGAGAGGTCCTGGATTTTTTAATAATAAACTAATCGTGGATTACTATTTTTGCTTAATGTCCGGTCCTGTACTTTTATTTCAAATTTTCATCATAGCCCCCCTCCCCCTCCCAAGGGATATAACATTGTATCATTAATAATAAATTAATAAATAATAAATTCAGATTTTCTATTTAAAATAAATCTCATTTACAAAACCACTGATATGTGTTCAATTTTTAACGCTGATTTAAGCTTTAGTCGCAACAAATTTTTATTTTTCTCTTTAAACTGTCGAAACATAACATTTATTTAACTGTAAAATTCACAAATAAATCCCCCCCCCCTTTTTCCCTTTTTTTCTTGTTTAAATCAATGATCAACAATATTCCAGAATCAAACAAATGAATAAATATAACATAGATTTCTTTTACATGCATCTTTTTACCATGCGTTGTCAGTGTGTTTTAAATCGGTCATCCAATCAGGACGCTCATTATTCTTGTCCAAGATAAAAATACATCGCTAAAATTACCTGTGGGTGTTTCCCCACTTCAACTCGTAAATTTACATAGAAATCGGAGATATTTCGTCATAAAACTTCACACATGGTTTTGACTATCATATTTCTTGAAAACAAACATAACATTTTATTGCATTTATCAATATTTGATGAGTATCAACAGTTTTTTCAACACGTATCTGTTTCTCGATACAGCCGCAACTTCAACTCGTAAATTTACATAGAAATCGGAGATATTTCGTCATAAAATTTCACACATGGGTTTGTCTCTCATATTTCTTGAAGACAAACATAAAACTTTATTGCATTTATCAATATTTTATGAGTATCAACATTTTTTTCAACACCATATCTGTTTATCGATACAGCCGCCCGATTACAGTGACCCGTGACCCAGATTAGCTCGTTCCAGCAGTTGTTTCTTAATAATGTTGTTTAATAAAAACTACTACTAATAACTAAGTTGTTGTTCAGTGTGCTCTAGGTGGTAGAACAACAACAAAAAATAAGTAAAAGTTCATGTTAGGCCCCTTGAAGACAGTAATCCATGGTTGTGTAATTATTAATGGCGCTCCCCATGAAAATAAAGAAAATAGCGGGAAAGGGGCAGATAACCAGTGAAAGGGATCCTGAGCTATCAAATATAGCTAAACCGTGTATGGAATGCACCAGACGCCACGCGACTTTTACGAAAGGACATTTTAAATATCTTGGTTATCCGATAACATAATATCAATAGATTTAGCAGACGAAAAGTTTGTCAAAAATATAACGCTAATTAAATTCTTCAAAAGAAAATTCTTATTGGATTTCGAAAGAATATTGACAGTTACAGCACACGTGTACAAAAATATCTGTTGTTTTTTTCACATAATCTGCATATTTTAACATTGGAGTCTGGTACGGTTGAGATCAATTTAGCAATACTTGGTATCGATTTTGTGTGTATTATGTATATATTTAAATCACCTAGAGTTCATCGTAGGGCATGTTTCAACTTGTCTGATCACTGGGGGTTAATCTCTTTTTGTATTGAATACCCACTGCACTGGCACGCGTATGAATAATTAAACGCGGGGCCTCTTTAGAAAACCAATATAAATATAATGTTGCACGATAGACGTAAAAATTAAAAACCCATCTTATAAAATCATACAATTTTGCAGTGGTATGGTAATATATTCAGTGTGTAATTGTTTGTATTAAAGTATGCATAATTATTGGTAATTAAAACACGGTGTTAAAACCCATATGAATGGTACAATACTTAGAATAATAGAATAATAATGAGAGGTCTTTAATTAAGCAACACAAAATTATGTAAATTTACTCGGTTTGGAATACTTCGTTATCGATTGAGACAGGTGTTCCTGTGAAGAGCCGTAATTAGTCAAGACTTGTGCATCGTCTTATCAATAAAGCTTAGAAAATGTACTTGCCGTTTTGTTATAATGTAAAGCCCCGTATGATGAATAACATTTTATTTACGAAAAAATCAAACAAACAAAAATGCAGTCATATATTGCATACACACACCACTGAGTCAATTAATCACGGCTGATTGCACAATTCAGGAGGGAAAAATGGTTTAACATAAGGGGGGTAATAGGTCTATAGTGACCCGATACAGGTTGGATTCACAATTCCATTGTTCGTACCTAGAATCTAGAGGAGTTCCGGTAAAAAACGCGGGAAATACGGGTTAAAAAAAACGGGAAATTATCTCCCTTTCATTTCCGGTGACTTCCGGTGATGCAACTTCCGGTTACGTCATTTCCGGTGACGATCAACCTCACGATCCGCCTCAAATGCGGTTTGAGCTGTCCCCATATACTACTAATGTGGATTGATTTCAGGAATAAAAACATGTTCCGAAGCTGTATTATGAAATTAAAGTGAACGAATAGTAATGTCGCAACGTCACTCATTTTCGACGGTCTCCTGTTTTCGACGGTTTGCTTCACGTGATAAAATCTCTCATTATTTTGATCGCTTCATTTGTCAGAGGTTATATTATGATGCTGAAATTGCATGAATGATCTAAAAATGTCATCTTTAAATGTAAGAACTACATACCACATCTATTATTTCACGTTCAAATTGTATTTTTCCGTAATTCATTTTTCGTCACCTTAACAAAGGTTTAATCATTTAAGAAATATATCTCATACAGACCAATTTTGGATTCATCGTCTGAAAATCACGATTTTACAAAAATCATATGTTTTCCAATTTTAGGGGGGGCGCGCGCCGGGTGCGTCCTCCCCCCCCCCCCCCCCCCCCCCCCCTGGATCCGCCCCTGGGACATCAATTCAGAAACTTATTAACATTGATCGTCGAAAACTGATCGAAATTTAGATATTAACCTTAAAGAAGTAATAGATAGATTTATTTGGACAATAGAACTTTGTCATATTTGAAATTTTTTTAAACACTTTTTTAACTGTACTTTATTCTTAACGACAACCGATGCGATGATATATTCCAGTACATTTCTACGGACAACCATCACAAATCAATAAAAAAAATGCCAAGGTGCGGGCTGAGAGAAGTCCAATATTTAAAGATCGCTTTTTTTTTATAATAGGGAAATATTTTGGGAAATGGTGTGAAGCAAAATGTTTACTGTGTAATGATTTTAGCTAGGACCCTGTGAGAATTTTTTTTTTTTTTATATAAACTGATAACAAGCCATGGAATCAGACATCCCATAGAAAGTGGTTGTCGATAGATAATTGTTTTACAATCAAGTATTTCATATATATTTATGATGAGAACAAGTTTACAACCATATGATTAATCGTGTAGGTAAAATGTGTGTCGCTGCCATGAGTCTATGTATGATTGTTTTGATTGTCACTAGAAAAAGAGGAGATGGTAGATATTATTTTGCTTTGTGACAAACCAACAACAACACTCCTAATAAACTGTTGTATCAGAATCTGCTGTAAGTTGTCTTTTACGTGTAAGGAGTGTGTCCTTTACATCCCGCGCTAAGGGATGTATTAAATTCGTTCCTCATAGCTGTCTGGTGTCCCTTTCACATAAAGTCGACGTTTTCTAGAGGGAGCCATTTGTTATTTTATTTATGTCAAATTCGCAGTCATTTTTTTTTTTTTTTTATATTATGAAGCAACCAGTATTTTACCAGACTCTTCCAGTGTCTGCAATACTGGTACAGATACTACTGGTAAATACTAGTATCCCAGTATCTTCCAGAATCTTCCAGTATCTGCAATACTAGAAGATACTGGTCATTGCCAAAATATGAGTATTGCAGATACCGGAAGATTCTAGGAAAAATTCGCAGTCATGTTAGGATTCTAATAATAATAGGATATTATACATTATTATACAGCTATAATTTTAATCCAATCAAAAACAATATGGTTGTGATCGTCTTCCGTAATTAGAATCGTCAAAATGAAATACAACCGAATTAATATCAAATGGTGACTTGTTTCAACCTCATTTAAAATATACCTTGACATTCTTTAATACTTGTACATCACGTTCACGATCTTTTACAACACTATTTCACTCAAATGTACATTTTGTTCCTGTTCTAGTTAAAGGACTTTATCAAACAGAATCATACAGTTTACATGTAATGCAGTCAATACGCTTTTAATCCACAGAAGAATATTTCTATTTTCCACACCTTGTGGTGTGGGGTCGCTATTGTGCATGCGAAATATTAATTGCAAACCCCATTGACTGGCTATTTGCTGCTTGTCTAGAATATTTTATTTTTTTCTCGATCGACAGTTCAGAAGCTAGAAAACAATATGATTAATATTGTCGGTCAATCATGCAAACAATAACTTATGCACATGACAGAACGCATTTTCAATGCACTACATGCACAAACTTTTGATCCATCATTTGTCCATTGGAGGTTGATTTAAGAGAATGGAACTGATAGAAGTTAAAAGTTTAATATGGGCGCAAAAGGGGAAACTTTATATACGTCACCGAATATGGTACTGCTTTGACAACTATTTTACCTATTTTGTTCCTGTATTTAAATACTGTTACAGTGACAGCCGGAACCTTTGAACCGTAATGAGAGCGGGAGGTTTGGCGCCTTAAAATCTGATTCAACCCACCATTTCTTTAGAAATGCCTGTACCAAGTCAGGGTCATTACGGTTTTCACAGTTTTCCGGTTGTTGACTGATTTTGTCTGTTTATATAATTATGAGTTTGGACTTTCCCTTTGTAAGATTGTTCGGAGTTCGGTAATTTTGTTATTACCTTTATTTATGAAAATGTGATGTAAATTCAGTGGCCAACCATCCCAGTCTGGAGGCAAAAAAAAAGGTATTGTTCTGATATGCCTAACGTTGTGGCTGCAAATTCCATCCAATGAATCCCAACAAAAAACCTACTTTCAACAAACCAATTATTTTCATTGATTGATATGAAAAGAAAGTTTATAAACAGTGATAATCATAAATTCCATCAATATCAATAAAACAATTACCTTTCATCTTAACTGAACTTGAACCGTCGTGGTCGTATGCTTTGACCGGGGCCTATATTGCTGACAAGACGGCCCTGACCGTACGTCATTCATCATTTACACTTCATGAATATATATCGGCTGTACATAGCATGGTATAGGCCAATATTGCTTATGTATGTTGGTTGCATTAATTGATATTTTCGAAATAAAACTCTTTTCTTGTGACTTAAAAGACCATACTTTCATTTAACAGACACTGGCGTCTACTACCCCCTTTAGGCTTTATAATGGTTGATACCACCCGCGTACTAGTACTAGTTAGTCTTCAATGTTTGCACTGTCCCTAGTCCAACAATAAAAGATTCCATCCTTTTTTCTCATACTTTTCTATTCTACTTCATTTAACTTTCTAATGGATGTCATAGGGGATATCATTTAATTTCAAATACTAATGTCCTCTCTATAGGCCATGCCTACTCATATTATTTTGTGATATTCAATTTTCACTCAAATATATACACACTGGCCAGACAGAAATGCTGTGCTCGCATCTAGGTAATGCCTACTCCATATTAAAGAAATATGCGATATTATCTAGTGTATTTCAAATAGCCTTCATTTTTAAGAACAGTTTTTAGTGGGATTCGTATTACTCTATCTTTAGTTTTATGTGTATATTTTGTAGATCGTTGTTTGTCCTTTTGTACTTTTTCTTTTGGCCATTGTGTTGTTTGTTCTTCTTCGATATACGGATTCTTTGGTATCTTTAAACTCTTTTTATAGATTCATGGATACTAAGTCCTGAAAGATTTCCGGTTGTGACCGTTGATTGGTCGCCCATTATCAAATTTCCATATGTCAACTGCTTGCCAGATATAGGTATAAGCATTGTGCACCTTTAATCCAAATTGTACTGATGATCGACTTTTGAAAATTCAAGACATGTGCTTTACATGGACCAGGAGATAAATACCTTTCCAAGTGCCTGATCTCAATCTCATTTTTAAGGGGGATCAAGGATGATGTTGTTCGATTTTATTTTGCATTTTCAACCCTTATATACTTTTATTGCATTGGCGTTGTTTTGAATATTCGGATTGTTATTTTTTACTGTTCTTTGTAACCGTTATTTTACAGTTGTCATACACCAACAAATTATGTTATCTTTCTTACAGGATAAAAGAGTGGTTTATTACCCTTATTAGATACAACTGTTTTTTCATTAGAGTTTGTTTTACTTTTTGCAATAATGTTAAAATGACATTTTTAACATTCGGTGAAAAATTTTCTTAGTAGACAGATCACATATCTGCAAAATATCTGTTCATAGAAGTCAAAAGGAACAATACAGACCAACTACAGTGAATAGAATGTCAAGAATTTGAATGAAAACAAATACACATTGGGAAAGCTACAGACACAACGAAGCAGATACGAGGCAATACAATCGTCTATTTTTTCAATTTTTAAAGAATATACTTTATCTTTTATTTTTTGTTGTTGTTGTAATTTTCCATTTTTACATACAATACAGACATTACAATTCATTTACACAACAAGACATTACACACACTATATTGGTATTTTCCGATCTGGATATATATATCTATGTATTGAATTAATACCTACAGGTATTACATATGAAATGGTCATCATCAGAGCTCCAGATAATTTTCTATTTTGATGGAGTTATTTCCCCTTATTTTTTTTTCAATTTTCTGATTACTAATCTTTATTTTGTTGTACCTTTTCCTTCTTAATCAATTTTTACTCTTGACAAAGATATGCGCATCAAGTCATTACTGTTAACACTTCTAGCTGAAGCATAAGTAGAATGGGTTCTCATGAAACAGTCATCACCTTGGTTAACAGCAAATACAGCAACACCCGTGCTTCATGTATAAGCTGCTTGATTGTCAACAAATATAGCTGCACAACTAACACTGTTAACAGTTATTTCTATCGACATGTAACTCGGATGTCTACCAAAAACTGTATAAAAGAACATGTACACTGATGTGGACCAATGTTTACTTCGTTTTACTCATGTACGCATAGAATGCAACAGTTGACGTCTCCTCTGCCTTGAGCAGTCTAGTAACTGCAATGAAAAACAACACCTTTTAATATATTTACATTCCGATAGAAAGTATGATTAAGATATATATTCATATATCTATTTCCTTGAAGCGATTTTAGGTATCATTGTTTTCAACCATCCACATGAACAAAACCTGGAGATTCACGGGAATAGCTAATAGTTAATCTATTTTAATTGTCGTAAAACATCTTAAGTTTTTTCCCGGACGAAACGTATGAAAATTGAAATGGTATATTACCATCTCTTTACTCTACACCATCATCGGTATGACAGGAACATATCTGGCTACAGAACGTGAAAACATCCATCTGAAGCTTATTTTTGGTCGGTCCCGTTCGTTGTGCTCACCTTTTTGATTTTCTATGTTGGGCTTAATTTGACTACGTCCTATGTCGTGTACCCAATGTGCCCATATCTCTGGATTGTTCATTCTTGATTGACCCTTCGCTCATCTCTCGTTTATTTACAAGGACGCTGCATACTCACTTATTTTCGAGGGTTGTTATTTTACTTACATGTGAAAAACACTTGCATGCTTTGTATTTCATTAGCAGGGTAAGGTTGTGCCCATAAACGTTTAACCATGCCACAAATTATTGAAATGTCTGTAACAAGCCAGGAAAGTGAGCGATCATAAATAAGTGTGTACAATTTTTCAATTATATTTTGGAATTGTTCGACAATGTAGTATTTTTTTTCATTTATTATCTTGACGTTGATTCAGTATTCAAAGAAAATTAAATAATTCATCAGAAAATGGTCTATCTAGTACATGACACCTCCAGCAGAAGTCAAACTAACACACGTTATTGTTTACAGGTACAACTGTCCTATTTTAAACAAATGGATGACTCGAGACACAAATAGATCATTTAATTCTTATATCAGTCAAAAACGTGATTTCATTTTTGTTCTGTTTCCATTTATAAAGGTGTATGCGACATTATCTAATATAATTCAATTAACCTTCATTTTTTAAGAACATACATTATTAATTCATGGATACTAATTCCTTAGAGATTTACGGTTGTGACCGTTAATTGGTCGCCCATTACGAAATTCCCATATTTCAACTGCTTGCCCGACATACAATGTATAGCTATATTTAGATATTTTGTGATAATAATTTTATATTGTAAATCGATCCACCCTGTGATTTTTTTCAACAAGATACATTTTTTATAGTATATATTTTATTATAAAATACAATATTGAACTGATTTTCGATAACACT
This sequence comes from Bathymodiolus brooksi, assembly GCA_963680875.1. NCBI lineage: Eukaryota > Metazoa > Mollusca > Bivalvia > Mytilida > Modiolidae > Bathymodiolus > Bathymodiolus brooksi. Next base: position 61,155,337 of record OY804575.1, read on the forward strand.
TCAAATCATTGAATATTGATTTTTTTCGGATGTTGAATATTTTAACCCCAGAATTGCACCCCCTGTTAGTATACTTTTATTGCTTTATTTAAAAAAAATAACACCAAGAACATCGATGATACGAGTCTTCTTATTCAGAAATAAACCTAGAGCAAAATAAAGGTATACATTTTTTGTACTGTAAACAAAGCGTCATTTTTATCTAGATTTATCGTCCGAAAAATACGGTACACCTCTACTATACTAATTTGGATTAAGTGATGGGAATTATGTGCCATCATCAAAATAAAGATTAAAAAAATGTATTTTATGATAATGATGGCTGATTAAAATTGATTGTCATGCATTAGCTGTCAGTTGTAATATACAGGATGTAACCAATATACAGGAAGAGCCACTACTGTGAAGCCATCTATTTTGAGATGCCATTCAATGCAAATAACAACCTGACCGTATTGTTAAATAAGAATAAGAATTAGATAAGAAATTAAAAGAGGGAGAAGCGTTAAGGTGCAAAATTGGCCCCACATTTTATCAAAAAATAATGCTTGACATAGAATAAAAACAATTTACCAATTTAATCGCTATATTTACAAATTTTCAAAAAATAGATCTTTCAGTGAGATTGGGTGCGCTATGACTTCATAATGACATCATGATTAGACGGATAATGCTAAAAATGGACTATAAACGACATATTCAATGTACATTTTAGCTATTTTATATACCTCCACAGTCTTCCACCAACACCAAATTGAGCAGTTGTTTTGAGTATAGAGGGTTAATGATTGTATCAATATATTTTGTTGGTGGAGGATTGTGGAGGTTGTTAAATATTAATTTATTCATAACCTCGGCCAGACCCTTAAAATCAATATTTTCACTCTTCTGATTGTATATATGATACCATTATGTATATATACACAATCTCTGTACATTTTATGATTCATTTCAAGTAATGAAATTCATCAGTAAATAACTTGTTTCTGTAAATAATTGTATTTATTTTAAATACAGTTTGCATACATTGAATCCAGGAGAAAAACTCAGTGCATGCAGTCCGGCGTCAACGCGATAAAAAGAACTGGGGACTATAAGTTCCATATATGACCCATATTTAATGAATCATTATCTTAGAAAATACTTGATTAAAATTGGATGTGTTTTATTTTATAGACGACATCATACTTTTGATGTTAAAACTTGTTTCCAACAAAATCGATACGTATTTGACGTCATTGTGACGTCATCCGGAGCGTTATTTGTTTTCAGTATTTCGTGGAATTTTGTCCGCGATATTTCGACGGTTTTCGAAGGAATTAAGCACCTCCGTAGTCGTGCACCAGACAATATTATACCAGATTATTAAGATAAATAAAACACAACTACTGTTAAAGTATTTTTTTGGTGCACGAGGTGTTAAATTTCTTGAAAACCGACGGGAAAATGTTCAAATATTACAAGCGCTTAGATGACGTTTTGATGTTTGAGAAGCAATATTTGCCGTAAAAAACGATGGTATGTCGGCACGTAACAGTTATATAACATAAAAATAAAATAAACACCACTTCATCCAAAATAGTTTTTTTTCATCAGCCCCCAATTATTGATTATATATTTTCTTCTGGAATACTGAAATAGTTATTACTACCGGGATACTGAGGTAGGTTTAATGGTCTATCGATGCTACTTCTAAAATGAAGTAAAATAGTTTGATCCAAAAGGAGTAAATATTTTTTGGGCACAATCCAACATATCCTTAAGAAGAGTTTGAAGATACCACAGGGGCAATCAGAATCCGTATATGCGTTCTGTCATGTGCATAAGTTATTGTTTGCATGATTGACCGACAATATTCATCATATTGTTTTCTAACTTCTGAACTGTCGATCGAGAAAAAAATAAAATATTCTAGACAGGCAGCATATAGCCAGTCAATGGGGTTTGCAATTGATATTTCGCATGCACAATAGCGACCCACCACCACAAAGTGTGGAAAATAGAAATATTCTTCTGTGGTTTAAATACGTATTAACTGCATTACATGTAAACTGTATTATTCTGTTTGATAAAGTCCTTTAACTAGAACAGAAATTTGTTTACCCTTGAGTGACATAGTGTTGTAATAAAATATCATGAACGTGATGTACAAGTATGAAAGCATTTCAAGGTATATTCTAAATGAGGTTGAAACATTTGATATCAATTCGGTTGTATTTCATTTTGACGATTTTAATTACGGAAGACGATCACAACCATATTTTTTTTAACAATTGCAACTCAGCTGTTTTTTTTCATAACATATAATAAAATGAAAAAATATATATCACACTGTTGCAACAGTTCCAACATTCATTAGAAAAATCGTAGAAATAATATCATTTAGTGTCTGTCGTCTGTTATCCATAACTTTTCATATTAATATTTAATCTTTTTCTTAGAAACTGCAAAACCAAATGCTTTATTTTACGTTATCAAGTTCTCTCAACCCGCACCTGTCATTTTTTTATTTCATAGATCTATGATGGTTGTCCGTAAAAATGTACTGGAATATATCATAACATTGGTTGTCGTTAAGAATAAAGTACGGTTAAAAAAGTGTTTAAATAAATTTCAATATGACAAAGTTCTATTGCTCAAATAAATCTATCTATTACTTCTTTAAGGTTAATACCAAAATTTCGACCAGTTTTCGACAATCAATGTTAATAAGTTTCTGAATTGATATGATCTCAATATGTACATTATCAATGTCATAGCAGACGATGAAACCAAAATTGGTCTGTATGAAATATATTTTTTAAATGATTAAAGTTTTGTTAAGGTGACGAAAAAATGAATTACGAAAAAATACAATTTGAACGTAAAATAATAGATGTGGTACGTAGTTCTTACATTTATAGATGACATTTTTAGATCAGATTTCTTGAGATCACTCATGCAATTTCAGCATCATAGTATAACTTCTCACAAATGAAGCGATCAAAATAATGAGAAATTTTATCACGTGAAACAAACCGTCGAAAACAGGAGACCGTCGAAAATGAGTGACGTTGCGACATTACTATTCGTTCACTTTAATTTCATAATACAGTTTCAGAACATGTTTTTATTCCTGAAATCAATCCACATTGCATATTAAGTCAAATTTATGCTTTGTTTATTGAGTTTTATTATACTTTGTTTTTGTTTTTGTTTTTGTTTTTTAAAAATATGCATTATAATACAATGATACGTACATTCTGTATTCTGAGAAAAATGACGTTCAGTGCTTTTCATTACCTGACTTTGTCGGTCCGCTGTGAAGAATTAGATGCACATATTAACTAACTGTATTTATTTATGAAAAGCACATATTGTGAATACATTTTGGGGAAAATTTTATCGACATCTGAGGTGGGGCCGATTTTGGCCCTTATAGCTCCCAGTCCTTTATAGAAGGCAAGGATTTATATAATTAACACATTAAGTCACATTTCATTTATTTAACTTGGGTCAGTTATCAATTAAAAAGACAAAAATGGTTTTAAAAAAAATCTGTCTAATAAGTATTTACCTAAATAACGATATCATGTATAATAATTTCTCACCGTAAATGTATTTATTTTATTAAGATATTTATACACATATATAAGAAAAAAGATATAAAGAGGGAGAGGCGTTAAGGTGCAAAATTGGCCCCACATTTTATCAAAAAATAATGCTTGACATAGAATAAAAACAATTTACTAATTTAATTGTTATATTTACACATTTTCAAAAAATATATCTTTCAGTGAGATTGGGTGCGCTATGACGTCATAATGACATCATGATTAGACGGCTAATGCTAAAAATGGACAATAAACTGACATATTCAATATACATTTTAGCTATTTTATATACCTCCACAGTCTTCCACCAACACCAAATTGAGCAGTTGTTTTGAGTATAGAGAGTTAATGATTGTATCAAAATATGTTGTTGGTGGAGGATTGTGGAGGTTGTTATATATCAATTTATCAATAACCTCGACCAGACCCTTACAATCAATATGTTCACTCTTCTGATTGTATGTATGATACCATTATGTATATATACACAATCTCTGTACATTTTATGATTCATTTCAAGTAATGAAATTCATCAGTAAATAACTTGTTTCTGTAAATAATTTTATTTATTTTAAATACAGTTTGTATACATTGAATCCAGGAGAAAAACTCAGACGTCAGTGCATGCAGTCCGGCGTCAATGCGATAAAAAGAACTGGGGGCTATAAGTTCCATATATGACCCCATATTTAATGAATCATTATCTTAGAAAATACTTGATTAAAATTTGATGTGTTTTATTTTATAGACGACATCATATTTTTGATGTTAAAACTTGTTTCCAACAAAATCAATACGTATTTCACGTCATGAGCGTTATTTGTTTTCTGCATTTCGTGGAATTTTGTCCGCGATATTTCGACGGTTTTCGAAGAAATTAAGCACCTCCGTAGTCGTGCACCAGACAATATTTTACCAGATTATTAAAATAAATAAAACACAACTACTGTTAAAGTATTTTTTTGGTGCACGAGGTGTTAAATTTCTTGAAAAACGACGGGAAAATGCTCAAATATTACAAGCGCTTAGATGACGTTTTGATGTTTGAGAAGCAATATTTGCCGTAAAAAACGATGGTATGTCGGCACGTAACAGTTATATAACATAAAAATAAAATAAACACCACTTCATCCAAAATAGTTTTTTTTCATCAGCCCCCAATTATTGATTATATATTTTCGTCTGGAATACTGAAATAGTTATTATTACCGTACTTTAAATGTGGTTTAAATGCGTATTAACTACATTACATGTAAACTGTATTATTCTATTTGATAAAGTCCTTTAACTAGAACAGAAATTTGTTTATCCTTGAGTGACATAGTGTTGTAATAAAATATCGTGAACGTGATGTAAAAGTATGACAGCATTTCAAACTCTTCTTAAGTGATGTAAAAGTATGAAAGCATTTCAAACTCTTCACAGGGGCAATCAGAATCCGTATACGCGCTCTGTCTATGTGCATAAGTTATTGTTTGCATGATTGACAGACAATATTCATCATATTGTTTTCTAACTTCTGAACTGTCGATCGAGAAAAAAATAAAATATTCTAGACAGGCAGCATATAGCCAGTCAATGGGGTTTGCAATTAACATTTCGCATGCACAATAGCGACCCACCACCACAAGGTGTGGAAAATAGAAATATTCTTCTGTGGTTTAAATGCGTATTAACTCCATTACATGTAAACTGTATTATTCTGTTTGATAAAGTCCTTTAACTAGAACAGAAATTTGCTTACCCTTGAGTGACATAGTGTTGTAATAAAATATCGCGAACGTGATGTAAAAGTATGAAAGCATTTCAAGGTATATTTTAAATGAGGTTGAAACATGTCGCCATTTGATATCAATTCGGTGGTATTTCATTTTGACAATATTAATTACGGAAGACGATCACAACCATATTTTTTTTAACAATTGCAACTCAGCTGGTTTTTTTCATAACATATAATAACATGAAAAAATATATATCGCACTGTCGGAACAGTTCCAACATTCATTAGAAAAATCGTAGAAATAATATCATTTAGTGTCTGTAATTTATATCTTGCCACAAATGATTCGAAACTAAAAAAATTTCAGTACAAACTTCTTCATAGAACTTTACCGACAAACACATTCTTGGTTAAAATTGGGATAAAGAACTCCGACCTTTGTAACTTTTGTAAAAATGACACTGACTCAATTCTTCATTATATCTGGCTTTGCCCTGTAGTAAAACTGTTTTGGAATCGGGTAAAAACATGGTTAGAAGAAATTTTTGATATCCCTAATGAGTTAAAAATGGCAAATATAGTGTTTATTACAAATGTCAATGAATGTCCATTCGAGATCATCGAATTTGTGATGCTATTCACAAAATATTATATCCATTGCTGTAAGTGGTCAAATAATTTGCCAACAATAGAAGTACTTAAAGCAAAATTAAAAAGTAGGGAAAAAATGGAGAGATCAAATTCAATCTTTAAGGATAAGTTGAAAGACCATGAGGATTGGTGGCTGAAATTACTGTAATTTAGCATTGTTATTTCTGTTCTATACTCTTAGCAGAAACAAATTATATAAACTATTTGTAACAGTTTCACCACTCTGATCATTGTAAACTTAATTTTTAGATTAATTTATATATTTATAAATAAATAATGGTTTATTGGGTGGTAATTACAATTACAATTTATTTCTGAAAAAAGTGCTGAGCACACAAATAGCAATAACTGTCATTTACACTTGTAATATGTTTGTCTTGTTCTGTGCATGTGATGTGATGAATGGGATGTCTGTAAAAAAAAAAAATGAAAATTTAAAAAAAAAAAAATACAAAAAAAAAAAAAAAAGTCCTTTAACTAGAACAGAAAAAATTTATTGAAATAGTGTTGTAATAAAATATCGTGAACGTGATGTACAAGTATGAAAGCATTTCAAGGTATGTTTTAAATGAGGTTGAAACATGTCACCATTTGATATCAATTCGGTTGTATTTCATTTTGACGATTTTAATTACGGAAGACGATCACAACCATATTTTTTTAGCAATTGCAACTCAGCTGGTTTTTTTCATAACATATAATAAAATGAAAAATATATATCACACTGTCGGAACAGTTCCAACAATCATTAGAAAAATCTTAGAAATAATATCATTTAGTGTCCGTCGTCTGTTATCCATAACTTTTCATATTAATATTTAATCTTTTTCTTAGAAACTGCAAAACCAAATGCTTTATTTTACGTTATCAAGTTCTCTCAACTCGCACCTTGGTAAAAAAAATTATAGATTTATGATAGTTGTCCGTAAAAATGTACTGGAATATATCATAACTTTGGTTGTCGTTAAGAATAAAGTACGGTTAAAAAAGTGTTTAAAAAAATTTCAAATATGACAAAGTTCTATTGCTCAAATAAATCTATCTTTTACTTTAAGGTTAATTCCAAAATTTCGACCAATGAAACCAAAATTGGTCTGTATGAAATATATTTTTTAAATGATTAAAGCTTTGTTAAGGTGACGAAAACAAGAATTACGAAAAAATACAATTTGAACGTGAAATAATAGATGTGGTACGTAGTTCTTACATTTAAAAAGGACATTTTAGATCAGATTTCTTGAGATCATTCATGCAATTTCAGCATCATAATATAACCTCTCACAAATGAAGCGATCAAAATAATGAGAGATTTTATCACGTGAAACAAACCGTCGAAAACAGGAGACCGTCGAAAATGGGTGACGTTGCGACATTACTATTCGTTCACTTTAATTTCATAATACAGTTTCAGAACATGTTTTTATTCCTGAAATCAATCCACATTGCATATTAAGTCAAATTCATGCTTTGTTTATTGAGTTTTATTATGCTTTGTTTTTGTTTTTGTTTTTGTTTTTTAAAGATATGCATTATAATACAATGATACGTACGTTCTGTATTCTGAAAAAAATGACGTTCAGTGCTTTTCATTACCTGACTTTGTCGGTCCGCTGTGAGGAATTAGATGCACATATTAACTAACTGTATTTATTTATGAAAAGCACATATTGTGAATACATTTTGGAGAAAATTTTATCGACATCTGAGGTGGGGCCGATTTTGGCCCTTATAGCTCCCAGTCTTTTATTTTTTAAGTACAAATAAATTGGAAGACGGCTTGAAAATCGAAAACGCAAAATAGTTATCTATGTTTATAAGTCTCAGTAAAAAGAGTCTTGAGCAACGTTTGTTTTCACACCTGTGATAGGTGTATTTGTATATCATGAATGCACGATGCGACAACATGCTGAGGTGGGTGATGCTTTGACAGGTAAACTGTAAAAAAAAAAACGTAGAATACACTAATAAAATATTATTTCACCTATATCAGGACTCCGCATACTGCCAATTTTCAAGAAAACAAAACCGGGATTTACGGATTTATAACCCATTCGCCATGAACAAAATAAAACTTAAATTTTACTAAATAATTTTAATCCAAATTTGCCTTTAAAGAAATAAATGTATAAATTAGAATTATTTACCCGGGTTCGTTCGCCCTACATTTAGCAAACACGTAAAAGAGCAAACGCACCCGATATCGTAAACCGGCAACTGTCTGCAGCAAGTGAAAGGGCCTTGGCATCGATTGTCGCGAGTACATAGGGACATATTAATATTCACTTCTAGTGCACTTAAATTATGGGTACTGCATGTTAATACATTTTATTCATGGATATTATTGTATATATCGCCCGTGACAGCCGTTAACATATCTATACTTTCCGTACCACTGTATATCACTCATTTACTTCAGCTTTACTAAGATACGCATTTTTCTTTATGCACGAATTTATTGGTTAGCAGAATTTGGGGACGTTTCCTGTTTACAGTTTAACTATCTGAGAGTATAGACTCTCACTCCGACCTGGGAGGATTTTGTCGGACATTTGTCGGACATTTGTCGGACAATTTTAAGGGTGAAGTCCGACAAAACTCTGTGTCCGACCTGAGAGTATGATCGTTGATACACTTGGAGCGATCTGAAGCTTTCCATCAAACACGAGCATGCGCACGTGATTGTAGTAAAACATGGCGGTTGCAATACATCTCACAGTAAACGTGTAGAACAAGCTTTTTATACTAAATATACTGGAAAATAATTTATATCAATTTCGTTACTTAATCGATATTTTATTGCAATAATTTATATGAGGCTATGGGTGTTTAAGCATCACTTTTCAACAATATTTCAGTTATATATTGATCTTTGAGTTACTTTTCCTGGCGCGAATATGGTGCAAGGTAGAAATACACTAGGGTATTTACGTAACCGGACATTCTACATACCGGAAAGAAAGTACGCTTACAAATATGCATCGATCACAAAATGTTTGACATGTTCACCTCGAGAAATGTAAAAAAAATCTTTAAATATCCACTCTCACGTCCGACCACGATGTTCGACCAAATAGTCGGACTTAGAGAGTGTCGACTCAAATTTATCGGACATTTGATCAACAATATTCCAGAATCAAACAAATGAATAAATATAACATAGATTTCTTTTACATGCATCTTTTTAACATGCGTCAGTGTGTTTTAATCGGTCATCCAATCAGGACGCTCATTATTCTTGTCCAAGATAAAAAAAAAAATGCATGCCTAAAATTACCTGTGGGTGTTTCCCCACTTCAACTCGTAAATTTACATAGAAATCGGAGATATTTCGTCATAAAACTTCACACATGATTTTGTCTACCTTTCCTGGCGCGAATGTGGTGCAAGGTAAAAATACACTAGGGTATTTACGTACCCGCACATTCTACATACCGGAAAGAAAGTACGCTTACAAAATGTTTGACATATTCACCTCGAGAAATGTAAAAAATATCTTTAAATATCCACTCTCACGTCCGACCAAGACCACGATGTCCGACCAAATAGTCGGACTTAGAGAGTGTTGACTCTCAAATTTGTCGGACATTTGTCGGACATTTTGGGAGGAATATGTCGGACCTGAGAGTATGATCGTTGATACACTTGGAGTGTACTGTAAGTACATGTGTATAAGCATTTAGCCCTTGATTCAAATTGTACTGATGGTCGAATTTTGAAAATTCAAGACATGTGCTATGCATGAAACAGGATATACATACCTTTCTAAGTGCCTGGTCTCAATCTCGTTTTAAGAGGGATCTGGGTTCCTTTGTCCGATTTTTTTGGGGGTATTTTCTATTTTTATATAGTTTATGTTCCATTGGTGTTGTCTTGAATATTCGGATTGTTATTTCTGTACTGTTCTCTTTAACCGTTACGGGGCCGTCATGGTCGTGATCATATGGTAGTTGGATTTACAACTACCTATGTAATCAATGCTTATCACCGCTATTGCTGTGAATTCGAATCCCGCTCAGTCATGGCGAGTTATACTCGATACAACATTGTGTGATAAAGATTGTCAGTCACTTGCGACAGGTCGGTGGTTTTCTCCGCGCAACTGTTTCTTAATTAGAGTTAATTTTACTCCTAATCTAGACAGAACACAAATCTGCAAAATATCTTTTCATAGAATACATATGGACAATACACACATATTATAGTGAATGGAATGTCAAGAATTTGAATGAAAACAAATACACTTTTGGAAAGATACAGGCACAATGAAGCAGATACCAGACCAACAACAGATTGTTTTTATTAATTTTTAAAGAAATCGTTAAGTGTATACTTTATTTTGCTGTCACTCTGCTTTCTTAACCGATTTTTACTGCTGAAAATGATGTACGCTGATATTCACCACTGTGAATACTTCCAGTGGGATGATCAGTAGAATGGGTTCTTATAAAACAGTCATCACCTTGGTTAAGAGGTAATACAGCAACACCCGTGCATCCTGTATAATCGTAGGATGTTGCTCGATTGTCAACATATATAGCCTCATGGGCAATACTGTTAACAGTTATCTCAATCGATATGGAACTGGGATGTGTACCAAAAACTGTATAAAAGAACAAGTAGACTCCATTAAGTGGTGCTATGAATGCTCCAGTGTGACCATTGTAGCCATTACCGAGGTTAGTTTCAATGTGGTCAAAGATCAGTGTGTAATGTGGACCAAAGTTTACCTCCGTTTGACCCATGTAAGCATAGAATGCGACTGCCGACGTCTCCTCTGTCTTGAGAAGTCTAGTAACTGCAATGGAAAGATTTTATTGTACATGATTTCGGTATATAAATATATTTATGCAACATATGTATTTCATTTTTCTTGAGACGAATTTGTGTGAACCTATATAACTCTATCATAACCTTATTTGTACTTTGTACGAAGGGTTTCATTGATGAAACAAGATATGGGTTACCTTTCAAATAAACTCTCTACGTGGATTTTATACTGTTTCCTCTAACTGGCAATTTATCTTTTTCTTATTAATACAGTTGTCTTAGGAGTCTAAATGATCGTGTAGTAACTGGATTTATACTCATCTATGCATTCAGTGTCTATCACCACTAACTCGTGCGAGTTCGACTCCATGTCCTTGATATTGCCTTGTTTAGTCAAGCTTGTCAATGACTTGCATAATGTTTTCTCTTGGTACACCGCTTTTTCTAATAACATGTCATCGCCACGATATAGTTAAATATATTTAAAGCAATATTGAACACTGGTAAAATAACTAGATACATTTAACGGACAAATATTTTTTACATGTTTACCTCGGTTGAAGGGTATTTCAGACCTTCTGATCGAATCTGTTAGTGTCCTTTTTATCCATCATAGGTGTTCTTTTTGTTTGGATTCGAGTTGGTGTCAAGTATTTTTCAAAATTTGTGTCTGGTCTTCGAGAAGATTGGCATTGGTTTACTTCAGAAGTATTCTTGGCCTGATACTGTTGTTGGTTTTCCAGAATGGAATTTTTGTGATTAAACTGCTTTTCATTTACCAGCATGGTATCTTGTCTATTTGTATCCCACTTTAGCTTCATTTCATTCACAATTTCATTCAGTGTCATTATCTCCTGTCGTTGTAAGTTTAACGTTTCTTCCATATGGTGTAGTTTTGCAATATCATTTTTTTGCTTAACTATTGTTTCCTGCAGGGCTTTTATTTTTTCCTTGTTATGGTACTCTTCCTCCATTAAAATTTTCAGTTTTGCATCAAACTGTTTCGTCATTTCATTTTCCAAAACCTCCATTCGTTCGGTGATGATTTTACCAGCCATAACCATAATCATGTCTTCCGTCTATATGTGACAAATTGTCATCTTCTGCCTTTAATCCGAAGACCACATGACAGAAAAACAAATCAGAAATGTAACGGTCTTCATTGTATTTAAATGTGACGTTCTATTACTTAATGTAGATAATGATTGTCTGTATAAATAATTGTCGGTCACCCTTTATCAAGAAAGTATGACATCTTCCACCGTGACAGTTCATGTAGGTTTTTAATTAGATCAATGATAACTGTTCGGTGATTGCTGGTTTCTCTGGTGCCGTTAATTGGACAAGAGATACATACCCTTCCGGAGTATGTGGTTTTGCGACGTGTAGTCCCTTCTTACATGTAGTTTATTGAATGGAATGAAAGGATTTTTGTATTTTATGGACATTGATATAGTGATAATGTATTCGGAGAAATGCTATTGTAGCAAGCTAGAATATGTAATTGATAAAAGTAATCAGTGGGTACAATGTATTTACCAAACCCTGAGATTTAGACATAAGACATAATATCTAGGCTGCGGAGTACCAACCCGTCCATCAGGTTCCCATTTGTATGTTCACATTATTGAAATGTCTGTACCAAGCCAGGAAAGTGAGAGTTATGGATATTGATATAGTGATAATGTATTCGCAGAAATGCTTTTATTCAAAAGAAATGCTATTGTAGCAAGCTAGAATATGTAATTGATAAAGGTAATCAGTAGGAACAATGTATTTACCAAACCCTGAGATTTAGACATAAGACATACTATCTATGCTGCGGAGTCCCAACCCGTACATCAGGTTCCCATTTGTATGTTCACATTATTGAAATGTCTTTACCAAGCCAGGAAAGTGAGAGGTCATGAATCTGTGCGTACAATTTTTCAATTTTATTTTGGAACGAAAGTCTAGTTTTATTTTTATTTTTTTTTCATTTAATATTTCGACGCTAATTCAGTATTCAAAGAGAGTTAAATAATGTATGCCAAAATGTTCCATCTAGTACATGTCACCTCCAGCAGAAGTCAAAGTAGCAGACGTTATTGTTCATAGGTACAACTGTCCTATCTCGATAAATGGATGACCCGAGACACAAATAGATCATTATATCACTGATAAACGCGACTACTTATTTTTTCCTATTTCCATTTATAAAGGCGTAAGCGACATTATCTAGTATAATTCAATTAGCCTTCATTTTGTAAGAACGTACATTATAAATTCATGGATTCCGAACGATTTCCGGTTGTCATTGTTGATTGATCGCCCATTTTCCAATATTTCAACTGCTTGCCTGATACAAGTATAAACATTTTGCCACTTTGATCCCAAATTGTACTGATCATTAATTTTTGAAACCCCTTGGCGGGTGTTTTGCATGGACCAGGAGAGAAATACCGTGTAAAGTGTCTTATCTAAATCTCATTTTTAAGGGTGATCGAGGTTGCTTTTGTCCGATATTTTTGTATTTTCCATCTTTATACACTTTATGTTGCATTAGTATTGTTTTGAATATTCGGATTGTCATCTTTGTAATCGTTATTAACAGTTGTCATACACCTAGAAATTATTTTATCTTTCTTACGGGATAAAAGGGTGGTTAAATATGTGTGTAACTTTGTAAGAAAATATTATTATTTTTCATAGAAGTCAAACATGACAATACAGACGAACTACAGTGAATGAAGTTTCAAGAATTTGAATGAAAACAAATACACCTTGGGAAAGGTACAGGTACAACGAAGCAGATACGAGACAATACAAATCGTCGATTTGTTATTCATCATTTTGAAAAGAAATCGTTAAGTGTATACTTTATTGTGCTGTCCCTCTGCTCTCTTAAGCAATTTTCACTCCTGAAAAACATGTACGCATCAAATTATCACTTCTAATACTTCCAGTAGACGAATAGGTAGAATGGGTTCTTATGAAACAGTCATCCCCTTGGTTAAGAACGAATACAGCAACACCTGTGTATCCTGTATAAACGCTGGGAGCTGCTTGATTGTCAACAAATATAACTCCACGGGCAACACTGTTAACAGTTATCTCAATCGACATGTAACTCGGATGTGTACCAAAGGTTGTATAAAAGAACATGTAGACTCCATTAAGTGGTGCTATAAATATTCCAGTATGACCATTGTAGCCATTACCAATGTTAGTCTCAATGTGGTCAAAGATTAATGTGTGATGTGGTCCAGTGTTTACTTCGTTTTTACTCATGTAAGCATAGAATGCAACAGTTGACGTCTCCTCTGCCTTCAGAAATCTAGCAGCTGCAATGAAGAAAAACGCCTTTTATTTAAATGTATTTATATTGCGAAAGTAACTATGATTAAGATATATTTACTTGAAACGAATTTAGGTATCAATGTTTTCAACTATCAATAAGAACAAAACATGGCGATTCACGAGAATAGTTAATACGTGATCTATTTTAATTGTCTTAAAACATCCGTCGCATCCTTAGTTTTGTACCGGACAAAACGTATAAACACAGAAATGGTATATTACCACCTCTTTTCTCTACAACATCATCGGTATAACAAGAACATACCTTGCAACAGAACGTGAAAACAGCAATCTGATTTTGTTGCAATATTTTATTATAATAGAATTATAAGCATCATCTAGTCTTATGTATACTATGCACTGACTGTACAAATAGTGATTAAAATCACCTGCCTGTGCGGATTTATATTCTAATATAATATTATACACTTGCAAAATAATTACAATACGGATACAATACAATACAATTAACGGACAAATATCGTTTACATTCTTACCTCGGTTGATGGGTACTTCAGATCTTCGATCGAATCTGTTAGCGTCCTTTTTATCCACAATAGGTGTTCCTTTTATTTGGATTTGAGTAGGTGCCGAGTATTTTCCGAAATTTGCATCTGGTCTGTTGGAAGATTGTCTTTGGTTTACTTCAGAAGTATTCTTTTTTTTATCGGGTTCTTGGTTTACCGGAACGGGGTCTTTGTGACCATTATAGTGTTCATTTACCAGCATGGTATCTTGTCTATTTTTATCCCACTTTAGCTTCATTTCATTCACAATTTCATTCAGTGTCGTTATCTCCTCTCGTTGTCAGTTTAACGTTTCTTCCATATGGTGTAGTTTTGCAATTTCATTTTTTTGTTTCACTATTGTTTCCTCCAAGGCTTTCATTTGTTTCTTGTTATGATACTGTTCCTCCATTAAAATCTTCATTTTTACATCAAACTGTTTCGTTATTTCATTTTCCAAAACTTCCATTCGTTCGCTGATGATTGTATCAGCTATAACCATAATCATGTCTTCGTCTACTTTGGAAAAATTATCGTCTTCTTCCTTTAATCCGAAAACCATAAGACAGAAAAACAAAACCAGAAATATAATGTTCTTCATCGTCTTTAAATGTGACGTTCTATTACTTAATGTAGATAATGCTTGTCAATATAGATAATTGTCGGTCACTCTTATCAGCTTGATCTATTAAGTTGGTCATTCTCTGACAACTTTTACAATAGTGATGGTAAAGACTGCAATTGTGTCCCATTAATTTTACAGAAATACAACAAACTTAAATTACAATAAAAGTTGATATGTCGTTTGTTCATGTTAAATTGTATTTATTTCATTAAAAGATTTATAAAATACATTAAGGGATAAGCCATAAAATGGATTTACAAATTCTCTTTTTTACCTTCACATATATATAATAATACACGTGACGGTAATGTCCCATAGCAGGGATAATTATAGTACAAAAGAATCAAAACTTAACATAAACTGTACAGCATGCATTTGCTGGTAAAACGCACAAGATAAGAAAATCTCACACGGCAAAAAATAGGAACTGGTCTGTCTCTAAAGTGAGAAAAATATGTCCACCCCACGGGAATAAAAGTCGTAGAAAAAATATATCTTTGATAAAAACAGCTTGCCAAACACTTATTTCTGTCTCAAGAATGATTAATTAAGCGAACTGTAGCAAATGAAACGTTTGGGACAAATTTTCCTTTCATATAGACACAACTCGGTATTTGGAAAAGTTGTCAGAGAATGACTCAAATATGCTTTTATTTCAAAACTTGATAGATACAAAAGTAAGTTAAAATAAAAACAAGGATCAGTTAAATCAGACCTTGAAAATGATCCCTTATCATTCTAGTAAATTCATGTAATGCACGGTAACGTGGCAAGATCCAACAAGATGTCATCTTATAAAGAGACTCTACTTGTGGCTGTGGAATGTAGAACAGCTATAAAAATCGCTCTTTCTTTACTTTAATTTGTGTCTAAGTGTGATGATAGATAGTCTCTTATTTTATTTACATCCATATCCTCTCTTACTAAATGTATATTTCTAGCGACAGAATTCTTATATTTTCACAAAATCAGCACTACAAATAGTATTTCAACGAGAGGCTCGTCTGATTATTCATGTGTTATTTTGAATCAAACTTTTTTTTTTATTTCTATGACCAGTATTGGATATCCCCGCCTTGTTTTTTCAACGAATCCAGATTAAATGGGGAATCTTTGAAGAGGACTTCACATGCATCTTTTGTACTATGTAACTAATTATTTTGGATCTGTATTTTCCAAAGAGATATTTTTTTTTTCGATTGATTAGCGACACGAGTTCCAAATGGCCGGATCAAGATTAGGATCAGAACCGAGAACTGTCCATGGCGGCACTGTATTTTACCGGATGAAGACGAAACATTCGTGTGAAGTATAGTACCAAATGGCTCAGTAATTTCAGATATTATCAAAATCTGAAATTTTACAGACAACGAAGGACAACGGACACAAAGTGATGTCAATTGTTCACGTGACCTTTTTTTGGTCAGGTGAGCTAAATATTACAAAATATTATAATTGCAAATAGAAGATAAATCCGAACGTGAAATTAAAGGTGTTACAAGAATACAATCTGAACAGGGGTCGTCGTGGTCGTCATCGAATGGTAGTTGGATTTCCAACTATTTGTGCAATCAGTGTTAATCACCACTAAAGTTGTGAGTTCGAATCCCGCTCAAGAGAGGTGTACTCGATACAACATTATGTGATAAAGTATGTCAGTGGCTTCAGGCTTGTGGCAGGTCGGTGGATTTCTCCGGGTATTCCGGTTTTCTCCACCAAAATAAAACTAACCGCCACTATATAACTGACTTATTGTTGAAAGTGGCGTAAAATACAATAATCATAATCCTACAATCTGAACATGTCAATATACAAAACGAAGATCTTTACGACCGATATAAAAACAAACTTCGTCATCAAGACCTTTTTAACAAAGAAAATTGGGTTACTCAAGAGAAAATGTAATTGTTGTCTGGTGTAAAGCTCGGTGTTAAGATGCAAAAGTGTGCAATGACAACGAATAAGCATCAGAAAATTTCAAAATTCAAATAAATAAATAAAGAAATTGAAAATAGATTGCAATATTTTAAAAACCCGCTTGAATAAAGAATGAGAAGTTAACAATATCATAAAAGACCAATATGTAAACAGAAATTGAAGACACAATTGACAATAACATTTTAAAATTGAAAGAGTACAAATCGTGATTACTTGTAGACATTATTACAGGACTTTGCTGTCATTGAACTTTATGATCCCATTACTAGGTCTTGTAATTCTGAAGGTAGATAATGTTTAATGAATACAACCAGTATTAATTTGGCTTCTATTCACGTTGGACTGGTAATTCAAGAATTCAAGAAGTGTGGAAACTTTGACATAAAACTCAAGGCGAAGTATGTGGGTGTGTGGATGAGAAGATATGATGCAACTCTGCATGTAGGACCTTATTTATATTGTCCGTCTAAAATAAAAACGTTATGAGTATTTGGGAGGGGGGATTGAGGGGGTTTACCATCTGTAATGTTATATTCTTAATGGACCAGAAATCCTTTTATCGTTCTGAAAGGATCAAACCGTTTCTACAAAGTTCCATTCTCTGAACAATACATTACGTAATCTGACATTATTCCTAGTTAAAATGCGCCGTATATATCAGTTGCAAAGTTATATGCTGATTTCTAAGCATATTAATATCATGCACTTGAAATCAACCAGAATTATCATGTAATCACAAACTAGAACAGATCAATGATGTTACAGATATGCCATGTTGCCTTGCACAACATGGCTTTCTAAGTACTTTGTAAGAAACACACTGCATGAACAGTTGCCAGAAAGAGTTACTTTGATCCTTAAGATGAACCAATCAAAATCAGTCATAGCGCACGTATTTCTCGTATTCTGGAATTACTTTTGCAAGGTACAAACCGACTGCCTTAACTATATCAAATGAGACACATATTGTGTGGATTTACAGTCCTTTATATGTGTAGCTTACGTTTGTTATCAATAAAGCTTCTGCATGGTTAAACTTCATGACATGGAAAAACATTTGCAGGTTGCAGAACAAAAGGTAGAAAAATAAGAGCAAAGTATAAAGAGACATCGAAAGGAGACTCTGAACTCTGAACAATACAAAAAGTAGGTCAAAACTAAATTTACCAATGATATATTAATACTGTAATAACTATGGATTATGGCGAAAATCGAATATCGTTGATAATATCATTGAAGAGCACCTCACCTGGCTATATTTTCTTAAGAATAAGCTATGAGAATGCAAAATGTTAATGGCATGAGTGGTCATTGTGATATGCATATTCAAACATACACAAATGAAGACCCAAGGGATTGTGGGGTCCAAGAATTACCATGGACTGCAATTGTGGATAAAACTAATAACCAATAGTATCCTAAAGAACAGCACTTGAAGACTACAATGAGAAAATGTTCAAACATCTTCTTAAGAACCGGGAATTGAAATGCAATGGTATGTTGTATGAAGGGGAATTGTAAAATGGAGAATTAATTTTGCACCAATGAATGCCATGGTTACTTTTAGATTCAAGTTCTGGGAGATCAAGTTTAACATATGCTAGTATGATGGACAACAATTCAACGAATCTTTTCCATGTGATTGAAACAGGGTCATGTGAACCTTTGTTTTAAGATTGTTGATCATACCTCAATTTTCTATATAACTCCATTGTATTGAAATCGATAAAAATCTACAACTAGATTAAATACTGCCGACATTAGTTGAAATAAATTGAGTTAGTATCGTACCTGCCTGTATACAAAACAATATATTCATGTTTTCTGGTCAATTAAATACTATGTACTTGTTCTATATTGTATTATAGTAGAAAGTTTATGTTTTATTGAACACACCACGATATAGCTGAACTATTGCCAAAGTTGAGTTTGAAGATACCAAAGGGGTAATCAGAATCCGTATATCGAAGAAGAACAGACAACACAATGGCTAAAGTTGGCGCTAAGCACCAATCAATGAATATATTATTGTGGTTTAATAAAATGATGTAGAACAGAGTGAGGGTCAGAAGCCATTAGTATATGAAGATATACATTATTGATATGGATTTTTACTGTTATTTCATCAATGTTCACCACTTTTTGTTTACTAAATTGGCTTTATCTATAGTTTGATAAAAAATATAATTTCAGATGATGGTTACTTTTAACAGATTAAAGACGAGTTGATAGTCGTATGATAAGTCGACAAGAAGATTATTGAATGGAAAATATTAAATTTTCAAACTGACTATTTATGAATCGTTTGTATAAAGAATTTAAAACTTTGTTTATTTACTATATATATGTACACTGTACATAAGTTAAAAGTAAACAAATAACCAACTATAAGTAACATTGTTTAAATAAAACAATAAACTATAATCAGCCCCACCTCAATCACAGGTCAACATATTTCAGCAGGTTCTCTATTTACTTGATTCCCTTTTCAACATGGCCAGTACAGATGCCCTTCTCAATGTCCATATGTTTATTGACAAAATGAAGAAAGAGCAACCTGAGCAACTAACTAAATACAACCACTTCAATGAGCTAACATCAAAACAGCTAGAAAGCAATTTATCGATGTCAGATATCCTTAAGAATGAACCCTTGAAGCAAACATATATTCATGGGAATATATTCGAATATGCTGTACAGAAAGCGGCCGGGCTTACGAATAAAAAGAATGACCCATGGATAGAATTTAGAAAGCTTTTTCCAACCATGAAAGAAGAAAAACAGAAGCAATACAAAACTTTTATGTGTAAAGCCGGTCGAGTCGCATGGGACATGTTTTCCACAAATGCAAACACAGTATATGGTTGCGAAAACAAGAACAGTTGTTATCTTTTTGAACACACTATTGAAAACAATACTTTACCAATCTTGACCAGGACATTAAAGCCGGATCTTTTTGTGTCATCGTTGCATAATATAGTTTGTGAAATAAAATATTCAAATGTGGTTAAAGCCTGGTATGAGAAGGAATATTTAGTTCACGCTATTGTACAAGTTTTGATTTATTCACTTGCTCTCCAACTAGATCCGTCTACCTTACAGCTCCGAGTTTTGGTTTTCTTCAGCCAAACAAAAGAGGCAGTATTATATGAATCAGATATTCATAAGAATGAAACGCTAGTTAAACGATTGCTTAACAAACTAAGAGGGATAAACGAGGTAGCCGAGGAGTCCGATGTAAGGAAAGACAAAAATCCGAAAGAATCCGAGAAGGCGTCCACTGTCAAGAAAGGTAGAAATCTGACCGACTCCGAAGAGGAATCCACAGACGATGACAAAACCACCAAGTCATTAGACGTTGATCATGGGTGAGTTTTTTTTCTTGATAAACAAATTGTGTACATAATGTTCATAATATATCATTTGTCCCTCGTTAAATATTTATTTGGACCAATTTTACCCCGCCACCACAGTGCATGTAACAAAGAAACAATACATGATCAATCTAGGAGTGCTTTGCTGATTATGGAAGATTTCTTTTCCATTTTTAATAGATGAATTAATAGAAGTTCCATACTCTTACATATATATTTAAAGCTAACGATTGCAAAAAATCGTTTAAACTCCAATTTTGAGAAAATGCTCACCAGCATACATGCTGAGACATCTTACTTCCTTATAGTGTGTAGATTGGATCGTCTTGTGGAAAATGAAACAACATAAAAAAATCTTCTTTATTCATTTTTTGTTGTACACGTACAAGCCTATCGTCAAGTATTCATGTGAAATATATCCGATTTATATATACATGTACATGTACATGTTTTATAATAAAAAGTATGGTAAAATTCGTTTCACAGAGTGATATTTTTTTTCAATGACCATATGACGTTTTATCTGTTGCCATAAATACTATGTTTAAATCAACAACAGGTCCACTGTCAAGAAAGGTAGAAATCTGGCCGAAACCGAAGAGGAATTCAAAGACGATGAGACGTTATGCTCGGGGGTGGAGAAACTTGACGTTACGCGCGGGGGTGGAGAAACTTGACGTTACACATAATTAACGTTGAAAAGAACGTTTCGCGTCTTCTTTTTCATTTTTGTTTCTTCCTTATTTGTGTTTGCATACCGTGGGTTTGGTTAGGATGGAGGTGGTGTGGGTGTGTTTTGATGTATTGTTCTTTATTTCGGAATTTCACTTTTTGTTTTTATTGCTTTTTATTTTATTTTGGCTTGCTTGTATATATTCGTGTTGTTGGTGTTTTCCTTTAGGTGTTTATTTCAATGTTTGTTTGTTTGCTTATTTATTTCGTTTATATTCCCTTTTTGTATTTATTTATTGTTTATGTTATGTGACTATTTTATCATTTTTTCTTTGAAAGTATATCTTGCTCTAAAACGAGATTATCATATTCTGTTTGTTTATTGATTGATTGTATACGTTGTATTCTTGAAAATTTCTCGTAATATCTTATTTATAATCTAGTGAAATTATAATTAAAATAATTCAGTTCACATTTTTAATTTTTATATAAATCAATTATATTTCGCTATTTTTTTTTTAGCTATTATATAATTATAGTTGCTACAATGCACACATTCTTTTTTGCAATGCTTGTTCAAAAATGACACACACAAAAATTAATGTCATGAATTAATTTTTAATTAGGGTCGCTTGAGTAAGCGGAAACACATCGTTATTTTTTCAGGTTTGGTATATTTTTGTATTTTGTTTTCGCTCTTTTGTTTGTTGTTTTTCAAGTTTTGATATCGTTTGTTTGTTTTTAGCTTCGCTTTTTTTTTAGTTGTTGTTTATTTGTTTTAATTTTAATAGAAAACTATAAAAAAATATAGAAGTAGCGCGACGTTATTTTACCGTCGATAAGAAAAAACGTTTACTGGACAAATTGGGTAACACTCTACAATTTTACGTAGAAATCGTAATTTTTATCCGAAATCAAGTTTGTTAAGTTCATTCTCTGCCACTGAAAATGAACATTTTTGTTATTTGGATGTAGCACGAAAATTATGAGCGAAAAATATAGTTTCGAATGTATAAAGTTTTATACTTCTTGGTTTTTTTTACGTCAAGTTGCAACTGGGCATTTTGTTGACCTTACTCCTTTAGGAATATTTTTTAACTTGCTTTAAAAAATCATTTTTGAAAAGACTTTTTCGTTTTTGAAGATAATAACATTTGAAATGTATACTTTTTTTGTGAAAATTTTGAAAAACATTGCTGAAATAAAGCTTGTTATTTGGCATGCAGATGTTTTTCCTTCAGCGTTACGTTCTTTTCTTTCCATGGACTTACCGATTTTTTCCTTCAAGCATTGCTTTATTCAGAAATCGTTAATGGGGTCATAGAGCACGCTGACTCTGCTTCCGGTCTCACAAAAAAATGGTCCCAAAAACGTATCTTTAGGCTTTTACTGAGAAAAATGTAAAAGACATACGAATATTTTGTAACGCGTTACATGAGAAAATTGTGCGTTAACGACGTTTTCTTCCAATAAATTCGTTTTCAAAAACAAAAATAAACCTAATCTAATATAATAAAGCAATTATTCGTATAATTCTCTATACAAGCATGTATCGGAAATAAAAATCCATCAATCTAAAAAAAATCTACATTCGTTTTACTTATTTCATGTTCTATTTAGTCAAAGTATCACCAATAGCGCGCGTAACGTCATAACAACATCATCCAGTCATTAGACGTTGTTGATCATGGGTGAGTTTTTTTTCTTGATAAACAAATTGTGTACATAATGTTCATAATATATCATTTGTCCCCCGTTAATTATTTATTTGGACCAATTTTACCCCGCCACCACAGTGCATGTAACAAAGAAACAATACATGATCAATCTAGGAGTGCTTTGCTGATTATGGAAGATTTCTTTTCCATTTTTAATAGATGAATTAATAGAAGTTCCATACTCTTACATATATATTTAAAGCTAACGATTGCAAAAAATCGTTTAAACTCCAATTTTGAGAAAATGCTCACCAGCATACATGCTGAGACATCTTACTTCCTTATAGTGTGTAGATTGGATCGTCTTGTGGAAAATGAAACAACATAAAAAAATCTTCTTTATTCATTTTTTGTTGTACACGTACAAGCCTATCGTCAAGTATTCATGTGAAATATATCCTATTCTAATATGACTTCCTTCAAACGCTTTGAGTCCAAACCCGTGGTAAAAATAATATTAATCTATGACCGATTAAATTTATGACGTCATCGACAATTTATAACGATATTTTTACATATTAGAATCGAAATAATTCATGGAAGCCATATGTATATATTATTTTTACCACGGGTAGGCCTTTATGTCAGCTTTTTACCCCTCGCTTCCGCTCGGGGTAAAACTTCGTGACATACATAAAAAAAGTAAACGCCTACCCGTGGTAAAAACAATATATACATATGGCTTCCATGGATTATTTCTTAATTTATATATACATGTACATGTACATGTTTTATAATAAAAAGTATGGTAAAATTCGTTTCACAGATTTTTTTTTTTTTTTCAATGACCATATGACGTTTTATCTGTTGCCATAAATACTATATTAAAATCAACAACAGGTCCACTGTCAAGAAAGGTAGAAATCTGACCGAATCCGAAGAGGAATTCACAGACGATGACAAAACCACCCAGTCATTAGACGTTGTTGATCATGGGTGAGTTTTTTTTCTTGATAAACAAATTGTGTACATAATGTTCATAATATATCATTTGTCCCTCGTTAAATATTTATTTGGACCAATTTTACCCCGCCACCACAGTGCATGTAACAAAGAAACAATACATGATCAATCTAGGAGTGCTTTGCTGATTATGGAAGATTTCTTTTCCATTTTTAATAGATGAATTAATAGAAGTTCCATACTCTTACATATATATTTAAAGCTAACGATTGCAAAAAATCGTTTAAACTCCAATTTTGAGAAAATGCTCACCAGCATACATGCTGAGACATCTTACTTCCTTATAGTGTGTAGATTGGATCGTCTTGTGGAAAATGAAACAACATAAAAAAATCTTCTTTATTCATTTTTTGTTGTACACGTACAAGCCTATCGTCAAGTATTCATGTGAAATATATCCTATTCTAATATGACTTCCTTCAAACGCTTTGAGTCCAAACCCGTGGTAAAAATAATATTAATCTATGACCGATTAAATTTATGACGTCATCGACAATTTATAACGATATTTTTACATAAAAGAATCGAAATAATTCATGGAAGCCATATGTATATATTATTTTTACCACGGGTAGGCCTTTATGTCAGCTTTTTACCCCTCGCTTCCGCTCGGGGTAAAACTTCGTGACATACATAAAAAAAGTAAACGCCTACCCGTGGTAAAAACAATATATACATATGGCTTCCATGGATTATTTCTTAATTTATATATACATGTACATGTACATGTTTTATAATAAAAAGTATGGTAAAATTCGTTTCACAGATTTTTTTTTTTTTTTCAATGACCATATGACGTTTTATCTGTTGCCATAAATACTATATTAAAATCAACAACAGGTCCACTGTCAAGAAAGGTAGAAATCTGACCGAATCCGAAGAGGAATTCACAGACGATGACAAAACCACCCAGTCATTAGACGTTGTTGATCATGGGTGAGTTTTTTTTCTTGATAAACAAATTGTGTACATAATGTTCATAATATATCATTTGTCCCTCGTTAAATATTTATTTGGACCAATTTTACCCCGCCACCACAGTGCATGTAACAAAGAAACAATACATGATCAATCTAGGAGTGCTTTGCTGATTATGGAAGATTTCTTTTCCATTTTTAATAGATGAATTAATAGAAGTTCCATACTCTTACATATATATTTAAAGCTAACGATTGCAAAAAATCGTTTAAACTCCAATTTTGAGAAAATGCTCACCAGCATACATGCTGAGACATCTTACTTCCTTATAGTGTGTAGATTGGATCGTCTTGTGGAAAATGAAACAACATAAAAAAATCTTCTTTATTCATTTTTTGTTGTACACGTACAAGCCTATCGTCAAGTATTCATGTGAAATATATCCTATTCTAATATGACTTCCTTCAAACGCTTTGAGTCCAAACCCGTGGTAAAAATAATATTAATCTATGACCGATTAAATTTATGACGTCATCGACAATTTATAACGATATTTTTACATAAAAGAATCGAAATAATTCATGGAAGCCATATGTATATATTATTTTTACCACGGGTAGGCCTTTATGTCAGCTTTTTACCCCTCGCTGCCGCTCGGGGTAAAACTTCGTGACATACATAAAAAATGTAAACGCCTACCCGTGGTAAAAACAATATATACATATGGCTTCCATGGATTATTTCTTAATTTATATATACATGTACATGTACATGTTTTATAATAAAAAAGTATGGTAAAATTCGTTTCACAGAATTTTTTTTTTTTTTCAATGACCATATGACGTTTTATCTGTTGCCATAAATACTATATTAAAATCAACAACAGGTCCACTGTCAAGAAAGGTAGAAATCTGACCGAATCCGAAGAGGAATCCACCGACGATGACAAAACCACCCAGTCATTAGACGTTGTTGATCATGGGTGAGGTTTTTTTCTTGATAAACAAATTGTGTACATAATGTTCATAATATATCATTTGTCCCTCGTTAAATATTTATTTGGACCAATTTTACCCCGCCACCACAGTGCATGTAACAAAGAAACAATACATGATCAATCTAGGAGTGCTTTGCTGATTATGGAAGATTTCTTTTCCATTTTTAATAGATGAATTAATAGAAGTTCCATACTCTTACATATATATTTAAAGCTAACGATTGCAAAAAATCGTTTAAACTCCAATTTTGAGAAAATGCTCACCAGCATACATGCTGAGACATCTTACTTCCTTATAGTGTGTAGATTGGATCGTCTTGTGGAAAATGAAACAACATAAAAAAAATCTTCTTTATTCATTTTTTGTTGTACACGTACAAGCCTATCGTCAAGTATTCATGTGAAATATATCCGATTTATATATACATGTACATGTACATGTTTTATAATAAAAAGTATGGTAAAATTCGTTTCACAGATTGATATTTTTTTTCAATGACCATATGACGTTTTATCTGTTGCAATAAATACTATATTAAAATCAACAACAGGTTCACTGTCAAGAAAGGTAGAAATCTGACCGAACCCGAAGATGAATTCACAGACGATGACAACATCATCCAGTCATTAGACGTTGTTGATCATGGGTGAGTTTTATTTCTTGATAAACAAATTGTGTACATAATGTTCATAATATATCATTTGTCCCTCGTTAAATATTTATTTGGACCAATTTTACCCCGCCACCACAGTGCATGTAGCAAAGAAATAGATATGATCACACAATTGAAGGGAAATATAAAGGCCTACGAATTGCCATTTGATTGTATTTTGTGCACCGTACAGGACTAATGTAATCCCACTAATTCAAGGATCCAGTTAAAATGATGTATGATAGTACCTAAAATACAAGATGAATCCCTACAATGTTAGATGAAAAATAAACCCTTTTAGTCAAAATACAGAAGTTAGAAGAAAGCTGCTTATGTCGGGGGACCTTTTTAAGTAGGTTTACGCATTGGCAGTAGCACCATATGTAAGTGCATACCCTAGACCTTTATAATAAGTTTATAACTCCTAATCCCATACGGAAAGTTGGGGTCATTTCAGAGAGTACCCTACACCCAGGGGCGGATCCAGGATTTCAAGTTAGGGGGGGCGCACTTTAAAAAATTGCGCCGAGCAGAGGGAGGCGCGAAAATTTTTGGAGTATATCGTGTGAAAAAACACGATTTTACGCCAAAAAATCATATTTTTCCCAATTTTAGGGGGGCGCCCCCCCTGGATCCGCCCCTGCCTACACCTACCCCATATATATATACATATATAATAGTTATTAAAATGTCGAATGCGGTAGGTTGTGGGTTCGATCATCGATCGGGTCAAACCAAAGACTATGAAATTGATATTTGTTCCTTCTCCACTAAGTACGTAGCATTAAGGAGAAAGAGCAAAGACTGGTTGGCTCGGAATCAGGATATTGTATCCTAGTGGGATGACATGTCTATCTAACTATAATACTGGAAATAATGCACTTCTCCGTAAATGAATTGAAGAGATGTTTGATTAATTTACACCTCTCTTTAAGGTGTCCGGGTGGCTCAATGAGTTAGGTCGTTGGATTTAACAACTCATACAAGCCTATCACATGTAAATGCACGTAAATGCACTCTTAAGAGTTATGACCGTTTCACTAATAAATAGGATTTATGACTTACGATAAAAAATGATCGCAAAGTGAGTGGTGGTAGGTACTCGTAAGCCCATTTATGAAGAGAAGAATCGCTATCTGCATTTTTTTTTAATGCAAACATTAATCAAATGAAGTCAGCAAATGCCAATAGCCTGTAAACGCAAAGTACTACATGCTTAGCCGAGAAATATAAAGACAAATTGTATAATGTTTGCTGTGATCCGACCAGAGATTGGACTCACGAATATCTATCCCGTAATTTAATTGACAATAGCTTTGAATTCAATTGAAAAAAAAAACCAGTGGTATGATATTACAATTTGTACTAATTTATCAATCAATACAATTAGCTTCTTGGTAAACACATGTGCGTACGTGACAAATTAACATAACAAATAATAAGACAAACTTAAAATAGAGCCAAGTAATATATTCCTTTTAAACCATATAGTCGTGTATATAAATAATTGTTCATACAAAAGACAACCTAATAAAGTAGATCGAGATCAAATACAAAGAACACGATGTCTGTGTAAATCCTGTATTCATCTTTCATTGTACATATCCTGGATGCATGCCAGATATGCTGATGTCTTAGATAAAAAGGTCAAAACTTTGCAAAGCACATCCTTGTACCATAAATTAAGACCAAATTATGACAATGCCGTTTTTTGAGGTATAATTCGTAATTGGAGAAATATTTCACCGCATGCCAACTTTTTAATTATCTTTCTTTATGATGGTTTCTTTTTAATATTTAAGGTAGAAGAAATAGTTTTTTATATTCTTGATTGATAGTTAAGTTTTTACAGAACTGAAATGTTTTATAGACATGATTTAAAGTTTTAATTTATTGAAATTGATAGTCTCTCATAATTCTTTATAGAATGGCACTTGTTTTGTTTTAAAAAAAAAATATTGTATTTTTATTCAATAAATCAGAATTATACCTCAAAAAACGGCATTGTCATAATTTGGTCTTAATTTATGGTACAAGGATGTGCTTTGCAAAGTTTTGACCTTTTTATCTAAGACATCAGCATATCTGGCATGCATCTATTTGACAACTATGTGAGTTGGGACGCCTTTTGAACCCGGATGTGTAAGCCAGCATAGATACGAAAATATCTACTGTCATAAAAAAATAATAATAATAGCAACTTTGTTAAACAACCTTATTCAGAAAAAAATGCTGAGATCTGCTAATCTGGGTCACGGGTCACTGTAATCGGGCGGCTGTATCGAGAAACAGATACGGTGTTGAAAAAACTGTTGATACTCATAAAATATTGATAAATGCTATAAAATTTTATGTTTGTCTTCAAGAAATATGATAGACAAAACCATGTGTGAAGTTTTATGACAAAATATCTCCGGTTTCTATGTAAATTTACGAGTTGAAGTTGCGGCTGTATCGAGAAACAGATAGGGTGTTGAAAAAACTGTTGATACTCATACAATATTAATAAATGCAATACAATTTTATGTTTGTCTTCAGGAAATATGATAGACAAAACCATGTGTGAAGTTTTATGACGAAATATCTCCGATTTCCATGTAAATTTACGAGTTGAAGTGGGGAAATTTTATGTTAGATTTCTAAAAATCTTCTACTCTGAAACCACAGGTAAATTTACAATAGCGATGTATTTTTATCTTGGACAAGAATAATGAGCGTCCTGATTGGATGACCGATTTAAAACACACTGACTCTGCATGGTAATTCTAATAGAAAAAAATATTACTTTTTAATTGATCAATCAATACAATTAGCTTCTTGGTAAACACTTGTGCGTACTTGACAAATTAACATAACAAATAATAAGACAAACTTAAAATAGAGCCAAGTAATATATTCCTTTTAAAGGGATATTGTCTACCAGCTGCGTAATTTTTTCATACCCAAAATTATTGTCGATTTCCGTACTGACCTTCATAAAATGAAGATTAAACACCGAATTATTGATGAATACGCTCCGAAACGTTGTTTTTTCGACTAAAAAAGCTGATCATCGTTACCGGAAGCTAATTAATTATGCACTGACCTGGGCGAGGCCAACTCTATTTATTTATCTATTTTTATGTCAGTAGCCCGGATGCTGCAGCATGGATATTGAGGTAAGTTTCTTTAAAAGTTGAGGAAAAAAGCTATTTGCGAATCGATTGTATCTAAAAGACGTAGAATAAATAATTTCTGTATCAGGAATAGATTTTCTTTGATGAAAACTACATGCCTTAACAGATTCAGCGGATATTTCCACGATAACCATTGAAAACATGCCAGGAGGCACCCTATGGGGACAAGCTCAACTACGTATTTTCGATCGGAAATTTTTGCCGGCGTTAAAAATAACTAAATTAGTTTTTTTCTTCTTATAAGTTATGAAGTTGTTTCCCGAGATTTTGATACACGTGTTAAATTAATTTATTTTAGCCAGTTTACCGACAATATGCAAACAGAGACATACATGTAGAACACAGTGAAATACATGTCTGATGAAAACAAATGACGTAGCCAGTGTTGTTTTATTTGTTAATTGACTGGAATGTTTCAGAGAAATTTGGGCTGGATTAGAAACAAAAGAGACCTTACTTCTAGTTCCACAAGACAGTTGCTGCAAAATAATATGGGACTGACCATTTACCTTGAAGGGGGCTATGTCACGTTTTTTCTCCGTAGAAATGTTTTTTTCAGACGCCACAGAAATCATATTTTCTTATTTTCCGGCGAAGTGCCAATCTAATTAAAACAAGGTGAACTGTGATCTAATGCTCACTTATGATACCCCTGCCACTTCCCATGATATGGGGTACCTATATGAAGCTTGTGACCAAATACCAGATTTCTGCCATCAATAGTTGTTGAGAAAAATGTGCATATATGTTCAATGTGGATAAAAACCAACTAAGTCGGCAAACAGGAAGTAGGAATCTGATGGTTCCAAAAACGCTTCCCACGATATGGCATACCTATGTGAAGCTTGTGACCAAATATCAGATTTCTGCCATCAATAGTTGCTGAGAAAAATATTTTGGAAGGACGGACGGACAGAGGTAAAACAGTATACCCCCCTCCCCCTTCGGGGACCGGGGGTATAATTAGATCTAAAATAGGGAGCAAGCGCGTAGATCTAATTTTAATTAGATTGGCGAAGTGCTGGAATAATTTTTTTTCTTCAAAATTTTGTATATGATTATACTGTGAGAATGGCAAGTATATGATTATACTGTGAAAATGTCAAGTCAGAATATATTTTTTTCTCCTGTCCAGCCAAATTCTTTTCTTCAAGATTCAGAATCAAAATAATTTTTAGGAAAAAAAACATAAAATTAAAATTGAATAGCTTGAGGGGTAAATTGATAAAAAAAAATTGCAAGACCAAAATGGTTCTCCCATATACCAACAAAAAACGAAATAAAACTGTGGTCATAAGAAAGTCCCACGAGAAAATCTTTCCTTCCAAAATAAGACTTTTTTTCATTTCTCTAAACTGAATTTGTGCAAACTATTTCACTTATAATGAATTATATTTCTTTTTTAAATAGAGTTCATTTTTCTAGATGAATGTATAACCATCTGTCTTTACTCTGTTTTTATTAAATCTCTTGTCTTTATTACAGGACTTTGATCGGATTGTCCTTGATGAGGCAGTGTTGGGGGATGCTAGAATGTTTCGAGAGGAACTTGTAGTAATGCCCCATGATGAGGATTACAACAGATCCAATAGGTATGCAGCCTACCGCCAGTATACCATTTGGGCACATGGCCGACTTGGAGCTGGGGTCAGACGTGTGATCCCAAGCTGTTGTACTTGGAAAATTAGGGACAAGTATCCTGATCTATATGGACAATACAAGGGTTTCATTCCTAGACGATTTAATTAAAACTTGTTCATGAAATATTTTGTATTTTATCCCATATACCCTATAATGATAAAGTTTACCACTTGCTTCCCTATGGTCGGTGGTTGTCCGGGTACTCTGGCTTCCTCCACCACTAAAACTGGTCTCCATGATATAGCTGAAATATTGCTGAAAGTGGCGTTAAAACACAAAAAATAAAAAATAAATCAACCCTACTGAGTTGTTAATTTCACAAGTTGGTCAGTTGGAATTGTAAATTTAATTTGAAAGTTTTGCCATCTTATTATTATTTTTTGTTCTATCAGCACTGACAATTTCTTCTAAAATGGACTGACAGTCTTTTATACAATTCAAAACCAAACTTGGCAGAGATGTTTTCTATGAGGTCCTACACAAGTTGTTACTTTTGTGCAGATTCATCAAAAAACATAGCCACCATGTGACTTTGAAAATTCTGATTGGTCGATTTTCAAGAAACTTCTTCTCAAGAACCGCTGAAGGGATTGAATTGAAATCTGGTATATATGTTCCTATGAATGTCTTTAACATGTATTGTTACTGTTTGCACCATTTGAAAATTCAAAATGGCCACCAGCTATCATTATTGTGCATTGGACAATTTGTAATGGCCATTATCCTGACTTGGGAACTTTTCTGCTCTAAATGTGCAGAACTTCTGTTAGACCAGGAAAAACAAAGAGTGACAATCTAAATTTATTTTATGCGACAATATAGTCAATTGTTTTGTCTTGGTCTTCAAATCTGGATTTCTGAGATGCTACAATATCATCCTGAGTTGGAGGTTGTGGAATTGGTGCAAGATGGACCGAGATTCTTCTGGGATCATCTACTTCCAACTGCACATGTTAATTCATTCCTTCATTATCTTGCAGTCTCATACAAATGATGACCCTTAATAGTCTTGGAACATAGGAATATGACTTGTCAGCTTTAACAGGCTGCACAGACCATCTAGCTGTCTTTTTGTTGTAACTTCTCTGCCACCTGAAGTAGAAAAATACATACAATGTAATTCACAAGAATAAAACAATAGAATTGAGATTATGATCTATGGAGCCCTAACTTTCAATTCAAGATGAATATCTCGAATGTATAGTGAATGACAAACTAAACATATCATTACAAGTCCACTTTATGAAGGATTTGAGTGATTTGTAGACAGATTTTTGGTTGTGGTCATCCCTCAAGAAGTTCTACGGCAGGCATCACGAGCTGGTCAATTGTTACAGGGTGTCTGTTACCCAAATCAGACCTGATCTTCATTTGTTGTTGATGTCTTTCCCTTCATCGGATGGGACTTCTACCGGACTTGACCATGGACAACACAGCGGGTTTGCGACTTTCGATTGACCCTTCTGAAGCCTATGATCAAATATCAGATTGCTGCCATAAATAATTACTGAGAAAAATGTTATGAACATCTTTGGACGAACGGATGGACAGAGGTAAAACAGTATACCCCCTCCCCCTTCCAGTGGAGCGGGGGTATAATAAAGCTCCTATGACATATCATCATGCATGGTTCTGTTATTAGGATAAAATTTCAAGTATGTAAGTTACAACTGAAACATGAAATTAACATGACAAACCTTAGAGTGAAGTTGAGGCTAGGTTCAAAATCTCCATCGTCAGAATCATCACCAACATCACTGCCCTCTTCAGTAATATCTATTGAGAGACTGTAAGAATAAAAAAATAATTGTTTATTACAGTGTATGTGTATAATATCGAAACAAATTTTGCTATATGGTTCTGATGTGCAGCTGTATAACGAAAAAGCTTTTCAAAATAATATTAAATCTATATACATGTATCCAGCACACATCTACACAACCCAATATAAAGAGACAAAATTACATCAAAGTTCCAGGAAAACATTTGGTGCGCCAGACGTGCGTCAATTCTGTCCCAGTTTGGTTTCATTCCCGTAAGTAGCTAAAGAGGACTGGCCATTTCAGCTTGTGGATTGATGAAAATGTAACGATGACGCAGAAGCCAACATGATCCCTATGTAATATAGCTACTAGTAGTATCACTATGCAAGCCACAATAATTAATAGGAAACTGTTATACAGTGACTGTGTTGAACAATATTGACAATGTTACCTATAAACATAATGTAGAATATGTCTAATCTTTAAAAACAAAATGAACATACTCAAATGGGTTCACAAATGAACTGATTTCTCCAGTTTCATCCGTTTCGTTGAAATGTGATGGCTGCTCATTTCTTCTACTCTAGAATTACCTTGGTCAGAATATCTAAATCAAAAGTACAATTATCAATCACTACAAAATCACATTTGTCTGAAATTACCAGTTTTTGTAGTAATTTGCCTAAAAAATTTAGATAATTTTACAAAAACCTGCATGATTTTAACACAGACATGGGCCATCGATCTACTGTTAAATTCACACACTGTGAAACATGCAAATTGCTATGGATCTTCACATTATTTCTTAAAAATCTTGTTTATAAATCATACTTACAAGATCCAAACTAAACAAGGGCAAAGCGTGGCGTATCCCCTTGCCTAAAAATTTTACCCGGTGACCTTGACCTTTGACTTTGAAAATCAATTGGGTTCCAGATTCTCTTAAGGACTAAGTATGTACCAAGTTTGGTCAAAATCCATTGAAGGATGTTGATTCTAGAGTGTTCACAAGGATGTGACGGACGACGGTAGCGTTACTATATCCCTTGGCAACTTCGTTGGCGAGGGGATAAAAAGCAGTTCAAATGACAATTCTTTAAATAGAAAGCCTTTATATGAAAAATACATATTGATTTCCCTCTATCATGTCTATGTTGATAATTCTAAGATAGTAAAGTATAATTTTGGCTCCCTGAACTAAAAATTATGTCCAAAATTGTTGAAATGTAGTAAAAAACTAGTTAATGTAATGTTTTTAGAATAGTCAAGAAATAAACTTGGTTTGCATAAGGAAATTGAAAACGATTTTCATTTAGTCATAGTCTAAAATATGCAGTTCAGGACATTTCAGTAAAATTTTATAGTCACATATATAGAAAAGTTTCTGAAACTTGCAAATTTCTATGGATCTTCATATTATTTTTTAAAAACCTTGTTTATGTATCATACTTACAGGATCCAAACTAAAAATGCTACTGAAATGACACTTATTTAAATGGAAAGCTTTTTATATAAAAGATACATACTGATTTTCCACTATGGTGATAATTCAGACAGGAAGATATAATTTTGGCTCCCATAACAAAGTGTTATGTTCAAACTTATTGAAAAGTACTTTTAACCTTATTTATGTAATGTATTTCCAGTACCCAAGATATAAACCTGTTTGCATAAAGGAATTGAAAATGATTTTCATTTAGCCATGGTCTAAAATATGCATTTTAGGACATTTCTGAAATTTCAGTAAAATTTTGTAGTCATATATAAAAAAAGTTCTGAAACTTGAAAATTTCAATGGATATTCATATCATTTCTTCAAAACCTTGTTTATAATCATATATTATACTTACAGGATCCAAACTAAAAGTGCAATTGAAATGAAGCTTCTTTAAATAGAAAGCTTTTATTTGAAAAATACATACTGATTTTCCATTATAGTGATAATTCGCAGAAAGTAAGGTATATACTTTTGGTTCCCAAAACTAAGTTTCATGTCCATGTTGTTGAAATTTGATAAAATTAAAAGCCTAATTATATCAAAGAAATAAATTTGCTTGAATAAAAAGAACTTTATAGGGTTTTCATTAAGCCATGTACAGTTTTAATTCTTGCATTAAAAATGAATTGATTCGATATTTTTTTTTAAATTGATAATAATAAACTGCATTGTCATTGATATCATTTTTGCACTCCCATTTCCCCTTTGCTGGCCTCTTAAAATTTGTGTTTGTTTACCTCGCAAATACGGCCGTTTTATGCTACTCATTGACAATAATTTGCTGTTGCCAGGTGCAAAATTACATATATTGATTAATATCTACCGAAAATGATCATAGGCATCATCATAAATTCATAAAATATGAAAAACGATTGAGAAAAGAAGGCGACATGCTCGGCTTACCTATCAACAATAATCAAGCACTTCCTTGAGTTCGCTTCATCCAACGGCAACGGTCCAACTGATCCCCTACATATATCCTGCATTTGTTCCATTTGGAAGATACTTCACTTCTATTCCTCTTTATCTCTGAATCCGTCAAAGTCCGCTATCTTCCACGCGTTGACAGTTTCTCTTTTGCCCAAGAACCACATGTTGTTTATTGTTTCTAAACAGTGCGCATGCTCAAGACGTGTTCGCATAGAAGGCCATATGAACAGATTTGAATATTGTCATCCGGACAATAATTCTGATAACGAAAGTTTTGGGTCTTTTTCGTATCTTTTGCAACATAACTCGGTGTTAATCTTCATTTTATGAAGGTCAGTACGGAAATCGACAATAATTTTGGGTATGAAAAAATTACGCAGCTGGTAGACAATATCCCTTTAAACCATATAGTCGTGTATATAAATAATTGTTCATACAAAAAGACAAGGTATTGTATTTAAACCTGATAAATAATCAAAGTAGATCTAGATCAAGTACAAGGTTGTTCATTTTACACATCCTGGATGCATGCCAGATATGTAACATTGCCGATGTCTTAGATAAAAAGGTCAACACTTTGCAAAGCACATCCTAGTACCATAAAATGCCGTCTTTTGAGGTATCTTTCTTTATGATGGTTTCTTTATAAAACATTAATATTATGAAATTAAAAGACCTTCTTTCTTAATTAGAATTTATTCTTTTTTGATGAGTAACAATAAAGTACGGAGCGCGTTAACTGACATGATAAATATTTTTATGACGTTATACGAAATAGTATTTCGCATAAACTAAATCAAAAAAATATCTATAAACGAAAAAAAAATTGATAAAAAGAGAGAGGAATAAATCCTGAAAAAATAATAATATACTATATTAGAAGATGACACAAAATACCCTTCCGAAGCACATGAGTTCACATCCGGTTATTAATGGGATACATGTTGCTCGATCTTTAGCTTTCTGTGTAATGTTTTGTAGATCGTTGTTTGTCCTTTGGTTCTGTTTCTTTTGGCCATTGTGTTGTCTGTTCTTCTTCGACCTACGTATTCTGATTACCCCCTTAGTATCTTCAAACTCTTCTTAAAACACGGAATAACAAAATAGATATATCACTTATAAAGAGTATATGTGTATAGTCGCTTTCTACAAAGACAAGACAAGCCTATTGTCAAAACGTGTGCTGGACGCAGAACAACAACCCGTAATACTAAGTGTCAGTGTTTCGGCACGGACATGGTTTATTATATATATTTGCTATTGAAATTTACAGTTCCTATAAGTAATGTAATTATTATTAAAACTAAGGTTCTCCTTCCTACCTTGACCTACACCTCGAAATTGACAGTGAGGGGCGGTTAAGGACGAAACTTTACGACAAAAGAGATGATTTCAATTTTCTCATTGTGAACTTTCCATTTATATGTAGAAGCAGGAATCAAATTCAACTTTTCAGAATTTATTTTCATATTCTATCTCGTTTTGGGGTTTTATTGTTCCGGACAAAAATCGAGAAAAAATACGGAAATAAAATCTTACTGACATTTGATTTTTTTTTAATGAAAGACCGCAGTTCTCTCGCGTAAGTAGCAGTCAAATTCCACTATTGAAAATTCATTATTTGAAAACATTTCCGGTGGGAAGAATGATGGACGGACCGTCTAATTTGGTGACGAGAGGATAGGGACCGTTTTCTAGTGCAAGTAGGAATAAAATTCAACTTTTCAGAATTTATTTTCTGCAAATGAAAAGTATTTAATTTCTCTTATAGTGGGTTACAGCACTTTAAGTTAATTATACACAATACCATAAACATGTCATAACCCCCAGTGTGATCATACCCTGTATCATTACACAGGTATACTATCAGTTCAGTATTGGGACAGTTCTCTCGCTTAAGTAGCGGTCAAATTCAACTATTTGAATATTCATTATTTGAAAACATTTCGGGTGGGAAGAATGATGGACGGGCAGACTAATTTGGTGATCGTTTTCTAGTACAAGCAGGAATCAAATTCAACTTTTCAGAATTTATTTCAATATTCGATCTCGAATATGGAAATAACATCTTATTGACATTTGATTTTTTTTATGAAAGACTGCAGTATTGGGACAATTCTCTCGCGTAAACAGCAGTCAAATTGAAGTATGGAGAATTCATTATTTGAAAACATTTCGGGGGAGGGGGGAGAATGATGGACGGAACGATTAATCATTGGTGACGACAGGATAGGGACCGTTTTCTAGTGCAAGAAGGAATAATGAGTAATGAATTTAAGTTAACTATACATAAGGCCATAAAAATGTCATTAGTTGCTACATAATGAATACTATCTCAGTATGTCGTGGAATGTTCGACAAACAATTCGGTTTAAAACTACGAAGAACACATAAAAATAAATGGGCTTGTACATTTAAAGTTGCTATATTTTAAGCAAATACATGCTAGTTATGCTGTGATGTGTCTACTTTTTGTAGGTGGCAGTCCATATGGATCCTAATAATAGTGGCAGCCATCGTTATCACAGGAATTCTGAAAATTGTAGGCTATTAAACATGGTCGAGGAGTAACGTATATTTTAGCGGGAACAATAAGCAACAGTACAATTCCACAAAGATACCATCGATGTATAAACAAAAACAAACCAGCTGCAACCATTAACATAGAAATTGACGGTAAACAAACGATTCCAGTCAAGAGATACACTACCCATAACTTAGTTACAAGTTTATGGAAGCTCAGACGATAAGTGACGGTGACAAGCTCCAATGCCAAAGAACTAAATATGCAAATAAAAGATAAATGCATAAGATGATGATTTGTATGCATGCATACCATTAAGAATCTGATTATTAAACTAGAAGCTCAGGTGCCTGTATTGCTCACCTGATATTGACTTTTAAAGATCTATTTAACTTCCCCTTTGTGCCCATCTCCAGTGAGATCAACTGTCAAGTTTGGACATTAGCAGTCTTCTATAGCTAGTAAAAAATAAAAGGTTTAATGATGGAAGGACCATAAGCAATACTAAAAGCTTACTTGGATTATAGGCCAAATGAGCTGAAAAGGTGTCACATTGAAACATTTTGTTTCTTAAACCAGGGATGATTCTGGTTAGAAAATAAAATAACTGAAAATCAATTAAATTAGCTGAAACCATCTACACTCACTTTCAAATTGAACAGTTAAACGAGACTTACTTGTAAGATGAAGTTTGACTGGGATTTATTCGACCAATCCAAGTGATTAAATGAGATGATAAAGTTACCACGTGATTCATACTTCAGAGCCAAAATTGGATTCATCATACACCAACAGGGTGGGGGGAAATTAGGGAGGGCATTTAATCCCTCGGATACCCAATTGGTCGAAGAAATCCCAGTCAAACTTCACCTTACAGGTAAGTCTCGTTTAACTGTTCAATGTCTTCTCCCAATTGGGTACCTCAGGCTTAAATGAGACTTTAGAGTTGATGAATTCAATTTCCAAATAAACAGCCTTTCAAAATATACTCAAATCAGTATATGTATATATGATTATATTTTTCTAAACTACATGTATATTCAATATCAACACATACTATTCATGCATAGGAAATAAGCAAATTCTCACTAAATGATTTGTCAACTACAATAGGTTTCTTGTAAAACTTTCTAAATGTACAGTGTTTCTGCCAACCAGCAGTTCTCAAAATTGTTGCTAAAGGAACTTTACTAGAAAAGGCAGCAGTTGTAGATGCAGCCCTAGTACCGTGTGGTTTAAAAATATTTACATTTATACCTGACTTATGTAAAATGTTCTTAGTTCATCTACATATTGTGTCTCTACTGACAGCCTTATATGGTCTCTGTGTAGTCAGGAAAAGTTTTGTCATAACTGGATTACCTTCAGTTCTGATTTTAAAAATTCTTTGTAAAAAATACTTTAAAGTTTCCAAAATACATAAATCCTTATCTGATGGAAATGCAGAAAAATTCAATTCAGCTAAATGTTTTCCCTGCTTGGAAGTTTTCAATAAATCACCAAAAATAATCTTTACATTTCCTGCATCTATAAAAATATTTTTCACATCAACCAAATGAATAGTCTGCCCTACTTTGGCAAGACAGCAATAAAAGTAACATCAATAATTTTTGTGAAAGTTCCAATAAAGATAACGATTCTAGTGGAGATAGTTTTTTTCAAATAATTCAAAACCTTGTTAACATCCCAAGTAACATTGTATCTTGGAAAAGCTGGTCTTAAAGTAAATATGCCTTTCATAAACCTACGTACTAAAATATTGGAACTTAAACTAGTACTATTATCTAAAGATAAAAATGATGTAATTAAAGAACATCTTGCAGTATTTATACTACTATATCCTAAACCTGACTTAAAAAGTTTAGTCAAAAACATCAGTACATTTTTCACATTTGCCGTAAATGGATTGATTTGTTTTTTACAACAAAATTGCAACCACTTTTTGTGATAATGTCTATATTGTACTTTTGTGGAATCTTTCCATGATGCACATATAATTTCAAGAGTGTCTTCTGGTAATTTTGCACTTTTAATTGATTCCCGGATAAACGAAAAACTCCTAATCTCATCTTTTCCAAAGGATGTTTCATCGTTGGATTGTTCGGTAGGATTATTAAGTCCGTCCTTTTGGGAAGAATGTAAGAATCCTGGCAAATGAGACGCAGTAATTTGGGAAACCAAGTTTGTGTATACTTAGTTTTATTATTGAATATTGTGTAGCTTGTTACATCAGCTTTTAGTTATCATCATATGCTTAGCTTTCATGTAAGCTTATTATTTTTAATTCTGTTCAGGTATAATATCTGCTTTTAAATTTCTTTTCATTTCATGTTTTAGTTATTCCAGATTTCTTACCAACTTACATGTCTGTGCTTTTCTTGTAGTGCTCACTAATTGTTTGTCTTGACTTTGTTTTTAATTTATTTTTGCATGCCTTGATTATTGTTATTTATGTTGTATGTCGGTCAAAAGCTCATTAGAGCTTATATTTGTATGCTTGTTGTTTTTAACCATGCCGACTTTAGATAAAACTTATTTATTTATTTATTTATTTATTTATTTATTCATTTTATTTATTCAGCGTCTTCTTTATCAAAAATGGCGGCTGACAGCGTCCTAAGTTACAAACCTCGTTTTGCAAATTAAAGGCGGAATGATGGCTATTTTTATATTTCGTTACACATTTGAATGATGGGTAAACCTATTTTGGACCATAGTTTTTACTGACAACCAATGAGATGCGTTTGTGTCAGTTATTCTTAGCCTCGAGAATTTCCCGCCATATATTCTTAGCTACAACAACAAAAACAAATACCTCGGGAAATACCTTGTTTTATACCGATATTATGTCTAATAAACACTTTCTTGGGGTTTTTTCTGCAACTTATATATTTAACCATGATAATTCACGTTTTTTGGGAATGTATTTATTTATATGTATTTAGTTTGATATATTGTTGTTGTGTATCAATCATAATTGTTATTTGTATATGCCCTCCTGGGGCCCTGATTTGATTAATAAACTTATTTCATTTCATATTTATATTTATCTGTCATATAAGGTTTATTCTGAAATCGTCATGGTAAACAAACGTCAATACCTATTACGATTATGGGCGACACCTGGTGGGTTATTATTATCTGCCCTTGCGTAAATGTTTTTAGCCTTATGGGAGGAGTTACGGAAGCTGACGTTGGCTTCCCGACTGCCAGATTATTTTTTTTATACTTATGTAAAGCAGAATATTTTTTTGTGGCCAATGCTGTGACAGATTATTTAATTTCTTTCCCTTCTAAATCATAATATTTTTTTAGGAAAAAACCAGAATCCCCCTTCAAGTTAAATGGTCGTTCCCTTAGCTTGCAACCAGTTTATCAATTAACTGTGCAAATTTCCTAATAGTTATTGTGTTTTCCTCTACTATTTGTTTAAACAATGTTTCTATGGCTTCAGCCTTTACACAAGTTAAAGAAACTACCATTTCAGCAGAATTGATCCAAAAACCTAAAAACTGAATTAATTTTGTAGGATACAAAACAGATTTTTCAGAATGAACCGTAAATCCCAATTTGTCCTAAAGTAGCACTGTCTCTTTAATATTCTCTACACATTCTGCCTCTGATTTGCTAACAAGTAAACTGTCCTTGTTTTCTTAATGTCGAAAAAACAGGTTTCATATTTTTTGTGAAAATGCGAGGGGCAGTTGCTAAACCATTTGGCAAACAGGTATATTGATATTTCTCACCTTCCCACATAAATCTCAAAAATTGTCTGTCTGATTTATCAACCACACAGGCGCTCGTGGCACGGAATCACCACCACCCTTTTTTCTAACTTTCTATTTACAAATTTATTTTCAATAAAATTTCTTTATTTCTTTATTATTTCATCTCTTTTTCCTTATTTTAACTTGTTGGTGTCAATATTCATACAATCTTATGTTAACATCAAATTGCATGTGTCGACCCTATATAACGTCACGGTATGTGTTTTCGTGCGTCATCTGTTTTCGTGGTATCCATTTTATTTTGATTTCCACAGCGCACGCATTATTTTTTACGTGTCTTCCGGTTTCTATTTATGGAACATAAACAATACGAAAGCTGACATCTGTAAAAAATGATAAAGTTTACTTTTAAAGACGTAAGTACCAAAAACAGTGAACCTACCTACTGAACCATACTTTTTGTAATGCCAAAAATGTACTTCATTTATAAAGTAGCTGGAAAAAAATCCAGGAGGGCTATATAAAATTTAACTATGTCGTCTGCCTCTCAGACACCTGCTCTTCCTGTCATGTAACTGTCATGGGGTCACTGATCGTATTTGTAAACAAAAGAGCCGACTGGAATTTGCCTGTTTCTTATATAAAATACATGTCACTTTGCAGTGCATTTTGGTTTCAGCACTAAAAAAAACATCAAAAGTAAACACAATTTTGAAAGTGGTCATTTTCAAACATTCTGTTATTTTATTTAGATGTAGTATGATTTGGTAGATGGCCAGAACCATGAAATTTTAAAACCAGCCATTTCCGGATTTTATATGCGTTTCCATCCCGTATATCGGCCTTGTTTTTATTTGCCACGGAAACAGATGACGCCATTTTACTGACAACAAAAGTTGCCAGGTAATCGATAGTATATTAAAATACAAGAATGGCTTTAAAAACAATCTTATACACAAAGAAATATTTAACTAGCCATTCTTTGAAAATTCCAATCGTCATATGAATGGAGGGTTAACACTGTTAATCGCTATATCTGAAAATCGATAATAGCACGAAAACCTATAACACGATGGTAGATACTAATAATACACAGGCACTCGAATTCCGGACCCCCCTTTTTCCTCATTTGGTCCCTCTTGCGATTATGGTATGGATCTTTGTCTGGAAGTATGTCTTTGAACCATTTATCCATATTTTACAACTCTCTCGTTCTACTAACTTTTGTTTCTAGGTCCAGCTGCTGTATTACTTATATATACATAAAGGTATAAAACAATCGTCAAAATACAAACAGGGAATCCTCACTTCGACTCGATATTTTACAATAACGCGCCAGTTTTAAAAAGGACTTTCGCTTGTCCTCGTCTCAAAAATGATTTCCCTTCATTCCTATCTAGTTTATACGTACGAACAACAAATATTTATTGACGAAATTCAAGTTTATTCTCGACGACAGATCCAACTTTCCTCCACTGGTGCCCATTCAGGAGGTCAGCCGAACATATTTTGTTTCGCGCTATTTCATTGGTCGGAAAGATTTTCGGAACTTCTTTAGCTTGTTCTTGGCTACGAACGGCCAATCCATTTCGTATCGAGAGGCCTATTAAGCGGGAGTTTTAAATAAGAATAAAAGTGGGAAGTAAACCTTTTCAGCCAGTGTGTTATAAAGGCACCAGAAAAAAAATGACGAACCTAGTGACATGATAAGGATATTGTCTGAAATGGAAAATTGCAATTCAAACGTAAATTTTGACGGATGACCATTTGATCACTGAAATGATCATAG
This sequence comes from Bathymodiolus brooksi, assembly GCA_963680875.1. NCBI lineage: Eukaryota > Metazoa > Mollusca > Bivalvia > Mytilida > Modiolidae > Bathymodiolus > Bathymodiolus brooksi. The sequence goes on from OY804575.1 coordinate 61,198,820, forward strand.
AGAAAGGGACACGGACACTAGTTATCATAAAGCAAAAAATTCTCCTTTTTATTTAGGCTTGTCAAAAAATAATGCCCCTCTTCGTCCTTATAAACAGGTATATGTAAATATGCCTCAAAAGAAATGTTTGCATTAAAGAGATTAGAACTACCCTTTGTATTTCTTTTCTGTTTAGGGAGATACGTGTAAAATTCCAACTGTAATGGCCTTTGCAAAAAACCTAGGAAAGAACAAAAATTCTTTAATTTACATGGGGGGGGGGGAGGGGGGGGGAGGAAGGGGATGTCAACATTTTTGTACCTAGGCTCATCACAAATAATTAATGACACCCCTCCCCCCCAAAAAAACCTCTTAATGCAATTTCTGATGCCCAGTTATGATTTAAGCAGTTAAAATAAGTAATACATGTGGGTGTGCATTTTTAGTACTTCATGTTTCAATAAACCAATAAAAAAATACAACACAAATTTTGCCCCCCCCCCCCCCCCCCCCCCCCCCCCAAAATAGTACATTAGACCCAAGAATAATACGACGTGTCTAGGTACAAAAACATTTTTGTGAGTAATTACCCCCCCCCCCTTTTTTTTTTTACATCCACAATTTTAGGTGTGTGTTGTTCAAACCAGACTTTTTGTAATATTTCTTTCAGCTACAGATAGAATTAAAGATCAAACTTTGTTGCGATACTCATGAAAAGTTCTAATTATCTTATTTACCTGAAAAAAAGAATGGATATGGGTAAATGTACATCCACAGGGGCTAGGTGCGTCCAAAAAAAAAATGAAAAAAAAATACTATATAATACTACAAGGGGGCGAACTCACTTGCTCCCATTTTTTTAAGTCGTCGTGTTAAATTGGTCGTAACTTCGGAACGCCTTAATATTTTCAAAAAATGTTTCCACCCGTCGAAAGTCAAGTAATTTTCCTTTCCAAAGAGACCCCACTTGTTAGTGTAGGCCTCCGAACTGCTGAGGTATCTTACACGAACCAAAACAAAACGGCGTGAAAATCCGAAGTCGTACAAACGCTGGGATGACCACTTCCCGTCTGTGTACAGACTTTCCCATGCGTAAACGAGTCATTTTGACTAGCTAAATACTTTCATCCATTCAAATTATGATAAAATTTCTTACCTTACGCCAATTTATATGTCCTTTAAGTCTGTTTTTGAAAGAAATCCCATTTGCATCCTTTACAAACGCCATTAGACGTGAAAATTGAGAGAGTTCTAACGGGCTTTTTGATTGGCTGAAAATCTGTTTCAGCCAATCAAAAAGCCCGTTAGAACTCTCTCTATCGTGTGCACAAAACAAAAACAGGGACAAAAAGATGCGTCTTTTAGGAATGGATACATGTCCTAGTTTGAATGACATAATGGAAATAAGGTGCAATACATGTACTCGAAGCGAGCAGGGGTACGATTTTTAAACCTGCCGAGTTGCATGCCTTGTGTATTATTAGTATCTATATAGGATCGACACATGCAATTTGTTGTTAACATAAGATTGTATGAATATTGACACCAACAAGTTAAAATAAGGAAAAAGAGATGAAATAATAAAGAAATAAAGAAATTTTATTGAAAATAAATTTGTAAACAGAAAGTTAGAAAAAAGGGGGGTAGTAAGTCCGTGCCACGAGAGCCTGTGATCAACCATACATGAATAATATGCATCAGTCAAGTCAACTGAGGCGAAAAAACAATCTTTTGTCACTAAATTATTGCGGTATTCAGTTTCCATCTTAAAATGATGATATTCTACACATTCATTTAAATAACTGAAAATCAATGTAAACTAGCTGAAACTATCTACACCCCCTTTCAAACTGTCGTTTTTTATCTGTTCTCATCGTGTCCTGTAACTTTAGGAATATTTTTATCAGAGGAAAATAGCTGAAATAGGCTACGGTAAACTGAAAAAAAAATCATCCCTGATAAATTGTATCCAACAATTGCAACATCATACTTAGATTCATGGGGTTATGGTGTTTAACGCCACTTTCTACAATATTTCAGTTATATCATGGCGGTCAGTTTTATTGATGGAGAAAACCTACGACCTGTCGCAAGTCACTGACAAACTTTATCACACGATGCTGTATCGAGTACACCTCGCCATGAAAGGGGTTCGAACTCGCAACGATAGTGGTGATAGGCACTGATTTCAAAGGTAGTTGTAAATCCAACTACCATACGATCACGACCACGACGGCCCTCTCTTAGATTACTCAAATGTTTGAATTGAATAGATATTATTAATAGTTTTTGGAAAGAATATGTTTACATAATTATGTTAAGAAGAGTTTGAAGATACCAAAAGGGCAATCAGAATCCGTATATCGAAGAAGAACAGACAACACAATGGCCAAAAACAAAAGTACAAAAGGACAAACAACGATCTACAAAACATAAAAAACTAAAAGATCGAGTAACAAGAACCTCACTAAAAATCGGAGGTGAACTCAGGTGCTCCAGGAGGGTTGTAAGTCCCGATGGCGGACATCTTGAATTCCTATCGTAACAAATCAAAATAAATAAAGGACAATGTTCATGAACCTTTAGTTCGAACATTTGTTTCTGAGAATAATTAAGCTTTTAAACATATCCCCATAACTATGTAAAACTTATTTCCACCTGTGGTAGCTGTATTGCACATCCATTTCAGCACAAAATACTCGGGGGACGGTCATGGTCTTGATCATATGGTAGTTGGAATTACAATTACCTATGCAATCAGTACCCATCACCACTGAAGTTGTGTGTTCGAATCCCACTCAGGCGAGGTGTACTCGATACAATATTATGTGATAAAGTTTGTCAGTAACTTGGGACAGGTCAGTGGTTTTCTACAGTTTCCTCCACCAATAAAACTGATCGCCACGATATAACTGAAATATTGTTGAAAGTGGCATTAAACACCATACACTTACCTAAATACTCACACTTGGTTAAGGACCACCAAAAGACACATTCCTACAAGTCAGTAATTCCATAAGAGTGTGGCTTTGGAGATTTGTTTTTATGTTGTGTAAATTGTTACTCCTTCATCATTCCTCAAAATTCAGTCATTTCTTCAACACAAGCCTGCCGAGGTGCCTATTATTATCAAAATTATTGATGAACGTAATTATTTTCAAACTACATTTGTATCTTGCTAGAGGCTTACAGCAACATTTTCACACCTTTTTAAGATTTTCAAGGGACATAACTCTTTATAGAAAGTCATGATTTTTGAACTCGACTGAAATATTGTCCATATACAGTCAAACCTGTATTAAGAGGTCACCTTTGGGACAAAGAAAAATTGACCTTATAAGTCAGGTGACCTCTTAAAAGAGGTTCAATTCATATGAAATTTTCTATCATCGGATAAGAAAAAGGTGAACTTTTAATACAGGTGACCACATGGGCAGGTTTTACTGTATATACTGTGTATCAAATTTTTATAAATCTGTTGAGGAACTTTTTTTACTAGTGTGCTAACAAGAACATTTTCAAACTTATCCTTTTTAAAATCATTGATGAAAAATTATGGTTTTCAATCTGAATGTGAGGGCCACGGTGGCTCAGTGAGTTAGATAACCTAACAACTCATACAGTTTCGCACCCGGTTTTGTAAATTACAAAAAAGGGTGCACTCGACTCACAAGTGATTAAGTTTACCAGTTGCTTGTCCATGGTCATTGGTTCTCTCCGGGTACTAAAACTGGTTGCCATGATATAGCTGAAATATTGCTGAAAGTAGAGTTAAACACAATAAATCAATCAATCAATCTCAATTTGATGTATGAATTGGGTTTGAATCTGTCAAGGAGTAAAAATGCTAGAGGGCTTACAATATCTGATATACACGCCACACATCTAAAATTCACCGACTCATACACATAGACCTACATATTAAATTATGTCAGCAGAGGATCATCTTGGGGATGCATTTATGTGCATAAATATTATTTATTTAATTTTTTTTTAATAATACAAAGTGACAATAAAAAAAAAAAAAAAAAAAAAAACTAAACAATACATTGTATAAATTAAAATCAAATACAGCAGGAAAATATAATATAAAATTGAACATGAAAATATGATTAATATTTTAACTGATAATAAAACTAATAATATTACATTAACAATAATTATTAATTATTATCTAAAACAATACACAACTAGTAAGTAATACATACAATCTTAAAATGTCCTCCTAGACTATCTACATGTATGTTTGTCAATACTTATAATCATTTGGTATTATATATAGAATGTGTGCTAAAGAGGGACACCAAACCAAACAGATCTGCCGAAATTTACAGCGATCGACGTTTAGAATTGTCGCCAGGAGGCACACTACCTTATAATATTTACAATATAATTGAATGTACCCTTTGAATTGTTAACCCTGCCAAATTTTTAAGACACCAGTCTTTGCGCTAACCCACTTGCCCAAAGCACAGGACAAATCAAACTGGTTTCGGACAAGTGAAAATTATGAAGTTGTTTGAATAAATAGATTTTTTTTCTAAATTTGGCTTTCGGGCAAGTAGGTGAATAAAATTAAGGCAAAGACTGAGATACCACCAGAGGGAATACAAAATACACTTTATAAAGGAACAATTTAAGGAAGATTTCTGCAAAATTTAGTTCCATAAATTTGATCATTTGGATTTAGAGAAAAAGATTGTAATAAAACAAGTCTACAGACTTTTGGTGCAGATGAGCTAAAAAAAATTCTTTGTACATTGAACTTAATCTGGAGGGTTCTTTTACCACACAAGCAAAAAAAGAGGCACCTACTTAAATTAAATTTCAAGCTTATCAAATGAACAGAATTTGTATACTTGTACCAGTAATCTAAATACCAGATATATTGTAAGGGGGAGGCAATCTGTACTCCGGTGGACTGGTATATACTTGAGGAATATATGATGGAGGACTTCGTGGTGTCCTTCCTTCTGACCCTAATGCACTAGTAGTTGCATCTGCATCTGTCTGACCAATTATGATTGGAATTTGTGGTTTTAGTGAGGTATCTTCATCATTGTATTCATTCTGGAATATCACAGGTTGTCGATCCATCAAGAATATGGGTTTTTCGGAGTTCGTGACGTATCTATTACGTTTGAGACATCTTCGTACAAGTAATATTATAATGACCATCAATATCACTACAGTAAGGATCGCCACGGGGATCAAGATGTAAAAGAGATACATGTCATCATCATCATCTAAACTTATGTGGATGTCAGATTTTATATATGGTTCAGTGAAATTGCAAATCTCCTTAAAATCTACATATACTGATGTTACGTTGAAAAATGGCGAAAAGAAACAATTAAATTGTTCTAGAACTGTGCCATTGTCATCTGCCATGCGATAGTAAGTATCCAAAATATACTGTCGCTCACAAATATCGGTCGCCATAGATTTATCTACCCATGATATTGAACTAATTTCATAACTCAAGTCGACATTTGACACATAAATCTGACTCGAGTCGCTGATGTCTAACCACTGAAGTAGTCCGTTTATAAACCTATAAACATCTAAATTAGTCTGACTATCATCCCAAAAATATACCGTAAATTTATGGTTATATACATTAAAATTGTCTTTCATTTCTAAACTAATGGAGTCCATGGCAATTTGTTTGCATTTATCCATGGCAACCAGATTGACAACAAACACATCAAGGTAATTTCTTAGTGGAACTCCATACAAAACCAAGCTATTTTCATCAAGTTTTAACCAAAAGTTTTCATCAAGTTCTGTATTAAACAAAGTTTTCAGACTGATCTTCAAATCTTTAGTTCTGCCATCTTCTTGGTCAATAAAGGTCAATGGGTCAAGGGTTATCTTAAAAACTTCTCCAGTTCTAGTTTGGATGTGGTTAATAGGCCTATAAACACTTGGTGGATAAGTACAGGAATCTGAAATAAATCAAAATAAATTACAGAAATATCTATTTATATAATTATATTGTCAACACTAAAAACACAACATTAATATATTTTTTGGGCGATTAGGGCATCATGGTCTTGATCATATGGTAGTTGGATTTACAACTACCTGTGCAATCAGTGCCTATCACCACTAGGTCATGAGTTCGGACCCCGTTCATGGCGAGGTGTACTAGATACAACATTATGTTATAAAGTTTGTCAGTGACTTGCGACAGGTCGGTGGTTTTCTCCAGGTGCTCCAGTTTCCTCCACCAATAAACTGACCACCATGATATAACTGAAATATTGTTGAAAGTGGCATTAAACACCATAAACCAAATCTTAATATTTTTGCTATACTGATTGTTAACTATGTTCAGCAATTTAACTACTATCTCAGAATGTATAATTATTATTATACATAAAGTGTTTTCAACACCTTTTAAATGTATACTGTTTGTCTATACATTTAAAACCAAAATAGGACAACTTCATCTCTGCATTCCAACAGGTCATAGTACTATTTGGGAATGCTGACAGAATTAAACGTTCAAATGATTCAAACATTTTAGTGATAGTATACTATTGGCTATAGTATCATCTCTCATTGTAATACATACTTTGTCTCTGAATATAAATTGTATTTGTACTTAAAATATCTGAGAAATGATCTGCAACCTTGGCATTTCTACTCTTTCCTAAGCATCATACAAATATTTCTTATATACAGAGACAATGTATGGATATTCTATATTCATATAAACTAACTTTCATATATAGTTGTGACATTTTTGCAAAAAATCAAGGGGTAAACAGTTATTAACTGGAACTCTTATATCATCTGATTATTCATTCATCTACCATAAATAAATGTAAAATGGCTTGTTCACTACAGTCTACAGAGCTTAAAATTATCACAACAAGTTGATACTGATAATACTGTTTTGTCCTAAGCTTACCAAAATGAGTTCCGATACAAAAAACAGGTGTACTCACTGACTTCTGTCATCAATAAATAGCAATTCATATTTACAGTTTTGAAATTCACTGTTTTCCCCTTTATTTTACATTACTAATAGAGGGTGGGAATGCTCATTACCCCCAAAAAGCACTCTTCCCTTTTTTTCTGCAACTGTCGGCATCATATGGATCTGAGATTTTTGTCATGATTTGTAAATCCAGGTTATTCTAGCTAACGGCGCCAAATAATATTTTATCATTCCCGTTATTTTGAGCAAAAATTTACCGTAAATCGTATTATATGATACCACATTCCATATCCTCTTGTTATTGAGAAAGCAATAGATCTATTAAGCAATTTTACTACCAATGTAAATCATATGATGTATAATCTATAAAAAGGTCAATCCAGAATCCTGTGACATAGAGTCCAATTTATGTTTTAGTAACTAGTGCTTGTATTTTACAGATGAATCTTGTTAGAAAATAAAATAACTGAAAATCAATGAAAAATAGCTGAAATCATCTACACCCCCTTTCAAAAGGTTCATTTTTGACCTGTTCCGACAATAATGTCTGCAACTTTTGGATTTTTTTATTCAGAGGAAAATAGCTGATATCAGTTAAATAACTGAAAAAAAACCATCCCTAATAAATAACTTGACAAATTGTTTACTCTTTTATCAATAATAGTGAATGAGTGAGTGATTGTTGTTTAATGCCAAATGAGCAATTTTTCAGCTATAACATGAAGAAAACAAGTTACATTCAATGAAATGATGATGTTCACTTTGTAATAGACCATCAAGTCTAACTGGATCTTTACACAGATAGACATTTTGCTCCATTCTATCCTGATTCTGAGCCTTCCAGTCTTACTCCTTAAAACTACATGTTAAGTGGAGAAGCATCAAATATCAATTATATAGTCTTTGGTTTGACCCACAAGAGCTTGAACCCACAATCTACCACACTCAAGGCAAGCATGCTAACCATTACACCACCAATGCCCTTTAATAACAGTGAAGATCAAAATTATTCTTCAAGCTAATTGGGTGTTCCTCATGTTTCCATTATCATAGTTCTGCAATGAATTACAAAGTGGTACCAGAGACTTGATGGTGCCTAAAAGCCTTTGCATGGTTGCTTTAAAAATGCTGAATTAGGAAAAATATCAGTATTACGATGTCCCATTTAACATATTACAAAAACAATATATAATTTAATTTTTTACACTTATTTTGATGAAAACTGCTAGATTGAATTGTGTCTAAACCAAACCCTGAAGAAAATGGAGTTCTGTATATTCTTTAAATAAAGTCTCAATATAGGAAATCTTTGAAAATTTAACCATTATAAACAGAACGGATATTCTGAACACAAAATTTGGTTCCAGGGAGGTTCGGTTTAGACATCAGGGTTCGACATTAACGGTTGCCTGATTGCCCGGGGCAAGTGAAATGCGTCTTCGGGCAAGTGAAAATGGCACCCAACTTGCCCGATGAGGCAAGTGAAAATTATTCTGTGATATGTTCAATTCCTGAAGAGCAAAATGATTAATATTGAATTCAGTGTTGGAAGTCGTGGCGAATTTTACCTAAATAACGCGTCGTATATCCTATCGTGTATTTTACGCCATTTTGTTTTATTTTGTTGACTATGGAATTCCCCTTTCTCAAATAAAGATCGTGTTATTTATATTAGCCAATTGCGAATGCCTAATTAGACGGCGGCGCTGCATCAACATCTTATTTATTTTCGCCGGCTTTTTTTTTATTTGCGGTGTTCTAATTTTAGAAAATTATCCCTGATGTGTATTGCCTTTGCGATCAAAATATTGAAAGCGTGATAGATTACCGGAATAAAAATTCAAACAAACTATAGTCATTGTCAGTCTATGATAAGGAACATTTATACTTAAATTTTCTAACAAAAATATTTCAGAAATCCTCATCAATCCCCCGTATTTATAAAACTTGTCATATTCCCGCAAATGTCTATTCAATATCTCAGACTCAGTCCCAAAATTTGGTGCCAATATGGCACAAGTAACCTTCGGGAAATTTTTCAGTGGGGTTCCTCAGATAAGGGAATCGGATGGTGATTCTAAGAAAATATATGAACATAAGAGGAAGAGAGGATTTATTGATTCATGGTCAAAAAATTTTGATGGATTACAGGATTCTTCTGATGGAATGATATGCACTTATTACAAGAAGTTTCCAAATATTGCTGGACCTTCTAGTTTTATATCTGGAAATAAGTCCTACAGAAAAGATGGCACTCGTTCACACTTTTCTTCACCAAAACATCTACAATGTTCTGAAGCCTATTTTGCTGCACAAAGGAGGGATAATGGACGTAGCAATTAGAAAACTCAGTGAAAAAAACAGGACACTTATGATTTACATGTTTAATACTGCATACTGCATAATGAAGGAGGAACTACCTTATACCTTGTTATTCTACTCTATGAACGGTCATTGTTAATGTAGATTGCATAGTTCTGCACTACATGCATATATGGCACTTGAAAATTCGGGCTAGTAGTTTACAGTTTCGGGCAAGTAAAATAAATTGGCACTTGCCCGAATGGACAAGTTGGTCAAAAAGTTAATGTCGAACCCTGGACATGTTAATTTAAACAACATTTTTACTTGTTGCTTATTCCATATAAAAATATCACATTATAAACAACTGAACTAGTTGCAATAAAATACAAGGGAGATAATTATATATTCTTTTAATTGCAAGGGAGTTAATATATTGAATGTCCTTAAATAGCCCACTATTTCTAAAAAATTACTTTATACATATCTGTGACAATAAATTATATCTCATATGACCCATAGTCATAACAAAACAACATCTCTAGCCAGCCTATTCATGCAGGACATCTAACATTTGTAGAAATTTATTTGTACCTGTTGGGATTTTGGATGGACAATAGGACTGGTGGTTATAGTTTTCAAAGGGGATAATTCAAAACTTATCATAGATGTTTTATTGAAATTAGCCCAGTGGATTGAAAAAAAAATATTTATAAATTGCTTTTATTAAAAATAGTTCTAATCTGTATAATTGTAATATTATTTTTTTTTCAAAAATAGGCCTAAACTTCATAATTATAAAATTATAATTTACAGAAAACTATATTATATATCTTCAAATTGAAGACTTCAATGACAATTTTATTATGAAGCTCCAGTTCAAATTCAACTCATTCCAGCATGGAATGTAGAAATCTAAGCAAATCAAGATTATCTTAACTGTGAAGGTTCAAGTGACCTCAGTTCAAATGATTCAAGCATTTTGGTGATGGTATAATATTGACAATAGTATCATCTGCTATCACCATATTGTGCTTAAATAAAATGTTCAAATGATTCAAGCGTCAAATATAGAAATCAAACCCATTCAAAATTATCCTCCTAGCTGTAAAGATTTAAGTGACCTCAATTTCGTACAAAATATTTTACCATGTCTTAACAATATTTGCCAAGTACTGCAAAGATTGAGATTTCAGACATAAAAATGTTCAATTATGATGGTGACCCTATATTGGAGCTGTACTTACATTTGCATGTAGTATTATAACATCCCATCTTCATTTCATAAGCATGCGTCTATCTATTTATTAAGTCATGCATCAATAAACACTCAAACAATATACTCAAGAAATCCCTGGAAAAAAAGACAGCATGCTCTTTAAACAGTGCATAAATCGTACTAATGTTGATGTGCAAACACACAAACAATATCCTCAAGAAATTCCTGGAAAAAAAGAAAAGACGGCATGCTCTTAAAACAGTGCATCAATTTTACTAATATGTGATGTTGATAAAATCTAGTACTAAATACATCTAAATCTCCCTTTTAATTTTGTCATTCAAAAACATATTTAATCATTTTCAAAACCAATACATTAATTCATATATAAATGTGAGCAGCATTATACATAAAAGTGGATTTTCGTGGTTGAGTGGTCAATTTTGTTGACATTTGACCACAAACCTACACCACTGACTTGCTTATCTAGCCAGGTGCTCCAGACATTGGAGGAATTTACCAAAAAGAAGAAAGAACTGACATGGATTCAAGCCCTGATACCCTTCTCAAGTATCAAGGTTTCCAAATGCCTACCAAGGCCTAGTTTCATTGGTCAGTTTGTGATATCTGTACATGCTTTCCCTTCCTCTATAAGCCTTGTGGTATGATATACAAAATGTAGGTGAAAAATTGCTGTAAGTTATGACATGCCATATGCATTAACCCTTACACTATATATATATATATTAAACCCTCGTAATAGTCGCTGAAATACAAAAACAATAAAATATCAACATATTTCATTCTTGACACAGGCACTAGACACTATATCAATAAAAATCCCATAGTCTGAGAGTGATAAGAAAATAGTGTCTTGTATAAGGCCCTTTTTTACCATTGACTGTATGGAATTTTTATTGATATAGTGTCTATAGCACACATGTTCTGAATAATAATGTCTGAATAATAATGTAATTGCTCTGTGAAACTTTATTACTAAAGTATACGTCATAATTTGTATTTAACATGCACATGACAATGCATAAACCATTCCAAAAAATTCAAGATAAAATAACACAATTACAATTGTATTATTATATATTGTCAACAGTGAGTATTGTAATAACATCTGCTTTTAAACTGCAGTCTTTTCCTTAATATTGTTCACCTACCTACTTGCCCGAAAGCCAAATATAGAAATATTTTCTATTTATTCAAACAAATTCTTTCATAATTTTCACTTGTCCGAATCCAGTTTTACTTGCTTCAGGCAAGTGGGTTAACGCGAAGACTGAAAATGCTTTATCATGTAAATCAGATATCTACAAATATTGATCATAAAATATTTCCTGTCAAGGCCAGGTGGTTTCAATCTTTTAAATTCATGTAAAAACAAACATCTAAGAGAAAACGACAACAAAACATCCAAACGATCATACTGTATATTTAACAGTTCAATGATTTTTGGGAAGATTTTTGACATTTTTAATAGAATCACTGAAATAAAAATTCAAACAGTAATATTCAATCATATAACCACTCCTCTTGGTAAAAACCACAACACAGAAATGGCAAAAACAGAAGCCAATTGAAGTATATGTTTGTCAAAGTGGCCATCTTGAATTTATTCAGATTAGCAATTTTTTAGACAATTTTTAACATATTTTTAAAGAAGGATTCAGTAATTTGATATTATGCACATTTATTCTCAAAATTAAGAAATTATTATAGCCATCTTATTTTTTTTTACCTAAAAAAGAATTCAAGGAAAATAAAACCAGAGGGTACACATCAGTAAGTTATGTCAAAGACTGTGGTAAAGTTGGTTTAAATTCCATCAACTGTGGTTAGAGGAGTTGATGATAGCAAAAAAAATAGTGTAACAATGACTTGAACAACACAATTACAGACACCGTCTGAAGACAACAAAATGTGATCCCAATGTCAGCATTTCACGACATATGGAGCCTACTTTATATTCCTTTTTTGCGTCCATATGCAGTCATGCTTGTAAACATAGACTCAGATCGACGTCCAGTCTCTAATCGACGCCTGTTCCTCAAATCGGCATCCACTGACGTCATTATCGCAAATCACAGTCCGATTTAAGGGTATTCTGAAATCGACGTCCTTTCCAAATTCTCAGATCTATTCTATGCTTGATTTTTAATATTTGTGCAGCCTATAAATATTTACTATAATACTCATTTTCCTGTTTCAATAAAAAAAAAAAATAGACAAAAAAGCGACATATTGTAAATTGAGAAATAATTGTAATGATAGCTTTGTTTTGCATATTTTTTAACCTGTTATTTCAATGATATTTTTTGTGATTTGATGATTTTTCAAATTACAGTCAATAGGGCCAGAATAAACACAAGAAGATTTTAAGAGCTTCTCCATCATTCCTTCAAAAATCTCTCCTAAGGGGTGTGACGTCATTTGAAGCATACGTCAGTGACGTCATTGAACGCCGATTTGAGAATAGATCTGAGGTACAGATGTCTGCGACATATAAATCGGACATGTATTTGAGGATTGGACGTCGATTAGAGACTGGACATCAATCTGAGTCTTACACATATATACAGTGAAACATGTCTAAACTGAATTCTGGACAAAACGAAATCCAGTATAAACCGGACTATAAATAAAGTCCCAACATAGTAAATTTAACCTGAATAAACTGAACGTATCTGTGCTTCCATTTAACACATGTTTCACTGTATACATAATATTGTTAGATACATCAATGCTAGTTCAGTGCAAATATCAAATAACAGTTCAAACACTGGAATTTTACAAGAGTAATTTGAAATTTGAAATTCCTTGGAATAATGTATCAAAATCACTTGATATTTATATATACATGTATTACATATTTAATTATGTGTCATCAGAATGATACAGGGACTGTCTTGGTCATGATCTTATTGTAGGTGGATTTACAACTATCTGTGCAATCAGTGCTATTGCCACTAAAGTTAGTGAGGTGTACTCACTGCAACTTTATGTGATAAAGTTTGTCAGTGACTTGCGGCAGGTCAGTGGTTTTCTCAGAGTACTCTGGTTTCCTTCACCAACAAAACTGACTGCCACGATATAACTGAAATATTGTTGAAAGTGGTGTTAAATACTAGAACTCTTAACATCAGAATGATACAAGTACAACATTAACATTATATCCATATTGGCTATAGCATTACATAAACAAAGCAATCTTTCTAGAAAGCTACATACTAGGTTATACATGGAAACATTTTTTGTTTTTTTTCCTACCTAAAATATTGCATAGAAAATTCCAAAGAATAATTATCTACCTATAAGTACCAACTTCAAAATTAGTATAACAGGTGCCATTAGTGGAGCACTGTAGTTAACCCCCAGTTTTTAGTAGGGTATGTGTTGATAAATCTTTAGTTTTTTGTGTAGTATTTGTGTACCATTGTCTTAAAGTCTATTTGACCTTTTCCTTTTGACGATTATACACAGCTTTGTTAGCATTGTCCTTCTCTGATTTACAGCAAAATAAAGTTTTCTTAAAGATGTGCCTGTTCTATTGACATCAAATTATATACAAGACACATGTACCTGATGCACTGCTGTCGGTCTGTTTAGGTAACTCTACCAGGAACGTTACTGACACCGTCCACGTTGGCAATGTAGAACATGAACTTGGACTAACTGTAATAGTTACATTAGATCTTCCAACATTCTCCTTCTCTGGTGTTCCAATAATTAACTGACTATCAGGTTCGTAATTCAACCAATCAACATTACCACTGTTCTGTAATAAAAAAATTAGAATAAATTGAGAATTAATAGATAAATCACCTGTAAATAGTCTTAAGTTAATGTTTTTTATTTATCATATGCAACCTCTAATAAAACTTTTCTAAAGGTTGTCAGTACTTGGTAGAAGTAGAAAGAGAAACAACATACAGGTAAATTTATTAATGTTAACTTAAAAAGTATGTGGATGATAGTGATTATGAAAGAAAATCCATCTAAAACTCAGGTAAAAAATAAGGAGTTAAGAAACACTTCTTCATTTCTTCGCTTCACCAGGCAAAGACAGGCAAATTTTCTCCATACTTCTTATAACATATCAAAACACCACTATATGCAGAATTGGGACAATTTTTTTTCAATGTTAAAATATATTTGCACAATTCAGTCGGGATTTTAGTAAATGCATTTGTGTATATGTAGAAAACTACAGACTTAAATATTGCTCACCTAGTTTAATTTTGTTATGGAAGGATTTTATTTCAATTGTGGGGCCATTTTGAATTTAAGATTTTCAAGGAGAAAAACACAAACTTGATGAAATACCTTTTTCCATTTTTCCATAGGCCCCATCTTATACTATACTTTGTGATGCAGCCAGTTTTCCATCCTCTGATAGTCAGTTATTAGTTTCTATCTACATGCTTCTACAATAACTTTCATCAGATATAGTTCAAGTTCAGAAAGCCAAATACTAGTAATTAAAATAAAAATTAAGTCTAAATTTGACCTCAAGTCGAATGCAATAGGGTGAGCCAGGCTAAAATTTAATAAAATATTTGACATACCCATAAATAAATCAAGTGATGGTATAAAATTAATGGAATTATAATAGGAGAATCTTCAAATACGATCTGAATTCACATTTCAAACTGATGACGTCATTAACAAATTCTTGATGTTTTTACAAACAAAGTCTATTGTGACATCATCAGTTCGTGCCGTAGTGGTTTATTGAGTATGTTAATATGGAAAATATACCACCAAGCGAAAACAAGATATCATATTAGAATTGACAGTTACAACTAAACTATAGTAATTGAAACCAAAATTTAAAAAAATACTCAACTACATTACAAAATCACTTTATACGTACAAAATCAGTATCAAATAAGTGTGTATTCATCTTTTCCAACTGACATGTCAATTTCTGTCCGGCTGTGCCATATACTATTTTGTTATCATCAAATCCAATAACACATTCTGGTTTCTTGTTTTGTGATAAATCTATCATGGTAAATATTATGGAGAGTTTCATCAAAGAAAATATCGAAAACATTTCAATCTGGAAAAGAAAAGTAAATGAATATTAGTTCAATACATTCATGTATTGCAATCAAGTCATGCAAATTTGCAATTTACTTTTACTATAATGTTATATGTATTCCTGGCAATTTTCCAGAAACCTACAAAGAAATTCAGTAAATACTAACTGTGTTACTAAAAAATTTATCACAATCATGCGTCAGGGCTCTACAATGCGACTAAAACACTCGCATTTGCGTGTTACTTTTGTAAAATGCGAGTAAAAATTCTGTATTGATCGCTAGACGGCAAGTTGATATTTTCAGAACATTTTCCACGAAATCTAGGTGCACCTGCAAACTTTAAATTTGCATCATATACAAAAAATGTAGTAACAGTACACTTGTGTATGTGCGACTTACATTTTGCAAATTACCTGACTATACAGATAATCTGAAAAAGACATTCATTTTGTCAACAAATGTGTTTCATTAATGGGCTTGTCATTAAAAAATGCAGCAGAATCTAATCCAATGAAAACACTGCCTTTGATCATAAGGCTACTAGACATGTTGGGCATTTACTGGAACTACTCATTTAGTAGCTTTAAATGGAAAATGATTAAATATTCAATCTCTGTAAGGATGTTCTTGACTTCTTTTCTGACAAAACACAGATCTAGACCCAAAGAGAAATAAATGTTAAATCAATATCAGTTGCACTAAACTCCATATGTCAAATTAAACAATGGCTTTAATTGCCATTTCTCATCATTTTGGGTGACTTGGTGACACAGAATTCATTATTCTCATTGGCAGTGCATTTGCATTGCCCTGCAAGCAATTTTACACAATAACAAAAGTCTGGCATTTCCTAGTGATCTTCCCAAATGCATAGTTATTTATATATTTATTTTTATTTATTATTGAATAATTGTAAATATGTGGTCTGTTTACACTGATGCATAATCATCACAATTGACGGAGCATCGTATGATGTAGATGCATATTCATTGCCCTGGGGCCGGGCCTGGCACCAATTTTACACAATAACAAAACAAAACTTAAAAGTCACAGGGACTCTGAACTAATCTCGTTGAGATTTTACTTCCGAAGAGATTTTTTGCAGTGTGTCTCCAGACTACAGATAAAGTTCGCTTCGTGATCTCGAATCAGAATGTAGCTACATTTGTGTATTTGTACCGAGCCCCTGTCAGGCCAGTGGCTGTGCAAACAATACTATACATTTTGTAAATTTATGGGACATAAACATGAAGTAACAGAAACTCAATTCAGCTGATAATAAATAATAATACTCTTTTCTGTGTATTTCCCCACTAAGATATTTCCCTATATATTTCATTTAAAAACATTCTCTTGAAGTCATTCCTTGTCTGATTTTCATGAAATTTTCAGCAGTAAATGCAGAAATAAATATAGTTTCTTCTTCGTATAATTTTTAAATAATTTTATTTCTACTTTCCCATAAGAATTGATTTAAAAACAAAGTTTAATTTTTTCACCAAATCTTACATCATATAAAATTGTGACATCAAGAATTTACAGTTGTGTTTAAATCATAAATGCTTGTAAATAAAAGTTCGAAAAAATTACATGAAGATATTAAAATAAACTCTAATAATTCTACTATTAAAGGTGAAAATTTCATGAAAATCGGCTAAGGAATGACTTCATGTAAATCATGAGAATGTTATGAAAATAAGTGGTTTTATATGAAATATATAGGGAAATATCTTAGTGGGGAAATACTTTTGACCCCTATATGTACACTCACGGGTCAAAAGTATTTCCTCACTAAGATATTTCCCTATATATTTCGTATAAAACCACTTATTTTCATAACATTCTCATGAAGTCATTCCTTATCTGATTTTCATGAAATTTTCAGCATTAAATGCAGAAATAAATATAGTTTCTTCTTCGTATAATTTTCAAATAATTTTATTTCTACTTTCTCTTAACAGTCGGGAAGCCAACGTCAGCTTCCGTAACTCCTCCCATAAGGCTAAAAACATTTACGCAAGGGCAGATAATAATAACCCACCAGGTGTCGCCCATAATCGTAATAGGTATTGACGTTTGTTTACCATGACGAGTACAGAATAAACCTTATATGAGAGATAAATATAAATAAATACATTCCCAAAAAACGTGAATTATCATGGTTAAATATATAAGTTGCAGAAAAAACCCCAAGAAAGTGTTTATTAGACATAATATCGGTATAAAACTAGGTATTTCCCGAGGTATTTGTTTTTGTTGTTGTAGCTAAGAATATATGGCGGGAAATTCTCGAGGCTAAGAATAACTGACACAAACGCATCCCATTGGTTGTCAGTAAAAACTATGGTCAAAAATAGGTTTACCCATCATTCAAATGTGTAACGAAATATAAAAATAGCCATCATTCCGCCTTTAATTTGCAAAACGAGGTTTGTAACTTAGGACGCTGTCAGCCGCCATTTTTGATAAAGAAGACGCTGAATAAATAAATAAATAAATAAATAAGTTTTATCTAAAGTCGGCATGGTTAAAAACAACAAGCATACAAATATAAGCTCTAATGAGCCTTTGACCGACATACAACATAAATAACAATAATTAAGGCATGCAAAAATAAATTAAAAACAAAGAAAAACAAAGCTAGCACTACAAGAAAAGCACAGACATGTAAGTTGGTAAGAAATCTGAAATAACTAAAACATGAAATTAAAAGCAATTTAAAAGCAGATATTATAGCTGAACAGAATTAAAAATAATAAGCTTACATGAAAGCTAAGCATAACTAAAACTAAAAGTATTTATGATTGTATTATCTTATTTTGTTAATGTTGTTATTACCTATATTTGAACCCTTTAAACTGACTTCATCATTCATGATGTTTTAACATTTAAAATTATATGGTCTTGTGATAAAAAATTGGACATGTAAGGATATTCCAGTCTCAGCTTCTGATTTTGTACCTTCCAGATTGTTAATTGATCAATTATGTATTTCAATATTTCAGATTTACAGCACAGAAAATATAATGATTAAATAAAACTATTAATGATTTTTTTTCCTTTTTTTATTTTGTCAGTGTTGTGCTTTGCCTGGATGTGCATTTAACAAGGCAAAGGGGTTTGAAAATGGCTATTATTGGTTCAGATGCTCCTGAATTTTACAAACTTGTGTCGATAATTTTAATATTTCTGAAAATGCCTGTGTATGTAGGAAATGTGATTTAAAGTTGTATATAAATATATATGTTTTTTTCTCTTCTAAAAAATCCATGAAGTAAGAAAATGGACCAGCATTCCAATTATTTTTAAAGTACATCATCAAACAAATGCAGGCCCTTGGGTATAATTGTGGGCAGAATATATCCTCTAACTGATACATTCATTTAATTCAAAAAGTTTCAGATGCTCCTGAATTTTGTTTGTTTGTAAAAAGAAATTTAACATTTTTTCTGAATTGTATTGTATTTGTAAGAAATGTGAAATTAACTTAATTTCACATTTCTTACAAATACAATACAATTCAGAAAAAATGTTAAATTTCTTTTATTTTCAGTAGACATAGAATACAAAGTTTGAACTTAATTATTAAGTTCAAACTTTGTATTCTATGTCTACTGAAAATAATCTGCTTGAAAATGATGAGCCATGCAGTTAATAAAAAGGCATTTTCTAATGGAAGTAAGAGTGTTGAAGATGAAAAAAAAAGTTTTTTAAACCATTTTAATTTAAGTAAAAAGAGTGGAGATGACATTAGTATTTGATGTTTGGATAAATGACAAATTTTAAGACAAGGATCAGAGTTTTCAAGACACCTTGTGTCATAAACATTATAATATATTTAGTCATTCAGAAAAGAACTTTGTGATTGTGTAATTTGTGAAACTTCATCTGAAACTGAAAGTCAAAAGGTTTATTTCAATTTCAATTGAAAACCAGGACTTGTTAAAGTTGTTCTTAAATATTTCAAGAATGAATTAAATTTCTGTAAAGAATTTGGCTCAAAAGATAAATTATATTGTGGTACATATTGTTACAACAGTTGTAACACATTTTCTAGGTCAGAAAGTGGAGCTGAAACAAGATCTCAAACTTTTCAATTTCTTTTAGATATTTTGAACCAGAACCAAGTTGTTGAACAAGTTTCTACAGACATTTAGACCTGTATACACTCCAACATGTTGTTGAATTTGTTATTCATGCTTTTTTTTTTTTTTAGATGAAAAGGTACTTCTGTTGCCTATGAAAAATATAATTATCTTTTATTATCTATGAATTTTAATGCTGAATTTTATCAATTTTATTTTACAGAAAAGAATTTTTCAAAATTTGCCCTTTTATTAACTTTTTTCCAGTCATTGGATCAAATAAAACAGTTTTTTAACTTCAATTTTAAACAATATTTACCAGTACTTGCTTATTTTGCCAACAGAAAACATATTCATTCTAGTCATTTTATTTACTTAGTGGAATTTGGAAATCTGGTTTGTCATTTCATGTGAATGCAAGTCCTTCTGTATGTGTCTTAAAATTATGTGAATGGTAGTCATTCAATATGTGTCTTTTATGTGAATGCTAGTCATTCTGTTTGTGAATGTCATGGGGAAAAAAATATTGCAACCTATAAGTACCTATATTTGTAAATGCTGGTAATTTTGTGAATGTCCTGGAGAAAGAATTATTGCAAACTAAGTATCCATATGTACTCAGTCATATTTGTAAATGCTGGTCATTTCATCTTGTGAAGTCATGGGGAAATAATTATTGCAACCTAAGTACCCATATTTGTAAATGCTGGTCATTTTGTGAATGTCAAGGGGAAAGAATTATTACAACTTAGCCACCCCTATATGTTATAGAAGCTAGTTTGTAGTTGTGTCAAACACATGAATATTCCAAATACATTGATATTTATATTGTCAGATAAACATGAAACTTGGTAGCTTTCATTCAGATAATAAAATTTCCTAATTTCAAGAAAAATATTTGCTTACACTGAATTTTTTTTAATTTGCCTTGATATAATATGAAGGGTTAAGATATCTGAATACAATTTTGTATGCCCCTTTTTGTCTCAAGGTTTCTTTTTTTTTAGATTTTTAAAATTTTATTAATTGTTTTACTGGCATGTTTTTTTTTATAATATTTTCATATTTTTTCAATTCACTTAATTTTTGTTTACATGCTTTTATTTTTTCCACACATTTGTTTCTTTCTATTTATCTTGTACCTGAAAAGGCTGTTGTATTGAAATTAAATTAAATTGAAATTATTAATTGTTGTACATCCCCTCTGCAAATCTAGTATCATAGATGATTTTTTTTTATTTAAAGTGATGATAAATAGTAATTCTCCAGTCTAAATTACAAAATGCACAATGTCTAAAACAATATTGCAATAAAAATAAACTGAAAAATACGGTATTAATACAAGAAAATTAAAAAAAGACATAAAAATAGACACCCCTTTCCCAAATGAAATAGCCTCTTTCGGATGTACGCTTAGGTGTCGTTTATTGTTGATGTTAAGAAACACCACCGATGTGTTCCGAAAGACAATGAATTTCGATGTTTGGCAAATGGTCGATCGATCAAGGTGGGTGTAGAACTAAGTGACACAATTGCATCCCACAAGACATTGACACTGTTGTCAGTATGACAATGATCCTAAATGATTTCCTCAGGCAATGGATGTTACAGAAAGCCATCATATTGTTTTAATTAAATTTTCTGACTTAAATAGAACCACCTCGACATTTGTTTTGAAATTGAGTCCACTTCAAGTAGCAACATTCGATGTTTGTGCACTACATGTATATAAATAAAAACTGAAGTGATGCAATAAATTTCTATTTATCCATAGACATATTCCGTATATTTTAATTGATTTCAAGCGTACGTATTTACTGTAAACCGACGTATTTTAACCGAAGGGTTGAACGTCATTTTTCATCATAAATAACACGAAAGTCACGTGACTTTGTTTTTAGATGGAACTCTCCTGCGTCACTGGCTTCCAGACTGTAAGAATTGATTAAAAAACAAAATTGTTTCACCAAATCTTACTACATGTATATAATCATATAAAATTGTGACGTCAAGAATTTACATTTGTGTTTAAATCATAAATGCTTGTAAATAAAAGTTCGAAAAAATTACAAGAAGATATTATAATAAACTCTAATAATTCTACTAAAGGTGAAAATTTCATGAAAATCGGGTAAGGAAAGTAAGGTAAGGAATGACTTCATGAGAATGTTATGAAAATAAGTGGTTTTATATGAAATAGAAATATCTTAGTGAGGAAAAGTATACTTTTAGTATAAAGTATAAAGTATAAAAGTTTTATTTAAAGTCGGAGTTTTTACAAACATATAACATAAGCTCTGTAGAGCTTTTTACCGACATATATAACAATAGACAAAATATATTATGACAGGAGGCATACAAACATTTGCAGATAACAGATAAATATACAAGCATTACATAAATAGCTTAAAACATGTTTATAAAGTACTAAAACTAGCATAAGAACATAAAAAGCACTAGGCAAAAAGAATAGGTACATGTAGCATGAGCAACTGAACTAAATCAAATCAAATCAAAAGTTTTATTTAATGTCGGTACATTTACAAACAGTACAAACACAAGCTCTCATGCGCTTTTTAAACCAACATGCATTTTAAGATATAAATTACAACACAGTAAATAAAAAAATAAAAACAATAAAATAAAACAATGTCATGCATTAAAACCACATATTAGATTTCTGGGCCTCCAGTCAGTGCACATGTGGCAAGTGCCTCTCTGCACACTGACTTCATAGGACCAGAAAACCGCATGGACTAAGTAAGAGCCTACAAATAATTGCATATTACAGACAAACATACAAAGCAATGCATTACATCAATAAAAGCCATGCATATAAATTAGCCACTAAAACTAGCAAAATAAAAATAAAAATGAAATCACTAAGCAAATGAATAAGTATATGTAGCATGAGTAAGAATGAACTGAATAAGAGCATACTTTTAAGATTTACAAGAGCCACACCTGCATGAGCCACACCTGCATGAGCCACCACTCCATGAATTAATTAAACTTTTGAACTGACTGAGACTAGAAACATTCCGCAATTCATTGGGTAGCTCATTCCAGAGTGTGGCACCTGCAAATCTAAAAGAATGTAAACCATGATATGTTGTTCTCACCTGGGGTACTTCTACTGTATTTATTTTCCTAAAAGAATAGCGACTTTCTTTATACACAAATAAATCATTTAAATACATTGGACTTTTTTTATTCAAAATTTTGTAAACTTCAATTGCCATTGTTCTAAGGCGTCTGATCTTTAATGTTGGTAATCTTGATTTATTCAACAGGTCTTCATATGAACTACTATAATCTTCATAAATAAATCTGAGGGCCCTTTCTTGAATTTTTTCAATTTTTCTGGTATTGGTCTCACCACAGAAATGCCAAACAATTGGACAATAATTAAAATTACTCATTATAAAAGAAAAATATATAGTTAATCTACCTAATTTTGTTAAATGTTTACCTATAGGCTATACGTTTTAATACATTTAATTGTCTTGAAGCTTTTTTTGACCAAGGATTATCCTTGTTTTGACCCGTGAGTGTAGATAAAATAGAATTTCACCAATTTGTGTTAATTCGGCCCAATTCGGGTCACTGCGACCAATTTAATCTTATGCTCTTTTTATATTCCAAAATGGAATCAACTGGTTTCTTAATTTACTATCTTCTGTACATGTATTTTTAGCGAAATATGGATCTGGAAACCAGTTGCTATTGAAACATAATATCCAAACTCAAAAACGGATAAAATACGGATTGCATTTTCTCTTTGTGTCTTCCGGTGTCCTATAATTATTAACTACCATAATTATTAGCTACTTTTTGACGTTCGGAACGAAATTTTCCTAAACCACAAAGGTGTTCCAAATGATAGCCATGAAAATTAGCTGCCTAAAAATACTATTCCAGTTATTCCCCTTTTACCATGTTTTGATAGATTCTTGGTAATTAGTATTTTTGAACGAAAAAAGGGGGGTGGATGTAGGCGAGGAAATCTAATTTAATTAGATAGATTTATCCCAGAAATGGATAGCAAACTCCTATTCATTGATTTACATCACTTTTCAGCTCACCTGACCAAAGGTGTCATGTGAACTCTTGTCATGTAAACTTTTTTTTAAATCTCGAAAGTTGGGTTAAATCATCTCCAGGGTGTCTATTTTCAAAATCGCTGCGGTGGCTGATGGGCCAATCTTCCAACATGACGGTTGATTTTAATAGAACATACAGATTAATCATAGATATAGAGCTAATAAAGCCGCATTTTCCAAAAAAATAGTGAACGAGCTGAAATTCGAGTTGCATGTAACTTAATAGCGTGACAATGGCCTTTTGATCGTCCTCCTTCAACACTAATGGCTTGGCTACTTTTTATAAGGTCACACCTTCACAAGATTTCACATAGCGAAATCTGCTTGCATATGGCGGGCCTATGTATGAGTCTATAGGACCGGAATGTGAAAGTTGTCGTTACAATAATATTGAATGGACATATGGACACTATAAATAAAGGATAACGAGATGAAATAATAACTAGCGTAGTATTGCAGAATAAAATGCTGGCAAATCTATCTAAATTTCTACTTTTAAATCTCGAAATTTCTACCTATTAAAATAAGCTCTTTTTTTTCTCTCAGTGATAATTTCAATACTGCCACAATAGACATTTTGTTAGAAGTTGGGATCGATAAAAGTGATTATTTATCCCAGATAGAAATAATAACAATTTATTCTCTTTTTGAATGCGTTCATTGGCTCTTAAAAGAACCGTTTTTGGTTATCAATTGAACAAATAATTTGTTGCCTGGAAACATAGTTTACTGGTCTCTTATCTTCTCCAATAAACTCCTAAGGATAGCTGATTCTTTAGCTTGTTTGTGTGCAAACTCATAGTAAACGTCTCTTAAACCATCGACTACTGCTATCCTGAACCTCAGTGAATAACGGAAAGTTCGTTGTTGTTCTCTTTTAGATTTAGCATATCTTCTTTCCAGGCCAGATAGTCTATTGTTTAAGTGAACTATCTGTTCACATGCTCCACGGAAACGGCGTTCAGCTACTGCTATACGGTCTTCTATGATGGCTACATCCATGGCGAAGGTAACACAGACTTTATATACTGCAAGGTACAGTTAGGTCAATTCGAATAACCGGATTATACGAAATATACACTTAGAATGTTGGTATTACTCATATGCACCGTCTTTTTATACATTGAAGAAATAAAGGAAGATCGAATAAATGTATCATCTTCTGTAATCCAGCGCCAAACGTCAGTATCTTTGATCTTCATTTTGTAAGTCACCCGAAATACAAGAGTATGGTTTCCATTGTACATCTTAATCCGTCTGAAGTATTTTGTTGTTTAAAAGTAGGGCTTCCTATTAAGTCTTTACTAATCCTTTGAAATTTTGTATGGTTTCAATATCTTAACTAATCATGGAAGCTGTTTGGTTTGGTTTCAATGCCTTAAACCTATTACCTGTGTATAAAGGTATACATTGATTTAAAATTAAATTTGTTTCTTTATTCTACACTATCTGTTTGTATTTGCTTTAATAAAAAAAAATATATAAGAAAAAATGCATACCGTGACATCAGACATTAAAATAAAAATAAAAAGTTATCACGTTGGACATTGGTCCCTTTGATTTCTGAAACCATTAGAAACTTAGAGCTATCTCGAATCTCCCTGAATAATGCAGAAGGAAATCTCACAAGGGATCTTCTAAAAGGGAAAACATATCATTCGAAGTCATTACAAATTTTTGCATGATCGAATCATTTCACAAAAGAGTACGTCCTGTGCCATAAAACTAGCTTATCCCCGCTTGTACCATGCTAGGAAAGTGAGCGGTCAAGAAATGGGAGCAGCACTTTGCGAACGTCTCGGAAGGAAGAGTTCGTCCGGACCACAAGGGCCAAAACATCGTGGGTAGTGGTGCGCGTTGGTGTCCCGACACGCCGAAAGTCAAATTGGTGGCACAGACTCTCGAAATGACTAAATCGGAACTGGCTAGAAAAAAGTCGTAAGAGGAAAGAAACGTAAACTATCGTTCAACTAACTAGATCAACGATGGAACGTGAAAGCAGCACATAGAGTGAAGCATGGCAGTTGATGGGAAACCAGTTATCCAAATCGGAGGTCTTCTACTTCTGTCAAATGATAGTCGTCTACGTCATCATCGTGACATCGACCGCCAACCTCTCGCAACAGAACGGTAAGAGCGAACAGTGGATCACCTTACTTCACTCAAGCAGGCCATCGGCTACGTCTTTCCCAGCCCCTCGCAGAAAACCTCGAAGACATAAGAAAATGGACCGGTGGGGAGATGTCATGGTCGTCATGGCGCTTCCCTTTTTACCGTGTTCCACTGAACTATCCTGGAAAGGCTAACTTCAAGACTCGGCAGTTTACGCCCCTGCACCAAATATAGCCCTTTCGTGAGGTTGAAGATACTGTCGGGTGGTAGACGACTCTCTGATTTTCTCATCTCGATGTATAAATGGTTATGGGTAAATGTATTTTATTGTAAAGACAGCGTGTGGGTGGCTCTGCGACCCACGTCTGTCTATATTGACGGGTAAATTAAATATATTGTACATAAAATAATCTTTTTTGTTTATAATACATGTAGAATTTATTATTTTTGCACTTGATGACGCTCGCTTCACACAGGGGCCCCAAAAATATGAAATTTAAAACTTACTCGTCAAGACAACATAAATTCTGAAACGTATTTATCAAGACCTTTCACTTGATACACGGCATGCCTGCATTATCATAACTTGGCATTTTTGCACTTGATGACCCCAACCCACCCCCGGAGCCTGACATTATGAAATTTGAAACCTTCTCGTCAAGACCTACGACTTCACCGTGATTAGTTACGTCACATATCCGGTCATGTGGTTGTGACATCACTGCACCTCCTATTGGGAGGTGCTATGGGAGTTTCTATAGGGAGGTGATACTTGTCCAGAACCCTGGTTTTTCCACTATACTGTCATGAATATATGTGCTGGGTGTATCAGTTTTGCCTCTTTTCCTACGATTTTTTCAATAGATTTTGAAACTGTTCTGGGCGGTATGGTATTTTTTTTTATTATTAGATCTACTTAATCTTCAGTCTAAATGAGCAGAAATTTAAACATAAGTTGCACGACAATGCGGTTGTTCAAAGATACATCACACGGCTTTCTATTACTAGTAAATCGTTCTTTTAAACGATTTATACTAGCTGCAATAATGTAGCTCCTGTGACAAACTTGTGTCTCGGCAGAGCTACAACGCGGTCCCATTCGTCACAATGGAGCAAAAAAAAAGTTGCAGTTGAAACATAAAAACTCACTATTTACGCTTCAAACATTTCATTATAACAATTACTGATGATCCCAGTCCTTGTTAAATCGGTTTGGCTGAGAAATATATGCTTTTCAAAGTTAGCAACAACCTTGTTCAAATTTATCGATCGTTTTCCATAACCGGAAACTACGGAAGGCGGAGCTTTTCTAAATATGGTAAACATTCCAATCGTAACTACTCGGCCATTCTCGCTACCCTGTTATTTGCAGGGTAGCGAGAATGGCCGAGTAGTTACGATTGGTAAGCATTCACGCCTAAATCGCCAAATATGGTATCGACATCTAAATAGTGAGGCCGGAAATGACGAAATTCAAAATTTTCAAAGAGGAGATTTTTATTTTGTGGGAATTACATTCTAAAATACTGGTAGGTGATACAAACTTGTTATAATAATGGACAAAAGGAAAGGTTATGTCTTATTATTGATAAATGCAGGCGTCAGAAGCTCTGTAAGAGAGCGCAAAAAATCTCGGCGGCTGCTCCATTACGTGTAATGGCATCCCGTTATAACCCTTGCGAGTAAGCGAGCATTTAGGGTTTTATTATTAGAACTAGATTTATACGCCGAATCCAGTGGAAGTGAAACCTAATTGGGATGTGATGGTATTTGGGTGGTCCACTTTCACAATTATGTCCTCCATCTACGATGGTTTTATGCTTGGTTTAGGTTTATGGGGGCCCGGGTGGCTCAATGAGTTAGGTCGTTGGATCTAACAGCTCATACAAGCCTATCACCACTGAATACGGCGTGGGTTCGCACCCAGCCTTGTAAATTATAAAAAGGGTTCTGCACTCGACTCGCAGCCGCAAGTGATAAAGTTTACCAGTTGCTTGCCCAGGGTTGGTGGTTCTCTCCGGGTACTCCGGCTTCCTCCACCACTAAAACTGGACACCATGATATAGCTGAAATATTGCCGAAAGTGGTGTTAAAACGCCAAAAAATCAATCAATCAATAGGTTTAAGGTGTTTAACGCCACTTTCAACAATATTTCAGTTATATCGTGGCGGTCAGTTTTATTGCTGGAGGAAACCGCAGAAACCACCGACCTGCCGCAAGTCACTGACAAACTTTATCACATAATGTTGTATCGAGTACACCTCGCCATGAACGGGGTTCGAACTCACAACGTCAGAGGTGATAGGCACTGATTCTACAGATAGTTGTAAATCCAACTACCATACGATCACGACCACAACCGAAAATCTACAATAATAGAATAAACCATAAGGCATGATATATATACATAATTCATACATTACTCAAATGTAGAAGTGATAGTCCGGATATATTAAAAAAAAACCCAGCATAAACAAGAAACGAAGGCACAAAATATCGAGCCACACGAAACCCCATAGAGGATCGGAAGCGAGACTGATTTATGAACTTTAGAACTTTAGAACTTTATTGATTTTAAGTCTTCAGACATATACAAGATATGTTACATGAGACATCAAATAATAACGAATACAAAATACTACTTAAATTAAGATATATATGTATATGATATACATTACAATAGTTTTCAAAATTCTCTGACAAATTTACAAACATTTGTCAGCAATTGTACATGACATATTGATAGCATCCCTTTCATTTTATATACATTTGGGTTATTATAAAAAATATGGCGGTATTCATATAGATACAGATTTATATCGGTACTTTTATAAGTGATTAAATATTAGTTCTTGACATAAACATATATATATATATATATAAAGTCTAGAAAAATCTAAAAGGGGAAAAGTAAGAATTTTACAAAACAAAATATGCAAAAATAAGAAAATAAGGGAGATAATTCGTGCATAAATTGCAGAAGCTCCAACCGAATTTTTAACCAGAAATATTAAGAATCAATTTATGGAACAGTAATGGTAAGCTTTAAAATAATAATTAACATCCATTGTTTACAATTTTACTTTATAAAATGTTTAGGGTCATACAAATTCGGAAAATTGCAACATCCACCGTTACAAGTTTGTTGACATCTCGATTCCATCTGCTACAAATCAATCCACTGGCACTGAGCATTTTCCATTCTCACCAAGTGTCAGTGTTGAATGTATACCACAAATATAATACAATGAAATAAAAAAAATAGTCAGAAAATCAATATGGTATGGGAAAAATATATAATATAACAGGGAACCTTCATCGACACTTTTCGGTGAAAAAAATGTATGGAAAGCCGTTCGGGATAAAAACACATAGAAATAAAGGCTTTTCGACAAAACAGAAGATAGTGATTTTTAGAATAGATTTTAAAGAAGAGCAAGCTTGAATACAATTTTGTAATGAAAAAATGGACGAAAAAGGTAAACATCTATATACAGGAGTAAAAAATGTGAAAAATAGCGCATGAAAAAAATATCAACACACATATAAATAACGATTTTA
Source organism: Bathymodiolus brooksi (assembly GCA_963680875.1). Taxonomy (NCBI): domain Eukaryota; kingdom Metazoa; phylum Mollusca; class Bivalvia; order Mytilida; family Modiolidae; genus Bathymodiolus; species Bathymodiolus brooksi. The sequence continues at coordinate 61,228,187 of OY804575.1, forward strand.
CAACACTCAACAGTATATAATCTACTAAGGATATTACACATCTAAGGCGAGCAGGAAGAGCAGTTGAGGAAAAAGTGTTATTTACTGAATATACTCCAAAGATGGAACTATTCCTAGCATATTCGGAAAATAAACAAAATGTTATTAACATGCCAAGTCAAAATTTATTCGAATAGGGATGTTCAACAATACATGCCTCAGGTGATGCAGATGTTTTGATTGTCAAATAAACTTTAGAGAACACCTAAGAGGCAATCAATAATGGACAATCCAGAGACACTGGCAAGATAGGGCACACAAGGTGAAGAAAAACAAAACAAAAACACAACACAATATGTGTTGGACACCACTATGAGCAAACAAACACAAATAAAGTAAATAAAACAGGCGCCTCCTACAAACAACTGGAGGTAAAGACGAAACCAAACATCGTTTTATGTGGAAATCGTACCGGACATCACAAAGCGAAACTCAGAATGTAAAGACACATAATAGGACAACACACAAAAAAATAAAAAGATGAGCAACACGGACCCCACCAAACAACATTTTAGATGTTACTATGTTGTGATTTGTCTTACTCAATTGATTAAGAATGAAACATATTGCACAAATAACTCTTTTTTTTTTTACATATTACAACACCTATTTATTAAATTTGGCAGGGTACTAGTACATTCTTGGATTAAATAGAAAAGGCCCATAAAGAAGAAGTGTATTTTATTTTATCAATTTGAAAGATAAAACTCCTCTCATTAGTTTGATGCATGATTTGTATGACTACACTCTCACTGAATGCTCTTTTACCACCTTTACACCTGTATCTGTTACAAAAATATGTATGCTGAAGTAGTGAGAAGGGTGTAGAAAATCTCACGAAACAAATATTTTTCCCCATCTAGATTTTTCTAGACTTTTGATATGGTATTAGGAAGACATTTTGACACAAGAAAATCTAAAGTTTAATTCTTTTGCAATTAGTTTGAGGTTTGGCTAATTTTTTTTCCATAGATTGACTGGACTAATATTAAGTCTATCGTTATTATCATAGTATATTCTAATTGGAAGTAATAGTTAAATTAATAAAATTATTTCTCGATCTAATTGGACACAACTTTTAAAATATTGAAAACTGTATGCAATTCTATAGAGATTTGGATGAACACAACTAATTACTAGTAATGAAATTGATAAGTAATTACTTAATTACATATTATGTTACAATATGTTTGAATGCCAAATTTCTCATAAGCATAAGAGACAAACACAACGAATTAAATGCATCTGTTAGTGTTATTTTATTGAAATAAAGTTTGGCTCGGGCACAAATAAAAACAATCATGATTAGCTAGGACACTTGTCCTACAATATCATGCTAGTCTTCCTGGTTAACCACATATCTCTGTCATCCAAATACAATGATGTTATTTCATTTCTGTTATTATTCAATTTTGTAGACCATATTGTCTTGTCATGTGTATGTAATATCTATTTATGTTAAATTGGCAAATTCTCTGTACCACTGTTTAAACTATGATTTTATGAGAAATAAAGAATCTTGAATCTTGAAGCAAAATACAAAATGCGTATTAGAACAGACAGTAAGATTAAATGAATAAATGAGCCATAGGCTAAAATTAACGTATTAGTACTGACGTATATCATTTGATGGTAAACAATGTGCCTTTTTAAAAATGTGACCGTGTGCTATATATATATATGCATAGTAATAAAGGAACTCCTATAGTATTGGCGACATTGTCCGATCAATCGGAAGAAAAAAGATAAAGCCGTCTCTTTGGACAGACAACGAATGCATACCGTTGTATATTTTAGTTGGAGTACAGCTCGCCTTAATCTGGGTTCGAACTCACAATTTTAGTGGTGATAAGCACTGATTGCACATGTAGTTGTAACCCAACTACCATACGATCACAACCACGACGGTCCTTCTATCTACGATGGGAATTCAGTCAATTGACAATAATTTGAAGTCAAACTGAACTCAAATTTAACCTGCAGCTGCATGACGATGTGCAGTTTGAAAATTGTCTCCGACAGAATTTATCATCATCTAAGATGGCTGCCATTAATTATTGAAAATAGATTTTTACATAGCAATTACATGTTTATTTTCAAATGAAAATGAGTTAAAATTTAAATTGCAGCTGCTAAATGACAAATGGATAGTTCAGATTTAAGCTTAACCTATTTGGTTAATGTGAAATGTGCTTATTTTGATAGGGTTAGCAGTGGCGTAGCTAGCATTGACGCAACGACGCACGTGCGTGCACAAACAAATCATAATAAAAATAATAATGTCATATTTTGTAGTAGGATATACAAATAAACCTCTATATTAACTAATTGTACGAGTTTTAATCAAATGCTATAAATCTGTGCAGTCAAAAGGAAATGTTCTATTCAGTGGCATAGAAAGACTCATTGGCTTCGGTATTCATTTCCAAAGGATGCTGAATATTGCTCTTCTTGTGTTGTATTTGTCAGTAAGTCTAGTATAGACAAAACTTTTGTATCTACCCCCGTAAACGATTGGTCAAACATTCATAACACGAAGTACTGAAACGTCATCTCATTGTTTTGATATTAAGTCCAAAACGTCAATGCTACCGTCTCTATCAGCACAAAAAGGATATTGTCAGAAACAGACACATTGTGAAGGAGGTAATCGATGTATTGATTCTTTGCGGTCATCAAAATATTGCAAATCGGGGCCATACAGAAGACAAAGGTAATTCCATGGTAAATTTGCGTCATTTGTCCAACTACAGTCTCACCTGGATAACACAGTCCCTAATTCGAGGATAAAATACACATCCTCAAATATACAGAACGAGATAATCGGAATTAACGGTGAAATGGTACGTGAAACAATTGTAAGAGTGTGTAATGACTCTGAATACATACTTGGAGATCATGATAGCTACAGTGCAAAAAATCGCATTCACCTTCCACTACTCTGCTAACAAATGGATACATTTAAGCAAAAATTATGAAGGAACGGTGCCGTTATGGACAAGTTAGACGGGAAAAGTAAACAACACACTTTGCGTGAAACGCGGTGGTTTAGTCGTTTAGAACCTTTTAAAGCTGCATTTCTTGCCATAGTTAGTGCCCTAGAGTATTTACAAACCAAAAGTGACACCAAATCAGGCGACCATTTATCTGCCATTTTGCTATTTGACTTTATTTTACCTGTGATTTGTTATAGGCTGTGCGTGAATGTCAGACCTTGATTCAACATTTTGAGACAGAGAGAAATGACATTAGTGTTTACGACACTTTGCATGATGAAGCTGTAGATATAGCGGTGCAATTTGGTGTTGTTTCGTCTAAGCCGTGGGCAAACGGTAGACGACGATTTTTATTTTTTTTATTTTTGGCATTTTAACGCCACTTTCAGCAATATTTCAGCTATATCATGGTGACCAGTATAGTGGTGGAAGAAGCCGGGAGGCTCCGGAGAGAACTACCGACCATGGGCAAACAACTGGTAAACTTTATCACTTGCGGCTACGAGTCGAGTGCACGCGTGTTGGTGATAGGCTTGTATGAGTTGTTAGGTAATCCAACTACCTAACTCATTGAGCCACCCGGGCCCCTGTAGACGACGAAATCGTGCCAATCCATAGGTAGCAGATTACTGGCGGATTCCATTGTATTACCAGTCCCTATATCAGAGGCTAAACGAGTTAAGGTGGCGTTTGGTGAAAAACAAAGATCGATTTCTGGCACAGTTATTGATACCGATCAATTTAAGCAAATTAAAACAGGAGGATGAATTGCATATATGATGCTTATAGGGCAGATCTGCAAACTCGGGAAGAGTTTACCCTTGAAGTAAAAAGATGGAAAGCAAGGTGGGAATTATATCCCACAAACCAGGTAAAGTCAAGCCATCTTTGTGTGAGACATTGGAACCTGTAAACAAAAACTTGTATCCGAATATCTATTGTATTTAGAAAATTTGGCTTATAATGACACCCTCTACAATAGCCGAATGATCTTTCAGCGTTTTGAAACGTGTAAAGACATATTTACCCTCCACAATGGGACAGGAAAGACTAACGCCATTGACATTGCTACATATTCACAGAGACATTCAGCTTCCTTTGGATGCAATCGGTAGACAAGTTTAATAATACCAGACAAAGAAAAATGCTTTTAGCTTGTGTGTAAACATCCATTACATTATTAAAACGATTAAAGGATATTAAAAGTAATTTTAGATATATATTACTGCCATCTATATATCAAACTTTCCAAATTACTTCCGGGATTTGCCCCGATACCAATATAGGGGCCCTATACCTTGGTAAAAAAAAATCTGAAATCCCCTTGCGTGCACTTTTAATTACTCCTCCCTACGCCACTGGGTTTATGGTGTTCAACTCCACTTTCAACAATATTTCAATATTTATTCTGATAATAAATCACATAATGACCGAGATGGTATTTGGTTTGACCACTTTCAAAACTGTGTTTGACAGCCGGGTTCTCCATCCAAGAAAGCTATCTTAACAGAAAATATACATTCCTTTAAATGGCAGAAATATGCTAAATCTATGCTGAACTCAACTAAAAGTTTATCTTTATTGATGTTGTCTGTCCTTCGATTTATCGATTCTGAATACTTTTCTCCAAAGTTGTTGGTCAGTAATGGTCAGTGTGTAAACAATAATACAATTTTATTATAGTAACTAAACTATTTAACCTTGGCCTTAACTTTGATATGTAACCACATTTTAACTGTGATAAGAATACATATAGTCTCTACAACACATCTAGATCTGTCAACTCGAAGCTAAAGGTATAATTGATATAGGTAAATCCACGTGTTAGACATAATTTATGAAAGACCATCATTTGATCAGTCATGCAGAAACTAGATTCAATCTCTCAAACTGTTTCTTAACGAGCAATTAAACACGTTCTTATTATTTAATAGTTATGGAAATCTGCAGTTACGGACATCTCTTTAAATATCTTTCTAACGTTACGAACATCACTTCAAAGAGTTACGTACATCCTTCAATTTTTTTTAAGTTAATATTTCAATGTTCTCATAAGAGTTTCGTCATTTTTATGTATACATTCGAGTATCTAATATTCCCACCTGTAATCATACCGTTGGACTTACTAATAAACACTACTGATAAAGAGAAAACAAGGATATTCTAATTTACCATTTTCCGTGTCCGCCATGTTGGGATGTAGGTAACTAAAGTTACGAACATCAGTTTAATACCAGTGATAGTTCTATTTACTGACAACCGCAGGCAACAGTCGCGTTCTACCATTTCCAAGATAAACATAATGCTTTCGATTTTCCAACTGTACTTTATCTTCTTTCCTTTAGTTGCAATATTCATGTCTACCCCGGGTTAAGGATTTGTTTGTAATTCATATTAATGAGAGATTCTAAGAGTCCGTGTTCTCCTTAACGTGAATTTTCAAACGATGGGAGGGGATTTGCGAGAATAAACGTGTCTGTCAAATTACCCAACATATGTGTTATACAGGTTTTGAATTACCAGAATAATAGTAAAGGTTGTGATTCTTCAAACGTCCGAAGATTCCAGGAACTCTAACCTGTACCTGCTGGGGACCAAATCAGTCCCCCAGACCCCTCGTCTAGATTTCACTAGATTTCACACCATGGCAAACTGGTTGTTGTTCCATACTGTTAGGGTAAGGGTCGTGGTGTTTTAAAAACGCCACTTTCAACAATATTTCAGTTATATCGTAGCTGTCAGTTTTATTGGTGGAGGAGTTCCAAACGGAATTCAAATATCTAAAATACTTATGTACAGTGCCATACTGAAAGATGAGGTATGTACCTTTTTTTATTTACATTGCAATAGCCCGGTCAATTAGTTGATACTCTTACTGATTAAGTAATTGACGTCGCCATTTTGGGGAAATATATATGACACGGCACTGTATGCATGTTTCCAATGCAATATAAACTTGATAATACATTATATCTGTCTTCTCTTCTGATAGAGGTAACCGGTGACTTCGATGCGGGTATCGTTGTGACAGGAAACGCTAACATTTACAGCTCTGTCATCTCCAATCTGATTAAAATCATCTCTCTCATGTGCTCCACTTTCCTCTTTGTTGAAATTTCGTGGCTTTCGATACTCACGCTGTGACATATCAATAAAGGGCAGCAAGTGATCAGATTTGGGTCATCTGGTGTCACAAAGAGTTTTTAGTGAGTGTGTGTGTTGTCCGAGCTATTTTTCTATGGTTTTGTTTTACCTTTGTGTCTGTACATTTATTCGTTCGTTCTCCTTTTTGTGTACCAGCTTGTTACAGCACTCGAAAATCTCTCGGGTTAATGATACATGTAATATGTCTACAATTAACCACAGATACAATGAAATACATCGTCGGTGGTAACATGTGACTGATCACAGGGGAGTCTCCTTGGTTGTCATCACATCACACCGGCATGATGGTTCGAAAATTTGAAGATCCCAATAGGGTAATCAGAAGTCGTCAATCGAAGGACATACAATGCAATGACCTAAAGGACAAACAATGAACTACAAAACACTACACATAACCTCAAGAGTAAACAAGACGAACTCAAAACTGGTGGTGAATTGAGGTGCTCTGGAAGGGTAGGTAGATCCTGCTCCACTAAATGATGTTGACTATGAAGTCAGAACCTATTAATGGTTAGTCCTAAAATAACATATCCATGAGTATTGACAGGTTTGTTATCTTGAATACATGCAGGGCCGGATTATGACCATTTGGGGCCCCTAGGCTAATGAAATTATAGACCCTCCTCTAACTTCAGCAATGCAAAATATTTAAAATATTGTACTCATTTCTCCCCCCAAAACTATTTGAACATCTTTTAGCAGGGCCCCGAGCTTGAGGGGTCATGGGCTGCAGTCTGTAGGAGAAAACAACCATGAATACATGTACATGGTAATTTGCACACTTTGTGCTTTTCATATTTTAGAGCATTTCTATGTTTGAAAGGTAATGCATTCAAAAGGTATAAATAATTGGAACTAAACACATCTTGTCCATATTATTATGTCAGCTACATAACAAACAATTTTTTACACTGCAATATGGGATCTCCTGTTCATTTGTATCTGTTTCGTCGAGTAACTTAACAATTGATAACACCCTTTACAGGGGTAGTTTAAAAACATCATTGTGGTAAGCTCGCCACCCGAAAAATATTTATGTCTTCGTTATTTTGTATTGTGTGGGCGGGGGGGATCTAGATATATTTACTGTATGCCCTGATGTCGATTTATTGTGTTGGTTATGCATTTACAGTAATATATTTGTTATTGGACGCTAGAAATCTTTAAAAGTACATGTTGCTCTTATATATTTTTTGTGTTTTGAGACATATCGCCTTATTGCTCGCTAGCTTAATGCTCGCTAGAAATTGCTCGCTAGCTTGACCCTGGTATTGATGCTTCAGATTTCAAAATTTTTAAAAAATGTTTTTTAAAACTTTAATATTTTAATGAGAATTTCTATATCAAAATAAACTGTAAGCAAAATATTGAATTTCATTCTGTGGTAAACATTGAATGTCACATGAATTTGTCAATCACATAACAGGTCAATGATTGACCTTTTAAGTACAAGTTTGTTCGAGTACAAATGCACTGGTCATTCAGTTCCCAATTTCATTCTCACTTTACATACATTGTATTTATATAACACAGACCAACCACAGGTGCTCGTGGCACGGAAATACCACCCCTTTTTTAATTTCTGTTTTCATATTTATTTTCAATAACATTTCTTTAATTCTTCATTATTTTACATCTTTTTCCTTATTTTAACTCGTCCTTGTCCATATTCATACAATCTTATGTTAACAGCAACACTTACATGTTTCGACCCTATATACAGGGTTTTCAAAGTGGGCCGGTACCCGGTACTTTTACCCGCCTGAGATCGTGTATAGTACCGGCAGAAATTACTGAACCCCCCAAAATTAGCGGTGGTCAAAACCACAAGTACGATGGTCAATAGGCTTGTGGAATATTTTTCATAAAAAATTAATGATCACGTCAATTGCTGAATTCTCGCATTCAAATCGAACAACTGCGTCACGACCAAGTTGATGGGATATTCCCTGTTTTAAAAATAACTTTACCTTAGAATCGTAAATAGCAGTTTGCGCATGCGGTAAATAGTTATGTTTTCGCCCCAATATCCTTTCATCCTTGTGTAAAACTCGGACCGGAACAAAGCTGACATCATTTCAAAATAAAAAAATGACCGATTACAAATTATGTTCAAACACAATTTAGTGTAATCTCCAGTAATATAAGTATGATCATTATGTATTATGAATATAAAAATAAAAACCTATGGCTCACATTTTGACGGGGCCCTACCGCGGTTGTTCACAGAAATGAAAGTGTGCTGAAAAACATTTTTAAAAGGGGGTACGAGGAGATAAGGGATAGAAAATTACTAGAAATCTTGAAAAAGGACCGGACATGGCTCAAATACGAATTACATTGTAATGTCAAAACGCCGCCCCCCCCCCCCCTTTTTTTCCAAAATAATTTAATAAATGTCTTCCTGCGAATCGTTTTTGTTCGAACATTTTTTTGCACACAAGTCGTGAAAGTAACAATATATATTGTTTTTGTTTAATTATATTTGTATTGATCTATTAAAAAATAATAAATTTTTATTAAAGATTGATGATTGCAAATTAAATTTATATGTTTCATCAAGGAGTATTCTATATACGTCCTTGGTTTCATTAATTATGACACTTATATGTCTTGATCCTGCCAATGGTCTTTGATGAGTTTAATTACTGTTAATAAAGTAAAAAAAAAACACATAAGCCAAGGTATTGTGAAAAAGAAAAGGACAAAGCCAACAAAAGAATTTTGAGAAGTTTAAGCTTTGATAACAATGGCTTGGTCAAGCCTAGCTGCGGAACCATAGCTCTTTATGGTCCTTTTGGTTTTTTTTAAGATATGGCAGACTATCTATGAATAATCTGGGCTGAAGTCTGTAAACTGAAATATTCAATAAAGAAATTGGGGGGGGGGGGGGGGGGGGGAGGAGGAATCCAGGCATTATGCATGGTCTTCACTCTTGGTGAAATCTGAACTCTAAAGTTAATGGGATTTTTCTTTCAAAAACACTTAATGTTTTGCAGTCTCTGAAGTACATTTTTTGGTCCACAAAATGCTAGATTTCAGGAGCTTCCGCCCCCTGGACCCCTTACGGCCCTCAGCCTAATTTTTTAGGTACCTCCTAAAATTTAAGAAGTACCTCCTATTATAAAAAACTTTGAAACCCCTGTATATATAGACCAACAACTTGTATCATTGTTTGTAAAAACCATTATAAGCATTAGTATCTTTTATTATTGTAGCTTCTTTTTCTAAAAACAAAAACAAGCATGTGTACTAAATTATATAAGGGTAATAACAAAATTACCGAACTCCGAACAATCTTACAAAGGGAAAGTCAAAACTCATAATTATATAAACAGACAAAATCAGTCGACAACCGGAAAACTGTGAAAACCGTAATGGCCCTGACTTGGTACAGGCATTTCTAAAGAAATGGTGGGTTGAATCAGATTTTAAGGCGCCAAACCTCCCGCTCTCATTACGGTTCAAAGGTTGTGGCTGTCACTGTAACAGTATTTAAATACAGGAACAAAATAGGTAAAATAGTTGTCAAAGCAGTACCATATTCGGTGACGTAAATGTCAAAAATATTTTTACGTCACACATTGACAAAAACATTTTTTGACTTCTTTATCTTTATACATTTTCACTATATGAAAATGCATCGCTTATAATTTTTTCTGCAGAGACGGAATATATTTCGACAAGATATTGGTATCGGAATATAAACTTTTTAAGAGATCGAATAAGGCGAATCTTTTTATAGCCCTGGTCCAGTAGCCTGTTTCTCAGATGAAGATGACGTTTCAGGAAATCTGAATAATTGCTACTGGCCCATGCATAGCGAATCAATTGCGAGATGTAAACACCATATGCAGGAGAAGCTGGTATATTGCTGCACATGTTATATGACTAAATGCTGAATATGTCTGACTGCTAGTAGATTGATATGTATTGTCGATTTGTTGCTGTGCTCGTTGTTTAACGCCAACTCAGCAATTTTTCAACTATATCATGGCGAGAACAAGTTACTTTTCAATGAGATGATGATGAGGTCCGCTTTGTACTAGACCAACCTGCTTATTAGTTGGATTTTATAGTGCTAGCTCACTGAAACAACAGTTCGCGGATAGACATGTCCCCCCACTCTGACATTATCCTGATTCCGAGAAAATCAGTCTTTGCTCTTTCTCCTTAATGCTGCATAAATAGAGAAAAGGGGCTGGTCGAATACTGCTCTTTTGAACTTTAAAAGGACAAACAATGAACTACAAAACACTACACAAATATTAGAGAAAACAACACGAATCACACTAATAACCTGTGGTGAACTGAGGTGCTCTGGAAGGGTAAGTAGTTCCTGCTCCAATAAATGGTGTTGACTATATGAATGGTTTGTCCTAAAATAACATGTCCATGAGTATTGACAGTTTTTTTTTAAATCTTGTATACATGCAGGGCCGGATTATGACCCTTTACGACCACAAGACTAATGAAATTATGGGCGCCCTCTAACTTCAACAATGCAAAATATTAAAGTATTATAGTAAATTTTAGAAATATGTATATATTTGAAAATCTTTTACCAGGGCCCCCAAGCTTGAGGGGCCCTAGGCTGCAGCATTTTCTACCCTATATGATAATCCGGTCCTGAATACATGTACATGGTAATTTGCAAAATGTGTACCTTTTCATAATTTAGAGCATTTCTATGTTTGAAGGTTAAATACATTCATAGTGGTCGTCATCGTCGTGATCGCATGGTGCTTGGATTTACAACTACCTATGCAATCAGTGCCCATCACCACTAAAGTTGTGAATTCAAACCCCGTCCATGGCGAGGTGTACTCGATACAACATTATGTGACAATGTTTGTCAATGATTTACGACAGGTCGGTGGTTTTCTCCGGGTACTCCGGTTTCCTCCACCAATAAAACTGACCACCACGATATAACTGAAATATTGTTGAAAATGTCGCTAAACACTATAAATCAACCTAAATAACTTTAACTAAACACATCTTGTCCATATTATTATGTCAGCTACATAACAAACATTGTTTTACACTGCAAAATGGGATCTCCTGTTCATTTGTTTCTGTTTCGTCGAGTAACTTGACAATTGATAACACTCTTTACATGGGTAGTTTAAAAACATCATTGATGCTTCAGATTTCAAAATTTAAATAAAGAGTTTTTCAAACTTTAATATTTTAACGAGAATTTCTATATCAAAATAAACTGTAATCAAAATAGGCAATTTCATTCTGTGGTAACCATTGAATGTTACATGAATTTTATCCATCACATAACAGGTCAATGATTGACCTTTTAAGTACAAGTTTGTCCGAGTACAACTGCACTGGTCAGTCCCGTTCCTAATTTCATTCTCACTTCACATACCTTGCATTTAGATAACACAAACCGCTCGTGGCACGGAATTATCACCACCCCCTTTTTAACTTTCTGTTTACATATTTATTTTCAATCAAATATCTAAATTATATTTCATCTCTTTTTCCTTATTTTAACTTGTTCGTGTCCGTATTCATACAATCTTATGTTAACATCAACTTACATGTTTCGACCCTATATAAGATGTACTGTACGAATATGGACAAGAACAAGTTAAAATAAAGGAAAAGAAATGAAATAATAAAGGAATAAAGAAATTTGATTGAAAATAAATATATAAACAGTATGTGAAAAAAGGGGGGGTGGTAATTCCGTGCCACGATCGCATGTGAAACCAACAACGTATGTCATGTTTGTAAAACGATTATTAAAATTGTTATCACTTATAATTGTAGTAGCTTTTTCTAATAACAAACAAGGATGTGTACTAAATTATATGACTAAATGCTGAATAGGTCTGACCGCTAATAGATTGAATTGTTATTTAACGAACATCTATAATACAAATGATCTGAAGGTACTAGGCTCATGTATGCATGAATAGAGTGAGTGAGTGATTGTTGTTTAACGCCAACTCAGCTATTTTTCAACTATATCATGGCGAGAACAAGTTACTTTTCAATTAGATAATGATGAGGTCCACTATGTACTAGACCAACACGCTTAGTTGGATTTTTATAGTGCTGGCTCACTGAAACAACAGTTTGCGGGTAGACATGTCGCTCCAATCGGACACATTATTCTGATTCCGAGCCAACCAGTCTTCGCTCTTTCTCCTTAATGCTGCATAAATAGAGAAAAGGGGCTGGTCGAATACTACACTTTTATTCTTTAAAATAGGAGCACTCGTATTATGAAAAGAGACTAGCCCGGTCTTTAATTTCACTTTCCGTGATATTTATGATGTCCGTTCACTAAATAATTCCAAGCTTGGTGACTGTTGATCGCATATGCCTCACCGAATCTTACATAAAACACATCACAGATATGTCTGCTTCATATTTTGACATACAATTCAGTGGAAATTAGCAATGGGGGAGGAGCTTAATTACGAAACCACGACAAATAACATGATTTCAATTTTCCTATTGTGAATTTTCTATTTATAAGTAGCAACATCCCAGGATCACTTGTAAGAGTATAAATCTTAGATGATACGATATTCCAGAGCCTGTGGTTCCTATCAGGACTTCCTTGATTGTGGGTTGATGCGAACAAGAATTCACATAGAACCTACTTAACCAAGGGCTCTTAGTGGTTAAATTAAAGTTATTACTTCGAAAGTGTTACGGTCGTCATCATGACTTGGGTAATACGTCACGACTATCTGTGTCATAAATGGCAACGAACATGTTCCGTTTGTTGTAGTCACAGTCCCGTCATTATCCCTTCTTTCGTGGCTTCTTATCGGATTTTTTTAAATGGTAACACGACGGATGCCACTATTATATCAGGCATTTCCTGTCCTTCAATAGCACACGGATTCACTCCGGTTTTTATTCGGTTCGAGTTGCGCAATCGTTAGTTTTCTGCCTCGTTGTTTTTTCTCTTTCACGGAGTCGGTGACAATCATCTCTCGAAAATGCCAATTCATAATATATACTATAATACCAAGAAAGTGAACAATGGAAGTTTTACTTATCTCACTTCAAAGTCATGTATCTGGAGTATAATACAGGACAAATTTCTACTCCAATATATCAATGGGTGCACCGTGGAGATTTTAAAGCTAGGATGTGAATATTTGCCCACAGCTTGTTAATGTTACGATGGTTGTTTTGGTTTTTTTGGGTTTTTTTTATGGTGTTTAACGCCACTTTCAACAATAGTTCAGCTATATCGTGGCGGTCAATTTTATTGGTGGAAGAAACCGGTGGACCCGGAGAAAACCATCGACCTGTCAAACTTTATCACATAATATTGTACACCTTGCCCTGATCGAGATTCGAACTCACAACACCAGTGATGATAGGCACTGATTTCATAGGTAGTTGTAAATCCCAGGGGCGGATCCGGGGGGGGGGGGGGCACCCGGCGCGTCCCCCCCTAAAATTGGAAAAAATATGATTTTTTGGCGTAAAATCGTGATTTTTCACACGAAATACCCCAAAAATTTTCGAGCCTCCCTCCGCTCGGCGCAATTTTTTTAAGTGCGCCCCCCCCTAACTTGAAATCCTGGATCCGCCCCTGACTGATTATCCAACTACCATACGATCACGGCCACGACAACCCCTTTAGTGTTACGAACCGCGTCTGTGATGTAATGGTTAGAGTGCTCGCATCGAGTGCAGAAGATCTTGGATTAAAACCAAAGACCATAGAATTGGTATTTGCAGCTTCTCCGCGAAGCATACAATATCATAAGGAGTAAGAGCGAATACCGATTCGCCCGGAATTAGGATAATATGTCGAAGTGGATCGATATGACTACCCACGGACTGTTGTTTCAGTGAGCTAACACTATATAAATCCAACTAAGCGTGTTGGTCTAAGCTGAACAAATTTTCACTTGACGTTAAAACACAAGTATTCACTCACTCTTATTGTTAAGAAAGTATCTTCTCAAAGCTTTTTGTTAAAAACCATTTTATAGCATATGTTGCCAAACTCAAACGAACAGGCTGTTTTCCCCTTTAATAAAGAAACACAAGAATTCTCATGTAGTCGCATGTATATAAGCCACAAAATTGCTTAAAAGTAACATTGCTTATTTAAAATAAATTATGCAAAACCTATTGGGAACAAATAGCATTGCATGCCAAAAACTGGTGCATTATTTTATATATAAAACAGATATACTAGTACGTGATATATTACTTTAAAATGGTGTTGTAAGCATTGGTTTGTAAACATATTATGTGGACAAATATGTTCGATCACATAAATAAGTAAGTAAGTAAGTAAATTTTATTTAAAGTCGGCACATATATAATATATCATGTTAATAATATTGCATCACATTGTAGTTACCTAAGAATGTCGTATGTCCCCATACCACGTGCTTTGATTCGGTTGTGTAACCGACCTTTATCAAGTTCACCATAATCTATCTTATTCGTAAAGAGCCAAACACTTAAGAAAGTCGCGTGTCAATGTCTCGTGACATGACCATATAAAAGAGCTAAATCTGCCTTCCAAATCACAAGTCCTGTAAGCAACCGGCGACCTGTAGACAACACTGAACAGATTGAGATGAAGCTTGTTTGTTTTGCAATCTTTGCCTGTCTGGCTATTCCTGCCCTTGGACAGGACAATATAGTGCAGCTTGCTACCAAACTTGGTGCTAAAACATTGGTTCAGTTGGTGACAGACGCTGGTCTTGCGGACACACTCTCAACAGGGGGTATGTAAATGCTTTTTGCATATTTATATGAATCACTATTTAGCTATTTCTTATTTTCTTAGTATATCGTTATCTATACATTATAATTGTATTTTTGTTTTTCGCTATACGTTCACCCGGCCAAATTAACACACAGGGACGTTTTTGTATCACCTTAAAAAAAAATTCATTGTAAGAACCAGCATAGAAGTGTTGAAATATTTGTTGTGCAACATCATTGAGATATATTATATCAAGAACTGCACAGGCGAAGTTCCCAGGGTTTACATGACTCGTGATCCCTAGGGATCCAGTGTCGCACAGCCTGCAGTTGGGGGGTATAAATTTGTAAGAACCAATAATGGAAATTCAAATATAAATTACACGAATCACCATTTTGTTACACAGATTCACACATGTAGGGTCATAGCCGGGAGCTACGTAGACCCCAATAACACAAATCTTAAAAAATAGTATTTCCAAGAACCATGAAGGAATAGAAATGTTCAGATTGTGTTTGGATATTCAATACTGTACAAATATTTCCATATATTTGTTGTTTTTTTGTTTGTTTTTTATTAATGAAAGCACTAGGGACTATGAGGTCAGAGTGCTGAAGGTCCGAGGTGTGACATGTGATGTACTGGGGAAATCATTATCTTGAGAAAGAGTATTTGCAATTTAATTATATATGATATGAATCGTCATTATGATAATTCAAGTTTTTTTGTTTTGTTTTTTTCTTTTTTATAAACGAGGGACTTGTGTTGTATAGAGGGTTGAAACCAGGGGGTATACATTCTGACAAATAGGCTGAAATCTGAAAATGAAAATAGTATTTTCAAGAACCAATAGTGTGAAGATAAAATAATCTTTCTAGATCGACGTTTTTGTACTATCCACACGAATATATTATACAGATATTCGTGTGGATATATAGTAAAGATACGTTGATCGAAACAAGTACCTGTGTATATAACGACAGATAATACAATACGGGTTGATGTTAGGTTCTAGTTTTACATGGAGTCTTTATAACGAGATAATATGCCATAATTATAATATATTTGTGTCGTTGTAATGTTATTATACAATTATCACCCTTGTTGAAGTGTGACCCGGCGATTTGTATCCCAGAGAAAAGTAAGGTCACCCAAGGCCGAGGGTGACCTAACTTTTCGAGGGGAGACAAACCGTCGGGTCACACTCCAACAAGGGTGATAATTGGTATATTATATCGAATATTTTTCCATCAGACACCAAGTAATAGAATACCTGCGGCTTTGCGAAAATATTCGATATAATATATAAAATTTCTTCTTCGCCTACAGCGACGAACCTGTCGCTGGACTCCATGTTTGTTGTCTGTTAAATCAAGGGAAGTAACTATAATTGGAAACACGTGAAGCTCACGTGGGAATTTCTTTGGGATTTCCTCGCGAGTGGTGGACCTTACTATGAGACCTTACGATTAGCGGTTGACCCAACGAATGAATAAATATCACGTGACAGTATTTTATCAAATCAGATTCAAGATATTTATACGAGTACAAAATGTATATAATATAACAAAATATGTCATTATTACCACATTATAATAAATGAAATAACGAAAAAAATTCTTAATAATTAATTAACCGTTCATTGCATATATTAATGAAATATCTATTAGCCATGTAAAAATAAAGCATTAAAGTAATATTAGACCAGATTTGGGTGAAGAAAATTCATTTGGAATACGGTGGTACTTTTACTAAGCTATTCATGCATGTTTCGAGTCGAAATATGTTCCCAACAACTAGAAATATGCAAATCCGTGTGCATGTTTTTCGTCCTCGCCATTATTGTGGAGACTAATTAATTTTCGGTTGTTTTGTTCCGATGATTGCTGATTATTTATCATTTTGTTTGTTTGCACAGAATCGTTAACACTTGTTTCCGATCCGACATCTCGTAGGTTCATACGTTGGCTACTTTTTCAGACGTTTATATATATATATATATATATATAAAAGAAATTATTAAAAAAAGAACAAAACGGATTTTTCACAACATTCTTGTACTAACGTTTTCACTGCTGTTGCAGATCTTCAGGTACAATGTTTATAAGTGTATATATATGACGTTAACAATAGTGTGACGTTAACAATATAAAGGGAGACTATGATGTTACGTATTCGCGGTAAAATATATTACCTATAAAATTAATGAACATCTTTAAAGTTGTTATAAGATTAATAAAAATCTTTAAAGTCATTGTAAGATTAACGAAAATCTTTAAAGTCATTTATCATTTAACGAAGGTTTAAGAATATTAATTAATAAAGTTTCTTTTCTTCTTCTTAAAAAATCACCCTCTGTATTAACTTTATACAGCGGGAATATTTTGAAATGTCCTCCAGAACAATCATGGAAATGTTCATTAGCTCTTATTATAGTAAGGTCCTGGTGCCTTGTTTGTTGTCTGTGAACAGTCATTCGAGTCCGCAATTCAGTTTTGGTTTCACCTACATAGAATTCTCCACAATTAGAGCAAATAATTGCGTATACAAGATTCTTAGTTTTGCATGATATATCTTGCATAACTGTAAAAGTCCGTCCATTCTTAAATGTAAACGAGGTTCCTTCTATTAAACTAGGACATGTCATACATCTCTTGTCGGTACATTTCTTAACAGATGGTGAAGATTCATGAAAATCAAATTTTGATGATGACAAGAAGCCTTTCAGATTTTTCGGCTGCCTTTTGCTGTTTATAATCTTCTTTTTTTGCAATACATTTTTCATACGTTCGCTACTGTTTAAGTTAAATTCAATTTGTTTCATAAAATGGAAAATATTGTAATCCCTTGGATTATAAGTAGTTACAAACGGAATTATATTATTTTGATTTGAGGTTACATGTACTTGTTCCCGCAGTTCCGTATGTATCGGTCCTTTTTCCAACGCTTTCTGTACACCATGTTCAACTATTTCCTCCGGATATTGTTGATTTTTCAAATACAATCTAAGTTCTCGTAGTCGCGTATCTCTCAACTCCTCTGTGTTTGTGATCGTTATAATTCTCGAAGCCAAATTAAACGGAATGTTTATTTTAATATGCTTCGGGTGACTGGATCTGAAATTAAGATACATATGAGTGTCAGTATCTTTCGAGAAAATGTCCGTTATTATGTTGTTATTTGTTGATATACGAATTAAAACGTCTAAAAACGGCATTTCTATTTTGCTTCTGTTTATGGTGAAACGAATTTGGTCATTTAAAGAATTAAGTTCGGTATGAAAAATTTCAACGGGAATGTCAGAGTTCCATATAATAATACAATCGTCAAGAAAACGCTTCCAGTTTTGTCGTACATACGATGCAAATTCTTGTCCGTAGCTATTCAAAAGTTGTTCGTATAAAATATGTTCAAGGTATCCAAGAACAAGAGTAGCGTAAGTTGGCGCCATTTTAGTTCCCATTGCGGTTCCTCTTTTCTGTCGGTAAAACTTACCGTCAAAATAGAAAACATTTCTTTCAAGAATAATTTTCACGGTTTCAAGAATAAATTCTTTAGAAAAGCGATCTTGTACAATGTTTCGTTTATTTTCCAACCAAAATGTTATTGCAGAAATTCCTAAATCGTGCGGAATATTTGTATAAAGACTTACAACATCAAAACTGATCGAGTTCAGAATTTGGATTTACGGTCTTTACTTTTACTTTGTTACTTTGTTACTTTGTTGTTCTGTCCTCTTCACCAATCTGGTAAGGACCTCAGTCTTCTTTTAAAGCTGTCCAAGGTAGGTGCGCTGACAACAGCAGATGGCAAGTCATTCCAATAGTTAACCACTCTATTTGAGAAGAAGTTTTTTCTGACATCCGTTCTGGCGAAATGTTTAGTAAGTTTAAAGTTATGTCCTCGTGTTATAGATGTGTTGAGTTTAAATAAATTGTCAGTGTTAGTTTTATAACTATGATGAAGGTATTTATAAACTTCACACATATCTTGTCTACGCCTACGAAGTTCCAGTGGTTCAATATGAAAAGGGTGGTTTGAAATTCTAGTACACCTACGCTGAACTTTATCTAAAGCTTCTATATCTTTAACTAAATATGGTGACCAAACTGTTGATCCGTATTCTAAAATTGGACGTACGATTGATTTGTATAATATAGATACTTTCTCAGATGTAAGATTAGTAAAACATCTTCTAATAAGACCAATACGTTGGTTTGCTTTCTTAACTATATGAGAAATATGACAATCCGGGTGTAAGTTATTAGAAATGATAACTCCTAAATCTCGTTGGTTATCCTCTTCTATTAAAGGTATTCCATTCAAGTAGTATATAAATTCGAAACATTTACGTATTCGAAGTACTATGCATTTTGTTTCATTGAAACGCAACAACCATATTTTAGACCAAGCTGATAAAGTGTTCAAATCTTCCTGTATCTCTTGACAATCATCAGGATCAATAATTTCACGATAAAGCTTTGTATCATCGGCAAAGAGTTTTGCTGTAGAGTTGACACAGTCTGGTAAATCGTTTACATACAATAAAAAGAGTATAGGGCCCAAGATTGAGCCTTGTGGAACGCCGCTAGTAACATTCATCCAACTAGAAGATCCACCTGGTAAAACTACTTTTTGGCGGCGGTTATTAAGAAAGGATACAATCCATCTTAAAACATTACCACGAATCCCAGCATTT
This sequence comes from Bathymodiolus brooksi, assembly GCA_963680875.1. Classification (NCBI taxonomy): domain Eukaryota; kingdom Metazoa; phylum Mollusca; class Bivalvia; order Mytilida; family Modiolidae; genus Bathymodiolus; species Bathymodiolus brooksi. The sequence goes on from OY804575.1 coordinate 61,247,805, forward strand.
CTAAATTTCAATTTTAATCTGTTATGCGGCACTGTGTCAAAAGCCTTGGCAAAATCTAAGTAAATGGCATCTGTACCTAATTTATTGTCAAAAGAATCAGTCCAATCGTTCAGACATTCAATAAGTTGCGTAATACATGAGCACATTCTTTGAAATCCATGTTGATGGCAAGATATAATACGATTTCTAGTAATATGAGTAATAATAGCATCTTGAATAAGTCTTTCAAATAATTTCACAATCTGACTGGTTAATGAAACGGGTCTATAGTTAGTAGCAATAGATCGAGAGCCTTTCTTAAATAAAGGAGTCACATTAGCATCACGCCAATCTTGTGGTCGGCAAATGATTTAAAAATTCTAGATCGTCCCTTATAAAACTAGGTACTTCACAACATAGTGGTTTAAGTATAATGTCTATAAAATGGCTTAATCGTTGAGTGACGCAATTGGGTCCGCCAACAATAGGACGAAATTTTAAATCATCCGGATTTAAAATTTTGATACATTCTGTGTGTTGTTCCAGTATTGCGTTTGAGATTACTTCACTTTTATGCACTTTTGGCAATCCATAAAAATAGCTTTCTGTAAATGTAAAATTTGTAATATAACCAATTTCTTCTTTATGTAATTCACCTTCATGTTCATGTAACAATTTAGTTATCATTTTATATGTCTTCTGATCTGCCTTTTTATCCGTTTCTTCATAATACATTCCATCTTTCAACATGTCCAAAATTTTGTCTCTGTAATATTCTCGATCTAAAATTACAACAGCATTACCTTTATCTGCCTCTTTTATCACGATCGATTTATCTGATTTTAATCTAAATAAAGCTTGTCGTTCGTTGCGGCATAAATTATCCTTAACATGTATATTTGTTTCAAGTGAATTACTTTTTAATGTATTAATTGATTCCTCTAAGTATTTATCCTTTGTAGGTTTAGGGATCCAGTCGGATTTGTTTCTAACTAACGGTCCTCCTATATCATCATCTTCATCTTCTTCATTTCCATTAAATATATAGTTAATTCTCAATCGTCTGCAAAAAACGTCAATATCCGCTCCAAGCAATGTTTTATCTTCATTTGGAGTTTATATATATATATATAAACGTCTAAAATGTAGCACAACAACACCAAAAAAGATGTCAAAATATAACAAAAATAACTATAAGTCTACAAAAAGACTATAATTATAATCAAGTTGACGGATATTTCGCTTGACCGACAAGCTTCATCAGCGTCTGTAATCTGATTTGAAAAATAGTCTCGTGACCATCAGTTATCGTGACGTAAATCATAATCCTGAACTTTATACTTTATATTATTCAAATATATACGTGTATGTACACTAATTTATAAACAATATGAAAAGAATGAGAAAAGGTAATGATGAAATTTACCAACTAGCTAAGGACCAAGCACTGGATAAAAAGTTAAAAAAAAAACACCAAAAGATTTAGGCCTTTTTGTTTATGCCCTGCGGATGTATTGTTTGTAACTCGCAGATCCAAAAACTCTCTCTTTTATGTCTTTGATTCTCTTTCCAACTTGGATTGTGGTCAATGATATAAATTTTGGATCTGACAAAGTCATCCAATGAGTGCCCCGACGACACAAAGTGTTGACTCACGGGCAAGAGCGTCTTTTTTGTAAGGTCACTTCTGTGTCCATTCATTCTTTTGTTGAATGATTGGACACTTTCTCCTACGTATTGCGACCCGCGTTTTGCAATTATACTCCTTTCCTGTCGTCTTGCTATGGAACACTTGTGCGTGTTGCAATTGGAGACAGCACTTGCAACGCTTGTCACCACATGGTTTACACTGGCCGACCGTCGATGAAGGTCTAGATACCGCAGCTCTGACCAGTGTATCCTTAATGCTTTTAGGTCGCCGGAACGCTACAACGGGTGGTTCAGGGAACAACTTGGTCAGCGTTTCACTTTTTTGAATTTCTTTCCAATGATGACGGACAATGCCTGAAATTTTTCTCTAAAGAGGGATGGCAAGTGAGAACAAGGGGAACCCGTTTGTTGATCTTTTTTCTTTGTACTCCAGGTCATTTCTGTCAATTTCACTGGCCTTTTTTTTTAAATATGCACCCTATATCATTTTAAAGACATAATATATATATAACTTTATTAATTAACTTTGATTTATTAGCCTTTATATGATCAAATCTGTCAATACAATATAAAAACTTTCATTGGGCCAATACGGCAAAAACCAGTCCAATACGGATATTTTCCGTATTGGCCCAATTCCAGTCAGTCCAATAACAACTAGATCGGAATCCGCTGGAAATTTCGACATATTGCAAGGATACATCCCGGTGGATATTGGACTGGTTAATTAATAAAGGTATCATTACGTGATGTTTTTCATATTGGTTTAGTTATAGGTCCTCGGTCTGCTGTATTGGCGTTCGGTTGCGCCTCAGGACAATACAGCAGGCCTCGGACCTATAACTAGGTCAATATGAAAAACATCACGTAATAATACTATATCATTAAAACAAATAAGCATTGTCTTTTTCATTTAAGTCATATATAACTTTATTAAATTAATGTGCACCCCTACCTACTATAAAGTTATATTATGTCTTAAATGATAAAGACAAGCCCATGTGTAATGATGTAGCAGAACACAACGCGTGCCCTGCAACAATCACCAATTGTAGCCAGGAACAACAAACAACACGCCTGCTGCCATTTCTTATATTTATTCAAGACAACTCTAATACGTAAAACAAATCCGGACAAAGTACAAACGGAGATCACTCTTACACAAACTTACGAGACCATACAAACAACCACACAACACCTGTGGTGGTGGTGATACAATGAACGGCTAATGCCAATACAAATCATAATACTAATATTTAGGTTGAAAATGTAATACGGTTTCACTATCATGTGACTTCAAAATTTCAGGTCCTTTCACTGTGTTCGGTCCGACAGATGCTGCATTCGCCAAACTTCCCAAAAGGGTATTAAACATGTTGATGAAAGACAAAATGCTACTTCAAGACGTTCTCAAATTCCACGTGACCAGTGGTAAAGTCTTCTCAACACAGCTGACCAATGAATTGGTCGTACCTTCACTGAACCCAATGGCCAAAATCAGAGTCAATATCTACCAAATGGGAAAGGTAATATTTAAAAACAAATGCGGGAAAAAACATATTTGATAACAACATGCCTCATTAATCATTTGTATGTCTTATATAGTCAAACCTGTATTAAGAGGTCAGCTTTGGGACAAAGCAAAAGTGGTCTTATAAGACAGGTGACCTCTTAAAAGAGGTTCAATTCATATGAACGTGTCTATGACAGGACAAGAAAAACGACCTCTTAATACAGGTGACTGCTTAATAGAGGTGACCTCATGGGCAGGTTTTACTGTAATTACTTGTGAGGGTAGTTTAAACAGTTGGCATGTTTAATAATTTAATACAGATAATCGTACTGATGTATCTAGTTACATTTAAATCGTTATCACTCTAGATTCAAATGACCTTACCCCCTCATCAATTAATTCTCATTTCGCATGCTTATATAGGGTTAGGGGTTATGGTTATGGCGTTTAACGCCACTTTTAACAATATTTCAGTTATATTGTGGCGGTCAGTTTTATTTGTGGAGGATGGTTGGTTTGGTTGGTTTTTGGTGTTTAACGCCACTTTCAACAATATTTCAGTTATTTCTTGGCAGTCAGTTTTATTAGTGGAGGAAACCGGAGTACTCGGAGAAAACCACCGACCTGTCGCAATTTAGTTACTGACAAACTTTATCACATAATGTTGTATCGAGTACACCGCGCCATGAAATGGGTTCGAACTCACAACTTTAGTGGCGATAGGTACTGATTACACAGGTAGTTGTAAATCCAACTACCATACGATCACGACCACGACTTTCCCTATTTGTGGAGGAAACCGGAGAAAACACGCATTTTTGTATAAGATGCTTTCAACATTGATAAAATTCTATGAAACGCAATTTTCATAGTATGATATTTGCATTGTATTGTATATTGTTTTATATGCCTTCAACCACTTTGGGGTAAACTTGAGCTTAATAAAATAATGGCTTGATAAAATGTTTAAACTATAATACAGGTTATCACAGCATCAGGAAGCCCAGTCGTAATGCCAAACCAGAATGCATCAAATGGAGTAATCCACGTGATTGACAGAGTTATGTTCCCTCTTCCTCTTGAACCCCTTACTGGACTTGTCACCAAGGATCCAATGCTATCTACCCTACTTACTGCTGTCAAGGCTGCAGGTCTCGTTGACACACTTTCAGGTAAACATACGTTATCAGTAAAATTAGGCATAGATTATCTTTCCCTTTGTATTTAACAAAACAGAAAACGGTTTCAAAGACGGTGATTCATATAAGGTATGTATATTGCCATTTCAACATAATGTGTTTAAACGTTTTTCAAAATTGAGATTGCTGCAGTTCCATTTCCAAATACTAGCTGTTTTGCAAAAGGTACTTTTTTTATTTTGTGATTGGATTCTTTTGAATTACGATTATTGAAGTAACATCTCCCTTGCACAACGGCAAACCAAAACAAAGAGTGGTTGATCGTATGGTTATAAAGATAAGCTTATCATTGCATCAACAATATCGTCTAAATTACGCACTCCCTGTCATATAAATGCCGTTTTATTAAACATACCCTCTTGAAGTTTTTTCACCTTCGAATTTACAAAATTTAATTCATAGCATCTTGTAACATCGTGTCATAATTATTGGGAATTTTATGTCAATACACATATTGTAGGTGCTGGACCATTTACTCTATTTGCCCCAACAAACAAGGCTTTCCAGGCACTCCCAGCTGGAGCATTGGACAACCTCTTGAAAAACAAGACTGCTTTAACAGATGTCCTGACTTACCACGTTTTATCTGGAACAGACTATAGTGCTGGTTTGACCAATGGCATGATGGCAAAAACAGTGGAGGGCAAATCGCTCACAATAAGCATAATGGGAGGTTCGTATACATATGATTTACACTTCATCACCTGATGTCGGTCTTCGTCGTCTGTTTCTTCCCTCAAAACTATTCACAATTTCATTACTTTTCTAGAATATGAGTTTTACTCCACAATACTCCTCTCATCTCTTTTATATTTTACGATAAATTGTTAGGGTTAAGGTTGTGGTGTTTAACGCCACTTTCGTCTTGGCGTCATAATAATACCTTGTTAAACACGAGTTCCTTGTTTTACTGTAGGATATGTTGTTTTTGACTAATTTTGACTACTAGTATATTACAAATTATCTACTTGCAAGAAAAATCTTATTAAAATTCTCTGCTACATGTATATACAAATGGATTACGTAGATGCAACTTGGTCATGGTAGTCCTTTTGTGTTGGCATCTAAAAATTACCAGAATCCCAACCTTAATCCAAATGTTAAAGTGATGGGGGAAATGAAGCTAAGTATTTAACAAAGTGCTTATAGTTACTAATAATTGCTTTCATTGCGAATATATATAAAAACCACATCGGTGGTGCAATGGTTGGCGTGCTCGCTTCGGGTGTGATATATTCGGTAAAAAGCTCCCGAGAGCTTGTGTTTATTGTTATTCAAAAACCGAATTCAAATAAAGTTTTCTTATCTTATTCTTATCTTATCGTGTGTTCGAATCTGGTCTGGTCAAACCAAAGACTATGAAATTGGCATTTCCTGCTACAAAAAGGGATGCGATACATTGTATGTGATACAGAGTGTGCGACACGGATTTCAGTTTAGCATCTATATCCGACTTCAAAAATTGTTTAAATCTACCTTTGTCTCATTATTTCTGATACATGTATTACATGTATATTCTAACACGACGTCCTTCTTTCACTTTGTTAACAAACGAGCGAGTTATCCATTCGGTATAATCTCATTAGCACATGCGCCGGTGAATGCGACTGATTTTTTCATTGGCAGGATAAATTGTGTGCGACATTTTCCGCAAACGTAAATATAAATGACCGTTTTCCAATCAAAATATACTACCATATTTGTACTCTTAGACATATCAGAATTGAAATAAATCATGGAAGCCAGAATGTGTTTTGAGTTTTAACATGGATTGGCGGATATTAGTAAATTTTATCCCTGGCTTCTAGCTTGGGATAAAATACTAATATCCATTTGTCCCACAATGTCTGATATGATATAGTGTTTAATTCTACTATTTGTCCCGCAATGTCTGATATGATATAGTGTTTAATTGTACTATTTGTCCCGCAATGTCTGATAAGATATAGTGTTTAATTCTACTATTTGTCTGATATGTACTAGTGTTTAATTCAAAATGTTTTGTAGGAAAAGTGATGGTAGGTAAAGCCACAGTTGAACGAGCTGACCTATCTGTATCTAACGGAGTTGTCCACGTCATCGATGCTGTGCTTCTCCCACCGATGAGACCATGAACATTTCACTGTGCAATCTCCATTATTTCATAGTAATATATTCTAAATTGTGATGGTTATTAATGTATTTCTCATTGATGTTACATTAAAATCTATATTAATTTGTGTTTGTCTCCTTTCATTTTTGGAGGGTGGGTTATGGTGTTTTACTCCACTTTCAACAATCTTTCAGTTACAATACAAGATAGAAAATCCAAAAACTATCAAATTGGTATTTGCTGCTTCTCCGCTATGTACAAATTATTAGTTTATAGTTCTTAAACAGACAATTTTTTAAAAACTAGAAATAGTTAGCTGTGCAGTTGTTATATGGTAATAATTTTCATTTTTTGAGTTGAAAAACATTGTATTTATAAAATAAAGAAAAAAAATTAAGTCAACACATGAAAAAGCCAATAATGTATAAAAAGGTAGCCATTTGAATTCGTAAATATGAGATTAGGTTGATCTAATTCCTAACATTGATTAATTAATTACATTCATTTTTTTGTCACGTAGCAGTACAGAAATATTGTTGAAAGTGGCATTAAACAGCATAAACCAAAGCAGAAATATGGATCCATGTCCTACACACTAAATTAGATACCTATTATTTTTACGGCAGCAAATTTTAGAAATAATTCGAATATATTCAGATTTTAGTTAAAATCGCTAGTTATATAATTTAAGATGTAATGTGAAAAAGTTATGCTCAATAGAATTATTCTGAAATGGACCAAGGAGGAAAGGTCAGGTTTCTAGTCTTCTATTATTATTTTCCCGGTTTTTTTTTCTTTGTATATACAAATTTGTTTATATTCATATAAAGTGCTTTGTGAGAACAAGTGCTTATATTTTAGTTTGTTTTGGTTTTTTTTGCTATTTTGATAGATGATTCACAGAATCTTTATATATCATTGCAATATTTTATTTTATTTAAAAGCTTTGGTGTGTATATTATATTGTTATGTTATTGGATTTTGTTTAGTTTTTTACGATAGGGTTGGGTTTTATCGCAATGATAAACTTTTTTGTAACAATCCATCCAATTTTATATTTTAATTACATTTTTTTTAAATTCATTAACAAATAATTTATAAAAGAAGAGTAAAGAAGCAAATATTTTTTTTCTCTCAAAGAAATTTGTACATAGTATTAAGGAGGAAGAGCCCAGACTGGTTGACTCGGAAACAAGTTAACGTGTCCGAGTGGAGCGACATATCTACCTACGGACTGTTGTTTCAATAAGCTGACAATATAGAGATCCAATTAAGCGTGTTGGTCTAGTACATAGCCGACATCATCTTGATCTTATCGAATGTGGCTTAATCTCGACATGACAGAGCTGAAAAATTGCTCGTTTGGACTTAAACAACAATGATTCGCTCACAATTACTCAAATATTACTCTCTTGACGTCAGACAACAATGAATTAATCAACCAACTGAATATATATATTTAGAAACATAGATGTCAAATATAGTGTGCTCAGCACGTTTCAGGAATAACCTTCACTTGGGTACACTTAATAGTCGACAAATTGGAGAGTCGAAAAAATTAAAGGTCTTGTGAGCAATTTCACCTGTTACTGTACAAATCTATCTCCTCAATAAATTCTTAACATCTAAATTACGACACACACAGAAGTAATGTTTATCAACTAGTAATGGAACTACTAGGTATGTCTAGCTCATCACAGGATTGTGAAATTTAGAATGATTTATTTCCTGTTTTAAATGTGGTTTCTTCCAAAGTTCATTTCAAAACATTCATATCTTTATGCATAACAGTGGCCAGGAGAACCACATAAAAAAGAAATATGCACATATAGAAAGTATTACTCTTATATCAAATATTAAACAAGTCAACAAGGGATTCCTCCTGTGCCAGTTTTACTGCAATCAAGTGCAACCCAAAAACTATAACTGATAGAGGAAATCCACTGGAATACTATTTGAAGCACTTATCACAATTCGTCAACATACCACTGTAAGGTCTAAAGACAATCAATTAAAAAACTGCATCAAAATTGTATGCAAAATAAAAATTCTCTATACTTTCCAAAGGTTGGAAATTGTGAAAGTTGGACCCCATTTAGCCTTTTTGCTTAATAAAAAGGGCATTTCATTTACTGATTCATAAATAACTCATTCAGATGAGAATTTTGCAAATATCTGCATTAAAATTGGATGAAAAACAGAAAAGTAATAATGTGTACTGGAACACAGATGTCACTGCATCTAGCTAAAGTAATCAGGGGCATGTGGATATCACATAATTACATACAACAATTGTATATGTATCATACTTTAATAATAATTATTACTCTTCATGTTAGAAACTCATTATAATTGACATGATATTATCGAAACATAATTTCACAAAGAATAAATAGTGTCGTTCCTCGCATAGTACTATTGTTGGAGTCATTACTATGCTGATGGGCGGAGCTTAGAACAATGCTATGTCATTTAAATAGGCTGGGTCTAAACGGGATCACCTGAGCGCTTTTAACAGTGTACAATTTACAATGTATTATACGTTTTTCTTTAACGTTGATGCTGTCGTCTGTCAAAACAATGGCCAGTTCCAAGTTTGAGAATTAAATATTTGACAGTTCATTGTTATTGTTGAAATTAAATATTTCTTGAATTTAAATGAATATCATTTGCCAATCGTTATACTATCAATACATTTTAGACAAATTTCATTTTTTAAAATCACCAAAGACATTCAGAGTAATAATAACAATAATATTGTGTTGTCCATGTTATATGCTGAAATATGTCCCAAGGTTAGAAGGTATAATGCACTCCCCTTTGCCTTCTAACCTTGGGACATATTTCGGCATATAACATGGACAACACAATATTATTGTATAAATATATCACAGACAAACTAAATGCATATTTGACAATATAAATGGCAAATTCATTCATAGATCCCATGTAGCAATACAATTATTAATTCCTTCTAGGAAAATATCAAACATTACAATTATTCTTACATAATGATTTTAAATACATAATTCTATTGGTTTAGATCCTGTCATGTGACATCCTGTAAATTCTGATATTGTTGGATTAAAAATCATATTGACTCCGTTTCAATTTCACACTCGATTTTTTTTTTACTAACAACCGCTTGCATTCACTTTCACCTATCTAATACATTGAATGTATTAAAACAAGTACTGACTTTTATATCAGTCAATATGAGTTATTATGGAACTAAGGAACCTGTATTCACTTCAGCCTTCAGTCTTGTTCAATATTGATTTCTTCGGTCAAAAAAACTTCAACTGATCTTTACAAAAGACAATAGTCATAAAAAATTAAGGTGATAATAAATAATATTTAAAATTGAAAGTACAGTCAAACTTGCCCTAACGGTCACCTCTCTTTTCCAGTCACTGCCAGGCCCCCTCGTGGATTTTTATGTAATAAATTAACTTAAATTAACGGTCATTTCCTTTACGCGGCCAACGGTCAGAAAAATTTGTCTCAATAATGTTAAAATGCCTATTTTAACGGTCACAAATATATTTATTTTGGTGCTTGCGGATAGCATTCGTGATTAACACAGTATTGATTTTTGCTTCAGTCACGTGACATCTTATTTGATCATGTGGCAAATTATCTCCCCTGTCGTAGTTTACATGTCAACAGAATAACCCCAGGCTAGAACTTGGCAATCAACGATGATTAAGTTTAAATTAAAGATGATTAATTTAATTAAGATGTCCAGAACAGGTGTAACAGGTAAGTTCACAACAGGTGAGTAAAATTAAGGCTTTAAATAAAGAAAAACGACATTGTTTTGTCAGTCATAAAAATGTCACGCAAGGTGTTAACGTTATCCGAAAGAGTTGAAGCCATCAAACTACATGACGGTGGGAAAAGTTCTCGAGATGTTGCACAGATAATGGGCATTGGAAGAACGCAAATCCAACAGATTATTAAAAGGAAAAGTGAAGTTCTTGACGATTATGAAAGCAACGTCAGCAACGATCGTAAGAGAAAAAGACACAAAACCAGGAACGAGGACATCAACGACCTGTGCTGGGATTGGGTGCAAGAAGCCATTAGACGACGAATTAATGTGACAGGGCCTATGATAAAGGAGAAAGGATTGAAATTTGCATGTACATGTATATATATATGTAAAGCCACCTGATGAGTACCCTTGGCAGGGACGAAACAGTTTTAATTCCAGAATATTTGTAATACTTAAAAAATTGTGAACCTTGAATTACAGGTCACCTTTATTAATCAGCCAGTTTTTGCCGGCCCTTAAGTGGCTGCTTAAATCAAGTTTGACTGAATTTTACCACCATCACATTTTCCTTCGGTACGTTATACTTATGAAAAGAGAGTTTAAACAATGACGATCATCAATATCAACAAAATGAACAATCACCCCTCATTGTATGGATCTATTTTTTTTTTTAAATATATGATCACATACATTCATGTTTCCATTTTCCCCCACAAAGGTATTTTTAACTCACAATCACATAATTACCGATAAAAAAATTATCTATAAAAATAAATACAAATCGTCCAAGAATTTTATATCTATAAAAAATAAAAAATAAATACAAATCTTTCAAGTATTTAATAATTGCTTTTATTTAGACAAGAAATAAAAATCTAACAAACAACAACAAAATAATCACAGACAAAAAATATGGACGGTATATAATTATGAAATAATTTATGGCAGCCGTAGATTTGTGCTCATTTAACCATGGGTTGGGCATTTATATTTGATTATTTTTTCCCCAAGCACTAGCGAGGGATAAAATACGAATATAAATGCCCAACCCATGGTTAAATGTACACAAATCTATGGCTGCCATGAATTATTTCTTTTCTAATATGACAAATACGGTAATTTTTATGACCCTAGGCGACCTTAGAATCCGCCACACAACGGCTGTTCCGTTTAGCCCCCTTCACATATGAATACGAATATTGGTTGTTTATGTCATCAAAATTTCATGTGGGAGGTGGCCGGAACATCCGTCCATAAAACCCCAGATGAGTGCATTTTCATCGCATATTTGTGTATACATGTAAACTAAGTAATATAATGTGTAGTTGTTGTGTATGACCTAACGGAAATGGCCTTGTAAGCTTTTATTCATTACAGAAACTGTTTAAATTATGTTTTTTTGTTTCCAATCGATAATTTGAGTGTGCAGGTGCTAAAGGTAGATATATACCGACATATACTGGTTGACGATATATAGTCCGTCATATTAGAATAAACAATAAATGCAATATATTTTTATAAATGCCTTATCAAAGCAAAACAGAAAAAAATAAATACATGTATTTATATATATAAAAAAATATAGTAACATATTGTTCATCAAGATACAATAGATTTCATAAATTGCACCATTTTATTTAAGAGGACATTTTTAATAGAATTTTTTTAGGTCAATATTTTGATTTAACTACAAAATGTATGTAATTACCATTGAAAAAAAATCATTGCTGTGAATGGAATTGTTACTGTATTGCCAGTTAAAGCATAGGGTTTGATCTAAAGCTAACAGAGGACTCGTTTTATCTACTACAAGATGCATAAGATATGAAAATATCAATAGTTTGTAATGTCAAATAAAACTTCATTTACAGTATATGGCAATATTAGAATCTGTCTAGCTAATTTACCATGTACCAACCACCGAACAGTAAAAATTATATCCGGCCGATCTACAATGTAGCAACCATCAGACAGGAAAACACTTATATCAGCAAATCAAATCTGAATCTTATTGATCAGCATTATCTATTGTACATTTAAATAACTATAATGTCTTTGCGGCTTGATTTAAAAAATAATAATACAATAAAATAAAAAATATCTATGACAAATGAGACAGTCTAAAGTTGAAGTACTTTTGTCAAATAACTGCTTAATTTGAAGACATTTTCCTAATTATATCCAAAAATGATGAAATAAATGTTATACTTAAAAAATTAACAATATGTTAAATAATTCATTTTGCACTCTCTAACTGTAGCTCTTCCAACTGTATTATTGTTCTATGTTTATCCAAGTCTAATTCATTCAACAGCTGGTCAGCTATTCTGCTCCTCAGTCTTCCTCCCACCTATTAAAAAATTTAATAGATTTTATTTTATCACAGAGAAGTGGGATCATTGATTTCAAATAAGTCGTAAAAACTGGATTTATTTGCAAATTTATTTTAAGAATTATCCATAGAACACTACTGAAAAATTGCTGAATTTTTTTTTTGCAACATTTCAGTCAATATGGCAACTACATTGTATTTTGCCCAATGGCTTAAATGGCTTCGTGATATTTTTAAACGATTCTCATGCTAGAACAAAATAATGGATTGATAAAAAGTCATGATGTATTTTATACAAAATAATGGATTGATAAAAAGTCATGATGTATTTCATACAAAATAATGGATTGATAAAAAGTCATGATGTATTTCATACAAAATAATGATCATTATCCTAATGACGATTTTTTTCTGATAGGGCATGGTGTAAAAACCTACTGTCATCCCATAGGTCCAAAGGTCATTATTTTGTTATATATAGAAATACAATAGTTTCTGAAAAAGGCAAATTAAGACTAAATGTAACTTTAAAAAAAAACCCATTTCCGATCTCCTTCAAACAAACATCACATGGTCATTACAAGATATTGAGCTTACAGTTTTAGGTCTTTGAATCTTCTTTGAGCCTTCAATGTTGTTAAGTTGATCTATGGCACTAACAGGTCCTGGTGTAAGACTACGATTGGCAGGCCATGTGACAGGTGGAGGCCACATAGATGTTGACGTCCTACTGGACTGAACACTCTGTTGTCGCTGGGTAGCTGAATGAATCCTACTGGAACGACTTTTTGCTGAAAAAAAAATTTATTACAATAAAACATACCAACAAGATGAAAACTCACAATGCAAAAACTATAATTTTAATCAGAACAAATTATATAAAATTCACAAGTAAAGCTTTGGTTTTCTAATTCTTGGTAGTATTATGGTTAGCATGCTCACCTCAAGTGTGGTAGATCTTGGGTTCAATGCCGAATCTGGTCAAACCAAAAATAATAAAATTGGTATTTTTTGCTTCTTCACTAAACATGCAGCACTAAGGAGAAAAAGTAAAGACTGGCATTGACAGAGTCAGGATAATGAGTCCATAGGTCTACCTGCGGACTGTTCTTTCAGTGAGCTAGCACTATAAAAATCTAACTCCGCATGTTGGTCTAGTACAAAACAGATATCATCATCATCATCTCATCAAAAAGTACAGACATAGCGTAAAAAATTGTTACTTGGTATTAACACTTAACAAATGACTGATTTTCTATCTACAGACTTACTTGTGGGTGCTGGAGAATATGATATGGCAGACTGTGTTCTGGCTAACATAACACTTTCTAAATCATACACCTAAAATCAAACATAATCCCATTATATATATATAGGGTAGGTTTATGGTGTTTAACGGCACAATATTTCAGCTATATCGTGGCGGAAACTGGAGTACCCAGAGAAAACCACCGACTTCCCTCACCTTATGTCTATATTTCAAATGATGTGCTTACTCAGAACTTAAGGTACTGAACAGAAACAAAATGTATGACGAATAGACGAACAAACATGGGCAAAACTTAATGCCCCTGATGACTAGCCAGTTGGGGCATAAAAAATCACATTAGTTTTCTTCCTAATTATATATCTCTGTTATAATACATTCAAGATAAATTCCAGTTCATAAACAGAGAATATTGACACAAGTATTGATATGGTTTGGTTTGGTTTTATGGTGTTTAACGCCACTTTCAACAATATTTCAGCTATATCGTGCCGGTCAGTTTTATTGGTGAAGGAAACCGGAGTACCTGGAGAAAACAACTAACCTGTCAGTATTGATATCCTTATTAATTATTACAAATAACAGGGTGAATTTGATTTAAACATTACTAAAAAATAAAGTATAACGGGATGAAAATGGCAGTCAATAAATACATGATAAAAAGCTCAATGATATATATCATTTGTTTATCTAATTATTACACTAAGCACAGTATTAATGAGTAAGAGCAAAGAGTGATTGGTTCGTCATTTGTTTATCTAATTATTACACTAAGCACAGTATTAATGAGTAAGAGCAAAGAGTGATTGGTTCGTCATTTGTTTATCTAATTATTACACTAAGCACAGTAGTAATGAGTAAGAGCAAAGAGTGATTGGTTCGTCATTTGTTTATCTAATTATTACACTAAGCACAGTATTAATGAGTAAGAGCAAAGAGTGATTGGTTCGGAATCAGGATAATGTGTCACGTGGAGCAACATATCTACACATGGATTGTTGTTTCAGGTAATCCATCTAAGTATGTTGGTCTAGAACAAAGTGGATATCATTATCATCTCATAAAATGTAACTTGTTAATGACATGATATAGCTACAAAATTGCTCATTTGCTGTAAAAAACAACAATTACTCACACTCAGATAGAAAATCTGATAATTATATGATTAAGTACAATATATATCTTACATGGGTTTGAAGGTCGTCAACTCTATTAAAAGCATCTAATTTGAGATTCCTTTCATGAGACAACTGTTTCTTAACAGATTCAATATCCTTAGAAATCTTATCTTCTTTGATGTGTCGTAGACGCTCAATTTTATCCTGCTCCTCAGTAATGATTTTTAGTCTTGTTTCCCTATCGTCAAGTTCTCTAGCCTGCAAATAGAAAGTTAATATCAGCATAATAATTCACTAACATCTGGTTGAAAGATATCATTAGGTCATATATACACTCTGACAAAAGTTAAGCACCACCCTATATTTTTATCGATATATTTTTTTACACCAATACTGTTAAAACAATAAAATAGATATCACCATTTTTCTTACACTTCTCAAAAGACTACACCAAGGGCTCTAAAATTACCAATCTACGAAGTATTTATCATCCTGAAAGACGTGACTATGACGTGGCAAAAATGGGGTTCAAAACAGGCGCTGGAAAAACGTGAAACCAGTTTGTCTTTGATGGAAGTTTTTAACATTACATTAAAATGCAGAGTATATCCACCGCGTTTATTGTGAAGTTCTGTAACACGCCTCGTCATGCTTCGCACAAGACACCTAAGCCGTTCTTGGGGGAACTGTTGCCACTCCTGTAAGATAGCAGTTCTTAATTCGTCAATATTTTGACATTTTGGATTGCGTCGGTTAATTTTTCGGCCAATAAAGTCCCATACATGCTCTATAGGGTTCATGTCTGGCGACATCGCAGGCCATGGAATTGTCTGAACAGCCTCTTGCTGTAGAAAATGTTGTACAATTCGGGCTCCATGTGGCCTAGCGTTGTCATGAACATTGGCCTGTCAGCCAACGCATGATTGTCGAAATGGGGGAACTATGCGTGGAGCGAGCACATTGTCACGGTATTTTTGGCCTGTCAGATTACCATCAAGAACGTACAAGTCCAACTTACAGTCAAAAGAAAAACAACTCCAGACAGTAACACCCCCACCCCCAAAAGCAGTTGTGCCCAAAATGTGGTTGTCCTGAAATGAAGTGTTTCTTTGGCGCCAAACCCTTGCACGACCATCGGTAGGGCGTAACAAAAAACGACTTTCATCAGACCAGTGGACCCGTCTCCATGTGCAAATAGTCCACCCCAAATGATCATGTGACCAGTCAAATCGAGCATGGCGATGACGTAATGTCAACTGTGGACGTTTTATGGGTTGTCATGCTCGCATTCCCTGATGGTGGAGGCGTCTGATTACAGTGCGTGTGCTAATGTGGCCTTCAAACGCTAAATTACCACGAAGTGCACGAGCTGTACTGAACGGCCGTTGCCGCGCCCGTCTGAATATGAGCTTGGCGTCGTTTGGCGAGGTCTACCTGCATGTGGACGGTCAGTAACATTCCCCGTTTGACGAAAACACTGCATCAGTCGTACAATGATGGAATGGTTAACCCTGAAGTGGTCTGCCACCCTTCTATGGCTAAAACCACCGTTATGCATGCCAACAGCTTGCCACCTTTCTGGTATGGTTAATTTTCGCCACACCATACCAAACCAATAGAAAATGAAACTTAAAATTCTACACAAAAAAAATCAGCTTTCGTTCGCAAACACAAATTTTGAAAAGTACACGTGGCACTTTACACACCCTGTCATATACACATAAATAAAAATCGATCAATAACCTTTTTTAACAGGTAAGTAAGTATGTGTGTACAGGTAACGAAAACAGCAAACCGATTTGAAATAAGTTCATTATTAGAAAAGATATTATTGAAACAAGTCAGGTGGTGCTTAACTTTGGTCGGACTGTATATAATAAGAAAATATGGTAAGATCAGAAAGAACTTTATATTACAGTGGAACCTGTCTAATCTGGCACACCAAGGAACCAGGGAAATGTTTCGGATTGAATAGGATGTCCGGAAAACTCAGGTTTTATTTTAGTTAACAGAAATACTTTGAAAACTCAGGTGGCAGATTGCACAAGTTCCATTGTACATGTAATTAACAAGGAGAACAGCTTTAGTAAAAGAAAGGTGAAATAGTTATCTAATTAAAGACAGGTTGTTTTAAAATGAAAAAGGTATCTCAAAATTTAGGAGTTGCACATGCAAACTTTGGTGAAAAACGGATGAACAAGACAAAAACAATATGTCTGTCCACAAGGGGGTCCACTAGGAAATAGAAAATGCAAATATGCTTGTTTCTTTGCAAATATAACCGGTAAAATGCAAATAATTAAAGATTACCAGTTATATTAGCATTTACCAGTTAAATTAGCTAATTCCTGTTTATATTTGTCATTGTCTTGTTATATTTGCATTTGTCCTATTAAATTTGCACATTTTTTTTATATTTGCATTTTTCCTTTTAAATTCGTCTTGGTCATGTTATATTTGCATTGTCGAGTTAAATTTGCATTTGTCCTAATAAATTTGCACATATTTTTATATTTGCATTTTTCCTTTTATATTTGCATTTTTCCTTTTAAATTTGCATTCTCCTGTTAAATTTGCATTTGTCCTATTAAATTTGCACATTTTTTTATATTTGCATTTTTCCTTTAAAATTTGCATTCTCCTGTTAAATTTGCACATTTTTTATATTTGCATTTTTCCATTTATATTTGCATTTTTCCTTTTAAATTTGCATTCTCCTGTTAAATTTGTATTTGTCCTATTAAATTTGCACATTTTTTTATATTTGTGTTTTTCCTTTTAAATTTGCATTGTCGCTGAGTAGAGAGATTACATAATACTGTAGTCGTCACTAGCTCATTGAATATGATGATCTATAGTATTATATTATCGTGTATCTATATGCATTTATTTATTTATTTATTTATTTATTATTATTATTATTATTATTTATGTTACACTAGTCTGGCACTTAATAAATTTAGTGTATTCAATACACAATAATCCATCAATTGTTGCATATTTGATTTTCATGTCGTATTTTAACTTAATGCGATGTTTATTAAGAAATGTGACTTTAAATGTATTAAAATATTAGCAAAGTGTGATACACGTACAGAATACTGTTGTCACTTCACTATTACTTGTTTTTGATTATCATGCGAGAAATACATTAACCTTGTATTACCTATGCTGAGACTATTTACTAAAAAATTAATTAAGTATATAATTAAACTATCGGTCTCTATTAAGCTATTTATGTCTTGTTTTATAGCACAGGATTGCGTATGTACAGCGTCAAAGTTATTGTGCTTTAAAAGTTCTGATTATTGTAATGAGGCACCTTAATGAACAATAAATATTTTTGTTTATGATATAAAACAAATAATCATATCCCTATGTAAACGCCGTAATGCACCCTTGTCCGATCCAACAGTAATATGTAATTTACGTGTAAACACTATTTTGTTAGTTAATTATATTGATCAATAAATACAGGATTTTTTTTTTTTTTAAATGTTTATATAAGTCCCTGATAAATATAAGAACAATCTATAATAGTATTATATTATTGTTTATTTATTTGTACCATTCTGGATGATAATAACTTTAGCATATTCAATATACAATAATCCATCAATCATTGTGTATTTGCCAGTTTTCATGAATTAAATGATGAAATGAATGTTGTATTAAAAATTCCTTCGGTGTTATTACGCCATGTTTTTATCATGTTTGTGTACTGCATGACAAGTACAAAACATGGTAGCACACAGGTAAATTATTGTACATAGCTTAGCTGTATTTTTTTTTATTTTACAGACATTTCAAGAAAAGGTATCAAAATATAAAATCGTTTGTTTTGTGCTATTTTTTTTTTTACTTTCCACAAGTTACTTTTATTATTTTCTGCTAAGTTTTTATCATTTATTTTTTAATTAAGTTTTATTATCATTGCTGTATTACTTTTATTAACAACTGTTTTCACTAACAAAACTATTTCTTTTATAAGTTAATTGTTAATTTGTTTGTGTGTGTGTGTGTGTGTGGTTATATATATATATATATATATATATTTTTTCTTTCTTCAGGTTGTTTTTTAATGATAGAATTATTTTATTCAAAAAGACTAATTAAGCTTTATTATCATTGCTGTATTACTTTTATTAACAACTGTTTTCACTAACAAAACTATTTCTTTTATAAGTTAATTGTTAATTTGTTTGTTTGTGTGTGTGTGTGTGTGTGGTTATATATATATATATTTTTTTTTTCTTTCTTCAGGTTGTTTTTTAATGATAGAATTATTTTATTCAAAAAGTGTGTGAACCGATAGTATACCTGTGCAATGATACAGGAATTGATCACACTGGGTGTTCTGACATTTTAATGGCCTTGTGTATAATTCATTACTCACTAATTCATATTAAAACAAAACAGAACATGTTTGAAATAAAGTTTCTTTAAAACGTTTCTGCTGATTTTGTCATTTATTGTATATTTTCATTTGCAAACCTGTGTCAAATTCAACTAACTTTTATGAGCCATGCATACTTTAAAATAAATAAATTTTTGGGGTGTGTAGAAATACTGCAAAGGACCTCCTTAGTGCACTAAGGACCTATAAACTGCACTAAGGACATGTTAGAATGGCCCAACACAAAGGAGGTTCCCAATGATAGATAATACAATATTTTGCCTATTTCCTAAAATTGATTTTGATTGATTAAAAAATATTAAAATTATACCATATTTTCTTGGCACGTAGCGACAGCCAATTAATTACATGTGATTACACAAGGCAGATCATGTTCAGTCAAGCATTTCAGTTTATGGCTTGTGTAGTTGTTTAATAGATAATGTGTATGGTGATTGTCTGCTATTTATCTATGAACTATGACCAACTAAATATATATAAATAAAAATGAAATCTGAAAGTTTATATTTTATATAATATAATTTATTACAATTAGTCATACAACAATAACAATCCTTTAAAGGTTGCCTTTATGCGGTACTGTTTATTATCTCAATTTTAATGTCATTTTAGGTGTAACAAGGGATGGTCCTAGCTGCTACTGTTTTTGGTCTGTGCCTTTGGCCCGGCTTACGAGCCAAACGTTTCACATTGGGTACTGTCAGTTTCCCGTCCGACGACTGGATCATTTTTGTGCTTAAGTTTCGGTTCTTTAAGAATCTGGCGAAGATCTTTTCTTTTTCTGTTGTTGTTTTGCTGGTCCATACGGTGTGGGCCACTGTGGGGTACATATAAATGTTGAAATGCACATTCTAGTTCATAATTTCCTTGTCCAAACAACGATTCATGAATGCGAACTTTAACAATTAAATCAATCAAATATTTTCAGACTCGTCCCTTTCTCAAATGAGACTGGTATTACTATTGGGTCTCTATAAACACTGCAAAGGACCTCTTTTGTACACAAAGAAGCACAAAAGACCATAAGGCACATTTTAATCAGCACAAATGACCTACATATTAAATTTCAAGTGAAAAAAAAAAAAATCACGAAAAGAATGTTTGAATTGTATCTATTAAGCCTTTAATAAAGGTTAATTTGTGACAACTTATAAAGTTGTTGAACGGTAATGAAGAAAATGAGTATCGGCACAGACCTGAATATACTGAATATGTTGTGATATATAATATATAGTATTATCGTAATTTCTTACTGTTTTTTATATAGCCTATTTGTGATATGTGTTTGTTACAATCTCATTTTTTACTACAGATTTACTGTTTCTAATATTATGTATATATTTAATAATAATAAAAAAAAAAAAAATGTGAAATATTTTTACACCACACATATTCATTACCGCACCGTAGATATCGACAATTATATATTACAATTATCGAATTCTTAAATTACTAATAAACAAAAAAGGTAACATTTATTATGCATTTTTTCCATCAAATCACGATTATTACTTAATTTCTATGTAATTAAATGTGGATTGTGCTCCTTTGTGCACAATGCTCACTGACACAACAGTCCGCGGATAGACATGTCGCACCACTCGACACATATACCTGATTAAAAAAATGACATCCATGAAAAAATGTATGACTATATTTATTTAACCTATATAAATGTATAAGAACATGCTGAATAGTTGAATTGGTGCATCTGGAATAATTCTAAATTCTTTTAAAGATCTGTCAATTCTCAACAGACTTTATGGAAATTGGTTGATTTGAGCAAAATGGTTTCTTTTTTCTTTTCTTACAATTGTGCGGATTATCCGTTACTAGTATTTAGAATATATCTAATTTATTCATAATATTATCTACATGACTAATGATACAAAATAAATTATTCACCTCTTTCATCAGCCTTTAAATTTTATGTGATCCTGAAACATGTTATTTTATATGTGTGAATATAAAATATAGATTCTGTCCAAAATCCTACTATCACCCCTCCCCCAGTGGTGGTGGGGGGGGGGGGGGGGGGGGCTAACATATTACTAGTAACTAATTTCTGGTTGACGGAATATGTAAATAATTGTAGCATCAGTGATTATAAAAACCATAAAATATTATGAAAATACGAAATATTCTTTTAAAAAATGTAAAAAAAAATCCGCGCATATGTAATGCACAGCAAACAGAATATCAGTACAGGATATGAATGTACTGTTAAATCTATGGTCACACCTTTGAAAATTTCCCTTACATATTGCATTGAAATTTGTTAAACTATATTCTATCAAATAAATTTCTTCTCAAATATCGGTAAAATTTTACACTTAAAAAATACGTTTTCACATAATAGCTGTGGTTTATTTATCTTTACAAAATTACTTAAATCGTGACCGTAGGAATAAATAGCTGTGGGCAGAGCAAACATTCAGATTGTTCATTTTTTTTTAACCAGTTTCAGTTACTTTTGCCGAAAAATATTTGACAGGCACGGTTACTAGTGTTCCTCCCTACGAAACTTTCAGTCTCATTAAAAAAAATATTCTTCGTCAGTCTAAAATCTACAAAAATCACTTCGAAAATTCAAATTTCTGAGGTATGTGACCTTTAGGTCACGTTGGTCATGTGACATAGTTTCATAAATATGCTGTTCATATCAACAGGGAATTTGATGATAAGCTCCGCCCACAAATGTTGGCGGTAGGCACAACCGCAGATTCCCCTTTAAGACATATATATCTAAGAATTAGTTGAATACTAAAAATGTATGAATTTTTTTTAATGTGAATTTTAATGTAATCTGCTTCCGAGCTATTGATGTTCCCACGAGCACGGATACTGTTTACAGGAGATGTCTTGTTACTTGGCGTATGTCGTTAGTCGTAATAATTACTAGTCTAGTGAAACTCACATAAGGAGATCGTAAGAGTGAAACGGTGTCCAGCTCGGTATATTTAACTCCAATTTTGTAATTTATAATTGAAAATTGTTGATTTACATGTATATATATATATATATCTGTACAAGAGAAATTAAAGAATATATCAATATCCCAATTGGAAGACAAAAGAGTTCACCCGATTAATGTATGTATTTACGGGTAAAATTTACAAATTTTTCCCGATTGGTCAGTATCAAATCGAATGTGAGGGGCCACCGAGGGTATTATACATCACTTGATTACAAAAAAAAATAATTTTGGAAATAGAATGGGATATGTTAATTAGTTTCAAAATGAAACGAACCATCCACGACTTTTTCATACCATCCAGGCCATATGGAACTATAATAGTATTACTGAGTCCGTAATGGATAAGTGTAGTAATTAAGAACACCAATGTAAGAGGGGGCCCAGGTGGCACAATGAGTTAGGTCGTTGGATCTAACAACTCATACAAGCCTATCACCAATACGGCGTGGGTTCGGGCTTGGCTTTGTAAATTACAAAATGGGTGCACTCGACTCGTAGCCGCAAGTGATAAAGTTTACCAATTGCTTGCCCATGGTCGGTGGTTCTCTCCGGCTTCCTCCACCACTAAAATTGGTCGCCATGATATATCTGAAATATTGTTGAAAAGTTAAAACACCAAAAATCAAATCAAATCAACCAATGTAAGAAGAGTTTGAAGATGCCAAAGGGAGTAATCAGAATCTGTACATCGAAGAACAGACAACACAATGGCCAAAGAAAAAGTACAAAAGGACAAACAACGATCTAGAAAACATACATATAAAACTAAAGATCGAGTAACACGAACCCCACTATAAACCAGGGGAGGGGGTGAACTCGGGTGCTCCGGAAGGGTAGCAGTTCCTGCTCCACTAGTGACACCTGTCGTGTTAATCTAGTTACAAACCGGTGATGTCATGAATGAGGAAAGGACCGGGAAGTGTTTACGACAAGTGGAACATGTCCGTTGTCATTTGTGACACAGATATTTTATAACGGTCAACCAAGCCTTGGTGGCGAACATAAACTTTCAACTTAACTAAGAGGAACCTTTGGTTCAGTAGCTTCCTTGTAAGCAGCAACCCTCTATCAAGGAAATCCTGATAGGAATAACAAGCTCTGGAATATCGCATCAACAGATATATATATATATATATACTCCATATGCAGGTTAAAATCGTGAGTGATCCTTTATCCAGTTTTCCAGTTAGCCTTCATCGTCCATTTTCTCTCTCTCCTCTTGTTTCTTTTTTTTTTCATATCATGTTACTTCTAAATCTCTAAAGCAATATTCACAGCTACCATGGCATGTATTTGCCCAAATTTATTCAGAAGAAAATCCTGTGGTCTACCCCAATTTCACAAATAGAACAGTGTACAACACTTATAAAATAAAAGGGTGCAATGATCACAATAGTCCCCCCGCTGTTTATATGAATCAATCAGCTTGGCACATGCACACACAGTATGGTGTCACTCAGTGGTGATGATTAGCATTGTTTTCATAACGTTTACTAGGTCAAATGAATGCAGTCAACCGTAAAATTGACTTCTTATCCGGACAATTAAATTCATCACGTGGCTCTCGCACACATTAATAAACATTTCACACATTTTATGAATTTAAAAAATACACACATCTAATGATCTGTAAAATGTTGACAAAAAATTGAATTCAAATCCAGACCATTCTTACCTTCAAAATTGCGATGGTTCACCAGTTGCATGATGTTTTCTTTTATGTGGATTTTTTTTATCTGCTTGAACTATCGTTGGCGTAATGGTTTGCGTGCTCGCCTTGGGTGCGGTAATTCCCAAGTTCGAGTCCGGTCGGGTCAAACTAAAGACTATAAAATTGGTATTTGTTCCTTCTCCGCTAAGCACGCAGCATTAATGAGGAACAGCAAAGACTGGTTGGCTCAGAATCAGAAAAATGTGTCCGAGTGGAGCGACATGTCTACCCATGGATTGTTAGTGACCTAGCACTATAAAAATCCAACTCAGCGTGTTGGTCTAGTACAAATATGACCTCATCATCATTTCATTGAAAATTAACTTATTCTCGCCATGATATACTAGTAGCTGGAAAGATACTGAATTTGGCATTAAATAACAATCACACACTCACTCATTGTATCTGCTTCATAAAGGATGTTATTTGTCGTCACTTTTGTAAAATTGACCAAAAAAGAAGTGTTTTTTAGTCGAAAAATTTAGTGTTCTGGCTCGAAGACGGGAGAAACGTCTAATGTCTGGAATGTCACAAATCACAAATATAATCCAAACGTGAATAAAAATAGATAATTACGATAAATATCAATCCTCCTTTGTTGAATTAACACAAACATATCTAAGATAAATTTCCAAATTATTGAAACACAAATTATTGATTATAAATCAGTAAATACATGGACAGGATCCAGTACACATTATCTGAAAACATTTCGGATGGGAAGAATGATGGATGGATTTGGCGACGACAGGATATGGACCATTTCCTAGTACAAGCAGGAATCCAAGTTAACTTTTCAGAATTTATTTTAATATTCGATCTCGTTTTTGGTTTTTATTGTTCTGGACAAAAATAGAGACAAAATACGGAAATAAAATCTTACTGACATTTGATTTTTTTTTTATGAAAGACAGCAGTATTGGGACAGTTCACTCGCGTAAGTAGCAGTCAAATTCAACTATTGAAAATTCATTATTTGAAAACATTTCGGGTGAGAAGAATGATGGACGGGCAGATTAATTTGGTGACGATAGGATAGGGACCGTTTTCTAGTGCAGGTAGGAATAAAATTGAGCTTTTCAGAATTTATTTTCTGTAAGTGAAAAGTATTTCATCTTTCTTAGTGGGTTACAGCACTTTAAGTTAATTATACACAAAGCCATAAAAATGTCAGAACCCCCAGTGTGATCATTTCCTGTATCCATTACACAGGTATACTATCAGTATTGGGACCATTCTCTCACGTAGTAGCATTCAAATTCAACTATTTGAATATTCATTATTTGAAAACATTTCGGGTGGGAAGAATGATGGACGGAAGGATTAATTGATGATGACAGGATAGGGACCGTTTTCTAGTGCAAGTAGGAATTAAATTAAACTTTTCAGAATTTATTTTCATATTCAATCTCGTTTTTGGATTTGATTGTTCTGGACAAAAATCGAGACAAAATACGGAAATAAAATCTTACTAACTGACATTTGATTTTTTTTTATGAAAGACGGCAGTATTGGGACATTCAAATTCAACTATTTGAATATTCATTATTTGAAAACATTTTGGGAGGGAAGAAATATGGACGGGCAGACTAATTTGGCGAGGACAGGATAGTTACCGTTTTCTAGTACAAGCAGAAATCAAATTAAACTTTTCAGAATTTATTTCAATATTCGATCTCATTTTTGTTTTTTATTGTTCTAAGCAAAAATCGAGACAAAATATGGAAATAAAATCTTACTGACATTTGATTTTTTTTAATGAAAGACAGCAGTATTGGGACAGTTCACTCGCGTAAGTAGCAGTCAAATTCAACTATTGAAAATTCATTATTTGAAAACATTTCGGGTGAGAAGAATGATGGACGGGCAGATTAATTTGGTGACGATAGGATAGGGACCGTTTTCTAGTGCAGGTAGGAATAAAATTGAGCTTTTCAGAATTTATTTTCTGTAAGTGAAAAGTATTTCATCTTTCTTAGTGGGTTACAGCACTTTAAGTTAATTATACACAAAGCCATAAAAATGTCAGAACCCCCAGTGTGATCATTTCCTGTATCCATTACACAGGTATACTATCAGTATTGGGACCATTCTCTCACGTAGTAGCATTCAAATTCAACTATTTGAATATTCATTATTTGAAAACATTTCGGGTGGGAAGAATGATGGACGGAAGGATTAATTGATGATGACAGGATAGGGACCGTTTTCTAGTGCAAGTAGGAATTAAATTAAACTTTTCAGAATTTATTTTCATATTCAATCTCGTTTTTGGATTTTATTGTTCTGGACAAAAATCGAGACAAAATACGGAAATAAAATCTTACTAACTGACATTTGATTTTTTTTTATGAAAGACGGCAGTATTGGGACATTCAAATTCAACTATTTGAATATTCATTATTTGAAAACATTTTGGGAGGGAAGAAATATGGATGGGCAGACTAATTTGGCGAGGACAGGATAGTTACCGTTTTCTAGTACAAGCAGAAATCAAATTAAACTTTTCAGAATTTATTTTAATATTCGATCTCATTTTTGTTTTTTATTGTTCTAAGCAAAAATCGAGACAAAATATGGAAATAAAATCTTACTGACATTTGATTTTTTTTTAATGAAAGACAGCAGTATTGGGACGGTTCACTCGCGTAAGTAGCAGTCAAATTCAACTATTGAAAATTCATTATTTGAAAACATTTCGGGTGAGAAGAATGATGGACGGGCAGATTAATTTGGTGACGATAGGATAGGGACCGTTTTCTAGTGCAGGTAGGAATAAAATTGAGCTTTTCAGCATTTATTTTCTGTAAGTGAAAAGTATTTCATCTTTCTTAGTGGGTTACAGCACTTTAAGTTAATTATACACAAGGCCATAAAAATGTCAGAACCCCCAGTGTGATCATTTCCTGTATCCATTACACAGGTATACTATCAGTATTGGGACCATTCTCTCACGTAGTAGCATTCAAATTCAACTATTTGAATATTCATTATTTGAAAACATTTCGGGTGGGAAGAATGATGGACGGAAGGATTAATTGATGATGACAGGATAGGGACCGTTTTCTAGTGCAAGTAGGAATTAAATTAAACTTTTCAGAATTTATTTTCATATTCAATCTCGTTTTTGGATTTGATTGTTCTGGACAAAAATCGAGACAAAATACGGAAATAAAATCTTACTAACTGACATTTGATTTTTTTTTATGAAAGACGGCAGTATTGGGACATTCAAATTCAACTATTTGAATATTCATTATTTGAAAACATTTCGGGAGGGAAGAAATATGGACGGGCAGACTAATTTGGCGAGGACAGGATAGTTACCGTTTTCTAGTACAAGCAGAAATCAAATTAAACTTTTCAGAATTTATTTTAATATTCGATCTCATTTTTGTTTTTTATTGTTCTAAGCAAAAATCGAGACAAAATATGGAAATAAAATCTTACTGACATTTGATTTCTTTTTATGAAAGACGGCAGTATTGGGACAGTTCTCTCTCGTAAGTAGCAGTCAAATTCAATTATTGAAAATTCATTATTTGAAAACATTTCGTGACGACAGGATAGGGGTTGTTTTCTAGTACAAGCAGGAACAATGAAAACAAGCTAACAATTAACTTATAAAAGAAATAGTTTTGTTAGCGAAAACAGTTGTTAATAAAAGTAATACAGCAATAATAATAAAGTTTAATTAAAAAATAAATGATAAAAACTTAACAGAAAATAATAAAAGTAACTTATAAAAAATAAATAACACAAAACAAACGATTTTATATATACCTTTTCTTGAAATGTCTGTAAAATTAAAAAAAATACAGCTAAGCTATGTACAATAATTTACCTGTGTGCTACCATGTTTTGTACTTGTCATGCAGTACACAAACATGATAAAAACATGGCGTAATAACACCGAAGGAATTATTAATACAACATTCATCTCATCATTTAATTCATGAAAACTGGCAAATACACAACGATTGATGGATTATTGTGTATTGAATATGCTAAAGTTATTATCATCCAGAATGGTACAAATAAATAAACAATAATAAAATACTATTATAGATTGTTCTTATATTTATCAGGGAATTATATAAACATTTAAAAAAAAAAAAAAATCCTGTATTTATTGATCGATCTAATTAACTGACAAAATAGTGTTTACATGTAAATTGCATATTTCTGTTGGATCCGACAAGTGCGCGTTACGGCATTTACATAGGGATATGATTATTTGTTTTATATCATAAACAAAAATATTTATTGTTCATTAACCCTTAAAGTGCTGCTAAAAAATCTGTCACTTTTCCCACTGTACTGAATAAAAAATGGATATTTAAAATGAAAGCACCACAAACTTTCAATCAAAAATTAAGGTCACTCCTGTAAGAGATATGCATGTAAAACCTTTATGTTTCTTGGAACATATTGTCAAGACTATCTGAACACATGATTCTTCCATCTATATAAGGTGAGGTGTTACCTGTACAGGTAAGAACAGGTGAGAAAAAAAGTTGTTTACAAAATATATTTTATTCTGGAACAAATTACATTCTCAACATGGTTAAAAACTATTAAAATGTGAATCAACATAAACATCTGTGTAAAAAGAATGTCAATATAGCACCTAAAGTTAGTTTGAATCAATTAATACTGTTCAGGTATTTGTGAAAGTATGTAATTTGTATGCTAAACACAG
Organism: Bathymodiolus brooksi; assembly: GCA_963680875.1. Taxonomy (NCBI): domain Eukaryota; kingdom Metazoa; phylum Mollusca; class Bivalvia; order Mytilida; family Modiolidae; genus Bathymodiolus; species Bathymodiolus brooksi. The sequence goes on from OY804575.1 coordinate 61,276,540, forward strand.
TTCTGTATGCTATCAATAAAATTGTTAAAAAAAACAGTATTTGTTTCTCAATTGTTATTTCACTTATTTGAAATTAAAGTACTGTATTTACCATTTGTCTTCTAGTTATCATTTATCATCATGATAATGAAATATTGTTTGCTATATCTATATATAAAACAACAGGTGAGTTCAATGTCATCAATCAAACAGGTATAACTTCAAATTAAATGTGATCAATCGGAATCAGATTCATTGTTTTGAGGCAGTTTGTACTGCACCAGTGTATGGTAATGCTTAAAACAGTCAATAACACACAGTGGTTTTTCACAATTTGCACACCAGTAGCGAGTTTCTTTCCTTTTTGAGTCAACTCCAGGGGTTACCCGTTTTCCAACGTTCGTGTTACAAACGACACATTTTCTGGTTAGATTTCTAACTTTCCCATCAGGTTGTGCGGGAATAAGTTCTGGGAAATGTTTTTCAGTCAATCGTTTATTATTGTCCACAAGAGATCTCTTCCTTCCTCGTGGATTACACTGCACCTCTGAATCTAAAAGGTAATGAACAAATTCACATCTGAACTGAAAATGAGACACTGGTGATCTTGCAACTTTTTTATAGATAATGTATGAATTTGTAACTGCCATATTGAACAAATGAAAAAAAACCAACTTGATCCACCACTTCCAGGTCTTCCTTCTCATTGAATAATATTTATTCAGTTGATCTGATAGATCCACTCCTCCCATATTGCAGTTATAGTCCAAAATTGCGGACGGTTTACTTACAGGATCACCTGTGTTTCTGTCGACTTTATTTAGCAAGACAGAACATTGTGCTGTGTGTTTAGTACTCAAAATACTGACATCGCATTTATCTGTCCATTTCAAGGCAAGGAGATTCTCCCTCTGTCTGCAAACAATTTCGCCCTTTTTCATCTTGCGTTTTAATGCTATTGGCATTTCTTTCCTAGTCAATCGTACAGTTGTATCCTCGCTACGTAACTTATCAAACAGTGTCGGACTGGAATAATAATTATCCGTATACACAGTGTAGCCTTTATCAAGCAAATTGTTAATTCTAAGCAGACCAAGAACAACATTGTAAGAATGCCCAAGTTGTTTATCTTCCTCATCACCATCAGGATTTGGATCAAAGTCTTTGCCGGTGCATACTTCAAAATCACATATGTATCCCGATTTACTTTCACTTAGTTGATAGAGTTTGATTCCAAATTTATCTGGCTTATTTGGAAGATATTGTCTGAATGAAAGCCTACCCTTCCAGGGCACCATACCCTCATCAATGGCAATATGTTGTGCTGGGGTGTATATGGTTCTAAACCTACGTTGCAAAGTTTCTTTGAAGCTGTGCACCTTGAGCAATGGATTATAATCGTCGTGTCCTCTTGGGACAGCTTACTCATTATCAGTAATGTGGAAAAAAGTTAGTAAATTTAAATACCTGTCCCTGGACATAGTTTTATGGAAAATTGGTGTTTCTATTAGACTGTCAGTAGACCAGTACGACCGGATCGATGGTTTTTCAACAATGCCCATGTTCAGTGTAAGTCCTAAAAACTGTTTGATTTCGTTCGCCGACGTTTCATACCACAAGTTCATCCGTGCATTTGGTTTCACATTTTCGCGGTTTCTAAGATGTATTTGTGAATAATACCTGTTGGTTTCAGTAGCCATTAAAGCAAAGTCATCATCATCAATGAAAAGATTAAAAAAATCACTCAGGGGAGCATCATTTCTCAAATTAACATTTACACCTGGCTCACCGGTGAACTCCGGAAGTTCAACATTAAAATTTTTTTTTGACCATCCAGACCGAATATCAGCAAGAATATCATCGTCATTATCCAAATTTGGTATTTCAAATTCAGGAACAACATTTCTATGATCTATTTCATCCAGTTCAACAGCATCGAACCCAAAAAATTCAGCTTCCGAGTCAGAATCTCCAAAGTACTGATTGAAAAATTCAACATTGGTAGCCATTTTTTATATTTCTTTTCCTGCCAAAAATAATCAATACAGGTATCCAATTTTAGCCAACCAATCAATAATTTAGATTACCGCGACATAGCCGGAAATGAGCATCATACACATGGGAACTCTCTTTCTATTTCTATTTTTAGGGAGACAGCACCAATTGTTTACCGTTTGTTGACATATCGAGTGAAGTGTTAAAAACGAGAATACTCGTTTCCCGTACCGGAAGCACGTTACGTAAAAACGAAAATACTCGTTTCCCGCGCTTTAAGGGTTAAGGTGCCTCATTACAATAATCAGAACTTTTAAAGCACAATAACTTTGACACTGTACATACGAAATCCTGTGCTATAAAACAAGACATAAATAGCTTAATAGAGACCGATAGTTTAATTATATACTTAATTAATTTTTTAGTAAATAGTCTCAGCATAGGTAATACAAGGTTAATGTATTTCTCGCATGATAATCAAAAACAAGTAATAGTGAAGTGACAACAATATTCTGTAGGTGTATCACACTTTGCTAATATTTTAATACATTTAAAGTCACATTTCTAAATAAACATCGCATTAAGTTAAAATACGACATGAAAATCAAATACGCAACAATTGATGGATTATTGTGTATTGAATACACTAAATTTATTAAGGGCCAGACTAGTGTAACATAAATAATAATAATAATAAATAAATTAATAAATACATATAGATACACGATAATATAATACTATAGATCATCATATTCAATGAGCTAGTGACGACTACAGTATTATGTAATCTCTCTACTCAGTGGGTAGTTTAGATGACCGTGCGATTTAACTGGTAAAATGAAAAAATAACACGACAATGCAAATTTAACAGGAGAATGCAAATTTAAAAGGAAAAACGCAAATATAAAAGGAAAAACGCAAATATAAAACTAGAGGCTCAGCCCACTGAGCCTGTATCGCTCACCTGACAATAGAATGATACTGAAGCAAATTTCAAAGGGAGATAATCATTACCTTAAAAAACAGCAGCCATCTTGAATGGAGGGTGGGGCTGTCGGACACAATTTTAAAAGGGACACACCCAGGGACCATCTATGCCAAGTTTGGCTCCATTTGGCTCCATTTGGCCAAGCTGTTTCAGAGGAGAAGATTTTTTTAACATTAGCCAATCAGAAAAAAGAATTATTCTTGGCGGCCATGTTTATAGGCCAAATGGAACGAAATGGAGAAACTTTATAGAGGACCTTACATAGATGCTTACTGCCAAGTTTGGTTCCATTTGGCCAAGTTGTTTCAGAGGAGAAGATTAAAATATGAAAAAGTTAACGGACGGACGACGGACGCCAAGTGATGGCAATACCTCACATGGCCCTTTGAGTCAGGTGAGCTAAAAAATTATGAAAAAAGGGGAACAACTCCTAGACGGGTAATCAGATTTACTTCAAAATTGCAGGGCATGTAGATCTTGACAAGCTGAACATGTTTTCAGTTTACACTCAACATCTATCTCTTATAGTTTTTGAAATAAAGGATGAAAAGTATTAACATTTTTAAAATTTGATGAAAAAAGGGCAATAACTTCAAGATGGGTAATCAGATTTACTTTAAAATTGTAGGCTAGGTTGATCTTGACATGCTGAACATGTTTGCTGTTTAAACTTAACATCTATCTCTTATAGTTTTTGAAATAAAGGACAAAAGGTATTAACATTTTGAAAATTTGACGAAAAAAAGGGCAATAACTCCAAATTGGGTACTCAAATTAACTTCAAAATTACAAGGTAGGTAGATTTTAATATGCTGCACATGTTTGCAATTTAAACTTAACCTTTATCTCTAATAGTTTTTGAAATATCAGACAAAAATGTTTAAATTAAAAAAATAAAAAATAGCAATAACTCCTAGACGGGTAATCAGATTTACTTCAATATTGCAGGGCATGTAGATCTTGACATGCTGCACATGTTTGCTGTTTAAACTTAACGTCTATCTCTTATAGTTTTTGAAATAAAAACGAAAAGTATTAAAATTTTGAAAATTTGACGAAAAAAGGGCAATAACTCTAAGATAGGTAATCAGATTTTCTTCAAAATTTCAGGGTAGTTAGATCTTGCTGTGCTGATCATTTTTACCCCGTCAGATTTCTGATATTATTAACGGTTTTTGAGTTATTATCAAAAACGTGCAATTTGACCATATGTTCTATTTTTAGTAACAGCGACCATGTTTGTTGGCCGAATGGAACCATATGAAGAAGTTTTATAGAGGATCTTACATAGATGCTTCCTGCCAAGTTTGGCTCCATTTGGCCAAGCAGTTTCAGAGGAGAAGATTTTTTTAACATTAGCCAATCAGAAACAAGAATTGCCCTTGGTGGCCATATTTGTTGGCGGAATGGGACGAAATGAAGAAACTTTATAGAGGACCTTATATAGATGCTTTCTGCCAAGTTTGGTTCCATTTGGCCCAGTTGTTTCAGAGGAGTAGATTAAAATATGAAAAAGTTAACGGACGGACGACGGACGCCAAGTGATGGCAATACCTCACATGACCCTTTGGGTCAGGCGAGCTAAAAATGAGTAGATTTTAATCTTTTTATAATGCTTTAATATAGATACATAATTTAAATCTATAGTAAGGAACTTATTGTTTTTATTTCAGAGATGAAAGTGCTCACTGATCAAACAAGAAGAAATACCCTCATTTTTTAACTGTTTCGTCCAAGTTTGACACATTTTTTTCTCGAAATATTTTACTAAAAAAAGAGAAAATCCGCTGATCAGAGGAAACTTTCATCTCTGTTATTTATTTTGATGTTCAATTCTGATACATAGCAACTACTTTTTCCATTTCAAAAATAACAAGGGCAACGCAAAGTGTGGCGTATCCCCTCGCCTAAATATTAGACCCTGTGAACTTGAAAATCAATAGGGTTCCAGATTCTCTTAAGGTCTAAGTATGTACCAAGTTTGGTCAAAATCCATTGAAGGATGTTGATTCTAGTGTTCACAAGGATGCTACACAGTAAAAATTTGACCCGGTGACATTGACCTTGAAAATCAATAGTGTTCCAGACTCTCCTAAGGACTAAGTATGTACCAAGTTTGGTCAAAATCCATTGAAGGATCTTGATTCTAGTGTTCACAAGGATGTTATGTGGTAAATATTTGACCCGGTGACCTTGACCTTTGACCTTGAAAATCAATAGGGTTCCAGACTCTCCTAAGGACTAAGTATGTACCAAGTTTGGTCAAAATCCATTGAAGGATGTTGATTCTAGAGTGTTCACAAGGATGTTATGCAGTAAAACTTTGACCACTTAACCTTTGACCTTGAAAATCAATAGGGTTCCAGACTCTCCTAAGGACTATGTATGTACCAAGTTTGGTCAAAATCCATTGAAGGATGTTGATTCTAGAGTGTTCACAAGGATGTTACGCAGTAAAAAGTTGATCCGGTAACATTGACCTTTGACCTTGAAAATCAATAGGGTTCCAGACTCTCCTAAGGACTAAGTATGTACCAAGTTTGGTCAAAATCCATTGAAGGATGTTGATTCTAGAGTGTTCACAAGGATGTTATGCAGTAAAAATTTGACCACTTAACCTTTGACCTTGAAAATCAATAGGGTTCCAGACTCTCCTAAGGACTATGTATGTACCAAGTTTGGTCAAAATCCATTGAAGGATGTTGATTCTAGAGTGTTCACAAGGATGTTACGCAGTAAAAAGTTGATCCGGTGACATTGACCTTTGACCTTGAAAATCAATAGGGTTCCAGACTCTCCTAAGGACTAAGTATGTACCAAGTTTGGTCAAAATCCATTGAAGGATGTTGATTCTAGAGTGTTCACAAGGATGTTACGCAGTAAAAATTTGATCCGGTGACATTGACCTTTGACCTTGAAAATCAATAGGGTTCCAGACTCTCCTAAGGACTAAGTATGTACCAAGTTTGGTCAAAATCCATTGAAGGGTGTTGATTCTAGAGTGTTCACAAGAATGCTACACGGTAAAAAATTTACCGTGACCTTGACTGTTGACCTATGACCTTGAAAATCAATAGGGTTCCAGACTCTCCTAAGTACTAAGTATGTACCAAGTTTAGTCAAAATCCATTGAAGGATGTTGATTCTAGAGTGTTCACAAGGATGATATGTGGTAAAAATTTGACCCGGTGACCTTGACCTATGACCTTGAAAATCAATAGGGTTCCAGATTCTCTTAAGGACAAAATATGTACCAAGTTTGGTCAAAATCCACTGAAGGATGTTGATCCTAGAGTGTTCACAAGGATGTTACGGAAGGACAGACGGACGGAAGGAAGGCAGGAAGGACGGATGGACGGTAGCATTACTATATCCCTTCGCAACTTCGTTGGCGAGGGGATAATAAAGAAAACCTTATTAAATCGTACCAGGGTATTCATAGTTTCTTTCGTGGTCTGTTCTAAATGTCTCCTGTTATATGCTTGTTGTTGTTCCTCATGATGCCTCTTCTGTTTTTCTTTTACCTGAAGAGAAAATACAAATACATACAGATTAGGGTTAATAAAGGATTTTTTTTAAATTAGTTATTCAAAAATTTATTGAATTACAACACATTTTTACTTACTGGAGTTTTCCTTTTAATCTAGGGACTGTAGTGGTCATGATCAATGGTAGTTGGATTTACAACTGCCTGTGCAATCAGTGCCTATTACCACTAAAGTTGTGAGTTCGAATCCTACTCATGGTGTACTTGATACAACATTTTGTGATAAAGTTTGTCAGTGACTTGTGGCAGGTGAGTGTTTTTTCCCCCAGGTATTCCAGTTTCCTCCACCTATAAAACTGAATGCCACAATATAACTGAAATATTGTTGAAAGTGGCGATAAATACCATAACCCCCTTTTCAATCTAAATATAAAATTGATAATCTTCAAATTGACAATCATAAAATTGCTACAACTGCTAAAGACAACGTTCAAAAATAATATTTAAACAAAAATTATTAAAGAAGCAAGCAAGAGTTTCTAGATGTTTCCTCTGCACTTAAAGGATGGTTAATAAAAGTGAACAAAAACACATTGAATTCTTTAAGGATTTTGGCATGACTTCATATTAATATTAAGTTATCAAATAATATACCTCCTTTTCTAATTTCTTTTTAATATCACTATATTCTCTCTCAGCTCTGTTCAATGCTGTTTTAATGGCCATTAGTTGTTTTCTCAGAGATATTATTTCCTCCTTAGCTTTCATGTCTAACTGTATATTCTGTTTCTTAGACGATTCAGCTTCTTTTGACAATTCTTCAACCTACAAAGTAAGTAAAAAACTAGAACTGTGAGTGACCTCACTGAGTGATACCCCCTGCTTGCAATACTATGATGTTCAAACTTTGGAATACAGGTATATTAGCAAGTTACCTATGTAAAATGAACGGATATGGAGTTATGTCAAGGAGACAACATCCCATCTCCAAAATAAACTAACCAAGAACATACATCTAGGGGTCGCCACAAGTACACGACCCCCCCTTTTCGTGAAAGTATAAGCTGAATTATCTCCCCTTCTAAATTGTAGACAGCAACGGTATTCCTTCATGCACATCTGCAGGTTGTGTACTACAACTGGGTAAAGTTTCATAAAAATCCAATAAGTCGGACGGACAGGGTGATTCCTATATACTCCCCCCCCCCCCCCCCCCCCCCAAACTTTGTTTGCGGGAGGTATAATAAACACAAGCCCTATTCCATGAAATGATTTCACTTTTTACTGAATTTTATGATCTTGTTTTTATTTACTGTAAGAAAAATTGACAATACTAAAGGGGTTATCAGAAGATGTAAATCTAAGAAGGACAGATAATACAATTACTGAACGGACAAACAATGATCGACAAAACACCAAACATTAACCTTTGATTAATTGACCATTGTTTGATGCCACTTTCAGTATTTTTTTTCACTTCTACTGTGGTGACCTAGAAAGCTTTAATACATAATTGGCAAATTTAGCACATTGTCATAATCTAGGCATACACTTGTACATCAATAGCAGTTTATATAACCATCAATTAATGTGTAACTTTAAACCACTGTGCATCCTCAATGTCATCAAAGGGTCAATCAAGGGTTGAATTTAAAAGTCAAATTTGGCCACATACGATAGTGAAGCATGTCAGACATACTGTAGTGTTGATATTTCACTTTTGCAAAATTCATCTTTTAAAACATGTCCAAAAATTAAATTTCAAATGATTTAGACCTATACTAGTGACACTTGATAATTATTTCTGCAGTAGATCATGTTGTTACCTGCATTAAGAAAATTTCAAACATATTTTTAGCTTGTCTATGTATATTTGAAACAAGTAAAAAGAAAAATGAAACAGTGGTGGTCAACAAAGCACCATTATCAACAAACGAACAATCACCCCTTACCTTAAATCATGGAACACTGTAAATGACGTTTGTCGATGGAAATCCAGGTCCTGGCTTGAGACAGGCACAAAAATGTGGCAGGGTTAAATACATTGCAAACTTTTTTTGTCAAAGCTAATAAGACTGAGTTTATTTGATGAAGGTTATTCCAGAAATGTGTCATGTACACTAAATTAGATGTCTACTTTATTAATACAAATATTCATTCAAAACTAACCCTTTTCAAGAATTTAACTTGGAAATGTTGTGCTTTCCAACCATTCATGGCTTTCATTTTCATAAATCCCATGTTTAATTGGTGGTTATTTTGTTGCATACTTCTTAAATCGTCAGACTTGGCCAAATATCTCTGCAATAATTCATCTTCTGCAAATTAAAATAATATACTATATCAAAAATGGAACTCAAGAATAAGATGTTTTGACCTTGAAATTTATAGAACAATTTTCCATTTTTTTTAATTTGTAAATTTATTACAAATTCCATGATATTCTTGTCTAATAGTTATACCCTCTAATAGTAATTATTTTTTTCAACACCAAGGAAGCAATAACATAATGCTGAGAATAAGTTATTTTTATTATGAGATCATGACTACCTTGTACTAGAGAATAAGTTATTTTTATTATGAGATCATGACTACCTTGTACTAGAGAATAAGTTATTTTTATTATGAGATCATGACTACCTTGTACTAGGGAATAAGTTATTTTTATTATGAGATCATGACTACCTTGTACTAGGGAACAAGTTATTTTTATTATGAGATCATGAATACCTTGTACTAGGGAACAAGTTATTTTTATTATGAGATCATGACTACCTTGTACTAGGGAATAAGTTATTTTTTATTATGAGATCATGACTACCTTGTACTAGGGAATAAGTTATTTTTTATTATGAGATCATGACTACCTTGTACTAGAGAATAAGTTATTTTTATTATGAGATCATGACTACCTTGTACTAGAGAATAAGTTATTTTTACCTTGTACTAGATCAACCTGCTGGGCTGGAATTTAATAATGTTAGCTAACAACAGTCTAAAGATTAGACATGCCACTGCACTCTGACACATTATCCTGATTCCACTGGGTACTTGTGAAGGTTCTCAGGGCTAAAACACAGAGTTGCTCAGTGCGTACCCAGCTGGTGGATAATGGGTGCTCTCTCAATGGAAGTTGTCAGGTTAAAATACTCCACTCTGACACATTCTCCTGATTCCAAGCCAATCAGTAATTTAGTCTTATTCTTCAAAGAGCAATTCATAAAATTATTTTATTTCTAACCAGGTTAGTTATAAATATAAATTTAGCTCCTTTTTCTTACTCAGGTCTTATTCGTCATCAGAAAAATAAAAAATTTAAATCTTACCTGCTTCCTGTTCTGTCTTATTTCTCACTTCATCCATTTCTTTTAAAGCTTCCTTACGAGTAGAAGTAATTTCAGTATTAACATCGTCGTGGAGTTCATGTCTGAAATATATTACATGGAATAAGTATATTTATAGAACAGTCAAACTATGTATTTTTCATTATAACAATCTAATCGTTTCTTTACATAGTCGAATGGTATAATGTAAAGTCTGTTTGAGCAGTTCATAGTCATTCTCAGTAATATGTACATGCAAAAGACCAGAAAATATTATGAAAAGAGATTTTAAACAGTGATTGTCAACAATTCTGAACAAAACTAACAATTATCTCTCCCCTCCATTCATTAAATATAAAAAAAAAACCATGACATATGATATTGATAATTCAGGTCTTGTCTTGGGACAGGAAAAAAAATGTGGCAGTGATAAATCGGTTAATGGGATCCCAACCCTCCTGTTCTTGATGCATGAATATCAGGTCATATAATCTAATAAAACACTAGTGGTGGGTTTAGGTTTATGGTGCTTAACACCACTTTCAACAATATTTCAGTTATATTGTGGCAATCAGTTTTACTGGTGGATGAAACCGGAGTACCTGGAGAAAACCACCGACCATACGATCACGACCACAACGACCCCTAAAACACTAATGTCCAATAATACTCTAATACATGTAATACTACTTATACATTAAATGGACAGTTACATGCTAATAATCATGCACCATCATATTTAATTTAAAAAGGGCTACTGCCTAGTGGCAGCTTAATAAAACTGCAGCAAGTCCAACATTTTTGGCACCTTTGGGTCTCTTGTTTACAAATAGGTTGGGTTAGAATTCCGAAGAACAATCCAAACTTTTTTTTCTGTACACGGTTCATTGTGTCAAATTGAACTTATATCATAAAAATATTGTGTTTAGACAGAAACCTTAACTCCCGAGGTAAGTATTGGGATGCTAACCCACCTTTGTGGTGTTAATATTGTTGTCAGAAGTAAAAAATCTTTAAACACTCAACCAACTAAGTCCATTATCCAATTACAACAAAATGTATCAAATCTACTCATACTAACCTAAATTCATCCAACCTCAGTTTCAGTTTAGCTGTGCTATCAAACAAACTGTGTACCACATCTTCATATTGCTTTCTGACACGATCTGTGATGTCACCTTCTTGTGTCAGACTCATTTCTCTCATTTCATGTACTTTAGCTCTCAATGCTGTTACCTCTGAGAATAAAATATAAAATTTGGATTGAGAACTATTGTCTTTGCAGTGATAAGTTCATATCACTAACTCCATAGAAACAAAATGGATTAGTTTATATTACTGAACGTCTTAATATGATAGAAAATGATATTTTTGTTTACTTTGATGAAAATGCCTACAGTAAAAATTTGGGTTTTTAAGATTTGTTTTTATATCTAGGTACAGTTCAGATATATTATGGCAGTCAGTTCTATTGGTGGAGGAAACCGGAGTTCCCTGAGAAAACCCACCTACCTGCTGCAAGTCACAGTTGACAAACTTTATCACATAATGTTGTATCGAGTGCACCTCGTCTAAGAGGGATTAAAACTCACAACATTAGTGGTGGTAGTCACTGATTGCATAAGTACTTGTAAATCCAACTACCATACAATCACAGCCATGACGGCCCCTTGATAGAATATGAGATTTTATATTCCTTACTATGATGAAAATGTATATAGTCAAAACTTGGGTTTCTTAAGATTTGTTTTTATATCTAGGTACATTTTGGAAAAAGAGTGCTAATTCTATTATACATTTTCATTACGAAAAAAACAACTTAATACAAATTAAAGCTTTGTAAATCAATGCACATATTGTGTTGTGTTATTTGTTTTTCTTCGTCTTGTGTACCCTATGTTGCCAGTTTCTCTGGATTGTCCATTTTTTAATTCCCCTTCGGTATTCTGTAACGTTTATTTACATACCCATCAACAAGTCATAGACATGTACAGCTAGTTCTGTTTGTACTTCTATCATTATATCTCTCTGTGCACTGTTTAACTGTCCTCTTAACTGCTTTACCTCCTTTAAAAATGTTAAAAGAAAACATGTTCAGCGAACGAGAATAACAAGGCCATGTATATTTGATTATTTGGTTCTCATTCACCTTTGTAAGAGGCCACATCAAATGCTTTAATAATAGAGAAAAAAGGCATCCTGTCCTTTATCAATATTGAATAACATGTATAACTTAAAATGCAACTGATGTACCTGTCTAAACCGAATTTTATTGGGATCAACGTTTGCATTAAGAATAGACAGGTGTTCAGATCATACATCACATGGTAAAATAACACAAATTTCCAACATTAAGAATTTACTTAAAGTTCAGTTTATACAGGATTTTGTTTTATTCAGGGTTCAGTTGAGACATATTTCACTATAGTTACATTGATCCAAAGATTAATATACTAACATTGTATTATAATATACTTTTTGGTTAATGTGTCTAGTAGAAGGAATAGATCCTTTGAAATTGAGTGATTGAGTGATTGTTGCTTAATGCAAAACTCAGCAATATTTTAGCTATATCATGGCAAGAACAAATTAATTTTCAATGAGATGACGATGATGTACTCTTTGTACTAGACCAACACGCTGAGTTGGATTTTTATAGTGCTAGCTCACTGAAACAACAGTCCGGGGGTAGACATATTGCTCCACTCAAACACATTATTCTGATTCCGAGCCAATGCTGCGTGCTTAGCGAAGAAGCAATAAATACCAATTTTATAGTCTTTGGTTTGACCTGACCTGGGATCAAACCCACGATCTACCTCACTCGAGGCGAGCACGCTAACCATTACAACAGAGTATTGTCATGGTATATAGATGTTATAAATACTACTAGTTTGACAACAATTTTACTTTGACTTATCACAAAAAAATTACATATACATGCCTTTGATAGAAATCAAAATCGGTTTAATATCACAGGGATAAATTTTATCAATGATTTGTAAATTTTTCCTGCCATCTTACACAAGATGATATTTATTATAAAGTAAGAAGCCTGATACAAACATATAATTGTTGATTTCTAATGTACCGCTATATTGAAATCACCTTGTTAAATTCTCAATAAACATAATATCGTTGATATGTTTTTCTTTAAATGGACTTCTCAGGATCTCAGGATTCACCTTTGATGTGAAAATGCTCTGAGAAATCCATTCTTGCAATACACATCCATGATATATATATACAGTCAAACCTGTATTAAGAGATCACCTTTGGAATACAGAAAAAGTGGACTTTTAAGACAGGTGACCTCTTGAAAGACGTTCAATTCATATGAAATTTTCTATGACAAGACAAGAAAAAGGTGACTGCTTAATAGAGGTGACCTCATGGACAGGTTAGACTGTACAGTGCCCCCCGTTTTATCGCCAACCTCGCCTATCGCCAAAATTCTCGTCTGTCCTGATTTCCCCCCATTAAAAATACCCCATTATACTGCCAAACTCAGCTACCGCCATCCGTCACAGGTTTTCAGACACAAAAGTCATAAAACCAATTTAAATTCCCCCGTTAGTACCGCCCACAACTACCTTTTGACAGCTGTGTATTGATCGGTAATTATGGAATGTCAAAACTAGTCATCGGACACGGTCATTGATCTCATAGTTGAGGGTCGGAACAGGTGAGTTGTTTTGATTAGAATAATTACCTGTATTTACTTTTCTAGTGATTACTTTTAATCCCGAGTAAAAATTGTAATTTAATTAGTTGTCATAAAAATGTCGTCCTTGAAAAGAAAGCGTAATTTATTAGACGACAAACAGAAACGTGAAATTATAAGTTATGCAAAGGAAAATCCAAAATTAACACAACAACAAATTGCCGATAATTTGACAATTAAATGGGATCTTCCGATCAAAAGAAGGACTGTTGGAGATATTTTGAATCAAAAGGAATTTTATGAAAGTGACAATGAAGGTTCACCATCCAGGAAACGTCACAGGAGTGGACATCGGACATGGCAAAACTGTTTTATTTCAAAGGACTAGTTAAAAAACTTCAGGCTAAACGGGCAAAACAAGTATCACTGGATGACTTTTTCAAGAAACAGTAATTACATGTATTGACACAATATTGTTTTTGTGCTGCGAGAAAGGAAACAATTGTATGTAAATATTTATTCTAATTTATTTATTTATTAAACATTTATAATTCATACTTATGTCTTTGTACAAGTGCAAAATGTATGTCAGTCGAGTTGAAACAATTTGAGAAAGTTTATCTTTTCATTCGATCACATGACTTCCGGTTTTCAATGTCCCTCAGTTTATCGCCAAACTACCGACTGCACAGAAGGTGGCGGTTTAACGAGGGATCACTGTATATATATCTGTAATTAACCAAATCAATACTGCAGGATGCTAACAACTAGTTACCTGTTCTCTCTGGTATAGGAGCTGATGATGAACTCTTAGTAGATTCTCATAATACATAGAATAACTGAAAATAAAATATAGATTCTGATATTTTTGATCAAACACATGGTACCGTAAATCGGGAAATTTTGGTCATGGTTTTATTTTGGCCTATTTTGGCCCCTAAATACGAAGTGCCAAAATTAAACAAACCAAAATATATCACACTCCAAAAATTAACTGTCAAAATTGAACACTGCCTTAATATCTTTTTATATTTATATTCACTAGTCTGTACCTTTTTGTCTTACTTCTTTCCTAAGTAAAACTTTGTCAATTACCGTTATACATGTAAATACACACACAAGTCAAACTGAAAAGTGTTCACGATGTGAAATCGTTGGCTTGGATGACAAGAGAGAAATTAAAGGTAAATAAAGTACATTGATAAAAACCATGCAATACCAAAAAAAATTATTCAATCAACAAAATGTCAAATATCATTAAAATGACAATTACCTATAGAAAAAAGAAAAATCAATAAACACATAATTAGTGAAAATTCAGTCAATAATCAAATAGATTTTCAGGTATAAAATCCAATTATAAAGGTGTGATCTGTCATATACATTTTTTTGTAACCTTTGATCTGTTTATTATGTATAATTGTTGTGTAAACAAATACATGTACTGACCGTTATAATAAGACTATTTACCTGTAAAAGCAATGATTAATACCAGTGCAAAATTATTATTTGTTGTTTTTATATTAAATGCATTTTACTTTATGCTGTTTAAATATTTAAATTCCTAGTTTTAATAAATATCACAATTTATCCATAATCGATTTGGTTTTTAGTACGACATCAAAATATCCGGTGAGTAACAGTAAAAACGTAGTATCCCTGGTTGAAATGAGAACACTTCCATTTACGTTCTGAATTAATTGACAAAAAAATTAAACACGTCGGAACCAAAAGTGGCCAAAATTAAACACACTAGAAACGAAAATGGCCAAAATTTCACACACCAAAATAAAACAACCCTCTTTGGGAGAAAAAAGGCCAAAATTAACCTACAACAAAATTTCCCGATTTACGGTATTCCTTGAACAATATGCTTTGTCACAAATACAATATCCTGGCTATCACAAGTATATTATGATAAAGTATTCTGTAGAAATTACTTGTTCACAAATTCACTGGAGTGCCATATATACTTGTCTATCAGTTTGAAATTTGGAAGTGACAATATGATTCCAAGGAGGGGTTTCAACTTATAGTCACAATCAAGCTTCAAGGTTAAAAAAATTCAGCCAAATTCAGATTATAAGCCGGTCTATAATCAAAAATCTTTGGAGATTCCAGTTGGAAAGGCTTTCTGACTTAATAGTGGATTTAGATTAGATTTAGATTTATTAGACTTATAGTGGAGTATATATGAAAAATTACATGTATTTTTAATAATTTTTTTGTGGTTAAGTATTCAAAATATAAATCAAGTAGATAAAAACGTAATCTGATAGTACTAACAAGATGAAATTCCTGATCATGTAAAAAATAATGTTTTCTTACAACATCTATAACCATATATTTTCTCTACCTTTCATAATTGTGTCTTTCCCTTGTCATAATATTCCTAGACAGTTCACCAATACAGTTATTTAGGTGTTCTCTGGTAAAGGTGATTTCATCGTTATTTTCTTGACATTCTTTCATCAGATGGTTAATAAATTGATCAGCAATGTGTGGTTTTGTTAACGTGAAGCTTTCCTTCATCACCTGTAGATGTCATATAGGTAATTAGTATAGTACAAAGAACTGAAACATCAATATCTAATTATTGAGTTTTATATGAAATTTCAATAAGTGAACCTACACCTGTGGATATCCTGAGATATCCAGTCCTCACGATAAGCACCGGTCCTCCGGCCCAAGACCAGTCAAACTTTGTTCGGACCAGTAAATTTATCATTTTTTATTTTAAGATATATATATATCATACCTGTTAACCCTTCCCCTTTTCGCGGGAGTCTCCCGCGTAAGAGCCTTATCTCCCGCATGGACTGGGTCTCATGCGCGGGAGACATTAATCTCCCGCACACACCTTTTCCTCCCGCACGATCTCCCCCCAACAAAAAAATCAATTACAATAAAATCTTGACCTACATTTTGCGATCAATATTTCTGGAAATTCCCCATTTGGAACTCCCGCACTGATGAAAAACGCCGAGAGATACGAATGGTAAAGGTGTTTAAATGATATCCGATTATTGATCTGTTTGACACCTTTACAGGTAAATTGGGTCATGGAGATTAATTAAGGTGTTGATGATTATACAACAATTATCCACTGATTGACAGTTAATTGGGGATAAGGAAGAGGGTTTGTGGCACACGCTTAGATGATTAGAAGTGTGATAGCGGCAATTAAAAATAGTTATGAACCGTTGTGCAAACAGGAGTCGGACAACCTTTGATGCCGAGGAAAACTTCTTATTTTGATCAAACGTGCAATGAATTCATCTCAGATTGAGTTGTTATGGCTTGTTTGGGACCAAAGCCGATCAAAGTATTATTTAAGGACTAAGTTCCAGGATGGAATTGATAAACCACAAAAATGCCAAAACGTATGCTATCACCCAACGCACCAGCAGCAAAGTGACTTTTTAATTTTAGTGCTCTATGACTTTATTGTTCAGAGCATTCTGTCTTCATTGTTATTGCTTTGTTATAACCTTATGATTATGAATGATTATGAATAAATTATAAATACAGTTTTTATCCTTCATTCATCATATGAAACACTACTAATAAGACAGAAATGTAAACAATATATATTGAAATGGGATGCAGTTGGTTCAATACTAAAACAAGCAAAAAGAAAACATCAATTAACAATAAAAACATGCATCAAATACGTCGATAAAAGATCTCCAGTTATGAGACCAAATCTCCAGCCAAAAATTTACAAATCTCCAGTTGTAGCATAGCAACTCTATCACATGTATGCAACTACAAGGTACAATTTTGTGCATTTAAAGGCGACGCACAAAATCTCCCCCTTAGAAGAGTTGGTAGGGGGGAGATCTCCCCCCTAGCAGTTCCCAGAGGTTAACAGGTATGATATATCAAAGCAAGATATTTTGAATGTTGTATCAAGTACACCTCACCATGAGGGGGATAGATATATTTGAAGACATTTTGAATGTTGTATCAAGTACACCTCACCATGAGGGGGATAGATATATTTGAAGACATTTTGAATGTTGTATCAAGTACACCTCACCATAAGGGGGATAGATATATTTGAAGACATTTTGAATGTTGTATCAAGTACACCTCGCCATGAGGGGGACAGATATATTTGAAGACATTTTGAATGTTGTATCAAGTACACCTCGCCATGAGGGGGATAGATATATTTGAAGACATTTTGAATGTTGTATCAAGTACACCTTGCCATGAGGGGGGATAGATATATTTGAAGACATTTTGAATGTTGTATCAAGTACACCTCGCCATGAGGAGGATAGATATATTTGAAAACATTTTGAATGTTGTATCAAGTACACCTCGCCATGAGGGGGATAGATATATTTGAAGACATTTTGAATGTTGTATCAAGTACACCTCGTCATGAGGGGGATAGATATATTTGAAGACATTTTGAATGTTGTATCAAGTACACCTCACCATGAGGGGGATAGATATATTTGAAGACATTTTAAATGTTGTATCAAGTACACCTCGCCATGAGGGGGATAGATATATTTGAAGACATTTTGAATGTTGTATCAAGTACACCTCTCCATGAGGGGGATATATCTTCGAAGACATTTTGAATGTTGTATCAAGTACACCTTGCCATGAGGGGGGATAGATATATTTGAAGACATTTTGAATGTTGTATCAAGTACACCTCGTCATGAGGAGGATAGATATATTTGAAAACATTTTGAATGTTGTATCAAGTACACCTCACCATGAGGGGGATAGATATATTTGAAGACATTTTGAATGTTGTATCAAGTACACCTCGTCATGAGGGGGATAGATATATTTGAAGACATTTTGAATGTTGTATCAAGTACACCTCACCATGAGGGGGATAGATATATTTGAAGACATTTTAAATGTTGTATCAAGTACACCTCGCCATGAGGGGGATAGATATATTTGAAGACATTTTGAATGTTGTATCAAGTACACCTCTCCATGAGGGGGATATATCTTCGAAGACATTTTGAATGTTGTATCAAGTACACCTCGCTATGAGAGGGATATATATATTTGATAAAACTTACTGGTTTCTTCCATAGATCAGTAGCATTAACAGATTCCTCCCTTGCTCGCTCAGCTATGACCAGACTTAATTCTTTGGCTAACTTCTTCCTGATCTCTGTTATCATGTGAACTTCTACCAGTTCTAATAGTCTTACAAGCTGTAATAATACATAAACATTGTAGGAGAATTCATGTTTTATTTATGTTATCTGTGTTCGCTTGCACATAGTGGTATCCAACCCATATTGTGTTGTGTTTTTGTTTTGTTTTCTTGTGTACCCAATGTTGCCAGTTTCTCTGGATTGTCCATTTGTGATTGCCCTTTTGGTATTCTCTAACAATTATTTACATATTTCAATAATAGAAAGATCTGTATTTTACATTTTGTTACTGGTTGGATGACAAAGATTTCATTTTACTTATAGTCTAAACTTGTTACGTCAAAGTGAAAGGTACTGAAGATTTTACTTGCAAAATATCAGAGCATTTGGGTTATCTAAGAGTGAGTGATTGATGTTCAATGCCATGTGAATATTTTTTCAGCTATATCATGGCAACAAGAAGTTACATTTTGATGAAATGATGATGATGTCTACTTTTGTACTAGACCAACACGCTTAGTTGGATTTTTATAGTGCTAGCTCATTGAAACAACAACTCCACTTGGGACACATTATCCTGATTTCGCTGAGTACTTAGCAGAGAATCAACAAATACAAATTTCATAGCATTCTGAAATCAGACACATTTCGTAACAACAAATTTGGTCAGAATAGACAAGTGTTCTGATTACACAGGTTATATATGCAAATATATCAGACCATGGAACTAACCCGGATGTTCAATTTAGACAGGATTCCAGTTTAATCAATAATAATAATAATAATACCAATACTCTATTTTATGAGGGTAAACTCAATCAGGATTCGGTTTAGTCAGGTTTCTCTGTATTATGTAGAACTTACTTGTTTAGATCTGACTTCAATTTCTGATGCCCCTCTAGGCATAACTAGAGGATCTGTGTCCAGGGCAATACCTTCATACATTTCTCCCTGCCCTAGACGTCTGGCTACATTCTGTAGAACTGGCAGTAATATGTCAGTTTTGTACAATTTACTGAAACATACAATCAAAACATCTAAACATGCATTTTCATAAAAAGAGCTTGTTACTACTTCCAGATATGGGTTTGGCTTGGTTTATGGAGTTTAACGCCACTTTCAACAATATTTCAGTTATATCGTGGCTGTCAGTTTTATTGGTGGAGGAAACCGGAGTACACAGAGAAAACCACTGACTGACCTGTCACACGTCACTGACAAATTTTATCACATAATGTTGTATCGAGTACACCTTGCTATGAACAGGGTTCGAACTCACAACTTTAGTGGTGATAGGCACTGATTGCACAGGTAATTTGTAAATCCAACTAACATACCATTACAACCCCTCCAGATATGAGAAAATATTGATCTACTAAAAACATTACTTTTGTTTTAATTTAGTTGCATATCTATGTAATTAACATATTCTTGCCTAGAAACCTAAAATCTATTGTAATATCAGAGGAAATCATAATTTTTGTAAACAGCTTTAGTGTTTATCTACTATTTCTATTTCTATCAATTACTGATCACCTTCAACAAGTTGAAAATTATTTCAGAGTTTAACTGGAAAATACCAGGTACTATACTGCTGTCTAACCCAAACACTGTTAAAACAATTTGTTTCGTTACAAACAAAAAGATGTTTTGACAGGATAGCTAATTTTTCCGATCTGAGTTGGATTTGTATAGTGCTAGCTCACTGAAACAACAGTCCACAGATCAACATGTCGTTACTCTCAGACACATTATCCAGACTCTCAGCCTATGTTCTTACTCTTTAACGTTGCATGCTTAGTGGAAAAGCAAAAAAAACACATACAAATTTTAGCCTTTGGTCTGACTAGACCTGGGTACAAAGCCACAATCTATCACACTCATGCCTAGCATGCTAACTAATACAGCACTGAGGCAGTTTGTGTGCTCATTGATCTAAGCTTTCAAATCTTTAAATAGGAAATACACATATATATATTCTTCAAGATTTAAAAAAAAAACAAATTCAGACAACAGCTAAATACAAGAATATCTATACAGTAGTCACCCTCTTATAAGACAACCCCTTCTCCAATGAAAAAGTAGCCTTATAAGAAAGGTGGTATCTCATGAAGAGGCAGTTTAAAAGTATTTTACTATCTCAGGGTATCTCAAATCTGGCCTGATAAGACGGGCAGCTTTTGGTGGGAGTGGCATTATAAGATGAGGACTACTCCATTATTATACAGAATAAGATACATTTAAACATGAATTATTATCTAAAATTACCAGACTTCTCTATGTAACATTGTGTTATCTATCTGTTCTTTGTGAAACTTTCTCTTGGACCAATCTGTTTTTATGTATTCCAACCATTTCCATAGAATGAGGAAGAATTTCAGTAATCTATATGATTCTACAGGTTCTAGTGTTCTAGACAGACTGGCTGGTAAACCTTTCACAAAAATATGTAAATTGGTAACACAGTTTTATCACAAGGAGGGGGCCATCGTGGCCATGATCGTATGGTATTTGGATTTACAATTACCTATGCAATAAGTGCCTATCACCACTGATGTTGTGAGTTTGAATCTCGATCAGGGCGACGTGTACAACATTATGTGATAAAGTTTGTCAGTGACTTGCGACAGGTCGGTCATTTACTCCGAGAACTCTGGTTTCCTCCACCAATAAAACTGACCGATAAGATATAACTGAAATATTGTTGAAAGTGGTGTTAAACTCCATCAAACAACAAGGTCAGGTGACATATGCCTAGTTGACATGTACACATCATGATCAATGTGTGGACCAAGTATGGTGAGTCTAGGTTGAATGGTAAGAGAAATTGATCTAATCACAAAAACTTGACATTGTTAACACCACTGCCAAAAAAGCAATACCTTTATCTCCCCTTTACAAACTTTTGTCACAGGCAAGACAAAAAAATCTATCACGTAGTGAAAAAATACAACCTATCATAACACACATTTTGAGTTTCTTACATGAGTATCATCATTAATTATTGCTCATGTAGAAAATAAAAACACATTATAGTATTTCTAAAACTTGTAGGATATTTGTATTTGAATGTACTGGTAACAGCAAAGAAGGGTAAAAATGAATATTAGGGTTAGTGGTTAGGGGTATGGAGTTTAATGCCACTTTCAACAATATTTCAGTTATATTGTGGCAGTCAGTTTGGGGGAAACCGGAGTACATGGAGAAAACCTCTGACCTGTCGCAAGTCAGTGACAAACTTAATAACATAATGTTGTATCGAGTACACCTCGACTGAGCGGTATTTAAACTCACAACTTTAGTGGCGACATACGACATACGATCACAATCTTCCATATACAAAAATTCTCCCTCCATGTAATTTCCTCCTTTAATTTATGTCAATAATAAAGAAGATCTGGCCTCATAGTCATAAAACTTTTGAGTACGAGTTTGAACTCTTATTTGAATAACATCCAATCAGAAAGTCATATCCAATAAATACAGTATTTTGATTGGATGATTTTGGAGTATCAGTCCAAAAATTATACTTGAAAGTTTTATTGTGTGTAGTTCCCATTAGTTACAAATGTATACAGTTTTTTTATTACATATTTGAAGATTTTAATATATATCTGAGAGTCAGTCTTTTCTCAAACCTAACATGGGTTCAATTAGATGGTCCAAAGAATGTTAAAATTTAAACATACTTATTTTAGATAAGTTAGTAGATGGTGTATAAACATCCATATGACTAGCAGCCCTGGACGGACCTCTGGATCCCTTCACTGATTCTTGTTCATCCTGGTCACCAGACAATGTAATATCTTGGTGTCCTGTCTGCAAGACATCTTCCATTAACAAAGTCACTCCAAGGATTTCTCCATTAGCTACATGTCTGGAGAATAAAATCAAAAGCCAAATATGAAAAAACATACAGATTTCTATGAAAGAAAAATACAAAACTTTTTAAAATTACTAGGCATCTACATGAGGTTAGAGGTGTTATTCTGTAATCCTTATCTGCTAGGTAAACTAAATAAATTTAAGTGAGGAGTGAGTGAGTGACTTTTCAGCTATATCATGGTGAGAACAAGTTGATTTTCAATGAAATGATGATGAGGTCCGCTTTGTACTAGACTAACACGCTTAGTTGGATTTTTATAGTGCTAGCTCACTGAAACACCAGTTCACGGATAGACATGCTGCCCCACTCGGACACATTATCCTGATTCTGATCCAACCAGTCTTTGCTCTTTCTCCTTAATGCCACGTGCTTAGCGGAGAAGCAACAAATACCAATTTTATAGTCCTTGGTTTGACCCGATCTGGGCTCGAACCCACAATCTACCACACTCGATGGAGGAGTATGCTAACCATTACACCACCGATGCGGTTAAAATAAATCAAATTAATTACACATATACAAAAAAAAATGTACATAAATTATGCCTCAAATTTGCTATATCATTATTTTTCAAATGATCATACCCATTTCACATTCAAGACAGTATCTCTTTTTTTTTTTAATGTTTTATTATAAATAAATTTGCTTCTTTTCAAACAATTATAAACGTACCTGTCAACTTCATTGAGTCCTGCTAGACATAACTGTATGTTGTATTCTATCTTGTAACAAGGCCAGGGTACCAGTGGGAAGGGACCATTCCTGTACAAAAAATATCGAACATTAAATCATTTTAAAAGTTTATCTAAAAATTTAATATTTCTTAAATAATTAATTTCAATTCATCTTTTTTTTATAATGTTGAATGATTTGAGGTGAGAGGTGATTGGTTATTTTGTTGATATTGATGGAATCGCTGACCATCACCATTTAAATTTTCTTTTCATAATCTTTTGTTTACTACATCCTGTGGATTGTAAACAAAAACGGTTTGCGACAAAGCATACAAAACACAAAATTCAAATTTTGTTTTTAACAAACTTTCTAAAGCAGCAATTTTTTTTAGTCATATAATGATGAGAACAAATTCTATTTTGACATGCACTAACGTTGTGAGTTCAAATCCTGTTCAAGCGAGATGTACTCGATTTAACATTGTGTGATAAAGTTAGTCAGTGACTTGCGGAAGGTGTGTGGTTTTCTCCTGGTACTCCGGTTTCCTCTATCAATAAAACTGACCACCTCCATATAACTGAAATATTGTTGAAAGTGGTGTGAAACAACATAACCATATCCCTTGACATGAACTGCATGGGAATTAAAACAATTCTTATACAATAACAATGCTGTAAAGGTTATAAGTTAGTGAGTGGAGCTATGTCTGCAATATTTTAGCTATCAAATGGAGAGCATAAATGCTATAGCAAAATGCTTATCTATGTGTCTATTTGTATTAGACCAGTACATTGAACTTTGACCTATGCCAGCAACATCCTGTCAGTCTGACCAGTCTTTGATGTGTCTACTCAATGGTTGCTGCACACTTTATAGTGGATATTCTAATGTAGTTGTTTAATATTCCTGGTTTGTGATTGGACAATGATGTAATTTTCAAGGTATCAATTCCACGGTTGAAATATCATGAGATAATTTTTTAGAATTTTAGCCGATTACCGCTTACGTCATCTTATCATTAATGTGGCAATGCACACGATTACATTAGAATGGAGATAACTATATTGTATTTGAAAATTTGACAGTATTAATTGTCGATTTAATGTTGTAATTTTCACGGTATCAATTCTACGGTTGAAATAGCATGAGATATTTTTTAGAGTTTTAGCTGATTACCGCTTACGCCATCTTATCAATAATGTGGCAATACACATCTATACACATGATTACATTAGAATGGAGATAACTGTATTGTATTTGAAAATTTCACAGCATCAATTGGAGATTTAATGGTTGCAAATATCCGTTTACTGGCTTCACTATCTCGTCGCCAGTAAACTCAATTTGTGACCATCAAATCTCCAATTGATGCCGTGAAATATTCAAATACAATACAGTTATCTCCTAAATCTTGACTTCAAAATATTAATATAATGTTTGATATTCTTACGAGAGTTTACCTTCCACAAAATGATCTCCATGGATACCATGCCTTAGATTTAACATCTCTGGGTTCTAATGGTTCAGGTACAGATAGATGAGAATTAAACAGACTAGGTCTCTGTACATTACTTAGGTTTGGCAATGCATGGTACACATTGTCTTGAATGGACTAAAATATAAAAATATACACTTAAAATAAGCAAGCACAACATTACAGCATTAGATAATTTACTGTAATTTCAATAATTTTTTGGTAAATTTTACAAAAATATCTCTAAGATGACTATCATAATATGAGTGGTGCTTTCTGAGGAGAGGGAAATGTTCATCATATGTGCCCGATGATAGCAAAAGGTCAGAACAAATTCGAACGATATCTGTTTTAAATATCATTGTACAAATTCAGAATCTTTTTTTTACTTACCAGTACTTCCAAATAAAACTTTGGTAATATTTTGCTAAATATTTAACAATTACTAGAGCCTTAAAGTAGACAGAGGTATTATGGTATTGATTATCAATAAGTAGATGTCAGAGTGGGAATGGAGTATTACCTTCATGGCAGTAATATTTCCTGTGGAGAGGAAAGTATTGATCATACAATGTCTAATGGAAGTGTCCAACTCCAGGAACATAACATCTCTTCTTAGTGTCAGAAATTCTCCCACTACAACTGGATCTGTTGGGCTAGACAGAGAACTTATCTGCTCCTTAAGTTCTCGCAAATCAGCACCTGAAGATAAAAATTTAATAAAGCATCATCTTTTATAAACACTACTTAATACAAGGCATTTATAATATTATACCTGATAACAATTCTTATAACAATTCAGAATGTGGTATGGGTGGCATAGCGGTTAAGGTTGATGAATCCTGACCTTCTCCGGGTCATCTGGTTTCCTCCACCAATAAAACTGACTGCCACAATATAACTGAAATATTGTTGAAAGCACCATCAAACAAACAACCTAACACCACTATTGTGGATTTCTGCCCCAATACCCACCACAATCATTAAGGTTTCCAGACACCTATCCATGGACAGGGGTAAATAAATCATATAGGGAAAAAATGAATATGGGGTGCACCTATGGACGGATGTTTGTTTGATTGCCATAATTAAAATGAGAAATAAAGGATCGTGTTAGAATTGACATTGTAACTAGCCCATCCATGAGCACTGCACACAAGATAATACTCACATGGAGCTGCTACAAGATGACTTTTACAGCTTGAAATTAACATCAGTTGTGTATTTCGAGAATGAAAAATGCAGCAAAATATTGTATTTCTTATTTCACAATGAAATCTACATGAATTAGTCAGTCCAATATTATAAAACTGTTGTATGAAATAAAATTATTATGCGCTCAGCCAAAATCTTTGCATTTCAGTTTGTTTTTACAGTCAATATACAAAATAAATATTTTATTTTGTGACCTTGTACTGGTATGTGAAAAATTATGTATCAGTGTACCTGCTAATTACTTACTATATGTACCAATCACAATACACCATTTCCACATTTCCGACTTGATTCTAAAATTATATGTTTTTACATGGTTTTTTTTAGCAGTTATTTCCCTTTAAATGCTGACAAAAGAGTAACCTGTTATGCAAAGCTCAATGAAATAACATAGATTTTTCCCATAATCTAGAACGGTTACCAATTTGCCTGTTATAAGGGAAATAACTCATATAATTTTTTTTTTTTAAACGTATAATTTAGAATCAAATCAGGAATGTGCAAAGGTTTATTATTCAAATTTAATGGATGCACCATGATGAAATATATAAGCAGGTCAAAAGCTTGGACAAAATTCTAGCTTTTATGGCATTATATTTGAAGCTGCCATTGTTTATGTAAGTTCTTACCAACTCCTTCCATTCCTCCCCAATCTGCAGACACAAACTCCATCTTTCTAGATCCCAATCTGGCGTGTGAACTTCCCAGTCGTGCATGAGCACACAAATAATGTAACATGTCATGCATGGCCGCCATAATGATTAGAGAGTGTGACAGAGCTCTCATACACAGTGAATCATCAAGTTTTTTATACATGACTAGAGCTTCAAGGTGATTAGGTATGAAAAAGACGTTTAAAACATGTCTTCCATCCGTTGTTAACAACTGTGCAGGTCTCTTCTTATTTGTTCTAAAAACAGTAAAACAATAAATCATTTAAAATCAAATTTCACTTCAATCAATGTATTAAATAAACTTACAATGTAATATTATGTTTGGATAAAGTTTTTTAGTCAATAGCATAATTTTTTTTTAAATCTCATCGCAATTACATTTAATACTTGAAAAAATAAGCATGGATTTTTCAGTCTTTGGAAAAAAAAATCATACAAAGAAATTCAATCTTTTTTTAAATCACATTTGGAAATGGGAATAAGTAAAATTGAAACAAATAGTAGAAATATAGAAAAAAAAAATGACTACACTATTTCAATTTCTACTTGTTCTGCCATCTAAAAGGAGAAATAAAAAAAAAAAAAGTTTCAATTACACCAGTCAAGCTTAGACACATTTAAAACTGTAATTGTATAAATCATGTGAAAAGAAATGATTTATGTCAACTTTAATTAATTTCTCCCAATTTTTCTTATTTTTTATTCTTATTATTGAACTTTTTTTAATTCCATGTCAAATCAATGGAAATATATAACCCTTATTCTATATAACATTCTGTCTACCTATAGATTGTAAATACATGTACACATGTATATGTATAAAAAAAATTAAAAAAAACCTCCTGCAAACCAAGGCATGGCAAGTAACATAGGTACAAATTAAAAAAATATGTATGGTATGAACAATTTATCGTATAGGTAGTCCAAAATTGTTGTGTCAAAGTTGAATGAATGTATTATTTTACATCCAAATTCTGAGTATCTGTATTATCCTGGGTAAATAAAATTTAAAGCTACATGTACTAGGAATGGATCAGATGTGTAATTCCAACGAGTCTGATGATTTATGTTGCTTAATGCCACTTTAAACACTATTTCAGTTATATCATGGCTGTTAGTTTTGTTGGTGGAGGAAACTGGAGTACCCAGAGAAAACCACTCCACGATTCTGAGGAAACGACTCATCTCAGTTTGAGATAACTAGGTTTGACTGTAAGGAACAATTTAAAAAGTTTGAGAGAATTCAAAAGTGTCTTAAGTCTGTAACTCAAAACTAAAGGAGAATTGAGGAACTGGTTGTTCTTTGGAAAAGATAATAATTATTGCCATGGCAGCCATGCATTCTTATATTACATTGGTTTTACAAATATAGTCTATAGATAATCTTGAGTAATATATTCTGATAGTGAACAATGTATATTCAAGACAAATCTTTTCAGGTGAATTCACGTTTACTCGGTTCCTTTCAGCTGAATATAGATTTTTT
This sequence comes from Bathymodiolus brooksi, assembly GCA_963680875.1. NCBI lineage: Eukaryota > Metazoa > Mollusca > Bivalvia > Mytilida > Modiolidae > Bathymodiolus > Bathymodiolus brooksi. Next base: position 61,304,527 of record OY804575.1, read on the forward strand.
TTCCTAGAAAAAATGGAAATATCAAACCCTTCTTCAAAATGGATTTTGGAACAGAAGGATATTGAGAATTTAAAAGAAATTTTTCTTAAGATTTCTAGGATTTGTTCTTAGAAACTAGAGGCTCCCAGGAGCCTGTATAGCTCACCTGGGTATAATAACAACATCAGTCAATAAAACTTGATAACTTCGGTAAAAAAAATTAACAAATGTAGCCTTCTTCATTGCAGACCCCTTCTACAAAAAAATTTGGGCAGGGTTTCCCTCTTTAATGTAAGTTATCGAAATTGCTGTAAAAAAACATATATGTCAATGATTCTCAAAATTTACCTTTTCCTACTTCACATTTTGTAATAGAGTTGCTTCCCTTTGATTTTTTGAGTAACCAAAAGCAGTGAGTCAACAAAAAAATGCATTTCAAGAGGAATAACTCTTCACACAGTTGTCGCACATTTTTAACTGTGGGAAATTTTTTGTAGATCTTGACATGCTGAACATTTTTGCAGTTTAAACTTTCCCTCTATCTCTAATAGTTTTTGAGATATAAGATGATAGTATTAAAATTGAGAACATTTTGATGAAAAAAGGGCAATAACTCCAAAATGGGTAATGGGATTTACTTCAAATTTGCAGGGTAGGAAGATCTTGACATGCTGCAAATTTTTGCAATTTAAACTTAACCTTTATCTCTTATAGTTTTTGAAATATAAGACGAAAAGTATTTTTATTTTTTTTAAATTTGATGAAAAAAGGGCAAGAACTCCAAGATGGGTAATCAGATTTACTTCAATATTGCAGGGTAGGTAGATCTCGACATGGTGCACATTTTTGCAATTTAAACTTAACATCTATCTCTTATAGTTTTTTAAATATAACACGAAAAGTATTAAAATTAAAAAAAAAATTGATCAAAGAGCCGAACCGCCAGACACATTTTTGGAAGGGAACCATCCAATGACTATTTCATCAAAATTTTGTTCTTATTGAGCAAATGGTTTCAGACAAGAAGATTTTTCTGGGAATTTCTCATAGGGTACTATGTTAAATTAAGTTCGGCTGTGGCGGCCATCTTGGTCGGTGTTCTGAAATGCCGGACACAATTTTGGAAGAGGACCACCCAAGGATCATTTCAGGAAAGTTTGGTTGAGATTGGCTCAGTAGTTTCAGAGGAAAAGATTTTTTTTTAATTTCATCCCCCCTTTTTTCTAATTTGCATAATCGGTCAAAATCGGCAAAAGTTCAAAGTTCATAAAAAATCCCATAATATATGTTAAAAAGCTCATCATTATGCTTATACAGTTCAAATTTGGGCACTTTCTGGCTTAAAATAGAGCAGTTTTGGCCATTTGAAGAAATTTCTATTTTTAGTAATGGTGGCCATCTTGGATACAGGACGGCGCTGACGGACTCAATTTTGAAAGGGGACCACCCAAGGATCATTTCAACAAAGTTTGGTTGAGATTGGCTCAGTAGTTTCAGAGGAGAAGATTTTTTTAAATTTCATCCCCCCTTTTTCTATTTTTAGCTTGGTGGCCATCTTGGTTGGAAGTCGGGATCACCGGACACAATTTTGGAAGGGGGCCATCCAAAGATCATTCCACAAAAGTTTGGTTGCAATTGGCCCAGTGGTTTCTGAGGAGAAGATTTTTATGTGAATTTCCCATAGGGTACTATGTTAAGCTAAGTTCGGCTGTGGGGGCCATCTTGATCGAAGGGCCAAACCGCCAGACACATTTTTGGAAGAGAACCATCCAATGACTATTTCATCAAAATTTTATTCTTATTGAGCAAATGGTTTCAGACAAGAAGATTTTTATGGGAATTTCTCATAGGGTCCTATGTTAAATTAAGTTCGGCTGTGGTGGCCATCTTGGTCGGTGTTCTGAAATACCGGACACAATTTTGGAAGAGGACCACCCAAGAATCATTTCAGGAAAGTTTGGTTGAGATTGGCTCAGTAGTTTCAGAGGAGAATTTTTTTTTTTAATTTCATCCCCCCCTTTTTTCTAATTTGCATAATCGGTCAAAATCTGCAAAAGTTCAAAGTTCATAAAAAATCCTGTAATATATGTTAAAAAGCTCATCATTATGCTTATACAGTTCAAATTTGGGCACTTTCTGGCTTAAAATAGAGCAGTTTTGGCCATTTGAAGAAATTTCTATTTTTAGTAATGGCGGCCATCTTGGATACAAGACGGCGCTGACGGACACAATTTTGAAAGGGGACCACCTAAGGAACATTTCAGCAGAGTTTGGTTGAGATTGGCTCAGTAGTTTCAGAGAAGATTTTTTTTTAATTTCATCCCCCCTTTTTTCTAATTTGCATAATCGGTCAAAATCGGCAAAAGTTCAAAGTTCATAAAAAATTCCGTAATATATGTTAAAAAGCTCATCATTATGCTTATACAGTTCAAATTTGGGCACTTTCTGCTTAAAATAGAGCAGTTTTGGCCATTTGAAGAAATTTCTATTTTTAGTAATAGCGGTCATCTTGGATACAGGACAGTGCTGACAGACACAATTTTGAAAGGGGACCACCTAAGGATCATTTCAGCAAAGTTTGGTTGAGATTGGCTTAGTAGTTTCAGAGGAGAAGATTTTTTTTTAAATTTCATCCCCCCTTTTTTCTAATTTGCATAATCGGTCAAAATGGGTAATGGAATTTACTTCAAAATTGCAGGGTAGGTAGATCTTGACATGCTGCACATTTTTGCAATTTAAACTTAACAGCTATCTCTAAATAGTTTTTGAAATATAAGACGAAAAGTATTAAAATTTAAAAAAAAAAAAAATTGATGAAAAAAGGGCAATAACTCCAAGATGGGTAATCAAATTTACTTCAAAATTGCAGGGTAGCTAGATCTTGACATGCAGAAAATGGTTTGCAGTTTCAACTTACCATCTGTCTCTTATAGTTTTTGAAATAAAGGACGAAAAGTATTAAAATTTAGAAAATTTGATGAAAAAAGGGAAATAACTCCAAAATGGGTAATGGCATCACCGGACACAATTTTGAAACTAGACACCCTAGTGATGATTCAGACCAAGTTTGGTTTCCATTGGTCTAGTACTTTCAGAGGAGAAGATTTTTGAAAAAGTTTACGACGTACGACGGACGACGACGACGGACGCCAAGTGATGGCAATAGCTCACATGACCCTTAGGGTCAGGTGAGCTAAAAAGGACTAAAATTTGTGATATTGATCACATCGATGACGGTTATTATTTTATTATTTTCAGAAATAAATGATTATTTACAACATTTATGTTTATGTCCCAGGAAATTGCTACAATCAAGAGATTATAAAAAAATCTTATCATTGATAAGTTTGGTTTGGTTTATGGCACTTATCATTGATACAAACCAACTGACCAACAAGGTGTTCTGTCGGCTAAAGGCTTAATTCACATATTATTTATTAAATGACAATGTATATGTATTTTTAACCTTGTTAATGTTTACATCCTTGCACTGAAAGGGCTCTTTCTTTTGAGCTGAAAGCAACTGAGTACTGGTAATGCTGATTTATCTGAAACGGATTCATTTTGAATATACATCGTGGTGAAGGGAATTTTGGACTAGATATTGCAGAGTAAATATATGAGGAAGGCAATGAAATAGCAGGCAGTGAATTTTAAAAGATGATCTATGAACAGTGAACAATGCAGTATTTGATCAACTTTCTATATCAGTTTGACTTTATAATATTTATGATATATCGTTGTCATCAGTCTTTACTGAAACTTTGACTTAATAATATTTATGATATAGCGATGTCATCAGTCTTTACTGAAACCAGTCTCAAACATCCAACAAGATAACACAATAATGAAATGTTAGATTTGTTTATTTTGGTACATAAAACTTTTCTTTCCACCGAAGGTGTGCTAGAATTATGAAGGAAAAGTTTATAAGGTTTTCATAGACACATTTTTTTGTTTTCTATGGCTTCCATCATCACTAATGCTGATCATCATGTAATAGAACTGAAAATCTACTATGGCCAAAAAAAAAGGTTGCTGTGTTTCTGCTAACTATACCAACCCTAATTTTTAGTGCCTATCCTAAAGTTTTAAAGGTCATTTTTGGACAAGTACTGTTAACGTAAGATCCTTGAGGTAAATATAAAAAATATTAAAAATTGTCCTACCTATATACACTATTTTTTCAAGAATGTTAGCTGAAACATAGGTATTTTTTCCCTTGGCTTAAGTTGCATTGTAAAACAACCATTAAATTAAATAATTTTCAATGATTACAAGAAGATGAGAGGTTTGTAGACACTTAACTGCAATAATTTGATATTTCACTCATTTTACAATCCATCATACATTTGTACAAATATTCATGATTTCATTATTAATGTTACATGACTGAAGATTCCTGAACAGAAAAAAATCGCCACAATATAGCTGAAATATTGTTGAAAGTGGCGTTAAACACCATAAACCAAACCTGAACAGAAAATTAACATAAGTAGAATTCCATATTCAATTTCATCAAGCTCTGATTAATTCTTAAAAGTACAATCTAAGTTTTCTTTTAAACCTTTGTCAAAAAAAACTTTCATTACCTGAATACATATATTTCTATACCCATGATATACCTGAAATACTGCTAAGTTGACATTAAACACCAATCAATTAATCTATTTCTATATAAGCATATAATAAGTTTCTAAAATTGCAAACATTAATCATTTGAATTTTCGACATAGATTCAATACCTTGAAAAAGCTCAATAAAACAGCGGGGAAAAGTGATGAAGCTATCTATTTCTACCATTTAATTTTTTTATCGGAACATACAGAGTTTGCTCCATGAGAAATGATGATGATGTCATTTTATATATGGTTTATATTGCCAACAGGAAAAGGGTGGTAACAATAACCAAATCTCTATCAATTATTTTTGCTTCTATTATACCATAACTATGTCATGATTAAGGAATAAATCTAACTGTGATTATATGATGTTGGCATGGCAACTATTGGATATGTATGGGGAATAGATAAATTAACAAAACAAGTAAAAAAATATAATTCAAAACTAAAATAAAGGGGCCATAATGCACTGTAAATAAATAAAAAATAGTAAACAAAATAAATAATCATATAATTCTTTTTTTCTCCAAAATTTTAAATTGTGCAAAATTCAAACTATCAAAAAGCTCTTTTACAAAACATTAGAATCTTGGCACAATTTTTTCTAAGCTCACTATACAGATGAATTCTTAACTGTTGTTACGATAATAAACACACATACATACATTGGAACATAATCCTCTTTACTGTCAAATAAGACGATAAACATGTTATTATAGAATTCATAATTTATATTTCATTTGCAAGTTTTCAACAAAAAAATCAAATAGTAATTAATGTTACTAAACAATGTACTAAACTAAGGTTCTCCTCCCTCATGCATAGGTGCTAAACATTGTTGTAATATTCATATTGTTGTACTGAAGAAACTTTATTACAAATTTCCATTAAAGACAGCTTTTATAGATAAATTAATGATTAATATCAGTTATCTATACACCTAGCTAATACATTCATACATTTTCTTTTGTATTAACAAAATGAGGACAAGTTTTTTTTAAATATACTGAGTGGCAACCTTTCCTGCCTACCCCAAAAAATTTCCACAAATAATTGACCTTTTTTTTATTATGAATTAGCTAGTCATTGCATCAAATCTCTTAAGGTGTCAAACCACTAATTAATTTCTTTAAGGTTTTCTACTAAATTTGTGGTTTTTCGAGCCTACCTGGTCATTTTATCTTAAGTTTAACCTTTCCAAGACCATATATTTTCTGAAACGTACATGATTCCTCTACGTTCTGTCAAAATATCAGGGCATGTTTAAAATCTTGCAGTGAAATGCCATGCTACGGAAAACACCTACTCTAAAAATAGCTCGGTCATCCCCAAGAAATTCAGTATTTATAGGTCATGCATCAAATCCTCCATAGAGGTAATTAAAATACAACTAAATCCATCAAATTTGGGCTCAAAATAATCCCTATTTATTTAACTTCAATTATCAATTTTAATTAGTCCATTCCATTCAGTAGTTTTCACAATACTACAAAGTGAAAGGAACTTTTTTCTTGAAAAGGGACTACTTTCGTATATGTTCCAAGCTCTGATTGGTGAATATAAAATAGGCTTTTATGCTTTGCATAATCAGAAAAATTACAAATTTGTTAGAGAAACTACATATATTATACAATTCATTATCATGTATCATTAAATGTAGAAGTTTTGACCATTTAAAGAAATTTATCTCCTTGGTTCCTGAAATAAATAAGGATGGTTTTCGTTGGTTACCACTTTCAATAATTTTTCAGTTATATCGTTGGGGTCAGTTTTATTTATATAACCACAGACTCCATAAAACCAGAAAAACCACCATTAGATTTTCATATTCCACAGAGAAAGAATATTGACCTGTTCATGTTCATATACTCCATTAACTTGTACCAATTCATTGACTTGTTCATGTTCATATACTCCATTAACTTGTACCAATTCATTGACTTGTTCATGTTCATATACTCCATTAACTTGTACCAATTCATTGACTTGTTCATGTTCATATACTCCATTAACTTGTACCAACTCATTGACTTGTTCATGTTCATATACTCCATTAACTTGTACCAATTCATTGACTTGTTCATGTTCATATACTCCATTAACTTGTACCAACTCATTGACTTGTTCATGTTCATATACTCCATTAACTTGCACCAACTCATTGACTTGTTCATGTTCATATACTCCATTAACTTGTACCAATTCATTGACTTGTTCATGTTCATATACTCCATTAACTTGTACCAACTCATTGACTTGTTCATGTTCATATACTCCATTAACTTGTACCAACTCCTGGTACATTATACTCCTATGGTGTAGCAAATACTCTGCTTGTTTTTGTATATATATAAGAAGTAAACAATTGCTCCAATTAAAATGTCATTTATTATAAAATTTTCTAAATAAATGACTAAATTTCTTACATAACCTTAGGAGTGTGACAAAAACAAATGTGACTAATAATCTAAATAAAATGTAAACAAATTTAAAACACTCCTAAGCAATAAAAATTTCAAATACAAAAAGGGATGGCAACTGAAAACCGCCACAGCCTCAATTGGAAATTAGGGGCAAATGCCACACCCAGATTATTTGCTAACGACAAAACTTTGCTAATAAAACCTGATGCAGGAATTGCATACTAAATAAAATTCTGTAAAGCACTTTTATTGCTTTAAAATTAATAAATTTATTCAAATGATTTCACTGCAGAGATGGGGATTACATAATGACAAGGATTACGTGCTGTATTACATAAATAATTTCATGGGATGAAATATAATTGGTGGAGGAAATTGGAGTACACGGAGAAAACCACCTACCTGTCGCAAGTCACTGACAAACTTAACCCCATAATGTTGTATCGAGTACACCTCGCCATGAACGGGGTTCGAACTCACAACTTTAATGGTGATAGGCACTGACTGCACAGGTAGTTGTAAATCCAACTACCATATGATCACGACCATGACAGCCCCTTAAATAATGATGGATTTTTTATTTTGATTTTTGGTGTTTTAATGCCACTTTCAGCAATATTTCAGCTATATCATGGCAACCAGTTTTAGTGGTGGAAGAAGCCAGAGTACCCGGAGAGAACCACCGACCATGGGCAAGCAACTGGTAAACTTTATCACTTGCTGCTGCAAGGCAAGTGCACCCTTTTTTGTAATTTACAAAGCTAGGCACGAACCCACGCCGTATTGGAGATAGGCTTGTATGAGTTGTTAGGTAATCCAACTACAATGTACTTAACTCATTGAGCTACCTGGGCCCTAAATAAGGATGAAAGACACAATTCTCGTATATAGTTTGAAAAGGGAACCAACTCAAGTTCCAGTTTAAACTGGACAACTGGTTTCAGAGGAGAAGATTTTTACGGTTCTTGTCAAAATAGATCAAGAGGCCTTGTGATAAAAAAAACTTAAGGTTATTAACTTCTGATCACAAGCACAACACCATAGGTGCTCTTAATAAAAACAATGTCAATTAGTAATGTATAGAATAATATTTATTTATACATAAATTGTAACTTGACTCTCACTTGAACCTGTGTCATTCACCTAGTTATAAATCTGTTAATTTTCATTGATTATCATTTGTGTAAAGTTTGTATCCATAAGTTTTGAAATATCTGAGCAGACTGCTTTTTAACAATTTCCCACTGAATCTTCTGTATTACCTACAGTGGTGGTAACTTCTGATTTGTAATCAACAATAAAAAAAATTGTACATGATATATTCCAGCTATATTTTCTTTCAAATTATTCTGAACAGAAGATGCTAAAACATTTTACCCCTATGGTACTGTCATTCAGTGACTGTGCAGACGACACTGGATGCAAAATGGTGGCATTAACTTGTATAGATTTTGTGCTAGGTGAGTTAAAATAAACAGAAGTATGACAGATGTCTATAACTTTATAGATACAATTTCCTCCTTAGAAAATCATGCAATTTAACATCTAAACCATGTATAAGAAATACCATGCTAAAATTAACATTAAACACCAATCAATCAATCAATATACTAACCTTGGATCAGGTATTAGACCTTCTGTATTCTTATGGTCCGTCATATCTCCAATCATGAAGTATTTCCTATAAAATAAATGTTTTATGTTAACTAATAATTGTAAGATGTGATTTTGTGTATGTATCTTCACTTCCGTAAAAAAAATCTACAATTTCTGAACATCCGATATAAAAATATCAAATCAGATGGATCTTAGATATTGATGGGAAAATTTTATTTAAACAAAAGAATGAAATCCACAATGATACAGATTACAGTGTGTAGAATAACAACATGCTCAAACTTCGCTTCTTATTTCCTCATTAATATACCGGTACATAATTTTAAAGTATTACTACGGTTCATTGTGGCTGTTATGGTATGGTTGTTAAATTGATATTACCTACACATTAAGTCCTCTATCACCTCTAATGTTGTCAATTTGAGTCTCCCCAGTGGTAAGATGTACTTCATGCAACTCTTTTATGCAAAACAATTATCAGTGTATTTTCTCATTGAAATTCAGATTTCCTCCACTGCTGTAACTGATGGCCAAGATATATTACTGACATGTTTGTTGTTGAATGAGGTTTTAAACAATCATAACCCTTAACCCTTTGTTTATCATTATAACTTATGTGTAATGTTGTCTACTACACCTGTAGTATTATATCTGAATATCTGCAGTAAAACATCAGATTTACCTCCTATACCAAAAGAACATTTTCTGACGACCATGTCGGAATTTTATTTTAATTGTTATGAAGGAATAATTTTGACATCTGTAGTCATTGTTTAATGATTTAAATTAAAACTTTACAACAATAAGTTTTCTTTAATAAATTTCAACTAGATTTTGTTTTGTCTGAAAGACCATTGTTTGATAGTTGGTTATTGAAAGCTCAGTAGTGAAAAATTTATGCATATTCAGGATGAGAGCAGGTTTGTTTTGTTGATATTGATAGAATTGTTGACCAACACTGTATAAACTTTCAAAATATCTCAAAACTATACAGAAATAAGTCAGGGATGGGACAACTGGTGCTGTTAATAGTGACTACAATGCGCCTACACTTTTATCAAAATCTTTGAAAGGGGTATTTAACTTGCAGGGAGTATAACACTCTTCCAGCGTGTTGCCCACTATACTGGTAGTCCAAAGTCAGGCTTTCCACATTATAATCTGACAAATAAGCCCCCATCGAGAGGGACCACCTATCCACCCCCTGGGGTCAAAATGAGCAACTATGTGGCTTGAGTTCTGGGAGCCGTCACCAGTATCAAGTTTTGTCTAAAAGAGGCAAATATAATACAATAACATATCTCCTCTGACAACAGTTTATATATACTTAACAGAAACAATTACCTAACTTCAGGAAAATCTTCTAGAATTCTCAACATACTGTTATAGTAAGAAACCAGCTGTCCTCTTAGCGAGTGTTGTGCCATTCTCTGGTTAAATGAGTAACAGAAATCTGATATCAAACCCCTGTAATACAAAAATAACATCAATTATAAACACATGCAGGGCTTTCAATATTTTTCAAGTCTACCAGCACTTCACTTTTTACAGGAAGTACTTTTTAATAAAAAATAATTTCCATGCATATCTTATACGCCACTCGTTAAAATCAGGAGGTAACAAAGACCATTTAGGCGTGTATTGCCCCTTATTGAAAGGCCTGCACATGAATAACATGTTTTAATGGAAATTAGTTTCATAAAGTTCATCTATCCTGAAAAAATTTTGGGTTTCAATTAATACAATTACATATTCAATTAAAACAAGAAAAAAATATATATTAACTGTATTTTAATTGATAAAAACATACTATTCTAATATTCAAATATAGCTTTAAAAAACGAACAATGATATATACATTCTTTTACAAATAAGGTGATTATCTTTTTCAATTTCCTAATTAAACCACAGTGGATGTGATCACTAATTACAAGTAACATTAAAACTAATTGATTATATGTCATTAAGAGATCAAAGGGTAATTATTGAACTCTTGTTCACTTGATTGTCCTAATTATTACTTTTAATCACTGGAAATGTGTTCACAAAGATCAAAGAGTTGATTGCAAAAATGAAAGATCAAAGAAGCACTAATTAAGGTAATAAAAGATCAAAGAAACACTAATTAAAGGTAATCAAAGATCAAAGAAACACTAATTAAAGGTAATCATTAATGATTAAGAGTGGTTAGTTTAGCCCCTTTGGTATCTTCAAACTCTAAATGATGGTAAAAAAAATTATCCTTAAAGTGACTTTGATATTAATGTTTTTATACATAAACATATATTAGTATATCATAAAATAAAAATTTAACAAAATACATTTATTTAATATATTTTTAATAGATTTACCCCAATTAAAATAAATCTTTTCTGTCATTCTGGAATTTATAATTTCATAATCATAAACTTTTATTTTTTAACAATTATTTTTTATTATTTATTTTATTACTATCTTTTGCAAATTTAACATAAAACAAAAATGTACAATTGCATATACAAATTAAAAGTAAAGGTATTGATAATTAATATATTATAAATATAACTTATAATTTGTTAATTTTTATAGCTTTTTCAAAATATCAAAAATACAGTTTGTTACTATGATTTAAAAGAAAAATAATTTTCATTAATGAGCTAGTGATTAGGATTGATTACTTTTCATTAAAAAATGGTATGATTAGTCCAAGCAAGCTCCACTAATCACCTAGAACAGTACAAGCTCAATTTTCAACCAATCAAAAACTATCAATATTTTTCACTAAAAAAATTAACCAATGAAATTCTAGTGTTTGGGTACCAAGCCAACCTGACATTTATGACACCATATATAAGTCCTGTCACAATTGAGAGAAAATTATTCACTTGTCAAAATTCAATTGTTCAATCATATAGAAGATAATTGTTCAATCATATTTCTATTACTAAGTAATCATGGCTGATTTTCTTGACTTCCTGTTGTCATCACCTGCCAACTCACCATTACCAGTTGAGATTACACCTACTACTACACTAGAGGATATCATTGCTGCCACCATATTACCAGAGTCTACCAACTCAACTGGAGATACCACTACTTCAGACAATGATGAAGATGAGGCCCTGGCTGCTGCTATCCTTGCGGAGGCTACAGCTCAGGAGCCTGAGACTACTACTCCAAACACACAGAGGTCATACTCAGCTACTTCAAGTCCTACATGCGAGACTCGCCTTGCTGACTCACTGTTTGACCTTCTAGGGTCACCACCACCAGCGAAACCACTTCACTACAATCCTGTCTTCAGTGAGCTCCAGTCACTACTCAAATCTGAACTCAAACAACAAACTCTACCAGAGACTCTGATGAAATTACTCAAACCAAAAACCAGTGTATTCAGTAGAGAACAACAACTTCAGCATCAATTCATCAAACTTGAGTCCAGTAACCAGACTGATGTTCATCAACTCTCTAGCTTCTACAAGTACCAGTCAGCAGTCATTGAAACAGAGCGGTATCAGTCACTCCACCAACATGCTACCAAACCACATCTACGAGACTCCATCAATACTCACTACGATGAGCAACTACACAAGGTCATTGACCGAGTTGAGGTTAGTATTAAATAAACTTAAACAGAATTCAGTGGTTATTTATCTTTTTTATGTAAATTTGCTAAATAAGTATCAGAAAAGAAAAAAAATGTCTCGTTAGATGAAAAAAAAATCAGATTATGATTGATTGATTGGTGTTTAACTTCAGCTATATCGTGGCATGAACAAATTGTATTATTAACTATTACATAATATATACTGTAAATATGAAATTTTAATCATGTTTCATTTAATTTTTTATTTTAATTTTACAGGTCAGTGTTGGTCTACTACAACAAGCAGCAAATAGTCAGACATCTACTACTAGTATTCACTCAACTCAAGTTACTCGTCATCCATCACTCAAACGTCGACCAGTATTGTCTCGTAGATCCATCTCACTCATGGAAGACTGGTATCAATTCAACATCACTCACCCCTACCCAGACTCCACTGTCATCCAGTCCATTGCACAACAGGGCAACATCAAAGAAGAACAGGTCAAGAAGTGGTTTGCCAACAAACGCAGCAGGTCACACAACACTAACTCACGCTCGGTCATCCACTCACGTAAGATGTCAACCAGATTAAACATACAAGCAGCCTACTACATGCCTTACTAAAGAACTATGTGCTCTATATTTTGTAAATGAAAAAAGTAATTATGTGATATTTTGTATGAAATTCTGTTTTGTTGCTATTATGTATTTCCTGCTATATGAAAGTGCTATTATTTAAATACTAAAATGTATTATTGATATTATTTAAATACTAAAATGTATTATTGATATTATTTAAATACTAAAATGTATTATCCAAGTGCTAAAAATGTATTATTGATATTATCTAAGTGCTAAAAATGTATTTATTGCTATTATCCAAGTGCTAAAAATGTATTTATTGCTATTATCCAAGTGCTAAAAATGTATTTATTGCTATTATCCAAGTGCTAAAAATGTATTTATTGCTATATTAAAGTACTAAAATGTATTTATTGCTATATTAAAGTACTAAAATGTATTTATTGCTATATTAAAGTGCTAAAATGTAGTTATTATTATATGAAAGTGCTAAAAATGTATTTATTGTTATAACATATTAAAGTGCTAAAATTATATTTCTTGTATATATAATATGGTCAATAAAAAATGTAAAAAATATTAAAGTTTACTATTTTTTCTCATTAAATAGAATACAAAATAAACATCATCATTTCAAAACAATGTTGTAATGACAACATGGCACTCCCTCATATGTTTTAAACTGAGTAGTTCCCATAACTCCTACAAAAATTGTAGAATCAAAACTTATTATGATAAACTACACACCTTGATCAATTATCCTACCAAATATGAAAGCTATCAGAACCAATGACCTCAAAAGTGAAACCATTGTAGTCCCATAGCAAAAATTGTAAAGGGTTACTCAGAAAACTATTAATATGTTTTTTTGTAACAAATGTGTCTTAGAGTAACAATACCTTTTCAGTTTTTCCATTTCTTCTGCATTGTTTCTCATTAATGGACTCATTGAATTTCTTTTTTGGAAGAACTCATTCAACATCAAATCTCTACTAGGAGTCTAAAAAATAAACAAAACTGATGTGTTGTGATTTTAAAAAGAATCTATATTCAAATTTTAGTAAATGACTATATCGGGTGCAGCAAATAGAAAATGGCTTCCTCCTGTACCAGTAAAACAGCAATCATGTTTAACTTCAAACATAATAGCTGATAAAGGAAATCTGCTGGAATTCTATCTGACGCCCTTATTATAATAAATTCAAAGAAAAAAAACATGAATCGAAATTAGGATATACACATTTATATTTTGCATGCATCTACAAAATCTACAAATTTCTAAATTTCAGCCCCTTTTTAATAAAACTAGAGGCTCTAGAGAGCTTGTAATTGCTCACCTGGTAAAACTTGGCAGGGTAAACCTTTAGAAATGCTAAGTCTAACAAAGATTCATATTTTCTTGTGACTTTAGACACAATTTGCTTACTACTGAATGTGTGCTCCATAAATTCTGAAAACCTAATATATCCAGTTTTTGTTTTGCAAGTCAAAATTAAAAAGATCTTCAAAGTTTCAACCAATCAGAACACATTATTGGCCCTGGCGATTTCCGATCTGCTCCAAAATAATAAATCAGGTATGGGACCATCCAATGAATATTCAAATAATGCAAAATATTCAATTTGTCGAGTAGTTTCTCACAAAAAGGTCTTTGAATGAAATTACCATAGGGTCCAATGGTAAACTAAGTTGCCCTGTGGCAGCCATCTTGGATATGCGATCGGCAAAAAATTAACAAACTTGGCAGAGGACAACTCAGTCATCATTTCTTTAATGTAACAATTCCATGGGCTGAGCAGTTTCTGACAAGAAGATCTTCAAAGTTTCAACCAATTAGAACACATTATTGGCCCTGGCAACCATGTTGGATTTCCAATCTGCACCAAAATAATAGATCAGGTGTAGAACCATCCAAGGAATATTCAAATAATGCAAAATATTCAATTTGTCGAGTAGTTTCTCACAAAAAGGTCTTTGAATGAAATTCCCATAGGGTCCAATGGTAAACTATTGTTGCCCTGTGGCGGCCATCTTGGATATGCGATTGGCACAAAAATAACAAAATTAGTAGAGGACCACCCAGTCATCATTGCTATAATGTTACAATTCCATCGGCTGAGTAGTTTCTGACAAGAAGATTTTCAAAGTTTCAACCAATCAGAACACATTATTGGCCTTGGCAGCCATGTTGGATTTCCGATCTGCACCAAAATAACAAATTTGGTAGAGGACCTCCCAATGAACATTTCTGCCAAGTTTGGTCCAAATCTGTTCAGTGGTTTCAGAGAAGAAGATGAAAATATGAAAAGTTTAGACGACAACGACGGACACAAAGTGATGACAAAAACTCACATGGCCCTTTGGACCAGGTGAGCTAAAAAAAGCTCATATTCAGCATGAAAAACTGTTAAAGATGAGCATTTTGAAAAAAAAATGCATTAAAATTAGATGAAAAAATTCAAAAATAATTTTATATCTTTAAAGGCAGTCGGAATTGAATTTTTTTGTTTATATTAAAAGTTGGCAATATTCGATGTTTTATACTAATAAAATGTTCTGAACAAGAAGCCAGGTTTAAAACATATGCTATAATGTCATAATTAGTGAAAAGAATGTGAATGTCTGTTGGTAAAATCGCCATTAACACGACCTAATAATAAGTTGGCTGCTTTTCCTAAGTTTGCCGAATACTGATAACTGCTATTAATAACCAGAAAGCATGTTGCATGTAAATTCGTTAGAATAAATATAATTTAAGAAATATATCTATGAAATTGGATCCCGGGGTAATCAGTTAATATTATATAATGGTATTTAGTAAGAATGACACTTAAAATCGGAAATACGTGAGGAAATCAATAAAAACAAACCCAAACTCTGCAAAGCGGCCCGATAGAGGGAAAATTGTAAACAAATTGTATTGCATATTCAGCATGCCCATTTACCCTCTACAGAGGGTTTTTTACCCCCAAAA
The DNA here is from genome assembly GCA_963680875.1 of Bathymodiolus brooksi. NCBI lineage: Eukaryota > Metazoa > Mollusca > Bivalvia > Mytilida > Modiolidae > Bathymodiolus > Bathymodiolus brooksi. The sequence continues at coordinate 61,320,292 of OY804575.1, forward strand.
TTGTAGGGAATTTCTATATGCAGGGGTACAAAGTTAAGGAAAAAACAGCAATTGTACCCCATTGTATCCCCAGTTTCAAAACTCAGTGGGCACCCTGATATTATTGACAACACTTGAGTTGTCTTGATTATATTTTTTTTAGGAAAAAACAGACATGAAGTTCATTATTTTAGTCTCTAATTTAAAAGAGATATCACCTAGCGTTTTCTCCTGAAAAAAAAACTATATAAAAAACTACGATGCAATTCTACTGTCAAAATACGATTCAGCCGAAAAAAGATACTAAATTATGCTTACATGTTGAAAAATGGAGTAGGTCAGTAATTTTTACAGAAAGCTTGCTGAATCCTCCTTTGTGTCGTTTTCGCATAGAATCCGTCAATGTGCTTGTTCTTCCACGATTTGATTTGTGTCATGTGCTTTCTTCATCAACAAACAATTTCGCACATGCGCAAACGCTTTCCCGAATGAGTTCACTGTCAGGACGTATGAATATTGCGCGGGTAAACATTGGATTCTTTACTGGATTCAAGAAAATAATACACTATTTACGTATGATATTATGAAAAATTTCAACTGCAATTAGTATAAAACATCGAATATTGGCAACTTTTAATATTAAAAAAAATAAAAATTCTGACAGCCTGTATGCCTTTAACACCATAAACCAAACAAACCAACAATATAATTGTACAAACCTTCTCCATTTGTATAGAAATAAATGCTTCAGGTAATCTGCGTAGTTTTTCTCCAGTATCAGTAGATCTCAGTTTAGTACCCAGTCCTGTACCAGTTCCTGAAGAGTAGCTTGTCAGCTGTGTCTGAGAACTTTTCTCACTCTTTGTCTCTGTAGGACTAGCACGTCCACTGTAAGAAAAAAATATATATGTGTGAGAACATGGTGGTGATTATGGTTATGGTGTTTAACGCCACTTTCAACAATATTTCAGTTTATCATAGCTTTCAGTTTTATTGGTGGAGGAAACTGGAGTACCCGGAGAAAACCACCAATCTGCTGCATACCACTGACAAGACTTTATCACATAATGTTGAATCGAGTGCACCCCACATGAGTGGGATTCAAACTCACAACGTTAGTGGTGATAGGTACTGATTGCATAGGTAGTTGTAAATCCAACTACCATATGATCACTACCTCCCCATAAATGTGAGAACATGGTTCCTATTATGTCGATATATCTTGATAAGGTACAGATACTGAATCGAATCTTTAAATGAGGAAATAATTTTTTTCACAGTACATAAAAGCTTGTATTTCAGAAAGAGATTTTTAAAACATTCATTCAACTATTGCATTTAATATAAAAACTGAATTCTTCATGTTACAATAATGCTTCATATCTTTGTTATAAAAATTATATTGCTGGTGCTGATATGATATATGTATAAAACTTCCTCACATTTCCCCAGACAAGAAATAACTCATCCATCAGATTTAAAAACTGATTTTATGTGTGTATCGAAGCTAATTTTAAGTAGTTCTACATTATCACCGTTTTATATGAAACTATTCAAGCACTCTCAAAATAAGAGCTTCCTGCTAAAATTTTATAATTCTATAATTTTACTCAAATGTTTGAGTTAAAATATGAAGCTTCTGTTAAATTTAAAATTGTTTACCCAAATGTTTGAACTAAGCAATTGAACCCTATTAACAAATAATATTTTGTACACTGCATTGTGAAGTACATTTTGATGACCTACCTTTTCAGTGACTCATGTTCTTTGATAGGTATACAGGCATCATGTTGTAACACTGCACTAATTAAAGAATTTTTATGAACAATCTGTACTTTTAAAACCACTTGAAAATTTTCTAATTTTCCCGGCTTCAGCATCTGAAAAATATGTTGATATGCCAGTTCCTTCAAATAACATCTCATATATAGGATAGATTCTAATAAATGTACAATACTATTCAGACCATATGTAGATACTATTTTTAGTATCAGTTCCTGAGGAGTAGCTTGTAAGCTGTGTCTGAAAACTTTTCTCATTCTTTGTCTCTGTAGGACTAGCCCGTCCATTGTAAAAATATATATGTGTGAGAACATGGTGGTGATTATGGTTATGGTGTTTAACACCACTTTCAACAATATTTCAGCAATATCATGGCAGTTAGTTTTATTGGTGGAGGAAACCAGAGTACCTGGAAAAAACCACAGACCTGTCACAAGTCACTGACAAAATTAATCGCATAATGTTGTATCAAATACCCCCCCCCCCCCCCCCCCCGAAAAAACCTTCAAGCAATTCTTTTTCCTTGTGTGTTAATCTAACCATATCACCCTCATCCAACGGCAGTATTTCACAATAACCCAATGGATGTATTATGGGTGTTCAAGAATATTTCGATTTTATCTTGGCTGTCAGATTTGTGGATGGAGGAAACTAGAGAAATCAATGGATACCACAAAACTTCAGTCAGTGATACTAATTTTATCACATGAGATTGTATCAAGTACACCTTGTCATGGGCAGGAGTAAAACTCACCAACATACAAGTCTATGGAGAATATAAACCTGGCAGACTGATAATTAGAAAACAAACTTGTTCATATTTTACAAAATATACTCACATTTAGTAATGACTCTCTGTTCCTAAAGCTGAACCTGCCAATAACAGCTTCATCAATCTCAGCTATGGCAAGAGAAAAGGTTTGTGGCACGTTTAATCTGAAATATAAATGATATGGTTGATTTATAATTACAGTGGAACTTGTGCAATCTGACACCTGAGTTTTCCGACATCATGTGACGTCTGACAAAAAATTATGGTCCCAAATTATTTCTGTTAACTAAAATAAAACCTGAGTATTCCGACATCCTGTACAATCCGACACATATCCCTGGTCCCTTGGTGTGTCGTATTACACAAGTTCTACTGTATACCATTACAATATCTAAACACAAAAATACTTTACCATGTGAATCTAGGTTAATATAGGTACTTTGATGTTCATAATACAATTTTGTATGACATTCCCTTTAAGGTCAAAAAAACATTGGTTTTCACTAACTGTACCAACCCTAATTTTGAGTGTCTACCCTCAAGTTTTTATTCCCATATTTGGAAAAGCACTTTTAAAATAAGTCAGATCCTGGTCCTGTATAACCTAGGAAAAAATAAAAATGAATACACTGAACATACTTTTTTTTTTTTAAAGAATGTTAGTGTACACACAGGTATATTTTTGTCTTCATCATGTTTCATCTAAATACAATACCAGTACAATACTTAACAGGAAACACTTACAAAAAGGTCTATAAATTATGAACAACATAGTGCCTTTACATTTAATTCAAAAGATACCTAAAATTATAATTTTTTTCCAAGCAAAATCAAATCCCCTTTCGATAAACGTTTTAGAATAGACATGTGTTTGGGTTAGGGTTAGGGTTATGGTGCTTAACGCTATCTTCAACAATATTTCAGTTATATCGTGGCGGTCAGTTTTATTGGTGGAGGAAACCAGACTATCCGGGGAAAACCATTGATCTGTCGTAAGTCTGACAAACTTTATCACATAATGTTGTATTGAGTACACCTATCCTGAGTGGGATTTGAACTCACAATGTTAGTGGTGATAGGCACTGATTGCATAGGTAGTTGTAAATCCAACTACAATACGATCATGACCACCACAGCCCCTGACAGGTGTTTGGATTATACAGGATTCAGATATCATCCATTTAAAAACAAAAAGAAAATAACATTACAGACCACTAAAAAAACTAACTTGTAAACAGAACCATCATCTTCTTGTACATCTGTCATAAATATAGGAGGGGGTTTGCCAGCATCATCTTTAAAGGGAGCTGACTCCATCTGTACTGATCTAATGTACATATGGTATTCATTAAAACCCATCTCCTGTGCTTGTTTCTTGAAAATCTGAAAATAATAATACTATTGTATCAGTTGGTTCATAATATAAACTTTGCTTTGTAGTTTTATGGCTTAACACTTTTTGAAAGATTAGGTCCAAATTGTTTATGAATTTATAATGTTGTCCTTAATCCAATAAAAGTTGTCACATATATCTGTATCTCCAGCACTGTCATTGTGATAGGTAAGCAAGTCAAACAAGATCATACAATTTACTTACCAGTACTGATGCAAAAAAAGCCAACACAAACTTTGTGTTCTTGATATACTTAATAAAAGAATTGGTGGCTATATTAAGGACTCACCAATCAGGGTGACTTCTTCAACAAGGTTTCAATGAAATCACTCTACTTCTGCACTTTAGGTTAAGTTTTAGTTGCCCAGTCAATTTTTAGAAGTCAGTCTTCTTTCATCAATTATTATACTTTTTCTATCATATTTGTGCATACAGATCTCCCATGTTACTGAAATTTGATGCATCTTAATAAAGAGCCTTGAGCAGCATGTTTGATTTTGCAAAATCTTGGAGACAAGCAGAAGTAGGGACGGAAACATATAAAAACACTACAAGCTCTTGTAAAGTCTAAAAAATTTAATTCTCACTCCTCTGAAAAACCAGTCAAGTCACCATCTTTTTATGATGGTGAGCTCTGAATATTTTCATCCTAATTTATTATATAATACACATTTTCTATGCTTACTTACCTGTGCCAATATTGTGGTTTCTAATGCAGCCTCCATCAGTCTATGTCTGCATGTTAATGCCTGTAACAAAATAATACGTTTTTCACTTTATTATCATCATTTCTTTACTTCTTTTTTTTTATTTTCTTTACACATGTAACTTTATAACGTGTCTGCATGTTAATGTCTGTAATAAATTACTAGTTTTATCTTTATTATCATCATTTCTTTTTTTCATTTCCCTAACATGCCTGTAATAAATTACTAGTTTTATCTTTATTATCATCATTTCTTTTTTTCATTTCCCTTACACATGTAACTTTATAACGTGTCTGCATGTTAATGTCTGTAATAAATTAATAGTTTAATCTTTATTATCATCATTTCTTTTTTTTATTTTTTCATTTTCTTTACACATGTAACTTTATAACGCGTCTGCATGTTAATGTCTGTAATAAATTAATAGTTTTATCTTTATTATCATCATTTCTTTTTTTCATTTCCCTTACACATGTAACTTTATAATTGGGTTATGGTGTTAACGCCACTTTCAACAATATTTCAGTGATATCATGGTGGTTTATAATGACATCAACTTAAGTACAGTAAATCAGTATTACCGTATTTTTCAGACGATAGGTTGATATTTTTTTCCCTCAACACGCTGGCTTCGACCTATCGTCCACATCGACCTATACAAGGATGAAGTTAAAATAAACTGAAATCCCTAAAAAAACTCTCGATAAAAATGACAATTTTGTTTACAGTATACAATGTACCTTTATTTTGCTGTAAGATATTTTTCTGAATAAGAAGACTGAAATCACCGATGTTCTTGGTGTTATTTTTTTTTTTAAATAAAGCAATAAAAGTATACTAACAGGGGGTGGAATTCCAGGAAAAAAATGCTCAACATCCGAAAAAATCAATATTCAATGATTGAAGTGTTAGCGAAAATCAGTTCAATATTGTATTGTATAATAAAATATATATTATAAAAAAAAAAATCTTGTTGAAAAAAAATCACAGGTGGATCGTTTTACAATATAAAATTATTATCACAAAATATCTAAATATAGCTATATAGCTTTTCCATCAAACACGAGCATGCGCACAAGATTGTAGTACAAAATAGCGGTTGCATTACATCTCCCAATAAACGTGGAGAACAAGCTTTTTATACTAAATATACTGGAAAATAATTATCGATTTCGTTAAACTAGAATGTTCTACACTTGAATTGGTCAATCAGGAACAAATAAAATAATCACCATGAGATAATCAACACAGGTGAACCTCAGTCGGCACTTAAATATCCTGATCAGCTGATTGAAAATTTACTGGACCGAGACGACCACATAATTTGTGTACTATTAATTAAACACAGTTTAAAGGTATGTCAATAAAACTGCACAAGGTGATACATTGTTTTTACAGCTTGATTATTTTATTGTATGAACATCTGTTTACCATCTATTTTGACACCTATAGATGGCCTGATTTGAATGTCATCGATGTCTGGCTTTACAAAGAGATGTCTAGAAACCATAACACTTAAGGTAGGTATAGGGGCCTGAACCAAAGTCCAAATTTGGTCGTGATTGTATGGTAGTTGGATTTACAACTACCTATGCAATCAGTGTCTATCACCACTAACGTTGTGAGTTCGAATCCCACTAATGACAAGGTGTACTCGATGCAACATTATGTGATAAAGTTTGTCAGTGCGGCAGGTCAGTGGTTTTCTCCGGTTTCCTCCACCAATAAAACTAGCCGCCACAATATAACTGAAATATTGTTGAAAGTGGCGTTATGTACCATAACACTAAGTCCCTAACCCCTGAAATAGAAACTGTCATTTGTGCTGAGGTTGTGTGTATGTGACTTTTCTTCTTTTTTTTTTTTTTATCTATATGCCATTTTTAAGAAAACAACAAGTAACTCCAGGACATATTATTCTGACTGAGACTGACCAGTTTTTACTCCACCTCTTTTATGTGTTGATGGTTAAGTGTAGAAGCAGCAAGTATTATTTTGATGTAGTCTTTGATTACACATTAAGGGTTTAAACCCTGGCTTTATGATCATAAATAATTTGTGAATGAGTTTCACATTAATATTTCAAAATCGTCCAATCAGAATGATGTATTTAGTATATATAGTGTTCTGATTGGATGGTACTAGAGTATGAGTAAGAAACTGGTGCTGGAAGTTTTTTTATGACCACAATCACTGACCTACACTCCAATTGTTCAGAATAGCAGAATGTGTTTTATGTAAGGTACCAGGCAAGCACCACTCTCCTACGATCTAGGTGCAAACCCATACATCATTCGTGGAAGCAAAGTGGATTCATCACCTTAATCCACAAGACCCTAACTTACATCCATCAGTCTACCGACAGCCTGAATCATCTGGATCTGTCTTTCTTTTCCAATCTTTTTTGTCTGTGTTGTATCATTTTGAAGTTGCTCTACTTGGAACTGTGCTATTTCTGACATAAACCATGGGTCATCCACAAATACATCAGAAAATAACTAAAACAGAAATCATAGTGTAAAAAAAAACTATTAAGCAATACAAACAGAAGATAACTGGGGTTAGGGTTCTGGTTATGGTGTTTAACACCACTTTCAACAATATTTCAGTTACATCATGGTGCTCAGTTTTATTGGTGGAGGAAACTGAAGTATCCAGAGAAAACCACAGACCTGTCGCAAGTCACTGACAAACTTTACCACATAATTAACTGTAAAATCTAAATTATGAAAAGAAAGTTTAAACAGTGATGGACAACAATTCCACCAGTATCACCATGGTTTAAATCAGACAGTTTGTAAATATATTATTTTCAGTTATTTTATTTTGATATATAACCAAATCATATGTGAGGGTTGGCATTTTCTTGCATGACCGCATCATTTCACTAAAAGGGGATGTATAGCTTAATCCTGTCACTTTTTATTGACGTGTCTGTTCCAAGTAAGGGAAGGGAGCGGTTATTTATATGTGTTAGAGGTGTCAATTTTTCTATTAGAACTTGGAACTATTCTGACAGTGGTATTTTTTTTTTCATTTTATCATTCCAGGAGGTAAATTATTTTGGTTTAATATCTTGTTTTGCACAAATTAAAAGTATATGATACAAAACACTTAAGTCATAATATATACAGTCTGATATTACTTATATTCTTACATCCTTTTGTGACTGATTTGCAAATTGATCCCCCATCTTCCCCATTTTATCCCATTCTTTGACAGCTATCTCTAACATTTTTCTCTCAATCATCAGAGTATCATGTGCAGTTTCTGGTCTGTGGAAGTATATCAATTCCTGTAAATTATACACAATCATATATTATTATTTTGAACTTGGCAAGTTGTTACCTTGTATAGCTTGAATTAAGAATAATAAGATATAATACAAAAACAGTGCAATATAACCTAAAATAATCATCGATAACAAAATGTTATTAGTATTTTTAAAGTTTTGCCATTTTTATTTTCTGATACAGGATGTCCTCTTTATCCTAGACCATTAAAACCATCAAAATTTAAGAAGAAAAAATGTTCAATACAAAACAAACGACGTCAAAAATCTGCGAAAACGTTGCACGACTTCACGACAAAATTCCAAGGTTTTATATATAGATGTCATAACAAAACGTGACATACTGTCAGTATCTGTATCAGCAATAATTTAAACAGTCAATATATTTTAGTTGCTCAAGTAGGTTAAAAGTAAATATTACATCACAATAACCATCACTACCAGATAATAATTATCTTACTTGATAAAAGTAAATATCACATCACAATAAATCTCACTACCAGATAATAATTATCTTACCTGAAGTACATATTTCAGTGCCTCTGGAATTCTACTGGCAAGACTGAGAGAAGGGTGAAATTCTAGCATGAAAATATTTCTCAATGCTGGTCTACAATAGAAATACATTTTTTAACCATCTGTTATACTGTTTAAATAAAAAAAAATTCTAATATATTCTTATAAGAAATTCCTTGGTTTCGGCCACAAGTCATTTATCAGGGTTTTATTCTATCAAACCTGTTACATGATGATACGTCAGAGATTAAATGTCATTAAATCTTGAATGTAGCATCACGTAACAATTATAATCTAGTCAAACTTGTATTCAACGGTCACCATTGGGACAAAAGAAAAGTGACCACATAAGACAATTGGTCGCTTTTTTAAGATCTGTTGACTCGGATTGTCAGTTCCGGTTCGAATTGATTCATGTATTACTGTTACTGGAAGGTAAATTATAGGAAAACATGGCAGTCGCTTTGTAATGCTCCTGTGTTTTTGAAACGATTTACAGTTAATTATTCAATAATCAGGGGTTAAAACATCTGCTGGTCCGAGGTCCGGGACCTGCGATTTGTGGGTTCGGACCTAACATTTTCTAATCCTGTAAACGACGGACCAGTTGAAACTGTCCAATTACGGACTTTAATTAAATGGGAGGTTAAAAGTCCGAGTGAGAGATGTTACTGCATAATTTTAATCCAACATTGATTGCCTCTTTTAATATTATTAACATTGGATTATGTAATCTGAAATAATTCAAGATCGTTTTAGTGCTTTACCAAGTGTGTTTTGTTCTGTATGAACCTCCGGTAATTAACAGAGCACACACACTCAGGATGGTTGTAACAGAATAGCTTAAGATCAGTTTTGCGCTTTACGGAAGCGGTAATTCTTTTGATAATACTTAAGCGTATCAGTGAAGCAGTTCAAACACAAAAATGGCCCGAGTCATTGACCAGTTTTTTTTCAATGTTAATGGACTCATGGAGCGGCTCGTCATACTGACAACAATAAATTACATAATGAAAAAACACCACAACTGACAAAATGTCAAATATATGATAGGCTAACCGAAGAGAACATTTCAAACATCGTGGAAGGAAAATATTCCTTGGGTTGAGGCAAGTGGTAGGCTGATAACTCTGGCAATCTAATCTCGTTGAAATTAAACTTCCAAAGACATTTTCTGCTTTGTATCTTTGGAAGTCTAATCTCAATGAGATTACCAGCGATCATACTAATGAGAATTATGAAGTAAATATGTGGGGTAAATACTGTAGAATATCCAGAATTTGCAGCAAACAAACAAAAAACAGTGCTTTATTAAAAGGTACAACCAATATGCGAAAATTAACTGTTTGATAGCCCAATACAAAATGAAAAGCAGGTTTTATAAGATTAAGTGTACAGCAACATCTGATCAGGTATTAAGTTGCCAATCTAAGGCCAAAAAAAATTAATTGTTAGCCTCTCAGGCACCGCCGTGTGTGTGTTTTTACTGCCGCATTGATCGTTTTTAAATTGGGAAAAAAAATTGTGTTCGTTTCCGGTCATTTCCGGGTGTGCTCCATAAGTTTGTTGATCACGATCATTATCAGTAAAGCGATTATGTCGAAGGCATGCATGGTTGTTTCCGGTATAAGCTGCCACTGCATTTGAACCAACACTGATTATTACAACCACAAAAAAAGGTGCCTCCCTGCCTCATCAAAATATTTGGAAATTGGCCCGAGAAGCTAATAATTTTTTTTGTTTGGCCTAAAATAGTCATTTTAAATAATATTAATATGTCACTCAGTAACTACTACCGGGAGGGGAGGGGGGTAAGTTAATATTGTGTTCAACAAATTTTATTTCCTCCATTCCGATATTTAGGCCCAGTAGAAAATTGTTCAAGACCAATAGATTCCTGGTGCTCACTGGTCCTGGACCAGTGAACTTTTGGAAAAAAAATTAACTCCTGATAATTTGATAGCTTAATTGGTACAATCATGTTTATTATCAATGATTTTTCGAAAGTCTTGATTGAAAAGCAGCAATTAAATACCGGTCAAGTAATACAATAAAAAAATTTGAGTGACCCTTTTAGTGAGTTGACCGTTTGCTTGAGTTAAAATCACACATAAATCATGGTTATGAGGGTTTCAAACTGGCTGTTTACAGCTGGTGACTGCTAGTTCAAGGTGGGTGTTGAAAGTTTCACTGTTAAAAGTTATTGAAAGATACAATTCAAATTACCTGCTGAGATTGATGGAGATGGGTTGTTTAGGAATTACTCCAAATGGTATACCAAACTTGTCATTCCCTTCTCTACAAACTTTCTGTAAATATTCTCTCTGCTCTTCCATCTAAAACATATTTAATATCAAATTTGCATTAATGGTAAGGCATTTCTTAGTGTCCCTAATTCTTCAAGATTTCATTTTGAGACAAAAATTATTCTGAACTTAATATAATTAATTAAACTATAGACTAGAAAATTTGATACAAGGTGAGTTATTTTTTCTAGTTATTTGTACAGTGAAACCTGACCTAAACCGAACCCTGAATAAAACAGAATCCTGTATAAACTGAACTTTAAATCAAGTTACCAATGTAGAAAATCTTTCTTAATTTAACCTTCACAAAGCAAACACCTCTCTTATTTCTTTCTTCTTTTTTAATTACTTTGAATCAAACATTTTTTACATCAAACACCAGATCACTTTCTTTGTTTTATCTTCTTATACCTTCTGTAATTTATATCAAATTTATTAGTTAGTTCTATTTGCTTCTCCCCTTAGAGATTCACAGTATATTATAAATGAAATTTATTCCTACGGATAGGGATTAATATAAGTTCTTGTAACTTGTTTCCCAATCCTATTAATTACTTCTTATTATGTAATGTATATAGCTGAATATTGTAATGTTATATTGAATTAATTAATAAAATATGCTTAAACTAAACACCTCTCTATTCCTGACATAAAAGTTGGTCCTAAGTAGGTTTAATTTACACACGTTTCACTGCACTAAAAAAAAACACAACTCACCTTCAAGTTCAATCTATTTTCACATTTATTATCTATTATTTTAACAATTAAAGGAATCCTAACCATGAGAATTATGCAAACTTGTATATATTCTTTACAATACCTGTTTATCTAGCACATTTTTGACGATGGTCATTTTCAGTCTCATGTTTATGCACTCTGCCCTATAATTCTTTATAAAATATTCAGAATCAAAGTCAAACATAGGTCTTTTGTACATAATATCTGTGATAACTTGGGCAAGAGCTCTCTTCTCATCTCTGTCAAACACATGCTGGTAAGCTTCTATATAACAATCCAACAACTTAAAATAAATATAAAATCATTAAATCAAAGAATATCACCCATTAATTTTTTTATTAATTCTAAATTGAAACTTAATTGACTCATGTCATTAAATAATGTTATCCATTAGAGCACACCTGATGATGAAAAAGTAGAACAGAATCATTAGATTTTTTCAGCAGAATTTGACTGGAGTGATTAGTTATTGATTGTTGTTTAATGCCAAGTGAGCAACATTTCAGTATCATGGCAAGTACAAGTTACATTTGATGAGATGATGATGATGTATGCTTTATATTACATGCTCAGTTGAATTTACATAGTGCAAGCTTATTGAAACAACAGTCAGCAACACACTTAGTTCAATTTACATAGTGCAAGCTTATTGAAACAACAGTCAGCAACACACTTAGTTCAATTTACATAGTGCAAGCTTTTTGAAACAACAGTCAGCAACACACTTAGTTCAATTTACATAGTGCAAGCTTATTGAAACACCAGTCAGCAACACACTTAGTTCAATTTACATAGTGCAAGCTTATTGAAACACCAGTCAGCAACACACTTAGTTCAATTTACAGAGTGCAAGCTTATTGAAACAACAGTCAGCAACACACTTAGTTCAATTTACATAGTGCAAGCTTATTGAAACAACAGTCAGCAACACACTTAGTTCAATTTACATAGTGCAAGCTTATTGAAACAAGTCAGCAACACACTTAGTTCAATTTACATAGTGCAAGCTTATTGAAACAACAGTCAGCAACACACTTAGTTCAATTTACATAGTGCAAGCTTACTGAAACAACAGTCAGCAACACACTTAGTTCAATTTACATAGTGCAAGCTTACTGAAACAACATTCAGCAACACACTTAGTTCAATTTACATAGTGCAAGCTTACTGAAACAACAGTCAGCAACACACTTAGTTCAAATTACATAGTGCAAGCTTACTGAAACAACAGTCAGCAACACACTTAGTTCAATTTACATAGTGCAAGCTTATTGAAACAGCAGTCAGCAACGCACTTAGTTCAATTTACATAGTGCAAGCTTATTCAAACAAGTCAGCAACACACTTAGTTCAATTTACATAGTGCAAGCTTATTGAAACAACAGTCAGCAACACACTTAGTTCAATTTACATAGTGCAAGCTTACTGAAACAACATTCAGCAACACACTTAGTTCAATTTACATAGTGCAAGCTTACTGAAACAACAGTCAGCAACACACTTAGTTCAAATTACATAGTGCAAGCTTACTGAAACAACAGTCAGTAACACACTTAGTTCAATTTACATAGTGCAAGCTTATTGAAACAACAGTCAGCAACACACTTAGTTCAAATTACATAGTGCAAGCTTATTGAAACAACAGTCAGCAACACACTTAGTTCAATTTACATAGTGCAAGCTTATTGAAACAAGTCAGCAACACACTTAGTTCAATTTACATAGTGCAAGCTTATTGAAACAACAGTCAGCAACACACTTAGTTCAATTTACATAGTGCAAGCTTATTGAAACAACAGTCAGCAACACACTTAGTTCAATTTACATAGTGCAAGCTTATTGAAACAACAGTCAGCAACACACTTAGTTCAATTTACATAGTGCAAGCTTATTGAAACAACAGTCAGCAATACACTTAGTTCAATTTACATAGTGCAAGCTTATTGAAACAACAGTCAGCAACACACTTAGTTCAATTTACATAGTGCAAGCTTACTGAAACAACAGTCAGCAACACACTTAGTTCAATTTACATAGTGCAAGCTTATTGAAACAACAGTCAGCAACACACTTAGTTCAATTTACATAGTGCAAGCTTATTGAAACAACAGTCAGCAACACACTTAGTTCAATTTACATAGTGCAAGCTAACTGAAACAACAGTCAGCGGGTAGACATGTCTCTCCACTCAAGACATATTATCCTGATATTGAGCCAACCAGTCTTTGCTCTTACTCATTAATACTGTGTGCATAGCAGATTAGCAGATAATACCAGTTTTATATAGTCTTTGATTTGAAGTAATCAGGGCTAGAATTCACAATCTACCTTCCACAAGGTGTGCAGGCTAACCATTACACCACTGATGCTGTCAGAATTAGTCAAGACACATGATTAATAGATACATATGGTTATGAACAATAAAGAATACAGATGCAAAATGCATTGATAATTTTTACTTTCAACAGGATTTTAAAATTAAAGAATGTTTCAAACAAGACAATGTCTGAAAATCTGAACCTTATAAATAATACATTTTACTAACCTCCCTTTTTGCTTCCATAAATGCAGCTTCGTTACTCCAGAGATCTAACAAAACACCAAACCGGTCCAGTTCCTGGTGGGCATAACTTGCGATATCAAAATCACCTGGTCCTTGATTCATCATGGACTGAGAAATAAGATATAACATTGTAATAGTAAGATCCTTTGTTTAATTAACTGTCATGTTTATTTCAACAGCAAACTTTCAGTTTCATATGCAGAGTTCCCTCCCCATCCACCAACAAAAACAGTTTTCTATACAGAGTTTCCTCCCCTTTCCACAATTAAAAAAACCTTCATATATAAAACCTTTAAGTCCATCAATGTTGAAGCATGCATGTAGTAATTTAATATCCCCTCACAGAAACCAAGAGGTAGGATTTAAAACCTGGAGACTGAGAACAAAAGGTTTTAAAACTTATGTTTTGTTCAAAAGCAGAATTGATCAATACTATCCCATGTTACGAAAATTATATCATTCAGACAAAGTTTTCACCTTAACGTGTATGTCAGGAAAACTAAGTCAAATTATCTGACTCCAACCAAACAGAAATTACTGTTAATGCAAAATTGCATGGAAATGTCATGAGTATGAAAGGGTTAGCAGCGTTATTTTCACTTTCAGTAATTTTCCAGCTATAACATGACAACCAGACGGATATAACGAACTTGAGTAGGTGTCTGGAAATCTTAACACTAAAGGTGGCTATCGGAGTGAGAACCCAGATCAGTGGTGTTAAACTTGTGGTCAGAAGTAAACCATCTTAACTAACCGACCACCCATGTACTGAATAGGGAAAACATTTGTGTGCAAAGATTTGTAAAATAGAAATCATTAATATATAGTATTCTTTTAGTTAATCTTGACACTTCATATACATATTATGTTAATATGTGGGTGATGGGTTCATACCAACTTTTCACAAAATAATACAATTCAATTTCTTGCTAAAATATATAAATATAACTGAATCACATGTATATTTAATCCCAGCACTTACAGCACGCCTCCTGGCAGTTTCTGATGGTCTATTGACTTTGGACTGATTCCTAATGGACTTGTCCTTCTCAATAAAATGTGTAGCTAATAGTAACATATCATTTTCTAGATTTCTGAAAAAGATTAAAATCCAAAGTATTATTTATCAATATCGTGTGATTAGGTTTTGTTCGTAAATAATTGCAAGATTAACTTTTTGACACAAATGATTTTTATAAGTATTTTTGTTGTTGATAATTTTTAACTTAAAAAGAATTAAAATAGTTGCATGACTGTTAAGAAATGTATGAAGAACAGATAAGTATGCTACTTATATGTTCAAAACAAGTTGCATTGTTATCCTGCATTACATTTGCTGTCCAATAAAGGTATACAAATATTTTTGTTTGCTTTGTTCACCTAGTATACCCTTGAAAATAATTGGAAAAATGCCTGTTTCTGTTCATTTTAGTAAAATATGGCAGTCAATTTAGAATTTTTGATATTGCAGGATAAACACAATATAAATGCATTGTTGGTAAAAAATTTATTTGTATTCTGATAAACAGACCAAAAAAGCTGGCTTTCTTTTCTACCTGTTTCCAAAACTTGCATAAATAAACTATATATTTTCCGACAATATGCATATATTGTATATATCTCAGGTTCACATATAACCAAATTAATTCTAAATTAAACACAGAGAATATATATTTCCATCATTAACTATTAACCACTAGTTGATAACAATATAACAGTAAGTGAGTGATTGTTGTTTAATGCCAAATCAGCTATTTTTCAGCTATTACCATGGCAAAAAAAACATTTAATTTTAAATGAGATGATGATGAGTTTTGCTATGTACTAGACCAACATGCTTAGTTGGATTTTTATAGTGCTAGCTCAATGAAACAACAGTATGTGGATAGACATGTCACCCTGCTCGGAAACAGTATCCTGATTCTGTGCCAACCAGTCTTTGCTCTTTCTCCTTAATGCTGAGTGCTGAGTGGAGAAGCAATGAATACCAATTTTATAGTCTTTAGTTCGACCTGATCTGGGCTCAAACCCACGATCTACCGCACTTGAGACGAGTATGCTACCATTACACCACCAATGTAGTTATAACAAATACTAAAATGGATATTTTGCAATTTACTTTTGCTTGTTATTTCTAGGTAAAAGAGAACTTAGGACCCAAAAAGTTAGCAGAACATATTTCTGATTGTTAACTTACTTCAAATCTTCTTCTGCAGCTTCATACATAATATAATATCCTCTCTGGTCAAGTACATGTACCCTTCCTTCTTCTATAGTGTAAAAATCATCATGGTTTTCTACTTCAGAATACTCAATGTATTCACTCTCAAACTTCCTGTAAAAACAAAATAGTAAGAATGTATTCAATATATAAATGCATTTGCATTTCTAAATATGACACCTTATACTGGCTAAATGGGAAATAGCTATGAACCACAACTGAATAATATCAAAATTAAGTTAATCTCGTGAAGTTACTTTAATAATTATGAGGTATTTCACAATTTTTATGCATTTTATTTAAAATTTATAGTGAAATATGACTGAAAATGTCTACAACAAAAAACAGTCAATATAACTGTAAATAATTTCTGCATGGAAAGTGACTTAAAGCATAGAAGGACAAGTTGATTATTTTCCTGTTTTTTTTTCGTGGCTCTTTACTTGGAAAAAAATGTTGACTTTCCCATAGCAGAAATGAAATAATTCATGTAAACCTTAATTTGTCTTTGTTTTAAAATAGCTAGGCCTTGTATTCATAACTTTTAAACCTTGCTAGCATTTAGGATTTGTACAAGAATGATACCACAAATTGTAAAATAAGAAATTATGGCTTACAAACTGTCTTAATCTAATTCCTTAGACTCTGCAGCATCTGTTTACATTTAAAAGTCTTAAAGAGATATTATGTAAGGAATAATATCTCCCTTGACTCTGAAGTATCTAAATCACTGTTTACGTTCAAAGTCTTAAAGAGATATGATGTAAGGAATAATATCTTTATTTTTACATATCAGAACTTGGAATTATTTGGAAAAGTAATTTTACCTACTGCATATCAATTTTTATTCAGTATAAATTTAAAACGAATCCAGCAGACATACTTAAAATCAGCAGGTGTGTTGTGTAAATAACCATGGTCACCAATCCCTCCTCCACCACCAACTGTCCCATCATGTTCTGTTTCCGTTCTGTGGTTCTGTGGGCTGAAACAAATAACATGAGGGTAGTAATATTTGAAATGTGAATGTTTATATTTGACATGCAACTGGTAATCATACTGTAATACAGTGATATCATCAAGGGACATAACTGTAACAATCCACATTGAGAAAAAAAAAATCAAAATTGTAAAATTTGTCAGACATTTTGTTTATATGAAGCTTCAGTGTATATTAGTTAGACTCTGAGAAATAAAGAGGTTATTGTACTAATAAGTATATCTTAGCTGTTTTTTTTTATATTTTAAAGAGACAGAATTCCACCAACTTGTAATTGAGAGGCGTCAAACTCTAATTTTTAATTCTAACATAATCTTGCATTAAATATTATTTCCAACATACCTGACACGTTTGGCTGGTCCTAAATCCATTGATAAACCAGCATCTTTAATAGTAACAGTTCTTTCTACAGATCTAAAGTAATTAAACAAACTCAATACCTGCAAAGATAAAATAAATTCTATTTAAATCCAATGTTATCAAAATGGAAACATGTGCTTAATCATAAAAGAAATAGATTTTGTTAAAAGTTATAAAGACAATCAAAATAAATATCATCACAGCAACATGGTAGTACTCATCATATTTATTCAGTATATAAAATATAGGTATGTTTGATTCTGAAAAAACAAACAGTGTACAAATCATGTAAATATTGAGTTGTTTATTATCACTATTTTTTATTAAAAATATTGGTCAGATAACATGAAGAAAAATATAAAGGCTGGATCCTGACAGAGCGGGGTCTGTTAAATACTCACAGTCCTCTGTAAATCTCTCTGTCTGAGATGTCATAGATGTAGAAAAGAGAGATAAGCTCCCTGAGCTGTGGCTGGACACTGTCAGAGTGATGGGGTCTGTTAAATACTTACAGTCCTTTGCAAATCCAGACCTGTTTACCCTTAGTTGGTGTCGTCAGTAGTTCACGACCAATTTATCAGTAGCTTTGCATTGTTGTCAGTAGTTTTGAGAAAATTGTTATTTCCTTATTCATAGCTAAAGAAACATAATAATTCAAACCTTAAATAAAACAACGACCATTATAACATGAAATGAATGGAAAAAAATGCAGAAAATGAATGAAAAAAAATTGGGCAGCTATGCTCCTAGAAAAAGAGCAAATTTCAAACTACCATAACTAGATTTAGGCCTGAAGTTTGGGCAAGGAGAGAGAAATAATGCGAAGAATTGTGACAGTTCCCCTTATCCTATAGGAACATATTCTTTGCAAAGAGATAGATTAAGATCAAACATTTTTCTCATCAGAGGCTATTTTGGGATCAGGAAACTTTAAAATACTTTGACTCAGTTTGAGAAAAGGTCGGCACTTTACGACGATGGATTCAATGTTGTTATCGGTTAGCACTTATATGCAGTTTTACAAAACGAAGACAAAGGCTTTTGTATCATCTTCAGCTTTTCGAAATTCAAGTGTGATTTGGATTAAACATGTCATCTGCAGTCATCCCTGCACCACGAGCACAAGAACCAGAGGCTCTCAAGAGCCTGTATCGTTCACCTGGTTATAAAAAAACCCAATTGGTCCTATGTAAAAACTATGTCCTGCAGTGGTAGTCATCTTGAAATTACGATCAACATAAAAAACACAAAGTTTGTAAAGGACCTTCCAATGATTGATGCACAGTTTAGGTTCAATCAGTGCAATAGCTTCAGAGAAGAATATATTTCTGTATTTTCCCCATATGGTCCTGTGTTAATACTATGACCTGTGGTGGCAGCCATCTTGGATTTCCGATCGGCATAACAAACAGAAACTTTGTAGAGGACCTTCCAATGATCATTCCTGGGCAGTTTGGTTTCAACTGTCCAAGTGGTTTCAGAGAAGAAGCGTTTTGAAACATTTTTCCCATAGGGTCCAATGTTAAACTAAGTCCTGCCGTAGCTGCCATTTTGAATTTCATATCAGAACAAAAAACGTAAAGTTTGTAGAGGACCATCCAATGAACATTCATGTACAGTTTGGCTTTAATCATATTTGTAGTTTCTGAGTAGAAGGCATTTGAACATTTTCCCATAGGATCCAATGTTAATCTATGTCCTGCGGTGGTGGCCATCTTGGATTTCCGATCGGCATAAAAAACACACACTGTGTAGAGGAACTTCCAATGATCATTCCTGGGCAGTTTGGTTTCAATTATCCAAGTGGTTTCAGAGAAGAAGCGTTTTGAAACATTTTTCTCATAGGGTCCAATGTTAAACTAAGTCCTGCCGTAGCCGCCATTTTGAATTTCATATCGGAATAAAAAACGTAAAGTTTGTAGAGGACCATCCAATGAACATTCATGTACAGTTTGGCTTTAATCATATATGTAGTTTCTGAGTAGAAGGCATTTGAACATTTTCCCATAGGGTCCAATGTTAATCTATGTCCTGCGGTGGTGGCCATCTTGGATTTCCGATCGGCATAAAAAACACACAACGTGTAGATGACCTTCCAATGATCATTCCTGGGCAGTTTGGTTTCAATTATCCAAGTGGTTTCAGAGAAGAAGCGTTTTGAAACATTTTTCCAATAGGGTCCAATGTTAAACTAAGTCCTGCCGTAGCTGCCATTTTGAATTTCATATCGGAATAAAAAACCTAAAGTTTGTAGAGGACCATTCAATGAACATTCATGTACAGTTTGGCTTTAATCATATTTGTAGTTTCTGAGAAGAAGGCATTTGAACATTTTCCCATAGGGTCCAATGTTAATCTATGTCCTGCGGTGGCGGCCATCTTGAATTTTCGATCGGCATAAAAAAACAGAAACTTTGTAGAGGACCTTCCAATGATCATTCCTGGGCAGTTTGGTTTCAATTGTCCAAGTGGTTTCAGAGAAGAAGCGTTTTGAAACATTTTTCCCATAGGGTCCAATGTTAAACTAAGTCCTGCCGTAGCCGCCATTTTGAATTTCATATCGGAACAAAAAACGTACAGTTTGTAGAGGACCATCCAATGAACATTCATGTACATATTGGCTTTAATCATATTTGTAGTTTCTGAGAGGAAGGCATTTGAACATTTTCCCATAGGGTCCAATGTTAATCTATGTCCTGCGGTGGCAGCCATCTTGGATTTCCAATCGGCATAAAAAACATAAAATTTGTAGAGGAACTTCCAATGATCATTCCTGGGCAGTTTGGTTTCAATTATCCAAGTGGTTTCAGAGAAGAAGCGTTTTGAAACATTTTTCTCATAGGGTCCAATGTTAAACTAAGTCCTGCCGTAGCCGCCATTTTGAATTTCATATCGGAATAAAAAACGTAAAGTTTGTAGAGGACCATCCAATGAACATTCATGTACAGTTTGGCTTTAATCATATATGTAGTTTCTGAGTAGAAGGCATTTGAACATTTTCCAATAGGGTCCAATGTTAATCTATGTCCTGCGGTGGTGGCCATCTTGGATTTCCGATCGGCATAAAAAACACACAACGTGTAGATGACCTTCCAATGATCATTCCTGGGCAGTTTGGTTTCAATTATCCAAGTGGTTTCAGAGAAGAAGCGTTTTGAAACATTTTTCCAATAGGGTCCAATGTTAAACTAAGTCCTGCCGTAGCTGCCATTTTGAATTTCATATCGGAATAAAAAACCTAAAGTTTGTAGAGGACCATTCAATGAACATTCATGTACAGTTTGGCTTTAATCATATTTGTAGTTTCTGAGAAGAAGGCATTTGAACATTTTCCCATAGGGTCCAATGTTAATCTATGTCCTGCGGTGGCGGCCATCTTGAATTTTCGATCGGCATAAAAAAACAGAAACTTTGTAGAGGACCTTCCAATGATCATTCCTGGGCAGTTTGGTTTCAATTGTCCAAGTGGTTTCAGAGAAGAAGCGTTTTGAAACATTTTTCCCATAGGGTCCAATGTTAAACTAAGTCCTGCCGTAGCCGCCATTTTGAATTTCATATCGGAACAAAAAACGTACAGTTTGTAGAGGACCATCCAATGAACATTCATGTACATATTGGCTTTAATCATATTTGTAGTTTCTGAGAGGAAGGCATTTGAACATTTTCCCATAGGGTCCAATGTTAATCTATGTCCTGCGGTGGCAGCCATCTTGGATTTCCAATCGGCATAAAAAACATAAAATTTGTAGAGGACCTTCCAATGATCATTCCTGGGCAGTTTGGTTTCAACTGTCCTAGTGGTTTCAGAGAAGAAGCGTTTTGAAACATTTTCCCCATAGGGTCCAATGTTAAACTAGGTCCTGCCGTAGCCGCCAGTTTGAATTTCATATCGGAACAAAAAACATACAGTTTGTAGAGGACCATCCAATGAACATTCATGTACAGTTTGGCTTTAATCATATTTGTAGTTTCTGAGAAGAAGGCATTTGAATATTTTCCCATAGGGTCCAATGTTAATCTATGTCCTGCGGTGGCGGCCATCTTGGATTTCCGATCGGCATAAAAAACAAAAAATTTGTAGAGGACCTTCCAATGATCATTCCTGGGCAGTTTGGTTTCAACTGTCCAAGTGGTTTCAGAGAAGAAGCATTTTGAAACATTTTTCCCATAGGGTCCAATGTTAAACTAAGTCCTGCCGTAGCCGCCATTTTCAATTTCATACCGGAACAAAAAACGTAAAGTTTGTAGAGGACCATCTAATGAACATTCATGTACAGTTTGGCTTTAATCATATTTGTAGTTTCTGAGAAGAAGGCATTTGAATATTTTCCCATAGGGTCCAATGTTAATCTATGTCCTGCGGTGGCGGCCATCTTGGATTTCCGATCGGCATAAAAAACAGAAACTTTGTAGAGGACCTTCCAATGATCATTCCTGGGCAGTTTGGTTTCAACTGTCCAAGTGGTTTCAGAGAAGAAGCGTTTTGAAACATTTTCCCCATAGGGTCCAATGTTAAACTAGGTCCTGCCGTAGCCGCCATTTTGAATTTCATATCGGAACAAAAAACGTAAAGTTTGTAGAGGACCATCCAATGAACATTCATGTACAGTTTGGCTTTAATCATATTTGTAGTTTCTGAGAAGAAGGCATTTGAACATTTTCCCATAGGGTCCAATGTTAATCTATGTCCTGCGGTGGCGGCCATCTTGGATTTCCGATCGGCATAAAAAAAAAAAAATTTGTAGAGGACCTTCCAATGATCATTCCTGGGCAGTTTGGTTTCAACTGTCCAAGTGGTTTCAGAGAAGAAGCATTTTGAAACATTTTTCCCATAGGGTCCAATGTTAAACTAAGTCCTGCCGTAGCCGCCATTTTGAATTTCATACCGGAACAAAAAACCTAAAGTTTGTAGAGGACCATCTAATGAACATTCATGTACAGTTTGGCTTTAATCATATTTGTAGTTTCTGAGAAGAAGGCATTTGAATATTTTCCCATAGGGTCCAATGTTAATCTATGTCCTGCGGTGGCGGCCATCTTGGATTTCCGATCGGCATAAAAAACAAAAACATTGTAGAGGACCTTCCAATGATCATTCCTGGGCAGTTTGGTTTCAACTGTCCAAGTGGTTTCAGAGAAGAAGCATTTTGAAACATTTTTCCCATAGGGTCCAATGTTAAACTAAGTCCTGCCGTAGCCGCCATTTTCAATTTCATATCGAAACAAAAAACCTTAAGATTGTAGAGGACCATCCAATGAACATTCATGTACAGTTTGGCTTTAATCATATTTGTAGTTTCTGAGAAGAAGGCATTTGAACATTTTCCCATAGGGTCCAATGTTAATCTATGTCCTGCGGTGGCGGCCATCTTGGATTTCCGATCGTCATAAAAAACATAAAATTTGTAGAGGACCTTCCAATGATCATTCCTGGGCAGTTTGGTTTCAACTGTCCATGTGGTTTCAGAGAAGAAGCATTTTGAAACATTTTTCCCATAGGGTCCAATGTTAAACTAAGTCCTGCCGTAGCCGCCATTTTGAATTTCATACCGGAACAAAAAACGTAAAGTTTGTAGAGGACCATCTAATGAACATTCATGTACAGTTTGGCTTTAATCATATTTGTAGTTTCTGAGAAGAAGGCATTTGAATATTTTCCCATAGGGTCCAATGTTAATCTATGTCCTGCGGTGGCGGCCATCTTGGATTTCCGATCGGCATAAAAAACAAAAAATTTGTAGAGGACCTTCCAATGATCATTCCTGGGCAGTTTGGTTTCAACTGTCCAAGTGGTTCCAGAGAAGAAGCATTTTGAAACATTTTTCCCATAGGGTCCAATGTTAAACTAAGTCCTGCCGTAGCCGCCATTTTGAATTTCATACCGGAACAAAAAACCTAAAGTTTGTAGAGGACCATCTAATGAACATTCATGTACAGTTTGGCTTTAATCATATTTGTAGTTTCTGAGAAGAAGGCATTTGAATATTTTCCCATAGGGTCCAATGTTAATCTATGTCCTGCGGTGGCGGCCATCTTGGATTTCCGATCGGCATAAAAAACATAAAATTTGTAGAGGACCTTCCAATGATCATTCCTGGGCAGTTTGGTTTCAACTGTCCAAGTGGTTTCAGAGAAGAAGCATTTTGAAACATTTTTCCCATAGGGTCCAATGTTAAACTAAGTCCTGCCGTAGCCGCCATTTTGAATTTCATACCGGAACAAAAAACCTAAAGTTTGTAGAGGACCATCTAATGAACATTCATGTACAGTTTGGCTTTAATCATATTTGTAGTTTCTGAGAAGAAGGCATTTGAATATTTTCCCATAGGGTCCAATGTTAATCTATGTCCTGCGGTGGCGGCCATCTTGGATTTCCGATCGGCATAAAAAACAAAAACTTTGTAGAGGACCTTCCAATGATCATTCCTGGGCAGTTTGGTTTCAACTGTCCAAGTGGTTTCAGAGAAGAAGCGTTTTGAAACATTTTCCCCATAGGGTCCAATGTTAAACTAGGTCCTGCCGTAGCCGCCATTTTGAATTTCATATCGGAACAAAAAACGTAAAGTTTGTAGAGGACCATCCAATGAACATTCATGTACAGTTTGGCTTTAATCATATTTGTAGTTTCTGAGAAGAAGGCATTTGAACATTTTCCCATAGGGTCCAATGTTAATCTATGTCCTGCGGTGGCGGCCATCTTGGATTTCTGATCGGCATAAAAAACATAAAATTTGTAGAGGACCTTCCAATGATCATTCCTGGGCAGTTTGGTTTCAACTGTCCAAGTGGTTTCAGAGAAGAAGCATTTTGAAACATTTTTCCCATAGGGTCCAATGTTAAACTAAGTCCTGCCGTAGCCGCCATTTTGAATTTCATACCGGAACAAAAAACCTAAAGTTTGTAGAGGACCATCTAATGAACATTCATGTACAGTTTGGCTTTAATCATATTTGTAGTTTCTGAGAAGAAGGCATTTGAATATTTTCCCATAGGGTCCAATGTTAATCTATGTCCTGCGGTGGCGGCCATCTTGGATTTCCGATCGGCATAAAAAACAAAAACATTGTAGAGGACCTTCCAATGATCATTCCTGGGCAGTTTGGTTTCAACTGTCCAAGTGGTTTCAGAGAAGAAGCGTTTTGAAACATTTTCCCCATAGGGTCCAATGTTAAACTAGGTCCTGCCGTAGCCGCCATTTTGAATTTCATATCGGAACAAAAAACGTAAAGTTTGTAGAGGACCATCCAATGAACATTCATGTACAGTTTGGCTTTAATCATATTTGTAGTTTCTGAGAAGAAGGCATTTGAACATTTTCCCATAGGGTCCAATGTTAATCTATGTCCTGCGGTGGCGGCCATCTTGGATTTCTGATCGGCATAAAAAACATAAAATTTGTAGAGGACCTTCCAATGATCATTCCTGGGCAGTTTGGTTTCAACTGTCCAAGTGGTTTCAGAGAAGAAGCATTTTGAAACATTTTTCCCATAGGGTCCAATGTTAAACTAAGTCCTGCCGTAGCCGCCATTTTGAATTTCATACCGGAACAAAAAACCTAAAGTTTGTAGAGGACCATCTAATGAACATTCATGTACAGTTTGGCTTTAATCATATTTGTAGTTTCTGAGAAGAAGGCATTTGAATATTTTCCCATAGGGTCCAATGTTAATCTATGTCCTGCGGTGGCGGCCATCTTGGATTTCCGATCGGCATAAAAAACAAAAACATTGTAGAGGACCTTCCAATGATCATTCCTGGGCAGTTTGGTTTCAACTGTCCAAGTGGTTTCAGAGAAGAAGCATTTTGAAACATTTTTCCCATAGGGTCCAATGTTAAACTAAGTCCTGCCGTAGCCGCCATTTTGAATTTCATATCGGAACAAAAAACATAAAGTTTGTAGAGGACCATCCAATGAACATTCATGTACAGTTTGGCTTTAATCATATTTGTAGTTTCTGAGAAGAAGGCATTTGAACATTTTCCCATAGGGTCCAATGTTAATCTATGTCCTGCGGTGGCGGCCATCTTGGATTTCCGATCGTCATAAAAAACATAAAATTTGTAGAGGACCTTCCAATGATCATTCCTGGGCAGTTTGGTTTCAACTGTCCATGTGGTTTCAGAGAAGAAGCATTTTGAAACATTTTTCCCATAGGGTCCAATGTTAAACTAAGTCCTGCCGTAGCCGCCATTTTGAATTTCATACCGGAACAAAAAACGCAAAGTTTGTAGAGGACCATCTAATGAACATTCATGTACAGTTTGGCTTTAATCATATTTGTAGTTTCTGAGAAGAAGGCATTTGAATATTTTCCCATAGGGTCCAATGTTAATCTATGGCCTGTGGTGGCAGCCATCTTGGAT
Source organism: Bathymodiolus brooksi (assembly GCA_963680875.1). Taxonomy (NCBI): domain Eukaryota; kingdom Metazoa; phylum Mollusca; class Bivalvia; order Mytilida; family Modiolidae; genus Bathymodiolus; species Bathymodiolus brooksi. The sequence goes on from OY804575.1 coordinate 61,346,285, forward strand.
TTCCGATCGGCATAAAAAACAAAAACTTTGTAGAGGACCTTCCAATGATCATTCCTGGGCAGTTTGGTTTCAACTGTCCAAGTGGTTTCAGAGAAGAAGCATTTTGAAACATTTTCCCCATAGGGTCCAATGTTAAACTAAGTCCTGTCGTAGCCGCCATTTTGAATTTCATATCGGAACAAAAAACATAAAGTTTGTAGAGGACCATCCAATGAACATTCATGTACAGTTTGGCTTTAATCATATTTGTAGTTTCTGAGAAGAAGGCATTTGAACATTTTCCCATAGGGTCCAATGTTAATCTATGTCCTGCGGTGGCGGCCATCTTGGATTTCCGATCGTCATAAAAAACATAAAATTTGTAGAGGACCTTCCAATGATCATTCCTGGGCAGTTTGGTTTCAACTGTCCATGTGGTTTCAGAGAAGAAGCATTTTGAAACATTTTTCCCATAGGGTCCAATGTTAAACTAAGTCCTGCCGTAGCCGCCATTTTGAATTTCATACCGGAACAAAAAACGCAAAGTTTGTAGAGGACCATCTAATGAACATTCATGTACAGTTTGGCTTTAATCATATTTGTAGTTTCTGAGAAGAAGGCATTTGAATATTTTCCCATAGGGTCCAATGTTAATCTATGGCCTGTGGTGGCGGCCATCTTGGATTTCCGATCGGCATAAAAAACAAAAACTTTGTAGAGGACCTTCCAATGATCATTCCTGGGCAGTTTGGTTTCAACTGTCCAAGTGGTTTCAGAGAAGAAGCATTTTGAAACATTTTCCCCATAGGGTCCAATGTTAAACTAAGTCCTGTCGTAGCCGCCATTTTGAATTTCATATCGGAACAAAAAACCTTAAGATTGTAGAGGACCATCCAATGAACATTCATGTACAGTTTGGCTTTAATCATATTTGTAGTTTCTGAGAAGAAGGCATTTGAATATTTTCCCATAGGGTCCAATGTTAATCTATGTCCTGCGGTGGCAGCCATCTTGGATTTCCGATCGGCATAAAAAACAGAAACTTTGTAGAGGACCTTCCAATGATCATTCCTGGGCAGTTTGGTTTCAACTGTCCAAGTGGTTTCAGAGAAGAAGCATTTTGAAACATTTTTCCCATAGGGTCCAATGTTAAACTAAGTCCTGCCGTAGCCGCCATTTTGAATTTCATATCGGAACAAAAAACCTTAATATTGTAGAGGACCATCCAATGAACATTCATGTACAGTTTGGCTTTAATCATATTTGTAGTTTCTGAGAAGAAGGCATTTGAATATTTTCCCATAGGGTCCAATGTTAATCTATGTCCTGCGGTGGTGGCCATCTTGGATTTCCGATCGGCATAAAAAACAGAAACTTTGTAGAGGACCTTCCAATGATCATTCCTGGGCAGTTTGGTTTCAACTGTCCAAGTGGTTTCAGAGAAGAAGCATTTTGAAACATTTTTCCCATAGGGTCCAATGTTAAACTAAGTCCTGCCGTAGCCGCCAGTTTGAATTTCATATCGGAACAAAAAACCTTAAGATTGTAGAGGACCATCCAATGAACATTCATGTACAGTTTGGCTTTAATCATATATGTAGTTTCTGAGAAGAAGGCATTTGAACATTTTCCCATAGGGTCCAATGTTAATCTATGTCCTGCGATGGCGGCCATCTTGGATTTCCGATCGGCATAAAAAACAGTAACTTGGTAAAGGACATTCCAATGATCATTCCTGTACAGTTTGGGTTCAGTCAGTTCATTAGTTTCAGAGAAGAAGATCTTTGAAATTTCGGCCAATCAGAGCATATTATTGGCCTTGGCAGCCATATTGAATATCCGACTGGAACGAAAAACAGTAACTTTGTAGAGGACCATCCAAGGAACATTCCTGCTAAGTTTGGTTCCAATCGGCCCAGTGGTTTCGGAGAAGAAGCTTGAAATGTGAAAAGTTTACAGACGACGGACGCCAAGTGATGGCAATAGTTCACCTGGACCTTTGGTCCAGGTGAACTAAAAATCTCGCTCACTTGTTGAGCAAAAGACGTATATTTCACCCTTTTTTGACTTTCCCAAACAAGGAAATATTCCCGGTATCTCTGACAGGACTTTTTTTGGTGGTTGTGGAACAGGTAAATTATTGTTGTCATCTTTCCCAGTGCGCTTCATTGACGAAAAAACCACTGCCATGAGGTCAACGACCTTGAAATACCAAGTCTCTTAAACGCTTTATTTAAAGCTCTTTTCGTCTTCTTCGTCTTTTCATCCCAAGCATTTTCCTGACACTGATCGGTAATTCTATTTTTCAGATTCACAAACAACATTATTTTTTTACACAACGACCACAGACCGTAGTTTCATTACCATAAATCGTAGTCCGTATTTTATGGTAAAAAATCGTAGAAAATACGGAGAAACCGTAGCAATAAACAGCTCTGTAAATCTCTGTGAGATGTCGTAGATGAGGGAAAGAGAGATAAGCTCCCTGAGCTGTGGCTGGACTCTGACAGAGTGGTGGGGTCTTTTAAATACTTACAGTCCTCTGTAAATCTCTCAGTCTGAGATGTCGTAGATGTAGAAAAGAGAGATAAGCTCCCAGAGCTGTGGCTGGCTCCTGACCACTGTCACCATCATCCATTAAACCTAAAAATAAATAAGTTAATAATATTATAGTTCAATCTAATCATATGTTCAAAGAAAATATGAATCCCATAAAAATTTTACAAAATAAAACAAATCAAAATCTTAACAATATGATATTTTTTGTTATTATAATTTTACGTTAAATACAGTTTTAAATTTACGTGTATAAGTTATTTAAATCACATGACTTTTAATTTTTTTTGTGAATAGTTGTAAAATTTTAAACTCTTCATCTTTGTCTTTCAAATAAGTTGTTCAAATCACAACACTATTATAGAATAAACTGTTTTTCATGTATATTTGTAAATGAAATAGGAATAATTTCTTGTCTTGTTTATTTTGTTTTGGTGCTGAAGGCAAAAAATTTCTTGTTTTTTTCTTTTCTTTTTAATGTAATAAATTAACACCTATGATGATCTAAAATGTGCTATTGAAATCGTCACCAATATAAATACTGAAACATATCACCAATAAGATGAAATATACAGGCATGAAACAAGATATCAAATATGATTGAGAAACATTTTGTGCTGAAGATACCCTCAACAAAAATCATATTACAGACCAGATCCAGCAATATAAATGTTCTCCCAATCTATACCATTATAACCCTACTTAAATATAATGAAAATGAGTAGTACAAAAGTGATTTCAAGTATTGAATTACCCTTCTTTTTTTCAGCATCAGATTCTGAAATTATTGCATTAATAAAAGTAACAAAGGAAAAATTCAATGTTAAATATAAGTGAGTGCATTTATGAAAATGTGTCGGGTGTCCAAATATCTTAAAATTTAATGGAATTATTCAATTACATTTTACCCTTATTTCTAAAAAAAACCACTGACCATGAAAATAGGGACATGATCAGATGACACGCCCCAATAAAATGATATATCCAGGACGGACATTTTGATCATATATAGTTCAGAATGAATGCATGTTTACAATAAAGAAAACACACTCTTTAAAAAGCAGAAAAAATCTTATAAGCATTATAACACTGAATGTTTCAAAATAAAATTTTGCTTTTTTTTTTTTTATAAATTGGTTCATTTATTCAATTTTTTTTATATTAATGGTAAACTCAATCAAAAACCTTGTTAATTTATCAATGAAATGGTTTATATTCAGAGCTCCAGATAAGCTGCGTATTTGCGTTTTTTACGCTATGAAAACGAGTAAAAACGCATGTATTATCAGATCAGAGTGTACATTTACGCATACATATTGCTGTGTAAGCAAACTTTCCAAATTCGGAGCGTACTTGTACGCTGTTGACAATAATACATCGTGTACATAAACAATACATTTTTGACTTTGAGAAATTCCCCGTAATTACTTCTCTTTATACTTTTCGAAAGAGAAAGTGTATACATCCGAGGGGTACCGAATGTTTGCCTTTCTAAGCATCGATGTCAAAAGAGATCTGATTGGATGTTTAGGATAAATCATCCAATCACGGTCAATATTACAAATAAATGCGGTTTAGTTAAGAACTAAAACGAAAGTGAATTTGGGAACACGTTGTTCGTTGAAAATGAGCAAGAACATAAATAAGCGCACTACGGAAAATTATATACTTTTTTAAAAGTTCCTGACAGTTTCATCTGTGTCTAGTGACAGTATGGTTAAAGGAATCATTGATGACATTATCAACACGGCTGTGAAAACTGCCAAAGTCGACGAGCAAAAAACAAAATATTTAGAACATTTTATTAATAAACATGACACAATCGTGTCAAATTAAACAGAGATATACATTTCACTTGCATCCTGTGTTTATTGAATAACACTTGTGTCCAACATAATTTTAAAAGTGTACATGTAAGCAATCTTTTCTGAAGTAGAGAGTACAACAGTGCAAAGGAAATATGCAAATACGCATCATTTTCAAAAGTAGGGGGTAATTACCCTTTGGACTTGAAAATTATCTGGAGCTCTGATATTATAATATCAATATATCTCTAATATCCAAACACAACCACAAAATAAATCCATCATGAAATGTAGCCATGCATAGAGAACAGTGTTGAAAATTTAAACGTCTTTATTTAACAAAATGTTCTATTTAAACAGTACATCTGCAAAAACTGAAAGATATACATGTAGATAGAAATTGGTGTTAAATTCTATACATTTGATTGTGAAAGTAAAAAAAAAACAAGTATACAATAGGCCAGTTTGTAAAGGTGTTCAAAAAGCTAGCAAAGGCAAAATTGTATTGCAAATTTTAAAATATCTTGTACATGTATGTAAACATTCAGCAAAATTTCAAATATCTGAATTAAAAATTGTGGAAAGAGTTGATTTCACAAAATAGACATGTTCTACTGAACATATTGGAAAATGACCAATTTTAAAGTCATAATTTCTGTAAAAATATGATAATCATCATTAAAAGTCACTTGCATATCTTTAATATGTCCCTTACATCTGTGTATAGGTTTGATATCATTTGATTGTGAATTGTAAGAGGTGTTTATTACAAAAAAGTAACCACCCTACTTCCCTGCCCATTCACACCTTCACTTCACCATACTGTAACCTGAATTGCACAATGTGCAACCCGACAAAAGAAAAGCAAATCATCACAGCCTTCAAAACAGCATAAGAATACAAAAGTGTTTCATTTCAAAAGATTGCATTAGTGGAAACATAGAAATCAGATCCTGAATCCTCAAAATAATCTCATACTTGAATACAAGTTTTTACTTATCAAATCAGTCAGAATTTGAACTGATTTTCTTTTGAGAAATCGAGGACTGGTATGTAATTTTATAGGTTGCATATTTGTTACTTCAGATGACAATAAACAGGGATGCGCATGTTTATAATTTATACCAAGACAAATTCAAAACTTTGTAAATTATGTCTTGACCAAATAAAATGTCATAACTAAAGATTACTCATAATCCAGTCTTATCTTTGCATTGACTACTTCAAATGTAAAAAATGTCCCTCATTTTAATTTTTACTGTACAAGTAATTCATATAAATTTCAATCGGAACTCAATTCATGTTTTTCTTTTCTTTTAAAAGTCTGCAACCTTAAAAATACATACTAAATAATTTTATACTTTAATTGAAATTCTTTATAACAATAAAAATTATATATTATGAGCATTTATAAACTGGACTATAGACTGGCTAATGATATATAAGATACATACATATATATATGTGCATGACACACTTACCTTCACCTTTAAAAAGAAAATCAAAGACAATATTCAAAACATTTAGTACATTTAGAAAGAAATAAACTGTTATAACAATGGCTTAGGTAAAAATGGTGGGTGGTAAAGGTTGGGGAGGGGGAGATGGAGGGGTAAATATATCACAGAAACTGAAAATAAATTAAAACAATATTATTTTGATCAAATATTTTCCATGTAGAAATTATATTTAATATTGAAATAGATTCCATTATCTTTATTTCAAAATTACTCTCCCAAAGACAGATTTATTTTTTTATTGTTATAAAATTGCCTAAATTACAATGGTATGGATTTCTTGGTTTTCATTGGTCAATAATTAATATAACAATTTTGACAACCTACATTCCTACTAAAATTTGTCATTTTGTATACATTTTTAATATAACATGCATATAAAACTCTTCACAGGTTCAGAATACAAATCAGTAAGAAATGATATTGATGTAAATGAAAATGAGAGACTATCCAACATTACACTAAGACACAAATTAAAGTAATGGAACAGCATTTTCATTGCTGTTCTGCATTTCACAGTAGGGTCTTAAACAATGAACATAACTAATAGCAAAAAATTAACATGAAACCCAATATATTACTGCATTTTAATAGAAACTTCTTTCCTATAAAGATATATATACTCAAAGGTGTTTCAATTCTGAACCTGTTATACAAACTAAAAAAGACAGAATTACTCTATGAGATAAAGGTTAAATGCATTCAAATACATAAAATTATATACTACTTGACCAAAGACAGTTAGAAACAAATCTAGAGGTTATGGTATTCATGCATCAACGATCACTTCAAAACATAAAACAATTTTAGTATATACTAGTGTTCAACAAAATTAAATAAGGAATTCAAATAGTCTTTTTTTGTTGCATTGTGCTTACTCGTTGACTTCATAAAAATTGAATTTACTACTCATATAATGCAATTACAATTCTAAATCGACCCATCAAATTTGATATGAAATTATTGCAAATTAACAACCAAATTGATTAATCTTGAAGTGAAATAACATGCTTTTTGACACAAATTTTGTGACAGGAAACAAACATTCTCGTGGACAATACAATGTCTATTTCAAAATATGTTAATTACCATGCATCTGAGAAGATTGAATGAAATCATAGCTGTCTTTCCTTTTCTTTGTTTTCTTTAGATCTACTTTCTCTATGTCAGCATCGTCATAGTCTTCTAAAGAAATGTTGTCATCATTGTCATCACTGGTAAAACAAATAAAATTTCATTTTATTATTACAGCAAAACCAGCAAAACAAATTAAATTTCATATTATTGTTACAGTGACATCTGTATTGAGAGACCACATCCTTTTTGCCAACCAAATATGGTTTATCAAGACAAGTGGTCTCTTAATAGAGGTTTATTCTACATGGTCAATACCAAGAGTTGTGACATATTAAAATGATATTCCAAAAGTGGGTGGTGTCTGATTGGAGAGGTCTCTAAAGGCAGGTTTCACTGTAAATGTAAAAGTATCAATTTTGGACATACTTTTTTGAATTTCAATGAAGGTATAAATCCATTATAAAAATGCTTTAAACTATACTGTATATGTGACAGAGAACAATAATGACAGGGTTTTTTCCAAGTTAAACTGTGACATATCTAATTAAACATACCAATCATTTTTCAAATTAAACCGACATTTATAACTAATTAAACATACCAATCATACAAGTCAGCATTGGCATAAATTTTCTTCCAGATAGCTGTTGTATCATAGTTTGTACGATTAGATTGTACTCTGGCAGCTCTGATTGAAGGAGGGTTTAATACTGCTGAAGCATGGTCCCTTAACGTATCTAGTACTCTCTGAAATATTGAAAATGATCAGAATCTGTGCAACAGTCATTGTAATTCATGGCTTAAAACAAGGAATCTTTGTCAAATTCTTTGTAATTCATGGCTTAAAACAAGGAATCTTTGTCAGATTCTTTGTAATTCATGGCTTAAAACAAGGAATCTTTGTCACATTCTCACTTCACATTATTTCCTTATGGAAAAGGATTTTAAAAAGTGGTCGCCTTGGAGTCAGTCATATAAAAGAAATCACTTTTACAGTTTCCTCTTTCTTTTCTTCTATATTTTCCATTGTCAGCCATATTTTCATATTTCATAAAACATGGATTCATTTACTTTCAACACAATATTAATTTTTGCCCTCAAAAAGCTTTCAAAAACCACTTAGCACATTGACAAATATTAAAAAACTCTTCACAGGTTCAGAATATAAATTAGCAAGAAAGGATATGGATATAAAAGAACATGAGACTATCCAATTTTGCACTTAGACACAAATAGCACTTTAGTTGCTGTTCTGCATTTCAGTCATAGTAGGATCTTCAATAATAAGCATAACTTGCATCATAAATTGAATGTGAAATGGCCCATATGCAGACAAGAACTATTAGTATCAACATCAACAATATTAGATACAGTCCTCACGGTGAGCACCAGTACTCCAGCCCAAGACCAGTAAACCTTTGTTAGGACAAGTAAACTTTTCAGGTTTTTTTTTAGAACTATATAAAAATATATTCAAAGATATGATTTGGACCAGTAAATTCAAATTTTCATTTCGAGGACTGTTAAGATATAGACTTACGTCCGAATCAGACACATGTAAAAAATGGGCTTGCATTTTCAGCAGTGGGTCAATGTTTTTCTTCTGTCTCAGAATAGTCCACTTTTTCTGTTGTGTTGGTTCATTTTCTGGTCTAAGTTTGACATACTCCAACCAATTGGCATCTTTCCTCAGAGCGTGCATAGAAGAATCTGAACCCCAGTTTTCTTGACCAATCTGTCCAATAAATATACATACAGTTTTACCGTTATATCAACTAATAATATAATAATAATAATAATAATACTTTATTTTATGAGGGTAAACTCAGTTAGCTACACTAAGCTTCCCTGAGGCCTTCAGATTACACAATAGTGTGCCTGTGTGACCACAACAAATATTGTGAAGATTAAGACGACAAGAGTGGAAGACATGAAATTAACAGGAACCTTAAAAACAAATGAAGGGGACATAACTCTTGAACAATCAAATTTGAAAATCAGTAAGGTAAGGTCAATACCACATATTTTCTTTGTTAAGAATTAGTTTGTCTTAAATAAAATTTTAGATGATTATCTGCCCTTTGCCATAAACTGTAAAAGTAATACACACTGGTAAACAAAACCAAGAAACTCAAAAAGAATCCCAAAAAGTCAGAACCCCTCCCAAAAAAAAACCAAACTAAAACTACAAACAAGAGAAAAATTGCTCTTTAAAAATATAATCTAGCTATTAAGATCCATATGTTGACCTGTAACTAGTTGTTGTTTGTGAATGTTCATCAATTTTAAAGTGTACAAATATTTTACAGGTTGCTGGTTGAAGTTTTTAAAACTATACAAGTATTCACTAGTTGTATTTGTAGGTTGGTGTTTTGTCTATTCAAACTCTACATGTATTTTGTGTTTTATTACTGAATAAATACTTTTAGTATTTTGAAATACTGAAGGAAATCATTTATAATTATGAATTTTATAACTAATCTTATACCCAACACTACATACCTCTAATCTATCATAGGCTTTAAATGTTTTCATGTGTTCCTGTCTCATAAACAATGTTCTAAATTTACGACCAATAGCAGCATACAATTCCATCTCATCACTGGAGTTATCTACCTTGTCTAAATCCTGAAATAACCAAATTAAAAGATGGTCCAATTTTCTACAATGACATGAGATGTGAACACTACAACATAGGCAACAATCAGATACATTGAATGTAAGGCAAGTATCCGTTGAAACCTTTCCATTTAATCTAGCCAATATCTCCCATTAAGGGCAAGACAAGAAGCAGAATGATATGACCACAGCAAGTCAACAAGGATTAATATACAGTCAAACCTGTACATAAAATGTGCCCTTAATGAGCAGTTGCCCTTTATATACAGATAAAAATTATATGCACTATTCATTAATGGGAATAATGAGACTCTTTTATAGACAGTGATTTGCTATATAGAGGTGCCCTTTTTAGACAGGTTTGACTCTATTTGAAACTATAAATGCTACAACAAATCCAGACAAATTTTTTCTTAGGAACTCAAAAGAAAAAAAATAACACAAAAATCAGACTTAATTTTGGGCATTGTTCTCTTTGTCTGACTTTGACCCATTGTATCTCAGAAACAATCAAAGTTATGTCAAATCTGATTAGAAAATGCAAGCAGGAATTTTCTAAAGAATTTTTAAAGTATAATTAATTCTTAATTTTGAGTGTAGGCCAAAAATTTGACATGCTTGTATCTAGAAAACGATGCTATTGAGCCATACAAAATCTGTTACCATATTACCGAAATATAAATTATTTTATAAGGAACATACAGAAAAAATAATCATCAAAATTTGTAAAACTCTGACATATAAACTTACATAATTTATGCCATAGATGTTAAGTAGATAGCTGATGTGTGGTTTAAGGTTGTAGAAATCTACTACTGTCAAAGGTAGACATAATGTTGATTCATCTGTAGCTAAACCACCACCTACAACACAAAGAAGTAAATCTAACCTTTAACATATGACTTTTACAAAATGAATGTGAACACAATAATATGTTTGTCACTGAAGGGTAAGAAACATGTATAGTAAACATCAAACCATTGGCTGTGATTATCTTATTTAATCTGATGTTTGTTTTTACTCATCAGTAAATGGAATTTCATCATATTTTTATTGCAGTTACTTTGACTTGGATATAGAATTAGGTCCGAAAATAAAGTCCACAGACCCTGACCCTTTATATTTTTTAATCCCTGGAGTATATAACAATACAGTGGTATAATCATATAAAAATGTAAACATTGGTGTACAGTATACAGAAGTTATGGTTGCCATGACTACAATCACATGGTAGTTGGATTTGTATCTAAGTATCCAGTCTATCACAACCAATCTAATAAAAAATCAGAAATTTGTTTGACCTTTTTTGTAGTACACTATCATTTAATAACATCCCATATGAGATCATCTCAGGTAATCTCTCATTCACCTTTGACCATCCAATTATATGATAGTGAGTTAAAATATATTGCCAGACTGTTATTATAACAAGACTGAGAAATTGTAAAGAACTTGAAAGTGCCTGGTATTTTAATTGTTCTGTGTATGGTAAAACTTTTGACGAAAAGAGAATAAAATTTGATATTTTTGATGACATCAACAACAAAATTGCAAAAAGACACTAAATTAACCATTTGCTCTGGATTTATATGTACTATAAAGGAATACAGTGAACTTTTATTCAATAAACAGTAAGTTTATTTACATTTTTTTTACTTTTTTCAATTATATAATTTTGTTGTTTATGAATGTAAAAAAGGGTGATAAGTTAAATTAGTAAAATATCTTTTATTGTTAACACACTAAATGATCATCAAAATTAAACATTTTCAAATCCACTTCTTTTATATTATATACAATACAAATATTGTGAGCATAAAATTGTAATACATGTACCTGTAAATTACAGTTATCATTTTTATAGCCAAAGGGAGATAACTCAAATCATATTACCAATCAATGAATCTCTTAAATTTTGTGCTGTACCCTAAAAATATCTAATCGTCAAATGAAACCTTTCAAAACGGTTTATTTTTTAATATTGGATATTTTCATTTATTAGTAATTTATTAATTCTATGTAAGATTAAATAAATACTTTAAAACTATGAATTTACAAAATGTATAACTCTCTTTTTTTGGTTTGGTTTTAAAAATCAGTGCTAATTTTCTTTTTTTCAAATGTATATGTAAAATATCAGATTGACTGCCCTCGTGTTTCAATTATTTACATGTATAAAATGTGCTATCTTAAGTGTATGAATGAGTGTAGTGGTATGGTTTGTGTATCTGTGTTCTTGGTTGTATTGACTTGTAACTTGCTCCTATTGGTATATCAACATGTTAATATAACATAATGAATAACCATATACAAATTTTGTCTATGAATGTAAGGGGTCTTTTTTCAAATACTAAAAAGAGGTCAGATGTATTTAATTGGGTCAAGGCAAAGAAAATCTCCATAGTTTGTTTTCAGGAGACACATAGTACCAAAGATGTAGCAGTCAAATGGGAGGACGAATGGGGTAGTAAATGTTTTTTTAGTCATGGTGATAGTAAAAGTGCTGAAGTAAGTGTTATGTTCAGAAATGGTTTTGATTTTAAGGTTAATGATTCTATATTAGATCAGAATGGTCGCTATATTATTTTAGATTTAACTGTTTATGAACAACGTTTAACACTAGTTTGTTTATATGGTTACAACACTGACAAACCTGAATTGTTTACTGAAATACTGCAAAAGTCTGCAGGATTTGCTAATACTAGTTTTTTATTTTGTGGTGACTGGAATGTAGTACAGAATAAATCTGATGATACTTATAATGTAATACATGACAGAAACCAAAATGCACGTAAGAAAATAGAGGAACTTAAAGAAACATTTGAATTATTAGATCCTTGGCGAACTTGTTATCCTGTGGATAAAAAGTTCACATGGCGTCAAACCTCTCCTATTAAACAAAGCAGAATTGATTACTTTCTTGTCTCAGAAGATATTTTTTCTCTCATGGAGTATACCAAAATAATTCCAGGCTATAGAACTGACCACTCTGCCATTGTTTTTAGTTTTTCTGCCTCTCCTGCTAATCGGGGAAAGGGCTACTGGAAATTTAATTCCCAATTATTGAGGGACTCAAATTATATTGATATAGTTAAAACATGCATTAGAGATACATTATCTGAATACTATTCAGTTGGAAATATTGATGATTTTCTTCATGTTGAATTATTATGTAATGATCAGGTGTTTTTTGAAATATTGAAAATGAAAATCAGAAGTGTTTCCATAACCTACAGTATAAGAAAATCTCGAGATGAAAAGGAAAAAACATTAAAACTTGAGAATGACATACAAATTTTAGAAAATCAAATGAATTTGAATCCTACTGAGTTTATTCAGGCATCTTTGAATCAGAAAAAGGGGGAATTAGAAAATCGGAGGCAGGATATAGTAGAGGGTTTACTTCTTCGATCTCGGGCCAATTGGCATGAGAATGGGGAAAGATGCTCTGAATATTTTTGTAAATTAGAAAAAAAGTCCTCTATCAACAAAACCATTTCTGAACTTATCAATGAAAAAGGTAATCATATTTCAGAACAATCAAAAATTCTATTTGAACAGGAACAATATTACAGGAAATTGTATTCATCCAATCATTTATGTGTAGATAATGATTTTTTCTTCCAGCATGATGTCAAATTAAGTGATGAACAAAAAAACTCTTTGGAGGGGAATTTATCATTCAAGGAATGTGGTGAATCTCTTAAATTAATGAAAAATGGCAAAAGCCCTGGGTCAGATGGTTTCACAGTAGATTTCTATAAATTCTTTTGGAACGATATTGGTGCTTTTGTTTTTCGGTCATTATATTTTGGCTATGAAACAGGCCATTTCTCTCAATTTCAGACTCAAGGAGTTATTACTTGTATTCCTAAGGAGAATAAAGATAGGCGATATATGAGCAACTGGCGTCCAATCAGTTTACTAAATACAGATTTAAAAATAGCTTCTGCAGCAATTGCAAATAGATTTAAACAAGTTTTAGGTGGTATTATTAGTGATACTCAAAAAGGTTTTATGAAAGACAGATTCATGGGTGAAAATACTCGTCTTCTCTATGACTTAATGCACTATTTAGAAGAAAATGATATGGATGGGTTATTATTATTAGTTGATTTCGAAAAAGCTTTTGATTCTATTGAATGGAAATTTTTACAGAAAGCTTTAAATAGTTTTAATTTTGGTCCTTCTATTTGCAAATGGTTTGAAACTTTTTATGTAGACTCTAAAAGTTGTGTGATAAATAATGGACATATATCAAACTTTTTCAATCTGGAAAGAGGCTGTCGTCAAGGCGATCCACTATCTCCCTATTTATTTATTATTGGTGTTGAGTTGCTTTCCCTACAAATTAAATCAAATCCCAAAATAAAAGGAGCATTGGTGAATGATACTGAATCACTCATTAGTCAATATGCAGATGATACATTCCTTGTACTTGATGGTTGTGAGACATCACTTAGGGAGACCCTGATTTGTTTTGAAAACTTTTATAAAGCTTCAGGTCTGAAAATTAATACATCTAAAACAAGGGTAGTATGGGTGGGAAATAAAAGGTATTCCAATCAAATTCTTTGTCCAGATTTCAAATTGAACTGGTCTGTATCCAATTTCAAACTACTTGGAATAGATTTTTCTCTTGATCTCAGTTCTATGCCTGACCTAAATTTTAGAAAGAAAATTATAGATGTTTCAAAAATATTAAAAAGCTGGCAACATAGAAAACTCACCCTTCTTGGGAAGGTAACCGTGATAAAAACACTTGCACTTCCAAAACTTATTCATTTACTTACCTCACTGCCAAATTTAAAACAATCACTGTTTAATGATCTAAATAAACTATTTTTTAATTTTATATGGGATGGAAAACCAGAAAAAATCAAACGAAATACACTCATAGCTGATTTTGAAGATGGAGGGTTAAAAATGATACATTTACAACAGTTCAATGCCTATCTCAAAATAAGCTGGATAAAAAGATTCTTTTCCAATTTGAAAGGTGGCTGGCAAAAAATCATGGCAAAGAATATAAAATATTATGGGGGTGAAAGAATTTTTTCCTTACAAAAGGAAAAGATCCTTGAAATTTCTAAAATATTCAGTAACCCATTTTGGAAAGATGTCTTTTATAGCTTGTATTTAGCAAAGCCACTTGTAAAATTGAATATAAAGGAGTGTTTATCTCTTGATCTACTTAACTTTGTATCGATTGATGATTTCCCTTTTTATATGAGATGGGAAAATGCAGGTGTAACAAACTTAAATCATATGATGGATACTGTTACAAAATACAAAAAATTTCTTGACTTTTGAAAAGATTAAAACATTAATTAAAAGTAACAATTTCATTCGATATTACACATTAATCTCAAACATTCCTACTGATATTAAAAAGTGCTTAAAGGATAACATTGATAATATCAATACAGAAAATTTTCATCCAAAAGATGACTTTTTAGACAGACTAATATATACAAAAAGTTTAAAGTTTGTATATATTACTTTACTGCAGACATTAACTCATCTTCCCATTCAAAAATTTTTGAAATGGGAAGAAATACTTGGGATTGACATTGCAGACTGGTCTATATATTTTCGAATTCTTAAAAAGTGTTGTAGGAATACATATCTGATCAATTTTCAGTATAAGTTTTTACATAGAGTTATACCTACTAATACTTTTTTATTCAAAATTCATATTAAAGACACAAAATTGTGCTCATTTTGCAATGTTGAAGACGAAACGGTTGAACATTTATTTTTTAATTGTCCTTTGATATTTCCTTTCCTGAGAGCTTTCTATGACTGTCTTAAATGCTATTTTCACAATATTGAATTTCACAAAGAACAATTTTTGCTTGGATTTAAAGAAGAAAGTTTAACTCTTAATTTGCTGATCCTTATAGCTAAAAATTATATATATAAATGTAAACTAAAAGAAAAAATTCCAAATATCATAGAATTGAAGTATCGAATTAAAAATTACTATTCACTTGAACAATATATAGCCATAAAGAACAACAACTTAAAAGGTTTTGAAAAATACTGGACCCCAGTGAAACATGTTTTTCCAGATTTTTAACTATGGATAGGTACCTGGGTACACTACGTTATTTATGTTTATGTATTTATTTGTATCAATTAGGAGTAAGTTACTAAAGTCACAAAATAATAGAAGACAGATATTGTAAAGGAATGGGTGTTTTGTTTATGAAAGGGAGAGAGAGAATGTGAAAGAATGAATGTGTCTCAATTGATTTATTTATTCATGTCATATTTTGCTTATTAATTAACTTTAAAAAAATGCAATAGTCACATAATAATTATGTTGTAAATCCTTGTACATCCATGTCAGGTGGTAATGTATGGGCTTTTATATGAATGTAAATTCCTGACTATTGAAGAAACAAATAAAAAAAAAAAAAAAAATATATTGCCCAATTGTACCTCACCTCTTGACGGTTGCTCAGTTTTACTAACAAAGTGACATTTGCAATAGAAACTGCAATCACAAAACAATTCATTTGACGTGATGTCAGTTTGGACAGATAAAAACCTACATATTACACATAAAGTATTTTATTCTTATCAGGGATGTCATTAGAAGCCGGCAACCGGCGAAAATCTCCGGTAACTCTAGCTGTCACCGCCGGTTACTTTTTCTCTTTAAAAAAAATAATGAGAGAAAATCTAGTATCAGCAATACAACATACAGTATGTGTATCTACTGATCAGCATGTTTACGTTTGCAGATCTTTACAAATAAACATCGTTACATATCCTCTAACCCGAATAATATCAGTCGTTATTTTCCGCTCATCAGAGATGAAATCGTAGACGGAGAGGGACTGAATTATCCGGGTTACATATTTTCGTTTTTTTTCTAATATTTTTAGGAATATTGCGATGAGTTCCGAATGACGCTTTGCAAAATTATAAACGTTTCTCCTATACAGGAGCACCCTTATCAAACACCCTATGGCGGCGCCGAGCAAACAAAGATGTAAACAAGGTTCACTGGATGGCTTTTTCAAAAAGCAAAGAATAGACAGTGATGCAGGTAATTAGAAAAATGTAAAAAAAATATATGAGAAAAATAGTACAAAAGTTTCAATAATGAAATTAAGTGCCAGGAGAGGCCTAGAATGCAGGGTTTTGCACCATTTATCCAGAGCGCCGTCCGCATCAATTTGCCTGCTACTTTTCAATTTTTTCCTGCTACTTCAAAATCTATTGACATCCCTGCTTATATCTTACACAGAGTGCGACAACATTTTAAAACAGACAAATATTGAAACTATATTTTGTACATGGGTGCTGACATCTTGGATTTCAATATCTGAAGATTTGGAAGATTTGTCAATGATTGGTCATTTGAAAATATGACTCCTGACATGGCCGCAAATGGGATGTCACTAGATGTATTTGTAAGTTTTGGAGTTTTCATTGATTGGTGGAAAAGAGTTTTAATTCTAAGCTCCCCATTGCGTTTCATCAAAGATAAACTGGAGTAAATGCACATAAGTGAATGATAACACATGTATAAAAGTAGTGGAGTTGTAACTAGCAGGCTTGCCAATGTGACAGATCAAAGGTTAAAGGCAGTGAACAAAATAGGCACTCGCCCGCTCGCCAATGCGAGTATTTCAATTTTCGGGCGAGTAAAATATGTTTTGAACTCGCCCATTCTGGCGAGTAATTTTGGTTTTGAGACGTCCCCTAATTATTCAATGTTGATCGATTCTTCAACTAAGGATAGGAAAGCGTTAATGTAAAACGATCAAATGATACAGATTTTTTAATATAGAATATCGAATTTGATTGGTTGACAGTAGAATCGTCGACTAATCAGATATGTTGTAAGAAATGGTTGTAGAAAACAAATATGAAGGTCATGGATTAATGGATTCAGAATATTCACGATGTCACTGTTAAAGTATGTGACGATTGTAAATCAAAATGGTGAAAGTTCAAAATCTACCCACGCCGTATTGGTGATAGGCTGGTATGAGTTGTTAGATCCAGCGACCTAACTCATTGAGCCAACCAGGCCCCAAAAAAAAAAATTGGGTGAGTAGTTCTTAAAAGTCACTCGCCCGGCTTGGCGAGTGCCTTCAAAAATCTAATTCTCACACTGAAAGGTCAAAGAGCAAATTAATTAACAATAAACCTGAGGCAGCTGCAGCATATGTGAAAGCTGATGTAGGCAGTGGAGTTGTAGATAAAAGGTTGGCATTGATGGGTGGTGGCTGTGGTACAGGAGCTGAAATTCTGGTTGATGTTGCTGAACTTGGACGAGATGTTCCTCCAGACTTGGGTCTCTGAAACAATCCAATCGAATCATCTTGGTACCAAGAGGCCATCTTTGATGCTTGTGTTTGTTCTTCCTATAAAGAAAAAAATATTCTTTATTAAAATAAAGATAATGAAAAGACTATAAATAAACTCTTATATTAGATTATAACTACCAAAAAAATGAAGGTAAATAAAGTTGAAACCAAAATTTATTTCACGAATCAGCCAATTATTAGTAGTCTTCAATGTCTATTTTTCTTTCTCGTCTGTTTCTCTTACTATATTTTTATACAAAATGAAAGTAGGATGTGCCTTCAAAATTTATTATACTAACAATGGTTCCATTTGTTCACATCTATGTTAACTCAAAGCAAATTTCGCAGTAGTTACAAGATTTTGTAACCTTATATTTTACATGTACATGTACATTCTTTTTTCATGTTAAATGCTTCTGTTTTATTCGAACACATGATTCATGTTACATTTTACTTTTTTCAAATTATCTACTGTGTCCATGTACCATAAAAAATGTTTTATCTCAATATTTTGACCAACAATTTTAATATAATACATTTCTCTGTTCTTACTTATCAAACTCACTTAGTCGTATTGAATAAGGTCAGAAAAAATATACAATTTTCTTTTCCTACAAAATTGTCATAAAATGGTTTTGTAGGCATATTGATTGAAAATTGTAACAAAATCAGAAACTTGGTAATATTGAAAAATAAAACTTTGTATTGACATAGCATAAACTAGATGTGTCGGAACAACAGGAATGTCCCCGCCGTGAATATTAAGGAGGCTCGCAAATGTTTCACTCTTTTTTAATTCCCTCAGTAATAGGCTAAGAATAACAAATGAATTTCAAAGTTGATCTGTAACTTATGATTATACACTCTCATACCAAAAATCAAGCCAATATCTCAAATAATAGTGAAATAAAGTGGTGACAAATAAATATTTGGCCAAATTTCAAAGTCCAAGGCCCATAACTTGGACAAAAATCATTGGACCGGAACGAACGAAATGTAAACTTGATCTGTAACTCATCATTATACACTCATATACCAAAAATCAAGTCAATATCTCCAAGCATAGTGAAAAAAAGTGGTGACAACTAAATATTTGGCCAAATTTCAAAGTCCAAGGGCCATAACTCTGCCAAAAATCATTGGACCGGAACGAAATGTAATCTTGATCTGTAACTCATCATTATACACTCATATACCAAACATCAAGTCAATATCTCCAAGCATAGCGAAAAAAAAGTGGTCGCAACTGTTTTATTTCGGAATTACGAACATGGGTAACAGTATATGTCCTGGCCACTTAGTGGCGGGGACATAAAAATCAAAGAATTATCATGACTTTTCATTCTGGTATGACTTTTATTAAAGATAACTTTGTATATATTGACTGGCACAAAAGAAAAATCATAATATTATTAGCATCAAATTATAATAAAATTTAGACCTGATCTTGTCTGTCTTTTTCAGGAGGAGCTGTTTCAGCCTTATATTGTACACCAATCCATTTTAATATCTGAAAAATAAATAAAAACCTACCAAGTGACCAAAACATTTCAACAAGCCTTCCCTTTCAATCATGCAACAATATAGCTTA
The DNA here is from genome assembly GCA_963680875.1 of Bathymodiolus brooksi. Taxonomy (NCBI): domain Eukaryota; kingdom Metazoa; phylum Mollusca; class Bivalvia; order Mytilida; family Modiolidae; genus Bathymodiolus; species Bathymodiolus brooksi. Next base: position 61,365,759 of record OY804575.1, read on the forward strand.
ACTGTTGGTGCCTGAACTCAAAAAGATCTTTCTTTTGGTTTCTGACTTATATACATATACTTTAGTGAAAACATGTTTGTTTCATACAATATGATATACATTGTAACATTAAACTAACAATATTCCAGAGTAAGTGTAAAATTATTATTATTTTGACCCTTTATTTATCGGACCTTCACTTTACTGCTAGTCAATGATAAAGACAACTATATATTCAGATGTCAATTTCCCATAATTTTTAAATTGTCTACATTTCAGTCAAAGGTCTTTCTAAGTTGAAAATGTGACAAAACACAATAATATGATTGACATATTGAATTTTTACCTTTATGTAGGCCTTTTGATGAAACTTATTGAAATAAAGGAAAGGGACTATGCAATAGATATGTATTTTCTTCCTTCCAATGATGTCTGGAATATCAATAAAACTACACAGAATAAATAATCTAATTGTTACATACCCTTAAATACTGATGAACCATTCTAAGTGAGTGGAGGTGACATACAAGCCATCGCAGGAAGATCAACATATCCTCTAGTTTTACTGACATAATACCAGCATCCCCTCCACATAACATAGACTCTTTAGCATCACTCAGTCTTTGAGCTCTGTCTACACAATCATTGTACTCCGTCACAATTTGTCTGAAAAACAAGATTTTCATTAATAACCATATATATTATTGATATCCAATTAACCGGTTGAACTCTCGACATATTTTTTGCTTGTTCCAAGACAGGACCTGGATTTCCTACCAATTGTCATGGTTTTTTTTCTTTATTTTTAAAGATTTAAGGTGATAGGTGGTTGTTTGTTTTGTTGATATTGGTAAAATTGTTGACCATCAACTGTTTAAACATTCCTTTCATAATCAATCACTTTTTTCAATTAATTTTCTATAAATTCCAGTAAAAATTAAATGTTGTTGGAAACTTAAAACCAGAATTGATTGTGATCATACTGGGCCATTTAACTTCATTTATATCTTTGTAGTATTATCATTAATATTATTATTTTTATTACAGACTGGGTTGTACAAACCTCAATTAAATTTAAGTATCAATTAACCTTAATTTATCAATTAATTTCATATACATTTCAAGTAGATTTAAGTGTCAATTAAGTTTTAATTGACACTTAAACTTGAAAGTGCTGTTCATTTACATTAATTTGTGTCTAAATGTCATGTTTGTTTACATTGTGTCTAAATTTAATGTTGGATAGTCTCTCGTGTTCATTTAAGTCTATATCTTTCTAACTAATTAATATATATAATAATTTTCATAACCTGAAAAGTATACAAAAAACACTTCTTCGATCTTTTTAAGTGTGAACTCATCTAGTAAACTTACGACAATCTCTTTGTGTACAGAGGATACAGACTCTCGATAGAACTACTGTGTTCACAAAACCTCTTCCATCTCAACATGTGGGCATATTTACATTGAATCAACTGTTGAATTCTCTCCAAAAAATACTGAAACATTAAAATTATGATAAATGTACACTAATTTTCCATTTGCAATGGCAACTATCAACCTGTTTAAAACTTATCCTTATAATTAATATCAGATATTCATTTCTTTAAAAAACAATAATAATGTTATGAGCTCAAATCCTGCTATAAAGGCGAGGAATACTTGATACAACTTTATGTGATAAAGGTTGTCAGTCACTTGCGGCAGGTTGGTGGTTTTCTCCATGTACCCTGGTTTACTCTACCGTTTGAATTCTTATTAAGCAAGTTTATTACAAGATATATTGAATGCATTAATGTAAACTGTTCCCAAAAGTTACATTCTATATCACTGCCAAACCTTAAGTCATAATTCAGATTATAACATACACTGCTGGAAAACCCTTATATCAATTTATCTTGTTTAATAAAAACTGAAAGAAAATGTGTTTATATGTCAATTGGATACAAACATATTCTGAAAAAAGTCATGATATGCTTGACATGATAGACCTATGATGTATGGTAATTAAGAAATAATCATAACTTGACATTGTTAATGCTGTTGTAACATCGCTGTCAAGATTCCAACAAGAGTACCATCCTTTATACAGTCTTTAATTAGCACTAGTAAGAATTGTAGATATCTACTTTAGAGTGCACGACATGTGTGTGGAATAACCTTCATCAGAGCACGACATGTGTGTGGAATAACCTTCATCATATTAGGGTTGTGGTGTTTAACTCCACTTTCTATAATATTTCAGTTATATCTTGGCAGTCAGTTTTATTAGTGGAGGAAACTGGAGTATCCTGAGAAAACTGCCAACCTGTTGTAAGTCACTGACATACTTTATCACATAATGTTGTATCTAGTACACCTTACCATGAGCGGAATTCAAATTCCCAACTTTAGTGTTGATAGGCACAAATTGCACAGGTACATTGTAGTTGAAAATCCAACTACCATACGATAACCACCATGATATATCCTACCTTCATTGGGTAGTATGCTCATAGTAAAACTAAGTAATGAACGAATATTTACCTGATGCAGTAACATAGGTAAACCCTTGGGTGCATATTCATATTCTTCAGCATTCATCATTTCTTCTACCATTAGCTCAGACTGCATTTTCAATGGTTTGGCTTGACTCACCTGTATAACAATAAAATTTGTAGTTTAAAATATTCTTCATTTCATGCATTTCATGTCATTCATTTCAATTTCTGTATTTCCATCATCTTTATAAACATCCAATAAAATAATTCAATAGAATAATACATGAAGGTGCTTTTCTGTTATTGTTTCTCAATTCTTTCTACTTGGACCATAAATTGGTCTATATATTCGTCTTGAACTTTAGCAGTACATATTTTATTCAGTGGTTGTTCTTCATATGATATAGCATTTAAGAAATTAAATTAGGTCAGTTACAATACAAAAAAATATAGCATTACTTTATATCATTATTGTATTTGATTCAGTACAGGATAGGGACTGTTTGCAAATTAACTGAAGGATGAATTTCAGTTAATATTGTTAAAATTATAAATTATATGGCAAAATACCCTGAACTGAATTATAATATGACACATTTCAATCACCCCTTTCATCCAGGAGACTCTGAGAAAATCTGTTCAATTCTCTCAAGCATTTCCTTAATTTGTCTTTAACCATACCCACTCTCTAGATTTTACCAGCAACATTTTCATTAGTTAACTTTCACCTGGATTTAAGGTGAAATAAATCAAGTTGGGACAGACGTTAAAAGCGAGAATCATATGATTAAAATCAGATTGGAGTTTTGGTCTTAGTATTAAAGGCTTGAGAGAAAATGTAGAAAGGGGAGCAGCAATGAAAACACTGTTTTGCTTTTTTCATATTTTGACATTTTGCTATTTCCATATCACATCTTTTAGTATCTCATGTTTTGCTATTTTTATATTACCCTTTTTTCATATCTCATGTTTGACTTCCTAACTTTTTAAAATCATATACTCTATGTATATTTAAATCTAACTATTAAAAGTTACCCCATCCCTTTTTCTTTTTTTTTTTTAAATAGTAGCTTAATAATATATATGTGTATTCCATTAATTTTGTAGAGAAATGTTAATCTTACTTATAACTCAATTGTAGTGTAGGATTTAACCACTGGATTTCAAGGTGTATTTAAACAACAAAATTAAGCCCAATCTTTGCAATTCCCTACATCCAGTCAAAATTGTACTCAGCAGCAGTAGCTTACAGCTAATATCACTTATCAAGATGGATACATATTAGAATCCTTATTATTAAAACACTACATCAATCTATTAATAATTGTAGTAACTAATACCTCTCTAGATCGGTTGATGATTCTCTGTCTTTCTTGTTTGAAATATTCAACATCTCTAGGCATAGGTACAGAACTGAAAATTCAATAAGAATCTGTTAATATTTCAAACAATATTCAACATCACTAGGCATAGGTACATGACTGAAAATTCAATAAGAATCTGTTAATATTTCCTTCAAACATATTTTATCTAATGTTCTTCATTTGTATGTGTCATTGTATAAAACAAGACAATGTCATAACAACAGCATGACCAGCCCCCACATATTTTAAACTGAGCAGTTTTGATAGTGCACCTTCCATTTAGTTAACAGTTTATTAATACTATATTATATTCTTTGGTTTTACCCGACCAGGGCTGGAACCTACAATCTTATGCGAGCAAGCTAACCATTACAACACCGATGTGGTTCAAGTGATTATACGATAGAACTAACTTCCAATCAACATGCTGTGTAGTTACATGTACACGAGAGTTTAAAGGTCACATGGTTACCTGACAGATCTCACTGGAAGTTGAAAAGCCATATGATTTTCTTCCATTTCATTTTTTAACTCTTCTAGTTCTTTCCTTAGATGCCTCTCAGCTTCCTTCACTTTATCGGTGCTGGACACCTTGTATATTTCTCCAAGGTCATACATCTTGATACCTCAGTGCTTGGTGACCTATAATTAAAATTTGCTTTAAATTTAATCAGTTAAAATATACACCATTCACTCCTAGTATATTTTTTCTTTTATACATATGCTTATATATGCAATCTCCCTTGTGCTTCCCCGATACATTTCTCTCCAATCATCACTGTTATTCAAAAGTGACACCATTTATTAATATTCGTGGATTCTGGGTGCATTTGGTGGGAAATGCATGGAATTCTTATAAATGTCAAAGGCATGAAAATGAAACATTGGAATATTTATAAAAGTTTTTCCAATTTAAAATATATACTTTTTTGTTGAGTAAAAATAGAGCACCACATCATGGGCACATGTATCGTGGCATTATCAGTTCTCAATAGTAATCTATTCTCGATAGTTTTGCGCATATGCAATTTCACATATTTCGCAAAATGGCATGTGTCTTCTGTTCGCTTAGATTTTACCTACTGAATACCACCTCGCTTATTCAAAGCAAAAAAAATCACCATGTTACATATTAAGGTATGCAAATAAACATAGTTTCCTCGTAACCCAAGATTACAGCCTTTCTCTTATTCCCAAAACTAGACCAACTCCCACATTTTCCCTCAGAAAATCCTGGTTATCAATGTAAACAAAAGGTGAACCGAAATGAAGGCCAAGTACTTGCAAGTCTTGTATAGCCGGAAATATATCTGTGTAAATTGCCCACCACACATACAGACTTTTGGAGAAAAACAATTCAATATGCAGGACATAGGTCCGGCACCCAATAATTTTCTGCAGGACCTACTGAAATTGTGCAGGACCGGAATTTACAAAATTCTAAAATTTAAACGGAATCAGTGATGGGAACAATAAAAACCTGACCCTCCATGTTTTCAAATATAAACACACGAAATGGTTGTGTTGATGCATCACAGCCAGTTTAAACTATAAAAACACAATGATTAATAGAATTACCATGGAAACAGTTGCATGTTTAAGAAGTAAATGTCATTTGAAGCAGAATCTAATTCCGAGTTGACCGTGATCGCTCCGGCATACCAGTTGCATTTCCGATTTCCGGTGCAAAACAAAATACACAAACAAGAAATTTTGTCGGACACCCGGACCGGCATATTTGGCAGTATTGCTGGTCCTTGTGATTTTCTGCCCGCTCTGTCCGGTCTGCACACTTATCGAAAACAGATGACGTACCACACAAAACGTCAGAAATTAGCACACATGAAAATCATCAATTTGGAGTGAAATATTATTGAGGTATACATAGGGATAGTATGTACATGAAGAAAAACGTATGATAATATAATGTAAACAAAATTATAGGTTTTTATTGTGCATACAGGAAAGTGGACAAACAAGTTTGTTATGTTATCGAGAACCGATAACACCAGGATACATAATTATTCAAATTTTTTTTTAATTTACTTTCGGCATTCAGCGTGGACAGCCAGATCATGGCAGATTAATGTTAAAAATGCACCCTCATCAGCAGCATGACAAAATCAAAAGTGGTTTGTGTCAATGTTGTATACTTCATTACTTGTCTACAATCCAATATATCATGTGGCAGAGTAAACAGTAAGTAGTCCTACATCTAAAAAGACCACAGATTAAAAGTGAAAACCATTCATGGAAAAAATCTGTTTGTTTACATTTTTGACGATTTTTGCATTGTAAGGAGTTTATTTTTATATTACATAAGACACATTTTCTTACCATCAAATGTGTGGAATTTTTTACAATAAAGGGTCTAGTGTTGTGGTTATTTTATAATATCGCTGATGGGCAGTGTGAATAGATATACCAGGAATATCAGACTCCAGTGCTGTCACTGTGTTTGTGCAAGGATTTAAATAGCAGAAGGATACGAATCTCGTATTTTCTCACGTGGCGAGGTTTTATGCTACAACAGAGCAAAAATTAATTAATTCATTTTGTAATGCCTTGAGAATTCATAGGAAAATCAACCAATTACACTAAAGTTCGTGCTATACATCGTCTATATACTACACTACACAAAACAATCCTTGGATTTGCCGATATAGGTTCAATGGAAAAGGTGTTTTTTTTATTTTCTGTATCACCCCTCATAAACGTAAAATATAAAAAAAAGTACAGTAGAGTTTCATACATCTAAAACATATTAAAAATGATAAAACAAAGCAACCAATCACGCCAAGTTTTGTTCTTTATATCGACTATATCCTCAAAATCTACACATTTATACACTTTGGTATATCGATTTCATGTAAGCAAGGAAGTTTATTGGTTTGTGGTAGATTTTTTTTATCTGCAATTGTAATTTACATTATATTGCATTTAAATGTAGATATTTTGTCGTACCAGCTATTTGGGTCTTTTTAATGTGTGGCGTGTCATATATGGGTATCCATTCAATTACATATCTTCAAGATAATCTTGATGAGTAGAGCCGCTGAATTCCGATTTCCTGTTCAAATATTTGCTGCAAAATTGCGTTCGGAGTCACTCGGCAACCAATGCAGTGTCAATTTATATCTTGTATAAATATATCTACTGTCATTTGCTTCAAACGTGTTGTTGATTTTGACCGAAAACATTTTCGCGGGAAATTTTGAAAACGAGCACCTGCAAAATAGACATATGAAAATAAATAAATATGCTGAAACGTATAGCCTTATCAGGAGTCAGAGGGTTTTCTAAGGTCAAGCTCTGCAAGTTTTTACGCGTTATTATTCTAAAAAGTAATTATTACTTATAGTATATAACCATTAATTAACACACAATTAAAGACATTTATCAATAAAAACATCTACGTAATTACGCTCTTCAATTATTCTATCTGTTAACGTAATATGACTCATCTACCGTTTAAACGTTCACGTTCGTTACTTCAGGGCTGAGTCATCGTTCTCTCGTTGACCAAATAGGTTCGGAACACGTCCCGGTGTACGTCAACGAACGAGTCTCGTCACGTTTCTGGTGTGATTCATGTTGCATGACCAAATATGAACAGATCACGTCCGGGGTGAGTCATAGACCTATCACTGAAGGTACGGGTGAGTCATCGAGTCAAAATCATGTATTTTTTTTTTATTTTTTTTTTATAAATCTTTTGAATTTAAAAAAAAATTGTTTTATTTTTTTTTAGTTTTTTTTTAAATTTTAATTTTTGTGACGTCAGACAAAAGGGGGTGGGGTTATGCCCATATATGGGAAATGGGTGTGTCTATTGCCTTATATGGGGACGCCGCAACGCCGCGGGTTTTTGGGGTGACTAAAATGTCCCCTTCCCTACTACTTACACCATTATGTTCAGAACCTTTTCCAATGATGCTACTCAAAGCTGCTTTATTTGTTTTACCAGACAACCATCTGTCGTGGCAATTGACCAAGAGATAAGACCTAGCTCATGTCGAAGGACATCTCTCATATTCAGTTGTCTAAATTGGGCAATCACTAACAACCTTGCAAGCAAGTGCCTATCTGTCTTCAAAATTGTGTTCTTACCAGTTTTGGAAACTTTGGCTTTAACAGATAATGTCTTCATAGCTCTTTTCGGAATAGAATCACGAAAATGGATATTGCTTGTCAATGACCTTTTATAAATAAATTCAGCTTAAAAAAAATAAAAAAGTGAAATTGCAATAAAATCAACCTAAAAAAGTCTAATATAAATGACCATCACGTGACAAATCAATAAACAAAATATGCAACAACAATGGAAACAAGTATAAGGATATCAACAATAACAAGATAACCTATAAAACTGGTCTACAGACATCAATGATCAACAAGAAAAATGAAATGAGAAAATACAAATCAAACGCACCACAACTAAGGCAAAGTCAAACAGACCCAAAACAATTAATCCACTAATTGATTACAGTGTGTCGATAATTATCTCAATTTTGATCTAGATTGACAAAATGAAAAATAGTTCTTGTACAAAACCAACAAATTGACACAAAAAGCCCAGAAAGGGAAAGAAAATCACATCGTGGTTATTGTAGAATTTGTAATATGAAATCGTATCGGTTATAACTCGTAAATCCGGAAATATTTTGCTAAAAAAAAGCGCGTTTTGGAATAATCAATAGTTGTAAAAATATTTAAAGAGGCATTAGCTACGATTTTGACCAAAAAAATTATATGTTTTGGAAATTGGTAAATAGCTTTAAAATGATGAAATAAAGGTAAATATTTCACATTAAACAGCTTATCGTACCACTTTTCGCCTTTTGAGAACGAAAATTACCATCGATTTATTATTTCCTTGCAAGCAAATAATTTGACCTCACTTTCTCCGTATGCAACTGACCTTACTAGTGACAGGTAAAAACGAATAATTTGTATTTTGTCGCTTATTAACTGCAAACTTGCATGGTTCTTTATCCGTAATTAACGCCGACTAAAAGCAGAATCACAGAAAATAAGAAATAAGTGCATTGTTGTACTGATTTAATGACGATTCGGCAAACCCCGTAAACAATGCCGATACATAATAAGATGGCGTCCATTTCTTGATCGATCTCAAAACACGAGCAGTTGCACCTTTTCCCCCCGATGCGCGTACATTTCATAACATTTATAAGTTACAGAAACACATTTTATTAAGGCATCAATCATATGATAGTTTTTATGGGTAACAAAAATTTACGATTTTGGCAGATAATGCCCCTTTAAATGTAGCGATTGGATCGAACATGATGTTTTCGTGATTATCTAACATGTTAACCCCGTGCAATCATGTGTATAATAATTAAAAACATGCTATTTTTAGGCACAAAATACTACATTTGCGAGAACGTATCAGGTATATCTCTTATGAAAATGCGTTATTTTCAAAGGATATGGCGAATTATGCTATTTTTATACTTGTACCAAATATTTATAATCCACTTGTTAACATCAAAGCGGTGATGTGTATGAAGCGTTATACAAACCATTGAACAGCACTACGTAAGCACACCAGGGGCGGATTTCGCAAAGCATATATTATACAACGTTAATTAAGCAGTTCAACAAACAACTTTTTCATGAATGGTTAACTCGTGACCTGTAGTAAAATATTCCTACACATTGTAAATACACGTTGGGTGTGTCCGTTGATTCATATATGGATTAGCCGACAATTTCCGCTTTTGTTTGTCTATAAACAAGAACGGTCGAATCATATGTTTTCAATGAATGAATCAAACGACGAAAAGAAAAGCTCCATCCGGACGGGCAGTATTAACTAGAACCACCCGAAAGGACAAGCACCGAAAGTATAGACCAATTAGTGAAATGAGGAATGCGTTAAAACTAAACCAATAGTTCTTTAAAGGGTTAAAATATCGTGATCGATCAGTCATGAGTTGAACAATTCGCATCACGGTTGTTCAAAAAAAGTTTTACTTTAGGTTCTTATAATCTGACAAAAATATACTGTTAACAATTATCCGACAAAATTAAGACTCAAAATCAAGTTTTTTTGGTCTGATAAAAATGGTGTGGTTGGTTCAAAATTGTTGTTCAAATAAATGTCTGTAATTCCTAAAATCCCCAGAGCCCCCTACCAGGGTTCTACCCTGGACCAGCTGGGGACCTAAAGCGGTCCCCAGACCCCTCGCCTACTCACGCCCCCCCCCCCCCAGTTAGGGTTACGAATCGGTTCCATTCAACGTATGGGAGCAAATTAAAATTTTCGTTAAGTGAATATTTCAACTTTCTTTTTGCATATCTGGTCATAACTTATTATTCCCTACAATGTTTAAGTAATGGCGATACGAAATTAGTGTTACAATACCTGTTTCTACCTTCACGATTGATTTAGTATTCGAAAATTGTTTCTTGTCCGCCATGGCGCCTTACGTATACTCTCGCGGTGGGCGGAGCCTATCCATATATGGATCTGAATGCCAAATATGAAAAACTTTACTACGATGTTTTACTACGATTGATCCAAATAAGGATATCTCCAAAACGAGGCAAGTGCACGTGAAATAGCAACTTGTAAACAAAATGTCGGACAGAAAGAAGATTTCATGCATTCAAATTTTCAGATGGATATAATTTGTCTACCATGGATTGATGCAGCGTTTACTTAACACCTCAAGGATTACCTAAATATATTTATCTTTCACTCCCGTTAATTTTTCCAACCACTTACAACGGAATTAGGACAAAAAAAACCGCCCGGTGTGAATCACTCCGGGCGCTGCTCTCATACGTTGAATGGGACCGATTCGTAACCCTCGTTACGTTATTGTAGTGCGAGATTCCTCTGCCGTCTGACGGCTTTTATGGATTTATTGGAGCCGTCAAGGGCGGATCCAGGATTTCAAGTTAGGGGGGGCGCACTTAAAAAAATTGCACCGAGCAGAGGGAGGCGCGAAAATGTTTGGGGTATTTCGTGTGAAATTTTTTTTACCCATTTTAGGGCCCCCCCCCCTGAATCCGCCCCTGGCCGTGTTTGGCTACAGCAAATCCATAAAAGCCGTCAGACGGCAGAGGAATCTCGGACTACGTTATTGTATCTAACGGGTAGGTAGAAAAAAGCTGAATTTATACTATTTTCCGCGTTTTTAATTTTAGTACAACACATGGAAATCGACAATTTAAATATCAAACTTTAATTTCATGCAATAAAAATGCGGTCTACATGGGTATCACACAAACTTTGTTATTAGAGGCTTTTTCAGACTTGGCTGATGGACTATACAACGGAATACGCTTTAAACAGAGTTCAGAAAACCGGTCTAACACGCTAAGCAATGTGAAGCAACATCTTTTCTCAACTACCAAAGTTTTCTCTAACATTTATTTATATTATTCTATCAGATAATCCTTTTTTTTTTAATATCAGAATACATTTGGATAAAAAAAAGTCGACTTTCTTTAATATGCAAGAAATATGCACCATATAATTTTGTTTTTATGTGATCATAGAATATCTAATTTGTAATTACTTGCGGTCGGTTCGTTAGTTGTTGGTTTTTTTTGTATTGCGAGAATATATTATAACTGATTTGAAATACTTTGATCGGGCTTTGCATATATTACTTAATTACATCCTTTTAGCACCTTCACCTGGTGTCTCCTGCAGAAAGGTTATCATTGTGTTTGCATCTCTGCTTCAGACACGGGTAGGATACAAATAGTCGGCTCTATCTATTTATTTTTCATCGTATTTATATGATACATATATCATAGCTGGATGTATTAAAACATATCAACCACACTGAGCATAGAAATAGAAATATAAGTTTATTAACCAAATCAGGGCCCCAGGAGGGCATATACAAATAACAATTATGATTGATACACACCAACAATACATCAAACTAAATATTCGCGGTGAAATATCAATAATTGTGGTGCAGGCACACTCGGGCAGGAAAAGAGATATATATGCACATAAACGTACACACACTTGCTTACATATATATGAGGGGGGATGAGAGAGAACATACATATATCAGGTGATTCATCACCAATCTGCAAGAGGCACCTTAACTCGAATAATACTGCGCCCTCTTTCGGCACTATCTAAAGCGTAATATAACCACTGGATTATTCGGGTTAGAGGCACCTCAAGTTGAGTCGATGCTAAAAGGAATAAAGTCCTACTTGTGTCTGTGCAGACCGGCCATGTTGATATAGAAGAATAATATGAGGGGCATATAAATGACATGTTATAAGTATAAGAATAAGAATGTTTATTGTCCAATAAGAGGGCCCACAAGGGGCAAAATCATTAGTGATTCATAAACAATAACATTAAAAAATAAAAATATAAATATTGTACGTTACAATGAACAAAACTGCCCATAAAATATACTAAATACTTGTACTAATAATAATTATAATGATAATAATTAAGTGCCGTCGTCTACTGATATGACATTGTTGGCCACATCAGACATCAATGGTTAATTTACATGTAGTGTAGTGGTCAAGTCCTCTCCGTGTGCTATGCACATGGACAAGTACTGTACGGTAGTTGTACAAATGCAGCTCGGAAACCAAGGGCCGGTGCAAATAGGACTATAACACATTCGCACACATATTATACATGTGAAATAACTACATTTACGAAATTAAATACATATACTGTATGAATACTTAAAGTATGAGAGAATAAATATATCACTCATATCAATATTTGTTTGTCTGTCTATTTATATTAAATAAAGGGAAGAAAAAGTCCTCCTTGTGTCCAAAGCACATGAACAATGTCATAGTTATTCAAATGTATCTTTGTCTTTGTTAAACATGTTATGTTTTAAATATCCATGCCCCTCGTGGGCCCATAATTGGTAAATAAAAGTATCTTCTTCTTCAATAGTGGAATAGAAATCCTTGCTTAATTAAACAAGTTATTGATGATATGTTTTTTAAAATTAAGTTTATTATCAAGCCTTATCAAGATATTGACCTAGCACGATTGCGTCACAGTATACATATCCTGCCGCGTTGGTCAGCGCATGTCAAATGATGAACTGACCCAATAAATTTCTGATATGGTCCGTCCTAACTTTATCTATCGGCACACTTGAAAGGAATGCGGCACAAATTACCGATAAATTATTAGGGCCGTTTTGATACTCGCCATTCTCAAAATATGTACAACACATTTTTATTTTTAAGCCTATGTAAATGGTCAAAGGTTATTTAAGTTCATACACGCAAGAACAAAAGAATAAAGTATAGATTCTTAAAAATAATCGACAGTTCAAACAATAGTGTGACGTCAGAGAAATGTGACGATTTAGGTCGTTTTTCCAATTTGGTGTATCCCCAGACTTTCCGTGTTGTCATTTGAAACTAAGGTTTTGATTGGCCGATAAAAGACGACGTTTTATAACATTTGTAGTCAGTTGCTTCAAATCCCACTGGTCCACGATAATACGAATTGTTATTTCGTTGATTTATTCGAAGAAATTGTCTAGTGTATAATTACGTAATCAACAATTATGAATATTTTGTAAAAATTATTACAAATCGATCAATGGTCTTATCGAAATAGACCAATCAAATGATTCGTATTAAATTGTAATTAGGTCAGACCATAACAGAAAAAAAGACGTGATCAACCACACGGTGACACATCAAAACAATAACAGAACTATGTAAACATTCTTATGACACATATTTAAATTGTAGTCCAATCGCAGTGGTTAAACCTGTATTTTACGTAATAGATATAATACAGCTTGGGTAAGTCAAATGAAACTTTTTTCTCATAATTTCGGTCAGTGTGACATGATGAAAATCTGGTAAGTCACAAGTGACGTATTGGAAGAAAATTTATACAAATTCTTTTTCTCTTTTAAAAACTAACGAAACGTCAGTTTTATGACGTGTAATTATTTCATCAGTCTCCTTCACACAAATATCAGTTATTTAAATTAATGAACAAACATCAAAATTGATTTAGTCTTGTTAACAAACTTGTTATGTTGGTCACCCACCTACTGTATCATGTATGATGGTTACTACATTGTATCCATGCATAAACTCTGACAAGGACAGACATTGCTTCTTCATGTCCTATTATTTGTGTTGTTAAATCCATATGGCATATGATATGTTGAAAACCACACGGTACTAGTACAAATGTACTACTACTACTAGTAGTCGCCACTGAAAGCTGACACATTTTATATTACGGGCAAGATTGATATTTCACAACCTATAGAAAAAGTATTTTAAGCTTTCACCGCTTTTAACTAAGTGATATTGCATAATATTATTTATAATTGCTTTTTACATGTATTGCATTTTAACAGAAAGTATGGTTGCTAATTTATTTCTAAGTATACAGTAGTTGTATCCTTTTACAAATGTCGAGATAGTGTCTCAACTCCACAAGTGTCAAGTATTTGACTAGTATATCTTTAATGCTTTATGTATTACATAGGACTGGAGTGACAATTATCACTTACATTTGAGTCAATACTAGTCATTCCCAAGGTCTGTCGCACATGTGGCAATTCAATGTCCAATAAAAATTGGTTTGGTCCAGTAAAAGATTATTAGACATTACTGGACCAAATGACCTATAGGAATCTGAGCACCACCCTGTAGAGTATGTGAATGTCCTGTAAACTTGATGCGGGGTCCAGTAATTCATACTCCTTTGCTGGACAGAAATTCAACATAGGGGAAAACACTAGTCAATACAGAAAATGAGTTTTTTTTATGGAAATGAGCTAGATCAAGGCTAAATTAGACCCAAATTCCAAATTGTCACATATTATGAAGATATACACAATTTATATTTTAATTTTGATGTTTGATACATGTTTTTTTCTTTGAATTTTCTCTGTCAGTTATTATTTTCGAGTTAAATTCCATTATTGATTGCATTATAACTGGTGCAGGAGGAATCCCTTGTTGACTTCAGACAGTCATATCATGTTGCACCGGCATAGCCCAGAGCTCCAGATAATTTTCAAGTCCAAAGGGTAATTACCCCCTACTTTTGAAAATGATGGGTATTTGCATATTTCCTTTGCACTGTTGTACTCTCTACTTCAGAAAAGATTGCTTACATGTACACTTTTAAAATTATGTTTGACACAAGTGTTATTCAATAAATGCAGGATGCAAGTGAAATGTATATCTCTGTTTAATTTGACACGATTGTTGTAAATGTTGTAAATATTTTGTTTTTTGCTCGTCGACTTCGGCAGTTTTCCCACCGTTTTGATAATGTCATCAATGATTCCTTTAACTATACTGTCACTAGACACAGATGAAACTGTCAGGAACTTAAGTATAGAATTTTCCGTTGCGCTTAGTAGCGTGCTTATTCCCAAATTTACTTTCGTTTTAGTTCTTACTTATTACGTAAACCGCATTTATTTGTAATATTGACCGCGATTGGATGATTTATCGTAAACATCCAATCAGATCTCTTTTGACATCGATGCTTAGAAAGGCAATCAGATCTCTTTTGACATCGATGCTTAGAAAGGCAAACATTCGGTACCCCTCGGATGTATGCGCTCTCTCCTTCGAAAAGTATAAAGGGAAGTAATTACAGGGAATTTCTCAAAGACAAAAATGTATGTTATGTACACGACTACAAGTACGCTCCGAATTTGGAAAGTTTGCTTACACAGCAATATGTATGCGTAATGTGTACACTCTGATCTGATAATACATGCGTTTTTACTCGTTTTCATAGCGTAAAAAACGCAAATACGCAGCTTATCTGGAGCTCTGTAGCCATTCATTAAAATTTTTTGCTCACCCTGTCAAAATCTTTGTTTGATCGCACTCTTCTTTCTTTTTTTTAGCATGGCTGCTATATACAGATCAACCCTTACTAGAACTCGGCTTCTTGAAAGTCAGACATGTTCTTCTCACAAATGGATACACAACACAGAAAATCCTCAAAGTACATATCAGAGTTCTAATATTGTTAAAAAGATTCACTCTGGAAATGATGGAGATGGAACTGCTAGCAGTAAGGGAGATAATTCAACCCCATTAAATAAAATAATGAACAATGTCAATTGGATGATGAGCAGCTTGAAAGCAACTGGAAAATCAGACATTCGGAAAATTCTACCAGTTGATCAGAACTTTAAAGATAGCTTAATGAAAGGCACCAATAAAATCGTTGATAGTGTGACATTAAAACAGCAACAGTTCAAGAAAATGCAAATGGCTAAGAAAATAGAAAAAAAAGATGCCCCTGTGATCACTACCACTAAATCTGATACTTTTTCGTCCCAAATTGAAGATATGAATGACAGTATTGTCTCATTTTATGATGGTTCTATTGTGCAAGCTCAATCGGCTGCCCAAGCAAAAATTGAGCCTGTTGTAATTACAGAAGTGAAAAAAGTCGATCCTAAACTTGATGAAGCAGGTTTATGGAAACTTTTTGGATCAGCATTCTCACAAACTGCTTCCTCAGAAGTTCAACAGGAGAGCACGCCAGTGGTGAGAAAAGATTTTGTGTCAAAAGCTTCAATTGAGAGTAGAACCAGAGCATTGGTACATAATCTGAAGCAGGCTTCATCCATGATGTCCAAATTAAAAAGAACTGAAGATTTATGTACTCACCTCATTCACTACCCTGATTCCAGAACAACTGCTATGAAGGTACATGTTTTTTTGTATTTACCATATATACAAATGTAGCATAATCATTTAATGTTATCAAATGTCAAATTTATTATTTGATCAATAACAAAATTATGGCTATATCTTATACTGCCTCAGTTGTGTAAATGGTAGATGCTGTCCTTGTCTTGGTTGTCCTGTCAAATCAAAGACTATATGTAGTACATTATGTACATGTTATTGTATATATATATACATTTTTGTATTTGGTATTTGTTGCTTGTCTACCACACGGACAGCAGACATACTTGAAACTTATCACTTGTGTTCAGGACTTACCATTTTTTCACAAACAATAATAAAGAATGCACTAGTAGGACTCATTGTTGGGACTCATTAAAATTTTATTATACAAGTATACATGTACTAGTACAATGACGATTCTACTATATTACATTGTATATACCCACAACAAATGTAGGTCGTCTAAGCGACCGAAAATTTGGTCAACGACCCCAAAATAATTTCTTTTTTGTTGCTGATTAAAAATATTTATAATATTCTCCTATAAATCATGTTTATATCATATTAAATAATAAATGTATAATATGCAATTCTTCTAATATTACAGGAAAAATGTCTACCAACATTATTAAGGCTTTATAAAAGCAAGGATATAGCATTAAAGGCAGAGGTAGCCCAGGCGTTGTCACTGGTGGGTTATGTTCATCCTCCTAAAGGCAGAGGTGTTAGAGTGCTGACTATTGATGGTGGTGGAACAAGGTTAGTACAGTTATTCCATTTAATTAAAAACAGTGCCACAGATTTGTAAAATAAAAGTACAATGTACATGTGTACTAAATGTACTCATGGCCTAATTTAATTGTTAATCCATTGTTGTGGACAAATTGTCAATGCATATTATCTCAACAGGTCACCATTTATTCATCTTTGACTCTCCAATTATAAGCAGGACAGTTAATTATACATTTGTATATAAATTGTTGATCAAATAATTGAACGATTGTTCTTAGCATGTACTCAGTTTTAAAAAGTAAGCTGATCCCTGATTGGTCGGTTGGAAATATGAACCCTGACATGACCCCAAATGGGATGTTGTTAAATGTTAATGTATTACCAAAGAAATTTTTTTAAAAATACAAAAAAATGAATTTAATTTTAATTAGATTGTACAAGATACCAACTTTTCTGGAATTCAAAATTATACATTTTAAAAGAGTCTCATATTAATCCCACTGCGGTTTGGGGAAAATATTTAAATAAGAAATGTGTTTAGAGATTTGTAGATCATATATTTTTTAAATCTTTTGATAAAAAAAAAATCATTCCAACAATAAATGAAGACTCAATATATTTTGTTTTATAGAGGACTTATGACTTTACAGACTTTGAAGAAACTCCAGGATGCTTGTAAAACAGACATCACCCAGCTATTTGACTATGTGTGTGGTGTCAGTACTGGTTCACTGTTAGCTGGTATGGTATTTCTATGTCATATACCTCTGGAAGAGGTTGAGGAACGGTATATAGAATTCAGTAATCAGATGTTTACCAGGAGTAAACTACTAGGCACAGGAAAACTGGTCTGGAATCATGCCTTTTACGACACAGAAATATGGGAGAACATATTAAAGTAAGAATAATACATGATTGATTGATTTTTGGTGTTTTAAGCCCACTTTCAGCAATATTTTAACTATATCATTGCGACCAGTTTTAGTGGTGGAAGAAGCCGGAGTACCCGGAGAGAATCACCCACCATGGGCAAGCAACTGGCAAACTTGATCACTTGCAGCTGTGAGTCGAGTGCATCCTTTGTGTAATTTACAAAGCCGGGTGCAAACCCACGCGGTATTGGTGATAGGCTTGTATGAGATGTTAGGTAATCCAACTACCTAACTCATTGAGCCACCCGGGCCCAAGAATAATACAAGTTTAATATGGGTTAGGGTAATGATGTTTAATGCCATTTTCAAAAATATTTCAGTAATATCGTGGCATTCAGTGTTATTGGTGCAAGTCTAATATGATATTGTGATAACTAAATGTACCAGCAATTACAGGAATTAGGAATGTTTTAAACAACATTCAAGATAATGGTAGAATATGGTTATTAGTTCACCTGGACCAAAGGTCCAGGTGAACTATTGCCATCACTTGGCGTCCGTCGTCTGTCGTCTGTAGTCTGTCGTCTGTCGTCTGTAAACTTTTCACATTTCAAGCTTCTTCTCCGAAACCACTTGGCCGATTGGAACCAAACTTAGCAGGAATGTTCCTTGGATGGTCCTCTACAAAGTTACTGTTTTTCGTTCCAGTCGGATATTCAATATGGCTGCCAGGGCCAATAATATGCTCTGATTGGCTGAAATTTCAAAGATCTTCTTCTCCGAAACTAATGAACTGACTGAACCCAAACTGTAAAGGAATGATCATTGGAATGTCCTTTACCAAGTTACTGTTTTTTATGCCGATCGGAAATCCAAGATGGCCGCCATCGCAGGACATAGATTAACATTGGACCCTATGGGAAAATGTTCAAATGCCTTCTTCTCAGAAACTACAAATATGATTAAAGCCAAACTGTACATGAATGTTCATTGGATGGTCCTCTACAATCTTAAGGTTTTTTGTTCCGATATGAAATTCAAAATGGCGGCTACGGCAGGACTTAGTTTAACATTGGACCCTATGGGAAAAATGTTTCAAAATGCTTCTTCTCTGAAACCACTTGGACAGTTGAAACCAAACTGCCCAGGAATGATCATTGGAAGGTCCTCTACAAATTTTCCGTTTTTTATGCCGGTCCGAAATCCAAGATGGCCGCCACCGCAGGACATAGATTAACATTGGACCCTATGGGAAAATGTTCAAATGCCTTCTTCTCAGAAACTACAAATATTATTAAAGCCAAACTGTACATGAATGTTCATTGGATGGTCCTCTACAATCTTAAGGTTTTTTGTTTCGATATGAAATTCAAAATGGCGGCTACGGCAGGACTTAGTTTAACATTGGACCCTATGGGAAAAATGTTTCAAAATGCTTCTTCTCTGAAACCACTTGGACAGTTGAAACCAAACTGCCCAGGAATGATCATTGGAAGGTCCTCTACAAATTTTCTGTTTTTTATGCCGGTCGGAAATCCAAGATGGCCGCCACCGCAGGACATAGATTAACATTGGACCCTATGGGAAAATGTTCAAATGCCTTCTTCTCAGAAACTACAAATATGATTAAAGCCAAACTGTACATGAATGTTCATTGGATGGTCCTCTACAATCTTAAGGTTTTTTGTTCCGATATGAAATTCAAAATGGCGGCTACGGCAGAACTTAGTTTAACATTGGACCCTATGGGAAAAATGTTTCAAAATGCTTCTTCTCTGAAACCACTTGGATAATTGAAACCAAACTGCCCAGGAATGATCATTGGAAGGTCCTCTACAAGGTGTGTGTTTTTTATGCCGATCGGAAATCCAAGATGGCCACCACCGCAGGACATAGATTAACATTGGACCCTATGGGAAAATGTTCAAATGCCTTCTTCTCAGAAACTACAAATATTATTAAAGCCAAACTGTACAAGAATGTTCATTGGATGGTCCTCTACAAACTTTACGTTTTTTGTTCCGATATGAAATTCAAAATGGCGGCTACGGCAGGACTTAGTTTAACATTGGACCCTATGGGAAAAATGTTTCAAAATGCTTCTTCTCTGAAACCACTAGAACAGTTGAAACCAAACTGCCCAGGAATGATCATTGGAAGGTCCTCTACAAATTTTCTGTTTTTTATGCCGATCGGAAATCCAAGATGGCCGCCACCACAATACATAGATTAACATTGGACCCTATGGGAAAATGTTCAAATGCCTTCTTCTCAGAAACTACAAATATGATTAAAGCCAAACTGTACATGAATGTTCATTGAATGGTCCTCTACAAAATATACGTTTTTCATTCTGATATGAAATTCAAAATGGCGGCTACGGCAGGACTTAGTTTAACATTGGACCCTATGGGAAAAATGTTTCAAAATGCTTCTTCTCTGAAACCACTTGGACAGTTGAAACCAAACTGCCCAGGAATGATCATTGGAAGGTCCTGTTTTTTATGCCGATCGGAAATCCAAGATGGCTGCCACCACAGGTCATAGTATTAACACAGAACCATATGGGGAAAATACAGAAATATATTCTTCTCTGAAGCTATTGCACTGATTGAACCTAAACTGTGCATCAATCATTGGAAGGTCCTTTACAAACTTTGTGTTTTTTATGTTGATCGTAATTCCAAGATGACGCAGGACATAGTTTTTACATAGGACCAATTGGTTTTTTTTATTACCAGGTGAACGATACAGGCTCTTGAGAGCCTCTGGTTTTTATTCTTATTAGAAAAAATAGTCATATAGATATTGAAATTGGTTTTCATTGGTTCATACATGGTCTCTAGAGATTAGTTAACTTTTAAAAAAAAAAAATACAAAAATATACCAGTATTTATTATTTTATTTTCTGCTTTTAGTGGGAAAATCAAATAAATGTCCTGTTGAAAGTCTGTTTTTTTACTATCTACCAGTACCAGAATACATTTTCATGTAAATATATGTATTTTTATTAATATAATTAATTTTTTTCAGAGCAAATGTAAATGAATCAGCAATGATGGCAGATTTTGCAAAAGATATTACATGTCCTAAGGTAATATTTAATTTATATATTACATTAAATATATATGAGAGACAGACAATAGACAACAAACCTCTAGGTCTATCCATAAAAAATTGTTAGTTTGTTTTTACCCAACAGGCCTAACAACCCTACCCAAATTTTTTTTATTAGGCTTATTTAAAAAATAGGCTGTTTTACTACAAGAAGAGTTTGAAGATACCAAAGGGGTAATCAGAATC
The DNA here is from genome assembly GCA_963680875.1 of Bathymodiolus brooksi. Taxonomy (NCBI): domain Eukaryota; kingdom Metazoa; phylum Mollusca; class Bivalvia; order Mytilida; family Modiolidae; genus Bathymodiolus; species Bathymodiolus brooksi. Next base: position 61,387,179 of record OY804575.1, read on the forward strand.
CGTAAATCAAAGGACAGACGACAAAATATATTGTTTTCAATTTATGAGGAAGGAAAAACCAATTGCCTGCTTACGTAGCATTCTTGTATATTATCATATGTAGATTCACACATCATTACAGCATTTTGATCTCACTATTTTTTGAAGGTATTATTGTCCTTTTTGACATGCAATATTTCATCTAAAAGTTTGTACGAAAAAATTCTTCTACATTTAACATAGGGTTATAACTAAAAGGTATCTTTCTCAAAAGATGAAGAATGTGGGAGGGGAGGAGACATTTGTTTTTATATAAAAAATAATGGTTAATTAGCATAATGAGCTGGTGAATAAGGTTTACCGGTAAGTTAAGCACAAGCATAAACTGTCTATCACTATTTCCTTCTTGGTGATACGACTACAGTGAAACCTGTCTATTCTGATCCTCCATGGAGTCAACTTTTATGTCCGGAATAAACAGTTTATACAGGTTAAATTAACATTAACAAAGATTTCCTACATTGGGACTTTATTTAGTGTTACTGGATTCTAGTTTATTCAGGGTTCTGTTTAGACAGGTTTCACTGTACAGGTAAGTCTAAATCTTGCCAGAATTCTAGAATTACATTATTGTCTTATTGTAAAATCTTACTGTTTTCAGTATTCTGCCATATCTTGCTTGATAAATGTACCAAAGATGAAGAATTTTATGTTTCGTACCTACAATCTACCACCAGGGGTGTTTTCCCAATACCCAGGCAACTGTAAACATAAAGTATGGGAGGCCATTAGAGCCTCATCTGCAGCACCAGGCTACTTTGAAGAATTTGCTCTTGGAGACTATGTTCATCAGGTAAAGAAACATAGTCATAGTAATTACTAAATTAGTATCTGTATGGAAAAATGTCATATGGTGGATTTTGCTGAGGGGTTAAATGGGCTGGCATTATTCTAGCAAATTGGTACTGCACAGTGTACCAAGAGCTGAGTGAAGAACATAAGTACAAAAAAATTGTCAGCTAAATAAATCGAACTCAAACACTGTTAGGTTGAATTTTCAGATGTACATATCATGATCATGATCATAAAATTTAATACAATAGTACTCTTGTGATCCAATGATGGAAATGAAGGTTACATTTTAATTTTGAAATGACCAATCTATGTTTGTACACATTTTAAATTATGTTTAAATCATAGTCATTCAACAGACAAAAATATATGAGCTGTTTGCTCTGGACAGAAGATGAATATACAAATTGATGTTAGCTCACTATCAAGTGATATGAGACGGTGCATTTTTGCTTAAATTTGAATAAAATAGATAATGCTAAGATTAAAAAAATGCTTTGTTCTTTAATCTGCATTATTGAAATAAAATTTTTAATAACCATCTAGAAAGTAGACATATTTAAAGTGTTAAAGATACAAAAATTGAGGTTACATAGTCCCTCTCTTATTAAGTGGCAACCCCTTGCAATAAAAAAGTGACCTTGTAAGAGGGATTGCCTCTCTTAAGGAGGCTAATTTAGAAAAATTTTGCTATCTCATTGCATTTGAAATCTGGCTTGATAAGAAGGTGGGAGGGGCTCTATAAGACGAGGACTACTGTATTTGCAATATTGAATTGTCGCATGAAAATAATTGCTGGTATATATGAGAACAGGACAAAAACACCATTGGACAAAAGCCCCTCATAATGAAATAATCATACAATCTTTTTTACATTTTTTATATTGATGGTGGTATTAAAAAAGGAGGGATGGAGGAGGGGGGAGGGGGGGCTTTTGTCCTAGACCCTGTATATATACATACCTACCACAAAAGATAGTTTTGTTTGTGTAATTTGTACCAAATATTTTAATTTTTTTCTTATTATGCAAATTTCAGGATGGTGGTTTACTTACAAACAATCCAACAGCTATAGCTGTGCATGAATGTAAGCTGTTGTGGCCTGAAGAGTTTATACAATGTGTGGTCTCTCTTGGAAATGGTCGTTTTGAGCCCAATTTAAAAATAACCCCACTCAAGAGTTCACTGAAAGACAAAGTTGCCAAAGTGATTGACAGTGCAACAGATACTGAAGGTAAGTTACTATAAACGAGACTAAATATAGGACTGACATGTGGCACTGTATCATGAGCTAAAAACAATAGTTTTTATACCTTAGTTGGTATTCAACTAAGCATTGCAGTTCGCTACACAGAATACTCAATACTCAATGACCACAAAGCCTTGACAAGCATTGTCACTTTTCTGATTGTGCATTTCTTTAATTGTTTTCATGCAGTATACTACAGACCATGTGCTTTTTTCCCCACTTCACCAGATAGGCTGTCTACATATATGAACCACATTTGCTCACCAACAAGAAAACGTTTTTTATTGCCAAATGCCTGCAACGAGTAGAGAAATCTAATATTAATTAATGATGTACAGGTAATTTGTTTGATTGCTTCAGTGTACAATTACATACAAACAAGAAAGAGAAGAAGAAAAAAAGAGACAATATAAGTTACTTTTCACAGCCAACATGTGGACACACACTGGACCTTTTGTCTATTCATTGTGGTTTGACATATATTTAAAGTTGAATTGAGATTGTTTTTTTCACATGCTTAAAATTAATTATTATAAGCAGATTGAGCCATAATTTTGGCTCAAAACATTGATCAGGTTTGTGTATTTTCAAACAGGTTTGTGACGTAATAATGTTATCAAAAAAATATCATTATTTGATCTGACCTAACTATAGACTTGTCAGCATATGCTTTACATTTCTTGGGGAAGAGTGTGATTTAAGAAGAGTTTGAAGATACCAAAGGGGTAATCAGTATATCGAAGAAGAACAGACAACACAATGGCCAAAAGAAAAAGTACAAAAGGACAAACAACGATCTACAAAACATACATATAAAACTAAAGATCGAGTAACACGAACCCCACTTATAACCGGGGGTGAACTCAGGTGCTCCGGAATTCTTATTAAAACTGGTAGAAGCCTAGAATGGTATACACAATGCACATTGAGTAATTCTAATTTTATATTAGTATGTGATATCTCTTTTTTAGCTGTGCACACAATTCTTCAAGATCTCTTGCCGTCCTCCACATATTACAGATTTAACCCATACATGTCTGAAGAATACCGCTTGGACGAAATCAGAGCAGTCAAACTCAAACAGATGCAACAAGATGCTGACATGTATCTTCGTAAAAATGACATGAAGATAAACAGCTGTATTGAAAGATTGTTGTTAAATAGAAAACCACACCAGAAAGGAATAGATTTTATTAAAGCCAAAGCCGACTCGTCAACCTTGACAGAATCTTATTTGTGAAAACATGGTCATTCCTTGTATAACTCTGTCTGTGATAATCTAGTCATTGAAGTGTATTTATAAATTAACCCATTTGTGGTTTTTTTTTTAAAGATAAACATGTCAAACTAACATGAATGTAAGATTTGACTTGAAGTAAAATTGTTACTAAGTGGTTGTTGATGAAATACAATTTTTGATATTAAGGGATCCATCATCAGTCTTTTATTAAAAGAATGAAATTAAATTTTAACGAATTCTAATTTTTTCCCCTAATCAAATTCTTTTGACTTGAACTTTAAAATTGTTGAAAAAATTATCTAAATCTCATTTTAACAGAAACATGAAGTTGATATTTATAAAGAAATGTTATTTGTCAAAATAGTTTACTTGGTGGAATCATTGTTTATTTCCTGCCAGTGGTTGTCAAAATAGTTTACTGGGTGGAATCATTGTTTATTTCCTGCCAGTGGAGTGTTTTATGGTCATACGAAGAATAAGAGTTTATTATTTACATAATTTACAAAATATGGTAATTATATATGCGCATTTACAGGTATTTGTACAATTTTTTGGTGCACAATTTCTTGTCCTCATTTATGCCAGGAATGCAAATTAACGGTCGCCCACGGCAAGTAAAATTTCAGCTGGGCGATCAAATATTACTTTGCGGTCGTTCAGTTAGCGATTGAAATTTATTCATCACTCCAAGTTTCCACTGCCAACAGAGTTTCTAGAACGGTATTAAATTCCGTTTTCAGTTTTATTAAAATGTCAGACAGACTTGAAATTTGTTTATTTATTCTGTCAGACCGGCACATTCCTATTTTTTAATTAATCAGAACTTCTCCTTCTTCTTCCTATACGTATTGTAAACATGCATCCTTTTAGTAGGAACGAACACCTGCAATACGTGGAGCCTTAAAACTGAAATATATTACTGAACACAGAAATAAGTTGACTTCTACACTCCCAAAGTATCAAAGATTGTTTGTATTTAATTAAATTTGTTTTGAGATGCTTATATATTGAATATGACAACAGATTCATGTTCTTAACTGAAATTTGAAATGTAGGTAAGCCGGATGTTGACATTGATGTGAAATATTCGGAATGGGATCGACAGTGAGATATGGATTGTTGGCCATATCTGCCTTATCTTTTTAGATAACAATATACAGAAAAACATTTAATTGAAAAAATTATTTACATGAAAATTGATTGAAATGTGTACTTGTAATCCAAACTAAGGTGAAGAACTTGTCTATTGCAATTGTACATTTTAGCGTATATTTATTTTCAATTGTTATCCTAAAATTTACCAAAAGAATGTATGTGTATTGGATACTTTTATACAGTTAATTTTATACCATACAATAGAATATATTTCAAATTTATAAACCTATAAAATAAAAATTATCTGCTACATTTTACTTGTTTACAAATAAAAAATACCAATATAAAATACAATATCTGTATGCACACAAATAATAATATACAGCATACAGTAAAAGGAATAAGTAAACACAGATATTTACATATACTGTATCCATTACATCCACTGGATACTGTGCACTATATATGTATGCCGACTGACATAATTTAGCTCACAGTCACATAAAGACTGCATACTAAATTGCCATCAAACGTCATTATAGACAAGTTTGACATCACAAAAAATGCATTCCTAACAAAATTAGGATATTTGTTTTAGGTTAGATCAGGACAAGACCTGATTAAATTTAATTATTGTTGGATCCATCTCTGGAAACCTTTTTTGTGTATCCATTTCCCTTTAAGAGTTTAAATTATAAGTACATGTAGGTAGTTAATTCCTGTTTAGAAAATGTGGGAGCTTATCAGTGGCATAAAACCTCCACAAAAGAGGAAGACAGACGAAGATAAAAATTCATACTGCTACAAGTATTTAAAAAGCCTGTATTACCTGAATGGGTTTTTAAAATGAATAATTATTCATTCGTGTCCGAAATTTTTCTTTTACATCGACTGAAAAAAAACCTGGGCCCTTAAAAATTTAGCTGGGCCCCTAGAAATTAAAAGTCAGTAGCCCATAGTTAATTTGTGTCCCTGTATGCACGTGCTAAATTTTATTTTATATTTTAATTGTTTTTGTTAAGGTACAATGCAAATTATTTTCTATTGATGATTTTTGAATGTTCCATTTATCTTTATGCATTGTAATATCTATCATCATTCAAGCAACAAGCATGAAATGAACAATTATCATTTATTTCTATGTAGAAATATGTGACATTATTTTGATGTCACTGATGTTGCTTTCTCAAAATCCTCTATAAACATATTGATATGTTTTGGTGGAAATAGACTTCTCATCTCATGTCGCTTCGAAGGTTTTTAGAAATTCATTCTAACGAAACAAATCTATGATCGTATTAATATTACAAGAATGCAATACATGTGTGTCTAATACTGCAAACCAACATTTTGTTTGCAATTAGATCAGATTGTTTTTGCTAAATTCATTATGATAAAAATCTTGTTGGCATAAATCAATGCATCTTCACATGTTTTGATTTCTATGTCCACAAATCTCTAACTGACTTAATTTGGTAAATTTTAGGGCCACTGGAATGATTAATTACATAAGAAACATGTCAAATATATTGACCAATTAAACTTCATAAAAATTAAAAACCAATTGGAACGGTAAAAATATAAATAGAATGGATTGGTGGAGTATACCAGTCTCTCCATTAAATCTTTACGTCACGATATAACTGAAATATTGTTGAAAGTGGCATTAAACACCATAAACCATCAACCATTAAATCTTTATAACATTGATAACTAGAGTTGGTTCACAGAGTTCATGTTATGTTATAAAGTTTTGTTCACAGTTCATGTTATGTTATAAAGTGTCTTGTTGTTGTCTCTCATTGGTGTAATATCATTTTGTGTGTCCTGCCAAATGCTAGTGTATTCTATTAGCATTTAATTAATTGTTTATTATTTATGTTTGGGGAAAAAAATATATGCAATTTTATTTTATAATTTCTTACACGACTACAGATTTTACAAATTTTGTGTATGTCATCCATTAAATTAGATTTGATCAAGTTCATCATTATTGGAACACATTCATAATTGAATCAAAATACTTGCAGCAAATTTTAAACTTTGATGTTCTTGTTTGTTTTTTGCTTTTTAACAAACAAGAAATACAAACATGGTAAATTTAAAATGAAGTTTAAATAAAATTAATAATATTTTATTCCACGATAGTTTTTAGCCAATTTACATTTACACAAGCAGACAATCATTTAAATTACCAATGTGGAAGGCAGTGTGAAAATAATGTTCTTATCAAAATGAAAGAAATTTTTGAATCCTTAATGCCAAAATACATTGTTTACTTGAGGTTATGAATCTGCTCATGCAAATCCTCATACTCAGGAGGTCAAAAAATTTATTTGACTCTGTCCATCAAATCTCACACAACATGTTGTAGAATATTTGAAACTGTTTAACTCAAAAGGCTCCATCTAACCCTAATCTTCATTCAAGTTGATTGAGAAGATAAATGAATATCCTGGTTGTATGAAAATGGTGCTGAATATTTGTGCTGTTGTTTTTGTTTCTGTTGAATACTTGTCACCATTCTTGGTGCACTGTTGGATCATTTCCAATTAAAGATACTAGTGCTTCTAACTTTTAACAATGTTTTCGAGTATTTTTTGTTAACAGACATGGCAGAGATATATATTTATTTTGGTAACCATAGAAAATAACAAAGTAGTTTCCAATTCTATCTCTGTGATACAAGTTGGTTCATGGTAATAAATACTCTAAGAAAAATTAACTAATTTATATCACAGAAAATAATGACTAAAACTTGTCATTTCTGATAGGGCTTATCTCTTAAGGTTGATACAGTATGAACTGATTGTCACTGTCAACAAAAAGGTTAACAAAACAAACTGGGCAGTTTTTTTTTAGATATTCTGATATTAGCAAGGATACTGTGTCATTTGTTCCTTATTTTTTGGTTTTTTCGTCAGAAATGCAGGTCCACAGTGACAGGTAATTTGTTTATTGTGATTAAAAACCTACAGGAACATAGATAACTATATGATAGTTTCATCTCAAAATAGACTTAGAATTAAATATTTTAACACTAATCTTCTAGTTTCTGAATTTTTGCCTAATTGATTCTTAATTTTTGAAATATTAGTTTTGTCAGTTGGCCCACCAACACAAAATGTTTTGTTCATACAAAATGTACCTCCCTGATTTTTTTTACAGAATATATTGTGCTTGTTATACATGTACCTGATATTTTTTTGTTTAAGTTATTATTCAATAAATGTTTTTATTAACTATCTAGATTGTTAATTTATATACACAACTTTATTACTTATGTGGTTAACATGTTAAGCATAGCATGCATATCACACTGTTTCCCAGTTGGATTTACATCTACTTATGTACCAGTAATCAGTGCCTAGGGTGTGGAACTCAAAACAACCTATGTTTGATAGTGACCTACAAAAGATCTGATTTTTTTCCAGGTACTAAGATTTCCTTCACCAATAAACTGACCTCCATCATATAACTGAAATATAGTGAATTCAGATTTTGATCTGTATACTGTACGAAGTTTTTTTTCTCTCTGACAGCTGAAAATCAAATGGTAGGGTGATCTCTTTAGTTCACATGGTCCAAATGATCATGTGAGCTACTGTCATCACTTTGCATCAGTTGACACTGTCATAATATGTTAACGACTTCTCTGAAACTACTGGGCCAAATAAACTATAGGAATGTTCCTTTGGTAGAAACCACATCAAATGGTGTAATGATTAACATGCTTGCCTCAAGTGCCGTAGATCATGGGTTCGAGTCACACTCTGGTCAAACCAAAGACTATGAAATTGGTTATTGCTGCTTCTCTGATAAGCACACAACAAGAGCAAAGACTGGTAAGCTTGGAATCAGGAATGTGCCCAAGTGGAGAGACATGTCTATTCACTGACTGTTTCAGTGAGCTAGCACTATAAAGAGTCCATCTCTACGTATTGGTTTAGAAGAAGACAGACATCATCATCATCTGATCAAATTGTAACTTGTTCTTGCATGATGTACATGTAGTTGAAAAATTGCTAACTTGGCGTTACACAGCACTCTCACACTCCTTTGATAGGTCAATCACACTACACAGCACTCTCACACTCATTTGATAGGTCAATCACACTATACAGCACTCTCACATTCCTTTGATAAGTCAATCACACTACACAGCACTCTCACACTCCTTTGATAGGTCAATCACACTACACAGCACTCGCATTCCTTTGATAGGTCAATCACACTACACAGCACTCTCACACACCTTTGATAGGTCAATCACACTACACAGCACTCACATTCCTTTGATAGGTCAATCACACTCCTTTGATAAGTCAATCACACTATACAGTACTCTCACACTCCTTTGATAGGTCAATCACACTATACAGCATTCTCACACTCCTTTGATAGGTCAATCACACTACACAGCACTCGCACTCCTTTGATAGGTCAATCACACTACACAGCACTCTCACACTCCTTTGATAGGTCAATCACACTACACAGCACTCTCACACTCCTTTGATAGGTCAATCACACTACACAGCACTCATATTCCTTTGATAGGTCAATCACACTACACAGCACTCACATTCCTTTGATAGGTCAATCACACTACACAGCACTCACACTCCTTTGATAGGTCAATCACACTACACAGCACTCTCACACTCCTTTGATAGGTGAATCACACTACACAGCACTCACACTCCTTTGATAGGTCAATCACACTACACAGCACTCACACTCCTTTGATAGGTCAAGCACACTACACAGCACTCTCACACTCCTTTGATAGGTCAATCACACTACACAGCACTCTCACACTCCTTTGATAGGTCAATCACACTACACAGCACTCACATTCCTTTGATAGGTCAATCACACAACACAGCACTCACACTCCTTTGATAGGTTAATCACACTACACAGCACTCTCACACTCCTTTGATAGGTCAATCACACTACACAGCACTCTCACACTCCTTTGATAGGTCAATCACACTACACAGCACTCGCATTCCTTTGATAGGTCAATCACACAACACAGCACTCACACTCCTTTGATAGGTTAATCACACTACACAGCACTCTCACACTCCTTTGATAGGTCAATCACACTACACAGCACTCTCACACTCCTTTGATAGGTCAATCACACTATACAGCACACTCACATTCCTTTGATAGGTCAATCACACTACACAGCACTCTCACACTCCTTTGATAGGTCAATCACACTACACAGCACTCACATTCCTTTGATAGGTCAATCACACTACACAGCACTCTCACACTCCTTTGATAGGTCAATCACACTACACAGCACTCACATTCCTTTGATAGGTCAATCACACTACACAGCACTCTCACACTCCTTTGATAGGTCAATCACACTACACAGCACTCGCACTCCTTTGATAGGTCAATCACACTACACAGCACTCTCACACTCCTTTGATAGGTCAATCACACTACACAGCACTCTCACACTCCTTTGATAGGTCAATCACACTACACAGCACTCACACTCCTTTGATAGGTCAATCACACTACACAGCACTCACACTCCTTTGATAGGTCAAGCACACTACACAGCACTCTCACACTCCTTTGATAGGTCAATCACACTACACAGCACTCTCACACTCCTTTGATAGGTCAATCACACTACACAGCACTCACATTCCTTTGATAGGTCAATCACACAACACAGCACTCACACTCCTTTGATAGGTTAATCACACTACACAGCACTATCACACTCCTTTGATAGGTCAATCACACTACACAGCACTCTCACACTCCTTTGATAGGTCAATCACACTATACAGCACACTCACATTCCTTTGATAGGTCAATCACACTACACAGCACTCTCACACTCCTTTGATAGGTCAATCACACTACACAGCACTCACATTCCTTTGATAGCTCAATCACACTACACAGCACTCTCACACTCCTTTGATAGGTCAATCACACAACACAGCACTCTCACACTCCTTTGATAGGTCAATCACACTACACAGCACTCACATTCCTTTGATAGGTCAATCACACTACACAGCACTCTCACACTCCTTTGATAGGTCAATCACACTACACAGCACTCGCATTCCTTTGATAGGTCAATCACACTACACAGCACTCTCACACTCCTTTGATAGGTCAATCACACAACACAGCACTCTCACACTCCTTTGATAGGTCAATCACACTACACAGCACTCTCACACTCCTTTGATAGGTCAATCACACTACACAGCACTCACATTCCTTTGATAGGTCAATCACACTACACAGCACTCACATTCCTTTGATAGGTCAATCACACTACACAGCACTCTCACACTCCTTTGATAGGTCAATCACACTACACAGCACTCGCATTCCTTTGATAGGTCAATCACACTACACAGCACTCTCACACTCCTTTGATAGGTCAATCACACAACACAGCACTCTCACACTCCTTTGATAGGTCAATCACACTACACAGCACTCTCACACTCCTTTGATAGGTCAATCACACTACACAGCACTCACATTCCTTTGATAGGTCAATCACACTACACAGCACTCACATTCCTTTGATAGGTCAATCACACTACACAGCACTCTCACACTCCTTTGATAGGTCAATCACACTACACAGCACTCGCATTCCTTTGATAGGTCAATCACACTACACAGCACTCTCACACTCCTTTGATAGGTCAATCACACAACACAGCACTCTCACACTCCTTTGATAGGTCAATCACACTACACAGCACTCTCACACTCCTTTGATAGGTCAATCACACTACACAGCACTCACATTCCTTTGATAGGTCAATCACACTACACAGCACTCACATTCCTTTGATAGGTCAATCACACTACACAGCACTCTCACACTCCTTTGATAGGTCAATCACACAACACAGCACTCTCACACTCCTTTGATAGGTCAATCACACTACACAGCACTCTCACACTCCTTTGATAGGTCAATCACACAACACAGCACTCTCACACTCCTTTGATAGGTCAATCACACTACACCGCACTCTCACACTCCTTTGATAGGTCAATCACACTACACAGCACTCACATTCCTTTGATAGGTCAATCACACTACACAGCACTCACATTCCTTTGATAGGTCAATCACACTACACAGCACTCTCACACTCCTTTGATAGGTCAATCACACTACACAGCACTCGCATTCCTTTGATAGGTCAATCACACTACACAGCACTCTCACACTCCTTTGATAGGTCAATCACACAACACAGCACTCTCACACTCCTTTGATAGGTCAATCACACTACACAGCACTCTCACACTCCTTTGATAGGTCAATCACACTACACAGCACTCACATTCCTTTGATAGGTCAATCACACTACACAGCACTCACATTCCTTTGATAGGTCAATCACACTACACAGCACTCTCACACTCCTTTGATAGGTCAATCACACTACACAGCACTCGCATTCCTTTGATAGGTCAATCACACTACACAGCACTCTCACACTCCTTTGATAGGTCAATCACACAACACAGCACTCTCACACTCCTTTGATAGGTCAATCACACTACACAGCACTCTCACACTCCTTTGATAGGTCAATCACACTACACAGCACTCACATTCCTTTGATAGGTCAATCACACTACACAGCACTCACATTCCTTTGATAGGTCAATCACACTACACAGCACTCTCACACTCCTTTGATAGGTCAATCACACTACACAGCACTCGCATTCCTTTGATAGGTCAATCACACTACACAGCACTCTCACACTCCTTTGATAGGTCAATCACACAACACAGCACTCTCACACTCCTTTGATAGGTCAATCACACTACACAGCACTCTCACACTCCTTTGATAGGTCAATCACACTACACAGCACTCACATTCCTTTGATAGGTCAATCACACTACACAGCACTCACATTCCTTTGATAGGTCAATCACACTACACAGCACTCTCACACTCCTTTGATAGGTCAATCACACAACACAGCACTCTCACACTCCTTTGATAGGTCAATCACACTACACAGCACTCTCACACTCCTTTGATAGGTCAATCACACAACACAGCACTCTCACACTCCTTTGATAGGTCAATCACACTACACCGCACTCTCACACTCCTTTGATAGGTCAATCACACTACACAGCACTCACATTCCTTTGATAGGTCAATCACACTACACAGCACTCACATTCCTTTGATAGGTCAATCACACTACACAGCACTCTCACACTCCTTTGATAGGTCAATCACACTACACAGCACTCACATTCCTTTGATAGGTCAATCACACTACACAGCACTCTCACACTCCTTTGATAGGTCAATCACACAACACAGCACTCTCACACTCCTTTGATAGGTCAATCACACTACCACTTTTCTATCTCGACAATTTATTGGTTTTTTTTTGTAAACTTGTTTTCAACATGAATAAATGTAGCTGAAATACTTTTCACTTGATGTTAGACAATACATCAATCAATATTATGCATTAATTTGATACAGGGGCTGTCATCATATGATGGTTGTGTTCATAACTAACTATGTAATCTGAGCCTATCACCACTAAAGTTGTGAGTTTGAATCCCGCTCAGGCGACGTTCACTAAATACAGCATTATGTGATAACATGCGGCAAGTCGGTGGTTATCTCTTAATACTTGTTTCCTCCACCAATAAAACTGACCTCCATGATATAACTGAAATATTGCTGAAAGTGGCGTTAAACACCATAACCATTAATTTGATACTTATTATCCTCCAGTATTAAACTACTTAAAATAAATAACATCACATCAAACATACGTTTTATTTGATTTTGTTTATTTAATAAACATAATTTGGTATTTATATAAAATATAGAAATTAACAAAAATATTTTTAACAAAGATTCGACTCCAAAAATGTACCAAAATTAATCATTTAAAATACATTTAATTAAAAAGTACAATTTATTTGTCAATGTATTCAATACATATCCGAGTAATAATATATAAATTGATATAAAAAAAACAATCCATCCTTCACCTTATACCCCACGGTACAATTATCAACAGCTACATCTTATTTATCATAATGCCCACAAATATATGCTGAAAAAAGTAATAGAAAAACAACACTTTCAAAGAATGTGAGCTATAATTTATTGATTTTGTCCTTAATACATTTTGTACTTTTTCTCATTTTATATTATAAGTGGATGCCCTTGTTTACCTTTGGTATCCATGTTTAAGAATTTTTACCAACATCACATAACAGGGATTTAGTTCATGTAGAAAAATATAAATATAGCACACACTAGGTGGATATAATAAAACTGTGTATCATATCTAGTCTTTGACTAAGAATATTTTGAATTGTTGAATATTCATGTCATTCCAACAAATGTGAAACAAAGAAATTCTTGAATAATAACTATACATACGAGTGCTACTCCAGAAGAACAAAAAACATTTATGGCAAGCTGTAAATTTACACCCAACACCCATACAATTTTAATTTTCATTCCCTTTTATTTCCTGAACAATTAGTAATAAGCTACAACCAGTAAATTTATATTGAGTGTCTTCAACCCACAACCTCATTATGCAAACAAGTTTTATGGAATGCTGCTTTTACATCTGTTTTATACTTTAGAAGAAAAAAACTGTGAAATCCACAACCTCTATAGGTGTCTATTACATTCTATTCCATATTTGTAAAATGTTATTATGAAAATAAAATTATTATGCTGTAGGGCCTTGGTGGCCAAGTGGTAAAGGTCGATGACTTCTCCATAAGCCTAGCACCACATGCTGTGGTCTTGGTGGTCAAGTAGTAAAGGTCGATGACTTCTCCATAAGCCTAGCACCACATGCTGTGGTTTTGGTGGTCAAGTAGTAAAGGTCGATGACTTCTCCAGAAGCCTAGCACCACATGCTGTGGTCTTGGTGGTCAAGTAGTAAAGGTCGATGACTTCTCCAGAAGCCTAGCACCACATGCTGTGGTCTTGGTGGTCAAGTAGTAAAGGTCGATGACTTCTCCAGAAGCCTAGCACCACATGCTGTGGTCTTGGTGGTCAAGTAGTAAAGGTCGATGACTTCTCCATAAGCCTAGCACCACAATACCCACTTAAAAAAGTGTTAAGGTTTCCAGACATCAACACAAGGCCAGGGTTTTACCAGTCAGTTCATTATATCTGTTCAGACTTTTCTCTTGCAATAATTCTGGTAGCCTTGATATAACTCAATAACCCAAGCTCTAACACATTGTGAGATGAAGAACGAAATACAAACACTTCTTTTATTTTACTTTTTCTGGTCATAAAACTGGATTTTCTCTCGTATTCATTTACATCCACATCTTGTGGATCAATACAAAAGGGAGTTAATTACATGTATTAGTATCTGACTACAAAACCATTGGCTAATCTGGTTATAAGTTGCCTGATAACTCCTAAGTTTTTTTTCCCAAAATAAAGTTCATTGTTATGTTAAATTATGTCATTTGGTGTTTTCATTTCAAATTTGCAATTGGCATGAAATTGCCATCTTGGTGCAGAGGCATGGACCATTCTTGAACTTTGTGTCAAGGATGATCTAAAGATAATTCACGTACTGTTTTAATATTATGTATCAGGTCTTCCGTATTTGAGAATCCCAAACTAACTACATTTTGCACTGAGGTATCCCAATCGATCCCTTTGTAGCATTTAATGTAAATTTCGAATATAATTTTTTCAACTATTATTATGACCATATTTTAAAAAAAATTAAAAAATAAATAAAATATATGGATACAAGTTACAAATGTTTTACATAAAGTAAAAAATAATCTCCCATCATATCAGATTTTTCCCCAGATGTATAAGTTTATTTTACATAATAACTATAGGCCTGTTTTTTTATTCTCAAACTTGTTTATGGTTGAAAACAACCTGAAACATGTTTAAATCATGAACCATAAACATGTTTAAGATAGATAAAAAACGCAATGGTTGAAGAACAATATTTAAGAGAAATTTTATAGTTTATTGATTATTTTTTAACAAAGTAAAATTAATTCTTCATTAACAAATAAACCAATTCAACTCTTAAACACACAAACAAAACAAAAACAACACAAAAAACAACAAATAAAATAATTTAATTCTCTATAAACAAATACAACAATGCAAAATGTCAATAAACAACTTGGAAATGGGTCTATAATACACAGATGTTCCTATTACAAACATATACTGGTAATTAACAAGGTTCAAACATATTCAACAGTGCTTCGATCCTGGTTAAGATGTTCTTTAACCATTTAACCACATGGTTAAAACCACACCGTAAAAAAACACTCAACCATAAAAAAGTTTACAACCAGGTTAATGATTAAGAATTAAAAAACAGGCCTTATATGTCTTGTTTGTTTTCTCCATAAAATAATAATACTGGTACATAGGTTGCATTCAAAAACTGACTCAAATCATTCATGTACAGTTATAATTTTGATTGATGTAGTGATAAATTAAATATTTCATTCAGTTTAAAGCCAATCACACAATAAAAATGTTACTCTTTCAAAATTGAAAACTAACTTCTCATTTACCAGTGAAGTAATTGCATTTTACAAAAGGCATTTTTGATACTGTTGCATTCACCATCTTCTTCCTGACCTCAAACTGAACTTTTGTGCCGACTTTAGAAAAAGGTGTTTCAACATAACCCATAGAAATATTCTTTTTTAGTGATGGTGAGGGACAACCACTGGTTAATTCTCCTATTTGATTAGATCCTGATTCATCAAATACTTTTGTACCACCTGAAATAAGACAAAATAGTACATCATAGAAAGGAAGTAATATTCATGTTATATAGGGTGATCCCAAAAAAATGCCACCCATATACTCATTAATAAAATTGTTAATAATCAAGCTATCACTTTGATTTTTCAGATTTCTTCTAACATTTGGTAATTGTTTTGTGTCACATGACCTTTAGTGTTTAAATTCGTAACGTGTATGTAAATTAGTTGTCAATAATTAGTAGCCGCAGAAACAATTAATTTGTTTACAAATTTTGCAGCCATTGTAGAAATATTAATACATTACAGTTCTAAACTAATTATAGAATAACTCCATAGTTTCTGTATGAAAATTGGCGATTTATATGAAAATGTGACATTATGGTTGAATAAATCATATGCAATTTATTCATACACAAAATATTACTGATTTGTAATATATTCTTAATATTATATAACTACCTCTAGCTGGAGGACCTTCTGATATAAATCCTATCCTCTTTCTAGTTGGCTTCTGTTTTATTTGGTCTAAAATTACGGATGCTCCAGGAAAGTCACCCTCATCTCTCCGTCTCTTCCCTTAAATCATAAAAGACTTCGTTAGTTTTTAACACTTAAGGAAATATCAATCTAATTAAAATTATCGGGCAGATGTTTATTGGATCTTTTGTTAGTAATGGACTTACATCTTATGACATCCTGTGCATGGTCACATAAACATCTAATTTTAATAACATTTATAAAATACATAATTGTTACTGTCGGACAAAAAATATTGTTATTTTAGATTTAGCAGTCAGTCACACTCCTTGCCCTATGTGCCATGAGGCATAGCAAGGACTAAGTAAGTAAGTCAGTCACACATTATAGGGTGTGGAATAGGGATGGAATTTAATTTCTATTTTAGTGGGTTAAAGTTTAATATTGGATGCTATGTGAAAATGAATAAAATAAATTTTCTCCAAAACTAGACTTGTTTGAATACAAGCTGTGCATTGATAATGATGCAAGCGATGCAGACTCAGATGAACTTCTAATTATCAATGAATAATGCGAGCACTACAGACTCAGATGAAGTTCTAATTATCAATGAATAATGCGAGCAATACACTCAGATGAACTTCTAATTATCAATGGACAAGTCTGGACAATATGATGACATCACCCATAGTTACTGCTGATATTTTTCATTCTAATATCATCTTGAGTTAAATTACTAATACTATCTAGTGCCTTCTTCAAGCAGAAATAAAGAAAATGATAAATTATAAAATACAGCCCACTGCAATTATGATTATTATCCCAATAGAAGATAATAATTCATTTGATTAATATTTAATTATGATTTCATTAAAGGGTATTCCTATTTAATCTGCCAGATTATGTAATGTTATTTTAACAATAAAACTGATGATTGTTGAATGTCAATTTGAATGCTGATACATGTCATTTTTTAATCAATGAAACAAATAACTGTTCATTGCCGATTTTAATATGTTTTTTTTAAATCAATTATAATGATTTTCTTTTGTAAATCATTTAATGTGTTGATTGATTTGAAATAAAACATTATAGTTAAGTGACTTCATCTATAAATACTAGTAGATATTAGGCTACGGTATCTCCTAACTTATGAAATATTGGCAGTTTTATATTTGGCGCTTTTGGTCAAATCCGCAAATAGCACCAAAATAAAGCCACTGCCAAATATAGGCACTATACAGTAATCAAAAATTGTTTTACCTACAGGAAATTCAAGGTCAAAATCTATAAAAGAGCTCTATTAATCATTAAATTAAAACTGACCAATTGTCCACATAAGAGTAGCTTCTACAGGACTTGTTGTTTCATCTATGTCATTTCCATATAAACAAAGCCCAGCCTCTAATCTTAAACTATCTCTAGCACCAAGTCCAATTAATTGTACATTCACTTGTTTAGAACTTGTTAGTCTGATAGCTAATTCTACACTTTTATCTGCAGGAACTGATATCTGAAAAACAAAATTATTCCTAGACAAACAAGCTCTATTCAACCTAATGTAAACACCCTATAATTTCAAGGTGATACATGTAAATAAGGGTAATAACAAAATTACCGAACTCCGAACAATCGTAACTGAATACATTTTGTAGTTATAAATTTAAGGTACACCAAAGCATAAAGAACTTGCTCTTTTCATATCCAATTTAATTGTCAAGTTAGGATATCAGTAAATATTTAAATACAATATAACAACAAAAATCATTTTGAACTACAATTTCCATCCAACAGATACATCATCCTAAGTTATATATGGTATTTACTAAAGTATTTCTAAGCAAATATCATTCAATTTTAAATTGTCATCCAATTAAAAACACAAACACTGTTGCAACTTGTTGCAGAAAATTAATTAAATTAACTCACGACTTTTCATAAGTGTCTGTACCAAGCCAATAAAGTTGGTTTTCTTGTATATGTATGTTAGGTATCGATTTTGCCTCTGTTTCTACAAGTTTTCAATTCGATTTTGTAACAGTTCCGACAGTGTCAGTGTGGTATTTTCTATTTTGTAACAGTTCCGACAGTGTCAGTGTGGTATTTTCTATTTTGTAACAGTTCCGACAGTGTCAGTGTGGTATTTTCTATTTTGTAACAGTTCCGACAGTGTCAGTGTGGTATTTTCTGTTTTGTAACAGTTCCGACAGTGTCAGTGTGGTATTTTCTATTTTGTAACAGTTCCGACAGTGTCAGTGTGGTATTTTCTGTTTTGTAACAGTTCCGACAGTGTCAGTGTGGTATTTTCTATTTTGTAACAGTTCCGACAGTGTCAGTGTGGTATTTTCTATTTTGTAACAGTTCCGACAGTGTCAGTGTGGTATTTTCTATTTTGTAACAGTTCCGACAGTGTCAGTGTGGTATTTTCTATTTTGTAACAGTTCCGACAGTGTCAGTGTGGTATTTTCTATTTTGTAACAGTTCCGACAGTGTCAGTGTGGTATTTTCTATTTTGTAACAGTTCCGACAGTGTCAGTGTGGTATTTTCTATTTTGTAACAGTTCCGACAGTGTCAGTGTGGTATTTTCTATTTTGTAACAGTTCCGACAGTGTCAGTGTGGTATTTTCTATTTTGTAACAGTTCCGACAGTGTCAGTGTGGTATTTTCTATTTTGTAACAGTTCCGACAGTGTCAGTGTGGTATTTTCTATTTTGTAACAGTTCCGACAGTGTCAGTGTGGTATTTTCTGTTTTTCATTTTATTCATAAACAATAATATACAACCTCTACACCATCTTCTCCAGTATATCCACATCTAGTAACACGGCAGTCAGGTATACCATATACACTACATAATCTGTTGGTCATGAATGGTAAAGTATTCAAATCAAAGTCTACTCCTTCTTGTAGTACCTTACTCATAGATGGACCTACAAAATTATGAAACAGTTACTATTTAAGTTCCAAAACTTTCCATTTTATTTCTGAAAATTTCAATAATGTTAAAAAGAAATCTATTCTATCTTTTCTACGATGAAAATATAAAATGAAATTACATGCAAAGCAATTATTAAAATTGAGGAGTTTTCTATAGGACATTGATGCCCCCGTTTCCAGTTAAAGTAAACAGGGGCATATCCATATAACAGAAAAAAGTGGTAATGTTCGAAATTAAAACTTGGCCTTCCTTTTATGGTCCCTGTCCTGGTTATATAAATTTCAAATGCTTTACTTAAGGAGAACTTAAGTCATTGAGTGGAAACTAAATGTGGGATGGACAGACATATGCACAGTCATGAAGGCCCCTAATGCCTTACGGCGGGGGCATAAAAAAACAAATTACAAAAAAATTAAGAATTATTCAAATCAATAAAAGAAAATAAGAAATATCTGTTTGTCTATGTTAGCAATTTATGTACATGTAGGTGCACTTACCCTGTAAAGCTAAAAGACCATTACATATAATGTCAACTTGTACATCTTTGCCAGCATTTCTAAATAGTTCAGCTTGAGTCTAAATTAAAATGAAATTGAGAAGAATAATAAGTATTGATGAAATACAACGTACACCTATATCATACAATTACAAAACAGTTTTTAAAGGCTTACCACTCATTGATCATTTTAGAATTTATGAAATATTGACAAATGTACATATGATAATTTTGGATATTTTTAATAAAGTCATAGATATTTATTTTCGTGCGCTTGACACGTTTCTAGAATACCCTTCAATAGGTATGCTCATTGTCAATAGATTGGAAAGTCGAATAATTTAAAAGTCTTTGAGAGCAATAAGCCAAATGGCTTAATCAGGATAGCCAAAATCAGCGAAAGTTGCCAAAGTATGCCTGAGGGGAATGAACTTAGTTTTAATTAATTACCTTACTTAAGGAACTGTAAATTTCAAACATTTATAACATGTACAGTGAAACCTGTCTAAACCGAACCCTGAATAATGTAGAATCCTAAATATTAACTGAACTTAAAATAAAATAACAATGTTAGAAATCTTTGTTAATTTAACTTGTATGAACTGAATATGTGTCTGAATGCAAAAGCTGGTCCGAATGAGGCTTCACTGTATACCAATTTCTGCCAAAAAATTACAAGTTCAAATGATCCATCATTATTGTACTATAATGCTCATAATAATAAGTCTAGTAGGAAATGAAAGACAAGTAATTTCCTAATAAATGATGGACTTCTATTTCAAATTATAGTCTTTTTTACTATACTGTACAAGGAAATGGTTTAACATACTAGCATATTTGTCAGATCCTTTTCAGCACACCCTGCATTAGAAACAACATACAAATAACCATCAGTTGTCTTGTTGATAATCAGATCATCTAAAATACCTCCTGTATCATTTGTAAATACACTTAATGTTCCTTGATTTTCATTCAGACTTTCTACATCTGCTACAGTCAAACTTTCTATGAAAGAAATTTTGTCTTTGCCTGTGACCTTTGTCTGCAACATGTGTGAAACATCGAATAATCCAGCATCTGATCTAACATGCAGATGTGAAGAAGATATGCCTTCCTTATATTGAACTGGCATTTCCCAACCAGCAAAGGGAACCATTTTCCCACCATTGTGAACATGCAAGTCATACAGACATGTTCTTTTAAGTGTCTGAAAAGAGAAAATAAAGAATAGATAAGCTAACCTTGCTATGATGAATCACTTTTGTTTTAAATTGAAATGCCAAATCTAAATGCCAAATTCTTCGTTTATATCATGACAATTGGCAACCGTTATTAGTTGTGTAGGACCCACAGTGGCTGAAGAAAACCAATAATCATTGACAAGTACTTGTTTCATATTCACTGTTCAAGTCAATATCACACCTGTTATAAATGGGCATGCAATAATTTTAGTATATTTCATTGCTTTTGGGCAACATCATGTTGACAGGCAGTCTAGCTTTAGATCTGGAAAAACTGTAGTGGTAACTATTGGAAATCAATCATTTTTTAAACCATGTTGACTGCTTACATTCAGAATTGTTCCCTTTTTCAATGTTCAAGACTGAAGTGAAGAGTACTGAAACATTGACATTGTATTTGCAAATCTGACAGTGACCTATTGCAGAGGGACCTTACAACTCTAGAAGACTGGGGAAAACAAATGGCAGATGAGTTTCAACGCAAAAAAATGCATTGTCATCAGAATAACACCGAAAAACAAACAGGTGAGGCAAACAAGTTACAAACTACATGGGCATACTCTGGACAATGTAGAATCCAGCAAATACCTAGGTGTAACTATCGACAACAACTTATCCTGGGATAGACACACAGACAACATCGTTTGCAAAGGAAACAAGATGCTAGGATTTATCCGCCGAAACCTTAAAGACTGCACAAAACCTGTAAAGTCAGAAGCATATACAGCAATAGTTAGACCTACAGTGGAATATGCATGCACAGTTTGGGATCCATCAAACCAAAACTAGAGGCTCAGTGGGCTGAGCCTGTGTCGCTCACCTTTCATTCTGAGGAAACTTAATACAGAACCTTCCATAGGTGCTTCCCACCAAATTTCTGTTCACTTTGGCATAGCAGTTTCAGAGAAGATTTTTAGAAATTGACCAATCTAAAACAAGAATTGCCTGTGGCAGCCATGTTTATTAATGGATCAAAACGAAATGAGCAATCTCTATAGAGGACCTTCCATAGATGCTTCTTATCAAGTTTCATATCATTTGGCCAAGTGGCTTCAGAGGAAAAGCTGTTTCAGAAATCGACCAATAAGAAACAAGAATTGCCTATGATGGCCATGTTTGTTAACGGATCAAAACGGAATGAGCAATTCCCATAGAGGACCTTCCATAGATGCTTCCTATCATGTTTCAGAGTAGAAGATTTTTAGAAATTGACCAATCAGAAACAATAATTGCCTGTGGTGGCCATGTTTGTTAATGATCGGGACAAAATGAGCAATCCTTATAGAGAACCTTCCATATATGCTTCCTACCAAGCTTCTGTTCATTTGGCAAAGCGGTTTCAGAGAAGATTTTTAGAAATCAACCAATTAGAAACAAGAATTGCCTGTGGCAGCCATATTTGTTAATGGATCGGGACGAACTGAGCAGTCTTTATAGAGAACCTCCCATAGATGCATTCTACCAAGTTTTGGATCATTTGGCAAAGCGGTTTCAGAGGAGAAGATTTTTTAGAAATCATCCAATCAGAAACAAGAATTGTCTATGGTGGCCATATTTGTTAACGGATCGGGATGAAATGAGCAATCACAACAGAGGACTTTCCATAGATACTTCCTACCAAGTTTCGGTTCATTTGGCCAAACGGTTTCAGAGGAGAAGAATCTAATTTTTTCAATAGTTTTCTATTTTTTACTGATTTTTTTCACTAATTTTCAAGTTTGAGAAGAGGCAACGGCCATGTTTGATGGTAGTCGGGGTCATCATTCATGGTCTGAAAGAGAATTATATATGCATTGTTCCTTTATAGTTTGGTAGCAACATTGGCTCTTTACAATATTTAAAGAATTAAAAAAAATAGATTTTTTGTAACGATAGCAGCCATTTTTCATAAGCGACCAAGCTTAGCAACCATAAGTCTGAAAGTGGATCATATATGCATCATTTCCATAAAGTTTGGTGGCAACTGGCTTTTTACCGGATTTTAAATATGTTTTTTGACAATAATGTTCTATTTTTTGTAACAGTGACGACCATGTTGGATGACAGCCGGAGGTCTTCAATCAAAATTTTGAAAGAAAACCACATATGCATTCCTTCCATATGGTTTGATTGCATTTGACTCTTTACAGGATATTAAAATAATTTTTTAATGAATTTTTTCACTAATTTTCTATTTATAGTAATGATGGTGGCAATGTTTGATGGGGAATGGGGTCCTCAACCATAGTTCTGAAAGACTATTACATATCAAATTTAATTGCAATATACTCTAAAGGATTTTTCTGGATTTTTTAATTGATTTTTTTGCTGATTTTACCCCTATGTTCTATTTATAGACATGGCAGCCATGATGGTTGGTCGGCAGGGTCATCAGACATAATTTTAAAGGGAATCCCCTAAGGATGATTCAGGCCAAGTTTGGTTTAAATTGGCCCAGTGGTTTCAGAGGAGAAGATTTTTTAAAAAGTTTACAGACGGACGACGGATGACAAGTCACCCAAGTGATGGCAATAGCAATGGCAATACAGGTGAGCTAAAAATTGCAGTGTAGGTAGATCTTGACAGGTTGAACATGTTTGCAGTTTAAACTTAACATCTATCTCTTATAGTTTTTGAAATAAAGGATGAAAAGTATTAAAATTTTGAAAATTTGATGAAAAAAGGGCAATAACTCCAAAATAGGTAATGGAATTTACTTCAAAATTGCAGGGTAGGTAGATCTTGACATGCTGCACATTTTTGCAATTTAAACTTAACATTTATCTCTTATAGTTTTTGAAATACAAGACGAAAAGTATTAAAATTTGTAAAATGTGATGAAAAATGGGCAATAACTCAAAGATGGATAATCAGATTTACTTCAAAATTGCATGGTAGGTAGATCTTGACATGCTGAACATGTTTGCAGTTTAAATTACCATTTATCTCTTATAGTTTTTGAAATAAGGGACAAAAAGTATTAACATTTTTAAAAATTTGATGAAAAAAGGGAAATAACTCCAAAATGGGTTATGGGATTTACTTCAAAATTGCAGGGTAGGTAGATCTTGACATGCTGCACATTTTTGCAATTTAAACTTAACCTTTATCTCTTATAGTTTTTGAAATATAAGACGAAAAGCATTAAAATTTTAAAAATTTGATGAAAAAAGAGCAATAACTCCAAGATGGGTAATCAGATTTACTTCAAATTGCAGGGTAGGTAGATCTTGCTGTGCTGATCATTTTTACCCCATGTCAGATTTCTGTTTTTATTAACGGTTTTTGAGTTATTACCCAAAAACTGCAATTTTACCCCTATGTTCTATTTATAGACATGGTGGTTGGTCAGCAGGGTCATCGGACATAAATTTTAAAGGGAACCCCCTAAGGATGATTCAGGCCAAGTTTGGTTTAAATTGGCCCAGTGGTTTCAGAGGAGAAGATTTTTTTTAAAGTTTACAGACGATTGACGGACACCGGATGCCAAGTGATGGCAATAGCTCACCTCACCCTTTGGGTCAGGTGAGCTAAAAAGATCAAATCCATAGAACGGGTACAGAAAAGAGCAGCAAGGTTTGTACACAACTACACAGACCGAACACCAGGCTGTGTCACAAATATGGTAAAATCTTTAAAATGGGAAAACTTGAAGATCGAAGGAATTCAGCAAGACTAAGCATCATATTCAAGATCCAGCATGACCTTATCGACATAGATAGGCAGCAATATCTGATGCCAAATGACAGCCGGACCAGAGGTAAAAACCGCTTCTACCAAGAAAGATCAAAGATGTCTACATACGGACAATCATTCTTCCCTAAGACCATCAGAGACTGGAATCAACTTCCAGCTAATACAACATCGGCAGACACAATTGAAAATTCAGAGCTACCCTAAGGCTAAAGCTAAAGTCAAGCACTGGAAAAAAATGAACAACATTGCATGGACATAATTTTAATTGTAAATTGGGGATTGTTTAAAATGTAAATAGTTTATAGAGAACTTGCTGTGTTGCCCGACACTGTGCATAGTTTTCAAGTGGAACCAAATACATTCGATTAACGAATGCGGTTCCTTACCTGGATTGGCTGGAAGAAGAAGAAGGAAATCAACGGAACATCAAACTTGTTGGATAATAATTGTGCATTTGTAAATTAATGTAAAAGGGTATCTTCTGTTTTAAATATCGATACACCTGTTTAAAAGTGTAAAACATAACAATCTTGAAATTTCAAGGCCACATTCAAACTGGACATACAAAATAGTCTATCTCATTTACAAAAGTATTGTACAAAATGGGGTCTTGAAGTAAATACAAAGAAAACTAAATCTCTAATATTTAATAATACAGGAAAGCTAGACACAAATGTTTTTACTTTTAACAACAACAATATTGAAAATGTTAGATATTATTCTTATCTTGGTGTGAATTTTAGTATGACTGGAAGTTTTACAAAGGCAAAGAATGTATTATATAAGAAAGGTCTTAAAGCTTTTTTCAAAATTCGAAAATGTTTTGAGCATCATAAACCTAAAATTAAAACTATCTTACATGTACCTGTATTTGATCATACAGTAAAACCTGTATTGTTATATGGAAGTGAAGTTTGGGGTATATTTGCTGTAGATAAACTACAGAAACAGAAAGATTTATATTTAAATAAATTGTGTACTGAAAAAATACATATTAAACTCTGCCAGTACTTATTAGAAGTTGGTCGTCAATCGACTAACTCTGCTGTTCTTGGAGAATTAGGGAGATTTCCTCCAATATTAGAAGCATTTTTAAATGTAGTTAAATACTGGGCATATTTGTCTAATTTAAGTAATAAAGATAGTCTTGCAGCTGAAGCATATCTTACTTCAAAAAATGTATATGAACAAAATAAAAATAGTTGGTATAAATGTGTAAGTGAAATTTTTGATTACTTTGGTATTAACAGAATAACAGCACTAAATCTAAAAGGTTGTCTGAAAAAATATGTCAATAAACACTTGCATCTAAAATATAAAGAACTATGGAAAAATAATCTATTTAATGATAATAAAAAATCAAATTGTAGTAATAAACTCAAAAATAACTTTACTTTTGAACCATAATTATATTGGGGAAATTATGACAAGACGTTTAATTACAAAATTTAGGATTAGTTCACATCAACTAGACATAGATAGAACATGGACGATATAGGAAGATACCAGCATCACAGAGAATCTAGAGGTAGAAGATGAACTTCACTTCCTGTTAGAATGTCCAAAATCTAATAAAATAAGAAAAGAAATTTTAGAACAGTTAGAAAATAAATTTAATAATCTCAAATCTCTTGATAATACCTCTAAGTTTGTTTGGCTTTTGTCTGGCTGAGGCTATTTATGTTTATGATAAATTATATCTATTATTAACTAAATTGTATACTTTTAGATGCAAAGCCCTTTCAGGCAATATTTAGTATAACAATTTCATATTTTAAGTCAACAATATATATATTTTAAAAATGCCTCTGATAATGTATTGAGTCCTGGATCCTGTATTTGTTTGTATAGCTTGTATTTTTTCTAATTTGTTTCTTTCTTTTTTTTTAAGGTTATCTGTAAATCTTCTTCTTCTTTCAATAAATGCATCCCTCTTTCCAGAGGGTATCAGGACATCTCGGGACCTGGACATCTCGGTACTGGAAATTTCGGTACTGAATAATACAAATAATTTGATTGAATTTAAAAACTTTAAAAAAAATTTTTTTTACATGTAGACGTTGTTTATACAGATTTTTATGTGGGTTTTTTTTAATCATCTTTAATTAAATGGACATCAAAGAGGCTATTCATTAATATTTGTAAATAACTTTTGTTTTGATAACTAAGTCCCTTTATCAATGAATCACAGATATACTTAACGGGATGATTATTTTCATTTCTGTTTTGATTACATAGCTGTTTTAATTAGATAGCTTTAATTACCAAATTTAATTTCTTTAATCATAGATCAATGCTTTAATCTTTTGTTTGACTTCAAAAGACGATACAAGCTGAATTTTATTTGAGAAATATTTGCCAAGCCGATATATAATGGAGGGTTACCCACTGGTAAGACCTTTTTATCTAATTTTATCGCTTTTGTATATTATTTAACCCCCCAAATTATAAACAGAAAATCAAGAAATGTCGTATAATGAAAGCACTGACAATTTCCTCAGTTACTCACACGAACACACATCATTGGTAACGCCACTACAAATTATAGAAGAATCGTTAGGGTGACGAACTTTCATACATGTAATCTGAAGCAAAGGTCAAAATAATGAAAATATAAATAAAAATCAATGTATACTAAAACAACGATCTCCGGAATCGATCTACACTGGAATTATCAAAAACACCTTTGGTTCATATATATTAAAGAACTACTAGTACAAAAATATTGACAATTAATAAGTACCAAACAATTGTGGTCAGTAAGGAATATTGTCTCATCCAAGTCCCGAACTGTCCAGTACCGAGTACCGAGATGTCCAGGTCGGTACCGAAATGTCCAGGACCGAGTACCAAGATGTCTAAGATTCTTTCCAGAGTATTGTCGTGTTGTGGGACCGGAAGTGGCGAAGATATAAAGCCAGCCTTAATCGGCTGAGCCAGTGAAGTACTTCTTTGGCTCAGAAGGTTAGAGCACTGGCTGGAGGCCAACGTATTTGTCAAGGTATTCCCAGTCCCAGGTAGCAGGGCTACTACAATGGTACTGCGGGTGACCGCTACAGGCAGGGGAAGAGTATAGATGAGAATTCGATGAGATTGACCTCCTGTGGCGGACCCAAGAGATGAAACACCCTCCTAGAAGAAAAGGGGGGAGAGTGTTGTGGGACCGGAAGTGGCGAAGATATAAAGATACTACTTGGCTCAGAAGGTTAGAGCGCTGGCTGGAGGCCAACGTATTTGTCGAGGTATTCCCAGTCCCAGGTAGCAGGGCTACTACAGTCGTATTGAAAACTATGTGATGTGGTCAGGTCAGCAACCTTCCATTTACAATTAAAATAAAATCACTATTGCTGTTAAAATCATTATCAAATCAATGTAATCAATTGTATAAAAATTTATGCTAATTATTCTGCCTATGAAGTATGATTGGCAATAAAATATTTGTTTGTTTGTTGTTTATCCAGCAAAAGCCGAAAAGGCAGTATTGCCAGCATTGCAAAGTGATTTCACAAATCTAAAGAAATTATATGCATACCAGAAGTGTTTGCGATTTAGAAAATGTTCGTATGTGATGTTTTGTAAAAGCAGAAACTCGCAATAACCCATAAAACTTTTCTAACATGGCTAAAGTTCGGATTTCGGTGATTTAATTTTGCAGATGACAAAATAATACTAGCAGTGAAATCCTAATGATAGTTTCGAAAATCTAAATTGAATTTAATCATTGAAATTATACATTTAATTATATTTCATATCATATTATATTTTGAATTAAAAAATGTAAATTATTTTTTAATAAGTTGAACACTTTCATGAAATGCGGAAATGCAAATATGTGACTTTATACATGTTGTAAACAAATATTTGATTGGTCCATCGTGAATATATATATATAAATCGTTAATTTGATAATATAGCACATTTTAAATGATAGAATAGTTTATTAGTTTATGCCTATTTGGTATTGAGAACATTAATTTTCATCAAAATGAAAACTTGCTATCTGAAAACGTGAATTCATTGTGGTATTTTTCGACCAATCATATGAGCACTAACAGATTGGCCTAGATTACAGAAATAGTAGAAAATTTTAATCAACATTTTGTAGGCGAAACATCGAAAGGAACCACCAAAATGTTATATCTAGAAGATTATTTAGAAAGTAATGATATACTTTCAAACACCAACTAACAACCCATACTAGATTAGTCACAATTAAAGAAGTATTTCAAAAATGTCCTTTCAATATCGTGTAAGGGAGATAACTCTAACTCGTGTCATGAAGTATGGAGGGCAAGTTTAACAATTATAGGATAAAATAAATAAACAAAATATATGTAATTATATTGCAAATACACAAGTAGGAGAAGTTTCTATTGATTAAAAGCAAGAAATTATACAGTTTACCACTGTTTCCATATATTGTACACATGGAGGACAATTTTGTTTCTGTGGGACCATTCATTATTTCATATGTAAATTGTAACTTTCTGTTCTAAAAAAACATTACTTTCACCTGTGTCTTTGTGACCTAAGACAAAAACATATTTAATTTGCTTTTAGTGAAACTTTTTTTACATTCACACTGCCAGTGCTGGCAGTGGTGGTCCTAGACATCTGTCTTAGGAATCTATTTTGTTTTCTGAAATTTAAACATGATTTTTTTTAATTAATGGTAAAGAAAAAAACCTTTATTGAAGCTCAGTAAAAAAAATAAATAACTTGGTGTTAAGAGAATTTACATAATAAAAACATATTCATTTTAACCAATTACAAATTCAAATTCAAATTATTTTATTGGCACAAACTCATCAACAGGATATGGTTATAGCACAATTACATAATAAAATGTGATACAAATTATACATAATATGTAAATAAATGAACATGAATAATTATTGCATGGAGTATGAGTTACAGTAATAAAGATTTTCTTATTGCTAAACAATTTGAGATGAAAGAGGAAGTAAGTTTTAAAATGGGGTATGATTTGTTATTTAACAAAATATTCATTTTATTCTGAGCATTATTAAAAAAAAATTCAGTGTTTTCGACACTTTGTCATAAAATTACAATAATAAAAAAAAAATGCTTCACAAAAGATAACTTATTTTAATACGGCATCAATATTCAAAATTCCTGAAAAAATGTGTTGTGATTTTATTTTTCAGTGATAGAGAACTTACCGATGGAGATGAGAGAAAGACTTACAGAAATGAGAGAAATGGATCTCCAAGTTCAAAGTAAAAACCTTTTTACAATACTAATAGACTTAATTGTATATTATTGGTCGTTATGAAAAGACATTGTATTGTATGCCATGACAAAACTTGACTAATTGAAAGAAATATGTTTTTGTTAAGCTAAGTAATTTCCTAATTTGGATTGACAGATTTAACCAAACTAGGTGATACTGATTCAGAAGCTTCATTCCAATGATGTTGAAATCAAGCTATACAACCCTCATATGTTTTCAACAATGCTTTTAGAATTTTGCTTTTCTGTCTTGTAAAAATATGGCAAAATAATAAAAATAACTAATATTTGGCAGATGATTATTTGAACCATGTTAATATTATGGACATTTTGCTTAAACAAACAAATTTATCTACAAATTTATGCTTGTTTAGCTAATTGTGATTAGTGATGGGAATCAGTCATATTTTCAAGATTGATGATTGTTATACCAACATCGACCGATGTTTGGTTTTGGGTTTAGGTTTATGGTGTTTAATGCCACTTTCAACACTATTTCAGTTGTATCGTGACGGTCAGTGTTATTGATGGAGGAAAGCAGAGAAAACCACCGACCTGTTGCAAGTCACTGACAAAATTTATCACATAATGTTGTATCGAGTATACAACATTATGTGATAAATTTTGTCAGTGACTTGCGACAGGTCGGTGGTTTTCTCTGCTTTCCTCCATCAATAACACGAGATACAACATTATGTGATAAATTTTGTCAGTGACTTGCGACAGGTCGGTGGTTTTCTCTGCTTTCCTCCATCAATAACACTGACCGTCACGATACAACTGAAATAGTGTTGAAAGTGGCACTAAACACCATAAACCTAAACCCAAAACCAAACATCGGTCGATGTTGGTATAACAATCATCAATCTTGAAAATATGATCGATTCCCATCACCTCGCCATGAATGGGGTTCGAACTTATAACTTTAGTGGTTGTAGATACTGATTGCACAGGTAGTTGTAAATACAACTACCATACGATCACAACCACGACAGCCCCCATCGAACGATGATTGATAATCAGTGACAATTACCTACTAAATGTATACTGACTGTAATTACTCAAATATTCTTATTTCAAGGGTATGTTTGACAATAGTAGGTTGGCTTTGTTGGTTTATGGTGTTTAACGCCAATTTTATAAACTACCATACGATCAAGACCACGACGACCCCACCATGTCTTGGAATGGTACATTTATGGTTCAAGCAGGCTTAAGATATATCCACCCCACAATCTGATTTGCATCACCATGATAATAATTTGAAAAATTACTGATAAATACATTTTTATAAGGTACTCACTCACTCCAATATTTGTACTGCTCAAAATTTACCAGATTCTTTTCATACGCCTGTCTTTAGATGGGATGTATTATTGTAGAATATTGTCAATTTGACTTAAACATGTCATACCATATAAGTGGTTTTTTTTCGCGGGAGCTAAATTTCACGATTTTCTTTCAAATTGGTGGAATTTTTTTAGCAGTATTTGATTTTCACGATCCTGAGATTTAACCAAAATCTTATTTTATCGAATTGACCGCTATATTAGAATAACATTATCTGAATTGTTTGACTAACAATTCAAAATAGGAAATGTTTTTAAATAAATTGAGTAAGAGCTTTTTGTATGCGATCGGTGATATTTTAGAATTGTACACATTTTCATTAATTGAAAATTGTGTAAGTATGCATGTATTATTACAAAACATGAGCAAAAATTAAAAACAGTTAAGTCTCATTAACAGACTTCAAAGAAAAATGTGATCAATTAATTAACACCAAAAAATGTCAACTTACAGGTAATTAAAAATTGTTGAATGGAAATGCTAGTATTAATTAAAAAAGCTGTGTTATACAGCAACAACTATTGTGGGTAATTAGTGTTTTAAAGATAAAAGGACAATGAATTACAGTAAAATAATTTACCTGTTATTTGTCACCATATGCCTTGTTTTCGGGAAGGATGTTTTCCCCCTTTTTTTTAAAGATATTTTAAAAGCGTCATTTCAAACTTTAAGAATGGCAGTGACCATAAAATTGTTAAATATTCAGTCATACTGGGGGGAGATAGATCTTGTACAATTATTTAAGAAAATCAAGATATTTATGTAGTAAAGGGTGGAAATTTACGCAGGTTTTCGCTGATCGATAACTAACGCGAAAATTAGATACCCGCAAAAACCCCAACATATGCGGTACTCTAACCCTACCTAGCCTTCACAAGTTTTCTTCAAACATTATGACATTATTAGAAATGCTGGTCTGTGTGTTTGTGTACCATTAGATGAATATCACTTGTGTCTTTCCACAGTTATTGGGCATTATTGCATGAAAAATATAGTCTGCTGTAAAATCACATGGCCCACTAACCTCCACTCTGTCTTGACTTATTTTGATCAAACTTTACTAGATTATTTTGATAGATTCTGTATCCTTTTTAGTTCACCTGGACCTTTTTGTCCAGGTGAACTATTGCCATCATTTGGCGTCTGTCGTCTGTTGTCTGTAAACTTTTCACATTTCAAGCTTCTTCTCCGAAACCACTGGGCCGATTGGAACCAAACTTAGCAGGAATGTTCCTTGGATGGTCCTCTACAAAGTTTTTCGTTCCAGTCGGATATTCAATATGGCTGCCAGGGCCAATAATATGCTCTGATTGGCTGAAATTTCAAAGATCTTCTTCTCTGAAACTAATGAACTGACTGAACCCAGTAAATGAATGATCATTGGAATGTCCTTTACCAAGTTTCTGTTTTTTATGCCGATCGGAAATCCAAGATGGCCGCCATCGCAGGACATATATTAACATTGGACCCTATGGGAAAATGTTCAAATGCCTTCTTCTCAGAAACTACAAATATGATTAAAGCCAAACTGTACATGAATGTTCATTGGATGGTCCTCTACAAACTTTACGTTTTTTGTTCCGATATGAAATTCAAAATGGCAGCTACGGCAGGACTTAGTTTAACATTGGACCCTATGGGAAAAATGTTTCAAAACGCTTCTTCTCTGAAACCACTTGGACAATTGAAACCAAACTGTCCAGGAATGATCATTGGAAGGTCCTCTACAAATTTTATGTTTTTTATGCCGATCAGAAATCCAAGATGGCCGCCACCGCAATACATAGATTAACATTGGACCCTATGGGAAAATGTTCAAATGCCTTCTTCTCGGAAACTACAAATACTATTAAAGCCAAACTGTACATGAATGTTCATTGGATGGTCCTCTACAAACTTTACGTTTTTTGTTCCGATATGAAATTCAAAATGGCGGCTACGGCAGGACTTAGTTTAACATTGGACCCTATGGGAAAAATGTTTCAAAACGCTTCTTCTCTGAAACCACTTGGACAATTGAAACCAAACTGCCCAGGAATGATCATTGGAAGGTTCTCTACAAATTTTATGTTTTTTATGCCGATCGAAAATCCAAGATGGCCGCCACCGCAATACATAGATTAACATTGGACCCTATGAGAAAATGTTCAAATGCCTTCTTCTCGGAAACTACAAATATTATTAAAGCCAAACTGTACATGAATGTTCATTGGATGGTCCTCTACAAACTTTACGTTTTTTGTTCCGATATGAAATTCAAAATGGCGGCTACGGCAGGACTTAGTTTAACATTGGACCCTATGGGGAAAATGTTTCAAAACACTTCTTCTCTGAAACCACTAGGACAGTTGAAACCAAACTGCCCAGGAATGATCATTGGAAGGTCCTCTACAAATTTTATGTTTTTTATGCTGATCGAAAATCCAAGATGGCCGCCACCACAATACATAGATTAACATTGGACCCTATGGGAAAATGTTCAAATGCCTTCTTCTCATAAACTACAAATATTATTAAAGCCAAACTGTACATGAATGTTCATTGGATGGTCCTCTACAAACTTTACGTTTTTTGTTCCGATATGAAATTCAAAATGGCGGCTACGGCAGGACTTAGTTTAACATTGGACCCTATGGGGGAAATGTTTCAAAACGCTTCTTCTCTGAAACCACTTGGACAATTGAAACCAAACTGCCCATGAATGATCATTGGAAGGTCCTCTACCAAGTTGATGTTTTTTATGTCGATCGGAAATCCAAGATGGCCACCACCGCAATACATAGATTAACATTGGACCCTATGAGAAAATGTTCAAATGCCTTCTTCTCAGAAACTACAAATATTATTAAAGCCAAACTGTACATGAATGTTCATTGGATGGTCCTCTACAAACTTTACGTTTTTTGTTCCGATATGAAATTCAAAATGGCGGCTACGGCAGGACTTAGTTTAACATTGGACCCTATGGGAAAAATGTTTCAAAACGCTTCTTCTCTGAAACCACTTGGACAATTGAAACCAAACTGCCCAGGAATAGTCATTGGAAGGTCCTCTACAAAGTTTATGTTTTTTTTATGCCGATCGAAAATTCAAGATGGCCGCCACCACAATACATAGATTAACATTGGACCCTATGGGAAAATATTCAAATGCCTTCTTCTCAGAAACTACAAATATGATTAAAGCCAAACTGTACCTGAATGTTCATTGGATGGTCCTCTACAAACTTTGCGTTTTTTGTTCCGGTATGAAATTCAAAATGGCGGCTACGGCAGGACTTAGTTTAACATTGGACCCTATGGGAAAAATGTTTCAAAACGCTTCTTCTCTGAAACCACTTGGACAATTGAAACCAAACTGCCCATGAATGATCATTGGAAGGTCCTCTACCAAGTTGATGTTTTTTATGTCGATCGGAAATCCAAGATGGCCACCACCGCAATACATAGATTAACATTGGACCCTATGAGAAAATGTTCAAATGCCTTCTTCTCAGAAACTACAAATATTATTAAAGCCAAACTGTACATGAATGTTCATTGGATGGTCCTCTACAAACTTTACGTTTTTTGTTCCGATATGAAATTCAAAATGGCGGCTACGGCAGGACTTAGTTTAACATTGGACCCTATGGGGAAAATGTTTCAAAACGCTTCTTCTCTGAAACCACTTGGATAATTGAAACCAAACTGCCCAGGAATGATCATTGGAAGGTCCTCTGTTTTTTATGCCGATCGGAAATCCAAGATGGCTGCCACCACAGGTCATAGTATTAACACAGGACCATATCGGGAAAATACAGAAATATCTTCTTCTCTGAAGCTATTGCACTGATTGAACCTAAACTGTGCATCAATCATTGGAAGGTCCTTTACAAACTTTGTGTTTTTTATGTTGATCGTAATTCCAAGATGACTACCACTGCAGGACATAGTTTTTACATAGGACCAATTGGGTTTTTTTATAACCAGGTGAACGATACAGGCTCTTGAGAGCCTCTGGTTTATTAGTAATTTAAGAATTCGATAATTGTAATAGTTACTTTTGTCATTAATGAACTTAATCGGATGAAAAATAGTCTTAAACATGATGTCTTCTTACTCAAGTTTGTCTTGACTTAGTTATTTTCTCCAAACTTTATCAGATTATTAGGAATTGTAGTCTGAGAGTCTATGTACATTTTGATGTGTTTCACTTTTGTGGTTAGAGTTCTTGGATTTTTTACTTGTGCATAATGCACATATTTTAAAATTGTTTATTGTATTTCCTATGAGCTTTGAGTATAATAGACCTTATTATTTTCAGATGCACTTGATGAATTAGATGAAAGAGTTAAGTCTTTTTTCAAGAAATGTGTACAACCTAATGCTAAACAGGAATGGAAAGATGAGCAATTCGAAAAAATTAAAAAGGTATGTTGACAACAAAACTGTATATATTGAGGTTTTTTTATTTGAAGACAATTGTTACCAAGACAACCCCCTCATCACTGAAGAAGTTATGTTAGCTATGAGATTATGAAAACACAATCCCATAGCGGATCACATTGTAAGTGACCTTATGTCATGAATATATAATGATATGATAATTATGATTATGACCTGTTATGGCAATCAGATGGCTTGTAGCATGGAAAGAAGTATAGTAACACTTTCAAAGTCATACAATCATCATTTCCATTGGATGGTACATAGGGTCACTAGCATATGACCTATAATGGTGTTTCCCCAGATCTTTCACATTGTGACATGTAAGTAAAGGGGAGAGAGTGAAGGATTTTAATCAGTTTGATGAAAACAGGAGCCTACATTAATATTTGTCACTACCAGTCTAAATTAGATTAGAACAAATTCAAAATATGACTGCTTATCTGAGGGACAGATACAAAATACAAATAAAGAATAAAAATGAAGGTTTTTATTGACCAAAAATGTATTACTTGTCTTTAGACAAGTAAAAATTCATACAACTAATAAACATGTCTAATTGACAAGTCGACAAAACAGTTATTGTCAGAGACTTGGGAAGTACTTTCATTAGCATCGTTTTCATATATATTTTGTTCACATTCATCCACATAATTTACATCCATATCCTTAATTTTCAGGATTATTACAAGTCCTTGGAAGATGCAGATGAAAAAGTTCATTTAGCAAACCATATATATGATCTGGTATGTAAATCATATATATCTTCTTGTGTATACATTAATAGGTTTGGTTTAGGTTAGTTTGTTTATGGTGTTTAATGCCACTTTCAATAATATTTAAGTTATATTGTGGTGGTCAGTTTTATTGATGGGGGAAACCGGAGAAAACCACCGACCTGTCGCAAGTTACTGACAAACTATCACATAATATTGTATCGAGTACACCTTACCATGAACAGGGTTCAAACTTACAACTTTAGTGGTGATAGGCATTGATTGCATAGGTAGTTGTATTTCCAACTACCATACAATCATGACCATGACAGCCCCTGTCATTTATAAGATCAGGTAGTCATATGGTAGTCTTTCATATTGTGGGGTATTGTCATCAATTTGTGTCAAACATCATCTGTTAAATATTCACATTTAAATCTGTTTCTCTCGAAGCACTGAACCAAAAGAAACTAAACATTGCAAAAATGCTACTTGTGTGTTTTACAGGATAATGAATAAATAATTTTTTTCAGACATCTGAATGAACCCAAACTATATTTGAATAATCTGTACAAAGTTTAAATTTTTCGTGTTGATGATAGATCGGAAATACAAGATGGCCGACACCACAATACATTATATAAGATAGGACCCGTTGAGAATATGAGGAAAACACATTCTCGTATGAAACCTAACAATACATATGATGAATAACCAAATCAGCCATAAGTTTTGCATTTGAAAGAAGTAAAATAAAATCTGTTTTTTATCTTCTTCTTTTTTTTTCCCTGTTCTCAAACTTTATTTTTTTACACCTGTTGAACCTGATTTCTTCTACTGAAATTAGGTTAAATAAATATACATTATTTTACCTTCCACTTAATTTGGTTTTGGCTTTTTATTGTGTATTTTCTGTTGAACAAGTACTGAAGTAGTGTATGTCCCCATGAATTTATTCTAATTACATGATTTGTGTGTCCTAACTGTATGATGTCATTAACAAATAGCTTATTAGAAGTATACAAAACAAATAAATGTTTTTAAGGGCAGATAAATCATGCCAGTTTTTATTATATTGCATTGACAACCATTTTAAATGACAGTTTTCTTGAAAAAGAATGAAACATTTCAAATGTATATTATTCACATTTCGATAAGTACAATGTAGTTCAAATACTTGATGTGCATTTAATTTCACCTTTAACTCTCATTTAAACAAACTAAAATTGCTATGATAATGTGACAGAGTATATATTGATATTACAGTTTGATAGTACAAATCTAAATCTTCACTTTCAGGTTGATAGGCATTTACGAAAATTAGACCAGGAATTATCAAAATTTAAAATGGAACTAGAAGCTGATAATGCTGGAATAACAGAAGTCTTAGAAAAAAGTATGTATTGTATGATATAAAATATCACAGTTTTTCTACTAAGTGATGGAGTATATAGACCTGGTGCAACCAACCAACCATTCCCAATTATACATTTTTACACATATTTATAGGAGTTGCTTCCCTAAAATTTAAGATGGACAAAAGGGTCCTCTTTCATGCAAAATTCCTTGACAATTTTTAACATATATATTGTTGTATTATGTACAAAATTTTAATGTTGAAACAACTTTCTGCTTGCTATAAGATTATCCTGATTTTTTACAAGGTTCAAATATCTACAAATTGTAAAAATAATTATACTCAAATTTGTTGTCCTTTTCATAGCTCTTGCTAGGTCGGGTATTATTTTGTCTGTCGTAAGGGAAATAACTCCTATATAAAAACATACAATTTTATTATTAAATCGTGAAAGACAAAAGGTTTATTTAACTTGAAAATTTAGCAGATTGGAAAACATTGATATTTATGGAATAAAATGTAGAAAAGTTAGAATGTACGGTTTGATCTTCCACCATATACAACATATATAAACTACTCTAGATCAACTGACACAGCATCAAAACCTGAAATAAAATATAACTCTTTTCTTACCTTCAAATAATTGAATTTCTTGAAGTTGTCAATACTTCTATTGTAAGCCAAAATGGACTGGAATTAAAACTGAGATTATCATTGCATACATTGTATGTAATATAGGCCTTCTTCTACAACTTTTTCGGGGGTCGTCGTGGTCATGTTCGTATGGTAGTTGAATTTATAACTACCTATGCAATCAGTGCCTATCGTTGTGAGTTCGAACCCCCTCATGGCTAATAAGGGTAATAACAAAATTACAAATAACAAAGGAAAATTCAAAACTCATAAGTATATAAACAGACAAAATCAGTCAACCACCGGAAAACTGTGAAAACAGCAAGGTGTACTTGATACAACATTATGTGATAAAGTTTGTCTGTGACTTGAGGCAGGTTAGTGATTTTCTCTGGTACTCCGGTTTCCTCGACCAATAAAATTGACCGCCACGATATAACTGAAATATTGTTCAAAGTGGCGGTAAACACCCTTACCCTACAACTTTTTCTCGGGCATTAAAGCTAATTAAAAGCCAGTTCTTTAACATGTGGGTGATAATATGTGTCTCTGGTTTATTTGAGTGCTATGGAGTTGATATAGGAACCCTACATATTACATTGTCTTTTATTGTATGTAGTTAGTTAGGTAAACTATTACCAAACAATTATATGTATGAAAGAATAATTTTTCATTTTTATCAGAATGTAGATCTCTTTTTAGTGTAGTTTTTGTATATATTGCAGGATCTCTAGAATTAGACAAACCTCCATCAATAAACAATCACAGAACAGAAAGTAAGTTAGATGTACAATGAAACCTGTCTAAACCAAACCTACTTCGGCCCAATGTTTGTGTTCAGAATAAATAGGTGTTCAGGTTAAATTAACAAAGATTTCTTACATTGAGACTTTATTTTTAAGTTCGGTTTATTCAAGATTCCAGTTTAATAAGGTTTCTGTTTAGACAGGTCTCACTGTATATTAATCTTCATCTATAAATATAATGCTCGTTGGGGTGATATTTTCTGTCATCTTTTTGTCCCCACAAATCTTACTAAAACTAGACTCGTCAATAATTGTCAAACTGATAACAGCTAACACAGCAAAATGTCCCTTGTGGCATGACAGGTTCATGTCACATTTCATGCACATGAGTAAAAGTTGTTGCACTAAATAAAGAAGGATTGGCTATGATGATGACAAATGATGACGTGACAGTTAAAGGCATACAATACAGGCTGTCAGAATTGATTTTTTTTTGTTTAATATTAAAAGTTGCCAATATTCTATGTTTTATACTAATAAAATGTTCTGAACAAGAAGCCAGGTTAAAAAAATATGTTTTAATGTCGTAATTAGTGAAAAGAATTTGAATGTCTGTTGGTAAAATCGCCATTAACACGACTTAATGATAAGTCGGCTGCTTTTCTGAAGTTTGCCGAATACTGATAACTGCTATAAATAACCAGGAAGCATGTTGCATGTAAATTCGTTAGAATTAATATAATTTAAGAAATATATGAAATTGGATCCTGGGGTAATCAGTTAATATTATATAATGGTATTTAGTAAGAATGACTCTTAAAATTGGAAATATGTGATGAAATCAATAAAAACAAACCCAAACTCTGCAAAGGGGCCTGATAAAGGGAAAATTGTAAACAAATTGTATTGCATATTATTGACAACACTTGAGTTGACTTGATTATATTTTTTTTAGAAAAAAAACACATGAAGTTCATTATTATAGTCTCTTAATTTAAAAGAGATATCACCTAGCGTTTTCTCCTGAAAAAAAAGAATATATAAAAAACTACGATGCAATTCTACTGTTAAAATATGATTCGGCCGAAAAAAGATACTAAATTATGCTTACATGTTGAAAAATGGAGTAGGTCAGTATAACATCTTTTTTTGATTTTTACACAAAGCTTGCCGAATCCTCCTTTTTGTGTCGTTTTCATATAGAATGCGTCAATGTTTTTGTTCTACTACGATTCGATTTGTGCTTTCTTCATCAACAAACAATTTCGCAAATGCTTTCCCGAATGAGTTCACTGTCAGGTCGTATGAATATTGTGCGGGTAAACATTGGATTCTTTACTGGATTCAAGAAAATAAAACAGCAACGTATTTCCTTCGTTCTAGGCTATTTACGTATGATATTATGAAAAATTTCAACTGCAATTAGTATAAAACATAGAATATTGGCAACTTTTAATATAAAAAAAAATTCAATTCTGACAGCCTGTATGCCTTTAAGTGATGAGAGCTGATATATTACTGGAATACATGTTTAGTGATGGATGGAATTGAAATGGAGGAGGGGGAAGGGGAGGAACGTGTTAGCAATTTGGTTATTGGTAGAATTTTGCATGATATCAAGCAAACCTGTTTATTATGTTTTGTCAAATTTAAAAATCTAGATGACAATTGTGCATTGTAAACACTTCGCTAAATGATGTACTTGAGGAGATGTTGCTGAATTAAAAAGAGTCAGAATTCTGCAAGTTTACAATTTGGTGAAATCTATAGCTCTCTGTAAAAAAGTATGTTAAGAGTTACCGTTCCACACCTAAACATAACTGATACTGGTATATGTTATAAATAGCCACCGTAACGAAATAAGGTCACAACAAAACAGATGCTGTGCTGCTGATAATTTATTTATTGTTTGATTTTATTATTGTATTATTTGTAATGTACAATTGTTGTATATTTTTAGAAAGAAAATTTTTACATTCTCAACCTATGGTGAACAATCATTCATCAGAAAAAAGAATAGCTACAGAGAAAGTTTTGTCGTCACTGGCCCATGAAGCTGCCCTGGATGCCATTGGTCAACGCAAGACACATTCCAACTCTAATTCACCAGCATTGTCTATGTTCAATTCTACACCTGTGCCTTCATTGACATATAGTCTAGGTTTGTAATCATGGAATTGTGTGCTAAATTTTAGCTGAAAAATATTGGTTAAATTTTTCATCATATTATACCTAAATATTTATTTAATAGACAAGAAAAACATTTTGCATTAATTTTATCAGAAAAATTGTAAGCAAAAAAAAAATTAAGAAAGGAAAGGAAATCTGACAAGCAAAGAAGTATTTTTTTTTTCATTTTTATTTGAATTTATCTCAAAGCCACAGAATGATTTTCAACAACAAAAAGAAAAATATTTATATTCAGTTATTGAAAAGTAGAACACTTGAATCCAATTTTCAGATTTAATATGTTATATATTTTTTATTTGATTTGTATAATCTAGGTCACGTGGGGGCAGGGAGTAATGCTGCTATAGCCGCTGCTGCATCACAAGCCATTGCTGCCACACAACAGGTGTGTATGTTCAATGACAATATTACCTTCAGAGATACTCGTAGTATTACTATTATATGCTTTAACAAAAGAATTTACGGTTTTCCAAAATGCAGATAGAACAAAACAAATTGCTGTCCATGCTTAGATTTTGTTTCCAGGATACATATTTGTTAGAAATAAAAGTAAGACACCTCAAATCAAATCCCTAAGGATTCTAAAACTTTAATACGCTGGAATTTTATATGATTTTTTCCTTTTCAATATTGTAGTTATATAGATAATTTTTAAATTACATGATATATTTATCACCACAATATGACGGTAGTGATATTGAAATTTTCACCACATTTGGTGTTGAGATTGATGGTTTTTTTTACCACATTTCCTTGTGGTGAGATTGATGATTTTTTTAACCACATTTCCTTGTGGTGAGATTGATAATTTATTACCACATATCACCTTGGTGATACTGATAGCTGTAACTATGAATCTGTGAAAATTGTCAAAAGTATCAACAAAAGTAGAATTAAAGGTAGTATTGCTCTATAATTTCAATGCAATTTTATAAACTAAAAAAATTGAGTTAAACACAAAACTGAAGTCATTTTTCCCAAAACACAATACAGTGATAGCGCTTTTGTAGACAAATAATTGAAGTCTTTTTTAAATAGTGAGGTTTTGGAAAACATGTTTCTAAAAATTATTTGAACATTACTACTATAAACTACATACTTTTATGCTTTTGTTGATAAAAAAAATCATATATGAATTAACTTCAAGATAATTAAAAAAAAAATGTAGTTTAATGCAAAATATCGGGAAAATATATAGAGAAATTTGAAAGTTTCCAAATACTTTTGACCTCTGTCTACAGTTATATCACAATTATTCTACCAATATTCTCATCTTCAACCTAACTGATGAAGAAATTTGATAAGTTATGGAGAAAAGAACTTTTTTATTTTTAAAACAAATATATCTATTTATATATCTTTAAAGGATTTCATCTCTAGTGGTATTAACATTGATTCAAAATCTCAAACAAGACGTACAGACCAAAGCAGTAGAATCAAGGTAAGCTATGCTATACAGAGCTCAAATACTACCCATCAACCAAATAATTTCAATATTTGACATTTGGTGTTATTTCCCCTTATTTCTGAATAAAGGACAAAATTACACTCTGTCATTGGACATTGGACATAGTGAAGAACTTGTATACAGTACTTGTTTTGAGCTCTTGTTGTAAAACTTTCAAACTAGTAAATATCGCTTAGATTTGTGGAATGAAAGATATGTAAAAAAAAATTCATTCAGTTTTTTTACTTGATGAAAACAAACCAAAGGGTAAAAAATATTGGGAAATACAAAGTAACCTTAAAGTACCTATCAGCTTGGATTATACATTACTAGTTTGTAATTATTACAACTGGTTTGTAAATGATTCTACTATTAGTTGATGTTTTGTTTCCATAGTGATGCAAAGTTTCCAGTGTGGGTTTTGGTTTGTATTGGGGGTTAGAGTTATGGTGTTTAAAGCCACTGGTTGTATTGGAAAGATGTTTTGGGAAGAATTAATTTTATTTTCATTTTTCAT
Organism: Bathymodiolus brooksi; assembly: GCA_963680875.1. Taxonomy (NCBI): domain Eukaryota; kingdom Metazoa; phylum Mollusca; class Bivalvia; order Mytilida; family Modiolidae; genus Bathymodiolus; species Bathymodiolus brooksi. Next base: position 61,430,869 of record OY804575.1, read on the forward strand.
AACGAAGTTCTGTTTTTTTCTTTTAAGTTACAACATGGAAGACGAACTCCAAGTATGAAGGCAAGTTTGATGGCAATGTCAGATTTAGCAAAAGAATTAACAATACCAAAAGATGTATATAGCTCAGCACCTTCCACACCTACAGCAAGCCACGAACCAAAGATATCTAGAACAAAAAAGTAAGATTTTATACACTGTTGTTATACTTTCTACAATATAGACCTTCAATGTACACTGTTGTTATACTTTCTACAATATAGACCTTCAATGTACATTGTTGTTATACTTTCTACAATATAGACCTTCAATGTACATTTGTATAGTAAACTACAGTGAACCTGTCTAAACTGAACCTTATTTTGACCAACTTTTGTGTTTGGAATAGACAGGTGTTCATTTTATACAGATTAAATTAACAAAGATTTCCTACATCAGGACTTTAATGAAAGTTCAGTTTATACAGAATTCTGTTTTATTCAGGGCTGGCTGTATTTATAATTTGGAAGGGTTAAGTATCGTTAGACTTCCTCTGCTTTCGTAATGTTTAAAGAATTAAAGAAATTAAAGTTAGACTAGACTTTCAAAGACAAAATTATCTTAATTTTTCACATGTAACAAAAATACATGAGACGGCTATAAAATTTGTTTTAATTTCATTTCGGTTTCTTTGAAAGCCAGTGACGAATGTGTGTGTAAACTGATAGATATGGTAGATAGTATATCTGCATGTAGACTTGTATAATATTAAACAACTACAGATACATGGTTATATGTTTAGGACAACATCAAATATAAAGACCAATGTTTTCTGTAATGGGCATGATGTGTAAGTTGTTATCTCTAAGATGACAACTATTCTTTCAAAAGTAATGTAGAAATTCATGGCTTCATTCCACAAATTAAATTGTTCCCCACATTCTAGCGGAAAGATTTCTGAAAGCTGAATCAGTCAATTATATAACAGAAAGAGGGAGGAAGAGATACACTTTCAAACTGAAGAATTGGCAAGTATATTTGGTATATGTAACTGTAATTGCATGTATAATGATCTCTATTTTAGACAAACCACCAAGGCAGCCCAACTATCTCAAGTACAACAACAATCTACAGCATCACCATTACTAGTTTCTTCAACGGCAGCATCATTGTTGGCTCAAAAACAACCCCTTACACCACAGACCCCAGCCACTCCAGCTGAAGCTTCACCTCTGTTACGTGAAGAATCTAACTCTGACTTACAGATTGTTGATGAACATGGACAACCTGTGGACTGGCAGAATGATCCAAATGAACCCCGGTATTGCGTGTGTAACCAGGTGTCGTATGGTGATATGGTCGGATGTGATAATGATGATGTAAGTGATACATATAGAATAATGGCAGATATGAAGACAGACATTATTGCAATTCAGATAGGACAAGCTGTGATACTAGTGATAATTTATGTCATTCATAACTGGCGTTTTAGATCTGCAACGTCATAATGTGTTTGATGTCAAACAAACTGATAATTTTTAGTATCAGATGCTGTCTGTTGATACTGAAAATATCAATCAATGAGAAGAAAGGAAAAATGTAAAAATCACAGAAATTATTCATTATTTAATATTTGGGTTAGGGGTTATGATGTTTAATGCCACATTCAACAATATTTCAGTTATATCGTGACTGTTAGTTTTATTGGTGGAGAAAACCAGAGTACCCGGAGAAAACCTCCCACCTGCCACAAGTCATTGACAAACTTTATCACATAGTATTGTATTGAGTACACTAAGTTTCATTGGTGGATGACACTAGAGTACACTGAGAAAACACACCGAACTGGTTTGAACCGACATTGGGTCCAAAGTATGATCGTCAATGCTCGAGACTAGTACACTAACCACTGTACTACAGAAGCGGTACTTAGCTTGTCATTTTATATAATGTTGTATCGAGTGGAATTTGAACTCATAATGTTAGTGGTGATAGGCACTGATCCCACAATAATAATCCCATAAGCAAAATTTTTAATTTCTGTTAATTGTTTACTTACTGAGTTCTCTTGCACTCATTTGTAGGTGAATTTTTCAAATTATTTTTCTAACCAAAGTCTTGTGATCGCTACTTTCCTAATAGTTTAATTTGGATTACTTTTACATGATATGTTCCATTTTTATTTATGAGACTAAATACTGATAAAAGTTTTTTTACGATGTGATTAAAATAAGATGTTTGTTGTTTTTGTTGTTTTTTTTTACTTGGCAATACACATCTAACAATATCCTATGTAGGGTCATGTTAGGTAACCTTTCATTCATCTTGGACCATCCAATTATATGCTAGATAGTTAGATATATTGACCAATCAGATAACAGCTCTCGTGTATTCTGTTTTATTACCTCAAGTTTTGATTGGCTTAGTGCTGATTGGTTGGTTGAAAAAATTAAGCCTGATGTGAACCATTATGGAATGTCATTAGTTGTTAGTGCATCACCAAAAATTATTTGAAAAAAAGGATAAAACAAATTCTATTAAATTTGATCGGATGTTTTATGTCTTTCATAAATATATCTGTAATATATATACATATATAATTATTTTTATCCAGTGTCCTATAGAGTGGTTCCATTATGGTTGTGTTGGCCTGACACAAGCACCAAAAGGAAAATGGTATTGTCCTCAATGTACAGCAGCAATGAAAAGAAGAGGAAGAAAATAACACATGTAGTCTATGTTTGTGTGTGTGTGGCATGTGAAGACGAGTGATTGTTTTCCGTTTTTGTTTGTTAATTTGTGTGAGAACTTTTGTATTAAAAACTACTGTATTTAAGATGAGCCAATACATGGGGAGTGATCATCAGGGGTGAGGGTTATGATATTTAACGCCACATTCAACAATATTTCAATTATATGGTGGCAGTCAGTTTAATTGGTGGAGGAAACCGGAGTACTTGGAGAAAACTACCGACCTACCGCAAGTCACTGACAAATTTTATCACATAAAGTTGTATCGAGTACAACTGGAATTGGTGGGATTCAAATTAACAACTTTAGTGATGATAGGCACTCACTCAGATTGCATAGTTATAAATCCAACTACAATACGATTACGACCATGACTGCCCCATGATCATCATTCTTTTAACTCCAAAATATCTAAATATATATCTTGTGGACTTACATGCACATGTCCTACAAAGTCTTGAAAACTGTTAGTAATTTCACCTGCATAATTTCTATAATGGGCTATATAACATTTGTCCAAGAAGTGCAATCATAGTTTTTGATATAATATTTCCATAATTACTAGTCATAAATCTGTTTTTAAAGAGCTTGTTTACTCCAGTCCATTCATTTATCACACTTTTAAAGCAACTACAAATTTTGATGTAATATTACATATTAACAACCTATTTACTGACCTTTGTGACTGCATATTATGTAAATGAATGTATGGCAATGAATACTTTGAAATTGTTATATCATGTCATTTCCTTCATTAATTGTGAAAGCTACACATACCGGTACATAATTTGTTTCTTGATCTGCATCATAGAGAGGATACTGCTAGAAATTAAGTTTGAATTTGAATATTTTTTTAATTTTTCATTATTTGGAAGAAAAATCATGTTAATTTAATGTGTTTCATAATTGTCACCATACAATGCAACAGATACTTAACACGAGGACAAGTTGCAGCATATTTTTACAAAGAGGTGGCAGGTTCATAGTTCACCCACTGAACTCTTATCACAGATTAAATACAATGTCAATCCTTGTAGCTTAAATGAAGGTGTTGTTGTAATTCATTCATTGTGAAGTGAAAAGTGAGCAATTTTTTTGTGATACCAAGCATGGATTTAAAAAAATAAAGAGTCCTCAACGTTTAAGTGAGTCAAGTGTTGTCCTTTTTCTTCTTTTTTTATATTAATATTTTCTGTTAGGTTTCTTCATTTCATTATAATTCTTGTGCTAAATCAAAGATAAAAAATCAATGTTGTATCTATTGCAATGAATTACATTATATCATCAATTCTCCATGCAGAAACTGATGCACCATGGGAAATTTTCTTTCAACCAATTTTTTTTTGGCCATACGTTGTTATGGTGTACAAAATAGATTACTGTTAATTTCAGAAATGGTAAATAGAAGAATTATGGCTTTTAAAACACATATAAGTGATTGTTGTGTATTTGTGTGACAGTTGTCTCTGTGTGTTTTACTACATGTATTATTTAGTCTTAAAGTTAAATACTATTTAAAATTATCTTCACGTTGAGCATGATGAATAAATACTATGATGTTTGTAATACAATGAATTGTTAAGATTTAATAACTAGTGCTACATGATTCTAAGTGTTGTTTATTTGCCATCTGCCAATCTTCAATGGTGGGTGTGTGGGGGTCAATTCAAAGACCATAAAATTGGTATTTGTTGCTTCTCCGCCAAACCTGTAGCAAGACCACAGATCGGTTGGCTTTGTATCAGGATAATGTGTCCGAGTGGAGGAACATGTCTACCCATGGGCTGTACTTTCTGTGATCTAACACTATTAATGAATAAACTAAGAATTTAGAGCTAGTACAAGACTGAGATCATCTCATCAAAATGCTGTTTGTTCTTGCCACGATATAGCTGAATAAACAGCTGCGCCAAGAGCGCATGATACACCCGTCGTCAACATTCATACAATATTTGTAAAGACTTTCTTTCCCATAACTCTTGAATGAAAAATCTAAATTTCACCAAATAGTATACAGACCGTAAGACTATCAATTCCAATAACTGTGCGAAGTTTGAAGTGAATTGGCCAAGGGGCTCTCAATTTACAGCGCGACATACGAAAAATTGCCTACAATTTGATGAATAAAGTCCCATAACTCTAGAATGAAAAATCTAAATTTCACCAAAAAGTATAGACCGTAAGACTATCAATTCCAATAACTATGCGAAGTTTGAAGTGAATTGGCCAAGGGGTTCTCAATTTACAGCATGACATACGAAAAATCGCCTACAATTTGATGAATAAAGTCCCATAACTCTGGAATGAAAATTCGAAATTTTACCAAAAAGTATACATACCGTAAGACCATCAATTCCAATAACTCTGTGAAATTTGACGGACATTGGTATACCATAATACGTCCTGTCTTAAAGACGGGCGTATAAAAATTGCTCTCTAGGTATTAAACAACAATCACTCTCACTCATTGGTGGGTAGCTCACATGGTACCAAAGGGAGATAATATGCATATTTACCAGATATCAATGTTTTCGTTTGGATGCATATTTTCAAAAAATATCTGTTCTTGTTTAATTACTGTCAACTGTGTGCTCTGATTTATTTCAAAATCCTTTGCAAAGCACATTTAAATTTAGATTTTTTTTAATTTCAACTTAAAAGTTGATATTTTATTTTCAGAGATAAAAGTTTTCTTTTCTGCAACATTCCCATTTTTATCAACTCGAAACAAGAATATTTATTACAAGTACTTTTAGAAAACCATCAACCTGTCGCATGTCCCTGGCAAAACTATCAAAAATTTGTATCGAGTATACCTCGCCACCGGCAGGAATCAAACTCACTCTCTGGCGATAGGTACCAATTCCATAAGTAGATGTAAATTCAACTATCATACAAATCTGGCCTTGACATCTCCATTTGTTTTATACAATATGAAACATTGTGTGAGGTTTATTGAGAAATACTATATAAAAACAACATTCCATGTAATAATGTTGTGCTTATTTCAAGAGGTACATCTCCATGAACCAACTGTCACTGTTTTTTCTTTGCTTGATTTATTTAATGAAAAGCAAGTGGTTGCTTGTTTTGATTGGCAGATCAACAATCGCTGTTTGACTATAGATTTTCCAAGTAATAATTTTTTTTGACAAATTAATGTGTACCAAACGTAAGAAATATTCACACAAAATGTCTTGCCCCATTCATAAGATTTGGTTTGGTTTATGATGGTCAACGCAACTTTCAACAATATTTCAGTTATATCGTGGCGGTTAGTTTTATTGGTGGAGGAAATAAAGAGTACCAGGAGAAAACCACTGACCTGCCAAACTTTATCACATAAAGTTGTATCGAGTATACCTCTCCATGAAAATGTTCAAACTCATACTTTTAGTGGAGATGGGCACTAATTGCACAGGTAGTTGTAAATCCAACTACCAAACAATCACGACCACCCCTTGCTGTACTATGGCAACCAGTTTTATGACATAGATCAAATACAACTCCCAAGCTGGAAAGAATTATTGACGTTTAGTGTCACTTCTCTGCAACTGTCAGTTTTATTGGTGGAGGAAACCAAAGTACACTACATGGAAAATACAACTAACAGTCTGCAAGTCACTGATAAATTTTATATTCGTGTTGCTATGTATGTGCCACAAGATTAAGGTGACAATTTTTTACTTTAGAATACATAATTAACTTGCTACTTTACGATGAAATGCACTATATTATTTACATACATTGTAAGATACATACAGCTTGTATATGGATATAAATTGGTGGGGGAAACAAATTGCTGAAAACTGAACTGCTGTTCATAGAAATATGAGAATATGCCTGCATTACCCAGAACATCTTCGCTAGCCAAGGGTTACAATTCGGGTTCCCCTTCTCTCCACCCTTGGCAGATCTAGAATACATTTTGAAATTCGCGCGCAATGCCACCTGGTGGTTTATCGAAGTTGCGCCCCTTAGATAGCCGTCATCGCCAGCCAATCAGAATCGCTTTGTTATACGTATGCTGGAGAGTTGAAAATGGCAGCGCCCAGTGAAGAAAAACTTATTTGTGATAAATTTAATTTGGAAGCACTTACTGTCAACCAAGTGAAAGTATCAAAGCTTTGGCAGACGGGAAAGATGTTTTCATTGGAACCAAAACGAGAAGTGGCAAATCGTTGTCATATGAGAGCATTCCGGTGCCATCTTTGTTTACATTTCGTCGATAACATGTGCTCCGTGTAAAACGTCTTCTGATTGGATACGTGTACGGGTAGCCGTAACCAATGAAATATTAAAGCGCGAATCCTCAAAATGTATTCTAGATCTGCCAAGGGTGGAGAGAAGGGGACCCGAATCGTAACCCTTGGCTAGCGAAGATGTACCCAGAAGTATTTATGAATAAGTCTATTTCTACGAGAAATATATGAATAGGTTTGAAATTTTAATTACATTGTATATGAATAGGGGTCATAAAAGTCCCAGCAACCTTGTCAGTAAATTCTACACTGTTCATCAGAGTACAACAAATTGTGTTAGCTGGCTGATTTATCATAGGAATACAAATGGTATATAGATTGTTATAGAAATTATGCAAGTGAATATATTTAAGATATTTTGGAGTTGAGAAGACTTCTGATCACAGGCTGTCATGGTTGTAATCGTATGGTAGTTGGATATACAACTACTTATGCAATCAGTGCCTATCACCATTAACATTGTGAGTTCGAATCCAGTCCATTTGAGTTGAACTCTATACAACATTATGTGATAAACATTGTCGGTGGTTTTCTCCACCAATAAAACTGACCCCCACGATATAACTGAATTATTGTTGAAAGTGGCATTAAAAACCATAACCCAAACCCCGAGTTGCAATGTTAACACAAGCCACATTTTAATTGTTCCATTTTTGAAAATGGCTGTATATATTTAGGTGTACAAATATGTAACTATAAAGAATATGGTACAGATAACAGTATGGTTAATCACTGGAGTTACAGATTACATAAATAAGGGGGGAGGGGGAAATGATTATGATGTACACATTTAAAATATTTCTACAAATAGTACGAAACCGGAGAAAATCAGACAAGCGATATACATCACATAATGTTGTATCGAGTACACCTCGCCTGAGCGGGATTCGAACTGATTGCATAGGTAGTTGTAAATCCAATTACCATACAATTACGACCACAACAGCCCCTGTTGCAACTCGGGATCAGACCCAATGTTGGTATTGTTATTAAACTCTATGAATACATTTTTTTTTATTACTGTTACTTTTACATTCTAAACTTTGTTATTTTATATTAATTTTGTAGGCGATATTTTTGAGGAGATTCAATCAAATATATAGCACAGAAATAAATTCCATTTATTTTTATAGTAGAGCAATGGAGGCAGTTTTCGACCCCTTAAGATTAAAATGTGCAAACATGCGACATTAAACCATTGTGCCCTCACGTAGTGAAATATTATTAATGTACAAACTCCATTCAATGATTTTCACCATGCACTGGTCCCGTAAAACGATTCTGAAAGGAACATTTGTTTGTTAAAGTTTTCCAACTTTGGGAGGCAGATTTCGACCCCCTTGCTATATATTTTGAGTTACATCCCATATACTGTAGCTGCTGGAGCCAAACCTCTACCCTATATTACATACTTGTTTCTATAAATGTAATTATGTTGCTTATTATCAGCTGGAACATAAATATTCCGACAGTTCAATAATCAGTGGAATCATATCGGATCAATTATGGCCAGATGTAATATTATTTTATATGATTCCGTGTCATAATTTTTTTCACAGACACATTAGGCCACATTACAACAGGTTTGTCGCAGTCTATCATATTCTGAGAGTCGGCAGAATCAAGTAGCCACAAATAGTATTGAAATCTTGATGATACATCTAAAAAAAATAGGGGGTCGAAAACTGCCGCACATAAATTTTTATTTTCGACCCCCTTGGTCATGTGACCTTGACAGTTGGTATGTCAAAATCCATTGATCAGATTCACAGGCCATCGATGTGGACTTGCTTCATCATATATGTGAATATTTATCGTTGATAATATCTAATATGGAAATGTTAGTTTGAAGCTCCCTTCTAAATGATATCCATTAAGAAGCTTTTTTAGCTCACCTGACCCAAAGGGTCAGGTGAGGTATTGCCATCACTTGGCGTCCGTCGTCCGTCCGTTAACTTTTCATATTTTAATCTACTCCTCTGAAACAACTGGACCAAATTGAACCAAACTTGGCAGAAAGCATCTATATAAGGTCCTCTATAAAGTTTCTTCATTTCGTCCCATTCCGCCAACAAATATGGCCGCCAAGGGCAATTCTTGTTTCTGATTGGCTAATGTTAAAAAAATCTTCTCCTCTGAAACTGCTTGGCCAAATGGAGCCAAACTTGGCAGGAAGCATCTATGTAAGATCCTCTATAAAACTTCTTCATTTAATTCCATTCGGCCAACAAACATGGCCACTGTTACTAAAAATAGAACATAGGGTAAAATTGCACGTTTTTGGTAACAACTCAAAAACCGTTAATAATATCAGAAATCTGACACAGGTAAATATGATCAGCACAGGAAGATCTAACTACCCTGAAATTTTGAAGAAAATCTGATTACCTATCTTGGAGTTATTGCCCTTTTTTCGTCAAATTTTCAAAATTTTAATACTTTTCGTTTTTTATTTCAAAAACTATAAGAGATAGACGTTAAGTTTAAACAGCAAACATGTGCAGCATGTCAAGATCTACATGCCCTGCAATTTTGAAGTAAATCTGATTACCCGTCTAGGAGTTATTGCCCTTTTTTATTTTTTATTTTTTTAATTTAAACATTTTTGTCTGATATTTCAAAAACTATTAGAGATAAAGGTTAAGTTTAAATTGCAAACATGTGCAGCATATTAAGATCTACCTACCCTGTAATTTTGAAGTTAATTTGAGTACCCAATTTGGAGTTATTGCCCTTTTTTTCGTCAAATTTTCAAAATGTTAATACCTTTTGTCCTTTATTTCAAAAACTATAAGAGATAGATGTTAAGTTTAAACAGCAAACATGTCAAGATCAACCTAGCCTACAATTTTAAAGTAAATCTGATTACCCATCTTGAAGTTATTGCCCTTTTTTCATCAAATTTTAAAAATGTTAATACTTTTCATCCTTTATTTCAAAAACTATAAGAGATAGATGTTGAGTGTAAACTGAAAACATGTTCAGCTTGTCAAGATCTACATGCCCTGCAATTTTGAAGTAAATCTGATTACCCGTCTAGGAGTTATTCCCCTTTTTTCATCATTTTTTAGCTCACCTGACCCAAAGGGCCATGTGAGGTATTGCCATCACTTGGCGTCCATCGTCCGTCCGTTAACTTTTTCATATTTTAATCTTCTCCTCTGAAACAACTTGGCCAAATGGAACCAAACTTGGCAGTAAGCATCTATGTAATGTCCTCTATAAAGTTTCTCCATTTCGTTCCATTTGGCCTATAAACATGGCCGCCAAGAATAATTCTTTTTTCTGATTGGCTAATGTTAAAAAAATCTTCTCCTCTGAAACAGCTTGGCCAAATGGAGCCAAACTTGGCATAGATGGTCCCTGGGTGTGTCCCTTTTAAAATTGTGTCCGACAGCCCCACCCTCCATTCAAGATGGCTGCTGTTTTTTAAGGTAATGATTATCTCCCTTTGAAATTTGCTTCAGTATCATTCTATTGTCAGGTGAGCAATACAGGCTCAGTGGGCTGAGCCTCTAGTTTTAAATGGTTGTTTGTAGTCGCACAAATATTTTTTTTTTTCCAGCAGGTTTCGTAATGTTGACCTGTCACTATCTCCCTCGGTGGCTTCACAAGCATTTTACCAGACTCCTGACAACGCATCGTGTACTTCTTATGCCTAAAAATAGATTAGAGACTCAGAATATATGGAGGGGGTCGAAAACTACCCACGGTCGAAAACACCCTCCATTGCTCTAATAAATAAATGAAAGGAACTTTAAATGAAATTAAAAAAAAAAATTATTCAAAATACAAAACAGCAGTTTAATGTGCCCAACTGCTTGTTGCCATGGGTACACTGGTTCTTTAAGCCTATCCCTATAGATCATGAATCAGCATGATCAAATATTGCATAAACTTTTAAAGGGACATAATACACAAATTAATTTGAGCAAGTGAGTGGGTTTTTTTCAACGGCAAGTGAGTAGTTTTTCAGCTATCAGAATGTCATGGTGAGAACATTTAATTTTGAGATGACGATGATTCCTGCTTTGTACCCAATAGCTACATGCGAAAATATAGAGAGGGGCAGTCATGGACGTGATCGTATGGTAGTTGGATTTACAACTACCTATGCAATTAGTGCCCATCACCACTGATGCTGTGAGTTCAAATCTCGATAAGGGTGAGGTGTACAACATTATGTGATAAAGTTTGTCAGTGACTTGCAACAGGTTGGTGGTTTTCTCTGGTTCCTCCATCAATAAAACTGACCGCCACGATATAACTGAAATATTGTTGAAAGTGGGGATAGAAACCATCAAACTAGAGGCTCAGGTGAGCCTGTATCGCTCACCTGACATAAATAAGCCCTCTTAAGAATGTCTGCATGCCGAATACATCTAAGATTTACTATTCAAATCCCATAGGGTTTTACAATGTATGCTAAAACTGTCTGCTCATGGCAGCCATCTTGGATAGAGGTCGTGGTCACCGGACACAATTGTAAAAGTATACTACCCAAGGACCATCCATGCCATGTTTGCTTTAAATTGGCTGACTGATTTCAGAGGAGAAGACTTTTAAACAATTTTCCCATAGGTCCTATGTTAAAACTATGTTCGCTGACGGCGGCCATTTTGGACCGAGATCGGGGTCACTGAACACAATTTTGGCAGTTGACCACCTAAGGACCATCGATGACATGTTTGCTATATTGGCTGACAGGAGAAGATTTTAAAACATTTTTTCCCCATAGGGTCCTATGTTAAAACTATGTCTGCTGAAGGTGGCCATCTTGGATGGAGGTCAGGATCACCGGACACAATTTTGAAAATTGACCACTTAAGGACCATCCATGCCATGTTTGCTTTAAATTGGCTTACTGGTTTCAGAGGAGAAGATTTTAAAATATATTTCCCATAGGGTCCTATGTTAAAACTATGTCCGCTGATGGCGGTCATCTTGGATGGAGGTCTGGGTCACTGGATATAATTTTGAAAGTTGACCATTTAAGGGCCATTCATGCCATGTTTGCTTTAAATTGACTTACTGGTTTCAGAGGAAAAAAAATTTAAACATTTTTCCCGTAGGGTCCTATGTTAAAACTATGTCTGCTGACGGCGGCCATCTTGGATGGAGGTCGGGGTCACAGGAATAATTTTTTGACCACCTAAGGACCATTCATGCCATGTTTGCTTTAAATTGACTTACTGGTTTCAGAGGAGAAGACTTAAACATTTTTTTCATAGGGTCCTATGTTAAAATAGGTCGAGTCATAGCGGCCATCTTGAATTTCCGATCGGCAAACGATTCACAAGTACAGGACCACCCAATGATCATTCCTGCAAAGTCACAATTCAATTGGCTTGGTGGTTTCTCACGAGAAGATTTTTAAAATTTCAGCCAATATGGACCCTGGCAGCCATGTTGGATTTCAAATCAGCACCAAAAACACAAATCTGGTAGAGGACCATCCAATGAACATGTATGGCAAGTTTGGTTGAAATCTGTTCATCGGTTTCAGAGAAGAAGAGTTAAATGTGAAAAGCTAATGGACGGACGACGGACGCTTACCCATGACAAAAGTTCACATGACCTATGGCCAGGTGAGCTAAAAAACAATCAAACAAACATATAGATGACTGTGAAAAAGATATGCCCATGTTGACTTCATCTTGTTATATATTTAACCAATGAAAATAAAAAATTATATATAAAAACTTTCATTTTACTTAGTTCTGACGAAAACAGTCAATACTAGTGTTATACAAAATAACTTATCATACATTCATATACATTGCAAATAGGTAAAATAATTCCAAGAAAATAATGTTAAACTTAAATGTACTCTATTTTTTTTTTTAAAAATCATGAAAAACATTGACAAAACAATTTATGCACTGTATAGTTCTCACGATGACAAAATATTTAAGTGCAAGTTGACAAATAATTAATTTTTTTAATGATGTTCTAATGGACTGTTATACAATAAGGACACCAATACTTTTGTTCCATGACAACATCAAAAAAAATGTAAGCTTAGTAAGCTGGTTGTGTAGCTCTCTGTTCTTTTCTTTTTGCCTTCCTGATCGTACGCTGCTCTTCTTCAAAAGCTTCTATATCAATATTGTCAAACAATTTTGTGACAACGCCATATCCAAGTGTATGGGAGCCATCACGTATTGTGAATCTTTCCCCTTTCTCTAATACCATTTTTTTCTTCAATGTGAATTGAATAGCTGCGTCTTCACCAGGCATAATCATATCTTTGTCTGGGATTTCAAGACAAGCTGCTGAATTCCAAGTCCTACAGAATAACTGAGCTTGGAAATAGTTTGTGAACGGTTTTTCTCTTCCTCCTTCGTTTTTACCAAGAAGATAAACTTGGGCTTCAATTTTGTTATAAAGTGATTGAGTTCCTGGTTTGGACAAAATCATACCCCTACGAATATCTTCACGTTTTAATCCCCTTAAAAGAGCTCCCATTTGATCCCCTGCTTCTGCCTGATCCAGAAGTTGATGAAACATTTCAATGCCAGTAATTGTTGATTTTAATTTCAAATCATAGCCCATAATTTCACATTCTGCTCCTTTCTTTATTATACCACGTTCAAGTTTTCCCGATACAACAGTTCCACGACCAGGAATTTGATATGTTCCTTCAATTGGAAGAAAGAACGGTTTATCTAAATCTCTTACTGGTTCTTCAATATAAGTATCAACAGCTGCAAGAAGCTCACGGATTTTATTTTCCCCTAGTTCTGGATTTTCACCTTTTAAGGTATTTAGAGCTGATCCTTGAATTACTGGAGTGTTGTCACCATCAAATCCCATTTCTGACAAAAGTTCTCTTACTTCCATTTCGACCAACTCTAACATTTCTGAGTCTGCAGCATCCGCTTTGTTGATAAATACAACTAGTCTTGGAATACCAATCTGTTTAGCTAATATGAGATGTTCTCTTGTTTGTGGCATTGTACCGTCAGTTGCTGCAACTACTAGAATACAACCATCCATCTGTGCTGCACCTAAAAATAAAAAGAAATATATCTCGTTACAAATAGTGAGTGAGTGATTGTTGTTTATTGCCAACTCAGCAATTTTTCAGTTATATCATGGCGAGAACAATTTAATTTTCAATGAGATGATGATGAGGTCTGCTTTGTACTAGACCAACATGCTTAGTTGCATTTTTATTGTGCTAGCTCACTGAAACAGCAGTCCATGGATAGACATGTCGTCCCATTCTGACACATTATCCCGATTCCGAGCCAACTAGTCTTTGCTCTTTCTCCTTATTGCTGCATGCTTAGCAGAGAAGCAACAAATACAAACTTATAAGTCTTTGATTTGACCCGATCAGGGATCGAAACCATTATACCATGTATGCAGTTTGTATTTGTAACAAACAGAAATGAATCTTTCAGTAAAAGAATGCATAAAAGAAAACAGTCAATATAACCAATATTAAGTTGTATTCTATACAATATGTACAGCATCGAAGTAATCCCAATATTAAGTTGTATTCTATACAATATGTACAGCATCGAAGTAATCAATGGTTCTTATTTTGCATGATTTTTTAATTCTTGCATCTAAAGAGGAATATGGTTTGTAACTTGAATTTGTGATTTGTCATGTCAAATCTGCAAATTCAAAAATACATACTTATAAAATGATTCAAATTCCTTGAAGTGACCCAGCCAATCAGAACTATTATCTGCTGTAGTTGACATATTTTCTCTTGGGAAACACCATCTCATTATGCATAACATACTAGTTATCCCATAATTATAAATACCATGTCATACACTGTATAAAGGCCAAAGGGACTAATAAACAATGAAAAGTACAAAGTCACATGACAATGCCACTGCTGATTTATTATAAATATAACACCATATTTCAAATACACAATCACAATAACATATATGCAAATCAAAAATAAAAGAAATCAATTATCTGAATGGGAATAGTTTGTTCTAAGGTCCTATCAATCAATAAATCAAGACAAATGTATGTCAAAAATAGATGGGGGGAGAATTCGCCTGCGACCACTTTGGCACTGTCATGCTCAGTGCTGAGTGAAAATAGCCCAATAAAAACCTGCCAATTACTTTATTGGAGTGGGGAAAAAAACCTCTACCAATGCGACGCCTTCCAAAATGAAATACGCCCTAGAGAAAACAATTTATTTGTAATTCCCTCTGGTCAAACGAAAAAAAATTATACGAATGTTGGATAAAACAACTTATAAAGCTTTGTTCAGGGCCATCCATTTTCTGCTCTGTAACTCCAGTCTAATTAATTTTGTCAAATGCCCTCAGAAAGGTATTCTGGAAATTTCAAATCTGACTCCCACCCCCATGGTGCATTCGGATCAGAGTTTTTGAAATTCGTCGGACCATCGTACCGAAGGGGGCAGATTTTCGTCAGAAGCCTCATATTTGGCAGTCCTATTGTCCGCCAAACATTTTGTTGTTGTTTTGTATGTAATGGCTTTGCAAAACATGTCCTGTGGTTATTGATTTACTGTTGAACAGATTGCTTATGCAACCTTGTTTCTAAATATAACGGTCGTATTTGTCTAGGTTTCATAAATAGCAAATCCGGTAAACAAAGTTATCCGCAGTCGTTCTGTAACATTATCGTTGATTGGTGGGATTAGGGGAATCCCTTTAAAGAATATCACGTACAATCTCGTGATTGCCGACAGTTACCAAATATAGAACTTAAAACTAGTTCCGACCAATGGAAATTGCTTAAAGGCGATGACATCGATTTCTAAAAAAAGCGATTCTATTTTTGTAAAATATTGTTTATTTACTTCATCATCATCAAAACCTTTTACCCGTTTTGAATTTTGATTTGTTTAATTTACCGGCAAGGATTTAAAATGTTCATTTTCTCTACTACTGTATTTTTCGCAGAACGAAGGTACCGATGACGATTTGTATCTTAATATCTTATGTCCTTACCAGCTTCAAAGAAATGTTGTGATCCATAAAATTTACAAAGGGTTCTCGTTCTGGATTAAAAAGGCCGGCACAAGTCACAAATGACAATGCAACAAATGCAGAAAAAAGATTTAAGTATGAAAAGGAGAAAAGGCCTAAATGGATTTTCAGTGCAAAATGGTGCGAAGGTCGTCCCTGGTTAAACAAGATATGATTATAATCTAACGATTATGAAGTCTCCCAAACCGGCCACTGACACTATCTACCCACATATCAAATTTTGATGATATCGGACAATGTTGAATTTTTACCCCTCATTTTTATGCCGTGTTTTGGCAGCCATTTTGAAAATGGCAGACATCTTGAAAATTTTGCTCCTCTAATGGTGACCTATCACTATGTCAAAATTTATGTCTCTATCATTATCCAGTTAGAAGTTATCAACATTAATGTACGAAATTTCAATTTTCCCATAGGATTCTATAGTAACCCCCATCCCCTTTGAACCCCCAAAAATATGGCTTTCACTCCCTTTACCACAAATCTGAAAACTTTAGGATCAACTAGAAACATATATCTATAACTCCACCAAGTTTCATGAAATTCTGTCCTGTAGTTCCTGAGATCTGCCGTGGACAAGTTCATGGTGCACGGAAAGAAAGGAGAATAACAAGAACAAGAAGAAGAATAACAAGATATGATTATAATCTAACGATTATGAAGTCTCCCAAACCGGCCATTGACACTATCTACCCACATATCAAATTTTGATGATATCGGACAATGTTGAATTTTTACCCCCCATTTTTATGCCGTGTTTTGGCAGCCATTTTGAAAATGGCAGACATCTTGAAAATTTTGAAAACGCAGAATTGCTCCTTTAATGGTGACCTATCACTATGTCAAAATTTATGTCTCTATCATTATCCAGTTAGAAGTTATCAACATTAATGTACGAAATTTCAAGTTTCCCATAGGATTCTATAGTAACCCCCACCCCCTTTGAACCCCCAAAAATATGGCTTTGACTCCCTTTACCACAAATCTGAAAACTTTAGGATCAACTAGAAACATATATCTATAACTCCACCAAGTTTCATGAAATTCTGTCCTGTAGTTCCTGAGATCTGCCGTGGACAAGTTCATGGTGCACGGAAAGAAAGGAGAATAACAAGAACAAGAACAAGAAGAAGAATAACAAGATATGATTATAATCTAACGATTATGAAGTCTCCCAAACCGGCCATTGACACTATCTATCCACATATCAAATTTTGATGATATCGGACAATGTTGAAATTTTACCCCTCATTTTTATATCGTGTTTTGGCAGCCATTTTGATAATGGCAGACATCTTGAAAATTTTGAAAATGCAGAATTGCTCCTCTAATGGTGACCTATCACTATGTCAAAATTTATGTCTCTATCATTATCCAGTTAGAAGTTATCAACATTAATGTACGAAATTTCAAGTTTCCCATAGGATTCAATAGTAACCCTCACCCCCTTTGAACCCCCAAAAATATGGCTTTGACCCCCTTTACCACAAATCTGAAAACTTTAGGATCAACTAGAAACATATATCTATAACTCCATGAAATTCTGTCCTGTAGTTCCTGAGATCTGCCGTGGACAAGTTCATGCTTCGCGGAAAGAAAGAATAAGAATAATAAAAATACATGTAATAATAAGAAACGGAGCAAAAACAATAAGTCTCCCAAACTTTGTTTGAAAGACTTAATAAGAAACGGAGCAAAAACAATAAGTCTCCAAACGTTGTATGGGAGACTTAATAATAATAATAATAAGAAACGGAGCAAAAACAATAAGTCTCCAAACGTTGTTTGGGAGACTTAAATATGACCGTGATGAAAATGTCATGACATGTACAATATGAACAAAGTATGGTAAACGAAGGGAAACCGGAAATCTAAAAAACAAACATCTTTTTATTACTGGGTGTAATAATTTCCGATCATCTGCCGTTTCAGATCATGAGAAATCAAAAGGTCATCTTGATGCTCTTTGCATTGAACAGAGTGTCCGTTGAAAATTGGTATGGAATAAAAATTACATGCTTTCAGAAATTTCTGTTAAAGTGTTTAGGTCTGGCAGAAAACTAGTAGATCCAGCAGAAACTGATATAGTGTAGGACCTATTGTCCTGCAGTCATATTTTTTTTTTCAAAAACTCTGTCGGATGCATATTTTGGCATGAATGGATTGTGTCAGATCAGAGCGCAGGAAAGATTTCATATTACTAGTTCAAGTCTGCAAAAATAATGATAATGTCTTACCTGTTTGTTGTTAAAGATGCATTTCAACAAATATCAACTTTGAATTATACACCATTTTTGTTGCCCTCAATAAGTGTACCACATGATCAATTTTGTGACATTATAGTTATAGTACGTTGTTCGATGACTGATTTTATAAAGGTGTTGAACAATTTTTCAAATTAATGACATTGAGAAACAGACTATAGCAAAAAATTCACTAAATTGATCATGTGGTACACTTACGCCGTTACGGATGGCAACAAAAATGGAATATATTTCTAAGTCGATATTTGTTGAAATGCATCTTTACACTACTTATAACAGTAAGAGATTATCATTATTTATGCAGATCATTTGAACTAGAAAATATGTCTATATATGAAATCTTACCTGTGCTCTTATCTGGCACATTCCATCAATGCCACAATATGCATCGAAATTCACCAGGGATCAGATGTGAAATATCCAGAAAACTTTTCTAAGTGCTTGCGACGAGATTAGACAAGAGGTACAGAGCAGAAAATATTTTTGGAAGTCTAATCTCAACAAGATTAGGGCATCCATACATAACTTTATTCGCATACACCAAAATTAGTAGGGGTGTAACGATACCCTTTTTCCACAAGCGATACGTATCGCGATATTTGATATGTATTAGTGATGGGAATCGGTAACATTTTCAAGATCGATGATCGTTATATCAACATCAGTCTTTATTTCAAGAGTATGATTGACAAAAGTAAAGATATGAATAAAATTGTATCACAAATTTATAAACTATAATTTTTCCATTAGTAAACATTAACTTAGAACAAAACAAAAGATCATTTTCCATATGTGTAACACCTGATCTAGATAGATAAATAATAGACTAGTCCAAATATGTGTTTGACAAAAGTAAAGATTTGAATAAAATCAAATAATATATTTACAAACTACAACTTTTCCATTTATAAACATTAACTTAGAACAAAACAAAAGATCGTTTTCCGTATGTGTAACACCTGATATAAAATGGACTATTCCGGGAAGTAGATAAATAATAGACTAGTCCAAATATGTGTATTGACTGAGTGTCAAAAGTACGCTTGGACAAAACTGCCAGATGTTTGTCAGTATGAGGGCAAAAAAAACCCAGCTGGGATAAAACTGCAATATTTTTGTCAGTATGGAGACCAAAAAATGCCAAAACAACCAAAGTTACATATAATTATATTTTAGACACTATAGAATCTGAATCGACCACAAGGTCTAAGAATCGATCATCGGATCATATGATGACGTCCGACTGATTAGTCGATGTTTCCGATGATCGGTGCACCACTAATATGTATTACGATACGTTTTATAGGAAACTGTAACTATTCCTTGAAGTCCATGCTGGTCGACATGGGCTCTGCCATGTTTTTTTTTATATGAGGTCGCTTACGTACTAGCGGAAATAATAAATATTTGATATCATATTTTATTAATTAATTATAAAAGCATAAATTAATCGATTCACTTTTCTCAAAATATCAATTATAAATGATCACCAAAAGAAAAAAACGGAAATTCAACACTATTTTTTTTTTTTTAAAATGAGCATTATATCGCTTGTATCGTAAGCGGCCTCCACGTATCGTGAACCGAACCGTCCCCAAAATAATCACAATTTCGGTACATACGGTGAATCGTTTCCCCCTTAAAAATTAGGATATATAATGTAACAAGCAATGTACCTTGAACAAATATAATGATGTATTTTTATGCAAATAATGCATTTGAAATGGAGAGGTCATTGACAAAGTGGGCCATCTTTTCTTATATTCCATGGATAGTCGACCTTTGCATTGATAGAAACAAGTCAAGTGCCTGTGATAAAAACCTGTAGATTTCTTTCTTCTGAAAAAATCCAAAGTAATTTTTACGCTCCCTGGTAGAAGTATGAATAGGTTACGTACTAATGCACTTCAAAATGTTCAACAACATGGCTGCCAACCAGAAATAAATTAAAAGACAAATCACGTGACCTAAACTATCTCCAATATAAATAATACACGAGTAGCAAATAAAGTGATCGATGCAATGAGAAAAAAGAAGAAATACAGAACAATACACCTCTAGTCGATTTTTTTTTCAAATAAAAATGAAACGGAAAATCCCGAACTCAAAGCGAATAACACCGAATCATTTGCCACTGAGCATTCTCATTCATTGTGATCATCTGCTGCAAGAAATCCAAAGTTTTCAGCTGTAGAGTTTTAGGTAGTGTTATTTTTAAGCTTGATATTTTGTAAACAGGAAGAAAAATTACTGTTCTTCGGGAGCATTTCAGGTTGCACCTGCCTCATATTATTTTGTAAACTGGAAGAAAAATTGCTGTTCTTCGGGAGCGTTTCAGGTTGCACCTGCCTTATATTATTGGTTGCAGTTGTATTATCTCTTCATTTCTTATGTTGTTATAATATGTTTTTAGTCAATATTTATCTGATGTAAACAACGTGTGTGTACCTGTAATCATGTTTTTTATGTAATCTGCGTGACCAGGACAATCCACATGGCCATAATGACGTTTTTCTGTTTGGTATTCTAAAGTTGCAGCATTTATTGTGATTCCTCTGGATTTCTCTTCTGGAGCATTGTCTATATCTTCATATGCTTTGAATGTTGCTCTCTTCTCTGCGGATAGCACCTTTGTAATTGCCGCTGTCAATGTTGTTTTTCCATGATCCACATGTCCGATAGTGCCGATGTTCATATGCGGCTTGTCACGAACGTATGTTTTCTTTTGACCGGGTGGTTTTTGTTGAAGATGACATCCTGTAGTTGAAAATGCTTTATTCAATACCAATGCATCATGTCGAACGCACTGTGCATATTTTGTGAAAATCAAGGAACGTGAGAGCATGGTGGCCATTGCATTAAATTTGTAACCTTGAACAACTTCCGGTTAGGTCTTATCAATTTGGATATGGTGTCTCCGTGCTTCCAAAACATGATAAGAATTCCTGCATATGATAATTCGCATTAGTACATAATTACATTACTTCCGTTTTTCATTGAAATGTTACAATATGATTGGTTATGAAGTGGCGTCATTGTAAAAATACCTGAGCAAATATTGATTAACTCTTATATCATGGAGTAATTTGCCGTCAATTTATTTATATTAGTGGCGTTCACAGGTGCTTGTGGACAGGACACAGTATCCCCTCTTTTACACTGACCCTACCCCCCTTTTTTAAATTTTTTTATTATTATTATTTTTTTTATTTCCATGGCTTAGAAATATGTAAAACAGCAATAATATGCCGTTTTTTTATTGCATAAGTCGACTGATATGTATATAGAGATGCCGTTTTCTGATTGCATCAGTCGACTGATGTAAAAAAAAAAAGGGGTAGGGTGTAAAAAGGGGGGATGCTGTGTCCTGTCCACAAGCACCCTGTGGTGGCGTTTTATTACCGATTGACTAATATTAACAATCGGCTGTTGCTAGTTTTGTATAAAATTTGTCCGGGCTAACTCAGTGTACCACCCTCCCCCCAAACCACGTGGCCACTCTAATGGCCACTTGCGTACGTCCAGCTCAGGTAACTCCGATGATTTACCTGTTGATCGGGAGATCAGGTAACCCCGACTTAATCCTATGTTAATCTGTACTCGGGTGAGTTGTTGTTGGCTTGCTAACGTGTCACTCAACAATTTCTTACGTGAATACAGCTTATGCCTAAAATCAGTCAAGTTCTTCTTGTTCAAATTAACAACAGGAAGCATCTGGCCAAGAACCATCATTGGTTGTAAATTCCAAAACCAATTCACCAATGTCAACTATAACAAATACACCTACTAGTACTAGTAATTCGAGCAGCAAACGTAAATCACCAGTGCAAGGACACCAGGACCAAATTAAATACAGAATGCTGGAAATTGCTGAAGAAGAACATAAACAGAAAATGAAAATTTTGGAGTTGAAAGAAAATATTTAGCTTTTAAAGAACTTTGAAGTAAAACTTGAAAAAGAATTAAACTCAAATGTATGTAATAATGTTACGGAAAATGGCAATGTTCGTGCATCTGCAAACGTTAACAATTCTAAAGATAGGGATAATTGTGGTAGTTTTTGGCAACCATTCTAAAATGTTAATTTGTATTCTATTCAAAATGACAGTTTGTTGTTATTGATTGTATTGTGTAAATTTTGGTAAAAAATAATAAATTTACTAAATACCTGTTTATCTCACTGGAAATGTCGTATCAGAATTGCCCTCAACGTTTGTCCTCCTTGGTTAGCATTTGGTGGTACTGGAACTGGTACATTGTTGTCATTTTCATCACCTCCGTCAGGAATAGGAATTGCAGCTTTCCTGGCAATATTATACAGCACGGAACATGCAGTAATGACCAGTAAGTTTGTAGATAGCTTAAATCTTAGCTGTTGTCGTAAGCAGGGAAAGCGTCTTTTCCATATTCCAAACACATTTTCTATCTTCACACGTGCATTACAAAGTGCATAATTGAAATGTCTGCTCCCGTGTCGTGCATGTCAGAGTGGTGTAATCAAATAAGGTCTGAGTGGATATCCGTTGTCATCTATTAATATACCTTGGATTTCCCTTCTTTCCAAACGGGCACAAATGTTACTGCTCTCAAAAATCCGACTGTCATGAGTACTTCCAGGCCATCTTGCTACACCATTTGTTAGTATCAGATCATGGTCACAAATTGCCTGAGCATTAATGGAAAAAAATCCTTTTCTGTTGCGGAATAATTCTGCCGTATCCCATCCTGGTGATTGGATAGGAATATGTGTACAATCTATATAGCACCTACGATACCAGGAATTCTGCTTTGCTGCATAAACTACCTTTGAATTTCTTGAACTTTATTTCCGGATGGAAACTTAACATATTGTTTGTACAGTGAAGCAAGTGCTATGGATACCCGCTTAATTATACGTGAAACCGTGCTTTCATGAACACCGAACACATCTTCTATATGTATATTTCATATCAGTCGACTGATGCAATCAGAAAACGACATCTCTATATACATATCAGTCGACTTATGCAATCAGAAAACGGCATATTATTGCTGTTTTACATATTTCTAAGCAATGGAAATGAAAAAAAAAATGAAAAAGGGGGGTAGGGTGTAAAAAGGGGGGATGCTGTGTCCTGTCCACAAGTACCTGTGGCATGAATGATGATTTTACCTTTTATGAGTCAATTTGTTTTAACAACGGAAGAATTGCTGTATTCGAAAAGTGCGTGAAGGAAAGAACATTGGTATAAATTACGACTGGGCTTTTATCTTTTAGTGCTGTGTGTATATACGTTTTTAATATGAATAACTAAACAGCGGAATGGACTTTTAACAACGCTATTAACTGTAATACTTCTGTGAAACGACTATTTTACAATACACGTTTTATACTTTTTAGTATTGAATGTAAATACGTTTTTATGCCACTAACACATGAAAATGATGAACTTTTAACTACTACGTATATCTTATCATAACTGTAAATACGTATCTTTTTAGGTATGTGCCCGTTAAGTTAGATTTTATAATATAATTTTATCCATAGTTGGAGTGCTCCTAATTTCGGAGGAATTTTACCTGTAAGTGAGCAAGTGGTCACGTGATTATAAAAGAGATGTTTTACATCCCAATAAAACTCAAACTCGAACTTGCACGTGCCTCCATGACGACGTCAGATGTAAACAATCAATGGCGTAGTAATTTTCAACAGCAAATAATCTAACACAAATAAAATTCACAGCGAAAATGTGATAAGAATTGAATGCATTTTTTTGTAGTTTTATAGGCGTGTAAAAGCGTGGACCGAGGCACATTTTTTGTATGAAGCGCTATGCAAAATGTGCTTCGGTCCACGCTTTTACATGCCAATAAAACTACAAAAAAATGATTGTGGGAACGAATTGAAAAATGATCTCAGAAAAAAGTCCCATACCGAAGAAAAGCTTAAAGATACCAAAGAGGTAATCGGAAGTCGTAAAAAAGGACAGACCGCAATGACCAAAGGAGAAACAGACGAACAGATAATGTTCCACAAAACAGTACTCAGAAAATTAAAGATCAAGCAACACCAACCTCATTGAAACCGGGGCCGAATTCATGTGCTCTGGTTGGAGTACACAGTTGCCGCTTCACTGCCAACGACACCCGTCGTATATGGTTGGCCATCCATGCAGTAATTTAATAATAAACTGTATTACAACAAAGGCAAACAAGACACTTGGGTTCCTCTGTAGGAATATTAACATCAGTTCCACCACAGTCAAAGAACAGGCATACAAATCTCTAGTTCGACCATCATTTGAATATGCCTGTTCTGTATGAGACCCATACACCACTGAAGAAAACACAACTAGACTAGAACAGGTGCAACGTAGGGCTGCAAGGTATGTTACTAACCGCTATCATAACACCTCTAACGTTAGTAACATGATAGAACATCTAAATTGGCGAAGCCTAGCAGATCGAAGGTCAGATGCACGCCTAGCCATGTTATATAAGATCTCGCATGAACTAGTAGCTATCCCAAAACAGACATACTCCTACCACAATTTAGATTCTCACGGAACATGCACTCACTCTCATACCAACTACCACCAACACCTTACAACTCAGACAGCAATCTTTCTTTCAGCGAACAATACGAAACTGGAACAGTCTCCCCCTGAACACTCTGAAGAGTGACTGTTGAGTCATTCAAATCAGCTGTCTCACACATTAACCACTAGTTCATCAAAAACTCTTTATACTAGTTTTATCTTAAGAACAAAAGTAAAAAAAATAAATAAATAAATTTACTCATTAAATTTCATTTTCTAAAATAAAATTGTTAATTATAGCACCTGAAGGCAATACCTATCGTAATTGGTGGAATCTTCAGTTAGTTGAAGGCGGCCTCTTATATAGTAGAAGTTAATGAAACCTGAGAGTATTTAATAAATTACTCCCAGATGAAAACTAAAATGAAAGAATATTTTAAACCAGGAAAATTGTTTTATTGTAGTAAAAATATTGGAATGTTATATTCAACTAATGTGTCGTGCTAATTACGAGTGTTGAGGTTGATCTAGGACATTCTAGGGGAACAACCCACTAATTGGTTGAGTTGGTATATGGCATATGACATCTTGACTCGGTACTCGCTGCATGGACTGTATGTTCCTGGCTGGGCACCAACAAATTAGATCCACACATAACGGTAATCACCTGTGATAGCGGGTCGTTGTCACAGATCATGACAAGAAAATTGTAGCATTGCATTGTACGTGGACCTCTTGTTATGTACTATAAGGGT
The DNA here is from genome assembly GCA_963680875.1 of Bathymodiolus brooksi. Taxonomy (NCBI): domain Eukaryota; kingdom Metazoa; phylum Mollusca; class Bivalvia; order Mytilida; family Modiolidae; genus Bathymodiolus; species Bathymodiolus brooksi. The sequence continues at coordinate 61,456,394 of OY804575.1, forward strand.
TTATTCAGTTGATTCACAAATAAGCTATGAACAACTGTAACTGCCTCGTCTGCCTCAATGGTAGTTATATATACGGCCCTGCCTCATACATTAATGGGCGACTAGCAGAAAAGTTAGTTTTGTGACCTATGCTCATTCTTTTGTTATTCCAGCCCAGAACATTATGTACCTATCATCAGGGAAAAAAATGATAACTTGGTATTTCTTTTTTAAGTTCGACACAACCTAAAATCATCTGCGTGTCGGCGGACACTGGGGTATACGTAAATGAAAATAAATACCGAACTATAACAACGTGAAGAAATGTATAATGGTATAAAATGAAGAAAACGATCTCTAGTAAAATCCGGGGCGAATCCTGCTCTTCTAGTAGTACATGTCGTGTTATTCGTGTTTGAAATCAGATGATAAGTCATGCTCGGTCAGTAGTCGCGAACAAAGAAAAGCACGGGATTTGACATGGGCAAACGAAAATTTGTGTTCGTGTGATACAAACATTCCATAATAAAACGTAGATATCAAATTTAGTGCGCACGACGGGTTTCTGGAATAACCGTCATTAGGTGCGCTCAAAATCGAAAGATTGGTAAGCCAAATAATAAGTTTTGGGAGCAATAAAACAAAAAGGCTTAAACAGGAAAGACAGTCAACCAAGTTACGATGGCGACCGAGAAACATTCGAAATCGGACTTCGACCAAGATCGTATACGTTCCTTGCTTCACCATTACCACAGGGACTCTGCATACACACAACTTGTGTCTTTTTATATATATTTGTTTGTGCACTTTAATAGCTGGTCGTGAAATTTTCATTCACAAAGCGCAACATTTTATGGATCATGATAAGTTCACAATGCAAAGAGCCTCTTGGCGGGAATTTGTATTAAACGTTACCGTGACGCGTTGCAAACGTAATTATAAATGGCGACGTCTTCGTTGGTATTGGCTATCCTAGCTTTATTGTTCGAGAAAATACTTACATCAGAAATTGGTTGTTCTGAGAAGAAATATATATGTAGGCAATACAAATCATTACTGACAGACACGATAATTCTGACTGAAGACAGAACACTTTGTAGTGGAAAGTGCTACCGTTCAAGTATCTGCAATGGCACGTGGTCTAATTGGACAACGACGAAACCAATAATATTGCATACAAGTGTTTCAAATTCATCCATTGGTAAGTATTGTACTTATTAGTTAAACAAAAGTCTTCAAATCCTGTCTGTGTATTGGTTTTACTGATGACCAACATTACACCATTTATAATCGTACAGGGATAGTAGCCTATATATATAGTCATAGATACAATAGGCAGCGATGGGGACATAAAATAAAACATGGTCTTCCTAAGAATCAGGAATGGAAATGCGATTGTACTTAGCCAGTGATTGCACCCCCGAGTTTATTAGATTGCTCTAGGAGAATCAATTTTCATCATATGAAAATAAATCTTCTTTGTCTTTGAAAACAAGGTGTAAAACAGCAATATCCAGTAATGATAACCAACCAAAACTAACGAAAATTAGTTTTAGGTAACTTGCAATATTATTTTCATTCGAACACTTATATTTTAACCAGAAGAAAGGCACAATAGCTGGTTTACAGACGGATATGTAGTATGCTTACTACAGCATGGCGCATATATTTGATTCTGCCTTGAAGTTTCATTTGGTTAAGCTTATTGAAATGAACACTGACATGAACAAGGCAAATCTTTCCATAGTTCGTCAAAGTCTGCATCAAACTGAGAAATAGTATGCACAAAAAAAGATGTTACTGCACTTCGGAACACACTAATTGGTTGAGTTGGTATATGGCATATGACATCTTGACTCGGTACTCGCTGCATGGACTGTATGTTCCTGGCTGGGCACCAACAAATTAGATCCACACATAACGGTAATCACCTGTGATAGCGGGTCGTTGTCACAGATCATGACAAGAAAATTGTAGCATTGCATTGTACGTGGACCTCTTGTTATGTACTATAAGGGTTTATTCAGTTGATTCACAAATAAGCTATGAACAACTGTAACTGCCTCGTCTGCCTCAATGGTAGTTATATATACGGCCCTGCCTCATACATTAATGGGCGACTAGCAGAAAAGTTAGTTTTGTGACCTATGCTCATTCTTTTGTTATTCCAGCCCAGAACATTATGTACCTATCATCAGGAAAAAAAATGATAACTTGGTATTTCTTTTTTAAGTTCGACACAACCTAAAATCATCTGCGTGTCGGCGGACACTGGGGTATACGTAAATGAAAATAAATACCGAACTAACAACGTGAAGAAATGTATAATGGGATAAAATGAAGAAAACGATCTCTAGTAAAATCCGGGGCGAATCCTGCTCTTCTAGTAGTACATGTCGTGTTATTCGTGTTTGAAATCAGATGATAAGTCATGCTCGGTCAGTAGTCGCGAACAAAGAAAAGCACGGGATTTGACATGGGCAAACGAAAATTTGTGTTCGTGTGATACAAACATTCCATAATAAAACGTAGATATCAAATTTAGTGCGCACGACGGGTTTCTGGAATAACCGTCATTAGGTGCGCTCAAAATCGAAAGATTGGTAAGCCAAATAATAAGTTTTGGGAGCAATAAAACAAAAAGGCTTAAACAGGAAAGACAGTCAACCAAGTCACGATGGCGACCGAGAAACATTCGAAATCGGACTTCGACCAAGATCGTATACGTTCCTTGCTTCACCATTACCACAGGGACTCTGCATACACACAACTTGTGTCTTTTTATATATATTTGTTTGTGCACTTTAATAGCTGGTCGTGAAATTTTCATTCACAAAGCGCAACATTTTATGGATCATGATAAGTTCACAATGCAAAGAGCCTCTTGGCGGGAATTTGTATTAAACGTTACCGTGACGCGTTGCAAACGTAATTATAAATGGCGACGTCTTCGTTGGTATTGGCTATCCTAGCTTTATTGTTCGAGAAAATACTTACATCAGAAATTGGTTGTTCTGAGAAGAAATATATATGTAGGCAATACAAATCATTACTGACAGACACGATAATTCTGACTGAAGACAGAACACTTTGTAGTGGAAAGTGCTACCGTTCAAGTATCTGCAATGGCACGTGGTCTAATTGGACAACGACGAAACCAATAATATTGCATACAAGTGTTTCAAATTCATCCATTGGTAAGTATTGTACTTATTAGTTAAACAAAAGTCTTCAAATCCTGTCTGTGTATTGGTTTTACCGATGACCAACATTACACCATTTATAATCGTACAGGGATAGTAGCCTATATATATAGTCATAGATACAATAGGCAGCGATGGGGACATAAAATAAAACATGGTCTTCCTAAGAATCAGGAATGGAAATGCGATTGTACTTAGCCAGTGATTGCACCCCCGAGTTTATTAGATTGCTCTAGGAGAATCAATTTTCATCATATGAAAATAAATCTTCTTTGTCTTTGAAAACAAGGTGTAAAACAGCAATATCCAGTAATGATAACCAACCAAAACTAACGAAAATTAGTTTTAGGTAACTTGCAATATTATTTTCATTCGAACACCTATATTTTAACCAGAAGAAAGGCACAATAGCTGGTTTACAGACGGATATGTAGTATGCTTACTACAGCATGGCGCATATATTTGATTCTGCCTTGAAGTTTCATTTGGTTAAGCTTATTGAAATGAACACTGACATGAACAAGGCAAATCTTTCCATAGTTCGTCAAAGTCTGCATCAAACTGAGAAATAGTATGCACAAAAAAAGATGTTACTGCACTTCGGAACACACTGAACTTCGCTACACGTCCAATATATGGAGACAGAAATAAACGTTAGAGAAAACCGAATTCAGTTTGTCGAGATCACCCAATTTCAATCAACCTATTTGATCGTCAAAGTCCATCTTCTCCGCTGATGCGATATATATAGTCTAACCATGCGTTATTCGCATTTTTTCAGTCAAATATAATGTGGACATTATGATCTTGTTTAAAAAAAACCATATGATCCTTGCTTAAAGAATAAAAAAAAACTTACTATCGGTTCATTTCTGCTATTATATACAGACAGTATAGAGAAAACATGTAAAACATTGCCAAAGGACTTCAACTTCTCAATTACTTTTGACAGAAAGAAGACAACGGTACTGCCATGAGAACCAAAAAGTAGAAATACAGTTAAGACATGCCAATCAAACAGAAGAGCGACTTAGGTTAAGAAATTACATTGCACATAGAATTAGGAGAAGCAAGAGAAGACAACTCAAGCTCCCATCGAAAATTAATAAACTAGTTGCAACAAATCTTAAAACAATGAATGTTAAGTTCGTGGTGGCAATCGGAACGAAAGTACAATTGTCCTGTAGTACTACCGGACAAGCGGCCATTAAAAAGAAATACCCCAAATCAAATCATACATGGATTCTTAATGACGTTAAGCTTAGCACAAATCAAACGCGAATGAAGGCTAAAGGTTTAAAGTTGGAAATTTCAAATATTACTCCAAACGATCAAGGACTATATACATGTCGAATATATTACACAAAAAAACAAGGGAAAACCGTATATTTCGCCACTTTGATTACGAAGAATATTGGTATACCTAAGGAAATTCTGGAAACAAATACATTGAAAATGAGATGTCCAAGTTCTCCAATTGGTCGTCTATTTCGGAAATCCCTCCGCGACTGGTCATTAAATGGCAAAAGACAGATTGTTGACATTCCAGCTAAACGGAGAGCGTTTGAACGTTTTCACAACGCTTCAAAAAATTATGAAGGTCTCTGGACTTGTCGTGTTGTTGATAAATCTTCTAAAAGAATCTGGGAAGTGATCCAGTACCAAGTCAGTATTAAATTGCTACCACCACCAGAGAATAAGTACAAGAAGTTTATTTGGAAACACCCCGTTTTGATTGGTACACAATCTTTTGGAGTTCTGGGGTTTATAATTGTAGCATACATAGCTTTATGTCACACTCCGAAAAAGAGAAAGAAAAAAGTAGACGACGAAGAAAGAGTCATTGAAAATGAAAACGATCAAAGTAGCGAAGATACACTTACTGAAAATGACGACGAAGACGATAAATCTACTGAAAAAGACGACGAAAACGATACATCTACTGAAAAAGACGACGAAAACGATACATCTACTGAAAAAGACGACGAAAACGATACATCTACTGAAAAGGACGACGAAAACGATAAATTTACTGAAAAAATACGACGAAAACGAAAAATCTACCGAAAATAACGACGAAAAATACCAACTAATTAAAATTGATTTACAACGAAAATGATCGGCTTACTGAAAACTATCGACTTATTAAAATTGATGAGGACGAATTTATAGAAAATGGCCAGAGTCAGATGTCTTTGAATATATAGCGAAGTTCTCTTCATTAAAAATAATGAGAACCAAATTTTGTACTAGATCAGAAGTGTTCGCTTTTAAAACACCTTAAATTCCCCTTCAACCTACATGTAGTTAGAACTGGATGTTTGTGGATCTGTTCCTTCAGAAGACAAACATTTTATCTCAGAACATTTGATATGCACCAGTGATTATGATTGTGCAAATGTGGATATTTCAAACTTATTCAAAATCTGGATAAGATTAAATGTATTCAAAAGTTATATCAGTGTCATATATGATTTAATTTTTATACGGATACTGTAATCTGATTGGCTGATCCGCTAAAAGCAACATTGGTTAGATGTGATCTAATTGTTCATTAATGGTTCAAGATATGATTATTTTTTATATGTCATCATTGTGTCTAAGAATCGATTGATTTTTTTTATTAATTTTGTGTGTTTTGACGCCACTTTCAGCAATATTTCAGCTATATCAAGGCGACCAGTTTTAGTGGTGGAAGAAGCCGGAGTACCCGGAGAGACTGAACCACCGACCATGGGCACCCTTTTTTGTAATTTACAAAGCCGGGCGCGAACCCACGCCGTATTGGTGATAGGCTTGTATGAGTTGTTAGGTAATCCAACTACCTAACTCATTGAGCCACCCGGGTCCTTTTCTAAGAATCAGTATGTCACAACAGCTACTAGTATATTAACCTCAAAACGTATGTTCAAAGTACAAGTTCCAAGGGACATTTTGGTTGGTGATATTGTCGAACCATGCTTGTCCCTTTTTTAAATGTTAAAGCAAACACTTCTTTGCGGGGAATAGACTTTGTTGCCGAGTCATATAATAAAAGAGACTAGCAACTCCTTAAGAAACCAGTTAACATGTAAAAATATCACCAAGCCACCAATATTGCCTTTGTATACTACTTTGTTACCAATTATCCATTTTTTAAGGTTTGTTTTATTTTTTTATTTTACATTTGTAAATAGGGTTGTTACATAGATTTATTGAGTTATTTGTGCATTTTGTGAAAAACATATTCTGTTTAAACTTTCTTTTCACAATAACTAATTTTAGCAACATTCGATGTCTTGGTCAAGCTTTTTATTACTTGTTTTGCATGTCTCTGGTTTTTGAGTGTTTGTCTTCATTGACAAATAATTTGCAAAGTTAGTGAAATCCATCCAATTGTGTGATTCGCGTCCTATCCTGAAAGGCCATTAAGTTTCCAGAATTCGGAATTAAGAATATAGAATAGATACAATCAAAGGCAAATGTTATTGTTGTCATGTCACTACTACATTCATGAACAACAGTTCCTGCGCCTTTGGATACACATCTTGTTACATTCCTGTCACTACTACATTCATGAACAGCAGTTCCTGCGCCTTTGGATACACATCTTGTTACATTCCTGTCACTACTACATTCATGAACAACAGTTCCTGCGCCTTTGGATACACATCTTGTTACATTCCTGTCACTACTACATTCATGAACAACAGTTCCTGCGCCTTTGGATACACATCTTGTTACATTCCTGTCACTACTACATTCATGAACAACAGTTCCTGCGCCTTTGGATACACATCTTGTTACATTCCTGTCACTACTACATTCATGAACAACAGTTCCTGCGCCTTTGGATACACATCTTGTTACATTCCTGTCACTACTACATTCATGAACAACAGTTCCTGCGCCTTTGGATACACATCTTGTTACATTCCATTCATGAACAACAGTTCCTGCGCCTTTGGATACACATCTTGTTACATTCCTGTCACTACTACATTCATGAACAACAGTTCCTGTGCCTTTGGATACACATCTTGTTACATTCCTGTCACTACTACATTCATGAACAACAGTTCCTGTGCCTTTGGATACACATCTTGTTACATTCCTGTCACTACTACATTCATGAACAACAGTTCCTGCGCCTTTGGATACACATCTTGTTACATTCCTGTCACTACTACATTCATGAACAACAGTTCCTGCGCCTTTGGATACACATCTTGTTACATTCCTGTCACTACTACATTCATGAACAACAGTTCCTGTGCCTTTGGATACACATCTTGTTACATTCCTGTCACTACTACATTCATGAACAACAGTTCCTGTGCCTTTGGATACACATCTTGTTACATTCCTGTCACTACTACATTCATGAACAACAGTTCCTGCGCCTTTGGATACACATCTTGTTACATTCCTGTCACTACTACATTCATGAACAACAGTTCCTGTGCCTTTGGATACACATCTTGTTACATTCCTGTCACTACTACATTCATGAACAACAGTTCCTGCGCCTTTGGATACACATCTTGTTACATTCCTGTCACTACTACATTCATGAACAACAGTTCCTGCGCCTTTGGATACACATCTTGTTACATTCCTGTCACTACTACATTCATGAACAACAGTTCCTGCGCCTTTGGATACACATCTTGTTACATTCCTGTCACTACTACATTCATGAACAACAGTTCCTGCGCCTTTGGATACACATCTTGTTACATTCCTGTCACTACTACATTCATGAACAACAGTTCCTGCGCCTTTGGATACACATCTTGTTACATTCCTGTCACTACTACATTCATGAACAACAGTTCCTGCGCCTTTGGATACACATCTTGTTACATTCCTGTCACTACTACATTCATGAACAACAGTTCCTGCGCCTTTGGATACACATCTTGTTACATTCCTGTCACTACTACATTCATGAACAACAGTTCCTGCGCCTTTGGATACACATCTTGTTACATTCCTGTCACTACTACATTCATGAACAACAGTTCCTGTGCCTTTGGATACACATCTTGTTACATTCCTGTCACTACTACATTCATGAACAACAGTTCCTGCGCCTTTGGATACACATCTTGTTACATTCCTGTCACTACTACATTCATGAACAACAGTTCCTGCGCCTTTGGATACACATCTTGTTACATTCCTGTCACTACTACATTCATGAACAACAGTTCCTGCGCCTTTGGATACACATCTTGTTACATTCCTGTCACTACTACATTCATGAACAACAGTTCCTGCGCCTTTGGATACACATCTTGTTACATTCCTGTCACTACTACATTCATGAACAACAGTTCCTGCGCCTTTGGATACACATCTTGTTACATTCCTGTCACTACTACATTCATGAACAACAGTTCCTGCGCCTTTGGATACACATCTTGTTACATTCCTGTCACTACTACATTCATGAACAACAGTTCCTGCGCCTTTGGATACACATCTTGTTACATTCCTGTCACTACTACATTCATGAACAACAGTTCCTGCGCCTTTGGATACACATCTTGTTACATTCCTGTCACTACTACATTCATGAACAACAGTTCCTGCGCCTTTGGATACACATCTTGTTACATTCCTGTCACTACTACATTCATGAACAACAGTTCCTGCGCCTTTGGATACACATCTTGTTACATTCCTGTCACTACTACATTCATGAACAACAGTTCCTGCGCCTTTGGATACACATCTTGTTACATTCCTGTCACTACTACATTCATGAACAACAGTTCCTGCGCCTTTGGATACACATCTTGTTACATTCCTGTCACTACTACATTCATGAACAACAGTTCCTGCGCCTTTGGATACACATCTTGTTACATTCCTGTCACTACTACATTCATGAACAACAGTTCCTGCGCCTTTGGATACACATCTTGTTACATTCCTGTCACTACTACATTCATGAACAACAGTTCCTGCGCCTTTGGATACACATCTTGTTACATTCCTGTCACTACTACATTCATGAACAACAGTTCCTGCGCCTTTGGATACACATCTTGTTACATTCATGAACAACAGTTCCTGCGCCTTTGGATACACATCTTGTTACATTCCTGTCACTACTACATTCATGAACAACAGTTCCTGCGCCTTTGGATACACATCTTGTTACATTCCTGTCACTACTACATTCATGAACAACAGTTCCTGCGCCTTTGGATACACATCTTGTTACATTCCTGTCACTACTACATTCATGAACAACAGTTCCTGCGCCTTTGGATACACATCTTGTTACATTCCTGTCACTACTACATTCATGAACAACAGTTCCTGCGCCTTTGGATACACATCTTGTTACATTCCTGTCACTACTACATTCATGAACAACAGTTCCTGCGCCTTTGGATACACATCTTGTTACATTCCTGTCACTACTACATTCATGAACAACAGTTCCTGCGCCTTTGGATACACATCTTGTTACATTCCTGTCACTACTACATTCATGAACAACAGTTCCTGCGCCTTTGGATACACATCTTGTTACATTCCTGTCACTACTACATTCATGAACAACAGTTCCTGCGCCTTTGGATACACATCTTGTTACATTCCTGTCACTACTACATTCATGAACAACATTTCCTGCGCCTTTGGATACACATCTTGTTACATTCCTGTCACTACTACATTCATGAACAACAGTTCCTGCGCCTTTGGATACACATCTTGTTACATTCCTGTCACTACTACATTCATGAACAACAGTTCCTGCGCCTTTGGATACACATCTTGTTACATTCCTGTCACTACTACATTCATGAACAACAGTTCCTGCGCCTTTGGATACACATCTTGTTACATTCCTGTCACTACTACATTCATGAACAACAGTTCCTGCGCCTTTGGATACGCATCTTGTTACATTCCAACGTCGGAGTACGTAGACGCATATCCAGCTGCATTGTAATAATGTCTTACAAGTTACAAGAAGAGAAATGGCGATTTACGAAATTCAAAGGCTTATGTTAGCTTTTCATATCTGTTAGTGTTAGTTGTCTGTCTTTAAGTTTTTCGCATTTGGTCATCTCCTCTAAACTACTCGCCAACCTGAACCAAAATGCAGGTAAAATGTTTGTCAGGTCCACTACAAAAAGCCCCGTCTTAATATTAAAAAAAACCACGACCGTTATGAGTTATTCTTGTTTCTGATTGGCTGAAACTTTGATAATCTTCTTATCTGAAAAACATTCGTCCAATCGTTTCATTAGTTGGCAAGAATAATGTACAAGATATCCTCTACAAAAAGTCTTCATTTCGCCACAATCGGGAACAAACATAGCCACCAATTCCGATTGAACGAAGCTGTCAAAATCGTCTCCATCGAATCTTCGAATTCCCCATCAAATGAGACGTAAGTTTGTACCTAAATGATTTGTTAGTTGGTAGTGGCACTCTATGTCAATAAAATGTTCATACAGTCAATGGTAAGAAAATAGTTGCTTGCGTTATATCTGCATATATTACACAATGCACTATTTTCTTACCATTCATTGTATGGACAAAACATATGACCGCAATGGGCATCTCTTGTTTCTGTTGCACGGATGCTTAACTTATGTTTTAAAAATATTCTCCTCGGAAACATTTGCTAGTTGGTACAAATGATTTTTATTTATGAGGCCCTCCACGCTTTACATGAATTTGACAAACAAAAAACCGCCATGGGCATTGTCTGTTTCCGATTTGCTGAAATTGAAAACAAATACAAATCTCCCGACAAAATTACAAGTTAAAATTGTTTGTAATTTGGTATGAATGATGTGTGTGAGGTCTTCTAGAATAGTCCTCATGTCATTTTGATCTAGTTAAAAAAACACACAACGTGACTGCTGTGGATAATTCTTAGTTTTGATTAGCTGAAACTTAAAAAATCCGGTTTCTCCATTGAAACTCACGTGTCAATGATCTATAACGTAGTACAAATAATGAAGGCAAGGTCATCTACAATATATTCCTCATTTCGTTTAAATTGGGCAAGAAAAAAACATGTCCTTTTTGGTCGTTTCTTTTCTTCTTCTTTAACTTCTACTCTAAAACTACAAGTACACATTGTGTTTTAATTTTTGGTACAAACATGAAACGATATATATCGGGTCTTCTACATACATTGCTCATATTATCATGATAATAAGATTAGCAACGTTTGAGGTAGTTGCAAAGCAGCCTAGCAGGTGAGTAATACAAGCTCATCGGATTCTCTGGTTCAAATGTCTTTGGATCTTAACGGAGTGCTATGACGTTTTAATACCATTTTCAACAACAATTCAGTTATAATATGAAGTCAGTTTCATTGGCCAAGAAATATCATAGTGTAGGCGAAAAATCGCCAAGTTACGTACAAACTTGTTCTCACAAGACATGTTATATGGCCTTGGATCAAGTACACTTACAAGGCACACAAATCGAAGAGTTTGAAGTTACCAAAGGGGTACTTAATCAGAATCCGTAAATCGAAGAACAGACAACAAATGGCCAAATAAAAAGTACAAAAGGACAAACAATGATCTACAAAACATACACATAAAACTGAAGATCGAGTAAAACTAACCCCACTAAAAAACCGGGGTGAACGCAGGTGCTCCGGAAGGGTAGGCAGTTCCTTCTCCACTAATAGCACTCGTTGCGTGTTAATCTAATTACAAACCCGGTGATATGCATAAGTATGTGAAAACTAACGCCCTTCCTTAAAATGAAAATCATAAACAGGAAATATAAATTTCAAATATTTTTTCCGTGTACTGGCTTTAAATGGTGGTAAAATGAGTTGTATCTGATTTTAGCACTACACACACTTAGGACATAGAATTATCATCTTCCTCGTGTTATTATATTTGTATTTTCTATTTACATATACATTTTTAATAATGAAAACGTAAAAATATCAAATTTAGTGTACACGACGCGTGTCTGGAATAACCTTCATCGGTACGCTCAAAATCTAAAGATTAGAAAACCAAATAGTTTAAAGTTTTGAGAGCATTAATAAAATCAAAGGGACTAAGCAGCATATATAGCCAACAATCGACTAAGGTCACCTATGCATGAGGTAGGAGGACTAAGGTCACCTATGCCTGAGGAAGGAGGACTAAGGTCACCTATGCCTGAGGTAGGAGAACTAAGGTCACCTATGCCTGAGGAAGGAGGACTAAGGTCACCTATGCCTGAGGTAGGAGGACTAAGGTCACCTATGCCTGAGGTAGGAGGACTAAGGTCACCTATGCCTGAGGAAGGAGGACTAAGGTCACCTATGCCTGAGGTAGGAGAACTAAGGTCACCTATGCATGAGGTAGGAGGACTAAGGTCACCTATGCCTGAGGAAGGAGGACTAAGGTCACCTATGTCTGAGGTAGGAGGACTAAGGTCACCTATGCCTGAGGTAGGAGGACTAAGGTCACCTATGCCTGAGGAAGGAGGACTAAGGTCACCTATGCCTGAGGTAGGAGGACTAAGGTCACCTATGCCTGAGGAAGGAGGACTAAGGTCACCTATGCCTGAGGTAGGAGGACTAAGGTCACCTATGCCTGAGGTAGGAGAACTAAGGTCACCTATGCCTGAGGAAGGAGGACTAAGGTCACCTATGTCTGAGGTAGGAGGACTAAGGTCACCTATGCCTGAGGTAGGAGGACTAAGGTCACCTATGCCTGAGGAAGGAGGACTAAGGTCACCTATGCCTGAGGAAGGAGGACTAAGGTCACCTATGTCTGAGGTAGGAGGACTAAGGTCACCTATGCCTGAGGAAGGAGGACTAAGGTCACCTATGCCTGAGGTAGGAGGACTAAGGTCACCTATGCCTGAGGTAGGAGGACTAAGGTCACCTATGCCTGAGGAAGGAGGACTAAGGTCACCTATGCCTGAGGTAGGAGGACTAAGGTCACCTATGCCTGAGGTAGGAGGACTAAGGTCACCTATGCCTGAGGTAGGAGGACTAAGGTCACCTATGCCTGAGGAAGGAGGACTAAGGTCACCTATGCCTGAGGAAGGAGGACTAAGGTCACCTATGCCTGAGGTAGGAGGACTAAGGTCACCTATGCCTGAGGTAGGAGGACTAAGGTCACCTATGCATGAGGTAGGAGGACTAAGGTCACCTATGCCTGAGGAAGGAGGACTAAGGTCACCTATGCCTGAGGTAGGAGAACTAAGGTCACCTATGCCTGAGGAAGGAGGACTAAGGTCACCTATGCCTGAGGTAGGAGGACTAAGGTCACCTATGCCTGAGGAAGGAGGACTAAGGTCACCTATGCCTGAGGTAGGAGGACTAAGGTCACCTATGCCTGAGGTAGGAGGACTAAGGTCACCTATGCCCGAGGTAGGAGGACTAAGGTCACCTATGCCTGAGGAAGGAGAACTAAGGTCACCTATGTCTGAGGTAGGAGGACTAAGGTCACCTATGCCTGAGGTAGGAGGACTAAGGTCACCTATGCCTAAGGTAGGAGGACTAAGGTCACCTATGCCTGAGGTAGGAGGACTAAGGTCACCTATGCCTGAGGAAGGAGGACTAAGGTCACCTATGCCTGAGGTAGGAGGACTAAGGTCACCTATGCCTGAGGTAGGAGAACCTTTGTTTTATAGTTTTGTTAATAATTACATTATTTAGGAACTGTAAATTTCAGTAATAAATATATCTAATAAACTATGTCAGTGCAAAAGCACTGACTACTGGGTGGATGATACCCTCGGGTACTATAGTCTGTTTTCATCTATTTAATGTTCAGAAAAAATATCTTAAAAATCCAGTTTTCAAATCAACAGTTCTTGTTCTAGATGTACATTTTTGTATATTAATATATGACCTCTGACAATTAATTAAAAAAACATTAGGCATTGAGGACTCATGTCTGTAATTTTATTTTGATGGTTTGGCTCTTACACTATTTGTACTCACTCCATACAGATTTTTACACTTCATAAAATATAATTAACACAAAGACCTAATGGGTAATTTTTTTAATAATGGATAAAAAAAATTGAAATTAATTGTCAGAGTTCGTGTATATCATATAGTAAAATACATCAAGACAAAAATGTTGATTTGAAAACTGGATATTTAAGAATTTTTTTCTGGAGAATTGTAGGAGTCAAACAGAATATAATTAAAAGTCCAACAGTAGATAGTAATAAAAATATGGAAGTATTTTTAACCCCTGTTTGGTTAAGAAAGAGTAATTTTGTGATGATATATAACATATTAACTTATAATTAAAATGAAAATAATAGCTGAAGGATACCATACAATTTTTTCCAAGTACTTTTGAAAAAAAAGGGGGGGGGGAGAGTAAGGAGCTAACCTGTCCCCGAGTGCCTGTATTTGAAACAAGGTTTTCATGACTTTGTAATAATTTCCTGGTTTAATTTTGAAGAAATTTAATTTTAGGAAGAAGATCCAGGTCATGTGGATTAAACTCAAAAAAGGAGATTGAGATTAGAAGAAAAAGTTCAAATTTGACTGGTGGATACATAGCTACAAATATAAGTCTTCACTCGAGAAGAAAAAGATTTAAACCCAAAATACCACTTCCAAAGAAAATGAGGAAATATATTTCACAGGAATTTAAAAGCACAAAAAACATTCAAAGGAATAAAGCTGTTGGTGACTCAATGGAAATTTCATGTGATAATAAAATAACAAAGGCAATTACCAGCCAATATAAAAAGTCCTCAGCAAGATGGTTACATAACAACCAAGCATTGACTATTGAAGCACAAAGAATGATTTATCGGTTCAATAATTTAATAATCCAAAATCTTTCACCTAAGGATCAAGGAACTTATGTTTGTAAAATGGAATATGAGAAAAAACAATATAAAACTGTGGCAGTGTTTACCTTAGTTACACATCCTGGTATTAAACGTCATGTGAAGGAATCAAGTAAACTGAAACTGAAGTGCCCGTCTTTGTCCATGTACCATATGATAAATAAAGGAAAGAGAATATGGTATCATAATGGAAGTCGTATTCTTCTACAACCAATATCTGTATTAAACAAATCTAGTGAAATTTTTAATAACGTTAGCCATAGTTATGCAGGAAACTGGACATGTAAAGTTCCAGGGATAGGTGTAATGTGGGACATTATTACATATGAAGTTATCATTGATCCAGCACCACTATGGTATGAGAATAGCTATATTTACGTTAAAGAAAACCCTAAATATTCAGGCTTAATCGCATTAGGTGCTGTGGCAGCCCTATTAGTGTTTGTGGTGATTTTACTCTTTTTTATTGATAAACGAAAAGAAAAAATTGCCAAACAATTAGAAGAATTTAAAAAAAGGCTGAAGGCAATGAATCGGAAAGAAAAACAGTTTAAAAAATCACTGGTGAACCACGCTGACGAACAAGGTGTTGAGGTTTTACCATACACTGACAGGCCTCTCTATGCAACAATGGGTATTAATGAACAATATCCAATAGATCCTAGCTTAGGTTATCCTGAATACAATGAGACACATCAATTATTAATTGATCCACACAATGAGACAGTTCCTCTCCATCAAACAGATCCTAATCATAACTTGGACCATCCTGAATACAATGAGACACATCAATTATTAAATGATCCACTCAATCAAACAGACCCTAACTTTATCTTGGGCTATCCTGAATACAATGAGACACATCAATTATTAAATGATCCACTCAATCAAACAGACCCTAACTTTATCTTGGGCTATCCTGAATACAATGAGACACATCAATTATTAAATGATCCACTCAATCAAACAGACCCTAACTTTATCTTGGGCTATCCTGAATACAATGAGACACATCAATTATTAAATGATCCACTCAATCAAACAGACCCTAACTTTATCTTGGGCTATCCTGAATACAATGAGACACATCAATTATTAAATGATCCACTCAATCAAACAGACCCTAACTTTAACTTGGGCTATCCTGAATACAATGAGACACATCAATTATTAAATGATCCACTCAATCAAACAGACCCTAACTTTAACTTGGGCTATCCTGAATACAATGAGACACATCAATTATTAAATGATCCACTCAATCAAACAGACCCTAACTTTAACTTGGGCTATCCTGAATACAATGAGACAAATCAATTATTAAATTACCAACTCAATCACAGAGCCTAACTTTAACTTGGGCTATCCTGAATACAATTTGACAAATCAATTATTAAATTACCAACTCAATCACAGACCCTAACTTTAACTTGGGGGTTGTATTGAATACAATCAAATGATCCCTAACTAATTTGGGTTATGATGAATACAATGAGAAACATCAATTAGTAATTGATCCACAAAATCAAACAGACCCTAACAATAACTTGGGTTATCATTAATACAATGAGACACATCAATTAGTAATTGATCCATGCAATCAACCAGACCCCAACAATAACCCTGGTTATTCTGAATACAATGAGACATATCAGGTATCACATGATCCACACTACCCAAATACAACAGGTGATCAATATGCTAATTATTTACCTGATGTTGACAGGTACCCTGATTACCAGTTATATTATAGTAAAGACAGAAACAGTTGCATGTATAACACAGAAAACCAATACAGGGGCAGTCGTAGTTGTGATCGTATGGTAGTTGGATTGACAACGACCTGTGTAATCAATGCCTATTGCCACTAAAGTTGTGAGTTCGAATCCCGCTCATGGTGAGGTGTACTCGATACAACTTTATGTGATAAAAGTTGTCATTGACTTGCAACAGGTCGTTGATTTTCTCTGAGGACTCCGGTTTCCTCCACCAATAAAACTGACCACCACGAAATAACTGAAATATTGTTGAAATTGGTGTTAAATAGACTAACCCTAACCCAGAAAACCAATATCCAAATGTTTAATTGTTCTCATGAATTAAAATAGCAGATAAATGTATATCAAATCTAACGTTGCTACTTTTCTGTATGTATTTTTGTTAGTATTATGAATGTACAAGGTAAAATGAAAGTTTTATAAAGATTTTGTTTGTTTTTATTTTGAAATCAATGATAATCAACCCTCAGCCAGTAATAAGCATCAATCGGAATGGCGAACCTAGATAGTGCTCGATATAAAATACCCAGGAACTGAGTAAAAATTAACACTACACAACCTTCCTCAATTGCAACACCTAAAATGAAAGTGCATGAAGGTTAAGTATGTAAACAGGAAGTAGATTATTAATTCATCATTTCAGAAAATAGCTAGAGCATTCTGGAATAATTACATATCGATAGAAAGTAAGAAAAGTTTGATGATACCAAAGGGGTAATCAGAAGATATCAAAGGGGTAATCAGAAGATAACAAAGGGGTAATCAGAAGATACCAAAGGGGTAATCAGAAGATACCAAAGGGGCAATCAGAAGATACCAAAGGGGTAATCAGAAGATACCAAAGGGGTAATCAGAAGATACTAAAGGGGTAATCAGAAGATACCAAAGGGGTAATCAGAAGATACCAAAGGGGTAATCAGAAGATACTAAAGGGGTAATCAGAAGATACCAAAGGGGTAATCAGAAGATACCAAAGGGGTAATCAGAAGATACCAAAGGAGGAATCAGAAGATACCAAAGGGGTAATCAGAAAATACCAAAGGGGTAATCAGAAGATACCAAAGGGGGAATCAGAAGATACCAAAGGGGGAATCAGAAGATACCAAAGGGGTAATCAGAAGATACCAAAGGGGTAATCAGAAGCCATCAATTGAGGAAAGACATACATTTTTGTACAATAAAATAACCAAAAATAAAAGTACAAAAGAACAAACGATCTACAAAACATGACACATAAAACCAAATGATGAGAAAAACAACTTGTGATGAAATCAGGTGGTCTGCATACAATAATATTAAGGCTTTCACCAATAAGTTATAGGCTCAGGCCTAGCTCATCCCATGTGTACTAGACTTATACAATATAAGTGATCAAGTTCATCAGACACTTGCATATGCTTTGGTTTCTATGGAACACCGACATATTCCACCACAAAACCTGGATTCAATGATTCAGCTGAAACTGGTATAAACCATGCACTTGAATCAATCAATTATTTTTATAGACAGTGGACAAAAGTGTTCCCACAATTAAAATTTGACCTCAAATTGTTATCCCGAAGGAATTGTGGGACAAGACAGTAAAAAATATATAGAATACTTGTCAGATGCCCACAATTCAAATTTTACCTATATATTTCATATAAACATTTTTCAATTACTACATTGTATACTGAAGAAATTGAAGCAGAAGACCATGAAAAATATATGGAATACATGTACTAGTAAGATAATGAAGTCAAATGCAAATATTGTCATGAGAAGATGGCTGGTTGGTCATGGTGTTTAATGCCACTTTCAACAATATTTCAATTATATCATGGTGGTCAGTTTTATTGGTGGAGGAAACCGGAGTACCCGAAGAAAACCACCAACCTGTTGCAAGTCACTGACAAAATTTTCAACATAATGTTGTATCGAGTACAACAATGAGAAGACAATCGGGCATAACAAATTAAAATAAAACAAATTTCTTGTTTTTTAAGTTAAAGATTCCTGAAGTCTTTATAACAAACAAAACAACATTGGTAACATTTGTAAATATTTTAATAAAAAAATATAATTAATGCTATTAAAAAAATATTCATTGACAAGAATAATTGTAAATTTATAAAAAATAATTAAACAAAAATCATAAAAATTACATTTGTCAATCACACTTCCTGCTAAATTAATGAACAATCACAAATCTTGTATAACAAATAATATTATCAATATGTTGTACCATACCTTATTTCAGTTTTTGTTCTTTTTTTTCCATAATCATCATTGATCTCAACTCAAGAATATAATTTTATCGTTGTTTCCCGAAAATTTGGAAAATGAAAAAAAAGTCTTTTATTATGACATAAAAAAAACCACTTTGATATATTGAAATTTAATGTTAAGCAACATTCTGAATCTGTGATTCTTGCCACTGAATCAGTGATACTTGCCATTGAATCAGTGATACTTGCCACTGAATCAGTGATACTTGCCACTGAATCAGTGATACTTGCCACTGAATCAGTGATACTTGCCACTGAATCAGCAATACCTGCCATTGAATCAGCAATACTTGCCACTGAATCAGTGATACTTGCCACTGAATCAATGATACTTGCCACTGAATCAGCAATACTTGCCATTGAATCAGTGATACTTGCCACTGAATCAGTGATACTTGCCACTGAATCAGCAATACTTGCCATTGAATCAGCAATACTTGCCACTGAATCAATGATACTTGCCACTGAATCAATGATACTTGCCACTGAATCAGTGATACATTGTACTTGCCAAATGATGATGTAATTTGTTTTGTTCAATCAAGGAGATGTCCTGAAGTTATGAAAATGTACATTTGGTATGTAAGGTTTCTTCAGAAAGTACTAAATATTGGCCTCCTTAATTAAGTTTTGTGTAATTAAATCAAGCACCTTATTCTGTAATACATGTGTATATCCTTTAACAAAAATATAACAAACTCCGATTACATTGAAAAAGTGTGAAATTAATATGTAACACGTAGAATACTTCAAAATCTTCCGAAGGGTAGAAATGTTGTTTGAAACTTTGTTTTATAACATTTAATTCACCAGCACATGTAGTTTGATGAGATCAATTTCTGATTACATGTGGTTCAATTCTATATATAGCTATTCTATTATAAATCATAAATTAGAGTCTTGTTTGTCCATACTTATGACAACTTTCCCTGAAGAACTTCTTCCTAGTACGTACATGAAAGCTTCATTTATCTGTAATAAAATAGAGGTTAGGATTAGGTTATGGTGTTTAATGCCACTTTCAACAATTATATTGTGGCGGTCAGTTTTATTGGTGGAGGAAACCAGAGTACCCGGAGAAAACCACTGACATGCCGTAAGTCACTGACAAACTTTATCACATAATGTTGTATCGAATACACCTCGCCATGAGCAGGAATCGAAATCACAACTTTAGTGGTGATAGGTAGTTGTAAATCCAACTACCATACGATCATGACCAGTGATGGTCCCTTTAATAAAATAGACATGCAATCATTTTTATATTATAATCACATTACGCTATAAATTATTTTTTACATCCTATTAAAGAATACACTACCATTGGATTTCATCAAATTGTTTGTTTGTTGTACAGTACCTGCATTTTGTTTAAAGGATTAGGTTAAGTGATAGTGATGTACAAACGTACAATACCAGGTACCTACCATATTACCAAAAACATGTAATCACTAACAATTACTGTATAAAATTTACAATCATCATTTCAAGGAAGAAAATATTGCTATATTTCAGCAAATCAGAAACAATTATTGGAGCATAAAATGAGAATTATATTTAGAAGATCATTCATGCAGTTTCAGTTCAAATAGCCAGTATTTTGTAAGAAAAATATTAAATATGAAAATTGTATTCTCCATTGGCAGACAATTGAAAACTGAACCTAGGATAATTATTAGTGTTGAATATTCTTAACTGGTATAGGTTGATATAACCATACACAGTGAAACATGCTTAAACTGAACCCTGAATAAACTAGATTCCTTTATAAACCAAATTTTAATAATAATAAAGTGCCATTGCAGCAAATCTTTGTTAATTTAACCTGCATATACTGAACACCAGTCTATTCCAAACACAAATGTTGATCCCAAGGAGGTTCAGATTAGACAGGTTTCACTGTATATTTATTTCTATAGTTCAGTAACATTTTCAGAGATCAACTGATCATGGCAAATATTCAAATGAGTGATTGTTGTTTAATGCCACGTGAGGAATTTTTCAGCTATATCATGGCAAGAACAAGTTAATTTTCAATGAGTTAATGATGACTCTGCTTTGTACTAAGAACAACCTGTTGAGCTAGATTTTTATAGTGGTAGGCAACTGAAACAACAGTCTGTGGGTAGACATGTTGCTCCACTCAGACACATTATTGTGATTCCAATCCAACCACTGTTTGTTTGCTCTTCCTCAATAATGCTGCATGCTTAGTGGAGAAGCAACAAATATCAATTTTATATTCCTTGGTTTGATCCTACTGGAGCTTCAACCCACAATCTAAAAAAAACAGCACACCACCGATGTGGTAGAGTGTACAATAAAAATGTAACACTTTTAAACACTAATTACCGGTAGTACTACATCAGAATAGAAAACAATTTTTAAGTATGATTACCTTATTAAGTGGGAATTCTTTACCAACATGTGGTGTCATATTCCCTAACTCTGCTTGTTTTAAAACATCTTTAACTGACTGACTAAATACTGCTGGATTGAAACGTCTGTAGTCGCCCCACGTTATTCCCATTGCAGAACCAGATTTTAACAGTAACAAATTAGCTGGTATACTTGGAATTTTTCCTGAGGAATAACCAATGGTTAAAATTCTTCCTTCAATTGCAAGACTATAAAGAAATATAATATAAGTTATACTGTAATCTGAATGTTTGATTACAAGTGACTTTACATATATAACTGTACATAACGTATGAACGAATAGACGATTGGCACATTCCTGATTTGATTATAAAATAAAATATTTTCTTATGTGTTTTTTTTACCGCAGTTATTTCCCTTACGGTAGGTAAAATTGTATCCATTCCATGCACAATTAATGTCAAGGACAAAGAATTTGAGTATAATTTTGTGATTCAGTATTAAATTTAATTTGTTTCCATGAAATAAAACTGCTCTAGATGAAAAGTTTGACATATTATGTACCGGTATTCAACAGATTGAATATGAACTCAAACTTCTGAGTCAATATCTACTGAAATATCTGTCTCATCACATCCGACATCTTGGAAAAAAGTTTTTCAGAACCTATCGTAGTATATAATCTGCACCCATATACGCGAACATTTAAGGGTAAATTTCTGTGGATAATACAAGGCCGCTTACAGCATATTATTAACCAATCCAGATATATACTGTAGTATAAAGGATTGATTTTTTTTATTTGTAAGAATTCTAAGTATTTACTATAGTGTTGATTAGATATTTATGACTGGCAGGCATTTTAAGACGGTTTTAGTCCTTTAACTGAATTCATTAGAGGCATTGTAATAAATAGAGGCTTACCTCTTAACATAATCAAGAAACAGGTCACCCCCAACAGGATCAAAGACAACATTGATGCCAACTCCATTGGTGATTTCTCTGATTCTTTCCCTGACTTTCTCTTTTTTATAGTCAATAACATATGAAGCACCTTTCTCTTTCGCCAATTCTCCTTTCTCTGGACTACTACAGGCAGCTATAACCTACCAAGAAATGAAAAAAAATGGAATTTTTATGTAACACTTGTTTACGTTAGCTACTGTTTTCCATCAAAGGGTGACATGTTGTAACTATGGGTTCTACTTTGAATGGGCCTTCTTTCTTGATATCCAAAATGTCTTATTATTGCAATATAATCAAATAAAAAAAAAGCCACCTACCTCCTACACCAGTTTAAATGAGATATTAATTCATATCTGAAATGGGCAAATAGCTAAAAAAGTTAAATGTTTACATTATGGTCTGAAAGTATTGATATAAAATTATGTTTTGCTATGATGTAAATGCACTAACTTCATCGACAATATTTCCTGGCATTTTATTTTATACTGTTCTAGAACTTTTTCACAACTCAAAAGAGCAATTGTTTTTGTATTGCATTAGAATAGTAATAACAGTATTTTATTATATAGATAGGTGTGAATTATGGGGATTTATCCGTGAAATAAATTCCGGTATTTCACATGTGAAATATCAGTTTTTTCCCACCGTAACTACTTTTACACAACTATAAGTGTGATGGTTATGTCCCTTGTTGTGCTATGGTGAATACACATACGATTGTAAACTGAAAAAATTCAGCGAAATGTTATTGACGACTTTGGCACATAACCAACATGACGTCATATGAAGACTTCCAGTTTGAAACGTAAAGATTAGATGTTATTTGGCTTCGTGTACGCTTCAATTTTGATCAAATTTAACTAAAATAAGTTTTCAAGGTAAGCATTCTAATAATTTTTGTGTAT
Organism: Bathymodiolus brooksi; assembly: GCA_963680875.1. NCBI lineage: Eukaryota > Metazoa > Mollusca > Bivalvia > Mytilida > Modiolidae > Bathymodiolus > Bathymodiolus brooksi. The sequence continues at coordinate 61,479,670 of OY804575.1, forward strand.
TATTGTAAATATGACATGTAGGATATCAAATTTTCAAGATGGCAGATCCCTCCAGCTGACCCCTTAGTATCATTGCTCGTAGATTTATACGGGTGGAATGAAATATACAAATAAAAAAAATAATATACAAGAAATTTTGAAAGTCTATATAATAAACAGTATAACTAAATCATACATTTTGAATATCAAAATAAGACCACTCGTGACCGAATACGCATCAATGATTAAACTCGTGGACGGAACAAGTTCCGCCCACTCGTTTAATCCTTATGCGTACTTTGGTCACTTGTGGTCTTATTTTGATATTCAAAATCTACGATTAGTTATACTATGTGTATTTGAAGAGTTGCTGGCATCAATTGGAAGATTTGATAGTGGCAAGTATTTTTTATCAGACATGCTAGTTAAACTGCATTTGTCACCATCAAATCCCCAATTGAAGCAGCAACTCTTCAAATATAATATTGTTATTCCTTAAACCATGTAATAATCCAAAACTGGACTATGAATACAGTGTGCTGTAGTGTCAAAACATCTTTCTTTACCAGTGTTAACCAAGTATTTTTGAATAAACAGAAAAGTACTTCCAGTTTTAAACAATATATTAATCAATCAGCTTATTGTTGTATTTGCACTGGCAACTTAAAATATCCTATGCCAAATTCGCACTTTAATACATCATAATGTTTAACTTTAAAATTACAACCTTATCCCTCATGTTTATCATTCCAGATTGGTGAAAAAATACTTCCATTTTTAACTTAAGAAAATCCAGTTCAGATTTGCTGTTAGTGTCTAATTTTTTCTTGTACAGCCAACATTATTAATTCATCAGTGAAGGAATTTCGACACCATCCATCTAATCAGACTTTTTCCTCCACTAATTTACTAGTAATTTATACTATGTAATCATGTATACTTGACTTTGTAACTTTAGGCATCAGCAATTTTCTTATCTCTTGTGATTTTTTTGTGTCACCAACAATTATTTTTTCTAATGCTTTGATATCACCCCTTTTTCCATATGAGCCTTTTGTTAATCTTGTAAAAAAATGCATAAGTCGACTCGGATGCAGAAAAAAAATAATGTCCAATCTATTTGAATTTTTGAATGTTTTGAATTTCATAGTCTATGCATTGCCTTGACTGAATTCTTCCAGAAAAATTTTAAACAAATTATTAAAAAAAACAGTTGCCTTTTTTTCTTTGAATACAATTGCTTATTCTGACCAGGAAAAAATAACTATTAGTTGTCGCTCATCATTACCTCCAGAAATTTACTGGTGATTTCTACTAGGTTATAACTTACATTTGACTTCAGCACTTTACTGGCTATTTGTACAAGGTTATAATTTACATTTGCCTTCAGCACTTTACTAGCTATTTCTACTAGGTTATAACTTACATTTGCCTTCAGCACTTTACTGGTTATTTGTACAAGGTTATAATTTACATTTGCCTTCAGCACTTTACTGGCTATTTGTACTAGGTAATAACTTACATTTGTCCTCAGCACTTTACTGGCTATTTGTACTAGGTCATAACTTGCATTTGCCTTCAGCACTTTACTGGCTATTTGTACTAGGTTATAACTTACATTTGCCTTCAGCACTTTACTGGCTATTTGTACTAGGTTATAACTTACATTTGCCTTCAGCACTTTACTGGCTATTTGTACTAGGTTATAACTTACATTTGCCTTCAGCACTTTACTGGCTATTTGTACTAGGTTATAACTTACATTTGCCTTCAGCACTTTACTGGCTATTTGTACTAGGTTATAACTTACATTTGCCTTCAGCACTTTACTGGCTATTTGTACTAGGTTATAACTTACATTTGCCTTCAGCACTTTACTGGCTATTTGTACTAGGTCATAACTTACATTTGCCTTCAGCACTTTACTGGCTATTTGTACTAGGTTATAACTTACATTTGCCTTCAGCACTTTACTGGTGATCTCTACTAGGTTATAACTTACATTTGCCTTCAGCACTTTACTGGCTATTTGTACTAGGTTATAACTTACATTTGCCTTCAGCACTTTACTGGCTATTTGTACTAGGTCATAACTTACATTTGCCTTCAGCACTTTACTGGCTATTTGTACTAGGTTATAACTTACATTTGCCTTCAGCACTTTACTGGCTATTTGTACTAGGTTATAACTTACATTTGCCTTCAGCACTTTACTGGCTATTTGTACTAGGTTATAACTTACATTTGCCTTCAGCACTTTACTGGCTATTTGTACTAGGCTATAACTTACATTTGCCTTCAGCACTTTACTGGCTATTTGTACTAGGTTATAACTTACATTTGCCTTCAGCACTTTACTGGCTATTTGTACTAGGTTATAACTTACATTTGCCTTCAGCACTTTACTGGCTATTTGTACTAGGTCATAACTTACATTTGCCTTCAGCACTTTACTGGCTATTTGTACTAGGTTATAACTTACATTTGCCTTCAGCACTTTACTGGTGATCTCTACTAGGTTATAACTTACATTTGCCTTCAGCACTTTACTGGCTATTTGTACTAGGTTATAACTTACATTTGCCTTCAGCACTTTACTGGCTATTTGTACTAGGTCATAACTTACATTTGCCTTCAGCACTTTACTGGCTATTTGTACTAGGTTATAACTTACATTTGCCTTCAGCACTTTACTGGTGATCTCTACTAGGTTATAACTTACATTTGCCTTCAGCACTTTACTGGCTATTTGTACTAGGTTATAACTTACATTTGCCTTCAGCACTTTACTGGCTATTTGTACTAGGTCATAACTTACATTTGCCTTCAGCACTTTACTGGCTATTTGTACTAGGTTATAACTTACATTTGCCTTCAGCACTTTACTGGCTATTTGTACTAGGTTATAACTTACATTTGCCTTCAGCACTTTACTGGCTATTTGTACTAGGTTATAACTTACATTTGCCTTCAGCACTTTACTGGCTATTTGTACTAGGCTATAACTTACATTTGCCTTCAGCACTTTACTGGCTATTTGTACTAGGTTATAACTTACATTTGCCTTCAGCACTTTACTGGCTATTTGTACTAGGTTATAACTTACATTTGCCTTCAGCACTTTACTGGCTATTTGTACTAGGTCATAACTTACATTTGCCTTCAGCACTTTACTGGCTATTTGTACTAGGTTATAACTTACATTTGCCTTCAGCACTTTACTGGTGATCTCTACTAGGTTATAACTTACATTTGCCTTCAGCACTTTACTGGCTATTTGTACTAGGTTATAACTTACATTTGCCTTCAGCACTTTACTGGCTATTTCTACAGCTGCTAATCCAGTTCCCCCAGCAGCAGCTGTTACTAAAACTGTTTCTCTTAAATGATAGTAACAGTGACATCTCATAATATCTTTACCAAAAATATTGCCAATAATTTTACCTGAATATCACAGGTGAATTATTATCATTGACCAACCTGTTTTATTATGTATAATTGGAATAAATGAATAAAAAATAATGAACATTTAAAAGATGTAGTGATATATTCTTGCGGGTTCGAAACCCGATCAGGTCAAACCAAAGACTATAAAATTGGTAACCGTATTTGATGCTTCTCCGCTAAGCACCCAGCATTAAGGTTAAGGAGAAAGAGTAAAGACTGGCTGGCTTGGAATAGGAGTTAACACTAAAAAAATCCAACTAAGCGTGTTGGTCTAGTACAAAGCAGACCTCATCATCATCTCATTGTAAAATTAACTTGTTCTCGCCATGATATAACTGAAAAATTGCTGAGTTGGCATTAAACAACAATAACTCACTCATTAGAAAATGATGATCAGGGAGAGCCACTGATATGCTAAGGAAGTTTATATGCAACAAAATAAGGAAACAGTCTACATTTTTATTCTATAAATATATATTATACATCTCTAATTATCAAAAATGTATCCACTTTTCATAATAAATTACTATAAAAAGATTTTGTTTTCCAGATTTATTCAACCAAATTTTTCTTACCCTGGTTGTAGATTGGCTTTTCTAGTAAGAGCTAAGTAAGCAGTTCCATAGTTACACACCAAGCCTGCTCCAGATCTGAAGTCAACAGATGATGGAAGTTTCCATGTAAACTGTAATAAATTATAAACACTATTAAACTGTTTCACCATAAAGAATAATAAATATCAGACACTGGGACAATATTTTTTTGCTTTAAAGTTTTAATTTATTTTTGGTGTTGTTGAATAACAATGTACATTTTTGAATTATTTTGGTCTATGGAGTATTCTTCAGTTTATTGGTGATCCCGTGATCCCAAACCCTGTAAGTTTGATTATTGGCTGGGTTAGTTCATCCCCGGTTTTTAGTGGGGTTAGTGTTGCTCGATCTTTAGTTTTATGTGTATGTTTTGTAGATCGTTGTTTGTCCTTTTGGTCATTGTGTTGTCTGTCCTTCTTCAATTTACGGATTCTGATTACCCCTTTGGTATCTTCAAACTCTTCTTAGTTAGATAATAATATAACTGAAATATTGTTGAAAATGCCATTAAACAACATAACACACCTTGATTTATTTGTATCAATTATGTTTTATTTTACAGTATTTCAGAAATTAGGTCATTTATACTTTATTACCAATAATCAAAAATGTATATACAGTCAAACCTGTATTAAGAGGTCACCTTTGGGACTAAGAAAAAAATTACCTTTTAAGACTGGTGACCTCTTAAAAGAGGTTTAATTCATATGAAATTTTCTATGACAGGACTAGAAAATGTGACTTTCTAATACAGGTAACTGCTTAATGGAGGTGACTGCATGGGCTGTAAATGTTTTTTTAACACTTACTTCCTCTGTTCCAATACAATGAGTTGAGAATCCAGCACCACTAGTAATAGACAATACTCTGTCTCCTTTTACAAAGGATTTAACATTATCTCCAACTTCAGAAACAATTCCTGTCACTTCATTTCCTAGTAAAAACACATTAAACATGATTACAGTGTATCATGGTTATACTACCCTCACTGTTTCCCATCAAAGAGGGAGGGGCTCCAGGGTGCCAAATTGGCCCCAAATTTTGCATAAAAATAATGACTGACATAAAATGAGAACAAACTGTTATTTTAATTGTTATATAAATAAATTTAAAAAAAAAATATTTTTCTGCAAAATTATTATATGTAAATTTCTCCTTTGATATATTGCTACCGTCGCTTATTGCCAAAATATAGCTTGGTCTGAAAGGTGACAGTATAACGAGGGTGTACCTACTGTACTAGATATTGAACCTGAGAAAAACTAATCTGTCATCTAAGTTACTTATACTGCTTTGATATTTGTATATAACCTTGGTTTTTTTTAAAACTTTACTGTAACATTTGTGAAATGTAGTATTGTAATTGTTTTCATGCTTCATACAACAATAATTATTTATTAAATATCTGTCATGATTAATATGCATGTCGTTCCAGTTCACTTATTCTGGGTACATATTCAAATATGCATCAGTATGTTTAACATAAGGTAGCTATAAATTTGTCAATTTAATGACGGCATTTAAAGATATTTTTTTTTCATTCTTCGTGTATGGAAATTTGATTGTTGAATAAAATTTGTTGAAGGCCAAACTCAAAGAATGCAGATTCCCAATGAAATGATTGATTGATTTTTGGTGCTTAACGCCACTTTCAGCAATATTTCAGCTATATCATGGCGACCAGTTTTAGTGGTGGAAAAAGCTGGAGTACCCGGAGAGAACCATCGACCATTGGTGATAGGCTTGTATGAGTTGTTACATGTAGGTAATCGAACTACCTAACTCATTGAGTCACCCGGGCCCTTTCCCAATGAAATGTGTTTCATGAAAGTTCCCTAAACTTTATTCATGAATATATTACCAAATTCTGGTGCCATTTTTAAACACATATTTGGTATTGACCTAAGGAAAATCCAAGTAATTATGTTAAGATTCAGTTGGTCTCATAAAATAATTCTTGTTAGTACCTGGCGTGAAGGGTACTGGAATTTTCGCCTGGTATTTCCCTTGACATATCAAAATATCGGCAAAATTAATACCACAATACTTCACAGAAATCAATACCTGAAAAAATAAATGATAATTATTGTCTCATCTGAGTAATGGCATATGAGGTTTTTGTTGTTGTTGTAAAGTTGATTAGTATTATTATGCTATATCTATTCGAAATATTGTATTAAGAAGTTGACAAAGGGACCAAAGCTCTCATAGAACTGTCCGTTTTGGAAATAGTAATGATATGGGCATGCACAAGCTCAAGTTTCTTCTACAAAGTTAAAAGGGCAATAACTCCTACAAAATTGGTCTTTTTAAAAAATAGTTATAATATGTCCATGCTCATATCATACCAAATATGAACGAGTTCCATGAAAAAGATTAGTTGCCTACACAAGCATATAGAATAGACATACTGAATATATAAAATTTAACAATTTGAAAAAGTAGACATAATTCCTATGGAACAGGTTCACTTGATTTGCTTCCTAATATTATACCAAGATGCCATACAAAATATGAGCTAGCTGTACATTGGTCAAAAAGAAACCCATTCAAATCGGACTTAATATAAAAAAAATTAAAAATTGACATTGGTCCACATTTGATTCTCATACATGTATCTTGGAAACAGTAAGATAGAGCTCCAACAAATCTGTTATAGTACTTCAGACAGGAATTTTTCGGAGGAATTCAATAGAAATAAAGGGCAACAAGTAGGATCAGCATTATACCACAGCAGCAAGTCAACACATCTTCAGCCTGCACCAGTTTTACTGAAAAAAAAAACCCAATTTTCTTGCAAAATCACCACTGGATAGAATATGCTTAAAAAGTGCAGTAAGAAGTTTAGATAAAATAAAAACCTATTAAAATCAGATTTTAAATCAAAATCAAAATCTTTTTGATGTTGATCCCTATAAGAGTTATTTCCCAAAAACATAGCTAATAGCATACATGTATCTATAGGAAGACGGACTGGATTTTTTTTCCTGAGGAATTCAACTCTATAAACCACATGCAAATTTGATTTAAAGGGATACAACAGTTACAGGGGAGATAACTTCCATATGAGTCGCTAATCATATGATACAATGTACCGGTTACATCAGAAAGAACTCACAATAACATCTATTGACTGTGGGAATTTAACAATGGAAAAGTGTCACATTTTACATCAAGAGAATGTGGTTATTTATACAGGTTTTTAATAAGAATTCAACCAGACATAACCAACAGCTATGAATGGAGGGTGAGTCGTTGTGTTAATCTAATAACAATATACAGTAAAGCCTTAAGCAATTAGAAAAATGATGAATTTTCTAAATTTTTGGCTTTGATCTTACCTCATTATCTAAGAGAGATAACTCATGTTGTTTCTTATGTTGGATTTGCAATGGTTTACCAAGTTCTGTGCAAACTGCTGCAGTGTACATAGTTCTTCTTAATTCCGTTCTACAAAAGGTTATTGCATGTGTAAATACATCTTAGCGATTCATTTCAATATATAATGTACATTGTATTAATTGTGGATTCATAGAATAAAACTGCATGATTTTTTAATATCATGTATTGTGACACCACAACGTGTATAACATTAAGCTGGTCATTGAGTCTGATTGCAATTTTTATTGTTAATCTAAAAATTAGAGCCTCACTTTATCATACATTACTCACCTTCTAATATTTATTGCTATAGATCATTGATTATTGGATAAAATAAAATATAAAAATATGCACTTACAAATTAATTATGAATATAAATGTAATAATTAAAGCAATTTCCAAGACGTTTTTAGGGGTCGTCGTGGTCATGATCGCATAGAATTTGGATTTACAACTACCTGTGCAATCAGTGCCTATAACAACAAAAGTTCAAAACCCCGTTCATGGCAAGGTGTACTCGATACAAATTATGTGATAAAGTTTGTTAGTGACTTGTGACAGGTCGCTGGTTTTCTCCGGGTACTCCGATTTCCTTCACCAATAAAACTGACCACCACGATATAACTGAAATATTGTTGAAAGTGGCATTAAACACCATAAACTCATCCAAGAAGTTTTATTGACCTTTAATTAAACTATATCCATATTTGAGGAGAGCTACTAGTAGCCTCTGGCTGTATGCAATCCTTATGAAATAAATAAAGAATTAAATTAAACTATATATATCCAACACTGACAGTCATCTAAGATATTTGATTTACTAAAACAAATCATACAATGATATTTCTACATGTGTACAGTTTGGGTTCTATCAACAAAGAAGTTTTTTTTTAACCATTTCTATTGGTTCTATGTTAAAATATGTCTAAGGTAGCAGCCATCTTGTTTACTAACCTCACACTTTTTAAATTACTACCCATTTAGTATTAATCTGTCTCAGAAGAAGACCTTTTAACATTTTTTCTATAGTATCCCATGTCAATCTAATCAGGTCAATTAGTTTTTACGATTGACACAAAATACATAAAATGACAATCCAATAATTTCTTACGTAATGCTTTCGCAGTTTTTGAGTTTATCCATTATTATATATTATAATATATATACAGTGGTGGTAGTCGGTTATAATCTTTTCAGATTTACAACAAATTAAAGAAAGAAAAAAGATCACAAACTACAGGTATGGAAAGTACAATCCAAAGTAACGTTCCTTTTAAGTTTCAGCACAATGTCGATTCAATAACAAGCAGCAAACACAATGTTATAGTATTTGGTTTGACCTGATTTTGGATCTAATTCACAATCTTCTGTACCCAATGTGAGCATGCTAACTATTACACTACCATGTGTAAATTATCCATTAACTGTGTTTTTTCTGGAAATATATTAATTTGATCATTAAGCTATTTTTAATTTTTACCAGTGTAAATAGTCGGAAGAAGACTGCTGTGTTGCCAGACACTGCACAAAGTTTTCGCGGAACCTTATACATTCACGTGTGAATCCGGTTCCTAAATTGGAAGAAGAAGCTAAAAGGGCAATAGTAGAATGGGACCAATTTTCCACAAAATTCTGGAGATATCTTTGCCGACATATTTACATTGCTTGGTCAAAACGAAAGTATTTGATTGGTAATCTATTTCCGTACACTGAAATCAAACTAGATCACATCATCCCCCTCTCAACTCATGTAACATGGTGACTGACTTTAGGACTCTGTACAATACATGTACCAGCAACATAATCTACATAATCTACATGTATATTATCACAGGGGCTAAGTGCGTCCGAAAACCCCCCCCCCCCCCAAAAAAAACACCTATATTTTCGGACACACCTAGCCCCTGTGTATACTACTATGCAAAATTACCTCAGGATCTCCTGTACTTGGCGATCACAATACTGGTATAAAAAAATATTCCAGTATTGTATTCTAGTATTGTTCTAGTATTGTTAAATTAGTTATTTTTTGGGAGTATTGTATATATTAACAATACTAGAATACGATATTGGAATAAATTGATAACAATGTGTCAAGTTGTCAATGTGTATTGTAGGACAGGAAATGGCAACATGAATTGACACTTTTTCAAAAGCAAAAAAAACACAAAAAAACATTATCTTATTTTTTATTGATTTAAGCACTATTCACTATTTCATTACAGTGTTCCAGTTAGGATTTCAAAAGGGCAGGGTGCTGGTCCTGAAAAAGGGCTCTTTAGTGCGCTGTTGGATTTTCAAAAAAGGCATTTTTTAGGGACACTGTAAAATCAAATAAAGTATACAATGAAATATTGACTTTTATTATTTATACATGAGCAAATAGGTCAGTTTATTCAACAAATCAACCTAGATATAATTCTATCTTTCTGTCATTAACTCTAAAAAACTTGGCAACTACTGTATCTGACACATGCTCATAACATTGTTTGTTGCAATTTAGTTTGACATGTAAAATATTGTTCATTGTGACCTGTTTCATGTGATTTATGTGATCACACTTTACCAATTTGACCTGTGAAAATACCCTTTCTACTTCTGCTGTACTCAGAGGTAACACAGCAGCTGTACTCATTAAGTGTATGCTATTATTGGGGTACAGTGCTGATAAACCAAGCTTTTCATTTAACAAAAGCTTAAGGCATGCCATGATGCTCCTTTCATGACATTCCTCTATTTTTATCACTTGTTTAAGTTTCAGATGAATTTGAAAGTTCAACATTTTAAAATTGGATTAAATAATTTTTTTTATCAAAATACAAGGATGTTACGGGAGGACAGACGGACGAACGGAAGGTAGCGTTACTACATGTATATCCCTTCGCAACTTCGTTAGCGATGGGATAAAAACTACCCCCCCCCCCACAAAATAAAAACCTCTACAAACTATCAGTTGTAAAAGGCAACCCCTTACAACAATTACAGCAGCATCAATTATGGCAATAGACGATGTAAGTGGTTTTTTTTCTTCTTCAAATTTACAATAAAAACAATGATGCCTGTGATATGGCAGTTAAAGGCACTCACTAAAAACTGTAAATATCATACTTCTACACAACATTTATACTTATATAACAAGTGCCATTCTATAAAGAATTATGAGAGACTATATAAATTTCAATAAATTAAAACTTTAAATCACGTCTATAAAACATTTCAGTTCTGTAAAAACTTAACTATCAATCAAGAATATAAAAAACTATTTCTTCTACCTTAAATATTAAAAAGAAACCATCATAAAGAAAGATAATTAAAAAGTTGGCATGCGGTGAAATATTTCTCCAATTACGAATTATACCTCAAAAAACAGCATTGTCATAATTTGGTCTTAATTTATGGTAAAAGGATGTGCTTTACAAAGTTTTGACCTTTTTATCTAAGACATTAGCATATCTGGCATGCATTCAGGATATATACAATGAAAGATGAACACAGGATTTACACAGACATTGTGTTCTTTGTATTTGATCTCGATCTACTTTATTAGGTTTAAATAAGATACCTTGTCTTTTGTATGAACAATTATTTATATACACGACTATATGGTTTAAAAGGAATATATTACTTGGCTCTATTTTAAGCTTGTCTTATTATTTGTTATGTTAATTTGTCAAGTACGCACATGTGTTTACCAAGAAGCCAATTGTATTGATTGATCAATTAAAAAGTAATATTTTTTTCTATTAGAATTATCATGCAGAGTCAGTGTGTTTTAAATCGGTCATCCAATCAGAATGCTCATTATTCTTGTCCAAGATAAAAATACATCGCTAAAGTAAAATTACCTGTGGTTTCAGAGTAGAAGATTTTTAGAAATCTAACATAAAATTTCCCCACTTCAACTCGTAAATTTACATAGAAATCGGAGATATTTCGTCATAAAACTTCACACATGGTTTTGTCTATCATATTTCTTGAAGACAAACATAAAATTTTATTGCATTTATTCATATTGTATGAGTATCAACAGTTTTTTCAACACCGTATCTGTTTCTCGATACAGCCACAACTTCAACTCGTAAATTTACATAGAAATCGGAGATATTTCGTCATAACACTTCACACATGGTTTTGTCTATCATATTTCTTGAAGACAAACATAACATTTTATAGCATTTATCAATATTTTATGAATATCAACAGTTTTTTCAACACTGTATCTGTTTCTCGATACAGCCGCCCGATTACAGTGACCCGTGACCCAGATTAGCAGATCTCAGCAGTTTTTTCTGAATAAGGTTGTTTAATTAATTTGCTAATATAATGATTATATAAGTATTGGGATAACATATTTGCAAGTTTTCAATAATAATGTTACTTATTCAAATGTTCATACACAGCTGTTGTTATCAGGCAAATTCTCAAATCTTCAATGGTTTTGTTTTTAAAAAACGGTATGTTGGCGTAGGACATCCACAGTTTCTTGAGAATTGCTGATATTTTGCTGTAGTTGTTGTTTGGTCATTCTCATAATATTGTGTAAAGAATTTTTGATTGAGATAGCCGTCTCTATATTTGGATCATCAGCGATGTCATCCTCATTGTTGTCTTGTGTATTTGCAAGTAATCTCTTCCGATACTGGTACTCTGTTTTGTCATCTTGCCGTTTCCGTTTTACAGCATGTCCAGTAGGTTGCTGTGATGGCACTTGGACGGCTTGAAAATGGTAACCAGACCGACACATCCGCTAAAGATGGTTTTGGATGGTGCTGTGCCAACCAAAGATGTCCGAAACGCCGTACATACCGTACCATTCGTGCTGGATCATTTTTCGAAAGGTCTCGCATCACCTTAGATAAATGGTTATACGTCACATACCTATGGAGTCAAGGAACAAAAGTTAATTCCGTAGAAAGACAAGTACAGATTGACGAGAAGACCATAATACAGATGTTTCAATACTTGAGAGATGTCTGCTCCACTAAACTACTATCAACTCCAGTTGAATTAGGTGGACCAGGTGTGATTGTCCAAATTGATGAAAGTCTTTTTAATCACAAATCAAAATACAACAGAGGGCGACGGGCCAGCAAAGAGCAGTGGGTTTTCGGTTTAGCAGATACATCCAGCAAGCCTGCCATTACTACATGGAAACTGTTGACAAAAGAGATGCCGCAACTCTTTTACCTATTATACAACGTGTTGTAAAACCAGGGACAATCATCCATTCAGATCAGTGGAAAGCGTACCATAACATCAGCTCACGACTGCAGCTTAGCCATGGCACAGTTAATCATTCGCTCAACTTCGTGGACCCTGCAACTGGCATACATACTCAAGCAATCGAGTCGTACTGGGCTAAAGCCAAACAGAAGTTTAAAGAGATGAAAGATGTGTCATCACATCTACTACCCAGTTACCTAGATGAAAGAATGTGGAGAGACAGATGGGGTACCACAGGTGACAATGCATTTACAAACATTCTCATACATATTTCAGAACAATATCCTGTGTAAAAGTGGTATTTATTATGGACATGATAGACTCTTTATAATTCTAGTGCTAGTACATTATATTGTGAATGTGATGTTATTATTCATAAATCATGTTGTTCATCAAAGATTATTAAAAAATTGATGCCATCTACAAAAATGTATGATCATCTATAAAATAAATAAAATGTAAATTATGACATGTTGTTTTATCAATTATTATATATCCTGGTATTGCATATTTTTATTTACGAACAGTATTGTTAACAATACTGGAATATGATTTTATACCAGTATTGTATTTTTTTTGTAAAAAAATTACAATACTGGAATAATTTTTTATACCAGTATTGTCAACAATACTGGTATACCAGTATTGTGATCGCCAAGTACAGGAGATCCTTACCTCACTTCAAACTTCAACTTGTATGCATTAGATACAAGTATGCACTGGTATCATTTTTGACAAGCAAAGGAAATACTTTATATAATTGAGGGGAAACTTATACATTTGCTATGTAAAAGAGCCAGAAATTACACTTTTCTAGCTTCTCAGACAAAATCCAAAACATTTAATTTAATGATAAAAAGTTACATTTCATACTACCATACATGCAATCTTGCACGGGTAGTATAGACAGGTGCTTGTCACAGTCAATTATTTTTGTTACCTATTTATTTTAAGAGTTCAACTGTTTACCCACTTTTACAGCTAAAAAAGGTCAAAGGTTATCGTATCAAATAAATGTGCGTGTTTATCTTTCTGTTTTATGCCAATAATGTCTTCAAAATAATGTTTAATCAGGACAATACATTTAACAAGTTAAATCTAGTTAGAACTTTACATAAATACTTTGCTGAAAAAAGACAACTTGTTCATTTTTTCTTCAATATAATTTCTTCACAATACTATGGACAAATCAAAAGAAGTTCCGAAAACAGGAAGCATTGTTTACTGGTACCAGTACTGATCAGAACCAGGTCAATAATTAGGTAGATACATTTGTACTTGTCTCGTGAACTTTTCAACTCTATGAACTCCAGAATCTAGTGTCAAGTGTACCACCTTCCTCCCATTCAATAATAATTTCTTCAAATGTTCTGTTTTCTCATAATGTGACAAAATTGAAGGAAAAAAAATGACCGGGGACCTAATAATAAAAACAAAGAAAAATAACGAAAACTAATGAGTTCGAACCACGTTCATGGCGGGGTATATTCGATACAACATTATGTGATACAACTTGTCAATAGGTGCGTTCAAGCACAGTCGTATGAATTTTAGTCACAAATAGAGAAAAATAGTGAAAATTTAGATGTTCGGGTAATATAATATATATAATATGAAACGGGCACTGCCTGGAAAGCTCGCGAAGCTAATCACTAATTAGATATCCTTGGTCTTGGATGAGCAAACATATACAAAACTTTATGCTTATGTACATATAATTATTTACCAACTTTGCCTGAAAATAGAAATTTGGTTTACTAGTGACCACCAGTAGACATAATAGAGTATGTAAATGTTGCACATAGCATCTAGGGTAAGGGTAATAACAAAATTACCGAACTCCGAACAATCTAACAAAGGGAAAGTCAAAACTTATAAGTATATAAACAGACAAAATCAGTCAACAACCGGAAAACTGTGAAAACCGTAATGACCCTGACTTGGTACAGGCATTTCTAAAGAAATGGTGGGTTGAATCAGATTTTAAAGTGCCAAACCTCCCGCTTTCATTACGGCTCAAAGTTTCCGGCTGTCACTATAACAGTATTTATAACAATACTTGAACAAAACAGGTAAAACAGCTGTAAAAGCAGCACCAAACTCAGTGAAGTAAATGTCAAAGACACTTTTACGTCACACATTGATAAAAAAATATTTTGACATTTTTGTTGACACCTTATCTTTATACATCCATCGTTTATAATCTTTTCTGCAGAGACGGAATATATTTTGACAAGATCTTGGTATCGGAATATAAACTTTTTAAGAGATCGAATAAGGCGAATCTTTTTGTAAATGTTGCACATAACATAGGGTCTGAGACACTCTTCAAGATCACAGGTACTTGTGGACAGGACCCTATGGTGCCTCTGATTGCCCATCCCTCCTTTTTTTTCATGTACACAACATTTTGCAACTTTCTATGTATCACTGTATGACATGTATACAAAAAAAAACAATCAAAGAGCAGTTTCTATCCATACTGGGTTTCTGACATATGCATAAGGTTTTGAGTGTTTTTCTTTGAGACATTTTGGGCAATTGTGTATTTTATCAATACCTGATGCAATTAAGAGAATATAAATATAAGCTTGAGTTTGCTCTAGGAATAATCCAGAGCAGACGATCGGATTGCGCAATCGTGTTATTTTTAGCGACTCGTTACTTTCCGTGTAGGATTCGATAATTATCGGTTACCAATTTCACGCAATCGTAACTACTCGGCCATTCTCGCTACCCTGCAAATAACCTTGTATGCATTAGGCATATAAATCACACTACTTTTCACATGTCAGTTACATGAAAGTTTGATAAAGTTATATTTTAAGCAATTTTCTATATTTCAATTAAAGTTTTAATTAGTTTTGCATGATTAGATTTTACTTAGTATGTCTTCCATATTGGATTTTCGTGAACTATATTTTTGTGCGGCTTAACTTAACTTAACTTCCGGCAAACAATTTAAGAAGAATTTCTACTATGTACGTACGAGGTTATTTGCAGGGTAGCGAGAATGGCCGAGTAGTTACGATTGCAATTTCACGTTACCGCCGCCATTATGGTTCAAAGGTCAATCGGAGTAAAAAAACATAAACAAGACGTCATTGCATTTGTAAACATGGTGACGCAGTTTATTCATCGTGGCAGTTATGCACATATCGTCCCTGTCGTAAGGAAGTTTTCGTGAATTTGTTGGTTAGGAAAATAATTTATGAGTACATGTAATGTATCCCGTAGATCTTGAAAATAATGAGAGATCGTGTGAATATTCAGCCATAGTAGAATACATGTAGTAGTTCCAACTTCCAAGGATATTGTGACACAACCTCGCAAATAGTACTGTTTACAAAACATCCTAGACCTGCAAGAATAAATAAAAATATATCATCCTAGAGGGTACTTATCGATTAACTTGAAGAAAATTAATCTAAATCTTGTATATTTTGTTGTCCGACTATCCTATAAAAGGGGGGTCCTTATAAAAAAGGGAAATCAGAGAAGTCTTTTTTCCCCCTAAGCGATTGGCAGGTATTCGTACAAAAACCAGCTTTGTAATGTTAATGCTTTAAAGTTGGCATTATGTTAGACTTCTGCATGGTTTTATAGTTTATCATATTTATATCACATTAAACATGCAATTTGTAAATTATCATATTATGGAGCATCAAATAAAACTTTTTAAAAGGCCCAACTTAAAACTGGTGTGCCCCTTTTGTTAGAGAATGTATAAAGTCTGTGTGTGTAAGACACTTTAGATGTACTAACTTAAAAATGACTTAGTTCAACTATATATCATTTTGTGATTTTTTAGAAGTCAAAATCCTGTAAGAATGCACACCTTTAGTATTTGTACATTAAACACACTGCAAAATATTACAAAAACTCTAGCTCAAAACTATAGGGAGGGACAGGCAGGGGTTAAATAGTATGCCCTGATACAGGGCTATACATTAACAGTCATGTTCCATTCTTACATGTATGTTAAGCACATTATTATGGTGTGGTTTCTGTTCATGAGGCACTCCATCCTTTCTTGTTTATGCCAATGTCAGGAGACCAATAATAACATATAAGGATTAGTATGGAAAAAGTGTTAAATTCAGGAACAAGTCAGTCTTGGTTGGGCAAAATATGTACATGCACATGTACTTTGTAAAAGATTCAACTGGATAACTTTTGTAAATTATAGAGCACAAAAATTAAACAAATATAATAACAAGAAAATATTTATTGCAAAAACAAAACATTATTAAAAGGTCAGCTACATGTATAATAACAATGTTGTAAAATAACAAAACTATGAACTGGAACATTGAAGAATGGGTAATAAAACATTCCCCTCACCCTGATTAAGTCTTAAGTTAATGATTGAATGAAAATTATATTGCTTTTAACATCAAAAAGTTAATATTGGAGGACACTATGCAAATTTCTCTATCCTTTAGTTATTGAATTGAGAAGTTATAAAATCTGACAAAAGTTCCACCCCCCCCCCCCCCCCCCCCCCCCCCCACAAAACCCCCATACTACATGTAATAAGGTTCAAAACTCCTTTAATTTAAAAATATTTGTCTAAGACTTTCTCAGGTAAATGAACAAAGCCCAAAATATTCAATAATGTTACATGAAAAACAACACTCATATGGGGGACAAAAACATTCTATTCATAGAATTTTTAAACAAGAAACATAAACTATAACATGTGATGTGTAAACTATTTAAGCATGAGCAACAGGAAACACATTTAGATACAAAAAATGAAAAGACCAACACCCTTAGTTGGATTTTTAGAGTGCTACAAAATGTAGTTCATTGAAACAACAGATATGTCGTTCCACTCTGAAACATTATTCTGACTCGACCAGTTTTTGTTCTTACTCCTTAATGCTGCATTCTTACCAATATTATAATCTTTGGTTTGACTAGACAGGGGCTAGAACCCATGGATCTACCACATTCTAGGTGAGCATGCTAACTATTACACAACATTTTTGCGGTCGCATTGAAAAAGGAGTAGTTCTTCAAAACTTTCATTAAGCTAGGGACTTGTGTCCAAGTTAGTTAATGCAGTCAACATGATCAGGCATATATTAAAATAAACCCATACTATGATAGATTAGCTTCCAGTCAGATTTGAACTGACATCTTTTCAACATTATTGAAACGTACTACCTTGTACTATAGAAGCTACATTGTATATACATGTATTGTAATTGTTAGTAGTTGACAAACCTAATATGTATGCAGATCATTAGCTTCCAGAGAGATTTGAACTGACATCTCTCAAACATTATTGAAAAGTACTGATTCATTGACACCATAGTAACTACAACATTTTGTCATGAATTTGTTAGGAACATTTCAGCCAAGATTGGTTGCAATCCCTTCTGTTAAGTGTTATTATCTAATGGTCCTGAATTGGCACTACATAGACACGATATAGAGAATAAAAAAAAACATGCATAAATTTCATACCCTGCAGTGCAAGAACAATAAGCTCCTTCTGTTAAACCATCATCTTCTTTGGTGCAATATCTATACATTGTGGGGGTCGTCATCCAGTGTCTGTGATGATGAACACTTTGTTCTTAAAATACATAAGTTGTTGTTGTTCGACTTCGTCTTTAGGAAATATGCCTCCTGCAACCACCCACTTAAAAATATTCAGACCTGGGCAACCTTATAGGCTTTCAGCATGTCATTTGTCAATGCAACATAACCATGGGCTAACCAGAACTGTTTTATGTCTGTAAAAAACAATTGGTGTCCAAAATTGCATACCATCAATCATGTTCATCAAGCCTACCAGAATACATTTGAAGCCCAATGAACGGAGTCTGAAATTCCAGTCACTCAAAATTTTGTCGTAGCACCTCTTGTTATCTTGTAAAACATAATCTTGTGATGGCACCAAAGGCAAGTTTAACTTACATGCCGACAACACAAGCCTGAATGCCGTTGGCGTCAGCTCTCCCTGAATCCGGGTCGTTTCGCCTTCATTTATTAAGAGTGCTTTAAAAAATGAAATATGGAAAATACCATTGTAATAGTGCTTTAAAAAATGAAATACGGAAAATAGCATTGCAAATATTGGTATTTTGGATGTTGTAAGGCTTGTTCATGGGTACTTTATTTTTGTCTTCCTCATAATTAACATGCTTTCTTGAGGTGTTTAATATTATGTATGGCTTCACTTTCATTGTTTGACAATTCAGGCTGTCCAAATTCCGGTGGCTTCATTTGACAATATTGGCGATAGGAAAATTAACATAATACATACTAAGCTAAGACATAGATGTAGTGGCCTTAATGCCGATTTATAGAGTAAATTTGTGTATGTGGTCATTTATTTGAGGATGCTATTCATTTTTTTCTTGAATGTCCACTTTATCAACACGATAGAACTTCTCTGTTTAACTATTTTAATAACATTGTTCCCATCTCTATAGAATATATACTCTTTGGATGTAATGAAATTAGTGAAGAATTGAATACTTTATTGTTCAAATCAGTGCAAAAATTTATTCGACAAACTTGTAGATTTAATAATTAATTATCACAGGCACTTGTTTCATTCAAAAAATATATGCCCCCTCCTCTTCCTTACTTCAAGGTAAACATCTGCCCTTTACCCCTTCCCCACTTCGCCTCAATATTTTTCGCATATTTGTGATCCTTTCGCTGACCCAATTATATCGTTACACTCCCGAGATATTTCTCTTTTCGACTGCCACATTTAAATATACCTACCGGGACCCCCTCAGACGAATTGGACAAGAGTATTCAGCGAAAGTGGCTTGGTGAAAATTTAAGACATTGAAACGGATACAACCACTTCTGGTTTGCGCTGGATTTTTCATATGCATTCGGAATTCTCTAGACCGGCCATGTGTAACAATGCCATCATGATCATCTCTCAAATGTAAAGTAAGCCTTTAAAATACAGATAATTGTTCCAATGCAGATTATAAAAATATGTTCAACTCCAAATTACTGACATTTGATTTTTAAAACACTTTTTTTTTTAGTTTCTAAATCAATTTAGAACGGACCGGAAGTGACTGTATCTTTTTCAGCGTCACTGAAAAATAGAAAATGCGACTTTCGCTGAATATTCTGGTTCAATTCGTCTGAAGGGGGCCCGGTATTTATATTTAAATGTGGCAGTCGAAAAGAGAAATATCTTGGGATTGTAACGATATAATTGGGTCAGCGAAAGGATCACAAATAAGCGAAAAATATTGAGGCGAAGTGGGGAAGGGGTTACCCGTAAAGTGCAGATGTTTACCTTGAAGTAAGGAAGAGGCCGGGGCATATATTTTTTTAATGAAACAAGTGCCTGTGTTAATTATCCCCAACCATGATATTATCTCAACACAATTTATTAGTTTTACCACCTCCTTTTTTTCTGTTAAATATTAAAACAATATTTAATATGTATGCTTAGTTTGACATGATTTTGCTTAATTTACTAATTATTGATATAGCCTGCACATTTGCTGTCATTTGATTTGTTTATGCTATTACTAGAGAGGACAAACGTAGTCGTCGATAGCGTTATTATTTTCTGTCGGAGTAGAAAAACCCGAATTTTCACCTTTTTCATTTCATTAGAAAAACACCTAAAATTTATTATTTCGTGATAAAAAATATATCAGATAAAACTTGAAAACTAGAACTTTATTAATTTGGTAGTTATAAGCATTAAAAATATGATTGGGTACTACTACTGAACGTCCAAAGTGAAGTCGTTTCGAGAAAATCGGACGCCATCTTGATTTATGTGTCAACGAACAGCCCATTTTCAAAAATAATTCCGGGAGCTATCCCTGGACCAATATTCTTCATGCATGGCTTAAAATTTGCAGAAAGTCTTCAATTTTACCAATCCGATTGTTAAGAATTTTTTAAAAGTCAAAATCGTAACGTAAAATATAAAAGTTTACAAACATTGTTTTAAACTCGTTTACCGCTTTTCCGCAAAATGTTAACAGTCAGATATCAATAATCTGAACCTTCCTCTAAAGATATGCCGCCAAGGTTTCAATGGATAAGCAGTAATAGCTCCCGGAAATCATTGGATGTTCGGTCCATATTTTCCGACTTTGCAATCAGAGTTGAGCGGGAAGAGTTATCGGACGTTGTGTGGCGCATGACCGAAATGTATGTCTTCCGCCATCTTGGCCAGGACAATTTCAGAGTTGTACCAAAGAAAAATGGAATTTACCGACGTATTGTTCTACCAATTGATACAATAATTATCTAGCATTGATGTATTCAGACCACGGAGGTCAATCATGCACGGTAAGTAACAAAACTTCTTCTAAAATATAGTTTTATTCTCAAAAGAAATATCGTTTTCAACCGGATCAAATGGGGGTTAATTTTGAAAACAAAAGATGCACAAAAATCGCACAGAAACTTTACACGAACTGAATAAATATATATCTTTGCTTCGATAAGTGAAAAAGAGATGGGATTTAATTCACGATTTTATTATTTTACTCGAAAAATGTCGAAAACGGCAAGCATCAATATAAAGTTGTCAAATTCTCCCAATCTATAAATAACTTTATCCAAGCAGAGCTTTGGTGACGTAATCATGGCTGTTCGGAAATAATCGGGATTTATTAATACATCTATATAAAGGAGTTGTTCCGGTATTCTTTGATATTTTAAGAAAAGGGGGGATCTTTTGTGAAATGTTCAAGATTTTTTATATTTTTTGGTTTTAAATGAAATTTGTCTACATGAAAACTTTTTAGGCATTTCTCATTAAGTTCCTAGTGTATATTGTAGCAATACATAGGACAATTGTTTTTAAATACTAAAATAGTAACATGAATTTCCATGCAACATTTTTGAACAATTTATTTAAATTGTTATAAAACATAATTATTATGTTTCAGTGCTATTAGGGAAGCTTTATGAAATATATGCTTAATGCATACATTACAGTATGTGAATGTATTAACATTCTGGCTATATACAATGTAATCAGTGGCAGTGCATGTGATATGCTAAGTTTAATTAATTACATTTTTTTCATTACACCATTACTGTATGCAAACTTGTTTGGTATGACAGAACATTTATGATGCATGCAGCAAACATTTCTGGAATAATGCTATTTTTCATATAGAATCTATTTGCCACCAAGCATATATGCATAAAGATAATTTATAGTCGGAAGAGTGCATTGTATTAAAGCTTTTTTTCATTTGTACATGTATGATAAACTATTTCTGGAAAAGATAAATTATTTTTAATTCTTTATTTTTATTCTGTATAACATATTTTAAATGTTTATTTTTATTTTACAGGTGTGATCGTGGCATCTCAGTAGATCATTAAGAGTTTTAAATCATTAAAATGACACTTCTGAAAGTTGATGCTGTTGATTATGATTCAGTTAATCAAATATGCATTGGATATGCATAGGATCACAAAACACACAATTTAAAGAAATCACAAAGATTTCATTTGGAATAAGTTGGTCATGAATTGGGACACAGCACTATTTGTAGTCGTCAAATGTAAAATTATAGTATATAAAGGAAAAGAGAGTGACATTGAAGACTGTTATGAATTAAGATAATAGTAGAAGATAACAGTTTATTGATTTGTGACAATAAAAATGATAACTTTGAAAATTTGGGACTTTCTAATCGCATGAACTGTTAGCTTAAATCAGCTAAAATTGTCAAATTTGAGGTTTTTCTCAGACAAAAAAATGAAAATAATGTATGAAATGTGCTAATTAAATGTTTAAAAGATAAAATAACTTCAAGGCTGGCTTATAAATTGTACAGAGAACATATCTGATAATCCAAATAAGACTTTTCATGGAATACGGGGCCATAATTGAAATATTATTTATACTAAATTTCCAGGTAGAGGGCTAATGAACCAGGACATAGTTCATACCAGTGTCAGAATTGGGGTTGCTGATAGTTTTCACCTTGTAGTATACAGTTATAGGATCAAAATAATACCAAACACTTGAACATTTAATATTATAATATTCAACAATTATTGAAATTGTATCAATTTCGGGAATTATCTGAAATTTTGATTGAACAAAGAAAATTGACCTTTTCAATGGAAAAAATGGCAGTTTTTACACAAACTGTAATAATAACTTCATTGATGTATGGATATTGAGGTTGTTTACCATAAAAATATCAATTTGAGCATACAAAATATAATTAATTCCCTAAAATAGCTTATTTTTACACTTTACGGAGCTCAAAATATTAAGCTGCGGCGTATATAATTCTGGCACTACAGACTTTGAGAATTTTTTTTGCTGATAAATATAGGTGTTCCCTGTTAGAGGGTTCTTTTCCCTACCAAAATCAGTATTCAGAAAAATTCTAGTACTTTTTTCAGATTTTTTATGACCAAAAACTTGATTTTTCGAATAAAATTTGACGTTAAAATTATGGAGGCCTGCACAAAGGAAATAATATTAAAAAAATATATATATTAATTGAATAAATGATATTCTTGATATTTTTACCTAGAGACTGGGCACTTTGTGGACAGTGCTGCATGTTTCAGCCTTGCAAGTTAAAGGTTTTTGAAGATATTTGACCACAAACCTGGTAGTTTGAACAAGCAGACAGCTGACACATAAATTAAAAAAACTAAGTCCAAAGGCTATTTTCAATGTTTTAAATTCTGTGACATTTTTTTCATATAACACCTACAGGTGTGTATAATACCTCTTTTTGAAGCATAAGGAGGATACATTACTATAGAAGAAAGCATGATAACCTATTAGGTAGTGAAAATAATATATTTTGGTCCAAAAATGTCATTTTTTTTAACATTTTTCCAAAAAACAGAAAATCGACCACTTTTGGCTCACCGAAAAGGCCATAACTTTTGAACAGCTCAACCGATTTTAATAATTTTTGTACCAAAATTTCCCATTTTGTATGTACTGTCATATTAAACTATAATTGGATGATTTATTAGCATTTCAATTTTTGGCTTGACCACCCTACTATTACTAGGGAGGACAAACGTAGTCGTCGAAAGCGTTATTATTTTCTGTCAGAGTAGAAAAACCCGAATTTTCACCTTTTTCATTTCATTAGAAAAACACCTAAAATTTATTATTTCGTGATAAAAAATATATCAGATAAAACTTGAAAACTAGATCTTTATTAATTTGGTAGTTATAAGCATTAAAAATATGATTGGGTACTACTACTGAACGTCCAAAGTGAAGTCGTTTCGAGAAAATCGAACGCCATCTTGATTTATGTGTCAACGAACAGCCCATTTTCAAAAATAATTCCGGGAGCTATCCCTGGACCAATATTCTTCATGCATGGCTTAAAATTTGCAGAAAGTCTTCAATTTTACCAATCCGACCGCCAAAAATTAAAAACAATCGAAATCGTAACGTAAAATATAAAAGTTTACAAAACAGTGTTTTTAAACTCGCTTACCACACTTCCGAAAAATATTGGGGGTCAAATATCAATAAACTGGACCTTCCTCTAAAGATATGTCGCCAAGGTTTCAATGGATAAGCAGTAATAGCTCCCGGAAATCATTGGATGTTCGGTCCATATTTTCTGACTTTGCAATCAGAGTTGAGCGGGAAGAGTTATCGGACGTTGTGTGGCGCATGACCGGGATGTATGTCTTCCGCCATTTTGGCCAGGACAATTTCAGAGTTGTACCAAAGAAAAATAGAATTTACCGACGTATTGTTCTACCAATTGATACAATAATTATCTAGCATTGATGTATTCAGACCACGGAGGTCAATCATGCACGGTAAGTAACAAAACTTCTTCTAAAATATAGTTTTATTCTCAAAAGAAATATCGTTTTCAACCGGATCAAATGGGGGTTAATTTTGAAAACAAAAGATGCACAAAAATCGCACAGAAACTTTACACGAACTGAATAAATATATATCTTTGTTTCGATAAATGAAAAAGAGATGGGATTTAATTCACGATTTTATTATTTTACTCGCAAAATGGCGAAAACGGCAAGCATCAATATAAAGTTGTCAAATTCTCCCAATCTATAAATAACTTTATCCAAGCAGACCTTTGGTGACGTAATCATGGCTGTTCGGAATTTATCGGGATTTATTAATACATCTATATAAAGGAATTGTTCCGGTATTCTTTGATACTTTTGTGAAATGTTCAAGATTTTTTATATTTTTTGGTTTTAAATGAAATTTGTCCACATGAAAACTTTTTATGCATTTCTCATTAAGTTCCTAGTGTATATTGTAGCAATATATAGGACAATTGTTTTTAAATAGTAACATGAATTTCCATGCAACATTTTTGAAACAATTTATTTAAATTGTTATAAAACATAATTATTATGTTTCAGTGCTATTAGGGAAGCTTTATGAAATATATGCTTAATGCATACATTACAGTATGTGAATGTATTAACATTCTGGCTATATACATTGTAATCAGTGGCAGTGCATGTGATATGCTAAGTTTAATTAATTACATTGTTTTCATTACACCATTACTGTGTGCAAACTTGTTTGATATGACAGAACATTTATGATGCATGCAGCAAACATTTCTGGAATAATGCTATTTTTCATATAGAATCTATTTGCCACCAAGCATATATGCATAAAGATAATTTTTAGTCGAAGAGTGCATTGTATTAAAGCTTTTTTCATTTGTACATGTATGATAAACTATTTCTGGAAAAGATCAATTATTTTTAGTTCTTTATTTTTATTCTGTATAACATATTTTAAATGTTTATTTTTATTTTTATTTTACAGGTGTGATCGTGACATCTCAGTAGATCATTAAGAGTTTTAAATCATTAAAATGACACTTCTGAAAGTTGATGCTATTGATTATGATTCAGTTAATCAAATATGCATAGGATCACAAAACACACAATTTAAAGAATTCTCAAAGATTTCATTTGGAATAAGTTGGTCATGAACTGGGACACAGCACTATTTGTAGTCGTCAAATGTAAAATTATAGTATATAAAGGAAAAGAGAGTGACATTGAAGACTGTTATGAATTAAGATTATAAATAATAGTAGAAGATAACAGTTTATTGATTTGTGACAATAAAAATGATAACTTTGAAAATTTGGGACTTTCTAATCGCTTAAATCAGCTAAAATTGTCAAATTTGAGGTTTTTCCCAGACAAAAAGATGAAAATCATGTATAAAATGTGCTAATTAAATGTTTAAAAGATAACATAACTTCAAGGCTGGCTTATAAATTGTACAGAGAACATATCTGATAATCCAAATAAGACTTTTCATGGAATACGGGGCCATAATTGAAATATTATTTTTACTAAATTTCCAGGTAGAGGGCTAATGAACCAGGACATAGTTCATACCAGTGTCAGAATTGGGGTTGCTGATAGTTTTCTCCTTGTAGTATACAGTTATAGGATCAAAATAATACCAAACACTTGAACATTTAATATTATAATATTCGACAATTATTGAAATTGTATCAATTTCGGGAATTATCTGAAATTTTGATTGAACAAAGAAAATTGGCCTTTTCAATGGAAAAAATGGCAGTTTTTACACAAACTGTAATAATAACTTCATTGATGTATGGATATTGAGGTTGTTTACCATAAAATATCAATTTGAACATAAAAAATATAATTAATTCCCTGAAATAACTTATTTTTACACTTTACAGAGCTCAAAATAATAAGCTGCGGAGTTTATGATTCTGGCGCTACAGACTTTGAGAATTTTTTTGGCTGATAAATATAGGTGTTCCCTGTTAGAGGGTTCTTTTCCTTACCAAAATCAGTATTCAGAAAAATTCTAGTACTTTTTTCAGATTTTTTATGACCAAAAACTTGATTTTTCGAATAAAATTTGACGTTAAAATTATGGAGGCCTGCACAAAAGAAATAATATTAAAAAAATATATATATTAATTGAATAAATGATATTCTTGATATTTTTACCTAGAGACTGGGCACTTTGTGGACAGTGCTGCAAGTTTCAGCCTTGCAAGTTAAAGGTTTTTGAAGATATTTGACCACAAACCTAGTAGTTTGAACAAGCAGACGGCTGACACATAAATTAAAAAAACTAAGTCCAAAGGCTATTTTCAATGTTTTAAATTCTGTGACATTTTTTTCATATAACACCTACAGGTGTGTATAATACCTCTTTTTGAAGCATAAGGAGGATACATTACTATAGAAGAAAGCATGATAACCTATTAGGTAGTGAAAATAATATATTTTGGTCCAAAAATGTCATTTTTTTTAACATTTTTCCAAAAAACAGAAAATCGACCACTTTTGGCTCACCGAAAAGGCCATAACTTTTGAACAGCTCAACCGATTTTAATAATTTTTGTACCAAAATTTCCCATTTTGTATGTACTGTCATACTAAACTGTAATTGGAGGATTTATTAGCATTTCAATTTTTGGTTTGACCACCCTACTATTACTGTATTTGTATGGAGAGGGACTAGTAAGTTGTAAAAACTTGTTCCCAATCCAATTATATATATATATTGACAATAAAATCATTATATAGTAAATTGTTTGACACCTGCTTAAATTTGTAAAATTTCTTTGAACAATACAGTATTAAATTTATATGTATTGTTTGTTCTGCATGGCTTCAAATTAGGTGTTGACATATGACACATATCAGTTGTTATTATTATTTCTTGTATACAACTAATAAATAAATAATTACCAACAAATTGTCGAAAAAGACTTCATCTATTATTATATAATAGCGATTAAGTGGGGCGAATCGACTCACTTTCTGGGGCGAAACGACCCGGTACCGTCCCCCTTCGTTCTTGTTTTCGTCAGACCTCTGATCGTCAAGATTCTCGACTTTCCAACATCTAAACTCATCAATAGTGTAGATTTTACCACCAGGATCCATGTGTAAATGTAGAATAAAATTATATAGTTGAATAGAACTTCGAAAAGGTTAAAAATGAAGTGGTATCGCCAATGTCAATGAGACGCCATGAAATAATCCAAACAGGAAGGCCGCTTAACACCTGGATTTTATTCCGATTGGACTTTGGACCATTTGTTGTAAATTGGGGGGTCAACGGAACTTTTGAAAGTGTTTTTCTTTGAGACATTTTGGGCAATTGTGTATTTTATCAATACCTGATGCGAATATAAATATAAGCTTGCGTTTGCTTTAGCAATAATCCAGAGCAGACGATCGGGATGCGCAATCTGTTATTTTTTAGCGACTCGTTACTTTCCGTGTAGGATTCGATAATTATCGGTTTCAATTTACAGACAAAATTCTTTAAATATTCATTTCAAACAAATTATTTGTATATTTTCGTCAAAGAAGAAGAATGTTGAATTAAATTTTATGATTATTTCACAAGGAAACAATATAGGCAACAGCGATTCCGGTATTCGATACCTTTCGTACACCGTATCTTTCATACGGTCTTAGAGGGTGTCGCGAAAAGCAGTTACCCGGAATGTCCCGGATGTGTTGAAGCTTTTTCATAGCCATAGTGGTATGGATAACCCGGATGTGGTGAAACTTTTTCATAGGCATAGTGTATGGATGATAAGGATTTCTGTTTTAGTCAAAGTAAATGGTATTCGTCATTATTCCTTTATTGATTTAATTTTACCATGTTTCAGTCATAAATAGCTCGCTTAACGAAGCGAGCTTATAAGAGTAATATAATATATATATAAGAGACTCTTATATATATATTATATTACCCGAACATCTAAATTTTCACTAAATATAATATATATATAAGAGACTCTTATATATATATATTATATTACCCGAACATCTAAATTTTCACTATAAGAGTAATATAATATATATATAAGAGACTCTTATATATATATTATATTACCCGAACATCTAAATTTTCACTAAATATAATATATATATAAGAGACTCTTATATATATATATTATATTACCCGAACATCTAAATTTTCACTATAAGAGTAATATAATATATATATAAGAGACTCTTATATATATATTATATTACCCGAACATCTAAATTTTCACTAAATATAATATATATATAAGAGACTCTTATATATATATATTATATTACCCGAACATCTAAATTTTCACTATAAGAGTAATATAATATATATATAAGAGACTCTTATATATATATTATATTACCCGAACATCTAAATTTTCACTAAATATAATATATATATAAGAGACTCTTATATATATATTATATTACCCGAACATCTAAATTTTCACTATTTTTCTCTATTTGTGACTAAAATTCATACGACTGTGATTCAAGGTAATGCCATTGGAATTTATAAGTTGTCATTGGTAAGGTTTTTCACCATTGGTAAACTGTTGGTACCAATGTTGACCAATGGATACTACCAATAGCTACCATTTTTGAAGGCAGACTAGAGTGAAGTTAGCATTGGTAAGTCACGTGGTTTCTCAGTTTCAAGATGGCAATCTCACTACCAACGCCAACCGTGAAGGACTTAACGGCGCCTCTTTTTCCATTACAACTTTTTTTTTAATGGACAAAATTACTTCACTGCCAAAAGTGAAAGTATCAAGTACATAGCTGACAGTAAGTACATACAATAGTTCAATTATTAAGCAATTACTGTAAATTAAGAAATTAATGCGCACATCATTATTGGGATTGCTGGGTCCGTAGGCACACAACTACTTAAGTTAAGAGATCCATTTACTAAATTATCAAATACAATGGAGAACAATCTTGTCATTCAGAACAAAATCTTAACTTAAGTAGCTCAGTGCATACGGATCCTGTAGTAGATCATAAGTGTCAAAAATACTTGTATGCATACATGTATATGTGAGTTCTAACTAATGCCGTTAGAGTCTTAATTATCACATTTTCCGCATTGATAATCACATCGCAATATCTTTTTAATTTACAGTACTAAATCAACACTAAGGAATTCATATCATATACAAGTATGTTAAAAAAATAAGATTTGAAGGCGCCAAACCTTGTACTTCTGTTACATTACAAGGTTCCAGTTGTATTATTGTAAATAAGACTGCTAACGCAAAAAAAGATGCTGGACAATAAGAAGCCTGTACCTTCGCAGTAATGTCATTAACATTTATACCTTCCTAACTATAGATAAGGCCGTATATTTTACTATACAAGGTGGTAAAGGCTTTAAGTTATTTTTCGCAACATTTTCGTCATTTTTATAACCCCCTTCCCACTCACACATACAAGTTTATAAAAGTGGATGGCATACTGCATCAAATTGTCTGAAAAAAAAGTGTTTTGGCATAGGTATCTCAGCTTGTACATGTATTACTAATTGGTTGCATATTTTAATTGGAGCTTGATTATATTGAGTTGTACCGTGTAAGCGGCGATATTTAGATCTGCCGTGAAACTTGCAAGTTTGGTAACCCGTGAGGAATACTAAAGCAGATATCGGGTAGTATAGACAGGTGCTTGTCACAGTCAATTATTTTTGTTACCTATTTATTTTAAGAGTTCAACTGTTTACCCACTTTTACAGCTAAAAGGTCAAAGGTTATCGTATCAAATAAATGTGCGTGTTTATCTTTACTGTTTTATGCCAATAATGTCTTCAAAATAATGTTTAATCAGGACAATACATTTAACAAGTTAAATCTAGTTAGAACTTTACATAAATACTTTGCTGAAAAAAGACAACTTGTTCATTTTTTCTTCAATATAATTTCTTCACAATACTATGGACAAATCAAAAGAAGTTCCGAAAACAGGAAGCATTGTTTACTGGTACCAGTACTGATCAGAACCAGGTCAATAATTAGGTAGATACATTTGTACTTGTCTCGTGAACTTTTCAACTCTATGAACTCCAGAATCTAGTGTCAAGTGTACCACCTTCCTCCCATTCAATAATAATTTCTTCAAATGTTCTGTTTTCTCATAATGTGACAAAATTGAAGGAAAAAAAATGACCGGGGACCTAATAATAAAAACAAAGAAAAATAACGAAAACTAATGAGTTCGAACCACGTTCATGGCGGGGTATACTCGATACAACATTATGTGATACAACTTGTCAATAGGTGCGTTCAAGCACAGTCGTATGAATTTTAGTCACAAATAGAGAAAAATAGTGAAAATTTAGATGTTCGGGTAATATAATATATATATAAGAGTAATATAATATATATATAAGAGACTCTTATATATATATTATTATATTACCCGAACATCTAAATTTTCACTAAATATAATATATATATAAGAGACTCTTATATATATATATTATATTACCCGAACATCTAAATTTTCACTATAAGAGTAATATAATATATATATAAGAGACTCTTATATATATATTATATTACCCGAACATCTAAATTTTCACTAAATATAATATATATATAAGAGACTCTTATATATATATATTATATTACCCGAACATCTAAATTTTCACTATAAGAGTAATATAATATATATATAAGAGACTCTTATATATATATTATATTACCCGAACATCTAAATTTTCACTATTTTTCTCTATTTGTGACTAAAATTCATACGACTGTGATTCAAGGTAATGCCATTGGAATTTATAAGTTGTCATTGGTAAGGTTTTTCACCATTGGTAAACTGTTGGTACCAATGTTGACCAATGGATACTACCAATAGCTACCATTTTTGAAGGCAGACTAGAGTGAAGTTAGCATTGGTAAGTCACGTGGTTTCTCAGTTTCAAGATGGCAATCTCACTACCAACGCCAACCGTGAAGGACTTAACGGCGCCTCTTTTTCCATTACAACTTTTTTTTTAATGGGCAAAATTACTTCACTGCCAAAAGTGAAAGTATCAAGTACATAGCTGACAGTAAGTACATACAATAGTTCAATTATTAAGCAATTACTGTAAATTAAGAAATTAATGCGCACATCATTATTGGGATTGCTGGGTCCGTAGGCACACAACTACTTAAGTTAAGAGATCCATTTACTAAATTATCAAATACAATGGAGAACAATCTTGTCATTCAGAACAAAATCTTAACTTAAGTAGCTCAGTGCATACGGATCCTGTAGTAGATCATAAGTGTCAAAAATACTTGTATACATACATGTATATGTGAGTTCTAACTAATGCCGTTAGAGTCTTAATTATCACATTTTCCGCATTGATAATCACATCGCAATATCTTTTTAATTTACAGTACTTAATCAACACTAAGGAAGTCATATCATATACAAGTATGTTAAAAAAATAAGATTTGAAGGCGCCAAACCTTGTACTTCTGTTACATTACAAGGTTCCAGTTGTATTATTGTAAACAAGACTGCTAACGCAAAAAAGATGCTGGACAATAAGAAGCCTGTACCTTCGCAGTAATGTCATTAACATTTATACCTTCCTAACTATAGATAAGGCCGTATATTTGACTATACAAGGTGGTAAAGGCTTTAAGTTATTTTTCGCAACATTTTCGTCATTTTTATAACCCCCTTCCCACTCACACATACAAGTTTATAAAAGTGGATGGCATACTGCATCAAATTGTCTGAAAAAAAAGTGTTTTGGCATAGGTATCTCAGCTTGTACATGTATTACTAAATGGTTGCATATTTTAATTGGAGCTTGATTATATTGAGTTGTACCGTGTAAGCGGCGATATTTAGATCTGCCGTGAAACTTGCAAGTTTGGTAACTCGTGAGGAATACTAAAGCAGACATCGCGTGCAACTGCAACTTCATGTTTATTCTTTGTATAACAGGTTTTTTTATTACTAGCGTGTAACATTCATCCCAAAATGATGTAGGTCGAACAACGTGCTCCATGGTACTTCTTTTTGGAAACGTCTATAAATTATTTGTAACGAACATAGCCTGGCTAAGCCATCACATATTCTTGGTAAGATATTTGATTAGTTTACTGCCGTTTCAGTTTTCAACAGGCACGACAAAAAATATATTTACAAAATGTACTTAAAATGTTTTTAAAAATTTTCGAACTTAGTCCCTTAATTGTGCAATTTTCTGTTTAAAGTTTTTCCCAATCATTGTAGATTCTTTTCATCTGACGTTATTTCTTTCATGTATCCCTCCTTTTCAACCCTCATTACCCTGTAACTTCATTTTTATGGCTGTTTTGTAAATGTTACTTCCAATGATCATATTTTTTTGTTTGCAGATGTCCAGTATGTGACAAATGAATTGGCAAAACAACTTCCCCAAAACCCTACTACAGATCCTATCTACTTTGAAGTTGATGAAGGAAAGGTGATAATGCCAGAGATACTGCTTGGACACACTGCGGATCATGAAAATAATGTAGAGGATGGCGTAGATGATGAAGAGGAAGATTTGAACCAGTCAAAAACAAGATTTGACTGGAGAAACAGTCTAACTAGGGTTTTGCTCAACATTCTGGCGGACAAGAAGAATGCTGCCACCAAAGATTTCACCGTCAATAAAAAAAAACTTTGGTCAGATGTGAGTAAAGAGCTAGCTAAACGAGTCAATAATCCGCCCTCTTCAGTACAATACAGGCTAAACGAGTCAATAATCCGCCCTCTTCAGTACAATACAGGCTAAACGAGTCAATAATCCGCCCTCTTCAGTGCAATACAGGCTAAACGAGTCAATAATCCGCCCTCTTCAGTGTAATACAGGCTAAACGAGTCAATAATCCGCCCTCTTCAGTGCAATACAGGCTAAACGAGTCAATAATCCGCCCTCTTCAGTGCAATACAGGCTAAGCGAGTCAATAATCCGCCCTCTTCAGTGCAATACAGGCTAAACGAGTCAATAATCCGCCCTCTTCAGTGCAATACAGAGAGAAGTTTTATTTCCTGAAAAGGAGCTACCGCAATTATCTGGCAGAATCCAGCAAAACTGGTAATAGAAGACCAAAACATGTTGCTTTCGAGACTGAAATGGAGTTGATTTTGAAAGACGACCCGGCATTTAAACCTAAGGTGTTACGGAGTTCATTTGGAACAACAGAGATCAATAACAATGTAGCTAGTGATCATGAAGATGATGATGATGAGGATGGTAGTAATGATTTTGAAAAGTCTCCTTCAACTGCAACTCCGTCGACTTCGCAAGCAACAACACTTACAGGAAGTAAGAAAAGGAAACGAGTAACAAATACAGATGCATTGAGGGCATATTTAGTGGAACGGGACGAAAAATTTCTCACAGTAATTCAAGAGATGCAAGAAAAGCAGAACAAGCTTATGGCAAAACTTATTGAAAAGCTTTGAAGTAGTATCCTAGTATTATGTTCATAATTTGAACTTTTCATTTTATTGTCAGGAATAGCATCCATTATTTTCACTGCATTTGTTTTTATCATTTTTATCTTTCATCATACTACGTGATCTAGGGAAAGATCAATACATTAAAAATGTCTAATCATTTTAAGTTTGTTATTGTTTATTAAAATTATAAAAGACCATAGTTGTTTAATTGACCTTTTTATTTCTTTACTTGGGTTTCTTGTAAATGAGTCATATGACTTCATCTATACCAACTGGTTCATTAGCTGTTGTCTTATGCGAATCCCTTGCAGTTGATGCCCTTCTCTTGCAAAAAGGTCATCATTGCATACAATATCTTCATCTGGTAAGTCAAATATGTCATCCTCATACAGGCACAAGTTGTGCAAAACACATGCTGCCAAGACAGAATCAACCAGCAAAGAAATATCAGAGATGTCAAATCGCAACAATCTCCTAAATCTGCACTTCAACATTCCAAATGCCCTCTCAATTACTTGCCGACACTGGCTGTGTGTTTTGTTGAAAAGTTTTTGCTGTCGGGTAAGATTTCCACAATCACGAAATGGAGTGATCAGCCATTCTAGAATTGGAAAAGCTGAATCCCCCAGCAAATAGTATCCAGGTGGTATTTTGACATTGCTGTTTTGAAACAAGTCTGAGCTTCTCAATACCGGTGCATCGTGCGTACTGCCTGGGTTGCCAGTCCAAACATAGTTGAATTCCATTTTAGCATTACAACATCCAAGCAGAACAATAGAATGAAATATTTTCCTATTGTAATATGCATTAGGCTGGTGGTGAAGTGCCTTTATTTGTATATGACAACCATCAATTGCACCGACAACGTTCTGAAACTGAGATTTTTCACTAAATTCTCTGCTAGTTTCTATAAAATCTGCTTGGGTATTGGGCCATTTTATAACTTCGGGCATTATACCTGCTAAAGCAGAAGACATTCTCTTAGCAACTAAATGGAAACTTCCTTTAGATGTCCCAAATCTATCTGCCATTGAGCGGTAACTTTTCAAATTTCCAATGTACCAAAGAAACATTAACAGATCTTTTTCCACATTTGGTGTAGGGCCTTTCAGTTTGTTGAATTCTTCAGTTTGAGACAAACGTTGACATGTGCTCTGAAAAGTCTCTCTTGTTAGCCGAAAATGTGATTTAAAATCATCTGGTGAATAGCGTGGAATGGTTACTTCATAGTAATTCTCAACTCTTGGAATATCAACCCGCTTTTGTCGCATTATCGGTAGGAAATAATCTACTGCCATCTTATGATAAAATGTCATTTGCGTTAGTGCTATTTGTTGTTGCTGCTGCTGAATAAGTACAGCTGTAACTGTTTCACGAGCCATTTCTTTAAAATTGCCATACAACAGACATTGACATATTCGGTAATTCTTTGGTGCCATTGTCATAACACTGATGCCGTTGGTCAGTAAATATTGCAGTTTGTACAGCAATGGTACATTTGGCAGGTCATGTTTTCATCATCGGTACATTTGGTAAGCCTTTGGTGTCAGTGACATACCACCGGTGCCTTTGGCGAGTAAATACTCAAATGGTACAGCATTGGTACATTTGACAGGTCATTAGAAAACCATTTGTACATTTGGTAATCCTTTGGTGTCAACGGCATACCATTGGTGCCTTCTGCAAGTAAATATTGCAATTGGTACAGCATTGGTAGCTTTGGTTGGCCATTGGAGCACCGCCGTTACTTTTGGTAATACATTGGTGAAAATAGTTAACCATGTGTACCATTGGTAATTTTGTATTCATTGTTTCCCTTTGGTACCAATGGTAAGTCTTGATACCATTGGTGTTGTTGGTAACACTGGTAACCGTTGGTATGGTTGGTAATAATGTTGCCAGTGGCTAATAATAATGCGTTCAGTGTTTAATGTTCGCCTATGGTAGAAATGAAATTTTAGCAACAGCAGTATTATGAACGCAACCGACTTGTGATACTCGGGTTTTCTCCAACAGTTGATTGCTGGTTATCGGATCTTTCATTTTGGTGTTTTTGTTTCAATACACTTACTATTGGTGGTTTCCTTTTTAACGTCATTTTCACTATTTACTTCCAGTATATTATCAATTTGCTTTTCAATCTTGTCAAAGACTAAATCTGTCATCTTTCTATGTAGTCGCATAAATCTATGATTGAAATAATCAGACATCTTTTCCTCGTCAGATATAATATTATTATCTATTTTTGATTTTTGTTTATACTTTTCATCATTGTTAATATATTCAATACTGTCTATTCTTCTTATTAGGGTTTTAACTGTTTGTTCGAGTTCATAGTTCGTCGCCTCCAGTTCTTGGCATCTAGATTCTAGTTTAGTTCTATTGTTGTTTGTTTCCTGTGCTGATTTTTCTCTTTATTTAATTTGCTCCTCCATTTTTTTTCAACTTCAGTTCTTTGGCTCGCAGTTCACAGAGTTTGACATCTTTGGTTCTCGCTGTACTATCCTTTTCATTTGTTGCTGGGTTTTGTCTTTCGTTTGGGTGTTTTGTGCCTGTATCGCCTCTCTCTCTATTTGTTTGTACTCTCTGGCTACCGATAGGTTGACTCATTTCGTTTTCGGTGGTTGTATCCAACATTAGCTGTTGATTCTGTATAATAAGAGCCTTACAGGCTTGACAAGTTGATCATCAACATTTGAGTCCATACATATGGTGTGACACCATTTATCACATATGACACATGTGTCGCCTTCATCTGACGTCGCAATATTATTACATATGAAGCATTGGTTTTGGGGTTGATCATCGTCCACCTGTATTGTCTCATCTGTTTGACTGTTATCTTCATCTAAAAGTATCGATTTAGCCATCGTTTCCTCATTGACATTGATATATTCAATTTGTCTAAGTCCAGGAGTTTGAATACACCTCTTACATGTATAATTTTCATCTTTGTCGTCAGACTCTTCTCTTTGTGTTATTTGGTCTTTCGTCAATTTTTCGCACCTATAATGTATCCAGTGATTGCCACTGGTGCAGTATGTGCTTCTTGATCTACAGAATTTAGTGCATTTTGGGCATTGTATGTTATCATTATTGACTTTGTTTCCATTTATAAGATGTTTGAGTTGTTCTTGTAATTGACGATTTAAAAGGTTCACATCAAAATTTGGTATGGTTGTTACCTCATTGACAATTATTGTCTGTTTATTTGGAATTTCATTCTGTATAAAAACCTCACAGTCTTTGCCATTTACTAACAGTTTACTTGTGGTGGTATATAAGTTCACTGTATATTTCTGATGGCTTGGCAATTCCACTCTAAATGTATACTGCACTACAACTTTGCGTGTTTTGTCCGTAATCTCCTGTATCTCGATGTTCGTAACGTCATCATTCAATGTTTTGTAATAAGATAAAGCGGCGGACATAAAAAGTTCAAATGTTGCTGCATCAGCAGTAATGACAATGCCACCCATTGTATGGTTGTAACTTACAGAACGATCTCTCTGCGTAGCCTCTAGTTTCTTTTTGAGTGCTTTGTTTATGTTGAGTTTATACTCTTTTGAGATGTTACCTTCAATGTCAGACTGACTGCACTTGGTACGAATTTGAAGACTCATTGTTGATGGTGATACTGGATCCACCAACGGATAAAAAGGGGGAGGAGGGGGTGAGCAAAAGTCAATCTCAACACTTTCGCGTCATAAAATGGTATAAACTCTAAATAATGGTTTAAATTAAGTTAAAATATGTCTTCCATACAGTGAAACGATTGCTATCGAGAATCTGTAGATAAAATATTAATAAAACAATTAGCAAACAGATACCAGTAAACAGGGCTTCCCTTATTTACTCAATGTCGACTAATATTTTAAGTAGCTATGGCCACACTCAATCATAAAATGTCGACTAATATTTTAAGTAGCTATGGCCACACTCAATCATAAAATGTCGACTAATATTTTAAGTAGCTATGGCCACACTCAATCATAAAATGTCGACTAATATTTTAAGTAGCTATGGCCACACTCAATCATAAAATGTCGACTAATATTTTAAGTAGCTATGGCCACACTCAATCATAAAATGTCGACTAATATTTTAAGTAGCTATGGCCACACTCAATCATAAAATGTCGACTAATATTTTAAGTAGCTATGGCCACACTCAATCATAAAATGTCGACTAATATTTTAAGTAGCTATGGCCACACTCAATCATAAAATGTCGACTAATATTTTAAGTAGCTATGGCCACACTCAATCATAAAATGTCGACTAATATTTTAAGTAGCTATGGCCACACTCAATCATAAAATGTCGACTAATATTTTAAGTAGCTATGGCCACACTCAATCATAAAATGTCGACTAATATTTTAAGTAGCTATGGCCACACTCAATCATAAAATGTCGACTAATATTTTAAGTAGCTATGGCCACACTCAATCATAAAATGTCGACTAATATTTTAAGTAGCTATGGCCACACTCAATCATAAAATGTCGACTAATATTTTAAGTAGCTATGGCCACACTCAATCATAAAATGTCGACTAATATTTTAAGTAGCTATGGCCACACTCAATCATAAAATGTCGACTAATATTTTAAGTAGCTATGGCCACACTCAATCATAAAATGTCGACTAATATTTTAAGTAGCTATGGCCACACTCAATCATAAAATGTCGACTAATATTTTAAGTAGCTATGGCCACACTCAATCATAAAATGTCGACTAATATTTTAAGTAGCTATGGCCACACTCAATCATAAAATGTCGACTAATATTTTAAGTAGCTATGGCCACACTCAATCATAAAATGTCGACTAATATTTTAAGTAGCTATGGCCACACTCAATCATAAAATGTCGACTAATATTTTAAGTAGCTATGGCCACACTCAATCATAAAATGTCGACTAATATTTTAAGTAGCTATGGCCACACTCAATCATAAAATGTCGACTAATATTTTAAGTAGCTATGGCCACACTCAATCATAAAATGTCGACTAATATTTTAAGTAGCTATGGCCACACTCAATCATAAAATGTCGACTAATATTTTAAGTAGCTATGGCCACACTCAATCATAAAATGTCGACTAATATTTTAAGTAGCTATGGCCACACTCAATCATAAAATGTCGACTAATATTTTAAGTAGCTATGGCCACACTCAATCATAAAATGTCGACTAATATTTTAAGTAGCTATGGCCACACTCAATCATAAAATGTCGACTAATATTTTAAGTAGCTATGGCCACACTCAATCATAAAATGTCGACTAATATTTTAAGTAGCTATGGCCACACTCAATCATAAAATGTCGACTAATATTTTAAGTAGCTATGGCCACACTCAATCATAAAATGTCGACTAATATTTTAAGTAGCTATGGCCACACTCAATCATAAAATCATAAAATACCTAAGTCTTTATATCACATTTATATAAGTTAAGATAAGATAGGGTGAACAGGGCA
The DNA here is from genome assembly GCA_963680875.1 of Bathymodiolus brooksi. Taxonomy (NCBI): domain Eukaryota; kingdom Metazoa; phylum Mollusca; class Bivalvia; order Mytilida; family Modiolidae; genus Bathymodiolus; species Bathymodiolus brooksi. The sequence continues at coordinate 61,519,035 of OY804575.1, forward strand.
ATCCCTTATTCACTCGTGCGCTTTCTGTAATCTCGCGAATCTGACAATTCTATGCATCCAGAGTCTCGCAATGGGTCTTTTTGGGTGAATCCCGTCAAATAGTAATGTCTTAAAATTGATCTTTTGCTTTGTACGAGACAGCCTTCTTTTCTTTGATGTTATGATTTGATCTTTCGAAATTTTTGGTACAGGTATTGAGGTGCTACGATTTATTAATTCTAATTGCTGGTTATAGTAATCAATCACAAGTTTGAGCTGACTGTCCTGCCTGGTATATTTTCTTACAATATTAGGTGTACATTGTATGCGTTGTGACTTATTCCATAGTAAGATTGAAAAATATGGACATTCCAGAAAGACCACTTTTGCAGAGCTGTTTGCGAGAAGGATATCCCTTTTTATTTGCCTATATGCTGTCAATAACTGTTCGATGGTCTGGTAAGGATTACGTATAATATCTGAGAATTTACCAGACTTAGTTGACAGTTCACATGTACCAAACCAGATAACAACTAATGGATTGTGTGCTACTTAAATGTTCTCAATGGCACATTTCACTATTGGGGAATGTATCCCAGCACCACCTTTGGCGTATATTCGAAGGAACGACTTAAACCTGTCAGGAACAATTGAGTTGAAGTATTTACCTTTACTATCAGTGACAAGGAATAATTCATGAGGATATGAAAAGTTATTGTTCAGGTTAGCCTCCTTGTTAGTAGTTTGCTAATTTCCTTCTTAATTTTGAGAATTGACATGGATATACGTCTGGGTTATCTCCCATTGACTGTACGCGTGTCCGGGGTTTTTATCAATTCTTATAAAGAGACAATTTTATATATATATGCACATCAAACAAAAACTCCAACAAAATTAAGCAGATAGTTGAAGCTACATTGTCATTAAAAACAAGAGTTGTTTGAGAAAAAAAAGTAAAATCCAAACTTTTAACAATGGCGGACCAGCGAGTGTGCCGCACTTCTCGCTAAGACCTATAATACAGCGGATAAAATCGTATTTGCAGGTGTAGGATTTGTCCGTATAATGTACAATGAAGAACAGACTGCTTTTAAAATGTGTAAAAGTGTTTGAAACCCTCTAAACCAAGTGATAACAGAATAAATTGTTTCTCTGTGCAAAAGTCCGTGCATCCACCACCAGCCTCGACGTTAAAATAAAGTTTAACACCAAATAAGCAATTGTTCAGCTCTATCATGGCAAGACCAATAAAGAATAAAGAAATTTTTCAGCTATAATCATGTTGAGATCAAGTTATGGTACATTCAATAAAATATTAATGATCATGCCCGCTTTGTACCAGACCAATTTGATTAATTGGATTTTCATAGTGCTAGCTCATTGAAACAACACTCCATAGGTAAATGTGTCGCTCCACTCTGACACATTAACCTTATTCCAATCCATAAGTAAATGTGTCGATCCACTCTGACACATTAACCTTATTCCAATCCATATTAAATGTGTCGCTCCACTCTGACACATTAACATTATTCCAATCCATAGGTAAATGTGTCGCTCCACTCTGACACATTAACCTTATTCCAATCCATAGGTAAATGTGTCGCTCCACTCTGACACATTAACCTTATTCCAATCCATAGGTAAATGTGTCGCTCCACTCTGACACATTAACCTTATTCCAATCCATAGGTAAATGTGTCGCTCCACTCTGACACATTAACCTTATTCCAATCCATAGGTAAATGTGTCGCTCCACTCTGACACATTAACCTTATTCCAATCCATAGGTAAATGTGTCGCTCCACTCTGACACATTAACCTTATTCCAATCCAACCCTTCTTTGCTCTTACTTCCTATAAATAAGTTGTGTGCTTAGTGAAGAAATAGCAAATATTATAGTCTAGTTTGACCAGACTGGGGTTTGAACCCATGCTCTCCCACACATGCGGTGAGCACACCAACCATTACACCACTGATGTGGTTGAATGGTCATTAGATGGTAGTTTACAAAGTTAATAATTTTACATGGATCAGGAATTTGAAGACGACCACTAGCACTTTCCTTGTATTATGCTGCAAAGTGTTAGTTTAACATACCGGGAGGTTAAATGTTTTACGGTCAGAATCTTCTCTGAAACCACCGAATCATTTGAAAGCAAACCTAACTGGATTGATCATATTATCTTCTATGAAAGCTATGGTTTTTATGTTATGTGTCCACCATTGCAATCATAGCTTAACAGGACTCAAATGGACAAATGTTAAAATATCTTGTTCACAGAAACAGTAATTGAAAAATAATTGTACTTTAAGTATAATAATATATTCTTTTTCACTAAAATGGTATTATTTTTGTTTGTACATAGTATTTGAGATCTGAGAGATGGGTAATGTCACTGACATGTAAGTGCAAAAAGAAAGTTAAATTAAGGACAATAGGTTTTGCATTTAATTACAATAGTTTTTTCCACTTGGAATTTACCAATTTATGTTAAAATAACTCGCCATAAGAACCAACAAATTTGATCAAATTTGTTCAAACATCAAATTTGAAAATCATTTATTATTATAATTGAACTAATGCTTGTCCAATTATCTATTACACATCTAATTTAATTTCAAATTGAGGTAATACAGGCACTGTATTAAGATGGGGAGGGTTGGGATCCCATTAACCTGTTTACCCCTGGCCCATTTACGTGCCGGGTTTTCCTGAATGTCATATGTTTGGTTTTTTTTTTGTTTTTTTTTTTTTTTTTTTTTTTTTTTTTATAGTTATTGAAATGAGATAAGAGGTGATTGTTTGTTTTGTTGATAATAGTAGAATTGTTGACCATTATTGTTTAAACTTTCTTTTCATAACTAATGTGACAAACATAGCAAAAATCATATCAGCTGATTTGACATGAGAACCATGAAGGTGTTAGACGGTTTCCTTGTTTAAAAAAAACAAAGCAATGAGAACTATGGACAAGTTAGACGGTTTCCTTGTTTAAAAAAACCCAGAGGCAATAAATGCCACTTTGGTTGTCCAATCACAGGAAAATCATTGTTTATATATGTACATATTTTGACTTTATTGAAAATGTTGTCTAGTAAACTTTACTCTTTTTTTTAAACATGCACAAGTTTGATATTATCAATAAATATGAACCATCTTTAATTTGGGTATCAACTTAGACTTACGTCCTAAATTTGTTTTGAAACATCTAAGTCTGGTATCACTCCCAGTTTTTGTTCTTTTATTTGTTTGACCTTTGATTGTGCACTGTTGTTGTTATTATACTAGAATCACCAACTTGCTCAAAGTATATCTGAGATTAGACCTTAAGTAGCATTGACTGCTGGTAGCAAAAGTAAATGGTGATGTAGACCATTTGACAGTTTAAAATATACCATTAATAGCAACAGTTCTGCTGATGACAAATATCCCATGATATAGATGAGGTGTTTCTGAAATCAGTGCTTGATGATATTCACTCATTGAGTCAATCTGCAAACCAGTGGTGAAACCACTGCTCTCCTACAAACCAGGGGTGAATCCACTGCTCTCCTACAAACCAGGGGTGAATCCACTGCTCTCCTACAACCCAGGGGTAAATCCATTGCTCTCCTACAAACCAGGGGTGAATCCACTGCTCTCCTACAAACCAGGGGTGAATCCACTGTTCTCCAACAAATCAGGGGTGAATCCACTGTTCTCCTACAAACCAGGGGTGAATCCACTGCTCTCCTACAAACCAGGGGTGAATCCACTGCTCTCCTACAAACCAGGGGTGAATCCACTGCTCTCCTACAAACCAGGGGTGAATCCACTGCTTTCCTACAAACCAGGGGTGAATCCACTGCTCTCCTACAAACCAGGGGTGAATCCACTGCTCTCCTACAAACCAGGGGTGAATCCACTGCTCTCCTACAAACCAGGGGTGAATCCACTGCTCTCCTACAAACCAGGGATGAATCCACTGCTCTCCTACAAACCAGGGGTGAATCCACTGCTCTCCTACAAACCAGGGGTGAATCCACTGCTCTCCTACAAACCAGGGGTGAATCCACTGCACTCCTACAAACCAGGGGTGAATCCACTGCTCTCCTACAAACCAGGGGTGAATCCACTGCTCTCCTACAAACCAGGGGTGAATCCATTGCTCTCCTACAAACCAGGGGTGAATCCACTGCTCTCCTACAAACCAGGGGTGAATCCACTGCTCTCCTACAAACCAGGGGTGAATCCACTGCTCTCCTACAAACCAGGGATGAATCCACTGCTCTCCTACAAACCAGGGGTGAATCCACTGCTCTCCTACAAACCAGGGGTGAATCCACTGCTCTCCTACAAACCAGGGGTGAATCCACTGCACTCCTACAAACCAGGGGTGAATCCACTGCTCTCCTACAAACCAGGGGTGAATCCACTGCTCTCCTACAAACCAGGGGTGAATCCACTGCTCTCCTACAAACCAGGGGTGAATCCACTGCTCTCCTACAAACCAGGGGTGAATCCACTGCTCTCCTACAAACCAGGGGTGAATCCACTGCTCTCCTACAAACCAGGGGTGAATCCACTGCTCTCCTACAAACCAGGGGTGAATCCACTACTCTCCTACAAACCAGGGGTGAATCCACTGCTCTCCTACAAACCAGGGGTGAATCCACTGCTCTCCTACAAACCAGGGGTGAATCCACTGCTCTCCTACAAACCAGGGGTGAATCCACTGATCTCCTACAAACCAGGGGTGAATCCACTGATCTCCTAACTTGAAACAGGTGCACATGTAAAGTATGAAGGGAATTTGATGGTATATTTTGACAGTGTAAACACACGCCTTAACATGCTCTGTCTGACCACACTGTATATACATTACTGTGAACAGCAAGAACAGCACTGTTCCTTTACATTAATTGTAAAATGTGATGTCAGATAGTCTCTCATGTTCATTTACATAATTTCTTACTAATTAAATCCTGATTGGTTAGTGGATGTAGTGTTTATGTCCAGGAATAATGACTTAGCTGAAATGACCAAGAAAACTGTATGAATGTTCCAACTTAGCCACCAGTTTGGTTTGTTTTTCTGCAGGGGTTGTCATGGTCATGATCCTTGGGTAGTTGGATTTACAACTGCCTGTGCAATCAGTGCCTATCACCGCTAAAGGTGTGAGCTCAAATCCTGAACATGGCGAGATGTACTCGATACAACATTATATGATGATTTTTTTCAGTGACTTGCGGCAGGTCGGTGGATTTTTGCAGGTACTCCGTTTTCCTCCTCCAATAAATCTGACCGCCACGATATATTGAAATATTGTTGAAAGTTACGATAAACACCACAACCCTAACCTTTGATTGTCGGCTACTCTGATATTGATTATGTCTACCATTAGGGTTTATACTGTATGATGTGACTACCAACATCTTGTGTATGTGGTACACACACCAACTTGATTGAGGCATTCCATACTCTTTTAAATAAACTATTTATTATTCCTTCAAATCTGTACTTAGTTTTAATATTCTTTTAATTGCCATTACATGTAATCTGATATAAACTCTTAAGATGTTGATGGCAGTCAGTATTATTTCGGAGTTAAAATATTTTTGAAGTACTAACACATGTATTATTTTTTAGTACTAACACATGTATATTTTTGAAGCACTAACACATGTACATTTTTGAAGCACTAACACATAATTGATTATTTTTTGTTGTTGACCAGTAGGAATGTACATACAAACAGTTGTCAAAAGTAGCCAGAAACTTCCAATTTTCCCTGTATATTTTATATATAATGAAACTACAATTTAGATAAAAAAAAATTCCAGAACTCAATTCATATCCATATTTGATTAAAAAAACAACAACACAAACACAACAATATATCAACAAAAGCAGAGAAGTAACTATGTATGTACATTTAGTTTGTAGTAGTAATTTTCAAATAATTTTTAGAAGTAAATTTTTCAAACCTTCACTAGTTAAACACAGATTTAAATTATTTATCTACAAAAGTAACATGAGTTTTCTCAAAATGTTTAGTTTATAAAGTTGTATTGAAATTATAGGGTAAAACTACATTTATTTATGCTGTTCTTGATAACAAAATTATAATAAGCAGAAAATAATTCAATTCAGGATAAAAAAAAATTTAATTGTAGTTTTTTAAATAGCAAATAGTTCATGGCACTGAAGGTCATATGGCAGTATATGGACCGGTCCGTCACCAAAAAAATATTATATGGACCGAAGCTTCTGAGGTATTTTAGGTACATAGCGAGCATATTTTTGACTCTACACAAGCGCCTGTGAGTGATCAACGACTTGATGAAATTTTAGCAAACTTTTACCTTGAGTTTGCAGACAGAGACCGTATTAAATGATCTGTTACCTGACACTGACGGTGTAGATGACTTTGTCATACTGCAATAGAAAATCTAAGTGATCCGATTGGTTATTTGCTCGATTTTATTAATCCATATTATACGGCTCTAGCCGGTAATATGAAAGCACGTGCCAAGAAAGATAACTCATTTTGAAATCATACGTAATCAAGATGGCGACCCCCAGGTTCGCCTGTCACTCTGACGCCGATATTGAGGCAATTCTAAATCATTTGTTATTTTTCTGTTAAAATTGTTAAGTTGTTTATTAAATATGTTGAAGAATTAATTTCTTCTTTAAAGCAAAGTCATAGCTGGGGTTAAATGTTCATGAGATAGTAGTCATGTATAGTAGTCATGTTCTTTATTTAGGCTTTACACAGGTAATATGGACCCATGGTATTGCAGTATGACAAATTCGTTATATAGGCTTTATTAGACAGGTAATACGGGCTCATATAACCTGTCTGTGTTTTATATTTCCTGAGCCTATATAACTAATATTCTTAAATCTCTTGATATTCCTGCACAAGGAACATGTAGTAATGTACCCATTTCTAAGTCGATGTGTCAATTTCCAGTACCAATGATTACTAATTGTCAAAATATCACCATAAACTATAACATTTTCCCTAGGAAATGATTATCATTCATGTCACTACGTACATTTTTGTTTTATTGTTATTCCTGTTGAATAGATTGTTTGTTGTTAAAGTTTGGGTCTTATATTATTTTTATACAACCGCAAACATTTTGGGGTCATATTATGGTATGGCGCAGTCGTCGTCGTCTGTGCACATTTTGTTTCCGTTGTCTTACTTTAGTTCTAGTTTCCAGTAGCAAGTACACCTAGTTCCGGATGAATATCCATTTGTAGATTTTATTAAAAAAAATCCAGGTCCCCTGTGTCCATGAATTTTTTTTTTAAGTTAACAAGTGTGGACACAGAAATGTGCTGTCCAAAAGGCAAATGTGGATGTCAATATTTCATATTATTAACTTTAAAAAAAAAAATTCGTGGACACAGGGGTCCTGGATTTTTTAATTAAAAACTAATCCTGGATTATTATTTTTGCTTAAAGTCCGGTCCTGTGTTTTTATTTCAAATTTTCATCATAGCCCCCCTCCCCCTCCCAAGGGATATACAATTGTATCATTAATAATAAATTAATAAATAATAAATTCAGATTTTCTATTTAAAATAAATCTTATTCACAAAACCACTGTTTAACGCTGATTTAAGCTTTAGTCGCAACAAATTTTTATTTTTCTCTTTAAGCTGTCGAAACATAACATTTATTTAACTGTAAAATTCACAAATAAAATACCCCCCCCCCCTTTTTCCCTTTGTTTCTTGCTTAACTCAATGATCAACAATATTCCAGAATCAAACAAATGAATAAATATAACATAGATTTCTTTTACATGCATCTTTTTACCTTTTTGTCAGTGTGTTTTAAATCGATCATCAAATCAGGACGCTCATTATTCTTGTCCAAGATAAAAAAAATTTACCTGTGGGCCGCAACTTCAACTCTTAAATTTACAGAGAAATCGGAGATATTTCGTCACAAAACTTCTCACATGGTTTTGTCTATCATATTTCTTGAAGACAAACATAAAATTTTATTGCATTTATCAATATTTTATGAGTATCAACAGTTTTTTCAACACCGTATCTGTTTCTCGATACAGCCGCCCGATTACAGTGACCCGTGACTCAGATTAGCTCGTTCCAGCAGTTTTTTCTTAATAATGTTGTTTAATAATATGAAATATTGACATCCACACTTGCCTTTTGGACAGCACATTTCTGTGTCCACACTTGTTATCTATATAATAAATGCTATAACTAATTGACGAGTTTCATTATCAAGAATATGCCACTCATGACCAAATAACGTTGTAACTCACTCATGCGCTGCGCGCAATCGTGAGTTACTGCGTTATTTGGTCATTCGTGACATATTTTTGATAATGAAACTCGTCAATTAGTTATAGTATAAATATTACGGCGTTTTAACCCCGCTGAACCAGTGATGGAAAAATCTTTCTCACATTATTACGGTGTTTTAACCCCGCTGAACCAGTGGTGGAAAATTATGTAATCCTCTAGAGGATTAAAATGTCTCGTGCCTTTCCCCGCATGTTGTCAAATCGGTAATAAATAAAATCGGAAATAAACTTCGTGTTAAATAATGGGAGAAACAAATTATCCTTCAGTTACCCATGTGGGTTACGATATTTCTCCACTCTCGAGAGTTAAATTTAAAATTTTAACCACAAGCTGTCTACAATTACCGATTTGACAACATGCGGGGAAAGGCACGAGACATTTCAATCCTCTAGAAGATTACAGATTTTTCCACCACTGGTTCAGCGGGGTTAAAACGCCGTAGTAATGGGAGAAATGAATTTATAGACCTATCAATATATATTTAAAGGTCTATAAATCCATGTATTGACCTCAATGGAAGGAAAGTTTTTGAATATTTTTTTACAACTGTCTGTACATGTATATTCTGATAAATAGATTACCATAGTGATATGTGAAGCTATATGACAGCAGATGTAGGTAATAACTGTAGCACTTTCCGTTAGTAACACTTGAACTTCTAGATTTATACCTCTTCTATGTATAAACAACATAAACCACATCCTTCATAAGATGTTCATCAGAAGTCAATCCTATCTCCTCCGCAACATTTTTTTTCAATTTTCTAATTTCATTGATGAGCTGTCTTGTTTCTACTAATGAGCTTCACAAATGTTGAACTTAGATCTGAGTTTTCACTCATATTTGAGCTGATTTGGTCAGTAAAATACTCAAACTTAAAGTCAGTGATTTGTTTTGGAGAGAAATCAGATCCATATCCCCTCAATGATTTTTCAGTGATTTTTACCACTGGAGTTTTATTTACAAAATTTGATATCACATTAAATGAAGCTATAGCTAGCTAATAGGTCTAGTGTCAAGTTTTATAATAGCAGTATGATATGGTTAGAATACCTGTTTAGTTTAAAGTATGATAATCTAAAATAAAAAATGTCACCAAAGATGTTACATTGAAGTATCTTTGGGATTTTGTTCCAAGGTCAAGATCACAGATTAGAGGGCAAAGGTCAATATTTTGTTTCATCTTTTAATCCATGAAGGTCAAATACAATGTAACATCAGCTTGTAATGTCATATTCTGAAACAGTTGGACTGGTTTGATTATATATTTTTACAAATTAGGTGTGCTTCTGTCATATCCAATTGTTGAACAATCCATATATGGACATGTTAGGGGCATTTCAGATTTTTATTTACCAAAAGATTTATCATGTTCATTTCTAAACTGGTAGAAATGATTTGAAGCTAATATATAATAAAAAAAATTATTTAAAGACATTCTTTCAGTTCTAGATTAAAAGAAAAGATAGCAACGTGTTCTCATATATTTTCAGAAAATAAGAAATTGAAGACCAGACTGTGACTGTTACATGTAGAACAGCAATAAATGTTCTGTTCATTTACTTTAATTGATGTCTATGTGTAATGTTGGATAGTCTCTCAAGTCCATTTACATCAATAATCTTTCTTACTAATACATTTTCTTTAATATTAGGGAGGGGGCGTGGTCGTGATCGTATGGTGGTTGGATTTACAACTAGCTCTACAATCAATGACTCCGGTTTCCTCCACCAGTAAAACTGACCGCCACGATATAACTGAAATATTGTTGAAAGTGGCGTTAAGTACCATACCCCCCCCCCCTTAATATTAGGAAGACTGTATAAATGTAGAAGTTGTACAACTTTATTGCCTAGAGTGTACATCTCTGACTATAACAAGAGTAGCAGTTTTACAGCTCTAGTCGGCATTTAATCAGATAATTACAATCATTATTCTGTAATAACCAAATTATGTTTATAATTAGCTTAAGTAAGGAAGTCTGCATATTTCAAAAGTTTAGATGTTAGCAGGCTAATTATCAAAACTACTATCTTACAAAAAAAAATAAGAATAACGACGAAATAGTGTTGTGCTAATTAAAAAAAGTACGCTTGAAAGGAGATTTGTTAATGATGAATTTCTGCGTTTTGAAGTGAGAAAATATATAAGTAATGCACTCTGAGTAATACATATGTGAAGCTAGTGAGTTATTTGTTTTACAGTCAGTCTTTTGGCTTATAGTCTTTGGTTTTTGGAATTACATGAAATTACCGCAATAGTGCTTTTTTCCATTTTGTTTTTTTTGGTTCATTAAATAGTTGATTGGTGATTATAAAATACAATTGTTTGAGGACTATAATATACAATTGTTTGTGTATATTTTTACCAGACTTCCTCGTTTAAAAACAATTGCAAATCATGGATATATGACATACAGGAAGATATTGATCTACAAGTGATATATTATATTACATACAGATATATAGATATATGAGATGAAAATGTGACAAATTGAAAATGTAAAAATGTTCAAAGTATGGGTCAGGATATTTCAATTGCAAAAATTTCTGACTTTGATTTAGAAATAATAAAACAATGTAAGTAGATATACTTTGTATATGTTAGATCTTAGTAAGGGTTAGGGTTATGGTAATTAACGCCACTTTCAATAATATTTTAGTTTAAGGGTTAAGGTTATGGTAATTAATGCCATTTTCAACAATATTTTAGTTTAAGGGTTAAGGTTATTGTGTTTAATGCCACTTTCAACAATATTTTAGTATAAGGGTTAAGGTTATTGTGTTTAACGCCACTTTCAACAATATTAAAATTTAAGGGTTATTGTGTTTAACGCCACTTTCAACAATATTTAAATTTAAGGGTTAAGGTTATTGTGTTTAACGCCACTTTCAACAATATTTCAATTTAAGGGTTAGGGTTATTGTGTTTAACGCCACTTTCAACAATATTTAAATTTAAGGGTTAAGGTTATTGTGTTTAACGCCACTTTCAACAATATTTCAATTTAAGGGTTAGGGTTATTGTATTTAACGCCACTTTCAACAATATTTAAATTTAAGGGTTAAGGTTATTGTGTTTAACGCCACTTTCAACAATGTTTCAATTTAAGGGTTAGGGTTATTGTGTTTAACGCCACTTTCAACAATATTTCAATTTAAGAGTTAGGGTTATTGTGTTTAACGCCACTTTCAACAATATTTAAGTTTAAGGGTTAGGGTTATGGTGTTTAACGCCACTTTCAACAATATTTTAGCTTAAGGGTTAAGGTTATTGTGTTTAACGCCACTTTCAACAATATTTCAATTTAAGGGTTAGGGTTATTGTGTTTAACGCCACTTTCAACAATATTTAAATTTAAGGGTTAGGGTTATTGTATTTAACGCCACTTTCAACAATATTTAAATTTAAGGGTTAAGGTTATTGTGTTTAACGCCACTTTCAACAATATTTCAATTTAAGGGTTAGGGTTATTGTGTTTAACGCCACTTTCAACAATATTTAAATTTAAGGGTTAGGGTTATTGTATTTAACGCCACTTTCAACAATATTTAAATTTAAGGGTTAAGGTTATTGTGTTTAACGCCACTTTCAACAATATTTAAATTTAAGGGTTAAGGTTATTGTGTTTAACGCCACTTTCAACAATATTTCAATTTAAGGGTTAGGGTTATTGTATTTAACGCCACTTTCAACAATATTTAAATTTAAGGGTTAAGGTTATTGTGTTTAACGCCACTTTCAACAATATTTCAATTTAAGGGTTAGGGTTATTGTGTTTAACGCCACTTTCAACAATATTTCAATTTAAGAGTTAGGGTTATTGTGTTTAACGCCACTTTCAACAATATTTAAGTTTAAGGGTTAGGGTTATGGTGTTTAACGCCACTTTCAACAATATTTTAGCTTAAGGGTTAAGGTTATTGTGTTTAACGCCACTTTCAACAATATTTCAATTTAAGGGTTAGGGTTATTGTGTTTAACGCCACTTTCAACAATATTTAAATTTAAGGGTTAGGGTTATTGTATTTAACGCCACTTTCAACAATATTTAAATTTAAGGGTTAAGGTTATTGTGTTTAACGCCACTTTCAACAATATTTAAATTTAAGGGTTAAGGTTATTGTGTTTAACGCCACTTTCAACAATATTTCAATTTAAGGGTTAGGGTTATTGTATTTAACGCCACTTTCAACAATATTTAAATTTAAGGGTTAAGGTTATTGTGTTTAACGCCACTTTCAACAATATTTCAATTTAAGGGTTAGGGTTATTGTGTTTAACGCCACTTTCAACAATATTTCAATTTAAGGGTTAGGGTTATTGTGTTTAACGCCACTTTCAACAATATTTAAATTTAAGGGTTAAGGTTATTGTGTTTAACGCCACTTTCAACAATATTTAAATTTAAGGGTTAAGGTTATTGTGTTTAACGCCACTTTCAACAATATTTCAATTTAAGGGTTAGGGTTATTGTATTTAACGCCACTTTCAACAATATTTAAATTTAAGGGTTAAGGTTATTGTGTTTAACGCCACTTTCAACAATATTTCAATTTAAGGGTTAGGGTTATTGTGTTTAACGCCACTTTCAACAATATTTCAATTTAAGAGTTAGGGTTATTGTATTTAACGCCACTTTCAACAATATTTAAATTTAAGGGTTAAGGTTATTGTGTTTAACGCCACTTTCAACAATATTTCAATTTAAGGGTTAGGGTTATTGTGTTTAACGCCACTTTCAACAATATTTCAATTTAAGAGTTAGGGTTATTGTGTTTAACGCCACTTTCAACAATATTTAAGTTTAAGGGTTAGGGTTATGGTGTTTAACGCCACTTTCAACAATATTTTAGCTTAAGGGTTGGGGTTATTGTGTTTAATGCCACTTAAATTATTTGTTCACTGCTAATTGATAATTTTTGGACAAGTTATTGCCCATTACAACTTATTTGATAATTTTTAAAGGAGTTACTTCCCTCTACTACTTAGAATTTTTAAAATACCGAAGTTTTGGAGTACAATTCTCTATGTTCATGAGGCACTTTTTTTGTGTGTAAAACCAAACTTATTATGTCCACACTCACTGTGCTAAGCTAAGGTTAGATTTATTGATGTTATATCATGCTTTGTATGTGCAACTCATTATCTGTATACTCCTTGATAACATGTAGCAAAACATACATGCATTATTCAGCTACACGATCTTTTTCTTATAATATTTACTTAAATATTAATATTTCCCACAATCGGCCACCCATGCCTCTCAGAAATAAGTATTTACTTGATAATAGCATATCATTCCTTATGTATCTTTTTTTCTACCATAACATTTTTTTAATTATCATTTATGAAAGAAATTAGTTAGAATTAAAAGAAGGGGCACGAGTAAATAAAATAGAAAACAAAAAAATATGACACCATCAGAATAGTTCCAATGTAAGTTAACTTGGGGGACAGTCAACTCTGTGAAGAGAGAATATTGTTGGTCGATGATATCTTATACAAATATGGAAAATATGGAGGGGGGGTATGAATTATGACTATTAAAGCTCAGATTTTGACTCCTGGTAAAAGCAATTTTATGGAATCCTCCCTTGAAAAATCCTGGTTTACGGGCCTGCCAAAATAAATGTTTAAAAATTGTTAAAGAAGAAAAAAAGAAAAAAAGAAGAAGTCTATGTAATTGACAGTTTTGGAGGGCGGGTCAGGCTACAACAATCAAGAGATTTTTTTTATGGATGGCCTGAATGGAGTATTATGTGGTAAAAAGATTTTAAAAAATATTTTACTGATGTGGAAGTTAATATTGGGTAAAATGCAATAACAATATCAAATGCTGTTTATGTGAGAAAGTATGTAGTTTTATACCGATAGTCTTTTCTTTATTCATTGATTATGACATTGTCACGGCTGGTAATCGGCACAAGCAGAACAGTTGGTTCTGCAAAGAAATTCGTGAGGATAACTTCCGGTTTTGGTGGAGGAGAGTTCACGAAGACGCTTCGCAAGGTATGTACATGTCAGTCAAAAATTGAAATTTTCTTTTTTACTGCTCGAATATTGCAAAATCAGAGAATGCTATGCTGTGGCGAATGCTTTCACGATTAGAAACATGTATAGTTTATTCTTGTATATGAAGTGTAACTCTCGCAAAATCAATCGTCCCACGAAAAACATGACGAAAATTGTGACACTCGTGCATTTATAAGTTGTTCTTGATAAAGATGCAAGTTAAATTTTCAATATTTTTTCATCATGGGAGTCTAGATGTAATCGGGGATAAATTCCGATTCGTCAGAAGTAAATTGAAGTCCAGATAAATCTACAAACTGTCAATTTTCTCGTTTTCCTGCTTGAGGAGATCGGTCCTGATAGAGCACATTGCGAATGCATGAGGAGATTTGCTTGTTTTGTTAATTGTTTTCTGCAAAATTGATAAATTGACACTTTTAAACACAAAACTGATAAATACTCTAATCAAAATAAACTATTCTCTGTCCACTTTCAGGAGATGCCAGGATTCAAGGGAAAGAGGAAAAGGGGACTGACATTGACTCTTTACAAAAAACCATTTCGATATAGATTGCCTGTATCACCGCCAAGGAAACGAACAAAAACAAGTAGCAGTACACCAAATTTAAAATCCCCAACAATCAGTACACCAAGTTTATTAAAAAAAAATCTCTTTCTATTTGCTTATGGTATTGTATTCTTACTACAACTGTACCAGTATTTATTTATTTAATTATATTGTTCATTGTAAATATTTGTAAACCTTTGAGGTTTCCTGGCACCCAGAGGTAAATTGTTCACAGGTGTAATATAGATATAATAAAAAAAAAAAAAAAAATCTCTTTCAATTTCAAAATATTTATATTCTTTCAAACGGGTTTCCACATCTATTCGGCGCAACCTTTTTACTAAAGATGACGGAAACTTCACCGCAGATCTATACAAGCTACAATATTACATGATTTCAGCACATACATAGGTCTAACGTAAATAAACATTCACTTAGTGCTAGTAGTCTTGAATAAATTAAACACAAGATGTCAATTAAACTGTGGACATATCCTTAAATTCGGTAAAGCGCTTTACATCTTGTAACCACTATTAACAGAGATCTTTTTTATTTACAAGTGTGTACACATAACACACTACATAATAGAAAAACAAACCACAAATTAATATTATTCTCAACTGTATGACATTTAATTTAGAGTGTATCATTTGTATTAGAAATTATAAAGATATGATTCACATTGAATTTAAATATTCTTGATTATAAAATTATCTTACAGTGCATTTTCATTTTTTTTCAATGTAAAGGAAGTTAATCTTGTGTATCCAATACACAATGGAAGTTGTCACAAACAACATATGATCAATAATTACAAGTTAAATCATGGGAAACCGCAGTTACAATTATGAATTGATTCCTTAAATGAAATGTTTCTTTCTAGGTGGACAGCCCATGAACAATGAAATATTACTTTTATACTTTTAAAAACCTGACGGGAAGAAGGGCATCAGTTCGTGAATTTATTACCAGACAGACATGCACAATTTGTGATTATACAGTGGATTATATGTGTTGTACCAAAACTAGCAAATCTCCTCATGCATTCGCAATGTGCTCTATCATAACAGATCTCCTCAAGCAGGAAAACCAGAAAATTTACAGTTTGTAGATTTATCTAGACTTCAATTTACTTCTGACGAATCGGAATTTATCTCCGATTACATCTAGACTCCCACGATGAAAAAATATTGAAAATTTAACTTGCATCTTTGTCAAGAACAACTTATAAATGTAAGAGTGTCACAATTTTCGTCATGTTTTTCGTGGGACAATTGATTGTGCGAGAGTTACACTTCATATACAAGAATAAACTATACATGTTTCTAATCGTGAAAGCATTCGCCACAGCATAGCATTCTCTGATTTTGCAATATTCGAGCAGTAAAAAAGAAAATTTCAATTTTTGACATGTACATACTTTGCGAAGCGTCTTCATGAACTCTCCTCCACCAAAACCGGAAGTTATTCTCACGAATTTCTTTGCAGAACCAACTGTTCTGGTGTGAAACCTATAATTAATTTCTTTTAGGTTTTCTACTAAATTTGTGTTATTTGGAGCCTACTTGGCCATTTTACCTTAAGTTTAACCTTTCGAAGACCATACATTTTCTGAAACGTCCATGATTCCTCTACGTTCTGTCAAAATATCAGGCCATGTTTAAAGTCTTGCAGTGAAATGCCAGGCTATGGAAAATACCTACTCTAAAAATAGCTCTGTCATCCCCCAGAAATTCCCTATTTATAGGTCATGCATCAAATCCTCCATATCCATATTAAAATACAACTAAATCAATCAAATTTGGGCTCAAAATAATCCTTATACATTTAACTTCAATTATCAATTTAATTATTCCATTCCATTCAGTATTTGTCACAATACAACAAAGTGAAAGGAACTTTTTTCTTTAAAATGACTACTTTTGTATATGGTCTTAGCTCTGATTGGTTGAATTACTGGTTTGACACCTTCTGCTTGTGCCGATTACCAGTCGTGATTGTTCTGTTTAGTATAATTTACCTATGTGAGATAGCAGCTTTAGATCTTATGGTTTCACATGAAAAACACTACACCTATAGATAGAAATCAAAGCTGACAGTACATGTAGTTAAAAATAAAATACCGTGAAGCTAGTCAAGCTGACAAGCTATATATACAGTCAAACCTGTATTAAGAGGTCACTTTAGAGGGAAAGAAAAAGTGGTCTTTTGAGACAGGTGACTTCTTAAGAGAGGTTTAATTCATATAAAATACTCTATGACACGACAAGAAAAGGTGACTGCTTAATACAGGTGACTGCTTGGGCAGCATTGACTGTATGATGACAATAAAAGTAATATTTATACATCGGTTTTTCGAGTTAAAGAGTTAAACAATCGAACGTGAAGCGTGAGATTGTTTAATCTTTTAATTCGGAAAACCGTGGTATAAATGATTTGTAGCATGAAGCCATGCAATATCACATCTAGTTTGTTGATTATTGCACGGCTCTCTGAAAGTAATAAAACTACTGCTCAGATTCAAAGTGTGCTAAATCTCGTATCTTTGTGTATCATTTCATAGTTCTTAGCTGTTGCTAAATGCTTACATTCTGGTATATAAACCGTAAAAAGATCAAAGGAAAAAAATGCATTCATGTTACAATACTAAAATACTTGTATATCATTATTTTTCAGACGATGGTGATATTATAAATATTTTGCCGGATAAAGACAATCCAAAATGGAAGGTCAATATAATTGTATCACAAGATCATATGAAACCTTATGTTCGTCTGCGTACAAGGAAAGGGGAACCAGTTGTCAAGGTCGTAGATGTGACATCACCAACAGACTTAACAGAGATTTACCCAACAGGTAATATATGTTTCAGTTTTTTGTTCTTAAGTTTGAGACCTTCTACAGAGGGGCCATCGTGGTTGTGATCGTATGGTAGTTGGATTTATAACTGCCTATGCAATCCCCACTAATATTGTGAGTTCGAACCATGCTCTGGCGAGGTGTACTCGATACAACATTATGTGATGAAAATTGTGAGTGACTTGCAGGTCTGTAGTTTTCTCTCAGTACTCCGGTTTCACCCACCAAAATAACTGACTATATCTGTATATGATATATGATTGCTCAACTTAATTAGAATTACATTTTTAATGGCAACCCTCCCTTTTTCTCTCTCTGATGAAGTACTTTATACCCCCCTATATCAGACAAGGGGGTAGCAATTAAAGATGTAATTTTAATTAGATTGATGATTGCTTGGACAGCAAAAGTATTAGAAGATTAGAACTTGAAATATTACATGGATTAAAAACTATTTCTTCTGCCTGAATTACCTCCCCTGTCATAATATCTGTGATATTTTATAAATTAGTGGTAATTTGTCTGTATGCATTAGTAGCGGACCTTGAAATATGAAATAACTTATGGTATTATAGATGCTATAGATACACTACAGGTGATTTGTACACATCATTTAAAGTCAGTTATTCCAGTAGGCCAACCAATGTTTAAAAAAATTGCCAAGTGTTGTATTAATGTATAATTGTTAAATATTTTGGATATAAGGGACCGACCATTTAACATGAAGGGGGGGGTTATGTTTTTTTTGTTTCGTTCAGAATTTTTTTTTAGGACAACACAAGAGTTAGAATATTAATTTTTTTTGTCGCGCAAAGTGCAAAATTTTTTTACAGAATTTAACATTAGGTTATATGACAAAAACTCTGAATCAGATTATTATTTTTTTCCTCCACCAAAATCAGAATATTTTTTTCAGCAACATTGGGAATCAGAATATTTTTTTTAGAAAAAAAACATACCCCCCCCTTCAAGTTAAATGGTCGTTCCCTAAGTTGTATCAGTAAGATTATTTGTTAGAAAAACAAAGATATGAATACCAGTACATGTATATGGATGAAATTTGTCTCTGAAACAAGAAAAGATTGAAAAAATTGACATTTAAAAATTATTCTGATGAATATGTACCAATTTAATTGAAAAAAAATATGTGAATGATTTTCAAATTCATCCACTCTGCCAATCTAATGAATTACACTAAGTATATATTGTGTGACATTTAGGAGATTTTATTCTTCCAAAAAATGAGTTTTTCTTGGTGTGTGGTAAACCATAGAATACAGCTGCAGGGGATACTGTCTACTGTGTGGTCACCTGTTGGAATTGTGAATATTATTGGTTGATTGATTGATTTGTGTTTTACCCCAAAATGTAGCAGTATTTCAGCTATATCATTGTGTGAAAAATAATGAATTAGGGAAATGTTACAGTTAAAACTATGTTGGAAAAGCATTAACTTTTCAACAATTTTTAAAAATTAAATTCATTTTTTTAATTATATGAACAAAAAATAGGTTCTTCCATTCAACAAAAATAAGGGATTTGGATATCTTTCACGCATGTTTGTAACTCAACCAGTTGTATCTTAATTGGCAAAAGGGAGACAAATGATTCTATTACTCAGGATGATATAAACAATTATTTATTTGGTCTACACTTGCTCTGTCTTATGGAACTGTTAAACACATTAAATAAATGATCATGTAACAGGTATTATGACAGGTGATTGAAAATTGAATCCGTTCATTTGACTAATTATTTTTACATCTGATAAACAATTGTTGGTGTTCCAAAAAAAAACCTGTTCACTGAAATTTTATACTATACCCTCCCCTAATAAAGTTGGTTATGGACTAAGGAGTTTTGTTAGATTCCATTTAGCCTTTCCATATTTCCCTTGATTTAAGTTTGTATTCAGATCCATTATACTTGTATTACAGTTATAGTAAGGGGAATACTTCTGTTTGTTTTTCAACAATTGGTACAACAACATTGATACATATTCAAAAGTGCTCCATTGTCAAGCAAAACTAAGGTCACCTTGACCTACATTTTTTTCATGGCTAAAATCAGTAAAGTTTTGTGTATGTTTTTCTTAGGTACTTTAATTTTTAGAACAATTAGTACATATACAATAGTGCTATAGTGTCGTGCATAATTAAGGTCACATTGACCTACATTTTCTGCATGGTTAATATCAGTAAAGTTTTGTGTGTGTTTTTCTTAGGTACATTAAATTTTAAGACAATTAGTACATATTCAATAGAGGTCTATTACCATGCACAATTAAGGTCGCCTTGACCTACATTTTCTGCATGGTTAAAGTCAGTAATGTTTTGTGTCTGGGTCTGTTTCTTACATACTACAATTTGTATATGATATATTTAGTACATAATCAATAGTGCTCTGTTGCCATGCACAATTATTAAGGTAACCTTGACCTATATTTTCTGCATGGTTAAAGTTAATAAAGTTTTATGTTTGAATCTGTTTCTTATGTACATTTTGTACAACAATAAGTACATATAAATACATTGCATATCTTCAATCAGGGCCTGCCTTAGGAGATGTGGGGCCCCGTAAAAATTAATTATAATCATTGCTGTTCTCTAAAACCTTCAGTGTGTCTTTGTGTGTACTTGAACAGCCGAGAATAGAAAACTCTGGTGTGATGGCCCCCTAAGCGTGGAGCCCAATTGGGTGCAATTGGTCAAATTGGCTTAAGGCCAGCCCTGTCTACATATTATTTGCATAGTGTCTTTTGTTCTCTAACCTGAATTTTTTTTTTTTAATTATGAGACATTATTTAAATCATTATTTATCACAGAACAATCACTATAGCCAGTTGTTGCACTGATTTTGTTGTCCTGTAAACAGTTGTTTTTATCTTTTAATGTTTCATTAAAGCAGAATAATTATTATTTTGTTAAAAACAAAGTTTTATGTAATAGACATGCAGACTGTAAATTTTTACATACAGTTTCTGTTTATTGTTCATTTAAATTGATTTTACCTTGCCAAGGTTTGAATAATGTACCTTTTAAAATTGTATGCATGCACAATTTATTTGGGTAACAAAGTGTAATACTGTATTAAAAGTTAAACATAATTAGCAGAGACTGCATGATGTATAACATAAAATAACCCCCCTCACCAATAAATTATGTCAGTTGACAATATTTCAAAATTAATAAAGTCCAGGGCACAATTTCATAGTGTTAGTATGTCCTTGGAACATTATTTTATATGAAATAGTGTTTGGATGGGTATAATATCACAGGACATTATTGCCTTAAAGATTAGTCTGGTTTTTAATAGTACTATCTGGTATCTTAATAAACCAGGCTAGATTCTAACTAAGCTTCAAGGCACATGCAATTTTTTGTTATTCTTACATTGTATTATCCATCAATAGAGACATGATATCACAAGGAAGGCCTTAACTTTGTTTTATATTAAAAAGTTAATCTGACTAAATTAAGATAACTTATATATAACCAGGTTAGACTTGGTAAGTCTCTAGTTAGCTTAATTATAGAACAATCCTCAAGTTTACTAAATTAAGATAATTCATATATAACCAGGTTAGACTTGGTAAGTCTCTAGTTAGCTTAATTATAGAACAATCCTCAAGTTTACTAAATTAAGATAACTCATATATAACCAGGTTATACTTGGTAAGTCTCTAGTTAGGTTAATTATAGAACAATCCTCAAGTTTACTAAATTAAGATAACTCATATATAACCAGGTTATACTTGGTAAGTCTCTAGTTAGGTTAATTATAGAACAATCCTCAAGTTTACTAAATTAAGATAATTCATATATAACCAGGTTATACTTGGTAAGTCTCTAGTTAGGTTAATTATAGAACAATCCTCAAGTTTACTAAATTAAGATAATTCATATATAACCAGGTTATACTTGGTAAGTCTCTAGTTAGGTTAATTATAGAACAATCTACAATATTTTGCTGTTTCGTTTTGTTTTTTGTTGTTGTTTTTTTAAACTATCGTATTACTGGTAGTATATTTGTTGTTTCTGGATGTGGTTTTGAAGAGAGTTTTGTGACTTTGAGTACAAAATGACAAAAATGAACAGAAATAAAAATAATCAGAGAATTGTTCTAATCTTAGACCTGATGTAAAACTGCCATATATTATCCAACTTGGACCCTGCTACTGTATACCATATATGTAACTTGACCAAGCATTGGTTTTTATTAATTTGATACCAGTGAAAAGATTAAATTAAAAAAAAAATCCCTGAAGATTTGAATCCCCCCAATAAATTGGTATATCAAATTTTAGATTGAGTCATGATGCATACCCTTATATAATTAGGGCATCACTTCCTGGTAATTCTAAAATTTACTACTGATATTTCCTCAAATAGTCATGTAGTTAGTAGAAAATATTACTACTTGAAACGTAATACTAAAAACTGTGACAACATTTATATTTGACAGTTACAGCTAGTGTTTTAGCTTCTTCTTCTCAGTTTAAATCAATGGTGTGAATATTAGTCACCTAGGTTTTGATTATTCTGATATCTAATTATTCTGATATATAGACATATTAATTTAAAAAAAAAATGAAATAAAAAGTGATAATTGTCCTTAGGATATATTAGAAGTGTGTATCTATTATGTGGCCTATGATGACATGTTTATAGACAATAATTACAACAGTCAAGACATTACCTCATTTTCACAATATTTATTTTTACCTTTTCTTGAGTAATTATTTCTTGCTTGTGGTATAATGTCTTTTTGGAGAAAAAAATGTAGCGTTATACTTGTACAATACAATTCAAATGGATGTAATTCTCCTTGAAATTAATATGTTTTGAAAATGTTGAGGAAATTAAGATTTCGCAAGCAGAAATCGGCAGGTAGGTTTTTATATCGCTACTGTATATTAATTTATTAGTTATGTGTGTTTTATGTCACTTTTATGAAAATATTGATTATATATTGTGGTCAGTTTTATTGGTTGAGGAAACCAGAGTACACAGAGAAAACCACACAACGATCTGCTGCAAGTCACTGACAAATTATATTACATAAAGTTGTATTGAGTACACCTCGACATGGTTCAGAATCAAACTTGCACTTTTATATAGTTGTTATCGGCATTGATTGTATAGGTAGATGTAATCCAAAGCTCATCCAATCAGTGCCGGATATGACGGCAGTCTTCAAAATGAAAATTTGAAGTTACTAGTCCGAATCGAATTCTTGAATTAATTTTTATATACGGTATATAGTTCGATGTAAAAACTAAAAAAATTACTGGTCCGAACAAAATTTTACTGCTCTTGGTCCGGAGGACCGGTGCTCATAAATGTCGGCTACGATGGCCCTTATTACTTTATTGGAAATATTGAAGAAGTTTTATATTTATGTACACTAGCTACAAAATCCAGGAAGAAATTAAGTACAAAAAGGAAAAATATCAGGTAATTAAGAGGCAAATAATGTGCATTCTACAAAACAGTAATAAAAGAAGACGTTATTATTCCCTCGCCAACGAAGTTGCGAAGGGATATAGTAACGCTACCGTCCGTCCTTCCGTAACATCCTTGTGAACACTCTAGAATCAACATCCTTTAATGGATGTTGACCAAACTTGGTACATACTTAGTCTTTGAGAGAATCTTGAACCCTATTGATTTTCAAGGTCATAGGTCAAATAACTGAAATATTGTTGAAAGTGGCATTAAACACCATAACCCTAACCCCTCAAGATCTAATCAACTACAAGATAGTGAAATCTCTATTGGAGAAGTTACTATAAAATGTCTTGCAAGTTTAGGATGTTTAAATCCTCAGAAAATAGCTTTGTCAAACCGTCAGACATTGAACTGATTGCAACGAAACTGTTTGTATCAGGTGACAATATTCTGAAGGTAACCGATGAGTGGTAAGTGTTATCTATGGATCAATCTATCCATTCCCTTTCTCACAAAACAGTGGATCATTTCTGGAGAGAAGTGTTTTCCCAGACCACATCTAATGACACTAAGAAGTATCCTACAGTAACAGATGTACTTAAGATGGCTTTGAGTCTCCCTCATGGAAATGCAGATGTAGAGTCACTAAAGAAAGAAACCAATTAAGTGAGGTTGCCATTAATGGTTTGAGAGCAACTAAGGATGCAGTGAAGTTTTATGACCCTGAACTGATGAGACCAGAGAAAACTCCTTATGACTAAGCATGTCTTCTTATCAGCAAGAAATTCCCATTTTGATTATCAGAGGAGGAGAGGTGAACGTCAGAAGAAGAAAGAAGAAAAGGAAAGAAGAGAGCTTAACCAGAGAAAAGAAGCTGATGAATTGAGACAAAAAGCAAGAGAACAATTGGTTGAACAAAAGGCTTCATTATTAGAGAAAGAGAAATCTCTGGACAAAGAAGAAAGAAAATCCCTTGACAGCCATTCTTGATTTACTGATGGAAGGGAATGAAAAGTTGATATCAGCTGTTGAGAAGGATGCAAATGCTAAATTGATTATAGATACAGCAATAACGAAAACAGGGGAATATCATCAGAAACTGGAAGAAATTAGCAAGAAACAGAAAAAGAAAATAATTAGAATGTTTTCTTGATATAAACAGCAATAAAAGGAAGACATCCAAAGAATAACAAGAAATGTGTGCATCCACAGGGGCTCGCAGTTATATTTTCATATCGCCAGGTATATGTTAAAAGAGAACACTTTTTTTGCTGCCCAAAGTGAAAGTAGAATTTCGGCACCTTTTTTCGCTTCAAAAACGGTTTAGTCTTTGTTCTTACCATAATATTAATGCAAATATCGTTGTTTTTTGCTGATTGACTGGTTTACAGTGGAATAACACTCGTTTTTAAATTCCAAGCGATCTGGACAACTTCTTATCATACTCATTTCCGGTTTATACGGACTTAATAATTAAATAACAGTATTAAGAGGGACTGCTGGAACATGCTAATCTGGGTCACGGGTCACTGTAATCGGGCGGCTGTATCGAGAAACAGATACGGTGTTGAAAAAACTGTTGATACTCATAAAATATTGATAAATGCAATAACATTTTATGTTTGTCTTCAAGAAATATGATAGAAAAAAAAAGTGTGTGAAGGTTTATGACGAAATATCTACGATTTCTATGTAAATTTAAGAGTTGAAGTTGCGGCTGTATCGAGAAACAGATACGGTGTTGAAAAAACTGTTAATACTCATGCAATATTGATAAATGCAATACAATTTTATGTTTGTCTTCAAGAAATATGATAGACAAAACCATGTGTGAAGTTTTATGACGAAATATCTCCGATTTCTATGTAAATTTACGAATTGAAGTGGGGAAACACCCACAGGTAAAAAAAATTATCTTGGACAAGAATAATGAACGTCCTGATTGGATGACCGATTTAAAACACACTGACAACGCATGGTAAAAAGATGCATGTAAAAGAAATCTATGTTATATTTATTCATTTGTTTGATTCTGGAATATTGTTGATCATTGATTTAAGCAAGAAAAAAAGGGAAAAAAATTGTTGCGACTAAAGCTTAAATCAGCGTTAAACAGTGGTTTTGTGAATGAGATTTATTTTAAATAGAAAATCTGAATTTATTATTTATTAATTTATTATTAATGATACAATTGTATATCCCTTGGGAGGGGGAGGGGGGCTATGATGAAAATTTGAAATAAAAACACAGGACCGGACTTTAAGCAAAAATAATAATCCAGGATTAGTTTTTTATTAAAAAAATCCAGGACCCCTGTGTCCACGAATTTTTTTTTTTAAAGTTAATAATATGAAATATTGACATCCACACTTGCCTTTTGGACAGCACATTTCTGTGTCCACACTTGTATTGATAGAAATAAAAAAATCGAAATATAATTTTAAAAAGTAGGAAAAAAGACCACTTAAATCTCTTGCATTTAAATATATTTTTTCCTTGTCTCAATCAATCTGGAAATATAAGAAGACAGCATTTTAAGATTATCTTTTGACAAGATGAGTAAATAATTTCCCGCTAAAATGCCAGTTTAAATCCTTCGACCAATGAAAACTCACCTTGATATTTAGTCCGTATAAACCGGAATTGAATATGCTAAGAAGTTGTCTAAACCGCTTGGAATTTAAAAACGAGTGTTATTCCACTGTAAACCAGTCAATCAGCAAAAAACATCGGTATTTGCATTAATTTTATAGGAAGAACAAAGACTAAACCGTTTTTGAAGCGAAAAAAGGTGCCGAAACTCTACTTTCACTTTTGGCCCCCCAAAAAGTGTCCTCCCTTCTTCTTCTTAATACATCCCTGGCGATGTGAAAATATAACTGCGAGCCCCTGTGTGTGCATCACAAAATACGCCCGTCTATATAAATTATCAAACGGTATAATGGTAATGACCCCAAAATAAATAGGGTTCTTCCCCTTCCACAGGGGAATCATGTGGCCAAGTTTGGTAAAGATCCAATATACGGAACTAAAGTTATCGTGCGGAAACGATCCTGTTGTCAAAAATTCTATTTATAGAAACGGTGACCTTGACCTTTGACTTAATGACCCCAAAATAAATAGGGTTCTTCCCTTTCTACAGGGGAATAATGTGGCCAAGATTGGTAAAGATCCAATATACAGAACTAAAGTTATGTGGAAACGACCCTGTTGTCAACAATTCTATTTATAGTAACGATGACCTTGACCTTTGACCTAATGACCCCAAAATAAATAGGGTTCTTCCCCTTCCACAGGGGAATCGTGTGGCCAAGTTTGTTAAAGATCCAATACAAAGAACTAAAGTTATGGTGCGGAAACGACCCTGTTGTCAAAAATTATATTTATAGTAACAGTGACCTTGACCTAATGACCCCAAAATAAATAGGGTTTTTCCCCTTCCACAGGGGAATCATGTGGCCAAGTTTGGTAAAGATCCGATATACAGAACTAAAGCATTTCGCATGCAATAAAAAATGAAAAAATCTCAATAAAAACGTAAAATATATATAGGGTCGACACATACAATTTGATGTTAACATAAGATTGTATGAATATTGACACGAACAAGTTAAAATAAGGAAAAAGAGATGAAATAATAAAGAAATAAAGAAATGTTATTGAAAATAAATTTGTAAACAGAAAGTTAGAAAAAAAAGGGAGTGGTAAGTCCGTGCCACGAGTGCCTGTGCACTGATGCAGTTAAGTTTGTCAGTGACTTGCAGCGGGCTGTCGGACTAACGTATAGCTACGCTCACAGGGTACAAGTGTGACCTCACCATACAATACAAATCTCCTGACAGGGAGGGTACATACACACTAATAGGTTACTAGATTATCTTTTATTTCTGTACACCATAACATAAACAAATTACTCTCGATAGTCATTATTTAGGAATTTGCCATTTATTCTGAAGGTGAACAGCTTGATTTGTAAACATTTTATTTGGTTATGTTGATAATTAATTTGTAGCTGTTGTAAGTTTCCTGGATGTAAATTACATGAGACTATGTTGTATGTTTGGCATGTTATATATATAATGTTGATGTATTGGTTAATTATGGGTTGATTGGAAACATTTTTTTACTTTATTGAAGAATTTGATGATTATTGAAGTTTTCTGTTAATTGCAAAAATCGTTTTAGACTGATCGGGAACATTTTTTTTTTACCTTAGTGAAGAAGATGATCGACTCTTGAAGTTTTCTGTTAACTATGAAAACCGTTTAATTCACTAATGGGAAATTATCTGAAGTAGCTAGTTAAAAATTGATTAACTTTGCCAATTTTGAGAATAAATGATATGCTTGAAAAATTGTTACAGCAAATTTAGATACTTGTAGAGGATAATGACAGTCAATTTGTTTTTTTTAGATTGGTTGATTGTATAGTTGTCCTACCAGCTTCCAGCAAGCTTTTTTCTGTTTATATCGTGGTGTCATTTAGTGATGAAGAAACCATGATTGATTGATTGATTGATTGATTGATTGATTGATTGTTTTTTCCTTAAAGTACATTGGTACATATTATTGAATATTGAGGACAAGAACAATAGTTCAACAGTATATCAAAATTATACAGATATGAGGGAAATTATTGAATCATAATTGTGGTATGCAGATTCTATCTTGCACCAATTATGGCCCCACTCTCTATAGAGTCAGTGTGCCCTGTGGGTCCAAAGTTTAACACAAGCTACAAATACTAAGTAATATTTATACCACAGTTTTCCGAGTTAGACAGTGAAACAATCGAACGTAAAGCATGAGATTGTTCCACCGTTTAACAGGGAAAACTGAGACATAAATGATTTGTAACATGAAGCCATACAATCTCTCTGAGAGTAATAAGACTACAGCATAGATTTAGAGTGTGCAATATCTGTATCTGCGTGTATTATTTCATAGTTCTTAGCTGTTGTTTACATTCTGGTATATAAACCATAAAAAGATCAAAGGAAAAGAATGCATTCAATCATGTTGCAAAATTTGGAAAGAGTGGATTGAGATTAAATAGTCATTTTAGAAGATGTTAAACTGACACACAATACACTACATGTGTAACTATAAGTAAAGATTGCACGACAGGGAAGATCATTACTATTTGAAGTGTATTCAAAGTGATCTTCCTGTTTCATATATTTCTATAAACATTATTAGTTTTGGATTTTTAATTTTTGCATATTTTAAAGAAATATTGAATGCAAGTTTAAGTTTCTGTGATAAATCTCAAGGTTAGTTTTTATTTTGTATTGAAATGTATGAAACTGCACTACATGTATTTGAATTAATTTGTTTAATAGCTTTCTTCAATAAGGAAGTGTTTATTATGTAATATTCTGGAAATACCAGTTATAATATTTGACTATTCATTTTATTTTGTTTCGGTTTTGTAACTGGAAAAGAAAAGAAAAATCTATTTACCTAAAAATTTAGTCAAGATTTGAAATGAAAAAAAAAGTTATTAACAGTACAGAGATATTTGAAATGTGTATTGAACCAAAGTTATATAGTCAAACCTGTATATAAAGGCCACTCAAGGAAACCTGAAAATGTGGCCTTTTTGAGCATAGCCCTTTATATATACAGGTTAAAATTATAAGCACTTCATTAATGGGGAAAATGAAACTGCCCTTTATAGACAGTGATTTTTGAGCTGTTGCCCTTTTTATACAGGTTAAAATTATATGCACTAGTATTCATTAATGGGGAAAATGAGACAGACTGCCCTTTTTAGACAGTGATTTTGTTATATAGAGCTGTCCTTTAAGGCAGGTTTGACTGCAATTTCATTTTGTTACTTTAATTTATGCAACACACATACATGTAATAAAATATTAAAAAACCTGACAGCAATATTTCGCATGAGATTTTATCAATTTTAATTTGTTTAGTAAATGGTTCATGACTATTGTTTCATCTATTAACAATATGTACTCATCTTTCTATACATCAAATTGAAGGCAAATTGATCCACTTATCTAGAGGATTGTAATTACAGTTAAGCTTGACCTCATTCATCTGTATTAAGAGGTCTCTTTTTTCTGATCCTGTCAGAGATAATTTCATATAAATTGAGCCTCTTTTAAGAGGTCACCTGTCTTTTACGGCCACTTTTTATTTGTCCCAAAAGTGACCTCTTAATACAGGTTTGACTATATTGAAACACATGTAGGATTTCTTTGTTGATATAGAATTTAATAGATATACAGCCAAACCTGTCTTGTGCATAGGTACCCGATTTGTGGACCCCCCCTTTTTTAATTTTTTTTTAATTCATTACTTTTGTGGGACGTTTTGATTATAAACAGTGTTGAACAACTTCAAACAATACCAAAAACTCAATCCGAGATCAATATAAGCCCATTTCTAAAAACACAAAACCCTAGAGTAGAGGATCGAGGGTTTTTGTGTTTTTAGAAATGGGCTTATATCGATCTCGGATTGAGGTTTTGGTAATGTTTAAAGTTGTTCAACACTGTTTATAATGAAAACGTCCCACAAAAGTGATGAATTCAATTTTTTTTAAAAAGGGGGGTCCACAAATCGGGTACCTATGGTCTTGTGTGACCTTCCAAGGGAACATTGAAATATGGTCACATAAGACATGTTTGTGGTCGCTAAGCACAGGTTTAAGTAATATGATATGCACTGAGAAGGAAAATTAAAATTAAAGTCACCTAATACAAGTTACTGCTTAACAGAGGTGGTCACTCAAGCAGGTTTGACTGTATTAAAAATATTTAATGACAATATATATATTTTGAGTATTGTTTAATCTTTGAAGGCAGAAATAAATGTTTGAGCCTTACTCAGATTTGGAAGCTAAGCATTTGGCAGTTCTGTTAAACTTATATAAAATTAACGAAAAATACAGATTTTTTAAAATTTTCGTTCATACCAATAAGGTGTGATAACTTGGTAATGAAGATTTGTATAGAAACAGCACCTTGCATTGTTGTCATAGAATTCCCCATGGGTATTATGATATTTATGTCCCTTTGAATTAAAAAAAAATCACAAATGGTTTGGTTTTATGGTGCTTAACGCCACTTTCAACAATATTTCAGTTATATCATGGCGGTCAGTTTTATTGGTGGAGGAAAGCGGAGGACCCGGGTAAAAACCACAGACCTGTAGCAAGTCACTGACCAACTTTATTACATAATGTTGTACATCTTGCCCTGATCGAGATTCGAACTCACAACATCACTGGTGATAGGCACTGATTGCATAGGTAGTTGAATTTGTCAACATATTGCATATAGTATCAATCATGGGCCATTGAAGATAATGGGTCGTCATAGACGTGATAGTAATATACTTAGTAATTAGATTAACATCTACCCATTCAATCAGTACCTATCCCCACATTAGTTGTGTACTGGATTCCAGCCTAGGAGAGGTGTACTTGATACAACTTTACTTTATGTGATAAAGTTTGTCGTTTCATTGAAATATGATTAGAATTATTGATGTTTAACACCACTTTCAACAATATTTCAGTTACGGTAAAACCTGTATTTAAAGGCCACTCAAGGGAACCTGAGCAGTTGCCCTTTATATACAGGCTAAGATTATATGCACTATTCATTAATGGGGAAAATGAGAATGCCCTTTATAGACAGGGATTTGTTATATAGAGGTGCCCTTTAAGACAGGTTTGACTGTATATTGTGGCTGAGAGAGAGGAAATGACCGACTTGCTACAAGTAACTAATAAAGTTTATATCACATAGAGTTGTTTTGAGTACATGGGGCAACACATATCTCATATAAAGTGGGGGCATGGTGGCATAATAATGCACCAATAATCTATTGACCCTCAAGGGAACACTAAGGATAGAAATAGGAACTAGTTTCTCCTCAGCAGATACAACCACTCCAAAAAGGTCCTCTGCTTCATGTAGTTGTGTCGTACAAATCAAATACCGTATAACCAGTAATTTCTGCGGTGTGAAATTTCTGCGGTTTTGGTCTAAAAAGAAGACATTTAATTTTTGCGGATTTGTTTTTCTGCGGATTGAAAATCTCGGCAGCGAAAAAAAATGTGCTTGTATTACAGGAAGCCATAACAGAAGCGATGATATGATAAAAAAAAAACTGGTGCACATTACAGTGATCCTTAGAAGTAAAAACATATATAGTTGTTTGGTTACATCTTCTAAATACGTACTAGGATTGGATATAAATGAGTTCTTCATGTATCTTGAGAATTGCAAGGTTTCTTGCACGTAAAAAAACTTTCAGTAGCTACTAAAGAGCAACACAGCAATGATCGTTAGGGGTCCTTTCCAATGCAAAATATTAAGACCTTATCGATTATGTCATCCTTTTCCTGTGGACAGAGATCCTTGCAACTCACTTAGAATGAGTCCTGGACTCACCATTTTCAGTTGGGACTCGTCAAAGTCTTAAACCTTTAGATTTTTACAGTGGTGGGATTCACCAAAATTTTCAGGGATATCTTCTGGACTCCTCCAAATAAATTGCTACAGGTATCCCTGTGTGGCAATCTAAATTTCAGTCCATATGCCCATCCCAAGGAGACAATTTATTTCACATGAAGTATTATTTGTAAATGAGTGTACTGGTAGAAATACTGCTCACTTGACATTAAACAACAATCAATCAATTGTATCTAATCTATTGAGATAAAAAGACAAATTAATGAAGTGTAGGTTTGTAAACAGGTCAGGTATATTAAGTAAGAAAGATTCCCATATACCTAACCGGTGGCATAATGATTAGCGTGCTCGCCTCAAGTGCGGTAGATCGTGGGTTCGAGGCCCGGTCGTGTCAAACCAAAGACTATAAAATTGGTGTGTGTTGCTTCTCTGCTAAGCATGCAGCATTAAGGAGAAAGAGCAAAAGACTTGTTGACTCGGAATCAGAATAATGTGTCCAAGTGGAGCGACATGTCTACCAGCAGACTGTTGTTTCAGTGAGCTAGTACTATAAAAATTCAACTCAGCGTGTTGGTCTAGTACAAAGTGCCATGATATAGCTGAACAATTGCTGAATTGGCGTTAAACAGCAATCACTCATTCCCATATACCTACAAATACTGGTTTCTCCTGGTACCAGTTCTCTGTCTACACCAATCCTAACCTGGGGCCCGTCATGGTTGTGATCGTATGGTAGTTGGATCTACAGCTTGCACAATTAGTGCCAATCACCACTAACATTTTGAGTTTGAATCCCGCTCATGGCAAAATATACTTGATACAACATTATGTGATAAAGTTTGTCAGTTATTTGTGACAGGTGGGTGAATTTCTCCTGGTATTGCTGTTACCTTCACCAATAAAACTGACCATCACATTATAACTGAAATATTGTTGAAAGTGGCATTAAATACCATAAACCCTTACCCCTAACAAATTGATTAAATTAATTATATATAACTGTGATATCACAATTATAAAGTTTTATGTAGAATATTGTGTTTTTGATAAGGACATATTTCCTTTTCCTAGAATTCATGCTTATTCTCTGAAATTATGAAATACAAATAATTGAATCTACTACAACAATGATGGGGAGATAACTCTGTCTAAAGCTAAGTATTATTTTGTAAAGTGATTAGTTTATTATATATACTAGTAAAATACAAACCAGGATTTGAAAGTACTTATGACAAATCAGTGAGGAAAAGTGAGTTCCTGTATCCATTACAGTAAATTTCATATTTTGTTTGAATTAAGATTTATTTTATTGAAATGTTATGTCTTAAGAAATCAAGAGTTCTATCACAGGATAATCATGGTAAGATTTATATGGCAACATTTTCAGAATTTTTGGTTTGTATGTTTATTTTGGATATGATTATTCTTTTCCCTGTTCCTTGTTTTAATGTTTTCTTTCTGTATACTGTATAACTCTTAACCAACCCAATATATGTTAAACTCTCTTAAAACCTTCCAAATACTTAAAATGTTGTTAGTTTTTATTCTTCTTCAAAAATTGGAATATGTATTAGCAAAGATGAGGTAGTCTGTCTTTTAAAGAGGAGGGTATCACATGCATGAATGCCTCACCTCTTAGTCATGTGAGCTATTGTCATCACTAAGTGTCTGTCGTCCGTCCATAAACTTTCATGCATTTGACATCTCCTCTTAAACCTTTTGGTCAATTTTAACCAAACTTGGCCAAAAGGGTTCTTGGTACTTGTTATTAAATTTTCTGATGTGTCTGTCTACTTTTAAATATGGCAGCCATTAGTAAAAATGGAAATACATTTACCTACTTTTAGCATCTCTTCTGAATCCACTGTGTCAATTTTAATTGAACATTGCAAGTAGGGTCCTTGGTTAGCCCTCTTTGAAAAATTATGTCTGACAGATCCACTCTTCTTCAAATATGGCTGATGTTACTAAAAACAGAAATATCTTCTTTCAAGATCTCTTCTGAATCCACTCGACAAATTTTTACCAAACATGGCTAGTAGAATTCTTTGATGGTCCTCTTTCAAAACTGTGGTACTTGTTACTAGAAACAGAACTTTCTTAGAATAGCCATTGCATCTACAATTTTTTATTTTATTTGAACAAGTGTGGACACAGAAATGTGCTGTCCAAAAGGTAAGTGTGGATGTCAATATTTCATATTATTAACTTTAAAAAAAAAAATACGTGGACACAGGAGTCCTGGATTTTTTTAATAAAAAACTAATCCTAGATTATTATTTTTGCTTAAAGTCCGGTCCTGTGTTTTTATTTCAAATTTTCATCATAGCCCCCCTCCCCCTCCCAAGGGATATACAATTGTATCATTAATAATAAATTAATAAATAATAAATTCAGATTTTCTATTTAAAATAAATCTCATTCACAAAACCACTGTTTAACGCTGATTTAAGCTTTAGTCGCAACAATTTTTTTCCCCTTTTTTTCTTGCTTAAATCAATGATCAACAATATTCCAGAATCAAACAAATGAATAAATATAACATAGATTTCTTTTACATGCATCTTTTTACCATGCGTTGTCAGTGTGTTTTAAATCGGTCATCCAATCAGGACGTTCATTATTCTTGTCCAAGATAATTTTTTTTACCTGTGGGTGTTTCCCCACTTCAATTCGTAAATTTACATAGAAATCGGAGATATTTCGTCATAAAACTTCACACATGGTTTTCTTTAGAAATGCCTGTACCAAGTCAGGGTCATTACGGTTTTCACAGTTTTCCGGTTGTTGACTGATTTTGTCTGTTTATATAATTATGAGTTTTGACTTTCCCTTTATAAGATTGTTCGGAGTTCGGTAATTTTGTTATTACCTTTATTTGTCTATCATATTTCTTGAAGACAAACATAAAATTTTATTGCATTTATCAATATTGCATGAGTATTAACAGTTTTTTCAACACCGTATCTGTTTCTCGATACAGCCGCAACTTCAACTCTTAAATTTACATAGAAATCGGAGATATTTCGTCATAAAACTTCACACATGGTTTTGTCTAACATATTTCTTAAAGACAAACATAAAATTTTATTGCATTTATCAATATTTTATGAGTATCAACAGTTTTTTCAATACCGTATCTGTTTCTCGATACAGCCGCCCGATTACAGTGACCCGTGACCCAGATTAGCTGTTCCAGCAGTTTTTCTTAATAATGTTGTTACAGAAAATGATCTAAAAGTTGATAACTCAATAGATATAGCAAATACCTTTAACAAGTTTTTTACTTCTTGTGTTGAGAATCTTAGAAGTGAAAATATGTCAACTTTCACTAATCTTAGTAAACTACTTAACTTTGTTAATAATAAAATATCTCAAAATACACAATTTGCTATACCCCCAGTGAAGATGAATGAATTACTACAGGATCTTTTACATCTCGACATAAACAAATCAACTGGAACTGATAACATTGGACCTATGATTCTGAAAGTCAGTGCCCCATTTATTGCGTCTCCCTTAACTTATATATTTAACAGAATAATAGACAGCGGTATTTATCCAAACATATTAAAAAAATGCAAAAGTGTCTCCAATTTTTAAGTCAGGGGAAAAATGTCTCCCTACAAATTACAGACCTATATCCGTACTACCTGTTATATCAAAACTAATGGAAAAACATATCTCAAGACATATGTATCAGTACTTGACAAAATACAATCTTCTACATGATGCCCAATCTGGTTTTAGATCAAATCATTCCTGTCAAACTGCTTTAATCAACATCATAGATAAATGGATAGAGGAAATGAATAATGGAAATGTCAATGTAGTTATACTCTTAGATCTAAAAAAGGCTTTTGATGTTGTTGACCATGATATCATGGCTAAAAAGCTTGAAATATATGGTTTCAATAAAAAAGCTTTAGCTCTTTTTAATTCTTATATGACAAATAGAACACAACAAGTACAAATCGGAAATGCTCTTTCTGATAAATGTTCTGTAAAATATGGAGTACCTCAAGGCTCAATACTCGGTCCATTATTGTTTATTTTATATATAAATGATCTGCCTTTAAGTATTTCAAATTGCAACACTGATATGTATGCTGATGATTCTACAATACACATTTCTGGGAAAAATATTTCAGATATACAAACCAAAGTCCAGGAAGACTTGAATAGAATTGAATTATGGTGCAAGGATAATAATATGTTTATAAATTGTAATAAAACTAAATGTATTACTGTTGGAACAAAGCAAAAACTCGCATTTCAAAATGAAGAACTATACTTGACTATTAATTCTGAACAATTACAACATTCTGCTTGTGAAAAATTACTTGGCATCAAAATTGACTCAAATCTAAATTGGAAAAACCAAATTGATCAAGTCTGTTCTAAAATATCATCAAAAATCTACCGTCTTTCAAAAATTAAGAAATATTTAAACCTTGAATCAAGGCAACTTTTTTATTCAGGTTACATTTTGCCTTTAATTGATTATTGCTGTGTTGTTTAGGGAAATTGTTCAAATGAGGGACTTAATCGCATTCTTAAATTGCAAAAAAGAACAGCAAGATTGATATTAGATCAAGATCCCATAGCACCATCTGAACCTCTATTTAAACAACTAGGATGGATGAATATTGAACAAAGAATCAAATATCATAAATATCTTCTTGTTTCAAAATGTCTAAAGAATGAAGCACCTACATATTTAAAAAATAAAATCCAGTACTTGTCTGATAGAAATCCGTACTCTCTCCGAAATGTTGTAAGTGAAAAATTACATATCCCAAAGGCAAAAACTGAACTTTTTAAGAAAACTTTTACATACTCTGGACCAAAGCTATGGAATGAACTTCCATTTTCGATACGGCAAGCTTCTTCTCATAATGCATATAAGACAAAAGTTAAAAGTCTCATTTTAAATGATGATGTACCTTAATTTACCATTAAATGTTTACTAAATCTTTTGTGTATACTTATTACAATGTATTGTGTAACTTTATATTGTGTACTTTACAATGCATGTTTAAATATGTCAATGAGGGCCTCAGGGAAGATTAGTTGTTAACTAACTGTGTAACCCTCTATAAATAAAGAATTTATTATTATTATTATTATTATTATTATTATTATTATTATTATTATTATTAATAAACTAAATTTTATATGGTAATGAGTTATTCAATATGAATTTCAGGTTTTCTGTACCATTTGTAATTTTGCAGATTTTTGACAAATGAAATGACATATTTTGAAGGTATATAGATTTTTTTTTTATTTTAAACCCAAGATTTTGATGTGGTTTACATCTTTAAAATGACTATGGTGCCAAAAGTGCCAATTTCTAAATTATGAATAATTTTGTTTTTCAGCCTATTTTAATGCAGTTTTTTTGAAAAATCTTCATCTTCATGGGTTATTAATGGGTCATAAAAAAAATCAATTAAATTTAGCTATTTTAATTTGAAAATGGGGTCTTAAAGGATCCCAAATTGTGCATATTTGGAAGCTATATAGATATTTTTTTTTTCATCCACTTTTGATGGGTTCTTTTCTTTTTGCATTGACTGTAGTGAGAGCTTCCAGTATCATGTCAACAGATTTCCTCTATTTAAACTCCACCGAAAGGTCACAAAAAGTGACTATTTCTAAATTTGAGCATTTGAAGAAAAAAAAATTCATTCAATTCATTTTAGTTTTTGCAACATGTATAATGTTACTGACTGGTATTTCATTGCGGTCAGTTGTGCATTTATTCTGTGAGATATTTAGAATATTAGATAAGACTTTGCATGGTCAATATGTACAACATCATGTGACCAAGAGCATTGAGGTATAACATAGTGATGAAATATTGATAGTTTATATATAGATTATACTGTTCTTTGAAAATAGAAAAGTACATGTAATGAAGAATTTTGAGAAAAAACACCCTTTTATTGGGACTTAACACTTTTTGTTAATATATACTTTCTGTTTCAAACATTTTGTGTTGAAATAACAAAATATAATAAAGAAAATATTAAAACTAGTTAAACCTGTGTTATGTGTCCAAGGGAACATTAAAAATAGGGTCACATAAAACAGGTGGTCACTAAATACAATTTTGATTAATATAATATGCTCTGTGAAGGGAAAATAAAATTTAGGTCACATAATACAAATTATTGCTTAATAGAGGTGGTCACTAAAGCAGGTTTGACTGTTTGTAGTTTAGAAAATATCTGGTGAATTATAAGTCTAACATATTTATTTAGACCTATTTTTGTACCACCTTATAAGAATAATATTGTTTTTAATTCACACAATATAAATATTTCTTCAAGCCTATAATAACAATAGAAAAACCTTACAGCTCAAAGTCATTTACATATACCCTAGTGATACAAATATAGGACATGCATCATGTCAACTTGGGTGAAGTGTCGACTTCCTGATTTTATGGACAACATCTCTGTTTATATTGAGATCGTCATAAAGTATTTACTGAGGTTTTGTACATAGATAAAAAAAACAAAACAACAGACACTTAAAGGATAGATATAAATGCTGATTAGGATTTCATAGGTGAAATACAAAAAAAAATAATTGGAAATTTTTTCAATTCTTATACAGGTAAATATAAATTGTTTGATTATATTTATTACATAATTGGAATACCAATGTACGCAATTCTTAGATTGACTTCCTCTTTCATATCAAACTGTTTGAATATAAGAAAAGATTTGCTATAATTATTATAGCATTTTATATTGTAACTATTATGATTTGTTCCACTACATGCATATTATGTTATTGTGTATTATCATATATTCTGAGCCTTAACCATTTATTGTTGATGAGTTTGTGCTAATAAAGTATTTGTATTTGTATTTGTAATACTAAAAAATATTTTAAAGTTGGTTGGAATTATAACAGTTGTGAATTGGATTACTATGATTTTTAAAAAATCTGATTGGAATTATAACTGTTGTGAATAATATTGATTATATATGACTTCAGATAATGTCTTTTCTGATTGGCTGACGTCCCTAGTAATGTTCTTTGATAAAACGTTATATTCACCTCGTGTGACGTCTTCCACCAAGCTAAACCAAAGAAAACATCGTGATCAAAGCTTTAAGGGTGAAAGAAACATATAAAATGTGTCATATAATAAAACAATTAATGGCTTTCAATTCGATGGATACCAGGATTTATTAACCCAAGAATAATATATTTACCTCGGCCCCTGGCCTCGGTAAATATAATATTCTTGGGTTAATAAATCCTTGTATCCACCTCATTAAAAGTCAATAATTGTATAATATTGCACAAAATTATATATTGATAGATAAATAGATTGTTTATTTTATTATTTATTTGTGTCATTTGTTTATTTTATTATTTATATGTGTCATTCTTTCTTTTTGTTGAAATTCAATGTATTTAATATGAATATTGACTTGCATGGAAAATGTGACACATTTGAATATCCAAGCTGTGTTTATTTTTAATGTCTTATTAATATAAATATTTAACTATAATTAAATGGAATAAGGAAGAAATACAGTGTTTTATTTAGAAGGTGTTGATAACTCATACAACTTTTTTTTATTTGTGTCACCGATTCAAACATCAGATTATTAAGAATTTGTATGGTTTGTTTGAAATTTAAAGGAAGCATTCTTGATAAGAAAACAAAAGTATATATTTCTCTATTCTATGAATTGTGGATTTATCATATTGTAAGTATCATATTTTAAATCTTCCTAAATATAGTCAAACCACATTTTCTTGAACTCATACAAGTTTTAATTGAATTTTTTTTCCTGATATGTAATGCATTGATTAAGAAATTAATATTAGTCAAATCTGAAGTTTACAACCCTCCTAAGTTATCGGATTGGACCTCTTTATGGGATTTTGTTAGAGCTTTTTGTGTGACATATCAGAAAAAAAAGGGGGGCAATTAATGATTATATTATCACAAAAATATTGCTATTGTATTATGTTATGAGGCTGTCATCATCAGTTTTGTCTGGTTGTAGTACTTTTTAGCTCATCTGGCCCAAAGGGCCATGTGAGCTTTTGTCATCACTTTACGTCCAGCGTCGTCGTCCGCATCTGTAAACTTTTCATATTTTCATCTTCTTCTCTGAAACCACTGAACAGATTTGGACCAGACTTGGTAGAAATGTTCATTTGTGAGAAACTACTCAACAAATTGAATATTTTGCATTATATGAATGTTCCTTGGATGGTTCTACACCTGATCTATTATTTTGGTGCAGATCGGAAATCCAACATGGCTGCCAGGGCCAATAATGTGTTCTGATTGGTTGAAACTTTGAAGATCTTCTTGTCAGAAACTACTCAGCCGATGGAATTGTAACATCATAGAAATGATGACTGGGTGGTCCTCTACCAAGTTTGTTATTTTTGTGCCGATCGGAAATCCAAGATGGCAGCCATGTGACAGAATATATGTTCCACCATAATGTTTGTTCCTCGGAAATTTTATTATGTAGAAAAAGTTCCATTAGGTACTATCCTTATATAATATTTCATCCAATGCCATAAGGAATTTTCCATGGAACTGGATAAAATATTATATAAGGAAAGTTTCCTCCGCAACTTTTATAATTACACAATAAAATTTCCAACAGAGGAAAAATACATCCAAAGAGATTTTTTAACTTGACTGATAAACTTGTGCAAGCAAACTAATAAAGGTGGAATAATTATTATGTAGTAGAGTTTCCAGATGGAATAATTATTATGAAGTGGAGTTTCCAGGTGGAATAATTATTATGTAGTAGAGTTTCTTGTTGGAATAATTATTATGTAGTAGATTTTCCGGGTGGAATAATTATTATGTAGTAGAGTTTCCAAGTGGAATAAATACTATGTAATAGAGTTTCCATGTGGAATAAATATTATGTAGTATAGTTTCCAGGTAGAAAAATTCTTATATAATGAATTATTATATAATGATATTTGCAAGTGGAATGTATGATTATAATAATAATAAAATTTCCGTGTGAAATGATTATTTTACAAATTTATGACAGGAATAACTATTACATATTATTATGCTTTCTGTAAATTTCTTCTGTAATATAAGTTCATACGATATTTTGGCATATATCAAAAAGAATTATATAGCGTTGATATACTATGCGAAAATAGTACATCTACTATGCCAGTTTCACGTGGGGAAGCTTGGGTTTTCAGCTGTCTGTCAAGCTATATATAGCTAGTCCACGTGCAAGGGGGCAGATCCAATCTGTCAATCTATCATAGTCATCTAAACGTTTTTTAATACTTGTTATTGTTGTTAATTAAATTTCAAACTTCAAAAATCTTTATATTTTTAAAGCCTTAAATGAAACAAAGAATATTCTCACACTTTCAAGACTATCTGATCCAATATATTAGTCACCAATATCAGGACCTCTTTATTGTAATAGTTCTCAATATATTTTGTCTGCATATAACAGTCAGCATAATAATAATGTTGTGTTAGCAATGACTTTCCATATAGGGGTCAGGGTTGAAGACATAGTGCACTCCACTTCGGGTCGTGCACTATGTCTTCAACCCTGACCACTATATTGGCATAGTCATTGCTAACACAACATCATTATATACGCTTGGCCATAAGTTAGGAACCACCAAATTTGAAATGGAAAATATTTTTTACATCACGCTTTTTTCCTGTTAGAATATAACATATATTCTTTCTTGGTACCTGTAATTTTTTATCGATCGATCAGTTAAAGAACGACGAAACAGGTTTTTATAAGTTCACCTGTACCTTTGCAACACTCAAGTTTGGTGTGGGTTTCTAACCGGTATCTACACATGCAGTGCAGGTGAAACTTTAAACTTTCTAAACTTTATTTCAACATGGCACGTCGAAAACTGTCAGATGCAGAGAGATGGTAAGCGGTTGGAATGGTAAGGGGTGATATGTCCTACAAGACAGACTGCTGAACGATTCA
This sequence comes from Bathymodiolus brooksi, assembly GCA_963680875.1. NCBI lineage: Eukaryota > Metazoa > Mollusca > Bivalvia > Mytilida > Modiolidae > Bathymodiolus > Bathymodiolus brooksi. The sequence continues at coordinate 61,560,689 of OY804575.1, forward strand.
ATGTAAGCCACTCGGTCATTGTTCGATTGAAGAAGTGTGTGAACCAAACCGGGAGTGTAAAGGAACGCCAAAGAACAGAAAGGTCTCTGAAAATGACTCCAAGAGAAGATAGACTCCTTAAAATGCTCGCCAGACAGCAACTATTCAGTATAACAAACACACTGCGAAGACAATGGATTGTCAACGGGCGCATTAGCAGACGGACCGTCAATAGACGTCTTAACAGCGCAAGGTTTCGTGCTAGGAGACCGATAAAACGTCCGCTACTGACAATACGCCACAAAACTGCCAGGCTTCAATGGGCACGTGACCATATGGGATGGAATATCAGGTCGTGGAAGACAGTGCACTGGTCGGATGAAAGTCGTTTTTGTTGATTCTAGTTGATGGCCACGTCCGCGTATGGAGACCGAGAAATGCAACATTTCAACAGGAACATATTGTGGGCACAACTGCGTTTGGTGGAGGAGGTTTTACTGTTTGGGGATGCTTTTCTCTAAACTGTAAGATTGACTTGTATGTCATTGGTGGGACTTTAAGAGGACAAAAGTACCGTGATCAGATTCTGCGCTCATCAGTTGTGCCTCATTTTGATGGTCATCCATTAGCAAGTCGACCAATTCTGATGGATGGCAATGCTAGACCACATAACCCGTATAGTGCAAGACTATCTGCAACAGGATGCACTAGAGCTACTACCTTGGTCAGCCATGTCACCGGATATGAATCCGATGAAGCATTTATGGGACTATCTAGGACGAAAAGTGAATGCACGTACCCCGAAGTGTCAAAACATTCAGGAATTAGGGACTGCTTTGGTTCAGGGATGGCAACAGTACCCTCAACACAGACTGAGACGCTTGATTCACGGAATGAGGAGACGTGTTCAGGAACTGTACAGGATGCGAGGGGGTTATTCTCGTTATTGACTTTATCATGAGTAATAATGTTGAAAATTGATTGGTTTTCATTTTCCAACCAGATTACAGGTGTTTTGGTTGTGCAGGTTTATTTAACAGAAGTCCAAACTGAAACTTTTTTCACTTAATTTTTTGTTCAATTTTGCATACTCACTTCTGCGAGCTATAGTACTTCCGGTTACTTATTTTTGAAAAAATACCTGATTGTTTTTGGTGGTCTGGGTTATATTGTATTCATCCATAAAAAGTTTTGTTGTGTGCAACAGCAGATTTTTTCACACATTTAAGAAAAATATTTTAGTTACAGTGAAAAACTGGTGGTCCCTAACTTATGGCCAAGTGTATATAAATAGAAGTTCCAGATGTTAAGGGAACACAATAACTTGTTTAGATGATAATAATCTTATCAAATACTGCAATGAATCTTAGAATGTTTGTCAATATGTTTTCTTTTAAGTTAAATAAACTTAGCCTTGACTGACTAAGGAAATTATTATGACATTCCACATTCTCTTTTTAAATATTTGAACAGGAAGATAGGAACATTATATGTTATTCAGCTATCAGACAGGGTATATAATGTGACATTCCTGGCTTAGGATCTATATTCCCTGAGGTGCAACCGAAGGGAATATACATCATAAGCCGGGAATGTCACATTATATACCCTGTCTGATAGCTGAATAATAGATATATTACGGATTTAACCTTTTTTTTAAATACAACATCCAACTGTATTAAATAAATTTGCCTCTTTTATTTTCATTTTTCGTATCTCTAGATGTCCGTTTCCGTACCTTTGACGTCATTCTTCAATGACGTCAAAATATGTGTCACGTCATATTTCATGTATAGGGTGTCTCATGAAGGAAAATACTGTACTAAATTTCTAAATCAATACAGTTTCATATGTAGTAAATTTTATAAACTTTATAAATATAACATTAATATATCACATAACAAAACAACGGGTTTGCGAAACAGTTTGAATAATTTAAATGTTAACTACATGTAAATAAAACCTTGGTGTGGCCCCATGACGTCGAAAGTTTTCAAGGCTCAACGTTTTGTTTATTTGTTATGGTACAGCCGTGGAACATAGGAGTTTGCTGAATCGATCAGGTATTTGTGACGGAATTAACTGTTGTAATATTTTTTTGTTCATGCAGCAGTTTTGAGTATAAAAACAGCATTTAATTTGGTAAAAATACATTTATTATTCCGTATTATACCATTGATTCAGTGAAGCGTAATGTTTTGTCGTCCATGTTTTAATCGTTTTTGGGGACTGAAATATATACCCCGTCTGTTTTCCGAATATATGCTGACATTCAGGGTTGAAGAACCAATGAAAATATGTGTAACAAACTAAATTCGTAATATAATACTAATATTGGTAATTAAATACTAATATTGGTAATTAAATAGTAAGAGCCATCTGATGAATATGAGAAAATCTTTTCATACTCCTCTGCTTCCATGTTTTTCATGCATTAAAGTAAACAAGTCACAGGTGGATGATTTAAAAACTAATTACATGTATCACATGACCTTACCTATACATGTACCATAATATTATTTCCATCAATAGATGGAACACATATTATATAAGATTTATTCCTGGAAATTCTTTTATGAACGTAGAACAAATATTATATAACATTTATTCTGGAGAACTTTTATTATACACAGTTTGGTTCCTGTTGGAACTTATATTATGTGGAACAAATATACAGTCACAGCCACAGGGCGGCTTAGTTTAACATTGGACCCTATGGGAATTTTATTCAAAGACCTTTTTGTGAGAAACTACTCGACAAATTGACTATTTTGCATTATTTGAATGTTCCTTGGATGCTCCTATACCTGATTTATTATTTTGGAGCAGATCGGAAATCGCCAGGGTCCATAATGTGTTCTGATTGGTTGAAACTTTGAAGATCTTTTTAATTTTGACTTGCAAAACAAAAACTTTAGGTTTTCAGAATTTATGGAGCACACATTCAGTAGTAAGGAAATTGTGTCTAAAGTCACAAGAAAATATGAATCTTTGTTAGACTTAGCATTTCTAAAGGTTTACCCTGCCAAGTTTTACCAGGTGAGCGATTACAGGCTCTCTAGAGCCTCTAGTTTGGTTAATTTATCCTGGATAACTTGATTATTCTTGATAATTTGAATTAATTAAATAATCAGTCCCTTTAAATTGAGACAACCCAGTTATATTATTTCCTTATAAGAGTGTATTGTATAATGCATATACCTTGTTGTGGATTGTTGTAGATATGATATTTGATGTTAGTCATATGTACATCTACTGATGCAATCAGTGCCTATCACCACCAAAATTGTGCATTTGATTTTTTCTGTGGAAGGTGTACTTGATACAATTTTAAGTGATAAATGTTTGTCTGTGACTTGCAGTGGGTCTGTCACTCTCTCTGGGTGCAACTGTGACCTCCACAAATAGAAAACTGCCCACCATGTCTTACAATTAGTATTTCAATCAAATGTGAGACTAGAGGTGCAGTATATATGTGCACAATGTGCAATATGTCATGCAGTATATGCACTTATTTGTATCCCTACCCCCCCCCCCCCCTATTATATGACCAAACCAATTTGCAATTGTATTATGTTATGGGGTTGCTGTTTTTGTCATCATCTGTCTGTAGAGATAATGGTTTCTGTGAAATAACTTTAGTTCCTTAGCTGACTGATCTCTCTGAAATTTTAATACAATGATCATTTGCACAAAGTGCCCATGTAGGATGTATCCATATAATATGGGTCTACACAATTTATTGTTCATCTGTTTTTGAAAAAAACGTTTTTTTTAATAAATTCCTTATGAATACCCCTTTCAGAGAAATGCATAGTGTTATTATGAAACCTGTAACAAAAGAAGGAAGAATTTCACAATTTGTACTTTCTCATTCCATTTTAAAGTGTTTTTTGTAAAATGTTCATTTTTATTGGTTATTAATGGACCATTAAACAATTTTAGGTACATGTATTTTATTTTGATAAGAGGCCAAAATTTCTAAACTTTTCATGTTTGAAATATATATAATTTTTTTATTTCTCATTTAATTTTTATATGTTTTTTGCCTTGAATTGATTGTGTTGAGGGCTTCTGGTGGTATGTCAATATATTTCCTCTATCTCTTATAGTTTTTGAGCAAAAAAGAACTAATTTTTTACATTTTTATATTTCGTCCAATTTTAAATAAGTTTTTTTTTGCAAAAATGCTCACTCTCATCATTATGAGTCAATCAAGAAAATTACCTACTTTATCTTTGGAAAAAGGGCCCAAATTTTTAATTTTCACATGTTTAGAAGGTATACATAATTTTTATTTTGCATCTAATTTTGATGGGTTTTTTTTTTCATAAATTAATTGTGTAAAGACCTTGTGGGTGTATAATGTTGAGGGATTTCCTCTTTCTCTAATGGTTTCCGAGATAAATTAAGCTAAACTCTTAAGAGTAACGTCTTTAACCAACAGTTTCTTAACCTTCCTAGCTAGTTGTATGTTAACTAAAAGCATTTATTGACCCTGTTACTGTACTGTCCATGTCTTTGTAGTCATTCAGTTTTGTGATAGTATGTAGTCTTTAAAAGTGGAAGCGAATTTGTGCAGGTTTTTTTTTATATCTGTATTGCCATTGGAGTTCAAATTATCAAGAGCAGAGGGTTGGGATTTCATTAATGGGTTTAACCCCACAACATTTCTGTGCCTCTCCCAAACCAGGATCCGGATTTCCAAAATAATATGTCATGATTTTTTATGCTCAATGATTTGATTGTTAAGTTTGTCAGTAACTTGCGACAGGTCGGTGGTTTTCTCCGGGTACTCCGTTTTCTCCACCAATAAAACTGACTGCCACGATGTAGCTGAAAGTGGCGTTAAACACCATTAAACTAAGCCTAAGGCGAAAGGTGATTGTTCGTATTGTTGATGATATTTGTGGAGTTTTCTACCATCACTATTTAGATTTTCTTTTCATAATCCTGTATTTAGACTAAAATAGTATATGATGATAGGTGATTGATTGGTGGAATCGTTGACCATCACTATTTAAATTTTCTTTTCATAATCCTGTATTTAGACTAAAAGAGTATAATACAAACTATTTTTGTCATGCTATTTCCTTGATTAGGGTTAATCAGGAAATATGTTGTTATATAATATTTCCTTTTCTGTAAATTTGTCTTTTTCTGAAAAGTAGATAGAAATTGTATATGGTAAGCATTTATTTTTTTTCCAACAAATTGACCATATTCTGCACAACTTACCTACATACCATACCATATTAAAAAAAAAATCGGAAACAGTTGTCTGTATTAGTTTATATTTACAATGTAAATACAACAACAGTTTTTTTTCCAATTAACTACCAGTACATGTAGTTACCAGTTAACTATTCTGTATAAATTTGGTTCATCAGTTAACAACATAATAACTGACAATGTTTGTCTTTTTATTACATACAAGAAAAATATAGGGTGCATTGTATGAATGTTGTTAGTGTAGAGTTTATACAGTTGTACAACCTATACATCATGTAGATGTATTGTATGTCACCTTTATAGTGGTCATATTTAGGACAAAAATGTAACATTGTGTAAAAAAAACATTTAAGAAGTGTGGAAGTTGTACAGTGTCAGAGGACATATACCAATACTTATATTAGTGTAGAAGCCTGTCAAAGTCTTGTATAATACCACTAAGTCTTACTGTAATATGCTTACTTCCTTCAGGGAACCAAATAACCAAAATATGAAATGTATGGAATTTTTTTTATGTCTGCCATGTTTACATTTTCATCAATTATTTAGATGATTGAAAAACAAGAAAACATAAATATAAAATTGTCTATGCATATATAATTAATAAATTTGGAGAAAAAAAAAAGAAAAAGAAAAAAAGTGAAGTTAAATAAGGAAATTTTGATTAAAAATAAAATAATCCATTTTTGTTAAGGGTTAGGATTATAGTGTTTTAACGCCACTTTCAACTATATTTCAGCTATATCGTGGCGGTCAGTTTTATTGGTGGAGGAAACTGGATGACCCCGAGAAAACCACCAACCTGTCGCAAGTCACTGACAAACTTTATCACATAATGTTGTATGAGTACACCTCATCATGATTAGGATTCAAACTCGCAACGTTAGTGGTGAGAGACACTGATTGCACAGGTAGTTGTAAATCCAACTAGCATACGATCACGATCACGACATATATTTTTTCTTTTTTTTTTTAAGTGAAGTACATACAAAAAATGTAATGCAATAATCAAGTTATTGTGTGGGTATTTCCTTATCCTTGCATGATATGGAAGTCTACTACATTGGTTAGTCTGAGATTCCTCGGACTACTAATTGGTAGGCAAATGATGAAAATGGGGGCATACATAAATGAAAAAAAATTGATTGTTTTTTTAGATCAACTGATCATTAAATCTAATTAAGATTATTGTCAATATGTACCAATGAAGATACATGCATTAAAGTAATAATTTTTTGATTAGAAAACGGAAAATTTGAGTTTTCTCGAAAACAATACATTTTTTTAAAACACAGTAAACGAGAGTTTTGTGCAGAATTTTACTACCATTTTTAAAATATGCATTTCATCTAACAATAACCTTTCATTATTGCTGCACTCATCTGAAATTTGACATTTTCCCCGATTTTTACCGCCAAAATAGAGGTGGGAGTAAACTAACTAGAGGTAGCAGCCAGGTAAATCTTACCTTGATAGAGACAGAGACACCGTGTGCAGGCATATTTTGACACTCCATTTTTAAACTTTAAAATCTTTCTAAAAGTTCACATAAAATTTCTTCATAAACCTATTTTTTGACATCTTAACATATATATAAACATCGCAAGAATGGGTAAAACAAAGGACTTGTCAAAACATTGTAAAAACATTGTGTTAAATCTATTCAAGTTTTTTCAGCTTGAGAAGGCCAGGGGAAGACCATTTTATTCCCCAGATAATTTGATTAAAAGAACATGCAAGGCTGCTGGCATATCTTACAGTTCTGTGTATAGAGTTGTAAACGGTAAAAGTCCTCCTGAATCCAACAGACCGAAAGAAAGAAAGAAAACTCTTGATGATTTTGACCGTTGCGTTATTAAACGGACCGTTCATAGCATGTACAACAGGAAAATTGCCCCAACAGTCTCAAAAATTAAGAAAGAAATTGAAGATACAATTAAAATCTCGAAATCAACGCTTACTTTAACTTTATTAGATCTTGGTTATAAGTACAAAAAATCCGGCGATAATAGGAGGCTTTTATATGATCAGAGGTCAGTAATAAATGATCGGTGTAATTACCTCCGAAAAATCAGGAAGTTTCGAGAGGATGGGTATGAAATTGTATATTTGGATGAGACCTGGGTTAATCAGAATCATGCCACTGACTACATGTGGTTACCAGTTGATGGTTATGATGCCCCAAAGATCCCTTCAGGAAAAGGTAAAAGGTTGATAGTTTTGCACGCTGGTAATTGTGAGGAGGGTTTGATTGATAGGTGTGATTTGGTTTTTCTTGCCAAAGATAAAGATGGGGATTATCACCAAGAAATGAACGGGCCCATCTTTCTAAACTGGTTCGAAAATCAGCTTATGCCAGCATTAAAAAGCCCAAGTGTTATCGTTTTAGATAATGCCAGTTATCACAACATCAAGACTGAAGAAACTGTTGTGCCAAACTTTAATCAGAGAAAAGCTGTCTTACAAGATTATCTTTCAAAACACAACATTCCTTTTCAGCCCCTTGAAACTAAAAAACAACTTTATGAAAAAATCAAATTTAAGAAACTCCTTTCCGTTTTTAAAACTGATAAAATTGCCAACCTACACGGTCACGAAGTTCTAAGAACCACTGTTCGCCATTGCGAATTGAACCCCATAGAACTTATTTGGGCACAGGTTAAAGGGTTTGTTGCAGAAAACAATACAACTTTTCGTTTGAAGGGTGTGAAAGAACTTGTTTATGGGGGGTTTGGCAGAATTACAAAGGAAGTTTGGGCGAAGGCAGAAGACCATGTATTAAAAATAGAAAAGGAGTATGGGAAAGGGAATTGCATTGATAGGAGTGAGATTCCCCCAATAATAATTGATTTTAATGACGACGAGTCCAGCGACGAGGAAAGCTGAATCCAGTCCAACATGATTACATATTGAACGGGTATACCGGTTGTAAATGACAGATTGTACATAACGTTTTTACCTATAAAATTTTATTCATATCCAATATTTGTGTACTCTATGTCTAACTTCAGTGAATTTATTAGCAGAAAAGACCGCTTGGTCAAATTAAAAATCAGTAATTATGGAAATTTATGATTTCAAGTTTTTTTCAAAAATTTTCGAGGTAAATCTCAGGTAAGCATGTGTATAAATGTCACGTAGTCAAATGCATTAACCATGAAGGGAACAATAGCCTTCTCCGGCACTTCGACGAGAGACAATAGACCAGCTGCGGGACCACCGTCGTTCCTATTGTTATATGGGATTACGTCCACGGTGAGTTGGCTGTCACATTTAACGAGCAAACTTGGCCTATTTTGAAGAACTTAGCCTGAAATAAAGACCAAAATAACGCCAAAAATTGGTAATTTTTCAGATGAGCAGGGCCTTCAGAATAATTTCAACCGTAAATATTTATACAATTCCAAAATGGTAGTAAAATTCCTGACAAAACTCTCGTTGGATGCGTTAAAAAAAAATCTACGCTTTACGAAATATTTAGATTTTTCCGTTTTCTAATCAAAAAATTATTATTTTAGATGTTTATTTACAATTACTAAACAACTCATCAATAATAACAACAAAATTGGACAGCCAAAAGTGCAAACATTTTTGAGGCCACAAAACCAAAAAGTACCAATCTATTTATAAACCAAATAAGGCTACTGACAATTTACCACCAAATATGAAATATTCATAAATATAAATAATTAAATGGTCAATGGGCTAAAGTTTGGTTAGTAAATCTACTTATCATTTTAGAGATGAGGTTTAACCAGTACAACAGGTACAATCTTTTGTCTGAATAAATAAAATATCTACTTTTTGTGCATTATTTATTCTTGGGTCAGTATAGTAGGGAGAAATATGTTGTTTAATTGTCACACGGCAATGACATCACTCAAAACACAGTAGTATTGTGTCAGGATGCAGAGATGACTGATATATACTTGTAACATTCTCGGGACAAGTAGGTGTATACTTACCTGTTTATCTATCTATACAATTTACAGGTAAGAATTATATGAAATTTGATATCGTGAGCTGCTTTGATGTAATCTTTAAAATGGGTTGACATTAAAAACCAACTTTTAAGGTATTGTATTTCTGGGATCATTATTTTATAAGTCTAATGAACGATTTGTTCAACTAACTTATTTGTATTCATTATAAGAAGGAAGTAGTATGAGTTATATATACAGTCAAACCTGTATTAAGAGGTCACCTATGGGACAAAGTAAATGTGACCTTAAAAGACAGCTGACCCTTTAAAAGAGGCTTGATTCATATGAAGTTTCCTATAACAGGACAAGAAAAGGTGATCTTTAAATACAGGTGACTGCATGGGCAAGTTTGACTAGTATAATGGGTAACTGGTAGACAGACATAAAAATAGAGGGGGGGGGGGGGGGGGGGGGGGGTACCAATTTAGTGTAAGCACCCCACCCTTCATTTTTTCACCCAGATCCTTGAAACTTTACAATATGTTTGCTCACATCTCACATTTTATAGGTGTTTTAGAATTCAACCTTGACAATTGATACTTTGACTCATTTTTAAACAAAAAATATCGTTATTTGACCTCATCTTCTCCTACAATGTCCTATATCGATTATATACCTGTCTGTCCTTGAGTTTCTTGTAAATAAAACACAAAATCAGTATCTTAAAAACAAAATATCAGCATTTTAAAAACAAATTATCAACCAATTTAGTGTAAGCACCCCACCCTTCATTTTTTCACCCAGATCCTTGAAACTTTACAATATGTTTGCTCACATCTCACATTTTATAGGTGTTTTAGAATTCAACCTTGACAATTGATACTTTGACTCATTTTTAAACAAAAAATATCGTTATTTGACCTCATCTTCTCCTACAATGTCCTATATCGATTATATACCTGTCTGTCCTTGAGTTTCTTGTAAATAAAACACAAAATCAGTATCTTAAAAACAAAATATCAGCATTTTAAAAACAAATTATCAACATTTTAAAAACCATTATCAGCATTTTAAAAACAAAATATCAGCATTTTAATCATTTATGGATGATACATTTCCCAAGGTCTCATATTTTTCTTATATAGATGAAAATAGATAAAAAAAAAAAAGAAAAAGAAAAAAAAGACTGTTTAATTAACCCTTTCAACACTACAGCCCGGTTTACCGGTCTGGCATTTTTAATCGGTCAACACTACAGCCCGGTTTACCGGTCTGGCATTTTTAATCGGTCAACCCTACAGCCCGGTTTACCGGTCTGGCATTTTTAATCGGTCAACACTACAGCCCGGTTTACCGGTCTGGCATTTTTAATCGGTCAACACTACAGCCCGGTTTACCGGTCTGGCATTTTTAATCGGTCAACACTACAGCCCGGTTTACCGGTCTGGCATTTTTAATCGGTCAACACTACAGCCCGGTATACCGGGCTACGCATGATCCTATATTTAGAAGGACGCTATTAATTTATTTGTATTTGGGAATCACCCCTACGTCATTATCCGGGTTCCAAACATATTCATTCGTATTTCTCTGACCTTTTCTTTAATTTTAAAGACAAATATAGAGAGTATTGAGCTATTATTATCGTAGTGAAAAAATAAAAATTTGTTGACAAAATGGCGGACGCAGAAAGTGAAAATGAATTATCTGGAGACGAAATTGTTGATGATGTGGGAGGATTTGATCTAATTAACATTAACAGAATTGATAGAAACGAATTAGAAAGACAATGGCTAAACCTGGTTGGCGATAGTGACGACGAAGAAGAGTTTGAAGGGTTTGAAGCGGCGGACATTTATCAACATCGTGAGTTTGACAATTGGAGAAAAACAATTAATCCGAGAAACATTCATGAATTTGAAGAGCGAGTAGGTCCAGTACGGAACTTTGACACTTCGGCAACTGCACTGAACTATTTTCAATGTTTTTATACCGAAGAAGTATTTGAAACTATCGTCAATTTCACCAATTTGAACGCCCTCCGTAAGCGTGCTGCCAATGCAGATCACAAAGGTGTATGGACTGAGGTGACCGTTCCCGAGATCAAGGCGTTTTACGGGCTTCTCATTCTCATGGATGTGATGAAATTCGAAAGGGAAGAACTTTATTGGAGTGACAACAAGGAATTTCCTCTTGTGAGATCAAAATTTAGGGAAATAATGCCTCGTGACAGATTTGTGCAGATCAAACATTACCTCCACTTCAGTGATGATGCAGGTAACAATCAAGGTGATAAATTACGTAAAATAAGATTCATTCTTGATCACTGCAGGGACAAAGTTCAAAGCGAGTATGTACCACACAGAGAAATAAGTGTGGATGAGGCAATGATCCCATTCAAGGGGCGTCTAGGAATGAAACAATATATGAAAGACAAACCCGTAAAATTTGGAATAAAAATGTGGGTTGCCGCTGATGCAGTTTCTGCCTATTGTGTGAACTTTGAGGTGTATGTTGGAAAAAATGACACTGCTATCAACAGAACATTTGGACTCTCATCAAGGGTTGTCATTGAAATTACCAAATTCTTAGAGCTAAAGGGTTATGTCATATTCACAGACAACTTTTATACTAGTCCGCAACTGGCCGACTATCTTTTCTCGCGTGACACTTACCTCTGCGGTACTGTCTGAACGAACCGAAAAGGATTTCCAAAGCCACTTGTGAAATCTCAATCTGAACAAAGGAGACTTGAAAGAGGTGATTTTGATTGGCTTATGTGTGGGCCTCTGCTTGCATCTTTTTGGAAAGATAACAGAATTGTTTATTATCTCTCTACATTTCATGCACCTGAGGATGAACAGCTTCGTACAAATCAAAAAAAACAAAGATGGGACTTTAAACGAGTTAACTGCCACTCCGACTCAAAAGGCATATGCTCAGTATATGGGAGGTGTTGATAGACTTGATCAAATGACAAGGATCAACAAAGAAAAGAAAAGCATGAGGTGGTACAGGAAAATAGAGGTTAAGCTTCGAGAGGTATCAATATACAATGCTTATGTATTAGAAGGGTGTGTGATGGACCATGACAGGCCAAAAAAAAGAAAAAGAGATCTAATGTCCTTCAAATTAGAGCTAGCACATAGCCTTATTGGTGACTTTTCTTGTAGAAAGGCCTTCAAAAGGCCAAGAACTGACAACGATGAAGTCAGACTTGATTGCAAAGAACATTGGCCGAAAGCTGCAGGTGGAAATGATCATGTGTGTGTTGTGTGCAACAAAAAGCACAGGAACTACTTGGCCAGCCATCCAGGCTGCTCTTACAAAGACAATCCTTTTAAGAGAACAAAGACTAGCATGGCTTGCCAGAAATGTGATGTACCTCTGTGTTGTAATGCCAAGAACTCTTGTTTTGTTGACTACCATACAAAAGCGTACTATTGACAGTAAAAGTCGATCTCACCTGTACATACTTGTACAGGTAATTGAACAATTGGAGACTACTAACTCTGATATTGATTGCAAGTGATAATTAACTAAATACAATATATATTTATACTAAATAACAACTCTGAAAACATTTTTTGTAGTCTTTATTTTATTTTATTCATATTCATATTAACATTTTATTTCAACAATACCTGTGTTAACGACTCACAGATACCTGGTCATATGAGACAACAAATGATCAAAATGTTTGTGTTGATATATAAACTGTTCAAAAACATTAAATATATGCAAAATAAAAAATGTTCCATAGCTTTAAAGAGAGTTTTATCTATATTACCTGAATTTACCTGTATTCTCACCTGTGTGTCACCTGAATGTCACCAAATATCACATTGAGTCACATAGAAAGAAAGTACAAAGTATACCGATTATACTGATACCTCATATGACGAATTTGGACAATTGGGTACAAAACAACAATATTTTTAAGGTACCTACCCTATTTTTTAAATAATTCTCAAAGTTACTCAGTGTTGAATGGTATAATGCATTGAAAGTTATGCAGTGTTGAAAGAGTTAATAATAATATATACCAGTAGTTCACTTCACTGGTATGTTTGGATTTCTTTTTCTGTTTTTCAGTGTTTGATAATCTGATTTTCAAACTGTTTGTGTTTCACTGAAGAAAATAAATACATCATTGTGCATTTGATGCACTAGAATCATATTGGTATATGTTTATAATATAATTTTTTTTAATTTTTTAATTTTTTAGGAATTATTAATTTAAAAATTTTAAAATCAAAATTTCAAGTTGGTTCATGGTAGAATATTTGTTTTTACCATTGATCTATCCCTTTGACTGGAAATATGAAAGACAAGTACTGGTATATATATTATGATTAAAACACATGCACATGTCAGAATTATATAATTGTTGCATCAATTAATATATAAGATTACAATCTAAGACTTGCAGAAGCTAAAAAAATAGTTTTTACTCATTAACAAGGCTTTTATTACACCCATCTGTTTTCCTTTATTTACACAATCTGTGGAATCATATTTACCAACGGCATCTGGAAAATCGGAGATACACTAACGTTGTAAGTTCGAATCCCACTCAGACATACAACATTATGTGATAATAGTTTGTCAGTGACTTGCGGCAGGTAGGTGGTTTTCTCCAGTTTCCTCCACCAATAAAACTGACCGCCATGATATGACTGAAATATTGTTGAAAGTGGCATTAAACACCATAAACCAAGATCGGAGATCGTTGAAAAATCATCATAGTTAAGTTTCTGTATAATTAATAACAGGAAGATGTAAGGTTATAAAATGTTGTGATTTTTCAAGACAAATAAAAATCCAAATTTATGTGTAAAATTAATTAATACATCCTGTTAATAACAATAGCCTGGGGGCATTGACACGTAACGCTATATATGGGTGATCAATGATCGTTTTATATTTTATTTAGTGCCAACAATCATGATTTTTGGGATATAATGTCAGAAAATAAAATGACCCCTATTGTTGGTAGATATTTGATGAATGACCTTGTCACACTAGTCTTTTGTCCAGTGTACTGCCCACTCTTATTGTTGTATGTAATAATCCTTATAGTAAATACATTTTTAGTGTATTCATTTTCTGTGAATATTTTTTCTGGATTAAAAGCTTGTTTTAACAGGTAATAATAACTTTAATAGTTTAAATTATGAGAATTTTTTTTAAATATAATTTGTAGATTGAAAATGAAAAAATAATATTTATTTAATTTTTTTCTAATACCACTTAGGGGAAAATTACTGATAATTTAAACATATATATTAGACATGAAAACAAGAATTATTGAGATCTTCACAGTTATTAGAATATGATCATTATAAGGTGAAGGATTTATAAGGATTTAGTTCTGGTCTGTCTGCTTGAAGGGTTATAATACTACTATTTCTTATGAGTATTTATTATGTACATGATTTACAGTTTTAGTCATTATTAAATTTATGTTCATCATACATTTATTACATCATAGTAGTTAGTATTCTCTGATAAATAATTCTCCATTGTAGACATTGATTGTTTTTCCTTTTTTACCTGATTAAGTATACAAATGTATAGGTAATTTTTCTTCAGGTAACTTTTTTTACCTATTTAGGTAGGGGCCGTTGTAGTCGTGATCATATGGTAGTTGGATTTACAACTACCTATGCAATCAGTACCTATCATCACTAATGTTGTGAGTTTGCATCCTGCTAATGGCAAGGTGTACTCGATACAACATTATGTGATAAAGTTTGTTAGTGATTTGCAACAGGTCGGTGGTTTTCTCTGGGTACTCCGGTTTCCTTCACCAATAAAACTTACCGCCGCGATAATTGAAATATTGTTGAAAATGGCATTAAACACCATAAACCAAACCAAGCCCCTTGCTTATCTTTTTAGTTTTTTGTGTTGTGTTTTTTTGTTTTCTTTGTCTTCGTTCTACGTCTTGTGTATCCAATGTTGCCCGTGTTTCTGGGCTGTCCATTCTTGATTGCCCAAATGGTTTTCTTTAACATTTATTTTGAAAAACATTTCAGGTGAAAACGAAAATTTCCCAAAGCCATCCTCTAAAGATGAGTTGAGGGCATTTGATGATGAAGTATTTATCAGTGGTACAAGATCAGTACAGGTCAATCTAAAGAACAGAGGTCGTACAAGATCCATTCCAGATCTATCTACATTGAGGAAAAAACAGAAAGGTATTACTTATGATCTACAATTTATCAAGCTATTTCATACAGTACAAACCACATCGGTGATGTAATGGTTAGCGTGCTCGCCTCGAGAGCGGTAGATCGCTGGTTCGATCCTCGATCGGGTCAAACCAAAGACTATGAAATAGATATTTGTTGCTTCTCTGCTAAGCACACAGCATTAAGGGGAAAGAGTAAAGACTGGTTGGCTCTCAATCAGGATGATGTGTCAGAGTGGGGTGACATGTCTATCAGCGGACTGTTGTTTCAGAGAGCTAGCACTATAAAAATTCAACTAAGCGTGTTGGTCTAGTACAAAACGGACCTCATCATCATCTCATTGATATAGCTGGAAAATTACTGAGTTAAACAACAATCACTCACTCACTCACTCACTCTTACAATACAGTACATAGAAACCTGTCATGAGAGACCATCCCTTTTGCCACCCAAATATGGTCTTTCACAACACTGGCTTCTCAAAAAATGTTATTGCTTATAGTTGATTAAGAATTGCAGAGTGTGGTCTCTCATTAGAGAGGTTATTCAAGACAGGTTTTACTGTAATTTGAACAAATGATGTGAAAATATAAACCATAATTATCTCTATATTTTTCCAAATGCACACCTTAATTATTAGCTGACCAATCTTCAAGTAGGAAACTTTTTTATACCTGTGCTTCATGTCCAAAAATTATACCTATTGTTACTTGTTATAAAATGCCCAATTATCTTTCAGGAGTTATGGTTTTTGATTGCTCTGAAAATGACATTTTCCCAAGTTTCCATTTCAATTAATATTTTTTTATATATTTTAACTAATTATTAAATAATGGTCAGTTTGATTTTGACAATGTTTTTTACTTGCATTTTGTTGCTTTTATAGAACATTCAATAAGAGAAAACAATTCTCAGATAGCTAGGATCCCATAATAGTATCACAAAGTGGTACACTAATATTTTCCAGAAGATCATAATTTTTGGCTAAAAGTTTTCTGTCTTGTATACAGAGACTGAGCACAAGCTTGTACTTCTTTTTCATGTTAAATATTTATCATTACAATCAACAACTAAGCTATACAAAAAGAAAAAAAAGGATAATACAATTTGTTCAATAATTTGAGATGAGAGGTGGTTGTTCACTTTGTTGACCATCAGTTTAAACTTTCCTTTCATAAACCTTGTGTTCTGTATTGATTCCCAAAACAAACATACATATTAAGTTGTTTAAAATGAGGATTCTGTAAATAATTGACAAATAAACCATATTTTTATTAGCAAATTGTTTGCAAAATAACCTATTCCAGTTCATATTTTAACTTAGCCATGACAAGGGGACATTGTAGATACTTGTTTTGTTCTGCAATAACTAACAGTTTAGAGGTCGGTGGTTTTCCTCCACCAATAAAACTGACCACCACAATATAATTGAAATATTGTTGAAAGTGGCATTAAACACCATCAAACAACAACAACTACTAACAGTTTAGGGCCAACTATGATGGACCTTAATTCATTCTTCTACTGTGACTGTGAAGGGTAGAACAGCAATAAAATCACTTCCTTTACTTTAATGTGTCTAAGTGTAG
Source organism: Bathymodiolus brooksi (assembly GCA_963680875.1). Lineage (NCBI taxonomy): Eukaryota > Metazoa > Mollusca > Bivalvia > Mytilida > Modiolidae > Bathymodiolus > Bathymodiolus brooksi. The sequence continues at coordinate 61,577,609 of OY804575.1, forward strand.
TGTTGGATGGTCTCTCATATACATTTAAATATCTATCTTTTTGTATTCATTTCTGATTTTTCGGAGTGTTAGAAATGACTTTTTTTTTTTAGTAATTTTCTTATTTGTCATTTTGATCTCCCTTTCAATGAAGAATGACATTTTTTTTTCGGTTGCAATTGCCAGTCAGTAATTTTAAATAATTTCTGTTATTTTTATCTGTAAAAAGATATAATTTGAGCTACTAGTGGGAGCATCCAAGTCTTTACAAATACCTTCTATGATTTTATAAACACTGAAAATGGATTTTCTTGTTAAAACAAAAATATTTACATGTATAAATATATATATACGTCTGAAAATTAAACCAAACAGTGTTAGAATTAGATTTTAGAGCTGTCAAATTTTTGTTCTTCCCTCGACGGGATTTGAACCCACACCATTGATACACTGCAGCACCATTCGCTTAGCCTTACGTCCAGCGCCCTAGACCACTCGACCACATCCACTCCCTAAAAAAGGAGCTTCAATAATCGTAGTGTTACCTTTTCTCGTAAGGCAAATCTAGGGATAGGCATAAGACATGTGTATAAGCGTGTGTAGATGGTACATATATACTTAATATTATAATTTGACAGCAATCTAACTCAGCAATTTTTAATATATTGTATAGGATAATGAAGAATTCATTATACAGTCACAGGAAATAAAGTATATTATACAAACGTCTAGAAGCAAGTGACAACCATACAATACATCTGTCCCACTGGATCTCAAAGTTACTTTAAAGGATACTAGGTTAATACTAAATATTATATATGTCTGAAAATTAAACCAAACAGTGTTAGAATTAGATTTTAGAGCTGTCAAATTTTTGTTCTTCCCTCGACGGGATTTGAACCCACACCATTGATACACTGCAGCACCATTCGCTTAGCCTTACGTCCAGCGCCCTAGACCACTCGACCACATCCACTCCCTAAAAAAGGAGCTTCAATAATCGTAGTGTTACCTTTTCTCGTATATATATATAAATATTTTTTTTTTTTTATAAAATAATAATTTTCTAAAAAGAATTTTGTTGTATATGTTCTAATACAAATACATTCTATGATTTTATGAACACTGAACATGGATTTTTTTTTAAAACAAAAATATTTAGACTGTATTTTTTTATATTATAATAATTTTCTAAAAAGAATTTTGTTGTATTATATGTTCTTATATATCGATAATTTTTTTTATTTTAATTCATGTAAGATATATTTGCTCAATTATTTAAATCATCATATCATCTTTCATCATTGTCTTGTTTAAGCCATATAATATCATAGTATGACTATATATTAATTTCAGTCCTCCCACACATTCCTTAGTGATCAATATGTATATACAGATGATAAATTTAGTATTGATGTATAAAAATCTATAACTTATTAATTGGTCCCTCTTAATGACTGCAATGCACCTGAGTTATTATCAATACATTACACTAGGAAAAAGAGAAAAAGAGAGAACAAAAAAAATTATTCCAATATTACCTTGACCTTCAAAGTGAGTCAGCCTACAAGTCCAAGGCACACATTCCATCAGCGTCATTGATTTTCTTTCTAAAAAATTATCTTTAAAAGAAAAAGAAAAATGGATCACTGAACATGTGCATGAGGGGTAAGAATTAAAAAATTTTAAAAACATATTTTTTTTTAAATTACTCCTTGCATTTTTTAGCAATAATTATAAATATTGTTTTACAATTTAAATGTATTGATTTGAGAATAGCATTATCATCATGTTTGTCTTAGCACTTTCTACCAATTGATCTGTTCTTTTTCAAGAATCGTCAGTTACGTAACAGGAAGCCAAGATTAAACTCCCAACATGCTCTTTTTTTCCCTAAAGGTTAAGGTATCTTACAGGTGCAGTTATTTTAAATCATATAATTAGCATGCTTTCAATCAGGACTTCCTTTTATTCAAAGTAGAAGGAAAACCAAAGATAAGATAAAAAAAAAGAAGAAGGAAAATGTTACTCCTGTTATTATGGTAACAATTACCACACGATGCATATTATATAGGCTTTAGATATTGATATTAATTAAAGCATGTTTTAATTAAAAGTAGAATATACAAGACATTCCATATTTTTTATCTATTAATAAATGTGCATATTGTGTATAGATTTCACTGTCTTTGAAGTCTCATGACTGCCTTTTTTAAGCAAAATATGAATGTTGGATTTCAGTCTATTACGGAAGTGTATTAGGGCCACATTGACACTTTTTTATTTTTTATTTTTCACACTTTAATCTGTAAAATTCACACTTTAATCTGTAAATTTTACACTTTAATCTGTAAAATTTACAATTTATTAATCTGTAAAATTCACACTTTAATCTGTAAATCTTGGATTGGGCCCAGACCTGCCAGACACAATTTTGAAAGGGGACCACCCAAGGACCATTGTGACCAAGTTTGGTTTTATTGGCCTAGTAGTTTCAGAGGAGAAGATCTTTGAATGAAAAGTTTACGACGGACGGATGGACGGACGAAAAGTGATGGCAAAAGCTCATCCCAGGTGAGCTAAAAAGAGTCGTCAAGGTCAAATTTGTCAGATTGTTCGTATGTTGAAATTCATATACCCCACGCAATGAAGTTGCGGAGGGTATAATGTTTTTGACTAGCCTGAGAGTCCGTCGGTAATGTTTTTGTGAGCGATTCTCCTCTAAAACTATTAAACGGAATTTCTTGAAACATGGTAGTTTTTAAGGACATGATATGAAGATATGCGTATCGACAGGAAATTTTGATCCGATTATTTTTCTAGGAGTTATGCCCCTTTGTACTTAGAAAATTTGAAATATATACTACTGAAACAGTTTGTGATCGCTTCTTCTCTGAAACTACTGAACGGAATTTCTTGAAACTTGGTAGTTATTATGGACATAATATGTAGATGTGCATAGCGATAGGAAATTCTGATCCGATTATTTTCCTAGGAGTTACGCCCCTTTGAACTTAGAAAATTCACAATATTTACTACTCAGTTTGTGAGCACTACTTCTGAAACTACTGAACAGAATTTCATGGAACTTGGTAGTTATTATGGACATAATATATAAATGTGCTTTCGACAGGAAATTCCGATCTCATTATTTTTCTCTGGATTATGCCCCTTCGAACTTATAAATTTCGCAATATAAACTATCGAAACAGTTGGTGAACACTACTTCTCTGAAACTACAGAACATAATTTTATGAAACTTGGTAGCTAGTAAGGACATAATATGTAGATGTGCATATTGACTGGAAATTCTGATATCTTGATTTTTCCAGGAGTTATGCTCCATTGAACTGTTGTCCCTTTTGAGTGTCCAATATGTGGGTGCATGTGGTATGTGAGCGTGTTCACTAAGGTTCTTTCATTGCTTATATAATATTCTTGTCATCATGGCAGACATGGCTATTTTCAATATCAAGCCAGGTGAGCGATTCAGGCTCCTAGGAGACTCTTGTTAGAATTCAAGACCTTATAAAATGAAGCTAACTAAGTTATTATAAAAAGTTGTTATAACAAGATATTAAGTTGTTATAACAAGTTAGCCAAGTTATAATAACAAGTTAGCTAAGTTGTTATAATAAGTTAGCTAAGTTGTTATAATAAGTTAGCTAAGTTGTTATAACAAGTTAGCTAAGTTGTTATAACAAGTTAGCTAAGTTGTTATAACAAATTAGTTAAGTTGTTATAATAAGTTAAAAATAAAACTACCTATGGCACTAACAGGCTTCCGTACGTAGAATTGTAACTGAACGGTCATATCATGGTGTTATGCATATGATACAGAAAAGGATGACTTGCTCAAGGTTGTAAGTCATAATAACTGAGATGTTAACAAGAGGCTCCTGGGAGCCTGCATCGCTAACCTGGATGTATATGAATATTAGTGGAACAGCAATAAACAAAATTGTAGAGATTTTATGAAATAAGAGTTTTCCCACATGGTTTCAATGACAACTTTGAATGACCACAGCTGCAATAGGAGCCTTCTGAGCAGCTCTAAAAGTTGACAGCTTAGAGAAGCCATTGTTGTTAACAATCCTATAAAGTTTCAAAGCATTGGAGCCTAGTTTCAGATAAGTTAAATTTTGAAAATTGGCCAATCAGAAGCTAAGATTGACTCTGGTGGCCATCTTGTTCCATCAAATAGAACCAAAAATGGATCGTTTGTAGAGGTCCTCCCATACACCATTCCTGCCAAGTTTGTGCCCCGTTTTACTAAAGGTTGTAAGTCCTAAGTTCGGTTGTAACTCCCTATCATTCTATACAAATTACGACCGATCATAAGTCGTAAGTCCTTTAGTAAAACAGGCCCCAGGTTACCATTTTACAGATTAAAGTGTGAAGTTTACAGAATGCAGTGTAAAAGTTACAGATTAAAGTGTGAATTTTGCAGATTAAAGTATAAAATTTACAGATTAAATTGTAAATTTTACAGATTAAAGTGTGAATTTTACAGATTAACGTGTGAAAAATAAAAAATAAAAAGTGTCAAATTGGCCCTAATACGCTTCCGTAGTCTATGAAGTCTCCAGACTACTTCTTTTTAAGCAGAATGTGAATGTTAAATTTCAGTTTGATTGTTATCCCCAATGGTTTGATTTTTCTTTGAATGTTAGTCTTAAATGTTTTCTAAGTGTCCGTCTGGCTTCTTCTACAACTGACACTCATTGCCACACTATATTTACAGGGACTTGCTCCCGGCCACTAAATTAGCCCCACTGATTTTATTTTTACTGTCAATGTATTACCCACTTAAAGATCATTGACAGTAAAAAAAAAATTCAGTGGGGCAAATTTAGTGGCTGGGAGCAAGTCCCTGTGCTATAGGTTAAAAATAACATTTATACACTTTTATAAATAGAAAATGTACTTTAGTGTAGAAATATGACATCTTTTAAAATTTGGAACATTTTGATTCAATTTAGTGCTAATAGGTGGTGATGTCTCATTTCATTAATTCTCATACAAGATGGTTAACTATTTTCAGAGACTTGAATGAAATTAAATGCCAATAAGTGTTGGAAGCCATAATATTTTCATCAGTAATGCTTAAGTATTATTACTCTCAATATTTTGAGAAAAAAATTGTCTTGTTCTTCATTGAAATATATTCCACGTAGCAAGCTATTTTTTTTAGTTCAGATTTCTGTTATATTCGCAGATTGTTCAGAAAGAGGGGTTTGTTGCCACTTTCAACAATATTTCTGTTATATCATGGCAGTCAGTTTTATTGGTGGAGGAAACTGGAGTACCCGGAGAAAACTACAGACCTGCCACAAGTCCCTGACAAACTTTATCACATAATGTTGTATCGAGTACACCTCGCCTGAGCAGGATTCGAACTCACAACTGTAGTGGTCATAGGCACTGATTGCATAGGTAGTTATAAATCCAATAACCATACGATCATGACCACGACACCCCCATTCAGAAAGGACAAAAGTAAGATCATAAAAAAGCCAAATAATAATGTAATGGAAATTATATCATCATGGCCTGTAAAAAATAATACACAAAATATTATCCACGTTATTTTTTTTTTTTGCTAAATCACAAAATTTTACACCCTGCAAAGTAACCTTCAATATGGTAATAATGTTTTTAAAATGGCCAAAGTTCATTTATAATGGGATGTTAATGTCACCATCAGTGATGCTGAATCAATAGAATTACACATTTAAATTGATATAGATATAAAATAGGAATATAATCCTCAAAATAAGAAAGTCTGTTATATAAAAGAACTTTTTTTTTAATTTGTCAAATTTGAAAAAATAAACAGACTTGACATAAACCTTTTTATTGATTCAAACAATATCATGGAATATTAAGATAATTAATTCTACACACAAATGTTATTAGAAAACTGTAATCAGAATGAGTATTGATTTTGAGGTTAGCACTGGCTAACGTGACATTCCTACACATAGTCATTGAGTCTGATTCATGAACCAATCAAAATATTGATTTTAACTGTTAATCAGCTGGGTCAATGAAAAGATGCTGTAAGATTACATTACATGGTTAATTATAAGCTTATAACTGCAGGAATTTAGAAGAAAAAAATCACAACTTGAATTCGTCCAATTTGACCCTCCTGAAAATTTTGGGAGGGATTTGCAGAACTAATATCAGATATTAAGGAAATGCAGACTTTAAAAAAGAAATCACAACTTGAAACCGTCCAATATGCCCCCCCTGAAAATTTTGGGAGGGATTTGCAGAATTAATATCAGATATTAAGGAAACGCAGACTTTAAAAAAGAAATCACAACTTGAAACCGTCCAATATGTCACCCCCTGAAAATTTTGGGAGGGAATTGCAGAATTAATATCAGATATTAAGGAAATATACCCTTTTATCAGCTTCATTAACAGGCAATATCTAAGAGGAGATATATTGGAAAGGGTCTGAACGAAAAATTGTTTCAGTCTGGCATTCAGTTGTAAATATCGTAAAAGATGCTTGTCATTCTACACTGTGTTTATCACATTGGTAGTGCAATTTTTAGCGTGCCCTTCATCAGTCCAGTAGATCATGGGATCAGGTAGAATCAAACCAAAGACTATAAAATTGGTATTTGCTGTTTCTCCGCTAAGCATGCAGAAATAAGGAACAAAGACTGGTTGGCTCAGAATCGGGATAATTTGTCCAATCAGAGTGATATTTCTTACCTGTGGACTGGTGTTCTATCAGTCTTGTCTAATATCATGAACATGATAAAATACTGCTTGACTGATTATTGCTTAACGTCCAGCGAGCAGTATTTCAGCTATATTTAGGATGAGAATAAATTCAATGATATGTAAATATTATTTATAAATGAGAGACAGGATGGGTCAACAGGGTCAACGACTTTTGACAGCCACTGACAAAAGTATGGCGAGTTGGGTAGGGATGAAAAATGTAGTGTTTTGTAATGGCTACAAAGCACCTACCGTTACTCTTTTTCGAAATCTACAAAAGAGGACTTTAGTGTGCAGGGAGCGTGGCACTCTCCAAACATGTTACAAACTATGGTCTCCATAGTCAGGCTTCCAGCATTATAACACATGGACACGCTGAGCAGCTCTTTGTGTTTGAGACCTGATAACCTTCACATGATAAATTACAAAAAAAATCATGTCATTCTCATTTACAATATGCCTTTTTTATGATACATGTACAAAATCATGTATAAGGTACTGGTAAAAACAAGTAGTACCACTGAAGATAATATGTAATGAGAGGGAAACCTGTCCAAACCAAACCTACAGGGAACCAGTGTATGTGTTCAGAAAAGACAGGTGCTTGGTTTTTATAGGTTAAATTAACAAAGATTTCCTGCATTGGGACTTTATTAAAAGTTTGGTTTATACAAGATTCCTGTTTATTCAATGTTCGATTTTGATAGTCTTCATTATATTTGGTACAGCTACATAGTTTGATAATCTATCTTTTTATATATTTTTAGCTCCCTGCAAGCCAAAGTTTTTTGACAAACTTCTTAATAATGTGAGATTTTCCAAGAAAACAAAAAGTACCGGTACTATTTCTTCTTACAACGATGATGAAGATAATAGTGAAGAAGAAGATGAAGCAATAGTGTTCGGTGATGAGAAAATCCACTGCCACAAATCTATTGAGGAAATAACATCAGTAGAAGTTGATGGTAGTCTGTTACAACAGTTAGAGGAAGATATTAAAAATAAAAAAATATTTAGTGAAACTTTGGATAAAAGTAAACAAGATTCTGACGAAACATGCCAAAATGCTGATCTAGAGAAAAGCGATTCTGTTGAAAACACAAATTCAGATAGCACTAAAGAAGATGAGGTAAAAATAGAGCAAAAAGAAACTGACAACTCAGAAGTTAAAATACGAAGTTCCTCAGAAGATTCTAAAAATTTAACTGTTAAAATTTTTGAACGATCGAAGTCATTAGAATCGGAACCTGTTGCACTATCAACTCCCAGTTCACCCAAAGCAGCAGCTGGAATTGTACAAGACAGACTTGCAAGATTCAGAAAATTGACAGAACGCGGGAACAGAGATCCAAAAACTAGACGATCGTCATCTGTTCCGTCGTCCCCTGATCCTAATAAAAAGGATTTCCTTAAAGGGGATGAACATTTTGCTTTATTCAAAAAAGTTCAGGATCGATTTAGAAAAAGTCAAAATATGTCAGGGAATGAACCTCTTCAGTATGGTGGAGTATCTGTAAAAACAGGCTATGTTAAAACCCTAGTTAATCAGCTCAATAAAAACAAAACGACAAATGGTGAAGGCATTAGTGCTCCAAAAAGTGCTTCACCTTTTAACAATTATGGCAGTAAAATATCGGATATTAAAAATGTAAATGGAGACGATGTTAAAGAAGGTGTGTCGCAAACTCCGTCTTTAAACAACAATCGATTAGAATCACCAATCAGTAGTACTAGAAACAGTTTAAAATCTTCTGATTGTGGTGACACTTCAGATACAACTACGTCAAGTGGGCAGGATAAAACCGAAATCAGGGAATCTGAGAATGAATCGGGGATCGTTTCAGATGGAATATCATCAAGTGGGCAGGATAAAACCGAAAACAGGGAATCTGAGAATGAATCAGGGATTGTTTCAGATGGAATGTCATCCATTAATCCCGCAAAATTATTTGATGAAAGTTGGTCAGAATCAGACACTTATGTGACAGACAGTGATGAAGACATTTCTACTAAACAGCACGAACCCGTCATTCAGAAAGATAGCACTGAGAGTAAAGGATTCACAGTAAGTTTAGAGTTTTGATGGAGATGTATAAAGGTTTAAAATAAAGAGGCTGCCAAAGTTACATAAACAGTGAAACCTGTCTTACCTGAACCTCCTTTAGACCAACTTTGAGACAGGTGTTCAGTATATACAGGTTAAATTAACAAAGATTTCTTATATTGAGTCTTTATTTATTTTTGTATATACAGGATTCTAGTTTATTCAGAGTTTGGTTTAAGCAGGTTTCACTTTTATTGATTGATTGATTGTTGTTTAATGGCAGATGCGCAGAATATTTGCTATATTCATGGCGAAATTAAATTTATCAAGCAGTAAATCATGTAGGTAAAAAAGTGGGACTGGGATGGACCAATGGGTAGAAGTTTATATTGCCACAGGACTAAAGAGGATATAATGTTTTGGGTAAGAAAATATTTCCTAGTAATGGGCCACCAAGGAATACAGGGACCATTGTGGTCGTGATTGTATGGTAGTTGGATTTACAACTAGCTATGCAATCAGTGCCTATCACCACTAAAGTTGTGAGTTCGAATCACGCTCATGGCAAGGTGTGTTCAATACAACATTATGTTATAAAGTTTGTCAGTGACTTGCAGCTGGTCAGTGGGTTTCTCCAGGTACTCCTGTTTCCTCCACCAATAACACTGACAGCCATAATTGAAAGTGACGTTAAATACCATAATCCCCCACCCCCACCATTTTCATTTCTCAATTTGAACAAATATAAGGCAATTGTACACCAGGCAAGTGCTTGTAAGCTCCGACCATACATGAAGCCTCCGATTTACTTCCCCTTCATATGAAAAATATAGGAAAGAAAGAGAAATATTATTTAAAAAAGTATCTTTATATTATAAAAAATTTCCATAATGATACAATGAAATCAAAATTATTACTTAACAGTAAATCGGTGCAAATTAACAAATTATGCACAGACTTTATATCAAATTTGTTAAAAATTAGAAAAGATAGTATATAATCTTAATACAGTTATGTCATAAAATTGTTATTTATGTTGTTAATTTAGTATATATTGCATATATACATATCCTTATTGCTATTGTATTACAATGGGCCTTTACCAATTATTGTAAAATTGCATTTGTGCCAATAAAATATTGTCTATTGTCTATGAAATGCAATAAATACCTGGCGACCGTTTCACTAAAGTGATCGTAAATCGTAAGTCTAAAATCACTCTTGAGATTTCCTTATGTGCACGTATATGGGCGTTTCACTAAACTAGTCCTAAGCTTAAGAGTTACGACTTACGACTTGCGACAAGTAACATCTCCTATAATGGAGGTAAAAAAATATATTGTATCATACATTGTATATAGGTGTAAAACCACTAATTCACCAATCAGAGCTTAAAGTAGTCCCTTTTCAAGAAATAAGTTCCTTTCACTTTGTGAAAACTACTGAATGGAATGGAATGATTAAAACTGATAATTGAAGTTAAATATATAGGGATTATTTTGAGCCCAAATTTGATGGACTTAGTTGTATTTTAATACCTCTATAGAGGATTTGATGCATGACCTATAAATACTGAATTTTTGGGGGATGACTGAGCTATTTTTAGAGTAGGTGTTTTCCGTAGCCTGGCATTTCACTTCAAGATTTTAAACATGCCCTGATATTTTGACAGAACGTAGAGGAATCATGTACATTTCAGAAAATATATGGTCTTGGAAAGGTTAAACTTAAGATAAAATGGCCAGGTAGGCTCGAAAAAACACAAATTTAGTAGAAAACCTTAAAGAAATTAATTAGTGGTTTCACACCTTAAACCCTACAGCTCGGAAGCTGATTACATTAATAATCACATTTTTATATGTGTTCAAATACATTTTTAATATTTAACTAATTCTAAAACTCTATAAAGTGATTTTTGAAATGAATAAACCAAAGCTATTAGAAAAAAATTGTTAAGTGTAAAATTTTACCGAAATTTGAGAAGAAATTTATTTTATGGAATATATTTTAATAAATTTCATGCTATATGTAAGGGGAAATTTCAAAAATGTGACCATTGATTTGGCAATACATTCACATTCTGCACCGATATTCCGTTTGCGGTGCATTTCAATTGCGCGGAAAAAATCTTACATTTACGTGAAGAACTTAAACACATGACCATTGTGCGGATTTTTGTTTACCTTTTTTTAAAGTATATTTCGTATTGTAATAATATTTTATGGTTTTTATAAGCACTGTTGCTGCAACTTCTTTTTTATCTCTATATTTACCTCTTTTGCCAGCCAGAAATGACTTAATCTGTAACCCCTGGTAGGATTTGGGTAATTTTATTGCATCACTGTATTCACACATATAAAATAATATGTTTCATCAACACATAAAACAACAACAATACACATCTTATAATATTAAACCTTAACATGTACTGTTGATTTATATTCATAATGAGTGTTTTAAGCTTTATAAAATCAATAAAAACTACCAATGAATTTTAACATTTGGACTGCAGAAATATCCACTGTGTATAAACTGACCCGGCAAAAAATGTTTGGACTCGTGCATATCTAATTCCAGAACGGAACCGGACTGTAAGAAGGTGTCAAACCAGTAATTCAACCAATCAGAGCTAAGAACATATACAAAAGTAATCCCTTTTAAAGAAAAAAGTTCCTTTCACTTTGTTGTATTGTGACAAATACTGAATGGAATGGCATAATTAAATTGTTAATTGAAGTTAAATGTATAAGGATTATTTTGAGCCCAAATTTGATTGATTTAGTTGTATTTTAATATGGATATGGAGGATTTGATGCATGACCTATAAATAGGGAATTTCTGGGGGATGACAGAGCTATTTTTAGAGTAGGTATTTTCCATAGCCTGGCATTTCACTGCAAGACTTTAAACATGGCCTGATATTTTGACAGAACGTAGAGGAATCATGGACGTTTCAGAAAATGTATGGTCTTGGAAAGGTTAAACTTAAGATAAAATGGCGAGGTAGGCTCGAAAAAACACAAATTTAGTAGAAAACCTTAAAGAAATTAATTATAGGTTTCACACCAGAAGGCAAGAAGAAGGTAGGAATTCTGTTTATTTATTTGTTTTTTGCATGAACTTGCGGGAAATAAATGCTTTATTAACCATTTCCTGCTGTCAGATGAAACATCGTATATTAATTGAGGAATAAGATAATGTGCAGCAAAATGACGATCAGCTGGACTCCAACCCCGAATTTCGCTCAGTTTCTCTTTGAATTGCTCGCATTGAATGGAACGAAATGTATTGAAGGAACGATTGATGAATAAAGACGATAAGAATCGTCACTTTGTGCTTTTAATTATTGATATAAGTAAGCACGGGGCGAAAGAAATGGGTCATGTCAAAATGGCAGGACCCGGTTTCGTGAATGATGTTACAGCATGATGACCCGGTTTTGTTCCACGAAACCGGGTCCTGCCATTTTGAAACTGAGCGAAATTCGGGGTTGGAGTCAAGCTGATCGTCATTTTGCTGCACATTATCGCTTATTTCTCAATTAATATACGATGACATAGCCAAAATGTTTCATCTGACAGCAGGAAATGGTTGATAAAGCATTTATTTCCCGCAAGTTTATGCAAAAAACAAATAAATAAACAGAATTCTTACCTTCTTCTTGCCTTCTTACAGTCCGGTTCCGTTCCGGAATTAGATATGCACGAGTCCAAACATTTTTTGCCGGGTCAGTTTGTACACAGTGATATCTGTTGCCTTCAAAATTAATGTTTTACTTACTTATGGTGGTTTTCCGGTACAGGATCCCTAAGGCTCCTCTTCACCAGACTCTTGTATTTCTTCTATTTCTCTGTACGTCACGCGACTTCCCGATATATCAACTTTGTGGTTTGCGTAGTACAGTTCTTCGTCTTTCCAGTGTTTATCTAGTCTGTTTTTAAGCGAGTTAATAGATGGTGCATTCACAATATTTTCTGGCAGTTTATTCCAGTATTTTGCTATTCTAATGCTGAAGGAGTTTTTTCTGATGTTAGTGTTTGCTCTATTATATATCACTTTCCTACTATTGGTTCTTGTACTAAATCTTTGCTCTGTGTCATTCATTAGTTTTATTATTGTACTTGCTTCTGGATCATAACGTCCCTGTATTATTTTATATACCTCTATCATATCTCCTCTTAGCCGTCTATATGATAATGTGGGTAACTCAAGCTTCCTCAATCGTTCTCCATATGATAAGTTTTTCATCCCTGGAATTTGTTTGGTTGCCCTTTTCTGTACATTTTCTATCGAATATTGTTTTTGTTTTCATTTTAAAAGCTGACGAAAGTGGTGAATAATCCATGCTGCAAAATGCAGAAAATGTTATGAATAAATTAAATATATTCTAAATAACAGGCAATCCGCGCAAATGTTAAAAAAAAATACAAAAACTCTCAGGTATATTTTACCGGCAATTGTAATGCCCTTTCTCCGTGCAAATGTAATAAATCCACGCAAATGTAATGCGCCCTCTGTTTGTGCTTAACTTTATTTTTGAGCCATCGTTTGTACATGTACCCGATATCGTTCATTTCTTGAAATTTCTTTTTTACGTACCCTCGTTAATAAAATTTGTTGATATATTGTAAATGCGGAACTGATAGAAAGTACACTGAAACAAACAATAATGTGTACATAGCTGTTTAAATGATTTTTTATGGCTCTCGAAATTTAAAAATTGTACGTCTACCTTTACAACTTACGACCTTTAGTGAAACTTCATTTTTATTAGTAAAACTAATTCTGGATTGTACAACATTTGGATATCTGTTTGATTCTGATACAAAATTAAAGAATATAATGCTCCAGTCGACGGAAATATGCTACAAAATGCATGTGCACAGAGTCTGGAAAATGAAAGATTATGAATAGCAGATGCACAAGCCTATATATGTTTGCAGGTAAAAATATATAATAATATAGATAGAAGTATATGCTGTGAAGTGACACTAGTCTGCCTGTGCTTAAATTACGAGATTAATGGGGGGTGGCAGTAGTTACCGTGAAGATACCGTCACGTACAATAGTTGTTGTATACCGATATATTAAACTTGCACATAAAGGATCATTTTTTAGATTTTAATGGCTGAACTTCTTAGCAACTCATTAACTGTATATATATAGGATATTGAATACATCCGCATTGGTTTTTTTTACCTTTTATCCGAAATTTTTAATTATTCGATACTGTGGGTGTAAATAAAACAGGGGCGTAGCTGAGACTAAATAGTGTGCACGCCATAATTTTTTAGATGGGGGGGGGGGGGGGGGGGGGGGGGGTCAGGGGGCGCTACCGCCCCCCTGATTTTTTTCCCCGACCAGATGCAAAATGGAGCGATCTGGTACCATTTCAGGGTTTCATATAACATAGAATCAAGCACAACTTTTTATGACTTTGATAGACAAGAATTTTTTTAAATTGTCCAAAATTTGCCCTTCGTGTCTGAGCAGATACGAACACCTCCATTGCTTTGTACAAGTCCATTTCAAAATCTCGGTGAATATGCATCAATTCTTCATACATAGTCGACCTAACATAAGTTTTCAAACGTCTCAGTACACTAAAGGATCTTTCATCAGTAGCTCTCACTACCGGCATGGTTAACAAAACACATAGCATTGTATCCATAGAAGGATAGAGAACTGGATCTACAGAATCGAATGTGGTACAAAGTGTTGTTGGCAAATCATTACGTTTTGTAATGGCTCAGTGGGTTCGCCATTTGGCAACTTCTCTCCTGAAATCCTCTAAATGACAAATCAATGTCAGCTTGGTATTGCCTAGTATATTGTAGCGACATAATCATCAGTTATTTTGTCTACAGCACGGGGCTGTCCGATTTAAGGATATGTGATTCAAGTTCTGTAATCAAATGGTCCAAAAATGAATAGTACAAAGAAATTCGGCAATACTGTTTTGGCGTTTCCGCGAGGTGATTGGCTCTGGTAGTCTGTCTACCACATTTCCAGGGCTTACTCTCAGATATATCAAAATATTTGTTTAAGTTTGCTAATCTATATATAATATATATATTACCATATATAGTTACTAGTACGTCTTATTATCGATATATTAATTAGACTGATAAAAGTAGCTATAATTTTTTTTTACAAATTTTATTTACCTATTTTTTTTAAACTTGCCGATGTGCACGCCATGGCGTGACAGGTATGTGCAGCTACTCCTTTGTAAGGTGCATATAGTGCAACTCTAAAACTGATACAAGTTTATACTTGGTGGTTCAAACCTGGACGTCAATACAGAAGGAAGCTATGCCTGATGTGCAACCCATTGGATATTGTAATTATGCATTTATTCAATAAAATATTTAAATTGAATTGAATTGAATTGAATTGAAGAAATCCTTCTTCAGAGACACTTAAAATATCTCACATACTGTTGTTTTTACATACTTGATATATAGTTGTTGATTACTGCTTAACAGATTAAAATTATTATCTTATACAATGACTTTGTCATTGTATGTATATTTTGACATACATTGTACTGGGAAGTGATATTATTTTATCCAATGAGATTATTATTAGCGGTATTAGTGAATTGTAGTCAGTTGAAGACTTTATGAGATCTTTATCAACTAACTTTATCAGTCGGAAAAAATACTTTATGGAATGTATTGCAAATTAGATGAAAATGTTGGAATATGACCTCCAATAAGGATTTGTATGTTATGGAAGTGAATAATAACTATACCAATGAAGGACTTATACTAATCGTCCTGATGGATACAGGGCGATTGTTCATTTTGTTAAATATTGGTGGAATTGATGACCTGACCATCACTGTTTGAAGTTTCTTTTCATAAAACTTATGCATGAAACATTTAATTAGCTACTGGACGTTAAGCAACCAACAAGCAATCAATCTAAAGAACTTACTGTTATGTTTCTGTATATTTGTTTCTGAACCATAGGATTTTAATAGGAAAATTATGCATCAGGCTGAAGACTTAGCACCAACAGAATTCATACTGCCAGCTGATATAAATGAAAACTTTATGGTACAAATGCTTTAAACTTAGATGTTATAGCTTTCAAGTAGAATAATTAAGTAACTAATTATCTGTGTATGTAATATATAAGTAACTGAAGTCTTATTCAAAGGAAGTCACAAATGATAGCTTTAACTATGATGCAATTTGTTGTTGTCCTCAGAATTTTAATTACCACTATAATTTTTTTGTCTCCTCCCTTGAGCATTGGAGGAGGGGGGGGGATTAAATTTTACTGATGCCTGTATGTCTTGGATTTGGTTTTTGCTCAATAACTTAAGTTCCCCTTAAGGAAATAATTTGAAATTGATATAAATGGTGAGGGACCATTAAAGGGAGGCCAAGTTCTTTTTCAGACTTGACAACTTTTTCCGATCTTGATTAGTGTACACTATGATGACTCATATTGTATAGAAGAATATTAGCTGACATTATGAATGTTAGTTGAAGTTAGTTTTTGAAATACTAATTACCATCATTTATTATCAAATAAATCAAGACAACATGTCTACTGCAAAAAAGAAAATGCATTTTTTTTAACCTGCAGCACATGTAGAAAACTTGGTAAAATCCTTCCCTGTGTTTCTCTTTATAAGATAAGAAAACTTTATTTTGATTCGGCACATAATAAAACAGTACAACATAAGCTCTAAGGAGCTTTTTACCGAATATACATTAACAATAAAACAACACAAGTCACATGCAAAGTTACAAACTAAAATAAGCTAAGACATACAGGCATAAAAAGGAGGACTGTGTATAGATCTGAACAAGGACCCACGTGGCAATTGCCTCTTTTGGACTCTTGTTCAAGATCCACACACAGATGCTCCAACATAAAGCAGCATTTAAAAAAGAATCGGCAGGTAAAAATAAAAATAAAAAAATACTACTAAATACTTAAGACTGGTACCAACATAATCAGTAAAAGCAGCATTTGTCTAACTAAAAAATCAAAGAATATAAAATTTTCAAGCCAGACTAAAATTTTTTAAATAATTAAGAAATAAAAAATAAAAAATAAGAATATAAGCAAACCAGAAGCAAAATTTTAATCATCTACATGCAGAACAGCGACATTTGGACCCATTCCAGGACTGCAAAAGACTCTTGAATTGGGAGAAGCTATTTTCAGTCCTGAAATGATCTGGGAGGCTGTTCCACAATGTAGGTGCAGCAAATCTGAAAGATTTTTTACCGTACCGTGTAGATTTGATCTGTGGTATTTCCAAAATGTTGCTGTATCTGAAAGAATATTTAGAGTTTTTCATATGGACAAGATCATGAAGACAGACAGGTGCAAGTTTATTAATTATTTTATATGTTTCCAAAGCCATGGTTCTCATTCTTCTAATCTGCAAGGAAGGCACCTTAGCTTTTTGTAGTAATTCCTCATAAGAACTATTATAGTCTTCATATACAAAACGGAGTGCTCTTTCCTGCACTTTTTCTAATTTTTTGGAATTTTTATTAGTACAGAAATGCCAGGCCAAAGGGCAAAAGTTAAAATTACTAAGTATGAAAGTATGAAATATAGTTAACTTATTTAATCTATTCAAATATGAACCCAAACGTTTGAGAATATTTAGTTGTTGGGATGCCTTCCTGCATATTGTACTAATATGAGCATCAAAATTTAGTTGATAATCAATATCAATCCCAAGGAGTTTCACAGTACTTTCACATGTAAGATTAAAATTCTGAATATGAATGGATGGATTTTTGTCATAAGTTTTTCTGCCTACAGCCAAAAACTGAAATTTGTCTGGATTAGCCTGCATCTTATTTATTCTGAACCATTCAATTAGTTGATTTGAGTCAGTCTCCAGAGTAGATATAAGTGCATCAAAATCTGGATTACAGAATGAGAGGGTATTGTCATCTGCATAATTATACAAGGAGCTATCAGAAATAAAGTGAAATATGTCATTAATAAAGACATTAAATAAGAGGGGACCCAGGATAGATCCTTGGGGCACTCCTTTATGGATGTCAGCCCAGCTACTCAGTACTCTGTTAACTTTAATTTGTTGTTTTCTATTTGACAAGTAAGATTTCAAAAGAGAGACCGAATGAGATGATATACCATATGCTGATAATTTGTCAAGCAATATGTCATGAGGTAGGCAGTCAAACGCCTTCGAGAGATCCATCAATACTGTAGCTACATATTGGTTTTTATCAAGGGCTTCATGCCAGTCTTCTAGAAGTCTGAGCAGTGTGGTCTGACATCCATGGCCACGTCTAAAAGCACATAAAAAAGGGTTGAATATTTTATCAAAATAGTCGACTAACTGAATTTCAATTACCTTTTCATATACTTTTGAAAAAATAGGTAATACACTAACGGGCCTGTAATTTGATTTATTTAGGGGATCATTTTTTTTGTGTATGGGAGTTACCTGAGCTACTTTCAAAGAGTCTGGAAATACACCAGTGTTTATAGATAAATTTATCAATGATGATAACTGCTGAGCTACTGTGACCTTACACTGCCTGACTACTTTGGCAGGAATGTTATCTGCACCAGTAGCTTTTTTTATATTAATAGTATTTATGATTTTTTCAACTCTCTCTGCTGTAATATTTTGAAAGTCAAAATTGTTATCAATATCCACACGATTTTTTATTTCCACTATACTAGGGTGTGTAGAGGGGTCATATATCACATTTTGCCCAATTTTATCTGCTACAGTCGAGAAAAAAGAGTTAAAGTTTTCTGAAACTTCCTTTGCATCATTTATGATTTTATTGTTTTCACAAAGGATAATTTTCTGTTCACCAGAGTTACATTTTTTAGAAAAGAAAGGTTTAATAGTTGTCCAAAAATTACAAGTTTTGGCACCTCCAGAGCAGCGTTCCAAAAAATAATTTTTCATGGATTTCTTTTTCAGTTTAGTAACCAAATTTCGTTGTTGCCTAAATTTCTCCCATGTTTTAGCATTGCGCTGCTTGGTATATTGGGTATACAACATATGTTTACGGTATATAGCCCCTCTAAGCTCACTGTTCATACAGGGAAGTGGATTTTTTCTAGGTCGTCTTGTCTTGACCGGAGCATGTTTGTTTAGTATATGTATGAAGGAATCTTGGTACTGCATGTAGGCATTATTTACTTGCTCAGATGTTTCAATATTTTCATTGTCTGGGAATGCGACTTGGATTAATTCTGAGTTAAAAATATCAACATCAAAATTTTTATAACTTCTATAGGATATGTTCTTTTGTTGTTGGGACTGAACTTTACCTTTCATAGTAACTGAGATCAAGTTATGGCAGTCACTAATACCTGTAGGAATATTCTGAAAGTTAAAACACATATTTTGCTGATTTGTCAAAATGACATCAACTAGTGATGGTGTACAACCTTTCTTAAAACATGTTGGATTCGTTATTAGTTGTGATAAATTAAACACATCACATAGATCATTTAGAGTTTGACATTTTTGATTGTTTACCATATCAAAGTTCAGATCACCTAATAAAATTATATTTTCATAATATCTAATACATTCATCTATGTTTTTAATAAAATAAGTCGAAAAGTCATTGTCAGACATTGATGGAGCTTTATAGATGCCCATTATGAGCCATTTTTTGTCGTTTATGTTTACCTCGAAACTAATGTTCTCCATGTTTTCAGATTCCAGATTTCCTTTCCTACTCGATGGAAAATCGGTGTTCACTAGTGCCATAATACCGCCGCCGTAACAGTTTCTATCTCGCCGAAATAGTTTATAACCATCAGTTTTGAAAAGATTATCATTAAAAGACTGGTCTAATTTTGTTTCCGCTATGAATAAAAGATCAACGATCTTGTCTGACAAAAGTTCTTTGATTTCGTCGTATTTGTTACGTATACTGTTAATGTTTATATAAGCAGTGGTAAAATTTCTAGGGTGTAACTTTCTTGACTCCCTCAGACTCTCAAAAACTGATTTGTCCTCGTCGTTGTTTACACCGGAAGTGTTATTTATAGTTGTATCGCTTTCTGGTGTGTTTGACTTATCAACGCTGGTTTCGTCAAATTCAGTATTCCAATCCCTCATACATGAGACTTGAAAATAGGATTCTGTGAATTTTGGCAATCGATCTTCACACAGATGGCAAAAATAGCAATCGTCAGATCTTGATAACGTTTTATATTCACTCAAAGATAAACTGGTACATTTCAAGTGTGTCCAGTCGTCACAGAAATCACATTGTAGAGCTTTCTGGTTGCACTTGGTAGGCTTTTTGCAATATGTACAGGGGTATTTTATGGGTCCTGGGTTATAGTGGACATCCCCGCTCAGTAAGATATATAAAATGAAACAATAGTTCGTACTGTTCTTGTTCTTCCTTTGAACAAATATTGTTTTTGTCTTCAGTGGTCGGCCATTTTGAGTGGTAATCGAGTTCACCAGGGCTGATGGATAGAGTTTTTCAATAGTAAAGTCATATTTACTCTCTTTCATTATGGTTGAACTTGCATAAAATCCTAGGTTTTCTGGTTTTACATAACTGATGTTACTTTGCAAGTTTACAGAAGGTTTTAGACGAATAAATATTCCAAATAATATGAGAGCTAGTTCTACTCCGCCCTTCCCGGCCGCCATCTTTTCCACAAAATTTTTTCAGGAACAAGAAAAACCTTAAATCTTTTAATCAACGTCAATCACCCGACCGTAGACTTTACGTAAATGAAGCTCTGACACAACGACGGGCATCCTTGTATAAGAAAACCAGAGATCTCTTCAGGAATAAAAAAATTAAAAACTGTTGGACACATGACGGCAAAATCCTAGTGAAATCCTTAGCTGAAAAGACCGTCCAGATAACAGATGAAAAAGATCTGGAACAATTCCTGAAGATCACAGTGGTACAGGACCCGACTACGTCCTACGTCAAACCTTCGTACAAAGATGCGCTTTCTAACGACAATTCTGTACTCAATGCGACGGCGTCTACATTTGTTTCACACGAAACTCGTGATAAATTTATTACCTCGACACCAATGCAGACTACAAACCAGAGCAAGGACATCCATTCTTAACTTTATAAATATTACTATTATTATTATTCAATGTTGTCAACTGTATTATAGTATATACTTACTCAAATTTATTTTGCTAATAACATATTTATAATTCTCAAGTAAATTCCTTTCCGGATATTACCCATAACCGGCTGGGTGATTATCACCTTGTTTATTAGTTTTGATCAGAGTCAGTTACACGTTTTCCATCAAATATCAGTAACTAATAATCGTTTGGTTGCTATTTTACCTTGAGTAAAAATCTTCCATGTGATTCTCTATGTTGACATCCTATAGAGTTTGTGAAATCCCCTGTGTTTGTCTAGTCAAACCAAGTCCAATGTTCATTTAACAAATGTAAGTTCACTAGCTCCATCATCAATTATGTAATTCTACTAACACTGATGATGTTTCTAACATATCTGTATCATATCATGTATTCTGACATGAGACTCCCCTTATAGTTATATATGTACATAATACTAGTCATGCATACTTACGTGCATATGTTTCATAATGTTTTCCTTATGTTTAACTTTATTTTTTATTTGTGTGTATATTTCTTCTTGGAGCTAAATGTTGTATTCTCTTGCATATTGTCATGTACCATATTTCACCGGAGTCATGTGTGTATTTTCTCATTCCATGTTCTCATGGGGACACTTAAAATTTTAAATGTGTCGTTGTTTATACATTTTGATAATGGATAAAAAAATAACTATTTTAATTTGTCCCCATGTCGTCAATCAAACTATATTATCCTTAGCATATTCTTATTTATCAGTTATCTCATTGTTATTACTATTGTGTAATGATATTCACCCTAACCCAGGGCCATTGTCAAATAATTCCAGATGCGAACTACGCAATATTTCCATAGTTAATATGAATGTCAATTCTCTTCGTAACAAAACAGAGTTGATAAGTACTGAGCTTGGTGATCACGATATTATGTGTATAACTGAATCTAGGTTAAACAATACTGTAAGTTCCTCTGATATTACCATTGATAATTTTATAAATCCAGAGGCTTTCCGTAAAGATAGGTTGACTGACAGTGGTGGTGGTATACTTATTTATATTCGTAATACATTACTAGGCAGGCGTAGACTTGATCTAGAAGTACCCGAAGTTGAATCTGTTTGTTTAGAAATTTTTGCTGATAATAGAAAATTTTTATTAGTGTGCTTATATAGACCGCCAAATGCAAGAGTGTCATCATGGGATTATATTGATAATTTATTTGACAAATGTGTTGATTCAGGTATAAGTAATTGTGTTTTTCTTGGTGATATCAATGTTGACCTTTTTACAATTGGCAATAACCACAAGTTTACACGTTCTTGTCAAAGGTTAGGCCTAGAAAATGTGATGCATGAACCTACTAGAATTACTAGTTCGTCTTCCACTCTAATTGATCCTATACTGGTCAATAATTATGATATAGTTAGAGATAGCTATGTACTTCCAAACTTCTGTAGTGACCATTGTCCCTCCATTATTGAGATTAATTTTTCTGTTACTAGAGAAAAGTCTTATTTAAAGACAATATGGGATTATGATAATGCAAATTATATTGCCATCAACCAGCACTTGCAAAATACTGATTGGGATATGAAATTTGGAGATTCAGATAATGTTAATACCATAAATGAAGTTATTAACTTAGAGCTTAACTCTGCTATGAATACTTACATTCCAAAAAAGATAATACGTGTTCGACCTCGGGATAAACCTTGGATAAATAGTGAAACTAAGTGTAAAATTAGAAAAAGGAACCGGGTGCATAAAAAGGCAAAATTTCGAAATCTAGCAAGTGACTGGGAAAATTTTCGCAGAATACGCAATGAGATAATTGATATGATTAGGGAAGCCAAAAAACAATATATTATAAAATTACAAAATTCACTGATTGACAAGTCTATTCCACCTGGTAAATGGTGGCGAATTGCAAAGAGTGTCTCAAAATTTAAAAGTACTAATACTACAAATACTCCTATTAAGGTAAATGGTGATATTTTTTTCCATCCTGTAGACAAAGCCAATTCTATTAATAACTATTTTACATCAGTATCTAACATAGATTCTGAACCTGATCTTCCTGATGTACCCCCACTTGCACCTTGTGAGCTGTCTGGTATTGTCATTAATGAACAAGAGGTATATGATCAGTTTCAAATTTTAAATATTTCTAAGCCGGCTGGTCCTGATAACCTTCCGCCTAAATTTTTGAAAGCTGTTTTCCAGTCATTAGTTAAACCACTGACTATTTTATTTCAAAAAAGCTTAAATTTTGGTGTGGTGCCTGGTGACTGGAAACTAGCCAATGTTTCCCCTATTTACAAAGGTAAAGGTGGTAGTGATAATGTAGCTAATTATAGACCAATATCTGTTACTAATTGTTTTATTAAGATATTGGAAAAAATTATATTTAAACACCTTCACAACTACTTGTTAAGATATAATATACTATCGGATGATCAGTCTGGATTTAGACATAGAGATTCCACTATAAACCAGTTATTGGTAATTTATGATGTCATTATGAAAAATTTAGATATTGGCAAAGATGTTAGGTTTATTTTTTGTGACATATCAAAAGCATTTGATCGTGTCTGGCATCGTGGTCTATTGTACAAACTTAGAAAATATGGAATTAAGGGTAACTTATTGACTTGGTTTGGTAGTTATCTTTCTGACCGTAAGCAGCGAGTCTGCATGAATGGATACTACTCTACTTGGAATTCCATTAATGCTGGCGTTCCTCAAGGCTCCATACTGGGACCTCTTTTATTTTTATTATTTATTAATGATATTGTTGATGTCGTTTCCAATAGCATGAAACTATTTGCTGACGATACATTCCTTTATTGTATTGTTGATGATCAGAATGAAACTGCTGAATCCCTGAATTCTGATTTGAATAGCCTTAGTACTTGGGCATCTGATTGGTGTGTTAATTTCAATGCCTCAAAAACTAAGCCTATGCTGTTTACTAGAAAACATGATGTTAATATTCCCCCTTTATATATGAATGATGATGTCCTTGAAGATGTACTTAAACATAAACATCTTGGCATACATTTTTGTCCTAATGGCACCTGGAAAGATCATATAAATGAAATTTATAAAAAAGCTTGCTCTCGTCTTAATATTTTGCGCATGATGAAACATAATCTTGATAGGAACTCACTAGAAAAGCTTTATTTTGGTTTTATAAGACCTATACTAGAATACGGAAGTGTAGTTTGGGATAATTGCACAAGAGAACAGTCTGATCTTATTGAATCAGTGCAATACGAATCAGCCAGAATTGTTACAGGTCTTCGAAAGGGTACCTCTAGGGTTAAGTTGTATGGCGAATTAGGGTGGGACTCCTTGCAAAACAGACGTAAGAAGCAAAAACTTATTCTAATGTTCAAAGCTCTGGAAGGAGAGCTACCCAACTATATAACAAATAATATTATTTCTTATATTAATATTGAACCTAACTACATGGTTAGAAACCCCAGATTATTCACCCCTCCCCAATGCCGCACCAAGTCATATAAGGATAGTTTTTTTCCAACTGTTCTGGATTTATGGAACAAACTAGATAATGATACTAGGAACATTCAGTCATTATCTTCATTCAAGATTAAACTTAATAAAGATGTTGATAAATCTCCTAGCTTCTACTCTATTGGTTCTCGCAGCTTAAATATTTGGCATTGCCAACTTCGAAATGAAGCAAGCAGCTTAAATCACCACTTGTTTCAGTCTCATCTGTCCGACAGCTCCCAGTGTGCCTGTGGGGATGCAATTGAAAATAATTTCCATTATTTTTATGTTTGTCCATTGTTCATAAGACACAGAATACAACTGTTTAATTCTCTAAGAAAGTTTCAAGATGTTCTAAATTTGGATATATTATTGAAAGGCTCACCAATCCTTACTGTAGAGGAGAATACTGAGATATTCGATGCTGTTCACCATTTCATTATTGGTAGTAGAAGATTCACATGATTCAATAAATTTTCCTTTTCTTTGTATCTGGTCATATAACATTGAAAAGTCTTCCTATATATACATGTAGCTCCAAATCTTTAAATTTTTCAGCTTAATTAATAGTTGTAAATCTTTCAATTATACAGGTCTCTCTTCCCCCTCCCCCCTTTTACTCAATCACAATCACTATTTTGTTTAGATATTTCCCCCCTTATTTACTTATTTGTCTCTTCTTCCTCCATCTCTCCCAAATTCCCTTTATTCAATCATAAATATATATACTGAAAAAGAGTTAATTCATATTGATATGGTGGACCTCACATAATTAGTGATTTTGATTTCATAATTTCAGTTTACATGTTGTATATATTGTGTATTAAATGTAAGTTCAGTCTATCCATCATTCTATGCCAATTCATCATCATTAATATTATAAATAATAATAGCTTAAATATAAAGCCATAATTTGGCTATTCCAAATTATATCATACCTATTAAAAAAAGAAGAAAAAAAACATTTTTTTTTTTTTTGTATGATCCTGCTATTAATATACATATTATATCATACCTATTAACAAAAAAAAAAAAAAAAAAAAGGGAAAAATCTTTTTTGATTTGTTTGTATGATTCTGCTATTAATATACATGTGTTTATGCTTGGTAATTAAGATGAATTGCATGTATACATGATGGGTAGATTGATCTATGTCTTATGTAAATTGTGTTCAAATTGTTCCATCTTGTTGTTGGAGAGGATTTGTATAGGCATAGCCTGTTATCCAATCCTATTGATTTATCAATAAAATATTTGAAATGAAAAATCCATTTTTGATAATTAACTTTTCAAACTTAATAATATTTATTTATTCCCATTTCAGTTTATTACTTGAACTGCTTGCTTTCCTGGATCAGACACGGGGGGAATCGAAATGCGATTCTTAAGCACCGTCCCCTGGTGTCTCCTCCAGCTAAGTAATCACAGTCCTTTCATCAAACACATGATGTTTTACTACTTGAGCCGCTTGCTTTGCTGGATCAGACACGGGGAGAATCAAAATACAATTCTTAAGCATCGTCCCCTGGTGTCTCCTCCAGCTAAGTAATCGCATACATGTAGTCCATTCTTCAACCATACGATACACTCTGCTACTATACATTACTCCTTGCCTCTCCTCGGGTCGTGCTGCCGAACACAGTTTATTTATTTTTTGTAACATGTTATCATTTAAATAGTTAGAATTGTCTTGTTTATGAACATATGTCTCCATTCTGTATGGTTGTAACTGTTGATATAATTATGAATGTATATTTGTGATTGCTCCTTGAGGGACCTTAATTGAAATAAAATATATTGTATTGTATTGTATTGTATTTAATGAATAGGTCATTAAACATCAACACCTGAGTATACTGATGCAGTATATTTATTGAATCAACTGGTTTCTCTGTTTAGGAAGGCTTCATCAGGATGATAATTATTTAGTTTTTTTTTCCAGGAAAGTACTGAAGCTTCTAAAGATAAGATACAGAAGATAGTAGAAGAATTATTATATACAGAGAAAGCTTATGTACAAAGATTAAAGTTATTAGTTCAGGTAATCTTTTGTTGTTGTACAATGATATTTTTACAGCTCAAGTTGGGTGCACTTGATTCAAACTGTTCAACTTTAAAAATTGAAATCAAAATGAAATTCAAATTAGGAATCTCTTGACACTATGAAAAATTGAATCATTATCTGTCTAAACAATATAAGAATATTATTGAACATACTGTTTTGTATTTACTGTCAAACTTTGTTTTGTTGAAGTTGAAGGAATCTACTGTATTAGTTCAACTTAGCCTAGTGAATAATCAATACTAATTAGCCTAGTGAATAATCAATACTAATTAGCCTAGTGAATAATCAATACTAATTAATCCAACAACTACTATGATAGGACCACATTCTTAGCCTAGTGAATAATCAATACTAATTAGCCTAGTGAATAATCAATACTAATTAATCCAACAACTACTATGATAGGACCACAACTTAGCCTAGTGAATAATCAATACTAATTAATCCAACAGCTACTATGATAGGACCACAACTTAGCGTAGTGAATAATCAATGCTAATTAGCCTAGTGAATAATCAATACTAATCAATCCAACAGCTACTATGATAGGACCACAACTTAGCCTAGTGAATAATCAATACTAAATAATCCAACAACTACTATGATAGGACCACATTCTTAGCCTAGTGAATAATCAATACTAATTAATCCAACAGCTACTATGATAGGACCACAACTTAGCCTAGTGAATAATCAATACTAATCAATCCAACAGCTACTATGATAGGACCACAACTTAGCCTAGTGAATAATCAATACTAAATAATCCAACAACTACTATGATAGGACCACATTCTTAGCCTAGTGAATAATCAATACTAATTAATCCAACAGCTACTATGATAGGACCACAACTTAGCCTAGTGAATAATCAATACTAATTAATCCAACAGCTACTATGATAGGACCACAACTTAGCCTAGTGAATAATCAATACTAAATAATCCAACAGCTACTATGATAGGACCACAACTTAGCCTAGTGAATAATCAATGCTAATTAGCCTAGTGAATAATCAATACTAAATAATCCAACAACTACTATGATAGGACCACATTCTTACATTTATTGATCCTATGAACAGAGATACAGTAGTCCACATCTTATAAGGTCACCTCCAACCAAATGCCACCCCTCTTATCAGGACAGATTTCAGATGCAGTTGAGATAGTAAAATACTACTAATTTGTTTCCCCAATGACAGGCCTCTTTTTATACTGCAGAAAGGGTGGCATAATATGCGAGGGGCCTCTTTTTATACTGCAGAAAGGGTGGCCTTATATGAGAGAGGCCTCTTTTTATACTGCAGAAAGGGTGGCCTAATATGAGAGGGACTACTGTAATAATGTTTTACTGTATATGAACCCCCACATAAATAAGTACATGTATGATCACTTGCTGTAGAATAATCCAGTCTTTATATTCTGACACCTGCTATATTAAGGCCTGAATGCATGCATAGTCAAACACATATACCTGTGCCAGATAAAAACAATGCAATGCATCATGGGATTTTTACATTGACTAGGCACGAAGAGTAGGTGGAGCGAATTGGATTTATAAACATAAGCGATTAAACATTTGATTGTTTTCATTGTAAACACAAATTCAGTATGAATAACATAAGGGAAAAATAGAGAAGGGACGTCTAGAAATTTATATAGTAAAAGTGTTGACCAGATCATGAGGGAAAAATAGAGAAGGGACGTCCAGAAATTTATATAGTAAAAGTGTTGACCAGATCATGAGGGAAAAATAGAGAAGGGACGTCCAGAAATTTATATAGTAAAAGTGTTGACCAGATCATGAGGGAAAAATAGAGAAGGGACGTCCAGAAATTTATATAGTAAAAGTGTTGACCAGATCATGAGGGAAAAATAGAGAAGGGACGTCCAGAAATTTATATAGTAAAAGCGTTGACCAGATTGTGAGGGAAAAATAGAGAAGGGACGTCCAGAAATTTATATAGTAAAAGTGTTGACCAGATCGTCACATTGCACACAATTAGTAATATCTGTTTGCTGATTGATTGTTTGAAACATGCAGCAAGTGACACAAATGTAAAAAAAAAAAAAAAAAAAGGAAAAAAGAAGAGTTCATTGTCAATAGAGATGACAGTAATTATTTGAGTTATAGGTTTTGTAGTATATTGTTAGCAAAACTTAGTAACAGTTTAGTATAGGAACAAAAAACAAAATGTTGAAGACAGTTATCATTACCAAAACAACATTTAGTTGAATAAATAATGAGAAATAATTCTAGAAAAAGGTGATTGATTGATTGATTGATGTTGAATGTCAACTGAAGCAGTATTTCAGCTATGTGTGTGTGTGAGGGCAGGAAATATTTGAAAAGTTTTCTATCCCATTTTTAATTTTAGGATTTTTATTCCTTGTCTATTCTACAAGAGTATAAAATGTAGCAGTTTTAATAATGAGTTTTTACTTTGAATTAAGAAAAAATCCAATTACAATGAACAGTAAATAAAACGGAATCCTGTATAAACCGAAATTTAAATAAAGTCCTAAAGTTGGAAATCTTAGTTATAATAACCTGTATAAACCGAACTCTGGTTATTCCGACCACAAAAAATTAGTCCCAAAGAGGTTTGGGTTAGACAGGTTTCACTGTATATGAATAAAAAATAGAAATCACAAAATGGCTGACAACATTAGTCTTAACTCTAATCTTAAAATGGGATAAAAAAAAAGAAGAAAAAAGTATGCATGTAAGGCTCGGGAATATACAAATATTTTATAAATAGTCAAACCTGCTTTAACTAGTAACTTGTATTATGTGACCTTAATTTTTATTTCCCTTCACAGTGCATTTCATATCAATTAAACCTGTATTAGTATAAACCTATTTGATTAATTAATTCAATATTACACATTATGATAATACACATATAAATTATATATACATTTAAATTAATCAATAGGATTCGGAAACAAGTGGTTATACTTATATTAATCTGTATCCCTGTTTAACCTGTATTGAGCAACCACCTGTCTTATGTGAACATAAAAAGGCATATTTCACTGTTCCTGTGGAAGATCACATAAGACAGATTTGACTGTATATGTTAGTTTCAATACCATGAAATTTATGTGTAAGATTATGTCAGATATTTATATTGTCCTTTGTCCTTCCCAACTTCCTGATCTATATGTGATTGAGATTTTAATCTATTTTACTATGATAAAAGATAAATAGCATATACCCAAAGCATAAAAACTTTTGCTGACAAGGAAGTATGCATGTTAATAGTGAATAGTTTGATCACTTCCCTTTTAGGAGTTTTATTTTGTCTTTGATGTTAATTGTTAACATGTAACTAGATATACACTTATAATATGTTGAGTCTAGTGATACTTTTTTTAATTTGGCCTTTTCAAGAAAAAAATATATCATATACGATGTACATGTATTTCTGTCTTCATTTAAAATTGAAACAACCTTTTTTTTTATGTCGCAAATTTCTAGACAAGTTTATACTTTAATCCAAAGTCTGGTTGTAGCCATTTTTTGCCTATCACTACTAAAGTTGTATATATTCGAACCCCATTTATGGTGAGGTGTACTCAATACAACATTATGTGATAAAGTTTGTCAGTGACTTGCGACAAGTCAGTGCTTTTCCCTGGGTACTCCGGTTTCCTTCACCAATAAAACTGACCTCCACGATATAGCTGTTTAAATTAAATCATTTGCATAGATTTTTTATCATATGGATAGATTACATTAAAATAAGGACTGTAATTAATGGGTTAGAGTTATGGTGTTTAACGCCACTTTCAACAATATTTCAATTATATCGTGGCAGTCAGTTTTATTGGTGGAGGAAACCAGAATAACCGGAGAAAACCACTGACCTGTCGCATTAGTCACTGACAAACTTATCACATAATGTTGTATCGAGTACACCCTGCCTGAGTGGGGTTCAAACTCACAACGTTAGTGGTGATAAGTACTGATTGCATAGGTAGTTGTAAATCCAACTACCATATGATCACAACCACAACGGCCCCAATGAGTATTTTATCACAGGTTAAATCATATGAGCAATGATGAATTAAAATTAAAAAGTCACTATTATGTCATTTTCCCCCAATATGCTGTAATAATATGTATATGTTATTTTTTCACTTTTCCAGACATTTCAGTTCCGAGTGAATCAGGAAAACAAAGTCCACAAGTTTCTTCCAGATGAGATAATTCCACAAATGTTTTCCAATGTAAAAAGTATATATCAGTTCCATAATGATTTTCTCTTACCTCAGATAGTAAAAAGAGTGGGAAACTGGTAAGTAAGAAATAAATAAAATGGGAGGGGGAGGGTAAGTTTTATTGGTGGAGGAAACCAGATTACCTGGGGAAAACGACTGACCTACCACAAGTCACTGACAAATTTTATCACATAATGTTGTATCAAGTACACCTCGCCTGGGCAGGATTCAAACTCACAATATTAGTGGCGATAGGCACTGATTGCATAGGTCGTTGTAAATCAAACTATCACCTGATCACAAACATGACGGCCTCCTGGGATAAGTAAAAAATAAATAAAATGGGTACAGCAATTTGATCAGATGTAGTATGTATTGTTGAACCCAGGTTTCTTGAACTCAAATAAGTCTTTTCATTGTACGATCTAATTAAAATCTGATGTTTGTTGTATCTTTTTTTATTTGGCGATACACTTACATCTAACAAAGTCTTGTATGGGGTCATGTCAGGGTTCATATCTTCAACCGACCAGTCAGCAATGAGCCTACTAAATCTTTAGGTATTAAAACTGAGTACATGCCGTAAAAGGTCAATATATTTAACTTTCTTGCATATAATTGGACAGTCAAAAGAGGAATTAATGGTTATATGACATGACTACAAACAGGATGTTAGATGCTAGCGTATATCATCAAAGAAAAGATACAACAAACATCTTGAAGTATAATATAGTCAGTCTGTTGTATAAAATACTTGGCTAATTTGATTAATTGATTGGTGTTAAATGCCAACTTTAGCAGTATTTCAGCTATATGTGGCATGTGACTGATTTGATGTAAATTGTAAGTTCAATTGATCTCTACACTGAGGTTTGACTATAATAGAAAAAATAAATCCAATTAATTTTTTCATTATCCAGAAATGGTTGTATGTTTAGAAAAAAAGGAATAGAAATATAGTACAGTTAAGCCTGCCTAAACCAAACTTTCTTGGGAACAACTTTTGTCTTCGGAATAGACAGTTGTTCGGTTTGTTAAATTAACAAAGATTTCCTACATTGGGACTTTATTCAAAGTCTGGTTTATACAGGATTTCATTTTACTCTGGGTTCTGTTTAGACATGTTTCACTGTATAAAATTTTTACTTCGTTTTTTTTTTCTGAAACTGATAAAAAAAATAACCTTTGCAATTTTTAACAAGGAAAAAAGTGATGTTGAGAATATTTTACTATTTACCATAAAACCTTAATCACTTCTCTCATTGCTTGTTGTTTAGTACTGTAAATGAGGGTTTTATTATGATGTTATTGATCACTTAATTACAACAGGGAAGCTTGTGTTACAAATGGAGGAAAAAATATAAATTTATCATCAAGAAAATTGATTGCAGAAGTTGCTTAATGTACATATCTAAGGTCAGAACAAAAATGCACATTTATCACCTTTTAAAGAAGGAATCAAATTTTACTCCAACTTTTCTAAAGTGGATGATATAATTTTGACAACAGAAATGAAATGTGAATATATGACTAGAGAATTTAAATCTCAACTTATTTATAGCTAGACTAGATAAGTACGATGTCCAAATTGATAAAGTCAAAATCATATCTAATGATGTGTTATTAATCAAACTACAAAAGAGTAGTTAAATTTAAGTATCACAGATTTGATTCCCCGATATTGAAATCAAGACCACACCCCACGATCATAAAACATTAGAGTACAAGCTTTGTTCTCATACTGCAAAATTTTCCAAAATCAGAAAGTGTATTTATTGAATATGATGTTCTAATTGAATGTTGTTTTACTATGAGTACGAAACTCATACTCACAACTTTTATGACCGAAAGGCCAGACCTTAGATCTTCCCTCTTTTAAGGCCAGACCTTAGACCTTCCCTCTTTTAAGTGAAAATTAAATTTTCAATAAATTTTCATATGGAAATATAACTCAGGTTATTAAGCCATATTACTGCCACGATATAACTGAAATATGGTTGAAAGTGGCATTAAACACCATAAACCATTAAGCCATAACAGAAAAATTGAATACCTGTATAAAATTTCAGGTCATCTGAATCTAAAATTGGTGATATGATGAAGGAGTATGCTCCAATGTTGAAAATGTATACAGAATATGTGAAGAATTTTGACAATGCCATGAATTTGATAACTGTTTGGTCTGACAAAGCTCCAAGATTTGCAGCAATCATGAAAGAAATACAGGTAAATATTTGTTTAAAAATAGAACTGAAGTATTTATTGATGTTAAGGAATTATATTTCTTCCTAAAATAAAGTACAAATAGATACTCTGTTGTCTTTAATCTTTATTTACATTACTACACCTGTATGGGTCAAGCAAATACTACTGAAATATAGAATAAAGATATAACAGTACAATTCCTATGAAAATTAGAACACAATAAGATTGCCTTGGTAATGTAATGCATAGTGTAGTCTCCTCAAGAATGTGAATTCTATCAATAAGGTTGAAAACAAAGAGAAAATCCGAAAAATGCATATTTGTTGCTTATCTGCTAAGCACACAGCATTAAGGATTCAGAGCTAAAACTGGATGTATTAGAGCCAAGATAACATGTCAGAGGGGAACATTCTGTATTTGTGGTGTTTTCTCTTAAGATAGTCAGTTGAGAAATTGGATTAAAAAAAGTACTGCTGTATATGGAAGCAACATGTATCACATAATAGTGGAATGCCTTCCAGTATCACAGAAAATCATTGTCCTTATTAAATATATCAATGTTATAAATGTTCTACATACATACATACATTTGTACTTGCTAACTTATGATTATTTTTTTTGGGGGGGAGGGACGGGACGTTTCAATCAAGAGGGTGTTGATAAGCAGGGCTCCCACTACTTTGAAATCAGAGGGAGAAGTGACTTCTCTTTCAGGTGCTGACAAAAGAGAAGTGAGAGACAACAGGGAGAAGTGGTGAGAGTACAGGGAGAAGTCAAAATATTTCTCTAATTGTACCACTTTTCACATTCGCGGGGCATTATCGTGACATTCGTATGTTATAATGTACTTGTTATGCATTAAAGTATATTCAGTAGTTGTTTAATTCCTTGTTTTTGTTAGCATATCATCTCGCTGATTTACATATGTCCTTGTATTTGTTTTTTGTTTGTTTGTAATAAATAAACCCTTTTCAGATTCTTTGTTTTGTCTTGCAGATGATAAAGGCACATATATGATAGTCAACTATTGTCCAATAAATAATAAATAAATAAAATTGAATAATAAATTTCATTTCGACATCAGCATTGTTTCAAACAAGTCACACATAGATAAAATGACAAAACATTAGATAAGATAAATACACAGGTATATGCAAAAACAACAAAAAACAAAATGCACTATTTACTGATGTTCTTTGCACTATATATAGTATACTATAATCAATCTAAACATATATTAACAACAATTATACAGATTTAAAACAACATATGCATGTCAAAAAATTATGAACAAAAAGAAAGTCCAAAACATACACACAGTTCTATATTAAGGACATTCAGTCCACTGAAGTTGAACTGAAAAATCATGTTGGTTGGACAACTGAAATCATCTACCTGTCACAGGTGCTCGTGGCATGGACCATCCCCCCCCCCCCTTTTTTCTAACTTTCTGTTTACAAATTTATTTTCAATAAAATTTCTTTATTATTTCATCTCTTTTTCCTTATTTTAACTTGTTCATGTCAATATTCATACAATCTTTATATAATGTTAACATCAAATTGCATGTGTCGAGTGGATTGTTAGTATCTATATAGGGTCGACACATGCAATTTGATGTTAACATAAGATTGTATGAATATTGAAACGAACAAGTTAAAATAAGGAAAAAGAAATGAAATAATAAAGAAATAAAGAAATTTGTAAACAGAAAGTTAGAAAAAAGGAGGGTGGTAAGTCCGTGCCACGAACGCCTGTGTTACCTGTATGTAAATAAAGCAGGACATGTATATATTAATTTTAATACAGGCTTGGGTGGAAAACATAACCACCTTTGTTCTTTTAAATAAATTTACGTATACAAATTCAATCAAACAATCAACCAAGCTATATCACATTATCGCAAGCTGTGAAATCGCTAATTATTTAATCAAATTTTAATGAGTGTATATTATTTACATTGCTTCTCTTTAATCACTGATTGATATTAATTAAGAAACTAATCATATCCACAAAGTTAACAATCCCTTTGGATAGCCGCCATCAAACCCAAAATAAATGAAATGAAACAATACCGACGTTAATTTCCCGAGTACGGATCCGTAGTACAGTTTTTATATTCGTAACTATTTCGGAGAAGGTCTAAAATGCAGAAGTGGGAAAACACGGAAGTAAGCCTAAAATGGGTACTTGAAAGGTCATATCTTGAAAAGTACTCAACCTATGATAAAAATCTAAACGGATTCTAAAAGCTAGTGTTCAGATCTATCTTTTAAAGATTTTTATCCTAGGTTGAGAACTTTTCAAGATATGACCTTTCAAGTACCCATTTTGGGCTTACTTGCGTGTTTTCCCACTTCCGTGTTTTAGACCTTCCCACTATTTCGATTACGTCCCTTTACAATGGTGGTTTGAAAAACGGAAATTTTGTAGTAATATGCCGATGTTTTAACGTTAAAACAGTTAAAATTAGCAAAGCGACTTGGTAAAATTACAGGGCGACTTCCACTTCTCTTTTGCCACTAGTACAAAGCGAAGTGAGCAGCCACAAGGCGACTTCTTCGCCCGAATCGCCCTCCAACATGAGCCCTGGATAAGATCTTGAATCTAACATGTTCTTGAATTTTGTCCATGCTATTTTTACCTATTATTTACAGATGTTACCAGAATGTGGGAGTTTGACATTACAACATCATATGTTAGAACCTGTTCAGAGAATACCTAGATATGAGATGTTACTCAAAGGTACTATAGTAGTCCCCCTCTTATACGGCCACTCTCACAAAAGGCGACCCCTCCCCAGATTTCAGATGCAGTGATTTAATCAAATACTACTAAGCTATTTCTCATAATAGATGCCACCCTCTTAAAAGGCCACTGGGCGCAATTTCTTTTTTGAGAAAGTCGCCGTCAAAATCCATAATTAATTAAAAAGGCCACTTTTTCTGTGCAGAAAGGATGGCCTCATAAGAGAAAGACTACTATATCTAAGGGACCCTGAAACCTGTATCAAGAAACCCCATAACATTTGACAAGACATTTTATCTAAGGGACCCTGAAACCTGTATCAAGAAACCCCATAACATTTGACAAGACATTTTATCTAAGGGACCCTGAAACCTGTATCAAGAAACCCCATAACATTTGACAAGACATTTTATCTAAGGGACCCTGAAACCTGTATCAAGAAACCCCATAACATTTGACAAGACATTTTATCTAAGGGACTCTGAAACCTGTATCAAGAAACCCCATAACATTTGACAAGACATTTTATCTAAGGGACCCTGAAACCTGTATCAAGAAACCCCATAACATTTGACAAGACATTTTATCTAAGGGACCCTGAAACCTGTATCAAGAAACCCCATAACATTTGACAAGACATTTTATCTAAGGGACCCTGAAACCTGTATCAAGAAACCCCATAACATTTGACAAGACATTTTATCTAAGGGACCCTGAAACCTGTATCAAGAAACCCCATAACATTTGACAAGACATTTTATCTAAGGGACCCTGAAACCTGTATCAGGAAACCCCATAACATTTGATAAGACATTTTATCTAAGGGACTCTGAAACCTGTATCAAGAAACCCCATAACATTTGACAAGACATTTTATCTAAGGGACCCTGAAATCTGTATCAAGAAACCCCATAACATTTGACAAGACATTTTATCTACGGGACCCTGAAACCTGTATCAAGAAACCCCATAACATTTGACAAGACATTTTATCTAAGGGACCCTGAAACCTGTATCAAGAAACCCCATAACATTTGACAAGACATTTTATCTAAGGGACCCTGAAATCTGTATCAAGAAACCCCATAACATTTGACAAGACATTTTATCTAAGGGACCCTGAAATCTGTATCAAGAAACCCCATAACATTTGACAAGACATTTTATCTAAAGGACCCTGAAATCTGTATCAAGAAACCCCATAACATTGGACAAGACATTTTTCTGTTACACCTTTAATGCTATTACATGAAAACACATCAGTGATGTAAGTGTTGGCTTGCTCACCTTGAGTGCGGTAGATCATGGGTTTGAGCACCGGTCAGGTCAAACCAAAGACTGTAGAATTGGTATTTGTTGCTTCTCTGCTAAGCATGCAGCATAATGAGAAAGAACAAAGACTGGTTGGCTCAGAAGTTTAATGGGTTAAGTTTTAGCACATAGGAGCCTATGTGAAATGAATAAAATGGGTTTCTTTTCTTAAAAGCTAGACTTCATTGTTTACAATCTGAAACTCTGTAGGTATAATCAGGTGAGTGATACAGGCTCAGGTGAGCCTCTAGTTTAAAGACACTGTCAACAATATTTCAGTGATATCCGAGTAGTCAGTTTTAATGGTGGTGGAAACTGGATTACCAGGAGCAGACTAGGTTTAACCAGATTTTTCTACACGGAAAAAAATTATGCTAGATTTTATAATTAACTGTTATATATAATTGTAAAGGGGGTTGGTTTAATGACATTTCCAACAATATATATAGTTGTGTAGAGGTTAGAGTTATGGTGTTTAATGCCACTTCCAACAATATATATAGTTGTGTAGAGGTTAGAGTTATGGTGTTTAATGCCATTTCCAACAATATATATAGTTATATAGAGGTTAGAGTTATGGTGTTTAATGCCACTTCCAACAATATATATAGTTGTGTAGAGGTTAGAGTTATGGTGTTTAATGCCACTTCCAACAATATATATAGTTGTGTAGAGGTTAGAGTTATGGTGTTTAATGCCATTTCCAACAATATATATAGTTATATAGAGGTTAGAGTTATGGTGTTTAATGCCACTTCCAACAATATATATAGTTGTGTAGAGGTTAGAGTTATGGTGTTTAATGCCACTTCCAACAATATATATAGTTGTGTAGAGGTTAGAGTTATGGTGTTTAATGCCACTTCCAACAATATATATAGTTGTATAGGGGTTAGGGCTATGGTGTTTAATGCCACTTCCAACAATATATATAGTTGTGTAGAGGTTAGAGTTATGGTGTTTAATGCCACTTCCAACAATATATATAGTTGTGTAGAGGTTAGAGTTATGGTGTTTAATGCCACTTCCAACAATATATATAGTTGTGTAGAGGTTAGAGTTATGGTGTTTAATGCCACTTCCAACAATATATATAGTTATATAGAGGTTAGAGTTATGGTGTTTAATGCCACTTCCAACAATATATATAGTTATATAGAGGTTAGAGTTATGGTGTTTAATGCCACTTCCAACAATATATATAGTTGTGTAGAGGTTAGAGTTATGGTGTTTAATGCCATTTCCAACAATATATATAGTTATATAGAGGTTAGAGTTATGGTGTTTAATGCCACTTCCAACAATATATATAGTTGTGTAGAGGTTAGAGTTATGGTGTTTAATGCCACTTCCAACAATATATATAGTTGTGTAGAGGTTAGAGTTATGGTGTTTAATGCCACTTCCAACAATATATATAGTTATATAGAGGTTAGAGTTATGGTGTTTAATGCCACTTCCAACAATATATATAGTTGTGTAGGGGTTAGAGTTATGGTGTTTAATGCCACTTTCAACACGATATATAATTGTATATTTCAGATTACCTCAAACGTCTTCCAGAAGAGGCAGCAGACAGAGATGATGCTCAAGGTGATTTGTCTTTATTCTGTGTTGGGAAATCTGTGCAGGTTTATTATCATTTGTTTTTACAGTCAAACCTGCCCATGTGGTCACCTCTATTAAGCAGTCACCTGTCTTAAAAATTCACATTTTTCTTGTCCTGTCATACAAAATTTCATATGAATTGAACCTCTTTTAAGAGGCCACCTGTCTTAAAAGACCACCTTTTCTTTGTCCCAAGGGTGACCCCTTAATACAGGTTTGACTATGCATTACTGTTGGAGATCCAGTTATCAAGAGGGTAGAGTTGTGATCCAATTAATCGATTTAACCCTGCCACATTTTTGTGCTTGTCCCAAGCCAGGACTTGGATTTCCATCGTCATATATTTTGGTCAGCTTTTGTGTGTGTGTGTGTGTGTGTGTGTTCAGTGAGTTAAGTAAGCTGAGAGGTGATTGTGTTTTGCTGATATTGGTGGAATTGTTGACCATCATTGTTTAAGCTTTCTTTTCATAACAATATGAACCACTAATTTATTACATAATTTATTTTGATTACAGTATGCCTTTTTGTCAGATGTTGGCTAATATTCTGACAAAATTCTGATACCGACCATTTTCCTCTGCACATATGTGGTTATTTTATGTATATTCATTCATTTTTGAGTGCAATCAAAGTGTGCAGATAAGTCTTCAAATATTTAATGGACCATCTTTTACAAGAAAAATTATGAACATAAATGAACACGAAATAAAATGTTTTACACCTCGGAAACAAATTAAAACATAAGAGTTGGATTTTCTCTTGCTGTTCTTCACCACTATTTTTAACAAGGAGCATTTTTAATATGCACTTGCCAGTAGTTGTAAGTAAATTCTTGTCAACATTTTGTCATTTCATACTGTAAACTTACATATATTTTTATATTGATTTATATGTTGATGGAATGTATTTTTTTACTTGTTTATGTGAAGAATTTCCCAGAATAAAAAGCTAAACTAAAAGTGAAAAATAAAAACATTGTTAATGTTAAGAACAATGTTTATTTTTCAGTGGCCCTAGGTCTTGTTACCAATGCAGCATGCCATTCAAATGAGGCCATGAAAAAAATTGTAAGTCTTTTAGTAAAGTTTTATATGGTGCACACTTTGTCAGATTGTCAGTATCCATGCAAAAAAATTTGGTTGGGAACTTTAGTTTCTGTGCTGTATATCAAATTTGGCATAGACTTTTTGAGGAGAAAAAAACTGCCCAATATTGATTGGAAAAAAATAGTAATACTTATCATAGAGAACATAATTTTATACATCAAGGGAAAAAATTGTGACTTGTGATAAAACTTAAAAAAAAGAAAAAAAAAAAGAAGTATATTATGATCTTTATATTTCATAATAAAATGAAAAACAAAAAATACTATACTGTCAGAACACTTCCAAAATACTATACTGTCAGAACACTTCCAAAATACTATACTGTCAGAACACTTCCAAAATACTATACTGTCAGAACACTTCCAAAATACTATACTGTCAGAACACTTCCAAAATACTATACTGTCAGAACACTTCCAAAATACTATACTGTCAGAACACTTCCAAAATACTATACTGTGGGAACACTTCCAAAATACTATACTGTCAGAACACTTCCAAAATACTATACTGTCAGAACACTTCCAAAATATTATACTGTCGGAACACTTCCAAAATACTATACTGTCAGAACACTTCCAAAATACTATACTGTCAGAACACTTCCAAAATACTATACTGTCAGAACACTTCCAAAATACTATACTGTCAGAACACTTCCAAAATACTATACTGTCAGAACACTTCCAAAATACTATACTGTCAGAACACTTCCAAAATACTATACTGTCAGAACACTTCCAAAATACTATACTGTGGGAACACTTCCAAAATACTATACTGTCAGAACACTTCCAAAATACTATACTGTCAGAACACTTCCAAAATACTATACTGTCAGAACACTTCCAAAATACTATACTGTCAGAACACTTCCAAAATACTATACTGTGGGAACACTTCCAAAATACTATACTGTCAGAACACTTCCAAAATACTATACTGTCAGAACACTTCCAAAATACTATACTGTCAGAACACTTCCAAAATATTATACTGTCGGAACACTTCCAAAATACTATGCTGTCAGAACACTTCCAAAATACTATACTGTCAGAACACTTCCAAAATACTATACTGTCAGAACACTTCCAAAATACTATACTGTCAGAACACTTCCAAAATACTATACTGTCAGAACACTTCCAAAATACTATACTGTCAGAATACTTCCAAAATACTATACTGTCAGAACACTTCAAAAATACTATACTGTCAGAACACTTCCAAAATACTATACTGTCAGAACACTTCCAAAATACTATACTGTCAGAACACTTCCAAAATACTATACTGTCAGAACACTTCCAAAATACTATACTGTCAGAACACTTCCAAAATACTATACTGTCAGAACACTTCCAAAATACTATATTGTCAGAACACTTCCAAAATACTATATTGTCAGAACACTTCCAAAATACTATACTGTCAGAACACTTCCAAAATACTATATTGTCAGAACACTTCCAAAATACTATACTGTCGGAACACTTCCAAAATCTAATAGAAAAACAAAAAATACTATACTGTTGGAACACTTCCAAAATCTAATAGAAAAACAAAAAATACTATACTGTCGGAACACTTCCAAAATACTATACTGTCGGAACACTCCAAAATACTATACTGTCAGAACACTTCCAAAATACTATACTGTCGGAACACTTCCAAAATACTATACTGTCAGAACACTTCCAAAATACTATACTGTCAGAACACTTCCAAAATACTATACTGTCAGAACACTTCCAAAATACTATACTGTCAGAACACTTCCAAAATACTATACTGTCAGAACACTTCCAAAATACTATACTGTCAGAACACTTCCAAAATACTATACTGTCGGAACACTTCCAAAATACTATACTGTCAGAACACTTCCAAAATACTATACTGTGGGAACACTTCCAAAATACTATACTGTCAGAACACTTCCAAAATACTATACTGTCAGAACACTTCCAAAATACTATACTGTCGGAACACTTCCAAAATACTATACTGTCAGAACACTTCCAAAATACTATACTGTCAGAACACTTCCAAAATACTATACTGTCAGAACACTTCCAAAATACTATACTGTCAGAACACTTCCAAAATACTATACTGTCGGAACACTTCCAAAATCTAATAGAAAAACAAAAAATACTATACTGTCGGAACACTTCCAAAATACTATACTGTCGGAACACTCCAAAATACTATACTGTCAGAACACTTCCAAAATACTATACTGTCGGAACACTTCCAAAATACTATACTGTCAGAACACTTCCAAAATACTATACTGTCAGAACACTTCCAAAATACTATACTGTCAGAACACTTCCAAAATACTATACTGTCAGAACACTTCCAAAATACTATACTGTCAGAACACTTCCAAAATACTATACTGTCAGAACACTTCCAAAATACTATACTGTCGGAACACTTCCAAAATACTATACTGTCAGAACACTTCCAAAATACTATACTGTGGGAACACTTCCAAAATACTATACTGTGGGAACACTTCCAAAATACTATACTGTCAGAACACTTCCAAAATACTATACTGTCAGAACACTTCCAAAATACTATACTGTCAGAACACTTCCAAAATACTATACTGTCAGAACACTTCCAAAATACTATACTGTCAGAACACTTCCAAAATACTATACTGTCAGAACACTTCCAAAATACTATACTGTCGGAACACTTCCAAAATACTATACTGTCGGAACACTTCCAAAATACTATACTGTCAGAACACTTCCAAAATACTATACTGTGGGAACACTTCCAAAATACTATACTGTCAGTACACTTCCAAAATACTATACTGTCAGAACACTTCCAAAATACTATACTGTCAGAACACTTCCAAAATACTATACTGTCGGAACACTTCCAAAATACTATACTGTCGGAACACTTCCAAAATACTATACTGTCGGAACACTTCCAAAATACTATACTGTCGGAACACTTCCAAAATACTATACTGTCAGAACACTTCCAAAATACTATACTGTCAGAACACTTCCAAAATCTAATAGAAAAACAAAAAATACTATACTGTTGGAACACTTCCAAAATACTATACTGTCGTAACACTTCCAAAATCTAATAGAAAAACAAAAAATACTATACTGTCAGAACACTTCCAAAATACTATACTGTTGGAACACTTCCAAAATCTAATAGAAAAACAAAAAATACTATACTGTCGGAACACTTCCAAAATCTAATAGAAAAACAAAAAATACTATACTGTTGGAACACTTCCAAAATCCAATAGAAAAACAAAAAATACTATACTGTTGGAACACTTCCAAAATCTAATAGAAAAACAAAAAATAATATACTGTTGGAACACTTCCAAAATCTAATAGAAAAACAAAAAATACTATACTGTTGGAACACTTCCAAAATCTAATAGAAAAACAAAAAATACTATACTGTTGGAACACTTCCAAAATCTAATAGAAAAACAAAAAATACTATACTGTCGGAACACTTCCAAAATCTAATAGAAATTTCATAGAAAGAGGCAAAATTGATACCCCCTACTTTTACACACATATATATGACTGCTCACTTTCCTGGCTTGGTACAGATACTGCAATAAAAAGTGGCAGGGTTAAACTAGAATAGAATGTAATAGGTCTAAGAATACAATACCTGATTCTAACTGGCAATTGACCTTTCTTTAGTGATATCAATTTTTTTTAGATGTTTTGTTTACACCAAAAAATTGTGGTTTCAGATAATTTGCAAATTACATGTACTTCTCTTATTCATTTAAGGATTGATCGCAATTTTTGTTCTGTTCATGAAGAAATAACCTCAATCAAGTTGTACACACCGTGTAACCCACGTAGCGGGTTATGCAAGGGTGTGTACAACCCGACTGACGTTATTTTGAATGAACCGAACAAATAATTTCGATCAATCCTTATAAATTAATTCAAACTTTTATTTGTTATGATATTGAAAAATATATTTATTTTTTCAAAATAAGGCAAATAATCGGAAATAAATTTAAATAACCCCAAAGGTTTAAAGAAAATCAAATGATGACAACGGCACTCGATGCCTTGAGAACGACGTCCATTTTTAGATTCTGTACATTGGAAAATAACACGTATAAAATGACATGTGACTCTAAAATTAATTTATATGCAATTATTTGTGTGTTTTTTTACAGTGTATTAATTAATTAGTTAATTTTAACTTGGATAAAATTAAGTTAATTTAACTTGGATAAAATTAAGCGTAAGTAAATATGTTATTTTCATTTTGTAGGATAGCTTCAATAAATTATTAGAAATTGTTAGAAAGATTGATACAAATGAGAATCTGATCAGTCCGACTAGAGAGCTGATACGTGAAGGTAGAATTATTAAGATATCTGCTCGTGGTGGAGAGAGATTGGAAAGATTTCTAATTTTGGTAAGACTTATTTGTTTAATGGTAAATATTGTATTTATTTTTATA
Organism: Bathymodiolus brooksi; assembly: GCA_963680875.1. Classification (NCBI taxonomy): domain Eukaryota; kingdom Metazoa; phylum Mollusca; class Bivalvia; order Mytilida; family Modiolidae; genus Bathymodiolus; species Bathymodiolus brooksi. The sequence goes on from OY804575.1 coordinate 61,621,754, forward strand.
ATTATGACATGTGTGTTCCCATCCCTTCACTTCAAGAACATTCTTATACATGTATTACGTTATTTTATGATAGATGTAAGTTAAATTTTAATTGGCAGAAAGTGGTTTTTAAATTTTAACTCAAATTCTTGAGTATTTTGAAGTAAAATCATTGATCTGTTCAACATCAACACAATAGTTTTAACTGTAATTCAATTTATATTGAATGTCATTTTTTCTTCAGTTTAATGACCTGATGTTGATTTGTTTTGAGCCATTGTTGGGAAGTTACAAGATCAGGTCACAACTTGAAATGGACGGCATGGAGGTATGTCTGTGACCAGCTTTCTTACACATTTTAGAAGCATGGGAATATAACACAACATATTTCACACATTTAAGATAGCACTTCATGATACAATGTATGCTAATTACAGCTTCATATACAGTCAAGCTTGCCCATGTGGTCACCTCTATTAAGCAATCACCTGTATTAAAAGGTCACTTTTTTCTTGTCCTGTCAGAGAAAATTTAATATGAATTAAACCTCTTTTAAGAGGTTACGTTTCTTAAAAGGCCACTTTTCTTTGTCCCAAAGGTGACCTCTTAATACAAGTTTGACTGTACTTAGTAAGGCAGAAATCTTTGTTTCCTGTCAATTATAATCTATTTTAGTTGGATTTACAACTACCTATGCAAATTCTGCTCAGACGAGGTGTACTCGATACACCATTATGTGATAAAGTTTGTCAGTGACTTGCGACAGGTCGTTGGTTTTCTGCGGGGACTCTGGTTTCCTCCACCAATAAAACTAACCGCCAGGTCCACGATATAATTGAAATATTGTTGAAAGTGGCATTAAACACCATAACCCTATCCCTAACCCCATAATTTTACTCTCAATGAAACTTTAAAAAAATCATCATTCCTTGAATTAGCATTTTAAATTACTGTCTTTTTTGTCTTTTCCTCAGTACATTGTTTATTTAAGTGAACACAGTCTTTCTTCCATGTGAAACTTGAGGCTTTAGGCAATCAGGTAACTTTGGCCATATAAATCATTTTATTTTCAATAAACTGTTATTTCTGTGTTCATCAAATTTGCTAAGTGCTGGGTAATAACTGCTATCCTTATTTTAGACATATTTATGCACAATGCATACATTAATGTTAAAATTCATACAAGATATTAAATATAACACTAGGATTCAGAAACAAGCTAAAAATAGCTTATACTAATCTGTCTCCTAAATAATATGCACGCTTATACACTTGGTACCAGATTTTGTTTGAACAGATGCTTGTGTAATGAACTACTGTTCATTCTCAACCTGGTGTGTAAAATTTGGCTCATTCGAGTACCACTATAATAATAAAAGAGAACACTTGATATTCTGATTTTTAATACATTATTATTAGTATATTATTTCTGGTTATTATTTATCTATCAGTACAGTGTATATATTTTAGTATTACATGTATTAGTATATTATTTCTGTACACAGTGTATCTATAGCATTATTAAATGTAGAAAGCTGCTTGTATTTAGTGTGTTATGTTTTTATAGATAATGGAACGCAGTGATAAATGCCTTCGTTGGGTAGGTGTAGAAAATAGAAATAGTATAATAACCCTTCCTACAATTTTATTTTTAAAATCTTTGGTGGATGGCTTAGCTTCTTCTTCATTTTTATCCTTATTCTTTATATAATTAGCAAGCATTTATTTTCATCCCTTTTGGTTGAAAAAAAAAGTTTTTGTATGTAGATCCAGTCATTCCCAAGGTCCATCGGACATGTGGCAATGTCCTCTGTAAAAATTGGTTTGGTCCAGTAAAAGGTTATTCATTACTGGATCAAGTGACCAGTAAGAATCTGAGCACCTTCTCTGTGGAGTATGTGAATGTCCTATAAACTTGATGCTGGGTCCAGTAATTTGTACTCCTTTATTGGACTGAATGTTCATTCAACTTCTATTTACCTTGGGAAACACTGTAGATCAGATAGATGAAATGATGTACAGTGAACACCAGAGATTCCTATTATAAATCAAGTTTGTATCTAGGAAGGGGACTCTGTGAAAAAGTGCCTTTAATTTGAAAATGCACCCCCATAAAATTCTCCTTTTTTCACATTTTATGCAACCTTGTGTATGCAAATCTTCAAATTCTGTTTTTCATTGCAGAGGAAATTTGACCTTTTGCAAAATCCTAGCTGAAATTCTGCTAAATAAGTTCACAAGAGGAACATTTCTGTATTTAACTAATGGTGGTCAACTACAAACAGTTACAAGTTGTATTAAGTAAAAAACATGTTTATGGTGTATGAACTATTGAAGGAGACTTTTAATTTCTTTCTTTAATATTAGAATGATAATGGTGGCTGCCATGGCCATGATCGTATGGTAGTTGGATTTACAACTACCTATGCAATCAGTGCCTATCACCACTAATGCGAGTTCAAATTCTGCTCAGACGAGGTGTACTCGATACGCCATTATGTGATAAAGTTTGTCAGTAACTTGCGACAGGTCGTTGGTTTTCTCCGGGGACTCTTGTTTCTTCCACCAATAAAACTGACCGCCAGGCCCACGTTATAATTGAAATATTGTTGAAAGTGGCGTTAAACACCATAACCCTATCCCTAACCCCATAATTTTACTCTCAATGAAACTTTAAAAAAATCATCATTCCTTGAATTAGCATTTTAAATTACTGTCTTTTTTGTCTTTTCCTCAGTACATTGTTTATATAAGTGAACACAGTCTTTCTTCCATGTGAAACTTGAGGCTTTAGGCAATCAAAATGGCCTAAGTACTGTTATGGGTTATGGTATGACAGAAATATTTCCATAGTAAAAAAAAACAAACTTTCTAACAAATAGTGTACAGATCCTCTTAAACCATAATAATAATGTCTGTACTCATTTGATCATGTAGTTTTGCATGTGCAAATACCATACGAATAATTAGATGTGTACTCAATTAATCATTTAGATTTGCATGTACAATACAGTCAAACCTGCCTTAAAAGGGCACCTTTATGTAACAAATCCCTGTCTATAAAAGGCAGTCTCATATTTCCCATTGACGAATAGTGCATATAATTTTAAACTGTATATAGAGGGCAACTGGTTATAAAAGCCACATTTTCAGGTTCCCTTGAGTGACCTTTATATACAGGTTTGACTGTATAAAAATATTTATTTATTTAATATGGGTTATCCTAAAAAAAAAAAAAATGGTTTCCTGATCCACAATATTAACAGGGATTGGAGCATCTGAATCCACCCACGGTTTTAGGGAGTTTCTTGGTACACAATCTTTAGTTTTCTGTGTAAGTGTTGAGTCCACCATTCTTTGTCTTTTTCCTTTTTTCTTGGTATTGTCTGTCCTTTGAATTACAGTTTTGGACCCATTTAGTATCTTCAAACTTTTCTATAATAGTCTCTAATTAGAATATCGAAACATCACCCATTTTTGATGGTTGCCTGTTTCAACTGAAAAAAAACCCCTTGTATTATCATGTTAAAATAACATAAAACCATCTCAAGATATCGATGAGCTTAAAATGTCATCTATAAAGTAATTTTTTTTTTACAATATTTAGGATTTTCCCCAATTTTTGTAGTAAGTCACTCAAATGCTTTGAACTGGCTTAATGTCTAAGGGACAGTGCCTGCTCCCATATTAGTCCAGGGCACTTGCAAGTAACAAGCCCCCACTTGAACCTAAGAATGAATTTCAGCATTTACAGGGTGAAGGAGGGCTGTTAGAGAGCCTTTTCGATATTAGACCATATAACAGCAGCATAAGTGTACTAAATAACAGTAATACTCTTTTTTACCATAGTGTGTATATAAATTAACAATGTCCAAAGGAAAGACCATGTAATTATTGACATCATACCTACTAGGAAACCAGAGTTCATAAGTTTATTCACCTTAACTGTTGAAAACTGGTGATGTAGTACACATGCTACACAAACAACGGAACTGCTTCTTAGTCATTTGTTCTGTATATGATTTTTTTTTTTGGCTAGAAAGTTTGTGCAGTTAAATCTTCCAATCAAACATTGTAATTTTCATCAAAATTATTTTTAGCAGCCAATTATCATTGTTTAAATCGGTCAGTTTTATATCATAGAAATAGACCCTTTTCATAACCCTCTCAGGCGAGGTTTACTCGATACAACATTATGTTATAAAGTTTGTCAGTGACAGGCGGCAGGTCGGTGGTTTTCTCCGATACTCAAGTTTCCTCCACCAATAAAAGTGACCACCACGATATAACTGAAATATTGTTGAAAGTGGCGTTAAACATCATAACACCTAACCCTTTAATATAATGCTTTTATTCTTTGAAATCTCTGATCTTAAGTTGTTTGTACTATAAAGATAATTGATACATTTATATTCATTCGTAATTGTAATTTATATACAAACAATATAGTATATTCCTTAATGTTATATAAAAAAAATTAAATCTTTAAAATTTCATAATATGTCAATATTGTTTTACATCATCACATTCATTACATTTCTTACTGTTATTTTTGGAATTGGTAAACATATTTATTTAATTAGATTTTTTTGAATTGCTAAACATATTTATTTAATTAGATATAAATAGAAAATATTTATTTTATTTTTAGCATGATTTTTAAACTCTTTGATATTATTTCATGTCAGTAATAAATTGTCAGTACATGTATTTTTGCAGGTATCTTACTTTATCCTGGATGAACCTTGCGGTAACATTTCTGAATTCTTTTTTTTTCTTCTGCAGATATTAGAGGGAGAGAGTATAGACATTCCTAACACATTCTACGTCAAAAGTAGACAGAAAATTATTCAATTCTTAGATGAGTAAGTAATTTTAAACAATTTATGCAATTATTTATTAAGTGTTTTTTATACGAGTGGATTTTTTCTGCCAAAATGTTTAAACAAAAGCAATTTCTTTATTCAGTATTTTTTTCTACAGTAACATTCACGATACAGTATAAGTAGTCTCCCCAACTTCAATAGGAAAAAGAGTTTGCAGATACCAAAGGGATAATCAGAATCTGTAAATCGAACAAGGATAGTCAACACAATGGCCAAAAGAAAAAGGACAAATAACAATCTACAAAACATTACACATAAAACTAAAGATTGAGTAACACAAACCCCACTAAAAACCGGCAATGAATTCAGGTGCTCCGGAAGGGTAGGCAGTTCCTGCTCCATTAGTGGTACCCATCATGAATGAGGAAAGGACCAGGATGTGTCTTCTGACGATATACCAGTAGGTACCATTTACAAGTACATATTCCTCATATTTTAAGGCTTTTCAGGATGGCATGTCCACCTCAGATACTCAGATATTTTGCAGTAATATCATTGGTACCTTCGACTTCTGTAAAATAAGTTAAGACTATATGGGCATATATATATTATGGCTGTCAAAGTTTACGTTAGGGTTATGGTGTTTAATGCCACTGTCAACAATATTTCAGCTATATCATGGCGGTCAGTTTTATTGGTGGAGGAAACCAGAGTACCCTGAGAAAACCACCGACCTGTCTCAAGTCAGTGACAAACTTTATCACATAATGTTGTATCGAGTACACATCGTCATGAATGGGGTTCGAACTCACAACTCATGGGCACTGATTGCACAGGTAGTTGTAAATCCAGCTACCATAAGATCACTACCACACATTTCCTGGTATTTAAAGATATAAATCACCACAATTGACACCAAATAAAATGGAACAAATTTTATTTCTGTTTTGCTAAATGAATTGCTGAACTTCTCTTTTATTTTTAGGAATGCCAATGGTGAACCTTCAGGATGGTGTGAGGTGAGCTAATTCTTATTTCTTTAATCAATGTAAAAATACACTTGGTTGAATGGATATTGAGGCAAGGCATTTCAGTTTTATTCTCATACCCAAGAATCATCCAATAAGAATACAATATATTGTCATGAAAGCATCAAAGTTACAAGTTCAGTCTGAAGATATAGCATCAGAATGCTGTTTGTTGTATGTCATATTCTGAATTAACAGGAACTACTTCCCATTCCAGACCACCTGGTTTTTTGTGGGGGTTTGTGCTGCTCAATCTTTAGTTTTCTGTATAGTGTTTTGTAGATCATTGTTTGTTCTTTTTGTCATTGCATTGTCTGCCCTTCTTCAATTTGCAGCTTCTGATTACCCCTTTGGTATCTTCAAACTTGAGTATTCAGATTGGTTGAATTTTTAGTATGAAATACAAAATTATATTTGAAAGATTTATGTTGGTAACACTTAACTGCTTAAAACTTAATTGACACTTAAAATTACTTGAAATGTAAATGAGATTAATCTACAGTTAAGGTTAAATTGAGACTTAAATTTAATTGATGTTTGTGCCACCCAGCTCTAAATAATAATGGTTGTTTTCTGTGGATATTATGGTACATGTACTGTTATCTTCAGTGCGAAAACATCCTGATGTTACTGATTGATTGATGTTTAACACCAATCTTAACAGTATTTCATCTACAGTCAAAGTTTCCTTAGTGACCACCTCTATTAAGCAACAACTTGTATAATGTGACCTTAATTTTATTTCCCCATCACAGTGCATTTCAAACCATTAAACCTGTATTAAATGACCACCTGTCTTATGTGGCCATATTTCACTGTTCCCTTGGTCGCATAAGACAGGTTTGACTGTATATCGTGTAGTTGATATAATTGAACTATTGTTAAAGTTAAAGATTGGAAGTAAATAAATAAAAACACGTAATCCTAATGTTTATTGGAACATTTTATTATTAAGTTATACTAGGGAGATGTTAGTTATGTAAATTTATGAATACATTTTGTATTTTATATGTACGTTGCCTATTGCTTTAGATGAAAATTTTTGTATAAATATGTACTATATGTACTGGTACCTAGACCTGGAAATGGAATCATTTCTAAAATTCGGTGTGGTCATGATCGTATGGTAGTTGGATTTACAACTACATATGCAATCAGTGCCTATCACCACTAAAGTTGTGAGTTCGAATCCCCCTCAGGCGAGGTGTACTAGATACATGTACAACATTATGGGATAAAGTTTGTCAGTGACAGGTCGGTGGTTTTCTCCGGGTACTCTGGTTTCCTCCACGAATAAAACTGACGGCCACAATATAACTGAAATATTATTGAAAGTGGTGTTAAACACCTAAATACCATAACCCTCTTACACTGGGTTTTCAATAGAATAAAACAAATATTTTGATTTCAGACGATAAAACAGACGATAGCACAGTACAAAAGAAGAAAATCACAGAAAGGCGATTCACGGAAAGCTCACAGAAATAAGGAGGTAAGGGAAACACCCAAAGAGAAGAAATTGATGAAATTATGTCTAGCCTGGTGCATAGTATTGAAATTTTTCAGTATGAATATTTGAAATAAAATGAAAAGCAAAAAATACCTCACTGTCGGATCAATTCCAAAATCCAATTGAAAATTTGTAGAAACAGACAAAATTGATACCCCTAACACACATATACATGACTGCTCACATTTATATGATTGGAACAAAGGAACCATCCAGTGAGACACTTCTGTACTAGACTCCCAGCTAAGATGTTATTAATCAGATGTAAATAAGTATCATCTGAATTGTCAACAAAATTAAGTACACTACTGTTAATACATGTAACTAACAATTGTATGTTACTAAATAAAGAATAGCAAAAGACGATCCAATGCTGTCGGATAGTTAATGGAATCTAAAGACAGAAACATTTTAAACTGACCATATATATCGTTTAAAAGAAAATTTCTGTGTATTTGCTAACCTTACTGACCCTAAATTTTAGTGCCTACACAAAAATTGTTATCGACATTTTTGGACAAGCACTGTTGAAGTCCGATCCTTGCACGGCCGTAGGCCAGGTCTGAATAAAGTGAGGCAAAGGGGGTGAATTTTGACAAATTTTGAGAAAAAAAATTGTTTATTTGCTTTCAAAGGTTACACTTGCTGTTTCAAAAGTGAGGCCTTTGCCTCCATTGTGCTACGGCCATGCCTTGTCTTGTATAATGTAGGTAAAAATTGAAAAGACTACCGATTTGCATTATTTGAGAACAAAAATGTTTCAATGTTCTGTATATCAAAATAATTTTGTGTAAAATTCTTACTTTCAGATGACAGATGAGGAACTAGGAAAAGTAGCGCCAAAATGGATAAAAGATGACGAGGTCACAATGTGTATGAAGTGTGCCGTCAAATTTACAGCCATTCGCAGACGACATCATTGTAGAGCATGTGGTGATGTAAGTTTGATGTGGAATTATGAGTAAATTAAGTGCTATTCCTGAACTGTTGGGGGGTTGCGTAGGTGGCTAAGTCATTGATTTTCTTACCCCAGACCACACACCACTGATATGGATTCAAGGCACGATATCAAGTGTTAAGGTTTCCAGTCACCTACCCCAGGTCACGGCTTTCCTCCCCCAATAAGTTTGGTAGTCATGATATCGCTGAAAGTGAAGATAAACACCAATAAACCAAACAAAACCTCGACATTTGATTTTATTTCAGTTTCGGAAGAATTATCCATCATGTTCATTTACATCCATTTCTTTTCATGTTCAAAGTATGATAGTTGAAGTTAAATCTTCTTTATCCAAATTGTGTTGCCAGAAACTAAAAACTTTGTAAAATTAGTACCGACTTCTCCTCAGTTTATTGAAATTTTATTTTAAATAATGCATTTTTAGATAAGATCTTAAATGAAATCAAAGGTGGTTTTAAAAATGAACATTACTAATCATATTTTTATAAATAGTCTCAAATTCAGGCTAATTTTGTAAGGTTTAAAAATTCTTAATTAGTTTAAAATATGTAGAATAAATGTTATTAAGCTTTCATGTTTTTTTATGCCTTATTAAAGGTTGTTTGTGGAAGATGTTCTTCCAAGAAAATGCCTTTACATTATGTTGACGATAAAGTGAATCGAGTATGTGGTGACTGTTACCTTTTACTGAGTAATGATGTCACACCTACACAGGAGAAGAACAAAAAGAACAAAGACCTTTTACACGTAAGAACATAACTAAAATGCATGTTATGGAAATTTTTTTCAGAAATTAAACTATGAGATTAGATTAGATTAAACATATTTTATTGCTAATATTTTAACAATTGGATTGGACACAAATTATATCAATTTACAAAGGTCCTCTCCACATATTAAATAATTATAATAGTCAAATACAATATACAACATTATAAATTCTTGTCACTTATGAAAAATGAAAAAAAAACAACAAAATACAAAACAAAAAGTATGAAATTATACAATATAAGCATTTTTAACGGTACTTGTATGTGAAATGAAAGCAACGGGAAATTATAAAACTATTGAAGATTGATCTTTTTCATATTTGTTTTCTATTGACTTAAGTAATAGCACAAACTATGGAGCAAAACCCCATTGAACATCGTTTATTATATTGCACATTAGAAGACATTCATTATCAGTTTTTATACAGTGCTCCCTCGGTCTATCGCCCCCCCGTTTTATTGCCAACCTCGCCTATCGCCAAAATTCTTGTCTGTCCGGATTTCACCCATTAAAAATACCCTGTTATACTGCCAAACTCAGCTACTGTCACAGGTTTTCAGACACAAAAGTCGTAAAACCAATTTTAATTCCCCCGTTAGTACCGCCCACAACTACCTTTTGACAGCTGTGTATTGATCAGTAATTATGGAATGTCAAAACTGGTCATCGGACACGGTCATTGATCTCATAGTTGAGGGTCGGAACAGGTGATCAGTTGTTTTGATTAGAATAATTACCTGTATTTACTTTTCTAGTAATTACATTTGTACTTTTAATCCTGAGTAAAATTTGTAATTTATTTAGTTGTCATAAAAATGTCGTGCTTGAAGAGAAAGCGTAATTAATTAGACAATAAACAAAAACGTGCAATTATAAGTTATGCAAAGGAAAATCCAAAATTAACATAACAACAAATTGTTGATAATTTGACAATTAAATGGGATCTTCCAATAACCCCACAAATGAAGATGAACTGTTGCTGTCACATGTTTATAATGACCTTGATGTCCCGAGCTACAAATGACGGTTCAAGAATTTGTCAACATTGACAAACATCTGCAAACTGTACAGGACATTTCCGATGTGAATATAATTATTCTAATTTATTTATTTATTAAACATCTATTATTTATACTTATGTATTTGTACAAGTGCAAAATGCATGTCAGTCGAGTTGAAAGTTTATCTTTTCATATGATCACATAACTTCCAGTTTTCAATGTCCCTCAGTTTATTGCCAAACTACCGACTGCACAGAAGGTGGCGGTTTAACGAGAGAGCACTGTAGTTTCATTGAAATCTATCTGCAATTTGGAAACATTTATCAGGGGCCTTTGTGGTCATCATCGTATGGTAGTTGGATTTACAACTACCTATGCAGTCAGTACCTATCACCACTTATGTTGAAAGTTTGAATGCCACTCATTGCGAGGTGTACTCGATACAACATTATGTGATAAAGTTTGTTAGTGACTTGCAGCAGGTCAGTGGTTTTCACCGGTTTCCTCCACCAATAAAACTGACCACCATGATATAAATGAAATATTATTGAAAGTGGCGTTAAACACCACAACCCTCTAAAACATTTTTCTTTTTTGTCGTCGCACAATAATAATTGTTGTGTTAACACAAGATACAAATGTACTTGTCACATAGTACAAATGAATAAAGATGATGTCAATGAATAAGCTGATAAAAAAAAAGGAAAATTGTCTACAATTAAAAACAACTGTTCTTGACTATAACACTAAGCTGGATTAAAGCGATTTTAAAAACATTATTATTATGTAAATTCAATGCAATTAAAATACATGCGAGATTATATATTTTTGGTCTATTGTACCTATGCAGTCAGTGCCCATCACCACTAAAGTTGTGAGCTTGAATCCTGCTCATGGCGATGTGTACTTGATACAACATTATGTGATCAAGTTTGTCTATGACTTGCGGCAGGTCTGTTTTCTCCGGATACTCCAGTTTCCTCTACTAATAAAACTGAACACCATGGTATAACTGAAATATTGTTGAAAGTGGTGTTAAATACCATAACCCCAACAAACTGATATTAAACAAATAGTTTTATATTCCAGATAAGTGCCAGTGATCCATCAGTTCTATCAGGTTACCTCCATATTAGTTCTGATAAAGGGAAAAATTGGCATAAACGATGGGTGCTTATACATAATAAGTTTGCCATGTACACATTCAAGGCTCATCAGGTAAGACATAGTTATAAAAATATTAATGATGTTGAAACAAAAGTCTGTTGAGAATGATAATCCATATACTGTGCTAAATAGTTCCTATAGTAGTCCCTCTTAGAAGGCCACCATGCAAAAGTGGTCCCATTAGATTCCTTCACCAATAAAACTAACAAACTGTATAACCGAAAAATGGTTAAGAGTGGTTTTAAACATCCATAATCCTTAACTCATATCATTTGATACCATATTTATTTCTGTTTCTATTTAGATTTTGTTTATTTTTGCAGTTTTAATATAATATATTTTCCTTGATTTTTAGGATCCCTATGCCCTAACATCATTAGCACTTCCAGGTCATATTGTAGAGCATGTAGAAAAAGTAGAACATATTAACAGGGAACATATGTTTAAAATCTCACATCGACGATCAACACTTCTTTTATCTTCTGAAGCTGCAGCTAGTAAAAAGAGGTTAGTACAAAACACAATGCTTTGTTAATTACTCCATCTCTTGGCTGCATCAGTGGCGTAATGGTTAGCGTGCTCACCTCGAGTGCGGTAAATGGTGGGTTCGAGCCCAGATCAGGTCAAACCAAAGACTATAAAATTGGTATTTGTTGCTTCTCCACTATTAAGCACGCAGCATTAAGGAGAAAGAGCAAAGACTGGTTGGCTTGGAATCAGGATATTGTGTCCGAGTGGGGCTACATGTCTATCCGCAGACTGTTGTTTTAGTGGGCTAGGACTATAAAAATCAAGCCTCATCATCATCATCTCATTGAAAATTATCTTGTTCTCGCCATGATATAGCTGAACAATTGCTGAAATAGCATTAAACAACAATCACTCGCTCACTCTTTTGGCTTGACTGACAATTTAATGAGAAAGCATTTTTTTTGGTTGATACCAATTTTTAAGGTTTGTGGATTGATAAAAAAACAATATCCACGATAATTCCATAGATATCAGTGATATACTGAGATTTCCAAGTGATTTGAAAACTGGTATGTAATCCTGTGAAATATAATCTTCTATTTAATTACTGTGACGTCACAGTACCAACATCGTCATAATTCACTCATTGTTTTTATCTAAAATTAAGTCTACTATACTTTAAACACATTTTATTGTTCAAAAAGACAAGAAACAACTTTTATATAAAGACTACTGATGTATAACATATATTTCTTGTTTATTTCAGATGGATGTACGTTTTAGGAAAAATGGTATTGGCAGAACTACCAGAGGATGAAGACGACACATCCAAAAGAGATTCATCACATTCTTCCTCTAGTAATGACAGTCCTGAAAACACTGAAAATGATCACTCCTATTTATAGCATATTCCTAAACTTGTGATAATTTTTGGTATGTGGGGAGAAATGTTGTTAAAATATGGATAGATGTGTTAATAATCATTGACATTGCTGAAATATTGCTAAAGTTGGCATAAACACCAATCAATCATTGATCCCATTTCAACGTCTACAACTATTGTTTGACAATTCTGAAGAAGTATCTAGATTGTTCATTTCAGTTTAACTACATGTATGGTACAGGTTAAAAAGCAAAAACAAAAATATGCCTAAATCCCTATTTTTGTTATATAAGCTGTAATTGTCTTGTAGAAGTAGGGGTCGTTGTGGCCATGAACGTGTGGTAGTTGGATTTACAACTACCTATGCAATCAGTGCTCATCACCACTAAAGTTGTGAGTTTGAATCCCATTCAGGCGAGGTGTACAATATTATGTGATAAAGTTTGTCAGTGACTTGCGGCAGGTCGGTGGTTTTTCTTGTTTCCTACACCAATAAAACTGACCACCACTATATAAGTGAAATATTGTTGAAAGTGGTGTTAAATACCATAAAACCAACCAACAACCTTGTGGAAGTATGAATACTTGTAAATGTAAACCAAATGATGACATGTTTCCCCACATAAGACTACTGTCTCATTTTGATCAGCTTTATGTATCATAATAATGTAATTACAAGGTATTAATAATAGAAAACAATTCTGTTGTTTACCTGTTAATTAAAATATAAAATCCTACTAAGATCTCCCCCAGGTATTTCTAGTAAAGCTTGATCTGTTTTCAGGTATGTACTATAAACTGGGAAACTATAAATAATTATAACTATAAATAATAGTCAGGAACCTAATTATATCAAACCATAAATAATAGACAAGGAACCTCGTTATATGACACTATAAATAATACAGTCGAGGAACCTTGTATCAAATAATAAATAATAGAAAAGGTTTCTCAAACTCGTTTAACCGTTTCATTGGGTTACTCGAAGTAAACATTTGGTCTGTTTGTAGTAATTTCAGCTTATTTTATCCCAGATAACTCAAATATTCTGATATTTCAAAACTTCAATGCCAAAGAGATTTTATAGTAGTTTCATTGTGACATTTTCCAAAATTATTACACTCCCACGAGTACAGGTAGATAACTCTACAACCAAAGAAGTATTTATTTTATACACTGTTCTGATTGGCTGTTTTTTTTTTTTTGATTATGAGTACAAACTCGTGCTCAAAAGTTTTCTGACTGTAAGGGCATTGCTATCTAAGGAAACACATCATCCAAGATCAAGTTAATGAGGTTCAAATGTAACCATATTTATGGCATCAATTTACAGTGTTAGACTTGTAATCAGAAATATTTATAACAATTGTACCTAAAAATCGTAACTTATTATACTTATACTTTATGTGATAACGTTTTTGTTTTATATTATATTGGGTTATAGCTAAGTTTTGTTGTTGAGTTAACATGAATTTTAGTGCTTTTAATTATTGATATGTTATGTTGTAAAAATTTGTTGACAATCTTTTCTTTTAAAAAGTGTATTCAGTTGACATTTTGTATGTACATGTAATTATGGAAAGTTGTAACTTTGTCATGTCAAAATCTCTCAGTATGTTACATATCTGATTAAGTATATTTTTTTATTCTCACTGCAACACAAAAATTGTCATATTATTAAAACAGAGGGGCCATCGTGTTCGTGATCGTATGGTAGTTGGATTTATAACTACCTATGAAATCAGTGCCTATCACCACTAACGTTGTGAGTTCTAACCCTGCTCCTGCGAGGTGTACTGGATACAACATTAGGTGATAAAGTGTGTCAGTGACTTGCGGCAGGTCGGTGGTTTTCTCTGGATACTCAGGTTTCCTCCACCAATAAAATTGAAATATTGTTGAAAGTGGCGTTAAACACCATAACCCTAACCCTCAATCAAGTTCCTTAATTTTCCCTCTAAGTGTGATATAAAAAGACATCACTTCACAATCGTTTTTGATAGCAAATAAATCAAAAATAAATAGAGGATCATGGTTAATCTCAGTCACATGAATGTTTGAATGAGAAAATAATGTATAATTCATTTGTTTTGTTTTTATATTTATTTGTTACACACTCTTTTATATATGTATATATATCTTGTGTTCCTCAATATTGTCAAATATCAAATTATTTTTATATTGTAAAATTTGTTTGGAAATTTGTATTTTTATATAGATTTGAATAGAATATGTATATCATAATTTTGATACCAAGTGGGTTCTTGGTTTATATAACAAAACATCAATGCACCAATAATATCATACTCGTTTAGTAATGGAAAACATCATTATGTATACATCATAGACATCAATACAATGGAACTTGTGCAATCCAACACCTGAGTTTTCCGACATCCTGTGACATCTGACAAAAATTGTATGTTCCCAAAGTATTTCTGTTAACTAAAATAAAACCCGGGTATTCCTATATCCTGTACAATCCAACACATT
Source organism: Bathymodiolus brooksi (assembly GCA_963680875.1). Lineage (NCBI taxonomy): Eukaryota > Metazoa > Mollusca > Bivalvia > Mytilida > Modiolidae > Bathymodiolus > Bathymodiolus brooksi. The sequence goes on from OY804575.1 coordinate 61,636,844, forward strand.
TCCCTTGGTGTGTCGGTTAAGACATGTTCCACTGTATTAGTTAAAGCACCACATGATCATAATATATTTAACTTTGTCCTAGAGCTTGACCCCATAATGTTCAAAAAAACTATTTTAAAAATCAAACATTGGAGGGTAGAAAAAAAACCTACAGCCAAACTTGGCAAAGGATATCTATGTCTGAGGGAGACATGTCGAATTACCCTTATCCTTTTTATGCAACAATATATCATTCTGATTTTCGTTGTGCCCAATTCTACACGAAATATTTTTGTTCCGATGGTACATTTGTACTTCAAAACTAGGAATTTAAAGGAAAACTCCAGTCAGTTGAACAATTGTTATAAAATTCAATACATTGTAACTTTTTATTCGTAAATAACTAATTATTAGATAAAAAACACCTTTATTAACATTAATATACCCAATTAGAAATATGAATATTTGGAATTTCCAGTCGTAGTGTAAGCGGCCATGGCACCTCTTCCTGTGACGTCACGGAGACAGATCATGTTAGTTGAATAAATAAATAAATTTTCACTCTTCCCAACATTGAGCCCTTTTACCAAGTCAGGGTCATTACGGTTTTCACAGTTTTCCGGTTGTTGACTGATTTTGTCTGTTTATATACTTTTATATGACTTTCCCTTTGTAAGATTGTTCGGAGTTCGGTAATTTTGTTATTACCCTTATCAACTGCAATACAATGTTAAAGAGGCATAGCTATGATTTTGATCCAAAAAATTATATGTTTTGGAAATTGGTAAATAGCTTTAAAATGATGAAATAAAGGTAAATATTTGACATTAAACAGCTTATCGTACCACTTTTTGCCTTTTGAGAACGAAAATTACCATCGATTTATTATTTCCTTGCAAGCAAATAATTTGACCTCGCTTTCTCCGTATGCAACTGACCTTACTAGTAACAGGTAAAAACGAATAATTTGTATTTTGTCGCTTATTAACTGCAAACTTGCATGGTTCTTTGTCCGTAATTAACACTGACTAAAAGCAGATTTACAGAAAATAAGAAATAAGTGCATTGTTGTACTGATTTAATGACGATTCGGCAAACTCCGTAAACAATGCCGATAATTAATAAGATGGCGTCCATTTCTTGATCAATCTCAAAAGACGAGCAGTTGCACTTTTTTCCCCGATGCACGTACATTTCATAACATTTATAAGTTACAGAAACACCTTTTATCAATCATATCTGATAGTTTTTATGGGTAACAAAAATTTACGATTTTGGCAGATTTGTATATCGTCCTATTTTTTTTTCTTAATATTCCCATCCCATGTTACATTTTCACAAATGAGTTTATTTGTATTGGGGGAATCTACGTATAATTCAATGTAAAGTTTTACATGATTGGCCGTAGGATAAATAACTGTCACTTTTAACTCTAACTTGTTTTATGCATACATATGCTTTTTTTTCGCCAATGCTGTCATACTTTCCCGTATTTTTCGTGGTCACTGGTCGATGTGTTAACTAGGGAAGTCCTGATCGGTAATTACAAAAAAAATAATTTTGTTTAGAGCTCTAAGAATAGGTTTAAGATTTGTATGAATCTTGACTTGAGATCACAGTAAAATAAGAATTAAATTGTAATTAGTCAAACCTGCCCATGTGGTCACCTCTATTAAGCAGTCATCTGTATTAAAAGGTCACCTTTTTCTTATCCTGTCATAGAAAATTTCATATGAATTGAACCTCTTTTAAGAGGTCACCTGTCTTATAAGGCCACTTTTTCTGTGTCTGAAAGGTGACCTCTTAATACAGGTTTGACTAGTTTAATTAACATCACACATCATTCATGATCATTGTTACTGTTTATCATCAAATATTTAAAATATGGTGCTATTATACAGTGTCATGCCGAAAAAATGATTTAAAAATAAAATGAAACGAATTTTAGAATGTGATTTTGTTAATCATTCTTTTGATATACATGTATATAAAATATTAGTGCAGTGTCTTAATATATAAAGATTTTGTGTACAAGGCTTAGAGAAGAGGGGAAAGGTGATGTTTACAAAGCCTTCCATACCCCAGTTTTGAGCCATATACCATACACAAACTAAAGACACTGCATAACTACATGTGTATTGTGTTTACCCTGCAAAAAATTGCATTAAACTATATTCTATATCAAATTTTTAAAAAAGATATACAATCGCCCCTCATTTGATATTTTTCAACAGGAAGTGAACTGTTTTGACCTAGTTTACCAAAGCTCTACACACAATATATGTGAAAGGGATATCAGAAAAGGCTGTATTGGGTCAAAGACTAAAATAACACTGAACTTTATTTGACCCCTTCACTATTATCTGTACTCAAAATCTAAACCAAGTATTGGTCTGACACCAGTTATAATTAATTCTCTAAACCCAATCAATATTGGACTGACACCAGCTTTAGTTATTCTCTAAATGCAGTATTGGTCTGACACTAGATATAGTTATTCTCTAAACCCAGTATTGGACTGACACCAGTTATAGTTATTCTCTTGGTCTAACACCAGTTATAGTAAACAACTGGTGAGTGTTGGTATGATACCAGTTATAGTTATTCTCTAATTGCAGTATTGGTCTGACACTAGATATAGTTAAACTCTAAATCAAATATTGGTCTGACACCCATTATAGTTATAATTTAAACCAAGTATTGATCTGACACTAGTTATAGTTATTTTCTAAACCAAGTATTGATCGGACACCAGTTATAGTTGTTCTCTAAACCCAATATTGGACTGACACCAGCTATAGTTATTCTCTAAACGCAATATAGGTCTGACACTAGTTATAGTTATTATCTAAACCCAGTATTGGTCTGACACCAGTTATAGTTAACAACTGGTGAGTATTGGTCTGACACCAGATATGGTTACACATTCACATTCAGTCTGATTCTTAGAAAATGCAGCATCAAATGGAAATAAACGTAATTGAAATGCTACTTTGATACATTTTTAAGCATGTTTGATGGTGTGGGACCTGCTAACTGGAATTGGACACAGTTCTGTTCTGCTTCATAAACTTTTTCCCCTTTCCTTAACCCTCCCCCTTTCCCCCACCTCTAACCCTCCCATTCTCTCAGTCCTTAGCCCCACTTTCCCCAAACCATAACCCACCTTTTCCCCACTCCCAAACCTCCCCCTTCTCATAACCTTTAAACATCCCTCTTTATCCCAGTCCTTAACCCCCCTTTTCCTAGTCTTATCCCTCCCCTTTTCCCCATCCCCAACCCTCCCCCTTCTCTCAGCCCTCAACCCTCCTCTTTCTCCCCAGCCTTAACCCTCTCCTTCCCCCACCTCTAACCCTCCTCTTTTTTCCCACCCATAACCTTTCCCGTTTTCCCACCTCTAACCCTCCCCCTTTCCTCCATCTCTAACCCTCCCTCTTTTCCCCTACTCTAACCTTTTCCCTTCTGCCAGCCCTTAACCCTCTTAAACCTCCCCCTTTTACCCACCTCTAACCCTCCCCTTCTCCCAGCCTTAACTCTCCCCTTCTCCTAACCCTTAACCCTCCCCTTCTCCTAACCCTTAAACATCCCCCTTTATCCCAGTCCTTAACCCCCTTTTCCTGGTCTTAACCCTCCCCCTTTCTCCCCAGCCTTAACTTCGCCTTTCCCCCCCACCTCTAACCATCCCTCTTTTCCCCTACTCTAACCCCCCCTTCTCCCTCCCCTTAACCCTTCCCCATTCTCCCAACCCTTAAACCCCTTTTCCCCACCCTTAACCCTTAAACCCTCCCCTTTTTTCTTGACCCTTAAGCCTCCCCTTTTCTTAACCCTTCGCTCTTTTCCCCATCTCTAACCCTCCCCTTAAACCCCTTTTCCCCACCCTTAACCCTCCCCTTTTTCTTGACCCTTAAACCCACCCCCCCTTTTCCCAACCCTTAACCCTTCGCTCTTTTCCCCATCTCTAACCCTCCCCTTTTCCCCTACTCTACCCCTCCCCTTAAACCCCTTATCCCTCCCCTTTCCTTAACCCTTAAACCCTCCCCTTTTTCTTGACCCTTAAACCTCCCCTTTTTCCCAGCATTAACCCTCCCCTTTCTCCCAATCCTTAATCCCCCTTTTCTCAACCATAACCTTCTCCCAACCCTTAACCCCCCTTTTCCCAGCCTTAACCTCCATCTTTTCCTCACCCTCAACGAACAAACAACGAAAATACGTACTTGACAATAATAAGCACAAATATACACACAGAGTCAGACTATAACAATACAGCACAATAAACATGTAGCATAAGCAATGCAAAATAGTTACAATGAATAATTTATGAAAATAATTGACTATCCCTCAGTACTTGAAAAAATATAGGCTCAGTGGGCGTGTCCGCTCACCTTTCATTCTGTTTTGAGGAAACGTTATACAGAACCTTCCAGATGTGCTTCCTACAAAATTTCATTTCATTTGGCTACTCGACCAATCAGAAACAAGAATTGCCTGTGGCGGCCATGCTTGTAAAAGAATTAGAACGAAATGGGTAATTGTTATAGATGCTTCCTACCAAGTTTCGGTTCATTTGCACACAGACGTCAGAGAAGATGTTTTAGAAATCGACCAATCAAAAACAAGAATTGCCTGTGGCTGCCATGTTTGTTAACGGATCGGAACGAAATGCGCAATTTGTATAGAGGACCTTTGATAGATGCTTCGTACCAAGTTTCTGTCAATTTGGCCAAGCAGTTTCAGAGGAGAAGAGTTTTAGAAATTGACCAATCAGAAACAAGAATTGCCTGTGACGGCCATACTTCTTAACTGATCGGGAAGAAATGAGCAGTCGGTATAGAAGACCTTCCATAGATGCTTCCTACCAAGTTTCGGCTCATTTGGCAAAGCGGTTTCAGAGAGGATTTTTTTTTATAGAAATTTACCAATCAGAAACAAGAATTGCCTGTGACGGCAATATTTGTTAACGAATTGGGACAAAATGAGCAATCTTCAGAGGACCTTCCATAGATGTTTCCTACCAAGTTTCAATTCATTTGTCCAAGCTGTTTCAGTGAGGAAATTTTTTTTAGAAATCGACCAATCAGAAACAAAAATTGCCTGTGGCGGCCATGTTTGTTAATGGATCAGGGCGAAATGAGCAATCTGTATAGAGAACCTTCCATAGATGCTTCCTACCATGTTTCGGTTCATTTGGCAAAGCGGTTTCAGAGGAGAATTTTTTTTTTAAGAATCTACTAATGAGAAACAAGAATTGTCTATGGTGGCCATGTTTTGTTAACGGATCGGGACGAAATGAGCAATCTTTATAGAGGACCTTCCATAGATGTTTCCTACGAAGTTTTAGTTCATTCGGCTAAGCGGTTTCTGAGGAGAAGATTAAAATGTGAAAAGTTAACGGACATCAGACGACTGACGCCACGTGATAGCAAAAGCTCACATTGCCTTTGGCAATGTGAGCTAACAATGGAAAGTAGCGTAAATATCTTGTTTTTACAAACTTGACAAAACAATATATCATTCAAAAATACTTGAAATGGAAATAACCACTGTTTTCCTGAAAACAACAGTTGTATCAGAAGGTCTGACACAAAACATTTTGAGAGAAATGTTTTTTTTCTCTCACATATTTTAGTCATAGTTGTGTGCGACAGATCTTCTGATGTCATAGCTCTATGACATCAGAAGATCTGTCGCACAGCTATGACATCAGAAGATCTGTCGCACACAACTATGACTAAAATATGTGAGAAAAAAAAAAGGAAAACTAGTATCGCTCACCTCAAGAAGATTTTATTGCCTATCGTAGCATATATTAAATTTTGATCTCCCAGGATTTTAATCCAATTATTAGACCACAGGACCTTCAGTGGTACAAAATTGAATCTTCATATCACAATGAATATCAGAAGATTTTAACATTATTTTCCCATTACATCCAATATAAATCAACCTTCAATGTTGATGGCCATTTTAAATGTTGAGTAAGCTAAATCATCAAATGTAAAAAGGGATCAACCAAACCCAAAGTTTGCTAGCAATTGGCACTTTACAGAATTTTTTATTGATTCTTTAGTCAAACTTTCTATTTTTGGTAACAGAGATGGCCATGTTTGATGGAAGTTCGAATCATTAACCATAATACTTAGAGGATCACAACTGTATTATTTCTCTAAAGTTTGGTAGCAATTGGCACTTGACAGGATTCTCTCTCTCTCTCTCTCTCTCTCTCTCTCCATTTTTTGGTCAAATGTCCTATTTTCAGTAACGGTGGTGGCTAAAGTTATCAACCATAATTCTGAAAGGTAATCACAATTGTATCATTTTCCTGAAGTCTAAAAGCAATTGGCCCTTTTCAGGATTTTTCAGAATTTTTTATTGAAATTTTGTCAAATTTCTTTTTTTAACAACGGTGACGGCCATGCCATGTTTGATGGCGGTTCAGGTCATCAACCACAATTCTTAAACGGAATCACAAATGTATCATTTCAACAAAGTTTGGAAGCAATAGCACCTTCACATAATTTTTCTGGATTTTTAATTCTTTTTTGCTATTTTGACTCGATGTTCTACTTTTAGTGACGGCAGCCATGTCGGTTGGCACACCAGAAACAATTTTTAAACTAGACACCCTGAGCATGATTGTGGCCAAGATTGGTTCAAATATGATCAGTGGTTTCAGAGAAGATTTTTTTAAAGTTTACAGACGGACGACAAGTGATGGCAATAAAAAAATCTTAAATAAAAAACCAAATATGTGTACAATTGTAAATACAAAATTGCACAAAATGACAACAAATCCAAGTTGGGGATAATATGCCCTATACTATGCTACAATGGTGTCAGCCTTTTAGACACACCTAAGATTTCTTTCATTGATATATAATGGCATTATTTGTAAAAAATATATGTTTAAAATTTAGCATGATGAAAGTGTATTACCTAACACCTATAGCTATCTGTACTTAATTTTATTCAAATCGATCAGTATTCAGGAGTATTTTCGGGGCATTGAATAGATTTTCAGCAACAGAAATTGTATCGGCCTTTCAGACCCAAACAACTCAAACAGGAGACACAACGGCAACTTAGAAAAGCTTAATGGAAATATATAGAGGGTATAGTAACACCACAGACAGATAACCAGAATGCCAAACAAAACTGCAGGAAACGTTTTTGGTCATATATTAAACATAAAAGATCAGACAACAACAACAACATACCACCACTCAAATCAGCAGGGACCCTCCATTCAGACTCAAAAGACAAGGCAAATATTCTAAACACACAATTTCAGGTGGCTTTCTCAACAAAATCTGAAACCACCAAAGAAGGAATTTAAAGATAGGTGTAATATGACAGGACATTTTCCAGCCATGCCTGATATCCAAATCACAGAAAATGGTGTTGTCAAACTACTCCATAATTTAAACCCATACAAAGCAGCAGGACCAGACAATATAACACCAAGAGTCTTAAAAGAGCTCTCATCAGAAGTATCATCAATCCTGACACTTATCTTTAGGAAATCCTATGATACTGGTGATCTGTCAAACATGGAAAACCGCATTTGTTTGTCTTATCTTCAAAAAAGGAAAAAAGTTTGATGCCATAAACTACCGTCCTGTATCACTGACTTGTATTGCCTGCAACATCATGGAACACATCATAACAAGTAACATCATGACCCATGCGGACCAACACCAAATACTAAATCCACTTCAACATGGCTTTCGGAAGGAACTCTCCTGTGATACCCAACTGGTGGAGTTTATCGATGACATCACAAACAACCTGGATATAGGCCGACAAACCGATGGCATGATTATGGATTTTAGTAAGGCATTCGATAAAGTGAGCCATTGCCTCTTAACACATAAACTAGATCATTATGGGGTAAGAGGGAAAAATAACATCTGGATCCGAAATTTCCTAAGCAACAGGAAACAGGTCGTAGTAGTAGAAGGAGAAACATCAGACTACATCAATGTGGAATCAGGAGTACCTTAATAAGGCTCAGTACTTGGACCAAACCTATTCCTGTATTATATCAATGACACGCCAGAAAACATCAAATCTAGTTTGCCGACGACACCATTGTTTACCTGACAATTACATTAGATGCGGACAGAGTACACCTCCAGGAAGACCTTGACAGACTAGCTCACTGGGAACAAACTTGGAAAATGAGCTTCCATCCAGAAAAGTGTAATCTGTCAATTACCAAGAAGCGTAACCCTGTGACAAATTGCTATATTCTTCATGGCCATCAGCTAGAACAAGTTCAGTCAGCTAAATATCTAGGTGTGTCTATCACATCAGATATGAAGTGGAGCGAACACGTCGCCAACATCTGCAAGAAAGCAAACAACACCTTAAGCTTCTTGAAGAGAAACCTCAACATCAGTAACTCAAATCTAAAGGAAAAAGCATACCAGTCACTAGTTAGACCAACCCTGGAGTATGCCTGTACAACCTGGGATCCACATCAGCAGAATAATAAACACCGTATAATATTGAGATGGACCAGCGAAGAGCAGCAATGCATGTGAAAAACCGATATCACAACATCTCATCAGTCACAGAAATCATCGGACAACTGCAGTGGACATCATTAGAAGAAAGAAGGAGAACAGCCAGACTAATCCTACTACATGTATACAAAATATCAAATGGATTAGTAAAAGTTGATGCTGCAGATAGGCTAATCACACCAACACGATTTAGCAGGAATATGCATAGAAGATCATTCCAAATCCCAGCATGCCTTACCACCGCAAGGACGGAATCATTCTATCCACGGACTATTAATGCTCTTCCAGCCACTAGTGACCGTCACGAGTCTCGCCACTTTCAAGACTCTGCTCCGACCATAATATCAGGAGCCTTGTTTTTATTTGCACCTCGTTAACTGTACAGCACTCTGATGAACTTTTTGTGTAATTTATTTTTATGCGCACACCGGAAAGTGGCAGAATAATCAACAATTTGATGGCGGCCACTCAGAGGTAGAAGTAGAAGTAGACCCACTGTTAAATAAAGATCACTTCCGGTTTATGCAAATCAGTTCAACAATTTTAGATTATGTGTAGTTGTCATTGACCCAAATTATTACCAAGTATAATTCATTTCAATAAAGTATTTTGATATATGTGCACCATTATTGTAGACATACATATTTTTCTTAGGTTTTTGGTTTAAATAGTTTATAAATTGAATGCGTCTAAAATCCCAAAATCGTGTGCGTCTAAAAGCCTGACATGGCTGTGTATACTACACTTTCAATTTAATAAGTCATGACAAGTGTGCACACAATAATCAGTATATCTGAAAATTATCGTCAAAATAAAGTCCGATAATCAGTAAATATTATGACAAAAAAGTCTGTAAAATAATGGAGAAACTAATAAGAACGCACATAATACAACACATGAAGGCTAATAAATTGTTTTCAAACAAACAATACGGTTTCATAGCAGGGAGATCAACTGCGCTACAACCTTTAGAGGTCATAGATACATGGTCTGAGGCTTTGGACGAGGGGTTAGATATAGACTGTATTTATACAGACTTCCAAAATGCCTTTGATAAGGTGCCAGATACAAGACTTATCAAGAAGATAGAAAATTATGGCATAACTAATCCTATTTTGAGTTGGATACAGGATTTTCTTACAAGACGTTACCAACAAGTATCAATAAACGGAGAAACATCAAATCGAAAGGAAGATACCTCAGGCATACCACAAGGTTCTGTTTTAGGCCCTATACTTTTCGTTATTTACATAAACGACTTACCAGAGGCTGTGGAATCTGAAGCCTATTTATTTGCTGATGACACCAAAATATTTAGGGTAATTAACAGTCTTGATGATCAGCAAATACTGCAAAACGACTTGGTTAAACTAGAAAATTGGAGTGACACATGGCTTTTGAAATTCCACCCGGAAAAATATAAACATATGAACATACATAGAACACCAAAAGAGGATGAAGGCAAATATAATTTATTAGGGCAGGAAATTAGTAAAGTAAAGGATGAAAAGGACATTGGAGTAGTAATAGATGAGGAAATATCTTTTGATAATATCTGTGAGAAGGTAAACGGGGTCCGACCTATAATCCGACATTCCGACAGTCCGATAGTCCGACAAATGCTTTATTTCTTTGAAAGTTAACACTATAACATGTGTAATATGGGGCCAGAAACCGAACCGTTTACTCACCAAAGAAAGGTCCAGAACATCGGAAACACGATATCATAGACGGACAAACAATTGGCAGGGACACACAAGAACTCAAAAAAACACATATATGAACAACACGGACTCCATAAAAACCTGGATCCAGTCGTGATGAACCGGTAGTGTAAGTATCCCGTATATTTGTTAGTAGCGACTACTTCAGGCATTATTCAAGTAGCGTGTAGCCGAGTCCAGCCAAGAAAAGTCACTATTGAAAAGAAAGATAAAATAAATGAATACAAAAAAAAAAGGAAAAGACAAAAAGAAGAGCGTACCAGTGTCCCCCGCCCTTTATCATGGAATATTTATGTTAAAAAGCAATGTCGACACAATAATGTGTGCGAATTGATTGATTGATTGATTGATTGATTGAGGTCCAGCAAGCAATATTTCAGTCATATTCAGGATGAGAAAAGTTTGTAAGCAAAAAATAAGAAAGAGGGGACTCTGGGATGGGTCAAAATGGGCAACGACTTAACACGAGAACATGTATTTCTGTCTCTTCCGACGACAAGTTGGTCCTATTTTAATTCCCCGGGATTCCGACGGGTGACCCTGCTATAGCCGCCTTCTACGACAAGCGCATACATAAAAAGTTACGATTGAAGGAATTGTCCCTAAGGGAACGACCATTTAACTTGAAGGGGGGTGGGGGGGGGGCGGGGGGGAGAGAGGGGCTATGGTTTTTTTCCCAAAAAATATTCTGATTCCCAATGTTGCTGAAAAAAATATTCTGATTTTGGTGGAGGAAAAAAATAATAATCTGATTCAGAGTTTTTGTTATTTAACCTAATGTTGAATTCTGTAAAAAAAAAATCGCGCTGTGCGCGACAAAAAATAAATATTCTAGCTCTCGTTTTGCCGGAAAAAAATATTCTGAACGAAACAAAAAACCATAACCCCCCCCCCCCCCCCCCCTTTCAAGTTAAATGGTCGGTCCCTAAGTGACCCCTTATATCACGGAAAGAAACAGCATAGGAATATGACAAAATAAACAACTATGCCATGATACGCCTCTCCCCCCCTTTGTGACAATTGAAGATCAGTTGCTCAGCGTGAGGACAGTAATTAATATGCTGCATTTTTTAAACCAATTAATTGTATATACCATAAGAAAACTGGCGTTTTCCAAACTGACTAAAATCACACCTCTCACTTGCTCCCCCTTTTATCAATACAAGGGTATGTCACGACGTGACCTATCAGTAAAAGGGGGAACAAGTGAGAGATGTTATCGTACGAGGCGTGGATGGACGTATAAAAATGAATGGCCCATATCCTGAAACAACGAATATATCATCTTTGGCCAAATTATTTTTCTCAGTTTATAGCATTTGTCGGACTGTCGAACTAACGGACCGTCGGGTTATCGGACCGTCGGACTATCGGACTGTCGGAATATCGGACTGTCGGATTATAGCTACGGCCCCAAGGTAAACAAGGCAAATTCTATATTTGCTGTACTTAGGACATTCAGAAGCTTAAATGCAGATATATTTCTCCCTTTATATAAAACTCTAGTGAGGACACATTTGGATTATGCTAGTTCAGTCTGCGCCCCATACAAGAAAAAGTACATAGATAAAATTGAAAGTGTGCAAAAAAGAGCCACAAAACAAATACCAGGTTTAATAATCTACGCTATCCTGAGAGATTAAAGAAGTTAAAATTACCAACAATGGCATATAGAAGAATCAGGGGTGATATGATTGAGACATACAAAATCATAAACGAAAAATATGACCCAGAAGCTATTGTCAAACTCCGGTAAGAGATTCAGTAGAAGAAATAATAGCAACAAAATAGTCCAACAACGATTTAAAACAAGTCTGAGGAAAAACAGTTTTGTCGTTCGTGTAGCAAAAGTTTGGAACAAATTACCAGACCAAGTCATAAACGCACCATCAACAAATGCATTCAAAAACCGCTTAGGGACCTACCATTTAACTTGAAAAGGGGGGGGGGGAAGGGTTTATGGTTTTTTGTTTCGTTCAGACACAAGAGTTAGAATATTTATTTTTTTTGTCGCGAAATTTTTTTCCAGAATTCAACATTAGGCTATATGACAAAAACTCTGAATCAGCTTATTTATTTTTTTCCTCCACCAAAATCAGAATATTTTTTTCAGCAACATTGGGAATCAGAATATTTTTCTAGAAAAAAAACAGTTCTGGAAACCACCGTTAAGTAAGTAAGTAAAATTGTGAAAAATATAGTCAATCTTGCTAGAAATAGCAGGTCAAAATGTACAAAAAGGGGGGTTGGGCCAATAAAGTGAAAATCCAGAAATAATGGTTATTCTTGAAAATAAATGTGATAAGTATGACCCAAAATAAAACAACACGCCATTAATTATATCAACGCACCATATATATTTGTGGGAAGAATTTAAGAAAACATTTTTTTTCTCTCCCGAAACAAATTTGAGAAATGGCGCGAACGAACGTCACCAAGATCAGTGTCAGATTCTGGAAAAACAGTGAGGTCGTGCCGACTTCTGACACCACTGCAGTAAATTATATTGTGTTATACCTGAATAATATCCTCCAGACCTTTGGTCACCGGGAACTAGTCGTATTCGTCGAGCATGGCGATCGAGTATACGTTCGTCTTTTCAGTTTTGAATTCTTGGGGTGACTCGTCACTTCCGGGATTCCGAGTTGAGGTGTTCCGATGGTTTAATAATTACACTACCAAAATAATGATCCATTGATCCAAATGCAAAAACTTAACCAAGTCGCTAGCAGGGGCGGATCCAGAATTTCAAGTTAGGGGGGGGGGGGCGCACTTTAAAAAATTGCGCCGAGCGGAGAGAGGCGCGAACATTTTTAGGGTATTTCGTGTGAAAAATCACCATTTTACGCAAAAAAATCATATCTTTTCCAATTTTAGGGGGGAGCGCGCCGGGTGCGCCCTCCCCCCCCCCTGGATCCTCCCCTGATTTAGGAGTTGCGGGTTGCAGAATCATCCTCCTACCCCCTCCACCCGGCCTTCAATGAAAAATCTAAAAACCATTGTGGACAACTACAATGTATTTCAAGTACATTATATAGTTTAACGTCAATCAATTGCGTGGTTACAATCAGGGGAGTTGCGGATTGCAGAAATGTTACAGACGGACGGACGGACGGACGGACATCAAGTGTTTGAGCAACGGGCGTAAAAACCTCATTACACTAAAAGATCAAACAAAAAAAATGTATCAAAGTTCTCGAGAAATAGTTTACGGAAATCAGGTGCGAGATATGCATAGACCATTTTGTCGAGATTATTTTCACACTTTCATGTGCAGTTGTAGATATTAATTAATTACAAATAAATTGTAGTCAGAATTTTTTGTTAAAATTGTGTAAACAAATTGTACAGACATCCATTGGTAGATATCAATAATATAAACGTACCGGACAAAGGATTTGTTCACACTTTTTTGTGCAGATACCTCGGGCAGATAGAGATTGTTACAAATAAATTGCAGCTAATTTTTTTTTTATTAATATGTTACTTTTGTATTTTAATGTACAATATACCAACGCGTATTTTTACTGATATTTACTTGAAGAGTAAAAGGCAACATTTTCGGGTATTTGTATACAAATCAAACTTATATTTTTTTTTTCATATGAAATTGCAGAATTTCGATTTCAAGAACTATTTGAATCATTATTTAAAGAGAAGTGACCATTTTCATGGGACACTCAAGTTTCTCCACACTGTCTCAGTTTCATCATCTGATTCTCTCGTTATAGGTTTTCGTTGTATGTTTTATAAATGAGATCAATTGTTAAATTAATTATTCGAAGTATTGATTGAATTTACTTTTTAGTTTACCTTTGACTTTTCTCGTCTCGTCGAGGAATCAGAAATGTATCCAATCTTGCTTGTTTTCTTGGCCTAGAATTTTCGTCCATTTTATAATTTCTAAATAGCACGTGTACATGTAGTTGTAAAATTGACTGTAGAAATAATGTTTAATTAGCGTGAGAAAATAGTTGATGTCTGGTACCTTGGAACCAATCAGAATGGAATAATCTTTGAACTACTGACGGCGAATACATATATGAATCAGCGAACACATCCAACGTGTATTTACAATGTGTAAGAATATTTTACTACAGGTCACGAGTTAACCATTCATGAAAAAGTTATTTATTGAACTGCTTAATTAACGTTGTATAACATATGCTCTGCGAATTTTAGGGGGGCGCACGCCCCGCACGCCCCCTCTAAATCCGCCACTGGCTAGAGTGTTAAATGTAGGTCATGGTGACCTAATTACTGGTGAATTATCTTGTTATATTCAAGATATATCTCATCCACTAACGGTGTCGGCCCTTATAGTCCGAAGGCCCGATAAGTCCGAAAACCCATATATTAGTCCGAAAGATATTTTGATGGTCAATACTTGAAGATTTTTTTCTCAACAACATCCTAAGGTTTTTGAATGAAGTTTGCTATGTATATTTCTATTAATGTGGGGGTCCATAGTAATGTTCTACGGAAGCAAACACGAAGGGTGTGAAAATATATTTTGTTTAATATCTCTGGAAAAAAATTAAGAAACAAAGTCGCATCGAAAGTTTTTTTTTCTGGGGGAGGGGTTATCAGGGGCGGATCCAGGATTTGTGGTTAGGGGGGGCGTGAGTAGGCGAGGGGTCTGGGGACCGCTTAAGGTTCCCAACTGGTCCAGGGTAGTACCCTGGTAGGGGGTGCAGGGGGGAAAAGCCCCCCTGAAGCTCTGGGGATTTTAGGAATTACAGACATATATATTTGAACGACAATTTTGAACCAACCACACCATTTTTATCAGACCAAAAAAACTTGATTTTGAGTCTTAATTTTGTCGGATAATTGTAAACAGTATATTTTTGTCAGATTATAAGAACCTAAAGTAAAACTTTTTTTGAACAACCGTGATGCGAATTGTTCAACTCATGACTGATCGATCACGATATTTTAACCCTTCAAAGAACTATTGGTTTAGTTTTAACGCATTCCTCATTTCACTAATTGGTCTGTACTTTCGGTGCTTGTCCTTTCGGGTTGTTCTAGTTAATACTGCCCGTCCGGATGGAGCTTTTCTTTTCGTCGTTTGATTCATTCATTGAAAACATATGATTCGACCGTTCTTGTTTATAGACAAACAAAAGCGGAAATTGTCGGCGAATCCATATATGAATCAACGAACACACCCAACGTGTATTTACAATGTGTAGGAATATTTTACTACAGGTCACGAGTTAACCATTCATGACTCAGGGGGAAAAAGTTGCTTGTTGAACTGCTTAATTAACGTTGTATAACATATGCTTTGCGAATTTTAGGGGGGGGGGGGGCGCACGCCCCCTCTAAATCCGCCCCTGGTTATGGTGTTTAATGCCACTTCCAAAATATTTCAGTTATATTGCGGCGGTCAGTATTATTGGTGGAGGAAACAGGAGTACTCTGATAAAACCACCGACCTGCCGCAAGTCACTGACAAACTTTATAACATAATGTTGTATCGAGTACACCTCGCCTGAGCGGGAGTCGAACTAGATACGATAACGTAACCCTCAGTCCGCTTATGCTCCTCGCTACCTCAGTCCGCTTTTGCTCCAGCGAGGAGCATAAGCGGACTGAGGGTTACGTTATCGTATCTAGAGTCGAACTAACAACGTTAGTGGTGATATGCACGGATTGCATAGGTAGTAACTTATATATCCAACTACAATACGATAATGACCACGACGACCCCAATAATAGCTTTGGTGTAGATCAGAGGTTCAAAATGGCCATCAGCCACGGTCAAAGTTTACACTGTAGCTTGATGGGAAATTCATTTTCATCTCTCGGAGAAAATGAATTAAATTAAATTTGGCAGAGATGTACAAATGATGCAACTTAGTTACAAATGTGTACACAGATATGGCAGTAAAGGCACCAATTGAAATAAATTTCTGAAAATTTCTCATGAACTTAACACAGTTGAGCAATTCCGGATCTTGTGAGCCTCTAGATACGATAACGTAACCCTCAGTCCGCTTTTGCTCCCAGCGAGTTTTGGCCAAGCCTGTGTGTTACCTGACCTTAATGAGAAGAGATTTGACTGATGGGCATTTTTGGCCAACCCTGTCTGCTATCCAATCTTTAAGAGACAAGATTTGACTGATGGGTGGTTTTGGCCAACCCTGTGTGCTATCCAGTGGCGGATTTAGAGGGGGGCGTGCGGGGCGTGCGCCCCCTCTAAAATTCGCAAAGCATATGCTATACAACGTTAATTAAGCAGTTCAACAAACAACTTTTTCATGAATGGTTAACTCGTGACCTGTAAGTCAAAATGAATAGTAATGATATTAGGAGTAAATTTGGGATATCATTCTAAAAAGCTCTACCCATTGATAAATGATCAGTATACACTGTCCGTTCGGATGAAGCTTTTCGTTTTGCCGTTGGTTCATTCATTGAAAACGTATGATTCGTTCTTGTTTATAGACAAACAAAGACTAATATGTTAATATTAATGCTGCATGAAACGATTCTGATCATCTAATTTAGTTACGTTAGCTTATCAGAAATCAACAACAAGTTCATGTATTGACAATTTCCGCTTTTATTTGTCTATAAACAAGAACGGTCGAATCATACGTTTTCAATGAATGAATCAAACGACGAAAAGAAAAGCTCCATCCGGACGGGCAGCATTAACTAGAACCACCCGAAAGGACAAGCACCGAAAGTACAGATCAATTAGTGAAATGAGGAATGCGTTAAAACTAAACCAATAGTTCTTTGAAGGGTTAAAATATCGTGATCGATCAGTCATGAGTTGAACAATTCGCATGACGGTTGTTAAAGAAATTTTTTACTTTAGGTTCTTATAAGGCATGCCTTCTTATAATCTGACAAAAACATACTGTTAACAATTATCCGATAAAATTAAGACTCAAAGTCAAGTTTTTTTTTGCTGATAAAAATGGTGTGGTTGGTTCAAAATTGTCGTTCAAATAAATGTCTGTAATTCCTCAAACCCCAGAGCTTCCGGGGGGCTTCACCCCCCTGGTCCCCTGCCAGGGCTCTGCCTTGGACCCGCTGGGGATCTTAAGCGGTCCCCAGACCCTTCGCCTATTCACGCCCCCCCTAACCACAAATCCTGCTATCTGACCTTTATTAGAAGAGATTTGACTGATGGATAGTTTTGGCCAACCCTGTGAGCTATCTGACCTTTATGAGAATAAAATTTACCAGTTACTGACATGGAGGTTTCTTTCTTCTTGGGATTTTGCTAAGTTGAATGGAATTGATGTTGGGTTGTGTTATAGGTATTTAATGCCACTTTCATCAATATTTCAGTGATATCATGGTCAACAGTTCTACTGCTGGAGGAAACCATATGACCTTGAAAAAGTCGTATAGACCTTCTACAAATCACTGACAAACTTGATCTCAATAATAGTTATCCAGTACACTTTACTACATATAAGAATTAGGCAATATGGAATGAATTTATAGGTACATGTAGTGCACTTCTATTTGATCAGTGAATAATTATATTTTATATGTGGTTTAAATCAGCATTAATCAGACAACATGTATGGTCCTAAAGGTTTTGTACTCCCTTTAAAATTCATTATTTAGGGGCTGTCGTGGCAGTGATCGTATGATCGTTGTATTTACAACTACCTGTGCAATCAGTGCCTATCGCTACTAAAGTTGTGAATTCGAACCCTGTTCATGATAAGGTGTACTCGACACAACATTATATGATAAAGTTTTTCAGTGACTTGCGATAGGTCGGTGGTTTTCTCCGGTTTCCTCCACTAATAAAACTGACTGCCACCATTTAACTGAAATATTGTTGAAAGGGGTATTAAGCACCATATACCAAACCAACCTAAAATTCATTAAATTAGAACACTTGAATTATTGATGAGTACATCAAATGGGCTGTATTAACTTTACCTCTGTAATATTGAATCAAACATTGTGTTGTACACTAAATGAGGTATTCTTATTGGTCAGTTTTCAGTGTACAAGAAACTCAAACAACTGCCCTGAATATGCATCCAATAGTCTTGTTTTCAATTTCTCATATCAATTGCTTATCAAAGGGTGTAATAGACAACAAACTTTATTAAAAATTTTAATAACAAAAACACAACACATTTCACAGAGAAATAAATACTTAGCATTCAACACTCGTTCTGTGTTACTCTCACTTTCATGCTATAACAATGAATACTATCAAGTTCACTCAACCTTGACTTATTATTCATAACCATCAGACAACAATATATTTTATGAGAAATTTTCTCTACTTTTTGTATTTATTTAAAGTAATATCATTGGTCAACAATGCTGTAGACAACATAAAAATTAGCCAATGATATTTAACAATGAAAATGTACATTTGTTGTCCCTTTTTTCAATTACATTTTGAGACCAAACAGAACTTTTGTACATTCCCTATTTGATTCTAAAATTATATATTTTTATATACTTTTTATATGAGTTATTTCCCTTACGATGGGCAAAATGGTACCCTGTCTAGCATGACCAATGAACAGGACAACGAATTTGAGAATAATTTTCTCATAATTTGTAGATATTTGAACCTTGTAAAAAAAGAAATCAGGATAACTTTATAGCAAACAAAAAATTCACAAGTTGTTATAACATTACAATTTCCAACAGATTATGAGAGACAATATATGTTATTTTCACTTGCATGAAAGGGGACCTTGTGCCAGTCTTAAAGGGGAATAACTCTTGTAAGACGTATAATTTTATAATAAAAGTTGGAAAATGTGGAAATGGTCTTATGTTTAGATTCATACATGATATACAGGAAGTAATGGATGGAGATAAATCTGATTAATGTAAAATTATCCAATGATATTTAACAATGAACATACACATCAATTATCCACCTTTCAACAGATTTTGAGACCAAAATAAAAATTGTTAAAAGCATTAAAGATGCAAAAGTGTAGTAGCATTCTTCTGATCCTAAATGGATCAACTGGTATATAAGTTTATTGCTATCATTGACATCTTCTGTTTTTATGATCATCCAAGGGTCATAACCCAATGAGAAATTAGGTCAGAATGTGAAAAAGAATTAAGAGGTTAATACATCAAAAAGGATATTTACATCTATAATGAGCACAACTCCAACAATCTTTTTCCACAAAAAAAATTCTGTTTTTTTTAAAAGCTGACCCGAGATATTTTAATCTAGTTTTAGTATATATATATAGCTTGAAGCTGCTGAGTGTTGAGGAACGAGGGTTAGTGCACCATATAAGGAGAATTTGGTGAATGTTTACATTTCCAAGAAGAAAATTTTAACTATCAGTTTTTCTTGTTGACTTATCTTGCCAATTTAAAAAGGGCATACCATTATCTAATAAAATTGGAAATAATGGCAGACAGCAAATTATTGGAAGATCATCAATAACCATAGAAGGATTAAAATATATTGTCAGAAAATAGAAATTTATTTGTAGGAGTTTTAAAAACAAGCTATTGGGCATTTTGCAGTGAGTGCAAATAAATTTTATTTTTATCGACAATGTGCATATAGTGTTTATCCTGCAATGTCAAAAAATCCAAAACAAGTGCATAGGGTCCATCAACAAAAACTGGTTTCCTTAAGTGTTACATTTACTTAACTAGTTCCCCATACTGTAAATACTGTAAGATTATTAAACTGAGATAATATTAACAATTGTTTGAAGAGAAAAAAAACTGATGGAAATTCTTACAAGCGATTGTATAAAACTATGTGAGACATCCACTAACAAAAACATAAACTTTAATAAATGTCAATAAATAAAAAAAACATTCTATCACCTTTCCACTCACAACATTCATAAACATATCAATTTAGAAATAATATTTACAATTATTTGTTGACAAACAATAACTTGCTTGCTAATCAGCTAAATACAAAGCACACTACCTTATTTAAAAGTAGAAAACATGCTAAAACTGCTAGCAAGCAGTACTATAATGCATATGATATAAGTTTGTGATGAGAAGAGCACTTCATTTTCCCACCAAATATCATTACAATAAAAATTAAATCGTGTTGTGGAAACAAAAGAATATTTAATTGCCGAAAAAATAAAACCAAGATAATGTTATTACAATTTTCATTATAATACCAATAGATATTTATTCAAAAGAAAAAAAAGAGTTTCATCACTAATTTTGTATTGTAATTTAAGCTATGAATAAAATGTGAGCAATAATAAGATAATTCATGTCTTCTCTTGTATTTATTCATAAGACGGATCACTTTTATATCTGTAAAAATAATACTTTTGAAATTGGCATGAAATACAATGGCTTAGCCATTAAATTCATCTTGCCAATGCCAATTTGTGAGGATGGTCAAAAATGTTGCATGATTCGTCAAACCCTGTTTTTCGAGCTACTGTTAGCATAAAATTGAAAGAAAATTGCCATTATTTTGAGATTTTTTTTTTACCGTGAATCATTTCACATGATACCCATTTCCATCCTTACTTGTAATTTCATTGGACATGACTCCCAGTGATGATTTGGAAGAATTAAAAAATAGCTGATAAAATATTGAGAAATGAATGGACTCGACAAGCGAGTCCAGACACTCAGCATGGCAAGGTGCTCTTACAGCCGGGGTCTGGGGTAAATGGTTTGGAATCTTGTATTTCAGCAATTTCCTGGCACCTAATTATAATTTACACGGTTTTCGACCTCACCCTGCTCAATTTTTTTGTCTAAAAATGTACACGTTTTACAAAACCCACTGGTACATGCCAAATAATGGAACTCTACTGAAAAAAATCATCACTGACCTCCAGAATGTGTAAAAAGTGAAATTTCATACCACCACTAAATATATGAAATATAAACAAAATATGAATAATTAAACATATCTTTAACTTGACTTGATACTTTCTCCAGTCAAATTAAAGACTTACAAATAAACATCACACTAGTCATATCAATATTGCACATTAAAAGATTAAAATCTTCAGAATTTTGTTTACATTAATTATATAAACATACCACAATCATTTAATAAAAATGTAGATATCAAATTTAGTGTGCACGACACGTTTCTGGAATAACCTTCACCAGGTACACTCAAAATCAAAAGATTGGAAAGCCAAATAATTTAAAGTTTTGAGAGCAATAAAACCAAAGGGTCTAAACAGAATAGTTAAAATATCACTTGGTGAGATCAAAGAAAAAATGTACAAATTAGCGATAAAAATAAATAAAATGTGAAACAAGATGAAACCGCAAGATACCAAATAAATTATCAAATAGAAATAAAGAAGAACTTGAATTAACACTCGCATCATGAAAATGGTCAGTATATTTATAAACTGACAGGTAAATAAAATGATCGAAGGCAAAAGTAAATAATTTTTTTGACTTTATAAAAACTGCACCTCTAGAAAAAAAAAAAGAAAAAACAAAATGGGTGGAATTCTTTAAAAGCTTGAAAAAATTTCTTCAAAAAACTATTTGTTTTAATATAAATAAATAAATTGCATATATATAACAAAACAAACAAAGCCAAGTTCTCTTCACAGTAAAAATAACACATTTAATAACAAATCAACTCTGAAAAAGAACATAGTAAAATTTTAACTTTTTTTTAATGACGAAATCTCACTTCTAATGAGATCATACATATACAAATTGGAATGAAGTTGCTTTGTGTTAAATTTATCACATTATTTGTTTTAAAAACATGAAATTAATGAAATTGAATGAAACATGACACAATCAAAATGGATACTTCTATTTTTCCTTTCAGGAACTACATACAGCATGTTTGTCATTTAAATCAAGAAATCAGAATATACCTACTTGATTTTAAAAGAGGTTTTTAATATTTAAATAACATAGGTAGTTATATAAATACCAGAAAATTACTTAAAAAATCATTCTTAACTTTCTACGTTAAAACATTATAACACACTGAAATAGATCTGTTAGATTTTAAACCCAACATTTATTTTCCATCAATACATGAAACTCACGGTTATCAAATTTGAATGAAATAAATGATTTTCCTCAAAAAAAAAAAAAAAAAAAAAAAATACAGTCTCAAACCTTCAAATATATTTTATACAGTAAACCATTATTGTTAATTATTGCATGATAAAAAAAATGTTTTTTCCCCCATAATTTTCTTTTTTTGTCCTTATTATTAACATCAAAAATCGAAAAAATGAACAACCAGAAGAAATACATGTACGTTCATTATTTAACATTTCAGAATCACTTTCAATTAAAGGATTTCGTCAATTTCTATCGTCGTAAATTTCAGCACTACTGTTTTAAAGATGATTGGCAACTTAGAAGTAACGACTTTTGACTTAGAATCATCATTAAAGCTGTTTGACGGAAGCAACCACCTTAATTAAAAAATGTAGCATTCCCTGAGCAGATCAAATGTTGTTTTTTTTTTCTTTTTTTTTTTTTTTTATATAGCTGATCATATTTCTAAGAAATCTTTTAATAATGTCTGTCTTCTTTTTTCTGCAACATCCATTTGATTTTCTAAATCCTGAAATAAATGATTTACAAAGAATTTAGATATATTGTTATATATAACTTATGCAACTAAATTCAAAGTAAAAGTCAAACAGTGGTGGTTGTATATACCGTATATCTTTATTCTCATAAAGCTAATGTATAACAATGGTATAACTGGACTGATCACAACCATTTAAAACAATTTTCATGAACAGTGGTAAAGTAAGTCTTGGCATACAAAAGCTGGTGAAAATCAAAATCCTTGGTTGGGATGGGCACAACATAAGGGGTTAATATTTTGTTTCTACTTGCTTCATATTTGAACTAAATTAACAAAGATGTCCTATATTGGGACTTTTTTCAAAGTTTGGTTTACACAGAATTCTGGTTTATTCAAGGATAGGTTTAGACAGGTACTTCTTTTCCATTTGAAAAATAATAAATTCCAGAATTATCAAGCTTTACAGGCAAATTTTGTTTTATGGCCTCATTATTCAGTCTTTTTCCTACATTAATGAAAACTAGAGGCTCTAGAGAGCCTGTAATCGCTCACCTGGTAAAACTTGGCAGGGTAAACCTTTAGAAATGCTAAGTCTAACAAAGATTCATATTTTCTTGTGACTTTAGACACAATTTGCTTACTACTGAATGTGTGCTCCATAAATTCTGAAAACCTAAAGTTTTTGTTTTGCAAGTCAAAATTAAAAAGATCTTCAAAGTTTCAACCAATCAGAACACATTATTGGCCCTGGCGATTTCCGATCTGCTCCAAAATAATAAATCAGGTATAGGACCATCCAAGGAACATTCAAATAATACAAAATATTCAATTTGTCGAGTAGTTTCTCACATAAAGGTCTTTGAATGAAATTCCCATAGGGTCCAATGTTAAACTAAGTCGCCCTGTGGCTGCCATCTAGGATTTCCAATCGGCACAAAAATAACAAACTTGGTAGAGGACCACCCAGTCATCATTTCTATAATGTTACAATTCCATCGGCTGAGTAGTTTCTGACGAGAAGATTTTCAAAGTTTCAACCATTCAGAACACATTATTGGCCCTGGCAGCCATGTTAAATTTCCGATCTGCACAAAAATAACACATCTGGTAGAGGACCTCCCAATGAACATTTCTGCCAAGTTTGGTCCAAATCTGTTCAGTGGTTTCAGAGAAGATGAAAATATGAAAAGTTTACAGATGCGGACGACGATGATGCTGCTGACGACGGACGCAAAATGATGACAAAAACTCACATGGCCCTTTGGATCAGGTGAGCTAAAAATGGAAGAAATTAAAGCACAACTTTTGTTGTCCACATTAGTAAACATACAAGGGTCATCTACCATCACTGCAGATATATTTCATTCATCTTATTTCTATTATGTTTAAAACTTACTCCTCTGTCTGTAATTTCTGCTCTCTCGACTTTCCATGATAAATTTTCAACTTCTGCCTCCAACTGAGCTTGCTGGTATTCAAACTAAAATACAAAATATTTCAAACAAATGAATCTTCAAAGTTCAATGAAAATAGAGAGGATTTTGAGTACCAATTTCAGTTGTATATAATGAAAGTTGAAAATTGACATTGTCACTGACAAACAGTGTATTGTAGACAGCTGGCCAGAGAAGAATCAAACTCTAAACTTTGGTGGTGATAGGCACTGATTGCATGATTCATTGATTGTTTGTTGCTTAAAGCCTAGCTACAAATATTTCATGAATATTCAGGACAATAAATGTAAATCAAACTACCATATGGTCACAGCAACAAATAAAACTTTCATTCTATTTCCTACTATGTGCCTTGCATGATGACATGTACAATTCTTTTTTTTTAATACAAAATGTAATTCTGTTTTCGTCAATCTCCAAAAACATATATTGTGTTGTGCACACTAAATTAGATATCTACTTCTTATTTTTGTTTCCATGTTAATCATTTCATTCTGCATGGCAGTGTGTTGCATGACACTGTCACTTGATAATTAAATTGGTTGTCAAATTCAATCACATCGAGGGTGCTTAGATACAGTAGTCATTGACTTGGTATATTAAACAGATACATATAACACATCTTTATGTAAGTGTTTTCTATGGTTTACCTCCATAGTTTGTTCTATATTTTGGGTTAGGGTTATGGTGCTTAAGGGAATACGATACAGTAGGGATTGCCAATTGATTTTTTCATGAAAATTCATGACAAGTTTTCGAGATATTTACGATCGAATTTCGACCATTTTTCGACAAATTTTTAAAATACGGATTTTTATAGCAGTAAAGAAAATATCACAATTTCAAAACGGTAAAAGATAATTGCATCCGGTTTTTTGCAATAGCTTCCTATGATAATTTCGTTCAAAGATGATGAACATGTACATTGCCAATAATAGATTAAATAGTCCAAAAATTCTACTTATTTGTGGAATATGGATTATTTAGTGGTTTCTTCATGAATGAATTTGCATGTAGAAAAAAAATGACAATTGATATTTTCTTAATATTTTGTCATGATATTCTCGCAATGATTTTATTTAGAATTTTAACAAAAAATAAAGGGGTACATGTGCTTGTTTTTTAGCTACAGAACAAAAACCGTGCATTTTTCATGACAAACCTAGACATCGTCAATTTCGGCGCCAAATTACCATACAATGTATTTTAATAGGTAAAACGTTGTGGAGTCTTTCCCACCGTTTTCCTTGGATTGGATGAAAGGGCAACGCAACCGGAGAATGAAATAAATGAAAGAGAATGACTATAGTTGTACAGCGAATAGATAAGTAACTGCCGAACCCATGCACACGTTCTTGCTCAATGTTCATTAGATTTAACGGTGTATCACAACCGTCACACGCGTTTAATTGCTCTGCTAGTGTTTTTAGTTCAACTATTCGTCTCCCATCCTGCCAGCATATATCTTTATAATCAGTTCCAGGGTTTGCGTCTGTCTGGTCTACCTCTGTCTCACCAACATTCCTATCCAACTCTTTCAAGTGCTCTGAACATTTTTTTCGACGGCATATTTCTCCTTCTTTTAAAAACGGCATTATTCGGCTTGAAGCAGGTGCTTTCAAATTTTTACGCAATCGGCTTTTTATGACGTCGATACAACTTTCGCGGAAAATGTCACGCTCGTTACTGTGACGTCGCAAAAACAACATGCGGTATTCCGCAAAGTAATTATCTGCCCTTGCTACTGTATCGTATTCCCTTAATGCCACTTTCAACAATATTTCAGTTGTATCCTGGAGGTCAGTTTTCATGGTGGAGAAAATCAGAGTACCAGGAGAAAACCACCAACCTGTCGCAAGTCAGACAAACTTTATCACATAATCAAATACACCTCACCTGAACAGAATTCGAACTCACGTTACTCCGTCGTTAGTGGTGATAGGCACTGACTGCATAGGTAGTTGTGTATCCAACTACCATACGATCACGGCCACAACGACCTCTTTGATGGGGATAAATAAATATTTTGGCCATTAAAAATCACTTGAACAATATACATTTAGACTGTCAATTTCATTTTTATATAAGAAATTTCTATGAATCGTCAGTCAAATCAATCTCACTGAGAATACTTACAAGTTGTTTTCTGGCCCCCTTTTCCATAAAGTAAGCATAAGGATAAGTATACTGTAACGTATATCTACACTGTAAATATAAAATATAAGAATATTAACATACTTCTACCAAGTACTTGACCACCTTCAAAAAGTTGAAGATTATGTCAGCAGTTTAAAAAGGTTAAAAAACTATTTAGTGGTTTTATATATTAGTATTTGATAGATAGGGTAGCCATCTTGAATGTTTCAAGCGAGTGTCTTTGTTGAGTCTTATGGATGCATGTTGCGTGTTTGTCTCAAGGGTCCCATAAGTCTGTCTTTTTTCTTTTTGTTGCTGTTTACAAGTCCATAATCTTTTACTTCCATTATACATATTTTCCATTTTTTAAATGAATTAAGAGGCATAATTTTGGAACCAAAGAGGGAATAATTATTAAATTTGAACTTGACCTGTGTATTGTGGTCAAAAACATTGTTTACATTTCAAAGCATTTTGCCTTCATTAAAAAATACACGTTAAACAACGAACCTTTTTCAGAAGAGCAGCAGCATCTAACAAATACTGCCAATCAATCCAGGTTCCTGCATTATTCATCACTTTCTCCTGTATTCTAGATGTTATCTTAAGTAGTGTCTGTTCTTCTAATTCTAAACTTTTCGAATGATTTTCATACTGCAAGAAAAATATCATGATTTCATACATATATCTAACATTGTCCTGGAATCAGGCCAGTTACAATGTTATGAATAGAAATTGGTGAAATTTGAAAACCTATTATTTAGCAAAAATAATGAGTTGTATGTACAGGAAATGATACAACCACACCATATAATTATTAATAAATTACTGACGTCAATGATAAAACAAAATTAATATGACTACCATTGTTTATTTTTTTATTAGAATATCAATCTTAGGACAATTACAACCTCATTTTTAATCAACTTTTGTAATTAACCCCTTTTGTCTATCATCATTCATTTTCTTAATTCAATCAAACAGAAGCCCTATGATATATGACCGTATTACATTTCAACAAAATTGAAATCAAATATTTTCATAATTTTATTGAAAATCAAATAGTCAATCCTGTCTTATATGACCTTCTAAGGTAACACTGTTATAGGGTCACATATGACAGGTGGTTGCTAAATACAGGTTTAATTAATATGAAATACACTGAAGGGAAATTAAGATTAAGGTTACACAATACAAGTTATTGCTTAATAGAGATAGTCTCTGAAGCAGGTTTCACTGTGTATATTATCATAGTAATTACCCTTTCAAAATAAAAGAGGTATTTCTTGAGAGCTTCCCTAGCTTGAGCATGAGCTGATTCATTGGCAATGTTGGGATTTTCTTTGTATCTACTGCATTCATAATACTCGCTGCCATGAGCCTTCCAATCTACAATCATAAAAATACATGTTATAACACTATCCATGTTAATATTGTCATTCATTTGTGTGATAGTATGTAGTCTTTTTGAGTGGAAGTGATTGTGTGCAGACACTGTCCATGTTAATATTGTCATTCATTTGTGTGATAGTATGTAGTCTTTTTGAGTGGAAGTGATTCTGTGCAGACACTATCCATGTTAATATTGTCATTCATTTGTGTGATAGTATGTAGT
Organism: Bathymodiolus brooksi; assembly: GCA_963680875.1. Lineage (NCBI taxonomy): Eukaryota > Metazoa > Mollusca > Bivalvia > Mytilida > Modiolidae > Bathymodiolus > Bathymodiolus brooksi. The sequence continues at coordinate 61,664,782 of OY804575.1, forward strand.
CTTTTTGAGTGGAAGTGATTGTGTGCAGACACTGTCCATGTTAATATTGTCATTCATTTGTGTGATAGTATGTAGTCTTTTTGAGTGGAAGTGATTCTGTGTAGACACTATCCATGTTAATATTGTCATTCATTTGTGTGATAGTATGTAGTCTTTTTGAGTGGAAGTGATTGTGTGCAGACACTATCCATGTTAATATTGTCATTCATTTGTGTGATAGTATGTAGTCTTTTTGAGTGGAAGTGATTCTGTGCAGACACTATCCATGTTAATATTGTCATTCATTTGTGTGATAGTATGTAGTCTTTTTGAGTGGAAGTGATTCTGTGCAGACACTATCCATGTTAATATTGTCATTCATTTGTGTGATAGTATGTAGTCTTTTTGAGTGGAAGTGATTCTGTGCAGACACTATCCATGTTAATATTGTCATTCATTTGTGTGATAGTATGTAGTCTTTTTGAGTGGAAGTGATTCTGTGCAGACACTATCCATGTTAATATTGTCATTCATTTGTGTGATAGTATGTAGTCTTTTTGAGTGGAAGTGATTGTGTGCAGACACTGTCCATGTTAATATTGTCATTCATTTGTGTGATAGTATGTAGTCTTTTTGAGTGGAAGTGATTCTGTGCAGACACTGTCCATGTTAATATTGTCATTCATTTGTGTGATAGTATGTAGTCTTTTTGAGTGGAAGTGATTGTGTGCAGACACTGTCCATGTTAATATTGTCATTCATTTGTGTGATAGTATGTAGTCTTTTTGAGTGGAAGTGATTCTGTGCAGACACTATCCATGTTAATATTGTCATTCATTTGTGTGATAGTATGTAGTCTTTTTGAGTGGAAGTGATTGTGTGTAGACACTGTCCATGTTAATATTGTCATTCATTTGTGTGATAGTATGTAGTCTTTTTGAGTGGAAGTGATTGTGTGTAGACACTGTCCATGTTAATATTGTCATTCATTTGTGTGATAGTATGTAGTCTTTTTGAGTGGAAGTGATTCTGTGCAGACACTGTCCATGTTAATATTGTCATTCATTTGTGTGATAGTATGTAGTCTTTTTGAGTGGAAGTGATTGTGTGTAGACACTGTCCATGTTAATATTGTCATTCATTTGTGTGATAGTATGTAGTCTTTTTGAGTGGAAGTGATTGTGTGTAGACACTGTCCATGTTAATATTGTCATTCATTTGTGTGATAGTATGTAGTCTTTTTGAGTGGAAGTGATTGTGTGCAGACACTGTCCATGTTAATATTGTCATTCATTTGTGTGATAGTATGTAGTCTTTTTGAGTGGAAGTGATTCTGTGCAGACACTGTCCATGTTAATATTGTCATTCATTTGTGTGATAGTATGTAGTCTTTTTGAGTGGAAGTGATTGTGTGTAGACACTGTCCATGTTAATATTGTCATTCATTTGTGTGATAGTATGTAGTCTTTTTGAATGGAAGTGATTCTGTGCAGACACTGTCCATGTTAATATTGTCATTCATTTGTGTGATAGTATGTAGTCTTTTTGAGTGGAAGTGATTGTGTGTAGACACTGTCCATGTTAATATTGTCATTCATTTGTGTGATAGTATGTAGTCTTTTTGAGTGGAAGTGATTGTGTGTAGACACTGTCCATGTTAATATTGTCATTCATTTGTGTGATAGTATGTAGTCTTTTTGAGTGGAAGTGATTGTGTGTAGACACTGTCCATGTTAATATTGTCATTCATTTGTGTGATAGTATGTAGTCTTTTTGAGTGGAAGTGATTCTGTGCAGACACTATCCATGTTAATATTGTCATTCATTTGTGTGATAGTATGTAGTCTTTTTGAGTGGAAGTGATTGTGTGTAGACACTGTCCATGTTAATATTGTCATTCATTTGTGTGATAGTATGTAGTCTTTTTGAGTGGAAGTGATTCTGTGCAGACACTATCCATGTTAATATTGTCATTCATTTGTGTGATAGTATGTAGTCTTTTTGAGTGGAAGTGATTGTGTGCAGACACTGTCCATGTTAATATTGTCATTCATTTGTGTGATAGTATGTAGTCTTTTTGAGTGGAAGTGATTCTGTGCAGACACTGTCCATGTTAATATTGTCATTCATTTGTGTGATAGTATGTAGTCTTTTTGAGTGGAAGTGATTGTGTGCAGACACTGTCCATGTTAATATTGTCATTCATTTGTGTGATAGTATGTAGTCTTTTTGAGTGGAAGTGATTCTGTGCAGACACTATCCATGTTAATATTGTCATTCATTTGTGTGATAGTATGTAGTCTTTTTGAGTGGAAGTGATTGTGTGTAGACACTGTCCATGTTAATATTGTCATTCATTTGTGTGATAGTATGTAGTCTTTTTGAGTGGAAGTGATTGTGTGTAGACACTGTCCATGTTAATATTGTCATTCATTTGTGTGATAGTATGTAGTCTTTTTGAGTGGAAGTGATTCTGTGCAGACACTGTCCATGTTAATATTGTCATTCATTTGTGTGATAGTATGTAGTCTTTTTGAGTGGAAGTGATTGTGTGTAGACACTGTCCATGTTAATATTGTCATTCATTTGTGTGATAGTATGTAGTCTTTTTGAGTGGAAGTGATTGTGTGTAGACACTGTCCATGTTAATATTGTCATTCATTTGTGTGATAGTATGTAGTCTTTTTGAGTGGAAGTGATTGTGTGCAGACACTGTCCATGTTAATATTGTCATTCATTTGTGTGATAGTATGTAGTCTTTTTGAGTGGAAGTGATTCTGTGCAGACACTGTCCATGTTAATATTGTCATTCATTTGTGTGATAGTATGTAGTCTTTTTGAGTGGAAGTGATTGTGTGTAGACACTGTCCATGTTAATATTGTCATTCATTTGTGTGATAGTATGTAGTCTTTTTGAGTGGAAGTGATTCTGTGCAGACACTGTCCATGTTAATATTGTCATTCATTTGTGTGATAGTATGTAGTCTTTTTGAGTGGAAGTGATTGTGTGTAGACACTGTCCATGTTAATATTGTCATTCATTTGTGTGATAGTATGTAGTCTTTTTGAGTGGAAGTGATTGTGTGTAGACACTGTCCATGTTAATATTGTCATTCATTTGTGTGATAGTATGTAGTCTTTTTGAGTGGAAGTGATTGTGTGTAGACACTGTCCATGTTAATATTGTCATTCATTTGTGTGATAGTATGTAGTCTTTTTGAGTGGAAGTGATTCTGTGCAGACACTATCCATGTTAATATTGTCATTCATTTGTGTGATAGTATGTAGTCTTTTTGAGTGGAAGTGATTGTGTGTAGACACTGTCCATGTTAATATTGTCATTCATTTGTGTGATAGTATGTAGTCTTTTTGAGTGGAAGTGATTGTGTGTAGACACTGTCCATGTTAATATTGTCATTCATTTGTGTGATAGTATGTAGTCTTTTTGAGTGGAAGTGATTCTGTGCAGACACTGTCCATGTTAATATTGTCATTCATTTGTGTGATAGTATGTAGTCTTTTTGAGTGGAAGTGATTGTGTGTAGACACTGTCCATGTTAATATTGTCATTCATTTGTGTGATAGTATGTAGTCTTTTTGAGTGGAAGTGATTGTGTGTAGACACTGTCCATGTTAATATTGTCATTCATTTGTGTGATAGTATGTAGTCTTTTTGAGTGGAAGTGATTGTGTGCAGACACTGTCCATGTTAATATTGTCATTCATTTGTGTGATAGTATGTAGTCTTTTTGAGTGGAAGTGATTCTGTGCAGACACTGTCCATGTTAATATTGTCATTCATTTGTGTGATAGTATGTAGTCTTTTTGAGTGGAAGTGATTGTGTGTAGACACTGTCCATGTTAATATTGTCATTCATTTGTGTGATAGTATGTAGTCTTTTTGAGTGGAAGTGATTCTGTGCAGACACTGTCCATGTTAATATTGTCATTCATTTGTGTGATAGTATGTAGTCTTTTTGAGTGGAAGTGATTGTGTGTAGACACTGTCCATGTTAATATTGTCATTCATTTGTGTGATAGTATGTAGTCTTTTTGAGTGGAAGTGATTGTGTGTAGACACTGTCCATGTTAATATTGTCATTCATTTGTGTGATAGTATGTAGTCTTTTTGAGTGGAAGTGATTGTGTGTAGACACTATCCATGTTAATATTGTCATTCATTTGTGTGATAGTATGTAGTCTTTTTGAGTGGAAGTAATTGTGTGTAGACACTGTCCATGTTAATATTGTCATTCATTTGTGTGATAGTATGTAGTCTTTTTGAGTGGAAGTGATTCTGTGTAGGTTTTTTATTGTTTATATCTGTGTTGCCGTTGGAGATCCAATTATGAAAAGAGGGAGGGTTGGAATCCCATTAACTGGATTACCCCTGCCACATTTTTGTGCCTGTCCCAAGCCAGGACCTGGATTTCCAATGTTATATGTTATGCTTTTTTTTATGTTCAATGATTTTGAGGGGAGAGGTGACTGTTTGCTTTGTAGATATTGGTGAAATTGTTGACCATTGCTGTATGGAAATATCGAAAATTTACATTTACCTTGAGAAATTCACTGTTAATATACCATAAATTATTGTGATGACATTTTTTAAGTAAATACAATGTATATATATTTTCTCTTTTTTGCCAACAAAATGTAATTATGCTGTAAGAACACAAGTCAACATATATTCATTCTGTTGAAATAATTTGTTTGCTTGTCTTTCTTACATTAATTTAAAATTTTTGGAAATGGTGGAAATTTATATAAAATTCAACATTAGTTAAACAATATACACATAGAGTGAGTGAAATAAAGATAATTTAGGTATTACTTCAAATAGCTTGGTTTGTATACAATGTATATATTATTGGAAAAAAACAACAAAAATACCTGATTATTAATAATAAAAACATACCTCCTAAACACATCCAACAAAAGTCATGTTTACATTTTGTACATTGCTGAAAAAAAAAAAAAATTTGAATGTTCATAAATCATTTAAAATCAATATTTACAAATACATGAAATACATGTTACCATGACACAAATTTAGTATATGAATCACAACTTTCATGATTTAAGAGTAATATCTTGGTTTCTAATATTCTTAATGAGTTTCTTGGTGTTTCATGTATGCAGGGGTTAAAAAATCTTGGACCACCTCACTAGCCCAGGGCTAGCATACTCCCAAATATTACTAGCCCGAATCTATGAACCACTAGTCCTGGTCAATACCGTGATTTCATGAATCCGACTTGCAGACTTGAACCCTTGTACAACATGTACAATGTATATCAGTTTAACTATCTTTCTTTTCAGATCTGGTATTGTGATTTATTTTCACTTATTTTCCACAGTTCAGGTTACTGTAAGGCCAACAAAAAAATATGTGTGTTTATGGTCACATGTCAAAAAAATCTAGGGTCGGTTGGCATTAAATTTTTTTTTCTTTTTTTACTATCGGCAAAACCGGAAATAGTCGTTCCCGGTTCCGGAATCCGATATTTCATTTTCGAAATTTCCGGTAAGCCGTCATTTGTTGAAGCTTTTAATGACGAGAATACACAGTTTTTCTACCTTCTTTGCTCTCAATTTCGACAAAAAGCTAGCGGTTGAATAAATAAAACATTGCTGCTGATTAAACAACATATAACATATATGAATATAAGTAGATACGCGAATATTGACAAGTTTGTTAATATCCGATATATATTTTTACTAGCCCGTCGGGCATACAGCTGATTATTTCAGCTAGCCCAAATGTGGAAATTACTAGCCCCGGGCGTCGGGCTAGGGGATTTTTTAACCCCTGGTATGTAGACAGTAAGACATACACTGTACAATTATCAAGCAGATTTGATACATTTCAGATTAAATAGTACATACTAAATGCAAAATAGACCTATATTATATGAATGGTAAATTACCAATTTCATAAAAAAAACTACAAGATCCAGATTGTCAGTTCAGGTCTGTAATGATTCATACATTACTGTTACCAGAAGGTGATTTGAATATCATGGCTATTGCTTTGAAATGCTACGTTTTTTATAATGATTTATAGTTACTGAAATTGGCAGGTTTTTTTTTAAATGATATACTTACCACATGATTACAACCTCCATTTTTCTCTATACAGACATGGCATTTAGGACACTGTAATAAAAATCATATTTAAAATAAGATGATTTACATCCATATACTTAACTGGTCAGAAATAACATCAAGGAATAACTTCATTCTATTACTTTATCCACTCCAACTTTTGTATTTAAAAAAAAATTGCATTAAAATATGACTATTTGGGAATTCTTAAGAGAGATTTAATAAAATATCCTTCTTTGGTATGGAGATTCAAATGAAATTAAAGGAAAACAAAACATTTGAAGGCCATATTGTTTTTGCCTATGATCAAAATAATTTATCAACAATATATTTTAATAATGACTGCTTTCTAATTTTTGGTAGCGACTGCAAAATGGGCATGTATTCTTTCGGATATATTAACTCTGTTTCAGTAACATTATTAGAACTGAAAAGGGTTGGAGACTTTCTATGAGGATCCAGTTCTTTCAACCAATAAAATACAGTGAGTGAGTGGTTGTTGTTTAATGCAAAGTGAGCTAATTTTTCAGCTAATATCATGCTGAGAAAAAGTTAAATTTCCATGAGATGATGTCCGCTTAGTACTAGACCAACACGTCTAGTTGGATTTTTGTAGTGCTAGCTCACCGAAACAACATTTGTGGGTAGACATGTCACTGCAATCAGACACATTATCCTGATTCTGTGTAAACTAGTTTATACACTTTCTCCCTGATGCCTCATGTTTGGCAGAGAAGCAGCAGATAACAATATAATAGTCTTTGGTTGGACTCGACCAGGGCTTGAACCCACGATATACTGCACTAAAGGCTGATGTTGATTATCTGTTTCTCAGGCACTATCTGAAGCCTAGATAAGGACTGCAATTATTGTCTACCGTATTTAGGGTTGTATAATGCGCAGGATTTTGCCCAGATTCTTTAATTTGTAGGAGGGGTGCGCATTATAAACAGGAATAATGTGTTTCACTCTTTCCCAGACCGGGAAATCACATGTCCACCAATAAAACCCAACACATTTAATATTTTGCAACTTTATTGAAGATGAAAAGAGATAAATGGTTCTTAAATTCTCCCAGCAAATGAAACATGCTCACAGGACTGAAAAATATATACGATTGATATTTAATTCTTACATTTCCGACGGCGATTTTTTTAAAAGTCCATGCGCATTATAGACACAAACTAGTGTTTTTCTGGAGATTTTCAAGGCCAAGAGGGGGGGTGTGCATTATGCACCAAAGCGCATTATACAACCCTAAATACGGTATAAACCCTACTGGATTAATACAATTAAAAAAATTATTGTTGAAATCGGCATAAAAAAAACATAATAAATTAAAGAGAGTAATAAATATAGAATTGTAAAGTAATTGTGATATAAACTTACATCTTTAGTGTTAGCACTAATATAGTTGGCTGTTTCTGAGTCGTCGGCACACTTTGTCAACCAATTCTTTATAACAGAACAGTCTGTAGGGGCATGATAATCAATACCACACTTAAAACTAAACAAATAATAACATTGTAATTAATATCTAACAATTTTAAAAAAACAAAAAAAACATCGTCGTTTAAAATATCTCACAATCTTAAAATATGAAAAAATATCACTGTAATTTATAAATATCAGACAATCTTGAAACTAATATCCTGATATACAATTTAATTATCATATAGTCAAACTATTATCCCCAGTTAGTAAAATTCTTGGATTGTGATTAGACAGTGACATGTCCATAAAAAACCTGTATACCCAGATGTTGCTAATGTTTACAGCCGGGGAACTCCATGCCCTATTCTACAATGCCATTTTAAATGAAAATAGAATTCTGTAGAACTACTTTAAATGTCTGGTATTAAATATAGTTATTCCCTTATTCTAGTTAGTTATTCTATTGATGTCCACTTATACTAAGTTGTTTGATGAAAATATCTGGTTGGCAATTTTTATGAATGGAATTCCTGAATTTATTTTAATTACCCAAATGGCACGAGAAAGTTAAAAGAGTAAATGGATAATAGATGATACAGATAAGAACAGACAGACACAAAGTGATAACAATATAGTTCAGGAAGCACTTTCTGGTGAGGGGAACTTAACTAGATGACTTACCAAAATGTAGTTTTACAGTGTCCACATTCCACTTTCTTTGCTTTGTTTTCTTTTGCTCTGACTATTACTGAACAATTTGGACCAGGACAGAATCTTAACTGTGGATGTCCCTGTAATAAAACAACAATACTTCAGTTTTAGCCCTTGTAATAAACACCACTAACATTGTGAGTTCGAATTTCGTTCAGGCGAGGTGTACTCCATAAAACATTATGTGATAAAGATTGTCAGTGACTTGTGGCAGGTCGGTGGTTTTCTCCAGATAGTCCGGTTTCCTCCTTCAATACAACTGACTGCCACGATATAACTGAAATATTGTTGAAAGTGGTGTTAAACACCTTAACCCTAACCCAAACCCTTGTAATAAAGCAATAATCAAATATTGAAGAAATATATAAATTGTCTTGTTATCCTCACTTGAAATATCTAAACAATAAAATGATTGAATAGTACTTAATTTCATGGTATGTTGAATTTTATATTTGTGCAAAAAAAAAAACCAATCACTTGATTAAATGGTATAAAAAAAATTGGTGACTGAATGATAGAATTAAGTTTAACTAAAATTCTTGCAAAATCATTCCAATCTGAAATAAGTAAATAAATAACAGTGACTCAGTTGTGTGAAATATGGCAAAATATTTCTAGGTTACTACAATACAATAAAAAGAAACTTTGTCATCTCTGGCCACACAAAACATGTTGTACATTTTTTGTCTTGTGTTAACAGGTATGTGTTCATGGTTATGTTTTAACAGTTTTTGGTGACTGTAGATATTGACTGTTACTGCTCGAGACAATATGTAACATATACCATCCAATATAAACATATAAAAGTCTATTCAAACAAACCTCAATATGATCTGTGAAGGACCGTGTTGTATATTTATCACGGAAATCTGGTTTACTAAGAGCATTACAGATAAAAGCTTCAGGTACCAGTATGTTGCATTCATTTTCCATACACTCAATACCTAAATAAAACATAGTCATATTTAAAAAGCACATATTGCAAACAACGTGTCATCTACGTTACTTGTTAATATTGTGATTTAACTTTAGATATCAATTACTGTGAATAAATACAACATTATGAGATCAAGTTTGTCTGTAAACTGTGACAGGTTGGTGGTTTTCTCCAGTTTCCTCTACTAATAAAAACTTACCGCCACGATATAACTGAAATATTGTTGAAAGTGGTGTTAAACATCATAGACCAACCCAAACCACCAATTACTGTGGGTGAAGGGAAGTCTTATTCCTATTAAGAGCTGTCATGACCATGATCATACACATGTATGCCAGTTGGATTTAGATCTACCTTTACAATCAATGCCCATCACCACATAATGTGGAGAGTTCAATTCCAATCTGAAGAGAGATATGCTCACAATAACTTTATGTATTAAAGCTTGTCATATACTTCCGGCAGGTCAATGGTTTTCTCTGCCCCCCACTAGTAAAAACGGGTCACAATGATATAACTGAAATATGGTTAATTTATTTATTGTTGGTTCATTAACGTCCAGCGTCAATAAATTTCATCTACCCCCGTATATTCAGGACAAAAACAAGTTCAACAATAAATAAAAAAAAAATACAGAAATGAAGAAGGAATGGAACAACCATGGAAATGATAGAGAGATGATAAGGGGTGAACAATGTAGTTTTTTGCATTGGTTACAATGCAGATATATTGTTGTGCATTAAACACCCATAACCTTTATACTATTCATATTAAATTTTAATTTCATGGTTTTCTAGATGCTCCTTAAAGGTACAATTTCTGGTGTTTTAGATTCATTGAATGGTTAAAATCCTTTAAAACTGATAATAACGATGATAATGTAATGAAAAAAAAATTGTTTCACATTTCTAAAATAAAATACCTGTAGTTATGCCTTGTTGAATCTGAATCTGGAAAAAATTGTCCCAGCAATCTTTACAAAACTGGTGACCACAGGCCAAACTGAGCATTTCGTCCTTCTGGACAGATAGGTAACATATAGAACATGTACGGTAATTGGTAAAACAGTTGTTCTGAAAAATGGAAAAACAATTGTTATTAATTATTTTTAGGTTATTTAAGCTAAAGCAAAAATAAAACATTTCTTATAATTATTTTAGGTTGAAAAAAATAAATATACATTTTTCATTGGGTTTAAAGTCCCAAAATGTTTAACAAGACATTGCATTGTTTATTCAATATCATAAACAATACACAAATGCATATTTTGCTTGACTGATACAACATATATTGTAGAATTTTCTTTTATCATTTTTTATTCTCTTTTTTCAAAATTCAGAATTTCCAGTTAATAAAGTGATCATATTGATAATTCAAGTATGTGGCTTATACTTACGAGTTATGCACATCTGTTGTCCCAACAAGTGTGAGAATTTGCAAAAATTCTAAATCTAAGATAAAAATAGACACATTTATACTATAACTATCTTACCTTGAATTTAGTAGCTGGCATTATCTTAGAGTCTATTAACAGCTTTCCAGAGTCTCTGATGTGTCTGAAGAAATAAAAGGTAAATATTAATAATAAAAAATAAACAATATCACCTTAAATTGTATAAAAATGATTGAAGACAATGAACTACAAAAGTCAAAACTATTAAAATTAAGGGTTTACAAAAAATCTGCACCAAAGGTCTAAGCTTATTGGATATTACTGTTTAGATATTAAAGATTTCTAGGTGATAACACAATATTAAGTGAAGTTATCACTGAAATGGCATATCATCTCTAAATCCTTTAAAATTCAACATTTAATCTTTTAGAACACAATCTAATTAAAAATCATACAAAATTTGTTTGTTGAATTGTGCACATGTATAGATTACAGAAGATCTATATCTATATCTAATATCCAAGAAAACAAGAAAATGAATGGCAAATTTATAAAATGATACAATACAATAGAAATCACAGATGAATTTTATTTATCATGTGGAACTGGATTTGATTTGATTTTTGGTGTTAAATGCCACTTTTAGTAATATTTCAGCTACAAATGTATATCATGGCAACCAGTTTTAGTGGTGGAAGAAGCCGGAGTACCCGCAGAGAAGCACTGACCATGGGCAAGCAACTGGTAAACTTTATCACTTGCAGCTGCGAGTCGAGTGCACCCTTTTTTGTAATTTACAAAGCCGGGTGCGAACCCATACTGTATTGGTGATAGGCTTGTATGAGTTGTTAGGTAATCCAACTATCTAACTAATTAAGCCACCCAGGTCCAGGGTGGAACTGGTAATTTGGCTAATTGAAGAATATTTTTATTTGTAGTACCTGTAACAGTACCCATCTTGGAAGGGATAGGTGGTTGTCAAATATAATGTTGAAAGGAGACCACCCAAGAAAACCCAATGCACTGGATGCTGTATGATGGTAAAATTAAATATGGTTGTTGGTCAAATGAGCTAAAAACAGTGTGGAAAAACTATTTAGCTGATCAGAGAAGAACTCAAACTGTTTGAAAATGACCTCAAACTGCCACGGTCAAGATATATCTATTTCATTTGATACTCACTACTACAACATGTACATGGTGTATATACCTGTCTATTACTGTTTCTTTGTTCCAATCATGGACTTGAAGTAACATTTTAGCTAAAGAAGGATCAATCTGTATAAGAAAAAATGTACATTAAATCAGAAAACTCATGACATAACAAGAATTGTCTTATATACATGTAAAACATTTGATTACTTTAAATTTATATATACATGTACATACTGGTACATATAGTTCAATGGTAAGTACTGGTACGTTTGACCTTATTACAGGTATTAAATTTTATTAATGTTAATCTATAGATAGACAAATGTACTGGTTTTTTACCAACTGTTAGTATGTTATTCTATATATGCACAACTGTGCTAATATCACAGCTCGTCATATCGGATTTGCTGCTATGCTATCAATAATGTCTGTCTCAACCATCATAACTTCTGTTATTCTATATTTATCAAGCGACAAACGTGATATGAAAAATTAGTGTTGATTACCCGGGCAAACATTTTTCGTTCACATTCGTCTACTGAACAGAGCTTTCGTATTTGATAGCAATTTAACCCTGGAACACATTTTTCACTTTACATTAGTCTACTGTACAAAGCTTCAAATTGATAGCAGTTTTACCCTAGGAAAAACATTGTCCATTACCTTTAATCTACTGCACAAAGCTTCCACTTCTTCATTAAGTAACCTTTCTGCATCTTCTAACTGAAGGAGATCAAATTCAAAATATTCCGGGTCATCACTTTTCTTTGGTTTATCAATGTCAAGGTCATCAGTGTCATTGTCATAGTAACCACAATAATAGTCATCGTCATCCATGTTGTCAGATTCATCATAGTCCGAGTCATCAGAATTCTGGCTCTTCATGTCTACAGCATCAGTCATCTTAATCTGAAATGCATAATACATCAAATTTATTATGAAAGTACAGTGAAACCTGTCTAAACCAAGCCCTTAATAAAATGGAATCCTGCATTAACCGAACTTCAAATAAAGTTCCAATGTAAGAAATCTGTCTTAATTAGTCTGTATATATCGAACACCTGTCTATTCAGAACACAAAATCTGTTACCATGGAGATTTGGTTTAGATAGGTCTCACTGTATATTATATCATGTCTATTCTCAGTCATTTACAGTAGAATTTGCATAAAAAAATACAGTTGTTTTAACCTTTCATAAATTAAATTGAAAATACACTACTGGTACTGGTAACAGTGAAACCTGTCTGAAATAAACATTGAATAAACAAGAATCCTGTATAAATCGAGCTTGAAATATTAAGTTTCCATGTTGAAAATCTTTATTAATTTATCCTGTATAAACCAAACACCTGTCTATTCCGAATAAACAATTTGTTGCAAGATGGTTCAATTTAGACAAATTTCTCTACAATATGTATACGCACAAATGAATTTCAAGACTGACAGTGACTTTGTTTTGTCTCCACTTATAATATATCAACAAACAGATGAATGACCTACCACAAAATAGTCAAAAAAATAAACAACTGGTCAAGATAAGCTAGTCTGTCTATATTGTACTTCCTTCTTTAAGTGTTTACTTTTACATTATGTATATACTTCAGTAGTTAATCACCAAAAACTGTATGTAATTTTGTATGATCAATATATACTTTTGTATGTGTATTATATCATATATACAACTTGTACATTTAACAATAAAAATGTATATATATCAGTTTCAGATATCAAATTCTTTGTCATGATGCCATTGATGGTAATGTGGGATTTCTCAATTTACCTTCCTTATTTACTTATTTTGACTTTATACCCTAAAATCTATTTAAATCCATTTACATTAGTTTTTGGCTTGTTTTCATGTTACGATTCTTAAATAGTGTATTTTATTATATAACCACATCCCTTTTAAAGGCATTTAATTTGGAGACTTATTTCCCTTTTCAAGAAAACCATGGAGAAATGGATCCATAACCTATATTTATTATTTTATCTTAAATTTCTTTATTGTAGCCCCTTGTTTAATCAAAGGGCTCATAGCACTGCAAGTGATAATAAAGTCACATTTCTTATGCAATAATACAGACAAGTGCCGTGGTGTAGACATAAAGGTGGTCAAAATTGAAATTCGTAAATTTTCTTATTATAAATGTGTTGGTATATGTACTGGTTAAGTATAATATAAACAGGGCTCACCAAACCAGGCGAAGTGGGCGAAATTCTCGCCCTATATCGGCTGAAGTCGCTCTCCCTCGACTACAAAGTGAAATTAAAGTCGCCTTGTTTCTTTTTGCAAGTCACTCTTTTCTTGCAAATAATCTTCGTTTTATGGTAAAGCTGATTGTCAAAACAATTGTAATCAATGGAAAGATACCGTACATAAGAATAAGAGGAAAAGGTTTTATTCAAGCAATAAAGAAGGTTTAATTTGTTGATACAAAAGTATCACGGCAAACTTCTGCAAATTTGTACTGACGAAATTCCAGGTGAATATTAAATCCCAAATCTTAAAATATACAAACAGACGCTTCCTTTACCAAATTGGCCGTTGAATTGTGTTATATTCTAATTATTTTCACAAAACTTGAGTTATTTGTAGCTTTTTAAAAGCTAAACAATCAACATGTCCAAGGATTTATATAGTAGGTCCTACTATATAAATCCTTGACATGTCTAAGTTTTAAACACGGCGATCATGGGGACGTAGGAAATCGGGGGAATGGAAATGAACATTTAGATGTCATTGACAGATTTCAAGGCAAAAATTAATAAATCTAACATCAATAAATAAAAGATCAATAATAATAATAAAACAAATACAAATAGCAAAGACACACTTCAAATGCAAAAAAAAAGTGAAAAAACCCACATTTTTGCGAAAACATGTCTCCCTGTCATGCCTTCACTTCTCCCTCATGTTCTCTGAGGGAGAAGTCAAGTCTCCCTTATTTTTGCAAGTGTGGTGAGCCCTGATAAATAAAGATGTTCTAAACTATTCCCCGTCAAAAAAATGTGTTGAAAAGGCAAAACTAATGGAAAAAAAAGATCTGATCATTTTTTGGCCCCTGTTGTTGGAATCCCTGTTGTTATGCAACGACTGGAGATCCAATGTTTACAGAGGAAGCACATGGGACTGACCCAGATTATGGATGGTGAGCTTGAAGTTGGATATATTCTAATAATTTTTAACAAATGATGTTTTCTTTTCATATTATTCAATTAATTATTTTCTGTTCCATTCACTAACAATTGTTGAAAGTATAATTTTTTACATCAGTTGGAATTGTGCATGTGTAGTTGTATCTCTGAATGGGTTCAAATCACAGGACAAGTGCATACAATGACCTGCTTGTTGCATTGCTATGTGGGAAGACTACAACCCTGAAAACGGCTTCATTCTCTGATAATTTTAAAAGAATGGTGATTTAGCTACAATTTGCATCAATGAATTAAAAATAATATTTTTCCATTGATTAGATTGGATTTTGGTGTTTAATGCCACTTTCAGCAAAATTTCAGCTATATCATGGTGACCAGTTTTAGTGGTGGAAGAAGCCGGAGTATCCCGAGAGAACCACCGACCATGGGCAAACAACTGGTAAACTTTATCACTTGTGGCTGCGAGTCGAGTGCATCCTTTTTTGTAATTTACAAAACCGGGCATGAACCCACACTGTATTGGTGATAGGCTTGTATGAGTTGTTATGTAATCCAACTACCTACAAATGTAACTCATTGAGCAACCGGGCCCTAATAACAGATATGATCATTATCTCAATAATATTTTTCCATTGATTTGAATTGGAAACAGTAATAAAACTGATTAAAACAATATATTGAATTGACAGCCTGTATGCTTTAAAATGGAATACACCACACAGCTGTTTTTGTCAATATACATTTACATGTACGTGTAGGTTAGCTTTAAGGCATATCGGGGCCATCATGGCCATGATTGTATGGTCGTTGGATTTACAACTACCTATGCAATCAGTCAGTGTCTATCACCACCAAAGGTGTGAGTTCGAATCCCGCTCAGGTGAGGTGTAATCGATACAACATTATCATATGTGATAAAGTTTTTCAGTGACGCCACTTTCAACAATATTTCAGTTATATTGTGGCTGGTGGAGGAAACAGGAGTACCCGGAGAAAACCACTGACCTGTCGGATATATTGTTTGTCTTACATTTATAATTGTGACATCATAAGGTGATTGACCTACATTCCTTGACAAAATGTATTATAATACATGTGCTTTATGCAAATATATATATGGTAATAAAATTTCTTTGGACAGCTCATTGGACAATTTGTTCATTTTCAAAATTTGCATCACCAATCCCCATATCTATTTCTGGCAATATGTGATAATTTTCCAGTTAGTCCCCACCCATACAAATCAATGGGTGTCAATCAAATTATACTCAACTTAAACAAGCACTAAGACTGAACTTTGTCGAACCTGAAAAAAAATTTAACACTGGTTCTGGATGAAGTTTTCCCCGATTCTTATTTCTACTATATATTGTGAACTTTGCCGATCCCTAAAAAAATTAACACTGGCTAAGAATGAGGTGTTCCCAATTCTTATTTCTACTCTATATTGTGAACTTTGCCAAATCCCCCCCAAAAAACTCTGGTTCAGATGAGGTTTTCTGGATTTTTATTTCTTCTACAATGTACAAATGTATATATAATCTTCATCTTATATAAATATTCTGACAAAGTTATAACACCTACACATTCTATATAATGTAACCACCACGATATAACTGAAATATTGTTAAAAGTGGCGTTAAGCACCATAAATCCAAACCCTCTATATAATGAAAAAAATAAAATAAATAACTACTGGTAAATATAACAATGGAAAATGTCTTATCATTAAATGTTTTTTAATTCATTGAGATTAAAGCCATAAAGGGTTATCTAATGATTTGTACTATACAGTAAATCCTGTCTTATGTGATCTTCCAAGGGAACAGTGAAATATGGTCACATAAGACAGGTGGTCGCTTAATACAGGTTTAATTGATATGAAATGCATTGGAAAGGGGAATAAGAATTAAGGTCACATAATACAAGTCATTGCTTAAATTCTTAATAGAGGTGGTCACTAAAGCAGGTTTGACTGTAACTTAATAGAGGTGGTCACTAAAGCAGGTTTGACTGTAACTTAATAGAGGTGGTCACTAAAGCAGGTTTGACTGTAACTTAATAGAGGTGGTCACTAAAGCAGGCTTGACTGTAATTTAATAGAGGTGGTCACTAAAGCAGGTTTGACTAACTTAATAGAGGTGGTCACTAAAGCAGGTTTGACTGTAACTTAATAGAGGTGGTCACTAAAGCAGGTTTGACTAACTTAATAGAGGTGGTCACTAAAGCAGGTTTGACTGTAACTTAATAGAGGTGGTCATTAAAGCAGGTTTGACTGTAACTTAATAGGTGGTCACTAAAGCAGGTTTGACTGTATTTATATAGGTATTCTCTAAGGCAGGTTTTTCATTGTGCTTTAGTCGTGATCTATTTGTACCTGAACAAAGCTTAAAGGCTATCAACAGAGTGTAGTTGAAGGTTGTAAAGGGTTATTTTTATGCAATGTGATTCAACATGTTCTCATGTTCAAGGTCCATTATTCACCTTGTTTCGTGCACACAGCCAAATTTAATCTAAGCAAGGATAACAGTGATTTATTTTTTTCCTCTATAAAATTCAAATTTACTTCTGTGCTTATACATGTACCCGTTTTCCCCCTCTTAGTTGATCTACATGAACATTGCACAATAGATCATATTTTATTCAACTTATATTGCTAAATCAATATAATGTATATTGTTTACCTTCATGACCTTACTGTACTCCTGCAGGCTATGAACAAATTATGTATATTACATGTACAGTACATAACTATGTTTCAGTTCTAGCCTACAATATATTGCTGCTATTTTTTATTCTATGCTGTTCTGATATGCCAATAGAGTAAAACCTGTCTAAACCGAACCCCTTTGGAACTAACACATTTGTTCAGTTTAGACAGGTATTTGGTGTTAATTTACACAGGTTCAAATTACATGGCCATATAGTAGATGTGACTGTAAAGTCTGTCTGGTTTAGGCAGATTTTCGGATTACTCAGGGTTCGGTTTAAACAGGTTCTTCATAAAAAGTACTTTTGAATAAATGTTTTAAACTGTAAATGTAAATTTTTTCCAAATTTTATTAAATTAAATGCCAAAATATTTATGTGCTATGTAAAAAAAAAGGGTTTTAATATAAATAGTGCTATATTTATACAATGTCATGGGAAAGCTCAATTAAGCAAAATTCTCATGACTTCTTATCTCCTAATTACCTTTGTTATTCAATCAAAAACTTTTAGAATTAGGGAAACCAGATAAAACCAACATAAAGAAATTTGACTCAACTTGTTATATAATGCTATAGCAACAATAAAAAACTGACCTTGAAAATAAAAAAATATATGGTCCAACTGTCCCCATGTGTGTAATGTGTTAGTTATGTCAATGTATGACATATTCTGCTCAAGTGTTTTAATATCCTTTTGGTAACATTAATGGGGGTAAATAACCGATATGGTTTTAAATGGGACAGGACGTCCTTTAGTTTGAAAGAAATACAGTATCATTGTATGTTTAAAAACACAAGTAATTCATAAAAATCTTAAAATGTCTTCAAAATTAAAGTTGAAGCTGAGCACTCTGGCCATGGGTTTTCTAAAATTTGATTGCCTGAAATCATAAATATTTTCAAATCCAGATTACAAAGTGATTGATACATGTACATATATCTACTATAGTACTACTAAAGGTGCCAATTTCTGAAATTTGTAATTTCCCCCCCAATTTTAATGTGTTCTTTGCAAAAATGTTCATCTTAATAGTTTATTGATATGCCATAATAAATATTTTGCTATTTTATTTAGAAAAGGGGTCTAAATGGGGTCCATTTTCTGAAATTGTTCATATACATGTATGTATATGGAAGGTACATGTATATGAAATCTTTATTTTTCACCCAATTTTGATATTGTTTTTTTCTTTGAATTGATGTGTAGAAAGCTTTTAGTGATGACAACCATTTATATTACTATCCAAGTTTTTTTTGAACTGAAATATTCTAATACATTTATAAAATATTCTTGTCCTACTAAGTAAACCATGCACTTCAAATTCAATAATCAGCTGATCATGATGATCATATCTGTTTCAATGTGTTATATAACAATTTCATGTTTGGGTAAACTCATCCTTTCGGAAACTGATGTAATTTTGTTTGTATTTTTTATATTTATCTCTTTACCGTGTAATTTGGTTATGAGAAATAAAGATATATATATAAGGTACTTAATTCACAAAACAAGGGATTTATTTACATGTATACTTCTGTCATGATTTTTAATCATTATTACATAGAAAACTTGGAAATTTTGAACAGCAAATTAAATGCAACTATGCTGTTAAATAGCAGCTAAATTTTACAAATGTCAGTCTACAAATGTAGTACTTCCTTACTATTTGATATTATATAAAAATCTGAAAACAAATCTAATACCACTTGAAACATGTAGGTCAGTTATATTTTTAGTTTCATTCATTTCCGTACAAGTATATAACGTACATAGTTTTCAATAAATTATAAAATGGTGATTTCACTTGAAAAATAAAAAGAATAAATATTGTTTTCCACAAATCATGAGATTTTAAATGATAAATATCATCAACAGAGATCAAAGATTGTATTGAAATTCCATTTTTAATATTTCAAAATAAAAATAAAATTATATTGCAAGAATGCAAGTGACAATTTATTATTAGTGATAGGAATCAGTCAAATTTAAAGTTTGATTATCGTTAAACCAACATGTACATCAACTACAGATCTGTGACATAAAAATATGTTTATAGTATTAAAAGAGGATATTGTCACACATCCTCAGCTGATGTTGGTTAAATTAATCAATTAACGATTAAAATTTGAGTTTCCCATCACAAGTTCAAATGCCAGTATTTCATTGTGTGACACTTGACATGAACATATATGTGGGCATATGTTAATACTATTTCATTGCAGATGCTTTGTAAATTCTTATACTGGTGCCAAATTAAAATATAAGTTTGTTTCCTCTCAATCCTGCCGGGTCAAAATTTTTTGGATAGTTTTTTAGATTAAAATTTTTCTTTCGTAATTTCCGAAAAACATTGCAGTGCAACCGACACTGGTTTTACAATTCTCATAAGTCATTGAATGTGTTCATAGGAGAAACGATACATACATTTTGCAATAGAGCACAAAATTGTCTTATCCTCTCTCCATTGCTCCATAATGAAAATATTCTAAACATCGGACACTCAGAATTAAATCGCATACTAAAGGAACAGCTATAAAACATTGAAGGAGAAACACCCAATGGCATGCGACAGGTTTCAACCTAATACAGACCAATGAACATTCATGTAAAAACCAGCACATTGTAATTAGCAAAAACCTGAAAAAAATGTATTCCTTTAAGGCAACAATAAATGCTACTTATATTATAGTTTAAGATTTAATTGTTTTACATACATGTAAAACAAATGTATATATGCCATCTCTAGTTGTTGGAATGCAATGATGATATCCAGATAATCTCTATGATCTGTTTCTGGTGTAAAGCATGTAAATGTGACAGAGCAAATATTATATTATGAACTACAGAATAATACAACTGAAAGCTGTGTATTCAGAACTTGATAAGTTGATACCACATACAATTTCTATGTAGAGTATTTACCATTAAATTTGATTCGATTTTAACCGAAATTATTAAGAGATGTCTGCATGGAAATGTTGTCTACATTACTTACATGTGGTTAAAAGAGACCATTCATGTTTGTTCGACGGTTGTTGACAAATGTGAAAAAGAAAGCATTAACGCTTGTAAAAACAAACTGTTCGAGTATGACAATGACAAGATATTGTGAGTAGTTCTACTTGCTAAAATTGCTTTTATAGGTCAGGTGTCCAAATTTGTGACTGTCCCTTAATGTCAAAGTTTGTGACATTGAGTCCATTAACAGTTTCTGTCAATATTCTAATGAACCAATCGGCATAACATGAAACTGATATAGCCTATGGCGGCAGGATATAAACAGCAGAATAATTTATATGCTGACTAATAAACAATTTTTCATGATATTTATAAAAGTCGTAACCCTTATCCCTTTATATCTGGCATTATTATGCTTAATGCATGAAACTGTAATGATATTTGACCATTTCTCTAATTCTTGTTCAATTTTCACACTTCTCAACCCGTGTGAGAAGAAATCGATAATCAACGTGTGGATCACTTTGTTCTCAGTCGCTGATTGGTCAATTATGCAATTATGTCTCAACCCGTGGGTGAGATAAGAATTTCACGCTACTTTTCCCGTAAAAATGTTACGTTTCGCAAAATGTCATTGTATCAATAAAATCGTTTAATTAACCGTAACTAACCGTACCGTCATCAAGAACCCCTCATCTGGAATCTTGTCCCTTCTCCATCTTTGCTTCAAAAACATTCCTTAACGGGTGTGACGTCAATTGAAGTATACGTCAGTGACGTCGATTTGAGAAAGTGAAAAACGGCCATATATTTTGTTAAATTAGCGAGAAAAAGAATCAAACAAATATTTTTTAGTGGTTCATTAGAGAAACAATCTCTTACATTGTTTCCCGTTTATTACGATAATTTCTCAAATCTCGATAGTTAAATTTTCACACAATTTTAAAGTTCTCGGTAAACCTCCAACTTTAAAATGTGAAAATTTAACTATCTTGATTTGAGAAATTATCGTAATAAACGGGAAACAATGTTAGAGACTATATATAATACTTTGCATATATTAAAAAATTTTGATGATTTTTATAAGGTAAAACAAAAATTGACATATATGCAAAACCCTGGCAGGTAATATATCCTCGTTTTTTTTTCTGGCTTTTAATGTATTGGAAAATCACCCATTTTGTTTGGGTAATATGCGTCAGATGCATATTTGTGGACATTTTGGATGATGAATATTCATAACATTGCTTATGGCGTCGACTGAAGTAAAAAAGCAATGGACATGCAGAGCACAATGAAACGGACAATTAAAAACACATAAAACAGTTTTGCCTGTATATACATGTGTGCAGAAGGGCATACCACATAGAATGTTTATCAAATAACATTTAAATATTTGAAATGTCTGGCATGTATTTACTAATTTAGCTTATGAATCTAGTCAATAAAAGTTATAAAAAACATTTCATTTGGATTCTCTCTTTTTCTGACAGATTTAATATTCTGTTGACCAAAAAATAAAAATAAAACGTTTTACCTACCTACCCTCTTCTGAAAAGTAGGGTAGGGAGAGGGCAAACAAATATATTTGTTTAATTTGGCCCTATTCTATTAGTTTGAAAATTTTACAAATACAATGTTTGATAGATCGGTTTCTTTGGAAGTTTTGAATACATAATGACAATCAGTAAGAGGTTTTGTAAATGTAAGAAACCTTTCATGCTGTTCAATGTCAGATTTTAGAATGTTACTTTCTTCATGATCTGAAACTGACATCTTACAATGTAGTAGATTTTCACAGAAGTTTTTTCAATCCAAACAAATGTTTTATTTTATTTATATTTGCAAATAACATGAATAAAAAGAGAAAATACGATATAATAAATAGTGTATTCTAATTTATGAGAAGTGGGTTTTCTATTTATAAAGGATTTTCAATACAAACATAAAATTGACCGTTTTGTCATCATTGGTAACTTTAAAGAGGCAATCAATATGTTTCAAATTCGTCATTTATGGAATCAAGATACAACAGGAACAATACTGTCAATAGTGACAATACACCCTTTGTTTACAATATTTTCCTCATTTCATTTTCAGATCACAAAAATTGAAAAAAAGCCGTTTGGTTATTTTAAAACATTTACAATTTTGAAACTTAACATGTTAACTTACAAGGTTTTCCTATGACAATTTAGATTACTGAAACTGTACAGGAAAACAGAACTCCTTTGTTGTTATTCTTGGAAATTTCGCATATAATTTTTTTTCCACAACAAAATTATCTCAAGGCGGATATGACGTCAACTGGATCGTAAAAATGCTTGAAAAAAGCTAAACTAAAATTTGTGCAGTCATAAACATTCAAACGACTAAATGTATCTGTTCGATTTACCTTGGACGTTTGTATTCACTCTACTATAAACTTCAGAGAGTTGATATTCGACTGAAAATGAAACTAGACACGAGAATGAAAATCAGTAAACAGGTATCCGATACTTGTAAAAAAACAACAACAAAAAACAAGCAAACAACGACAACAACAAAATAATACACACCATTTCAGTGATAAACATATGTCGACAGATTTTGTCTACACATATGATTTCCGAAATAAACTCAGGTAAAAACCTAAAAAGGGGCAAGAAAGTGCCAAATTAAAAAAAAAACCAACAAATAAATTATAAAACTTAAATTTTTCATTTAAGACCAAGACCAAGTTTAATGCATTTTGTTTGCAGAAAACTTATCTTTATAACTTAAGTTATGTAACCTGAGTCATTCAGAAAATGATTTATATATTTATTTTATTGAAAAGGTTTTAAAAGACTCTTGACATTTTGTAGATTAGATTAAACATATTTTATTGCTAAATATTATAACAATTGGATTGGACACAAATTATAACAATTTACAAGGGTCCTCTCCACATAATAAATAATTACAATAGTACATGTGTCAGCTACATTTTGTAGTAACACCACAATTTCATTAATCAATTGTTTTGCTTTGTATTGTAATATAATTTTAATCGATTGAACATGAAGCAGCATACAAGTCAATGTTCTATTTAGTTATTGCTTGTTTATACCATCTTCAATGAATTGTTATGATTTTCAGTCAAATCTGCCCCCAAGTCAAATCGGCCCCAAGTCAAATCGGCCTCAAAAAATAAAAATAAAAAAAGAATAAATAAATAAAAATTAACTTCTTCTGAACACCGAAATAGAAATGAACCGTTTTATATTTACAAGGGGCTAATTCAATGACAGAAGGCAAATCCAGCGTCCTCTCCATGACCAATGTACTCATGCATGCATGAGAGCAATGCCATTCATATACAGAGGTCATCAAGGGCCAGTGCCTAAAGGACATTTAGACTGGAAATGATTAAACAAAAGAAATTAAAGTCCTCCTCATGGCCAATGTACATGGAGGAAATTTGCATCATATATATGCAGACACTGAAATTTTATCGGTAAGATTATTGATTATTTTAAGCATGGCTAGATGAATTAGTACCAGATTGCCGAATACCATATTGCCGACTTTTGTTAAAAATGAAAAAATTTCATCTTATTATTTTTTATTTAAAAAAAAATATTGATGATGTGTACATATTTTATTGAAAGCAGTAATTTTTCGTGCAATTTTAATTAGAAAAACCATAATCAAATGCATACTGATTGTTGAATAGGAGATGCCGATACTCATTACTCAAACAATTGAAGAACAATGGGAAAAAAACTGCAAATAAGTAATTGGTTTTTTTTTAGAGTTTTACTAAGTAAGAAAAAAAACCAATGCCGAAAATTGTCGTTAAATAGCAAATTATTTAGAACTGATTGATGATTTCAGTAATCTAAAAATGATCTAGTACTATACCCACAATATCCAAGCTAGGTGATAATGGTAGATTTTAATAAATGATCGGCAATCAATTAACTCCAAATGAATTTGGGGCGTATTTACAAAACAAAAAATGTGTATTTATTTAATTATTTACAATTTTCCTTCATAAATTAGAAGCATTATTCTACTTGCAATAACAATATTTTTCATATGTCGGCAATTTGGGAATCGGCTAATTGGACTCGGCAATTTGGGATTCGGCAAACTGGGAATTGGCAATTTGGGATGCTACCGGATAGATATAGTCAGACGTTTATATTTAGTTTATTTTCGTATCAATGGTAAACATTTACTGGTACAAAACACAACTGTACTTACTAGACAGTTTTAATTCTTCAATAATTTGACTTGGGGCTGATTTGACTTGGGGCTGATTTGACTGGTGCCGATTTGACTGGGGGCTGATTTGACCTGCTTCCAATTGTTATGATACCAGACAACACTTGAAAACAGGATAAAGCTCCAACAATAAATGTATAAATGTGACGTGGAACAATAAGATTTCAAATTACTTGAGTTCCAACTTTTGTAAATTTATGGAAGAGACTCAGACCTATCATTTGGAACCACTACCAGTGGATTTGTCGTGCATTCATGAAGTGAGTGTTTTTTGTATTTATTCAAATACCTGAAAATTGATATGGAGAAAAAAGTTATTTTTTGTAATTTTTTTCAGGATTTGTGAGTCATTAGAATGTTTTCTGCTTTATCAAAATTGGTAAGTTTTGTTTACCAACATGAAGATGAATCGGATGAGGAAGTTGAAGAAGAAAACAATGTAAATAATTCTAATCACAATTCTTATGGCTATAGATCAGGAAAGGAATTGGAATCGGTCAAAAACTTTAATGGAAATGTTACACATGTTTTTGAAAACCATGGTCTTATAAATGGCGAGATATATTTTTCATTTGACACAGTTATTGATAAGGTCAGGTTAAAAGTTAATGATGCAGTTCATGTGGTTGCTAAGCAACAAACTGATGGTGGAGTGTTAATAACAGAGCAGGTATCGCTTATTAAAGAAGATTGGGATGACCAGGAAGTGGAAGTTAACAACCATGAAGAAGATTCTGTACAGGATGGAATTGTGGGTAAAGTAACCAAATTTGATGGAAATGAAGGAATTATACAGGGTTATGTTTATTTTGATATGTCGAATGTCATTGATGATTACATACCAAAAAATGGTGATTATGTTAAAGCAGACTACCATCAAACTGAAAACGACACAAAAATTGAAAACGTCCAGCCTCTACGATATTTGGAAAAAGAATCTAAGATAACTGGATTTCAATTTGACCACGGATACATTGATGGAGAAATATTTTTCTATGCAGAGGCGTGTGTTGACGGATACAAACCATGTAAATGGGACAAGGTCATTGTGAAGGCCATAGAGAGTGAACAAGGAAAGTGTACCTGGAGAGCTGTGTCAATTAAACCAATCAGTGTGGTGTCTAGTACAAGGTATTTTACGGATAGTATTGTTTGGTGTTCAGTTAATTATTTAATTGATATATTCAGTATAATGCAATCTGTCAAAACTGAACCCTGAATAAACATGAATCCAATCTGAATTAGTCATCCAATTACAATACAGTCAGAGACATACTGTGATAGACGTAGCACTCTCCATAGTGATACAGCTATTTCTTTTTTGTTGTGTTTGATACATGTATATATCGTTGTACTTTTTTTTGCATGTAGAACGTTATTTTCTGTCACTTGAAAAGAATATAAATAAATAGATTTAACAGAATAATATTTATGTACATATCACCAAGGAAAGTGAAATGTATATCACAGTGATTTGTCAAGGAATGTCCCTTACTGTACTGTAAGTCCCAATGTCTAATATATTTTTTTTATTTTAACCTGTGTAATCCGAGCACCTCTCTGTTCTAGACCCAAATGTTGGACCATAGGATTGAGACACTATCTTGTAGCATTGTATATTGTAGGTTTCACTCACTTTTATTTAAAATGAGTGAGTGAGTGATTGTTGTTGAATGCCAACTCAGCAATTTTTCAGCTATATCATGACGAGAACAAGTTAATTTTCAATGAGATGAGAATGATGCCTGCTTTATACTAGACCAACACGCTTAGTTGGATTTTTATAGTGCTGAAACAAGAGTCTGTGGATAGACAAGGTTGCATGCTTAGCGGAGAAGCAACAAATACCAATTTTATAGTCTTTGGTTTGACCTGATCGAGGCGAGCACACTAACCATTACACACCCAATGCAGTTTTATTTGGTTATATTAAAAAAATATTTACCCTATATTTCATTGAAATTTATATTAAGAGAATATTTAGTAATTTAGTGTGCATAACACGTTTATGGAATAACCTTCATCAGTTACAGTAACACTCAAAGTATGACATAGACTGTTACATGGATTAATAGGACTACACATTGCATAGATAAATAAATAAAGATTTTATTTTGTGACGATTTACAATGAATTAAGTCAAAACTCAGCACCCTCAGAAAAATATATCACTTAGCTAAATGCATAAGCCATAACATACATATTTTAGAATTAAAATTCTCTTTCTAGCCTCAGTGCCAAGTTTTTATCTACCAGTAGTCCAACTCGTCACTCATTCATAGAGGAGTTAGCGAAAGACAAAAATGGTATTTATGTCATTGGCCAAACAGATCTAAAGGAAATTAAACTTGGACAGGAAAAGAAGTTGACATTATGGATACAGAATAAAGGAACATCACCTCAGATTCTCAAGAAGTGCCACATTCCTACAGAGAATTCACAGTTTTGTGTTGGTAGTGTGAAGTTTCTACGAGAACACACTGCCATGATGAAGTTTGGGAATGCTGACATAACAGAAGGTTCTGTGACTGTTTATCCCACCATGTGTGTATATATAAATGTTACTTTCAATGCAAGGTAAGCTAAAATAGATGTAAATAAATGTAAATTTCTGGTTTTTAAATGATGGATACACATTATTAGCTAACCTGACCCAAAGGGTCATGCTTTTTACCATATGGACAATTCCCTATAGCTACCACAGTTTGACTGCACAATTTTTGAAGGCATGTATCTTCCTTTTCAACTTCATATTTCAAAAAAATTTGTATGCACAATATGGAGAATATTGCATATCCTGATAACGTTTAATCGAACCATTTTTGATGGAGTTATTGCCCTTTTGCATGCTTGTTGCTAACCATATGAAGATTTGCATATCATTACGGCAGTCTGGTCACACCATTTTTGAAGGTGTTATTTTCCTTTTTGACCTGGAATATTGCACAAAAAAGATTGTAATTGCGATGCCTCCTACATTTAAAATAGGAATTCCTTAAAACTTTGTATGTTTGCTTATTACAATATGGAGATATGCATGCTGATTTGGCAGGTTGATAGAACCAGTCTTGAAAGAGTTATTGGCCTCTTTGAATGTTTCATTAAAAAGACAGAATCTGTCTTTATATGGGAACTCCTATATTTTTTATTGTGTCCATCTCCTTATAGATAGCACATAGCTTTCCCAAAATGTGGGGAGGACATATAGGCTTTTTGTTTCAAAGAAAACCTTTAATTTATTTATTCATTTTATTATATTTATTTGTGTTGTATTAGTATAAGCATTATTTTATTTTTGAAGAATATAATACATTTTACAATTATGAATAAAATGATCAACAATCGGATTCGGTTTGACGGAATTATATATATCTGTCTCCTTATTGTGTTGTATTGTTTCTATATTTAGTGTTTTGAAAAGAAAGTTTTTACAGTGATGATCAATTCCACCAATATCAACAAAAACAACAACCCCCTCTCACCTCAAACCATTGAACACAAAAATTGGAAATCCAGGTATTGACCTGGGACAGGCAAAACAATGTGGCAGGGTTTTACCAGTTAATGGGACCCCAACCTCCCCCTCTTGATAATTGGGTATCCAATGGCAATACAGATGTAAACAAACAATAAAAACATGTGCTTCAAATCAAAAAGACCTCACACTATCACAAAAATGAATGATAACATAAACTTGGAAAATACAATAGCATGATCATTAAATGCTCATAGTTAAGTGACTAATACTTAATAATGTAGCATAGAATCTGTTGGCTAAAGACCATTTTTATGAACGAAGGAAAGGGTGATATGCTATCTATTATTGTGAGTTTTCTTTTTTTTATGTCCCCGCCACTAAGTGACCGTGACATATAGACTATAGTGTTATCCATGTCCATAATTCCGAAATAAAACAGTTTTTTCGCTATGCTTTGAGATATTGACTTGATATTTGGTATGTGGGTGTATAGTGATAAGTTACAGATCAAGTTTACGTTTCGTTGCGGTCCAATGATTTTTGGCCGAGTTATGGCCCTTGGACTTTGAAATTTTGCCAAATATTTAGTTTTCACCACTTTTTTTCGCTATGCTTGGAGATATTGACATGATTTTTGGTATATGAGTGTATAATGATGAGTTACAGATCAAGTTTACATTTCGTTCTGGTCCAATGATTTTTGGCCGAGTTATGGCCCTTGGACTTTGAAATTTGGCCAAATATTTAGTTGTCACCACTTTATTTCGCTATGCTTGGAGATATTGACATGATTTTTGGTATATGAGTGTATAATGATGAGTTACAGATCAAGTTTACATTTCGTTCTGGTCCAATGATTTTTGGCCGAGTTATGGCCCTTGGACTTTGAAATTTGGCCAAATATTTAGTAAAAATGTCACCACTTTATTTCACTATGATTTGAGATATTGACTTGATTTTTGGTATGAGAGTGTATAATCATAAGTTACAGATCAACTTTGAAATTCATTTTTTATTCTTAGCCTATTACTGAGGTAATTAAAAAAGGGTGAAACATTTGCGAGCCTCCTTAATATTCACGGCAGGAACATTCGTGTCGTTCCGACACATCTAGTTTATCAACTGTCGAACAACAGGTTATAATTGAATGATTATTATTATTGGTAACTGGAAAATATTGAAATATCAAATAAAAATATTTTACATGTCGACTCAAATTTTAAATTTCAGTGATTAGAATACAAGTTACCTGAAATCAAATTTCTTCCTGAATTAGATCTTGATATCTGGATTTAATTTCTAGATTTAATTTTAATGTAAAATGATTGGTAAATATATATTACTGTCTTTATATGTGCATAATATGCATTGGTGTATTGTATTCACCCCATTTCTGATTCTACAAATACTAACAATGAATGAAATATTAAAAGAATAAATATACTTTTTATCATCAATTTATTTGTTATTAATGATATTACATATAGCACATATAAATACAAAATGTACATTTATTATATATGTTACACAAATAGCACTATTATCAGTTGTTATAGTATTGTATTAGTCTTTATACATCCACTGATCTGTGTATACTGCATGATATCTGTAAATAAAAATGGCAGAATTTTAAATTAAGATATAATTCTGTGTTATGAAACTAAGAAGAGTTTGAAGATACAATGTACCAAAGGGGTAATCAGAATCCATAAATCCAAGAAGAACTGACAACACAATCAAGCCTTAATTATCGTGTCTAGGTTAAACTAACTTAAGTCAAGAGTTAAGGTCAAAGCATAAAATTTGTGTTTACTGGTAGGGTAAAAAAATAGAGTGAGTGAGTGATTGTTGTTAAATGCTTACTCAGCAATTTTTTAGCTATATCAGGACGAGAACAAAAAGGCATAGAATATAGTTATTATTCTTGTAATTATGTTTGCAAACATGTACTTGATAAACTATAGTCATATTTTATCTGTGTTTCGATCATCAGCAGTAACCCATGGGCTATCATGCTCTGATAATTTCAACTCAACACTCTTAGGAAAACTTGAAAGAAAATTCATCATACTCATGAATAATTCATCTTGAATCTGATTGGTTCCGATATGTTTCCAAGTTGGGCATTATTTGCACTTACAGTGTATATTACATTCTGTGTGACCAAACAATTATTTTAATCTACTTTTTAGCTCACCTGGCCATAGGCCATGTGAGCTTTTGTCATGGGTAAGCGTCCGTCGTCCGTCTGTCCGTCCGTTCGTCGGTTAGCTTTTCACATTTAAATCTTCTTCTCTGAAACCGCTGAACAGAAATCAGCCAAACTTGCCAGAAATGTTCACTGGATGGTCCTCTACCAGATTGTGTTTTTGGTGCTGATTTGAAATCCAACATGGCTGCCAGGGTCCATAATGTGTTCTCATTGGCTGAAATTTTAAAAATCTTCTTGTCAGAAACCACTAAGTCAATTGAATTGTGACTTTGCAGGAATGATCATTGGGTGGTCCTGTACTAAAATTGTGAATCGTTTGCCGATCGGAAATTCAAGATGGCCGCCATGACTCGACTTAGTTTAACATTGGACCCTATGGGAATTTCACATTTTCATCTTTTTTTCTGAAACCACAAAACAGATTTGAACCAAACTTGGCAGAAATGTTCATTGGATGGTCATATACAAGATTTGTGTTTTTGGCGCTGATCGGAAATCCAACATGGCTGCCAGGGCCCATAATGTGTTCTGATTGGTTGAAATATTAAAAATCTTCTTGTTAGAAACCACTAAGCCAATTGAATTGTGACAATGCAGGAATGATCATTGGGTGGTCCTGTACTAAACTTGTGAATCGTTTGCCGATCGGAAATTCAAGATGGCCACCATGACTCGACTTAGTTTAACATAGGACCCTACGGGAATTTCACATTTTCATCTTTTTTTCTGAAACCACAAAACAGATTTGAACCAAACTTGGCAGAAATGTTCATTGGATGGTCATATACAAGATTTGTGTTTTTGGCGCTGATCGGAAATCCAACATGGCTGCCAGGGCCCATAATGTGTTCTGATTGGTTGAAATATTAAAAATCTTCTTGTTAGAAACCAATAAGCCAATTGAATTGTGACAATGCAGGAATGATCATTGGGTGGTCCTGTACTAAACTTGTGAATCGTTTGCCGATCGGAAATTCAAGATGGCCACCATGACTCGACTTAGTTTAACATAGGACCCTACGGGAATTTCACATTTTCATCTTTTTTTCTGAAACCACAAAACAGATTTGAACCAAACTTGGCAGAAATGTTCATTGGATGGTCATATACAAGATTTTTGTTTTTGGCGCTGATCGGAAATCCAACATGGCTGCCAGGGCCCATAATGTGTTCTGATTGGTCGAAATTTAAAAAATCTTCGTTAGAAACCACTAAGCCAATTGAATTGTGACTTTGCAGGAATGATCATTGGGTGGTCCTGTACTAAACTTGTGAATCGTTTGCCAATCGGAAATTCAAGATGGCCACCATGACTCGACTTAGTTTAACATTGGACCCTATGGGAATTTCACATTTTCATCTTTTTTTCTGAAACCACAAAACAGATTTGAACCAAACTTGGCAGAAATGTTCATTGGA
This sequence comes from Bathymodiolus brooksi, assembly GCA_963680875.1. NCBI lineage: Eukaryota > Metazoa > Mollusca > Bivalvia > Mytilida > Modiolidae > Bathymodiolus > Bathymodiolus brooksi. Next base: position 61,696,686 of record OY804575.1, read on the forward strand.
TGGTCATATACAAGATTTTTGTTTGTGGTGCTGATCGGAAATCCAACATGGCTGCCAGGGTCTATAATGTGTTCTGATTGGTCGAAATTTTAAAAATCTTCTTGTTAGAAACCACTAAGCCAATTGAATTGTGGCTTTGCAGGAATTATCATTGGGTGGTCCTGTACTAAAATTGTGATCGTTTGCTGATCGGAAATTCAAGATGGCCACCATGACTCGACTTAATTTTAACATAGGACCCTATGGAAAAAATGTTTAAAAGTCTTCTCCTCTGAAACCAGTAAGTCAGTTTAAAGCAAACATGGGATGAATGGTCCTTAGGTGGTCAACTTTCAAAATTATGTCCTGTGACCCCGACCTCCATCCAAGATGGCAACCATCAGCGAACATAGTTTTAACATAGGACCCTATGGGAAATATATTTAAAAATCTTCTTCTCTGAAACCAGTAAGCCAATTTAAAGCAAACATGGCATGGATGGTCCTTAAGTGGTCAATTTTCAAAATTGTGTCCAGTGACCCTGACCTCCATCCAAGATGGCCACCTTCAGCAGACATACTGTAGTTTTAACATAGGACCCTATGGGAAAAATGTTTTAAAATCTTCTCCTCTGAAACTAATAAGCCAATATAGCAAACATGTCATCGATGGTCCTTAGGTGGTCAACTTCCAAAATTGTGTTCAGTGATCCCGATCTCGGTTCAGAATGGCTGCCGTCAGCAGACATAGTTTTAACATAGGACCCTATGGGAAAATTGTTTAAAAGTCTTCTCTTCTGAAACCAGTCAGCCAATTTAAAGCAAACATGGCATGGATGGTCCTTGGGTAGTATACCTTCAAAATTGTGTCCGGTGACCACGACCTCCATCCAAGATGGCTGCCATGAGCAGACATAGTTTTAACATAGAACCCTATGGCAGTATGGGATTTGAATAGTAACTTAGATGTATTCAGCATGCAGACATTCTTAAGAGGACTTATTTATGTCAGGTGAGCGATACAGGCTCACCTGAGCCTCTAGTTTTATTTCTTACATTTTAAAATTTTTAAATACATTTCAGGTTCATTTTCTTTCATGTTCAATTACATATAACCGCCACGACAGGTCGATGGTTTTCTCTGGGTTTCCTCCGCCACGATATAACTGAAATATTGTTGAAAGTGGCGTTAAACACCACAACCATAACCATCAATTACATATAACATCCATTTCTATTTTTTTTATCAAATAATTTATTGCAGTGAGATCAGGGGTTAACAAATCTTGGACCACCTCACTAGCCCAGGGCTAGCATACTCCCAAATATTACTAGCCCGAATCTATGAACCACTAGTCCTGGTCAATACCGTGATTTCATGAATCCGACTTGCAGACTTGAACCCTTGTACAACATGTACAATGTATATTAGTTTAACTATCTTTCTTTTCAGATCTGGTATTGCGTTTTATTTTCACTTATTTTCCACAGTTCAGGTCACTGTAAGGCCCAAAAAAAAATATGTGTGTTTATGGTCACATGTCAAAAAAATCTAGGATCGGTCAGCATTAAAAAAAAATTGTTTTGACTATCGGCAAAACCGGAAATAGTCGTTCCCGGTTCCGGAATCCTATTCCGGTATTTCATTTTCGAAATTTCCGGTAAGCCGTCATTTGTTGAAGCTGTTTTATGACGAGAATACGCAGTTTTTCTACCTTTTTTGCTTTCAATTTCGACAAAAAGCTAGCGGTTGAATAAATAAAACATTGCTGCTGATTAAACAACATATAACATATATGAATATAAGTAGATACGCGAATATTGACAAGTTTGTCAATATCCGATATATATTTTTACTAGCCCGTCGGGCATACAGCTGATTATTTCAGCTAGCCCAAATGTGGAAATTACTAGCTCCGGGTATCGGGCTAGGGGATTTATTAACCCCTGGAGATAAAACCACAGAATAATTGGTGAACTTCCGTAAACAAGTCACCATCTAAAATATACTGTAAATTAAAAATGGATGGAAAATAATGTGATCAACAAAAATGAATGCTGAATAGTTGGTTTGGTTGGTTTATGGTGTTTAATGTTACTTTCAACAATATTTAAGTTATGTCTTGGCGGTCAGTTTTATTAGTGGAGGAAACCGGAGTACCCAGAAAAAACCACCGACCTGTCACAAGTCACTGACAAACTTTATCACGTGATGTTGTATTGAGTACACCTCGCCATTAACAGGGTTCAAACTCACAACTTTAGTTTATAGCTGAATACGTTCTTAAACAGTTAAAATGACTATCAATGTACATTGTATTGTGTATTTACCTTTTCCAGTAACCTCTGTCCTACTTTAAAATGGATATATTTCTTGACATATGGTAATATATTGCTAGCAGTTTCATTTCTAATACAATAATCTACAAAATCCCAGCATGCTTCTTCAAGGTCATCAAGTGCAAACTGTGATGCACCACATAAAAGTCCTTTAACAAAACAAGAAAAAATCGTGATAGTTAATATTCTATTGTGGATTTAATATTTTTCGTAGTAGTATACCACAATTTTATGATCTTCCTCAACAGGATACAGCACCAATTGCTTAGCTTTATATTTATACATATATACACACAAAGAAACTCATTATTGCAAACTGGGATGTGACATTTTCAGGCGTGGATCCAGGTTTTTTTGTTAGGGGAAGGGTGTTAATTCTAGTCAAAGGGGTATAGGTCCACAGTGGGTACAGGGTAGAATTTTTGTTGTTAGTCTAGAGAAGTAAAGCCTCTGGAAACTCTGGAGATTTAAGAAATTACAATCATTACTAATTATTTACTATTAATCTGATAAATGTGATATAGTATATGATTTGCAAATTTTAGGGGGAGGAAGAGCATGCACTCCCTCTATATCCACACCTAATTCTCGAATACTCTGTTCCTTCGAAGTAAAATCATCAGTCCCTTCGAATTTGACACAACAGATTTAAAGTGCATGTATGTATATTTTGTTCTGAGGATAAACCTTTGGTGATTGAAATTTAAACGGTTAATAATAAAACAATAAAACAACAATAACATAAAAATATATAAATTTATACTAAGTTTACCAGCAACACTAAAGCTGTTGATTTCTACTGAACCACAATGTATAAACTCTACTAATTTGCTGAAATCTATTGGTTGGTATTTCATGACAGCGATGGTCACTTTATCCACCTGACTTCTCTTCTTTTTTCTGTCTTTCTTATCTGATTTTGCTTGGAATTCTGCTTCTTTCTGTTTCTTTAGTATAAGATTATACAAAACTCTGTAATAATGTTTTGATGCCATGAAGTATGAAAGCACTAGTTACCACAATAATATATTGAATATACATCTGTAAGAGATGTGATCACATATTCACAATTGCCACTATATAGCTGAAATACTGCTAAAGTTGGCATTGAACACCAATCAATTAATCAATCATATCCACAATAGTACAGGATCAGATACCTGATAAAAATGGTTTATTATCACAGTTGAATCCTAAAATATTCAAAGTAGACACTGCCATTTTAGATCAAATGTCAGTGATATTAGAATGTTCAATTTGTCACTAGGTGTCTAATATATAAAATTTGTTCACGTCATGATATAACTGAAATACTGCTAAGGTTGGCGTTAAGCACCAATCAAGCACTCAATCAATTTTTCATTGGAAATTAGGAGAATTTTTGTTGTGAACAAAAGGCTGTCATTCCTTTTAACCTTTCTAATCAATTCCAATTTTGGATAATTGAAAATTAGTTCTTTTTCCAAAAACATGGTTGATTTACTTATTTTCTTTGAGTTCTTTAATCATATATGAAAATTTACCAGTTACTAGTATTGGAGAATAGATATTTTATTTTCTATTATTTCAATTATATATTGATATTAGAAATATAATTCTAACTGTTTGACTCTACCTGCTTCTTGTTCCCAGAATGGCCTTGACCCCATGAACTTTGACCTTCTCTGGACCAACTTCAAATGTGACATCGCACAATGCCGGAATTGAGGAGATAATTTTCAGATGTTCTGTTAAGGCGTGTGTATTCTTATAGCTCATCTTCTGTTTATATTTGCATGGTTCCATCTTGGACAGGATATTAGCAGATGACCTTATTTCACAGTCTGATATATCTGGTGTTGATTCATATCCTGATGAGTAATCTACAAAAAGGGTCATCTTAAACAGACTTTTTTAAAGATTTTACACAAAAAAATTTTCAATTTTTCTTTTTTTGGCAGGGTTTTTGGCATGGCCACAATTCTGTGGTAGTTAGAATTGCATCTTTAATACCTATTTACAGTCCAATCCAGTCCAATTTTAATGAAATCGGTTATAATTTAAAATCGGTTATATTGAACATATTATTCATTCTCATCAGACACCTTGAATATAGTCAGGGACTTGCAGTAGGTCAATGGTTTTCTGGGTACTCCGGTTACCTCCACCAATAAAACTGACCGCCATGTTATAACTGAAATATTGTGGAAAGTGGTGTTAAACACCACAAACCTAACCCTAATCCACCCTTGAGTATATATCGGGTCTGGTTATATTGAAGTTTGGTTATAATAAATAAAATTTCATGTCTGCTAAGATTTTATTATAACTATGCTATATATTGTACTTAATATTTGTCAATAAAACATTTGTTGTTTTCTTCCTGCATATGACATGGTATGCTTGAAACAACTCATGTGATAAAGTCAATCTAATTAAAATTAGATGTTGAATTCCCCACCTTTCTGACATCAATGCGCGACATATCAGAAAAGGGGGGGGGGGGGGGGGGGGGAGCAATTCAAGATCTGATTTTAATTAATTATACTGGTGATAAAGTATGTCAGTAGCTTAATTAGTTTTTTTCTCCAGATTCTTTGGTTTCCTCCAGCAATAAAACTGATCAGATCACCACAACGATAATGGCATTGCACTCTCACCTCATCTATTTTTAGATATTAAATATTGGATATCATTGTTTTTGAAAAATAAGCAAGGTTTGGAACTCTGCAATGAATTACCAGTTAACACATTATAAACAAACAATTTAACATGATCTTATTTGTCTTTGTATTAAAATCATATGTTAGTACAATGACTTGTTTATTCACACATGTGTGTGTACATTGAAGATGTGTGAAGTAAATATAATAAACTTTCATATAACACAAGTTTTTCACACATACAGATCATGATGTTTACTATGTTTTGGTAATTCTGTATTGATGCACGTCTACCTTTTTCTAATATGTCAAAATTTGTATCGTTTATCCTTACACAAACTTGTTCAAAACCTTATCTGAACTTAATTTACTTCAGGAAAATTAGAAGTTATGGTCACAACTGATTACATAATTTATCGTTCATTATAAATATTTATTTGCTTTCTGTTTTCATTTGTATTGTCACTTACTTATTTTGTATGTTATTGATGCTATAGCATTTTCTTAAATGCTGCAATAAAGTACCATAATCTCTCTACTGTACATATTATATTTAAACAGAATTTTGAATTTTTGAATTCAGATATCAAATTCAGTTGTTTTTTTTTTATATATGGGAAATATTGAGTTAAAAATATTCATTTATTGATTCTATATACCATATAATATAAGTTTGTCTTCATATCATATCTTATATAATATACTTCTGGAGGTATTTTTCATTCATAATATGTAAAACATGAATGATATATATAACTGTACATTTGATGTCCATTAAATGCAATATGACAGAGTTATCTCCCCATACAAGAAAACCTTTTTTATTTGTACATATTTGTACTTTAAAAAAGTTGGAGTATATTATTTATTTATTTTGAAATGTTTTGCATTACCTTGGTTTTTTTTTTTAAAGTATAAGAGGAATTTATTTTTTAGATATTCAAACATTGGTAAGATGACATTTTCCCTGTACACACATGTATATTCTAAATGACTTCATTGTATAAGATTCTTGGGAAAAACGAAAACCTGAAGATATGTATGCTTCTATTAGAACATATTGATTGAATGGTGTTTGATGCCAACTTTAGAACATAACTTCAGCTTTATTTAAGAAAAAATCTGAGAAAACAATTTAACCTGCAATTGGGTTATTTTTTGTCATAATAAATGGGTTGAAGTAAACTGTTGCTTTATTATGACAGTGTCATAGTAACACTTTTCACATTAGCCCAATAAAGCTTTGAAGCCACAACCCCTGTCATAATAATTCTTTTTACATTAGCCTAATAAAGCTATTAAGCCACACCCCTTACCGGAACTATTATTGAGATATCAATTGGGTTTCCGTTATCTTTTTATACCCCCTGCAACGAAGTTGTAGGGGGTTATACTGGTTTCACCATGTCCGTCCGTCCGTCTGTAGACAAATCATATGTCGTACGATAACTTGAGTTGTGTTTCTTAGAATCTTGTAAAATTTTATCAGCTGTTTACTGGTGAAGAGAGAAGGATCCCTTTCATTTTTGACGATTTTCACTTTTGCCGTTCCAGAGTTATTGGACTTGATATGACGGAAAATAGGATTTTTACCCCATGTCGTATGATAATTTGAGTAGTGTTTCTCAGAATGTTTTGAAATTTTATCAGCAGCTTAACGGTGAAGAGAGGAGGATCCCTTTCATTTTTGACGATTTTCACTTTTGCCGTTCCAGAGTTATTGGACTTGATATCACGGAAAATAGGATTTTTACCCTATGTCGTATGATAACTTGAGTAGTGTTTCTCAGAATGTTTTGAAATTTTATCAGCAGCTTACCGGTGAAGAGAGGAGGGTCCCTTTCATTTTTGGTCGGAACAATCAGTAATGTTTTGGTTATGGAAATAGGTTGGACAGATGTGGGGAGTGGGTATATCTTAGTGAGCTGTGCTCACAGTAATACCGGTACTAGTTTTTTTTATTAAATTAAATAACATTTTTTTTGTGCAAATTTTGTGGCAGGATAAATACAATATTGGTGTATTGACGGTAAATATAGAATTTATATGGCTCGGCACGAAATGGATGGAAAGACTCGCTGAAGCTTGTCTTTCCCCCGTTTCTAAGCTTTGCCACATAAATTCTATATTTACCGTCAATACACCAATATTGTATATTTAATAGAAAATGTACCTTTATTTGGTTTTTTTTCTTAATCCTCATAAATAAATTTAACAAGGATTACATTATTTTATTTTTTTTATAGTAGTTGAGAACGAAAATCATTTAAACAAAGTGCATCAATTATTATTTGTTTAAAACATGTAACAATCTATTTTTAGTATTTGAAAACATTATCATATCTCTGTATGCAGCATTTACATTTTTTTCATTTATGGATGTTTATTACCACTTTCAATAATAATAATAAGGAGCCATCATGGTCGTCATCATAGTGGTAGTTGGATTTACAACTACCTGTGCAATCAGCTCCTATCACCACTAAAGTTGTGAATTTGAATCCCGCTCATAGTACTGGTAAGTTGTACTCGATGCAACATTATGTGGTAAAGTTTGTCAGTGACTTACGCCAGGTCGGTGGTTTTCTCCGGTACTCTGGTTTCCTCCACCAATAAAACTGACTGCCACAATATAACTGAAATATTGTTGAAAGTTGTGTTAAGCACCATAACCCCTCAACAATAATTGGTTTATGGTGTTTAACGCTACTTTCAACCATATATCAGTTATATCGTGGCGTTCTGTTTCATTGGTGGAGGAAACCGGAGAAAACCACCGACCTATCGCAAGCCACTGACAAACTTTATCATGTAATGTTGTATTGAGTACAACTCGCCTGAACGAGATTCAAATTCGCAACGTTAGTGGTGATAGGCACTGATTGCACAGGTAGTTGTAAATCCAATTACCATACAATCACGGCCACTACGTCGCCTCCAACAATAATCGATTTATATCCTGTTTGTCAATTTTGTTGATGGAAAACCAAGAGAAAATCTTGGACTTTCGCTAGTCACTGACAGACTTGATCACATAATGTTGTATCAATTACATATACAATATGTAGTGTCAAATTTTGTTTTCTAACTCCCAAATCTGACAGGTAATTAGCACAGAGGATGAGGTTGAAATAAGTCCATCTACCATATCTTATGGTACATTATAGAGTTAATTTTTTCTTAACTTTATCGCTACATTATCTGCTGTACGGGTTCTGCAAATATCTCGGTATATAACTCCAGTGTACATATACCTGATTCATTCAAATTGGTGGAGGAAATTCATGGTCAACTCAAAATTGGTGGTGGATAAAAAGAGTGCTCCTAGATTGGAGGGAAAACAGAAATAGAAGAAGAAGTATGGCTACATAGACCCCTTTAATTTTTATTTGTTTTAGTAAATAAGAATAAATTAATATAAAAAATACCAAAAAATAATAACATGAGGAAAAAAGTGAAATAATTTTACCGTCAGATTCTACTTGTTCCAAGTCAAACAAGGCTAATGTTGATCCACACCTATCCATTATATAATTTATATTACAGTGATTTCTGTTGTAAGTTGAAAATTAGTCTGTTCCAAAGTTTGAAAAACAAAACCTTTTATAAATATGTATATTTACTTCATAATATAGATCTAACGACCACAATGAATGTAAAAAGTCTCATTTTTAACTTTCTGTTAGATTGAGTCAATGGCTTGTGCTTTAGCTTGGGTCTCCCCAATTTGATTTTCAGGGCTTGGGCTTTCATCAATTAAATTTTTAGGCTTGGGGTCTCTTCCATAATTATGTACTTTAAAAGTTAATTAAAAGGTGGAATTAAAAGAAAATGTTTGTTTATATACATTAAACCATTTCATTATTCAAATCTTGAGTTATCCAAAAAAAAATGTTAGAGGTATCATAATTAGTAAAACACAAGGGAACAAGCAAAATGATCATATTAAATTTATGTAATTTTTTGCACCATCAACTTTTTTGCCTGAAAATTATTTTTATTCATTTGTTTCCTATAAGGATTCCTTCTTTTAGATATAATAAACTTTTATTTTAGTATCATGAATAGTTTTGTAATTTTAGAGTGGAAATAGACTTTTTAAAGAATATTATGATGTTATACATATGTACATAATGTATCATCCTTAAATTTATGGCTGGGTGTTGATATGTATATAATTGCATTTTGTGCTTATGATTTTAAGACAATCAATATGTGACACTTGCATAGAATAAATCAATATATTATATTATTATTTTTATTTATAAAATCATTAAAAGTTGTATAAAATAAACACGGTAGCAATAATTACAAATAAGCACTAAAACATATTAATAAATAAAATTTAAAAAAGTGTCACAGGAGATGCAATTTTATTTTTTATTTTATTTTAAAGACTTACTATTATTTTATCTTTTTAATTTTATCGTTTTATTTGTTGATATTATTTTATAGTTTTATATAGGTCATGCCCTAACCCATATTTCCTTGTTTAATGTTAGTTGGCTGATTGCAGGGTGAAATGGTACACTGTACTGCATATGTCTCTTTTTAGCAATTAACATTTAAATGTGCTAAATATATTGTAGATCTCATGGACCAGAGAAGCAGCTTCTGTTGCTGGTGTTTGAAGGTTTTAAGATAGGTCGGTACTTAACAGCAGAGGTCGTTGATCCTTACTTAACCATGGTTAATTCTGATAATGCTTACGCTGGTAACAGTAGAAGTGAAGCTTTAAATAGATATAGATCTACATCAAAATCTGCTGAAGGTTGGAGGATATCGGGAGAAAGACCAAACAGTAACAGGTACTGGTACTTAATTATGTTGGCAGTAGAAGTGAAGCTTTCTATTGATATAGATCAAGTGTTTTTATGAGGTAGATCAAACATTAATTCTGCATTCTTGCTATTTTTTATGCCAATTTTTTTTTATGGTTTGCATAAAAAGGAGTATTCAATTTTATGAAAAAATAAAATGCTTGAAAATAGTAAAGAGGGTAATCAGAAGCTGTAAATCAAAGGACAGACAATACAATGGCTGAAAGAAAAAGAACAAAAATATTCTTAAAATTTTAATAGACCTGACTCTTGTTAAATCATTATATTTTATACCAGTTAAAATAATGTACTGCATAATAGGTCAGAAAAGATTTTTGGAGAAAGTGGCCATGTTTTTCTACATGTATTGTGTTCTGTTTCTAACTTGTTTAATGATGATGATATCATGATAAGATTTGTTTTACAGTAAGTCTGGTAAAAGAAATTATTTACCAAACAAGTTAAAACAGTACCAGGTTCCGACACTATTAAGGGAATGTGTTATGGAAAATTATGACCTTAAAGACCTGTATCCAGTACTGACAGAGGTAACATATATTTATTGTGTAATTTATATCTTTTGTAACGTGTTGCATGTTTCACATACATGTATATATATATATATATATATCCAAAAAGAGGTAAAACTCCTGTGTATAAAAGGGCACACTGTTTCAATCATTGTTTGTACACTGTGAAAGTATATTCAGCCACAGTCCAAAAATGACTTTACATTCATTCCTGGTGTTTTTATTCCCATTGCCCAATGATCTTCTCATTGCCAAAAAGATCTTGCATGTTAACTCAATGGATATGATTTCGGACTCCTGCATAAACAGTAACATCTCCAGTGGCTATTTATCTATGCATTGTTTTTGGTGAATGTGAGATTTAGATCGGTAGTCAAGACACTGTTTCTTCAATGTTTTGATTTAATATGCAACTAAATATAAGAGTTTCATCTATGTATTGATAATGAAAATGAAAAATAGGTTTAGCTCAAACAAGAACAAAAAACAAACAAACAAAGCAAAAAACAGACAAAACTAGATAAGAAATATTGTACTATTACAGACTTTTGTAAAAGTGAATATGAGTTTTTATTGACCTGTAAAATGATATTGACTGAAGCCGAAGGCTGAGGTCAATATTGGTTTTGCAGGTCAATAAAAACTCATATTCACTGATGAAAAAAAGTCTGTAATTGTTTTATTACATATACTATAATGCTTATGGCGTCATCCGGTGAATATTACTTCCAGCTGGTGAATACATATAGTATAACTAATCGTAGATTTTGAATATCAAAATAAGACCATGAGTGACCGAAGTATGCATAAGGATTAAACGAGTTTAATCATTAATGTGTATTCGGTCACGAGTGGTCTTATTTTGATATTCAAAATGTATGATTTAGTTATACTGTTTTTATAGACTTTCAAAATTTCTTTATATATTATTTTTTTATTTGTATATTTCATTCCACTCGTATGAATTTACGAGCAATGATACTAAGGGGTTCAGCTGAAAGGATCTGCCATCTTGAAAATGTGAAGTCCTACATGTCATATTTACAACAATACACAAAAATAATTAAAATGCTTACCTTGAAAACGTATTTCAGTTAAATTTGATCAAAATTGAAGCGTTACATCAGGCCAAATAACGTCTAATCTTTACGTTTCATACTGGAAGTCTTCATATGACGTCAATGACGTCATGTTGGTTATGTGCCAAAGTTGTCAATAACTTTTCGCAGAATTTTTTCAGTTTACAATCGTATGTGTATTCACTGTAGCACAACAAGGGACGTAACCACCACACTTATAGTTGTGTAAAAGTAGTTCCGGTGGGAAAAAACTGATATCTCATATGTGAGATACCGGAATTTATTTCACGGATAAATCCCCATAATTCAAACCTATCTATATAATAACATTATTTATTGACTTCTAGACTTTACTTAGCTAAAGTACGGATATTTATACTCATTATGTAATAACTTGAAATATTTATTTGCAGGAATTGACGTTTGGAAATTATACAAGGAAGTTTGATGTTTTGATTTATCTTGAAGAAATACAACAAGAAATAGATATAAGAGAATTTGATATGGACAGGGTAAGTACATTGTAATGGGGTTCTTGTACAAAGGTAATTTAACTGTCTATATACAGTAGTCCTAGGATACATAAAAGATTTAAGCCATAGGACCAAACTTAATTTTCAATTTGAAGATTTGTGACATTTATTTAGAGTTTGGTTTTGATATGTATTCCTGTATTGAAAATTAACAGTAAATATATACAGTGTGGTGACATGATTTGATGAACATACGTTTTTAGCTCACCTTGCCAAAGGCAATGTGAGCTTTTGCCATCACTTGTCGTCTGTCGTATGTCCTCTGTCCTTTTCACATTTTAATCTTCTCCTCTGAAACCCCTCAGCCAAATGAAGTGAAACTTGGTAGGAAGCATCTGTGGAAGGTCCTCTCTAAAGATTGCTCATTTTGTCCCGATCCATTAACAAACATGGTCACCATAGGCAATTCTTGTTTCTGATTGGCTGATTTTTTTAAATCCTCTCCTCTGAAATCGCTAGGCCAAATGAACCGAAACTTGGTAGGAAGCATCTATAGCAGGTCCTCTATAAAGATTGCTCATTTCGTCCCGATCCGTTAACAAACATGGCCGCCACTGGCAATTCTTGTTTCTGATTGGTTAATTTCTAAAAAAATCTCCTCCTCTGAAACCGCTTGGCCAAATGAATCGAAACATGGTAGGAAGCATCCTTGGAAGGTCCTCTATAAAGATTGCTCATTTAGTTCTGATCTGTTAACAAACATGGCCGCCACAGACAATTTTTGTTTCTGATTGGTTGATATCTAAAAAATAGTCTCCTCTAAAACCGCTTTGCTAAATGAATCGAAACTTGGTAGCAAGCATCCTGGGAAGGTCCTCTATAAAAATTGATCATTTAGTTTCGATCCGTTAACAAACATGGCCACCATAGGCAATTCTTGTTTCTGATGTGCAGATTAAAAAAACCTTCTCCTCTGAAACCGCTTTGCCAAATGAACCGAATCTTGGTAGGAAGCATCTATGAAAGATCCTCTACAAAGATTGCCCATTTCGTCCTGATCCGTTAACAAAAATGGCCACCACAGGCAATTCTTGTTTCTGATTGGTTGATTTCTAAAGAATCTTCTCCTCTGAAACCGCTTGGCTAAATGAATCGAAATTTGGTAGGGAGCATCCTTGGAAGGTCCTCTATGAAGGTTGCTCATTTATGTCTGATTCGTTAACAAACATGGCCATCACAGGCAATTCTTGTTTCTGATTGGTTGATTCCTAAAAAATCGTCTCCTCTGACACCGCTTGGCCAAATGAAACATCCTTGGAAGGCCCTCTATAAAGATTGCTAATTTAGTTCCGATCCGTTAACAAACATGGCCACCACAGGCAATTCTTGTTTCTGATTGGTTGATTTCTAAAAAAATCATCTTCTCTGAAACTGCTTTGCCAAATGAATCAAAACTTGATAGGGCATCCTTGGAAGGTCATCTATAAAGATTGCACATTTATTTCCCATCCGTTAATAAACATGGCCACCACAGGCCATTCTTATTTCTGATTGGTCGATTTCTAAAAATCTTCTTCTCTGTAACTGCTTAGCCAAATGAACCGAAACATGGTGGGTAGCATCCATGGAAGGTTCTGTATTAAGTTTCCTCAAAGCAAAATGAAAGTTGAGCGACACAGGTTCAGCCCACTGAGCCTCTAGTTTAATAAGCATCAAATTTGAAATGAGCATCAGAGACAAAACCTGTCTTACACAAATATAAAATGTACAACATGCATATAAAGAAAGGATCATCAGTAATAAATGGGGTACAACATTATTTTTAGCATTGCCTCACATTGAGAATCGAGATGAACCGTAAATATGCCCTGTCATTAGAATTGATTGAGTTCATAATTTGTACTATATTTTGTGTTGATAACAGAAATGTTATTGGAATAATATTTTTAATTTAGAATACTTAATATTTAACAAATAAATATAAAACTTAGTTTGAAAGCAAACAAATTGTGTAGTTGACCTGATTTATTCATATTGAAATAAATACGTAATTGACAGGTGTGTATGAGGAGAGTAGGAGAATATCTAGGACTAAAGGTACCAGGTCTAGCAGAGGGAAGACCCTCAGTCCTCATTGGTGACAAAGTTATATTAACAGACCCTTCAGACCCAGAAGGACCTTGCTATGAGGGTTATGTACATGAGGTACTTTTTATTCTGTTTAGTAGATAAGATATGTCTGTGACATTGACTATGTCTAATGAATTTGTTTGTGTTGTCCATGAAGTGAATCATGGTCTACTCGTATGGAGGACATCATGTCATCTTACTGCATTTTTATCAATAGGAATTGTTCATAATACTGAATTCACTTAATGATTACAGGGATCTTATTGAGGGTGTCCAATCCTGCAATCCTGCTTGATTTTTCTGCATTTCCCGAGTCTCACTAAACAGCATATGCAGAATCAGATATGCCGTATATTTTTGGGACAAAAAGATGAATACATTGAACAAATACTATGTAGGATGTACAAGAAGGAATGTTCAAAAAGAACAACCAGAATATAAAAACTGTATGGCACAAAAAACAATCAAACAAAACAGAATAAAATCACATGATTTATAAGATATTTTTATTACTGTAATGGTATTGTATCTGTTAAAATTTACTCAATCATCATAAAATATCAATAGATAATGCATTCCTCAGATGTCTTCCTTGCTTAGGAGATAATGGTATTGTGTTAGAAGATTTCCAGGCATCAGTTGTTAATTTGATGGTTGCAAAATGAGTTTACTAGCTAAGAGTCAGCAGAGACATTAAACAGATATTTGTGACTATCAAATCACAATCAATGCCAACATATCTTCAAATTCATGACAGTTATCTCCATTCTAATGCATTTTCTGATAAATAACAATAACACTGCTTTTTCAATTTACTGGATATGTTGTGTCTGCATGCACAATCTTTTTGATGGCATCAATCGATCATGTAATTGATGCTGGCAAATATGTGATACCATCCAATCTGAAAAGGTGTTACATAAATAACTACATTGGAATAAACCATCATATTATGATGTCTTAATACTTCTTGCACAGGCTGTAACTTGTTGGAAATATTACCCTGTGTAAAATTAGTTACATTTGTCATGTTAAAATAAAATATGACTTGATTTTACAGCTGTTGAAGGATGAAGTACTGATGAAATTTGATAAGACATTCCAGGAGTATTACACAGGAAAAGATTACAATGTTATGTTTACATTCAACAGGTATGGCACCATACTATAAAATATTGCATGATACAACTGAAATATTGTTGAAAGTGGCATTAAACACCATGACCCTAAAACTATAAAATATTGCAAGGTTTATTTTTACAAGTATGGAATTATAGGAACAATATTATTTGCCATTTAAAAATTTTGTTGTTGTTGTAAATAAATATAAAGATTATCTGTACTACACATGGTGATTATACCCCGTGGGAGTGGATGCCTGATGGGGGTATAATTGACTTGTTCCTCCATTCTATGATTCATGCACCACAATGATAATTTTTAATATTTTAAGATCAGCGTCTTAAAGGAATTTGCCCTTATTTTGCTATAAACCATGATTAATGCAGGGTTTCTGATTACATTTTAGGACATTACGGTACAAAAATATATATATTTAATCTAAATATCAAAACACGACACATAATTTCTTTAGTATGTTATTGTCTTCTGTAAATCAATACAAAGATATTGAAAAAAAGCTTGTGATAACCAAATTAGCAGCCGAATAGAACACGGCAGACAGGCAATTATTACTTTATATATTTGTTGAGGCAAATTAACCAGTAATAAAAACATTAGTAGGTTAGATAATATACAAGACATATCTCTTTTATTACAATTTGTAATACTGCAGTTCCCCTCTTATAAGGCCAGCCCCTTTACAATGAAAAAGTGGGGGGAGGATTTAGTAGTATTTTACTACCGGTATCTCAGTTCACCGAAAATATGGCCTGATAAGAGGGGTGGCCTTTGGTGGGAGTTGCTTTTTAAGAGGGGGACTACTGTTACAGTTTTTATGTTATTTGAAAAATTGTATTTATTTGTAGGGACACAAAATATGTGCATTTGTTTTTTCTCACAAAGGACCTGAATTTGACTAAAAGCAAAGATTGTATATTAATATAAAATGTTATAAATAAATCTTATTGATTGGAACGTAAAAGTGAGATATTATTTTTTTTTGAAGAACACAATCATTATGTAAAGAATAAAGAACAGAGAAAAACGATAAAGAATCGTCAAGTTTTTTTTCCAAATCTGCATATAGCATGGTCTTGTGGCCAGACACTTTGGAGTTTGGTAACAAGCATATGGTATAAACTTTATTTTGTAAAGCTTGGAAGAAAACCACCTCAAATGCAGTAGAACATAGGTTCTATCCCTGGTCAGGTCAAATCAAAGACTAGAAATATGGTATTTGTTACTTTGTCGCTAAGCACACATCATTATGGAGAAAGAACAAAGACTGGTTGGCTTGAAGTCTAAATAATGTGTCAAAGTGGAGCGATATGTCAGTCTGTGGACTGTTGTCTCAATTTACTACCATTATAAAAACCTAACTCAGCATGTTGATCTAGTGCAAGATTGATACTATCATCATCATCTCATCAAAAAGTAACTTGTTCTCACCATGATATAGCTGAAAAAAATGTCCACGTTTAACAACAATAACTCGTTCATTGTAAAGCTTGAGTGTACAGACTTACAGTTGAAGCATTATTTTCTGCAAGGCTGACATGTTGATTCAGTTTTGTAATATTAAGAGATAATGTCGCCAGACGACATATAATTCATGAAAGACCTTTTTCTATATTTTAACATTTCCCGATGTACACAATTAATATTTATTTCAGAGCACCTGTCAGGAGATGTCATCAGTCAGCAGAATTTGCAGTAAAGTTAGGAGAAAATGGTAGATAGTTGTATATTGTATTAGCAAAATTCTCTTTTTCAAACTTTTTACCTTATCTACCTGTCAAGATGTAATAAATAATAGATAGTAATATATTAATAAACATTAAACAACATCAGTTTCAAACATACATGAAAAGACGGGAAAATCTTTTAAATTTTTGGGTTTAATTACAAATTTTTTTTGTTCAATTATATATGCTTATCATTTAATTTTAACACCACAAGTTATGTTCCTAACTACTAAGGTGTGCTTTTAATAAACTGTTGAAACTTATTTTGTGAACTTATTCTTTAAGCTTGCTCTTTACCTCATTATTTGCAGGACAATAGTCCATCTCTAATAAGCCCCTCCTACCAAGACCAGATTTCAGATGTAATGAAATAGTAAAATACTATTATACAATTATCACCCTTGTTGGAGTGTGACCCGACGGTTTGTCTCCCAGAGAAAAGTAAGGTCACCTAACTTTTCGAGGGGAGACAAACCGTCGGGTCACACTCCAACAAGGGTGATAATTGGTATATTATATCGAATATTTTTGCAACAGATACCAAGTAATAGAATACCTGCGTCTTTGCGAAAATATTCGATATAATATATAAAATTTCTTCTTCGCCTACAGCGACGAACCTGTCGCTGGACGCCATGTTTGTTGTCTGTTGAATCAAGGGAAGTAACTATGATTGGAAATACGTGAGGCTCACATGGGAATTTCTTTGGGATTTCCTTGCTAGCGGTGGACCTTATTATTAGACCTTTCGATTAGCGGTTGACCCAACGAATGGATAAATAACATGTGACAGTGTTTTATCAAATCAGATTAAAGATATTTATATGAGTATATTTAAGAAATAATTCATGGCAGCCGTAGATTTGTGCTCATTTAACCATGGGTTGGGCATTTATATTCGATTATTTTTTCCCGAGTGCCAGCGAGGGATAAAATACGAATATAAATGCCCAACCCATGGTTAAATGTACACAAATATACGGCTGCCATGAATTATTTCTTTTCTAATATGACAAATACGATAATTTTTATGACCCTAGGCTACCATAGAATCTGCCACACAACGGCTGTTCCATTTAGCACCCTTCACATATGAATACGAATATTGGTTGTTTACGTCGTCAAAATTTCACGTGGGAGGTGGCCGGAACCCCAGATGAGTGCGTTTTCATCGCATATTTGTGTATACATGTAAACAAAGTAATGTGTAGTTGTTGTGTATGACCTCACGGAAACGGCCTTGTAGGTTTTTATTCATTACAGAAACTTTTTAAGTTATGTTTTTTTGTTTCCAATCGATAATTTGAGTGTGCAGGTGCTAAAGGTAGAGGACACCCTTTTTATAAGGCAACTTTTTCATTGCAGAAGGGATGGCCCTTATAATAGGAGAACTATTGTATTATTAATGAATAAATCCTGTCTCAAGAGATCCCCAGGGTATAGAAATAGGGCCTAGATTCTCTGGGTTCCAAGGTACATCCAGTCCTACAAATACATTTGCTGGTCATGCTGGCCATTTCAAATGTATGAGGAAATGACATTTTTCATGGTTTCTGAGCATTATTTCAAGTTCTATATTTTTTGATTGACTTGAAATTTATGAAGTAGCTTATATTATGTTATTTGTAATTTTTGGACTTTTTGACTGTTTTGATTCTTCAATTAGCCCTTGTTAATAATATATGACATTTTTAATAAAAATGAAAAACAAACAAATATACCACACCATCAAAACACAGTACCCCCAACACATATTCATGTCTGCTCACTCTACTAGCTTGGTAAATAAACTTCAATAAAAAGTGGCAGGGCTAAACTAGCCTTTTGGGCTCAATGAAGATAACTGTAGCATCACTGATGACTGGAAAATGTTTTTATTTGTAAACATATTATTATCATAAATATAGCCAAAGAACTTGTCAGTGGCATTTAAAATCTAGGGATTAGTTGGTTGATAGTTTGGTTTTGGCTTATGGTGTTTAACGCCACTTTCAACAATATTTCAGTTGTATCGTGGCAGTCAGTTTTATTGTTGGAGAAAACCGGAGTAACCAGAGAAAACCACTGACCTGTTGCAAGTCACTGACAAACGTTATCACATAATGTTTTATCGAATACACCTCGCCATGAACAGAGGTCAAAATCACAACTTTAGTGGTGATAAGTACTGATTGCACAGGTAGTTGTAAATTCAACTACCATAAGATCATGACCATGACAGCCCCCTCAATTGATTGATCAAATGAAAAAAATATTTATATCATTAAAAAAATTAAGTCTTTTTTTTTTTTTTACTTCAGATGCAGTTTGACTTATTTTTTAAATTATTTCAGTGTTGTTTCCATCCATCTTGATGCCAAAATTGTCACAGACAAGATCCATATCTCAGAATGCTTCAGTGTTGCCTATGAATTCAAAGCGTAATCCTACACAGCAAAAAAGAAAGCAGTATTACAATAAGTCGTTAAACCCCAGGCAGAAGGCAGCGGTCAATAGGATATTAGAGGGACAAAGTAGACCTATACCATATATATTGTTTGGTCCTCCAGGTAATTAATTTAGGAAAGGTCAGTGAAATATTTTTAGAATTTTTTGATATAAACTACAAAATTGTGCATTCCTGTAATGACATAGCTATTATCTGTTGTGGATGTCTGTGAACGATTACCCCCTCTCTTCTAACTTCAATTTCCTTTGCTCAATTTTTGTAATATATTTACAGTTGAAATTGAATCTCATATAAAATTGAAATTTTTGGATTCTAATCCCAACAATTACTTCAGGGATAATTTTTTAGTTATTTAACTGATTTCAGCTATTTTTCTGTGATAAAAAAAATCTGAAATATATTTTATTGTTGTTCAAATAATTTCAATTAGGTAATAAGTCAGAACTAGCTCTGTTAACTGTGATTTAGGTCTGTAATATGTGATGGCAATTTATAGAGAATTATTTTGCTCTCCTCATAGAAGAAAATTTACTCATTTGCCTAAAAAAAAATTTTTTCAGGAACAGGTAAAACTGTTACAGTTGTTGAGAGTATCTTGCAGATTTTACGGCAAATACCATTCAGTCGAGTCTTGGCATGTACACCTTCTAATAGTGCAGCTGACCTTATTGTGAGTTAAAAGAAAATACATCATTAGTTGTATAATTCTTTAAAGTAAAAAAAACTATCAAATGAAGTTTGTGTTTAACTGCTGTAGAAGTGTTTTTTCTTTATTTCTTTATTCCTAAATCTCCATTACAGTAAAGTTTAGATGAAATTTTTAAGCATAATATTGCAGGTTAATTAAGATAATAATTAGAACATTAAAAACAAAGGAAAGCATCACTAACTGTGACTTCTGGTCAGAGAATAGTTCTTGACAACTACCAATTCTCGTCAATCTGTTTATTCACATGGAGGTACACAGTTTTTTTGTTTTGTTCTTTTTTTATAATGTAAAGAAGATGCTACCATGACAATTTTTACACAAATATTTGCTTGACAACTTATGTATTGACCTGAAATTGACTAGATGGAAAGAAATATTCGCTGACCTGTACACGATGGGAAAAAAACATGATTGTATACTAGTTTTGAATTGAATGACCATGTACATCATTTGAATCCAACTTAATTTTGTTCTTCCATTTTGTTTGTGAATATTGATTAAATCATTAATTCTGTATTAGTGCTATATTTAGTAATACATGTCTTTTACCTATTTCTTTAATGTATTAAAGTTGCTTAACTTTTGTCTATATCCATTTGAATAATTATTCAAATAAAATATGTTTATACTATATTACATCCTCTACCGTAACAATTTTGCTGACCTTTCGGCTGTATTATTTTCTTTTATGCTTTTGTTTATTTATTATTTGGCTTTAGATATTTATTGTGCCATGGGTCAAACAAAATCAATAAAACCACAACAGTAAAAAAAAATGTTCAAGACATTTGATGTCAGTTATGTTTGATATCCAAGTTATATGTAACCAATACCGTAAATTGGGATATTTTGGCCGTAGTTTTATTTTGGTTTATTTGGTGCCTCTCTTGAAAGTGCCAAAATTAAACACGCCAAAAAATAACGTCCGCTAAAATAAAAAATACCAATATTTGATAAAAGTTCTAGTACGATATTGATCTTACTCAAACTAATCAATCTTAAAATTATCAATAGTATTCACAACTCAAGTATTTATGTTTCCTCCGAAAGTTGTGAGTAGATATCAGGGTCATGTGGTAAACTAAAAATTTAGTAGAATTTAGGACAGTGAGAAGGTTGAAATCATCGGTCTAGATAATAAACATGAAATCACGGGTGAGTCTTTCATTTGTATTAAACTTTGCCGAAAAAATTTATAGATCAAATCAGATAGTCCAAGTAACACAAGACGCATAAAATAAGCAAATACATCAATAATCCACAGCTATCAGTTATAATGACTTAAAGCAGATCTACTCCAGACATAAATAAAGCTTATGATTTAACAATATGCGTATAGTAATTTTCCAAGAAACTAAATGTTAATTGTCAATTTAGCTCTAGGGTCTTAAGCATTGACAATTTTATTGTATAATTAGTATACCGGCAGTCGTCAGTCAAATAAATTGTTACGGATTTCACCCCTGTTGTAAAAACACCTATTGACAAACGTTAATTAAGGTAGCCTATGCAGGTAGACCATTTACGGATCAGTGGTTTGATAACAGTATCGTTATGGTCCACTTAGAGTAATTGTGAATTTGAGTTTTATGTTGTTTTAAAGTTCATCTTATCATCTTAGCTAATAAATATTTTATCACTATTTATTAATTTTCATCCACAGATAATGCCATCCAGAAAAAGTATTTGTATTTCGCCCGTATCCAATTTCTTAGTTACTTTTTTAAACAAACTTCCGGTGAGATACCGGTGGTATTTGACTTCAAGTTTTTTGATCTACGATAAAAAAAAACATTTTTTTTTTTTTTTTTTCTAAGCTGCAAAATACATCAATACAGAATAGAGTACAATAATATAATAACATATAAAACATCATACAATCTATATAGTAAAGTACAATTAAATCTTCTTACAATCTTTTCCAATATATAAACATATGTATATTGCAGTGGAGGTTTTTTTTTTTTTAGAATATAAAAGATGAGAAAAGAGGTATTTGCAGAGTTTAAAATTGTTTACTATTGATATATGTGATAAATATTTTTTGTATAATTAGGAAAAAAAGTAGATAAGAATTTTAGTGTATTTTTAAAAAGAAAAAAACAGGAAAAAAAAAAGACATTGAGAAGATGAGATTGTACTTTATATTGGCATTTATATATAAAACTTTTATGGTCTGGCCTGGTGCAAACAATCAATTGGACTATAACACTGTACCAGATATACAAAAGTATTATTTGGATGGATCAAACATTCATATTGTTTTAATTATCCCATAATGAGTATACTATAAAGTATACTATAGTATAGTAAATATAAACAAGAAAAGTATATTTAGATAGACTATATCAGTTAGTATTTAGTGGAATCTCTATGGAAAGGGAATTTACATAAGAATAAAAACTATGTCAACAATCCTCAAACAGTTTTTCAAAAGTACTCCAATGTAATTGAAATTCTGCAATTCTTTGATTTCGGACAGCAATAATTTTTTCAGTTTTATATAAATTTATCAAACAGGCTTTAAGCGAATGAATGGATAATTTTTTCTTCAGACATCTGTTTGTATATATATAGTATTTTATGTTTAGTAAAATGGCATTGTATACATCATCTTTATATACTTTATCAACATCCCCAAAAATTAGAGTCTTCTTTAAAAATGTTTGGTTTATGTCTTTGTCACCGAACCAAGAATTTACTTGCCCTGGAAGATTTTGTACATTTTCACAACCCCAAAAAATGTGTTCAATGGTTTCATTTTCCTTTTGGCAAAAATTACAATTTGCATCATCAATAATTTTAATTTTTTTCAGGAAATAATTAGTAGCCAGAATATTGTGGTTTATTCTAAATTGAAACCAATGTAATTTTGTACATGCTGTAGCTTTGAAAGGGAGTATATAAATTTGTTTCTACTCATTTGAATTAATATTGAAAACTGTATTCCATTTTCTTTGAGCAGTAGGAAAACTACTGTTTTTATTTAGAATTGTGTACATATCTTTTGATCCTTTAGAACTTCGAAAAATATTTTGTAGAGATGATGGGACAAAAGGAGTCTGTAAATTAGATGATTTGTCTCCATATGGATATAATTTTAGCATTTGTCGGAAAGAACTAATAACCCCATTATATTGCAAAAAATTTACATAAAATCCAAATTTGTTTGAAAACTGATCTAAAGTCAGAAAAGAACCATCATCATTGACAAAATCGTTAACAAACTTTACACCCCTGTTGAACCACTCTGGATAAAAGATAGTTCTTTTGTCAATTTTTACTTGTTTATTCTACCAAACTGTATTGGAAAGAAAGTTTGTCCAATCTTTGTTTTCGGCTTTTTCAATAACAGATTTCCAAGCATATAATACATCCTTCCAAAATTGATTTTTTACACTTTCTATTACTTGTTCTATTATCCACTACTGCCACATGATAGTTTATTTATATCAATTGATGACATAAAAATATTCTGCCATTTACAATTGTTGAAAAAGAGTCTCCTGATCCATGTGGACTTCAAAGCCAAAATAAAAGAATGTATATTAATCATCTTAAGTCCCCCCTCTTGATACTCCTTTTGCATGATATCCAGATGATTTCCAAATAAATGTATATAACATATCTTCAATATCTTTAATAATTTCTATACTAGGGTTTGGAAGTGCAATAAAAAGATGGTTAAGTACTGGCAGAATTAGTGATTTAACCACAGTAATCTTACCTATAGGAGTTAAATTTCTTTTGTTCCACTGTTTAAAGAGTCCTTTCATTTTTTTTAAATATTTTTCATAATTGATCTTTGTAATTTTAGAAATATCAACATCGAAATTTATTCCCAGAACAGTAAACGTAGTTTTTCCCCAGGAGAGATTCCAGTTTTCACATAGTCTATCACTGCTGTATTTTTTGCTTCCTATCCAAATAACTTGTGTTTTTGAAAAATTTATTTTAAGGCCTGATATCTTTTTGAACCATTCCAATTCCAAAAGTGTTTCATTTAATGATTCTTCTGATCCATCCAAAATTACTGATGTATCATCAGCGAATTGAGAAATTTCATGTTCTGAGTGCAAGACTTTAATTCCTTTTATTTTAGGGTTTTCTCTTATTTTTATAGCCATTATTTCAGCACATAGTATGAATAAATAAGGGGACAACGGATCCCCTTGCCTACAGCCTCTCTCTATACGAAAAAACTCAGATAAATTCCCTCCCTGATTGACTGCAGATTTAATGTTGTTATAAAACGTTTTAACCCATTTTTGAATAGATTCCCCAAAATTGAAAATTTTTAAAATGTTATTAAGAAAGTTCCATGATATTGAGTCGAAAGCCTTCTCAAAATCTATTAACAAAAATAAACCAGGTATATCATTCTCCTCTGCATATTCCATTATATCAAACAAAAGCCTAATATTTTCCCCTATGTACCTACCTGCAATAAAACCAGTCTGATCATTATTAATTAATGTGGGGAGAACTTTTTTAATTCTATTTGCTATCACCCCAGACCCTATCTTATATACTGTATTCAACAATGAGATTGGCTGCCAATTTTTTAGAAAATGTCTTGATTTGTCTCCCTTTGGTAAACATGTGATTATACCTTGTTTTTGTGTAACAGATAAACTTCCTAAACTATACCCATAATTTAAAGAACCAATAACAAAAACTTTCAGATCTTTCCAAAAAAACTTTAAAAACTCTGATGTAAACCCATCTGATCCAGGACTTTTGTTATTTTTCATCTTTTTCAAAATTTCCCCAGCTTCAAAGCTCCCAATTTCCCCTTCTAAATTATCTTTTTCTTCTTCTGTGAGTTTTCATATACTTGCCCCCTTCAAACCCTCCACTATATCTTTAAGACTACAACCCTTATCTTCATCTTTATTTTTGTACAAATTTTCATAAAAATATTGTACTTCTTTTAATATCTCCTTCTGATCTGTAACAATTTCCCCATTATCTTTTTCAACTTTTGGAATTATCTTACTGGTATAATTTTTAGACTCTAGCCCACAAAAATATTTTGTTGGCTTTTCTCCTTCATCTACCCATTGAGCTCTTGATCTTACTAACTTACCTTTCATTTTTTCATTTCTAAGAGATTCCAATTCATGCTTTTTTGTTTCTAAATTTTCAATTGAGTTTTCAGTAACATTTTTTTCAAGGGTAGCAATTTCTTCTTGAAGATCTCTAAATCTCTGTTCCTTAATTTTTTTTATATAGCTTGCAAATGAAATTGTTTTTCCTCATATTTCTAAAAGTAACATTTCCAAAAACAGTTGAACGTTAATAGTAAGTTGCAGTTCATTATCATCAATTTCTTGAATTTTATCCCTATTGTAGATTAATGCTGCATATTGTTTTTTCAGATCAATGATTTTTCCCCTTACAATTTTGCTGTAGTCCTTTTCGTGTAATAGTGAGTTGTTAAACTTCCACAAGCCCTTACCTTTATTGAAGGGATTAAACACAAGGCTTAAAATAATCATTGAATGATCAGATCTGTAACTTGGATCAATAGTACAATTTTTAAAATTAGTAAGCATACTTTCTGTAAAAAGGAAAAAATCCAATCTAGCCTGTCTAAATGGATTTTTTTTACTCCAAGTATAACGATAACTATCTGAATAAAGTTGCCTATAAGGGTCTATTAGACTTCTTTTTTCAATTAATTCTAAAACCTTCTCTCTCGACTTTGGGTTATTTACATGCAAATAGTTACAGTAATCTAACTCTGGACATAATACAAGATTGAAATCACCACAAATTATAAAATTTTCATTTCCAAATTCCTCAACTATTGACATGATATTCTCATAAAATTGAGGATTATCATCATTCGGTCCATAAATAGAAACAAGTGTAAAGTTAATTTTGTCAACATTAATATCTAAAACAAGATAATTCCCATTTATGTCTCTTTTCTCTTTAAGAATATTAAATTCAAAATTATTGTTAAAAAGAATAGCAGTACCCCTGGCATTTGATGTAAATGAGCTAAAATAACATTCATAATCCCAACTTGATCGTATGCTCTTTTCATTTTCACAAGTAAAATGAGTATCTTGTAGACAGTAGATATTGCACTGCTTTTTTTTAGATAATTAAAGACATCTGTTCTTTTTACAATGTTACCGAGTCCCTGACAGTTTACTGAAAGAATTCTTACACTAGCCATTAAGTAATCTTATAACATAACACACTGATTGATTATCATAAATAAACAGACAATATACATAAATTCTGCACCAGACCAGCCAATATAATAATAAGTACACAAAAATGAAATGAACAGTAGTACAAAAAGAAAGAAGACAACAGAAAAAATGTAATGAACAGTAGTACAAAGAGAAAGAAGACAAAAGAAAGAGACAATAAAAACAATGACTGTAATCAAACATGGCTACAAAAAGCTAAACAGCATAATATATTGCAATTTTTACAGTTATAAATTATATCCTTTTAATTTCATATAGTATCAGCAAAATCAAAATCATACACATCAATAATCTGTTTCATTCTGTTAAAATGTAACTGGTAAACAAAACAAAAATTAAATAAGTTATCAGTATTATACATATCATTTCTATTATATTTATCAATTAAGATACAAGACCAACACTGAATTCATACCCACTCTACTCACTGTTGTCCCAAACAATAGATACGGCCATACCCTGAGCAAGTCACACGTGCAGAAAATCTACTACTTCAATTCAAGGTGGCAAACAACTAGAGAAGGCCACATTTAATTATATGAACTATAACATGTAGGATTTTCACCCATGTACCATGTACCATTAGTGTTTCAGTTGTGGGAAAATCCACAAAAAAATCACCTATGAAAAGGAGGTGTGCAATTATTTCATGCAGCCAGAATATAAAAAAAAACATTGGTCATGAGCATTTATTTTTTTCTAACCATTTGAAAAGCACGAAAATAAAACAATCATCTTTTGGAAAGCACCAAAAATTAAACACACCAAAATTAAACATCCACATTTTGACAGAAAACTGCCAAAATATCCCGACGCCAAAATATCCCAATTTACGGTATATCAAAAGTAAGGTCTTAGTTCAAATTCAGAAATTACCTTAAAATCAACTTTATTGTAATAATAATTATGTTTTAGGCGGAGAGACTACATGAGAGTGGACAGGTGAGGACAACAGATATGGTCAGACTTAATGCAGCTCAGAGAAACCAAGAGGTACACAGACAATATACAATAAGTTCATGAAACATTATTCTAGTATTTATAGACCCCTGCCGCTAGATGTTGGGGGCATTAAGTTTTTGCCATGGCCATCTGTACTTCCCGCATATTCAATAACATAAATTTCCCTTTGGCAAATAATTTTAAATTTATAAACAAAGGCAGGGACCATAAAAGAAAGGTTAAAGTTCGATTTCAGACTTTACCACCTTTTCCATTCTAGAGTAATGCCCCTTGTATACACTAGCTGGAAAGAGGGGCATCCATGTCCTATGTTCACATTCTTTTTTTTTATTCAATGTGTTCCTTCTTTGTAAAGTAACAGATGATGGACAGCAGATGATGCCAAGGGGTGACAAATACTCACATGACCTTTAATGAATTTTTGGTTAGTTTGAATGTACACCCTTAAATAAATATGTTGATTTTATGAGAAAATGATGGTATATTTTATTTGACAATGTTTCCTCATTCTTGTTTTTGTCAGGTAAATCTTTTTATGTTTATATTTTCAGATGATATCAGAATGTCTTAAGCCATACTGTATGTTTGGAAATGATCTAGAAACTGCTTCACACTACAGGATAGTTGTGTGTACATGTGTATCTGCTGGTGTTTTGTACTCTCTGGGGATCAAAGCAGGACATTTTACACATGTTATTATTGATGAGGTAAGAGCTTCACACTATAGGATAGTTGTGTGTACATGTGTATCTGCTGGTGTTTTGTACTCTTTGAGGATCAAAACAGGACATTTTACACATGTTATTATTGATGAGGTAAGAGCTTCACACTATAGGATAGTTGTGTGTACGTTTGTATCTGCTGGTGTTTTGTACTCTCTGGGGATCAAAGCAAGATATTTTACACATGTTATTATTGATGAGGTAAGAGCTTCACACTACATGATAGTTGTGTGTACATGTGTATCTGCTGGTGTTTTGTACTCTCTGGGGATCAAAGCAGGACATTTTACACATGTTATTATTGATGAGGTAAGAGTTTCACACTATAGGATAGTTGTGTGTACATGTGTATCTGCTGGTGTTTTGTACTCTCTGGGGATCAAAGCAGGACATTTTACACATGTTATTATTGATGAGGTAAGAGCTTCACACTATAGGATAGTTGTGTGTACATGTGTATCTGCTGGTGTTTTGTACTCTGAGGATCAAAGCAGGACATTTTACACATGTTATTATTGACGAGGTAAGAGCTTCACACTATAGGATAGTTGTGTGTACATGTGTATCTGCTGGTGTTTTGTACTCTCTGAGGATCAAAGCAGGATATTTTACACATGTTATTATTGATGAGGTAAAAGCTTCACACTATAGGATAGTTGTGTGTACATGTGTATCTGCTGGTGTTTTGTACTCTCTGGGGATCAAAGCAGGATATTTTACACATGTTATTATTGATGAGGTAAGAGCTTCACACTACAGGATAGTTGTGTGTACATGTGTATCTGCTGGTGTTTTGTACTCTCTGAGGATCAAAGCAGGACATTTTACACATGTTATTATTGATGAGGTAAGAGCTTCACACTATAGGAGAGTTGTGTGTACATGTGTATCTGCTGGTGTTTTGTACTCTCTGGGGATCAAAGCAGGACATTTTACACATGTTATTATTGATGAGGTAAGAGCTTCACACTACATGATAGTTGTGTGTACATGTGTATCTGCTGGTGTTTTGTACTCTCTGGGGATCAAAGCAGGACATTTTACACATGTTATTATTGATGAGGTAAGAGCTTCACACTATAGGATAGTTGTGTGTACATGTGTATCTGCTGGTATTTTGTACTCTCTGGGGATCAAAGCAGGACATTTTACACATGTTATTATTGATGAGGTAAGAGCTTCACACTATAGGATAGTTGTGTGTACATGTGTATCTGCTGGTGTTTTGTACTCTTTGAGGATCAAAACAGGACATTTTACACATGTTATTATTGATGAGGTAAGAGCTTCACACTACAGGATAGTTGTGTGTACATGTGTATCTGCTGGTGTTTTGTACTCTCTGGGGATCAAAGCAGGATATTTTACACATGTTATTATTGATGAGGTAAGAGCTTCACACTACAGGATAGTTGTGTGTACATGTGTATCTGCTGGTGTTTTGTACTCTGAGGATCAAAGCAGGACATTTTACACATGTTATTATTGATGAGGTAAGAGCTTCACACTATAGGATAGTTGTGTGTACATGTGTATCTGTTGTTGGTTTGTACTCTGAGGATCAAAACAGGACATTTTACACATGTTATTATTGATGAGGTAAGAGCTTCACACTATAGGAGAGTTGTGTGTACATGTGTATCTGCTGGTGTTTTGTACTCTCTGGGGATCAAAGCAGGATATTTTACACATGTTATTATTGATTAGGTAAGAGCTTCACACTATAGGATAGTTGTGTGTACATGTGTATCTGCTGGTGTTTTGTACTCTCTGGGGATCAAAGCAGGACATTTTACACATGTTATTATTGATGAGGTAAGAGTTTCACACTACAGGATAGTTGTGGGTACATGTGTATCTGCTGGTGTTTTGTACTCTCTGGGGATCAAAGCAAGATATTTTACACATGTTATTATTGATGAGGTAAGAGCTTCACACTACAGGATAGTTGTGTGTACATGTGTATCTGCTGGTGTTTTGTACTCTCTGGGGATCAAAGCAGGACATTTTACACATGTTATTATTGATGAGGTAAGAGTTTCACACTATAGGATAGTTGTGTGTACATGTGTATCTGCTGGTGTTTTGTACTCTCTGGGGATCAAAGCAGGACATTTTACACATGTTATTATTGATGAGGTAAGAGCTTCACACTATAGGATAGTTGTGTGTACATGTGTATCTGCTGGTGTTTTGTACTCTCTGGGTATCAAAGCAGGACATTTTATACATGTTATTATTGATGAGGTAAGAGTTTCACACTACAGGATAGTTGTGTGTACATGTGTATCTGCTGGTGTTTTGTACTCTCTTGGGATCAAAGCAGGACATTTTACACATGTTATTATTGATGAGGTAAGAGCTTCACACTATAGGATAGTTGTGTGTACATGTGTATCTGCTGGTGTTTTGTACTCTCTGGGGATCAAAGCAGGACATTTTATGCAAGTTATTATTGGTGAGGTAATATTTTCACACTATAGGATAGTTTATATGTATCTGCTAATGTTTTTGGATACATTTTGTATCCAAAGGATAGCCACAATACTGTAGAAAGATGCCTGGATGGTTGGCAGCATGATAGATTTAACATTCTAAATGTGTTCTAAACAAATGGTATTTTATGTAGCACAAACTCTCTATGAATGACCTGGTGATTGTACTCATACTCCAAAAACAATCAACCAGGGGTTATAGTCATCAAACTTTTGTACTTTAACTCGTAAAAACACAATCAGAATACTGCATCCAAAATGTAAAACTGTTCTGATTGAACTCAAAGTTTCATGATCTATTCACGATGAAAGTAATAGCAGTTTTCTAAACAACAATGTCAAGACACAGAAAAAATAATTATAATGAAAAATAATCGCCCTAAGGTTTCACATGGTCTATTGGTAATAATTATTAATAGTTTCTTGTCAAGACATATGTTCTTTCCATCCTGTATAATCATCGATAGTTTATTGTCCAAAAGAACAAATACTAACAGAAAATAAATTCTTGTAAATTTTAGGCTGGTCAAGCTACAGAACCAGAATGCCTTATATCGGCTTGTTTGATTGGAGATGACACAGGACGGGTAATGACGATTAAACATTTTAACCTAATTTGTCAGAGATCCTATATCTTTTCATTATTTTGCTTTGGTCAGACCAGTCAAATCTACTGATATTTCTAATCTTTGAGGTCAAGGTCATTATCACATAACAAATTAGGATAAATTTCACAATATTTGTCTTTACTAAAATATCTTTCCTTAATGTAAAAAAATCCAATCTTGTTGATGATATGTAATGGCTACACCATTAAAAAATCCATCTACATGTACATACCAGTTGTCATTAAGAAGAATTCAGAGGATATCCGACCAAATGCACCCAGGTTAAACTTTCGGTATAAACAATGTCTGAAATGTCCAGGATGTATCTTATATGATACATGAATAAACACATTCATTCAAAACAATTCAAATGACAGATATGTCACGGAATTTAAGTTTCACAAAAATTAATCTCTCAGATGCACTTTAATTTGACACTATGCAGTAAGTAGTTTTCATTTCCGACCATTTCAACAGATTTGAAACTTAGTAACACCAAGCATAGAAAGTTTTGTCATTGGATATCCTATTGTTAACCCTGTCTAAAAAGGTGCCGTCGTGGTTGTGATCGTATGGTAGTTGGATTTACAACTACTTGTGTAATCAGTGCCTATCACTACTAAAGTTGTGAGTTCGAACCTCGTTCATGGCAAGGTGTACTCGATACAACATTATGTGATAAAGTTTGTCAGTGACTTACGACAAGTCGGTGTTTTTCTCTAGGTATTCCAATTTCCTCCACCAATAAAATGACTGCCATGATATAGCTGAAATATTGTTGAAAGTGGCATTAAACACCATAAACAAAACCCTGTCCAAAATGATAAAGATTGCCTGCTTTGAACTAAATACAAGATAATTCAGTAAGAGAAAAATATTGTATAGATTATCCTAAAATGGAGAAATCATCAAGTTTTCTTCTTTTGTGATATTATTAATTTACAGAAAATGTTTGAAAGGATTTAAATCAAATGAAATAAAACAGATCTGAAATAATATAGGGTTATTTGTGAATGCATTTAATATTCTACAAGAAGCAATATTCCCCAATATTTGTGCAATAATCCTTTGATTATATATCAATATTCATAGAACATCATGTTAACTTAATGGTAACATTATTATTTTGAAGCGATATTGCACGCTTGCAATATCGAGGAATATTTGCATGCTAAATTTTGTGTTATGTTCTACAGGGAATATAAGGTTGCTATGCAATAGTATACACT
This sequence comes from Bathymodiolus brooksi, assembly GCA_963680875.1. Classification (NCBI taxonomy): domain Eukaryota; kingdom Metazoa; phylum Mollusca; class Bivalvia; order Mytilida; family Modiolidae; genus Bathymodiolus; species Bathymodiolus brooksi. The sequence continues at coordinate 61,728,950 of OY804575.1, forward strand.
TATTGACTGGGTATCAGGGTAATAGCACTTTTATTGTCCCCAAGGTTCCAACTATTTTCCGAGGCAATGCTGAGGAAAATAGTTGGTACAGAGGGGACAATAAAAGTGCTATTACCCGAATATCAAGTCTATAAGTGTTTTATTATACTGAACAACTGCAGATTCAAATTCTAAATTGTAGGCCCTTTTCTGATGGATTTCTGTAATAACCTTCATCAGACATGCTCTAAGTAACAAAAATGGAAAACCAAATAAATTAAAAATCCACAGGAAATGTGATTAAAGTGCTATTCACCGGTCGGTGAATAGTCATTTGTGCTATTTACCTGTGAATAGTACTTTTCAGACAAATTGAATGAATCTATGGAAATAGTATTTTTATTGCAATAAAATTTATATTGAAAAAAATATGAGAAGTATAGTAATGACAAATGTCTGACTCTTTGTATTTTAGATAGTGATAGCAGGTGATCCTATGCAATTAGGTCCAGTCTTGAGATCCAAGTTTTCTAAAGAATATGGTTTAGAACTGTCCTTTCTAGAGAGGTTAATGAATAGATCATTATATGTCAGGAATGAAGTAATGTTTGCCGATCATGGCTGTTATGATCCACTTCTAGTAAGTCTGTTCTGTCTAAAGAGGCAGGTAATAGGTTAATGTCACTTAATTACGTACATAAAGAGCAAAGTAACAAGGTATCTGTACTACTGATATTAGTAGGCTTTCAGATCATGTATAAAATAAAACAATGGTCTATTTATATAATACATGTACCGGTAGTTACTTATTTTGAGGGCAATATCAAGATTTGTTGACTGCCCAAGGGTAAGGATATGGACTGATATTTTGATATGGACCATGTAAAATGTCTGCTATGTGACAACCATTTTCTAACTGCTAAAATGTGAAACTTTTATGTCTGCAGCCTTTTGATAATTTGAATAAAAATTGTTTGGATAAAAAAAATAATCTATTATTTGGCAATTGGTAAATCTGATTGGCATTCAATATGATTTCCTTGGGACATACAAATAACTGTAGTTTTCTTCCTTTAAGACTCAAGAAATGGTTTGGTGTTTTGAAAGAATATCTGATTATCCAGAACATTCTATTATAATAATAATAATAATAATAATTTTTATTGATCTAAAAATCCAAACAAAGGATTATCATCAATACAGAACATGATATTCGATTAAGTGGAGTTGACTGTATTGTTTTCTAATTGGCAGAAAAGGGAATTACCGAAACTGCTTGGTATTTGAATCATTGAAACAATCTGATGATGCCCTGTTATACATTGCTCATTCACACACACATTCATGCACACACACAGTGGAAATCTGTTTATTTGTATTACTGTTATTGTAGTAAAAATTAATATGATAATATATTTTTTATTCTTTGTAGGTGACAAAATTGATAGATAATTATAGATCTCACTCTGGCATCCTAGGACTCCCATCACAGTTGTTTTATCATGGAGAACTTATAGTAAAGGCAGACCAAGACCTTACTCATAGACTATGTAACTGGTCAATGTTACCAACTCACAACTTTCCTGTAATCTTTCATGGAGTTAGGGTAAGTTTTATCATGGAGAACTTATGATAAAGGCAGACCAAGAGCTTACTCATAGACTATGTAACTGGTCAATGTTACCAACTCACAACTTTCCTGTTATCTTTCATGGAATTAGGGTAAGTTTTATCATGGAGAACTTATGATAAAGGCAGAACAAGACCTTACTCATAGACTATGGAACTGGTCAATGTTACCAACTCAACACTTTCCTGTAATCTTTCATGGAGTTAGGGTAAGTTTTATCATGGAGAACTTATAGTAAAGGCAGACCAGGAATTTACTCATAGACTATGTAACTGGTCAATGTTACCTACTCACAACTTTCCTGTAATCTTTCATGGAGTTAGGGTAAGTTTTATCATGGAGAACTTATGATAAAGGCAGACCAAGAGCTTACTCATAGACTATGCAACTGGTCAATGTTACCAACTCACAACTTTCCTGTTATCTTTCATGGAATTAGGGCAAGTAAAATGATGAGGCTTTTTATTTTCATTTCTAACAGAACTATTAAAGCAATGCAGAATTTCAAATGACAGTAAGATCTGAGATTTCTAGGACTACTAGTAGATATTTATTTCTGGGACTACTAGTAGATATTTTGTACAGTAGTCCCCCACTTATAAGGCTACCCCTTCTGCAGTGAAACCCTGGTCTTATAAGGTTGGGATAATATAGCAGTATTTCATCTGGAATCTGGCCCAATCAAATGACATTAATATCTGTGATTTGTTTTTTATGTGTAAATTTTTTGTATCTTATATACATGTATTCTAAATTCTAAAAGGGGACCATCATGGTCGTGAATGTATGGTAGTTGGATTTACAACTACCTGTGCAATCAGTGCCTATCACCACTAAAGTTGTGAGTTTGAATCCCACTCATGGCAAGGTGTACTCGATACAATATTATGTGATAAAGTTTGTCAATGACTCGCGACAGGTCAGTGGTTTTCTACAGGTACTCCGATTTCCTCCAACAATAAAACCTACCATCACAATATAACTGAAATATTGTTGAAAGTCTAAATAGTTAATTTGCGCTCAAAACAAATTATGTAAATTTAGCATATTTATGGATTTTCCCTTAGTTACTCCTTTGGTGTACGTAATTGTTCAAGTTTTTAAATTGATTTTCTATGATTAATTTCTATAAACAAAATAAAGTGAACTATTATGAATTTTTAGTTCACCTGGACAAAGGTCCAGGTGAACTATTGCCATCACTTGGCGTCCGTTGTCTGTCGTCTGTAAACTTTTCACATTTCAAGCTTCTTCTCCGAAACCACTGGGCCGATTGGAACCAAACTTAGCAGGAATGTTCCTTGGATGGTCCTCTACAAAGTTACTGTTTTTCGATCCAGTCCGATATTCAATATGGCTGCCAAGGCCAATAATATGCTCTGATTGGCCGAAATTTCAAAGATCTTCTTCTCTGAAACTAATGAACTGACTGAACCCAAACTGTACAGGAATGATCATTGGAATGTCCTTTACCAAGTTACTGTTTTTTATGCCGATCGGAAATCCAAGATGGCCGCCATCACAGGACATAGATTAACATTGGACCCTATGGGAAAATGTTCAAATGCCTTCTTCTCAGAAACTACAAATATGATTAAAGCCAAACTGTACATGAATGTTCATTGGATGGTCCTCTACAATCTTAAGGTTTTTTGTTCCGATATGAAATTCAAAATGGCGGCTACGGAAGGACTTAGTTTAACATTGGACCCTATGGGAAAAATGTTTCAAAATGCTTCTTCTCTGAAACCACTTGGACAGTTGAAACCAAACTGCCCAGGAATGATCATTGGAAGGTCCTCTACAAAGTTTCTGTTTTTTATGCCGATCGGAAATCCAAGATGGCTGCCACCGCAGGACATAGATTAACATTGGACCCTATGGGAAAATATTCAAATGCCTTCTTCTCAGAAACTACAAATATGATTAAAGCCAAACTGTACATGAATGTTCATTGGATGGTCCTCTACAATCTTAAGGTTTTTTGTTCCGATATGAAATTCAAAATGGCGGCTACGGCAGGACTTAGTTTAACATTGGACCCTATGGGAAAAATGTTTCAAAATGCTTCTTCTCTGAAACCACTTGGACAGTTGAAACCAAACTGCCCAGGAATGATCATTGGAAGGTCCTCTACAAAGTTTCTGTTTTTTATGCCGATCGGAAATCCAAGATGGCTGCCACCGCAGGACATAGATTAACATTGGACCCTATGGGAAAATATTCAAATGCCTTCTTCTCAGAAACTACAAATATGATTAAAGCCAAACTGTACATGAATGTTCATTGGATGGTCCTCTACAATCTTAAGGTTTTTTGTTCTGATATGAAATTCAAAATGGCGGCTACGGCAGGACTTAGTTTAACATTGGACCCTATGGGAAAAATGTTTCAAAATGCTTCTTCTCTGAAACCACTTGGACAGTTGAAACCAAACTGCCCAGGAATGATCATTGGAAGGTCCTCTACACGGTGTGTGTTTTTTATGCCGATCGAAAATCCAAGATGGCCGCCACCGCAGGACATAGATTAACATTGGACCCTATGGGAAAATATTCAAATGCCTTCTTCTCAGAAACTACAAATATGATTAAAGCCAAACTGTACATGAATGTTCATTGGATGGTCCTCTACAATCTTAAGGTTTTTTGTTCCGATATGAAATTCAAAATGGCGGCTACGGCAGGACTTAGTTTAACATTGGACCCTATGGGAAAAATGTTTCAAAATGCTTCTTCTCTGAAACCACTAGGACAGTTGAACCCAAACTGCCCAGGAATGATCATTGGAAGGTCCTCTACAAAGTATCTGTTTTTTATGCCGATCGGAAATCCAAGATGGCCGCCACCGCAGGACATAGATTAACATTGGACCCTACGGGAAAATATTCAAATGCCTTCTTCTCAGAAACTACAAATATGATTAAAGCCAAACTGTACATGAATGTTCATTGGATGGTCCTCTACAATCTTAAGGTTTTTTGTTCCGATATGAAATTCAAAATGGCGGCTACGGCAGGACTTAGTTTAACATTGGACCCTATGGGAAAAATGTTTCAAAATGCTTCTTCTCTGAAACCACTTGGACAGTTGAAACCAAACTGCCCAGGAATGATCATTGGAAGGTCCTCTACAAAGTTTCTGTTTTTTATGCCGATCGGAAATCCAAGATGGCCGCCACCACAGGACATAGATTAACATTGGACCCTATGGGAAAATATTCAAATGCCTTCTTCTCAGAAACTACAAATATGATTAAAGCCAAACTGTACATGAATGTTCATTGGATGGTCCTCTACAATCTTAAGGTTTTTTGTTCCGATGTGAAATTCAAAATGGCGGCTACGGCAGGACCTAGTTTAACATTGGACCCTATGGGGAAAATGTTTCAAAACGCTTCTTCTCTGAAACCACTAGGACAGTTGAAACCAAACTGCCCAGGAATGATCATTGGAAGGTCCTCTACAAATTTTATGTTTTTTATGCCGATTGGAAATCCAAGATGGCTGCCACCGCAATACATAGATTAACATTGGACCCTATGGGAAAATGTTCAAATGCCTTCTTCTCAGAAACTACAAATATTATTAAAGCCAATATGTACATGAATGTTCATTGGATGGTCCTCTACAAACTTTACGTTTTTTGTTCCGATATGAAATTGAAAATGGCGGCTACGGCAGGACTTAGTTTAACATTGGACCCTATGGGAAAAATGTTTCAAAACGCTTCTTCTCTGAAACCACTTGGACAATTGAAACCAAACTGCCCAGGAATGATCATTGGAAGGTCCTCTACAAATTTTTTGTTTTTTATGCCGATTGGAAATCCAAGATGGCTGCCACCGCAATACATAGATTAACATTGGACCCTATGGGAAAATGTTCAAATGCCTTCTTCTCAGAAACTACAAATATGATTAAAGCAAAACTGTACATGAATGTTCATTGAATGGTCCTCTACAAACTTTAGGTTTTTTATTCCGATATGAAATTCAAAATGGCGGCTACGGCAGGACTTAGTTTAACATTGGACCCTATTGGAAAAATGTTTCAAAACGCTTCTTCTCTGAAACCACTTGGATAATTGAAACCAAACTGCCCAGGAATGATCATTGGAAGGTCCTCTACACGGTGTGTGTTTTTTATGCCGATCGGAAATCCAAGATGGCCACCACCGCAGGACATAGATTAACATTGGACCCTATGGGAAAATGTTCAAATGCCTTCTACTCAGAAACTACAAATATGATTAAAGCCAAACTGTACATGAATGTTCATTGGATGGTCCTCTACAAACTTTACGTTTTTTATTCCGATATGAAATTCAAAATGGCGGCTACGGCAGGACTTAGTTTAACATTGGACCCTATGGGAAAAATGTTTCAAAACGCTTCTTCTCTGAAACCACTTGGACAATTGAAACCAAACTGCCCAGGAATGATCATTGGAAGGTCCTCTACACGGTGTGTGTTTTTTATGCCGATCGGAAATCCAAGATGGCCACCACCGCAGGACATAGATTAACATTGGACCCTATGGGAAAATGTTCAAATGCCTTCTACTCAGAAACTACAAATATGATTAAAGCCAAACTGTACATGAATGTTCATTGGATGGTCCTCTACAAACTTTAGGTTTTTTGTTCCGATATGAAATTGAAAATGGCGGCTACGGCAGGACTTAGTTTAACATTGGACCCTATGGGAAAAATGTTTCAAAACGCTTCTTCTCTGAAACCACTTGGATAATTGAAACCAAACTGCCCAGGAATGATCATTGGAAGGTCCTCTACACGGTGTGTGTTTTTTATGCCGATCGGAAATCCAAGATGGCTGCCACCACAGGTCATAGTATTAACACAGGACCATATGGGGAAAATACAGAAATATATTCTTCTCTGAAGCTATTGCACTGATTGAACCTAAACTGTGCATCAATCATTGGAAGGTCCTTTACAAACTTTGTGTTTTTTATGTTGATCGTAATTTCAAGATGACTACCACTGCAGAACATAGTTTTTACATAGGACCAATTGGTTTTTTTTATAACCAGGTGAATGATACAGGCTCTTGAGAGCCTCTGGTTAATTGTATGGTCACAGAACGTAAAACATATACGTAATGTTTTAATTTTCAGGGTGAAGATCTTAGAGAAGGGAACAGTCCATCCTGGTTTAATCCAGTAGAAACTGTACAGGTTATACGATATCTCCAAGGACTACTAAATGACCCAGATGTCAAAGTTCAACCTGATGATATTGGAATTATTACACCTTATAGAAAACAGGTAGGAATTGATTAGGTGTACCCTAAACTGAAATATACCAATTACATACATAGTGTGTTGGTACAAGACTTTGTGTATCAGGTCAAGCTTGTTGTGTGAACCAGTATTACTACGAGTGACGATAGTGACGAGTAGTGATACAGATAGTTCATGCAACAGGCGAGACCTGATAAAAGTCATTATATAAAGATAATTTTATAAGGAAAAATCTGCATCAAGATCGGTTGAGATAAAAAAACACTCCACATACAAAAACAGAAACACCTCTGAGCCTCTTGTTTCTTTTGTGTAATTCCGATCAACAAAAAAAACTATATACCTTTTTCATCCAATGAATATTTCTACGAAGTTTGGTTCCAATTGACACAGTGGTTTCAGAAGATTACAAATGTAAAAGTTTATGGACAATGACACGGATAACTAAGAGAGACATGACATGATGGCAATACCTCACATGAACCTTTGGATCAGGTGAGATATTGTCATCACTTGTTGTCTATGGTGATCCAGGTGAGATATTGTCATCACTTGTTGTCGGTGGTGGTCCAGGTGAGATATTGTCATCACTTGTTGTCTATGGTGATCCAGGTGAGATATTATCATCACTTGTTGTCTGTGGTGGTCCAGGTGAGATATTGTCATCACTTGTTGTCCATGGTGGTCCAGGTGAGATATTGTCATCACTTGTTGTCCATGGTGGTCCAGGTGAGATATTGTCATCACTTGTTGTTCGTGGTGGTCCAGGTGAGATATTGTCATCACTTGTTGTCTGTGGTGGTCCAGGTGAGATATTGTCATCACTTGTTGTCCATGGTGGTCCAGGTGAGATATTGTCATCACTTGTTGTCCATGGTGGTCCAGGTGAGATATTGTCATCACTTGTTGTCCATGGTGGTCCAGGTGAGATATTGTCATCACTTGTTGTCCATGGTGGTCCAGGTGAGGTATTGTCATCACTTGTTGTCCATGGTGGTCCAGGTGAGGTATTGTCATCACTTGTTGTCCATGGTGGTCCAGGTGAGATATTGTCATCACTTGTTGTCGGTGGTGGTCCAGGTGAGATATTGTCATCACTTGTTGTCCATGGTGGTCCAGGTGAGATATTGTCATCACTTGTTGTCCATGGTGGTCCAGGTGAGATATTGTCATCACTTGTTGTCCATGGTGGTCCAGGTGAGATATTGTCATCACTTGTTGTCCATGGTGGTCCAGGTGAGGTATTGTCATCACTTGTTGTCCATGGTGGTCCAGGTGAGATATTGTCATCACTTGTTGTCCATGGTGGTCCAGGTGAGATATTGTCATCACTTGTTGTCCATGGTGGTCCAGGTGAGATATTGTCATCACTTGTTGTCGGTGGTGGTCCAGGTGAGATATTGTCATCACTTGTTGTCCATGGTGGTCCAGGTGAGATATTGTCATCACTTGTTGTCCATGGTGGCCCAGGTGAGATATTGTCATCACTTGTTGTCGGTGGTGGTCCAGGTGAGATATTGTCATCACTTGTTGTCCATGGTGGTCCAGGTGAGATATTGTCATCACTTGTTGTCCATGGTGGTCCAGGTGAGATATTGTCATCACTTGTTGTCGGTGGTGGTCCAGGTGAGATATTGTCATCACTTGTTGTCCATGGTGGTCCAGGTGAGATATTGTCATCACTTGTTGTCCATGGTGGTCCAGGTGAGATATTGTCATCACTTGTTGTCGGTGGTGGTCCAGGTGAGATATTGTCATCACTTGTTGTCCATGGTGGTCCAGGTGAGATATTGTCATCACTTGTTGTCCATGGTGGTCCAGGTGAGATATTGTCATCACTTGTTGTCCATGGTGGCCCAGGTGAGATATTGTCATCACTTGTTGTCCATGGTGGCCCAGGTGAGATATTGTCATCACTTGTTGTCGGTGGTGGTCCAGGTGAGATATTGTCATCACTTGTTGTCCATGGTGGTCCAGGTGAGGTATTGTCATCACTTGTTGTCCATGGTGGTCCAGGTGAGATATTGTCATCACTTGTTGTCCATGGTGGTCCAGGTGAGATATTGTCATCACTTGTTGTCCATGGTGGTCCAGGTGAGATATTGTCATCACTTGTTGTCGGTGGTGGTCCAGGTGAGATATTGTCATCACTTGTTGTCCATGGTGGTCCAGGTGAGATATTGTCATCACTTGTTGTCCATGGTGGCCCAGGTGAGATATTGTCATCACTTGTTGTCGGTGGTGGTCCAGGTGAGATATTTTCATCACTTGTTGTCCATGGTGGTCCAGGTGAGATATTGTCATCACTTGTTGTCCATGGTGGTCCAGGTGAGATATTGTCATCACTTGTTGTCGGTGGTGGTCCAGGTGAGATATTGTCATCACTTGTTGTCCATGGTGGTCCAGGTGAGATATTGTCATCACTTGTTGTCCATGGTGGTCCAGGTGAGATATTGTCATCACTTGTTGTCGGTGGTGGTCCAGGTGAGATATTGTCATCACTTGTTGTCCATGGTGGTCCAGGTGAGATATTGTCATCACTTGTTGTCCATGGTGGTCCAGGTGAGATATTGTCATCACTTGTTGTCCATGGTGGTCCAGGTGAGATATTGTCATCACTTGTTGTCCATGGTGGTCCAGGTGAGATATTGTCATCACTTGTTGTCGGTGGTGGTCCAGGTGAGATATTGTCATCACTTGTTGTCCATGGTGGTCCAGGTGAGATATTGTCATCACTTGTTGTCCATGGTGGTCCAGGTGAGATATTATCATCACTTGTTGTCCGTGGTGGTCCAGGTGAGGTATTGTCATCACTTGTTGTCTGTGGTGGTCCAGGTGAGATATTGTCATCACTTGTTGTCGGTGGTGGTCCAGGTGAGATATTGTCATCACTTGCTGTCCGTAGTGGTCCAGGTGAGATATTGTCATCACTTGTTGTCCATGGTGGTCCAGGTGAGATATTATCATCACTTGTTGTCCGTGGTGGTCCAGGTGAGGTATTGTCATCACTTGTTGTCTGTGGTGGTCCAGGTGAGGTATTGTCATCACTTGTTGTCGGTGGTGGTCCAGGTGAGATATTGTCATCACTTGCTGTCCGTAGTGGTCCAGGTGAGATATTGTCATCACTTGTTGTCCGTGGTGATCCAGGTGAGATATTGTCATCACTTGTTGTTCGTGGTGGTCCAGGTGAGATATAGTCATCACTTGTTGTCCATGGTGGTCCAGGTGAGATATTGTCATCACTTGTTGTCCATGGTGGTCCAGGTGAGATATTGTCATCACTTGTTGTCGGTGGTGGTCCAGGTGAGATATTGTCATCACTTGTTGTCCATGGTGGTCCAGGTGAGGTATTGTCATCACTTGTTGTCTGTGGTGGTCCAGGTGAGGTATTGTCATCACTTGTTGTCCATGGTTGTCCAGATGAGATATTGTCATCACTTGTTGTCCGTGGTGGTCCAGGTGAGATATTGTCATCACTTGTTGTTCGTGGTGGTCCAGGTGAGATATTGTCATCACTTGTTGTCCGTGGTGGTCCAGGTGAGGTATTGTCATCACTTGTTGTCCGTGGTGGTCCAGGTGAGGTATTTTCATCACTTGTTGTCCGTGGTGGTCCAGGTGAGATATTGTCATCACTTGTTTTCCGTGGTGGTCCAGGTGAGATATTGTAATCACTTGGTGTCCGTGGTGGTCCAGGTGAGGTATTGTCATCACTTGTTGTCCGTGGTGGTCCAGGTGAGGTATTGTCATCACTTGTTGTTCGTGGTGGTTCAGGTGAGATATTGTCATCACTTGTTGTCCGTGGTGGTCCAGGTGAGGTATTGTCATCCACGCTGTAGTCGTCTGTAAGCTTGAATTCTTGGCTATTTCAAAGTAAAATCATATCTTCCTTTGACTTTGACACAATGAAATATGACTGGATATGTATTTGATGATGGGTAAGTGAATGTGTTATACATGGGGTTGACTATAAAGGTAAGTGAGTGTGTTATACATGGGGTTGACTATAAAGGTAAGTGAGTGTGTTATACATGGGGTTGACTATAAAGGCCATTCATACAATTGTATGTACCAGAACATGATTAAATTGAGATAAAAGTTTCATCAGAAAATTGTGTGTTTTCTATTAAATTCCATGTTATTACACAGGTAGAGAAGATTAGACTATTAATAGATAAACTTGGTATGGCATCTATCAAGATTGGATCTGTAGAGGAATTTCAAGGTCAGGAGAGACAAGTCATCATCATATCTACTGTAAGTTTTTGTATTTTACTGCAAGATTTTGTTTTATATTCCTTTTTTTTTTTTCAAGATTTTGTCTCATATTCCATTTGTTTTTGTTCCATTTATTTTCTGTATTATTTTGAAGCCATTCCTTTTTCTGAGCTTACTTAAATACATCCTCGTGATACGTTTTCGTCCTAATAATGAATTTTCATGTTTGCCGTTTCTCCCAAATAATAGCATGAAGTTTGAAAACATATCTCGTTTCTGTTGATTTCTTTGTTCTGAATTTTATTTAATTATAATTGATATCTCTTTCTGCTTAAGATTGTGGTGCAGTTTTTTTCAGGCCTAAAATTGTACCAATTAATAAATGAACTATAGACTGATACGACGGAATCAAGTATAAAAATCAGAAATCTATGGTTGTGATGAATTTAATATTCTCTCTGGCATTTAATTTATATGAAATCTACGATTGCTCAGAAATTGTAAGTATAATGACCAACTGAATTTTTTTTATTCAAATTGTCAATGGAATTACTCGATTATATCTGTATCTTCTCATTTCATAGATAACACAAAAATTAAATAAATAAAATAAAAGAGAAAACCGTAATTTTACCTTTTTCTTTGCGGTAAAAAGACGTTTGAAAAAACAACGTGTTTTTCATTGTCGGACGTTCAGTGATATTTTCGATTGTGACGACATTGGTACTGTAATGTCAGACATTGGTACTGTAATGTCACTGTGAAATAAACGTTGCTTATTTCACTTCACAATCTCAGTATTTTATGGGCATCTATGTAATAAAATCTTTAAAGAAAACCAATGATTTTTTAATTTTATATTTTAAAATAGGTACGGTCCAATGAAAAGATGATAGGATTTGACAAGATGCACACCATAGGATTCCTCAGTAATCCTAAAAGATTTAATGTTGCCATTACTAGAGCTCAAGCACTATTGATAGTCATAGGGAATCCATATGTCTTAATACAGGTAAATAAATGGCTACTTCAGGAAATAATCAACCGTTACTGCTAGAGATCCATTTGCTTTAAAACGAGTAAATCAATGGTAACTACGGGAAATCTTTATGTCAGTTACTTGTGACAGATGGGTGGTTTTCTCCTGGTAATCCAATTTCTTGGCAAACATTTAGAATCACCTAATTTTTAGCATGGAAGCAAAAAATGTATAATATTAGAATGACCTTTTTTCTTCCTTTTTTTTTTTACTCGTCAGTTTTGAAAGCATGATCTTTTGGTTATTTAATCAAAGGGAGACAAACAAAAAAACTGATTTACAAATGCTAGGTTTTAATAATGTGATTTTGGTTCCTTAACATCTGTTGTTATAATAAAAACATTGTAGTAATTTGTGAATTTACCGTAGAAGTGTGAGTTAGTGTTGTTTAACAGCAAGTGATTTTTTTCACTTCTAAATCATGGCAAGTGATTTTTTCCCCTTCTATTTCATGGCAAGAACCTGTTACTTTTGATGAGAGGATTATTTAGTAAACCAATGCACTTAGATTTTTATAATGCTAGCTCACTGAAACCACATCCTGCAGATTGACATGTCGCTCCACTAGGGCATATTATAGTGAATTTGAGAAAACCAGTCTCTGTTCTTAATCATTTATGCTGCTTGTCTTTGGTTTGACCAGACCAGGGATTGAAACCATGATCTACAGTATTCCAGGCACTAACCATGACACCACTGAGGTGATTAATTAACAGTAGATACTCATCTACATAATTATTAACTACTCAACATGACACCACTGAGGTGATTAATTAACAGTAGATACTCATCTACATAATTATTAGCTACTCAACATGACACCACTGAGGTAATTAATTAACAATAGATACTCATCTACATAATTATTAGCTACTCAACATGACACCACTGAGGTAATTAATTAACAGTAGATACTCATCTACATAATTATTAGATACTCAACATGACACCACTGAGGTAATTAATTAACAGTAGATACTCATCTACATAATTATTAACTACTCAACATGACACCACTGAGGTGATTAATTAACAGTAGATACTCATCTACATAATTATTAGATACTCAACATGACACCACTGAGGTAATTAATTAACAGTAGATACTCATCTACATAATTATTAACTACTCAACATGACACCACTGAGGTGATTAATTAATAGTAGATACTCATCTACATAATTATTAGCTACTCAACATGACACCACTGAGGTGATTAATTAACAGTAGATACTCATCTACATAATTATTAGCTACTCAACATGACACCACTGAGGTAATTAATTAACAGTAGATACTCGTCTACATAATTATTAACTACTCAACATGACACCACTGAGGTGATTAATTAACAGTAGATACTCGTCTACATAATTATTAGCTACTCAACATGACACCACTGAGGTAATTAATTAACAGTAGATACTCATCTACATAATTATTAGATACTCAACATGACACCACTGAGGTGATTAATTAACAGTAGATACTCATCTACATAATTATTAGCTACTCAACATGACACCACTGAGGTAATTAATTAACAATAGATACTCATCTACATAATTATTAGCTACTCAACATGACACCACTGAGGTAATTAATTAACAGTAGATACTCATCTACATAATTATTAGATACTCAACATGACACCACTGAGGTAATTAATTAACAGTAGATACTCATCTACATAATTATTAACTACTCAACATGACACCACTGAGGTGATTAATTAACAGTAGATACTCGTCTACATAATTATTAGCTACTCAACATGACACCACTGAGGTAATTAATTAACAGTAGATACTCATCTACATAATTATTAGATACTCAACATGACACCACTGAGGTAATTAATTAACAGTAGATACTCATCTACATAATTATTAGCTACTCAACATGACACCACTGAGGTAATTAATTAACAGTAGATACTCATCTACATAATTATTAGCTACTCAACATGACACCACTGAGGTAATTAATTAACAGTAGATACTCATCTACATAATTATTAGCTACTCAACATGACACCACTGAGGTAATTAATTAACAGTAGATACTCATCTACATAATTATTAGATACTCAACATGACACCACTGAGGTAATTAATTAACAGTAGATACTCATCTACATAATTATTAGATACTCAACATGACACCACTGAGGTAATTAATTAACAGTAGGTACTCATCTACATAATTATTAGATACTCAACATGACACCACTGAGGTAATTAATTAACAGTAGATACTCATCTACATAATTATTAGCTACTCAACATGACACCACTGAGGTAATTAATTAACAGTAGATACTCATCTACATAATTATTAGATACTCAACATGACACCACTGAGGTAATTAATTAATATAGATACTCATCTACATAATTATTAGCTACTCAACATGACACCACTGAGGTAATTAATTAACAATAGATACTCATCTACATAATTATTAGCTACTCAACATGACACCACTGAGGTGATTAATAAACAGTAGATACTCATCTACATAATTATTAGTTACTCAACATGACACCACTGAGGTAATTAATTAACAGTAGATACTCATCTACATAATTATTAGCTACTCAACATGACACCACTGAGGTAATTAATTAACAGTAGATACTCAAATACATAATTATTAGCTACTCAACATGACACCACTGAGGTGATTAATTAACAGTAGATACTCATCTACATAATTATTAGCTACTCAACATGACACCACTGAGGTAATTAATTAACAGTAGATACTCAAATACATAATTATTAGCTACTCAACATGACACCACTGAGGTAATTAATTAACAGTAGATACTCATCTACATAATTATTAGCTACTCAACATGACACCACTGAGGTGATTAATTAACAGTAGATACTCATCTACATAATTATTAGCTACTCAACATGACACCACTGAGGTAATTAATTAACAATAGATACTCATCTACATAATTATTAGCTACTCAACATGACACCACTGAGGTGATTAATAAACAGTAGATACTCATCTACATAATTATTAGCTACTCAACATGACACCACTGAGGTAATTAATTAACAGTAGATACTCAAATACATAATTATTAGCTACTCAACATGACACCACTGAGGTGATTAATTAACAGTAGATACTCATCTACATAATTATTAGCTACTCAACATGACACCACTGAGGTAATTAATTAACAGTAGATACTCAAATACATAATTATTAGCTACTCAACATGACACCACTGAGGTAATTAATTAACAGTAGATACTCATCTACATAATTATTAGCTACTCAACATGACACCACTGAGGTAATTAATTAACAGTAGATACTCAAATACATAATTATTAGCTACTCAACATGACACCACTGAGGTGATTAATTAACAGTAGATACTCATCTACATAATTATTAGCTACTCAACATGACACCACTGAGGTAATTAATTAACAGTAGATACTCAAATACATAATTATTAGCTACTCAACATGACACCACTGAGGTAATTAATTAACAGTAGATACTCATCTACATAATTATTAGCTACTCAACATGACACCACTGAGGTGATTAATTAACAGTAGATACTCATCTACATAATTATTAGCTACTCAACATGACACCACTGAGGTAATTAATTAACAATAGATACTCATCTACATAATTATTAGCTACTCAACATGACACCACTGAGGTGATTAATAAACAGTAGATACTCATCTACATAATTATTAGCTACTCAACATGACACCACTGAGGTAATTAATTAACAGTAGATACTCAAATACATAATTATTAGCTACTCAACATGACACCACTGAGGTGATTAATTAACAGTAGATACTCATCTACATAATTATTAGCTACTCAACATGACACCACTGAGGTAATTAATTAACAGTAGATACTCAACATGACACCACTGAGGTAATTAATTAACAGTAGATACTCATCTACATAATTATTAGCTAGTAGATACTCATCTACATAATTATTAGCTACTCAAATTTTTACAAACAACCATTAAAACAATCATAGCATTACAGATACGTTTGGTTGCTGGAAAATAGGCATTTTATATTTGTAATGCTAAATTACAGTGAAATGTGTGGACCATTCTCCGTGATAACGTCGGTAGTGGGTTTGTAAGTTATATTAAAGTAGCAATTGATTTCCTTTACCCTGAAATCGGTAACAGCAGTCCCCTTCTTACAAGGTCACTCCTTCTACAGTGAAAAAGTAGCCTTATTAGAGGGATGACCTCTCTTGAGGTGAACAATTTTACTCAGTGCATCTTAAATTTCGGCTGATCAGAGGAACTACTGTATCACCATAGTCTTAAGCTTGAATTAAGTCATTATTTTTGTTTGCACACCTTTCCTCAAGTTTATTTTAAATTCCTGGTAGTTACTACTAGTATATGCCTTTTACAGGACGAGTATTGGGAAGCATTAATACAGTATTGTATTGACAATGGAGGATACACAGGATGTAATATACCTGGTATAGATGGACTAGAGGATCATTGTCAGGAATATGTGGAGAAAGAAGAGAACGGAGACTTAGGAATAAGTCAAGATAACCCTGATTGAACTGTGAAAATCATGTAAGGAAACTCAATGTATACCTTAGATAGGTGTTCCAATGATGTACTACTTGATGAATCTCAATATTTTTTATTGTCTATATTTTCAAAGTCAGATTGGAAGAAAGAAAACAATAAAACAATGATATATTTTGCAGGAAGCAAGGTATAAGGCTGTTTGAATGAAGTTTTTGTTACATTGTACAATTCAGAAATTCTGAAGTCCAGTAGAACCTGGTTAATTGGAGTAAGTCATTTCCTGAGATAAGTCATATCCTGGGACAAGTCATTTCCTGGGATAAGTTGTTTCTTGGGATAAGTCGTTTCTTGTGATGTCATTTCCTGGAATAAGTCGTTTCCTGGGATGCCATTTTCTGGGATAAGTCATTTCCTGGAATAAAACGTTTCCTAGATTAAGTCATATCCCGGGAATGCGTTGGACATGTGTATATTATAAGTTATCTACCTTCATGTCTGTAAATATGAAGATTTTAACACCCTGAAGTACCCTTTCTGTTGAGTTTTATCTCTGAAACCGTAGGAAATAGAGGAAACCCATCGACATACTATAAGAAGTTCTCAACACAAAATTCAGAAGGGTCCATCAACTAGATCTCAACTTAAGTTATTGCACCGAAACCATTCTGACGGACGACGACAACAACGATGACAGTGCCATAACATAATATGACCGCTAAATTTGTTTGTAGTCATATAAAAAAATGACCAGCTACCATGCAGATTTGATTGTGATAATATCCACAACTCTTGGATCTATCTAATAATCAGGAAAGGACTGGTGAAGTTTACTAAACATTGAATTGATGTAGTTGTTGTTTTACATTTTTTTAAAGAGCTGTTTTTAACCATGCTCAATTGTTAAAAAATTGTTTATACATACATGTATTTTGTTATTTTATCAGCTCAACTGGTCGATGGTTGAGAGCTTTAAAATCCTTTTTATTGTAGTCTATTTCTCCAATGAATTTTTTCGTGAATGTACAGAGTTTTGAACCTTGGATGTGTAAGACTTACAACTTGAGACTTTGAGATTCTGTATTTCTCACTTAAAAGCTGCAAATCATAGAAGAATGGAAAATACAATGGCAAAAAGGAAAAAGATGAAAAGACAAATAATGGTGCACAAAACACTATATAAAAAACTATAGAGATTGAGATAAATCCCACTAAAACCATGAATGAACTCAGGTGGTCTGGAAGGGCAAGAAGTTCCTGTTCTACTAGTAGTACCTGTCATGTTACACGAACATCATCTGATATGGAAATTGTGTTAAACACCAGTATATGTAAATAAATACAAATGATATAAAATAAAACATGACCTCTTTACATAACAAATAGGAGTAAAGACAAACCACACATCGTTTTTACATGGAATTTGTAGTAGACATCAGAACATAGGACTAAAAACATCAATATATTGTGGCTGTCAATTTTTTTGATAGAGGAAATCAGATTCCTTTGAGAAAACCACCCACCTTCCACAAGTCACCGACAAACTTGATCATTAAAAATTATGTAATAATATCGTTCTTTGTGACCTACCTATACTCCACCACTCCAGAAGATAATATCGTTCTTTATGACCTAGCTATACCTCACCACAGGGAACCTCCACCAATATAAGAAGATAATATCGTTCTTTATGACCTAGCTATACCTCACCACAGGGAACCTCCACCAATATAAGAAGATAATATCGTTCTTTATGACCTAGCTATACCTCACCACAGGGAACCTCCACCAATATAAGAAGATAATATCGTTCTTTATGACCTAGCTATACCTCACCACAGGGAACCTCCACCACTCCAGAAGATAATATCGTTCTTTATGACCTACTTAAATAGTAATACTGCAACAATCAAGTTTCTATATTTTATTGTCATTTATATTAATTGTTATAATAATA
The DNA here is from genome assembly GCA_963680875.1 of Bathymodiolus brooksi. Taxonomy (NCBI): domain Eukaryota; kingdom Metazoa; phylum Mollusca; class Bivalvia; order Mytilida; family Modiolidae; genus Bathymodiolus; species Bathymodiolus brooksi. Next base: position 61,747,608 of record OY804575.1, read on the forward strand.
AACGTTAGACATACACAAACCAAATCATAGGTCTCACAATCAAGTAAACAAATAAAGTTATCATATCAAATGATATAAAATGTCAACAACTTATAAAATAAAATAAGAACTACTTTTTTTGTCTCCAAAGACAATTTGGATCATTAAAATTATGCATACATTACAAATTTACCTGACAATACATGTAGTTTGTTTGAAATTCATAAGTAAATAGGATGCTGCCTGAATCGAGCATGATTAGCCACATTAAATCACGATTTGTAAACTTACTGAAGCTTTAAAAAAAAGACGAGTGGCATGAGCCTGTATCACTTACCTAGTTAGAAATATCATTTATGTACAAATTGTTTTCAAACTGTAGAAAATACCTCCTTTATAACCATTTTCCCCATATGGCCCAGTGATTTAACACAGGAAGATTGAAACGTGGAAAGTTTAAGACAATGGATATCAAGTGATGGCAATAGCTCACATGACCCTTTGGGTTAGGTGAACTGAAAAAAAAGTAAAAGTAATTAGATTGTCAATGGACCGACCCTTGCAGTCGTAGGGTCTCATTTGACCAGTGATCTTAGGCAAACATCACAATCACTTATATGTATCATTAACCTTATCTTATTAACAGTCCATACCTAGATTTTATTGAAATTGAGTCCAGGCCTATTGATCTTTCAAATCAGAACTACATTTAAGATTGTCATATAAATTAAACATGATTTGATAATGTGTACTGTATGTGTACCTAACAGATGATCCAACATCTACGTCAAATGAAGCCCAATGACTTTTTATTAGTAAGAAAAGAAGACCCTACACTCACTTTAATGTAAATCAAATACAACTGTACGATACTGCAGGATAAAGAACAGAAGTCTATTCTGAATCTTAATATTATATCAAAATAAAATGTATCGAAAAACATCTCTCGATCAAACATGTACTTGTATATCAAATATCCACAGACTAGAAAATTACAAAGACAGTTGCTCCACTATATAAAGACAATACTGGAAATGAAAATTGCATAAATTTCTAACAAACTCGAAAAATATATAGAATTTAAAATATTACACTACTGAATAACAAATCATGTCGTGGTAGAATTATTTCAATAACCTTTGACCTTTTATTGGTAACAAAAAAAAAATGGCTGTCCAACAGGAAAAATATCAGATCAGATGATTTTAATGCATGATGATGCAATATTATTACAGAGGTAGAATAGGGTGACGATTAACCAAAGTTAATGAAACGGTCATATGATATTCAATCTGTAATGTGATAGAATTTCTGTCATAGCATTTATTTGACCTGGAACAAATATTATATTTATTCCAACGTAAAAAAAAAACATTACAATATTTCTTCCTGATAGCATAGAATATTTGTTCCTCAAAGAAGAAATATTATGGAGTTGTTCATAATTAATTGGTTAAAGGAACAAATATTATAGCCCATTTACATGATCAACGTTTTCGTCAAAAACTTGGTCGTAGTTCATCAAAGTTCTTTAACAAAGTTTTTGGTGCAGGTTTACAAGATCAGAGAACTTTGACCCCAGTTTTTTATGGAAAACTTTGATTGTGTAAACAACAAATATCTGTTCACAAAGCTAGATTACCAGAACGTTATGAAGATACAACAAAGTTTTTGAATATATCTATACAAATGGTATGACTGCCGTACATCAGGTTGAGTTCCTTGGATTAACCAAAAACTTAATCGAATGTCAGTTGATGGACAGATGACAGAACCAAATGAGGGAGGGAATAATGCACACATTTCACCTGTATAAAAATCTAGGCTGTATATTACATACTCGGAAGCATAAAAAGAAAAAGGTAAATAAATATGCAGCCCTTTCAAATATACATCAAATTTTAACTATTGCACATATTCATATAAACAAATAAAACCTTTTCTTGATAAGAAAATCTTAATATTGCTGGGGTTGTATTTAGTTCTATGAATATCTAGTATTTAATAAAAATTTCTCTTTCATAATATTTCAAACATTAGATTTGTAGGATCTTAATACATTCCAGACTGTATTGGTTAGGGTCATGGTGTTTAACGCCACTTTCAACAATATTTCAGTTATATCGTGGCGGTCAGTTTTATTGGTGGAGGAAATCGGAGTACCCACAGAAAACCACCGACCTGTCGCAGGTGACTGACAAACTTTATCACATAATATTGTATCGAGTACACCTCACCATGAGAAGGATTCAAACTCACGTTAGTGGTGTTAGGCTCCGATTGCATAGGTAGTTATAAATCTCACTACCATACCATCCAGACTGTATCATCTTGAATGTAAACCCTGTACCTACTTTATAACTTAATGTAAACATTTAAATCTTCTTTCAATTCAAAACATACAAAAACTATTTTTCTTTGTTTCTAAACCTACAAAAATATTCAAGAATCTTAAAATAACAATAATGAAACTATTAACAATCGACTCTATAGTAAAAACTTCAATCAAATACCCTGTTATACAACTCTGACCATCGAATATTAGTTTACGAAGTTTTATTTTTTTTCCCTTCAAAAATTAAAACGAAAATCTTTATATTAAAGGTCATGTTCACATCAGTTTTACCATAACACAAACTTTTCATTTAATAATTTGATAATTTTTAAATAACATTGGTAAATATATACTATCGTTGATTGTTCTTGTGAAAATTGATTTCTCATAGTAATATCGCATTGAAGACGAGGCCTGAGATGCGAGAGGCGATGAGAAATCCATATTGAGCAAACATTATCAACCAGCAATAGTACGTTTATTGAGGATTTGTCAATATAACATATAACATTATATTAGAAATCAATGATACTATGTGTGTATCACACTTGTAGCTTGAGAAATACTCATTACATACATAGTGTGTTGGTACAAGACTTTGTATCAGGTCGAGCCTGTTGTGTGAACCAATATCATCTCCACAAGTTGTGATGTGGTTAGTTCACACAACAGGCAAGACCTGATACATAGTCTTGTACCAACACACTATGTATGTAATAAGTTTATCTAACATTTCAATAAAAAAAAAATATATAACAAAATAACAAGGGTCGAATTAAAATTAACAAATTTGAACACTACCCTGAGGGAGACTACATTTTGTGCATGACGTCATGTTATTTGTTACCGTTCTTTCACAAATATCACGTTACTGTTCAATCACTTTCGTGTCACTGTACAATCGTCAGACAACGCTTTAAAAAAAAAAAAAGTTGACCTTAAAATTGCCGGAAATATAGAAACTATGTCCTTGGAAATGAAAATATGAACATTAAACAGTTGCTTTGTTTACGTTGCTTACATTGGTGTGTTTTTCCCTGCATTCCAATGATATGACGTCACGACAAAGTAGTTTGGCAGAGAAGATCTTGTGCAACGTCACACCATTCTTTTATCACCAGTGTGGTGATACAACATCTTGTATCAGACAGGCTACTTTCTTTAATTTCAAAGGAAAACGTACATATTATAGCTTGTAAAGACCAAAGGGAAAATTTACAAACCATCAACAAAACAAATTCTTCCCATTCAATATTGTAAAAGTATTCCTTCCCAAGCTGTAAAAATAGTATTGGCAAAAAGAGCATTTCTAGGAAGGGTATTAAGCTTTTCAAGTTAATTTTAAACACTTTACCTCTTAATGGTAAATATAAATTTAATACACTGAACTTAAGAGAATTTGACAAATTATTTCTGTTCTATTATATCGTTAGCTTTATTTACCATCTGTCGTAATAGTCAGCTTTAATAATCTGTCTGTTAAACAAAACGATTTCCAACGATTTCCTGAGATTTATACCCTTGGTATTCACGTATCATTGGTTGATTGTGTAGAGCATACTGCTATATTTTTAAATATTTTCTGATATTTTATTTACATGTATTTTTCTGCATATACTTTTCATTCATTTTGTAGAATAAATCATTAAAAAAAAATTGGTTATCAAACCAGATTTTTTTTCACTTTTTTAATATAAGGACTATTTTAAATTACAGACATGCTATGTATGTTGTTGATATGTGAGCTTCCAAATAAAATAACTTCACTATCAAGATTGGATAAATTCAGTAATCTATCTACTGTTGTGCTGCCTATTCAATACATAACACAAATAAATAGCAAAAATTTGAAATGCTGAAGAATTCTAACATCACAATTGTATTTTATTTTTTACCAATAATTTACTTGAGAACATGTTGACCTACATCCTGATTCATTTATTTTAATTACGAATATCCAGAAATATTTTAAACTGGCCAGGAATAAGACAATCATATTTTTACTGCTGCCACTAAAATTTAACACATTGGCAATTTAAACATTATACAGTGAAACCTGTCTACACCGAAACCTGAATCAAACGGAATCCTGTAAAAACCTAACTATAGATGAAGTCCCAATGTAGAATTTTCTTTTGTTAATTTCACCTGTTTAACCCAGACCTGATTTTCGTCCGCTTTTTTTATTCCGGATTTTACCGTTACGATTCCTTTTTTATACTATATTCAATACTTCCGATTGTCGATTTCCGCTTTTTTGTTGTCCTCGTAAAATCAGGTCTGTTAACCGAACACCTGTCTATTCCGAACCCAAAAGTTGGTCCCAAGGGTGTTCGGTTTAGACATGTTTCACTGTACCAATTTTTTTTTTAATAAATATATATAAAAACAAACAGTGAAAAAAAGAAAAAAAAAACAACATCAGATCTTAAATACAAATGCATTGATCTAGCAAGGACATATATAATACATTAATTATTCTTTTACCACCATACAAGGAAGTACATTTTAGATTCAAAACTCATACTGCTTGTTTTACAAATTAGTTTACCATAATTTTCAAAATTACAGGATAATATGACAGAATACCCTTAAAGATATTCCATTTTTTCCATGTGAAAGAAGAATGAGTACTGTTAAACCATTAACTGAAGTAGAGAATAATTGGATCCTATTATAAGTAAAAGGAGTTTGGACCCTATTTTAAGTAAAAGGGGTCTAAAGGTGCATATACACCGTCAAAATTTTCCTTCAAACTTTACCTGTTTCAGCCTAAACACCAATCTAACTCCCTTCCAATATTTGATTGACCTATTGAACGTATTTGACTATGTTTAGACTCAAATTTGAGTTTAAAACAGGTAAACAGGTAAAGTTTGACACAAATAAACAGAAAATGTTGACCGTGTAAAACCATCTTAGCAAATCTTAATAATTTTCTCTCTGCATGGCAAATATTAAATGAAATAGCCCTGCTAAATTTTGATATGCACAAAAAATATTTATTAATGATATTGAATAAATGCAAATCAAAGAATATTATTAATTGGGTGTATCAAATTGAAATTTTCGGCCATGAAAACTAAAATTTTCAACGTAACTGCATATAGTTGTAATTTTTTTTCTAATTGACAGGAATTATAGAAATCTATAAATAATAAATTTAGTCAATGACAATATCTTAAAAATCCTATCAGCATGGCGAACTTAAAAAAATAAATTCTAATATGACTATTTAAAGAGAGAAATTTAAAAGCCGTAAGTAATTTTCATAGAAAAAACATGTTCAAATCTAAAGCAATACACAATTTAAACATGGTTAATCAATAAATAATTATGATACTACTATAAATAAAGATAATTGTCTAGAGGTATATTACACGTCTTTGGCTATTCATTTGAAACAACAAAATCCTTTTTTTTATTTTATTTCGGACATCTATTCTTTTGTCTCATTTTCCTTATGCTCCTCAAATTCTTTCATTTCATCTTCCTTTTGCTGTTTTATTAACTCTAATTGTTCTTTAGTTGGCAAATCAACTGAAAATATAAATGGAAGATATATTTTGATTGACTCTTTTTCAGAAATAGGAAGTAATCTTTAAATACAGCAGAACTTCGCTGGCTCAAACTCGAAGGGACTGTCAAAATGTGTTCGAGCTATCGGAAGTCCGAGCCACCGAGGTCCCGTAATTTCAGAGAAACTAGATGTGTCGGAACGACACGAATGTCCCAGCCGTGAATATTAAGGAGGCTCGCAAATGTTTCACCCTTTTTTCATTCCCTCAGTAATAGGCTAAGAATAACAAATGAATTTCAAAGTTGATCTGTAACTTATGATTATACACTCTCATACCAAAAATCAAGTCAATATCTCCAAGCATAGCAAAAAAAAAGTGGTGACAACTAAATATTTGGCCAAATTTCAAAGTCCAAGGGCCTTAACTGCCAAAAATCATTGGACCGAAACGAAACGTAAACTTGATCTGTAACTTATCATTATACACCCACATACCAAATATCAAGTCAATATCTCAAAGCATAGCGAAAACTAGAGGCTCAGCCCACTGAGCCTGTGTCGCTCACCTTTCATTCTATTTTGAGGAAACTTAATACACAACCTTCCATACATGTAGATGCTTCCTACCAAGTTTCGGTTCATTTGGCTAGGCAGTTTCAGAGGAGAAGATTTTTTAGATATCGACCAATCAGAAACAAGAATTGCCTGTGGTGGCCATGTTTGTTAACCGATCGAGACGAAATGAGCAATCTTCATAGAGGACATTCCATAGATGCTTCCTGCCATGTTTCGGTTAATTTGGCCAAGCGGTTTCAGAGGAGGAGATTTAAAAAAATTGGCCAATCAGAAACAAGAATTACCTGTGGAGGGCCATGTTTGGTAATGGATCATAACAAAATGTGCACTCTTTAGAGAGGACCTTCCATAGATGCGTCCTACTAAGTTTCAGTTCATTTGGCTGATGGGTTTCAGAGGAGAAGATTAAAATGTGAAAAGTTAACAGATGACAGACAACAAATGATGGACGCCAAGTGATGCCAAAAGCCCTCATTGCCTTTGGCACAGTGAGCTAAAAAGAATATTAAAATGTGAATACCTACATGTAATGTATAGTATACACATGTTATACTATATCAGCATTAGTTAATTTCTAAGGGAGATAATGGCAAGTTATCTTTCTTTTAACAGCTTAATGCAAGAGTTATCTCCCTTTTAACAGTTTACTACAATGGAGAAGCTTTTTTTTAGAAATGAACCAATCTGAAACAAGAATTGCCTGTGGTGGCCATGTTTGTTAACGAATCGGGATGAAATGAGCAATTTTTATAGAGGACCTTCCATCGATGCTTCCTACCAAGTTTCGGTTCATTTAACCAAGTGGTTTTGGAGAAGATTTAAAAAAATCGGCCAATCAGAAACAAGAATTGCCTGTGACGGCCATGTTTGTTAATAGATCGGGACGAAATGAGCAATCTTTAGAGAGGACCTTCCATAGATGCTTCCTACCAAGTTTCAGTTCATTTGGATGAGAGGTTTCGGAGGAGAAGATTTAAACAAATCGGCCAATCAGAAACAAGAATTGCCTGTGGCGGCCAAGTTTGTAAACGGATCGGGATGAAATGAGCAATCTTTAGAGAGGACCTTCCATAGATGCTTCCTACCAAGTTTCAGTTCATTTGGCCAAGCGGTTTCGGAGGAGAAGATTTAAAAAAATCAGCCAATCAGAAACAAGAATTGCCTGTGGTGGCCATGTTTGTTAACGAATCGGGATGAAGAGCAATCTTTATAGAGAACCTTCTATAGATGCTTCCTACCAAGTTTCGGTTCAATTGACCAAGTGGTTTCGGAGGAGAATATTAAAAAAAATCGGCCAAACAGAAACAAGAATTGCCTGTGGCGGCCATGTTTGTTAATAGATCGGGACAAAATGAGCAATCTTTAGAGAGGACCTTCCATAGAAGCTTCCTACCAGGTTTCAGTTTATTTGGCTGAGAGGTTTCAGAGGAGAAGATTAAAATGCGAAAAGTTAACGACGACGGATGCCAAGTGAACGACGACGGATGCCAAGTGATGGCAAAAGCTCACCTTGCCAAAGGTAAAGGTGAGCTAAAAAGTGGTCGCAACCGTTTTATTTCGGAATTACGGACATGGATAACACTATATGTCCAAGCCACTTAGTGGCAGGGACTTAAAAAAAAATCTGGTTCTGACCAGGGACAGTTTCATTACTCTATGATAACTGATGCACAGTAAAGTGGGCCTTTCTCGTAAAAAATATTTAATCTTTTAGAAAGTTCTCAAAGACTACTACGGCTTCTGAATACCTCTTTGGTATCTTCAAACGTTTCTTGTTCACGATCTATTTTATATAAAAGAAATACGAGGTCGGGTGTTAACACTTGGTTCGATATCGGTATAATGCTTGTAATTCGGATATATATTTTAATGGAAAATTTTCAAATTTTAGCCAATGATCATTTTCTTTTTATTTAACTTGAATTTGAAGCAATTATATGTGTTTCTTTTGGTATTATATTGACATAAAAACTCAGGTTAATCGGAATTTCACTACTGGTACATTTCTATTTTTGGGTTTTTTAGATGAACCTTGAGATCACGCAGTTTGATATTATTCGATTCCAGCAAAAAAAAACTCTCAATAATACTAATTCATGTAATAACAATTTTAAATATTGTTTTAATAAACTTTTATTATGATTGTAAACATTTGATAGTTTTATTGTCTCGGCTTGGTACAATCAGGGACATGTGTATTGGTTTCAATAATCGTTCGTAATTAACGGTAATAATCAAGCCACAGCTGAATTTAATTACTAATTAACACAAATTATGACAAGTTTATCCCTCTACCTGTAATTGTTAAGTAAACAATTATCTGTTGGTAATCAGACATTTATCACACCTTGCTGTAAGCACATTCAACCGTAACATACATCTGTCAATTAAATTGCGATGTTCGAGTTTGGCATGGTAAAACTCGTGATTTTATTATTGACAGGATCATTTATTTAGTTTGACTGTTCGAGGTATCAGTGTTCGAGTGAAAGGGGTTTTCTATACTTAGAAATAGAAGGAAAATTGACGGGATTTTCAAATCAGTTCGAGCCATCCATAGTGTTCAACCAATCCGAGTTCGAGGGACTGAAGTTTGACTGTACATGAGTAAGTGATAAATCTATAATTGAGGAGGATGAGGAGAAGTATTATGGTGTTAAACGCCACTTTCAACAATATTTCAGTTATATCGTGGCGGTCAGTTTTATTGGTGGAGGAAGCCGCATAAAACCACCGACCTGTCGAAAGTCACTGTCAGACAAACTTTATCACATAATGTTGTATCAAGTTCACCTCGCCTGAGCGGGATTTGAACTCACGACTTCAGTGGTGATAGGCACTGATTGCAAAGGTAGTTGTAAATCCAACTACATATGATTGCGACCACTACAGCCTCCTTTAGGACAAGTTAACATGTAAGTGACATTTCTATGATTTTTGTAATTAATCTTGTCATTAAGTAAAGTATTTTACATGTACATTACATAGACAACTTTTATGTTGAAACGATTTGAATTTTGACACCGAGTAGGTAAGACTGTCATGTAAGTATATATAGTGATTGATTGTTGTTTAATGCCAAAAGAGCAATTTTTCAGTTATATCATCATTTGATGATAAGATGATGATACCTGCTTTGTACTAGACCAACAAGCTAAGTTGGATTTTTATAGTGCTAGCTCACTGTAACAACAGTCTGCAGATAGACATTTTGTCCCATTTAGACACATTATCCTGATTTTGAGCCAACCAGTCTTTGTTTGCTCATATACCTTAATGCTGTGTGCATAGCAGAGAAGCAACAAATACAAATTTTATAGTATTTGGTTTAATCCGACCAGGGCTCAAACCCACAATCTTCAGCACTCAAGGCAAGCATGCTAACCCTAACACCACTAATGTGGTCTACACTGAGCAGGTGAACATTCCATGTAGATTATATATAGAGACATATATGTAATAAAGATTATAGGTTTAGATTTATGGTGTTTAATGCCCTTTTCAACAATATTTCAAATAAAGATTATAATAACAGACCTACCACAACAGTAATACGTGTATCTTTGCATTCTGGGTTCCGTGTTGTGGTGTCCATTGCGATTTCTGCATAAAAATTAAGTTCAGTTCGTCTTTACCTCCAGTTGTTTGTAGGAGTGCTCATATCTTATTTACATTAATTGTGTTTGCTTGCAAATAGTGGTGTCCAACACATATTGTGTTGTGTTTTTCTTTGTCTTGTGTACTCTGTATTGTCCATTTTTGATTGCCCCTTCCGTATTTTCTAAAGTTTATTAAAGTTGATTAAATACATACCTCTATATTGTAAGGATTTCCAAAATTGTGATTGCATATCTATTGTGTCACAGATGGTTTTAATGGCACTGAAAATATTTCATTAAATTATATTAATAAAATTACAGATTACTTAGATATGAACCTAACAATATGACGTTTGGTATGTACAGAGCCAGCCTTAAGCCAATTGGGCCCAGCGCTGGAGTTGTCTACTCTTAGCTGTTCTAGTACACACAACATGCTGCAGGTTTTACAGAGAACAGCATTGGGCCCCACACATCTTAAGGCTGGCCCTGGGTATGCATACTATAAAGTCAAAGGCAGATAGATAGAACATGCAAGATTGAATAAGATTAATAGAGAAAATATATACTGATGACATAAAAGTCAATTCATACAAGGACTTCTTGGATGAAGCAAGGTTAAAAAAAACTACAAACAAGACCATGGGTATCGTCTTCACATATTTGGACATATGCATGAAGTGCCAGTATATATACGAATCATGCAATCTCTATGTTTACAACAGAAAAAAGGCCTACAGAGATGTTATTGTGAATTTGAATGTTTAAGAGGGTACAGGATACAAATTAAAACATAACTCAGGGGTCATAGCCATAACATTGTATTTCAAGTCCTAATGCTACATCCCCTTCCCCAATTTGTTTAGTAGTAAATTCTGGTCACTTTAATAATTTGGGTAAACTAGGATTGATTTTTTAAATTTCATTTTTGTAGTGTGGAACGCAACACCACTGTTTTGCTGTTTTTGAATTGGACATTGGGTGTTTTGCATAACCGGATGTGAACTTTCCCATAATCGGAAGTGAACTTGCACATAACCGATAGTCAAATAACCCATAACCGGAAGTCAACTTGCCCATAACCGGAAGACAACTTGCCCATAACCAGAAGACAACATGCCCTCCTTTGTTTTCAAATCAAGTGACCAACAATACGAATTACCAGACCTTTTTCCAGAACAGATACAACGAGAAACATCAGGCCTCGACATTAACCTTTGTCCGGTACCAGTGAAAACTGATGTGGGACAAGTAGATCTTGTATTATGGTTGTCCGACGGGACAAGTGAAAAAATCAGATTCCCAAACGTGCTGGTACGATGAACAAATCTATTTCCACTGGTATAAAATACTGGGTTTGTTGTATAAAAGAGTCCTGTTTGATCTCCAATTTGTCCATAATTTATTTTGATTAAAACTAAAGTGAAACGCCAGTTCAAAACTCTTTTATTGATATCATTTATCATTCTTTGATGAAGTTAAAGGACATTGACAAACCTAAAGTCGCAATCTCAGAAACGCTTTAATGAACAGAAATATCAATATTTGAAATATAAGAACAAGAATCACTCCGGAACAAACACGTAAAAATTGTCGGATATCAATTTGTCGCCAACTTTAAACTTGTCTTTTGTGCAAAATACGATAGCGGACTTGATTTAGGCTTTTGGGAAATGTTGAAACCTTTGAAATGGACAAATATTACAAACTTTTTTCTGATCTGGTTGAAAAGATCCACTAAAATTTTTATTTCTATGTGAAATTAAATAAAATACTTTGCTTTATTTATATCACAGGGACTTGTTTCTGGTAAAAAAAATATACCTAGATACTGGTATATATAGTATCTAGGTATATTTTTTTTACCAGAAACAAGGATTTATATAACACAAATATGAGTTATTACAATTTGTGTGGTATTGGATCACAACACAGTAATATTTCAAAAGGAAAAGGGGGCGGGGGGTACATATAAAAATCACTGGTATGCAAGAATCCAATCAAGGTAGACAGAAATAAAAATGTGACATTGAATATATGTCCTTAAGGTAGTTATGAATAAAAAAATCCAGAACAAATCAGTTCAGGCAGCTTTAACTATTTACTAAATTTGGGCAGGATAACAATGTTTCGATTAATCGCAATTGACTTCTCCCAGAAGTCTCCCCACTTCTCTCTGTGAGCTCTCTGAAAGAGAAGTCACTTCTCCCCCTAATTTGAAAGTAGTGGGAGCCCTGGATAATTATTCTCTAGTTTTTGTAATTTTTATTAAATTTTTCGGACAACTAAAAGATTGAGTCGGACAAGTACTTTTTTTAGTTAGTTGTCCGAAGGGACAAGTTGAAAAATATGTTAATATAGAGGCCTGAACATCCCTATTATTTCAACAAATATTATATATACTTTGTTCATAATAATAGTATTACCTTTGACTAGGTACCATGGATGACAAAGAAGGCACGGTATCTCCTAACAGTGTAGATATACAGCAGGCCATAGAACTAGAGGTCATGTCTAAATTATATCCTCCCTACAATATAATAATAAAAAGTATTTGATTATTGAGGGTTAGGGTTATGGTGTTAAATGCCACTTTCAACAATAATTCAGCTATATCGTGGTAGTCAGTGTAATTGGTGGAGGAAAACGCAGTGCCCTGAGAAAACCACCAGCCTGTCGCAAGTCACTGACAAACTTTATCACAGAATGTTGTATCGAGTACACCTCGCCATGTGCGGGATTCAAACTCACAACATTAGTGGTGATAGGTACTGATTGTAAATTCATCTTTGATTATTGAAGATCAACGACTACCACCATTTCTATTGTATTTTTTAAATCTATATACAGATAAATACATTTTATATACATATTGTGCTGGTACAACTGTTTGTATCATGTTGAGTCAGTTGAGTAAAGCGTTTCACCATGAGGTCCATAGTGTCGAATAGTGATAAGCCCTTAGCAAGAGACGAGACATGATACAAACAATGGCAGTATGTTTTAAACAAAAAATTAAACTAACCTCTCTTGTAATTTGTTACTTTGCACGCAAAAAGACATGTGATTTCATAATTTTTGCCTATTTCAAATAAAAATTGTGTGAGAAACAAAATATTTTAGAATACTAACATTGATTCCTTCCTCCAATGTTAGGATAACTTTTTATCATGTCGAGTCAGTTGAGTAATCTACATCACTATGAGATGCATAAAGTTGGTTAGTGATGCCATTTATATTGATGAGACAAGATATAAACAATTGTACTAACACATTAAAGCACATACTGGTAATACGTTTATGGTATGTTTTAAACAAAACAAAAAGTAAACTAGCCTCTCTTGTAATCTTCTTATTATTCCATGCAAAAAAGACATGAAATTTCATAATTTTTTCCAATTTCAAATGAAAACAAAATATTTTAGAATACTTAATACTGATTTATACCTCCAATGCTAGAATAACTTTGCCATGAGCCAGACCTTTCAACATACATGTCAAATGTCCATAAACAGCTGGCGAAAGTCTGTAATTTCCCTGAAATAGATATACAGGAGAATTAAAGTATGTTTCCTTCCTTCCTTTAAATATCATAGAAAACAGATAATAGGACATTTATTCTTTCAGCTTTAATTAATGTTAGATGCAAATTAACTAGCTAAGAATACTTCATTTAGATCAATCTGTTTGCTCATAAAATGTTGCCCTTATAATATAATCAGGAATTGAAAAATTTGGGAGAGTAAGTGAATAGCTGTTGCTTAATGCAAAACGAGCAATTTTTCTGCTATATCATGGCGAGAACAAGTTACATTCCATTAAATCATAATGATGTCTGCTTTTTGTACTAGATCAACATGCTCAACTGGATTTTTATAGTGCTAGCTGACTGAGACAACAGTTTGCTGGTAGACACATCACTCCATTGGACACATTATCCTGATTCTGAGCCTCTTTGCTCTTACTCCTTTGTACTGCATGCCTAGCAGAGAAGCAGTATACCAATTCATAATCTTCTGTTTTACCAGGGCTCAAATCTAAAATCTACTACACGAGAGGCAAGAATGCTAACTATAACACCATCGATGCGGTCTTTATTAATTTGATTTTGATAATAAATGAAATAGATTTTACATAAACAAATGAAAATGGAGTTTATAAAATGTCTTACTAAAGTGTCTCCTTCCACACCATCAAATCCAGCAGCAACTAAAACCAAATCTGGTGAAAACTGAAAACATATTATGATATATATATATATATATTTACGTAGGTATGTAGAATGTTCTTGATCATTATAAATATATTCAATCTGTTCCACAAAATGTTCAAACTGATATCTGACAATAATGATGCATTATTTTTCGTACAAATCCTAATTTTGTTTAGACATTTGCTAGTAAAAATAATTCTTGTGATTGTCTTTTATATCAAAATAAGATGGTGCTGTAGACAATAGCGGAGAAGTAACAATTACCAATTTTATAAAATATGTTTGAACTGATCAGGGCTTGAACCCAGTATGCTAACCATTACACCACCGGTGTGGGTTTTTTTCTTGATAGAGGTGGTCACTAAAGTATGTTTGACTGTAGTAGCTTCTTTGTACATCTGTTATCTTGATATTTTCTTTTCCTTCAAAACATTCCCAAATCTTGTAAATCTTACTGTCATCAACAGAGACATCTAATGTCATTCTTATTTTTACATACCTCATATGATATGGGTAAAATAATTTGTTGGAATGCTGCAATGTAATCTGCATCACCTTTGGAACCCTGTGAAAACAAATGAAATATGGATACACAAAGTGCAATGTACTATACTATGTCACCATTTTAAAAGTCTAAAATGATCATGAAATGAAAAGTACTTATCGCCTTGTGTCAAACTAAAGTGCATCTCAAAGATTGGATCTGGAACAAATTTAATTCCACAATGACTTATCCTTATATCATTTTATATCTAGGGGTTTTATGCATGTGTCATAGAAGATTTAACATTGGCTTTTTGACCATTGATTTTACCAAAAGTGTAGTCTTGGAGCATTCAGTCGGATGTCCCAGGAATTCTTCATATTGCCAACTGGTAGGTAAAATGAATATGAAACAGAGGCCGACGACTTAAGCCAACTTAAACTTATATAGTAAAGACACAAATAGTGTATGATAAATACCCAATAATAACACCTAAACCAACTTTCCACAAAATATGTTTTATTTTCAGCCATTTACATGTATGTGTTTTAATACCCAATAATAACACCTAAAACCAACTTTCCACAAAATACCTTTTATTTTCAGCCATTTACATGTATGTGTTTTAATACCCAATAATAACACCTAAAACCAACTTTCCACAAAATATCTTTTATTTTCAGCCATTTACATGTATGTGTTTTAATACCCAATAATAACACCTAAACCAACTTTCCACAAAATACCTTTTATTTTCAGCCATTTACATGTATGTGTTTTAATACCCAATAATAACACCTAAAACCAACTTTCCACAAAATACCTTTTATTTTCAGCCATTTACATGTATGTGTTTTAATACCCAATAATAACACCTAAAACCAATTTTCCACAAAATACCTTTTATTTTCAGCCATTTACATGTATGTGTTTTAATACCCAATAATAACACCTAAACCAACTTTCCACAAAATATGTTTTATTTTCAGCCATTTACATGTATGTGTTTTAATACCCAATAATAACACCTAAAACCAACTTTCCACAAAATATCTTTTATTTTCAGCCATTTACATGTATGTGTTTTAATACCCAATAATAACACCTAAACCAACTTTCCACAAAATACCTTTTATTTTCAGCCATTTACATGTATGTGTTTTAATACCCAATAATAACACCTAAAACCAACTTTCCACAAAATACCTTTTATTTTCAGCCATTTACATGTATGTGTTTTAATACCCAATAATAACACCTAAAACCAACTTTCCACAAAATACCTTTTATTTTCAGCCATTTACATGTATGTGTTTTAATACCCAATAATAACACCTAAACCAACTTTCCACAAAATATGTTTTATTTTCAGCCATTTACATGTATGTGTTTTAATACCCAATAATAACACCTAAAACCAACTTTCCACAAAATATCTTTTATTTTCAGCCATTTACATGTATGTGTTTTAATACCCAATAATAACACCTAAACCAACTTTCCACAAAATACCTTTTATTTTCAGCCATTTACATGTATGTGTTTTAATACCCAATAATAACACCTAAAACCAACTTTCCACAAAATACCTTTTATTTTCAGCCATTTACATGTATGTGTTTTAATACCCAATAATAACACCTAAAACCAACTTTCCACAAAATACCTTTTATTTTCAGCCATTTACATGTATGTGTTTTAATACCCAATAATAACACCTAAAACCAACTTTCCACAAAATACCTTTTATTTTCAGCCATTTACATGTGTGTTTTCAAATTAAAAAAAAAAGTTCAAAAAAATTGAAATTATTAATGTGTTCATAAACTTTAAACTGGAAATATTTCAAAACTTCTGAGCAAAAGCAGTCCCTTATCATATACAACTTCATACTACATATGTATAAAACTGATCAAAAGTTATATAATACTAACATCATTCCAAGCAATGTTGACATTATAACCATTGGCTGAATTCCCTCCAACATATTTGTGGTTTCCTTCTCCACCATAAGGATAAAATGATCCCTGGTCAAACCGGTGAAGTGATATACATAAAACACTGAAATATTAATAACACATACATTTTATATATAAAAAAATCAAAACAGTGAAACCAGTCTAAACCGAACCCTGAATAAAACGTAATCCTGTATAAACCAAACTTTAAATAAAGTCCAAATGTAGGAAATCTTTGCTATTTTAACCTGCATAAATTGAACACCTGTCTATTCTGAACACCAAGGTTTGATTTTGACACGTTTCATTGCACTATGGCGTTATATATTCTATGAACTGGTGTAACCCTGCCACAATTTTGTTTCTACCTTATACAGATATTCATATGCTTTTATCAGTACCGTTTTATATTTTTATATATCAAGACTTTATAGATTTCACAGTGTGCACTCAATAAAAGAATTATGTGATCAAGTTTGTCAGTGACTTGCAGCAGGTGGTGGTTTTCTCCGGTTTCCTCCACCAATAAAACTGACCACCACGATATAACTGAAATATTGTTGAAAGTGGCATTAAACACCATAAAACCAAACCACCGTGAGTATGAGTTGTATATCGTTCAATCCAATTGGGTGTACAATTTTGGATTTAAATATGAAAAGACATAACTTCTTAAATTCTAAGATAAACACTGTACCTTGAATCATCATAAAATAACGTCTGCATAGCATTACCATGATGTATATCCCAGTCAACAATTAATATTCTGAAAATAGAAATAGAAAAATTAATGTATCGTAATATCAAATGTCATAAACATGTATTTATGTGTTAATAAAAATAACACCCTATTATTTAATCAAAACATACTTGTCTTCTCAATAACATGCATTCACTGATATACATAGAAAGGGGTGTTGTAAACAGCAAATAGTGTTACAAATATCTTGATGAGTAACCTGTTTCTTGCAAATATATAGTTTGTTCTGATGTTGGGGATACCAATGACATTGTTTGTAAAATAACTTTAACTGTGAGAAAAGAAACATAAAAGTAGTTTTATCAGTTAAAATCAGTGTTTATTGTTACTTTTTTAGCTAAAATGTGACTACCATAAAACTTATTAGTAAAATTTTTGTACTTGCAACCTATTATTGTCCAATCAAAACTCTATATACTGGATGCAGTGTTCTGATTGGCTGTTTTTCAAGTATGAGCACTAAACAGGTTTTTATGCTTTGTTTTTTTGTGTAAGTGAAAAAAGGCCTTACAGTTATGACAATGGGTATGTGTCTGGAAACACAACACTTGAGCAGGTATTAAAGCACATATCAGTTCGGCTAGGAACCGTCTCTGTATACTAGATTTTCCACTAGGTTTGAATAGATTGTTTTTCATGTTGACTTACATTCACAGCCTTTGAATATAGAACACAAGCTCACATTTGGCAGATTTAAACATAGATACCTATTAACATTATATTTTTGTTGAGCATATTTAGCTGCTATACCAACATTGTTAAACATGCAGAATCCCATTATAGTGTTAGCTTCAGCATGATGACCTGGTGGTCTGAAATAAAAACAAATTGATCAAACATGAAATAAAGACATAGATCTCTTATTTAGTGTCCATGACACATTTCAAGTACACTCATACGCTCACCTTGTAGTGCAGTAATTCATGGGGCAGGTCAAAGTAAAGACTATAAAATTGGTATTTGTTGCTTCTCGGCTAAGCACATAGCATTAAGGGGGTAAAAGCAAAGATTGGTTGGCTCAGAATCAGCATAATAAATCTGAATGAAGTGACATGTCTACCTGCAGACTGTTGTTTCAGTGACATAGCACTATTAAAATGTTGGTCTAGTATCACTATCTCATTGAAATGTAACTTGTTCTAGTTATGATATATCAGAAAAATTGCTCTTTGGCAATAAACACAACCACATGATGTCATCAAATGTTCTGTATGTTTATTTTTTCCTCTATAATTCTGTAAACATAATTGTCATGACAATGCTTATAAGCCAAGTTTTTCAAGTTTTTCAAGGACCATAACTCTTACAAATGTTTTCAAATAACATTCATTTTTTAATTCCTGGTGAGAGGTAGTCATTAGATAGTTTGTACATACATATCAGTTAAATCAATTACAATATTGTGTATTTAGTGAGAGGACAACAAAAACAACAGGAGTACACTTGCTTGAGTTAATAATTTTCAGATGTTTTCTGAACAATATCAATATTTTAATAGATTAAATCAAATTCAAGGATTTAAAAAAAAATCAACATTTGAGTATAAATATATATTTACCTGATAATAGCAGCACCACTTTGTGACTGAAATACATTGAATGAAAATCTGTATTATTACTATCAGTGTGAAATAACACTCACATCTGAGTAAACCTGTCTAGAGTTTTAAATTGTAAATCTGTATCATTTTTTTCTGTATGTCATTTCACCTAATTTTTCTAATATTTATTCTTTAGTAAGACTCTCTGGGCCATCACCTCTAAAGTTATGATTTCGAATCCACTCTAGCGAGGTGTATTCGATTCAACATTATGTGATAAAGTTTGTCAGAGACTTGCAACAGGTCGGTGATTTTCTCCGGGTACTTTGGGTTTTCTCCACTAATAAAACTGACCACCACAATATAATTTAAATATTGTTGAAAGTGGTGTTAAACACCATAATCCTAACCCTAACCCCTTAGTAAGACTCAATGTCACAATTGCAACAACAAATCATTATTAATTGACTACTTCAGTGTTGTTGTTTTTTGCAACACACATTCTAATTGGTTGCAGCTATTGCTGGCAGCATCCAGTTAAAATCTGGTTAATGCTTGCCAAGAGTGAAGAGGAGGGGAGATGGATCATAACACTTAGCTGGTGAAGATGTCAAATTTTATGATGAAACTATTTTTGTAGGTACAATAAATAATCTTTTCAAGCTCCATGAAGTTGCATGAAGGTTAGGTTGATGTTTAACGCCACTTTCAACAATATTTCAGCTATATTGTGGCCGTCAGTTTTATTGGTGGAGGAAACCGGAGTACCCGCAGAAAATCACCGACCTGTCGAAAGTCACTGACAAACTTTAACCAATAATGTTGGATTGAGTACACCTTGCCTGAGCGGGTTCGAAATCACAACATTGGTGGTGATAGGCACTGATTGCACAGGTAAATGTTTTATGACGAAACAGGAAAAAAGAGCATTTTCCAAATATATTTGTAGATACAATAAATGAGATTTTCAAGCTTCATGGAGTTGTATGAAGGTTTGATGAAGTTATTTGAGATTCAAAATACTTGAACCAAAGAGTTAACCCAAGGACGATGAGCATTATGACTGCTGTCTCAACACCAAATGAGACACACAAAAATATAATAAACAGATAATATTGAAACAAAGTTTCGAAATGAAATTGAAGTAGATAAAGTTTAAATATTAGTTAATCAGAATTTTTGTATCAGTTATAGGGTACAAGCCATCTAAATATACAGTGAAACCTGTCTAAACCCTGAATAAAACTAAATCCTGTATAAATGGAACTTATAATCAAGTTCCAATATATGAAATCTTTGTTAATTAAACCTGCATAAATCGAACACCTGTCTATTCTGAACACAAAAGATGGTTCCAAAGAGGTTTGGTTTAGACTGGTTTCACTGTATATCTATTTATAGTTCAATACTTGTCCTGTCATAACACTGTCCACTACAGATAACAATGTACCCACAGACCAGCTGGATGCCTTAAAACTATCCTGAAATATACAAGGTTCTAACTTTATATTCAATGTTTTAGTTAAAAATAAACATTTCTAACAGGAAATAAGTTATTCACATCTTCCTGACATTTTCAGCAATGCTATTTTTAAATAAT
Source organism: Bathymodiolus brooksi (assembly GCA_963680875.1). Classification (NCBI taxonomy): domain Eukaryota; kingdom Metazoa; phylum Mollusca; class Bivalvia; order Mytilida; family Modiolidae; genus Bathymodiolus; species Bathymodiolus brooksi. Next base: position 61,768,172 of record OY804575.1, read on the forward strand.
GAATTTGATATCATATAAGACAAACACATGTTTAAAATATCTGTGATAAAATATGATCTCTTACTATTTCATTTTGCTAAATAGATTGGAAAGCCATTTTGGAAAAAAAATATTGATCACATTTAGATTTCCATGTCTAACATATCCTTATGTTTCATAAATCCAAACATTGTTCGAACAACTTAAACTTATTTTTAGTAATTCTTTCTTAATTTTCGGTGTAATGTTTTGCAGATCGTTGTTTGTCCTTTTGTTCTTTTTCAATTGGCCATTGTGTTGTCTGTCTTTCGAATTACAGCTTCTGATTACCTCTTCGGTATCTTCAAACATTTCTTAATAAAGTTTTTGCAGTACCTGACATAAATAAACTGATTTAAATGTAGATTGGTATTTTATTAATGCGTCTTCATCCATTTTCTCTATTTTCTTCAACTGTCTTATAAAATCAGGACTGAAATAAAAAATATACTTTTTTCGTAAATATTCGTAAACTGTCAACAAATGTGAACCAGCACGTTTACTTTTATTTAGCTAGCAGGCAATAGTATAAATTTATCAAATCACGAGGGGATGCTTGAGGCCCAAAAAATAGTTTAACTCTTTTTATTGATGTGCCTGTACCAAGCCAGTAAAGTGAGCGACAGTGTGTTATTCTTGGTTTATCATTTAATTTTATATTGGAATGTGGTCACTTTGATTTAAAACAAATCTGTGTAGTTTTTTCATTTTTGACTAATAATCAGTTGATCACTGTAAATCTATTGTTTAACACCTAATGAGCTATATCATGTCGAGAACAAGTTACAATCTGATGATATGAAGATGTCCTTGCTGTACTAGACCAACACGTTTAGTTTGATTTTTATCTGAAACAACAGTCCGTGTGTAGACATGTCGCTCCACTCTGCCACATTATTATGATTCAGAGCCAACCAGACTTTGCTCTTACTCCTCAGTGCTGCATGCTTAGCAGTGAAGCAAGAAATACCAATATAGTATTTGGTTTGATTCCAACCATTACACCACAAATAAGTCTGAGAGGATTCTGATCAAATTAAATATCCACATATTTGTACCTGTCTCAAGACATACATTTTTATCATTTTGATATCTTTTATTTCAATGTCTTCTTTGTGTCTTAATATTAATCTTGATTAAGAAGGGTACTAATACATGTATATAAAAAGCAGTTATTTGATAGTAAATATATTTATTAATGTAATTGTTTGTTTACCTGTGAGCCAGAGAAAGTTCATTATCTGTGGCTATTCTTCCCTGCAAAAAAGTTTAAACATTTTACTCGCATGTAGAAAGCACTTGCATGACTGCATTATTTCACTAAGAGGAGAGGTTTGGGCCCATAAAACTAATTTAACCCTGCCACTTTTTATTGAAGTGCCTGTACCCAGACAGGAAAGTGAGCGTCATGTATTTATGTGTTAAGGGATATCGATGTTGCCTCTTTCTACGATTTTGATATTTGATTTTAGACAGTGTAATATTCTTTGTTTGTCATTTTATTAATAGGAACAATATGATCTATCCTCATAATATTATAATATTAATGGCTGCTCACTGTATCCCTCCAACACTTGTCAATCATGCAATCAGACACGACTTCTGCGAGCAATTTTTGTTTAAATAAAGGAGCAACAATGTAATAACAAGCTGCTACAGATAAATGAGCCAAACATTTCATATAAAATTCTTGTTTCAGGATTGTTGGAAATATTTAGAACATGATCACATAGAGTGAGTGAGTGATTGTTGTTTAACGCCAACTCAGCAATTTTTTTAGCTATATAACAAGTTAATTTTCAATGAGGTCCGTTTGGTACTAGACCAACACTCTTAGTTGGATTTTTATAGTGCTAGCTCACTGAAACAACAGTCTGCGGGTAGACATGTCACCCCACTCGGGACACATTTGTGTGTTTAGCGGAGAAGTGATCAGATAGAGTCATTAGCTACTGACTTGAACCCTTTAAAACATCTTCTAAAGATATGACATGGAAAGATCACATCAAGGGACCATAGATGTAAGAAACTGATCTAATCATACAAAACATATTGTACAGGCAGTAAACACAAACTTATAAACTTGATACAACAATATGTGATAAAGTTTGTCTGTGATTAGAGGCGGGCCGGTGGTTTTCTCCGGTTTCCTACACCAATAAAACAGACTGCCACAATATAACTGAAATATTGATATTGTTGACAATGGCGTTAAACACCATAACCCAAACTTGGTAGACTAAAAATTCACATGTCGCATAACATTCCACAAATAATGTGAAGCTATGACATTTTCAGACAGACAATTCATACAAACTACCACTGTTATATCTGCCACCAGATAAGCAATGATACTACATGCATATCATTATGAAGGCAGATTATGAAATCAAAGCAAAAAAATAATGTCCAATTGAAGACCTCGGACCATCCATAACATTCATAAACAAAACTTCAACTACAGTCAAACCTGCCGATGAGGTCACCTCTATTGAGCAGTCATCTGTATTAAAAAGTCATCTTTTTCTTTCCCTGTCATAGAAAACTTCATATGAATTGAACCTCTTTTAAGAGGTCACCTGTCTTAAAAGGCCACTTTTTCTTTGTCCCAAAGGTGACCTCTTAATACAGGTATAACTATTTACATACCTTTGTTAACAGACACCTATCCCATAATGCTCTGTTCTTCAATGTCTTACAAACATGTTGTAACCTCTCAGGTGTTTCTTCAAATCCACTGAAACAAAGTCAAACTATTGTTATGATTATGGTTATGGTGTTTAACACCACTTTCAACAATATTTCAGTTATATCGTGGCGGAGGAAACCCAGAGAAAACCATCGACCTGTCGCAAGTCACTGACAAACTTTATCACAACTGAGCAGGAATCAAACTCACCTTAGTAGTGATAGGCACTGATTGCATAGCTAATTATAAATCCAACTACCATACGATCACGATCATGACGGCCTCTCAAAGTCAAACAATAATGACATTTTGATATTGAGATTTATCAATCATCATACTTTATAGTATAAAGATAAACATGACAATGTATTCAAACAAGAGGCTCAATGGAGCTTGTAATAGTTCTCTTGCTTAGCAGTTGCTTTCAATTAGCTTAATTTGAACTAAAATATCAGATTTTGACAAATTTTGACTAATAATAAAGCAGCATTAGACAATTAAAGAAATTTCTATTTTTAAGAATAACCCCATCTTGAATGGAGGATGACACAATTTTCAAAAAGGACCACCAGACAACCATCACAGAAAAAAATTGGCTTAATTTGGTTCAGGTTTTAGAGATGATTTAAATGTGATCTTTATCAAAATATGTCCAATTTGTATAATTGGTACAAATCGACTGAAAGAAAAATTTTACAGAATAAACCGAAATATATGAACTACTCAGTGCAATATAGCTGCAGTTAAAATTTAAGCTCATTTTGACACTTAATAAAGCAGTAATAGACAAATACATTTCTATTTTTAGTAATGGCAGCCATCTTAAGTGAAGGGCATGGCTGTAGGACACAATGTTTGAAAGGAGACCACCCAAGGACTATTCCTAGCTAAGTTTGGTTTAATTTGGTTCAGGGGTTTCAGTGGAGAAGATTTAGACATAAATAATGTACACAAGAACTTCATTGGACTCAAAATGGGGAACAGGACAAAAGTCCCCAGCCCCATGGACAAAAGCCACCTGACAAAAAGCCCCCTCAAATTGACAATTGTAATCTGGAAAATATATCTTCTTCTATACTATCAAACTAACCTACTACTTATGTCTTTATGTAATAAAGATTGCTCTGCATATCCTAGGCATACTCTGAAAGGAATGAAAAAGTACTTTAATTTTGTTTAAATCCAAACAAATTTGACATATCCACTTTACAGTGAATCTACTTCAAGTATGGCACTATTACAGTTGGATTTAATGAAGGAAATTTGTAGTCAAACCTGTATTAAGAAGTCATCTTTGGGACAAAGACATTTTTTCTAATAATCTGTACAAAATTTTGATGTTATGAATTTCCTCTTTGCTAAAAACATTTCCTGATTTTTTAACAAGGTTCAACTATCTACAAATTATAAGAAAATTATACACAAACTCTTTGTCTTTTCCCTTGCTCTTTCTAGAACAGTTACCATTTTGTCTGTCAAGAAAATAACTCCTATAAAAAAACTTCTAATTTTAGAATCAAATCAGAAATGTGCTAGAGGTCTACTTGAATTAACAATTTCCTTCAAGAACTTCAATTGTACTTGGGCCATACAAGAACTAGATTAATTTCAACATTACAAAGTTTTCTTTAAAAATTATAAAATTCTTATTAACTTAATGAAAAAGTTTCTTCAGTTAGAAAATTCTCTATTAGTGTTTAGTGATTTTCAAAGAATTTTTTTTTTTATCCTCCTTGGCTACTTAAATCTTGCTGAAAACGAGTGTTTATAAATTTATTCATTAACGATCTCAAAACTGATTTGTCAACAAATATTAGACCATCCTACACTACTTGTTTGGTGCACAGGGAAGAACAGGCTTTTTCATCAATTCAGCCACTCGTAATTTAAGTTCCTCTTCTGAATCTAAGTATTCTGGATTATAACATTCCTGACTTAGTGAAAAGGTACGAGGTCTTTCACTGGTGTAAAATTGAACATCTCTCCTGAAAATAGAGCATTAACCAAAATGAGCAGACGGTACAAAAAGCAAAATATCTTTTCCTGTTGATATTATATACAGTGAAAGTTGTCGTTGAGACCATCTTTTGTGTTCGGAATAGACAGGTGCTCGGTTCATACAGGTCAATTTAACGAAAATACCAGTTTATTCAGGAGTCAGTTTAGACAGACTTTTACTGTGCATGTATATATTCTCATTCAAGGTAATTCACAAAGAAGTGCAACCTCTAGTCATCCTGCTTATTTTACAGCAAAATATTTATTTTCATTTTTGAACAATTTTTCACTCCATTGAACAGGTTTTGTTCCATTCAAACAAGTCTCTACAAAAACAAGTGCCTCCTTTGGATCTCATGCTAAACCTAAATAAAACAAGTAGAAATTCCACCACAAAAGATAGTTGTGAAAGTTTGCATCTCTCAAATTTGGCCAATTTCAGCAAATTAGAATAACAAGGGGGATAACTCCAAAATGGTAAAATCAACAAGACAAAGATTAAAATCTAAATACAGTCAAACCTGTATATAAAGGCCACTCAAGGGAACCTCAATATGTGGCCTTTATGAGCAGTTGCCCTTTATATACAGGTTAAAATTATATGCACTTTTCATTAATGGGAAAAATGAGACAGTGATTTGTTATATAGAGGTGCCCTTTAAGTATAATACCTCTATACCATCTTGACAGTACATAATAATTAAAACTTACCGAGGAGGCCAAAATACCTCTATACCAATTTTATATTACATAATATATTAAAACTTACTGTGGAGGCCAGTCCATCACACCTTTAAACTCTGATACAACTGAATCAGATAATGCTCCTTGGAACTGTAGACTTTTCCAGTGAGGTCGCAGTGTTTTTATAACATTTAAAATGGTCTCTCTGGTTCTACAATACAAGTCAATGATCATAAATTATACAGATACATTGATACAATATAACATACAAGCATAGAACATTCTTCCTCTTTTATTACATCTTCAAGGAACATAACTCTTATAACATAAATTTTTGTACAGTTGTAAAAAATTGATCCTTTCGAATAATGAATAAAAAATGTCAAAAGAACCCTAATAAATAAAAATTTCTCCATTCAATTCAGAAAATATCATTATCTATCACTTTTATATATTTCCTTACTCAAACTAAAGATGAGAATGACAAGATGTTTTATCGATGATTTAATTTAATTCTTTATTTATTTAACAAGGATTGCTGATGATTTGTAAATTTTTCCTTTGATCTTTACACCTGATAATATCTATTATCAAGTAACAAGCATGATACAAACATATTATCGTTGATTTCTATGTATAATAATGTAATGTTATGTTGATGTCACAGAAATCGCCTTCACAATCCTTGATAAACCTAGTACCATTGATACGTCTTGCTCGAAATAGGCCCTTATCACATCTCATAACTCAGACTTCGCCTTCGATGCGAAATTGATCTGAGAAATTCATTTTTGCAAACCAAATTAACGATAGTATATATGTCTAATATGTTCAAAGTTTATGATGAAATTATGACAAGAAAGTTTAAACAGTGATGTCAAGAAGACAGAGGAAAGAGTATGATTATGCCTAAAGCATTATACTAGGTGTTAAATGTCTATTATACCTTGGATGAGGTTCACCTAATGGTTCCAATAATTGACATGGATCTCCCAGTAATGTTTTCAGTGACAAGGCTACACCTTCTGCTAATGTATCAATACAATACCCACCCTAAAATAAAACAAAGTCAATATCTTTATAGGACATTATAACTGACAACACAATTATTTTTTAGGCGAGTTGCAAAGAAGCTGCACTTTATATAGCTTACGTATGTATCCTTTGCTTGCAGCCACTCACGCAAATTCAGTCTTTGACAGATTCTCACCAAATTTACATAAAATCTGTATATAAAGACTATTTCATTTAAGTATGAAAATGACCGATATTGGAATACTTTTTTTGGTGAATTTTTGTTTTCTAATGAAAAACTGCAAATTTTGAGAAAAAGTTAATATTTTTTAATGTTATTTTTTTGGAGTTGACGTGATATGTCCTTGCTTCATCAAAAGAGTTGTATTTTTTTTTTTTTTTTAATAAAATTTCATTTTATGATAAAAAATTATGCATTTTGAAAATTACTGCTTGTGTGAACTTTTGAAGAATATCTCGGTTTAGGTAAAAAATGAATAACATCAAATACCTCTTTTTGGTATAAAATCTTGGTTTTTAATGAAATTATGCATGTATAAACTCTGGCAGCTCACTCACAAACTTTACATAATAATTCTTATTCTTGGACATCGTGTTTGTTTTCGACGCTAAATACTATTAAAGAATCACCCAAGGAGAGCCTCAATCATTTGTAGAGTTACGGCGTAGGAATATGTCACCATTTCAGCCATCGTCGCGTAGCAGACAAACCTTCCCACAATTCTTGATTGGGATTAATTTACGGGTAAAAGGTACATAAAACTCATTTATTATTTTATTCATTTATACTGAACATGTTTTTATTTAGGAAACATTTGAAATCGTTCCGGTGTTGTGTTTTCATTCATTTAAATCTACGATGACTTAGCGGCCGCCGTATTTGTTTACATTGGATACCGGGGAAAAAAGTAGTCTGGCAAACGGAAATATTGATTTATAAATTCCTTTCGAATGACGTAGAATAAGTGACGATATCCAATCGGATTACGAGTTATTGATCAATTCTAGTAAGAATAGAATTATTATTTTTTAATTGTTTGTTGAAGTTGAAAGATAAGATATATAGTGAAAATTTCTTGCTACATTAAAAATGTGGAATATTGGAGTAAACACTTTATCTTTCTTCTGAAAGACTGAATTTTGAGAATTGTTGCTTGTGTATACTACTATTTTCTCCCATTAAATTCCAAATTAATAAGACCTTACCTCCAAAACTAAACATAATTTTCCATCTGCCAATGGTGATAATAAATTAACAAATTGAGCAAAACCAGCTGGTGTCACCTCCATCTCTCCCTGTAAATAAAACATAAACTTTTAATTTTTACAAAACCTGCTGGTGTCACCTCCATCTCTCCCTGTAAATAAAAGTAAACTTTAATTATAATTATATTGATACTTCTCTATCAACCAATAATGAATGGCCAGTATAACAAAGTTAAAATGATATTTATTCCAGAATTATGTTGTGCACACTAAATGGATTGCATCTACATATTTCATTAGCAAAATAGAAGCTTCAGTTCATTTCTCTATGCAATTTTTTTCAATCTATAGTTGTTGAATATAATGGCTGTTTGACATTTTTTCTCCAATTCTCCAACAAGTAAGTATGGGATTATGGTGTTTAACGTGCCCCCCCCCCCCCCCCCCCCCCCCCCCCCCTTCAACAATATTGCAGCTATATCATGGCGGTCAGTTTTATTGGTGAAAGAAAACAGAGTATCAGGAGAAAACCACCAAGTCACTGATAAACTTTATCACAAAATGTTACACCTCGCATGAGCGGGATTGGAACATTAGTTAAATCCAACTACCATAGGATTACGACCACGACGGCTCAAAAAAGTAAGTATGTATTTAAACTTTCCAAATTGTGAAGTTAACTATTGTGTCTTCATTATAGAAACAAAGCTTGTCCAAGACAAATACATGTACATGCATTATTCTTATGATAATTTTTGATTCTGCATATTTGGCTCACCTCGAGTATGGTAGATTGTAGATTTTAGCGCTGGTAGAGTCAAACCAAAGACCGCAAAATTAGTATTTCCTGCTTCTCCGCTAGACACACAGCATTAAGGAAATAAGAGGAGAGACTGGTTGGTTTGGAATCAGTAATATATATCAGAGTGGAGCAAATTGTCTACCCACTGACTTTTGTTTCAGTGAGCTAGCACTATAAAAATCCATCTAAGCGTGTTGGTCCAGTACAAAGCAGATGCCATCATAATCTCTTCAAATGTAACTTGGTCTCACCATGATATAGCTGAAAAATTGCTCATTGGGTGTTAAACAACAATCACTCACTCACTTTCAACCTTGTTATGTATATAACTTATTCTATGTTATTAATGGAGATCTACAACAGAACTAACCTCTGGACATCCTAAAGCAGCATCATAACCTGCTGACACCAATATTAACTCTGGATTAAACTGAAAATTAATATATTAAAGATTTCAAATATATGTTGAAAACTGTATATAATATTAAGAAAAATAGTTTATTGACATAAAGTCAGACTTGTCTTATGTGACCTAACAAGGGAATGTTGAAAGGGGTCATTCTTCTTCCGTTGAGCGGCCTCCGTCATCTGATTAACTATTCTGCCACATTCATATATAAATTGTAAACTGTATATAATAATATTTAGAAAAATAGTTTATTGACACACAGTCAAACCTGTCTTATGTGACCTGCCAAAGGAGCATCGAAAGGGGGGTCACATAAGACAGTAGGTCGATAAATAAAGGTTTAATTAATATGAAAAAATGAACTCAAATTAAAGTTCAGATAAATATCCATTATATACAGTGTGTTGGTACAAGTATTTGTATCAGATCGATCCTGTTGTGAGAGCTAGTATCACTACGAGTCGCGATAGCAATGTGTAGTGATGTGGTTAGCTCATGCAACAGGCGAGACCTAATACAAAGTCTTGAACCAACACACCATTCCAGGGGTTTCAAAGTGGGCCGGTACCCGGTACTTTTACCCGCTTGAGATCGTGTATAGTACCGGCAGAAATTACTGAACCCCCCAAAATTAGCAGTGGTCAAAACCACAAGTACGATGGTCGATAGGCTTGTGGAATATTTTTCATAAAAAATTAATGATCACGTCAATTGCTGAATTCTCGCATTCAAATCGAACAATTGCGTCACGACCAAGTTGATGGGATATTCCCTGTTTTAAAAATAACTTTACCTTAGAATCGAAAATAGCAATTTGCGCATGCGGTAAATAGATATTTTTTCGCCCCAATATCTTTTCATCCTTGTGTTAAACTCGGACCGGAACAAAGCTGACATCATTTCAAAATAAAAAAAATGACCGATTACAAATTATGTTCAAACACAATTTAGTGTAATCTCCAGTAATATAAGTATGCTCATTATGTATTATGAATATATGACTACACAATATTTTGTGCGATTTTTTTTATCCATTTAAAACTCAGGGTCTAATCATTCTGGGGCGTACTGTCTTGTTGCTTAACTCCGTCCATATTAATTAACTTCCGGTATAAAAAAATAAAAACCTATGGCTAATTTATTTACATATTTTGACGGGGCCCTACCGCGGTTGTTCACAGAAATGAAAGTGTGCTGAAAAACATTTTTAAAAGGGGGTACGAGGAGATAAGGGATAGAAAATTACTAGAAATTTTGAAAAAGGACCGGACATGGCTCAAATACGAATTGCATTGTAATGTCAAAACGCCAACCCCCCTTTTTTTCCAAAATAATTTAACTTTTGTGATTCAAATGTTAATAAATGTCTTCCCGCGAATCGTTTTTGTTCGAACATTTTTTTTGTACATAAGTCGTGAAAGTAACAATATATATTGTTTTTGTTTAATTATATTTGTATTGATCTATTACAATTTTTATTGAAGATTGATCATTGGCATTGCAAATTAAATTTATATGTTTCATCAAGGACGTATTCTATATACGTCCTTGGTTTCATTAATTATGACACTTATATGTCTTGATCCGTGCCAATGGTCTTTGATGAGTTTAATTACTGGTAATAAAGTAAAAAAAACACACAAGCCAAGGTATTGTGAAAAAGAAAAGGACAAAGCCAACAAAAGAAGTTTGAGAAGTTTAAGCTTTGATAACAATGGCTTGGTCAAGCCTAGCTGCGGAACCGTAGCTCTTTATGGTCCTTTTGGATTTTTTTAAGATATGGCAGACTATCTATGAATAATCTTGGCTGAAGTCTGTAAACTGAAATATTCAATAAAGAAATTGGGGGGGGGGGGGGATCCAGGCATTATGCATGGTCTTCACTCTTGGTGAAATCTGAACTCTATGTTAATGGGATTTTTCTTTCAAAAACACTTAATGTTTTGCAGTCTCTGAAGTACATTTTTTGGTCCACAAAATGCTAGATTTCAGGAGCTTCCGCCCCCTGGACCCCTTACGGCCCTCAGCCTAATTGTTTAGGTACCTCCTAAAATTTAAGAAGTACCTCCTATTATAAAAAACTTTGAAACCCCTGCCATTCATGTAATAAGTTTACCTAACATTTCAATAAAAACAAATCTGAAACAAATAACAAGGGTTGAATTCAAATTAACAAATTTGTACAATACTCTGAGAGAGACTACATTTTGTGCATGATGTCACGTTATTTGTTGCGGTTCATTCACATATAACATGTTATATACAGGTCATTCACATTCAGAATCAATAGATAATCATCCGAAAATATGCCCTTGGAAACGACAATATGACAATGAATTCATGATACATAATATGAGTGAATGAACATTAAACAGTCGCTTTGTTTAAGTTGCTTATATTGATGCGTTTTTTCCCACATTCCAATGCTATGACGTCATGATGAAGTAGTTCGGATCAGAAAATCTCATGCAACATTGCACCATTCTTTTATCACCACAGTGTGGTGATACAACATCTAGTATCAGATAACCTTGTATCAGACAGGCTACTTTCTTTAATTTCAAATGAAAATGTACATAATGATAGATAATACAAGTTATTGTTTAATAGATATGGTTACTAAAGCAGGTTTGAATTGTATGTATACTTACTGTATATTATCTCTATAATAAATTATATATAGATATTATTTTTATAATTCTATATTATACAATCATAGTTTTTTGTAGTCAATATGAGTTTTTAATCAAACAATATTAGAATTTACAGGACGTCACATGACAGGATCTAAACCAATAGAATTATGTATTTAAAATATTATCTGAGTGAGAATAAATTCTTAGATTGAGTGCACACCCAAATAAATGAGTATTAAAGGGTTAGGGTTGTGGTGTTTAACGCCACTTTCAACAATATTTCCGCTATATCATGGCAGTCAGTTTTATTGGTGGAGGAAACTGGAGTACCCGGAGAAAACCACCGACCTGTGGCAAGCAACTAACTGTCATATTAAAGTGGGGTCATGCTTGAAATTTTCCTAGACCTAACATTTTCATGTTCAATATCATTTTCACCATAGACAAAGGTAAATGTTATAAGACAAAAATTTCACATTATAAATCATTGTGTGTCTTACCTCATAAATTATAGGTAAAATGACTTGATGAAACACAGCCATGTAATCACAGTTACCACATCCTATCTGTAATAATAATTAATAAATCATATCTAAAAGCATCTTTTCCATTTTCTTTTCAATGAAACAACAATAATATTCTTGAATTTTGTTTTAATTCTAACTTGGTAATTTGTCAAAATAAAAAAAAATTATAATGCTGCTTTAAACCAAAATACGACCAACCTTTTGTTTAAACATTTTTATAAATAAATCATATTATACTTAAAGCAATTTCCAATACTAAATAAAAATGACAAATACAAAAAAAAGTCAGGATCAATTTCAAAAATGCATGAAGACATTCAAGAAGAACTAAGAGTAAGATGGTCAGATGCTTTATGTCAGATATTTATAACTCACTTATATAATTTAAGTTGAGTATGCATGTAAGATGATGAAGATCAGCAATTCGTAATTATCCAATTCAGTAAGTGTCGGCAAAGGAAAGGTTTTAAAGAATTTGACGACAGGGCCATACCATATGAGTGCCAAATATTGAATACATACAAGTTAGGCAGCACACAAATACTAAGTACTGAAAAAACAAATGTTTATTAAAATCATAATAAGCTAGTTATATACAACATGGCAACTGGGGACTTATACAACTGCATAGTAAACCTAAATGAAAACAAAGAATCCTCTCCATACAAAGGGAGACTACTCAATTAATTCTTGAAAACTTGGGAATGAGAGAAAAAATTCTTTCAAATTTACCAAATTTTTTATCGAAATAGCCAAACCATTAATTGAAGGATAAATTAAGAATTTAAGTATAGTATCAAAGAAAAACAGAAACATAATTGACCATATGTCAGAATGGTATCAAAGAAAAATACTTAACTAATCTAAACAAAGGTTTACATATAATAATAATAAAAATAAAAAATAAAAAGACAAAAGCAATTGATCATACATGTTCAAGTATGTAAGCATGGTGCGTAAATAAATTGCAAATCGACCATACGTAAGCATGGTGTCAAACATAAAGCAAATTAGACCATACATAAGCATGGTGTCAAATATAAAGCAAATTAGACCATACGTAAGCATGGTGTCAAATATAAAGCAAATTAGACCATACGTAAGCATGGTGTCAAATATAAAGCAAAATAGACCATACGTAAGCATGGTGTCAAAAATAAACCATATGTAAGCATGGTGTTAAATGACAGACAAATTCAACCACATGTCAGCATGGTGTCAAATGAAATATAAAGGCACAATTAACCATACATCAGCATGGTGTCAAATGAAAGGCAAATTCAACAAGTAAGAAGAGAGACAAATTAAACCATACGTCAGCATGGTGTCAAATGAAAGGCAAATTCAACAAGTAAGAAGAGAGACAAATTAAACCATACGTCAGCATGGTGTCAAAAAGAGGCAAATTAAACCATGTCAGCATGGTGTCAAAAAGAAGCAAATTAAACCATACGTCAGCATGGTGTCAAAAGGGGGAAAATTAAACCATACGTCAGCATGGTGTCAAAAAGGCAAATTAAACCATACGTAAGTATGGTGTCAAATAAGAGATATTTTTAACTAAAGCATACCATATGTCAGCATGGTGTCAATTGAAGGCTAAATAAACCATGTGTAAGCATGTTGTCAAAACTTGAAAATTAAACCATACGTTAGCATGGCATAAAAATAAAGGTAAAATAAACTATACACACAATCTCAAAAAGGAAAATCAAACCATACATCAGCATGGTGTCAAGTGAAAGGCTAATTAAACCATACGTCAGCATGGTGTCAAGTGAAAGGCTAATTAAACCATACATCAGCATGGTGTCAAGTGAAAGGCTAATTAAACCATACGTCAGCATGGTGTCAAGTGAAAGGCTAATTAAACCATACGTCAGCATGGTGTCAAGTGAAAGGCTAATTAAACCATACGTCAGCATGGTGTCAAGTGAAAGGCTAATTAAACCATACGTCAGCATGGTGTCAAACGAAAGGCTAATTAAACCATACGTCAGCATGGTGTCAAGTGAAAGGCTAATTAAACCATACGTCAGCATGGTGTCAAACGAAAGGCTAATTAAACCATACGTCAGCATGGTGGTAAATGAAAGGCTAAATTAACCATACGTAAGCACGGTATTAAAAATAAAACTATGCGTAAGCATAGTATCAAATGGCATGTATCAAAAGTATATTAAAAATAAAACTATGCGTAAGCATAGTATCAAATGGCATGTATCAAAAGTATATTAAAAATAAAACTATGCGTAAGCATAGTATCAAATGGCATGTATCAAAAGTAGTATCAAAAGGCAAAAATGTAATAATTCAATATAGTTACTACAAAATATAAAAATACATAACTAAAAATAAAGTAAACCTACATATCTACTACATGTCAACTGTATATACAAATATTAAAAACAAAAAACTAACTGTTGAAACAAGCAACACTAAGTCCCCATATGGCACTGACAACAAGGAGAGTGGTGGGGAGGCGGTGGCAAAGTTTGAATCAACACAATTACTACAAGTCTGCAGCGTATACAACAAAGAATCTGACTGATGACGTAGCACACAAAACGAAATGTAATATAGTATTATATAACAGCCATCTGGTAACTGTAGCCTGGGAAAAGGCTGAAGCCAGTGATAAACTCCAATTATTAAATAATAGTAATGTAATAGTAGGTAAGTATGTTACTACATTTTGAAAAGAAGCTTTAAACAGTGCTGTATACAGTAGTACCCTATCTGAAGGACTCTCCCACCAAAAACACCTCTATAGTCAGGCTAGATTTCAGATGCAATGTGACAGTAAACTACTACTAAGTTGTCCCCTTCAAGAGAGACCATCTCACTTATAAGGTAACTTTTTCATTGCAGATTGGATGGCTTTATGCACTCCTGTACAATGATATTGGGAGAAAAACATATTCAAGTCTCAAGGAAGGAAGAAGATACAATCATGTATTTTTTGCTTGTTTACATTGCAGTAACTTGTAAGGAACAAAAACTTGTATACTGACCACATTTAAAGGTATATTAACATTAAAGCCAAGTCCTGCTCCTTTGCCGATATGATCATAATCAGATTCACGTAAATATGGCCACTCCTTTCCGTCTAAATATTTATGTATTGAGATATATAAAACACTGAAATTACAAAAGAAAAAAGTAAATAAATGATTGAAAATAAATGGTTTTCATACATGTATTTCATATTGAAAAATTGATAACATTTGCACATAAAATATGAAATGTCACAGAGGAAAAGAAAAACCATCCAGACTTTTGCTTTTCAACCAAAGAGAAATAACTTTTTTGTAAACCATACATTCAAAATTTTGTTCAGGAATTCATGAATATGATTCCATCTTTTTTTTCTTTTCATGAGTAATAGGGAATCAACTACACTTAGTAAAATAATGGTAAAAATATATTTACAAAATATACAGAGTTAAATTGAAATTAAATGGATGATATTGTCACTATTTCTATCGCCCTTGTAATATTTGTTTAATAATAAATTTCAATTCCAAAATGTAGGTGAATATATCTATAAATAAAATATATATGTAAGTTGTCAGAAAATATAAAACTGATTTGTATTACATGTGTTTTACAAACAAATAGATAAGATAGCCTCTGTCTATTTTTTCTCCTGTTTTGCGGCTGGTATCACTAAATTTTATTTTTGCCAACAATGTATTTATATTGTGTTTATCCTACAATTTTTTTAATTTTAGTTTTAATTAAAACAGCTGAAACAAGCATTAATGCAAACCATTCCAACCTGTTTTCATGTCTTTAAGGAGAGAGCTTGTATAGGCACAGCCTGTTGCTCAATCCCATTCACATAGAATTGTGAATAAAGTATGATTAAAACATAAAAACTGTTTTCATGTCCACATTGCTCTGGGACATGTGTCTTACTTGTGTGTGCCCATTATATGATCTGCATAATATTGATAAACTAAAAATAAATAAACCCACATGCTGAATGTCTTATTTTCTCACATTGATTAATAACTAATAAACGATTACAATAAGTAACAAATCAAAAAATGTAGTAAACTTACTTTGGGTTTTCATAAAAACAGTATTGTACTCCCTGACCATGATGAACATCCCAATCAAGAACTAAAACTCTGAAAAAAAAACCATACGATTATATATAATGTGGCATTAGTAATTTATGTGGTACATGTATTACATTATAAGTTTGTATTAAAGGCCACTAAAACTAATAACTTTTAGGTCTCATCTGACCCATCTCTTCTTAAACACTGAGGCCCTTTTTTTATTTGCAGAAATTGATATTTGGTTTTGATTTCCATTTTT
Source organism: Bathymodiolus brooksi (assembly GCA_963680875.1). NCBI lineage: Eukaryota > Metazoa > Mollusca > Bivalvia > Mytilida > Modiolidae > Bathymodiolus > Bathymodiolus brooksi. The sequence continues at coordinate 61,784,505 of OY804575.1, forward strand.
TCAAAACAGGTTACTAACAGAATTTGATTTTTGTTACATTTCATATTTAAAATAATGGTTATTAAATGTTTGTAAATTATGTTTCCATACTGTTAAAAAGCTCCAGTGATTATGTAATGAATATCTTTACCTAAATACACTGAAACCTGTCTTAACCACAATCCTGTGTAAACCAAACTTTAAATTTAGTCCAAATATCTAAATTCTTTGTAAATTACACTGTCTAATCTGAACACCTGTCTATTACAAAGAAAAAGTTAGCCCAATTTAGTTTAGACAGGTTTTACTGTATATATAGCAGTATAATTTGTATTTTAACTACAATTTGATAACTAACCTTTTCATACCATACTTTGTAACAGCCTGTGTTGCAGCAATAGCTATATTGTTTAGATAACAGTAGCCATTGAATTCATTATTCATAGCATGATGACCTGGAGGTCTGAAACAGAAATGACAACAGATATGAAAGTGTTCACTGACAAAAAGGAGGAAACCCCCTATTCAGTACCTCAATACCTTCATTTCTAGCTGCTTAGACAAAGTTTGGCACATTTCATTTCCCAATATTTTGCAAAACAAAAGAGGAAATCTGCTGATCAGAAGAAAACTTTCATCTGTCACAAACAAAGGCTATATATAAATTCACAAGAGAACAAATAACTGTTATATGAGATGATGATGGTATCTGATTTGTACCAGATCAACAGATTGAACTGGATTGTTATAGTACTAGCTCACTGAAACAACAGTCCACATGTCGCTATACTCTGACACATTATCATCATTCTGAGCTCTTTGCTCTTAATACTAAATATGGTATGCTTGTAGCTGAGAAACAACAAATACCAACCTTTAATTTATTAGTTTTACATGACCCAGGAACGAAATCATCATCTACTGCACTCTTGGTCAGGTGTGCTAATAAAAATGAGACTTACCGGGTACTTCTCTATGTTAAAATTATTGACATTAATATTTTTCAACCATTAGCTGTCATGAATGTAACACTTTTAGCCACCTTTCTTTTTCTTTTTCCAAAATCATGTTTTAATATTTTTCATCAGAAATGCAGTTACTTACCTTACAATAGCAAATCCATTCTGAGCCTGTCAATAACAAAAAATATTTTGTTTAATTAATGAAATTTTGAATTTTTTCTCACCAAATACTTCTGATATGAATTAATTAAAGCATATGCTTGGATGTTTTAATGTGCATGTATATTAAATGTGTTTCAATGCTATGAGCATTGAGTAAAGAACCAATATATTAATATATCATCTCATGTTGTCTAGCGGTGATGGACGGTTACTTCAAGGACGAAGTAGCAATGTCTGGTTAGCCAGTGGCGTACATTCTTTCCTCTGACCTCCCACTTGGTGGAACATTTTCAATATTACCATATTTATGATACATGTAGCATTTCAAAAGTTTTTAACTATTCTAGGACTTATGTCAAGAATCTTATAGGTTTTCAATAACTTTTTTCACATTTTGTGACAATTCTTTCCCATTGGTTACCAAAACTAAGCAGACGATAAAATTGTTAATAAAAAGAATATAACTGCAATTGTGCATACTGAAAATAAAATCTTTAATCTAGTTCCAGGAAACTTTTTATATCAATTGCAGCACTATTGTGTTTAATAATTGAACCATAAAAATAGACGAAATTTTATTTTAACGTCAGCCATTTTTTAAGCGTAAAAACATTTGGCCACATACTGTAAACAATATATTTATAAGGAAGGCTTGAGTGTTATTTCTAAGTAAATATGTCTTCTACAATCTAAGAAAATCATTTATTTTTACACAAGTATTGTACTTTAAAATAATTGTAAAAATTTGTACCTTTCCACTGATAACTTCTTCCACTAAATCTAATGTACAGCCAAGGGCAAGTCTGGCATTTGTATAAATGTCCTGTAAAAAGTTTATATTATAATTATCATACTTTAAAAACAATATATCAGGCCACAGAAATATGAATTTTATCAAGATAATGATTGGTTTTTAAGATTCATGAATGTACATGAAAATACAGTCAAACATGCCCATGTGGTCACCTCTATTAAGTCAAACCTGCCCATGTGGTCACCTCTATTAAGTCAAACCTGCCCATGTGGTCACCTCTATTAAGTCAAACCTGCCCATGTGGTCACCTCTATTAAGTCAAACCTGCCCATGTGGTCACCTCTATTAAGTCAAACCTGCCCATGTGGTCACCTCTATTAAGTCAAACCTGCCCATGTGGTCACCTCTATTAAGTCAAACCTGCCCATGTGGTCACCTCTATTAAGCAGTCACCTGTATTAAAAGGTCACATTTTTCTTGTCCTTTCAATGAAAATTTCATATGAATTAAACCTCTTTTAAGAGGTCACCTGTCTTATAAGACCACTTTTTCTTTCTCCCAAAGGTGACCTCTTAATACAGGTTTGACTGTATATATACTATATCCCTGTTCAAAATTGTGAAATCTTAAAGTATACAAATTAACCAAAAAAATCTATTTTTCAAAAAGAAAATGTAGAATATCATATATCATAGCACATAGCTTCACCACCTTTAATAAAGGCTATTCAAGGAAAAGTTATTAGGGGGGGGGGGGGGGGGTTAGAGGTGACAGGAACTTTATATAAATAACTGTAGTACATGGTGATGGGTTGATAAATAGACAATACATGTATCCGTACATTGTCTGAAAATATAACAATTTATTTGTACAAGTTTTAGAAACAAGTAGAAAAGCTTTTCTGTCCTGTTTCGCAAAAAAAGTGCAAATGAATTTATATACCAGAAAAACTGTATCTTGGTCAGTGACCATATATAAAAACTAGAGGCTCCCAGGAGCCTGTAATCGCTCACCTGGTTTTCAATTTGACATCTAAAGTTGATAGAAAATGGGGGTGTTGCATATAATTTGGAAAGTGGGCCACCCAAAGTTCATTTCAACTCAAATTTCAGAGCAAAAGATTTAGATGTGATTTTTATCTCATAATATTCCTAAACAGAATAAACTGGCTGAAAAAATCTCACAGAAAAACCCAGAATATATGTTAAACTACTGATTGCCATTTAGCTGCAGCTAAAATTTGAGCTCATTTTGACTTATACTAAAGCAGCAATGGACAATTGAAGAAATTTCTATTTTTAGTAACAGCAGCCATCTTGAATGGAGGGCAGGGCTGTCAGACACATTATTGAAAGGGGACCACCCAAGGACCATCCCAGCCAAATTTGTTTTAATTTGGTTCAGTGGTTTCAGAGGAGAAGATTTAAATGTGATCTTTTATCAAAATATGCCTAATTTGCATAATCGGTATAAATCGGCTGAAAGAAAAATTTCACAGAAAAACCCGGAATATATGTTAAACTACTCCTTGCCATGTAGCTGCAGTTAAAATTTGAGCTCATTTTGACTTGTACTAAAGCAGAAATGGACAATTGAAGAAATTTCTATTTTTAGTAACAGCAGCCATCTTGAATGGAGGGCAGGGCTGTCAGACACAATTTTGAAAGGGACCCACCCAAGGACCATCCCTGCCAGGTTTGATTTAATTTGGTTCAGCGGTTTCAGAGGAGAAGATTTAAATGTGATCTTTTATCAAAATATGCCTAATTTGCATAATTGGCATAAATCAGCTGAAAGAAAAATTTCACAGAAAAACCCGGAATATATGTTAAACTAATCTTTGCCATGTAGCTGCAGTTAAAATTTGAGCTCATTTTGACTTATACTAAAGCAGCAATGGACAATTAAAACTTCATCCCCCCTTTTTTCTATTTTTAGCTTGGCGGCCATCTTGGTTGGAAGTCGGGATCACCGGACACAATTTTGGAATGGGGCCATCCAAGGACCATTCCACCAAAGTTTGGTTCAAATTGGCCCAGTGGCTTCAGAGGAGTTGATTAAAATGTGAAAAGTTAATGGACGGACGGACGGACGCTCAGTGGTGACAATAGCTCACCTGACCCTTTGGGTCAGGTGAGCTAAAAATTATCTAGTCAATGCAATTTGACTGCCCAAATAAAACCAGTGCAGGATAAAAACTTTTCACAGCATAATAGAATTGAGATACTTTTTAAAATTGTATGGCTGGTAGGTCTTTGAAAAAGTGTATTATGAATTAACCATCCCCATACATTTTTTTTTTCTGGAATATCTCTTGTATAAATCTTATCACAATGTATCATGTATTTACAGTCTCAAATTCAGAATATTTTAGATTAAAATTTCAAAATGATTTTATCTTTCTAAATTTAGAATTTCTGATGGATGAAAAGGTCATCTACATGATGATGGTCCTTTCAACAAATTGATTAACGAGAATGGTGGTAACACAATTTTACATATTACATAAATTCAGGTAAACCTATAGCTCACCTTGTTATTCATGCACTGTTTGGGTTCAAGCAAATTTGTATGTTCTGAGAAAAAGCCTTTTATTCATATTTCTAAATGATCTGATAATGAATGATATGATATGGTGGTCATCTTGCTTTTCTAATCGACATTAAAACTTCAAACTTTGTATGGAACCATGAAATGTTTACCTTTATTCAAATATACTTTCGTTTCAATCAAGATTCTTGTTTCAAGGGTGTTATTCATTTACCAAAAGGGTCCTGTATTAAAATTTTGTCCTGGTGTGCATGGCTGCCATCTTTGAATTAAGATAAATACCAAAAAATCAAATGTCAAAATCTGACTTAAATAAACATTTTGGGTGTCAGTCCCATTTTGACCCCCTTATATCTTGAAAATGGTAAGATGTACAATAAATCTGTTGAATAAATTTAGACATTAATTTTTCTGAGCAATTCAATGAAAAAACTCAAGACTTGAAAAAGTTATCATTTTGTGAGTTGCTGATATTGGCTCCCTTAATTTTTTACCCTTATTATCTGGTAAACTACAAGAGCTAGGTCAAATGGTTTTCTGTGTTGGCAGTCAAATTTGGTTTCTGAATGATATTTAAAACACCAACTGTCAAGTTTCATGATTAATTGGTGTTTAATGCCAACTTTAGCAATATTTCAGCTAGAGTTTCATGATTTATCGATAGAATACAAGTGAAGTGTGATGACAATAGGTCAAAATGTTATTTATACCATGTAAGCTAAAAAAAAAAAAAAAAAAAAAACACCATTCCATACCAACATCAAAAGTACAAATAATAAACATTTTGTTCAACTAAGACTATTTAATTACACTTTACAATGAACTGTCCACTTGTATGTTAAAACAAAGGATATATACATTACAAACACCCCCACATGTCACAAAACTAGGACACCACCCTTAGGGAAAACAATAAAATTTATTTAATTTTATACATTTTGTATCTACCATTTAGTTCATGATACCACCAGGAAAAACTATGTTAATCTAAACTGTCCAGCATGTAAATGTTAAAAAACAACATTAGTAACATATGGTAGACTGTATATGAACCTAGTATCCCCAGGACAGCTGTCAATACTGTCTGTCCTAGATAAAAATATATTGCTAGTAGAGGGATGGTCCTATAATGACCTATACTATAAATAACAAGCTTGTATACCTTTAACATTAGAGGTCTTTTGTCATCAGCTTTCTTTTTTTCTTCATTATCTTTTAATAACACATCTCGACATAGTTCAATTTTACAGACGATAGCCAATACAATATTTTGTGATAAAGTTTGTCAGTGACTTGCAGCAGGTCGGTGGTTTTCTCCAGGTACTCCGGTTTCCTCCACCAATAAACCTGACCGCCAAGATATAACCTAAATATTGCTGAAAGTGGCGTTAAACACCATCATCCCCCTACAGACGACAGATGATGACAAGACTAAAAGTGAATGAGAATACTCGGATGGACCTTTAGTCCAGATGAGCTAAGATATTTTTTTTTACAAGGAACACATTTATTTGTGAAGACATGATTTCTACACTTCTATATTAGTTTTCCTAATCTCTTACTCAAAACTAAAAATGATACAATGTTTTACCTCAGAATGTACTATAGAATGTCAATTGTTAAATGGGTGTCAAATGCTTCAATTTAACACATTTTTCTCCTAAATAGCAAAAACAAAGACAAATACAATAATAGCACATGAACAAAGGAAATTAGATTTTGTATGCTAGTACCTTATGAAAGTAGAGGTAGTCATATTGACGAGACAACTTTCTCATCTCCTCTAAAGGAAGAGTTTGAGATTTCTGTAGTATTTCTATTAATTCCTTACTGTGGTAAATTAACATCTCATCCTCTGTGGCCATCCGAGACTGTAAAAAACAAGACAATGATTAAATCAGGATCCCATTAAAACATCTTGCAATTTGAATGTCTTATATTTTTACTTATTTCCATTCACAAAACATTTTTTTGCAATTAATAAAAATGTAGATATCAAATTTAGTGCACATGATGCATTTCTGGAATAATCTTCATCAGGTACACTCAAAATCATCAAGATAAATAGAAAATCTCTTCTTTAATCATGCCCATTTCAAATTTTAGATCCACAACATTTTTACCACATAGTAAAGACCTTTTTGGTTCTAAAATCATTTGCACAAACTTAAATCTACACATTATAGTGCTACTAAATGACAAATATTAATTGCAATTCAGCTACAACTTGTAATAACTCCTGCTGCTTGAAACCCCTAGATCCTTGGGCTTTCATTTCTATAAAATAACTGGGTCATCGTGGTCGTGATCGCATGGTAGTTGGATTTATAACTGATTAACTACCTAGGCAATCAGTGCCTATCACCACTGATGTTGTGAGTTCGAATCTCAATCAGGGCGGGGTGTACAACATTATGTGATAAAGTTTGTCAGTGACTTGCGACAGGTCGGTGGTATTCTCTGGGTCCTTCAGTTTCCTCCACCAATAAAACTGACCGCCACGATGTAACTGAAATATTATTGAAAGTGGCGTTAAACGCCATAACCCTAACCCTTACCCCTCTATAAAATAACAATCTACAGTACGATTATATATTACAATACATATGTACATTTCATTTCAAATACCACTGTAGTGTATAAATTTACACTGTTGTTTTTCTGTACAAGATTTAAAAAAAACTTATGTCAAACTTTTATAGACCCTCAAGATTTCTGACCTCAGGGGTCTTCATTTATACAAAAATATGTATATTTTTGTATATTACAATGATGCTTCATATCAATTGTCACTGCATTTCCTGTTGTTTGTACAAAATGTACTTTAATTTTTGTTAATAAACTTTTCACTATTACAGCAGATATAAAACTTTAGGCCAACATGATTCTCTTCTGCTGCATGCATGGAGACCTTGAAAAGGATAGTTCCATTTGAAACTTCTAGCAGTTCTAGAGGAGAAAATCTAAATATGAGAAGTAGACGATGATGGACACAAAAGTTACGACAAAAGCATGAGACTTGACAATGACAGATACACGTGTGATGACAAATTTATAGAGCTTACTTGACCTTTAGTCAGTTAAGCTGACAATGTACATGCCTACTCTGGTACATTTTATAACAATAATTACTTTCATACATTAAACATGTAATTTACAACTACCTGTGCATCAGTGCCTATCACCACTAAAGTTGTGAGTTTGAACCCCGTTCATGGCGATGTGTACTCGATACATGTACAACATTATATGATAAAGTTTATCAGTTACTTGCGACAGGTCGGTGGTATTCTCCGGATACTCCGGTTTCCTCCACCAATAAAACTGATCGCCACGATATAACTGAAATATTGTTGAAAGTGGCGTTAAACACCATAACCCTAACCCCAACCCCCCCTTATTAACTGCTTTATCACACTACCACATTTACATGTCCTAAACCATAACCTACAATCTGTTGTGGTCAATAATCTACTAACTAGTTTATTTTTGAGGTTTTCTAGAGGAGGGGTTTGTTTTGTCGAGTGATTAATTGTAAAATTCAAAGTTAGCAATTTTTCAGCTATATCATGGCAAGAACAAGTGACTTTTTCCTTAGTTATGATGAGGTCCCCTTTGTACTAGACCAACATGCTTAGTTGGAATTTAGTGCTAGCTCACTGAAACAACAGTCTGCACGATGATATGTTGTTTCAGTGAAACAACAGTCTGCACGATGATATGTTGTTTCACTGAAACAACAGTCTGCACGATGATATGTTGTTTCACTGAAACAACAGTCTGCACGATGATATGTTGTTTCACTGAAAACAACAGTCTGCACGATGATATGTTGTTTCACTGAAACAACAGTCTGCACGATGATATGTTGTTTCACTGAAACAACAGTCTGCACGATGATATGTTGTTTCACTGAAACAACAGTCTGCACGATGATATGTTGTTTCACTGAAAACAACAGTCTGCACGATGATATGTTGTTTCACTGAAACAACAGTCTGCACGATGATATGTTGTTTCACTGAAACAACAGTCTGCACGATGATATGTTGTTTCACTGAAACAACAGTCTGCACGATGATATGTTGTTTCACTGAAACAACAGTCTGCACGATGATATGTTGTTTCACTCACACACATTATCCTGATTTCAAGTCAACCAGTCTTAGCTCTTGTTCCTTATTGCTATGAGCTCAGTGGAAAAAACAGCAAACACCAATTTCATAGTTTGGTTTGGCCAATTGGGGCTTGAATCCATGATCTACCCAACTCAAGGCAAGCACTCTAACCATTACACCACCAATGCGTTTATGCTTTGTTGAGAAAAGTTTTATTGTTGATCATATCTACATGTATATACATTTTGTAAATGTATTTTTGAACATTTTATTTTCATTAATGCAACTCCTTGTCATTCCCAAACATTTTTTTCCAGGAATCGGTCAGCTCAATATAGTGGTTGAAGTGGCTGCAATGGTCTGGTACATTGTAGTTAGATCTACTTCAATAAACGTTAGAGAAAACCGAAGAGGCAATCAAGAATGGACAATCTAGAGATACAATCAACAATGGCATAAGACACAGAACGCTGACAAAGAAAACATAAATAACACAACACAGAAAACTAAAAAGAGGAGCAACATTGACTCTCACTAAAAAACATGGCCACAAGTGAACCCAAGGCCAGTTATCTTATATTTGAGCTTGAAGGAATTATTCACTCAGGACTAGTTTATCAATGTCAGGCAAAACTGTTAAAAATTAATAAATAAATTTTATACTTACAGGTATATATATATTTACATCTTAATTTTATACTTACAGGTATATATTTACATCTTTCTAACAGTTTATATTTTTGACATCTTTGTATTGTCTCTGTAAATCTTTCTGGCTTTTCTGTGAAGTCTTCTTTCCATGAATGATAATGGCTACTCATATGATCGTCATAGGTAACAGCAGTTCTATGCCTAGATAGCAAATATAAAGAATTAAACTGCTGTTATCCATTGTGTACAATACAGTGGTTCCCCACTTATAAGGCCTCTCGCACCAAATGCCACCCCTATTATCAAGTCGGATTTCACATGCACCGAAATTGTCCGTCTCATGAGAGGCCACCCCTCTTAAAATGCCACCCTTTCATTGCAGAAGGGGTGATCTTCTAATAAGAATGGGGTTATTAAGGAATGTTTTTACTAGCATGGACGATTATCATGCACAAGAAATCGGAAAGGTTATTTATTTTTAATACAATCAGTAATGGAATGAATCATTGTGTGCAGTACTATACACATGTACTATAGGGCACGTATATCATATGATTTTACAGTGAGTTGCACAGTATACTTTATAGTAAACATTTTTTTGTTGTTGCCTGGGCAAATCTATTGGTTGGGAACAAGTCCCTGTGTGGCACCCTTAAACCACTAGTACTTGATCATTGATTCTTGTTGAAAACAATAACATCTTGTTTGTTACCATTCTACTCCTATACTGTAATAGACCAAATTGTTCTGCCTCTATAGTATAGGGCATAAATTAAGTAGAAATATTTCATTATTTTTGTATTTTATTTAGCCCAAAAATGTATTTGGTGGTAAAACTAAAAATTCACCAGTTCTCAGAATAAAAATCTTAATTTTGTAATTCAATAAACTTTGCACTGCCATATAAATATACTGTCAATCAAATATTCCCTATCTTTCAATCGAACAGGTTGTTTCAATCCATATCATCTTGCCATGCTTCAATGTGTTTACAACACAATTTACAGTATGCATCATCATCAGGGCTTTCAATATTTTTCAAGTCTACCAGTATACGTACTTCACTATTTACAGGCAGTACTTTTTATTAAAATTTGAACAATTTTCATGAATATCTTATACAACACTCTTTAAAATCAGGACTTATCAAAGACCATTTCAGATGGGTAAAATAACTGCCCCTTATTGAAAGGCCTGCAATATGCATGTATCACGTGCCAAATAAATAAATAAAATTTCTTCATGATAAATATCCACTGTACACAAATAATAAATGACAGGCATTCCTTACAAGAATATTCAGACAAATGATGACAAAATACAATTTTCAACATGTTCAATAAATGTTATTTTTTAATAAACAATTACAGAACATTAAATTGAATCTGCCACACAAGTTGTTGACAAGCATAAATTTCACTTTCAAATGTAGGAGTGTTATAGCACTGTAGAATCCTGGTTATTCAATAAAATTAATATACAGTCACACCTGCCCATGTACAGTGGTCACCTTTATTAAGTAGTTACCTGTATTAAAAGTTCACCTTTTCTTGTCCTGTCATAGATACTTTAATATGAAAGGAACCTCTTTTAAGAGGTCACCTGTCTTATAAGGCAGTGTTCCAGCTAGACCAAAATAGAGGGGTGCTGCACCCCGCCCCCGAAAATGTATGCCCCTCTGCCCTTTTTAGCCATCCCTTGTGCCCCTTCTACCCTTCCCTTGCACCCCTCTGCCCTTTTCGTGCCGTACATGAATCCCAAACGTGTACGTGTTGTCCACTCGTGACATTGTCTCAAAACTTGTCCAATTAATTTCTAATTAAATGTGTACAGGTGTTAAAGCGTGGCAGGTGTAATGCTTTTAACAACAATCACCTGTTGTCAGCTAATTAGTAATTAGTAATTTCCTGCCCTGATCAGTGAATATGTCCTTGGGTCATTGTAAAAAAAACCGACTGTGTAGAAATTTCACCCCAAAGCTCTGGATTAAGGTCCATAAATTTCTTTCTTTTCTGAACTTTGCTCGTTAAACAATATTTCATGAAATAAACTCACATTATTTTAAGATTTTTCATTCAGTACCTTTAAATATATCCAACAGATCACTTGAATGAACTATTTCAGTCAGTAGATCACAAAGACACTTAAGAATCTTTCTTCAATGTATCCACTTGTCTCCAAACTGTACAGCATTGCTGTCATACAGCCTTTGAGCACTGCAGAAGTTGAGAGAATTTTCTCTCAAGTTGCCTTAATCAAAACCAGCCACAGAGCTAACATTAAAACTGAGACATTTTCCAAAATTTTGAACATTAAGTACAACTGTGATCAGACACTTTTTTAATTCCATCATTGATGAGTGTGTACATGCCTTTTTGAAACACAAAAACAGAAGACTTGTAAACATAGTGTGACTTTTATTTTAGCTAAAATTGTATCTGGAACATTCATAACACTAATATTCTTTTTAGCACATGTCTTTTTATTGATCTTCAGATTTTAACTGCATTTCTGTACATACACTATGTAATAACATATATATAAACAATGAGTCATGTAGATGCATTGAATTTGATGCAAAGAGCTGAAAATGTAGTGCTGAAAGACATTTTTAATATTAAGTAACTGAAAATAACTATATTGCCCTTTTTCATAGTTTTTGATGTGCTGAAGTGACCTTTTTCCAAAGTTGCACCCCTCCATTTTCAATTCCTAGCTGGAACACTGTAAGGCTACTTTTTATTTGTCCCAAAGGTTTTTTACCTCTTAATTACAGGTTTGACTGTACTGTAATCAATAATTTACATTTGCTATCAAAAACATCAACATTTTATATGAAGCTGCATGTGTATCAGAGATCCTTGCAACTTAATACCTAGACAAGTACTAGATTCACCATTTTCAGTTGGGACTTACCAAAGTTTTCAAATTTCTAATTCTTACAATGGTTGGACTTACCAAAGTTTTCAAATTTCTAATTCTTACAATGGTTGGACTTACCAAAGTTTTCAAATTTCTAATTCTTACAATGGTTGGACTTACCAAAGTTTTCAAATTTCTAATTCTTACAATGGTTGGACTTACCAAAGTTTTCAAATTTCTAATTCTTACAATGGTTGGACTTACCAAAGTTTTCAAATTTCTAATTCTTACAATGGTGGGATTCACCAAAGTTTTCAAATTTCTAATTCTTACAATGGTGGGACTCACCAAAGTTTTCAAATTTCTAATTCTTACAATGGTTGGACTTACCAAAGTTTTCAAATTTCTAATTCTTACAATGGTTGGACTTACCAAAGTTTTCAAATTTCTAATTCTTACAATGGTTGGACTTACCAAGTTTTCAAATTTCTAATTCTTACAATGGTTGGACTTACCAAAGTTTTCAAATTTCTAATTCTTACAATGGTGGGACTCACCAAAGTTTTCAAATTTCTAATTCTTACAATGGTTGGACTTACCAAAGTTTTCAAATTTCTAATTCTTACAATGGTGGGATTCACCAAAGTTTTCAAATGTCTAATTCTTACAATGGTTGGACTTACCAAAGTTTTCAAATTTCTAATTCTTACAATGGTTGGACTTACCAAAGTTTTCAAATTTCTAATTCTTACAATGGTTGGACTTACCAAAGTTTTCAAATTTCTAATTCTTACAATGGTGGGATTCACCAAAGTTTTCAAATTTCTAATTCTTACAATGGTGGGACTCACCAAAGTTTTCAAATTTCTAATTCTTACAATGGTTGGACTTACCAAAGTTTTCAAATTTCTAATTCTTACAATGGTGGGACTTACCAAAGTTTTCAAATTTCTAATTCTTACAATGGTTGGACTTACCAAAGTTTTCAAATTTCTAATTCTTACAATGGTTGGACTTACCAAAGTTTTCAAATTTCTAATTCTTACAATGGTTGGACTTACCAAAGTTTTCAAATTTCTAATTCTTACAATGGTGGGACTCACCAAAGTTTTCAAATTTCTAATTCTTACAATGGTTGGACTTACCAAAGTTTTCAAATTTCTAATTCTTACAATGGTGGGACTTACCAAAGTTTTCAAATTTCTAATTCTTACAATGGTTGGACTTACCAAAGTTTTCAAATTTCTAATTCTTACAATGGTTGGACTTACCAAAGTTTTCAAATTTCTAATTCTTACAATGGTTGGACTTACCAAAGTTTTCAAATTTCTAATTCTTACAATGGTGGGGACTCACCAAAGTTTTCAAATTTCTAATTCTTACAATGGTTGGACTTACCAAAGTTTTCAAATTTCTAATTCTTACAATGGTGGGATTCACCAAAGTTTTCAAATTTCTAATTCTTACAATGGTGGGATTCACCAAAGTTTTCAAATTTCTAATTCTTACAATGGTTGGACTTACCAAAGTTTTCAAATTTCTAATTCTTACAATGGTTGGACTTACCAAAGTTTTCAAATTTCTAATTCTTACAATGGTTGGACTTACCAAAGTTTTCAAATTTCTAATTCTTACAATGGTGGGGACTCACCAAAGTTTTCAAATTTCTAATTCTTACAATGGTTGGACTTACCAAAGTTTTCAAATTTCTAATTCTTACAATGGTGGGATTCAACAAAGTTTTCAAATTTCTAATTCTTACAATGGTGGGATTCACCAAAGTTTTCAAATTTCTAATTCTTACAATGGTTGGACTTACCAAAGTTTTCAAATTTCTAATTCTTACAATGGTGGGATTCACCAAAGTTTTCAAATTTCTAATTCTTACAATGGTGGGATTCACCAAAGTTTTCAAATTTCTAATTCTTACAATGGTGGGATTCACCAAAGTTTTCAAATTTTTAATTCTTACAATGGTGGGATTCACCAAAGTTTTCAAATTTCTAATTCTTACAATGGTGGGATTCACCAAAGTTTTCAAATTTCTAATTCTTACAATGGTGGGACTCACCAAAGTTTTCAAATTTCTAATTCTTACAATGGTGGGACTTACCAAAGTTTTCAAATTTCTAATTCTTACAATGGTGGGATTCACCAAAGTTTTCAAATTTCTAATTCTTACAATGGTGGGACTTACCAAAGTTTTCAAATTTCTAATTCTTACAATGGTTGGACTTACCAAAGTTTTCAAATTTCTAATTCTTACAATGGTTGGACTTACCAAAGTTTTCAAATTTCTAATTCTTGCAATGGTTGGACTCACCAAAGTTTTCAAATTTCTAATTCTTACAATGGTTGGACTTACCAAAGTTTTCAAATTTCTAATTCTTACAATGGTGGGATTCACCAAAGTTTTCAAATTTCTAATTCTTACAATGGTGGGACTCACCAAAGTTTTCAAATTTCTAATTCTTACAATGGTTGGACTTACCAAAGTTTTCAAATTTCTAATTCTTACAATGGTTGGACTTACCAAAGTTTTCAAATTTCTAATTCTTACAATGGTGGGACTTACCAAAGTTTTCAAATTTCTAATTCTTACAATGGTGGGACTTACCAAAGTTTTCAAATTTCTAATTCTTACAATGGTGGGACTTACCAAAGTTTTCAAATTTCTAATTCTTACAATGGTGGGATTCACCAAAGTTTTCAAATTTCTAATTCTTACAATGGTGGGACTTACCAAAGTTTTCAAATTTCTAATTCTTACAATGGTGGGATTCACCAAAGTTTTCAAATTTCTAATTCTTACAATGGTTGGACTTACCAAAGTTTTCAGAAATCTCTTCTGGACTCAACAACATAAATTGCTACAAGTATCCCTGTGAATTTATGTGGAAAATTAAATGGGAACTATTTGACATATGTTGGAACTACGTACAGGTCAAACCCACTTACCCATTTATACTAATTAACATAATAAATTGTGAATATAATATGAAGGTGGGCGTAATTTATTGTTTGTCTTTTTCTTTATACTTAATTGTGATATTAAAAGGTCGCTGATATATTTTACCTTTTTGCATTGTAAGTAAAAAATAAATAATACAAATGTATAATCTTCACGAATTATAGTAAATATTAACTGAAATGTTTCTGTATGGATTATTTGGATATAACACCATTTTCAACAATATTTCAGTTATATCATGACGGTCTGTTTCATTGGTGGATAAAACCGTAGTACTTGGATCCAAGAAAACCACTGTTCTCACACACGTCAATGACAAACTTTATCACATACATAGCATAGTTGCACCAAGTACACCTCATCACTATATCATGGCTATAAAACGATATCATATTCAATGTTTTGGCTGAAATATTATTTCTTGTAGTGACATACAAACTGGAGACAACATAGTACAGAAAAGTAGGTCAAGAATAATCTCTGTTCCTTCATGTAAAATGTTTTAAATCAATTTTCACATTTGTACTGTTTGAGGAAAAAATGCATGTTCATGCACTGATAGTTGACATTAAACAACAATCAATCAATTAATCAGAGGAGAATTTATATGATTGGTTGATTATAGAGTGTTTTCTTATCAAATAAGAAGTATTTGGGAGATGAGAATTACAATGTAATACGATTGGTTGAGAATTCATATGATTGGTTGATTTTTTAATCATGACTTAACAACAATTGAGCACCATATTGTAACAAAATTAGCCTATCTAAATATTGTAAGTGATTGAAACATCACCTCTGAGAGGTGAGAATTAACATGACACTGATCGATTTCATTTAATGTAAAAATACAATTAAATTTCAGAGAATTCCAGCTTAAAAATGTCAGTAACAGCACTTTTAAAAAACATACCTATTTTAAGACAATGTAAGATATAGCAGCTGCAGTTATTTTTGATGGATTACAGTACATTTGTACGTTCACTGGTATTAAACTGATGTTTGTAACTTTAGTTACCTACATCCCAACATGGCGGACACGGAAAATGGTAAATTAGAATATCCTTGTTTTCTCTTTATCAGTAGTGCTTATTAGTAAGTCCAACGGTATGATTACAGGTGGGAATATTAGATACTCGAATGCATACATAAAAATGACGAAACTCTTATGAGAGCATTGAAATATTAACTTGAAAAAATTTGAAGGATGTACGTAACTCTTTGAAGTGATGTTCGTAACGTTAGAAATATATTTAAAGAGATGTCCGTACCTGCAGATTTCCATAACTGTTAAATAATAAGAAGGTGTTTAATTGCTCGTTAAGAAACTCTTGGTTTCAATTTAAAAGCAAAATTAAGCATGCAGACAACTTAAAACTAAAAAGAACAACAAGCAACGAAACGAAAGCATATAGAACGAGTATTAAGAAGAAAAACAATTCAGGGTCGCATACATGTACAGTATTCTACCTTTCTCACATTTTTAGGATGTTGATTTGTTTTAGCGTCATATGCGACTTATTGACAGTTGAAGACGTGTTGATCCATGAAACATCGTAATCATATCAATGTAAACAATTATAGACTTGCTACAATAAGTCCCTTTCTAACCTATGTGTATCTTGTGCGTACCCCTTTAATACGTTTGCTGCTGAAAGCAATGTATCTGTACTACATAAATATTGTTGGTAGAGATATATTACCTATAGCAACATATTTACTAACGTATACAAGAATATAGTTAAGGGACTTGTAGGAAATCTATGTGTATAATTATATTTAACATGGGTGAAGGAAATTCATGTATGCGATCCTGATTTAAACTAGAACTGTGAGTGACCTCACTGAGTGATACCCCCCGCTTGCAATACTATGATGTTCAAACTTTGGAATACAGGTATATTAGCAAGTTACCTATGAAAAATGAACGGATATGGAGTTATGGCAAGGAGACAACATCCATCTCCAAAATAAACTAACCAAGAACATACATCTAGGGGTCGCCACAAGTACACGACTCCCCTTTTCATGAAGGTATAAGTTGAATTATCTCCCCTTCTAAATTTTAGACAGCAATGGTATTCCTTCATGCACATCTGCAGGTTGTGTACAATGCATATTTATAAATGTATATGTATTTGTAAAACTTGAAATGGTATGATATAAAAAAAATGAACTTTTCGAAAACAGCTTTACCATAGATTAATCCAATTTTAATACTTACACATTATAGATTCGTTAAAAAGTATTATAAATCTTTATTTATCTGTATTTAATACAATAGTCTAACAAATTAATAATAAATTAATCTGGTTTCATTTCAGCATTAAAGGGAAATAATTAGATGTGTCATTCTTAAAATACTTGATCTGGTGTGTCCATTTTTATTAAAATAAGCAAAAAACACAAAGGACAATTAATTTGGTAATAATTCACAGCATATTTACACATAGAACTGTTAATTTACATACAAATATACTTTGTTAGAATTTATATATGAGACCCAGAATGGCCCTAATCGAATTTAATGATGATGTCGGAGGTCGCCATCCATGGGAGGTCCTAAACACCCAAAGGTCGGAAGTCAAAACGCCCTATTGCAAGGTCGTAGTTTATGAAAGACCCTTCTAGAGCACACAGTCCAAGACCAAATAGAAATATCAATATAATACTAAACAACTACATATGTTGTATTGACTGCCGCATCGGCCTCAGCACTATTAATTATCTGGTCATTCTCGATATCCATCGCTGTAAGATTACAAAAGATTACAGGAAACGCAAAGCCACGTGTTTATTATTGCTAATTGGAAATGAGCATTGGACAATGTGTTCTTCTCCCGCTACCCTCATCTTTCGTTCATCTCACTCATTCATAACCCTCTCATCCTCCGCTCTGTATTTTTCTCTCTCTCATGCATTATATAATCTCTCCCACCTCTATTACCCTCTCTATCACTTCAGGGATGTTTTTCTTTGTTTTCAAATTTTATTTATTACAAAAGCGTTGTTCTTTAAATGTTTTAAACATGATTTTAGAAACACCAAACTTTAAAGTTACCAACATCATATTTGAAAGTTACGAACATCGTTCAAAAATAATTCTACAGTTACTTACATCATTTGTATTTCTTAAAGTAGGTTTTGTGCCACATAGGAAAATTTAGTTGATTTAAGCATATCACTACAGTTAATTGTTAAAATATCTATACATTTGAAATGAAAATATTTGAAAATAAACTAAAAACAAAGAGAAAACAAGGATATTCTAATTTAGCATTTTCGGTGTCCGCCATGTTGGGATGTAGGTAACTAAAGTTACGAACATCAGTTTAATACCAGTGTATGTTGAAGTAAATGTTTTAATGGAACCCTGTAGAGTTTAATGAATTTAATTGACTCTGGTTTTAGATGGGCTTCATATCAGGACAGATATATGATTTTTTTTTGTGGTAAATAATAGCTAAACTGTGCAACTGGAAAAAAAATCATTAAAATGTTTGTTGAAAAAAAAATTAGTCCATACTTTTAAGAACATAACTAGAGGCTCCCATGAGCCTGTATAGCTCACCTGGGTATAATAACAACATCAGTCAATAAAACTTGATAACTTCGGGGGGGGGGGGGGGGGGGGGAAAAAAATGTAGCCCTCGTCATTGCAGACCCCTTCTCCAAAAAAATTTGGGCATGGGTTCCCCCTTTAATGTAACTTATCAAAATTGCTGTAAAAAAAACCATATATGTCAATGATTCTCAAAATTTAGCTTTTGCTACTTCACATTTTGTAATAGAGTTGCTTCCCTTTGATTATTTGAGTAACCAAAAGCAGTGAGTCAACAAAAAAATGCATTTCAAGAAGAATAACTCTTTACACACATGTCGCACATTTTCAACTGTGGGAAATTGACATGATGCAAATTTTTGCAATTTAAACTTAACATTTATCTCTTATAGTTTTTTAAATACAAGACGAAAAGCATTAATTTGATGAAAAAGGGCAATAACTCCAAGATGGGTAATGGGATTTACTTCAAAATTGCACGGTATGTAGATCTTGACATGCTGAACATTTTTGCAATATAAACTTAACCTTTATCTCTTACAGTTTTTGAAATATAAGACGAAAAGTATTAAAATTTTACAAATTTGATGAAAAAAGGACAATAACTCCAAGATGGGTAATCAGGTTTACTTCAAAATTGCAGGGTAGGTAGATCTTGACATACAGAACATGTTTGCTGTTTAAACTTAAAATCTATCTCTTATAGATTTTGAAATAAAGGACGAAAACTATTAAAATTTAGAAAATTTGATGAAAAAAGGGAAATAACTCCAAAAATGGGTAAGGGATTTACTTACAAATTGCAGGGTAGATAGATCTCACCATGGTGCACATTTTTGCAATTTAAACTTAACATCTATCTCTTATAGTGTTTGAAATAAAGGACGAAAAGTATTAAAATTTTGAAAATTTGATGAAAAAAAAAGGCAATAACTCCGAAATGGGTAATGGGATTTACTTCAAAATTGCAGGGTAGGTAGATCTTGACATGCTGCACATTTTTGCAATTTAAACTTAACATCTATCTCTTATAGTTTTTGAAATATAAGATGAAAAGTATTAAAATTAAAAAAAAAAATTGATGAAAAAAAGGGCAATAACTCCAAGATTTACTTCAAAATTGCAGGGTAGGTAGATCTTGACCTGCTGAACATGTTTGCAGTTTTAACTTACCATCTGTCTCTTATAGTTTTTGAAATAAAGGACGAAAAGTATTAAAATTTGGAAAATTTGATGAAAAAAGCACAATAACTCCAAAATGGATAATGGGATTTACTTCAAAATTGCAAGGTATGTAGATCTTGACATGCTGAACATTTTTGCAATTTAAACTTAAGCTTTATCTCTTATAATTTTTTAAATATAAGACGAAAAGTATTAAAATTTAAAAAATTTGATGAAAAAAGGGCAATAACTCCAAGATGGGTAATCAGATTTACTTCAAAATTGCAGGGTAGATAGATCTTGCTGTGCTAATCATTTTTACCCCTGTCAGATTTTTGATATTATTAACAGTTTTTGAGTTATTACCCAAAACCTGCAATTTTACCATATGTTCTATTTTTAGTAACAGTGGCCATGTTGGTTGGTACACGGCATCATCAGACACAATTTTGAAACTGGACACCCTAGTGATGATTCATACCAAGTTTGGTTTCCATTGGTCTAGTACTTTAAGAGGAGAAGATTTTTGAAAAAGTTTACGACGTACGACGATGACGGACGACAAGTGATGGCAATAGCTCACCTGACCCGAAGGGTCAGGTGAGCTAAAAATACCTTTGGAAAAAAACAGTAAGTAATGATAAATCTGGTCATTCTGACAATCAAATCTTATTATTCTATCAAGTAAATCATTTTATTTTTTTTAAACAACATAAAGAAAATTGAATATTTTATACAACACAAAAAAAACAGGTTAAAAAACAAATAATTTATCCCGTTTATATAGGTGTCATGACAACATCCTGAAATTTATAAAAAAAAATAATGCCATGCATCTTAATAATGTACATGTCTTATAAAACCAAAAAAAGACATCTTATAAAACAATTACCATATATGTTAATCAACAAATAATAACACAGTGGTTCAGCTAGACTTTGAAATCTTCAGGACAATTACCAGTTTTATCAAAATTTCTTCAGGACGTTCTTTAATAAATAAACTAATTTTAGCAAAGTTCTTCTGGACAATTTGAGAAATAGTGGGTAAATGTCCAGTGACCGGTGCCTTGCTGAATCACTCCTAATATTTAAAATTTTCTCTTACCTTTGGCCATCTGTTTCCCCATCTTCATCCATCTTTAATATGTTACTGTATATCACATCCAGATCTTTGATGTGTAAACTAGAAAAACAAATATAGGTCATCAATGTTTAACTACCTGTTTTGTCTTTTTTTTGGGGTCATATATCTTAATTTTCCACTATACTCATCTTTTCAAATTTGTCATACTTTTTTATGTGAATTTATTATATTATATTGTAATCCCTTAGAAAAAAAAGTAATTGAAATAATAAATAAAAAATTAACATAGTTCCATTAAATTCTAAAAAAAAAATACATATATCTCATAATTCCTTTGAAGTCTATAACAATATCATACTTAAATAGGTACAATTCTCTCAACAGGAAACTATATGTATTGAAAAAAAAAGAAGAAGATTTTTTACTACAATTGTACAAGAAGTCATGTGATTCTATATTTTATGACAGTATATTCTATTGTTCTTTATAAATACAACGCAGTTTACAAAATATGTACTGGTAAATCATCATCGTTTGTGGAATGTTCCAGACATTTTATTACCATTTAAACATCTGTTCCATAACAACTTTTGTTACTTTTTAATCCTTTGACATATATGCATACACATGTGTACTACAGACCTTGGGAAATTCAGTCAGCACAACCCTAATTAACACTATAAAAATGACAAGGTTGTATTTTACAATTAGCATTATGTACCATAAGACGTATGGTATACAGTATGTGATCATATACATGTACACATATGTTGCTCTGGTCTTATATCTAATTGTACAATTATCATACAGTCAAACCTATATTAAGAGGACACATTTGGGACAAAGAAAATGTGGTCTTATAAGACAGGTGACCTCTTTAAAGAGGTTCATTTCATATGAAATTTTCTATGACAGGACAAGAAAAGGGTGACCTTTTAAAACAGGTGACTGCTTAACAGAGGTGACAGCATGGACAGGTTTGACTGTATAATTTTACTTGAAAACAATCTAATTAAACTTAGATATTTGTTGTGTCTCTTTTTTCTTTCTTTGGTGATACCCTAACATCTAACATCTAATCAGATATAGGGTAAGGCCGTAAGGGTTCATATTTTCAACAGACCAATCAGTGAAGTGCTTACTAAATCTTTAGGTAATCAGATACAGGGTCAGGGTTCATATTTTCAACAGACCAATCAGTGAAGCACTTACTAAATCTTTAGGTATCAAAACCGAGTACACATCCCTGAGTTGTTATCCGATTGGTCAATTCATTTAACTGTCTTGCATATGATTGGACGGTAAAAAATGAATGAAAAGTTACATTATATGACCCGAAACGGGATGTTATTAGATGTTAGTGTATTGCCAATGATACAATACAGCAAACATCTTATTTTAAAAATAAAATACAACATACATCTTATTTTAATTAGATAGACTTGAAAACAATATGCCTTTCTTATGAGTTGAATTTAGTTCCTATTATATGACTTTTTGCATTATTATTTGTTTACAACATTAAATTGTAAAAATAAACATTTTTTTTCTCAAATATGTATACATTGTACATGTATACCATTTCTGACAAACCTAGTTTTATTTTCCTGGGATCGTAAATAACACAGTCAAACCTGCTTTAGTGACTACCTCTATTTAGCTATAACTTGTTTTGTGTGACCTTAATTTTGATTTCACTTCATTGTACATTTCAAGCCCAATCAAGGGCCTGTGTGGCTCAATGAGTTAGGTAGTTGGATTACCTAACAACCATACAAGCCTATCACCAATACGGCGTGGGTTCGCGCCCGGCTTTGTAAATTACAAAAAGGGTGCACTCGACTCGCAGCCGCAAGTGATAAAGTTTACCAGTTACTTGTCCATGGTCGGTGGTTCTCTCTGGGTACTTCGGCTTCTTCCACCACTAAAACTGGTCGACATGATATAGCTGAAATATGGCTGAAAGTGGTGCTAAAACACCAAAAATCAATCAAAATCAATCATTGTACATTTCATATTAATTAAACCTGTATTTAGTGATACACCTGTGACCTTATATTATGTTAATGTCAATTTTGGAAGGTTCAGGTTTATGGTGTTTAACAGCACTTTCAACAATATTTCAGATTTATTGTGGCGATCAGTTTTATTGGTGGAGGAAACCGGAGTAACCAGAGAAAACAACTGACCTGTCGCAAGTCACTGACAAACTTTATCCATAAAGTTGCATCCAGTACACCTTACCATGAACAGGGTTCGAACTCACAACTTTAGTGGTGATATACACTGATTGCACAGGTAGTTGAAGGTAAAATCCAACTACCATACGATAACAATGCCACCCCCCCCCCCCCCCCTGAGAAGTAGATAAAATTAAACGTAACAGAGATCAAGAACTTACTCTAAAATATTGCAATAAGGTATAATTTCCTGAAATACCCTAAAAATTGAATTAATACAGAGCTGAATTTCAGAAGCAAGCAGTCTGTCTTTTAATTGAAACCTGATACAATATATAAATTACGGAATAAAATTGTTCTCTATTTTAACTCCATTATACAAATATATATTATTAGAAAAAGAAACAAAAGATTTGCATATTTAAAAACATGATGAATTTAAATGTCAGTTAACACATAAATAATGAAAATTTACATTAATCACACTAAAATTGTTTCAATTTTGACAAATAGCCACTTTTGTCTTTATGGAGCAATGATCAAAAAACAGATATCTATTCTATGTTAAAAAGGGTCTAAATTAAACAGCTTACTCCTCCACTAATTTCTATTATCCAATAAATAATAGGTAGTATATCCTCCAGCAATTTATACAAGGTATATACATGTACAACGTATGTACTGAGGAGTTACAAATGGCATCCAATAATACAGCTTGCTTTCTGTGAGAATGGACAGATGGTCATAATTTCCCACACTTTGGGGGATTCCGGAGAAACTAGTGCAGTCCTCGAATTAAAAATTTTAATTTACAGGTTCGAAGCAAATTACTGAATTTATTTTTATACAGTTCTAAATTAATACTGAAAAATTTACTGGTCAGAAAAACTTTACTGGTCTTGGGCCAGAGGACCGGTGCTCATGGCGAGGACCACTAGTGGACTATAAAACTAGATGTAGCTTCTCATCTGCAGGGTATAACTCTACAAACGAGGCTTCCACTGGTTACACACACAATTGGTCAGTGACTCTGATTGTTCTATTTTTATGATATTATTGACTGTTCATTCATTATACATTGTGATGCATCATGGTCTTGCAGCCGGGGTCAAGCGAAATCCAGATTTTAAGTCAACCAAAACATTTTCCATTTATTCAAACAAATTCTTTCATAATTTTCACTTGTCCGAATCCAGTTGTACTTGTAGCAGGCTTCGGGTAGTTGGGTTAGTGCAAAGACTGCTTTACTGTTTCTTTTTCTGACAGTCTATAGCAAAGAAATGTAATTTTGAAGTATTACATACAGTTTCAAATGACGTTACTTTCAGTCTCGAGTAAGGTGCGAGTCTCTTTTTATCATTAATCAAAACAACAAGCCTATTTCGTTTTTTTTTCTTTTTGTTGCAGCAGAATATGACATATTACTTGTAAATATATTCATAAATCATTAATAATCATCATAACAATAACTAAATATATCTTATAGTAATAAAATGACAGGCACAAAAAATATATAACAATGAATATATTATTTTATAATTCTTAAAATAAATTGTTATGACCATATGATGCATAAAAGAAACAAGCTGTTTAATTTCAAATGTCTTGTAAATATAATTCTTTATATACACGTGTGATGAACTTTCTAATCAATTTAATTTTTTTTATATCTAATGTTTTATGATTTGAATGTCATTACCAATTAAAGACACTGATATATATTTTGTGTTGATTTACAGTTTGGTTTTGGTTTTATGGTGTTTAACGCCACTTTCAACAATATTTCAGTTATATTGTGGCGGTCAGTTTTATTTGTGGAGGAAACAAGAGTTCCCGGAGAAAACCACCAACCTGCCGTAAGCCACTGACAAACTTTATCACATAATGTATTGAGTACACCTCACCATTAGCAGGATTCAAACTCGCAACTTTAGTGGTGATAGTATAGGCACTGATTGAATATAGGTAGTTGTAAATCCAACTACCATAGGATCACGATCATGACGGCCCCTTATGATTTTGGTGTTGATCTACATGGATATGATGGCACATGTGTATATATATTGATATATCATAATTGCTTCATTTACTTTCACACAGATACTTGTAACTCGTCTGAGCGAGTTCTGGACTCATCACTTGTGTTTGGGACTCTCTGTTTTTTACGAAAAATAACAAAGAATGTATTATTGGGACTCCTAACTTTTTATGTAGTTGGGACTCATCAAAATTTTATCATACAAGGATCTCTGCTTTCATAATTTATTAGGAAACAGATTAATATAAGCATTACTCTTGTTTCTGAATCCTATATTTTATTGTATTATGAACAGAAAGATTATATGTTATTTAAGAAATAAATCATGGAAGCCAGAATGTGTTGGGAGTTTTAACATGGATTGGCAGATATTAGTATTTTATCCCAAGCCATAAGCGAAGGATAAAATTTACTAATATCTGCCAATCCATGTTAAAACTCAAAACACATTCTGGCTTCCATGATTTATTTCGATTCTGATATGTCTAAGAGTGCAAATACGTAGTATACTTTGATTGGAAGACGGTAATTTATATTTACGCTTGCGGAAAATGTCGCACACAATTTATGTAACTCGAATAATACTGTGCTCTCTATCGGCATTATTCGGGTTACAATTCATGCTGCCAATGGAAAAGTCAGTCACATTCACCGGCATGTGCTAATGACATTATACCGTTTGTTAACAAACCGAAAGAAGGAGGTCATGTTAGAATTATCAATAAAATATGTTTAAATCATAATTTATTTTTTCCTTGAAACAAAGCTTCATTTATACCTTGTCAGTTTTATTTGTTAATATTATGATGATAAACCATTTTACTCTTTGTTTAACTGTTTGATCAATTGAGCAAAAAAATTAATTGTTTGTTTTTTTCAATCTAATAAAATGCATGTTTTTTAATGACTGTCAAATTTATTGTTAAATTTGTCATTAAAGCATATAAAAATTAAAGTTAAATGAAAATAGGATTCATTACTGTCAAATATTTGATTGCTAAAAAAAAAACATCTGAAGAAAAACAAATTATTATTGAATTTGAATTAAACATTTTTATTTGCATTATTAAATATGAATGCAAAATGAGGTCAGACACAAGTTATTACAACATTATATAAAGCCCTTTCTCTATTACTGAAATGATTAGTTTGGCTTATGGTGTTTAATGCCACTTTCAACAATATTTCAGTTATATCGTGGCAGTCAGTTTTATTGGTGGAGAAAACCACTGACCTGCTGTAAGTCACTGACAAACTTTATCACATAATGTTGTATCGAGTATACCTCGCCCTGATCCTGAACAGGATTCGAACTAACAATTTTAGTGGTGATAATTCTGATTGCATAGGTAGTTGTAAATCCAACTACCATACCATCACGACCCTTATTGAAATGAGTAATTGAGAGTATTTAAATGTTGATCTAAACAAATTATCCTACAAAATCTGTTTACTTGTGCAGTCGTGATACCTGTTTAAAAACAATATGTTTCATGCAATGGCATTTTGAAAATTTTCTTTTGACTAAACAGGCTGAAATGTCCAATAAATTCTTTACTCTTTTAATGGAGGAAATTAAAAGTTTAGACGGTAATCGTCAACCTCAGGGAGGTAACTTCTCGTAATAGTTTTTACTACAGATGAGCAGCAACAATATATGGAGGTAGTGGTTTTTTTTTTTACCTCAGAATATATTATTAGGGCAGCAATTTCAGACAAAATATTTGAAAAGCACAATAATATCTATATAATGGAGATATTAACAACCCCAGTTTTTTATCTGCAGATCTTGTTGGACAAAGTTTTGAAAGAGGAACACCCAAGAACCATTCTAGCCATGTTGGGATTAATTTGTTCCAGTGGATTTTGAGAAATAGATTTTAAAATGAATTTCGGTCAAATTAATAGGGTTAATTTGCATATTTGCCAAAAAAATGGACAAATATATGTTAACTAATTTCCATATACACATACTATATAAATATATAAGCTCATTCCAGTCAGAAATGCAGAAGTATTGGCTATTTCAAGAAAATTTCTATCTTTAGTAACAGTGGCCATCTTTGATGGATGGCAGGATTGTCCAACATAGTTTGAAATAGAATCATCTAAGGACTCTCCTCACCAAGTTTGATAAAAATTGACCAGTGGTTTCAGTAGAGATATTAGAAGGTTGGTGGATCCGTAAGACACAATTTTTAAGAAGGTAAACCAAGAGTCCTTTTAGCTAAGAATACCCAGTGTAGTCAAACTTGGCCCTGTGGATTCAGAGGTGACATCGAAATTATGAAAGTTAACAGACAGACAATGGATGAATCAGGGCCATAACTAGGAGGCAGGGGTATGGGGGCCGCTGGTTATGTAAGTCCCCCTGCCGAAAATTGTGACTAAACGCCCGAAAATAACGCATTTTTTTAATCGATTTCTATATTATTGAGACACTTTATATACAATAGCGATCACGCTGCCAAAGCTTCTATGCTATGAAAAATAAACATAATGTAACTTGTTGATTTTTAAAATAATAATATTATTTTAAAAATCAATTTTAATAAACAATTTCAAATGACAGTACTTAAAGTCGGTAAATACAAGATGGATTTCCCTATTGCCACTCGAATCCCGCTTAATAGAACAGCTTCTGGAATTCCGACAGTATCATTACGATGGGCGTGAGTCATCGACAACCGACATAGGCTATCCTCAGTCATTGTTGCTAGAAACACCAAGTCCTAAGGTACAGAGAAAGACCTCTCACATGCACAGGAACAGACTGGTAATGTTAGAAGTAGCTTTAAAATTCCACGAACATTTGGGTACAACTACAAGTCAGCGTCAGCATAAGAAATTGAGTTTGCAAGTGTCGTGTTGACAAACTGTAAGTTTCAGCGGCTACATTTTGCCCCCCATCTGTCAACCTCTTGTGGAAGATCATTTGGGTATGGCATGTCATTTTAGTTGAAGTTTGTATGATACGTCCTTTAGTATGATCTAATGACACTTGAAAGTAACTGGAAAATGAGCACTTTAAATGTTCATGGGAAGTCTATGAAATTATTTCATAAACATTTTGCAGTAGTACATGTATGATGGTCTATTATATATTGTTTATTCAGGAAATAAAAGATACTATACTAAACTCTATGGAAGTTCTAGATTTAGAGACCCACTAAATCGGAGCACTTGCAAAATAGAGAAAACAAGGATGGATCCAGCGTGGTCTAAATTAACGGAACCAAACTCTGGATTTTTTTTTCTTCTTCAGAAAATCAGACGAGGCAGTTGAGGCAACTGCCGTGTCTGTCTCAATGGTAGTTACGGCCCTGTGAATAATGACAGAGTGATGGCAATACCTCACCCGACCCTGTGATCTAAAAAAAAGTATTGCAGACAACTATACATCAACAAAAGCCACTTTTTGTCATGCTACTCGATGAAGTTGCAGCTCCATCGCTGATCGGCCATTATTGTGCTATCCACACTGAATATATTTACATACACATAATTAAGATAGAAGTAAATAAAAAAAAGTTATTGCATATTTATATGTTGCTTTACTTTTACTCAACGAAAAATTAATATTCAGCCCTCAAAGTAGCTTTTTAAGTGAAGTGGTCTATTGGCCACCAGACACGAAAATTTAGTGGCCAAATAAAAAAAGTGTCCAGGTAATAATTTCAGGTTGCCTTTCAAGCAAAATAACCATTATGAAAATTATTGAGTGTTCAAATGATCGATCCTTTATCATTATGAAAAGAGTAAAATATCATAATCAACAATTCAACCAATATCAACAAAATGAACAGGCGACCGTTTCACTAAAGTTATCGTAAATCGTAAGTCTAAGATCACTCTTACAATTTCCTTACATGCACGTATACGTGCGTTTCACTAAGCTAGTCCTAATCGTAAGAGTTACGACTTACGACTTGCGACAAGTAACATCTCCTATAACGGGGGTCAAAAAGATATCGCATCATTTATAGTATATCTCAGAAACTGATTACATTAAAGTTCACATTCGGTTAATTAAATATTTTAAATTATTTAATTAGCAAAACAGTGAAATTTCTATTTTCCTTTTGATTTGGTACACCAGTTTGATCGGTTTTGTTTAGGGTGGTTCTACTTGAGAAATCTGCTCAATAATTAAAAAATTTTCTTGTCCTTGGTTATGTAAATTTCTTTGTTAAAGTTTGTTATATTACATGGAATATTTGGCTGTTAGTATTTATATTGAATGTTTTACTGTGACTTGTTTAAAAAATCACCTCCCACCTCTTAATTTATGCTTATGCATATATTTAAACGAGGAAACGATAGGCGGACTCTGTTGCCAAAATAAAAATATATAATATTTATATGATTTGTGAAAAATATTGATATTGTTTAATATGTATATATTTATTGAATTTATTATTTCTAGCACTACAAGTTATACCTATTGGCTTTTCATTTCACCCCTTGATAATAAAAAAAATCCTTCACATTTTATATCCAACTAATTCTTAAATATATTTGCTTTAAGGAATTTTGAATAATAAATAAATCAAAGCAATTAGAAAAAAAATGTACAAAAATGTATTTGCCAAGAGTAAAATGTTACAAAACTTATTGTATAGAATAATGTTTTTTGATAAATTACATGCTATATGTACCCGATATAGTTCCTATCGATATAGTGGGATTTTTTTTTAAGAAAAAAAAAATGTCTAAGTTAGTCTAAAAAATATTTGATTTTGCTCTATGTGAAAAAAAAATTTAAGTCTGAAAACACCATTGACCAACAACAACAAAATTGAGGTAAAAAATATGCATTCAATAAAAACGATCTGAAGAATCTTCTAGAAATGTATGCAGTGCAGATCTAGAAGACAGCCTTGGAAAAGAAGAACTTTATTTAAGGAAAATGAAAATTTTTGATGTTTGAGATTATTATATAGTAGCAATTATGAAATTATGTTTATTCAACTCTATTGGATCATAAAGACAAACTATTTGCAAATATACATTTTTATGAAAAAGCAAGAAGCAACATAAACATTCAAGATGCTTGAACATGTTGAAACTCAAACATAGCATAAAACTGCTGGAATATATGAACACTACCAAGTAAAACAAAGTAAGAATTGTGACTAGAACATAAAGTCTCTTTTGTAGTTACAGAGGAGTGAGTGATTGTTGTTTAACCCCAATTTAGCAAATGTTCAGCTATATCATGTCGAGAACAAGTAAATTTTCAGTGAGATGATGATGAGGTCCGCTTTATTTTAGACCAACACGCTGAGTTGGATTTTTATAGTGCTAGCTCACTGAAACAACAGTCCGCTGGTAGACATGTCGCTCCACTCGGACACATTATTCTGATTCCGATCCAACCAGTCTGTGCTCTTACTCCTTAATGCTGTGCTTAGCGGAGAAGCAACAAATACCAATTTTATAGTCTTTGGTATGACCCGATCGGGGCTCGCACCCACGATCTACTGCACTCGAGGCGAGTACGCTATCCATTACGCCACCGATGTGGTATTTGTAGTTACAGAAAAGTTCATTAAGTTTAGAAAATGTGTTCCAAGCAACACACGATATTGGGGGTAAATAAATGTGCTTGTTGTTCTGATTAATGTATGTAGATTTCTCATCTCTTTTTGTAAAGTTTGAGCTCTACAAGGCGTCTTTTGATAAATATCTGCTTGAATTTACTGGTAAATCTTTTGTAAAAAAATATTTGAAAAATTGTTTTTGCCTCATGTATGTATAAAAAAGATTGATCTACCTGATGTGTGAAAAAAAATGGTTTTCTACTGACATGAAAAAAGAATTCTATCAAGCATGAAAATCCCCCTGTAAAAATGGTTGTTGCCTAAGAGAGTTGTAATTGATCATAAACTTCGCATTCAATAATTTCTAGAGAGCCATTTAATAATTCTCCAAGTAATGCATTAATTTATAAATGAATTGAAGAACTAGGTACAAATAATGATTTGATGCAGGTTCTATTTATTTGTTGCCCGGTGCTAGTAAATAAAAGTGGGTTGAGTTTATCGCGAAAAATCTGCCGTGTCTTCTCTAACATGTCTCTATTCCTGAAAAAGAGCTACAAACAACGCGGTCATCTTTGCTACATGTACATAGGTTTACGATTTACGACTTACGACTACCTACCACCACTCTTAACTTTGCGATCACTTTTTATCGTAAGTTGTAAATCCTAACTATTAGTGAAACGGTCGTAACTCTTAACAGTACACTTACGACTTACGACCTTTAGTGAAACAGTCGCCAGGTACTTATCTTATCAAATTATTGCACAAAATGAAGACCATTACATATGCCAATGCCTGGGTATCCAGGTCCTTGCACTAAGCACATAAAGTGGCAGGGTTAAACCCCTACTCACTTTTTACTTATTAATATTAATGTATGTGAAACTGACAGATCCTTCATAGTAAAGTTGTTTTTTTTAAATTGACAATAAAATTAATTTGTACTCAGGGCTCACCAAACCAGGCGAAGTGGGAGAAATTATCTCAATATATCAGCTGAAATCGCCCTCCCTTGACTCTAAAGCGAAATCAAAGTCGCCTTGTTTCTTTTTGCAAGTCGCTCCTTTCTAGCAAATAATCTGTGTATTATGTTAAGCTGATTGACAAAGGAATTGTAATCAATGTTAAAATACACAAGAATGAGAGAAAAAGGCTTTATTCAAGAAATAAAGAAAATTTTACTTGTTGAGACAAAAGTATCATGGCAAATTTCTAAATTTGTACTGACGAAATTCCAGGTGAAAATTAAATTCAAAATCTAAAAATAATCAAACAGACGCGGAAACATGTCTCTATGAAGTCTCCCTGTCATGCCTTCACTTCTCCCTCATGTTCTCTGAGGGAGAAGTAAAGTATTCCTTATTTTGCAAGTGTGGTGAGCCCTAGAACTACTACCGGGGTACTAGATCAACATGCTTAGTTGGATTTTTTGTAGTGCTAACACACTGAAAATACTGTACGCAGATAGACCTGTCACCCCACTCGGACACATTATCCCGATTCCGAGCCAACCAGTCTTTGCTGTTTCTCCTTAATTAATGCTGCGTGTTTAGCGCAGAAGCAACAAATACCAATTATGGTGACCAATAGTGATTTTTAGGCCACCAAGTGGCTTATTAAGTCACCTAAACGACTGTTTTAGGGCAGGTATTTTACTCAGGAATTTTTTCTAATTTACTTTTATTTGAATTTCGAATATTGTCGATATTCAGTGCGGTCAGCACAATCATGGCTGATCAGTGATGGAGCTGCAGCTTTATCGGCAGCAATCTGAATTTGGTCTAATTGGCTATCATTCAAACAGACACTAATGGCAACTATCTATACATTATCATGAAGAACATCCTTTAGTCATTTGGACACAGAAGATGGGGGGGGGGAAAAAAAAGGCTAAATCTTCAGAAGTATGGCATTTTTCTGGCTTTGCTTCATAACATGATTATTGTGGGTTTTTTAATTTTTTAGTTAGAATCAGTTGCACCTTATTCAATCTGTAAGGTTTCTAAAAATGGTTTGATGAAAAACGTGAAGTAATTACCATTTCTCATCACGCTTAGCTGACTCGAAAGATTGAAAGAGTATATAGTTTTGCATTTTTAGTTTGAAGTGATCGATGATGTGCTACACGAATGTAGTGTCGCATTTGTTTTGGGTTGTGCTGGTAGGGACGGAAAAGGTAAGGGCAGGTAATCCTATTTGATATGCCACGAAATGTCAAGAAATTTTCGTGATTCATCAATATCAAAATGACAGCGGGTGGGTATTTGCTTGTAGTTGTACCCAAATGTTCGTGGAATTTTAAAGCTACTTCTAACATTACCAGTCTGTTCCTTTGCATGTGAGAGGTCTTTCTCTGTACCTTAGGACTTGGTGTTTCTAGCAACAATGACTGAGGATAGACTATGTCGGTTGTCGATGACTCACGCCCATCATAATGATACTGTCGGAATTCCAGAAGCTGTTCTATTAAGCGGGATTCGAGTGGCAATAGGAAAATCCATCTTGTATTTACCGACTTTAAGTACTGTCATTTGAAATTGTTTATTAAAATTGATTTTTAAAATAATATTATTATTTTAAAAATCAATAAGTTGCGTTATGTTTATTTTTCATAGCATAGAACACGGCTGGTAATCGGCACAAGCAGAACAGTTGGTTCTGCAAAGAAATTTGTGAGGATAACTTCCGGTTTTGGTGGAGGAGAGTTCACGAAGACGCTTCGCAAGGTATGTACATGTCAAAAATTGAAATTTTCTTTTTTACTGCTCGAATATTGCAAAATCAGAGAATGCTATGCTGTGGCGAATGCTTTCACGATTAGAAACATGTATAGTTTATTTATATGATTTTTTCTACTTAATTTGTGGATTTTACATTTTTCTTGATAAAATGTGGAAAAATGTATAGAATGTAAAATTCTAGAAGAAAACAGAAAAACACAAATGATGAAACTATGTGAAGCTCTGGAAGAGGCAAGGGGGTTGGTATACAGACTATAGAACAAAATGGGCTGCATATACAAATCATCTTGGATTGCACCTCATGTAAAATAAACCAACTGATTCCATATACAAACCAGGAATTAGTGCAAATTGAAAGAGCCACGCAACACTACTGCTTTGTGTCACATCAAAAGAGAACTGAAATATTGAAGAACATTATGTAGAAGGGCAGATACATGTAGTCAATAGCTACCGTCTTTTACTACGTATAGAATGCGGTTTTATGCTTTAAAATGATAAGCTGTAGGGGGGGGGTGCATTTTATGCATAGGAGTAAGTATCAGACACTTTTTTTCAGGTCACGTAGAGAGTTTCGGTAGCATAGCTTCGAGTCCACGACCGGCAATATTCCCAATGATCGACGAATTCATGTTCAAATAATATTAATTGTGTTCATTATTTATATGTGTTATTTAAAATAAAATTGTATAAAAATTGTACTTATTGCTTGTTCATTGCCTTTTTGAAAGGTTTGTAAATATGTATTTATTCTCGATGTTTGTCAATAATCATACTTGTTGTGCATCAGTGTTGTTGTTCAGAACTAATTGTCCATACGAATGCAGGAATAACTGTCAAATGTTTTGCTATCAGATATGTTTGGTACAATGCATTTGTAAATTTACAATGCATTATCAAGTGCTGCTCTGAAATTATGAAATCGTTGCCTGTTTGACCGACAGTTCCGTTTGAAGCTGCCATATTATTTGTACAGATGATGTATTGGTCATGTGACACCTTTATATTAGGAAAAATAAACAAGTTTTTTGTGTAGAATATGTTTCTATTTCGTCTGCCAATTAGAGTGATATTTTACCTTTATGCAATCTCTTTTTTTCCTGCGGTGAAATTACATGTGTTTGGGTATTGAACCTTAGTTTGATTTATCGATTTTTATAGCAGATGACAAGGTCAAGGACCGTATACTGTATAACAAGGTGTGAAAAGATAATAGAACATACTGGGACACCTGTCAATATTGATGAAAAACACAATTGAATACTTGTAATCATTAAATGGTTAGATAAACAAATTAAATCAAATGTGTGTTTGTGTATAGGATTTAATCTGTTTATATAACCATTAACTAAAATAAAAGAAAGCGGATAATTTTTACCTATGATTTTATTCGACATGAATAACAATGCAAGTAATTTAATAACAATAATTTTTAATTTAATAATGTTCAGTTCAGCACTATATTAAATATCACTTTTGATCAGGTCTTAATTAATTTTGTTACTTATGTATTGTTTTCTCTTTATGAGCTTGGACATGCACATGTAATATTTGAATCGATCGTAATTACTTCCTATTGCAAGCTTGACCCAAGCTTGCCTATCTTTGATCATATTGGTTCATTATTTGATGAATTTACTAATTAAAGATTAAACATATCTAAATATTTATTATTTAAAACAACCATATTTCGTGTGAAGAACGACAAACAAACAAAAATTTAACTGCTCCATCCGTATCATTTTTATTGCCATTTTGAACTTGTTTTCAAATTAAACATTAGCGATAAACTTCCTGCATTCACAAAACAGCTAATTTTCGTTTGCAAAATCTAGAATAATCGGCTTAAACTCTTTTAACAAAACTAATTTAACATTTCCCTATCTAAAGTTCATTAAAAATACATGGATTAACAAATACTTGATCTGTGGTAAGCAGTATTTTGCCGTTGGAACGAGGATTTCTACAGTGCATGTTTTACTGAATCTTCCTGCGTTTTATAGATAGGAACTAGAATTTTCACCAGATTTTTTGGGGAGGAAAGGGGGTGCGCTTTATGCACCAGTGTGTTTAATAGACACCAAAAGACGGTAATAGTACATTTCTAGAACTGTTTTTTCGGAATTTATCAAACTTATATAAGTCAGGTAATAGCATATTTTCCTTACTGTGTCCAGCACCCGATCCGTTCATTAAAGAGATCGTTTTACATTTTAAACTGTTTATACACATACTTAACTGATGATTTTACCTTTTATGAGTCAATTTGTTCTAACAACGGAAGAATTGCTGTATTCGGAGAGTGCATGAAGGAAAGAACATTTGTATAAATTACAACTGCGCTTTTATCTTTTAGTGCTGTGTGTATATACGTTTTTACTAATATGAATAACTAAACAGCGGAACGGACTTTTAACAACGCTATTAATTGTAATACTTTTGTGAAACGACTATTTTACAATACACGTTTTATACTTTTTAGTATCGGATGTACATTTGTAAATAAGTTTTTATGCCACTAACCGAACTTACACAACATGGAAATGATGAACTTTTAACTACTACGTATATTTTATCATAACTGTAAATACGTATCTTTTTAAGAATGTGCCCGTTATGTTAGGTTTTATAATTTTATCCATAATTGGAGTGCTCCGAATTCCGGAGGAATTTTACCTGTACAAAGACAAAGATAGGGGGTACATGTGTTTAAATAGCCATAACTTCATCAATCTAACAGATATCTTGTTCAAATAAATTGCATTTCACTTCAGAAATGCTATAGATAACATCTGATTTCAATAAATTGTGCTCATCATTCAGCACAAAATTCAGTTACCATTCCTAAGAGGCTAAGTCAGTAACTTAATAGATACGATAACGTAACCTTCATTCCGCTTGTGCTCCAGTTAGGGTTACGAGTCGGTCCCATTCAACGTATGGGAGCAAATTAAAATTTTCGTTAAGTGAATATTTCAACTTTCTTTTTGCATATCTGGTCATAACTTATTATTCCCTACAATTTTTAAGTAATGGCGATACGAAATAAGTGTTACAATACCTGTTTCTGCCTTCACGATCGATTTAGTATTCGAAAATTGTTTCTTGTCCGCCATGGCACCTTACGTATATTCTTGTGATGGGCGGAGCCTATCCATATATGGATCTGAATGCCAAATATAAAAACTTACTACGATGTTAAATACTACGATTGATCCAAATAAGGATATCTCCAAAACGAGGCAAGTGCACGTGAAATAGCAACTTGTAAACAAAATGTCGGACAGAAAGAAGATTTCATTCATTCAAATTTTCAGATGGATATAAGTCTACCATGGATTGATGCAGCGTTTACTTAACACCTCAAGCTTTACCTAAAATATATTTATCTTTCACCCCCGTTAATTTTTCCAACCACTTACAACGGAATTAGGACAAAAAACCGCCCGGTGTGAATCACTCTGGGCGCTGCCCCCATACGTTGAATGGGACTGATTCGTAACCCTCGCTGGGAGCAAAAGCTGACTGAGGGTTACATTATCGTATCTAGTAGTAGTAGTAACTTAACTCAAGTGCTGGGACATTTTATTTGCGCATTCGATGCTCTTGTTGGTTACTTCACAAAACATATAGTTTTCTCGTAAGCTGCGGGATTTAAAAGTATCATTTATTTGAATGTGCCATAGTATATTTGTGTAAAAATGGACTTACAAATGCAAATGATCACATTTGCCAGTGGATTATGCATTTACCAGCTTCGGTCAACTTCCGGTGTGCTCTAATTTTATCGCAATGTCGGAATTTATATTACGGAATTTTGTCTACTGGTGCGGTGAGCCAGATACACAAGAAATAAAAAAGAAAATAGAATATGTAAATTTTGTGATTTAAAAGAGGTTGAAGCTGAGTTTCATTTTTTCTTTAGATGTAAGAATAACCATACTTTGAGAAATACACTGTACAAAGATATAAACGGAATCTGTCCTAAATTTAATGAATATGACAGAGCTAAAGCACAGGAACTCGGTTAATGGACATATTTTTTTTAATTATTTTACGTGTTTTTCCTATTTACTGTCTGTTTTTATTAAATCATTATCGTTAGCACCTAGATTTTCATGTTTACAGTCAATGTGCAATATACTATCCACATCCATATACGAAATCATATACTAAAATATCCTGTAAAATAATTAAAAAAAAAAATAATTTAAAAAAATATGTCCATATGTTATACAAAGCACTAGTACGACCTCATCTTGAGTATGCCAATTCAGTCTGGAACCCATATAAGAAAAAACATATAACAGCATTAGAAAATGTCCAACGTAGGGCAACCAAACTGATACCAGGATTCAAAGATATGACATATGAAAATCGTCTAAGGAAACTCAAACTATAAACTTTAGCCTATAGGAGGAAGAGAGGGGATATGATTGAAGCGTTCAAATTAACATCGGGTTTATACGACACTGCCCTACCGTCTCTGTTGGAAATACAGAAGAATACCAGAACTAGAGGTCATAGTAAAAAGTTATACCAGCATAGATCCAACAAAGACATAAGAAAGAACTTTTTCACTAACAGAATAATAAACATCTGGAACAGTCTACCTGAAAACGTCTTAAGTGCCAAAGATACGAAAATCTTCGAACACAGGCTAGACAATTACTGGAAGGATCAGGATTTGCTATACAATTACGAATCCAACCTCACAACCGGAGAAGAAATTGAAATTGATGAAGAGAAGGAACTGAGCATAGTGGTCGACGGCCAGCGCTCAGAAACAGACCTGTAAGACCTGTAAGTATTAGCCGAGTCCCTGTGAGCTAAGGGACCGGTCATATCTCAAGTGATGTTCACGTTGCATCGGGGGTACCCCAAGGCAGGCTGTACTGGGACTCCTTTTGTTTCTTTGCCACATAAATGACTTGCCTGAATCAGTGTTATCACAATGCCCCCAAGAGTGCAAAAAACTAGCTTACTTGGCAATGGTTAGATCCACTCTCGAGTATGGATGCTTAATATGGGATCCGAATACCAACAAGAACATAGACAAATTAGAAAGCATACAAAAGAGAGCCGCACGTTTCATCAAACATGATTATAAGTTCAGGGAAAGCGGCTGCGTTACCAACATGCTGAAAGATCTAGAATTCAAACCACTACAGGAAAGAAGGAAACATATACGATTAACTATGTTTTACAAAGTGGTTGAGGGACTGGTGCCCGCCATCGCACCAGAAGACTATTTGAAAGAAATAAGGAACAAAAGAAAGAGAAAAGCCAAACAATACGAAGGATATGAAACATCAAATATAATAGATCGACAAACAGTGAACAACTCTAGACCCTCCGAACTCATCCAATTTAAGACAGACACCAGGAAAAATTCATTCTTTTCAAAGACTATAGTCGATTGGAATCACCTTGAGGACATCGTAGTGTGCGCAAAGACAGCTGAGGGCTTTAATAGTGCCCTCCAACAGTTGGACTAATCCAACCGCTCTCCTTCCAGTGCATCTATAACCGTGATCGGTTCCTGCACTGTAAATATACAGATACAGATACAGAAGTCCGTCTTTTTGCAGAAGACTGCCTGTTATACCGACCGATCAAGACTACAGGCACTTGTTTCTGGTAATTTTTTTTTACCTAGATACTATATCTAGGTAAAAAAAAAAATTACCAGAAACAAGTGCCTGTGATCAAGACGCATAAAGATCACATTACGTTACAAAATGATCTTAACAACCTTGAAAAGTGGGCTTCAACGTGGGGCATGCGTTTTAATGCGACCAAATGTTACATACTCAGTGTCAAAAAATCAACAACACACTTCTATAGACTTAACAACACTATACTTAAAGAAGTCGAAAACAATCCGTAGTTGGGTCTCTCAATATCAAACGATCTGAAATGGACTAATCACATAAACAACATATGCAAGAAAGCATCTTCTACAGTTGAATTCATTCGTCGCAACCTTAAACATAGCCCATCTAAATGTTGACGTACAGCATATATATCTTTGGTCAGATCGACACTTGAGTATGGAGCGATCATCTGGGACACATACCTACAGTCAGACATTGATAAAATCGAAAAAGTACAGTGGAAGGCTGCTCGTTTTATCAGCGGCGATTACAAATCTCGGGACCGTGGCTGTGTTTCACGAATGCTCAACTTGACCTTGAACTAGTGCCACTTCTACAAGAGAGAAGGAAGCAACTCCGATTGACATTCATGTTCAAGGTGGTTGAGGGGGTGATGCCAGCCATACCATCATCCTCTTATTTTGAGCCAGTACCAAACAAACGCAGAATTCGTGCCATACGTTTTATTGAATTTGAGGAGAGTACAAACATTGTGACATCGCATGAACTGAACAATAACAAATGCTTTAGCACAAAACGTTGTAATACTAACATTTATAGAAATTCATTCTTTGTGAGGACAGTACACGATTGGAACCAACTGGACAATTCAACTGTTAGTGTAACTTCTGTAGAGGCCTTTAGAGCCTGCCTCTCGCGCGACTAATTTACATTGAAATAGATTATCAATTAAATTTTGACATTCATATCAGTTCAATCTGTAGGAAGGCATCACAGCAACTGAATATACTTAAACGTTTGGGCCGATATTTAGACAGATTAAGCAAATTAATTATATTCCACACTTTCATTCTCAGTAACTTTAACTTCTACCCTTTGGCTTGGCATTTTTGTACCGATAAAAATTTAAAATTTTTTTTAGAGAAAGTGCAGGAAAGAGCACTTCGCTTTGTATACGATGACTACACCAGTTCATATATCAACCTTCTTGAAAAAGCTCTAGTGCCCTCCTTACAGATCAGACGTATTAGGACAATGACTTTGGAGACATATAAAATCGTTAACAAATTAGCTCCTGTATGCCTTCATGATTTAGTTAATGTGAAGAATTCTAAATATGCTTTCAGGTATTCGAACATATTAGATGTACCTCAAGTTAGAACTACAAGGTATGGCAAAAAATCATTAATGTTTGCAGCTGCAACTCTGTGGAACGACCTTCCAAACCATTTCAGAACTGAAAACAGTTTCAACCACTTTAAAAGTTTGATTCAGTCCTGGAATGGCTCAGTATGTTGTTGTTCTGCATGCAGATAACATATTCAGCTTTCTGTTTTATTTCTAGTGCCTTTTCCAAGTTTTAATGCTGCTTAGTTATTTTATGTTTGCTTGATATTGCTTCAGCATGTTTTAGTATGTCTTTTATTTTTGTGCTTTTTATGTTGCATTTGCTACTGTATGTGCTTTATATGTGTGTTTATGTGATTATGTTAATATTTGTATGTATCTTGTGCTACTATGTATATTCGGTAAAAAGCTCCTGAGAGCTTGTGTTTATTGTTATGCAAAAACCGAATTCAAATAAATTTTTCTTCTTATCTTACATGCGCTCTCCCCCGTTGACCATATGCCAGTAGTGGATCATTGTCAACGTAAGTAAGTAACATTGATATTATGGTGCATACTAGTACATTTTTTTGTAATTGTCATTTATTAAAACATTCAAAGGAACATAAAAGTTACAAATACAAACTTTAATATCCCTTTAATTAATTGTTCAAATTTTGGACAAACTGTTATTTATATTTACTTTGAAAAGCCATTTTGCATTGATATTTTCACACAAAAATGTTTGAGGTTGTGTATTTTTTAAGAGCAAAATCATGACATTTTTGTATTAATTTGATACAGATACAGATACAGAATTCGCGGAAGTTTTTATTTAAAATGTAGTTTTATATGAAATACAAAATGAAATATATTTCTGGCGAACAATTTTTGGATGGATTAAGGTTACTTAAAAGATGGGCGGGAGAGTTTGGGCCACGTGTCATCATTTTCATATTTCCCGGTCTTTTTCATTAGCTAATGAAATTTAAGAGAAGTAATCATGTGGTCTGGAAAATTTTTTGATGCGTCACGTGATAAACAGGAAGCCATGTAAAATGGAGACCAAGGCCGATAGGGCCTCCGCTCACATTTCCTGCCTGTTTCCAGAAGTATTAACAATAATATTTAGTTATTTAGACGTTAAAGATAAGGGGAGAGCTGCACAAGTTTGTGTCTCATGGAAAGACGCTGCGTATAATCGTATGGT
This sequence comes from Bathymodiolus brooksi, assembly GCA_963680875.1. Classification (NCBI taxonomy): domain Eukaryota; kingdom Metazoa; phylum Mollusca; class Bivalvia; order Mytilida; family Modiolidae; genus Bathymodiolus; species Bathymodiolus brooksi. Next base: position 61,825,985 of record OY804575.1, read on the forward strand.
ATGGAGAGGTGTGATATCAAAACTGCATCTTCGACGTGCTAATCCGTCTTTGTTCCCAAGTCTGGTAAAACGTGGTATCAGACGAGTACAAATTCTCAGTTTACGACGCAGCCTGCGAGATGTTATAGCAGGAATCCCAAATTTAGAGAGATTAGACTTAAGTGGATGTTATAATGTGACTGATGTAGGTCTTGGCATTGCATTTTCACACGATCTACCGTCTATCACGTCTCTGAATCTCAGTTTATGTAAACAAGTTACTGACAGTAGTCTGGGAAGAATTGCACAAAGCCTTAAAAATCTAGAAATCTTAGAACTTGGGGGATGTTGTAACATTTCTAACACAGGACTTCTACTTATTGCATGGGGATTAAGAAAGTTGAAACAGCTAAACCTACGCAGTTGTCGGCATATTTCAGACGTTGGCATTGGGCATTTAGCAGGCCAAAGTCCACATGCTGCAACCGGGACACTAGAATTAGAACATTTAGGTCTACAAGACTGTCAAAAACTTACTGACCAAGCTTTAAAACATGTTAGTGGAGGAATAATGCAATTAAAAACAATAAATCTAAGCTTTTGTGGAAGTGTTACAGACACAGGATTAAAATTCATATCAAAAATGCCAAATTTACGAGAAGTGAATCTCCGAAGTTGCGATAACATAAGTGACACAGGAATTGGATATTTGTCAAATGGTTCTGCAAAGATCTCTTCTTTAGATGTTAGTTTCTGCGATAAGATTGGAGACCAATCTCTTCAGTACATTGCTCAAGGGTTGTTTTGTTTAAGATGTTTAAGTCTGAATGCTTGCAATATAAGTGATGATGGAATTTATCGTCTTGTAAGAACACTACATGAATTAACCACCTTAAATATTGGGCAGTGCATCCGTATTACAGACAAAGCTCTTGGACTTGTAGCAGATAATTTAAAGAATCTGAACTCAATCGATTTGTATGGTTGTACAAAAATAACAACTGTTGGTTTAGAGAAAATTATGCAACTTAAAAGATTGACTACATTAAATTTAGGATTGTGGCATAAACGATAATGTAGTTTAAAGTTCATTTAAAATAGCTTTGTTTTTGATGATCTGTATATGTCTTGTGACTATGTATTAAGGGGATATTAAAGTTCATTATATAAAATAATATATTTAAAAAAAAAATGTATATAGAAAAAATACCTTTACAAACCCTTAACCCCTCTACATGTATTTGCGCCATTTTTCGACAGACATGTTTAAAATATCAACTAAAACTAGTAAAAGGAAAGAAAAACAAATTGCACTACGGCCATCATCTAATTAAGAACAGAAGCAACACCAATCCATGATCAATGAAATTGTATGTTTTCAAGCTATAGAATTCCAGGGGTTGTCGTATGGTATCGGTGCCTATCACCACTAACGTTGTGAGTTCGAATCCCGCTCAGATGAGGTGTACTTGATACAATATTATGTGATGCAGTTTATCAGTGATTTACGGCAGGTCGATGGTTTTCTCAGGGTACTCCGGTTTCCTCCACCAATAAAACTGACCTTCATGATATCACTGAAATATTGTTGAAAGTAGCGTTAAACACCATAACTCTAACCCCTATACAATTCAAAATTTTGCAAACATCAATATCTGCCATCAATGTTATCAGGTTATTTTTATCACCTTGGTATCTATACACATGTACATGTACATTTTTTGTATGCCAGTAATATCAACAATTTTTTTTAACTTTTAGAAAATTTTGTAAAGTATATAATGACTTTATTAAAATTAGGAAAAATAAGTGTTTTTGCCTGACCAATAATTACAGTTATTATGGTGCATACTAGTACATTTTTTTGTAATTGTCATTTATTAAAACATTCAAAGGAACATAAAAGTTACAAATACAAAATTTAATATCCCTTTAATTAATTGTTCAAATTTTTGACAAATGGTTATTTATATTTACTTTGAAAAGCCATTTTGCATTGATATTTTCACACAAAAATGTTTGAGGTTGTGTATTTTTTAAGAGCAAAATCATGACATTTTTGTATTATTTACATTTTACTTTTGTACAATGTTCATGTACAATATTAGACTAAGCAGAGACATGTAAAGCTTATTCATGTTATTTCGTCCAATTAACATGTTTCAAATCTATCAACACTTTATGTATGCCTACCAGTTAAAAATAATTGATCAGGTGCTGATGAGAATAAAAATGTTTTAATATAAAAATGATAAAGTTAAACCAATTGAGTGTATTTTAAAATGTATGTCCTACACTTTACAATTAAGAGTTAATTCTGGTATAAACTTGTAACACGGTGGTCGTACATGTACATGTATATAGATTTACATGTACCTACAGTACAGCTGACATCATACACTGATAAATGCTGAGCATTTAAAAGGCTCAGCATTCAATGCTGAGGTTTTATTGGGGGTCGTAGATCATGGGCTGATGATCAGTTTTATTACCCTCAACTGTACAGATGGTCAGCAATTGAATAAACAATATGATCATAAAGATTTCCAGGTACATGTAGATGTACCTGATTCAATAGGTGTTAGTAAAATTTACCTGAGCATGTATGTGTGATTTGTTAAGACTAGTGACTTTTTATTTAGTGGAAATATTTACATAATAAATTTTCTATTTTACAATGTAGTAATGTTTTGATAATTCTAAAATTGAATTAAAATTTCTTTGTTTTTCAATTGATTTGTTTTGTTAAAATTTCAATTATTATCCGTATTTTAAAATTTAAAAGTAAATTATTTGAAAATATTTACAGGTATACAATAGATATGTATCTATTCTTTTTTTAACCATTTATTTGTTGTTTTTTTTCTGTAAAGCTTCATATTTTCTTCAATTTGTTTGTCTTATCAATGTTTTAAATCTTGAAAGTAAACTCTAACTAAACTGTGGATATTAAACTTGGTGCACAATCAGAGAATAATATGTTTTAATTACATTTATTAAACATGGCATAGCGATTTTTCTCCACATCATGATTAATATATGTAAAATTTACATATTATTTTCTTATGATGCACCATTAGATTTGTTTACCATAAGAGTCACAAAGAAGAATATATATAAGTTGTCATATTTTAATAATCATATCACATTTTAAGATCAATATATTAAATTTAAACTACTGATAATCAAATTATGAATATTTATGAAAAAGAAATTTATAATAATTTAATTTTAACCATTGAACATTTCACATTTTAATAAAAAAAAAAATATGTATTTAATTTAGGAATCTAGTTGAATATATGTGTGTGTGTTTTTCTTTTTCATTAGCCTAGAGAGTATGTCTCTTTAAGGTCAATTTATGACATGAGAGTGAATAAGTGGCAAATTACAAGTGTCCATAAATCCATCATTGATTGAGATTTTCTATGTTTATCAAATCTGTGCGTTAATATACAAAAAATACTTATTTTGTCATTTTTTATATTGAAAAGAATGTATTTATAATCAACTGGCATATTTTTTTTTATGTTTAGAATGTATGTTTAACAAAATAAGAATACAAATGTGAAAAAAAAATGTTCAAGAAATGTCCTGAATAACAAAAAGAAAAACCCTGACATGTCACAAAATAAACTATGAAAAGAAAAGAAATTAATATTACCTTAGATAAAATGGATTAAAAAAAATCGAAACATACCCGGTAGTAACAAGTATATTTTTGAAATTGGATTACATTTATTTGATTAAATTGATAAAGCAAATTAAATATATTATTCCTCTGCAAAAACAGATAAAATTAATTACAAAATAAAAATAATTAAAATTTTAAATACATGTATTATAAAAGAACAACTATAACATTTTTGTCAAAGTTGAAAAACAAAAACAAAAACTCTTAAATACATGACTAGCATGTACACACATGCACATTACATAGAAAGAAAATTCTTAAAATGTTAAATCTAATCTTAATTAATTAATCTATTGATTAAAATAGCATCACAATTAATCTTGTTCTTCTTTGCCATATTTTCAGTTAAAAATTCTTATATATCCAACACAAAATTATGATTTCATTTCAATTATTTGTTTAAATTGTTAGCTGATGCTAATATCACAAAATATTATTTTATTGACAAATTTTCAAAGTACAGTTCAATGTCCTTTTTCTACACATCAAAATCACTGAAATCCAAATATACCCATTTCCTGTTATGTAACACAAACAGGTGTATATATCTACCTGTAGATCACCTGTGAATCAACAAGACACTATATAGCTACTGACCAGGTATTTTATGGCCCTGTTTATTACCTTGGGGTTAATTAGCAGACCATCAGCGAAAATGCTGAGCCTGGCTCAACATCCAGATTATGCTCAGCATTTATCAGTGTATGCTGTCAGCTGTACTGTACATGTAGTTTAACTATGGAAAGAGAGTTAAATTTTCAGTTGGTAATCTTAATTGTTCAGATAGATGCTTATTAAGATATACATGTACCCTGTATGTTGATCACTTTATACAATAACGACTTATAAGCCTAGCTCAGCCTCAACAGATTCCAACTAATTCAAGGCAAGTCCATATAAGTACAAGGTATATGAAATAGATGATTAAAAATTCTTAAATTAATTTAATAAAATAAAAAAAGGCCTTAAAACTACTTAATTTTTGAACGATAGGTATTCATTTTTCATTGTCATGACCTTGATTTTTATAATGCTTATGTTTAGACCACCGGAGTACATAATGCATACACTCAGTAACTATTCATATACATAATATTACATGGTAACACATAATGTAGCAAATTTATTATTATTTTATTTTTGTTTACTTTAGAAAATAAGGATTTTCTTTAACGCAGGCCAGTTTTTGTTGTGACGTGAGGATGCAGTCTCTGAAAAGTTGTAATTCTTGCCAAATTTATCAATATCTAGAAGTGCTATTTTGTTTGAATATTTTTGTTTCAGTCAATTGATATACATGTATGGTGGTGTGAATTGGATATTACATATACATATTAGATGTGGAACCACAGCTATCAGACTTGGGGTAATCGTAATCAGCTGTAGTCGATAACATTTTTTCATGTAATCTGTAATCAGCCATTTTCAGATGACAAGTGATCATAATTTAATAAATTGCATTAATTTTGACCCTCTGATCATGATTACTTTCTGCTTACATTTATATTACTTTTCGTCATTTTAGCTTGTTTTTTCTTAACTGACTCATATATTTCCTTAGATATACAATGTATATTTTATGTAAAAAAAAAGGATTTCAATACAATTTAACGACTTCCTATATGTGATCATGTCAGGAGTGATATTTTCAAACACCAATCAGAGAAGAACCTTCCAAATCTTGAGGTATAATTGAATTAAAATCCAAAATGTCAGCACGCACCCATTTGCAAAACAGTTTCAATAATTTATTTTTTTGTCAATATATCTGTTGACTACAAGTAAATAAGTCTAGTATGAAGAAAACTGATCAAACACTGCTGTAATGTGACGTTGCAGTGATATAAACATTTTTATTTCAGTGGGTGTATTATCAGTTTTTATTTCACTAGCTATACAAAATCTCTGTATTTAACAGGCAGATATGTAAAAAAAAATGTATGTTTGGCAATATGACTATCATTTGACTGGAACATGAATAATATTATTATATGATTTGTTAAGTTTTGTTTTGTTTTCTTTGTGTTTATGATTTAGATTTTTATTTCGAGATTTAATTTAGTATTAAAATCTATAAACCTTGTACAGAAATTGTCTATTTGCAAGAAAAACATCCAGATACTATAAATATATGTTCATGTCTATAAGTATATATTTATATAAAAAGAAACATATAAATTAAACAAATTAAGATATATATTTGCAAAATTATATTTGATTGTAGCTTACATAATTTTATGATCTCATAAATTACTATTTTTTTTATGATCTGAAATGTTTTATTCACTCTCTCTCTCTCTCTCTCTCTCTCTCTCTCTCTCTCTCTCTCTCTCTCTCTGTTACTTTATAGTTTCTCTTGTATCTATATATTTAGTTTACAAATAAAATAGAAAATTCCTAATATAAGAGGGGGGAAAATATACATCACAAAATGTATCATTCACAACACATTGTAGATTAACTTTTAAAAAGTCTTGTTTTGGTTTTGTTATGAAATATATCCAACTGATATATTCTTCTATAAATAGCCACATGATAGTAATTTTACATATTAGTTAAATAAAATAAGCACAAAAAAAGTAAAAATACAGGAAATGTATTAAGGGGAAGTAACCATTACATGGTAAAGGGAGATAATTTGTAATCACTTGCTAAACTACTATAATGTACTATGCATTTTAATATTGACTTTCGACTTGATACTGTAAAAGTAAATTTGTACCATGTTTTATCATACAAATAGTTGTCTTCTATATTTTTAAACAATAGATATAAATTGTATATTATATATTTTTGATGTACATGTACAAGGTACTAGTATCATAAAAAGGTGTGATTATTTCAATCTTCTATACTTTATCAGCTAATGAGTAGTGGGAAAGTAAGTCGAAAACAATATTTTTCTGTGGGTTAGAATTTTTTTTGTTTACTTAAATGAGTACATATGTTGTAGATCAGAATTCAGTGATCTTGAAAGTAAAAAAAACATTGAATGTTTTTTTTACTTTCAAGATCTATCAAATCTACTCTTGTCCCATATAATGATTTTTTTTTACAAAATGCTCTTCATATTTGATACACTGGTCAATTCTGAAAAAATAATTTTTAACAATTTAATATTTTTCTTCAGAGTAATTTTCAACATGGATAGTTTAAAGAAAATATGTTCTATTAAAAATCTCAAGATTCTCCCTTCAAATATATTCTATAAAAATAAAATCTAAAAAATTATAATCTTTTGACTTTGAGTTATTAAAGTTAATTTACACACTGCTCATTTATTTTATTTCAGACACCTGGTTTTATAGAATATATTTGAAAGGAGAATCTTGAGATTTTTAATTTTTTAAAAGAACATATTTTCTTTAAACTATCTATGTTAAAAATTACTCTGAAGAAAAATATTAAATTGTTAAAAAATATTTTTCTCAGAATTGACCAGTGTATCAAATATGAAGAGCATTTTGTAAAAAAAAAATCATTAAATGGGACAAGAGTAGATTTGATAGATAAACAAGTTTGACACCTCACAGTATGCACATTTCAAGTACTTTTTTTTTAAAAGAAAGCATATTCTTCAGCATCTGACGTCGTCATGGAGGCACGTGCCAGTTCGGGTTTGAGTATTGGGATGTAAAACATCTCTTTTATAATCATGTGACCACTTCATAACCAATCATATTGTAATATTTCAATGAAAAACAGAAGTAATGTAATTATTAAGAAATGAGAGGAAAATATTAGGCATTTTTTATGATTTATGAAAATTGGCATGGCAAGCATTCAGTGAAAAATCTTATATTATATATTGTGCAGACTAAAATGGATGAACAGTCTATTTTGTTTCTTTACAGAACTATGTCTGCATTGAGAAGATTGAAACAATCACAATTTTTTTGGACACTATATTTGCATGTACATTTTGAATGATGACATTTTTTTAAACTGCGGTTGTGTTCAGTATATATTAAAATCCAGTGTAAAACATGTTTATGTATTCATTTGTATATATCTTTACAAGAGCATTACGTTTTATATAAACATTAATAATGTCTTTCCAATGTACAACCTATGATGAACAATAGGATAAAAATACATTTTTGTAAATGGAAAAATTTAGAAAGTTTAAGCTAGATTTTGTCAACCTTATTCACTTCAAGCGTCCTACAAACGTAAACTGCAATTATGATCACAATTTTATTGAATTAGTTATATAAACTTATGCTATATTTAAAAAAATCATAAAGTTTTTTTTTGTTTTTTTTATTCAATTTTTTTTTATGGTTGACAATTGATGAATGGTTTGATTTTTTTTCTGTATTTATCCGAAATAGTTGCGACTTGTCTGTGTGAGTCCTTGACTCAGTACTTGTGTTTGAGACTCATCAATTAAAAAAAAAAAATAACAAAGAATACACTTGTGGGACTCGTGAGTTTTTGGTTGGGATTTGTCAAAATTTTATTCTGCAAGGATCTCTGATTAATTCATCATCAAGAAATTATTTTGATAATATATAGGGGATAAACTTCAAATATGTTCAACTTGAGAAGGAGGTACAAAGGGACTTAATTTTTATTTGAATTGCCTTTGTGACTTTTTTCATTCCATTCTTTGATTAATACCAAGTAAAAGTGTTAAATTACAGATCACCATGAGTATATGGAGTAAATACTTTATTGTTTATTTATAAACAAAATTATCATTTTGTCGACAGTGTACATGTCGTAAAATTCTCATGAGAAATCTAAGATGGGAAAATATATTTGAGTGTAAAACCAGTCTAAACTTGATGAAGGTTTTATTCCAATTAGAATCTAATTTTCATAGTGGTTTATTAGTTAGGATGTGTGTTGAAAATTAAGAGTGAAATTTCACCTTTATTTTTGTTTGGGTGGTACAAATGAGCTGTGTTAGCACATATTAAATGGTGTGGGAAATGAGTGACAAGTTTGAATTTTTAATGGATCCATATTCAGTAGAACGCTACAAAATAAGAATAATTCGAATTAATTTAAGACTTTTTTTTTAACAACAATAAAATGTTTTCAGAAGTATTTGGTGCATAAGTATAAAAAAAAAGGTAGGAAAAACATATCTTTTTTAGGTACATTGTACTGTACAAGTATACAACAAGTGATAGGGATCTATTTGTTTACTGACTTGTTTATATATAATTCATTAATTGCTAGGCAAGTCACACTATGCATTGATCTGATCTGACAGGTTTTAATTAAATTTTCTCAAATCATGATGTACCAATGTTGCTATGGTAATCAGACAATTTATTTTCTGTGTAGCTACATGTATAAATTAGTTCAAACCACTGTTTTATTTGATCTTGATGGCAGTACATACTTGTACAATTTTTCTGAAACTTAAAACAGTAATAAAAATTTATAATACCCACATTATATACTTAACTAATAGTTGACTAGGTGCAGCTAGTTCATATCAAAGCTGCATACAAACAATATTGTTAAACAAGACATGATTTGGTGCAGAGTGTACTTATATCAAGGGACATTATATCTATATCTTGAGCTGATTTTGTTTGGTATTATGTGTAAACAGGGAATTATAATTCTCTGGTGTAAATGATGTACAATTCTTTATCTTTTTTGTTGTCAGTTTTGAGAAAATGTTGGAGGGGTGATAATTTCTGTCTATTTTAAAGGCTTTTCTGCAATACTTTGACTGTCAGGACGCTCAGGCGAGATTTATTCAATACGACATTATGTGATCAAGTTTGTCAGTGACCTGCGGCAGGTCGCCTTTGGTGGTTTTCTCTTGGTACTCTGGTTCCCTCCGCCAATAAAACTGACTGCCACAATATAACTGAAGTATTGTTGAAAGTGGCGTTATGCACCATAACCCCCTAATTCTTGACTGTCAGGATAACTAAATGCTGTCCAATCGTAGTAGGATTGTCAAATATTAGCGCTCCAGTGTCTTAAATTGTCTGCACAATTGTGTGCATTTATAGATTTAAATTTTAAGAAATATTTCTTATCAAAATAAACAGAATGGTGACCTTGTATCTCTTTAGATGTATCGTTTCAGCCCTATCTATTAATGAGATATAAATTAATATAAGGTACATCTAGTGAATATGAATTCATTGATAGATTGCATTTACCTTGCATATACATGTACATGTACATGTAACTACGTAATCAATGTTGTTATATATATATATATAATCAGGTGGTTACCACTTCAACAATCTTAAAGCTCAAGGTATAGATAGTGTCTCTTTATGAAGAAATATTCTATTTTGATGAATATTATTTATACAAAATAAATAGTAAAAATATGAATTGTGATTATTTTGTCATTTGCCTGCTGTAGGTGATATTGCTAAAGTTGACATCAAACACCAATCAATCAATCTGCTGTAGAAGATACAAAAAACCCAATAAAAGATGGTGGTAACTTGATTGAAATTCAAGGAAACTGTATTATATATTACTGTAGGTGCCTCAGTCATGTCAATGATGGTATACATTTGTGTATATATATCTACCTGCTTGGACAGCTTGTGCAATTTGAAATGCAATATAATGCAACTAACTTTTTACCCGAATGCTGGATACAACCATATTTTGTACATTTATATACTTGAGTTATCAACTGCAGGGGCGGATCCAGGATTTCAAGTTAGGGGGGGTGCACCTAAAAAATTGCGCCGAGCGGAGGGAGGCACGAAAAATTTTGGGGCATTTCGTGTGAAAAATCACGATTTTACGCCTAAAAATCATATTTTTTAGCTCACCTGGCCATAGGCCATGTGAGCTTTTGTCATGGGTAAGCGTCCGTCCGTCCGTCTGTTAGCTTTTCACATTTAAATCTTCTTCTCTGAAACTGCTGAACAGAAATCAGCCAAACTTGCCAGAAATGTTCACTGGATGGTCCTCTACCAGATTTGTGTTTTTGGTGCTGATTTGAAATCCAACATGGCTGCAAGGGTCCATAATGTGTTCTCATTGGCTGAAATTTTAAAAATCTTCTTGTCAGAAACCACTAAGTCAATTGAATTGTGACTTTGCAGGAATGATCACTGGGTGGTCCTGAACTAAAATTGTGAATCGTTTGCCGATCGGAAATTCAAGATGGCCGCCATGACTCGACTTAGTTTAACATTGGACCCCATGGGAATTTCACATTTTCATCTTTTTTTCTGAAACCACAAAACAGATTTGAACCAAACTTGGCAGAAATGTTCATTGGATGGTCATATACAAGATTTGTGTTTTTGGCGCTGATCGGAAATCCAACATGGCTGCCAGGGCCCATAATGTGTTCTGATTGGTCGAAATTTAAAAAATCTTCTTGTTAGAAACCACTAAGCCAATTGAATTGTGACTTTGCAGGAATGATCATTGGGTGGTCCTGTACTAAACTTGTGAATCGTTTGCCGATCGGAAATTCAAGATGGCCGCCATGACTCGACTTAGTTTAACATTGGACCCTATGGGAATTTCACATTTTCATCTTTTTTTCTGAAACCACAAAATAGATTTGAATCAAACTTGGCAGAAATGTTCATTGGATGGTCATATACAAGATTTTTGTTTTTGGCGCTGATTGGAAATCCAACATGGCTGCCAGGGCCCATAATGTGTTCTGATTGGTTGAAATTTTTAAAATCTTCTTGTTAGAAACCACTAAGACAATTGAATTGTGACTTTGCAGGAATGATCATTGGGTGGTCCTGTACTAAACTTGTGAATCGTTTGCCGATCGGAAATTCAAGATGGCCGCCATGACTCGACTTAGTTTAACATTGGACCCTATGGGAATTTCACATTTTCATCTTTTTTTCTGAAACCACAAAACAGATTTGAATCAAACTTGGCAGAAATGTTCATTGGATGGTCATATACAAGATTTTTGTTTTTGGTGCTGATCCGAAATCCAACATGGGTTCCAGGGCCTATAATGTGTTCTGATTGGTCGAAATTTTAAAAATCTTCTTGTTAGAAACCACTAAGCCAATTGAATTGTGGCTTTGCAGGAATGATCATTGGGTGGTCCTGTACTAAACTTGTGAATCGTTTGCTGATCGGAAATTCAAGATGGCCACCATGACTCGACTTAATTTTAACATAGGACCCTATGGAAAAAATGTTTAAAAGTCTTCTCCTCTGAAACCAGTAAGTCAGTTTAAAGCAAACATGGGATGAATGGTCCTTAGGTGGTCAACTTTAAAAATTATGTCCTGTGACCCCGACCTCCATCCAAGATGGCAACCATCAGCAAACATAGTTTTAACATAGGACCCTATGGGAAATATATTTAAAAATCTTCTTCTCTGAAACCAGTAAGCCAATTTAAAGCAAACATGGCATGGATGGTCCTTAAGTGGTCAATTTTCAAAATTGTGTCCAGTGACCCTGACCTCCATCCAAGATGGCCACCTTCAGCAGACATACTGTAATTTTAACATAGGACCCTATGGGAAAAAATGTTTTAAAATCTTCTCTGAAACTAGTAAGCCAATATAGCAAACATGTCATCGATGGTCCTTAGGTGGTCAACTTCCAAAATTGTGTTCAGTGATCCCGATCTCGGTTCAAAATGGCCGCCGTCAGCAGACATAGTTTTAACATAGGACCCTATGGGAAAATTGTTTAAAAGTCTTCTCTTCTGAAACCAGTCAGCCAATTTAAAGCAAACATGCATGGATGGTCCTTGGGTAGTATACTTTCAAAATTGTGTCCGGTGACCACGACCTCCATCCAAGATGGCTGCCATGAGCAGACATAGTTTTAACATAGAACCCTATGGCAGTATGGGATTTGAATAGTAACTTAGATGTATTCAGCATGCAGGCTCTAGTTTCAATTGTCGAGGGAGGCGCGAACATTTTTGAGGTATTTCGTGTGAAAAATCACGATTTTACGCCAAAAAATCATTTTTTTTTCAATTTTAGGGGGGGGGTGGGGGCGCGCGCCGGGTGTGCCCCCCCCCCCCTGAATACGCCCCTGAACTGTGTATACTGAAACTTCCATCGGCATGGACATTTCGTTCAAAACTTGTGAAAAACAAAATCATACAATTTATAGTCCTGTTGCAAGGGTTTGTATGTTTGGTTGATCTGATAAGTTCATATCATCTAGTGTTGTCACTTTATAAATACATTCCAAATCCTCAATAGTGGTAGTACACATTCCACATCAGAAAGTAGTAATCCATTCTAAATTACCAACCATTGCTAGTAATATATTCTAAAAAAAAGATAAGGAAGTGGTATTTATTCATTCCAAAAGACCATAAAGTGGTAATAATACATTCCAACATAAGGAAGGGCCATTTTACTGGTACATGTACATTTTAAAACCTCGATGTGGTGGCAATAAAGACCAAAACCACATAAAGTGGTAGTAACACAATATGGTAGTAATAGATTCCGAAATGACAATTTATTCAAAAACATCAGAAAGTGGTAGAAATACATTCATAAACGCAAGAAAATAGCAGCAATACTTAAAGTAATATGAAAGGCGAATATCGTGGAATTTTTGGATTAAATATTTTTACTTAATACCGTATGCCACTTAATTTAACTAAAATCAACTGCATAACATTAAAAATTCACTCAAAAGCAGAATTTATGAGCAAATCGGAAAATATTTGACAGCAGATAATTCTGTTGCGTTGCACGACGTTTGAGCGCAAAAAAAATCCTACATTTGAGCGCAAAAAAATCCACGATTGAGCGCATTTTACCTTAGCTATTTACCTGAGAAAAAAAATTAATATTATAAAACTTTTAAGATATTATTATAAAAATGATCTTTAAAAAATTATTAAAAATGATTTTGATAATGAAAATTTTTTATTATAAAAATGATTTTGATAATGAAAAAAAATTATTGTAAAAATGATTTTGATAACGAAAAAAATAATTTAAAGATTTAGTTTACATACGGTTTTTCACGGTATGATGGTTGTGTTCACTATTTTAGAGACGGGAAATTTCTAGAGCAACTTACATGAAGTCGATGGGGTTTAAATTTTCCGCAAGAACCGATTTGTAAGATTTTAGTGCTACTTTTATAGACACTTTTAAACATTCTTAAATCTATTTCATAAAACATTTAAAATAAATCCTATGATGTTTTTATAATGTGTTTTTTAGTGCTGTAATCTTTTATAATAAAGTGTATATATTTTTATTTCTATTTTTCACATTTTTATATATTAAATTCCCCAGGTAAACCACAGGTAAAATGCGCTCAAACGTAGTGCGCCCTTCTGTTGTGCACAACAGTAATGCAAATGATATGCGCGTGACCCAAGATTTGAACTCTTTCGGGGAGATTGAGTAACGGGTGTGTTCGATTTGTGTTTGAATTATCTCCCTTTTGGAAACCTGGCTGTCAAAAGTAGGCATTTATTTTTATGTTGATATGTTTTATTGATATATTTTATAATGATAAGGCTATTTATAATATATTTATCGTATTTAAACATTGACAAACTTCTGCAAATAAAATTTGTTAAGAAATTTGCAGAATCAAAATAATAACCATACCATTGTCAAGGTGACGAATGTTTTATATAATGCTTAATGTTTGCATTTTCAACTCGTTCAAGGAACCATTTGCTATTAACCGTATGGCCTACTTAGTATAACTTTGATGTGTTTAAAATATAAAAAAAAAAAAAAAGTATAACTTTGATGTTTGAAATATATAAAAGTATAACTTTTGATCATGTGTCTGTCTGTCTGTCTGTCTGTGAGCTTTTTGACTGGCAACCACCAAGTGAGACATATCCAAACACGCTCCTGTTACAGAAAGTGATTGAATTAGTTGACGATGGATACAAAATGAGATTTAGACATATCCAGGTTTGTTCCACTGGGATTCGAGCTTATGGCAATAGGAATTAAGGTTAATAATACTTTATATAGTCAACAAAAGGCATGATATAACAGAACATAAAAATCAACAATTGTAAAGGCTTCAAATAAATACTGCACACAAAAAAATAAATGCAAAAACGGCTGTAAAATACCAATATAAAAAATAACCTAGGTAGCACTGAGGTTCGAATGTAAAAATTAACCCAGAAAAACATGATGTGGTGAGCAGCTAACAAAAAGTTTATATTTTAAAGCATTCTGGGGTTAAAGCTAATCTAAATTTAAAGCCGAAAATTAACAAAATTTAGTCTCCCAATTTAAGCTATCCCAAAAACAAATAGATTAGGTACTACTCCTATAGAAGCAGGATCAAAAGTTATACTAAGTAGGCCATACTGTTAATAGTCAATGGTTCCTTGAACAAGTTGAAAATGTAAATATTAAACATTATATAAAACATTCGTCGCCTTGACAATGGTATGGTTATTATTTTAATTCTGCAAATTTCTTAGCAAATTTTATTTGAAGAAGGTTGTCAATGTTTAAATACGATAAATATATTACAAATAGCCTTGTCATTACAAAATATATCAATAAAACATATCAACATAAAAATAAATGTTTACTTTTGACAGCCAGTTTTCAAAAAGGGAGATAATTGAAACGCAAATCGAACACACCCGTTTATCTTTTCTTGATCGGCAATCATCGGACCAAAACTTTTCTTCACGAGGTATAATGATCGGCAATCATCGGAACAAAACAACCGAAAGTTACACTCGTCGCAACTTCGGCTGATTCCGTACCTTCATCAAACCTCGTCCATATTACGATAGCTCCCATTGGAACTACTTTCGGAAATCTTCAATGAAGGAGGTATTAAAATAATTTCACTTTCGAATATTCGTCCAATGATAATATATTTTCATTCGTCGCAATGTCGGCTGATTCCGTACCCTCATCAAAGACCAATATTTTTCAAAGCAAACTCTATACACTCATCTATTGTCGCCATTTTAGAACCTATTCGCGGTGCGCAATGTTTGATTGCAGTGATACGGTCTTCCGGCGAAGAAATGTGACGCGCAGACGCATATCAAATACCGTATTACAGCCGAGGTACACTCGTCGCAACTTCGGCTGATTCCGTACCTTCATCATACCTCGTCCGTATTACGATAGCTCCCATTGGAACTACTTTCGGAAATCTTCAATGAAGGAGGTATTAAAATAATTTCACTTTCGAATATTCGTCCAATAATAATATATTTTCATTCGTCGCAATGTCGGCTGATTCCGTACCTTCATCAAAGACCAATATTTTTCAAAGCAAACTCATCTATTGTCGCCATTTTAGAACTTATTCGCGGTGTGCAATGTTTAATTGAAGTGATACGGTCTTCCGGCGAAGAAATGTGACGCGTAGACGCATATCAAATACCGTATTACAGCCGAGGTATTGAGGGAGAGAAGCGGACTCACCCGAGGTTTGCCGATTGAGCCGAGGTATTGAGGAAGCGAAGCGGACTTACCCGAGGTTTGCCGATTGCCGAAAGTTAATTAGTCTCCACAACAATGGCGAGGACGAAAAACATGCACACGGATTTGCAGATTTCTAGTTGTTGGGAACATATTTCGACTTGAAACATGCATGAATAGCTTAGTAAAGGTACCACCGTATTCCAAATGAATTTTCAGGAAAAAAATTTCTTCACCCAAAACTGGTGTAATATTACTTTAAGGATTGATCGCAATTTTGTTCGGTTCATGAAGAAATAACCTCAATCAAGTTGTACACACCGTGTAACCCGCGTAGCGTGTTACGCAAGGGTGTGTACAACCTGATTGAGGTTATTTCGAATGAACCGAACAAATAATTTCGATCAATTCTTATAAATTAATTCAAACTTTTTTTGCTAAGATATTGAAAAATATATTTATTTTTTCAAGATAAAACAAATAATCGGAAATAAATTTAAATAACCCCAAAGGTGCCCCATTTAAAGAAAATCACCTGATGACAACGGCACGCGACGCCTTGAGAACGACGTCTATTTTCAGATTCCCTACATTGGAAAATAACCTCAACTTTTTAAACCAATCAAAGCACGTATAAAATGACATGTGACTCTAAAATTAATTTATATTCTATTAACACTAGGAAGTGGTAATTGTATAGTCCAAAACGGGTTGAATTGGTAGAAATAGATCCCAAAACACAAGAAAGTAGTAATAGACTAATGCGTTCTAAGACACCAGAAAGTTGTAGTAGTGCATTCCAAAACCTGAGAATGTGTTAGAAATCCTTTCCAAAAAAACCCACTAGAAAGTAGTAATACATTCCAAAACGTCTGAAAGTTGAAGTAATACATTCCAAAACGTCAGAAAGTTGTAATACATTCCAAAACATCAGAAAGCGATAGTAATAAATTCCAAAACCTTGGAAAGTGGTAGTAATACATTTAGTAATAAATTCCAAAATGTCGTAAGAGATAGATGTACATCCCAAAACGACAGAGTGGCAATTCATTCGAAAACCGTGGTAGTGATCATGAAGTGGTAGAAACGCATTTCAAAACGCAAGAAAATAGTACCAATACGTCATAAAACACGGAAGTGTAATTGTATATTCCAAAACATCAAAATTGGTAGAAATAGATTACAAAAACACAAGAAAGTGACAATATACTAATACATTCCAAAACGTCAGAAAGTGGTAGTAATATATCCCAAAACATCAGTGAGTGATGGTAATGCATTCCCAAAGAAGAGAATGTGGTAGAAATACATTCCCCCAAAAAAAGTCAGAAAGTAGTAGTTATACCTTCCAAAATGTCAGAAAGTGGCAATTCATTGAAAAACACAAAGTGATAGTGATCTGGAAGTGGTAGCAATGCATTCCAAAACTTGAGCAAATTGTAGTAGTACATTCCAAGACACAAGGGAGTGGCAGTTATATAATGTCAAAACATCAGAAGTGATTGGAATACATTTTAAAACATCAGACGTGATAGGAATACATGCCAAAACATCAGAAAGTGGTAAAAAAACATGAAAATTCCAAATCATCAGACAATGGTAGTAATCCATTCTAAGACATCATAAATCGGTAGAAATACATTCCAAAACAACATATTTCTAAACCCCAGTAAATGGTAGTAATTCTGAGGAATGAACACCACATCAATCCCGGACTCCCGGTATGTCGTTATTGGTCATTCACTCCCTACTTTATTGTTGATCAAAAGGTTCATATTATTGTAAAAGTTGTAAAATAAAAGTAAATAGAATAAACATGTCATTTTCCATCTCTCGACACATTTCGGGACGTGACTTCGCCTTGGACCTGTACGATGATCTCGGGATAATGCCGATATGGGAAAAGAGCATTTATATTGATGGTCAGTTCACATTTAGACATTGGAGTTATCTTTCTTTAACTACTCATAACTTGAGTATTTTGATTGATTGTGACTGTGCAAAGTAATATTTTTTTGCACGCATATTATTGTTAAATTTTTGTTCAAAGATGACAAACTATGTAAAACTCCATACTTGTAGCATATTTATACAAAAGGGCTGGATTCATGGTAAATGTCGGTGTGTCAAAAGTACACAGACCAACTTGTCGGTAAACACTGTTGACCCTTGTTACAACAGATTTTCACCAGACCTAGATAATCTGTAATATAATAAATATTTCATTTATTTTTGGTTTTTGATTTATTAATGTGACAGTCTATCTGAACCACAACAATCTTCTGTCACATTTTTATTATCAACAACTTGTGACGTATGTTACCTCACCATTGCTTGTTTATATGTTTGTTGTTCCTATTTATGAAGTTACCATTAAAAAGTTACAAAAAAGAAGCATTTATTTAGTCATGTGCATTTCATTTATAATGTATATGAAACAAAAAATGACAAAATAGTACATAGGGCATACTAAGGCCTTCATCCGGACCTGGCGATAGCCACACAAAAAACGGTATTTCGCACGTCACTGAAAACTATGTTACATAAAGTTGTAAATCCAACTATTATACGTTCATGACCACGACGGCCTCATAATAACTGCGCAAATACTATTAGGTACTGTCTCCTTTTTTCTTTGTTCTACAACGTCATCTTCAAAACGTTGAATATTACGAGATGTTTTGCATGCATGGGGGTTGTAAATGAAAAGAAAATATTGCAAATTAACTTTGTTAGAGGCATAATTTATGATGAGAATATACATAATACAAAAATAAATTTTGTTACGTGACATTTTTACAGGAACTTTTACATATGTTCGATTAGTCTTAATATTTCTCTTGGTTCCCAAAATTAAGGAGACAGAACCCGTCAGTCTTTATGTATAAGATATCAATCAACAGTAATTGTGGACTTTACCAATACATGTATATGGTAAGTAATAATAAAACAATCTGCTCGAATTGTGATACATATAAAACAGTCTAATATAAGAGTTATGGAAAGTTTTTCGGTATATAAAGAATGGGTTTGGAAATGCCTGACAATACCTTTATAATGTAGCGAAAGAGAATGTATGTACATGTTTGTGCCTGTCCCAAGCAAGGACAGAATTTTCAACGCCTTACGTTGTGGTCAGTTCTGTGTTCAATTGTTTGAGGAGAGAGGTGGTTTCTGTTTTTTTATATAATATTTGCGGATGTGTTGATCATCACTGTTTAGACCTTCTTTTCATAATGTTATATGAAATTACAAATATGGTTAACAAATCCAAAACCAGAAGAGAAACTGAGAAAACATTAAACATATTCTGTGGAGAATTTACACCGGCCATTATGAAGCTGGAAGCTATGAAAGATTATCTTTTTTATATAAATTAAAGATCGTGTTTTGCAGAATGTAATACAATAATAGAGACAGTAAGTTAGACATGTTTTTATCTTCAAACAGGTTAAGTATTCTATTATTATGTGTAATGCATTGTGTACCATTTGTTGAAATGTCTACATCAGAGATATGAAAACAGAACATAATTTCTCCACTGCAGGTCATACCCGAAGGCGCGTCCACGGTGCGGTATGAAACAAATACACATCTCACCCTATGACAGTATTTAAATGTATGTAGAATTCCAAGCTCATTGTACGTAAAACATAACTTGCAGCGGCTCGTAAGGAACAAGTTTGCTAGGATATGTCTTTGCAACACAACAATTTTTCACCCAATTCACTATATCCTCGTTTTCCCGTTGCAATCTAAGCTTCTGCCCGAATGACTAACCCATTTTACCTATGCATTGTTTATTGTTTGTATAGGCCTACTTGTTCTAACCATTAATATAGCTGAAATACTTTATTACTGAATGTTAAGCAGCCGCAGTAGTCACAGCTCATGTTATATATTGCTTAATATACATAAATTGTAGCACTTCTTTTTGACTGTAATGGTTGGAATATCTCGTCAGTTATCATTGAGTAAATACACATTGAGATGTAATTTAATATTTCGAAAACAACTGTTAATAATTGGCGATTTTATACTGGATAACAAGACAAACCTAATAGTACCCTTACCAAGTAGTTGTTCACACTCTTGATTCTGTAGAAAATCATGTTGTTCAATGTTTTTCTACTTTTTCTTTTCGATTTTATGTTTTTCTGTTGTTGCTTAGTCTATGCACATGTTTTTTTGTAAGTTGTTCTTTCTAATTAGTATTTTAATCATAGCCGATTTTGGCTATCCTGTTTATGTCCCTCTTTGATTTTCTTGCTCATAGCACTTTGCTGCCAAATACTTTTAAATTATCTTTTGAGTATGAGCATACCCAATGAAGAAAAGTTTGAAGACACCAAAAGGGGTAATCGATATCAGAAGCCCTAATCCACAGGCACTTGTTTCATTCAAAAAATATATGCCCCCTCCTCTTCCTTACTTCAAGGTAAATATCTGCACTTTTCCCCTTCCCCACTTCGCCTCAATATTTTTTCGCTTATTTGTGATCCTTTCGCTGACCCAATTATATCGTTACACTCCCGAGATATTTCTCTTTTCGACTGTCACATTTAAATATACCCCCTCAGACGAATTGGACAAGAATATTCAGCGAACGTCGCTTGGTCTACTTTTCAGTCATTGAAACGGATATAACCACTTCCGGTCCGGTCTAAATTGATTTAGAAAATAAAAAAAAGGTGCTTTAAAAATCAAATGTCAGTAATTTGGAGTTGAACATATTTTTATAATCTGCACTGGAACAATTATCTGTATTTTAAAGGCTTACTTTACATTTGAGAGGAGATGATCATGATGGCATTGTTATACATGGCCGGTCTAGAGAATTCCGAATGCATATGAAAAATCCAGCGCAAACCGGAAGTGGCTGTATCCGTTTCAATGACTGAAAAGTAGACGAAGCGACGTTCGCTGAATATTCTTGTCCAATTCGCCTGAAGGGGGCCCGGTAGGTATATTTAAATGTGGCAGTCGAAAAGAGAAATATCTCGGGAGTGTAACGATATAATTGGGTCAGCGAAAGGATCACAAATAAGCGAAAAATATTGAGGCGAAGTGGGGAAGGGGAAAAGGGCAGATATTTACCTTGAAGTAAGGAAGAGGAGGGGGCATATATTTTTTGAATGAAACAAGTGCCTGTGCCCTAGTCGAAGAAGGACAGACAACACAATGGCTAAAATAAAAATGACAAAAGGACTAACAACGATTTACAAAACATCACACAGAAAACTATAAACCGACCAACACAAACCCCACCAAACTGCAAAAATTCTCAGTTGTTATTTGGCTGTCCAATCTTTCGATTTTGAGCGTACCTGATGAAGGTTATTCTGGAAACGCGTCATGCGCACTGATATCTACGTTTTTGGGGGTTTTTTTTGTACCGGAGATCAAAGTATTTGTATCTTCTCACAAAACACAATAACTCTGATATTTCACTGGAATCAGGAACAGGGAAATGTTTTATTTTCAATAATTAAAACGACGAGTAAAAATTATCTAGTGGGGGAACAAAATGGCGTCTAATTTCGGGTTCCAACATCCTATACGATATGACGTACATTCACTAACCCTTATATATTTATTATAATCCTATACAAATAATTCTCTTAACATCTAATTGATGAACTCCTTTAGCTGCGGGGTTGTTACAAATTTTATTTTTATATGATGACGAGTACAAGGTGTTGAAGGGCCCGGGTGGCTCAATGAGTTAGGTAGTTGGATTGCCTAACAACTCATACAAACCTATCACCAATACGGGGTGGGTTCGCGCCCGGCTTTGTAAATTACAAAAAGGGTGCGCTCGACTCGCAGCCGCAAGTGATAAAGTGTACTAGTTGCTTGCCCATGGTCGGTGGTTCTCTCCGGGTACTCCGGCTTCTTCCACCACTAAAACTGGTCGTCATGATATAGCTGAAATATTGCTGAAAGTGGCGTTAAACACCAAAAATCAAAAATCAAAATCAACAAGATGTTGAATATACATATATATTGAAATTGAATCAATTCATTAATGCCAACAAATATATTATATATTATGATTTACTTTTTTTTCAGAATGATTCTAAAAATATTTAAGGCATTTTGATGAGGATTCGTAAATACTTATAAAACGTAGACATAAACTTCCAATACACATTACAAAATGTGTGGTCTTTCAGTATAAATAAACACAGCAGGTGTGAACAAAGGACATTAAATACAGGATTATTCAAAGTAGCTTTCAAATATCTGTCATAATGCTACTCCACGACAATCAATTGAATACTAGAGTATATACGTCAACGGATGACAGACAACCTAACATGTATTTTTATTATACCATTATATATACACACCATACAACGAACGGAAGAATTTTGTATTTATCGAATCTTAGTTTTTTTTTCTGTAGAAAAGATGTAATATAAAATTTCATTTATTTGCCGTTTCAATTTTTAAAAATTCATCACAAATTTTATCCCAAACTATTTTATATACATATATGTTTTATTTGTAATTACATGTACTTTGTAAAATTTGTTGACGCCACGATATAGCTGAAGTACTGTTAAAGTTGGCGTTAAACACCAATCAATCAATCAATCAGAATTTTACAGTTACATAAGTTGACTTTCAGATACTATTACCACAATGGTCAAACTCTGAAAAGGTCGGTCATTGAAGGGTTATGAATCTCATACATCTGAACCAACTTTATTTATATGCCACCAAGATTTGCCTGTATGTTTTGGGCTAAAATGTATGTTGATGAAAATTGATAGTAATAAAACGAAGATATCTGATTTAGTGCGTATGACGTGTTTCTGGAATTGTCATCATCAGGTGACGCTCAACGTTAAAAGATAGGAAAAACCAAAACATTTAAAGAATCAAAGGACTTAAACAGGATATCAAAATTAGTCTAATGTTGTGTATGCTGGAGGGAGATTAACCATTGTTTAATAATAATTACATTATTTAGGAACTGTGAAGGAAACTTCTTTTTTCATTTTAAGCTTAAAACTAAATACGTATGATTATCGTCTTTCATGTAATCAGTCTCCAGACATAACATGTACACCATGTCGAAGGCAACTTCAGTGTTTACTGGACAATTATCTCTCCATATTTTTGAATAGACCAGAACTGTGAAGTTAAACGGCAAAATCCTGATTTTAGGGAGCAGGAAAGCAGTCACATTCCTGATAGACAAAACAAAGCTAGTAAAACTTATAGTTAAAAATTAATAACATTCTAAAAGATCGGACAATATAAATTCGTATAAAAACCGGAAGTGAGACAATGTGATTCGAAAAAGTAAGTTTCTCCCGCTCAATTTCTACCCGTCATGAAATCATCATTAATAAAGTGAGAAAAGAGTACAAATTGAGTCAAAGTATTCCGCATATGTTGAATATAAATGAGATATGCCTGTTTTTATTTCTTTTTTTGTTTCAGATGATAAAACGGACATCAACGTTTTCTTATGAAATACAAAATGTATACTATATTTGGTTTGAACTCATTCGGAAGCGGGGCCGTCGTGGCCGTGATCGTGGGGTAGTTGGATTTAAAACTACCTATGCAATCAGTGCCTATCACCACTAACGTTGTGAGTTCGAAACCAGCATAGGCGAGGTGTGCTCGATACAACATTAAATGATAAAGTTTGTCAGTGACTCGAGACAGGACGGTAGTTTTCTACGGGTACTCCGGTTTCCTCCACCAATAAAACTGACCGCCATGATATAACT
Organism: Bathymodiolus brooksi; assembly: GCA_963680875.1. Taxonomy (NCBI): domain Eukaryota; kingdom Metazoa; phylum Mollusca; class Bivalvia; order Mytilida; family Modiolidae; genus Bathymodiolus; species Bathymodiolus brooksi. The sequence goes on from OY804575.1 coordinate 61,849,759, forward strand.
GAATTATTGTTGAAAGTGGCGTTAAACACCATAAACCAAACCATCATTCCGACATTCGGAAGCATATTTTGTTACTAAATGTATTGACTATATCATATCTAAAGCTAAGGTTTGCTCCTTCCGATTATGAACTATGTATTGTATTCTCACATTACATAAAGTGCTATCAATCTTTCAGTCCCCAATAAATCCTAAACAATAAAACATTATATTGTTTTCACTACGTGTCGTTACCACAATCGAATGACCGTTACGTCTGTGTCGCAAATGACCATGGATATATTCCGTCCTTTTCTCGTTCATGACATATTACCGTGTGTGTTTGTGACAAGAGTAACACAACCTGCTCGTCTGGTGGAGCAGGGGCTGCTTGCCTTTTCGAAAAACCTGAGATCACCACCGTTTTATGGCTGGATTCGTGTTGCGCAATCTTTAGTTTTCTGTGTGATGTTGTTTCGACCGTTGTTTGTCTTGTTTGTCCTTCTTCGGATAGCGCTTCTGGTTGCTTCTTTGTTATCTTCCAACTTTTCATGTATCACCTTTTTGTACTTTTGCAATAAATAGTTTCATCAAGAGAGTTAGGTTAAGTTATATTTAGATTGCAAAAAATCCGTCCAGGTTCCAGGGAACGTACGTCGGTCTATAAATTAATAGTTAATATCTATTGATACTTTTCTATTGATACCTTGTATATCACTCTTACATACAACTTATCAAAGAGACCTTGTTTTATATTTGTTAAACAAATAATTCGGTACATCCATCTGTGATTACATATGTTATAACGATTAACGAGTACATTATTTCACCGACGAAAACATGCGAAAATATGTTATATGCCATTAACGTTTTCCTAAATATCAGATTGTTCGTTTATGTCAAACTAGTTGTTCATCAAATTGTTGGAATTCCATTATCCAGATGATATCGTTGCTGTCAAGATAACAATGAAGATACTAAAGGGTTTATCAGAAACCGTAAATCAAAGGACAAACAAGATAATAGCATAAAGAAAAAGAACAAAATGGTACAAAACCGAGCAACAACCTCGATTTCTTTAATATACAAAATAAAATAATTTTACTCGAACTCAAAAATAAAACATACAAAATAATGACTCGGTGTCAGCTTTTGGATTTAGAATCCTCCTTTCCAAATTAGATTTACCACACATACTTATGATAAACAGATTTATCTTTCCACAGAGTGACTTTTCATGTTTTGGACGACGTAATGTCTTTACCACCATGTTATGGAGGTTATTTAACTATTTTATAACTGATAAAAGTATAATTACTCTTGCAGGAGCTTCATTCTAATCTATTTTTCTGTTGGTTTGCTGTTTTTTGTGTTTTTTTTGTTTGTTTTTTTTTAAAGTTTAACAATTTTAGGCTTAGTACATGTTTAAAAACGAAGAATAAATATATAACGTATTAAGTTCAAGATGGAGACTTGGTATACTTTACGTTGACTTATTGATTGATTGATTGGTGTTTACCGCCAACTTTAGCAGTATTTCAGCTATATCGTGGTGTGAACAAATTTTATATATTAGACACCTACAGGACCCTAAGAAATAAAATATATTTGTCTATAAAGCAAACGGGTTATATGTACAAATAAAAGAAAGGTGTACCTTACAACAACAGTGTAAGACGGGAGGCTTGCAACTTGATACGAACAATAAAGTAATAATTTTTTGATTAGAAAACGGAAAAATTTGAGTTTTCTCGAAAACAATACATTTTTTTAAAACACAGTAAACGAGAGTTTTGTGCAGAATGTTACTATTATTTTTAAAATATGCACTTCATCTAACCATAGCCTTTCATTATTGCTGCACTCATCTGAAATTTGACATTTTCCCCGATTTATACCGCCAAAATAGAGGTGGGAGTAAACTAACTAGAGGTAGCAATCAGGTAAATCTTACCTTGATAGAAACAGAGACACGTGTACAGGCATATCTTGACACTCCATTTTTAAACTTTAAAATCTTTCTAAAAGTTTACATAAAATTTCTTAATAAACCTATTTTTGACATCTTACCATATATAAACATCGCAAGAATGGGTAAAACAAAGGACTTGTCAAAAGATTGTAAAAGCATTGTGTTAAATCTATTCAAGTTTTTTCAGCTTGAGAAGGCCAGGGGAAGACCACTTTATTCCCCAGATAATTTGATTAAAAGAACATGCAAGGCTGCTGGCATATCTTACAGTTCTGTGTATAGAATTGTAAACGGTAAAAGTCCTCCTGAATCCAACAGACCGAAAGAATGAAAGAAAACTCTTGATGATTTTGACCGTTGCGTTATTAAACGGACCGTTCATAGCATGTACAACAGGAAAATTGCCCCAACAGTCTAAAAAATTGAGAAAGAAATTGAAGATACATTTAAAATCTCGAAATCAACGCTTACTTTAACTTTATTAGATCTTGGTTATAAGTACAATAAATCTGGCGATAATAGGAGGCTTTTATATGATCAGAGGTCAGTAATAAATGATCGGTGTAATTACCTCCGAAAAATCAGGAAGTTTCGAGAGGATGGGTATGAAATTGTATATTTGGATGAGACCTGGGTTAATCAGAATCATGCCACTGACTACATGTGGTTATCAGTTGATGGTTCTGATGCCCCAAAGATCCCTTCAGGAAAGGGTAAAAGGTTGATAGTTTTGCAGGCTGGTAATCGTGAGGAGGGTTTGATTAATAGGTGTGATATTGTTTTTCTTGCCAAAGCTAAAGATGGGGATTATCACCAAGAAATGAACGGGCCCACCTTTTTAAACTGGTTCGAAAATCAGCTTATGCCAGCATTAAAAAGCCCAATTATATCGTTTTAGATAATGCAAGTTATCACAACATCAAGACCGAAGAAACTGTTGTGCCAAACTTTAATCAGAGAAAAGCTGTCTTACAAGATTATCTTTCAAAACACAACATTCCTTTTCAGCCCCTTGAAACTAAAAAAACAACTTGATGAAAAAATCAAATTTAAGAAACCCCTTTCCGTTTTTAAAACTGATAAAATTGCCAACCTACACGGTCACGTAGTTCTAAGAACCCCTGTTCGCCATTGCGAATTGAACCCCATACAACTTATTTGGGCACAGGTTAAAGGGTTTGTTGCAGAAAACAATACAACTTTTCGTTTGAAGAATGTGAAAGAACTTGTTTATGGGGGGTTTGGCAGAATTACAAAGGAAGTTTGGGCGAAGGCAGAAGACCATGTATTAAAAATAGAAAAGGAGTATGGGAAAGAGAATTGCATTGATAGGAGTTTGATTCCTCCAATAATAATTGATTTTCTAATGACGACGAGTCCAGCGACGAGAAAAGCTGAATCCAGTCCAACATGATTACAGATTGAACGGGTACACCGGTTGTAAATGACAGATTTTACATAACGTTTTCACCTATAAAATTTTATTCATATCCAATAATTGTGTATTCTATGTCTAACTTCAGTAAATTTATTAGGAGAAAATACCGTTCTTTTTCGAATTATTTCCGAAAGATTGAAATAACTTGGTCAAATTAAAAATCAGTAATTATGGAAATTTTTTATTTAACTTTTTTTTCAAAATTTTCCAGGTAAATCTCAGGTAAGCCTGTGTATAAATGTCACGCAGTCAAATGCATTAACCATGAAGGGAACAATAGCCTTCTCCGGCACTTCGACGAGAGACAATAGACCAGCTGCGGGACCACCGTCGTTCCTATTGTTATATGGGATTACGTCCACGGTGAGTTGGCTATTACATTTAACGAGCAAACTTGGCGTATTTTGAAGAACTCAGCCTGAAATAAAGACCAATATAACGCTAAAAATTGGTAATTTTTCAGATGAGCAGGGCCTTCAGAATAATTTCAACCGTAAATATTTATTACAATTCCAAAATGGTAGTAAAATTTCTGACAAAACTCTCGTTGGATGCGTTAAAGAAAAAATCTACGGTTTATGAAATATTTAGATTTTTCCGTTTTCTAATCAAAAAATTATTACTTTTTACCAGTTAATTCAAACCTAGATATCTTAGTGCACACGACCCGTTTAATAACAAAATAAAAAAACAAAACAAATAACAAATACTACACTGTCGGAACAAGTTCAAAGTTCAATAGAAAAACAGGAGAAAGAAGTAAAATGGATACCCCTAATACACAAATACATGACCGGGAACTTTCCTGGCTTGGTGTAGGACGGGGATTAACTAGTTTTAGGGGCCCAAACCGCTCCTCTTTAGTGAAGCATAGACAAATCGACAGATGTATGCTTTGATTATTTAGTAGTAATTTTGAGGTCAGCAAACTATATTCAGTACAAAAAAAATTTCAATAAGTAAACAACATATTAAATAACTGATTTTTCATAAATGAATCACTAGCTGTATCTAATATATGCAAACGACCACAAATTAACGACCAAACAATCCCCGAGTTGTCCGTGTCTAGTCATAGCAATACGACCCGCCGTTAATATAATATCATCTTTACACTATTTATCCGGTAATTAATGATTATCAAATGTATATCATTTTGTACCACTTGACTTTCTTTTGTAGATATTTGTTTTCTCAAGATCTTATAGTTGAAATACTTTTATAATGTTTTTCTACTTAAAAACACACCACAGTTGCTTTTTAATGATATTTTATCAGGACCGCATCACTACTCCCCCATGTTTGTACTGATCTGACCAAGTTTTTTTTCGAGATGGGTTTGTAAGTTTGGACATATATGCTTCATAATTGATATATAAATAATTGAAACAAATTGTTTTGAACGATTAATCATTCCTTTGTGCACTAGGAAACTAAACGTTTATTCATATTCAATAGTAAGAAATGATAAGGATGTATATGAACACTTATACACAAATTGAAGTATTATGAAAAGAAAGATTAAACACTTATCAGGGGCGGATCCAGGATTTGTGGTTAGGGGGGGGCGTGAGTAGACGAGGGATCTGGGGACCGCATAAGGTCCCCAGCTGGTCCAGGGTAAAACCCTGGTTGGGGACCCAGGGGGGTAAAGCCCCCCCTGAAGCTCTGGGGATTTTAGGAATTACAGACATTTATTTGAACGACAATTTTGAACCAACCACACCATTTTTATCAGACCAAAAAACTTGATTTTGAGTCTTAATTTTGTCGGATAATTGTTAACAGTATATTTTTATCAGATTATAAGAACCTAAAGTAAAACTTTTTTTGAACAACCGTGATGCGAATTGTTCAACTCATGACTGATCGATCACGATATTTTAACCCTTCAAAGAACTATTGGTTTAGTTTGAACGCATTCCTCATTTCACTAATTGGTCTGTACTTTCGGTGCTTGTCCTTTCGGGTGGTTCTAGTTAATACTGCCCGTCCGGATGGAGCTTTTCTTTTCGTCGTTTGATTCATTCATTGAAAACACATGATTCGACCGTTCTTGTTTATAGACAAACAAAAGCGGAAATTGTCCGCGAATCTATATATGAATCAACGAACACACCCAACGTGTATTTACAATGTGTAGGAATATTTTACTACAGGTCACGAGTTAACCATTCATGAAAAAATTGTTTGTTGAACTGCTTAATTAATGTTGTATAACATATGCTTTGCGAATTTTAGGGGGGGCGCACGCCCCGCACGCCCCCTCTAAATCCGCCCCTGCTTATGGTCAACAATTCCACCAATATATCAGCAAAACGAACAATGACCTCTGACCTCAATTCATTGAACATAAAAAAGACCACGACATGACGGTGAAAATCCAGGTTCTAGATTGGGACCGGCACAAGATGTGGCAGTGATAAACCGATTAATGTGATTTCAACCCCCTCTTGATATGTATCTAATTCACTTCCATAAGTTTTGTCTTTATACACCCTTGTTCATTTGACTACTTATATCAATTTCATAATTTTCTCTAGCTAAATTCAACCAGTACCAAAATGATTGATTAGACAAAATTACTGTGACAAAATCAGACAAGCAAGCAAGAAAGATTCACTGGTTTTTGTTTATTTCTTAGAAGCTAAAACTGAATCAAGGTAACAATGAATGGTTTGGTTTATGATGTTTAACGCCACTTTCAACAATATTTTTGTTATATCGTGATCGTGGTGGTCAGTTTTATTGGTAGAGGAAACCGAAGTACCCGGAGAGAACCACCGACCTGCCGTAGGTCACTGACAATCTTAATCACATAACGATTTGCCATAATCAAAGAAACTCGACAATGGCAGGTAATTGGTAATTTTCTAAGCATAGTTTGGGACAGACACACAACTATGGATGTGCAATTGGGACACCTGGACCTACCCCAAAATTTCAATTTATATGTATTTTGAGTACATATCTCTCAGCTGATACGATATTCCAGAGCTTGTGGTAACCATCAAGATGTTCTTGCTAGCAAGAAAACTACTTAACGAAGGGTTCTAAGCGCTTAATTTGAAGTCATCACCTCGTAGTTCTACGGTCGCTACAATGACTTGGTTAACCGTTATGGAATGTTTCACAGATAATCATGGATATATTCTGTTTGTCTTAGTCACAATCCTATTCTTTCATCTTTTATGACATTATCGAATTTATAACAAGAATAACACAATGGATACCACTAGTGGAGCAGGAACAGCATTCCCTCTCGCACCACATAAGCTCAATCCCAGTTTTTATTGAGGTTCGTGTTGCTCAATCTGTTCTGTGTATTGTTTATCAACAATTGTTTTTGTTTTGTTCTCTGTCTCCTAGTCATTATATTGGTTGCCTTTCGATTAATGGTTTCTGATAACGCTTTGATATTTCCAATTTTTTCTTAGTTAATGTAAAATAAACTCTCGTGTGGAATTTATTACAAAAATTATGAATTGAACAACATGGAATGTAGAAGTGCATTTTCTCGAAGTTTCATCTTTCTGGGTTTATGGACAGTTACACATAATATCTAGAGTAAGACAAGCTGTTAATAACAATTACACAAACATCCATATGTGCCCATCGTATTTGACATTTCCCTAGAATTCTTTTTTCTCTCTCTCAGATATTTGGCGTATGTCTTAATGCTAAGCCGATTTGCAATGTATGGTAATCCCTTATTCATCGTAATTTAACTAAACAATTTCAATTTGATTATTAAATGAACCAGTTGTTCAGTATTATCATTATTGCATGTGTAAAGAAAAGCATATTTTAAGGTAAACATCGACAGGTGGAAAGGTGTATTCTTTTACCAGGTTAACATCTTTTGTTTAAGAAATTAGAATTCTTTTTTATTAAAATCGGTAAAACGCTAAACTGAATTTACAAGAATAGATTAGGTTGTTGGCGTTTATAGACACATTCGACATTTCTTTCATTAGGTGTAACTACCAATCTTATTGAATGATGACTGCCTCGACACTTTTAACGAATAAGGGTAATAACAAAATTACCGAACTCCGAACAATCTTTCAAAGGGAAAGTCAAAACTCATAGGTATATAAACAGACAAAATCAGTCAACAACCGAAAAACTGTGAAAACCGTAATGACTCTGACTTGGTACAGGCATTTCTAAAGAAATGGTGGGTTGAATCAGATTTTAAAGCTCCAAACCTCCCGCTTTCATTACGACTCAAAGGTTCCGGCTGTCACTATAACAGTATTTATAACAAAACTGGAACAAAATAGGTAAAATAATTGTCAAGGCAGTACCGAACTGAGTGGTGATGGTATAAACTAGGGGGATCGAAACTACGCCAGTGGCTATGACTTGAGGTCAGACATCAACGATATTAACAACTGACCCATACAGACCCCCAAGGTTTACAATAGTTTAGTATGGTTGAATGGTATATAGCTCACAAGCCATGCTAATTAAAAAGATGTACTGTTAAATTGTGTAGTTGACGTTATTACACTATATCATTAAAGGTGATAAGAGGTAAATGAAACACAACTTCTATACACACATTCAAGCACTCTTATTTCTAATGCGTTAAGAATGCAATCTAATTTCACATATATGTCACATAAATGACAGTCTAGGCAGAGTCCTCATTATCCAATCCAACGCGCAATACCATAAAAAGAAGTACCGATACGTTATTGTCTACTTAAATTACACTTAAAGGATATTGTTACGTGGCAGTTAGACACATCAAATATTATCAGAGGACCCTAGTAGCGACAATAATTAGTCATAAAAATGATTATTAATTAAGGAATTATTTGCGAACACTACCTATAAAAGAACACCTGTTATCACGGTGAGAAACACAAATTATACAGCCTTATAAAATTAACCAAGCATACAACATTAACGAACATTAAAACTTCAAAAATGGTTTTTTTTATTGAATGAAGCATTTTGATAGAAAGACGATCAATGAAAAAAAATAACTTGTACATATTATTTATCAAATAAAACAAACGAATTCTTTTTAGAACTTCGTACTATAACAACATCAATTGCGTTTTTAAGAAAACAATACCTTAAACCAACAATACGTTATAGCCGTGGGAATCTTAAAAAAATCCCAATTCACTTGAAATCACTTCCTTAATTTTGATGGAGTTCATATTATTCGATCGTTTGTTATTTTGTGTCCTATTTAATTTTAAATGTGATTTTTATTGTTTTGTCTATCCAAATTGTTGATTTGTGAACGTCCCTTAAATTGATATTTTTTTTTCTATCCAGATTGTGACTTTGTGAATACCCCTTGCATTGATTATGCTTTGTCTATCTGGAATGTGATTAACGTCATGCGAATTTCAACTATATTTAAGAAATTTGTATTATAAAATATAATAAAGAGCACCAACCGACACCCCTTTCATGTGACCTTTACCCCATTGAAGCCTATTTCTATACCCTTTCTCACGGTGAATTATATACTGTCGGATAGTCGTGATATTCTACAAATCTACATGCACCATATACCCTTTTTGTCTTCATGGAGAATTATATGTGCTGAAATGAGTAAGTGAGGTGGTGACTTTTGTTTTTGACGCCAAATGAGCTGGTTTTCAGCTATATCATGACCATGATAATGATGTCCGCTTTGTGTTAGGCCAACATGATTAGTTGGATTCTAATAGTGCTAACTCACTGAATCAACAGTCCGCGGATAAACATGGCACTTTACGCGGACACGTTATCCTGATTCCGACACAACCGGCAGTCTTTGCTCTTTCTTCGTAATACTGCATGCTTAGCGGAGAAACAAAATTATACAAATGTTGTAGTCTTTAGGTTTACCCGACCTGAGCTTGAACCAGCGATCTGCCACACTCGAGGCGAGTATGCTATAAATTACACCACCAATGTATGTTACTTGTATATCGACGATGCATACTTGTTGCTACTAGTAAGCGTCTCGTGACTTAAAACAAAACGTGTAAAGGAAGTTCCAGTAATAACGATATTAATTTCATATTTGTATATTTATATTAAACCAGTAGGCCATTTTGTTTTATTGCCCCAAAAGGATTAAGATTATTTGGTTTTGCAATCTCTTACCTTTGAGCGTACCTGATGAAGGTTATTCCAGAAACGCGTCGTGCGCACTAAATTAAATATCTACGTTTTTATTACTTTCACCGGTCGATACATCTGTTGGTGTACTAGTAGTCTCCGAGGGTATCATCCGGCCAATAGTGGGTGTTTCAGCACTGACATGGTGTATTCGATAGATTTATGATTGAAATTTACAATTTCTAAATAATTCAATTAGTATTAAAAGTAAGGTTCCCCTCCACCAAGAATAGGCGAATTTAGTTGATTTTGATTAACCTGTTTATGCTTTATGATCTTATTGCTCTCCAAAGAGTTGTTTGAAGATTAAAAAATTGCATGCATCATTTAGGAAGTGTAAAGTTGAAATACAAATATATATAATAAACCAATCGCATCGACGGTGTAATGGCTAGCGTGCTCGCCTCCAGTGTGGTAAAAGCAAATACTGGTTAACTCGGAATCCGAGTGGAAGGATGTGTCTACCCACAGGCCGTTGTTTCAATGAGCTAGCACTATAAAAATCAAATTAAGCGTGTTGATCTAGTACAAAGACACACATTATTGTTGTATTATGTCTTTCTGATGCGTAGTTAATTTCTCCAAATGTCCTTGAATTTTTAGACCTCTTTTCGAAAGGAAAACCATTGCTTTGTTCAAATTTTGCTGACATTTACCAATTTTATAATTGTCATGAAATACGTGGAGCTTAGTCTTATCAAAGCAGAGCTTAACTTAAAACAGAACTTAATTAGCAAAGAATGGCAATGATGTTTCTATAAGATAGAGTGCACCAAGCGTTTCTGGAATAACATGTATCATGTACGATCAGAGTCAACAGATTGGAAAAACAAATAATTCAAGATCGTAGGAGTAAGGAAAGGGTCTAAACAGGCCTAACATACGGATTCTGATTGCCCCTTTGGTATCGTCAAACTCTTCTAACAAATCATACCAAATTTATTTTAAACATTTTTGAGTAAATTAATTTAACATTTTGTGTCGACTATAAAAATACTCTCATAAACGTTCAGTCCTATTTTACATTCCAGACCACATTTCATCCAGATTGCCCTTTGTATGAAATATTTGATTTTTTTTTATCATATAAAGGAAATTGTGCATCACAAGCAAATGGTGTAAAATTATTATGTACAGATAAAGAATAACATGAAATCGTTTTATCATTTAATTACACTTTACATAAATATGTATTTATTAAATTGGGAAGAAATCATATTACTCACATAAATATAATTTATAGGCACAAAAAATATTAGAAGTTAATCATTGGATCTCAAATCAGTAAATAAGTGACTTTGATCAATTGGAAATATTTTTAAAGTGTGTTCTTCTGTGACGTAATTTAAAGAAACACAAGAAAATATTTTCGAAAATACAGCAATAAATTTTCAACAATCACTTTATGGTCTTATTTGTGTAGATAAAAATAAAATTGTTTTTGATCACCAACCATATAGAACCCAATATTCAATCCCACGTGGGATCAGGAGAAAAATATCTTTAGACATAAAACGATGAACACATTTGTCTAGCTTTGACGGCTGTTAAATGCGATGTTGTAGGTATCTTGTGAATGTGCACATTCACTTTGTGGTTTTACTTAATGGAATTTAATTGCTTATCAATGATGTAACTCTTTTCTATTAAAAAGCTATTAATGTCTTTGACTAAATCTGACTACACAAAGTTACATAAAAACCACAGAAGGGGTAAACGAGTGAATATTGCATTGAACACAGAATTAGTACAGCAAGCTTATATATACATTTGTATATATATATAATTCAAACCTAATTTACATGTGAATAAAATGCAATTTATTGACATAACAAGGCCATCCTCATTTCATGAAAAAAAGAAAAAAATCTACCAACAGACAGTGATGACTTCCGGTTAAAAGGTATACAATATTGTTACTTGAAGAATGTGCACTCGTTGACAGAAACAATGCTCCGAATAATTTACTAAACGTAACATTCGACATTCACTATAGTGTACATAGGCATTGCTTCAATACGGAGCACCTCAGTTCACCCCCAGTTTTTAGTGGGGTTCGTGTTTCTGGATCTTTAGTTTTATGTGTATATTTTGTAGATCGTTGTTTGTCCTTTTGTACTTTTCTTTTTTGTCATTGTGTTGTCTGTTCTTCTTCGATATACGGATTCTGATTATCCGGCGTTTGGTGTCTTAAAACTCTTCTTGAAGTAATTCACAGACAATACATGCCATACCAAATGTACCCAGGCACATACGCATTCATTCATACTCTTTTGAAGTAATTCATATACAATACAAAATGCCGCACCAAGTGCACCTAAGCATTCATTCAATACTCGTTTGAAGTAATTCAGATAATACAAAATGCCGAACCAAGTGCACCTAACCATTCATTCAATACTCGTTTGAAGTAATTCACAGACAATACAAAATGCCGCACCAAGTGCACCTAAGCATTCATTCAATACTCGTTTGAAGTAATTCAGACAATACAAAATGCCGTACCAAGTGCACCTAACCATTCATTCAATACTCGTTTGAAGTAATTCATAGACATGCAAAATGCTATACCAAGTGAACCTAAGCATTCATTCACTACTCATTTGAAGTAATTCATAGACAATACACAATGTCATAGCGGGTATACCTAAGCAGATAAGCCTTGAATGACTACTCGTTTGAAGAAATTCACAGAAAATACAATATATCATGCCATGTGTACCTAATCAGTGATTCAATACTCGTTTCAAGTAATTCACAGACAATACAAAATGCCGTACCAAGTGAACCAATGGACTGATAAAGTACTTGTTTGAAGTAATTCAGACAATACAAAGCGCTGAACCTTTCCATGAATTTGTGCTATGCGTAATGTTGGCTAGTCTCTCATGTTCATTTACATTCATATCCTTTCTTATTAATTGATTGTCACAGTTTGTCTTTCGTGCAGGGTGAAATTGGTAAAACACCTTCAACTTTCAATTTTTAGAAGTTTGTTTTTCTAAAAATATGCATACAGTCCATCCAATTAGTCAGCTTACTTCAAACTATATCAAACTGTCTAGTTTTCTTACTATTTACCTGAGGGAAGACCTATGGTTGTTTGTTTTGTCTGTATTTGTAACCTCGTAATAAAATGTCGAGCATAATGATGCCAGTGTTTGTGAGATTGCTTCCCCCGTATGTTGATAGATTGCTTCCCCCGTATGTTGATAGATTGCTTCCCCCGTGTGTTGATAGATTGCTTCCCCCGTGTGTTGATAGATTGCTTCCACCGTGTGTTGATAGATTGCTTCCCCAGTGTGTTGATAGATTGTTTCCCCCGTGTGTTGATAGATTGCTTCCCCCGTGTGTTGATAGATTGCTTCCCCCGTGTGTTGATAGATTGCTTCCCCCGTGTGTTGATAGATTGCTTCCCCCGTGTGTTGATAGATTGCTTCCCCCGTGTGTTGATAGATTGCTTCCCCCGTGTGTTGATAGATTGCTTCCCCCGTGTGTTGATAGATTGCTTCCACCGTGTGTTGATAAGTCCGCATCTGGAATATTAAATTAACAACATCTAATGACATCAAAACGACAGATATGCTCAGATGTAGTGCCTATCGACAGAAGTAAAGAACACTACTCAATTGCAGTCTAGGAACCGCTTAATACTCATATTAAGGTCACAGGCGCATGGGGCATGGATTTCGTTTCCTCCTCCCCCCTTTTCTCTACTACCCCCCCTTTTTTCAAAATTTTCATATAAATCATTCCTTTTACAAAATTTTCATAATCATTCGTTTTTTCTTCATTTGACAATATCAGTAGACGTCATACATCATGAATAATACGTGTATTCTGTGTCCATAGTTTTTCGACTGATACAGTATAAGAGAGAAGGTAAGCAACTCCATTTTCATATTTCGCGCCATATCGCTCACCTCGGTTAGGAAACCCCCGTGTTTTTTACACTTTTTACCTTGTCTACATATGGCACTGTCGTATCAAACTGTTTCTAAGACACTTACATAATTGTCCATGTTCGAATTTCAGTCGGTACGTCGATCTTTTCCAAGAAATCTAGGTCAAACTACATCATATAAGACGGAAGTGCAAGAACGGGAACCCTGGGTTTTTTACGAATGGATTACCTGCAATGAAAAACCCAGAAAAACCCAGATGCGCTCCGAATATTTTTCCCGGAATGTTTTAGCGGGAAATATAAACCGCTGAAAAAACATAACAGCAGACGGATTATTTCGTAAAAATGGCACAACGACCATCTGAATATGGAAACATTGAAATAATATGATATTGAATTTCAGTGTAACACATGGTATAACGGGAAATGTGATTGGGTGACGTCTTGTGACAAATTCGCGGTTTAGATGTGGAATTATCTTGGGTAACCACAAATTTGGTTTCCGGTTATTTAATTTAAAAGGGGGCGTTAATTGCTACACAAAAATAGAAATAACTTTATCATATCTACGTCAATCACAAAAATTCACCGATTTCTTATTTAATATCAAATTTACAACTTTCTTCACACTTCTCATTCTTAACTTATATAAAAGATATATTAGACAAAAATAACTATTAGTATTTGAATGAACGTTTTAGACAATTAAAAAAAATATTGTAATGCACTTTCTTCAACGAATTCGATCTGCATATGCAATATTTGTCTATTTTGTACACTATAAAACTCAATATTGATGCAGTATATTTTATTGTCCGTGTTTGTGCAACGTATATAGTATCCACGATGAATATATTAATGTGATGGTCATTAAAATAGCTTGGAAGTTAAAACACTAATTAGAAACAAAATTCTAATAGATTTGATTTGATTTAATATATTGTGTTTAACGCCATTTTCAGCAATATTTCAGCTATATCATGGCGACCAGTTTTAGTGGTGGAAGAAGCCGGAGTACCCGGAGAGAACCACCGATCATGGTAAACTTTATCACTTGCCGCTGCGAGTCGAGTGCACCTTTTTTTGTAATTTACAAAGTCGGGCGCGAACCCACGCCGTATTGATGATAGGCTTGTATGAGTTGTTAGGTAATCCAACTACCTAACTCATTGAGCCACCCGGGCCCTACAACTACCTAACTCATTGAGCCGCGCGGGTCCTACAACTAACTAACTCATTGAGCCACCCGGGTCCTACAACTACCTAACTCATTGAACCGCCCGGGTCCTACAACTACCTAACTCATTGAGCCGCCCGGGTCCTCAAAATGCTAATGCTAATAGAACATTCGGTGTTTCGTAATAATTCATACTATAACAAAATCATTTCAGTTTGATTTCTTCATTACATCAAACTTAATATCAAACTTAGCACTCCCAAATCGTTAATAATACTATGTTGTATATACACAATTTACATACTAAGCAGCATTGTAAATTGTCTTTAATACCGCTTTCACTTGTATTTACAAAGGGAAGGTATTCAGTGCAATTAAGGTTGTTAACTGACAGAACACTATTCCTATCTAAGAAGCATAAAATACATTATACTATTGGAGCAGGAACTGTTTACGCCCCCTCCCCAAATACACACGAGTTCACCTCCATTTTTAAGGGTGGTTGTGCTGCTCAATCTCTAGTTTTCTGTTAAATGTTTTGTGTACCAGTTGTCGTTTTGTCTTTTTCTTTTGTTCATTGTATCATCCGTCTTTCTTCGATTTACGGCTTCTGATTACTCTTTTGGCATCACCAAACTTTTTTTGATAACAGTGTTACAAGAAAGAAATCGTCAAGCAGTTGTGTGTGGGTTTGTAAAGTCAATATGCCTTTTGGAAATCCTCCAAATAAACTCGATACATATATTATGGATACAAAAGATATTTTAGTAAAGGAACAATCGTAATATAAATACAGTACAAGCTCAACAGTAACACAGAACAGCTCTAATAACTCAAAAACTGGGAATAGAAACATGTCTTTCGTAATCAACAGTTTCTCCTGATGCTAAGCGACAGCCTTCGTTTATTACAGTGAAATGGAGTGAAATATAAATGATTTGCTATGGCAACAAAGAGTATGCATAGTATCTGTAAAATTGTTCTATTACTGAAAAAAAACCCCACCAAAAATACAACACCAAAATCATAGAATGAGTGGCAAACATCGATGCTCCTAACATACATACACAAAGCTTACTTTCTTGGATTGGTACAGGCACTTCAATAACAAGTGGCAGGGTTAAGCTAGTTTTATGGACCCAAACCAGCCCTCTTAGTGAAGTAATGCGGTCATGCAAGTGCTTTCCAAATATGAATTAAATTTAGAAACAGGCTTGGTTTATGAATCTGCTGTGTAATGTCTACATGCGCTTTAACTATTTTGTATATTTATTGCCCATTTAGGAAGTCTTTCTGTGACTTTTTCCCCCTTTAATGATTCGAGAAAACATTATTGGTTCCCATTTTAATAATTAAAGTTTCTGGTTGACTAATAATATGACATGCAAATAAAATCAAAGAATGTTTGAACTAGATTCGTGTTTGTGTTCTTGTATAAATCAAACATGAATTCAGTCATTCCCTCAGTAGATATATTTTATTCATTAAAATATATTAATGATACCACTAATTGCTAAATCCAATACCATTATGGGTCGACAATTTGTTTTATTTCTCGCGACTAGGTGTTATATGACTTGTAAATACAATGTATGTTTACATTGTCATACATCATCATACCACAACATGCAACATCTGGTATTATAAGGAACAAGTATGACTCTGAATAAATAAATATCCCCTATTTCAATATGATTACTCAAATTAGTTTTCAGTATTCTTTCCCAAAACCACAAAAACATTACAGCGATCAAACAATTGTATATATTATAATTTATAGGTAAATATTTTTTCATCTCAATGAAAATATATAGAGCATTCATTTAACATAAAATAATGTTGTCCTTAAAATGCAATCAATCAATCAATCAATCAATCAATCAATCAATCAATCAATCAATCAATCAATCAATCAATCAATCAATCAATCAATCAATCAATCAATCAATCAATCAATCAATCAATCAATCAATCAATCAATCAATCAATCAATCAATCAATCAATCAATCAATCAATCAATCAATCAATCAATCAATCAATCAATCAATCAATCAATCAATCAATCAATCAATCAATCAATCAATCAATCAATCAATCAATCAATCAATCAATCAATCAATCAATCAATCAATCAATCAATCAATCAATCAATCAATCAATCAATCAATCAATCAATCAATCAATCAATCAATCAATCAATCAATCAATCAATCAATCAATCAATCAATCAATCAATCAATCAATCAATCAATCAATCAATCAATCAATCAATCAATCAATCAATCAATCAATCAATCAATCAATCAATCAATCAATCAATCAATCAATCAATCAATCAATCAATCAATCAATCAATCAATCAATCAATCAATCAATCAATCAATCAATCAATCAATCAATCAATCAATCAATCAATCAATCAATCAATCAATCAATCAATCAATCAATCAATCAATCAATCAATCAATCAATCAATCAATCAATCAATCAATCAATCTAAGATTCACGTTTTCATACATTTTAACATGACAATGTACGACCACATATTGCACGACTAACACGATTTTTCTAACAGCAGAATATCGATGCTATGCAATGACTACCATCCAAATCACCGGTTTTGAATCCGATTTAACACATTTAGGATGAGTTGGTTCGCGTGTCCGTAAAAGACCCAAGCAGCTTACCAGAAATTCAACAGGGTATAGTAAAAAAGATTGGAACAGAATTCTGGAAGACATCATTTCAAAAAGTCGGCATGTCAATGAGACGTTCCTTATAAGCACTATGTTACACCAATGTTGGACACACAAGATATTGAACTGTTATCATTGGTTTTCCACAAAAACTGAAAATTGACATTAATTGTGTGTATTTGTTATTTTTGTTTTTCAACACTACATTTATGCCTGCTGTGATTGGAATAAGACATTTACACCTTTCACTTTTCCACCAGTATACTAGGAAAATAGATGCACTCTTTAAACTTAGCACCAGATGCCCCTGAAAGGACATCTGAAACCCATTATTGTGCAACAGAAATGAAATATTGGCAAGACAACCATTAAGAAGAGTTAGAAGATACCAAATGGGTAATCAGAATCCGTAAATCGAAGGACAGACAACACAATAGCCAAAATGAAAAAGGAATAATGGTTCTCTGGATGGAGATGTATATGTAGTAAAAAAACTAATAATTTTACATATATGATCAAATTTAATTTCCCAGTGGAGTTTTCTTAATAATAAATTCCGAATGATTTTTTTGCTTGTTCACTGACTTTTATATTATCTTTTTATTTGTTCATTAAATAAAAAAAACTTATATGTGTTTCTATGATAACAAACAGAAGCGTTTTAATGAATTGACAAAATTATCTGGGTTTCATCTTCTTACAATTTTCGCAATTTCACATGATATTGTTGTGTCATCCATATACATAATAATGGCATGGGTTAAATATTCAAATGTGACGCCAGAGCTTGCGCTTCCTATCAAGATTAACCACATCGGTGGTGTAATGGTTAAGAAAATTTTGAAAATATCAAAGGTGTAAACAGAAGTCGTAATTATAAGGACAGACAATTAAAACCGTTACGAAATATATGTGTCACAAATGACCATGGATATGTTCTGTTTGTAGTCAGCAGAATCTGGCCCTTTCCTCCTTCATAACTTACCATCTGTCAGCAGAATCTGGTCCTTTCCTCCTTCATAACTTACCATCTGTCAGCAGAATCTGGTCCTTTCCTCCTTCATAACTTACCATCTGTCAGCAGAATCTGGCCCTTTCCTCCTTCATAACTTACCATCTGTCAGCAGAATCTGGTCCTTTCCTCCTTCATAACTTACCATCTGTCAGTAGAATCTGGCCCTTTCCTCCTTCATAACTTACCATCTGTCAGCAGAATCTGGCCCTTTCCTCCTTCATAACTTACCATCTGTCAGCAGAATCTGGCCCTTTCCTCCTTCATAACTTACCATCTGTCAGCAGAATCTGGCCCTTTCCTCCTTCATAACTTACCATCGGGTTTGTAACAAGTGTAACACGACGGGTACTACCAATGGAACATGAACGGCCTACTCTTCCGGGGCACTGAAATCACGCCGTGTTGCTCAATGCTTAGTCTACTGTGTTTTGTAAATCACTGTTTGTCCTTTTGCCCCTTTTTTGACAATTTTATTGTATGTTTTTCTTTGACATATGGCTTCTGATTTGCCCGTCTGGTATTTTCAAACTATTTTTTTTTTTGCATTTTCCGGGTTTGAATTAACTTCGTGTGCACTTTGTTGAAAGATAACAGTAAACTTAAATCATTACAAAAGCGGTGATTTTTGTAATATAAATGTAGTTTATTGACCAAATGCTCTCTACGAAGAATACTAATCCTATAAAATGCACATGGTAAATAGCATTGAACATTTGTTTAATGATATGAGCATTTGGATTTTAAACTAGACAGACATCTGCGGAATGTCTTATATTTAGAAAATTATATAAAAAAAATAACGTGCAAAATGTTTTTTGAGAAAATATAAGAAGGTAGGGTCGATATTGATCTGTAGATTTGGGAAATGTTTTAATCTCCCTTTAAAGTTGGTTTTATATATATATATCCTGCCAATTTTCAAAACCGAAGATGTTTAATATATTTTGGTTTACGCCACTTTCATCAATTTTTCAGTTATCTCGTGGCTGTCAGTTTTGTTGATTGAGGAAACAGGAGTACCCGGTAAAAACCACCGACCTGCCTCAAGTCACTGAACACTTTATCCCATAATGTTGTATTGAGTACACCTCGCCATGAACAGGGTTCGACCTCACAACATTAGTATACTGATTGCACATGTAGTTGTATAAGAAAATCCAACTACCATACGATCACGACCACAACGGCCCCCTTTATATTTTGTGCAATTGTAGTATATGACGCGTTGGAAAGTATGAACCAATGTTATTAATTCCGCTTGTTTTCAGATATTGACTAATAAAGTATTAGTTTCGTATCGATTTCGATAAATTGTATTTGAATTCAACAGATGCTGGGATTTTCTTTAAGTTGGTTGTCTCCGGATTTAATCGCTTTACTCTGAATTTTGAAAAATTAAACAAATATAGAAAATAAACCCTGTAAAACAAATCAATCCGAAGATTATTGTTTTAACATTGATTTGTTCTCCATAAACTTAAACTACTAAACTACATATATACAGCTAATCCCGTTCAGTTCTTTATTTCCCGTTATATGGTTTTAAGCTCGTTTAAATTGCAATGGGTCATGTTTGGCAAAAACGGATACATGTAAGGATTTCTATTTCAATGCCGCCACAAAATACCTGAAATATTGTTGAAAATGACGTTTTAACCCATAACCCTAACCCCCTATTCCAATGTAAGTTCATATACTTGTTGTATGCGCAAGCATGTCAGTTATATTCATGAGGAGAACAAGTTTATAAACACTTCTTCATGTCCACTAATGGTACTGGGGTGGACCTTCAGACATATATTTTGATTGGCACTAATACATTTCCTTATGATGAGATGATGCAAGTTATTCTTTGCGTACAAGGGACGTGGCATTCTACACAAGCGATGAATTCTTTTACTTAATGAATCAAACATTATAATTGCTATTTGTTTGTATTACAGAAATTGTCTTCCATGATGCTGATTTCAATATTACAAGCAAGTTATACTGTGTTTGGAACCTAAGAAGAGTTTGAAGATATCAAAGGGGTAATCAGAATCCGTAAATCGAAGAAGAACGGACAGCACATTCGTCAAAAGAAAAAGTACAGAAGGACAAACAACGATCTACCAACATACACATAAAACTAACTATTGTGCTAGATACACATAGGCAGATCTTAAAATGAATCAATAAACATATGTCAAATACCAGTTAGGGGGAACAGTACTGCGACACATGAAAATCTCAGTCGACAATACACACCTGTAAAAGTTGACTAAAAGTATGCAACCGGCAGGATGAAATAACAATGTAGATATATAACGTAGTTCGCACGACGCGTCTCTTGAATAAACGTTAGAGAATACCGAAGGGGCAATAAAAAAGACAATCCAGAGAAACTGGCAACATAGGGTACACAAGACGAAGAAAAAACAAAACAAAAACACAACACAATATGTATTGGACACCACTATGCGCAAACAAGCACAAATAAAATAAATAAGACATGTGCCGTCATCAGGTACGCTCATAGTCAAATGTGCCGTCATCAGGTACGCTCACAGTCAACAGACATGTGCCGTCATCAGGTACGCTCAGTCAACAGACATGTGCCGTCATCAGGTACGCTCATAGTCAACAGACATGTGCCGTCATCAGGTACGCTCACGGTCAACAGACATGTGCCGTCATCAGGTACGCTCATAGTCAACAGATATGTGCCGTCATCAGGTACGCTCATAGTCAACAGACATGTCCCGTCATCAGGTACGCTCATAGTCAACAGTCATGTGCCTTCATCAGGTACGCTCATAATCAACAGGCATGTGCCGTCATCAGGTACGCTCAGTCAACAGACATGTGCCGTCATCAGGTATGCTCATAGTCAACAGACATGTCCCGTCATCAGGTACGCTCATAGTCAACAGTCATGTGCCTTCATCAGGTACGCTAATAGTCAACAGACATGTCCCGTCATCAGGTACGCTCATAGTCAACAGTCATGTGCCTTCATCAGGTACGCTCATAGTCAACAGACATGTGCCGTCATCAGGTACGCTCATAGTCAACAGTTTGGAAAACCAAACAATTTAAAAGTGCAACCTATATGTTATATCTATTTTTGTTCACTATATATGCTTGTTTGCAAAACTTTACATGAGTATTTTCTTGTAATCCATATAATTGATTGATTTCAGTCAAATAGAGATATTCAACATAGTTTTAAACTATTCGAATGGAAGATTGTTTTGCATAATAAAACATTTATTAATTCCATTTCCCCCATTAATTATTAAAAAAATGTACTTTCAAATAATGTTTACGGAATCTTGAAATATTTAGCCAATGAAACATCAATGTAGAAGCACCATCAAACTGAAGTTAACCAATAAAACAAATGATGAAATAGTTCCACAATTAATTTTATATAAGATGCAATAAAAAAATGACTGGTGAAAGAAATTCGGTCGAATGGAAAAAAAAATACATATATAAATCAAAAGCTAGAACAGACTAACAAAATCAGTACAACAACATTGGCTTCGCCGTTACTATTAAAAAAAAATTAATATATATATATATCATAAGAAATTATTTCCGAAAGACGTTGAAAAGAAATTAAATAAATCAAGAACAAAAAGTATAAACTAAAAATGTAATATCCAAATCAGTGCACACGAGTCGTTTCTGGAATAATCCTTTTTCAGATACGTTCATAGTACAAAGATTAAATATGAGTCCGTAGACACGGTCACATTTTCTTTTAAATTCGATTCAGACACAAATTTTATAGTCGAAATACGTGATCAACACATTTGATGGGAGCATCAAATATTGGAAGGGCGTTCGATAGGTGTTTAGACTGTCAAATTTGTGCTTTAAACAGGTACACAGGAAAACATTTGAGGTAATTGCACCATAACATCAGTATTACAATATACATTTTCATCGGTCTCTGTTGTTGCCATGTCTTAGGTGTTTGATGTTCAGAGATGTCTGTATTGTGTTGGTTGTTATTATTGACCATTACGATTTGAAACTTTTTATTTTCAAGTTTTATGAAATCAGGAGGAATTAATACATAATTGATTGTTTATTATTTAACGGCAAATGATCACCATCTCAGATATATTCAAAGGCGAATAAGTTGATAAACACTAAATCAGGCATACAAGTATGATCGGGATGTTTTATGGTTGCCACAAGTGTAGACGGTCGATAATGGATAGAGGTGGAAATATTAACCTTGCAACAAGACAGAAAACCACTCCTAGCACATTTGACTATTATGAGTTTCTACAATGGCAAGAAGCATTCTGTAATATACAAGTCAATCATGTCCTCGTCATTTAAATCGGTTTTGCATTCAATTCTTAGAGCACAACCCACTCATCGCAACTTTGGCTGATTCCGTAGCTCTTGATGAAAATCACGGAATCATACGAAATTTGCTGATTAAGCACAATCGGCAGACTCCCAATCCTCGAGTAAGTTAATGATGCGAATACCAGAACAATATTACAAGCGCAAAGGCAAACCACAAAAGATAGCTTCTGAAACACGAACTCCAACGTAAAGATAAAGAGAAATGTCACAACTAAATTTCCAAGGATATTATCCTATTCCAAGATAAGAATGAAAAACTGAAGAAACATGTATTCTTTTCTGAAGAAAGTTCAAAATGTGTATTTTACCAATGTAGGGAAAAACATAAATAAAAGCACATGGGAGGTAATGACGACATTGCAAAATATTGAAAAGGAACCGCAGCATGAATGAATAATTCCGTAAAAACCAGAACAAACTACAATAAAACACACACACACACAATGATGAATGTATTTTTTATAAAGTTTAGAGAAGTAACCATATGAACTTTAAAATTACATAATATACCTAACTTTCTCCAGGTAAGGGTCATATATCCACAATATGCCTGTACGATGGTTCCACATGACGTTTACAAATTCGATATCAGTGGCTCTCAAGGATATTACTTTCACATAATACCACGGTGGAAGAATAGCCAAGCTTTCAATAGAATTCGTTTTTAAATTAGATCCCAAGTTTCAAAATACCGTGACATGCAAAACATATTCGTCACTGTATTTTTTTGCTATAAATTTCATTTAAAACCAGATTTTGATATTCTTTTTTTTATCAACAAAAAGTAATTTTATCCTACTATTTCAACATATTTTAACAATACTAGTATAATATATTATAATTTTAGATGTTAGAGAGTTAAACTCAAAATTGAATTTCGAACGTCAAAAACACAATACAATAATGGTACTTTTGAACACCAATGATTTAAGTTTGTGTTTAAATCGTGAGTATTTAAAAAAAAAAAAAAACGTACAGAAGACTACATACATTTTTGCTTTTGTTGATCAAATTTTTATTAAAGTTAGACTAGAATTGATCTCGGGACAACTTTTTCAAAATTGCGATTTTAGTTCAAATATATATTAAAACAAAATACAGTGACGAATACTTTTCACGTGTCTATACTTACATCTTTCAATATGATTTTTGGGCCGTCGTGGTCATGATAGTATGGTAGTTGGATTTACAACTTAATGTTGCGAGTTCTAATCCCGCTCAGGCGAGGTGTACTCGATACAACATTATGTGATAAAATTTGAAAGTGACTTGTGACAGGTCGGTGGTTTTCTCCGGTTTCCACCACAAATAAAACTGATCGCCACGATATAACTGAAATATTATTGAAAGTGACGTTAAACGCCATAACCCCTCCCCCGTTATTTTCGAAAATAAATATTGCACATCTACATTTCAATGAAGTATAATGTTGAAAAGTAAAAGAAAATAACATTTAATTTTTTTGATTCAACAAGCATATTAATCATTTTCAAATAACTATAATTTAATACTTAAGTAGGAAAGCATGTACAACAAAATGAAAGGACAAGTTTGAACACATCGTTCTGTCTGTTGACCTCACCAACAGCTGAAACATGCAGTTTGATTGGTTCATTACATGTTCAATAGCACATTCTAATAACAGGCGAAACTTCATCGTATTACTATATTGTCATTCAATATACAGAAATGCTGTATTAGACATAGTTATACTATAAAATGTCATGTTTGATAATTATTTAAATATAAAACCTGCTTTTAGTGAAGCAAATCAAACAAGCTTTCCTTTTAATGTTTCCATCTGCGCTACTCTAGCTAATAGCTTCTCAATAAAACATGTTTTAAGTACTTGTATATAAAGGATGCAGGTTCGTTTAAAACCCTTGAGTTATTTTATATACATATTTAATGCAAGTTTCACAGAGCATCAAAAGACATTCATGAATCAAATGATTTTTGTCATATCATGAACCACTTTTAAACCGCCATTTTGATCGTACACAGACAAGCAGAAAAACGAAAAAAAAAACCAAACCCAACTGTAGTAAGAATTCTAAAATATAATTTAAAAAATCGTAGAAACAGAAGCCAAATCGATTACGCCTATCACACATATACATGAAACCGCTCACTGTCATGGGTTGGCACAGACACTTCAATAAAAAGTGGCGGGGTTAAACTAGTTTTATGGGTTCTTTTTCTGGAACACAGAATCGTCATGTTGAACTTTATGCATAATATATTCAATCTTTGTTACACAGAATGTGTCATGTAAGAAGAGTTTGAAGATACCAAAGGCGTAATCAGAATCTGTAAATCGAAGAAGCACAGACAACACAATAGCGAAAAGAAAAAGGACAAAAGGGCAAATAACCATCTACAAAACATACACATAAAACTAAAGATCTAGTAACACGAACCCCACTCAGGTGCTCCGGAAGGGTGAGCAGTTCCTGCTCCACTAATGACACCCGTCGTGTTAATCTAATTACGAACCCGGTGATAAGTCATGAATGAGGAAAGGATCAGGAAGTGTTTACGACAAGTTGAACATATCCGTGGTCATTTGTGACACATATATTTCATAACGATCAACCAAGTCATGGTGCCAATCGTAAAACTGTCAAAGTGATGACTTCAACTTAACGAATAGGAACACTTGGTTCAGTAGCTTCCTTGTTTGCAGCAATCATCTATCAAGGAAATCCTGATAGCAACCACAAGCTCTGGAATATCATATCAACTGTGAGATATATACTTCGTATGCAGGTGCTTCTGGAATGCTTCTGGGAATATTGAAATCATCTTGTTTGTCGTAATGTTCCGCCTCACACTGTCAATTCCAAGGTGTAGATCAAGGTATGAAGCAGACCTATCTGTATATGTGGTTTCCTTTATTTCAAGCTCAATGGGATAGATGCGATCAATGAAATCACCAAACATCTATATAGCGGAACGTGAAATTAAAGGATCGGGCTAGCTTTTTTACGTTTTTCTTGAGAAGCCCCTGTATGAAGTCTTCCTCACGCGAATAAAAGAACAAGTAGGCGAGAAGAGGAGCACAGTTTGTACCCATAGGTATGTCGACTGTCTTTTAAGTTGTTCACATCAATCGAACGTTTTAATTACATATCTGTAAATGGGGTCCTTATGTCATTTCTATCGGTTAATGTTCAGTCACATGACTATGGAATATGTTGAATATCTTGGCTTAAAGTATGCATTTATATTAATTAAAACATGAATAAAAAGTAGTTTATACAAAATATGCTGCAACAATATGCAATAATTTGACTATTACAACCTATATTGAAGAGAGAGTCTGGGTATGCCTTTTACAATGTTATTTCTCAGTAGGTTCAATTCAGTACCAGCCTTTCTATAATTACATTTGAAACTTTTTAATTTGATTATACTTGATGAATAGATAAGAATTTAAAAAATAATAAATAAACCCAGTGACTTGATCTATGCTTTATACAACCAAACATCTATTAAGTGTCATACCTCATGTTTTATAGTAATATATAATGAACGGTTATTAATACAAGATAAACCCTTTACATAAACCATTCAAAAATCAAATTAAAATTTCTTAAGCATAATTCAATCATAATCTACATATACACAATAATCTTACAAATACATGACGAAGTTGTAAAGACTCAATTCCGGATTAGAGCTGCGGCTGTCTTGTATTCTCTGCGTGAGGGAACACATTAGTCTTTGATTTTGATAGATCGTAAATTTTTTCTCTTCTCATGTCAGCAGGGTCTTCAGCGACCCTCTTCAAGTTATATGACAGACCTATTTGTGTGGTAAAATAGTATGGTATAATCTATTAGGTGTACGATAACAACTTCAAAGTCATCAATGAGCGTGTTATGACATAAAGGTGGTGAATATACAACACAGTGATGTAATTATGACAGGCCTTTTGACTACTTGATAATAAATGAACAAAAAATATTTTGAATAGAAACCTCCTTTATCAATGTATTGACATTTTTGTTCGTAGAAGTTCAGTTACCTCCCGTCTATTTTAATTGAATACTTGTAATAGGTAAAAACTACATGTTACTTGTTCAAATATACAAATAAATGGATACAATATATCTGTTTTTTGTTTAAGTACATGTATAGACAATAAAAATAAAAACGTAGATATCAAATTTAGTGCGCAGGACGCGTTAGCTAGTTCATCGCCTTATCTTAATATACTCAAATATAACAATGAAAACACATTATTAGCTGCGACGTCGGAAAACATCAGAATCAATTACATTGTACATCCATCCCAACTACTAGGAACCATCAGTTAAGCAGCTTTCATGCTTACAGCAACACTCCATCATGGTAATCTAAATCAACATTAAACATTTCCTAATAAGAAAAGTATAAAGGGGTAATCAGAAACCATAATTCACAGGACAGACGATACAATGGTCAAAAGAAAAAAGGACTAGAAGAAAAACAATGGTCCAAAAAACTCTACATACAAAACTACAGATTTTTACCCCAAAAAAAAATCCAACTAAGAACTAATTACATTATTTTCCTAGGAACCTAACCTCCTTCTTCTTGCAGGGGCCGTCGTGATCGTATTGTAGTTGGATTTACAGCTACCTATGTAATCAGTGCCTATCACCACTGATGTTGTGAGTTCGAATCTCGATCAGGGCGAGGTGTACAACATTATGTAATAAAGTTTGTCAATGACTTGCGACAATTCGGTGGTTTTCTCCGGGTCCTCCGGTTTCTTCCACCAATAAAACCGACAGCTACGATATAATTGAAATATTGTTGAAAGTGGCGTTAAACTCCAGCAAACAAACAAACAAACAAACATTCTCCTTGCATACTGGAGGTTTATGGTCCAATAAGGATATACTCCTCTGATAAATACTATTCGTATTAGAAGTTGTAAGCAAGAGGACACTAGTTCTTGCAAATTACCCAAATTAATCATACGGAATTTCTATTTCTCAGCTTATTGCTAAAATGCTTCCAAAATAATCATGTCGTATACATGTACTAGGAAATATATATCGGTAATGTGTGCTAGCTGTCTCTATGGCAATAAACGTTAGAGAATATTGAAGGGGCAATCAAAAAAGAAAATACTACAATAATTGAATCAATGTCAAAAGATGTACATTTATTTCTCTTTCAAGAAATGTAATTAACAAATCAAGTCAAATCTAAACATTGTATAAATATACTTTGTTGATTAAAGAATTAAAAATGCATAAACGAAAATGTCACTACGTTGCGGAAAATGGTATAGGTTACACTTTGACGTCTGTTTCTGGTAACATAGCTATATTAAAACAATTTGTATCAGATTAATTTATATTTCGTAAACATAATAAGTAAATTTATTGTCTTCTTCTAACATTTTGTACCAAATAATAAAGTAGGGTATCCATTTGAACGAATATAAACTAAAGATCAAGTAAGGTTCAAGGGACAAACATGATAGAAAAGTTTGGAAAGACCAAAGGGGTAATCATAAGAGGTAAATCAAAGAAGGACAGACAATACAATGGTCAAAAGAAGAGGGAGAAGGACAAACAATGATCTACAAAGCACGGAATACTAAAGATTGAGGACCACAAAACAGCTGCTACGGAATGGTTAGCAGTTCCTGTGCCACTAGTAGCACCCGTTTTCTGTCAAACGATATGAACACTATGTGGTATGTGATATGTAAATTAACTCAAATAACAGATAAAACGTAAAACCCTTACAAACATAACTCCTGGATTGTACGCGAGCACTCCAACATGTGAAAAATCACAATTTATATCTTAGCATTACTGCCTAGATTTGCTGCGTAGAAATCTTTAGTTTCTAAGTTTGAAATGACATATAACAAATCAAAAGAAAAGAGAATGAAAGCAAATTTTCCTTTGAAGCAAAATATAAAAAAAATGGCTGTGAGAAATATTTGCATAAATATTATGAATTGAAGTACTCTTAACTTTCAATTGCAAAATAATTGTTGATGAATGCATCTCGTATGATACCTGCGACTCCTTGTGAAACCGCAAATAAATCATCAGAGTTGTTTTTTAAATATAACAATTTATTTAAATATAAAAACATATATTTATCAAATATTGGTAATAAAAATGATCCTAAGAGAATACTATTCGTACTTGATGATACCAACAGTACATACTATGAATGAATGAAGAGGCTAGTCACATCTATTATTACGTAATCAATTGTGTCTATGACATCACATGCTGACCATAAAGGAAACTAGGCGTTTCAACAGAAGACTTACACTTATATGACTTACATATTAATTGATACAGCAAACCTATTTAATATCTATTTAAAGTACAACTGCATGAAAACGTTCTCTTATCATGACAATTTAATGTGAAATTCTTGCAAATCAATCGCTTGGGCCCATACAACTAGCTTTACCCCAACACTTTTTAATGAAGTTTATGTACCAAGCCAGGGAAGTAAGTGGTCATGTTAGAGGTATCGATTTTGCCTCTTTCTACGATTTTGATATTTGATTTCGGAGTTGTTCTGGCTGTGTGGTATATTTTGTTTTTGATAGTATCGTTATCATGTTCCCCTATATGTCTATTTATTCCAAAATAGAAGTCAGATAAACCGTGTCTATGGGTCCGTTATTGATTATATGCCCCTTAAGATAGAGGACACTATGGGCAAAAAAAAAATTAGTCAATGAATTTTTTTGAATTTCATATATATTGTTCTTTGGGATGTACCTAACAAAATATCAAAATTTGGGAATAGGTTTCCAGGTTTATTTTAAAAATATTACCTGAAAGAGTTACCCCTCTCTGAAGTCCAAATTCTTTTCCATTTTTTTCACATTTCTCCGTGTCATTAAGGTACAAAAAAAAATAGCATACATTTTTTGTTTAATTATCTGAGTATAATATGATAAATGAATGTTTTGGAATATCTAAGACATAAATTTTTATAATTTTTCATTTTTTTTTCGAAATGGCTACCCTTTTTTGGCAATATAGCCTGTAACTGGCTTTGGTGAAATCCAACAAAATTTGATTTTAAAGTGGAATAGAAAAAAATTGTGTCAATGAATTTAAAAAAAAAAGAAGATATATCACATTACTTATATCCATGCTACATATCATTAAAAAAATAAAGATATGTTTCCAGGCAAAAAAAAAGTTAGGGGTTTAGACATTTATTCAATGTCTTGTTAATAAAAGTGAATTATGAAATTGACAAAAAAAAACCTGTTTGTAAGGGAAAGCTTTCCCTTTTAGGTGACATAGTTAGCAAATCAAGCTGTCTACAATTCTTCCAGAGCAGGAAAAGTACATTTTTAGAGCTAATTTTGCACTCTTTAAAAAAAGGTGCAACTGATTTTTAAATTTGTGTTGGCCTTATTTTTTTTGGCCATATTATTTCATCCTTTCAGGCAACCTTTTTAAGGTTTAAAGGAGGTTACAACTGCCTTAGATGTTTGTGAAGTTGACATTTGATCTCTAGGTCAAATTATCATTCCATCGATTAATCAGGCTGGACCAATTTAGACTTATCTTTTACACTAATCATTCATATGACTCTGGGAGGATATTTATATTATTTCAATCATCAAACTATCCAAAAAAAGAATCATTTGACCTTGATCTTTGACCTCAAGTTCAAAAGGATATTCCAGCCAATTTATATGTCCTTCACATCAGGTATTTTTCCAAATTGGCAACAGATCACATCTGCAAAGGGCATGTTCACATATATATACCAAACTCGGCGAGCCTCGCATTTCTACCTGTTTCTAAGGCTTGTACAAATAAATTTGATATTTTCAGACAATGTACATGTGTTGTTTTTATCCTGCAAGCATAAAATAGTTTTACTTTAGATTAAAATCCTTTACTTTACGAGTTTTCAACTTTGATGAAGTGCTGGATAAAATGGTGCGTACTTTGGCGTCTTTTGTGACGTCACAAAAGAACGCTATGCAGCGAACCAGATTGCAATGCAAATTATTATTGAATTAGTAGAAATTGGTACCAGGAGACTATATTCATAGTATATGAATATCACTTTTAAATATTCGTACCCCTTTATTCGTATAGAAAATAAAATATACTGATATCTCATGTCATGTTATTTTATCATGAATTGTGTTATAAAAAACATAACTGTGATGTCTTCTTAATCAGAAAATGTTGATACCAGAAGAATAATAAAATTTATATCTACTTCTTTCCTTGAAAATAACAAAACAATTCAAAATGTGTTTTATGTTTAACATGAAGGTGATGACCAAGATCTTTATATGATATAACAAATAAATGAAGAATATGTACGTGGACACAGATGCCCCTACTATCAGCTAAATGGGAGGTGCAGGTCTGGAGGACATTGGCAAAGGGAGAAATGGGGCGAGAGAAAGGAGAAAGGTGGAAAAATGAGATGAGCCTAGGTTGGAAGAAAGGAGATGAGGAGAGGGAGAAGGGAGGAGAGGGGTGGGAAAAACAGGAGAGGGATGTAAGAAAGGAGAAGACTTTAATCCCCTGTCCTCCCCCTCAAAAGGGCCCAACTCCAAATCCGTACATGAGATCTGGCTAAAAATGGAACTTGACCTGTATATTATGTACATATTGTCTGAAAATTAAAAACATTTGCTCAATGCAAACTAAAGTTATCCTCCAGAAACCCAAAGTGAAATAGACAGACGGACATTGGAACACTTAGTGCCCCTGTCACTTAAGTTGGGGGCACAATAATAGCTATGCATCCTTCTTTCAGAACCCTCTGTTAATCTCCCTTTACCTGTTATTACGAAAAAATAAAATCATGAAAAAAACAAGTCGAAACTTAAAAAAAAAAATTGGACAGCATCTTTCCTAACAAACGCATTTTAAACTTTACCTTCGCACATTTTTATACCAGACTGAAGATGTGTTGGAAGAAAAAGATGAGAGTGCATTGCCATTGGGGCTGGCTACATTTATAAAACATGAGCCATATATCATCTCCATTTTACTAATACAATGATTGTGATTCTTACCTTTATTTGATACCATATTTTTAACCACATAATTATCAATAAACATTTGATGGAGTTCATGATCGGCATTTACTACGTGCTTGAATAAACTTTAATACATGTAGTGGGTGGTAAAGGGTTATTTACGTGCAAGGTGTTCAGCCTTCTGTCTGTTAACCTCAGTTCACCAAATATATCCTTCAGATGCAGAGGGGCGTTGCAACTATTACAGTACAGTTGTTCTGCTATCAGCTCCAACTCTACAATCCTTCTGCCTTCATTCCACAAAATGGCTCTCGTCTGCTCGGTCTCAGTTGCATTACTTGAAACTGTCATATTGGTGGCAATGTCATCAACAATGGGCATCGCATCGCTATGCTCGGTTTCCAAAGCCAAAGGCTGCGGCAAAGCTCCCCTCATAACGTAGTCGTGGTCTTCCCATCGAGTACCTCTTTCGTTCAATAAGTTCATCAATTTGGACTTCTTAAATTTGTCTTTTCTTATGAAGCGACCGCGAACACGAAGGCGAACAGGGTCGTCTGATCTGCCATATTGTTTACATTAACTCCGCGCCTAATAAAAGAATCGAAACCGATCATTATTCCGTAAAATGCACACGCTATAAATAAATCACGTGATACCTGTCTGTCTCTTCCTTAATACTGGTAGCATTGGCTCCATTTAATAGTTATTACCTATGTGGACTCTTTTAGCTGAAATGTACATTTATTATACCTTTTTGTATGTATTTTATTTCATATAATTATAATAAGAAACGCCTGTACTAGATTGCATTAAAATTCCAGCTAATTATTTTGTTGTTCTTAACCAGTCGAATTACGCCATTGTGCTATTAGCAGTCCATTCAACTGTATTTACACCCTATACTGGTTTGACACCCGCCTCTTTATGGATCTTTATTTTTCATATCATGTTTTATTTGTCTTGTGTCATATAATCATATATTCGTTTTTGAATTATTTGAATCGATTCAGAGAATCTATATTGTTTCAATTTTATTTTGCATTAGACACGAGGAGAGCTAATATGTTCTTCCCTTTGTGCCTTTTGCAGGTGGATGAATATTATAAGTTCTAAGCTCCCTAGTGATCGACTATGATTATTTGGACGATCAGTAAATAGTTGAAGGGTTGGTGCTCTTAGAGCATTTTTGTACGATGTTGCTGATCTATAACTTGAAACAGTAACCAAGTTTTTTCCACGAACTATGTTTGACGGACTTTCTTGGAAGTTCTAAGGCTAAAGACGTAATCGTCACTAGACAAAATTAAGCACCGCCCACTGACCTTCTGTAATTTTCCGTCTGCATCGTTTCGTCACTGCACGTTTATCTATCGTCTGCATCGTTATTTTCATGAATGGAATTTTCGACTGGCCAGTAAAGCGTATTAATCTTATTCTCTAGATTTCCATATATGGCTCTGTATCTATCGTTATTTTTAGGAATTATTTTCTCCAATCATAGGTCGTCAAATAAATACAACATCGTACAATATAATATATACGTAGATATCAAATTTAGTGCGCACGAAGCATATCTGGAATAATATTCTTCGGGTATGCGCATAGTCAAAAGATTTGAAAGCCAAATAAGTAAAAGTATATGCGAGCATGAAAACCAAAGGTACTATATAGGGATATGCTTGAAGGATATTGATCTTAGTTTTAATGAAAATCACATTATTTACGATTTGCGCACAAAAACGTTGTTCGGTTCGTCTTTACCTCCAGTTGTTTCTAACATGACTCATGTCTTATATACGTTATTTCTGTTTGTTTGCGTATAGTGGTTCCAACACATATTGTGTTGTGTTCTTCTTCGTCTTGTTGCCAGTTTCTCTGGATTGCCCATTTTTGATTGTTCCTTCGGTATTCTTTAACGTTTATTCAGGATCTGTGAATATCAAATATAAATATATCTAATGAATCGCGTCAGTGCCGAAGCACTGACTACTGGGCAGAATAGTAGTCCACCAGCAGATATATCGATTCAATGATAGTAATAAATTCGTATATATATTTATTTGTGTGCACATAACACGACGCTCTTCTTGAATAACCTTCATTAGGTACGCTCATAGTAAAACAATTGGAAAGCCATATAATAATAACAATATCGTCCGCCTAGAATCATTGTTTCGGCACCGATGTGTTTTATTAGATATATTTGTTATTAAATTTACAATAACATGAATAATGTAATTATTATTGAATTAATGTCCGTCTCCTTTAGGTATATGTACCATTACCTAATTTCGGCTATTCTGTTTAAGCCCTTTGTCGGCTATTCTGTTTAGGTCGTTTGGGTTTCTTGCTCCAAAAGACATTTACGTTATTTGTCTTTCCAATTTACTTGACTATGAGCGTACCTGATGAAGGTTATCCCAGAAACGCGTCGTGTGCACTAAATTAGATGTCTCCGTTTTAATGAAACTTCTTCGGAGCAAGAAAAGCAAACGGCCTAAACAGGATAGCAAATATCGGGCATAGTGTTACTAATAATAGAATTATACCTCTGCTGGTGGACTAATTAGTGTTACTAATAATATAATTATACCTCTGCTGGTGGACTAATTAGTGCTACTAATAATAGAATTATACCTCTGCTGCTGAACTAATTGTCCCCGAGGTATCATCTGTCCAGTAGTCAGTGTTTCGGAACTGACATGGTTTATTAGATATATTTGTCATTGAAATTTACTAAATAATGTAATTATTATTAAATCTAAGGTTCTCCTCCCTCAGACACATGTGATCTTAGCCGATTTTGACGATCCTGTTTAGACCCTTTGGTTTACTTGCTCCCAAACTTGAAAACAAAATTATTTGATTTTACAACCTTTCGCTTTGAGCGTACCTGAAGAAGGTTATTCCAGAAACGCGTCGTGCGCACTAAATTTGATATCTACGTTTTTATTACATTATTTAGGAACTGTAAATTTATCTAATGAACCGACCCAGTGATAGTAATAACTACGTATTGATATAATTTAGTGTGCACGACGCGTTTCTGGTATAATCACCAGGTAAAATGATAGTCTAAATTTTGGAAAGCCAAACATGATTCTCATTATGTATTATTCATTGTATATATTGCATTTTTATTGTATATGTATATTATATCACTTTATTTATCATTTTATGTGTTTATAATCATGTTGTATATGTCATGGTCTAATGAGAAACAAGCCCTTTGTGGGCCGGTGATTTGGAATAAATAAAGTATTTATCTTTCTATAGGTTGCTCTGAGAAAGAATCAGTGTTCTCTTTAATAAACGTAGGATATCAAATTTAGTGTGTACGACGCGTTTCTGGAATAACCTTCATCGGGTACGCTCAAAGTCCAAAGGTTGGCAAGCCAAGTCAGAGTTTGAACAGAGAAAAGTAGTTTTTACTTTATACATAGTCATACAAAAGCTGGTCTCTTTAACTAAATGCTCCAGCATATATCCTTTCTACTGCAGCAGTAATACACAAGTTGGCCTGTTAAACGTAATGTTCAACTATATATATATAAAACTTTGTGCTATAAATAATCAGATAAATCTGGTCTGTTTTACGAAATACTCAAATATACGTTCAGCTATAAATAGCCATTTAAAATCTGGACAATTTAAATAAATATTCCATCATATATAGATTTTGTCTACAAATAGTCATTAAATGGGGGCCTGTTTAACTAAATGCTATATCATACATGTATATACTTTCCGCTTGCCCTGCTAATCCTTCCGGAGTACCTGAGTTTACTTCCGGTTCTTGGTAGGATTCGTGTTGCTCGATCTTAGTTTTTAGTGTAATGCTTTGTAGATCGTTGTTTGTTCTTTTTCGTTTGGTCCTTTGATTTGTAGTTTCTGATTGCCTCTTTGGCGTCTTCAAACCTTTCTCACAATAGTAAAGATATCTAATATTCTTGAAATGTCCATCATGTCTAAAATCACACATTCCGTACTGGCAGACATTTTATTATTTTTGTAACGTTTGTGTCTGCACACATACGTATAGTTCGTCTTTACCTCCAGTTGTTTTTCTTATTTACGTTATTTGTGTCTGTTTGTGCATAGTGGTGTCCAACACATATTTGTGCTGTGTTTTTGGTTGTTTATCTTCATCTTGTTTCAAGTTTCTCTGTCCATTTTGGATTGTCCCTTCGGTATTCTCTAAAGTTTACAACCAAAAACTAATTTGTTGTGTTAAATGTTGTTATAATAAATAATGCGTTTATTTAGAGGGAAATATTTGATAATACAAGTGAATTTTACAATAAAGGAAAAGGTCCACTTACGAAATTTGAAAATTTACACCATACGTTTTCAAAAGAATAACAAAAAGAGGGGAACGAACTTTTAGCTGACTCCTTTTGTATATAAACAATGTCTAATGACCAAAAGAGGCGACATTTATTTATATGTCTGTGGTCTGGATGACTTGTTTATTGTGTATATTCTAGATGCTATCTGAATTAGCCAATGGCTGTACAAATAAGTCTTGATTAAATATTTAGACAATCTCATTTTTATAGATTGATAAAAGATGTGACTATTGACACCTGATTGTGACAAGACCCTCCGGATAAGTGAATATTTGTCGTTATTATTTAAAGATGATGAATTATGAATTGATTATGAAAACTATTATTATATACATGTACATGAATATCACTGAACACTTAAAATTACTCGGAAGACGCACAAAACTTAACATAGCAGAAAGGCGTCCTGTGCACTAAATTTGATATCTACGTTTTTATTACTTCTACTTCATAAGAGGCCGCCTTCAACTAATTAAAATTCCGTCAATTTGTGAATTCAATGTCAATTAAAGAAACAACATAAAGAGTTAATGAAATCGTACATTATTTTGCTGCTATGATTTATATATATATATAACTGATGGTCTCGTGACAATTTTTCAAATCAGATTACAGACGCTGATAAAGCTTGTCGGTCAAGCGAAATATCCGTCGATTTAATTATAATTATAGTCTTTTTTTAGACTTAGTTATTTTTGTTACATTTTAACATCTTTTTTTGATATCGTTGTGCTAACATTTTAGACGTTTATATATATATATAATTAAAATTAAACCAAACAGTGTTAGAATTAGATTTTAGAGCTGTCAAATTTTTGTTCTTTCCTCACACCATTGATACACTGTAGCACCATTCGCTTATTTTATATATATTGTAGTTGTGTCCCCATGAGATATAATTGAAATTTAGGAATTTAGAGATTATCGACATTAAGTACATCAATTATCAAAACTAAAATGTGAATTTGTCACATGATATTAAGTTATATCTCTTTATTATTATTATGACCTGTTGATATTTATTTCATCATCTTGTCATTGGGTATTACTGGTAATTATCATAATAGTCGATTTAAAATATATTTTGACTAATTATATATATCATTCACTTCCAGAAGACATTATATGGATATATTATATAAATGTATCCTAGCTAAAACTGTATGAAAATCTAAAGGTGTAAATTTCATTATTATGTATTATGAATATATTAAGACTGGTGTAATAATATATATATATATGAACAACTGTTAAAATCGATATCCAATATCAAGCATTAGGGAGAAGACACAGTCAAGACACACAATGCATAGGAGGACCTTAAACATGGACATTTAAAATTATTTTATAATAATTATTGTGAAATTTAAATTGTATATGATGGCATTTAGTCTGAAACATACACATAGAATATAAAATTATAGACATATGAAATGATTTTATTTTATTACTTGTGTAGATCATCAGTAATGAAAATTAGTGCAGGCATAGAGAAAGCCATGACAACAAATATAAAACAGGATTCCGGTATAACACAATACAGAACATTCAGATTGAGAATGTATGTCATAGACTAAGAATGAACCTATATGCTCTAATAGGTTAGCAGCTTCTGACATGATATTTGTCTTGGTCATATAGAATTGAATTTTGCTCTGGAAATCTGTAGTTTGAAGAAACTTGATATAGAGAAGGCTCTCAAATATGCTTGTAAACAATTGTGTGACTTGTGGGGTCAAAAATAAAGTTTATTTGTGGCTTGCGACAGGTCTGGAATATTCTCCGGATACTCCGGTTTCCTCCACCAATAAAACTGACCGCCATGATATAGCTGAAATATTGTTGAAAGTGGCGTTAAGCACCATAAAAACCAACATATATGATATGGCAAGGTCACATGAAGGTCGTGGTGATAAGCAACACATTGTTCATGGCAGTGCATTTTAATACCAAATTTCATAAGCAAAAGATGACAGTATGGATACGAAAATGACCCCAAAATTCATTTATTTGACCTTGATATCCAAGGCATATGAAGGTCGTGATGATACATGACACACCTTCTTATGATAATACAGTTATAATAATATAAGAATAAGAAAAAAATATTTTGATTTGGCATAAAACCAAATATACAACACAAGCTCTGAAGAGCTTTTGGTCGAATATACAAACATATACATAACATAAAAACAAGACAAGATAACAACATGCATTACTAATTTAAAACATACATAGATCAGCTATAGCATGCAGTAAAAATTTGGCAACAAATTAGAATGAATTAAAATTCATTAAAACTATAGCATATGTTTAAGATTATAAAAATTTCGAAAAGAATAAAATAATATCAACTTGTATTGATTACCCAATTTCTGGAATGATGTGCAAATAATGCAATTTGAAATTGAAATAAGATTCATGCAGAAATCAAATATAAAAATACAGCAATAACAGTCCAATAGCAGCAAAAAGCAAGAGTAAATGAAAAGCAGCTAAAACAAATGTGTTATCTGCAAGCAGAACAGGGACATTTCGAACCACTCCAGGACTGGATCAGACTTTTAAAATGTGAAAAACTATTTTCAGTCCTGAAATGGTTCGGAAGGCAGTTCCATAATGTTGCGGCAGCAAACTTGAAAGAAAGATTTTTTTTACCGTAATGAGTTGACTTAACCCGGGGCACGTCCAGAACATTTACATACCTGAAAGAATATTTAAATTTTTTTATACTGACTAAATTTTGTAAGCACACAGGAGCTATTTTGTTCACAATTTAAAAAGTTTCTAGAGCCATTGTTCTTATCCGTCTGATCTGCAAGGAAGGCACCTTAGCTTTATGTAGGAGCTCCTCGTAGGAGCTGTTGTAATCCTCATAAACAAAACGAAGTACTCTTTCCTGCACCTTTTCTAGCTTTTGTGAATTTTTCTCAGTACAGAAGTGCCATGCCAAAGGGCAAAAGTTAAAATTACTAAGAATAAAAGTATGAAAAATAGTTAGTTTACTTAGTCTGTTCAAAAGAGAGCCCAAACGTTTCAAAACATTTAATTGCTGTGAAGCCTTCCTGCAGATCGAACTGACATGAGCATCAAAGTTTAACTGATAATCAATTTCAATACCTAATAATTTAACTGTTTTTTCACAAGTAAAATCAGAATTTTGAATATGTATAGAAGGGTTTTTATCATAACTCTTTTTGCCAACAGCCAAAACTTGAAACTTGTCCGGATTTGCTTGCATTTTATTCACCCGGAACCACTCAATAAGTATTTTTGACTTAGATTCCAGAGTTGAAATTAATAAATCAAAATCAGGACTGCAGAAAGACAGAGCATTGTCATCTGAATAGTTATATAGACTTCCATTTTTGACAAAAAGAAAAATATCATTTATAAATACATTGAACAACAACGGTCTAGTATAGAACCCTGCGGTACGCCTTTATGGATGTCAGCCCAACCACTCGGAACATTGTTGACTTTTAGTTGTTGTTTTCGATTTGATAAATAGGACTTTAGAAGAGCAACTGAATGGCTGGATACACCATATGCTGATAATTTATCTAGCAAGATATTGTGG
Organism: Bathymodiolus brooksi; assembly: GCA_963680875.1. NCBI lineage: Eukaryota > Metazoa > Mollusca > Bivalvia > Mytilida > Modiolidae > Bathymodiolus > Bathymodiolus brooksi. The sequence goes on from OY804575.1 coordinate 61,889,380, forward strand.
GGCAGGCAGTCAAAAGCCTTAGAAAGATCCATAAGTACCGCTGCAATGTACTGATTTTTGTCAAGGGCTTCACGCCAGTCTTCCAACAATCAGAATAGTGCGGTCTGACATCCATGTCCACGTCTGAAAGCACATAAAAATGGGTTAAATATTTTATCAAAGTATTCAGATAATTGAATTTCATACCCTTTTCAAAATTTTTAGAAAAAATAGGTAAGACACTTACTGGTCTGTAATTTGTCTTCATTAATGGATCACTCTTTTTAAAAATAGGAGTCACTTGGGCTTCTTTTAGTTTATCAGGGAAACCATTATTTTCAATTGACAAATTTAGTAAGCTGAGGTGCAATACAAGATTTACAGTTTTTTACAATTTTTGCTGGAATACCATCAGCTCCTGTAGCCTTCTTGATGTTTATTTTATTCAAAATATTATCAACATTTTTATTTATTACCTTATTAAACTCAAAATCAGGAACTTGTTCTTTTTCATATTCATCATATATGCTGCTTAAACCTTTCTCAGTACAATTTTCTGAAATCTGTATTTTCTGTAAATCATTTGTAAATTGATTAATATCAACTGTAGAAATAATGTTGTGGCAGTCACTCACACCAGTTGGACTATTTGTTGTTTTAAAACACATATTCTTTTTATTTGTGATAATAACATCCACAGGGGATGGATTACAACCCTTTTTAAAACAAGTTGGACCTTTAACCAGTTGTGATAAATTGAAAATATCACATATATCATTTAGAATTTGAAATTGTTCAGCACACATCATGTCAAAATCGAAGTCACCAAAAATAATAATGTTTTCATATGACACAAAACATTTGTCTAGTGATTTAGTAAAGTATTCCAAAAAGTCATTATTTTTCATGGATGGAGGTTTGTATGCTCCCATAATAAGCCATTTCTGATCATTTACATACAATTCATAGCAATTATTTTCAAGTTTATCAGATTCGAGACACACCAAATATTATAAGTCTATGACAAAAGATAAAAAAAGTTACAGCCACAATACGAAAATTCCCCTAAAATCAATTATTTGACCTTGATATCTAAGGTCAAGGTCATATGAAGGTCGTGATGATACATGACATGCCGTCTTAGGATAATACACCTACATACCAAATATCATAAGTCCATGTCAAAATAAAAAAAAAAGTTACAGCCTGGAGATGATAATTCCCTCAATTCAATTATTTGACCTTGAGATCTGAGGTGATGATCCATGACACATCATCTTATTGTAATACATCTACATACCAAATATCACAAGTCTATATCAAAGGATAAAAGAGTTACAGCCTGGATACGATAATTCCCTAAATTCAATTATTTGACCTTGAGATCTGATGTCAAGGTCACGTGAAGGTCATGGTGATCCATAGCAAAGCATCTTATGATAATACACCTACATACCAAATGTCATAAGTATATATCAAAGGATAAAAGAGTTACACCCTGAACAAGGTTGTTTGAGTATAAAAAGAATTAGAAGAAGAAAAACTCCTATTAAAACAATGTGTCTCCCTTCATCCCTTCGTTGAAGGGGAGAAATAATTTGTTCATGTTGGACATTTAAATCTGGACAAACATTTTGGCCTAATATATAAGTGTCTCTGAAGCAAGCTGCACGAGTTCTTCATACTCTTGTAAGAGCAAACTGCACAAACAAATGACTATACAACAATTTCTGAAAATTTACAAAATATGGCAGAAAGATTTCAATATGCACGTGCATTCAAATGAGGGTGACGTCATCAAAATGCACCCAAATTTTGTAATTATTGTATTAATGAGTTACACATTAAGCAAGCTTTCTGTTGATATATAGTTTGATATATTTAATATGAAATTAAAAAATCATCTGTTCTACCTATAATAAGACGTTATGGGCATCTGAAATCTCAAAAATGCAAGCTTTTTAATTAATAGTGCATTAAGCACAAATATGTAAATATATGGCAAAAATTGAGTCACAACAACTCAACTTTTCGCACATTTCTTCTATGGTTAAAAAGTCGGTATATGTTCAATAGCAGATATAGATAAAAAAAAACAAAAAAAACCCAACCCTCTTGAAATGAATGACAACTATCACTTAAAATTGCTGGGAGATACCAAACATCTCATCGTATATTTGCAAAGGAAAGATTGGTCCTTCTTTTTTAACTTTAAAACAATGGATGTGCTGTTGTTTATTTGTTAGAATAACGATTTTTTAGAAACCTGTTTGGCTTGGTCTATTAAAAAACAAACAAAATTATGACATTTCCAATCCTGACTATGTACTATCTGCGTCTTGCGCTCTAGTTTTGATATCTACGTTTCTGTTATGGTTTCTTCCAGTGATCACCCGCTGTAGATAGATACTAGATTTAAGGTTTCTAATAGAACCAACTTCCATCGACATTCGTCGTGGTCTTTGAATGTTCAGTGATTTGAGATGAAAGGTGGTTGTTTGTTTTGTTGATATTGGTGGAGTTGTTTACCATCACTGTTTAAACTTTCTTGTCATAAATAGCTTTTTGGAAAAAGGACGAGAACTTGTTTTAGCATAATTTATCATGATGTTTTTCAGATCTTATTATGTAAAATTTTATGTACGCTTTGACTTCGGAAATGTTATTGAAGTGCACAAACTAGAGTACAAATTGTTCTGTTTTTTTTCGTAGACAAATATTGTAGAAATGCTATACGCTAATGGAAAAGTATCATGTTATGGGGCTGAATACAATTCATAATTCGGATGGACAACACAGAGAGGTGAAACATATTGTAAATCGCATTGTTGACATAATATAAACAAACATAATATACAATGAAAAACTTGAAGCCGCCAAAGGGACATTAAGATGCCAGAAATCGAAAATAGACAAACAACTCTATGATCAAATGAAAAGGACACAAGGACAAACAATACCGTAAACCACCACACAGATATCCAAAGAATTGAGCAAAACGAACCCCATTAAAAACGGGGATGAACTCATATGCCCCGGAAGAGGAGAAGTTCCTGATCTATAGACTACAGTTAACCAATATACATATTTACCATGATTCTTCTTTAGTTTCGTGAGATCCTTTCCTGGCTGTCTTTGTCTTTAAGTCGCCATTATTTCCGATATCATATGGTACTTTCGTGTGAAATGCAATCAAGTTTCTAAAAAAAAGCTTGAAGGTTCCAAAGAGTAATCAGAAATCGCAAGCAGAAGAAGGACTGACTATACAATGACAAAAGAAACAAAAAGACCAACAAAGGTCGACAAAACTACACAGAAAACAAACGAATGAGCAACACGAACCCAATTAAAAACCGATGATGAGCACAATGTGTTCTGGAAGAGTAAGGGATTCAGAATATGATGACATTCAGTTTACCCCACATATTTGTGTCTTCTAGTATAAACATATTTTATTAATTAATTCAATATTACACATTATGATAATACACATATAAATTATATATACATTTAAATTAATCAATAGGATTCGGAAACAAGTGGTTAAACTTATATTAATCCGTATCCCTGTTGTTATCTGGTGTTCAAGGTTTAATTAGTATCGAAAGGTAGATATCAAGTGTTAATCAGTCGTTGTCAATGTTATTTGGTGTGCTTTAGTAAGAAAAAAAAATAAAAAGAAACAAACAAATGAAGTGTAAAGGTGCAAGTGCTTTTTTTTAACATGTTTATGTTGTGTGAATATGGTTAGGAGGTGAATCGCTTACTACTTATGATGAACTTCTGCACGTTTAAGAATATATCTGTATATTTTGTGTCTTCTCAATATATATCTATGAGTCGGATGATTTTTGAAATGTGATTCAGAAAATCATTTAAATATTTAATATTCTACTAGATTAGGGTTTCATACTTTCCCCTAGTTAATTATAGTGTCAGGTGATAGTGTTGTTCAGTTCACACTTTTTCAGAATAACATAATATAGCTCTAGATTTACGTTGGTCTTAAATTTAAGGAAAACTGAGTATTATACTGTTGTTTCAGATTGTAGACATACAGGCTAGTACATGTATTAATAAGGTAGATACTATGACGTAAATTCATTGAGTAAAATCTCAAATTATATAGTGATGAATTAATCGGATTTTCATTGTACATTGTATTTTTACTCCTCCAGTTTGGACCAACACCGAGCGATTTATATAAAAGTTGCAGTGTTGCACTACTGTTCATCTCTTAATTTAAGCCCTTAAGATTTAATTGCTACTTGAAGTATTCAATTAAAAGTAAGAATGAATATTTTGCATTATTGACTAAGAGCACTGTTAGTATACATATCTATAATAGAAGGTTTAAATATGAAAAATTAAATGACCCCCAAGATGAAAGTTTTAGAACAGACATTCTTAAGACATATTCTTATGATATGTATTTACTGGATACAACAGCAATTATTATCTATGGTCTCACATTACAAAAAAAGACTCCATTTTCTATAAATTGGGGTTGATATTTATAAAATTACCTTTTGAAAACCAAACAAATGATTGTTAATATGAAAACGTTGGAATACTACCTATTTCCACGTCAAATTACGGTATATAATGGCTAAGGGGCAGGAGTAAGAAGTTGATTTTGATCTATAGAAATTTACCACCTTGTTATTATAGTAATTTTTCATCCAACCAAACCGACAAGAAAGGTGTCAATCACGTTGATAGTCAATTGGACATAATTTTTGTCGTAAACTTGTACTGTCAATTTAACATGTTTCGAGTGTTGATGTGTCTCACATGGCAGATTTTTAATCGAACTGTGCAAAATTATTAAGAACCACGTATTTTTGTTGTTTAGTATTATGTACATTTTGCAGACATGGATTATCTACTTCAATAATTTGTATGACGTAATTCGAAGAATAGATTTTGGATTTATACGTTAAAAATCACTGGTAAGTAAAAAAGCTAATGTTTACATTACTTAAAGAAATAATTTCTTAACAGTCTTGTGAGAAAAAACCCCACTAAAAACATATATATAAATATATATATCTTATATATCTTTAAAATTGTTTATTTCTTTTCGCTAACCGAAGCCATCAAATTTTATGGCATTATATTTATACATTAATTACTTCTCATTTGCATTTCTATTATCATTTTAAAGTTTGTCAGTGACTTGCGGCAAGTCTGTAGTTTTCTCCGGGTACTCCGATTTCCTCCACCAATAAAACTGACCGCCATGATATAACTGAAATATTTTTGAAAGTGGCGTTAAACACTATAACTCTAACACTCACCGCTATTATCCTTAAATTTAAAAGCTTGTCTGCAGTTTACGATAAGAGAGGAAGAGAGAGAGTGTGTGTGTCCTTGCAGGTAGAGTTGACACTTACCTTTACATAGCTACAGGTATAATAGATAAAAATGTTGGAGTAATAGAATCCTTGTTTAGTCAATAAAACAATGACAGTTGATTTTTGTCGTCCAAGATACGACAACTTTTAGAAAATATGTTCAGATATTTCAACTATTCCTTTAAATCAATAAAAATGCAAACCAGGTATACTTTTACCTGACGAGTTAGTTACTAAGTGATGTAACATTTCAGACAGGACATACCCGCATTGGCATCAAAACAGTGCAACAATTTCTTCTGTTGAACGAATGGTTCCTTTTGAAAGCTGATTGGAGTAGATAGAAGGCAATAAAAAGATGATTTGTCAAATTTGTGCTTTCTAAACTATCTTGTGATAAAGTTTGTCAGTGACTTGCGACAGGTGAGTCCGGGTATTCCGGTTTCCACCACCAATAAAACCGATATAGCTGAAATATTTTTGAAAGTGGCGTTAAACACCATAATCCTAACACTAACCCTTATTCTTCTGCATGTCAAATTAGTGTTTTATTACAATTTTGAAACTTAAGAAATTGTAAATGCTTTTCATCTTGGTACGATTTTACTGTTGAATTTTTGAATTCTTCCGACAGTGTGACAGTTTGCTTTTCATTATACTTAAAAAAGTATAAAAGATTCGAATTCAGAGAACATGTTGTGTTGATATATATAGCCACATACAAAAAGGTATATATGAACCTATGAATTGATACAGTATAAAAAAGATGACTGTTTTGTGTATAGACCGCTTCCGATTTTGTATTACCGCCAAAATTTCAAGAGAAATCCATAAACAAGACACGAATACACTTGTAATTCACAATTTACGGTCAAAAATTAGTTCATGTACTTTATTTTATGACGTTTCAAATGTATTCTTGTTTTTCTGCGTGACAAAGTTATTAATCTTATGTGAGCATGTTCATAATAAATAACACATCCGAACACTTTTCATTCGGAATAATATTTGAATATATAATTTGACCATTCATCAATTTTTTGTTGAGGTTTTATTTTATTCACTTAAAAAAAGTCCGGATACCGAAGGTGAACCAAATACAATATTGATATAACAAAATAAACGAAGAACAAATATATATAGAGAGGACAAGAATTTAATTGGATAACAATGAATATGTATTTTTTGTGATAAATTAATTGCCGATGAATTTGATGAATATGACGATAACGTATTAAAATAGATGCATATCGAAATATTTTTGTCAAGCAATTCATGTTAAAGCAAAATCTAAAATGAATTTGAATTTTCTTCTCTTAGACAGACAAATTTTCACAATATTGAAAATTACTATTAATAAGACGTTCAACTTATGCGTATTGTTATATCAATTCATTCATTCATTAAAAATATTCAAAAAAGTAAATTTTGTTTGAAAATTTTCAAATGATTTATCCTCTTCGTAAGGATGTAAACAATTTCAAAATGAGAGGGTTGCTCATTTATATTGTACAATGCTTTAAAAAGGAAAAATTGACATTTGAAAAAAAATAAAAAAATCGAAACCAGTCTATTCCCATGTATACCCCATTCGTTGGACAAAAGATTGTAACTGATTTATTTATATATCACAATGCAAAAGGGGGTTACATAGTTTCCTATAAAAAGGAAAAATTGACTTTTTTTTAATATAAATTCTAAACCAGTCTATTTTTTTTTCAAGTTCTCATGTATACCTCCCTTTGTTGTACAATAAAGTATCCTTTACCGAATTAAATCCACTGGTAATAAATATAAACTTAAAGTCTTACCTTTGAACTGATTTATTTCCTAATATACTTCATTTTTAGTACACTTCTGATAATTATTTTTAGTTTATGAGGTATTCTTTTTTTCTATCCATCAAATATTATATTCATAATTTTAAAACTTTTATGTGAGGTCTGACCGAAGTTCACCCAGATTCATGAACAACCATTACTGATAAAATCTCCCTGTTAAATATATGTCAACCTTTGGATTTATGCTTGTAAAAATAATAGCACCTGTATGTAATCTTCTAAAAATGGTGGTCGTGACCGTATGGTAGTTGGATTTACAACTACCTGTGCAATGAGTGCCTATCACCACTAAAGTTGTGAGTTCGAACCCCGTTCATGGCGAGGTGTACTCGATATAATTTTGTCAGTGACTTGCGACAGGTCGGTGGTGTTCTCCTGGTACTCCGCCCCCCCCCCCCCCCCCGAATAAAACTGACCGCCACGATATAACTGAAATATTGTTGAAAGTGGCGTTAAACACCACATCCCTAAACCCCATTAAATATATGTCAACTTTGAATTTATGCTTGTAAAAATAATAACTCTTCTATGTAATCTTCTAACAATTCATATTGGAAAATTAGAACATGAATGAATTACATATTTCCCTTAATATATTATTACAATGCCCGTCATGATGAAAATTAGCATGCACAATTGTACTTTATGGGATATTATACAAGTTAATTGATATAAAAATAGTTAAGTTATTCAACAAAACTGACTAACACACAATCTATCTTGTGACATTTAAGGCATAAAATAAGACCTACTAAATTTTATGTTTCGATAAATACCGTCATATTTTATATCAAAAAAGAAATGCGGACATAATCTTTTTTCTTCTTCTAATAAATCCCAAATTATGCTAAGAATCCAATTTTGGTTGCATATTTGTAAAATGATATTCAAGGCTACAATTTAATTTGATGACCTGATATGAAAGGCGAACATAAACTGTACAATTTTAAAGTTATGGTGCTGATGTCGCTCTCCTGATTGTGTAACAAAACATCATTCATTATATATTAAAAAAGGGCATTTTAAGAAACAATATATGTATGCCAAAATCCCACATAATAATAATGATATAATAAGGTTAGGGTTAAGGTGTTAAACGCCTCTTTCAACAATACTTCAGTGATATTCGTGGCGATGAGTTTTGTTGGCGGAGGAAAACCGGACTACCCTTAGTAAACCAATGACCTGTTGGAAGTTATTGACAAACGATAATATAATAATAATGAAAGAAATGAAAAATAATGAACTCTCCTAGTAGATAAATACAATTACAAAAAAAAAAAAAAAAAAAAAAAAAAAAAAAAAAAAAAAAAAAAAAAAAAAAAAAAAAACCCAGTAAGGTCTAAATATTAAGAAATATCTACGTCAAAACTATTGGCCATTAAATCTCCTTAATAAATAAACAACACAAAAATTATAAAAGATTTGGTAATTACAAAACCTTCTTGCATTCAAATCATTCTAATAAGTCAGTAGTTATTTTCTCTCTCGAGGGTCGTATATATTTTCTGTCTTCAGTCTTGTTATCAACACTGAAAAACTGACATGTCATCGCTTTATTATTAAACAATTTCTGTTACATAATAAGGCACAACTTTAGCGATGAAGTCTGATATGTTACCCAACTGTGTACAAAACATTACTTAAATAACCAACTGTCCGACCTTACTGACATATGCGCAACCCAACACTACTGTGTGGTTACCTTGTCATAAATCAATGAAGAAGATAAAATGCTTTGTAAAAATCAATTAACCCAACTAGAATAGTGCTATTATTACAAAAATGAGTATAGCTTACTGTTAGGTCCAGGTCTTTAATTGACTTGGAAGACATAATTGACAGAATAACTCGCATACATTAGTATTACCCCAATTTATTTTTGCTGATTTTAAATGATATCTGTTTTTTAAATCGTTCAAATATTGTATTGTGCATGGGAGAGAAAGCAGTTGGGTCATCTATATCGCCTTGTAGCGAATCACCAGGTATTCTGTATTTGAATTTGGAATAAAATAATATTAAAGTTTTATTTTTTTTCAAAATTTTTACCTAAACATAAGTGTTTATTGTCTATAATGTTAACCAATACCCAATCTAAGACGTGTTTTACTTTCCATGACATTATTTCAAATTTGTTTTGCCCATTCCCACTTCATGAGAGTATAGCCATTAAAATTCCTTCCTATATTTGTGGTCCATTCCCATTCCCACAAAATTATCAAGTTGGATAAAATGTCTTTCCATGAAATAATGTAATAATGAGGTATTATTAAAACTAAGGTTCTCCTCCCTCAGGCATAGGTGACCTTAGCCCATTTTGTCTATCCTGTTTAAGCCCTTTGGTTTACTTGCTCTCAAAGCTTTTAAAAATATTTGGTTTTCCAACCTTTCGATTTTGAGCGTACCTGATGAAGGTTATTCCAGAAACGCGTTGTGCGCCCTAAATTTGATATCTACGTTTTGTTATCAATATTTATGAAAAATACATGAAAATGATATATTGGTTTTATGTCAGATACAAGACAATAGCCTGAATATGACGATTTGATCATGGAGTATATTCCAAAAACTATTCTTGTTTTCTACAAGGATATACCCAAATATCAGAGAGAAGATGAAATATGAATTGTATTCCATATTAGTATTATTGTATTCACCTAAAGAAACTTTGTAACTATTTTAAGACGTGACAGGCTTTGTTTCATATTTTGTTATTGTTTATTTATTACAAGTAAAGCAAATCATAAAATACAATATCAAAAGTATATGATGTTTGTGTCTATGTTGGTATATGGCTTGTCTTTGAATACCTTATTTTTTCTGAGAATATGTAATAAAACAATAAATGTATTGACTTCGGAAGTTTGTGTCGGTCAGTATGTTTTTTCCAAAGTCAATAAAACCACTTCTTATTTCCTCATCAAAAGACAGTGATTGTATATTATTCATCGTACGATCAAGCAAGCGTCATATTCTGTTGTTGATAATTACCAATACTGATGGCATTAAAGCCAGCCATATAATGTTTTATCGTGTGTCATATAAACCATTTTGATGTTTTACAATGCAAATGTCATTGTGGATGAGCTTGATTACTAAAGTGGAAGTGACGTAGAAAAAAGGTAAATTCGCATCGGCGCCTTGAAAAATTCGGGTCAACCACTGTGACGTCATGAATGTTCTAGTGTCTATGCTATGACTTTTGAGTAAGCTGATATACGTATATGCAATATTGATGACTAAAACTCGAATGCATTCAAGTATTTCAAATCACCCTTTTCAATAAAGTGACTTCAAAAAAGCTCTAGCCAACATCTTGGTAAATTCTTGTCTCAAAGTAAAACCAAAATGTTCCAAACGCCGTGGTATAACTTTTCGCAGATATCGAACATGTCGGTTGAGCTTTTTTGATGGGTTCATTCGGCTCAATCTTCCGTTTTCTGTGTATTTTATTTGTATATCATTGTTTGTCCTTTGTCGTTCTACTCTTAAAACACCGTGTTGTCTGTGCTTAGATTTACGACTTCTGTTTAGCAAATTGGTATCTTCAAACATTTCTGAAGAATAGAAAGTTTGAACAACGATGGTCAGCAGTTCAACAAACACCAACAAAAGGAACAAATCACTGAACACAAAACAAAGCCATGAATTGTGGCGATTAAAAGCAAATTCCCTGTTTGAGACGGGAACAAATTGTGGTCAAGTAAAATCAGCCACTGGGATCTTAACTCTCCCCCCCTCCCCCCCCCCGAAAATCTGGCCTCAAATTTTTGCAGTTTCAAACAATTAAAAAAACAATTTCATTCATTTAAAACTGTCATGTAGCACCACAAAAATGAACAACACAAGCACAGACAATAGCAGAGAAAAATCGATAATGCCAAATATCATTATTGCAAATTTTGTGATTTAGCAAATAGGTTGAGAGAATATATTAGAAATTTCTTCGAGTGTTTGTTATTTGAGAATATAAAATACCAGACATGAAACGCAGATACTATTTGCATGTATTTTTGGCTTTTGACTGTGAACGTACATGACGAAGGTTATTCCAGAAATGCGCCGTATTAAATCAAATATCTATGTTTTTATGAGGATAATTACGACAAAAATGTAGCGACTTCAAACAAATATTGTTTATTACAATTTTCAGACTATTGAAAAAGCCTCTTTCGACGCATACAAATATACTATAAATGTGAGTAATTAAAACATTCTTCTCATAATTTTAATAAATTATCCAAACTTAAACGGCACAAATATTTAATAAAATGTATAAACAAAATTATATAGGCTAAAATGTAAATAAAATTAAAAAAAAAAATTTTGTTGTATGCAAGATGGAAGGTTTGGGTCCTTAAATGAAATGTTTGAGAATACCAAAGGGGTAATCAGAATCCGTAAATCGAAGAAGGACAGACAACACAATGACCAAAAGAAAAAGGACAAACAACGATCCTTAAAACACTACACATAAAACTAAAGATCGAGTAACACGAACCCAAATAAAAACCGGGATGAGCTCAGGTGCTCCGAAAGGGTTAGCAGTTCCTGCTCCACTAGTGACACCAGTCCCCACTGAGAGATTGTATATATGTGTGCTAGGAACTTCGATTTTGTCTCTGTTTCTACGATTTCCAGGGAAGTTGGAACAGTTATAATGGTGTGGCATTGTTGTTTTTAAGTTTATTCATGCAATGCTAATGATGAATTCGTTGTTTTGTTGATTGTCCTATTCAAACATGGAGATGATTCAGACGATAAGCAGCCAGGGTACTAACAATACTATCACCCAATACTTACAGTGCCCTCACCCAGTACTTATGATACTATCACCCACATTCCAAACAAAGCAGACATATTTACTGCATTAGTTATCAAGATCTTTTGTATGAGAATTAAAACTTTCGAGTTGGATATCGCCACTAAATATATCTTTACAAGAATGGCAATTTGTAAAAAAAAATCATATGCATTGTGATGAGTATACGTAATGTGAGGAGGATTAAAATTCTTAACCTTTTTAAGACCGGGTGACAAGTTTAAGAGGGTGTCATTTACAGTGTCCGTTGTAATGCATGTTGTTTTAAAGACTAAGATTACATTTGTCATATTCTTAGAGTATTTTCTAAACAAAGTTTGAATAATACATATAATGAAATATTAAAACTGTGTAAGCTACACAAATCGTATTTATAACTAATCGAAATGCCAGACTATAGAACAAGCAAATCACAAATAATTTTAAAGCTTAAGATTTATAGAAATTAACAATGTAATATCATTTTTTATGTTGGACTATTTCAATAACATAAATGTCATTCAAACTGGAAATCTATTATTTCATCTACATATTAATAAATAATTCTCGTTACCTTACAAGCAGTCGCTCTTTAAGTTTTCTTGCAGCCTGTGTTTACATTTTTGGATGCAACAATCATGGGTAATAAGAAGCTATAAATAAAAGGACAGACAATACAACGGCCAAACGAAAAAGGACAAGAAGACCAACAATGATCGATAAAAACTATTAAAAACTACAGAACATGAACCCCACAACCCATCGCTACTATTGTTACAAATCCAGCGATATGTCATGACAGAAGACAGAATGACATGACTGTGACTACAGAACAAACGGAATGTATCCGTGGTCGATTATGACACAGATATTCCGTGGATGTTAAACAAGTCATGTTGTCGACTGCAAAATGTCAGAAGTGAGTTCACCCCCGGTTTTTAGTGGGGTTCGTGTTACTCGATCTTTAGTTTTATGTGTACTGCTTTGTAGATCTTTGTTTGTCCTTTTGTCCTGTTTCTTTTAGCCATCGTATTGGCTGTCATACAATTTACATATTCTGATTACCCCTTTGGTATCTTAGATTTACATATTCTGATTACCCCTCTGGTATCTTAGATTTACATATTCTGATTACCCCTCTGGTATCTTAGATTTACATATTCTGATTACCCCTTTGGTATCTTAGATTTACATATTCTGATTACCCCTCTGGTATCTTAGATTTACATATTCTGATTACCCCTCTGGTATCTTAGATTTACATATTCTGATTACCCCTTTGGTATCTTAGATTTACATATTCTGATTACCCCTCTGGTATCTTAGATTTACATATTCTGATTACCCCTTTGGTATCTTAGATTTACATATTCTGATTACCCCTTTGGTATCTTAGATTTACATATTCTGATTACCCCTGTGGTATTTTAGATTTACGGCTTCTGACTACCACTTTGGTATCTTAGATTTAAGGTTTCTGATTACCACTTTGGTATCTTAGATTTACGGCTTCTGATTACCCTTTTGGTATCTTAGATTTACGTCTTCTGATTACCACTTTGGTATCTTAGATTTACGGCTTCTGATAACCCTTTTGGTATCTTAGATTTACGTCTTCTGATTACCCCTTTGGTATCTTAGATTTACATATTCTGATTACCCCTTTGATATCTTAGATTTACATATTCTGATTACCCCTTTGATATCTTAGATTTACATATTCTGATTACCCCTTTGGTATCTTCAGACTTTTCCAACACCTTTAATGTTTGGTACTTACACTAGAACAAGTCGCTTTGAAACATCTTTAAGATGATTGCTTGTCATCCAAGTCTCTCCTTAACAAAGGTCACATTTTGTAGTTTATTTAACGTTGTCATCTAAAATAACATATTTTTATTAAAGTTCTGATTGACTGACTGACTTGTCATGTTACCGTGCGAGAACGAATCATACTGAATATTTTATAAGTTTATTTAATTGACTGTTTACTTGTATACTAAAACGGTGTACTTTGTAAAATTATCAAACCATATACTCCTCGGGGTTATAACCCTCGATATCAAATGGTCGTATTCAGTTTTAACACCTTATATTTTTATTTTCATTACTTTATAATGTAATGTCACAGACTATAAAAATGTATATAGAAAGAAGTAAATTCTCCATTATCGTAAGAAATCATATGTGTTTATAGCAATAACCGACGTTCAAACTTTTATCGTATCAAAAACGCTCCAATAATTCCATCTAAGGATACAATAGATATCATATCTCATTTTTATGTTGCCCTTTATAATGGGCCAGGAGTGCTATTAGTTAACAACAATAAACACACTGTGGTTTCTCATCGAAAACCGCCATTGAAGATTAATAGTTGTCGTTGAGTACTCATTCTGGATGAGTAGCTCTTCATCTTCCTGAAAAAGACAACAGATGTAATACTAATAGTAACATATTACCAGGGCAATAACGTTTATGATATCTGTTCATCAGTAGATTTACGAGGAAGGAAGGATCGCAGGGTAATAAGGGGAAACGTTACAAAACAATGCTGTTATCTAGCTTTTGTTACTTACACTTCATATTAATATATAAAACAATTGTATGGTGTATATATACATCTATATTTGGACATTACTATCCTTCATCGTCACATAGTTCTATTCAATAAAGAGATAAAAATCAACGGAAATACATTACACCTCATAAATTTAACAAGAACAAAGTTTTCCATTTATATTAATCGTTTGTTTAACAGAAATGGGACATAAACGAGCACAAACAATTTTATTGCATGTCCTATACCAAAATAAGCAGAAAAATCACTAGCAGCTTTTATCGTGACGAATCTCTTAGCTGGTAAATATCAGCAACGGAACTATCGTTCAATAACACAAGTGTCATATTATGTGTAATGTGGTTCACAGTGCACCATTCCAACGTCTTCAATCATTATAGTAGACCGAATAATCTGTCTCTTGTGTGTTTATATTTGTCATTATAAATTTCCTTTTTATTATTTGGACATTTATTTTTTGGCCACACCAAGGATTTATCTACTATATAAATCCTTGGCCACACAGTGTGGCAAGCGAAAAAAAAATGTCCAAATAATAAAAAGGAAATATATAATGACAAATATAAACACACAAGAGACAGATTATTCGGTCTATCATTATAGCTACGTGTTCCAAATTGGCTCCACCGATAATTGCAATTTTTCAAGAGAGAAATTGGATATCTTTCTATATACAATTTATACATCTTTTCCATTTTGAGTACGTTCTGTTCTCTCTTTGATGGTTTAAGCAGCTTATCATGTGTTAATATTCACCTGTTATACAACGTTCATCTTCTCTATACAAGTGTCATATACAACTAATTTTGTGTGATGTATCATTGGAATTTATTTGTTCTTAAATATTACGAGATCTTCAAATATACCAGTGTCAGTGATACACTCGACATGTAATACCTAAAAGGCACGTTATCGTATTCGTTATTCTGACTTCTAGTTTTCGAATAAACCGTGGATATCGAATTTAGTGGGTACGTCCAAAGTCCAACGATTGTGTTTTTAAAACTCACACGTACCATATATGAACCAAGAGGAGATAACTATGCCAGTGCATGCATCTTTTCTCACTTCCGGTTTTTATGGAATTTGGAGTTGTCCTAGGTTTTAATCTTTTGCTGTGTTTTACTTTTATGATTAGTGTACTGTTGTTTTTCGCCTCTTTACGTGAAATCTCTTCCGATTTGTACTCGTCTAAGTAAAAGTAGTTAATACCATTTGATAACATAGTGTGGGTTGCAATAATCAAGACCATCTCATAAGTAATGAGGCAATTGGAGATGACACTTTTTTGTTATTTTTTGGATAGTATTACATTCATTGCACGTTAATACCACTGTTGAAGATTTCTAAAAAGAGTAGTCACATTGTTGTTGCTACAAAAGGTTAAATTGGAATTCCCTACCTCTTCATACATTTCTAGTGGCAGTCAAAAGTCTGTTGTTCCATTCCTCTCTCATGTCTGTATAACCTTTATATTTACTCGTCCTGAATATGAACGATGGGGTTATGGTGCTTAACGCCACTTTCAACAATATTTCAATTATATTGTGGCGGTTTAAATAATTGCAATTGGACATTCAATCAATCTAAAACCTGTTATAAGTATAGATTAAATCTATTATTCTTAGGAGTGACCAAGTGAATCAAATAAATATTTCTTTAATAATGTTATAAATACACACACGCTAATATATACCAAAACCATATTTATCTTAACAATAACTTCTGCATAATTACATATGTATTAATAACATTCCTGACCTATTAAAACATGTCAGATTTGAATTGATCTCTTAAACTACTCAACATTGATCAATGTGTCAAGGTCATAAATCAATAACTTTCAATTTATTATTCATTCTTAATATGCATTGAATGAAGAATGATAGGTGATGTAATCCATACAATGTTTTTTTTTTAAAGTATTCATTAATGTAATGTTACTATTACACATCACTGGCAATTAATGCTAATTACGTGTGACGCATCGGAATGACAAAGACGAACTATGTATTTTTTCTAGATATTTATTAACAATGCAAGCATAATTACGAACAAATGTTTAAGATATAAGCATAACTGAATATTGATAAGATTTCCAGGAATGATGCATATTGTAGCACAGTTGATATAATATATTAAAGAAGAAGAAGACTAGGAAAATATGGGTTAGGGTTATGGTGTTTAACGCCACTTTCAACAATATTTCAGTTATATCGTGGCGTTCATTTTTATTGGTGGAGGAAACCGGAGAATTCGGAGAAAGCCACCAAGCTGTCGTTGATCACTGACATAAACTTTATCACATAATTTTGTATCGAGTACACCTCGCCATGATCGGGATTCGAACTCACAATGTTAAGAACAAAACATATCCCCGTCTTAAGTGAAGTTCTTGTTATTCAATCTCGGTATGTTGACCTTTGTCCTTTTTCTGTTGGGGATTGCATTGTCTTTCCATTCTTCCAATTACGGCGTAGACATGCGACCTAAATTTTTGCCTTGAAGATCCTAAGCTAATTTTCTACTTGTTGGATGGAATGACAGACAGTCCATATATACATTTGTTATTATTCAATTACGCAATACGATCTGCAGAGCTCGGTAGCAATCAGACGGCAAATGCCAATCAAACATAAAAAACCCACTAAAACTCAGTTGATAAATAAGTTTTAAAAAGTTGTCAGTAAAAGTTTTATTTTTGCTTCCATTTAACCATTGACATAGTTGCTTGACTATTCACAAAGTAAGTCATTTCTATATGTCGATAAAAGTAAATTTAAACTATAGCCTATATTTTTTTATAGAGAAAACAAGATACTATAACATAGATACAAAGAATATATACTTGTTGCACTTGTCAAAAGTGTAAGAAGTATCGACACGGACCTATAATCTGAGATGACAGAATAAAAAAAGTGCCATATATCACAAAATACCATGCAGGCCGGGGTGGTCCATGGTCCATGGCAAGGGTCCCCAAAGCTTAGGGTCCCAACATATATGCTGCATGTTGCAATTTAATAGTGTGATACCGTCATTGTTATTTTGGCTGCGGCAGCCAAATTTGTTAATTAAGTTTTGACTTGCACAACGATATGATTTACTTTAGACATCTACACAGTTGAAAATTACATACGCAAAATATATTGTGCCAGGGACCCCACTAGGTATAAATTCGGCCCTGCATACAGGGCTTTAAAACTTAACCTACAAAAAAACCCATATAACTCGCAAGAAAATTTGATAATATTTTGACAAATTATATCTGAAATACAGATATTCAAAGAGGCATTCAGTCGTCAACTATGTACATACCTTTCATGTTGTTGTAATCTTGGTGTCATGTAATTTGCCTGCTGTTTTGTTTAAAATGTAACTTTGAAATATATAAAATTTAAAAGAACTAAAATAAAGATTAAGATGATAAAACACGATATCCATAAGACATACTGATAATGATTGAAGTACCTGTATCAAGCCCGGGAAAGTGAGTGGTCATGTGTAATGTTAGGGACAAAGTGAGTGGTCATGTGTAATTTTAGGGACAAAGTGAGTGGTCATGTGTAATGTTAGGGACAAAGTGAGTGGTCATGTGTAATGTTAGGGACAAAGTGAGTGGTCATGTGTAATGTTAGGGACAAAGTGAGTGGTCATGTGTAATGTTAGGGACAAAGTGAGTGGTCATGTGTAATGTTAAGGACAAAGTGAGTGGTCATGTGTAATGTTAGGGACCTCGACGTCTCTGTATCTACGATTTTTCTATTAGATTTTAGATTTTCCGACAATGTGATATTGTTTTCTTTCATTTTATTGATTCAAGAAAGGGACAGGCGTATTGCGACACTGCCATATCAGAAACACAACTGGGTATATTTATCATTTGGATTCAAATTGGGGTATTTAAAGTAATTGTTTTTCCATATATTTGGAAATAATGTCAAACCAAGTTTTAAGGGTGTGGTGCTCCAGTAAATGTCATCATAACGAATAGGAGGGTGGCAATAAATTAACAACCACAGGTTTTTCCTCATGTTTTTTTTATTAAAGAACAACAAATCAGATGTACTATCATTGACTTTCGTGGAAAAAAACTTAGAGATTTTCCAACATGTTGGAGACCACATATATCACATTCCAACAGACATATAATATTCACGAATTTAAACCCTTGTAATGCAGAAAGATTAACTTAAAGAATTTAACGAAATTTCAATCTGTAATTTTTTGAACAAATCAAATTTTATATTACAACTATCGGGGAGGTCAACGTCACGTTTAATTTAATGTTTGACTTCGACTGGTAGTACTTATGACAGCTAAATGTGTTTTTGTCAATACTAGACACTCTGATCACCTCTAATCTATTAACAAAACGTTAGAGAAAACCGAAGGGGCAACCAAGAATGGACAATCCAGAGACATTGGCAACATTGGGTACACAAGACACAGAACAAAGACAAACAAAACACAACACAACACAACACAGGAAACTAAAAAGATGGGCAACACAGACCCAACAAAACCCGAGTGAATCCAGGTAGTCGCGAAGGGTAAACAGTTCCTGCTTCTTACAACACACCCACCGTGCTACTCATATATATATATAAAGTCTAAGGGAAACTACCAACCAGAGAACTTAATGAGTAACGGATCGTCGAGACATGACGATGCAGCACAAACAAAATAAATTATAGGAGTCTAGAAGATTATGCAACGATACCGATAAAGATGTTACAAAAAATATATGGACAAAATTTTCGATCAACAAATGACCTTCCTCAGTGTCTATCAATATTAGACTGAGATGGTAATTCTTTAACTCCCTTATTTCACTGTAAAGATAGGATGGTATAATATTATATACCATCCTATCTTTACAGTGAAATGAGGGAGTTAAAGATTTTTAATACGTCACACTTTGTCACCTGACTATTTAGTGAGTTGCAATTATACCATCTAATCTTTATAAACTCAGTCTAACTTTGAAAGACACTGAGGAAGTTCATTTGCTGATCGAAATTTTGTCAATATATTTTTTGTAACATCTTTATCAGTATCGTTGCACAATCTTCTAGACTTCTATATATATATATATATATATATATATAGGGAGTGGATGTGGTCGAGTGATCTAGGGCGCTGGACGTAAGGCTAAGCGAATGGTGCTGCAGTGTATCAATGGTGTGGGTTCAAATCCCGTCGAGGGAAGAACAAAAATTTGACAGCTCTAAAATCTAATTCTAACACTGTTTGGTTTAATTTTCAGACGTATATATATATATATATATAGTCAAGTCCGATAAACGTCTTTTCGGTGATAGAGGAAAGAAATAAATATACGTAACAAGGGAAATAACCATTGTCATTTGACTAGTTTAAACCCACCATTTTGTATTGAAGTACTTGTATCAAGCCAGAAAAGTGAGCTGTCATGTATATGTGTGTTGGTGGTATCAGTTGTTCCTTCTTACGATTTTTCAGATGTATTTTGGAGCTGTTCCAACAGCGTGGTATGTTTTGTTTTTCATTTTATTCATGGGCTCGCTTGCCACTCAAAATAATATTTTAGCAGACACGTTCATTCAGGATTGTTGTACATGTATAGTAAATCGTATTACTTTATATATTTGCTGTTTTACAAGACAAAAATATAGGAGTTTTGAAATTTTACCAAACCTTAATGCATTAATCAAAGATAAAACATTAAAATGACCATAAAATGTGCAATAAACCGAACAAGTATTGAGAAGAATCAAGTTTAACAAGCTTTGAAGAGGAGGCATCAAAAACCCAATACCAGATGTGGATAACTATATACTCTTTCCTTAACGTTTGGTTTTTGGATAGATCTTCTGAAGCATTATACGATAAAATAATAATTGTATAAAGAAGTTTATTACACTTAATAATAATTAGTCAGTCTTTATTGCACTCAAAACAATCTGATGAAGGTTGCTGCTCGTTTTATAATTTGTTCAACATTTGCATTTTATGCAATTAATTATTTATATAGGTCATAAGGTCAAGGGAAATGAGGAGGGGAGATAACCACAGAATTATAGGAAGAGGGTATAAACCAATAACAGGAAGATCAAAATAATACCAAAAACATATCTATCTTTGTAAAACTTGGCATATTCACTTTGAACTATCTCACCAATGACTTGCACAATTACCGTCTAATTTCCTTTGATAAATAGTAAATCCTGGTCACGTGGTGGAAGAAGATGGTAGTAAATATGTGTGCTGTTGAGTTTCGCAGATAATATTTTGCAATGACTTGCGCAAATACCGTCTAATTTGCTTTGATAAATAGTAAATCCTGGTCATGTGGAAGAATATGGTCGTAGATATGTATGCTGTTGAGTTTCGCAGATAATGTTCGATTCGTATTTACCTTCAGTTGTTTGTAGGAGGGCTCATGTCTTATTTACGTTATTTGCGTTTGTTTGCGTATAGTGGTGTCCAATACATATTGTGTTGTGCTTTTGTTTTGTTTTTCTTCGTCTTGTGTACCCTATGTTGCAAGTTTCTCGACGAGAATAAATATGTGATAGCACTAGCAGTGGCCTATGGCGCCATAAGTAAAAAGGACAGTAAGAAGGATAGGAACATAATACGTTTGCCTTTTAATGGGCTACCAACGACCACTCATAAGCCACTGTTTTTCATTAGGGGTTAGGCCTATGGTGTTTAACGCCACTTTCAACAATATTTCAGCTATATCGTGTCGGTCAGTTTTATTGATGGAGGAAAGCGGAGTACCCGTAGAAAACCACAGATCTGTCGCAAGTAACTGACTGCTGCAAGTCGTCATTTACGTGCAAACGTCAGACACTTATTTACATCGCCTCATTGATGTTGAGTTGTGTATTTAATCTCCCGAAGCACAACCAGAAAAAGCCGCTCTCAGAAAAGTTGCATCTCTATCCCGGTAGGCTCTGCCACCAAACCAAAGAAAAATATATGAACATTTATGAGCGTAAATGCATATACAAAATTTTTACATGTATGTATATTTACATCCAACGCGAATCACTCTTCTTGCAAGCATACAAAAATATAATAATAAAAAAAAACACAAAACAATTCGACAGATGCTGATGGAAAGTCCTGAGTTGTTAACAAAAATGTATCGTGTCTAAACCGGACAATGCAATCCTAACCTTTCGATACCTTTATATTTAGTGATACGCTCTATGACTATATTTTCCGTGGTTCTTTTATACCCCCGTCTCATTTGGTCACACAACTAGCTGATATTTTATTTTATTTTTTATCATTGAATGGTTGTAAATTATCGTTAACCATCTGCCTTTCTTTAAAGTGAAAAAAATACGGGAAATAATAGTTATCTACTTCATTGAAATATAGTTTGAATTTTCTTGGGAATGATTTTCTCTGTAGGTGTCCGTTATATGTGTATTTAATTCTCAATACACGGGTTATATTCACAAACAAGTTACTGAATGGGAATTTTAAATTCGAATTTGAATAGAATTTACCTTTTTATACCCACGAACATGTGATATTTTAATTATCCAGTTCTTCCTTTGCATTTAAAATCCAACAATGAATGAGAGTGAATGAGGAGGGACGGATTTAATATGTACTCAAGCGCAAGTTAGTCTGGATTATCATTCTGTTACAAGCTGACTCGTTGTTGAATAAAGATATTAATTTCTGATCAGGTTATAATAATGATGAAATAAATTTCTCTAATACTGACACCCTTTATTAAACATCTGTGAAAGTAAACAATTAATAGAAAAAAAAGTAAATATTAAGAAAAAATTATTTAAAAGAGAAAAGAAACGGTTTTAAAGATCAGTGGTATAAAGAAATATGTACTGTACTGTCAAGCATGTATTAAGACGCCATCTTTGAGACAAAGAAAAAGTGCCCTTATAAGACAGGTGACCTCTTAAAAGAGGTTCAATTGATATGAAATTTTCTATGACAGAATAAGAATAAGGGGCCTTTAAATACAGTTGACTGCTTAATACAAGTGACCGAATGGGCATGCTTGACTGTATATTGAAGTACTGTAATTAATTTATCAAAGGAACCGTCTGGTATGTTTATCTCGTGATCGAACATTGCAATACTTATTTTTCTTTGCCCCCCTTTTTAGCCGTTACATTCCATCTTATTATTTCTTCATCACATAAAACAGTAGATGATATCTTAAGCTATCTACACAATTAACAAATTCCATCAGTACTTGTTTCAACGTTAATAGTGATTAGTTTTCAAAGTATGTAATGTTGTCGACAGAGATGCTACACAGCAATGACTATATTTGAATATTTTTATCTCATAATCATAATATAACATTTATCATTCTAATCAAACATGTGTTCGGCCATTACAAAAATGGCGTCTCCAATTAAAAAAAAACAACACTTCGTTGATTTCATGTTTAAAAAATTTAAAAGATGTACTAGGCGCACCTTTTTATAAAGCTAATTATATTCATCCCGCCGATTTGATTATAAGCTTAGTAGCATAAACTTCGGCCTTTAGCTAAAAATTCTTGACATGACGTTTTAACACCAATATAAACAATGCTTACTCCTTGTGACCGTTCGTTAATGACGGGTTACAGATTTTCCCTCAAACTCGAATTTGTTCTAAAAATGAAACTCGACACAATAATTCAAATTCAAACTGCTACTGAAATATTCTACTAGAATTAAAGGATACGGTCCGCATTCTTGATTTTATTGTACGGTTAGGAACGCCTCCCGCGGGAAAACATTATTCGATCATAACGCCATTTCCATTCATGCGTGATTAAACTTCGTGATGAGAAGTGACTGTAGAGCGTTAACGTCACCACATTTCGTTAGCTTTTCTCGCCGTTGCTTGTAACTTTTTCAATGGTTTCTAACAAAACACGGCGACATGAAAAATAACTTAAGACAAGAACAGCGTTAAAAATTATAATAACAATTGTTAAAAAGTTTATACATAACGGATTAATTTTTGGAGATTATTTCAATACAATAGTTTTACTTCTAAATCAGGATTATCCTTCAAAGCCGTTGATAAGGGCTCTTAATGATACTCTTGAAGTGATTGGAGAATAAATCATTGTAATTGATCAAATTAACAGAGTACTTGTTGAAGAATTTATTAAATACTACTAATTCTAAAGCAGGATCATCGAGAGACTATTTAATATTTATTGCCAAAATAGTTCTATCTATCTTGAGTGGAAAGCAAGTGACTTACCGTTTTTGTGTCCATTTGTAACACGTAATAAATAACTGGTATATCGGTAGACTATTTAATACTTATTGCCAAAATAGTTCTATCTATCTGAGTGGAAGGCAAGTGACTTACCGTGTTGTGCCCGTTGGTAGCATGTAATAAATAACTGGTACATGGGTGGACTATTTAATACCTATTGCCAAAATAGTTCTTTTTATCTGAGTGGAAGGCAAGTGACTTAACGTTTTTGTGCCCGTTTGTAGTGGTGTAATTAATCACTGGTTTTATTAGTGTTGTGTTGGAGGAATAGCGTGTGTTGAAAGGCTACTTTAACCCAGTGATGATATGGGTTTTTAAGCAGTGAAATAGATAACGATTTAATCCTAAATACATATGTCAGAGATCGACGTCTTGAGATAAAATCTTAAGTTCAGAAAGAACCATCTGATACAGTTGTTAAAACATTTATTATGTCTTTAAGTCAATTCTGACTGATCTTCAAAAACCGGAAGTGTGGTAAACGAAGCATATTTTTATCAAGCCAGGTATGAAGCACATGTTTTGCTTTCCCACACGCAGTCAACTGTTAATACGTGTTGAGTCTATGTTAGTAGTATTATTCACGGCTTTCAAACAAGTTAATAATTTTCTACTGTGAGAACGTTTTTATGTTAATAATTGCTACATTAAAGGAATAATTTGAAATTAAATATCAAATTTCAAACATTTTTTTTTACATTTTAATTGCTGATAAATTGATGTAATTTGCAAGAAAGGTTCGTGCTACGGATTTCAACCTTGGAATAAATATGACAAAAAGCTTTCCGCATGTACAGATACGGCGTATTTATCATTCCAATGTGTTAGACGTTGCATAATCACTCATAATTTTGTTAAATTTAACGCGATTTTTAAAAAAAGACACAATTTAAAACATGGATTATTACTGTACAAAATATTGATCTGGGATTCAACTTTAAACATGAATTTTTGGATATAAAAATACCGTAAAAACTACTTTATGATAAAACAGGTGAGTGTTGTCTATATTTTACCTGCAATAAATATTTTATTCTTAATCAATTTCTTTCAGGACAATTTTATTCGTTTGAATTATTTCCGATTGAACAAAAGTAAAAGAGATAATTTTACATTCCAGTGTGTGGAAATCAATAAAGGGGGTACTTATTTTCAATTTGTGCAATCGATCTGATCAGAAACTTTGCAGTGAATTTTAATTAGCTAGATATTTGTAATTTACAGTTATTTTTAGACCAAACATCCAAATATGACCGGGTCAACCTGAATGATTTAAGGGTGCATTTGTAAAGGTGAAATATTTTGTATTTTCATAATTGTTAAACCGCCACACACAGTTCGTACCCCCTTGTGTCTTAAAAAACCTTTCTTGTCAGAAAATAATTGACGAAATGAATTTTTTTTTCTTTATTTATTAAACAGATTATCATGTTCTTTTACTGCATCGCATCTTGTGACACAAACGTACAGTTAAATCTGCTATAGTGACCACCTCTATTAAGTTACAGTTAAACCTGCTATAAGTGACCACCTCTATTAAGTTACAGTTAAATCTGCTTTAGTGACCACCTCTATTAAGCAATAACTTGTATTGCGTGACCTTCATTTTGAATTCCTTTTTCAGTGCATTTCATATTAAATAAACCTGTATTATGTGACTATATTTCAATCTTCCCTTGACATGTTTGACTGTATTATTTCTTTGTCTTGATTTCGTGTTTTAACTCATCCACCCCTACATTCCCAAGGATTGCATTACCATTCCCGTTCTAAACCGTTATCTAATTTTAAAATGCGTTCTCACATTTTTAAAATAATTTATGCAAAGTATTTGGGATCGGACAATTTTATAAAATTCTATTAAGCTCGATTTTTATGTCCAAAAGATGAACACTAGAAGATTTATGCGAAGATGTATTTCCGAAACCTTTGGTTGTTTAATATAGAGTCAGCGATGTGTACAAGTGTGAAATCAGTTCTTTCATCTCGTTTGTTAGATCATTGCCATACTAGAGGTATGTCAGTTTTGATATGAAAAGAAGGATTAAAAGTGAAGCTTACGACAGGCTCCTCGCTGAAGACGTTTTATTTACATCGATGTCTTTCCTGGGTAACGTCACTGGCTAAAAGCTGTCACCCAAAACAAATACAACTTAAATTGTTAAAAGTAGTTATGGCTCGTGTGGGATTTTAACTGATAACATGGATAAACAATATATTCGATGAGACCTTATTCTTAAGATTTCTCGTATTATCACCGCATTAGTATTTTTTAATCTGTCAGAGATATGTGTACTGTTGTATTATAGTTTGTAAGGAATACCCACGTTATAAATCGTTTTGAATCGCTTGTGAATCAAAATATTGCCAGCCAATCAGATCGTGCAGTCTGATTCGATATGTAATTTTTTTCTGAAGTGATGACTGCCACTGTCAATCAGTACTTTGTGAAATTTACATCACAGCCAAAGTAATGAATGGATCTTTAAGAATACATTTTTGTGAAGAAAATAGAGAAAAAAAAATATATTTGGATAACAATATCATTCTTTAAATATTTTGAAATGGAAACAATAGTGAAAAGCATATAATTGCTTAATTGAAGGCTGTATATATGTAGTGAGTGTGTTGTATAAATTAATTTATACAATTATGTGTTAAAGTATGGTAAAGTAAATATAGTATGTGATTTTGTTTTTGTCCTTAGTGTTTCCAAGAAAAAGAAAGTAATATGCAAAGATGACAGGACCAAAATGGAAGCAGACTGTATTATTTGTTTTAGGATTACTCCCATCGTTAATAATAGTAGGACGAGCAGAAATATGGTGGTATGTATTCTTAAATATATAAGAATTAGAATATAAGTCAAACATATACAAACATTATTACTTAATAAAACAAAATATCATTTCTCTGATATTTCCAAAAGATGAGGAATTATGCTTAAATAGACCAGTATGGGTCCTCAACATCTTGAACACAATCTATATTTTCGATTATATTTATTTTGTAAAAGTAGCTATTTTTCAGTAAACAGTTGATTTTCAATGTATGACCCAAATATTTACAATTGACAATATTCTCTTTAAGCGATTTTCTCAATAAATACAAAAATAAACTTTCACAAGGAATATATACATTATGTTCGTTAAATCAAAAGTCTGTCTTAATTAAAGCAAGAATTGGAATCAATATATTTATAAGACACAGTGAAGAAATATATCTTTGAAAATAAATTGCCGGAAGAATTTTCGTAAGTCATAACAAAAAAAAACCTTATTTCTTCACTGAAGAAATTTAAATCAGGTTAAAATGTATATATAAATATAACAAATTGCATACATCATAATTATACGGGATAGTAAGTTTAACTACAATATATATAATATTTTACAGGTATTAAGCCAAATTAATCATACTTAAGTGTATTACACATACCGGAATTGAAAAACAATATTCCTGTTTTCATAGCACTTATAATATGACAAGTCAGGTAGATATCATTCGGCATTAAGAATTAAAGTTTACAGTTAAAATATATTTATTTTTGATTTTTCACACGACACCTCTTTACTTCTTGATATGCAATCGTTATTCTCTCTCCTGTCAATAATACAGGGATTATGGTGTTTAACGCCACTTTCAACAACAATACAAAATACAAATAAATGTAGATAATACTAGTGCATCTATGTTGTTTTTCAACAGATTCGAAATTTAATTTAGTATTTTACACACTTCTTAAAAACATAAAAATAGCATTTTTGTGCCAATTTCTGTATCTCAAGATTTTAGTAATTTTTACACGATTTCTTTTTAATGAAAACGAAAGTATGAAAATCCCTTTATCTTATTGATACTGATCTATATATACATATATTTAGAAACGAATTCCCCTGTAGATCAAAGGAAACACACAGTCATGTAAACTTACAGTACAAGGCAATATTTGTAAACAATATATTTGCTATGTACATATTAAAAATATCTAACACTTCACTTTTCTTTAAATAATGAGATATACAGCGCAATATATAAAACGTTATGTATTGCAAACCACGCAAATGTTCGCATCAATCACGTTTTGTTCTCAAAGAGCCGTGTTTGTATTCTGCCCCATTACACCCGTAGCTTCATAGACTTTTAATATTGCCAACACACTATTCCACCAGTAACTAAGTGATTGAAGTATTACTATAAATCATACATTTCAATATACTTGTACCATTTTCTACAACGTTAAAGTAGAATACTGGCAATAAAACAGATAAATAAAAGAAATTGAGCATGGCTGCAAACAAACATTTAGTGTGTCCTCTTTATTGAGTGATGCATACGTTAACGTTATCAATATATTCCATCTAAATTAGTTCATTATGTGAGCAAAACGTTATATGTCACGATTCAAAGCACTCTCGTACACAAGAACTAAGTAACATTTAGAACGGATTCACCAACCATTTGGTCTCATTTCCTGTTTTTATTGAAGATTGTATTGTCGGATCTTTTATTTCATTTAATTTCTTTTCGATTTTATTTTTCATTGACATTGACCTTTTTATGGGGGATGTTATTTTATTTAGTACTGTTCCCTCTTTCTACTGTCACCTTTTTCTACAACAGCATTTTGTTTCAATCAAATTTCTAACGGTAATGTTATTGTTCACCGTCCAAAGACAAGGTTCCTGTGCCCACAAGTGTCCAAGGGGCCATTACCTTGTAGCTTAGAAAAATTCATTGTTAAGTCTAAAAGCTCCATTAAGAAATACATGAACCAATCAAAATGATATCGAATCTTGAAGATGATCTATGTTTACCTCTGTAATGACTATGATATGTTGGTCGTAACTAAAATTAGATCGTATTTTTATAATCAATTTGATTTATCATATCCGACCCCCCACAAACACGTACAAGAATTATGCGATAATGTTTGTTGTGTTCTGATGCCAGTGTCATAGTTTCAGTCTTGATGCCAATGATATAAATTAAGTCCATCCTGACCCATTCCCGAACAGAAACATTACAGTGGTTTTGAGATATTAGTCTTGGTTATTGGGTGGGGAGTTAAAGTCAAATTAATGATTTGGTGTTTTCAGTTAGGTATAATCAAGTCTTAGTATATCCTGATTAAAACGATCGATTGGAAAGTGGAGGAAATGCAGGATGCGCATCGCAAGTCAGGGATAGCCAGCCAAATGGAGGTTTCCTTTCGGTCGTAGACCCCGACCGTGGTAATGTTTGAATCAGTAGTTAGTTTGGAGAAGGTCTGTGACGGTATCGTCATATACGCAAAATGTATTTAAGATTTTTATTCAACTACACGATTACCACATCAGATGATATTGTTCAAGGCGTTTATTTGTCACACGACGGGTGCCACTAGTGGAACAGGAACTGCTTTCCCTTTCGAAACATCTGATTTTCTCCCCGGTTTTTAGTTGTTCATTCTTCAGTTTTCTGTGTAGTGTTGAGTTGACTTGTTCCGTCTTTTGGCCATTATATTGTCTGTCCTTCAAGTTATTGTATTACCACTTGTGTATCTTCAATCTTTCTTTATTATTTCTTGTGATGTGTACTTATGATCTACAAATATGTTGACGATGAAGACCACAAATAATGAAACGTATTACAAGTGTCTATATCATAAATAACAAATATTACATCTGTGTCAAAAATTTCATCAGATCGGAGTGTTACATTTATGCATTATAACATACGTTTATTTTGATATAATATTCTTTTCCTTAGACGAGACTGCAAAATATAAGTAGTTGCTATAATATGCAAAAATGTAAACTACCATAGATTAGATAAACACTCTATTCAAAACACTCTTGGGTCTGTTAATAAATAGCATAATAAAACAGTTATGCTTAAACGAGTTTAATATGGGTAACAGAGTACATTCTCCATGGGTTTGTTGCACAAAATAAGATCATGTTTAAGTTTCAAAGCAAACCAAGACAACAAGACAATAAAAATGTCCAATCGTGAATCAAAATCTGGTAAGTATCACTTGATTTTGACAGAAACATGCTATAATCTATCACGATATCTAAATGTGTTACCTCTTTCTTCTCAATCGTCAGAACGGAAATCACAGACATTAACCAATACCTTACAATTAAAAACTCACATGTGATCATCCAAAGACCGTTATGATTCTTCAATGAATAGTGTAACATGCATTTACTGTACATTCACAAAATTTAAAGATTCGAAAGCTACTTTTAAAGAGCTACACCTGATAGTATTGTGACATTTGTTAGCTAAAACAACAAATAAACAAGACACAATAAACAAATGGACCAAACACAAACAAAAACACGAAATACGTTCATGTATCTTTATTTTATAATTGGAACTAGGTAGACGATTCTTATAGATAGATCTCGATGACAAGACGAAAATAAATAAACAGTTTGTAGCACATCTGTCATAATAAATCTTTATAATCAAGAACAATGATTTTGAAATCGATAGCAGTTAAAATTGGTGTTAAAACATTTAAATAAAAAATACATGGTATTCTAAATTGAACCACGTCGCTGTTGAAATAGTTATCATGCTATCCTCGAATGTTATAGATCTTAGATTTGAGTCCCGGTCAAGTCAACCCAAAACTTAATAAAGTGGTATTTGTTGCCTCACCGATAAGCACGGATCATTGAGGAATAAGAGCAAACACATGTTGCCTCAGAAGAAGGAAACTGTGTCAAGTGGAGCGAAATAACTGTTGTTTCAGTGTGTTTGCACAAAAAACCCAATAAATATAAAGGTTTATTCACCCTGAAACAAGCATGTACGACAATTAAGCGTCTTATTTTGTCAAGAGTGTATGGGTTTTACTATTGTTTATAGTCATCCTATGGGGGAGGGGGCTTGAATCACGTGTAACCAACCGTTAATCTATAGCCATTAGGAAGAATAATTCTGACAGTCTATGAGCAAATATCAATTGTTAATATTGTGTGTTGAGGAAATTAACATTTAGCATATTATCTTTCAAATCGGTAGACAACGTTTTGGAGTTAAACTTTAAACTTGCATAGAAATTGCAAAATGCGAGGGTTGTTACCTATTGTAGTTATCTCCTTCAGACCTATTTAGAGTTGTGATCACAACTATAGTTTATATATTACTAAAGAGTTCTTACACTAATTAATCTTATGGGATAGAGTCCTTTAAGAGCATTTTGAACTTATACCCCTTGCCATTTTGAAAATCTGATTGTTAATCTAGTGTTTTCTTTTTCAGGAGTCTCGGTATGTTAAGTAATACTAAATTATTAATGATTGGCGTTCAACCAATTTGTACTGAACTTAGGGAATTATCTATAGGACAAATTAGAGCGTGTCAAAATCACCATGACCATATGCCCAGTGTTGGTAGAGGGGCACATTTAGGAATCACAGAGTGCCAAGCACAATTCCAAAACCGTAGATGGAATTGTACAACAATACAAGGTGATAGGACCGTATTTGGTCCAGTAATTAAAAAAGGTAGGTGTTTAAATTAATTATAGGTAGATTACTACTTCATGTTCTGGGGGCCGTCGTGGTCGTGATCGTATGGTAGCTTGATTTACAATTACCTGTGCAATCAGTGCCTATCACCGCTAAAGTTGTGAGTTCGAATCCAACTCATGGCGAGATGTACTCGATACAACATTATGTGATATAGTTTGTCAGTGACTTGCGACAGGACGTTGGTTTCCTCCGGGTACTCCGGTTTCCTCCTCTAATAAAACTGCTCGCCACAATATGACTGAAATATACGTTAAACACCATATCCATGACAATAACCATACTATAAGTTCTAAATCTCAGCACATTTCATTTGAAATTGTTTTCCCTTGAAATTGTTTAATTGAAGTGTTGGTTATTCATTTCCACGATATGAAAGTTGGTTAATTCCTATAATTTCTCACATTGCTTTTATTTCCCATCAAATGATAAGAATTCTGAAATGTTTTCTAGTATGAATTAAGAAATCTTTTAACACAATACAATACTCTTTACAAGAAAATAAATTGCTTTATGATTGTTTCTCGTCTTCATATCTTCATTTCATACGCCCTACATCTAACAGGAACAGGTGTCGTAATAGATTTTTTTTGCAATAGATTTTGTTATAATTTTAACTCGGAAAGTGATTGATTTTTTATATATGCATTGTATATATTAGGTCACAACAACGAGTTCATATTTTAAACACAATAAGCCAAATTATAGACAAACTGCTATAACGAGAATGCGACAAAATGGTTCAGCAAATAAATACAAAATATAATAACTATGCATTTACTTATTATTATATCTCCTTATATTGACTACAAATATCAAAGATGGGAGATTTTGGCCCATACAACGACATGTATTTTAACCCCGCCACTTTTTATTATGCCTGTACCAATCCAGGAAGTGAATGGTTATGTATATCTGTGTTGGGGGTATCTATTTTGCCTGTTTCTACATTTTTTGATCAGATTTTAGAATTGTCTCGACAGTGTGATATTTTTTTCACTTTATATCTAAAATCTAAAAATCTCTACTCAAATCTTTGAACATATTGAAATACTATTTTTTGTATTGTGAGGAGATGTTATAAGGCTAACCAAATGCGTACTAAAAACTTGACATTATATATATGCATGGTAAACATGGGTTATGTTTTGACTTTTGATGGTATTATATTTTCTCCTTTTACTTGTTTTCCCATTGATCCTAATATCTTTACATCTGCTTAAGTCTATATAGCAATTCAAATATGAGATTATAAAATTATACTAAGTTTTCCTCTATTGCATTGGTTTGTTACATAGCTACAAATAAAACAAGTATTGCAGAATACAGAAGGAACTATGATAATCATACAGAAATATTGAAAACAAAATGTTTTCTCAAATAATTGAAAAATATTTTGCATGCACATTTTTTGAATGAAAGAAAATTGCAGAGTTGTGCAATAATGACAAGAATTTCAGACTTATGATAAAGATTTATATACCAATTATTTCTGAGAATAAGAAGTAAATCACAAATTTTGATAACTTTGCAAGATGTATTTTTGCCCAATTTATTACCTCTAAACGAGTTTAACAGACTCGTAGTTCACTCAAGTAATAATTTGAACTCATTCCAAACCCGATGAAATCAATTGAGCATTTAATATTAGCTATTTTACCAATTAATTTATCACAAATTGGATACATTACTGATACAATTAAAATTGTATTTGATAATTGTATTATATTGCAATTCCTTATTATTTAACAAATAACTTCATAATTTTATATGCTGCACGTGCTGTTGTTACAAATCACCTCTAATTTCAAAGACTTGTATGTTCCCCCTGCAAATTCACTTAAATATGTCTTGGATTACAATTATTTGTAGCGATTTGTAGCATAACTATTTAAAGATATCGAATAATTAGACATTGGCCACGGTGAAGATACCAGTATGTTCAAATGGGAGATTTTCTTATGGGTACCTATAATATGAATTAAAGAGTTTGCTGTAGTTCATAGGCCCGACCATATATTGAATACTTCTATCACTTCGAATGGCCGAAGAGTAATGGTTTTTAACCAAAATATTCTGCCTTCCTAGCTAGTAGTCGGTTAGCTACGAGTTTTCATTGATCCTGTACAGTTCATGTTTATGTTATCATTCATTTTGGAAATGAATCTGTGCTGGTTTTTATCGCTTGTTTATATCTGTATTGTCGTTGAAGATCCGATTATCAATATGGGAGGTTGGGATCCCAGTAACTGGTTTAACCCCGTCACATTGTTGTGCCTGTCCCAAGCCAGAACATAGATTTCCAAAGTCATATTTCATGGTCATTTTTATATTCAAGAACTTGAGGGAAATTTTTGACTGTATAACATTCCTCTTCCTAATTCCTTGCAACTATGTTAGCGTTTGAAATCAGACGTTATTAGTAGGAATGTTTCTCGGATAGAAAAGTGTTTTCCCGGTGCTGATCGGAAATCTGAAAATGGCTGCATCTTACTAAAATGCATTAACACAGATCATGTTCGTCTTAGAATTTGTGATTTTACCTTGGTTGGGAATGCCAGTGACATCACAACAGAACAAAATACAAAATTTTGTTGTGAAAACGATTAAAAATTGTCTACGTTAAACCCACTGGAGCATATGCAACTGCACTTGGTAGGAATACTCCTTAGTTATTCCTATACAAAGCATAATATATTTGCATAGATCGGATGTCAATGACGAGCTATGAAAAACATTTGACCTTAATCAGGAAACATATGGAAAACGATCACAGAAGCTACTGACATTATTGAACACAATTCCAATAAAGCGAGGGACCGTCGTGGCCGTGATCGTATGGTAGTTGGGATTTAACTACATGTGTAATCAGTGTCTATCACCACAAACGTTGTGATATCGAGTCCCACCCAGGCGAGGTGTACTTGATACAACATTATGTGATAAAGTTTGTCAGTGACTTGCTACAGGTCGGTGGGTTTTCTCCACTAATAAAACTGACTGTCACGATATAGCTGAAATATTGTTGAAAGTGGCGTTAAGTACCATAACACAAACAAACCAATAAAACGTGGTTCTGTATTATGACTGGTGTGAAATTGAAATGACCTCTACAGGAGGGTTTATATCAGACACTGTCATAAAAAATAAATGAAATATGCTGAGCCGACCGTTGGTGTTAAATAAAGGTAATAACAAAATTACCGAACTCCGAACAATCTTACAAAGGGAAAGTCAAAACTCATAATTATATAAACAGACAAAATCAGTCAACAACCGGAAAACTGTGAAAACCGTAATGACCCTGACTTGGTACAGGCATTTCTAAAGAAATGGTGGGTTGAATCAGATTTTAAGGCGCCAAACCTCCCGCTCTCATTACGGTTCAAAGGTTCCGGCCGTCACTGTAACAGTATTTAAATACAGGAACAAAATAGGTAAAATAGTTGTCAAAGCAGTACCATATTCGGTGACGTAAATGTCAAAAATACTTTTACGTCACACATTGACAAAAAAATTATTGACATTTGCGACTTCTTTATCTTTATACATTTTCACTATATATAAAACGTTGCCTCTAGGTTTTGTTATGAGGCAATGTCACGACCAAGGTAAATATAAGTGGATCAGTGCAAATATAGGCAGAATATATATTTCCGTATGTACGATTTTCGTTTTGTTCGCCTGTGTGTTGGCAGCATGGAGGGAACAAGACACCATTCTAGCACACTTGGTTACCATCCACTTTCGTATAGTTCTTGTAAATATTGGTGTTTACTTTTTTGGTCTGGGATTTGCTAAGTATGTATAACTCTTTTTACGCTGATACCCATTTACGCTTTGAATTTGTTGGTTTGTTTTAAATCAGTAGTTGTTTGTGACATGTATTACAAAGGATCGGTCTTTGTGTGCAATTGATGTCTTATGTCTTATGTACAATGTATCATGTTTCAGTCAAATTGTGTCCATTTATTGTCTTGGTCTCTTCCAAATTTTAAATAATAGTGGAGAGACTTTTTAAAAACGATTGTTTGCAAACATATTAAGATGTCGATCCTCCACAGACTTAGACAACAACCTGATGATTTGTTGATTGATTGCTTTGCAGACGTCGTAACACAACTGGCACGTGCCATCATTGATTGACGTAAATAAAGAATGCAAATGGATAATTAACTTCGCGCCAAATATTTTCTCCTGCAGTTTAAAGACTAAAAATGCTGTAAAAGACTACATTGTCTAACATTGATTTCAGGTTCAGGTTCAACGACTTTTTAATTGTTATATGCATTTAGTGAATGGTATTGGTATTCCTGAAAGTATTTTCTGATAGATATGCGATAAAATATCTGGCATATTAAAGTAGATGTATATTTAGGCTAAATATTTAGTGCACATCGTGTTTTTTGCTCTTCTAAAATATCTGTGAATATTTGCATCACGGTGAGAGATATGCTTGTCTGTGTAAAGCATTTCCGCAATTCTTTACTGTACTGTTGTGCTTACTGTTACAATCTAGATTATACCTGTACTCGAAAACTCATGTGGACCCATTCGTTCCTAAAAGGTAGCTTATAGCTGATCTTTGTTTTATATTGAGTAAAACGGGGGGTGTCTTATTAGAGACAGGCACTGCTTACCATTTGCGAGCACCTGGGTTCAGCGCCAGTTTTTAGTGGAGGTCCGTGTTGCTCATTTTATTTAGCTTACTATATTGTGTTGTGCTTTGTTTGTCTTCTTCATGTGTCTTGTGTTCCTAAAGTCGCAACTGTCTGTGGAGTGTCCATTTTTGAGTGCCCCTTCGATTTTCGCAAATGTTTATTTTAAACCAACTGACCAGCTTTTCAGGCACATCATGACGAAAACAAGTCATATTCTGTGACTCATGTTTGTTGTCAGCCGATCAAAGATCCTTGTAATTTTTAAAGGATATAAAAGTTGTAAGATTAACTCCAGCAGTACAATAGGTTCTTACACGAGTCCATATTGAAGGCCATGGATATCTTTCACGAGTATGATAAATGCTATCCTTTCCCAATTGGACTTGATTGGAACGAGGGAAGAAGGATATCTCCCAAAAGCTGAAGATATCCATATTTAAATTGTGGTCGAATATAGGAACTTATTTTTTCCGTAAAAAGTGACTTTAACAGTCCACAGATCAAAGGATGGAAGGCAAAACTTGCCATTCGTTCGGTCGATTTATTTTGTGAGGTCAAATCATTCGTGGAGTTTATTATAGTTACTGTGAACAAATCATTTGTTGGACATTTATCCATGCAAGATAGCTTCATGCTATGGAAACCCTCCAAATTACGAAAAAAATGTTATTCTGATTTCCAGTGCACCAATCCTTTTATCGTCTTAATGTTGTATGCTTTTCGGAGACGCATACATTCTTAATTTCATGTCGTACCAAGTATATATTAAAGTTATTTTACAACTATGGAGTACCATAGTAGGTCGTTAGCCCTAACAATAGTAACAACCATAAACACAGCTTAATATATAATATACATGCTTCCTTCACATATATAAATCCCAAGAATTCAAATAGGAAGAACATAACTATCAACAGAGTTGATGGTCTATAGGTAAGTTGACACACACACATTATTGCAATTACATATCTGGAACAGTAGCAGTTAAAATGTGTTAGCATAGCAATATACCTCGGTATTTAAAGCGAAAGAGGTATAGCCATATATAGACATTATATTTCTCCTATCCGATTAAGTTTAATATATTTTTGTTCTTTTTTTTTGCAGCAAGCCGTGAGGCAGCATTTATGCATTCAATATTAGCAGCTGGTGTTGTTAGTGCTATAGCACGTTCGTGCCGAGATGGCGAACTTCGTTCTTGCAGTTGTAGTAAAGCATTACGCCCAAAAGAACTTGTTAGAGATTGGATTTGGGGTGGGTGTGGTGATAATATAGAATACGGGTATAAATTTGGCAGTTACTTTGTTGATCTTAGAGAAAAAGATAAAAATCATGGACGATTTTCAAAGGAATTGTCGAGAATGTTGATGAATCTTCATAACAACGAAGCAGGAAGAAGGGTGAGTTTTTTATTAGATCAGAGTACAATGTACTTGATTTGTGTATTCATCAGCAAGTTGCCTTTGCTTGGTAATTTTCCTTGTTTCAATAAGCAAGCCCTGATAGAAATTGTCCCGATTCTGCATACAAAGTTGCATATTTCACGTGGCATAGGGTTAATATTAATGACGGAGTATCGGTATCTATGATTTTCACTCCAAAAAAGTTGAAGATTTTAAAACTAAAATAAGAAAGAATAATACATGCTTCTTTTAATTGTTTGTTTTATTCTGCATTGATGTTGGAGATCCAGTTAATTATTAAGAGGGAGTAGGTTTGGAATCAATTAACAGGTTTAACCACGCCTCACTGCTTATGCCTGTCGCAAGCCAGGACATGAAATTCCATTGGCAAATGTGGTCTCAATGTTTAATGATTTGAGGTGAGAGGCGGTTGTTGGTATTGGTGGAATTGTTGGCCACCACTGTTTAGATGCTCATTAATACAGATAATTTTCTTCTTAGAGTTCGTGATTTTATGTTGGTTAGATCCTGCTCCATTCTCTTTTCATAATTATGTATCGTATATTGAGGATGCTGATATATTACTTTGTTTCCCCAACTGTCAGTCACGTGTATACGAGAAATTAGCTGGACGGATAGACAAGACAATAACAACTATTGCACATTATGGTGCGATAAAAATCATAACAAAAGCATTGCGATAATCTCCAAATGTATTAAAGTACATGTTCACAATCTTCCGATTTTGAGCGTATCTGGTGAAGGTTATTCCAGAAATGCGTCGTGCGCACTAAATTTGATATCTACGTTTTATTATAGAACTTGATTTCACCAATGTTTCAAGAAAGAAAACGACGCAAAATTCAAAATATGGTCATTGACCTAAAGGCACTTAGCTATCAGTAAAATGATTGATTTCAAGGCAATATCATGCTGTACTCCACCTTAATTCATACATTTAAAATAAAACATATCCACTTTATCTTGGATTGTACCGATTGCTGCTGGGCAGATTTTTTATTTTACATAGGATATAAAAGGGAACATGTATAAGGGTGAGCCTTTTACACGTGTGATACGTCTGGTTATTATATTATGAAACACAAATCCAACAATCAAAATAGTTTCGGAAATCGATTTGATAAAAATCGTAGAAAAACTAAAACTATTTTTATTGCGATCTACATAAATACAACGATGACTGGACATTCATATTAAAATGTCCATCATGTGAATTGTGAAGGAACTGCTAACCATTCCGAAGCACGTGAGTTCAACCCCGGTTTCTAGTGGGGTTTGTGTAGCTCGATTTTTAGTTTTCTTTGTAATATTTTGTAGATCGATATTCGTCCTTTTATTTTGGCCATTGTGTTGTCAGTCCTTCTCCCATTTACGGCTTCTGATTGTCCCTTCGGTACCTTAAAACTTTTCTTAAGGACATACAAGAAAATTTGAAAAAAAACCGTCTATGCATGAGAATTTGCTTAAAATGATAAAACTTGGAGATCCTAAGGGATATTTATGGTTGACATTTGTTCTCGTTTGTGTGTCATATTTTTTATGTTACTGAAATGAGCATAGTGGACATACAAGTATAAGATAAATAAACTACAAATTCTATGACACGATACAATTACACCGGGTTCTCCTTATAAGACAAACAATATTATCACTTCAAACAAATTAACATTCAAATATTTGGATCACGAAAAAAAGTTTTAGCAGTGACTTATCTTAAATTATTGAGTATATTGAAAAGCAACTTTCATAATTCATTTATAAGTCATATTGATGTATAAATGCAATGGTATATATTGTATCTCATGTAATCCTTATTTGGCCATATCACATGATCCTTATCATGGCTTTAGGCCTACAACACTAAATCATATTTTGTGGTGTGATATCATGCATCCACATTGTAATCTGTATAACATGTACATTTATTATTTAAACTAAATCCTACATTTGAAGCATACTTTATGCAGACCAGATTATCTACCACAAGGTTAAGAACCAGTATTCAGAGCTTAACTTTAAGGTGAAAAAAAGTCAAGTAAGACAAAATTGATGCTATTATTAGAAAATATAAAAATCGTTCCATTCAAGCTTTACACCAAAATAACTATCACGCACATATTGATGGATACGCAATCTAAATTTTATAATGACATGCAATTACTGTTTTTAGATGTGTATTACTCTTATGTAAACTTAGTCAAAAACTATCAAAAAGTTAATACTCAAACGAAAAATGTGGAATAAAGTTTAATTTACGATAACCTAAAAATATTATAACTTATCGTAATGCTATTAATATATATTGGAAAATTGCAGAAAAACGTTTTGATGAGCACTAAATAGAAACAGGTGCTTATTTTCTTACCATAGAACACCTGTATAATTTGTTTTGCTGTGTATATATAAGAATTTACGACAAAATAATATTCTACAAGAATGCCATTTATATTACAGAATTGTATGTATTTGATTATCATAAGCAGAGCATGTCTCTTTTGAAAGATCTTGTTTTTCAATAAAACAAATATTTATATACATTCTTTTGCTTATCGTATGTACGGAAATATTCGTTAGAATTTTTATAACGGTAATTATAAAATAATATGGGTGCATTTACGATGCAAAACTTTGCAGGTGCTCCTTAAATTGCTTAATATTTTTTTTCTCACAAATGTAGATCAAATATCAAGAAAGTCACACTTTCTTACGCCTTCAAGTTATCTAAATAAATATCTAAAGTGTAACAATGTGTAAAAACTAGACAGTACATCACAGAATTATATATTGTTTGTTAAGATTCTATAACCCACGATATAGCTGAAATACTGCTAAAGTTGGCGTTAAACACCAATAAATCAATCAATCAATAAGATTCTATAATCGATACATGTAAATAAGTACATATATTCTTAGATTAAATACTGTAATGCAAATAAAAACAGTTTGAATAATTGTAGAATGACAGAATATTTAGAAAACAAAGTCAGATTTTGAACTGTCTCGTAACCGATGTATAAATTATGATAAGCCTTTGTTTGAAATCAGGCCTTTATTTTAAAGAACAAACGCCTGATCCTAAATAAAAACTGTTTGACAAATTTGCAGATATTAACGAATATTTAAAGTACATTCTTTTCTTTTACTTATTTAAAATGGTGAATAAAAAAAAAAAACGATTTGCACGGTAAATTTTATAAAGTTGTTTGAAATTAATGGCAATTATTTTAATGGATTTTTTATTTATGTTTATTGGTGAAATGCTTTACTTATATCTGGTGTTGTTTTATGATTTTATAATGTCATCATCCTGTCCTGTGTTGATCTAAAACAATTAGCAAATGTGCTACATGCTGTTTATTCGGTAATATTCCCTCACGAATCAGACAGATAGAATCAAGCAAAATTTAGAAATACATTAATTTCCAAAAATATATTTAAGTAGAACTTTGTATTATATATAGCTTAAGCTACATTGTTTTCACTTATTATAGAAACTTTCCGCAACATTCAAGTTTATAAAACTAGTTTCACTCCGCCACATTTTAACGAAATGCCTGCACTATGTCAGGAGAGTGAGTCGGTATGTATATGCATGTTAGGGGTATTGATTTTGCTTCTGTTTCTATTAATTTCTGATTGGAGAACGATTCAGTCCTCAGTCAGGGTGTGGTATTTTTTGCTTCTCATTTTATTAAACATGAATGTAGATAAAAATATGTATTTCTTTCCCAGTGGCGTTAAATGACATTAATTGCTTACATTAAAACAGTTCGAATACATAATCGACCATATGTCAGCCTCGATACGTCATAACAATTCTCCATTGGATCTAGATACGTTCTATCGCTGATCATGATTTTTAATTAAACTGGCGTTTTCACACATTAAACACGAAAACAGCACTTGCTTATTCCTTTGATAAAAGCATATCCACACATTGTTTGCGATCCATTCTGTTACTCGTGTAATCTGAACGCTGCACTCCCTTTTAACTGTCATATCTAACATATTGTTTAGAATTTCTGTTACTTTCATAACCGAATCATAGTATAATATGGACATACGAAGCGATACAACAATAAAAATCATAAGTCATAATCCGACGTGCTACCAAAAAGACCACCATGTTGTAAAATGCAATACCGTTCACATTATTTCACATTATAATATTAAATAAATAGCATAGGTCACTACCCGGCAGTCTGTTTCAAAGTTTCTTCTTACCAGTACCCCCTCATCCTAAAAAATTGCAAGAAAACTACTGATATTGTGCATTTCGAGTTAAAAAAAAGTTTTTGCCATCAGAACGAGAATAATATATAATAAAGTTAATAAGAGTAAGACGAGTTTGAAGACACCAAAGAGGCAATCCGAATCCGTAAATCAAAGAAGAACAGACAACAAAATGATCAAAAGAAAAAATACAAAAGGATCTACAAAACATACATATAAAACTAAAGATCGACTAACACGAACCCCACTAAAAACCAGGGGTGAACTCAGGTGCTCCGAAAGGGTAAGCAGTTCCTGCTCCACTACTGGCACCCGTCGTGTTAATCTAGTTACAAATCCGGTAATAAGTCGTGAATGAGGAAAGGATCGGGAAGTGTTCACGAGAAGTGTAACATATCCGTGGTCATTTGTGACACAGATATTCCATAACGGTCAACCAAGTCATGGTGGCGACCGTAAACTTTTCGAAGTGATGACTTCAACTTTAACTAGGTCTTAATTCTGTATTCTGGGTTCACACGGGAGATGTAGAAAAAAAACGTTAGAGAAAGCCAAAGGGGCAATCAAGAATTGACAATCCAGAGAAAATGGCAACATTGGGTACACAAGACACAAGACCAAGACAAAAACAAAAAACAATAAACAAAAAACAAAAACAAAAAACAAAAAAACCACAACACAATATGTGCTGGGCGCCACTATTATTGGGAAATATTATGCAAACATGCAACAATTTAACAGAAATAGAGCTTGTACTATAATACCCTGTAAGTTGTTAAGAACTTCCTCATCATTAAATTGATACTGACAAGCATCTATAATAAAAATAACACCTTAACTTTGTATGTATTCACTGGTTTATTTACCAGATATATCTTATATAAGTATACAAGACGAAGCACGTCAAAACTTTGAAATATGCAGACCTTTATAGTTTTGTTTCAATACAAATTTTGTGCTGTTATAAGAATACCATTCAATAAATATTCGTGATATTCACATTAATGAAACGTGAAACTGCAGTGCACACGTGTTTCTCGTGGTTCTCGTAGTAGCTCAATAATGCATGTGAAATAGAGGTGGGCTTGATGTGAGTAAAATTCCAGTCTGAAGCATGTAATAATGCACACACACATTAATTCGGTTTTGAAATTTCAATTGTACTGTGGCTAAATCCAAAGTATGTTGTTTGTAACTTACCCCACCTCACATACAAACGAGGCCGTTTTCTGTAACTATGGATAAACATGAAATCTGTCAATTTCAAACAGCTATGTCATTTATGTTAAAAGGTAAATATGATAAATTTTCTAAATTTGACATCAGAAAATATAAAACTGATAAAAAAAACTTGCAGGTATTTTTCCTCGTCAGACTTGATCACGAACACTCGTTGAATATCCGATAATATTACGCCTCAACTCAATCTTTTGAAATGTTCATATTTGGTCGATAATCAATCATTCGAATTAATCCTTTATGTTATTAATCTTTATATCCATTTTGTCAGTGTATTGGAAATAAATTACCAACATAAAGAAAGCAGGTCGCAAATCGATTAATCGACGATTTTTGCGTTTTGATTAGAAATCGCTAACAGCGAATCGCTGCTATAT
The DNA here is from genome assembly GCA_963680875.1 of Bathymodiolus brooksi. Taxonomy (NCBI): domain Eukaryota; kingdom Metazoa; phylum Mollusca; class Bivalvia; order Mytilida; family Modiolidae; genus Bathymodiolus; species Bathymodiolus brooksi. The sequence continues at coordinate 61,932,663 of OY804575.1, forward strand.
TTCTTGTGGGGATGAAATAGACATGAAGTCCAAAAACCCATTCTGATCGTTTTTTTTTTTTTTACATCATCATGGATTGGTTGATCCCGTCTGAGCTAATTGCAACCATGTTTCTAAGGAAACATGTAAATCTCAGATCACCATACTGGCATGGAGAGCCAGGATGACAACACGAGAGGTATAACAAATGAGAACGAGGGTGCTAGCACTTCCGAAGCACTTGGTATAATTTGTTTTATCAGAGATGGTGTTGTTATATATGATTATTTGCTTCATGTGTTTTGTCATTGTTGATTTGTATCGAGATCGTTGCTTTAATAAAATATCTGATGTGACTTAGATATTCTGTATTCGTTTTAAAACTACATGTATATAGGATATTATTGATATACTCAGTCTTCATACTTTATTTTAAAATTTACTAGTGTACATTTATCGTTGATAAGCATTCCTAATATGTTCATATCACCTTTTCGTCATTTAGAATTTTGAACAAAGGAAGGATGCACATTAAAAAAACAGAAACATTATTCACAGAAAACAAATTCGGAAAACATGATTTTCACAAAAATCGGGAGTAAGGGACGATGTTCCGGAGGGTAACAAATGGGTACCACTATTTGAACACGAATTACCTACCGTTCCGGAGCACTCAAAGTCACTGCTTTCAAGTAGCTCAATCTGTTTTGTGCGGTGTTTTGTCTAGGAGGGTTCGTCTTGTTTTCCTCAACCTTTTGGTTATTATACTGTCTATTCTGCGCTTTACGTCTTTTGATTATTCATTGGTATATTCAAACTTTCCTTACTGAATGACTAACCGAACCCCCGATTCATATCCCTTCCATTCAAATGCATATTAAGGATAACAACAGCAGTTTATTTTCATATTAGAAAACAAAACGAGTATATTGATTTTTAAGTATGGACACCAGCTACACGCGGACATGATGCGAAACCAATAGTTTAATTTTCTAGGTGATGCAAGTGTTTATCGACTATCAAGTACTGCTCCAGATTGTAAAGTATCGTCAGTCAACTTCATACGACAAAAATCTCTTCCAGATATATACTTTGCTGATTTCGAAAGATTTGATATTGAAGATACGATATTCTTTGGGATATAGTACCGTTGTTAGATGTTTACGGGACAAACTTCTTAATATATGAGAGTAGAATGGTATATCAGTATCAATGTAGAGATGCCTTTTTGTCAAATGTCAAATCTCTGATGTTTAAGTTCAGATAGGTTCTAATTTAATTGAAATACGGATAGGTACCGTTCATAGTTTGGAAAAGTAGATTTGATATGGATTTAAAGGAGCACGGTGGTTTAATAGTTTCGCGAAATAATCAAAATGAGGACTCTTGTGTTGTTTTACAAATTGGAGTATGTCATAGTGAAACAGAAGCTTGATATTATTAATCTTACAATGGTCCTGTTGGTTTTTTTGTTCCCAAAGATTTTAAGATTATTTGGCTTTTGAGCGTACCTGATGAAGGGTTATTCCAGAAACGCGTGGTGTGCACTAAATTTGATATCTACGTTTTTATTAATATTACAACATATTCAGACTTTTTAAGTGAAAGTAGAGGTGAAACAGAACAAACTGCCATAATTGCAAATTTTTAACCCGGTTCTTGAATGATATATTGAAAAAAAAACTGACAAATAAAAGTCAATCTAGTTTTATAAATGGAACACCTATAGTTGTATATTAAGTAATATCAGTAGAGAAAATTGTTTTAATATCATGTAATATAGTTTTCATTACTCAAACATCATTTCAACAGTTCTGATGACTATCTTCTAGATAACAACTGACAAACATATGTTATTTTTCTCAATATTCTGGGTAATATAAGCCTTCGTGAAATTAAAATGGTGAAAAGCTATGCATGAAACTTGTATGTAATAGAGATAGCTAATCTTCTAGCAAGTCGGAGGTATAATATAGGTGTTACAATAGTGTAACACTAACTTATTAAATTGCCAATAGACCCATGATCTAAATCTTGAAACATGGTGGGTAATGAAAGCCCTGCGTTTTATGGCAAAATTGAACTTCCAAGGATAAAGTTGATAATGTGATACAACAATTTAGAGATTAAAAATCAGTAAATATTTCTGAAAACTTGAATCTTTGATGTATATTTTTATATATTTGTTCATAAAACATTTAATAGTTTTCATAGACCACTAAATATAACTTGTGTTACAAATAGGTATTATTTGGAATAATTGTTATGATAACCTGTTTCAATGTAGCTCCTTTAATAGATTATTCCGCATTTCAACAAATTTTTACCTCTCGTAAATATGCTAATACCCCCGCTTAGTAGTGCATTAATAATACAAAAAGTAATAAAAGCGAGTCGATGTAAGCCTGATGTAAATAATCACAAATTACAAAATCAATTACGGCGTTTTAATTATAGCCTTACTATATGATATTTATAGAAAATGCAAACGATGGTAAAAATTACATTCAAGCTCCATGTTGAAGGTACAAACCGCTACGTCTTTTTTATTATTGGAATTGAAATTTTAATTTCTTACCCAAACGTTTCCCAGTAATATAAGGACATTAATCTCCAATAGATAATGTGTATAGGTAAATAACATTGATGAGGAACGATCAAAACCAACCAAATAAGAAACATTTGAAGATACCAAAGGGGTAATCAGAAGCCGTAAATCGAAGGACAGACAACACAATGACCAAAAGAAAAAGGGCAAAATATGATATACACTGTATAGAAATATAAATATTGAGCAACACGAACCCCACCAAAGAACCGGGGGGTAAACAGTTCTTATTCCACTAGTGGCACCCGTCGTCTTATTCTTGCTGCAAACCCGGTAACAAGTGATGAACGAGGACAGGGCTTGATTGTGATTACGATCAAATTGAAATACACTATCAAGGAATGAATAAGGCATACCCGTCAGACACAAAATACAGAACGCAAAAGAAGAGATTAGCATGGCTTGTGAACAAGATATTCTGCAAATAAATTCCCTATTGTTATGAATGGCGAATTATTATGGAAAACTACTGTGTGATGTCCTTTCTTTACTTTGGTTTTACTGCAAATGAACGTTTAAGTAAATAAATTTCAACCACGATATAACCACACAATACACAACTACTTAATAACAAGTAGAACTCAAGACTACCACACGCAAATATTATGTCTTATTTGACAATCAGAAAACCAATATTCAAAATAAAGTTGACATCATACAAGGTCATTTTAACATAATTGAACATCATAATAGTTAATATATACTGTAGATGGAATGTTAAACTTATCTGACAAGAGCAAACACAAAGAGTGAATTCATGCCATCAATTATATTTTTTATAAAGGGAATTTAAAGTATGAATCGATTATAATATGTAGTCACCTGGCTGGTGTCAATGCCTTAAACTCAAAATACAGACAAAACAAAAGTATGAAAATAATATTAAAATATAATAAAAAAATATTTATTATATAATCCTAAATAAATAATAAATAGGAAACAAAATTTAATGATTTTTACATAAATAACTACATAATGGAATTCTAGATTGTATATGTTTCTATTTAGGCCACCTCTGGCTCGAAATATGATATACAGTCAAACCGGCCTTAAAGGGCACCACTATATAACAAATAACTATCTATAAAGGACAGTCTCATTATTCCCATTGATGAATATAACAAATCACTATCTATAAAGGACAGTCTCATTATTCCCATTGATGAATATAACAAATCACTATCTATAAAGGACAGTCTCATTATTCCCATTGATGAATATAGCAAATCACTATCTATAAAGGACAGTCTCATTATTCTTATTGATGAATATAACAAATCACTATCTATAAAGGACAGTCTCATTATTCTTATTGATGAATATAACAAATCACTATCTATAAAGGACAGTCTCATTATTCCCATTGATGAATATAGCAAATCACTATCTATAAAGGACAGTCTCATTATTCCCATTGATGAATATAACAAATCACTATCTATAAAGGACAGTCTCATTATTCCCATTGATGAATATAACAAATCACTATCTATAAAGGACAGTCTCATTATTCCCATTGATGAATATAGCAAATCACTATCTATAAAGGACAGTCTCATTATTCCCATTGATCAATAGTACATACACTATTAATCTGTATATTAAGGACAACTGGTGATAAAGGGTACATCTCCAGGTTCCCCTCAGTGCTCTTTATATACAGGTTTGACTGTATAAGTATTTGAAAGGAATTTTATTTGAAGAAATTGTGTTGTGCTATCTTCATTTATTGTGTATTTTTCTTTTATTCTTTTGAAAAGAAACACAGTGATATATGAAACATCATGGTCACCGTCATATAATTCAGAATAGCTGCAGTTTGACTCTATAGTTGAAATATAAATAAAGCAAAGCATTGTGCTTATACAGTTTTGTTTGAAATTTACAGTTCATTAATAATATATTTAATTAAACTAAGGTAAATCCCCAAGGCATACGAAACATTAACTAATTGTGGTTATCCTGTTTATGTCCCTTGGTTTACCTCCTCCCAGAAACATTAACTGATTGTGATTATCCTGTTTATGTCCCTTGGTTTACCTCCTCCCAGAAACATTAACTGATTGTGGTTATCCTGTTTATGTCCCTTGGTTTACCTCCTCCCAGAAACAGTAACTGATTGTGGTTATACTGTTTATGTCCCTTGGTTTACCTCCCAGAAACATTAACTGATTGTGGTTATCCTGTTTATGTCCCTTGGTTTACCTCCTCCCAGAAACATTAACTGATTGTGGTTATCCTGTTTATGTCTCTTGGTTTACCTCCCAGAAACATTAACTGATTGTGGTTATCCTGTTTATGTCCCTTGGTTTACCTCCCAGAAACATTAACTGATTGTGGTTATCCTGTTTATGTCCCTTGGTTTACCTCCCAGAAACATTAACTGATTGTGGTTATCCTGTTTATGTCCCTTGGTTTACCTCCCAGAAACAGTAACTGATTGTGGTTATCCTGTTTATGTCCCTTGGTTTACCTCCCAGAAACAGTAACTGATTGTGGTTATACTGTTTATGTCCCTTGGTTTACCTCCTCCCAGAAACATTAACTGATTGTGGTTATCCTGTTTATGTCCCTTGGTTTACCTCCCAGAAACAGTAACTGATTGTGGTTATCCTGTTTATGTCCCTTGGTTTACCTCCCAGAAACATTAACTGATTGTGGTTATCCTGTTTATGTCCCTTGGTTTACCTCCCAGAAACATTAACTGATTGTGGTTATCCTGTTTATGTCCCTTGGTTTACCTCCCAGAAACATTAACTGATTGTGGTTATCCTGTTTATGTCCCTTGGTTTACCTCCCAGAAACATTAACTGATTGTGGTTATCCTGTTTATGTCCCTTGGTTTACCTCCCAGAAACATTAACTGATTGTGGTTATCCTGTTTATGTCCCTTGGTTTACCTCCTCCCAGAAACATTAACTGATTGTGGTTATCCTGTTTATGTCCCTTGGTTTACCTCCCAGAAACATTAACTGATTGTGGTCATCCTGTTTATGTCCCTTGGTTTACCTCCCAGAAACATTAACTGATTGTGGTTATCCTGTTTATGTCCCTTGGTTTACCTCCTCCCAGAAACATTAACTGATTGTGGTTATCCTGTTTATGTCCCTTGGTTTACCTCCTCCCAGAAACATTAACTGATTGTGGTTATCCTGTTTATGTCCCTTGGTTTACCTCCCAGAAACATTAACTGATTGTGGTTATCCTGTTTATGTCCCTTGGTTTACCTCCCAGAAACATTAACTGATTGTGGTTATCCTGTTTATGTCCCTTGGTTTACCTCCTCCCAGAAACATTAACTGATTGTGGTTATCCTGTTTATGTCCCTTGGTTTACCTCCTCCCAGAAACATTAACTGATTGTGGTTATCCTGTTTATGTCCCTTGGTTTACCTCCCAGAAACATTAACTGATTGTGGTTATCCTGTTTATGTCCCTTGGTTTACCTCCCAGAAACATTAACTGATTGTGGTTATCCTGTTTATGTCCCTTGGTTTACCTCCCAGAAACAGTAACTGATTGTGGTTATACTGTTTATGTCCCTTGGTTTACCTCCCAGAAACATTAACTGATTGTGGTTATCCTGTTTATGTCCCTTGGTTTACCTCCCAGAAACATTAACTGATTGTGGTTATCCTGTTTATGTCCCTTGGCTTACCCCCCAGAAACATTAACTGATTGTGGTTATCCTGTTTATGTCCCTTGGTTTACCTCCCAGAAACATTAACTGATTGTGGTTTACCTCCCAGAAACATTAACTGATTGTGGTTATCCTGTTTATGTCCCTTGGTTTACCTCCCAGAAACATTAACTGATTGTGGTTTTCCTATTTATGTCCCTTGGTTTACCTCCCAGAAACATTAACTGATTGTGGTTATCCTGTTTATGTCCCTTGGTTTACCTCCCAGAAACATTAACTGATTGTGGTTATCCTGTTTATGTCCCTTGGTTTACCTCCCAGAAACATTAACTGATTGTGGTTTTCCTGTTTATGTCCCTTGGTTTACCTCCCAGAAACAGTAACTGATTGTGGTTATACTGTTTATGTCCCTTGGTTTACCTCCTCCCAGAAACATTAACTGATTGTGGTTATCCTGTTTATGTCCCTTGGTTTACCTCCCAGAAACAGTAAATGATTGTGGTTATACTGTTTATGTCCCTTGGTTTACCTCCCAGAAACAATAACTGATTGTGGTTATCCTGTTTATGTCCCTTGGTTTACCTCCCAGAAACATTAACTGATTGTGGTTATCCTGTTTATGTCCCTTGGCTTACCCCCCAGAAACATTAACTGATTGTGGTTATCCTGTTTATGTCCCTTGGTTTACCTCCCAGAAACATTAACTGATTGTGGTTATCCTGTTTATGTCCCTTGGTTTACCTCCTCCCAGAAACATTAACTGATTGTGGTTATCCTGTTTATGTCCCTTGGTTTACCTCCTCCCAGAAACATTAACTGATTGTGGTTATCCTGTTTATGTCCCTTGGTTTACCTCCCAGAAACATTAACTGATTGTGGTTATCCTGTTTATGTCCCTTGGTTTACCTCCCAGAAACATTAACTGATTGTGGTTATCCTGTTTATGTCCCTTGGTTTACCTCCCAGAAACATTAACTGATTGTGGTTATCCTGTTTATGTCCCTTGGTTTACCTCCCAGAAACATTAACTGATTGTGGTTATCCTGTTTATGTCCCTTGGTTTACCTCCCAGAAACATTAACTGATTGTGGTTATCCTGTTTATGTCCCTTGGTTTACCTCCCAGAAACATCAGATTGTGGTTATCCTGTTTATGTCCCTTAGTTTACCTCCCAAAGACTTCTGACTTATTCGTCTTTCCAATATTTTGACTGAACGTATCTGATGAATGTAATTTTAAAAACGGGTCGTGTGCACTAAATTAGATATCTACGTTTTTAATGTCTAGTATGAATTTTTATTCTTGTAAACGTTTTCACAATTATGTTAATTTTTTTAGCAAAATATCTTGATTTGTGATTATTATATCAGTTTATTTTAGCACAATACCATCTTGTTTTGAAGTCATGCACTTCAGGGTAGTTGAATTAACATGTGCCTATGCAACAAGTGACGAAGTGTACTCGAAACAATCTTAAGTGATAAAGTTTGTAAGTGACTTCCACATAAAAAAAGTTTTATCCACCAGTAAAACGGACCGCCACAATATAGCAGAAATATTAATAAAATAAGCGTTTAACAATTATAACCCCATACCCCCTTGTTATTCAAAGTAATAAATAATTCTATTAAAAGTACATCTGATGATTATATTTTTTCCATATTCAACAGGCGTGATTCTGCTTGAAAGTTTTTGTTAAATATTGAAGATTCACAGATATCTGTACTTTTAGATTTCCATCTATTTCAACAAAGCTAAAATAAAACGATAGATAGCAATACATTAAAATATGAAATGATGAATCAAACGTGTCGCCATAGAGATGTGCTATAAGCATAGCCATGAATGTATAAGCTTACACCTTAATATTTCTTCGCATATTAAAAAAAATATATTCAAATACATTTAATGAAATGCATAAAAATAGCTCAATCTTCAGCTTTCTGTGAAGTGGTTAGTCGACCATTGCTTGTCTTTGTGTCCTTTTACTTTCGGCTATTGTTTTTGTCTGTCTTTCTTCGATATACGGCTTCTGATCACCTCTGCTATCTTCAAACTTGTCTTGTCGTACCAATAGAATTAGCAATATATGATATATACAAATGTATTGCCACGATATAAGTGAAATATTGTTGAAAGTGGCGTTAAACCCCATAAACCTAAACCAAACAAATGTATTGTTATATTTTATTTCGACCTGATCTCTGTGATTTACTCATTAAATGAACAGTAATATATCAGCACCGCTTTGTTAGAAAGAACCCTTGTTTGTCTGCTGTTATTAAAAAGAATTAATAACAGTAATTATATTGACCAATTTCTTGTATTCAATGTTGTAGACATGAACGCTAATTATTTTACCTATTTATGTCAATTTATCTATAACCGATAAATTATAACAAGGTTTACGTATAGGGTCGTATAGTCATCAAACCACAGGTAACTTGTCAAACTATCTCTGAACCCTTTTAGGTGTGATCAGTGAAGCAAACATTCGGTTTGAAGATGACACCTTTTTATGGAAAATGAACTGTCGAGCACAGTATGTACCATATGTAAACATACAAGTTAATTATGGCTTTTTAACTAAACATATATACAAGTATTTACTACAGGGTTATTTTCAATCAATAAGATAAATTCTCTTCCGCGGAATTGAAAAGTTAACAGATTAGTTTCGCTAATGTATTTGGTGTAAGATTGGTGCATATTGCCAATAATTTGAAAAAAGTATATATGATCAAAGAGAAACTTAAAGACGTATGATACAGTCAAATGGTTAAACTGTTTACTTTTGTTACACATCTTTCAAAGAGTTGTAATTCTAAAAGTAAGCATGTAATGTGTCTTGTAGTAGTGGTGGGTGATGTATCACAGTTAGTTCTATGATGTTAACAGCAAGTTATTTCAAACTGTCAAAGTGAAACAGAAAGAAGTGATATTTACTTGACACAGGGACATTTTGAAATGGATCCATATTGAACGAGATTTACGAAAGCAATAAGTATACCTTGGTATCACAAGTTATATCTTCATAAGAGATTATAACAAAACATTAAATCTGATGATATTCGGTCCTTGTGTGCTGAAATCTGAATTGTTGTATCTTTTCTACATACATCATCAAGCTTCCTACTATTCAGTAACAATATAGCGTCTTCAACAATGAGCATAACTCCTCCACAAAAAACGAATGCGAAACGACCCTAGCATGCAGTTAGGTAATACCTTTTAAATGCTGTTGAACAAATTATCATCTTTGTGATTTTGGTGTTATTTGGTGTATCGGTATTCTTTATTGGATTTCTAGGATTTTAATAAGTGAATTACATCAGTAGAAAGCCCTTCAATTAAAGAGGCATTAGCTACGATTTTGACCAAAAAAATTATATGTTTTGGAAATTGGTAAATAGCTTTAAAATGATGAAATAAAGGTAAATATTTCACATTAAGCAGCTTATCGTACCACTTTTCGCCTTTTGAGAACGAAAATTACCATCGATTTATTATTTCCTTGCAAGCAAATAATTTGACCTCGCTTTCTCCGTATGCAACTGACCTTACTAGCGACAGGTAAAAACGAATAATTTGTATTTTGTCGCTTATTAAATGCAAACTTGCATGGTTCTTTGTCCGTAATTAACGCCGACTAAAAGCAGATTCACAGAAAATAAGAAATAAGTGCATTGTTGTACTGATTTAATGACGATTCGGCAAACTCCGTAAACAATGCCGATAATTAATAAGATGGCGTCCATTTCTTGATCGATCAGTTGCACATTTTTTCCCCGATGCGCGTACATTTCATAACATTTATAAGTTACAAAAAAGAAACACGTTTTATTAAGGCATCAATCATATCTGATAGTTTTTATGGGTAACAAAAATTTACGATTTTGGCAGATAATGCCCCTTTAACTAATTGCTTCAAGGATTAACCAATTATAAAAAAGCGTAATAATATATGTTGAAATATGCGATTGAAATCATTTTACAATACGGTTCTGTTTTATAGTTTGTTATAATTAACTTTATTAAAACGCACCGGTCTCTTTTTATTTTCTTATTCCTGTTTTCATAATAACGCTTACCGATATGCATCACTTTCTTATATAAGTAAATATTGCATATACATGTACAACGAATAGGGCGAATTCCTAGATAATTGACGTATGTCTGCTTATGTTGATTTGATACTACTAGACGATGACACTACTTTAACAGATAATAGAGATGATTGCTCTTACAGGTCCCGCACGTATTGGAATAGCAAAACACACCACCACCGCCTAGATCATAACTGAAGCGATTCATTTCTGATTCTATTTCCACATTTTTAATGATAAGGTTTCTCTTTTAAGATATGCACATCGTGATATATTGAGAGATCAAATAAGATTCGATCTGATGCAATTTCACCAGTAGGTATTGAAGTCATCGATTTTATAAGATTTTGGATGTAAGTGAACGTGTATGGAAATCTATCTTAAGAAAGGTTCAAGGATAACTAAGGGTAATCAGAAGCTTGTTAATCGAAGAGAGACAGGCAATGCAATGGCCAAAAGAAAATGGACAAACAATGATCTATAAAATACTACATAAAAAACTAAAGATCGAGCAACACAAACCCCACTAAAAATCGGAGGTGAACTCGAGTTAGAATAATAATTTTGCAAGGTTCAGAGGTTTTATATCTGTTCTCCAGGTCACATTTTAAAGTCATATACAAGATCTTCATTGGTCATCGTAGGACAACCACGACTGGTCACACTCTGATATTCTCCATTTTCACCCTTGAATTTTTCATCTCGAAAACGATTGGTTCTAATATGATCTCAATGAACCTGAAATATGATACAGTTATATCAACTTTATAACTTGACCCACACCTACAAATTGAGAATGAGAGCCGATTGAGAAGGACACTACGACAAGATAAATTACTTCAATTTTTCCATTGAGAACTTTCCATTTATATGTTGCAACATTCCACTGGCACTTGCATATGGAGTATATATCTCTTAAGTTGATACGATATTAAAGAGCTTGTGTTCTCCAATCAGCATTTCGATGTTGGAGGTTGGAGGTTGGAGTTAGAGAACAAAGCATTTCTAATGGTAAATTGGTTTTCTTGCTCACAAAGACTTTTTCATTAGTTGCCTTTCTAATCTTTCGACTTTGAGTGTAACTAATAGAGGTTATTCTATAAATGCGTCGTGTGCGCTAAATTAGATATATACGTTTTTTTTTCACTGAAGTCATGTCTTCGAAAGTTTTACGGTTGCTGGACCGTCTTGGTCGTGATGGTATGGTAGTTGAATTTACAACTACATATGCAATCAGTGCCTATCACCAATAAAGTTGTGAGCTCCGACTCCGTTCATGGAATAAAGTTTGTCAGTAACTGGCAACAGGTCGTTGGTTTCCTCCGGGTACTCCGGTTTCCTCCACCAATAAAATATTGTTGACAGTGACGTTTAACACCATAGATTTAAAAATAAACCTAACCTTCACGGTTACCATCATGTCTTGGTAAACCGTTACATAATGTCAGTGTCACGCAAGACATGTTCTGTATGTCGTAGTTAAGAAAACAACCCCTCCATCCCCCAAGAAAAACCCATAAAAACAACAACAAAAAACAAACAAACAAACAAACAAACAAACATGAGTAAAGACGTAACGAACACCGTTTCTACATTGAGATCGTATCGGATACAAGAATACAGAACTAAAAACGTGAAGACGTGTGATTGGACACACTGAACAATATGAAGCCCACTAACAACCGGGAGTGATCACAGGTGCACCGGATGGTTAAGAAGTTCCTGATCCACTCATGGCACCCATTGTGTATTGATTGTGCAGATATCATGAAAATGGTAAATAGACTGGAATTGTGATGGCTACCACAAAGAAAACAAAAACAAAAAATAAATAAAAACACAAAATGTTAATTTATCTTTTAATATTCCTTTTATACATTTTGTTTCTGAATTTGTTGTAAAGAAGGTCTTAAAATATTGCATCAACTAATGTGATCTGGGCAATTTATAGAAGAATGTTGTTTTAATTTTTAGTAAAATATATATTTTAAAAATAATGTTATAGAAATAGTTAGAATTCCGAATAAGATTTTAAATACATGATGCTATAGGAGTTGAATATTATCTAACAATTTATATTGTAAGAAATATACGCATATTTCCCATCCAAGTAATTTTGTAATCCTCTAGACGATTTTTGCTAATAACTTAATTACCTGCATGATTTAACTTCAGCTAATATTAGTTAGCGCATTTAAATTTTATATAAATTCAATCTATTTCAATATTTTACATTTTCTATTGCAACATATTTTTTCTGTGTGAAAATGTTTCCTTCTGGTATGATTTGATAAAATTATGAATGGAATATTATTGAAGCATATCTTTTTTAAAAAGAATATCTATTCAACGAATGGCGGGTTTTCTTTTTTAATTCTATAGCCTTCTTAGTGTCAAAATAATATGCATATAAGTTAGCAAGTACATAATTATCGTTCTAAATAGCAAAAATATTATTTACAGTTGTGTGTTGAATTTCTAAACAACTATTTTACATAGAGTGGTATTTGAAATTATAATAAATTATTCCAAATAAATAATTCGACAAAATTCAATAAATTATGTTATAATTACATACGAAACTACTTGTGAAGTACTATATTAATAATTTAAACAAACTAAATTGCTTTGATAATTCATAAATGGGATTTTTTTTTATCGAAAGTCATGTAAACAAAAATAAAATAATAAGTCCAGACAAGTATACACAGAAACAACTAAAATGTAAACGGTAATAGGGCCGTCGTGGTCATGATCATATGGTAGTTGGATTTTCAACTACCTGTGCAATCAGTACCTATCACCACTAATGTTGAGAGTTCCAACCCCGTTCATGGCGAGCTGTACTCGATACAACATTATGTGATAAAGTTTATCAGTGACTTGCGACAGGTCGGTGGTTTTCTCTGGGTAATCCGGTTTCCCCGACCAATAAATCTGACCCCCATGATATAGCTGAAATATTGTTGAAAGTGGCATTAAACACCATAAACCAACCAACATAAACGGTAATTTGATAAAATGATTGATTATAATGCTTTCATGATTATCATGGGTTAAAGGTCAATCTTAAGGAGGGATTAATGACAGCAATTTATCAAACAAAACACGTGCAAAACATATCAGTATAATAATATTATATATTATGAGACATTTGGAATTCCATTGAAAAGCTAAAAATAAAGGACAAAGTCCAATATGATATATAATGCTTTGTGATAATATCGAACCGCCATGATATAACTGAAATATTGTTGAAAGTGGCATTAAACACCATAACCCTAACCCCCTCAAATATATCGCTATGTTAATAATCTGTGCATAATTTTATTGTTCGTGATACATTTGTAATTTCTAGGATAGGATCACCGCGTTGTCATGCCAATATTTTTCTTAGATGTTTTAAAATTAATATCAACGCTTTTCAATTTATTTGTTTTCTTCTTTCAATTTGTGGTTCTCGACAAAAAAATATTGAAGACTCATCTTATTAGAATGGGGGCCATCGTATTTCAACCACCACTTCAAATTGAATTTCTGTCATATTTACTAACGTTCTCGCGATCGCCATTTCTTCTGTCGTTTGCCTTATATGCAAGTATGCTAATTATTTACCAGGGGTGGATCGTCTGGTAGTTGGATTTACAATTACCTATGCAATCAGTGCCTATTACCACTAACATTGTGAGTTTGAATCCCGTTCATGGCAATACGCACTCGATACATTATGTGATAAAGTTTGTCAGTGACATTGTGGCAGGTCGGTGGTTTTCTCCTGGTACTCTGGTTTTCTCCACCAATAAAACTGATAGCCACGATATAACTGAAATATTGATGAAAGTGGCACCATAACTCCCTCTTACTAGAATGGGTTACAGATTAGACGAATTTGATTCTATAAAGGATGGCGTTTAATGTGGAAGTATGTATCCGTCATGACAAAGAGTGGGGCATGCTATCACGAAAGAAGAAGGAGATGAACTCCACCATGGAAGACAGTAAGAAGAAAAGGGGAGGAGGTAAAAATCAACGAATCACATGCCAATAGATGCCTATACATGCAAATGAAAAGGGAAACTGGTTCTTATCAAGAATGCATATCACCATAACAAATCATCTATTTATGGACGAGGAAATAAATGTAATATGTCGTTCGCAGCAATGCAGACTGGTTGAACCAACGTCAGAATTGAATCTTAACTATATTAAGATATATGTGGTCTTGGCCACAGTGAAAACCAGTTATACAATTATGCACTAAGATAATCTGCTTATCTAATTTACCAATTTGTTGTAAAATGATTTAAGAAAACCCAAGGGACTTAATTAATAAGCAAACACATCGCGTCTCTACACGCCCGAACGGAATTATTACTTTTCCATATTGAAATATTTCGATGGTGGCTCAGAATAGATTGTAACTTCAATAGTTTCCTTGACGTGATGAGGTATAATTATCTTTTCGAGATATTGAAAATTTGTAGTCGTATCTTTGATCATAGGCAGAGAGTTTTTACTTTGAATATGCTCCACTTCAAAATTGCTTCATCAAATGTAATAAACCGCCTATAAAAAATGGGTCCTTTCGCTATTACAAATTGTCAACTTTAAGAAAAGAAAAGAAAAGATGCATTAATTTTTATTAAACATTGATATTTCCTGTGTCATATCGGCCCATGTAAGAAGGAATATTTCTTCAAGGATAATATTCTTTAAACAGGCGTATAAAAGGACAATAAAACCTGTTAGCCTATGGGTCCCTCTTTGGATCAAACCGTAAAACAGGAATTAAACTTAGTTTGCCTCAATGAAAATTATAAGAGAAAATTCATTAATTTGAGTTATGAGGCGAAACTTGATTTATTGTTTCCTTTTTGTTAAAGTTGAGAAAATTCACTTTATAATTCTACATTTTAAAAATCATAAAATTTTAATTTACGACTTTCTCAATTAAAGACCAAACTCTCAGACAGTATATACTTTATAAATACTGACGATCCTATTCGTTAGTACAAAATAATGTCATTTTAAAACGGAGAACATCAACAATTTGAGCAAACATCAAAGAATAGAGAATTTCTATAAATGGGTAGGCCGCTAGTATCAAAAGAGATTTATCCGTCTAGAAGGAACAATACCAAACAAAAAGTTTCGCTAAATATCTTCAGAGGTGTGGAAAACAGAAACCTTGAGATTGATATTACAAAACATTGAAATTTTGGGTATATGAAGGACTAGAAATAAGGTAAATTTTGGGTGTTAAATCTGTTATTTCATTCTGTAGAAGTCGATTTTATCAGTGGCTGAAACGGTTGACCTTCCGTATATAAATGATAAAACTTTATCACAGAAGATTGTATCGAGTACACCTGTCGAACTCACAATTTGAAGTGGTGATGTCCATTGATTGCATTAGTAAATCCAACTTTCATGTGATCACGGCTATGAAGGCTCTTTGTTCCCTGCGAAGTTATACGGACCCTTCCTAAAAAAAAAATGGTAAACATAACACACCTGAGTTTTAAGATATAAGGGGATGTTCATTGTATCTTTTATTTTGTTCTTTGATGATTGTTGTTCTATTTTGGAGTTGCCGTTTATGTCATTTAATCATTAAGATGACAAAACACTTTATTTTTTTTAAATTATAAAAATTTACAAAAACCTCGTGGATGTTGGGAGGGGATTCCCGTTCAAGCAATCCAATAAATAGTTCGTGGTTCAGAAAGCGAAGGGTACCGATGGTTACATGATAACCAACTCTTCTTTTCATTACACAGATTTTAAACAATGTGAAAAATATCTTTAAGCTTTGGCAGGGTAATTGGGACTTGAAAGACAATAATAAATTGCATGGAGTTCAGATATATGGCTTAGTGTGTGCTACACGTTTCTGGGATTACAGTTCATAGGTACGCTCAAAGCTTTCGAAAGATTAGAATATCTAATAAAACAAATAATTGAGACATGAAAACCAAAGCCCTTAAACAGGATAGCCAAGATCGGCTACAACAAACGAAGGTCCCAGAATGCACTGCTTTATTAACTATACTTTTATAAGAGTGATAGAATGAAATGAAAAATTCCATCTTTTTGTGAAATTTAATTTATTAGGCGACTACGTAAGCGAATACTCATTCTTATTTTCACCACTGCTCACTCAGTTACATGTGAGGTTCATCATCTTCCTCACATGTAGGAAACACTTAAATGACAGCATCATTTCACTTTCATTTGAGGTTTAGGCTAATAAAGCTAATTTAACCCCGACACTTTTTTGGCCTCTGTTTCTGCAATTTTGCCGAGTGAATTTGAACTGTTCTGACGATATCGTATTTTTTGCTTTCATCTTATTTCTGCAAAATTTAAAGTTATCAAGTATTATGTCATAGATAAACAGCAAGCACGATTGTTTTTAGGTAATGCTGAACAGACATAAACTATTAGATGTTGAAAAGCATATATGTTTTTTTTATTATTGTTTTAGCTCTGCAGGAATTCCTGATATTTCTGTACTTGAAATCAAACAATTCAAAGCCTTTAGTTGGATAATGAACTATCTGATATCATATCGCAAAATTACTTAAGTTAATGGAAATATGATTACAATACACATACAACAATTGCACAATCAAATAAGAGGCTACATAAGGAAAATCCGACACAAATAGCAAACCCTCGCGCATGCATTCGTGCACACATGGTTGGATATTTATTCACGTGAATATATTTAAGTATCAGTAAAGTATCCACAGATTAATAAATCTCTAACTAACGGACCACCATGATACAAATATACAGAACAAAACACATACAAATAGACTGAACAGTACAAATAAACAAAACAGAACACATACAAATAGACAGAACAGTACAAATAAACAAAACAGAACACATACAAATAGACTGAACAGTACAAATAAACAAAACAGAACACATACAAATAGACAGAACAGTACAAATAAACAAAACAGAACACATACAAATAGACAGAACAGTACAAAAAAACAAAACAGAACACATACAAATAGACTGAACAGTACAAATAAACAATACAGAACACATACAAATAGACAGAACAGTACAAATAAACAAAACAGAACACATGCAAATAGACTGAACAGTACAAATAAACAAAACAGAACACATACAAATAGACAGAACAGTACAAATAAACAAAACAGAACACATACAAATAGACTGAACAGTACAAATAAACAAAACAGAACACATACAAATAGACTGAACAGTACAAATAAACAATACAGAACACATACAAATAGACAGAACAGTACAAATAAACAAAACAGAACACATGCAAATAGACTGAACAGTACAAATAAACAAAACAGAACACATACAAATAGACAGAACAGTACAAATAAACAAAACGGAACACATACAAATAGACTGAGCAGTACAAATAAACAAAACAGAACACATACAAATAGACAGAACAGTACAAATAAACAAAACAGAACACATACAAATAGACTGAACAGTACAAATAAACAAAACAGAACACATACAAATAGACAGAACAGTACAAATAAACAAAACAGAACACATACAAATAGACAGAACAGTACAAAAAAACAAAACAGAACACATACAAATAGACTGAACAGTACAAATAAACAATACAGAACACATACAAATAGACAGAACAGTACAAATAAACAAAACAGAACACATGCAAATAAACTGAACAGTACAAATAAACAAAACAGAACACATACAAATAGACAGAACAGTACAAATAAACAAAACGGAACACATACAAATAGACTGAACAGTACAAATAAACAAAACAGAACACATACAAATAGACTGAGCAGTACAAATAAACAAAACAGAACACATACAAATAGACAGAACAGTACAAATAAACAAAACAGAACACATACAAATAGACTGAACAGTACAAATAAACAAAACAGAACACATACAAATAGACAGAACAGTACAAATAAACAAAACAGAACACATACAAATAGACTGAACAGTACAAATAAACAAAACAGAACACATACAAATAGACTGAACAGTACAAATAAACAAAACAGAACACATACAAATAGACTGAACAGTACAAATAAACAAAACAGAACACATACAAATAGACAGAACAGTACAAATAAACAAAACAGAACACATACAAATAGACTGAACAGTACAAATAAACAAAACAGAACACATACAAATAGACAGAACAGTACAAATAAACAAAACAGAACACATACAAATAGACAGAACAGTACAAATAAACAAAACAGAACACATACAAATAGACTGAACAGTACAAATAAACAAAACAGAACACATACAAATAGACTGAACAGTACAAATAAACAAAACAGAACACATACAAATAGACTGAACAGTACAAATAAACAAAACAGAACACATACAAATAGACAGAACAGTACAAATAAACAAAACAGAACACATACAAATAGACAGAACAGTACAAATAAACAAAACAGAACACATACAAATAGACTGAACAGTACAAATAAACAAAACAGAACACATACAAATAGACAGAACAGTACAAATAAACAAAACAGAACACATACAAATAGACAGAACAGTACAAATAAACAAAACAGAACACATACATATAGACAGAACAGTACAAATAAACAAAACAGAACACATACAAATAGACTGAACAGTACAAATAAACAAAACAGAACACATACAAATAGACAGAACAGTACAAATAAACAAAACAGAACACATACAAATAGACAGAACAGTACAAAAAAACAAAACAGAACACATACAAATAGACAGAACAGTACAAATAAACAAAACAGAACACATACATATAGACAGAACAGTACAAATAAACAAAACAGAACACATACAAATAGACAGAACAGTACAAATAAACAAAACAGAACACATACAAATGAACAGAACTCTACAACAAAACGGTTAAAATAAAAGTAAAATAGACGTGATACACGTGTTATGTTTATTAGAGATATGTTTTCTAATATTTCTATCTTTATTTGTATGAATTGATGAAGTATCGTTATCAGATTATTGTATTTGTCTAACTATTCAAAACATACGTTCATCAATGTTCAATGTACTAAGCATTGATTTACTGGTATGTGTCAAAGAAAATGGTTTTAAATTACTAGTAGGTATTATATATATATAATTGGAGGTCAACGAATCCGTGCAAATGTTCACGACATATGCAGAATATTGTGCGGTTGGATGTGTTTTCAAATAAGTCAGGAATTTGCAATTGCATTGAGTGTGGTTGTTTTGCTTGGTTTTCACTGTCATTGGTTTTCCAGTTCTGTTTTGATTGGTACATTATGAATTTTATTTCTTTGAACTTTGGGTTTTGTGTTCGAATGGTCACAGTTTGAAAGTAGGTTGATGCATGGAGGGATAAATCAGTATTGTTTTTCTTCAATTAACAGTATTTAGAGGTACAATGCAGTGGGCAAGCACGGCGCATTTCTTGAATAACCATCACTTGGTGCTCAAAATCAAAAGAATAAAAAGCCATATGATCTAAACAAACTATTTGGGAACAAATAAATCGAAGGGTCGAAACAGGTTAGCAAAAATCAGCCAAGGTTATCTATGGCGGAGGGATATGAACTTTAGTTTTAATGGGCACATTATTTAGAAACTGTAAATTGGGTTGATTAAACATCTAAATAATATTAGAGTTTTAATTATTCTTTAAAAATCCTTATATTAATGGTTGGTAAAGATATTTTGCATTATTAATTTTGAATACGTTTTATTTTAAATCAAGGCAACACATACATACAACACAAAACATGTGTCAAACTGAAAATAAAAAACGGACACCATTTTGTAAGAAAACTAACACCTGCACTTAATATGTCAATTTTTGTCATATTTGAGTACAACTTAAACTACATATATATTTGGCTAAATACCTGCATACAATCATCTGCAGCGATTCACCAGGTTCAATTGGCTATAAATCGTCGTTAAAGGACCGTTTATACATACTAAGTATATTGTATAAACATAATGATTAAATAATAACCATTATATATGTATTAAGAATTTTAAGGTTAACAGAATGTAAATCTGTTTTGTAAATCTTTTTGCAGATATCATTGACACAAATGTCTCTTAAATCAATCAATATGAATCATCGGGATCAGATTTTGTTTAGTGTTAAAATACGCATATTAAAGAAATAATTTTGAGCAATTAGAAAAATATTTGAAATAAAAGGTGTCAAGAGTTTGGGGGTATTTTTTAATGTTATTTGTAAAATGCATTTTTGTAATTAACTTCCGAATTTCTTTTTTCACATCTTAATATTTATGTCTAATTGGTCGTAATTCTAAAAAAACAAACTTTTAGAAAATATATATACTAAAAAGAGATAATGGGTTTTTAATTTTTGAACCAAAAATGCTATTTGTACTTGTGATATTAGCCAAATGGGAATACGTTTCTTTCAGGAGACAGTCTAAACAGTTGTTCGTCGCCTATATTATTTAATCCTTGTTTTCTGTTTCTAGAAATATTCTGTTTTCTATGGTCGTTCAATTATATACTAGGTTTCTAAATTAATATAAAAATTGTTCACGCCACGATATAGCTGAACTATTGCTAAAGTTGGCGTTAAACACCAACCAATCAATCAATTATATACAATATCAATTCTAACCGACATTTTTATTTTTCATTTCAGGCTATATATAACTATGCAAATGTAGCATGCAAGTGTCATGGCGTCTCCGGATCTTGCAGTTTAAAAACATGCTGGCAAGCATTACCTCCCTTTAGAGAAGTAGGGAAAAGATTAAAAGATCGATATGATGGCGCTGTAGAAGTAAAATTTAATAAAAGAGGAACAAGATTAACTCGGAAAAATAGACGACATAATAAACCAACAAAAAACGATATTATATATGTTGACGAATCTCCAGATTATTGTGTAGCGGATCCGGATACTGGTTCGCTAGGAA
This sequence comes from Bathymodiolus brooksi, assembly GCA_963680875.1. Taxonomy (NCBI): domain Eukaryota; kingdom Metazoa; phylum Mollusca; class Bivalvia; order Mytilida; family Modiolidae; genus Bathymodiolus; species Bathymodiolus brooksi. The sequence continues at coordinate 61,953,983 of OY804575.1, forward strand.
CTGTGGGAAGAGAATGTAACAAAATGTCTGCAGGTATGGATGGCTGTAGACTTATGTGTTGTGGACGAGGATACAACACATTTAAACGAAAATTAGTTGAAAGATGCCAGTGCAAATTTCATTGGTGTTGTTATGTGAAATGTAAAACATGTGAAAGAATAATAGACGTAAACTCATGTAAATGATAGAGAGTAGAAATTTAAAAAACCTATGCATTTACTACTGTTGTGAGATTCAATGTGATTCGCTAGTTTAGACAACGTGTGCACTATCCAAGTTTGCAATTGTTTGCAAAATCGATGTTGGTCCTTAAAAGATCTGCTCGGTTCCGATCCGAATGTTTGAAAAGAGAATCTATCAGTGCATTTACGGTAATGAACAGCTATAAAATTGATTTGAATATTACTATTACGTTCTACCTCTTCAATTTAGACAGCACATAGACGTGACGTATAACGCATAATGCTTCAATGTTATAAACGAGCTATACCGTAGATGACTTAAACAATGCCTTTTCAGAATGTTTGCAGATTTTTTTGCGGATTATTTAAAGTCTTTATGGAATGTTGACAACAAAGACATTTACGACAAGACGTATCTTTTTTTTAAACCACAAAAGTATCCACGAAAAATACAAACAATGTAGTTTAAAATGGTACATTGTTGTGTGAAAATGGTAGCGTTCAAGAGAAATGCAATTGTATTTAAAAAACAGTGTTTGGATGGACTTACTTATTATTTATATATATGTGACACATATATGAATACATGTACATACTGAAATATAGTGTACATATTTGTACATATAGATGTTATAATTATTTTTATTTATAAAAAGACAATTTTATTAACTTCGCATTGCTCCTATCAACATTAATGCGAAATAAACTAATATATTAGGATAAAGATTATGGGTGTTAAACGCCAATTTGCAACAATATTCCAGTTATATCATGGCAGTCGGTTTCATTTGTTAGTAGAAGAAAGTGTGGTTTTCTCACTAACAAACTTTGCCACTTGCGGTTATATCGAGTACACCACGACACCGGAGAATGAAAAGGGGTCGAATTCACAAACTTGAGAGGTAAATGTATTGACTGAAATATACTATTTAAAAACCATATTTTCTTTCATGTGAAGGCACAACTAGTAGAATAAACATATTCTTAAAACTCGAATTTACTATGCAACGTATACTAGTACGACTTATGGTGTTTAACGCCACTTTCAACAATAATTCAGTTATATCGTAGCGTCAATTTTAATGGTGGAGGAAACCGGAGTACCCGGAGAAAACCACCGACCTGCCGCAAGTCACTGACAAACTTTATCACACAATGTTGTTTCGATTACACCTCGCTATGAGCGGGATTCGAACTCCCAGTACGACTTATAGTAGAATATATTTATCTATTTAATAACAGCAGTAAACGAGTTAATGTAACTTGCTCCGATTCCCGTTTTAGATATGTTTTAATTTGATTTTTAAATATTGAATATTTCTTGAACGCCCTGGCGACTTTTCAAGATGATTTTTATAGGGTTAGGGTTATGATATTTAACGCCACTACCAACACGATTTCAGCTATATCGTGGCGTTCAGTTTTATTAAGTGAAACGAGTTATGAGTGGGATTTGAACTTTAGTGGTAGTAGTCACCGATTGTATAAGTAGTTGTAAATCTAACTACCATACACATTTTGTAAGATAACTAAAATTGGTTTTGCATAATTTTTAATTGATGCAGGAAACTGACATATTTATATTGATGTTCTTTAATTGTTTGTAGATAATCATTTATAGCATAGAACTTATTTATTACGCAAATATTTGGTATGACATTTTATTATTATGACATTTTTGTTATTCTTGTTATATTTTTGTTTGATTTTTTTTTTAATGAAAACGTTTTTTTTTCTGATCACGTTGAAATGTTCAATGATATTTCATGAGTTTAAAAATCTGAAAAGTGCGAACAAATGAATCATATCTCCTGCATTTCTTGTTGTAAATTAGGATTTAACATGGCTGCTTGTGTTTATGGAGATTTACAGTGCCTCATTAAAAAAAATAAGTTTTTCTTGAAGAGGTACGTTCGAAATACATAAAACCACGCATATTTTTAATGTACAATCAAACCTGTATTAAGAGGTCACATTTGGGTCACAGAAAAGGTGGCCTAATAAGAAAGGTGACCTCTTAAAAGAGGTTCAATTCATATAATTTTTTTCACAACAGGCCAAGAAAAGTTGACCTCTTAAAACAGGTGACCGCATAGGAAGGTTTGACTGTAATTGGAATACAAAATATCAATGCAAAAAGAAAAAAACCTTCATTAACATGATAAGCTACGTTCGCGATGTACCATGCAAGAACATTCTGATATATTTCATTTTTATTAATTTTGTATATATTTAAGAAATAAGGAGTGTATTATGAAAAAAAATGATAAAAAGTTGACGACAAATGACCAAATGAAAAATGGGTTACTATCATTTCAATCTAGGTATGAGTCATGAAGATCAATTTGTGATAAATTCTTCATTACTCGTCAGAAGGTCCCATTATGGTTCATCATTATAGGTCTCCAGTGACACGATGCCTGTTCGTACAAACTATCTATATGATTTGTAAACTTTCAATTGTCAGTATTAAATTGACATGCCTGTTTGAATGCCATTCTGAACAAAACCATACCAATTTCTTCTCGAATGAAAGTTTTTTTTATTTTATTTTTATTTTATAGAAGATGAATGAACGTTACATTACAATATGAAAATTATATATTTCATAAATACATGATTATGAAACTTGATTCCCATTAAATTTGTTAATTAAAATCGTTTTAACACAGAAGCGCATGTACGTGTGACCGATTGCGATCTTTATATGCATTTATAAATAAGTCATTTTTCATTTGTTAAACATCGTGTGAGTTTTTAAGGCCAGAAAAAAGTAAATCCACTGCATATGTTCAATTATAAGGTACTCTGACACTTAGTATATAAGTTATTTTTGTTTTTACCTCTTATCGTAGACTGGTTACTGTCTCAATTTAGCTTGAATAGTTTAAGATGAAATTCATACTTCTTTGTATGTTTTAGGGGTCGGATTCTTGAAATGGAAAATTTATTAGAGTTGGCCTACAATTTTTTTTTTTTTTTTTTTATCCTTTATATCAATTTATGAATATCTTACCTAGTTTAAAAGTGTCATTTTCTCACAAACCATTCATGTTTGATGAACTAAAAGACACTATCAGACAATTTTTATCGCTATGAAGCTTCATTTGCAAATAAACTTAATATCAGTTAGAAATCTGTACCGCCATTAGTCGATAACACCAACATTTGACAACCTGCCACACAATGTAATGAATTTCTGTCGGCACTATTTCTACAACATTAAGCAATATTCATGCGCCTCGGGGATGTTCCCAAATCAACTGAAAATGGATGAAACATAACTACAAATTAACCGAAAGTGCTGTTAATGTAATTTAATTTGACTGTGAAGTGATTAACTTTTAAGTTAAAGAATCAATCAGACTTAAGGTGATGAAAACATATCTAATTTACCAGTTATTATATTAACATTGATTTTTGTTACCAATATTGTCCCGATAGAAAATTAAGTCTGTTATATTAAAAGTTCATTCATTATTGAAAAATATTGAGACTGCAATAAATTGTTAATTTTGTACCTTATAGTTATGTTTTATTTAAGATAAATGAGTTAATTGTTGGAGAATAATACATTTGAGAGAATACGGATCTTGAACAGAAGTGTATCAATACATCTATTCTCTACTACTACAAAAGCCTTACACAACATTCATATAAGATATCTTGTTTTTACTTTCCATTATGTAATAATGAGATAAAAAATAAAGATAAAGAACAGACATAAGAACAAAACATTGTATTTGCACTGAGAGAAAGAACATTTGAACGAGATTTGTTATATAGGGTTAAGGTTATGGTGTTTAACGTCACTTTCAACAATATTTCAGTTATATCGTGGCGGTCAGTTTTATTGATGGAGGAAACCAGAGTGTCCAGAGAAAACCACAGACCTGTCGCAAGTCACTGACAAACTTTATCACATAATGTTGTATCGAGTACACCTCGCTATCAGCGGGGTTCTAACTCACAACTTTAGTGGTGATAGACACCGATTACATAGGTAGTTATAAATCCAACTACCATACGATCACGACCACGTTATGAGTTAGAGACGCATTAACCTAAGATACATGCTTAGCCAAAATATGTTGCTGTTGTCAAACCTAATAACTTTACGGAGTTAGTGTGTATAAAACAAAACCGTTAGAGGAAACTGAAGTGGCAATCATGTATAGACAATCCCGAGTCATTGACAACATTGGGCACAGGGCACAGAACAAAGACAAATAAAGCAAACAAACCAAAGAAAACTAAAATGTTGAGGTAGATAAGGTGCTGGTGAAGGGTAGGCAGTTCCCATTTCTAATAAGACACCCGCCATATTACCTATAGTCAAGTCTGGTAAAAGTCTTGTCAGTGATAGAGGAAGGAAAATGAATACGTAAAAAGGGAAATGTCCATTGCATGTCATTTGAGATATTGATATTTCGTAACGGTCAACCATGTCGTGAAGACAACTCATCTGATACACTGACATATTCTCTACAACTGTTCAGGTTCTCAAGTTCTTAATCAAGGCACATTATATTATATTAACATTTACAACATCAGTTGGCGAATGAGTAAGTGATTGTTGGTTAAGTCCAAGTAATCAGTTTTCAACTATATCATGGCGAGAACAATCGCTTTTTCGATGAAATGGTGATTATGTTCGGTTTGTTATAAATCAACACGTTTAAACGCTGTATCACATGAACCAATTTTTCCAAGCTATGGTACGTATTGTTTGAATTGCTCTGGCATTAAAAAGCCAATACTATTCTCCATTGCATGATAAATGATCCATGTCTTAATTCCGGTACAAACTTGGATCGAATAGTCAATGTTAAATCTCACAGGAAATATGAATAAACGAAGGACAAACCATTGTTGTATTTAATTCGAACCGGATTCTTGAAATCTTTCAGATGCATTTTAGTTTGACGTAACGGGGTAAGTAGTTGTCATCAACAGACTGTTTTAGTTGACTTTTGAAAAGGTTACACAGAGCATGTCGGATTTGCATAGACCTATCTCACTGAAACAATAGTCCAAAGGCAGACTCGTCGCTTGACACGGACACATTATCATGACTTTGTCCAAACCAGTATTTGTTCTCACTCTTGCAGGATTCATAATTAGAATGACAACATACTAACCTTATAGTCTTTTGTTTCTCTCGAGCCGAGAGCACACAAGGTTTATCCACACTCTAGATGATCACGCTAACCACTGATGGAGTTTTCAGTAGAAGATAATTCATTTGATTAACCATTACAAAATGTAACACAATTTATAACTTATCTATGGTAGCTAAACACGGGTACTTTATAATAAAAATATGATCAAGATAATGGCTTTTCATCCTTTTATTTTCAATGAATAATTTGATTCTGCTTTTAATTCCTCTTGTGGCATGATATTACTAAGCTTTAATAAGTAAGACAAGGCGATTAGGATTATGGGTAATTAACACCACTTTCAACACTCTCAGCAAAATCGGGGTCAAAATGGCCGCCATAACATGAGATATTGCAACATAGGATATTAAAGGACAAAGTTTTAAAATTCACCTCTGAAAGATTGTAAACGAAACACTACAAGAATGTTCCGTGGATGGCCAGGATCCAAGTTTGTGTTTTTAGTGCAAATCGAAATCAAAGATGGCCACCTAGTAACCTATATGTAAAATGAACAATGTGGTTTGTTGCAAGACAAGATTTTCCAACTCTATCCAATATATATCCCCTTTTTCTAATGTCCATTCATAGATCCAACCAATTGCCACCATTTTAAATAAATGATGTTCGGTTGTAAGCTTAGCCTCGTTATGAACATAGCTGAAATACTGGTAACGTAACGCTAAACAACACTAATTAATCAAATTGCCAAAGTAAAGGTTCCCTATAACATTGCTTAAGTTATTTCAAAGACAAGAAAAGCCCAATTAAAAGGTATATTGATACGGAAACTTGGCCGCCTGATGCTATTATCGCATTCTAATATTTTTTAAGATAATTGCTTTGATTGGGTCGATAATTCAGTTAATTGATTGACTAAATACTGTATTTAACTGAACCAAGAAACAAATAAAAGTTGAATCAGTTAATTACTGAACTAGAAGAGATATACCGAGTGCCCCATATTTAATTAGGTAAACAACATCCATCAAATCATTATTATCAAACTTTGATCACCGTATTTTGTCTTTCAAAAATTAAGGATTAAAATCTACAATCTAAAGCCGGTAAGATAAGATTTGTATCATAAGACTTGTATTATAAGATTTTTGTATAAAACTCTCTTGTACACACACTAAGATTAATCTTATCAGATTATAAACAAATGATCAAAAACCTCGTGTTTCCCCCCGCCAAATGGTGTCAACAATGGAAGATGAAGTAATTGCAACTGTGTCCATTGTTTTGCTATGTACTGCTATGAAATTATTGAAAAAGAGGCTTTGTAAATTACAAAAAATGTTTCCCCGATATATTCCATAAATCTTCTTCTTCTTCCCATGCAACAAGAAGCTTTTCCACATCAATATGTGATGTGCAATATCCCATGTGCATTAAGTTACACGTGTATTTATCATGGTACTGATGCAGATGTGTAACCCCCAAATTGATCATTTTGATTTGATTGAATAAAAATGAAAAGTCGGTACACACGATACGATTTGTATCATAAGACTTGTATTATAAGATTTTTGTATTATAAGACTATCTTGTACACACACTAAGATTAATCTTATCAGATTATAAACAAATGATCAAAAATCCGTGTTTTTTCCCCGCCAAATGGTGTTAACAATGGAAGATGAAGTAATTGCAACTGTGTCCATTATTTTGCTATGTGCCCCTATGAAATAATTGAAAAAGAAGAAAGTTAAGAGGAACTGCTGGACAAAACCTCGGATAAAACGAAGAAATGTTTTTGAAGCACATCATGCCTTACTAGAAGAGCTGATATTGGAAGATCCAAATAGCTATAAAAACTGTGTTTTGCATTTTTTTTGTGGTAATTTTCCCCCGATATATTCCATAAATCTTCTTCTTCTTCCCATGCAACAAGAAGCTTTTCCACATCAATATTTGAGAAGTCGGCCATGTTTTGCAAGAACCATGTGCTTTAAGTTACACGTGTATTTATTATGGTACTGATGCAGATGTGTAACCCCCAAATTGATAATTTTGATTGAAATAAAATGAAAGGTCAGCTAAGACGTGTATTAAGGATAGAACATTGTTGTATCCTTAATACAGTCTCATAAGATTTAAAAAATCTTATAATACACTGTATTTAGAGTGTACACCCAATAAGATTTTGCATTATAATACAAGTCTTATGATACAAATCTTATCGTGTGTACCGGCCTTAAGACATATCGTGTGTTAAACTACTGTTTTCCAGGTTATAAAAAATTGTAACCATCTTCAGTGATTAAATTAATTGCAAATATAAGATATTTTTCATTCAATATTTGAATTATATCAAACGATAAACCATGAATATCAAGGACGACAGGAAAACCATTTAGAACAAGAAAACATACCAAGACAGTGACATGTTTTTGCTAAAATGGAAGCAAAAAGGATCAAACTTACATCCTTTCAGTTATATACTCAACATACAGTAGATATACTTTTTGACGACGAAAAGGACACAAGCAAATCCTGGCTTTCAAGTCGTATAATTACATTATATGTTCTTTTCATTTTGATAGTTCCACGTGATTGGTCAAAAGATTGAAACGTGACTTCAAAATTGAAACTTCATCAGATATTAAAGCGCACAAATATTCAACCACGTCCACTTTCAGGAACAGTATTTTCGAACGCCATGATTACTACACACAATAACAACGGGTGAAAATGTGGAATATTAAGACTAATAAAAATACTTTCAATTGCATCTTAAAATGTAAAAATGTAATTATAAGTGATCCTGGCTAAAAAAAAAACGACGAGAAAAAACACTGACGTATTCAATACGACATGATAATTTAGTTCCATGAGATCCACTTCCCCACCACACAACTTTTATATGTCCTCATATTGTCTACATTGAAGTATGCAGTAAATATTTTTTGCACATGGAACTGAGTTCACCCCCAGTTTTAATGGGATTCGTGTTGCTCGATGTTTAGTTTTTAATGTGGTGTTTTGCAGATCGTTGTTTGTCCTTTTTTCTTTTGGTAATTGTGTTGCCTCTGTCCTTCAATTTACGGATTCTGATTACCCTTTAGGTATCTGCAAACTCTTCGCCTATTCTATGTAAATTTAACTCCGTAAATATGGTACTATCTTTCATACCTTGACACACGACGAGTAATTGACAGCGAGGGCCGGTTGAGAACGTAATTTACAGCAAAGGCTATTATTTAAATTTTGTTTTTGTGAACTTCCCATTTGTATTGATCGACATTTCAGCAGTACCTACACATGGAGTATATATCTCTTCTGAGCTTGTGCTACCTATCAGGAGTTGATAGAGGCTACTTGCTGCTAACAAAGAAGCTACGTAATCAAAGGTTACCAAGTTTTACGCTCGCCACCATGATTTGGTTAACCGTAACAGAATGCATATGTAACTAAGGATAAACCATGAAAGCCTTTCAGCTTATTTCCAATGAGGTCCTTTGCAAAATGGAACTTGTTTATTCATTAGCTATGAGTAATCATTGACGACCGTACGAATATAAACATTGTATACATAAATAGACCAGACCAACATAGAAATCTAACATTTTAAACATATTCACTAAAAGTCCAAATGTATTTAAAATTGTCAACAGAATGACATAAAGCACTGATGTGTCATGCTCTGCTAGTAATTAAGGGATTAAGTAGAGGATAAACAACATATGACGAATCCTATTGAAGTGAAATGCTAGAATAGTCTCAAATCAAAAAGGAGTATTAGAATGGATCGGAAATTGAATCATTACTCTGATATCTATAATCTTGTATAGCGTGATCTCACAGGTGATGCTGCATGACTATATTTGATTTCCAGTTGAGCTATAATATGTTATTTTCTATTCAGATTAAAATAAAATCGTATGACGCATTATTCTTTCATTATTGCCTGTCCTTCTTATACTTACGCTGTCTGATTACCGCTTTGGTATCTTCAAAATTTTCTTACGACATGCCAAGATAGTCAACATAAGTTGTAACGTTTCTGCTTTGGCACTTTCAAATCTTTCTTGTCTTATAAGAAGCAGGAACTGCCTTCCCTTCGTGAGCACCTGAGTTCATCCCCGGTTTTTATGGTGGGATCCGTGTTGCTCATCTTTTTAGTTTTTTGTGTTGTCCTGTTGTGTGTCTGTTGCGAGGTCGCATGCAAACGATATTCAGTTCGTCTTTGTCTCCTGCTGTTTGTATGAGTGCGCATGTCTTGCTTACGTCATTTGTGTTTGTTTGCGTATGGTGGTGTCCAACACATATTGTGCTGTGTTTTTGTTTGATTTTCTTCGTCTTGTGTACCCTTTGTTGCTAGTTTCTCTGGATTATCATTTTTTGATTGCCACTTCTGTATTCTCTAGCGTTTATTTGCAATGTGCTAATACAGTCAAATTTATCAAAGTTGTAACAATTCTGCTTACCAATCCAATTGACAAGAGAAATGTATGTCCCAATTAAAAAAATATACCGGTATATAAATACCAAAGGGTAATAAATGAATAACTCAAATGGTGTTTAACAATTCAACAGTGATTATTTTAATGAACAGGGCTTTGATTTGATTTTTATCAAATAAAGTGTTTTGCTACAGCGATTATCAGTTCTACTGTCAATTTAATGTCGTGTTAAATGAATTAAAAAAGTAATGATCGGTCATATTTTCTCATTACCAAACAACATATACGTAGTAATCGTTATATAGAGTTTGTTGCCTAATTAAAACAAACCGAGACGTATCGGTTGTGTGAGGTTTAGCATGCTTTCCACGAGTGATGTAGACAATGGGTTCAAGACATGGTCGGGTGAAACCATCGACTATAAAATTGGCATTTGCTGCTACTCTCCTACGCAAACAACATGAAAGAGCTCTGAATCAGGATGATTTGTCAGAATGGAGAGACACGTTTTACCATAGAATATTGTTTCAGTGCGCTAGCAATCAGTGTGTTGTCATAGTACAAAGCAGACAACATCATCTCCTCGAATGTAACTCGCAATGAAATAGCTGGCAAATTGCTCATTTGGCGTTAAACAACAATAACTCACTCACTCAAGTAAACAGTCCTGCGGTTCTGGTCATGTCGAGAATAATGCCACAAACATTATGATAAAGAGAGTGGTGTAATCCCTCCACTTTTTGTTTAAGTGTTGTATTTGTCTCATACAAAATGACTTTGACCGATGTTAATATTTGTTACTGATATGTGTAGAATGTGTATTAGATTTTCATGCTTCAACGTATATCATACATATTTTCGTCGCTATAAGATTAAAACGCTTTATTTTTCTGAAGCCATATACGTAGGTTTGTAATATTGGACCCCAAGACACATGAAACCTTAGAATGTGCGATGTTGAATCTTTTGCAGCACCGAATATTTTATAATCTTGTCTTTTATTTTGATTTTCTGTGCAGTTTTCTAGGTGTTGTAATATTGTGTTCGAAATATCGTTTGTTTTAGAAGCTTATCCTTAATTGTACTAAAATGTTCATTGATCATGTAAATCAAACGAGATTGTTAATAACTGACTCCAACTCTTTCCCAAAAAAACCAACCCAATCAATGAAATTCACACTCTAGTAATTATAAGACTACGCAAAATAACTCAGGCAATTGTTTTGGCTCTCCAGTTTATGTCCTTTGTTTTTGTTGTTTTGCTTACAAAAGACTTATAAATTATATGAGTGTACCTGATGAAAGTTATTCCAGAACTTGTCGCGCACACTTAATGTTATTTACGTATCATCGGATTAATAAACATTGGAGTGACAGAATGTGTTTTTACAGTATACGGTTATTTCATCTAAATTAATTTAGAAAACTACATCAGCATAAATGATATCCCCCATGGATTTTATTCATACCCCCCTGGATTTTATTCTTATCCTCTATGGATTTTAATCATTTTATTCATACCCCCATGGATTTTATTCATACCCCCTGGATTTTATTCTTATCCTCTATGGATTTTAATCATTTTATTCATACCCACATGGATTTTATTCATACCCCATGGATTTTATTCATAACCCCCGTGGATTTTAAATTCAATTGACTATGAATATATTGCAATTTAAACCCGGGTGGGATATAAAATTCTAGTAACAAAAGAAAACTAAAAACAAAAACAAGACCATATATTATTGTGCCAAACAAGTTACGATAATAGGGCAATAAAACGTTATTAACAATAAAATAACATATAGGCTTGGGGTTAGGATTATGGTGTTTAACGCCACTTTAAGCATATTTCAGTTATATTGTGGCGGTCAGCTTTATTGATGGAGGAAATCGGAGTACCCGAAGAAAACAACCGACCTGTCGCAAGCCACTGATAAACTTTAAAAACATAAAATAATGGTCAAACATGTAATAATGACAACTGCATTTGTTATTGATTATATTTCAAACATTGTAGAAGTTTCACCCTACTGTTAACAATATTTCAGTTTTATGGTAGCGAAAACTTTTAGTGCAGGAAGATTGGGGTATCCGGAGAAGTCACTGACCTACCACAGGATACAGACAAACTTTATCACATATATGTTGTATCTAGCCCAACTCGACACAAGCAAAAATCTAACTACACACGGTTGTGTTGATAGACCATGATTACATAGGTAGATGTAAATATAACTATCTTACAATCACGGTAACGACATCCCCTACTTACGAAGAAAACCACATGTCATAATGATAGTTCAATCAATATTAACATAGTATTTGTTAAGTATTCAGTTCTACTCAAAGTACAGTGTAGCATGAAATACACAAAACTGAGATAAAACCAAATAGAGCAGTCACAAATTGACAATCTAGAGACACAAGCAACATTTAGCACAATACACAACGAAGACAATCAAAACAAAAGACATTACACACACACACAAGTCAAAAGATGGAAGAAGAAATTATATATGTATATATATTTCTTTTCTTTTGCTTGAAGGCAAATAATTACATGGTCCACTTACAAATATATTATGGAGCATATCATTTTTAACGAGCGTAAGATGAAAATAAGAATAGCTTACAAGTATTGCAAGCTAAAAAACCAGTAACCGGACCACCTAAGATCACCCCCCGGTTTTTAGTGGGGTTCGTGTTACTCGATCATTAGTTTTATATGTATGTTTTGTAGATCGTTGTTTGTCCTTTTGTACTTTTTCTTTTGGCCATTGTGTTGTCTGTTCTTCTTCGATATACGGATTCTAATTACCCCTTTCGTATCTTTTGGTCATTGTGTTGTCTGTTCTTCTTCGATATACGGATTCTAATTACCCCTTTCGTATCTTTTGGTCATTGTGTTGTCTGTTCTTCTTCGATATACGGATTCTAATTACCCCTTTCGTATCTTTTGGTCATTGTGTTGTCTGTTCTTCTTCGATATACGGATTCTAATTACCCCTTTCGTATCTTTTGGTCATTGTGTTGTCTGTTCTTCTTCGATATACGGATTCTAATTACCCCTTTCGTATCTTTTGGTCATTGTGTTGTCTGTTCTTCTTCGATATACGGATTCTAATTACCCCTTTCGTATCTTTTGGTCATTGTGTTGTCTGTTCTTCTTCGATATACGGATTCTAATTACCCCTTTCGTATCTTTTGGTCATTGTGTTGTCTGTTCTTCTTCGATATACGGATTCTGATTACCCCTTTGTTTGGTCATTGTGTTGTATGTTCTTCTTCGATATACGGATTCTAATTACCCCTTTGTTTGGCCATTGTGTTGTCTGTTCTTCTTCTATATACGGATTCTAATTACCCCTTTGTTTGGCCATTGTGTTGTCTGTTCTTCTTTGATATACGGATTCTAATTACCCCTTTGTTTGGCCATTGTGTTGTCTGTTCTTCTTTGATATACGGATTCTAATTACCCCTTTCGTATCTTCAAACTCTTCTTCCTAATATACCGAAAATCACCAAGCAATAAATCAAGCCAGCAAAATCATTATTAGTGAATTTGAATGGCTACATGAAACAAACCATACATTTATTTTTATCTCAACATATTCATCCCTGGGTTTTAGTGTGGTTCGTGTTACTCGATCATTAGTTTTATATGTATGTTTTGTAGATCGTTGTTTTGTTCTGTTGTCCCTTTTCTTTTGACCATTGTGCTATTTGTCCTTCTATTTACGGATTCTGATCACCCCTTTGGTGTCTTCAAACTCTTCTTATGTTGTGTTGGAGTTATTCTAATGTACTGGTACATACTTTTTAGATCAGGGCGAAAACACCCGAAAATTACACCTTTGATAAAATATAATCAATCCGTTTGGAAAGAAAGGTCTATTTGTTTGACTAATGGAAATATATGACGGGCGACCTTTACCAATGAACATCAACGGAAATATCTGTGAAATCTAACACAGGATTGTTGCTTCGCCAACTTGAGTTCTTTGTACTAAGAACCTTAAGATTAATGGTGTTTCCTCTTATAATCTAGTCAACAAAAACGTAGATGTCAAAGTTAGTGCACACGACACGTTTCTGGAATAACCTTCATCAGGTACACTAAAAATCGAAAGATTGGAAAGCCAAATAATTTAAAGTTTTTGGGGCAATACAACCAAATGACCTAAACAGGATAGTCAAAATTATAGATTTAAATTCTGCTCAGTTTGACTTTGATATCGAATAGTCATATGTACGATTTAAAGGGTTGTGACCTGTCAATGTCGATCGTAAGAAAGCCCAAGCAAACGTGGTTGTCATCGACTTCCTGATGAAAACCATCCTATATATTGTTTATCTACATATTTTACTCAGTTGTTCCTATTGTGTTAATTGCTTTATATAAATATCTATCTTTCTAATAAGTTATTTCAAGATTTGAGGAAACAAGTAATAACTTCCTTTTTTTATCATTAACATGGGCCATTGACCATTACAGCATACGTAAGAGTGGCTAGTCCATGCGAACTGAAACATGGGTTATTTAGTAAAAGAATAACATTTGCTCAATTACGTTTAAATGAAATAAAAAATTGCCAAATAATTTCTCAGTTTATAAGAACCGTAAAGATAAGCTCATTAGATACAATGTATTATAATTTGCATATTAATAAATCGACAGCAATAGTGGAATACATGTTTTCTCTACCAGGGTAAAACCCACATGCCTGCTCAACGGGTCCACTTATGGTGGATTGGGGTGCTCTTTCGATGGGAGTTACGAAACGCCTTACCATGAACAATAGTGGGTAACGTTTTTGGAGAGTGTCACGTTACTTGCACTTACAGGCATATTTTGTATATTTCGGAAAAGCGAAGGTATATTGTATGCGCTACAAAATACGAAATGTGTCGTCCCTACCACCTCTCCATACTTGTGGAGACAGAATCGAAAGTCGTTGCCTGGTTGACCCACCCCTCCTTCATTTCTATATCGCATTTATCTAGTGCTCTCGTCCTGAATATAACTGAAATACTGCTCGCTGGACGTTAAGCAATAATCAACTAATTAATTAATCTTCTACTAACAAATCAATCTCAGTGATTCATTCAAACTGAATCATCGATTGAAACACCAGAAGACCGACAAAAAAGTTAAGACATCTTAATTAAATATAAATGAAATTTAGGACAACACAGATGTTTATGTTAGAATGTTGTTTTCAATGAGATTAACATTTATGCACTCGTAACAAACAATTTCCTCTTTATCTATGAATATGTAATACCTTGCAGTATAGTTGTAGATTTAATGTAGATTAAGCTAATTTTATTAAGATAATACCACAGTGAAATGCAATCGTTATCTCATTAAATTACAAACAAAAACATGTCTTCTAAATAAGTATGCTACAATAACAGAGTGTGGTACTTTTCTATGATGTGACGAACGTATTTTAATAATGTATTTGGCTATTACGTCCGCAAGTCCTTGAATATGAGTCACGCAACAACGTTAGCCATGTTCACAGCTATATAGCTAAGACTACTTTGACCATTCTGATATTTGACATGTTTTCAGATCTTTTATTCTACTAACTGACAATTATAAGAAACATTTGAAGATACAAAAGGGATATTCAGAAATCATGATTCGGAGAAGGACAGAGAGGTCAATTACCAACTGAAAGCAAAAAGAACCATACAAGCAATGGTCGACAGAATAATTAACAGAAAACCATGGATTGAGCAAAACTAGCACCACCAAAAACTGGGTGATCTCATGTAGTCTGGAAGGGTAAGCAGTTCCTAATCAATTAGTGGCACCCGTTGTGCTACTCTTGTTACAAACCCGATGATAAGGCATACACGAGGAAATGATGGAATTGTGATTAAGAGAAACGGGACAAATCCTTTCTGACATAGATATTCCCGCGACCATAACACTGATGAAGTGATATGTAGTATTGACATGATATATATATGTTTTTTACAGCTAAGAAATTAGACATGAGTTGGCGGCTATATAGACGGTTTGAAAAATAAAGTTTTTGATATATATGTTAGCGGCAATAAGTGAAATCAGGCATTAAACTTAAATCCTAGGCAATAAGCTATTGCCTGGGCATTAAGCTTAATGCCTAAATTGTGTTAGGCATTAAGCTTAAATCCTAGGATTTAAGCTTAATGCCTGAAATATATGTCCAGGTATTAGGCTTAACGTCTATAACATAAAAAAAACATAGATATAATACATTTATTAATATTATAAGTCAGTAAAACATTGACAATTTTATATTAAAACGAGATATTTAAAATGTCAAATACCTGAAATAAAAATCATTTCTAAAACTACATCATTCACTTAAAATGCTAAATAGAATAAAATATTAAAAAATAAAGTTTAATGGAAATATTTAAAGTCATATATTAAAAATTATTTGTTATCACATGATCCAGAGCTATGGCACCGACTGTTGCACAGTACTCCATTTTTCTTACACTTGCATCTGTTACTTGAGCATTTTGATTTACACGAACATTTAAAAAATCCCTGACCACCCGATAAGAACTGCTGAGATGCAGCTTCGCGAACACTGATAGATGTTTCACAGTTAAGTTCCTCTTGTAAAATCAAATCCTGCCTGCAGATACTCATCTCATTAGCTCCAAACATGCCGTTAAGTCGTCCATATCGCGTACCAATAACTGCATTTCCTTTGTCGTTCACCTGAAAAACAAATAGGGAAACTCGTACCAAAAGAATAGAAAATATATATTCTTCCTAGTAAATTTCTACTATCGCCCTTCCCTCGATCAAACGTAGGTATTGGCACTGCAACTGTTTGGCCGATTGCTGATGTCCCTAGTTCCTTTTTACTCCTAGCTACCATTGTGTTTGCCTGTTTTAGTTGACTGTCCATGGCCCCTGAACGATGACGATATCTGTTGTACAACACATGAACATAAAACTAAAGATCGAGTAACACGAACCCCACTATAAACCGTGGATGAACTAATGTGCTGTTCTGTCCCCTAGAGATTTTCTAGAACAGTATTATTGTCCTTTATTCGTTTGCTTTTAAGTTATTATGTGTCACTGATAGACTTTATTTGAGAACCAGGAAACGTGACTAATAGCTGGTAATCTAGATGTTTTTCTTGTATTCCTGGTTTACTTGCCATCAAAGACATTCAAATTATTTATCTTTTGACTATGGGCGTCACCTGATGAAAGTTATTCCAGAAATGCGTGGTGCGCACTAAATTTGATATCTACGTTTTTATCTTTATTATATTATATCTTAACAATAAAATATTTATTAACATCTTCACACTAAAGACGCTGGACAGCTGCAGTAACTTCACATTTATTTTTATTGGGTTAGTTCTCTTTTAACATAATAGACCACTATATGCACCAAAGACCATATTGTTTTTGTGATTTTTTACATTTACACATGAATATAAAACATTGACATTTTAACCTTACTGAGAATCCTTTAATTATAAGCGTGCACATCAGAAACAATAGTAAAGGGCTTTCCTGAACAAGCTAAGAAAGCACTTAAGAATTTACCTGTCGACTTATTATAAAAACCAACAGTCCAAATACAGCTCGTTTGGTAAACTGGGATTGAAACATAATAGCTTCGTCAATAACAGCTGACCTGAACATTGTTTAATACATCAACAGTTCACAAACGTGTGTGCAATTTTGACAAAGATCATGGCCGTTATTTATCTTGATACTATTTGGGTAAGCAATTCACTTAACATGTGATGTCACATCTCTAACAGAACTAGTTTGAATACTGGCTAGCTATTCTTGGCGTCCTTGAATAAATGTATTAAAAATACATACAACTAAACTTGTTCTCACTCGTATTTGTGTCAATGATATATAAAATATTGGTGTATTGACGGTAAATATAGAATTTATGTGGCGAGGCTTAGAAACGGGGGAAAGACGAGCTTTTAGCAAGTCTTTCCAACCGTTTCATGCCGAGCCACATAAATTCTATATTTACCGTCAATATACCAATATTGTATTTATCCTTCAATAAAATTTGCCAAACAACAGTTATTTAATTTAATAATAATAAAAAAGATAACGGAAACCCCATTGATACCCCAATAGTAGTTCCGGTAATGGGCGTGGCTTAATAGCTTTATTAGGCTAATGTGAAAAGTGTTATTATGACACTGTCATAATAAAGCAACAATTTATTTCAACCCATTTATTATGACACAACATAACCCAATTGCAGGATAACATGATATTTATGTCCAAAGGGTAATGGTCTTTAACCAACCAACCGATTTTATCTTCTCAGCTAGTGGACAGTTAATTAAAACG
Source organism: Bathymodiolus brooksi (assembly GCA_963680875.1). Lineage (NCBI taxonomy): Eukaryota > Metazoa > Mollusca > Bivalvia > Mytilida > Modiolidae > Bathymodiolus > Bathymodiolus brooksi. The sequence goes on from OY804575.1 coordinate 61,972,098, forward strand.
TAGATATCAAATTTAGTGCGCACGACGCATTTCTGGAATAACCATCATCAGGTACACCCAAAATCACATGTTCAAAAGGTAATGGATATGATGATTATATAACCTTTATTTTCTTTAATATTCTGGAGCATCCCTGATCATCAGATACGCTCAAAGTCAATTGATTGAAAAGCCAAACAAAATTCTTTGATAGGAAGAAAATAAAATGGTAAACAAGATAGCCAAACTCAGCTATGGGTACGCATACCGGAGAGATAAGAACCCCAGTTTTGATAAATTACATTATTATATAGATTGGTGTGAATTATGAGGATTTATCCCTGAAATAAATTCCGGTATCTCACATGTGAGATATCAGTTTTTTCCCGCCGAAACTACTTTTACACAACAATAAGTGTGTGGTTACGTCCCTTGTTGTGCTACGGTGAATACTATTAGTTACACACTGTGTAGAGAATATATCTTACCGGCCACCCTTTGGATTTGAAGTTCTGACTTTTATGAGTCTATACTCAAGAATTCATAAAATAATTGAAAAATACAAACTTTCGATATTTTATATCACAGAAAAATATCACATAATGTTCAGCAAGAACAGTCAACATTTTCACAAAAACAATAAACTGTTTTCAAAACCCTGGAAAGAATGTTTAAAGAACACAAGTAATTTCCCAAAATACAAGTCAACTATTACTTATTAATGGTAAGATTATGAATAACAGTAACATTGCCATAGAAAATCTGTGGATTTGCCTGCATATTGGTCTGACGGTTTTGGACTTGTGTGCTGTGTTATCATTGAATTCATTGAGAATGTCACTAAAATCAATGTCACGTAGTTCATCCATAAAAAGTGTTATCCGAGCTACGATCAGCAAGGGCAACTGGTCGGTTGCGTGGGTTAACTGGCACAAGATCCTGAAGAATAGCTCCCGGAGGAATGTTTTCAATACCGGAAGTAGAAGGTAAGACAAGCATGGCTGTTGATGACAATGCAGCTTGATTGGAACTAGAAGACACTGGGACTAGATTGTCTGTTAGTGTTTGACCCATTTAGATTGTATCCTCGGTATCTATACGCTGATACGTAGTTAGTGACTGTACAGATTTATGTCCAGTAACAGACATGATCTGTGCATCTCCAAAACCATACTTATGTTTTGACAGCAATGTTGCACCCGTGGCTCTAATAGAGTGATTTATGTAAATCTGAGACAAATTACACTTTTCACTGATTTCAGACATAAAAACGCCTAACATCTTTGCTCCAATAGGCACATTACAGTACCACACTTTACTCTCCACTGAAAAACTATCCAATGGTTTCTGCCATAAGCGGTTGTTCTTTGGATTCAAACGCCGAATATAATTTTCATACGAAGCTACTGGACAATATGGTGAACCTACAAAGAAAAGAATTATCTATAATTGAAGAATGTGTCTATTTACCACATTTCTACTTTAATCATGTCAAATACTCCTTTAATTTATCAATCAAATCAAACACATTTTATTTTTAGGGACTGTCTTGAACTTGCTGTAAGGTGTAAGTGTTTGCGCAATGTTTAAGGTCTAACTGTGACTTTAAGATGAAGAACAGCAATACAAGCCTCGTTCCGTTGCTTTGTGTATGTCAAGTGCTATTTGGGTTTTGTGTCATGAATTTATACACCATATCCCTACTTTTTATTATATTTGTTGATTAAGAAATCATCTGTAAAAAAAAGTTATACCATATTTTTCTTGACTTATTAGGCTCTTTTTCATAATTATGATCAACAAATTTTTCAGTTTTTCTTCAGAAGATGGCACAGTTCTACAGTTACTTTGTACTTTTCTGTCATCTCACAATTCGGATTATTCCTAAAGATACATTTTTTAGTACATTGTGTGACATCCTATCGTCCTCTCGGTTCATGATGTAATACGTGTGTAAAATATATATATTTCAGGCTATATATTTTTTTGTATGAAAATTTCATTATGAATAAAAAATTAACAAAGAATTTGGAGTATTTGTTAATTGTAGAATTGATAAATTAGTTCAATGACAAGTTTAAGGTAAAAAATAATTATGTGTGTTTACCGTCACCCAACAGTCCCTGATATAAGGCCCCGAACTATTAATGTCTGGATATCTCTCGCATAGATTTAAGGTAAATCAAATAATATAACAATTAAGAAAATTTCCAACCTACCAACCCGAATTGTTTTAAGCTGGTGACAGTAAACACACATCTTTTGTTGTGCTTGGCCTTACCTGGGGATGCTGGCATAACTCCAGAAATAAGCTCCTTATCTGTTTCCCTGTGGTTTTTCGTCAACTCATCTTCTGTAACATATCTTAGTCCAGTTTCATCATCTGTCTTTACTGTGAACATAGATTGTGACATTGCATGCATGTTTTCCTGACCACGCCTGCAGAAATACAGTCTGATATCAAATTGTACTTTGTTTGAGAGACCAGATGGTGTATTTGTGCTAAAATAAACAGATTTGTAAAGTTTTTCCCTATCATGTTTGTCAATTGCTGGATAATGAACGACATTTCCCAATCCAAGTCTTGTCACTTCAGTTAACATGGCACTAACGTTCGTATTACTGTCATTAATGTCTGCGTCCTTTACAATATAAAAGGGTTTATTGTGTGGGGAAGATCTCAGATAACGGTTTAGACCATGTCTAATAGATTCTAAGGATGTGGCTTTGTACCTCTGTCCATCAGGTTTACGAATGTCAACATACAAATGAGACAATGTTTCGTTCAAACGCACACGATCGAATGTTTCAAATTCACTGTTCTGTTTGTTCTCCTTTAAGTATTCCCTCGCACATTTTTTGTTTGCCCTTATTGTATTTTCGGCATTTATCTTCAGTTGTTTCCTCTGAATTTCGTCCTCTGACGTTTGGGCAAAACGTTTTTGTCGAGACTCTGCCGTCTGCTCCTGAATTGACGCCATTTTTTATTTAAAGGGAAGTAATTTACTAACCCTGTATGAAAAACATACAAGAGGCTCAGGTATGAGTTATACGGGGAGTCCACGTGTTCACGCCTAAACCAATCATTTTCTTACATTTATGTAGGAGGTAAGATATACATGAATACACATACGATTGTAAACAGAAAAAATTCCGCGAAATGTTATTGACGACTTTGGCACATAACCAACATGACGTCATATGAAGACTTCTAGTTTGAAACGTTAAGATTAGACGTTATTTGGCTTTGTGTACGCTTCAATTTTGATCAAATTTAAATAAAATAAGTTTTCAAGGTAAGCGTTTTAATTATTTTTGTGCATTGTTGTAAATATGACATGTAGGATTTCACATTTACACATTTTCAAGGTGGCAGATCCTCCCAGCTGAACCCCTTACTATCATTGCTCGTAGATTCATACGCGTGGAATGAAATATACAAATAAAAAAAATAATATATAAGAAATTGTTAAAGTCTATATAATAAACAGTATAACTAAATCATACATTTTGAATATCAAAATAATACCACTCGTGATCGAATACGCATTAATGATTAAACTCATGGGCGCCCCCTCGTTTAATCCTTATGCGTACTTTGGTCACTCATGGTCTTATTTTGATATTCAAAATGTACGATTAGCTATACTATATTTATTTCGGAATTGTATATTTCAATAACTAGTATATTTTGTAATCGGTGTCAGTGTTGAAACACTTATTTATAGATGGATGATATCCTCGTCGACTTATAGTCCTCCAGCAGAGGTAGCGACCATGTGACATGAATAATACTGTAGATATCCAAATGTGAGCGTACGATGCATTTATGGTACAACATTCGTCAGGTACATTCAAGGACTAAAGATTTTAAAGCCAAATAAACGTCTTTGTGGAAGCAAGGAAACCAAAAGGAGTCAGCATGATATCTAATATCGGCTTAGGTTGTATATGCCCGAGGAAAATGAACCTTAGCTTTAGTAATGATCACATACTTTAAATCAATAAATTTTATCTACAAGTATATCCCATATAATACTTATGTAGAACAATTTTGTTACTAAAGGTATTGGTATTGTGGATATGGCAATAACACAAAAGAAGAATGGTTAGGACAATCAACTAAGCATGTACCTCTCTCTCTAGAATTAATGTAACGTCATGTAAATTCCCATTTTTTGTTTCTCTTTATAAACCAACAAACAAGTTGTTGTCTGCAGAAAATAATATTTTGGTTTTTGAAAGAATATTTTTTAACTCAGTATGAAAAGAAAGTTTAAACAGTGATAGTCAACAATTCCACTAATACCAACGAAAAGAACAACCATCTCTCAACTGAAATAATTAAACAAAAAAAGATGTTATTTATATTATTTTTTGCATACTTATTTCTTTGAGAATGGAAAGCGATTTATGTTCTTTATAAGGCAGCATTAGGACGTCTGTAACATATTTTCAATTTCTACACACTGTATTGGCGGTAAAATTCGCGAGAGTCAAAATTCGCTCACATGAAGGTCAAAGATATTCGCTAGTTATTAATTTCGCGATTGTGTTCACGTAACATTATGGTATTTCCGGGAGTTTATTGTACTCGCGAAAATAAAACCATCGCGAAAATAACCACATATACAGTATACAGTGTCAATATTTGTGTTAGATCTGATATGTTCTTTGTTGTTTTCGACACTGTAAAATCGGGAATGACAACAAATGGTTTTCATAACCAACATCCAAGATCGATAGATGTGGAACGCACAATTTTTCGTCCTGATTTTAAATGACATTTTAATATAAAATGCTAAAAATTATTAAAATACAATAATTATAAAAGAAATAATTGTTTGGAGAAAGATATTTTGAAAATCAATATTTTGTTTACAAAAGATTAAATTTTCAAAATGAATAAACAATTTTCACGGAACACATACCGAATTACCTAATTTCCTGAACAAGAAATAGGAATAAAAATACTTTTCTCCCCTCAGATCATACATTTTGATATGCAATTTGACATTGACAATATTTATCTAAGAATATATTTGGTACATGGCGTGATATGAGTAATCGTATTTACTTAATTATTCTCGTCATTTCTACAAAACCCGAATATCAAAAACACACGTAGGCCTTGACTTGATAAAACAAAGTGCGTTTTGTACCTTTTGAAGAAAACAACACGAAAACTGTTGTTTTCTCCCAGTGAAATAGAAATTCAATGTTGTTATGCAGTTTCATACAATTATTGAAGGGTACATTACAAAAAAATGAAATGGGAGTTCATATTATTAATGTAACAATTGAATTCGCTCACATATCTGTGGATTAATTAAAATAAGACATGCAGTGGATGAAAAAAAAAATATCTAAAGGATACGACAATATAAGGTATCTACAATTTTTGATTAAATGCATTTTTTAAATGATTTTAATTAAAGAATATTTAAAACGCCATAAAAATAGTTTAGCCCCGCAAATATTTGCCTGTAAGTGTATTTGTGTGTGAGGACTATAGCTTTAGCCTTTTTTTACGATTTTGATATTGGAATTGTTCTGATAATGTGGTATTTTTTGTTTTTTTGTTTTATTACCGTATAATAAAAAAAAAATATTTACACCATTTTACCAATTACGGAAATATCGAGGTCATAAAATGACACATAAATCGGAATTATCTAAAATATTTTGAAATATTAATATTTGTAATATCAAAATTATTTAAATTAAAATTGTAGAAAAATAAAAAATAAATAAATTAATTAAAATTATAATATAATACTTTACGTCATCGTTTACCACTTTTATTCACTAAAAAATATTGAAAAATTGTACATTTCTTTCTTTGTAAAACATTTCGTATTTGTTAAATATCAGTCAATGATTTCATATCATATCTCCAAATTTGAAGAAGGTGTGTAACTGTCGATTTTTATTGATTTTCACTGATGGTGTATTTTGGTCATTTGGAATAATAATAAAAATACTGAACTTGTAAGAAAAAAAAGTTTAAAAGGTTTTTTTTTAACAATTTTGAAGTAGTTTACGTACGTTTATTTTTCGTTAGAAAAGTTAAATATTACAATAAGGCATTATTGCTGAATATTAGTGGAAAAATTGTACTGGGTGGTAAATATTATAAGCGAAAATAAAATTCATGATAACTAAAATCTTCAAATAGTATTTACCGAATTATTCCTAAATATTCTTTATTTTTACAATTCTTAAAAATGATATTTCCTTAATTCCTTCGCTTGCATAAGTTTACCACAAACTTACCATAATTATTGTTGTTTACTTCCATTTTGTTTATTTTATTATTTTTTCTTTTGCAAAGTTATATTTTTTCTTACTCTGTCATTTACGAACAAAAACAGGAAAGGTACGACTAACATGGGCCAAACCCTATACGATGTCTGGATAACTTGCTGGAAACAACTGTCCTCATCATTATAGTCGCCATAATATTACTATATTATTGATTGTTGTTTAACACCATCTTTGGTAATATGTCAGATTAAATTAAAAGGAACAATATATTAGAAACTAAAAGTTTAGAAATATAACACAAGTTTATATTTAACTATACACATGAATATATTAAAACAAAACTAGAATTTTTATGTTGATTTTTTGCTATATTTGTAAACAATTCAATGTTATGTTGATGTTTGCTATATTTGTAAACAACTCCAATACAGTGTTAAATAAAGTTGATAATGTGTTATCTGTATAGAATGTTCCCTCCAAACAACAGCATCAAGCGATGGAGAAATTGTATTTTATATTGGAACCTTCATGAGCTGGTCGAGTCTATTTGTTTTTGTTTGTTATGTTGTAGTTATATAATGGTAAATTGCGTGAAAAAAAAGCAAATAAACAAAAAAAAATGATTAACAAACAAACAAACAAACAAACAAACAAACAAACAAACAAACAAACAAACAAAACAAAACATTTGTGAACAGTAACTTGAAGATACCAAAAGAGTAGTCAGAACCCGATAATTAGAGGACAGACCATACAACGGAAAAGCGAAAAATGACCCACAATGATCAACAAAAAACTACAGATTGAACTTCACGAAACACATATTATTTTTTTTCAGTATTTTTTGTATTCGGAAGCTGTCAAACTGTGTTAAAAGGATGTCTGTGTTTGGCATTGGACAGTACGGAATGTCAAGAATCCAACAGGCTGTCCGATTCTTTATCATTAATATATTTTGTTTTATTTTATCTTTAACTGGTGTTGTTTGTCTATCCGAGTTACTTTGTGACGGTTGACATTTTTATTACATGTGGAAAACACTTGCATGACCGCATCATTTCTCTAAAAGGGAAGGTTTGGGCCCATACAATTAGCGTAACCCCGTCACGTTTTATTGAAGTGTCTGTACCTAGCTGGGAAAGTGAGAGGTCATGTATATATGTGTTAAGGATATTGAGTATGCCTCTGTTTGTACGGTTGTTCCATAGGATTTTGTAACTGTTCCCACAATGCGGGTTTAAAGATTATTTTAATACCAGTGATGACCAGGAATATCAAGAAAAAAACTGCCTTTTCCTACGCCTATTCAAGATTTATTTTTAAAACAAGCATATCACACTCTCTGGAATTTTTATGTCGTCAAAGGGGTCAACAGGAAGTCATCATTTGTTTGACGTCACTTCCTCTTTTGCTCCTCAACAGATCAGCTGTTCAGTTTGTTTATATATCACGCTAGCACATTTGCTGCTAATATTTCATGATATCTACATGTATATGCATAAAAAACAAGACAATAAATTCATGTAAAATTTATTAGTGGCGTAAACTATATATATAGTTACATCGTCGTATCTTATGCAATCCCGTGACTAGGGACATGTCCTTCTGAAGATGAAGATAAAAGAACTACATATTTTACTAAGAATTTTTGATTGAAAGGGAATTTATTTTCTTGTTACTCCTATTAACGAGTTTTTTTCAAAGTACCACGTTGAGAATTTACGTCACTGACGCCAAAGGTTGTCTTTTAACCTGTCGTATATTACCCCATAAGATACTTGGATCAAATGTAGCACCGGAAAATGATTTAATTTGTGAACATAAAGATCCATAGAAATCTTTAGGAATGCTGTGTAGCAGCTTTTTCTATTTATATACGTATAAATAGTGTTAAGTAGGCACATTTACCAAGTCCGATTACAAAGAGTTTCGTCAGGAAACAACAGCGACGTCTGGAAAATGAACTGAATGCACGAAAACAATTTTAAGTGCTTCTATATAAATGTACGATTATTGCACACGCAAAAATGTAGAACTGAAGAGGTGCTGTAAATTATATATAAAAATCTATTTCACAAACAAAACGACGACTTCTTAAAGAATTAAATATTCTGTTATTGCCAAAACTGCTATTTTTGCAAGGAAAATCAAAACATCAGCACAATCAGGTAGGTGATAAAATTTCAAGACTTCACAGATGGAACGCTTTGGCATTATGTACGTTGGTATTAAGCGTTATATGTTGGCAAAGCGTCAAAACCCCGAGGGAACCTAGGAATATAGAAAAAAGGAACAAGTTGCTCCACTGTAGAGTAACCCATTCCGAAGCGATCGTGTGGTGGTTGTACTAGAGGAATCAAACATAGAACTCTCCCTCATGACGAGACGTAAATGACAACCACACTGCTTGCACGACAATGACAACTTGATATAGCTCCAAGTGAACAACAATTTGTTAAGAGTGGTCTCTTATGGCCCGTCATCAGGCAAACAATTTCCGACCATGCCCAATCTGTATCCTTTTCTTTGATGCAATTACAATATCCGTCCATAGGCCACAACTAGGCAACATTTTTACCTACATGGAAAAATGTTTGTAAGCTTGATCTTGTCATGAATATAGCTAAAATACGACTCACTTGACGTACGTTAAAAGCAATCATTAAAAGGTCCAGCTTCCAGCAGATACCTAAATGGTATTGACAACTAAACCTTTTATTTTGAATTGTATTCTTCACAAAAATAGTCAATATTTCATATACCATAGTAAAGGAAATTCGCTAAGTTAAACTATTGACAGAATACAACATTCATATTCACTTAGCTAATTATTAAATAGATTTAGAAAACATTACCACATCTTTTACATAGACTCCAGAATTATTGAAACTTTCGGAGATAATATAATACATTAACATAAAGCTAAAAGTTTTATTTAGAGTCGATGCATATATACAAGACACCAACAAAAGTTCTGCAGAGCTTTTCACTTTTCATGGAGATAGACAAACAAACGAGTAATTATATTGTTCAAGCTAGCAAACCTAACATTTCAAAAAAGAGAAGCAGTATTGTAGTCGTACGGGATTCGATATGGCAATTTCAGCTTTCGAAATTGATTTTCTGACACAGTGAGGACAGTCAATTTGTTCTTTTTTTACTACAAAATGACAAATGATGCTTACAATTTGTTTTAATTTTTGCAGACAAATTTCGTAAAATCTGATAAAATGATGTATCTCAAATTCTTGGAAATAGTATTTAATTCCAGTTATCTCCCCTTCAACACTGTTCATGGATTTTGAGCAGTTATATATACTATTGATCATTGGTCTATGGAATTCTAGTAAACAGCCAGAATGGAACTCAACGTTGTACGAGTTGTTAAGTTAATACCTATAATAATAATAATAATAATTTAACTGTTTTTTTTACTCAGATCGTCGCTTTACTAGAATACCAATTGGGTCTTGGGTATTTTGTCTTAGTTCCAACGCTATCTCTTGGAAGTTTGTGTTCACCTGGCTTTTATTTTATTGTCTTATTTTCTTTGTATTTGCACAGGTACTAATTCAATGTTCTAACTGATGTATCAGGTTTTATTTTTACTGGAAAATAGTGTGTTTTAGTGTGATCTAAATTGTTAAACCAACCAACTCTGAATGATGGGTATTATTATATGATGGGTATTATTATATGTTGGGTATTATTATATGATGGGTATTATTATATGATGGGTATTATTATATGATGGGTATTATTATATGATGGGTATTATTATATGATGAAATCATTTATCATTGTGGGGGTCGTCGTGGTCACGTGGTTCTACAACTACCTGCACAATCAGTGCCTATCACCACTAAAGTTATGAGGTTAAATACCGTCCATGGAGAGGATGTACTCAATACCACATTATGTGATAAAGTTTGTCAGTGACTTTCGACAGGTCGGTGGTATTCTCTGGGTACTTCGGTTTCCTTCACCAATAAAACTGACCGCCACGATATAGCTGATATATTGCTTAAAGTGGTGTTAACACCATAGCCCTAAACCCCTTTTACATTATTATTAACTTGTGTATCTGAAAAGACAGTTACAAGTTTTGTAAATATCACAATAAAAAAAAAGTCTAATAATTATAAAAATTAAATCAGATAGTTCTATCTTGTAAGACAATAACAAAATATTGTGTAATCTTTGGTAGAGAAATATTTTAAATGGAATTTTTGCTGATCATATAATTGATTGCCTAAAATGCACAGTCTACACGTTGTAGGTAAGGGTTTTACTGTGAACGAGCCGCTAGGTAAACATAATCAGAGACAGTAACATCAGTGATTGACATCAACAAAGTGTTAGATACAATACAATTATCAAACTATTGCTGATTAGGAGGATTCACAAAACAAAGATTTCATATTCGTTTTAATCAGGTAATCGTAGCCTATGTTTGGCTATCATGCATAAGCACCTTTGTTTTCCTGCTCCTAAGACTAAAACTAATTGGCTTCCCAATGTTTTGAATTTGAGCCACGATGGTGTGGAATTTGTTCTTGGTTAAGTACAAAGAAAGATAACTCAAGCAGTCAACGTTATTCAAAGTGATCGACAGTAAAGTATCATTGTTCTACCTGATGTAAAACTTTTAAAGATAAAACAATTGTTGTAAAAAAACCCGAATGTGTCCCTTTCTCCCGATGACACGAAATAACACATTACTAAACTGGGAAAAGGATAATCTGACTAATTTGTTAAAGCAGTTTTTTTTTCAAATTAAGAACAGATTGTTGTTCTCTAGAACTAAATGAAAAGCTTAATAATATTTACATTGCCTTCAACATTACTTGTAGGAAATTATAGGAAGCAAAACTTCTAGATAAGACCGTGTCAAATACAAATACTTAAAATCAAAATAAATTAGAAGCAGAATTATTTAAGACTCGTGAAGAAGATGGGCCCAGGCAGAAATTACGACCACTCGCTACATAGACAAATTTCTAAGACCCTCATGTAATGTCAATTTTTGCACTACACTTTCCAGCATGACAACACCAGTACTTATTCTACAAGAGCCACAATAGAACATCTGCGGGAATGAGATTCAAAGACGACTTAACCAAGTCCAAACAAGGCTACCAACTGCAGATGAACGTAGTGCATACTTTTTGAAGATTTCGACTCGTATTCCTGTGACATTTATCAACCGACCCGACCCATTCATTCAATGTACAAGGTGTGTAGCTGTAATCAACGTCAATGGAGGATATGCACTATGCTGACTTTCGTTCCTCATTTCTTCTAAATCTGTGATGTATTGTTGACAAAAGTATCTGAAAAAAAAACATTTTGGCAACTTGCTAAGCGTAAAAATATGATTGAAATGATATGAAAATTGCTATATTTCAAAATAAAGCAGTTTGATACTATTAATTTATGGGACGTTTCTATTGAGGTTCAGTATAGATACATAGATATTCAATTACCTACATAATAATGAGATATAAGTATACAATAGATACATGTACTATTTTTGTCAAGCAAATGTTCTCCAGTATATAACTTGTAGATAAACAATTATTAAACGTCCAATAATTTGTCATTATAATATTATATTGATTCGGTTCCTTTATACTATGTACTATATTTGTATTCTTATAATTGATCTACAACGTCCAGAGACTTTTCATAGTACATAAATTATCATTACATACATGGAAGGTGAAAGGTGGTTGACCCTAGTGTCCATGCCCTTTTATTTACAATTCTGATATATTTACATAGCTTACTGATAACAAATATATTAAGAGATGAAATGATAATTGCATATTTCATAATATTTGACGTTTTCTATATTTAGCTTGTGTATAAAGCTTTCTTACATTTACAAATTTAAAACATTCAAACATTAAATGAATCTCATCACCCATATATTTTCTACAGTGTAGTGATTGTGGTATGCAGTATATTGGCGAGTCAGGACAACCTTCCACAAATGTATGAATGGGCATCGGAGTTATTATGACCGAAAGCCAGATCTACCCCATATTGGTTATTTTAGACTGACTGATCACAGTACTGAAGATCTTGGCAAATTTAAGATTGCTATTCAATGATTGACAATAATGCACACTGATCTAAGGAGCCTGCATCGCTCTTCATAGGATTCGTATATACTGGCAAAGTATATTGGATGAATAGCACCCGAGATTCCACCTACAGCAGTTTTACTGAAAATAATTGTATTCCGACAAAAGTCTTCAATAGGTAAAATATGTTTAAAAACAAGAAGGAATTTCATAAAGGTAATTAGAGAAAAATAAAATAAAATCGAACATTTAAAATTTATAATATTGTTCCTTTGTGGCCTCTACATATCTCATAAACGGTAAAAACTACTACAACTAATCAGCTGAATAACAAAGACAGTCATTTATCTAAGGAATTCAATGTTTAAAAGCGAATACAAATCGGACTTGAAATAATAAAAGGTATGATTTTGACTCCGATTTGCCCTTGTTTTCTTCGGAATCATAAGGGTTAGGTTAAATCTGTTTAAAGATAAAAGCAGGAAAAGTTCACAAGGAATCTACAAAAAAAAATCAGATTTCAAAATGTTTCGACACCCTTATATATTAAATACTGAAAGAGCCCCTCGCACGATATGTTGTTGTACTACAGGAGATACATTTTAAAAAGAATAAAAATCCGAAAAATTGGTTGAAAAATAAATGTTCCACACACAATTTACACAACACTCCCTTTTTGGCACGGTTGGTGCTCTTGTTTCTATAATTAATTTGATTTGATTTATTGTGTTTAGCGCCACTTTCAGCAATATTTCAGCTATATCATGGCGACCAGTTTTAGTGGTGGAAGAAGCCGAAGTACTCAGAGAGAGCCACCGACCATGGGCAAGCAACTGGTAAACTTTATCACTTGCGGCTGCGAGTCAAGTGCACCCTTTTTATAGTCTACAAAGCTGGGCGCGAACACACTCCGTATTGATGATAGGTTTGTATGAGTTGTTAGGTAATCCAACTACCTAACCCAGTGAGCCACCCAGGTCCTGTTTTTACAATTAATGTTCGATCGAAAGACAAAATATAATCTGTGTAGGAGACCACCCAATATACTTTCAAACCAAGCTTAATTTCAAGTTTAGTTATTAGTGCATTGTTCTATCATTGGCAACCATAGCAAGGAGGTTGTATATTGCACTGTATCTAATCAGACACAATTATCACAAAAGTGGCAGATGGCACTGAAACACTGAAACACTGAAACAACGACGTATCGTTTTCTTCAAAATGTCCATGTTCATTTTCGATAATATTTATAACCCTGATAAATGTAATCACGAACATATTATTGTTGATGTCTATGCGAAATTAACTGCTAATTACCTACTTCAAGGTGTGTGTGATTCTCTGGACAGAGCTCATTTATTCTCGTTGAACCGTTCTGACGAAGTGGTACTATATGTGGTATTTTATCATAGATAATCTTTTACTTTAATTAATCTAATCACAAACATATTATTGTTTATTGTCATGTGTTTGTACAGAAAGTTTCTTACCTTGACTTCCACCATGAAATCGACAACGGAGGAAGTTTAAAAACAAAAGTGAAGATATCACGGTTTCCATAGTCTATTTCTAATTCATCAGTATCCATATTCCAAATGCGCTACCGTATGGAGTTTACATTTCATCCCCCATACGTTATTATAGGGTTTGTGCTCAGAACAGTGATTTTATAGACAGAGCTCAGCGGCTGACGCAAATGCTATTCAAACAAAGCTACCTTGTTCCGAGGTTGAAGTCATCGCTACAAAAAATATACGGTCGTCATCGGGAACTGGTTGAACGTTGCGAAATATATATTTCTCAATTGGAACTGGATCTTTTCCCTATAACGTATATTTTTCTCTCTTTCCTCTATCAGCGACAATAGTTTTACCGGACTTTAATATAGGTAGCATGATGGGTGTCTTAAAAGAAACAGAAACTTCTTGCCCTTCTCCGCGAGTACCTGGGTTCACCCCCATTTTTGTTGTTGGTCCGTGTAGCTCATCGTTTTAGTTTTCTGTGTTGTGTTCTTGCTTGTTTTCGTTGTCTTCGTTCTTTGTCTTATGCGAAATACCAGTATTCTCACACGAACACGAAAAACGTCAGTCTCCGATCGGAATCGATTTTTTTTTATTAAATCGAAAATAAGATTGCTGTCAGAAATTTATTCTCGTCAAGAGCAAATTAAATTGTCGCGTAAAAAATCTGGATATCTGTTCTACAACAAATAATTGTTTTCAGGTCATGCATCAAAATACCATACAACAATTGTTAGAAGATAGCGTGAACATCATCCTGGAAAAAAATCTCCTAACTATTTCATACATTTCATAAAAATTCTAACCAGAACTTTACGATCATTGTCCATTTTAAGAATTGTCACACGAGCAACATATGTTAATACAGTCAAACCTGTCCACGCGGTCACCTCTATTAAGCAGTATTAAAAGGTTACCACTTTCTTGTCAAGGCATAGACAATTTCATATGAATTGAACCTCTTTTAGATGTCACCTGTCTTATATAAGACCATTTTTTCTTTGTCGCAAAGGTAACCTCTTAATACAGGTTTGACTGTATATATGCTTTAGCAAAAGACAAAGACTTGGTCATGTTCGTAGTACTAATATTGTTCAAGATTAACTTGGCGCTTTAAAATCTGATTCAACCCACCATTTCTTTAGAAATTCCTGTACCAAGTCAGGGTCATTACGGTTTTCACAGTTTTCCGGTTGTTGACTGATGTTGTCTGTTTATAATTTAATTATGAGTTTTGACTCTCCCTTTGTAAGATTGTTCGGAGTTCGGTAATTTTTGTATTACCCTTATCACTGTATGGTAACCGAGCCAGTAGCCGGGAGTTTGAATTGATCCAACATGGCGACCATTACTGGAACATTGTGACATGCAGGTAAGATTATTTCTACTTTGTACGTCCAAGATCATGTTTTAATATGGTTTGATTTGATACAATGAAGGCACACACACTAGCATGTCATTTTTACATTTTACCATTGTCAACTGAAGCATTTTAATTTGCTAAGCCATCAGAGAAAGTGATTTTTGTGGTTAAAACTGAAACCTTTGATCTTTTTTTATCAAAATATGCCTATAATCATTATAATTTTACTCATTTATAAAAATAATATGTATACTTTTTCACTTACAAGTAATAAAGTAAAGGTTTTATCACGTTGAATTGCCTTTAACCACATTTAACCCCCCGAAATGAACGCGTATGATTGCTGTCATATTCAAAACATGTGACGGTTTGGAATACACATAGGTTACGGTTTGGATGAAAATTATGAATGTTAAGTTTCCGGTTTGGATAATATACAAAAAAGGTTGCTATTCTCTTTTCAGACTCGTCATGGATTTTGGTTGTTACTATTGTCACTTTTTGAGGTTTACTTCACCAAATGTTTGAAAATGATGTATTGATAGCAATGATTTCTGCTTAAGCCGGTGCTACTGGGGCCGTCTTGAATTTACTATGAGGTATGAGAAATATTTCATTGTTGAAGGTATCATGGTGACCTCAAGATGAAGAACAACAATAAAAGCGTTGTTCCATTGCTTTGTTTTCCATGTATTAATTGGGATTTTGTCTCGTGTACATTTACTCCCATCTTCTCTAGCCAAGGGTTACGATTCGGGTCCCCCTTCTCTCCA
The DNA here is from genome assembly GCA_963680875.1 of Bathymodiolus brooksi. Classification (NCBI taxonomy): domain Eukaryota; kingdom Metazoa; phylum Mollusca; class Bivalvia; order Mytilida; family Modiolidae; genus Bathymodiolus; species Bathymodiolus brooksi. The sequence continues at coordinate 61,988,089 of OY804575.1, forward strand.
ACCTTGGCAGATCTAGAATACATTTTGAGGATTCGCGCTTTAATATTTCATTGGTTACGGCTACCAGTACACGTATCCAATCAGAAGACGTTTTACACGGAGCACATGTTATCGACGAAATGTAAACAAAGATGGCACCGGAATGCTCTCATATGACAACGATTTGCCAATTCCCGTTTTGGTTCCAATGAAAACATCTTTCCCGTCTGCCAAAGCTTTGAAACTTTCAATTGGTTGACAGTAAGTGCTTCCAAATTAAATTGATCACAAATAAGTTTTTCTTCACTGGGCGCCGCCATTTTCAACTCTCCAACATACGTATAACAAAACGATTCTGATTGGCTGGCGATTACGACTATCTAAGGGGCGCAACTTCGATAAACCACCAGGTGGCATTGCGCGCGAATTTCAAAATGTATTCTAGATCCGCCAAGGGTGGAGAGAAGGGGTACCCGAATCGTAACCCTTGGCTAGCGAAGATGATTTACTCCACATCCCTTCATTTTTCATTGTCAATTTTATTCATATTTCAGGGACCATGAGTTTGATGCTCCTATCAGAGTAAGACGGAATCCAAAAAGGAAGTCAGCGGTTGTTTCTAAGCCAAATGAACCTGCTAGAGGTTGTATGCCAGTGAGGCAGTATCACAGAAGAGACGAATCTAAAATATTACCACATGTCCGAAGGGGTTTACAATTGGACAATTTATAAATTACTCTGATTGACATTAGTCTCTGTTTGACAGGATTCGGTTTAATAATGAACTATAATTGGATAAACATAATTTTAATGACATTGTTTACAATTCTGCCTATGTTTCAAATAAAATGATCGGTACTTTAATAGTTGGTAAATGTATAGCTCGAGTTGTTATTTTTATGTCTAGCCTCTTGGGGTGTAGTACTGAGCTTTTCAAGGTAACACTCAAATGGGGTAGCATTTCTAGTTCATCTGACTAAAAGTCAGGCTAAGCTTTTGCCATCACTTTCCGTCTGTTGTCCGTCCGTCCGTTAATCTTCTTCAAAGATCTTTTCGTCTGAAGCTACAGAACATATTATTGTAAAACTTAAGGTGTTTAGATTATAGTTTGTGAATTATATGCCCCTGCATCAACAAATATGATCGTCATGGCTAAAAATGGAACATAGGGGTTAGGCATCAGAAAAAGAGGTTCAGGGTACAGAAAAAGAGAAGAAGCTAGCCATGTCCTTAAATTTCAGCTTCCGTTACATAGATGATGTCCTTTCGTTGAACAATCATCAATTTAAAGATTACCTGCATCAAATCTATCCAAGTGAACTGGAATTTAAAGAGACCACTGATACACCAGCATTAGCTTCATACCTGGACCTATACCTTTATATTGATAATTCTGGACGCTTGAAATCTAAACTTTATGACAAACATGATGATTTTGACTTCCCGATTGTGAACTTTCCGTTTTTTAGTAGTAATATACCTATATCTCCAGCATATGGAGTCTACATTTCACAGCTTATTCGCTACTGTCGTGCCTGTACGTGTACAGTGATGTTCTCAACAGAGCGAAATTACCGTCTAAAAAACTATTATGCCAGGGTTATGTTCAGCCACTGTTGATATCGTCACTCCAGAAGTTTTACTGTCGTCATCATGATTTGAGGTTTAACATCTTTTAATAGATTCTGAGTTTATTACCGGATTGACACACACACCGATTTTGACTTTATACCGGACTTTCCACTTGCATTGTGACGTAGGCCGCACGCGGAGCAGATCATGCCTAACCTTCCGGAGTACCTGATGATATTCCCGGTTTTTGTGAAGTTCACACTGCTAGTGTTTTATGTTTGTGGTGTTCGTGTTCAATCCTGTTTATTTGTTTTGTCCTTTTTATTTCTATTGTCTCTGTTTGTACAATCTCTGTATTGCCATATTTTTGGAACTATGATGTTCTGGATTATTCGGCTTGTTGCTTCGGTATTCGTTTGCCGATGTTTGTGCAACATTTTACTATACCTGGATCAAATAGCTCTTTCAATGTTTCATCAATAGAAAAGGATGTATGTTGGGAAATGCTATGATTGTACCAGTTTACCACCAAAAGAAACGACAGAAATTGCACCAACTTACCACCAAAAGCAACGACAGGTCACCACATGGAGGTTATTTAATTTTCTCAATCCAGTGATCTGGATCGCTGTCAATTATTTGCGGCGGGGCATACTCACACTATGTAAAGGGCGTACTCTATGATATGTTACTTCGTGTGCACTTCATTGGTGTAATCTGTTAAAACGATATTTCGTGTTACAATTTTAATCAATTATTTGGAATTACTGCATTTACATCCGTACTCTACAAAAAAGTAATAGGTGCATACTACTCCCACAAATGATGAAAAATATGCAAATCGAGTTAGAAGAAAAGAAAAGCTTACGGGATGTTATGATATAGAGATGTGCCGTTAGCACATATTGTCTTTATTCCATCAAACTATAGACAGTCACATTTATATTTAAAATGTCATTTTAACTCCTTAAGTTATGTGCATATTCTCTTCCGAATGGTGGTAATAAATCTTAGTATATTTAAATCTTTTTTTTTTCTGAAATAATGTCTGGAATGGATTTGTCGCCTAAAATAAAGCTTTCTGAAAAATCTTAAGACCATCCAAACCGTTTCCCTCTATATATCCAAACCGTGAACTTAGCATGTTGTGTGTTCCATCCAAACCGTTAACCTGACGGATCGTGGGTTGTAAACAAACATATATTTACATCACTTCTTTGCTGATTCGCCCATAGCTATAGCTATAAAGTGATACAGTATACATTTTTGACGTATATTGAGGCATTGCAATTCGGAATTCTAAGGATATTTTCAAAAAACTTAAAGAAAAGTTCACTTTTAAATTCTATTTACCCAAAACACACACGGCTGACGCTGTATATCAGTAATGTTCGGTTACACCGGGAGGAAACTTGTGCGTATGACTTTCTTAGAAATACATTTGTTAATCACTTTCAGCTGGCATAAAATATAATTCAGAAAATTGCTTGAAAGTTAAAATAATGAGAGCAAACTGACCTGATCTAAGTCGAGTGCCTCCATGTTGGATCAATCCAAACTCCCGGCTACCGGCTCGGTTACCATACAGTGCTTATTGTATATTTAAAACAGCTGCGAATGTGATAATAGGTGGGCAAAAGAAAAACAAAACGTTTGCTAAAAGAGTGGGCTGTAACCATGAGAACAAAAACAAATAAATATTTATCATACAGTTTCTATCAGTCTACACATATAATATGTCCAGGATACAGCATTGATAAAGAAGACTAGAAAATGAAGTTTGATATGTGGAAATGTCTTACGACTACGGCTTCATCTTCTGGGAAAGGAAATGCACTCTTAGCTATTAACTATGCGAGTATCTGATAAAGGCTATTCCAGAAACGTGTCGTGCACACTAAATGTGATATCTACCTTTATATAACTATCACTGAATCGATACAACTGCTGGTGGATTATTAGTCCCCAATGGCAACACCCGCCCAGTAGTCAGTGATTTTGCACTGAGATGGGCTATTATATATGTTGTCTATCGTGCAAGTCCTTTGGTTTACTTGCCCCCAAATCCCTTTTTTTTTTATTATGAGCGAACCTGATGAAGGTTATTCCAGAAACGCTTCGTGCGCACTAAATTCGATATCTACGTTTTAATTAGATCTTCTCTCTTGCTCCCTTTTAAACTCAGCTAGGAGATATAATGTTAATTCTAATATGACGTCTTTCTTTCGATTTGTCGATTGGCTATAATCTCATTAGCACATGCGCCGGTGTATGTGACTGACTTTTCAGTCATAAATGTACATGTTGATGAATTATCGTCTACTCGAATTTGGCAGCATAAATTGTGTGCGACATTTTCCGAAAACGTAAATATAAATTACCGTCTTCCAATCAAAATATACTACCGTATTTTATTTTGTACTCTTAGACATATCCGAATTTGCATGGGATGGGACTCTTTTGCCGGCCTTAAAAAGAAATAACCATAGTAAAACGTTTAATTTTAGAATCAAAGGTAATGTGGAAATGGTCTATTAATTTTAGCTCCTAGCAAAATAAATAGCTAGGCGACACACTTGTTCAATGGAAGTACTCTCATCTCCTGATATTACTTTATACATAGGTTTAGATATAATATAAACTTCCTTGATTAAAATGAATGGGTTTAATTAAAATATCACGCCACGATATGTCTACGACATTACCAAACGTAGAGTTATATAACAGAAAAATTATTATTCATAGAAGTAAAGCAGACAAATCTTTGAATAGACAGCACGACATTTTTGCACTGTGGAAGGGAGTGAGATGGCTGAAGAGGGAAAATTAACAGCGTTTTGCAAGTAAACTCTAAGAATGCACTCTAAACATAGTCCATAAGCTTAGATAAATATAGTTGTCCCCTGATTTCATAAACTAAATAATTTAAAATAATAACATTAATGCTTTGATTTTTATTTCCTTTTTTATTATTAAAATGGGTTAGTGTAATATGGTTGTTGAACGCCACTTTCACCAATATTCCAGTTATATAGATGTCGACAGTTTTTATTGGCTGAATATCCGGAGAAATTAGTGACCTTTCGAAGCTCAAATTTATCACATAAGGCTGTACTGACGCGAATGAAACTCACACCTTTGGTGGCGATAGACTCTAATTCCATAGCGAGGTCTAATTACAAAATGTGCAACTTGCATTGCATATCACACACACGCCTCCTTTAATAAAATGAAGCTGTACAAGAGTAACACGACAGGTACCACATGTTGAGCAGGAACTGTTTATCCTTTCGGAGCACCTGAGTTCATCTCCGGTTATAAGCAGGGTTCGTGTTGCTCGATCTTTAGTTTCGGTGTAGTGTTTTGAACATCATTGTTTGTCCCTTTTCTTTTGCCCATTGTATTATCTGTCCTTCAATTTGCGGCTTTTTTCTTACTACCTCTTTGCTATCTTCAAACCTGTCTTGTTGTAAGATACATATTTACTTACCTGCCCTCATGAGCTTATTTGTTTAAGTTCTTCTTCAACAGACTTTATTCTAGTGCTGGTATTTGGTTGTATCATTTCCAATTTTTAATTAATTGAAATAATATAACTCACTCATATGAAGTCGTAAACAACAATAGTGGTTAAGTAGTGCATTTATGTGTCATGCAAAGCGACAATATGTTGTATCCATTAACCTAAGCTTCTCTCCTCTTCTTCAGAAAAAAATAGTAAGATTTTGGGGATGCAGACGATCAAAATGAATTTTAGATATCTTCCTTGTTGTCCAGTGTCACGTGGAATGGACATATTTATCATAAATACTAAATTTAAAAACACAAATTCTGAAACTCTGACATGAAAATGAATGTCTTATATCATGTAGCGTATATATTCAAACCGTTTTATTCATTGCAATATAGGTTATTATAGTCGTTCTTACTTCAAAACAATCTGTGTCACGAAGATTAAATATAATATATAAAAGGTTCGTTCAAGATTCGGCCGTTCTTTATAACAACGCTGCTCACAAGGATAGCATATTTCTCGCATGTTGAAAACGCTGGTATGATCGCATAGTTTCACCAAGAGGTGATGTTTGGATCCTTAATACTAGTTTTAACCCGTCATTTTTTTTATTGAAGTGTCTGAACCAAGCCAGGGAAGATAGCGGTCATGTATATGTGTGCTAGGGGTATCTAATTCTACTTGTAAGCACTTCCCGGTATTTTCCTCATTCATAATATATTACCGGGTTTGTAACTAGAGTACCACGACGGGTGCCACAAGTGGAGCAGGAACGGCCCAATGAAAATGTCAGTCGAAGTTCAAATGGTCATGTGAGGTACTGTCATCCGTTTCCGTCGTCGTCATAATCGTCTGTAAGCTTCTAACATTTCAGCATATTTCTCACAAACCACTTGCCTAATTGGCGCCGAAGTTGGTAGAAATGTTATTTCGGTAGTCCTTAACATGTTTTACGAGTTTCGTTTCATACCGAATTTAATAAAGCTGATAGGCAAATTACGCTTTCTGGTTGTCTTAAATTTTAATCTTCTTCTCCGCAACGCATGTATGATATAATTTTCTTTTTCTTTATATGGTCTTCTAAGAAGTCTGTTTTTGTTTTGTCAGTCGGAAATTGAAAATGACCGTCCCACAGATCAAATTTAACATAGGACCTTGCGGGAAAATATTTTAAAATTATTCTTGTTTGAACCACAAAGCCACATGACAGCATGCGTGTTTTATCTATCCAAATCCATAAGGCCGTATAGAGAAATCTCAGAAACCATAAATTTTATTGAACCGAAACTGTGCATGGACTATCATAGGATGGACCCATACAAAATTCTAATTGTATGTGTGGATCGAAAATTCAAGATGGTCGTCACCACAGGTCAATTTAATATGAAAAAATAGTTTAGAATTATTCTTCTGTGAAACTACTGAACCACTTGACAGCAGACTTGACAAAATGTGTTTTTGTGTCAACCGGAAATCAAAGATGGCTGTCACTGCAGGTCATAGTTTTATCATAGGATCCTAAGGGGAAATGTTTGTTTTTTTATTACAGAAACTATAAATGTTATTAAACCCAAACTGTACATTGAAAATCTTTGGATGGTTCCTTTCAAAATTTAACATTTTCTGTCGAACGAAAATCCAAAATGGCCGACGCCACAGGGAACATTTAGCAAAGGATCCTATGAGAAAATTATTTAAGCTTTTTTCTTATGTTAAATCTCATAGCCCTTGTTGGAATGTTCCTTGGATTGTTCTTTACAAAAAAAAAGGTTGATATCAAATTTAGTGCGCACTGCACATTTCTGGAATAACCTTCATCAGTTACACTCGATGCCAAAAAATATTAAAGTTTTGGGAACAAGGAAACCAAAAGGCCTAGACATGAGAGCCAAGTACGGCTAAAAGTTAAAACTAAAAATTTCATGCAGTACTACTCACTCCTATCAAGTATTCCAAAGCATATAAAGAAGCATATAAGAGAAAATTTGACTGATTGTTTTAATACTTTCAACCCAGAAGATATCTTCCTAGAAAGAATGAAAAATAATAAAGATATAAAATTTATTTGTATTAGTTTAGTAAACAACATTGTTCATATTCCAATGCAAAAGTTCTTGAAATGGGAAGAGAAACTCCAATGTGTTATTCCAAATTGGTTCATATATTTCAATATTCTTAGGAAGTGCTGTAAAAATGTATATTTAATTAATTTTCAATATAAATATTTGCATAGAGTGATTCCTACAAATACCTTTTTGTTCAAAATTCATGTCAAAGATAGCAAATCTTGCTCATTTTGCAATGTAGAAGACGAAACCATTGAACATTTATTTTTTGACTGTCCTTGTACTTATAAATTTTGGAGAGTTTTCTTTGAATGCCTGAAGAGATATTTTAACAATATTAAATTAAACAAAAAAAATGTTTTAGTTGGATTTCAAACACTTCAGGATAACCTATTATTGAATTTACTCACAATAATTACAAAAAACTATATCTATAAATGTAAATTTAAAGACAAAATTCCAAATATTGTGGAATTAAAAAAAAAAAAAATTACTATTCTCTTGAATTATACATAGCTAGAAAAAACAATAAACTGGCAGCTTTTGAAAAATTCTGGGGCCCTTTAAAATATATTTTTCCTGATTTATAACTTTAATTGTCATTATTTGCTTGTTATCACCAGTATCAATAGGATCAAGTGTACAAAGTGAGAAAATTGAGTGGAGGAGTGAAAAGAATGTGTGTGTGTTGTTGAGTGAATGAAAATGTCAGCAAATTACAAATAATCTATGTATCTTATAATTTAATTTAAAAATTTGTTAAAAAAAACCCCAAATAGTCACAAATTGTACATGTACTATATATTAGTATATATTTTTTGAAAAAACCCAGACACCTTAGTCAGGTGGTGGTGTAGGGGTTATGTAAAATCCTGACTATTGAAAAAAAAAAAAAAAAGTACGGCTAAAGTCACCCATGCCTGAGGGAGTAGAACCTTAGTTTTAATAATAATTGCATGATTTAGGAACTGTAAATTGTGATAAAAAATGTATCTAATAAATCATGTCAGTGCCGAAGCAGATAATATGTCTTTTTGTGTCTATCCGAAATCCAAGACAGGATCATATAGAAAAATGAAAATCACGAAGTAACAGATAAATAGTTATTGGATTGTCATTTTGGCTGACTTTACAAGACTTTGATTAACTGTGGGAATATGACTAAAAAGGCAAATTTTTCTCACCCAAAAACCTCAAACTTACTTGAACATAAACGTGCATGTATAAGCTGGTTAACCTCTAGTTTGTCGTTAGTAATCACTTTAAATTGGGTGTTGCTGTACAACTGCTTAAGACGTTTATAATACAGTATCATTAAGATTATTTGCACCTAATCCCACGCAGACTGTCCATACCAACGCCCTATGCTTATCGACAAAAGCCACTTAGAAGAAATTACTGAAGTATTATATTATCGCATACTAGTCAGAGAAGGGTTGCTTGTATGTCAGAAAACTGCTCTCTGTATAATAGAAGAACATTTTATGAATAAGCTTATATTGGACATTGATTTTATGTCTTCACTCTCCAATTATTACTAAATATGAAATTTCTACTGCCAAAGATGACCTAATAGTAACTTATTTGATTTTGTAATTTTGTAAATCGAAGAAATGTCTGTTTCATTATATCCCAATGATGCTTTGTATTCTGATCATTGTCTTCATTCAATTGAATAAGATTAATTTAGTCGGCTTAGATACGGTTATGCTAAAACCACTTCATTGACGGAACGTGTGGGTGGCTAACCTGACAGAATTGTACTCATTATGAAATAATTTGTCAGCTTCTTACGTCGTACTGATGTCACCAGTCGTTTTCATTTGAATGTTTACAGAACAAGTGTCTAATCAAAATATATTAAGACAGCATTCCCGATTTAAGCCCAAAGAGGTGTCAAGTCAAATCAAAATCCAGTCATTCAACACTTCTGTTGTTGTAACTATCATAATTCAGATTACTTGATTGTGAACAACTGCTTCTTTGTCTCAAATCATGTAATGACATCCATTTTTTAATGGTTAGTGTGCTTACTTTGAGTGCACACGACGCGTTTCTACAATAACCTTCATCGGGTACGCTCGAAGTCAAAAGATTTGAAAGCTAAATAATTTAAAAGTCTTTGGGAACAGGTCAATCTAATGGCTTAAACAAGATAGCCCAAATCGAATAAGGCTGAGAGAGGTTGACCTTAGTTTAAAAAGCTTACATTATTTCAGAACACGAACACTAATTCCAAGTCTTAGTGGTCGTGATCGTATGGTAGTTGGATTTACAACTATCTGTGCAATCGGTGTCTATCACCAATAAAGTTTTGAGTTCGAATACCGCTCATGGCGAGATGTATTCGATACAACATTATGTGATAAAATTTATCAGTGACTTGAGACAGGGCCGTGGTCTTCTCCGATTTCCTCCACAAATAAAAATGACCACCATGATGTAACTGAAACATTGTTGTCAGTGGCTATAATTTGCAAATCAACAATATAGAGAAGGAAAAGAGACATTCTGTCGATTTCATGAATTTGGTTTTTTATTTTTAAATCTTCCCGCGAATCGAGTCTTGTCAAGATTTATACAACGTTTTGTGACCACTCATGAAATTTTAATTAATCGTCTTCTTGTGAAAATAACAAAATACATGCCATCCTTCTGAAATAAAACCAAGTTAAATAATTCAAATAACAGCAGACATTTGAGATAAACTATTGGTTTTAATTAAAGAAACGTTAGAGAATACCGACTGGGCAATCTGACAATATAGGATACACAAGACGAAGATTGTACTTTTTCTTTTGGCCATTGTGTTGTCTGTTCTTCTTCGATAAACGGATTCTGATTACCTCTTTGGTATCTTCAAACTCTTCATGGACACCACTATATAAGGTGTATTGTACTTTTAATTTCAAATCCACGATAGTAGTATTTGTGTTCAATACATGTTATCTTCTTAATGATTAAGGGTAATAACAAAATTACCGAACTCCGAACAATCTTACAAAGGGAAAGTCAAAACTCATAATTATATAAACAGACAAAATCAGTCAACAACCGGAAAACTGTGAAAACCGTAATGATATCATTTCTATTTTTTCCACTAATTCACTGATTACTTACACATGTTTTTAATCAGATCTAAGGATATTATTACCAATGTTCATGTACAAAGGTGTAACATGAGAACATTGTATACAATATTCACACAAACGTGACTAATAACAAAACACTACATAACGAAATCAAATCAAAAACAAATATATATATATATATATACAATCTAATTAAAATTAGATGTTTTTTTTATATCTTTTGCTGTTATTGTTGATTTGGTGATACATTAACATCTAACAGTATAGTAGATTAAAGTCAGGTAACCGTTCATTTTTCTTTGATCATACAATAATTGCAAGACAGAGAAATACATTGACCAATTGTACTGCATCTGTCATCGTGTGCTATATCTCAAGATTTAAGTATGCTCATCGCTGATTGGTCGGTTGAAATAAACGTTAGAGAATATGGAAGGGGCAATAAAAAAAGGACAATCCAGAGAAACTGGCAACATGGGGTACACAAGACGAAGAAAAACAAAACAAAAACACAACGCAGTATGTGTTAGACACCACTATGCGCAAACACAAGTCATACGGAACTCAGAACGCAAAGACACATAATAGGATAACACTAAAAACTAAATAGATGAGCAACACGGACCACATACAAAAACCCGGGGTGAACCCAGATGCGAGGCGTAAGCAGTTCCTGCTTCCTATAAGATACCAACCGTGTTACTCATATATAGTGTCAAATATGAACCCGGACACGACCTTAACAGCTATGTTGTTAGTCTATAATACGTATTGGTTCTTGGAAGCTATAACATAATCACCATTTTCTAAAGAAATATGGGAACTTTTGAATGACATAAAGAAAATAATCTGTCCAATTGATGACAATTAGGGCAAACATTAAAAAATCGAGGAATAAATGTTAATAAAGAGTAGGCATCAAATTAATTTTACTGTATGTAAAATCTACACAAGCTCTGAAACCTTGGAATGCTTGTCCAATGGGAATTTTATATTTGAAGTACGAATCGTAGTGTATTATCCAAAGTCAAATGGGGTGGGGTGTTGTGGTCCCGCAATCAGTGTATATCACTATTCGAACCCCGCTCAGCCGAGTTGTATTCTATACAATATTGTGATAAAGTTTGTCAGTCACTTGCGGCAGGTCGGTGGTTTTCTGCGGGTACTCCTGTTTCCTCCACCAATAAAACGGACAGTCACGATATACCTTAAATATTGTTGAAAGTGGCGTTATACACTATACACCCCAAAGTCTATGATGTAACGGCAAATGAGTCAGGTATTTTTGTCACACTGAATTCCTTTTTAATAGAATGAGTAGAATTCCCCTCGTGAAGAGATACGTGTGATATCAATTAACCATATATACATCTAATGATCATTGTTAACATATGAAACTGCAGATACATTTTGATAAGTAACTCGACAACGCGTGATACAATTTTTTATCCTACGCACGTTGTGGACACACGTTTGTATAAAGTACATTTTCAATCATTTTATTTCATTCGTAACGAGTCAATTCCAGTATGATATAATTACATGTAGTTATTTCATTTTAATAGTTAGCGAAACATGACCGAATTCCCCATGTACCATAGAGTTTTGAATACCATTTCAAATTCGGAGAATCTTTTTTTCTTCTTAAGAACAGGAGGTTAACCCTGTCTATCTTGAGGGAAGACGACATCAAATAACGAATACTTTGCTTGTGCCATACGAGAGATGATTTCGATCTCATAAAATATACCCTTTAATAAATATAAGAATTAGCCATTTCAGTTTGATTATCTTGGAAATTGAAACTCAGTAAATTGCTCACTTTTCGCTCAGACAATATCAGCACGTTTAACATACAGAGATTGGCAGACAATTTCAAATTCTCCCAGAATTTTCAAATCTTATCTATATATTAATGTATAAGTGAAAAGTTGAGTTGTGTACAAGTGTTCATATCCTTAAAAATTGAGATTGCTTTTTACACAATACTAAAGATTTGCATCTGATCCAATACGGTTGTATCGAATCATTTCCATTCCGTCAAAAACTTTTTATTTTCGTCTGCCAAACCACGAGATCTTGATGGAATGTTAGGCACTGGACTTCCGGTGTCAATGTACACAACGAAAACTCCAATCGATAAGTGCCGTTTTAACGTTACCCAACTTAAAGAATTTTTTTACATTTTCTGTAAAAGACAGATATCAATTACATTATTCTATTTGTATCAAAAACTTCAATGCACAGACAATTACTTCTTTAAAATTAAATTTGTTTTATTTCTTTATTTACTGCTGTCAGCAATATTAGCTACCAAAGCGTATCGGACTATGTATGACTTTCTAAAGAGGGAGAGTTCATAATCTACCTGTAAGATGCCAATACGATTTATTTGATAATTCAGTGAAGTCTTTTTCCTGTATCACCGACAATACTTGACTATATGAATAACATGACGGGTGTTTCTGGATTGTCCATCCTTGATTACCCCTTCGGTTTTCTCTAATGTTTATTTACGGTAAGGTTGTGAAATCTGGCGATTCAGTAATTTAGATATTATTGATAGAGAGACTTTTGCAAAATATTACTGAGCCTGAGGACATCGACTACTAATTTATGCTAATGTACGGTGAACATGGATGTGGATCCCATGTCAGTATATATCAGAATTTGTACGGTGAATACTTAGTGTAAAATTGTAAACCATAAAGAAAATAAAACATCTCACATTTTGTGTTAAATTTTGTTCTTATAACATTCACAGCACAATTATATATCTGACTTGATAACATTTTGTCAAAATGAATAAACTATTTTTGCATCTGTACATGCTGAAAATCTCTCTTTCCATCAACGACGTCTCCATATTCTGAACTGTTCATCAAGACACTGCCAATGAACTGTACATGAACCAAATTGACGAGCTTAGCTATTCGTATACCCCTTATTACGACCTGATATTCTGAGGGTTCATTAATCTGAAGTCGATTGATCTTAGGCCGATGGTCTATTAGTCCGCACTGTTACAAGAACATGATGCCAATTAAACAACAACCGTATATTTTATCCAATGTTCTCTACTGAATCAAGACCACCCCACACAATTCAAATAAGCAAGATAATTATACAAGCATAATAAGTTATGAAACCACTATTTCCAACATAAAAAACAACAAAAAATGAAAATATTTCAAATCAATTCTTTTACTAATTATCTTATATTCATTTACAAACTATTCACTAATATGAATTGGATTATCCTTTTTATTGATGAAAAAACCCAGATTAGCTTAATACTTGTATAACAAAACATGACGCATACAATTACATTAGCTAGGTCGTAAATAAAGTGTAAAATGTAAGCAATTTCGTCATTTTTGACATTAAGGTATATTACAAACTGTCCCAATACTTTAGTGGGGTTCGTGTTTCACGATCTTTAGTTTTCTGTGTAGTGTTTTGTAGATCTTTGTTTGTCTTTTTGTTGTCTGTCCTTCGAGTTACTGATCCTGATTACCCATTTGGTATATTCAAGCTGTTCTTGCAGGCCCGGATTTAGGGGGGGATTTGGGTGTGTTTCCACTGAAATCGGTAAGGAAACAGCATTTAATTCATCAGAACACTATTAATGGATGCAATTTCTCAAACAACCGGTGGTTTCGGGGGCTGTGCTACCTGATCCCCCTACATGAGCCCTACACTGTACACTCTGGGGACCTAGGTGGTCCCAGACACACTGTCCAGATGTCACGCCCCTAACATAAAGACATGGGTCAGCGCATATTTTTGACGCTTAATGGACGGCCGGACGACTTAAATCAACAATTTGCATCATGCAAGTCCTGCAAGAAAAAACGAAACAATCAATTGTTCATGTCTGAATGTCTTTCAGACCAGCGAAACTTCGGATAGATGTCCCTCCTATCAGTTTACCTTCGGATCGGTTTATCTCCGGTCTAGTGTACACTCGGACCAATATAACGGAATATATGTACCTTGCAACAACTTATTCCTACTCTTTTATTAATAACTAACTACGTCCCTGCTTTTCTTGTATAATTTAAATTTCATATCTTTCCTATTTTGTCATTCATTGTGCCAATGTGTTTACAATGGTTTGTAAGGAATAACATTGTCTTGTCTTTACCAGTAAACCAGTCATCCTTAACATAACTGAAATATTGTTGGAAGTGACGTTAAACACATATAGCTCTAATCCTTAATTAAGCAATTATATTTATTAAACTAATCATTTTATTTTTTAGAAGATGTGTTTCTTCGTTCACTAAATACATGTTCATACTGTCCGACAAAATATTCAATAACACATAAATTCTTTAAATACTTTTGAATTAAAAGAAAAATGGCAATGGATAGAAAACCTATTAACAGATTCTGCTAGAACACAAAACAAACTTTGTCAAGATACATTAAAAAAGACAAAACATAGGGTACGAGGATGGTGGTTAAAATATGTTCTTATATCACGAATTATAAGCAAATAATCTCTTTCCGTATATAGATAAATATGGAAAACATCTATATGTAGCTCATGCCCTATTCGTGATAATAGCACAACATTCAACCGATACACTGCAAAATGGGGGGAAAATGCCAGAAAAGAACTCAAATTGCAGACACCGTCCCTTTAACATATTTGTTCATATTTTTATTTGATCCTTTTAATTAAAATATTTAATTCGCTAATCAAAACTAAGGTTCTCCTCCCGCAGGCAAATATGACATGATCCGATTTTGGCTATCATATTCAGGGTCCTTTGGTTTTATTGCTCTTCAACACTTTTAGATAATTTGGTTTTCCAATCTATTGACTGAGCGTACCTTATGAATGAGAAAGGTGATATCACTTTATAGTGTTATAGAGGTAATGTCTTCAGAGCCCAGGTACTTTATGGGGATAAGCTTCTCCTGCTGCAGACATGGCAAATTTCTTTTGAAAATCGAAATTACATGGAATAGGTAGAGGATATTCATGATCAGCTCTTTATTTCACAGATGTCGCCCCTGTTTTGTCGCCTTTACTCTCAGTTGTTTGTAGGAGGGCTCATGTCTTATTTATGTTAGTTGTGTTTGTTGAGTATAGTGGTGTTTACGTATTGACTGTATATATGATACGAGTAGCATGATGGGTGTCCTGTAAGATGCAGGAACTACTTCCCCGGTATTATGATGGGGTCCGTGTTATTCCTCTTTTTAGTTTTTTGTGTTGTGCTATTATTTGTCTTTACCTTCCGAGTTCCGTGTTGTGATGTCCGTTACGATTTCGGCATAAAAACGATGCTCGGTTCGTCTTTACCTCCAGTTGTTTGTAGGAGGGCTCGTGTCTTATTTACGTTATTTGTGTTTGTTTGCGTATAGTGGTGTCCAACATATATTGTGTTGTATTTTTCTTCATATTGCTTACCCTATGTTGTCAGTTTCTCTGGATTGTCCATTTTTGATTGCCCCTTCGGTATTCTCTAGCGCTTAATTAAAATCCTCATAATTAGAACATGCTGTAGAATATCACAGTATACAAAGGACCTGAGGTGCAGTTCACCAAAACTTCGTGCTTGATTGGGACCGATTTATTGTCAGCTAATAATAATATCACGTATCATGTGTCACGAAGATATAATATTCAAGATTATAGCGTTCTTTATAACAAAGTTGTTCGAGGGTTGACATTTCATTCACATGTGGAAAGCCCTTGCATGTCCGCATCATTTCATTACGAGAGGAGGATTGGGCCCATAAAATTAGTTTAACCCCGCACTGAAATGCCTGAACCAAGCCAGGAAAGTGAGCGATCATGCATTTGTGTGTTAGAGGTATCGATTTTGCTTCTGTCGAGGATTTTGATATTTGATTTTGAATTGTTCTGACAATGTGGTATCTTTTTTTTTGCATTTTTATTAAAAGTTATTTCAATCGTTCATTAGTTTCAAGTTTACGTAAAACGTTGAAACTATATATGGGTTAAGACATTACTTATGAAAAGCCACAAAGTACATGTACTATAAACAAGTAAACAGGTTAGACTGAAAGATACAACACGTGATATTGTTGTTGTCTGCTAACACCAACATTTTCTACCGCTAATAATGCACTAAATAGGAGAGACTTTATGAAAACAATTAGTTTAGATTTCACACGACTGAAACACACTAAACTGTCCTAATGGCGTATAATGTTTGACCATACATTATCAGCTTAGTTTCATAATAAGTAATTTTAGCAACATTACACGTTGCTAATCATTTCCTTGGCATAATGTTGTGTAAAGGTTGCGAGGTATACCATTACCAAATGACGGCAGTAACTCAGTCCCTAGTGCGAAGAGAATGCAATGCTCATTGTACATAAAAATGCAAATTGCAGCACCCTTTTGGACATTGTGTTTTCTGTCCTTCTTCGTATGGTAGTTGGATTTACAAGTACCTGTGCAATCCGTGCCTGTCATCACTATTGTTGTGAGGTCGAACCCTGTTCATGTACTCGATGCAGCATTATGTGATAAAATATGTCAGTGACTTGTGACAGGTCGGTGGTTTTCTCCAGGTACTCCGGTTTCCTCCACCAATAAAATTGGCCTCCACGACATACTGAAATATTATTGAAAGTGGCGTTAAACACCATTAACCATAAACCAAAACATCCTTTTGGCAAACAAAACATCTGTCTATATTCCCACATTTTATCTGTATGATTTATTGTTCGTATGCGTGTTCTTGTCACCCGAAATACTTCACATTTAACTTCAAACATCAATCAATCATATAAGACCCCATACAATCGGGGAGAGAAACAAACAAGGAACTGTATTGATGCATGTTTTCCCGCTTCCATGCATGCCACTGATCTTTGAAAAACCCAAATTCAATATTGGCCAACAAATTCATGATGAAAAACATTAGGAGAGATGACTAATCGTGAGTAATGGAAATCCCTGAACAAACTGTGTTACAGATGTTACAGAAAGCGCTCATAATTAGAACGTGGTAAATATATACGTAGAGACTCTATATGTGATGGTAAATTTACGATAGGTATATTAGAATGAGTAAGCTTTCCAAATCTGATTTCCTTTTGCGCCATAGTCAAGGAATATGTCAGACAGAGCTTGAAGATACCAAAGGGGTAATCAGAATCCGTAAATCGAAGGACAAACAACACAATGGCCAAAAGAAACAAAGACAAATAACGATCTACAAAACATACACATAAAACGAATAACACGAAGCCCACTCGAAGCGGGGATGAACTCAGGGGCTTCAAAGTATCAAACAGGGCTGCTGTATTGTAGTGTTTGTGTTACAGATGAATTAGAAAGCCCTGATAATTAGAACGTGCTAAATATAAACGTAGAGACTCTATATGCGATGGAAAATTTACGATAGGTATATTAGAATGACTGGGCTTTCCAAATCACATTTCCTTTTGCGTCATAGGCGTGAAATATGTCAAAGTATCCAACAGGGCGGTATTGTACTGTAGTGATTGATGGCATGAATTGAATTGGACTCGATTCTATATCGACTTAAATTTATATACAGTTGTATAATTTGTCAGTTACTTCAATCATTCAGTAGTTCTAAGTTTACATAGAGCTTTAAAATTTAACACGGAAATATGGGTTAAGACATTACCTATGTAAAACCAGAAAGTACATGTACTATCAACAAATAAACAGGTTAGACTGAAAGATACAACACGTCATATTGTTGTCGTCTGCTACCACCAGCAATTTCTACCGCTAATAATGCACTAAATAGGAGAGACTTTATGAAAACAATTATACAGGGAATCAACTTCAGATTTCACACGAGGGAATCCCACCCTATAGTAATATGACATATTTTCTCCGCTACAAGGGTAAAACGATGAAAGGCAATTAATATCATTGACGTGATATTATACTAAACTGTCCTAATGACGTATATTGTTTGACCATACATTATCAGCTTATTTTCATAATAAGTAATTTTAGCAACATTACCCGTTGCTAATCATGTACTTGGCATGATGTTGTGTAAAGGATACGAGTTATACCATTACCGCTGTTGATAACGGACCCCTAAATGACGGGCCGTAACTCAGTCCCTAGTGTGAAGAGAATACAATGCTCATTGTACATAAAAATACAGATTGCAACACCCTTTTCGCCATTGTCTTGTCTATCCTTCGAGTTATTGATTCTGACCACCCCTTTGGTATCTTCAAACTCTTCCTACAATGGGCAATTTTCTTGGGAGTGTTCGTTGGTGTCTCTTTGAAAGGCAAACATCTCCTCGTATTCCTTTTAGCAAGGGGGCCGTTGTGGTCGTAATCGTATGGTAGTTGGATTTACAACTACCTGTGCAATCCGTGCCTGTCATCACTATTGTTGTTAGTTCGAACCCCGTTCATGGCGAGGTGTACTCGATACAACATTATGTGATAAAATTTGTCAGTGACTTGCGACAGGTCGGTGGTTTTCTCCGGTTACTCCGGTTTCCTCCACCAATAAAATCGGCCTCCACGATATAACTGAAGTATTGTTGAAAGTGGCGTTAAACTCCATTAACCAAACAATCCTTTTGGCATACAAAACATCCGTCTATATTCCCACATTTTATCTGTATGATTTATTGTTCGCATACGTGCTCTTGTCATCTGAAATACTTCACATATTGTTCGCATACGTGCTCTTGTCATCTGAAATACTTCACATTTAACCTCAAGCAACACTCGTTCATATAAGAACCCTATAAAATTGGGGAGAGAAAGCAGTCACTGTGGTGATATAAGTTTATCCGCTTCCATGCATGCCACTGATCTTTCCAAGAAAGGAAATTCAAATAATGACCTAAAAATCCATGATGAAAAACATTTTAAGAGATGACTAATTTGAGTAATGGAAATTCCTGAACACACTGTGTGACAGATGAACTGGAATGCCCTGATAATTAGAACGTGCTAAATATATACGTAGATCCTATATGCGATGGTAAATTTACGATAGGTATATTAGAATGAGTGGGCTTTTCAAATCTGATTTCCTTTTGCAGTCAAGGAATATGCCAAGCAGAGTTTGAAGATACCAAAGGGGTAATCAGAATCCGTAAATCGAAGGACAAACAACACAATGGCCAAAGGAATCAAGGACAACAGGACAAATAACGATCTAAACAACATACACATGAAACGAGTAGCACTATCCCCACTAAAACTGACGATGAACGCAGGGGCTTAAAAGTATCCAACAGGAATGTTGTATTGTAGTGCTGGATTGCATAAGTTGGATTGGACTCGATTCTTTATCGACTTAAATTTATATACAGCTGTCCTTTTTCTTTTGACCATTATGTTGTCTGTTCTCCTTCGATATATGGATATAAATATGCACATTGCATTACCTCGCAACGAGCAACAGTTTGTTGGAAGTGGTCGCTGGTGCCTCTTGGCAAGCCAACATTTTCCGAACTTGTCAACTATTTCCTCATATTCATGGTGGCAAACACAACATCAATCTATATTCTCCCCTTTTATATGTATGATTTTTTGTTCGTATACGTGTTCTTGTCATCTGAAATACTTCACATTTAACTTCAAGCAATACCCATTCATATAAGAATCCCATAAAATGGGGGAGAGAAACCAGGTACTGTGGTGATGCAAATTTATCCGCTTCCATGCATGACACTGATCTTTAAAAAACGAAAATTCAATATTGGCCTACAAATTCATGATGAAACACATTTGGAGAGATGACTAATCGTGAGTAAGGGAAATCCCTGAGCAAGCTGTTTGTGTTACAGATGAATTAGAAAGCGCTGATAATTAGAACATGCTAAATATATACGTACTCTATATGCGATGGTAAATTTACGATAGGTATATTAGAATGAGTAGGTTTTCCAAATCTGATTTCCTTTTGCGTCATAGTCAAGACATATGTCAAAGTATTCAACAGGGCGGTTTTGTACTGTAGTGTTTGATGGCATGAATTGAATTGGACTCGATTCTATATCGACTTAAATTTATATACAGTTGTATAATTTGTCAGTTATTTCAATCATTCAGAAGTTCTAAGTTTACATAAAGCTTTGAAATTAAACAAGAAAATATGAGTTATGCAAGGATATGTAAGAAGAATTTGAGGATATCAAAGAGGTAATCATAAGACGTAAATCGAAGAAGGACAGACAACACAATGGCCAAAAGAAAAATGAGAAACAACGACCCACAAAATTTGTCACAGAAAACTAAAGATCGAGCAACACGAACTCCACTAAAGACCAGGGCCGAACTCAGGTGCTGCGGATTGGTAATCATTTCCTGCTCCACTAGAGGCACCCGTCGTGTTACTCTAGTTACAAACCCAGTGATAAACAATGAATGAGGAAAGGACCGGAAAGTGTTTACGATGGAACATATCCGTGGTCATTTGTGACACAGATGTTTCGTAACGGTTCCGTAACCAATTCATGGTGGCGGCCGTAAACCTTTCGAGGTGATCACTTCAATTTAACCATTAGGAACCCTTGGTTCAGTAGCTTCCTTGTTAGCAGCAAGTCTCTATTAAGGAAATCCTGATAAGAACCAGAAAGTACAAGTGATATCAATAAACAAATCAAGTTACATCTAATACAGATCATTTTGTTCTCTTAACACCAACATGATCCACCTTCACAGATTAATTAAATATGACAGACTTAATAAAACAATTGTACATGGGATCAAATTAAGAGTCACATGAGACAACCGCGCCCTATTGCGATATGACTTACTTGCACTGTTACAGGGCACAACTATTAATGCTATTGATCTCATTGACGTTATACTATATGAAATAAATTCGATATTTGCTATCATAATCTCTGCCAGGGAATAATCATACATAACCGGTTTGTCTTCATAGATAAATAATTTTAACAACAGTACACGTTGTTTGTAAAGAACAGCAAGCAATGCATGTGATTGGTACAATTTCATATATAGTTTACGAGATATATCCCTTAAATGACGGGATGTATGTCAATCCATCGTGTCTAGAGAATACCATGCTCCGTGTAGATAAAAAGACCACTGGCAGCAGTTCACAATAAACAACATTTTGTCGAGAGATGTTGGTGTTTTGTTGCAAGGCAACATTTTCGGAAGTAAAGTTGGAAGATAGCAAAGGGGTAATCATCAGACGTAAATCGAATGACAGAAAATACAATGGCCAAAAAGAAAAGGGACAAACAACAATGATCTATAAAACACTACACAGAAAACTAAAGATCGAGTAACACGAACCCCACAATAAAAACCAGAAATGAAACCCGTCATATTGCTCTGGTTACAAACCCGGTGATAACTGGTTAACCATTACGGAATATCTGTGTCATAAATAATATGGTCCGTTTGTCGTAATCATAATCCAGTTCTTTCCTCATTCATGAGTTATCACCAGGTTTGTAACCAGAGCAATATGACGGGTGCCACAATTGGTGCAGGAACTGTTTACCCCACCAGAGCACCCGTTTCATTTCTGTTTTTTATTGTGGGGTTTGTGTTACTCGATCTTTAGTTTTCTGTGTAGTGTTTTGTGGATAATTGTTGTTTGTCCCTTTTCTTTTTGGCCATTGTATTTTCTGTCATTCGATTTACGTCTGATGATTACCCCTTTGCTATCTTCCAACTTTACTTCCGAAAATGTTGCCTTGCAACAAAACACCAACATCTCTCGACAAAATGTTGTTTATTGTGAACTGCTGCCAGTGGTCTTTTTATCTACAATGAGCATGGTATTCTCTAGACACGATGGATTGACATACATCCCGTTATTTAGGGAATATATCTCGTAAACTATATATGAAATTGTACCAATCACATGCATTGCTTTTCTTTACAAACAACGTGTACTGTTGTTAAAATTATTTATCTATGAAGACAAGCCGGTTATGTATAAGTATACCCTTGCAGAGATTATGATAGCAAATATCAAATTTATTTCATATAGTATAACGTCAATGAGATCAATAGCATTAATAGTTGTGCCCTGTAACAGTGAAATTAAGCCATATCGCAATAGGGCGCGGTTGTCTCATGTGACTCTTAATTTGATCCCATGTACAATTGTTTTATTAAGTCTGTCATATTTAATTAATCTATGAAGGTGGATCATGTTGGTGTTAAGAGAGGAAAATGATCTGTATTATCATTAGATGTAACTTGATTTGTTTATTGATATCACTTGTACTTTCTGGTTCTTATCAGGATTTCCTTAATAGAGACTTGCTGCTAACAAGGAAGCTACTGAACCAAGGGTTCCTAGTGGTTAAATTGAAGTGATCACCTCGAAAGGTTTACGGCCGCCACCATGACTTGGTTACGGAACCGTTACGAAACATCTGTGTCACAAATGACCACGGATATGTTCCATCGTAAACACTTTCCGGTCCTTTCCTCATTCATGGCTTATCACTGGGTTTGTAACTAGAGTAACACGACGGGTGCCACTAGTGGAGCAGGAACTGATAACCCATCCGCAGCACCTGAGTTCGCCCCTGGTTTTTAGTGGGGTTCGTGTTACTCGATCTTTAGTTTTCTGTGACAAATTTTGTAGGTCGTTGTTTCTCATTTTTCTTTTGGCCAGTGTGTTGTCTGTCCTTCTTCGATTTACGTCTTATGATTACCTCTTTGATATCCTCAAGCTCTTCTTACATATCCTTGCATAACTCATACTTTCTTGTTTAATTTCAAAGCTTTATGTAAACTTAGAACTTCTGAATGATTGAAATAACTGACAAATTATACAACTGTATATCAATGTTAAGTCGATATAGAATCGAGTCCAATTCAATTCATGCCATCAAAAACAACAGTACAAAACCACCCTGTTGGATACTTTGACATATTTCTTGACTATGACGCAAAAGGAAATCAGATTTGGAAAACCTACTCATTCTAATATACTTATCGTAAATTTACCATCGCATATAGAGTACGTATATATTTAGTACGTTCTAATTATCAGTGCTTTCTAATTCACCTGTAACACAAACAGTTTGCTCAGGGATTTCCATTACTCACGATTAGTCATCTCGTCAAATGCGTAATATCATGAATTTGCAGACCATTATTGAATTTCCGTTTTTCAAAGATCAGTGGCATGCATGGAAGCGGATAAACTTACATCATCACAGTGACTGCTTTCTCTCCCCAATTGTATAGGGTTCTTATATGAACGAGTGTTGTTTGACGTTAAATGTGAAGTATTTTCAGATGACAGGAACACGTATACAGACAATAAATCATACATATAAAAGGGGAGAATATGGACACATTGTGTTTGCCACAAGGAATATGAGGAAATAGTTGACAAGTTCGAAAAATTTTGCCTTGACAAAAGGGACCAGCGACCACTTCCAACAAACTGTTGCTCGTTGCGAGGTAATGAAATGTGTATATTTATATACAATGAGCATTGCATTCTCCATACACGAGGAATTTAATTACGTCTCGTCATTAGGGGGCTGTTTTCTCCTCTGCGATAATAGTATATCTCGTAGATAGCTTATAGATACCCAAAGGGGTCATCACAATCCATAAATCGAAGAAGAGCAGACAACATAATGGCTAAAAGAAAAAGGACACGAGGACAACGATCTACAAAACATACCTATGTACAAAATTGTGCGAAGGACATGATTAACCACTCGCTACAAACAGCGTGTAATGTTGCTAAAATTACTTATTTATGAAAATAAGCTGATAATGTTTGACCAAACAATTTACGCGAATATGACGATTCATTATAATATTACGCCAATGAGATTAATTGCCTTTCATCGTTTTAACCTGTATCGGCCAAAGTACATGTATATCATATTGTTATAGGATTGGTTCCCTCATGTGAATCTTAATTTGATCCCATGTACAATTGGTTCATAACCGTTTACCATATTTAGTTCATCTGTGAAGCTGGGTCATGTTGGTGTTAAGAGAAGAATATGACGTACCGGTATCTTATCTTTAGATGTAACTTTTTTGTTTATTGGTATCACATGTACTTTCTGGTTTTACATTGGTAATGTCTTAAATCATATTTCCCTGTTTAAATCTAAAGCTTTATGTAAACTTCTGAATAATTGAACAAATTATACAGCTGTATATAAATTTAAGTCCATAAAGAATCGGGTCCAATTCAATTTATGCCATTCAAACACTACAATACAGCAGCCCTGTTGGATAATTTGAAGCCCCTGAGTTCATCCCCGCTTTGAGTGGGGTTCGTGTTATTCGTTTTATGTGTATGTTTTGTAGATCGTTATTTGTCCTTTTGCCCTTGTTTCTTTTGGCCATTGTGTTGTTTGTCCTTCTTCGATTTACGGATTCTGATTACCTCTTTGGTATCTTAGATTTACAGATTCCGGCAAACAGGAAGTAGGAATCTGCCATCGATAGTTGCTGAGAAAAATGCGACGAAAAATACCTTGGAGGGACGGACGGACGGAGGTAAAACAGTATACCCCCTCTCCTCTCCGGGGAGCGGGTGTATAAATATTATGTTGATTTTTAGCAGAAAACAACAAATCCAGCTGTCTTGCCTTTCAAATTAACCTTTGTATTTGTTAATATTACGCAAGTGCCCGGTGTGTTGGCGCACCTTATATGTCAACTCAGTTGCATCGATGTACACAAGATTACTTTATGAAACGGAAAAAAAGTATTTTGAGCTTCATTGTATATGCTACTTGTTGTATATTGTACTTCATAATACATTTTTAGCGGAACACAGTAAACTAAATGTAAAACCCAACCCCCTTTTCTCAACTTTCTATGTCCGGTGTGTTGGCGCATGTAGTTTGAAAATAGTTCTAGAAATATTTAAAATGAAATACTATAAAACAATTAGTATAATGTTTTGTGAACACATTAAGATATGATATTACGTATTTACATAACCAGTCATTAAAATATATCCAATACCGTTCAAGTGATATACCCATAAATATTTAGGTGAACTCCCAACAGAGAAGAAGTTTAAAAAAATGCAACCTCATAGAACTAACATGAAACAGTTTAAGCATAGATTTATTGTTTATTTTGGAATATCGTATCACCTACATTGTACGATATGTATACTCCATATATGCTGCTGGAATGTTGGTACATAAAAATAGAAAGTTCACAATGTGAAGCTTGAAATATTGATGTAAAATGTATTGATTTTAGTTTTCCTATTGTAAATATTCCATTTTCACGTATTCATATCACCATCTCTCTTGCAAATAGGGTCTACGTATTAAAGCTAATGGAATAAACGTTAGTGATGAGTGGTGTCTTTTACTTACAATGAGCGTTACGTGCTCTATACACGAGGGACTGATTTACGTACCGTCATTAGAGGGAGTTTTCTCCCCAGTGGAAATCGTATATGGTTTATTAGATATATTTTGATTGAACTTTACAGTTCCTAAATCATGTAATTATTATTAAAACTAATGCACTCCTAACTCATGCATAGTTGACCTTAGTCGATTTTCGTTATTCTGTTTAGGCCCTTTGGTTTTCTTGCTCCCAAAGATTTTAAAATTATTTGGCTTTCAAGTATTTCGACTTTGCACGTATTTGATGAAGCTTATTCCAGAAACGCGTCGTGCGTACTAAATTGGATATCTACGTTTTCTTACTATAACTCTATACAAAATTGCGCCAATGAAATGAATAGCCACTCATTACAAACAACGTGGAAGGCTGTTAAAATTATTTACTGGTGGAAGTAAGCCGATTATGTATGATAAAACAATATCCAGTTTATTATAATATCACGTCAATGAGATGGATTACCTTTCATTGCTGTACCCAGTAACGGAAAAAGTAGGTCATATTGCTGTATGGAAAGGTTCCCATGTGTGAATGGTAATTTGACTCCATGTGCAGTTGTTTTCATAAAGTCTATCGCATTTATCACGTTGGTCCTAGCATGAAAGAAACAAATCACATGTTTTATCATTCAGTCTAATCTTTTTGTTTGTTGGTATCACATGTACTTTGTGGTTTTACATAAGTATTGTCTTAACTCATATTTCCTTGTTTAATTTTAATATTTTTAATTTAAATTCAAAATATTATGTAAGTTTGGAACTAATGAACGAATGAAATGACTTGTAAATGATCCAGATCTATGTGAATTTTAGTTGAGAAAGGGTCTGTTCGATTTCAAATTATGACATCATCTGCAAATGGTTTGTCGACAGTGCAACGGATCAGCATTGGCTTATTTCTTGAATATGACACAAAAGAAATATGAGTTGTGAAATTTATGACAAATGCCATCCTTATTGTTTTCCTATTGTAAATTTTTCATTTTTGAATAGTAATATCCCTCTCTCTATCGTATATAGGGTCTACGTATCACAATTGATACGATATTCTGCACCATGGTCCAATTATCAGGACTTTCTAAATAGGGTAACTACATCTGTCAAATAAATTGTTTGTTCAGGTATACCCACTACAAATGCTTACGTCATCTCTCAAAATTGGTGTCATCATGACTTTGGCGACCATTTAAGAATATTTTTTTTAAACCGCGGTTCATAGTAGGAGAAACTTACATTAACACAGTATATTGTCTCACTCCCTGTTTTTGTTGGATCTTCTCTGATTGCTTGTTGTGTAGCCTTAAAGGAGTAATATTTCAGATGTACTGATGTGGAGATGTCGGGAACAAGTTTGCAAACAAACAACATTGTATGTCAAAGATGGTGAAACATTGGATAGTTTTGCCTTGTAAATGTGCAGTGTGGCGATCAGTTTTATTGATAGAGGAAATCGGAGTATCCGGAGAAAACCAACAACCTGTTGCAAGTCACTGACAAACTTTATCACATAAAGTTGTATAATTCTTATATGATTTACATAATTAGAAATCCTATACTCTGATTGGGTATAAGCGCTTATGGAGGCGGGGTTTTTGTCAGTTTATTTTCGATAGACGATGTTCACCGGACTACTGTTTCCATAATGTAAGCAAAATGGCGGCTTGGATTCCCGATAATTAAAAAAGATAAAAAAAACAATGTTTATTGTTAATAATCGACAATTATTGTTATAGTCAGGTCCAATTTTCTGAAAAGGTGAAGTCCAGCGGCATTTTATTAGTATTTGGTCCAACATAGTTTTTTATCCTAATTTGGGTATGATGAATTCAAAAAAATATGTTGGCCATTAGTAAAAGGTCATCTAGGGGTTGAAAATTTCAAATTAAGATGGCACCCCTAAAATCGCGAATATTTTCGATCGATAATAATTCAGAATGGCTCAAATTTTCTTTTATACATTGAAATCGGTATAAATCTACTGGTATAACATGCATAGGTTTAAATACAACAGAATTGTAACTTTAATATATATAAACCTTGTTTGCGCATGCGTAAATCACTATTTCGTGCGTTTTCGGCTGTAACTAAATCCTAGAATTAACACATTGCTCACGTTTACTCTGATGACTTTTACAGAGGTCTGTGCATGGCAATTTGGCCTTTTTACAGCTGCATCGTAACGTTATACAACCAGTGGAGCACTGACACGATATCATTTCAAGACATGCTTGTGGGACCGGATCAAGTGTCATAAGAAGTGGTATTAAGCGATCACCATCCAAGCTCCAACCCATGGTTACAGGAGAAGGCAAAACTGGCTTGACAACATTCGCTTGTTTCCACACACTTGCTTGAAAGTGAGCTCTCTCAATGTGCAATTTCAACGCATCACTAGTAGGGGGAAGACTTTCTGGACTCTTCGATTTTCCAAACATCAGATCCCGAGCTTCATCAGAGGTATCAGTCACTTGATTGTAAAGTTTGCATATGAAAACCTCGGCTAATTTGATCTTCTCGTCAGTTAGTTCTGCTTCTCCAATTCCTTCAAGAAGATTAACATCTTGCTCATAAACCTTATACGCCGTTTTCTTCGAAATCCCATAGAAGAAGGACGTAGTATCACAGCCAGTAATTGAGTGAAATGTCAATAAATTTTGGGCCATACATCTTGTAGGCAAATTCGTCTCTAAAACAGAGTGTATTGTTATATTCTCTGGGCTTTTAGATGTTCCTGCCATCATCCATATCTTGATATCCATTCCGTAAGCATGATGCAGTAAAAGCAAAAAGACATCGGTATCGGTTGCAGATACAGCGATAGTTCGGCAGTTAAATACCTTTTTGCAATGAAGCATGTGGAGAATCATGCGCATGTCTGCCTCTTCATGTGTTGCCTTCAAGTTATCTAAATTCAGGCTCTTGTCATTGCTGTCTGTCTGGTCCTCGGAAATAAACCCCCCTCCAGTGACCACAACTTTGCCTTCAGGAGCTTACCGGAAGAGTTATGTTACCAAAAAGAAGGCCAAGTCTTCTTTATTTGCAGACAAAGAAAGAAAACTTGGCAAATTAGAAGGTAGAGGAGCGTTACGATTTTCAATTACTCTTCTAATTGGCTGTACGGATTTTGATCTTTTTTTCCGTGTTCCTGATTTTATAGACTGTACGATATCGATCAAGAACAACATCAATTCGTCTAAATCTAACACCTTTTCTTAGCACGACTCCCACATGCATGTCTGCATATTCACCAAATGTCCTCCAACCTTGGTGTTTCAAACTCTGAACAAGAATTTGCCATATATAATCAATGCAGCTCTATCATTAAAGTCTATTAGACCATTAATATCTATTTTTTCCATCCAAAGTGGAGTCATTTATGTCAATATTGTCAGCCGTAAAATGAGTGAACACCTTATCCTCTAAATTATGTAGCACAAAACATTCGGTAATCACGTCCAGTGATTCTAACGACTTCTCTGCCAGTCCAGTATCTATCTTGAACACATCATGGTGATTCAATGTATGCCCAGCAGAGTGAAACAGGTTTACCAACTGCTTAGGTCTGGTCATCTGGTGTATTGTGCAAGACAGGCCAATATGTGTTGGTGTCCATTCTCTACCCTCACTGATACCGTACACTATGTCTTGACAAACGCTGAGGATTTTGGTTTGTTTTGTACTCTTTGAATCTTCAGGATTACCGTCTTGGTTCCAAATATCCTGACCACCATACACGAGATTCAGGAACGTAAATAAACGGTCGGGGACACAATTGATTGCATCATCGTCGTTAACATTGAGACCTACATGACCGTCCATTCCTATCAAATCCCCTCTGATCTTTAGTGCAACATGAACAAGTGTAGGAAGAAATTGTCCTTTGGATCATAATTTGGCATAGTAAGCCCTTCATCTTCCTCCAACGGAGTTGCTCCTTGGTAATGAAGTTCTCCCAAAACATGTTGCGAGTATGTATGAGGAATCAGCAGGGTTTTCCTTTCAAAAATCGGCCGATGAAGTGGGCGTACAAATTGATATTCGTCACAGAGTCTGTTTTGTAAGTATTCTTTAAATGTTGTTTTGCGGGAGATAAATGACTGAGGGATATCTCGGTTGGTCTGTGCTACTAGTGAGCAATATCTTTCCGAAACATCAGACAGTTGGAGTATTTTGATTTTTAGAGGCAGCATATCCAAGTTCTTGAACTAAAAAAATCATTGCAAGATCTATTGTTTCTCATTCCTTTTTCGTTTTCTGTGTATCATATTTGAACGCATTGAGACATTTGTTATGATATTTCCCTTCTGCAGCTATTAAATCATTGAACCCTGCTAAACGTAAACGCATAGTATTTTCCAATTTTGAATCTTGCAAGATCTTATTGCTGACAGAAAACGTTGAAATATTGATCAACTTATCTTTGTTGGAAGTCTCACAAAAAATGCATAGATTCCAATCGACTGGTTTTACAGATTTTCTACTCGAGTATTTGGACGTCGACGGAGCCATCGAATCCGAACATGTAACTCCATGTTCCTGCTTTGGCGATTCAACATCTGCCTTTTGCCCTTCAGCTCTGGCTTCAAAGGTTTTGATTTGTTTCTGATGAGTGAACTCAGGATAACATTTTCTATGGCAAAAGACTTCGTCTGGTGTATGAAGCTTTTCTAGTCGACCAATAGCCTCATAATATCGTACGTCTCTTATCTTTTGTCTTTGAGAGGCACGTTCTTTCGGGGTCTGAATTCCCCTTTGCATTTTATGTTCTAGGGCATCTGTTTTATTTTCCTGACAAATAACACACTTGTTAACATCGTATTGGCCAGAAAAAAGATCGTTTTCTAATATTTAAGGTTATATCCATTTTGAACTATCGATGGTTTAGCATGTGCTTAGAAACTGTCGACTAAAGCAAATATACAGAAAGCATCAATAATTTTTCGAGTATTGGGTAATCTTGATCTTTATACTTTTAAAAAAATATTAGAATTAAGTAGCATTGCATGTCAATTGTCATTTCGCCTACATGGTTTTGAATCCGAATCATAGGGAAATGCACTAGAACGGGTTATTATCCTACAGATTGGTGATACAATAGATACTTGCCCCTGACACCCCCACCCTCGAGGGGGTAATACCATGTGATATAGACAAATAAATAGCTGATACCTAATATATAGCTTTATTCCAACATTCCTACTCTCATACGGTCCATTAATGAACAATGCTGAATATGGTTTGTTCTCAAATGTTGTTTTTGGGTAGTCATTTTGTCCGCCATTTTGTGACGTTAAACGACATTTTTCGAATGGCCAACATAGATTTTTGGATTCAGCGACCCTGAAATAGGGTGAAAAGGTATGTTGGACTAAATACTAATAAAATGCCGCTAGACTCTTTAAACGACGACTTTTTCAAAAATCCGACCTGACTATTAGATATGAAATAAAAAAATAAATGCCAATGAAAAAAAAGCTTGTACAAAAAAATTCCGGAAAAAATACTTAAGACAACCATCTATCGACTTTGACTTTTGTAGTATATCGTCATCCTGTGACGTTGTTTACAAGGGACGCTGATTGACACAAGCTGGTTACTGATTTATTTTAGGATTTTGTGAGAATTTTACTTGTTTGAGTAGCTAAATGCAAAATGCCAACAAATTGGAAAATATCAGTAACTTAATTACATCACCGTCTAGTTCAATGTAGGAAAACAACTTAAACAAGGTTAGTGCATTTTGTTATTCATGGTCGACACACATCAATGGAATGTATGTGTGCGTACTGGGGATCCCCAAAGGTAAATTTTCAAAACAAATGAAAAAAAAACTTATTTACAGAATTATAAGGATTAAACACATTTTAACCGGAGTTTATCAATGTATAACCTGGACCAAGTCACTCACAAACTTACATAAAAGTCCTTCGGCCTGAGCGAGATTCGAACTTACAACATTGATCAGTAGGAAATATGTGGAAATCGTGTATCACATAAACTCTAGTGTGCCAATGACATAAGTGTGTCCACTTATTACACATAAACAACGTATAATGTTGTTAAAATTATTTATTCATGAAAATAAACCGATAATGTATGATTAAACAAAATTGGCGGATGTGACAGCAAATATCGAGTTTATTATAATGTCACGTCAATGGGGGTGAATTGCCTTTCAAAGTTGTACCCGTAGCAGAGAATGTGTGTCACATTATTATAGGGCGAGGTTCCATCGTGTGAATCTTAAGTTGATCCCCTCTACAATTGTTGTTATTAAGTCTATTATATTTAGTCATTATGTTGGTGTTAGCAGGAGATAAATCTCTTATTTTTTAATTTAACCTTTTTATATGAAAATATCACATGTACTTTGTTGTTTTACATAAGTAGTATTTTAGCGCAGCTTCATCAACACATGTTTGTTTGATTGATGGTGTTTATTGCCACTTTCAACAATATTTCAGTCATATCGTGGCGGTCAGTTTTATTGGTGGAGAAATCCAGAAGACCCGGTGAAAACCACCGAACTGTCGTAAGTCACTGACCAACTTTATCACATAATGTTGTACACCTCGCCCTGATCGAGATTCGAACTCACAACATCAGTGGTAATAGGCACTGATTGCATAGGTAGTTGTAAATCCAACTACCATACGATCTCGGCCACGACGGCCCCTATGAAAATCGCGAGCTGATGAACGATTAAGATAACATGTAAAATATCCAGCTGTATGATCATTTTAGTTGATGAAGAATCGGTTCAATTTTCAAATTAAGCAATTGTAAACCGATTTTAAACCCAGATACTCACGAATGATAACTAAATGTAGTTCCTATTTCTTATAATACACTCGCTATATTACGTAGAGTAAAGGCCGGATAAAAATATACGGAAAAGGGAAAGATACACTGGCATTTGTTTTTGTAAAGTCTTATCATATATATAGAAAAGATGAAGATACCAGAGGGGTATTCAGAAGCCGTAAATCGAAGGACGGACAATACAATGGCCACAATAAAAAGGACGGACAATACAATGGCCACAATAAAAAGGACAGACACTACAATGGCCACAATAAAAAGGACAGACACTACAATGGCCACAATAAAAAGGACGGACAATACAATGGCCACAATAAAAAAGACAAAATGACAAACACTACACACAAAACTAATGATTGAGCAACACAAATCTCACCAAAAACCGGGGGTGAATTCAGGTGTTCCACTAATGGCAGAAGATCGTGTTGGTGTTGGCAAGAGATAACAACAATATGACGTATCTTATCCTTCAGTGTAATCTTTCTTTTTGTTGTAATTACACGTACTTTGTGGTTTTTACATAGGTATTTTCAGGACTTTCTTAAATAGTGGACTACATATGTCAAATAAATTGTTTCTTCTTAAATATCAACTACTTACACTTAAGTCGTCTCTCAAAATGTTTTTCATCATGAATTTGTAGACTTTCATTGAATTTCCGATATTATTTTTAATCAGTGTCATGCATGGAGCCGGATAAGCCTACATTAACACAATACCTGGTTTCTCTTCCAATTTTATGTTATCTTGTATCATTTTTGTTGTTGTGGTTGTTGAACGTTCAGTAAGAAGCATTTTAGATAACGAGAACATGCTTACAAACAATAAATCACGTAGATAAAAGGTGGGAATATAGACACATGTTTTGTTTGCCACAGAAAAATAGGGAGACAATGGATAGGCTCGGTAATTGTGCCTTGTAAATAGACACCAACAACGACTCCCAACAAACTGACCGCTGTACAGTTGTTTATATAAAATCTTCTTATTAAGTTCATTCGTGACGAAATATCATGTTGGTTTCAGCAGAAGACAACAGCAGCACTTGTCTTGTTTTTAAATAAAACCTTTTTATTTGTTGATATCACAGAGATGTCCGGTGTGTTGACACACCTTACAGTTCAACATACTCGTACCGATGTACACGAGATTAATTTATGGATTCAAGCTTCATTGCATATGTTGTTGATTATATATTGCATTTCATAATAATTTTTGCCGGAACATGATAAACTAAAGGTTGACAACACCTCCCTTTTTTTCTCTACTTTCTGTGTCCGATGTGCTGGTGCATGTGGTTTGAAAAAAGCTCTAGCCATAAATAAAATGACGGTTTGTTCATGCAATACTATAAAACTACTAGTGTAAGGTCTTGTGAACCCTTTCAGCAATGATATTGAGGATTTGCATAACCATTTATGTAATGTTTTGTCGACAGCACTACGAGCCCGCTGCATAATTTCACTTATTTCTTGAATATCACACAAAAGAAATATGTGTTGTGAAATTGATTTTCTCCACCAATAAAACTGACCGCCACGATATGATTAAAATATTGTTGAAAGTGGCAATAAACACCATCAATCAAACAAACACGTGTTGATGAAGCTGCGCTAAAATACTACTTATGTAAAACAACAAAGTACATGTGATACTTTCATATAAAAAGGTTAAATTAAAAGATAAGGGACTTATCTCCTGCTAACACCAACATAATCTTCCGTCATAAATTGACTAAATTTAATAGACTTAACAACAACAATTGTACAGGGATTAACTTAAGATTCACACGATGGAACCTCGCCCTATAGTAATGTGACATACTTTCTCTGCTACAGGTACAACTTTGAAAGGCAATTCACCTCCATTGACGTGACATTATAATAAACTCGATATTTGCTGTCACATCCGCCAATATTGTTTAATCATACATTTATCGGTTTATTTTCATGAATAAATAATTTTAACAAAATTATACGTTGTTTGTGTGTAATAAGTGGGCACACTTATGTCATTGGCACACTAGAGTTTATGTGATACACGATTTCCACATATGAATAAAAGTCCCCCTACTAGGCGAGTAGTACTTGATACAACATTATGTGATAAAGTTTGTCAGTGACTTGCAACAGGTCGTTGGTTTTCTCCGGATACTCCGATTTCCTCTATCAATAAAACTGATCGCCACACTGCACATTTACAAGGCAAAACTATCCAATGTTTCACCATCTTTGACATACAATGTTGTTTGTTTGCAAACTTGTTCCTGACATCTCCACATCAGTACATCTGTAATATTTATCTTTAAGGCTATACAACAAGCATTCAGAGAGGATCCAACAAAAACAGGGAGTGAGACAATATACTGTGTTAATGTAAGTTTCTCCTACTATGAACCGCGGTTTAAAAAAAAATATTCTTAAATGGTCGCCAAAGTCATGATGACACCAATGTTGAGAGATGACGTAAGCATTTGTAGTGGGTATACCTGAACAAACAATTTATTTGACAGATGTAGTTACCCTATTTAGAAAGTCCTGATAATTGGACCATGGTGCAGAATATCGTATCAACTGGGATACGTAGACCCTATATACGATAGAGAGAGGGATATTACTATTCAAAAATGATAAATTTACAATAGGAAAACAGTAAGGATTGCATTTGTCATAAATTTCACAACTCATATTTCTTTTGTGTCATATTCAAGAAATAAGTCAATGCTGATCTGTTGCACTGTCGACACACCATTCGCAGTTGATTTCATAATTTGAAATCGAACAGACCCTTTCTCAACTAAAATTCACATAGATCTGGATCATTTACAAGTCATTTCAATCGTTCATTAGTTTCAAGCTTACATAATATTTTGAATTTAAATTAAAAATATTAAAATTAAACAAGGAAATATGAGTTAAGACAATACTTATGTATAACCACAAAGTGCATGTGATACCAACAAACAAAAAGATTAGACTGAATGATAAAACACGTTATGTGTTTCTTTCATGCTAGGACCAACGTGATAAATGCGATAGACTTTATGAAAACAATTGTACATAGGGTCAAATTACCATTCACACATGGGAACCTTTCCATACAGCAATATGACCTACTCTTTCCGTTACTGGGTACAACAATGAAAGGTAATCCATCTCATTGACGTGATATTATAATAAACTGGATATTGTTTTATCATACATAATCGGCTTACTTCCATCAGTAAATAATTTTAACAGCATTCCACGTTGTTTGTAATGAATGGCTATTCATTTCATTGGCGCAATTTTGTATAGAGTTATAGTAAGAAAACGTAGATATCCAATTTAGTACGCATGACGCGTTTCTGGAATAAGCTTCATCAAATACGTGCAAAGTCGAAATACTTGAAAGCCAAATAATTTTAAAATCTTTGGGAGCAAAAAAACCAAAGGGCCTAAACAGAATAACGAAAATCGACTAAGGTCAACAATGCATGAGTTAGGAGTGCATTAGTTTTAATAATAATTACATGATT
Source organism: Bathymodiolus brooksi (assembly GCA_963680875.1). Lineage (NCBI taxonomy): Eukaryota > Metazoa > Mollusca > Bivalvia > Mytilida > Modiolidae > Bathymodiolus > Bathymodiolus brooksi. The sequence continues at coordinate 62,024,010 of OY804575.1, forward strand.
TAGGAACTGTAAAGTTCAATCAAAATATATCTAATAAACCATATACGATTTCCACTGGGGAGAAAACTCCCTCTAATGACGGTACGTAAATCAGTCCCTCGTGTATAGAGCACGTAACGCTCATTGTAAGTAAAAGACACCACTCATCACTAACGTTTATTCCATTAGCTTTAATACGTAGACCCTATTTGCAAGAGAGATGGTGATATGATTACGTGAAAATGGAATATTTACAATAGGAAAACTAAAATCAATACATTTTCCATCAATATTTCAACCTTCACATTGTGAACTTTCTATTATATTTATATTTATATGTACCAACATTCCAGCAGCATATATGGAGTATACATATCGTACAATGTAGGTGATACGATATTCCAAAATAAACAATAAATCTATGTTTAAACTGTTTCATGTTAGTGCTATGAGGTTGCATTTTTTAAAAACTTCTTCTCTGTTGGGAGTTCACCTAAATTTTGATGGGTATATCACTTGAATGGTATTGGATATATTTTAATAACTGGTTATGTAAATACGTAATGTCATATCTTAATGTGTTCACAAAACATTATACTAATTGTTTTATAGTATTTCATTTTATATATTTCTAGATCTATTTTCAAACTACATGCGCCAGCGCACCGGACATAGAAAATTGAGAAAAGGGGGTTGGGTTTTAGATTTAGTTTACCGTGTTCCGCTAAAAATGTATTATGAAGTACAATATACAACAAGTAGCGTATACAATGAAGCTCAAAATACTTTTTTTCCGTTTCATAAAGTAATCTTGTGTACATCGATGCAACTGAGTTGACATATAAGGTGCGCCAACACACCGAGCACTTGTGTAATATTAACAAATACAAAGGTTAAATTGAAAGGCAAGACAGCTGGATCTGTTGTTTTCTGCTAAAAACCAATATGATATTTCGTCATGAATTAGCACAAATATGAGGAAACCTCACCCTAGCCACAATGTGACCTACATCTACTTTCTCTGCTACGAACTATGAAAGAGATTTCATCTCATTGACGTGATAGTATATAGTGTATTTAAAATAATCTCGATATTTGATGTCATAATCGAGTATATTGGGTAATCATACCTAATTAGCTTATTTTCATAAGTGAATAATTTTAACAACATTGCACGTTGATTGTTTTGAATTGGAATTTGGTATGGACAAGAAAAGTTTGAAGATACCAAAGGGATATAATCCCGTACAAGCCATATATCGAAAGGCTGACAACACAATGACCAAAAGAAAAAGGACAAAAAGATTAAAAAAAAAAAAAAAAAACGATCTACAAATCATTACGCAGAATGCTAACGATGGAGCATCGCGAAGCCCACTAAAACATGGGAGTGAACTCTACATGAACTGTCCCTGCTAAGGCTAACCAGTTCCTGCTCCACATGTGTCATCCTTCGTGTTGCTCTTGTTACAAACCCTGTGATAAGTCATAGATGAGGAAAAGACCGGAATGTAATTACGACCACAGGGAACAAATGAGATATACCAATCCCGAAGAGGAGGGAGAAAACTAATGATCTGTTAGAGTACATACAATTAACGTCCATCCCCTGCTGCATTAGAACATTTGACTTATCTACTCTCTACAAAATTATTCCCCACTCAAAGCTAAAAGACAGATTAAAAGAATTAGTCCAACTGTGTTTCATGAAAACGAATGACCAACGTAGACACAAATTCTTTGTCCTAGTAGTGAGTGAGTGAGTGATTATTTTTTAACGCCAATTCAGCAATTTGTCAGCTATATCATGGCGAGAATAAGTTAACTTTCAATGAGACAGGTGATGATGAAGTCCGCTTTGCTGTAGACAAACATGCTGTGTTGGATTTTTATAGTACTAGCTCACTGAAACAGTCCGCGGATAGACATGTCGCTCCACTCGGACACATTATTCTGATTCCGAGGAAACCAGACTCTGCTCTTGCTCCTTAATGCTGCGTACTTAGCGGAGAAGCAACAAATACCAATTTTATAGTCTTTGGTTTGACCCGACCGGGGCTCGAACCCACGATCTACTGCACTCGAGGCGAGCATGCTAACCATTACACCACCGATGTCCTTCCCAGAATTCGTGTTTGATTAAGTATGTAATACTATGGTGTAAATATCAACAAATACAAAGCTTTAATTAAGAGGACAAGACACACCACATTGTTGTCTCTTGCTGACACACCTATTATATGCAACAATAATATATACAAATTTTGACCAAGTGATCAACTTAATAGTCATACCCCCACATATGATAATATATAATTGTTAATTTTAATAGATTTACACGTTATTTGTAATGTCTGGCCATTCAGATTATTGGGGAGATTTTTAAGACTACGCTTCTCTTCCGTCAGACATATGTGACCTTAGATGATTTTGGCTATCCTATTTAGGTTCTTTGGAATTTTAGCTCTTAAAGACTTATCTATTTGGCTTTCAAATACTTTTGCTTTGAGCATACCTCATGAAGGTTATCCCATAAACCCATCGTATGCACTATATACTCCTCGTTTAACGTTTAACAACAATCAATCATATAAGATTCCACAAAAACCGCCAGTGAGACCATGAACTTAAAACGTAGATATATAATTTAGTGTTAGTGTAAGTTGCTCCCTGCGTGGCACCTGTCTTTGAAAACCGGGGGCGACTTACGCACAAGTAGTTGATATCCCTGAACAAACTATTTGTATGACAGATGTAGTCTACTTTTTAGAAAGTCATGTTGAAAATCACATATAGTAGAATATTGTATCGACTGGGAAGTGTACTCTTTATGTTGTCTCTTGCTGACATACATATTATCTGCAATAATAATATATTCAAATGATGAACATGATATCAAAATGATATTCATACGATAGTTGGTTTATGGTGTTTTACGTCACTAGCAACAATATTTCAGTTATATCATGGCTGTTCATACGATGTAACCACACAAGTAAGGGAACATGACCTATTTTCTCTGTTGCGTGTGACAACTTTGAAAGGCAATATCCACCTCATTGATGTCATATAAAATATATAATTAACGCGATATTTCATCTCATGTCAGCTTACATCTTTTATGCATTCACATCCGTTTTTTTTTTATTATAAATAATTGTTAATTTTAATAAATTCCCACGTTATTTGTAATGTCTGGCCATTCACATCATTGGAGAGATTTTTAAGACTACGCTTCTCTTTGCTCAGTGATCTTGGATAATTTTGGCTATCCTGTTTAGGTCCTGTTTAGGTCCTTTGGAATTCTAGCTCCAAAAGACTTTTAAATTATTTGGCTTTCAAAACATTTTGCTTTGGGCGTACCTGATGACGGTTATTCCAGAAATGTATCGTGCGCACAAAATTTGATATCTATATTTTTATTATTCTCGTTATCTATATACTTCTTGTTTAACGTTTAGCAACAATCAATCATATAAGATTCCACAAATACCGTCAATGAGACCATGAACTTAAAACGTAGACATAAAATTTAGTGTTAGTGTAAGTTGCTCCCTGCGTGGCACCTGTCTTTGAAAACCGGGGGCAACTTACGCACAGGTAGTTGATATCCCTGAACAAACTATTTGTATGACAGATGTAGTCTACTGTTTAGAAAGTCATGTTGAATATCACATATAGTAGAATATTGTATCAACTGGGAAGCGTACTCTTTATGTGATAGAGAAAGGGATATTGCTACTTATGATGGCAAATTTACAATAGGAAAATTAAAATCATTACATTTGTCGATATTTCACAACTCATTTGTCTTTTATGCCATATTCGAAAAATAAGTCAAACTATGCATCGGGCTTGCTGTACTGTCGACAAAACGTTCGTGTTTGATTACTTAGGTAAACTGATGTGAATATCAACAAATATAAAGATTAAATTAATAGGACAAGACATATTGTTGTCTCTTGCTGACATACATATTATCTGCAATAATAATATATACAAATTATGAACATGATATCAAAATGATATTCATGCGATACTTGGTTTATGGTGTTTTACGTCACTATCAACAATATTTCAGTTATATCATGGCTGTTCATACGATGTAACCACACAAGTAAAGGAACATGACCTATTTTCTCTGTTGCGTGTGAAAACTTTTAAAGGCAATTAACCTCATTGATGTAATATGAGATATATAATTAACGCGATATTTTATCTCACGTCAGCTTACATCTTTTATACATTCACATCCGGTTTTTTTTAATAATAAACAAGTGAGGACACAGAAATGTGCTGTCCAAAAGGCAAGTGTGGATGTCAATATTTCATATTATTAACTTTGAAAAAACAAAATCATGGACACAGGGTCCTGGATTTTTTTAATAAAAAACTAATCCTGGATTGTTATTTTTGCTTAATGTCCGGTCCTGTGTTTTAATTTCAAATTTTCTTCATAGCCCCCCTCCCCCCCCTAAGGGATATAAAATTGTATCATTAATAATGAATTAATAAATAATAAATTCAGATTTTCTATTTAAAATAAATCTCATTTACAAAACCACTGATATTTGTTCAATTTTTAACGCTGATATAAGCTTTAGTCGCAACAAATTTTGATTTTCCTCTTTAAACTGTCGAAACATAACATATATTTAACTGTAAAATTCACAAATAAAATCCCCCCTCCCCCTTTTCCCTTTTTTCTTGTTTAAATCAATGATCAACAATATTCCAGAATAAACAAATTAATAAATATAACATAGATTTCTTTTACATGCATCTCTTTGCTCTTGTCCAAGATAAAAATTACCTGTGGGTGTTTCCCCACTTCAACTCGTAAATTTACATAGAAATCGGAGATATTTCGTCATAAAACTTCACACATGGTTTTGTCTATCATATTTCTTGAAGACAAACAACATTTTATTGGATGTATCAATATTTTATGAGTATCAACAGTTTTTTCAACGCCGTATCTGTTTCTCGATACAGCCGCCCAATTACAGTGACCCGTGGCCCACTTTAGCACGTTCTACCAGTTTGTTCTTAATAATGTTGTTTAATAATTGTTAATTTTAATAAATGTCCATGTTATTTGCAATGTCTGGCCATTCACATCATTGGGGAGATTTCTAAGACTACGCTTCTCTTCCCTCAGACATACGTGACCTTAGATGATTTGGCTATCCTGTTTAGGTCTTTTGGACTTCTAGCTCCCAACGATTTTTACATTATTTGGCTTTCAAATACTTTTGCTTTGAACGTACCTGATGAAGGCTATTCCATCAATGCATTGTGCGCACAAAATTTGATATCTATATTTCTATTGTTCTCGTTATCTATATACTTCTCGTTTAACAACAATCAATCATATAAGATTCCACAAAAACCGCCAGTGAGACCATGAACTTAAAACGTAGATATATAATTTAGTGTTAGTGTAAGTTGTTCCCTGCGTGCCACCTGTCTTTGAAATCCGGGGGCGACTTACGCACAGGTAGTTGATATCCCTGAACAAACTATTTGTATGACAGATGTAGTCTACTATTTAGAAAGTCATGTTGAATATTACATATAGTAGAATATTGTATCAACTGGGAAGCGTACTCTTTATGTGATAGAGAAAGGGATATTGCTACTTATGATGGAAAATTTACAATAGGAAAATTAGAATCATTACATTTGTCGAAATTTCACAACTAAATTTTCCTTTTATGTCATATTCCAGAAATAAATCAAACTATGCATCGGGCTTGCTGTAATGCCGACAAAACGTTCGTGTTTGATTACTTAGGTAAACTGATGTGAATATCAACAAATATAAAGATTAAATTAATAGGACAAGACATATTGTTGTCTCTTGCTGACATACATATTATCTGCAATAATAATATATACAAATTATGAACATGATATCAAAATGATATTCATGCGATGGTTGGATTATGGTGTTTTACGTCACTATCAGCAATATTTCAGTTACATTATGGCTGTTCATACGATGTAACCACACAAGTAAGGGAACATGACCTATTTTCTCCGTTGCGTGTGACAACTTTGCAAGGCGATCAACCTCATTGATGTAATATGAAATATATAATTAACGCGATATTTCATCTCACGTCAGCTTACATCATTCATACATTCACATCCTGGTTTTTTTTATAATAAATAATTGTTAATTTTAATAAATTTCCACGTTATTTGTAATGTCTGGCCATTCACATCATTGGGGAGATTTTTAAGACTACGCTTCTCTTCCCTCAGACATATGTGACCTTAGATGATTTTGGATATCCTGTTTAGGTCCTTTGGACTTCTAACTCCCAAAGACTTTTAAATTATTTGGCCTTCAAAAACTTTTGCTTTGAGCGTACCTATATACTATATACTTCTCGTTTAACGTTTAGTAACAATCAATCATATAAGATTCCACAAATATCGCCAGTGAGACCATGAACTTAAAACGTAGATATATAATTTAGTGTTAGTGTAAGTTGCACCCTGCGAGGCACCTGTCTTTGAAAGCCGGGGGCGACTTACGCACAAGTAGTTGATATCACTGAACAAACTATTTGTATGACAGATATAGTCTACTATTTAGAAAGTCATGTTGAATATCACATATAGTAGAATATTGTATCAACTGGGAAGCGTACTCTTTATGTGATAGAGAAAGGGATATTGCTACTTATGATGGAACATTTACAATAGGAAAATTAGAATCATTACATTTGTCGAAATTTCACAACTCAATTTTCCTTTTATGTCATATTCGAAAAGTAAGTCAAACTATGCATTGGGCTTGCTTCACTGTTGACAAAACGTTCGTGGTTGATTACCTATGGAAAAATATTAACAAAAACAAAGATTAGATTAAGAGGACAATATTTGCAATATTAATTCATAACCGGTTTTCTTAATAGTAAATAAATGCTAATTTTAATAAATTACCAAGGTGATTGTAATGCCTGGGCATTCACATCAATTGAGCGATTTTGTAATGAACGATTACTGAGGGGAAAACATGAGGAAAAATTAAAACCTACTATTGACCTCAGATGCCTCGATGAATATCATGTTCCATGGGTTGATCAATCCTTGTATTCACCTCATCGAAAGTCATCAATTGTTTAGTAACTCCCAGTGATCGAGTTTGCTGGGAGTGTTCGTTTTCCAGTAAGAAGATAATATCATCTTCACTTTTCCTTCTAGCTACAACAAAGCATCTATCAATATGCCTTTCTTTCACCGATATGGTTTTTCGTCATCAATAATGGATAAAAACAACTACAACTACAACCAATCGTATAATACAAACAAACAAACAAACAAGACAGAGGTGAGTTTGAAGATACCAAAGCGGTAATCAAAACCCGTAACCACAATGTCCAAAAGAAGGACAAACAAGGACTACAAAACACTACACAGAAAACTTCAGATCAAGAAACACAAACCATTCTAAATCGCAGGGGTAAATTTAGGTGCTCCCGAAGGATAAGCTGTTCCTGCTCCACTAGTGGCACCCGATCGTGTACTGTGTTAATTTAAGTTTCTCCTGCTCCATACATAGCATCCGCAGTTGCAAAAACAAAATTATATAATAATGGTCGACCTATTCATGATGCAAAAACATTTGGAGATATGACTTAGACATAACTAGCTTGCTTGACAGATATAATCTCCTATTTAGTAAGAACTGATAATTAGAACATGCTGTAGAATATCGTACCAAGTGGGATAAGTAGACTCTGTATTCAAGAGAAATATTCTGGTATGCTATGAGATAAGCCAAATGGGGAATTAAGAATTGACATGCCAGGCCCAGGCAACATTGAGCACAATACATTGAACGCAGACAACCCAAAAAACAAGAAGCAACACGGACCAATAATATACAGGGGATGAACCCTGGTGCTCGCGAAAGGTAAGCAAGTCCTGTTTCCTATAAGAGTGAGTGAGTTGATTGCTGCTTAGCGCCTATAAGACATCCATATTATAGCTTGAGGTTTGGTTCCAATACATATAAAAGCAAACATGATTTTATCAAGTCGTGAAATTCTTGGAACAAGGAGTTTATTTTAAAACCACTACCATTGGGAAAATTGATTTTTAGGCTAACATTTATTTCCAGAAAACTGTCCTCTTGTTGACATGACGCCTTAGTAGTGTCATTGGGTGTCGGATATACAGTGTTGACATGACGCCTTAGTAGTGTCATTGGGTGTCGGATATACAGTGTTGACATGTCGCCTTAGTAGTGTCATTGGGTGTCGGATATACAGAGGGTCCAACTATAGTGCTACATGATGCAAAGTCCACTTGGTTCATGGCTACATTCGCCTGTTCGGTCATATCTCACATTTATCATTAGTAGGATTCACTGTTCCACGCATAGGAAAAATCTATCCAATAAGAATCAAAAATACATCATTGTGCAAAATATGGAGGAATATTTTAACCTAATTTGATATTTTTAAACACGAAAAGAAACCAAAGTGTTGAGATCCCATCCACCGGCTTCAACACACCACATTTTAGTGCATGTCATAAGTGTGGAGTGGTTTTATGATGAAAATAAATTAATTTGTTTCAGACTTAGTTTCTCTTTTATTTTTTTTAATGAATCGTGTCTGCTGTATAACTAAGGGATTTCATTATTCAATTTGTTTATTTACTTATATTGTTTTCAATTTTTGTTGTTGTTTGTTTTAACCGCCACGATATAACTGAAATATTGTTGAAAGTGGCGTTAACCACCATACATTCTTCCACTTGTTGTTTGTTTTGCAGAAACAATCAACCTTGGACAATTATAACTTGCTATTTCCGAAATTGACGACCATGTTCTTAATAGTACATCATACACATAATCTCTTGACAATATCACAATAATAACTGTAAATAATATAAAAAAAAACTATACCCATTATTAATATTCTACGTTTATGATATATTATTAATATTTCTGTGTTATATCGTTAATCGATATGGAATTAAATAATAATTGGCAGATAGCATAGAACTAATCCAACATATCAATTTATCTAATTAATCGACTACCAATCCTTTACAATAACCATATAATGGTATTGTATGTTTCTAAATTGAAACCCCAATAGAAAACGAGATGATAGCTTTATCACTCTCGGGTTATGGTTTGTAACAAAACAGTATAAATGATGAATAATTATCTATTGCATTTGCTATTGGAGTTTAGAACTATTCCGAGAGTATGTTAATTTTTATGTTGTTATTTCCCTTCGTTTTATTACCGACTTTTTTTTTAATTGCAACATACATCATAACAAAAACAAGTCCGTTACCTTGTGTTTTGAAGCAATATAATATTGTAACTACGCTTTTCATTGATGGAGAAGGTCTTAGACGTCATAAAATTGATTAACAAAAAAGAAAAAAAAAATGCGAATACACAAGGTTTCAAATAACATTAATTGATTCTAACGATATTATGATATGATACAGATTTATTACATCTCCTCATAGTAATCAAACAGCACTCAATCACTTTTAGTAAATGATAATATTTATTCTGACCATTGGACCATTCAAAAACAATTAGAATATGGTATGAACCCTCAAGGGAAACCAGGGGTATTAAAATGATGTCTAGACACTCCACAACGAGTTTCAACTCCTCCGATAAGGGTATAAGATCGAATGCGGAAAAATCAAATAAACAACGTACTCGTATAGCGGGGCCTAAATGAGTACCACTTGTCTGATCACTGATAGTCTGGCATATTCCTTGCATACACTTTTAATAACCGTTGCACTTAAGTATTATTGATTTTGCTGTCAAAAATGTTTTGGCTCAATCAAATTGCATCTTACAATCAAGATAATAATGTCAATAAACGGAACGTCATGGACCCTATATGAAGATGTATAAACAATCTTTACGTAGCCGGAAACGATCAACTTTATTGTGTACATTAATGATAAACAGGTGCCCATTGACAAATTCTGTGTTTTGTGTGATTCGGATATACAAGGATGAATTATAACATGTGAAAAGGGGATGTATTATTATCGGACTCCACTAGACCATTTAAAAGCAAATCTCACTGAAATGTTCCTTGTATTCCCAAGAAAGCTAAATATGATTTCGTCATGGTGGAAATAAGAAGAAACAAACCACGAATTACATGATTGCTATGTTGTTATGATGTTTTTGTACCTATCTTATTTTAATGGCGATTGGAAATCTAAAATGGTCACCATGGGAACTGTTTACCATTGGCTAGCACCTGGCTTCGCCCCCGGATTTTGATGGGATCCGTGTTGTTCATCTTTTTGGGTTTCTGTGTTGTGTTTTTTGTGTTTTGTTTGTGTTCGTCCTGTGTCTTGTTTACCCAGTGTCTCTGAATTGTCCACTCTTGATTGTCCACTCTTGATTGTCCACTCTGAATTGTCCACTCTTGATTGTCCACTCTGAATTGTTCACTCTTTATTGTCCACTCTGAATTGTCCACTCTTGATTGTCCACTCTGAATTGTCCACTCTTGATTGTCCACTCTGAATTGTCCACTCTTGATTGTCCACTCTTGATTGTCCACTCTGAATTGTCCACTCTTGATTGTCCACTCTGAATTGTCCACTCTTGATTGTCCACTCTGAATTGTCCACTCTTGATTGTCCACTCTTGATTGTCCACTCTTGATTGTCCACTCTGAATTGTCCACTCTTGATTGTCCACTCTGAATTGTCCACTCTTGATTGTCCACTCTTGATTGTCCACTCTGAATTGTCCACTCTTGATTGTCCACTCTGAATTGTCCACTCTTGATTGTCCACTCTTGATTGTCCACTCTGAATTGTCCACTCTTGATTGTCCACTCTTGATTGTCCACTCTGAATTGTCCACTCTTGATTGCCCACTCTGAATTGTCCACTCTTGATTGTCCACTCTGAATTGTCCACTCTGAATTGTCCACTCTTGATTGTCCACTCTGAATTGTCCATTCTTGATTGTCCACTCTGAATTGTCCACTCTGAATTGTCCATTCTTGATTGTCCACTCTGAATTGTCCACTCTTGATTGTCCACTCTTGATTGTCTCATTCTGTTTTATCTAACGTTTGTTTCAGATACGAATAAATCAGTTTATTTGAACTAAAGATTCGACGGTCTTTCATCGACATTATGTTTTATACAAATTGAAAATACAAGCTGTCGTTAACCATTATACTATTCTCATAAATTGTTTGAATACACAATGTAAATGAAAGCTCTTTGAATGGTCCGATAATTGGATGGGTTTTTTCTGTGGTTTTTATTTTTATTATTTTGCTTGTTTGTTTATTTGTTGTTTTTGTTTTTGGTGAGGATTTGAGAAATGTAAGTTAATTGCCTTCTATAGAGAATACTATTTTATATATTTCCCAGGGAATCACAACATATGTTCTGCTCTTCTCTACTCTGTAAAATAACAATAAAAATAAGCTTTGTTTCCCCATTGGAATACTATTGCAGGAAATTCTGCATGGGCATAAATCGATAGTTTGCTTGTATGGAATAAAAGTCATGATCAACATTTTTATTAGAAGAATCGTTGATTATAAGTGTTTTGTTGAGAAACAGTTTAACAATAGTGAACATAAAAAATCGAACGTGTAAGTCGATATTCCCTATGAATCTGAAGTACATATATATTGCATAGTTTCTCCGCTGAGGGTTAAAGCTCGTCTGAAAATGACATTCGTTCGCTGGTTTGTGCACGCAGAGGAAATTAGTCAACTCTTTCTAAAGACGGAACGTGTATGAGTGTCTCGTCCACGTTGAATCCCACAGGCAGCAGCTTCTGATATTGACATTCTACATTGTGGCATTTAAATAAGACAAGGCAATTTAAATACCATGATCTAGTGACAATGCTAAGCAGCAGGTGAATAATGTTTGCAGACGAAACAAATGAAGTAACAGGTCGTATATCAGGTTATAAAACGTCATTCAAAGGTATACAGCTGTAACTCATTAAACAATATTATATTTGTCAATACTAATGTCTGGGAGACTTTACTGTCATTGTTAGAGATAACAGGATTAACATTATGTCGAGAACAAGTTACATTTCGATGAGTTGATGATGATGTGTGCTTTGTAATAGATTGTTACTCTTAGCTAGAGGGCCGTGATTGCATGTTAGTTGGATTTGCAAGTATCTATGCAATCAGTGCATATCATCAATAAAGTTGTGAGTTCGAATCCCACTCATGGCGAGGTGTACTCTGTACAACATTGTGTGATAAAGCTTGTCAGTGACTTGCGGCAGGTCGGTTGTTTTCTCCGGGTACTCAGGTTTCCTCTATTAATAAAACTGACCGCCAGGATATAGCTGAAATATTGTTAAATGTGTCCCTAAATACCATAACCCTAACCCTTTCAGTTAGATTTTTTAAAGAGATAGCTCACAAAATCAACAGTCAATGGGAAGACATGTCGTTCCATTCGGAAACATTCCGATTCCGGGTCAACCAGTCTTTCATCTTGCTTATTAATGATGAATACTCAGTGAAAGCGGCAAGCACTAATTTTAAAATCTTTGGTTTTACCCGACCGGTTTATCACGCTCGATTCGAGCCCGCTAATCCATTATATACCATGGGTGGGGGTTATATCAAAATACAGTGCAATGTTAAAGACGTACATCTCAAATTTGTAAAGTTGAAAATAATAAATGGTGGTTCTCTCTAATTTTTTTTTATTATTGTATATCCATATTAACAGCCAACTGCATGTACAAAATGTATATGCTGTAGTAAAGATTCAAGTTGACCTTGATTATATTACAAACAAATACCGTAAAATGTTGCTGCAATATTAAGGCGTTAGTGGTGGATGTTTTATGAAAGTGATATGCATACAAAAACCGCATGGAGATCAGTTTTCAGATCAATACGGCTACGTGCAATGATATAAAAATTGAACGTGTACATTCGTCCGTTTGTTGTGCACACGGAGGTAAATACTCAACTGTTTCGAAAGTCGGAACGTGACTGAGTGTCTAATCCATTGAGATTTCTACCCTTCCTGCAGGTATTTAATTTAATTTAATAAGAAAAGACAGATGGAATTTGAATACTATGATCTATTGAAAATGCTAAGCAGCAGGTTAATAATTCTTGCAGATGAAACAAATTAAATAAAAGGTTTCATATTAGGTTGGAGAACGTCATTGAAAGGTATGCAGCTGTAACTCATTAAACAATATTATATTTGTCAATACTAATGTCTGGGAGACTTTACTGTCATTGTTAGAGATAACAGGATTAACATTATTAAAGCACAGGAGTGAGTCATGAGAACAAGTTACATTTCGACGAGTTGATGATGTGTGCTTTGTAATAGACAGATACTCTTAGCAACCTCTGCCATCAGTGCATATCACCTAGAAAGTTGTGAGTTCGAATTCCGCTCGTTGCGAGGTGTACTCGATACAACATTATGTGATAAAGTTTGTCACTCGATAAAACATAATGTGATAAAATTTGTCAGTGACTTGCGGCTGGTCGGTAGTTTATTGTATTTCCATGTTAACAGTCAACTGCAAGTATGTACTGTAGTTAACATTCAAGTTGGCCTTGAACTGTAGTTAGCATTCAAGTTGACCTTGAACTGTACTTATCATTCAAGTTGACCTTGATTATACTACAAACAAATGCCCATTAGTATCTTCAAGCCTTTCGTATAGAAATGTAAGAGCAATCAGTCATATCCATGAAAAATGACAACCAAAATATTTAGGCGATTTGAAATCCCTTTAAAGAATAGAAGACATTAACAGAATCCGATCATCTTGTGTATGTCGGTGTTATAGAGTCATATTCCTCTTTCACCTTCTTACAATCAAAATATCCCTCTAATGTTCACCTGAGTTCACCCCCGGTTTTTAGTGCGGTTCGTGTTACTCGATCTTTAACTTTATATGTATGTTCTGTAGATCGTTGTTTGTCCTATTTTCCTTTTTCTTTTGGCCATTGTGTTGTCTGTTCTTCGATATACAGATTCTGATTGCCCCTTTGGTGTCTTCAAACTCTTCCTTCAATAACTGTACAACCCTTGATACGTGTTATTTTTATAGTTTGTAAATTTATGAACAGTCCTGTTACTGTATATCGCTTTATATAATTTGCAACCTATAAATATACTAATATATATTAGGTTATGAATATCTGATGAAATATTGGCGGTGTTTATATTTGGCGCTTTTCGTCAAATCCGCCAATAGCACCAAAATAACACAATCGCCAAGTATAGGCGTTATGCAGTACTTAGGAGTTGTCGGTGTTAGAAATAAGGTCAAATAAAAACGTTATGAATTGGCATTATATTTACCACCTTTATACATTTATACGATAAAGGAACCTGACAAAATACTAGTCAACAATTAGGAAGAATATAGTGAAGTGGCATGTGAACCTTATCCTCAGTGAACTAGTATGTGGTGATGACTATAGAGTTTAAATTCAGCTGCGGTCTAGTACAATACAGCATTGCACTAATTATGAAAGTGATCTATTTTTGTCATTTTCTCTCGTTATTTATATTTCTATATTTTCCGCACATTATTGTTAATAATTGATAATACACAATCGTATGTCGTTTCACACCATATTGATAATGGAAATAAGAGTCATAATAATCTAGTAAATATTCGCTTTACAAAACAAACATACATAACAAAATAATAGCTTAAAAATAGTATTTTTCAATAGCCAGTATTAACTATCTTAATTAGCAAGATAAATAAACAGCCTTTAATAAGCAGGTTCAGTAATTGCTGTAAAGACCCTGGACCACACCCACATGAGAGAGTCCACAACAACATGAGTTTTTAAATTTAACAGTAAAATGGAGCTATAAGGGGAGATAATGTGCACAATCGGAAAATTGTGCCTTTCTACATGTAACATATGTATCAACGACTAAAAATGTTTTGATTGACGGCTTCTGATTTCCTCTGTCTTATTGCCGCAAAGCGTTGCTGCAATAATATGAAACCGGCACGGCCATGAATGCTCGCGCATCTGAAAATTATCTGGCAATTTCATCAAAAAGTGTCGAGATTTTTAGGGCCGAGATATATTGGGGACGACTATTTTTTTAGGGCCGAATATAGTCTCATTCAATCGAGCTGTCGTTCCTTTATTCGAGTTATCGTTCCTTACGAAATCTCAAAAGTTAACTTCCGCGTAGAAACAAAAATTCTTGTCAGTTTGTCAGAAGAGATTTAATAAATTAAAAAATATCAATATAAGTAAAACAAGCTAACAAAATGACTTATATTACACACGGGTATCGGGTTTCAGTGGTATCAGACGTACGAGAGAGGGTACGAGACTTCATGATCACCTTTGCGCTTTATGTTAAGAAGATCTTCATTAGTTGAGTGTGTTAGTGTGTTACACGGAACCGGTGTTTACAAAGCGTCGATTTTTTCTTCTTCGACAGTATGTTCAGCCATGTTTGTTAAACAATCCTAAGTACACATTTTATACCATAAAGAGCTCGCTTAAGCTCGCATATTAAGGTGTTAGTGTTGGATGTTTTATAAAAGGGATATGCATACAAAAACCGCATGGAGATCAGTTTTCAGATCAATACGGCTACGTGCAATGATATAAAAATTGAACGTGTACACAGAGACAAATACTCTACTCTTTTAAAGACGAGACTTGAATGAGTGTCTAGTGCATGTAGAATGTCACCCTTCTTGCACGTAATAGACAACATGAAGCCCTTCTGATATTTGATAGTCTGCATTGTGAAATTTAATTAAATAAGAAAAGACAGACGAAATCTAAATACCATGATTTATTGAGAATGCTAGGCAGCAGGTGAATAATACTTGCAGACGTAACAAATAAAATAAAAAGGTCTCATATCAGAACGTCATTCAAAGGTATGCAGCTGTAACTCATTAAGAAATATTGTATTTGTCAATATTAATATCTGGATATCTGGGTGGCTTTTCTGTCATAGTTAGAGATAACAGAATTAACACTATTAAAGCATAGGAGTTATTCAAGAGAACAGTTATTCAGCTCTTTCATGCAAGTTACATTTCGATGAGTTGATGATGCGTGCTTTATAATAGACAGACACACTTAGTTAGAGGGCCGTGATCGCGTATTAGTTGGATATATAACTATCTATGCAATCAGTGCCTATCCTCAATAAAGTTGTGAGTTTGAATCCCACTCATGTCGAGGTTTTCTGTATACAACATTATGTGATAAAGTGACTTGAGGCAGGTCAGTTTTTTTCTCCGGGTACTTCGGTTTCCTCCACCAATAAAAATGACCGCCACGATTTAGCTGAGATATTGTATAAAGTGGCGTTATGCACCATTCACCTTGTGTGTGTCGGTGTTATAGAGTCATGTTCTTCTTTTACCTTCTTACAATCAGAATATCCGTTCATAGTCCAATCACTGTGCAACCCCTGAGATAATAGGTGATTTTCATTGTTTGTGAACTTATCAGTCCGATTACTGTATAACGCTTTATATAACAGTGCTTCTTGTAACCTATAAATACTAGTATATATTAGGTTACGCTATCTCCTAACATATGAAATATTGGCGGTGTTTATATTTGGTGCTTTTCGTCAAATTCGTCAATAGTGCCAAAATAAAGCAATCTCCAAATATAGGCGCTACACAGTATTTGAGAGTTGTTGGTGTTAGAATTAGGGTTAATCTAAAACTGGCATTATATTTACAACTTAGGGACATTAATACGATAAAGGAACCAGAACAAGTATTGGTCAACAATTAGAAAGAATAATGTGTACTAGTGTCATGTGAACCTTAACCTCAGTGAGTTAGTATTTACTAATGACTATAAAATTCAAATTCAGTGGCGGTCTACTACATATCCAATAAACGTACATTGTCGGAAAATATATAATTTATGTGTACGATCTTTAGAAACAGGTAGAAAAGCTTTTCAGGCCTGTTTCGCAGCGAGTGTATGTTTATATTTACGGACAATGTGCGTATATTGTGTTTTATCGTGCAATGCCAAACAAAGTCCAAAACAACTGCCAAATTGTTTGATAATTGTTTCAATCGTCGTTATAAACGTTTTTTTTTACCATAGCTCTACATGAATCATTTACCAAAAACAAATTATTAGGTTCTTGATTAAATAACACTGAAGTTTATTTTACCACTTTATTAGTACTAAAAATCATACAATTACAGGATTGCAGCATTGTACTAATTATGAAAGTGATTCTCTATTTTTGTCATTTTGTCATTATTTATATTTCTATAGTTTCCGCATATAATTGTTATAATACACAATCGTAAGTCGTTTCACACCATATTGATAGTGGAAAAATTTGTCGATTATTTAAAAAAATCAACCTAAAATTATGTTCAGAAAGCAATATCTACGAGCTAGCAATCTTTCGGCGACATCAGGGCGTGATTTAATTTTTTTTAATAATAACCCCCCCCCCCCCCCCCTAAGACCGAACAAACAAAAGAATCTTGGATTAATGCATATTATATATATTTAAAACTATCAAATAATATCTACAAATAAAAGGGTAATATTATAACGATAAAATAATTTAATATTAAAGTAGAATATTATAAATATCGCACATATCTATATTTTATTGGGATTAAATGGAGTACATTGTAGTGGTTGGTAGTGAAATCTGTGTATCGGTCTATTTCTTTGGTCAGTTATGTCGCTTTGTGAGGACTTATTTATCGACACATCTATTTCTAAATATGAATGTGAAACCGCGTCGTTAACATTTCATTTACAGGGCTCTGTATCAACCGTGAAATCTGTTTACCGGTCTATTTCGTTTGGTCAGTTATTTATCGACACATTTATTTCTAAATATGAATTCGAAACCTCACAAGTTGCACAAGGCCATATCAATTATGTTGATACGCTAAAGGTGTTACAGTAGCAGCTGGAACTATAAAATCATTCATTGACTACATTTAGTACTTGATTAGCAGTTTTTAGCCTTCGTGATGATCCTAACAATACCTTACCTTCACGATACGAAATCTTCCAGAAAAAACTAACCCTTCCCCGTCCCCGTGTCATAAAAGACGTTCACCTGCGTTTCAGCTATTCCCAGCGAGGTTCCATCTGTACATGGTCAATATGTCTTTTTTCAATAATTGGAGTAATATCTTTTGAGACGAATTTGTCCAATAGCAGATCGGCCATTGGAATGTACCCGCGAGCTCTAGACAAAAATGTCACTTTCAATATTCTTTTATTTTTTATAAGCAGAAGTGTCATCAACAATCGTAATGATTGACGTGAAGTTAGTGTGTGTACTAGTATAAAGCACAAGTTTATGTAAAGGCTTATATGGTCAATGGTGATCTAGTCCGTCCTACAATAGCAACACCTTAAACGTCACAACATTATTAATTTGCACTTTTGCGGTTTCGGTGATTGTCGATATACGGGAACACACAAAGAATGATACAGGGGGATCCGTACGCAAAATTACGAACCAATGAGAGCAGACAGCGTCGTTAACGCTTCATTTACAGGACCCTGGATCAACCGTGAAATCTGTCTACCTGGTCTATTTCTTGTGGTCAGCTATGTCGAATTGTGAGGCCTTATTTATCGACACATCTATTTCTAAATATAAATTCGAAACCGCAAACATTGTACAAGACCAGATCAATTATGTTGATACGTTAAAGGTGTTACAGTAGCAACTGGAACTATAAAATTATTCATTGACTACATTTAGTCTCAGCGTTTCAGCTACTCCTGGCAAGGTTCCATCTGTACATGGTCTATATGGGTATTTTGATAATTGGAGTAATATCAAAACCTAATTACAAACATTTCAATGACTTAAGCTTTGCTTTAAAGCAACCCCCTTTAAAATAGAACGTCAACATTTTCTTGTTCAAATGACGTGTATGCACGTGCGTTTTTATGTCAATATAACCCCGCCCTTGTTGACATGTGTGATATATTATCGTCTCTATCAGAACATCTCTCTTTATCATGAACGAGTCATCGAGTGCTGTTCGGCGAGGGGATATAGGGAGGTATTACGGTTGACCTATGGGCAGGAAGTTAAGAATGTCACAGGAAAAAAAGAAGATATGATTTATAGATTGCTTTTCAACGTGCCACTCACAACCCGCTCTAACAAACCCGTCATCATTATGAATTTGTGTGAGTTGTCTTTTACGTGCAATAGTTGTATCGTGCACAATAAAAGTAATATTTAACAACAAAATTATATTGTAGAGAGTTCCACTGCACTCTCTGTTGACTGATTTTGTCTGTTTATATACTTATGAGTTTTGACTTTCCCTTTGTAAGATTGTTCGGAGTTCGGTAATTTTGTTATTACCCTTATTTACATTGATAGAAAAGGAACACAAACGAAACAAATAAAAACAAAGCTAAAAACAAATAGTTATCATTGCCAAGAAAATAAACACAAAAACACCAATTAATAATGTGTTCATTAGTTACTTTATTATCATTAAACTGCTTAGAAGCCTGTTTTAAACCCTGGACAACGCTGTCTTAGTGTTTGTGGACTAACATTTTGCTTTTTAGCAGTTGAACAATCTTCATCCTTTAACGTGTATTCGTTTAGATTTTTGCTACACGTTCTGCAGTATAATGTTACGGACATGAAATAAATACAATCCAATTAATATACCATGACTCTGAAGAATATTGTTTCTTTAAAGCATCTCATATCTGAAGACAATCAGATAGAAGACATGTTTGAAGATGCCAAAGGGATAATCAGAAGCCATCAAAGAAGGATAGGCAGTGCAAGGACCAACGGGGTAATCAGAAGCCGTTAATCAAAGAAGGACAGGCAGTGCAAGGACCAAAGGTGTAATCAGAAGCCGTTAATCAAAGAAGGACAGACAGTGCAAGGACCAAAGGGGTAATCAGAAGCCGTTAATCAAAGAAGGACAGACAGTGCAAGGACCAAAGGGGTAATCAGAAGCCGTTAATCAAAGAAGGACAGGCAGTGCAAGGAACAAAGGGGTAATCAGAAGCCGTTAATCAAAGAAGGACAGGCAGTGCAAGGAACAAAAGAAACAAAATGACGAACAATGATAGATAAAACACTACACAGAAAACTAAAGGTCGAACCCAACAACAACTCATGTGCTCCGGGTAGCAGTACCTGCACCAAAATTGGCACCCGTCGTGTTATTCTTGTTACAAACCGGTGATAGAACTATAGTTATGAGTCAGGTCATGTTGTACAAGCATATTTGTACGACCATAATTGCATTCCTTTTTCTTGCTTAAATGTTGGGATAATTAAAAATAAAAGTTGATATCTAATTTAGTGAGAACGAGGCGTTTCTGGAATAACTTTCATCAGGTACACCCATAATCAGCCAGATGGAAAGCCTTTTTTTTTAATCTTTGGGAACACAACAAACGGAAATGGTTACCTATGCCCGAGAGAGATTACCTTTGTAAAATTACCATATTTAGGAACAGCAAATTTCAATAATCTATATATTTTATAAACCACATCCGTGTCAAACACTCTACTAGTAACAAAATCGCCCGTTTAATT
This sequence comes from Bathymodiolus brooksi, assembly GCA_963680875.1. Lineage (NCBI taxonomy): Eukaryota > Metazoa > Mollusca > Bivalvia > Mytilida > Modiolidae > Bathymodiolus > Bathymodiolus brooksi. Next base: position 62,044,587 of record OY804575.1, read on the forward strand.
TTCATAACATTTTAAACTAATTGTTTCACTTATAACTGTTATAAAGTCGTCTTTGTCATCCCCATGAGGAATTTATCATTGTACATTCTGTCATATTTATTATAATCATTGAGAGAACATACTTGAAATTTTACAAACTGTTTACGTACCGAACTTTATTAAGTAGAGAAAATAAAATATCATATGTTTTTTTTCATTTAATTTATGCTCTTGAAATAACCACAGAAAATTATACGGGTGGTTGGGTAAAATCTTGATTCTTGTGGCTATAGCAATAAAAACGTAGATATTAAATTGGATGCACAAGACGCATTCTTGAAATAACCTTCATCAGGAACGCTCAAAGCCAAAATATCTGCAAGCCAAATAAGTCTTAGGTTTGTCTCAGTCTTACTTTAGCGCAAAATCACAATCACTGGAACGCAGTGATGGACCATAATTTGTCAGGATACTTCGGTCATTCATCGCAATAACAAATAGGACAGGCAGTGCAAGGAACAAAGGGGTAATCAGAAGCCGTTAATCAAAGACGGACATGCAGTGCAAGGACCAAAGGGGTAATCAGAAGCCGTTAATCAAAGAAGGACAGGCAGTGCAAGGAACAAAGGGGTAATCAGAAGCCGTTAATCAAAGAAGGACAGGCAGTGCAAGGACCAAAGGGGTAATCAGAAGCCGTTAATCAAAGAAGGACAGACAGTGCAAGGACCAAAGGGGTAATCAGAAGCCGTTAATCAAAGAAGGCCAGGCAGTGCATGGAACAAAGGGGTAATCAGAAGCCGTTAATCAAAGAAGGACAGGCAGTGCACGGAACAAAGGGGTAATCAGAAGCCGTTAATCAAAGAAGGACAGGCAGTGCAAGGACCAAAGGGGCAATCAGAAGCCGTTAATCAAAGAGGGACAGGCAGTACAAGGACCAAAGGAGTAATCAGAAGCCGTTAATCAAAGAAGGACAGGCAGTGCAAGGAACAAAGGGGTAATCAGAAGCCGTTAATCAAAGAAGGACAGGCAGTGCAAGGAACAAAGGGGCAATCAGAAGCCGTTAATCAAAGAGGGACAGGCAGTACAAGGACCAAAGGGGTAATCAGAAGCCGTTAATCAAAGAAGGACAGGCAGTACAAGGACCAAAGGGGTAATCAGAAGCCGTTAATCAAAGAAGGACAGGCAGTGCAAGGAACAAAGGGGTAATCAGAAGCCGTTAATCAAAGAAGGACAGGCAGTGCAAGGAACAAAGGGGTAATCAGAAGCCGATAATCAAAGAAGGACAGGCAGTGCGAGGACCAAAGGGGTAATCAGAAGCCGTTAATCAAAGAAGGACAGGCAGTGCAAGGAACAAAGGGGTAATCAGAAGCCGTTAATAAAAGAAGGACAGGCAGTGCAAGGAACAAAGGGGTAATCAGAAGCCGATAATCAAAGAAGGACAGGCAGTGCGAGGACCAAAGGGGTAATCAGAAGCCGTTAATCAAAGAAGGACAGGCAGTGCAAGGAACAAAAGGGTAATCAGAAGCCGTTAATCAAAGGACAGGCAGTGCAAGGAACAAAGGGGTAATCAGAAGCCGTTAATCAAAGAAGGACAGGCAGTGCAAGGACCAAAGGGGTAATCAGAAGCCGTTAATCAAAGAAGGCGGGCAGTGCAAGGACCAAAGGGGTAATCAGAAGCCGTTAATCAAAGAAGGACAGGCAGTGCAAGGAACAAAGGTGTAATCAGAAGCCGTTAATCAAAGAAGGACAGGCAGTGCAAGGACCAAAGGGGTAATCAGAAGCCGTTAATCAAAGAAGGACAGGCAGTGCAAGGACCAAAGGGGTAATCAGAAGCCGTTAATCAAAGAAGGACGGGCAGTGCAAGGAACAAAGGGGTAATCAGAAGCCGTTAATCAAAGAAGGACAGACAGTGCAAGGACCAAAGGGGTAGAACATTGATATTTACCTTTATATAAAATCTCATTTTTAAGCATCAGATGTCACATGTTATGGAAGAAATGTAATACTTCCCGTAGCTTTGATATATATTTATATACATTTATTAAAGTGATAAACAACCCGAAGTAACGCCACATCAAAGCATACTTATACATTTAAAGTCTGCATTATAAAAATATCCAAAAACAAATTGAAATATTAATTAAGAAATATGATTACTTTAAATGCTTCAATAAAGTAGAGATAATGAAAGAACCAAATACTAGTTATCGTGGTGTGTTATTATTATATTATTTACGAAAATAGGATCATGACTTTACAGAATATAGAGGGGGTATCGTTTCATGAAAAGTTCAAGATACCACAGGAGCAGTAAGAAGACGTGCATTGACGTAAATTGAAGAAGGACATTGTATTAATGGTCAACAGAAAAAGAACAAAGGGAAAACCAAAGATCAACAAAACGCTACACCGAAGATTGAGCAACACGAATCCCACAAATTACTGGTGTGAACTCAGGAGAGGTAAGCAGTAAGCTCCACTAGTGACACCCGTCGAAAATATAAATAGTTTTACTAAAATATATGTTACTCTTATGAAATATATTGAATTCCTATTGTCTTAATCAACATTTTGAGATGCTCCCGTTGTCTCGATCAGTTGATCCTCGTTACCTTTGGATAACTCGAAATAAATATTTGGTTTGTACGTACTAGATTTTAGCCTACCCCCGTCTACCTCGAATAATTTCCATGTGAAATCGTCTGTCCCTTCTACTTGAACACAAGGTTTGATCGCATCTATACAATCAGTAATTATCTCTTCCAGTTTTGTGGGATCGACTCTCCTCTGCACTCGATATCTGCATTTGTTGTACTAGTTGACAAATGAAGAGGAAATATGAGGAAGAGGACAGGAGCGTCGTAAAAGCACTTTGTCAAAAAGAAATGAAATAGTATTTGTAATTGCAAAAAAATTGTAGTAGACCAGAGGTGGTAATAACTAAAAACGAAATATTTCATTATCTTTTTTTATAACATTCTTTTGCAATTATGTTTTTTTGTGGTTTATTATTTGGGGGGGAGGGGTTGTTTCTTGTTGATGAAATTACCCAGTTTGAGGAATTACTGTTCTGTTAATAACGAGTCTTGTTTCCTCTATGCTTACTATAACCAACGTTTGGTATTTGCTGCTATAAATTGACAACATAAAACTGAAAGTCATTACAAAAAGACAGAATACAAATCCCTTCGACAGAGCCGTCAGTAGGCAGAGCAATCAGGACCTCATGTACATGGAAATATAGAACATAATAAGGGGATTTGTGTAAGATTTTCGGTCCACATTCATCTCCTTCTTTTAGTCAAATTACTGTATTATTTTGAAAAGTATTCATCCGTTTCTGATCGGTTTATTTTTACAATGTTGACTGTTGAAGATTATTGTTTTCTTTGTGTATACAGTTTCTCAAAAGAGCATGTTGGTCCTTCCGGAGTAATGACTGTCGGACCAGTGACGTTATGCAGTATTGTTTTTAAGCTGATTAAATTGTAATTAATGTCTTCTCTTCATACAGTTAATGCATATAAAAGAGGTGGGTGGCGGATTTCTTTGATGAAGGTTACTCCAGAAACGCGTCGTGCGCACTAAATTTGACATTTACGTTTTTATTTGCCCACACTGCGGAAAGTTGGAAAACATTGCGGAGATTTTTCATTAATTGATAGATTCATTTCGTTGTTTAGTTATATGATATTTTATTGTGATATTGTCGTATTACTTTGCAAACTTGATCAGTTGTTTATCGATTGGCTGGTTTTATATTTTGATTTATTAACCGACTTACTATATTATGACTATAAATGCCTATGTTTTATAAATCTCCTGGCAGGGTATTACAGGATTTACGGGGCATTAATACAGGGCATTATGGAAAAAAAAGTGGTCCATTATGAAAAAAATGGCGCCAAATTTTAACACGCTCACTTGAGTTTTGCTTCTTTCGTTTTTGACTAAAATATCGTTATTTTTTTTTAAACAGATAACAGGAGATTTTGCGAAAATCGTGATGAGTGAAATAGACTAGATTTCGATACGTCATCGTGTGCAAAGGTCAGGTGGGCAGATGACCAGGATGTGTTGTGTTAACCCTTTGACTGCGCTACTGTAGGGATATATAATTTGTCCTCGAGAAAGAAACTGACGTTTATTTTCTTTATGAATAAGTTCCGCAAATACATAATAATTAGATTGCACAATTTGAAATCAGATACATATGTTTCACATGTAGAACTTCTTTAGAATTAAAAAGAAACGGTATGAAACGTCACAATATTGTTAAAATGACGTCATGAAATAAATGACGTCACACTGCTGAAAGGGTCATAAAGGGGTCTCCAGAAAAATGAAGTGAAGACAAAATCGATAATGTCAATCAAGGTTCAGATATTGAAATATGCGGAGATAGTTCGGAATAGTCGGACGATCATACTGTCCATCAAAATGTCCACTATAAATTTGTGGTCAGTATTAAATCCTGATGAATTTATTTTTCCGCATGCAGTTACCTATGGGAGCAAAACACCCACCACCTATAGAAGCTGAACCCGTAGAATATTTTTCGCAATTGAGTGCTACAAATGAGGATTATTTAATATTTTACTGGAGACAAATTCTGAAAAAACGATTTTCGAACACCTGGTGAGGCATACATAAATAATGGCTTAAGTTGGTTAATAACAGTATTAAGAAAAGGGTGTTTTCATTATGGCATTGTTGTGTGTCCTCGGTCTGTAATAATGGCCCTCGAAGTCAGTGTATTGTCCCTCCGCTTTGCCTCTGGCCAATACAGACTCCTTGGGCCATTGTTACAGACCTTGGGCACATAACAGGGCCATTATGAAAACACCCATTTATTAATACTATAGTATTAAATGGAACTTTTATGGCATAAAACAATATCTGCCATTTTGTAGTTTTCACTTTTCAGCTTGAATTTGTGTCAAATGGCAATTTATATTAATGGTAGATAATCTACATTCCTAGTTGATATAAAGGAGCATAGTTTTTAGTGAGCTATATCATGCGGACGGAGCTGTCATAAAAAGATGTGTATGTTCACATGAAAGAACCATTAACATATCTAGAGTTAAATGGCGTTGGCGTCTCGACGATTTCGTGTGATTCTTTTATGATGGCATTTTCCGGTGTAGCTTTGTACTTTATTATTATGGTTTTCATTTCATGAAATAAATCCATTAAGGTTTATAATACACCAGTAAGCTGGTTTCCTTGTAGGACAGATTTAATAGTTTCTATAGATCTACATGTCAAAGTACATCTGAACATATATTTAATGGAATTGGATACATTGTAATAAATACCATTGAATCTCATAGGGAAAGTAAATATCTCTAAAATCAATAGAATATGATGTAAAACATATTATTATTTTTTCATTTTACACTAGAGACAACATTTTTAGTTTGAAACTGTAACAGCTGTCGTCAAACTCTCTAAGTAATTACATGGTTTTCAAAATGTTACCATGTTATTTTAATTGACATTTTGCCATTATACATATGCTATGTATACATTCCTTTTGCTCACGTAACTGCAAAAATATTTTGTGGCATCACAATATCCTTACAAAGACAACGTTATGCTAACTAGTACAGTCAGATATAATCATGTAATTTAAAACAAATATTCACATGATGTGTCAACTAATAACCCACAAACAGATTTCGAACACTTAGATTTTGTCCCGCAAACAATGTCCACTATATTTAGAAATATAAATGTAGATATCAAATTTAGTGCGCACGACGCGTTTCTGAAATAACTTTCATCAAGAACACTCAAAATCGAAAGATTGGAATGCCAAATAATTTAAAAAGTGTTTGGGGGCCATAAAACCAAAGGGTGTAAACAGGACAGCCATAATCGGATAAGGCCACCTATGCCTGATGGACGAGAAACATAGATAGAAGTAGTTTCAGATATGATGATGTGTCTTGCATCAGTTTCACCAGGTTTGTAACTAGATTAACACGACGGGTGCCACTTGTGGAACAGGAACTGCTAACCTTCTGGAATACCTGAGTTCACCCCGGTGTTTAATGGGATTGGTGTTACTCGATCTTTAGTTTTATGTGTATGTTTTATAGATCGTTGTTTGTCCTTTTCTTTTGTCCATTGTGTTGTCTGTTCTTCTTCGATGTACGGATTCTGATTACCCCTTTTGTATCTTCAAACTGGATGTTTCTTATTTTAACCAGAATTGGATGACTATGTGGCTAAATGAATCAGTGATCATTGTCTATAATAATTAAATTAGAAATAAGCACACGTGATCCTTTAGATTTTTATGTTTGTCATGTGCAATCATTGGAGGCTTAGAAATAGTTGTTTACATTTGTTGTTTTCATGACTTTGTTGAATGTCTTTGTAAAATCTTATTTATATTTCTAGTTGCAAATTGATAACCCCTGTCCCCCTGTATCTAGGATGCTGTTTATATTTAAGAGTGCTTTTGTGTTGGTTTTCAGGTTTGGTTTATGGTGTTTTACGCCATTTCCAAGAATATTTCAGTTATATCGTGGCGGTCAGTTTTATTGTTGGAGGAAACCGGAGTACCCGAGAACACCACCGACTTGTCGCAATTTACTGACAAACTTTATCACATGATGTTGTATCGCTTGAGCGAGATTCGAACTTACAACCTTAGTGGTGATAGGTACTGATTGCACAGGTAGTTGTAAATCCAACTACCATACGATCACGGCCACGACGGCCCCTGTTGGTTTTCAGTATTGCTATTGTTTTTAACCTGTATTATTGTTTCACCTTTAATGATGTCTCCCCTTCACCACAATGTGAAAACAAATGTTTTCTTTTTTAATCCATAATAGGTTCTCTGGAGAACCATTAATCCTTTTTTGTGTTTGTTATAGCCTCATGATGTTTGTGTATGGATCTTGAATGCCAAGTTCAAATAAGTTATTTTTGTCAATGGCAGAAACCTAGGGCCAAGTAAGACATATGTATTAGTTCACCAGAACAGTATCTCTAGTTAAACCATTGAATACTGCAGCGCTATGCATTGAAGATCGGTGGAATTATTGACGTGTACGTGATGGTTTATAAAGAATTCCTGTATTTTGAAATTAAAGACCTTTATAACTACTGATGTCTGAAAACAACTGAAAAACATTGTTTTCAGTCTGTCAGATATTATAAGTGATTATATGTAGGTGTTTTCTAATTTGAAGAAATCTGTAATTGATCCCCTAGTTCTTCCATTAACATGACCTGCTTGTAGTATTTTCTGAAACATCCGAAAAAATTGTTGTCTAAGACAAACTTCTACAATGATGCTATTGTTGTTTTGTTTTCGATGTCATAATTTAATGGTATATTTCAACAAATTTATCATAGTCTCTCTTACTGCACCAGACAGTTTATTAAAGTGTAAATTTGTATTGATGTCCGTGATAATTGAATATGGCTGTAGTATCTTTCACAACTGTCATGAATATAGTTGGGTTTTTTTGCCTTTTAAACATCAATGCAAGAAAATGCTCATTAAATTCACTAATATTTCTGTCACGTAATTTATTTAGGATATTAGTGGTCTTCAGTTCGATCTATTTTGGTTGTCTTCTGATAAAGAATACATTGAATAATATCTTTATTATTACGAAGAAGAAATAGTGGTCATAATCTTTGAATTTCATTTGTTGAGCAACATAAGGAATTATAGTTAGTCACGTCAATCACACTATTGTCCTACATTAGGTCGTCAACCCGACTCAAAATACGAATAATGTGAAGAATATCTGGTTCCAATAAAGGTATTATTATATGTGTAAACAGCACCGCCACGATATAACTGAAATATTGTTCAAAGTGGCGTTTAGCACCATAAACCTAAACCTTAAGTAAACAGCAACAATAACAGAACTGTAGACAAAACATCTACCAAATAAACTCTGGCACCGAAAACATTAGTAATTATATAATCATTTTGTACGCATTGTCAATAGGTAAAAAATTAATATTCGTGACAGTTGTGAGTTTATAAATAACTCAGAGACTTTAAAGCGAAAGTAATTACTTTCCTATACTAGAGTTGTGATAAGCTAGTATTGATATTAATCAACAGTTCAATGGACTCTCTGATACAGTAGAGAGAAAGCGACAGAGTCTATAATAAATTTCTTGAAAATGATAGCGAGAAATATTCTCATTGCGAACTTTGTCTTGGTCAATTATTATTTTCGAACAAATACTACAAGCAAGTAAGTATGGGCTCTAACGGCAACCCAGAAATATGTGACCTTAAAGCTCTTAAAGAAGTATTGACGAAGTTTGACAGTAGATATACGACTTTATTAAATGACTAAATAAAAAAATTCTGCTTTCTTGATTGGTCAAAACCATGCATCACCCTTTTTGATCAAACACTATGATAACAGCGCAATCGTGCACGAGAGGTAGACAATTAGTGTAACATAGCTGTCAAGTACCAAATTATAGCTTGGGAAAATCCTGATGAGGTTCGCTTTAAATCGAATGTTTTGATTGGACGGTGTATTTTTAAAACCAATCGCAACTACTTTAACATTAACGCTTCGGAATTGTGCATTATTTCGCAAAATACAAATGGCAGAATTGTTGGCTGGAAGCCACCGTGAAAATGTTATATTATAGAGGTCAAGTAATTTAATAAAACAATTGTTGACTTTTGATATCGATTGACATTGATATTTATCAACCCAAGAAGTCGTTGGTGTCGGGCATTATCACTTCTTCTGGGTTGATAAAGCATCGTATCAACCTCGTCAAATATCATTAACTGTATAGTAATTAATATGCCATTTGGATGATGATTTTTAGAGGAACTTGGGAACATTCCCGACTTCTTTTAGTAAGCTCATCATCCGCCTTTACAATTCGCATATACATTCTCACGCCAATTTGTAGGAAAGCTTTAGACTACAAAATACAGGAATTCTTGAAATTGAAAGCTACTATAAAATATCCAGTACACTTCAATATCTAAACAGATCATCTATAGATAACGCTGCAATATTCACTGATTTCTGATAGGTGAAACCATAAACCATATTACAACAATAGTAACACTGAAAATCTGCTTAAACCATTATCAAATTTAAAAAGCATAATACAGACAGGGATACAATATCACGTTTTAATACTGGAGAAATAATTATATAATATTCGCGAGCACCCGAATTCACACCGGTTATTTTTGTGGGGATCGTGTTGCTCACCTTTTTAGTTTTTTGTGTTGTCCTATTATATGTCTACGTTCTGCATTCCGTGCTGTGATGTCCGTTACGAATTCCGTATAAAACCGATGTTCGGTTGGCCTTTACCTCCAGTAGTGTGAAAGAGGGCTCATGTCTTATTTATGTTATTTGTGTCTGTTGCGTATAGTGGTGTCCAACACATATAGTGTTTTTGTTTTGTTTGTTTGTCTTCATTTTGTGTACTCTATGTTGCCAGTCTCTCTGGATTCTCCATTTTTGATTGCCCCTTCGGTGTTCTCTAACGTTTATTTCCAACAGTTTGCGCCTAGAGAAACAATATATTCAGCTTAATTAAAAATGAAATTCAATGCTTATTAATCACAAATTGCAATTAGAAGATAAGTAATGTAAATATATATTAAGTTATATATTCAGAACACGCTAAATGCTTAAGTGGTTTGTTTATTCTAACTTAAAATACTTGCTAAATGTTTAATTGTTTTGTTTGTTTTAACTTAAAATACATGCACGACATTATTAAAGCAACACAAACGAGGGCAAAATTGTACATGTACTACATGTTTCAATGTCTTGCTTAAAAAATGTACTGGGAATTTTGTGTTTTCTGGTAAAACAACAAAAATGGGGACACAAATGTACATATACTACACGTTTCACTGTCTTTTCTTAAAATTACACTGCGAATATAGTGTTTTCTGGGATTTGGTAAATGCTAACTTAACCCCCCTCCCCCTCCCCCAAATAGTGTCGTGTGAAAGGAGTTGCCAAAATACATTGTAGACATATACTTTTGCTATGTTGATCGAAGGTCCAACATTTATTGCTTTATTGTTAATTGATAAAGCCTCAAGTTTTGTTTTGATTTTATTCGAATCTCTCTCTCTCTCTCTCTCTCTTTCCGTGGTTTTAATTGACCAATCAAACTGCAGAGAAGCTCGGCAGCCGACACGGTTGTGAAATGTGTGTCACTTCCTTTATTTTACATATGACATATATTTTTAAATTAAATTTGATATCAACTGTTATCAGTATCGCCTTTATATGTTCATCAAATGTAGGTCTATAATATATCTGGAAAGTAGATCATATTGGAAGTTGTAAATATATCTGATATTCGTTCTCTATTAATGAGTATGAAATTAGTGTCTTTTTACGTATTTTTTGTTTTTACAATGTATTCAAATTAAAGACAACAATTGAATATTGATAGCTTCAATGATAAAGGTAATAACAAAATTACCGAACTCCGAACAATCTTATAAAGGGAAAGTCAAAACTCATAATTATATAAACAGACAAAATCAGTCAACAACCGGAAAACTGTGAAAACCGTAATGACCCTGACTTGGTACAGGCATTTCTAAAGAAATGGTGGGTTGAATCAGATTTTAAGGCGCCAAACCTCCCGCTCTCATTACGGTTCAAAGGTTCCGGCTGTCACTGTAACAGTATTTAAATACAGGAACAAAATAGGTAAAATAGTTGTCAAAGCAGTACCATATCGTTGTAGCTTTCCACAGACACTTGTGGTGACCAGGCTTCCTATAATATTATTTATCACAATCGTATGTACAGCCAAACAAATAAATTAAGTTTGAACCTGAATCGGGTGGGATGTACATATACGGCTCGATATAGATCACTCAAATTATTTCTGGCACGGTCTCGTCAAATCCTTGCTAATTGCAAATGCTATTGGGCAACTATATATGTTTGCTGAAGTATATATGTATATATATGATACCTGTTTGAAATCATAAAATCCGTTTTCTTCTATTTTCAATTTCATGTAGATACGAACTGTATCAAAGTTTTGATATACAATAATTGTTTATCTCTCGACATCTTCCTATTGAATTATGATCTCCATTGATGGTTTGGTAATTGGATGCATATCTTACTACTTATGCAATCAGTACCTATAATTGCTAAGTCGTATTCGTTCGACGTCCACCCGTGGCGAACCATTCTCGACAAACCTTTCTATGATCAAGTTTGTCAGTAACATGCGGGAAATCGATAGTTGTCTTCAGAGAGTACGGTGTTCTCCACTGGTAAAACAAAAGCAAATTTAAATATTGTTGAAAACAGCGTTCATAAATAAACGTTATTAAAGACAGAAGGGGCAATCAAGAATGGACAATACAGAGACAATGGCAACATTGGAACACACAAAACACTGGACGAAAGTCAAACATAACAAAAACAACGACACAACACAGAAACATACAAAGATGAGCAACACGAATTAATAATAACTGTTTGAAAGTTAAGGTCATCATCCATGTGAGTGATATATTTCGTCTTTTATCAAGAGTAGCAGAGGAAAACTAGCCTAAAAACATACAATATCGCACAAGAATGGGTAATATTCCTGTTTTAAGAAATTGGCGGAATGTATTCAGAACTCATTTATTTCATGCAGTGCAATCAAAATATCAATGACCTCTTAGAAGTAATCAATGATTAATCATTGTGGTTCATTAGGAATATACACAAAAATCTAGGCCGTCGGAGAACAATGTCCTATTATGGATTTTGGCCCCTGATTTCCTTTATCCGTAATTCTTGATAGAAAATAAAATTAAATGAAAATATGGAATCGGATGGTGAATAGGGCACAAAATGGTGTGATAATAGGTCCATGCATTTGTGGAGAGTGAATGCAATTGGTACATATAATTCATGAGACGATACTAACAAATCTAGAATTTAAAACCATGAAAGCGCAAGTGCATGGAGATTCAAGACGTGTGATGTACCTTTATTGATAGAAGTTAAAATGTGCAGCACTGTTTTCTTTAAAACAAAAAAACCCGATTGATTGGTAGTTATGTAAGGGAAGTGAGCAATATTTCGCATATATTCATGACGAGGGGATAAGAGGATGTAAATGATGACATTAGGAATAGCTTTATGACCGAATGTTATAATGTCATAAAGAAGAGTAGAGATGATGCATATAGGGCCGCATCATTTTGTCTTGAAGAGTACCATCAATGACCACTCCTGTTGTAAGATGTCTTGTAATTGCCAGGAGAGTGACCGTCTCAAAGCACAGGTCACTCAGGTGCGTTGTGTATTTGCGCAGTTCCGGAAAACCAGTGGACACCGTTTTCGGGGGTGTTGTACCTCGCAGCTGATGTACTAGAGTCCTATTTTCATACCATTCCTTCCACCAGAGGGAAATTGCGTACATCTGTTCTATGAAAACCAATTTGCTTTAAATAAGTTCATCGACATTTCAGGTGAAATTCTAGTGTGAAGTGATAAGAATTGTCTTATTATCATTGTCAGAAATCTTTACAATAAATAACATGACGAAAAATGACGTCATCTTGGACACACGTGCCAAACCAATGAGAAATATAAGTAATATGACACGCGATCGTTTTCAATAACTAGACCAATGTGCCTCCGGAATATGACCCAAAATATCTCTTTCTTTTCCAAATAATTGATAGATATAGTAATAGACTAAAGAACCATAGGCAATTAACTATTTTGTTCAATTGCAAAAATACTAAATCTTTTGCGTAGATATTTGACAATTTCCTTTGATTTCAATGTACATCAGATATCAATGACCTGCAGCTTTGGGTACTGTAGTACAGCATGCTACAACAATGTCTTAAGATGATTATACAGATCCTTAGGAGAGTGACATTAAAAATAATCTACCTCGGAAATCCATTTCAATTATTGACTTGTTAGTATTAAAGTTGACAAATCAGAATTAAGTGATTCTTATTAACACCATCTTCACTTAGTGGTCATTGACAAATAAACAATAGAAAAACGTGAAAGTAGAAACAAAAAGAGGTTTAGTAAAATAATAACTCAGAGGTAATCAATTTATATGTATACTCTTAAGGGTTTATATTATTATCTACTGTTAGGTCATTATTCTATTCGTGGTAATCCAAAACCCGGAAAATGATTGTACTTTATAGAGCTATTAGAAAGAAAAAAAGCAATTTGACGCCCACGAATCTATGGCACCGTTGGATTTTTTTTGCAATTTTCTCTAACTATTGTGGTAGCTGTGACCGGCGGATTTGTTTTCCTTCTTAGAGTTTTCAGATATAAAAAATTGACGTTCACGAATATATGGCACAGTTGGATCTTGCAAATTTCTCTAAATACTGTCGTAGTTCAGACCGGCGAAATGTTTGTTCTTTATTGATCTCTCAGATAAAACCACGATTGTGTATGTCATCTTCTGACCTGGCCATTTTCTCTAAACCCTGAAAATTTAACTCAGCTAATTGTAGTTCTTTAACTAAGTAGTTCTTATTAACATCATGTTCGTTATGCGGTCATTGACAAATAAACAATAGAAAAACGTGGAAGTCTATACAAAAAGAGGGTTTGACAGAATTTCAATTATTGGCTTATACATGGATAGATATAATAATGCATTATTATGAAATAAAAAGTTCTATTGTAAGTAAAATAGTAACTCAGATGTAATCAATTTAGATGTATACTCTAAGGGTTTATATTATTATTTACTGTTAGGTTATTATACTATTCGTGGTAATTCAGAACCGGGAAATTATTGTACTTCATAGAGCATTTAGTGAAATAAAAAGCAAGTTGACGCCCACGAATGTATGACACCATTGGATCTTGCAATTTTCTCTAACTACTGTGGTACTTCCGACCGACGGATGTTTTTCTTTATAGTGCTTTCAGGTATATAAAAAAAATGACGTCCACGAATTTATGGCACCGTTCTCTAATTACTGCGGTAGTTCAGACCGGTGAAATGTTTATTCGTTATTGATCTCTCAGATATAACTACGATTTATATATGGCACCTTCTGACCTGGTCATTTTCTCCAAACCCTGAAAATTTAACTCAGTGAATTGTAGTTCTTTAACTTGATTCTGCTTTTGGTGGATAGTCTGCTCTTTGCATGGTGTACTATTGTGTTCGATGCATCGAACCCCAACATTTTCCATAAAACATTAAACTGAGGGGACACTAGTAGCCTCTAGTGAGGATGACCCTGTTAGGAGTTGTCCATGGTAGCCCGATGGAAGAGAAGCTTTTCATGTCATGTTGGCTACCTTTCTTTATTGACGTGTGACAATCAGAGTAAGCCCTCATGTTCATATATTGCAACATTGTCTCCTTGTTTTCCATACTGAGTTATTGTTTCATTGATGATGTTCATCTCATATGCACGAAAAAACAAATGCAATGTTTACTCTTAATAAAGTAACAAAAACGTAGATATCTAATTTAATGTGTAAAACGCGTTTCTAGCATAACCTTCATCATGTACGCACGCTCATAAACAAGATTGGAAAAACAGATAATTTAAAAGTCTTTTGGAGCAAGAAAACCGAAGGACCTAAACATGAAAACCAAAATCGGATAAGGTAACATTAGGAGAATATTAGTTTTAATAATACTTTCAATGTTTCGAAACTGTAAATTTTAATAAATAAGATATCTAATAAACCATGTCAACGCCGAGTACAGGGCGGATCATACTCTCTGACTGAATGAACCATGCCGAGTACAGGGCGGATCATACTGTCTGACTGAATGAACCATGCCGAGTACAGGGCGGATCATACTCTCTGACTGAATGAACAACGCTGTTGTTTGTGGAAGGAGCACTATGAACACAGTACGAAAATGGTTGATTTATGTAACCTGCTAAATTGGTCCGTGGTCTTTGATGAATTGTGGGTAATACCGGTCGAGACAACATCTTTTCTTGCGACCCTTTTGACGTAAGGGCAAGGAATTTGATTTCTTATTCTCATTAAATGTGTTTATCTTGAAAATAATACAATTCTTATTTCTTAAAACTTGTTTTCAACTCTTTGTTTTCATTCAAGGAGACAGAAAAACTCTTAAATCACATAATATTTGATTAAAGCGTAGTAAACATCTTTCATGTTTCTGAAATAAACAAAATATAATCAATTTAACAACAGTCTTAAGCGAATCAATATTGCATTTGAAATAAACAAAAAACTTTCTTGGAAGCTTGGGCCATGGTGATATTTGTTAACAGGCAAAATAAGACAATACCGAAATAAAAAAAAGTGATTTTCCAACTTATTCCAAAAGGTGTGATGAGTGGTTCATGTAAATTCAATTATGTGTTCATATCATTATTATCTATCGTTCCTAATTAATTTAGCAACTGCTACCCACCACTAATGTAAAATGCTATAGCGAATCGAAAAGGAATTACACACTGGATACACGACTCCCTGGTGATAATAAACATTTACAAAGGATATTATTGTTTTTTTTTATCTATAAGTTGTGTGCCTTCTGCATTTGTCGATGACGTCATTGATCGTTCAAGATGTGAAGATACCAAAGAGATAATCAGAAGCTGTAAATCGAAGGACATACAATATATATAATGGCCAAAGGGAGAATTATTGCTCAGCAATACGCTATGCAGTAAAATGGAGATCGAGCACCACGAATCAACTAAAAAGCATATTATGTGAACTCAGGTGCTCCGGAAGGATAAGCAGTTCCTGCTCCATTAGTGTCACCGGTCGTTTTTCCCGTCTTAAGAATCTTAAGATAGATCTTGAGGTTAAAGACAGGATTTCAAAGTAATAATATTACGATAAACGGAACATATTCGTGGTTATCTGTACATTCCGTAAACGTTAACCAAGTGAATGAGTAAAACTTTCGTAATAATGACTTCAACTGTTCTAGTATGAATTCCTGTTTCTTAAGCTTCCATTGTTTGCCTGACAGGAAAAAACAAACCCTGGCATATTGTTCCAACTGCGAGATGTATACTCCACATGCAGGTGCTTTTCGAATGGTGTCAAATATAAATCAAAAGTTCACAATGAGACAAATTTCTATCGATTCAAGAAAGACACAGGCTCTCAAGGACCTATAATCTCTCATCTGGTATTTAATTTGACATTCAAATCTTGTAGAAAAGGTCGGGCATATATGTTATCTTACTGTACATAGTCACATGAAGAAATATCCCTTTAGTATATACTTGTTTTAAATTTTAAGTAACTAATAGTCGACAAAAGTGGACTTTTTTACTTTAATCGCCATATCTCCCCCGACCAACTATCTATAAAATGCACATGTTTACTCGAAAGATGGAAAGGGTCTTTTTCATGGTACAGCGCACATATTTTTGTAAGGGTAAGGTTAGGGCTATGGTGTTTAACGCCACCTTCAACAATATTTTAGCTATATCGTGGCGGTCAGTTTTATCGGTAGAGTCGCAAGTTACTGACAAACTTTATCACATAATGTTATATCAAGTATACCTCGCCATGAACGTGATTCGAAATCACAACTTTAGTGGTGATAGGCAATGATTGCACAGGTTGTTATTATTTTGATATAGTTAGTGGTTTGCAGTTTTAAAACCAGAAATAAATAGATAGACGGATGACTGCAATAAAACTGACCATTAAAATGTGCATGGAAAGATTCCGGTCATTCGTTGTCCTTTTCGAGTCAGAAGGTACCTCAGCCCATAAAGAGGGAGGAAACAACGATTCATGTGTCATGTAAGTATTGGTCAGATAGTCTGCAAACAGTGTGCTTTTCTCATCACCTGGTGCCACTGACATGTAGTCCTCCACAAACGAATCTTCTACTTCATCTGGACTCAGATATGCGATTCCGAACATTGACTTCAACCATCGACCTATTTCGGACTCAGGATCTTTGTATTCAGAGCTGAGACCTACTTTCTGGATTTGACGCCACCAAGTATATGCGAGATGAAATCTACAGCATTTTATAGTTGAATCGGGCAATAATTGGCTTATTACAGTCATCACCACCTTTTCAAAGTCTATGTGAACAACATTAGGCTGAAACTGCAGATTCTTCTCGGAACAAAGTTTGATGAGTGCAGAAATACAAGTATGATAGATTTCCTCGGATTTTCCTGGCAAAAACATGAAAACAAGCGGTATATAATTTCCATCTTTATGTCCATGTATGGTATAAAGTTGTTTAAAAAAATTGGGACAACACCTAAAAGTACCATCCATAATTATTTCTGAAATATCACATAAGCACTGTAGATTGGATATACATGTAAAAATAATTATTCCGTTTTCAGCATCATTCACTTGAAGAAAATTTTAAACTTGTTTGTTTCGATGTTCATTTTCTTCAGATTCTCGTGTGTTTCTTGCTGTGACGTGGGTAGGTTTTCCTCCTCCTTATGTAGACTGCCTTTGCTACACATTTTAAATCTTTGGGTTCCAAGCTTTTCTCATTCATTGTCTGCAGCTCGCTCCTTATCACTTTTGATGGCCTAACGGAGAAATCATCTATCGCTTTTCTCTTTGCATTTACCCGCAGAACATGACGTTCATTGCCTCTGTCGTCTGGATCGTGTTTATGGTCATTCTTTTGTTGAATAACCAGTGATGGACCAGCATCAGTTCGTACCCTAGCTTTGCATCCATTTGCTGAACATCTCCAGGAAAGATCTCCCGATTTAGTTTCCACATCCAATCTGTATCGGAAACCTTCACATAAGATAGACTTGTGTCCTTTATTTGTCTCAATAACAGTTACTTCCATCTTGACATATAACAATCGTATGAGTTGAACATTTCTGTGTAGCTGAAAAGAGTTCAGTCATGGTAAAGAAACGTGTTTGCCCCTAGCAAAAATGACTATTTACAGTAAAAACCCGAGAACACATTGTATGAACTTATATATTGTTTCTGATTTCTTAAATATTTCTATATTTTTCTTATATTTATTTATGACTTTTTATATTCTAATATGATTTATTTTAATTTCATATCTGAAAATATCATAAGATATGATAAAATGAAATTCGCTCAAATGTCCTACTAAAATCGCAGGTAAATGAAAAATAACTTTCGCTCAAATGTCCTACTAATATCTCAGGTGAATGAAAAAATAGTCCACCTGAATTTTTTTATTTTCGCTCAAATGTCCTATGCCCGCCACGACGGCCCCCATATTTTTTTAATATACCGAAATGCATGAAATATTATACATATTTCTAATTTTCCACATCATTTATATATTTGCTACCTGTCAAAGTGTTTCTTCTCGAAAACCACAAGTACATGACTAAACCACTGCATTGTTATTGATTCTCTTAGACATACTTATATGTGGCATTATTTACAAAATCAATAATTCTCGCGATAATTGATGGCATCTTCTATTGTATTCTGCGTAAACATGACTTATAAAAAAATGTAAACAAAAACGTGGTACGTCATATCACGATTTACGTGGGTATGTACTTTTTCATCTTGACTTGAAACAACTTTAAGAATGTTTTTCTTCATTTCATCATTCAACGATATGCAATTTGAAGCTCGAATTGGAACAACAGATAGTATGGTGATCATTTCATGTCGAACATGCCTTACTCCTGGACCAGTTTGCATGTAAATAATTATTATCCAGTACAAACCATATAACAAATTATAAATATTTGGGCGTTGGAGAGTTTTGCCACGTCAAATCTCGGAAAATGGAAAGAAAATTAAAACAAAGCTGTTAAATACTAGACAGGGATTTATCTGCAGATTTCAATGGAAAAAACTTATGCAATCTTAGACCGGACTTAGATAAAGATAGGCCCTAGGCTAATTCACTTGTGAGGCCCCTCCCAATTCCCCACCTTCATGACTGGAGGAACATGGAAGTGTGTTTAATCAATTTCTATAAAAGGAAAGATGATGAGGGTTGTTTAAAATTCTGCAATATTCTGAAATGGAGTAAGGTAAACTACTGAAGGGTTGGTTAGAAAGTACAGTACGTTATGACAGTGTGAAAGTCCAATAACAATGTTGAAAATATTACACACCTTGACCGGAGGCCCCCTAAATTTTGAGGCCCTAGGCTTCAGCCTATCGAGCCTATAGGTAAATCCGGCACTGATCGGACATAAAACATATTACTACAGGTTTATCTTAACCTGTATCGCTCAACTGATTATTCATACTCAGTTTATGTTGATTGAAGTCTAGATTTTGAGAAAAGAAATATTTTATTAATCTTCACAAATGGTCCTATGTTAAACTTTAATCCATTGAAGCTGGACTTAAATTTAAAAATAATAGGCATATGTCACCTTTGGCCCTTAGACATCTCTGAAACGATAAAAGCTACCAGAAATAGGTTCATTCAACATATGCTAACATTAAAAATAAATATAGGTATAAAATAAAATGAAAATCCAAAAATACTAAGCTGACCGATCACTTTCCTGACTGGGTACAGGCACTACAATAAAAAAAAGTGGCGGTGTTAAACTAGTTTTATGGGCCCAGACCTCTCCTCTTAGTGAAATCATGCAGTCATTGCAAGTGCTTTCCACGTGTGGGTAAAATGTCAACCTCCACAGATAACCCGGAGAGCAGTGTCATTATAATGGTGAGAAATAGTGTTGGCATAGGTTAAAGAGGTTAAATATTATATAAACCTAACTGGTATTGTATAAACAAATTTATTGTTCTTTCATTAGTGATGAATCAGGGGAGATAACAATGTAGTCTCAAATCCCCAGTTAGTTTTAAAGGTAAAAATTTGCCCCTTTTTTTCTCAAGGTTTGATTGAATTATCATAGCAGAAAGTACAGATATAATTTATGATCATACTTTCTTTGAGAAAAACATCAATAAATCTTCTATACAAAAGCACCACATTATGCAATACGAAAAAAACCAAATGATTGTCTTAACATTGCAAAACTAAATTTTCTATATTTATATAATGCAGTAAATGTGAAGCTGCGTCTGCATAGTTTATATAATAGCTTCGATTATATAAAACCAAATACCATAAACATGTAATGTTCGGTTTGAACCAAAGGTAACAGCTTTATTTATTTATTAGGACCAAATATTAACAGCAATCACATCAATTTGATCATGGATCATGAATATCATTTTATATAATTAACAATGATATAGATATGTGCTATGTGAGCGATTTAGTGATTGCAGCTTAATGCTAAGTGGTAAATTTTCAAGCTATGCCATGGAGAGAGCATGTTACATTTAATGAGCTGATGATGATATCCTCTTTATACCAGACCTAGATTTTTACTGTGCTAGTTCACTGAAACAGCATCCCAACGGTAGACATGTTGTTCCACTCGGGCACATTATCCTGATTCCGAATCAAGTAGTCTTTGCTCTTATTCCTTAATGCTGCATGCTTAGTGGGAAGCCAACAAATACCAATTTCGTAGTCTTTAATTTGCCCCGAGCTGTGGCTAGAACCCATGCTCTCCCACTCGCCCCGAGCTGTGGCTAGAACCCATGCTCTCCCACTCGCCCCGAGCTGTGGCTAGAACCCATGCGCTCCCACTCGAAGCTAGCACGATAACTATTACACCACCGATGCGGTTAACAATCTATTAAAACTTTGTTTTCACTAAAATATTCTGAATACAACTCTGATGATTCTATTTGATTTGATTTGATTTATTGTGTTTAACGTCACTTTCAACAATATTTTAGCTATATCATGGCGACCAGTGTAGTCGTGGAAGAAGCCGGAGAGAACCACCGACCATGGGCAATCAACTGGTAAACTTTATCACTTGCGGTTGCGAGTCGAGTGCACTTTGTTTTTGGTAATTTACAAAGCCGGGAGCGAACCCACGTCGTATTGGTGATAGGCTTGTATGAGTTGTTAGGTAATCCAACTACATAACTCATTGAGCCACCCGGGCCCTATGTATACAGTTCCTGCTCCACTAGTGCCGTAGTGGCACAAAAAACTGATGATTCTAAACTTACAACTAAACTGTGAATAAGGGTAATAACAAAATTACCGAACTCCGAACAATCTTACAAAGGGAAAGTCAAAACTCATAATTATATAAACAGACAAAATCAGTCAACAACCGGAAAACTGTGAAAACCGTAATGATCCTGACTTAGCACAGGCATTTCTAAAGAAATGGTGGGTTGAATCAGATTTTAAAGCGCCAAACCTCCCGCTCTCATTACGGTTCAAAGGCTCCGGTTGTCACTATAACAATATTTAAATACAGGACAAAATTGGTAAAATAGTTGTCAAAACATTTTTATTTACATAACTATTTAAAAAAAACCAATTACCATTTTTTTAAATAAATATAATGTCTCGCGAAACAAAGTGTCTCAATAAAAAAAGACCATGTTCAGAGAATAGAATATGGTCGATACCTTATTGTTATTTGTTCGGGATTAGTCCTTTGATGAAATATTTTTGAAATTTGTATAATGTCAATTGCACTATTCTAGACATCCAGTTATTTTGATGTGTTGGAATTAGCCGCGTATCCGGGTTTTGCCGTTAAGAAGGACGTGGAATATTGGCTAAGGGGGGTCTGTGGGGCCGCCTAGGTCACCAAAGGGTACATCTCTGGTGGGGACCAAGGGACTAAGTCAACACCGGAAGCGTCGGGTAATCACAACTATTGCTATTGTATTGATAATATAAATGTTGTGCAGCATATGGTTGCATTGTATGTGTGTTCGGGGTGGGGTGGGGTTCCATAAACTGCATGAATATCTTTACATGTATTCGAATGTATTTTGCAATTTAGGAGTATGTTCTTTGTACGCAGTCATTCATTTTTGTGATAGTATATAGTTTTTTTTTATTGTATGCGAATCTGTTCATTTTTTTTATCGTTTGGATATTTATGTATTGCCGATGGAGATCCAAGTATCAGTGGTTCAGATCACATTAATTGGTTTAACGCCGCCACATTTGTGTGCCAGTCCCTGGGGTATTATATGTCGTGGTATTTTTTTGTGTTAATGATTTGATGCGAGGTAATTGTTCGTTTTGTTGATATTGGTGCAATTTCTTACCATTAGTATTTAAATTTTCTGTTCATAACTGATAATTCCTTGCTTCAGATCCTTTTCATATGCCTCGATATCTTGGCTTGAAATTATAATAATTAACCACACAAGCATATTTTTTTTTGTATTTACCTCCGATTATTACACATGTGTATGCAGACTTCAGACAATATTAGTACAGGGTCTTCCCCCAACTCACGAATCATTCGATTCATACGAACGTTGCAGAGGCACAGAAGAAGAAGAAAAAAAGTGCGACTACAGAAAAATCTCGAAGTGGTAGAGGAAGGAAAACATGGTGCATTGACCACTGCCAGCCTCCAGAACTGAATGTGATCCCAGTCCAAGATAAATGAGAGATGCTCATCCAGCTTAGGGTAATGATACTCTTGAAAAAATTATAGTATCTTGATACTAAAGTAATGATTTAACAAGTTATTGTATCATGAATGCATTATTTTCCTTTGATCTTTTTAAGGTTTATATACCAGAATGTAAGTCACAGCTAAGAACTATGAAATAATACACGCAGGTACGAGATATTGCATACTTGAAATCTGGGCTGTAGATTAATTACTCTCGGAGAGCCGTGCAATAATTAACGACCTAGATGTGATACTGCATTGATTTATCTTACAAATCATTTATACCACAGTTTTCCGGGTTAAACGTTTAAATTTAAATAAGCCCACGTTTCGCTTTAGATTGCTTAACCGCTTAACTAGGAAAACCTTGGTATAAATATGATGACGTTGGTCTAGCCTATATCTGCTAATTTTCAGTTTTTGTTTTCTATTGTCACCTCTAATAAATTGCCATCGATATAGAGTTAATCATCGTTACGTTCCTTGTCCATAAGAAATGCATTTTGCGGAAATAAACACCGTCATTGAACCAAATAATAGAAGCGCCTTGAAGCCAGACAAAATTTCTTCAATTTTCAACAATTAATTCAACAATTCAATGTGTGACAGACTGTAATAGCAGAGAGAGATGATTAATGGATAAGATGTACCACTTTCCGATTTAAATGCTCATTTTAAATAGTAAGAAATCCGTTTTTAACTGTCAAACATCTTAAGGTAAACAAGGATGCATATTTTGTTAGAAGACAGGATGTTTTAAAATAATTCAATGGAAGAAACAGATAAAAATAAGATTTGAATATTTTTTTTTATCATTTTGGGCGTAGGTCCCTATTTGCTCCCTTCGGTCAATTTTATCCCAGACACCACGAGGGCTAGGTCAAAGCTGTTAAAAGCAGGAAGAAATTTTCATGGGGAATCAAAAGAGAAAAAAACTAATAAAATTCGAATTTAAATTTATAAAATGTTGGGAGTCGGTACCTTTTGGTACTCTCATAGTTTTGCAAACGCAAGAGCTACACGAAGAGTTTGAAGATACCAAATGGGTAATCCGAATCCGTAAATCGAAGGACAGACAACATAATGGCCAAGAGAAAAAGGACACAAGGACTACGATCTACAAAGCATACTTATATACAAAATTATGCCAAGGACACGATTAGCCACTCGTTACAAACGGCGTGTAATGTTGCTAAAATTACTTATTTATGAAAATAAGCTGATAATGTTTGACCAAGCAATTTACGCGAATATGACAATTCAATATAATATCACGCCAATGAGATTAATTGCCTTTCATCGTTTTAACCTGTATCGGTCAAAGTACATGAATATCATATTGTTATAGGGTTGGTTCCCTCATGTGAATCTTAATTTGATCCCATGTACAATAACGACCTACAAATAAAACTAAAGATCGAGCAACACGAACCCCACTAAAAACCCGAGGTGAACTCAGGTCCTACAACAAATCTGATAACATACTTTGCACAGGAATTGTTCAAAGGTATCGAAAAACTGCATGCAATCAGACTTAAAAGTAATAAAATTTTTTTATCTCTTTCATCTCCCGTTGATCTCTTCTATCTCAGAAACCATAAGAACTAGGTCAAATCTTTTTTGCATATGCAAGACATTTCATAAAGATTCTAAGGAAAACATTGCTATTAAAAAAGCGAATTTAGATTTAAATTAAGGTCCAAATTTTGGGTTTTAACCATATTATGACTCCATTACATCTTGTAAATGGCAAGAGTCATCAACAGTATGTTGGTATACCACATAAAGTACTATTTAATTAATTTATTTTTGTTGAGGGTTCTCTCCGGGTACTCCGGTTTAAACCACCAATAATACTGACCGCTACGATATAACTGAAATATTATTGAAAGTGGCGTTAAACACCATATACCAAACCAAACCTACTATTTTTTGTCAAGAAAAAAATCTTCAAAATTACTACAATAATAAACGATCCACATACAACAAAACCTTAGTTAGGGTTGATATAGAATCTCTATATTCAACCAGAACCTTTATTTTATGACACGAATCATGGTAACAAAATGTCAGAGGGATAGTTTATTTAGAACCTAGCTTATTGTTAAAAAAACATGTGTCTATTAACGGAAAACGACGACGACATGCTCATATTATATTTAACAACTACAAAATAAATATATTTCTTCATGGTACACTTCGATTTAGAAAATTAACAACATAGAGCTAGGGTTAGGGTTATTGTGATTAGCGTCACATTCTACAATTTGTCAATTATATGGTGGCGGTCAGATTTATTGGTGGAGGAAACCGGAGTACCCTGAGAAAACCACCGACCTACCGCATGTCACTGACAAACAACAATATAAGAATTCAAACATTTATTATATTAGAAAATTTCAACTTTTATCTTAAAAATATGTATATAATTTAAAACTTGTACACGGAGAATAATCATCCTTACATTGTACCGACAATACAAAATGAAATTGAAAGCAAAATCCAATGAGAAGGTTTGTTTACGTTTCATTCCAATTAACAATCTGAACTGTAAACAATAAGAAGACAATTCCCCACCATTACTCTTGATACATTTAACATAAGAAATATCAATAAATATTATATTTATTATATAATTCACAAATATTTTGCATATGCATATACATACTTATTTATATATTGTCACTGTTTGAAGATCTTTATCACATGAAATTTAATCATCAATTTCTATATATGGTCTATTTCCGTTCATATTAATATCATATTATATTAAAGTTTGTTTTATACTGAACAGTTGTTTCAGTTATATAACATATCGGCACCATTTCTGTATTGTTAATATAAACTTCATTTGTTTCTAAAACAGATGCAATTTCCGTCGTGCTTGTGATTTACAAATCTCTAGAACGCCATCGGTTCTGCTTCGCCTTAATTTCCCGTCTACATCAACACGTTTGTCTTTCTTTTTGTTTGTGGCTTTTGGTAGTTGACTGTTATTGTTGTTCATGTATTTACTTTCACATATGTCGTTCTCCGACAATTTCGATTTGTCCCTTTTTATGAACATTGGATCTCTGAAGTTGACTTCATTTTCTAATTTAAGTTTATGTAAACTAAGTGAACGAAGCTTGAATGGACCCTTCTGTTCATGTCTTCTTGTTAAGAATTGTTCCAGAAGAAGGGAAAACACGTCTTCTATACCTCGGTTTTCCTTTGCAGAAGTTTCCACAAAACATCCGCCAAGGTTTTCGCTACAAGCCCAGTTCAAAGCATCAAATGTTTCTACTTGGCGTACATTCTCCTCATCCAGATTGTTTCCTACAATGACGCAAGGAATGTCAAGAAGGTTTGGTCGAACCTTTTTTATTTGTTCCCAAAGACTTTTAACTTCTAGGAATGAATTTTCATCTTTAATTGAGTAAACAAGAACAAACGCTTGTGCTTTTGAAATGTACAATTGTCTCATAGCTGGGAAAGAAATATTCCCTGCAGTATCTAAGAAACTAACACTTAAGCACTTACCAGCTTCATTAAAATTATACAAATATATTTCCTCAACAGTTTCCATGTATGTTTCCTGAAAAGTTCCGAGCATAAATCTCTGTATAATAGATGTTTTGCCAACACAACCCGCTCCAAGAAAAGCAATTTTTGGTTTTTCACACATTTTTGTCAATGCACAAAGTTCATTTGTTATAATTATTCTTGTCAGTAGTAAATAAGCTGATTTATCTTAGAAATTGTTTCACTGAAAGACATGTTAGAGAATACCGTTCTATCGATTACCAGATGATAGTATGATCTGTTGATATTGTTTTTGATTTTATATATCACATGATTTGCGTCATACCGCGATCAGCTGATATAGATCGAAAATAGCATTATACTAGAAAAAGTACTTAATTAATAGCTTTGATTTCTCTACAGATGTACAAATCGGTTTGATTAAGGTGTCAATACTAGTTAATACCGGTAATAGTATTATGCGTAAACAAACGGTACCATATCATAATATATCTCCCTATTAATTTCGCCTAAGTTTTAACCCATATTTAATCTTATTTTGTGTGAAGCTAATTTTATATAGAAAAGCGAAGAAAAAAACAAATGGATGGATATAAATACATATTTAAATGCAAAGTTGGCTGATTTCTCTCTTTGTTTTAAAAAGTGTCGTCATCCTCCGAATAAACCGAATAGGAGGTGTAATGGTTAGCGTGCTCGCCTCGAGTACGGTAGATAGTGGGTTCGAGTCCTGGTCGGGTCTACGATCATAGAATTGGTATTTGTTGCTTCTCCGCTAGGCACAAAATTAAAGAGTAAGTGGAATGACTGGTCGCCTTGGAATCGGTGTAATGTGTTCATGTGGGGTGACATGTCAACACGAGGACTGTCTTTTTCAGTGAGGTACCAATATAAAAAGTCTACTAAGGGTGTTGGTCTGGTACAAAGCATAAATCACCATCACCTTATCAAATGCAACTTGTTCTCGTTGTCAACAGTGCTGTTAATGTATATACTTTGACAGTACATTTTTCGTCATGAATCTGATTGATTGTTGGTTGTTGAACGTCCAGTGCATCTACACGTTTTCACGTGGACAAATTCAGCCATATATAAATATTGTACATAAATAATGGAGAAACCCGAAAACGGGGGGCAATACCCTTTGACTGGAAAGGAATGGATACTTGGGTATTGACGAGCAAAGCTAACCATTAGTAGCGGCTACAATGCACCTACGCTTTTTCAAAATCTACAACAAAAATGTTCTACGTTAATGGAGAATGGCACACTTCAATCATGGTTCCCACGATGGTTCACTATCAGGCTTCCCGTATTATGACATGACAACCCTTTCATGTATCCCCTATCCGTCCGCTCCTCGTGATGTGCTAAGCAGCTGTGTGTTGAGCCTCGGAAACCACCGACACTACACAGTTAGTACTTTGACAGTACTGTTTGTTTCTGTATTCAGATGGGATCGTGGATTGTCGCTTAACGTGAAGTGAACAATAGAAACGTAGATATCAAATATGCACATGACGCGTTTCTGGAATAACCTTCAACAGATACGCTCAAAGTCAAGCGATAGGAAACATTTCATCGATATCAGTTAGAAAGTTACGGCTACTGTTGCAGCGATTGTATTTCTATGGTTGCTCAGTTATTGACCAGGCGGTAAATGACCCGTTGGATGACCCAATATCCATTTTATATTCCATATACTTATTTTTAGCCCTTATTATTGAAATATATTTTTAATCACTGTCAGGATAGCTGGGACTTGCAAATTAATAAGAAGCTGCACGAAATACATTCCTTTACGGTTTTCACAGTTTTCCGGTTGTTGACTGATTTTGTCTGTTTATATAATTATGAGTTTTGACTTTCCCTTTGTAAGATTGTTCGGAGTTCGGTAATTTTGTTATTACCTTTATTTGGCAAAACTAATTGTTTTACTGTACAAATTGCATGACAGATAGTTTTCATTGGTCATAGTAGACCTTAGTCTTGATTGGTCATATTAGGCCTATACATTGTTATTTATTGAATAACGAGCAACGACCGCGTTGTATTGCGTGTATTTTGCAATTATCCACTAAAGCAGGTTAAAATCCACTACGTAGATGTTTCTCATATTCGTCAGACATCATACTACGTCAACTCGTAATCTAATTTATTTACAAAAGTCGTAGGCGTCACCATTTTAAAATGTTAAAAAGAGATTAAATTGCACGCTATAATATAAATCGATAACATGCCTTCGCAATATAAGACTTTATCCTTTAAAATCCTTCTTTTACTTAATGAAAATAGAGTTTAAACAGTGATGGTCATCAATTCTACCAATATCAATCAAACGAACAATCACCTCTGATCTTAACAGAACACAAAAAGGACCACGACGTATGTTATACCCAAATGTGACCTATTTCTATGGGTATTCCTGTGACGGAAATTGTTTTATATGCAAATGTATCGTTTGGTCAGGCCACGATATAGCCGAGATGATGCTAGGGGTTGGCGTTGGGCACCAATCAATCAGACGCTGTGAGACAACATTTGCATACTCAACTCACAAGCAAAACTCAGATAAACAAAAAGTTGTTATTGAAAATGTAGAGGCAAATTTATTGAAGCGAGATAAACAGCTCAGGGTCCCGTTATAAACAAAGATGGCGAACATGTAATGTTAAATCTCCGTTGTGAAAGTCAAAGACATATTAATGCATTCAAATTGCCATTGAATATAAATCATGTGCCATTTACCCTATGGTGGAATATAGCTTTTAATGTTCTTTGGAAAAAGATTAGGAATTAGCATATTAACATAAGTACCACATTTTTTTTTTAAATCCACCATGTGACACAAAGTATAGAGAAGAAAATATCAACTTCAAATGTACAGACAATTCTATGAGGTCACGTTAATATTTAATAGTATCTCAGTGCGCTCTTAATTTCTGTTCAGAAGCCTCTAATATCATATCATATTTACTTTCATCCACTAAACAACAATAACAAAACACACATGCACGCACACACAAGTTTACTTCAGAATTCAATTCCCATTTATATTTACAATGCATTTTGAACCCAATGTTTTTTCACAAATAGAATGCAATTAAAGTTCACGTAGTCTTCCGATTACAAAGTCTTCCAAACAAACTCAGCTAGTGAGAATCCATAGCCGAATTTATTTTCAATGTTTTGAAATTCAAGATTCAAACATGTTTGCACTTTTGTAGTTGCCATGGTAACAATGGCCATTCTGAAATATTCAAACCCTGAATGAACTTCCATACATTCCCAGGATCATTCCTGTGAAGTTTCATTACAATCGGATAAAAAAATGTTTTGAACTTTCATGGTTATCATGGCAACGGCGGTCATTCTGAAAGTGTCAAACCCTAAATGCACATGTACACATCCCAAAGACTATTCCTATGAAGTTTCATAACAATCGGACCAAAAACAATTTCATGAAGAAGAAAAATCCCCATAGGATTCTATGGTAAACCCTATAACTATTTAGGCCCCTCAAAATATACCGAAAGAGGTCCCAGTGCAAACAATCTTTACGCACAACTAGAAACATAGATTTATCATCATGCCAAACCCCAAGATCACTGGAACCTATGGTTTCTGAGAACCGCTGCGGACAACGTCACGTGTTACAGAAAGAAATAATAATAATCATAATAATAAAAAACGGTGCAAAACAAGGTCTCCAAATTTTATTTGGGAAACGTAAAAATGACTCGAGGAGATGTTGTAAAAACCAATTATGGAATAAATACACTATATACATACTGTGGATTATTTGCATTGGGCACCAGTTGTACTAAGCTAAGGTAACTTTGAGTCATATCTCAAAGTACCAAGACAATCTGACAAACTGTAATACAAATACGGACTTTTTGTATTACTGTTGAATCCGGTGTGTTGACGCGGCACTGGAATTGTTTTAATCGTTTCTGTAATTGCTGTGAAGTTGACAATTTGTATCCCTGAACTGTTGAGAATACAACCTAAATTCTAAAATAATAATTAAGACAACTTAAATTTTGATAAATAATTAAGACAGAGGACACCCCTTGGTGAATGTTGACTAATAGATGCATAGTGTTTCAAATCAAAGCATGACATTAATTGATACCTAGAGCTATTTTTCAAAACACATGCGCCAACACACCCGACATTGAAAGCTAAGTTAAAAGATGGTTCGTTTGTTTACATTAAGGTACCCTGTTCTGGTAAAAAAATATACTAAGAAATGAAATTTATAATCAATAGTTTATGCAATGAAGCTTAAAGTTTATATATTTATATATATATATATAGCTCGCAACAAGTCCGTGGAACCATCCGTAACATTTAATATGTGAAAACAAACTATTTTAGCTACATGCAAACAGTTTTAAACATTGCTCTTTGTGGGTAACTTAATTTGATATATTATGCTTATCTTAGCTTATTATCAGTTTTAGTGTATCAAGCAGAGTATTGTCTCCAGGATGTGATAACAGTAGATCTGAAATGACAAGTGCGCCCACGTATAAAAAGATGAAAAGGTCTTTGTTATAAATAATCCCTTTTAATATATTAGAGATACTTTAAAAACTAAAATAAATATATTTGAGATACTTTAAAAACTAAAATAAATATATTTGGGATACTTTCCAAACTAAAATAAATATATTTGAGATACTTTCCAAACTAAAATAAATATATTTGAGATACTTCCAAACTACAGAAAGAAAAAAAGAAAAGAAAAAAAAACCCATCACAACAGCAACACGAGGGAAAAAATAGGTGCTTAGACATGCAAGCCAGTGATGTCGATTACGGCCATTATTCACAACGATGATCGTCCAGTTATGGTGTGATGATTGTTGTCTCATTTCCATGTGAGAAGCACTCGCTTGACTGCATCATTTCATTACGAAGGAATGTTTCGACCCCCCCATACAACTAATATAACCCCGCTACTTTGTGCCTGTACAAATCAAAAAGTAGATATCAAATTTAGTGGACATAACGCCTTTCTGGAATAACCTTCATCGTGTACACTCAATATCGATATATTAGAAAGCCAAATAAAATAAATTTATTTGGGAACTATAAAATCAAGGGGCCTAAACAGGATAGCCAAAATCGATTACGGTCACATATGTCTGAGGGAGGAGAACCTTAGTTTTGAAAACAATTACATAATGTAAGAACTGTAAATGTCAGTAATAAATATATATAATAAACCATGTCAGTAGTATATCATTTGTGGTGGTGGTGCTACCGGAAGTGATCGCATGCGCAACCAGAAGTGACGTCACCGGAACTGGAAGTCACGTGACCGGAAGTATGTTCTGCGCATGCGCAACCGGTTCCTGTGCTTTTTCTTACTATAGTAGTAGTACAGTAATACCATTGCGCATGACCGATAGGGATACCAGAGGTGACCGAAGGTCACGTGAACCCCGAATGGGTTCCCATTGGGTGCGCGTATGCGCAACAGGAAATTGGGGGTTCCCAACTTCCGGTTGCGCACGTGCGCACCCAAGGGAACCCCTTCGGTCACCTCCGGTAGCCCTATCGATCATGCGCAATGATACTACTACTATGGTAAGAAAAAAGCGCGGGAACTGGTTGCGCATGCGCAGAACATACTTTCGGTCACGCCACTTCTGGTTGCGCATGCGCACGCGATCACGTCCGGTTGCGCATGCGCACGCGATCACTTTCGGTAGCACCACCACCACACATGTGGCTTTGTCTGTACTGATATACTACTCATGTCAGTGCCGAAATAAAGCCAGGAAATTGAGCGGTCATGTATATTTGTGCAAGGTGTATCGATTTGGCCTCTTTCTACGATTTTTTGATTGGATTTTGGAAATGTTCCGACAGTATAGTATTTTTTTTTCCATTTTATTTCATGTAAAATCACATCTTAAATATGGTAAGTGAAAATTTGTGACTTTCTTGTGTTTTGTATGGTTAAATGCCATCCTTAACATGTCTGTAAGTTATAAGATCAATACATGATGGTTGCAACCTTGTGTTAATGTGTATGGTGGTACATAAAGCCATCGGAAGACAAAATAGAAACTTTTTAAAAACAAAACAAGTTATATACGGTCTATATTACGAACTACTTCGATCCGTCAATGATCTTTCAGGTGTATATATCATTCAACATAGTCTCTATCACATTTTCTTCAGCAAAAAATTTCATGGAGTATAGAGTAAGAACTAAATTTCCACTCACGAGGATCAACACGTCCGACAAAGGCATCCGTTAGATGTGGGTGGACGAATCAAATGCACAACTCGCCCCTAAGACGGGATACAAACGAGTGGCATGTGTCTAGAGAATGACATGCTTCTTTCACTTGAAAGAAAACTTGCAGCAGCACCTTATGAGCAATGGATTGTTATGAGTGGTACTTTATGGCTCATCGAGGAAAAAAATCCGACCCTATCTTTTACATAACCTTGTTTTCTTCTGGAGATTTGATTTAATTAGTTATATTACCTAACATTTCATACAAGCCTATCACCAATATGGCGTGGGTTCAAGTCCGGCTTTGTAAATTACAAAAAGAGTGCACTCGACTCGCAGCCGCAAGTGATAAAGTTTACCAGTTGCTTGCCCATGGTCGGTGGTTCTCTTCGGGTACTCCGGCTTCTTCCACCACTAAACCTGGTCGCCATGATATAGCTGAAATATTGCTGAAAGTGGTGTTAAACACCAAAAATCAATCAATCAAATCATTAATTTTCCACCATGACTCAATTGCTCATATTTGACCAACACGTTTAATTATTTGTTAACTAGTTGTCGTCATGGATGATCACTTTATGTTAAATCAATCAACACATTTATCAATATTCAGAGAAATTAAAATGTGAAATGTTATTTATCACATATATTACTATATAATTGTATGTAAATATGTGAAGAGAACCCTTGTAAGTTGGAATAACTTGTGTCCGATCCAAATGTTATATAGAAGTTTAATCTAATCTAATATATAACCTTTGTTGTCTTTTGAAATTTTAAATTAAAGTTGTTTTACTTTTTCTTCTTTTTTTTTTTTTTTTTTTTTTAGAAATAAAAGGTTTAGTAATGGTATTCCCTTTAAACATATATTCTGAATAATATGAAGAGATATATCTAGTATAAAACAGGGATCCATTGTCACTGTTATTAGCTATGTGAGAAGAATTTGAAAATACTAAAGGGGTAATTAGATTCCGTATATCAAAGAAGAACAGACAACACAATGGCCAAAAGAAAAAGTACAAAATGACAAACAACGATCTACAAAACATACACATAAAACTAAAGATCGAGTATCACGAACCCCACTAAAAACCGGGGATGAACTCGTGTGCTCTGGAATGGTAAGCAGTTCCTGCTCCACTAGTGGCACTCGTCGTGTTAATCTAGTTACAAACCCGGTGATAAGTCATGAATGAGGTAAGGACCAGGAAGTATTTGCGACAAATGGAACATATCCGCGGTGATTTGTGACACGAGAATCTATTGTCACTATTATTAGTTATGTAATTCACCCTCCATTGATATTTTAACTGATACATGTACTTGCGTCCAACATAGCAACAATGTTTGATCAGCAAAATCAGGGCATTTTAAAACAAATTGTAATTAACATTAAATTAATTTACATTAGCTTGTGGTATGCAACAATAAATACACTAAATCATTCTATGAAATAATTTCATAGATTTCTTTAACATTAATAGACATTATGGAATGCATTTTAAATCAAAGACACTAAATGAGCTATTATATTTTATGCCTCATTGTCAGCAATTTATAGTAAAAAATCACACGATCTGTGGAAAAGATTTGCAATGGCCATTTTTTATATTCTGGTTTTTTTTTTTCTTTATTCTAATTAACTTTTTATTTAATATTTATATTTGATTAAGCAACTTCAATATTAAACAATGATCATTAAATGTTAAAGTCATAAAAGTACAGGTCAAGGTCGTCTTCCAATGTTCATGTGTCCACAAAGTGTACAACGTACGATGACTAGACATCATCTATATATAGATCATAATCAGGTGTGCTAAAAGTCTTGTCGGTGATAGAGGGAAGAAATAAATCGATATTAAAAGGAAAAGTTCTAATACCATCGAGGAATGGATATTTCATAACTGTCAACCAGTTTGTGGATGACGACCGTAAAATGTTTGTAGCGATGAATTCAGACAAGGCGCAACGTAGCATTGTTTGGGTAAATTTTACGTCAGCAACTGAGCCTTGCATGAAATTAACAAAAGTAGCATTACTAATATTTTAGGACTTAAATGTCCTGACATATATACCCCTAAGATATAAGGTTAATAAAACACACAAAATAGTTTGGATCTGCACTAATAACAACATAAAAAGGAGTTCTAGAGAAAAAAGAAAAGAAGCTAGTCTGATCCATTTATTTCACGTTCCTCTACATAGAAGATAAAAAGATAGATGTCAAATTTAGCACGCACGACGCGTTTCTGGAATAACCTTCATCAGGTACGCTCAAAGCCAAAATATTTGAAAACCAAATAATTTTAAAATTTGATGTTTGTTTAATTCATCTTTGCCATTGAATATCAAATAAAGAACACCACAGATACAGCTAAGTCTGCTTCATACTTTGACCTGCATGTAGAAATTGACAACGAGGGCCGATTAATAACGAAACTTTACGACAAAAGTGACGATTTCAATTTTCCCATTGTGTACTTTCAATTTATATGTAGCAACAGTCCATGTGAACCTGTATATGTAGTATATGTCTTTGACCTTGACAGAATATTCCAGAGCTTTTTGCTTCTATCATGATTTCGCTGATAGAGGGTTGCTGCTAACGAGGAAGCTAGTGAACCAATGGTTCCTACTGGTTTAGTTGAAGTCACCACTTCGAACGTTTTACAGTATATTGATTAACCACTGCGGAATATCGTCCTCATTTTTTTCTTTCATAGCTTATCACCACACATTTATCGAAGGAAAAACGATGGGTGCCACTTGCGGAGCAGAAACTGTTTACCATTTCGGAACACCGGGATTAACCCCCAATTTTTTTTAACAACATGATAAGTTTTATTCAAATGATTGCTACAATTAACACTCCAAAAGTCCAAGCTCCTTTTGGTGTTTCCCTGTTACATCCTGTTCTGATTATCCAGGGCTATAATCAGAATTATATGAAATATATACAAACTAAATACAATTTCTATTTAATACCTTTTGGAAACATTTATTTATTTTCCCTTTAGTATATACTTTTTTACTTTCATTAAAAATGTACACTTTTGAAGTGTTTTATTTCCTTTTATTCTTTTAATATATTGACAAATATTCTATAAACATTAATATACTTTGTTTTCTGTTCAGATATATAATACGATTTGTAGATGGAAAACCCTACAACTGTTATCAAAAAATTTAATGCAAGAGAGATTTTATCATCTATCTTATATCCAATATGTTTCAAAGTAATTTTGGTTTCGATACCCAATCCCTTCATTAAATTCTGAAATTTTGTCCAAAAATCTTTTAAAAAGGCACAAGTAATAAAATAATGAGAGTAATCTTCATCCAATTTACAGAAATTTCATAAACTATTCCCAACAATTTTCCATTTGTAAAGTAAAACTTTATTTGGAATAATAAAATGAAAAGGTAAAACTTTATTTGGAATAATAAAATGAAAAGGTTTCCATCTGAACATTTTTAGTTTGTTTTCTTCAAGAAATTTGAAAATGAAAAAATATAGACTACTTGTATTTGGTTTTTCAGACAACACTAAATAATTAATCCAATAATGTGTACCAATAGGTTTTGAAAATTTAACATTCAACCAGTTTATTATATAATAAGTTATTAGACAATGTAGATAGATTAATAAACTGATCGTTCCATATGAAATAATCTTTATTGATATTTACAATACTTTTAACTGACCTTTCTGGGTTTTTTTCTCTATCCAATTCTTTGGAAAAGCCTTTTTATCAATGCTAAATTCAGATATCCAATTAGATTTATTTTTTAATTTTGAAGAATAAATTCTTGTGTAATCTTACCATTTTTATCTATAATATCATTAACAAAAAATATTCCGCTATTAATCCATTCTTTTAAAAAATAAATATTTATTTTCAAATGTAATAATTCTATTTCCCCATAAAATTAGCTTTCTTACATTACTAAATGTTAATGGTGAACCCAATTAACCACCACCTGTTTTTATCTAACTTGTCAAAACATTTTTGTAAAATTCGGGGTTAACCCCCAATTTTAGTGGGGTTCATGCTGCTCAATCTCTATATTTATGTGTAGTGTTTTATGAACAACTGAACAAACTTTGTCTTTTTGGTTTTTCTTTTGGTAGCTGATGTTTTCTGCCCTTCTCCCAAAGCACACGGTGTTTGAACATTTCGAAAGAGAGAAGTTTGACTTATCGCTTTCAAGAGACAAGAAAGAGAAAAAGAGCATATCATGAATGTATGTTTACAAGAGGAAGAAGCATATTTGACAACAAGAAAGTATGACTTTAGTCACTGCAGTAAAAATGGAACTTACAGATGGTAGACAAAGATAACCTTTGTTGCCGATGGAATTCTATTATCATCCTAAGAGCCGTTTGTTTACATTGAGTTTTTAGATTTGTCTGATCTCATTTCAGTAATGTGTTGTTGAATTACTAGAGGGTTTATATCAGATGTTATAGATTCGCTAATACAATTTGAAAATTAAATTCGGGCTTAGGTTTAATCGTGTTTTTTTTCTGAATTTCTACAAATTAATATTAGAATTTGTCAAATACAATAAAAAACGAAACATACCACAGACAGAACAGCTTAAAAATCCAATCAGAAAATCATTAAACAGATGAAAAATCCACACACAGATACATGACGGTTGACTCTAATGGCTTTGCTACAGGCACTTTAATATAGGACTTTTTTCGTATAACAAGAAAATAAACGTTAGATTGTAGTCTATTTGTTTGTTTGTCATTTACATTTTCACATAAGGGACTGAATAAACAGTCGTAATTTGAAGGGTAGGGGTTAGGGTTATGGTGTTTAACGCCACTTTCAACAATATTTCAATTATATCACGGTGATCAGTATTATTGGTGGAGGAAACCGGAGAAAACCACCGACCTGTTGCAAGTCACCGACAAACCGTAATTTGAAGGATAATTCTTTCAGTATGATTTCAAAAACAAAAGTTTGTTCGTCACGGCTATATTTTTAATGAGGACTAGCTTGCATCGATATATACTCTATTAACTGGAGATGTTCTAAACGAGAGTCGTAATACTTGATGTATTATCTCCATGATTGTTATGTATGATTTATGGGCGGACTCATAACCTTTACTACCATAATTAAGAGTAGATCAAATTAATGATCTGTATGAATTCTATAGAATAGTGCTATCAACATCCCAGTCGATACTATAGACACAATGTTTTAAATGTTTAAAAAAATATGTCGAGTACGTCATATATAAAAATCCGCGATAAAATAGACCCCAGGGATTACTACTCTCTCGTAGAGTATTTATAGAATTTCCTGTTGATAGTTTATGTCAAACCAAACGCCCTCGCAATGAAAAATAGATTTATCAGAATTGATGTGCAGTATGCAATGAAACTCAATGACTATCCTTAAATTCCTGTTTACGAAATTGTTTTCAATCTCATGTATGACTATGTTATGGAATGCTAACAAATAAATTCAAGTAGTTTTTGGTTATTCATGTGATATGAATAAGTCACTTCTGAAAAATTATAATATTAATTTAGAAGAAATGGCACCTATTGAAATTTCCACTAAGCCTCCATTGTCAACGATTTTTATTAACTACATTTGAATTGTAAACAGTCTGATACAAATCATTTGATAATTCAACAACACTTTGCTGAACTTCAGAACACGTAAATCTAAATATTCAGCATTCTATAATATATTCAGATTCTCTTCTTTCACCTCTCGTGACAATCAAAAGTGGTAAAAACAAACACCTTTCTTGTTAGTATTGCCATCGCATGGAGTCCGTCGTCTGCATGTTCGTCCGTCGTAAACTTCTTCTTTTTTCAATCTTGTCGTCTGAAATGGCTGTGTTGGCCTCTGAAGCAATCTTAGTGTGTCTACTTTCAATATTGTATCAGATGAGCCGGCCAATTGTCGAACAATGCTATATTTCTATAAATAGATCGTTGTAGGGGTAAACACACAGACAGAACAAATAAAGCCTTATTCCCTCATCAAATGAGCTGAAATGTTAGTTCCATTTTAATTAAGGGTATGACATAATGTATGGGTTTTGTACTATTATTGGACACTTTAATTGTAATTTCCAAAATATGCATAATTCGTTCGGTAGATTTCCACTAAAGATATGCAAATAAATCTGCTTTTGACAAAGACAATCTTTTGAAAAATCTAGATGTTCGAGATATCCGATATACATTCTATGCAGTCGATTGTTAAAGGGTTTTTATTTGCAAACAATAGATGTAATTTTACGATATTTAAAAGAGAATCATTTCTGTATATAAAATGTAAACTTGTTTTATATCATTACTCTTTCAGTTTCTAATATTATTTTATCTCTTTTTTTTTCTTTATATATTATTGTCAATATTACTTACAGTTATATATAAACAATGTCTCAACTCATAATTCCGTGTTTGGTTTTGATAACGAAAATTAAGATATCACGTAAAAACATTTAACTGAAATATTGCCAAAGATGCTGTTGAACTAATAAACATTATTAAGAAACAAGTGTGAACACAGAAATGCGCTGTCCAAAAGGCAAGTGTGGATGTCAATATTTCATATTATTAACTTTAAAAAAAAATCATGGACACAGGGGTCCTGGATTTTTTTAATTAAAAACTAACCCTGGATTATTATTTTTGCTTAAAGTCCGGTCCTATGTTTTCATTTCAAATTTTTATCATAGCCCTCCTCCCCCTCCCAAGGGATATAAAATTGTATCATTAATAATAAATTAATAAATAATAAATTCAGATTTTCTATTTAAAATAAATCTCATTTACAAAACCACTGATATGTGTTCAATTTTTAACGCTGATTTAAGCTTTAGTCGCAACACATTTTTATTTTTCTCTTTAAACTGTCGAAACATAACATTTATTTAACTGTAAAATTCACAAATAAAATTCACACCCACCCCTTTTTCCCTTTTTTCTTGTTTAAATCAATTATCAACAATATTCCAGAATCAAACAAATGAATAAATATAACATAGATTTCCTTTACATGCATCTTTTTACCATGCGGAGTCAGTGTGTTTTAAATCGGTCATCCAATTAGGACGCTCATTATTCTTGTCCAAGATAAAAATACATCACTAAATTTACCTGTTGGTGTTTCGCCACTTCAACTCGTAAATTTACATAAAAATCGGAGATATTTCGTCATAAAACTGCACACATGGTTTTGTCTATCATATTTCCTGAAGACAAACATACAATTTTATTGCATTTATCAATATTTTATGTTTTTTCTTAATAATGTTGCTTAAAAATTGGTAGAACGTGCTAATGTGGGTCACAGGTCACTGTAATCGGGCGGCTGTATCGAGAAACAGATACGGTGTTGAAAAAACATTTGATGCTCATAAAATATTGATAAATGCAATAAAATGTTATGTTTGTCTTCAAGAAATATGATAGACAAAACCATGTGTGAAGTTTTATAACGAAATATCTCCGATTTCTATGTAAATTTACGAGTTGAAGTGGGGAAACACCCACAGGTAATTTTAGCGATGTATTTTTATCTTGGACAAGAATAAAAGATGCATGTAAAAGAAATCTATGTTATATTTATTCATTTGTTTGATTCTGGAATATTATTGATCATTGATTTAAACAAGGGAAAAAGGGGGGGGGGGTGAATTTTATTTGCGAATTTTAGTTAAATAAAAGTTATGTTTCGACAATTTAAAGGGAAAAATAAAAATGTGTTGCGACTAAAGCTTAAATTAGCGTTAAAAATTTAATTTATTATTTATTAATTTATTATTAATGATACAATTTTATATCCCTTGGGAGGGGGAGGGGGGCTATGATGAAAATTTGAAATAAAAACACAGGACCGGACTTTAAGCAAAAATAATAATCCAGGATTGGTTTTTTAAAGTTAATAATATGAAATATTGACATCCACACTTGCCTTTTGGACAGCACATTTATGAATATTTTTTTTTAAAGTTAATAATATGAAATATTGACATCCACACTTGCATTTTGGACAGCACATTTATGAATAAATTTTTTTTAAAGTTAATAATATGAAATATTGACATCCACACTTGCCTTTTGGACAGCACATGTCTGTGTCCACACTTGTAATAATAAAAAAAAAACCGTTATGAGATCAATGAATAAATCATGGGTGCGTGATCTTGTTTTCTTATCAGTTCAGATCAACAATGTCTGGTGATGATAAAATGAGATGCGGATCTTAATATGTCTTATAAGAAACAGGAACTGCTTACTCGTCGCGAGCAGCTGGAATTACCCACATGTTTTGGTAGGGTCTGTGTTGCTAATCTTTTTTTTTAGTTTTCTGTATTGTTTTTCTTTTCTTGGTTTTGTTTGTCTTCGTCCTGTGTCATGTGTACCAAATGTTGCCAGTGTATCTGGATTGTCCATTCTTGATTTCTCCTTCGGGTTTCTCTAACGTTTACTTAAAAACGACAAAATAAAAAAAAATGACAGTGCCATTGTTTTTGTTGCTTTTCATGATTGATAGGATGGTTCATCCTATTATCTGTGAAAGTAGTGTCTCGATTGGGAAATATTCTCATATGTAGACTTTTCAATACATAA
Organism: Bathymodiolus brooksi; assembly: GCA_963680875.1. NCBI lineage: Eukaryota > Metazoa > Mollusca > Bivalvia > Mytilida > Modiolidae > Bathymodiolus > Bathymodiolus brooksi. The sequence continues at coordinate 62,085,423 of OY804575.1, forward strand.
CATCAGCATTTAATATTCTTAAATTGCATTAAAACGATTCTTGAGAAAAAAAAATTAATTTACATTTTCTATTAATTTAGTAAATAAAAAATGTTAAAATGAGATTTTCTAGATGTCAAAATATATTTTTTACCATTTATTTGATTTTAAAATGGCAATTGCTTATGCTAAAGATTGAAATTAGTCACCAATGCGACATAACTCAGACAAATTGCAATCAACAAATACAAATCTAATTATCGGATATTTGGTCACGCGGTTTACATTAAAATTGAGTTGTAGCTTAACTGCTATGATGAAAACAATATAAAGGTCAATATCATAATACTTCGCGTGCATGTACACGTTCAGATATTTATATATATAAACGTGGGTGTGGATGTGGTCGAGTGGTCTAGGGCGCTGGACGTAAGGCTAAGCGAATGGTGCTGCAGTGCATCAATGGTGCGAGTTCAAATCCCGTCGAGGGAAGAACAAAATTTGACAGCTCAAAAATCTAATTCTAACACTGTTTGGTTTAATTTTCATACGTATATACGTATATATATATAACACTGTTTGGTTTAATTTTCAGACGTATATACGTATATATATATACGTATGAAAATTAAACCAAACAGTGTTAGAATTAGATTTTTGAGCTGTCTGTATATACGTCTGAAAATTAAACCAAACAGTGTTAGAATTAGATTTTTGAGCTGTCAGTCAAATTTTTGTTCTTCCCTCGACGGGATTTGAACCCACACCATTGAAACACTGCAGCACCATTCGCTTAGCCTTATATATAGATAAATAAAGTCTCTTAGATTATTTTACAAATAAAAACTCTTATTCCATATTCCATACGTTTCTGCTGTTTACACAGCTTTCCTCAGTGGAAATTTATTACAGAATTCTGTAATAAATTTCTGTAATAAATTTCTGTAATAAAAATTCTGTAATAAATGTCCACTGAGGAAAGCTGTGTAAACAGCAGAAACGTATGGAATATGGAATAAGAGTTTTTATATATATATATATAAATAGGGAGTGGATGTTGTCTTTATAGGGAGTGGATGTGGTCGAGTGGTATAGGGCGCTGGACGTAAGGCTAAGCGAATGGTGCTGCAGTGTATCAATGGTGTGGGTTCAAATCCCGTCGAGGGAAGAACAAAAATTTGACAGCTCTAAAATCTAATTCTAACATTGTTTGGTTTAATTTTCAGACGTATATAAACGTCTAAAATGGTTTGTAAAACAACACCAAGTACACAAAACAAAGTGATAAAGAATTAAACACTTCGTTGAATGACAAAATGTTCGTCCCACCGAGGGACTTTATCAATGTCTAATTAAATAAAATCTCGAAACAATATAGCGACTTTACAATTTCAAAAAAAAGTTGTTGACGGTCCATGTACGGCACAAAAGAACCAGAAGATGCACATATGAAACTACATGCATAAAAAATGGAAATCCTACATATAAATTAATAAAAGTACAATAAAAATAATATAAATACACAATAGGGCTACACATTTAAATAAATGTTAAATTAGAAATAAAAATAAATATAAAAATGAGACATTATTGGTAAATGTATCAAATATCACTGTCAAAATATTGTTGAAAACGGTATAATACCCAAACTCATTCAAAAAAACGGCCCACCAGTGTGGAATATATACTTTGGGCCAATTGAGCAAACTGTATGTCCTAATACGACTGGAGGAGACTAACAAAAATACCTTTTCTCATTGATTCCATTCGGTGATAAGGTCTTAAGTTTTCTAATCCAGAAGCTTTCCCTTTCCTGTCTGCTTTTATCATCCACTTGGGGTTATGGTCAATTATGGTGACCTTCAGTTTGCCGATAGAATCCTGGTGTCCCGTCGATCTGAGATGTCTGCTGAGTGGAAGGTCAGGTTTGCAATTTGCATCGCTTCTGTGGCCATTCAATCGTTTACTAAGTTGTTGTTTAGTTTCTCCGATGTATTGAAGACCACAAATTGCACATTCCAGGAGGTAGATAATATTTTCTGTCTTGCAGTTGGCATTGCAGTATATGATGAATTTTTCTCCTGTATGTGTGCTGCTGAATTTTTGTGTGCATTGGATGTTTTTGCACGTCATACATCGTCTCGAATCACATTTTTGACACTGACCATTGTAGGCAAAAATGTGATTCGAGATGATGTATGACGTGCAAAAACATACAATGCACACAAAAATTCAGCAGCACACATACAGGAGAAAAATTCATCATATACTGCAATGCCAACTGCAAGACAGAAAATATTATCTACCTCCTGGAATGTGCAATTTGTGGTCTTCAATACATCGGAGAAACTAAACAACAACTTAGTAAACGCTTGAATGGCCACAGAAGCGATGCAAATTGCAAACCTGACCTTCCACTCAGCAGACATCTCAGATAGACGGGCCACCATGATTCTTTCGGCAAACTGAAGATCACCATAATTGACCATAACCTCAAGTGGGATGATAAAAGCAGACAGGAAAGGGAAAGCTTATGGATTAGAAAACTTAAGACCTTATCACCGAATGGAATCAATGAGAAAAAGTAATATCCTCTCTTGACTCCTATTTGTGTTGGTCTCCTCCAGTCGTATTAGGATATACAGTTTGCTCAATTGGCCCAAAGTATATATTCCACACTGTGGTGGGCCGTTTTTTTTAATGAGTTTGGGTATTATACCGTTTTCAGCAATATTTTGACAGTGTTATTTGATACATTTACCAATAATGTCTCATTTTTATATTTATTTTTATTTCTAATTTAACATTTATATAAATGTGTAGCCCTATTGTATATTTATATTATTGTTATTGTACTTTTATTAATTTATATGTAGGATTTCCATTCTTTTATGCATGTAGTTTCATATGTGCATCTTCTGGTTCTTTTGTGCCGTACATGGACCGCCAAAAACTTTTTTTTGAAATTGTAAAGTCGCTATATTGTTTCGAGATTTTATTTAATTAGACATTGATAAAGTCCCTCGGTGGGACGAAAATCTTGTCATTCAACGAAGTGTTTAATTCTTTATCACTTTGTTTTGTGTACTTGGTGTTGTTTTACAAACCATTTTAGACGTTTATAATTGTTTTACTTGTATAGTATCGTTATACCGTAACGATCCAACACCCCGTAAGATTGATCGTTGACTGGTTTTTCAGACGTTGTATATGTATATATATACATAGGTAAAAAAAAAATAAGACAATTTATCACATCCCAATCCCAGAATCATGAACTGGGTGCTGGTAAAGCTTGCTACGGCTCGACTCACAGAGCTGTTCAGCAAGACACCAGGATGCGGATATGGGTGTCCTCTCGTTGGTGTTGTGCGGTTTTAATGTGGACCTTAATGGTAACATGTTTGAAGAGTGTCACGCTTCCCTTGTTTTGTGGATTTCTAAAAAATGAGTAGGCGCATGGTAACCGCAAGAAAAAATTAGATTTTCGTTATTGTCCATTATTCCACAATTTTCCTGTAAAAGTTAACATTTGGCGCAGTTGTGTAATCCTACTTTCTGTTGTTGCCCAAAGTTAGATGAAACCAATAGACTGATGAAATTGAAAAAACTTCCCAAGTCTTAAACCATGTTAGCAATTTTTACTGACTCCATAGAGTCTATCGTTTCAAGTACATGTAGTTATATAATAAAACAAATCATACAAGTTATTTGCCTTTTATTAAATTGCCAATAAATATCAAATTTCATTAATTTAATGTCGTTCTATAATAATATCGTCTTTACTTAATTATTTCATTTTGTTCGTTCTAAACCGCGAATACTCCCATAACGTCGCACAAACAAAATTGATGAAATAATTGAAGGAAAAAAAACCGAATTCGTAATTAATTTAAAACGAACCACGAACGTTCAATATCCTTTTGATTCTGATTCATAATAATTGAAACATGCAGAGAGTGCATAACGTTATAGCGTTCAGTACAAAAGTTTAAAGCATTCGTTCACGCATCTTGTTCTATTTAAAAAAAAACTCAATTAGAATGTCTATAGCTAGTAATGGGAAAATGTTGTACTGATCATTTGTGATGCGATGCCATGTTATATTGTAAAACATTATATCAATAACCGATAGCAAGACAAGTTAATAGTTAATAGAATAAATTAAAGATGCATAAATATGGATATTGAAACGTTAGACTTCTAAATGATCAACAAATTATGTATGCAGCGGTGGTCGTCGTGGTCGTGATCGTATGGCAGTTGGATTTATAACTATACCTATGCAATCAGTGCCTATCACCACTAACGTTGTGAGTTCGAATCCCGCTCAGGCGAGGTGTACTCGATACAACATTATGTGATAAAGTGTGTAAGTGACTTGCGGAGGGTCGGTGATTTTCCCCGGCTACTCTGGTTTCCTACACCAATAAAACTGACCGCCACGATATAAATGAAATAGTGTTGAAAGTGACGTTAAACACCCCGTGTATGGTGCTTGACAAACTATAGATGAACCTGTTATCATATCAGGTTTCTTTTTTGGTAGGAAGTTTTAATACATATTTAATTTAATGTGTTGCTTTACACATTGAGACGTTATATTAACGATGTGGCATAGAAGAGATTCGTGTCGTTGGTTGTGATGTGAGCGTTACTGTTTAATTTTGTACTCTTAGATAATTCCCTTGAGATTCAATATTTAACATATGGTACTAAAGGAATAGCTTAAATATTTAGCTTTTCTTGTACTGTTTTGTCGTGACGACTGTTTTATTTTGTCTTTTGTCCATTGTGTTGGCTGTCCTTCAATTTACGGCTTCTGATAACTCCTACGGTATCTCCAAAGCTTTAAATAATCTTAACCAGTAGACATTGTCTGATGTTGTAGTATCTGCTTATGATTAAATGGTCTGATGTCTAGGTTCTTACAGTACAAAACAAGATATAAGACTTTCGTTCTTCTTTAGAGATGGACAGCACAAAGAAAGTAGAAAGTACAAAATAATTAGTCTCCACACAAATCCATTTAACGTTAAGCTTCAAACAATTGATAATAGTTATGCCTTTATCGTATTGGAAAATCTCCCCATTATTTGGAAATAAAAATGACATTTCAGATCTTTACCAGAAGATTTCAACATCAATCAAAGAGATTTATTGATATTGCGAAGGTGTATCTGTCGGTACGATCTGAGTTTTCAATTATTAATGTACAAGTCAATGATTGTCTATCTATTGATGCAAAACTGTCACACCGGCACTTTAATCCTTGCAAAAGCTTTTCACAAAGATTTATAAATAGCATATATGACCTAGTTTTTAATAAGCAATCAATGTCGTGCAGCTGACTTGCACCATTTAAGATTATTACATAAGGTTGAAGTGGTGGTGTGATTTTCAGTTTTATGTTGACATTATCCACAATTATTTGGTCGGTTATTTGGAGGTCCCCTTGGGCCATTGGAACGTTGTGAAATCGGAGCGAAGTTCGGCGTCCGTATTGTTCTAGTTCATCAATATTGACGTTTAGTTGTGATACTTCATCCATGAGCTTTAGGTTGTCGGCTTTGAGTTTTTTATTGTCAGCAATAAAGGTGGTGGTGTTATTTGCCACATTTCTAAATTGTTCGTATCTGACCTCGACGCTGGTTATGCTGGATTTGACATGTTCTTTTAGTTGGTTATTTTGATTTTCGAGACATTTGATTTTATTTTGTTGTTCATTAATTAATCGACGGAGGGGAGTGGCCGCCTCTTCTATGGCCTCTGATACGGTGGATCTGATCGCCGATTTCAATTTGCTAATTAGTTCAGCTTTAATTTCATTTAATAAAGGTGGAATAATATGTTTGGTGAAGTCTGGTTTTAATAAAGTTTCTTCAACTAGTTTAGACATGTTGAATGACTCGCCTTGGGTTTTGAATGTGACTGGGTTAGATGACGGACCACTCGACTTGACAGACTGACGTGTAACTGATAATGATCTTTGACGACTTTGTGGTGGTTTCATTAGGTCTGCAGAGGTTGATGACAACCGACGTTTACGGGAGGAACTTCTTCCCCTATTGTTTGATGTATTATCAATAGCGGTCTCCTGTCTTGAAAAAACTAGTTGGAGGGGGGTCGTCCATTTTGTTTGTTTACATTCAGGTTCAGTGTCATTAAATATTGAAATATAGGGCTTTTGTGTTATGAAAATCACCGCACCTTAGAATGTTCCAATAGAATTATAAAGAAACTTCACTTTAGTTCTGTTCTTGAAGCATTTGCACCCAAAAAAATCACACTATTGTACAAAAATTCCGAGAGGTGAAAAAACAACGTCACGTGGTTGTCGCCATTATGCTCCCAAGTTGAGTCTATGATTTACAGGCATAATCTAATATATCAAATGTTAATTTAAGGCGTTTATGAACATAAGATAATACTCTGCTTTTATTTATACATTTAGAATTATAAAAAAAACAAAATATACTAAAGTCTAAATCCAAAGTCCAAAATCACTGCCAATAGTTTTAATGGCGCAGCACGTATGATTGTTGATCACGTTGTGTAATGACCATCATATGTATGTCATTAAAACTTTATAATTTCCTGGATACGTGTGCAATACGTCATCATAGTTTCCGGTAGCTATGCTTTATTGTCAATCCGGTATTAAATTCAATAATGAAATTTAATAATGAATTACTCGGTCAATTTAAAAGTGGTTAGTAAATAAACCGACATAGCCCTTTGTCAATTTATAAATGATAAATTCTTACAATGTTGACTTTATCTGTATAATTTAGATTAAAAATTCTATAATCAGTGAAATAAACAAGATGAATTTAGTTTTTTGTTCACATCGTCGTCGTAGATTGATTGGCTCTAGTTATTATAACAAGACATAGGAAGTCTTAGAATGAACACATCATTTATTTTCCTTTGACAAAAGTAGATATACAGCTAATTTGACATTAAATAATATGAGACAGGCAACCTGTTTGAAGGACGAAGTCCTAAAATTTCAATAATACGATGATCCGTACACGTTAGCCTCACCGCCACCGGACGCAATTACGAACAATTTCGATGATATTGACCGTGGCATTTGATAATAATTTATAAATTTGACCAAATTGATGAAGCTGATTGCATGTTCATATTTCAGATTAAACACCACTATTCCTTTTGAATCATAGCCCATATATTATTCAATGCATTGTTCGGGTTTTAACTTGGAACAGATTTTCATGACCCCGTTCTAGTCACTCTGTGACCTAGATCCAGACACAATTTCGAACATCATAATAACCTTTCTAGTGTAAATTTTATTTAATGACAACTGTTAAAATTGAAAGAGCATTCATTCATTTACGTTCACATATCTATTTGTATATAATACACATGACATAAAAACCTTTCCTTTATTCAAACCATAAATGTGTGCCAGTTTGCATTCGGAATTCCTTGGATTCTTCAATGAATAAGGTACATCACAGATTTTGACATAGATCAAGGTAAGGAAAATGTATTATATTGACTGTTTTTGTTTTAATTTCTATGTGTTCTACATATGCATAGAACCAGGAGATCATATTCTTTCCAATTACAGGCATAAGATAACAAAATATGCGAACCTCAATGAATTTTAGCGATAGATTCCAAGTGCAATTGTCGATCGTTTTCTGTTTACAAATATGAAAACCCGTCGTCTGCAACATTCAATAACTGCGCATGAATAATGAATAATTTTCTCCCAAAACACGAGTAATTTAGCGGGGTATCTATTTATAAAAGCATTTTTTTAATTCATGTTTTGAAGGAACAATTAGGGGACATACTTTTTATTTCGATCGTAATTGCGTCCGGTGAGGCTATTATCTTTTATTTTGAATGAATTGTGTAGCCGATTTGTTATGGCGTTCATTTTACCTACGCCGCTCTTCCATCGGTAAACTGACGAGTTCTGTCCCCTGGCTAGTATCTCGGCTAGATTGAGACAGATAGAGTCAGTCTATTTCATCGGGAGTTTCGTAGAAAGAGATTTTTTTATTAGAATTTTAATAAAAGTTTATTTCGATTTTGCATAGAGTAAATAATCAAAGAATTGGGAATTTTTCATTGAAATAGATTTCTTTTGCGTTTCTAAATTATCAATTGATCTATTTTTTAAACTTCCGGTGAGCAGATTTTTGGCTATCAATGTAGAAGGAAAAATCGGAAAGCTCACCGTTAGAAGGACTTCGTCCTTTAATAATCGAACGAACCACGCAATGAAGGTTTTTACCCCCGGGTATCCCACGTGGACTTGGTATATCTATATGAATTAATCATACCAACTAGTTAATGGATTTCTGAAGAAATTAATGGTTTCTAGAGGCAAGCTAGCAAGATATCTGTAGAATTAATTATAGTTTAATATGACATGGCTTTACAAACAAACCTTCAATGATGTCACTTGTTAAGAAACGTCGGGTTTAAATAAGCAACTTAAAAATCTCTTGGACAAGATATTTGCAAATGAAATTATATGTGTACATACAAAATTAAGATATCAAAAACATTACAACGGTAAACAAAACATTACACAGAAAACTAAAGATCGAGCAACACGAACCCCACTAAAACAGGAGGTACCCATTCATGTGCTCCGGAAGGGTTAGCACTTCCTTCTCCTCGTGTGACACCCGTCGTGTTACTGTTAAACGACACGAACAACATATATAAGGTCAGTCATGATTCTTGTTAATTTGTTCAGAATTCTACAAAAGGCAAATTTTCAGATGAGATTTTCATCAATTATCCAACGACACCAGGCATATGTGCCATTTGCTGCTTTTAGATATCCTGTTTATGCCATTTGTCTTTATTGCTGCCAATCACCTTGCTTTTTTTTGACTGAATGACCATTGCCTGGTCCTAACCGAACATTACCCAAATAATGCCTCCGATAAAAAAAGAAGAAGAAAAAGATAGCTCCAGACTATAGCCGTAAGGAGGTATACCTATGCATTATTATTCTTAATTGCAGAATAATAGTGAAACTTGAAATGTTGTTATTTATGAAATATGATACATTTTATGTGGAATGAACGTGACAAGATAAAGTAATATAATATATGTTATAAGCGCATTAATCGTTCTTCATATCTTGTATCAAGTTTAATTTACAGTTACTTGGTATTCAAATAGCAATATTTACAAGTGGGTGGTTACGTTAGTTTGTGAGTTCAAACTCACCATTGATACTTCAGTTATGTATTTATTAATTACTACCTTCATCAAATATGTAGATATTGTGATTGTTTACCTACGTTACGTATGAAAATACTATATTTAATTACAGCCAAACTACAATAAAACAATTACTGCACTCGGACAAGGACCTTATATTTTACTTCCTTGATAATTTATACTTAGGGCGTCAATTATATTCTGAGAATAATAATAATATCCCTCAGCCATAGGCGAACTAAGCCGATTTTGGCTATCCAAGGGCGTCAATTATATTCTGAGAATAATAATAATATCCCTCAGCCATAGGCGAACTAAGCCGATTTTGGCTATCCAAGGGCGTCAATTATATTCTGAGAATAATAATAATATCCCTCAGCCATAGGCAAACTAAGCCGATGTTGGCTATCCAGCTTAGACCAGCTTAGGCCTTTTGATTTTATTGGACTCCAAAACTTTTTAATTACTTGGTTTTCTAATCTTTCCCATTGGATCTTACTGTTTGATGAAGGTTATTTCAGAAACGCATCGTGCGCATGCGCACTACGTTTGATATTAACTTTTATTTTTATTATCCCCAAATAATATCTATAAGAAAATTAAGATGCAATACTGCTAAGTAAACAACTGTATGTTTTTATAGATAAAACAAACATATTGCAATAAACGTTTTCAACCAATGTTTTTTGCTTGAAAGTGAAAATTGTATAACTGTCATCAATGATGGTGACGAAAATGATGTACATTAAGGGATGAAATTATAATTTTGATAGTTTCTCATATAATTATTGCATCTGAAAAACTTTCATGAGCATTTACTTTTCAATTTGACACAAAAGGGAAATATATATATTAATGTTTCGTCAGTTTTTATTGCAGCTGCACTCTCCAAGACACTCATTGCCAGACATTATGATAAATTTCACTCAGAATTAAAAAGGAAGTTGGAACTATTAAGATGCACATGAATGAAATTCATTCAAACTTGTCTTTTATTTTTCTTTCCCAAACAGTATATCCATAGTAAAAACAATTACTTTTACAATTGAGCAGAAACATTACATCAAAATTATGTTTCAAGTATGATTTTAAGTTATGTGGATTCCAATCTTTCGATTTTGAGCGTACCCGATGAGGGTTATTCCAGGAACGCGTCGTGTATGCTAAATTTAATATTTATGATTTTATGTTTGTTTATTTGAAAGTATGAAAAATCCCTGGTATTCAAAATAAATCTTAACTCTCAGTACTTTAAATACTTTGATATTTTCTTGTAGACGGAATTTCTTATTTGATTGATTGTTCTTTAATACCAAGTTTAGTGTTTCGGCTATATTAATGAAAAAACGATAATGCAATTAAATAAAATTGTCAGGCTTGGAGTAACCTATAGACGGACAGTTTGATTGCAACAAGATAAAGGGAAATGAAGGATTGGGTCTAGAGAAAAAAAGTGTTGGCTTGTAACAGACCAACAACTGTTACTTCTTACAAATGATTCACATATTACGTGAATGGTGGGCAACATTTCTAAATATGACATAATCATTTACGTTCCACCCTAAAGGCGTGCATTTGTTTGTCCCGCACAACTGGTGGACAAACTGTGTCCTTGTTTAATAGCACACATAATGTGTTATTTTTTCGTACAAGAAATTATAAAATGCACAGTTACACATAAATTACCCTTTTATTATTTTTCTTCAGATTTTTGCCTACAAGGTATATACATAATAAAATCTCAAGAAATTGTACATTCGGTTGATTTGAAAGCAGCTGATGGTCGAGAAGAGCTTAGATCATTGAGTACGCTTTCTGATTTCCTTTCACAAAATGTTTCTTCCTTTTTTAATAAAAGTTTGCTGCAGTTATGTAGACTTGTATTTAACACATGACTTTGAAGTTTACTTCCTTCGATAACGTCAGGCAAACATGTCTCGGGAGTATTAGATTGTTCTTCACACAATGATAAATCTTTGTTTAATCGCCAGCCAAGAAAGCTTACACTTCTAGACAATTTCTTCTGTACAGTGCGTATTACAGGCAGTAAATTGCTTTTTGTCGTAGATATTTTAGCAGGACCATTTTGTTTACGCTTGAGTCTGCATATGTTAGCATCTTTGTAGTCATCAAAAACCATATCTTGATAAGTCTGACTAAGTTCATCATGAAGATCGCTTCCAACAGTTTTTGATCTTTTAAACGAGTTTTTCTTCCTTTTTCGAGCTCCAGGTTCCGATTCCGAATCCATCCTACATATACTTGTAGATCGAAAGCGAAGAGGACCTTTTTGTTTACTCCTTGTATTTCCAAATTGTTCAAAAAGAATTTTGAAAATGTCGTGAATATATTTATTCGCTTTTGCAGACACTTCTAGAAAACAACCTCCAAGATTTTCACCACAGGCCCAATCTAACGCATCAAACGTTTCTATCTGCCGAATATTTTCTTCATCCAAGTGATTACCTATTACCACAACAGGAATATTCAGTATATTTTTTCGCACAACTTTTATTTGTTCCCAAAGCTTCTTCATTTCTTCGTACGAATTTTTATCACTTATTGAATAGACAAGAATGAAGCCATGAGCTTTAGAAATATAAATCTGTCTCATGGCTGGAAACGATATATTCCCTGCTGTATCTATGAAATCAATATTTTGTTGCCTGCCATCTATATTATACGGCTGAGAATAAAGATCTTCAACTGTTTCCACATATTCTTTAAGAAATGTCCCGTACATATATCGCTGCAAAATGCACGTCTTACCAACATGTCCACTTCCCAAAAGAGCTATTTGGAATGGAGTGCACGTCATTACAACTATAGGAATATTCCCTGGATAATGTTTGTCAACATATCTATCTGTATATAAGTTGAGTATGTATTGGTAGGCGTGGTTATTGTCACGTAAAGCTAGCTCTTAAACCGTTGTTGTCATCGAATTCTAATTACAACTTCATGTGCGATATATTAATGTGTTTAGGTTGATAGATAGCGATTTTAATATCCGGTTACTTCAAATAATCTATAAAGTCTACAATAGTCCATATCTTTGAAAGAGTAGGAAACGTAGTAATTGTTTTCAAATAACATAGAATACTATTTTTCTTCCCTTTTCCTCGATCAAGCAAGAAATCATTTGATTTAAAAGTCATTTCAATATATTCATATGTAAATGTCATAGGTTTGTTTCTATTATAGCGAAAATTCATATTATTTATTTTCGATCATTAATTTTTAGTATGTCATTAACTAAAGACCATTCCTATGGAAGCAGAATCTTGATAGATATTCATCGGCAATAAAATTGCAGATATTTTCCATTGACTAAAATTTCTGACTGATGGTTGGAAAGTTAATGAATTGGTGTATTATAAACAGTTAATATAAGAAACGTTTGACGATACCAAAGGAGTAATCAGAAGACGTTAATCTATGAATTAACAGACACAAATAACTGTGAAACCGAATTGGGGGAGTGCTTGTTGCTTAACATAATTTTGAGCTATATCATGGCTAGAAAAAGTTAATTTGCAATGAGAAGATATGATGTCCGCTTTGTGCTAGACCAACACGCTGAGTTGGATTTTTATAGTGCTAGCTCACTGAAACAACAGTCCGCGGATTGACATGACGCCCCACTCGGACACATTATCCAGATTCCGTGTCAACCAGTCTTTGCTCTGTCTCCTTAATGATGCGTGCCTAGCGGTGAAGCAACAAATACCAACTTAATAGCCTTTGGCTTGACCCAATCGGGGCTCGAAACAAACGACATACCGCACTCTAGTCGAGCATGCTAATGAGTATACCACCGATGCGGTTGAAAACGGATTGGGATAACAACATCGATGACATATAAAATTAAAATGAAATAAGATAAAGTATGTTTTTTTGTGTTATTTCTATTTATTTACGAATACTGGTGTTCATCACAATTTGCACATCAGATGATGCTGGTGTCTTTAATAGATACATGACGGGTGCCACTAGCAAAGCGGGAACTTCCCACTTTTCCAAAGCTGTTGCGTTCAGTCCTGGTTTTCAGTGAGGTGTATGTTGGTCAATCATTAGGTGTTTGTGCATTGTTTCGAATGACTCTAGTTGGTTTTTTTTCTCATTTGGCGATTGCATTGTCGTCTGTCCTACGATTTACGGCTTCTGATTAAGATTTGGTATCTTCAGTGCCTCATTGAAAAGTATGCTGTTACTTTTGTACTGATGACGAAGGATGGTATTGGCAATTCTATTTTGGTTCAACGTTAACTACTGTTTCGCTATGATGTCTTACGGTGGCATTGTGCACTATGTAGTATTTAAATGATGGTGGAATTGTTCTAACAATGTGGCATTTCATGTTGTTGTTTGTTTTATTTAATTACGTCTCATGTATAATTCTTGGATATCATAATACCTACGTTGATGCATCAACCGCAACAGATACTCTCCGACTGTAATATAATAACAGCTAACGGAAGTGAATAAACCAAATTCGTTTTTTGTTGTTGTTGCGAAAATCGTACCGGATATCACATTAACGAGTTGGCGGGTGCAAGTGCAGTGACAATCAATTAATTAATATTATGTTATATATTTACAATAACATTTATTAAATATTTATTATTACATACACGATACAAAAAGTAAACGTAAACAATGTATGAGCCAAATGCATGTTAGTTTACAATTGACAAAGGCCATTAATTCCCTAAGGAATATCGCGATACTGAAAAAGATTACAATTTACTGCAAGGTTTATTTATGTTTTGGTTATACATATAGTGCTCTGCAACACGTCTGGACTGTATGAGTAACATGACGGGTCTCTTATGAGAGGAAGAAACTGCTTACTATTTGTTTGTCTTCATCTTGTGTCTTGTGTGACCAATGTTGCCAGTGTCTCTGGATTGTCCATTCTTGATTTCCCCTTCGATTTTCTCTAACGTTTATTTCCTCGAAGAAAGAATCGTCTGCTTGTTGCGCGGCCCCACACAAATACAAAACTCACGTCATCTCACACAAAGAACGGGATGTAAATGGGCGTCTTAAATTTGAAGAGTTCATTAAATATAGTTTATTGTCAAATTAATATACATGACAAACGGATAAGACCCAGGTATGATACTTTAAAGTCTTCATCTATATACTTGTACCTACATAGACAATATATACATAAAAAAAATAAAAAAACAAAAAACACCAGACTGTCGGAAAAGTTCCCAAATCCAATCGGAAAATCTTACACAGAGACAAAATCGATACCCCCTACCACACAATTACATGGCCGTTCCCTTTCCTGGCACTTCATAAAAAGTGGCGGTGTTTAACTAGTTTTATGGGTCCAAACCTCATCTCTAAATGAAATGATGCGATCGTGCATGTTAAAGACAATGAATTTGCACTATAATACAAAAAGACATGGCACATAGCATATGTGATTATACAAAAATACAAAAATCTTGTATATTAATAACCTTTGTCAATTGTAAACTAACATGCATTTGGCTCATACATTGTTTACGTTTACTTTTCGTTTCGGGCATGTAATAAATATTTAATAGATATTATTATACTTTACTATAAAAACCAAGCAAGACATAATTAAGATATTTTAAAGTTTTATTCCATGGAACAAGAAATAACTCATTATGCCCGCGGCAAACTGGACGTAGGTCAAATAACTGTGAGGGAATCTGCACGTAGCACAAAATAACTGTTTGAAATTGGCGCGCTTTTGCACGTCGAACCAATAACTAGTTATTTCCCTCAGCACGTCGAACCAATAACTAGTTATTTCCCTCATATTAGTTCAGTATAATAATACATTTATGTCCTTCATGAGAAGTTAATATCCATAATTATTACATACTTAATTCAAATAAAGGCATTTGTGTATGACCAATATGACCGGAAGTAAACTGGCCATATTTTCACACCCCGGGAAAATAACCGGTTATTGGATTACTACAAGATCATTTCCATATAGAGGCCCATATTGGCCTATATGGGTGTCTCTTTTCTAAATGTCGGAAGTATGTAATAAATAGTTTAATACATGGGCATTTCTATATTGGCCTGGTTATCATCCCTCGACCCATATTGGGGTCTCGGGATGATAACCAGGCCAATATGGAAATGCCCATGTATTAATCTGTATTTATTAAATCTCGAAAGGGAAAATAACCCTTTCTCAATTTAATAATTATGGATATTAACTTCTCATGAAGGCCATAATTGTATATTATTGTAAATATTTAACATAATATTAGTTAATTGATTGTCACTGCACTTGCACTCGTTAATGTGATATCCGGTACGATTTTCGAATAAAAGTGAATTTGGTTTAGCAGAGGCGGATTTAGAGGGGGCGTGCGCCCCCCCTAAAATTCGCAAAGCATATGTTATACAACGTTAATTAAGCAGTTCAACAAACAACTTTTTCATGAATGGTTAACTCGTGACCTGTAATTAAGTCAAAATGAGTAGTAATGAAATTAGGAGTAAATTTGGGATATCATTCTAAAAAGTTCTCCCATTGATAAAAATCAGTATACTGTCCGTCGGATGAAGCTTTTCGTTTCGCCGTTGGTTCATTCATTGTAAACGTATGATTCGTTCTTGTTTATTGACAAACAAAGGCGAATATGTTAACATTAATGCTGCATGAAACGATTCTGATCATCTAATTTAGTTACGTTAGCTTATCAGAAATCATGAAGGAAAAAAATAACAAGTTCATGTATTGACAATTTCCGCTTTTGTTTATCTATAAACAAGAACGGTCGAATCATACGTTTTCAATGAATGAATCAAACGACGAAAAGAAAAGCTCCATCCGGACGGGCAGTATTAACTAGAACCACCCGAAAGGACAAGCACCGAAAGTACAGACCAATTACTGAAATGAGGAATGCGTTAAAACTAAACCAATAGTTCTTTGAAGGGTTAAAATATCGTGATCGATCAGTCATGAGTTGAACAATTCGCATCACGGTTGTTAAAGAAAAGTTTTACTTTAGGTTCTTATAATCTGACAAAAACATACTGCTAACAATTATCCGACAAAACTAAGACTCAAAGTTGTCGTTCAAATAAATGTCTGTAATTCCTCAAACCCCCAGAGCTTCCTGGGCCCTCTACCAGGGTTATGCCTTGGACCCGCTGGTGACCTTAAGCGGTCCCCAGACCCCTCGCCTACTCACGCCCCGCCTAACCACAAATCCTGGATCCGCCCCTGTTTAGTCACTTCCGATAGCTGTTATTATATTACAGTCGGAGAGTATCTGTTGCTGTTGATGCATCAGTTTAGGTATTATGATATCCAAGAATTATACATGAGACGTAATTAAATAAGGATTAATGAAACTGTGGCATAATTAGAACGAATAATATACATGATCAGATGATGTAGAGCAATATGTTTAAAACGTATTAGTATTTTTTACACTTCAGTGCAATTTGAACTGTTGTTGTTTTCTTCATCTCGTGTTTTAAGCTTAATAACATCTGTTTGACAGCTGTTTTGTATTCCAATAATATTATTTACCGCGTAATTAATTTAGATATATTAGCACATCATGAATTGTGGTATTGTTACTTCAATTATATACTAATTAATTTCTATCTTCATCAAATATTTATATAGTAGATTATGATTGTGATATTTCGGATTATTGTGTACAATATATTAAAAACGTAGATATCTAATTTAGTGCGCACGACGTATTTCTGAAATAACCTTCACCAGGTGGCGCTCAAAATCGAAAGATTGGAAAACCAACTAATTTAAAGATTTGGGAGCAATGAAACCAAAAACCTAAACCGGATAGCCTATTTTTGGGCATATGAACAGATTTTCCAACATGTGATTCTTATTTTTTTATATGATTATTCCGTACACATTTGTATTGACGTTCAATAAGTTCTCCATCAAAAGGTGCATGGGCCATGATTTATATTCTCCTCTAACGATTTGATGCGTTTCTGGAATAACCTTCATCAGGTAGGCTCAAAATCGAAAGATTGGAAAGCCAAATAATGTCGTTCTCGACGGTTATTTAACGTTACGTGATTGTCGCAATCTCTGTTCCCAACGGGACCGTTATATTTTGAATGGTAACTTTGTGTGTATGCTTAAGCATATCTGGTGTTTGTTTGTGAATTGAAAAAGACAGTTGTCGTTCGTCATTTGCTGATGTTTTGGTTTGTTTTCGTTTTACTTAATGATTGACATTACGATGAATTCCGAGAACATCCGATTGAGTGGTTCCAGGTCACGCTTCTGGGAAAAACAATGGTCGTAAAGATCATGTTAAATTCCCGTAAACACACGACACAAATAAATGATGGTGACCCATTGTACATAACTGTTAATGTTTCTAAAACACTTGATCACATTCATTGCCATAATACACGGAATACTACTTTAATCGTTCCAGTCAACTTACTTTCATTCTAACTACTTTCGCCATTCTGTCGTTGGGTCTTGGAAGAATCTACCGGTAATTGTCAAAGAAAATGGCGTTGTTAATTCTTAAAAAAAAATATTATAAAAAATGTTGGTGAACCATTAAACTTATTTGTTTGACTTCGTCTTGTTCCATTTTAAATACCAGATAGCGTATCAACTGTAGCTCTATAAATCATCATGCATAGAGTAAAATATATTCGCACCTCCACCAAACTGATTACGTGGAGAAATAGAGACTGCTACTCATTTTCTAATGTATTATCCCTACTTTTACCAAATAATGAATCTATGCATACATAATCTGCAGGCTAATTTATCATTTGTGTTGCTATATATTCAAAATACCGAAATAGTCTTCTTAAAACAGCATATTATCATATATAATGCCCTTTGCAAGCAGCACCTGCGTTTATCCCCGGTGTTTTGGTGGGGTCCGTGTTGCTCATTGTTTTTAGTTTTTTGTGTTGTCCTATTATGTGTCCTTACTCTCTGATTTCCGCATAAATACGACGTTCGGTTCGTATTTACCTCCAGTTGTTTATCATGCCTTATTTACGTTATTTGTGTTTGTTTACGTATATTGGTGTCCAACACAGATTGTGTTGTGTTTTGTTTTTCTTCGTCTTTTGTACCCTATGTTGCCATTTTCTCTGGATTGTCCATTTTTAATTGTCTCTTTGGTATTCTCTAGCGTTTATTAACTATCATATGTAGCAAACCTACTTTTCGTTTTCGTGATTTTACCATTTTTTCCAAGAGGAGATTTCTTCCTACTCAGAGAGGTAACTAATTATACAAGTATTCACACTTCGAGAAATCTAATATTTGTAATTTCAGTCTTTTTCGAAAAAAAAAAAGATTACCAGTTTCCGAATATCCTCGTATGACAGACAATAAGTCGGTCAGTCATTGGATAATGTTTGATTATTTTTTTCATGTTTGAAAAGTAAACATTTATTTCTTTTTAAATATGTTCTTCATCTATTCTTGCTTACATGTGTAAAGTTCCATGGAAAAAAGATCAATAATAATGACACACTGACCCATATTTGTTTACTACCCTTTTTCCAAATGGCGTCCTATTACGTCACATAAGGCCGGTCAAATGTCAATATAGCACATGATTTTGTCATAGGCCAACCAAACTTAAAAATTAAACCAGATTAAGAAAGTACAGTATTTAAGCTTTTTCAGTGTAATTGTTTTGTCTGAAAAATTTGAAAAGATGTTTTTTTAAATAGTTTGAAATTGAAGTATTAAAATTAATTATTTGATGCAAATATTAAACTTGCTTACCCATATAATAAAGTATTTAATCCAGTGAATTTGGTGTTTTTGCTTTTGGCAATACAATCTATTAGACTGACTAGATCCAGCCATATTTTTGTAAAGCAATTAATGACTGATTTCAATTTATTTTAATCACATTTATTATCACAGAGTGGTAAATATACAGTTTTGTTGATGCTATTTGTAATAATGACAGTTTTTTTTTTACCCAGATAATCTCATTTTTCTGTCTGGTTTAATTTAATTCTCTGTTCAACTTATGCTATAAATTTTGATTATTGCTGTTAAATTAATTCTTGTTCTATCTTCTCTGTGAATTTATTTCATTACCCCAAGAAGTAAGGGGTATATTTGTTATTAAAGCAGCAGTGGAAATGCAAAATAATCTGCCATTTTGTGACTAATGGAGAGCACTTGTATGTATTTTCCCAGTAAAATCGGCCATTTTCTAGAAAATGGTGGAATCTGAATGATCAATCATCATATTTTCAAAGTATTTTAAAATACAATTTGCTTGGCCTACATTCCAGAAACGTTCATGAACTGTGATGACGATTATGTCAACAAACCGGAAAGATAAAAATGTTTGGGGAATACCATCGATGGAAACTTATTTAACAAGCATAATGATCAGGAAAAAAAGACATTAGTAAAAAGGTTCTTTTTTACTTGCATGGAATTTATTCAATTCAAACTTCTCTGTTTTAATCTCATCTTGTAATTTTGACGTTGAAAAGAATTCCCTCTGTGTATATGTACGCTATGAATATACAGAATGACGTCATTGGTCTCGTGCTGTGCCAGAATTGTAAATCAAAACAAATGGCCGACTTTATTGCATGACCGAGCAGATGTCACGACACGATACCTTTAATTATTATTTTTTGTTGTATTTTTTGTTTCTCATTTGATTATTGATGTAGGTGAAGAATTAATTAATATAACATGATTAGCGTGAGCCTTCTAATTTGATATGTAACTTTTTGTAAGGTAATACAAAAACAAATGATTAAGACAATCATGTCACCTGACGGTTAATGCACATTTATAACCTGGAAATGGTTCTTATACAGTTATGTAGCATATAATTCTGGATATTATAGATAAAAGTTTACCCTGTGATAAAACTTTGAGTTTTGTTTAGAATTATAAGAGGAATCATGTTTATTTCACCAAGTTTCACAAGAATGACCCAGTCGGGTTGATAGAGCAAGTTTATTAACTAGTGACACCCGTCCTGTTATTCTAGTTACAAGAAGAGTTTAAAGATACCAAAGAGGGAATCGGAATCCATATATCGAAGAACAGACATCACAACGGCGAAAAGAAAAAGTACAAAAGGACAAACAACGATCTACAAAACATACACATAAAACTAAAGATCTAGTAACACGAACCCCACTACAAACCCGGTGATAAGACATGAATGGGAAAAGGATTTCAAAAAGACCCGTCTAGACACACAAAGATTAATTTATTCAACAATGACAGACACGTAGGCAATAACTTAAACATAAATTATTCCAATTGTCGTACGTTTATAAGACAAATTTATTCCAAGGAACTTATGTTGAATAAGGTCAACATTACAAAAGAGTGATTTTGTTGATCGCATCTATCCCATTGAGCTTGAAATAAACGATACCACAAATACAGTCAGTAGAGTTCGTTTATAGCAAAGTCCAGGGGACTCTCGATCTTATTTCGTTATAGGCATCGTTCGTTATAAGAGAAATAATGTAGAATTACCTCCCCTTTTGCAAAATGATGTATTTCAAAAAAATTATTTCAAGTGATGTGTAATTGTTTGCTTTGTTTTGTTAAATTTTGACAGATAATGTTTTTACTTCGCTGATTTTGTTGTAATAAAATATTTTCAGCGGATTTTCTTTTGTGAGTCTTTGTTTTTTTTGTAACATCATTCATAATGCAAGCTATGTTGAGGAATATGATGGTAGCATCCCAAATTAATTCAGCAGTTAAAATAAAACTGATCTGATCTGATATTTTGTATCAAGATCTATTGCCTTTCTCTTTCTGCTAGCCACTGATTACTGAATGATCACCACGAGGAGGTGTTACCATATTTATGACAATGTTCGGCTTGCAGTGTGAAAAACAACGTTAGAATTAAAATTTAAAAGCGCTTTGTTGTGTAATTAAAGAGTCTATCATCAAAGAAAAAATAAACAATAGCGAATGAATTAATCTCACACATGACTTTGTTTTTAATTTCTTTAGCTTGTGCATCCATTCATTAAAATTTAAATTACGTTTTATTAATTTTTAATGCAATAAATTAGCGTGTGTGTTATTAATTGACAACTTGTTGATCATTAATACCCATTTCATTGTTTGAATATTTTAAAGAAAGTCTTGATTGGCATCATTAACAACATCACAGGTGGGATCATTGATTTTTCAATTACTGATAACGGAAGTGTCAAGTGCCATTCTAATATGTGATCGTCCGTGCGTAACGGAAGACAGGTAAATGATTTATTTGTTCAGCAATTTTCTTGGTTATATCAGGTAAATTTTGAGTAATAAAAACCTTGTTTGGGCTTAAAATTCTCTTCGTTATAAGCCTGATTTTCGTTATAAAAAATTCGTAATAGGCCTTCAAAAATACATTGTTTAAATAACGATTGGACCGGGGATTTATCTTTACTTTGTTATAAGCCTGATTTCGTTACAAGCCTGTTCGTTGTAAACGAACTCTACTGTGTAGGTATGCTTCATACCTTAACCTACACCTCGAAATTGACAGAGAGGGCCGGTTAAGAGCGAAATTTACGACAAAAGAGATGCTTTCAATTTTCCCATTGTGAACTTTCCATTTATATGTGGCAACATTGTATATATCTCTCGATTTATCCGATATTCCAGAACTTGTAGTTCCTATCATGATTGAGGATTGCTGCTTTCGATGAACAACATGTGGAGCAGGAACTGCTTACCTTCCGGAGTGGCTGAGATCACCCACGGTTTTAGTGGGGTTCGTGTCGCTCGCTCTTTAGTTTTCTGTTCAATGTTTAGTAGATAGTTATTTTTCCTTTTTCATTTGAATTGTTTGTCCTTTGATTTATGGCTTCTGATTATTCCTTTGATATCTTCAAACTTTTCGTCTGACTGCCTTCAAACACCATGACTTTTCGGTGTTTGTATTCTGCGTTTCCTGACTAAGCTACTTCGGCAATGAACTGTGTGAGTTGCAAATATATGACCCTATTCTTCAAAATGGAAACGGGAGCAAAAAGGAAATCGTAGTTGTGCTTAGAACACTTAAGAATAACCCCAAAATACAGCATCTTTGTTTTTATTATATCGATTCAGCAAATGTCTTCCAATTACTTCAAAAATGCCTACACAAACTCGAAAAAAGACCGAACAAACCAAAGGTCGTCATGTTTTTCTCGAAATATATTCCGATTCTTTTACTTGTTTTTCTTTGACTCAAAACGTAACTCAGAACTCAAATGATATACAACATAAAGTTCAATTTATAAATGGGGTGGTTTATTAGAAAATGTGGTTTTATCATTAGGGATTGGCACCGGACTTTCAGGGCTCACTACGCCTGGCTTGATTTTTTGTCACCGGACTCATGGGGTTTATTATATATAATTTATTGAAATGTAGAGAAAGAAAAGCTTATGACTATACAGAAAAACGAAGCCACTTCCAATATAATTCTACATCAGGTAAGACATATTATTTTTGTACTCAAGCATTGATACCAAAGCAGATTTAGTTAAACTATTGATGTGAAATCAAAGAGATTAATTGGATTTTGATTTTTGGTGTTTTAACGCCACTTTCAGAAATATTTCAGCTATACCGTGGCAACCAGTTTTAGTGGTGGAAGAAGTCGGAGTACCCGGAGAGAACTACTGACCATGGGCAAGCAACTGGTAAACGTTATCACTTGCGGCTGCGAGTCGAGTGCACCCTTTTTGTAATTTACAAAGCCGGGCGCGAACCCACGCCGTATTGGTGATAGGCTTGTATGAGTTGTTAGGTAATCCAACCACCTAACTCATTGAGCCACCCGGGCCCTGAAATCAAAGAGAAATTACTATATCTTGAGTGTTGATGGCAAAAACATCGAACAGAGGTTAACAAGAGAAAATGGTCATATATGTCTTTTTGTACATGACATTGAAGTCTCGTTAGAACTTTACAGTTACGATTGAAAGCAGAAGTAGATACAATCACTTTCATCAGGGACAATTAGGTATCGTTTAGTAGTGACCAAAAGTGTTCCAAACTACGAAAAATAGTTCTGATTGTATTACCTAGAATAAAGGTTCTAAAAATGTTGTATATGAAACAAAAGTTTTCTCCAAGAAAATATCAGAAGGAGTCTGGTGACGACTGGTGCAATTCCAAATTTGTATGCACGATCAGTAGCATACAGACACAAATTTACCAAGTGAAGAATATGATTCAGCAATGCATTATTATTGCAATTTGTTTCTATTTCTTGGCTGGAAACATTTCTGATTTTAGCCCAATCTGCAACAGGTATGTTTGCAGCCCCCTCGGAGACAGAAGCTACACCATCAGTATGATTTTTACTTGTTGGTATAGTTTCTGCAGAATCTTGAATAGTTACCACCGAACCTGTGAAACAAAATTATTAATAAAAATATTATTTATAGCGGATAATTTTATAATTTTTAATTAAGTTATATTTATTAACGGATATGTTCTGTTTGTCGTAATCATAATCTGGTCCTTTCCTCATTCATGATTTATCACCGTTTTGAAACTAGAGCAACACAACAGATGTGGAGAAGGAACTGCCTGTCCTTCCGGAGCACCTGATTTCACCTCCAGTCCAGTTTTTAGTGATGTTCGTTCTTTGGTTTTCTGTGTAATGTTTTATAGATCGTTGTTTGTCCTTGTGTCCAATTTTATTTGGGAATTGTGCTGTCTGTCCTTCTTCGATTTATGATTTATGATTTCTGATTTCTGATTACAGCTTTGGTATCTTCAAACATTTTTCAGTTGATCTTGAAATAGATAAACGGTCAAAATAATAATCAAACTACATATTTGCAAACTATTAATAAATTAAATATGGTTTTTTTTTTACATCAAAATATAATTTATTTAAAAAACCACCTATTTACAATCACCTTAATGGCCCAGGATTGCACATTAAGTGTCCCTGCTTTACATCAATCTCACTTGTACAGGGGTAGTAAGTGAAAATAAAAGAAAGTCCACTAAAGCATCCTTTATATTGGTTTACTTTTACATTTCATCATAATATACACAATTACACTGTGCCAACATTGGGAAATATTGATGATGTCAATTCATGTATGCTTTTAATTATTTCCTACATGGTAATTTGATGTAATCAGTATAGTGCTTCATAGTGGTTCGAATGGCTGACATACTAATCTTTCCCTATTCTTCCGATACAGCCTCTTTAGAGGTTTTGATGATGTGGCCTTTTACCAGGAGAGATGCACAATTGGTACATACAGATATTGTTTTCGTCTGGTGTCCCATGAGTTGACAAAGTGCTGCTAATTAGTTTTCTAAGTGTCACCCCTCATTGGATTTGGTACTGCGTTGATAACTATTTTGTTCCAGTATTGTTATAAATACTGTGACAGCCGGAACCTTTGAGCCGTAATGAAAGCGGGGGGTTTGACGCTTTAAAATCTGATTCAACCCACCATTTCTTTAGAAATGCCTGAACCAAGTCAGGGTCATTACGGTTTTCACAGTTTTCCGGTTGTTGACTGATATTGTCTGTTTATATACTTATAAGTTTTGACTTTCCCTTTGGAAGATTGTTCGGAGTTCGGTAATTTTGTTATTACCCTTATTTACAGGAACATTTTCAATTGACAAATGTAAAGATTTTCTTTCATAACACTCTGGTATAACTTCAAAATTCTGAAGAGTCGATATAGTTGAAATATTGTTGACAGTGGCGCTAAACACCATAACGCTAACCCCTCAAGAGTCGAGATGTGCATTCGTCATATTATATATAAAATGTGCACAACACTACACGTGTTTAGCATAATATTTATCGTTCTTGCTTTCGTTCTTTCGTACATTTCCTAATATAGCCATTGTTATTTACTGTAAGTTCAAAATACTCTGCACCATTTACTTTCAATTAATTAATTTAGTCTGAGGTGATGTTCAGTTTGTTTATGTGCAAATAAAATAAGACAAGCATAGCATAAAAACAAACATCGGAGAAAAACAACAACAAAAACAATAACACTAAAACCAAATCGGATGTGAGACATTACACAACTACATGGTTGACTTAATCTAATCCTTAATAGCACCAATCGTTACGGAATTTTCAAAGAGATTAAACACATATTTTCAAAATAAGCTTTTTTTTAGCAGCGGAACCGTAGTTTTTGAGTCTTTTTTAAAACTTTGTCTTTAGGTGTGGGTGTTACGAGTGTTCTTTTAGTAGAAATGACAGTGGAATTATTTTCTCAAAATAACTGAGAGTCGGCTGCTATGAAAATTATTGCAGATTTATTTTCATTTAGCACTTGTAAAAAAGCGTCCTCTTTATTTACCGAATATATTTTTTTCTAATTGCAAATGTCTTACGTTTGTAGAAGGCATTCCGAGCAGATTGGCTTATATGTTATAACGACCTGAAGCAAGCATAGCATTTTTACTCTTTGGTATAGCGTAATACTTTCTCTACTAAAATTCCATTCGAAAGTCTTAATTATGTTAGTGACACTATGCCAACAATGGGGGATATTGGTGATGGTGATTCTGTATATTTAGTTGTTTTCCATCACTGTCATCTGATGTAATCAGCAGGGTGTTTCATAAGGGTTGACATATTTCTTCTTTTCTAGATATGATGTTCCAGATTTTGTTCCCACTTCTGTTCATACAGACTGCATATTGTTTGATATCGTGGTCTTTTACTAGAAAATCTTCACAAGCTATTTCACAAGCTTATAGACGGACAAGATCCGCAACTCTATGGTAGCAAAAATAAGAGTTACAATACGTGGTATATTTGTCTGCTATCCATTATATCATTGTGTGGATTGCTGGTGTTTTGAAAGACGTGCTGGGTGGTATAGATGACGTTTGTAAACCGGTTTGACTTTAAGATGACTTAGATTTTTCCCTTAAAGTGTTATAATAATACTGTTTGAGGGAAGTTGAACTTTAAAAGGTTTATCTCTTGCTGTTGATATCAGATATGTCCACTTGGCAGCACCAGTATGGGGTGTTTTTAGTAGCTAATAGACAATCCTTCGAGACTGAGAACTGTCTCCGAACATCAAAATAACTTGACTTTCCCAATTTATTTTCCTTTTAGATCAACAGGATATTCATTCAATGATGACATGTCATTTAGGTTACAATTAAAACATTTGATAGATTCTCGAATGTAAGGCAAATGACCTTCCTTCCAACGTCTGGAATGGCCTCTACACACCTGCTTGTCGTGTCCAAGCTTCTTACATTGGCAGTAGCGGATTGGGACATAGCCGTCAACCTTCTATTTATCCTGCAATTGGGATATAGTAACGCTACCGACCGTCCGTCCGCCCTTCCGTAACATCCTTGTGAACACCCTAGAATCAACATCCTTCTATGGATTTTGACCAAACTTGGTACATACTTAGTCCTTAAGAGAATCTGGAACCCTATTGATTTTCAAGGTCAAAGGTCAAGGTCACCGGGTCAAATTTTTACCATGTGACATCCTTGTGAACACTCTAGAATCAACATCCTTCAATGGATTTTGACCAAACTTGGTACATACTTAGTCCTTAAGAGAATCTGGAACCCTATTGATTTTCAAGGTCATAGGTTAAAGGTCAAGGTTACCGGGTCAAATTTTTACCTTGTGACATCCTTGTGAACACTTGAATCAACATCATTCAATGGATTTTCACCAAACTTGGTACATACTTAGTCCTTATGAGAGTCTGGAACCCTATTGATTTTCAAGGTCAAGGGGTCAAATTTTTACCGCATAACATCCTTGTGAACACTCTAGAATCAACATCTTTCAATGGATTTTGACCAAACTTGGTACATACATAGTCCTTACCAGAATCTGGAACCCTATTGATTTTCAAGGTCAAAGGTCAAGGTCACAGGGTCAAATTGTTAGGCGAAGGGATACGCCACGCTTTGCGTTGCCCTTGTTTGTTTTTGTCTTGACTTCTAAACAAGATAAATATTGACTACGTCATTTCTTATTTCCATCAATTCGATTTTTTCTCGGTTTGTCCCTCTCCTCAACTCTCGTATAAGCTATCAGAAAAAGCCATTATGAATAACGTATAGTTCTCAATCCTTGTACCCAATCCACCGCGGACTGTCCTCACGGGTAATACGTTGAACTTCTATGAATCTCATATAGAAAGTCTATCTACGGTAAATGTCATTAGGAACACAAGCTTCGTACTTTGTTTCAACAGGTGAAACAATAGTTTGAAATAACAACATTATGGACCCCGAACGAAACCTGGATATCTGATGCGAGGTGCGACTGCGACAAGGCCGTCTCTTAATTGTGAGGGACGAATCATATACACAACTCGACCTTAGCACGAAATGAGTCCCGTGTATGGGGAAATGCCATACCCTTTGTACGTAGAAGATAACTTAAAGTTTGTTGGGAGTGGCGGTTGGTGGTCCGTTGTAAGGCGATATTTTCCGTGCCTATCCATCATAACCCCATTTTCCTTTCCTCTTTCAATATGGCAACCTTTTACATACACGACCTATTGTTGCTATGAATATAGCTGAATTACTGCTGCTCACCTGACATTACACAATAATCAATAAATCTACGTGTTTTGTGCTCTTTGAACTTCTAGAAATATTTCTGAATCAATAGACAGAGAACTCAGGCATCAACATCCAACTCTACAGAATATGTTGTCATAGGTCTGAAAGGAATTTTAGTGTAAAACTAATTATTTTTTTTAGAATAACTATGACACTAGAATTGTTAGGTAAGTTAAAATGGTATTGATCCTAAATAAATTTTAGAGAAAACCGAGGAGGCAATCAAGAATGAACAATCCAGCGACACTGGCGACATTGGGTACATAAAACTCAGACCGAAGATAAACAAAACAACACAATGCTAAAAATATTTTAGCAACATGGACTACACCAAAAACCGGGTATGAAACCATGTGTTAGCGAAAGGGTTTATCATTATGGGGATCCTTCGTGATCGTGATCGTATGGTAGTTGGATTTACAAATACATGTGCAATTAGTTCCTATCACCGCTAAACTTGTGAGTTCGAATCCCGCTCATGGCGAGGTGTGCTCGATAAAACATTATGTGATCAAGTTTGTTAGTGTCTTGCGGCATGTCGGTTGTTTTTTCTGGGTAGTCCGGTTTCCTCCACCAGTAAAACTGACCACCATGATATAACTGAAATAAGTGCCTTAAACACCACAACTCTAACCGTTTATTATTTTGTAACACTTAATGGTTGCGTAGATATGTAGTCAGAAAACTGATAGTAATGGTTGTGTTTGAATTATTCAATTTGAGCTATTGTAAGTTGTCTTCGACGTTATATGAGCGTGCTATTTTCACATCACAATGTACTCATTTATGTAACGTCGCCATAGCCGTCGTCGCTATGGCGACATGTGTATATGATTCATTCCACACAATCAGTGGAGAACTAGGTTTAATTTCCCTGGATTCCGTCTGGTGTAGTCTTAGATTTACTGTATCAACATGGGTTGCCCTAAGGGAACGACCATTTAACTTGAAGGGGGGGGGGGGGGGGGGTATGGTTTTTTTCTAAAAGAATATTCTGATTCCCAATGTTGCTGAAAACAATATTCTGATTTTGGTGGAGGAAAAAAAATAACCTGATTCAGAGTTTTTGTCATATAAGCTAATGTAAAAATCTAGACAAAAATTTCGCGCATTGCGCGAGAAAAACAAATTAACTCTCGTGTTGTCCGAAAAAAAAAATTCTGAACGAAACAAAAAACCATAACCCCCCCTGCAAGTTAAATGGTCGGTGCCTAATATGGATTAAGGATTTCTGGATTTGTCATTGGTGTTCATATTACTTATCAATACCCACACCCTGTATATTCTATTATAAAACAAACCAATGGACATAACTGTGGGACCACATAAGTCAAATTTGAAGTTAACATGTATTTTGTTGATATGAAATTGTGTTAACATTTCAAATAATTTTAGAAGCAGTATTTTATTAATCATCGGGAAACCTTAAAAAACATTCTTTTGAAGATATTGAGGATTTAAACAAATCAAATTTGACGATTTGGTTTTCCCTGTTTTCTGAGTTATATATAAATACTGATTCACCATGCTTGTCGCAAAACATTTGTTCTTGTCAAGAACAAATCACAGGGGCTAGGTGCGTCCAAAAAAAATAAAAATAAAAAAAATACTATATAATACTACAAGGGGGCGAACTCACTTGCTTCCATTTTTTTAAGTCGTCGTGTTAAATTGATCGTAACATGTATTTAGCTAGTCAAAATGACTCGTTTACGCATGGGAAAGTCTGTACACAGATGGGAAGTGGTCAACCCAGCAGATGTACGACTTCGGATTTTCACGCCGTTTTGTTTTGGTTCGTGTATGATACCTCAGCAGTTCGGAGGCCGACACTAACAATTGAGGTCTCTTTGGAAAGGAAAATTACTTGACTTTCGACTGGTGAAAACAGTTTTTGAAAATATTAAGGCGTTCCGAAGTTACGATCAATTTAATACGACGACTTAAAAAAAATGGAAGCAAGTGAGTTCGCCCCCTTGTAGTATTATATAGTATTTATTTTTTTTTTTTTTGGACGCACCTAGCCCCTGTGGAACAAATACTGATAAGTTCATCCATGGTTTGTTGTGGTCTTAACTTTTCAACACAAGTATCAAGGTCATATATTGTATATCCGTGATTTCGTACTGAACAACAGTTTGATGGGTGTGGTAGCCCGATGCAAATCTAGAAGCTATGGATAAATATTGTTTTATCATACTTGTCCTTAAGCCACCAAGGAGTGGCTACAATGGTGTTACCTGGACCGCTACGATTTCCGACAGCCTTAACCCAAACTAATACCCCGGTTTGTTCACACTTATTCAAGGCCTTGGATACGCGAATGATTTCCTTGTTATGTTTTAAAATTATGTGTTTTTACGAGGTCAATATGTTTTTTAAATAGAAACAAGACGTCTGGTTTCGTTAGTGGAAAAAATACATTAAATCTTCTGTTTATCAAGTGACTGATTTAGCCAATGAAATTGTACGAAAACCACACCATATGTAATATATCCCCTTGGAACCAGTAATGACGCACCTATTATATTAGCAGATAATTGTTTGTTACCGTTTGACGATAGATTGTGGTTTAAAAATTTATGCATAAAAATAAAGAATTTATTCTTTTCTATCGATTTAATTTGCAATATGATTAATAATTATTTTGTTTTCATGCCATTTTCAATGTTTCTTGGTACACAGGTAATGTGTTTACATTTTGTTCAGGGACCGGAAATGACGCACTCCTATTCTATCAATATAGTATCACTACAGCTTACCTTGCTAATCGAAAAAATGCTTTCAGTCGAAACCACTGTCTTTGACGAATGTCCAAAGTTGTAAAATCAGCAGATGGTGAGTAATTTCTGTATGTCAGTTTCAGTTTCTGAAAAAAAATAAAATACAAAAACTTGAATGAAACTTCATGAATTACATTTTGGTGAAATCTATTAATTCAATATTTTAGACATGCTTAACATGATATATTTTAAATACTGATCAGTGAAAAATGTCATAACTGTATTAAAATAATTTTCAGTTCTATTCATTAGTTCTTAATTGCTCCAAAGAAAAGATTTATTTAAACAGTTCTTAATTCCTGTTTGCCATATTTCGTTACATTCATTGAAAATCATATAAGTGATTGTCACACTTTGACAGTGAATATTTTTTTAGTACGGAATGCTCACCACACGACAGTCACGTCAGGCCAATCGTGGGTCTATTTTAGTAAACGATCTTTTGGACGTAAGGAAAAATGGCGGTTTTATATGGATAACAAAACTAGATGATTTCTTACCTTGTTTATGGGTGATTTCCACATGTTGTGGGATACAACAGCGAACACTGCCGTCAACGTGAAGAAACCTCAAATCTCTGACGTCATAGGTTTTGCGGTTCATAAATAAAACCCGAATGCATCTCGGTGCGTCATTTCTGGTCCGCGTCAAAATAGGTACCAGCACGATATATTATATACTTTCCGATTACAATTTGATAACGTTTTAACTTAACCTGCTATTCTTTTTAACATTGGTTCTTGTCAAGAACGAAAGCTGATAAGTTCATCCATGGTTTGTTGTAGTCTTGACTTTTCAACACAATAATCAGTGTTATATTGTGTATCTCCTTTATTTCGAACTGAACATCAGTTTGACGGGTATGGTAGTTGGTAGCCCGATACAAATCGAGAAGTAAGTATAGGATACAGTACTATTGAAACAAAAGAAGTGGACCGTATTGGATATAACGGGTTTCTTTTTCCGCACGAGTACTCAGGTGAAGGACGAGGTGCATAACGGGTTTCTTTTTCCGCACGAGTACTCAGGTGAAGGCCGAGGTGCGTAGCACCAAGGCCGTCACCTGAGTACGAATGCGGAAAAAGAAACCCGTTATATCCAATACGGGCAAATTCTTTTGTTTCAATAATAATGTATCTAACTTGTAAAATAATAGTGTTGTTGAAAAAATAAATGGTATGGCATATATTTTTACACTTTTAATGTTTAGAAAGCCAAATAAGACAACAATTAACAAAAATAAAACGACAAATTTTTATCGGTCATCGTCCTTTCGATTCTCGTTTATATTGAGATATTTCAAGGTCTTTCAAATGTCCCAAATCTTAACCTGTGGTCTGTCTGATTTGTTATTAGTTGTTTTTGTATTGCGAGAATAAATTTTAAAAGTTCACATTCTTGTCAGTTCTGAACATAAATTATGCCAGGTCTGAAATACTTGCTTTTTTAAACAAATTGATGATATTTTTTTTTACAAAGCTTACTATCAAGAGTCACATATACTAATTATAGTGTATAGTAGTGTGGTCACCATAGCCGAGCGGTTAGATGGAAGTTTTGAAAGTCAAAATAGACTTTGAAAAGCCCAGCAGTGGTTCGAGACACGAAAGTCCAAAACTAAGTAAAACCCGTTTTTAAGCCTAAAACAGTTAAAAGTTCATATATTCAAGAACAAAAGAATAAACACTAGATTCTTAAAAATAATCCACTGTTCGAACAATAGTGTGATAATAGTCAGAGAAATGCATTACGTAAACGATATCAACCTTGTCCCAAAAATGAGTCAAATTATTAAAGTACAGCGACCCCTATTAACGGCCTGTATCATTGGCCTCTATTAGCGGCCTGCATGTGATATTAGAGGCCGCAATTTACAATAGCTTTGCTGCGGGTATTATTGTACAACAATCAATACACAGAATGTTGAGAAATCACTTATCAAATCTAAAGAATATATTTATTATTTAGATGTTTACTGATTATCTACCTAAAATTTATAATAAAAAAAAACATTTGAGGATAGCAAAGCCCTAAATTGAAGTAAAAAGAACAAAGAAAAACGATGGTTCACAAAATACTAAATATTGTATTTATTTACGAACAGTGGTGTCCAACACTATATATGTGAGTAACATTGATGGTGTATTGTAAGATGTAAGAGCTGCCTATCCTTCACAACCACCTGGTGTCCAACACTATATATGTGAGTAACATTGATGGTGTATTGTAAGATGTAAGAGCTGCCTATCCTTCTCGACCACCTGGTGTCCAATACTATATATGTGAGTAACATTGATGGTGTATTGTAAGATGTAAGAGCTGCCTATCCTTCACGACCACCTGGTGTCCAGCACTATATATGTGAGTAACATTGATGGTGTATTGTAAGATGTAAGAGCTGCCTATCATTCACGACCACCTGGTGTCCAGCACTATATATGTGAGTAACATTGATGGTGTATTGTAAGATGTAAGAGCTGCCTATCCTTCACGACCACCTGGTGTCCAATACTATATATGTGAGTAACATTGATGGTGTATTGTAAGATGTAAGAGCTGCCTATCCTTCTCGACCACCTGGTGTCCAATACTATATATGTGAGTAACATTGATGGTGTATTGTAAGATGTAAGAGCTGCCTATCATTCACGACCACCTGGTGTCCAACACTATATATGTGAGTAACATTGATGGTGTATTGTAAGATGTAAGAGCTGCCTATCCTTCACGACCACCTGGTGTCCAACACTATATATGTGAGTAACATTGATGGTGTATTGTAAGATGTAAGAGCTGCCTATCCTTCTCGACCACCTGGTGTCCAATACTATATATGTGAGTAACTTTGATGGTGTATTGTAAGATGTAAGAGCTGCCTATCATTCACGACCACCTGGTGTCCAACACTATATATGTGAGTAACATTGATGGTGTATTGTAAGATGTAAGAGCTGCCTATCCTTCACGACCACCTGGTGTCCAACACTATATATGTGAGTAACATTGATGGTGTATAGTAAGATGTAAGAGCTGCCTATCCTTCACGACCACCTGGTGTCCAATACTATATATGTGAGTAACATTGATGGTGTATTGTAAGATGTAAGAGCTGCCTATCCTTCACGACCACCTGGTGTCCAGCACTATATATGTGAGTAACATTGATGGTGTATTGTAAGATGTAAGAGCTGCCTATCCTTCACGACCACCTGGTGTCCAACACTATATATGTGAGTAACATTGATGGTGTATTGTAAGATGTAAGAGCTGCCTATCCTTCACGACCACCTGGTGTCCAGCACTATATATGTGAGTAACATTGATGGTGTATTGTAAGATGTAAGAGCTGCCTATCATTCACGACCACCTGGTGTCCAACACTATATATGTGAGTAACATTGATGGTGTATTGTAAGATGTAAGAGTTGCCTATCATTCACAACCACCTGGTGTCCAGCACTATATATGTGAGTAACATTGATGGTGTATTGTAAGATGTAAGAGCTGCCTATCCTTCACGACCACCTGGTGTCCAGCACTATATATGTGAGTAACATTGATGGTGTATTGTAAGATGTAAGAGCTGCCTATCATTCACGACCACCTGGTGTCCAACACTATATATGTGAGTAACATTGATGGTGTATTGTAAGATGTAAGAGCTGCCTATCATTCACGATCACCTGGTGTCCAACACTATATATGTGAGTAACATTGATGGTGTATTGTAAGATGTAAGAGCTGCCTATCATTCACAGCCACCTGGTGTCCAGCACTATATATGTGAGTAACATTGATGGTGTATTGTAAGATGTAAGAGCTGCCTATCATTCACGACCACCTGGTGTCCAACACTATATATGTGAATAACATTGATGGTGTATTGTAAGATGTCAGAGCTGCCTATCCTTCACGACCACCTGGGTCCCCCTTTTTATCTTAGGATTGGTGTTGCTCATCTTTTTAGTTTTCTGTGTTGTGTTTTTTGTTGTGTTTGTCTTCGTTCTACGTCTTGCGTGTATGCTATGTAGATCGTTGTTTGTCCTTTTGTACTTTTTCATTTGGCCATTGTGTTGTCTGTTCTTCTTCGATATACGGATTCTGATATACCCCCTTGATATCTTCAAATTCTTTTTAAAGGTTAGATGTGTCAGATTTGAACGTTTTAGTTTTGTTAATTACATGTGTAGGCAATAAATGTCATTTTTAACTCTGCATGTAGAGTTGATAAGTGATAGTCTTTACCTAAAGGATGGATGTGTCAGATTATGAAAAATTGTCCTTCGTTACCTCTGCATGTAGAATTGTATTAACATAGAACGTTTTTCAATGATTTATGAAAACGGTATCTCTGGTGCGGGAAAAGTTTGAAGATGTCAAAGAGACATCCAGAAGCTATCAAGTGGGTCTGAAAGGGGTCTAAGCGTGATACGTGAATGGCCTTTTTTCGGAAGCGTGACACGTGAAAAACAGAAAAAATAGACGTGAAAACGTGATCTCTAGTGCAACGTGATCCGTGAAAAATCATTATTCTGTACGTGAATGCGTGAAAATCTAACTTACTTTTAAGCGTGAAGACGAAACACAAGCACGTCTGGTGTATTCATTAGCTCCGGAATCGTAGCTCTTATGGTCCTTGGCCAGTTTTCTGATATTTGCGGACCTATAAGGGCTACGGTTCCGCAGCTGCTGTATTCATATGCTCAGGAAGAGTGAGCGATATCTACCACTCATATGTAGTCAACAACATTCAAATCGTAATATAATCGGTGAAATTAGTCACAATCTGACAGCTATGAGGAACTGCCATATAACTAAACAACAAAATCCAACTATAAAACTACACATGATACAGATGTCACAATAAGGTCTTCCACATATATAACTGACACCAAGAAGTCCCTGACAATAAACGGTAATCAATCCATGCAGATAAGCGTGAAACGTGAAATATCCAAATATCTAAGCGTGAAGCGTGATTTTGACAAATTTTAAGCGTGATTGCGTGATTGGTACCCCCCTTTAGGACCCCCTATAAATTGACGAAAACGGACAACAAGACCAATAATGGTCTATAATCTCCCTCAGGCTTAGGTAACCTTAAACAAGTTTGATTATCCCGTTTAGTTCCTTTGGCTTTCTAGCCCCCAAAGACTAAAATTATATGGCTTTTCATTCTTTTGACAATCAGTGTACTGAATGAAGTTTATTCTAGAAACGCGTCGTGATCTTTTTAGAAATTTACGTTTTACTACAAAACACTACACAGAAATCTAAATATTGAACAATACGAATATAAAATTATTAAGATATTTTTAAGGTCCTTTGGAGTCTGGCTATACATTGAGATTTATATCAGCAGTGAGAGGAGCGAAATCAGTTTGACAAAAACACTTCATCGCCAAATCGAACAAAAAATGTTGTCTAGCAATAAATTGACAGTATAAATCATGTCAATCACTTGTTTGATTATAGTTTAGGTATTTGTTAGGAGAACACAAAGTGTTGTGGAAGAATATTTTAATCGAGACTGATGTAACGCGAAATTTGAAACGGTGTTTGTGCAATATAGGTATCCAGTAGAAGGAATAAATATGTCTAGGGTATGTCGTTTAAAGACTAAGTAGATAAACAATGTTTATTGATATCTGTCCCAGAAATAGGTGTATTTTAAAAGTTGTCGAGTTGACAATCTCCTTATTTAAAATATTAACATAATATTTACGTGCATGAAATACAACAACGTTGTTAACTGGAACAAAAACGATTAATTGTTTTAATGTATTTGTAATTCTAGAAACTTAGCTTTGACATTGATATTGTCTCCTTCCTACACCACTTACTACAATAATAAGATAAAGCGACAAAGATGACTATACGACAGCGTTTCACGTTGATTTAAAAGGAGTGGTATTTTGGTCCTTTTGCAAAAGAACGTTTAATATCGTTGTTTTGAACATGATGGAAATGACCAGAAACAATATACCCTGAAGATTGAGAACTAAATATCGAATTAGCACAACCACATGATGTAGGGCTATTGTTTTCAGTCTTTTCATCCACAGTAACTAATATCTAAGGTATTGAAGACATTGCAAACCATTCCACTAACTGTACTAATATGATGATAAATAAGGGATACTGTTGTTTTAGTGAGCTGAAACATATTCTCCTCTCTTCATCTTACCTCAAAAAACCTATAAATGATAAACAAAAGTTACTTCTTTGAGCTGGACATTAATACGTATTTAAAATATGAAAACACGGGGTCAGAAATCAACATCTTTCTTCTCAGGACAAAGTTGCAATATGTTTTTTTGGTGGTCGACGTCAAGGTAACAGTGTGCTCAAACACACGATATATATCGCACTTGAGACGAGCACGCTAACCTTTAAACCACCGATGTGGTATGATATTCTTCGAAAAGTTCAGCGTTATGAATGACAATATGTGGAAGCACCATTTTACGAGGAAATCCTGATAGAGTTCACAAAGCCTAACTGAAAACATTTAACAGCAAAAACAAGACACAAATCTACAATGCAAAATTGTAATTAAATTTAAAATAAACAGGAAAATAAATATTTTACACTATATCTTTGGTTATTTTATATGCTGTATTTATATACGTAAATGAGAAATGAATACCCGTAAAATGATTTCACATACTTGTGTATTCAAAATCATTTTACCATATCAAATAACTACACGCGAGTTATTTACATTCACTTTCCACATATTTTGATCAATAAAGTAAATGTCTCCATCAGTGGCGTAGCTACCATTGGCGCAACGACGCACTTGCGTGCACAAACAATTCAGCAAAGAAAATAATAATGTTAAATTCTGTAGTAATATATACAATTAAACCACTTTATTAAGGTACGAGTTTTAATTAAATGCTGTAAATATGTGCAGTCAAAAGGAAATGTTCTATTCAGTGGCATAGAAAGACTCATCGGCTTCGGTATTTATTTTCAAAGGATGTTGCTTATGGCTCTTCTTGTGTTGTATTTGACAATAAGGCTAGTAGAGACAAACCTTTTGTATTTACCTAGATAAACGAGTGATCAAACATTCATAACTATATAAAACGACACTAAGTACTGAGTTCTCATATAGCTAATCAACAGACAGCTACTCATTTTCTTGATGTTAAGTCCAAAATGCTATCGTCTCAGCACAAAGAGGATATTGCCAGAAACAGGTGATAATCGATGTATTGATTCATTGCGGTCGTCAAAATATTGCAATTGGAGACATACCGAAGACAAAAGTAATTTCATGGCAATTTTACGTCATGTGTCCAAACACGACGAAATACTACAGTCTCACCTGGATAACCCAGTACCTAGCCCAAGGATATAATACACATCTCCAGATATATAGAACAAGATAATCGATTAGCAATGATATGATACGTGAAAAATTTGTAAGAGCATGTAATGAATCTGAATACTTTGCTTTAATTGGTGATGAAACAACTGATGCTTTAACAAATGAACAAGTCTCCGTGTGTGTAAGGTTTTTAGAATGCAGTACGTACATTATATGGCGCATGTCTTAAACTCAGCTATTGTACATTCGTCATCAGATGTATCAGTAAGGATCATGATGGCTAATGTGCAAGAAATCACATTCGCCTTCAACTATCCTTCTAAAAAAAATTATAAATTTTAGCAAGAATTATGTAGAAACGATGCTGTGAAGGGCAAATTAGACGGGAAAAGTAAACTAAAAACGTTGTGTGAAACGCGGTGGTTTAGTCGTGCGGATGAACTAGCCATTTTTAAGTGTAATAGTTAGTCCCCTAGAGTATTTACAAACCAATGGTGACGATAAACCAGTCATCCACATAATATCTGCCCTTTTGCGATTTGACTTTATGTTGCAACTAAATGGCTTGCAGTCATATTTTGCACCCTGTTGTTCCGATTACAGCAATGTTGCAGAACACTCCTGCGATTTGATAGAGACTATGAGTGAATGTAAAACCTTGATTCGCCATTTTGAGACTGAGAGAAATGACATTAGTATTTACAACACTTTATATGATGAAGCTGTAGATATAGTGTTGTCTTGTATAAGCCACGGAGAGCCGATAGAAAATGAAATCGTGCCAATCCACAGGTAGCAGACACCAAGGATTACTTGCGGATTACACTGTATTAACAGTTCCTATATCACTTGTTAATCGAGTTAAGGTTTATAATGCTTATAGGACAGATCTGCAAACTCATAAAGAGTTTACCCTTGAAGTAAACATATGAAAAACAAGGTGGGAATTTTATCCCACAGACCAGGTAAACCCAAGCCATCGTTGTGAGGCATTGGAACTTGTAAAAAAAAATTGTTTTCCGGATATCTATTGCATTTTGAAAATTTTGCTTACAATGCCACCCTCTACAAGCAACAGGCGAAAGATATTTCAGCGTTTTGAAACGTGTAAAGAAATATCTACTCTCCACAGTGGGACAGGAAAGACTATCACCCTTGGCATTGCTACCGTCATATTCACAGACACTTTCAGATTCCATTGGATGCAGTCGTAGACAAGTTTAATAAAAACACAGACAAATGCTTTTGGTTTGTGATATGTGTAAACATCAATTACATTATTAACATGATTAAAGGATATTGAAAGTAGTTTTAAATAGATTTTCTTGCTGTCTATATATCAAATATTCCAAAATTGTCCGGGGCATGTTATTTTAATCAATTTTGTAAGTGAATTATGTTCACGCATAAAGCTTAATTGAAATTTTTTTAAAAGTGGACTAAACAATTAACATTTTTTAGACATTGAATACCACGTTCAAATCTATTTATAGTCACGTATTTTTACCTTTTAATTTTACGTAATTTAGGTCTTTGATCAAACTTTGCACAAAAGGTATAAACCATACATGTGTAATGTGAGACGTGTCTATTTGACGACTGTTTTTAACATTTAAATGCTAATGACAAAGATTGTAATTATTATACTTGTGATACACAGTCTCAGATAACATTGGTTTTAAATGCAAGGACAAATGTTCAGTACATTTAAAATCGATGTTATGACTAGTTCTAAACCCGGAAGTTGAAGTAAAAAACCAGTCGGAGCAGTTTTTGTAATTGAAATAATTTGAATAATGAATAGATGAGTGGATAAGATAAGATAATATAAGATAAGTTTAATTTATAGTCGGCATATTTAAATAACAATACAACACAAGCCCTAGTGGGCTTTTGACCGACATGGTGGACATGTTTTGTCAGCATTAAAACAATGATTGGATACTGAAAGAAGCAATCGAGATTAATTCAAAATGGCTAGTAGTTTTGTAAAACGAGTTAGTTATCGAATAACCAGCGAAGATGACATATTGAAACTTCCAGATGTTAAAACTGCTATGTTGTTGTTAAAATCATGGGATCTAGAAACAAAAGGACTACGAACAAAAGACCAAGCTTTACAACGACTGTTAGACCACTGGAGAACATCATCCGAAGAACAAGAGAAAAAGTCAACTGAAAAGGTTTGTTACTGTCTTTATTTAAATCCTTATTATTCTTTTCAAAGGGAATAATAGCAATTGAAATAAATGAAACATGATGTTACAATCGGGATAGTTGAGACGTTCGATACAATAATTAAGAATGAGTGAGTGAGTGAGTGAGTGAGTGATTGTTGCTTAGCGCCAACTCAACAATTTTTCAGCTATATCATGGAGAGAACAAGTTAATTTTCAATGAGATGATGATGAGGTCCGCTTTGCGCTAGATCAACACGCTCGGTTGGATGTTTATAGTGCTAGCTCACTGAAACAACAGTCCGCGGATAGACATGTCGCCCTACTCGTACACATTTGCTCCTTCTCCTTAATATTGCGTACTTAGCGGAGAAGCACGCTAACCATTACACAACCGATTTGATTTGTCACGCGGGATATTTGCTAAGTTCCATGCGGTAATTAAGACAACTTGAAGTAGACCCAAACGAGAAAAACTAATTCGGGGTGGTTGTGGGTAATTTAAAGGGACAGTTTCCTTTCTTATTCATTATCTCCCATTTCCCCCCTCTGGCAATCAAAACAGATCGCCTATATGTCACTTATTGTTGGTCTTTTTATCATTTTTCTTTTTGTCATTGTATTGTATGTTCTTCGATTTACAGGCGTTTCTTAATTATATTCTAATATGAATCTCCTTCAGATCAACAGCTATTTACACGATTCGTCAGAAAAACTACATTCAAATACAGACAAGTTAGCTTCCAAGTTTGAAAGCATGATTCGGTTCTTCAAGCAACTGTCAGTCAACCACCAACAAAGTATTTGCGAATCCTACTTAAATATAAAAGAAACGGCCATGACTAAGGTGGAAAGCATAAAGAACAGAGAGTGTGCCTTAATAGTAGCAGGTAAGTTGTGAAGCTATTCCATGATATGGGTGGTTGTTGGTTATCGTATTTAACGCCACTTTCAACAATATTACAGCTATATGGTGGCTTCCAAGATATGTATTGCAGTTTTGTTTGTTTATTTATACATTATGCAGCTCTTCGTTTCTATAGATTAAAATGCTGATATCTCAATAACCAGTTTAAACCCCAAGGTTTCTATAGATTAAAATGCTGATATCCCAATAATCAGTTTAAACCACAAGGCTTTGTTGTATTTTCTATTTCGATTTTTCATTTTTTTTTCATTTATAAGTTTTTCAGAGGATTGATTCGTATTGTTGCCTTTGGTCCATTTTGTGGAACAAATACTATTGTACTTTCTATTTGAAATGTATTGGTAAATGTATGCTGATCCTTACAACCACTAGTGCATACAAACAAAAACTCAAAATCTTGATTTCACTGAATAAGCGTAAAATACCATCGTTACAGGAACACACGTCATCCAGTACTGATAAATAGAAAATGACAAATAGATAAGATTATACTTAGAATGATCAACCCTTATTCCACACAATATATTAAAGACTGGGTACACTTCATTTCGTCCTGTGCCAATTTTCGTTCTTTTATAAATAACCAAAATAATTTACTTAATTTCTTTTATTTTTGTTTTGTCGCTTTTTTGCTATAAAGTAACTACATTGTATTTAAAAAAAATTGCCTGTCCCGTAATTTGATCAAATCGCGAATTTCAATTACAATGTAATATTCATCATTCAAACTGAATTATTTTTTCCTATCTAGGTGAAATAAGTTCCGGTCAGACCAGCTTTATTAACTTGTTACTGAATACGGATGTCTTACCTGTTGACGAGACGGGATGTACGAAGACTTGTTGTCTGTTAAAAACAGGTTCTAAACCACAGGCAACATTACATATGAGAAACCAGACAAATAAAGAATCAATTGTTAGGATTCTGGATTTGGAGAGCGATGTCGATAAGTATGCTTTACAAAAGTTTATCACATCATCAATTTCTGAAGATGGAAGTATCATACAAGAAAGAGTAGACATTGAGTTCCCCTTCACATTTCTGGAGGTATATTATGAAAGTTTAATGTACAGTCGAACCTGTAAATAAAGGTTACGGAAGGAAACCTGAAAATGTGGCCTTTATGGGCAGTTGTTCTTTATAAACAGGTTAAAATGATATGCACTTTTCATTATTGGGGAAAATAAGACTGTCCATTATAGACAGTGATTTGTTGAGGTGCACTTTATAGACAATGATTTGTTG
The DNA here is from genome assembly GCA_963680875.1 of Bathymodiolus brooksi. Classification (NCBI taxonomy): domain Eukaryota; kingdom Metazoa; phylum Mollusca; class Bivalvia; order Mytilida; family Modiolidae; genus Bathymodiolus; species Bathymodiolus brooksi. Next base: position 62,127,688 of record OY804575.1, read on the forward strand.
AGGTGCCCTTTAAGGCAGGTTTGACTGTATATGAAAAATATATTACATTTTAGATACCAACAATTTCTTTAAAAACCCGAGAGATTATTTTTTATAGAATGCGATGACTAATCACAATGTTTTTGCTTTTCTACAACTCAAAAAGCCGATTGAAGGGAATAGGGACCATGGTTATTTTTATTATGCGAGTTGCATGGAATAAAAACGTAGATATCTAAGGTAGTGCGCACGATACGTTTTTTGAATAACCTTAGTTAAAGGTTAAAATATTGGAAACCAAGACAATTCAAAATTCCCTAGGTGTAGCAAGTAAACAAAAGGTCTAAATAGGTGTAGTAAGTAAACAAAAGGTCTAAGATTACATACACCTGATCTGTCATGGTTCCATGTCCGTGTTGAATTTAGGAAACCAAGGGAATCAGATGGGACCAAACTGCTTCAAACTGTATATTAGAGAAATACCCACGAACAAATAATGCTCATTTATAAGAATCTATTAAATTAGAAACCCTTTATAGGTAAACCTAACTTTAAAATAAAAAAAAAAATAAAAAACAGCGAAACAAATATTTAAGTTACTGGTGTTACATTGGATATATATTTTTTTGTTCATTTTTAACAGAAAGGTATTCGTGTACTGGACATTCCCGATGCCATCGACACTTCTGTCAGTCTTGAAGACATAATATCAGGACTTCCTACCGATGTTGTTATCTTGTATGTCTTAGATTTCTCAAACCCTGGTAATCTAAAGGCACATAAAGTAAGTCATGGTAATCTACAGGCACATACAGTAAGTCGTGGTAATCTACAGGCTCATAGAGTAAGTCATGGTAATCTACAGGCTCATAAAGTAAGTCATGGTAATCTAGTGGCACATAAAGTAAGTCATGGTAATCTACAGGCTCATAAAGTAAGTCATGGTAATCTACAGGCTCATAAAGTAAGTCATGGTAATCTACAGGTTCATAAAGTAAGTCATGGTAATCTACAGGCTCATAAAGTAAGTCATGGTAATCTACAGGCAGATAAAGTAAGTCATGGTTATCTACAGGCTCATAAAGTAAGTCATGGTAATCTACTGGCTCATATAGTAAGTCGTGGTAATATACAGGCACATAAAGTAAGTCGTGGTAATCTACAGGCACATAAAGTAAGTCATGGTAATCTACAGGCTCATAAAGTAAGTCATGGTAATCTACAGGCTCATAAAGTAAGTCATGGTAATCTACAGGCTCATAAAGTAAGTCATGGTAATCTACAGGTTCATAAAGTAAGTCATGGTAATCTACAGGCTCATAAAGTAAGTCATGGTAATCTACAGGCTCATAAAGTAAGTCATGGTAATCTACAGGCAGATAAAGTAAGTCATGGTTATCTACAGGCTCATAAAGTAAGTCATGGTAATCTACTGGCTCATAAAGTAAGTCGTGGTAATATACAGGCACATAAAGTAAGTCGTGGTAATCTACAGGCACATAAAGTAAGTCGTGGTAATCTACAGGCTCATAAAGTAAGTCGTGGTAATATACAGGCACATAAAGGAAGTCGTGGTAATCTACAGGCACATAAAGTAAGTCGTGGTAATCTACAGGCACATAACGTAAGTCATGGTAATATACAGGCACATAAAATAAGTCGTGGTAATATACAGGCACATAAAGTAAGTCGTGGTAATCTACAGGCACATAAAGTAAGTCGTGGTAATCTACAGGCACATAAAGTAAGTCGTGGTAATCTACAGGCACATATAGTAAGTCATGGTAATCTACAGGCACATAAAGTAAGTCATGGTAATCTACAGGCACATAAAGTAAGTCATGGTAATCTACAGGCTCATAAAGTAAGTCATGGTAATCTACAGGCACATAAAGTAAGTCGTGGTAATCTACAGGCACATAAAGTAAGTCGTGGTAATCTACAGGCTCATAAAATAAGTCGTGGTAATATACAGGCACATAAAGTAAGTCGTGGTAATCTACAGGCACATAAAGTAAGTCGTGGTAATCTACAGGCACATAACGTAAGTCATGGTAATATACAGGCACATAAAATAAGTCGTGGTAATATACAGGCACATAAAGTAAGTCGTGGTAATCTACAGGCACATAAAGTAAGTCGTGGTAATCTACAGGCACATAAAGTAAGTCATGGTAATCTACAGGCACATAAAGTAAGTCATGGTAATCTACAGGCACATAAAGTAAGTCATGGTAATCTACAGGCTCATAAAGTAAGTCATGGTAATCTACAGGCACATAAAGTAAGTCGTGGTAATCTACAGGCACATAACGTAAGTCATGGTAATCTACAGGCACATAAAATAAGTCATGGTAATATACAGGCACATAAAGTAAGTCGTGGTAATCTACAGGCACATAAAGTAAGTCGTGGTAATCTACAGGCACATAAAGTAAGTCGTGGTAATCTACAGGCACATAAAGTAAGTCATGGTAATCTACAGGCACATAAAGTAAGTCATGGTAATCTACAGGCACATAAAGTAAGTCATGGTAATCTACAGGCTCATAAAGTAAGTCATGGTAATCTACAGGCAGATAAAGTAAGTCATGGTTATCTACAGGCTCATAAAGTAAGTCATGGTAATCTACTGGCTCATAAAGTAAGTCGTGGTAATATACAGGCACATAAAGTAAGTCGTGGTAATCTACAGGCACATAAAGTAAGTCATGGTAATCTACAGGCTCATAAAGTAAGTCATGGTAATCTACAGGCAGATAAAGTAAGTCATGGTAATCTACAGGCACATAAAATAAGTCGTGGTAATATACAGGCACATAAAGTAAGTCGTGGTAATCTACAGGCACATAAAGTAAGTCGTGGTAATCTACAGGCACATAAAGTAAGTCGTGGTAATCTACAGGCACATAAAGTAAGTCGTGGTAATCTACAGGCACATAACGTAAGTCATGGTAATCTACAGGCATATAAAGTAAGTCATGGTAATCTACAGGCACATAAAGTAAGTCATGGTAATCTACAGGCACATAAAGTAAGTCATGGTAATCTACAGGCACATAGAGTAAGTCGTGGTAATCTACAGGCTCATAAAGTAAGTCATGGTAATCTACAGGCACATAAAGTAAGTCATGGTAATCTACAGGCACATAGAGTAAGTCATGGTAATCTACAGGCATATAGAGTAAGTCATGGTAATCTACAGGCACATAAAGCAATTAAAAGGATTCATCAGGTAAACAAGGAAGAAAGACTTAAACTTCGAAAAGTAAATAAAGTAAATGGAATGGTAAATCAGGGTAAAAAATGGGAAATACCTGAAATTTAGTAAAAGGGTACAAACATTTGAGAGTTCATAAGAAAAGATAATCAAAACCTGTAAAACTAATGTAAACTAAAGATTATCGTTACAAAAAGATCAGTCCATGCAAGTTCTGCAAGCTAAAAAGTGAAATATCAAACAAAATAGGAAATTTGACAGATTCAATTGGAAACTCATGTAAAGGTAATGTATCAATCGATTGGATTGGTTCGTATTGGGGTTATTGTGTTTAACCCCTCTTTCAACAATATTTCAGTTATATCGTGGCGGTCATTTTTATTGTTGGAGGAAACCGGAGTATCCGGAGAAAACCAACGACCTCCTGCAAGTCACTGACAAACTTTATCACATAATGCTGTATCGAGTACACCTCGCCATGAGCGGGATTCGAACTTACAAATTTAGTGGTGATAGGCACTGATTGCATAGGTAGTTGTAAATCCAATATATTTCTTTCTGCTTACGATTGTGGGGCTGTTATTTTCAGTACCAACTTTGTGTCCTATATTTTCATACCCATTACTGGATGGACTTGTACGTAAACCTGTACGGGATCGAGTATAAAATCGATTATTATTCTAAATTTAATATTCTGTCTCACTTTTAATTGATATTAGATCTACTATTGTTGAGAAATTATTTGTATAATGACCAACTGGAAAAAAAAGTATTAGAATTTAAAATTGTGAACCTGTATCTTCTGAGATCCTATGCAACACAAAAAGTATAAATGATTAAAATCAATAAAGGAGATAACTCGTGATGTAAGCTAAAACTTAATTTAAAAACTTGATAAAATATACTTTTCACAACATAGAATATTTACTGCAATTTTTCATAAGAATATTGTTTTCAGTTTAAGAAACTTTGCATTTTCAACTGGCAAATATAGCTATTTATAGCCATATTATACCGGTAGTAATTTTACTTCGAAATCTAATTTTTTTTTAAGGTTCGGACGACATTGTTGGAGTTTATATAGCCGTTCCAGAATTGTTCAGTGGGTTCATATAAACCTTACAAAATTGACAAACACTGCACAGACATGGTTAAAAGCACCATTTCATATTTGAATTGTGTCATGGTAGATATGCTTACGAACTAAAGATATACACTGGAAGTAACATTGAAAAAAATACATGCCCACAAAATAAGTTACAAAAATGGTCACCCGAAAACCACATATGACTACGAAAACAGATGCCACAACGATAATGAACATTCATATTTTTCACAGGTGGCAGAATTTATCCAACGTCTAAGTAATACGTCAAACGATCATCTTAAAGTTGAAGACGTTATCGTTGTATGCAACAAATGTGATCTCATACCCGCGGAAAATCTCGAAGATGCAATGATGTCGGCCAAGGAACAGATAATGGCGTCTTGTCAAGAACTACAGTCTCAACAAATAATATTTTTGTCTGTGAAGGAGGTAACGTTCAAACTAATAATTTGTTTGTTCTGATTTCTGTCGGTGGTGGATTTTTCTTCAGGTATGCCCGTTATCGTGGTCTACAGAAAACCGATTAATTCTGACGTTTCTTAAGAATAGGTTTAAGTTTTGGCCATTGTGTTGTCTGTTCTTCTTCGATATATGGATTGTGATTACCCCTTTGGTATCTACAATTTCTTCTTTTTTTCTGTACCATTTTTCTGTTATGGTTTATGAGAATAAAGATCTTGTCTTGTCTTAAGGCCAGATGAGTAATTCTAAGCGGTAAATTGAAGGACAAAAGGGCGATCACTGATCAACAAAACATCACACATAACACCAAAGATTGAGCAACAAGAATCGTGCAAACCACCAAGATGAACTCAGGTGCTCCGGAAGGATAATTAGTTCCTGCTCTACTAATGACACTTGTGATCTTACCCTTATTGCAAATTCGGTGATAACTCACAAATGAGTAGAATTCGGGATCGCGTTAAGATAAAGGGCTATTCTCAGATTGCCAAATGTTCGAAATGCAATAATATTTGCATTTAGTTTTTTTGAACAAGCCAGTAAACATAACAGCAAAAGATCGGACAACAGGAATTTCCACAAGAATCACGAATAAGAACACCTGCTCCGGAAAATTTAGCATCTCTTGCCCCAAACAATCAAATATGTTAACTGCTTGTAATTGAAAGCTACACATCTGCAAACCGAAAACGGGTATATTTATAGATTTTATTTTCAGATTTAAATGTCATAAATCTTTTGAGAACGAGTTTTGTAATCTTACTTGGGAAAATTCGATTAGAACACAGACACTATGTATGATAATACAGGGTTCTGATTGGACGAAACCTGTACTCGGATATTTAATGACCAAAATACCTGGTATAACAGAAGGCACCCCAAAATCATAATTAAACGAACTTAACAGAAAGAGCTCATAAAAATTAAATCCCAAAAGAGAAAAAAAGACATCGAATGATACAGGATGTTCATCAACTTATCTTTAATAACAGTCTCGAATTTTTAACATAGAAATCTAACTTCCCATACAAACTAGTATGTCTGCACTGTTTTCGTATATAGATTATCATTATCTGAAAAATAATGGTAACTTCGAACAGCTTAATGGCCAAAATGATGAAACTTTATGTCAATACATAATTCAAGAAAATATTATTAAGATTTTCTTTTATACAATACCGATAACATATTTCCTACAGAACCTGTAATTGTGTGCATTTTGCATGAAAATTAATATAAATAATAAGGCACAGTTGCAGGATTTTATGATAGAGGGGGTCGCACAATTTACAAACGAGGAGTCTAATGTCCCAATAGGTTCCAGGGCAGCGCTCGGTGGAGGAAAACAACCTATAAGATTGTGTGAATAAGTTACTAACTATTCTTAAACTGTATTGTATTATGAATATAGAGAAAATAGTTTTGTAAAGTTAAGAACACACGACCGGTAGCCGATCTTTCTTAGAGGAGGTCCGAGTCCACACCTGATAATTGACTGTAAATTTGTCTCTTTCTAAGAATAAGAACCAGTACGTGCGATAGTACATATATTGCCTATTGAGTGAATATTTTTCAAAGAGATTATATGTTATATATGTATATAATATATTGACACAAAAGTGAAAGCGTTGTCCATTAACAGATTTTTCTAAATTTAGGAACAACGTATGGGGTCAAGTGGAATATACAGTGAGGACTTTCAACTGATTTGTAAGAACATTCACAACCTCTTCATAGGGAAAATGGAAAATCATTTAATTGAGGAATATAGGTATGTTCAATTACAGAACATTGAAACACTTAATATTACCAAAATAAAACAAAATGATTACAGACGTCATATTATAATAATGATGATCTTCCGGAGGAAAGGGTGATGTGTGAAGAAATTGTCCGTGGTACCCATCTCTTACCATTGACAATGAAAGCTCCATCAAACATTTGATAGACCAATTAAAATTGTATATCACAATGCAAAGAAGGTCAACAGACTGACGTCATGTTCAAATTGTACATAAGACATCGCAAAGTGCCCTGTTGACTTTTAAACTGTTATAAAAGTTATCTTTTCATAAAAACAGCTAAAAAATCAAATGCTAGTTATTTTGTAATATTCAGATTGATATTTATTTTAAAATTGTAAAAACAATATATTTTATCGATGTTTTGTAAATTTTTCCTTTCATCGTTATATACCATAACATCTATAATCCAGTGACAAGCTTGATATGGAAAATATTTTTTCTATTTGCAACTTTTGAATGTTATATTGGCGTCGCCTTGTCAAATTATCGATAGACAACACTCGTTGGTGTTTTTTTCGAAATGAACTTCTAATCGAATCTCGCATCACCGGTCTCGCTTTCGATGTGATATTCAGAGAAATCAATTATCGCAAGACAAGTTAACGATAGTATATATTTATCATATTCGAGGATATATAATTATTGTGCAAATTTGATCGTGATTGAAAGTAAAAGCCACTCGTAAAAAACGCACAGATTTACATATATCATTTATATTTTTTTATTCGAACTTTTTATATAAACTTTGAAATTCGAAATTTTACAATCTAATATTGTTTGTATCTCATAGATGGCTCTCACAAGTTGCAAAGCGAGCATTATATACATTAAAAGTCAGTAAGTTAAACAGCAATAAAACTCTCCAAGAACGGAGAGAAATGATGGTTCAATTAGGACTACGCATCAAAAAGTTTGAAAAAGAATCAAAATTGATTATAGGAAGACTCTATGAAGAGATAGAAATGGAAATAGATATACTTTTTAGCGACATAACAGATTATTTAAACTCGGTGGAACTTAAGTCCAGCATGGCGAACTGGTCCGAAATTCAGTGTCCGAAACCTGTGAAAAAGTGGAAGTACCTTAAATGTTCCGCAGAAAATTGCATTGCTGACAAACTGAGAGAGAGAATAACAGAATGGGAACAGGTTAAATGTATAAAGGCAAAGATTCAAAGGCAAATCATTAACAAATTTAGCCAAGACGTTGAACTTATGGAGGATCAAATGAAGAAAATTGGAGGTTCGTTTCAGACACATCTTTGTTAATTAAGTATTAAAAAATGATTGAAATGTCTTAGGTATGAAATGAAAGCATGGTTAAAATTGTTCTTAATTATTGATAATTTTTTTAAATAGAGTTACCTAGTGGCAGTAGTGCAGAACCCTCCTCCCTTCGAGGAGTGTAAACGAAATAAACTGGCAAAAATAATAAAAGCCACGATGACTTATTGGTGTTTTCAAAGCGATTCAACATGGAATACGTTTGGCGATATTATCATTATGAACCTAACACTACATTGTACATGACAAGTATGTATAATAACAATCTAATATGACGAAACCGTTCAAATGGAACACTGCATAAACTGAGGTACCAAGGTCTTATAGTTCTAAACCCGTCAATTCTGATCAAAAATGTAATTTCAGTGGTTTTCGGTTTAGATTCTGTAACAGAACAAGTTTGCCTAATTTCATTTTTGATCATTGATTATTGGAAAAATATTGTAAACTAATTTATGGCTATGTATAAGTAAATGTGAGTTACATGTGTAAATTACATATCAAACACAAATATAACATAAACTATAAATCACATATGTTTGGGTAAAATCATATTGTACACATATTTGGAAAAATGACAAACGTATCGTGTCGTGACATCTGCTCGGTCATGCAATAAAGTCGGTCATTTGTTTTGACGTCATTCTGTATATTCATAGCGTACAAAAACACAGAAGGAATTCTTTTAAACTTCAATATTACAAGAAGAGATTAAAACAGATAAGATTGAATTGAATAAATTCCATGCAAGTAAAAAAGATCCTTTTTGCAAATGTCTTTTTTTCCTGATCATTACTGTATGCTTGCTAAATATGTTTTAAGCGATGGTATTTCCCAAGCATTTTTACCTTTACGGTTGGTTGATGTAATCGTCATCACAGATCATAACCTTTTCTGGAATGTAGGCCAGGCAAATTGCATTTTAAAATTCTTTGAAAATATGATGATTGATCATTCAGATTTCACCATGTTCTAGAAAATGGCTTATTTTACCGGGAAAATACATACAAGTGCTCTCCATTAGTCACAAAATGGCAGATTATTTTGCATTTCCACTGCTGCTTTAATAACAAATATACCCCTTACTTCTTGGTGTAATGAAATGATATTCACAGAGAAGATAGAAAAATAGTTAATTTAACAGAAATAATCAAAATTTATAGCATAAATTGAACAGAGAATTAAAATAAACCAGACAGTTAAATGAGATTATCTGGGGGAAAAACCTGTCATTATTACAAATAGCATCAACAAAACTGTATTGTTAGCATTCTGTGATAATAAATGTGATTGAAATAAACAGAAATCAGTCATTAATTGTTTTGCAAAAATATGGTAGTATGTAGTCAGTCTAATATATAGCATTGACAAAAACAAAAACACCAAATTCACTGGATTAAATATTTTATTATATGGGTAAGCAAGTTCAATGTTTGCATCAAATAATTAATTTTTAATACTTCAATTTCAAACTACTTTAAAAAAATATGTTTTGAAATTCTTCACACAAAACATTTATACAGAAAAAGCTAAAATACTGTACTTTCTTAATCTGGTTTACTTTTTAAGTTTAGTTGGCCTATGACAAAATCATGTGATTTATTTACCACTGACCGGCCTTATGTCACGCTATATGACGCCATTTACAAAAAGGGTAGTAAACAAATATGGGTCAGTGTGTCATTGCTATCGATCTTTTTTCAATGGAACTTTACACATGTGAGCAAGAATAGATGAGGAACATAATTATAAAGAAAAAATGCTTACTTTTCAAACATGAAAAAAATAATCAAACATTATCCAATGGCTGGCCGACTTATTGTCACACGGGGATATATGACCGATTTGTATGGAACATATATTGGTAACAAATCAGCGGAATTGTGCCACATGTGGAATTTCTTAGTGTGATATCAAGTCATTGCAATTATAGAAAAAAAAATTAACTAGATGCTTAAAATAAAAAATAAAATTACGAAACTTCATGCTTTACAAATTGACTTACTTTTGTAGCTATGTTGGCTGGTGGTGATTCTTCAGCAGTAGTTAACTTGCACAAATCATTCAAGCAAGAGAGTCCGATCTTGTTAAGGGCTTCCCCTCCCAGATCTCTTAGTAGTGCGAAAAAAGGTGGAAATAAACATAGATTAAGTGATTATGTCTGTAGTGTAGGTGGATATAGTAAAGATGTAAAGAAAGAAATCAAACCTATTTTCAAAAAGTACAAAAAAGAAACTTGTGTCCAATTGATGTTTAAGGCAACGGATATTTACATAAATTGTTTGGTGAAAAATTCTCACCTTAAAGAAATGGTTGCAAAGTATGTCAAAAGATTTTCAAAGGACATTGACCAAATAGCTAAAATGATTCCTGATCTCATTGCTATGGACAAACGGTTGATGTCAACATTGGAGGCTGAAGTCATGGAAACCAAAGAAACAATGTTTGTAATCCCAGAACAGTTACGTAGGTGCTTGGTTTTGCAAGGAGAACTTGACTTATTTTATGTTTACGACATGTTGAAATTGGATTATGAATTAAGAGATTTAGAATGGAACGAAAAGAAGAAATTGGGAGTTGGTACTTTTGCAGTTGTTCATCCTGGTATTCTGAATACCGGAAATGGTTTAAGAACGGAAGTTGCAATAAAAGTTTTTAAAGATCCTCTACGCACCAATTCTGTGTCCGAAATACTACTTGAGGACGAGACATTGAGGTCAGTGACATTTTATCATTTTTCAATAATGTATTTGAGATATTGATCTTCAGAAATTGCTTTACATTCTATTCTTATGGCTATTATTAACAAAAATTGGGGTAAATGTCCTCATTAAACTATTTTGGTGATGTACAGTTTTGTGATCTTCCTATCATCCAAATTCCATATCATATGAATTATTCTTATTACGAGATATTCACAGACTAAGCAGTTAAATGTTCTCTCTTCTTTTAATCCTGTTTTCCGAGTTTTCTCCCTCTGAAACCAAGGTATGTGTACCTAGTAGATAATATCTTAATTTTAATGTTTAATTCTTCCTACATTATATATACACACATACAAATATCAAAGGTTGTAAATGCACAGTGACAATAAGTGAACATTCCATTGTAGTCTTTGCAACTTTGTGGACACATGACTATGAAATATGGTTTTTTTCAAACTGTATATAATATTATATTACATGCAAATGGTTCATTGACAATAGTTTAAAGGGCCGTCGTGGTCGTGATCGTATGGTAGTTGGATTTAAAACTACCTATGCAATCAGTGCATATCATCACTAACGTTGTGAGTTCGAATCCCACTCAGACGAGGTGTTCTCCATAAAGCGCTATGTGATAAAGTTTGTCGGCGACTTGCGGCAGATCGATGATTTCCTCCACCAATAAAACTGACCGTCACGATATAATTGAAATATTGCTGAAAGTGGCGTTAAACACCCTAATCTCCAGACAATAGTTTGAATGGTAATTGTTTTAAATTTAACAGGGAACTAGACCATGAAAATATAATCAAGTATTATGGCGCTACAATAATGCAGAAAGGCAACAAAGAAAAGAAAACATATTGGATCATGATAATGGCTAGTTGTCTTACAAACCTTAAAAATGTTTATCTCGACAAGACATCAGCACTTAAAGAGGACAATCCTGGTAAATCAGCTAGCGATTCTACGGCCCATGACGATGCCAAGGATTCAATGATGCGTTATTCTATTCAGATGTGTTCTGGACTACAGTATCTACACAACAAGAAGTTGGTTCATAGAGATCTGAAACTAGAAAACATACTTGTAAGTAAAATTTATAGTTTTAGTGTTATGTGTAAGCTTTGTAGATCGTTTTTTGTCCTTCTTCTTTTGACCATTGTGTTTTCTGTCCTTCTTTGATTTACAGATTCTGATTACCCCCTTTGGTATCTTCAAACTCTTCTTATATATGTTAATTTTGTTATGCAATATAGTGTCTAGTACAATTTCCGTGTGAAAGTGATTTTCTATTCGTCACATTAATTTGTACAAACGGGCTTCTTAATATATCCATTACTGATCAGATTTTGTCAAATACTCATTGTTTACCTCCATAAGTTGAGTCCAAGGTTTCCCCTCTCCCTGTATGATGTAGTAAGTTTTAATTTGCAATAGTAAAGAAATGCCAATGTCAATTATCATTAGCTTGTCAGTTGAAGAAATGTGTGAAGATACCAAAGTGGTAATCAGAAGCCGTAAATCGAAGGACAAAATGAAATGGACAAAAGAACAATGATTTACAAGACACTACACAGAAAACAAAAGAATGAGCCACATGACCCCCCCCCCCCCCCCCTTCAAAATCGGGGGTGAACTCAGGTGTTCCGGACGGGATGGACAGTTCCTGCTCCACTAGTGGTACCCGTCATGTCACTCTTGTTACAAATCCGGTAATAAGTCAAGAATGCTGAAAGGACCGGATTATGATTACGACAATCATTTGTGACACAGATATTCCGGAACGGTTAACCACGTGATGTTGTTGACCGTAAAACTTTCGTATTGCTGACTTCAAGTTATCCACTAGGAACCTTTGGATGAGCATCATTGTTGCTAATGGCAACCATCTATCATGGCAATCCTAATAGGAACCACAAGCTCTAGAATATCGTATCAACTGAGAAATATATACTCCATAGGCAGGTGCTGCTGGAATGTTGCTACATGTGAATGGAAAGTTCACAATTGAAAAATTGTTTTTTTTAAAGAATAAGATGTCTCCTTCCTAAAGCAAAATACAAATGTATTTGTATTTACGTTGGCCATTCTTTTTTGATGAAATACAGTTTAACTAATTCTCTTAATCTGTCTAAGTTTTGAATTGGGAATAGTTGTGCAGAGGGTAAAGAAGTCAAATGTTTTAATGTTATTGGATGAGGAGAGTGACCTTGATTGTATGTATTCTAACAGATCTTTTGAAGTTTTAAGAATGCACATCTGATTTCACACCATCCCTTGAACAGATGTTAATAATTTGGAAAAGGGTTTCGTGTAGCATTTGGCCGACCCAGCAAAATAACGCTGTTTGTACGGGCACTTTTTTGTGTGATTTAGAAATCCATTAGAGTGGCAGAAGGCCCAGTTCTTCATTTGTGGTTGAAATTCCAAAGGAACACAAAACAGGCATATGTTTGTCCAGGGTTTTCTCTTTCGTAACATCATCCGAAACGTCATTTTTTCAGCATGGCTGCCTCAGTCCCGATGAGATCTTCCGAGTAGTAGAATCTATACCATGGAAAACAACATTCTCATCAAATGGTTGTAGTAGTCGTGATATTATTTCATGAATAGTATGGTTATATTAGGGTTCAATGTGGTATTTCAGATATTATAAGCTTGGCGGTCAGTTTTATTGATGGAAGAAACCGGAGTACCTGGAGAAATAATGAATTGTGCAACCAGATACTTCGATATAAATAGAATAAAACATAATATACAATTTCTTTTTAGGTCTAGTGAAACGCTAGATGATTTGATTTAGTTCGCATTGAATGTTGATGCTTAACGCCACTTTCAGCAATATTTCAGCTATATCATGGCGACCAATTTTAGTAGTGGAGGAAGACGGAGTACCCGGAGAGAACCATCGACCCTGGGCAATCAACTGGTAAACTTTATCACTTACGGCTGCGAGTCGAGTGCACCCTTTTTGTAATTTACTAAACTGGGCGCGAACCCACGCCGTATTGGTGATAGGCTTGTATGAGTTGTTAGATCCAACGACCTAACTCATTGAGCCACCCGGGCCCCAGTTCGCATTGATGATGTACTCGAATCAGAATAAACATTATGCACATTAATCGAAAATTTAAATAAATATTATCGTGAGATTCATTTCAAATACACCGTGTCCCCCGTCACATTTGGGGACATGGTTTTGTGAAGGTGGGGGACACGGATCTGAAGCGGCGGTTTCAGGTAAGCTGGGGTGAAATCATAAATTATAGCATTATTACAATTATTTAAAATATATGACTTATTGAGCGGAACACCAGGTTCATTTCGAGAGATGTTGATCCCATTTTACCCACGTTATTCGTCCGGTATATAGGTGAACAGTTCTGCAATGTATGACGAGGGTGGTCAAATTGAAAATTATCACAAGTCTCCGTCAGATTTGAGCTAATCTAAGGCTCGATGCACATACTTTCAATGACATATGTTATCTAAAAAGTCGTCTGCGTTAAATGCAATCATTATTTCAAACCATCAACGCAATATAAGAAGCATACGATCGAATTGTCTCTCGCGTTAAATTGTGGCGTATGGGGGTAAAATATTTGTGACGCCAGGGGATAGGGCTCACATTTTAAAAACAAGGATAATTATGTATATTACCCTTTTTCATGAAAGGCAAAGCAGCCCTCGTGTAATAAAAACCACAATTCAGGGCACGAAGGCACGTGACAATTATATTTAATCTTATTTTGACCTTATTTATCACACTGGAACAATTTGTCGGAATGAGTATCATCTAAATGTTTTTTTAGATTGGCTAGTGTTTTGTAAGTGTTTCCACAACTGTTACATCTGTATGTATTCATTGTGGGAACTTCTTCCTCATGATCAACAAATGAGCTGTCCATTTTGTCTGCAACACATAGAAAAACAAGTAAACCTAGCTAATAGTTATTAAAAGCATGACATTTAGATTCTCAAAACATTTAAATATGATTGATGTCCACAGTTATGCACCACTTCAGGGACCAAGTGCACTTGTACATATATATCTGTTTAGAATCGACATGGCATATAATAGAAGCTGCTTAAAGTCTTATAATGCCTGGTTTATCATCAATGAATGAATATTGAGTCACATCTGGAATAAATTGCTCTCTGTGAACTCATGTTCAGATCTTGGGCCGGTAACTAGAAGCTATCTTGGGACTTGTACATGTTTTTCTCCGTTTAATACATGTCTTAGCCCTAAGATATCTTCTAGTTACCGTCCCCTGGACCCAATATTTGAACAACATTCATAAGAATTTTAAGTAGACAATCATGGTAACTGTGAAGTATGTAATGGCAATATTTAAAATAGTTTAGAAACATTATAAAAACCAAGCGCCAAACAATCGTGATCCTTTAGACTTTGACTGAAAAATTAAAATGGGATGTCATGTATAAATATATCATCTTCGCTAGCCAAGGGCTACGATCCGCTCTACTCATCTTCACCCTTGGCATCGTTAGACGGATTTTCGTAATTCCCGCGCACCGCCACCAGTTGGATTTTGACAGTTACGCCCCTTGTAATGATGTCATTTTCAGCCAATCGACGCGAGGCTTTCATTTCCTTTCGTTTGAATGCCCTGAAAATTGACTCGAGATTATAATAGGCACTGTCTCCTCGTACAAACTTTTTGTACGAATAGTGTAGCGGCTAATCGTACAAACTTTTTTTATACTATCAAAATCGTGCCGGACTGACGATTTTTCGCATTTTTATTTTGTTGACATTTTTCCTACAGAACATGTGCTTTTTGTAAAGCCCGTTCTGATTGGTTGCAGCTACCACTAGCTGCATTGCATATAAACCGTCACCGTGTGACCTCGAAAATCCGTCTAACGATGCCAAGGGTGAAGATGAGTAGAGCGGATCGTAACCCTTGGCTAGCGAAGATGAAATATATTGGATTAAGGAACAAAGGAAATCTGCTAAAAAAACAGACCGACAGACTAATTACTATGCGAGTTTGACACTGAAAAAATATGTAGATCTGATCCAAACTGTTTTCCACAGAGCACAATATACAAGCTGAGCATAATTTAGACAAATTGAATTAAGAAAATGTATATAAATTACCTTCAATGCCAAGCAATTGAAACTATTTTGAAATTCAAAATGTATTACATAATTCAGTGTAAACGTAATAATATTAAAATCTGTTATCATTTATAGTTGTTAGTATAAACATATTTATTCATGATAAACTGGTATAATGTTACAATACACACAAAATTTGTTTGAACATGACAGGATTCGGAAACAAGCTAAGCTTATACTAATCCGTCTCCTATGAATTATTATTGACTAATATAGCAAACAAGTTTTAGAACAAGCTACATGACAAATCTAAAAAAACAATAACAAACAGTGGAATAACAAAACAGAAAGATATAAAATTAGTAATACAGATGAAATGCAACTTAGACTTATGATGTAAATCTTTTGCTTTTAAGAATAAAATTCTGTACCTTGATAAAAATGTCTATATTTTGATCTACACTTAAGGTGTCTGACCCCTTTAGTAGAAGATTAAGATCAATAGTAACCGGATAATTGATTGTATACATGAGTTCATTACGTAAATCAGTATATTTTTTGCACGATATCAAAAAGTGGGATGTAGACTCGACCTGACCACATGCACAATTAGGGGAATCCACCAGATTTCGAATGAACAGGTGCTCATTTAATGAGCTACTGTTCATTCTTAACCTGGTGTGCAAAATTTGACCCAATCGAGTGCCACTGTAATAATGTGCAGGGCATTTGCTATTTTGGGTTTTAATACGCTCCTTAAAAATATTCAGGGACCTTGAATTTCGAGTATCTATTGAGAGTCTATTCCATTATTTTATGGGTGATGGAAGGAAGTAATCTGAATAGAATTTAGTTTTTGAACTTATTTCTAGAATATTCGCAGACTGACGAGTGTTATGGTTGTGTAGATTGTCAACTCTATCTGGCAACAAATTTCTCAAATATCCAGGTGCTTGATTGTTAACTATTTTATAAAGTAAAATCAATTTATGTTTTTCCCTTCTTTCCAAAAGTTTTTCCCATCCCGTTTCCTCGTATAGTTTCTGAATAGACGTTAATTTTGTACCACCCGTAACAATTATAGTTGTTAAATTAATAAATTATAAAGTCTTGTATGGGATATGCCTAATATTGATTAATGTTAATGGTGTTCATGGTTACTGGAACAACAAAGTATTATATTGCCATTGGCCGTCGACCTCGGATATTAAAACACTTGTCTGTTCTAAAGTACCTCAGGAAAATATATTATGTTTCGGTAACTGTCCTACTACATACAGAATAACAGATTTCAGTCTAAATAACATACTGTTGACTTTTGAAGTGTAAAATTACGATTACAGTACACAATGGTCTTTTTTTTTAATAACATAATACTTTATTGTTTGACTCGCCTGTTAACAAAACACCTTAGATGCCCAGGTAAGAAAAAATAATCTAAGGATCCCTGTTTTACAATAGATCTCTTATCCAGGGTTATTAAGAGATTAATTAGAGTCCACATGATCCCATTTCAAAAATACAACTAAATTTATCAATAATAAAATCAACATGTAAATCAATCTATATCGGCATTTTATGATAGCTTCAACACAATTTACTATAACATTTACATACATGCATTGTTCTCACAATGTTCTTTAACACAATCCCTCACTGAAGTATGTACTCTGAAGTGATTGTTGATCAAAAGAATTATACATAATTATCCTTGTTTTTAAAATGTGAGCCCTATCCCCTGGCATCACAAATATTTTACCCCCATACGCCACAATTTAACGCGAGAGACAATTCGATCGTATGCGTCTTATATTGCGTTGATGGTTTGAAATAATGATTGCATTTAACGCAGACGACTTTTTAGATAACATATGTCATTGAAAGTATGTGCATCGAGCCATAAATTAGCTAAAATCTGACGGAGACTTGTCATAATTTTCAATTTTGACCACCCTCGTCATACATTGCAGAACTGTTCACCTATATACCGGACGAATAACGTGGGTAAAATGGGATCAACATCTCTCGAAATGAACCTGGTGTTCCGCTAAATAAGACATATATCTTAAATAATTGTAATAATGCTACAATTTATGATTTCACCCCAGCTCATCTGAAACCGCCGCTTCAGATCCGTGTCCCCCACCTTCACAAAGCCATGTCCCCAAATGTGACGGGGGACACGGTGAAATAGCAGATTTTTTTTTATACAGGTTACAGACAATAGAATACTTTATTTTGATCTCAATTCTACTACGTGTATATTGTATTATCTATTTTTGTTCGACACGTCATAATTAGATGCAACATTATTTGATACCGCGATCGTTTGGTATTTTAGATTTACATCATGCTATACAGTCAGTGTCTATTACCACCAAATTGGATAGATTAATCTCAACGCCTCGATATAGCGGAAAGAAAAGTTTTAAGATAGCAAAGTTGTAATCAGAAGCATTAAATCGTAATAGGACAGAGTGGCCGTCGTGGTCGTGATCGTATGGTAGTTCGATTTACAACTACCTATGCAATCAGTGCCTATCACCACTGATGTTGTGAGTTCGAATCTCGATCGCGAGGTGTACAACATTATGTGATAAAGTTTGTCAGAGACTTGCGACAGGTCGGTGGTTTTCTCCGGTTTCCTCCACCAATAAAACTGACCGCCACGATATAACTAAAATATTGTTGAAAGTGGCGTTAAACGTAATAAACCAAACAACCAATTTATTACCACCAAATAGGATAGATTAAACTGAGTGCTTAGACATAGCGGAAAGAAAAGTTGTTAAGATACCAAAGTTGTAATCAGAAGCATTAAATCGTAATAGGATAGACAGACAGTGCAATGACTGAAAGAAAATGAACAAAAATACAAACTTAGTACAATGGTCCACAAAACAATACACAGTAAGATAAAGATTGGACAACACGAAACCCACATGCACCGGAAAGTTAAGCAATTACTACGTATACTCCACTAGTGTCTTGTTACTCATGTTAAAAATCAGGTGATATTTTTGAAAGTAGAGCTAAACACCCAAAATATATAACCTTTATGCTTCCACCTCATCCGCAGTAATCTCACAAAATCATATTTTCAGGTAACCAAGCAGAAAGAAATTAAACTAACAGATGTAGGCTTGACCAAACCAGAAGAAGACATATCGGGTACATTTGTTGGTTCTCCTGTATACATGGCACCAGAAGTACACGAACAAAAATCAATTTACAACAGGAAGGCCGATATTTATAGTCTGGCTATGGTATTGTGGGAAATGTGGTATGGGATTGCGGTAAATGATGAACTGGATAGTAGAATTCGAGGAAGACTGTCTGTCCATATCAGAAATGGAATACGACCTTTATTTAAAACTGAAGGTTTTACTAAACCACCTGACACATGGATAGAATTGATACAACAATGTTGGCACGAAAACCCGAATTTTCGTCCAAAAGCTTCGAAAATTTTCGATTTTTTTACAAGTGAATTAGCAACAAAAAATGTTTAAAATTAACTGAAAATCTGTATTGTAGAAAATTTGTTTTAATAATAATAAATGAAAATCTAATCTTATGGATTGTTACCAGAATGATAGATTACAAGCTAATACATAATTTCAATAGTTATATGTACTTTGTTAAGGGTTTGTTCGACTCCAAAATGATGCATCTCACAAGTCGCCATTTTAATATCCTAAATTGGCATAAAAAAACTGCACATAATTCACATACCTGGCAAAGGACACCTTCATTAACATTCATGTAGCCTTGGCACATTTCGGTAATCTTTACTGTAATTAAAGGCTGACATGAGCATGTATGGCTCTCCAATTTTTAATGTATTATTCCATGATCACTTATGTATATAGTGAATTAAATCAGGCTTGTGGTTTTTGAGAAGATCTTGTAAAATTCCAATGACTCCTCGTATAACTTTTCCTGTGGTGGTGGCCATTTTTAACAATTTTGCTCAACATTGAAACTTTGTTGAAGATTGTCATGAGTTTATGTTTGGAATAAAACATTTCGAGGACAATACAATGAACACTCCAGCCAAGTCTCTTAAATGATTCAGTTGTTTCAGAGAAATATATTTTAAAATCATTTTTCATGAACCATTGGGGTTCAATCATGTTTCTGAAAAAAATTCTCAACAATGTCATGTGGTGTTGTCCAATATTACGGTTTGTAAAAACTATTCCCTAATCCTTCGATCAATATTAAAGTCGACAGAGGACGCAAATTGATGACAAGGTGGACACTGTTACGACTGTTCTATTTTTCATTTTATTTTATGGATTCAGAGACGTTTTTAATTTTTTTTTAAGAACTAATAGAATCTGGTGACCATCTTGAATTTACGATTATACAAATAAACTAAAAAACATCCACTCCTGTCCAATTTTATTCCAATTGAACAAGCTGTTTAGGTAAAGGTTGAAATGAGAAACAATTTAAACGTGGTTTCAGAGGTGTATGGATACAACGTGATAACATGTGTTCTAACATGATAAAGACATGTCCATTTAGAATTTAAAAAGAAGTCCACACATATGAAA
This sequence comes from Bathymodiolus brooksi, assembly GCA_963680875.1. Lineage (NCBI taxonomy): Eukaryota > Metazoa > Mollusca > Bivalvia > Mytilida > Modiolidae > Bathymodiolus > Bathymodiolus brooksi. The sequence goes on from OY804575.1 coordinate 62,147,904, forward strand.
AGTGTAGAAATTATGTTTCTTCTGCAGCTTAATCTCAGTAGGACGTGTTCAAAATATCATGCAAGGCCACTTTATGCATTATCATCACCATTGGTATAACAGAGAATCATCTATCACTGTATGAAACAGTTTAGAGTTGATATATTGATAGTCTTTCTTTACCCGAAAGCTACAGTAGGCTCATCATAATACATCATTTTTATATTTGATGTTTTAACGCCACTTTCAGCAAAATTTCAGCTATATCATGGCGATCAGTTTTAGTAGTGGAAGAAGCCGGAGTACCCGGAGAAACACCGACCATGGGCAAGCAACTGGTAAACTTTATCACTTGCGGCTGCGAGTCGTGTGCACCCTTTTTGTAATTTACAAAGCCGGGTGCAAACCCAGACGTATTGGTGATAGGCTTGTATGAGTTGTTAGGTAATCCAACTACCTAACTCATTGAGCCACCCGGGCCCTCATCATAATACATGTACATTAACTAAAGCCAGTGTAAAATATTCTTATATCTGCAGATCAGAAGTAATCTTCACTCCTGCCAATATAAGTTTCTGTGACAAACAACAGATTGTAAGTCATAAAAGGAAATAATAACACCTTTTAAATTAATCTGATAGTCAAACCAATATTTGCATCTACAAACGATAAGCAACAATGCAACTTCTCACATAGTAAATATTTCAAATGTAGGAGGGTTCAGAATTTTTTGCAACTGATGACAGATTGTAGGCCATAAAACCAACCTTGATTTTTTGTTTATCAAACTGATACAATGATAAATACATCTCCATTTGATGATAAACAAGCACAGAAAGTTAATGTTGATACAATTGGATTGTACGATTTGCACAAATATTCTTGTGATTAAATACAATGTATTTGTCAAGACTTTGTGGCATATAACAAGTAACTTTTAATATATATATCGGCATCTACAAATGAGTATACATGTAAGCTAGAATGCAACTTCTCACATAGTAAATATCTAAAATGTAGGAGGGTTCAGAATTTTCTGAAACTGATGACAGATTGTGAGTCATAAACCATCATCGACTTTTTTCCCCCCATCAAACTGATACAATGATAAATACATCTCCATTTGATGATAAACAAGCACAAAAAGTTAACGTTGATACAATTGGATTGTACGATTTGCACACATTCTTGTGATTAAATACAACATATATGTCAAAACTTTGTGGCATATAAATAAGTAACATAGTAATTGGTTGTATAATCTACCAATTTTTTATACATATCTTGTTCACACGCACAGCGAAGTGGACTCAATGCAACCATATAACTGTTTATGTTGTCAGCAACTGTTAGGACGATTCATGGCTTTCTCTCGTTTCTTCTACAAAAACGAAATTTTAACAGTGCCCCACAATACAATTCAAATATTCATTGATGTTTAAAGTGTAGTGGCATTCAAGACTTATAATCCAAACAAATCCAACCGACTCGGTGGTGCTCACATCGAGTGTGGTAGATCAAGGGCTCAAGACCTAGTCAGGTCAAACCAAAGACTATAAAATTGGTATTTCTTGCTTCTCCACTAAGCACACTGCATAAAGGAGAAAGAGCAAAGACAAGTTGGCTCAGAATCAGGATAATGTGTCCTGATGAAGTGATATGTCTACCCTGGACTGTTGTTTCAGTGAGTGACACTGTCAAAATCCAACCAAGCGTGTTAGTCTAGTACAAAATGGACATCATCATCATCTCATTAAATGTGACTTGTTCTCCTCATGATATAACAGAAAAATTGCTCATTTGGCAAACAGCAATCATTCACTAACTCCAAACAAAGCCAATTATTTAGTTATTAAGGGCCACAACTTTTTCAACAAATATTCTAGTAAAAGACATGTCACTATAATTCATGACATGAATAATAAATTAAAAAATAAAGAAATAAAAACAATTTATTCACAATATTTGTGATAATATCATGTTTGCCGTTCGAATTATTTTCTAAATGAAAAATATTAAATGTACATCTTAAAGCAACTACAGACCTATCTAATGTTAAAAACTTGGCAGGTCAAATTGAATTAATAAAAAACAGTTTCTCTCATTTACAATACTTACTGAACCCTTGTAAAGTGGGTGATAGTTTTTACAAAGATTTAATTTGGTAGACTGACAAGGTTATTGTAGTCTTTTTAATAACTCTGGGTATTTAAATAAATATTTTATTTTCATGGTGGAATGAGGAAAAAGTTACCTCTTTATAGTAAACAATACATATTAAGCCTTTAAATAACTTCTAAAAACATGTCTGACATGCTGTGATTCACAACTATAGTATTTTTTGTACACATCCCAAGATTAATCAAACCTTTTTCTTATTAAATACTTTGTTTTGTAACCCATCTAATGTTTTCACTTCAAATAGACTACAAATTTTGTCTTGAAGTATTACTAGTATATAACTATAATACGAAAATAATGAAAAAAATATATTCATATATATCCGCTAATATTTAATATCTTTTCTTAAAATTGACCTTTGTTTTCAATTTCACCATGTTCATATCTTAAAATCATACAACCCAAAATCATTGAAAAAAATGACAAAAACATTGAAGGTGCAAAGTGAAGATGTAAACCATATTTTTTAAACAAGAAGTTGCTGGTTTTCAACCAAATCATTATTGTTTAATTCAGTCGAAACACTTCTTATCTTAACTGATCAAATACACAAGAAAAAACATATGTGAGAATCAAATATATTATAGGGATCATCTTCACAGATCTTGTTTAATTAGTATAAACATCATCTTACTGCTGAAAAAAATATAGTACATTTTCCTGGTGTCAAAAAGTTATGCATAAATAAGCAACAATCGGATTCGGAAACAAGCAAGATGCTTATATAAATCAATCTCCTTGTACAATTTGTAAATGAAATTATTTTTATTTAGGATTAACTTGACACCCAAGTCTAACACAATTTAAAAGCTGTGGACAACTTTAGGATTCTTAAATATCCACTTACGCTAAATATTTGAAAAGGACCCGGTTGGAAATAAGCTGTAAGGCTTTCATGGATATTCCTTGGTTGGCAATTTAACAGCATTTAGTATAGTGGGATGAAAATTTAAAAAATTAAAAAAAAAAAAGAACAAGGGCAATGCAAAGCATGGCATATCCCCTTGCCTAAAAATTTGACCTTTGACCTTAAAAATCAATAGGGTTTCAGATTCTCTTAAGGACTAAGTATGTACCAAGTTTGGTCAAAATCCATTGAAGGATGTCGATTCTAAAGTGTTCACAAGGATGTTACAGGGTAAAAATTAGACCGTGACCTTGACCTTTGACCTAGAAAATCAATAGGGTTCCAGACTCACCTAAGTATGTACCAAGTTTGGTCAAAATCCATTGAAAGATGTTGATTCTAGAGTGTTCACAAGGATGTTATGGGGTAAAAAATTTGACCTTTAACCTATGACCTTGAAAATCAATAGGGTTCCAGATTCTCTTAAGGACTAAGTATGTACCAAGTTTGGTCAAAATCCATTGAAGGATGTTGATTCTAGAGTGTTCACAAGAATGTTACGGAAGGACGGACGGACAGTAGCGTTACTATATCCCTTCGCAACTTCGTTGGCGAAGGGATAAAAAAAAAGGCAATTTATCAACATGAACATTTCAAATACTAACAAAAATTTAAAGTTTTATTTTCATATGAATTACAAATTTTCAATCACTTGTGTGGATTGTTGAAATATCTTAACCTTCATATATCTTAATTTACCTTTAAGACATAATGATAAGAAATGAACCAAACATTGTTTTGTAGACTTAATGAAATGAAACAGAAACAAAATAACCAACGATATGAAACATTTTGTATTGAATTCTTATCAAATTTGGAAGATGATCCCCATAAAAGGAAAAAGCATAGTAATAAATGTCATAAATGTGTACGGCAACGAGTGTTTGAAAAATGTTTTCCACAAAAAAAATGTGTATGGCAATCAGTGTTTCAATAATGTCACAAATATACATTTCAAAATTTTATACATTTGTGTAAAAAAATGCATTCCTCGCAGCAAATGAAAAGATCAAGACTAGCAATTTGGTCAAACCAATCTACAAATAATTGAGCAGTCAAAAATAATGTGAAGGACAAAGTTTTTTTTAAACAAATTATAAAAAAAACAAACAAAACAGAAAAATCTGGAAAGAAATCAATTTAAGAACCCAGAGGTTCAGAGAGCTGATCCTGTATCGCTCACTAGTTAGATAAAGTACCACTAAATAATATATTTTAGTTAGGTTTCTAGGTATTAGATATTTAAAGGATAGTCTATTTATTTACACCTAATTTACATATGATAAAGGTACAAAGTTTATTTAAAAAAAAAGAACATAAGGAGCTGTTCAACAGAAGTACAAAACATCATGTGCAATGAGTTAACCTTACTGTTTATATTGCAGACTGATAGTCATTTCCTTGCCAGGTACCTTTCCAAAAAATTAGATTTTCCCTAACATCAACTTAGAGCGTGATATAGAACAGGTCCAGAGGAGAGCAGCTAGGTTTGTCTCCAACTGCTATCAAGATGCATCTCCTGGATGTGTTACTAGACTACTGGATAAACTTCAGTGGGAGCCACTCCTGCTCAGGCGAAACCGACTGGTGATGGCCAACAAAATCCAGAACAGGCTAGTGGAAAGCAACCTTCCAGATTTTACACACCCGGAGATGCCCGCACAAGGAGAGGACAACACCTTCGTCAGCAACATACCAACAAAGATCTTTACAGGTACTCCTTCGTTCCCAGGGAGTGGAATGTTCTATCAGACTAGATGACATCAACATTTTTGTATATATATGGGGAGCCTCCAGATTGTTTGAGTCCAAGTTAATTACACTCGAAGGAGTCTGGCTCTATAATGGAAGAATAAGAATTTCTCCCATCAAATAACTTGGCACCAAAGATAAAAATAAGTAGAGGACCATGTAAAGAACATTCTTACAATATCACCATTCAATCTAAAAATAAAGCTGTTTTAACATTTTTAGAATTTTCCATGTGTGTTTTACTCCTATGTCCTATTAATAGTAACAACCACCATGTTGGTTTCTTGACAGATTCATAGTACACAATTATGACAGTAAGGATGATTCACATCAACTCTGGTTTGAATTCGCCAAGTAGTTTCAGAGGAGAAGATTCTTGAATAATTTAAGACTAAGGTATGGTCGACAGACAAAGGAGGATGGATGATGACAGATGCCAAGTGATGACAAAATCTCAAATAGCTTATGTCCAGGCAAGTTAAAAAAAAGTATGTGGATGCAAAGAAAAAGACTAAAAATTAATTTAGTTTATCTACAGAGTTTGTGGGGGGAAATTGTAATTTGGCACATTTCTGCAGAAAATCTGCATACATTACAAAAAGTTCGGCACATCTAGAAAGATAATATATGTATTAAATTATAATTTTGTCCAAGATGTAGACATTTGTTTTCTAAATACTATTCAGGGTTCGACATTAACGGTTGTCCGATTGCCTGGGGCAAGTGAAAACGGCACCCAACTTGTCCGATTGGGCAAGTGAAAATGATTCTGTGATATGTTCAATTCCTGAAGAGCAAAATGATTAATATTGAATTATTCAGTGTTGGAAGTCGCAGTGAATTTTAACTAAACATAGCGTCGTATGTATCGTGTATTTTTATGCCATTTTGTTGACTACGGAATTCCCCTTTCTCAAATGAAGATCGTGTTATTTATATTAGCCAATCGCGAATGCCTAATTAGGCGACGGCACTGCATCAACATCGTATTTATTTTCGCCGGCCAATGAAAAGCTAGAGTTATTTGCAGTATTCTAATTTTAGAAAATTATCCCTGATGTGAATTGCTTTTGCGATCAAAATATTGAAAGCGTGATACCAGATAGATTACTGGAATAAAAATTCAAACAAACTATACAGTCATCGTCAGTCTATGATAAGGAACATATACTTAAATTTTCTAACAAAAATATTTCAGAAATCCTCATCAATCACCCGTATTTATAAAACTGTCATATTCCTGCAAATTGATAGGTACGTCTAATCAATATCTCACTCAGTCCCAGAATTTGGTGCCAATATGGCACAAGTAACCCTCGGAAAATTCTTCAGTGGGGTTCCTCAAAAAAGGAAATCGGTTGGTGAATCTAAGAAAATCAATATGCATAGTTCTTCACTACATGCATATATGGCACTTAAGAATTCGGGCTAGAAGTTTACAGTTTCGGGCAAGTAAAATCAATATTGCACTTGCCTGAATGGACAAGTTGGTCAAAAAGTTAATGTCGAACCCTGCTATTTCATAATATCAGCAAGTTTTTACACAATTTACAAGAAATGTACATCTAGATAGAAAAATAAAATAAAATCGATCTAATATGTAATTATTCGTTCCCCCCATTCCCCCCCCCCCCCCCCCCCCACATCTCTTCAAAAAATGATTTCCTCTAAAAATTCTTTTTTAGTCTTCTGTTTTCTTCCCGGAGTCTTTCTACTTCTTGTATCAGTTCATGATTCACAGAGTACCGCTGCAATAACTGTGTCATTTCATTCTGAAAAAAACATAAATAATTAATATTTTATTGAATAAAATTTCAATAAATGTTTGCATCATAATCTAATATTCTTGTGATTCTGTTAATTTTTCAAGACAAAATTTGATGGTATTGCTTGATTTATCTCCCTTTATGTACAAAAATGTGCTATACAAATGTAAAAAAATATATGCAATAACATCATGTCAAGGTGGAGTTAAATGCAAGTTTGCTGCTCCCAAAACACAGAACAGATGTCATAAATAAGCCCTATCTTAGGTCCCTTGAAAACATTTTGCAACAAAAAAGGTGGGCTTATATAACAGAAGTTACGGGTGAGGGTTATGGTATTTAATGCCACTTTCTACAATATTTCAGGTATATTGTGGACTGTGGAGGTCAGTTTTATTGGTGGAAGAAACCGGAGTACCTGCAGAAAACCACCAAGTCACCGACAAACTTTATCACATAATGTTATATCGAGTACACCTCGCCTAAGCGGGGTTCGAACTCACAACTTTAGTGGTGATAGACACTGATTGCAAAGGCAGAAATTACGGTAATATATTGAAGGTTAATGCAAAATCTCAGCAGGCATGTTTGTCTAACCACATGATTGCAACTAATTGCCATAGACCATTTAATAATGCACTTATTAAACAATATCAATTGAAAGTGAAAATCTGTATATTCATGGATTGTGTCTGTTTTATAATGCCACTTCAACAATAATACAGTTGGTTCAAGGCAGTCAGTTTTATTGATGAGGGAAACTGGAGAAAACAATAGACCTTCTGATTATAAATTTTATATTCATTGAAATTCATGTAGTTGAACAAAGACTTTTTGTTTCTAAACAAAACTCTGTAAAATTATTTAAATAAATGTTACTCTTTCACATGATCATGTCTATATGAGATATTTTCATTCTAACTATTTCATTTTGAATTTAAAATGTACATGTACTTTTAGGAATTTTCTTGTCATATAACATTGCTTTTACCTTGTAACTTATGCACGCTTCAATTTCACAAACAAATTATAAATTTGGCATACATGATTTAACAAATTCGAAGTCAAATTCAAATCTTACATTAATTCAATCAAAGGGAGATAACTGGAAGTGAAAATGCTGTCTGTCTAATGTGCATTTAATTTCACTTTCAACAACATTTCAGTTATATTGTGGCAGTCAGTTTCATTGCTGGAGGAAACAATAATTCCTGGAGAAAACGACAGACCTTCTGACCAAACTTCATCACACAAAGCTGTATAAAGCATACCTCACAGCAGGCAAGGGACAAATTTATAAACCTTCTATTTCATCTGTACATTGAAAGATAGGAAAATTGAATGTTATGAAATTTTTAAAGCATAACCATGGATTGAATAAAGAACAAACAGAATTTCTCCTAAAAAAACATGAAAACCATCTTAAAGATCATTGCTATCATTATTTGTTTTATTACAAGTTTTTAGGAAACTCTGATCAGAGCGTTGCTAATGTTATACCTGTTGAATCTGAAACTGTCTGATCATTTCTAAATGAAGGTTCAAATATTGACTGTGTATTTGTTCTTTATAATCCTCCATGGCATCTTCAATCATATTGCGTATAAATTGTGTTTGAAAATTTTGAGGCACAGAGGCTGCAGAAGCACTGCCTTCCTGAGAACGTCTTAAAGCACCATTTGAAGTTAGGGACACAGCATGGGCACCATCTGGTGTGCCAGAAGTTCTGATTGGAGATTGACCATGACCTCCAGCACTACCACTAGGGGAATCATCTAATTTTTTAGAGGCTGTGAAATTTTCAGATGCACTAGGAGAACTGTCTGTAAAAAATCCTTGAGAAGAACTGGAATCTTGTCTAGAGTTGTGAATAGACTGTGGTCTTGGACTGGCTGATTGTGGACTTTTCCCTCTTGGCTGTGGTGATCTGTGAACTGATCCTGAAAGGAAATAGAAAGATGCTTAATTTATGCAATGCCAAAATTTTCAAATTTAATGCTTAATGAAGGGAATAAAAATCACGGTTTTTCAGATAATGCACATCTCGAAACCATAGACGATAACCCTTTCCTATTAAAATCCTGAATCAGGTCTTTGAAAATGCTGAAAATATCAGACTTGCAGACTCTATTAAAAATAAGGGATCAGCATGATGAGGTCAAAAAAAGACTGCAATAATGAGTCCAGAGTCAATTGATGGCATTAGCTAATTTCTATTTTCAGTGAACATAAAAATTTAATTTACTACACACTTTTTGGCTTTATCTTTTATCTGGCTTTTTATCTTGAGAAAATTTTACTTCATTTTCAATAGTGTTTCAGTAAACCTGAAACCATTTGCACTTCAAGCTGTGGCATTAATCTGGATTTTTTTTAATTGGAATCTATTTTGACTTTCTAAACATTTAAAACATCAAGACAGGTTTGACTGTAGCCAATTGTCAACTAGAGGCTCCCAGGAGCCTGTATAGCTCACCTGGGTATAATAATAACATCAGTCAATAAAACTTGATAACTTCGGTAAAAAAAATTAACAATTGTAGCCTTCGTCATTTTTATAAATTTGATGAAAAAAGGGCAAGAACTCCAAGATGGGTAATCGGATTTACTTCAAAATTGCAGGTAAATAAAAATTGATCGAAGGGTCGAACCGCCAGACACATTTTTGGAAGAGAACCATTCAATGACTATTTCATCAAAATTTTGTTCTTATTGAGCAAATGGTTTCAGACAAAAAGATTTTTATGGGAATTTCCCATAGGGTCCTATGTTAAATTAAGTTCGGCTGTGGCGGCCATCTTGGTCGGTGTTCTGAAATGCTGGACACAATTTTGGAAGAGGACCACCCAAGAATCATTTCAGCAAAGTTTGGTTGAGATTGGCTCTGTAGTTTCAGAGAAGAAGATTTTTTTAATTTCATCCCCCCTTTTTTCTAATTTGCATAATCGGTCAAACTCGGTAAAAGTTCAAAGTTCATAAAAAATCCCGTAATATATGTTAAAAAGCTCATCATTATGCTTATACAGTTCAAATTTGGGCACTTTCTGGCTTAAAATAGAGCAGTTTTGGCCATTTGAAGAAATTTCTATTTTTAGTAATGGTGGCCATCTTGGATACAGGACGGCGCTGACGGACACAATTTTGAAAGGGGACCACCTAAGGATCATTTCAGCAAAGTTTGGTTGAGATTGACTCAGTAGTTTCAGAGGAGAAGATTTTTTTTTAATTCCATCCCCCCTTTTTCTAATTTGCATAATCGGTCAAAATCAGTAAAAGTTCAAAGTTCATAAAAAATCCGTAATATATGTTAAAAAGATCATCATTATGCTTATACAGTTCAAATTTGAGCACTTTCTGGCTTAAAATAGAGCAGTTTTGGCCATTTGAAGAAATTTCTATTTTTAATAATGGTGGCCATCTTGGATATAGGACGGCGCTGACGGACACAATTTTAAAAGGGGACCACCTAAGGATCATCTCAGCAAAGTTTGGTTGAAATTGGCTCAGTAGTTTCAGAGGAGAAGATTTTTTTTTAATTTCATCCCCCCTTTTTTTAAATTTCATAATCGGTCAAAATCGGTAAAAGTTCAAAGTTCATAAAAAATCCGTAATATATGTTAAAAAGCTCATCATTATGCTTATACAGTTCAAATTTGGGCACTTTCTGGCTTAAAATAGAACAGTTTTGGCCATTTGAAGAAATTTCTATTTTTAGTAATGGTGGCCATCTTGGATACAGGACGGCGCTGACGGACACAATTTTGAAAGGGGACCACCTAAGGATCATCTCAGCAAAGTTTGGTTGAGATTGGCTCAGTAGTTTCAGAGGAGAAGATTTTTTTTTAAATTTCATCCCCCCTTTTTTTAAATTTCATAATCGGTCAAAATCGGTAAAAGTTCAAAGTTCATAAAAAAATCCCGTAATATATGTTAAAAAGTTCATCATTATGCTTATACAGTTCAAATTTGGGCACTTTCTGGCTTAAAATAGAGCAGTTTTGACCATTTGAAGAAATTTCTATTTTTAGTAATGGCGGCCATCTTGGATACAGGACGGGGCTAATGGACACAATTTTGAAAGGGGACCACCTAAGGATCATTTCAGCAAAGTTTGGTTGAGATTGGTTCAGTAGTTTCAGAGGAGAAGATTTTTTTTTAATTTCATCCCCCCTTTTTTCTAATTTGCATAATCGGTCAAAATGGGTAATGGGATTTACTTCAAAATTGCAGGGTAGGTAGATCTTGATATGCTGCACATTTTTGCAATAAACTTAACATCTATCTCTAAATAGTTTTTGAAATATAAGACGAAAAGTATTAAAAGGAAAAAAAAAAATTGATGAAAAAGGGGCAATAACTCCAAGATGGGTAATCAAATTTACTTCAAAATTGCAGGGTAGGTAGATCTTGACATGCTGAGCATGTTTGCAGTTTCAACTTACCATCTGTCTGTTATAGTTTTTGAAATAAAGGACGAAAAGTATTAAAATTTTGAAAATTTGATGAAAAAAGGGAAATAACTCCAAAATGAGTAATGGGATTTACTTCAAAATTGCAGGGTAGGTAGATCTTAATATGCCGCACATTTTTGCAATTTAAAGTTAACCTTTATCTCTTATAGTTTTTGAAATATAAGACGAAAAGCATTAAAATTTTACAAATTTGATGAAAAAAGGGCAATAACTCCAAGATGGGTAATCAGATTTACTTCAAAATTGCAGGGTAGGTAGATCTTGATGTGCTGATCATTTTTACCCCATGTCAGATTTTTGATATTACTAACGGTTTTTGAGATATTACCAAAAACCTGCAATTTTACCATATGTTCTATTTTTAGTAACAGCGGCCATGTTGGTTGGTGCACGGCATCACCGGACACAATTTTGAAACTAGATACCCTAGTAATGATTCAGACCAAGTTTGGTTTCCATTGGTCTAGTACTTTCAGAGGAGAAGATTTTTGAAAAAGTTTACGACGTACGACGGACGACGGACGACGACGACGGACGCCAAGTGATGAGAATAGCTCACATGACCCTTTGGGTCAGGTGAGCTAAAAATGGAGACTCAAGATTAAAAAGACATTCCTATTTATTTGATATAAAGGTCAAATCTGGTTGGTAACCACTGTCTTACCACTGTATGAAGTACTAGCACCTAAGGTATTCATTTGTGGTTTGGAAACAAGGTCTGTATGGCTAGTGTTCCTGTATTCATTGGAATGTTTCCCTCTCTCAAATGAATGACTATTTCCTGTAAAAGGTAATTCTCTGGTATTTGAATATGGCTGTCCATCAAATTCTGTTTCATGGTGTGAATCACTGTATTGTAAATTTTGCCGTACAATGCCATCATCATGGATATTCTGAAAAGGTAAAACAAGAGTCTTAGATTAACCTATATTACACACTTTTGACCATGTGAGCTAAAAAATCAATAAGTATGACAGTCCTTGAAATGAAAATTTGAATTTACTTGTATCAAATTCTTGAATGGTCCTCAATGGCTCAAAGGAAAGGTTGCACTTTTACTTGCATTACTGCCATTAAACAGTATAACAGATTTGATCAGTCTGTTTCAAATTTAATTTCTATTTTCTAGGTAGGGGTCATTTTAAGTATTTATATTTATGTGGTGGTACCCCAAAAATAATTAAAATTCTGGTGTTAGTACCCCAAGGTATTTTTTCCTGGAAAAGCCCTTATATATATATCTAAATAAAAACTGAAAAATTTACTGGTCCGAACAAAGTTTTTCTGGTCTTGGGCCGAAAGACCAGTACTCATCATGAGGACTGGTATGGCGATATCCTGTCTGTCCACGAATTCTGGACAAGTCATTTTTGTGTTAGCATTTTTGAACTAAAAATATCAACATTACACATTGGTATGATATTTAGACATTAGGATGTGAAAAATTTACCGAATTTCTATGACCTAAAAAGGTGGCTGTGTAAAACGGAAACATAAATTTTCAAATAAAATAATATACCTACTATATTACAACATTCAGTCTGAGGTACATTTTTTTCTATTTTCAAAATGTCATCAAATCTTTTTTTCAACCAATGGAATTTTCTTTTATGTTCATTTCCATCTATATTCCTTTTTTTTTTTTATCAACTAAATAAATTTGTGATACACAGCAAGTGGAGACAAAATATTAAAATACTAATTACTCCATTATATTGGTTGTATTCCTTTGATGCAGTTATCTCCTCCTGATTGATCATGGCTGATGATGAATTTGTAACTAATGGCGATACTTTGATTCTTTCCCCATATCGTCTGCTCACACTGTCTCCGTCAGCTAAGGGTGAAAATAAACCTCCTGAAATATAGGGTGAAATCAATAAGCAAAATACATGACATAAATTATCTCAAGATCTTACAACAAAATGAAATACAAAGAAATACCATACTGTCGGAGCAGATGCAAATTAGATATCTGTAACGCACATATATGACCGCTCACTTTCCTGGCTTGGTACAGGCACTCCAATAACTCGAGGCTCAGTGGGCTGAGCCTGTGTCGCTCACCTTTCATTCTGCTTTGAGGAAACTTACTACAGAACCTCCCATAGGTACTTCCCATTTTGGTCATTTGGCTAAGCAGTTACAGAGAAGATATTTAGAAATTGACCAATCAGAAACAAGAATGGCCTGTGGCAGCCATGTTTATTAACGTATCGGAATTAAATTAGCAATCTTTATAGATGACCTTCCAAGTTGCGATTCATTTTTCAGAGAAAAAGATTTTTTTTAGAAATCAACCAATCAGAAACAAGAACTGCCTTTGGTGGCCATGTTTGTTAACGGATCAGAACTAAATTAGCAATATTTAAAAAGGACCTTCCCAGGATGCATCCTACCAAGTTTCGATTCATTTGGCCAAGCAGTTTCAGAGTAGACGATTTTTTAGAAATCAACCAATCAGAAACAAGAATTGCCTGTGGTGGCCATGTTTGTTAACGTATCGGAACTAAATGAGCAATCTTTATAGAGGATCTTCCAAGGTTGCTTCCTACCAAATTTCGATTCATTTGGCCAAGCGGTTACAGAGATGATTTTTTAGAAATCAACCAATCAGAAATAAGAATTGTGTGGCGGCCATGTTTGATAACGGATTGGGACGAAATGAGCATTCTTTATAGAGGACCTGCCATAGATGCTTCCTACCAAGTTTCGGTTCATTTGACCAATTGGTTTCAGAGGAGAAGATTAAAACCAGAGGCTCTCAAGAGCCTGTATCGTTCACCTGGTAATAAAAAAAACCAATTGGTCCTATGTAAAAACTATGTCCTGCGTCATCTTGGAATTACGATCAACATAAAAAACACAAAGTTTGTAAAGGACCTTCCAATGATTGATGCACAGTTTAGGTTCAATCAGTGCAATAGCTTCAGAGAAGAATATATTTCTGTATTTTCCCCATATGGTTCTGTGTTAATACTATGACCTGTGGTGGCAGCCATCTTGGATTTCCGATCGGCATAAAAAACAGGACCTTCCAATGATCATTCCTGGGCAGTTTGGTTTCAACTGTCCAAGTGGTTTCAGAGAAGAAGCATTTTGAAACATTTTTCCCATAGGGTCCAATGTTAAACTAAGTCCTGCCGTAGCCGCCATTTTGAATTTCATATCAGAATGAAAAACGTATATTTTGTAGAGGACCATTCAATGAACATTCATGTACAGTTTGGCTTTAATCATATTTGTAGTTTCTGAGAAGAAGGCATTTGAACATTTTCCCATAGGGTCCAATGTTAATCTATGTATTGTGGTGGCGGCCATCTTGGATTTCCGATCGGCATAAAAAACATAAAATTTGTAGAGGACCTTCCAATGATAATTCCTGGGCAGTTTGGTTTCAACTGTTCTAGTGGTTTCAGAGAAGAAGCGTTTTCAAACATTTCCCCCATAGGGTCCAATGTTAAACTAAGTCCTGCCGTAGCCGCCATTTTGAATTTCATATCGGAACAAAAAACGTAAAGTTTGTAGAGGACCATCCAATGAACATTCATGTACAGTTTGGCTTTAATCATATTTGTAGTTTCTGAGAAGAAGGCATTTGAACATTTTCCCATAGGGTCCAATGTTAATCTATGTCCTGCGGTGGTGGCCATCTTGGATTTCCGATCGGCATAAAAAACACACACCTTGTAGACGACCTTCCAATGATCATTCCTGGGCAGTTTGGTTTCAATTATCCAAGTGGTTTCAGAGAAGAAGCGTTTTGAAACATTTTTCCCATAGGGTCCAATGTTAAACTAAGTCCTGCCGTAGCCGCCATTTTGAATTTCATATCGGAACAAAAAACGTATTGTTTGTAGAGAATCATCCAATGAACATTCATGTACAGTTTGGCTTTAATCATATTTGTAGTTTCTGAGAAGAAGGCATTTGAACATTTTCCCATAGGGTCCAATGTTAATCTATGTCCTGCGGTGGCGGCCATCTTGAATTTCCGATCGGCAAAAAAAAACATAAACTTTGTAGAGGACCTTCCAATGATCATTCCTGGGCAGTTTGGTTTCAATTATCCAAGTGGTTTCAGAGAAGAAGCGTTTTGAAACATTTTCCCCATAGGGTCCAATGTTAAACTAAGTCCTGCCGTAGCCGCCATTTTGAATTTCATACCACAACAAAAAACGTAAAGTTTGTAGAGGACCATCTAATGAACATTCATGTACAGTTTGGCTTTAATCATATTTGTAGTTTCTGAGTAGAAGGCATTTGAATATTTTCCCATAGGGTCCAATGTTAATCTATGTATTGCGGTGGTGGCCATCTTGGATTTCCGATCGGCATAAAAAACATAAAATTTGTAGAGGACCTTCCAATGATCATTCCTAGGCAGTTTGGTTTCAATTATCCAAGTGGTTTCAGAGAAGAAGCGTTTTGAAACATTTTTCCCATAGGGTCCAATGTTAAACTAAGTCCTGCCGTAGCCGCCATTTTGAATTTCATACCAGAACAAAAAACGTAAAGTTTGTAGAGGACCATCTAATGAACATTCATGTACAGTTTGGCTTTAATCATATTTGTAGTTTCTGAGTAGAAGGCATTTGAATATTTTCCCATAGGGTCCAATGTTAATCTATGTCCTGCAGTGGCGGCCATCTTGGATTTCCGACCGGCATAAAAAACAAAATATTTGTAGAGGACCTTCCAATGATCATTCCTGGGCAGTTTGGTTTCAACTGTCCAAGTGGTTTCAGAGAAGAAGCATTTTGAAACATTTTTCCCATAGGGTCCAATGTTAAACTAAGTCCTGCCGTAGCCGCCATTTTGAATTTCATACCAGAACAAAAAACGTAAAGTTTGTAGAGGACCATCTAATGAACATTCATGTACAGTTTGGCTTTAATCATATTTGTAGTTTCTGAGTAGAAGGCATTTGAATATTTTCCCATAGGGTCCAATGTTAATCTATGTCCTGCGGTGGCGGCCATCTTGGATTTCCGACCGGCATAAAAAACAGAAAATTTGTAGAGGACCTTCCAATGATCATTCCTGGGCAGTTTGGTTTCAACTGTCCAAGTGGTTTCAGAGAAGAAGCATTTTGAAACATTTTTCCCATAGGGTCCAATGTTAAACTAAGTCCTGCCGTAGCCGCCATTTTGAATTTCATATCGGAACAAAAAACCTTAAGATTGTAGAGGACCATCCAATGAACATTCATGTACAGTTTGGCTTTAATAATATTTGTAGTTTCTGAGAAGAAGGCATTTGAACATTTTCCCATAGGGTCCAATGTTAATCTATGTCCTGCGATGGCGGCCATCTTGGATTTCCGATCGGCATAAAAAACAGTAACTTGGTAAAGGACATTCCAATGATCATTCCTTTACAGTTTGGGTTCAGTCAGTTCATTAGTTTCGGAGAAGAAGATCTTTGAAATTTCAGCCAATCAGAGCATATTATTGGCCCTGGCAGCCATATTGAATATCCGACTGGAACGAAAAACAGTAACTTTGTAGAGGACCATCCAAGGAACATTCCTGCTAAGTTCGGTTCCAATCGGCCAAGTGGTTTCGGAGAAGAAGCTTGAAATGTGAAAAGTTTACAGACGACAGACGACAGACGACAGACTACAGACGACAGACGACAGACGACGGACGCCAAGTGATGGCAATAGTTCACATGGACCTTTGGTCCAGGTGAACTAAAAAATCAGCCAATCCGAAACAAGAATTGCCTATGGAGGTCATGTTTGTTAACAGATCGGAACTAAATGAGCAATCTTTATAGAGGATCTTCCAAGGTTGCTTCCTACCAAATTTCGATTCATTTGGCCAAGCGGTTACAGAGAAGATTTTTTAGAAATCAACCAATCAGAAATAAGAATTGTGTGGCGGCCATGTTTGATAACGGATTGGGACGAAATGAGCATTCTTTATAGAGGACCTGCCATAGATGCTTCCTACCAAGTTTCGGTTCATTTGACCAATTGGTTTCAGAGGAGAAGATTAAAAAAAATCAGCCAATCCGAAACAAGAATTGCCTATGGAGGTCATGTTTGTTAACAGATCGGAACTAAATGAGCAATCTTTATAGAGGATCTTCCAAGGTTGCTTCCTACCAAATTTCGATTCATTTGGCCAAGCGGTTACAGAGAAGATTTTTTAGAAATCAACCAATCAGAAATAAGAATTGTGTGGCGGCCATGTTTGATAACGGATTGGGACGAAATGAGCATTCTTTATAGAGGACCTGCCATAGATGCTTCCTACCAAGTTTCGGTTCATTTGACCAATTGGTTTCAGAGGAGAAGATTTAAAAAAATCAGCCAATCCGAAACAAGAATTGCCTATGGAGGTCATGTTTGTTAACAGATCGGAACTAAATTAGCAATATTTAAAAAGGACCTTCCCAGGATGCATCCTACCAAGTTTCGATTCATTTGGCCAAGCAGTTTCAGAGTAGACGATTTTTTAGAAATCAACCAATCAGAAACAAGAATTGCCTGTGGTGGCCATGTTTGTTAACGTATCGGAACTAAATGAGCAATCTTTATAGAGGATCTTCCAAGGTTGCTTCCTACCAAATTTCGATTCATTTGGCCAAGCGGTTACAGAGATGATTTTTTAGAAATCAACCAATCAGAAATAAGAATTGTGTGGCGGCCATGTTTGATAACGGATTGGGACGAAATGAGCATTCTTTATAGAGGACCTGCCATAGATGCTTCCTACCAAGTTTCGGTTCATTTGACCAATTGGTTTCAGAGGAGAAGATTAAAACCAGAGGCTCTCAAGAGCCTGTATCGTTCACCTGGTAATAAAAAAAACCAATTGGTCCTATGTAAAAACTATGTCCTGCGTCATCTTGGAATTACGATCAACATAAAAAACACAAAGTTTGTAAAGGACCTTCCAATGATTGATGCACAGTTTAGGTTCAATCAGTGCAATAGCTTCAGAGAAGAATATATTTCTGTATTTTCCCCATATGGTTCTGTGTTAATACTATGACCTGTGGTGGCAGCCATCTTGGATTTCCGATCGGCATAAAAAACAGGACCTTCCAATGATCATTCCTGGGCAGTTTGGTTTCAACTGTCCAAGTGGTTTCAGAGAAGAAGCATTTTGAAACATTTTTCCCATAGGGTCCAATGTTAAACTAAGTCCTGCCGTAGCCGCCATTTTGAATTTCATATCAGAATGAAAAACGTATATTTTGTAGAGGACCATTCAATGAACATTCATGTACAGTTTGGCTTTAATCATATTTGTAGTTTCTGAGAAGAAGGCATTTGAACATTTTCCCATAGGGTCCAATGTTAATCTATGTATTGTGGTGGCGGCCATCTTGGATTTCCGATCGGCATAAAAAACATAAAATTTGTAGAGGACCTTCCAATGATAATTCCTGGGCAGTTTGGTTTCAACTGTTCTAGTGGTTTCAGAGAAGAAGCGTTTTCAAACATTTCCCCCATAGGGTCCAATGTTAAACTAAGTCCTGCCGTAGCCACCATTTTGAATTTCATATCGGAACAAAAAACGTAAAGTTTGTAGAGGACCATCCAATGAACATTCATGTACAGTTTGGCTTTAATCATATTTGTAGTTTCTGAGAAGAAGGCATTTGAACATTTTCCCATAGGGTCCAATGTTAATCTATGTCCTGCGGTGGTGGCCATCTTGGATTTCCGATCGGCATAAAAAACACACACCTTGTAGACGACCTTCCAATGATCATTCCTGGGCAGTTTGGTTTCAATTATCCAAGTGGTTTCAGAGAAGAAGCGTTTTGAAACATTTTTCCCATAGGGTCCAATGTTAAACTAAGTCCTGCCGTAGCCGCCATTTTGAATTTCATATCGGAACAAAAAACGTATTGTTTGTAGAGAATCATCCAATGAACATTCATGTACAGTTTGGCTTTAATCATATTTGTAGTTTCTGAGAAGAAGGCATTTGAACATTTTCCCATAGGGTCCAATGTTAATCTATGTCCTGCGGTGGCGGCCATCTTGAATTTCCGATCGGCAAAAAAAAACATAAACTTTGTAGAGGACCTTCCAATGATCATTCCTGGGCAGTTTGGTTTCAATTATCCAAGTGGTTTCAGAGAAGAAGCGTTTTGAAACATTTTCCCCATAGGGTCCAATGTTAAACTAAGTCCTGCCGTAGCCGCCATTTTGAATTTCATACCACAACAAAAAACGTAAAGTTTGTAGAGGACCATCTAATGAACATTCATGTACAGTTTGGCTTTAATCATATTTGTAGTTTCTGAGTAGAAGGCATTTGAATATTTTCCCATAGGGTCCAATGTTAATCTATGTATTGCGGTGGTGGCCATCTTGGATTTCCGATCGGCATAAAAAACATAAAATTTGTAGAGGACCTTCCAATGATCATTCCTAGGCAGTTTGGTTTCAATTATCCAAGTGGTTTCAGAGAAGAAGCGTTTTGAAACATTTTTCCCATAGGGTCCAATGTTAAACTAAGTCCTGCCGTAGCCGCCATTTTGAATTTCATACCAGAACAAAAAACGTAAAGTTTGTAGAGGACCATCTAATGAACATTCATGTACAGTTTGGCTTTAATCATATTTGTAGTTTCTGAGTAGAAGGCATTTGAATATTTTCCCATAGGGTCCAATGTTAATCTATGTCCTGCAGTGGCGGCCATCTTGGATTTCCGACCGGCATAAAAAACAAAATATTTGTAGAGGACCTTCCAATGATCATTCCTGGGCAGTTTGGTTTCAACTGTCCAAGTGGTTTCAGAGAAGAAGCATTTTGAAACATTTTTCCCATAGGGTCCAATGTTAAACTAAGTCCTGCCGTAGCCGCCATTTTGAATTTCATACCAGAACAAAAAACGTAAAGTTTGTAGAGGACCATCTAATGAACATTCATGTACAGTTTGGCTTTAATCATATTTGTAGTTTCTGAGTAGAAGGCATTTGAATATTTTCCCATAGGGTCCAATGTTAATCTATGTCCTGCGGTGGCGGCCATCTTGGATTTCCGACCGGCATAAAAAACAGAAAATTTGTAGAGGACCTTCCAATGATCATTCCTGGGCAGTTTGGTTTCAACTGTCCAAGTGGTTTCAGAGAAGAAGCATTTTGAAACATTTTTCCCATAGGGTCCAATGTTAAACTAAGTCCTGCCGTAGCCGCCATTTTGAATTTCATATCGGAACAAAAAACCTTAAGATTGTAGAGGACCATCCAATGAACATTCATGTACAGTTTGGCTTTAATAATATTTGTAGTTTCTGAGAAGAAGGCATTTGAACATTTTCCCATAGGGTCCAATGTTAATCTATGTCCTGCGATGGCGGCCATCTTGGATTTCCGATCGGCATAAAAAACAGTAACTTGGTAAAGGACATTCCAATGATCATTCCTTTACAGTTTGGGTTCAGTCAGTTCATTAGTTTCGGAGAAGAAGATCTTTGAAATTTCAGCCAATCAGAGCATATTATTGGCCCTGGCAGCCATATTGAATATCCGACTGGAACGAAAAACAGTAACTTTGTAGAGGACCATCCAAGGAACATTCCTGCTAAGTTCGGTTCCAATCGGCCAAGTGGTTTCGGAGAAGAAGCTTGAAATGTGAAAAGTTTACAGACGACAGACGACAGACGACAGACTACAGACGACAGACGACAGACGACGGACGCCAAGTGATGGCAATAGTTCACATGGACCTTTGGTCCAGGTGAACTAAAAAATCAGCCAATCCGAAACAAGAATTGCCTATGGAGGTCATGTTTGTTAACAGATCGGAACTAAATGAGCAATCTTTATAGAGGATCTTCCAAGGTTGCTTCCTACCAAATTTCGATTCATTTGGCCAAGCGGTTACAGAGAAGATTTTTTAGAAATCAACCAATCAGAAATAAGAATTGTGTGGCGGCCATGTTTGATAACGGATTGGGACGAAATGAGCATTCTTTATAGAGGACCTGCCATAGATGCTTCCTACCAAGTTTCGGTTCATTTGACCAATTGGTTTCAGAGGAGAAGATTAAAAAAAATCAGCCAATCCGAAACAAGAATTGCCTATGGAGGTCATGTTTGTTAACAGATCGGAACTAAATGAGCAATCTTTATAGAGGATCTTCCAAGGTTGCTTCCTACCAAATTTCGATTCATTTGGCCAAGCGGTTACAGAGAAGATTTTTTAGAAATCAACCAATCAGAAATAAGAATTGTGTGGCGGCCATGTTTGATAACGGATTGGGACGAAATGAGCATTCTTTATAGAGGACCTGCCATAGATGCTTCCTACCAAGTTTCGGTTCATTTGACCAATTGGTTTCAGAGGAGAAGATTTAAAAAAATCAGCCAATCCGAAACAAGAATTGCCTATGGAGGTCATGTTTGTTAACAGATCGGAACTAAATTAGCAATATTTAAAAAGGACCTTCCCAGGATGCATCCTACCAAGTTTCGATTCATTTGGCCAAGCAGTTTCAGAGTAGACGATTTTTTAGAAATCAACCAATCAGAAACAAGAATTGCCTGTGGTGGCCATGTTTGTTAACGTATCGGAACTAAATGAGCAATCTTTATAGAGGATCTTCCAAGGTTGCTTCCTACCAAATTTCGATTCATTTGGCCAAGCGGTTACAGAGATGATTTTTTAGAAATCAACCAATCAGAAATAAGAATTGTGTGGCGGCCATGTTTGATAACGGATTGGGACGAAATGAGCATTCTTTATAGAGGACCTGCCATAGATGCTTCCTACCAAGTTTCGGTTCATTTGACCAATTGGTTTCAGAGGAGAAGATTAAAACCAGAGGCTCTCAAGAGCCTGTATCGTTCACCTGGTAATAAAAAAAACCAATTGGTCCTATGTAAAAACTATGTCCTGCGTCATCTTGGAATTACGATCAACATAAAAAACACAAAGTTTGTAAAGGACCTTCCAATGATTGATGCACAGTTTAGGTTCAATCAGTGCAATAGCTTCAGAGAAGAATATATTTCTGTATTTTCCCCATATGGTTCTGTGTTAATACTATGACCTGTGGTGGCAGCCATCTTGGATTTCCGATCGGCATAAAAAACAGGACCTTCCAATGATCATTCCTGGGCAGTTTGGTTTCAACTGTCCAAGTGGTTTCAGAGAAGAAGCATTTTGAAACATTTTTCCCATAGGGTCCAATGTTAAACTAAGTCCTGCCGTAGCCGCCATTTTGAATTTCATATCAGAATGAAAAACGTATATTTTGTAGAGGACCATTCAATGAACATTCATGTACAGTTTGGCTTTAATCATATTTGTAGTTTCTGAGAAGAAGGCATTTGAACATTTTCCCATAGGGTCCAATGTTAATCTATGTATTGTGGTGGCGGCCATCTTGGATTTCCGATCGGCATAAAAAACATAAAATTTGTAGAGGACCTTCCAATGATAATTCCTGGGCAGTTTGGTTTCAACTGTTCTAGTGGTTTCAGAGAAGAAGCGTTTTCAAACATTTCCCCCATAGGGTCCAATGTTAAACTAAGTCCTGCCGTAGCCGCCATTTTGAATTTCATATCGGAACAAAAAACGTAAAGTTTGTAGAGGACCATCCAATGAACATTCATGTACAGTTTGGCTTTAATCATATTTGTAGTTTCTGAGAAGAAGGCATTTGAACATTTTCCCATAGGGTCCAATGTTAATCTATGTCCTGCGGTGGTGGCCATCTTGGATTTCCGATCGGCATAAAAAACACACACCTTGTAGACGACCTTCCAATGATCATTCCTGGGCAGTTTGGTTTCAATTATCCAAGTGGTTTCAGAGAAGAAGCGTTTTGAAACATTTTTCCCATAGGGTCCAATGTTAAACTAAGTCCTGCCGTAGCCGCCATTTTGAATTTCATATCGGAACAAAAAACGTATTGTTTGTAGAGAATCATCCAATGAACATTCATGTACAGTTTGGCTTTAATCATATTTGTAGTTTCTGAGAAGAAGGCATTTGAACATTTTCCCATAGGGTCCAATGTTAATCTATGTCCTGCGGTGGCGGCCATCTTGAATTTCCGATCGGCAAAAAAAAACATAAACTTTGTAGAGGACCTTCCAATGATCATTCCTGGGCAGTTTGGTTTCAATTATCCAAGTGGTTTCAGAGAAGAAGCGTTTTGAAACATTTTCCCCATAGGGTCCAATGTTAAACTAAGTCCTGCCGTAGCCGCCATTTTGAATTTCATACCACAACAAAAAACGTAAAGTTTGTAGAGGACCATCTAATGAACATTCATGTACAGTTTGGCTTTAATCATATTTGTAGTTTCTGAGTAGAAGGCATTTGAATATTTTCCCATAGGGTCCAATGTTAATCTATGTATTGCGGTGGTGGCCATCTTGGATTTCCGATCGGCATAAAAAACATAAAATTTGTAGAGGACCTTCCAATGATCATTCCTAGGCAGTTTGGTTTCAATTATCCAAGTGGTTTCAGAGAAGAAGCGTTTTGAAACATTTTTCCCATAGGGTCCAATGTTAAACTAAGTCCTGCCGTAGCCGCCATTTTGAATTTCATACCAGAACAAAAAACGTAAAGTTTGTAGAGGACCATCTAATGAACATTCATGTACAGTTTGGCTTTAATCATATTTGTAGTTTCTGAGTAGAAGGCATTTGAATATTTTCCCATAGGGTCCAATGTTAATCTATGTCCTGCAGTGGCGGCCATCTTGGATTTCCGACCGGCATAAAAAACAAAATATTTGTAGAGGACCTTCCAATGATCATTCCTGGGCAGTTTGGTTTCAACTGTCCAAGTGGTTTCAGAGAAGAAGCATTTTGAAACATTTTTCCCATAGGGTCCAATGTTAAACTAAGTCCTGCCGTAGCCGCCATTTTGAATTTCATACCAGAACAAAAAACGTAAAGTTTGTAGAGGACCATCTAATGAACATTCATGTACAGTTTGGCTTTAATCATATTTGTAGTTTCTGAGTAGAAGGCATTTGAATATTTTCCCATAGGGTCCAATGTTAATCTATGTCCTGCGGTGGCGGCCATCTTGGATTTCCGACCGGCATAAAAAACAGAAAATTTGTAGAGGACCTTCCAATGATCATTCCTGGGCAGTTTGGTTTCAACTGTCCAAGTGGTTTCAGAGAAGAAGCATTTTGAAACATTTTTCCCATAGGGTCCAATGTTAAACTAAGTCCTGCCGTAGCCGCCATTTTGAATTTCATATCGGAACAAAAAACCTTAAGATTGTAGAGGACCATCCAATGAACATTCATGTACAGTTTGGCTTTAATAATATTTGTAGTTTCTGAGAAGAAGGCATTTGAACATTTTCCCATAGGGTCCAATGTTAATCTATGTCCTGCGATGGCGGCCATCTTGGATTTCCGATCGGCATAAAAAACAGTAACTTGGTAAAGGACATTCCAATGATCATTCCTTTACAGTTTGGGTTCAGTCAGTTCATTAGTTTCGGAGAAGAAGATCTTTGAAATTTCAGCCAATCAGAGCATATTATTGGCCCTGGCAGCCATATTGAATATCCGACTGGAACGAAAAACAGTAACTTTGTAGAGGACCATCTAGGAACATTCCTGCTAAGTTCGGTTCCAATCGGCCAAGTGGTTTCGGAGAAGAAGCTTGAAATGTGAAAAGTTTACAGACGACAGACGACAGACGACAGACTACAGACGACAGACGACAGACGACGGACGCCAAGTGATGGCAATAGTTCACATGGACCTTTGGTCCAGGTGAACTAAAAAATCAGCCAATCCGAAACAAGAATTGCCTATGGAGGTCATGTTTGTTAACAGATCGGAACTAAATGAGCAATCTTTATAGAGGATCTTCCAAGGTTGCTTCCTACCAAATTTCGATTCATTTGGCCAAGCGGTTACAGAGAAGATTTTTTAGAAATCAACCAATCAGAAATAAGAATTGTGTGGCGGCCATGTTTGATAACGGATTGGGACGAAATGAGCATTCTTTATAGAGGACCTGCCATAGATGCTTCCTACCAAGTTTCGGTTCATTTGACCAATTGGTTTCAGAGGAGAAGATTAAAAAAAATCAGCCAATCCGAAACAAGAATTGCCTATGGAGGTCATGTTTGTTAACAGATCGGAACTAAATGAGCAATCTTTATAGAGGATCTTCCAAGGTTGCTTCCTACCAAATTTCGATTCATTTGGCCAAGCGGTTACAGAGAAGATTTTTTAGAAATCAACCAATCAGAAATAAGAATTGTGTGGCGGCCATGTTTGATAACGGATTGGGACGAAATGAGCATTCTTTATAGAGGACCTGCCATAGATGCTTCCTACCAAGTTTCGGTTCATTTGACCAATTGGTTTCAGAGGAGAAGATTTAAAAAAATCAGCCAATCCGAAACAAGAATTGCCTATGGAGGTCATGTTTGTTAACAGATCGGAACTAAATTAGCAATATTTAAAAAGGACCTTCCCAGGATGCATCCTACCAAGTTTCGATTCATTTGGCCAAGCAGTTTCAGAGTAGACGATTTTTTAGAAATCAACCAATCAGAAACAAGAATTGCCTGTGGTGGCCATGTTTGTTAACGTATCGGAACTAAATGAGCAATCTTTATAGAGGATCTTCCAAGGTTGCTTCCTACCAAATTTCGATTCATTTGGCCAAGCGGTTACAGAGATGATTTTTTAGAAATCAACCAATCAGAAATAAGAATTGTGTGGCGGCCATGTTTGATAACGGATTGGGACGAAATGAGCATTCTTTATAGAGGACCTGCCATAGATGCTTCCTACCAAGTTTCGGTTCATTTGATCAATTGGTTTCAGAGGAGAAGATTAAAAAAAATCAGCCAATCCGAAACAAGAATTGCCTATGGAGGTCATGTTTGTTAACAGATCGGAACTAAATGAGCAATCTTTATAGAGGATCTTCCAAGGTTGCTTCCTACCAAATTTCGATTCATTTGGCCAAGCAGTTACAGAGAAGATTTTTTAGAAATCAACCAATCAGAAATAAGAATTGTGTGGCGGCCATGTTTGACAACGGATTGGGACGAAATGAGCATTCTTTATAGAGGACCTGCCATAGATGCTTCCTACCAAGTTTCGGTTCATTTGACCAATTGGTTTCAGAGGAGAAGATTTTAAAAAAATCAGCCAATCAGAAACAAGAATTGCCTATGGAGGTCATGTTTGTTAACGGATCGGAACTAAATGAGCAATCTTTATATAGGTCCTTCCAATGATGCTTCCTACAAAGTTTCGATTCATTTGGCCAAGCGGTTTCAGAGGAGAAGATTTTTTAGAAATCAACCAATCAGAAATAAGAATTGTCTGTGGCGGCCATGTTTGTTAACGAATCGGAACTAAATGAGCAATTTTATAGAGGACCTTTCAATGATGCTTCCTACCAAGTTTCGATTCATTTGGCCAAGCGGTTTCAGAGAAGAATTTTTAGAAATCAACCAATCAGAAACAAGAATTGCCTGTGGCGGCCATATTTGATAATGGATTGGGACAAAATGAGCAGTCTTTATAGAGGACATGCCATAGATGCTTCCTACCAAGTTTCACTTCATTTGGCTTAGGGGTTTCAGAGGAGAAGATTAAAATGTGAAAAGTTAACAGACGACAGACGACGGACGCCAAGTGATGGCAAAAGTTCACATTGCCTTTGGCAAGGTGAGCTAAAAAGTGGCAGGTTTAAACTAGTTTTATAGACCTAAACCTGTTCTCTTACAGGAATGATTAATGATTAACTAAACTTGATCAAATTGTTTAGTCACAAAGATTCTCTTATATTTCAACCTCCATTACTCCAACTCATAGGAGTCAAATACCAAGGGTATACCTTTTACTTAAGCTCTGATAAATTATTGAATTAATTACTCAAACCTGTAAATGTCATTTACCAAAAACCTCTAAATAAATCATGAGAAAGTTGGTTTATCTAAGAATTGCAGACCAATTGAAAAAGGTGTTAAACACCCTAACTCAATTGTTATACAGTGCACCCTCGGTCTATCGCCCCCCGTTTTATCGCCAAAATTCTCGTCTGTCCCGATTTCCCCCATTAAAAATACCCCGTTATACTGCCAAACTCAGCTACCGCCATCCGTCACAGGTTTTCAGGCACAAAAGTCGTAAAACCAATTTAAATTCCCCCGTTAGTACCGCCCACAACTACCTTTTGACAGCTGTGTATTGATCGGTAATTATGGAATGTCAAAACTGGTCATCGGACACGGTCATTGATCTCATAGTTGAGGGTCGGAACAGGTGATCAGTTGTTTTGATTAGAATAATTACCTGTATTTACTTTTCTAGTGATTACATTTGTACTTTTAATCCTGAGTAAAATTTGTAATTTAATTAGTTGTCATAAAAATGTCGTGCTTGAAGATAAAGCGTAATTAATTAGACGACAAATAAAAACGTGCAATTATAAGTTATGCAAAGGAAAATCAAAAATTAACATAACAACAAATTGCCGATAATTTGACAATTAAATGGAATCTTCCAACAACCCCACAAATGAAGATGAACTGTTGCTGTCACGTGTTTATAATGATCTTGATGTCTCGAGCTACAAATGAAGGTTCAAGAATTTGTCAACATTGACAAAGATCTGCAAACTGTACAGGACATTTCCGATGTGAATATAATTATTCTAATTTATTTATTTATTAAACATGTATTATTTATACTTATGTATTTGTACAAGTGCAAAATGCATGTCAGTCGAGTTGAAAGTTCATCTTTTCATATCACATAACTTCCGGTTTTCAATGTCCCTCAGTTTATCGCCAAACTCGTTATACCGCCAAACTACCGACTGCACAGAAGGTGGCGGTTTAACGAGGGACCACTGTACTATGTATATCATGTTTACATACCATGGATAACTCTGACTAGTACCTACATGTAAGCCTAATATTACTCTGTGTAATCATTACAGTATAATCTGATTTAAGCTGCTGTTAAATACATACACCACAAGGATTTCAAACGTGGCCACCTTAATAGAGATGACCTTTAATTCAAGGTTCAAAAATTTTGTAAGAGTAATGTCCAAACTCAAAGCATTCTAATTTTACATTGAAATTTCACACAACCGATCGTCTTTCATTAATCAGTACCAATCAAGTAGTAATTATGATAGGACTCTTTACAACATTTTTAAATATCAATTTTAGGGAGATATCATAATCGGCTTTATTCGGTGGCAGAAATTTTTTGATTTTTTTTGGTGACATCTTAACTGTTACAAAAATGCTATGGCATAAATAACTTTTAAACTAGAATTGACAAATGCCTGTTAACTCATTCAGCCCCGATCACGTCTAAAGGCGTGATTAAATATCTGCATTGAATGGCCGATACCGCCAAAAGTCGTGGTTTGTTTTCTTCCTTCAATGGCCGATCACGTCTGTAGTGGCAACGAAAGTACGTTGTAAAATATTCTCCGATAGGTCAAATAAAGGGGGAATTCCATGATTCTTTCAATATTGGCCAATAAAAAAATAGTTTACATTTACTTTCTCCTTTGTTAAAGTATTCAGAAGTCAAAGGTTATTAAATTACATCAATTTTACTACACATGTTTCATTCATAAAAATTTGTAAACAATAACAGAAATTAGAGTGATTTTTGGTGATGATGATAGTGAAAATGAAGAGTTTCTAGGCTTCGATCTCGACAATATTGAGGAAGCAAAAGAAAGATATATTCAGCAATTAGATGTGCTGAATGATTTTGACTCTGACATCGAATTTTCCGAGATGGGATCGTCGGACAAAGAGGAAATTGACAGCAATGATGATACAGTTCTCGCCGACATTGCTAAATGGAGGGACACTATTAGACTCATTTAAATCGCTGAATTTACAGGACCAACGACTGTTATGGAGAATAACAAACGAGAAATATATTTTTTAAATATTTTAATCCCGGAAGCATTGTCAATTCAAATTGCTACTCAAACAAATGTGTATGCACGGAAGCACATTGCGGCAACACCAAACAAAAATTGGTACCCAACCAATGCAGAGGAAATCAAGGCTTTTCCAGTTTATAAATTGTCATGGGTGTTCTACAACCCCCTGCCCAAGACATGTACTGACACAAAGATAAATTGTTCCATCTGTCAATTATTGAAATAAAATTTAGTCCTACAAGATATGAATATTTGATGAAATATTTTCATGTTCCCACACTTTCAGAAATTTTGTGAATATAACATAAAATTTAAAAAAAAAACATGGGAAAAAAATAACAAAATGCATATCATTGTGTAGCTAATTTTATTTGGAACAATATGAAAATTTCATGGATTTATCTTGGATATTAACAGAGAAATGAAGGTAGGACTGACTGCATGCGCATGCTGTTTACAAAATTTTCTAATTAGATAAAATACCTCTGGGGCACATGCAGCTATACATAGATAAATGATGCTGGGGCATTATCAGCAGTGATACTGATAAAGTATTGGGGCTGAATGAGTTAATTTACTTTCTGAGACATTCAACGTTGTTCCGATGGTTCCGTTTGTTTGAGAAAAAAAAAATTCATTGTTTTGTTGATACAATTATTTGACAGGAAATACTAAATCTGTTGTAAAACTGTAAGATTGATATTGCTACCTGATATTTTAAAGCAAATTATATGTTTTAATATAAGGTGACTAGCAGGAAGTTAAACAAATGAATCTTAAAAGGTGATATGATCTGACAAATATGTAGATGTAGGTGGGGTTGGATTGGGTTATGGTGTCTAATGACACTTTCAACAATATTTCAGTTATATCGTGGGGGTCAGTTTTAGTGGTGGAAGAAACCACAGACCTGCCGCAAGTCACTGAAAAAAAAGCTGATAATATCCAGCTAATAGTTGAATGTATATGTGGTAATCCAATATATCAAAATATAAACCAGGTATACAGCATCTGATAGAAAACAAGATGACTAAAACAAATTGATTTCCTGTGAGCATATAAAGGCAGTTAAATACAAACATTATACCTGAGCTATCATTACTACGATATGAAGAATGTGTGTTGAACAGTGAATTATTTCCTCCCGTCTCTACCTTAAGATCTACAGAACTGTTTCCAAGACCAAGATCTGAAAAAGAGAATATAGGTGTCAGGGAATGTTAAACACTAAAGTAACAAAATACATACCTGAGATCTCCATTTTCATCAACTCTATAGAGGATCTGTGGAAGTGATATTATAATTACATTGTGGATCAGAATACAAGGATGGAATCCCAATTTAATTATTTCTCCAAATTTAAACCATTTTTTCTGTATTTCATCAAAACATAGTTGTGTTCCATGTGTTCAATTGGAGAATTTTTCAGTAACAAGATATGATAAGTTTTTTTTAAATAAACAAACAAAACATTTTTTATTTATGGTCAAAAGCATTGTGCAACATAATACACTTCTAAAAATAGGATTTATAAACAAGGAAGTAATATCTAATACTAATAGCATATTCTTTCAAAAACTGATATTTTTTAAGACAAGCATTGAGAAATGATCTTTAATAATCTGTCATCCAATTATGCTTCAGATTAACTCATGACTACAAAGCAAGAGCTCTAATATCATATTTCAGTCATTCAAAGAAATTCATATTTTTAGTAACGGATGTCATCTTGGATGGATTACAGGGTGTTAAATACCTTCTGTTAGAGGTCCACCCAATGACCTTAAAAGGTATGTTTGGCTAAGTAGACTCTGAAATTACTTTTTGGTTAAAATTTACCTAATTTGCATAGTCCACTAAAACTGACAAAGTTACATATTTCACAGAAAAACCAGGAATTCACATTGATTTTAATTGGCTTTTGATTTGGATTGAATTGGCTACTGTTTTTGCAATGTGAATGTTCATCTGCAATAATCTTTAGAAGGAATATTACCATTTTTGCTTTGTGATATGTATGGTGGAACTAAAAACACACCATAGTATGCTTAGTGATTTTATACATACCATTACGGACAGGAGAAAACACATCCTCTTCTGCTGCAGCATCTGAATTGTTGTTGATGTTATAAGGCTCTGAAATATCTGCAAATTTATATTTAAATGTTGATATTCTGAATTTTATGGTATTTGGATTGCTAGTTTAGAAAGATATCTCCTGCAGGTAACATGTATTTTCTAACAAGTTTCAGGGGTCAGGTGTATTATTTGGAATGTTCTAAAACTTTTAAAAAAATATGTATTAGATCTCATGCAACCGGTAAATTCAATAATTCAAAATATCTGTACAGAATCTAATAAATCAAGTGATCAAATATAAGGTGTCTTGGTGATATATATTTGTATCATGCAATCCTTTTTATCACATCTTTCACAAATTTAATCAAATTTGCAACTGATTATTTTTTTTCCCAACCGAATTTTAACTCACCATAATAACTTGTTTCTAATATTACCCTTTAAATCTGTCAGCCGATTTTCACATATGAATTAATATTTCAAGATAACTACAGATTTTTCAAAGGAATAAGCCTTTGCATGAATTTAACTTAACGTTGTTTCTTTAATTATGTCTCCCCTTCGAACGAAGGGAGACATATTGGTTTAGTCTGATTTTTTCTTCCACTTCTTCTCAGCGAAGCTTGTCCGGACCATAACTTTTTTGTCTTTCCAGATAGGTCAATTATATTTGGTATGTGGGTGCATGACCATAAGGTGGTGTGTCGCATACCGTAATGACCTTCGTGGGACCTTGACCTTTGACCTCAAGGTCAAATAATTGTTTTTTAAATAGTATTTTCTTGTCCGGGCCATAACATTTTTTTCTTTCGAGATAGGTCAATGATATTTGGTATGTGGGTGCATGACCATAAGGCGGTGTGTCGGGTACCATAATGACCTTCGTGGGACCTTAACCTTTGACCTCAAGGTCAAATAATTGTTTTTTAAATAGTATCATTCAACTCATAATGTGAACTTATTGTTGTACAGATGGCCGCATTAAGGGGAGACATAAGTTTTACGTACATGTGTCTAAAACAGTTCTTCCTAGTTTATAAATTAAATTTATGTACTAACCTATCATTTTGTGCATCTTATCAACATTTTTGTGACTTAAAATAAACATGAATGAAACCCTTTTACCTTTTTTTAATTACTGATCCTTAGTGTATATATTTGCTATATGTGTATCTGTAGTCAGACAGACTTTATATAATGAAATTCAACCTTAAAATGTATACCTCTATTATGATTGCCTTTAGCACCAGGGGCTGATGGTAACTGTCTCCTATTGGGTGATACTGCTGATGATGATGTAGATTTGGCACTGGTTGTTGGTTCATGCTATAAAATATATATTAATAATTGTTAAAGAATAATTTTATAATTAAAACAGAATAAAATTGTGGTAGTATTACAAAGAAAACAGATTTTCCAGAGAATAACGTTTACATTTTTATATCAAATAATTAGTCAAGGGTTAGGGTAGGGGTTATGGTGTTTAAAGCAACTTTCAACAATATTTCAGTTATATTGCTGTGGTCAGTTTTATTGTTGGAGGAAACCGGAGTACCAGGAGAAAACCACCAACCAATCGAGTACACCCTCTCTGAGCGGGATTCAAGCTCACAATGTTAGTGGCGATAGGCACTGATTGCATAGGAAGTTGTAAATCCAACTACCATACAATCACGGCCACAACAGCCCTCCTTGATGAGTCAAGATATGGAGGTACAAGAAATAAATGTAATAAATATATACAGGTAGGTGTAAATTAAACACAAATAATTATCCACAAGGGAGTGTATATAATATGATACTACAGCTCAGAAAACCATTTTTTTTCTTCCTACGATTCATTGCTTTGTCATAATTAACATTCACAAAATATAAAGATATTGAAAAAGAATGGATTTTATTAGACACCGATGTGTGCAGAAAACATAAAAAAAATAGCGCGTAAAATAACAGCAACTTGTATGATTTTAGTATTATCTAAAAATATGCATTGTTTATTTTTACTTACGGAAATACCATGTTGGAATTTGAGGCACTGTACTGAAGATTTATGAGCATTGATTATTTTCATTGGTGCGTTACCA
Organism: Bathymodiolus brooksi; assembly: GCA_963680875.1. NCBI lineage: Eukaryota > Metazoa > Mollusca > Bivalvia > Mytilida > Modiolidae > Bathymodiolus > Bathymodiolus brooksi. The sequence continues at coordinate 62,181,028 of OY804575.1, forward strand.
TGTCTCAAATCATAAATATAAATTATCCCCCTTGTGGATCCTACAGCAACAGTGGCTCCATCTGCCATGACATCTATTGATGTTAATGGATTCTCTGCTATCATTGTCTTCACAGGTCTGAAATAAAACAAATTGAATGAATAAAATAAGATAGTATGAAGGTTACAATAAATTGATATTTAGTTCTTTTATTGTTCTTTGAACTTTTAGTAGGCAAGAATTGGGAGTAAATAAGCAATGATTTAACATGCCAAGATATAGCTGAAATACTGCTACGGTTGGCATTAAACACGATCAATCAATCAATCAATCAATCAATCAAGCAATGATTTAATTTCAAGCATAAGCTCATAATTGAAAATGTTGTCTTCAACAAATGATATGGATGCAAGTGTAATTTGGAAAAAATCCATCCGATTCTATGATAATATTTCATAATTGAGAACTCCTCGACATAAGAATAGTCTAATACAAATGTACATGTTAATACATAAAGTTCTAGGTAGAAGTAAACATCATTTTTATTCAAGATAGGAATGCAAACATTTGTTTGACAATGTTTTAAATTCTTATTGATAACATATTTAGTTCCTCAGAACATTTGTTTGACAATGTTTTAAATTCTTATCGATAACATATTTAGTTCTTCAGAACATTTGTTTGACAATATTTTAAATTCTTATCGATAACATATTTAGTTCTTCAGAACATTTGTTTGATAAAGTTTTAAATTCTTATTGATAACAAATTTAGTTCCTCAGAACATTTGTTTGACAAAGTTATAAATTCTTATTGATAACATCTTTAGTTCCCCAGAACATTTGTTTGACAATGTTTTAAATACTTATTGATAACATATTTAGTTCTTCAGAACATTTGTTTGAAAATGTTTTAAATTCTTACTGATAACATATTTAGTTCCTCAGAACATTTGTTTGACAATGTTTTAAATTCTTATCGATAACATATTTAGTTCTTCAGAACATTTGTTTGACAATGTTTTAAATTCTTATTGATAACATATTTAGTTCCTCAGAACATTTGTTTGACAATGTTTTAAATACTTATTGATAACATATTTAGTTCTTCAGAACATTTGTTTGAAAATGTTTTAAATTCTTACTGATAACATATTTAGTTCTTCAGAACATTTGTTTGACAATGTTTTAAATTCTTATTGATAACATATTTAGTTCCTCAGAACATTTGTTTGACAATGTTTCAAATTCTTATTGATAACATATTTAGTTCCTCAGAACATTTGTTTCTTCTCTTTACAGATAGGGCCAAAATTAAAAAATTGTTTGTTTCCCACACCCTACCGACCGTTAGAAAACGTTGTGACTCGAAATATTTTTTGGGTGATTTGCGACGACTTTAGTTCCTCAGAACATTTGTTCGACAACGTTTTAAATTCTTATCGATAACATATTTAGTTCCTCAGAACATTTGTTTGACAATGTTTTAAATTCTTATCGATAACATATTTAGTTCCTCAGAACATTTGTTTGACAATGTTTTAAATTCTTATTGATAACATAGTTCTTCAGAACATTTGTTTGAAAATGTTTTAAATTCTTATTGATAACATATTTAGTTCCTCAGAACATTTGTTTGACAATGTTTTAAATTCTTATTGATAACATATTTAGTTCCTCAGAACATTTGTTTGACAAAGTTTTAAATTCTTATTGATAACATATTTAGTTCCTCAGAACATTTGTTTGACAATGTTTTAAATTCTTATTGATAACATATTTAGTTCCTCAGAACATTTGTTTGACAAAGTTTTAAATTCTTATTGATAACATATTTAGTTCCTCAGAACATTTGTTTGACAATGTTTTAAATTCTTATTGATAACATCTTTAGTTCCCCAGAACATTTGTTTGACAAAGTTTTAAATTCTTATTGATAACATATTTAGTTCCTCAGAACATTTGCTTGACAAAGTTTTAAATTCTTATTGATAACATATTTAGTTCCTCAGAACATTTGTTTGACAAAGTTATAAATTCTTATTGAAAACATATTTAGTTCCCCAGAACATTTGTTTCTTCTCTTTACAGATAGGGCCAAAATTAAAAAATTGTTTGTTTCCCACACCCTACCGACCGTTAGAAAACGTTGCGACTCGAAATATTTTTTGGGAGATTTGCGACGACTTTTTTTTTTTTTTTTGGTTACTGGAAGTTCCGATATTGTTCCAGAATTTATGTTCGGAACTGGTTTATACTTTTAAATGAACAAAATCCGTTGCTTGACTTTGAAGGAACCAGATTTGTGAATGAACTTTGAAAAAAAAATAATCCCCCTACCTACCGACCCATAGGTGAAATGGAGGGTCGGGTGCGGGAAACGAACATATTTTTAAGGGTGGCCTAGTCATGAAGAATGTACTCTATGTGTACCATGTGGTATATTATTCTTTGGTTTTTTCAACTCTGTTTTACCATGTTTACTTCCCATAGGACAAAAAAAAATTATAATACAATCAGATATCCTACTAACTTTTTCCCCTGCGTGTCATAGCAAACAATTCTCTTGTCCAAACCAACAGACATTAACAAAATGTCATTAATTGGTGAAAAGTTAAGCCCAGTGGCTGGAGCTATGTGTGAGTTGGTAAAGCTGTGAAGCATCCTCCTTGTATTTATGTCCCAGAGATTGACTGCTCCATCATCTGACACAGATCCTAACAATGATTTCCTAAATTTACTGTACTGTATCTGCTTGATAGTCTGAAAATACAAAATATATCATTTGCCATTAAAAAACAGAACTGTCAAAAGCAAATTGACATGTACAAAGTATTCCCCTACTACATGTGAAGTGTCATCCCTTTAGTAAGGAGGATTAGTTGAATAACAATTACGGATGTCATGTCAAAAGCTATGAACAATTTAAAAAACAACAAACTTAAACCAAAATAATACCCAATAACGTTCACTTACAAATTTATCAAAGATCTTCGTTATAGAAAGCTTACTGTAAAATTTTATCAAAATCTGTTCTCATGCAAAAAGCAATGCAGTTTTAAAAATTAGTTTTTCAACCAAAAAAATTACCCAAAATAATACTCTGATATTCTCCATTTTTAACATAAACACAGGCCTTATATAAGGTTCCTGTCAAATATCTCATGCTACGACATAAATAACCAAATATGATGGATGGATAAACAAAGGTTTTTCCTATATCCTATTCCCCCACACATAACAGATATATGTGTATCTTTGTAATACCTTAGAAATAAATTTGATATACCTGTTTTCTAGGAGCTACCATAGGACTGCATCCTTGACCTGTTATAACATTAAATAGAATTATCTCCCCGGTCTCGGAACCTGAAGCAATGTATGTATCATTGCAATTAAACTGGGCACATGTTACTGGGCCTTTGTGATCCTGTAAGAGAAGAAATCATATAAGTACATTGTATAACTGATTAACCTTGTAGAGGATATTCTTTGTGTGGTATATAAGGCAAAAATATATATATTTTTTTAATTATTATAATTGAATAATCATATATATGCAGAGTTGACGAAAACTTTTTTTTCTGTCTGACATTGGGTCAGACAGGAACTGGGGTTCTGTCTGACCCATGGCCTTTGTGTCTGTCCCACCATTTTTTTGTAATATTGTATATAACCTGCCAAATTTTGTTTTTTATACAGAACTGAAAGCAAGATTACATATAGTCATGATCATTAAACAACTCAATTAAATGTTTTTCTGTATACATATTTTTATCTAAAAAGATAAGGCAGATATAGCCAACAATCCGTATCTAATGGTCCGATCACGTTCCGAATATTATACATCAATGTCAGTTTCTGGTTTACCTACATTTTTAATTTCAGTTAAGAATATGAATCTGTTGTCATCTTCAATATATTTATAAGCATCTCAAAACATATTCAATTAAACACAAACAATCTTGATACTTGGGGAGTGTGGATGTCAACTTATTTCTGTGCTCAATAATATATTTCAGTTTTAATGTTCCACATTTTGCAGGTGCTCGTTCCTACTAAAAGGATGTTTACATTTACGTATAAGGAGTTTCGATTACAAATAGGAACTTGTCGGTCTGACAGAATAAATAAACAAATTTCAAGTCTCTGTCTGATATTTTAATAAAACTGAAAACGGAATTTAATCCCATTGGCAGTGGAAACTGGGAGTGAATAAATTTCAATCGCCAACTGGACGACCACAAAGTAATATTTTTGTGACGGACATTGGGACAGACACGGTTCATTAATTAATCGGACCGACCGTTATTCTGGCGGTCAGGTCCGACGATTTTCGCCAACTCTGTATATGGTTACTAAGAATTGAACCTATTCACAAAAAAATCAGATTAAAGTTAATGACCATTAAAATGAGGTCAATGGTCAAAGATATCACAGAAGTTGCAACTTGTACAGTAGCAAAAACAAAGGTTTGTAAAAAAAAAAAAAAAAAAAAAATGCAGAAAATAACAATGCTACAAATGATATGCCTTTAATCATTTCAAAGACTTTACTGCATGTCTACAGTTCATAACCAATAATCTAAATCCAAAATTATTCACTTCAGACAAAAAACATAGGAAGAGTACAACTTTCAATGCACATATCTACATATGCATGTACAGGACTTGACATATGGCTCTTTTTAGTCCTAGTTTGCACCTCAAAAAAATGAAATTCTAATGCTTTACTGCACATCTACAGGTTATAAGCAATCATTTACATCCTAACGTAATCATCTTGTAAAAAAATGTAGAATTTCCAATCACTAGAACCTGTGACTGAAAGACACGATAACAACATAAATTTATCAATATAGTCTTGCATGTGATAAAGATACTTATAACACAACTTTTACAAGAGTACAAGGACGTTCTAGATAGTTCTGAGGGCACAGCAAAGGGTACAATGTATCCATGGCTATGACCTTCTAAAAACAGCTACCGAGGCCAGGTCTGTCTAGCCATGATCATCTAAACTGATAGTAATTTTCTAAGATCTCTACCTTATATGTTTTCTTGATCTTTCTGGATTTAAGATCCCATACATTTATACAACTGTCTTCTCCACCAACTAACAAATAGGATGAAGTTGAATTGAAATCTACACACAAATTTCCTGGCTGTAAAAGACAATAATAAAATTTAAATAAAATGTTCATATTATTAAAGTTGCATTGTGTATAAAATCTGACAATTCAATGTTAAAAATAAACCATATTGATGTAAGCTAACGTGAAAGGAATCTCATCTACATTTCAACCTAAAAATAGAAAGATTGCTAGAATAATGTTATAGCGTCACAAATTTCACAATTATTACTCAAAATAACAGGTTTTATCTCCTGGTAAATGCTACAATTGGTACTCAGCAGCAATTCTGTAGGTATTAATCTAGTCCCATATTCCAGAGGCTGATCAAGGGGAGCATACAAGGTGTTCAAATCCCCTTTTTCTTGACAAATTTTAAAAACTACTGATAAAAATTATGCCAATAATAGCTTAGACTCACCTTATCTATATCCATATCATATTACATAAGAGTGTTAGGTGTACAGGCTTTGCCTGTATTTCTACTATTTTATGATTGAATTTGGAACTGTTCTGACAGTGTGGTATTTTTTTTCTTCGATTTTATTATCCATATTTTGATTCACTAAACTCAATGCTAATAAATTATATTACACAACAAAATAAATATTTAAGACACATCCTCTCAATACAAGCTTAACATAATTTTTTTTCAATTCAATTCATACCTACCATACAATCAAACTCCGACACAGTAACAGCTGTATCTTTGACAGCAGCAAAAGATATTTTTTCACTGTTTGGCGATGCACTGCATAGTAAAACATCTGTATCAAGTTAAGGTTATACAAGTTAACATTAGTAAAGAAACAGAGAACAGATTCTCTGACAAAACCACAGGAGTGTTAGTAAATAATAGTTACTAAAACAAATTCATATACCTAGAGATGCATTGCCTTAAGACAACACAAGTTTTGGACACAAATAAGCTTCCATAAAATTATCACATTTTTAAGAATTCATGTTTTTTTTCTCAATCATTGCAGTGATTCAGCCAGCGCTCGTCATTTTCGTAATTGACGAATGCATTTTCATTTTGACGATTACCTTTTTAGAGCAATTCGCCACTTAAAATTGTTGAAAAACATAAAATTTATCATCAGGGTGCCCACTGAGTTTTGAAACTGGGGGTACAATTGCTGTTTTTTCCTTAACTTTGTACCCCTGCATATAGAAAGTCCCTACAATTTTGGGTGTAAAAAACCCTCTGCAGAGGTTAAATGGGCATTCTGATCATTAGTCTCTGAGTCTGACATGTTTATGACCCACGCCAATTAAACACAGGTAACATCTATTTAATTACGTAATCAAAATTATTAAAAATTTACAATTACCTGATCAACTGTCAGGGCTCACATTACATGCACATGTTGATTCGGGCAAAGAAATCGTCTTGTAATTTTGAATAGTCGCCTGCGTATTTTTACCACGTGTCATTTATGAAAATGTTGATATCGTGTTTATTGAAATCTACTGTCTACATTAAGTATTTTGGAAGTAATTTTCTTGAAAAGTTATCCATTTTAAAAGAAACTTTACAAATAAAAATTGCGCAATCGGAAGAAGGACACAATCCACTGTGCTATGGAAATTGGAAATGTTCACCAAATCTACTTTTAGCTAAACAAACTTTTGTTTTATTTTTTTTCTCATTTCGGCAACATGAAATCGTAATTCTCATGTTTAATATGTTCATACATTTTGTATATATGCGAATGTTGAAATGCATGAGGACGCTTCAAATTTGTATTGATCCGCATCCGGGTTACAATTGCAATCTATTTATATGCAGGTGTGAAGGTTAATACGTCTACAATTAAAAAAAATAATAATAACAGTATTTTTATTCCAATTGTAGCAACTTGATTACTAGGTCTGAGAAATAATAATTTGTGTGGTATTAGACCATAGCACAGTAATATTTAAAAAAAAAAGGGGGGATGAATTATTACAATTTGTGTGGTACTATTAGATTAAAATGGTGGCAATGTTATGAGGTACAGCAGCAGTCAGAACTCTCACTTTGAGAAGCTTAAAGTTGATTTTATTGATCAGCTGATTGCTAATTTTCAGAGTATGTTCCCATCCTAGGAGGTTTTTCATAACCTTTCTATCTCCATTACTAACCAATAAGGACAATAAGGCAAAGTAACTGATTATAAGATTAAACTTATTATATTCTTGCTTATTCATAATTAGAAAAAAAATACTGTTCCGCAAAAGTGACTAATGGTCTCAAAATCCTGGCTGAATCCCTGCATTGGTTTACTAACATATATGATACTTCAAATAGCTGAAATCTAACAGTTAAATTACTGATCATCCTTGAACTTTCAGCAACTGCAAAATCTGACAGGCAATTTCTGGAAAATTAAAAGATATCTAGTTGACGTTACGTTTCTAAACATTTCTCAGTCATTTATTAAGGATGTAAATATAAATATATGCAAAGATAAATAACTATAGAAGGTTGTTGAAAGATATTTAATGATCTGTACAATAACAATTTACTTCATCGATGACCACAACAAATGAGTTTATATAATAGAAAGGCCTGACATTAGTTGGATTTAAATTCTGCATGTTGATCACAAGAACACTGGTTCCGCAGCTAGAAAAGATGCTGTATGACAACTGTGAACATTACTTCATCACCCATTAGCCCTAGTAAGTCAAGGATACTTTCACATGAAGATTTTTTACCATTCCATGCAATGGCACTGACGTTTTGTTCATGTGGATTGAACTGTTTTACCAGTGAGAAATCACCAATGTCCCAAATTTTAATATCATCCCCTGCTGATGCTAACTTTATACAGCTCATATTTCTTTCAGCATTCTTATAAAAGGTTGATTAATAATTTATCAGTACTGACTCAAATCTCAATATTTTCTTGAATGGAATGAGTAATAAAATGAATGGAAATTATTTATATTTTTACAATGTTTCCATTTTTTTCAAAATTCGCGCATTATTAAACAATGAAAGGTAGTGATTCACATATTTACTACAGAGTACAGTTAATTTAAAGACATATTGAAACGAAAATCATGAATATTAGATTATTTCTATCGTTTGTTTTGATTTGATCTGCAAAATCCCGCCATCATCTCCACTTCCGGTTTACTCATATCGGTAATTCAATATATCGGAATACGAACTTAAACGCACACCTGCAATAATAAATAGTTTCGTTTTTCATTTACTATTCTATAATTTAGAAAAACCCAATATATGAACGACAAACATGGAAAACGACGAACCACACGAACAATTATTTGTTGCAATGCAACCATCGTTAGTAATAAGACGTTTTGAATTTACAATATTATTGCAGCCTAATTTATCTGCCTCATATTCTCTCCATGTTAATTAGATTTATTCTTGATAGCCTATCTGTAAAAAAAACCATTGCAAGATCGAAAAGTATACCTAAAAACCAATTAATATAGAAAATGAAATGAACTGATACGATTTAAGATTTGAATTAAAGTGTAACATGAGTAATATCAGTTCGAGCATTAAAATTTCCATGCACAAAAAGTGACAAATTGTGATTGCAAATGAATGGAATAATGCACATATCCCTTGCAGTTTTGAATTAAATAAAGCCCACAGATCCCTGTTTCATTTGAATATTTTGCATTGGATTGTCTACCATATATGTACCGGTATGCTATATTATAGATTACGGATAACAGCGGAATTTTACACACCTGTTTTTGTTTTCAAATTTATTACATCATTTAAAACGAAAACATAGATATCACTCCGTATACGTATATACTCCCAAATGGCAAATGATTTTCTATCAGTTTTCACAACAAACATATCCATCACTTCACTATAATCATTGGTCAATCGAGTCATCCTATTATTAACATATATATGTAAGACTCAGATCGACGTCCAGTCTCTAATCGACGTCCAATCCTCAAATCGGCGTCCAATTCTGAAATATATGGCTGTTTTTCACTTTCTCAAATCGACGTCCAATGACGTCACTGATGTATACTTCAAATGACGTCGCACCCGTTGGGAAATGTTTTTGAAGCAATGATGGAGAAGGGACAAGACCAGATTCCAGATGAGGGGTTCTTGATGACAAAAATACCTATGTATTTTATAGTTACTGTAGATAAATCCTATTGTGTTTAGGAGTACTTCTACTTTAGCGATTCACTAACCTTAACCTTAATCCTAACCTTAACTCTAACCCTAAACCTAACCATAACCCTAAGCCTAACCATTTTGTTGTCATATCCGCTTTGTTTATTACAATATCTGACCTCCGTGGTCCGCCAAAGTAGATTCTACCCCTAATGATAATATTAAAGAATGGGAAAATGCTTAAGAAAAAAAAAACAGATTACAAAAACAAATCTGTCGTTACAATTATTTTTGATGGCAAACTTTGATCGTGCAAACAGGACTATAGATATGAGAGTTTGAAAAGGACGCCGATTTGAGAATATCCTAAAATTGGACCGTGATTTGAGATAATGACGTCAGTGGACGCCGATTTGAAGAGTGGACGTCGATTTCAGACTGGACGTCGATCTGAGTCTATCATTTATATTTATAATTGTTTTCGAAGACACAGATACAAGTATTTTTGATTCATGGCTCCAATCAAGGATTTATATAGTAGAAAGGATTCAAATCTTGTATTTTCTCACTTTATCTCGTGTGGCGAGGTTTTATGCTACAACAGAGCAAAAATTAATTCATTCATTTTGAAATGCCTTGAGAATTCGTAGGAAAATCAACCAATTACACCAAAGTTCGTGCTATGCATCGTCTATTTACTACACTACACAAAACAATCCTTGGATTTGCCGATATAGGTTCAATGGAAAAGTTTTTTTGATTTTTTTCTGTATCACCCCTCATACACGTAAAATAAGATAAAAAGTACAGTAGAGTTTCATACGTCTAAAAACATATTAAAAATGATAAAACAAAGAAACCAATCACGCCAAGTTTTGTTCTATATATCGAATACACATTTATACACTTTGGTATATATGTGGATTTCATGTAAACAAGGAAGTTTATTGATTTCTAAATAGGCCACCCCCATTTCTGCCCAGAACGCCACCATTTTGACAAATGATGGTAAACAATCCTTAATAAATACAAATCAGGAGCAGTGTTTTCAATAAAACTCATATACATTGAACAATATTTATACTATCACAAAAATGACGGCTCCACTTCAATATTTGGTATGATGAGAGAAGAGAGGAGTTTGAAATTTAAATTCAAGTCTTGACTGCCCATAATAAGGCGGGATTATGAAGGTCAAAAGGGCAAATCGATTAATGTCAATTATTGATGAAATACATGTATGGGTGATGCATCTACAAAAAGTCGATATTTGATTAATAATTGGTATTTAGGACAAATATTTTCACTTTATACCTGTTTATTTGTAATTATGGTTTTATATATTTACAAACACTGGTTTAAAATGTTGAAGCGATAAAAAATGTCCATCATTAATCTAGGCACGTGCATCATCAACGAATTGCACTATGGGTAATCTCACTTGTTCTCGCCACGCAACATACTTACATACAATCTATGTTAAATCTCACGAGATTCATATCCTTTCTACTATACAAATACTTGTTCCAATATATATAATTATTTCCATTTTTGTTTTAACGAGCCTTTCTGCATTTTTGACTTGTTGGAACAGAAAAAAATAGCAGATGGATGTACGACAGATTGCTGATCATTGAAGACATCCTATTTATTTGTTTTAGACCTATTTTTTTTTATCTTCTCTACAGATTATCATTTATGTACCTCCTTTTTCACTTCTGAGAATATGGCGATAATTCGTATTGTTCAAATTCCCTCCTAATTAAGTGACACAAATCAGCAACTTTACAAAGGAACCCTGCTATGAATATGCACAGAATAATTAAATGTTTATTCCAGGAACCTAGAGGTAACATTTAAAACAATGGGGCATTTAATAGGATGTTCAGGACGACATAGAAATTACTTTACAACAAGAAGTCATAAGGTGGTTATAGTTGGTCCTTGACCTGTAGATTCACTTTAATTTATTTCATAAGTTCGCATTTTAAGGTTTTTAATGAAATAGAAATATATCTTTCTATGTTTCAGTCGGTTTTCTCCCTTAATTGCTGATCCAGAATTACAGGAAATGGAAAACGAGGATGAAGAAGAAGATCAAACCATGTCAGACGAAGATACAAACTTATCAAGTGGTCATGTGACATTTGAGGATGATATGGAGTACCAGATTGAGGATCCAGAAGATAACCAATTAGAAGACACCAAATCTAATGAAACTGTTACCAATCAAGATGGTTCACCTATAGATTTTAGTACCAGATGGACGGCAATACCAGGTGAAGAATCGGAGGGTTTGACCACAGAGCCAGAAGAAGAGGCAGAAGTGGATGAAGAGGAGGATGAGGTAGATGACAGTGTCCCTGTGGATGGGGCTGAGTCTCATGTGAATGACCATGCATATGCAGACCCAGGGGAAGTTGTAGAAATTCAAGCTCCTCCAGAACAAATCAGGTATATTTGTATGTTTGAAAAATGATAGCTTGTTTGATATTTAATATTGTCACAAGTTGTCCAGTATACAGTGAGTGAGTGATTGTTGTTTAACACCAACTCAGCAATTTTTCAGCTATATCATGGCGTGAACTAGTTAATTTTCAATGAGATGATACAATAAATAGTCATTATAACATATTGATCACAATTTGTACTTAAGAATTTTTTTTTAATTTTATTTGATCAAATTTCTTGTTCTTGTGTTTGAATTCTACCATTTTTTTGTTCTATTGATGTAATCTGCCTGGTGTAAACAAATTTAACACAGTTGTGAAAGATACCGTATCATAGGCAAGATAGATGTTCATTATAATGTCATAGAATACACAGTAGCTTATTAATCTTAAAAAGTCACTGTGGCGTGATATCCTCAAGTGTAGATTTAAATGTTGTACAGTCATTCTACAAGAAAGTTGTGGTGTTTCAAGTTCTCTATCGATATCTCTAATGATATAGCTAGAAAAACATATCATATATAATGTTATGTGAAGAAAAGAAAGTTTAAACAGTGATGGTCAACAATTCCACCATTATCAACAAAACAAACAGCTCTCACCTCAAATCTCTGAATACAAAAAAAACCATGACATATGGCATTGGAAATCCACGGTCCTGGCTTGGGATAGCCACAAAACTGGTGGGTTTAAGCCACTTAATAGGATCCCAACCCCCTCCCCCTCTTGATAATTTGATCTCCAACAACAATGCAGATAGACATAAGTAAAAAAGAAAAAAAAACCTACAGATTCCCTTCCACTCAAAAGAATCACAAAAATGAATGACAACTTAAACATGGACAGTACAATAGCGGGTACGTATGTAAGGTTTTTTTTTTTATAGATATAATTTTTTATAGGTATATAAATATTTACCTAAAAAAAGTTTCCTCTGATTACAACAAATCAATACTTTTTAAAGATTGCATCATCTTTGATATTTTTAAATATTGCACAATCTTTGATATATTTTTAAACATTGTATAGTCTGTTTGGTGACTGGAAATAGGGGGGAAAATTCCTAAAAAATCAACGGGTTGTCAGATTTTCTTTTTAATTATATTTATATTAACCCTAGCCATGCGGGTCCCGTCATATGACGGTTTTGACGTTGTCGTTCTCAGTGCGGATACCGTCATATGACGGTTTGAACCTGGAATTTGATCACCTCATTTAAGAGGCTTATAGAGTTGAAATAAAGACTTGAAATGAATCTCTGAACAATACAAGTTGTCGACTGAATGTTAATCCCTTGTTATTACCGAGTGTAACACGTCCAGAAAGCTTTATGGTTTATTTTTAAACAAATGTAAATAAACATCGTGACGTAACGAATCTAAAAATATACGTGGGAATTCTGTTTAATTATTTGTTGTTGCTGGTAAAATAATAGTCAATGACATGGTTAATATAGATAAAAAGTGTTCCTTTTTTATTATTATAACAGCTTCGAATAAAAAAAATGACTGCATTAAAATAGTTGCAAATAAATTAATAATTACGAGCACACCATATTTTTATTACCGCGGAGATATCCCGCCTTTTATTGGCTGTCTAAAAATAACTTATTTACTAATTATCAATAAAAATTTATAATTAATAATCCCTAAATTTGATTATGCTTAAGAATCCAAAAATATGTTATTATTTAGAAACCGATTTCCCTTCTAAAAAGAGAATTGAATGACACTATCGTTTCATGGTAAAATCGACGAAATCGGAAGTTCAATCAAAGGCAGTTAGTAAAAGTGGTAACCCGGGCCCGGGTCCGGTTCCAAAAACCCGGGCCCAAATTCGTATTTTCTTTATTACATCTTTGTTAAGGTATTAATTTTAATAAAATTTGAACATAATGCATAAAATTATGTATTTTATCACATTTTTTAAACAAATATAAAAAAAAAAGTTTTTATACGAAATATCGGCAATATAAGTTTTCCAAGTTAGTAAAAGTTGTAACCCGGGCCAAGACGAAATTTTCAGTTAATCAATGATTGCACCTTTATTACTTCTTTAAAATTCTTGAAATTTTGTAAAAACATACTTCAATACAACAACAACAAATATATTTGATCAATTTAAAAAAAAAAAATCTTTTTTCTCCAGGATGCAATATTAATATATTAAGATTTGTAAACAAAGACTGGTCACGTGGGTGTACAGGTAACTGGGTGTACAGGTAAATATTGATACTAATACACAATATTTTTTTATATTTTTTTATTTTTTTGTAAAGTATATACTGATATCTCAAGCTGACCAAAATTTGAATCGATTATATTGAGTAGTAAAAAAGATATAGACGATCATATCTTTTCAGGTCAATTTTCAAGTACCCTCAAAACAATGCATCACGTCCGGCCCGGGTTACAACTTTTATCAGAATCTAAAATGCTCCCATAATGACAAAAGAGAACATTACCATTGAATTTAAAATATTTTTTACATTTCTTTAATACTGAAAAATGTTCTTTCTGAATATTGTGAAGTTTTAACGAGAAATAAAGGTGTAATCATCGATTAATTGAAAATTTTGCCTTGGCCCGGGTTACAACTTTTACTAACTTCGAAAACTTGTATTGCCGATATTTCGTATAAAAACTATTTTTGTTTATATTTGTTTAAAAAATGTGATAAAATACATAATTTTATGCATTATGTTCAAATTTTATTAAAATTAATGCCTTAATAAAGATGTAATAAAGAAAATACGAATTTGGAACCGGACCCGGGCCCGGGTTACCACTTTTACTAACCACCATTCAAAGTGCGAGAGGTGCCGAAAGAAGGTAAACAAATTGGACTCACAGACAGAGTGAAATAATGATTGCTAACATTTGAAATAAACACCTTTTTAGGTAATTTTTACTAATGAATATGTTCATGATACTCCATATTTTATTTTTATACGATCGTTCTTATCAGACTGAGTTGTCATGTCTCTTTTTGCTTGAAAAAATCAACTAAAACTTTCAAGATTTTAGCGGAAGTAAAACACAGATGTTTTAATGTCGTCTGCTTTGTTCCCTTTCTCCATTATATTGAGAATTATTCCTTCGTCTTTTCAAGCATTAAATAAATAAAATTTACCGTAGTAATCATCTCTAAGTTTCTACTTTATTATCTGAAACTATGGCATAGAATAAAATTAGAAGAGTGAGGGGGGTCCCGACACTTTCTCAGCTTGTGAGATCGACAATATGGCTTCTGGAAATGACCAAACTATTCATGAAATATTTGCTGATAATGACAGTGAAAATGAAGACGAATTTGAAGGTTTTGACCCTGAAGATATATATATTAACTTGAATAATGAAAACGGTAGGACATACTTATTTGACTCTGAAAAATGGGGTGTAGGCAGCAGACAGGATCAGGAACCATTAACTTTTTCTACAGTTCCTGGAAGAAGGGTTCCATTACCAGAAACCACAACAGTTTCTGATTATTTTAACATATTTATCAAAGATGACGACTTTGAAGAGATTGCTACCGAGACAAATCGGTATGCTGAACAATATTTTGAAAATAATCAAAACCTTGGAACGTTTTCAAGATTTAGAAAATGGCAAAACACTTGTGCATCAGAAATAAAACGCTACATTGCACTAATTCTGGCTATGGGGATAATTTCACAATCAGACATTAATGAATATTGGAGCACAGACCCGGTAACCTCCACTCCATTTTTTCCAGCAACTATGTCAAGAGATCGTTTTCTGTTAATTACGTCATTTCTTCATCTGTCAAATAATGACAACTTCATTCCACGTGAAAATCCTGGACATGACCCACTATTTAAACTCGGACCTATTTTCAAATGTATGATATCTCGTTTCAATTCTGCCTACATGCCCCATCAAAACATTTCATTAGACGAAGGAATGATTCCGTGGAGAGGCAATTTATCTTTTCGTGTCTACAGTCCTGATAAACCTGTGAAATATGGTATAAAGGCATATATGGTTTCAGATTCTTCCAATGGCTATGTTTCGAAATTTAAACTGTACACTGGAAAGTCTTTAACAGGTCCTAGCTTTAATGGGGCAACATATGATCTAGTCATGGACATGATGAGAGGTTTCTTTGACAAAGGTTATAGTCTGTATTGTGATAATTACTATACATCACCACAACTCTTTTGGGATCTATTTCAACTGGGAACATATGCTACTGGAACTGTTCGACAAAACCGTCGTGGAATACCTCAAACATTAAAAGACTATCAACTCAGAAATCGTGGTGATATATTCGTGATGAATAATGGTCCATTAGAATGTTACAAATATCTAGATAGCAAACCTGTTTATATGCTTTCAACAAAACATGGATCTAGTCTATCAACCACTTCCAGAAGAAATCGAATTACTAATGAAATTATTCGTAAACCAAATGTTGTTACAAATTATAATAAGTACATGGGTGGGGTTGATAGGTCTGATCAAATGATCTCTTACACAAACAATGTAGTCAAATCATTCAAGTGGTGGAAAAGGTTTTTTTCCATGTTCTTGCCATTACAGTGCTGGATGCTTGCATTCTATTCTGCGCTGATCATCCAAATGACAATATGACCCACAAATTGTTTAGAAAACAATTAGTATCTCAACTTGTTTCTAACAATCCTACTAACACTGTTAATAAAGTTGGTAGACCATCTGTAGCACCTCAGCAGTTAGAAAGATTAACAGCGAAACACTTTATATCTAGATTAAGGGGTACAGGGAAAAAAATAAACATTGCAAGACTGTGTAAAGTGTGCAATGAGGCTGAGAAAAACAATGTTGACAATACAATTCAAAAAAGGAAACGGGCAGGTCATGAAACCTCCTATGAATGCAAAGACTGTAATGTCTCACTTTGTATTGAGCCCTGTTTCAGACTTTATCATTCTTATCAGGAGTATGTACTTGCTTATAGGAGGTGGAAGGTCTGTAATGCAACACCAGATGAGGAATAAATTGTAATGAATGTGATTTAATGTTCAAAGAATAATATTTCAATTTAGGTTATTTCAAAGTCTAATAATATTTTGTTCAAAGAATAATATTTCAATTTAAATTATTTCAAAGTCTAATATTTTGTTTGTTTCAAGTAAATAGATTGAAGAAAAACAGTCAATCACCAATCTCTAACCGTTTTTACATTTCACTTGGTGAGGGATATATAAATCTCTAACCGTTTTTACATTTCACTTGGTGAGGGATATATAAATCTCTAACCGTTTTTACATTTCACTTGGTGAGGGATAAACCAATCTCTAACCGTTTTTACATTTCACTTGGTGAGGGATAAACCAATCTCTAACCATATTTACATTTCACTTGGTGAGGGATATACCAATCTCTAACCGTTTTTACATTTCAATCTCCTCTCATTAACCATTCTTACATTTCACTTGGTGAGGGATAAACAAATCTCTATCCATTCTCACATTTCACTTGGTAAAGGATATAGTCATATACCAATCTCTAGTGATTTATAACCATTTTATTCAGATACTCAAGGCGTGAAAATTTTATTTATTCATAAAAATCTAGGGGGAAAATATGTTGACATTTTTCTTTGCCTAGTTATAAAATTTCTTCCAGTATTAAATTACAATAGTGGATAATCAAAGACATTTTTCTTTGACTCTTAAAAATTTCTTCATGTTTTAAATATAAACCTATTTGAAGTGACATGAACAAAGGGTGGGGGACATACCAGTCTCTAACCCTCAGTTCTAACTTCACCAAAGTCATTATGGGGTTGATAGTGGATAATCAAAGACATTTTTCTTTGATTCTTAAAAAATTCTTCAGGTTTTAAATATAAACCTATTTGAAGTGACACGAACAAAGGGTGGGGGACATACCAGTCTCTAACCCTCAGTTCTAACTTCACCAAAGTCATTATGGGGTTGTTAGTGGATAATCAAAGACATTTTTCTTTGATTCTTAAAAATTTCTTCAGGTTTTAAATATAAAACTATTTGAAGTGACATGAACAAAGGGTGGGGGACATACCAGTCTCTAACCCTCAGTTCTAACTTAACCAAAGTCATTATGGGGTTGATAGTGGATAATCAAAGACATTTTTCTTTGACTCTTTTAAAAAATTCTTCAGGTTTTAAATATAAACCTATTTGAAGTGACACGAACAAAGGGTGGGGGACATACCAGTCTCTAACCCTCAGTTCTAACTTCACCAAAGTCATTATGGGGTTGATAGTGGATAATCAAAGACATTTTTCTTTGATTCTTAAAAATTTCTTCAGGTTTTAAATATAAAACTATTTGAAGTGACATGAACAAAGGGTGGGGGACATACCAGTCTCTAACCCTCAGTTCTAACTTCACCAAAGTCATTATGGGGTTGATAGTGGATAATCAAAGACATTTTTCTTTGACTCTTTTAAAAAATTCTTCAGGTTTTAAATATAAACCTATTTGAAGTGACACGAACAAAGGGTGGGGGACATACCAGTCTCTAACCCTCAGTTCTAACTTCACCAAAGTCATTATGGGGTTGATAGTGGATAATCAAAGACATTTTTCTTTGACTCTTAAAAATTTCTTCAGGTTTTAAATATAAACCTATTTGAAGTGACATGAACAAAGGGTGGAGGACATACCAGTCTCTAACTCTCAGTTCTAACTTCACCAAAGTCATTATGGGGTTGATAGTGGATAATCAAAGATATTTTTCTTTGACTCTTAAAAATTTCTTCAAGTTTTAAATAACCTATTTGAAGTGACATGAACAAAGGGTGGGGGACATACCAGTCTCTAACTCTCAGTTCTAACTTCACCAAAGTCATTATGGGGTTGATAGTGGATAATCAAAGACATTTTTCTTTGATTCTTAAAAATTTCTTCAGGTTTTAAATATAAAACTATTTGAAGTGACATGAACAAAGGGTGGGGGACATACCAGTCTCTAACCCTCAGTTCTAACTTCACCAAAGTCATTATGGGGTTGATAGTGGATAATCAACGACATTTTTCTTTGCCTAGTTATGTGGAAATGCAAATTCAATAATAAATGAGACAATAACAAATATAACCACACAATTCCAATTAATGGAAATTATAATGTTGTCAACAAATATGGGTAATAACAAAATTACTGAACATTCTTGATATTTTTTTTACATTCTTGCTTTAAAAATAATAATAAATAAAATAATTTGAAAAATTTTCATTTTTCACAAAAATGTTGGGGGAAATATGTTGCCATGGCAACCATGATATGTGTAAAACATTTTATGAACATTCTGGATATTTTTTTTAATTCTTGCTTTAAAAATAATTTAAGAAAAAAAAAGGATTTATTTGAAAATTTTTCATTTTTCACAAAAATCTAGGGGGAAAATATGTTGCCATGGCAACCACGATAAAATGTGTCTCCAAAGTTATGAAATTTAAAATATACTCAACTAACATCATTTCCTGTAAATATTGAAGTAATATCTACAAGGATTTTAACTACAGAGCAAAAACAAAAAAAATGCTAAATTTTGTGATATTTCTTCAAAACAATTCAGCATACAGGTAATATCTTGTGTATACAATTCAGCATTAATGAGGTCTTTTCTTTCAACAAGAGCCTTTTTATTTCCATTTATTTATGCATATTTAAAACCAAATTCATGCAAAGTTTATATTTTGACTTTTTTAAAGAATTGGTTTTCTCCAAAGTGACATGCAATTTTCTAATTGAAACATATTCATTTTTTGGGAAAAAAAATCCAGCTACTACTCTCCTTATTAAGTCTTTACATACATGTGAACCTTCTGGCGGGAGAATTTTTCTCCCGATTTTGAGGGTCCCTTCCGTCCCTCCCGTCAACTTTCAAAATCTTCCGCACGTGAAAAAAATAAAGTACAATAAAATCTTGACCTACATTTTGCGATCAATATTTCTGGAAATTCCCCATTTGGAACTCCCGCGCTGATGAAAAACGCTGAGAGATATGAATGATAAAGGTGAATGTCATATTTAATGATATCCGGTTATTGATCTGTTTGACACCTTTACAGGTAAATTGGGTCATGGTGATTAATTAAGGTGTTGATGATTATACAACAATTATCCACTGATTGACAGTTAATTGGGGATAAGGAAGTGGGTTTGTGGCACACGCTTAGATGATTAGAAGTGTGATAGCGGCAATTCAAAATAGTTATAAACCGTTGTGCAAACAGGAGTCAGACAACCTTTGATGCAGACTTCCCGAAAACCGTCGGTCCGTCGGTCCTGACCGACAGAAATGCAGTAGGACCGACGATTTCAAAATATATATCGCACCGAATGTCCGGTAAAACACACAGGCACTTGAAGTCCGGACCCCCCTTTTTCCTCATTTGGTCCCTCCCACGATTATGGTATGGATCTTTGTCTGGAAGTATATCTTTGAACCATTTATCCATATGTTACAACATTTCATGTTACAACTCTGTCGTTCTAATAACTTTAGTTTTTAGGTCCAGCTGCCGTATTACTTATTTATACATAAAGGTATGAAACAATCGTCAAAATACAAAGAGGGAATCCTCGCTTTGGCTCGATATTTTACAATAACGCGCCAGTTTTAAAAAGGACCTTTGCTTGTCCTCGTCTCAAAAATGATTTCCCTTCATTCCTATCTATTTTATACGTATATACGTACGAACAACAAATATTTATTGACGAAATTCAAGTTTATTCTCGACGACGCATCCAACTTTCCTCCACTCGTGCCCATTCAGGAGGTCAGCCGAACATATTTTGTTTTGTGCTATTTCATTGGTCGGAAAGATTTTCGGAACTTTTTTAGCTTGTTCTTCGCTAAGCACGGCCAATCCATTTCGTATCGAGAGGCCTATTAAGCGGGAGTTTTAAATAAGAATAAAAGAATACAAGTTTCAACAAAAATACTGTTATTTTGGCAAAACTTTCAAAGAACAAGCACGAGAAGTACACGGCAGATTAAATCTAGGACTCTGTTGATGACCATTTTTGTTCTTCTTTTTTTTTGGAAAAGGGGGGTGTGGTGGGGAGAATAGATGATGTTGTTAGGTATAGATTGGTTTGTTGTTGAAGATTCAAGCAGAAAAGCGAAGCTGGTTGTTTCCTTGTATGTTGTTGGATTTTGTTTTATGTACAATATACATGATGTACATTTACCTATATCCATTCTTTTTTTCAGGTAAATAACATAATTAGAACTTTTCATGAGTACTAGTATCACAACAAACTTTAATCTTTAATTCTTTCTGTAGCTGAAAGAAATATTATAAAAATTCTGGTTTGAACAATACACATCTAAAATTGTGGATGTAAAAAAAAAAGGGGGGGGGGGGTAATTACTCACAAAAATGTTTTTGTACCTAGACACGTATTATTTTTGGGTCTAATGTACTCTTTTTTGGGGGGGGGGGGACACAATTTGTGTTGTATTTTTTTATTGGTTTATTGAAACATGAAGTACTAGAAATGCACACCTTCATGTTTTACTTATTTTAACTGTTTAAATCAAAACTGGGCATCAGAAATTGCATTAAGAGGTTTTTTATTATTATTATTATTATTTTTTTTTTGGGGGGGGGGTCATTAATTATTTGTGATGAGCCTAGGTACAAAAATGTTGATCCCCCCCCCCATGTAAATTAAAGAATATTTTGTTCTTTCCTATGTTTTTTGCAAAGGCCATTACAGTTGGAATTTTACACGTATCTCCCTAAACAGAAAAGAAATACAAAGAGTAGTTCTAATCCCTTTAATGCCTAAAATTTCTTTTGAGGCATATTTACATATACCTGTTTCTAAGGCAGAAGAGGGGAATTATGAAAGCTACAATTTACAAGGGGTTTACTTATGTACACTGTCTTTTTGTTGTTGCTGGGATAGGGGTTGAGGAGCGTTAACTCATTTTTATTTTTTGACAAGCCTAAAAAGGAGATTTTTTTGCTTTATGATAACTAGTGTCCCTTTCTCACTGATCTTTTCAGTGATCAAATGGTCATCCGTCAAAATTTATGTTTGAAGTGCATTTTTCCATTTCAGACAATATTCTTACCATGTCACTAGGTTCGTCATTTTTTTTTCTGGTGCCTGCATAACACATTGGCCGAAAAGGTTTACTTTCCACTTTTATTCTTATTTAAAACTCCCGCTTAATAGGCCTCTCGATACGAAATGGATTGGCCGTGCATAGCGAAGAACAAGCTAAAAAAGTTCCGAAAATCTTTCCGACCAATGAAATAGCGTGAAACAAAATATGTTCGGCTGACCTCCTGAATGGGAACAAGTGGAGGAAAGTTGGATGTGTCGTCGAGAATAAACTTGAATTTCGTCAATAAATATTTGTTGTTCATACGTATAAACTAGATAGGAATGAAGGGAAATCATTTTTGAGACGAGGACAAGCGAAGGTCCTTTTTAAAACTGGCGCGTTATTGTAAAATATCAAGTCGAAGCGAGGATTCCCTCTTTGTATTTTGACGATTGTTTCATACCTTTCAGTCGGGAAGCCAGTGACGCAGGAGAGTTCCATCTAAAAACAAAGTCACGTGACTCTCGCGTCATTTTTGATGAAAAATGACGTTCAACCCTTCGGTTAAAATACGTCGGTTTACGATAAATACGTACGCTTGAAATCAATTAAAATATACGCAATATGTCTATGGATAAATAGAAATTTATTGCATCACTTCAGTTTTTATTTATATAGTGCACAAACATCGAATGTTGCTACTTGAAGTGGACTCAATTTCTAAACAAATATCGAGGTGGTTCTATTTAAGTCAGAAAATTTAATTAAAACAATATGATGGCTTTCTGTAACATCCATTGCCTGAGGAAATCATCTAGGATCATTGTCATACCGACAACTAGTGTCAATGTCTTGTGGGATGCAATTGTGTCACTTAGTTCTACACCCACCTTGATCGATCGACCATTTGCCAAACATCGAAATTCATTGTCTTTCGGAACACATCGGTGGTGTTTCTTAACATCAACAATAAACGACACCTAAGCGTACATCCGAAAGAGGCTATTTCATTTGGGAAAGGGGTGTCTATTTTTATGTCTTTTTTTAATTTTCTTGTATTAATACCGTATTTTTCAGTTTATTTTTATTGCAATATTGTTTTAGACATTGTGCATTTTGTAATTTAGACTGGGGAATTACTATTTATCATCACTTTAAATAAAAAATAATCATCTATGATACTAGATTTGCAGAGGGGATGTACAACAATTAATAATTTCAATTTAATTTAATTTCAATACAACAGCCTTTTCAGGTACAAGATAAATAGAAAGAAACAAATGTGTGGAAAAAATAAAAGCATGTAAACAAAAATTAAGTGAATTGAAAAAATATGAAAATATTATAAAAAAAAACATGTCATTAAAACAATTAATAAATTTTTAAAAATCTAAAAAAAATGAAACCTTGAGACAAAAAGGGACATACAAAATTGTATTCAGATATCTTAACCCTTCATATTATATCAAGGCAAATTAAAAAAAAATTCAGTGTAAGCAAATATTTTTCTTGAAATTAGGAAATTTTATTATCTGAATGAAAGCTACCAAGTTTCATGTTTATCTGACAATGTAAATATCAATGTATTTGGAATATTCATGTGTTTGACACAACTACAAACTAGCTTCTATAACATATAGGGGTGGCTAAGTTGTAATAATTCTTTCCCCTTGACATTCACAAAATGACCAGCATTTACAAATATTGGTACTTAGGTTGCAATAATTATTTCCCCATGACTTCACAAGATGAAATGACCAGCATTTACAAATATGACAGAGTACATATGGATACTTAGTTTGCAATAATTCTTTCTCCAGGACATTCACAAAATTACCAGCATTTACAAATATAGGTACTTATAGGTTGCAATATTTTTTTTCCCATGACATTCACAAACAGAATGACTAGTATTCACATAAAAGACACACACAAACTGACTAGCATTCACATAAAAGACACATATTGAATGACTACCATTCACATAATTTTAAGACACATACAGAAGGACTTGCATTCACATGAAATGACAAACCAGATTTCCAAATTCCACTAAGTAAATAAAATGACTAGAATGAATATGTTTTCTGTTGGCAAAATAAGCAAGTATTGGTAAATATTGTTTAAAATTGAAGTTAAAAAACTATTTTATTTGATCCAATGACTGGAAAAAAGTTAATAAAAGGGCAAATTTTGAAAAATTCTTTTCTGTAAAATTTCAGCATTAAAATTCATAGATAATAAAAGATAATTATATTTTTCATAAACAACAGGCAACAGAAGTACCTTTTCATCTAAAAAAAAAAAAAAGCATGAATAACAAATTCAACAACATGTTGGAGTGTATATAGGTCTAAATGTCTGTAGAAACTTGTTCAACAACTTGGTTCTGGTTCAAAATATCTAAAAGAAATTGAAAAGTTTGAGATCTTGTTTCAGCTCTACTTTCTGACCTAGAAAATGTGTTACAAGTGTTATAACAATATGTACCACAATATAATTTATCTTTTGAGCCAAATTCTTTACAGAAATTTAATTCATTCTTGAAATATTTAAGAACAACTTTAACAAGTCCTGGTTTTCAATTGAAATTGAAATAAACCTTTTGACTTTCAGTTTCAGATGAAGTTTCACAAATTACACAATCAAAAAGTTCTATTCTGAATGACTAAATATATTATAATGTTTATGACACAAGGTGTCTTGAAAACTCTGATCCTTGTCTAAAAATTTGTCATTTATCCAAACATCAAATACTAATGTCATCTCCACTCTTTTTACTTAAATTAAAATAGTTTAAAAAACTTTTTTTTTCATCTTCAACACTCTTACTTCCATTAGAAAATGCCTTTTTATTAACTGCATGGCTCATCATTTTCAAGCAGATTATTTTCAGTAGACGTAGAATACAAAGTTTGAACTTAATTTCACATTTCTTACAAATACAATACAATTCAGAAAAAATGTTAAATTTCTTTTTACAAACAAACAAAATTCAGGAGCATCTGAAACTTTTTGAATTAAATGAATGTATCAGTTAGAGGATATATTCTGCCCACAATTATACCCAAGGGCCTGCATTTGTTTGATGATGTACTTTAAAAATAATTGGAATGCTGGTCCATTATCTTACTTCATGGATGTTTTAGAAGAGAAAAAAACATATATATTTATATACAACTTTAAATCACATTTCCTACATACACAGGCATTTTCAGATATATTAAAATTATCGACACAAGTTTGTAAAATTCAGGAGCATCTGAACCAATAATAGCCATTTTCAAACCCCTTTGCCTTGTTAAATGCACATCCAGGCAAGCACAACACTGACAAAATAAAAAAAGAAAAAAAAATCATCAATAGTTTTATTTAATCATTATATTTTCTGTGCTGTAAATCTGAAATATTGAAATACATAATTGATCAATTAACAATCTGGAAGGTACAAAATCAGAAACTGAGACTGGAATATCCTTACATGTCCAATTTTTTATCACAAGACCATACAATTTTAAATGTTAAAACATGAATGATGAAGTCAGTTTAAAGGGTTCAAATATAGGTAATAACAACATTAACAAAATAAGATAATACAATCATAAATACTTTTAGTTTTAGTTATGCTTAGCTTTCATGTAAGCTTATTATTTTTAATTCTGTTCAGCTATAATATCTGCTTTTAAATTGCTTTTAATTTCATGTTTTAGTTATTTCAGATTTCTTACCAACTTACATGTCTGTGCTTTTCTTGTAGTGCTAGCTTTGTTTTTCTTTGTTTTTAATTTATTTTTGCATGCCTTAATTATTGTTATTTATGTTGTATGTCGGTCAAAGGCTCATTAGAGCTTATATTTGTATGCTTGTTGTTTTTAACCATGCCGAATTTAGATAAAACTTATTTATTTATTTATTTATTCAGCGTCTTCTTTATCAAAAATGGCGGCTGACAGCGTCCTAAGTTACAAACCTCGTTTGGCAAATTAAAGGCGGAATGATGGCTATGTTTATATTTCGTTACACAATTGAATGATGGGTAAACCTATTTTTGACCATAGTTTTTACTGACAACCAATGGGATGCGTTTGTGTCATTTATTCTTTCCCGCCATATATTCTTAGCTATAACAACAAAAACAAATACCTCGGGAAATACCTAGTTTTATACCGATATTATGTCTAATAAACATTTTCTTGGGGTTTTTTCTGCAACTTATATATTTAACCATGATAATTCACGTTTTTTTGGGAATGTATTTATTTATATTTATCTCTCATATAAGGTTTATTCTGTAATCGTCATGGTAAACAAACGTCAATACCTATTACGATTATGGGTGACACCCGGTGGGTTATTATTATCTGCCCTTGCGTAAATGTTTTTAGCCTTACGGGAGGAGTTACGGAAGCTGACGTTGGCTTCCCGACTGTTTATGTATATATATATAAGTAATACGGCAGCTGGACCTAAAAACTAAAGTTATTAGAACGAGAGAGTTGTAACATGGATAAATGGTTCAAATATATACTTCCAGACAAAGATCCATACCATAATCACGGGAGGGACCAAATGAGGAAAAAGGGGGGTCCGGACTTCAAGTGCCTGTGGTAAAACATAGATATTTGAAAGGACCGGCGATTGAAATTTATTCCCTCCCAATTTCCACTGCCAATGGCATTAAATTCCGTTTTCAGTTTTATTAAAATGTCGGACAGAGACTTGAAATTTGTTTATTTATTCTGTCAGACCGACACGTTCCTCTTTGTAATCGAAACTCCTATTCTCTTTTCCGGGCATCCGGGTATTTCGGTCAACGAATTATCTCCCTTGTCATTGGGGCGGTGAAACATTCGCCATTTTAAATTTGATTTTCACCGCCTAAAGATGGCCGACTCGTTGTTGTTAGAGGAAGTGACGTCACCCCGGAAAAGAGAATACAAATGTACGTAAATGTAAACATCCTTTTAGTAGGAACCGGCACCTGCAAAACGTGGAACATTAAAACTGAAATATATTACTGAGCACATAAATAAGTTGACATCCACACTCCCCAAGTATCAAAGATTGTTTGTGTTTAATTAAATATGTTTTGAGATGCTTATATATTGAAGATGACAGCAGATTCATATTCTTAAATGAAATTAAAAATGTAGGCAAACCGGAAACTGACATTGATGTATAATATTCGGAATGTGATCGGACCATTAGATACGGATTGTTGGCTATATCTGCCTTATCTTCTTAGATAAAAATATGTATACAGAAAAACATTTAATTGAGTTGATTAATGATTATGACTATATGTAATCTTGCATTCAGTTCTGTATAAAAAAAACAAAATTTGACAGGTTATATACAATATTACAAAAAAAATGGTGGGACAGACACAAAGCCCATGGGTCAGACAGAACCCCAGTTCCTGTCTGACCCAATGTCAGACAGAAAAAAAAGTTTTCGCCAACTCTGTAATACCGAATGTTTGGTATAATAGTTACCTCAGATTTTGTCCAAAAGGCATTGATCAGTGTTTAATTTTATTTTTAAATTACATAATTTTGATTGTTTTCATCCCTTTTATACATTTCCGGTTTCAACCAAACCCATTTGTGAAGACGATCACGACACGATTGGTTATTTGTATATATATTAGCCAATGACATGACGTCTTTCATACAACCATTGACCTATAGTACAAGGTCATCAAAACAACAAAACTTGAGACACACTATAAAAGACATAACATATACAATTTTGAACAACACTGAAAACTGAATTACTTTAACCTCTATAAAAACCAGAGGTAAAATCAGGTGCCCAATTGCTAATACTAGGGTAAATCACTCTAAAAAGGCCAAACTAAACATTATGCATGTGACAGTGAATTTTTTGGGACTTTTTTTTCGGACCGGCAAAATATTTTTCGGTCTGACAAAATGTTCATGTCTGTCAGTCTGAATGACTGACAACTTCTCAGCAAGTTTCGGGAAGTCTGTGATGACGAGGAAAACTTCTTATTTCGATCAAACGTGCAATGAATTCATCTCGGATTGAGTTGTTATGGCTTGTTTGGGACCAAAGCCGATCAAAGTATTATTTAAGGACTAAGTTCCAGGATGAATTGATAAACCACAAAAATGTCGAAACGTATGCTATCACCCAACGCACCAGCAGCAAAGTGACTTTTTAATTTTAGTGCACTATGACTTTATTGTTCAGAACATTCTGTCTTCATTGTTATTGCTTTGTTATAACCTTATGATTATGAATGATTATGAATAAATTATAAATACAGTTTTTATCCTTCATTTATCATATGAAACAATACTAATAAGACAGAAATGTAAACAATATATATTGAAATGGGATGCAGTTGGTTCAATACTGAAATAAACAAAAGGAAAACATCAATAAACAATAAAAACACGCATCAAATACGTCGATAAAAAATCTCCAGTTGTAGCATAGCAACTCTATCACATGTATGTCTTTATCAAAACTATCCAAAAAATCTTTGCATTTATTCACAGATTTTTCATTTAGTTCCACAGGTTCTTCTTTCAATATCTTATTCAGAAATGAATGGCTAATGTCCAGAGCTTGTGCAGTTCTATCAATGACTTTTTTCCATGCATAAAATGGAGCTTTTCGTTTACTTTCGGCCCCAAAATATTTGTAAATTTTCAAAATTGATTCCCTTTTTTCAGCAGAAGCTTTCACAGGCATTTTCACTACTTATTTACAATGTACATAAACTTTGTATAACATAATTTGAAGCAAGAAAATCATGAAAAAAATGTTTATCTAATTTGCATATAAGAAATTAACATTGCATATGAAT
This sequence comes from Bathymodiolus brooksi, assembly GCA_963680875.1. Classification (NCBI taxonomy): domain Eukaryota; kingdom Metazoa; phylum Mollusca; class Bivalvia; order Mytilida; family Modiolidae; genus Bathymodiolus; species Bathymodiolus brooksi. The sequence continues at coordinate 62,209,596 of OY804575.1, forward strand.
TGTTTAATTTTTGGAAGAAAACAAGTATTAAACAAGAATATTTTTTAATTTATATATTTATATAAATTATACTTTCACGAAATTAACATTTATTTGATTTTGGTATCATTTTTTTAAGTGTTAATTTAAAATTTGTTATAAATCAGCATGAATAACAAGGGACATGTCCATATAAGGGTCTCATGTGACCAGCAGTTATTAATTGTTTACAAACAAATATCATATGGTCAAACTGTTTATCAATTATTCAAAACTTCTTGAATCTTTAACCTAATATGGCATTCGCATGTGACTGAAATTAGCATAAAAACAGACAGGAAAGAACAGGTAAGGCTGTTCATTATAATGGCAGCCTCCTTTACTTACAATCTGATAAAATTATATTGGGCCCTATGGAGATTTTTTAAATTATTTGAATTATTTCTTTGACAACTTTTACTCAGATATGTATTGAATAATGTGTGCCTAAAATGTTAAAAAGAGCAATAGAAAGCAAATCCCTGATTTTTAAATAATTTTCCCCCCTATTTTCAGAGTCACCAAACAGACTATACCGTCTTTGATATATTTTAAAACATTGCACAATCTTTCATATTTTTTAAACATTGCACCATCTTTGATGTTATTTCAGGTCTGACCACACCTATGATATTTCACCAATGTTACACGACAAAAATCTGCCAAATGGTTGGAGTAGAAGTGTTGTTCAACGACTGGCTGGAAAATCAGCAGGAAAATATGATGTATATTTATATAGGTAAGTTGTCTTGAGAAATATTTAGCAACTTTTGTGATGTTACTCAGATACTTTCAGGCTGTAATCGAATTTACCCAAACATATTGATAATTTGGTTACAAATATATGGATTTGATCAAATAGGTTGTTGAAAATTGGCATGGATATTGGTTTCAATTCTCTATGGCCTTTCCTTCATTTGACAGCAGCATTTTCATTTGTCGATCTAGCATGGTCATAAGGTTAAACAAATTGTGTCCAATGTTAATTGTCAATGGACTTATGATCCAGTGTCAGTATGTTAATCCATTATTCTGTAGACTAGGCACCATTGTAAATCCATTTTAGTGTATAAATGATAATTGCTATTGAAGACCCATCAATTACTGTACACCGAAGAACAGCAACCAAAACGCCATTCCATTTCTTTGATTTGCCTAAAAAAATCATATAATGTATGTCAATATCTTTTTTTTATTAACATTTAAATCAGTTATTATTATTGCTGATTATTCTGTCATCTGTCCGTGTTGAGTCCTGGTAACGTAGTTGTTGAGTTGATGTTTTATAAAATAGCCTTACTGTCATTATTAAGTTATCATGAAAATATCAAGAATAAAACTAAGTCGAGTTATACAGTTATCATGGTGGTCAACATTTCCACCACCATGAATGAAACAAACAACCAGTTACCACCTCTTACCACAAACACAAAAAAGACCACAGCATATATGTCATTGGAAATTCAGGTACTGGCTTGGAACAGGCGCATAATGTGGCTGAGTTGAACCGGTTAACGAGATCCCCTCCCCTGGAAGAATTGTATCTCCAGCAACAATACAGATATAAACATACAATGAAAAACCTGCAAAGATTCACTCCCAATTAGTCGATTAAAGGCAAAGTGTGTTCATACAGGCATATACATGTATGTCAATACAAGATCAGACCAGGGCCATCTTAACAGCATAATAGGCCCCCAGGCAAAGCAATGCTTTGGGGCCCCTACAATGTACCTACACAACCACTCATAAGAATGAATATAAATGGTCGATAAATTAAACATATATTTATTGCATCGGTACTTCCAACATAATCAGAGTTTAAACATTAACAAAAACATGATGTACACAACAGCCCAGTGTGCCCATGGGGTAAGACAGCACTGGATCAGACTATTTTGATGCTTTTATTATCAAAAAGCCAAAATGAGCTTAAAAAAAATATATTTTACTCCATAAAATAACTTTTTATGCAGTATTTATGATAATGATAAAACATATCATTCTATATTTTATAGTCCAAGTGGAAAGAAGTTTAGATCAAAGACAGAACTAGCTGTGTATTTTAGAGAAAACGATATGAATGACATTAATGCCGAAGATTTTGACTTTACTGTACGTGGCAAACATCACAGTGCCAATCAGGGTGGTGTGAATCGGAAACGTAAATCTACATCTACTGTTGGTGAAAAATTAGCAAAAACTGCTAGAATTCAGAAGACAAGAGTAACACCAAAAATACCAGAAAAAAAGAAGAAGGTAAAAGAAAAAGAGAAAAAGCCAACCCCAAAGAAAAAGTTAGAAAGGGTAGAAGACAAAAAAGCTATTGTCTCCCCTTCAAAGAAAGGGGTAAATACAGGGAAAACATTGGCTCAAAAACTAGTTATAAAAATGGCTTTTTCTGGATCTAAAGAAAAAACCTCGAGCAAATCTAAAAATGTTAAGGCAGTAAAAAAAGGAACAAAATTAAAGTCTTCGAAACAACCAGAAAAGAAAAAACGTGGTCCATATAAAAAAAGTAAGAAACCCTCAAAATTAAAAGAGTCAGAAGACAATGAAACAAATGAAGAGGAAAAATCAGATGAAGAAAGTGATGAGGAGTTAACGAATGAACCAATTGAAGATATGGACGATGAAAAAAGTGCTGAAGTTTCTTCATCAGAAGAGATATCTGTTACAAACGGTGCAGAATCATCTCATAGTGCAAATGTTTTTGATTTACTAAATGGAATGTCTTCTAATTCTGGAATTATACACAATAATGATCCTTCTGAAGATAAAAAGGTGTCGAACATTGAAATATCAGATTCCTTAGAGTCTGAAGAAAAAGGATCAACTTCAAGAAGTAGAAGAAGCAGATCAAGAGAACCCAGTGGTAATGAGGCAGCAAATACTATTGTTCAGTCACCGACAGGCAGAACACGACGGCGAACTACATCTAGAGACAATATTTTTGGTGCCGATTTTGTCATGCCTCCTGCACCAAGGAGCAGACGGAAAAATAAATCAAAAGGAAGTGTAGATGAAAGTAAAAATAAAAGTGTAGTGACGCTTCAAGTTAAAAAAACTATTAATTCAAATAGGTTAGAAACTGTGCCCTCAAAAAGACGCAAAAGTTCAGGAAAATTGAATGTAGACGAAAGTTCAGAAAAAGTGAATCTAGACGAATCTCCGCTTTTGAAAAATCAAAGCATTTCTGAAAGTGAAACAGAGGACATAAAACCAAGAAAGAGTAATGAAAAATATACAAAAGCATCGTCCAGTGCTATGTCCTTTACTAGTTCTAATAACAATTCTTGTACGAGTGCATCAGCAATATCAGCAGAAAACTCTCGTATTAAAAGTCCTCAAAAGGCAGTCAATGAAACCGATTCTAAAGAAGAAGAACCCGTTGTAGATCAGGAAGTCAACCAAGGTATTGTATATATGTATACATAGCCAAACCTGTATTAAGAGATCACCTTTGGGACAAACAAAAAGTGGCCTTATAAGACAGGTGACCTCTTAAAAGAGGTTCAATTCATATTATTTTCTATGACAGGACAAGAAAAAGGTGACCTTTTAATACAGGTGACCGTATGGGCAGCATGGGTTAAAAAGTCTTGAGGTCCGGGACCGGCGATTTGTGGGTTCGGACCTAACATTTTCTAATCCGGTAAAGACCGACGGACCAGTTGAAACTGTCCAATTACGGACTTTAATTAAATAGGAGTTCCGAATGACAGATGTACTGCATAATTTTATTCCAACATTGATTGCCTCTTTTAATATTGTTAACATTGGATTATGTAATCTGAAATAATTCAAGATGGTTTTAGTGCTTTACCAAGTGTGTTTTGTTCCGTATGAACCTCCAGTAATTAACGGAGCACACACACCCGGGATGGTTATAACAGAATAACTCAAGATCAGTTTTGCACTTTACGGAAACGGTAATTCTTTCGATAATACTTAAGCTTATTAGTGAAGCAGATCAAGCATAAAAATGACCCGAATCATTGACCAGTTTTTTTTTAGGTTTTAACAGAGTGGCTTGTGATACTGACAACAATAAATTACATAATGAAAAAACAACATAACTAACAAAAGGTCAAAGATATGATAGGCTTAAACGGAAGAGTACATTTCAATCATCGTGGAAGGAAAAAATTCATTGAGTTGAGGCAAGTGGTAGGCTGATAACTACGGTGATCTAATTTCGTTGAAATTAAACTTCCGAAAACATTTTCTGCTCTGTATCTCCAGAGATTAGACTTCCGAAGACATTTTCTGCAGATGTATCATGTATCTTTGGAAGTCTCACTGTCTAATCTCAACGAGATTACCGACGATCATGCTAATGAAAATTATGAAGTAAATATGTGGGGTAAATACTATAAAATATATCCAGAATTTGCACCCAAAAAAAACAAACAAACAAAAACAGTGCTTTATTAAAAGCATTGTACAACCAATATACGAACATTGATTGTTTGATAGCCCAAACAAAATGAAAAGCAGGTTTTATAAAATTATGTTTACAGCAGCATCTGATCAGGTATTAAATTGCCAACCTAAAATAGTCATTTTAAATAATATATGTGACTTATGTCACACAGTTACTACTACAGAGGTAAGTTAATTTTGTGTTCAACAAATTTTATTTCCTCCATTCCGATATTCAGGACCAGTAGATTCCTAGTGCTCACTGGTCCTGGACCAGTGAACTTTTGAGAAATTTTTTAACCCCTGGGGCAGGTTTGTCTGTATTTGTTTGTTGTCTCGCACAGTGTAATACAATGTACAGTGGAATCGGCCTACAGTTGCACCCCAGCTCGACATTTATCAATCTGTATTGCTTAAATCTTGCCTATATAATACCTCGGTCTTACATTTATTGATTATTTATAGGTTAAATCTGCCTACATCATTCCTCAGTCTGATAGTTACTGAATTGAATATACAAAATGTAGGTTAAATCTAATGCTAATTTACACTGATTCTGGGTGTATATTTAGTTTTTAGGGTTAGACACAGGTTTCATCAGTAAGATAAATTAAGATAAGCAGCCAATCAAATTCATTGTAGCTTTCTATTTCCAATTAATTGGTTTGCCATTAAAAAAAAATGAAATCAGATACTAACTAGCAATAACAACTGACTGAAGGTTGTTTGTTGACATATACTGGTCATTTTTCTTTTTTTTTAAATAAGGATATCTGAAGTCTGAAATTGTTTCAAAAGTCCTTATTTATGAAAGACTTTCGAGTGAAAATAAAATCATACAAAATTTTTCCAAAATAAAATAGTGTATATTTTAAACTTCATATTGTTGAATAGAATATCTTATTTAATTATTATAAATTTTTTTAGAATCAGAAGCTGATTTCAGGCCCACAGAGGAATCAGCAACACTGAGTAAATATTTTGTTAATGGACGATTTATGCCTCGTCCAGAACTGCACCGAGATATGAAATGGACCCCACCAAAATCTCCATTTAATCTGGTACAAGAGAGTCTATACCATGATCCATGGAAACTTCTGATTGGCACCATATTCCTCAACAGGACAACAGGTAGAGATCTCGATTTCTCAGAACTTCATTTATTGTTAAAATGGATAATGTAATATAGACACGATTGAGAGCACATAAGTAATTGTGAGCATTTTGGGGCATTTCTGCTCAATATATGTAGAGATATAAGACTTGGAAGTGAGCTGGATAGCATGTCGTTGTTACCCTTCATTGGTGTAATAATATACAGTATGTAGGGATTTAGGTCATTTCATGCGATGATTGTTACTGATCCTTATGATAGAGAGCATATATTATTATATGTTATTCAGCTATCAGACAGGGTATATAATGTGACATTCCCGGCTTAGGATCTATATTCCCTGAGGCGCAGCCGAAGGGAATATACATCATAAGCCGGGAATGTCACATTATATACCCTGTCTGATAGCTGAATAACAGATATATTACGGATTTAACCTTTTTTTTTAAATACAACATCCAACTGTATTAAATAAATTTGCCTCTTTTATTTTCATTTTTCGTATCTCTAGATGTCCGTTTCCGTACCTTTGACGTCATTCTTTAATGACGTCAAAATATGTGTCACGTCATATTTCATGTATATAGCCTAGGGGGGTGTCTCATGAAGGAAAATACTGTACTAAATTTCTAAATCAATACAGTTTCATATGTAGTAAATTTTATAAACTTTATAAATATAACATTAATATATCACATAACAAAACAACGGGTTTGCGAAACAGTTTCAATAATTTAAATGTTAACAACATGTAAATAAAACCTTGGTGTGGCCCCATGACGTCGAAAGTTTTCAAGGCCCCAACGTTTTGTTTATTTGTTATGGTACAGCCGTGGAACATGGGAGTTTGCTGAACCGATCAGGTATTTGTGACGGAATTAACCGTTGTAATATTTTTTTGTTCATGCAGTCGTTTTGAGTATAAAAACAGCATTTAATTTGGTAAAAATACATTTATTATTCCGTATTATACCATTGATTCAGTGAAGCGTAATGTTTTGTCGTCCATGTTTTAATCTTTTTTAGGGACTGAAATATATACCCCGTCTGTTTTCCGAATATATGCTGACATTCAGGGTTGAAGAACCAATGAAAATATGTGTAACAAACTAAATTCGTAATATATATATATATATATATGAAAAAGATCTGAATATATTTATAAATCATTCCATTGTTAAAAAGGTTGTTTTGAGTTTTAGCCATTTGGCCCTTTTTCATTTTATTTTTTTCCTCTCCTTATTTTCGCCTGAACCTAAAAACAGGGTAATTTATCTATTAAATAACATAGAGAAAATTCAGAATAGACGAATGTAAACAATAAAAAAGATGCATGATTATATATAACATGCTCCAAATACTGGTATATATCTAGATGATGAAAAGTTGCAATTCTAGTAAATGTTTAATGTGTAAACTCACAAAACTGAAACCATTCAAAGAATTTCTGTCTTCACAGTACATGCAATATATCAATTGCAATCCAGGTATATTATTTGAATGTGGCATTTATAATCTTACAAAACATATCAATGGTGTAATGGTTAGCGTACTCGCCTCGAGTGGGGTTGATCCTGGGTTTCACCGTTTGAGCCATGTTGGGGTAAAACCAAAAACTATAAAATTGGTGTTTGCTGCTTCTCTGCTAATCACACAGCAATAAGGAGTAAGAGCATGCATGCACAACAACTGGTTGACTCGGAATCAGGATAATGTGTCGCAAGTGCAGCAACATGTCTACCCGCAGACTTGTTTCAGTGAGGTAGCATATATACAAATCTGACTAAGCATAGGGTTGTCACTGTAAAAGGGGGCATCATCATCTCATCCTTGTCTTATCAAAATGCAACTTGTTCTTGCTATGATATAGCTGAGAAATTGTGCACTTGGCATTAGACAACAATCACTCACTCACTATAATTTTACTTATCTACAATCATCTACAGACAGCTCAATTAAGAACAGTGTAACTGTTGTCAATTTATATATGTGTCAGTGTGTTTTTTTCAAGGAAAGGCAGCAATTCCACTATTATGGAAATTTTTCAATAAATGGGCAAATCCTGATGACGCCAGAAAAGCTGACCCAGCAGCCGTAGCAAAACTGTTGACACCGTTGGGTTTACATCAGAAAAGAGCTCAGATTATTATACGATTTTCAGGTAAAAAAATGATTATTTATTTTATTATGAAAAAAGAGCTCAGCTTATTATTGTACATGTATTTAGTTATAAATTTATTTTGCTGTAATCTTTATTGATCCACACTGAGATCTTTTTTTTTTGCCAATCTCCATTTGATGTATTGAGAGACATACTTCATATTTTTGTGGTTTCTGCAATATAAACTTGAGACTTGAATTTAATGTTATAATGCAAACGCTTTGAATTAAAAAAAAAAACTTATTTGGTCGAAAGTAAATGAATATTTTGTAGCAAATCATAAATGTATTGGGGCCGTCGTGATCGTATGATAGTTGGATTTACATCTACCCGTGCAATCAGTACTTATCACCACTGAAGTTGTGATTTCGAACCCCATTCATGGCGAGGTGTACTCGATACAACATTATGTGATAAAGTTTGTCAGAGGTTTTCTCCAGGTACTCCGGTTTCCTCCACCAATAAATCTGACCGCCACGATATAACTGAAATATTGTTGAAAGTGGTGTTAAACACTATAAATCAAACCATAACTGTATTAAATTAGAAATGAGAGATATTTTTTGATTGGTTTAATGTTTAATTTATGTACCTTTAAACTATATTATGAGTGTAATAGTCATTGAGTACCCAGAGTTGCCAGAGAGCATCCAAGCTAAAATGATATTTTACAAATCTTCTTCCCTTCTTTGAGATGTAAAAATATTCTTAATACACTATTGGGCATATAAAACAAAAATCTGAATATTTTTTTTTTTTTTTTATTGTAGATGAATATTTATGTAAAGTTTGGAAATATCCTGAGCAATTGCATGGAATTGGAAAGTATGGGAATGATTCATACAGGATTTTCTGTGTTAGTGAATGGAAACAGGTACGTATACACCGTTAATTTAGAAAACTACAAAATTAACAATTGTAAATTACATAATGTTTTTGCATTAAGTATCAGGAAATTGACATGAATGATGTCTGTCATTGTGAGTGCTCTAAACTCAACATAACAAAAGATTGACAGGGGATAGGATAATATGTTGAATTTCATGCTATAAATATACAGAGAACATTTGCTTGTTATATTTGCTTTTTTTCTGGGGGGCGGGGGTTCAGAAAAGATTTAAAATATAATTTTACAATAAACATACAAAAAATTATGAAAAAATGTATATAAATTTCCATGCATATACAGTACACTCCAAGTGTATCAACGATCAAACTCTCAGGTCCGACATATTCCTCCCAAAATGTCCGACAAATTTGAGAGTCAACACTCTCTAAGTCCGACTATTTGGTCGGACATTTTGGTCAGACGTGAGAGTGGATATTAAAAGTTGTTTTTTTACATTTCTCGAGGTGAATATGTCAAACATTTTGTGATCGATGCGTATTTGTAAGCGTACTTTCTTTCCGGTGTGTAGAATGTGCGGGTACGTAAATACCCTAGTGTATTTTTACCTTGCACCATATTCGTGCCAGGAAAGGTAGCTCCAAGGTCAATATTTGTCACGCTCGGGCACAACAGTCGTTCGATGCATAGGAGCACCTCATAATTAAAGAATTGTACAATAATTTCGAGTTACACCGTTTGTGTTTCTTTAATCTGTTTAATTTTAATAGATCTTTCTAGTACATTTAAATTTTACGATTACAATCGGAATGCTAGAAATATCGTAACTTTTCCGAAATCTAAGCTTTAAAATTATATACGCCGAGTCCAGCCCTGGCTTGGATTTCTCGAAAAAAGTTTTCTTAACAAACCAAATTAAATTTGAGTAAAAATTCGACTTAAGTTTGCGTTTTGACTTTGTTTGTTTGGAGAAATCACTGACGATTTAAAAAAAAATAATCTGTTGTCACTTAAAACAGTCAATGAGGCCGGTACGGCTGTGTACATGAATGAATAAGAAATAATTCTTTCGGAGTGTGATATCCATATGAAGGTGAAATAACGGATGCAAAAATCACCGGCTAAAGTTACACAATATTCCGTTTACAAATATTTCAAGTCCCTATACTTGTTCATCTGTGACGGCAATATGTGTATTGGACTAGGTATTACAGCCAGCTTGATATGAATTAATTAGCTCAGGTTACAGGTGTCAATAATGGAAGGAACATCTTGTCGACACAAATTTCCAGGTGCCAGTGGGAGAACAATTATAATTAATTCTATTTAATGTTGTTGTTTTTTATTACTATTTGTTTGTAGGTACATTTGCAATCATTGAAGTAAATTTAATTTGAGAGTCAACACTCTCTAAGTCCGACGTGAGAGTGGATATTTAAAGATTTTTTTTACATTTCTCGAGGTGAACATGTCAAACATTTTGTGATCGATGCATATTTGTAAGCGTACTTTCTTTCAGGTATGTAGAATGTCCGGATACGTAAATACCCTAGTGTATTTCTACCTTGCACCATATTCGCGCCAGGAAAGGTAGCTCAAAGGTCAATATATAACTGAAATATTGTTGAAAAGTGACGTTTAAACACCCATAGCCTCATATAAATTATTGCAATAAAATATCGATTAAGTAACGAAATTGATATAAATTATTTTCCAGTATATTTAGTATAAAAAGCTTGTTCTACACGTTCACTGTGAGATGTATTGCAACCGCCATTTTTAACTACAATCACGTGCGCATGCTCGTGTTTGATGGAAAGCTATAGCTATATTTAGATATTTTGTGATAATAATTTTATATTGTAAATCGATCCACCCTGTGATTTTTTTCAACAAGATACATTTTTTATAGTATATATTTTATTATAAAATACAACATTGAACTGATTTTCGATAACACTTCAATCATTGAATATTGATTTTTTTTCGAATGTTGAATATTTTATCCCCAGAATTGCACCCCCCTGTTAGTATACTTTTATTGCTTTATTTAAAAAAAAAATAACACCAAGAACATCGATGATACGAGTCTTCTTAATCAGAAATAAACCTACAGCAAAATAAAGGTATACATTTTTTGTACTGTGAACAAAATCGTCATTTTTATCTAGATTTATTGTACGAAAAATACGGTACTCCTCTACTATACTAATTTGGATTAGGTGATTGGAATTAGGTGCCATCATCAAAATAAAGATTAAAAAATGTATTTTATGATAATGATGGCTGATTAAAATTGTTTGTCATGCATTAGCAGTCAGTTGTAATATACAGGATGTAACCAATATACAGGAAGAGCCCCTACTGTGAAGCCATTCAATGAAAATAACAACCTGACCATATTGTTAAATAAGAATAAGAATTAGATAAGAAATTAAAATTTATAGAAGGCAAGGATTTATATAATTAACACATTAAGTCACATTTCATTTATTTAGCTTGGGTCAGTTATCAATTAAAAAGACAAAAATGGTTTTAAAAAAAATCTGTCTAATAAGTATTTACCTAAATAACGATATCATGACGTATAATAATTTCTCACCGTAAATGTATTTATTTTATTAAGATATTTATACACATATATAAGAAAAAAGATATAAATTTATTTTTTAAGTACAAATAAATTGGAAGACGGCTTGAAAATCGAAAACGTAGAATAGTTTTCTATGTTTATAAGTCTTAGTAAAAAGAGTCTTGAGCAACGTTTTTTTCACACCTGTGATAGGTGTATTTGTATATCATGAATGCATGATGCGACAACATGCTGAGATGGGTGATGTTTTGACAGGTAAACTGTAAAAAAAAAAACGTAGAATACACTAATAAAATATTATTTCACCTGTATCTGGACTCCGCAGACTGCCATTTTTCAAGAAGAAACAAACGGGATTTACGGATTTATGACCCATTCGCCATGAACAAAATAAAACTTAAATTTTACTAAATAATTTTAATCCAAATTTGCCTTTAAAGAAATAAATGTATAAATTAGAATTATTTACCTGGGTTCGTTCGCCCTACATTTGGCAAACACGTAAAAGAGCAAACGCACCCGATATCGTAAACCGGCAACTGTCTGCAGCAAGTGAAAGGGCCTTGGCATCGATTGTCGCGAGTACATAGGGACACATTAATATTCACTTCTAGTGCACTTAAAACATGGGTACTGCATGTTAATACATTTTATTCATGGATATTATTGTATATATCGCCCGTGACAGCCGTTAACATATCTATACTTTCCGTACCACTGTATATCACTCATTTACTTCAGCTTTACTATGATACGCATGTTTCTTTATGCACAAATTTATTGGTTAGCAGAATTTGGGGATGTTTCCTGTTTACAGTTTATCTATCTGAGAGTGGAGACTCTCACTCCGACCTGGGAGGATTTGGTCGGACATTTGTCGGTGTGAAGTCCGACAAAACTCTCTGTCCGACCTGAGTGTTTGATCGTTGATACACTTGGAGGGATCTGTATATGTAAAACATTATTCCAAAACATTCTGTCAAATGACCCAATTTCAATATTGGTCTGGTCACAGTTTTCACCTGAGTTTTGTAAACATTACACACAAATGACAGTATTAATCTATAATTAGAATCACCGATTTATCTGGATTTCTTCTTTCTTTTTATTTCATCATATTTATAAACAAAGTTTGTATAATAACATGTGATAGAGTTTGTCAGTGACTTGCAGCAGGTTGGTGGTTTTTCCCAGAGTATTCCAGTTTCCTTCACCAACCACGGATTTTTCAGGGTATTTTGGGAAATGGAATTTTTTGTCTGTTTGAGAATTTTTCATCGACAAAAGAGTAATTTTGGGAAAATTACTTTATGTTCTTATAGCATTAATATTGATGTTATTGTCTATTTTTGTTTATTCATAACTACCTTAAGTACATCTACCTTAATTATAAGGACATCTATTCAATGTCACATTTTCATTTCTGTCTACCTTGACTATTGGGAGTCTTGCATACCAGTGATTTTTTTTTATATGTACCCCCCCTTTTTCCTTTTGAAATATTACTGTGCTGTGATCCAATACCACACAAATTGTATTAAATCATATTTGTGTAATCTTCAGCAGAAGAACGATGTCACTGTCAATTTGCTCAATGGTCCAACTATATTATAGCTTGGGAATGAAAATATAGCACAAACGTAAATTGTCACTGTCAGTCAAAAACTGAAGACAGTAAAGGCTGTAATTATTATTTGCCACATTGTTTGGAACAAAGCTACTATAGTTTAAATTCTATTTTTCAATTGCATAGACATTAACGTTTACATATGTCTGTATGTAAATAAACAGTTCAATAAATCTTAATATTAACCCGGTGTCGGGTATAAAATGCCAATGCGGATAGATAAATATCTGAAGCGACCCCGTGCATTTCAACGAATTTTGAATTGCCAGTCTTTGCATATATGAACATATTTGATAATTATGAGAACTAATATTTTATGTCACAGAAATGAGAAAAAATAAATCAAAAGTTCGTTTTGTTGAAAGTAGCTTCGGACAAAAAGTTCGGTCAACATTTCCGGTAGCACAGTACCGCATTGCGTCCCCTTTCCAAAATGGCGCCAATGTTGTTTGTTTACGAAAAACAAATGCAAATAGTTTTATTTTAAGTCGGCACATATAAACATAAGCTCTAATGAACGAAATTAAAGTTTCTATAAACCGTAATGGATTACTTTCCAAGAAAATCACTTTCAAAATACTTAGCGGATACAATAGACTTCAATATACACATGCACGATATCGATTTGGGAATTCATAACAGCAAATTGGGAATAAAAACAGGGTAATTGTCATTGGGAATGGGGCCGAAATTCGGCCCTAGAGAGATGGCTGAAAAATCCCTGACACCATAGAACCAAACCACCTTTAATGACATAAATAACTGGCAACTTATTTAGTCATTTTATCTGCTTCATCTGATCACCAGAAAGACTCTTAAATATGGTTAAAGTAGTGATACCAATACTGTCATCAGTATGCCAGACATCACAAAATGATATTAGATACAAACAAGAAACAAACTATACAGGGCTTCCATCAAGTAATATTTACAAGATCAGGCCTCAAAATGAAAATTTAAATTTACTGATCCAAATCAAATTCTTGAATTTATTTTTATATAGTTCTAAATAAAAACAAAAAAATTACTGGGCTGGACAAAGGTTTACTGGTCTTGGTCCGGAGGACCGGTGCTCATTGTGAGGACTACAAGATTTATTGAAAGTTTAAACGTATTTATTTTTAAGGTGCAACCAAGGGATCATAAATTAAATGACTACCACAACTGGCTTTGGAAAAATCACAAATCATTAGGAATAAAATGAAGACAACTACTCACGAAGGAGAGAAGAAAAATATATGGAAACAAAAAAATTGATTAACCAAGAATGGAATCAAGTGTTAACTTTATGTGATTTTTATGCTTGTTTTAAAATTAATTTTAAACATTACATAATATATTATATTTTAATTTAATTATTTGAAACATCTTATATAGGTATATTGTTACATTTATTGTTAGTTTAAACATTCAGAGCAGTTTTTAAAAGGAATTTACTTTATGATATGGTCCATATGGAATGGATTCATTGTAATTTTCTGTGAACGAATCCTCAACAAATTGCCTATGTGAAAGTTTTTCATTACAAACAGGACATTTTATCTCAAATAATACTTATAAAGGAACAGCCTTTTGTTCATTGTTCTACATTTGACAGTTATAGAAAGGTCTTTAACATAGACCATTACATAAAATGAGTATGAAAGTTAGAATAGTTTTATTATAGGCTAAAATTTATTGAAATGTTGTACTATTTAAGTTGTACTATAAAAGAAATTAAATATTCAAATTATTAGATAATTTTTTTAATTTAAATTACAATTGTATATATCATAATATTTATATTTTAAACTTAATTATCATAAAAGAACATTTATAAAATACATGTTCTGTTTATATTAAAATTAAAATTTTATTTTTCACAACTTTTCAAGGGCCAGTCAATCTCTCTCAATGCTAACATAGAATTGTTTTTTTTTTCATCCTATATGCATTGTTATCCTTGATAAAGAAGGAAGTTGCCTTCAATAAGTTGGCATGAATAAAACGATTTTAATGAAATTACATCTTATTAGGCTTTCCGCTCATTGCAAAGTGTACTCGATAACATTTGTCAGTTACTTTTGGCAAGTCTATTGTTTTCTCAGGGTGCTATGGTTTCCTTCACCTAAAAATTTGACTGCCACTATACAATTGAGAGTGATGTAAGGCACCCCATAATCCTAGCTAATCATAACCCTAAATAGCATGATTGACTGCTCTAAAATAACCTAAAAACAATTAATTGAAAGACGAGCGGAATGTAATATTTTCCTTGCTTATTAGGATCTACTGGGACACATGTTAGAAATGAACTCTTAATAACCTGCAATCTTAATGGAAACAAATTTAGTCCCTATTCTTGAAATCACTCCAAATTAATGTATTTAAACTAAGCATGTGTACATTATAAACAAAGCTTGAATCCCACAAATAATTGAATTAGACTAGTTCACTGTACTTTATATTGTATTACATATACAAATACAAATTATTATTAACCTATTTTTAGCTCACCTGACTTAAGTCAAGGAGAACTTTTACCATCATGCACTGTGTCGTCCATCTGTTAACTTTTCACATGTTCATCTTCTCCTCTGAAACCACTAGGCCAATATGAACCAAACTTGGCAGGTCCCCTTTTCTAAATTGTATATATAGGTTCTAACTCCATCCAAGATTAAGGAAACAAGTCCTATTTTGAAAAGTCATTTATAATTTAAGAAAAGGTGTATCGTTTTTATTCTGATAGAGAAAAATTGGAAGCATTTTGTAAGTTCCTACATACGTAATATGCTGTGTAAAGTGTAATTAATTAATTTTAAGAGCAGCCAAACAGACTATTGATTGCTGAATCATTACATTATTGAAATAGAAGCATTTCAGGCTTTCCTTTTCAACAGTAATATTCTAGAATTTCACCTGATTTTGTTGTTTTTTTTTATCATTCACCATTTTGTTCTTCTTCCTGGTTGATAACATTATTAAGAGCAACAAGACAAATGATTTTATTTTTGGATTTGCTACTGTAAGAAGTTTTTAATATTTGTAATATAGTAGCATTCTTCAACATCTCCACAAGTCCTCAAAACAAAAAAAATAAAGATGCATGCTTTGCTCTCTGTTGAGCATGAAACCAGTTTGATGAACAAACTGGTAAATGGTGTCCTACAAAACCAAAGTTTTCCCGGTGCACTGAACTAGAAACTCTATTTTCACTTTGACTAGGTCTGCATTATGTATGTATGTAAAACTGTCTACAGATTCATCAATTTTATTTTGTAAATAATACATCGTTTTTTATTCAAGAAAATCACAATCTGTACATATATGATGTAAGATAAAGAAGACATTCTTTGGAGTTGTCTACCCTATTTCATTTATTGATAAATGTCAAGGTCAACATTTTCTAAAAACAACTTTGTAAACAATCTGTTTACTTGTTTTTGTACATATTTATAGGGTTTAATATCATGTGCTATTTATGATACTGCTTATTTTTTTGCAGCTTAAATATATATTAAATTTTAAATGCAAAAAAAAGAAAATGAAATTTAACCATATTTTAATCTTTGTGTATGCATAATGTTTTATATTTTTTAAGTGCTTATATAATTGTTATACAAGATAAATACTTTTTCCCCAGGCATATTTATTCCTTGATTAGATTATTAAAGAAGATAATAGTTGATGTTCCATCAATATAATTAAAATTCTATCTTTAATTGCTCCCGGTTTTGTTATTTCACACATAATTGGGAGCAATCAAAGATCGAATTTTAATTAGATTGATGTTCCATTTGTTCCAAAAAATCATGTACAAAGTAGTTTTCAAAAAAGTGTTATAACAAACCTTTCATATTCAACTGAATAGTTTTGATCACTGCCATTTATCATTTTTATTGTTTTTACTTTTTAAAATTGTATTGCTTTAATGATATTTTGCCTAACCTAAATTTTAAAATGGTGCATGAATGACAAAAACCAATATTGAGTAAAAATTTATAAAGAGAGATATTTAGTTAAGCTTTTCCATTTAAATTTACACTGCATGTTTTGATGGCTATTGATTCAGTATTTATTCTATTTCATAAAAAGTTGATAATAATTAATTATTTACGAACCATTATTTTTGCTTCATATGAAATTTATTTAAATTTACCCCCCATTTTTATGACTAACCAAGTTATGTATGTTTTCTATTCTTTTATTTCAAATAAATGTACATGTATGTTGAAATAAGTAATAAGTAAATAATTTAAGCAGTGCTTCTAACTTTATTTTAGAAAGCAAATTCTAATGCAAATGGTGATGTAACAAGTAATTTCATTGGTCAATTTTTGGAAACTTCTGATCGAATATTGATTTGATGTGACACACATTAAATTTGATATTAAAATTGTTATTTGAGCTAATTAAAATTTAGAGTTGATATTTTTGTTTATGATTACATAAATAAATCATTGAATATTTTATAAAGCGTTTGATTTCTAATCGAAAAAGGTTTGTATTTACGGAACTATTTAGTGTATATGCTATGTGAAAGGGCACAATGAAATTGATTAATAACAGCTGATAATGTAAACAAATCTTATTGTTGGAAGAATTTTATTAGAATGGGAATAACCGTAGTGTATTTGAAGTGTTTCCGACATAAATCGTCGGTTTGACTGTCACAAATATCCGTATACCTGGCTCCGCTACATGTCGCCAGGCAAACTCAATTAATGACAGTAAAACTGATGATTTATATCAGCAACACTTCAAATACAATATGGTTATTTCCTAATTTTCATGATCCCAAGGATGAAACAAACATCATAATTTTAATGAGGCTGATGGACATTAAGCTTATACATACATTGGTTTTATATGCACTTCACATATAGTTAGACAAATTAAAATAAAATAGATATATTGTTGTGAATGCCAAGATTTATGAGGAATTTTTGAGATTTTGAATTTATAATTCAGCATTGTATTGCATACTTTGAAATCATTAATTTTCTTTGGTTTTTGTTAGTAAATGAAATACAACAGTCCATAAATAACAATAAGAAGGTATTGAACTTGATATAAAAACCACAAATTCAGAACATGTCATTTTTCTCATTTGATGAAAATTAATTCCGATGAAATTAAATTGAATCCCAATAAAACTTTTGATTATCCAATATAAATTTGTCATGTTATCTTTTTAAACAGTAACAATAAAAACAGTAACTGAATAACATCAGAGCATGTACCTATTCAAATTAAACTGGAAACAATGGATTGGTCTTATAATAGGTAAATCAACCAATCATTTCACAAAGTCTCACTTTTTCAGACCACTAAAAATTCCTGAATTAATGTGTTCTTATTTTGGAAAGAGAGTACACTATTACTTAATTATCTCCCTTTGCAGCTCATTGTTTAATTTGTCCTTAAACCTTGCACTGTACCACAAAAAAATATCCCTTGTTGCAGCATATTTATGTCACCAGCCTTCTCTTTTCATCCTGTCTGTCCATCTGTCACACATATTTGAACTAGTAACTCCACCATTGTAAAAGGAAATCACTGAAAACTTTGCATTCTTGCTTATTGCCATATGGAGAATTCCATGTTGTTACATCATTTTGATCGTACCATTTTTAAAGGAGTTATTACCCTTTTTGACTGTAAATATTTCTTCAATAAATGTTTTCGTTGATTTTGTCCTTAGGGCTTAAATTGTATATAATTTTGTCTCTCAAAAGGTTCATGACCAAAAATCATAGATACATAATATGTACTTGCATAGGATTATTACACCACAACATTTTGCTTGCTTTTCACCAATGTATTATTTTCTTTTTAATTGTTAAAAGTTTCCTTGTTTACAGTTTTATCATTGAATGTAATATACATGTTTTTAACAATTCACTGTTTATGGCATGTTGACCATGTACATATCATTAACAACCAATGTAATTTTAATGCTATCATTTTAAACATTTGTATATAAATTTCATAGACAAATAAATGTGAATGGTAGCAAGTTAAAGTGTTTCAATTTCTTTTGACTGATGTATTATCATCGTCAGTAACCCATGACTGCTCCAGGGCCATTGTGGTCGTGATCATATGGTAGTCGGATTTACAACTACCTGTGCAATCAGTGCCTATCACCACTATAGTTGTGAGTTTGAATCTCACTCGTGGCGAGGTGTACTCGAAACAACATTATGTGATCAAGTTTGTCAATTACTTGTGGCAGGTCGGTGGTTTTCTCCAGGTACACTGGTTTCCTCCACCAATAAAACTGACCACCACAATATAACTGAAATATTGTTGAAAGTGGTGTTAAACACCATAACCATCCATTCCACTTCAATACTCGCCACTCAACACCCATCAGTCATTTGTAAAAAAAATGTGTGGTATTCATGAATAATTCATCTCGATTCTGATTGGCTTCTTGGCGTCAGTTGGAGGATGTGAATTATATTTCATTCTGATTGACCAGAATATTATTTTACACTAGGTACTTTCATATTTTATTTGGATAGTAAGCAAAAAAATATACATTTTGTATATTTTATATATTTTTTTACACGTTTTTGACCTACCAACCAATTGTAAAATTGGAGTTGTGTTATGTTGATATAACAACTTCTGAATGCAGGATCAGTTACCAGACAACTCTGAAACAAATTGATTTGACCCATGGGTGATGAGTAGAGAGTATGGAGCATGATTATCTATCAGTTACAGATATAATTTGTTCCTCTATCCATTATCAATCCACTGTAGGGCATTCTGACTGTTATTGTATGGTAATTAGATTTACAGCTACCTATGGATTCAGTGCCTAGTTCTCATAATGGATTGGTTGTCATAAACCGGATTTGGTATTTTATTTGTATTATGTGATAGTAGTCATGTTCCTGATAAAACTATTAGAACTACATTTTTTGTATTAGAAAGCTGTGTCATGTTATTCAACTTTTGAACTCTTTATAGCATCTGTAACTACATAGTTGCTTATCATTATGTGTAGTTCTGTATATAATCTTTTTGCAAAGATTGAACAAGTAGTGTGAGCTATGTCCCTTTACAACATAAAAAATGTACATCATATAAGGGTATATTTATAGGGTTTGTGAATGTCAGTTCTCTCTTCTAAAATTTTGTTTTGGATTGGACAGAAGCTTTACATCTTGTTTATCATCATGTTTAGATGGCAATGTCACATTTTCATCAAAATCAGAAAAGAATACCAGATTTCTGTTCCGAATTTCTATATGACATATGGTTCCGATAACTGAAAACACTACAATATTAGACTATGTCAGTCTGTTACTTGTTTGCATATGATAGACCTCGTCATTACGAAAAGATAGTTTAAGCCAGTGGTGGTCAACAATTCCACCAATATCAATAAAACGAACAACCTCTCACTTCAAATCCTTCAGCACAAAAAAGACATGACATAATGGAACGGAAATCCAGGTACTGAATTGATACAGGAACAAAAATGTGGCAAGGTTAAGCAGGTAATGGGATCTCAATAACATAAACCTGCAGATTTGCCTCCACCCAAGAAGACCATACACCCTCAAATATATTTAAAAAAAACAGTATATTAACATAGTCGGTGAATGCTCCTATAGTTAACATTTAATAATTTACAACTGTTCCTAAATAATATACTACGGTTCACCCTTTCCTCAGGCATCGGTAACCTCAATCGAATTTAGGCTAGCCTGTTTAGATCCTTCGACTTTCTATTTCCCCAAGTCTTTAAACTATTTTGCTTTCCAATCTTAACTTTAAGCATACCATAAGAGATTATTCCAGAAACGTGTCGTAGGCACTAAATTAGATACATTTCTATAAAACAAATATCCACTAAAATCAAACAAGCTCACAATCAGAATGAAACTAGAGATTATCCAAAATGCTTTAATTGATGATCAATTAAACACACTTCGTAATCTCGTATTTGTTTAACCCAGTGGTGAGTGTATGTCAGTAATAACGAACAGAGATGTATTCTGAAACAGGAAATGACTGATTGATAGATTGATTGATTGTTATTTAACTTTACATGAGCAGTAGCTAAATAGAGCTATATAGGTAAGCTATATTCACGACGAGAAAAGGTTTACAAACAATAAGCCATGTTGGTAAAAATATTGCACTCTATCCATCCTTTTTCCCGTGGAAATCTGAACTGCTGTCCATTGACCCTTGAGTGTCACCATCGACCACTTGCCAAACAATTGTTGTTTAGTAGGAGCTTTGGCAAATTGTACTTACTTGGAAGGAACGTGGTATTCTGCAAATTATGCTTTTATTACACATGCAAATTCGGCGTTATTTCAATAAAATATGTGACAATAGCGATTTTTTTCCTAGTATTTCTGATATAAATTGTATCCCCTTATGCCCGCATACGGGCTGGAACATGGTGATAATATGATAATTCCGATAGTTAAAACAGCCACGTTAGGCAAATAGGAAAAATATATTCAAGCAGTTGTACATGGGTTATAGATGTCACTGGTATTTGTAAATATCAATGGACATTTATATGCATGAATATTCATGAATATTCATTGACTGTGATAATTGTGTTTCCCAAATAATTCAGTTGACTAGAGTACGTGGTGTCGTCTCCTTTAACAATATTTTGACTTTCGAGTTTCAAGCCAAAGATGAGTGCAACCAGGTTAATAATGTATGTTCAAAATATATTTATTGAAATGAGTTTATCGGATTCTTTTAACTTCTATAAATTAAAATAAATCCCTGAATACGTTTTGTAAGCGCATACTCGTTTTTCTCATTTGAATAATTTAGAAAATAGCAAAGACATGTTGTTGATATACACGGTGTGTCCTTCGTGATCAGAATACATATTTCAGTGTTGATAATTTAAAGACTCCATGGAGATTAAAAAAGGTAACACATTTATTGGGTCAACCGGCGTTTAATTGTCATTATCTTCATAGTAGGTAGATTTTTTAAAACTTTTAAAATGATTTCATGCGCTTAAACCCCAGACGTGCCACGAATCATAAACAAGGTGTTGTTGCCATGAAGAACATTGTTTTACGAAATGTTCTTAGTATTGATATAAACAGAACTTTGCGAGAAGTGATTATTAAAATTTTATAACGGTTCACCGTTCTAGTGATTTATAACAGTCAGCACTTCGAAAGTTTTACTGTCACCAGTGCGACCTGGTTAAATGACCACCGATATGTTCCGTATGTCGTAATAACAATCCGAACCTAACCTCATTCATCACTTGTAAAAGAGTAACACAACAGGTGTCACACGTGGAGCAGCTCACCCTTCCGGAGCACCTGAGTTCACCTCGGATTTTTAGTGGGTTTCGTCTTTCTCAATCTGTGCAGTGTTTTGTAGGTCGTTGTTTGTCCTTTTGTCCTTTACTTTTGGTCATTTTATTGTCTGTCCTTTACTTATTAAACATGCATTCTTATTTTTTTATATATATATATATATTGTATTATGACAACACGGAAAATATCAAACGCCAGTTTCCCGTTTTCTCCCTTCTGATTTGTTCCATGGATGCAAGTTTTAGACTATAAATATGAATCTATGTCTTTGTATTTTTGTGCATTGCGTTTTGACATCGGGCTTAAGAAAAAGAACCTCTCCGTGTTTGGAATAGCACACACCCTTTAAACCCATTTGAATAAAATACTGTTGTATTTTTTGTCGGATCTTTGGTATTGGTATTTGGTCGGGTTTACCTTTTTAGCTGACTCGACGGGTCACATGAGATGGTAGTCACCACATAACATACATGTAGTTTAATGTTTCTTCAATGACCATTTACAAAAGTGACTTTCGACAGATCGGTGGTTTTCACCGTATACTCTCGTTTCCTCCACAAATAAAACTGACCGCTATGATATAACTGATCTATTGTTGAAAGTTCGCGTTAAACACCATAACACTACCCTACCCATATACAAAAGATTGTTTTTGTGGTGATGAAAAATTTAAGATGGCTGTTACTACAATACACAGTTTATAACAAAACTAAGTATTGAACAAGTCTCGGAAACAAACCACAAATAATAAATTTACATGGATAATGATTCAATGTTTCTTGATATAAGTTATTTTCACCCTAATATTCTATGAAGTTTGTTGTGACAATACTTCAAATTTAATATGGTAACTGATAGCTAGGTGAGCAACAAGGAACCTCTGGTGGTAATTTGTCTTCCTTTTGTATTGTTTAATAAAAGGATTTTCTATGCAGTTGTTGAAATACTGTTGAAAGTGGCGTTAAACACCATAAGCATTACCTAAACCTAACATATCCAGATAGGATAAAAAAGAATTGTCGCTAAACTTACATTTTTTCAGATTTTGTTACGAGTTAACGAGATTCCGGGAATTTATATAATCTGTGTAATTTGTGGGGGTTTTTTTTTATATAGAAACTTATTAAATTGTAGCATGTAACATTTTATATAAAAAAAGTAATCACAAATTAAATTGCAGGTTATTCATTGATTTTTCCAGTGGTAAGCCTTGGTGTTTTAGAAACGGGGTCATTTATGAAAACAGAGGGAAGGGTGCCACTTTCGTAAGGTGGAAATAGCTCTTTACTCTTTTTTGAACTATTGCTTGTCCGAGATACATCTCGTAATAATGGAATTTCTGATATTACTTCATTCCTTGCCAGCATGGCATGTCTGTTTTGTTTAATTGACCTTGTAGCCTCATTTATTGCATGAATTCGTCCATCAAATGCATGTGGATCATTGTCATCCAACGATCTGACGGAACTAGTATCAGTACATGTATCCTCATCGTCTGTAGTATTTAGTTCCGGTGTCGCATTTGGCTTTTTATACCGGATATGAATTGTCACCTTCATTTCTTGATATGGTCCATATGAACTATTAGTAACAACCGACCGAGAACGCTCGTCCTTTGAATCATCTTGACTTTGTAAGGCAGTACTGATATAGCCGCCTGTTTTACTAGTTCCTCTTCCACTAATATCTCCTCTTCCACTGAAATCTCCTCTTTCACTCTCCTCGTCCAATTTTACATTACTTTCACTTAATGATGTTTTATGAGAGGGGATTTCCGGAGTTATATTTGGAAGCTTGTTAAATTTTTGCCATATTTGAGGCCTTACATTAAAACTATTCTTTATCACAGGAGCCGTTTCAACTGATTGATTGATTGGTATTGATTTTTTCGTCCTATCATGTTTTTCAATAGGTGATATTGCAAACATGTCTGAACTCTCCAAGTTTCTATATTTTTTAAAGTTTGTAGTCGGAGCTAATTTTCTTTCTTCAGCAATAATATTTTTTCCAGATAAATAGCTTCCGTTTACAAATTGCAAATGATTTTTAAGATCAGATATTCGTTTGTAACGTTTTCGAAATTCCAGTTCGTCATGTATACTACCAAATCTTGTATTGTTATTAGAAGACTTCTCAAAACTACGGTTAAGCTGTTCACGCTTTAACCCGGGATTAAGCTTTGTAGATTGGGGAGGTCTAATCCCACTGGGAAAAGGAACTTTCCGATCTCTCGGTTCAAAAAATCTTCTATGTGACTGTTTACTCTCTGCAGTGCTTATATATTCGGACTCGGACGATTCCATCATGGAGTCTCCATCTTTGTGACTGGTCTTTTTCTTTCGCCGTTTCCGGCTTCGTTCTGACGGAAATCCCGGGCTATATTGTGACCTGTGCGTACTTGGTGCATATTGTTCAGAAAAACGTTGGTTTTTCATCCAATTTTCTACTTGTTTTACAATGTCGTGACTTAAATATTTGTCGTCTAAATCGATTTTGACCTGATTTCTTGGAGGAGAACCATTCTTCATACTGATTTTATCGTCTGCAGCATTGCATGTTATTTGCCTGTAAATTATAAAAAAAAATTATTTTGGTCATACAAAGCGAAAATAAGCAAATTGGAAACATATTGATATATTTTCTTTCATATTAATGGCACTTGGTTGTTTCTATCTCTGTAACATGCGCGGAGTAAATTAAAGCGATTTAAATTTACTGTGACGATGTAGAATATGAATTAATCTGGTCGTCAATGACGAAATACTACTTTTTTCAAAGGTAAGCCGCTATATTGTTGGAATACTTTAATATACGTATACGTATGCTCACATCGTTAATTGGTCGAGTGAATTTACCCATCTCTCAATTTAAGTATTCAAAAAATTATGACAATACCTCGAAATCGGGTTCGGTTTTTAGATATATAAATTTGAGAGAAAATCGAAAGGGAAATCAAGAGACACAACCAACATTGGACATATGACAGAACGAAGACAAACAGTTTAGGTTTATTAGTGTTGATCGCCTCTTTCGGTCATATCGAGACTACCCGATATATTGAGGGGGAAAATCCCGGACAGTTACAACGAACTAACCGATGAAACCACCGGCCATCTTGAAACACTTTAGGTGGATACTGCAGCGGAAACCTACGTCAGTTGTGATAGGCCTATGATAATAAGTCAATGACCTTTATCATAATTCATCCATCTATTGTCCTCTCATGGGTTTAAAATCATATTACACTCAATTAATTTGTTACCGTTGTCAAAGGTTTCCCGTGTCCATCTGTTGTGCTTAACAATTGCTAGATTTTTAGCAATACGTTATAACTTTCAGAAAGCATTTTGTACTCTTCTGTGGAAGTAAGTATAGGCCACGCTTTTGTGCTTGGTCTTATTTTGTTTTCCTTCTCATTGTCATTTCGTATGTGAATTGTGTCTTTCTATTAACTCGTTTGAAACGATGGACTCCCCGTGTCACAATCGAATGTCGAGTATTCAAGTCATAATAGATGTCAGTGTAAATTGATGATCCGATCGATTGATTGACTGATTGATGGTTGTTTAACGCCCAGTGTCAAATATTTCATGCATGTAGGACGAAATCAAGTTCAACAATATATAGAAACAACAACCGGGGTAATGGCTTTTGTGTGCCACTTGGGTAGGGACGAAACCATTTAGCATTTTGAAGCTGCTGTAATGCACCAACTCTTTTTTTTTCAAAATCTATATTAGGGATCCTTAAATAACAAGGAGTTTGACATTCACGAAACCGTTTTATTATCTGACAATGGACGAGTTGTATACAACGAACCATAGGTACTCGGGGATAGGATCCCCCCTTTTTTTGTGAAAAAAAATTTCCCCGTTTTTTTCTTTCTTTTTGGTATTTTTGTGATTAACTTGTGCTATATCATCAGATAAATCTCACTATTTCATATCATCAGAGAAATCTCACTATTTCCTCCAGTTTACTATCCAGCCCCTGCCACGACTAGTATATTAATATTGATCGTAGCAGGGGCTGGATAGTAAACTGGAAGAAATAGTGAGATTTCTCTGATGATATGAAATAGTGAGATTTCTCTGATGATATAGCACAAGTTAATCACAGAAATACCAAAAAGAAAGGAAAAAATGGGGAATTTTTTTTTCACGAAAAAAGGGGGGATCCTATCCCCGAGTACCTGTGCAACGAACAAGCACAAAATAAAATAAAAAGAGAAAATCAAAGCTTGTACGGACACTAATAAAGCTATGACTTATTACACGTGATCCCCGTTTTCGATGCCACTTATGGTGTTTGATAATCGTTGTTATTTTTGAAAGATGTCACAACTTTCCAAAACACTTAGTATTACTTCGCTGGAGTCTGTGCATTCCCTGCTTTTGTGTTTAGTCGTTTTGGTGGTTTTTTTCGCTCATTGCAATATCATATATGCTTTAAGTTTATGTTTACTCTTTTGAAACGAACACAGAGTTCCCAAGTTAGATGTTTGTGTAAATGGGCAATGTCTGCTGACAAAATCAACATACAAAACACACACAAAAAAATAAAAAGAGGAAAAGCTCATTCAACATGAACGAATTACAATACATGTGAAATATACCATGCGATATTAACATTTATTGTTCCAATCAACTGCACCAGTCATAAACTCACAATTCACAAAGCTGATCGTAAATTCTGGTAGTGCATATTTTGACCGTTGTTCAAATAATTTGACAATAATTTATCAATTTATCATACATGAGAATGTGAAGACTATATTTAGTTAAATGATAATAAAATTTACTATGCTTTAAATGACCGGAGTAAAGATTATTACCGGTCGATATTGTCAAAGACTAATAGGTCGAACGATGATAAGCAGGAACTTTCGCACGTTTTGTGTCTGTGTAAAATTATTCCATGATTTAAGAGTTGGAACAATATTTCATCTTCTCGTGGTTAAAAGTAAACATTTATCAATCTTTGACATTTTTGTTTTACCTCGGGAGTTTCTCAAACAATAAAAAAAAACCTGTAGCCCTTTTCACAAAAATTCGTAACTATAGTCCTAACTTTTTCACTTAAGATTATCTTACGACAATTCCTAAGTCCTTTTCACAAAGATTATCTTACGACAAATTTTAATCTTACGACTAAAATTACACTTACGATAAAAAAATTCTTCCTTAGGTGTACTCGATACAATATTATGTGATAAAGTTTGTCAGTGATTTGCGTCAGGTCAATGGTTTTCTCCGAGTACTCCAGTTTTCTCCACCAATAAAACTGACCGATATATTGTTGAAAGGGGCGTTAAACACCATAAACCATCTTCCTTAGCAACCTAGTTTCATTTCCATAGCACAACAAAGCATTCTTTTTAAATAAAATTATTCTAAAAAATATCCCCGGCACTAATTTATAAGCAATTTTTATGCTATGATGTGTTTGTATGTTTATATTGAATTTTTATCTAATACAAAAAAATGTATATGAATCGGTCACCAATAACTGCACAAAATATGAACGGGTATGATTTTCGTATAGAGGAACATTTCTAATGCATGTAAATTAAAATGATCTATAATAATTATCATTACTTGGAGTTGTGCGTCATCATCCACGCGTGGTTACTTTTGGTAGAAGTATTTTTTAAGGGAGTGCATCTGGAGTGTGAAAAAACCCCTATTCATATAATTCATTTTATGGGTTATTTGTCAGCAAAATATTTACTCCTTTTTTCCAATTAATCCCATCCCACATAAAATCAAACGCTTATTCTTTTACTGATGAAAATGTATCCCGATTTTTCTGAGATAACCCAAATAAAGATGTGTTTATCATCTATCAATCATGAAGACGAATAAATATCCCTGTTATATTAATATAACAGAAGAATGTACACAAGTTTATGTATTGCCAGAGTGTTCGATGATCATCGAAGTTGCCAGAAATTAATAAATTATATTACTAATATAAAGGCAAAATCAAAACGATATCATTGGATCCAGAAAATTCCAGTTCTAAAGCGGCTGTTCATACAAAACTTTTGTAAGCGAAGTAGATGTCTAGAAGAAAATCCCGTATTCCTGTTTTTATCCAAAAAAAAAAATGAAAAAAAAAATTCTCCCCAAGTTTGCAAGTACATGTAGTCTTTTCGATTGTCGATCGTTCCCAATTTGAAATCTAAAATTAATGAGAATTATCCTGATTTTTTGGTCATGTAAACAATACACTGCTGCATTGAAGAGGTAAATGTACGGAATGCATCGTTATAGACAGACTCTGTTATTAGTCACGCCAAAAAGGAGTAAACAACAATGCCATTTGTAGCGTCTGTTTGTATTAAACCATATTCATTTCAATAAACATTTATCAATATGTGTAAATAGGTTTGTCATACGGTCAGAGAAAATGCGCTAACGATGAATTGCTCTCTTATTTTCATGTCGAAACGTCAATACATCGTCCATCTTTTTTTCTATTTTTTTCACTTACGTTAAAAGATAAGACCAACATTTCTCTTACGATCAAAATTTTACACTTAGGACAGGGTAGTTTTACACGTAAAGTTAGGACTATTTTTACACTTAAGATTATCGTAAGTATTTTTGTGAAACTCTTTTTAATCTTGGTTTTACACTTACAATTTTTTATCGTAAGAATTTTTGTGAAAAGGGCTACTGGTTTGTATCTCTCAAAATTCGTAATACAATCATAAAACTTGATTTAACTTGATTTTTCGATATGGAGCGTACATGATAAAAGTTATTCCAGTAACGTACCTGATAAAAGTTATTCCAGTAACGTACCTGATAAAAGTTATTCCAGTAACGTACCTGATAAAAGTTATTCCAGTAACGTACCTGATAAAAGTTATTCCAGTAACGTGTCGCGTGCACTACATTTGATATATACGTTTTTCTTAACACAGATGAATTATCTTCTTCCCCAAAAATATGTTGGTCTTGAAAACACCATTAGCAAGAAATAATATTATAAAAAAGATATAGAGACCTACCTTCTTAGGCGATTATGTCTTAATGCCATTCAAATAATGATCAGTTCTGTATATTTTGAATTAATATCTGATAGATACAGCTCAAGCAGCGCAGAATATTAAATATTTGAACAAACTAATTAAATGTTCTAATCTCTTAACAAGTGCATGGCGATGTATCATCAATTCATTTGATCGTTTTTGTTCAAAATATTCTATTACTATGCAAAAAACCCTTTCTACGTTGGCTTTTATTCTACTATTATTTACTTCTAACTTGATTAAGTTATAATTAATAGGAGATTGTTAACGTTCTATCAATCAATACCACTTTCTCTATGGTCCGGAAAATGTACAAAATCAAGTAAATGGATTACCGGAAGAGGCGCTTAAAGGTAGAGACACCGCATTGACATCTAATGCCGTTGACTGTCAATAAATCTACCTTTTATCAAATTACATGCATCAGTTATTCAGACGTTGCTTTTGTTAATCTAAATACTATTGACATTTCGCAGTTTTTCCTTTAATTCAAGAGCCTCAATGTTTAATTTAAGAGAACTTATAACAGTAGATAAGTGTTACCTTTGATTTGATGATATTATAGAAAGCGCCAACTTAAGTGTTCTTTCGTATTTGCGTTGTTGTTAAAAGTAAGAAACATCATAAGAGTCATCATACAAAATACATTAGATATGTTATTGGAAAATTAAATTACGAAAGATCAAGGAAATACTGGCAGCTATATTGAAAATGTGCAAGATTTCAACAATTGCCACGGAGTAGAAGACCTTTAAAGACTGAATGGTAATTGGTATCAATTATCGGGCAAACAGAAATTGCAGTTTGTTTTCTTAATCGTTTTAATCAAACGCAATATTAAGAAATTAAATAAAATTCTTACAATTATATCTTCAAACGTCTTCGATATAGATATGGAGATTGTAACACCCTGAAGTAGCCATGCAAGTGCATCCTGGGGCGCAACCCTTTGGATGCCAAGCCCTTTTCACGGATCAGTGGCAAAGGACTTTTTTCAAATTTGTTTACCGTGACGTATCAGTTGAAAACGTCACAGTACATTATAAGTTATCTACGTGTCGACCCGTGGGCATTGAGATTGTACCACCATGAAGCACTTCTGTATAGCTTGAGGCGAAGCCGAAGGCTGTACAGTGGTGCTGAAGGGTGGTACAATCTCAATGCCCACGGGTAGACACGTAGATAACGATTTTATCCCCGGTTTGAAAACAAAAACTGATTTTTAATGGATTTTCTTGTTCTTTTTATAACGTAATCATGACGTTTTTGTACTTGCGGAGTAAAATGCCATAGCTCATGGGAAAATTTGGGTAAATTTCAATAAAGTGTGGGGAGATACCTTTGGTATCACCCTACAGCTAATCATTTTTAACGTTTTTTTGGTCTTATTTTGTTGTAATTTAATTTCTTGTATTTGGCGCGTATTGTCACGTGGATAGCGTTACATTATTCATGACGTCACTAGTAATAGGATCGAGAATTCTATTGATAAAAAAAATATGCGTAGTACATATTGTGGGTGGTATTATAGTACGATAAAACAAATGAAGAATTGATGTGAAAACAATAATGAAAAACGATTTTAAAATGATTGTATTCAAACAATTGACCATTTCTATAAAGACACATGACAACAAAATCAACGTTTCATGTAGCGCGAATCAACAAAATGTTACATCAATACCGTAGGAACTTTAAATCTCTCAACATTATTTGGTGCATTGTTTGTATTTTCTGCATTTATTGAGACGCTTGATCTTTTTTTCTCTCAAGAAATACGTCCTCCGTTCTCCATTCCATGTTGAATGCAAAGCACTTTGAGATTGTTTACGTTTTACACCATCTTTACATCATGTATAGCAACGTAAAGACCCCCCATTGACGTTACGTAACTACAAGCCGGTAGCATGGGTTTTGTACCAACGGGTCATCGACCAATCAAAAGCCGACATTTTTATCAAGCCGAGGATAAGACCCAATGTACAATTGCACACAGGTTTTTTGACTTTGTGAGGTGTAAATTGTAATGTAAAATTACACACACGTGTTTAGACTAAATGTGGGGTGTAAATTATAACGTAAAATTGCACACACGTGTTTAGACTTTGTGGGGTGTAAATTGTAATGTAAAATTACACACACGTGTTTAGACTTTGTGGGTTGTAAATTTACAATGTAAAATTGCACAATCGATTTTTGACTTTGTGGGGTGTAAATTGTAATGTAAAATTACACACACGTGTTTAGACTTTGTGGGTTGTAAATTTACAATGTAAGATTACACACACGTATTTAGACTTTTTGGGTTGTAAATTTACAATGTAAAATTACACACATGTGTTTAGACTTTGTGGGTTGTAAATTTACAATGTAAAATTGCACAATCGTTTTATTAGACATTAATGGGTAAAGAAGAAAATTACTGACGTATTTAAAAATAAACTTTTTGGGTCTAATGTAAAATTGTACACTTGTTTTTTTTCCACACTTGATTGAATCTAATCATGTAAAATTACATGCGTTTGTCACACTTTAATGAAATAAATGTAAAATTTGACATACGCTTTTGCCCTAAAAAAAAACACCAATGCCAATATACGTAGTGGCCGTGATCGTATGGTAGGTGGATGTTTTTTTATAACTAGCTATGCATTCACTGCCTATCACCACTAACGTTGGGAGTTCGAATCCCACTCAGGCGAGGTGTACTCGATACAACATTATGTGATAAAGATTGTCGGTGACTTCCGGCAGGTCGATGGTTTCCCCCGGGTACTCTGGTTTCCTCCACCAGAAAAAAACTGATCACTACGATATAGCTTAAATATTGTTGAAAGTGACGTTAAATACCATAACTCCCTCTTATATATATCAACATTAAATAACGAATAGTATGGAGGAAGCATGATAAATATTCTCATGTAAAGTTGAAAGAATCGATATAAATGACTTGAGTATCTGTCTAGTCCAGCTCTGAGTGATGAGTGTTAGATTTTAACCTTATATGAGAAAGTTCAACAAAGATATATAACAGTTTAATTACTGCCTGTGATCTGTGTTTTTTCACCTGTTAAGTTTTGTTCTTTCAACACGTTAATCTATACATCTAAACAATATATATTGACAAAGGTGATGAAACAGGAATTGTCAATATATTCAATATGTTTCTTAAAGTTCAATGCCGATACAAGCACATGGCATGAACCACTTTATTACATCTCGAGCATATAGTGATTGCTCTACAGCGTATGCTTGGTGTAGCACAGAGAATACAGTTTCGCTGTTTCCCCTTTCCAAACGTACAAGTCTATTTCTGATGTGCCCTGATAACATGACCGCCAGATAATGCTTGTATAATAGATTGAATTAATTTTATAAGCGATAAAATACGATCTTCATCTGTATTTTGTTGATATAAAATATACGCATTCTATAACATTCTATGTAGAATATGTAAGATAAAGAAAAATGAGCGTTTTCGAGACTCTTACCTAGGAACTTTGAAAGCATACATTTAATACAAGTACTGAAGTAATATCAAAGTAAAATTAATAAAAGACATATTATGAGGATGTCTTCTACGACGTCCGCGGGTTTTTTTATCGAGCGCGAAAGTAATGAGTAATTCGGGAAATAACAATTTTGTGCACCGTACAGGACTAATGTAATCCCACTAATTCAAGGATCCAGTTAAAAAGATGTATGATAGTACCTAAAATACAAGATGAATCCCTACAATGTTAGATGAAAAATAAACCCTTTTAGTCAAAATACAGAAGGTTAGAAGAAAACTTTGTTTATGTCGGGGGACCTTTTTAATTAGGTTTACGCATTGGCAGTAGCACCATATGATATGTAAGTGCATACCCTAGACCTTTCAATTAAACACAAGTTTATAACTCCTAATCCCATACGGAAAGTTGGGGTCATTTCAGAAGGTACCCTACACCTACCCTATATATATATATAATCGTTATTAAAATGTCGAATGCGGTAGGTTGTGGGTTCGAGCATCGATCGGGTCAAACCAAAGACTATGCAATTGGTATTCGTTCCTTCTCCACTAAGCACGTAGCAATAAGGAGAAAGAGCAAAGACTGGTTGGCTCGGAATCAGGATAGTGCATCCGAGTAGGGCGACATGTCTATCTAACTATAATACTGGAAATAATGCACTGATTCGTAAATGAATTGAAGAGATGTTTGATTAATTTACACCTCTCTTTAAAGGATTTGTTACGCCGTTCAGTTGATTTGATGCGCAGTGCATATACCAATCATTATCAAACAAGAACTATTCGAAGAAATAGAAACAGTAATAACATCGTTTTATCCGGATTTCGCGTTTTCAGAGCTACTGTCCTTTCAAAAGCTGCGGCGACTTTTGTCTTAGTTTTAACAGTGAGCTTGGTTTCTTGCTTGACCAGTTAAGTAAAAAACTATTATGTTAAATGATGAAAGAGCGAACTATTTTAACTGAGTCATGTGTCGATGATCAGGAACTCGCTTAATATTGTGTTTCTTTTATTTTATATGTCATTCTTATATTTTACTTATAATTAAGTGCAATTAAAATAATGTGATACATTGTATATAATTTTGTTTTAATGAAGAATGACACAATTGTTTCTGTGATAATATGTTATGACTTTTATCACAATGACTTTGATTTAAGAATTGAATGCATTCTTTTGAAGTTTCATTGGGATATGAAAGTATTGACCGAAGTACATTTTCAATGTTGAAAATGTAGTTCGATCAACGCTTTCATACCCCATTTCGCCCCGATGAAACTTCAAAAGAATGCATTCAATTCTTATAATTATATTTAAATCACACCAAAATTTAATATAGTTGAATTTTTCGTTGTGAATTCTATTTGTGTTAGATTATTTGCTGTTGGAAATTACTACGCCATTGATTGTTTACATCTGACGTCGATCACGTGCAAGTTCGGATTTGTATATCTAACAATAATTGTTGATTATTAACAATAAACATTGTTTCTTTTATCTTTTTTTATTATCGGGAATCCAAGCCGCCATTTTGTTTACATTACGAAAAAAGTAGTCCCGCGAACATCTTCTCTCGAAAAATAAACTGACAAAAACCCCGCCTCCATAAGCGCTTATACCCAATCAGAGTATAGGATTTCTAATTATGTAAATCATACAAGAATTAATATGAAACAGTACACATTTTATACCATAAAGAGCTCGCTTAAGCATGCATAATATTAAACAGGCACGGCCATGAATGCTAGCGAATCTGAAAATTATCTGGCAATTTCACGCTCATCCAGTGCATCAAAAAGTGTCGAGATTTTTTGGGCCGAGATATATTGGGGACGACCTTTTCTTAGGGCCGAATCTAGTCTCATTCAATCGAACTGTCGTTCCTTACGAAATCTCAAAAGTTAACTTCCGTGTAGAAACAAAAATTCTTGTCAGTATGTCAGAAGAGATTTGATCAATTAAAAAATATCAATATAAATAAAACAAGCTAACAAAATGACTTTTATTACACACGGGTTCCGGGTTTCAGTGGTATCGGACGTACGAGAGAGGGTTCGAGACTCCAGGATCACCTTTGCGCTTTATGTTAAGAAGATCTTCATTAGTGGAGTGTGTTAATGTGTTACACGGAACGTATTTACAAAGCGTCGATTTTTTTTAAATTCATCAGTATGTGCAGCCATGTTTGTCAAAAAATCCCAAGTACACATGTTATGCCATAAAGAGCTCGCTCACGCTCGCATATAAAGCAATAAATAGGACCCATAAAATGAGGGAAAACAAACGTATAAACAAATCGTTAATAAAATGAAGCATTGTTTTTTTTTATTTGACACTGACAGGATGAATGCTTTTTTTCAATCTGTATGACGACCTATTAAACGATTGTTATGTTATAACAATGCTGTTTTACTTATATTTCAGTTAAGTATAAATATTTATATAGACAAATTTGTATTACTGAAAAAAAGTATTGTAAAGCACATTTGATCGAATTTATATAAATATACTTTTAGATTCACAATCAAATTTAAAAGCAATGCATAGAAACATACTGCTGAGTAATACATAGAGCAATAACGTTTATTAATTGATAACAATCTCAATATCATGGGTCAAATTTCAAATTAAAATACTTCCTTTAGATGTGCATGTGCCTCAGTTTAAAATAACATGATTACATCTTTCTTGAAGAGATTAATTTTTCAGTTTTGCCGACATTATGGTGTCAAAATTCAGCTGAAATGACAAAAATATAATTTGTGGTAAAAAAAACCAACATGCCTTTTTAAATGTATTTTTGCTTAAGGTAAATACATTTTGGTATGAAACATAGTATTTCACATAAATAAGGGTGGAGGTTTGGGGCCCATAAAAATAGTTTAACCCTCAACTTTTAATTATAGTGGCTGCACCATTCAGTGAGTCGTCATGTATATATGTGTTAGGGGTTTCGATTTTGCTTTTGTTTCCACGATTTTCCGATAAGATTTGAAACTGTTGTTGATTTTTGTTTGTTTGTTTTTAACTCAATCAGATCGAAATAAAAGTTTCGTAAGGATTTGAATTTTGATATAGGTTGGTAGTTCGGACTGTCCTTGTTATCTGACAATTGTGATAAAAGATGGGAAAATTAGTCAATTACAACAGCATCTGTCACTTTCTGATAATTGGTTCTGAATGGATATAGAGCAATATACATGCAACCTCCTGTTATCAAATGAAAAATACCAAAATCGTCAGAACATTTCCTTAATAGAAAATAAACATGTTGATGATTATATGAGAGTGTTGGGGTACATTTTTCAATTGATATTGTAACATGCACGAAAAGCTTCACTTGAACTGATATAAACAATTAGTTAATGGAACATTGTAATATTATTGATACATGTAACATATTGCCAGGTTCAAGCTAGCGACCAATAGTAGAATAACAACACTCAAACCCGCTCCAATATTGTTAACGTAACTTACTGTACTATGTATTTTTTAGTTTGAATTTCTGTTATTGATATGAGCATCTGAAAACAATTTTCACATAATTTGAAAAAAAAAAAAAAAAAGAGTCAAATCATGTGTAGCCCATAACCAATGACGACAACACATTTACCAAGCAATAGTATGTAAAAAGGTGGTATTGTAATGGTCGTCAACTGGATGATTGGATTGCAACAAGTTAAAGGGGAGTGAATCAGTGATTATTGTTTTACGCCAAATGAGCAAATTACAGCTATATCATGACGAGGACATGTTATATTTTGACGAGATGATGATGATGAGGTGGATTTTTACAGTGCTAGTTCACTGAAACAACAGTTCGCAGGAAGACACGATGCTCCACTCGGACACATTATTCTGATTCCGAGCCAACCAGTCTTTGCTCTTAATCTGCTGCGTACTTAGCGGAAAAGCAACACATACCAGTTTTATAGTCTTTGGTATGATCCGTCCTGGGCTCGAGCGCAGATCTACCGCACTCGAGGCGAGCACGCTACCCAGTACACCACCGATGCTGTTGTTAATGGGGAAATAATTGATAGTCCTGGAATAATGTTCCTAATATACGACCACTAGTGAAAAACTGTTGCTAATAAGAAGCTGCTAGTTATTTTTAACGTGAAATTGATGTGACGTTCTCAATTCACGAGCCACTCGATAATGTCTCGTACTAAGAGTGAGTTTTCCGTTTGATTCAGTGGACGAGTCCCTTGATAGAAATTGTATTCCGTAACGGAGAAACTATGTTAGCTTTCTAATACTATGTTTCTTCCCTTGCGGCGGGTAGTATTTAGACAAATATATAAACATGGATAAGACGTTTTTAATTGACCTTTCAATATCTTAAATTCATCATTTAAGATTTAAATACTCGTCAAAACATACTTGATCTATATAAATATATTAATAATTTAAATGTAATCTTTAATAAAAAGAACTACTTAGAATTAAGGAATTGACCAGTACAGATATGTTCGGTCTGAAGTTGTGTATAAATAGACACTCGTTAAATCAGAATGTGTTAATATCCCCGCTTTCAACAAAGTTCACATTGTACGATATTTGAATAAATAGCAATTGCGATCTTTTTCTATTTTAATGTTTTGAAATGTTTCAAAATATTACTTTCTTTGAAGTTCAAATAATAATTTCTAAAATCTATTGCCATATATATCAATCTAGGGAACAACCTCATTAGAATGTCTGAAAACACCTGCAACGTGTGTATCCATTGGAAACAGACATTTTCTATTGAGAAATTCAATCCCAGTAGGAGCCCTAGTATACAAATAGGAACTAGTTTCACCACTCCCAGTACTCAGCATCCGAAAATGTCGCCTGCTGATTATGCAGAACAAAATCAAACACGCAGTTTGTCCTCAGGATGAGAGGTAAATGACTGACTTTTGTATGAAGAACGTTACTTCGCTTGCTCCTAAAATACAGATTGTAGCAACTCCTAGTGAACCATAGCTAAATATGACTGGTCGTTGATAGTCAGTTGCAAGGAAAAATGGTCTAATCATACCCATGTAAACATTAGACAAAACTGAAGGGGCAATCACGAATGGACAATCCAGAGACATTGACAACGTAGGGCACACAAGAAACACGAGGAAGACAAACAAAACACATAAAAACACTACGCAACACAGAATACTAAAAAGATGAACAACAGACACCACAAACACCGGGGTGAACCCATGTGCTCACGAAGGGAAAGCAGTTCCTGCTTCTTATAAGACACCCACCTTGTTACTCATATAGTCGTAGGACGCCACTATGCGCAATAAAACAAACAACACAAATAAGACATCTGCCCAAAGACCTAACCCGGCCTCCACTTTTATATCCCCATTAAGTGCTATCGTGTTCTCGTCACGGTGATAGCTGAAATGCTATTCATTCAACATTAAACAGCCATCAATTAATACAGCAATCACTTAAAATCAACAAATAGATTTTTTTTCATGACAACTCAAACAGCTTACGACTTAGCAAAAATGTTCTAAACAATATAAGACAAACTTTCTTTTGATACATTTCATTGCTTCCACACACACGCGCACCCACTCTAACGGCGGAAACTATATCGTATGAAAAACATTTCTAGAGAAAAATGTTACAACTCCTATATT
This sequence comes from Bathymodiolus brooksi, assembly GCA_963680875.1. Classification (NCBI taxonomy): domain Eukaryota; kingdom Metazoa; phylum Mollusca; class Bivalvia; order Mytilida; family Modiolidae; genus Bathymodiolus; species Bathymodiolus brooksi. The sequence goes on from OY804575.1 coordinate 62,247,887, forward strand.
TAGAACCACAAACGACCATTAAATTAAACAGATAAAAAAGCCCATTCAGATGAAAGTTAAGTTCAAAATATTAAAGGACGAAGTCCTTTTAACGGTAGGCTGTCCGATCTTTCCTCCTTTCTATATTGATAGCCAAATATCTGTTCACCGGAAGTTAAAAAATTAGATCAATTGATATTTAGAAACGCAAAAGAAATATATTTCAATGAAAATTCCCAATTCTTTAATTATCTACTCTATGCAAAATCGAAATAAACTTGAAATAAAATTCTAATAAAAAAATCTACGAAACTCTCGACGGAAGAGCGGTGTAGGTAAAATGAACGGAACAGCCATAACAAATCGGCTACAAAATTCATTCAAAATAAAAGATTAAAACGTGTACGGATCATCGTATTATTGAAATTTTAGGACTTCGTCCTTCAAACAGGTTGCCTGTCTCATATTAGCTTAAAAATTTCCAAAAATACCGATAATTATGCACTATCCAAAACATCCGTTCATACGCCCATTGTCAACTTTTTATCAACATGATTTATCGTTTGCAAACCTGAATATAGTTGAAATGTTGCTCACTTACATTGCATTAAACAACAATCAATTAATTAATCTTTTGCATTAAGCAACAATCAATCAATCAATCAATCAAAACCAATTTCCAAATTCAGTTAAGAGACATTGAGAATTTACATTAAAACTTTGGTTTTTGAAAGAATGGCGGACAAACTTATACCTTGTTTTCAAAGAGGACAACAAATAAGTTCCTCGTGTTTTTTCGATTGAATTGATATACATGTACAAAATATTGGAGGCCACGAAACTCGGGATAAGCATAATTATAATAAATGCAATGTAATATTTGAAACGGAACACCTAAAGTATCATTATACTAGTTCAATAAAAACTTTAGTTATTTATTGAATAATAAAGGCATTTTTTTTTATCTATTAGAATTATTGTATATTCGGTAACTCTACCCATCAATTAAATCAATTATACCAAAATACACATGTAGTAATACATGTATATACATACATAAGTACAAAAGATAAGATGTAATTATATAAGTAATTTGTTATGACGTGTTGACTGTATCAGGCAATATAATCAATTAATGCTTGATTGGAAATAACCTTCCGTGACATATAGCTTTAACATAATGAATTCAAAAATAAATATATCAACAGACATGTTATTAACATTTTGATATAGATGAAGATTTAATTACAATCATTTGAGAAAAAAAACCAACGACCGTTTTAAATTGAGTTCGTCTCCTATCCAAATTTCGAAAATGTCTTAAACAGGCACTCAGAATTTTGATTTCACAAAGAAGATATATAAAATTTGGAAACTTTTTGAAAGCTTTGGCAATAGAAATATATGTTTGTACCATAAAACACTGGTAGTTGAGAGTTCGTATCCGATCAAAAAGTCACACACAAACTGATTTCGCAAACAAGATTATGCAAGGGATTATTTTAACAAAGGAAACGTATTGTTTATGTATGTAGACTGTTACATAAAACATGATTACAAGAAATTCATATGAAAAGTTTGAAGATACCAAAGGAGCATTCAGAAGCCATAAATCGAAGAAGGACAGACCATACAATGGCCAAATGAATAAGGACAGACAATACAATGGCCAAATTAATAAGGACAAACAATGATCTACAAACAGTATACAGAAAATTAAAGATCGAGCAACATGAATCCCACTAAGACCACGGGATGAACTCATGTGCTCCGGAAGGGTGAGAAGTTCCTGCCCCATTAGTAGCAACCGCCGTGGTACTCTTGTAACAAACCAGGTAATAACACCAACACCTTGTATGCGCGGGAAAAGGAGAAGCGGCAATATTCGATAATTTAAGGAATACGACTCAGTGTGTCTCTGTTTGGCTCAGAATCATGATAATATCTCCGAGTGGGGGAACATGTTTACCCGCGAACTGTTCTTTCTGTGGACTCATCATCTCATCAAAATGCAACTTGTTAAAGCCGTGATATTACTGAAAAATTGCACACTTCGCATTAAGCAACAACCAAACAATAAATCAATCAATCAATCAATCACTACCATCCATTATAACTTAAACTATACCCACATAACTTATAGGAAAACTTAAAATAAACTTTGGCGTCTTTAATGGACAAAAATATTACATTTAGCGTAACGAAAATATAGCATAAAACAAAGAATCAAAGACGCCGGAAAACAAGGATTCTAATAAAAAAAAATAGCGAGATTTCTATGAATATTTATGAAAAATTAGCAGTATATTATTGTATAATCAATTTTGTTTTCCGATGTAACGGAAGTCATCTTTGAATAAATTACCATTTTGACTAATAAAATACAACAAAATTCTAATATTTCCTTTTAATAAACTCTTCGCAAAATGTCATTAAAACTTGATAATCATTTTATGTAATATTATAATTTGAAATTTCGCCGTTTCTTTCCCACTCAGAAACCTACTAAGTCAACCGGAGAGGTTTTTCCTTTTTTTTTCCATTTTTTTATTATTGATATTGCATAAATTCCACTGATTCTTTCCAGCACATGATACTACCGAGTCAAACGTCAACGGAATGATGGGGGAGGGGGTTGTTAAGTTATATATTTTCCATATTTTAAACACAATAAATAATATATAAAAATACCACTGTTATTTCTTCTTGTTGTCATTTTGACAAAGGAAAATAATTATCATAATTATTTATAATTTGTGGACTAAGCAATATATTTATATTTCTTTCAATTTAAAGTTTTAAGTTTCAAAAGGTTTACATGTACTTACATTTGTCGCTTCGTAATAAGAGGAAATTCCATCATTTTGTTCCAGTGAAAAAAAATAATGAACTGAGTAAAAGTGTCGATGTGTTCACCGATTCAATATTGCATTTTTATCAAAATTTATGAAGGAAAATAAATCCCACACTTCATTTAAAATCTTATCTAACATGTTTCCTTAAGGAAGATGCACTAATATTTTAATAAATATTTTCAATAAATATCCTGATATCATTAACAGATTATCTTCCGTAGTCCACGTGATCACGGCTTCAAATTGGCACCGATCCCTTTCGACTGAAAGTCGTGTGAAACCAGAAGAGATTTTTTTAATAATTACACACTATATATATCTAAGCTTATGTATATTTGGGAACGTCTTTGAAAGAAAACAATGGTTATTTAAAATCAAAGGGTAAAGTACAGATACAATAGCCGACGTGCCGAATGTTTATTATTGTATCCGCTGTATGTCAAAGGGCGAGATTGATAAATAAACTTAAGTCAATAATATTAATAACGACAAACGTCAGGTATACTTTGTAATTACGATAGGTACCCGGCATTTAATAAAAACTTCAATTACGATTTAACTAACCAAAAGTAAATATACACTTTGACACAAACATAATTATTCACAAATTTACCTATGTGAGAAAAAATATGTATACCTATTTAGACATGAAAAACAAACGAATAAAAAAAAGAAGTACAAGTAATACAAAATTATAAGTAAATCAGTGCGAATTAATTTTTGAATAGATTGTACTTTAAAGAACTTAAACATTTGCTTTATATGTGTAAGGTTAAGTAAATATACTGAGATAAAATATAGAAGTTTACAAGAAGAACTGAAAAACAAAAAACGAAAAATCTGGAACTTTGCCAATTTTGATGTTGTGAAATTGATAACAACAGCACATACACACATAAGATTATCACAGAAAACTTGCACTGCAATGAAACATGACTATTAATCAATTTCGCAACACTAGTATTTTCTCAGTTGAAACTCCTTAAAACTGTTGAAAAAAAGAAAGTTAAAGTCAAACGGTTAATTAATGCAAAAATCTACACCCAAGCCATGTTAATCATCTCGAGGAAAGGGTCATGTATCCTCAAATTGTCTAAAGTACCACGGAAACATTGTGGAGACGGTGGTGTAATGGTTAGTGTGCTTCACCTCGAGTATGGTAGATCGTGGGTTCGAGCCCCGGTCCGATAAAACCAAAGACTATAAAATTGGTATTTGTGGATTCTCCGCTAGGCACGCAGCATTAAGGAGTAAGAGCAAAGACTGATTGGCTCGGAATCAGAATAATGTGCCCGAGTGCAGCGACGTGTCTATAAGGGTAATAACAAAATTACCGAACTCCGAACAATCTGTTGTTTCAGTGAGCTAGCACTATAATAATCCAACTCAGCGTGTTGGTCTAGAACAAAGCGGACTCATCATCATCTCGTTGAAAATTAACTCGATCTCGCCATGATATAGCTGAAAAATTGCCGAGTTGGCGTTAAACAACACTCACCCAGACAATGAAGTGGGCATTCGAATAACACTAGAGAATGAACACAACAAAGAAATTACCGTGTGGTAATCAAATTGTGAGTCGTATTGATAATCATATCTAATATACATTTTAGGCCGTATGAACTGACGTGGAGACCAATTTTCTTTTACGCATATCATCACTCCGTACGTTGTAATATACAATACAACAAACAACACGAATTACTTGACATTACTTTCTCTTTAATAAGACATTACTTTCTCTTTAATGGGACCAAACTTGATGACACGTAAGCTTTAGTTACAAATCAAGTTTAAAAATTGAACATAATAATAAATAAACAGCTGCACCAAGAGCGCATGATAAGCCCGTCGTCAACATTCATACAATATTTGTAAAGACTTTCTTTCCCATAACTCTTGAATGAAAAATCTAAATTCACCAACAGCTGCACCATAAACATGAATTGGAACATTTATGCAATATCTATGTTGAAATAAAACACTATAATAGTTTGACATACCTTTTGTATTGACAAAATAAACCAACTATACACATATATTGCAAACAAATCCAAATAAACTATTCATCCTCTCTTCTTCAATCAACTAAAATCTCCATGTTAATCCACAAAGTTGAAAAAAATCATTTAAACATAGTAATACGACACTTTTTTTGAGAAATCAGTGAAGACCATCAATTCCAATAACAGTACGAAGTTTGAAATGAATTGGCGAAGGGGTTCTCAATTTACAGCGCGACATACGAAAAATCGCCTACAATTTGATGAATAAAGTCCCATAACACTGGAATGAAAAATCGAAATTTCACCATAAGGTACACAGACCATAAGACTATCAATTCCAATAACTATGCGAAGTTTGAAGTGAATTGGCCACTTGGTTCTCAATTTACAGCGAGACATGTGAAACGGACGGACTGATTACAGTCGGACATTGGTATACCATAATACGTCCCGTCTTAAAGACGGGCGTATGAAAATGCATAAATATATGTAAAGTTTCATAACATATACAAACTTGCAGATTGTCGAACACGTGGAAATTAATTTATATAGTTACATGTATATATTAAATTTATTTTTATTGTAGTGCATCATTTCCTTAATATGAACTTTTAAACTATACAGAATTCTTATACGCATAATTGAGTTGTAAATATCTCTCATAAAAGAGAATTTGATCAAGTTTCTATAAAATTGCACATAATAGGATTTATACTATGTTTAAATGTTACTTAACCCAATTATCCACCAACCACAGGAGTGTAAATCTTATATCTACTACTAGAGAGAGTATTTTAAATATATCATATTATATATGAAGTTTAAATATGAAGAATTTTATATGGTAATTAAGTGAGTAAGCAATTGCTGTCTTTTCGTCAAGTGAGCAGATTCGTCGGCTGAATCAGGACGAGAACAAGTTGTAAAATAATAAAATAAAAAAACACGCTGTCTGAACAGTTACCAAATCAAACAGAAATATCGCAGAAAGAGGCAAAGTCGATATCCCTAACATGACCGCTCACTTATTGGCGATGACGAAGTCTGTTTTGTACTAGACCACAACATTTACACGTTTAGTTGGATTTTCACTGAAACAATACTACACGAGTGAAAATCCCTGTGTATCTTGTGGGTTCCAGACCTAAATTTTTTTTTCTAAGTACAAAGCTGAATTTGAGTATATGATTATAAATGAAGTTTCGTCTCCTACCTGTTTTTATATTTTGTGTTTCCCTGTGCAAAGGTCATATTGTATTTATAATTAATTACACGTGAAGCTGAGATAAAGCTAGTTTGCAAAGTTCTGATCACTCCGCGGACACATTATCCAGTATTTGCTCTTTCTCTTTATTGCTCAGCGGATAAGCAGAAAATGTTACAATAACTAAATATTGAATTGTGAAATTTAACACAAATAGTGCATGAATAGAAAAATAAATTAACACAGTAGATGTATACGTTAAAACATAACGAAACCTTTAATTTGAATAACATTTGTTTGAATTCTTATCTAAAAAAATATTTTAAATAAACGATTGTTTTGTATTTATTATATATATATATATATATATATTTTTGTCATTCATAAATGTTGGGTTTATTCCAGATAACAATTAACTTCATGTTGCACCAAAATACCCATTATACGTGATCGTTTTTACAGATTAGTTTACTTTGTGTTAAAATATTTGAAGTCAATGAATAAACTTTAAGATTAAAACAAAGTATGACGGCTAGATAAAGCTTTAAGCAATCATTAAAAAGTGACAAAAATTATTGTAATGTTTACAAAGTTCCTTAAGCAAGAATGCAAATGGTAATCGCTTAAAGCGACTCGATGTCTGGAGGCCATTTAAATTTCGTGCGACAGACAATGTAGGTCCTTGTTTATGTAAGCTGGGGTTACTGTCTCTCCCCCTGGTATGGTCTGATTAGTTAAGTCATAGGACGATTATGTTGTCAATGCAATAGTTCAACTGTAAAAGCAAAAACATAAAAAACGCAAACCTGTATTGAGCCTCTTTAAATAAATTAAAAGAAACCAACATTACACGTAAAGTCAAGAAGATAGAATGACTTAGCTTGATGATTGTAGCGACAATTATTGTAAACGGTATATAGACAGTTAATGAAGCATGTATTATTTGTCTGCTTCAAGAAACATTTGAAGATATCTAAGGAGTAATCAGAAATCGAAAGAAAGACAGACAATGCAATGGCCAGAAGAAAAGAGAACAGAAAAACAAACAATGGTAAACAATAAATCTACACAGAAAACTAGAGATTGAGTACCACTAACCAAATAAAAACCTTGGATAAACTCAGATGCCCTGGAAAGGTAAACAGTTCCTGCTCCAATAGTGACACCCGTCGTGTTGATGTTAAACATCACATCTTATATGGAAAGCGTGTCGGACACAAATATACATAAGTAAATATAAATAACATAGATAAAACAGGAACCTACTATAAAAGCAATGAGGGAAAAGACGACATGAACATGTTGTTCTGCGGACATCGTATTGGTCATCGCAACACGGAACTAAAATCGTGAATACATGAAAATTGACAAAATGGACAACACGAACCACTACAAAACAATATTTCTAGATTTTAGGTAAATTACAAGTTGTTTTCACGTTTGGAGGGAAAATGTTATATGAGCAAACAGCACCGAACGTAAAACAATATTAAGGTTATGGTGCTTAACGCCACTTTTAACAATATATCAGTTATATCGTAGCGACCTGGGTTTTTTTAATGGAGAAAACCGGAGTACCCGGAGAAAACCACCGACCTGCCACAATTCACTGACAAACTTGATCACATATTGTTGTATCGGGTATACCTCGCCATCAGCGGGAATCGATCTCACAACTTTATTGGTGATAGGATTACACAAGTAGTTGTAAATCCAACTACCATACAATCACCAGCTCGACGACCACATAAAAACATATAAAATGTAATATTCCTTAGAATGTCACTTTGATGTAGAAAAGATAGAATTAGAAATTCATCAATTTTCTTCCTGCTGTGATATTGTTTGGCACGCCATATAAATAGAAATCAGTCAATCATGTTTTAAAAAGACTAACAGTTTGTACAAGTACTTGAAGAGAAACACAAGTATAAGATTCATTGATTGATTGCTGTTTAACGACAAGTATGAGAGACTCATTCATACCATCAAGTTTTAGGTAATCCTTTCTCAATAAACAAAGAATTAAATTAAATACTTGACAAAATAAAATTGGTGGAAAAATAAGAGATAGTGGATAATGTTGGAAATATTGTGCCGTGAAACAGGCCATAAACGACTACTCTTAGGACACTTGCAACTGCCGAAATATAAGCCACTCAATTATGTTTCGTCCTTATGGCGAGTTGTGTAATTATTATTCCCACACAATAAGTAGATGCCTCTACCAGTTGTTACCATGCTACAGAGAAACCAAACTTTATTTCAAAATTCTTCATAGTAAAGGTAAAAAGACGATATATACAAAAAAGAAACGCCGGTAAAACATAAAGGTAAAACTATTTGGGAACTCATCTACATGTTCAATGTGTCATGTTGATAAAGCAAAATCGTAGATATCTAACTTAGTACATAGGACAGCCATATAATTTATGAATCACTTGGCAGCAAGTAAACCAAAGGGCATGAACAGGATCGCCAAAATCGGTCAAAGTTAACAATGTCTGACGAACATTAGCCTTCGTATCAATAAATTGCATTGAATTGATGAACTTTCAAAAATGTATATATAAATCCTGTCAGTGCCTTAGTATTGACTGTCTACTGGGCGGATGATATCACCCGGGATTTATAATCCACCATCACAGGTAGTAATAAAAACGTAGATATCTATGGATTAGTACACACGACGCATTTCTGAGATAACCTTCACCGTGTATGGTAATAATACAAAGAATGGAAAGCCACGAGTAATCCAAGGATCTAAGCACGATAACCACAATCGACTTAGTTTAGATATGCCTGATGGAGATGGAAATGAGAATTTCAGTAATAAATATATCTTATAATTATTGTTAGTGTCGAAACACGGACTATTATACAAAATAATACATTACTGTTCACTTATAATATCGTTACTTCAATATTATGGGTTCCTTTGTTATAAATGTAAGCACATACATATATATAGTAAACATATACAAGTAAACAAAACGCAGGAAAACAAGGCATTACAAAACAATAAAGTACGACGCCCTCATATAATCGTGCACGAATGATCGGTTTAATCGTGTTTTTATTGTAAACATGTAGTATGGAAATTTTCCCAATAGTGAAAACTGCCAAAAATATGTTTGCCGCATTTTTGTGTATTTTTGTTTACTTCAACCAAAGTGCTCACTGCATACAAGTAATATATTTGTGAGGAATACAGTCAAGTTTTATTCATACTAGTCGGGAGTGTCGTAGTTTACTGTTGTAATGATGGCAGACGTTGCCTCCTTACATTTCTGAAATACATAACCCATAGCAATTTCTACGCAATAGACATACCTAGTGTTGAATGTTGAAAACGAGCAACGTGCTTGACGAGTGGCACGCTCCATAGACGCAAAAGACCTCTTTTGTAGATTTCGAAAAAGTGTAGGTCCATTATAGCTGCTACAAAAGACAAAAATGTTCGTCCCTATCCAACTTTCAATACTTGTTCAGTGGCAGCCAAAAGTCGTTGGCCTGGCTGACCCGTCCCTGCCTCATTTCCTTACAGTTTTTATATATTATTGAACTTGTTCTCGTCCTGCATATAGCTAAAATATTACTTGCTGGATATTAAGCAATAATCAATTAATCAATGTTCCTCTGTTCTGCCAGATATTTGGAAACATTATAAAACTAAAATATGATTCACAGTTAAGAAGTGTGTACTATACTAGCTGATTCTGGAAATTAGTGTAGTAATTCGACCCCATAAATTGTTCACAAGAAAGCAATTGGGTTGGACATCATTGTTACTACAGAAAAAGAAAGTAAACAAGCAACAATGTACAGTAGATGTTGATAATTACTATAGGTTGTCAATATTCAATGCTTGAACAATATTTATGACAAGAACCGGATGTTTTCACCGGTGACGATACTATATTTCACATGCAAAATGTTAATTAAAACACTAGTCTTATAACATTTAACTGGATTCAATAATAGGCCCTATCTAATTTTCAGGTTGATATAAGAGTATGAAATGAAATTTACGTTACATCAATGCTATTGTTCTAAGAAGAGTTTGAAGATACCAAAGGGGTAATCAGAATCCGTATATAGAAGAAGAACAGACAACACAATGGCCACAAGAAAAAGTACAAAGGGACAAACAACGATCTACAAAACATACACATAAAACTAAAGATCGAGTAACACGAACCCCACTAAAAACCGGGGGTGAACTCAGAGTATGACATGGAATTTATGCTACATTTATGCTATTGTTCTAAGTTCTATATATCATAAATGACCATTTGTTTACGTTAAGTTATGGTACTCACTTTTATCATGTGATTCAATATCCACAATATTCTCCACAAATATTTACCTTGTACAATGTTTTTATAACTTTTTAATATGCCGTAACTTGTTGTAACATTTCTCGCTCTGGTAGTAAACGGAAGTTCGTTCAATTTATTCCCACATAAAATTCAACAGGGCAGAATTGATTAAATAAATAAATAATTTCGCACTTTCTTTTCAGGATTTTTAACCGAATAAATGGAAAAAAAAAATTTATCAAAAAGATTAATCATCCGCGCGACACTTAAGATTATAAAGTATATATACTTACTGATATTATTACAAGACTGAGTATTTATATCCACACGTTGTTAGTGTATTAAACTTCACTTTTACTTAAATTAGATCTGTTAACAATCTATGTTCATATACATATTAATCCTCTTAAAGTTCAAAACTGATTTAATTCCATCTTGATCAAAATTTATATATAATATAATCCATATTACATTCGTATCTCTTATTACGAAAAACAATCTCGCTCTACTCTACGATTTAAAGTTTGTTGAAGAAATCATCTCAAGTATTTATTAATTGCATCTAGAATAAATATTTTAGGAAATTATCCTTTTAAAAATGAAATCGATATAATTTCTACGTTAAATCATTTAAAGAATAAAAATAAATAAACTTTAATGCAAGTTTCGTTTATAAATCTTTTATATCAAAACATTATTTATGTACTGAAGATTATAATTGGCGATATTTAACAAATGACAATAAAATGATTTGACACATCAACAATCGACTTAATGTTTTTAAATGTTAAGGTCTTAATAGTTGTAATCCTGATCTTGAACACACTCTATTAAACTCAAATCTTACGCCAAAGAGAGCATTAAATCATACACGGCGGTTATACTTTTACACAAAGATGTCCATAATTATGTAAAGAAATTTGACAATGCAATTTCATGTCTAATCAGACGAACGCAGAATACCCAAGTCCGAAGAGATAGTCGAGTAAAAAGACGGTTCGAATAAAACAACAACAACAAAGACAAAAACTAAAGCAAAACAAACAAACAAACAAACAAACAAAAGCGAACAAAAAAAAAACCGCAACAAAATCACAAAATCAAAAGCAAAACTAAGCAAAACGCCAACAGAACAAACATAATGAAAAACAAGAAGATTGGTTGATTGTTCTTTAGCATCTAGTGAACAGAATTGTAGTTATATTCACGACGAGAAAAAATAATAGAAACGATCCCGATACAAAAAAAAACCTACCAACAGTACAAAAATAAAGACAAAAGAAGATAAAAGGATTGCATTCATTGTTGTTTCACATCACGTGAGCAGTATTTCATCTTTATTAATGAGGAAAGAAAACAAAATATAGACAATAAATTATATAGGTCCACAGTTGACTAAAGTTTGGAATGGTTTGATTGTCGCAAGTAAAACAGGAGATAATGGACAAGGTATGGAAACTTTAGCCTTGCAACAAACCACTAAGGAAAACTACGAGCAAACTGATGGTAATAAGGAGCCGCTGTAAGTCGTCTATTAACTACAAGGGGCTGGACATTTTCCAAACACGAGGCACTTGTTAATGTTCCAGCTGTCCTACGAATTGTATATTTTATTTGTCTAGTACAACCGTCGGACGTCCGTTTCCGAGGGGTTTTACCTTCGAATCTGAGTGTAGAAACTAGGTCTTATCTATATGCCCACGGGTTCATGCATGGTTAAAACAATATATATATATGCAAGTCACAGTTAGTCTTAATATTGTGTCTGTGTACAAAATGTATTGAATAAATCGATTTGAAATTGTAATGTACAATTGTTGCACAAGTATATAAAATATTTAACATTATTTAAAGCTTGTATTGAGGGTTTTTCATTTACTGAATGTATCTACCTTTATTAGATAAATAAAGAACCAATGCCTTATTATGAAGACCCTCTCTTTTATTCTATCAAGCGTTAGAATAATCATGTCGCCCTTGTTAAAGTAATAAATTATATAAATTTAGATGTTATCCTGTCAATTCGTCATATTTTATGTTAAACCTTATATTTCATTCATTTATTGATACCTCTTTTGAAACTGATCCGGCTGTCTGTCATTCTTAGATTTACGGCTTCTGATTACCCCTTTGGTATCTTCTGACTACCCCTTTGGTATCTTCTAATTACCCCTTTGATATCTACTGATTACCCCTTTGGTATCTACTGATTACCCCTTTGGTATCTTCTGATTACCCCTTTAGTATCTTCTGATTACCCCTTTGGTATATTCTGATTACCCCTTTGGTATCTACTGATTACCTCTTTGGTATCTTCTGATTACCCCTTTGGTATCATCAAACTTTTCATAAAGCTTTGACTGCATTCTATTTTGAATGGAATACATTGATTGATTGATTGTTGTTAAACGAACAACGTCAAGTGAGCCGAATATCAACTTTAGTCATGACGAGAACACGTTTACAAGTTTCGATCACTTGTTGTTAAACAACAATCAACTAATCAATCAATTACTTGAAAGAAGCACAACACGAAATAAACCCAACTGACGTGCATATTTTTATGGTTGTAATATAGTATGAGAGTCTCGTCGCCAGTCTGAAAAACACAATGGTTTTTTCCCACAATAACTTCAGCTCTATTTGACCAATCTCTCTGAAATTGTAGTAAAAGTCCATGGCACATGATAAGGATTCTGCTTTATTTTTGGACTCTAGCCCATCCATTTCCAAACACTAGGTTCTAAGGTGCTAAATAGTCTTACTATAGTTGTATTAGCATGGCGCTAGGGGAAGCCCTTTATTATTTGTTGTTTTAAAACAATCAAAGCCTTAGTCAAGATATTAATTCCAAGAAATAAAAACGTAGATATCAAATTTAGTGCGCATGACGCGTTTCTGGAATTACCTTCATCAGGTACCAACTGATGACATGCATGTTGATGGAGACTGTCTGCTTAATCTTTTGCTATCATTTAAAACTTTCGAAGTCAATTTACGAATATTCACGAGATACAAATTTAAAGTCTTTTTTTAATGATTTTTTTAAGAATATAATACAAATGTCGATGAAGAAAGCACCAATATTAGCCAAAATCTAATTGATATAATAATTAGGGTAATATGAAAGGTAAATATCGTGGAATTTTTGGATTAAATATTTTCACTTAATATGTCACTTAATTTTAACTAAAATCAACTGTATAACATTAAAAATTCACTCAAAAGCAGATTTTGAGAGCAAATCGCAAAATATTTGACAGCAGATAATTCTGTTTTCCAGTACAGTAATGCAAATGATATGCGCGCGACACAAGATTTTAACTCTTTCGGGGAGATTATCGCTCATGCGCAATGTTCAGTTGATGGAAAAAAATAAAAAATATATTCCGTGTGTACCACATAATAATTGTCAAAAAAAAAAAAATGGTTCACACGACATGAAACAGACAGATTTCTCAATAATCATTGTCAGGAATGTGTGCGTGCTTACCCCAGCATCCATGATTGTTTATCTTTTCTTCACGAGGTCATGATCGGCAATCATCGGAACAAAACAACCGAAAGTTAATCAGTCTCCACAACAATGGCGAGGTTGATAAACATGCGCACGGATTTGCAGATTTCTAGTTATTGGGAACATATTTCGACTTGAAACATGCATGCATAGCTTAGTAAAGGTACCGCCGTATTCCAAATTGAATTTTGAGGGAGAAATTTCTTCACCCAAAACTGGTGTAATATTACTTTAAACGTAATAGAATACCGAAGGGCAATAAAAAAAAGGAGACAATACAGAGAAATTGGCAACATAGGGTACACAAAGTCCGTTGATAGGTACACGACAAATGAGTAAGGAGCCATCAGAGTCAATGTTATAATCAATTCATACTTATAAAATAAACGTTAAAGAAACCGAAGAGGCAATCAAGAATGAACAATCAATGAAACTGGCAACATTGGTCACACAGACACAAGACGAAGTCAAGCAAAATTAAAAACACAACACAATATGTGTTGGATACCACTTTAAGCAAACAAACACAAATAACGTAAGTAAGACATGAGCCCTCCTATCCACAAGGGGGGGTAAAGACAAACCGAACATCGTACATTATATGAAATACAGAAGACAAATTTCAAGTGATGAAACTTTTCACAACCAGCCATATTTGGAGGGATTGTACTCCGCAACGCATAAGCTAAGCCCAATGTCTATTCCCGTGGTTCCCTTGGTTTCCATACAAAAAAGTCCTATTTCCACATACCTTATTTTTACCGGAAGCGACTTCACATTCTGGTTAATATTCCGAACATCCTCTTGTCTTTCTTCTTTTATTTTGCTAAGTTGATTGGACATGTACAGCTTGCTAATCAGGTGTTTTTTATGGTGAATACATTCCGGTCCTAGATTGAGTGGCGCCGCCCGGTATGTTTCAGGAATGGTGGGTTTTTGTTTGAACTGATCATCATCTCCTACAGTAACATCTCTATCCACATTTTTCATCTTCATTAGGAGAATTGGTGATACAACTTGTGGTTGCCATTTCCAAACGTTTTCCGACATTTCAAACAACAACCACTTTGACATTTAAAAAAATGTCAAATGAGATTAACCTAATAAAGTCAATTAAGCCCTTCTGTTAAATAACACTTTTCTCAATTTGAAATATAATATACATTATATGTATATCTTAACGCCCTTATAACAGTACCTGTAGAAACTTAAGCTATAATCGTTTTTAAGTATTCTTTTCTAGTGTTTATAACTTTGATGTAAAAATAAGATACCTATATATTAAAACAAAACCTTGCATTTCCGTTTTTGTGTAGTTGAGATCACATTACCCCTCAATCAGAATGTTTTCACGCATGGCTGACTAAACTTCATTTAAGAAATGACGTTTTGACATATTGAAAACATTCTGTTTTGTGATCAGATCTAAAGATGCACCATAGTACTGATTACTGATTGTTTAATTAGTATCACGTTTCTGTCGTCAGTCTTTAATTAATGAAACGTTGTGTCGTCGTGTGTCATTTGATACCGCTTACGTCATCTTGTCAATAATATGGCAATGCACATGATTACATTAGAATGGAGATAACTGTATTGTATTTGAAAATTTCACGGCATCAATTGTCGATTTATTGGTGTAATTTTCATAGTATCAATTCCACAGTTGAAATAGCATTAGATATTTTTAGAATTTTAGCTGATTACCGCTTACGTCATCTTGTCAATAATGTGGCAATACACATATATCCTATGTTACACATATACATTAGAATGGAGATAACTGTATTGAATTTGAAAATATCACGGCATCGATTGTCGATTTAATGGTCGCAAATATCCGATTACTAGCTCCGCTGACGCGTCGCCAGTAAACTCGATTTGCGACCATCATATCACCAATTGATGCCGTGAAATTTTCAAATATAATACCGTTTTCTCCTAATTTACCCACAGGAGCTTACGTTGAAGCAAAATATAAAGATACCAAAGACGTAATCAGTATCAGTAAATAGAAAATCATCGACAATACAATAATCAAAAGAACAAAGACGTAATCAGTATCGGTAAATAGAAAATCATCGACAATACAATAATCAAAAGAACAAAGACGTAATCAGTATCGGTAAACAGAAAATCATCGACAATACAATAGTCAAAAGAACAAAGACGTAATCAGTATCGGTAAATAGAAAATCATCGACAATACAATAGTCAAAAGAACAAAGACGTAATCAATATCGGTAAATAGAAAATCATCGACAATACAATAGTCAAAAGAACAAAGACGTAATCAGTATCAGTCAATAGAAAATCATCGACAATACAATAGTCAAAAGAACAAAGACGTAATCAGTATCGGTAAATAGAAAATCATCGACAATACAATAGTCAAAATAACAAAGACGTAATCAGTATCGGTAAATAGAAAATCATCGACAATACAATAGTCAAAAGAACAAAGACGTAATCAGTATCAGTAAATAGAAAATCATCGACAATACAATAGCCAAAAGAACAAAGACGTAATCAGTATCAGTAAATAGAAAATCATCAACAATACAATAGTCAAAATAACAAAGACGTAATCAGTATCGGTAAATAGAAAATCATCGACAATACAATAGTCAAAAGAACAAAGACGTAATCAGTATCGGTAAATAGAAAATCATCGACAATACAATAGTCAAAAGAACAAAGACGTAATCAGTATCGGTAAATAGAAAATCATCGACAATACAATAATCAAAAGAACAAAGACGTAATCAGTATCGGGAAATAGAAAATCATCGACAATACAATAGTCAAAAGAACAAAGACGTAATCAGTATCAGTAAATAGAAAATCATCGACAATACAATAATCAAAAGAACAAAGACGTAATCAGTATCAGTAAATAGAAAATCATCGACAATACAATAGTCAAAAGAACAAAGACGTAATCAGTATCGGTAAACAGAAAATCATCGACAATACAATAGTCAAAAGAACAAAGACGTAATCAGTATCGGTAAATAGAAAATCATCGACAATACAATAGTCAAAAGAACAAAGACGTAATCAGTATCGGTAAATAGAAAATCATCGACAATACAATAGTCAAAAGAACAAAGACGTAATCAGTATCGGTAAATAGAAAATCATCGACAATACAATAGCCAAAAGAACAAAGACGTAATCAGTATCGGTAAACAGAAAATCATCGACAATACAATAGTCAAAAGAACAAAGACGTAATCAGTATCGGGAAATAGAAAATCATCGACAATACAATAGTCAAAAGAACAAAGACGTAATCAATATCAGTCAATAGAAAATCATCGACAATACAATAGCCAAAAGAACAAAGACGTAATCAGTATCAGTAAATAGAAAATCATCGACAATACAATAGCCAAAAGAACAAAGACGTAATCAGTATCGGTAAATAGAAAATCATCGACAATACAATAGTCAAAATAACAAAGACGTAATCAGTATCGGTAAATAGAAAATCATCGACAATACAATAGTCAAAAGAACAAAGACGTAATCAGTCTCGGTAAATAGAAAATCATCGACAATACAATAGTCAAAAGAACAAAGACGTAATCAGTATCGGTAAATAGAAAATCATCGACAATACAATAGTCAAAAGAACAAAGACGTAATCAGTATCGGTAAATAGAAAATCATCGACAATACAATAATCAAAAGAACAAAGACGTAATCAGTATCGGTAAACAGAAAATCATCGACAATACAACAGTCAAAAGAACAAAGACGTAATCAGTATCGGTAAATAGAAAATCATCGACAATACAATAATCAAAAGAACAAAGACGTAATCAGTATCAGTAAATAGAAAATAATCGACAATACAATAATCAAAAGAACAATGACGTAATCAGTATCAGTAAATAGAACATCATCGACAATACAATAATCAAAAGAACAATGACGTAATCAGTATCAGTAAATAGAAGATCATCGACAATGCAATAGCCAAAAGAACAAAGACGTAATCAGTATCGGTAAATAGAAAATCATCGACAATACAATAGTCAAAAGAACAAAGACGTAATCAGTATCGGTAAATAGAAAATCATCGACAATACAATAGTCAAAATAACAAAGACGTAATCAGTATCGGTAAATATAAAATCATCGACAATACAATAATCAAAAGAACAAAGACGTAATCAGTATCAGTAAATAGAAAATCATCGACAATATAATAGTCAAAAGAACAAAGACGTAATCAGTATCAGTAAATAGAAAATCATCGACAATACAATAGCCAAAAGAACAAAGACGTAATCAATATCAGTCAATAGAAAATCATCGACAATACAATAGCCAAAAGAACAAAGACGTAATCAGTATCGGTAAATAGAAAATCATCGACAATACAATAGCCAAAAGAACAAAGACGTAATCAATATCAGTCAATAGAAAATCATCGACAATACAATAGTCAAAAGAACAAAGACGTAATCAGTATCAGTAAATAGAAAATCATCGACAATACAATAGCCAAAAGAACAAAGACGTAATCAGTATCGGTAAATAGAAAATCATCGACAATACAATGGTCAAAATAACAAAGACGTAATCAGTATCAGTAAATAGAAAATCATCGACAATACAATAGTCAAAAGAACAAAGACGTAATCAGTATCGGTAAATAGAAAATCATCGACAATACAATAGTCAAAAGAACAAAGACGTAATCAGTATCGGTAAATAGAAAATCATCGACAATACAATAATCAAAAGAACAAAGACGTAATCAGTATCAGTAAATAGAAGATCATCGACAATACAATAATCAAAAGAACAAAGACGTAATCAGTATCAGTAAATAGAAAATCATCTACAATGCAATAGTCAAAAGAACAAAGACGTAATCAGTATCAGTAAATAGAAAATCATCGACAATACAATAGCCAAAAGAACAAAGACGTAATCAGTATCGGTAAATAGAAAATCATCGACAATACAATAGTCAAAATAACAAAGACGTAATCAGTATCGGTAAATAGAAAATCATCGACAATACAATAATCAAAAGAACAAAGACGTAATCAGTATCAATAAATAGAAAATCATCGACAATAAAATAGTCAAAAGAACAAAGACGTAATCAGTATCAGTAAATAGAAAATCATCGACAATACAATAACCAAAAGAACAAAGACGTAATCAATATCAGTCAATAGAAAATCATCGACAATACAATAGCCAAAAGAACAAAGTCGTAATCAGTATCGGTAAATAGAAAATCATCGACAATACAATAGCCAAAAGAACAAAGACTAAAAGACAAACAATGGTCCACAAAATTTAAGACTGAGTAGCTCAAACTAAAGACTGAGTAGCTCAAACTAAAGACTGAGCAGCTCAAACTAAAGACTGAGTAGCTCAAACTAAAGACTGAGCAGCTCAAACTAAAGACTTAGTAGCTCAAACTAAAGACTGAGCAGGTCAAACTAAAGACTGAGTAGCTCAAACTAAAGACCGAGCAGCTCAAACTAAAGACTGAGCAGCTCAAACTGAAGACTGAGCAGCTCAAACTAAAGACTGAGCAACTCAAACTAAAGACTGATCAGCTCAAACTAAAGACTGAGCAACTCAAACTAAAGACTGAGCAGCTCAAACTAAAGACGGAGCAGCTCAAACTAAAGACGGAGCAGCTCAAACTAAAGACTGAGCGGCTCAAACTAAAGACTGAGTAGCTCAAACTAAAGACTAAGCAACTCAAACTAAAGACTGAGCAACTCAAACTAAAGACGGAGCAGCTCAAACTAAAGACTGAGCAGCTCAAACTAAAGACGGAGCAGCTCAAACTAAAGACTGAGCAGCACAAACTAAAGACTGAGCAGCTCAAACTGAAGACTGAGCAACTCAAACTAAAGACTGAGCAGCTCAAACGAAGGACTGAGTAGCTCAAACTAAAGACTGAGCAGCTCAAACTAAAGACTGAGCAGCTCAAACTAAAGACTGAGTAGCTCAAACTAAAGACTGAGCAGCTCAAACTAAAGACTGAGTAGCTCAAACTAAAGACTGAGCAGCACAAACTAAAGACTGAGCAGCTCAAACTAAAGACGGAGCAGCTCAAACTAAAGACGGAGCAGCTCAAACTAAAGACTGAGCGGCTCAAACCAAAGACTGAGTAGCTCAAACTAAAGACTAAGCAACTCAAACTAAAGACGGAGCAGCTCAAACTAAAGACTGAGCAACTCAAACTAAAGACTGAGCAGCTCAAACTCCAATAAGAATTGGGATAAATTCAGTTGGTTAGGCAGGATAACTAGTCCCTGCTCCACTAGTGACATCATTTGAATTACACATGTTGTTGATCTGATCATGTTTTTAAAACATTTTTACAGTAATCTTCATTGAGCATGTCAAATGTAGATTAGTTTTTTAAACTCTTATCAAAAAAGCTATGACGTACTGCTCGTTTATCAGTACACAGAAAACATATTTAGATTATATAAAGTATCGTCATTGATTTACAAGAACATTTAATTCAAGATTTCCCTGGAGTTATGTCCCATTGTCCACCTATTTATTCGTGTTATTATTATGTACACTTATGCACATAAATTACAAAACTACAGCATATGAACGCTTAAATGGTTCTCATTAAAATATAGGAATATGAAAATAAGCTATTCTTATTTGATGCTTTAATTAACGAATGTCTAGTCATTTCACATTTATAAAGGGTATGCTTGGGCTCATTTTCATGTTTTATCTTTGTTTTTATGAACTGTGGGATCCTGAGGTATAAAAATAGAGCAAAGATTCTCTCTCTAAAGACAAAACAGATATGATTTCCTCTGTTTTAGGAAAATAGCATTTGTTGTTAGTATTATTAGGAAAAACAGTAATAATATCAAAAAGCACAACTACCTCCAATCGCTGAACACAAAAAAGACAACGACATTTTCCAATGGAAATACAAGCCATTTACAGGGGTATTTTCAAGAGAAACAGAACTTATCAAGACGAAATGAACCTTTGAACCGAAATGAAAGCGGGAGGTTTGGCGCTTTAAAATCTGATTCAACCTACCATTTCTTTGGAAATGCCTGTACCAAGTCAGGGTCATTACGGTTTTCCCAGTGTTCCGGTTGTTGACTGATTTTGTTTTGACTTTCCCTTTGGAAGATTGTTCGGAGTTCGATAATTTTGTTATTACCCTTATCAAGATAGATATATGAATTAGTAAGCACGGTGCTTTTCTTGAATAACATTCATCAGGTACAGAGACGTGCAAAGAAGTATTCGGGACCGTCGTGGTCGTGATCGTATGGTAGTTGGTTTGACAACTACCTGTGCAATCAGTGCCTATCACTAAGGTTGTGAGTTCAAACCCCGTTTATGGCGAGTTGTTCTCGATGCAACATTATTATGAGATAATGTTTGTCAGTGACTTGTGACAGGTCGGTGGTTTTATTCGGGTACTCCGGTTTCCTCCACCAATAAAACAGACTGCCACGATATAACTGAAATATTGTCGAAAGTGGCGTTAAACACCATAAGCATAAACCAAAGCAAAAAAGTATTCACTGTAATATTTTACTATATATTTCATATAAAACCACATTTTTTCAAAACATTATTCCAAGGTGAGTTCTTGTTCGATTTTGATGCAATTTTTACCAACAAAAGCTAGAATATATTTAGTTTTCTGTGATTATTTTAAAATATGCTTAAACTTAAATTATTTGTCTTTAAAGTATTATCATTGTTTACGTTATTTGTGTTTGTTTTCGTATAGTGGTGTCCAACTCATATTGTGTTGTGTTTTTGTTTTATTTTTCTTCGTTTTGTTTATCATATCTTGCCAGTTTTCTGGATTGTCCATTTTTGATTGCCATGTCGGTATTCTCTAACGTTTATATATTGTATTGTGTCGAAACACCCACTTACAGGGTAGATAAGACCACCGGGAACTAGTAATAACATTGTATATATATCTAATACCGTCATCAGGTACTATAATAGTCATAAGATGCAAGCATCAGGTACTACAATAGTCATAAGATGCAAGCATCAGGTACTATAATAGTCATAAGATGCAAGCATCAGGTACTATAATAGTCATAAGATGCAAGCATCAGGTACTATAATAGTCATACGATGCAAGCATCAGGTACTATAATAGTCATACGATGCAAGCATCAGATACTATAATAGTCATAAGATGCAAGCATCAGGTACTATAATAGTCATAAGATGCAAGCATCAGGTACTATAATAGTCATACGATGCAAGCATCAGGTAGTATAATAGTCATAAGATGCAAGCATCAGGTACTATAAATGTCATAAGATGCAAGCATCAGGTACTATAATAGTCATAAGATGCAAGCATCAGGTACTATAATAGTCATAAGATGCAAGCATCAGGTACTATACTAGTCATAAGATGCAAGCATCAGGTACTATAATAGTCATAAGATCCAAGCATCAGGTAGTATAATAGTCATAAGATGCAAGCATCATGTACTATAATAGTCATAAGATGCAAGCATCAGGTACTATAATAGTCATAAGATGCAAGCATCAGGTACTATAATAGTCATAAGATGCAAGCATCAGGTACTATAATAGTCATAAGATGCAAGCATCAGGTAGTATAATAGTCATAAGATGCAAGCATCAGGTACTATAATAGTCATAAGATGCAAGCATTAGGTACTATAATAGTCATAAGATGCAAGCATCAGGTACTATACTAGTCATAAGATGCAAGCATCAGGTACCATAATAGTCATAAGATGCAAGACTGTTTGTTCATAAGGAGCAAGTAAAAGTGACACGTTGTCGTATAGGTCATGCTAGGTTTACTTTATTTTAAATAAACGTTAGAGAATACCGAAGGGGCAATCAAAAATCGACAATCCAGAGAAAATGCCAACATAGACACGAGATGAAGACAAACAAATCACAATATGCGTTGGACACCGCTATTCGCAAAGAAACACAAAAAGCGTAAATAAAACATGAATCCTTCTGCAAACAACTGGAGGTAATGACGAAACGAATATCGTTTTTATGCGGAAATTGTAACGGACCCCACAATACTGAACTCAGAACGGAAAGACACATACATTTTTGTAATAGGACAGCACAAAATCTAATAAGAGGAGCAACACGGATACCACCAAAAAACCGGGGTGAATTCAGGCGCTCGCGAGGCCGGAAGGGTATGCAACAGCAATCGAATATCATTCGTGCATTTCTTGTAATACTGTAGAAAGTATTTTTGTTGAATGAATGAATGAATGAATGAATGAATGAATGTTCATGATCTATGACGAACATTCTATACGGTCAAATCTTTCACTGTTTAGTCTACAAGTGTCACAGCAGATGCTATTCTATATTTGCTTGCATTTTTTAGAGAACCCAGTTTGCATAGTAAAATTTGACTCGTGCACATCTGAACTCTTTGAGATTCTCATCTCAGTATATTCTTTTATTTTAACTTTTTTTTACTTGCTGATAATCTTATTTGTTATAGTTTTATATTACCTATATTTCCTTTCTTATACTTAATGTGAATAATAATAAAAGTCTTACGCCACTATATGGCTGACATATTTTTAAAAAAATGGCGTTAAGCAAAAAAATAGTAATCAATAAATGAAAATAGATAATTATTACATTTACAAGTGCTCTTTAAATCTGTCAAATCACGTTCTAAAAATAAGTATACGGAAAAACAGAGACATAAAATTAACACTTGGTATGTGTCTGAATTTTGTAAATGAAAGGGAAACATCTTTTTATTTATTATTTAGAAGTGAATGTCCTAGTTTGTTTGTCTTTGTATGTTAATATTATTACGATAAACTGAAAGCATTGTGGAATGATAATCCAAAAACATATGTTTGTAGGTGTTGAAAAAAAGGAATATACTGAAATGAATGTGTACACGTTAAAAGATGATAACACAAAAAATGTTTTGTTTTGAAAAAAAGAAGGAAAAATGAAAAAAAGGAACCGCAGTATATCTGAAGATGAGTTTGAAGATACAAATGAGGTAATCAGAATCCGTACATCGAAAAAGGACAGACAACACAATGGCCAAGAGAAAAAGGACAAGCAACGAAATACAAAACATAAACATAAAACTAAAGATCGAGTAACAAAGCCCTCACTAAAAACCGGGGATGATCTCAGGTACTCTAGAAGCGTCAGCAGAAAATAAGCCAAAGTTACTGATTTCTGGTTGATACAAATTTGATAACAAAAACAATCCACATTATATGCATGGTGTATAAGTCAGAACATAGATGACGATGACAACAATTGATATGTTGCAAGCATCTGAAATCCAATATAGTGCATTAAAAAGCAAATGAGCCTTAAACCTAGTATTTCAGATTAACGATTTGTTTTTATGAAAAATACGATTATATAAAGAAAACAAAATCAACATTGTATTAAGCGGAAATTATCTTGTCATATAGAAATAGGACCTCAATTCTTCGCTAAAACGTATGACTTCTTCAAACGACTAATTGATATTAAATCTGTTAGAAGTTTGTTCCAAGTGTAATGGTCTTTAAGCAACATATTTGACCTTCCTTGGTAATAGTCAGTTAACTACGAGCATTCCTTGACCCTGCTATTGTACTATTCCTTGTCATTTCATTCATTGTGGTGATACTATAAGGTCTTTGTGAGTGGAAGTGAATCTGGGAAGAATTATATTTATCGTTTGCTTATACATGTATTTTCGTTGGAGATCCAATTATCACGAGGGGAGGGTTGGGATTGCATAAACTGGTTTAACTCCATCACATTTTTGTGCCTGTCCCAAGCCAGGACATTTCATATGTGGTGGTCATTTTGTATATTCAGTGTGTTGAGGTGAGATGTGTTTGTTCGTTGTGTTGGTGTTGATGGAATTGCTCATCATCCCTGTTTAAATTTTCTTTTCGTAATAATACGAGACGAATCAAGTACTAATATCGTCCTAACGACGGGAGATACCATATTCATTTGTTTGGAGCAGTTCATTCTAAATTAAAAATAGTTGTCGTTTCTGGAGGCTTGGTTGTGACAAATCCGATCATTGTGTCGGTATGTCAGACATATGGAAGTGTGAGTTGATTGCTTTAAATTTATATGGGTACGTGTTAATTATCACACACGTTACTCATTTCAATTTAAACAATCAACTCACACTTCCTCCTTGTGTCCATTACACTGTCACAATTTAACCTACGCAATATATATTGTCTTTCTTTTCTCAAATAAGTGTCTTCAAGCCTATTTCCCCCTTTTGTTGGTAATTGTGTGGTATCTTCAAGCTTGTTGTAATATTAATCCACAACAATTTAAACGATCAATTTGTGATTCCATTTTGAAGGCTGTATGTTTGTGAAAAATGGAATAATGAATTTAATAAACGACTTAAATGATTACTGTACATTTCAATAAAAACATCTTATCTGAATTTAATATTAGAAATTTGTAAACAAATAATAAAATATGATAAATGGTTAAGCTAGCTTGTGCAATAATGATATACAAAAAAAATTGTAAATCTGCACGACTGAGTGATATAAAGATTGTATAATTATTTAGTACAAGTAAAATATGTAAATAATTAGTTTTATTAATTATGAAAAGAAAGTTTAAGCAGAAATTATGGTAAATGATTCCAAGAATAATAACAAAATGAACAACCACCTCTTATCTCAACTCCTTAAACATAAAAAAGACCACGACATATGCCGTTGGAAATCGAGGTCTTGGTTTGGGACAGGTACAAAAATGGGGCTGGATAAAACCAGATAAAACGAGATCCCAACCCACTCTTGACAGTTGGATCTACAACGGCAATACATATTTAAACCAACGAGAAAAAAAATGAATAAAAAACTGCACGGATTCACTTCCACTAAAAATATCACATACTATCATAAAAAATAAATGACAACATGAACATGGAGAGTACAATAGCAGGGTCAATAAATGCTCTTATTAATGATGAATTATAAATTATTAACGACAATGTCAGCGATATTTAGTTATACCGTGGTGGTGTTCTATTGGTTGAGGAAACAAGAAAACCCGATAAAAAGCTGTCGCACGTTCAGAAAATCTTTTATCCCTTTAATGGTTAATTGAGTTCACATCGAGGAGAGATGGATTCTAACCCACAACCTGCTTGGGTAATAATCGCCGATTCCATAAGTAGATATAAGCTCATGTACTTCCTGACCTGTTAAAAAGTCAAAATGGGAGATAACTTATTTTTATTTCAGAAAATAAATCACAGTAGTTTCAGTTATGATTTTAATATTGGTTGATAATTATACACATGTATTCGTATAAGTATGGCTATTCTGTTTAATTCATTTATTTTTATTGCTCTCAAACACTTTTAGATTATTTATATTGGCTTTCCAATCTTTCGATTTTGAGCGTACCTAATGAAGGTTATTCCAGAAACACGCCGAGCGCACTAAATTAGATATCTACGTTTTCATTGCAACTCACGCGAGGTTTAATGGTATATCTGGTATATGTTTAGATTTACTATTGATTACTTGTCATGTCTGCTTATAATATTCAGAAACTCAAATGCTGTTATATTGTTATTTTAAAACCTTTTTATAAATTAAATAATTTGTAAATTTTGTCATATATTTATTTTGACTGTAAGATTATATATAATCTATGCGAGTGCATAAAATAGTTAAATGTCCTGCGCAAATTTGATTGTGTAATGGTTTACTTGTCTATTATTAGTAAATATCGAATAAGACTTATTCTCCTGTTATTACAGACTTAATGTGCCGTCTGTCATCAACTTACCAAATTGATAAAATGGAAGAACCATAACTCGTGATGGAATATTAGTGCTTTACATCGTCATTATTAGGAGAGTCTTATATATTTTGGTGTCAAACCTGGATTAGAGGACAAAATTGAAAAGAGGTCTCGTATCCAAAAATATGTCAACCGAATTTTATATTGGCATCTAAAAGGATGGCACCTAAAATAAATATTATAAAATCAAACGCTTTGGTTATATGTGAATGTCAGACAAATTGTGAAATATTACGACGAAAGACAAACATCCAAAAGACCAAGCCATTACCAGCCAAAGCTACAAAACCAATGCCTAAAACAAGAAATCAGATATTGAAGAAGTCGATGGACTTATTGTACATCTACGACTCGATGTATAGATGGTTGAAAAATATAAAAAAAGATTAAAAAAACATACTAAAGAATATAATAACAAGGAATGACCACTAAATAAATGTAAACGGCAAGCATCAAGCACTTCCAATGCTTCTCCCAAGGAAATAAGATGCAATGTAATAAAATAAGCCATGTTAGAAAGGAAGGTACCACACTGCTAGTTAGAACACACAATTTAAAAGTGTAGAAATCTGGAAACATATTCGCTACTAGGCTAGTGCGAAGATATCACAGGTTCTAACTCTGGTAGCTCCATGGGAAATTTTGAAAACTAACGAACAATGGTGGAGTTGCATGTTAAACCAGTCAAGACACGTTTTGATATAATCCTCCCTTTCATATAGGGAAAATGTATAAAGATAAGGAAGTCAACAAAAATGTCAAAAACATTTTTTTTTTATCAATGTGTGACGTAAAAGTGTTTTTGATATTTACTTCACTGAATTTGGTACTGCTTTGACAACTATTTTACCTATTTTGTTCCAGTATTGTTATAAATACTGTTATAGTGACAGCTGGAACCTTTGAGCCGTAATGAAAGCGGGAGTTTTGGCGTTTTACAATCTGATTCAACCCACCATTTCTTTAGAAATGCCTGTACCAAGTCAGGGTTGTTGACTGATTTTGTCTGTTTATATACTTATGAGTTTTGACTTTCCCTTTGTAAGATTGTTCGGAGTTCGATAATTTTGTTATTACCCTTATTTATTGTATTAATAAGGCTATTGAAGCATCTGTCCACAGACCAACCACACAGCTACCATTAAATCTGCACGAGTTATTGCTTGTAATTTTGTTTCATAACAATATTGCCAATGTGCATTATAGTATATATATATATATAGGGCCTATTTTTTCCGTTACGGTTTACAATTCGTTGGAAAATAAACTACGTTAGTTGTGAGGGAGGAATCAAATACATATATCTCCCATGTTTTGGTTTCTTGTTTCCTGAAATATTTTGTATTTGAATTTGGTATCCCCCGAATTTTAGTGCAGTTCATGTTGTTCAATCTTTAGTTTTCTGTGTAGTGTTTTGCAGATCATTGTTTGTCTTTTGGTCCCCTTTCTTTCCGCCATTGCACTGTCCTTCTTCAATTTAAGACTTGCCTGTCCTTCTTCAATTTAAGACTTGCCTGTCCTTCTTCAATTTAAGACTTGCCTGTCCTTCAATTTAAGACTTGCCTGTCCTTCTTCAATTTAAGACTTGCCTGTCCTTCTTCAATTTAAGACTTGCCTGTCCTTCTTCAATTTAAGACTTGCCTGTCCTTCTTCAATTTAAGACTTGCCTGTCCTTCTTCAATTTAAGACTTGCCTGTCCTTCTTCAATTTAAGACTTGCCTGTCCTTCAATTTAAGACTTGCCTGTCCTTCTTCAATTTAAGACTTGCCTGTCCTTCAATTTAAGACTTGCCTGTCCTTCTTCAATTTAAGACTTGCCTGTCCTTCTTCAATTTAAGACTTGCCTGCCTTCTTCAATTTAAGACTTGCCTGCCCTTCTTCAATTTAAGACTTGCCTGTCCTTCTTCAATTTAAGACTTGCCTGTCCTTCTTCAATTTAAGACTTGCCTGTCCTTCTTCAATTTAAGACTTGCCTGTCCTTCTTCAATTTAAGACTTGCCTGTCCTTCAATTTAAGACTTGCCTGTCCTTCTTCAATTTAAGACTTGCCTGTCCTTCTTCAATTTAAGACTTGCCTGTCCTTCTTCAATTTAAGACTTGCCTGTCCTTCTTCAATTTAAGACTTGCCTGTCCTTCTTCAATTTAAGACTTGCCTGTCCTTCAATTTAAGACTTGCCTGTCCTTCTTCAATTTAAGACTTGCCTGTCCATCTTCAATTTAAGACTTGCCTGCCTTCTTCAATTTAAGACTTGCCTGTCCTTCTTCAATTTAAGACTTGCCTGTCCTTCTTCAATTTAAGACTTGCCTGTCCTTCTTCAATTTAAGACTTGCCTGTCCTTCTTCAATTTAAGACTTGCCTGTCCTTCTTCAATTTAAGACTTCTGATTATCCCTTAGGTATCTTCAAACATTTTTAACAAATATTTTTGAAGACGATAAACTACAAAAGTTATATATGACTACGGAAATGTTAAAAACAAACGGACTATATTTCAATTGAAAG
Organism: Bathymodiolus brooksi; assembly: GCA_963680875.1. NCBI lineage: Eukaryota > Metazoa > Mollusca > Bivalvia > Mytilida > Modiolidae > Bathymodiolus > Bathymodiolus brooksi. The sequence continues at coordinate 62,277,115 of OY804575.1, forward strand.
CGAAGTAGGTTTTGCAATTGCGACTACAATGAAAAATATGTACTCTGACGATAGTGAGTTGTTGTTTCACAGATAAACACTGGTTTTACAACGCCATCTATATAAAAATGTACCATATGTACATGATAAAGGCAAATTATCTTTACTATTAAAACTCTAAAGTACTGAGATAGTATTACTTCTGTATAATTTAAATAGTTATTTAATAGTGATAATTCTACCAATATCAACAAACAGAACAGTCACCTCTCACCTCACAAAATCGAACATAGAAAAGACCACAAAATATGACGATGGAAATCCAGATCCTGGTTTGGAACCGAATGAAATTCCAACCTCTCCCTCTTGATAATTGGCTCTCTAACGGTAATCTATAAATCAGCAAACGATAAAAAGTCTGCACAGATTCGCTTCTACTCAAAAAGACCATAGTATGTACAGTACAACAGCATGGCCACGGAACGCTTATTTGTTTACTATACGCTTTATATCAAAAACTTTATTAAAGTGTGTTTTACTCAGGCATATATGACGTCAGCCGATTTTTGCTGTCCTATTTAGGCCTTTGGTTTTATTACTCCTAAAACTTTAAAATTATTTGGTTTTCCAATCTTTCGATGATGTGCGTAGCTGATGAAGGTTATCCCAGAAATGCGTCTTGCCCTCTAAATTTGATATGCAGGTCTTTATTTAAACTGAAATGCTTCGGAACAAAACTATGTCTTACTACCATAGTGTTGTAGGTCTAACCTAGAACTCGTAAACAGCATGCATTATCAACAAAATCCGTCCTATTAATTTGACTTTAAGGGGAAAAAGTGTGATAACGGGTACATATATTTACGTTATCTGTAAATTGTCCTTGTATGAAAAGGTTTGTTTCATAATATGTACTGTATGGCATTATAGATAACGTCACATTTGTTTGTTTGATTATATAAAATAAACGTAATTGTGTTGTCAACATGTGTATTGTCAAGGTTATACATGTCTGGACTTTCAACACATTACATGAACACATGCTTGTACTCTAACGACTGCAAATAACTACTGCGACGAACTTGGTTTTCTGTACTAACGTCTGAATGCAAGTTCCTTTTTAATTCATTCTCCAGAATTGACCTTTGTATTTATCGTTCGATTTTTTTTTTGTTATTTCATTTCTTTTTTTATATTGTGTTTTACACTAGTTTGTCTAATTTATCTAAACTGTCGGATCTTGTTCCTTTACAATTTTGAATAGACACACCCCTTAAACTAACTAGGAAACACCCTTTCATAATGTGTAAATGTGTACCTCTCTTTGTAAACCATATCCTCTTATCTTACAGACATACACACATTTTAGAAAACAATGGAACAATCAATTCATTACTAAACATTTCGTTAGTACATTACAATTATTTTATTATAAATTCATGTTGAAAGGGTGAAATTGTGACTGCACAAATCACAAGTGATCTCTAATTTTTATTGGTTTTACTGGTCAATAAACTCTCAGAAAATAAACTGAAAACATTCCAAAATATAGTGGGATGCTTTCATTTTCCTTAATAAAAATAGAAAAGTCATGTAAATAAATGTCCAACAAGTTCTTTCGAGAATCCACACCCCATAAGGAGCTCCGGGTATTGAAATAAAACCTAGTTTCTTCGCTGCAGGTTCCAACCCTTCAATGAGCGACTATTGGTTGTGCGTGACGAGAAGTGAAATATGGCTTCGTGCTCGGAGAATATTACACTCTGCACGTGAAAGGAAAACAAACCCTAGCAACCAACAATTTGTTAGGATTGGTCATTGTCGGCTTGTTACATGGCGACATTTTTTCGATTATATTTACGTCTACACTTTTACATGTGACAATTAACACAATCGACTATAACATGTGATGTTAAGATCGCGAGTGAGAGAACAACGTTCTCAATGCAAACCGATTTTTGTATCTCTAATGTCAACTATTTTTTCAATATATGTTTACTTATTTTCGTATCCGCGTCATTTTTCGTGAATGAAGAAAGCCATGAGCAGTGCATGTCATTTTGTATATAATGTCAACTATTTTGGTTTTATATTTTTACTTATTTTCGAATCTGCGTCATTTTTCGTGAATGAAGAAAGCCACGAGCAGTGCATGTCAAACACAACTTGCAGCAGTCCTTAATGAGCAACAATTTGTAAATGAGTGGTTGTTGACCTTTGCAAGATATGTACCCCTCTTGTAAACCATATCCTCTTATCTCACAGAAATAGATGCATATTAGAAAACAATGGAACAATTCATTACTAAATATTTCGCTAGTACATCACAATTATCTTTTCATAGATTCATAATGTAAGGGTGAAATTGTGACTGTACAAATCACAAATTATCTCTAATTTTCATTGGTTTTACTGGTCAATAAACTCTCCGAAAAAATACTCAAAACATTCAAAAAATAGTGGGATGCTTTCATTTTCCTATATATATATTTTTTTAAAAGTCATGTAAATAAATTACCAATAAGTCCTTTCAGGAATCCATAGCCCCTATAATGTCCCGGGTATAGAAATAGAACCTCGTTTCTTCGATGCAGGGTACAACACTTCAATTAAGCGACTATTGGTTTTGCGTGACGATAGGTGAACTATTGCCTCGTGTTCAGAGAATGTCAAACTCTTTGCACGTAAAAAAAAAACAATTCCTAGCAACAAACAATTCGCTAGGATTGGTGATTGGTCGTTGTCGGCTTGTTACATGGCGACATTTGTTCAACTATGTTTACCGTCTACACTTTTACGTGTGACAATTAACACAATCGACTATAACATGTGATTTTAAGATCACGAGTGGGAGAACAATTGTTCTCAATGCAAACCATTATTGTATATCTAATGTCAACTATTTTTTTAATATAAAGTTTACTTATTTTCGTATCCGTGTCTTTTTTCGTGAATGGAGAAAGCCACGAGCAAAGCAGGTCATTTTTGTATCTCTCATATCAACCATTTTGTTTTTATATTTTTACTTATTGACGTATCCGCGTCTTTTTTTTCGTGAATGGAAAAAGCCATGAGCAGTGCATGTCAAACACAACTTGCAGCAGGCCCTATTGAGCAACAGTTTGTTAATGAGTGGTCGTTGACCCTTGCAAGAAAAATATGTTCAGATTCTGTAAACCATACTCCATCTTGTGGTAATCAAAACATCCGTTTGTAGGTCATTGCCAGTGTCACATTTTACCTTGTTTGTAAACTTGTTCTCGCCATGAACTATATTTCCACTTGACCTTGATATTAACAACCAACTAATCAATCAATCATACCAACATCTCAGCAACAGGCCTTCTGCAATATGAAAATTGACGATTCACAATATACACTTCGTGTTCAAATTGTTCTTTAACAAATTCCTAGCTGGAGAATGTTCATTGCCGTTTTCTCGGATATCCTGTTGGGTTTCTTGTCGCCACCCCACCCCAAAACTTTTCAATCTTTCGACTTTGAGCGTACCAATGAAGCTTATTCTCGTAGTGAGTCGTGCACACTAATTTAGATTTCTACGCTTTTATTAAATTCCTACTGGTTCTAAGTGAAGAAAATACTATGTGTTATATGTTAATCATGGATGATATAAGGGAGTCAGTCTGTATTGCCGAGTGTTTAAAGTCACTGACTTTCTTACCACAAGCCAAACACTACTGATATGGGTTCACGTCCTGGTACCCGGTTCAAGTATTAATGTTTTCATACATGCAACAACGTGCGGTTCGATATAGCTATCCCGCTCTTTCTTCTCCTTTTAAATCTAATAATTTTGAAATAAAATGCTGTAAATGTCGATAACAAATTAATAATCTACCTATATCAAGATGGGATGATATATACCGTTTCCACATTTAGATATCCTGCCATTTTCAATAAGGAAACGTTTCCAACATTTTGTTTTCGCAACTGAAATATATATAATTTACATTTCTTTTCTATTTAAAGGTGTTGGGGTTTTTTTCGGTAAGGATCGAGTTCGTGAAATTGTCTCAAGTGCTAGGTTTTTATATTTCAAAAACTCTGAACAGAAAGGTTTCTTTGATTTGTTTAACCAAATGTGTACAATTGAACAACAATAAAAGGAAAAACAAGTCCCACACTGTCAAAACAGTTCCAACATCAAATTAGAAAATGATCTTAGAAACAGAGGTAACATCCACACCATAACATACGAGTGCTATTGACCAAACGAAAGATTTTTATTATTTTATTTTGGTCTTTTAATGCCACTTTCAGCAATATTTCAGCTATATCATGATGCCCAGTTTTAGTAGTAGAAGAAGCCGGTGTACCCGTAGAGAACCACCGACCATGGGCAAGTAACTGATAAACGTTATCACTTGCGAATGCGAGTCGAGTGCACCCTCTTTTATAATTTACAAAGCCGGGCGCGAACCCACGCCGTATTGGTGATAGGTTTATATGAGTTGTTAGGTAATTCAACTACCTAACTCATTGAGCCACACGGGCCCTTCAAACGAAGAACCGTTAAATAATACATGTACCATCTACAATGTACGAGAACAATTTTATTATTTTTTCTGTTAGGGCAAGTTAGTTCAATAAATGGTACGGTACACATATATTATCTGTAAAACGACATTGTATTATAGTATTAATGAATGAGTGTTTTCATATTGGCCCTGTTATATTTTCAAGGTCTGTAATAATGGCCCGAGGATGGCTGTAATGACCCGAGGCAACGCCGATGGCCATTACAGCCATCCGAGGGCCATTATTACAGACCGAGAACATATAACAGGGCCAATATGAAAACACCCATTTATTAACCAATAAGAATAAGAATTCATGTTAGGATTTTTTTTTTTTTTAACTTTTCAAAAAACTTACCTGTATTTTTACAAATAAGGGTAATAACAAAATTACCGAACTCCGAACAATCTTACAAAGGGAAAGTCAAAACTCATAAGTATATAAACAGACAAAATCAGTCAACAACCGGAAAACTGTGAAAACCGTAATGACCCTGACTTGGTACAGGCATTTCTAAAGAAATGGTGGGTTGAATCAGATTTTAAAGTGCCAAACCTCCCGCTTTCATTACGGCTCAAAGTTTCCGGCTGTCACTATAACAGTATTCATAACAATTGCAGACTCCTTTCAAAGTACATGTTTCGTTCATATTGGTGCAAATATGAGGTATATAAATATTTTATTCATTATATCATATATTTCAACAATGCCTTTGATAATACATGTATTTAGATATTCACTATATTTCTATCTGAATAGAGTTACTTCCCCTTTCAAATTTATCGTTTTTAAAATTTCTTTCATATGTATTCAAATTGTTATATTTGTAAGTGTTGGTCCAATTCTAATATTTATATAGATATATAACAATTCCAAAAATCTGAAAAATCTATTGTAAAATTTTAATTTTTATGGTTAATTTGAATTTTGTTGTAACCAAATCTTACCTACTGTAACACTTTTCAAATTTAAAGAGATATATATAATGTTGAGCACTCATTGTAGTTGTGTTGTAAGAAAGGTGAAAAGGTTAGCACTCCCCTTTGAATATAAGAAATATTTTTAAATATAAATGCAATCTACGTGTCATAACCGGATGTCATAATGGCCCTGTTAATCCGTAATGGACGTCAAAGCCATAATGGACCGGCTGTAATTACCTTATTGTATTGATATAAACCAGTCTATTTTGTACATATTAATACCTATTGGTTAATAATATAGTGTTACTAACTGGCTGTTTCTGTATTGGCCCTGGTATCACTGTGTATCATTGACACCGGAAATTGTGTAACAGGCAAGCGGGAGAACAATGACGGATCGCACACACGAGGTAGGAATTTCATAATTTATTCTTGTTTATGCTTGTATTATGTTGTCAAGGAGTTATATGCCAATTTGTAAGAAATGTAGCAATGAATCGCACCATATATAACCATGCAGAATGTTTTATGCGTCGTTTTAATCTCAAAATAAGTGCATCTGGTACCTGTCAAAACAATCATGCAACGCTTTAAATCGACTCGAGCGTCATTGTTTGGACGCATATCGCGTATTTTACGGAAAAAGTAGCAGCTATTGGTCATTATAACTTAGTGTCAATTCAATATTTTTGTAGAAATAGCTTATTCTGGACGATTTTAGTCAAAATATTTCCATTGCGTTGTACAGCGAATTGTTCAGTACTGTACGGTGAATTGCCTAAAAATAACATTCGTACTGTAAGGCAGCTTGCAGTTATAATCAATAAAATCTTGCCATTATCTATATTAAAGGGTTCTTCAACCTTTGGTTTTAACTGTTTTTCTTTCTTTTCGGACAAGACAGTTTAATTATCAATTTGAAAAGTAAACTTTGCACAGGATGTTGCAATCATGTGATTTCATTATAGAGATCAACGAAATTCCATAATCTCACGTGTTTGCTAAGAGATATTACCCAGATAATCTTCCGATTTCATAATGGAAAATTTGCATAATGCTTTAGTTTTTATGTGCTATATTCTGTGTTTCGCTTATATTTGCTTCTCTTCCCTTTTCTCTCGTACATGTTGTATGAATGCTGTCTTATCATGATAAATTTCTTATGCTTTTTTTCTATATATATTTGCATACATGTATGTTTATTCTTTATGTGTAATGACAATCCAAATTTGCTTTTAAATGTTTTCCCACAAGTTTGGCAAAGGTGTGTGTCTGAATCGCCTTGGTGCTCATCTTTGTTGGATATTTTGGCCTTGGAAAAAGCAGATGTTGCTGTGTCTGTCACTGCGACTATTTTTGCGGTATGTCTTCTGATATGTTTGTTAAAGTTACTTTTATCAGCAGTGGAATAAGAGCAGTGGTCACAGACATGATGAAGATGTCGACTTTCCTCCAATGGAGATATCTCAAAAGATTGATCTAGTTCCATCTGAAAAACACAAAACACGTTGTACCTTTAAAATGAATTGCAAAACTAAACTTGACAGCAATTTTAGAAATTTACAGAATATACGGAGGTTTCAGCCATGTACAATGTAGTTTCTGGGAAAAATGCTATTAGGCCAGAATATTCGAAGAACTAATGGAGAAGTGAGAGATATGAAAAGGCACAGTCTAGGATTACGTGGATTACGTAATCGTAGCCTGAATTCTACAATTACGTGACTGCCGGAAGTTTAGAAATCACAGTATCGGTTTCCGGATACGGGACTGTTAATTTATGTATATCAAGAAATGTAACCATAGTGAGACTCTGGAGAATATGATTATGTGAATTCGTATCTAGTTTTACTAAAGGATAATAAAATAAATCAGTATTAAATTGAGGGGGTGGACGGGAACCCGGGAGTGAGGGGGCGGGAACTGGGAGTTAGGGAGGCGGGAACCGGAAATGAAGCGGGAGTAAGGAGAGGAGGGAAGCGGGAGTACACAAAATGTTAGGGGAGGGAAGCGGGAGTAAGGGCGGAGGGAAACGGAAGTCAGGGGGTAGGAAGCGGGAGTCAAGGGGGAGGGAAGCGAGAATTGGCGACCCCCTGTCCACCCCTCTAAGTTATTAGCGCTCAGTTTCATTCTCTTCCATTACTATACGATAATCATCTTATTGGCATTGCACATTTGTAGTTTGATCGACAAGCGGCGCTAATCTAATACAATTACAATATTGTTTGCAATATGTTAAAGTTTTAATTATCCTTAATAAACAATGTATAAAATATCATGAAGTCACATAATCATAAATGTGCAATGCCAATAAGATACATACTGTATATAGTAGTAATGGAAGAGCATGAAATTGAAACTTATTTATATCTAATACTGATTTATTTCATTATCCTTTAGTAAAACTATCTATTAAAATCACGAATTCACATAATCATATACCCCACAGTCTCAGTATTGTAACATTTCTTGGTGTCCGAAAAAAGTAACAGTCCCGTATCCGGAAACCAATATGGTGATTTCTCAAATTCCGCCAGTCACGTAATCGTAGAATTCAGGCTACGATTACGTAATCCACGTAATCCCAGTCAGTACCATATGAAAACGTGTCACAAAGGAAAACATAGCAACAGAAATGTTGGTAGTAAGGATCAAGGAGCTCTAACAAAAATATCTGCAAAATTCACGTCTATGCCATATGCGTGCAAGGAACATATACAGGTATACGTAGTTGCAAAATAGGAATTTGATGAGCAGAGAAAATTGAAGATTGATCACATAGTACACGTATAAGCTTAACAATACAAAACATGATGCCAAATTTGAAAACGCTCCGATACGTAATTGCTAAGGCACAGACCATTTAAGGGGGGCTATGTTTTTTCCTAAGCAAAAATTATTTCTTGATTATTAAGAAAAAAATATGTTTGAAAAAATAAAATAATTTGCTTCTGCAGTTTTCAACACTGACAGTAATGCTAAATTCCCCCCCCCCCCCCCCCCCCCCCCCAAAAAAGAAATGCTTTACGTGTTAAAAAATATTTTCTGTTCGCGAGAAAAAAACATAACCCCTCCGCTTAAAGTTAAACGGTATAGCTGTCTAAGAAAAATGTTACAGAAATTAGAGTGACGGGGGCATTATACACCCTTCATCGGAGTGGGAGTGTCATTATGTTAATATGTGAAAAGTCAAGGAAACAACAGCCCATCTCCCAAGTGACGGGCCCATTAAAAATAGACATCTAGAGGTCACCATATGATCTTCAATGAAGAATGTGATTTTCACCTCCCCTATTCCCCTATACTCTTGTGTTCCCATACTTGCGTGTGCATGTACATGTTGTGTGATCAATGAAAAATCTAAATTTTACACAAAAAATGCACAAAAGACTGAGAAAAAAAGAAACATCTCAGATTGAACATCCCGTTTTCAGGATTTCCGTATGGCAATTCGCTGTACATAACATTTGCAAGCCGCCGCACTGTCACATGGTTTCAGCTCTCAATTCGCTGTACAACGCAATGAAAATATTTTGACTAAAATCGTCCAGAATAAGCTATTTCTACAAAAATGTTGAATTGACACTAAGTTATGACCAATAGTTGCTACTTTTTCCGTAAAATACGCGATATGCGTCCAAACAATGACGCTCGAGTCGATTAAAAGCGTCGCATGATTGTTTTGACAGGTACCAGATGCACTTATTTTGAGTTTAAAACGACGCATAGAACATTCTGCATGGTTATATATGGTGCGATTCACTGCTACATTTCTTGCAAAGTGGCATATAACTCCTTGACAACATAATACAAGTCTAAACAGGAAAACATTATGAAATTCCTACCTCGTGTGTGCGATCCGTCATTGTTCTCCCGCTTGCCTGGTACACAATTTCCGGTGTCAATGATACACAGTGGGTATAGATTCGAGGTTAGCAGTATTGGCCCCTAGAATCTATACCAGGGCCAATACAGAAACAGCCAGTTTGTAACACTTTTATTAAATAATCTAACTGGTCGTATGACAGGGCCTTATGAATATTTTTCCAGGGCCGTATGGATAAATTAACAGGGCCGTATGGATATATTGACAGGGCCGTATGAGCATGGTTTTTATGGCACTAATGATGACCAATAATATAGTGTTACTAACTGGCTTGACAATGGTGATTACTTTTACCTATGTAACATTTTGCCACCAACGGCAGTATTCGGAACGCACCTATGACAACACATGTTTCCTTCCCCTATACTGTAATATCCCCTCGAACTGCTGATATGAAAACATGATTTTAAATAAAAGTATGATTCTTCATTTGTACAATTATGCAAAAGAGAAAGTTTTGAAATGAACTCCTCTATGTAAAATGCAGCTCGGATTAAAACCGGAAGTGAAATTATCCGTATTGGCCCCGGGTTAATACTTATTGGCCCGGGTCCGAAATGCCGTATTCAAATAGGCAATTAATATGAGAGGAAAAATTAAAACCGTATTAGTCAGGCAGATTTTGTCATAATAGGACAGATTTTTACATATTATTTAATAAAAAGGGTTATTCAACATATACTACTTTTACTTTCGTAACTATTATGAAATGTTGGGACAAGGACACACATATTTGTTTAAATTTGAATACATAATATTTAGACATGTGGGTGTACCACGTCTAGTGTAAATAAACTTATATTTACATTAACTGGACATACAAAAATGTGCGCCCATGAAATCTGCGTATCCAAAATAAAAAATTAAAACCGTATTAGTCGGGCAGATTTTGTCATAATAGGACAGATTTTTACATATTATTTAATAAAAAGGGTTATTCAACATAACCTACTTTTACTTTCGTAACTATTATGAAATGTTGGGTCAAGGACACACATATTTGTTTAAATTTGAATACATAATATTTAGACATGTGGGTGTACCACGTCTAGTGTATATAAACTTATATTTACATTGACTGGACATACAAAAATGTGCGCTCGTGAAATCTGCGTATCCAAAATATTTTGTTTTTAAAGCACAATTCCAAGAATAACAAGTACAGTCAAACCTGTATTAAGAGGTCACCTTTGGGACAAAACAAAAGTGTTTTTAAAGACAGGTGACCTCTTAAAAGAGGTTCAATTCATATAAACTTCTCTATGACAGGAGAAGAAAAAGGTGATCTTTTAATACAGGTGACATCATGGGCAGATTTGACTGTACACGTTTCCAAATAATTTCATAAACTGACATTAGCAATAGTTGTGTCTGTTTTGTTATTTTTGACCTTTTGATTCTCTGTCACATTTGTTACTTTGTCATACGAAAACCCCAAAATTAACATTGATTGCTATATTTTGTTATTCATGTTTTACCAATACTTGATCATTCCATGACATTACCGTTACCTCTGCTGTGATTGAACTCCAAGGCTTTTAAGACATATTTATTCATTCCCAGATAATGGTACCAATAGCAGCCAGACTATGTGAAAAAATGAACTTCAAAATAAAAATTTGAATGATATTTCAAAACTATTCACCTCTTTTATGTTAAATTTTCACACGTTAAATATTACTTATAACAAATATATGACAATTTCAATTTGCATGGGCTTGAAACACAGTTACGGAGGTTATGTAGAACCACAATCGGGCTTGTATGGAATTTGCAAATTATTTTTCATCCTTTTATCATTCATATAATCAGAAACAATCATTAAACAATAGAAAAATATCCAGGTGTTTTGCAACAAATCAAAATAACAAAATTGTTGATGTTGAAAGACATTTACAGATTCCGTATATATTATCATAAGAAAAACTAATATGTTCTAGATTATCAAATTTATTTTGTTTCGTTCACATGAAGTTCTTTTGTCCACGAACATATACTTTAAATGTTTAGCTGCATAAATTTATAGAGGATGACCATATTATACCACTAGAATGGATAGGAGCGAACCTTATTGAGGAGGAACAATTGGTTACGGAGGTTATGGAAACATACCAATATTTTGTTGTGCAACATTTATAGGGAAAATGAATTGCTATAGAATGTCTTAAGAATTTTGACATCAGATTTAATGAAAAAAGACGTGTCAAATATGTACATTTTGTCACCAGGTCGTATTACTCTCGTTTTTTCATATTCTTTCATTATGATGAAATGAGCCCGATTGTTATTGATTATCCTGAATTTCTACACTTGCAAGGCATGGTAGAAATACCATGCAATGAAATAAGCAAGAACAGGTTCGTTAAAGACATCTTTTGACTCTAGTATAGCTACTTGAAAAAATAATGTACACATTTCAGTTAATCAACTACGTTACGGAAGTTAGCAGAAAAAACACATGTATGTTTTGGAAGCCAAAATTTATAACTTGAACATCCTAACATAAACAAAATAAACAGTCTAATTTTGGGAAAGTTCTTCTATTTTTGTTAATTCACATTCCGAATTCCGGAAAATATCTGTCCAAGGCGATATATCGTTATGGAGGATAGCGTTACGGAGATTAGGGTCAAAGATATTATCTATTTAATTATAAAACATATCAAGAAAAAAATAGTCAGAACTCTTTTAATTTAGGGAAAGTTCTTCTATTTTTGTTAATTCACATTCCGAATTCCGGAAAATATCTGCCCAAGGCGATATATCGTTATGGAGGATAGCGTTACGGAGATTAGGGTCAAAGATATTATCTATTTAATTATAAACATATCAAGAAGAAAATTCTCAGAACTCTTTTAATTATGTCCTACTGTACCATTCATCGAATAGAGACTGCGTCTTTTGGTTTTATTTGTGTTATTTTACTACAAACAACGGTATGTAGGATAGGTTCTTATATGTCACAAACGAAAAATATCAATGTAACTGCAAATATTTGAGAAAAAAAATGTTGATGCCATAAAAGAGCATTTATTTTAATGTATGTGGACAATATCTTATTTTTTAACTACTGTTTTAGGTGGATAGGAAAAGAAATACACGAGGGAATTATTTAATTGTCCGCGTTACGGTAGGATAGAGGTATTTCTGCGACATAGGAAAAGTTGTGCCAAGTCAAAGATAAGAGCTTTATTGATTCTACAAGTATGCAGTTCCTAATCTATACCTTCAAATGAGTCCATAAAAGTTAAATAAATCAAACAGTTTGTGTTTTACCGATCAAATATCGCCTTTAAACTGAAAATAGTGTGTAGCGACATCAAAGTTTACCCCCAAAATCGGTACCTCTTGGAGCTCGAAATTGAATATCCGACAAACTAATATGTGAATATATGTTTATTCATTGCCGTGAAGCATGGGCACGCAAATATTCATACTTAAATTTGTTCTACTAAGCCTTGCGAATTTTTGTCAACCTAACGACAGTTAATTTCCCTAATTGTGTCAATTATGTGGGAATGACTAATATGTGCATCCTTTCTTTTATGGGGCCGTCGTGGCCGTGATAGTATGGTATGCAAGACAGATTTACAATTACCTATTCAATCAGTACATATCACCTCTAAAGTTGTCGGTTCGATTCCCACCCAGGCGGGTGTACTCGATATAACATTATGCGATACAATTTGTCAGTGACTTGAGGCAGGTCGGTGGTTCTCTCCGGGTATTCCAATTAATAAAACTGACCGCCAGATAAAACTAAAATATTTTTTGAAATTGGCGTTACACACTACAACCCTAACCCCTTAACCATTTTAACAGCCACTCAGTATACATGTATGTAGAATTCAGTAAATGGCATTGTGTTTATACCCAAAGGTCTTAACAAATATAGTTAATTTAATTTTCTCATCACAGAGTAACAGAATAAGACGATATCCGTAGTCCGCATTCCGGATACAATAAATCAACAGTGCAAGCATAAGGGTAGAAGAAATGGGCACCTCGGTTGCTGAGTGGTTAATGTCGTTGACCATTACCCATCTCTCATATGCGTTAATGCTATTCACTCGATGTCGGATATTTCCCCGTTCAGTTGGTTATGTCTCGTCAACGCCGGTCAAAGGTTACGGTCCCCTTCCTCTCCTATTTGAAGGTGAGGTGGATCTTAACCCTTGTGATGGCTACGATAGCTATATCTGTCCGGGATATTTCCTGGTAGGCATGATATAGCTGAAAGTGAAGATGACACCCAATAACCTTAACACAACAAGTAAACAAAATGGGATCCACTGCAAAATCCAACGAAATGCGTTATCAGGAAAGACGAGAAATTTAACATTAATTTCTTGTTAAACTGTATCAAAATAGCATGGTCAAGCAACTATTTTGTCATGAGGGACAATTACTATATGGGGAATGGAGGGGGCTATGAGTGATTGTTGTTTAACACCAAATGCGCAATGTTAAGCTATATTATGACGAAAACAAGTGCCATCCTATGAGATGATGATGATATCCGCTTTGTACTAGATCAACACTCTTAGTTGGATTTTAATAGTTTTAGCTCACTGAAACAACAGTCCACGTATTCACATATCGCATCATTGTGACACATTAACCTGATTCCGAACAGTCTCTGCTCTTACTGCGTTCTTAGCGCTAAAGCGACAAATCTACCGCACTAGAGACGAACAAACTAATCATGGTTTTGACCTAAATACATTGGCATGAATTCTTAAAATGTGGATGTTGTCATTATTTTTTTCATTTTTTGAAGTTTGTGCTTAAAAACAGCTGAAAAAATAAATACTCCACATTCATCGAATTACCATGTTAAGTCTTATTGAATTATTAACTCCTTCTACCCGGGTCTCAAGTTTTGTTGCTATGCGAACATTTCAGGTTTTTTGAACAGTGAAAACAATGTATAGTTGATATCGGCTTGATAATGTGTTTCACAATATATTATATGAACTAAAAGTAGACGGGAGTGTAATAATGGACATTTAAATATTAGAATATTAATTTATTTTTTGTCTGATTCATCATTTGCTACATCACTAAAATGGCGAATATCCATGTTGAAATTTCCACACTTCGGAAAACCTGGAGGTGGCTTAGGAATGTCCGCAAAAGACTCGTTCAAAACCATAGCCATTCCATCATTTGAATGCATGTCTATGTGGCAATGAAGGAACCATATTCCTGGAGTGGTTGCCGGAAATCGTACAACAACATAGCCGCCACTTGGTACAATGACGGTATCCTTGAGTACAGCTCCCCGCTGTACCATATCCGGTACATTTCCATTCAACCATGATGTGTTACGCCATGTTGCATCATTACACAAACTTTCTCCTGGTTTAGTGTTTCCCCTGCAGTCAATGTCGTTACAATCTCTGATAAATGCTCCGTTGCTGTGATTGTACACCCCATAACCCACTTTAACTACCATAAAGGCATGTCCATGCATGTGTACGGGATGATCATCAATTCTACCTTGTCCCATATTCAGGAATGTCATTTGAATTAGGTCATCTTTATTGATAGACAAAGAGTTCATACATTGACACAGTGTTCCCTCACCACATGTTTGATTTGTACATTGGTTGTCCAATTCATCTGGCTGCGTTAGAGCGGACACCGTTGGAAGCACGAACTGTCTCCCATTGATTGAGGCTGGTCCTTCTTTCCCATTTTCCCCCGGAAAGGCAAAATTGAGGAAATATTCTTTATATTTTCCAACAACGGGGTGAGGTGTTGGTATGTTAAGTTTGCAATGAAGTTCAGTCAGTCGAACACACCTCACATTTTTGGTTTCAGGATAAAAAGGATATGGGCAATTTACAACAGTGCACTTACTAGTTGATGTACATACGGTCTTCTGTGATGTTGGTTCTGACGACGGGGCACCATGGTAGCTTAAAATTGCCTCCGCCCTTTTCATGAATTCTCTATCTAACGTTTCACCTCGAACCCAATAATTGCCAACCGGTTGGGAAGCGTCGAGAATGAAATCATATCTTTCTCCAGGGGCTATTATAAATGATTCAGCTACAACTGGTGTAATATCAAAGCCGTCCACAGCTACCATTGTTAAATTATGTTGATCAACTGAAATCCTCCACGGATAAAGAGCACCTGTACCAATTACTCTAAATAGGTATTTTTGTCCTCGTGTCACTTTAAACATTTCTAGTGGAGCACCATTGTTTGTCCTGTCTGTTATCCAGAACCGACCACGCCCATTTATTAATCCAGAATGCGTGTTGTATGTAGTATATCGTATTCTATTAAGATTAATAGATGGGCGGATTTTCTGTCTGTTTCTGTACACACCCCCAAGTTCCTCCATCATGTCGTCGGTATTAGACCCGTAATCATGATTCCATTCAAATATTTGCATTACGTGTTCATCCATAGCCACTGGTGGTGACTTCTTTCTAATAATAAAAGCTCCAAATAGTCCATTAAGTCTCTGATGGCCCATATGCGAATGGTACCAAAACGTACCAGCAGGCGTGGCCTTGAACATGTATGTAAATTTCTGTCCAGGTGAAATGGGACACTGGGTGATATAAGGTGGTCCGTCCATCCACGGCGTGTCTTTCATTTCAACTCCATGCCAGTGAATAGACACGGATTCGGACTGTAGATTATTATTTACACGAATAACAACAGTTTGTCCTTCATAAACGATAATGGATGGACCTGGTAAAGTACCATTTACTGACACTATTAACTTGAAAGAATTTTCCCATCCATCTGCAGAAATGATGTCAGTGATATCGACAGGTGTGGAGTTTACTGGGTCCGTGACGTTGTATTGATATAAATTGCCATTATAAGGATAAACAGAACCATCTTCGTTCACCATCGGTAACTTGTAACTTATATCGAGCGATGTTTCACAAATCTTTGCATGTTGATCGCATTCAAATGCTCCAACGGTGCTCACAGTCAATAGAAAAATATACAATTCGAACATTGTGTTGCCGAATCTGTAATGAAAGACATTTTTCTAGATCAATTATTAAATCTTTTAGTTTGTAGATTGGTAACATTTCATCTGGTTTTCTCATAAATGTGTACATAAGTAGGAGACGTGTTTCCGAAAGGGTTGGTGTAGGAACCGTCGTGATTGTGATCGCATGGTTGTTGCATTAACTACCTATACAATCAGTGCCTATCACCACTAGAGTTGTGAGTTCGAATCCCGCTCGTGGCGAGATTACAACATTATGTGATAAAGTTTGTCAGTTTTCTTCGGGTACTTCAGTTTCCTCCCAAAATAAATGTGACCGCCACAATATAACTGAAATATTGTTGAAAGTGGCGTAAAACACCATAACGCTAACCCGAAAGTATTGTACGGGGACGTATCAACCCGTCCTTATAGATCAATACCTCTTGCATGATGAATGCCGCATTCCTTACACTTAAGCAACAACTTGCTTTCAGCAGCTCCTATTGAAAGACAATATGTTAGAAGGGGTCGTTGGTGGATTAGTGCAAGGCAAAATTAGTCACCTATCCCTAATTTATAATTATCATATTGGCAATCAAAACACTTGTCTATAGGCCCGCACAGCCCAGTGGCATCTTTAACCTGCATGATTTATTGTTTGTAAGTCGTTAATACAGTTGAAATGATGTTCTCTTACTGTTAAAACAGCAATTAATTAATTAAATAATGACACAATTGTATTATCTTATGCAACAAATATTTCGTTCAATAATTGAGGAATAAGAAGTGTGTCAGAAATCAGGCATAGTGTGTAATAAAAATCCACAAGGAAAAGTGATATTTAGGATTTTTTCTAGTGGATAAGAACGATGTTCTATTTATAGAGGGATATATGAATGTAAACAACTCATTAACAAAGGTGAGCTCGCCAAACAAGTTATACATGTAATATCATTGTTTATCGAGAACTACTGATTACTGATTTAAAAACATTAACATGTCTCAACAAAAGATGATCACAAGTTTTATTTCCACTGCTTCTGTCCAAAAAGTTTCTGAAAATGTACCCAAAAGTATTTCGTCAGAAAATATAGAATCCAGTCAAGATGTAGCTTTTGACGAAAGCCCGCCTAACGTAAAATTAAACCCAGCCAAAAGATTTCATTCATGTTTATCAAGTGATTCCGATCACAGCTTATGTATTGAAAACGAATTGGAAACTATTAAAA
Organism: Bathymodiolus brooksi; assembly: GCA_963680875.1. Classification (NCBI taxonomy): domain Eukaryota; kingdom Metazoa; phylum Mollusca; class Bivalvia; order Mytilida; family Modiolidae; genus Bathymodiolus; species Bathymodiolus brooksi. The sequence goes on from OY804575.1 coordinate 62,294,641, forward strand.
CTACTTTGGACAAAGTTGTAAAAAGAGATGATATTGAAAATATCGTATCTAACATCATGGGCAAACTTGTTATAAACTTAAAGAAAGAGATAAAACAAGAAATAATGGCCGAAGTAGGAAAAGAAACAACAAAAATGAGAAACGAGTACAACGCAAAAATATTGAATATGGGCGAGCGAATTGACGTACTAGAATTCGACAATGCAAATTTGTTAGAAAGAAACGCTGAGCTACACACTGAGCTCAAGAGTTGGAAAGAGGATATCAAAGAAATAGGAAATAGGTCGATAGACACTATGCGCCAAGGAAATTGGAATGAACAATATTCCAGAAAAAAGAATGTAAAAATATATAATATGCCAGAAAACAGAGGCGAGAAACTTCCAGTTAGTTTGATAAATCAGTTGAAGGAAAAACTTGATATAAATATTGATCGCTCAGATAGGAAGACCTGCAGTACCAAGACCGATATTGATTAAATTTCTGAGAATGGAATCCAAGATCGCCCTCCTCCGCCGGAAGAAGGACATTAGTGAAATTTTGCATGTGAAAATCGGAGATGACATTGCAAAACAAAATCAAGGACTTTTAAACAGACTACACCTGCATGATAAAATTACAAGTGCTTGGTTTTTCAATGGACACGTATTTGGTACTGATGAAAAAGGGGGTCGATACAAGTTTGACATTTATGATAATATCAATGAGAAAATAAGATAAATATCAACATTATAACATGTAGAATATAATTATGTAAATTGTTAATAATATTATTAGTATCATTTTCCCCAGTAACCAATTAATTATTGCTTCTATTTTGTCGTTTGTCTCTGTTTTGCAATTTTTACTTTTATAGAGCACGGAATATTTTCCATGTCGTTACCGGATATGTATTTGGTTGTTTTTTTCTTAATCATAACAAAACTTCCGGTTGTAGTACTAGTCATCAGCGCAAATGAAAATGTACAAATGTAGGTGTGCCTTTTCATAAAATGATAGTATATATGCCCCAGATTATGAATTTAGATAACGGTACACTGTTTTATACACATCATATTATGACAAAACGGAGATGCATATCCTTTTTTTTGTTTTTACTGATAGACTTATATTATTGCTTCAAAAATATGATCGTATTGCCCATTAGTCCGAGATTCCTCTGTCGTTTAACGGCATTTATAAAGTTGCTGTAGCCGTTCAACGTCAGAGGGTAATATATACGGAAAACAGCGGATTTGCCTCACCAGCTCTAGGATCGGCACATTTCCACGTTTCGTGGCTATCGGATTTTATTTTCTATCAGAAACCCTTATATAAATCGCTTCACCAATCATTTTTCTATTCATTCAAAACCATCTTACCCTCAGAAAGTGGTGTTACACTCCATTACAGCACGATTTTGCCTTAGATCCTATTATTCCGCCATTTGACTTCCATTTTCGAATCTACAAACGTGAACTCGCGATACTAACTGAATGATAACAGTAACGCATTGCATGATGGGAGCTACTTAATTCAGCGCACCAAATTATTTGAGCATTATTTGCATACGTAAACAACATTCAAATCACATGGAAGACCATACATTTAAGCGTATTCTACAGGACAAACAGTCCATCTATAGATCAAAGCAGAGCAGAAGGAAATAATACAGAATGTGTTGGAAAGAAAAGATTCAATGGCAGAGTGTTGCCAATGGGCTTCGGAAAGAGCATGTGTTACGTTCCCCTTTTTTGGACAAGGTACTACATCATTTTTTTTTCTTATGGTTATCTGTAATTCACTATTGCTGTTAAAATCATTACCAATCAATATAATCAACTGTATTAAATTTTATGTTAATTGTTCTGCCTTAACAGGCGTGTATGATTGGCAATACAAATATTTGTTTGTTTGTTTATATGCAAATCATCTCCCATGATACATTGCGGTAATCGTGGTTTTCTCGTAGTCACGTGACAAATGTTTTAAAAATGGAAGACAAATGGCGGAATCATAGGATCTAAGGCAAAATCGTGCTGTAATGGAGTGTAGCACCACTTTCTGAGGGTAAGATGGTTATGAATGAATAGAAAAATGATTGGTGAAGCGATTTATATAAGGGTTTCTGATAGAAAATAAAATCCGATAGCCACGAAACGTGGAAATGTGCTGACCCAGAGTTGGAGAAGCAAATCCGCTGTTTTCCGTATGCATTGCCCTCTGACGTTGAACGGCTATAGCAACTTTATAGATGCCGTTAAACGACAGAGAAATCTCGGACTAATTGCCCATATTATAGCCATGCTTGTCTTCTTCTTCTTCCAATAAAGTTCTCTCCTCATTGATCCTTAGTATTACGTCTTTCTATATCTAATTAATATGCATCGTAGTCGGTATCTTACACATATTATATATACGTAAATGAAATTATATTGTCGCATCGCGTCGTGCGTTCAAAGAAATAATTTATTATGAAGGAAATATATACAGGACCAGTGATTCCATAGGCATAGGTATTTTCATTTTAGCTGGACAATCAGTCCATTGACATTGTAAAGTTATACTTTTTTAACTGAACCATATTGTATGGTCCAGAATATGGTACAGTGCAGTCGGAGACATACCGTGATGAGTCGCTGCTGTGGGCGTGTCGCTCATCTTGGTGACGCTGATATATGTGTATTTGCTCTGTTTGGCATATCTTCGGGGTTTCTTATGTATTTGAAGTGTTACTAGCTATCACCCAAAATGCACGGGAGAGTGGGTGTATCGGTGCCGCTGGGAGGGGTGATGTGTCTGCAGCTGTGATTCGTCGCGCTATGTCTCTGACTGTACTGTAGTTTTACCCTTTGCCTACCGAAACAATATGTTTACCGTATTTTACTGATTGTCCCATAGACTTTGAGAATGGCCTTGTGACTCTTGTACATCATAAACATGTCTATATATATATATATTGATTTCCACTTGTCATTGAAAAAGAAGAATGCATGCAATGTCCTGTTCTGGTCTTAGTTATTCTATAAATATGTTAGAAAATAGAGGGAAGTACTTGGAATATACTCTGACTACAGAGAATATGATATATATATATGGCATATACATATACACTACTGTAGCTATTAAGATAGTAGATTTACCCTCTAACTTGCCAAGTTGTTATTAATTTTTCACATACTCCTTCCAAATTTGTTCAAAAAGATTGATCATTTCAGTGTTATCATGTAGATCAGATCCAGTGAACATTTCACATATGTCCAGCTGCATTTTCAAAAATACTTTAATTCATACAGACTAAGCAAGTGTAAGTTCGTTAGTGTAAATACTTTCTTTCTCTCTTTATTTTTTATTAATGCCACTTGGGTGTGTTTGTTTTTTATACAGTGAAAATGTTTATGCAGTGTGCAGGAGTTAATTTGAGGTTTCTCATATGGTCTGTAGCTATATATACAAATGTATTAAAAAAATATTTCTGAAATAGAATGCACTTTTATTGTTGTAGACTATGTAAGGTATATTGTATACACAATTAAGTTTACTTAATTCATATTATATGATCCACTCATGTGACAAAACATGTATATATATGTAAGTGTGTGTGTATGTGTATATACAATGTATGTATATATATATATATATTTATGTGTGTATGTGTGTATGTGCATGGTTTAATGAACTTAAGAGCAAGACTATAGTATTAGAATTATGAGTGAAAATTCTAAGAAACAATTTGTGTTTGTGTTGTAAATTATTTAGACCTCTTTTAATTACATATCAGTGACTCAGAATGGTAGTAACACTTTATATGTTGAAGCTCTAAACATCACAGGCATTTATTTCATTACAGACTGACTTAAATTAAAATTAACTGTGAACAGCAATATCTCTTCAAATTTTTTTTTTTTTTATTTATTTTTTTTCCTTTCTGCAAAATTTACTTTCTTTATTTATGGTTACTATTATTACATATATTTATAAGAACCAGAATTTATACATGAAAATTGCACTATGGGAAAGGGTGGGAAAATTGTATATATCTTTTGTAAATGAACAGTATGAGTACATGCATGAGACTTATGGCAGTGTAGAAATGTATACTATTTATAATTTATTACTTTTTATTTTTTATATACCAATGCCGCTTCCAGATACATTGATTGATTATATGTGTTTTTATATTTTCAAGATAGTAGTTTGTCACGAATTCCCTTTTCTTAATATATGTCGGCTGTAGTCATTGGGTCAATTAATTGTAGGGGACTATCAAATAATGTAAAGCGTTGTGATATTTTTAATAAATGTAGAAATATGTATGATATATCAATTTTAGTAGATACACATAGTACCAAACAAAGAGAAAAACAATGGCAGCACGAATGGGGATATATAAGCAGGTTTAGCTCTCACTCCAGTGCAAGCAGAGGGGTAGCAGTGCTTTTTAAAAATTCATTTGAATTTCATATAAATCAGGAAATCATTGATGAATGTGGCAACTTTATTATTCTAGATATTAATATTCAAGATTATAGAATGACATTGGTTGCAATATATGGTTCTAATGAAGATAACCCAGATTTTTTTTTAAAAAGTTAGTATTTAATATAAACCAGTTTGACAATTCATCAGTGATAATAGCAGGTGATTGGAATGTTGTTCAGGACTATAGAGTATATACTGTCAATTATATAGGAGAAAATAATCCCAAGTCTAAATTGGAAATTCATCAAATGATTAATAGTATGGATCTGGTTGATGTTTGGAGAGATAAAAATCCTGGCGTTAGGAGATACACATGGAGGGGCCCTAATAAAAAACAGAGTCGACTTGACTATTTTCTTGTATCATCTGACATAGAATATTTTGGTCAGTCATCAGATATTGGATTAAGTTATAGCCCAGTTAGTATAGTTCTAAAATTTTTGAATCAAACTAGAGGCAGGGGGACATGGAAATTCAATAATAGTCTGTTAAGGGATGAGGAATTTGTTAAAAAAGTAAAAGATGATATTAAACAGGTAATAGAAGAATATGAATGTGACCCATCAGTTGATTTAGATAATTGTGATAAAGACTTTAATATCAGTTTTCAAATTCTGTGGGAAATGGTTAAAATGAAAATTAGGTGGTCAGCAATTTCTTTAACATCATATAAGAAAAAACAACAAAATAAAAGTGAAAGAGAAATACAAGGTAAGTTGATCAATTTAAATAAACAGTATATTTTAAATCCTTCTGACTCCTTAAATAAAGATATGGAAAAAACAGAGATGGAACTAAAAATCTTGAGAGAGAAAAAGGTAAATGGTATTATAACAAGGGCAAAGGCAAAATGGCAAGTCGAAGGGGAAAAAAGTACCCGCTATTTCTGTAATCTTGAGAAAAGGCATTACCTTGAAAAAACTATTCCTAATCTAATTTTGGATAATGATATAGAAACTTCTGACCAAAATGTGATTCAGTCAGAACTTCAATTGTTTTACAAAAAATTATACTGGAGCACTGAGCCTATTATCAATAAATCCCATGTTGACCTTTTCTTTAATAACAACAATCCATTTATAACAAAACCTACTAAAGAGGAAGTTGTTAAATGTGAGGGTTATCTTACATTTCGGGAATGCCTCTTTTCTTTAAAAAATATGAAAAATTTTAAATCACCTGGTATTGATGGCTTTACTGTGGAATTTTACAAGTTTTTTTTGGAATGATATTAAAATCCCTCTTGTGAAATGTTTAAATGAGAGTCTTGATAATGGTAAATTCTCTGTTAGCCAACGTCAAGGATTGATCACATGCATTCCAAAAGAGGGAAGACCAAAACATTTTCTTAAAAATTGGCGTCCCATTACACTTTTGAATGTTGATTTTAAAATTGCATCAGCCTGTATAGCAAATAGAATAAAACCGATACTTAGAAATATTATCAGTGAAACACAAAAATGGTTTTTAAAAGGTAGGTATATAGGGGAGTGCACTAGACTTATATACGATTTGATAGATAAGTTAGAAGAAGATGATATACCAGGCCTTTTACTATTGATAGATTTTGAGAAAGCTTTCGACACAGTGGAATGGTCATTTATTGAAAAAACATTGCAATTTTACGGTTTTGGACCATCTCTTCAAAAATGGATTAAAGCCTTTTATTGTGATATAAGTACTGCAGTTACTAACAATGGGCATGTTTCTGAATTTTTCTCATTGGGAAGAGGTGTTCGACAAGGAGACCCTCTGTCACCTTATTTATTTATTCTTGTTTTAGAACTCTTGAGTGCTGCAATTAAAAATGACCCAGAAATAACAGGGGTAAAAATAAATGATTCTGAGTATTTATTAAGTCAATATGCTGATGACCCCTCATTGATATTAGATGATAACCCGAAATCACTTGATCAATCATTATTTGTCTTTAATAGATTTTCAGAATGTGCTGGACTGAGAGTTAATTTTGACAAGACCGAAGCAATATGGCTTGGCTCAAGGCGGAGTTGCCATGAACAGCTCCTTCCAGATGAACATTTGTCATGGAACTTTTCTGGAAAATTTAAGTTATTGGGTATTAGTTTTAATTTGTCAGAATCTGATAAAACACTGGAAAATTTTACAGAAAAGGTTCAATCAGTGAAAAAAATATTAAACTTGTGGTCTTATAGAGATCTTACATACATTGGTAAAGTCACTGTTATTAAGACTCTAGCTCTTCCTATTCTAGTTCAAAGCCTTACTGTTTTACCAAACCCTCCAGATTCAATTTTGAATAATATTGAAAAAATATTTTATAAATTTTTATGGAATGGTAAAAAGGACAAGATCAAGAGATCCATTATTATCAATGAATATGAAGAAGGGGGACTAAAAATGCCAAATATTCAATCCTTTTACAAAGCACTTAAAATGTCATGCCTTCATAAACTACTTGACCCTTTCAATCATTCACCATGGAAAGTAATTTTATTGGGTTCTATACAAAAATGGGGAGGAAGTAATATATTATATTTGAGTAAAGAGGGTCTAGAAAAAATAGCAGAAAAAGTTAACCCGTTTTGGAAAGATGTTTTTTTTAAATTTATCAGAGTTGAAACAGGAAAAGGGGGAGTTAGTGGATGGTCAACACGTCTTGAGCCAGCCCATATGGTTAAATCCCTTGATAAAAATAGGTGGTAATATGTGTATGAACAAAATATGTTGTGAAAATGGTGTCTTTTTTGTAAATGATTTAATATCAGAAAATAAAATGCTTTTTACATATGAGGAATTTAAGAATCACTATAATATTAGATTAAATTTTATAGAATATTTCAGTATTCTAAGTGCCATTCCACATAGATGGAAACTTCTGATAAGAGGGATAGGAAAATTAAAATTAATCGAAAATGACATTGTTGATAGACTGAAAAGGGACCCTAAGCCATGCAAATACTTTTCAAAACAATACATGTTAAATGTAAAAATGCTTCCTTTAAACATTCAGAGTAAATGGGAAAAGGAAGTTCATAAGGGGGTTGTTATTGAAGATTATAATTGGAGTTGTATTTACTGTATACCTTTCTCTGTTACAAAAGATACTAAATTACAGGACTTTCAATATAAACTTGTACACAGAATCTTAATTACAAATTCCTTTCTATATAAATGTGGGCTAAAAGAAACTGAGCTATGTATATTTTGTACAGAAACCAAAGAAAGTCTGGTTCACATCTTTTGGGAATGTAATTATGTTCGGAACTTTTGGTTATCAATTGGCAATTTCCTGAAAATATGTGGTCTTAGCTTACCCTTTAATGCAAAGGACATAATTCTTGGCTTGACTGAACACAGTTCAGCCCAGGGCACAATCAACAATGTTTTAATTATTTTGAAATATTATATATATGTCTGCAGATGCAAATGTAGGGACCCTGATTTAGAAGGTGGTCTTGAATTCCTGAAATATGCTATAAATATTGAAAAGGCATCAATGATATATCTGTCCCCAGTACAAAAGGAACATGCTAAAAGAAAATGGTTAGATCTGGAGGCGGTATTGAGTGGTTAATATTAATATATATCTATTATACTCAAATATATGTTACCTTGTATAACTTAAAATGCATTGCTAACTTTGAATCTCAAAAGTTATTACAAAACAGTATGTTATGAAGATCAACTTGTTTTTACATTGTAACTTTTGTGCATTGAAACATTATGTTTATAGAATCATGTATGTATAAATCTGTTCTTGGAAAAATAAACAAATTACAAAAAAAAAAAAAAGAAAAAAAAAAAAAAAAAAAAAGTATTTCGTTCAAAATCGGAAAGAACAAGTAATCTTGACCAGATGTCGTATAGGTCATAGTTATTTTTTAAATAATGTTTTATAGACAAGTATGTCTTATTTCTAAATGTCTTGTTAATCTAAGTTAATAATTAAACTTGTTCACACCACGATATAGCTGACATACTGCTAAAGTTGGCGCTAAACACCAATCAATCAATCAATAAATTACATCAAGTATTTGACTTGTATAAAACATTTTAGTTAATATAAATAAGCTAATATCTTACTTTCAGTGTGAATCAGCCAGAGGACACGTGTATAACTGATTCGATTACGAACGATTCTTCCAATACTCGTCTTATCTGTGACATTACCTTACAATTACACTGATTTGATAGGTATCCTGTGAACTCCGTTATGTGTGCTAACGGCCAGTTTATAAATTGCTACGTTGTCCAACGTCTGACCTGTTATCTATATGTATGTTTAAGACAAGTATTATATATAATTGAAATACATGTATATCACTGTAGTGTACCCGATAAGGAATGGTCATTTCAAGATGGCGGATTGTACATCATCAAAAAGGTAGGTGTGAAGATTTTGATTATTATCGTTCTTTATAGGTTATCTTAGTGTCTATGAGTTACACGTTCAGATAGGGCAGTCTGTTTTCTACTTCACCATTAAGTCAGTAAAGCTTGATCTTTTTGTTTTTATCGTAAACTGACTTCGGTAGTTGATCAATGCAGCAACAAAGATATCGAGGCGTAGAATCCAATTCATTTCACCAATTCCTACCGCCTAGTGACTTTTTATATTAATATGTTGATGCCAAAATTATTCAAACATGTGAATTGTCCAGCAAATTTCTTTTCAGCCTTTGACAAGCCTTGTATCCCTCTTAAAACGTCTATGAAAAGTTTGTTTATGTCACGGAACGGTCACGACAAAAGCATGACAAAAATGTATGGGAATGGTCTCATGTCTTGGGTGAAGGAATGGACTTTCGGGCAAAGGAATGGTCTTTTTGTTTTGGAATGGTCTGATTGAACATATCGGATGTAAAGCGGGAGCAATGGCTTTGTCGTTCATCCAGTGTTCACACTCGCATAAAATCTTATTTTTCTTGTCTTACTACATTCACTGTTTATGTATTTCAATTGGTTTGTCAATATGACGACATACCACTCGCTTCTCTGATATACTGTAAGCGTACTTTCTTTCCGATGTGTAGAATGTTCGGGAACGTAAATACCCTAGTGTATTTCTACCTTGCAGTATGCACTAGTGTGTTTATTCCGTAAGGAAGAAATACACTAGTGTATTTCTGTCGTGGAATTCCTACCCTAGTGCGTCTCAAGTGATATTTTCTTCGTATGGTAATCTAGCGAAACTCCTCAACTACAGGCAGTTATGTATTGATTTTTTTTAGATTTTTGGTGCTTAACGCCACTTTCAACAATATTTCAGCTATATCATGGTGACCAGTTTTAGTGGTGGAGGAAGTCGGAGTACCCGGAGAGAACCATCGACCATGGGCAAGCAACTAGTAAATTTTTATCACTTACAGCTGCGAGTCGAGTGCACCCTTTTTGTAATTTACAAAGCCGGGCGCGTATTGGTGATAGGCTTATATGAATTGTTATATCCAACGACCTAACTCATTGAGCCACCCGGACCCCGGCAGTTGTGTATAATACATCACCATTTCAGTACACACCACGATTTTATTTGGACCGATGTTCTCAACTTTTATTATTATTTTTTTCTTCTTTTCTTTTACTTTTTGGATCTTCGGTTTTCCTACCACTAAGTCTAGACCACTGTTAGGTTTATGTATTAGTTTTGTCGTACATAGGTGCTTCAGTTCACATATATTATTTTAATTTTCCTGTGTTTAAAATCAGTACACGTATTTACTTCATGAAAACAAAATTATACGAGGTTACTTAAATCTTCAATAGATATATCATGTATTTCTCATTTTTACAGGTTTACTGTGATGGATACATCTTTCCACGCCTCAGAGAATGATTTTATATGAGAGGACTGTGGAAAATGTCTGAAAAGTAGAAGTGGTCTCAGACGACATCGCCTGAGACAACATTTAAAACAAGAGATAAAATTTAAATGTACCACTGATTCTTGCACAGCAGCATTTTGTGAAAAGGGGGAGCTATTGGCTCATCAGACCAACCATGGTGAACAAAAACGTATCACATGTAATTACTGTAACCACAAACTGTCAGGGAATATCACAGAGCTCACGAGGCAGAGATTCTTCCACATGTTCGGAGAGGATTATATCTTCAGGACTACTCACATTTTTCTCTGGATCAAATGACTATAATTGTAATTGTTTGCAAATTGATAATAAAGATATAAAGAGTTGATTTCATAAAATTTATTTAAATAACAATGAATATTTCTTTTAACAAAAATATTTTTATGTAAAAAATGACTCCCTGTCAATATCACAAAGTATAAACCATTACAATATGTGTACAATTGCTGAAAGAGTTCTTAACCAAATTTACCCACATTAGTGTTAAATTCAAAAGATCTAAATTTTAATGTTTCATCCCGAAAATTCTGGCAGCAGTGGTCCACTATGGCTTGGTGATTGGAAGTATCAAATTGGCAGTAGTAACACTTGTACCTATAGATAAAAGAAACATTTCATAATGAAATGGAAAAGATTATAACAATTTAATAGCAAATAAGGTATTTCGGGTATTTTAAGGCAAGATTGATCATATGAAATAAGAAGATTTACATTAAAGACCACAAACGGAAATGAACTTCAATAATATTATTAATAAGCATATCTTGTATGATGGAGACCATTCCTAAACAAAAAAGACCATTCCTTGGCCTGAAAGTCCATTCCTTCACCCAAAATATGAGACCATTCCCATACATTTTTGTCGTGACCGTTCCGTGACATAAACAAACTTTGCATAGACGTTTTAAGAGGGATACAAGGCTTGTCAAAGGCTGAAAAGAAATTTGCTGGACAATTCACATGTTTGAATAATTTTGGCATCCACATATTAATATAAAAAGTCACTAGGCGGTAAGAATTGGTGAAATAAATTAGATTCTACGCCTCGATATCTTTGTTGCTGCATTGATCAACTACCGAAGTCAGTTTACGATAAAAACAAAAGGATCAAGTTTTACTGACTTAATGGTGAAGTAGAAAAAAGACTGCCCTATCTAAACGTGTAACTCATAGACACTAAGATAACCTATAAAGAACGATAATAATCAAAATCTTCACATCTACCTTTTTGATGATGTACAATCCGCCATCTTGAAATGACCATTCCTTATTGGGTACACGACAGTGTATATAGTTAAACAAATAAGTTTGACGTATTTGAAAACATGGTACGCAATTCCCGGAATTACTGCGTCTGAATAGGATCGAGATGGATCATGGGTGTTTATCGTCCCATCCAATCAAATTTCAGGTAGATCGTGACAGTCATTTGTATTGGTGGAGACAAAAGGAGTACCCGGATAAAAACAACCGACCTTCCCTAAGTCAACAACAAATATGTACAACGCAACCTCGTCATAGACAGGGATCGAGGTTATAAACCTTACTGAGGATATGTAAATGTTATCTGGATGTGCGTAGATTAGTATTGTAAAATATCGGACTTTGAACCAGAATGTGACGTTATAACTAGATTTAACACGACAGTGTCACTAGTATAGCAGGAACTGCTTACCCTTCCGGAGCACCTGCGTTCACCCCCGGTTTTTAGTGTGGTTCGTGTTACTCGATCTTTAGTTTTATGTGGATGTTTTGTAGATCGTTGTTTGTCTTTTTTTACTTTCTCTTTGGGCCATTGTGTTGTCAGTTCTTCTTCGATTTACGGATTCTGATTACCCCTTTGGTATCTTCAAACTCTCCTTTGGTGGTGAGAGAGTGGTGAGTATCAAAAACAAACAAAAATATTAGCAATTGCACATAGTTTTTACTATAAAACATAATGTAGAAGAAAAATTAAACGCTTTTTACATAAATTCCTTCATGTTAATGCATGCACAGAAGTGCATATTTTATAATTTATGACAGCATACAGGCAATAAAAACAAGTATACACGAAGAAAAGAATCGGGGGTCATTTTCATTAAGAAAACGCCGGATTTTGTTTTCCGTTAAAGTTGTATGATTCGTCATTGACCTTATGTAAACTTCTACAACAGCACCACAACATAACAACAAATTGTAAAAATATGACGCCACATAAAACACCCACAACTCGCCAGAAATTTCTCTCTGTGTAAAAATCTGAAATTAAAAAAGTACACATTTTAGCACACAAACAAGACTAATGGATGCACTACGACAACGATGATACTGAAAACATTTTGCACTTGAATGTTATTTAAAAGGGATATGCATGAATGTCGACCAAGTAAATACATTCGCCGCTACTTATTGAAATATTTTAAATTTTAGAAATTATATATTGCTTGTTTGTCTTATTTTGACTACTAGAACATTAAATAAACGCTAGAGAAAGCCGTAGTGGCTACCTAGAGATAGAGGCAACATTGGGCACAAAACACAGTACAAAGACCAACAAAAAACACAACACAGAAAACTAAATAATGATCTAATAGGAACATATCAACAAACCCAGGTGCTCGTGAACGGTAAGCAGTTCCTCTTTCTTATATAGCACCAGCCTTGTTACTTATATTGTCTGGTAAAAATGAGAGAGGAAAGACAAAATCTACATCCATTGACATTAGAGAAATGGATATTAGACAAAATCTACACCCATTGACATTAGAGAAATGGATATTAGACAAAATCTACATCCATTGACATTAGAGAAATGGATATTAGACAAAATCTACATCCATTGACATTAGAGAAATGGATATTAGACAAAATCTACATCCATTGACATTAGAGAAATGGATATTAGACAAAATCTACATCCATTGACATTAGAGAAATGGATATTAGACAAAATATACATCCATTGACATTAGAGAAATGGATATTAGACAAAATCTACATCCATTGACATTAGAGAAATGGATATTAGACAAAATATACATCCATTGACATTAGAGAAATGGATATTAGACAAAATATACATCCATTGACATTAGAGAAATGGATATTAGACAAAATCTACACCCATTGACATTAGAGAAATGGATATTAGACAAAATCTACACCCATTGACATTAGAGAAATGGATATTTCGTACCGATCAACCAGTTGTTGATGAGGATGGTATACATTTTGTAGAGATGACTTTAACATAGGAACAACGGAGCCTTGTTTTAATACATGAATAGTGGTTTACGTCAGCAACTGAGCTCATTCCAGAAAATAACTGCAGTGTGCACAAGCCCTAGAATAACGTATGAGTTTTAAAATATAAACCTCATACGCTGCTGCAGCTGGTGTAATAATCAAACAACAAAAAACAAAAAAACCCGTCTCGCATCTTTGGTTGTGCACTGCAGCGGAGGTTCCATGTTCTGTTTTTTAAACCCAGCCACGCCCCCCCCCCCCCCCCCCCCCCCCGATTAAGAAATCTTTGTATAATAAAAGGCAAGATCATTTTGCAATACAGCTGTTTATAACTAGATTTTCTCTCTTTCGTTGATTCGCATATTTTCACGCGGTTTAATGGTAAGAGCCACACTTAATCCGTAGTTACCATGTTCTTGAAAAATTATCTTAAGATTTGCCTAGCAAATTAGCCGAATATGAGGTTAAATGTCCCACAGATATTGTGCTGAGAAGATTAAAACTGGTCTGGGAATAGTATTATATGGCTACAGATATCATGACTGACATTAGATGTATATTAATAAAAACGTAAATATCTATTTTAACGCACACGACGCGCTTATGGAATAACATTGGAGAGCCAAATAATCCAAAAGTCTTTAGGGGCTAGTAAACCAAAGGGTCTAATAAAAGTAACCAAAATCGTCTAAGGTTATCTATGTCTAAGTTGACTTAGTTTTAATAATATCTGAAGGAGATTGACCTTAGTTACATTATTTAGGAAATAAATTTCAAACATATTATCATATATCTAATAAACCATGTCGGTGCTTAAGTACTGACTATTGGGAGGAATATACCCGGGGACTAATAGTCCACCAGCTGCGGTATCGATATTTGTACGAGGTATAACTCTGCTTAATTACATTTGTTAAAGGTACAATGACGTTGTGACACAGGTGAGCAGGATTGTATTTCTTAAATTGTTTTTGTTGTTGTTTATTTGAAATGAACACAGTGACCATACATCCATGACGAGAAAACAAACAACAATTCAGGCAGGTAAAAACGTGACACTGGGATGTGGCAAAAAATAAACCCAATGTATATTAACTGGTAATCTACAGAGTTTAACTAGATGTGTGTGCACTGCTTTAATTTAAAAAAACACGTGTAATATTATAGTGACCCTTCCGGGGCACACGAGTTCACCCCGAGGTTAGTATTACTCGATCTTTAGTTTTTGTGTAATGTTGTGTAGATCGTTGTTTGTCCTTTTGTCCTTCGATTTACGGATTCTGATTACGTAATTTGTTAAACGGCATTTAATTGCTCATATATAAAGAACATCAGTTTGTTATCTTTCTTCCTATTGGTTAATCAGGATATTGAATCTCGAATGATCATTCTGGGCTTTCGTAGATTACCCTTTTAGTATCTTCAAACTCTTCTTCAGGATTCACAATACTGAATTATAGGTAAAAATGGCCACTCTTTGCTTAATAAAGGCGAAGCCCTTTTAACTATAGGCTATACGAATTTTAGTCACTTGACTATTGTATTCATAGCCAAATATCTTTTCACCGGAAGTGTAAAAATATTGAACAAAATAGTATTTAAAATCGCAATAACATTTATTTCAATGAGAAATCCTGAAATCTCTTATTGTTTATATTCTGAAAAATTCAAATAAACTCAAATGAAAATTCTAAAAGAAATTTTATAATATCCACACAAAGCGTTATGTGTAGTACGTCATTTGTTAGTGTGTACTGATCATGAAATACACACATGTGCCACGTCGTATGCAACCCTGGGATGAATTTCATGAAAGTCCATGCATTTCTCCTGAAAGGATGATTCTCCTCTCTGAATACTTTGTGTGAGCTGGTGTCAAATAGAAAGAGCAGCTCGCCTTCGTCTTCGGCTAGGGAATCTGTTACATCTACATGCTATCCGCGATTCAAAAACAGGAAATGATTCTGACAAGACAAGCATGACAGCAGGGAATTATAAAACTTGTGATGACAGGTAAGTTTTTTCTTTTTATGGCAAGCAGCTTTGCTTGAAAAACCTTGATTGCATTTAAAATGATTGCATTTTCGTTTGACCCTCATTCCCCTTTTGATAAGCCAAAACACTTAACTATTTAGAATAAAAATTTTGTTGACATTAGGCCGATTCTAGGTCCTGCAAAAATACATTCAGTGGACCTACTTGATATCTGCTGGACCTATTCTTACCCTTTATCTTGCACACTCACATTGTGACAAAAAATATGTAAATCTGAGCAAATGACTGATATCAGAATTTTTATTTTCAACAAAAGAGACAACTAATTCTGGGTCAAAATATTTCAAGCCTCCCTCTCAAAAACAAATGCTCGCCACATCATGTTTTGACATTTCATGCTATGAGAAACTCGAAAGTCTAAATGGTAAAAACCTCAGAAAACGATTTTCAGACATTGCAACATACATGCATATGTACATTCAATAACCCCCTAGACCCCTTCAGAAACCACATTGTGTTTTTATCCCCCCTTTAGGCATCAACTTCCTGTTAGGCGGGGGCATACGTGTACTATGGAAACATTTCTTCTAGTTATTCAATTTCAGGAGGCATGCCATTCGCCTCTCTTTTAAGACAGCCAAATGTTGGATATATACTTCGCCCTTAAACAGGTTGTACCTGTCTCATATTAAGTAAAATACCCGTAGAACGATTATTTTAATACAGAGACATTATTTTACTTTTATAAGACATGTACAACCAATGTTGCTAATTGAGGTTGTTAAACATTATGTTTTCACAAAACATCTGACATAGATTTCTAAAACGTTATGAAATGATCTGTTAATTACATTTGTGTTTTGAGTTATACAGACTGCCTGTCTGCCTACGTTACTAGAAAAATTACAATTGTATTTTAAAGAGTATAAAGGTGCGAAGCGAGCTGTGTTAAATATTTTGACAATCTCGCCCTGTATTATAAAATATGATTGATTGCAGTAATTGTTATCCAACCTCAAGTAAGTAGCAGCATTTCAGTTTGTTTGTTTGATGGTGATTAACGCTACTTTCAACAATATTTCAGTTATATCGTGGCGGTTGCAGCTTTTCAGTTATATTTAACACGTGAACAAGTTAATGAACAATTGTATATGTAAATGTTGGTGGTAGTATGTGCTTATATGCGGATATTTAGATTGCCACAGAAAAACAAAAGGAAACATTAGATAGGATCAAATAATGTTCCTTGCAACTGGCCTCTAACGACTACTAATAATAAACTGCCAAGTTATTACAGGTTTATTTTACGTGCAAGGGTATGCCATTTTTTTTTGTACACGAGGGACAGATTTACGTCCCTTCCTAGACTACTGATTTCACCCCCGGTGTTTTAGTGGGGTTCGTGTTACTCGATCTTTAGTTTTATATGTATGTTTTGTAGATCGTTGTTTGTCCTTTTGTACTTTTTCTCTTGGTCATTGTGTTGTCTGTTCTTCTTCGATATACGGATTCTGATTGTCCCTTTGGTATCTCCAAACTCTTCTTGAGTCGGCTTTATTTTTGAGAATATTTATGAATACCGTAGTACTTTTCTGTTTAATAGTTGATGGAAGCACTTCAAGTGTAAAGGTGTTTTTAATTAATAGTTCATTATTATTCACCAGTGTTGACCATTTAATAACATCAATTCAATCCTTATTTTACCACAACCCATCTAATTGGAAACGATTCGAATAAGAATATACATATACAAAATGTATATGTAATCAGAACTTAGATAAATCGCTTGCTCAATATATATATATATATATATATATATATATATATATAAACGTCTAAAATGGTTTGTAAAACAACACCAAGTACACAAAACAAAGTGATAAAGAATTAAACACTATGTTGAATGACAAAATTTTCGTCCCACCGAGTGACTTTATCAATGTCTAATACGGAAGTATGGAGTTAGAAAGTCTTTTGTGAAGGAGGTAAAATAGTACTATTATATTTCCCGCCGTTGGATGTTTATTCAAAATGGCGGGTTTTACTCTGTATTATGTTCCTTTGAATTGAACATTGATGCAGGAAAATTAAAAAAAAATAATACCCACAGCTATTTATGTATTCTTTCTAATATGACAAATAATAATTGGTTTGTCTGTATATTATGCTACTGTAAATCATAAGTTTTCCAAATATGTGCAGCAATATACCAGCTTCTCCTGCATATGGTGTTTACATCTCGCAATTGATTCGTTATGCAAGGGCCAGTAGCAATTATTCTGATTTCCTGAAACGCCATCTTCATCTGATAAACAGGCTACTGGACCAGGGCTATAACAAGATTCGCCTTATTCGATCTCTTAAAAAGGTTATATTCCGATACCAAGATCTTGTCGAAATATATTCCGTCTCTGCAGAAAAGATTATAAACGATGGATTTTCATATAGTGATAATGTATAAAGATAAGGTGTCAACAAAAATGTCAAAAATATTTGTTTATCAATGTGTGACGTAAAAGTGTGTTTGACATTTACTTCACTGAGTTTGGTGTTGTTATGAAAACTGTTTTACCTGTTTTGTTCAAGTATTGTTATAAATACTGTTATAGTGACAGCCGGAAACTTTGAGCCGTAATGAAAGGGGGAGGTTTGGCGCTTTAAAATCTGATTCAACCCACCATTTCTTTAGAAATGCCTGTACCAAGTCAGGGTCATTACGGTTTTCACAGTTTTCCGGTTGTTGACTGATTTTGTCTGTTTATATACTTATGAGTTTTGACTTTCCCTTTGTAAGATTGCTCGGAGTTCGGTAATTTTGTTATTACCCTTATCTAACATTGATACAGGGAAAATACCTTCGTAAAAAAAAGAAGTATGTTTCTTTTAATGTGACAACTAAAATCATAAAATGTCAATTATTTTCATTAATTGTACAAAATTTTATCACAGTACATGCTTAAATAATTGTATTCCGTCAATTTAAAAATCAATAGAAACTCACACCCGGAGCACGGCAAAAATACCACATAACACGCGAGTCGCTGTTTTTAATTTGTTGTTTTTCTAAGTATCAAACTCCGCGAAAATTCACCTGAAACTTACACTATGACGTCGACAATACTCTTGACGTTACACCTGCTAAATTTGAAAAGTCAAAGTTTCGAAATGGCTGAGAAATCTGGATTTGAAGCGCTGAAGACAGAATCGGCATTACTAAAAAAAAAGGGACGTTTGCGGAAAAGGTGGAGCAGCGGGCGGTGATAAAGTTTTGCGTGGACATCGGAAAAACTCCAACAGATACGCACAAGTTCTTAAAACAGTCAGAGAAACATAGTAAAGTAAGCCGTTCATTGATATTCAAGTGGCACAAAAGGTTTGCGGACGGAAGAGACAGTTAGCAGACGATGAGCGGGAAGGCAGACCATCTTTTAGAGAATCCGATGCTGTAAAAAAAGAAGTTCGGGACGTTATTAACGGTGATCGGCGGCTAACAGTCCGTGAAGTTGCAGACAAATGTGGAATTTCTAAGACTACAGCGCACCAAATTTTAGGAAATGATTTAAATATGAACCGAGTATGTGCTAGATGGGTACCGCGAATTCTTACAGCTGAACATTTAACAAAAAGAGTGGAATTGTCAAAACAATTTATCAAAAAAGTTAATCGTGGTGGCATAAGATTTCTAGACCGAATAATTACAACCGACGAAAGCTGGTTCCACTACTATGATCCGGAAACTAAACAACAGTCAAGTCAGTGGAAAAACTGTAACTCTCCTCCACCAAAGAAGGCAAAAATAACCAA
Organism: Bathymodiolus brooksi; assembly: GCA_963680875.1. Classification (NCBI taxonomy): domain Eukaryota; kingdom Metazoa; phylum Mollusca; class Bivalvia; order Mytilida; family Modiolidae; genus Bathymodiolus; species Bathymodiolus brooksi. The sequence goes on from OY804575.1 coordinate 62,313,975, forward strand.
ATCACTGGGAAAGAATATGTTTATTCTCTTTATGGACAGGAAAGGAATGCTACTGACAAACGCTGTTCCCGTGGCCAGACTGTCAATTCTGCAGTATTTCCGTACATTAAATCATTTCTCCGTGGACAGAGGTTCGATGATTTACCGGAACTAAGACAGGAAGTGATGAATATAATTCTAAATATGAAAACGGAACAATTTGAGAAAATATTTGATGACTGGTTAAAGAGATGTGAGAAATGTGTTGAGTTGAACGGAGACTACGTCGAGAAAAGTTAACTTTTACTACTATTGACGTCGTTGAACGTCAGGAATTTTTTCCGTGCTCCGGGTGTGAGTTTCTATTGATTTTTAAATTGACGGAAATACTATTATTTGAGCATGTACTGTGATAAAATTTTGTACAATTAATCAGTAAATCATGTAATTAATTATATCCTAGTTTCAATTATTTCGGACATGTCAGTCAGATTTTATTGAGATCGTCCACGAACTTTACGGACAACCCTCGTAGTCTGCTCAATTTTTTTTTTCATAAAGCAGGTAATTTTACACCTGAAATGTTCAGTGTCATCTACGGTAACTAAATTTGAACATTGTCATTACATCCGATGCGGCGATACTGCACAATATAGCAAAGTTTCTTTATCTGCAGTTTCAGTTTCTGATGAATAATCCTAACCTAGCCAGGCAATGATCAGTGATAACATAGAATATGAAATTAACACGCAACCACTACCCAGTAAGATATAAAAGGGAAAATGTTTTCTCTGCTGATAATGACAGCTATTTGTAACAAAGGGTGGCAGCCATCTTAAAAAGTGTCCGAAAATGAGACCTGGATGTACACCTTATGTACTCTTAACGGCAAAGAGCTAGACACACGGGACATAATCTTCCCCTAACTCCAAACTGTCGTATTGAATAAAATGTCGAACCAATATGGCAACTTTACAATTCCAAAAAAAGTTTTTGACGGTCAATATGCGGGACAAAAGAACCAGATGTTACTCGCATGAAAATACATACATAAAAGAATTAAAATCCCACATATAAATAAATAAAAGTACAACAATAATCATATGAAACAGGCACGGCCATGAATGCTCGCGAATCTGAAAATTATCTGGCAATTTCACGCTCATCCAATGCATCAAAAAGAGTCGAGATTTTTTGGGCCGAGATATATCGGGGACGACTATTTTTTAGGGCCGAATCTAGTCTCATTAAATCGAACTGTCATACCTTACGAAATCTGAAAAGTTAACTTCCGCGTAAAAACAAAAATTCTTGTCAGTATGTCAGAAGAGATTTAATAAATTTAAAACTAGTGGAGTGTGTTAGTGTGTTACACGGAACGTGTTTACAAAGCGTCGATTTTTTTTTATTCAACAGTATGTGCAGCCATGTTTGTCAAAAAATCCTATGTAGACATTTTATACCATAAAGAGCTCGCTAAAGCTCGCATATAAATACACAATAACGCTACACATTTAAATAAATGTTTAATTAGAAATAAAAATAAAAATGAGACATTATTGGTTAATGTAACAAACAGCACTGTCAAAAATATTTTTGAAAATGTCAAAAATATTTTTAAAAACGGTATGATACCCAAACTCATTCAAAAAACGGCCCACCACAGTGTGGAATATATACTTTGGGCCAATTGAGCAAACTGTATGTCATAATACGACGGGGGGAGACCAACAAAAATAGGAGTCAAGACAGTATATTACTTTTTCTCATTGATTCCATTCGGTGATAAGGTCTTAAATTTTCTAATCCAGAAGCTTTCCCTTTCCTGTCTGCTTTTATCATCCCACTTGGGGTTATGGTCAATTATGGTGACCTTCAGTTTGCTGAAAGAATCATAGTGGTCCGTTGATCTGAGATGTATGCTGAGTGGAAGGTCAGGTTTGCAGTTTGCATCGCTTCTGTGGCCAATCAGGCGTTTATTAAGTTGTTGCTTAATTTCTCCCATGTATTGAAGGCCACAAATTGCACATTCCAGGAGTTAGATAATATTTTCCGTCTTGCAGTTGGCATTGCAGTATATGATGAATTCTTCTCCTGTATGTGTGCTGCTGAATTTGTGTGTGCATTGGATGTTTTTGCACGTCATACATCGTCTCGAATCACATTTTGGACACTGACCATCGTAGGCAGATCGAGAGATGTCAGCTCTCACCAAGATATCTTTCAAACTTTTGGGTTTCCTGAAAGCCAAGATGGGTGGTTTTTTGAAGATTTTGCACAATTCTGGGTGTTTTTGTATGGTTGTCCAGTGCTCACGAACGATGTTGGATAAATTACTGAGCGCAGGATGGTATGTGATGACAAATGACACTCTGTTGGTCGTTGACGAAAGACTGAGCAGCTCAAACTAAAGACTGAGTAGCTCAAACTAAAGACCAAGCAGCTCAAACTAAAGACTGAGCAGCTCAAACTAAAGACTGAGTAGCTCAAACTAAAGACTGAGCAGCTCAAACTAAAGACTGGGCAGCTCAAACTCCAATAAGAATTGGGATAAATTCAGTTGGTTAGACAGGATAACTAGTCCCTGCTCCACAAGTGACATCATTTGAATTACACATGTTTTTGATCTGATCATGTTTTTAGAACATTTTTAGCGTAATCTTCATTGAACATGTCAAATGTAGATTTGCTTAAACTCTTTATCAAAAAAGTTATGACGTACTGCTCGTTTATCAGTACACATACAACATATTTAGATTATATAAAGTATCTTCATTGATTTACAAGAACATTTAATTCAAGATTTCCCTGGAGTTATGTCCCATTGTCCACCTATTTAATCGTGTTATTATTATGTACACTTATGCACATAAATTACAAAACTACTGCATATGAACGTTTAGATGGTTCTCATTAAAATATAGGAATATAAAAATAAGCTATTCTTATTTGATGCTTTAATTAACGAATGTCTACTCATTTCACATTGATAGAGGGTATGTTTGGGCTCATTTTCATGTTTTATCTTTGTTTTTATGAACCGTGGGATCCTGAGGTATAAAAATAGAGCAAAGATTCTCTCTCTAAAGACAAAATGTATATGATTCCCTCTTTTTGGAAAATAGCATTTGTTGCTAGTATTATTAGGAAAAACAGTAATACTACCAAAAAGCACAACTACCTCCAATCGCTGAATACAAAAAAGACAACGACGTTTCCCAATGGAAATACAAGCCACTTAAAGGGGTATCTTCAAGAGAATCAGAAATTATCAAGTCGAAATGAACCTTTGAACCGTAATGAAAGCGGGAGATTTGGCGCCGTAAAATCTAATTCAACCCACAATTTCTTTGGAAATGCCTGTACCATGTCAGGGTCATTACGGTTTTCTCAGTCTGCCGGTTGTTGACTGATTTTGTCTGTTTATATACTTATGAGTTTTGACTTTCCCTTTGGAAGATTGTTCGGAGCTCGGTAATTTTGTTATTACCCTTATCAAGGTAGATATATGAATTAGTAAGCACGGTGCTTTTCTTGAATAACATTCATCAGGTACAGAGACGTGCAAAGAAGTATTCGGGGCCGTCGTGGTCGTGAACGTATGGTAGTTGGATTTACAACTACCTGTGCAATCAGTGCCTATCACCACTAAAGTTGTGATTTCAAACCCCGTTCATGTACTCGATGCAATATTATGTGATAATGTTTGTCAGTGACTTGCAACAGGTCGGTAGTTTTATCCGGGTACTCCGGTTTCCTCCACAAATAAAACAGACTGCCACGATATAACTGAAATATTGTCGACAGTGGCGTTAAACACCGTAATCATAAACCAAAGCAATAAAGTATTCACTGTAATATTTTACTATATATTTCATATAAAACCACATTTTTTCAAAACATTATTCTAAGGTAAATTCTTGTTCGATTTTGATGAAATTTTTACCAACAAAAGCAAGAATATATTTAGTTTTCTGTGATTATTTTAAAATATGCTTTTAAAGCACATATCTTAAATATTCACAATTTAAACACAAACTTAAATTATTTGTCTTTAAAGTATTATCATTGTTTACGTTTTTTGTGTTTGTTTGCGTATAGTGGTGTCCAGCTCATATTGTGTTGTGTGTTTGTTTTATTTTTCTTCGTTTTGTTTATCATATCTTGCCAGTTTTTCTGGATTGTCCATTTTTGATTGCCATTTCGGTATTCTGTAACGTTTATATATTGTATTGTGTCGAAACACCCACTTACAGGGTAGATAAGACCATCGGGAACTAGTAATAACATTGTATATATATCTAATACCGTCATCAGGTACTATAATAGTCATAAGATGCAAGCATCAGGTACTATAATAGTCATAAGATGCAAGCATCAGGTACTATAATAGTCATAAGATGCAAGCATCAGGTACTATACTAGTCATAAGATGCAAGATTGTTTGTTCATAAGGCGCAAGTAAATGTGACACGTTGTCGTATAGGTCATGCTAGGTTTACTATATTTTAAATAAACGTTACAGAATACCGAAGGGGCAATCAAAAATGGACAATCCAGAGAAAATGGCAACATAGGGTACACAAGACACGAGATGAAGACAAGCAAAGCACAATAAAACACAATATGCGTTGGACACCGCTATGCGCAAAGAAACACAAAAAGCGTAAATAAGACATGAATCCTTCTGCAAACAACTGGAGGTAACGACGAAATGAATATCGTTTTTATGCGGAAATTGTAACGGACCCCACAATACTGAACTCGGAACGGAAAGACACATACATTTTTGTAATAGGACAGCACAAAATCTAATAAAAGGAGCAACACGGATACCACCAAAAAACCGGGGTGAATTCAGGCGCTCGCGAGGCCGGAAGGGTATGCAACAGCAATCGAATATCATCCGTGCATTTCTTGTAATACTGTAGAAAGTATTTTTGTTGAATGAATGAATGTTCATGATCTATGACGAACATTCTATACGGTAAAATCTTTCACTGTTTAGTCAACAAATGTCACAGCAGATTCTATTCTATATTTGTTTGCATTTTTTAGTGAACCCAGTTTGCATAGTAAAATTTGACTCGTGCACATCTGAACTCTTTGAGATTCTCATCTCAGTATATTCTTTTATTTTAACTTTTTTTTACTTGCTGATAATCTTATTTGTTATAGTTTTATATTACCTATATTTCCTTTCTTATACTTAATGTGAATAATAATAAAAGCCTTACGCCACTATATGGCTGACATATGTTTTAAAGATGGCGTTGAATAAAAAAATAGTAATTAATAAATAAAAATGGATAATTATTTTATTTACAAGTGCTCTTTAAATCTGTCAAATCACGTTCTAAAAATAACTATACGGAAAAACAGAGACATAAAATCAACATTAATTGTCAAGTCCAGCAGATAATAATTGTCATGTGTTTGCATTTTTACACCTATTGAATCGGTGTGAATCATATGCTATTTTTACACTTGGTGTGTGTCCGAATTTTGTAAATGAAAGGGAAACATCTTTTTTTTATTATTTAGAAGTGAATGTCCTAGTTTGTTTTTCTTTGCACGCCTGTATGTTAATATTATTACGATGAACTGAAAGCATTGTGGAATGATAATCGAAAAACATATGTTTGTAGGTGTTGAAAAAAGGAATATACTGAAATGAATGTGTACACGTTAAAAGATGATAACACAAAAAATGTTTTGTTTTGAAAAAAAGATGGAAAAATGAAAAAAAGGAACGGCAGTATATCTGAAGATGAGTTTGAAGATACAAATGAGGTAATCAGAATCCGTACATCGAAAAAGGACAGACAACGCAATGGCCAAGAGAAAAAGGACAAAAGAAGAAGCAACGAAATACAAAACATACACATAAAACTAAAGATCGAGTAACAAAGCCTCCACTAAAAACCGGGGATGTCCTCAGGTACTCTGGAAGCGTCAGCAGAAAATAAGCCAAAGTTACTGATTTCTGATTGATACAAATTTGATAACAAAACAATCCACATTACATGGATGGGGTATAAGTCAGAACATAGATGACGATGACAACAATTGGTATGTTGCAAGCATCTGAAATCCAATATAGTGCATTAAATAGCAAATGAGCCTTAAACCTAGTATTTCAGATTAGCGATTTGTTTTTATGAAAAATACGATTATATAAAGAAAACAAAACCAACATTGTTTTAAGCGGAAATTATCTTGTCATATAGAAATAGGACCTCAAGTCTTCGCTAAAACGTATGACTTCTTAAAACGACTAACTGATATTAAATCCGTTAGAAGTTTGTCCTATGTGTAATGGTCTTTAAGCAACATATTTTACCTTCCTTGGTAATAGTCAGTTAACTACGAGCATTCATTGACCCTGCTATTGTACTATTCCATGTCATTTCATTCATTTTAGTGATACTATGTGGTCTTTGTGAGTGGAAGTGAATCTGGGAAGAATTATGTTTATCGTTTGCTTATACATGTATTTTCGTTGGAGATCCAATTATCACGAGGGGAGGGTTGGGGTCGCATAAACTGGTTTAACTCCGTGACATTTTTGTGCCTGTCCCAAGCCAGGACATTTCATATGTGGTGGTCATTTTGTATATTCAGTGTGTTGAGGTGAGATGTGTTTGTTCGTTGTGTTGGTGTTGATGGAATTGCTCATCATCCCTGTTTAAATTTTCTTTTCGTAATAATACGAGACGAATCAAGTACTAATATCGTCCTAACGACGGGAGATACCATATTCATTTGTTTGGAGCAGTTCATTCTGAATTAAAAATAGTTGTTGTTTCTGGAAGCTTGGTTGTGACAAATCCGATCATTGTGTCGGTATGTCAGACATATGGAAGTGTGAGTTGATTGCTTTAAATATATATGGGTACGTGTTAATTATCACACACGTTACATGTACTCATTTCAATTTAAACAATCAACTCGCACTTCCTCCATGTGTCCATTACACTGTTACAATTTAACCTACGCAATGTATATTATCTTTCTTTTCTCAAATAAGTGTCTTTAAGCCTATTTCCCCCTTTTGTTGGTAATTGTGTGGTATCTTCAAACTTGTTGGTAATATTAATCCACGACAATTTAAACGATCAATTTTGATTCCATTTTGAAGGCTGTATGTTTGTGTAAAATGGAATAATGAATTTAATAAACGACTTAAATGTAAAATAAAACACGACAAATTTCGTTGGAAATCGAGGTCTTGGTTTGGGACAGGTACAAAAATGGGGCTGGATAAAACCAGATAAAACGAGATCCCAACCCACCCTTGACAATTGGATCTACAACGGCAATACATATTTAAACCAACGAGAAAAAAAATGAATAAACAACTGCACGGATTCACTTTCACTAAAAATATCACATACTATCATAAAAAAATAAATGACAACATGAACATGGAGAGTACAATAGCAGGGTCAATAAATGCTCTTATTAATGATGAATTATAAATTATTAACGACAATGTCAGCGATATTTAGTTATACCGTGGTGGTGTTCTATTGGTTGAGGAAACAAGAAAACCCGATATAAAGCTGTCGTACGTTCAGGAAATCTGATATCACTTTAAATGTTAATTGAATTCACATCGAGGAGGGAGGGATTCTAACTCACAACCTGCTTGGGTGATAATCGCCAATTCCATAATTAGATATAAGCTCATGTACTTCCTGACCTGTTAAAAAGTCAAAATGGGAGATAACTTATTTTTATTTCAGAAGATAAATCACAATAGTTTCAGTTATGATTTTAATATTGGTTGATAATTATACACATGTATTCGTATAAGTATGGCTATTCTGTTTAATTCATTTAGTTTTATTGCTCTCAAACACTTTTAGATTATTTATATTGGCTTTCCAATCTTTCGATTTTGAGCGTACCTAATGAAGGTTATTCCAGAAACACGGCGTGCGCACTAACTTTGATATCTAATTGCAACTCACGCGAGGTTTAATGGTATATCTGGTATATGTTTAGATTTACTATTGATTATTTGGCATGTCTGCTTATAATATTCAGAAACTCAAATGCTATTATATTGTTATTTTAAACCCTTTTTATAAATGAAATGATTTGTCAATTTTGGCATATATTTATTTTGGTTGTAAGATTATATATAATCTATGCGTGTGCATAAAATAGTTAACTGTCCTGTGCAAATTTTATTGTGTCTATTATTAGTAAATATCGAATAAGACTTATTTCTCCTGTTATTACAGACTTAATGTGCCGTCTGTCATCAACTTACCAAATTGATAAAATGGAAGAACCATATAACTTGTGATGGAATATTAGTGTTTTACACCGTCATTATTAGGAGAGTCTTACATATTTTGGTGTCAAACCTGGATTAGAGGACAAAATTGAAAAGAGGACTCGTATCCAAAAATATGTCAACCGAATTTTATATTGGCATCTAAAAGGATGGCACCTACAATAAATATAAAATCAAACGCTTTGGTTATATGTGAATATCAGACAAATTGCGAAATATTACGACGAAAGACAAACATCCAAAAGACCAAGCCATTACCAGCCAAAGCTACAAAACCAATGCCTAAAACAAGAAATCAGATATTGAAGAAGTCGATGGACTTATTGTACATCTACGACCCGATATATAGATGGTTGAAAAATATAAAAAAAGGTTAAAAAAACATACTAAAAAATATAATAACAAAGAATGACCACTAAATAAATGTAAACGGCAAGCATCAATCACTTCCAATGCTTCTCCCAGGGAAATTAAGATGCAATGTAATAAAATAAGCCATGTTAGAAAGGAAGGTACCACACTGCTAGTTAGAACACACAATTTAAAAGTGTAGAAATCTGGAAACATAGTCGCTACTAGGCTAGTGCGAAGATATCACAGGTCCTAACTCTGGTAGCTCCATGGGAAATTTTGAAAACTAACGAACAATGGAGGAGTTGCATGTTAAACCAGTCATGACACGTTTTGATATAATCCTCCCTTTCCTTGTATTAATAAGGCTATTGAAGCATCTGTCCACAGACCAACCACACAGCCACCATTTATCTGCATAATTTAAATAGTTATTTAATAGTGATAATTCTACCAATATCAACAAACAGAACAATCACCTCTCACCTCACAAAATTAAACATAGAAAAGACCACAAAATATGACGATGGAAATCCAGATCCTGGTTTGGAACCGAATGAAATTCCAACCTCTCCCTCTTGATAATTGGCTCTCTAACGGTAATCTATAAATCAGCAAACGATAAAAAGTCTGCACAGATTCGCTTCTACTCAAAAAGACCATAGTATATACAGTACAACAGCACGGCCACGGAACGCTTATTTGTTTACTATACGCTTTATATCAAAAACTTTATTAGTGTGTTTTACTCAGGCATATATGACGTCAGCCGATTTTTGCTGTCCTATTTAGGCCTTTGGTTTTATTACTCCCAAAACTTTAAAATTATTTGGTTTTCCAATCTTTCAATGATGTGCGTAGCTGATGAAGGTTATCCCAGAAATGCGTCTTTATTTATTTTTAACTGAAATGCTTAGGAACAAAACTATGTCTACTACCATAGTGTTGTAGGTCTAACCTAGAACTCGTAAACAGCATGCATTATCAATAAAATCCGTCCTATTAAATTGACTTTAAGGGAAAAAAGTGTGATAACGGGTACTTAAATTTACGTTATCTGTAAATTGTCCTTGTATGAAAAGGTTTGTTTCATAATATGTACTGTATGGCATTATAGATAACGTCACATTTGGTTGTTAACCTTTTGGTCTTTGATTATATAAAAAAAAACGTAATTGTGTTGTCAACATGTGTATTGTCAAGGTTATACATGTCTGGACTTTCAACACATTACATGAACACATGCTTGTACTCTAACGACTGCAAATAACTACTGCGACGAACTTGGTTTTCTGTACTAACGTCTGAATGCTTTTTAATTCATTCTCCAGAATTGACCTTTGTATTTATCGTTCGATTTTTTTCGTTATTTCATTTCTTTTTTTATATTGTGTTTTACACTAGTTTGTCTAATTTATCCAAACTGTCAGATCTTGTTCCTTTACAATTTTGAATAGACACACCCCTTAAACTAACTAGGAAACACCCTTTCATAATGTGTAAATGTGTACCTCTCTTTGTAAACCATATCCTCTTATCTTACAGACATACACACATTTTAGAAAACAATGGAACAATCAATTCATTACTAAACATTTCGTTAGTACATTACAATTATTTTATTATAAATTCATGTTGAAAGGGTGAAATTGTGACTGCACAAATCACAAGTGATCTCTAATTTTTATTGGTTTTACTGGTCAATAAACTCTCAGAAAATAAACTGAAAACATTCCAAAATATAGTGGGATGCTTTCATTTTCCTTAATAAAAATAGAAAAGTCATGTAAATAAATGTCCAACAAGTTCTTCCGAGAATCCACACCCCATAAGGAGCTCCGGGTATTGAAATAAAACCTAGTTTCTTCGCTGCAGGTTCCAACCCTTCAATGAGCGACTATTGGTTGTGCGTGACGAGAAGTGAAATATGGCTTCGTGCTCGGAGAATATTACACTCTGCACGTGAAAGGAAAACAAACCCTAGCAACCAACAATTTGTTAGGATTGGTCATTGTCGGCTTGTTACATGGCGACATTTTTTCGATTATATTTACCGTCTTCACTTTTACATGTGACAATTAACACAATCGACTATAACATGTGATGTTAAGATCGCGAGTGAGAGAACAACGTTCTCAATGCAAACCGATTTAGGTATCTCTAATGTCAACTATTTTTTTAATATATGTTTACTTATTTTCGTATCCGCGTCATTTTTCGTGAATGAAGAAAGCCATGAGCAGTGCATGTCATTTTTGTATATAATGGCAACTATTTTGGTTTTATATTTTTACTTATTTTCGAATCTGCGTCATTTTTCGTGAATGAAGAAAGCCACGAGCAGTGCATGTCAAACACAACTTGCAGCAGTCCTTAATGAGCAACAATTTGTAAATGAGTGGTTGTTGACCCTTGCAAGAAAAATATGTTCAGATTCTGTACATCATACTCCATCTTGTGGAAATCAAAACATCCGTCTGTAGGGGGCGCGTCTTTTTACCACCGAACACCGCCAAACACCATCGAACACCAAAAAAGTACCACCGAACACCTTCAAGTGAAAAATAAGATATATTTTAACTGAAATTTAACAGTTTGAGGAATATAAATATTTTAATAAAAGAGTTATTGATAATTTAATCGGCACGCGTCCTGTAATTCATGCTCAGTTAACCAAACAGAACCGCTAATTAACACCGATCACTCAACCTGAACAATTAAATAGTAATAAATTAGATTTTTGGTTTGTTTGTTGTAATTATATGTAGGCCTATCTGAAGCTTTCAGATCGAGGACGAGGACAGGATAAATGATGTCATACGTTTCCGAACTTGTACTTGTTTGGTATATATATATATATACATGTCTTACGTCTATCCCTAGATATGCCTTACGAGAAAAGGTAACACTACAATTATTGAAGCTCCTTTTTTAGGGAGTGGATGTGGTCGAGTGGTCTAGGGCGCTGGACGTAAGGCTAAGCGAATTGTGCTGCAGTGTATCAATGGTGTGGGTTCAAATCCCGTCGAGGGAAGAACAAAAATTTGACAGCTCTAAAATCTAATTCTAACACTGTTTGGTTTAATTTTCAGACGTATAGTATTAACCTAGTATCCTTAGTAACTTTGAGATCCAGTGGGACAGATATATTGTATGGTTGTCACTTGCTTCTAGACGTTTGTATAATATACTTTATTTCCTGTGACTGTATAATGAATTCTTCATTATCCTATACAATATATTAAAAATTGCTGAGTTAGATTGCTGTCAAATTATAATATTAAGTATATATGTACCATCTACACACGCTTATACACATGCATTACGCCTATCCCTAGATTTGCCTTACGAGAAAAGGTAACACTACGATCATTGAAGCTCCTTTTTTAGGGAGTGGATGGGGTCGAGTGGTCTAGGGCGCTGGACGTAAGGCTAAGCGAATGGTGCTGCAGTGTATCAATGGGTGTGGGTTCAAAGCCCGTCGAGGGAATAATAAAAAAATTATTATATATATATATATATATTTTTGTCAAACGTCATATTATAATTTCCATTGTCATTTTAATGTTTTTCTAGTTGTGTATTTTATATATTTGTGTCAAATCTGTATGTGTATTGCGTGTATTGTTTGATTAGGAAATGATTGTTTTCATCGAATATGTATTGTTACAATTCATAAGTGTATATTTTATTGAATAATTATTTTTAATGATTAATAAATTTTCTATGTTCTAATAACAGTGTCTTTCTTATCAATATCGGATTATCTATATTATTTGCAGCGTGTGTTTACACGTCTATCTATGGTATTGACTTGAAAAAGGTCGTTGACCCATTACTCAATTTTAATTAATTTTAATGTATGCATTTACCATTGTTGACAATTTGTAATTAAATTACTGACGACACGTGCCATACACCTGTAAACACATGCTGCAAATAATATAGATAATCCGATAATATTGATAAGAAAGACACTGTTATTAGAACATAGACAATTTATTAATCATTAAAAATAATTATTCAATAAAATATACACTTATGAATTGTAACAATTCATAGTTGGCCTCCATTATTTTACAATGGAAGAGCCCTCACACACACACCTGTTGATATTCGTATTACGCTTTTAAAAGTGAAAGTGAGAAAAGAAGAAGTTTTTTGGGTTTTTTTAATTTCAGAATCTACTCAAAATGCTGTAGATTGAATAGAAGCCAACAGTTAGTTTACACAACAATTTTCGTATTTAGACCAAAACAATGAGATTGTGTGAAATATATTTTTATCAAAGGAAAAATAGCAAGCTCACAAGTCGTCAGTTATTTAACAATTACCTGCAATTAGTAGATCAAACGTTCTGTTGTTTATTGATTAACCCTGATTGAACAGGATGATTGGTGATTATCACAGAAGTCAGCCGACACGTGCTGCAATCAATGTATTCGGTGGTAGAAAAAAGTTCGGCGGTCTTGATTTTAATGTTTATATATAAGTAATAGCGAACACTAAATAAAATATACAAATTCTTTTTGTTTGTCAAATAAAGTTTTAGTATTAAATGTGCTCGGCGGTATATTTATTATATTTAATTTATTCAAAGTTTTAATTTAAAACCTGGTTGAGAAAACGTTCGGTGGTACCGTTAAAAATGAAATATAATTTAATTTCATATATATAAGTGTTCGGTGGTACAGTAGTTATCACAGATGTTTTGTGTTTTAATTTTTGCAGGAATTTTCAAAATAAATAAGCTAAATTGCAGTTATTAAAGTGTTCGGTGGTAGTTAAAAACGTTCGGTGGTGTATTTAAAATTCGTAACATTCAAATCCTTTGTTATATTACAATAAAAGTGTTCGGTGATAGTCATAAAAGTGGTCTAGAATGTGTGAAAACTAAACATATCCCTTCATTTTAAGATTAAATGTGTTCGTTGGTACTCCAGACAGTGTTCGGTTGACTGCACATAACGCGCGTGCCATTAAAATGATCAATTATTCCGTTCTAAACTTATTTACTTTTTTCAAACATTGAATTTTAAATTAAAATTTACTATTTTATACAATAAAGGTGTTCGGTGGTAGTAAAAATGTGTTCGGTGGTACTATTTAGGTGTTCGGCGGTGTTCGATGGCAAGAAGACGCACCGGTCTGTAGGTCATTGCCAGTTCAGATTCTGTACATCATACTCCATCTTGTGGTAATCAAAACATCCGTCTGTAGGTCATTGCCAGTGTCACATTTTACCTTGTTTGTGAACTTGTTCTCGCCATGAACATACATGAAATATATTTCCACTTGACCTTGATATTAACAACCAACTAATCAATCAATCATACCAACATCTCAGCAACAGGCCTTCCTCAAAGTGAAAATTAACGCTTGACAATTTACCCTTCATGTTCAAATAACGCTTCTTTAGCAAATTATTAGTTGGATAATACCCGTAATTGATTGTCGGTTTCTCGGCTATCATATTTAGGCTCTTTAGTTTTCTTGACCCCACCTCCACAACTTTAAATTATTTGACTTCTCAATTTTTTTACTTTGATCATATCTGTATTGAGTCTGTATTGCCGAGAGGTTAAAGTTCTTGACTTTCTTTAAAACCACAAGCCTAACACGACTGATATGGGTTCACGTACTGGTTCAAGTGTTTCAGGATTTCAGACATGTACATATAGATATCCCGTTCTTTCTTCCCCTATTAAATCTAGTATTTTGAAAATAAAATGGTGTAATTGACGATAAAAAAAACAACTAATAATCTGACTTTTTACCGAGATGTTACATGTATATACCGATTCTACGTTTAGATATACTGCCATTTTTCAAGAAGGAAAGGTTTCCAACATTTTGCTTTCGCTACTGAAATAGATATCATTTACATTTTGTCTATTTTAAAGGCATTGGTTTTCTTCTGTAAGGATGGGGTTGGTGAAATTGTCTGAAGTGGTTGGTTTTGACATTCAAAAACTCTAAGCAGAAAGGTTTATTTGATTTGTTTAATCAAATGTGTAAAATTAAAAAATAATAAAATGAAAAAAAGTGTCCACGTATTTTATCTGTAAGATGACATTATATAAATGCTTATTCAACATAACCCACTTTTACTTTCGTAACTATTATGAAATGTTGGGTCAAGGACACACATATTTGTTTAAATTTGAATACATAGTAATTAGACATATGGGTGTCTCACGTCTAGTGTATATATACGTGTACTTATTTTTACATTGACTGGACGTACAAAAATGTGTGCCCGTGAAATCTACGTATGCAAAATATTTTGTTTTTAAAGCACAATACCAAGAATAACAAGCACAGTCATACCTGTATTAAGAGGACACCTTTGGGACAAAGCAAAAGTGGTTTTTAAAGACAGGTGACCTTTCAAAAGAGGTTCAATTAATATGAACTTTTCTATGACAGGACAACAGGGCTGCCAAGTTTTGGAAAATCCAAATGAGTGAGATTTTGCGGAAAAATTTGCTTTTCATTAAGCAGTTATCTGTCTTAAACTGTCACATTTTTCTTCGCGAGGTGGCCTTTACGGCCGGGGGCCGCTCAAGGCCCCCAGAAGCTCTGGGTTAAATGGTGCAAAATCCTGTATTCTGGCAATATCCTGGCACATAATTCTAGCTTTCAAAATGTCATTTTTGTGTATGCAATTTTCAAAAATTTCAATAATTTTATGTAAATTTCAAAGTTTATTTCAAATTCCAATGTGTTAGAATTATTATGACACTATCAACTTGCATTTTTTTATTTATTTCTAAAAATTAAACAGTCTTTGAATACTTTAAAAGAGTTAGACAGTCAATATTCAATGTTTCCTGTGCTCCTTGTTGTAGTTCCATGTCACCTTCTTTGACATTTTCACTACTTCTGGTCAGTGGTGGGGGTTCAGATTTGTAACATGGTTCTTTCATGGCCATATGCAGCTACAGTACATAATATTGATTTGGAATATATAAAAAAAATAAGCGGTAAAGCCGTTCCCTCCCAAATGCTTTGCTTCGATGTTAAAATTAACTGTTATCACCGTTGGAAAACTTGTCTTAATTCAAACGTTCAAGTGATTTATAGACTGTATTCTCTTTTCAAGCGAAAAAGACACTTTGATGAGGAAACCAGTATCTAAGATACGGAACATTACCAGAGAAGGTAAACTTTCCGACAATTTGCGTCAGAATTATCAAGATGCGTAAGATTTTTCTTCGTTCGCGCGAGAGTGTGAGAAATTGGTGAAATGTGTGATTCTCACGCTAAATGCGTGAAACTTGACAGGCCAGGGACAAGAAAAAGGTGACTTTTTAATACAGATAACTGCTTAATACAGGTGTCCTCTTGGGCAGGTTTTGACTACACGTTTCCAATTAATTTCATAAACTGATCGACATAACAATATTTGTGTCTGTTTTGTTATTTTTGACCTTTTGATTCTCTGTCATATTTGTTACTTTGTCATACGAAAACCCGAAATTAACATTGATTGCTATATTTTGTTTTTCATGTTTTACCAATACTTAATCATTCCATGACATTACCGTTACCTCTGCTGTGATTGAACTCCAAGGCTTTTAAGACATCTACACTTTCTACTGCAATTGAGCTGTAGCTTTGTTATATTATGTAATTTTATTTATTTACAACATACAATGCATGTGTATCCTTTCTTTTAAGGGGCAGTCATCACCGTGATCGTATGGTAGAAAGATTTACAACTACCTATGCAATCAGTACATATCACCTCTAAAGTTGTCGGTTCGAATCCCACCCATGCATGTGTGCTCGATATAACATTATGCGATACAATTTGTCAGTGACTTGAGGCAGGTCGGTGGTTTTCTCTGGGTATTCCGGTCAATAAAACTGACCGCCAGATAAAACTAAAATATTTTTTGAAATTGGCGTTACACACTATAACCCTAACCCATTAACCATTTTAACAGCCACTCAGTATACATGTATGTAGAATTCAGTCAATGGCATTGTGTTTATACCCAAAGGTCTTAACAAATATAGTTAATTTAATTTTCTCATCACAGAGTAACAGAATGAAACAATATCCGTAGTCCGCATTCCGGATACAATAAATCAACAGTGGAAGAAATGGGTACCTCGGTTGCTGCGTGGTTAATGTCGTTGACCATTACCCATCCCTCATGTGCGTTAATGCTATTCACTCGATGTCGGATATTTCCCCGTTCAGTTGGTTATGTCTCGTCAACGCCAGTCAAAGATTACGGTCCCCTTCCTCCTCTCCTATTTGAAGGTGAGGTGGATCTTAACCCTTGGGATGGCTACGATATCTATATCTGTCGGGATATTCCCTGGTAGGCATGATATTGCTGTAAGTGAAGATGACACTCAATAACCTTAACACAACAAGTAAACAAAATGGGATCCACTGCAAAATCCAACGAAATGCGTTATCAGGAAAGACGAGAAATTTAACATTAATTTCTTGTTAAACTGTATCAAAATAACATGGTCAAGCAACTATCTTTTCATGAGGGACAATGACTATATGGGGAATGGAGGGGGCTATGAGTGATTGTTGTTTAACACCAAATGCGCAATTTGAAGCTATATTATGACGAAAACAAGTGCCATCCTATGAGATGATAATGATATCCGCTTTCTACTAGATCAACACTCTTAGTTGGATTTTAATAGTTTTAGCTCACTGAAACAACAGTCCACGTATTCACATATCGCATCATTGTGACACATTAACCTGATTCCTAACAGTCTTTGCTCTTACTGCGTTCTTAGCGCTAAAGCGATAAATCTACCGCATTAGAGACGAACAAACTAATCATGGTTTTGACCTAAATACATTGGCATGAATTCTTAAAATGTGGATGTTGTCATTATTTTTTTCATTTTTTGAAGTTTGTGCTTAAAAACAGCTGAAAAAATAAATACTCCATATTCATCGAATTACCATGTTAAGTCTCATTGAATTATTAACCCCTTCTACCCGGGTCTCAAGTTTTGTTGCTATACGAACATTTGAGTTTTTTGGACAGTGAAAACAATGTATAGTTGATATCGGCTTGATAATGTGTTTCACAATATATTATATGAACTAACAGTAGACGGGAGTGAAATAATGGACATTTAAATGTTAGAATATTAATTTATTTTTTGTCTGATTCATCATTTGCTACATCACTAAAATGGCGAATATCCATGTTGAAATTTCCACACTTCGGAAAACCTGGAGGTGGTTTAGGAATGTCTGCAAAAGACTCGTTCAAAACCATAGCCATTCCATTATTTGAATGCATGTCTATGTGGCAATGAAGGAACCATATTCCTGGAGTGGTTGCCGGAAATCGTACAACAACATAGCCGCCACTTGGTACAATGACGGTATCCTTGAGTACAGCTCCCCGCTGTACCATATCCGGTACATTTCCATTCAACCATGATGAGTTACGCCATGTTGCATCATTACACAAACTTTCTCCTGGTATAGTGTTTCCCCTGCAGTCAATGTCGTTACAATCTCTGATAAATGCTCCGTTGCTGTGATTATACACCCCATAACCCACTTTAACTACCATAAAGGGATGTCCATGCATGTGTACGGGATGATCATCAATTCTACCTTGTCCCATATTCAGGAATGTCATTTGAATTAGGTCATCTTTATTGATAGACAAAGAGTTCATACATTGACACAGTGTTCCCTCACCACATGTTTGATTTGTACATTGGTTGTCCAATTCATCTGGCTGCGTTAGAGCGGACACCGTTGGAAGCACGAACTGTCTCCCATTGATTGAGGGTGGTCCTTCTTTCCCATTTTTCTCCGGAAAGGCAAAATTGAGGAAATATTCTTTATATTTTCCAACAACGGGGTGAGGTGTTGGTATGTTAAGCTTGCTATGAAATTCAGTCAGTCGAACACACCTCACATTTTTGGTTTCAGGATAAAAAGGATATGGGCAATTTACAACAGTGCATTTACTAGTTGGTGTACATACGGTCTTCTGTGATGTTGGTTCTGACGACGGGGCACCATGGTAGCTTAAAATTGCCTCCGCCCTTTTCATGAATTCTCTATCTAACGTTTCGCCTCGAACCCAATAATTGCCAACCGGTTGGGAAGCGTCGAGAATGAAATCATATCTTTCTCCAGGGGCTATTATAAATGATTCAGCTACAACTGGTGTAATATCAAAGCCGTCCACAGCTACCATTGTTAAATTATGTTGATCAACTGAAATCCTCCACGGATAAAGAGCACCTGTACCAATTACTCTAAATAGGTATTTTTGTCCTCGTGTCACTTTAAACATTTCTAGTGGAGCACCATTGTTTGTCCTGTCTGTTATCCAGAACCGACCACGCCCATTTATTAATCCAGAATGCGTGTTGTATGTAGTATATCGTATTCTATTAAGATTAATAGATGGGCGGAGTTTCTGTCTGTTTCTGTACACACCCCCAAGTACCACCATCACGTCGTCGGTATTAGACCCGTAATCATGATTCCATTCAAATATTTGCATTACGTGTTCATCCATAGCCACTGGTGGTGACTTCTTTCTAATAATAAAAGCTCCAAATAGTCCATTAAGTCTCTGTTGGCCCATATGCGAATGGTACCAAAACGTACCAGCAGGCGTGGCCTTGAACATGTATGTAAATATCTCTCCAGGTGAAATGGGACACTGGGTGATATAAGGTGGTCCGTCCATCCACGGCGTGTCTTTCATTTCAACTCCATGCCAGTGAATAGACACGGATTCGGACTGTAGATTATTATTTACACGAATAACAACAGTTTGTCCTTCATAAACGATAATGGATGGACCTGGTAAAGTACCATTTACTGACACTATTAACTTGAAAGAATTTTCCCATCCATCTGCAGAAATGATGTCAGTGATATCGACAGGTGTGGAGTTTACTGGGTCCGTGACGTTGTATTGATATAAATTGCCATTATGAGGATAAACAGAACCATCTTCGTTCACCATTGGTAACTTGTAACTTATATCGAGCGATGTTTCACAAATCTTTGCATGTTGATCGCATTCAAATGCTCCAACGGTGCTCACAGTCAATAGAAAAATATACAATTCGAACATTGTGTTGCCGAATCTGTAATGAAAGACGTTTTTCTAGATCAATTATTAAATCTTTTAGTTTGTAGATTGGTAACATCTGACATAGAATATTTTGGTCAGTCATCAGATATTGGATTAAGTTATAGCCCAGTTAGTAAAGTTCTAAAATTTTTGAATCAAACTAGATGCAGGGGGACATGGAAATTCAATAATAGTCTGTTAAGGGATGAGGAATTTGCTAAAAAAGTAAAAGATGATATTAAACAGGTAATAGAAGAATATGAATGTGACCCATCAGTTGATTTAGATAATTGTGATAAAGACTTTAACATCAGTTTTCAAATTCTGTGGGAAATGGTTAAAATGAAAATTAGGGGGGGCAGCAATTTCTTTAACATCATATAAGAAAAAACAACAAAATAAAAGTGAAAGAGAAATACAAGGTAAGTTGATCAATTTAAATAAACAGTATATTTTAAATCCTTCTGACTCCTTAAATAAAGATATGGAAAAAACAGAGATGGAACTAAAAATCTTGAGAGAGAAAAAGGTAAATGGTATTATAACAAGTGCAAAGGCAAAATGGCAAGTCGAAGGGGAAAAAAGTACCCGCTATTTCTGTAATCTTGAGAAAAGGCATTACCTTGAAAAAACTATTCCTAATCTAATTTTGGATAATGATATAGAAACTTCTGACCAAAATGTGATTAAGTCAGAACTTCAATTGTTTTACAAAAAATTATACTCGAGCACTGAGCCTATTATCAATAAATCCCATGTTGACCTTTTCTTTAATAGCAACAATCCATTTATAACAAAACCTACTAAAGAGGAAGTTGTTAAATGTGAGGGTTATCTTACATTTCGGGAATGCCTCTTTTCTTTAAAAAAATATGAAAATTTTTAAATCACCTGGTATTGATGGCTTTACTGTGGAATTTTACAAGTTTTTTTTGGAATGATATTAAAATCCCTCTTGTGAAATGTTTAAATGAGAGTCTTGATAATGGTAAATTCTCTGTTAGCCAACGTCAAGGATTGATCACATGCATTCCAAAAGAGGGAAGACCAAAACATTTTCTTAAAAATTGGCGTCCCATTACACTTTTGAATGTTGATTTTAAAATTGCATCAGCCTGTATAGCAAATAGAATAAAACCGATACTTAGAAATATTATCAATGAAACACAAAAATGGTTTTTAAAAGGTAGGTATATAGGGGAGTGCACTAGACTTATATACGATTTGATAGATAAGTTAGAAGAAGATGATATACCAGGCCTTTTACTATTGATAGATTTTGAGAAAGCTTTCGACACAGTGGAATGGTCATTTATTGAAAAAACATTGCAATTTTACGGTTTTGGACCATCTCTTCAAAAATGGAATAAAGCCTTTTATTGTGATATAAGTACTGCAGTTACTAACAATGGGCATGTTTCTGAATTTTTCTCATTGGGAAGAGGTGTTCGACAAAGAGACCCTCTGTCACCTTATTTATTTATTCTTGTTTTAGAACTCTTGAGTGCTGCAATTAAAAATGACCCAGAAATAACAGGGGTAAAAATAAATGATTCTGAGTATTTATTAAGTCAATATGCTGATGACTCCTCATTGATATTAGATGATAACCCGAAATCACTTGATCAATCATTATTTGTCTTTAATAGATTTTCAGAATGTGCTGGACTGAGAGTTAATTTTGACAAGACCGAAGCAATATGGCTTGGCTCAAGGCGGAGTTGCCATGAACAGCTCCTTCCAGATGAACATTTGTCATGGAACTTTTCTGGAAAATTTAAGTTATTGGGTATTAGTTTTAATTTGTCAGAATCTGATAAAACACTGGAAAATTTTACAGAAAAAGTTCAATCAGTGAAAAAAATATTAAACTTGTGGTCTTATAGAGATCTTACATACATTGGTAAAGTCACTGTTATTAAGACTCTAGCTCTTCCTATTCTAGTTCAAAGCCTTACTGTTTTACCAAACCCTCCAGATTCAATTTTGAATGATATTGAAAAAATATTTTATAAATTTTTATGGAATGGTAAAAAGGACAAGATCAAGAGATCCATTATTATCAATGAATATGAAGAAGGGGGACTAAAAATGCCAAATATTCAATCCTTTCACAAAGCACTTAAAATGTCATGCCTTCATAAATTACTTGACCCTTTCAATCATTCACCATGGAAAGTAATTTTATTGGGTTCTATACAAAAATGGGGAGGAAGTAATATATTATATTTGAGTAAAGAGGGTCTAGAAAAAATAGCAGAAAAAGTTAACCCGTTTTGGAAAGATGTTTTTTTTAAATTTATCAGAGTTGAAACAGGAAAAGGGGGAGTTAGTGGATGGTCAACACGTCTTGAGCCAGCCCATATGGTTAAATCCCTTGATAAAAATAGGTGGTAATATGTGTATGAACAAAATATGTTGTGAAAATGGTGTCTTTTTTGTAAATGATTTAATATCAGAAAATAAAATGCTTTTTACATATGAGGAATTTAAGAATCACTATAATATTAGATTAAATTTTATAGAATATTTCAGTATTCTAAGTGCCATTCCACATAGATGGAAACTTCTGATAAGAGGGATAGGAAAATTAAAATTAATCGAAAATGACATTGTTGATAGACTGAAAAGGGACCCTAAGCCATGCAAATACTTTTCAAAACAATACATGTTAAATGTAAAAATGCTTCCTTTAAACATTCAGAGTAAATGGGAAAAGGAAGTTCATAAGGGGGTTGTTATTGAAGATTATAATTGGAGTTGTATTTACTGTATACCTTTCTCTGTTACAAAAGATACTAAATTACAGGACTTTCAATATAAACTTGTACACAGAATCTTAATTACAAATTCCTTTCTATATAAATGTGGGCTAAAAGAAACTGAGCTATGTACATTTTGTACAGAAACCAAAGAAAGTCTGGTTCACATCGTTTGGGAATGTAATTATGTTCGGAACTTTTGGTTATCAATTGGCAATTTCCTGAAAATATGTGGTCTTAGCTTACCCTTTAATGCAAAGGACATAATTCTTGGCTTGACTGAACACAGTTCAGCCCAGGGCACAATCAACAATGTTTTAATTATTTTGAAATATTATATATATGTCTGCAGATGCAAATGTAGGGACCCTGATTTAGAAGGTGGTCTTGAATTCCTGAAATATGCTATAAATATTGAAAAGGCATCAATGATATATCTGTCCCCAGTACAAAAGGAACATGCTAAAAGAAAATGGTTAGATCTGGAGGCGGTATTGAGTGGTTAATATTAATATATATCTATTATACTCAAATATATGTTACCTTGTATAACTTAAAATGCATTGCTAACTTTGAATCTCAAAAGTTATTACAAAACAGTATGCTATGAAGATCAACTTGTTTTTACATTGTAACTTTTGTGCATTGAAACATTATGTTTATAGAATCACGTATGTATAAATCTGTTCTTGGAAAAATAAACAAATTACAAAAAAAAAAAAAAAAAAAAAAAAAAAAAAAAAAAAAAAGTATTTCGTTCAAAATCGGAAAGAACAAGTAATCTTGGCCAGATGTCGTATAGGTCATAGTTATTTTTTAAATAATGTTTTATAGACAAGCATGTCTTATTTCTAAATGTCTTGTTAATCTAAGTTAATAATTAAACTTGTTCACGCCACGATATAGCTGACATACTGCTAAAGTTGGCGCTAAACACCAATCAATCAATCAATCAATAAATTACATCAAGTATTTGACTTGTATAAAACATTTTAGTTAATATAAATAAGCTAATATCTTACTTTCAGGGTGTATCAGCCAGAGGACACGTGTATAACTGATTGGAGACAAAAGGAGTACCCGGATAAAAACAACCGACCTTCCCTAAGTCAACAACAAATATGTACAACGCAACCTCGTCATAGACAGGGATCGAGGTTATAAATCTTACTGAGGATATGTAGATGTTATCTGGATGTGCGTAGATTAGTATTGTAAAATATCGGACTGTGAACCAGAATGTAACGTTATAACTAGATTTAACACGACAGTGTCACTAGTATAGCAGGAACTGCTTACCCTTCCGGAGCACCTGCGTTCACCCCCGGTTTTTAGTGTGGTTCGTGTTACTCGATCTTTAGTTTTATGTGGATGTTTTGTAGATCGTTGTTTGTCTTTTTGTATATTCTCTTTGGGCCATTGTGTTGTCAGTTCTTCTTCGATTTACGGATTCTGATTACCCCTTTGGTATCTTCAAACTCTCCTTTGGTGGTGAGAGAGTGGTGAGTATAAAAAACAAACAAAAATATTAGCAATTGCACATAGTTTTTACTATAAAACATAATGTAGAAGAAAAATTAAGCGCTTTTTACATAAATTCCTTCATGTTAATGCATGCACAGAAGTGCATATTTTATAATTTATGACAGCATACAGGCAATAAAAACAAGTATACACGAAGAAAAGAATCGGGGGTCATTTTCATTAAGAAAACGCCGGATTTTGTTTTCCGTTAAAGTTGTATGATTCGTCATTGACCTTATGTAAACTTCTACAACAGCACCACAACATAACAACAAATTGTAAAAATATGAAGCCACATAAAACACCCACAACTCGCCAGAAATTTCTCTCTGTTTAAAAATCTGAAAATAAAAAAGTACACATTTTAGCACACAAACAAGACTAATGGATGCACTACGACAACGATAATACTGAAAACATTTTGCACTTGAATGTTATTTAAAAGGGATATGCATGAATGTCGACCAAGTAAATACATTCGCCGCTACTTAATGAAATATTTAAAATTTTAGAAATTATATATTGCTTGTTTGTCTTATTTTGACTACTAGAACATTAAATAAACGCTAGAGAAAGCCGTAGTGGCTACCGAGAGATAGAGGCAACATTGAGCACAAAACACAGTACAAAGACCAACAAAAAACACAACACAGAAAACTAAATAATGATCTAATAGGAACATATCAACAAACCCAGGTGCTCGTGAACGGTAAGCAGTTCCTCTTTCTTATATAGCACCAGCCTTGTTACTTATATTGTCTGGTAAAAATGAGAGCGGAAAGACAACATCTACATCCATTGACATTAGAGAAATGGATATTAGACAAAATATACATCCATTGACATTAGAGAAATGGATATTAGACAAAATCTACACCCATTGACATTAGAGAAATGGATATTTCGTACCGATCAACCAGTTGTTGATGAGGAT
This sequence comes from Bathymodiolus brooksi, assembly GCA_963680875.1. Taxonomy (NCBI): domain Eukaryota; kingdom Metazoa; phylum Mollusca; class Bivalvia; order Mytilida; family Modiolidae; genus Bathymodiolus; species Bathymodiolus brooksi. Next base: position 62,338,941 of record OY804575.1, read on the forward strand.
CGTATACATTTTGTAGCGATGACTTTAACATAGGAACAACGGAGCCTTGTTTTAATACATGAATAGTGGTTTACGTCAGCAACTGAGCTCATTCCAGAAAATAACTGCAGTGTGCACAAGCCCTAGAATAACGTATGAGTTTTAAAATATAAACCTCATACGCTGCTGCAGCTGGTGTAAACAAAAAAAAACCCGTCTCGCATCTTTGGTTGTGCACTGCAGCGGAGGTTCCATGTTCTGTTTTTATACCCAGCACCCCCCCCCCCCCCCACCCCCCCGGATTAAGAAATCTTTGTATAATAAAAGGCAAGATCATTTTGCAATACAGCTGTCTATAACTAGATTTTCTCTCTTTCGTTGATTCGCATATTTTCACGCGGTTTAATGGTAAGAGCAACACTTAATCCGTAGTTACCATGTTCTTGAAAAATTATCTTAAGATTTGCCTAGCAAATTAGCCGAATATGAGGTTAAATGTCCCACAGATATTGTGCTGAGAAGATTAAAACTGGTCTGGGAATAGTATTATATGGCTAAAGATATCATGACTGACATTAGATGTATATTAATAAAAACGTAAATATCTATTTTAACGCACACGACGCGCTTATGGAATAACATTGGAGAGCCAAATAATCCAAAAGTCTTTAGGGGCTAGTAAACCAAAGGGTCTAATAAAAGTAACCAAAATCGTCTAAGGTTATCTATGTCTAAGTTGACTTAGTTTTAATAATATCTGAAGGAGATTGACCTTAGTTACATTATTTAGGAAATAAATTTCAAACATATTATCATATATCTAATAAACCATGTCGGTGCTTAAGTACTGACTATTGGGAGGAATATACCCGGGGACTAATAGTCCACCAGCTGCGGTATCGATATTTGTACGAGGTATAACTCTGCTTAATTACATTTGTTAAAGGTACAATGACGTTGTGACACAGGTGAGCAGGATTGTATTTCTTAAATTGTTTTTGTTGTTGTTTATTTGAAATGAACACAGTGACCATACATCCATGACGAGAAAACAAACAACAATCCAGGCAGGTAAAAACGTGACACTGGGATGTGGCAAAAAATAAACCCAATGTATATTTACTGGTAATCTACAGAGTTTAACTAGATGTGTGTGCACTGTTTTAATTTAAAAAAACACGTGTAATATTATAGTGACCCTTCCGGGGCACACGAGTTCACCCCGAGGTTAGTATTACTCGATCTTTACTTTTTGTGTAATGTTGTGTAGATCGTTGTTTGTCCTTTTGTCCTTCGATTTACGGATTCTGATTACGTAATTTGCTAAACGGCATTTAATTGCTCATATATAAAGAACATCAGTTTGTTATCTTCCTTCCCATTGGTTAATCAGGATATTGAATCTCGAATTTCGAATGATCATTCTGGGCTTTCGTAGATTACCCTTTTAGTATCTTCAAACTCTTCTTCAGGATTCACAATACTGAATTATAGGTAAAAATGGTCACTCTTTGCTTAATAAAGGGCGAAGCCCCTTTAACTATAGGCTATGCGAATTTTAGTGTCTTGACTATTGTATTCATAGCCAAATATCTTTTCACCGGAAGTGTAAAAATATTGAACAAAATAGTATTTAAAATCGCAATAACATTTATTTCAATGAGAAATCCTGAAATCTCTTATTGTTTATATTCTGAAAAATTCAAATAAACTCAAATGAAAATTCTAAAAGAAATTTTATAATATCCACACAAAGCGTTATGTGTAGTACGTCATTTGTTAGTGTGTACTGATCATGAAATACACACATGTGCCAGGTCGTATGCAACCCTGGGATGAATTTCATGAAAGTCCATGCATTTCTCCTGAAAGGATGATTCTCCTCTCTGAATACTTTGTGTGAGCTGGTGTCAAATAGAAAGAGCAGCTCGCCTTCGTCTTCGGCTAGGGAATCTGTTACATCTACATGCTATCCGCGATTCAAAAACAGGAAATGATTCTGACAAGACAAGCATGACAGCAGGGAATTATAAAACTTGTGATGACAGGTAAGTTTTTTCTTTTTATGGCAAGCAGCTTTGCTTGAAAAACCTTGATTGCATTTAAAATGATTGCATTTTCGTTTGACCCTCATTCCCCTTTTGATATGCCAAAACACTTAACTATTTAGAATAAAAATTTTGTTGACATTAGGCCGATTCTAGGTCCTGCAAAAATACATTCAGTGGACCTACTTGATATCTGCTAGACATATTCTTACCCTTTATCTTGCACACTCACATTGTGACAAAAAATATGTAAATCTGAGCAAATGACTGATATCAGAATTTTTATTTTCAACAAAAGAGACAACTAATTCTGGGTCAAAATATTTCAAGCCTCCCTCTCAAAAACAAATGCTCGCCACATCATGTTTTGACATTTCATGCTATGAGAAACTCGAAAGTCTAAATGGTAAAAACCTCAGAAAACGATTTTCAGACATTGCAACATACATGCATATGCACATTCAATAACCCCCTAGACCCCTTCAGAAACCACATTGTGTTTTTATCCCTCCTTTAGGCATCAACTTCCTGTTAGGTGGGGGGCATACGTGTACTATGGAAACATTTCTTCTAGTTATTCAATTTCAGGAGGCATGCCATTCGCCTCTCTTTTAAGACAGCCAAATGTTGGATATATACTTCGCCCTTAAACAGGTTGTACCTGTCTCATATTAAGTAAAATACCCGTAGAACGATTATTCTAATACAGAGACATTATTTTACTTTTATAAGACATGTACAACCAATGTTGCTAATTGAGGTTGTTAAACATTATGTTTTCACAAAACATCTGACATAGATTTCTAAAACGTTATGAAATGATCTGTTAATTACATTTGTGTTTTGCGTTATACAGACTGCCTGTCTGCCTACGTTACTAGAAAAATTACAATTGTATTTTAAAGAGTATAAAGGTGCGAAGCGAGCTGTGTTAAATATTTTGACAATCTCGCCCTGTATTATAAAATATGATTGATTGCAGTAATTGTTATCCAACCTCAAGTGAGTAGCAGCATTTCAGTTTGTTTGTTTGATGGTGATTAACGCTACTTTCAACAATATTTCAGTTATATCGTGGCGGTTGCAGCTTTTCAGTTATATTTAACACGTGAACAAGTTAATGAACAATTGTATATGTAAATGTTGGTGGTAGTATGTGCTTATATGCGGATATTTAGATTGCCACAGAAAAACAAAAGGAAACATTAGATAGGATCAAATAATGTTCCTTGCAACTGGCCTCTAACGACTACTAATAATAAACTGCCAAGTTATTACAGGTTTATTTTACGTGCAAGGGTATGCCATTTTTTTTTGTACACGAGGGACAGATTTACGTCCCTTCCTAGACTACTGATTTCACCCCCGGTGTTTTAGTGGGGTTCGTGTTACTCGATCTTAAGTTTTATATGTATGTTTTGTAGATCGTTGTTTGTCCTTTTGTACTTTTTCTCTTGGTCATTGTGTTGTCTGTTCTTCTTCGATATACGGATTCTGATTGTCCCTTTGGTATCTCCAAACTCTTCTTGAGTCGGCTTTATTTTTGAGAATATTTATGAATACCGTAGTACTTTTCTGTTTAATAGTTGATGGAAGCACTTCAAGTGTAAAGGTGTTTTTAATTAATAGTTCATTATTATTCACCAGTGTTGACCATTTAATAACATCAATTCAATCCTTATTTTACCACAACCCATCTAATTGGAAACGATTCGAATAAGAATATACATATACATATACAAAATGTATATGTAATCAGAACTTAGATAAATCGCTTGCTCAATATATATATATATATATATAAACGTCTAAAATGGTTTGTAAAACAACACCAAGTACACAAAACAAAGTGATAAAGAATTAAACACTATGTTGAAAGTCTTTTGTGAAGGAGGTAAAATAGTACTATTATATTTCCCGCCGTTGGATGTTTATTCAAAATGGCGGGTTTTACTCTGTATTATGTTCCTTTGAATTGAACATTGATGCAGGAAAATTAAAAAATAATAATACCCACAGCTATTTATGTATTCTTTCTAATATGACAAATAATAATTGGTTTGTCTGTATATTATGCTACTGTAAATCATAAATTTTCCAAATATGTGCAGCAATATACCAGCTTCTCCTGCATATGGTGTTTACATCTCGCAATTGATTCGTTATGCAAGGGCCAGTAGCAATTATTCTGATTTCCTGAAACGCCATCTTCATCTGATAAACAGGCTACTGGACCAGGGCTATAACAAGATTCGCATTATTCGATCTCTTAAAAAGGTTATATTCCGATACCAAGATCTTGTCGAAATATATTCCGTCTCTGCAGAAAAGATTATAAACGATGGATTTTCATATAGTGATAATGTATAAAGATAAGGTGTCAACAAAAATGTCAAAAATATTTGTTTATCAATGTGTGACGTAAAAGTGTGTTTGACATTTACTTCACTGAGTTTGGTGTTGTTATGAAAACTGTTTTACCTGTTTTGTTCAAGTATTGTTATAAATACTGTTATAGTGACAGCCGGAAACTTTGAGCCGTAATGAAAGGGGGAGGTTTGGCGCTTTAAAATCTGATTCAACCCACCATTTCTTTAGAAATGCCTGTACCAAGTCAGGGTCATTACGGTTTTCACAGTTTTCCGGTTGTTGACTGATTTTGTCTGTTTATATTCTTATGAGTTTTGACTTTCCCTTTGTAAGATTGCTCGGAGTTCGGTAATTTTGTTATTACCCTTATCTAACATTGATACAGGGAAAATACCTTCGTAAAAAAAAGAAGTATGTTTCTTTTAATGTGACAACTAAAATCATAAAATGTCAATTATTTTCATTAATTGTACAAAATTTTATCACAGTACATGCTTAAATAATTGTATTCCGTCAATTTAAAAATCAATAGAAACTCACACCCGGAGCACGGCAAAAATACCACATAACACGCGAGTCGCTGTTTTTAATTTGTTGTTTTTCTAAGTATCAAACTCCGCGAAAATTCATCTGAAACTTACACTATGACGTCGACAATACTCTTGACGTTACACCTGCTAAATTTGAAAAGTCAAAGTTTCGAAATGGCTGAGAAATCTGGATTTGAAGCGCTGAAGACAGAATCGGCATTACTAAAAAAAAAGGGACGTTTGCGGAAAAGGTGGAGCAGCGGGCGGTGATAAAGTTTTGCGTGGACATCGGAAAAACTCCAACAGATACGCACAAGTTCTTAAAACAGTCAGAGAAATATAGTAAAGTAAGCCGTTCATTGATATTCAAGTGGCACAAAAGGTTTGCGGATGGAAGAGACAGTTAGCAGACGATGAGCGGGAAGGCAGACCATCTTTTAGAAAATCCGATGCTGTAAAAAAAGAAGTTCGGGACGTTATTAACGGTGATCGGCGGCTAACAGTCCGTGAAGTTGCAGACAAATGTGGAATTTCTAAGACTACAGCGCACCAAATTTTAGGAAATGATTTAAATATGAACCGAGTATGTGCTAGATGGGTACCGCGAATTCTTACAGCTGAACATTTAACAAAAAGAGTGGAATTGTCAAAACAATTTATCAAAAAAGTTAATCGTGGTGGCATAAGATTTCTAGACCGAATAATTACAACCGACGAAAGCTGGTTCCACTACTATGATCCGGAAACTAAACAACAGTCAAGTCAGTGGAAAAACTGTAACTCTCCTCCACCAAAGAAGGCAAAAATAACCAAATCACTGGGAAAGAATATGTTTATTCTCTTTATGGACAGGAAAGGAATGCTACTGACACACGCTGTTCCCCGTGGCCAGACTGTCAATTCTGCAGTATTTCCGTACATTAAATCATTTCTCCGTGGACAGAGGTTCGATGATTTACCGGAACTAAGACAGGAAGTGATGAATATAATTCTAAATATGAAAACGGAACAATTTGAGAAAATATTTGATGACTGGTTAAAGAGATGTGAGAAATGTGTTGAGTTGAACGGAGACTACGTCGAGAAAAGTTAACTTTTACTACTGTTGACGTCGTTGAACGTCAGGAATTTTTTCCGTGCTCCGGGTGTGAGTTTCTATTGATTTTTAAATTGACGGAAATACTATTATTTGAGCATGTACTGTGATAAAATTTTGTACAATTAATCAGTAAATCATGTAATTAATTATATCCTAGTTTCAATTATTTCGGACATGTCAGTCAGATTTTATTGAGATCGTCCACGAACTTTACGGACAACCCTCGTAGTCTGCTCAATTTTTTTTTTCATAAAGCAGGTAATTTTACACCTGAAATGTTCAGTGTCATTTACGGTAACTAAATTTGAACATTGTCATTACATCCGATGCGGCGATACTGCACAATATAGCAAAGTTTCTTTATCTGCAGTTTCAGTTTCTGATGAATAATCCTAACCTAGCCAGGCAATGATCAGTGATAACATAGAATATGAAATTAACACGCAACCACTACCCAGTAAGATATAAAAGGGAAAATGTTTTCTCTGCTGATAATGACAGCTATTTGTAACAAAGGGTGGCAGCCATCTTAAAAAGTGTCCGAAAATGAGACCTGGATGTACACCTTATGTACTCTTAACGGCAAAGAGCTAGACACACGGGACATAATCTTCCCCTAACTCCGAACTGTCGTATTGAATAAAATGTCGAACCAATATGGCAACTTTACAATTCCAAAAAAAGTTTTTGACGGTCAATATGCGGGACAAAAGAACCAGATGTTACTCGCATGAAAATACATACATAAAAGAATTAAAATCCCACATATAAATAAATAAAAGTACAACAATAAGCATATGAAACAGGCACGGCCATGAATGCTCGCGAATCTGAAAATTATCTGGCAATTTCACGCTCATCCAATGCATCAAAAAGAGTCGAGATTTTTTGGGCCGAGATATATCGGGGACGACTTTTTTTAGGGCGAATCTAGTCTCATTAAATCGAACTGTCATACCATACGAAATCTGAAAAGTTAACTTCCGCGTAAAAACAAAAATTCTTTTCAGTATGTCAGAAGAGATTTAATAAATTTAAAACTAGTGGAGTGTGTTAGTGTGTTACACGGAACGTGTTTACAAAGCGTCGATTTTGTTTTATTCAACAGTATGTGCAGCCATGTTTGTCAAAAAATCCTATGTAGACATTTTATACCATAAAGAGCTCGCTAAAGCTCGCATATAAATACACAATAACGCTACACATTTAAATAAATGTTTAATTAGAAATAAAAATAAAAATGAGACATTATTGGTTAATGTAACAAACAGCACTGTTAAAAATATTTTTGAAAATGTCAAAAATATTTTTAAAAACGGTATGATACCCAAACTCATTCAAAAAACGGCCCACCACAGTGTGGAATATATACTTTGGGCCAATTGAGCAAACTGTATGTCATAATACGACGGGGGGAGACCAACAAAAATAGGAGTCAAGACAGTATATTACTTTTTCTCATTGATTCCATTCGGTGATAAGGTCTTAAATTTTCTAATCCAGAAGCTTTCCCTTTCCTGTCTGCTTTTATCATCCCACTTGGGGTTATGGTCAATTATGGTGACCTTCAGTTTGCTGAAAGAATCATAGTGGTCCGTTGATCTGAGATGTATGCTGAGTGGAAGGTCAGGTTTGCAGTTTGCATCGCTTCTGTGGCCAATCAGGCGTTTATTAAGTTGTTGCTTAATTTCTCCCATGTATTGAAGGCCACAAATTGCACATTCCAGGAGTTAGATAATATTTTCCGTCTTGCAGTTGGCATTGCAGTATATGATGAATTCTTCTCCTGTATGTGTGCTGCTGAATTTGTGTGTGCATTGGATGTTTTTGCACGTCATACATCGTCTCGAATCACATTTTGGACACTGACCATCGTAGGCAGATCGAGAGATGTCAGCTCTCACCAAGATATCTTTCAAACTTTTGGGTTTCCTGAAAGCCAAGATGGGTGGTTTTTTGAAGATTTTGCACAATTCTGGGTGTTTTTGTATGGTTGTCCAGTGCTCACGAACGATTTTGGATAAATTACTGAGCGCAGGATGGTATGTGATGACAAATGACACTCTGTTGGTCGTTGACGAAAGACTGAGCAGCTCAAACTAAAGACTGAGTAGCTCAAACTAAAGACCAAGCAGCTCAAACTAAAGACTAAGCAGCTCAAACTAAAGACTGAGTAGCTCAAACTAAAGACTGAGCTCACCACTAAAGTTGTGATTTCAAACCCCGTTCATGTACTCGATGCAATATTATGTGATAATGTTTGTCAGTGACTTGCAACAGGTCGGTAGTTTTATCCGGGTACTCCGGTTTCCTCCACAAATAAAACAGACTGCCACGATATAACTGAAATATTGTCGAAAGTGGCGTTAAACACCGTAAGCATAAACCAAAGCAATAAAGTATTCACTGTAATATTTTACTATATATTTCATATAAAACCACATTTTTTCAAAACATTATTCTAAGGTAAATTCTTGTTCGATTTTGATGAAATTTTTACCAACAAAAGCAAGAATATATTTAGTTTTCTGTGATTATTTTAAAATATGCTTTTAAAGCACATATCTTAAATATTCACAATTTAAACACAAACTTAAATTATTTGTCTTTAAAGTACTATCATTGTTTACGTTTTTTGTGTTTGTTTTCGTATAGTGGTGTCCAACTCATATTGTGTTGTGTTTTTGTTTTATTTTTCTTCGTTTTGTTTATCATATCTTGCCAGTTTTTCTGGATTGTCCATTTTTGATTGCCATTTCGGTATTCTGTAACGTTTATATATTGTATTGTGTCGAAACACCCACTTACAGGGTAGATAAGACCATCGGGAACTAGTAATAACATTGTATATATATCTAATACCGTCATCAGGTACTATAATAGTCATAAGATGCAAGCATCAGGTACTATAATAGTCATAAGATGCAAGCATCAGGTACTATAATAGTCATAAGATGCAAGCATCAGGTACTATAATAGTCATAAGATGCAAGCATCAGGTACTATAATAGTCATAAGATGCAAGCATCAGGTACTATACTAGTCATAAGATGCAAGATTGTTTGTTCATAAGGCGCAAGTAAATGTGACACGTTGTCGTATAGGTCATGCTAGGTTTACTTTATTTTAAATAAACGTTACAGAATACCGAAGGGGCAATCTAAAATGGACAATCCAGAGAAAATGGCAACATAGGGTACACAAGACACGAGATGAAGACAAACAAAGCACAATAAAACACAATATGCGTTGGACACCGCTATGCGCAAAGAAACACAAAAAGCGTAAATAAGACATGAATCCTTCTGCAAACAACTGGAGGTAACGACGAAATGAATATCGTTTTTATGCGGAAATTGTAACGGACCCCACAATACTGAACTCAGAACGGAAAGACACATACATTTTTGTAATAGGACAGCACAAAATCTAATAAAAGGAGCAACACGGATACCACCAAAAAACCGGGGTGAATTCAGGCGCTCGCGAGGCCGGAAGGGTATGCAACAGCAATCGAATATCATCCGTGCATTTCTTGTAATACTGTAGAAAGTATTTTTGTTGAATGAATGAATGTTCATGATCTATGACGAACATTCTATACGGTAAAATCTTTCACTGTTTAGTCAACAAATGTCACAGCAGATTCTATTCTATATTTGTTTGCATTTTTTAGTGAACCCAGTTTGCATAGTAAAATTTGACTCGTGCACATCTGAACTCTTTGAGATTCTCATCTCAGTATATTCTTTTATTTTAACTTTTTTTTACTTGCTGATAATCTTATTTGTTATAGTTTTATATTACCTATATTTCCTTGCTTATACTTAATGTGAATAATAATAAAAGTCTCACGCCACTATATGGCTGACATATTTTATAAAGATGGCGTTAAACAAAAAAATAGTAATTAATAAATAAAAATAGATAATTATTACATTTACAAGTGCTCTTTAAATCTGTCAAATCACGTTCTAAAAATAAGTATACGGAAAAACAGAGACATAAAATTAACATTAATTGTCAAGTCCAGCAGATAATAATTGTCATGTGTTTGCATTTTTATACCTATTGAATCGGTGTGGAATCATATGCTATTTTTACACTTGGTGTGTGTCCGAATTTTGTAAATGAAAGGGAAACATCTTTTTTTTATTATTTAGAAGTGAATGTCCTAGTTTGTTTTTCGTTGCACGCCTGTATGTTAATATTATTACGATGAACTGAAAGCGTTGTGGAATGATAATCCAAAAACATATGTTTGTAGGTGTTGAAAAAAAGGAATATACTGAAATGAATGTGTACACGTTAAAAGATGATAACACAAAAAATGCTTTGTTTTGAATAAAAGAAGGAAAAATGAAAAAAAGGAACCGCAGTATATCTGAAGATGAGTTTGAAGATACAAATGAGGTAATCAGAACCCGATAAAAAGCTGTCGCACGTTCAGGAAATCTGATATCACTTTAAATGTTAATTGAATTCACATCGAGGAGGGAGGGATTCTAACTCACAACCTGCTTGGGTGATAATCGCCAATTCCATAATTAGATATAAGCTCATGTACTTCCTGACCTGTTAAAAAGTCAAAATGGGAAATAACTTATTTTTATTTCAGAAGATAAATCACAATAGTTTCAGTTATGATTTTAATATTGGTTGATAATTATACACATGTATTCGTATAAGTATGGCTATTCTGTTTAATTCATTTAGTTTTATTGCTCTCAAACACTTTTAGATTATTTATATTGGCTTTCCAATCTTTCGATTTTGAGCGTACCTAATGAAGGTTATTCCAGAAACACGGCGTGCGCACTAACTTTGATATCTAATTGCAACTCACGCGAGGTTTAATGGTATATCTGGTATATGTTTAGATTTACTATTGATTATTTGGCATGTCTGCTTATAATATTCAGAAACTCAAATGCTATTATATTGTTATTTTAAACCCTTTTTATAAATGAAATGATTTGTCAATTTTGGCATATATTTATTTTGGCTGTAAGATTATATATAATCTATGCGTGTGCATAAAATAGTTAACTGTTCTGTGCAAATTTTATTGTGTCTATTATTAGTAAATATCGAATAAGACTTATTTCTCCTGTTATTACAGACTTAATGTGCCGTCTGTCATCAACTTACCAAATTGATAAAATGGAAGAACCATATAACTTGTGATGGAATATTAGTGTTTTACACCGTCATTATTAGGAGAGTCTTACATATTTTGGTGTCAAACCTGAATTAGAGGACAAAATTGAAAAGAGGACTCGTATCCAAAAATATGTCAACCGAATTTTATATTGGCATCTAAAAGGATGGCACCTACAATAAATATAAAATCAAACGCTTTGGTTATATGTGAATATCAGACAAATTGCGAAATATTACGACGAAAGACAAACATCCAAAAGACCAAGCCATTACCAGCCAAAGCTACAAAACCAATGCCTAAAACAAGAAATCAGATATTGAAGAAGTCGATGGACTTATTGTACATCTACGACCCGATATATAGATGGTTGAAAAATATAAAAAAAGGTTAAAAAAACATACTAAAGAATATAATAACAAAGAATGACCACTAAATAAATGTAAACGGCAAGCATCAATCACTTCCAATGCTTCTCCCAAGGAAATTAAGATGCAATGTAATAAAATAAGCCATGTTAGAAAGGAAGGTACCACACTGCTAGTTAGAACACACAATTTAAAAGTGTAGAAATCTGGAAACATAGTCGCTACTAGGCTAGTGCGAAGATATCACAGGTCCTAACTCTGGTAGCTCCATGGGAAATTTTGAAAACTAACGAACAATGGAGGAGTTGCATGTTAAACCAGTCATGACACGTTTTGATATAATCCTCCCTTTCCTTGTATTAATAAGGCTATTGAAGCATCTGTCCACAGACCAACCACACAGCCACCATTTATCTGCATAATTTAAATAGTTATTTAATAGTGATAATTCTACCAATATCAACAAACAGAACAATCACCTCTCACCTCACAAAATTAAACATAGAAAAGACCACAAAATATGACGATGGAAATCCAGATCCTGGTTTGGAACCGAATGAAATTCCAACCTCTCCCTCTTGATAATTGGCTCTCTAACGGTAATCTATAAATCAGCAAACGATAAAAAGTCTGCACAGATTCGCTTCTACTCAAAAAGACCATAGTATGTACAGTACAACAGCACGGCCACGGAACGCTTATTTGTTTACTATACGCTTTATATCAAAAACTTTATTAAAGTGTGTGTTTTACTCAGGCATATATGACGTCAGCCGATTTTTGCTGTCCTATTTAGGCCTTTGGTTTTATTACTCCCAAAACTTTAAAATTATTTGGTTTTCCAATCTTTCAATGATGTGCGTAGCTGATGAAGGTTATCCCAGAAATGCGTCTTTATTTATTTTTAACTGAAATGCTTAGGAACAAAACTATGTCTTACTACCATAGTGTTGTAGGTCTAACCTAGAACTCGTAAACAGCATGCATTATCAATAAAATCCGTCCTATTAAATTGACTTTAAGGGAAAAAAGTGTGATAACGGGTACTTAAATTTACGTTATCTGTAAATTGTCCTTGTATGAAAAGATTTGTTTCATAATATGTACTGTATGGCATTATAGATAACGTCACATTTGGTTGTTAACCTTTTGGTCTTTGATTATATAAAAAAAAACGTAATTGTGTTGTCAACATGTGTATTGTCAAGGTTATACATGTCTGGACTTTCAACACATTACATGAACACATGCTTGTACTCTAACGACTGCAAATAACTACTGCGACGAACTTGGTTTTCTGTACTAACGTCTGAATGCTTTTTAATTCATTCTCCAGAATTGACCTTTGTATTTATCGTTCGATTTTTTTCGTTATTTCATTTCTTTTTTTATATTGTGTTTTACACTAGTTTGTCTAATTTATCCAAACTGTCGGATCTTGTTCCTTTACAATTTTGAATAGACACACCCCTTAAACTAACTAGGAAACACCCTTTCATAATGTGTAAATGTGTACCTCTCTTTGTAAACCATATCCTCTTATCTTACAGACATACACACATTTTAGAAAACAATGGAACAATCAATTCATTACTAAACATTTCGTTAGTACATTACAATTATTTTATTATAAATTCATGTTGAAAGGGTGAAATTGTGACTGCACAAATCACAAGTGATCTCTAATTTTTATTGGTTTTACTGGTCAATAAACTCTCAGAAAATAAACTGAAAACATTCCAAAATATAGTGGGATGCTTTCATTTTCCTTAATAAAAATAGAAAAGTCATGTAAATAAATGTCCAACAAGTTCTTCCGAGAATCCACACCCCATAAGGAGCTCCGGGTATTGAAATAAAACCTAGTTTCTTCGCTGCAGGTTCCAACCCTTCAATGAGCGACTATTGGTTGTGCGTGACGAGAAGTGAAATATGGCTTCGTGCTCGGAGAATATTACACTCTGCACGTGAAAGGAAAACAAACCCTAGCAACCAACAATTTGTTAGGATTGGTCATTGTCGGCTTGTTACATGGCGACATTTTTTCGATTATATTTACCGTCTTCACTTTTACATGTGACAATTAACACAATCGACTATAACATGTGATGTTAAGATCGCGAGTGAGAGAACAACGTTCTCAATGCAAACCGATTTAGGTATCTCTAATGTCAACTATTTTTTTAATATATGTTTACTTATTTTCGTATCCGCGTCATTTTTCGTGAATGAAGAAAGCCATGAGCAGTGCATGTCATTTTTGTATATAATGGCAACTATTTTGGTTTTATATTTTTACTTATTTTCGAATCTGCGTCATTTTTCGTGAATGAAGAAAGCCACGAGCAGTGCATGTCAAACACAACTTGCAGCAGTCCTTAATGAGCAACAATTTGTAAATGAGTGGTTGTTGACCCTTGCAAGAAAAATATGTTCAGATTCTGTACATCATACTCCATCTTGTGGAAATCAAAACATCCGTCTGTAGGGGGCGCGTCTTTTTACCACCGAACACCGCCAAACACCATCGAACACCAAAAAAGTACCACCGAACACCTTCAAGTGAAAAATAAGATATATTTTAACTGAAATTTAACAGTTTGAGGAATATAAATATTTTAATAAAAGAGTTATTGATAATTTAATCGGCACGCGTCCTGTAATTCATGCTCAGTTAACCAAACAGAACCGCTAATTAACACCGATCACTCAACCTGAACAATTAAATAGTAATAAATTAGATTTTTGGTTTGTTTGTTGTAATTATATGTAGGCCTATCTGAAGCTTTCAGATCGAGGACGAGGACAGGATAAATGATGTCATACGTTTCCGAACTTGTACTTGTTTGGTATATATATATATATACATGTCTTACGTCTATCCCTAGATATGCCTTACGAGAAAAGGTAACACTACAATTATTGAAGCTCCTTTTTTAGGGAGTGGATGTGGTCGAGTGGTCTAGGGCGCTGGACGTAAGGCTAAGCGAATTGTGCTGCAGTGTATCAATGGTGTGGGTTCAAATCCCGTCGAGGGAAGAACAAAAATTTGACAGCTCTAAAATCTAATTCTAACACTGTTTGGTTTAATTTTCAGACGTATAGTATTAACCTAGTATCCTTAGTAACTTTGAGATCCAGTGGGACAGATATATTGTATGGTTGTCACTTGCTTCTAGACGTTTGTATAATATACTTTATTTCCTGTGACTGTATAATGAATTCTTCATTATCCTATACAATATATTAAAAATTGCTGAGTTAGATTGCTGTCAAATTATAATATTAAGTATATATGTACCATCTACACACGCTTATACACATGCATTACGCCTATCCCTAGATTTGCCTTACGAGAAAAGGTAACACTACGATCATTGAAGCTCCTTTTTTAGGGAGTGGATGGGGTCGAGTGGTCTAGGGCGCTGGACGTAAGGCTAAGCGAATGGTGCTGCAGTGTATCAATGGGTGTGGGTTCAAAGCCCGTCGAGGGAATAATAAAAAAATTATTATATATATATATATATATTTTTGTCAAACGTCATATTATAATTTCCATTGTCATTTTAATGTTTTTCTAGTTGTGTATTTTATATATTTGTGTCAAATCTGTATGTGTATTGCGTGTATTGTTTGATTAGGAAATGATTGTTTTCATCGAATATGTATTGTTACAATTCATAAGTGTATATTTTATTGAATAATTATTTTTAATGATTAATAAATTTTCTATGTTCTAATAACAGTGTCTTTCTTATCAATATCGGATTATCTATATTATTTGCAGCGTGTGTTTACACGTCTATCTATGGTATTGACTTGAAAAAGGTCGTTGACCCATTACTCAATTTTAATTAATTTTAATGTATGCATTTACCATTGTTGACAATTTGTAATTAAATTACTGACGACACGTGCCATACACCTGTAAACACATGCTGCAAATAATATAGATAATCCGATAATATTGATAAGAAAGACACTGTTATTAGAACATAGACAATTTATTAATCATTAAAAATAATTATTCAATAAAATATACACTTATGAATTGTAACAATTCATAGTTGGCCTCCATTATTTTACAATGGAAGAGCCCTCACACACACACCTGTTGATATTCGTATTACGCTTTTAAAAGTGAAAGTGAGAAAAGAAGAAGTTTTTTGGGTTTTTTTAATTTCAGAATCTACTCAAAATGCTGTAGATTGAATAGAAGCCAACAGTTAGTTTACACAACAATTTTCGTATTTAGACCAAAACAATGAGATTGTGTGAAATATTTTTTTATCAAAGGAAAAATAGCAAGCTCACAAGTCGTCAGTTACCTGCAATTAGTAGATCAACATTCTGTTGTTTATTGATTAACCCTGATTGAACAGGATGATTGGTGATTATCACAGAAGTCAGCCGACACGTGCTGCAATCAATGTATTCGGTGGTAGAAAAAAGTTCGGCGGTCTTGATTTTAATGTTTATATATAAGTAATAGCGAACACTAAATAAAATATACAAATTCTTTTTGTTTTGTCAAATAAAGTTTTAGTATTAAATGTGCTCGGCGGTATATTTATTATATTTAATTTATTCAAAGTTTTAATTTAAAACCTGGTTGAGAAAACGTTCGGTGGTACCGTTAAAAATGAAATATAATTTAATTTCATATATATAAGTGTTCGGTGGTACAGTAGTTATCAAAGATGTTTTGTGTTTTAATTTTTGCAGGAATTTTCAAAATAAATAAGCTAAATTGCAGTTATTAAAGTGTTCGGTGGTAGTTAAAAACGTTCGGTGGTGTATTTAAAATTCATAACATTCAAATCCTTTGTTATATTACAATAAAAGTGTTCGGTGATAGTCATAAAAGTGGTCTAGAATGTGTGAAAACTAAACATATCCCTTCATTTTAAGATTAAATGTGTTCGTTTGTACTCCAGACAGTGTTCGATTGACTGCACATAACGCGCGTGCCATTAAAATGATCAATTATTCCGTACTAAACTTATTTACTTTTTTCAAGCATTGAATTTTAAATTAAAATTTACTATTTTATACAATAAAGGTGTTCGGTGGTACTATTTAGGTGTTCGGCGGTGTTCGGTGGTAAGAAGACGCACCGGTCTGTAGGTCATTGCCAGTTCAGATTCTGTACATCATACTCCATCTTGTGGTAATCAAAACATCCGTCTGTAGGTCATTGCCAGTGTCACATTTTACCTTGTTTGTGAACTTGTTCTCGCCATGAACATACATGAAATATATTTCCACTTGACCTTGATATTAACAACCAACTAATCAATCAATCATACCAACATCTCAGCAACAGGCCTTCCTCAAAGTGAAAATTAACGCTTGACAATTTACCCTTCATGTTCAAATAACGCTTCTTTAACAAATTATTAGTTGGATAATACCCGTGGTTGATTGTCGGTTTCTCGGCTATCATATTTAGGCTCTTTAGTTTTCTTGACCCCACCTCCACAACTTTAAATTATTTGACTTCTCAATTTTTTTACTTTGATCATATCTGTATTGAGTTGTATTGCCGAGAGTTTAAAGTTCTTGACTTTCTTTAAAACCACAAGCCTAACACCACTGATATGGGTTCACGTACTGGTTCAAGTGTTTCAGGATTTCAGACATGTACATATAGATATCCCGTTCTTTCTTCCCCTATTAAATCTAGTATTTTGAAAATAAAATGGTGTAATTGACGATAAAAAAAACAACTAATAATCTGACTTTTTACCGAGATGTTACATGTATATACCGATTCTACGTTTAGATATACTGCCATTTTTCAAGAAGGAAAGGTTTCCAACATTTTGCTTTCGCTACTGAAATAGATATCATTTACATTTTGTCTATTTTAAAGGCATTGGTTTTCTTCTGTAAGGATGGGGTTGGTGAAATTGTCTGAAGTGGTTGGTTTTGACATTCAAAAACTCTAAGCAGAAAGGTTTATTTGATTTGTTTAATCAAATGTGTAAAATTAAAAAATAATAAAATGAAAAAAGTGTCCACGTATTTTATCTGTAAGATGACATTATATAAATGCTTATTCAACATAACCCACTTTTACTTTCGTAACTATTATGAAATGTTGGGTCAAGGACACACATATTTGTTTAAATTTGAATACATAGTAATTAGACATATGGGTGTCTCACGTCTAGTGTATATATACGTGTACTTATTTTTACATTGACTGGACGTACAAAAATGTGTGCCCGTGAAATCTACGTATGTAAAATATTTTGTTTTTAAAGCACAATACCAAGAATAACAAGCACAGTCATACCTGTATTAAGAGGACACCTTTGGGACAAAGCAAAAGTGGTTTTTAAAGACAGGTGACCTTTCAAAAGAGGTTCAATTCATATGAATTTTTCTATGACAGGACAACAGGGCTGCCAAGTTTTGGAAAATCCAAATGAGTGAGATTTTGCGGAAAAATTTGCTTTGCATTAAGCAGTTATCTGTCTTAAAATGTCACATTTTTCTTCGCGAGGTGGCCTTTACGGCCGGGGGCCGCTCAAGGCCCCCAGAAGCTCTGGGGTAAATGGTGCAAAATCCTGTATTCTGGCAATATCCTGGCACATAATTCTAGCTTTCAAAATGTCATTTTTGTGTATGCAATTTTCAAAAATTTCAATAATTTTGTGTAAATTTCAAAGTTTATTTCAAATTCCAATGTGTTAGAATTATTATGACACTATCAACTTGCATTTTTTTATTTGTTTCTAAAAATTAAACAGTCTTTGAATACTTTAAAAGAATTAGACAGTCAATATTCAATGTTTCCTGTGCTCCTTGTTGTAGTTCCATGTCACCTTCTTTGACATTTTCACTACTTTTGGTCAGTGGTGGGGGTTCAGATTTGTAACATGGTTCTTTCATGGCCATATGCAGCTACAGTACATAATATTGATTTGGAATATATAAAAAAAAATAAGCGGTAAAGCCGTTCCCTCCCAAATGCTTTGCTTCGATGTTAAAATTAACTGTTATCACCGTTGGAAAACTTGTCTTAATTCAAACGTTCAAGCGAAAAAGACACTTTGATGAGGAAACCAGTATCTAAGATACGGAACATTACCGGAGAAGGTAAACTTTCCGACAATTTGCGTCAGAATTATCAAGATGCGTGAGATTTTTCTTCGTTCGCGCGAGAGTGTGAGAAATTGGTGAAATGTGTGATTCTCACGCTAAATGCGTGAAACTTGACAGGCCAGGGACAAGAAAAAGGTGACTTTTTAATACAGATAACTGCTTAATACAGGTGTCCTCTTGGGCAGGTTTTGACTACACGTTTCCAATTAATTTCATAAACTGATCGACATAACAATATTTGTGTCTGTTTTGTTATTTTTGACCTTTTGATTCTCTGTCATATTTGTTACTTTGTCATACGAAAACCCGAAATTAACATTGATTGCTATATTTTGTTTTTCATGTTTTACCAATACTTAATCATTCCATGACATATTCCTGGAGTGGTTGCCGGAAATCGTACAACAACATAGCCGCCACTTGGTACAATGACGGTATCCTTGAGTACAGCTCCCCGCTGTACCATATCCGGTACATTTCCATTCAACCATGATGAGTTACGTCATGTTGCATCATTACACAAACTTTCTCCTGGTTTAGTGTTTCCCCTGCAGTCAATGTCGTTACAATCTCTGATAAATGCTCCGTTGCTGTGATTGTACACCCCATAACCCACTTTAACTACCATAAATGCATGTCCATGCATGTGTACGGGATGATCATCAATTCTACCTTGTCCCATATTCAGGAATGTCATTTGAATTAGGTCATCTTTATTGATAGACAAAGAGTTCATACATTGACACAGTGTTCCCTCACCACATGTTTGATTTGTACATTGGTTGTCCAATTCATCTGGCTGCGTTAGAGCGGACACCGTTGGAAGCACGAACTGTCTCCCATTGATTGAGGCTGGTCCTTCTTTCCCATTTTCCCCCGGAAAGGCAAAATTGAGGAAATATTCTTTATATTTTCCATCAACAGGGTGAGGTGTTGGTATGTTAAGTTTGCTATGAAGTTCAGTCAGTCGAACACACCTCACATTTTTGGTTTCAGGATAAAAAGGATATGGGCAATTTACAACAGTGCACTTACTAGTTGATGTACATACGGTCTTCTGTGATGTTGGTTCTGACGACGGAGCACCATGGTAGCTTAAAATTGCCTCCGCCCTTTTCATGAATTCTCTATCTAACGTTTCATCTCGAACCCAATAATTGCCACCCGGTTGGGAAGCGTCGAGAATGAAATGATATCTTTCTTCAGGGGCTATTATAAATGATTCAGCTACAACTGGTATAATATCAAAGCTGTCTACAGCTACCATTGTTAAATTATGTTGATCAACTGAAATCCTCCACGGATAAAGAGCACCTGTACCAATTACTCTAAATAGGTATTTTTGTCCTCGTGTCAATTTAAACATTTCTAGTGGAGCACCATTGTTTGTCTTGTCAGTTTTCCAGAATCGACCACGCCCATTTATTAATCCAGAATGCGTGTTGTATGTAGTATATCGTATTCTATTAAGATTAATGGATGGGCGGAGTTTCTGTCTGTTTCAGTATACACTCCCAAGTTCCTCCATCATGTCGTCGGTATTAGACCCGTAATATTTGCATTACGTATTCATCCATAGCCACTGGTGGTGACTTCTTTCTAATAATAAAAGCTCCAAATAGTCCATTAAGTCTCTGATGACCCATATGTGAATGGTACCAAAACGTACCAGCAGGCGTGGCCTTGAACATGTATGTAAATTTCTGTCCAGGTGAAATGGGGCACTGGGTGATATAAGCTGGTCCGTCCATCCACGGCGTGTCTTTCATTTCAACTCCATACCAGTGAATAGACACAGATTCGGACTGAAGATTATTATTTACACGAATAACAACAGTTTGTCCTTCATAAACGATAATAAGTGGACCAGGTAGCGTACCATTTGCTGAAACTATCAGCTTGAAAGAATTTTCCCATCCATCTGCAGAAATGATGTCAGTGATATTAACAGGTGCGGAGTTCACTGGGTCCGTGACGTTGTATTGATATAAATTGCCATTATAAGGATAAACAGAACCATCTTTATTCACCATTGGTAACTTGTAACTTATATCGAGCGATGTTTCACACACCTTTGCATGTTGATCACATTCAAATGCTCCAACGGTGCTCACCGTCAGTAGAAAAATATATAATTCGAGCATGTTGTTGCCGAATCTGTAATGAAAGACGTTTTTCTAGATCAATTATTCAATCTTTTAATTTGTAGATTGGTAACATTTCACCTGGTTTTTTCATAAATGTGTAGATAAATAGGAGATGTGTTTCCGAAAGGGTTGTTGTAGGGACGGTCGTGATCACATGGTTGTTACATTAACTACCTATACAATCAGTGCCTATCACCACTAGAGTTGTGAGTTCGAATCCCGCTTGTGGCGAGATTACAACATTATGGGATAAAGTTTGTCATTTTTCTCCGGGTACTCCAGGTTTCCTCCACCAATAAAGCTGACCGCCACAATATAACTGAAATATTGTTGAAAGTGGCGTTAAACACCATAACTCTAACCCGAAAGTGTTGTACGGGAACGTATCAACTCGTCCTAATAGATCAGTACCTCTTGTATGATGAATGCCGAATTCCTTACACTTAAACAGCAACTTGCTTTCAGCAGTTCCTATTGAAAGACAATATCTTAGAAGGGGTTGTAAGTGGATCAGTGCAAGGCAAAATTAGTCACCTATCCCTAATCTATAATTATCACTTTGGCAATCAAAACACCTGTCTATAGGCCCGCACATCCCAATGGCATCTTTAACCGGCATGATTTATTGTTTGCAAGTCGTTAATATTGCTGAAATACAATTCTCTTGATATTATACAACAACAATTAATTAATTAAATAATAGCACAATTGTATTACCTTATGCAACAAGTATTTCGTTCAAAGTCGGAAAGAACAAGTAGTCTTGACTAATAACAGCTAAATACATAGCCTTCTGTATAAATTATCAGATAAAATACATAGCCTTCTGCATAAATTGTCAGCTAAAATACATAGCCTTCTGCATAAATTGTCAGCTAAAATACATAGCCTTCTGTATAAATTGTCAGCTAAAATACATAGCCTTCTGTATAAATTGTCAGCTAAAATACATAGCCTTCTGCATAAATTGTCAGCTAAAATACATAGCCTTCTGTATAAATTGTCAGCTAAACTACATAGCATTCTGTATAAATTGTCAGCTAAACTACATAGCCTTCAGTATAAATTGTCAGCTAAACTACATAGCCTTCAGTATAAATTGTCAGCTAAACTACATAGCCTTCTCAGTTCTGTATAAATTGTCAGCTAAAATACATAGCCTTCTGTATACATTTTCGGCTAAAATACATAGCCTTCTACATAAATTGTCAGCTAAAATACCTAGACTTCTGTATAAATTGTCAGCTAAAATACATACAAATGTAGCCTTCTGTATAAATTAACAGCTATATAAATACAAGTAAAGATAAGCTCAGACAATGCTATATATTGTATATACTAATTATTGTAATAAATTTTACCAAAATTACATGGCGGACAATCCCAAAAACAATTTTTTTGGGCTATTATAAATAAAATAATCCCAATATACGAGTGTATTTGTATAACTGTATAATTTACATTATTAATTACATGTGTACTTTACCTGATAAACTCTAAAATATTCAACAAGACACACTGTATATACTAAGGACAGGTATTTGGGCTCTGGAGGCAGTATGTTCGTCGTGAAATTACCGCTAGTCAGCTGCTCCGGGAGTGTGCCTTTGTGTATGGACCAACAGCACAATAAATAAATTGACTATATTGTTCTATTTGTCATTGTTATTTATGATATTGCAAAATAAATAAAATTAATAAATGCAATTTATTAACTGAATATTGTTTCTTTTTTTTTATCGGTAATTTGTGTAGTTTTCCTTTTAAATGTGTCGATTGATAAAGCTTATCTCAACGTACTGGTCGTGATATCAAAGTCAGTTCATATTAGGCATGCGTCAACTACCGCGCATGAATATACTTGTTTTTAAAAAAAGATTGGTTGCGTCATCAAAATCAATAATACGGGAAAAGGTCAATGTCATTTTCGTTACTATCGTAAACAAAGCATTTAGCGTTTGATCATATTATTTCAATAATCAGCATCCCTTAAAACCAAAATGATAGAAAACCAAGAAATAACTACTTTGTAAAGATTGAACATCATTATTTAGGCTTACATTGTAATTTGTATATATACACTGCAATATCTAATGATGATTTGAAATTGAAATCCAATTACCGAAAAGAGCTAAAATTTAATACAACATAGCACTGATCGGTAACGGGGAAGACTCAAATAAAACTTATGTATTCTGGATATGCAAATATATATATACATTTGTTGTGCATAACACCCCCCTCCAAAAAAAAAAATCCAAAAAAACATATATATATCGTCACGGTATGTGTTTTCGTGTGTCATCTGTTTTCGTTTTATCCATTTTATTTTGATTTCCACAGCGCACGCATCATTTTTGACGTGTCTTCCGGTTTCTATTTATGGAACATAAACAAGACTACAGCGTGACATCTGTAAAAGATGTTAAAGTTTGCTTTTAAAGACGTAAGTACCAAAAACAGTGAACCTACCTAATGAACCATACTTTCCGTAATGCTAAAAATTTACTTCATTTATAAGGTAGCTGGAAAAAAATCCAGAAGGGTTATATAAAATTGAACTATGTCGTCTGCCTCTCAGACATCGGCTCTTCCTGTCATGTAACTGTCATGGGGTCACTGATCGTACTTGTAAACAAAAGAGCTGACTGAAATATGCCTGTTTCTTATATAAAATGCATGTCACTTTGCAGTGCATTGTGGTTTCAGCACTAACAAAAACATCAAAAGTAAACACAATTTTGAAAGTGGTCATTTTCAAACATTCTGTTATTTTATTTAGATGTAGTATGATTTGGTAGATGACCAGAACCATGAAATTTTAAAACCAGCCATTTCCGGATTATATATTCGTTTCCATCCCGTATATCGGCCTTGTTTTTACTTCACACGAAAACAGATGACGCCATTTTACTGACAACAAAAGTTGCCAGATAATCGAGAGTTATTTAGTATATTAAAATACAAGAATGGTTTTAAAAACAATCTTATGTACAAAGAAATATTTAACTAGCCATTCTTTGAAAATTCCAATCGTCATATGAATGAAAGGTTAACACTTTTAATCGCTATATCGGATAATCGATAATAGCACGAAAACCGATAACACGATGCTATATCTGTCATTCTTAGTAAAAATAAAGACTTTGTCTCGGTGTCTATAATTAACTTTCTAAAATTAATAACATAAAATCTTAAATGCCTTCCGAGTGGGATGAATATTATGGATGTCAATTGATTTGACCTACATTCAGAATATTTCAGTGAAACGTATTCGATACGGTTTTAGCACAAGTTTTTATGACAAAAATTACTTACCGGTATCATATTCGAACATTATAATTTCCAAAAAAATAATCCCATCAAAATATCGTTTTAAAGAATTCATTTTATTATTTTTTTGAAAATTAATTATAAATTACCGACAAACAGAATATTAGGCATTTTGTTTTTGGGACTGACTTTATCACGGGGTATATCAGGTTCGCCGGCATTTTGTTTTTGGGACTGACTTTATCACGGGGTATATCACGTGAGCCGGATATACCCCGTGATAAAGTCAGTCCCAAAAACCAAAATGCCTAATATTCTGTATTTATTATGTAAGCAGAATATGAACATTTTACAGATAACATGTTTCATTCAAATACATATACATTTAAATATTAATCACTAAAATATCAATAAAATTATAATTTTCCAATGTACAAATGAGAAAAAATATATACATAGGTGCCGAATTGACTATCGGAAGGTGCCGATTTGACCAAGTGCCATTTAACTTGGGGCCGAAATGACTAACCTAGGTGCCGATTTGACTAGGTGCCGAAATGACCAGGTGCCGAAGTGACTTGAATTCGGGTACACTCTGTGATTTTCCTTATTTTCATTAAAAATTAAATATTTTCCCTATTCTAACCTTACGATATTATAATATTTATAGAAAAAATGGATTGTATCAAAATGTGTAAAATACGTCAACATTAGGTGATTCTGCGTAGAGAATGTTAGAATAGAGGCACTAAAAGGGAAAATATTTAATTTTAATGAAAATAAGGAAAATCACAGAGTGTACCCGAGTGCCTCTGATCAAAATGGCGGGTCTCGACACAACCATCCGGAACTCCTCGCGCCTTTCCCCAAGTGAAAAAACACTTGGGGAAAGGCGCGAGGAGTTCCGGATGGACATAACAGCGGTGACGACATAAATCGATCAGTTCTTCTTCTTTCAATAAATGCATCCCTCTTTCCAGAGTATTGTCGGATAACAAAGTTAACACAGTTAACAAAGTTGAAGATCGTTTTAATTTTTTTATATCTTGCAATAAATGTTTGACATAATGCATGCATGATTTATACCTGACACTTCTTATTCTTCTTCAAATATACTTTAAAATACACAATTTAAATGAAAAATCCAATGACTGACAAATTACTGTTGTTTTGACACAAATTAATAATCAATTAACTGGTGTCTTAAATATATCCACCAATCAGATTGCGTTAAATTTATCTAACTAGTTTGGGCTTCATGAGCTATCCAGTCGTTAGCATAAAATTCGCTATTTAAATAGCTTGCATATATAACAAATTCTTAAAAGACAAAAGTTCTAAAAACTGGAAACAGTACAGATTAAGAAGAAATTTAGTAAATAAGTTAAAAAGAAAATCTGAAAATAATTATTTCCAAGAAAGATGCACCGGTGGTTGTAAACAAATTGAGTTCTGGAAAACCATGAAACCCTATTTCTCCAAAAAGTCTAAATCTAAAATTATTTTACAAGATAATGATAAAATTGTAACTAAAAATGTAGATGTAGCTGAAGCTTTTAACAAATTTTCGTAAATGTAACCCAGGACATCGGCAAAGGTTATACTTTCAATAAAAATTACCATCCCAGCTTGCAAAAAATTGAAGATAAACATTTTGCAAAAAATAATTTTGAATTCAAATCAACTAATGAAACATTTGTATCTAAAGTTATTGATAAATTTAATGTTAAAAAAGCAACAGGTGTTGATAAAATCTCTGTCAAATTGATGAAACTTTACTCTTATCACCAATCACAAAAATAATAAACATGTCAATAGACTCAGGTATCTTCCCAAATAGACTAAAGGAAGCACAGGTTACACCCCTATTCAAAAAGAATGATCCCTCTTTGAAAGGTAATTATAGGCCTGTCAGCATATTACCTATACCTTCAAAAATATTTGAAAAAGTTCTATCTGTTCAATTGTCAGATTTTTTTGATAATATTTTTGACCATTTTGTATGTGCGTTTAGAAAAGGACATGGCTGTCACACTACTCTTTTAAGACTTTTAGAAGAATGGAAGCAGGCTTTAGATTGTAATGAGTATATAGCAGCGAATTTAATGGATTTGTCGAAGGCATTCGACTGTTTGCCACATGATATTTTAATATGTAAATTGTCAGCGTATGGATTGTCAGATAATGCTACAAAACTCCTGCTATCTTATTTATCTAACAGAAAACAACAAATTAAAATAGGGAATATTGTTAACACATGGGCAAATATACAGAAAGGTGTTCCACAGGGTTCAATTCACGGTCCGCTGCTTTTTAATGTATTCATAAATGATATATTTTATTTTATAAAACATTGTGATTTATACAACTATGCAGACGACAACACCCTTTCTTTTCATGCTCCAAATTTTGACGAGGTAGTAAATGTTTTGCAGCAAGAAAGTAATATACTCATAAATTGGTTTCATTTTAATTGCATGCAAGCAAATCCAAGCGATTGCAGTTGGTAAAAAGTCTTTTGATAAATCACCCATTTTACAGATTGGAACTGCCAATATATCATGTGATGAGGTAGTTAAACTCTTGGGTGTTGATATTGATTTCATGTTAAATTTTGATTGTCATATTAAACATATTTGTAAGAAAGTAGTTCAACAGTTAAATATATTAAAGCGTATAGGTAAAAATCTTAGCAAATTGAACCGGCTTACTATTTTTCACACTTTTGTACTATCAAATTTTAATTTTTACCCCCTGTCTTGGCATTTTTGCTCAGAAACTAATACTGAGAAAATTGAAAAGATACAGGAAAGAGCTCTACGTTTTGTTTACCAGGATTATGAGGCATCTTATGAAAACTTACTGATTAAAGCAAAAATGCCAACACAGCATATCAGGAGAATAAGAACAATGGCACTGGAAACATTCAAAATTTTAAATGGTCTAGCACCACCTGTATTATCTAATTTAGTTCAAAAACAAGACCATAAATATAATTTTCGATATACAAATCTATTACAGATTCCACAGGTAAAGTCATCAAGGTACGATAAGAGTTCATTTAGTTATGCTGCCCCGGTCTTATGGAATTCACTTCCAGACAATTATAGAAATTGTTCTAATTTCAATGAATTTAAAAATCTTATTTCTTTTTGGAATGGTAAATCCTGTACATGCATAGCATGTAAAAATTCTTAGTTATTTGTGACGGGGCGGTATACCAAAACTTTCAGTGTTCTGCTTTTTGTTTTTTTGCTTTGCATTATTATTTTATTTGTGTGCTTTATTTTGGGCTTTGCTTTGCTGTGTTTTTATGTTTCATTGCATTATGTATTACCTGCTTTGCAATTTAATTGTGCATGCTTGATATTTATGAACATGTATGTGCTACTTGTGTCTGTATGTAAATGTATTGTATATGTGTTTATTTTATCATTTATGTAATATTTATATATGTCGGTTCAAAAGCTCATTGCGAGCTATGTTGTTTTTGTCTTGCCGACTTTAAATAAAACTTATTTGATTTGATTTGATATAGACAAGTATGTCTTATTTCTAAATGTCTTTTAGGTATCTAAGTTAATAATTAAATTTGTTCACGCCACGATATATATAGCTAACATACTGCTAAAGTTGGCGTTAAACACCAATCAATCAATCAATTACAACAAGTATTTGACTTGTATAAAACATTTGTTAATATAAATAAGCCGCTATATATCTTACTTTCAGTGTGTATCGGCTGCCAGACACGTGTATATCTGATTCGGTTACGAAAGATACATCCAGTACTCGTCTTATCTATGAAACTACCTTGTAATTAATCAAAGTCCAATACACTGATTTGATAGATACCCTGTGAACTCTATCGTTATGTGTGTTAACGGCCAGTTTAGAAATTGTTAGCTATAGGTTGTCCAACGTCTGACCTGTTATCTATGTTTCAGACAAGTATTAGATATAATTGAAATACAGTCTCGTGCCAAAAGTATTCGCGGAAAATGGCGGACGTCCTGAAACGGCACATTTCCACTGCTTTTTAAATCGATTTTTCAATGCCGATTCCAGTCTATTTTTTAGTTTGAGACGGTCCCTATAATTTTGATACAGTCCCAATCGATGACGTTATTAAATCGTCTGCTAAAAATACTTACAGTGTAATTTTTCCTATGTAGACAAAGATGGGTCGAAAGTCGAAAGAATTGTCACCGGACAAGAAAGAAGTAATTGTTAATCTGAAGTCAAATGGTCACAAGATTAGTGAAATTTCCAGGATGTTGTCAATACCTGAAAGTACCTGCAGGTCAGTTATCAAGACTTATAACGCACGGAAAAGTTTTGAAAAAGGTCGTCGTTCTGGACGGCCAAGAAAAATGTCTGCTCGGAGTGAAGCCAGATTGAAGCGCTTGGTGAAAAAAAACCGTGGAAAAGTTCTGAGGGATATAGCAACTGAATTTAATATTGGAAATGGAGATCATAGTGTGAGTGAAAGGACTGTTCAGCGATATTTACACAAAAACCGCATTTATAGGAGAATAGTGAAAAAGCGAATGGTTGTGAAAGAAATTAACAGAAAAAAGCGATTGACATGGTGCTTACAGAAAAGAAGATGGACTGTAAATGAAAACTGGAGACATATTATATTTAGTGATGAATCACAAATTGTTATTGGCCAGAATAATCGGGTTTACGTGTGGAGAACCGCTCATGAAGCATACCGTCCAGAATGTATGACTGCTGAATGTGTGCCCAAAGTTTCCGTTATGATATGGGGTTGTATCACATGGTATGGTGTCGGTACTTTATGTCAAGTTAATGGAAATATAAATGCAGAGAAGTATATTTCAGTTTTGGATAGTCAATTATGGCCAGTTATTGCCTGTCATTTTCCGGATGATTCTTATGTGTTCCAGGACGACAATGCCCCTGTCCATAGGGCTAGGATTGTGGAGAGGTATAAGCATGATAACAACATTCATGGTATGGTATGGCCAGCCCAGTCACCTGATATCAATGTCATAGAAAACTGTTGGTTGAGAATTAAGAGAACTCTGCAATATCGTGCAGGAGGAATTACTAACTCTGTCCAGTTGTTTGACACCATTCTTGACATTTGGCAAAATTTTATTGTTGAATATGTTCAGAACTTGTATCAATCCATTCCAAGACGAGTTTTAGCTTGTATAAGATCCAAAGGCCACATTACGAAGTATTAAAGGTAAGTTGTTTTAGCTTATTTGACTTTTTCTTAAGTTCAAAATAGCCAAAGCGAGACAACTCAATCTTGACGTCCGCCATTTTCCGCGAATACTTTTGGCACGAGACTGTACATGTATATCATATAGTTAAACAAATAAGTTTGACGGATTTGAAAACATTGTAGCAATTCCCGGAATTACTGTGTCTGAATAGGATCGGGATGGATCATGGGTGTTCATCGTCCCATCCAATCAAATTTCAGGTAGATCGTGACAGTCATTTATATTGGTGGAGACAAAAGGAGTACCGGTACCGGGATAAAAACAACCGACCTTCCCTAAGTCAACAACAAATATGTATAACGCAACCTCGTCATAGACAGGGGTCGAGGTTATAAAGCTTACTGGTGATATGTAAATGTTATCTGGATGTGCGTAGATTGGCATTGTAAAATATCAGACTTTGAGCCAGAATATGAAGTTTGTAACTAGATTAACACGACGGGTGCCACTAGCAGAGCAGGAACTGCTTACCCTTCCGGAGCATCCGAGTTCACCCCCGATTTTTTAGTGCGGTTCGTGTTACTCGATCTTTAGTTTTATGTGTATGTTTTATAGATCGTTGTTTGTCTCTTTGTCCTTTTTCTTTTGGCCATTGTGTTGTCTGTTCTTCTTCGTTTTACGGATTCTGATTACACCATTTGGTATTTTCAAACTCTTCATTTGTGGTGAGAGAGTGGGGAGTATCAAAAACAAACAAAAATATAAGAAATTGCACATAGGTTTTACTATAAAACTTAATGAAGAAGAAAATTAAAAGCATTTTACATAAATTCTGTCATGTTAATGCATGCACATAAGTGGATAGTCTACATATTTCATAATTTATGACAGCATACAGGCAATAAAAACAAGTATACACGAAGAAAAGAATCGGGGGTCATTTTCATTGAGAAAACGCCGGATTTTGTTTTCCGTTAAAGTTGTATGAATCGTCATTGTCTTTACGTAAACTTCTACAACAGCACCACAAGATAACAACAAATTGTAAAAATATAACGCCACATAAAACACCCACAACTCGCCAGAAATTTCTCTCTGTGTAAAAATCTGAAATTAAAAAATACACATTTCAGTACACAAACAAGACTAATGAACACTGAACATGGATGCATTACGACTAACGCTAATACAGAAAACATTTTAAAGGCCTAATAACCCCAAAGTCTTCAGGAGCAAATAAACCGAAAAGGTCTAATAATAGCAGCTCAAATCGTCTAAGGTTATCTATGCCTGAGGGAGAGTGACCTTAGTTACATTATTTAGGAACTAAATTTCAAACATATTATTATATATCTAATACACCATGTCAGTGTCGAAGTACTGACTATTGGGCGGAAGATACCCCTGGGGACTAATAGTCTACCAGCCGAGGTATCGATATTTGTACGAGGTATAACTCTGCTTAATTACATTTGTAGGAAATGGATTAATATAAGCGTTACGCTTGTTTCTGAATCCATTGTTATATTGTATTGTGAAAAAAAAATGTAATATGTAATTCATCATAAATATGTTTAAATCAATTACACTTGTAATAGATACAATGACTTCGTGAAACAGATGAGCAGGAATGCCCTTTTATGGTGAATTTGTCGTGTTTATTTGAAATTGATACAGTGAACATGCATCCATGACGAGAAAACAAGCAATAATTAATGCAGGTAAAACGTGGCACTGGGATGTGGCAAAAAATAAAATCAGTGTATTTTAACCGGTAATTTACAGAGTTTACCTAGATGTGTGTGTATTATTTAAGTTAAAGACACGTGTCATATTAAATAGCTACTTTTCAGGATTTAAAATACAGAATTATAGGTAAAATTGCTACTATTTGCTTATTAAGTAAAATACCTGTAAAACGATTTTTTGATACAGAGACTTTATTTGACTTTTGTTAGACATGTATAAGTCGTGCTGTAAATTGAGGTTGTTAAACATTATGTTTTCATAAAACATCTGACATAGAAACGTCATACTTGTATTATTTGAAGAATTTTGAAAATGTTATAAAATGATGTGTTAATTACATGAAGTGTTTTGAATTATGCAGACTGACTGCCTTTTGTATGTTACCATCTTTATGGTTTATGGTGTTTAACGCCACTTTCAACAATATTTCAGTTATATCGTGGCGGTCAGTTTTATTGGTGGAGGAAACTGGAGTACCCGGTGAAAACCACCAACCTGTCGCAAGTCACTGACAAACTTTATCACATAATGTTGTATCGAGTACACCTCGCCATAAACGGGGTTCGAACTAACAACTTTTTGTATGTTACTAGAAAATTACAAAGACTATATAGGTGCGAATCGAGCTTTGTTAAAAATATTGACAAACTCGCCCTGTGATATAGAATATGATCGATTGAGTAGATTGGCATTTAACGTCAATTGAGTAGCAGCATTTCAGTTATATTTATGACGTGAACAAGTTAATAAGCAAATATAGTTAAATCTTGATGCCAGGATATTTAGATTGCCACAGAAAAACAAAAGGATGCATAAGATAGAGTGCTTAGTTATTATAGTGGCTACTTCAATGTATATTTTACGTGCAAGGGGTGTGCCATTTTTGATTCGCGAGGGACATATATACGCCTCTTCCTAGACTTCCTAAGAGGGGTTCTATATTTGAGTCGTCTTTATTTTTGCTAAATCCACACGAGAATATTTATGAATAGCACATTTCTTTTTAATAGTTGATAGTAAAAGCACCTCAAGTGTAAAGATGTTTTAAATTAATAGATCATTATTATTCATTATTGTGTAGTTTCACTTCACTTCAATCCAATTCTTATTTTATTACAACCCATCTAATTGTAAAGGAACCGAATAAGGATATACATATATATGTAATCAGAATTTAACTTGGATAAATAAATTGCTCAATATAGGGGTTGTGGTTATGGTGTTTAACTCCACTTCCAACAATATCTGAGGTATATCGTGGCGGTAGGTTTTATTGGTGGAGTGTCCGGTGAAAACCACGGACCTACGGCAAGTCACTGACAAACTTTATCACATAATCTGTCAGATTATGAAGTCGGAATTATGATAATGTTGTATCGAGTACAATTCACCATGAGCGGAATTTAAACTCACATGTTTAGTTGTAATAGGCACTGATTACATAGGTACTTGTATATCTAACTACAATACGACCACGACCAAGACGGCCCCCTTGTTCTATATAACCGATTCTTCATTATAATTGATTTCCATATGAGTGTACTAAACATTTCTATGTAAATATAGTTTAGTTGTATCAATTACCTGTTGCGATTAATTCTGGCGAAGAAGGTGACATCATATCTTCATTATCCGGATAACTGTGACAAGTTGGGAAGCCTAGTGGATGATCCGGATGTTTATCGAACGATTCATTTAAATATATTGCCATTCCGTCATTGGAGTGAAGTTCAATATGACAATGCATAAACCAAACACCAGGGTTATCGGCTACAATACGGGTAACCACATACCCTCCACTCGGAACTATGATAGTGTCTTTCCGAACAGGTTTTTTAAGTTCTAATCCTGGAATATTACCATCTGCCCATGAGGGGTCGGTCCACGTTGCATCGTTGCAAAAACTTTCATTGCGCGGTGTTTCACCTCTACAATCGACATCCAGATTTTCTCCAATTATTTTACCCGTCGTGTTGTCATATATTGGGTAACCCATTTTAAGTACATAAAACGTATGTCCATGCATATGAATAGGGTGTGCCCAACCTCTGCCACTCCCCATGTTAAGGAAGACCATCTGAACGGTATCACCGTAATTTAAATTAAGTGAATAACTACACGTGCACACCTTCTGTTCACCGCAGTTTGCTAAATCGCAAGGAAAGTCCTTATCGTCTGGGTCATTCATGACAAGTTCTGCTGGAAGAACAAATTTTCGTCCATTTACGGAGCCAGGTGTAAACGAATATCCTGGAAAAGCGAAATTAAGAAAATATTCTTGGAATTTTCCCTTTGTTATTCCTGGTGCGGGGTCATTGTCTGAATCTAACTGTTTCAGTTGATCTATACGTAAACATTCTGTAAACTCGTTCTCGGGGTAATATAAAAAGAAACAGTTTACCACAAGACATTTATCATCGGAAGTACACGTACGGGGAGAAGAAGACGGTTCGGAATCTGCAGCTCCGATGTAATGAAGAATTGCTTCAGTGGATGTGTTTCGATTTGATTCTAGTGTTTTAGCTCTTATCCAATAGTTCCCTATCGGTTGATCTGCGGTTATGATAAAGTCATATCTTTCACCAGCATTTAATATGAAGGAATCCGCTATTTGTGGTTCAATGTCAAACCCATCTGTTGCAATCATTGTCAGCTTGTGATTGTCTATAGATATTGTCCATGGATATAAAGCCCCAGCTCCTATTACACGGAATCGATATTGTTTCGTTGGTTGAACGTTGAATATTTCGAGAGGTGCTTCATTGTGTGTTTTAGAAGATGGATCCAAGTATCTGCCACGCCCATTTACTAAACCTGATTGCGATTTCATTAAACTGAACATTTGTCCGTCAAGAGATTTGGAATTGACAAATTTCTTACGATTTTCATAACCACCAAAAACCATTTTTGCATCCTCCATATCGGAGTCCCAATCGTGATTCCATTCCTGTAAAGTCATGATATGCTCATCCATTTCAAGAGGTTTGTTTGCACGCACAACAAATGCTCCGAATAAACCTTTTGACCTTTGACTTCCAACATGGGAATGATACCAGTATGTTCCCTTATGTGGTACTGTAAATCTGTAAACAAACGTTTGACCAACAGCAATAGGGCATTGTGCGAGAAATGGAACTCCGTCCATAAAAGGAGATCCCCGTTGTTGAAGACCATGCCAGTGTATTGTTACTTCTTCGGATTTTAGCTTATTGGTCACGTGAATAACAACAGTCTGTCCTTCATACACAATTATTGGAGGACCTGGCATTGTTCCATTAGCTACCACCACTAATCGGGACGTTTCCCATCCATCTCCAGTAATAACGTTGTCCACTGATATATTTGTGGCACTAGTAATGTTAGTGACGTCATATCTATAGAGTTTACCGTCTTTTGGGTACACGGCTTTTTCTGACGGATGCATCATTGTTAACCGGTGCTCAATTTCTAAAGACGTTTCACAAACATCCAATGATCTATCGCATTCATATTCATAAGATGCTTGTATAAAAATTGATATAATCACACAAAATGTACATAGTATTTTCATTGTGCTGTTTAACCTGCAAAGAGATAAAATAGAGGCGTGTATAAGAATGTATTCCTACTTAATTTTTGACGACCAAATCATACTTTTTGTCACTTGTTGCATGTGTCAGTGGATTGTCTCACGTTTATTTTGATGTTGCGATATTCGAGTCATTTATCTTTAACAAATTTAACCGAGGCATTTGTCAAAGATATTTGTGTATATTCTAATAAAACATACTTTTATACATAATGCTTAAAACAGTTTTGTTCCCATCACCATTTACCGATTTTGATCAGGAATTTGTAAGTCTCGATTTTTCATAGAGAGACATCGGATAAACAGGATGATGACATATCTCTCCATAAATAGTAAAACCTGGAGTAAATTTTTTAATCTAAAATAATGATTTGAAAATTTGAAATTGAGGCCTTCGATAACATCTCCATTTGTAAAGCCTCATTTAGATTTACACAAATTAGGTGTGTAGTTTGAAATGTTATTGATTAAATTAATCAGACACTCTACCCTCCCCCCACACACTTTTTTTTTTCACTTCTGCAAGTTTGAAAAACATAATTTATCTCTGAACATAATATTTGGCAGTTAATTTAAAGGAATACATTTCTAAGATTTGAGTAAGTGAGCGATTATTGTTTAACGCCAGATGAACACTTGTTCAGCATATATAATAAATGGCGAGAATACTAGTTAAAATACATTCGATGAGATGGTGATGATTTTCGCTTAATACTAGTCCAGCACACTTAGTTGGACATTTATATTGCTAGGTCATTGGCACAATACGTTCACGGATAAACATGTCGCTCCATTCGGACACATTATCCTGATTCCCAAGTAACCAGTTTTTGTTCTTACTCCGTAATGTTGTGTGATTAGCGGTGAATCAAGCAAAACCAATTTTATAATCCTTGATTTGATCCGACTTTGGCTCGGATCCACGATCTACCACACTTGAGGCGATCACATTAACCATTACATCACCGATGCGGTCTTTCACTATTTGTCATCTCTAGTGTACTTGAATCAAATTGTGAGAATTTTCGTAAAGAATTTGGAGTTTTTTCCACACTACAGATCCAGAGAAAGTCAGAAAAAATACAACAACAAAAAAAATCCAGAAATCCAGAAATGAAGATATAAATCACAGCAGAAATATATATATTGTTTGTTTGTTTGTTTGATGGTGTTTTACGCCACTTTCAAAAATATTTCAGTTATATCGTGGCGGTCAGTTTTATTGGTGGAGGAAACCGGAGACCCAGAGAAAACTACCGATTTGTCGCAAGTAACTGACAAACTTTATCACATAATGTTGTATACCTCGCCCTAATCGAGATTCGAACTCACAACATCAGTGGTGATATGCACTGATTGCATAGGTAGTTGTAAATCCAACTACCATACGATCACGGCCACGACGGATCCTGAAATATATATATAAAAGATTCGTATGCCTCAAAATGCTTTAAAAACTCGTTATTTAATAGATAAATTTTCAGGAAACTTACTTGAATATGACAAAAACTACTCACCTGACAAAATAACTACATAAATAAATTAAAAAAAACGGTTTCACAAGATTGTGTTTTTCCGGAACAAACTATTTCATTAACATATCATTTGCTTATCCTTTTACTATCTTGTATACACGTATGTCTTGATTGATGTACTTATCCTATGTAATGTTGGTCATACAAAGGTGATATAGAGCCCCCAGGCATATGTTTAATATGAAAAAAAAATAAGACTTTTCAAAAGCCTAAATTACAAAATTACATATATTAAAATCTAATCCTTAGTAGTTTATTAAAAGTTATTGAAAACCTGAGATAAAATATATTTAATATTTGTAAAAATACTGGCCATAGAGTATAAAATGTTCTTGACATTTTTACCGATTGATTCGTGTCACTTAATATGATAAGACGACAATCAATTAAATGAAGAATGTTATATGTAGGATACACATATAGTATTAGGGTTAGGGATATGGGCCCGTATTCATAAAACTTCTTAACTTAAGTGTTCCTTAGACTAAGATTTTCCTAAGGATTTCCTTAGTTAAGGAAGATACTTAAGTGGTATTCATAAAATATCTTAAGTGGTTCCTTAACTAAGGAATACTTAAGTATTTGAAACTACGGAACTTCTCGTATTTTACCATTAAGTAAATGTAAATATATGAATGAAAAGGGGGCACACAGTTCTTAAGCTATTATTGTACATTGATGATTTATTTCATTGTCAATAAATATTTTGTATTGTATTTCAATTCCCGCTTGCACTATTTTCACGTGCATTGCTTGACCAATTCAATACATAAGATATATATATAAATAAAACTGAAGTCGTATCAAAATCTTTAACTAACCATCTGTAAAAAGGAACATGAAAGAATTTTAAAAGAAATGGGATAATATCTACTCATCTGGGAAAACCGAGTTTTCGCATAATAAAAGAACGCAGAAAAAAACAGGTATTTACTTTGATAATTATATATATCATGTGAACACAAGTAGTTATGCTTTTTTTAAATAGTACAAGATCGCCATGATTAGATAAAATTATTTTATAACGTTGTGTTAAACTGCTATCAATAATGAATAGTATTTTCAACTAATTTCTAAGAATAATGCCCTAACACTCATAGCTAGCGGAGAAGTTGATACAGGCAGTGGAATCTTCTTTTCCATTGTCCTTTGGATCGCTCAACAGCACATCTCGTCTTTTTGTGGGCTGAATTATACCTTGCCTCGTGTCTTGTTTGCGTACGCAAGTAGGGGGTTAGCAAAAATGTCTTACATGCATAGCCACTATCCCCTAAAAGATATTGTAAATCCAACTACCACACGATCACGACCACGACGGCCCCGAAAGGATACTGGATCGTACTAAATATATAAACGTCTGAAAATTCAGCCCAGTGTCAGAATAAGATTGTTTGGTTAACATTTTTTTTTTATTTCTTTTCTTCCCAAATCGGGATTCACACTAACACCGTTGGTTTACTTTTGCAGCACCTATTGTCGCTTAGCACATTGACGAACTATTCTGACTTCATAATTATCATGGTCCGTACAATAATGTATTTACCCATGTTATTTTTTTTACATATGTAAGGACAATGATGTGATCATGATTACATTGTTTTAATTGGATTATTATTGAGGTGATCTATTATGAAGTTGATCTATTTATTAGGGGGTCTTATTGAATGTTTATTCACCACATAGAAGTGTGGTAGAGTGAATTTGTACATATTGATTATTTTTTTAGTATAATGATTATTTTTATTATTAATTTATTTCTACTTGTAGCTGATCATGATTAAATACATTTGTATTTAATCCTTAATATATTTCTATTTCTGTTTCAGGAACATATACATATTTTAATTAGTATTTATAGTTTAGATATTAATTCATTTAGTGATTATGTTAAATGAATGCTCCATACTATTTTCTCTTTTCATTTCTTATTGGTCAGTTTGGTCAGGTGAATTTTTGGCGGGGAAACTCTCTTTCATTTTTATTGTTATATTTCTTTTTTGGTTTAGTGGCTGGACATGTCTCATTTTCTTGTATAATTATATGGATTGTCATTATTCTAATCTAAAGGTCAGTTTCTTTACATTTTTATATTAACCATTTTTAACAGTCATGATTTATTTAACATCTATAGAATGCAAGAGTTTTGAATGAAAGTTATAAAATGAATATAAAATACATGATAAATTAGGCATTGGAAAGTTTACAGGTAAAATCAGTTTGATTAAATAATTAAAACATAAAAGTATTATTTTTAATTAATTGCAATGTTAAAGTTTAAGTTTAATAAAATAGTATCTGTCACTTTTAATGATGTATTATATTGAATGTATAAAACCTTTATCTTGTCATGAAACACATGACCTATAATATTAATTTTGTTATACAGGTTTTCTACTATTCATGAGTTTACCAGAGTCACATTGATTATATGCCAAGTTATTACAAAGACCTTTACACCTCATATGAGGTAAGATATTGTGTTGTTTTTATTATTTTACTAATTGTATTTTTGCTTATTGCTTTTAATATGCTTATGCTGACTTTATTATTTGCTTTGCTTATTTATATAATAATATTTTGAAGATGTCATGTAAATGTCAAGATTTACATATAGATGTATATAGTCAGTAACTGACAAACTTTATTATTTTGCAACGTAAGTATTTCATTGTTTAATGAAATACAAGACTATTATATTTGTTTGGTTTAAATTGGTATATTTTTATTTACACAAGCACTTTTGACATATTCAAATTAGAGTTATCTTTCTTTGTGCTATTTGTTTATGTTATTTTAACTTATGTATTTGCAGGGTCATGATTTATAGATAAAAAGACTTTTAAGTAATAGTGTATATTTATTATTACTGTTGATGATTGGACTCACAAATAAAGTATCTACAACCTGAGAGAATTGTTTATTTATATCCATGATAAACACCAAGATTACAGAAGATTTCTGTTGTGTAAGAACTGTGTAAATCTGTGTAATGATAAAATAAATTCGTTGTCAAGACTGTCATTGGGTTGTAAACTTACATTTAAAACAACAATGATACCGAGAAACATATGTAACATCATATCCGTTATTTTTAAAAACAGATTGTTGATAATAGGATTTATCTTGTTTTAGTTTAGGTATACGTGGAAACACATGGAAGGAATACCAAAGATACCAGAAGCTATAAATCTAAGGAAAAGACGATACAATGGCAAAAAGAAAAAGTATAAGAAGGCAAAGAGTGGTTGTTAGAGCACTGTGCAGAAAACTAAAGACTGAGCAACAATAAAAACCGGACGTGAACTCAGGTTCACCTGAAGTGCAAGTAATTCCTGCTCTGTTAGTGGCACCCGTTGTGTGACTATTGTTATAAATCAGATCATGAACACGCTTTATGATGTTAGTGCCTTAACGTTTCAGCAATTTTTTTTTTCATCCGTCATTGTAATTTTTCTCCTCGTCTCTGTCACCACATTTCTTAACGTTTAAAAAATAAATTGTTATTTGTTTATTTTATCCACCGGAATCTCGCGAACTTTACTGTAAATCTGGTAATATCCTCATCACAGTATGCAGGGTTTATGAGGGGGGATTCAGCAGGTATATTGGACCGGGGCCCGGAGAATTCTGAAAGGCCCCATAGACTTTTTATTTAGATTTTTGCATTTTTTAATATATTTTCAACCCAAATCCTCAATTTTGAGAGACGCCTCAGTCTGTCCCCGGGACCCCAAAGCAGTCTTATTCCGCCTTGCAAAATTTATCATGGAGGCCCTGACTGTATGATGCTTTCAGCTTATGGTCGTGATTGTTTGGACCACCGGAGACGAATATTTTTATTTCATTATATAGCACTTCGTCATTTAAATCACACGTGTTTGGGATCCAACCATCATGTTTAGATTAAAAATAATAATTGATTCTACATGACAGTATCAAAATCGAGTTCCGAGTTTTTCCATATAGCCACATAATTGTAAGCATGCTTGACGAGTTGCATAGGCAACAATAATAACATTTGTTATCCGGATTTTTAATTAATGTCGTCTTTGCTAGCACATTAAACACGAACCATTTCGTTTATAATAAAACTGACATCCTCTACTTATTGTCCATCGGTTGGCATTGTATCAACGTAAAGGGTAGCATCACCCATGTACATAGTGTCAAGTAAATTTGACCGTTTGACCAAATTTATTCTACAAGCTTAACTAAAAAATTAAAAAATAAACACATAGATGTTGTTTCGTTGTGCATTGTAAATGCTTCTTTACACCCCTACTGCAAAGGCATCTATTGAATCCAAAGGGAAAATTGAATCAACATTGTGTACATACGTTTTAACTTTTTTTCCAAGCTAATTGAATCGAATTCAAATACAAATATATATGTAACCTTGCTCTTTCCTGTATCTTTTCTATTTCATGTTCGTTGATGCACGTCGGACATCGTACAGG
This sequence comes from Bathymodiolus brooksi, assembly GCA_963680875.1. Classification (NCBI taxonomy): domain Eukaryota; kingdom Metazoa; phylum Mollusca; class Bivalvia; order Mytilida; family Modiolidae; genus Bathymodiolus; species Bathymodiolus brooksi. Next base: position 62,379,539 of record OY804575.1, read on the forward strand.
GGGGTTAACTGTATTTACGGTGACCTTATGTAACGTTTCACACAACCACGACAGAAATAACAATCTTCATATTATTATTTATCCATCGCTCGTTTTATAATACCAATCGAGTTTGAATAAACCACATTTCTTTTCGCTACCGTTCCGTGAATGTTGATATCCTTCATATAAATATCGTAACAACCCATTATTTGATTATCAAAACTATCACAACACGCAAAGCTATGATATAGTATATTTGCTTCCTAGTTTATTCCTCTTTATTCTACAATGCTGACGTAGGGACTTTATTATTAATGAAAAACCATATGGACAAAAGAACCAGAACAAAAGCATTTGGACGAAAGAACCGGAACAGCTTACCCTTCCTGATCACACGAGTTCATCCACGGTTTTTAGCGGGGTTCGTGGTGCCCGATCTTTATTTTTCTGTGTAATGTTTTGTAGATCGTTGTTTGTCCCTTTGTCCTTTTTCTTTTGGCCATTGTATTGTCTGTCCTTCTATTTACGGCTTCTAATTACCCCTTTGGCATCTTCAAGCTGTTCTTATAGACGATATCTGTCTACAATGGATATATCTTCGTCATTCGTATGATCTTTTAACACGATATTCGTTTTGTGAGATGTATTCTTGAATACACTTAAAATCGAACATTTTGAAAGATGATCTTTTCGTTGTTTCGATGGGTTGGAACATGTTCTTTGTTTTCTTGTTCTTTTTTTCAATTGTATGTGCTGATAGATCAACCTTAATTTCGTTTTCCATAAATTTCATATAACACTGGTGGTCGGATGTAAAAAGAAAGAAAGGAATATACTACCGATGCCGCAGAAAGATGATGTACGCCGTCACAGATAGTTTTATAAACAGCTTAAGATGGAAACAGAACGATTTGTGCGTAAGCCCCGGAAAACAGACATATGTTGTCAATACTATGTTTCAAAATATAAACAAAATAAGTAAACAAACATCCGAGAGAATCATAGTTAAACAAACGTTAGCAGTCACTTTATAATAAAATATGACGGATTCTCATACCACAAGCTAAATTTGTACAAACATATCTTTTCAGATAATCTTGATCATGGAGAGAGAGAGATAAACTTGATAGTTCTGATGTCTACAGTAGCTAACGAACCTATAAGTGTTTACAGAAGGATATCAACATTAAAATTTATCGGTGATATTTTAAAATCAAAATCTTGTATCTAGTAAGGATCATACACAAAGCAGAAGTTGTCATTATTTGATTTTATTTCATACTCTTGTAGATAACGAGTAGCAGGACATATGTACATTGTGACAGCATTGTATTTCAGATCCATCTGTTAACCATTTTGGTCATCTTCTTGTATATGTCAAAATTACTCCTTAAGAACTACTTTTATGGGACATCTTTCCGATATCAAGCGATTCCACATCTTTTGTTGGATGTAGACATCAAACATCATTTATCTTTATTTAGTGATGTACACAAGAACAAGCTTCATTTCCTGACAGATGCTACGAACTATCAGACGAGTAAAGAACTGGCGAACATAATTTCAGGTAACGATTGAGACATTATTCCAAAAATGTACACAATTTGCAAAGACATATCAAAGTGCGTTGGTCCGAAATAGGTCTAACAATGGAATGCCAAATGATATGTTCTATGATGATGAAATAACCACTAAAAGAAGGGTTCGTCGTGGTCGTGATTGTATGGTAGTTTGATTTACAACCACCTGTACAATCAGTGCCCGTCACCACTAAAGTTGCGAGTTCGAACCCATGCCCATGAAACCCAAATAAAAAGGGAATGGATGACATTAGATTTCGAAGTGAAGACTTAACATTTTTTTAAACAAGTATGCTACACGACTGTGGACTATATCATTCACTAACAAGATGATGTATATCTCTGGCATGGTGAAAGAGATCAAAACATACGAACATATTAGTTTTGATGACACGATATAGCATGAAGAATTCATCGAACAGAATGAGGATGTCGAAGAACCCGATAGTGATTAGGACGCTGAAGACAGTGATAGGTGAGAATATGCATCCGACATTAAAAATGGAAATACAGACGAGGGGGACGATGCAAATTTGAATAATACCGAATAACAAAGGTAATATCATTATAGATCAAATCGTTGTGATATAGATATGTAATTCTGGAGAAATTACCTTTATAGCATACTGATGTCCCACAGGGGTTTTTTCGGGGCCCGAAAAAGTGTTTAATCTTGCAAAAAAGCGACAAGAATAAGATAAGAAATAAGGAGATAGCTTAAAGAACGGACAGGAAGCGCATAGTATTCAACGTCCATTAAGAAAACAACAGAACAGTGGCTGGAATTGATCTCATGAAGATGGTGACATATGTTCTTCAAATTATTTAAGGATAAAAAGAAAGATTCCATTGCAAAGGCATTTTAAAGCATATCCAAAGAGGAACACCTAATAGACTTCTCACAGACAAAGGACAGGAATTCCGAGCAAGAATCTCTTCAAAACTGAGGATATTCAGCATTTGTCTTTCACAGTACGAAGTCAAAGCTAGTGTCTTAGAAAGAGTGACAAACTATAACCCGCCCCCCCCCCCCCCCCCGCCCCCCGCCCCCCAATTTACAGATTTTAATCTCTAACCAGTTGTATAAATAGATAAATTACAAAGTTATACTATTGAATACAACCATAAGACTGGGTACCATAATACCCATACTAATATATCTGCAGTCGTGAGCTTATCGATAGAAGTTAATGACCTCGAGGACATTGTCAACGCCTACCTTGTCGTAATTTATTGTTCAATATCTTCTTCACGTCACTTTACCTGTACGGCAAATTACATGATTCAAATATACGCATTTCAAATATTTCGTAATAATTTATATTGAATGATTTCATGGAATCTCCTCGTGATGCCCCAGGGAAAAGTAATTATAAAAAATTGTTATTTGTTTTGGGTAATCATTTCAAAGAGATCATGTCCTTCTGGCCATTGTGTTGTCTGTCATTCTGCGATTTACGGATTCTGATTACACCTTTGGTATCTTCAAACTCTTTTTCTGAGACTTAACTATACATATATATCAATAAGTGTATGATTTTCTGTTTTTTCTCCAAATATATTGGGCAAGAGCAACATCATAGACCACGTGCTGTGCTAATAATTAAGTAATAAATTTCTAAAGACATGTTATTTACCGTTCATATATCGCTGTATATCAATACACCCCGTATTTGCTTCATATTATCCCTCATAACTTCTCATTCTCAATTTTTTTTTATTAAAAAGCTACAAAGCATGTGAATTAAAGCTGTATTAACTTAAATGTTTGTTAACGTACCTTCTGTTAGGTTAGACGATTTCAGTTTTAATGATAATGTTCTTGTATATCCGTTTGCCAACGTTTGTCCAATAAGCAGTACATATGTTGTTGTCATACACAAAATGTCAAAATACACTGTTTTTGTGTTGACGCAGTATTAAAATAATAGATTTAATGAAAACGTAGATATCAATTTAGTCCACACGACTCGTTTCCTCAATAAACGTTAGAGAAACCGAAGGGGCAATCAAGAATGGACAATCCAGAGAAACTGCCAACATTAGACATCCAAGACACAAGACGAAGACAAACAAAACAAAAAACACGATACAATATGTGTTGAACACCAACATACACAAGACGAAGACAAATACAAACTTCAAATTGACGCTGTCTGACGTTACAAAGCTACAACACTGAATATTGACATGCGAATACAATGAAGTTATTTATATGCCTTTAATATCCCTCGCCCCATTGAAAACTGTTTAAATTAGGATTAAATCACAACAGTTATGATGACATGAAGATCAACATTATACAAGGAGCAAACAGTTGTAGGGTTACGCTTAAAGTGGTGCCAAGGTTAAAAATAAATAGCTTAATGGATGGTCTTTACATATGTATTTGAATTTTAATCGAAATGGGTTAGCAATATATGAGTGGAGGTAGAAATACAACGGGATGGATGCTATATAATTTAGAAAATACAGTGGAAAAAAGTAAATGGAAAAGAAGACGAACAACGGTCGATAAAACTGCACAGAAAACCTAAGACTGGGCAACGCGAACACCACAACAACCAGGTACGAGCTCGAGTGCTCGACAGGATCAGCAGTTCCTGCTCCATTAGTAGCACCCGTTGTGATCAAATCTAAAGATAAACTGATAAAACATTGACAATAAAGAATTCTTATATTCACAGTTATTAAAACTGAAAATAATGAATATCCTTTTTTTTATTATCGATATCAATTCCAATGTCAGTATCATACGACCTTTTTCTGACCAGACTACCGTGTGTATAGTAACAATCTTCTTTCATAAATGTAGTCATTCATCTCGTAATATTGGTTAAATCATGTGGGCATTATATCTCCTTGTAGTCTCCTGTTTGTGGGGTTTCTCTTGTGTAAGAAAAATCTCCCGATGGAACCCAATGATATATGAACAGTACCTAGAATACAATTCCTCCGGAACGAGCCACTCACTAGTTGTGCGGAACAAATCAAAGACATAAACACTCCCTCTGGTTTGAACAATGTGTCAATTAGTGCCTCTTGTATATAGAATGTCCTCTCCTTGCATGTTAGACATTTTGCATAAAACTAGAATACAAATTAGTGGAACACACAGTCCAAGTATACAACACAACACCAGTGAAACATAGAATTAAAAAGGAGTAAAATACTAGATTGGTAAACCTTAACCCCAACGAAAACTCAGAAGTAAGACCATCTGCTTGGAGAGTGTCAAAATAACCTGTTGTGTGCATAGCACCATTTATGCATAATTATGACTCGAACGTTTGTATGCGAAAGGATGGACACAGTGATACATATATAAACACACGACATATATGCCAAACGATAACACAACAAGAACAAAAATTGATTTTACACAAAATATTTACTGGTCATCACAGTATCTAATACGCACAAATATTGGGAGCAAGCAAAATATGATAAATTTCTCCTGTTCTATGAGAGGCACCTATCGTGACATGCAAAATAAGATAAACTTCTCCTGTTCTATGAGAGGCACACATCGCGACATGCAAAATATGATAAACTTCTCCTATCCTATGAGAGGCACCCATCGCGACATGCAAAATATGATAAACTTCTCCTGTTCTATGAGAGGCACCCATCGCGAACTACTGTCTTTTCCTAATGGTCTGGCATTGTTGAAATAGGGTTAAGGTTGTAATGTTCTTATTTTGTAATCTCGAAATATGTCTACATGGTGAAGGTTATTCCAGAAAATATTCCTGCTTTTTTCAGAGGAATATTTCATTCCACTGGTAGGATTGAATGTCACTTAGTCTTTGATTTGATTACTGTTAATTGTAAGACAATGTTATTGATTGAAGACATACGCATCTTCAATCTCTATTGTTTATTATTTAAAATGTAATACTTACATAATAATAATTATGCACTTTCTAGTCAGTTATCGCTGACAATATAATATTTAGATACCATAGGTCAACAGCATACGAATGGTACTACTTAACTGGTAATAGTGTGCATATGTATATGTTTCAAATTTTCTCCTTTTATTAATATCAATGCAATTATATATTATATCATTTTATAAAAGTAATACAGTAAAACTTGTCTAAACTAAACCTCCTTGGGGCCATTGTTTGCGTTCGGAATAGACAGGTGTTCGGTTTATACAGATTAAACCAACAAACATTTCCTACGTAGAAACTTGACATAAAGTACGATTTTATACAGGATTCCGGTTTTTTTTCGTGTTCAGTTAAATAGGTTTCACTGTATAAAAAAATCATCATATATAGCAAATAGTTCATGGCACTGAGGGTCATATGGCAGTATATGGACCGGTCCATATATTGCCATATGACCCGAAGTGACATGAACTATTTGCTATATTATACTTTTTATCTAAAGTAATGCAGGTACCTGGCCGGTCCATATACTACCGGTCCATATACGAAAATAGTGACCGACTGCGCTAACAAAGACAAATAGGGAAAATAAAAACGTAAAGTGTAATATTTGTCAATAAATGGTTTGAAATATGTTTTACATGCATATAATACATATACTTCTTGATTATCAATGATCCCATCTTCAAGGAACAACCAGTTAAGCAACTTTTTAAGATGTAGTTTATTTAAATGTATTGAAATTTAATCTGGAAACTCGAGTCTAAAGTGTAATGTCCGGAAGATTCGACTTATACATCGAACGGTAAAGATATAAAACTGATTATATTATACACTTCTACTAAAGTTAACCGCCACCCTGTATTTTGTTTTCTATTTATTCATGGCATTAATACGGATAAATAAAGTAAAAGCTCGTAGCACATTTGTAATATTTCATTATTAATTAGATACAGGACAACTGTGGTTATACAATGAATGTTTTAAAATCAAAAAATAGTTTTAACATTTTAGTGAAAGGACTAACAGGAAATGATTCCGTCACAACCGCGTTCTATTCAAAATAGCGTTGTTACTAAATATAAAAATATCTTAAAATGACAAAATAAAAAAAAATTATGCTGGAATGAGCAAAACTTAAGTTCTGGATACATAATAATGAGCTTACATATTTCACAGTATCTAGAATGTTTACACTGCCAAATGTATGCAACATTAATGCAATTCAGAATGCCGAATATCAGCAGCATAGAATGTTTCAAATTACCAAATTCAAAAACATTTATACAATGCAGAATAGTTCAAATTGCTGAACGTCAGCAACATCTGTGCAATCTAGAAAATGCTTTCAAATCGCAAAATATATGCAATATAGAATGATTCAAATTACCGAATTCCGCCATATTTATATAATGTAGAACGTTTCAAATTGCCAAAACTATTTGCTCAATAATTATGCAGTTATTTTCGTTATAACTCAAAACACGGGACATGATATTATTGGTGGTCAGAGGGGCCGTCGTTGTCGTGATCGTATGGTAGTTGGATTGACCTGTGCAATCAGTGCCTATCACAACTAACGTTGTGAGTTCAAACCACGTTCATAGCGAGGTGTACATGATACAACATTATGTGATAAAGTTTGTTGGTAACTTGTGGCAGGTCGGTGGTTTTCGCCGGATACTCCGATTTCCTCCACCATTAAAACTTACCACTACGATGTAACTGAAATATTGTTGAAAGTGGCGTTAAACACCATAAACTAAACCCAAAGCGTTCAGGCATGGTGTACGCGATTCAACATTATATGACCGTTCAGGCATGGTGTACACGATACAACATAATATGATAAAGCTTGTCAGTGACTTGCGACCGGTCGGTGATTTTCTCCGGTTTCCTCTACCACTAAAACTGACCGTCACGATATAACTGAAATATTGTTGAAAGTGATGTTAAACACCATAACCCTTTTTCAAAACACGGGACATGATATTAATAGTAGTCAGAAATCCCGTATGAATAAATGAATAACAACTAACAACTATAGCAGTGAATGTAAGCTCATATAAGATTTACGTTGTATGTTGGTCACATGTTGTCATTGGAAACGTATCCTTTAAACAGGAAACCACACACAAAAATCAAATCGTGAATTGCATGTTTATATAAATGGAATGTGCTTCCTAGTATACATTTGAACCAATGATAAATTTGGACAGATATTTTTTATCTATTAAAGTTATATAACAAACATTTTTTGTGTAACTAGGGATTTTTATCATTTCAAGTTCCACTTAAGTACATTTCGTGTCTGTTGTCAAAACTTAGATGCAGATATATTTAGAATTATGACTCTTTTTTTTACTTATTGTCCTTTATTTTACTCCCCTATTCATAATAAATATATGTCTCTGTTCTGTTGGTTGTTTTCTTTAATATCAAATATTATTGCACCAATAACACTTTCACAGCTTTAATTAACAAGGAACAATGTCAATTTAACAAGTTCAGAAATTAAATTAAATATTAAATATTCAACATTAAAGTATCAATTCTTTAATGAAAAACCAGGAAATCACGTTTGACACCAGTATGTGTAATTACATACAAATGACATAAAAACATGAACCCCTACAAAACAAATGGAAGTAAAAACGAACCGAAGATTATCTTAAATATGAAACGAATTTCTCCAAAATCTACTGTGCCAAATCAAAACTGTTCACTAATTCATTCATCATATCATTGTCATATGTTGATCATTGGTGACCGTCATTGCAGCACAAATGAATTCTTTTTTAAATTTTATGCCAAGGTTTGAAATCTGCCTTACATTTTTCTGGTCACGTATAGCTACTACCTGTGAGTTGCCAATATAAGTATAAAAGTTAGTCCTCCGCCAATAAAACTGACCGCCACGATATAGCTGATATATTGATGAAAGTGGCGCTAAACGCCATAACCCTAGCCATATAAAATGTAGTTTGCTTTTATATAATGTAACAGTATACAATTTTCGCACCATTGCTCCTCCTAATGGGGTTCATCTTAACCAAGAAACGAAACACAACGAAACGACACGGAACATAACAAACGAAACAAAGAGAATATTCGTTTTGTGAGATGAATGCACTTGAAAGATGACCTTTTCGTTATTCCGACAGTTGGAAACTTTGCTTTATTGTTCTTTTTCAATTGTACGTGTTGATAGTTCAACCTTGTTTTATTTTTCCATGAATTTCATATAACAGTGGTGGTCGGATGTAAGAAGAATGAACGGAATATACAGCCGATGCTGTAGAAAGATGATATACGCCGTCACAGAAAGAGAGCTTTTTATAAACTGCTTAAGATGGAAACAGAACGATTTGTACTTATACACTCCTTTTAAATGAAAGTGAGTGGTCCTACACCATGTGAACAGACATATGTTGTCAATACTATGTTGCAAAATATAAACAAAATAAGTAAACAAACATCCGAGAGAATCATAAGTTAAACAAACAGCAGTCAATTTATGATAAAATATGACGGATTCTTATACCACAAGCTAAATTTGTACAAACATACCTTTTCAGACAACCTTGATCGTAGAGTAAGAAGCTTAATAATTCTGACGACTGTAGAGTAGCTAACGAACCTATAAGTGTTTACAGAAGGATATCGACTTAAGATTTATCGGTGATATTTTAAGATCAAAATCTTGTCTTTTAATAAGGATCATACACAAAGCATCAATTGTCATTATTTGATTTTGATTTAATACTCTTGTAGATAACGATTAGCAGGACATATGTATATTGTGACAGCATTGTATTTCAGATCCGTCCGTTAACCATTTGGTCATCTCCTTGTATATGTCAAATCTACTCTTTACGAACTACATTTATGGGACATCTTTCCGATATCAACAGATTCCACATCTTTTGTTGGATGTAGACATCAAAATGTATTTACCTTTATTTAGTGATGTACACAAGAACAAGCTTCATTTCCTGACAGATGCTACGAACTATCAGACGTGTGAAGAACTGGCGAACATAATTTCACGTAACGATTGCGACATTGTTCCAAAAAACGTACACAATTTGCAAAGACATATCAAAGTGCGTTGTCAAGAAATAGGTCTAACAATGGAATGCCAAATGATATGTTCTATGATGATGAAATAACCACTAAAAGAAGGGTTCGTCGTGGTCGTGATTGTATGGTAATTTGATTTACAACCACCTGTACAATCAGTGCCCGTCACCATTTAAGTTGCGAGTTCGAACCCATGCCCATGAAACCCAAAATAAAAAGGGAATGGATGACATTAGATTTCGAAGTGAAGACTTAACATTTTTTTAAACAAGTATGCTACACGACTGTCGACTATATCATTCATTAACAAGATGACGTATATCTCTGGCATGGTGAAAGAGATCAAAACATACGAACATATTAGTTTTGATGACACGATATAACATGAAGAATTCATCGAACAGAATGAGGATGTCGAAGAATCCGATAGAGATTAGGACGCCGAAGACAGTGATAGGTGAGAATATGCATCCGACATTAAAAATGGAAATACAGACGAGGGGGACGATGAAAATCTAAATAATACCGCCGAATAACAAAAGTAATATCATTATAGATCAAATCGTTGTGATATAGATATGTCATTCTGGGAAAATTACCTTTATAATATACTGATATCCCACCGGTTTTTTTTCGGGGCCGGAAAAAGTGTTTAATCTTGCGACAAAGCAACAATAATAAGATAAGAAATAAGAAGATAGCTTAGAGAACGGACAGGAAGCGCATAGTATTCAACGTCCATTAAGAAACAGAACAGTGATTGGAATTGATCCCATGAAGATGAGGACATATGTTCTTCAAATTATTTAAGGATAAAAAGAAAGATTCCGTTGCAATGGCGTTTAATATCATATCCAAAGAGGAACACCTAATATACTTCTCACAAACAAAGGGCCGGAATTCTGAGCAAAAATCTTTTCAAAACTGAGAGTATTCAGCATTTGTTTTTCACAGTACAAAGTCAAAGCTAGTTTTTGTGAAAGAGTGACAAACTATAACCCCCAATCTACAGGTTTTTATCTCTAACCAGTCGTATAGGTACATTGATAAATTACAAAGTTTTACTATTGAATACAACCATAGGATTCGGCACTATAATACCCGATACTAATATATCTTCAGTCTTGGGCTTATCGATATAAGTTAATGACCTCGAGGACATTGCCAACGCCTACCTTGTCGTAAATTATTATTGTTCAATATCTTCTTCACGTCACTTTACCTGTACGGCAAATTACATGATTCAAATATACGCATTTCAAATATTTCGTAATAATTTATATTAAATTATTTCATGGAATCTCCTAGTGATGCCACAGGGAAATTAATGACCAAAATTTGTTATTTGTTTTGGGTAACCATTTCGAAGAGATCATGTCCTTTTGGCCATTGTGTTGTCTGTCATTCTGCGATTTACGGATTCTAATTACACCTTTGGTATCTTCAAACTCTTCTTCTGAGATTTAACTATACATATATATCAATAAGTGTATGATTTTCTTTTTATTCCCAAATATATTAGGCAAGAGCAACATCATAGACCACGTGCTGTGCTAATAATCAAGAAATAAATTTATAAAAACGTATTATTTACCGTTCATATATCGTTGTATATCAATGCACTCGGTATCTACTTCATACTTCATATTATCATATTATCCCTCATAATTTCTCAATTTCAATTTTTATTAAAAAGCTACAAACTCATGTGAATTAAAGCTGTATTAACTTAAATGTTTGTTTACGTACCTTCGGTTAGGTTAGACGATTTCAGTTTTAATGATAATGCTTCTGTGTATCCGGTTTCCAAAGTTTGTCCAATAAGCAGTCGATATGTTGTTGTCATGCGCAAAATGTCAAAATACACTGTCTTTGTGTTGACTCAGTATTCAAATGATAGATTTAATAAAAACGTAGATATCAAATTTAGTACATACGACGCCTTTCTTTGCTAAGCGTTAGGGAAACCGAAGGGGCAATCAAGAATAGACCATTCAGAGAAACTTCCAACATTAGGAACCCAAGACACAAGACGAAGAAAAACGAAACAAAAAAACACAACACAATATGTGTTGGACACCAACATATACAAGACACAAGACGAAGAAAAATAAATACTTTAAATTTACGCTGTCTGACGTTACAAAGTTACTACTCTGAATATTGACCTGCGAATACAACGACGTTGTTTATATACCTTTAAAATCCCTTGCCCCATTGAAACCTGTTTAAATTAGGATTAAATCACAACGGTTATGATGACATGATGATCAACGTTATACAAGGATCAGACAGTTGTAGGGATACGCTTAAAGTGGTGCCAAAGTTAAGCATAAATAGCTTAATGGATGGTCTTAACATTTGTATTTTAATATTAATTGAAATGGGTTAGCAATATATGAGTGGAGTTAGAGGTACAACGGGATAGAGGTTATATAGTTTAGAAATTTTACACGAAAGGAGATATAAATGAACAGGAAAGAATATCCATTTAATACCAAGGCGGTGTCCGGTTCGTCTTTACCTCCAGTTGTTTGTAGGAGGACGCCTGTATTGTTTACGTTGTTTGTGTTTGTTTGTGTATAGGTGTGTCCAACACATTGTGTTTTGTCTTTGTTTTGTTTTTCCTCGTCATGTTGCCAGTTTCTCTGGATTGTTCTTTTTGATTGCCACTTTGGTATTGTGTAACGTTTATTGAAGAACAACGTTTTTCTTGCTGATCTTCATATCTTACAACTGTCTGGAAGTCTTTAGGACAAAGTCCACTAAGACAGGAATAAGACTACAAGACGGGATTAAATTAACATAAAAATACAAATAAGTGGCCAAGAAAATAAAAGAAGAGAAATCAACGTTAAACAAACATTTAAGATGAGCAAAGCTAAGGCGATCGGGAATGACAAACAGTTCCTGCTCCACATATGCTATCTGTCGTGTTACTCAGGGAATAGATAAAGTATATGTCTTGTACGAGGTACAAGAGCGTAAAGATATTACGTCAGTGCAAACATACCCTTGGTCGCTTGTGAGACAGACACTGTGTAGCAATAAACCAATTCATGATGGCGAGCATGCAACATCCGAAGTGAGGACTAAATCTAACAGTCATAAACCTCTGTGTAAAAGATTTGATTATCGGCATGAATTCTTTAGCAACAAAATCAAAATGGCGTGTATAGACCCTGGAATATCTTATTTATTGAGAAATAGGTTTATCGTATTATCGTTATGGTGTTTTAATGCCACTTTCAACAATATTTCAGCTACATCGTGGCGGTCACTTTTATTGATGGAGGAAACCTGAGTACCAGAGAAAACCACCGACCTGCAGCAAGACACAGGCAAACTTTATCACACAATGCTGTATCGAGTACACCTCGTCATGAACGGGATTCAAACTCACAACTTTAGTAGTTGTGATGGACACTGATTGCATAAGTAATCCAACTACTGTACGATCATGGCCATTTTTTATTGAGAAATATAAACTCCCTCTGTCGAAGTCGTTTCGTCTGTCGTGTAATTTGAATCGCAATCTGTCCTTACATTTTCCCGGTAGATATTAAATATGAAACGGACTTCAGAGTGTCTACGGTATCCTTGATTTCAAGTTCAAGTTCAAGTACTAAGCTGTGCATTACTTAAAGATAAGAAGTCATTTATTTGCGGAAGTTGAAATTAAAGAATTGAGTTATTTTTTTCTCTCTCTTTTCTCTGGAATAGGCAATGTATGGAATCCGCCTCATACGACCATGCGAGAAAAGTCAACCAATCATGATGTGGAACAGTATTGCTTACTGAAGTAAAGTAGATCTCTATTTGCACTCAAGTGTTATTATTGAATGCATTTCATTACAAATACTTTGTTCTAAATTGAATTAGATGAAGTGATAATTTTCTGTGGAATTGTAATGATAATTTCTAAAGATAAACTGATAAAAAATTGACAATAAAAATTTCTTAAATTCACAGTTATCAAAACTGAAAAAAAAATGAAAATCATTTTTTTTAATCGATATAAATATCAATGTCAGTATCATACGACCTTTTTCTGACCAGACTACCGTGTGTGTAGTAGCAATGTTCTTTCATCAATGTAGTCATTCATCTCGTAATATTGGTTAAATCTTGTGGGCATTATATCTCCTTGTAGTCTCCTGTTTGTGAGGTTTCTCTTGTTTAAGAAACATCTTCCGATGGAACCCAATGATATATAAATAGTACAAAGAATACAATTCCTCCGGAAAGAGCCACCCACTAGTTGTGCGGAACAAAGCGAAGACACAAAACACTCTCTTGCATGAACAGGGTGTAAATTAGTGCCTCTTGTATACAGAATGTATGTTAGACATTTTGCATAAAGTTAGAATACAAATTAGTGAAAAGCACAGTCAAATTATACAACAGAACCCAGTGAAACATCGAGTTAAAAAGAAGTAGAATACTAGAAGATTGGTAATCATTAACTCTAATGAAACTCAGAAGTAAAACCACCTGCTTCGAGGGTGTCAAAATATCATGTGTATGTATAGCACCATTTGTGTATAATGATGACACGACCATTAGTATGCGGAAACTGTGAACGCAGTGATAGATAAATAACTTCACTATCCAGAGACCCGTATGTAAAATGATAACACAACAAGAAACAGAAATTGATTTTACACAAAATATTTATTAATAAGTATTTAATACACACAAAGATTGGGAGCAAGCAAAATATGATAAACTTCTCCTGTTCTATGAGAGGCACCCATCGCGAAATACTATCTTTTCCTAATGGTCTGCATTGTTGAAATAGGGTCAATGTCATAATGTTCTTATTTTGTGATCTGGAAAGATGTCCATAAGGTCAAGATTGGTTATTCCAGAAACTATTCGTGCTTTTTTAATTTTTAAAAAAATTTCAAAGGAATATTTCATTTCACTGGTCGAATTGAAAGTCACTTAGTCTTTGATCAAATTACTGTTAATGGTAAGACAATAGTATTGGTAGAAGACTCACGCATCTTCAATCTTGATTATTATTTAAAATGTAATACTTACATAATAATAATTAAATTTTGCACTTTCTAGTCAGTTTTCGCTGACAATCAAATATTTAGATACTATAGGTCAACAGCATACGGATGATACTACTTAAGTAGTAATAGTGTGCATATGTATATATGTTTCAAATGTTCTCCTTTAATTAATATCAATGCAAGTATATATTATATCATTCTGCAAAATTGATACAGTGTAACCTAAGACGAATATCCTTTGGACCGTTTTTTGCGTTCGGAAGAGACAGGTGTTCGGTTTATACAGATTAAACCAACAAAAATTTCCTACATAGAAACTTAATCTAAAGTGCGATTTAATACAGGATTCCGGTTAGACATGTTTCATTGTATAAAAATCATCATAAAATTTATGTCAATGAATATTTTTTAATATGTTTAACATGTATATAATAAATATACATACTTGATTATCAGTGATCCCACCTGCAAGGAACAACCCGATAAAACAATTTTTAAGATGTAGTAGACCAATATTTAAATGTATTGAAATTTAATCTGGAAATTCGAGTCTACAGTCTAATGTCCGGGAAATCCGACTTATACATCTATACAGCGAACAGCATATATATAAAATTGGTTATATTATACACTTCTACTGGGGCCCTGGTGGCTCAATGAGTTAGGTAGTTAGATTACAGGGGCGTAGCCAGAATAATGGAGAAGCATAGGCACAAGCTGTGTCGGCGAGGGGACTGGGGTAGCTCAATGGGATCCATGGTGCAAAGCCCCCGGAAGCTCACGGGTTATACAACAGAAAGGGTGACGTTTTTGATCATTTTTGAAGTGCGTTTAACAACATGAAATTCATATTATTTTCTCCTTTTTTGACAATGCCACTACGGACTGAGGTAGAACTTTAACGTCCTTGACTACCAAGACAGATCCCTCGCGGACGGACGGATGGTCACGTTACTTTATACCCTTCGAAACGTTAATGCCGAAAGGAATAACACAATACATGTATGATAGAGGTTACCCTCTGAATTTTTATTCATCATGAATTATTCATTGTTTTCACTTGCATAAGTTAATGAAAAGTCATCAATAATCACATTCAAGTCGACATGCACATGTCTGTGTATGAGCAGAGTGATAAGTTGGACAGTCTTTCATCGCCAATAGTCTACCTTAAGAAGGATTTCACGAGTCTTATTGCGCTGAAAGATATCTCGCTTGTTGCCGATGACACCGACATTGTCAGTATGATACTGATGATGGTGTATATAGCCGGGTATAAGTCACGGTTTGTTGCATGCAGAGTGTCGAGTAGTCTCTCTGGCTTTTCATCTACGAGAGCCCACCTGATTTTCCAGCGCTCAACCTCATCCATATAATCTACTTGCCTTGGTAAATCTCTCTGATAGGTATTGAACAATCTATCAACTATTTGAGGTGTAAGGTTTTTCTCAAGACTTGCAGGGCTGTTGTAGAATGCCTCCTCCCCCAAAAACTAACGCTCATCCACTCACTTTAATATCTCTTCCACTAAATGATCCAAGAAGACAAGGCATAGGGATATTTTCCAGTAGTCAGATGGGTTGTCTACGGGATAATTCGCTCTCTACATTTTTATTATTTTCATTATAGATTTAATCATGGAATAATATCTACATGCGTATTCCAGTAGGAAAGTGGAGCATTGATTTATGAAAAAAAATGTCAAATTTATGTATAGGCACGTGCCTACTTGAGCCTAACGTAGCTACGCCACTGGATTACCTAACAACTCATACAAGCCTATCACCAATACGGCGTGGTTCGCGCCCGGCTTTGTAAATTACAAAAAGGGTGCACTCGACTCGCAGCCGCAAGTGATAAGGTTTACCAGTTGCTTGTCCATGGTCGGTGGTTCTCTCCGAGTACTCCAGTTTCATCCACCACTAAAACTGGTCGCCATGATATAGCTGAAAGTGTCGTTAAACACAATAAATCAATCAATCAATTACACTTCTACTAAAGTAAAGCGCCACCCTTTATTTTGTTTCCGATTTACTCATGTCATTAATACGGGTCAATAAAGTAAAAGCTCGTAGCATATTTGTGATATTTCATTGTTAATTAGATACAGGACAACTGTGGTTATACAATGGATGTTTCAAAATTAAAAAATAGTTTTAACATTTTAGTGAAAGGACTAACAGGAAATGATTCCGTCACAACCGCGTTCTATTCAAAATGGCGTTGCTAGTAAAAATGAAAATATCTTAAAATGACACAAATTAATCTTATGTTGAAATGAGTAAAACTTCAAGTTCTAGATCCTTAATAATTAGTTTACATATTTCACAGTATTGAATGTTTATACTGCCAAATTTATACAACAGAATGCCGAATATCAGCAGCATAGAATGTTTCAAATTACCAAATTCAGAAACATTTATACAATGCAGAATAGTTCAAATTGCTGAACGTCAGCAACATCTGCGCAATCTAAGATGCTTTCAAATCGCAAAATATATGCAATATAGAATGATTCGAATTACCGAATCCCGCCATATTTATATAATGTAGAATGCTTCAAATTGACAAAACTATTTGTTCAACATTTATACAGTTATTTCCGTTATACCTCAAAACACGGGACATGATATTATTGGTGGTCAGAGGGGCCGTCGTTGTCGTGATCGTATGGTAGTTGGATTGACCTGTGCAATCAGTGCCTATCACAACTAACGTTGTGAGTTCAAACCACGTTCATAGCGAGGTGTACATGATACAACATTATGTGATAAAGTTTGTTGGTAACTTGTGGCAGGTCGGTGGTTTTCGCCGGATACTCCGGTTTCCTCCACCATTAAAACTGACCGCTACGATGTAACTGAAATATTGTTGAAAGTGACGTTAAACACCATAAACTAAACCTAAACCGTTCAGGCATGGTGTACACGATACAACATTATATGACCGTTCAGGCATGGTGTACACGATACAACATTATATGACCGTTCAGGCATGGTGTACACGATACAACATTATATGACCGTTCAGGCATGGTGTACACGATACAACATTATATGACCGTTCAGGCATGGTGTACACGATACAACATTATATGATAAAGCTTGTCAGTGACTTGCGACAAGTCGGTGGTTTTCTCTGGTTTCCTCCACGATATAACTGAAATATTGTTGAAAGTGGCGTTAAACACCATAAACTAAACCCAAACCGTTCAGGCATGGTGTACACGATACAACATTATATGACCGTTCAGGCATGGTGTACACGATACAACATTATATGATAAAGCTTGTCAGTGACTTGCGACAAGTCGGTGGTTTTCTCTGGTTTCCTCCACGATATAACTGAAATATTGTTGAAAGTGACGTTAAACACCATAACTCCCTTTTTTCAAAACACGGGACATGATATTATTATTAGTTAGACATCCCGTAAAAATAAATGAATAACAACCAACAACCATAGCAGTGAATGTAAGCTCATATAAGACTTACGTTGTATGCTTGTCACATGTTGTCATTGGAAACGTATCCTTTAAACAGGAAACCACACACAAAAATCAAATCGTGAATTGCATGTTTATATAAATCGAATGTGCTTCCTAGTATACATTTGAACCAATGATAAATTTGGACAGATATTTTTTATCTATTAAAGTTATATAAAAAACATTTTTTTAACCGATTTAATATAAATCCAGAATATAATTGGAAGTCGTGTAACTAGGGATTTTATAATTTGAAGTTCCCCTTAAATACAGTTCATGTCTATTATTAAAGCGTAGATGTATATATTTTTAGAATTATGTTGGGTTTTTTTAAATTATTGTCCATTATTTTACTCCCCTATTCATAATAAATATGTTTCTGTTCTGTGAGGTTTTTTTTAATATCATTATTGCACTAATAACCATTTTACACCTTTAATTTAAAAGGGACGTTATCAATTTTCATTTCGGGAATATTAAATATTCAACTCTTAGAATATATTACATACAAATTTTCATTCCACAATCAAACGTAGGAAGGGGTGTAATGAACATCATCTGATATGGAAATCAGGTTGGACACCAGTATACGTAAATACATACATATAATATAAAATAATGAACCTCTACAAAGCCGAACCGAAGATTATCTTAAATATGAAACGAATTATTCCAAATTCTACTGTGTCTAACCAAAACTTTTCACTAATTCATTCATCATATCATTGTGATATGTTGATCACTGGTAGAAACAAGCTTGACGTGTGACCGTCATTGCAGCACAAATGAATTCTTTTTTTTAATTTTATGTTAAGGTTTGAAATCTTCCTTACATTTTTCTGGTCACGTATAGCTACTACCTGCGTGTTGCCAATATAAGTATAAAATGTAGTCCTCCGCCAATAAAACTGACCGCCACGATATAACCGAAATATTGATGAAAGTGGCGCTAAACACCATAGCCCTATAAAATGTAGTTTGCTTTTATATAATGCAATAGTATACAATTTTCGTACCATTGCTCCTCCTAATGGGGTTCCTCTTAACCAAGAAACGAAACAAAGAGAATACGCTTCAAAGGGTCCCGTAGTTATAGGATCCAGGATTTCTATAAAGAGGGGAGAGACGCTCAAGATTTTTTTAAATCTTCCTCGAGCAGATGTAGAGTCTCTTACAAAAAAACCTCCCCAATATATTTGGTCTCAATTGATTTTTTTAGGTTTTTAAGATTTTTCTAATATTACATTGAATAGATTCCAGAAAGAAGTCCCTATTTGGTGGCCACATGTTTGACCGGTCGGTGCCATATTACAACACTTGGTAAATACAAGAAACATTTCCAACATATCTAGGTTCAGTCGTTCCTTAGCTAACGATCTCTGACATATTAGTAAATCAGAATCTTTTATGGCCCCTTCAGCTAAGTTGAATGTCCCACAACTAAGGTATCTGCAACTTGTCTGCTAGGGTATTACACGAACTTTTCTATCAATCATAGTTTTAATCATTACAGCGGATATTTATAAGACGATTGAAGCTGATAATGTTAGATAAAACCAAAGGGGCAATCAAGAATGGACATTGCATAGACACCGGAAACATTGAGCACACAATACACGAGAAACAGACAAAATAAAACCAACAGATGAACAACTAGAACCTCTCAATAAATCCCATGTGACTCAGAAGGATAAATGGGTGTTTAAAATGTTCATGAAGATAAGAGGAACGACGAACACAAAGTAATGCGACAACCTCAACATACCGAGGTAGATAAAGTATTTATAGTGAGATATATTATTACTGGTAAACTATGAAGTGTGTGTAATCAGTAAGTAAAGTTCGGATTTGATTTTCCACTAACACTATATGTCTTCTCGTTGCCTTTTGCAGTGATTCTACAATAGTACAAAATGATGTACAATAGTACAGATATAACTCCAATCAGAATACCAACAACACTGTCAAAATTTTGGACATTTTAATGACAGTTAATTATATTAAATATGAAAGAGAAATTGGATGTTTCAATAATTGATTTTTAATTGCCGCCATCTTGGTGAAATAATTATGGCCACCTACTGTATACTAAATTATGTAACATGAAGGAGCCAAAAGTTTCCGTAAACGATTTCAATTAATGATGTAGAATATATTTTTATTACAAACTTTGACAAAGGTTTTTATTTCTCGTATTTTAATCAACTTTTATAATATTAATCACATTCATTTTTTTTCTCCAAAAAAATCTAGTGAGGCAGTTGCCTCATTGCCTCAATGGAAGCTACGCCACTGAACGTGTATGTCAAATTTGTATATTTTTGTAGTTAAATTACTTTTTCATTACTGTTCTAAACTCTTCATATCTAAAACGATTTGTTATTTACTAAAGCAATTTGTCAAATGATTTTAGATCATATGTTTGATAGTCTGAATATTTATTCATTTTAAATGCAACAAGTCTGGTTAATGTAACATTTACCTACTTTCGTTTATCATAAAGCCCATATTTTACATATATTAGCAAAATGAGGCATAACATACGCAAATCTAGGCCACGATATAGCTGAAAAATTGCTAAGGTTGGCGTTAAACACCAATCAATCAATCAATTGCAAATCTATCTACTTTTCAAGTCTACCAAAACGGATTCCAAATAGTTTTAAAAAAATCACAACCCACATTGAAACTCGCACACTTGGTACATATGTAACTGTTGTTGACTCTAAGCCAATCGGTAGTGTCACTACTTTCATGATCATGACAAAATTTCAAAAGACATTGAACATGCAGGAACATTCCATGTATACATTTAGTCAACAGCTTTAGCAGTTTTACAACATATCAAATGGTCAATGTCAGATAAATGTGAATCTCATATTTTGTTTTTATTGGTGTATTCCATATCTTATCTTGTAAACAACTCGTATTGGAGAGCTATTGTCGATGGGGATCACGGTGATCTTTTGGTTGGTTCCATCATGTTGTATGTTGGTTATATCTTTTGACTATATATGCGTGCCGGAAAACAGTTCAAACGGTTACAGTCGATATTGAGTTCATGTATATGGATCATTATGATCTTTGTGGTTTCTGTGCCTTCTTCAAGCGGTGTCATGAGAACGGACATATTGACACAATTCCACAAGTTGTTTGGTCAGCTACTTTGTCGAAATGTCAATATAGTTTTACATAAGAATCAAAAGTAGCAAAACTGAGTTAACTGCGATTAAAATTCTATATAAAGCTTTTTTTTTTACGTATACACATTTATTATCATTAGTTCTTCAGTTTATGAATTGGAGTCAACGTTAGTTAATAAAGTACCGGCCGAGATATATAACGTTACCTTACATTGTCTGTCCTCCAATTTACGCCTTCTTCTTATACCAATAAAAATAAAGCTTACAAAAAGAAACTTTAAGCTGGGCGGGTGAGAGAGAGAGAGAGAGAGAGAGAGAGAGAGAGAGAGAGAATAATCACCGTAATTAACAAGCACACAAAACTAAAGATGAGCAACAGGTACTGACCTCACATTGATAATCCGAAATAATGACGGGATATCGCCGTCCTTGATTCGACTGTTAGTAATATTTACACAACTTCCGGCCTTTTTTGTGTGTGTTTTTTTTTTTCTCAAGAAAAAGCAAAAACGGTCTGTCAACCCACCGGTTGAGAAGAATTAACGTGTTTACGTAACAAAAATCCTTTACAGAAAATGAGTGGTGGTCTTGTTCCAAGTAAAAGCACAATCTATGTCGGAAATCTGCCATTTTCATTAACAAACAATGATCTACACAAAATATTTGAGAAATATGGACGTGTTGCAAAGTATGTTCTCAGTGAGATTTAGCAGAATTTACATCACATTAATCGCATTTATGATTGTAATTGTCTATAGGCAGTATAGGCCTAGATGCTAGATGCTGTTGTTTTTGGGATAAATTATTTTGAATCTGCCTGAACTGGTTACTCCAGTATTGGCAATAATTAATCAACTGATTGAAGTTTTGTGTTGGCCCAACTTAGGGAATACTGTAGGGAGTTTTCATTGGGAAACTCTTCAGTTGGGAAGAGTTCAGTAATTTTCTATAAATAGGTTTTCTTGCATTGCACATGAAACAATCCATGTGAATGGTAAATTGAATGGTAAATTGAAACTAGAAATTGTTGAAGTAAAGTAATTATCCTCTCGTCCGTTAAAATCGGTCACCATTTTGGAATGCACTGTCACGTCAGTTCAGATGTCGATGACGTCATCAGGGGCGGATCCAGGATTTCAAGTTAGGGGGGGCACACTTAAAAAAATTGCGCTGAGCGGAGGAAGGCGCAAAAATTTTAGGGGTATTTCGTGTGAAAAAACACTATTTTACGCCAAAAAATCTTATTTTTTACAATTGCGGAGGGAGACTCGAACATTTTTGGGATATTTCGTGTGAAAAATCACGATTTTACGCCAAAAAATCATATTTTTTCCAATTTTAGGGGGCTGCACAGGCCCCCGCTGGATCCGCCCCTGGTCATTTATCCTGCAAACTGCCTCCAGAAATAGATAGTCGATTTACTTTCACTTTGATCAAGACAACAGTGAGATTTAAACAGATAAGAAAAAATATCTATAGGTTTTGGTGCCAAAATGGTGCCATTTTACAACCACCATTTTGACTGTCCGTAGTGGATAATTTGCATATCGTGGGTTTGTTTACATTCCACTGTGCATCTTGACCTACATTTGTATATTTACAACTCTATAAGGCAACGACACTTGTATTGTTTTCGTTTTGAAATTCGGTAATTCCTTAGACAATTTTCAGATTTTTAGCGGGAAATTGTGTGGAATAAATATGATTTAATACAAATTCTGTACATGGAAATGGATAAAATTGTACATGAAAACAGAGAAATTCTCTGCTGAAAACAAGTGACGGCAAACACAATTAAATGAAAAAATGAGGAAATATGGAAAAGCAAATTAAAAAAATATTGTAAAATACAATCTCCTTGGCCTATTGGTGTTCCACATGACTATTTTATGGTTGACCGATTTTAGGTAGCATGACTTGTGCGCCATTACAAAACAAAAAAGGTCAGTGAGCCAACATTTCTTCATCGAATTAAACGATGTTTTGGCATTTTATTTGGCTTAAGTGCTCAAGTAAACATTGCATTTATCTTCGATATAAATACCAATTTGAATGAGAATAATAAGGAAATGTCTTAACTGACCGATTTACGGTCACAGGTGGATATAAAGTCATTTTTATTTAAAATTGGAAGAATATATACAGATGCAAAATGTACAACGTACAGTACATCATACAACATGTAGAACATGAGCTCTTTAACCAACTTATATGAATATGTTGAAATAAATTTTCATTTGAAAACATAAACTTTTTATTTTTAAAAACATTATAATAAATGTCAAAAATTTCTAATTTTGCTTTAAAAGGGTGGATATATATTGGTGTCTTGTTCGAAACATTAGATATAAAGTTTATATATCTCATTTACAGTTAATAGATACGATTTCAAAGTGAAAATTTCTTCATCTATACTACCTTCTGCTATCTTGAAACTCTACAAGCACAGAGTGATGGTGTGTTTGTCCAGAGGTCAATTTGGATCGATATTCAAAAGGAACTAGAGTTCTGACCCCAGTTCAAAGTCAAAATGGTCGTACCTTTTTTGTAACTTCTCAGCCTTTTTGAATTATCATATTGAAGTACATGTAGTCTGGTACCATCATTTGTCCTTGTCACTGTTGTGCCAATGCATACTTTATATAAAACATATACATTTATATGTCACCAATATACTCATTTTTTACATTTGTACTTTTATTAGTTTTAGAATTATAATTAGAACAACTGTGTATTAAACAGTGCCATATTTTGTCATATTGTACAGCTTTCAATGGCCTTGGTCAATATTGCTTTAAAGTGTTCTATAAAACATCATATCACACTCAAATGAAGTTCTATAATTATAAAATACATGTATTAGCAAAAATGTCTAGCATACATGTACATGTATATAACATCAATATATATGTATATAGTGACGATATACGTGTATGTGAAACCACATTGGTGGTGAAATGGTAAGCATGCTCGCCTTGAGTGCGGTAGATTGTGGGTTCAAACAGTTACACTGATCATGTCAAACCAAAGACTAAGAAATTGGTATTTGTTGCTTCTCCACTAAATCAGGATAATGTGTCTAGTACAAAGCAGACCTCATCATCATCTCATTGAAAATTAACTTGTTCTGGTCATAATATAGCTGAAAAATTGCTGAGTTGGTGATAATCAACAATCACTCGATCACTTGCTAAGTGTATGTTACACAAATTCTTTTCTTTTTATCAAGTCTTTTTCTATTTATATGCATCCAATTTATGGAGCACCACTCAAGGAAGTGTAGGCTGATGAGGCAACAGTTTTTAACTAGCAACTACATGTACACAAATGTATATGCATGTGCACAATGAATTTATGAAAAGCAAATATACATGTACATTGGCACTAAAAAAACCTCCAGACTTCTTCATATCAAAGAATAATCTTTATACCAATACAATGTACATATACATGTAAACTTGTAAAAACCATGTACAACCATTTTTATTAGCTCACCTTGCCAAAGGCAAAGTGAGCTTTTGCCATCACTTGGCGTCCGTCATCTGTTAACTTTTCACATTTTAATCTTCTCCTCTAAAATCACTTAGCCAAATGAACTGAAACTTGGTAAGAAGCATCCATGGAAGGTCCTCTATAAAGATTGCTAATTTTGTCCCGATCTGTTAACATACATGGCCTCCACAGGCAATTCTTGTTTCTGATTATTCAATTTCTAAAAAATCATTATCTCTGAAACCGCTTGGCCAACTGAACTGAAACTGTAGGAAGCATCTATGGAAGGTCCTCTATAAAGATAGCTCATTTCGTCCCGATCCGTTTACAAACATGGCCACCATAGGCATTTCTTGTTTCTGGTTATTTATAAAAAATCTTCTCCTCTGAAATCAAGTAGCCAAATGAACCGAAATTTGGTACTTATGCCACTTATGGAAGTTTCTATATAAAATTTCCTCAAAACAGAATGAAAGGTTAGTGACACAGGCTCAGACCACTGAGCCTCTAGTTTTGATTTTTTTGATTTTTTTTTTTTAAATATGTGTATACATACACACCATGTTGAGCGAGTTCAATTGATATGAGAGGTAATCGTTCATTCTATTGGTTGAATTGATGATTATCACTGTTTAAACTTTCTTTTCATAATGAAAAATAATTATAGGTGTATATTGGAAAACATATCTATGACAACAATTGCACTACATATACATATCATTTCTTTAAATCTTTCATACAAACTGTATTTGTTTCAGAGTTACAATCTTGAAGGATAAAGTGACCAGACAGAGCAAAGGTGTTGCCTTTGTACTATTTATAGAAAGAGAATCTGCATATAAAGCAGTAAAAGCTCTAAATAGAACGAAGGTATGTACTACCAGTATATGTTTAAAATAAGGTTATCTCCATTTGTCAAACATTAATAAAATAATATGTTCTTGATTTTCTAAAATCAAGTGTTGCTTCTGGAATCACAATAAAGTGTTTCCAAAAATTGTAATTCGAAAAAAAAGAAAAAAGAAAAGAAAAGGAAACTGGATTTCCTATGGTGTAGAATGGTTTTATATTCTGCAAAAAAAATTCATTATGGTATTTCTGGTGTCAATTTATATGTAAGAGTTTATTGGGGGCATTAAAAGAAAATTGAGGGTCTAGTTTTAATAATGATATATGGGGTCTGTCTTTAAAATCACAATGCCAGGAATGGTGGACATTTTTGTTGTAATACAGACTAGTACAATGTATGGGAATTCTGAACAAGTGTCATCTAGGTTCTTGTGAGCATGTAAATATAGATAATGTATTACCAGTTCATTGGATTCTAAAATATATGGATTGCTTGCACCTAAAAAACCACAAAAATTAGTTCCCCACTAATAAAAAGAATTTCAGTTTGATTAGCCGTGTATTATCCACTGCAGTTAGATCATCATAAACATATATATCTGTATGTGTTTGTTTCAGTTATATTCTGGATTCTAGGTTTTAGTGGAAGAAGTCAAGTACTAGTTTTCAAGAACATTGCAGCTGAGCGATTATAAGAAGTCATGTGCATGTATTTGTTTTCAAGATTATTTCAACTGGATGATTATGTACATTATAACATTGGGGTTTGATTGTAATCAGAGCATATTAATTTTGTTGTTGTTAATCATAAGTTGAACACAGACAAAAATTTGACAAATATCATACCACCATTTCGTCTCTCATGCCTGGAGTGGTCATAGAAATTTCTTTAATTCAATATACAGTCCAACCTGTCTAATATGACCTTTCAAGGGAACATTGAAATAGGATCACATAAGACAGGTGGTCTCTAAATAAAGGTTTAATTAATATGAAATGCACTGTAAAGGGAATTTCAAATTAAGGTCACATAATACAAGTTATTGCCTAATAGAGGTGGTCACTAATACAGGTTTGACTGTACATGTACCTGTAAGGCCGTATATTTGTTTAATACAGTTTATGTGTAATAATCAAATGATTGATTTTTATTTAGATGTTTGACAGAATCATCACGTGTTCAGTAGCCAAAGACAATGGAAGAACAAAAGAATTCATTAAGAGAAAAGAATACACAGATAAATCTAGATGTTATGAATGTGGTGTAAGAATTGTTTTGAGCGTTTAAAATTGTAATTGTTTAAATATGTGCACACATACATTGTACAATGTATATGTAACACAGGTTTTAAACACTTTATCTTTAAAGAAACTGTCATAATTCTTACATAGATTTTCTATCTACTGAGCATCATTATAACAGTCCTTGAAGTGAACATTTGAATATACTGGTCCGAATCAAATTCTTTAATTTATTTTTGTATATATTTAAATAAAAACTGTTTACTGAAAAATCATTGTTAACAGTGTACAAAAAAATGTAGAAGGTTTAGTTTTGTTTGTTGTTTTTTTTATGTTTTTTTATTTACATTTTTTAGCTCTGATACAATATTCTGTGTACACTTTTTTGTATGTCAGCAAACTTATAGTCATTTTATGGTGTGTCATCCATTTGTAGACACAATGATTTTTTTTTTCACAATAAGTTTTATTCTAGTTGACTGATCCTTCTAAAATTTCAAGACAAAGATATTTGTCATTAAATGAAGGTTTGGATAGCAAATGCGGTTTGTGGCCAAACTTTTTACCCCCCCCCCCCCCAAAAAAAGCCCCATTATGGCCGAAAAGCTTGTTTTCACTTATTGTAATTGATACCGGTAAAATGAATGATTATTTTTGAATGCTTTAATAACAGGTTATGTAGGACATATAGGATTTGAAAGATTTTACATCATAATTTTAGATGCAAACATGTACAACAAAAATTATACAATAAATTGTTCTTTTAGAATAAAACATTAAAACAAAAATCAAAACCACTTCATTTTCAAGAGATGTATGAGTTGGGTCAAATTTATTTCGACAGAAATATTGTAAATATTATTATACATGTTTATTTTTATACTTTAACAGGAAGAGGGACATTTGAGTTACAAATGTCCAAAAAATTTACTTGGAGAAAGAGAACCACCCCCAAAGAAGAAAAAGAAGAAGTTTGATGATGAGTAAGTATTGTAATAAGAAAGTGGCACACTGAACTTTAAAATAGCAAGAAATATCTTCTTCTTTTAGTAGAAATGAGGAAAAGTTCAACAAACGTCTAGATAAGAAAAAGTGCAATTGTATTTGCCATGAATCAAATATTTCCTCAAGACTTTTTATGCTTGTTTATTATCATATTCAGATTCACATACTATTATGGAAGATTTTGGTCTTTGAAAATCCTCCTACATTATAAAATGGATTACATGGTATCTTTCTCAAAAGATGAAAAATAAGGGAGAGGTGGGTGGGGTATAAGGGGTTTCTCGAGACATTTGTATTTGTGTACAAAATAACTTATTGTTTGACATTTACTATGGAAGTATGTTTTTTTTTGTTTTTTTTTTATAATATATACATAATGCATTTCATGAAAAGCATAGTACAAAACTAAGTAAAATACGGTATATAAAATTTGAAAATATGTTACAACACATTTTAGTGCAAATGATGAAGAGGAGGAGGATGAAGATGAAAGTGATGATGCCACAGAAAATCCAGCATTAGACAGCTTAGCTGCTGCTATCAAATATCAGGTATTGTCAGTTAGCCACAGAAAATCCAGCATTAGACAGCTTAGCTGCTGCTATCAAATATCAGTTATTGTCAGTTAGCCACAGAAAATCCAGCATTAGACAGCTTAGCTGCTGCTATTAAATATCAGGTATTGTCAGTTAGCCACAGAAAATCCAGTATTAGACAGCTTAGATGCTGCTATCAAATATCAGGTATTGTCAGTTAGCCACAGAAAATCCAGCATTAGACAGCTTAGCTGCTGTTTAATATCAAATATCAGGTATTGTCAGTTAGCTACAGAAAATTCAGCATTAGACAGCTTAGCTGCTGCTATCAAATATCTGGCATTAACATGGATACCATATAGGAAAGTTGCATGTTTTTCTACCACAATACACGTTCATTGCTTTAGAATTTTAGAATTAAGTAATATGTATACTATGGTTTTCTGAGTTAAACGGTTCAACAATCGAACTGGGAAAACCGTGGTATAAATGATTTGTAACGTGAAGGCATGCAATATCACATCTAGGTCGTTGATTAGAGAGTACTAAAACTACAGCCCAGATTTAAAGTGTGCAATATCTCGTATCTACATGTATTATTTCATAGTTCTATAATAAAGCTGTTGCTTACATTCTGGTATATAAACCATAAAAAAATAAAAGGAAAAGAATGCATTCATGTTGCAAGTTTACATAAAAATACCACATGTCCATTAATTAAACCATAATCATCATTGACATGCACTTGATCAGTTGTTTCTGATAAATATAAATGCCCTTAAGCAGTAATCCACATCTAATATTAGTGTCGGAAAAATTTAATATGTTTCAGCGATTTACGAGATGATTAATTTATTTCATCTGTATCAATCAGAGGAAAGATGAAGAAAGAATGTGGAATATTATAATTATTTAGTAATACATATTTGTACATTTATATATTGCAATTCATGACAGAAAAAACACACTACAATGTACAAGCTTCACTTATCTAATAAAAATTGTAACATGACCTCCTTCTTTAAAATACTAATATCTGCCAACCCATGTTAAAACTCAAAACACATTCTGACTTCCATGATTTACTTCTTAATTAGATCGATTGATTGTTGTTTAATATCAAGTGAGCAGTTTTTCAGCTACATGTATATCCATAATATAATTTTACAGAAATTTTAACTATTTGAACTTTGCCATTTTGAACAATATCGTCATTAGATGGTACCTGTTTTATGTAACCAAGCTGATTTCTCAAGTTTTCAATGTAGATCTTTTAAACCTTGTACACAGATTAACAGACATGTCTTGACATATAAGATCTGTTACAGAAAATGTTCCATATTTGGTACATTTAACCCATAGAACACCTTTGCCATTCCTATCATTGGATGGATTTTTAAGCTATTCATTTGGAGTTCTTATTAGTAAACAAGACAAATGTTGAAAGTAGAAAAAAAATCTATTTTCATACTTTGTGAACAAAGGAGAAGGAACCATAATGGCCAAATGAAATGACGGATATTTGCAACAGGCTAAATAAAATTTGCAATAACTTATTTTCAGAGACTTTCTGTATTCATTCGACTACAATACTCCAGTAATTGCTAGAAACATCATAATTCTGATGTCGACATCAGAATAGTAAAGTAGCTTGCAATTACTGGAGTGTTGTCAAATAAATACTAAGTCTACAATTTTAAATTGATTTCCCTGCATTCAAAATGTACATGTACCTAGGTATCCACTTCAGTGATTCTTACCAACACTCCCTTACCAGGCATTGGTTCTCATATTTCATCTTTATTTTCAGAGAGAACAAATGGAGAAGTCTTCAATAAGATATGGAGAACCGAGTATGTACTTTACTGAAGAAGTAGATGAACCAAAGAAGAAACGATATAAAAAGGATGCTTATTTCAGTGACGAGGAAGAAATTGACGATGATACATGAAATAGACATTGTATGATATATTCTTTCTGAAAATGACTGTGATATCAATAAGCTTCATAAACAGGAACTGATCTACCAAAATGATGTTATCCTGATGAACCTAATATTCATTAAGGATAGAATTTTAAATTACATTGTACATGTTGTTGAAAATGTGGTAATGTTCCATGGGGGAAAATATGAATATATTAAATATTCCAACTAAACTAAAAACTTTGTTAGGGCCGTCATGGTCATGATTGTATGGTAGTTAGATTTAGAACTATATGTGCAATTAAAGTAATAATTTTTTGATTAGAATAACGAAAAATCCAAATATCTTTTAAACTATAGATTTTTGAACAGCAAAATAAACAAGTTTTATTTAGAATTAGGAGTGCTAACTAAAATTGTTGCAGTAATGCTTCTTATTGTTTTGGCTGAGGCTGCACTCAGATGAAATTTTGTATTTTGGTCCTATTTTGTTGTCATTTTTCGGGTGGGAGTAAATGTACTTTATAGAAGAGCCATCTGTACGTCAGGTATCTTACCTGTAAAATCTTTCTCTCAGCCACGTGTACTTTAGACGAACCTGACAAGCATTTCTCTCATAAATTATTGTTATATTTTGCATTTTTTGTCTGAATTATCTCCGGAATGCCAAAAGTTTGTAAAAAAGTTGTTTGCCTTTTTTAGTAAGGAAAAGGCAATGAAGAAGCCAATTGTCTCATTTGATAGGGTATATCAAAAGACATCTAAAGCTTTGAGTGTGTCTTACACTTCAGTGCACCGTATTATGAATGGTAAGCAGGGATTTCAATAAGGGCCGGCACCCGGCGATATGTCGCCGCTTCAAACGAGTGAAATCGCCGGTTCGACTGTTAGAAACTAAAATATGTTTTCATTAAATAAAAGAAATGTACAATATTTATTCACTCTTTCATCTTAAAGATTTTTAAAATCCACAATTATACAAAAAACAATGCATTTCAGGATCGATAGCAATGCATTTGTCAGGGGTTATCTAAAACTAGGGGAATGAAACGAATTTATCTGAATTTATCATTGATCTGTGTCAATTCTACGCTTAACTTATTATCATTTGATGTTCGATTAAACGTTTAAATGATAGAGATATTTCAATTTAAAAATCTAGAGACACATCGAAAAGATAATTATGTTATCGATGGATAACTCATGAGATACAAATGTACGCAAATGGAAAAGTTTGAAGTGCCATTTTTATACGGTGTGACTTTTTACCCAAATACAGCTTCAAATTATATTATTTCTATTATTTTGAGATGTTTTATGAATAATTAATGATTTATTAGCTCCTCTATCGTTATTTTTTCATGAATTTCAACAAAATAGTCAGTTCTTACGGACAATATCAAACTATCCCGATCTCGGTCGATTAAGAATTTCCCTGCTATAGCTATATTAATTTATCTTTTCTAAAGAGAGACAACCCTTACAAAAATGAATCCCGGTTCTTGAAAAGAGGGAATAATAGTAATATAAAGCTTAGTATTCTGTACCTTTGCCTTAATTGTCAAAATATGCAATGAGACAAAACTGTTTATCTTAGGAAGATGTACATCCTCCTCTTTTTTGGTTATCAGACATACCAGTTTTTGTTACCAAAGAATGGGAAATAAATAACTCAACTTCATTTATGTACAGATAAAAAAAAATTACCCATAATGTATTAAAGTTTTTCCAGTTAAATATAAATGAAGCTTTACAGAAAATGACAGACCCATAATTTTTTTTTTAATTTGTTGTAAGTGGCCAGGTTTTACTCTTTTTTTCTTTTTTTTTAAACAAAATAAGATAAATAAATAAAATAACTAAAAGAATGTTGGATGAAATATATTTGTTGTATGTAAGTAACACATACCATATGAATTTTGAGTGTGTTTGGGTACATTTGTATTTGTTGGAAGCGGCCATGTGGGTGTATCGATGTTTATAATTCTCATATCCGAACATCCGGGTATTTAATAATTCATTGGGGTGAGGACAGCTGGAATCCTCTAGATTTTACATAGATTCCAATGGAAAATTTGAATTTTATTTTCTTAATTTAAAATAAATCCGTCAGATATAAATTGACGAAAATCAAACTAGATATCTGATTTAGTGTCTATCAGGACCAGAGGTGATTTTAATTAAAATATTTAACTTCTGTTGGAAAATAGCGAATAAATTAATATACATTGAAGTCTATGTAGAATCCCGAGGATTTTGCTTGGCTTCACCTCCAGATATTTTCTTCATCTCAAAATTGATAATCATTGATTGGTCAATTACATTGTGTGATGTCACTCCGTAATCGAGAATACTAATAGTTATAAAATTGATCATTTTGATTACTCTTGTGACAAATTTATGAAATTTGAATTTGTTTATGAAAAATAATTCATATAGAACCTTTAACTAATACAATAAATACGATTTTATGGTGTATTTGGGTAAAGTCACACCCATTTTTATATAGGAAAACTCCCAATATCAGTATTAACGCTTTTATTATTATTTTATTTTATGCATTTACATATATAGCTAATTGGGATATTTAGACCCTTTCACAACAACTGCTATGTTATTTTTCAGTGGACTGGATGAAGGGGAAACACACGCTTTCCCACTGAATGACATCAGGAAAAATTAAGCAAAAATGAACTTTTCTACTCCATTCTCGCAAGAAATTTAAAGCTCCACGGTCATCTTGAAATAGTCTTATTGCTTGCTAAAATTTAAAAAAAAAATCATTTCTATGAAACCTTTTTCATGCACTTGTAAACTACTTTAAAAATGCCTCAGAATGCACCATTTTGAATGTAAGTGAAAACAAATTTCAGGGGTGGGGTAATACCCCCCCCCCCCCCCCATTTTATCATGTAGCTGCTTCAAATTTCAATTCAGCCTGTTCAATACAATCTTATTGAATACCCTGGGTAAGAGGCCTTGTAAGTCAAATAGACCCCAAGATAGAGCTAAAATTTTGGACGACTTTGATCATTGTGTTATTAAAAGAACAATCATCCATGGTTTATATTCACGGAAAATTGCTCAGACCATCTCAATAATACATAAAGAAATAAAAGATTCTATTAAAATATCAAAGTCTAAACTTACTCTAACTCTCATTGATCTTGGATATACTTATAAAAAAATAGGTGATAATCGAAGAGTTCTGTACGATCAAGTGTCTATTATCAATGATAGGTGTAATTATCTGAGAAAGATCAAATCTTTTCTAGGGAAAAACTGTGGACACAGAATACACATATTATTCATGATGTATGACGTTTACTGATATTGTCAAATGAAGAAAAACGAATGATTATGAAAATTTTGAAAAAGGAATGATTTATATGAAAATTTTGAAAATGTGGGGGGTAGTAGAGAAAAGGGGGGAGGAGGAAACGAAATCCATACCCCATGCACCTGTGGGCCAAATATGTTCACTTTCTGGTCTGCAAACTTCCAAATTAAATTGGCACCCTTGATTCTCTACACAACTCTTGTTTACACTTCTACTTTAAAATCTAGTTTAAAAGATATTTCAAATTTTCGTTATTCTAATCAAAAAATTATTACTTTAGTGTCTATCATCACTAAAGTTGAGAGTTCGAATCTCACTCATGGCAAGGTGTACTCAATACATTATGTGATAAAGTTTGTCAGTGACAGGTCGGTGGTCGCCCGGTAACTCCAGTTTTCTCCACCAATAAAACTGAATGCCACGATATAACTGAAATATTGTTGATAGTAGCGTTAAACACCATAACCTTAACCATAAAAACATTAAGAAGATGTACATTGTTTTGTCACTTGTAAGGGCAAGCTCAAGTCCTCCTGAATTTTAAATGACTCTTTTAATCTTTCATGCTGGCTATCGAACACACAACGTTAGTGGTGATAGGTACTGATTGCATAGGTAGTTATAAACCCAACTACCATAGGATCACGACCACGATTGCCCCCCCACAGACCAAGGATAGAAAAGGCCAGGATACAAATGTGATCTATTAGGATTAAATGTACCAAATATAGAAAAATGAGTAAAAGAATCTGGAAAAATCCATAATGTCAGTTTCAAAGATCTCATTCGAGAAACTTGGAATGAGTTGATTACATAAAACAAGTACTGTCTACTGAAAATGTTGAAAAAAAGTTTAACAAAGCTACACTTTTTCCTGCTCCATACATGGCACATGTCATGAAATCCTCATTTATAAATTTGGTTGACAGTACAAACTACATCAAAAGAGGAAGGTTCTAAATATTATATTGGGAAGATGTCTAAACCAGTTGAAACACAAAATTGTGTAGTGGTCGACTAATTCATCATGAAGAACATAAGACATTTTACTGAACAAGTAATGTTGTTTGACACTCCCCTGATTAGAAAGTCCTGGTTATTACTTTGATAGTCCCCTAAACTGTTTAGAAAGTCCCGATAATTAGTTTAATAGTCCCCTGTTTAGAAGTCCTGGTAATATTAGAACAGGATCTAGAATAGCATACCAACTGGGATATGTAGACTCCACATGCAGGAGAGACAGGGATATAACTACTTCTGAAGGGGAAATTTACAATGGGAAAATCAATACATTTGTCATAAATTTTGTTTGATTTATTGGTGTATATTATCATTCAGCCAATTTTCAGCTAATATATCACGACTACCAAATTTATTAAATACAAAATAATAATAATTTTATTAGTTATCTGTATCCTTAAATAAAACAATAGGATTTCATTGTCACTCTTTAGTAGTTACTGGCAACGTCTTCTGCTTTTGTTCTCGCAGCTTTATGTGTGTATATATAATAACACCTGAAAAACAGATAGTAAAAATGGTACAGCAGACTGAAGCTCCTATAATAACATATCAAATTCCTCTAAATAAAATTACAGAAAGATAGTTTAAACAGTGATGGTCAACAATTCCACCAATATCTGCAAAGCAAATAATCACCTCTCATCTTAAACTATTGAGCACAAAAAAGGCCAAAGCATATGCTGTTGTAATCCAGGACCTGGCTTTGGGTAGGCACATAAATTACGGCTGGGTTAAAGCGATGAATGGTATACCAACTCGCCTTTTGATATATTGCTCTCCAACAACAATACAGTTGTAAAAAAACCCAATAAAAAACGTGCACAGATTCACTCCCCACTCCAAAAGACTGCATACTGTTACAAAAACTAGAATAGAACCAGACATGGCAGAGATGAGCTTACTGGGCCGAATCAAATTCTTGAATTTATTTTTATTTAGTTCTTGTTCAGTTCAGTGGGGACTGGATAATAATTGGGAAGAGGAGATTCAGATTTGTAACAATGAAGTTGGTCCTCCATGTGGAGTGGTCTAAAAGGGGAAATTAAGTAAATCTTGGGTAAACAAAAATTCCAGAACCAGAAATAGGTATTTGCTACAAAAACAATTTATTGTTCAGAATCATTGTGATAATGTATATTTAGTTTTGTACAAATATAGGGTTATAAAACAGTATTCTCAAGAACAGGCATGGAAATGTAATTATATTTGACTCCAAGTGTTCTCGAGAAATGATGATTAAACCTTGTACAAATGAACAACCCAATGTATATGTAGTTAGAGCCACATGGTTCCAAATTTTAACATAGACTACAATGGGGAAACTATTAAATAAACGTTAGAGAATACCGAAGGGACAATCCAGAGAAACTGGCAACAAAGGGTACACAAGACGAAGGGACAATCTAGAGAAACTGGCAACAAAGGGTACACAAGACAAAGGGACAATCCAGAGAAACTGGCAACAAAGAGTACACAAGACAAAGAAACACAACACAATATGTGTTGGATGCCACTATATGCAAACAAATGACATAAATAAGACCTGAGCCCTCCTACAAACAACTGGAGGTAAAGACGAACCAAACATCGTTTTTATGTGGAAATCATCATTTTTCTTAAGAACCAGTAATGGAAATACAACTAGTAAACTCATTGTCTTCATTGTGATAGTGATCAAGGATGCACAGATGCTTTAAGAGAGATAACTTGAACTAAAGTTTTTGATTAATTGATTAATAAATTGCTCAACGTCCAGCATGCAGTATTTCAGCTGTATTCAGGAGGATAACTAAAGTTTTGATAACATGTACAGCATATAATTATTTACATGTACCATATTCTATAAACATATAATGTTTTAAATATGTTTTTGAAGTGAAATTTCTTGACATATAGTTTGATAAATACAGTAATACAAACTAAAAAATAATGATAATAATTTGATCACACATGAGTACATTTGGACATTATTAGTACTTGTATGAATATACAAAATATGAAGCAAAACTTCACTTTTGGAAATAGGGGATGTCATGGTCATGATTGTATGATATAGCTGGTTTTACAACTACCTGTGCACTGAGTGAATCGGTGCCTATCACCAATAAAGAGCTGTATTCGATACAACATTATGTGATAAAGTTTGCCAGTGACTTGCGACAGGTTGGTGATTTTCTCTGGGTACTCCAGTTTCCTTCACTAATAAAACTGACCACCAGCATATAACTGAAATATTGTTGAAAGTGGCATTAAACACCATAACAGTTTGGACTATGCATGTATTTTCTTTTATAATGTACTACTGACATACCTTAGAGAGGGGCTGTGATCGTATGGTAGTCAGATTTACAACTACCTATGCAATCAGTGCCTATCACCACTGATGTTGTGAGTTCGAATCTCGATCAGGGTGACAATTATGTGATAAAGTTTGTCAGTGACTTGCGACAGGTCGGTGGTTTTCTCCGGGTCCTCTGGGTTCCTCCACCAATAAAACTGACCGCCACGATATAACTGAAGTATTGTTGAAAGTGGCGATAAACACTATCAAACAAACAAATATACCTGAGAGGGTTAAGATAATTCCTGCTAACTGTAGCATAGTAACAGGATCATGGAACATTAGATAACCTAATATTACTGTCAGACAAAACTTTAGATGGCCAGCCATATTATATCTGTACAAGAGGTCAAGGATATCTTCAGAGATAGTAAATATGCAGCATTATCTCCCCTTAAAATTGTCTAAACTGAAGTTAAAATAAATTGAAATACTGTAAAGATCAGTCCTCGAAATGAAAATTTGAATTTACTGGTACTAATCAAATTCTTGAATTTATTTTTATATAGTTCTAGATTTACTGGTCAGAACAAAGTTTTACTGATCTTGGACCGGAGAACCGGTGCTCATCATGAGGACTGAAAGTTCAAATAAAAATGTAGCTATCTAATTTAGCACAAGCAACATGTTTCCGGAATAACCTTCATCAACTTAGTTCTAATACAATAAAATGTCTATTATGAACAAACAAATCCTAATTTTGATCAGTTTAGACAGGTATGATTGTATATCTAATAATCATCTGTTTGATTGAATTGATTAATGGTTTGCACATTTCACCTGTCTAATGATAACAACTGCATGGTCTTAATTAATGCTATGTAGGTTTAAATGCCTGACATCTGAAATTGGCAGCCACGATATAGCTAAAATATTGTCGAAAGTGGCATTAAACACCATAACCCTAACCCCCCTGAAATTGCAAGCAGAGTAATGAATGTTTGCTTTTTTCTTATTTTCTTAGAAATCAAATAAAGGTATAACAGTCCTCAAAATGAAAATTTGAATTTACTGGTAAGAATCAAATTATATATATAATTCTAATTAAAAACTGAAAAATTTACTGGTCCGAACAAAGTTTAACTGGTCTTGAGCAGGAGGACCAGGTGCTCCACATGAGGACTGTATAAGATAAAGATCACATAGTAAAATGGTGTTGGACATTAAAAAAGTAATGATTTTAGTGCTGTGATGTAGAATAATTTGTCTGCTTTAACAGAGGTCCTTGTATTATTAATTCAGCAAAATAAAAAACAAGTGGGCAACAGAAGTTCATTTACAGTTCATTAAAAAAAATTGGGTTCAACATTTGATTCTTGAAAACAAGCAGGGGGACTTAGGAGTCACATCCTTATATACTGGAATATTCAGACATGCTACTTGAATATATGTCAAATAATTCAACTTGGAAATATATATAACTGGGTCCTAAATTTTCCACTTAAATATATTGATAAATCGGTATGGTTTCTGTTCTAAAATTAAATTTGAATAAAATAATACAGCTACCCTCAGACTAATAACTAAAATGTACTTATTTAATGCAACAAATTGTAATTTAGAGAAGACTTCATAAGTTTGTTTAACTTGTGTCTAATCCATTTTGTCTATTTAATTGGCAAATAAAATATGTTTAAACTAAAAACTAATAACTTGGCCAATACAGAAATCATCAAAGGCCAATACAGCTACCCTCAGACTAATAACTAGGCCAATACAGAAATCATCAAAGGCCAATACAGCTACCCTCAAACTAATAACTAGGCCAATACAGAAATCATCAAAGGCCAATACAGCTACCCTCAGACTAATAACTCAGCCAATACGGAAATCATCAATGGCCAATACAGCTACCCTCAAACTAATAACTAGGCCAATACAGAAATCATCAAAGGCCAATACAGCTACCCTCAGACTAATAACTCAGCCAATACGGAAATCATCAAAGGCCAATACAGCTACCCTCAGACTAATAACTCAGCCAATACGGAAATCATCAAAGGCCAATACAGCTACCCTCAGACTAATAACTAGGCCAATACAGAAATCATCAAAGGCCAATACAGCTACCCTCAGACTAATAACTCAGCCAATACGGAAATCATCAAAGGCCAATACAGCTACCCTCAGACTAATAACTAGGCCAATACAGAAATCATCAATGGCCAATACAGCTACCCTCAGACTAATAACTCCACCAATACAGAAATCATCAAAGGCCAATACAGCTACCCTCAAACTAATAACTAGGCCAATACAGAAATCATCAAAGGCCAATACAGCTACCCTCAGACTAATAACTCAGCCAATACGGAAATCATCAAAGGCCAATACAGCTACCCTCAGACTAATAACTAGGCCAATACAGAAATCATCAATGGCCAATACAGCTACCCTCAGACTAATAACTCCACCAATACAGAAATCATCAAAGGCCAATACAGCTACCCTCAGACTAATAACTCCACCAATACAGAAATCATCAAAGGCCAATACAGCTACCCTCAGACTAATAACTAGGCCAATACAGCTACCCTCAGACTAATAACTAGGCCAATACAGAAATCATCAAAGGCCAATACAGCTACCCTCAGACTAATAACTCAGCCAATACAGAAATCATCAAAGGCCAATACAGCTACCCTCAGACTAATAACTAGGCCAATACAGAAATCATCAAAGGCCAATACAGCTACCCTCAGACTAATAACTAGGGCAATACAGAAATCATCAAAGGCCAATACAGCTACCCTCAGACTAATAACTCAGCCAATACAGAAATCATCAAAGGCCAATACAGCTACCCTCAGACTAATAACTAGGCCAATACAGAAATCATCAAAGGCCAATACAGCTACCCTCAGACTAATAACTCAGCCAATACGGAAATCATCAAAGGCCAATACAGCTACCCTCAGACTAATAACTAGGCCAATACAGAAGTCATCAAAGGCCAATACAGCTACCCTCAAACTTATAACTAGGCCAATACAGAAATTATCAAAGGCCAATACAGCTACCCTCAGACTAATAACTCAGCCAATACAGAAATCATCAAAGGCCAATACAGCTACCCTCAGACTTATAACTAGGCCAATACAGAAGTCATCAAAGGCCAATACAGCTACCCTCAGACTAATAACTAGGCCAATACAGAAATCATCAAAGGCCAATACAGCTACCCTCAGACTAATAACTCAGCCAATACAGAAATCATCAATGGCCAATACAGCTACCCTCAGACTAATAACTAGGCCAATACAGAAGTCATCAAAGGCCAATACAGCTACCCTCAAACTTATAACTAGGCCAATACAGAAATCATCAAAGGCCAATACAGCTACCCTCAGACTAATAACTCAGCCAATACAGAAATCATCAAAGGCCAATACAGCTACCCTCAGACTAATAACTAGGCCAATACAGAAATCATCAAAGGCCAATACAGCTACCCTCAGACTAATAACTAGGCCAATACAGAAATCATCAAAGGCCAATACAGCTACCCTCAGACTAATAACTCAGCCAATACAGAAATCATCAAAGGCCAATACAGCTACCCTCAGACTAATAACTAGGCCAATACAGAAATCATCAAAGGCCAATACAGCTACCCTCAGACTAATAACTCAGCCAATACAGAAATCATCAAAGGCCAATACAGCTACCCTCAGACTAATAACTAGGCCAATACAGAAATCATCAAAGGCCAATACAGCTACCCTCAGACTAATAACTCAGCCAATACGGAAATCATCAAAGGCCAATACAGCTACCCTCAGACTAATAACTAGGCCAATACAGAAATCATCAAAGGCCAATACAGCTACCCTCAGACTAATAACTAGGCCAATACAGAAATCATCAATGGCCAATACAGCTACCCTCAGACTAATAACTCAGCCAATACGGAAATCATCAAAGGCCAATACAGCTACCCTCAGACTAATAACTAGGCCAATACAGAAATCATCAAAGGCCAATACAGCTACCCTCAGACTAATAACTAGCCCAATACAGAAATCATCAATGGCCAATACAGCTACCCTCAGACTAATAACTCAGCCAATACAGAAATCATCAAAGGCCAATACAGCTACCCTCAGACTAATAACTAGGCCAATACAGAAATCATCAAAGGCCAATACAGCTACCCTCAGACTAATAACTAGGCCAATACAGAAATCATCAATGGCCAATACAGCTACCCTCAGACTAATAACTCAGCCAATACAGAAATCATCAAAGGCCAATACAGCTACCCTCAGACTAATAACTAGGCCAATACAGAAATCATCAAAGGCCAATACAGCTACTCTCAGACTAATAACTCAGCCAATACAGAAATCATCAAAGGCCAATACAGCTACCCTCAGACTAATAACTAGGCCAATACAGAAATCATCAAAGGCCAATACAGCTACCCTCAGACTAATAACTCAGCCAATACAGAAATCATCAAAGGCCAATACAGCTACCCTCAGACTAATAACTAGGCCAATACAGAAATCATCAATGGCCAATACAGCTACCCTCAGACTAATAACTCAGCCAATACGGAAATCATCAAAGGCCAATACAGCTACCCTCAGACTAATAACTAGGCCAATACAGAAATCATCAAAGGCCAATACAGCTACCCTCAGACTTATAACTCAGCCAATACAGAAATCATCAAAGGCCAATACAGCTACCCTCAGACTAATAACTAGGCCAATACAGAAATCATCAAAGGCCAATACAGCTACCCTCAGACTAATAACTCAGCCAATACAGAAATCATCAAAGGCCAATACAGCTACCCTCAGACTAATAACTAGGCCAATACAGAAATCATCAAAGGCCAATACAGCTACCCTCAGACTAATAACTCAGCCAATACAGAAATCATCAATGGCCAATACAGCTACCCTCAGACTAATAACTAGGCCAATACAGAAATCATCAAAGGCCAATACAGCTACCCTCAGACTAATA
The DNA here is from genome assembly GCA_963680875.1 of Bathymodiolus brooksi. Classification (NCBI taxonomy): domain Eukaryota; kingdom Metazoa; phylum Mollusca; class Bivalvia; order Mytilida; family Modiolidae; genus Bathymodiolus; species Bathymodiolus brooksi. The sequence goes on from OY804575.1 coordinate 62,421,466, forward strand.
ACTAGGCCAATACAGAAATCATCAAAGGCCAATACAGCTACCCTCAGACTAATAACTCAGCCAATACAGAAATCATCAATGGCCAATACAGCTACCCTCAGACTAATAACTAGGCCAATACAGAAATCATCAAAGGCCAATACAGCTACCCTCAGACTAATAACTAGGCCAATACAGAAATCATCAATGGCCAATACAGCTACCCTCAGACTAATAACTCAGCCAATACAGAAATCATCAAAGGCCAATACAGCTACCCTCAGACTAATAACTAGGCCAATACAGAAATCATCAAAGGCCAATACAGCTACCCTCAGACTAATAACTAGGCCAATACAGAAATCATCAAAGGCCAATACAGCTACCCTCAGACTAATAACTAGGCCAATACAGAAATCATCAAAGGCCAATACAGCTACCCTCAGACTAATAACTAGGCCAATACAGAAATCATCAAAGGCCAATACAGCTACCCTCAGACTAATAACTCAGCCAATACAGAAATCATCAAAGGCCAATACAGCTACCCTCAGACTAATAACTAGGCCAATACAGAAATCATCAAAGGCCAATACAGCTACCCTCAGACTAATAACTAGGCCAATACAGAAATCATCAATGGCCAATACAGCTACCCTCAGACTAATAACTCAGCCAATACGGAAATCATCAAAGGCCAATACAGCTACCCTCAGACTAATAACTAGGCCAATACAGAAATCATCAAAGGCCAATACAGCTACCCTCAGACTAATAACTAGCCCAATACAGAAATCATCAATGGCCAATACAGCTACCCTCAGACTAATAACTCAGCCAATACAGAAATCATCAAAGGCCAATACAGCTACCCTCAGACTAATAACTAGGCCAATACAGAAATCATCAAAGGCCAATACAGCTACCCTCAGACTAATAACTAGGCCAATACAGAAATCATCAATGGCCAATACAGCTACCCTCAGACTAATAACTCAGCCAATACAGAAATCATCAAAGGCCAATACAGCTACCCTCAGACTAATAACTAGGCCAATACAGAAATCATCAAAGGCCAATACAGCTACCCTCAGACTAATAACTCAGCCAATACAGAAATCATCAAAGGCCAATACAGCTACCCTCAGACTAATAACTAGGCCAATACAGAAATCATCAAAGGCCAATACAGCTACCCTCAGACTAATAACTCAGCCAATACAGAAATCATCAAAGGCCAATACAGCTACCCTCAGACTAATAACTAGGCCAATACAGAAATCATCAATGGCCAATACAGCTACCCTCAGACTAATAACTCAGCCAATACGGAAATCATCAAAGGCCAATACAGCTACCCTCAGACTAATAACTAGGCCAATACAGAAATCATCAAAGGCCAATACAGCTACTCTCAGACTTATAACTCAGCCAATACAGAAATCATCAAAGGCCAATACAGCTACCCTCAGACTAATAACTAAGCCAATACAGAAATCATCAAAGGCCAATACAGCTACCCTCAGACTAATAACTCAGCCAATACAGAAATCATCAAAGGCCAATACAGCTACCCTCAGACTAATAACTAGGCCAATACAGAAATCATCAAAGGCCAATACAGCTACCCTCAGACTAATAACTCAGCCAATACAGAAATCATCAATGGCCAATACAGCTACCCTCAGACTAATAACTAGGCCAATACAGAAATCATCAAAGGCCAATACAGCTACCCTCAGACTAATAACTAGGCCAATACAGAAATCATCAATGGCCAATACAGCTACCCTCAGACTAATAACTCAGCCAATACAGAAATCATCAAAGGCCAATACAGCTACCCTCAGACTAATAACTAGGCCAATACAGAAATCATCAATGGCCAATACAGCTACCCTCAGACTAATAACTCAGCCAATACAGAAATCATCAAAGGCCAATACAGCTACCCTCAGACTAATAACTCCACCAATACAGAAATCATCAAAGGCCAATACAGCTACCCTCAGACTAATAACTAGGCCAATACAGAAGTCATCAATGGCCAATACAGCTACCCTCAGACTAATAACTCAGCCAATACGGAAATCATCAAAGGCCAATACAGCTACCCTCAGACTAATAACTCAGCCAATACGGAAATCATCAATGGCCAATACAGCTACCCTCAGACTAATAACTCAGGCAATACAGAAATCATCAAAGGCCAATACAGCTACCCTCAGACTAATAACTAGGCCAATACAGCTACCCTCAGACTAATAACTCAGCCAATACAGAAATCATCAATGGCCAATACAGCTACCCTCAAACTAATAACTCAGGCAATACAGAAATCATCAAAGGCCAATACAGCTACCCTCAGACTAATAACTAGGCCAATACAGAAATCATCAAAGGCCAATACAGCTACCCTCAGACTAATAACTCAGCCAATACAGAAATCATCAAAGGCCTATACAGCTACCCTCAGACTAATAACTCAGGCAATACAGAAATCATCAAAGGCCAATACAGCTACCCTCAGACTAATAACTCAGCCAATACGGAAATCATCAAAGGCCAATACAGCTACCCTCAGACTAATAACTCAGCCAATACGGAAATCATCAAAGGTCAATACAGCTACCCTCAGACTAATAACTCAGCCAATACGGAAATCATCAAAGGTCAATACAGCTACCCTCAGACTAATAACTCAGCCAATACGGAAATCATCAAAGGTCAATACAGCTACCCTCAGATTAATAACTAGGCCAATACAGAAATCATCAAAGGCCAATACAGCTACCCTCAGACTAATAACTAGGCCAATACAGAAATCATCAAAGGCCAATACAGCTACCCTCAGACTAATAACTAGGCCAATACAGAAGTCATCAAAGGCCAATACAGCTACCCTCAGACTAATAACTCAGCCAATACAGAAATCATCAAAGGCCAATACAGCTACCCTCAGACTAATAACTAGGCCAATACAGAAATCATCAAAGGCCAATACAACTACCCTCAGACTAATAACTCCACCAATACAGAAATCATCAAAGGCCAATACAGCTACCCTCAGACTAATAACTAGGCCAACACAGAAATCATCAATGGCCAATACAGCTACCCTCAGACTTATAACTCGGGCAATACAGAAATCATCAAAGGCCAATACAGCTACCCTCAGACTAATAACTCAGCCAATACGGAAATCATCAATGGCCAATACAGCTACCCTCAGACTAATAACTCAGCCAATACGGAAATCATCAATGGCCATTACAGCTACCCTCAAACTAATAACTCAGCCAATACGGAAATCATCAAAGGCCAATACAGCTACCCTCAGACTAATAACTCAAGCAATACAGAAATCATCAAAGGCCAATACAGCTACCCTCAGACTAATAACTCAAGCAATACGGAAATCATCAATGGCCAATACAGCTACCCTCAGACTAATAACTCAGCCAATACGGAAATCATCAAAGGCCAATACAGCTACCCTCAGACTTATAACTCAGCCAATACGGAAATCATCAAAGGCCAATACAGCTACCCTCAGACTAATAACTCAGCCAATACAGAAATCATCAAAGGCCAATACAGCTACCCTCAGACTTATAACTCAGCCAATACGGAAATCATCAAAGGCCAATACAGCTACCCTCAGACTAATAACTAGGCCAATACGGAAATCATCAAAGGCCAATACAGCTACCCTCAGACTTATAACTCAGCCAATACGGAAATCATCAAAGGCCAATACAGCTACCCTCAGACTAATAACTCAGCCAATACAGAAATCATCAAAGGCCAATACAGCTACCCTCAGACTAATAACTAGGCCAATACGGAAATCATCAAAGGCCAATACAGCTACCCTCAAACTAATAACTAGGCCAATACAGAAATCATCAAAGGCCAATACAGCTACCCTCAGACTAATAACTAGGCCAATACAGAAATCATCAAAGGCCAATACAGCTACCCTCAGACTAATAACTAGGCCAATACAGAAGTCATCAATGGCCAATACAGCTACCCTCAGACTAATAACTAGGCCAATACAGAAATCATCAAAGGCCAATACAGCTACCCTCAGACTAATAACTAGGCCAATACAGAAGTCATCAATGGCCAATACAACTACCCTCAGACTAATAACTCAGCCAATACGGAAATCATCAAAGGCCAATACAGCTACCCTCAGACTAATAACTAGGCCAATACAGAAATCATCAATGGCCAATACAGCTACCCTCAGACTAATAACTAGGCCAATACAGAAGTCATCAAAGGCCAATACAGCTACCCTCAGACTAATAACTAGGTCAATACAGAAATCATCAAAGGCCAATACAGCTACCCTCAGACTAATAACTAGGCCAATACAGAAATCATCAAAGGCCAATACAGCTACCCTCAGACTTATAACTCAGCCAATACAGAAATCATCAATGGCCAATACAGCTACCCTCAGACTAATAACTCCACCAATACAGAAATCATCAAAGGCCAATACAGCTACCCTCAAACTAATAACTCAGCCAATACAGAAATCATCAAAGGCCAATACAGCTACCCTCAGACTAATAACTAGGCCAATACAGAAATCATCAAAGGCCAATACAGCTACCCTCAGACTAATAACTCAGCCAATACAGAAATCATCAAAGGCCAATACAGCTACCCTCAGACTAATAACTAGGCCAATACAGAAATCATCAATGGCCAATACAGCTACCCTCAGACTAATAACTCAGCCAATACGGAAATCATCAAAGGCCAATACAGCTACCCTCAGACTAATAACTAGGCCAATACAGAAATCATCAAAGGCCAATACAGCTACTCTCAGACTTATAACTCAGCCAATACAGAAATCATCAAAGGCCAATACAGCTACCCTCAGACTAATAACTAAGCCAATACAGAAATCATCAAAGGCCAATACAGCTACCCTCAGACTAATAACTCAGCCAATACAGAAATCATCAAAGGCCAATACAGCTACCCTCAGACTAATAACTAGGCCAATACAGAAATCATCAAAGGCCAATACAGCTACCCTCAGACTAATAACTCAGCCAATACAGAAATCATCAATGGCCAATACAGCTACCCTCAGACTAATAACTAGGCCAATACAGAAATCATCAAAGGCCAATACAGCTACCCTCAGACTAATAACTAGGCCAATACAGAAATCATCAATGGCCAATACAGCTACCCTCAGACTAATAACTCAGCCAATACAGAAATCATCAAAGGCCAATACAGCTACCCTCAGACTAATAACTAGGCCAATACAGAAATCATCAATGGCCAATACAGCTACCCTCAGACTAATAACTCAGCCAATACAGAAATCATCAAAGGCCAATACAGCTACCCTCAGACTAATAACTCCACCAATACAGAAATCATCAAAGGCCAATACAGCTACCCTCAGACTAATAACTAGGCCAATACAGAAGTCATCAATGGCCAATACAGCTACCCTCAGACTAATAACTCAGCCAATACGGAAATCATCAAAGGCCAATACAGCTACCCTCAGACTAATAACTCAGCCAATACGGAAATCATCAATGGCCAATACAGCTACCCTCAGACTAATAACTCAGGCAATACAGAAATCATCAAAGGCCAATACAGCTACCCTCAGACTAATAACTAGGCCAATACAGCTACCCTCAGACTAATAACTCAGCCAATACAGAAATCATCAATGGCCAATACAGCTACCCTCAAACTAATAACTCAGGCAATACAGAAATCATCAAAGGCCAATACAGCTACCCTCAGACTAATAACTAGGCCAATACAGAAATCATCAAAGGCCAATACAGCTACCCTCAGACTAATAACTCAGCCAATACAGAAATCATCAAAGGCCTATACAGCTACCCTCAGACTAATAACTCAGGCAATACAGAAATCATCAAAGGCCAATACAGCTACCCTCAGACTAATAACTCAGCCAATACGGAAATCATCAAAGGCCAATACAGCTACCCTCAGACTAATAACTCAGCCAATACGGAAATCATCAAAGGTCAATACAGCTACCCTCAGACTAATAACTCAGCCAATACGGAAATCATCAAAGGTCAATACAGCTACCCTCAGACTAATAACTCAGCCAATACGGAAATCATCAAAGGTCAATACAGCTACCCTCAGATTAATAACTAGGCCAATACAGAAATCATCAAAGGCCAATACAGCTACCCTCAGACTAATAACTAGGCCAATACAGAAATCATCAAAGGCCAATACAGCTACCCTCAGACTAATAACTAGGCCAATACAGAAGTCATCAAAGGCCAATACAGCTACCCTCAGACTAATAACTCAGCCAATACAGAAATCATCAAAGGCCAATACAGCTACCCTCAGACTAATAACTAGGCCAATACAGAAATCATCAAAGGCCAATACAACTACCCTCAGACTAATAACTCCACCAATACAGAAATCATCAAAGGCCAATACAGCTACCCTCAGACTAATAACTAGGCCAACACAGAAATCATCAATGGCCAATACAGCTACCCTCAGACTTATAACTCGGGCAATACAGAAATCATCAAAGGCCAATACAGCTACCCTCAGACTAATAACTCAGCCAATACGGAAATCATCAATGGCCAATACAGCTACCCTCAGACTAATAACTCAGCCAATACGGAAATCATCAATGGCCATTACAGCTACCCTCAAACTAATAACTCAGCCAATACGGAAATCATCAAAGGCCAATACAGCTACCCTCAGACTAATAACTCAAGCAATACAGAAATCATCAAAGGCCAATACAGCTACCCTCAGACTAATAACTCAAGCAATACAGAAATCATCAAAGGCCAATACAGCTACCCTCAGACTAATAACTCAAGCAATACGGAAATCATCAATGGCCAATACAGCTACCCTCAGACTAATAACTCAGCCAATACGGAAATCATCAAAGGCCAATACAGCTACCCTCAGACTTATAACTCAGCCAATACGGAAATCATCAAAGGCCAATACAGCTACCCTCAGACTAATAACTCAGCCAATACAGAAATCATCAAAGGCCAATACAGCTACCCTCAGACTTATAACTCAGCCAATACGGAAATCATCAAAGGCCAATACAGCTACCCTCAGACTAATAACTAGGCCAATACGGAAATCATCAAAGGCCAATACAGCTACCCTCAGACTTATAACTCAGCCAATACGGAAATCATCAAAGGCCAATACAGCTACCCTCAGACTAATAACTCAGCCAATACAGAAATCATCAAAGGCCAATACAGCTACCCTCAGACTAATAACTAGGCCAATACGGAAATCATCAAAGGCCAATACAGCTACCCTCAAACTAATAACTAGGCCAATACAGAAATCATCAAAGGCCAATACAGCTACCCTCAGACTAATAACTAGGCCAATACAGAAATCATCAAAGGCCAATACAGCTACCCTCAGACTAATAACTAGGCCAATACAGAAGTCATCAATGGCCAATACAGCTACCCTCAGACTAATAACTAGGCCAATACAGAAATCATCAAAGGCCAATACAGCTACCCTCAGACTAATAACTAGGCCAATACAGAAGTCATCAATGGCCAATACAACTACCCTCAGACTAATAACTCAGCCAATACGGAAATCATCAAAGGCCAATACAGCTACCCTCAGACTAATAACTAGGCCAATACAGAAATCATCAATGGCCAATACAGCTACCCTCAGACTAATAACTAGGCCAATACAGAAGTCATCAAAGGCCAATACAGCTACCCTCAGACTAATAACTAGGCCAATACAGAAATCATCAAAGGCCAATACAGCTACCCTCAGACTAATAACTAGGCCAATACAGAAATCATCAAAGGCCAATACAGCTACCCTCAGACTTATAACTCAGCCAATACAGAAATCATCAATGGCCAATACAGCTACCCTCAGACTAATAACTCCACCAATACAGAAATCATCAAAGGCCAATACAGCTACCCTCAAACTAATAACTCAGCCAATACAGAAATCATCAAAGGCCAATACAGCTACCCTCAGACTAATAACTAGGCCAATACGGAAATCATCAAAGGCCAATACAGCTACCCTCAGACTAATAACTCAGGCAATACAGAAATCATCAAAGGCCAATACAGCTACCCTCAAACTAATAACTCAGCCAATACAGAAATCATCAAAGACCAATACAGCTACCCTCAGACTAATAACTCAGGCAATACAGAAATCATCAAAGGCCAATACAGCTACCCTCAGACTTATAACTCAGGCAATACAGAAATCATCAAAGGCCAATACAGCTACCCTCAGACTAATAACTAGGCCAATACGGAAATCATCAAAGGCCAATACAGCTACCCTCAGACTAATAACTAGGCCAATACAGAAATCATCAAAGGCCAATACAGCTACCCTCAGACTAATAACTCAGCCAATACAGAAATCATCAAAGGCCAATACAGCTACCCTCAAACTAATAACTAGGCCAATACAGAAATCATCAAAGGCCAATACAGCTACCCTCAGACTAATAACTAGGCCAATACAGAAATCATCAAAGGCCAATACAGCTACCCTCAGACTAATAACTCAGCCAATACAGAAATCATCAAAGGCCAATACAGCTACCCTCAGACTAATAACTAGGCCAATACAGAAATCATCAAAGGCCAATACAGCTACCCTCAGACTAATAACTCAGCCAATACAGAAATCATCAAAGGCCAATACAGCTACCCTCAGACTAATAACTAGGCCAATACAGAAATCATCAAAGGCCAATACAGCTACCCTCAGACTAATAACTCAGCCAATACAGAAATCATCAAAGGCCAATACAGCTACCCTCAGACTAATAACTAGACCAATACAGAAATCATCAAAGGCCAATACAGCTACCCTCAGACTAATAACTCAGCCAATACAGAAATCATCAAAGACCAATACAGCTACCCTCAGACTAATAACTAGGCCAATACAGAAATCATCAAAGGCCAATACAGCTACCCTCAGACTAATAACTAGGCCAATACAGAAATCATCAAAGGCCAATACAGCTACCCTCAGACTAATAACTAGGCCAATACAGAAATCATCAAAGGCCAATACAGCTACCCTCAGACTAATAACTAGGCCAATACAGAAATCATCAAAGGCCAATACAGCTACCCTCAGACTAATAACTAGGCCAATACAGAAATCATCAAAGGCCAATACAGCTACCCTCAGACTAATAACTCAGCCAATACAGAAATCATCAAAGGCCAATACAGCTACCCTCAGACTTATAACTAGGCCAATACAGAAATCATCAAAGGCCAATACAGCTACCCTCAGACTAATAACTCAGGCAATACAGAAGTCATCAAAGGCCAATACAGCTACCCTCAGACTAATAACTCAGCCAATACAGAAATCATCAAAGGCCAATACAGCTACCCTCAGACTAATAACTAGGCCAATACAGAAATCATCAAAGGCCAATACAGCTACCCTCAGACTAATAACTCCACCAATACAGAAATCATCAAAGGCCAATACAGCTACCCTCAGACTAATAACTAGGCCAATACAGAAGTCATCAAAGGCCAATACAGCTACCCTCAGACTAATAACTAGGCCAATACAGAAATCATCAAAGGCCAATACAGCTACCCTCAGACTAATAACTCAAGCAATACAGAAATCATCAAAGGCCAATACAGCTACCCTCAGACTAATAACTCAGCCAATACGGAAATCATCAAAGGCCAATACAGCTACCCTCAGACTAATAACTCAGCCAATACGGAAATCATCAATGGCCAATACAGCTACCCTCAGACTAATAACTCAGCCAATACGGAAATCATCAATGGCCAATACAGCTACCCTCAGACTAATAACTCAGCCAATACGGAAATCATCAATGGCCAATACAGCTACCCTCAGATTAATAACTCAGCCAATACGGAAATCATCAAAGGCCAATACAGCTACCCTCAGACTAATAACTCAGCCAATACGGAAATCATCAATGGCCAATACAGCTACCCTCAGACTAATAACTCAGGCAATACAGAAATCATCAAAGGCCAATACAGCTACCCTCAGACTTATAACTCAGCCAATACGGAAATCATCAAAGGCCAATACAGCTACCCTCAGACTAATAACTCAGGCAATACAGAAATCATCAATGGCCAATACAGCTACCCTCAGACTAATAACTCAGCCAATATGGAAATCATCAAAGGCCAATACAGCTACCCTCAGACTAATAACTCAGCCAATACGGAAATCATCAATGGCCAATACAGCTACCCTCAGACTAATAACTCAGGCAATACAGAAATCATCAAAGGCCAATACAGCTACCCTCAGATTTATAACTCAGCCAATACAGAAATCATCAAAGGCCAATACAACTACCCTCAGACTAATAACTCAGGCAATACAGAAATCATCAAAGGCCAATACAGCTACCCTCAGACTAATAACTCAGCCAATACGGAAATCATCAATGGCCAATACAGCTACCCTCAGACTTATAACTCAGGCAATACGGAAATCATCAATGGCCAATACAGCTACCCTCAGACTAATAACTCAGGCAATACAGAAATCATTAATGGCCAATACAGCTACCCTCAGACTAATAACTCAGCCAATACGGAAATCATCAAAGGCCAATACAGCTACCCTCAGACTAATAACTAGGCCAATACGGAAATCATCAAAGGCCAATACAGCTACCCTCAGACTAATAACTAGGCCAATACGGAAATCATCAAAGGCCAATACAGCTACCCTCAGACTAATAACTCAGCCAATACAGAAATCATCAAAGGCCAATACAGCTACCTTCAGACTAATAACTAGGCCAATACAGAAATCATCAAAGGCCAATACAGCTACCCTCAGACTAATAACTCAGCCAATACAGAAATCATCAAAGGCCAATACAGCTACCCTCAGACTAATAACTCAGCCAATACAGAAATCATCAAAGGCCAATACAGCTACCCTCAGACTAATAACTAGACCAATACAGAAATCATCAAAGGCCAATACAGCTACCCTCAGACTAATAACTCAGCCAATACAGAAATCATCAAAGACCAATACAGCTACCCTCAGACTAATAACTAGGCCAATACAGAAATCATCAAAGGCCAATACAGCTACCCTCAGACTAATAACTAGGCCAATACAGAAATCATCAAAGGCCAATACAGCTACCCTCAGACTAATAACTAGGCCAATACAGAAATCATCAAAGGCCAATACAGCTACCCTCAGACTAATAACTAGGCCAATACAGAAATCATCAAAGGCCAATACAGCTACCCTCAGACTAATAACTAGGCCAATACAGAAATCATCAAAGGCCAATACAGCTACCCTCAGACTAATAACTCAGCCAATACAGAAATCATCAAAGGCCAATACAGCTACCCTCAGACTTATAACTAGGCCAATACAGAAATCATCAAAGGCCAATACAGCTACCCTCAGACTAATAACTCAGGCAATACAGAAGTCATCAAAGGCCAATACAGCTACCCTCAGACTAATAACTCAGCCAATACAGAAATCATCAAAGGCCAATACAGCTACCCTCAGACTAATAACTAGGCCAATACAGAAATCATCAAAGGCCAATACAGCTACCCTCAGACTAATAACTCCACCAATACAGAAATCATCAAAGGCCAATACAGCTACCCTCAGACTAATAACTAGGCCAATACAGAAGTCATCAAAGGCCAATACAGCTACCCTCAGACTAATAACTAGGCCAATACAGAAATCATCAAAGGCCAATACAGCTACCCTCAGACTAATAACTCAAGCAATACAGAAATCATCAAAGGCCAATACAGCTACCCTCAGACTAATAACTCAGCCAATACGGAAATCATCAAAGGCCAATACAGCTACCCTCAGACTAATAACTCAGCCAATACGGAAATCATCAATGGCCAATACAGCTACCCTCAGACTAATAACTCAGCCAATACGGAAATCATCAATGGCCAATACAGCTACCCTCAGACTAATAACTCAGCCAATACGGAAATCATCAATGGCCAATACAGCTACCCTCAGATTAATAACTCAGCCAATACGGAAATCATCAAAGGCCAATACAGCTACCCTCAGACTAATAACTCAGCCAATACGGAAATCATCAATGGCCAATACAGCTACCCTCAGACTAATAACTCAGGCAATACAGAAATCATCAAAGGCCAATACAGCTACCCTCAGACTTATAACTCAGCCAATACGGAAATCATCAAAGGCCAATACAGCTACCCTCAGACTAATAACTCAGGCAATACAGAAATCATCAATGGCCAATACAGCTACCCTCAGACTAATAACTCAGCCAATATGGAAATCATCAAAGGCCAATACAGCTACCCTCAGACTAATAACTCAGCCAATACGGAAATCATCAATGGCCAATACAGCTACCCTCAGACTAATAACTCAGGCAATACAGAAATCATCAAAGGCCAATACAGCTACCCTCAGATTTATAACTCAGCCAATACAGAAATCATCAAAGGCCAATACAACTACCCTCAGACTAATAACTCAGGCAATACAGAAATCATCAAAGGCCAATACAGCTACCCTCAGACTAATAACTCAGCCAATACGGAAATCATCAATGGCCAATACAGCTACCCTCAGACTTATAACTCAGGCAATACAGAAATCATCAATGGCCAATACAGCTACCCTCAGACTAATAACTCAGGCAATACAGAAATCATTAATGGCCAATACAGCTACCCTCAGACTAATAACTCAGCCAATACGGAAATCATCAAAGGCCAATACAGCTACCCTCAGACTAATAACTAGGCCAATACGGAAATCATCAAAGGCCAATACAGCTACCCTCAGACTAATAACTAGGCCAATACGGAAATCATCAAAGGCCAATACAGCTACCCTCAGACTAATAACTCAGCCAATACAGAAATCATCAAAGGCCAATACAGCTACCCTCAGACTAATAACTAGGCCAATACAGAAATCATCAAAGGCCAATACAGCTACCCTCAGACTAATAACTCAGCCAATACAGAAATCATCAAAGGCCAATACAGCTACCCTCAGACTAATAACTCAGCCAATACAGAAATCATCAAAGGCCAATACAGCTACCCTCAGACTAATAACTCCACCAATACAGAAATCATCAAAGGCCAATACAGCTACCCTCAGACTAATAACTCAGCCAATACAGAAATCATCAAAGGCCAATACAGCTACCCTCAGACTAATAACTCAGCCAATACGGAAATCATCAATGGCCAATACAGCTACCCTCAGACTAATAACTAGGCCAATACAGAAATCATCAAAGGCCAATACAGCTACCCTCAGACTAATAACTCAGCCAATACAGAAATCATCAAAGGCCAATACAGCTACCCTCAGACTAATAACTAGGCCAATACAGAAATCATCAAAGGCCAATACAGCTACCCTCAGACTAATAACTAGGCCAATACAGAAATCATCAAAGGCCAATACAGCTACCCTCAGACTAATAACTCAGCCAATACAGAAATCATCAAAGGCCAATACAGCTACCCTCAGACTAATAACTAGGCCAATACAGAAATCATCAAAGGCCAATACAGCTACCCTCAGACTAATAACTCAGCCAATACAGAAATCATCAAAGGCCAATACAGCTACCCTCAGACTAATAACTAGGCCAATACAGAAATCATCAAAGGCCAATACAGCTACCCTCAGACTAATAACTCAGCCAATACAGAAATCATCAAAGGCCAATACAGCTACCCTCAGACTAATAACTCCACCAATACAGAAATCATCAAAGGCCAATACAGCTACCCTCAGACTAATAACTAGGCCAATACAGAAATCATCAAAGGCCAATACAGCTACCCTCAGACTTATAACTCAGGCAATACTGAAATCATCAAAGGCCAATACAGCTACCCTCAGACTAATAACTCAGCCAATACAGAAATCATCAAAGGCCAATACAGCTACCCTCAGACTAATAACTCAGCCAATACAGAAATCATCAAAGGCCAATACAGCTACCCTCAGACTAATAACTCAGGCAATACAGAAATCATCAATGGCCAATACAGCTACCCTCAGACTAATAACTAGGCCAATACAGAAGTCATCAAAGGCCAATACAGCTACCCTCAAACTAATAACTAGGCCAATACAGAAATCATCATAGGTCAATACAGCTACCCTCAGACTTATAACTAGGCCAATACAGAAGTCATCAAAGGCCAATACAGCTACCCTCAGACTAATAACTAGGCCAATACAGAAATCATCAAAGGCCAATACAGAAGTCATCAAAGGCCAATACAGCTACCCTCAGACTAATAACTCCAGCAATACAGAAATCATCAAAGGCCAATACAGCTACCCTCAGACTAATAACTCAGCCAATACGGAAATCATCAAAGGCCAATACAGCTACCCTCAGACTAATAACTCAGCCAATATGGAAATCATCAAAGGCCAATACAGCAACCCTCAAACTTATAACTCAAGCAATACAGAAATCATCAAAGGCCAATACAGCTACCCTCAGACTTATAACTCAGCCAATACGGAAATCATCAAAGGCCAATACAGCTACCCTCAGACTAATAACTAGGCCAATACAGAAATCATCAAAGGCCAATACAGCTACCCTCAGACTAATAACTCAGCCAATACAGAAATCATCAAAGGCCAATACAGCTACCCTCAGACTAATAACTCAGCCAATACGGAAATCATCAAAGGCCAATACAGCTACCCTCAGACTAATAACTAGGCCAATACAGAAATCATCAAAGGCCAATACAGCTACCCTCAGACTAATAACTAGGCCAATACAGAAATCATCAAAGGCCAATACAGCTACCCTCAGACTAATAACTCGGGCAATACAGAAATCATCAAAGGCCAATACAGCTACCCTCAGACTAATAACTCAGCCAATACGGAAATCATCAAAGGCCAATACAGCTACCCTCAGACTAATAACTAGGCCAATACAGAAATCATCAAAGGCCAATACAGCTACCCTCAGACTAATAACTCAGCCAATATAGAAATCATCAAAGGCCAATACAGCTACCCTCAGACTAATAACTAGGCCAATACGGAAATCATCAAAGGTCAATACAGCTACCCTCAGACTAATAACTCAGCCAATACAGAAATCATCAAAGGCCAATACAGCTACCCTCAGACTAATAACTCAGCCAATACGGAAATCATCAAAGGCCAATACAGCTACCCTCAGACTAATAACTAGGCCAATACAGAAATCATCAAAGGCCAATACAGCTACCCTCAGACTAATAACTAGGCCAATACAGAAATCATCAAAGGCCAATACAGCTACTCTCAGACTAATAACTAGGCCAATACGGAAATCATCAAAGGCCAATACAGCTACCCTCATACTAATAACTCAGGCAATACAGAAATCATCAAAGGCCAATACAGCTACCCTCAGACTAATAACTCCACCAATACAGAAATCATCAAAGGCCAATACAGCTACCCTCAGACTAATAACTAGGCCAATACAGAAGTCATCAAAGGCCAATACAGCTACCCTCAGACTAATAACTAGGCCAATACAGAAATCATCAAAGGCCAATACAGCTACCCTCAGACTAATAACTCAAGCAATACAGAAATCATCAAAGGCCAATACAGCTACCCTCAGACTAATAACTCAGCCAATACGGAAATCATCAAAGGCCAATACAGCTACCCTCAGACTAATAACTCAGCCAATACGGAAATCATCAATGGCCAATACAGCTACCCTCAGACTAATAACTCAGCCAATACGGAAATCATCAATGGCCAATACAGCTACCCTCAGACTAATAACTCAGCCAATACGGAAATCATCAATGGCCAATACAGCTACCCTCAGACTCATAACTAGGCCAATACGGAAATCATCAAAGGCCAATACAGCTACCCTCAGACTAATAACTCAGGCAATACAGAAATCATCAAAGGCCAATACAGCTACCCTCAGACTAATAACTCAGGCAATACGGAAATCATCAAAGGCCAATACAGCTACCCTCAGACTAATAACTCAGCCAATACGGAAATCATCAATGGCCAATACAGCTACCCTCAGACTAATAACTCAGCCAATACAGAAATCATCAATGGCCAATACAGCTACCCTCAGACTAATAACTAGGCCAATACAGAAATCATCAAAGGCCAATACAGCTACCCTCAGACTAATAACTAGGCCAATACAGAAATCATCAAAGGCCAATACAGCTACCCTCAAACTAATAACTCAGCCAATACAGAAATCATCAAAGGCCAATACAGCTACCCTCAGACTAATAACTAGGCCAATACAGAAATCATCAATGGCCAATACAGCTACCCTCAGACTAATAACTAGGCCAATACAGAAATCATCAAAGGCCAATACAGCTACCCTCAGACTAATAACTCAGGCAATACGGAAATCATCAATGGCCAATACAGCTACCCTCAGACTAATAACTAGGCCAATACAGAAATCATCAATGGCCAATACAGCTACCCTCAGACTAATAACTCAGCCAATACAGAAATCATCAATGGCCAATACAGCTACCCTCAGACTAATAACTAGGCCAATACAGAAATCATCAAAGGCCAATACAGCTACCCTCAGACTAATAACTAGGCCAATACAGAAATCATCAATGGCCAATACAGCTACCCTCAGACTAATAACTAGGCCAATACAGAAATCATCAAAGGCCAATACAGCTACCCTCAGACTAATAACTAGGCCAATACAGAAATCATCAATGGCCAATACAGCTACCCTCAGACTCATAACTAGGCCAATACGGAAATCATCAAAGGCCAATACAGCTACCCTCAGACTTATAACTAGGCCAATACGGAAATCATCAAAGGCCAATACAGCTACCCTCAAACTAATAACTCAGCCAATACAGAAATCATCAAAGGCCAATACAGCTACCCTCAGACTCATAACTAGGCCAATACGGAAATCATCAAAGGCCAATACAGCTACCCTCAGACTAATAACTAGGCCAATACAGAAATCATCATAGGCCAATACAGCTACCCTCAGACTAATAACTAGGCCAATACAGCTACCCTCAGACTAATAACTCAGCCAATATGGAAATCATCAATGGCCAATACAGCTACCCTCAGACTAATAACTCAGCCAATACGGAAATCATCAATGGCCAATACAGCTACCCTCAGACTAATAACTCAGCCAATACGGAAATCATCAAAGGCCAATACAGCTACCCTCAGACTAATAACTCAGCCAATACGGAAATCATCAATGGCCAATACAGCTACCCTCAGACTAATAACTCAGGCAATACAGAAATCATCAAAGGCCAATACAGCTACCCTCAGACTTATAACTCAGCCAATACGGAAATCATCAAAGGCCAATACAGCTACCCTCAGACTAATAACTCAGGCAATACAGAAATCATCAATGGCCAATACAGCTACCCTCAGACTAATAACTCAGGCAATACAGAAATCATTAATGGCCAATACAGCTACCCTCAGACTAATAACTAGGCCAATACAGAAATCATCAAAGGCCAATACAGCTACCCTCAGACTAATAACTCAGCCAATACGGAAATCATCAAAGGCCAATACAGCTACCCTCAGACTAATAACTAGGCCAATACGGAAATCATCAAAGGCCAATACAGCTACCCTCAGACTAATAACTAGGCCAATACAGAAATCATCAATGGCCAATACAGCTACCCTCAGACTAATAACTAGGCCAATACAGAAATCATCAAAGGCCAATACAGCTACCCTCAGACTAATAACTAGGCCAATACAGAAATCATCAATGGCCAATACAGCTACCCTCAGACTCATAACTAGGCCAATACGGAAATCATCAAAGGCCAATACAGCTACCCTCAGACTTATAACTAGGCCAATACGGAAATCATCAAAGGCCAATACAGCTACCCTCAAACTAATAACTCAGCCAATACAGAAATCATCAAAGGCCAATACAGCTACCCTCAGACTCATAACTAGGCCAATACGGAAATCATCAAAGGCCAATACAGCTACCCTCAGACTAATAACTAGGCCAATACAGAAATCATCATAGGCCAATACAGCTACCCTCAGACTAATAACTAGGCCAATACAGCTACCCTCAGACTAATAACTCAGCCAATATGGAAATCATCAATGGCCAATACAGCTACCCTCAGACTAATAACTCAGCCAATACGGAAATCATCAATGGCCAATACAGCTACCCTCAGACTAATAACTCAGCCAATACGGAAATCATCAAAGGCCAATACAGCTACCCTCAGACTAATAACTCAGCCAATACGGAAATCATCAATGGCCAATACAGCTACCCTCAGACTAATAACTCAGGCAATACAGAAATCATCAAAGGCCAATACAGCTACCCTCAGACTTATAACTCAGCCAATACGGAAATCATCAAAGGCCAATACAGCTACCCTCAGACTAATAACTCAGGCAATACAGAAATCATCAATGGCCAATACAGCTACCCTCAGACTAATAACTCAGGCAATACAGAAATCATTAATGGCCAATACAGCTACCCTCAGACTAATAACTAGGCCAATACAGAAATCATCAAAGGCCAATACAGCTACCCTCAGACTAATAACTCAGCCAATACGGAAATCATCAAAGGCCAATACAGCTACCCTCAGACTAATAACTAGGCCAATACGGAAATCATCAAAGGCCAATACAGCTACCCTCAGACTAATAACTCAGGCAATACAGAAATCATCAAAGGCCAATACAGCTACCCTCAGACTAATAACTCAGCCAATACGGAAATCATCAAAGGCCAATACAGCTACCCTCATACTAATAACTCAGCCAATACGGAAATCATCAAAGGCCAATACAGCTACCCTCAGACTAATAACTCAGCCAATACGGAAATCATCAAAGGCCAATACAGCTACCCTCAGACTAACAACTAGGCCAATACAGAAGTCATCAAAGGCCAATACAGCTACCCTCAGACTAATAACTCAGCCAATACAGAAATCATCAAAGGCCAATACAGCTACCCTCAGACTAATAACTAGGCCAATACAGAAATCATCAAAGGCCAATACAGCTACCCTCAGACTAATAACTCAGCCAATACAGAAATCATCAAAGGCCAATACAGCTACCCTCAGACTAATAACTAGGCCAATACAGAAATCATCAAAGGCCAATACAGCTACCCTCAGACTAATAACTCAGCCAATACAGAAATCATCAAAGGCCAATACAGCTACCCTCAGACTAATAACTAGGCCAATACAGAAATCATCAAAGGCCAATACAGCTACCCTCAGACTAATAACTCAGCCAATACAGAAATCATCAAAGGCCAATACAGCTACCCTCAGACTAATAACTCCACCAATACAGAAATCATCAAAGGCCAATACAGCTACCCTCAGACTAATAACTAGGCCAATACAGAAATCATCAAAGGCCAATACAGCTACCCTCAGACTAATAACTCAGCCAATACAGAAATCATCAAAGGCCAATACAGCTACCCTCAGACTAATAACTCAGCCAATACAGAAATCATCAAAGGCCAATACAGCTACCCTCAGACTAATAACTCAGCCAATACAGAAATCATCAAAGGCCAATACAGCTACCCTCAGACTAATAACTCAGCCAATACAGAAATCATCAAAGGCCAATACAGCTACCCTCAGACTAATAACTCAGCCAATACAGAAGTCATCAAAGGCCAATACAGCTACCCTCAGACTAATAACTCCAGCAATACAGAAATCATCAAAGGCCAATACAGCTACCCTCAGACTAATAACTCAGCCAATACGGAAATCATCAAAGGCCAATACAGCTACCCTCAGACTAATAACTCAGCCAATATGGAAATCATCAAAGGCCAATACAGCAACCCTCAAACTTATAACTCAAGCAATACAGAAATCATCAAAGGCCAATACAGCTACCCTCAGACTTATAACTCAGCCAATACGGAAATCATCAAAGGCCAATACAGCTACCCTCAGACAAATAACTAGGCCAATACAGAAATCATCAAAGGCCAATACAGCTACCCTCAGACTAATAACTCAGCCAATACAGAAATCATCAAAGGCCAATACAGCTACCCTCAGACTAATAACTCAGCCAATACGGAAATCATCAAAGGCCAATACAGCTACCCTCAGACTAATAACTAGGCCAATACAGAAATCATCAAAGGCCAATACAGCTACCCTCAGACTAATAACTAGGCCAATACAGAAATCATCAAAGGCCAATACAGCTACCCTCAGACTAATAACTCGGGCAATACAGAAATCATCAAAGGCCAATACAGCTACCCTCAGACTAATAACTCAGCCAATACGGAAATCATCAAAGGCCAATACAGCTACCCTCAGACTAATAACTAGGCCAATACAGAAATCATCAAAGGCCAATACAGCTACCCTCAGACTAATAACTCAGCCAATATAGAAATCATCAAAGGCCAATACAGCTACCCTCAGACTAATAACTAGGCCAATACGGAAATCATCAAAGGTCAATACAGCTACCCTCAGACTAATAACTCAGCCAATACAGAAATCATCAAAGGCCAATACAGCTACCCTCAGACTAATAACTCAGCCAATACGGAAATCATCAAAGGCCAATACAGCTACCCTCAGACTAATAACTAGGCCAATACAGAAATCATCAAAGGCCAATACAGCTACCCTCAGACTAATAACTAGGCCAATACAGAAATCATCAAAGGCCAATACAGCTACTCTCAGACTAATAACTAGGCCAATACGGAAATCATCAAAGGCCAATACAGCTACCCTCATACTAATAACTCAGGCAATACAGAAATCATCAAAGGCCAATACAGCTACCCTCAGACTAATAACTCCACCAATACAGAAATCATCAAAGGCCAATACAGCTACCCTCAGACTAATAACTAGGCCAATACAGAAGTCATCAAAGGCCAATACAGCTACCCTCAGACTAATAACTAGGCCAATACAGAAATCATCAAAGGCCAATACAGCTACCCTCAGACTAATAACTCAAGCAATACAGAAATCATCAAAGGCCAATACAGCTACCCTCAGACTAATAACTCAGCCAATACGGAAATCATCAAAGGCCAATACAGCTACCCTCAGACTAATAACTCAGCCAATACGGAAATCATCAATGGCCAATACAGCTACCCTCAGACTAATAACTCAGCCAATACGGAAATCATCAATGGCCAATACAGCTACCCTCAGACTAATAACTCAGCCAATACGGAAATCATCAATGGCCAATACAGCTACCCTCAGACTCATAACTAGGCCAATACGGAAATCATCAAAGGCCAATACAGCTACCCTCAGACTAATAACTCAGGCAATACAGAAATCATCAAAGGCCAATACAGCTACCCTCAGACTAATAACTCAGGCAATACGGAAATCATCAAAGGCCAATACAGCTACCCTCAGACTAATAACTCAGCCAATACGGAAATCATCAATGGCCAATACAGCTACCCTCAGACTAATAACTCAGCCAATACAGAAATCATCAATGGCCAATACAGCTACCCTCAGACTAATAACTAGGCCAATACAGAAATCATCAAAGGCCAATACAGCTACCCTCAGACTAATAACTAGGCCAATACAGAAATCATCAAAGGCCAATACAGCTACCCTCAAACTAATAACTCAGCCAATACAGAAATCATCAAAGGCCAATACAGCTACCCTCAGACTAATAACTAGGCCAATACAGAAATCATCAATGGCCAATACAGCTACCCTCAGACTAATAACTAGGCCAATACAGAAATCATCAAAGGCCAATACAGCTACCCTCAGACTAATAACTCAGGCAATACGGAAATCATCAATGGCCAATACAGCTACCCTCAGACTAATAACTAGGCCAATACAGAAATCATCAATGGCCAATACAGCTACCCTCAGACTAATAACTCAGCCAATACAGAAATCATCAATGGCCAATACAGCTACCCTCAGACTAATAACTAGGCCAATACAGAAATCATCAAAGGCCAATACAGCTACCCTCAGACTAATAACTAGGCCAATACAGAAATCATCAAAGGCCAATACAGCTACCCTCAGACTAATAACTAGGCCAATACAGAAATCATCAATGGCCAATACAGCTACCCTCAGACTCATAACTAGGCCAATACGGAAATCATCAAAGGCCAATACAGCTACCCTCAGACTTATAACTAGGCCAATACGGAAATCATCAAAGGCCAATACAGCTACCCTCAAACTAATAACTCAGCCAATACAGAAATCATCAAAGGCCAATACAGCTACCCTCAGACTCATAACTAGGCCAATACGGAAATCATCAATGGTCAATACAGCTACCCTCAGACTAATAACTCAGCCAATACGGAAATCATCAAAGGCCAATACAGCTACCCTCAGACTAATAACTAGGCCAATACAGAAATCATCATAGGCCAATACAGCTACCCTCAGACTAATAACTAGGCCAATACAGCTACCCTCAGACTAATAACTCAGCCAATATGGAAATCATCAATGGCCAATACAGCTACCCTCAGACTAATAACTCAGCCAATACGGAAATCATCAATGGCCAATACAGCTACCCTCAGACTAATAACTCAGCCAATACGGAAATCATCAAAGGCCAATACAGCTACCCTCAGACAAATAACTCAGCCAATACGGAAATCATCAAAGGCCAATACAGCTACCCTCAGACTTATAACTCAGCCAATACGGAAATCATCAAAGGCCAATACAGCTACCCTCAGACTAATAACTCAGGCAATACAGAAATCATCAATGGCCAATACAGCTACCCTCAGACTAATAACTCAGGCAATACAGAAATCATTAATGGCCAATACAGCTACCCTCAGACTAATAACTAGGCCAATACAGAAATCATCAAAGGCCAATACAGCTACCCTCAGACTAATAACTCAGCCAATACGGAAATCATCAAAGGCCAATACAGCTACCCTCAGACTAATAACTAGGCCAATACGGAAATCATCAAAGGCCAATACAGCTACCCTCAGACTAATAACTCAGGCAATACAGAAATCATCAAAGGCCAATACAGCTACCCTCAGACTAATAACTCAGCCAATACGGAAATCATCAAAGGCCAATACAGCTACCCTCATACTAATAACTCAGCCAATACGGAAATCATCAAAGGCCAATACAGCTACCCTCAGACTAATAACTCAGCCAATACGGAAATCATCAAAGGCCAATACAGCTACCCTCAGACTAACAACTAGGCCAATACAGAAGTCATCAAAGGCCAATACAGCTACCCTCAGACTAATAACTCAGCCAATACAGAAATCATCAAAGGCCAATACAGCTACCCTCAGACTAATAACTAGGCCAATACAGAAATCATCAAAGGCCAATACAGCTACCCTCAGACTAATAACTCAGGCAATACAGAAATCATCAAAGGCCAATACAGCTACCCTCAGACTAATAACTCCACCAATACAGAAATCATCAAAGGCCAATACAGCTACCCTCAGACTAATAACTAGGCCAATACAGAAATCATCAAAGGCCAATACAGCTACCCTCAGACTAACAACTAGGCCAATACAGAAGTCATCAAAGGCCAATACAGCTACCCTCAGACTAATAACTAGGCCAATACAGAAATCATCAAAGGCCAATACAGCTACCCTCAGACTCATAACTTGGCCAATACAGAAGTCATCAAAGGCCAATACAGCTACCCTCAGACTAATAACTCCAGCAATACAGAAATCATCAAAGGCCAATACAGCTACCCTCAGACTAATAACTCCACCAATACAGAAATCATCAAAGGCCAATACAGCTACCCTCAGACTAATAACTAGGCCAATACAGAAATCATCAAAGGCCAATACAGCTACCCTCAGACTAATAACTAGGCCAATACAGAAATCATCAAAGGCCAATACAGCTACCCTCATACTAATAACTCAGCCAATACGGAAATCATCAAAGGCCAATACAGCTACCCTCAGACTAACAACTAGGCCAATACAGAAGTCATCAAAGGCCAATACAGCTACCCTCAGACTAATAACTAGGCCAATACAGAAATCATCAAAGGCCAATACAGCTACCCTCAGACTAATAACTCAGCCAATACAGAAATCATCAAAGGCCAATACAGCTACCCTCAGACTAATAACTAGGCCAATACAGAAATCATCAAAGGCCAATACAGCTACCCTCAGACTAATAACTCAGGCAATACAGAAATCATCAAAGGCCAATACAGCTACCCTCAGACTAATAACTCCACCAATACAGAAATCATCAAAGGCCAATACAGCTACCCTCAGACTAATAACTAGGCCAATACAGAAATCATCAAAGGCCAATACAGCTACCCTCAGACTAACAACTAGGCCAATACAGAAGTCATCAAAGGCCAATACAGCTACCCTCAGACTAATAACTAGGCCAATACAGAAATCATCAAAGGCCAATACAGCTACCCTCAGACTCATAACTTGGCCAATACAGAAGTCATCAAAGGCCAATACAGCTACCCTCAGACTAATAACTCCAGCAATACAGAAATCATCAAAGGCCAATACAGCTACCCTCAGACTAATAACTCCACCAATACAGAAATCATCAAAGGCCAATACAGCTACCCTCAGACTAATAACTAGGCCAATACAGAAATCATCAAAGGCCAATACAGCTACCCTCAGACTAACAACTAGGCCAATACAGAAGTCATCAAAGGCCAATACAGCTACCCTCAGACTAATAACTAGGCCAATACAGAAATCATCAAAGGCCAATACAGCTACCCTCAGACTCATAACTTGGCCAATACAGAAGTCATCAAAGGCCAATACAGCTACCCTCAGACTAATAACTCCAGCAATACAGAAATCATCAAAGGCCAATACAGCTACCCTCAGACTAATAACTCAGCCAATACGGAAATCATCAAAGGCCAATACAGCTACCCTCAGACTAATAACTCAGCCAATATGGAAATCATCAAAGGCCAATACAGCAACCCTCAAACTTATAACTCAAGCAATACAGAAATCATCAAAGGCCAATACAGCTACCCTCAGACTTATAACTCAGCCAATACGGAAATCATCAAAGGCCAATACAGCTACCCTCAGACTAATAACTAGGCCAATACAGAAATCATCAAAGGCCAATACAGCTACCCTCAGACTAATAACTCAGCCAATATGGAAATCATCAAAGGCCAATACAGCAACCCTCAAACTTATAACTCAAGCAATACAGAAATCATCAAAGGCCAATACAGCTACCCTCAGACTTATAACTCAGCCAATACGGAAATCATCAAAGGCCAATACAGCTACCCTCAGACTTATAACTAGGCCAATACAGAAATCATCAAAGGCCAATACAGCTACCCTCAGACTAATAACTAGGCCAATACAGAAATCATCAAAGGCCAATACAGCTACCCTCAGACTAATAACTCAGCCAATACAGAAGTCATCAAAGGCCAATACAGCTACCCTCAGACTAATAACTAGGCCAATACAGAAATCATCAAAGGCCAATACAGCTACCCTCAGACTAATAACTAGGCCAATACAGAAATCATCAAAGGCCAATACAGCTACCCTCAGACTAATAACTAGGCCAATACGGAAATCATCAAAGGCCAATACAGCTACCCTCAGACTAATAACTAGGCCAATACAGAAATCATCAAAGGCCAATACAGCTACCCTCAGACTAATAACTCAGCCAATACAGAAGTCATCAAAGGCCAATACAGCTACCCTCAGACTAATAACTAGGCCAATACAGAAATCATCAAAGGCCAATACAGCTACCCTCAGACTAATAACTAGGCCAATACAGAAATCATCAAAGGCCAATACAGCTACCCTCAGACTAATAACTAGGCCAATACGGAAATCATCAAAGGCCAATACAGCTACCCTCAGACTAATAACTAGGCCAATACAGAAATCATCAAAGGCCAATACAGCTACCCTCAGACTAATAACTAGGCCAATACAGAAATCATCAAAGGCCAATACAGCTACCCTCAGACTAATAACTAGGCCAATACAGAAATCATCAAAGGCCAATACAGCTACCCTCAGACTAATAACTCAGGCAATACGGAAATCATCAAAGGCCAATACAGCTACCCTCAGACTAATAACTAGGCCAATACAGAAATCATCAAAGGCCAATACAGCTACCCTCAGACTAATAACTAGGCCAATACAGAAATCATCAAAGGCCAATACAGCTACCCTCAGACTAATAACTAGGCCAATACAGAAATCATCAATGGCCAATACAGCTACCCTCAGACTAATAACTAGGCCAATACAGAAATCATCAATGGCCAATACAGCTACCCTCAGACTAATAACTCAGCCTATACAGAAATCATCAAAGGCCAATACAGCTACCCTCAGACTAATAACTCCACCAATACAGAAATCATCAAAGGCCAATACAGCTACCCTCAGACTAATAACTAGGCCAATACAGAAGTCATCAAAGGCCAATACAACTACCCTCAGACTAATAACTAGGCCAATACAGAAATCATCAAAGGCCAATACAGCTACCCTCAGACTCATAACTAGGCCAATACAGAAGTCATCAAAGGCCAATACAGCTACCCTCAGACTAATAACTCCAGCAATACAGAAATCATCAAAGGCCAATACAGCTACCCTCAGACTAATAACTCAGCCAATACGGAAATCATCAAAGGCCAATACAGCCACCCTCACTTATAACTCAGCCAATACAGAAATCATCAAAGGCCAATACAGCTACCCTCAGACTAATAACTCAGCCAATACGGAAATCATCAAAGGCCAATACAGCTACCCTCAGACTAATAACTCCACCAATACAGAAATCATCAAAGGCCAATACAGCTACCCTCAGACTAATAACTAGGCCAATATGGAAATCATCAAAGGCCAATACAGCAACCCTCAAACTTATAACTCAAGCAATACAGAAATCATCAAAGGCCAATACAGCTACCCTCAGACTTATAACTCAGCCAATACGGAAATCATCAAAGGCCAATACAGCTACCCTCAGACTAATAACTAGGCCAATACAGAAATCATCAATGGCCAATACAGCTACCCTCAGACTAATAACTAGGCCAATACGGAAATCATCAATGGCCAATACAGCTACCCTCAAACTTATAACTAGGCCAACACAGAAATCATCAAAGGCCAATACAGCTACCCTCAGACTTATACTTCAGCCAAATACGGAAATCATCAAAGGCCAATACAGCTACCCTCAGACTAATAACTAGGCCAATACGGAAATCATCAAAGGCCAATACAGCTACCCTCAGACTAATAACTAGGCCAATACGGAAATCATCAAAGGCCAATACAGCTACCCTCAGACTCATAACTAGGCCAATATGGAAATCATCAAAGGCCAATACAGCTACCCTCAGACTCATAACTAGGCCAATACAGAAGTCATCAAAGGCCAATACAGCTACCCTCAGACTAATAACTCAGCCAATACAGAAGTCATCAAAGGCCAATACAGCTACCCTCAGACTAATAACTAGGCCAATACAGAAATCATCAAAGGCCAATACAGCTACCCTCAGACTAATAACTCAGCCAATACAGAAATCATCAAAGGCCAATACAGCTACCCTCAAACTAATAACTAGGCCAATACGGAAATCATCAAAGGCCAATACAGCTACCCTCAGACTAATAACTAGGCCAATACAGAAGTCATCAAAGGCCAATACAGCTACCCTCAGACTAATAACTAGGCCAATACAGCTACCCTCATACAGAAATCATCATGTAATAATATCATAGTATTAAAGGATACGTAACTGGTGAAGTATTTCCTATGATCCAAAATATAGACAGATTAACCATAAACGCTACCACTCCTGACAGGAGTACCATACCCTGAAATCAACCAAATTAATGAATAAATTAATTTACATCATATCAGCTTATTCAAAATCAGAAGTCTGAACCAAAATTTGTTCAGTTCATAGTGATGTTGAAAATGAATAAGCAAGCTAAAACATTTAAAAATACAAATACAACTACTTTAAACATATTTTATTGTTTAATAAGAAACAATTGATGGGAACTTCATATTGTGGACAAAATTTTTCAGTCAGACCATGATTATGCAGTATGTACATGTATGAGGGAGAACAATATAGTCAAGGCAGGTCTATTTTTTATTCATTTTACTGGTACAAATGTACTTTAAGTTTTCTATTTCCAGCTGTTCTTCATTTTGATATTTTCTGTAATTCAATAAGTGTGTTGTAATTGAATATATTAGTAGATATCAATCTATAAATTTACAGTTGCAATTATCTGTCTTGCTTGTTACAGTATTGCATGGTCCATTTTTTGTGTTCGATGAAGTGACGTGAGAGGTAGTCGTTCGTTTTGTTAATATTGGTCAAATTGTTTACAATCACTGTTTCAATTTTCTTTTCTTATCACTAGAGTGAGTGAGTGATTGTTGTTTAATGCCAATTCAACAATTTTTCAGCTATATCATGTTAAGAACAAGTTAATCTTCAGTAAGATGATGATGACATTCACTTTGTATCTGACCAACACGCCGAGTTGGCTTTTTATAGTGCTAGCTCACTGAAACAACAGTCCTCAGATAGACATGTCACCCCACTCGGACACATTATCCTGATTCCGAGCCACCCAGTCTTTGCTCTTTCTTCTTAATGCTGTGTGCTTAGCAGAGAAGAAACAAATACCAATTTCAATGTCTTTGGTTTGACCTGATCTGGGCTCGAACCCAAGATCTACTTCACTTGAGGCGAGCATGCTAACCATTACACCACCGATGAGGTTCATAATCACTAGAAAACTCACTTCATGACAGTAAATTGTAATCAGTGACCTATTTTTGAAAGTATTAAAACACCAAATATCTTACGTTCACAATGTAATACCTACCACTACTTCCAATGGCCATTCCCCGAGTGCTCCATGGAAGCTGTATATCTCAGGTTCAATAAATGGGACAACAAGAAACAAAAGTGCAGATGATAATGGAGCTTGGTAGTATAACAACTGCATTGAGTTGACTTGGAATTCATGTTGTTTTTCACCAACCCACTAAAAAAAAATATATATAAATTAGTTGATATTGTAATTTCAAGATTATTGTGATGTAGCAGTCATGTGCCAAAAACCACTAACTCTAAGTCGCAGTCTAGTAAAGATTGGTTCAGTATAGTGGAATACTGCTTCAAATTTGCTTAATTAATCAAACAGAATAAATTAGTTTAATATACCTTTCTGGCTAGTTTGTCAAAATATGTTTGTCACAGACTGAGTAGAGAGTTCATGTTTTGGTTGTTATTTATTCAATATTTGAACCTTGCTGTATCTATATAAATCAATGCCTTGTATTTCTATTTATTCAACAAAATCTTAAAAACAAACAAAAATCCCTTCTATAGTTGATAAATTTGGTGATCAAGACTTTCATTGTCTCAAAAGGGGCTGTCATGGTCGTGATCGTATCATACGTACACATGGTAGTTGCATTTACAACTATCTATGCAATCAGTGCCTATAAACACTAACGTTTTGAGTTTGAATCCCAATCAGGCAAGGTATACTTGATACAACATTATGTGATAAACTTTGTCTGTGACTTGTGGAAGGTTGGTGATTTTCTCAGGGTATTCCGGTTTCTTCCACCAATAAAACTGATCGCTACGATATAACTGAAATATTTTGGAAAGTGGCATTTAACACTATACCCCTAACTCATTGTCTCAAATACCTGATACCTATGGATATACAAAACATACATAAAAGTAACACACATTGTCTTAAAAATTTTGAATTATAAACAAAGATGTGATATAAAATCTAGGCATTCCAAAATACATGTAGTAATTTTAGACAGTCCCTTTTACTGTATATATACGTAGGATAGCAACATTTTGACTCCACATGTTTATTATTCTTATTTTATCCTGCAATTGGGTTATTTTTTGTCATAACAAATGGGTTGAAATAAACTGTTGCTTTATTATGACAGTGTCATAATAACACTTTTCACATTAGCCTAAAAAAGCTTTAAGCCACACCCCTGTCATAATAACGCTTTTCACATTAGCCTAATAAATCTATCAAGCCACACCCCTGTCATAATAACATTTTTTATATTAGCCTAATAGCGCTATTAAGCCACGTCCTTTACCAGAACTATTATTGAGGTATCAATGCGGTTTCCATTATCTTTATTATTATTATTAAATTGAATAACTTTTATTGCAGGATAAATACAATATTGGTGTAATGACAGTAAATATAGAATTTATGTGGCTCGGCACGAAACGGATGGAAAGACTCGCTAAAAGATCGTCTTTCCCCCGTTTCTAAGTCTCGCCACATAAATTCTATATTTACCATCAATACACCAATATTTTATATACATCTACAGTACCAATACTTATTTTACTGTACTTTTGTATGTAAACATTCGACTTACCACTTGGTAAAGAGAAGTTACTAAAACACCAATTGATGCATAAATTATTCCTAAAATGTTGAATTTGACATCATAATAAGAATTTAAAAATACACCTATGGCTATTGGAATCTGAAAATAGAAAATAAAAATACATGTACATGTATGTATTATCTCAATCGTTGCACGACGTTTGAGCACATTGGTCCTACATTTGAGCGCAAAAAATCCTACGTTTGAGCGCAAAAAAATCCACGATTGAGTGCATTTTACCTTAGCTATTTACCCGAGAAAAAAAACTTTTATAGACATTTTTAAACATTCTTAAATCTATTTCATAAAACATTTTAAATAAATCCTATGATGTTTTTATGATGTGTTTTGTAGTGCTGTAATCTTTTGTAATAAAGTGTATATATTTTTATTTCTATTTTTCACATTTTTAGATATTAAATTCCCCAGGTAAACCACAGGTAAAATGCGCTCAAACGTAGGAAAGATTTGCGCTCAAACATAACACACCTAAAATTGAAAATGCACTCAAACGTAGTGCGCCCATCTCAATTATTAACATACAGAATTTTATCATTTATTGCCTTTATAAATTTAATGAATTATACTAAAAGTTATCTCCTTTATAGATGCATGTCCTGAAATGTATCTCCCTTTATATTATGAATTATTGCATAGATACACACACAGTCAAACCTGCTTTAGTGACCACCTCTATTAATTAAGCAATAACTTGTATTTTGTGACCTGAATTTTAATTTCCCCTCACAGTACATATCATATTAATCAATCCTGTATTTAGTGACCACCTGTCTTATGTGACCATATTTCAATGTTTCCTTGGAAGATCATCACATAAGACAGGTATGACTGTACATGTATATGTATATCCAATTAACATAGAGGTAATGTGACATAGGATGTTGCACCTTCACAAATGTAACAAGGGAGATAACCCTTACTTTTACAATAATTCTTAATTTTAATGTCCCATAACATCTGAAATAGTATTATATAATTTCATGTCACCACTAATGTCCTGACTAATGGGTTGGTGCTATATACCATTAGATATGTTATACAGTATTGAGAGTCATACATTATGCTTGTATTCAAGGATATACTGTAGCTAAAATGCTAAAATGTTGCAAACATGTGATCAGGCTGTACATTATGGTGTGTTTTATTATCAGTTGAATTGACTTCATAGAACAAACAAATTTCTCTGTCATATTTTGCATAACCAAAATTTTGTTTTGTTACACATGTAATGTACTACATGTGTTTTACATATACAGTCAAACCTGTATTAAGAGGTCACCTTTGGGACAAAGAAATAGTCACCTTATAAGACAGGTGACCTCCTAAAAGAGATTTAATTCATATGAAATTTTCTATGACAGGAAAAGAAAAAAGTGACCTCTTAATACAGGGGACTGCTTATATTAATAGAGGTGACCACATAGACAGGTTTGTCTGTATGTACAATGTAATATATTTGTGTATGAATTGATTCAATGTTATTTATCTGTTGTGTAAATAAATTTGTTTAATCTACATGTGTCATTCATGTCTTTTAAATAAATTTGAAGGACATGTAAACAACATGAACAGGATATTAAATTTCACTAAATTAGCTTATTTCTCTGTATATTTTGCAATAAATATCACATATTCAAAATTGTTCAGGTCTATTAATTACCAACTAGAAAAAATGGTACCTGAACATTTCGTTTTGATTCTATTGTCAATTTAAAATGGGTTTAAATCTAAGTAACTAAAACAAAAAATAAATAGTTGAAAAATATTTATTTATCAAAATGTCTAGCCATATAGATATAGAGGAAATTTCCAATTTAAGCTGATTTACACAAATCAGATTATCTGATCTCCAGTCTTAACTGATTGGTTGAACTTATGTCTCAATATGAACAGTTAAATCTTAGCTATCAGACTTAAATTATTTAATAATCATAATATGCATGTACATTATCAACATGTTAAACATTATTTACTCATTAACAGTGTAACATATGGTAAATATCTTTGTTAGGGTACTATTTTGTTAAAATGAGTTAGGCTTGTCGTGTTTAATGGCACTTTCAACAATATTTCAGTTAGATCGTGGCGGTTTCTAAAAATGTATTAGAAACTGTATAAAAGGGCTGCAGAATAATTAATTTCATGGCAAGTTTAATATGAAAAGAATCAGTTATGGTGGTACCATACACTTCAGGTAAAATTTGATCTGCTCGTTTAATTTTCTTATTTTTTTGGCAGTGTGTTTGAATATATCCAATGTAATAAATATCAAAATTTTAACAAATTCCAACCAACAGACTCAGAGCTATAAATTCACTAACCACATAGCAGCTTAAATTCTCTCTGTGGTTTTGATCACCGAGATGCTTGAAATCTGCATACAAACATCATATGATCAAAACATTCAACTGATTTTAAAGAGTTATCTCCCTGTAGTGTTGGTCCCCCTTAAGTAACATTTGGAAATCTTTGTCAGAAACATAATTTTATAATTTCTTTAAAATGAGTAAATATGGGTATCTGGCTCATAAAACAAAATATATTATTTTATTTTTCAGTTGAGGGTTAGCTAGGCACTAGGGTTATTTGTATCACTCATCATTTAATCGGCATTATATGACTACCAGACCTAATCAGGGTAAAGCCCAGACAGTGATAGCACACTGGCAAGTGAAACGCCTTCCACAGTTAGAAATGTCCCTGTCCGAAACCATTATTTGAGGTGAATATCAGGTCAGAGGTAAACAAACTTAACCACTCTGCATCACATCCCCTTATTATTCAGTTTAAAAATATTTATACCTGATTCCAAGAACAAATATTTTTTTTTACATGTTTTGTTGTGTTCAACAAATTAACAGACCATACATTTTAACTCTACATGCATAATACAAGATCTTTATATAATGTTACTACAAATATGCCTTAGTTTGCATCTAAACTTTAACAAAATTCGTGGTCTGTATAGAAAAAAATTACACATGACTGGCATAATTCGTAGACAAAAAAATCATTTAATGTTATTCAATTCAATTCAAATATTTTATTGAATAAATGTATAAATACAATATCCAACGGGATTGCACATCAGGCATAGCCTATGTAAGTGCTCTCCCTCAATAACTAAGGACATCAAGTATAATGATAAGAATAATTAATTAATTTACAATGTAATTAGTATACAAAATATTTTTACTTAGGAGAAATTCAAAATTTTGTAATAATTTTAAAACTGTCCATTTATTCATTATAGCTGTGAAATTTGCCAATTTAGTGTGTGAATAAGTTAACATTTAATGTTATACTACCATAGTTAGTTTTATAGCTGTCGAAAACTCTTTCACATAAAATTGAGTCTGAATTATCATAATACAGGGCAGTGTCATCGTCTTTATTATTTGGTAAGTCCCAACGGTATTCGTTCCTAATGATAGATTAGTAAACACCACAAATCCACAAAATGTCAGCGCTAGTGGTAAAACCTGAAGAACCGACAGACTTGCTGGTTTGAAAAGTCCGAAGAGCCGACATATAAAAAGTCCCAACGATGTAACAATGAAATGAATGCACGTCAGACAGATGTTAGGAAATTTGTAATGACTATATATCCACTTGTTAATCATGATGATCGTAATTGAACAACAAATGTTCATTGTTAATCCAAATGTTATAAGCAAATTTGATGGAGGCTTTGCTATTTTTTCCATCTTTAGATTTTTTCAAGGTCTGTCGATGTAAGATTCAAGATTCCATCCACTGAAACAAATGATTTTGAGATCAGAATCAATATATTTAATGTCTCTAGATCTCCAATTTGTGATTTCACAGGACACCTGTTCCTTTAGTGTTTTTTTGTTACAAAATCAATATAGAATAATTCATTAAAGTGTTTACTACTGTCAGACTGTGCAAGTATACAAAATCAAATCTACAAAGTGTAATTGTTTGTGTATAAGCAATTCCTATAATGCATACACAATATTTTCTAATCCATTGAAACTACCATATCCTGCTTTTGATGTTTTTAACATTTTAAAAAAATCAATAATAATTTAAATATAAACATAGTTTTCTATATGTACAGTTTATCATTGTAAAATGTTTATGAAGTCTACATATTTTGCTTGAAGATACATGTACATGTATATCCTGGTCTTACATGTATTCCACATGGCTGATGCCTGAATTATGTATTGTTTATATATCAGTTTGTGAAATCTTATGAACATTAATTGATTTCTAACTAGAATCAAAGCACATTTTTCGATACTATATTATTCATAAACAACCTAATTCATCCATGTAGCATTATTTTTTACTATGAAAGCAACCATCCATGTGCATGTCAACAGGTAGAAATATGGTCTATTTTTAGATATCTGTACTGCAAATTTAAAGTGTCAAGGACTTATATACTCCTTGGTATAGTGTATTCATTGTATATAATATTGACTATTAATAATTAAATGTCTTTGGGGTAATTTGATAAATTGTGGGATCCAGTAATAAAAAAAAAAGAATATTGACTTATGCATATATATAAAACTTAAGATGTTCAAAATTTATTTAAAATATAAATGTTGGGGTTTTTTTTTGGCATGTTTATTTACTGTTATGGTAAAAGAATTTCCATAAAACATAAAGTATGCAAAAATTTCCACTAATTATGCCCATACATTGTATATCCTATAAAAAAAAAATTCTGTGCTTCCCCTAATCTTAAATACTGAAAATAATAATACAGCACTAATCATCATAATGAGCAACCAACATGTACAAGTTAATTCCCCTTGACCACAATTCTTTTAGTTTTCTATTTCGGTAGAAAATGAAAATTTCAGCAAAAAAGGTGATTTTCAATTTTTTTTTATTAAAATATGTTAATTTTATTAATCAGTCGCCAAATAAGGCGACTAATATCTTATTCGGGCGACCAAAAGCTGCTCCAAATTAGGTAGTCACTGGCCCAACAAAAAACGTTTGGGCGATTGCCTAAAAGACCGTTAAAAATTGTTGTTTTACCGAAACCGGACATATTTTACTGTAACTTCAACGGTAGATAACTCTTCTGTTCTAGTCGAAAACCGTTTGTTACGAGCACAGCGATTGGTCCAAATACATTTTTGTAGCCAATGAATACACAGCTAATGTAATTTACTGTTCTCCCCAATTATGTATTTTTATCGAGCCAATCAATACACGTTTTCATGTAATACACAAGTATTCACTAAATATTAGAAAAGAAATGTGTTTTTTTGTTTCTTTATGATTTAATTATTAAAATTGTTAAAAATCACGGACGAAGTGGAAGGTTGTGAACAATAATGAGAATTCTGTCAACTTATAATGTTTGCGATCTGGTATCTTCCACGGTTCGGAAATTTATTCATTCAATCTGCTGCAAAATGTACATGTACGAATTTCATTTTACAGAAATCGGAAACCTTTTTGTGTAAATCCTTAGGTAATCATTGAACAACTTTTCCCCAACAACGGAGAGAAAATCGTTGATAGTAATGTCTAAACTACGGAAACGATCTAGCCTGTCACTTCTTTTAAACTTTTCATACATGTAGTTCATCTCTATATGTACACGGCTACATTTTAATGACAATTGGGAGTGGGTTTTTTTTTGGAACCAGAACTTTTGTTTACAAATTAAAAAATAACAGGAAAAGTTAACAGTTATATAACAGGAAATGACAGCCCCGTTTGTTATTTCAACAAAGTGAGATACTTGTTTGGAATGAATAACCAACTGACATTACCCCGAACTGAGAGGTTATTTTACTTTAAAATCACTTCTTCATAGTGAATTGAAACAAGTGATGTCACTCTTCACTCTGGGGAGTGCAAGAGCGGTCCGTGTAGTGGCATTAGTCTACTCTTTTCCGGATGTCTTTAATGTGATCATGGCATTGATCTCCCCTTACACAAACCTTTTATTGTCCCCATCCGATGGACTAGCATCGTTTCTTAAGACCACCCTAGCCAATGGCGTCAAGGTTGTCAAAAAGGTTATAACAAGTAAATTCAGGTTTCATTTGATAGCAATATATGCATTGGGGTGTTTTCGCAATTTCAGCTGCACATCTGTACCTACCAAAAGTACCTTGAAGAGCCTCAACCTTAATGATAAAAAACAATTAATCTGAAAACTGTTAATATATTGATATCTGATGTCTTTTTTTCATAAAAAAATGTCACAAAATGTTTGGGCCACCATTATGCCATTTGGACCAGTGACACTAATTTTTTACTGGCCCAAAAAAAATATTTCGGGCCAGCATAAGACTGGCCCTCATTTCAGGCACTGTTATTACCTAGATAAGACCTGTCCCTGAACCTACAGAAGATAAATAAAGGCAGATAATTTATAATTAGTTGTTTTCATACAAACAGCTTGGTTATATTTTTGTAGCAGATTGGACTATTTCACAAGGATAGTTCATGCAAATTTGACATTACATTTTAATCAGTTTTTTTTTTAAAGAATACATCTATATATACATTGTAGTAATACTATCTATACTTTTCGATATTGCAGCCTACACTGTGTATAAAAATTTGAACACTGGACTCAAACCCCTATTTTTTTCCATATGAGAAATCTGATGGATGCCAAATAATACCTAATTAATGCTCACTTGGCCCTTGGTCAGGTAAGCTAAAAGATAATAAATTGGATAATCCGTCCTTAAAAAAGTTGTATTTAATGTGCAAAATGTATAACTTCAGCAAGCAGAAAATAAATTTATCTTTAGTGATAATGTGTGTTTAGAGCCACTTGAAGCTATAGCGTGGTGGTACAAATGTAGTGTGTCTATATAGAGCATCAATCTACTCCAAGTCTCTGATTCTATAGGCAGGCATAAATCTATCTACATGTACATTGTATAATACAATAGTGGCCATGATGACCCCCTTTCTTTAATTACATCAATCAATAATCTATTGGAGAAGATAATATAGTGTTACATTTTTTAATACAAAAAGTAAGAAATTTACATTTACATGATATTTCTGGCAGTTAAAAAAAAATATTGCATAAAATTATGTAATAAATTATGCACTGTATAAAAATAAATAAAAAAAACCCCACTGCAAATCACAACTTCACTGAAACAGAAGTAAAATGACATCTGTACTTAAAAGTCTACATATTATTACTAAAAAAGATAACAAATAATGCAAGTTCTGTTAGGTACCGGTATACATATTACATGTTACTATTGTAACAGTCTTTGGTTTTTTATATGAGCACAAATCATGTCTTTTATTTTATTTCATTACATACAATGTTTATTTGGGTATTGGTGATGTTTCCAATGAGGGTTTCCAGGTCATAAAATGGAAAGCCTGACCCGTGACTATAGTGAGTAACAGTGTGTATATTTCGAAAAAGAGTACATGTAGGCTAAATATTCTGTTCCTACAAACTCTCCATGCTTTTCCAGTGGCAGTCAAATGTCATTTCCACAATTGTTCCCCCTCATTCCTATATATTTATAGATATTTTTAAACTTGTTCTAGTCCTGAATATGCATGAAGTATTTGTCACTAGACATTAAACAACAATCAATCAATCAATCAAAAATGTCTTCTGTATGTACAAAATGTTGCAAGGAGCGTCATTTACTAAATGAAATTAAATTTCAAATCTTTTGACACTATTTCATAACACATTAAAAGTAAACTTAGAGGTTCCAAGGAGACTATAATCTCTCACATTGTTAAAAGTTGCCTTAGTTTTGCTCCATTGGAATCTGGAGGTTCCTGGATGATAGAGACTATAATCACCTACATTGTTAAAAATTGCCTTAGTTTTGCTCCATTGGAATCTGGAGGTTCCTGGATGATGGAAACTATAATCACCTACATGTACATAATACTACATTGTTAAAAGTTGCCTTAGTTTTGCTCCATTGGAATCTGGAGGTTCCTGGATGATGGAGACTATAATCACCTACATTGTTAAAAATTGCCTTAGTTTTGCTCCATTGGAATCTGGAGACTATAATCACCTACATGTACATTGTTAAAAGTTGCCTTAGTTTTGCTCCATTGGAATCTGGAGGTTCCTGGATGATAGAGACTATAATCACCTACATGTACATTGTTAAAAGTTGCCTTAGTTTTGCTCCATTGGAATCTGGAGGTTCCTGGATGATAGAGACTATAATCACCTACATGTACATTGTTAAAAGTTGCCTTAGTTTTGCTCCATTGAAATCTGGAGGTTCCTGGATGATGGAGACTATAATCACCTACATGTACAGTGGTTAAAGGTTGCCTTATTTTTGCTCCATTGGAATCTGGAGGTTCCTGGATGATAGAGACTATAATCACCTACATGTACATTGTTAAAAGTTGCCTTAGTTTTGCTCCATTGGAATCTGGAGGTTCCTGGATGATGGAGACTATAATCACCTACATGTACATTGTTAAAAGTTGCCTTAGTTTTGCTCCATTGGAATCTGGAGGTTCCTGGATGATGGAGACTATACTCACCTACATGTACATTGTTAAAAGTTGCCTTAGTTTTGCTCCATTGGAATCTGGAGGTTCCTGGATGATGGAGACTATAATCATCTACATGTATATTGCTAAAAGTTGCCTTAGTTTTGCTCCATTGGAATCTGGAGGTTCCTGGATGATGGAGACTATAATCACCTACATTGTTAAAAGTTGCCTTAGTTTTGCTCCATTGGAATCTGAGGTTCCTGGATGATAGAGACTATAATCACCTACATGTACATTGTTAAAAGTTGCCTTAGTTTTGCTCCATTGGAATCTGGAGGTTCCTGGATGATGGAGACTATAATCACCTACATGTACATTGTTAAAAGTTGCCTTAGTTTTGCTCCATTGGAATCTGGAGGTTCCTGGATGATGGAGACTATAATCATCTACATGTATATTGCTAAAAGTTGCCTTAGTTTTGCTCCATTGGAATCTGGAGGTTCCTGGATGATGGAGACTATAATCACCTACATTGTTAAAAGTTGCCTTAGTTTTGCTCCATTGGAATCTGAGGTTCCTGGATGATAGAGACTATAATCACCTACATGTACATTGTTAAAAGTTGCCTTAGTTTTGCTCCATTGGAATCTGGAGGTTCCTGGATGATGGAGAATATAATCACCTACATGTACATTGTTAAAAGTTGCCTTAGTTTTGCTCCATTGGAATCTGGAGGTTCCTGGATGATGGAGACTATAATCACTACATGTACATTGTTAAAAGTTGCCTTAGTTTTGCTCCATTGGAATCTGGAGGTTCCTGGATGATGGAAACTATAATCACCTACATGTACATAATACTACATTGTTAAAAGTTGCCTTAGTTTTGCTCCATTGGAATCTGGAGGTTCCTGGATGATGGAGACTATAATCACCTACATTGTTAAAAATTGCCTTAGTTTTGCTCCATTGGAATCTGGAGACTATAATCACCTACATGTACATTGTTAAAAGTTGCCTTAGTTTTGCTCCATTGGAATCTGGAGGTTCCTGGATGATGGAGACTATAATCACCTACATGTACATTGTTAAAAGTTGCCTTAGTTTTGCTCCATTGGAATCTGGAGGTTCCTGGATGATGGAGACTATAATCATCTACATGTATATTGCTAAAAGTTGCCTTAGTTTTGCTCCATTGGAATCTGGAGGTTCCTGGATGATGGAGACTATAATCACCTACATTGTTAAAAGTTGCCTTAGTTTTGCTCCATTGGAATCTGAGGTTCCTGGATGATAGAGACTATAATCACCTACATGTACATTGTTAAAAGTTGCCTTAGTTTTGCTCCATTGGAATCTGGAGACTATAATCACCTACATGTACATTGTTAAAAGTTGCCTTAGTTTTGCTCCATTGGAATCTGGAGGTTCCTGGATGATGGAGACTATAATCACCTACATGTACATTGTTAAAAGTTGCCTTAGTTTTGCTCCATTGGAATCTGGAGGTTCCTGGATGATGGAGACTATAATCATCTACATGTATATTGCTAAAAGTTGCCTTAGTTTTGCTCCATTGGAATCTGGAGGTTCCTGGATGATGGAGACTATAATCACCTACATTGTTAAAAGTTGCCTTAGTTTTGCTCCATTGGAATCTGAGGTTCCTGGATGATAGAGACTATAATCACCTACATGTACATTGTTAAAAGTTGCCTTAGTTTTGCTCCATTGAAATCTGGAGGTTCCTGGATGATGGAGACTATAATCACCTACATGTACAGTGGTTAAAGGTTGCCTTATTTTTGCTCCATTGGAATCTGGAGGTTCCTGGATGATAGAGACTATAATCACCTACATGTACATTGTTAAAAGTTGCCTTAGTTTTGCTCCATTGGAATCTGGAGGTTCCTGGATGATGGAGACTATAATCACCTACATGTACATTGTTAAAAGTTGCCTTAGTTTTGCTCCATTGGAATCTGGAGGTTCCTGGATGATGGAGACTATACTCACCTACATGTACATTGTTAAAAGTTGCCTTAGTTTTGCTCCATTGGAATCTGGAGGTTCCTGGATGATGGAGACTATAATCATCTACATGTATATTGCTAAAAGTTGCCTTAGTTTTGCTCCATTGGAATCTGGAGGTTCCTGGATGATGGAGACTATAATCACCTACATTGTTAAAAGTTGCCTTAGTTTTGCTCCATTGGAATCTGAGGTTCCTGGATGATAGAGACTATAATCACCTACATGTACATTGTTAAAAGTTGCCTTAGTTTTGCTCCATTGGAATCTGGAGGTTCCTGGATGATGGAGACTATAATCACCTACATGTACATTGTTAAAAGTTGCCTTAGTTTTGCTCCATTGGAATCTGGAGGTTCCTGGATGATGGAGACTATAATCATCTACATGTATATTGCTAAAAGTTGCCTTAGTTTTGCTCCATTGGAATCTGGAGGTTCCTGGATGATGGAGACTATAATCACCTACATTGTTAAAAGTTGCCTTAGTTTTGCTCCATTGGAATCTGAGGTTCCTGGATGATAGAGACTATAATCACCTACATGTACATTGTTAAAAGTTGCCTTAGTTTTGCTCCATTGGAATCTGGAGGTTCCTGGATGATGGAGAATATAATCACCTACATGTACATTGTTAAAAGTTGCCTTAGTTTTGCTCCATTGGAATCTGGAGGTTCCTGGATGATGGAGACTATAATCACTACATGTACATTGTTAAAAGTTGCCTTAGTTTTGCTCCATTGGAATCTGGAGGTTCCTGGATGATGGAAACTATAATCACCTACATGTACATAATACTACATTGTTAAAAGTTGCCTTAGTTTTGCTCCATTGGAATCTGGAGGTTCCTGGATGATGGAGACTATAATCACCTACATTGTTAAAAATTGCCTTAGTTTTGCTCCATTGGAATCTGGAGACTATAATCACCTACATGTACATTGTTAAAAGTTGCCTTAGTTTTGCTCCATTGGAATCTGGAGGTTCCTGGATGATGGAGACTATAATCACCTACATGTACATTGTTAAAAGTTGCCTTAGTTTTGCTCCATTGGAATCTGGAGGTTCCTGGATGATGGAGACTATAATCATCTACATGTATATTGCTAAAAGTTGCCTTAGTTTTGCTCCATTGGAATCTGGAGGTTCCTGGATGATGGAGACTATAATCACCTACATTGTTAAAAGTTGCCTTA
This sequence comes from Bathymodiolus brooksi, assembly GCA_963680875.1. Taxonomy (NCBI): domain Eukaryota; kingdom Metazoa; phylum Mollusca; class Bivalvia; order Mytilida; family Modiolidae; genus Bathymodiolus; species Bathymodiolus brooksi. Next base: position 62,463,858 of record OY804575.1, read on the forward strand.
GTTTTGCTCCATTGGAATCTGAGGTTCCTGGATGATAGAGACTATAATCACCTACATGTACATTGTTAAAAGTTGCCTTAGTTTTGCTCCATTGGAATCTGGAGGTTCCTGGATGATGGAGACTATAATCACCTACATGTACATTGTTAAAAGTTGCCTTAGTTTTGCTCCATTGGAATCTGGAGGTTCCTGGATGATGGAGACTATAATCACTACATGTACATTGTTAAAAGTTGCCTTAGTTTTGCTCCATTGGAATCTGGAGGTTCCTGGATGATGGAAACTATAATCACCTACATGTACATAATACTACATTGTTAAAAGTTGCCTTAGTTTTGCTCCATTGGAATCTGGAGGTTCCTGGATGATGGAGACTATAATCACCTACATTGTTAAAAATTGCCTTAGTTTTGCTCCATTGGAATCTGGAAACTATAATCACCTACATGTACATTGTTAAAAGTTGCCTTAGTTTTGCTCCATTGGAATCTGGAGGTTCCTGGATGATGGAGACTATAATCACCTACATGTACATTGTTAAAAGTTGCCTTAGTTTTGCTCCATTGGAATCTGGAGGTTCCTGGATGATGGAGACTATAATCACCTACATGTACATTGTTAAAAGTTGCCTTAGTTTTGCTCCATTGGAATCTGGAGGTTCCTGGATGATGGAAACTATAATCACCTACATGTACATAATACTACATTGTTAAAAGTTGCCTTAGTTTTGCTCCATTGGAATCTGGAGGTTCCTGGATGATGGAGACTATAATCACCTACATTGTTAAAAATTGCCTTAGTTTTGCTCCATTGGAATCTGGAGACTATAATCACCTACATGTACATTGTTAAAAGTTGCCTTAGTTTTGCTCCATTGGAATCTGGAGGTTCCTGGATGATAGAGACTATAATCACCTACATGTACAGTGGTTAAAGGTTGCCTTAGTTTTGCTCCATTGGAATCTGGAGGTTCCTGGATGATGGAGACTATAATCATCTACATGTACATTGCTAAAAGTTGCCTTAGTTTTGCTCCATTGGAATCTGGAGGTTCCTGGATGATGGAGACTATAATCACCTACATGGTTAAAAGTTGCCTTAGTTTTGCTCCATTGGAATCTGAGGTTCCTGGATGATAGAGACTATAATAACCTACATGTACATTGTTAAAAGTTGCCTTAGTTTTGCTCCATTGGAATCTGGAGGTTCCTGGATGATGGAGACTATAATCACCTACATGTACATTGTTAAAAGTTGCCTTAGTTTTGCTCCATTGGAATCTGGAGGTTCCTGGATGATGGAGACTATAATCACCTACATGTACATTGTTAAAAGTTGCCTTAGTTTTGCTCCATTGGAATCTGGAGGTTCCTGGATGATAGAGACTATAATCACCTACATGTACATTGTTAAAAGTTGCCTTAGTTTTGCTCCATTGAAATCTGGAGGTTCCTGGATGATGGAGACTATAATCACCTACATGTACAGTGGTTAAAGGTTGCCTTAGTTTTGCTCCATTGGAATCTGGAGGTTCCTGGATGATAGAGACTATTAATCACCTACATGTACATTGTTAAAAGTTGCCTTAGTTTTGCTCCATTGGAATCTGGAGGTTTCTGGATGATAGAGACTATAATCACCTACATGTACAGTGGTTAAAGGTTGTCTTAGTTTTGCTCCATTGGAATCTGGAGGTTCCTGGATGATAGAGACTATAATCACCTACATGTACATTGTTAAAAGTTGCCTTAGTTTTGCTCCATTGGAATCTGGAGGTTCCTGGATTATGGAGACTATAATCACCTACATGTACAGTGGTTAAAGGTTGCCTTAGTTTTGCTCCATTGGAATCTGGAGGTTCCTGGATGATAGAGACTATAATCACCTACATGTACATTGTTAAAAGTTGCCTTAGTTTTGCTCCATTGGAATCTGGAGGTTCCTGGATGATGGAGACTATACTCACCTACATGTACATTGTTAAAAGTTGCCTTAGTTTTGCTCCATTGGAATCTGGAGGTTCCTGGATGATGGAGACTATAATCACCTACATGTACATTGTTAAAAGTTGCCTTAGTTTTGCTCCATTGGAATCTGGAGGTTCCTGGATGATAGAGACTATAATCACCTACATGTACAGTGGTTAAAGGTTGCCTTAGTTTTGCTCCATTGGAATCTGGAGGTTCCTGGATGATAGAGACTATAATCACCTACATGTACATTGTTAAAAGTTGCCTTAGTTTTGCTCCATTGGAATCTGGAGGTTCCTGGATGATGGAGACTATAATCACCTACATGTACATTGTTAAAAGTTGCCTTAGTTTTGCTCCATTGGAATCTGGAGGTTCCTGGATGATGGAGACTATAATCACCTACATGTACATTGTTAAAAGTTGCCTTAGTTTTGCTCCATTGGAATCTGGAGGTTCCTGGATGATGGAGACTATAATCACCTACATGTACATTGTTAAAAGTTGCCTTAGTTTTGCTCCATTGGAATCTGGAGGTTCCTGGATGATAGAGACTATAATCACCTACATTGTTAAAAATTGCCTTAGTTTTGCTCCATTGGAATCTGGAGGTTCCTGGATGATGGAAACTATAATCACCTACATGTACATAATACTACATTGTTAAAAGTTGCCTTAGTTTTGCTCCATTGGAATCTGGAGGTTCCTGGATGATGGAGACTATAATCACCTACATTGTTAAAAATTGCCTTAGTTTTGCTCCATTGGAATCTGGAGACTATAATCACCTACATGTACATTGTTAAAAGTTGCCTTAGTTTTGCTCCATTGGAATCTGGAGGTTCCTGGATGATAGAGACTATAATCACCTACATGTACAGTGGTTAAAGGTTGCCTTAGTTTTGCTCCATTGGAATCTGGAGGTTCCTGGATGATAGAGACTATAATCACCTACATGTACATTGTTAAAAGTTGCCTTAGTTTTGCTCCATTGGAATCTGGAGGTTCCTGGATGATTATAGTCTCCATGACTATAATCATCTACATGTACATTGCTAAAAGTTGCCTTAGTTTTGCTCCATTGGAATCTGGAGGTTCCTGGATGATGGAGACTATAATCATCTACATGTACATTGCTAAAAGTTGCCTTAGTTTTGCTCCATTGGAATCTGGAGGTTCCTGGATGATGGAGACTATAATCACCTACATGTACATTGTTAAAAGTTGCCTTAGTTTTGCTCCATTGGAATCTGGAGGTTCCTGGATGATGGAGACTATAATCACCTACATTGTTAAAAGTTGCCTTAGTTTTGCTCCATTGGAATCTGGAGGTTCCTGGATGATAGAGACTATAATCACCTACATGTACATTGTTAAAAGTTGCCTTAGTTTTGCTCCATTGGAATCTGGAGGTTCCTGGATGATGGAGACTATAATCATCTACATGTACATTGCTAAAAGTTGCCTTAGTTTTGCTCCATTGGAATCTGGAGGTTCCTGGATGATGGAGACTATAATCACCTACATTGTTAAAAGTTGCCTTAGTTTTGCTCCATTGGAATCTGGAGGTTCCTGGATGATGGAGACTATAATCACCTACATGTACATTGTTAAAAGTTGCCTTAATTTTGCTCCATTGGAATCTGGAGGTTCCTGGATGATGGAGACTATAATCACCTACATGTACATTGTTAAAAGTTGCCTTAGTTTTGCTCCATTGGAATCTGGAGGTTCCTGGATGATGGAGACTATAATCATCTACATGTACATTGCTAAAAGTTGCCTTAGTTTTGCTCCATTGGAATCTGGAGGTTCCTGGATGATGGAGACTATAATCACCTACATTGTTAAAAGTTGCCTTAGTTTTGCTCCATTGGAATCTGGAGGTTCCTGGATGATAGAGACTATAATCACCTACATGTACATTGTTAAAAGTTGCCTTAGTTTTGCTCCATTGGAATCTGGAGGTTCCTGGATGATGGAGACTATAATCACCTACATTGTTAAAAATTGCCTTAGTTTTGCTCCATTGGAATCTGGAGGTTCCTGGATGATGGAAACTATAATCACCTACATTGTTAAAAGTTGCCTTAGTTTTGCTCCATTGGAATCTGGAGGTTCCTCGATGATGGAGACTATAATCACCTACATTGTTAAAAGTTGCCTTAATTTTGCTCCATTGGAATCTGGAGGTTCCTGGATGATAGAGACTATAATCACCTACATTGTTAAAAGTTGCCTTAGTTTTGCTCCATTGGAATCTGGAGGTTCCTGGATGATGGAGACTATAATCACCTACATTGTTAAAAGTTGCCTTAATTTTGCCCCATTGGAGAAGTCATCAATCTTGCCTATACATGTACATGTATAATCTTACAAGAAATAGTACAAATGATTTCCCTTTATTAAAACTACTAATGAAGAAAACCAGCATACATTGCACACAACAGTATCAAACACAATTGTTATTTGTGGTGTATTCTAGTATATAAAAATAAATTTTTGTATTACATTATATAATAAATCAACAATTGTATTATCTATTAAGAAGGAATAATGACCAAGGGAGATAATCTTATATTTTTAAGTTATAATAAACAAGGGAGATAATGTATAAATGTATTCCAGTATATAAAAATATATTTTCATATTACGTTATATAATAAATCATCAACAATTGTATTATCTATTAAGAAGGAATAATGACCAAGGGAGATAATCTTATATTTTTAAGCTATAATAAACAAGGGAGATAATGTATAATGCACTTTTAAAATTAAAAAATTTTAAAAAAATTAAGCATGACTTCACACAGCCATAATTAATACCTCATACAACACATTGGCATGGGGAAAAGGCTCAAACCAGCAAATGCACATGTAATTATTTTGGCCATTTGAGTCTTTTTGATAGTGGGATGGTCTGTCGGTTATAATTCACACTGGGGCCCATTCAATAACTATTCCAGCTAAGTATGCTCAAAACTGGGCAATTTATTTTTCAATGGGTCATTTCAGATTGGTTTCGGTTGCAGGGGAAGGGGGCTAGGTTATTACCCAAGGAATGTTGTGACAAATTTTGTTCATACATGTAGAAATCATAACTAAACTGAAAAATAAAACAGCAATTTTTGTCAAACTAATAGATATTTAACTTTGTATTGTTTTGGTTTTTTTTGCAATTTATATGTGGGCATTATATAATTATAGATGATGAGTTGGAGTACATGTATGTGATGTATCTTTTTTATAAGTGCATAGATGAACATGATGACAAACTACAAGTACATGTAACTAAGAATATCTACATTATTGATTCATTTTCAATGTTTATAATAATGCTTTCTATAAACAGAAGGAAAAAAACCCCAAACTGGTAGGTTTTATATATACATTTTTTATACATATGTATATCAACCCATACATACATGTATATAGGTCATTCCTTTAAAGCTTAAAGTTAAATCTTCAACCTGTGTGCTATGTGTGCACTGGATTCTAAATTAAGGAAGACTTTTTCTTATTTTAGCAAGTTTTCCATTTGTTTAGATACAATATGGTAGTCATATTTATTGAATTATTCCACAAAAAAATGAGAATCATTTATACTGGAACAGCCATACATTGTAGTTTGGTTAATTGATGGCAGATGCATACTAGTTTTATTGCTAGGGATAAAATTTTACAAAATCAATGTTACACATGTTAAAACCGGATACAAACTATATGCCTTCCATGAATTATTTCTTAATTGAATAATTCTTTGAATATTACTATTAATATTGTGATAATATAATTTTATATCCTTCATCATATAAAATTATTTGATTTTTCTCTCTTTTAATAACGGCCTTGTGCTCAGTGCCAGATTTACCTATACGCTTGGCAGGCTGAAGCCTAGGGCCTCAAAATCTAGGGGGCCTCCTACAAAGGTGTGTAATATTTTTAACACTGTTATTGGCCTTTCATACATATGCTGTCATAACGTGCGGTACTCTCTAAACAACCCTTCAGTAATTTTCCTTGCACAGTTGCACTCCATTTCAGAATATTGCAGAATTTTAAACACCCATCATCAACATCGCCTTCACTTAAATTGATTAAACACTCTTCCATCTTCCTCTAGTCATGAGTGTGGGGGATTGGGAGGGGCTTAGCAAAATAGCTTAGGCCACCTTTCTTTATCAAAATCCGGCACTGCTTAATTCGTTCTACAGTTTCAGGGCTCTACACTGTGACCAAAACACTCGCATTTGCAAGTTACTTTTGTAAAATGCGAGTAAAAATGATGTATTGATTGCCAGACGACGAGTTTATATATCCGCAAAATTTTTGTTCCCTCACCGATAATATTTTTCAATTTAACTTCAGGACAAACAATGACGTACAAGGTATGCATTCATTTATTCCTATAATATTTGATTAATCAGCTAATGGTAGTTTATAATTACAATACTATTACTACTATTCAATAAAAAAACCGAGATACATGTATGAAAGAACATATATACCTTTTTACATTCTTGCAGAAATGGACATGTCACAATGTGAGTTCAATAATATTTCTAACAATTTGTCGTATGGATGTAAAATATTATTTCTTAGAATTTGCAGAAAAGCCCAAGCCATCTTACAACACTCTGGGACCGTTACGAGGAAAAGACTCTCCGCACGTCTGAGTTTCTGCATGAAGTTGGCAACCTCTTTGTGCCATCAGTATCTCGTACTGCAGCATCCTCTGACTCGGACTAAACTTATCTAAGATCATGTGCTATTGCTACAGTGTTAGTGCTTTTTGGGAACTTTTTGTAGTGTTAAGTTTATTATCATATACCGTACAATATGTCATCAATAAAAAAAAATGTGAAAACTAATTCTTTTGTTTATTTTTCATATATCCCAATAATAATCCCATATTATAAATAGGACATCAAATCATTCATCAAACAATCACACTATTGAACTCACAACGGTAATTTCATTGAAATAGACAACTGTCAAATCGGCCCTAAGTCAAATCGACCTCAAAATGAAAGTCAAATCGGCCCCAAAAATAAAAATAAAAAAAGAATAAATAAATAAAAATTATGTATTAATATAAATTAATATTTTTGGTTAAAAGATGTAAAATTTAAATTTTATTGATGAACGGATTCTTTTATTTTCGTATCAATGGTATTTTAACATTTACTGGTACAAAACACAACTTTAATTCTTCAATAATTAAAACGTATTGGATGTATTTAATTATTTTGCTGAAATATTTAACTTTGCATGTTGACAATAGTAAACAACAAAAATGGCGGACATGTGATTTCCCGGTCTGAAAAAAATAATGCACACCCCTCCTGCAAAATAAAGAATTTATGTAAAATCCAGTGCATTATGCACCAGTAATTACGGACATATTATCAAATTAAATAAACAACATAATAAAACAATGATTTGATTAGGAATTAAATAAACAACACAATTAACAATACATATTATCAAATTAAATAAAAAAAACATAATAATACAATGATTTGATCTGGGGCCAATTTGACTTGGGGCCGATTTGACCTGCTACCGATAGTTGTCAGCTTTTTATTTCTTTCCGAAGAGTTACCTCCCATCAAACGCCGATATTACAAAACCTAAAATATATTATATATTTAAAAAAAAAGAAGACATATAAACACAATAATAATAATGAAAAACTGAGGCCGAATCGACTGGGGCCGGAACGACTCAAAATCTAACTTGAGCATGACACAATTCAATGAAGCTGAATTTTAAATAAATGAATAAAGAGAAATTTACCATTGTTAACTTCACTTGTGTAGAGTAAGAGCTACCATAAAACTGTGACTGAATCATCATAATACATGGTGTTGTCATGGTTTTAATAATTTGATATGTTCCAACACTATTTGTTTCTAGCGATAAATTTGTGAATGCTACAAATCCACAGAAAGATAAAGACAGGGGTAGCATTTTCTTGATAGGTAATCTTTTTGCTTGAAATACATTAAAATATTCACAAATAAATAGTCCAATGGACGTGACAAAAAAGTGAATACACGTCAGGCTGACATTAGGAAATCCGTAATTTGAATATATCCATTTGTTTATCAATATAATTGATATAGAAGCACAAATGTTCACAGCTAAACCCAATGATACAGCCGTGTTCGACGATAAATCCATTTCTTGTATGGTGACAGGTCATATACATTTGTAGAAACAAATATGTTCACAACCCCTTTTTCGACTGATGATTTTCCATTTCTTCAATGTCGAATAAAAACTTACTAATATAAAGGAATACCAAGTTATTGTATGCGTTTGGCCGACACTGATGTAATTTATAATTAACAAAGAAACATCGGGTTAAGAAGAGAGTTGTTTCCGGTCATAAATTGAAGTGACCTAGGGTAAGGGAGATAATTCATTAAAGCTGTACTAGTTGATAATACGAAAAGAAGAAAAAAAATGTACCACACCACCAGAACATTCAACAATGCCAAAATAAATTAGGAAAATGACAGAAACAGAGGCAACATTGAAACTCCTAACACGCATATACATGACCGCTCACTCTCCTGGCTTTGCCCGTCTGTACAGGCACTTCAATTTTCAATTTTGAGTGGCGGGGTTTGTCAGTTTCAGGGGCGGATCCAGAATTTCAAGTTAGGGGGGGCGCACTTAAAAAAATTGCGCCGAGCGGAGGGAGGCGCGAAAATTGTTGGGGTATTTCGTGTGAAAAATCACGATTTTACGCCAAAAAATCATATTTGGTGCCCCCCCCCTTGGATCCTCACCTAGAGTTCGCACTGATGATGATGAAGCGGTCTTGTGATTGTCTTCCAAACTCCCGCCATCACTATTACTGGGTGAGTAGTGTTGTTATAAACAGAGACAAATAAACCATATGTCTCTGTATAAAGAACACTGAATCATAATACACATTTATTCCACAAAATGTGTCCGATATGCATAACTAGTGGCTAATGAGTAGACCACAGTTAGGGTGGAAAGGAAAGTGCTTGGGGGGGGGGGGGGCAAATTTTCAAAAATGTCGACCAAAAAATGGTACTTTGCTCAATATTTTTTCCGCTTGGACCATGTTACAATTATGTTTTTTCTTAAAATTTTCGCCCCATTATGACGATTACATAAGCAGTTCGTTAAAAGAGAGCCGACGGCATTAACCTTCCTTTTAGTTGTTGGTAGTACACAAGGCCATTGGAAGATATAATATTGAAATCGAATGGTCACTAACTGTTTGAGCTAAAATCTATAACTTGTCAAGATCTCGTCATCTGTACGCAAAATATCTTACTACCGACGTAAGTTTTTAAGTTTTCAAATGACGATTAGAAGCAGGAATTCTTTTTACTGTACAATTGATCATTATCACTATACATGTATAGCACTATTGTCGGCGTTGTGGCGTATAAGACAAACATTGAATTATTCATACTATTGTTTGAAATATGTTCGAAAAACAGTAAGAGAAAATGATTTTCATCGACTGATGGGGTCATGGACCATCTATCGCATATAGCATACACCAACTTTCGATTCATTACAATATTGCTTGAATAGAAGCAACAAATATTACGTGGCTCAACATTGTTTCAAATTGTGATTAACTTATTATTTTAAGGCGAACAGCAGCTTGCTGCATGTGGACCTACATTTGTAATTATTGCAATTAAAGAAGCGATATTGAGGGTATTAAGTTTTTAATATGAAGCTGTAAGAGAAAATTAATCCCGTGTTGATAGTTTCTTGGTGTCGAAAGGAGCATAAGAAGTATTAAAAAAATGTATACTTATCCAGTTGTGGTTTAACATTGGTATTGGCTTTCATGATACAAAGTTTAAAATTATAAGCAATCTTAATGTAAGGTAAACAAAATATTTTAAGAATAATTGGTAACTAGAAGTATCAGTTATTATTTGCTTTGTCCCAAGAATAATTATAGATTAATACATGGCCTTTTTCATATTGCCCTTGTTATCAGCACGAGACCTTGATATCGGCCCTGAGGGCTTTAGTCGAGGGCTGATGACAAAGGCAATATGAAAAAGACCATGTATTAATCTATTTATCACATATTTTGCCAGGGCAGATAACATGTTATTGTCGTCGTAAAATGTTATTGCCCCGGAGGCAAATAACACGCCGCAAATTATGCTTTTATTACACATGCAAATTCGGCGTTATTCAATAAAATATGTGATAATGGTCTTTAAACCAACAGAGTCTACCTTAATAGCTAGTGTTCAATTAACTACGAACATTCATTGATTCTGCTATTGTACTGTCTATGTTTATGTTGTCATTCGTATTTGTAATTTAGTATATGTTCTTTTTGAGTAGAAGCGAATATATGCAACTTTTTATCGTGTATACATGTATTGCCGTTAGAGATCAATTTATCAAGAATGAAGGTTGAAACCCCATTAACCGGTTTAACCCGCCATATTTGTGTGTCTGTCCCAATTCAGGAACTGGATTTCCAGCATCATATGTCGTGGTATTTTTTGTGTTAAATGAGTTGAGGTGACATGCGATTTTTCGTTTTGTTCATAATTTTGGGATTGTCGACCATCACTGTTTTTAAAAACGTTCTTTATAAGGGAACGACCATTTAACTTGAAAGGGGGGGGGGGGGGGGGGAGGGGGTTATGTTTTTTTTCTAAAATAATATTCTGATTTTGGTGGAGGAAAAAAAAAAATCTGATTCAGAGTTTTTGTCATATAACCTAATGTTAAATTCTGGAAAAAAAATTCGCGCTTGGCGCAACAAAAAAAATAAATATACTAACTCTTGTGTTGTCCGAAAAAAAAATTCTGAACGAAACAAAAAAACATAACCCCCCCCCCCCCCCCCCTTTCAAGTTAAATGGTCGGTCCCTAATAGTCAAAACAGGAATGAAAATCAAAATATACTACTGTCGGTACTCTCCAACATACAACACAGAAAACTATAAAAATTGAGACGCACGATAAATCACAATAAAACTGGGATGTGAACGTGGGTGAGGGTGAGGGGTTTCGGCCAAATATGTGGCACCTTTTGTTTTTCTATAAGACGACACGAAGTTCATGTGTTCTTACAATATTTAGTGTAACTGATATTAAGCGAGGTTAAAAGGAATATCAAGATCCATTATACTACCAATCAAGTTGAAAATACATTTATTTTGAGCCTTTAAATCATTGCTATGTATATGTTATGCATGTAACTGATTAACTTGCGGGATTTTACAATCACTATCATATGATGTTTTACTGTCCCTTCATGGGATCCAAAAGTTGCCACATTTATCATAATTTCACGTTCCGATTTATAGATGATGCCCTTTCACTAAATATTTCTAGGTTTGGTGATTTTGTTGATCGCATATATCTCACTGAGCTTGAAATAAAGGATACTACAGATATAGCTAGCTCTCTCTCTCTCATGCCTTGGCTCACACCTTACACAGTGAGGGTCGGATAAGAACGAAACTTTACGGCAAAAGAGGTGAATTTTCCCATTGTGAGCTTTCTATTTATATGTAGCAACATTCCAGTAGCATCTGCATATGGAGTACATCTCTCTCAGTTAATCCGATATTCTAGAGCTTGTGGTTCCCATCATGCTTTCCTTGACAGAAACAAGGAAACTACTGAACCAAGGGTTCAAAGGTTACTAGTGATTAAGTTGAAGTCGTCACTTCGACAGTTTTAAGGTCGGCACCTTGACCTGGTTAATCTATGCGGAATATCTGTGTCACAAATGATCGCGGATATGTTCCGTTTGTCGTAATCACAATCTGGTCCTTTCCTCATTCATGACATTTCACGGGGATTGTAACAAGAGTTAACACGACGGATGCAACATGTGGAGCAGGAACTGGTTACCCTACACGAGTTCGCCCTCGTCTTTTTACATGCAATAGTGGGGTTCGTGTTGTATATTTTTGTCAAATTACATGTCTTCATGTTTTTGGATATGTGTTGTTGAGCCTGTATTTACGTTTACTTGTGTCCAACACGATTTCCATATCAGATGATGTTCGTATTGTTTAGCAGGAACATGACGGGTGTCACATGTGGAGTAAGACTGCTAACTCTTTCGGAGCACTTGGGTTCACCTCCAGTTTTTAGTGGGGATCGTGTTACTCGATCTTTAGTTTTATGCGTAGTGTTTTGAAGATTGTTGTTTGTCCCTTTGTCCTTTTTCTTTTGGCCATTGTGTTGTCTGGCCTTGTTCGATTTACTGATTCTGAATGCCCCTTTCGTATCTTCAAGTTCTTCTTTGTGAGTTCGACTTTCGACTGTGGTAAGATATACTCTATATGTACGTTATGTATCATAATTTGTCAATGGCTTTCGCAAGGTCGGTAGTTCTTTCCAGGTTTTTCGGTTTGAATATATTAAGTATCAAACACAAGGATATGGAAAATACGTTTTCGCATATAATGTAGTGTCACCAATGGAACATGAATTGCTAGCCCTTCCGGATCACTTGAGTTCACCTCTAGTTTATAGGGGGTTCATGTTGTACAAACTGTCGTTTTCTGTATAGTGCTCTGTTGACTATTACTTTTCTTTCGGTCTTTTTTTTTCATTTCGACATTGTATTGTCTGTCCCTCAAATCACGGCTTCTAATTACCCCTTTGATATCTTGACAAGTTGATTGATAACAAGAAAAAAACATTTAATTGTACAACAAATATACCAGTTAGATCAACACTTAAAACAAAGCATTTGTAAAAGATAACATAAACATTAATTCCTCGTCAATTTATAATATCCATAATCTCCATTCTCTGCTGTCATACATAATCTGGCTTTAATCATTTACGTTAAACAGCTATGCAGATCATCTCTTATCAAATAACCTGAAAAGAAGGAAAATATTTTTACACGTGTATGTGAAACAATCAAACAAAACGACAATAAGCAATTTTCAAATCTTTATGTAAAAAGGGATTTTTTATTATGCAAAGCATACTGTCTTATACATTTTGTTCAACATGGTTTCAACAAAATCTCGAAAGTATATTTTCAACTGATATTACTCATGATTTGTAAAAAGAGTAACATGACGGATGCCACTAGTTGAGTAGGAACTACTTACCCTTCCATGGCACCTGAGTGAGTTCAACCCCGCTTTTTAGTGGGTTCTTGTTGTACAATCTTTAGTTGTCTGTGTAGTGTTTAGTATATCATTGCTTGTTCTTTTGGTCATTGTATTGTCTGCTCGTCTTTGATTTACGGCTTTTGATTACACCTTTGGTACCTTCAAACCCTTCTTAGACGAATTATCAGAAATTTGTTAAAATCCATCCCCACAGGTCATGATAAAATTTATAATATACCTACCCCCAAGATGATCTTTGTGCTGTTGATCTGTAATTTTTCCCTCTCACAGATGTAGTGTAAGGAGGAACTGCATACTTTTTTAAATCGACAGCTTGTAGCCTCGCTCTCATAATGGCATTCTCTTCCTCGCTATTATGAAGTTTTTCCAGTAGAGTTACATTCTGGTCTCGTAATTCATTATTGCTTTCTTCTGTTTCTGTTAGTGTTCTTTCTAATTTTTCCTTATCCTTTTCCAGTTGTGATATAAGATCTATTTGGTCGTCTAAATCTTGTTGAATTTGGTTTATCTCGTTTTCGTGTTCGTCCTTGATTCGTGTTATTTTGTTTTCCAGTGATTTGATTTGTAATGCGAGATCTTTCTTTTCTTTGTCTGACGCTTTTATGTTCTGTTCCAGTCTAATTTTCTCTTTGTTCATGGCTCTCAGTCTTATCAACCGTTCTTCGTGGTCGTCTTTAAGTGCTTCCAGTGTTTCCTGAAGTTTTGTGTACTCTTTATTTTTAGACTGGAGTTTCTTCTCGATTTCATCTTTCTCTTTTTCCTTTTCTTGGACAGCTTTAGTGACAGCATCTGTTTTCTTACCTAATTCTTCAAGGAGAAAATTATTCTTCCGTTTTATGTCTTCATAATCTTTCTCTTTTGAAGCCAAATTCGATTTAAGCTGATCAACATTATTTTTCAATTCGTTAATTTTCCTTTCCAGTTCTTGTCTCTCAGACTGCATGTTGTCAAAGTTTGTTTTTAAGTCAGTATGTTGTCTCTGTAGAGAATTCATTTGTGCCCTGTCTTCTTTTCTTTCTGTTTCAAGATTGGTACGTAGCATTCTTAATTCTCCTTTAATTTCGTCTTTCATCTTTTCCAGATCTGTTTGTCGTACAGAATCATTTACATTTTGCAGGTCAGATGAAGCTGACGATGACATTGAAGGATTATTGAAGGCATCAACATTATCTTCCTTCTACAATAAAAACGTAGATATCAAATTTAGTGCGCACGACGCGTTTCTGGAATAACCTTCATCAGGTACACTCAAAATCGAAAGATTGGAAAGCCAAATAATTTAAAGTTTTGGGAGTAATAAAACCGAAGGGCTTAAACAGGATAGCCAAAATCAGCTAAGCTTACAATATTGTAATATTTACTTATTATTAAATATATTATTTCTTCGCATGATGTAACATTTAATCAAATAGAGATATTTCAACATTCTGCATGGACTTGGTCTCGCCCAAATGCACACTCCATCTTGCGGGAAGAGATTTGACGGTTTACACGTTTATAATTACTATGTAAAATGTAATTCACTGCCTTTCGCTATTGTGACTAGTAAGTGTATCAAAATATTTTTAATTTCTAAAAATAAGCGAAAAACTCTACCAAAATAGCCATAATCACCAATTACGGAAGCACAGCGAATAGTCAGGACAAACCCATTCGACGCTATTGACAGAAATATTACGGGATTCAGACGACCTAAATCAAATCTAATATGATGTGACTGCATTTGACAAATATAAGGTACGAAACAAACTACCTCTCATCATCTCATTTCCTTAAATAACGAAAAAGACAACGGCATATGCCGACGAAAATTAAGGTCATGGCTTGGGACAGATCCAAAAAGGTGGCGTGGTTAATCCTGTGAATGGGACCGAACCTCCTAACCTTAATAACTGGATCTCCAATGACAATACTGTAAAGATATAAACAATTTGGTACTCACGAAATTGCAGAATAATAGCTTTTCTGGCAAATTATAAGTTATATCGAAGTGATAAATGACAGGTACATTATTATAAAATACGCCAAATATTGTCCAAAAGAAAATGTTACTATTTTTTCCGTTCATGTTGGATTTAGAGCACAGTGTTCAATAAACTGTCTTAATGGTAACAGATTCTCGTGAGGTAGCTTCTACTTCACTATGCATGTTGTCTGTCTGTTTTTGCCCAACTCACTCATTTATTCATGCATACCGAAATTATCCCACAGTTTATATATATATGGAATTTTGTTGCACATGATTTAATGCTTCGAAATGTTGCATATAAAAATATTAGATGTAACATGTTCACGTAAAAACAATTTCTCAGTTTTTGGTGTACAGATATAAAACATTGAA
This sequence comes from Bathymodiolus brooksi, assembly GCA_963680875.1. Classification (NCBI taxonomy): domain Eukaryota; kingdom Metazoa; phylum Mollusca; class Bivalvia; order Mytilida; family Modiolidae; genus Bathymodiolus; species Bathymodiolus brooksi. The sequence goes on from OY804575.1 coordinate 62,479,315, forward strand.
CATTTTCAATATTTTGATATGGTTATCTCTCTTTGAACGTTTATTTAAGAAAATCAGATATTTCAATCAATTGCCTAAAGCACCGAAACAAGACACAATGTGCATAACATTGAAGTTCGAATTAAAAAACAAAATGAGCAATTGATTTGATCTGTAACCAATAAATGAAATAGTTATTCCTACCTTAAAGTTGTACATACGTACATGAACTTCTGTTATTGAATGCGAGTTATATATATCGGTCCTTCCCTCATTCATGAATTATCACTGGGTTTGTAAGAAGAGTAACACGACGGGTGCCACATGTGGAGTAGGAACTGCCTACCCTTCCGGAACCCCTGGGTTCAACTCCTGGATTTAGTGAGATTTTGTTACTCTATCTTTAGTTTTCTATGTAGTATTTTGTAGATCGTTGTTTGTCCTTTAGTCCTTTTTCTTTTGGCCATTGTAATGTCTGTCGTTCGAGTTACGGCTTCTGATTACCTCCCTTTGGTATCTTCAAACTTTTCTTATATATCACGATCGTAAATAAATCAGCTACACCATAATATGAGTAAGTGAGGGATTGTTTTCTAACGCTAAATGAGCAATATTGCAGCTATATCTTAGCGAAAACAAGTTACATTCGGTGAGATTATGATGATATCCGATTTGCACTAGATCAATAATTTCTTATTAAAAATACGTACTACTACTGGAACTTGTTTAAATCTGGTAATTGTACCTCTCTTATCTGCTATACCTGAAGATTAAAGAATGCTGTGTTAAATTGAATCATAAATTACTCCACATTTGCCAGTTATTTTGTGCAGGTTTAATGATAATCGAGGACATCGGAGTACCCGAAAAAAACAAACAAACAGAGGGGTAGTACCGCGCAAAGGAGAACTTAAATTTTGAGTTTCCATTGCGCAAACCTATGTATGAAACGTGACACACATTTACTTCCTGTTCTATTGCTGATTTGTGTACTAAGTATTTGTTTCGTTTTGCAGAAATAACGAGTTCACTTAAGTATCCCATAGTACGGAATCTAGGTCTTATTTCAATACTGGTGATCCGTGTTATCGTGTATTTTTCCTCATACCACACAACTATCGGATATCACTGTAGGTGGTTCCCCTGGAATTTCCATAAATCTTGCAAAACAACATTATAACATTCATTACGAGACTGGTGTTGAACGAAAGGTTATGGTGTTTAACGCCACTTTCAACAATATTTCAGTTATATCGTAGTGGAGGAAACCGGAGTACCCGGAAAAAAGAAAACCACCGACCTGCCGTAAGAAACTGATAATAATTAACACATAATGTTGTATGGAGTACACCTCGCCATGAGCGGGATTCGAACTCACAAATTTAGTGGTCATAAGCACTTGATTGCACAAGTGGCTGTAAATTTAATTACCACACGATCACGACGGCCCCTGGAGTTGAGAGAAATGGCAAGCAGCATTAAATGCAAATGTACGAGCACTAAAGTACAGTGAAACCTGTTTCAATAGACCACTATAAGGAAAAGTGGTCTTTTGATGTAGGTTCTCTCTTAATGAAGATTCAAATTTCATAAAATGTACTAGAATGGGAACAGAAATGAAGGGTTCTTAACACAGGTTTTGCCTAATACAGGTGGTCTTTAAGGCAGGGTTTACTGTAGTCGTAGACTGTTCATTAACACACCATTATATGCACCAGAGTATGATAACATAGATATATTTTACCTTTTAATACATATTTCAATTATGACAGCAATTAAGATTAAATATTTATACTTATAACCAAGTAACAAAATACAAATGATACTATATTTCTTTAGTTTGGAAAATTGTCAATTATTTATATTTTTATCTTTGCACTTTTTTTTTTTCATTATTAGTATTTCCCTTTGTTTTATGATCAAATCAGAATGTCACTTTTAAATATCAATTTCATTTCATTTAAAACAAATGAAAACAAAATGCTATCTAAAAAATCATATCAACTAGGCGCACTCAGGGATAACATTCAAAAGTGAAACAAAATCCTACCTTTAGTTTAAGAATTATGCTAAAGAGAGGTCAATGTAGATTAAATGTTTTTGTTATTATATATTTTTGATCTACTTCTTAAAAACTACTATCTGGATCAAATCAGCTGTTTAGCGTCACAATAATTACGAGAAAAGATTGGCAAATGATCAAATGAAAGCGTCCTGTGTGTTTTTAAAATGAAATTGCATTTCATCCTAGCGTATTGATTGATTGATTGATTGATTGATATTTAACGTTATATGATAAAGTACCTGTATTCCAACTGTATTCATGACAATTAAGAAGTTTGTATTCGTAGTAAAAAGGTTGCATCAGATAGGCGGAAGGAAAACGAAGATAAAGAATATAGTACAGAATATTCCATTGTAACGTGCTACACTGGGCAAAATGATCAATGCATACATCCATCATATTCGTAAATTTTGTAATTTACATTCAAAAGATGAAATACATATGTATTCACAAATATCACAACAAACAGGAGCAAAATATCCTGTTTCGTGAATGACACGCGTCGTGTTTAGCAGGACGACCGGAATATCAGAACAAAAATCTGACACGTAGTTTGTGCTATTTTTTGATAACTTTCCAGAAGCACAAATGCAGTTTAACGTACGTTTCTTAGATTAAATAAAAACAGTACAAATTGATGCTTATAAGGCAGTAGATACAAACAATAGTCGGGATAACATTTTGGGATAAATCTCTTAAATTAGTACTTGTTTGACATGATGAATGCTGATCAGTTAAGCTTCAAATATTTATGTACATGTTGAATATGTTTGTTAGATATATCGGTCTTGCCTCCGTTTCTGTGACTTTCTAATTATATTTTAGAACTGTTTCGACAGTGTGGTATATTTTTGCTTTTTTATTTTATTATATAAATGTATATAGATCTATACTTACCAATATATGTAGTTGAAGGATAAGATGTAAATTTCCCGTCCAGTTCATCAGCTATATGTTTGAAGCCTTTATTTCGTAGAGCCTTCAGAAATATCGAGACGGAATCTTGCTTAGACTTCAATAATATATACAGTAATTCCTCCATACGTTCTGGTTCAGTCATATGCCTGTTCTTAAGATCCATCCATTGGTCTACAGAAATGATATGCTTTTCTATAAGGGGGTCCACGATATGATTTAGAATCACAGACTGTTTCACCAGTCCCCAGTTTTTTGTGAGAATTTCATGTTCTTTGTTTCGATAATTTGATCTTTGCATATTTTCAGGTGAAGCTGAAAAACAGGTTTAATTTATTTATTAATTGAAGCGATGTAATATGCAATGTATGCAAACTTTAGAGTAAACCGAAGGGCCAATCAAGAATGGACAATCTAGAGACACCTCGTTAGCTGCTTTACTATGTTATCCTGGGCTTAAGTACCAAATATTTGTGGCCACGCGGTGTCGTATTTCATTAGATACAACAAAAGCTGGATGTCTCAAATCAGATCACATTTTACAAAACAATACTATGAAATTAAAAAAGTATTTATAAAAACGATGCACCCATTTGATATCTATTTCAGAAGGCAATATTAATAAAGAAATATGTTTTTCCGGATTTTTGCAATTGTTCCATACAACACGTATAAATCACCAAATGATACAATGAGGATATCACAAATGCTATAAGTCAACAGGAATAGGAAGACCTGCGCTAAAATTGTCCAAAGTTCTTTGTGAGCAGTTGGAATCACTCGGTATTCGTGGTCAGCAAACATTTAAATAGTGTATTTATGTTGTCATGGTGACTCACTCTTGTACGGTCTGTAATTTCTACTTAGAAATGTATGAAAATACACACATATTCCTATTCAAAAATATTTTGAAGGCTTTTAAATAATTTGGCCTTCAAATAATTATGGTTTGAGCGTACGTGATGAAGGTTATTCCAGAAACGCGTCGTGCGCACTAAATTTGATATCTAGTCTACGTTTTTATTTCTCTCTAAATCAGGAATAATATTTATGTAATATCACTGAAAGGATAGTTGGTTCATAAAAAGGCATTTTCTTTTATTTTTCGGATGCTAAATTTTATTTTTTAATTCCGAGTAATACATTGACTAATTGTTTATTGCTGAACCTCCAGCGAGCAGTTATTTCAGCTATATTTAGGACGATTAAGTAAAAGAAAAAGAGGACTTACGAAAAACCTCTATAATCGCTGTCTGAGATAGTTTCTTAGCCATTCATACATCAGGTTAAGATCGTTTTCAAATTCAGATGAAGGTACTTGTCAGGGAAATAGGAAGAATCTGAAATTATGATAAAACATTTTGATGATCAGGTTATTCTTGTTAAATTAAATATCAATAAAATAATAACCCTCACTGAATTTTAATGTAATACAGTTTAGCATTTTTGGAGGTAAAAATATTGAAGAGCAACTTACTTTATATTTTCTGGTTATAGCGGAGTGTTAACACAGCACGAACTCCTTGTTATGTTTTGGCAATACGATTGAGTCGCCGGGTCTTTGTACTAAATCGTTCCAAGGTCACCGAAATGGAAACGTGCTTCTTTTGTACAAATCAGTGTCATTACATTGTTTTAAATGAACCCGAAAGGCGTCATGCGCAGTAAATCAGATATCTACGTTTTTTTCTATTGCAAATTAAAAATATTGACAAATGCATTCTCGAAACCATGAAATATATACTATGTACATTAAATAGTTATATTCATGATTATTGACAGGAAGACACAATTTTATATTGACACATTTGGCAAGTGTCCATTGCTACACCATTACGTGGTATTACTTAATAAAGGTAATAACAAAATTACCGAACACCGAGCAATCTTCCAAAGGGAAAGGCAAAACTCACAAGTCAACAAACAGACAAAATCAGTCAACAACCGGAAAACTGGAAAAACCGCAATGGCCCTAACTTGGTACAGGCATTTCCAATGAAATGGTGGGTTGAATCAGATTTTACGGCGCCAAACCTCCCGCTTCCATTACGGTTAAAATGTTTTGTCTTGTTAATTAATATATTAACATTCATTACGGCCGACATATTTTTATCTTCCCGAGGAAAGATCTCGTGTTCAGAAACATGTGACTAGGCGAGGATCCAGTTATATCGTTAATGGGAATGTGAATTCTAGGCGAGTGGTTAAGTCCCATCAGTGCATGGTAGAGCCCCAGTGCGGGTAGCTGGTACAAAGCTCCCTAAAACTCCAAAACGTTTGAGGAATTACTAGTATCTAAATTAATGCTGTATAACATATGCAAATTGTAGATGGGACGTCGCTTATGCCCCCTCAAAATTTCCCGCTGCTGACTAATGTCTGGAACAGACGCATATATTTGGTCTACAGCAAAAATAAATATTTGTGCATAATCTGAAATATTACTTACTTGCATTTTTTTAATATTGAATAAATAAGGTCTTAGGCTTATGGTGTTTAACGCCACTTTCAACAATAGTTCAGTTATATCGTGGCGGTCAGTTGTATTGGTGTTAACCGGATTACCCGGAGAAAGCCACCGATCTGCCGCAAGACACTGACCAACTATATCACACTGTGTTGTATCGAGCACACCTCGCCATGAACTGTGTTCGAACTTATGAACAATGAAAACACTGTTAGGAAAGATGATTAACCATACCATCAACAATAACAGTTTTTATTCATCTCCTATTGTTCAAATATTCATTTTGGCATTTTACAATCACTTTTACAAAATACAATATATGGAAAATTAGGCCACAGTGTGAAGTTATTGCGGAAACAGGATAAGGCAAGATAAAAAAAAACAGACCACCGATTTCATGTTTTGGCAAGTCCGTGTGGCACCGGCCGGTAACGAAAACTACAATCCTCTTTGTAACCAAATTTGAGAGATCAACAGAAACGCAAACCCAAATACGCTCGTAAATATTTAACACCACAAGCTCTCCGTTTGCTTCAGTGTCAAAAGTAAGTTCCGAAATGGTACCAATTCAAGAACCGGCCTCTCTGGAAAACATAAAAGTCACCCGCTCCAATTTTGTACCAACCTGTAAATCTACCGGTAAATAACAACCTCTGTGGTAACTAACACAGAAGAAAAACAAAAAAAATATGAGCTAACGTACAATGTGGGAAAACGAAATGACCCATCTTCATCTTGCCATATCTCGTTTCACCCAACTGTGACAATATTTATTACTTGTTCATAAAAATTCACATACATACATCTTGAATACGCATGCAAATTTGAAATAACTAAAAACGAAAAAAATGCCATTGTCCAACAATTTTTCAAGTTAAGGATTTCCGTATTTTCAGGCTTCACACATGCATGTATTGACTGCACGTTCTATTGCTAAATGTCCTTTCATCTGCAGGCATCTGTGTTCTGGTACAACAAACGTATCTGACAAAAAATTAATAGCACAGCAATAGAATCTTCTCTTTTTGTTAGCCTAGGATTGGGGGATGGTGGGTCGGTTTTTTTTTGCAAGAGTATGTACTGGCCTCTCAGTTTTAAAGACAAAACTAGGTCCGTTATAAATAAAGAACCACAACTGGATTTGGATTCCGAAAATTTGACAAATTTCCCTTTTATTAAATCAATTTAGCCTTATATGATAAACTTTATTAATCAAAGATTCATTTCGACATTTTACAAACACAAACTACAATAGAAGGAAAATATGCCACAATGTGAAGTCTTGCCGAAACAGGATGAGACAATATAAAAAGACAGACCGCCGATTTCATAGTTTTGGCAAGTCCGTGCTTCACCGGTAACGGCGAAAGCTACAATCCTCCTTGTAATCAAAACAGAGAGATCAACTGGAATGCGAACCCAAAATATTTAACACCACAAACTCTCCGGGTTTTTTTCAGAGTCAAAAGTAAGTTCCGAAATGGTACCAATTCAAGAACCTATAAAAATAGTTTAATCCCTTCACTTTTTATTGAAGTGCCTGTACCAAACCAGGAAAGTGAGATGTCATGTATTATGTGTGTTAGAGGTCATGTATTTGTGTGTTAGAGGTCATGTATTTGTGTGTTAGGGGTATCGATTTTGCCTCTTTCTATGATTTTGTTTGGTTCGATATTAGAACTGTTCCTAGTGTGGTATTTTAGAACTGTTCCTAGTGTGGTATTTTAGAACTGTTCCTAGTGTGGTATTTTAGAACTGTTCCTAGTGTGGTATTTTAGAACTGTTCCTAGTGTGGTATTTTAGAACTGTTCCTAGTGTGGTATTTTAGAACTGTTCCTAGTGTGGTATTTTAGAACTGTTCCTACAGTGTGGTATTTTAGAACTGTTCCTAGTGTGGTATTTTAGAACTGTTCCTACAGTGTGGTATTTTAGAACTGTTCCTAGTGTGGTATTTTAGAACTGTTCCTACAGTGTGGTATTTTAGAACTGTTCCTAGTGTGGTATTTTAGAACTGTTCCTAGTGTGGTATTTTAGAACTGTTCCTAGTGTGGTATTTTAGAACTGTTCCTAGTGTGGTATTTTAGAACTGTTCCTAGTGTGGTATTTTAGAACTGTTCCTAGTGTGGTATTTTAGAACTGTTCCTAGTGTGGTATTTTAGAACTGTTCCTAGTGTGGTATTTTAGAACTGTTCCTAGTGTGGTATTTTAGAACTGTTCCTAGTGTGGTATTTTAGAACTGTTCCTAGTGTGGTATTTTAGAACTGTTCCTACAGTGTGGTATTTTAGAACTGTTCCTAGTGTGGTATTTTAGAACTGTTCCTAGTGTGGTATTTTAGAACTGTTCCTAGTGTGGTATTTTAGAACTGTTCCTACAGTGTGGTATTTTAGAACTGTTCCTAGTGTGGTATTTTAGAACTGTTCCTACAGTGTGGTATTTTAGAACTGTTCCTAGTGTGGTATTTTAGAACTGTTCCTAGTGTGGTATTTTAGAACTGTTCCTAGTGTGGTATTTTAGAACTGTTCCTAGTGTGGTATTTTAGAACTGTTCCTAGTGTGGTATTTTAGAACTGTTCCTACAGTTGTGGTATTTTAGAACTGTTCCTAGTGTGGTATTTTAGAACTGTTCCTAGTGTGGTATTTTAGAACTGTTCCTAGTGTGGTATTTTAGAACTGTTCCTAGTGTGGTATTTTAGAACTGTTCCTAGTGTGGTATTTTAGAACTGTTCCTAGTGTGGTATTTTAGAACTGTTCCTAGTGTGGTATTTTAGAACTGTTCCTACAGTTGTGGTATTTTAGAACTGTTCCTAGTGTGGTATTTTAGAACTGTTCCTAGTGTGGTATTTTAGAACTGTTCCTAGTGTGGTATTTTAGAACTGTTCCTAGTGTGGTATTTTAGAACTGTTCCTACAGTGTGGTATTTTAGAACTGTTCCTAGTGTGGTATTTTAGAACTGTTCCTACAGTGTGGTATTTTAGAACTGTTCCTAGTGTGGTATTTTAGAACTGTTCCTAGTGTGGTATTTTAGAACTGTTCCTACAGTGTGGTATTTTAGAACTGTTCCTAGTGTGGTATTTTAGAACTGTTCCTAGTGTGGTATTTTAGAACTGTTCCTAGTGTGGTATTTTAGAACTGTTCCTAGTGTGGTATTTTAGAACTGTTCCTAGTGTGGTATTTTAGAACTGTTCCTACAGTTGTGGTATTTTAGAACTGTTCCTAGTGTGGTATTTTAGAACTGTTCCTAGTGTGGTATTTTAGAACTGTTCCTAGTGTGGTATTTTAGAACTGTTCCTAGTGTGGTATTTTAGAACTGTTCCTAGTGTGGTATTTTAGAACTGTTCCTAGTGTGGTATTTTAGAACTGTTCCTAGTGTGGTATTTTAGAACTGTTCCTAGTGTGGTATTTTAGAACTGTTCCTACAGTTGTGGTATTTTAGAACTGTTCCTAGTGTGGTATTTTAGAACTGTTCCTAGTGTGGTATTTTAGAACTGTTCCTAGTGTGGTATTTTAGAACTGTTCCTAGTGTGGTATTTTAGAACTGTTCCTAGTGTGGTATTTTAGAACTGTTCCTACAGTGTGGTATTTTAGAACTGTTCCTAGTGTGGTATTTTAGAACTGTTCCTACAGTGTGGTATTTTAGAACTGTTCCTAGTGTGGTATTTTAGAACTGTTCCTAGTGTGGTATTTTAGAACTGTTCCTACAGTGTGGTATTTTAGAACTGTTCCTAGTGTGGTATTTTAGAACTGTTCCTACAGTGTGGTATTTTAGAACTGTTCCTAGTGTGGTATTTTAGAACTGTTCCTAGTGTGGTATTTTAGAACTGTTCCTACAGTGTGGTATTTTAGAACTGTTCCTAGTGTGGTATTTTAGAACTGTTCCTACAGTGTGGTATTTTAGAACTGTTCCTAGTGTGGTATTTTAGAACTGTTCCTAGTGTGGTATTTTAGAACTGTTCCTACAGTGTGGTATTTTAGAACTGTTCCTAGTGTGGTATTTTAGAACTGTTCCTAGTGTGGTATTTTAGAACTGTTCCTACAGTGTGGTATTTTTGAACTGTTCCTACAGTGTGGTATTTTTGAACTGTTCCTACAGTTGTGTTATTTTTTAACTGTTCCTACAGTGTGGTATTTTAGAACTGTTCCTACAGTGTGGTATTTTAGAACTGTTCCTAGTGTGGTATTTTAGAACTGTTCCTAGTGTGGTATTTTAGAACTGTTCCTACAGTGTGGTATTTTTGAACTGTTCCTACAGTGTGGTATTTTTGAACTGTTCCTACAGTTGTGTTATTTTTTAACTGTTCCTACAGTGTGGTATTTTAGAACTGTTCCTACAGTGTGGTATTTTAGAACTGTTCCTAGTGTGGTATTTTAGAACTGTTCCTAGTGTGGTATTTTAGAACTGTTCCTACAGTGTGGTATTTTTGAACTGTTCCTACAGTGTGGTATTTTTGAACTGTTCCTACAGTTGTGTTATTTTTTAACTGTTCCTACAGTGTGGTATTTTAGAACTGTTCCTACAGTGTGGTATTTTAGAACTGTTCCTACAGTGTGGTATTTTAGAACTGTTCCTACAGTGTGGTATTTTAGAACTGTTCCTACAGTGTGGTATTTTAGAACTGTTCCTACAGTGTGGTATTTTAGAACTGTTCCTACAGTGTGGTATTTTAGAACTGTTCCTACAGTGTGGTATTTTTTAACTGTTCCTACAGTGTGGTATTTTAGAACTGTTCCTACAGTGTGGTATTTTTTAACTGTTCCTACAGTGTGGTATTTTAGAACTGTTCCTACAGTGTGGTATTTTAGAACTGTTCCTACAGTGTGGTATTTTAGAACTGTTCCTACAGTGTGGTATTTTAGAACTGTTCCTACAGTGTGGTATTTTAGAACTGTTCCTACAGTGTGGTATTTTTTAACTGTTCCTACAGTGTGGTATTTTTGAACTGTTCCTAGTGTGGTATTTTAGAACTGTTCCTACAGTGTGGTATTTTTGAACTGTTCCTACAGTGTGGTATTTTTGAACTGTTCCTACAGTGTGGTATTTTTTAACTGTTCCTACAGTGTGGTATTTTAGAACTGTTCCTACAGTGTGGTATTTTAGAACTGTTCCTACAGTGTGGTATTTTAGAACTGTTCCTACAGTGTGGTATTTTAGAACTGTTCCTACAGTGTGGTATTTTAGAACTGTTCCTAGTGTGGTATTTTAGAACTGTTCCTAGTGTGGTATTTTAGAACTGTTCCTAGTGTGGTATTTTAGAACTGTTCCTAGTGTGGTATTTTAGAACTGTTCCTAGTGTGGTATTTTAGAACTGTTCCTACAGTGTGGTATTTTAGAACTGTTCCTAGTGTGGTATTTTAGAACTGTTCCTACAGTGTGGTATTTTAGAACTGTTCCTAGTGTGGTATTTTAGAACTGTTCCTAGTGTGGTATTTTAGAACTGTTCCTACAGTGTGGTATTTTAGAACTGTTCCTAGTGTGGTATTTTAGAACTGTTCCTACAGTGTGGTATTTTAGAACTGTTCCTAGTGTGGTATTTTAGAACTGTTCCTAGTGTGGTATTTTAGAACTGTTCCTACAGTGTGGTATTTTAGAACTGTTCCTAGTGTGGTATTTTAGAACTGTTCCTACAGTGTGGTATTTTAGAACTGTTCCTAGTGTGGTATTTTAGAACTGTTCCTAGTGTGGTATTTTAGAACTGTTCCTACAGTGTGGTATTTTAGAACTGTTCCTAGTGTGGTATTTTAGAACTGTTCCTAGTGTGGTATTTTAGAACTGTTCCTACAGTGTGGTATTTTTGAACTGTTCCTACAGTGTGGTATTTTTGAACTGTTCCTACAGTTGTGTTATTTTTTAACTGTTCCTACAGTGTGGTATTTTAGAACTGTTCCTACAGTGTGGTATTTTAGAACTGTTCCTAGTGTGGTATTTTAGAACTGTTCCTAGTGTGGTATTTTAGAACTGTTCCTACAGTGTGGTATTTTTGAACTGTTCCTACAGTGTGGTATTTTTTAACTGTTCCTACAGTTGTGTTATTTTTTAACTGTTCCTACAGTGTGGTATTTTAGAACTGTTCCTACAGTGTGGTATTTTAGAACTGTTCCTAGTGTGGTATTTTAGAACTGTTCCTAGTGTGGTATTTTAGAACTGTTCCTACAGTGTGGTATTTTTGAACTGTTCCTACAGTGTGGTATTTTTGAACTGTTCCTACAGTTGTGTTATTTTTTAACTGTTCCTACAGTGTGGTATTTTAGAACTGTTCCTACAGTGTGGTATTTTAGAACTGTTCCTACAGTGTGGTATTTTAGAACTGTTCCTACAGTGTGGTATTTTAGAACTGTTCCTACAGTGTGGTATTTTAGAACTGTTCCTACAGTGTGGTATTTTAGAACTGTTCCTACAGTGTGGTATTTTAGAACTGTTCCTACAGTGTGGTATTTTTTAACTGTTCCTACAGTGTGGTATTTTAGAACTGTTCCTACAGTGTGGTATTTTTTAACTGTTCCTACAGTGTGGTATTTTAGAACTGTTCCTACAGTGTGGTATTTTAGAACTGTTCCTACAGTGTGGTATTTTAGAACTGTTCCTACAGTGTGGTATTTTAGAACTGTTCCTACAGTGTGGTATTTTTTAACTGTTCCTACAGTGTGGTATTTTTGAACTGTTCCTAGTGTGGTATTTTAGAACTGTTCCTACAGTGTGGTATTTTTGAACTGTTCCTACAGTGTGGTATTTTTGAACTGTTCCTACAGTTGTGTTATTTTTTAACTGTTCCTACAGTGTGGTATTTTAGAACTGTTCCTACAGTGTGGTATTTTAGAACTGTTCCTACAGTGTGGTATTTTAGAACTGTTCCTACAGTGTGGTATTTTAGAACTGTTCCTACAGTGTGGTATTTTAGAACTGTTCCTACAGTGTGGTATTTTTTAACTGTTCCTACAGTGTGGTATTTTAGAACTGTTCCTACAGTGTGGTATTTTTTAACTGTTCCTACAGTGTGGTATTTTAGAACTGTTCCTACAGTGTGGTATTTTAGAACTGTTCCTACAGTGTGGTATTTTAGAACTGTTCCTACAGTGTGGTATTTTAGAACTGTTCCTACAGTGTGGTATTTTAGAACTGTTCCTACAGTGTGGTATTTTTTAACTGTTCCTACAGTGTGGTATTTTTTAACTGTTCCTACAGTGTGGTATTTTAGAACTGTTCCTTCAGTGTGGAATATTAGAACTGTTCCTACAGTGTGGTATTTTAGAACTGCTCCTACAGTGTGGTATTTTTGAACTGTTCCTACAGTGTGGTATTTTTGAACTGTTCCTATAGTGTGGTATTTTTGAACTGTTCCTACAGTGTGGCATTTTTGAACTGTTCCTAGTGTGGTATTTTTGAACTGTTCCTACAGTGTGGTATTTTAGAACTGTTCCTACAGTGTGGTATATTAGAACTGTTCCTAGAGTGTGGTATTTTAGAACTGCTCCTACAGTGTGGTATTTTAGAACTGTACCTACAGTGTGGTATTTTTGAACTGTTTCTACAGTGTGGTATTTTTGAACTGTTCCTACAGTGTGGTATTTTTGAAATGTTCCTACATTGTGGTATTTTAGAACTGTTCCTACAGTGTGGTATTTTAGAACTGTTCCTACAGTGTGGTATTTTTTAACTGTTCCTACAGTGTGGTATTTTAGAACTGTTCCTACAGTGTGGTATTTTAGAACTGTTCCTACAGTGTGGTATTTTTTAACTGTTCCTACAGTGTGGTATTTTTCAACTGTTCCTACAGTGTGGTATTTTTGAACTGTTCCTACAGTGTGGTATTTTTGAACTGTTTCTACAGTGTGGTATTTTTGAACTGTTCCTACAGTGTGGTATATTAGAACTGTTTCTAGAATGTGGTATTTTAGAACTGTTCCTAGTGTGGTATTTTAGAACTGTTCCTACAGTGTGGTATTTTTGAACTGTTCCTACAGTGTGGTATTTTTGTACTGTTCCTAGTGTGGTATTTTTGAACTGTTCCTACAGTGTGGTATTTTAGAACTGTTCCTACAGTGTGGTATATTAGAACTGTTCCTAGAGTGTGGTATTTTAGAATTGTTCCTAGTGTGGTATTGTAGAACTGTTCCTACAGTGTGGTATTTTAGAACTGTACCTACAGTGTGGTATTTTTGAACTGTTCCTACAGTGTGGTATTTTTGAACTGTTCCTACAGTGTGGTATTTTTGAACTGTTCCTACAGTGTGGTATTTTTGAACTGTTCCTACAGTGTGGTAATTTTGAACTGTTCCTACAGTGTGGTATTTTTGAACTGTTCCTACAGTGTGGTATTTTTGAACTGTTCCTACAGTGTGGTATTTTTGAACTGTTCCTACAGTGTGGTATTTTAGAACTGTTCCTACAGTGTGGTATATTAGAACTGTTCCTAGAGTGTGGTATTTTAGAACTATTCCTAGTGTGGTATTTTAAAACTGTTCCTACAGTGTGGTATTGTTGAACTGTTCCTACAGTGTGGTATTTTTGAACTGTTCCTAGTGTGGTATTTTTGAACTGTTCCTTCATTGTGGTATTTTAGAACTGTTCCTACAGTGTGGTATATTAGAACTGTTCCTAGAGTGTGGTATTTTAGAACTGTTCCTAGTGTGGTATTTTAGAACTGTTCCTACAGTGTGGTATTTTTTAACTGTTCCTACAGTGTGGTATTTTAGAACTGTTCCTACAGTGTGGTATTTTTTAACTGTTCCTACAGTGTGGTATTTTAGAACTGTTCCTACAGTGTGGTATTTTAGAACTGTTCCTACAGTGTGGTATTTTAGAACTGTTCCTACAGTGTGGTATTTTAGAACTGTTCCTACAGTGTGGTATTTTAGAACTGTTCCTACAGTGTGGTATTTTTTAACTGTTCCTACAGTGTGGTATTTTTTAACTGTTCCTACAGTGTGGTATTTTAGAACTGTTCCTTCAGTGTGGAATATTAGAACTGTTCCTACAGTGTGGTATTTTAGAACTGCTCCTACAGTGTGATATTTTTGAACTGTTCCTACAGTGTGGTATTTTTGAACTGTTCCTACAGTGTGGTATTTTTGAACTGTTCCTACAGTGTGGTATTTTAGAACTGTTCCTACAGTGTGGTATTTAAGAACTGTTCCTACAGTGTGGTATTTTTTAACTGTTCCTACAGTGTGGTATTTTTCAACTGTTCCTACAGTGTGGTATTTTTGAACTGTTCCTACAGTGTGGTATTTTTGAACTGTTTCTACAGTGTGGTATTTTTGAACTGTTCCTACAGTGTGGTATTTTTGAACTGTTCTTACAGTGTGGTATTCTAGAACTGTTCCTAGTGTGGTATTTTTGAACTGTTCCTACAGTGTGGTATTTTAGAACTGTTCCTACAGTGTGGTATATTAGAACTGTTTCTAGAATGTGGTATTTTAGAACTGTTCCTAGTGTGGTATTTTAGAACTGTTCCTACAGTGTGGTATTTTTGAACTGTTCTTACAGTGTGGTATTTTTGAACTGTTCCTAGTGTGGTATTTTTGAACTGTTCCTACAGTGTGGTATTTTAGAACTGTTCCTACAGTGTGGTATATTAGAACTGTTCCTAGAGTGTGGTATTTTAGAATTGTTCCTAGTGTGGTATTTTAGAACTGTTCCTACAGTGTGGTATTTTAGAACTGTACCTACAGTGTGGTATTTTTGAACTGTTCCTACAGTGTGGTATTTTTGAACTGTTCCTACAGTGTGGTATTTTTGAACTGTTCCTACAGTGTGGTAATTTTGAACTGTTCCTACAGTGTGGTATTTTTGAACTGTTCCTACAGTGTGGTATTTTTGAACTGTTCCTACAGTGTGGTATTTTTGAACTGTTCCTACAGTGTGGTATTTTTGAACTGTTCCTACAGTGTGGTATTTTAGAACTGTTCCTACAGTGTGGTATATTAGAACTGTTCCTAGAGTGTGGTATTTTAGAACTATTCCTAGTGTGGTATTTTAAAACTGTTCCTACAGTGTGGTATTGTTGAACTGTTCCTACAGTGTGGTATTTTTGAACTGTTCCTAGTGTGGTATTTTTGAACTGTTCCTTCATTGTGGTATTTTAGAACTGTTCCTACAGTGTGGTATATTAGAACTGTTCCTAGAGTGTGGTATTTTAGAACTGTTCCTAGTGTGGTATTTTAGAACTGTTCCTACAGTGTGGTATTTTAGAACTGTACCTACAGTGTGGTATTTTTGAACTGTTCCTACAGTGTGGTATTTTTGAACTGATCCTACAGTGTGGTATTTTTGAACTGTTCCTACAGTGTGGTATTTTTTAACTGTTCCTACAGTGTGGTATTTTTGAACTGTTCCTACAGTGTGGTATTTTTGAACTGTTCCTACAGTGTGGTATTTTTGAACTGTTCCTACAGTGTGGTATTTTTGAACTGTTCCTACAGTGTGGTATTTTAGAACTGTTCCGACAGTGTGGTATTTTAGAACTGTTCCTACAGTGTGGTATTTTTGAACTGTTCCTACAGTGTGGTATTTTTGAACTGTTCCTACAGTGTGGTATTTTTGAACTGTTCCTAGTGTGGTATTTTTGAACTGTTCCTACAGTGTGGTATTTTAGAACTGTTCCTAGTGTGGTATTTTTGAACTGTTCCTACAGTGTGGTATTTTAGAACTGTTCCTACAGTGTGGTATTTTTGAACTGTTCCTACAGTGTGGTATTTTAGAACTGTTCTTACAGTGTATTATTTTAGAACTGTTCCTACAGTGTGGTATTTTTGAACTGTTCCTACAGTGTGGTATTTTAGAACTGTTCCTACAGTGTGGTATATTAGAACTGTTCCTAGAGTGTGGTATTTTAGAACTGTTCCTAGTGTAGTATTTTAGAACTGTTCCTACAGTGTGGTATTGTTGAACTGTTCCTACAGTGTGGTATTTTTTAACTGTTCCTAGTGTGGTATTTTTGAACTGTTCCTACAGTGTGCTATTTTAGAACTGTTCCTACAGTGTGGTATATTAGAACTGTTCCTACAGTGTGGTATTTTTTAACTGTTCCTAGTGTGGTATTTTTGAACTGTTCCTACAGTGTGCTATTTTAGAACTGTTCCTACAGTGTGGTATTTTAGAACTGTTCCTAGTGTGGTATTTTAGAACTGTTCCTACAGTGTGCTATTTTAGAACTGTTCCTACAGTGTGGTATATTAGAACTGTTCCTACAGTGTGGTATTTTTTAACTGTTCCTAGTGTGGTATTTTTGAACTGTTCCTACAGTGTGCTATTTTAGAACTGTTCCTACAGTGTGGTATTTTAGAACTGTTCCTAGTGTGGTATTTTAGAACTGTTCCTACAGTGTGGTATTTTTGAACTGTTCCTACAGTGTGGTATTTTTGAACTGTTCCTACAGTGTGGTATTTTTGAACTGTTCCTACAGTGTGGTATTTTTGAACTGTTCCTACAGTGTGGTATTTTTGAACTGTTCCTACAGTGTGGTATTTTTGAACTGTTCCTACAGTGTGGTATTTTAGAACTGTTCCTACAGTGTGGTATTTTTGAACTGTTCCTACAGTGTGGTATTTTAGAACTGTTCCTACAGTGTGGTATTTTTGAACTGTTCCTACAGTGTGGTATTTTTGAACTGTTCCTAGAGTGTGGTATTTTTGAACTGTTCCTACAGTGTGGTATTTTTGAACTGTTCCTACCGTGTGGTATTTTTGAACTGTTCCTACAGTGTGGTATTTTAGAACTGTTCCGACAGTGTGGTATTTTAGAACTGTTCCTACAGTGTGGTATTTTTGAACTGTTCCTACAGTGTGGTATTTTTGAACTGTTCCTAGTGTGGTATTTTTGAACTGTTCCTACAGTGTGGTAATTTAGAACTGTTCCTACAGTGTGGTATATTAGAACTGTTCCTAGAGTGTGGTATTTTAGAACTGTTCCTAGTGTGGTATTTTAGAACTGCTCCTACAGTGTGGTATTTTAGAAATGTACCTACAGTGTGGTATTTTTGAACTGTTTCTACAGTGTGGTATTTTTGAACTGTTCCTACAGTGTGGTATTTTTGAACTGTTCCTACATTGTGGTATTTTAGAACTGTTCCTAGTGTGGTATTTTAGAACTGTTCCTACAGTGTGGTATTTTAGAACTGTACCTACAGTGTGGTATTTTTGAACTGTTCCTACAGTGTGGTATTTTTGAACTGTTCCTACAGTGTGGTATTTTTGAACTGTTCCTACAGTGTGGTATTTTTGAACTGTTCCTACAGTGTGGTATTTTAGAACTGTTCCTACAGTGTGGTATTTTTGAACTGTTCCTACAGTGTGGTATTTTAGAACTGTTCCTACAGTGTGGTATTTTTGAACTGTTCCTACAGTGTGGTATTTTTGAACTGTTCCTACAGTGTGTTATTTTAGAACTGTTCCTACAGTGTGGTATTTTTGAACTGTTCCTACAGTGTGGTATTTTTGAACTGTTCCTACAGTGTGGTATTTTTTAACTGTTCCTACAGTGTGGTATTTTAGAACTGTTCCTACAGTGTGGTATTTTTGAACTGTTCCTACAGTGTGGTATTTTTGAACTGTTCCTAGAGTGTGGTATTTTTGAACTGTTCCTACAGTGTGGTATTTTTGAACTGTTCCTACAGTGTGGTATTTTTGAACTGTTCCTACAGTGTGGTATTTTTTAACTGTTCCTACAGTGTGGTATTTTAGAACTGTTCCTACAGTGTGGTATTTTTGAACTGTTCCTACAGTGTGGTATTTTTGAACTGTTCCTAGAGTGTGGTATTTTTGAACTGTTCCTACAGTGTGGTATTTTTGAACTGTTCCTACAGTGTGGTATTTTTGAACTGTTCCTACAGTGTGGTATTTTTGAACTGTTCCTACAGTGTGGTATTTTAGAACTGTTCCTACAGTGTGGTATTTTTGAACTGTTCCTACAGTGTGGTATTTTTGAACTGTTCCTACAGTGTAGTATTTTTTGTTTTTCATTTTATAAGTAAAAGAATTTCCGCTCGTTTACCTTTGTCAATCAAGGGACATCTTATCACTTTGAAACTGATTTATTGTTTATTAATTTATCCTCGTAATGTAGGCAGTCGACATTATTGTCGATTGATTAAATTATTATTATTTAACTCCAAGGGAGCAGAATAAGGACAGCTATATGCATGTTCAGAACAAGAGCAGAATAAGGTCAGCTATATGCATGTTCAGAACAAGAGCAGAATAAGGTCAGCTATATGTATGTTCAGAACAAGAGCAGAATAAGATCAGCTATATGCATGTTCAGAACAAGAGCAGAATAAGGTCAGCTATATGCATGTTCAGAACAAGAGCAGAATAAGGTCAGCTATATGCATGTTCAGAACAAGAGCAGAATAAGGTCAGCTATATGCATGTGCAGAACAAGCAGAATAAGATCAGCTATATGCATGTTCAGAACAAGAGCAGAATAAGGTCAGCTATATGTATGTTCAAAACAAGAGCAGAATAAGATCAGCTATATGCATGTTCAGAACAAGAGCAGAATAAGGTCAGCTATATGCATGTTCAGAACAAGCAGAATAAGATCAGCTAATGCATGTTCAGAACAAGCAGAATAAGATCAGCTATATGCATGTTCAGAACAAGAGCAGAATAAGGTCAGCTATATGCATGTTCAGAACAAGAGCAGAATAAGGTCAGCTATATGCATGTTTAGAACAAGAGCAGAATAAGGTCAGCTATATGTATGTTCAGAACAAGAGCAGAATAAGATCAGCTATATGCATGTTCAGAACAAGAGCAGAATAAGGTCAGCTATATGCATGTTCAGAACAAGCAGAATAAGATCAGCTATATGCATGTTCAGAACAAGCAGAATAAGATCAGCTATATGCATGTTCAGAACAAGAGCAGAATAAGGTCAGCTATATGCATGTTCAGAACAAGAGCAGAATAAGGTCAGCTATATGTATGTTCAGAACAAGAGCAGAATAAGGTCAGCTATATGTATGTTCAGAACAAGAGCAGAATAAGGTCAGCTATATGCATGTTCAGAACAAGCAGAATAAGATCAGCTATATGCATGTTCAGAACAAGAGCAGAATAAGGTCAGCTATATGCATGTTCAGAACAAGCAGAATAAGATCAGCTATATGCATGTTCAGAACAAGCAGAATAAGATCAGCTATATGCATGTTCAGAACAAGAGCAGAATAAGGTCAGCTATATGCATGTTCAGAACAAGAGCAGAATAAGGTCAGCTATATGCATGTTCAGAACAAGAGCAGAATAAGGTCAGCTATATGTATGTTCAGAACAAGAGCAGAATAAGATCAGCTATATGCATGTTCAGAACAAGAGCAGAATAAGGTCAGCTATATGCATGTTCAGAACAAGCAGAATAAAATCAGCTATATGCATGTTCAGAACAAGCAGAATAAGATCAGCTATATGCATGTTCAGAACAAGAGCAGAATAAGGTCAGCTATATGCATGTTCAGAACAAGAGCAGAATAAGGTCAGCTATATGCATGTTCAGAACAAGAGCAGAATAAGGTCAGCTATATGCATGTTCAGAACAAGCAGAATAAGATCAGCTATATGCATGTTCAGAACAAGCAGAATAAGATCAGCTATATGCATGTATAGAACAAGAGCAGAATAAGGTCAGCTATATGCATGTTCAGAACAAGAGCAGAATAAGGTCAGGTATATGCATGTTCAGAACAAGAGCAGAATAAGGTCAGCTATATGTATGTTCAGAACAAGAGCAGAATAAGGTCAGCTATATGTATGTTCAGAACAAGAGCAGAATAAGGTCAGCTATATGCATGTTCAGAACAAGCAGAATAAGATCAGCTATATGCATGTTCAGAACAAGCAGAATAAGATCAGCTATATGCATGTTCAGAACAAGAGCAGAATAAGGTCAGCAATATGCATGTTCAGAACAAGCAGAATAAGATCAGCTATATGCATGTTCAGAACAAGCAGAATAAGGTCAGCTATATTCATCTATATTATCATCTACACCAGGTGTTTCTGAACAAATGTATAGAGCTGCTATATTATCATCTACACGAGGTGTTTCTGTACAAATGTACAGAGCTGCTATATTATCATCTACACGAGGTGTTTCTGTACAAATGTACAGCGCTGCTATATTTCCATCTACACGAGGTGTTTCTGTACAAATATACAGAGCTGCTATATTATCATCTACACGAGGTGTTTATGTACAAATATACAGAGCTGCTATATTATCATCTACACGAGGTGTTTCTGTACAAATATACAGAGCTGCTATATTATCATCTACACCAGGTGTTTCTGTACAAATGTACAGAGCTGCTATATTATCATCTACACCAGGTGTTTCTGTACAGATATACAGAGCTGCTATATTATCATCTACACCAGGTGTTTCTGTACAAATATACAGAGCTTCTATATTATCATCTACACCAGGTGTTTCTGTACAAATGTACAGAGCTGCTATATTATCATCTACAGGAGGTGTTTCTGTACAAATGTACAGAACTGCTATATTATCATCTACACGAGGTGTTTCTGTACAAACGTACAGAGCTGCTATATTATCATCTACACCAGGTGTTTCTGTACACATGTACAGAGCTGCTATATCATCATCTACACCAGGTGTTTCTGTACAAATGTACAGAGCTGCTATATTATATCTACACGAGGTGTTTCTGTACAAATGTACAGAGCCTCTATATTATTATCTGCACAAAGTGTTTCTGTACAAATGTACAGAGCTGCTATATTATCATCTACACGAGTTGTTTCTGTACAAATGTACAGAGCTGCTATATTATCATCTACACCAGGTGTTTCTGTACAAATGTACAGAGCTGCTATATTATCATCTACACGAGGTGTTTCTGTACAAATGTACAGAGCTGCTATATTATCATCTACACGAGGTGTTTCTGTACAAATATACAGAGCTGCTATATTATCATCTACACGAGGTGTTTCTGTACAAATGTACAGAGCTGCTATAGTATCATCTACACGAGGTGTTTCTGTACAAATGTACAGAGCTGTTATATTATCATCTACACGAGGTGTTTCTGTACAAATATACAGAGCTGCTATATTATCATCTACACGAGGTGTTTCTGTACAAATGTACAGAGCTGCTATATTATCATCTAAACCAGGTGTTTCTGTACAAATGTACAGAGCTGCTATATTATCATCTACACCAGGTGTTTCTGTACAAATGTACAGAGCTGCTACATTATCATCTACACGAGGTGTTTCTGTACAAATGTACAGAGCTGCTATATTATCATCTACACCAGGTGTTTCAAACAAAATTCAAAAAGATAAAACATGCTACTCCGAGGAACAAGTGATCAATATGCAGGAGTTCCTCATCGATAACATATTTGTCTCCTTTGGAGGGACACTGTTTCAGCAGGCCGTCGTCATACCAATGGATACGAATTGTGCCCTTCTTCTAGTCGATTTATTTTTATACTCATATGAGTCGGAGTTTCTTCAAAAGCTTGAAAAAGATAAGAAGATTCATGTAGCTAGAGCCTTTAATTTCACATACAGGTATATTGATGACGTTTTATCTATCAATAATTCTAGATTTACAGAATTTCTTCCATTGATATATCCTCCAGAGCTGAAATTAAAGAGACCACAGACACAGCTTCGTCCGCAACATTTTTGGATTTATACCTCGAATTTGACGACAGTGGTCAACTCAGTACAAAAATTTATGATAAACCGGACGACTTCAATTTTAAAATCATAAATTTTCCAAATATGTGCAGCAATATACCAGCTTCTCCTGGATATGGTGTTTACATCTCGCAATTGATTCGTTATGCAAGGGTCACTAGCAATTATTCTGATTTCTTGAAACGTCATCTTTATCTGAGAAACAGGCTACTGGACCAGGGCTATAAAAAGATTCGCCTTATTCGATCTCTTAAAAAGTTTATATTCCGATACCAAGATCTTGTCGAAATATATTCTGCCTCTCTCTGCAGAGACAATGGTGAATGATGGATGTTCACAAAGTGAAAATGTATAAAGATAAGGAAGTCAACAACAATGTCAAGGATATTTTTTGTCAATGTGTGACGTAAAAATGTTTTTGACATTTACTTTCGTAGTTAAAATACTTCAAGGGACTCGTGGTTGTTGATGGAGATGGTTCACGATAGATGTTCCACCTTCCTCACTGGATTTAGCACTGCGTTGACTACTATTTTACCTATTTTGTTCCAGTATTGTTATAAATGCTGTTATAGTGACAACCGGAACCTTTGAACCGTAATAAAAGCAGGAGGTTTGGCGCCGTAAGATCTGATTCAACCCACCATTTCTTTGGAAATGCCTGTACCAAGTCAGGGTCATTACGGTTTTCCCAGTTTCCGGTTGTTGACTGATTTTGTCCGTTTATATACTTATGAGTTTTGACTTTCTCTTTGGAAGATTGTTCGGAGTTCGATAATTTTGTTATTACCCTTATTAGGCACTATTAATGTCTAAAATTTCTCCATCTACGATTTTCCTTTCCTTTGACATCCACTATCCAAGATGCATAAATTATACTGTGAGCAGTATCTCAGAAATAAAGCATACTATTTTGTCTTACTTTGCAGTCCAATCCTGACCTCAATGTAACCAAGGAAAAACACAAAATGTGTTTATAGTTACACACCAAAGCATGCGCATCGGATTTGCAATCTTCAAACTATTGCACGCTTCTCATGCCAATTAGATATTTCTAATATCTAACATAGAATAAATCAGTAAATATGTTCATATTGCCAAAGTTGATCTTTTCAATAAGGGTAATAACAAAATTACCGAAATCCGAACAATCTTACAAAGGGAAAGTCAAAACTCATAATTATATAAACAGACAAAATCAGTCTACAGAATTATCTTTAGCAAAGGCAGAATGAACTCGTTGTTTTATTCTAATCTTGTGGGGAACATGGGTTATATTCTCCATGGCTGCAGCTTTACTGGTGTCATCCGTTTGATTCGTAATCGTGTGTGGAACTATATCGGACCAAGGGGATCCATCACTTGGTATTATTTTCCCGTATTTCTTATCAACGTCATCATCAATGGTGTATATCGACGAGTGATCAGCAGAGCAATCAGAGCTAGATTCTGAAGGGTAAAAACCATCCTCCATAAATGATAGGCTATGTCTCATCTCCCTTTTCATCGAATAAATGTTACTTGCATCTTCAATCCTCCGTTCGCTGGAAATAAATGATGTCGTATATTTGTTGAAATTTCTGACAGATTCATATGGTTCCTCCTCCTTCATAACTGGAGTCATGGAAGATATATTTCGATTTTGTGAGGGTCTTCGATGGAATATAGTATTCAAAGTGTTTGTCAATTCAGATCGTAGCTGAAGGTTTTCACTCCATAGCAACATCATTGTCTTCCGAAGAACATTATCCATCGTCTGTTTTTTCATCCGTGATTTCCTTACAGATGCGTTGTTCTTGACCCTTTTGAACCAGTACATGTCGTTCTTTTTCTCTGCAGGAACAAACTCTCTTGTAGATCTGCGATATTTTTCATCTGCATCATGATTGATCATTGCACAACAGAACACTTGTTCATTCGTTGAAGTGGGTGGATTCATTTTCTTTTTTGCTTTGTCACTTCTGTAAATGAAGGAATCAAATTGTCAATACATGTTACACGTGTATTACAAATCAAAATATAATTATGAAATATAAAAATAGTGGACAACAAAAAAAAAACCATCTTGATGGGGTTAAAGGATTCTCATTTAAAGTTAAATGTGCAGTATTTCAGCTATTTAGTATACCCCCATGATCAGAATAAGATAACGAACATAAAATCGTATAGTCTTCACCACTTTTGTTATAAAAAGCTGATAAATGCGTATATGTTTTCCACATCAGCGTCAGAAATACAGATGGTTTATATTTCCATGCTATTGAGCAAATTGTCAAAATCAAACACTGATAGAAAAAACAATTACTGACACTGATATTTTCGTAGCCTTTAACTACAAATTTCTCGTCAAGAACTTAGCTTCAATACTGCCCACTTGAACTTGATGCCAAACGATAATCAATCAATGATTTTGAATTCAAACACTGCACCGTATCATCTGTGTTTGATATAAAATCGTCTCAAGTAACTGACAATCATACAATATATCATCCTATGGAATAAATAATTGAAAATGCCGAGAGAAATTGCAATCGAATTAAAAAAAAATGTGCATAACCCATCACCACACCCTTGAACACAGGTGAGATCAAAACGTAGATATCTAATTTAGAAATCACGACACGCTTCTCACGAACCCCTTTTCATGTACCCTCATAGTCCAAGGAATGGAAAGCCAAATAATATTAAAGTCTTTGTGAGCAAGAAAACCAAAGAGCTAAAAAGGATGGACAAATCGGCTAAGGTTACCTCTGCCCGAAGTAGATTGAGTCTCATTATAAGTGACAAGGTATCACCTTAATGTAGCTGTATTTTGAGATAGTGGATTTGGTTGACAACGGGTCGTCATTATGCTAAGCAAATGTGCTATACAGTGTACCAGCAATATAGGATAAAGTCTCGGTGTAGAAAGAACACGAAATATGTCAGCTAAAAATCTCTAACACTGTGTTGAGTAAAATTTTCAGACGTTTGTATCAGTGGAATAAAGGATAATAATAAAAATAACTTACGTTTTTTTAAGTTCAGTTAAAATTGTCCACGTCTGGAAAACTGCTGTGTGGGAGTGATGTTAAAATATGACTTCCTTGTGAATATATGAATAATTCCATATGTCAGGTGCAACATATTTCATTAATTTTCTATTGGCTGTCAGAAGTGTTAATTAATTTAGTTGTGCATTGGTCAACACTCCACAAGTGTAAACACTAACATTTCAATTGAAGTCAAATTGATGTTTATCACAAGTGAATTGATGTTTATCACAAGTGAATTGATGTTTATCACAAGTGAATTGCAGAATCAAAACAAAATACATAAGAGGAAGAGTTTGGAGATACCAATAGGTAAATCGAAGATGGAAAGACAACGCAATGGTCAAAAGAAAAGGGACAAAAGGACAAACAACGATCTATAAAACATACACATAAAACTAAAGATCGAGTAACACAAATCCCACTAAAACCCGGGGGTGAGATAATGAGCTCAGGAAGGGTAAGTAGTCCCTGTTTCATTGGTGTCACCCGTCGTGTTAATCTAGTAACAAACCCAGTGATAAGTCATGAATGAGGAAAATACCGGGAAGTGTTTACGACAAGTGGAACATATCCGTGGTCATTTGTAATACAGATATTCCATAGCGATCAAGTAAGTCATGGTGGCGACCGTAAGACATTCGAAGTGATGACTTCAACTTAACCAATAGGAACCATTGGTTCAGCAGCGTCCTTGTTAGCACCAATCCTCTATGAAGGAAAGTATGATAGGAACCATAAGCTCTGGAATATCGGGTCAACTGAGAGACGTATACTCTATATGCAGATTCTGCTGGAATATTGCTACATATAAATGGAAAGTTCGCAATGGGCCCATTGAAGGCATCTCTTTTGTCGTAAAATCTCGATATGAAACTGACCTAGCTGAACCTGTGATGTCCTCTATTTCAAGCTCAATGGGATAGATGCGATCAACAAAATCACCAAACATTGAATTATTCAGTGAAAGGACATCGTCTATACAGCGGAACGTGAAATTAAAGGATCCAGCTAGCTTCTATTCATTTTTTTAGAAGCCCCTCTATGAAGTCTACCTCGAAAAAAGGAACGAGTCGGCGAATGGGGGAGGGGGCAGTTGGTACCCATAGGAATACCGATTGTCTGTTGACAAACACGTCCACCAAACATATCAAATATGTTTTCAATCAAAACTCGAAGATTTTGATGAGATCATTTTTAAAGATCTTTTTGGGAGCACCAGAGAGGTTTTATGTTACAAAATAAGATTTGTCCCTTCCTCAGACAAGGTATTTGTATCTACGTTGGTAGTTCTTTTATTTTAAGAAACAGATTTGGACTAACTCTTTCAATCTGTTTGTTTTAGCTTTGAGTGGGGAATAATTGTGTAAAGGGTAGAAAAGTCAAATGCTTTATGCTATTGCATGAGGAGAGGGACACAAACAGGTGGAAAGGGCCGTCCTGGACGTGATCGTATGGTAGCTGGATTTACAACTACCTATGCAATCAGTGTCTATCACCACTGATGTTCGAATCTCCTCGATCAGGGCAAGGTGTACAACATTATGTGATAAAGTTTGTCAGTGACTTGCGACATGTCGGTGGTTTTCTCCGGGTCCTCCGGTTTCCTTCACCAATAAAACTGACTTCCACGATATAACCGAAATACTATTGAAGGTGGCGTTAAACACCATCAAGCAAGCGAAAAGGTGGATATGGCTTACAACGACCACTCGTTACAAATTTGTCAATAAGAACTGTTGCAAATTGTTCTTGAAATTGAAAAACAGAGTGGAATACATGAAATGTGCTATTGTGGCATTTTTTATTCATATTGACAATCACATAGTGGAACATAATAAAAAAAAAACACACACACAATGTTCTAAACCTAACTTAAGGATGCATAAATAATCTGAAAAATAAATTAAATCTTAACCTTGTTAATAGTAATAGTAATGGTTAATAGTGATTGGTCGTCATATACTATGTAGCAGAGCTCTTTATAAAATAACAAATCCAATTTGTTTGTCAAACTGGTCATCGCAGCATAGAATTATACAGCAACCAGCCTACGAAGCAAACAACAGCAGGAAGACTTAAGAATCTAATACTAAATTCGCGTTGTCATATATTAATGAAAAAAGAGTGGTAAAGTGGGAATTGTGATTTATTTATTAAACTCAAAATAAGCCAGAGCAAACTAATACATATACACGTGTTCAGACATAAATAAAAACACGTGTCATCAATGCAACTTTCCTATAAACAGTCACCTTTGTAAACAGGAATATACTCAAGCAATTATCGCTCCCTTCTCACCATGCAACGGTCTACAAGAAGGAAGTTAACACACTGCATGCGTATATGTACTGGACAAACTGCTCCGCACACCTAATTGATCCCCCAATGAAGTGTGATTGGCAAGTGGCATGATATCTTCCTTATAGAATTAAGGCATCGTTACCTTGTGTACCATTCTCCATTTGACATCAAGGGAAGCATCAGGGGTCTTTTACTTTCTGATTTGAACACCATCTTGATGATAGTAACATTCTACCACTCTGAATGGTTTCTCTGGTGGTTGAACGTTCTTTTAGAGTCGAAAAATCTCAGTCCATTTTGTCCTGGATAAGGATTTTTATGAGGCACAAATTGTTATTCATGTTCGGCCAAGTCATTATTAATTGCCTTGGAGTCTCAGGTAGTACAAGTGTGGCTTTCTCATGTTACTTGTATAGTCAATATCAAACCAAAAGTATAAGAGAGGTCAATATAAACATTTTGGTCCGCTGACGAAATAGGTTGGCCCTCATTTTGTTATTTTCTTGCCATGCCTTTGCATTAACAGAAGAAGGAAAAAGGTGAGCATCATCTTCACGTGGTTTAACATCCACCACTGATTCACAGGTAAGCATTCATAACAACCACTACATTCCTAACTAGATCATTTCCAAATAACAATGAAACATCCTTAACACGGAGATTCATCACAATTCGGTCCTTTCGTCATTCATGACTTATCAACGGGTTTGTTAACAACAGCACCACGACGGGTGCCACATGTGAAGCAGGAACTGCCTACGTTTCCGAAGCACCTGAGTTCAACCTTGTTTTAAGTGAGGCTCGTGTTGCTCGATCTTTAGTTTTCTGTGTGATATTCTGCATATCGTTGTTTGTCCTTTTGTCCTTTTTTTTAGCTATTGTATTGTCTTTTTTCATTTAGCGAATATTTTGTAGATCGTTGTTTGTCATTTTTCCCTTTTCTTTTGGCAATTGTATTGTCTGTCTACAATTTATTGTTTCTAATTGACCCTTTGGTATCTTCAAACTCTTCTTACGACGATTACCCACAATAAACAACTGGTTCAATAATCTAATCTGATTTCAAATAAATATTAACACAACTTAACCCCATACCCTCTAACAAAATGGAGGCGCAAGCAGAAGTCCCCTTAAACGTAGGCTTTACACATTCTAGCGACGTCCGAGAAGCGCCAGTGTTCCTTATAAACTTAATGTGATGCGGAGTAGTATTACCAACAACAGAAGCAAACCCATCAAAACATAGATGTGTTATAATCATGCTAGACAAAACTAGCTTCGCATGACATGGCAACTCACTGGTAACAAAGGGTGTTGTACAATAACTTGGCTGTGTTGTTTTCTCTTTCGTTTTTCCTCTGCAGTCTCAAATAATCATTCATCACATGGTCCTTTTTACAATACACATAGGTCACTAGTTTCTCTTTAAATAGTCCGGATTTTGAACTATGCACAATGTAATTAGATTGGATCTTATTCGGCGTAAAACAACATCTATTAGCACTCTCAGTCATACTACCTTTAAACCACAGCTAGCATTAATCTATGTATCACATATTTCAACATTGAATTAAAAAGAACAAAATTAACTTCCCACACAGACACCAAACTTATGGATATGAGTGATCAATATCGGTTGAGGGATGACAACCGTCCTGATATGGAGTCAGTTTCTGCTTCCGAAACACCAACAAATCCTTCCTCGCTAGACGCCGACATTTTCCAAACGATATGGAGTCAGTTTCTGCTTCCGAAACGCCAACAAATCTTTCCTCGCTGGAGGCCGACATCTTCCAAACGATATGGAGTCAAAGTTTCCGCTTCCGAAACACCAACAAATCTTTCCTCGCTGGACGCCGATATTTTCCACACGACAATTGACAGTTGGGCGGAAGTGACATCATGTGGCTTACGAGATGCTTGATATCGTGTTATCAGAGTTTTGCCCCGATATCTGCCCATGGGCTGATATCGCTGTGGCACTTCCGGTGTTTACGTATGAGCTAAATTGATGTTATTACTTACGAATATGTGATAACGCATTTTAACCTTTTGAATATCTATTCTGCGGAAGTGTATAATTACCGGAAAAACCAGCTGGGACTTTTCATGTGTCAATATTTTTGTCATCTAGATGAGTTTCTGGTGAAAGATGGACGTCATGCTAGAATTACGAAATAATGCATAAGAGTAACATCAATTGCATATCAATTTCTGGTGCTGTTTTCCCGTGAATACTGTGAAATGTATATCTAAAAATAGATTCCCGTGTGTATTTGTACATCCACGTACTACGAGCATATGCTGCAAATGGTTCACAATTCAAAAAATGGTCGAAATTACTAAAGATCATGGCAAAATAGAAATTAAATATTTTTATAAAACATCTTTAAAGCCGTGTTATATTATGTAAAATTTGAAAACTAGATACAGTGATAGAAATCGAGACTGAGTTATTAGGTCGGTCATTGAGGAAAAATTTTGATTTGAAGTCTGCGACTAAAAATCAGATAAAAATATAGTTTTAGGTGTGTTGTGTTAATACATGATAGATGTGTGTTTGATTTATTAGATTGTATATATAGGGGCCGTCGTGGTCGTATGGTAGCTTGATTTACAACTACCTATGCTATGAGTGCCTATCACCACTGACGTTGTGAGTTGGAATCCCACTCAGTCGATGTGTACTCGATGCAACCTTATGTGATAAAGTTTGTAATAGGACGTGGTTTTCTCCGGGAATTCAGGTTTCCTCCACCAATAAAACTGACCGCCACGATAGAACTGAAACATTGTTGAAAATGGCATTAAACACAATAACCCCCCCCCCCCCTCAGATTTTATGCAGACAATGAGTAATCAATCATTAAATCGAATGTAATGAACCAGTTTTGGCAATGCATGTATTTATTTTAAAAATGGAGTAATTGTACAAATCAAAAGTAACCATACGACCTGGTGACGACCTAGCTAAAATTAAAGTATAGATATTAAACATTGAATTATCTAACTTTTAGTCGTCTGTTCGGTGTGTGCCTCCAGCACTAGCTCATAGTAAGCTCTGAGAACTTTAATGACATTTTACAACTAATAACCAGGATTTTGTTCAGAGGAGAGAGGTGAATAAAGTGCAAGGGGATTTTGGCCATTTGAAATTTAGAGCAATTTTCTCTAATTTGTGAAAAATAAAATTAACTGTTGCTTTTTTTCTGAACATTTTGGTAACAATCATATATTTATTTTGGCTGCATCAAAATATACTGATGCTGACACAAATTTAGGGTTACTTCCTGATTTTGATTCCATTTTTATATTCTCTATCTTTAATCTTTCCCTTCTTTCAATTTCTTATTTTGCCTTTTGTTTTAATCTCTAATCTTTCCTTCGTTTCAAGTCCTTGTTTTTGTATTTCAAATTTCATTTTGTTACATTCTTTCTTGTTTTTTTCTAATTCTGTTTTTTACATTTCTCATTGTGTTTGTTTGAATTTAAATTTCAATTCTAATTGTTTTAATCTAAGTGCATCCTTACTCGAAAAAAAAAAACACTGACCTAATCTCAATTACTGACAAACGTTATTCAATATTGTTATATCGAGTGCACCTCGCCCTTGACGAGATTCGAACTCCAAATTTAAGTGGTGAATGACACTGATTGCATATGTAGAGGTCATTTCAACGATTACGACCATGATGCCCCTTCCTGTACTTGTGGGTGAAAACCTAACGAGACTCATTATACGAAGACGGAACCTTGTGTTTTCCCTTGAACTATTTATTAATGAGAATGGAGACAATACGAAATGCATTGTCGATGTACATTTAAAAATCTATGTAATACATACAGCACAAAGAAGTAAATATTATTGCAATACATAACATGCAATATGTTGTCATGGAGATGGTATTTAAATAACAAAAGAAAGCAAATACAATCAAATTTTCGTTATAAATTGTATCAATAAACAAAAAATATATATTTATATAAATACAAGGAATGACTTCGATATTTTATTTGATCACAACATCTATCCATTAACTTCTATGCTGACGGATTGAGAATAAATTGACTTTTGAGAAAATTAAAGTATTGTTACTCATAGGTATAGCGCAATACAAGACAAATATGGTTTAACAATATTCGATGGTTTCACAACACAATAGTAACAATATTTCCCACGATTATACTAAAAGTTGTTTCGCATCAATATTTTCTGATTGCATATGTTAGTTGCTTTTTATATTCCCATCATATCTTGATTGAGATTTATGGTCATCAAAAGAAATCAGAAACGATAAGAAATGTTCTTTACCTTAGATAATTTGAATTAAAACAGACACATCTTAACATCGTTAAGCGATAAAGGTGAACATAAACCAGGACTAGAATGTCCAAGGTCATATGTCGTGGTCTTTTTGTGTCGAATGCTTTAAAGTGAAAGGTGGCTTTTCCCTTTGTTGGTATTGCTGGACTTGTTTGACCATCACTGTTTAATCTTTCTTTCATAATATGTGAAACCTTATTATGTTATCGTGTCGTGGATATGTACTAAGTAGGTTCATTCAAAGCAGCTAAAACATACTTTGATAAAACAAAAACTTGTTAAAAATTGCAAACGAAAATGGTGGCCTTTTATTTTTTTCAATTTTATTTGCTATTTTGAATAGTTTATTGGGAACTGTGACAGCAGTTTGCATGATCTCACGTTTATTAAAAGGCATTGCCACAATTCTTTCAATGGATCAAATGAAATAAACGTTAGTGAATACCGAAGGGGCAATAAAAAAAACACACGCTAAAATGTCAAACATAGAGAAGAAGTGCCTCCTTTATATGGAGAGTTCAAAATTTCTTTCCTAAATTTAATTATTTTCACGTAGTCTACAATTTCGAACTCTTTAAAAAAAATGCTCAATAAAAATTAAGATATAGCCCTGTCTATATTTTACCACATGATCAAATAACGACTTTTAGGTATTTAAATTAAACAAACAACTTTTTATTATAACCAACAAAAATTATCAAGTCTAATGAAAATGTCAAACGAACGTCAATTTCAAACCTTTTTATAACATTTGAAAATTCATTTTACTTGTAAATAGAATTTTTCAAGCAAATGTTATCTATGGCAATGTAAGCAAGCGGACCTTTGTAGTTAAATTTCGTTTTAAATGAAAGTGACAGATTATTTTACATTAATTTGCACTAGTACTCAAGGGATGTATACACAAGACTTGCATAGCTTATGGATTTTTAATAGCTTGTTCTCAAATACTGCAATTACCATTACAATAAAGAAAATACTATTGGTTTGTCAGAAGCATGAACTGTACAAAACTAAAAGGTTACAATAT
Source organism: Bathymodiolus brooksi (assembly GCA_963680875.1). NCBI lineage: Eukaryota > Metazoa > Mollusca > Bivalvia > Mytilida > Modiolidae > Bathymodiolus > Bathymodiolus brooksi. The sequence continues at coordinate 62,512,102 of OY804575.1, forward strand.
AGTTTAGTAAGTTAAAATTTATTTGAAAGAGACCGGTCAATCTTGTGCTATAAACATGTACATTGTATATAACCAATGGGTCACCGTTGCTTAGTTTGTGAGAAAGGATGTGGATGTAAATGAACACTATCACATCTAGACAACATCACACCTAGACACAAATTCAAGTAAAGGAACAGTGCTTTTGTTGCTGTTAGTCTATACTCGCCATACTTTTCTAGTGACAGTCAAAAGTCGCTTCCCTTATGGACTCATCCCTCCCTCATTTCTATTAAGTTTTTTTTAAATTTATATATAATATGTAGCTTGTAATTGTCCTGGATATAGCTGAAGTACTGCGTTTTAACAGTAACCAGCCAATCAATCAATCAATCAATCAATCAATCAATCAACCTTCAACAATAACTTTCATATTGATCTATTTTGTACACATTCATTTGCTTGATAAGAAATGTTTGAAGATAGCAAAGGGGTAATCAGAGGCCGTCAATCTAAGATACCAAAGGGGTAATCAGAGGCCGTCAATCTAAGATACCAAAGGGGTAATCAGAGGCCGTCAATCTAAGATACCAAAGGGGTAATCAGAGGCCGTAAATCTAAGATACCAAAGAGGTAATCAGAGGCCGTAAATCAAGGGGTAATCAGAGGCCGTCAATCTAAGATACCAAAGGGGTAATCAGAGGCCGTAAATCTAAGATACCAAAGGGGTAATCAGAGGCCGTAAATCTAAGATATCAAATGGGTAATCAGAGGCCGTAAATCTAAGATAGCAAAGGGGTATTCAGAGGCCGTAAATCTAAGATACCAAAGGGATAATCAGTGGCCGTAAATCTAAGATACCAAAGGGGTAATCAGAGGCCGTAAATCTAAGATACCAAAGGGGTAATCAGAGGCCGTAAATCAAGGGGTAATCAGAGACCGTAAATCTAAGATACCAAAGGGGTAATCAGAGGCCGTAAATCTAAGATAACAAAGGAGTAATCAGAGGCCGTAAATCTAAGATAGCAAAGGGGTAATCAGTGGCCGTAAATCTAAGATACCAAAGGGATAATCAGAGGCCGTAAATCTAAGATACCAAATGAGTAATCAGAAGTCGTAAATCTAAGATACCAAAGGAGTAATCAGAGGCCGTAAATCTAAGATACCAGAGGGGTAATCAGAAGTCGTAAATCTAAGATACCAAAGGGGTAATCAGAGGCCGTAAATCGAAGAAGGACACACAACACGATGGACGAAATAAAAGTGACAAAAGGACAAATAATGATTTACAAAACACTACAAACATAAGCTGATTGGGGTAAGCCATACATTCTTAGTTTCAGTTTTAGTAAGTTCTGTGCGAGACAATGAAAGGTCTTGCACTGATCCATAATAATATAGCTGCGAGTTGGTCATTTTATAAAGAGTTTTTCTTTTCCAATCTTCAACCACTCGTACAAGATTCGGTTTACTGACATTCAAATCCTGATCTAAAAGCTACCAAATAAGGATTTAAGACCTTATAAAATATTCTAACTAACTCCAATTCAGTAGAAGCTTATAAAGATTTTTAGAAAAAGCAGGGATCACACTTACAGATCTGTCATTGTCGTCTCCGAACACACTATTTATCTGATGGCCTACATGTACCTCTTTTATGATGATATTGCAAGATTTACAATTATGGGTTCGTGTTATGTGTATGTTTTGTAGATCGTTGTTTGTCCTTTCGTCCCTTTTTTGAGACCATTGTGTCATCTGTCCTTCTTCGATTTATGGATTCTAGTTATCCCTTTGGTATCTTCAAACTCTTCTTGCAAAGTGTAAAAGCTATAGAGAAATTATATTTACTCGGATACTATTTTTACATCGATTTTACGGATATGTTAATCAACATATTCTAGGTCAATTTCCGAAAGGAGAAACTTTTTCTTGTCAAATTAATGTTGCTATTTCTGAAATATCATAACACTAGCATGATCTCCATCAACACTTTTTTTTATCATTATTTCCAATGAGTTATCAACACTTTCTTTTCTAACAATTAACACTTCAAGTATTGCTATGGAAAGAAAGTTTAAACAGTCATGGTCAACAAGTTCACCAATATCAACAAAACAACGAACAATCACCTCTCACTTCACAACAAAAAGGACTACATCATAGGGCGTTTGCAATCCAACGCCTGTTTGCGACAGGCACAAAAATGTGGAGGCGCTAAACAATTTAAAATTGGATCTCCGAAGGCAATACAGATATAAGCAACACAGATTCGCTGTCACTCATAAAGACCACACGATACTTGTTTGGAAAGATTATTAACCTTTGCTAGTTCCCGAAGCAAAATTCTTCAATAAGATCTTGTCACACAGCTTTAGTAATATTTCATGCAAAGGTTAATAGTGCTTAAAAACTATTTGATACTTTCCCATAACCTTTATAATCTCAACACATTACTGTCAACATGTACAGTGATCATTTTTACATAAGTTCGGCCTACACATAGTAAAAGGTGTTAATGTTGAAATATCACCCACTGAGATTGAAATATGCCGATCCTGAAAAATTAACACCAGCTCCGGTCGAAGTTGTTTTTGTTTTTATTTTATTTCTACTTCCGGTAAAAAACCCATCAGATCTTCACAAAGTTCGACAAACTAATAGATAATAAACTCCACTTTTGACAATATTTCAGTAATAAATAGCATCTTGGAGGTCAGTTTAATTTGAGGAATCGGAGAAAATTACCAACCTGTCTCAAGTCATCCGTATCGGACGCCATTTTGTTCCGCCTAGAGTTAAGTTTTTAGTTGTATGGATTAGTTTTTATCCTTTATTGTTGCAAATATAACATGGAATTAGATAGTGAATCAAATGATCCCTAATCTCTGTAAGATAATGAAATATACATCATGTTAAATTATACAGCCAAACTCTGCAACATTTCTACAATGTCATGTGACAAATTACAGTGATTATTATATAACGCCAACTCAGCAATTATTCATTTATATCATGGCGAGAATAAATAATATTTCAATGAGATGATGATGAGGTCCGCTTTGTACTAGAACAGCACGCTTAGTAAGATTTTTATAGTGCTAGCTCACTGAAACAACAGTCCAAGGGTAAACATGTCGTTCCACATTATTATGATTCTGATTCTGCATTATTAGCGGAGAAACAGTAAATACGAATTGTTGGATCCGACCGCGGTTCGAACCCACGACCTACCGCACTCGATGCGAACCCGCTTCTCATTGCACCATCGATGTGGTGGGTAAAACTTGTCCAAACGATATTCACTTCTGGTTGTATTGAACTTGAGCACATCGTGTCAAACTGTCAAGTAAGGTTCAGTGAGAATAATTTAAAACAAAGAAATATCGGAAGAACCAAAGATGGAAATATGCAGAATGAATTATCATTGTGGTATACTGATTCAGGCTTTTAAAAATGAAGGCACATTGTGCATTGGTCCAAACACTGGCGTCAACATTTGTTCATATGTTACAATGGTAACACACAAATTAGTATTCTCAAGATACAGCAGTGCAAATGTAATTAATTGTATATTGAAGTTTCCTGTGATTTCGAGATTAAATTTTCTACAAATGAACTGCACATGGTTCATGGGATCGAACCCTGGAGTCTAAGATTGAACATCAACAGCAATGAGGAAAACAAAACAAAAACATTTTAGACTAAGATCCAGATGTGGGAATGCAATACGTCGTTTTCGCGATGTGTGAATTCTCTACTATCGAGTTAGAAAAAGGTGTATATTGTCACGTGATCTGTGCTAAAAGTGGGATACTTTGAAAAGTTGTTTTTGTGGCAAATATGAAAGCATGGGACAGTACAAGAAAGAAGATGGGAAAAAAAGCGAAGAAAATTAAGAGCAGCATTAAACGCACGGCTCCTTTAATATATCATGAACTACCACGCCATATCCCTTTTTCAACTAAATCAAAGTTTAAATATGTTGCTGTAGTGAAAATGCAAAAAAAAATATAAAATTATACGGACAACTAGTCCTGATTGTTGGTCTAAATACCTATGTAAATATTTTGACCATGTCGTCTTTTTTTACAAATTTGTTATCGTTTTATACTAGTTTCTCTCTCTTTCGTGTACTTTCATATAATATTCTATAAGAAGCAGAGTAGATAATATCTACAAGCTATACTATATAGTATATGCATTATTAAAGTCAATAAATATATAAAAAAAATCTTTATGTACACTTAAAAAATTTTAAATGACAAAATTGCTTTTCATTTCCAATACAAATAGTTAAGGTAGGTAAGAATAGAGAATTATAACTATTTTTGTATTTAATATTTTATATCAATAAAAAATACATATTTAAATAATTTGAACAACGGTTTTTCATTACCTCATTTGCAAAGAGTTAATAGTTATACAAACATTAAATGGACATGCATTATACTATAATATACTTAAGATCAATAATATTTTAGTGAATATTGTTACACAATTAGCTCTTCATGAATTTCCTTTATTTTTCCATATATTTTAGCAACGGTAAATTGATTCGAGATAAAAACTGTTCATGCCATTTTTGGACAGATAGTAATGCACGCATAATCACTTATTAAAATTCGATTTTTTCCCCTAAGCTTTCAAGTTAAACTACATAGTTAGTCGCTGGGCTCATAGAAGAGATTTAACTGTGAAAACTGCGTTTCAATTGATATGTATATATAAATATCCCTTCATGCATACTGTGATAACGTGTCACGAACGATTTCATATTTAAAGAAGCAAATACGCTGAAAGAATGGAAAATTTCTATTACGATATACGTGACAAAATTTGATTTCGATTTTTCTTTGTGGATGTGGCGAGGAATATTTTTTAAAGCAAACAACTTTTTTTTGTTGGATCACAACAACGCATGTTTTATTTGTTAAATTATTATTTACAAATATAAAATCATTGTTCGTATTTATTGATATTTTGATCAATTTTATCAAATTGGACAATCGGAAACATAGAACCGGAAAACAGTACTATAAGCAATGTAAACGTTTAAAGGGAGAAATCAATTATAATGTACTATACCACGGAGCAATTTGGCAAAACAAATGCTGAGGCGTACGTATCGTAATTATTAGAAAACTAGTGTTTATCAAACATTGATGAAGTATAATATTTCAGGTTATTCATTCAACAAAAGGAGGCTCAAGTGAAATTTAAGCTTTGTGGTGAACAATTCTTTCTAACAGCAGTTGGTAGCTTAAATAAGGTTTTATTTGGAAAATAGAAAAATTAAAATTCAGTCGAGATTTACTAGACATTGTACGGCAATGGACACATATTCTGGGAAAGAACAGTTTTTATAGATAGAAGACGTTTTGAAAGATGGACATGACACGAAATTTTGAAAAACGTAATATCCATACCATGAAAACGTCCAGTCGGGATCTTATTCATCATTTGTACGAATTATGGCAACCACAGTTTTCAGAATCATACCGACCAGGTGCGTCAGTAGTATCACCGGAACCGGAAATGAAAAACACCAAAAAGACGTCCAAAATTGGAAAACTGAAAGCGGTGGAAACAGTCGTTGAAACAATTAATCTAATGCAAAAAACGAGGTCATTAAATAGAGGGACTTTAACACGCATCAGTTCAGTTGGTAGTCTGGAAAGTACTTCGCCACCTGCCTCGGTGGTGAGGAAAGCAAGTGTAAAACGCTCTCTAAGTCAAAGTTCAAATTTGTCGTGAAAATGTTGAATATTTAATAGGAATTTATATGTGAAAATTGGATTCATTTACTAATCCATTCACATCAACAAATTTACAATGAAACTTGGTAACGTCCTATAAAACAACGACAGCAAGAAGAGGAGTTAGAATAACTATAAAATGAAATTAATTGGACAAAACCATGTTTTACAAAATCGTACCGATGTTCGAAACTTCTGTTATAAAACACTACTAGAAACTTCTATTTTGTCTTGTTCAAATACCAATCGGATTGGAAATTATGTTAATAAATTTCAAAACTGTTCTTTCAAATGAAGAGTGTAGAAGTTCTGTGGATTTTTACATTTGTTGTAGTATTGGATTATAATTAGAGAATCGTGTGTTCTTTTTTGTGGGGAGGAACTGATTGATAACTTAAAAAATGTTTACTTATTTTAATTTTAGTAATGTCATATTAGTTAGAATATGTTGGTTTTGTGTTTCACTGCCATTTTTCCAGATGTTTTACAACTTGCATGCATTTTATTTGAAATTCAACAAATCGAATATGAAAATTAAATCTTGGTATCTGCTTTAATTTCTTTTGGTGTTCATGTATTTGGGAATATATTTAAAAAAATTGTAAAGTCAGAAGGTACCAAAAAAGTGATCAAAAGCCATAATGAAAAAAAAACTATAGTAAATAAAAATGACATGGATTAACACAATTCACGAATACTAAACACAGAAAACATAAAAATACCCAATACGAACCCGAACCAAACCGGAAGTGAACTCCGGTACTCCTGAAGCGTAAACAGTTCATGATGTTACCAATAGTCAAATCTAGTAAGTAATTACATGTTTGTATAGTCGAGTAAGAAGGTTGGGATAATTTTGAGACAAGAAAAAAAGATCTTCGAGCATCTGTGAAATAGATATTCTGTATCGATCAATCATTTAGAGAAGGCGACAATATTTTTCTTCGACAGACATCAACATCACAATCAGAAATTCCTGTTTGAGTAACTTGGTGGTAAGCAGTAATCCTCTATCTAGAACATCTAGATGTGAAACACATGCTCTACAGTATTGTATCGGCGGTGATAAATATACTCTATATGCTTCTTCTGTTGGGGTGTTGATATGATATCAAAGGGAAATTCACAATTTGAAAATAGAAATCATCTCACTTGTATTATTTGGATCTCAGTCGTCTCTCATTGTCAATGTACAAGTTAAGATCAAGATATGAAGCTACTTTCGGACTTTCTGTAGTATCCTGTGTTTTATGGTGACTTTTTAATGTTCTTACATCGTGAATAGGTCAATGAAAACGCATCATCTATGGAGAGAAAGGTGAAGTTGCAGCATTGCGATAACTTCTTTTCATGATCGTGTATTAGCCCTTTTATGAAGTCAGCTTCATGCGTCGGAATTCAAACAAAAACATTTTAGCAAGAAGGAAAGAACAGTTAGTAATGTCTACTTTCTGATAAAAAAAAAAAACAGAAAACACAACAAATATGCTACCAATATAAGAAAGGACAGCATATTAGAAATACATTTGTATCAGTTTCAGAGTACATTTTGTTAGCATCAGGATGAATTAGCGCAAAATAGGTATCTAACTTTTAACATTTACGGAAACTAACAAAGTTTGACTACTGTATTAACCTATCCATAAATAAGTGAGGAATAGTTGTGTAAAAGGTAGAGAAGTTATTGCTATTACATTTAGAGATGGCCTTAGATTTCATATTTGTCATCAGATCCTTTGAACGTTTGAGGGGGAGTGTTGGGATCCCATTAACAGGTTTTAATCCGCCACATGTAAACCAGGACTTGAATTTCCAACATCATATATCGTTGTTATCTTTGTGTTCATTGATTTGAGGTGAGAGGTGATAGTTCGTTTTGTTGATATTGGTGGAATTATTGACCATCACTGTTTAAACTTTCTTGTCATAACTGATAAACACCACTTCAGTCTAAAATAGCTTAATTATTCCGTAGTAATTTGGAAACCACGTTGTGACAGCTGTTAAAATAAATATGTATGATGGGGCACTTAGCTGATGTTGTTTATATTGGCGGTATCCAATAGAGGGAAGATCGAGTTCATCGTCTTTAGTAGAAATAACAAAGGAATACATGACTGACTATACTTGTCAATAATTCCTTCTTTGATAAACGGTGTGCGTTGTCTAATATGATGTCAATATCTTATTCCAATATATTAATTTAAACGTATTTTATTCAGAAAAGTACTGAAAAGGATTGAATAGCAGGACAAGCCTATATATATATCTTCTCCTCATATATGTATTGGTGTACTAGATACAACATTATGTGATAAAGTTTGTCAGTGACTTGGGATAGGGCGGTGGTTTTCTCCGGTTTCCTCCACCAATAAAACTGACCACCACAATAAAACTGAAACATTGTTACAAGTGGCGTTAAATACCATAAACCAGCCATTCTATATGTATTGGTGTTTGCAAAGACATGTGGGATAATATGAAGCAGCCGGCCGCGATACTGGTATTACCAGTATTGTAATATTTACAATACTAGTATTACCAGTATTATAATATTCACAATACCGGAAATACCAGTATTGTAAATATTACAATACTGGTAATACCAGTATTGTAACACAGTACAATACTAGAAATACCAGTATTGTAATGTTACAATACTGGTAATACCAGTATCGTACATATACAATACTGGAATACCAGAATCGTTGATCTATACACAATACCGGAAGCTCCAGTATTCTTCATCCAACAATACTGGTAATACTAGTATTGTAAAGCACACAATACTGGAAACTCTAGTATTCTTCATCCAACAATACTAGTAATACTAGTATTGTAAAACACACAATACTGGAAGCTCCAGTATTCTTCATCCAGCAATACTGGTAATACTAGTATTGTAAAACACACAATACTGGAAACTCTAGTATCTGGCAATTTGACACGAGTGGGCAGAGCCTAATTCTAACTAAATCACAGCTCATTGTAGTTACCGTTAGTATTAGGCTCCGCCCAGTCATTTCAAATTACCTTACCAATATATATCAAACACTAAGGGACCATACAAAATATTACAGGGCTTTTGCCTCTTATGTTATGTACAGCAGAAATGACGTATGAGTATGTATTATATTCAATTCTTTTAGTATAATGTAGACATAAAAACTCGGGTTAACCGGAATTCTACCTAATCTTCCAATATCTGCAATACTGGTATAACCAGTATTTTCCAGAATCTTCCAGTATCTGCAATACTGGTATTACCAGTATTTTCCAGAATCTGCAATACTGGTATTACCAGTATTTCCCAGAATCTTCCGGTATCTACAATACTCATATTTTGGCAATGACCAGTATCTTCTAGTATTGCAGATACTGGAAAATTCTGGAAGATACTGGGATACTAGTATTTACCAGTATCTGTACCAGTATTGCAGATACTGGAAGATACTGGTAAAATACTGGTATTACCAGTATTGTGTACCAGTATTGTAGTACCAGTATCGCGGCCGGCTGCTTCATATCATCCGACATGTGTATTTGAATATTATCCCTTGTTAATTATTTAAGCATTCGTTTTGGTCTTCCGTTTTGAGTGTGCAACATACAATTAATTGTCGACACCTTTATTAGTTCTCCTAACATGCCATCTGCTTGTATCATAGTCGTCTGTACGTTTTTCACATTCTAGTGTTTCTATTCCCAAAACAGCATTATTCAACCATTCAATAATTGTTTTTTGTGCTGATTCAATTTCCCAGATGGTCGTTGATTTCGTGTCAAAAATTCAAAAAAGTCGTCAAGGTGAAATATAATTTAACATAAGATTCGATGAGAAAATGTGTTGAAATATTTAGAAACTAACCATCTTTTTAGAACCAAAACCGTCTTAGAATTATTAATGGATATATATTAATTTATGTTTTATGCCTTTTAGAGATCTTCCTGAAGCATGAACTGTCGTGGGTCACAATCGTTTCAAAAACTAGAAATATGTGCACGGATAATCATCGATTTAACATTCACCACGGTCGTCAAATAAATGTGATCAAGCTACATTGATTGATTGATTTATGGTGTTTAACGCCACTTTTAACAATATTTCAGTTATATCGTGGCGGTCAGTTTTATTGGTGGAGGAAACCGGAGTACCCGAAGAAAACCACCAACCTATCACAAGTCACTGACAAACTTTATCACATAATGTTGTATCGAGTACACGTCGCCATGAACGGGGTTCGTACTCAAGAGTTGAATATGTGCAGTCAAACTTCTATATAAAGGACACTGAAAGGACCCCGAGAATGTGCCTTTTGTGAGCAGTTGCCTGTTATATGCAAGTTCAAATTATATAAACTATTCATTACATGTGAAGAAAATCGTACTGCCCTTTATAGACAATGATTTGTTATATACATATGCCATTCAAGGCCATGTTTGAATGTACATGTAATTTCAACCTAGACTAAATGTCTTCTCGTGATTTTAAGTGCAAATATTTAGACAAGACGTCACTCTTACTCTGAAAAGTACATTATGATATCAAGTGCTTTCTTTAATAAAAGGACATTGTATGTAAATAAAAAAATATGTGCCATTTTATTTTTTCTCTCATAAAGATTGATGATCAAAGTGTTGAATGTAGACTGAAATTTAAATTGTAGAGTACATCAATATTTCATTTATAAAAATAATAACTTCTCTTTTCATTGTATACAATTAATATTACCCTTTTAAGCAAAATTTAATTTGAAATATGGGATGATAATTATGTTGATAGTAATCATATCGCCTGTGAAAAGTACAACAATTGATTTAAACCTACCCTTTTTTTATCATATAAAGGAGAATGTATTCATAAATGTATTTGAACAGTCATTTGAATTCGTTGCTGTATTCAATTTATTTATATTTTATCTGATGCATTTGTTATAACATTGATAAAAATTGGTATAAATTACTTGTTATCAAAATTTCAAAGAATAAAAAAATAAAAATAAAATAAGTCGATGACCTACCGGGGTATATTAGTTCAGAACACACAGTGCATTTATGTTGAGGTCAGATGTGGTCGTTTTTTACGGTATTAGTTTTTTGTTTTTACTTTTTGCTTGATAAAAATTTAAAAAAAACGAAATAATTACAAGAGAAAAAAGAATAAGTACACTATTTTTCAATTATTTGCGTTCCGTTTAATGAGTCGTATTGGTGGTGTAATTGTTAGCGTGCTTGGCTCGAGTGCGGTAAATCGTGGGTTTGAGTAAAACCAAAGATTATAAAATTGGTATTTGTTGCTTCTCTGTTAAGCACGCAGTATTATGGAGAAAGAACAAAGACTGGTTGGCTCGGAATCAGGATAATGTGTCCGAGTGGGGCAACATGTCTTTCCGTGGACTGTTGTTTCAGTGAGCTAGCACTTTAAACATCCAACTAAGCGTGTTGGTCTAGTACAAAGCGACCTTATCATCTCATTAACAATTAACTTGTTCTCGCCATAATATAGCTGAAAAATTGCTGACCTGGCGCTAAGGAACAATCGTTCACTCACTTTTGATGATCCTTTCCTAATTATAGTTCATAATTGACTTGCTTATCAAGAAATTGTTAAATGTTAAAGGAAAAAGTATCATAGGAACACCATGTAAATTGAAATGTTGAATTGAAGAGTATACAACACTCTTGTCTCTAACAGATAGCATCTCATGTAAAAACGGTTCATCAATTTCTGGCAACATCACGTTTTCCTTTTACGTGTACAAATGCGCTTGCTAAATGTACTGTGAATTCATCATGTGCCCTGGGTATACCAATAACATCTTATTAATCTTGTGATTGGGACAAGAAGATATCCAATTAAATATTAGAGAGTTCATCCCTGTTTTTTTTGGTGGGATCTGTATTGCTCATCTTTTTAGTTTTTTTGTGTTGTCCTATAATGTGTCTTTACGTTCTGAGTTCCGTGACTTTCGCTAGGATTAAAAACGATGTTCCTTTTCTCTTTATCTCTGGTTGTTTGTAGGAGAGCGCCTGTCTTATTTACGTTATTTGTGTTTGTTTGCGGATAGTGGTGTCCAACACATATTGTGTTGTGTTTTTTTTTCTTCGTATTGTATACCCTATGTTGCCAGTTTTTACAGACTAATAATTTTTTCTTGTCCCTTCGGTATTCTCTACTGTTTATTAGAAGTAAATGGAAAAGGATATTTACATTAAATTAATGTTATTTATAATATCACAATAATTCTGTAATAAAAAAAGAACTTTTTAAGAAATCTAAATTCAAAATAATAGAATAATTCTGTAAATAAAAATGACATATGAGCTGTTTTATCCTGGGTTCTAATGGAACTTGACATATGAAACTGTCCTACTCTTAGTTCCAATGGAACATGTTGATGACATCTGGTTCAATACACGTGTAGGGATCAACATGATTGACGTCGACATTAATAAGCCATTTCCAGCAGGGTGATTATAAATGTTTGACAACAATTATATTTTTTGGCATTTTGTAATGTGATACTTTTAAAATAGTGCTTAAAAGAAAAGTTTGGAGATACCAAGGGGGTAATCAGAAGCCGTAATTAAATCGAAGGATAGACAATACAATGGTCAAAAGAAAAAGGACAAACAATGATGTACAAGACACTACACAGAAAACTAAAGATCGAGCAACACGGACCTCACTAAGAAACGAGATGAACTCAGGTGCTCCGGAAGGGAAAGCATATCATGCTCCACGTGTGATACCCGTCGTGTTACTCTAGCTACAAACCCGGTGATACGCTATGAATGAGGAAAGGGTCGTGGTTATTTGTGACAGAGATATTCCGTAACGGTTAACTAAGTCTTTGTGGCGACTGTAAAACTTTCGAAGTGATGACTTCAATTTAATCACTATGAACCCTTGGTTCAGTAGTTTCCTTGTTAGCAGTATCCCTCTATATATGCATATGAAGCTTTATTTTTACTATTTACAGAAGGCATGATATAAAATATATCTTTCTTGCTGTTTTGTTTATTCAATCAATACTCAAACAAAAACAGAGATATGTTACATTTAAAATTGATTGAGAATTACGAGTACATTGACATCTCCATGATACAACACTAATTAAACAACACCAAACATGTTTATACAACACCGGTCATGTTTATATAATAACTAACCTATTAAACCCATGTCAACACTTTTACCATTACATCTTGAGACCTCCCATTTAACTTCTCCTTAGTAGGAAAAATCCGATTTTTGGTTCATGTGAAAAAAAATTTCTGGCTCGGGGATGGGGGGGGGGGGATTATTCTCTCTCTCTCTAACTCCGTAACGGCTAACCAAGTCATAGTGACGACCATTAAGCGCTCTCTCTCTCCAATTAATTGTCGGTCACTTTTTTTGCTTAAATGTTGCCATAGATTGAATGAACCGTTACACCGCCAGCTGTTATCTTTTCGAGACCAGAGTGTTTATACACGGTTTTCCTGGGGTGCATGACCTATAACACCGTAAACATTTTCTAGGTCAGTAAGTGAACCATAGCCACCCGAACCCCTTTGGGAGCAAGTAAACTAAAGGGCATAAACAGGATAACCAATATCAAATATGGTTACCCATGAAAATCAGATCAAATGGGACGAGTAGACCCCAATATGCAGGAAGGAGTAAACATAATTTACTACATTTGTATTTCAAAAAAGGACAATCAATGTGCCTATTGAAATTAGTTAGTTCACAAAGTTTGAGTCCTTGTTGGTGATCAGAAATTCAAAATGGCTGCCAGAGGCAGCAATGCATTCTGCTTGGTTGAAATTTCAAAAATATTCTAAGAAACTGTACTAAAATTAACGTTTGTCATATATATAATTTTAAAACTCAACTGTTCCTTTATGTCGCGTCATGAAATCAGTCGAACTTTAATGCTGGTATTTAAGATGCAAGTTGTCAATGAATCTAGGATTGTTCAGTGACAACACATCATTTATTTATATAAAAGTGAAATAAAGCATTGCATGAAACATTTCCTATTTGTCTTGTAGGTGCCCTTGAATAATTCAGAATATAAAAACAAATTCTCGGTTTGGAATATAGGAGCGATTGCTATTCAATTGATTGCTCTACTTGAATGACTGGTTACAGTCTATAATCAAAGGAGTATTGAATGACTGGTTACAGTCTATAATCAAAGGAGTATTGAATGACTGGTTACAGTCTATAGTCAAAGGAGTATTGTTACAGTTATCTTCAAAACGAAAAGAAATTTACAAACAATAAAATAATATATTACTAGATTAATTAGATAATTAGGTAGCAGCTATTGCAGATTGTCTTTTACCTGCAAAATAGCGTGGGATTATCTAAATACGACGAACTAAGTAAAATGTAGTGTTTGTTCGTTAAAATAAATAGAATCACTCATTTAGAAACAAAAAAGGACCGTCTCACTATCATTGGGGTACGAATTGAAGTAATTATAAGAAGCGTTTGAAGATACTAAAAGGGTAATCAGAATCCGTAAATCGAAGGACAGACAACACCATGACCAAAAGAAGAAGGACAGACAACACCATGACCAAAAGAAGAAGGACAGACAACACCATGACCAAAAGAAGAAGGACAGACAACACCATGACCAAAAGAAGAAGGACAGACAACACCATGACCAAAAGAAGAAGGACAGACAACACCATGACCAAAAGAAGAAGGACAAACAACACCATGACCAAAAGAAGAAGGACAAACAACGATCCACAACTTTAACGATGACCGTCAGATGATGAACAACATTAAAATGGCTGTTCCTTGCATTTTGATTTTATCTCAGTTTCGATGTTTGTTTTTTTTTCATGTTCGAATTACCTACAGTAATTAGAGGTCAATAGTAATACAAGGTCATAATAACCTTACACTATTGTTAATTAAAGTTAATATCCTTTGTTCTATTTTCATTGTACAGTTTTATTACAACATTTAATATTGATAAAATCGTCAATAATAACTTGATTTTCTACCTCAAGAGTTGTATAGCATGTTTATTTTGTTTTAGTCAATTCTTAAGTTAATGTTTGTTTTTATTTTTCTTGTAAGGTCTTTATTGTTTGACGTTTAAATATTAAAACATACGGCAAATAAAGAGTTCGTTACATATCATGGAAATTTTACAAGTTTATTATCGATAAACATTTTGACAAGAATCAAATAGAGAAAAAAATCAATAAAGGATCCCAGAGAACTCACTTTTTTTATTCTTTTCTATGTGTTACTGGGACCTTTGACCACAAGCATATGGAATCGACACATAATAATGAAAATTGATGCCATTTTTAACATCTACTCCCATTGCAAGCAATGTTATCTTCGCATGGTTAATCTTTAGCACCCAATGATTTGACGCAATTCGCCCTTGGATCTTCATATGTGCAAGTCACAATGATCATTAATGTCAACGGAATGGCTGACATTTCGTCAAAGATGTCGTAAATCAAATAATAATGATATTTTATTTTTCATTTTTATGTGTTAATGGGAACTTTGCCCACAAGCATATGGAATCTACACATGATAATGACAATTAATGTCATATTGCAGTCTATGATACCCTCATATGGTTAATCTTTAGTCTCCAATGATTTGACGCAATTCGCCATTGGGTCTTCATTTGTGCAAGTCACAATGAGATGGCGTAAATTGAATACTAATGCATATTGAATGGCGATAAAGGCACTGTTCCTTTAATCGATCTCTGTGTGTAATGTTGAATAGTTTCTCATGTTCATTAACATCCATATCCTTTCTTTCTAATCGAGCTGGAATTTGTTTTTCATACATTTATCATTTAAATTATATGAAACTTCCTTGATTTTCATTAGAATGGAAATTATCATAACATCTCCAAAATGATAGAGGTACAGAAAAGTCTGCCTGATACGAATAAAGGAGCACAGTTGGCACCCATCAGAATGTCGACTGTTTGTTGAGAAACACGTACACGAAACATAACAAACATGTTGTCAATCATATAACTCTAGAATTTTGATGAAATCAGTATCATTCTCATATAAGCTTTGTAGAATCAGAGTGTTGTTGTTTTTTACAAATAGGAGTTGTCCTTTCCGATGACAATGCAGTTGTATCTACGGTGGCCATTCTTTTTAATGAAACACAGTTGGACTAACTTTTAAGTTGAACTTTCTATTGGTATGTATATAGAAACATTCCAGCAGCACATGTGTATGGAATATATAACTCTTAGTGGAGAGCTTGTGGTTACTTTCATTACTTCCTTGACAAAGGGTTGCTGCTAACAAAGGAACTACAGTAGTATATGGGTGGTTACAAAACCATATTTGTGGGGGATCGGACCATTGCGCATGCTTGATCGGAAGTGACGTCAGTCACGTGACCGGAAAAGACCATGTCCGGAAGTATGTTATGCGCATGCGCAACCGGAAATTGCGCAATATCCGCTCTAGTGGGGCCTTTTTCACCGGAAGTGACAGTCACGTGACCGGAAGAGGCCCTGTCCGGCCTTACCTTTTTTTTACAGTACTTTTTACAAACTATAACGTATAAAAAATATCAGTTAGTTTCATTTTCCCGTAATTTTTCTGAAATGTTGGAATTTATATCATTTGGATTTTTTTAATCATGTTTTACTTGGAAAATAAAGACTATATTAATGATACTTTGAAGGATGATCGAAACCGCTCTTGGAGGGTAATTTTATTTGTTCTCAAACCCAAAAGAGGATTGAAATGTTTTATAGTACCAACCAATCACATCACTGGAAATTGAACCAATCAGATTACAAAAAACGAACCAACCAGATCCCTCATAACAAAAACGAACAACCAATTACAGTCATCGTAATAATTGACTTTTCCTATGTAAGCCCCGTACCAAAAAAACATGAAGATTGGGAAGGTACATATACTAGCCCGACATTTTCATAACATGGAAGACGATTCTGCCGGAATATTTTACACTGAATAGGATGATGGAGTGGACTGGTTGTGGGATGTGATCAAAGACACTGTAGGTTTGTTCGTCAACAACAACCAAGAATTTCGGAGGTTAGGCGGAAAAACCTACAACGAACAACGTAGAATAGTCCTATTAGAGATGCCCGTGGACTCTCTAGTGGGGCTGTCTAGGGGTCCTGAAAGGAAAGAATGTACGGGGGTGTTGATTGTCTACGACTGTTGGAAACATCTAGTCGAAACATCATACCCCTGTGCTCCACGACCAAGAGTCATACAACCAGAAGAGGATGATGGTTGGCTTTCTTCCTGAAGCTAACCATCGTATTTTAACGGCCCTTTTAAGGGCCATACACATATTTAAAACGAGAGCTTTAAATGCAGTGTCAATACATAAACATTTTAAAGAACTTTTAAGATCATACAAAAACTTAGGTTATCTAGTAGAAATACCACAGTGAGAACGCGGACGTGATAGATTACTTGGAGTACTACACAACAGTCTATATCCGAAAACACCGTAGGTGAAAACCATTATTGAAATAAATAATGTAATTATGAAAATAAAATGGCAGATAACGATAAGGGCTAGTTCGTAGAAGGTTATAGGACGCGGACACCCTTGGAGTACTACACAACATATACACTATAATATATGAAAATAAAAGGGGTAGTTTCCTATGGCTATAGGACGCGGACGTCGTAGAGAACACCTAATATATGAAAATAAAAGGGGGGTAGATTCCTATGGTTATAGGACGCGGACGTCGTAGAGAACACCTAATATATGAAAATAAAAGGGGGTAGTTTCCTATGGCTATAGGACGCGGACGTCGTAGAGAACACATAATATATGAAAATAAAAGGGGGTAGTTTCATATGGTTATAGGACGCGGACGTCGTAGAGAACACCTAATATATGAAAATAAAAGGGGGTAGTTTCCTATGGTTATAGGACGCGGACGTCGTAGAGAACACCTAATATATGAAAATAAAAGGGGGGTAATTTCCTATGGTCATAGGACGCGGACGTCGTAGAGAACACCTAATATATGAAAATAAAAGGGAGGGGGTAATTTCATATGGTCATTGGACGCGGACGTCGTAGAGAACACCCCCAACCAACATTGTTTGTACCACTACTAAGAAAATAGTACGGGAATAAAAGTACGGGGGGGGAAAAAGTAAGGGAGAAAAATACGGGGAAAAAATACGGGAAAAAAGTACAGGAAAAAAAAGTAAGGCCGGACAGGGCCGCTTCCGGTCACGTGAGTTTGCCACTTCCGGTGAAAAAGGCCCCACTAGGGCGGATATTGTGCAGAACATACTTCCGAACAGGGTCTCTTCCGGTCACGTGACTGACGTCACTTCCGGTCAAGCATGCGCAATGGTCCGATCCCCCGCAAATATGGTTTAGTAACCACCCATATACTACTAACTACTGTGTCACAAATGACCACGGATATAGTCAAACCTGTCTTACATGGGAACATTGAAATAGGATCACATAAGACAGGTGGTCACTAAATACAGGTTTAATTAAAATAAAATATATTGTGAAGGGAAATTAAAATTAAGATCACTTAATACAAGTTGGTGGTCACTAAAGAAGGTTTACCTGTATGCCGTTTGTCATAATCACAATATTCGTGACTTATCACCGGGTTTGTAACAAGAGTAGCACAACCGGTGCCACTAGTTGATAGGGAACTGCCTACCTTTCCGGAGCACTTGAGTACATCCCCATTTTATGTTTTTTTTTGTAGGGATGTTGATCAATCTATATAGATTTCTGTACATGTGTAGTGTTTTGTCGACCAATGTTGGTCTTTTTCTCTTTTTTCATTTGGTCATTGTATTGTCTGTCAGCTCCATATGACATTAATCGTAATGAAAAAAGGGGCGTTTGTCGGTAAAAGACATTCCCACTCTCGTATATCTTTGAAATTCGATCTATTACATTTATTATCTTCTTTCAGAATTATGATTGATGGCCTGACCCACTATCAAACTTGGTCACCACTGTCAATAGAAATATCTAAAATCCTGTAATAACCAAATATTGCTACCAAACGTTATGGAAATGACACATATGTATTTGTCCCTCTTAGAATTATTGGACCAAACTACCATCAGTAAAAGTAAAGATCTCGATGGCAATCTGAAATCTAAGATGGATGCCACTGTAAAACATAGCTTTACATACGACCTAATGGGAAATACATGCCAACTTCTCATTGAAAACAATGGAACATAGCTTTACACAAGACGTAATGGAAAATATAGACAATGTTCTCATTGAAAACAGTCTCAACATATTAAAAAAAAATCGTGGATCTATTTGTACACTAGGTGAGCAATGCAAGCACCTACTATTCCACTCAGCGTATTGAACTAATAAAAAGCAGACAGCATCACCATCTCATCAAAATAAAACTTGTTCTCTGCATGACATACATGAAAAATTGTGCTCTCTTATCGCTAAACACGATTCACTCCCCCACTCTCAGGCATAGGTGACCGTTGCCAATTTTCGCGATTCTGTTTAGGCCCTTTGATTTACTTTCTCCCAAACCTTACTAAATTATTTGGCTTTCCAACCTTTCGACTTTGAGTGTTATTTCATTCTTTTAACTTTTCATACAACTCCCTTCCTTACTTTTAAGCCCTTTGAATGGCAACTTTACCCACAAGGTGACAATCGAAATTAACAGGAATGTATTACATAGCATAATTGCAAATTAATCCCCTAATACATCCACCCCCAATACATTGGCCGATATACCTTCAATTATCAAAGTATTAAAGTGATATTAACATACAAAATATGAAACTTCGACATCAAAATCAGACGTCATTTATCGTTTTATATAACATAGTGTCTCTTTTGTAACTTCCCCACCTACTAAATATTGTGAAAACAATTATGTATTATAGATTTTCTACTTCTCTGGAACAATGTCTTTGATTTCACATAAATATTTAAATAAAATAGTGGCTCTAGAATCATGGTTGTCGATATTAACATCTATTATCTATACAACCACGATATATTTTCCAATCATTTGGTATATCTCCAGTTTAGAGATAAGAAATAATTAAAATTAAAATAGGTAAAATGTCTTTTGTAAGCTCTTTGAATAATTTAGGTTTTACTTCATCGGTTCCTGCTGCATTGGAAAGGTTTTAATTCGTTAGTAGTTGCCCATCACCTTTATATGATATATAGTTGTCATTTAAATAACATTTAACTTCCCTCGGTATTTGGGAAGAATCCGATCGCTCAATCTCACAGAGCGCCTCGGCGCTTCCCGTGGTGGCGGAGTCCTCTCGATGTGGGGTTGTCATGTCATAATACCGAAAGCCTGGTCGTGGACCATTGTGATTAACATGTTTGGAGGGTACCACGCTCCATGCACATTATAAAGACTTCTTTTGTAGATTCAGAGAAAGAGTAGGTGCATTGTAACCGCTCCAAAAGACTACAGTTTTCGTCGCTACCCAACTCTCTATTCTTTTTCAGTGGCAGTCGTTGACCTAGATGACCCATACTTTCCCTCATTTATATAGTTTTTATATATATTGTTGAACTTGTTCTGGTCCTGAATATAGCTGTAATACTGGTCTATGGACGCTAAGCAGTAATTACTAGATCTACCAATCATTAAGCTTCCTTGACCTTTATTATTATCACAATTTATTATAGAATGCAATCTCCAAAATGATATGCTTACATTGCATCAGCGGGACCAAAAGTGTTTGTAAGCTATTGTCATTACTTGACATCCGTCGTCTCTCCGTAAACCGCCATACATTCGACGTCTCATCAGAAATCAAGAGGCTGAATTGAAAAAAAAATGTGCTATCATGTACACCAGTGTGAGGTTTAGATTAAACATATTTTATTTGCTAAGACGTGCAAAAGGGATAAGATACACAATGTAATAAACAAATAACGAATGAGAACTTCTTTGCTATTAGAATTTACTGTCGAGTTCCTGCTTCTTAGTTCTCGCTCAAATGAATTTTAAATAAACAAATGTACAAATGTAATCGCTACTTACGGTTTGATATCATTTGGTTGAAATTCTGCTCCAACTTCTACAGAATGGAAGTAAAAGATGTCCCGTTCCTCATGTTTTATTAGCGAAATGGATTACATAAGTCATATCTACACATAACATAGCGCATATGTTGATACTGAACCATCATCATAGCGCTTAACATCACATTGCGAGGTTACACATACAGAAAAAATAACAACCATAGTCCCCATCAGGCAAATTTATTTTTAATCTAGAGAGTTTGATATAGTGTAAACTGGGCGCACTAATAACAACCATGAAGTAAATAATTAAATGCAAGCTCCTACTATTCCGCTAAGCGTATTGAACTAATAAAGAGCAGAGAGCATCACCTTCTCATCAAAACACAACTTGTTCTTGGCATAATATACATGAAAAAATTGTGCTCTCTTAGCGTTTAACAATTCACCCACTCACTCTCAGATTTTACCGTTATAACTTCGTCAAATAGGTTTTGATTTTCTAGGGGACTCCCGATATTCCGAACGTCCATTCGTCCGAAAATATATGAAATTGTATCTCACAGTATACATTGCCTTAAAAACTTTACAACTATCGCCAATATGATTCTAACGTTTAATAACAGGAACAGGAAGTTGAAAATGCGAAAGAGAACGGGCAGGAAATAGAGAGAAACGGATGGGAGAGGGAGAAAGAACATGATGTGAGAAGAATGGAAAAGATATGAGACCAAGGATACGAAGGTTGGTGCAAATACAATAGGAACTGGAAGAAGGTGAATATTTTCTTCTTCTTTTTAAATTTTAAAGATATGCTAAGCGAATGGTTTAGTGGTTATTATTATTTATTTATTATTCGTTTTATCATTATCTACTTGTTGTCTTGTCGTTGTTTTATCATATTATATAAATTATTCTTATTCTTAATCCGTTGGTATCAATATATACAGTCGGGAAGTCATGCATCAATTCCGTACCTCCAACAATACAAAGTCAATTCTCGAAACAAAGGGACGTAACTCTATTTTTTTAGGCGACTGACGAATCAAACGGGAGCTGCCATGCATTGTTTACTTCGACTATGTGTTTTTATTGAATGTCTTCCTAAATAAAACTAAAATAAGTATTCATTTTTATGGAATCCATATTTTAAATAACATCTTAACGTGACTGATGCGTGAATACATGTATTTATGACATCATTTGCTTGAAATCGACGTTGGAACTCGGGATACCGCTGCTGATGAAATGGTGACCAAAAAAATGGCGCTAAAAACCCATTCTTAAAATAAGTGAAACAATTGCATCCCATTGGCTGTTTATTAATGAATTTGGTAAAAATAGCTAGAATCACGTATTAGAGTATGGGTGATTTGCATATTTCCCCATCATTCGTCGCTAGAATTCTATATTTGGATGTCAACAGGAAGTACTATATTCCCCGCCATTTCAAGAAGAAATCTAGATCCAAAGCAAATATTTTCTTTTTATATCGATCTGTTAGCAAGAAAATGTGACTGTTTCTGTTTAAACATGAAAGAACCACTTGACCAATCATAGTCACACATATATAAAATAATTTTATTCCATTTTTAACAGTAAAAAAGATGATTTTGTTTTTCTCAATTTTTACAGATGCCATGTTGCAGAGGTTTGATGAATGGAGGGGTCTAGAGAGAACAAAGAGTGACACTTTTACAGTTTATGATACTTTCATCCATCGTGATATGATGGCCTATGTAGGTTTTTATATAGCTGTCAGAAGTAGAAATTGGAAATTAAGCAATGCTTCTCTGAAGAAGCTGGCATGATTATTTCATGCTTTTGATAAGCAAAACTATCTACGCATGATACCATACCACTTTGTTGATATACAAACATTCTCTTCTGATGTGATATAATTTTTTTCACAGGGTTGCTTTTCTGTATCTATGTCAGGCGACAAGTTTTATTCGGTTGCTTTAGATGAGGCTCATGAGATGGAAATTAATTTAAAACAAAAATGCTTTGAATTCTTTCAGCAAGTGCAATCTCACAGCTTTAACATTTTATTTACCGTATAGGGCAGAAACACTTCATAATTTGAAGGGTCATCTGTTATTAGGAGCAGACGAGACAGACAACAAACAAACTACAGTGCCGGTACTTCAAACAGGAGAGACAAATATTTCTGAATATATATTAAAATTGCAAACCTCATCCTTGTTTGTTTCAGATGACATAATCATCCTTCACCACATTTTTTGAGACGTTGACGCGACAGAAGAACAAGAAGAAGAAATATCAAGATTTGTTCAGGTGTGAAATACAGTATTTATAAACAGAAGAAGGAAATTCAAGATCAAAAGACCGTCATTTCATGTCTTCGTAAGAAAATTGCATTTTCAAAGCTAACAAATCAACCAATTTCTGATCTTGAACAATTTATACAGCTACCATGAGTATGTATTCCAGAGAAAGGACAGAAGTCCTGGGCTTCATCAGTGTTCAAAAAGCAGTATCCAAATATTTTTTATCCACAGTTGCCCCCCTTTTTTTAATGTTCATACAGCATATATTATTGATGGCATGTTTATTACCAATTCCTCTCCCATTTCAGTTCACACATCTTTTGCAGCTTATGTAGATTTTTTATTTTCAGAAATGGATTATTCGTCCTCACAATTTGTATAAAGTTACAGAAGTACATTTGGGTTTTGACCACCCAAACAGGCAAAGGCTAAGCACAAAGGATATAGAAAGAACCAGGAGAGACAAAGTTGTCCAAGAATCAGATTTTGATGTTATCACAACGGATACACCTTTGCCTTCCAACTGGAGATAATTTATTTCTGTTAGAAAGCATAAGAGATTGTTGATCAATTTTATTTCAGTTCAATTTTTAACAGATTTTTTCCTAATGGAGAATGTATTTTCATCACAGCAGGTGGATTTCATGATGAATTCAGAGACCAGGCAAGATGTGCTTTCAATAATGTTACTGCAGAATATATTGCAGCATCAGGAGATCATGAAGAAGCAGACACCAGAGCATGGTTGCATGCTATATTATCATCAGCAACTCACATTATTATTTACAGTCCTGACACTGATGTATATATTATTGGCCTACCACTTATTTAAACCACAAATAAAGTTGTATTTGTACAACTAAAAGACACATCTTATGAAAAATGTTTCCTTAATATGAATCGAATAGTATTTTCCTTAAAAACTGATATTTGTTTTCAAGGTATTCAGAACATTGAAGAATGTATACAACTTGTATATATACTTAGTGGATGTGATTAGGTGTCATATTTCAATGGATTTGGCAAAAAGACTTTGTGACGTTTTCAGAAAACATGCTGCTTTCATTACATTGGGTGTTTAGGTGATATAAAAACAGAGAGGGGTCTTTATTCTTTTTACAGATTGATTGCAGCTGTTTATTTTTCAAAACACTGTTCTGCTTTCCAACCTATTGCCTCACCAAAAGCTTTGCTGGATTCACTTCATTTTGAAGATAATCATATAAAACACACAGCCTTAATTTCAGAAATCAGAGAAAAGTTGTGGGGAAGAACTCAATCTGAGATTGAGATAATCCAAAATGCTGAAGCCTTAAAGCTGCATGGGATGAGATGTTGCTGGGTTTATACATTTTGGTCCCAGGCATATACTAACATTCTTGTTAGTAGTTTTCGTACTTCGAATACAGGAATGGGTATGGTTTTCATGCGGAGTGAATATATAAATGGAGGTTTTTGCAAACTCCAGCGACACCACCGTACAAAATTATACCATAAGTACATCCTATGTGCTTTCACCCAACAAGTATAGCAGGACTTCATGTCATAGATGATTTTTGTTAAAGTGACAATAAATAGTAATTACCCACCGTAAATTACAAAATGCACAATGTTTAACCGTGTTTTTTCTACAAATTTGAAATAGATGTTATTTCATTCTTTTAACTTTTCACACAACTCCCTTCAATTTTAAAATCATAAATTTTCCAAACATGTGCAGCAATATACCAGCTTCTCCTGCATATGGTGTTTACATCTCGCAATTGATTCGCTATGCAAGGGCCAGTAGCAATAATTCTGATTTCCTGAAACGTCATCTTCATCTGAGAAACAGGCTACTGGACCAGGGCTATAAAAAGATTCGCCTTATTCGATCTCTTAAAAAGTTTATATTCCGATACCAAGATCTTGTCGAAATATATTCCGTCTCTGCAGAAAAAATTATAAGCGATGCATTTTCATATAGTGAAAATGTCAAGGATATTTTTTTTGTCAATGTGTGACGTAAAAATATTTTTGACATTTACGTCACCGAATATGGTACTGCTTTGACAACTATTTTACCTATTTTGTTCCTGTATTTAAATACTGTTATAGTGACAGCCGGAACCTTTGAACCGTAATGAGAGCGGGAGGTTTGGCGCCTTAAAATCTGATTCAACCCACCATTTCTTTAGAAATGCCTGTACCAAGTCAGGGTCATTACGGTTTTCACAGTTTTCCGGTTGTTGACTGATTTTGTCTGTTTATATAATTATGATTTTTGACTTTCCCTTTTTAAGATTGTTCGCAGTTCGGTAATTTTGTTATTACCCTTATTCCGTACTTTTAAGCCCTTTAAATGACAACTTTACCCACAAGGTGACAATTGAAATTAACATGAATGTAATACATAGCATAATTGCAAATGAATTCCCCAATATACCCACCCCCATACATTGGTCGATATACTGTCAATTATCAAACTGATATTAACATAGAAATTATGATAATCTTACTTCTACAACCACGATATAATTTCCAATCATTTGGTATATCTCCAGTTTAGAGATTAAAAAAATTTAAATAGGGCCAATTTCTTTTGTAAGTAGTATTTAGTTTATCGGGTTTGCTGCGTTGGAAAGGTTTTAATTCATTAGTAGGCTTTTCATGCAGCAAGAAAGACATATAATACATATAAGACTAATGTCACTCGTAAAAATATGAACCTAGCCAGTCGTGAATATAAAAAAGACCTAAACCAGGCTTATGTTAAGTTCCAATCACGTTTATCAGGTGAAATTAGAGAAGCGTCAAGTCATAACCCAAAGAAATTCTGGTGGGATATACTAAAACGATGTACAAATGCTAAAAAATCTAATATAGAAGTCCCGTTGACTGAATTGTATGAATATTTCAAAAATATCAATTCTTCTGATGAAGAATATGAACAAAACAATGATATCAATAATTATAATATACAATTTGGTTTAGAAATTTCCAATCGTATGCTTAATTGTAGTATTACTGATACTGAAATTGAAAATGTTGTTCGTAACCTACCAAACAATAAAGCAGTTGGTACAGATTGTATACGAAATGAATATTTAAAAAGTACCCTTCATTTACTACTCCCAAGTTATGTTACAATTTTCAATATCATATTTGATACTGGTATATTCCCAGAAAGCTGGACATTAGGCGTTATTCAACCCGTATACAAAAACAAGGGGGACTCAAAAGACCCATCAAATTATAGACCAATTAGTCTACTTAGCTGCTTCAGTAAAGTTTTTACAAGTATATTAAATAATCGATTAAACTCATTTGCAGACGAAGTTAACCTTATTTCCCCCTCACAAGCTGGCTTTAGAAAGATGCATTCCACATTAGATAACATTTTTATTTTGAAATCATTTATTGACTTATATTTTCTGCATAAAAAAAAGCTATTGTGTACATTCGTTGACTTTAGTAAAGCATTTGATAGAGTTAATAGAAGTGGGCTGTGGACAAAAATGATAAAAAATGGTATGAATGGAAAATGTTTCAATGTAATTAAAAGTATGTACCAACATATTAAATCCTGTGTAACAAAAAATGGTGTAAATTCAGATTTTTTTCAGTTGCAGTATAGGGGCCCGTCAAGGGAAAACTTATCCCCTTTCCTTTTTGCAGTTTTTATAAATGATTTGGAAACATTTTTAGATATTCATGAAGCACCATCCTTACAAACAATTGATAATCTTTTTGATGAATATTTAAATATACTTATGAAGACCTTTCTTTTGCTGTATGCTGACGATACATTATTATTCTCGGAAACATATGAAGGAATGCAAAATTTACTAAATGTGTTTAGTGATTACTGTAAATTATGGAAACTTGAAGTTAACTTGAGTAAAACTAAAACCGTTATCTTCTCAAAGCGAAAATTCCGCCCACCATTACGATTAAAATTAGACGGAAAGGAATTGGAGTATACTGATTGTTATTCTTATCTAGGAGTTATTTTTTTTATTACAATGGTAGTTTTGTCCATACCAAAAAGAAGTTAGTAGAACAAGCACAAAAAGCGTCATATGCGGTATATTATAAAATTAGAAATCTGCAACTGCCTATTGATTTACAGCTGAACATTTTTGACTCACTTGTTGCTCCTATCCTATTGTATGGGAGTGAAGTCTGGGGTGTTGGTAAGAATGACAATATTGAAAAAGTACATTTACAATTTTTAAAAAGAATTTTGGGTGTAAGAGTTACAACTCCAAATTGTCTAGTATATGGTGAGTTGGGTAGATACCCTCTTGACATTAACATCAAATGCAGGATGCTCTGTTTCTGGAGTCGTTTAATGACTACAGAAAAGTTGTCTTCTAAGATATATAAACTTCTACTCAAGTTGTATGCAAATGAGAATAGTCAGACTTTATATGTGAAAAACATACAGACTATTTTGGATAATATTGGCCTTAGTTTTATCTTTAGAAACCAAATTCCTGTTAATATAATTTGGATTAAAACACATGTGAAACAAATTCTTATTGACCAATTCATACAAAATTGGCGTTCAGAGATTGGTAATTCCTCTCGTGGTCATTATTATTCTCTTTTCAAACAAGAGTTTTGTATAGAACCGTATCTGCTACGCCTCGAACAAAGGTATAGAATCTATATAACTAAATTTAGGCTCTGTAACATTAGAATACCAATTGAAACAGGACGTTGGCAAAAAATTACAAGAGAAAATAGAAAGTGTACAAAATGCTCAAAAGATGTAATTGGCGATGAATATCACTACTTGTTTATATGTAATAACACTGAAATACAAAGATTAAGATTCAAATATATTCCAAAATATTATGTACAAAATAGTAGTCTAGCTAAAATGGCTGGTATCTTCTCTTTGTGTAATTCTCAATTATTGAAAAGTGTAGCATTATTTTTGAAAGGAATCAGTAAACTATTCTAGTACATTAGATATTAGAGTGATCACTTCTATTCACTGTTTTTTTTTCTCCAATGTTAATATTCTTGTTGTGTCTTTGTCTTATTTCCTATGTATGTATTTATGTTATAATAACTGTATGCTCATGTTGCACACTGTGCCTGAGCCTTGTTAATAAAATCTTGAATCTTGAATCTTGAACTTGAACTAGTAGTTTACCGTCACCGTTATACTTTAAACATATTTTATTGTTCAAAAAGACAAAAGGATAAGACACAAGTTAAACAACTTAGACAGTCTTCTCCCATTACATATATTACAAAATACACAATTGAACATAATAATATTTAATTACACAAATTTACAGTAAACGTTTATAGTAAATGAAGGCATGAAGAAAAATATAAACAGTAAAACAATTAAAACCCTCTTGGAGCCTCATTGACTATATGATCAACATATAGATAACCTATTGATACATATCGAACAGACCCAAATGCGTACTACGTGGCAATGGACATATTAACTTTCATTCATCTATTGCGATTTAGTTGCTGAAAATAGTCATGGTAAGTAAATATATTTCTATTTATTTTGTAAGATCAAATAGTCTTCAAAGATCATCCAGAGGTTTTATTTTCAATTATGATCATTCGAATACCACGTTAACATTTGTGTCAAAATGGTATACCTGTAAGGGAATTCACCTGGTTGTTTTGTTACAATTATACTGAAAAACGACCAGTATCTTTAATATATCTTTGAATAATTAAAAATATTTCACAATTTGTTTCATCTGATAGAAAATCATTTCCAAATAACAAAGTATCAACATTTATTTCTACCCCGTTCATATTCAGTATTGCCAATGACGATAACATTTTATTTCTATATACAATATAACGATTACAAAATAGCAAATAATGATCCGCATTTTCATTTTGGTATCCACATATACAGTTTGGATTTGAAATTAAATTAGTACTATACAAGTCTTCTTTCGATGAACTACATTTGTTTCTTATCCTCGTGTGTAATACACTAAGATATCTATTACCACATGAAAAGTGTGCGGATTTTTTCACATTTTGAAAATATATCTGACGAATTTTTGACTTAAAATGAGCTAAAATAGGGATTTGTCGGATATTAAGATCCAACGTATTCCACAGCTTAATAGTTGAAGGAAAAAAAGATTGTTGAAGAAGTGCAAGTCTGTTTACTTGTTGACTTATACTTTGACTGTTACGTAAATAATAATTTGAAGTTTCAGAAACTGTAGGTGGTATTAAATCTGATAAATATTCAGGTGCCAGATTATTATAAATTTTGTAAAATAATGTGAGATTTTTAACTTCTCTCCTTACTTTCAATTTATCCCATCCCGTTTCTTTGTAAATAGATGCTATACTAGCGTAACTGGTAAAACCACAAACAATACGAGTGGCTTCAGTTTGCACTTTTTCTAAACGATTTGAATTGAATTGGCCACAATTAAACCAAACTTCAGACGCATATTCTAAAATTGGCCTTATAAATGTTAAATAAATTTTTTCAAGATAGTTTCGTTTAAGTTTAAATTTAAGTTTTCTTAATACATTTATTTGTTTAGAAGACTTTTCTATAAGTTTATCAATATGTTTGGTCCACTTACAGTCATTACTAAAAATAACACCTAAATGTTTATGCAATTCAACATCTCTTAATAAAGCACCTTTATATGATATATACAAGTAGTTGTCATTTAAATAACATTAAGAAGAGTTTGAAGATACCAAAGTGGTAATCAGAATCCGTATATCGAAGAAGAACAGACAACACAATGGCCAAAAGAAAATGTACAAAAGTACAAACAACGATCTACAAAACATACTTAAAACCGGGGGTGAACTCGGGTGCTCCGGAAGGGTAGGCAGTTCCTGTGCCACTAGTGGCACCCGTCGTATTAATTTAAACATATTGTACTTACCTTTTGTCTTTCTGAACAATAAAATATGTCTTAAGTAAGATTGTTAGCAATAGAGGGTACCACGCTCCATTCACACTATAAAGACTTCTTTAGGAGATTTCTTAAAGGAGTAGGCACATTGTAACCGCTACAAAAGACTACAGTTTTCCTCCCTACCCAAACTCTCTATTATTTTTCAGTGGCAAACAAAAGTCATTGACCTGGTGAACCCATACCCGCCCTCATTTCTATATATATATATATATATATATATATACGTCTAAAATGGTTTGTAAAACAACACCAAGTACACAAAACAAAGTGATAAAGAATTAAACACTTCGTAGAATGACATAATTTTCGTCCCACCGAGGGACTTTATCAATGTCTAATTAAATAAAATCTCGAAACAATATGGCGACTTTTCAAATTTCAAAAAAGTTTTTGACGGTCCATGTACGGCACAAAAGAACCAGAAGATGCACATATGAAACTACATGCATAAAAGAATGGAAATCCTACATATAAATTAATAAAAGTACAATAACAATAATATAAATATACACTAGGGCTACACATTTAAATAAATGTTAAATTAGAAATAAAAATAAATATAAAAATGAGACATTATTGGTAAATGTATCAAATAGTACTGTCAATAAAATAAAATATTGTTGAAAACGGTATGATACCCAAACTCATTCAAAAAAACGGCCCGCCACAGTGTGGAATATATACTTTGGGCCAATAGAGCAAACTGTATGTCCTAATACGACTGGAGGAGATCAACACGAATAGGAGTCAAGAGAGGATATTACTTTTTCTCATTGATTCCATTCGGTGATAAGGTCTTAAGTTTTCTAATCCAGAAGCTTTCCCTTTCCTGTCTGCTTTTATCATCCCACTTGGGGTTATGGTCAATTATGGTGACCTTCAGTTTGCCGAAAGAATCATGGTGGCCCGTCGATCTGAGATGTCTGCTGAGTGGAAGGTCAGGTTTGCAATTTGCATCGCTTCTGTGGCCATTCAAGCGTTTACTAAGTTGTTGTTTAGTTTCTCCGATGTATTGAAGACCACAAATTGCACATTCCAGGAGGTAGATAATATTTTCTGTCTTGCAGTTGGCATTGCAGTATATGATGAATTTTTCTCCTGTATGTGTGCTGCTGAATTTTTGTGTGCATGGATGTTTTTGCACGTCATACATCGTCTCGAATCACATTTTTGACACTGACCATTGTAGGCAGATCGAGGGGAGATGTCAGCTCTCACCAAGATGTCTTTCAAACTTTTGGGTTTCCTGAAGGCCAAGACGGGTGGTTCTTTGAAGATTTTACACAGTTCTGGGTGTTTTTGTATGGTTGTCCAGTGCTCACGAACGATGCTGGATAAATTACTGAGCGCAGGATGGTATGTAATGACAAATGGCACTCTGTTGTTCGCGTTCTTTTCTTTATATTGGATGAGGTCTTTTCTGTCAATACCACTTGCTTTGTTAAAACAATGGTTAATGCTCGCATTGTTGTAACCCCTCTTTTTTAGATGACATTTCAGTTCCCCAAGCCGTTTTTTGGTGGTTTGTTCGTTGGAGCAGATGCGTTTGATTCGGAGAGCTTGGCTGTACGGAATACTTTTGGTGCAATGTTTAGGATGACAACTCTGTGGGGACAGGTACTGATGTTTATCTGTCGGTTTGTTGTATATGTCAGTTGACATAATACCATTTTCACAGGTGGTGTAAGTATCCAGAAAGGAGATGTTATTTCTAGATGTTTCATGAGTGAATTTTATAGTGGGGTGAACATTATTGGCGTGGTCAAAGAAACGATTGAGGTTTTCTTCCGACTCGGTCCACTTCATGTCAACGTCGTCTATGAAACGAAACCAGGAAAGTGGCTTGTGAGGTGCAGATTGTATGATAAGTTTTTCAAGCTTCCCCATGAAGATGTTGGCGTATGAAGGTGCCATCTTTGTTCCCATAGCTGTTCCGTTGATTTGTAAAAAATGCTCTCCATTAAATGTAAAATTGTTATGCTTCAGTACCAATGTGAGCAACTGGACAAGACATTCCGTTGTTGTTCTTTCACGGCTCTTTGGTCCCAGGCCTCTCTACATGCTTCGATACCGTCATTATGTGGGATGTTAGTGTATAATGACGTAACGTCCATCGAAACAAGAATGGTCCCCGAAGGAAGGGGGTTCATGGATTCCATTTTTTGAAGATAATCAGTGGTGTCTTTCAAATGTGAAGGTAACGCTTCTACATGAGGTCGAAGGTGGAAATCGACGAATTCGGAGATTTTTTCTGTGGGGTGCCCATTTGCTGATACAATGGGTCTCCCGGGGTTGTTGACTTTATGAATTTTAGGTAATAGGTAGAAGCGTCCGACTTTGGGTTTGTCTGGTTTCAAGTAATCGAAAGTGTTCTTGTCGATATGACTATTTTCTTTCATAATTTTTAGCTCCTGTGTTATTTTAGTGCTGAATTCTTCCGTGGGGTCAGAGTCCAGTTTTTTGTAAAATCTTTCATCCATCAGTTGTCTGTTTGCCTCCTCTAAATAATCTACTTTGTCCATAACAACAATTGCGCTACCCTTGTATGCTGACTTTATGACAATGTCATCCCTTTCCTTTAATTCTTGTAGCGCACCTTTTTCTGCTGGAGTGAGGTTGTTATGGGTTGGTATGTTCGTGCTGGTTGCTGTCTGGACATCATTTTTGACTAAATCAATAAAGGATTCTAATGTTGTATTTTTGCTGGGTTTTGGAATCCATGAACTTTTTTTCTTAAACCTAGGATACCAACAATATTAACGAACGTCTGCAAGATATCCACAATATTCAAAGCCTAAAGTTAAGAGAGAAACAACGTAAGAAATTCTTTAGGGATGGTATCAACCCGAACAAAAATATACCATCAGAATTATCTGTCACTTCTGGGGAAACGATAAGGCGGAAACGAAGATTTTCAAGACACAAAGAAATTAATAGAGACCAAAATGACACAGTCGTCAATTTGTCATCAAAAGATCTAAAACCTGCTGAAATTCGTATACTCTCTAAGGGACTTAATTTCTGCCCCACCCCCAACAAAATAAACGAGGAGCAACTATCAGCTGATCTCGACAAATTTGCTAGATCTCTTCGTATTAAAGAATATTTCTCAGCCAAAGAGAGAGACTGTCCTGTAGATGAGTCGTCCGATTCGGAAGATGATAATGAGATCCCCCTTCCTAGGTTTAAGAAAAAAAGTTCATGGATTCCAAAACCCAGCAAAAATACAACATTAGAATCCTTTATTGATTTAGTCAAAAATGATGTCCAGACAGCAACCAGCACGAACATACCAACCCATAACAACCTCACTCCAGCAGAAAAAGGTGCGCTACAAGAATTAAAGGAAAGGGATGACATTGTCATAAAGTCAGCAGACAAGGGTAGCGCAATTGTTGTTATGGACAAAGTAGATTATTTAGAGGAGGCAAACAGACAACTGATGGATGAACTTGTTATCTTTTTCTGAATATAGCTGTAATACTGCTCCATGGACGTTAAGCAATAATTAATAGATCTACCAATCATTACATATTGTATCATCTGGACAAAAGTATTTGTAGGCTATTGTCATTACTTGACGTCCGTCGTCTCTCCGTAAACCGACATACTTTCGACATCTCATCAGTAACCAAGATGCTAAATTGAAAAAAGTTGCTACGATGTACACCTGTGTGAGGTTTAGCTTAAGCACATTTTACTTGCTCAAACGTACGAACAGGATAAGATACACAATGCAATAAACAAAAACCAACGAATGGGAAATTCTTTGTTCTTAGTATTTACTTTTCGAGTTCATGCTTCTTATTTCTCGCTCAAATGAACTTTGAATAAGCAAATAAGATACCCATTGAATGAATATATACAAATGTAATCGCGATCTATGGTTTGATATAAGTTGATTACAATCCTGCTCCAGCTTCTACAGAATGGAAGTAAAAGATATCCCATTTCACATATTTTATTAGCGAAAGGAATTACATAAGTTGCTAAGTCATTTCTACAAATAGCATAGCGCATATGTGGATACAGAACCAAGGGTTCCTATTGGTTAAGTTGAAGTCATCACTTCGAAAGTTTACGGTCGCCACCATGACTTGGTTAACCGTTACGGAACATCTGTGTTACAAATAACCCCGGATATGTTCCACTTGTCGTAAACACTTTCCGGTCCTTTCCTCATTCATGCCTTATCACTCGGTTTGCAACTAGAGTAACACGACGGGCGCCACTAGTGGAGCAGGAATTGTTTACCCTTCCAGAGGCACTGAGTTCACCCCCGGTTTTTAGTCAGGTTCGTGTCACTCGATCTTTTGCTTTATGTGCAATGTTTTGTAGATCGTTGTTTGTCCGTTTGTCCCTTTTATTTTGGCCATTGGGTTGTCTGTCCTTCGATTTACGGATTCTGATTATCCCTTTGGTATCTTCAAACTTTTCTTGATACTAACAGAGTGGGAATATGTTGAAATAATTTATGTAGCAGTATTTCGATATGTGTAAAGATAATTTTACCGTTAATCGTTCTACATGTTACTAAATTCTCATACTCATTTTTAACACATGAATTAATATAATGTAGCTTTCACATGATGTGAAGTTTATGCACTAATTTTCCGTAATCAAAGAAAGATAACTCTATCGTATCAATCCAACACAAATACAATTCACATTTTCATACAAAATGGCGGCCAGTTTGGACAGGTTTCAATGGATCCATATACGAACTATTTATACCAAATCTGGTTTAATTTGATCCAGGAGGAAATAGATTTTTTTTCATTGTAATTAAAATTAGATCTTTAATTACTCTCCATTTTATGAAAAGTTTTCTGTGACAAGTGCTTGGTTACAACAACCGATGTCATAATTGTACGTATATGACGTCATCTGCTCTCTATCACGACGCTTATAGAAGAAATGAAACGAGCTACACTAATTGGTCTTTATTTCATAATAAAATTTTGAATATTGTAAGTTCTACAAAAAAGAGACTTTTTATTTCACCTGCATTTTACATTAATACTTTCCTACTAAATGGTAAAACGTATGACAATGGACAACATTCACCCATTTTCCCATCAGGTGGCGACACTGTACTAACGGTGGTTACGAAAACGTTTGTTTTCCGATAGACGCTTATAACCAATGTAATCAAAATGGCAACCACCATTAATACTCGAGCGACACCTGTTGAGTAAATTTTGATGAATGTTATCCATTATAGGAAAAAATAAGAGAAGTGGGATTGGATGTCTTATTTTATTCACTCTAATGCTACTTTTATTAAGAATAAAGGAGGAATGTATGAAAGGGGTATATATGTTCCCTTGGGACTCGCACAATGATGGACCCATGTGGTTCTTTGGGACTAGGATGGTTAAATGGTATCTTCCTTGCTGAATATATGACCACCATCACTGAACTTTATCTCTCGCCAAATGGCGATGCATACAACTGGCTGATGGTCGATGCGTTCGCTTGGTCTCTTCCGTTAATAAACAAATAATTCTCTCAAAACCACTTTTTTCAAAAACTACAACAAATAAATTCCCAACTTTTTTAACGTTTTGAACACGGGGGCGCCTGTCTTTCTTATCATGAAAGTCTCATTGTTTTCTAGACAACAACAATTTAAACTCTTCTCAAAGTCGCTTCATCAAAGAGTAATTTGCTATGAATCACGACAACCACGCCTTATGACATTAAGTCGCCATTGGCGGGATAGTAGATATGATGACACCAGAATCACTTTTGAAATGATTCAAATTCGCACCATAGATAAACTTCCCATATTAGAGACCTTCACAGGGCGAAACTTGTAAAGATAAATATGGTTAAATTCTCAGTTTATTTCCTTTATTCTGACTGAATAACATGTCAGCTAGACAATTTCATAGATAGAATGGTTGCATTGATTGATTGGTGGTTAGCGCCAACTTTAGCAATATTTCAGCTATATCGTGGCGCGAGAAAAATTGAGAAGATTATTTATGTGTTGAGTGTTATGATACATTGTTTAAATACTGTACGAAAGACTGTCTTTTACGGGAGACCACCATTTGTTCGAATCTGTGCGTTTACACGGTCAAATAAACGTTAGAGAATACCGAAGGGACAATAAAAAAAATGGACAACCCAGAGAAACTGGTAACATAGGGGTACACAAGATGAAAAAAAAACCAAAGCAAAAACCCAACACAATATGTGCTGGGCACCACTATACCTGGAGTCAAAATAATTATTTTTTTGCTTTTTTAGCACCCCGCCTTTGCCTTATGCTTCTTTTTATGTATATGTTTTTTTCCACAATGTACATTAAATAAAAAACGTTCACAACAAGTGGCCACAATACAAGAGGCAAACAGGTTCCCTCCACGGAGAATAAGGCATATTTGTGTTTGAAAAGATTATGGTTATATAGCTGGTCGAAAGACATAAAATTAAATATTGAGGAACACGCTCTCAAGTTTTTAAAGCGTCTTTATATCATCAGTTTCATTGTGTTTTAGTCTTATTGTGTGATTTCTATATTATTTGTAGAAGTATTTAGTCTTGATTTTTCAGCTAAAAATGAGAAACAAAATGTAATTGACATTAGACAAGCTTGATTCCTCATCTCTGACAGTACACCAACTGATGGAAGCAATGCCAGGAAACAAGTCAAAGTTCGATACAAAGAAAACAAATCAGAAAGTGATACCAAAACAACAAATTACAAGCCAGTGACCTAAACTGGATATTAAGGTATGTAATTATACATTTGACAAGAAAAACTGTAACCGCTCATAAAGAACAATAATCCGTCTACATTATAAGGATTGTTGATGTCCGGTTTTAATATTGGCGACTGATTCCGAGTCAACCAGTAGTTGATCTTGCTTCTTAGTGCTGTGTGCTTGGCGTAGAAGCAAAAAAAAAAACGCAATTTTTTAGAGTCTTTGGTTGACCTGACCGGGGCTCGAACCCACGATCTACCGCACTGGAGGCGAACACGATAACCATTACACCATCTATGCGGTTTAATAATCCTTGATACGAACATGTTAAACAAATCACATCAAGATTTAGAAGAAGAAACAATGAAATGGAAGAAGATATCAACAGAGCTGCCAAGCACATACGGAGAAGTTAAACAAGAGCCACCTGAAAGAAGGTGTCAACATGGTCTTTTTCCAGAGCTGTTACATTCTCAATTTTTGAGTTACCAAGTTGTTACAAAGAGAACGATTTATATTATGAAAATTAACCCACTGTGTATGCCTGTGAGAATAAACTATGGGTCTACCCAAGTCTAACATCACAATAAAAATAACAAATACAAACATAAAACAGCTGCAATGTTCCAATCAAAATATTTGTAAGATATCTCAGGATTAAATGATTTCACATGATGTTTAAGTAATAGACCTAACATACTAAAATAATTTCTCATTAAATTATTTATGGACTTTGAAATATGATATCATGTTTATGTATCAATGAGCATGGCAATGATATTAGACGGACGAGTCACAATTTCATTATAATTCCATTATATATTTATTACAAAAACGGAAAACATAAAATACCATACTGTCGGAACAGTTCAAAAATCCAACAGAATCGAAGAAATATGCAAAATAGATAACCCTAACGCACAAATATATGACCACCCACTTTTATGGTTTGGAACAGGAACTTCAAATAAAATTTGGTTGGTAAAAACTAGTTTGATGGACCCAAACTTCCCCTCTTAATAAAATGATATGGACATGTGATAGATATATTCCTCCCACATAAAGAACATGCAAAAATTACCACGTATATGTAAAATGGAAAATAAAATTAAAAAAACCGCACATAAACATATTATAATAATTTAATATCATATTTTAAAATTACACATAGAATCAACTTACACCAATATCTGATGAAAAGTCATGACTTGGACGTCTATTTTGTAAATGTCTACACGCATCGATAGCATGTTCAGCAGCATGTAACTTGCTGATGCCATTTTTATCAGATCGTTCTGAAGTTACTGTCACAACACTAATTGTATCATCATGGTCTTCATAGTACACAAAAGGTCTATAGTTTTCACATAACTGTGGCACCCATTCTTCTAAAAGATGGTGAACAATGTCTTTGCTGCTTATTCGTCTTCTTATATTACACCACTGTTGACTTTCGTTATCAGACGCGTCGGTTTCTTGAGGATTTTGAAAAGAAACATGGTTTATTTGTTTCACTTTCTTTTGGTTGTCGTAGTTAAATTTGCTGAATTGTCTGCCGCCAATGCTCGTTCGTATACTTTGTCTAGAAACGGGAAAATCCGCACTGTTAATAAGTCTCTTGGATGCTGACGGTCTTCTTATCGAGGTCCGAGGACGATTGTCGGGAAAATTAAATGTTTCTCCAATTCTCATCATTGGTGATGAAAATTCTCTTCTTTGGTTTGTGTTAAGTCCCATTTTAATGCCACAACCAAACCTTTCCTCGCTAGCATTAAATAATTTGTCTACACACTTTAATTTTGTCAACGAATATTATTTCCCGTCTTGTATATGAATATGTTCCGTTGGTCAATTTCACATCAATATCGTTTTCGAATCAATGGTATGGCTTTCTCTCACGAAATTAACAAGCTAATTCATTGTCATGAAATATACAACAGTATAACGCCATCGCCATAAGCGTAACTTATCTCATAATAATTTTCCACTGTATGTGTGTACATGATGTAAAGGGGAATTCTTTTGTATTTAACAATATTACTTGTAAAACCGATTAAAAATTCATTCAATTGTTCATTTAATGTTAATACAAATCTGGTTGGTGACGGTTGGTAAATTAGCTTATTATAAATATGTAATTAAACGAAATGCATCATCAAGCTAGCATGTATTGACTTAATATGTTATATATGAACAAATTTATCGGATTAAGATTATTTTAAACAAAATTGCATTATATTAAAAAATAATTTATAGTTTTAATTGAGGACAGAAAATTCTTGCATAATCACTTATTTTTTAATAAATCACGGTGTTAGATATAATTGATTAGCCCATACTTTCTTTGTCTTGTATTATTGAATATTTTTCATATACCACATAATTATGTTGTAATTAAAGGAAATGCTTTTGAGCTGATACTCATTCAATCTAATCTTGCGTAGACTGCCTAAATTAGTAATAATTGGTAATCATGACACTCAACAAAGAAGGTATGGGCTAAATTGATTATACAATACCCGGTCATTAGTATATGAAAAAGAATGCATCTCGGCTTCGCCTCAAGGCATTCTTTTTCATATACTATGACCAGGTATTGAATAACCTATACATAATCTTTAGTCTCGTGAATATACAAAAACACGTGCACTAAAGAGAGGACAAATATAACAAATGAAAAATTACATGTGTGACAAACAAAATATATTTTCTTACGTTAGTCATAGAAATGCACTTAATATATTTTTGACATTCTAAAAAGGACAGAACAATTCACATAACAGTACTAGTAGGACCGGTGTAGTATAATTTGGGTATGTGAATTTGAAAATAGACGCGAGAATACATAAGGGGGGTAAGAGTTATGGTGTTTAACGCCACTTTCAACAATATTTCAGTTATATCGTGGCGGTCAGTTTTATTGGTGCAGGAAACCGGAGTACCCGGGGAAAACCCACCGACTTGTCACTGACAATCATTATCACATAAGAGATCGAAGGTTGGGAACATATATTTATCCGGTCGTATTGCATTTCCGAAGATTAAAAAAAAGTTGTTGCATATACAAATATAATTTCCGTAAGTTTTGATAATAAAATTTAAAAAAAATAAAAACACAGATATCTAATTTATTACGCACGACGCGTTTCTGAAATAACCTTCATCAGGAACGCTCAGAATAACCTTCATCAGGAACGCTCAGAATAACCTTCATCTGGTACGGTCAGAATAACCTTCATCAGGTACGCTCAGAATAACCTTCATCTGGTACGGTCAGAATAACCTTCATCAGGTACGCTCAGAATAACCTTCATCTGGTACGGTCAGAATAACCTTCATCAGGTATGCTCAAAATAACCTTCATCAGGTACGCTCAAAATAACCTTCATCAGGTATGCTCAGAATAACCTTCATCTGGTACGCTCAGAATAACCTTCATCTGGTACGCTCAGAATAACCTTCATCTGGTACGCTCAGAATAACCTTCATCTGGTACGCTCATAATAACCTTCATCTGGTACGGTCAGAATAACCTTCATCAGGTATGCTCAAAATAACCTTCATCAGGTATGCTCAGAATAACCTTCATCTGGTACGCTCAGAATAACCTTCATCTGGTACGCTCAGAATAACCTTCATCTGGTACGGTCAGAATAACCTTCATCAGGTATGCTCAAAATAACCTTCATCAGGTACGCTCAGAATAACCTTCATCTGGTATGCTCAAAATAACCTTCATCTGGTATGCTCAAAATAACCTTCATCAGGTATGCTCAAAATAACCTTCATCTGGTATGCTCAAAATAACCTTCATCTGGTATGCTCAAAGCCGAAAGATTGGAAAGCCAAATAATTTAAAACTTTTCAGTAGCAAGGAAACTAATGGGCATAAACATGATAGCCAGAATCTACTAAC
This sequence comes from Bathymodiolus brooksi, assembly GCA_963680875.1. Classification (NCBI taxonomy): domain Eukaryota; kingdom Metazoa; phylum Mollusca; class Bivalvia; order Mytilida; family Modiolidae; genus Bathymodiolus; species Bathymodiolus brooksi. The sequence continues at coordinate 62,552,717 of OY804575.1, forward strand.
GTCACCTATGCCTGATGTAACAGGTAAACACATACCTTTCAGGTAACCTTTTAATTTACATTTTGACTTCAGGTGTGTCAGTATACACGGTCAAATCATTAAATGTTTCCTTCAAATTAGCTCCACACGTTTTTGCTACCGGTGATGAATTTGAAGAGTAGGGTGTGTAGACGATCGATTTTTTTCGTCAAACTTATATAGACCCGTGTGCTTGATATATATGTTTGCAAGAATTTATTAAAAGACGGAAGGTACTTGTGCACCATTTTGTCCAAGATAGGGGATAGTCGGTAAACTTCGATCACCTCGGTATTCAAATGATTTGTTTATGAATTGCCCACGTGTCTACGTATCTTGTATGCTATTGTAGTTTAGGCCTTATTAAAACGTTTCGGACACCTACAATATTCGGTCATGTGATCTTGACAGTTGCGGGGCAAAACAGATTTACGTGCATAAATTGATGAGGGAAACATCGATCACAAAGCGTCTAACTTCGATCAGTCGTGCGGGAAACATCGATCAATTTATTTTTAAGATTTGTGTAATGTTGACTTACCCCACGTGTCGACAATATCCGAACTGGCTTTATTTTTCAAGTCTCCAACAAACGTGACAACCATTTCACTGGTGACAATCAGATGATGGTAACTGAAATTACCACCATCCCAACATGGTGGATGTAAACACAGGTAAGATCAATTTTCCTTATTTTCTCTGTTCAAACATATGTGCATGAAAAGTTACTCTGCTGTCCCTTAGATAAGAACACTTTTGACCACCCTTTGTAATCTCTCCAAGATATGCTGTTCGGTTACTTAGAATTTTGGTTTCGAAAATTTGACAAGGATGGTAGTAACTTCGTAAATATTTTTATTCCGATTATGGTAACTTAATTCCTGGATGGTGGTAACTTCGTATTCATATTTCTACGTATCACATCAGATAAACCTTAAAACAAGGTATAGTAAGAGTATTTTGTACTTTTTATTCGAAGTTTTATCACGGCACAACTGCCAGGTGAGAAAATATTTCAGATGATAGTCATGCATGATCATGCATAACTCTAGAAATCCCGTTTTAACTTGATCTTACCTGTTTTTACACCCGCCATGTTGGGATGGTGATAATTTCAGTCACCACCATCTAATTGTCACCAGTGCATTTAACTTTAAAAGGGATACAATTGTTCGTATTTTCTGACATTTTTTATAAGTTAATATAAATATTTACCAATTAACTTTCTTTATATTAAAGCTATGGAAAAAAAGAAGTGTTCAGTGTCAACCTCTCAGACGACCCTTGTAATTACGGTAATTCTTCCATCGGATTTTAGCCATCGAATAAAACGACGGGTGTCACATGTAGAGCAGGAACTGCTTACCCTTTCGGGTCACTCGAATTAACCTCTGGGCATTATGTTGTTCAATCTTAGTGTTCAGTGTTCGTTTAGAATGGGTTTACGTATTTACAGATTCTGATTTCCCCTTTTGGTTTTCCCTTTGGTATCTTCAAACTCTTCTTATCCCATTAACCGGTTTAACGTCGCCACATTTTTGTGTCTTTTTGTGTTCATTGGTGTGAGGATACAGTTAGTTTTCCGTTTTGTTGTGGTCACTTACTGTGGCTTGGGGTATACCATAAAACTTCGCCGCCTTTCTTTGAGATAATTGACCATTTCTTACGGCTGAAAGTGCCTCTTCAAGTTTGTTTTCTTCCTCTTCCTTCAACTTTTGTTCAAACATCTCATCAGCCGTTAAAAGGCGATGACATGTAACTTTTGAGGCTTTTTTCTTTGCCGGAAGTGACGGTATTTTGAAATATTTGAAACAGTAAACTCCCAGTAAAGAGAAATACCGGTAGTATGTAAGTCCAGCAACTTCCTCTACAAAGAAGGGAAGGTCAATAGGTGTATCTGTATTAGTTGGAGTGTTAATCAGAATTTCTTGTAGCACGCGAGATTTATCTGTAACTTGGTTTTCTCCACAAATCAATGGGTCAATATTTTGAATATTGGGTGTTGCTTCGTTTTCAGTCAAAATTTCGCCGATGTCTGTTCCATGTTCTGTCAGCTCGTCATGTAATGTGTAATTCATCTTTGTCGAAAGGTCATTTAATTTATCAGTTACCCAAGGGTAGTTTGATGACTCGGTGGGTTGGTTTTCAAGTCATTGACGGTGTGAAAGCCTCGGCAAGTACTGCTAGTGGGTTAAACGGAAGGATCCCACAAGAACGAAATCCAGAAATTATATTAGCAGGATTTACGGAATGGTCGAAAGCAGATGTGAAAAGCTTAGGCCAGGTCTTTTTGTCTACTGTATTTGCAGATATAAAACTTGAACATGCTTTATTATATTCCTTGCTGAGCGGACCGAAGACTGTCCTATATAATGGACACAAGAAATATGTGGTGCGAGGAGGTAAGCATAACAACAATATATTCTCTTTCCTTGCCGCATCAATTATTCCGATTGCTTCATGGGAGTGGTGGCCATCTAAAATAATGAGTCGAGGCCTTTCTTCCCCGCAATGTGCCAAAAATACCCCCTTAAAATCATTCTACACCTAAAATGTCCTCAGTCCAAGCATTTTTATTATATGTCCATTTTGACCCAACTGGTTCTTCAAGAACATTAAACCCACGAAGAGATTTGTCTGTCTTTCCTTTTACAATTATCATTGGCGGCATGCTCTTGCCGATAGCATTGATACAAGCTATTATTGTGTTTGACTGACGGGAGTTTGCTACACGGCCTGGAGTATTTCTTGATGCTTTGTCTGCGATAACCTTCACCGAAGTATGTTCCATAAAAACCCCTTTCTCATCCATATTCCAGATATGTTGTGGCTTATGGAGTAAATTATTCTTGCTCAAAATATCTGCAAGATCTATAAAATAATTCCGTGGTCACAGGGTTTAGCCCCTCGCTCTGATTGAGGAAATTTTTTCGGGGATTCTTAAGATTACGGAGGGATTGCGTTTAGTAAAACCTTTCCACCAGTCTTTTCCCGGTACATTTTTTTTAATGGAGTTTTAAGTTTAAGTTCTTTTGTGACCCTGCCTACTTTGTGCAGCAACTGCAACTTGCTCATCCCCATTCCCATAGATGCTGCCTGCGTTGCTCTTTGAGCAATTTCACTTTTTCTGTGAATAACTGGTTGTCTACAAGGGAGCGCCCCATCGCTCACTCTACCTCTGATGTGGTCACTTACTGTGGCTTGGGTTATACTATAAAACTTCGCGGCCTTTCTTTGAGATAATTGACCATTTCTTACGACTGAAAGTGCCTCTTCAAGTTTTGAATCCTCATAGCTTTGATAGTTCCTAGTTTTTACTCTCTTTTTTGGAATATTCTATAAAACAAAACAAACACAAATTATAAATATATATTTTTTTACATTTATTGATTCATTTAAACTACTGTACATTCAATTTAGTATTCATGTCATTTTGAAAGGTCTTTTATTTGATAGGAGAACCCTAGTCTCTTTAAATATGTTGTAGCTTCTGCAAGTGACTGATCGGTGCATTTACACCCAAGATTGCATCTTTGTTGTGGGCCTACTCTTTGTGTTTTGACTGCAGGCTCCTTTTAGGCTTTAGAAGCCAGACACGTGATATCCCCCTCTTAATCAGAGTTGAAATTATAAACGCGTGTTCTCTTTTTATGTACTCCTTTATCTTTCCGTCTTCTTTAATACACACGGCACTTGGGTCTTTTGGGTTATTCTCGTCCCATTCAATTTTATAGCCAGCACCAACAGTTACAGAACGCCCATCCCAGGTGATGCATTCATACTGCCCATAGATCCGGTATTACTACCATCTTCATGCTTAAAGGAAAGAGGGGAAAAAACAGCTATAAAGACATGAACTTTAATTGTAACACGTGTTTTTACATCTACGATTTTGGATGTTGGTGTTATACCGGTATATTTAGAAAAGTAAATAATATAAAAAAAATGTGTAAGAAGTCACCAAAACAAATAAGATATATGGGCCGTCGTGGTCGCGATCGTATGGTAGTTGGATTCATAACTACCAGTACATATGGCTATATGCTATCGGTGCCTATCACCATTAACGTTGTGAGTTCGAACCCCGCTCAGGCGAGGTGCATTCGATACAACATTATGTGATAAAGTTTGTCAGTGATTCAATCATTCACCACAGGTCGGTGGTTTTCTCCGGGTACTACGGTTTCCTCCACTAATAAAACTGACCGCCATGAAATTACTGCGCAAGTTTTACAGAAAAAACTCTTTTTTTTTATTAGAAAATACTCCCCGATCCCCCTTTTTCTTTAGTAAATCATGGACTCTCAATTGCATGCATATCTTGCTTGTCAGCATAGATATTTTTGTTTATTGTTATATAAAATAATTTCTAATTTGATGTTGTGTTTATTGTAGTCTGAATTCAGTTTTTAAATGTTGTGGAACTTTATTTTGAATAAATTATGTTGTCCTGTACAAATGTTAGGAGTTCGATACGGTCCTCAAGTATTTTGTTTCATGGTGAACTTGATAAAATGGGTGATCGAAGTTACCTTCAACTGAAATTTGGCATGATGGTATCATCGATCACTAGATTAAATATCATTTGTAAATTATTCTTTCATTCTCTACATTGTCTGTTTGTTAATTTCATTGCCTGGGACACTTTTACATAAAATTAAAATATTTTTCTCTAATTATTATTTAGTTTACTTACGTGGAATCTATGTAAAAACCAGGAACTCCTTCGTGTCGGTCTTTTGTAAATTCGCAGACTTTTTACTTTTTCAACCACGTGATTTTCTAAACCAACGAAAATAACCGTATACGACCTTCACCGGAAAGATCACGCGTTTAATAAATGGGGACGTAGGGAATGTTTTATTTAAATATATAAAGAAAAAAAAGTGATCGAAGTTACCCACTGATAAATGTATCCCGACTTTCCCCTATTTAGCTAAAAAATAATATGCATGCTGTCACGTTTATAGTTCGACAATAATGGCGTAACACCAAATCCAAAACTAGTTCGATTGTTTAACCGTTCAACTCACAAAACCGTGGTATAAATGATTTGTAGCATGAGGCCAGGCAATATCACATCTACGTCGTTGATTATTGCACGGCTCTCAGAGTAATAAAACTACAGCCCAGATTTAAAGTGTGCAATATCTCGTGTCTGCGTGTATTGAAATCTGTATTATTTCATAGTTCTGAGCTGTTGCTTACTGGTATACAAACCATAAAAAGATCAAAGAAAAAGACTGCATTCATTTTACAACAAATCGTTACTGCTTTGAAATGACAGACTTGTTCAATATCAAAGTTAAACTTCGATCTGCGATGTCGATCTAAAAGTGAAATTCAATCTGTTTTTTTTTTTTTCGTGTTAAATATTTTTGACGTTACTGTCTGCGTCTATGGTTCTTGTACAGGGACACACATCTTTTGATCTACATAAATATTATATTACATTACAAAATTGATGAACAATGTTATATTACACAAAATTAAATAATGCACAAGATAAAATATAAATGATAACAATAATCATATATATACCTATATATATATTGATCAAAGAAAAGGCACATTATGCTATGTATAATGTTCAAGATTATGGGGGGTTCTGTTTAGTAATGATGTACATCCGTTTTGGAAAACACTGGCATAAGTTTTAAGCAACTGTAAACAAATATCCTGCTTAAAATCATACCTCCACCTCTCCATGGTGAGGAAGGGCAACAGGTACAACACTAACATGACTTTGTGTGGTGATAATTGGTTGTACGAAGAAGCTTCTTTGAAAAAATCAGGGTCGTCCTTGCTGAATTCAGCGAGAAAACAATGATGTCAATGTTTACGCAACATCAACATCAAGTTTAAGTGTAAAAAAAGGATATTTCCGTTCAACAGATATGTTTTAAATTTTCCTGACGTATAAAAGTATTATATCAGCGGGTGTCTGCAATTTGTTGTCTTCATTAGCAATGTTTACCACCACATATAAACATAAAAACTTACATTAAACCCTTCCGGTTTTGACAGTCGATGATCGGAAACAGTAACGTGCCCACAAACTTTACGTAAACACGTCAGTTGCGTCGCACAGGTACCCATACTGTGATAAATAAGGGAAGTTATGAAATGCGGTTTTTTCCCCCGCCAAAATGTAAACAATGATTAACTGACGACTTCCGGTGTTGAGGGGTGTGCTTTAACCGCCTTTGTCGACTCGTGACATGTTTATTTACTCATCGGTAATGTTTTAACCTACAAGCATCCTCTATCTGCGACGATTCGACTACTTTTTCATCAATTTCGTGCCTACTTTCTATGAAACTGACTCCATGTCCTGCAGTGAATCAGGTAATAATACTTATATGATTTACATAATTAGAAATCCTATACTCTGATTGGGTATAAGTGCTTATGGAAGCGGGGTTTTGTCGGTTTATTTTTCGAGAGACGATGTTCACCGGACTACTTTTTTTCGTAATGTAAACAAAATGGCGGCTTGGATTCCCGATAATAAAAAAAAGATAAAAGAAACAATGTTTATTGTTAATAATCGACAATTATTGTTAGATATGAAATAAAAAAATAAATGCCAATGAAAAAAAAAAGCTTGTATTGTTGACATAAAAAAAAAAATCCGGAAAAAATACTTAGGACAACAATCTATCGAATTTGACTTTTGTAATCAATCGTAACTACTCGGAATATATCGTCATCCTGTGACGTTGTTTACAAGGGACGTTGATTGACACAAGCTGGTTACTGATTTATTTTACAATTTTGTGAGCATTTAACTTGTTTGAGAAGCTAAATGCAAAATGCCATCAAATTGGAAAATATCAGTAACTTAATTACATCACCGTCTAGTTATCAATGTAGGAAAACAAGGTTAGTGCATTTTGTTATTCATGGAATGTATGTGTGCGTACTGGGGATCCCCAAAGGTAAATTTTCAAAACAAATGAAAAAAAAATACTTAGTTACAGAATTATAAGGATTAAATGCATTTTTTTCGGACTTTATTTAGGTATAACCTGCACCAATTCACTCACAAACAAATAAAGGTCTTCGGAGTTTATTTATGTATAACCTGCACCAATTCATTCACAAACAAATAAAAGTCTTCGGACTTGTATTTGTTTGTGAGTGAATTGGTCCAGGTTATACATAAATAAACTCCGGAAAACTTCAGACTTTTATTTGTTTGTGAATGAATTGGTCCAGGTTATACATAAATAAACTCCGGAAAAAATGCGTTTAATCCTATCATAATTTCAATAAATATCAAAATATATCTTTCAATATTGAACTTAGGTAAATATGCATAAATAAAAATAACAAAATTACTGAAACAATATAAATATTTTGGTGTCAAACCAGTAATTCAACCAATCAGAGCTAAGAACATATACAAAAGTAGTCCCTTTTAAAGAAAAAAGTTCCTTTCACTTTGTTGTATTGTGACAAATACTGAATGGAATGGAATAATTAAATTGATAATTGAAGTTAAATGTATAAGGATTATTTTGAGCCCAAATTTGATTGATTTAGTTGTATTTTAATATGGATATGGAGGATTTGATGCATGACCTATAAATAGGGAATTTCTGGGGGATTGCAGAGCTATTTTTAGAGTAGGTATTTTCCATAGCCTGGCATTTCACTGCAAGACTTTAAACATGGCCCGATATTTTGACAGAACGTAGAGGAATCATGGACGTTTCAGAAAATGTATGGTCTTCGAAAGGTTAAACTTAAGATAAAATGGCCAGGTAGGCTCGAAAAAACACAAATTTAGTAGAAAACCTTAAAGAAATTAATTATAGGTTTCACACCTTTTAACTGTTATCGTTTACATGTGTGGAATCATTCAAAACTTCGAATAACAAGGGAGATAATTTCAAAGTTGAGAATGGCGGGACATACAAAATTTGAAGATGACCAGTTACAAATAGCATCTTGGTAAAGAATATAGTCAATATAACGCCTTTTTGCAGTCAAATTTCCAGCAAACACACAAATGACAACTGTCACTGTATTTGATAAAAAAAACAATTCAAGGAAATAAAAAGGGGTGGGTCAGTAAAGGCACACTTCCACCAGCTGATGTGTTGTTCCAATGACAATTAATATGAAACAGACACGGCCATGAATGCTCGCGAATCTGAAAATTATCTGGCAATTTCACGCTCATCCAGTGCATCAAAAAGTGTCGAGATTTTTTGGGCCGAGATATATCGGGGACGACTTTTTTTTAGGGCCGAATCTAGTCTCATTCAATCGAACTGTCGTTCCTTACGAAATCTCAAAAGTTAACTTCCGCGTAGAAACAAAAATTCTTGTCAGTATGTCAGAAGAGATTTAATAAATTAAAAAATATCAATATAAGTAAAACAAGCTAACAAAATGACTTTTATTACACACGGGTTCCGGGTTTCAGTGGTATCGGACGTACGAGAGAGGGTACGAGACTTAGGATCACCTTTGCGCTTTATGTTAAGAAGATCTTCATTAGTTGAGTGTGTTACACGGAACGTGTTTACAATGCGTCGAAAAAAATTTATCCATCAGTATGTGCAACCATGTTTGTCAAAAAATCCTAAGTACACATTTTATACCATAAAGAGCTTGCTGACGCTCGCATATAAGAAACTGCTAAATGGGGGGGGGGGGGGAGGGGGGGAAATTTCTTTTCACACTAACTTTGACCTCAGTTTGATCTATGACCTTAAAAATCAACAGAAGGCAACCTTTCATCATGATTAATTTATTTATATCAAGTTTCAATGGTGCGGTATAGCATTTTTATTTAGTTTGTAACATGTCTAGAAAATGTTCACACTGACCCTCGACCTCAGCTTGACCTGACTGAAAATTTCACTTTCGATTCCTTAATGATTAATTCAATTTTTTTACATGCTTTGTAAAGTTTGTTCAAAACAGCTACTATAATATTCGTTCTTGAATAATCCGGATATTTTGCGAATATGGTTCTTTGTACCCCCCGATAGAACCAACCAACGTGTGATCGGTATCTGTACTGTAGCTCAGAAATATTACAATAATACATGTAATAGTTAAAATACACCGTCTAAGAAACCATTGATATAGTAGTATATACACCTGTAGTTGTTTCATTTTAAAAATGAAATTTACGAGTTCCAGTCTTTGATGTTGGACAAATTCTATAATAAACAGATTTTTGAATTTAAGTGAGAAATGAAAAGCAATGCAAAATTCCAAATGCTAGATTTTGTTTTCACATTCATGATGGTTAGATTCGATGTTATTGGTACCGTTACTTTCAACATTTCCAAAATCGTGACTTATCAGACGTATTAAAGGAAAAATACCAAGACAGATATAACTAACTGACCTGGTGAAACACACGACATTGGGTCTGAAAACCTTAATACTTGAGATGGGTATAGTGATGCGAACACATGTCTAAAGTCAATGATTTTAACCACTTACCCACGCATGCTAATCGTATTTATGAAAATAGTATTCGGGAAAACGCAAACTAAAACAAAATGGTCGTGGTTTAATCCAGAATAATAGTATGATTAGAAAATAAAACAAATAAGAAAACCAAAGTGGAAACGAGAGTTTTCAACGTTATTTGATTTTCTTTTAGGTAGATACAATAAATATAATAACCTTTCTTTAATCTTTATAAATTATCTGTTTGAGCTCATATGGCTCAACGAACCTCGTTATTTACTTTCGTCACCTTGTGTCCGTCGTCTGTAACGTTCTATATGTCTTACTTTCTTCTATAAAACAATGAAACAACTTGAAAGCAACTTTGCATGTATATTTCTTTGGATTGTCCTCTACAAAGATCACGTTTTATTATTTGGACGGACATTAAATCTGGTCGCTATTCCATGCATGATATATTTAACATAGGACTATTTGGGGAAACATAGCTAATTTTTTTCAGTTCTAAAATGCACATGAACGAACATTGCATTGTCATTTTCAAAGTTTTTTTGTGTGCATTGATTGGAATGGTCGATAGAGACGGATGTGAATCCCTATTTTACCTGTATGCCATACAAAAGAATCAATAACTTTCTATCAATATCCATTACACTAAATTATTTGGTATTCACTGATAATAGCTCTTATTTTAAGACCATCAATACCGATGTATTTCAACTGGATCCGGTTCTAGGGTTAGGGTTATGGTGTTTAATGCCAATTTCAACAATATTTCAGTTATATCGTGGACCTGGCGGTCAGTTTTATTGTTTGAGGAAATCGGAGTACCCGGTGAAAACCACCGACCTGTCGCAAGTCACTGGCAAACTTTATCACATAACGTTGTATCGAGTGGGATTCGAACTCACAACATTAGTTATGATAGGTACTGATTGCACAGGTAGTTGTTAACTCAACTACCATACGATCAAGACCACGAAGGCCACTGACATGAAATTAACATTTATATTTATTAACATAAATTCTCTTATTCTGTTTTTGGCGCTTTGAAGTGCCACCTCACTATCTTTTAAATATGTTTAGGTTAAAGTAACGACTCAAAACAGTTATGATTTTAATTATAAAAATAAAAGTTAACAATATGTTTTTTCCAAGGCCATCTATTTCACTTTGTAACCATTTTTCTAATGCAAATGATTTTCTAGCCGTCATTGAATTTCTCACATTTTGTTCTAATTGACAAGCTTAATTCAACTATTAGAATATATACTAGCCTTCGATAAAGATCTGCTCTTAGAGCGTCCTAAAAAGTGCATTGTCAAGCTAAGATTTGCTTTAGCTTGACGCTTACGACGTCGACGGAAATACCGATCGTCCTCTCCCTGAATGGCTGGTTTTCGATAAGATTTTGATAATTGTGGTTCCCATATTTCAAATAATCTATGAACCATAGCAAGTCCTACTGCAGGCTTAACAGTCCTTTTTATCTCTGTAGATTCGTATGCTGATTGGGGTCGCAACAGCTTAGGTGTTTCTTTAGGTATAGAACGATATGATCTGGCGGTATATGGTCTACTTGATGTTGTGGCCGTACTCTGTGCTTTACTCGCTATAGACGAAATTGGTGATCTCGCACTTTGTTCTCTGCCATCAGTATTCCTCGTAACAGGGGTGCTAGCTAAATATCTCCCAACAACGCTTGTCCTCTTGATTAAATCTTGCAATTGTTTGCTTTGCCATTTTGGTTCCGGTGCTGGTGGAATGAATTGTATATCTGATGGATACTGGTCTTCCACTGTTATTATTATTTTCGTCCCTGCATACGGCATGATTTGTTTTGTTTTTCAAAGCTTCAAAAACCTCACGTTGAAGTTGTTAACACATGTCCTAAGTCTTTCACTAATTATGATTAATTAATTAATTAATTACACGAATCATCTTCAGTCGAATAAAAAACAAACTTCCTTCTTAGAATCTATTACAGTTGTATCCAGAAAATCACTATATGTATTTGTTTCTTTAGTCAACGAGACTAAACGATTATATATTAAATCAATGTATTTCTTTTGTAAACTGTTAAATTAAATGAACGATTTTTATGAAACATCTAATTGACATTTAGTGAGCCCATTAAAACACAATTAGAGTATACATCCGTATTTCTCCATATCAATATCTATATCATAGGCACAATTGATTTAAAGTTAGTATTCAATATTTTGTTTTAGCAGACGTCACTCGGGTCTAGATTACATCTGCTTTGTGTCTTTTTTTTAAATACGTGTTATCATTATAAGGCTTCGGCTGCACAACAAAGATCTCGGTTTCTTTTGTTTTAAAATCTAGCGTCGATGTATTGTTCAAATGCAAATCTCTTGTCTTACATTATTTGACAAATCTTTCATCAATCTTCAAAGTCGCATGTTGTCTGTTAGTCATTCTGGCTGTTAATCGATGCAGCACACACCATCAAAGTTATGCACGATCACACAACACAGAGAAGTTCTAACGGTTAAAGGATATTTGCCTTAATCCAAAATTTAAACCCGCTTTGTATTTTCTCATCAGTTTAGTATATATATAATTTAATTTTGTATGGCAGATGGATTATTATAGAAGTGCTAATTAATTTGCACGTTGCAGAAATTAAATCTTAAATTTGGCAAGAAAAACATCTTGAATTAAAGAGTCTATACCTTTAATTACTTTTTGAAGAGGAGTTTAGACGTTAAAACGGGATTACTTTAATACACCTTTAAAGTAATTAAATATAATTAGAACATAAATCATGAAACAGACTAACTAGTGCAGGTACGTGAATTGAGCTTTGATACATAGGTGGGTATTTATTGAGATGTCCCTTTTTTTTCTTTTTTTTTAGTGAACATTTGAGACATTGTAAATTAATATAATCCAAATTTAAAATGTCTTGTGCACAATCATCATCATCATGGATTGGTGCCAATTATCGCTGGAAAATGCCACAAACCCTTTCATTTGTATATATACTATAGCACCATATCATAGCTTATCTAAGTAAAACATCATGTATAAGTTTGAAATTTAAAATGAATTTTATTAACTAGTTCTAATATGATAGTTTTAAAGGTTCAAACACTAATCCCAAATTAGCGACAAGCTTAACTTGTCCAGGTGTTTCCAAACTAAATTTTCTTTGCATTTTAGGAAATATCTTGGACTACTAAAAGAATTATAGCCATTAACGTATCTGGTATATATTCCTATGTAGTTGAAGGTATTAAATCTTTAACATTAAAGAGAAAAACGTCAAAATCTGTTTAATGTTGAACAGTAATTGCGAGAGAATCAATCTGCTCTTCACTGCACCAAGAAGTCAAGTTGACAAATTCACGTCACTTAGTTAGCAACACATGTAGATTGTTTAAATTGACCTAGATAATTATGTGACAGATGATTATGATAATTATATAATAGTTACTGATATTGCACTCCATATCAGTAACTATTGTGTTTATTGCATTGAAGACCAGAATCGGACACATACAATATAAATGCATAGACATTTTTAATCAGGATCATTGAAGGTTTCCCTAGGTGTTATCACCTTCGTTATTACCTAATTTGAATTGACTACAGCAATTGTTTGAATGGTGTTCAACTTATAATGAGAAATAAAATGAGATTAAAAGTAGCATAGTAATTACGTAAAACGTACAATGTAAACAAACAAATATCCCTGTATATAGACCAGTTGTTATACACGGTTTTTTGGACCGGTCTATATCAGCATTCCAGTCTATATCGCGGAATAGTGAAGGTCACGTGGAGAGTGTTCAGCCAATTAAATGTATGATTTGTATTCTGATATGCAATAAAATATGTTATACGCCAGTTTATTATAAATCCCCATACAATACCCGATATAACCATTACATGAAATGGCGTTGCTCAACTAATTGAATTTAAATGCTTCGAAAGCAACAAGACCTGATGAGGCCCGCCACAATACCGCAAAAATTCAACATTGTTCGATTTCAAAGGTAGCTTTTGATTTATTTTTTAAACCTGTTGTCAGTGGCCGGTTTGGGAGACTTCATTATCGTTAGATTATAATCATATCTTGTTTATTTATGTATTATATAAACGATATAACACTCGGTCTACACTACAACATACGAATATTTGCAGACGACATCATTGCATATTTGGCTATAACATGTAATATCTTACTTCTTACAAACTTCTAGGAATATCATTGGTTTAAAGTGAACACGTGGTAACCGTGTATAATCAATACATGGTCAGTAGTTTTTAATACACGGTTAGTAGTAGAGAATTATCTCCCCTTTTTCTTTCAAAACAAAGATGACGTCACATATTGATCACTGCACCTGATCACTTACACACAACACAAAAATTACATATGTATTAGTTTTGATGTCGCTACATCTAAATCCTTCATTCAAAGGTAATCAATAAGATATATTCATTAGTGTGCTAGTACGCTCTCGCCCCATATGGAATTTACTAACCCCCAATATATCGTATTAGGTCACAAACATACTGTGTAACTAATAATATATATGCTAAACATTTGCAACAGATCTCGACAAACTTGCACTATGGGAATGGAAATGGAAAATGGCTTGTCATCCGCCCAAATGTAACATCCTGTTCATCACTCGAAATGAAAATCCGATAAAAATTAAACACGCTGTACATGGTCATCTATTCGAGCATTGGAGAAGCCAAATACCTTAGTCTAACTATCAACCAAGATGTAAAGTGAAACAAGAAATGTGTGCATCACAAAATACGCCCGTCTATATAAATTATCAAACGGTATAATGGTAATGACCCCAAAATAAATAGGGTTCTTCCCCTTCCATAAGGGAATCATGTGGCCAAGTTTGGTAAAGATCCAATATACAGAACTAAAGTTATCGTGCGGAAACGATCCTGTTGTCAACAATTCTATTTATAGTAACGGTGACCTTGACCTTTGACCTTATGACCCCAAAATAAATAGGGTTCTTCCCCTTCCACAGGGGAATCATGTGGCCAAGTTTGTGAAAGATCCAATATACAGAACTAAAGTTATCGTGCGGAAACGATCCTGTTGTCAAAATATCTATTTATAGTAACGGTGATCTTGACCTTTGACCTAATGACCCCAAAATAAATAGGGTTCTTCCCCTTCCAAATGGGAATCATGTGGCCAAGTTTGGTAAAGATCCGATATACAGAACTAAAGTTATAGTGCGGAAACCTGTGTGGACGCCCGCCATACCCAATCACATAATACGGCCCGTCTCGAGACGGGCGTATAAAAAGTATGTAAATAACGTCTGCAAGAAAGCCAATAAAGGGATTAGGTTCCTATCTCGTAACGTTAGCACCAGTTCGACCTTCGTAAAAGAACAAGCTCATAAATCTCTTATCAGACATTCATTTGAGTATTTTGTTCTGCACATCAACCATCCGAGAGCCCTCGGTGAGGATGGCAGCATTGGAACTATTGCATGCTAGGCTTGTGAGGCTAGATTCCAAATACAGTGAAGATAGAAATGAAGATATCTCAAGACGGACGGAGGGCATTGCATCTGATTGTGAGTCAAAAAGCCAATAATTTGTAGAAACGTTCTGGCAGTTTTCACTTGGGATTACTAAATAACGTAGATATCAGATTTAGTGCGCATGACGGACAATTTAATTAAGGACTTTTATTAAATCAAATCATTTGATAAGGTTAACCATTCTCTACATCTACTACGGAATTGATGGTAACGTAAATCTCCTTCAACTGAAGGTGAAAAATCAACCTATGTCACCGGTGAACCTGGAGTGACACATGTGTCAGTCATAGATCCTAGTTTATTTCTGTATTATATAAACGATATAACACTCGGTCTACACTACAACATACGAATATTTGCAGACGACATCATTGCATATTTGGCTATTACATGTAATATCTTACTTCTTACAAACTTCTAGAAATATCATTGGTTTAAAGTGAACACGTGGAAACCGTGTATATTCAATACACGGTCAGTAGTTTTTAACACACGGTTAGTAGTAGAGAATTATCTCCCCTTTTTCTTTCAAAACAAAGATGACGTCACATATTGATCACTGCACCTGATCACTTACACACAACACAAAAATTACATATCTATTAGTTTTGATGTCGCTACATCTAAATCCTTCATTCAAAGGTAATCAGTAAGATATATTCGTTACACAGTGTGCTAGTACGCTCCCGCCCCATATGGAATTTACTGACCCCCTATATATCGTATTAGGTCACAAACACACTGTAACTAATAATATCTATGCTAAACATTTGCAACTGATCTCGACAAACTTGCACTATGGGAATGGAAATGGAAAATGGCTCGTCATCCGCCCAAATGTAGCATCCTGTTCGTCACTCGAAATGAAAATCCATTAAAAATTAATCACGCTGTACATGGTCATCTATTCGAGCATTGGAGAAGCCAAATACCTTAGTCTAACTATCAACCAAGATGTAAAGTGGAAAATGTATGTAAATAACGTCTGCATGAAAGCCAATAAAGGGATTGGTTTCCTACCTCGTAACGTTAGCACCAGTTCGACCTTTGTAAAAGAACAAGCTCATAAATCTCTTATCAGACATTCATTTGAGTATATTTGTTCTGCACATCAACCACCCGAGAGCCCTTGGTGAGGATGGCAGCATTGGAACTATTGCATACTAGGCTTGTGAGGCTGGATTCCAAACACAGTGAAGATAGAAATGAAGATATCTCAAGACGGACGAAGGGAATTGCATCTGATTGCGAGTCAAAAAGCCAATAATTTGCTAAAACGTTCTGGCAGTTTTCACTTGGGATTACTAAATAACGTAGATATCAGATTTAGTGCGCATGACGAGTTTCTGGAATACACTTCATCTGGTACGCTCAAAATCGAAAGCCAAATAATTTAAAGTTTTAGGAGCAATAAAACCAAAGGGACTAAAGAGATAGCCAAAATCGGCTAAGGTCACCTATGCCGAGAGAGGAGAACCTTAGTTTTGATAATAATTACATTATTTAGGAACTGTAATATTTAATAATAAATATATCTAATAAATCATGTCAGTGTCGAAGCACTGATTACTGGGCGGATGATACCACAGTAGACAGAATGAACCTTTTTTTTCTAGAAACTTCTACCAGGAAAAAAACTTCTTACAAGGGGTGATACCCGACTTCCTCCAAGAAATTAGAAAACCCAATTGTAGAAAAGTCTCAAAATTTTTAATTTCGTAAGAGCTTAAAGCAGAAGCTGGTCAAATTCCTTGATCAAGGAATCGCCCATGTAAGATTGAATCCTTGTGCCAATGATCATGGGAAAAACCAGAGAGATGACATCCATGCCAAACGGGATGGCCATATATTGATTAACATTGTTGTTCCACACAAACTGAAGGTATTTCCAGAAGCTGATAGCAATTGAAATGTGGAAACATGTATCCGCTAAATCCGAAGAGGTTGTCTACATGCCAGGTGAAATAGCTACCCTGCTTAATCTGTTTGTTTCCACCATGAAATACATTGTAGGTGTTTATAAAACGGTGAAAAAAATCCACAAACTGACTGCCTTCTTGTGAACCAAGAAACGAGGGAGTAACATGTTTTAAATCTCTCCCATTGCGATAGTAGATTAAACTTTTTTAGGTTGTGTGTTTCTAGAAGAGTAACGTGAATCTCCGATAGTGGTAGTTCCTCGAGGAAGTTCGCTTGAAACCTTCAACGGAATCACTGGCTGAACCTACGAGTCTTGTGCGATTTTATTTCCAATAGCTTAAAAAATTGATTGTTTTCCCTACTGACATTGCAGGATGTGAAGCTTGATATTGTTCACCTTCTTAACCTATTATCAGTGATATACGAGGGGGGATTGGTATAGAGTTATAGTTCCAGACCGTCATAGCTCCTGATGCTCGCGAGTAGAATTAATACGCTTAGTCAATTTCCTCCTTTTGGTAAGAACTCCCGACACCGACGCTTTGTAGAAGAATCAACAATAACGGATATTTTGTCTTTGCTTAACTGAATATTAACAATCACCGACCGAGGGAAATTGCTAAGAAAAGCTTGAAGATGCCAAAGGCGTAATCGGAAGTTGTAAATCGAGTTTTAGTTTGTACACAGATGACCATTGATATGTTTCGTTTGTCGTAGTCACGATCCAGTCCTCCTTTCCTATTACATGACTTACCAACGAATTTTTAACAAGAGTAAAACGACCGGTGCCATTGAGAAGAAGGAACTGCTTAACCTTCGGCAACACATAAGTTCATCCCCATTTTTTGTGGGGTTCGTGTTGTTCAAGTTTTTATATTTTTTGTGTATTGTTTTGTGTTCCATTGTCTTAGTCTTTTTTTCCCCTTTTAGAATTGTATTATCTGTCCTTCGATTTGAGGTTTCTGATTAGCTATTTAATGCCTTCAAACTTTCTTTATCCATGTCCAACAGTGCCGGACACTTTCGATTCCAAAAAATTATTTGTTGACATTGCTCACTAAAATGTGTAGTTTTGCTTACTCATTTAGCTAATCTAAGTCAACCAGGGGATCGGTTTGCATATCTTTAATCTTGGTTTCCATGAGAAATACATTTTGGAACATTCCAATTAAATTTAGTTCTTTTCGGGAGAAATTAAGTTCAGAGAAAATTAAAATGGTTCAATAGGGTTTACCGACAAAAATAACAGAAACAATATATTCCAACAAAACTAATTAATAAAATTTTTGTATCTGCCAGAAAAAATTAGAAATAATGTATAAGTAATAGTACACTTTCTTTGTCGTTTTCATATGTATACTTCATAATGTATATTGTATTGTTTATGTCGTTAATTTGTGTATTTCACTGATGCTTTAGCATTTTGTAATTTAATTATATTCCCATGAGCTGTATTACTTACGAATAAAGACTAGTATTACTAAATGGCAATTGATCATTTTTTCGTCGTATTTGTCCGTATTTAGATATTGGTTAATGCCGTCGTTTAAAACATTGACATTTGGCTCAGAATAAATGTTCGTGGTGATTTCGCGGATTCCATGCCTACCCTTTTCCAAATAAAAAACAACAAAAAAACGTGCCAAGACAAATAGTTAAGCAGAGTTACGAGATTAAATCTTTGTTGTCTTCCACTCCTCGATAATACAAAACAAATTATAAATGTATATATATTCTCAGCTAGAGTTTCTATTTACTAAAATAATCATAATTGTCTTCTCTTAAAATAACTTAAACTGATTATAAAATAAACAAAATTAGTACAACTGATTCACACTTAGGGACCGACCATTTAACTTGCAGGGGGGTGTTATGGTTTTTTGTTTCGTTCAGAAATATTTTTTCGGACAACACGAGTTAGATTATTTATTTTTTTTGTCGCGCTAAGCGCGAATTTTTTTTCCAGAATTTAACATTAGGTTATATGACAAAAACTCTGAATCAAATATTTTTTTCCTCCACCAAAATCAGATTTTTTTTTTCAGCAACATTGACAATCAGAATATTTTTTTTAGAAAAAAACCCATAACCCCTCCCTGGAAGTTAAATGGTCCGTCCCTTAACACTAGTGGTAAAACACACGAAATATCCCACTCAGATCAGCAATTTTCGTAACATATTTACAAACAAATAATCATCTACATGCGTATGTATGCGCATGACTAAAAACGTGATGCTACATACCTTAACAATATTTATCTCATTTTAAACCACAAAAAAAGTTTTTCCAATAAACGGTTTTACCTCCAGTTGTTTGTGGGAGGGCTCATGTTCAAAAGGGAAAGGGGCTTTTTATTGAAATTTCAACATTCAAGGGAAATTTCCACAATTCTGTTGCAGAGGGCTGTAAACAGTCCATGCCACATACTGTGTGGGCGGTTTGGCATCGTGTATATTTCATATTTATAGTATTTCAAGAAATCAAGTTTTTTTCATCCAGGTTGTAATTTCAAAAATTATCCTTAAAGGTCAATGACTATGTACATGTATATATATGCCCTTTAAAAATAAATGTACAAAACACAATGAATGGAATGTCTGAGGTCAGTGTAAGCCAATCCTCAATTATTAATATATAGTACGTCCAGATTAATTGGACACCCCTAACTTATTTGGCACACACAATATTATATATAAGTATACTACACTCCTATCCTTGTTTGTTTTTTAAGGAGGGGAAGCTGTAATATGTATTTCTTTTGATGGCCATGGTATAATATAGAATTCCAGATTTTTTTTCAGAAAGAAGCATGTATACGTTAATCAGAGGTTACAGGGGGGACCTGTCATCCCTGACACTGGTATACATTTGACTTGATAATGACCACACCCCTAACTTATTTGACATACTATAAATATACTCCACTCCTCTCCTTGTTTGTTTGGTTTTTTTAGGGAGGGGAAGTTGTAATATGTATTTCTGTTGATGGTATAATAAAGAAATCAAGTGATTGTTTTTCAGGATGTTTACGTTAATCAGAGGATGCAAGTTGATCTGTCATCGCTACACTGGTATACAACTCACTTAATAATGACAAGGAAGTTTTGATGAATACCATTTCTAAACAATAGCATGCATGCAATCACTAAAAATCAATACAAAAAACATTCAATTCCAAAATCTGATCCATATATGATGTGTAATTTACAATGGTAGACATACATTTACTGTGTAATTTACAATGGCAGACTTGCATTTATAATGTTTTGTCAGAGAGTGAATGTGTCTCCCTTGGTGTTGATTGCACAAAATATGTACCATATTGAAATGCTTATGAAAAATGACAAAATTTTCAAAATATAGGAAAATATGAAAAGTAATTTGGATTAGATCTATAATGTCAGGTACATATTTATAATATATGTGAAATCATTCTACAAAGATTCAAAGATCGACAATTGTGTATGTTGATTAATTGATTATACAAATTTGGTAACATGATAATAAATTTGGAAACAGGACAATTAAATGACTTTCAGCCAAATTTGGTTCATTTAGGATAAGTGGTTTCTTAAGATTACATTTTCAAATGAATTTCGATCAAAATAAGCTTAATTTGCATATTTACCTAACAATGAGCTACATTACATATTTTACAAAAGAACCTGGAATATATATATTAAACAACTCATCTACTGTTTTAAAGTTTAGCCAATTCCAACTAGATGCTCGTCTGAGCCTGTATTGCTCACTTGGCTATGCATGCACGTTTTGTGTACAATTAAGTCTAGTATTTGAGAAACATTATTTTATCTATTTTTATTTTTATATATATATATAGTCCTATTATACTTTATTCATTAATAGCAGACTTGAAATTTGTGGGCATTTGGTCACTTTTGGTCCCCTCGTATCTCAGCAACAGTATTTGTGAGCATTGGTCGCTCTTGATTCCCTCGTATCTCAGCAACAGTAAAAGATACAATAGGAACGTCTGACACAATTCTGAAAGGGGACCACCCAAGGACCATTCCACCAAACTTTGGTTTTAAATGGTTTCATTAGTTTCAGATGTGTTGATTAAAAAGTGAAAATAGTCAAATGACGATGACTGATGCAAAGTGATGAGAATAGCTCACATGACCCTTTGGGGCAGGTGAGCAAGACAAAACATGTGTAATAAACAATAAAGAATGTTATAAAATTTTCAATCTTCAATTCCATTGAATTGTAAACTCTAAACCTACTGGTAGATTAAGTCTTGTTACTTTTAAGAGTTTATATTTTTCCCTGTATGATATTGTAATTCCAGATGGTCCATTATTTAATTGACTGTGATCGACTCTATTTATTAATAATGATGTAGGTTTTTGTGTAATACCATAAATCACCACATGATCAAATACCAAGTCACTGAGTGCCTCAGTATTATTGTATACAATATTCATGCTTAGCTTCTTATTTTTAACACTAAAATCAAGCAAGTGGTAGTTGCCATTTTCAAAAGCATCTACAGTTTCTCCATCATCCAAATAAACTCTGCCAACTGCAGTATCATTTTCACCGAGTGAGACCAGCAGTCCCATGCCAAGTTTTCTACTAAATACTGTTGTATTGCCTACATGTTGTGTTGGAATGACGATACCTCCTCTTATAAATATTGGTATGAAATCACGAGGTGCTGAAATAACATGCCTAGTTTTAGCAGGTGTCATCTCTTTTCCAGAATAGTAGTCATACCATCGGCCTTCTGGGAAATATACATCTACATGAACTTTTCCAACTTTTAACACAGGTGCAAACATCAAACCTGATCCCCACATAAACTGAGTATCAATATCCCAAGTATTTCTATCTGACGGAAAGTTATGAACTAAAGATCGGATAACTGTTCCACCTTTCGAATGAGCTTGGTAAAAGAGTGAATATAAGTAAGGAAGTAGGTAATACCTTATCTCTAATGCCCTTCGTGAAGAGTCTGCAACAGCTTGGCCAAATGATGCAGGATCTTGTGGTTTGGCTCCGATCGTGTTATGATTTCTAGAAAAGGTATAAAAAGCACCAAGTTGCATCCACCTCTGACATAATTCCGCATTGGAATCTCCGAAAAATCCACAAATATCGGCTCCAATGTAAGGTATTCCAAATAAATTAAATTCCATGATTCCTATAACGGAATAATGAAGATCAGGCCAATCACTGTTATTATCTCCCAACCAATGTCCGGCATATTTTCCGCTGGATGGAAAAGTAGACCTACTTATGACCATACCTCTCTTGCTTTGTCCGGTAGCTTGACGTAATCCTTCTAATGTGGGCTGTGTTTGACTCCACCCATACAAACTATGCACATTGTAATGTTGATATTTCCCGTCGTTTTGAAGACCAACCATACACAAAGTTTTATCTGATAATCGAGCACCATAAATACCTCTTGGTTTGTACGGAGGATCATCAAACTTGGAATGAGGGCATTTTAGACTCCAATATGGCTTGTCTTTTTCTGGCCAGTTCCAAATACGATTTTCATTAGTGCCAAAATTTGCTGGTTCATTCATATCAATCCAAAGACCATCAAAAGATATATTCTGATGATGATTCACAATCAAACTTTTCCAGTAATCATGAGTTTTAAGATTTAAGAAATCAGGAAATACCGCTTTCCCTTTAGGCCAAACAAAACCAAGCATATTTGTATTATTATATTCATCATAATCTGGGCTTGTGTTGTTGGGCCACTTAATAAATACATCTTGTTCCAGTCCTTTTTCATAAGGTTCATATCCTGTAACATTTGTAATCAATGCAGGGTCAAGAATAATGATGAAATGCATCCCTCGGCTTTGTAATTCTTTGACATAGCCTGGAAGTCCTCCAAAATTAACACTATCAATTGTGAAATCCATTCTTTCATCCATATGATCAATATCTGCATACTGAACATCAAAAGGAATTTTTGCTGCTATTGTCCTCTCTGTGGCTTCTTTTAATGTGTTCAAATTATTATATCCGTACTTACAGAGTTGGAATCCAAGAGCCCAATATGGTGGCAAATATGGTTTACCAATCAAACCTGTATATTGTTGAATTACATTCTCTGGTGTTGGTCCAAAAAATAAATAAAAGTCTAAAATTCCACCAACGGTGCGGTAAGTCAATGTAGGATGTGGTTGTAAAACTATTTCCATGGCATTACTATTGAGGAGTAAAACGCCATGAGCATTCCCATCTTCCTCTACACACATATAAAATGGATGGACTCCATATAAATTTGCATATTCACCACCATTTACACCATTGTCCCTCGAAAACATAGGCCATCTCTGATAATCAAAATTGTGACGGAATCCTTTATGCCTATTTTCTCCAAACCCGTAGACATTTTTAGAAGGTAGTTTTGTCACAAACTGCAAGAACTGGTCTGCAAATGTCAAACCGCCTACAGAGGTATCCCAAATAACAGTTCCAGTACTACGTCTACTAATATTTAAGAAGAAGATTCCATCTGCATTATTACCGTATTGCACATCATAAACTTCTGCATTTTCTCTATTTGGTTTTGGAATATTGTTCAACTTAACTGGTACCTCATATCTTGATGAAGAAGGATCAGCAACCTTGACTTGTAGGACTTTTTCGTTATGTTTTGTAATTATCATCTGTATATTTTTAATATCATCCTGAAACATTTGAGATTTATTTTTCCATTGCAAGTCTATACACGTACTTGAATTGCTCTGGCACCTTGTAGGTGGTGCAGAAGTCATTTCATAACCATATATTGTAGTATTGATAAAACAGTGGGGAGCCAATGGGGTTTCATCAACAGGAATCCATATACAGCCACGTCTTTCACATTCCTGTTTCGACACATTTAATGGTTTATTTTGATCAATATCAGGATAACAATCTACTCTTAAAGCCACATCTTCAGTTTCAGTCTTACTATTTTTCCACATTACAGTAAATCTATTGTGTAGAGGGAGGCCTAAGTTAGTAATTCTTACAATATGATCATCTTTTGTGTAATTCACATAGATCTGAGGATGTTGTTTTCCATTCACATAAATGTAAACATTTTTAAACGTTTTTTCATCAATACCTAAGACTTCAATATTGTCTATGATGACATCACGAGTTCCTACAGTTTTATTTTCGTATACATCCATATCCAACCGTCCATTTCTGCATGCAAATACACTAAGGTAATAATTACCTTCTTCATAATTATTTTTACCCTCTCCGTCATCCCAATAAAGAATTCCTGAAGCAAATGTAAAAATATCCTCAGTTGTAAGAGCAACCTTTAAAGTAAATGGATTTTTACGACTAAAATGTGTATTATTTGCTGGTTCTTGTAGAGGCAGAACGTAGCCTCCTCTTATGTGTAATGGAATAGGTGTGTCTGGCTGAACATCCATTTCATAATAATTTGAACCTGTATAATTAACTTCTTTTCCTGTATACCAATCATACCAAGTTGCACGAGGAAGATAATATTTTAAAGTTGTCTGCCCCTTTCTTAAAATAGGTGAAATCATTAATGCTTTTCCCCACATGAACTGTTCGTCAATTCCATACGTCTCAGTGTCTTCAATAAACTCATGATGCAATGGTCTTATGATAGTTCCACCTCCAGTATAGCCTGTGTGTGCTGAATAAAACAATGTATGTAGATACGGTAGCAACCAGTATCTAGTGGTAAGGGCCTCCCGAGCAGCTTTAGCAACATCTTCACCAAGGGCTGCAGGGTCTTGGTCTATTGTACCAAAGCCATTATGGTTTCTACTAAATGTATAAAATGCTCCAAGCTGCATCCATCTTTTACATAACTCGTTGTTGGTATCGCCAAAAAATCCACAAATATCTGCCCCAATGTATGGTATTCCAAACATGTTAAATTCTAAAGCCCCAATGATGGACAGTTTCATGTCTTGCCAAATAGCTGAATTATCGCCCAGCCAATGTCCAGCATATTTCCCACTACCAACGAATGTAGAACGTGATATAACGATACCTTGTTTTCCCGTAGCAGCTTGAAGTGCATCTAATGTCGGTGGAGTTTGACTCCAACCGTACAAGTTATGAACATCATACTGTTTAAATTCATTATTTTCCCCTTGAGTAGCTACCATACATATTGTTTTGTCTGAGATACGGTTTTTAAAGTTTGTTATTCTGTTGTCATAGAGATAAGCAGCCATGGTTCTGAAAGGAGGATCTTCATACTTCTCTCCTTTGTTACATTTAAGGCTCCAATATGGTTCGTCTTTCACTGGCCAATTCCATACACGATCTTTATTGGTATCAAAGTTAGCTGGTTCGTTCATATCTATCCAAAGACCATCAAAACTTAAGTTACTATGGTGATCGACAATCAGCTGTTTCCATACATCGTGAGTCACATTTTTGAAAAAATCTGGAAACACAACCTTCCCTTTGGGCCATACCTGTAAAATATAATGCAAATTAATTGGGAGGCTTCAATGTCGATTCAATTCCTACTAAGTGAGTTTTGGTAAATCAGACAAAAAAAAGTATTTTCTTCTCATTTTTCAGTGAAAATATCACAAATAAATGATTTTCTGAGTTAAGAGAAACACACAATATACATTTTTGTACATTCCATGATTAATATAGAACTGGGCAAAACTAAACTAGATTTCATGTATAATTTAAGATAATTTATTGCTTTGATGGTTCAAATATTCCTTATTTCACACAGTTCTATATTAATCAAAAGTGCAACAGCAAAATATTTGTTGGCAATAATAATAAAATTCCCACTAACATATCCTAATAATGCTCCTTTTTCATCTGAACTGTTAGCTGGTATGGAGTATAATCCTGTCGGCCATTTTATATTGGCATCCTTCTCCATCATTAGTTCATATGGTTTATATCCAGTAACGTTTGAAATCAAAGCTGGATCCTGCAATAAAAATAAAAATTAATTTCTAGAAAAAGATTAATACATTAAAATAATTCTGAGTCTCCTGAATTTTGTGCTAACATATATATTTTCATTTCAGTTTATTAAAATAATTTTTGACTGAAAACTATTTTCAAGAAGACATTATTATTTTTTTAACCTATTCAGTATTTTTGTCATGTTTTTTTTTATTAACACAGATAAAGAGGTACAAACAAGATTAATTGCTCACACTATATAGTTTCAAACATACTTGCCAATCTGTGAAAGTACAAAAGTGGGGCATGATGTGTGTCATTTAAAAATAATGTACATTATGTGCATGTGCATGTAAAAATATCTTGCTGAAATTCAAAGCTGGAAATTACGTTTACTAAAATTAATTTGATGACTTATTACAAAAAGGGACAACCCTTCATGCCAACTCGGTACAACTGCAGCGAGTCGAGAATCATTTTTTAACCTTTGGACTACTTGCTTGGAAACATGTATGGCCATAATCCCAGAAAATAATCTGAACCTTTAGTTTTTTACAAGGATAATTGTGTTCAAATTTCAGAAATATCAGTCTGATATAGTTATTGACAAAAACTTTACTGATAGTAAATGACACACCCATACCATAATATGACTTTTGTTGTATAAAAGAACATTAAAAATAATAAACATTAACACAAAATACTTGATTCTTACCAATATAATTATTGTCCTCATACCACCAGACTGTAAAGACTTGAAATAGTTATTCAGTCCAGAGAAATTAACATCATCTATGGTAAAGTCCATTCTTTCGTCCATATGGTCAATATCAGCATACTGTACATCCTATAAAAATCAATAAAAAGTTATAATTATGGTTAGAATAAATACAGTCAAACCTGCCTTAAAGGACACCTTTATATATCAAATCACTGACAAGGGCAGTCTCATGTTTCCCATAAATGAATAGTGCATACAATTTTAACCTGTATATAAAGGGCAACTGCTCATAAAGGCCACATTTTCAGGTTCCCTTGTGTAGCCTTTATATACAAGTTTGACCATATGTCATCTTTCTGTATTTGATTATTAAGTTTGTCAGTAATTTGTAGATAGTTGACACAGTTATCTTCTCATACTCCAGTTTACTCTATCAATAAATGTGACTGCAAAGATATAACTGAGAAAAAAAACCGGATGCAATCCTAATCTTTATACTGAAAATTTCTATGTTAAATTGTATCAAATAGAGGTGGCCATTTTGTATTTCTAGTTTGCCCCAAAACTAGAAAATTTACAAACAAAATTAGACAATTAGATGGACATAATTAGATCTGGTGACCATTTTGGAATTTCAATTCACATCAAAAGCATAAAAATTGGAAGGAGATTGTCTAGGGAATATTCCCTCTAAACTTAGTTTCAATTAAGTCTGAGGTTTTATGAAAAGATCGAAATGTGAAAAGTTTACAGACAACAAACCCACATTAATGACATATTTTAAAATAATCATGAGCTTTGTAGCAAAAACTAGTATTGAGGAGGAGGTTTGGTAGGTATCATTAACTGATTTAACTCTGTCACATGTTTGTGCCTGTATCAAGACCAGACTTGCATTTCCAATGGTATATGTGGTGTTTTTTGTGTTCATTGAGAGGTGATTGTTTGTTTTGTTGATATTGGTGGTATTGTTGACATCACTGTCTGAACATTTCTGCTTCAATCTAAACTGATAATCTTACAAGAGGTATTTTTGCTGCAATGGTCCTATCAACAGCTGCCTTCAAGTTTGTCAAATTATTGTAACCATAGCGACACAACTGAAAACCTAAACTCCAATAAGGTGGAAAGTATGGTTTTCCAATCATCTGAAACATAAATGTGAAAATATACATTTTCTTCAATATGTACATACCATGACAAAACAACTGTTAGTATTAAACACATATGAGAGGTTTCCATGGCCATAATTGTATGATACAGCTGGTCCCCCCTCTTATAAGGTCATTCTCACCAAATATCACCCCTCTTTTCAAGACAGATTTCCGATACACTAAGGTAGTAAAATATTATTAAACTGCCACGATCAAGAAAGGCCACCCTTAAAAAGGCCACTAACAACACAGAAGGAGTGGCATTATAAGAGGGGAACTAATGTAGTTGGAACTAGGAAGAACTGTTTTAGATACCTAAAACTTATGTCTCCCCTTAATGCGGCCATCTGTACAACAATAAGTTACACATTATGAGTTGAATGATACTATTTAAAAAACAATTATTTGACCTTAAGGTGAAAGTCCCACGAAGGTCATTATGGTATGCGACACACCGCCTTATAGTCATGCACCCACATACCAATTATCATTCACCTATCTCGAAAGACAAAAATGTTATGGCCCGGACAAGAAAATACTATTTAAAAAACAATTATTTGACCTTAAGGTCAAAGTCCCACGAAGGTCATTACGGTACGCGACACACCGCCTTATCGTCATGCACCCACATACCAAATATCATTGACCTATCTCGAAAGACAGAAAGGTTATGGTCTGGACAAGCTTCGCTGAGAAGAAGTGGAAGAAGCGGAAGAAAAAAATCAGACTAAAACAATATGTCTCCCTTCGTTCGAAGGGGAGACATAATTATCTCAAAATATGCAGTCAGTGCCTATCATCATTAAAGTTTGACTCCTGGTGACTAGTGTACTACATACAAGTTTATGTAGGAAGGTTTGTAACCAGGTCAGTACTTTTCTCCTTGTACTCTCCACTAATATTCCATCCTATACATGATTGTACAGTGTGATATAGCTTTTTAAAGTTATGTTATTTATCCTATATCACTGGGGCCGCCGTGGTCGTGATCGTATGGTAGTTGGATTTACAACTACCTGTGCAATCAGGCCTATCCCCACTAAAGTTGTGAGTTCGAATCCCACTCATGGTGAGAGGTGTACTCGATACAACATTATGTGATGAGGTTTGTCAGTGACTTGTGACAGGTTGGTGGTTTTCTCTGGCTACTCTGGTTCCTCCACCAATAAAACTGATTGCCACATTATAACTGAAATATTGTTTAAAGTGGCATTAAACACCATAACCCTAACCCTATATCATAGTAATGAGTTTCCTCAAGTGGTGGCCATGATTTCCCTATTTCATTACAATATAAAATATATTTTGGACATTATTGATAGTACTCTGTCAGAAAATTCTCACTCTAGCTTGCATGTGTAGATATTTTGATACAAAAATTGATCACTTCAGAGATTGTGTATTATAACCTGACCTTCCCAGCATAAAACCTTTGAGACATGTTTATTTTCATTGAGAAATAATTGAGATTCAATTTTTTGTGCTGTAAGCCCTAAATCTAATGATATGAAACTTATAACTTAAATGTATTTTCCCCATAATGGCACATGTACATCTACAAATAGTATCAACATAAAAATTATCATAATTGTGCATTTGATAGAAAACTTTTAACAATTTTTCCTGTTATTTTTCATGAATTAAGGCCATTGATGTGGAGATAATTCATGAAGCATCCTGTTTTATATGGTTTTCATTTAAAAACTACACTGACTTGCATTTCCTTAATGACCTAAAAGTAAATTTAATGTTTAAACATCCTGGTACACCTGATAATGATCATGTTTTATGTCTTA
Organism: Bathymodiolus brooksi; assembly: GCA_963680875.1. Taxonomy (NCBI): domain Eukaryota; kingdom Metazoa; phylum Mollusca; class Bivalvia; order Mytilida; family Modiolidae; genus Bathymodiolus; species Bathymodiolus brooksi. The sequence continues at coordinate 62,582,239 of OY804575.1, forward strand.
AATTCAATAACAGAGAATCATTTACTACTAAAATAGTAATAAATGTGTAACTTCAACCTTGATTTATTTGTGGAAGATCAAAGAGAGATAACTCCAACACAAAAATTGAAAGTTGGGACTATTAAATAACAGAGAATCATTTACTACTATTAGTAGAATAGTAATAAATGTGTAACTTCAATCTTGATTTATTTGTGGAAGATCAAAGAGAGATAACTTCAACACAAAAATTGAAAGTTGGGACTATTTTTTTAGTAATACACCAAAATTAAAACAAACTGACAAGAACATGTTCCATCAAATATTTTGTTATCATATGCATCATTTACAATGAATAAAGCATGTTGAACAAAATTCCATACTGGAAACAATATACCAACATCAATAGCATTTCCTCCACCAATAAAACTGACCGCCAAGATATAACTGACATATTGTTGAAAGTGGCGTTTAACACCATAAACCAAACTAAACCAATCCAAAACACTTACTGTTGTATAATCATATACCACTCCCTCTGGTGTTGGTCCCATGAATAAATAAAAATCTAGTACACCACCAATAGATCTGTAGATCAACATGGGCAGTGGAGTAAAAGAATATTCTACAAAAAATAATAAAAGAAATCAAAGTTGGTCATCCAAAATGGCATGTTTTTGTCTATTATTAACAGTACACTAGTCACCTGTATATACAGAACCCTGAATATATGACATAGCAGGTTATTTTCATTGTGGATTTCACAAATTGTTGTCATAATTTGGCAATTTGATCAAAAATGTAAAAATTCAAGCAGTCAACAACAAAAAAACCAAACAAACAAAAGAACTCAACTAATAATGTAATTGAAATTTGTATTATTGCTCTGTCTATTCACACATGCTATTTTTTCTAAATCACAAACAAAATAAACAATTATGCAGAAAACAATACCTGTGTCAAGCAAACTTCAAATCTAGGCCTAATATTTATAATATTTTCTATATTTTCATATTGTCATATACACTGATGAAGATATTGAAGTTGGAAATATGAACAATTAACCTATGTAAATGAGTTTGAAATGGAAGTACCTAAACAAATCTAATTCCTTTAATGGCATAAGTCAGCAATTTTTTAGCATATTATGGTAAGAACAAGTTACGTTCAATGAGATAATGATGATGATGTTCGTTTCATACTAGACCAACATGATTAGATGGATTTTTAATAGTGCTAGCTCACCGAAGCAACAGTACACGGATAGACATGTCGCCCTACATGGACACATTATCTTTATTCCAAGATAAGCAGTCTTTGCTCTTTCTGTTTAATGCTGCGTGCTTAGCGCAGAAGCAACGAATAACAAAATTACAGTCTTTTTGGTTTGACCAGATCTGGGGTCGAACCCATGATCTACCACACTCGTGGCAAGCATGCTAACCATTACATCACCAATTAGGTAACAAAAATTCATACCAGTGAAAATAAATGAAACCACAGTACCAGTATATGACTACTAGACTTATTGTTGAAAGAAAGCACGGAGAGATATAACAATTTGACTTGTGAAACCCCAATCTTGGGTTGATGTCTCGAAACCATAACACTTGAGGTGGAAACAAGCCGAAGTGTAAACCCACATTGGCGGTGTAAGGCTTGTCGTCAGAAGTCAACGACCTTAACCGCACAGACTCTTGTTGCATTGAAGGAGAATTTAAGTCTTTCCATACCTTGTGAATTACTGTTCATCAACAGCACACCATGAGCATATCCTGTTTCTTCCATACAAATATAAAATGGATGTACACCATAGTGATTTTGGAAGTTCTAAAAAATAATGTATTATTATTAATCTTCTTAAAATAAAAATTAAATAAATACTGTTAATTCTGGATGTCCAATTTGATGATTAAAGAATTTTTAAATCAAATTTAATTTGATCAATTGTGTTTTTGTGTTAAGAATTAGCAATGCTATATATTTCACTCTCTTTAAAGGGTACTTCTAGACAATCATAAACCTTAAATAATGCTCGTAATTTTGAACAGAAAACATTGTTGAAAACCTATTAATTTAATTTCTTTAAAATTATCAGTTAATGTTTAATTTTGTCTGATAAATAAAAATAAAGGGAGATAATTCATTTTTTGTGTGATTTTCCATTGTTGTTAAAATGGATGAAAAATATACAAGTTAAAAATGACATCATCGATTTCTTTTCAGAAAACATTGCATGCTGCTAAACTAATAAAAAAAAATCACGTTTGGCAACACTAATTATTTTTACTTTCAACATTTATACTAAAGTGCTCTATTTACAGGTGCAATCCAAATGTCATATATTGATACAATAATGGCATAGATCTAAATGCATTGGGATAAACTGTGTACAAATTACTAATACAGTGGAATCTGTCTAATATGATACACCAAGGGATCAGTGAAATGTATCACATTGTAAATGATGTCGGAATACTCAGGTTTTATTTTAGTTAACAGAAATACCTTGGAACCATAAATTTTTGTAGGATGTCATAGGATGTCGAAAACTCAGGTGTCGGATTGTTAAAAGTTTAAGTTCCATTGTAGCTGCGGAACCTGAGCTCTTATCAGTATTTTTTTTTCTCTGTAGAGCAACATATTTCAACCGTTCGTAATTTTGCGGAATTCCGCCTCCAAAAAAAGACTGTTAAGACCTACAGTTCTGCAACTAAATTTACAATTCAATAAACCTGATCTCCAGTAGGCTGATCCCTAGCAAACATTGGCCATGTTTTCCAATTCAAGTCATGTTTCAATGATCCGTGAACATTCTCTCCAAAGCCATACACATTGGTTGAAGGTAACCTTGTTGCAATCTGTAAGAACTGATCCTCAAAGGTCATACCTCCTACTGTGGTATCCCATCTGAAACATAAAAACAAAACTATTTCTATATGCAACATAAAACATTTTCTTTCTCATGCTTTTATATCACTCATTTGGTCAAGAAGATTTATTGAGTTATTGCATATCATATATGAATATGTTAAATTTTGATTTTCCAGGATTTGAACCCATTCCAAGATTGTCAGTGACTTATGACAGGTCTGTGGTTTCCCCGGGTACCCCAGTTTCCTTCACCAATAAAACTGATCACCATGATATAATTGAAATAATTGTTAAACGTGGCCTTAAATACCATAACGCTAACCCTTGGTATAGAAGATTTATTTAATTATTGCATATCATATATGAATATGTTAAAATTTGATTTTCCAGGATTTGAACCCATTCCAGGTTTTTAAGAAGATGTTTCAATTTTTTTACAAGGGGCTTGTAAATCTTATACCCTGGGGTCTAAATTTGATCAAAGTTAAATCCACATATCAATGTTTTATGCCTTTTTTGACGACTTTTTTGCTGTTCATCATCATACAGTCACAGCAAGCAATGGAAACAAAATGACAGGACGGGGTTGGGCTAAGTGTGTTTAACACCACTTTCAACAATATTTTTGCTATATCATAAAGGTAAGTTTTATTGGTAGAGGAATACAAGAATATCCAAAGAAAACCACGACCTGCTGCAAGTCACTCAATATTATTTATCACATATTAGAGTCGTATTGAGTACACCTTGCCACACACCAGAAGCAGAACTCACAACAATGGTAATCTCAAAAAACGTAACTGTCAGTAGTTTTAAAATTGTGTAGATAAATTTAAAAGCGAATCCTTTAAATAGTAGGGGCCTATCACCACTTAAGTTGTGAGTGCGAACCCCGTTCATGGTGAGGTGTACTCGATACAACATTATGTGATAAAGTTTTTCAGTGACTTGTGACATGTTAGTGGTTTTCTCTGGGTACTGCGGTTTCATCCACCAATAAAACTGACTGCCAAGATATAACTGAAATATTTTTGAAAGTGGCATTAAACACCATAATCCCAACCCTTTAAATAGTACTTACATGACTTTCTTAGAACTTCTTCTAATGACTTGAAAGTAGAATGGATCATCATTGACAACTTTAAGCTCGTAGTTAGGGTTGTGAGCTCTGTCATTAGATATATCTAGTTTTATTGGTACTTCATATCTCTCCTTGTCAGCATCAAATAGCTGAAATTAAAATTAAAATATTTACCGGTATGTAAAATAAATGTGAAATAGATTCAGTCCAACAACATACAAGAAGAAAATACTTATTCAATTTCAAGAAATATCATTTTCAATTTGCAAAGATTTGATCTGATTTGATTTGATTTTTGGTATTTAGCGCCACTTTCAGCAATATTTCAGCTATATCATGGCGACCAGTTTTAGTGGTGGAGGAAGCCGGAGTACTCGGAGAGAACCACCGTCCATGGGCAAGTAACTGGTAAACTTTATCACTTGCAGCTGCAAGTCGAATGCACCCTTGTTTGTAATTTACAAAGCCAGGCACGAACCTACGCCATATTGGTGATAGGCTTGTACGAGTTGTTAGGTAATCAAACTACCTAACTCATTGAGCCACCCGGACCCTTATTTGCAAAGAAGTTACAGTACTTCGGGAAAGGATATATGTAATACCACAAAGTCTAAACCAATAATTCATTGAACATAAAAGATACTGTACATTTAATTGAGGAGATACATTTCAAACACATTAAATGCTCAAAGTTTTAAAGAATACTTAAATTATTGAGTAAACAAGTTGTTTTTGAAACTGATATAATTAATCATACTGTTTATAGTGTTTTGTCCTGAAATTGTCTAAAATATTCCATTTTTCTGTATTTGTGGACAATTAATTCAGACTGTCCATGTAAGCAAAATGAATATTTTTGTAGATTTAAAAAGGAAGAAAACCCAATCATAATATAATGTTAATCACATGTTTAAAAGGTAATAAAATACATTTTCTGGGTAAAAGAATTGCAGAAAGCTGTATTTCTTACTTCTTACAAACTTCTAGGAATATCATTGGTTTAAAGTGAACACGTGGAAACCGTGTATATTAAATACACTGTCAGTAGCTAGGCCACTGGTAATTTTAATACACGGTTAGTAGTAGTTATCTCCCATTTTTCTTTCAAAACAAAAACAACAAAATTACATATTTATTAATTTTGATGCAGTTACATCTAAATCTCTCATTCCAAGGTAATCGGTAAGATATATTTGTTACACAGTGTGCTAGTGCCCTAATACGATATATATGTTGTCAGTAAATTTGGACCCAGTATATATCGTATTAGGTCACTAACACACTGTTAAATTATTATAAATATCCCCTCAGCAAGGCAGCTACCATACTGATGATGATTGTGATGTCACTCCTTCTTTTCTGGTTACTTCAAGCATCAGTTATCAACATAATAGACATTTACTAACCAGAAAAGAAATATAACATTTTTATGTATTTATGGATAGATGGGCTTAATTAGTTCCTCATATATTTCGAACCAGAATATCTGGTGGAGGAAGTCCACAGTCATCAATATTCAGTTGACGATTCCAACAATGGCAACAACCTATACAAAATATTGTTTTCTTTTTTTTCCCCCAAGACCATAGTGGGTACCATATTTGGAAAATGCCACACTTCCTGCATGTTAAAGAGCTCTTTTGTAGATTTTAAAAAAGTGTAGGAAATTGTAGCCACTACAAAAGATAAAAAAAAAAATCTTAACTTGACATTAAATCTCTAACAGACATTATTTATACCTTAAACCTCAGTATGTAATCTTCTCTCATCTCAACTCTAAAAATAGCATTCTTAATAACGTTTGCAAATGGTGATGTTCCTTTCCATGTCAAATTGTAATCAATTCCTAGTTCTGTGTCATTGTAACCAATCATCTTGTAACCATTTGAGTTTGAAAAGTAGCAATCAGGACTAAGAGAAGTTATGACATCATAAACACAGTGTCGACTTTCACATTTCTCCTTTGTCACAATATCAACATTTCCAAGACGTTCAGGATAGCAATCAATACGTTTGTTTTCATCCTGAGTACTTTCTCTGAAATTATAAAAACAAAGAGATGAGATAATATTGATGTTCATTTTCTTAAAACAATCAACAATCCAAGTGCAGTAGGAAGTCCCTCCCCCCACCCAATCTGATTTCATATTATTTGTATCACAGATTTTTTGCTGTTGTATTTTGGCATGGGTGTGTCTTGTGTTCATCCTTGTCATTTTCTGTATGTTTACACAATGTTTTTCCTTCATAATAATGCAATAATGATTGGTACAGAAGAATGATTCAGATTGATTCTAGCCCTACCTGTTGGAACCAATAGACCTAAAGGTGCCACAATTGGTTGACTTGTGCTGGTTTTATGAAGTACCCACCAGATGGTAGTCCTTTATATGTACTAGTCTTTTTTTATGTTAATTAATTCGACGTGAGAGGTAGTTGTTCCTTTCGTTAACATTATGTGAGTTGTTGACCATCACACTGTTTAAAATTTCTTTTCGTAATTATTGGTGAAGAAGTATATACTTTACTATATGTTTCATATTTGTATATATCAATCTTAAACATAATGGGGTTATGGTTATGGTGTTTAACGCCACTTTCAACAATATTTCAGTTACATCATGGTGGTCAGTTTTATTGGTGGAGGAAACAGGAGTACCTGGAGAAAACAACTGACCTGTCGCAAGTCACTGACAAGTCAAGATCGAACTCTCAACTTTAGTGGTGATAGGCACTGATTGCACAGGTAGTTGTAAATCCAACCACCATACGATCATGACAACCCCCTCTTAAACATAAAAGAAAATTTTGCATTATTAAACAAAAATTTATTTTTCAGGCTTGTTATAACATCAACAAACATCACGATCATGAATTCAATAGAGAACACATCCCTAAGATTTGCTCAAGTCATTAAAACACATCTTAAAAATAAACATACCTTGTCCATGATATACTGAACCAATCTTTCAATGGTCTGTTTAAACCAGAAACTGACAACACCTGAAAACAACATTCACAAACTTTTACATATTTTCAAAACCGTTATCAATTATGAAATGAATTATATTTTTAGTTGTATTCAAGCATATAATTCATGCTTAGATAGCCAAATTTACATGCCAGTTGAGAATAAGTTATTCCAAATTAGACAGATCTATGTTGTGTATCGTTTGTGTGAAATATTTTTCAGAAAATAAACTATATTAATGTATCATGAATCAGAAATAAAACTAAGGTGAAATATGTATCAATATGGACATGCATCCTCAATTAACAAAGTGTGGACCAAATATTAGGGTTAAAGTTATGGTATTAATGCCACTTTCAACAATATTTCAGTTACATAATGGCGGTCAGTTTTATTGGTGGAGAAAACCACAGACCTGTCGCAAGTCACTGACAAACGTTATCACATAACGTTGTATCGAGTACTGGTGAGCCTAGGTTGAATGGCAATAGATAAACAGACCTAATCACAAAAACTTGACATAAATTAAATGAAGTCCGTAGACTGTGAAAATGATGTCATGGTCAGGTGACATATGGCTGGCTGACATGTACACACCATGATTAGTGTGTGGACTAAATCTGGTGAGTCTAGGTTGTATGGTAATGGAGGAACTGACCTAATCATAAAATCTTGACATTGTTAATGCTGCCGCTGCTAGGAAAGCAACACATGTGTCTCACCTTCAAAGACTTTTGTCACAGGCGAGACAATAAGAAAATCAGATTAAATACATACAGACATTATCTTTAATTCAAAGTATCTTTGTAATCCACTAAAATATATAAAACAAGTTAAATGGACCATCCCAAATCATGTTTTGATTTTTTCCCTAGTTCAAGATTTAAAATGTAACCTAGCAACAAAACAAATCATCGTTTTCTGTATTTTCACCTTGTTATAAATGATCTGTTTATTGCCAAAGACAATTCAGGAACAGGTTGAGTCCAATCATATTTGTAGTTTCTAAGAAGGCTTGATACATTTTCCTTCATTGGGAATGGGAGGTCTTATGTTAACTTATGATGACAGTCTTGTCAAAATGAGCTAGAATTGGTCATCTCCCAAGAAGTCGAACATGTAGACATTTAATCAATCATGATGGGAAATTAATTTTAAAAATTCCACCCAATGATAAATCTAAAATTGGTATTTAAAAACTTCTTTTTATTTGAGATAGTTTTTCTAGCTTTACTAAGCAGTTGAGTTACTTAAAAAATTACTGGTTAAACAGGGTTAGGGTATGGTGTTCACATTTATTGGTGGAGGAAACCGGAGTAGCCGGAGAAAACTACTGAGCTGTCGCAAGTCATGGACAAACTTTATCACATAATGTTGTATCAAGTACACCTCACCATGAACAGGGTTCAAACTCGTGACTTTAGTGGTGATAGGCACTGATTGCACAGGTGGATGTAAATCCAACTACCATACGGTCATGACCACGACTGCCCCTGAGATATTTGTGCTAACTTTACCCAGCAGTTGAGTTACTTAAAAAGTTACTTAAGTTAAACAAGCCGTACCTTTGTTTCATTGTCATATGTAAAGCTGTCAATTGGTTTTAGATTATCAAGATCAGTAACCATGACAACATTTGTTGTCACACCATATATCTTAATTGTGTCCACCATTAAACCTTCAACTACATCATCTGTACCACTAAGTCTTTCAGACCATACTTTGTTCTAAAAATTATAGTGAGTATTGTTTAATTTCAAATGAGCAATTTTTCAGTTATATCATGGAGAGAGTAAGTTACATTTTAATGAAATGATGATGATGGCTGCTTTGTACTAGACCAACATGCTTAGTTGGGTTTTTCATAGTGCTAGTTCATTGAAACAACAGTTCGCGGGTTGACATGTCGTTCCACTCAAAGACACATTATCCTGATTCTGTGCAACGAGTCTCTGTTCTTATCCCCTAATGCTGCAACAACTACCAATTTTATAGCCTTTGGTTTGATCAGACTAGGACTCGAACCAATGATCTACCACACTTGAGGTGGGCACTCCAACCATAACATCACTGATGCTGTTCAATAAAATCATAATTGAATGATGGTCTATATAGTCAATATATACACATTGTTGGCAAATATCAAATGTATCTGTATCAGCCTGTTTCGAGGTGAGTACAAATAAATTATATATTTCCCAACGATGTTCATGTATTATGTTTACACTGCAATGTTATATATGTAGGGTTACGGGGTTTATAACGCCACTTTCAACAATATTTCAGTTACATAATGGTGGTCAGTTTTATTGGTGGAGGAAACAGGAGTACCCAGAGAATCATGTATGTAAGAAAGTGTTAAATGTACACACAAAAAGGCAAAAATCTGTAATATTATGGCTTAATACTAACAATGAAAAAGATTGAATTTAGCATCGGTAACCCATAGTTGATCACAATTCAATTACACTCCATTCATCGCCCGTAGATCGACTGGTAGAGCAGTCCTTGAAATCATTGTGATCGTTTTAAAACATTTTGGTAAGTTCCAACGACTGTCTTTAATATAGCTAATCAAATCACAACTTTAAAGTGTATCTAAATTAAGAAAGAAATTCATTGCAAATTATGGATCCAGCCCCCATTTTTCTGTATTCCTTTTTCATCTCAAAGAAGATTAACAATATAAAATGATTTTGATTGGTAACTATTAATAGGCTTTTTTTTACCATGAACGGAATATTTATCTTCCTGTTGGCCCAATGGTGATGAGTGGAGAGTAATCAAAGCATGATCAGCCGTGGGTTACCGATGATAGCGATGGTATTACTAAGTCAATAATTATAGTACATACCCTCTCTGCCTTAAATTTAGCCATGTAGTACTTGCCATTTTCATACGTATCTGAAAGAAAAAATCATTCACAGTTTCAAGGCTATATTCTTTTAATAAAATAAGCTAAATTCTTTGAGGACCATACTTTGATGATTCCAGCAAGTTTTAATTCAAAATCCTCAGAAAAATCTTAAGACTTTTATTTCAAAATTTCAACAAACCAGCAACTGTTATTCCCTGTGGCAGCCATATTGAATAACAGATAATATTTTATCTTCCAATTCACAGCTTTAATCTTCTTTTCCAATCATACAAACATGTTCGTGAGAAAAACAATTAATTCCAAAAAATCATCAAATAGCATAAATTTTCAATTTAAACAACAAAAAAACAAAAACACTTTGAATGCATATAACAGATGATACTAAATACATCCATTAACACAGGGGTAGGAAAATAATGTAGACTTATTAATTGGAATGATAAATTATCTCCCCTGTTTTAAATTTTCACTCGGATAAATGTTTAAAATATTTTTTCTTAAAGTATAAAATTTGGTTTCAGTTTCACACCATGATAAATCAAACAATCATTTTATCTTATTCTGAGACAAAATATTAAAATGGACATGCAACTAGTGTCAACTGCAGTTTAATTTCAAGTATCAGAACTATACATTGAACTCTTATTTGACTTTTGTAAAAATATTACCTATAGAGTCACCATCGTCCCAGAACAATTCTCCTTCAGCTTTTCCACCTTGTTCATCTTCATTATCCAATGCTACTAAGATATGTAATTTATTCTTTCGGCTGCAAAAAAAATAATATTAAAGGGCTAGTAGGCACAGCATGATACAATCACATCATGTAGAAAATGGTTTGCTGTTGCACAAGTTTACTGAAAAATGATTATTGTTCACCAAAATTCATCATTAGGTAGAATCTGTTTGATAAGTGCAGGAAAGAATTTTACAAGCAATTCAAAGAAAAAAAAACACATTAAAATCAGAATTAAAATATAAATAAAATAAATTGAATTTTGGTCTCATATGGCTGAATTCAATGTAAAAACCAGTATACAAATAAGTTTGGCCCCATATGGTTCCCTTTGACCCTTTTTATCTCAGAGACTGTAAGAGCTTGGTTAAATCTGTTTGAAAAATGCAGACAGGAAATTTCATTTTGAAATAGCCTGATAATGTCATATAATATATAATGTGATACGATAAGAACCCAGTATACCTGTGCACTGTATTTCTTGCTGGTTCCTGCATTGGTAAAATACTGCCACCTCTTACATGTAGCTGTATCTTAGTATCAGGATACACATCCATTTCATTAGTCACTGGACCAACAGTTAGTAAACCCTGTAGAAGCAGAATTTCAAATTGGAAAAGATGTAAACATGAATATATTTCATTGTTTGCAAATATTCAAAACATATCAAGCAGACTAGCAGGGGAAAATGAGAGTCGGTTCACAGTTGTATAATAGTCAAAATCTACTGTCAGATTGTCAGCACATGTATTTATCTCATCATCAATGAGGTATATGAGAAAAGTGTGTTCAATCATTGTTCACTGCGAGTTTTTCAGATGATGGCTGATTCCTCTTGGTTTTCTTAAGAGTACTCCAGCATCCTCTACTTCAAAACATAGCTTAAATAAACGAGGGACACAGGAAACAATACGTATAACAAAACAAAAAACACAACATGGAAATGTCAATATAAATTTATTATAACATCATTGAGATAAACATTATAAATCAACGATAACATTTTCATATCACGCTTGTCACTTGATAATAGATATTATGTTCATATCACGCTTGTCACTTGATAATAGATATTATGTTCATATCACGCTTGTCACTTGATAATAGATATTATTACATGGTGATTTTATTTAAACAATTGTATTGGCTATCATGCTGTCACCTGACATTCCGTAAAATTTGATATTGTTTGATTAAAACTCGTATTGACTTGGTTTCACTTTCGTTTTCCATTGCATTATGTATGACGTCATAATGAAGTGATTAATTTCATATTGACTTGGTTTCACTTTCACTTTTCATTTTAATGTAATAAAACAATTACAGTCTTTTGTATCGGTCAATACGAGTTTTTATGGACCTTAGAAATCAATATTCACCTCAGCCTAAAGGCTTCGGTGAATATCGTTTTTAAGGTCCATAAAAACTTGCATTGACCTCAACAAAAGACTATAATTGTATATTATGTTCATATCACGCTTGTCACTTGATAATAGATATTATGTTCATATCACGCGTGTCACTTGATAATAGATATTATGTTCATATCACACTTGTCACTTGATAATAGATATTATGTTCATATCACGCTTGTCACTTGATAATAGATATTATGTTCATATCACGCTTGTTACTTGATAATAGATATTATGTTCATATCACGCTTGTCACTTGATAATAGATATTATGTTCATATCATGCTTGTCACTTGATAATAGATATTATGTTCATAGCATGCTTGTCACTTGATAATAGATATTATGTTCATATCACGCTTGTCACTTGATAATAGATATTATGTTCATATCATGCTTGTCACTTGATAATAGATATTATGTTCATATCACGCTTGTCACTTGATAATAAACATTATAAATCAACGATAACATGTTCATATCACGCTTGTCACTTGATAATAGATATTATGTTCATATCACGCTTGTTTACTTGATAATATATGTTATGTTCTTATCACGCTTGTCACTTGATAATAGATAACATGTTCATATCACGCTTGTCACTTGATAATAGATAACATGTTCATATCACGCTTGTCACTTGATAATAGATATTATGGTATGCAAAGATCAAAGGAAAATTTACAAATCGTCGAAATGGTGTAATATATTACACGTGTCAAAATACAATATGAAACATACCGTGTAGAAGTCATACCATCTCCCAGCTGGAACATAATAACTCAGTTTGCTTTGATTCTATAAATAAATGCATAAAAAATCAATTTGTTAAGAAATTTTCTATTTTTTTAGTAATGAGGGCCATCTTTGATAGAAGACTGGCTGTCTGGCAAGTTTGAGCTCGAGAAGTTTGGTAAAAATTAGACCAGTGATTTCAGAGAAGATGTCCAATGTAGTTATATCTATTTTTAGCAACAGTGGCCATATTTGACAGTAGAAAGAACAGTCAGACACTGTCCAACTATAGACTTTTCAATGTGATAGTTCTAAACTAAGATCATTTCTAAAAAGTATTTCTCAAAACAAAAGGTTTTAACTGATAGCAAGTGGTTTTGCAACAGTGTAATGAATGACAATCAAATTTGTGCAAACAAACAAACAAATAGATAATTAAATAAATAAATAAACAAATTTGGAGGAAATTGTCATTTTATTTCTTTATTTTATGTTCTTTGCACACTATTATAATAAATACTTTACATATACACTTACCTTAAACAAGAATGGGGATATTAGTAGAGAGGCTCCCCATAGGAATTGTTCATCAATTGTCAATGAAACAGCATCATTGGGAAATCTGTAAAATAAATAGCTGTATATATAATTGTATCATTATATTGCAAAGTAATGAACTATACATATTGTAGTGAACATTTAGAACCATACATTGTGCTATGAACCTATGAACCACAAACTTTGTTGTGAACCTATGAACCATGCACTTTGTTGTGAACCTATGAACCATGCACTTTGTTGTGAACCTATGAACCATGCACTTTGTTGTGAACCTATGAACCATACACTTGGTTGTGCACCTATGAACCATACATTTTGCTGTGAACCTATGAACCATACATTTTGCTGAGAACCTATGAACCATACATTTTGTTGTGAAACAATGAACCATACATTTTGTTGTGAACCTATGAACCATAAAATTTACTGTGAACCTATGAACGATACATTTTGCTGAGAACCTATGAACCATATATTTTGTTGTGAATCTATGAACCATACATTTTGTTGTGAGCCTATGAACCATAAAATTGACTGTGAACCTATGAGCCATACATTTTGCTGTGAACATATAAAACCATACATTGTGCGATTAGCACATGTACCATACATTTTGTTGTGAACATATGAACCATACATTTTGTTGTGAACCTATGAACCATACAATTTGCTGTTAACATATATAATCATACATTTTGGTGTCAATCTATGAACCAGACATTTTGCTCTGAATCTATGAACCATACATTTTGTTGTGAACCTATGAACCATACAATTTGTTGTGAACCTATGAACAATACATTTTGTTGTGAATCAATGAACCATACATTTTGTTGTGAACCTATGAATCATACATTTTGTTGTGAATCAATGAACCATCAAATTTACTGTGAACCTATGAACCATACATTTTGTTGTGAATCAATGAACCATACATTTTGTTGTGAACCTATGAACCATATAATTTGTTGTGAACCTATGAACCATACAATTTGCTGTTAACATATATAATCATACATTTTGTTGTGAATCTATGAACCAGACAATTTGCTGTTAACATATATAATCATACATTTTGTTGTGAATCTATGAACCAGACATTTTGCTCTGAATCTATGAACCATACATTTTGTTGTGAACCTATGAACAATACATTTTGTTGTGAATCAATGAACCATACATTTTGTTGTGAATCAATGAACCATACATTTTGTTGTGAACCTATAAACAATACATTTTGTTGTGAACCTACAAATCATACATTGTGTTGTGAACCTATGTACCATACATTTTATTGTGAACATATGAAACCAAATATTTTATTGTGAAGAAATGAGTGCATACACAATTTTTGTTGTGAATACAGTGAATGAACCATGCACAATACACTTTGTTGTATACCATTTTAATGAAGACCCTAACTTACTCATGATGGATTGGTCTCGCTACAGTATGGCCATGGGCATGGGCTCTATGAAACAGTGTGTAGAGGTAAGGCAGTAACCAATATCTTGTCTCCAAGGCTTCTCTAGAGGCATCGGCAACCTCTGCTCCCAAAACTCCTGGATCCTGTGGCTAACAGAGGAAAATACGCAAAATACAGAAATTTTATGCTAAAGCATTCATTGTGGTTGTGATGGAATGGTAGTAGGATTTACCAAGGTACTTGATACAACATTATGTGATAAAGTTTGTCAGTGACTTGCGGCAGGTCAGTGGTTTCTCCTGGTACTCTGGTTTCTTCCACCAATAAAACTGACAGCTACAATATAACTGAAATATTGTTGAAAGTGGCACAAAGCAACATAACCCTAACCAGAACAGTCATTGTTAATTTTTTGGGGTTTTGAAGATTTTGCTATCAAAATAAGATCTAACTGAATTACATACATGTAGTACTTAATTTCTGTTTTGTATTGTCGACCATAACTATTAAACTCTTGTTATTTTTGAATAAAACAATAAATATAATCTGATAAAATAACAACATATTACAGATGTGCATTCAGAATACCTTTTATGTTGCCTGTGTTGGATTTTCATGATGGTGAATTCTCAAAGAATATTCAATGAAGAAAACAAAAAAATTACTTGCAATAGACAAAAAATCTTTGCTGGGAAAAGACTAAAGGAAAGAACATCGATGAAGAATCTCTGCATCCATGATGATATACAAATGTATATACAATAATACTTTTTATTATTGTTTAAAACTGCATCAGTGGTGTAATGGTTAGCGTACTTGCCTAGAGTATAATAGATTGAGTGATCGAGTGCCAGTCAGGGGTCAAACTAAAGATCAAAAATTGGTATTTGCTGCTTCTCCACGAAACATGCAGCATTAAGGAATAAGAGCAAAGAATAGTTGGCTTGGAATTAGGAATGTGTCAGAGTGGAGCGACATGTCTACCCGCAGACTGTTGTTTCAGTGAGCTAGCGCAATAACTGTTTGACCTGACTGGCGATCGATCAGCAAAGACTGGTTGGCCCGGAATCAGGATAATGTGTCAGAGCAGAGGGACATGTCTACCCACAAACTGTTGTTTCAGTGAGATAGCACATTAACTGTTGATCTAGTACAAAGTGGATATCATCATCATTTCATGGAATGTTAACTTGTTCTGACCAGGATGTAGCTGAAAAATTGCTAAGTTTGCATTAGACAACAATCACTCACTATAATTCCCTGTGCTTTGAAATAAAGCAAAGAAATACAAGATATTTGGTTAGACATAGCATTCTAAAGTTAAATTCATCATCAATATCTTTACCGCAATATCTGCTGACATGAAAGTTACAACTTGCTTTCACAGTTTGAGTTCATACTTACGATATTGCCAATTCCATTATGATTTCTGGAAAAGGGATAAAATGCTCCAAGCTGCATCCATCTTTTACATAATTGATTAGTTGTGTTTCCAAAAAACCCACAAATATCTGCTCCTATCTACAGAAAACAAATTAGAGGTTTTCACTAGAAATACAGATTACTTTGATTTTAATTGTTTTATGGTGTTTAAGGCCACTTTCAACAATATTTCAGTTATATCGTGGCAGTTGCTATACACTAGAAATACAGAAAGTTTGTCATAATGAACAGTAATTATGCAAATCACCCAATCTTCATTTAGAAAGTCGAATTTTGATCTTTGTTTTTTCTCTCTCAAGATATATATACTCATACATTGAAATATTATATTTTTCATGTGTTGTTTAATTGAAATTGAGAGCTGCTGTTATATATAGTACATATATCTACACATTCAACACATATGTAAATGTTTTATCTGTATTTTTGTAATTAGCCTTTGCTAAAGCATACAAGAAAATTACTTACATAAGGTATTCCAAATAAGTTGAACTCAAGCATTCCTAAAAAAAAGCAATAGAATAAAAAAAAATTGAACAGTGGTATGGATATGATGTACCTATCTGAAACAGAGGCAATATTTCTTCCTCTGTCACTGGTAAAAATCTCCCTCTCATGGAAAACACACTCCCCTAAGTTATATTATGATAATACAGTGGAACTTGTGCAATCTGATTTTCCAACTCTATGACATCCGACAAAAATTATGGTCCCAAAAGTTTTTCTGTTCACTAAAATAAAACTTGAGTATTCCAACATCTTGTACAATCTGACACATTTCCATGGTGACTTTGACACATTTCCCTGGTCCCTTTGACACATTTCCCTGGTCCCTTTGACACATTTCCCTGGTTCTTTTGACACATTTCCCTGGTCTCTTTGACACATTTCCCTGGTCCCTTTGACATATTTCCCTGGTCCCTTTGACACATTTCCCTGGTCCCTTTGACACATTTCCCTGGTCCCTTTGACACAGTTCCCTGGTCCCTTTGACACATTTCCCTGGTCCCTTTGTGTGTCAGACAGGTTCCACTGTTTATTACTGGTTACCTTGTTTTGCAACACTCAAAAAATATGTTCTAATGCACGACACTGTTGAAAAATTTCAGAAAAAAACACTTTCTGATTGGCACAAGATAACAGTTTTGTCTTGACCTCAATAAGAGGACTCTTTTCTTCCATTGTAATCGAGGTGATATTCTAATTAGCAGAGGAAGAAAAGCCTCTGTTTCAGAAATTTATGATTTACGTATCATTCTGTCAAACATCTGTAATTTATTCAATTTAGACAAGCTTTTTATAAACAAGGAAATATCTGTAGTTCTTTTGACAATTAAATACAACCAAATTTAAAGTTTTTTCTGGATGATTTGAATGAATAAAACCTGACTCAACGGGAGACATAACGGTAGAATTATGATTCAATATCATAATGCATGGCATGAAAAACAAAAATGTGCAGAGATCCAGATAATTTTCAAATGCTAGAGGTATCTACTCCTCATTTTTGAAAGTGAAGAATACAGCTTGTCTTACATAACTTTTTTGTACTATAGAATTGTTTGCATAAACATTTTTTCAGGAGAATTCAAATTGTAATAATTCTTTACAGCATGCATCTATTTATTACAGTCATTGCAACTAGGTGTGACTTTTCATGAGAACACTTGACCATTTTATCAATAAATATGAGATGAACTGTTACATGTTTATTTCATTATTATGGAGAGACCACATTGGTAGGGTTTTGGGTAATCAGGTGAAACACGACTATAAAATTGATATTTGCTGCTTCTCCGCTAAGAGTGTAGAGATAAGGAGAAAGAGCAAAGACTTGTTAGCTCGGAATCAGGATAATGTGTCCAAGTGGAGCAACATGTCTACCCACGAACTATTTAAGTGAACTATAACAATCCAACTAAATGTGCAGGTCTAGTATAAAGACCATGAACTTACCAATTATAGACTCTTTCAAATGAGTCCACTGACTATCATTGTCTCCTAACCAGTGACCAACGTGTTTCCCACTTCCAGGAAATGTTGACCTAGACAGTACCATACTTCTCTTACCAGTTGCCTCTCTGGTTGCTCTGAAAATACATACAAGCACAATGTTTTCATGTTATACAAAGAAGTAGTACTCTTCCTCTTATAAGATCATTCCTTTGGCAATGGAAGAGTGGCCTTATAAAAGTGGTGGCCTCTTTTAAGGGGGATAAATTACTAGTATTTTACGATGTCAGTACATCTGAAATCTGGCCTGTTAAGAGGGTGGCCTTTGATGGGAGGGGCCTTATAAGAGGTGGACTACTATATTACTGCTATTTGTTTACATGTTGATTTATTGGTTTACATTTCTATTAGAAATAGTTCAGCTATAATTTTGAAAGAGGTTAAATGGCAGGTAAAGATGGAGTATCTCCAGAAACCCAAGATAACCAGAAAGCAAGTAGTAAAATTTCAAATTTCGGGTACCAGTCAAGCACATTGTCCTAGATCCAACATGTATTGCCTTTAAAAGTTACAAGGATGGCAGTCTGTACATTAGTACATTTGACTGAATTATTTTCAAATTATGTCATGAATGCTATTTTGATCTTCCATATTCATTTTATGTTATTCTGAAATTTATTATTCTTATTTTGCTTTCTAAAGTTATAACATTTTATGCAACAAGAAAAAAATTCATTGTCAAAATAACAAAAGATGAAATTGGATAAAATAGCTTTCAGGAAAGTATAATTTGGTGAAATTTGTATATATTAATGATAAACTGAGTTATTGGATTTTTGCAAACCATATTGACTTGCAGAAATAAAGATCTAGGGTTATTCATGCTTTTTTTGCCACTTTCAGCTATTTTTGGAACATCTTGACTACCAGTTTATTAGAGGAGGAAAGTCTTATAGCAAACTGGATATATATCTTGAAACTTTAACACTTGCTGTGGAAAATAGGGAATGAACCCATATTAGTGGTTTATGGTTTGTGGTGTTTCAGTATTTCAGTTATATTGTGGCGGTCAGTTTTATTGGTGGAGGAAATCACTGACCTGTTGCAAGCAACTGACTAACTTTATCATATAATGTTGTATTGAGTACACCTCGCCATGACAGGGTTCGAACTCACAACTTTAGTGGTGATAGGAACTGTTTACACAGTCATAAATCCAAATACCATACGATCACAACCACGATCACATGATGTTGAACTCTGAGAAATGTCACTAGTTCCCAGGACATAGAGTGATTCCTACAACATCAAGTGTTTAGTTTCTTTATTATGTCCCCGTTGGGCAACCATACATTTTACTTACTGTAAAGTAGGCAGAGACTGACTCCATCCATACAAACTGTGTACATTGTAATGTAGTAACTCATTATTATTTCCCTGACGGGCCACCATACAAAGTGTCCTATCAGATATCTTTGCACTGAGAGCATTGTATACATAAGCTGCCTCTACAAAAAAAAAATATTTTAATATTAATAAAGTGAATTCAAAACAAAAATTTTATTAGTCTGTCCCAAAATATACATTTATTGCATGGTGGTGAGGGAAATATGAAAATTTATTCACCCAAGAGTATCATATTCCCTGAGGGCAATGCCCGAGGGGAATATGATACTCGTGGGTGAATAAATTTTCATATTTCCTGAACCTGCATGCTATGAATGTTTTATTATACCGAATGAAACCAAGAAAACACATACATGTAAAATACTGCTGGCAAACATATTTTAAGTCCGTTGGAACTTTGTTTCTGACAATTAAAAACGACATCCACAAGCAATACGTTCCGAGTGCCTCTGACGTTTTCCTGTTAAAGAGCGATAACTCTGGCGGGAAAACCCGCGAGGCTTCCGAGGGGGTGGAATATGATATTTATTTCACGGAATATGATTTTTGTCCTGTGTGATCACGTGTTCTGATTTTTACCCATTGTCCAATCAAATTAATCTATTTATGGTAATTAATATATAAGGTATAATAAAGATATATGTCTTCTTTCTCAATCACTGACAAGTAAAGGTAAAATATCAAATATGAAACTTAAAATAATAAATTACAGTTAAATCAGTCTACACCGAATCTGGAATAAATCAGAATCCTGTAAACATTGAACCTAAAATAAAGTCCTAATGAAGGAAATCTTTGTTAATTTAACCTGCATAAATCAAACACCTGTCTATTCCAAACAAAAAGTTGGTTCCAAAATGGTTAGGTTTAAGACAGGTTCCACTGTACAAGAAAAATAAAATGAGAGGTTCTAGTGAGTAGATTTAAGTAAGAATATGGTGATATTCCATCAGAGTTGTAGGTTAACAATAATATATCAACATACACAATAATGTAAGGTGAGGAAGAGCGATCCCTAAATGGTGACTCTAGTAAATACAAGTTTTTTTGTTTTTTTTTAAGGTGGTACCATACACTACAGGGAGATAACTCTTTAAAATCAGTTGAACGTTTTGATCATATGATGTTTGTATGCAGATTTCAAGCATTTCGGTGATCAAAACCACAGAGAGAAAAGCTGTTATGTGGCTAGTGAATTCATAACTGAGTCTGTTGGTTGGAATTTGTTAAGATTTTGATATTTATTACAGTGGATATATTCAAACACACTGCCAAACAAATAAGAAAATTAAACGAGCAGATCAAATTTTTATCTGAAGTGTATGGTACCACCTTAAATCAACTTTAAACATCAATAAAATCACCTAATATAATGACTGCTTCAGTTGACAAATAGGTCCATTCACAATTTAGTTTTTTTTAATGTTTTTATGGTGTTTAATGCCACTTTCAATAACATTTCAGTTATGTTGTGGCGGTCCCCGGAGTACCCAGAGAAAACCACAGACCCATTGCAAGTCACTGACAAACTTTATCACATAATGTTGTATCGAGTACACCTCTCAATGAACGGGATTCGAACTCAAAACTTTAGTGGTGATCGGCACTGATTGCACAGGTAGTTGTAAATCCAACTACCATACCATCACAACTACAATGGCTCCTGTTCAATTAAAAAAAAAAACAGAGATCTGATCACCTGGATGACAGACAATCATATATAAACAAGAAGAAGGTATAAAAAACAAATTTGACTGAATATGTACTTGTCTTGTATGGAGGATCATCAAGGTCACTATTAGGGCATTTCAAACTCCAGTCATATGTTGCATTTTTAGGCCAATTCCATGGTCTTATTTCATTTGTTCCAAAATTTGCTGGTTCGTTCATATCCTGCAAAATAGAAAAAAAATATTTGTATCTAAAACTCGTCACTCTACAGTCATAATTGCTTCACAAGGCATTTCTATTTCAGACTTTGACCCTTTCCAAATCCTTTGGCTTTACTTTATATACAGATTGGCTTTGTCTATAGATATTTCAGTAGTGAAAACAAAACATTAAAATAGTTCTTATACTTAAGATAATACAAAGTCTGACTTCCTATAAAACCAAAATATTGAAAATTTGATATTTTCCTTTGTAATGGTATCAATTTTTGCTATATTCACTGGAGAAAAAGACTCTCAAGTGCAAGTATCATCTGCCTGATTTTAAATAGAATAAAGGGTTAACTGCTGGCAATAGCTTGATAGGACCACAGCATATTGACCATTTTATGTCACCCTGGGCCTCTTGTTTGGAAACTGGTAGGGAATTTCAACTACCATATGATCACATGCACTACAGCCTTTTCTACATTTTATTTAGTCACATGAAGATACAGTGTATGCATTAAAATCAAACCTACAATCCATATTCCATCATAGGAAATATTGTCTCTGTGTTTGACAATAAGATCTTTCCACAGTTCTCTGGTCCTGTTCTTGAAATAGTCTGGAAATACAACTTTTCCTTCTGGCCACACCTATAAGACAAAATGGAAAAAAATCTATTATTTTCTCTTTCGTTGGTTGACAGTCTTAGAATGATTGATGCTATTTTGCAAGTTTTGTTAATAAAAATTGCATATTTTAGTTGATTACTCCTACTTCTATCAAGTACTGACAGTATTCGACAAGCTGAAGATTATGTCACAGGTAATAATAAGATATTTGATGAATATAATTAGTAAAGCCCTTTGAATTTACCTACTTTCATTTCTTTCTGAAAATGATTTATCTCCAAGAATAAAACTTTAAAAAAATTATTATGACTAATTTAACATTCAACTTTATTTCACTTCATAAGGGGAGATAACAGAAATAACTATCTAGGAGAGATGATATAGTACATTTGTCGACTATAAAAAAAGGGAAAAAAATATTGATTAGTTTGAATAATGTTAAATGAAAACTGTTGCAGTTACAGAATACACAAAGTAGGTACCCACATGCCAGCCACTGTGTTTCAGACATACAGAGTCAAGCGTTCCTAGATCTCCTTATCACTGGTTACTGGTGAAATCATCACTTCGTTTAAAAAAAAATTTCAAGTCAATCTAATAACAAAAATTTAAGATAATGCCGGAAACCATAAGTTGACACCAGCCATCTCTGCTTACCCTTCATCTAACCAATGAATATGTATTAATTTAAAAATAACATCTCAAAAAACAAAACATATAAAAAAACAGGACTTACACATAATTTTATATAAATTATCAGGGGTTCAAAAATCCGCTGGTCCAAGGTCCGGGACCGGTGATTTGTGGGTTCGGACCTAACATTTTCTATTCCTGTAAAGACCGACGGACCAGTTGAAACTGTCCAATTACGGACTTGAATTAAATGGGAGACTAAAAGTCAGAGTGACATTGATTGCATCTTTTAATATTAATAACATTGGATTACATAATCTGAAATAATTCAAGATCGTTTTAAAGCTTTATGAAGTGTGTTTTGTTCTGTGTGAACCTCCGGTATTTAACGGAGCACACACACCCAGGATGGTTGTAACAGAATAGCTTAAGATCTGTTTTGCGCTTTACGGAAGCGGTAATTCTCTCAATAATACTTAAGCGTATTAGTGAAGCAGTTCAAACATAAAAATGGCCCCAGTCATTGATCAGTTTGTTTTTTTAATGTTAACGGAGCGGCTCGTGATACTGACAACAATAAATTGCATAATGAAAAAACACCACAACCAACAAAAGGTTAAAGATACGATAGGCTAACGGAAGAGAACATTTCAAACATCGTTGAAGGGAAAAATTCCTTGGGTTGAGGCAAGTGGTAGGCTGATAACTCCGGCGATCTAATCTCGTTGAAATTAATCTTCCAAAGACATTTTCTGCTGTATCTCCAGAGATTAGACTTCCAAAGACATTTTCTGCTCTGTATCTTTGGAAGTTTAATCTCAACGAGATTACCGGCGATCATGCTACTGAGAATTATGAAGTAAATATGTGGGGTAAATACTGTAAAATATCCAGAATTTGCCACAGGTACGTGTGGACAGGACCCTATGTTGCCCTCCTTTTTTCTTTTTTTTTATAGATAATATAATTATGTCACTCAGTTACCACTACCGGGAGGGGGGGAGGGGGGGGGAGGGGTAAGTTAATTTTGTGCTAAACAAATTTTATTTCCTCCATTCCTATATTCAGGACCAGTAGAAAAATTTTCAGGACCAGTAGATTCCTGGTGTTCACTGGTCCTGGACAAGTGAACTTTTGGAAAAATTTTAACCCCTGATTATTTTTCAATGATGGGAATGCGAATATACTGATGTTCAATATTTAAAGTACAAAGTTTCTTTATCGATGACGACACACATACAACTTGCACATTTTATAAAAAAAAATATCAGATGCTGGATTTTGAAATCAAACTCTGTGTTTTAAGGTCACATTGAGTTTCTCTATTTTCCCTTCCATTAAAGCTTCAGTCTGTACCCTTATGACTATAATAAACCTATTTTTACTTGTTTTCATGTGATAATTTGTAACATCAAAGTGTATTTAACTAAGATCAGTATTCAGATATTTCTATAGTTATCTCCCTTCCTCCTAAAAACATTTAAATTCATACCAAATATGAAAAATAACAGTGGTATTGATATTTCTTTTTATTATTTTAATTTGAATTACTTCATAGTGGCCTTTTCCATAAAAAAAAATAAGAAAAACATATTTGCTAGATATCAATATTTGCTTGTATATTTGAGGGTTGACAGGGTTTGACCATAGTGAAAGAAGCATACATGGCAATTTTATCAATTAGGTAAAAAATCCTGCATGTACAAAACAAATCCTGAATATTATTATTTTTATTTCAAATAAGTTGATCAATAACTTACATATCCTAGCATTGCACCATCAGTATCTTTATATTCTTCAATTCCATCAAGATCATCTGGCCACATGACTGCTCCAGAAATATTTCTTAGTCTATCATAAGGTTCATATCCTGTCTTATTTGTAATAAAACAGGGGTCCTAGGAAACAAAAGAATAATAGACAGCTATTAAACCTCTACTAAAAATCATGTGTTACTCAGACAAAATCACAAGAAATAGGTATATACATTTGTATTATTCTATTTCTTAAAAACCTGAACAATATTCATTTACATCTATATACTGAATTTATACATTGCTTCTTCAGCTTCAGTTAGTGGTTGATTTTTAGTACATGTATATCAAGAAACTATTTTATGTTATCATCATTTGGAAATATTGCAGACATTTGGACATACAGGTGTTTAACACCACATTCAACAATATTTCAGCTATTTCTTAGTGGTCACTTTTATTGATGGAGGAAACCAGAGTACCAGGAGAAAACTCTACACTGTTGCAAGTCACTGACACATTTTATCCCATAAAGTTGTATCAAGAACACCTCACCACAGGTTGGGATTCAAACTCACAACTAAAGTGGTGATAGGAACTGATTGCATTGGCAAATGTAAATCCAACTAACATACGACCATGGCCACAAAGATCCCTCAACGTTAAAGGTTTTATTAAGAGTATACAACAAATAGAAATAATGAAATTTAACCATTAACCGGTTTGTACAATTTTTCTGTCTTTCCCAAGCATTTACAACCCCATATGTTGTGATCTTTTTTGTATTCAATTGTTTGACGTGAGAGGTGGTTGTTCTTTTTGTTCATATTGGCAGAATCATTGAACAATATTGCTTGAACTTTCCATTCACAATTTAGAATGAAATAAAAATACCAACTGATTGAAATATGTAAAATCTAAAAACTCAAAATAACATAAAAAACCCTAAACCTAATATATCTAAAAATAAAATTAAAACTAGAAAAGAAGTATTGATAATTATGGACAAAGTTGTTTTGTTAGGAGTGATTTTTTAAAAATGAAGTGTGTCTGTAAGACACAAATGATGCTCCCGCCTGACCATAAGAAATTATAAACAAGTCAACCTCCATTATGTGTATAAACATCATACAAAATATTAAAGCTGTAGCTCCAAAACTGTAGGAGGAGATAGCCGGACAAACCATGTATCTATATCCGGACGAATGAACGGACAGGGGTAAATTAATATGCCCCCCGACTCTTTGTCACGGGGGCATAAAAATATTGTTAACAGTTGATACAAACCAGAATTATAATTGTATGCATGCCCTCTTTTTGTAGTTCTTTGAAATAGTCATTAATTCCTCCAAACTTGTCTTGATTAATAGTGAAGTCCACTTGTGTATCCATGTGGTCTATATCAGCATACTGTACATCCTATTATAATTTAAGATACACTTATTAATTGCAGTATCATAAGATAAACCCTCCATAATTATTTATATATTAAAACAATATGCTTTGAGTCATCTCTATTTCATCAAAACAGTTTGTGCTAAAAACATTTTGTCCAACTAGTTCGAAAAATCATGTTAGAAGTTTTTCAATATTTGAATATAAAGCAAATTTTATTCAATTTTTCACTAGCATGAACCAATTTTTTTTTTACTAGATTGAAGCTTTGAACAAGTGGATTTTGGTGCAGACTGTCGAAGGACCAAGTCCAAGAGCAAATTTGATAAAAATGTAATGGATCTGTAGTATCGATTTTAAGGACTAATGTACATATAATGAAGGTTCAATAAATCAGAATCAGAAACGGGGACTAATATTGAATAAATAATCCACAACTAGAACTAAAGTTATATATTGCAAAGCAGTCTTTTTATACTGACATGTAATATATACTAAATCTCTCTAAAAAAAACTTAATCTGAAATTCTGGATAAAAGATCATGCAATCTAAATAAAATTTGAAAAATTTGGGTGTGTCCAAATAACTATCATTATACTTCAACTTGTAACTACAGTTAAGCATGTTCAACCATATCAGTGGTATAATGGTTAGCAAGTTCACCTCGAGTGGGGTAGATCGTGGGTCAAAAGACTATAAAATTGGTAATTGTTGCTTTTCCACTAAGCACACACATACTGCATTAGGAAGTAAGTGACCAAAGGCTGGTTGGTTTAGAATCAGGATGTGTACGAGTAGAGAAAAATATCTACCCGTGGACTGTTGTTACAGTGAGCTAGCACTATAAAATCCAACTGTTTTGGTCTAGTACAAAGCAGACATCATCATCATCATCTCATTGAAATGTAACTTGTTCTAGCATTGATATAGCTGATAAATTGCTCATTTAGCATAATATAAAATCAATCACTAACTCTTATCATGCTAATGTATATTGTCGCTTCTTTTGGAAAATGTTTGATATACATGTATTTCATGATCACAAAATGGAATATTGAGGTAAAAGCATTTTCAATGTCAACTTTATAAAAGAGTTTGTGCATACAAAACTATTATTCATATAACCTGTTCTTCAATCTGATTTAAGACATCTTGAATTAAACTTACATGAGGAATATTGTGTAATTTTGTGTTGTTTACAACAGATTTAATGTCATTTAGATCTTTGTATCCATAACGGCAAAGCTGGAAACCTAGGGCCCAATATGGTGGCATGAATGGCCGCCCAATAACCTGCAACAAAAAATATTATTTATACTTAAAATCTAGGCAATAAAAATAGAAAACAGAAGTTGAACTTTTTTTAATAATCTCGCATCATGGACCAAGAATATTAGTTTACCATGAGCTCCATAAACAAAAGTTCATCTGCTTATAAATGATTTGTTTATCCTTCATTAAACATATTCACAGACACTGCAACTCAAAGTAGGGCTTTTATGTGGACAAAATCATTTTCCTCCAAAAAACTGAGCCCTGGTGCTAATATAAGGGTGGAACTCTCAGAATGGCAATTATGGTATACTACTCTTGTTTGTTGAATATTTAAATATAAATCAAGAGTAATACTGGAGTAATATTATGTTCATATTAGATATAAATACATACCTCTGTGTATTGCTGAATGACATTTTCTGGTGTAGGTCCAAGGAACACATAGACATCTAATATTCCTCCTATAGTTCTGTACGTCAGCATTGGAGAAGGAGTTAATGAATATTCTATTAAAGAAATACACATGTAAATACAACAAATATTTACCTGCAACTATTAGCACGAATGACAGGAAAGAAATCAGTGCCTTGTATGGGGAATGCCACACTCCTTGCACATAAAAAAACAACAGCTCTAATATGAGTAACATTTTATTAGGAGTGGTCACTTAAGTGGTCCATTACAAGGTAATATTTTTTTTACTTTATCCATTTTTTCCTCTTTCGGGCAATCTTAATTTCTTCCCAAAGGCCATTCCAATGTAAAGTTGTTCTCATTATGAAAATAGCTCAAATACTGCTCAATTGATGTTAAACATCAATCAATCAATCAATAAACACAGCAATGATAATGATGGGAGCAAATAGAAATCTGAGTTCTAGCTTAGAACATGTACAAACTGTGGCAGGTTTAACCTTGTTAATGTTTTCCTTCTTAATATCTAGACCCCAGTAACTATAAGTATCCATGTGCATTTGAATAATAAAATACATGTCAAAAAGGTCGCAACAACCTATACCCATAATCCAATCATATTTCAAAATGGAACGTACAAGAATAGATTAAGGTACATATACATGTATCTGCGCTTGTAACAAAATATTTGTTCCGGCGTGAAATTTGTTCCGCCGGAACCTATTTCACAGAAAATTTGTTCTGTCGGAACTTTTTTAATGAAAAATTAGTTCCTGGAACATATTTCATAGGAAAATTTATTCCGCCTATGTGAAATTTGTTCTGGTATCTATTTCACGACCAACAATGAAATTTGTTTCGGAATGAACATTACAAAAACAATTATTAGTTTCTTTGTTAGTCAAAGTTTAATTTTTTTCTCCAATATTTGATTAATTAGCAGGCAATGGTGTAAGATTCCAAATGTTATTAAAAATAAATATGAATTTATATACAATATTACACATGTATTTAGGTCTTTCGGCTAAATGAAAAGCAAATACTTATAATTAATTTGGTTTATTTAATTTAATAGCAATCAAAAAACACACATATGTTAAGTACATGTCAAACTTCTCCACCATGATTAACTTTCATTTTCTTATATTTCATCAATGACAAATTTATATGACATCTTTCTTATTCTTTTTTCTGATTCTTTTATGTCATTTGGATACTTTTTATCGCTTAAATAGCCAAATATTTGTTCATACTCTTCAGGATCCATTTCTCTTTACAATTATGTTCAACTCAGAAAATAAACAAGAGTGAAACTTTTAAAACTTACTAATGAACACAATTCATGATTTTCATGCATCAGTGAAATTTATTTCAGTTATGGAACTTATTTCACCAGGTAAAAAATGAGGGAACTTTTTTCACAACTCTGGAATTTATTTCACCAGGTAATTTACAGGAACAAATTTCACATCAGTGGATCTTATATAATATAATTTTCCTGTGAAATATGTTCTACCAGAACTTATATCACAGGAAATTATTTCTGGGGGAACTTTTTTCACAGGAACTTATTTTGGCTCACACTTAATCATAAATGGCAAATTTAAGTAAACCTATTCAGCAAAAAATCCTATATGCCTGAATCTACAAAACTTTGCTTTTCAAACTTTATCAATGGTGCTTTTCAAACTTGATAAACACTCATGACTGCTAGGCCTATTTTAAAATACCTAAGTTTTCAAATCCAGTTAATACCTTGAGCATTGCTGTTTAAAAAGAAAACTCCATGACTGTTTCCTTCTACATCTTCTACACATGTGTAAAATGGATGAACACCATACAAATTGGCCATTGGCTGTAAAATAAAATACAACTCAAATATATAAAGTAATAGACCTTTTGCACATTTTTAAAAAACTTTTTTATAAGAGTTATTTCCCTTACGACGAGCAAAATGGTACCAGGCCTAGCAATTTAAGAGCAATGGAAACGACAACAAATTTACTGTAGATATTTGAACCTTGAAAAAAATCAAAGGATAATTTTATAGCAAATAGAAAATTAGCAAGTTGTTACAACATTAAAATTTGAACAGATTATGGGGGGAAAAAACATGTCATTTTCATCAAATTTTGCATGAAAGGACACACATTTGCCCACCCTTAAGGGAAATAACTTGTGTAAAATGTATAATTTTAGAATCAGTCGGAAATGTGCAAAAGGTCTATTATTAAAAATGAAAACAAATATTCTGACATTATCTAACAACTATGATAATTAAGAGTTATGTTCATGGTGTTTAAGATCGTTTAACGCCACTTTCAACAATATTTCAGTTATATATCGTGGCGGTCAGTGTTATTGGTGGAGGACACCGGAGTGCCTGGAGAAAACCACTGAGCTGTTGTAAGTCACTTTGCTTACAATATTCTGAATCCCTGGACAAATAATGAAGAATTGTGATGTGAAATCATGACCACCCTGAATGAACAGGAGTTAAGTTGAGCAACAAGTTCTCAAGACATTATTAGTTCTGTAAATATTGAGAAATATTGTCAGAATGTAGACATTTAACCAAAATATTTATAATTTCAAGATTTATATTATTTCAAACTAAAGATAATATACTGAATTAATCCCCCCCCCCCCCCCCCCCCCCCCCCCCCCCCCCCCCCCCCCCCCCTTTACGGTGATATGTCTTGCCTACAGCATGTTCACCGTGTCTCGAAATTTCCCGCCAAATGTCTTACTGATACAACTAACTACCATTTTCCTTCATGGAACACATGTTTCACGTGGCAATGTCTATTAATATTACGATGTATATATTTTAACTTGCATAATCCTTTTTTTTCTACACAGAAAAGAATTATATAATAAACAAAGGCCGATTATTATGTTTTGTTCGAAATTCACTGTCCATTGAGCCATTGGACAGAAACATCAGACAGTTTAAAAACGTTTTGTTTTTAAGTATGCCTATTTATTTTGTTTGGATTTAACGGTACGATCAGCTAACCTATAAACAAGGTTCTCGCTCATCTGTAGAATATAAATGTACCTTTAATTCTCGAAAGAACATATGAAGTGATAACAAGAGCAAAGCGGAAATATTGAATGAACAATTCCAATCAGTGTTCACAAAAGAAAACCTGAATAACTGCCCAAATAAAGGAAATAGTCCATACCAAACAATGTCTGACATAAAGATCAACTGTAAAGGAGTAACCAAACTACTGAAAAATCAGAACATACACAAAGCAACTGGTCCAGACTCAATTCCATCGTTTATTTTAAAATCAGCGGCAGACCAACTAGCTCCAATCTTGACAGACATATTTCAAACATCGATTGACACAGGAGAAGTACCACAAGACTGGAGAGATGCTAATATTGTACCATTATTTAAAAAGGATGAGAGACATCTAGCCTCCAACTATAGACCTGTTTCCCTCACCTCCATCACATGTAAGATACTGGAGCATATAGTCCACAGCAACATCATGGACCATTTCGACAAAAACAAGATCCTCACCAATGCTCAACATGGATTCCGCAAAAAACGATCATGCGAGTCCCAACTCATAGTAACCATCCATGAAATAGCATCAAAATTGGAAAAAGGCTCACAAGTAGATATCTTCTTGCTAGACTTTGCAAAAGCGTTCGACAAAGTGCCACACCAACGCCTTCTACATAAATTAGAATATTACGGAGTCAACGCCAAGACAAAGAACTGGATTCAATCATTCCTACAAAATAGACAGCAGAGAGTCATACTAGAGGGAGCAGCATCAGAGAAAGCCCCAGTCCTGTCTGGTGTACCCCAAGGAACCGTCTTGTAACCATTACTGTTTCTGACCTACATCAATGACATGCCAGAAATGGTTAAATCATCAGAAACAAAACTATTTGCTGATGACAGCCTACTCTTCCGTACCATCAACAACCAAGCTGACAGCGTATTATTACAGAATGACTTAGCATCGCTACAAGATTGGCAAGACAAATGGCAAATGAGTTTCAATGCCGAGAAATGCCAAGTCATTCGAATAACACCTAAGAACAGACCACCACTGCCAACAACTTACAAACTACATGAACACACATTAGATACAGTAGACGCAAGTAAATACCTAAGTGTCACCATTTCTAACAACCTCACCTGGGACAGGCACATAGACAATACAATTGGCAAAGGCAACAAAACATTGGGATTTATTTGACGCAACTTAAAAGACTGCACCAAACCAGTGAAATCAGCAGCATATACATCCATGGTGAGACCAACAATGGAGTATGCAAGCTCAGTATGGGACCCGACAAACCGGAAAAAGATTGGCAACCTTGAAAAAGTACAAAAAAGAGCAGCAAGATTCGTTTTCAATAATTACACAGACCGAACACCTGGCTGTGTTACTAAAATGGTAGAATCCTTGAAGTGGGAAACATTAGAAGAAAGGAGAAAGTCTAATAGACTATGCATGCTGTATAAAATCAAAAATGGATTAATTGATATAGACAGCCACCAATATATCCAAGCAAACGACAGCAGGACTAGAGACAAAGATCGCCTTTATCAAGAAAGAACGAGCAGTGAGGCCTTCGGAAATTCGTTCTTCCCCAAGACCGTCAGGGACTGGAACCAACTGCCAGCTAATACAACTCCGGCCAACACAGTAGAGGGATTCAGGAGCGCCCTCAAGGCGCGTCCTGACAGCAACTAGACCAGCTCCCACCTGTATATAGTTTTACCTGTAAATAGTCGGTAGAAGACTGCTGTGTTGCCCGACACTGCGCAAAGTTTTCGCGGAACCTTATACATTCACGTGTGAATCTGGTTCCTAAATTGGAAGAAGAAGAAGAAGAAGAAGAATGCTATTCCGGGTATTGTAAAAATAACAAATAATAAGAACAAATCTTACTGTCCATCCTGGAGGCTGATCTCTAGAAAACATGGGCCATGTCTTATAATTCATATCATGCTTAAAACTTTTATGGATATTTTCTCCAAATCCATACACATTTGAAGACGGAAGCTGTGTTGAAATTTGAAGAAACTGGTCCGTCAAAGTAAGTCCTCCAACACTTGAGTCAAATCTGAATTAGGAAACAAACAAATATATAATTATTTTGCTAAAATCATATTTGTTTATGCACGTTCAAGAAATACAAACTGTTGGGAATTCAATTGTTTCTGATGTCAAATAAAGTTATGTTTCTTCCTACAAATTTCAGGTTTGGTTGCAACTCTAAACGAATTAACCGCATCGGTGGTGTAATGGTTAAGCGTACTCGCCTCGACTGTGATTGATCTTGGATTCGAGCGCCGATCGGGTCAAACCAAAGACCATAAAATTGGTATTTGTTGCTTCTCCGCTAAACATGCAGCATTAAGGAGAAAGAACAAACACTTGTTGGCTCGGAATCAGAACAATGTGCCCGGGCGGGGAGACATGTCTATCCGTGTATTGTTGGTTCAGTGAGCTACAAGTTGTAGCACTATAAAAAAAAAATCCAACTAAGCGTGTTTGTCTAGTACAAAGCGGACCTCATCATCATCTCATCAAAAATTATCTTGTTCTCGCCATGATATAGCTGAAAAATTGCTGATTGGGTGTTAAACAACTAAACGAATTAGGCAACAACTTTACACACCAGTCACTTTTACCAATTTTACAATGGTAGTGATTTCTTTTCATGAGCACAAGCACATGCTAAAAAGTAGGTTGGAGTATGATTGTATGTACCGGGGGTATTTATTATCACATTCAATATATCAGTTATATGGTGTTTATTATCACATTCAATATATCAGTTATATGGTGTTTATTATCACATTCAATATATCAGTTATATGGTGTTTATTATCACATTCAATATATCAGTTATATGGTGTTTATTATCACATTCAATATATCAGTTATATGGTGTTTATTATCACATTCAATATATCAGTTATATGGTGTTTATTATCACATTCAATATATCAGTTATATGGTGTTTATTATCACATTCAATATATCAGTTATATGGTGTTTATTATCACATTCAATATATCAGTTATATGGTGTTTATTATCACATTCAATATATCAGTTATATGGTGTTTATTATCACATTCAATATATCAGTTATATGGTGTTTATTATCACATTCAATATATCAGTTATATGGTGTTTATTATCACATTCAATATATCAGTTATATGGTGTTTATTATCACATTCAATATATCAGTTATATGGTGTTTTTGGGGTTGGTTGTTTTTGCCTCTTTTATTTTTTGAATGTTTTTTGTTTTGTTTTGTTTTGTTTTTTTCGTGAAGGAAACCAGAGTACTCGGAGAAAACCACCGACCTGTCGCAAGTCTCTGATAAATGTCATCATATAGAGATGTAATATCGAATACACCACAACATGTTGTGAATCGAACTACCATACCGAACCGTGGGGCGAGGAGGTCGGCACCCTTTACATGGTTGTAGCATTCTGTATATTAAAATATGACTTTCTCAATTCTTTTTGCAAATGGTTGAGAAATCTGAAATTGTCCCTTCCATGTATATACTGATTTACTGTCCTCTGATTGTGCTAGAGTTTAAAATATTTTGAAATGTATGCTACCTTCGTGTCTCCATTAATATTTCCTCGACCTTGATCAGAGCAATTAAACCTGTACTGTTATAAGAAGTGACAAGACAAATTATGCTAACTAATTCTCACATTTTTGTCCCAGTTGATACACGTTTTATTTCAAAGGCAAAATTCTCCCTGTCAGTTATTATAATTTCATATTTGGTATTTGTTGTTGTTTTTGTTGTATTAGGGATATTCATCGTCACAGGAACTTCGTATCTTGTCGTGGCTTTGTCGTACAACTGCAATTACAAAATAATATACAATACACACTACGTACAGCACCGGTCGTGAGTTCCTGCATGAGGCAAGGAATACCACGCTCCAGACATCTAAAAAATAACTCGCCGCAGCTCCTACCCAGGAGCCACACTTTAATTTGTTTAAAGGGATGGCCATTGGTGGTTTTTCGTTCTTTCTGCATCTCAAATGAAATTTGTAGTGGGCTAAAAATTAGCATAAAAGATAAATTTCAGAATATGATGACGGGGGAAATATGGACATTATATAAGAGCGTGATAATAGACTTGAAAATTGAGGACATTATATGAGAGCGTGGTAGTTATACGGGGAAGATTCGGGACATTTTATAAGAACATTTTTATATAAAACTGGTTTTAAAATTCAGAACTAATACAGATAACAAGATGAAAGACATCTGTTCGTCTCAAATGCGATACATCTTGGGCTCGAGCCCCAGTCCGGTTAAACTGAAGACTATGAAATTGGTATTTGTTGCTTCTTCGCTAAGCACGGAGCACGAAGAAGTAAAAGCAAAGACGAAGACTGGTTGGCTATCAATCGGAATAATGTATCCTAGGGGAGCGACATTCCTACACGTGGACTATTGTTCAGTGTGCTAGCACTATAAATATTCAACTCGGCGTGTTAGTCTAGTACTAAGCGGACATCATCAGCAACAGCAGCATCGTCATCGTCATCATATCAAAATGTGACTTTTTCTCACCATGACATAGCTCATTTCGCGTTACACAACTATCACTCACTGATCCACTCCTTAGCCTTGTGTCAATCAAAGAGCATACCTGAGATTTAAGAAAAAAATCTTTAAATTAGATAAAGCTTAATCTAAATTGTCATAGAGTAGACCACTGTTCTTTTATTTTACAAAATTTTCCTACGCAACTAAGTTAATTCGGTTAAACTAAAACATCACGACTCCATCTTTAAGTAAACACATATCGGTCCTCTTACAAACTATGAGGTAGTTTTCAATCTACTATCTAATTTAAAACATATAAGTATGTATTATTTACATGGAAATGTCATTTACCGGTATTACAATTTCCGACTGTAAAAAAACGGAAATGGAATACAAAATACAGACACTCATGAATGTCTAGTTGTTTAATTTGATAACAATATCACCTTTATATCGA
This sequence comes from Bathymodiolus brooksi, assembly GCA_963680875.1. Lineage (NCBI taxonomy): Eukaryota > Metazoa > Mollusca > Bivalvia > Mytilida > Modiolidae > Bathymodiolus > Bathymodiolus brooksi. The sequence goes on from OY804575.1 coordinate 62,617,715, forward strand.
AACAGTGCAAGGATGTCCTCGGAATGCTTATATACTGCACGTGTAATATTTACAATCTTGTTTTGAAAGCTCTCTGATGTCACCGCTAGCTGAGGAACCGTAGCTCTTAACGATCTTTCACCTTTAAGGGCTACCGTTCCAAACGTAGGGAGGATGATCATGACCGCATAGCCAAACCATGTTGTACATTGTAATTCGATGTATATCTACCTGTCATCAGTGTGTCTACCACAGTTTAAGACCGACAGTTTGACCCCCGTCAGTGGCAAGGTGTACTCGATATACCTTTGGGATACAAGTTGTCAGTCGCTATCGGCAAGTCTGTGATTTTCTCTAGTTATTTCGATGTTGCCATCAATAAATCTGACAGCCACGATATAACTAAATTAATGTCGAACAGTTGCGTTGAACAACCATTACATATAACCTCCAATTGTTATCGAATTGTACACAAAAGAGGCAAACCCATGATTTATCCACATTATGATAATAAAATATACTACAAACACACATTGTGTAAACTATTAAGTTGAGAAACAAAAAACAAACCTTAAATCGAATAAGATTTTCGCCTAGGTACTCGACATCGAATGTTGGCTCTGTGAATTTCTTACTTCTTGGTTCAAAAGGAGCTGTGCCTTTCTGTTGAAGCTTGACTCTAAAGCCAAGTGGTGTATGCGTATTTCCCTTGTCAGCAGAGAATCCATAGTCTTTGTTTACAGGAAAGAAGCAAGATGGTACTCCTGTGTGAGGTGCGCTTGATTCATATAAACAATTCCTTGCCTTACATTTATCTTTAGTTACTCCTACATCTTCAGGAAAACAATCAATTCTTTGAGTTTGTTTTTCTGGTGCTCGAGGTTGTTGTGTGTTGTCACCGCCGTCGCCACTATTGTTGCTTGTATCCGTATCTTTTCTCTTATCGCTCCTTGTGGCAAAATATGCCACCGGTGCCAGAATCGCCACCAACACAATTATTGCAACTAAAAATATCCCAACCCGTTTTGGGTTGATGTTCTTACCCATTATGGATGTAACATGAAAATAAAATCCGTGAGTTCAGACCAGAAAATAGTTGAACCTTTAACTTTCCCAGCTTAATTTAGATTAAATCCAAGTGGCTGCTGGACCAACCATTAAAATATTAATATCATCCGATGATTTCCTAAAATAAGTTAAAATGATAATGTAGATATATCTATGGGTTTTAAGACAATACCTAGGTATTCTCGGTCATATAAGGGCATGCGATGAAAGCTCGGAACAACGGAAGAATTTATCTTGATAAGAAGAATAAATCTCTCATATAATGTGCAAGATGGTAGTTCAACTAACGTTATAGAGATTAAATCAAAGCCTAATAATTGATTTATTACTTATAAATGTCAAGTCTTCTCTTCGTGAATATATCTGAAATATTGCTTGACGTTAAACAATCAATCAATCAATTTGAACTTAAAATAGGAACATGCATACAGATATGAAATACAGAATTTCACACGATTTTTTCGATGAATTGTAGTTTATTTCTTTTCTATACTTTACCATCTTCCCATTTTAATTATAAATTGCAGTAACATGCATGCATGATTATGGTAAATTTGATTTTTCAACCTACACGTGAACTATTAATACAGCTAGTGAAATTTCAGAAAAGAGAAAACGCCACGTGTTAAAAAAAATGTAAAATTTGTGATGATCAGGTGAAAACGTTTGACGTCGAATAAAAAATCGACCAACTAATTGAAGGGAGCCCAAATGTAGATGAGATCTATTTAGTCTAGTTGTAAAGACAGTGCTATTACATGTACAGTCAACCCGGTATATAAAGGGCACACAAGAGAACCTGAAAACGTGGCCTTTATGAGAAGTTGTCCTTTATATACAGGTTAAGATTATATGCACCATTCACTAAGAGGAAAATTGAGACTGTCCTTTATAGACAGTGATTTGTTTATATAGAGGTGCCCTGTAAGGCAGGCTTGACTGTACTTACAATGTAATAGTGTGATCTCATAACTAGGTACATGTCCTTGAAGATACAAAGTGTAATTGGGTCATTCTCTGACAACTTTTACAATAGTTGACGGTGAAGACTGCATTTGTGTCCCATTAATATTACACTATGCTAAAATATGTATATATTTTTTATGTAAAATATTTCCTTTATTTACTCTGAAATGTGTGTCCTATGAATTTCTGTCTTTGCCGTCACGAAAATTTAACGTTTAATATACATGTAACTCTGAGATCGTAGTCACGTTGGTGCTTTCCTTTCTACTTCACCGACGTAAAGAAACAGTATCGTGGATCGACTGTCAGCAGGATTCAAAGAAACAAGCCAGTATCTCCATTAAAATGCATTAGTACCTTTATTCAACGTCTTTACCAAACATAATAGAAGTTCCTCTGTTCACCTGCTACAACATTGTAAACGTCATGTAGAAATAAAACGTTGTTCCCGGTAGCAATTCACATATTTCACCTTTAGAAATATTTTCTGTAATACACGGAATCAATACCGAAATGCAGAATTGTCTTTACTGTAACAGTCTTTGCCGTCACAATTTCATATTACAATCGTGACGGTAAAGACAACCACATAATTTTAATCACCTTTACTTAGTATACGGAATGTTTTGAGCACGGTTAAAGGTGCTATATTCAACCTCGTACTTTTGATTTATGATGGTAGTTGTTATTATAAACCAAAATGTCTTTACCGTCACAAATATTCCTTTCCGTCACGAATTCAAAAATGTTTTTTGTATATTATATTAGTAATTATACAACATAAAAATTATGTAACCTTAAATGACACTGTAGTAGCACATCTATAACCCAGTTCAGTTATTTTTTACCATTGAGCACTAGTTAAAAGAATATAGAAAAAATATATGTACATCCCGGATCTCAACTTTAAAATTATGACACACAAACCTTTTAAATACTCCGTAGATATAAGAAAAATTAAATAAGTAATTCCACATATATCAACAGAACAATTTATTTGTTTATATTCATATCGGTTTTATGGTTTATGTTGAAAAAAAAGTCAGAAAATGTGCGTTTAAGGTATTGTGACGGTAAAGACAAATATTTACACCCCCACGGGAGTAAAAGACGTAGAAAATATATATTTTTGACAAAATAGCTTGCCAAACACTTAATTCTGTCTCAAGAATAATTAATTAAACGGACTGTAGCAAATGAATCGTTTGTTACAAATTTTCCTTTCAACACAACTCGGTATTTTGAAAAGTTGTCAGAGAATGACCCAATTATACAAACTTGAAGTTACGTTATAAGTAAGTATGCAGGTTTTAATTACTCTATGTTATTACCAGTATATATATAATATATAGTCTATTATTTTGTAATCTTACCTCAGTATATACAGACACGATCATCCATGTCCATGCCAAGCCACATGACGGATGTCTGTTTTGAGATTTTAGTTTATCTTATTAATCGCAAAGTATAATGTGTAGTAAATTGTGATTACATTTTTATGTATATATAATACCTGTTATTTTATTTACAATTCACTTGATATGTAAAAGATAACACACTATGTGGTTATATAAGGGGGAAAATAACAACGTAGTTTGTAAAATGATTGTTTGTTAATGTCACGGCCATCTATAAACTTATGGGTTTTTAATGTAAAAATCATTCACACAATAAAAATACATACGTATATACGTAGCATCAGAATAAATTAAAATTATTATGTACACAAAACATGGAAGAATATATTTATCAATTACGACCATTTAATTCTGAGGGGGGATCCGGAATGTTCGTCAGTTTAAAAAAAAAATAAAATATTCAGTCCTTGAAAATTTGAAAATAAATAATCTAAGATGATTAACCTTGAAAAAAATATATATTATAATCTCACATACATGTATGTATATTTTGTCCTGGTTTTGTAGTATTAGAGAAATTGCTTAAAACATGTTTTCCTTACCCTGCTGCGATGGTCATATTGAATTTCCAATCATCACATAACAGGTAAACTCTCCATGTCATCATGCACGTTAGGATAGGTTCAATCACGATTGCTTTTCATAAATAACACATACTGTCCTACAGTAGTGTATTTTTTTCATAATTCACACATAAAATGTGTACATTACAAGACAATAAATAATTTGGTAAAGTTTACCTTCAAATGAATCTAGTGGTGTGTTATAATTTGACAAAACTCTTCTCGGAGGCTAGTATTTATCACTCGGTCATGAGGTGGTGGCCATCTTTGATATCAGATTCATATTTTATCAAAGACTATCCAATAACGATGTGTCATGTACAGTTCAGGTTCAACCAAGCTCGTAGTTTTGAGGATTAGGATTATGGTATTTAACGTCACTTTCAACAATATTTCAATTATATCGTAGCGGCCAGTTTTACTGATGGAGGAAACCGGAATACCCGGAGAAAACCACCGATATGTGGCAAGTCACTGACAAACTTTATCACATAAGGTTGTATCGAGTACACCTCGCCTGAGCGGGATTCTAACTCACAACGTTAGTGGTGATAGGCACCGATTGCATAGATTGCATAACCTACCATACGACCACAACGATCCCTTAGTTTTGAGAAAATCATGTTCTTTATACATTCTCACTAGCATATTTCGTATGTTAAAATATGTCCTACAATGGCAGCCATTTTGGGTTTATGATCAACAAAATTGTCTAGTTTGCATAGGATAATACAATGACCATTCCAAAGAAGCGCTTTCCAATTGTTCAGTAGCCCCCTCTTACAAGGCCACCCCTTCTGCCATGGAAAGGTGCCCTTATAAAAGATGGGACCTCTCTTGGGGGTTCCAATTTAGTAGTATTTCATTATATAGGTGCATCTTAAATATGGCCCGTTAGGAGGGTGGTCTTTTGTCCTGTAGGGGTGGCCATCTTGAAAGAGGATAAGCTAAGGACTCTGCTAGCCAAGTTTGGTAAAATTGTTCCAGTGGTTTCAGAGAAGATATTTCTATTTTGAGTATTGGCAGCAATATTCAAAGATGGGCAGACAATTATGAAAAGAGACTATTCCACCAAACTTAGATTCAAATAGTTCAGTAGTTTCCTATATTTATAGTATAGTACATGTATGTCCACAACTGATTCTTGAGGTAATTTTATAAAACATTTTCCCTTTTGTAGCCTATGAAACCTCAGCTTTCTGAATTCCATATCGTTAGGACCATTATTTGTACACGGGTCTATCTCAATGTCAAAAAGCTAGTTCATGTCAAATACAATTACATTTCCAATTGTTGGTTCTTGAGTTCTACTGTACTGTAACCCCTCATGACAAATATCCCTCTCTAAGGCCTCCTGATGTTTTTAAAATAAGCATTTTATCATATTCACGAAAACCAAACACATTTATAAAACCTTGAAAGTTTAGAATCAAGAAAATAACCCATGAAGCATAGCATTACCACATAAATTATGACTTCTGAAAAAATAATACAACACATTTTATAACAAGAAACAAGTTTATTACAACAAATCAAATCTACCAATTCATAATAAATTCATGGAAAAAATTGTGGTCTGAAATTAAATACAATTAACAAAACTATATTAATTAATTACATTTCAACAATTTGTCAAGCTTTTGATGGGACATGGTTAATTTTGTGAAGGGGATGTAAGATCAATATGCACCCTCCACAAAAGTAATACAAAATATATGAGATTCAAGAGTAAGACATCACAGTCTCTTTTTAGAACTGTTCCATGTAACAGCTGTAATCAGTTTAGTATTATACTAACACACACTTTTTTGTATTTTTGCTTTGCCAAGACCAGATTCCAGACTTGGATGTCTCGAAAAAAAATTAAGTCAACATTAAGTTACTCAAACTCAAAATCTTAACTTAACTTAACTTTTCCCCAGATTGGATTCTCAAACAAATTTCAGCAGTTTCTCAGTCGAGTTCCAAGTTTTGTGAATGTCATAAGGGACTCATTACAATCTTACTTCGCTTACAATGTGTTTATCCTGCCATGTCTTAAAGTGTGCAAGATTTAATAAAAACAGTTTAAATAAATGTCATATTGCAGACCATTTTAAATGCTTTCATGTGTGTCCTCTTTCATGTTGGCATTGCACTGATACACAAATATGGAACGCTGAATCTACAGAAACTCAAATCATTACCGCTCTCCAAATAAATAAATAAATACACCTCTCATTATATACTTACACCTCTCTTTAATTTATTTGAAGAGATGTTCAATTCTTTTGTACATGGCAAGAAATGAATTATTAATAGCCATCTATGATACAATTCTCTTAAGTTTGGTATAAAGGGGATTCAGTTTTTGCTGAGTTAAGTAAAATAAAAATCTCTTGGTTTCTTCGAGAAATGCATTCGCTTGAGTTTTCTCAAATTTGAGAAAAATTCTCTGACTTTTGAATTAAGTTTTTTTTTAAATCCAAGACAGGACTATATATCAAACTTTCCACTTTCAGCACTAACATTCAGTTTTAACCCTTTAACCACGACACATCACATGACATTAACATCAGATAAATAAGGGTGTGTTAGGGTTATTGGCATCTTTTTGACACCTTGGGGCTTCTTGTTTCTATAGTGGATTTCTGATTAGAACAAAAAATATAAACTTTGTAGAGGATGATCTAAATAAATGAATATTCCTTCCAAAGTTGGTTTCAATTTGCCCTGTGGTTTCGGAGAAAAAAGATTGAAATGTAACAGTTTACAGACAACAGATGATGACGGACGTAAAGTGATGACATTAACTCATGTGACTTTTGTACCCTTATGGTCAGGTGAGCTAAAAATAAACAATGTTGCATAAATAGCTGTGTGAAAGAAAGAAACAAATTCAATAGTCAAAATCTTCTATTTCATATTCCTCTTCTTCTTCCTGTGAAGGATCAATTTTTGATTGGCTATTACTAATGGTGTCATCAGTATCCTTGGTTACAGGTTTAATGTCGTCTGCTAAGAAGGGAACAACTTGAGAAGCATCATCTGTGTCTAATTCAACATCTTTCTCATCTAATTTTTCAGATCTATCAAAAAAAAAAGAGAAGATTAATAAACAATCATACAGAATAACTATTCACTCAATTATTCAAGTATATGGCCAATGACAAAAAAGCAGTAAAATAACACAATTATTTCATACTGTGCTACTATAGTAAAGTATAATAATTTGTGTTATCCTTCACTGGTTAAGCAGTCAAATTGCATTGACTGGATATATTTTTGCTATATACGGTCACTGACCAAAATATAGCTTTTCTGGTACCTGATTCCTGTTGAGCAACAGAAAGAAATGGTAACAGTATAAGTGCTGACGTTACAGATGACACCTTTGAAAACTATTACAATGACGCTTGTTTCAGCTATTTTCAGACAATTTTGCAGTTGTTTTGGACTTTTTGATATTGCAGGATAAACACAATATACATACATTGTTGCTAAATATAAAATTAATTTGCACTCGCTGCGAAACAGAACAGAAAAGTTTGACAAAGGCTCGCTTTTCTACCTGTTTCTAAGCTCGTGCAAATAAATTGTATATTTTCCAACAATGTACAGATATTGTTTATTTATAAATACAGCAAGAAAGTGCAAAAGAGCTCTGATAAACTTAGTTCAGTTATATTGCTGGTAACTAAAACTTGCAGAAATGAAATGTTTAATGCAGAAAAGATATTTGCTTTGATAATGCATACAAGTCAAAATTTATTTTAACATTAATTTCTTGTTTATAAATAAATAAAAGTCAAATTAATATTTGTTGGGATTAAAAAAATAAATAATAAACCAAACTTAATTTCCACAAAAATAAATACATTGTAGTTTACTTTGGTAAAAAATAACATTTCAAGTACACATGCCTGGTTGATATAAATAAAACTCAAAAGATAACAATTTTATCATTATAACCAATTTAAAATAAAAAAGAAAAAGATTATTATTGCATTGGTAAGTCTTGTATTTTTAAGCTGATCACATTTTGTTGTTATTTTTTATGCATAAAGCATTGAACTTTGTAACCAATTTTTAATTCAGTGAACATTATATAATTAAACAGTCAATGTACGTAATGCATCATAAGGAACAACATGACCCTAAATTCTTAAACAAACTGTCAAAATATTATGGTCACTAACCTGAATGAAAGGATGACAGATTAAAAATCTATGTTTAATTATCAAGAGTTATACAGCATTTGTTATCATGCTAAAATACATCAAATAAAGTCTATATACCACAATGATAATGTTTATAGAAAATTTGGAATTTACGAAAAGTTCACTTTTGGTGACATTATATATTCATATCTAACATGTATTTTAACCATTAGATACAACTCACCATATACAAAAATATGTGTGATACAAGATGTACGTTAGTCGGTTCTACTTTTGTGAAATCATCAGCTTGGAATGCGGAAAAATCCTGATGACGTCTTTGTTAATAAATAGAAAATCCCATTGAGGAATACTTAAAACTGACGTTTTATACATTCATTTCAAATTGAAGGGAACTGTACCATGAACAATTACACTTCAGGCAAAAAGTGTGTGCACAAAAGACGAAGATCAATTGTTGAGTATTCGGACAGTTTTGTTTGAATAAATGTTGTGATGTGAGCACCAAAATCTGTGTGGCATAGACCTATTTTGAAAGTCAAACCGTCATTTGTTAAAAAATGAATATAGTAATGAAATATATCAGCATTAGCCTTTTTTGCTGAATTAAAATGTTAGATAAATGCATTGGTACAATTGTTTGTATCATGTCTCGTCAGTTGTGTAAACCGCATCATTACTTGACACGCAACTGACTCGATCTGATACAAACAGATGTACCAACACAATATGCAAATAATGTGTATGCATCATTTCCTCAGTACAAAATCTGCACTAAAAATATCAAGCAGGTCAACAACATTAAAGTAAAGTCTAATATAAATGTTTTCACATACTTACAGGTATTATAGGATATACAGATAATTACTAGTTTTTTACCATAAATTCTTTATAAAGCAGAACAGTTATTTTTAAATTGGTCAATCTTCTGAAGCAGAATTTCTGCCACGATATTATACAATGTGAAGCAGAATTTCAACATTTGTTTTGATATTTTGTCAAATCATATTTCAAGATATTAAGTCATAAATACATGTACAATGCATCAGAAATGTACCAGGTATACCCCTCCCTCATCCTCCTTTATAGAGGAATTTGATCTGTGCATTTCCATATTGACAGCACACATTTATATAAAGTACAATTGACATACATGTCACATGATGCTTTAGAAAAACCCCTATACATGTACATATATATCTAAATCTAATTATAACTCATGTTGCAACAGAATCATTAAAAATTAACTTTCTCAATTACTGTGATTTTTTAATTAAAACACATATTTATTCTAAAATATTTCATCAATGTTCTCCTTAATTCAAAACATTATCAAAATCTTAAAATTATTCCAAAAATCAATCTAAATAAAATTAGATATTTTTTTTTTTTGCATACACTAACATCTAACAACATTGTGGGGTCATATCAAGTAACCTATCTTTTAATTTGATCATATGTAAACTTGGAAAAGTTCCCACAAACATTAAATTTTAATTAGGATTTCCGAAAACAAGATTTTGTGACAGACTTTGCTAAAAGTGCTCACCTTTTCAATTTGACTTCTTAAATTTTATGGAAAAAGTCAGAATATATACTAATCAAGTTAAAATTCAAATTTCAGCCAATTCCAGTTTACAATTAACCTAAAATAAAACAGAAAAAGACAAATAGAGCAATTTTTAGTTTATGAGCAGCAGCCATCTCTTGGATGGAGGGCAGGGCTATCACACATAAGATTGAAAGTGGACCAATGAAAGATCATCTAGGCCTTATTTGAATTAATTTCATTTAGTCATTTTAATGTTTGAATGTGATTTTTTTTATCAAAATATGTCTAATTTGCTTAATCAGTATAAATCGGCTAAAAGAAAAATTTCAAATAAAAACCCAGAAGATATGTTGAACTACTTAGTGTCATGCAGCTTATTTTGCCTTGAAATAAATTTCCAAAATCCTTGTTTTCCAATAAAAAAAATTTACCCCAAAAATACTAATTGTAAATGGTAATTATTTGTACTTAATCTATGTATTGGTAATAGAAAGATTCAATAATAATAAAAATAAAAAAAATAAAAAAATAAAATAAAATAGGAAATGAATGCTCTAGTTCAGAAACAATGGGCTGTTAAGGACAGACAAAAGACAAACAGGTCAAAAACATGATTACCCTTTTTTCTTCTTTTTTTTTTAAACACAAATAATTTGATTGCACTAAATTTTGCTATTAACAATTTACTAGGTATACAGCCTTTACTATTCAACAAAGCTTCTTTCAAAATTAATATTGTTAGTACCCTTTTTCAGATCATATACAGCATGTATTGTAATTATAACACTTAAATAAATATATGATAGCTGTCTATGGTAATTTCACATGCTTATTGCATTGACAATTTCCAGATTTTTTGACACCTTGTTACTTTGAAGTGTGAGATAATAATTATTAACGTCAAGCAATGACGTCAAACAATCACAGATCTGACAACTGATATACCAGTGATATTATTACATATATAATTAAGACCATTCACCTTTATCTCTATTAAAGCAGGAATGACTATTAAAAGTTAACACTTGTTAATCAACTATAGTAGACCATTGTTATATACACATTGTTCTACTTAACATATGCCTAACAATATGATGGTGTGAAAATTAATGAGGTCTCTATAACCAATTTGATATAAATTATTGACATTGTTTGGTTTTCTCAATAACATATAAACTGTACTTAGAAACTTTACAAATAAAACATTAGTTATATAGAATAACGGTAGATATGAAAGTTGAGACAGACATTATTACCAGTATCATAGCGAGTCAAGATTTGGGTTAGGGTTTGGATTGTTAATCCCACTTTCAACAATATTTCAAGTATATCGTGGCAGTCAGTTTTATTGGTGGAGGAAACCGAAGTACCCGGAGAAAACCACCAACCTGCCACAAGTAACTGACTAAACTTTTATCACGTAATGTTGTATCGATTACTATACACCTCCCCTGAGTGGGATTCAAACTCAAAACATTAGAGGTGATAAGCACTGATTTCATATGTAATTATAAATCCAAGTACCATACGATCATGACCACGACTCCCCCTAGCGAGTAAGACTGGACAAGTAATGATACTAGTGTTTATGTTTGTTGAGACGTTTAAAACTGATGCTATTGTTTTTCTAGGTTAATGTCATAACGTGTTAGACGTTACACTGACCGATAATTTTCAGCATCAGAGTCTGTCTATTGATATTGAAAATATTCCTCTGTAAGATCAAAGGAAAAATGCATAAATTACCAATAAAAAGAAATCTTGGGTGCAAAACTTTTCTTCTTGTTACATGAGTGAACTTTTAAAATCAGACAATATTTGAACAAATAATGATCATGTTTCACCAAGACTAAATACTACTTGTATGAAAATTATAAATACACAATATACATACATTCATGTCGAAAAATATATAATTTATTTGTACGAGCTTTAGAAATGGGTAGTAAAAGTGAGCCTAAGGCGAGCTTTTCTAGCCTGTTTCACAGCGAGTGCAAATCAATTTGATATTTAACGACAATGTACATACATGTATATTGTGTTTATCCTGCAACATCAAAATGTCCAAAACAGCTGCCAAATTGTCAGAAACAAGCGTCGATCTAATAGTTTTCATTGGCGTCATCTGTGATGTCAGCGCTTCTACTGTTACTGTTTCTTTCATTCGCTCTACATGAATCAGGTACCAGAAATGCTTTATTAGGTCCATGACTAAATAACACTGAAGTTTATTTGACTCCCTTTATTTGTACTCAAAATCACACAATAGCACGAAAAGTTCAATATTACTAAGGAATGATCACGTAACAGTGGTATATTCATGTACAAATTTATGCACATTTAAATTTCCCAAAAATTATTCTTAATTTTTTATTACATTTTTGCATGAAGGCCAAATCATACCCATATATGATAACAATTTTTTTTAGACCTACATTAAATTCTATTTTAGTACCAATGTCATTTTCTCAAAGTGTCATACCTTCACTCAAAAGTATCAAACTAACAGGCCAAATTTAAAGTAATTAGAATTTTCTGTTGTCAGTACTGTGTAACCTTTCAAAAGAACTAGTTCTTACTATCAATTCTTTTACAGATACATCTAGATAATGACAGTTTCACAGAAAAAATAAATACACCTTAGATGATTTTGGCTATCCTGTTTAAGCCCTTTGTTTTTCTTGATCCCAAAGACTTTTAATTATTTGGCTTGCAAATATTTCGGCTTTGAGCATATCTGATGAAGGTTATCCCAGAAATGCGTTCTGTGCACTTAATTTGATATTTACGATTTTATATAATTGGTGTTGGTTTCATTTCTTTGCTAAATAATTTTCCAATTGGATCAAAGTATATTTCATTGTGATGTTTTCAGCATTTTCTTAGAGGATGACATGTAAAACTAGAGGTTTATCTGAGCCTAAATCACTCACCAGGTCCTTCATGCCCTGTTTGAGTTCAAACAAGTTTCACTGGGGTAAAGCTGATGACCATAACTGTAAATACGGTCATCACAAGATGGCGGATGTGGAATCAGGTAAGAATCTTTTTTGTCGATTAAATTGTTTCTATAATGTATTTTAAATGGCACATGCCTTGGTACGATAGTAATCTATGAACTTATCACAAGGAAATCACAAATTACGACTGAAAAATGTATATGAAAGAGAAAATACGATTTTAAAAAATCGCTAAGATGACCGTAACTGAATTATGATCAGTTATGGTCGTCTTGGCGATTTTCTCTTTCATATACATTTTTCAGTTGTAATTTGTGATTTTCTTGTGATAAGTTCATAGATTACTATCCTACTAATGCATGTGTCATTTAAAATACATCATAGAAACAATTTAATCGACAAAAAAGATTCTCACCTAATTTCATGTCCACTATCTTGGGATGACCGTAATTACAGTTACAGTCATCAGCTTTACCCCAGTCAAGTTTGTAGTTTCTGATACAAGAATTTCCCACTGCTACCATGTAATTCAACAGAACAAGAGGAAATAAGGAATCTTTGTAAACGACTTCAAATATATCAATTGTACTACATTGGTGTTTAACGCCAACTTTAATAGTAGTTCAGTTATATCGTGAAATATAATCAGAAACAAGAATTGCCCAAGGCGGCCATGTTTTTTTCTGGATCTATATGGAATGAGGAATTTCTGTGAAGGATCTCACACATGTTATTTATCCCAACTAACAAATCATATAGACCTGTAGTTTAGGAGAATATTTTTATAGTTGCAGTCAATCAGAACCAAGAATTGCCAATAATTTGCAAGAACAAGAGAACCTCACAAATATCATCATCTTCAAAGAATGGTTCCTTTTATTCCCATAGTTTCAGAGAAGATGATCCAAATCTGAAAAATTTAGACAATGAATGCCTACTGATAGCCATATCTCGTATGAGCCTTTGGGACAGGTGGGGTAAAAGGTTTTCTTCATAACAGTGTTCACAACTTCAAGTTCAACTTACTGACATCCACTTATTTTTTTCAGTCCAATTTTTAAATAAATATGAAGTTTAAAACATCTAGAAGGAAAAACAAATTTATATAACCAAAAATTTACCTTATAGATGGTTTGAATTTTGAGAATCTGCAAATCTCTTGTAAAAATGATATCTGGCCTGTAATAGAAAGCAAAAGAGAATTACAAAAAAATAATGAAAATAAGAACAAAATCCAAAGTGTTAATAATTCATGACATATTTTTTTGTTGGTTAAAAATTGTAACACATTTCCTCAAAACAATGTTTCTCATCTGCTAGTGCTGTCATGTCAATATCACACTTCATATAAAGACCTTTCAAGAAAAAAACAATTTTTTCTTTAAATCTTACAAAATGATTAAATTGCTTAAAACTAGAGGCTCATAGAAACCTGCATTGCTTACATGGTTTGCAAATAGCTCAAAAGATGTTAATTTGAAAAATAGTTAAGATAGATAATGATGAAATGAGGAATATTTGTAAAGACCAGAAAAATAACAATTTTGCCAAGTTATAAAACACTTATACTTGTAGTTTAATGTAACCAAACTTGCCGAAAAGATTTTCATTGAATAACCTAGGCGAAAGTTAAATAAGATTTTTTTTCAGATATCACTGGATAACAGCATAATTATATAACATATGAATTTAATAATCAATCTATGGCACAACCACTATATGAAGGTGGGAATGACTTTTACTATCAATCGTCAAACACAGTTTTCTCACTACGGTTTGTGATATATTATTGTCGTGATTAGTCAAATTCAGTTTTTCAAGCTACTATGAGCATCAAATTGAAAGAAAATTTTAGCAAAAATTCACTGTGAATCACCTTACATGATACTCCATTCCCACCCCCAGAAATAACTTCAATTAAACAGTATCTTACCTGGATTATGTAAAGTAACATTAATTAATGATAGGTATGGTAGTATTTCTGTTTGTAGCACCACAGGTGGACAACCATGGCCTGTTCAAATAAAATATAATATTAATCATCAAAATGGTGTCAAGAATGAAAGAATTGTTCATGTAAAGGGAATAATGACCGAAACAACATTACTCTCTCAACATGGCTCTCTCTCGTCTCCAAAATTAAATTCAATAGCTACATTAAGACTGTAAGAAGAGTTTGAAGATACCAAATGGAGGTAATCAGAATTTGTATATCGAAGAAGAACAGACAACACAATGGCCAAAAGTAAAAACAACGATCTACAAAACATACACCTAAAACTAAAGATCGAGTAACATGAACCCCACTAAAAACCAGAGGTGAACTCAGGTGCTCCGGAAGGGTAAAATTACAGATGAATTATTTGAAATACAAATGTATCACTAAACTTAAATCTTACTACAAACTGCTGAGATAAACTTACATGACACAAATTGTTAAGCTCATTTGTGAGTTATTGTGTTTTTTCAGTTACACATAAAATACATGTACATGTATATACAATATTATATAATAGAAAATCATGATTAGTTTCTATTCTATTTATTTAGAGATCAGACTATAAACAGTTTTAGCTGTATATACTTTCTTTAACCTGAATTTAGTCATACAAGCCAGAATAAGATATGTTAAGTATCAATATAAAACTAAAAAGACATTCAAATCTAGTTACAATGCTCATTAATTTCATTCATATTTAAAAGTTTAATTTATGATTAAAATTTAATTGAGATTTGTCCAAGTATTTGTCTGAATAATGATACTATATTCCAATAAAATGCTATTTTCACGAGTTGTGTAACTATAATAGTATAATTTACTTACAAGTACTTTTAAATAGACTTCTTGATGATTCACCATTCTGTCGAGCCTTTAACAAAATGGATAATAAGGTGAAAAATAAACACATGTAAAACATTTTATATAAATACAATTAAAATCCTATTATAATATCTATTTTCATTTAATTCATGTCTCACCAGTAGTTTTTTTTCCAGAGTTCAATAAAAATACTTGCATATAAAGATAAATCATTGATTTAGTTTGAAACCTTTCCAATCTTTTTAATGTGCTTTAGTTTGACGCAATGCAATAAGTAGTATTCATTTTCCAACTATTTTAGCTAACGTTTGAAAGCTTTAGGATGACACAGAGTATAGAAATAGTACAAAATCTGCAACATGGTTATGGTGTTTAGTGTCACTTTAAACAATATTTCAGTTATATCGTGGCGATCAGTTTTATTGGTGGAGAAAACAAGAGTACCCGGAGGAATTCAACGACCTGTCACAAGTCACTGACAAACTTTATCACATAATTTTGTATTGAGTATACCTCGCCTGAGCGGGATTTGAACTCACAACGTTAGTGGTGATAGGTACTGATTCCATAGGTAGTTATAAATACAACCATCATACAATCACTGCCACAGCGGCCCCTTAAATTCTACAACAATGTGGTGATAACTATACTTGTGTTATTTGGGGGGACAAATCCCTTTCATAAATGTTTCATGGGATATTTGGCATGAATTATAGGAAAATTGTTTAATAAATCATTATTCCTAAAACACATGAAAGACACAAAATTATTCAAATAACAAAAACTATCAGTAAAATTTGCTATATCATTTCAACTGACCTTTTTATTTGCTGTGTACCACTGAGGTTTATGCAATGGCCGCCATCCTAACCCAGAACTACCAGCATCATGTTTACTACGTGATGTATTACAATGGATTATCCCCCTTGTGGCAACTGATGCTGCATATTGCTGTAATGCTGATCTAGACTACAAACACAGATAATTAGGTTAATCATATAAATCTAATTTTTGTCATACAGAAAATTTCCTTCTTCATTGTTTAATCTGCTAATCAAATAAATTTAACTTTCTTATAAAGAAAACTTCATTCATCATTGTTTAATCTTTTAATCAAATAAATTTAATTTTCTCATAAAGAAAATTGTATTTATCCTTTTGCACATGTTTATGTAAAATAATATTTCAAACTGCTGCAATTTTCGCTGATTTCCCAACACTGGTCTTGCAGAATTTTCAGGAGTAATAAATATTTTTCATGACAAAAAAACCAATATAGCACTTTCTTATGCACACAAAATGATGTACTCTCTATATTCTGTGGATACGACCAAGTCTTTCAGCAATGACTTACTTCCAATCTACAGTGAAATATAAATCACTGATATACTCTGTAGATATGACTAAATCTATTAATTATGACTTACTGTCTAAAATACGAAGAGATTAAACTGAGTCACAGAGATATTCTGTAGTTCTGACTTATGGTAAAATCTACAGTGAGACAATCTGAGTCACTAATCATACTGATCTAATCTGTAGATATAGTGGCACCCCTCTTATAAGGTCACTCCAACCAAAAGGCCACCCCTTTTATCGTGCCAAATTTAAGATGCACCGAGATAGTAAAATACAACTAAATGGTCAGTCTCAAGAAAGGCCATCTCTTTTATAAGGCCACTCTTTCATTGCACGAGGGGTGGCCTCTAAAGAGGTGGACTACTCTATGACTTAACCTTTTAATTACGACTTACAGACCAGTCTACGGTGAGATAATCTGAATCACTGAGATATTCTGTAGATCTGACTAGGTCTGATATATCTGTATAAAATTCTATATAATTCTGGTGAAGGTAGGCTGTGAAGTAGTCTCCAGACAAATGAGATTTCTCAATCACATCCTGAAACATACAAGACTGAAACCATTAACTGAGAGAATTGGGAAAAAAACAAACTGTGTTTACATGATACATATGGTCTCTAGCATACAAATAAAAAAAAATTAATACAAATCAGTGTTATTTTAATAAAAAAAAATATAAGGGGAACAGTTTGTCAAAAGACCAAGAGCCATAACTCTGGACTAACAAATGACAAAATTGTCAAAATTTAACTTGTTTTTATTATATCATTAGAAAAAGAATGCAATTTAATTAAAACATATATTTAGCAATTAAATTTGAAGCTTTACAAAACTTAAAAAAAAAAAATGTATTCCATTCTTTCAAATATGAAGAAACTCCATTATACACACAAGAGTCTTAATACTGATGTAATTAAACAAACTAAAACAAACATACCTCAGGATTAATAATTAAAGGATCCCTTTCATGCTCAGATAAATGAAGAGGTAATCTTGGTAAATCTGTATAGTTTGATGGATCATCTCCTTAAAAAAAAGATTAATAAAGGCTAGTAAAAATGAACATGTGGATCAAGCTTCCTTTTCAGCTCTTAACTGGTTGCATTGTACTTTTTATGTAATGGATGTGGTTAAATTTAGAAGAAACATTTCCTGAAGGCAAAATTTTAACCTTAAAATATTAAAAATAGTTTGTTTTTGTAATTTCATAAAAAAAAGCCTTATCATATTTTTTATAAAATCAACAAGCAATTTGATTCCATAAAATAATCTGTCTAAGGCCATCTAAAAAAAAATTCTGGTTCTCAGACAATGGATTTCAAAAAAAGGGCAAGGTAGGTAGGGTTTTTATTTTTTGTTTTTATTTCCAATCCAACATGGGAAGGGTTTTTATATTTTGCTTTTATTTTCAGCGGTTTAAAAACATAACACAAACCAGTTCAATTCTACTATTTTGGCAAACAAACAACACAATAGTGTTTACTCTGTCAACAGGCAGGATAGTTCACGGAACTATTTGTTTGGAACGTAACTGTACATTAAAACTGACGAGGACAGTGTTTTCACTCGTAGCCATGCTGAATTTTTACTTTCGTTTTCGATTGATCAGTCATTCAAATGTTTGCCAAAACTCGCCTACGTCACCGGCACGCTTGAAAACTTAAATTTGGCGGTAAATTTGAATTTGTTTTCCTTCAAAAATACGGCGCGGCGATTTTTTTTCTGTACGGCAATAAAAACGTCCCATCGGCCCAAATTTTGAGGGGGCGGCGTTGTCTGAGAACCACAACTTTTATTTTATTTGGCCTAATTATTATAGTATTAAACGGTTCTTTTCAGGAGTTCATGCACATGTAAACGGTGCTGATGCACTCACAAACTGAATAGATATCCACAGGACGTTTATGTAAAGTTTGTTGTCTTTGGTTTGTCCCGACTGGGCTGGAATCCACGATTTACTGCACTCACAGCGAGCATGCTAACCATTACACCACCATTGCAATTCTAATATCTTTTACTTACTTTTGCAATACAAAATTTTACCAAGGGCTCTAAACAAAAATAATGATGTATCCCTTCCCCCAATAGACGCTAATTCTGATTCATTTTCTCCTTGGCTCTCTGTAGCTTTAGATGATTTTGATTTTGCTTTAGATGAACGACTACTGGAATGTTTCTTAAGAGTTGTCTTCCCTTTGATTCTACCTCCAGATAAAAGGTCACCAGTGTCTGAAAATTACAGAACATATCTTTACAGCTTTATCAGAGATCAATTGTTTCTGAATATCTATGTAATAACATAATAATAGATCTGACAAAGAGTAAATAAGTTAAATTTAACGACTAAAGGATCATATGTGCTCGAGATACGGAGTTATGGTGTTTAGTGCCACTTTCAACAATATTTCAGTTATATCGTGGCGGTCAGTTTTATTGGTTGAGGAAACCAGAGTGCCCGGAGAAAACCACTGAACTGTCGCAGGTCACTGACAAACTTTATCACATAATGTTGTATCGAGTACACCTCGCCTGAACGGGATTCAAACTCACAACTTCAGTGGTGATAGGCACTGATTGCATAGGTAGTTGTAAATCCAACCACCATACGATCACAACCATGACGGCCCCTCTCGAGAGATTCTGAGTTATCAGTTGAGTGCTCCAGATCGATCGATTGAGATTAAAAAGAATAATTAGTCCTAAACCACCCACCATTGGATTAAGAGCCTATTTAAGCAATTTGGTCTTACTATGGAAACTTGACCAAACACAGGAAAAAATATCGTTACACCTCATAGATGCTCTTTGAATAATATAAGCTGCGAGACTGTAGCTTTCTATTTCTTGCTAGTTTATATAATAAGAGGGTCATTAGAGCCAGTAATCACTCACTTGGTTTACAGTTGCCTTCAAGTTATTCAGTTGGAGAAATTGTTGGAAATTAGATATCTATATCATAAAAGTACATAAAACACTTATAGTGACATCTATACAAAGTGATGACAATAGATCATATGACCCACTGAGTCATGTGAGCTGAAAAATCAATTTACCTTTTTCACATGCAAACTGTAATGCATTAATAGCACCTCTTATATCACCAGCACTGGACATGGCTATTGATTCTATAACAGTCTTGGATGGAACCGTAAACCTATGAGCTCCCTATTAATATCAAAATAAAATACAGGAACAAAATTATTTCAGCTGAACATATATAATTACAGTAGTTTGTTGAACTGATATATAGCATGCACCATTTCATACTTATAAACAAAAAAAACACACTGTTGGCACAGTTCCCAAATATAATAGAAAAATTGTAAAAAGAGCCAAAATGTATACCCCTAACATACAAAATGTATACCCCTAACATACAAAATGTATACCCCTAACATACAAAATGTATACCCCTAACATACAAATATATGACTGTTCTCTCTCCTGTTAATTAATTGTAAGAATAGTATATAACATTTATGATGTTTAAACTAGAGGTTCGGTCGAGTCTGTATTGCTCACACAGTTTGTGCTTATTCAATTGAGTAGATTTTGAACAATTTTATTTCATTTATATTTCATATAGGAAGGGATTAAGAATCAGATTTAAAATTAAAAATTTAAATTTTAGGTGATAGCCAAATATTGACCAACTTATATCTTTAAAAGAGTACGAGCCACACAAAATCATTAATCTTGGTTGAAAAATAAATGCTCTATGCAATAATGCATGTTGGCCATTTTTACTAAAGAAACACAGTTGGTCTACTTCCTTAAAGAGGGTTACGGGTTATGGTGTTTAACACCACTTTCAAAAATATTTCAGCTATATTGTGGCAGAAACCGGAGTACCTGGAGAAAAACACCGTCCTCCTGTTATTCGAGAACCAAACTTGGAAATTGATGATTATACACTCATGCCATGATGGCATCGTTTGATACCAATGACTTTATGTCTAAGTGATATATCTAAATTTGTTGATTAAAGATGTCATATTCCAAATGTCTATTAATAATGACAGAATGATATAATGTTTGTGAGACAACTAAAAAATTGAGTCGGACAAGTACTTTTTTAAGCAAGTTGTCCGAAGTGACAAGTTAAAAAAAATGTTAATGTAGAGGCCTGACAAGTGAGCCGTTTTTAATTTTTTTTAATTAAGAATGGCCAATTGATATCATTCCCAATGCAAATGATTAATTTATGAGTGTTTTTTTTATAAATCTGCAGTATGTAGTCAAATTGGAGATTATAGAAGTCATTGTTGATAGTTGTACATTGTATTTGGTCAAATTGCCAAACATGACATTTTTTCTTTTTTACGCTTTTTTTTTTCTCAATCAGATTCATTTCAGGTTAATCCACTGCCTTAAATAATTGAATGTTTGTTATATGCAGCTATGCATCAATTTTCCAATTAATGTCATGGTGGCTTCGTTTAGAAAGGAGGAGATCTGAGTTTCCGTAGAAAGTCACAAAGTGCTGCTAGTACTCTCATAAATATTCTTAGGTAGAAGTCAAGCACACTTTACCAGGTTATGGTGTTTAATGCCACTACCAACAATATTTCAGTTATATCTTGGCGGTTAGTTTGTTTTGGTAGAGGAAATTGGAGTACACGGAGAAAACCACTGACCTGCCACAAGTCACTGACAAATTTTATCACATAATTTTGTATCTAATACACCTAGCCTGAGCGGGATTCGAAACATTAGTAGTGATAGGCACTGGTAACATAGGTAGTTGAAATCCAACTACCATACGATGACAACCACAAAGGTTTTCAAGAACCTGTATCACTGACCTGACATAAGGAGATGGAGAACCTGCAGTAATGGCCATTATGTATTTCTAATCGGCACCAAAAAGAAAAAAATCAACAATCAATAATTCATATATTTAAACTCTTTGAGCAATCAAGTAGTTATTTACCTGACTGGATTCTTGAGTTGAAATCTTTGTTAGTACTTTTACCATACTTGTAGGGGCAACTGCATTAAAACTGGAAAAAAAAGGTAACAATTTAGGACATACATGTACTGATATAAATAATACTTCCTACTACATGTATGTAAGAAAGCATATGGATATAAATGAACATGAGAGACTATTCAACATCAAATTTAGACACAAATTCAAGTAAAGGAACAACGCTTTTATCACTGTTCTGCATTTCAGTCACAGCAGATTTTTCAATAATGAGCAAATCTCATATCCTAAAATGAGTGTGAAATGGCCCCTAGCCTGCAGTTGATACTCTTTACTAAAAGCTACATGTAAGAAATGCAATCCAGTTTTAAAACTGTTTGCCTCCATAAAACATATGTACATGTCAGTAAAAGAAACAGTGTCAAAATTCGTAATACATTTTCTATATATGTTTATAGGACATGGAAACCTATATTCCAACTATTCTTTCCCTTGTCAATAAAGGGTTACACAGGGAGCAGTATGATATGACCACAGCATGTCGACAAGGGTTTGCTCTTACACCCAATAATACTTATGAAGTCAAACCTGGTTATATAGGGCACTCCAGGGAACCTGAAAACGTGCCATTTATGAGCAGTTGCCCTTTATATAGAGGTTTAAATTATATGAACTATTCATTAATGGGGGAAATGAGACTGTCCTTTATAGTTATTTGCTATAGAGGTTCACTTTAAGGCAGGTTTGACTGTAGTTTTACAAAATAAGTTACAGAGCTCACACAAACCTTATATTTTCAACATCCAGTTCTTGTTGTAGATCTTTAGGAAACAAAAGTCTTTCATTTGATTCACCCTTAGTTGAATCACTGACTATAAACACCAAAGGACATTTACCTATTTTCCTATATTTCCTAAAAGTACAAATTCAAACTACGAGGAACATGGATTATCGATTTACAAAAAAAACCATACATATAGAATTACTTTACATTTAATATCTGCTTTTATCAGTTTTTCATCAAAACATCTTTCATATAGCTTCTTTAACAATATAAAATGGATTTTGTTCAAAAATAAACTTGCTCAGTGGTGTAATTGTCAGAATACTCGCCTCGAGCATGGAAGGTCATGGGTTCGATTCGATTTATGGTCTGGTCAAATCATAGACTTTAAAATTGGTATTTGAAGCTTCTCCGTTAAGCATGCTGTGGAAAGGAAATATCTTTATTTCATTGTATGTCTGCCCTTCCATGAGTTTTTACCCCAAGTATTAAACTGACAATTTCATATTAAATCTTGAAAGAAACTGCAAAAATATTACAATAAGGACATTAAAATGTTATACATTCTCTTTACCTTATAATGTCATGGAAAGTAGATGCGTCTCTGTAAAAAACATTAGGAAATTCCTGAAAATAAAATTAATCAGATTTGTATAAATATAACTTCCTGCAATCTTTTTTAAAGATTTATGCTAAATGCTTTTTTTTTTACAAAACAAACCAGCTTACCATACCTTTTTAAAAAATTCTATCATAATAAGTATTTTATTTTTCTTTATGCTTGTACATTTTTGGTAATTCTTTTAAAGAAAGAAATGTGTGTTAAATCTATTAGTTGATTTGTCTAAATAAATTCCCAAATAAAAAAATAACTTATCTGACACCTGACAAAGTAATCATTATTAATTACATGCAAATATAAATTTGATGCAGTCCAAAATTTTAAAAGTTTACAATCTAAAACACTGAATTTCCCAAAGTTTCAAAGTACAAATGTACTTTATCTTACATAGTTTGAATTCTGCTCATGGTGAGGTGTACTTGATACAACATTATGTGATAAAATTTATCAGTGACTTGCGGCAGGTCGGTGGTTTTCTCCTGGTACTCCAGTTTCCTCCACCAATAAAACTGACCGCCACGATATAACTGAAATATTGTTGAAAGTGGCATTTAAACACCATAACCCTAACCCCTACATAGTTTTTTTGAACTCAATGGCTATTATTGACATACATTGGTGCATTCATATGACATAATCCCTAAGAGTTTGATAAGTAGAGTGATAATGGCTGTTATTGGTTGTGCATGCTATGCATCGATGAATAATTATGAGTCTGGAAAGCCGAGTGGTTAAGCTTCTTGACCTCTAACTACAAGTTAGAACAAATATCTTTACCAACCAAGTGCTATTATTTCCAGACACCCAAGACCACCGGTCAGTACATATTATACCCATCCAGATTTCCCTCTGAATAAGTCTGGTAGTCATGAAATAGCTGAAAGTGTTTATAAGTACAAATAACCTCTCCCCAGAGTTTATAAAGTAACCTATCCATGATCTCCTCAATAATTGACTGTAATAGAAGCATTCAACCATTCTTTTTATTTCTTGTGAATTATACTCGTTCATGTTCATGGTCAAATGATTATCTGCACAAAAAGGTGAGGAACAGTGTTATACTCAGTTGTATACAGTACTATTGTTCTTTACTGTACATGTACTATAGGTGGTAAAATTCGTGGGAATTAAAATTTAGCTAATATGAAGGTCAAAGATATTTGCTGTTTTTTCAATTCATGATTGTGTTCATGTAAAAAAATCAACATTATAAATGATGGTGTTCCCACAGGTTTTTATTTTCACAAATTTATTGTCCTCGCAAAGATAGCGAAACTAACCACTTATACAGTTTACAAATTACCTCCACTAGAATGACTTTACGTGATGTTTCACCTTCACCGAAAATACTGAGTGCATTGTACTTGTTAGCTCGTAACAAGAATTGCTGGAACAATGACATCTGTGACTCTGATGATACATATTTGAAAGGCCTGTCACCTACAATGTAAACAAAATATTATGGATTGTTGTAATATAATCTAGATCTGATTAAAGAAAGACATTAAGATCTTACATTTAACAAAAAATATCTGAATTTTGGCTAGGCCTGGTGAGTTAAAAAAAATATCCTATAAAATTGAAATGCTTTTCTTTTCATTGATGTTATCAAATTCAATGATGTTGCCTTTTCAAAAAATCTATTTATTGATACATACACATATGCACAAAATAAAATTATTCAATTCTAATTTTTTAATTCATATTGTCATTCAAATCATTGCAGTAGGAGAAATTTAAATCTACTAAACAAACCTGAAAACTGGTCTGTAAAACTCTGCTCATTATTGGTCGTTAATGGGTTGATCCACTCTTGAACTTTAAACTTAAGATCATGTGACAAAGCTTGTATTGTTGCCGTTTTCCCAACTCCTGCTGGTCCAGTCAGTAAAAGTATAGGTGGAAGCTGCAAACAGAGTATTTCCCAGTTTTAGGATGAAGCTTAATAACAGAAATATGTAATAATAATCATAATTTCCGTGATTCAAAAGTTTCCTAGCTAGAATCCCTTTGATAAATTCAAACTTTTCTTTGTGCCAAGGATCATTACATTAAAGTTTCAGAATAATTATTCAAACAGAACTTTAGCTATGGTTGAATGGAACCAAATGCAGGACTAGTGCTGACGTTCCTATTGACATAGTGACACAGGTAAAACTTAATACCCCTGGCACCTATGCATCAGAGGCTTTTAAAATATTGTTCTACATACAGATTATTTACTTAAACTAGGTTTTTTCTCTCTATTTTTTAGCCAAAAAGGGGTGTAGATAATGCACAAATGTGGATAATACATTTGTATATTGCTTATTACAGTAAAATATTTTGTCTCTAATAAGAAAATGTACAAAAATAGATATGAATTCATGTTGCAAATGAATGTTATCAGTGATGTTTCAAAGCATAAAACATATTGTTACATCATCAATTTGTGCTGGTCATAATTTATTGAGTATTTTAACAAGAAAAATACCAGAAAGTGAATACAGGATGAATCATGAAGGATGTCTCATTAGGTGTCACTTTCCCCTTTGTTTTACGACATGAAACATTTCCGTTTACAATACTATGAACAGGCACACATCCTGTGTTCACACATTAGTCTTGTGCAATTTATTTCCTTTGTCGCATAATGCTATATCAAATACACCTCACCATAGGCGGGATTCAAACTCACATCTTTAGTGGTGACAAACACTGAGTGCACAGGTAGTTGTAAATCCAACCACCAGACAACCACAACGGCCCCCACAACTGACTGAATTGACGATAATAAAATTTTCCAACAAACCTTATTTTGTTCTGTCAGATGTTTCTGTAACCAATATTCAACTTCACCTATTTTCTTCTTGTGTACTGCTAAATCAGCCTATACAATAATCAGGTATTACATATAAAATTTCTAGTCTCAATTAATATATTATATACCTATATATTTTAATTGTAATGGCTTACTGTATATTTTTTGATAACAATATTATAGCTCTAATAGCTTGTAGCAAACTAAAAAAAAGTTTGTTAAACATTGTTCTTAAAGTTTAAACATAGTGTGTTATATTACAAATATAAACAAAATTGTTGTGTTTTCTACAGAATATATATGTATTACTGATAAGCATAATACAGTATACTTGGTGTATTCCTGGCAATCTTTACCTCAAATATTGCAAAGTGTTTTCTCCATGAACAAAAAATTCATTCAGACACATAGTTTGTCAAATTTCCATCCACATATTACTACAGGGTATATTGAATATAAATCAACAATCAGCATAAGTCATTATACAGAACAATGTAAAAATAAGGTCCAATAAGTTTTGTAAGTTACACATGTAATAAGATTTCCACAAGTACCTACTTTGAACACTGCCATTGGGTGGTATTTTTATTTGTGTCAACTCGAAATCCAAGATGGCCATCACCATAGGACATAAATTGGAAATATTGAAAACTCTCAGAAACTGCCTGACAGTAAATGAACCTGAACTATATGGCCACCACCACAGCCCAATGACATTGAACAATTACGAAAAGATTAGATTCAATCGAGTTTCTACTTTCTGAGAAAAGAAATAGATATTTTGTTGAAAAACCTTTCAAGGAACATCCTGTCTACTTTTTTTGCAAATGGTTAACTAGCTTCAGATAAGATATTAAACTATTTTTCAGATTGGATCATATGTTTGATTACAATGGATTTTCTTTGATCAGGACTATGCAATCGTCAAATCATTACAGTTTGGGCATTATCATGTTTGTAGTTTCTGATAAGTTTTTTTTTTGCATTTTCCTATAATATGAGCACTGGTCCTCCGGCCCAAGACCAGTATATTAAAATTTTCAGTTCGAGAACTGTGATACATTTGTATGTCCTAAGGTGATAGCTGTCTTCACTTAGCTTGCATTTCTGATAGACAAAAGTAACATTAATATTGAATTTGACTACAAACTAGAGGCTCAGTGTGCTGAGCCTGTGTCGCTCACCTTTCATTCTGCTTTGAGGAAACTTAATACAGAGCCTTCCATAGGTGCTTCCCAACAAGCTTCGGTTCATTTGGCCAAGCAGTTTCAGAGAAGAAGAATTTTAGAAATCAACCAACCAGAAACAAGAATTGCCTATGGCAGCCATGTTTGTTAACAGATCGGGATGAAATTAGCAATCTTTATAGAGCACCTTCCATAGATGCTTCCTACCAAGTTTTGGTTCAATTGGCTAAGCAGTTTCAGAGAAGAAGATTTTTAGAAATCGACCAATCTGAAACAAGAATTGCCTGTGGCAGCCATGTTTGCTAACGAATCGGGACGAAATGAGCATTCTTAATAGAGGACCTTCCATGGATGCTTCCTACCAAGTTTCGGTTCATTTGGTAAAGTGGTTTCAGAGGAGAAGATTTTTAGAAATCCACCAATCAGAAACAAGAATTGCCTGTGGTGGCCATGTTTGTTAACGAATCGGGACGAAATGAGCAATCTTTATAGAGGACCTTCCATACATGCTTTCTACCAAATTTCAGTTCATTTGGGAAAGCAGTTTCAGAGGAGAGGATTTTTTAGAAATCAACCAATCAGAAAAAAAATGGCCTGTGGCATCCATGTTTGTTAACGGATTGGAACTAAATGAGCATCTTTAAATAGGACCTTCCAAGGATGCTTCCTACCAAGTTTTGATTCATTTGGCCAAGCGGTTTCAGAGGAGAAGATTTTTTAGAAATCAACCAATCATAAACAAGAATGGCCTGTGGTGGCCATGTTTGTTAACGGATCGGGACAAAATGACCAATCTTTATAGAGGACCTTCCATAGATGCTTCCTACCAAATTTCAGTTCATTTGGGAAAGCGGTTTCAGAGGAGAAGATTTTTTAGAAATCAACCAATCAAAAACAAGAATGGCCTGTGGCGGTCATGTTTGTTAACGGATCGGAACTAAATGAGCAATCTTTATAGAGGACCTTCCAAGGATGTTTCCTACCAAGTTTTGATTCATTTGGCCATGCAGTTTCAGAGGAGAAGATTTTTTAGAAATTAACCAATCAGAAACAAGAATGGCCTGTGGTGGCCATGTTTGTTAACGGATCGGGACGAAATGAGCATTATTTTTAGGGGACCTTCCATAGATGCTTCCTACCAAGTTTCGGTTCATTTGGCTAAGCGGTTTCAGAGGAAAAGATTTTTAAAAATCGGCCAATCAGAAACAAGAATTGCCTGTGGCGGCCATGTTTGTTATTGGATCGGGACAAAATGAGCATTCTTTATAAAGGAGCTTCCATAGATGCTTCCTACCAAGTTTCAGTTCATTTGGCTGAGGGGTTTCAGAGGAGAAGTTTAAAATGTGAAGTTAACGGACGACAGACGCCAAGTGATGGCAAAAGCTCACATTGCCATTGGCAAGGTGAGCTAAAAACACTTATATCAAATTTGCTTTCAAATGGGTCAGAGGTTTCAGAGAAGATGAAAGTATAAAAAAAACTAATGGATGACAATGACAGGTGTAAAATGATGACAATAAAACACTTAGTGATGGTTCCTTGTCCATAGTTAGTGTAAGTTAATGTGGTAAAATAATTCAGGGTTCACTTTGTTTAAATCCCATTATTAAAAGGTTTGGTTTAGGGTTTATAGTGCTTAATGCCACTTTCAACAATACATGTATTTCAGTTATATCGTGGTGGTCAGTTTTATTGGTGGAGGAAACCGGACCGGAATACCCGAAGAATAACGCTAACCTGTCTCAAGTCACTGACAAACTATCACAGATAATGATGTATCGAGTACATCTCGCCATGAACGGGGTTCGAACTCACAATTTTAGTGGTGATAGACGATTGCACAGGTAGTTGTAAATCCAAATACCATACGATCATCACCACAACGTCCCCATTATGAAAAAGACCTCAGGTTACCATGGTCTTCTTAAAAATTGTTGGTTTATCGATCCACAAAAATTGACCCCATCCAAAACATTGCAGTAGTGTTTTTTTTAGAAATTTTTTTTTTGCTACGTATAGCATGTTTTTATCCAATACTACAATTTTATTTTAATTTGCAAGGAAAAATTATAAATTGCCTATCAACCTACCGTATGGCGGGTTATTTTCGCGGGGTGCTAATTTTCACATATTTTAGCGGTCCTTCCAAAAACGCCAAAATAAATTTCGCTAAATTAACATTTTGAAGTGAAATACTTTCAGCTATATTCAGATTTATTTTATAATTCCGTATATATACATAACTGTATACAATGTGACAATATTGATTAATGCTGATGACATTTTTACGCTTTCATGGTTTACAAGTAAAATCTGAATTAAACTCACACGTATAGACTATAAGATTTGTTAATTTGTCACACGGTTTTCCAATAGTAATCAAATGTTACTAACAAAACAACATGTCAATGATTAATTAACATAAAAAACATACCAACAGGTTCTTCATAAAATCAACCAGTCGAGACTGCTAGACGCCCACCAATTATATGCATTGATTAACAGATTAAAGTGTCATATTGGCTATACCGTTATTTAATCCAGTAATTTATAAATAAATTTTGTAGTAATTTTTGCTAATTAGTAACTTCAAACCGCTGTCCGCAAAATGGATCATAAAAATGTTTCAGCATGTCAAAAATAATCCGTATATTGTCCGAAATGGGTTCAGAGAAACGGGTATAAGTGACATTCTTGAGGATGAACTTCCGCTGGCACAGATGTGAAGATCTTAAGTAACATTTTAATACACTCAGACTCTGGGACTTTTAAATTGCTTGTTTCTGAATCCTGTCTGTATTTACTATGTTTGATGTACTGTATATTCTGATTATTTTCTAAATAAATATTGTTTAAATTAAATGTTGTGATCATGACTTGAATATTTTAACTTGCATTTTGTCAACATTTTAATAATAAATATTTTTTAATAAAGATTTGTATTTGTGGCAGAAATTTAAGGTTCAATGCATCACTTAGCGTCTGCCAAAATTTTTTTTTGCATCACTTAGCATCCGCCAAATTTAAAAACGCCAACATTTTTCGTATACCTTTTTGACTCAAAATCGCCAAATTTTACACCCGCGAAAATAACCTGCCATACGGTACCTACCCACTTCTCAAATTGTTGGTCCAGACAGACCAAACAAACTATTTTTAAGGGAGTGAATGAGTGATTGTTGCTAAATGCTAACTCAGCAATTTTTCAGCTACAATGTATATCATGGCGAGAACGAGTTAATTTTCAATAAAATGATGATGATGTCCGCTTTGTACTAGACCAACGTGCTTAGTTGGATTTTTATAGTGCTACTGCTAGCTCACTGAAATAACAGTCCTCGGATAGACATGTCGCCTCACTCCGGACACATTATCCTGATTCTGAGCCAATCAGTCTATTTTTAAGGATAACCCAGATTACCACCACTCGGTACATACCTGTGACTTTGGTGCATGTTTGTCAGACCAGAGATCTGTTTCTACTGTAGGCCTCTTTTTACTCTTTACAACTTTCCTATTTGATGAATGGGAACTTCTAAAATAGGCATCAATAGAAACTGCTCCTTCACATCCTGTCTGACTATTGTTGACGTCATTGAAAGAGCTTTTCCTTGACCAAGAAACCTTGGAATTTTCTTTTTTTGCTGGTTTTTGTTTTGAAGATGAAATATCAATGAAATCATCAAATGCTGATGTAACCCATGGAGTAGACTTCTGTAAAACAACATTGTATAAATTAAAGTTGCAAGACCCTAAGGTATGGAAATATTAATGGAGTTTTTAGAATTCTAAAAAATTCAAACAAAGAACTATTGATAGTAGGGGTTAGGGTTAGAGATATGGCATTTAACGCCACTTTTAACAATATTTCAGTTATATCGTGGTGATCAGTTTTATTGGTGGAGGAAACCAGAGTACCCGGAGAAAACCACTGACCTGTTGCAAGTCACTGACAAACTTTATCACATAATTTTGTATTGAGTACACCTCGTCTGAGTGGGATTCGAACTCACAACGTTAGTGGTGATAGGCACTGATTGCAGAGGTAGTTATAAATCCAACTACTATACGATCACGACCACAATGGCCCCTTCTATTAATAGTATCTTTCCGAAAAGACAAAAAGAATAAAGATATTTTGGTACACTGCAAACATAATTTACAATTTCATGATCAAGCAAATGGTCAAAGAAAATGAAGATACAACAAATTTTTGTGTACTGTGAGAACACATAATAGAGGAAACAGGATTTACGGACAATGACGGACTTCAAAACTACAAGTATTATTTACTGGACTAATAAATACATATCAAAAGTCGAATCGATTTTGAGAATTTGACGATTGTACACAATTTCTACCACATATTCACAATGTTATGCATAACTTAGGGCTTTTACGACATGGAATAATGGACCTTCTTCGATAAAATTATTTAATTTCAGTACATATATACAGCAATACTTCTAACTGGCCTGGCCTACACAATAAATCTAATAATTTTATCTTTGTCTGGAGTTTGTAAACAATTTAGAAAGTAATAAAGCCTACACATTTTTTTTTGTGGGGGGAGGGGGAAGGGGGAAACTTGTCAGTAATTACTTATACAAGGACATTCTCTATCCAGAGTTGTCGTTCCTGCTATGCTACACTCCATCTCTGTCAACGCCCATTTTACAAGATTTTTGTAAAATTTAGAAACAGTAAAAAAATGTACTTAAAATTGTTTTAATTATTGTAAATATCAATAAAGATGAAAATAAATCACTCATTTCAAATCAATTCTCTCTTAAAAATGATTTGTGATCATTTTTAACTTTTTAATTTTTACCTCTGCAAAATAGTTCTCCAAGAAATGGGGGGAAAATCATTGTAAATACAGCTGAAAAGAATTGTTAATTATATTTCATACATGTACCTTATTTTCAGTTACAGCTGCTGATCTTTTTCTCTTTCTTTCCAATGGAGGTGGGGAGTCTGTAAGATCAATATCTGATCCTCCTTCATCCATTAATATAGCCAATTTACTTATCTAAAATAACAAATTCTCATATTTTAATATATCATTTAACACTCATCTTCTAACTAATATACAGGATATATGAAACAGCTGTTCTTTTCAACCAACTTTAAATGTACTTTTATTTGTGAGCTCCAATTTTCATGTTTTCAACAAAATACAATCAGGGTTTTACACTAACCAATTAAGAGTAGGTAGTCCATAAGACTACCAAAGAAATAAAATGTGTAGTCCTCTTATGATGTTGGTAGATCTCTTATTAAGGTCTGAACCTGCTAGGGGGCATACATCATCAAGAAAAGTTTGAAAAATTCGATGCAAAATCCTGCTATCAGAGTAATTTCAGAGGCAAACAAATGTCCGTTTTTGTTGGGAAAAATGATTTTTTTACGTATACAGAAATAAGAAAATATAAAGATGCAGTTATTCAGTGACACTAAATTTATTCCACATGTCATGCCCTTATTTTCGATATAAGACAACTACTTATAAGTTGATTTCCATGACGACTGGAATGTGTGATTGATCGATGTGTATTCTTTTTTCTTTATCATATTGCATTTGTGAATCCCTCTATTCTTCAGTTGTTGTAGCTTTCTTGGAGGAGGTGGCCTAATGCCAAGAAAACTATCCAAAGACATTTTTGTTTTTTTCAATCAGTGTCGATTATACGCATATTTTAATCCAATTGTATATTTGTCAAACAGCACTTTCACGATCCTGATAGTGGCGATACAATGTAAACCTCACCACTTATAATAATTGGCCCCCACATATTGCAATAGGGAATATCGTATGTAAAAGACTGAGATGTTCCCGGGAAAATGCTCACAAAAGCCTCGAGAAGGGGTGATATCAAGTGCGGTACTGTGATACAGCTGATATACAATATGATAAGGAAAAAAGCATGTTCACTTGCATAATAAAACAAATTTCATAGATTTTAGATATTTATAATTACAGTTACAAGTACTTATGACTGAATTTCAGGTTTTCTGAAGGATACACCGAGAAAACAACATAAAAAAATAAAAAGTCAGATAAGTAAAAGATAAATATAGAATGACAGAAAGGGCTTTCTAAACGACAGAATAATTTGGTCTATCTGAAAGACTACTCATTACAAAGTTTCAGGCAGTCCTCTATAAAATTAGGTGGGCATTGGACTACAATTACTGAATTAGTGTCAAAGCCTGACAATGATCATTGGGCTCTTGAATATATGGTGTTAAATCAATGGAAATGTATTTCGTTGGATTTTAAATTGTGTAGTTTTAATCCACCACTAATTCAACAAAAATGTGTACCACACGAATAATAATACTTTCACACAATTTTTTTAAGATTGTTTGATAAAAAAGGGACATTTTGTGAATATTTATATATCAGATATTTAAATAAACTGATTGATATGAAAGTGGACACGATACACGTTTTTTTTATTTTGAAAAAAAGAGGAGACATTATCCTGCCCCCTAGTACCTGTGCAAAATCGTTATTTCTTTTGTCTATCATAACAAAAATTGAAAGTTCAACATATTTTCAGGGGCCAGGTACAGGGTTACAACATTTACCCATTACTACAGTGTATTACTATTAATATGCTAGTACTAGAAGTGTGATACTGGGACTATTCACTACCATTTACAGCACTACTGTGGACACTCACTTGTTCTGTCTTCGAAATAATCTTTGCATATATAATGCATACCAAGGATTTATATAGTAAACTATATAAATCCTTGTGTATACCTAGTACATAGGCCTTTACAAGATTTTTGTCAACTTTGTACACACCGGGAAAGAAACCGGAAGTACAATAAACGTGAAACAAACACCTTTAATAGGATTCCGAAAATATTTACGAAAGCAAGTACAACTCCCCCAAATTTCAAACTTGTACCCTATTTTAAGACAACTCGCTCCACTTAAAAATGATCAAAAATTATTTAAGAGAATAAATATATTTTTTGTCACACAAATCAGGACCGCATTGTACGACTACATGACGTTTCATCCCATAACCAAAACGGACCATAACCAAAACGGACTACACTAAAACGGACCATAACCAAAACGAACCAGAAAAAAATATGTATTGCAAGAATCTTTATTTAGTTTTTTGGTTTTTTTTTGTACGTTTATTGGGTTTTTTTAAGACTTGTCTTAATTGTGATAATTACTTTTTAGATTTATGAGTAAATCAAATTAGTACAGGTAATGAAGCCAAGTAATTAATGGTGTTTTAATTGGTTTATGACACCCAAATCACTTTTAATTAGATTAAATGATTTGATTATCAGGTGATTGTGTAAGTGTGTGTTGTCTTGAATTTACATTTCTGGAGCAATCTGCACAGTGGTCTGTCCCCATTGTGAGAATGATAATGAATGGAAACAAACTCCACGTTCTTTTATTGTCTATGAACCAAAAATCAAAGAAATTTACTCGTTTTTGTAATGGAATTTATCAAAATTCCATGTACTGCAATCGGTTAATCATATCTTAATTACTATGTACATGCTCTTTTTTATCAACCCAAGCCCATATTCTTTGGGGGAAAACTAAGATTAGAGCATTGAGGGTTTAATCATCTTTGTAAATTAAAGTTAATTACATCAAACCAAATTCTTTAAAATTAATTAACTTTTAATCAAATAAAAATCAAATTAATCATAATTGTAATTAAGTGTGTAACAATTAATTGTATGATTTGACTAAAAATGTGCTTGCAATTGTTTTTTTTTTTTTGGCAAATTTATGGGCACAAACGAAAATATCTTTATGATTAAAACACACTAAACAAATTAATACATATAATTAAATACATATAAAATCATAGAAATAATACATAAAATATCATTTTTTATTTCAATAATCCGTTTTTGCTATGGTCCGTTTTGGTTATGGGATGAAACATCCGGTAGCGCATTGTACATGTACATGTATAGTATATATCTCATTTAAAAAAAATCACAAATTTCCAAACAAAATATATAACTTAATAAAATTAAATAAAAAATAATAATATTCTAAAATTAAGCCAATTATTCATACAACTCCTGGGCAGTCATACAGGACTTGTATCTTGTCTTGGGTAATACGATCTTAGATAATATTTTAACATTGATTTCAATGTGACACTGTAAATCAAAATTACTCAAATTACATTAAAAATGTCAGGGCCGTAGCTACCCCAAAATGAAGTGTACTCAAATCTGTTTAAGAGTCTGGTCAGGTATCCTCCCCCACCTCGTAGAGGTGGTTTTACGGCAGGGGGTCTAGCGGCCGGCAGAAGCTCTGGGGTAAATGGTGCAAAATCCTGCATTCTCGCAATTTCCTGGCACTAAAAATGATCCCACGGAAACCCAATTTTCATGAGCAACAAGTCAACTTTTGAACATAAATTTTGAGAAATAAAATTTTAAGTAGAGCAATACAAATATGTAGTTGACTTGGAAATTTTATTTTGTCAAATGTGTAGTGGGTTAAGCTTGATTTGGAATCAAATACAATTAACATATGGTGCAAGGATAGTTTTTACATATCATTTTTGAGAAAAATACATAAATAAATTGAAGCACATTTCTCAATGTTTTTATTTCGGAAGTAAATTGGTAGTCTTTATAATTTCAACTCAATTGTCAAAGTTAATCCTGAAAAATCAAGGACCATTTCCTTTCCTTTCTTCTACTAAAGATGTCCAAAACCGTGTCTGCTGAGATTTGTTTTTCACAGTATATGTTCAATAGACCAAGCCCAGACAAACGATTGGTTGTCATTGTATTTCTCAAGTAGGTCTTCACTCTTCTCATGGTACTGAAAGACCGTTCCGCCGTTGCCGTCGAGACCGGCATACATGCAAATACGTTAAGTATATTGAAGATTCCTGGATACAGATCCTTGTTTACAACATTTAATGTTTCCTGTAAGTTTTTAGGAATGTCATCGATATCTCCAGTCCATTTTGCTAACTACCTCCGTATTTCTGATCGAAATTCTTCTATGGTAACATGAGCATCATTTGCATATGCATCAATGATTTCGTCTCCAACAGCTAGAATAAGTTGAGCAATATTTTGTGGGACATACCGCGGCTCTGCTGTCAGCAATCTTGTATTTAACTCTGTTATCAAATGATCGAAGAAAGGTAGATACATGTTCAGTTTCCAGTATTCAGAAGGGGTTTGAGCTGGTGCGTTGGGTCTGTTACGTTGGGCACCACGGTAGCTAGGCATTGAAGGTTCCGTATTGACGGTTGCAGCTAGTTCAACTGCAGAATCGTACAGGGAGTTCCATACTTCGGGGTCATTTCTCTCCTCATTTAGCTGTCTTAAAATAACCTTGGATTCCTCAGCGGCAACGAAGAGGTCACATTCTTTTTTTTGCAAGAGGCAAGACAATCCAACAAGTGCTGATATAACATGTTCTGAAGCAACAAGGGTAATTATAAAGTCAAACTTTTCGATAGCAGCTTGATATGGACCCGCCTTAGAATCACCATGTTGTACAGCTAACTCTCCCAAAGCTGCATGAGCAGTTGAAAAGGCAGATTTGAATGTGAAAAGGGCTTCTGATCTGGCGGCCCAGCGCGTTTCACATAGAGCTTTCAGCTTTTGGCGCCCTTCCATATTGGCTTTTGCGGTGTCGTCATTAGCAAGATGCTCTTTAAAAATGCCCAGCTTCTTTGCGGAGTAGTCAAATATGAATGCGATTTCCTGTAGCGTATTCATCACGTTCCGGAATAACGGCTCCTTACAAGCGTGAATGATTGATAGGTTAAGATTGTGTGCTTTACAATGAGCATAGACTGCTCCAGGTACTACTTCCTTAATTCTTGCCTGTACGCCTCTGTATTCCCCTGCCATATTGGCAGCCCCGTCATAGCACTGGGCACGCATTTTATCTACTTCAACACTGTTAGCTCTAAGGTTCTCCAGAAAAAATTATGTTAGAGACTCTCCAGTGGTTGATTTACATTCCGCAAAACCTATAAACTCTTCCCGAATTCGCAATTCATTTTGGTCATAAAAGCGCAGACATAGCGCCATCTGTTCTAGCGTGGCAACATCTGTAGCCTCGTCTGCCATGAATCCAAAACATGGGGCTGCATTACAAGCTTTGACTGTAGTCCTATATCTGCACTATTTCATTTTTTAAACATAATTCCTCAACCAGGAAGAAAAAAGATACATCAAACATCTTATCTTAATTAGATTGTTGTAGAGAATATGTTTTATTATATTATATGTGAAAATCCAATAAATGTGTAATTTCATTGGTTTAGACTAGTGTAAAATTATTCGTTAGCACATGGAAAAGGGTAATATTCCACGGTAACACATTTAAAAGGTTAACATTTTACATTGTTG
Organism: Bathymodiolus brooksi; assembly: GCA_963680875.1. Taxonomy (NCBI): domain Eukaryota; kingdom Metazoa; phylum Mollusca; class Bivalvia; order Mytilida; family Modiolidae; genus Bathymodiolus; species Bathymodiolus brooksi. The sequence continues at coordinate 62,655,280 of OY804575.1, forward strand.
CACTCTCTCGTGCAGAGTATCCATCACCTTTCAATTTGTTGATTCCGTGCCAGTAAATCATACTGTACAAAAATTAAAGAGAGGAAATAACAGTAAATAACATCACTGTGTACAAACTGACCCGGCAAAAAATGTTTGGACTCGTGCATATCTAATTCCGGAACGGAACTGGACTGTAAGAAGGCAAGAAGAAGGTAAGCATTCTGTTTATTTAGTTGTTTTTTGCATGAACTTGGGGGAAATAAATGCTTTATTAACCATTTCCTGCTGTCAGATGAAACATTTTGGCTATGTCATCGTATATTAATTGAGAAATAAGCGATAATGTGCCGCAAAATGACGATCAGCTTGACCCCAACCCCGAATTTCACTCACTTTCTCTTTGAATTGCTCACATTGAAAGGATGATTGGACTAAAAGGCCAAAACGGTACTATGGAATAACTTGGAAATCCAAAAGCAATGCACATATTGCATTCGGTGATATTTCTTCAGTGATCCCAGATGATTTTTTTTGTGCTGTCAAAACTTACAGACACCATTACAATAGGGTATTTCACTGGTGACATAGTAAATGGCAGTAAAGTTCTTCTAGAAATCATTTTAAACAGTAATAAAAGTTGGAAAGTTCTGATAAGAGGGAAAACAGTAAACCCGGGCAAGATAGGTCTTGATGAATTATACAATTTAGATTCAGTGTTTGAAATTGTTCGCCAAATGAAATACTGTAGGGCAGTTCCTGAAGTTGTAAAATCAAAGGAAAACTTGGCTTACCTTAAGGACTTTATATCCAAAGTGGGAGATGAAAACTCCTCAGAAGTGTGCTTCCGGTCAAACAGCTGCACAATATTTCTTGAATTGAAAATATGTATGTTGTGGTTCCTCTATGACTGACTGATCATCTTGCTGTTTCTTAAATCAGTATAGCCATGAGGGCTCATGCACCAAAGACTTAAACACAAGCGGACAATGTCTCTGTTCCACCGACGTCCATTTTGATGCCTCTCAAGTGCCATTTTTTGTGAAAACAGAAAGGTCTTCATTTTATCAGGACAATCAGGAAATATTTTATTCAAAATTATTGACATGTCATTATCATCATTTTCACATAATGTAATATCAATCATTCTCATAAGGGAGGGCCTTTTCACTCAAGGAGTTACTTACCGTTACTTGTTGTATACTTTGAATATCTTGTTTTGTGATGTCAACAGTACAAGTATTCTCTTTCACTTTTATTTGACTTTTGTAATTTTTTACAGTAAAGACAAGTATCTGAGATGATGTTTGCAGTTTTAAATGGTAATATTTGTGTGCAATTTTTTTTAAGGAATTTGCTACCGAAAGTCCAGTAGCCTTGGCTTTATATTTTTTATTTATTTCGGTTAAATCAACATATTCTGTATCTTGTGCAGATTCTAAATTTTCTATAAGCCAATTTATCAATTTATCAATAAAATCACTCATATTTGGATGTAAGCAGGTATTTCGTAGGTATCTTCTTTTCACAACTTTTTTCCAGTTAAAAAAAGTCCGCCTTTTAATTTCCCGGACTTTTCGTTCGTAATTCTCGGTATTTTTTATTGTTTCAGGCAAAATTCTGAACATCTCGAAAGGCCATTTCTACTACCATCAATCAAAATGTCGAAGTCAGCGAGTGTTTTCAAGGATAAAATCGTTCAGCGGAGCCGTCAATTGTGATTCGAATGGATAAAAGTGACCGATTCGAAGGAGTATATTGATTATTGAAAGGAAGGAACCCACAGACATGTGATGTTTGGAAAGTTATAATTATTTTTTTTGAGTTTGAAACCAAGTGGTACCTCTGATAAACAAAACGAGAGTGACTTACCTTCTACCTATATATACATCAGTCGACCCGGACGTGTCAGAAAACCTGTTTGTCAGTATTCCCATATATTTTCCAAGGGAAATATGTCAGAAATAAGAAAATAAACGAAAATAAATTGGTGGGCGGTACCACGACATGGGGTACCATATGGGGTCCTGTCTACGAGCACATGTGCAAAAAATTAGAACTAGCAGATAATATAAATGTTTTACCAAATGAAAGTCAGTTGTGTTATCTGGTTCAAAATTTCATCCGCATTACTGAAGACGGATGATGACGTTCTGTCGTTGTATATACAATACCTTCTAGAATATACAAGCAATTCGTCTAATGCTCCTTTCAGTGAAATACAGAACGAATATGCAAATTTACCAAGGAATTATACAGATACAGGCACTTCAATAAAAAGTGGCGGGGTTAAGCTAAATGTTATGTACCCACGCCTCCTCTATGTGAATTCATGTAGGTGTTTTCCACATGTAAGCAAACTGTTACCAACCGTTGCATATAACTGGATGAGTATAGCTTGTTATAAAGAATGCTCTAATCTTGAAATTAATACATAATCATTATATCTAATCTTCGTGAAACAAAATTTGGCCTTAATCATCATCTACGTAGTAAATAGTATACAAGGCCATCATCGTAAGACATAATAGGGAAACAATATTCAACTTTGAACCCAAAAAATAAGACGGTGACGTTGTAAAAAGTCTGGACTGGGATGCACAAACCTCAATTAAATTTAAGTCTCAATTAAACCTTAAGTGCAGGTTAATTTCATGTACATTTTAAGTAATTTTGTGTGTTTAATTGAATCTTAAATTGAATTAAGGTTTGTGCAACCCAGTACATCCTTAATACAAAGTTCGAGCGTAATAGCGTATAAGTTATGAAATATAAACTCCATACGTGGGTGCAGTTGTTACTATCAAGGTGTGGAAAACCGTTATAATGTAAAAAATTAAATGCGTGTCTTTTGTCATATAGGGTCTGGTTTTATAGGAATTTGCATTTACAATATTTATATAAACAAGAAAGTGCTAAAAACAATTAATAATAAGTTAACTGTTTATGGAACATTTGTCAGCAGAATTACTAATTATATGTTCATGTACATATATATTGTGCCAGGTGTAAAGTAATAATTAATTAAACTTTTCAATAATGGCTATCTTTACATCTCTTTGATTGAATCGTCATCAATAGAAGGCGTTAATTACCAAATGTAATAAATATGATCAAGTTATTAACACTTTTTGTACAAATCTGATATCGTTTGAAAAGGGAAATGTAAAGTTAATATCTCGGATGTTATCTGCACGTTAAACTGGAGACACATACTGTACAACATTTGTATGTCTCTGGTTAAACTGACCCAAAATTGCTTAGCACCGCATAGACATAAGTGGCTATGGGTCTAGATATTGTGTACATATATTTGTTTGCCTTTTTTTAGAGACCTGTTTGAAATTCCGACTTAACTTATTTTATTTCTAAAGATTTTGCGATTATTTGTGGAATTTGCTAATTTATTAATAAACAAATATCACATCAGCATTTACTACACTATAAAACTTCAAATTAGCATAGATGTAGTTACTAGTACAACTATCCCTTCACTTTTACACGAGCTTCTGTGGAGATTATTTTACAGGCTCAGTTATCACATCTACAATGTACTAACTGTTGAAAATCTGTCGTTTTGTGTTTTGTTTTGCTTTGTTTTGTTTTTTGTTTGTTTGGTGGTTTTTTTTGGCAAATGACCAATTTTACGATCACATCATCAGCATTTTTCGTAATCTAAATATGTGATGTAACTTTATGTAGCAATACATTCCATATTCTGTATATTATAAAATAGATTTAATAAGACTCAAACAGACCCTGCCAAAATGCTTTTGCATTTCTATTGGTACAATAATCTTTAGTCATTTAACTTCTTCAATAAATGCAAGCTGCGTTCATAAAGAGATAAATGGTTCTATTAGCCTCCAATACCAGCTACGTAACACACTGTTAGAATTGTTCTAGTGCTAGCTAATCATCTGACATGGTTGGTGTTATTGTAAAGAGGTAGGAGGTAAAACACACAGGTAGGATGTAAAGCACACAAGTCAATAACGTTACATTTTTTCCCACCAAGTGATGCCATTTGAACAGTAGGGCCACAATTTAGTGTACGACACACATGTACATTGTATGCAACGGGTTTTCCTGCAAAATAATGTATTTTTCCAAAATAAAAGAAATATTAGCAAATTAGATTTATTTCGATAAAAAAAGTATTTGAATATCTTTTTTTTTTTTTTTTTAAACACAAATAATTTTATTGCACTAAATTGCTGTTAACAATTCACTAGGTATACAACTTTTACCTAGTATCCCTAGTTGTTAAGAATTCACTAGGTATACAGCTTTTACCTAGTATCCCTAGTTGTTAACAATTCACTAGGTATACAGCTTTTACATAGTATCCCTAGTTGTTAACAATTCACTAGGTATACAGCTTTTACCTAGTATCCCTGGTTGTTAACAATTCACTAGGTATACAGCTTTCACCTAGTATCCCTAGTTGTTAACAATTCACTAGGTATACAGTTTTTACCTAGTATCCCTAGTAGTTAACAATTCACTAGGTATACAGCTTTTACCTAGTATCCCTAGTAGTTAACAATTCACTAGGCATACAGCTTTTACATAGTATCCCTAGTTGTTAACAATTCACTAGGTATACAGCTTTTACCTAGTATCCCTAGCTGTTAACAATTCACTAGGTATACAACTTTTATCTAGTATCCCTAGCTGTTAACAATTCACTAGGTATACAGCTTTTACCTAGTATCCCTAGTTGTTAGCAATTCACTAGGTATACAGCTTTTACCTAGTATCCCTAGCTGTTAACAATTCACTAGGTATACAGCTTTTACCTAGTATTCCTAACTGTTACCAAGTCACTAGGTATACAGCTTTTACCTAGTATCCCTAGTTGTTAATCAATAAATAGCAAGGGATTTTGTATTTAGTGAAGCTTATTTCAAAATAAATATTGTTAGTACACATTTTAAAGATAATATACAGTATATATTGTAATTATGAATATTTAATAAACATATAATAGCTGTCTATAGTGATTTCACCTGGTTTTTGCATTTACAGTATCCGGATTTTTTGACACTTTCAAATATTTGAATATCTCATCTGAAACCACTAGGTAAAATTTGTATCATTACACAATGTACATGAACCTGCAAACCTACGAACTTGGCCGATGTTACTGGAAAAGAAATAGTACGAGGAATAACAGCTTCAACTAATGTAAACTTTGTTATTTTAATCAAAGATAAGACAAATGACAGAAATAAACTGTAGGTACATGATTAACATTGGTGTTGTGCAAACGTTTTAGACGTTTGTATACATTTAGGCCTATATGGTTCTCGTTATTATGCTGAACGAATATGTGCTACAGCTTACCAACGGTAGTTGAATCTCATTGAGGGAAGAACAAAAGCACAAAAGCATTCTTCGGTTGAATTTTATAATAAACTATTTAACATATGAACATAGTATCTTTTCATGATCCAGTGGGAGCTGATACATTGATTCTATGGTTGTAACTAGCTGATAAATCGTCTCTTGAAAGCCAGTGACAACCATACAATATACCTCTCCACTGGACACCGAAACGATATTCAATAATTTTTACAAATATTAAAAGTATAATGTCGTTGATTTTGGTGATTTTATTTGTCAGGATATTTTTTACAAGAAGTACATTAAAAACATAAATTAACACTAATTATCAAGATTTAAAGTAAAAAGTCCACCCAATAATCAAAACACATCTCGAACATAAGTTCCTGTCTGTACGACGGTATACTCCCCTATTCATATGAACTTAGGTGACCATTTACTACGCATGCTGTTGGTTTTTTTGGGGGGAGGGGGGTGTCTGCCGACGGAAAACCTGCACGCGAACGTACGAGAATTTAAACTGATTCTGCTAGAAAAAGAAGCAGGAAAGAGGTTTTAGTGTAATAATAAAACATGAATTAAGATAGGCCACCAACATGACCGTTGGATGAGAATTGAAGGAAGGGTTGATAGTTCAAACTCATGCTGAAGTGTTAACATCAGTGCCATTGCGCATGTAGTTTAGAAATTGGGGAATGCATATAATGATGCTGGGAGACAAGCTGCACACAAAAAACAACGAAAAAACACGTTTTTTTTTGTCGAATCGCATCAAAAGACGTTTTATACTCATGTTTTGAAGGTACAAATATATTAATTTTCAACTGAAGCAAAACATTCATTTTTTTTTACCAAAATCAACGACATTATACTGTACCTTTAAGAGCAATTAAGTGTTCAGCAAAAACTGTCGCTATTCATTTTTAGCCTACCTTGTCAAATGTAACATGAGCTTTTGCCATCACTTTGCGTCCGTTAACTTTTCACATTTTAATCTTCTCCTCTAAAACCACTAAGCCAAATGAACTGAAACCTTTTTAAGCATCTATGGAAGGTCCTCTGTGCAGATGGCTAACATCGTCCCGATCCGTTTACAAACATGGCCGCCAAAGTCAATTCTTGTTTCTTATTGGTCGATTTCTAAAAAATCTTCTCCTCTAAAATCGCTTGGCCAAATAAACTGAAACTTGGTATGAAGCATCTATGGAAGGTCCGATATAAAGATTGCTCATTTCGTCCAGATCCGTTTGAAAACGTGACCGCCACAGGCAATTCCTGTTTCTGATTGGCACATTTCTAAAAAATCTTCTCCTCTGAAACAGCTTGGCCAAATGAAACGAGACTTGGTAGGAAGCATCTATGGAAGGTCCTCTATTAATATTGCCCCATTTCGTTTTGCTCCGTTAACAAACATGGCCGCCACAGGCAATTCTTGTTTCTGATTGGTCAATTTCTAAACAAAATCTTGTCCTCTGACACCGCTTGGCCAAATGAACCGAAACTTGGTATGAAGCATCTATGGAAAGTCCGCTATGAAGATTGCTCATTTCGTCCTGATCCATTAACAAACATGGCCGCCAGAGGCAATTCTTGTTTCTGGTTGGTCAATTTCTGAACAAAACCTTCTCCTCTGATACCGCATGGCCAAATGAACCGAAACCTGGTATGAAGCATCTATGGAAGGTCCTCTATAAAGCATGCTCATTTCGTTCCGATCCGTTTACAAACATGACAGTCACAGGCAATTCTTGTTTCTGACTGGTCAATTTCTAAGCAATCTTCTCCTCTGAAACCGCTTGGCCAAATGACCCGAAACTTGGTAGGAAGCATCTATGGAAGGTTCTGTATAAAGTTTCCTTCTTAAAGCAGAATGAAAGGTGAGAGACACAGGCTCGGCCAACTGAGCCTCTAGTTTTCCATTGTCTACATAAATCAGAACATATGTATTTCTTTAAATGCTGGTCTTGGATATTCTTCGCTTAGTAATTTTTGGTTTCGACATGACTTTCAAGATTTATTTAATCCAAGAATGTGAATCCATAGGAAATACATATATCAACCATTTTTTATACAACATTATATGATCAAGTTTGTCAATGACTTGTGACAGATCGCTGGTTTTCTCCAAGTACTCCGATTTCCTCCATCAATAAAACGGATCGCCATGATATAACTGAAATATTGTTGAAAGTGGCGTTAAACACAATAACCCTTATACTATGAAAAATTGTAAAATCAGCCCACAGATTAATACAAATACATGCATAAAATAATATGGGGTATACTTCTGTATAAGACAATTATTTTATTCCAATGAATTAGGATCATATAGTAATTAACCAACTTTGTAGTTTTGGTTACAATCTGAATTTCATGATGGCTGCCACATAAAGTAACATGGAGTGCTATTTTGACTACATTAAAACTAGGTAAGCCTAGTGCGGATTCACACGGTTTTGCCAACATTCTAAAAAAGGAACAGCCCCGCAGGGATCGGTGGCCTGTTTATCAGACTCTACTATTTTCCACATAACCATTTACATCCGCTAATTTCTAATTCTCGGGAGCTTACTCCCACCGAGTGCTGCACTGGACCCGCATGTGACCGTAGACTCATCGTGTACCAAATATGCACCCCTCACGCAAAATCATGCGTCCGTACATACGTAAACGATTGCATGCTAGTTGTAAAAACTGAATGTTTTTTTTCTCTGTTCAGTTGTTGACCTTTTTGTTGTTTTTTTACTTCACTGTTTGCCATTTACCCATTTCAGCTGCTGTTCACTTTAATCATCTGTTTTTCGCACAATCAGTTGGCAACATGTTAATGAATGGACCTTATCTAGTCCCCTCTAAGAAGTTATCATGAAAAGGTCGACATTATATCCAACAGCAAAACAAACACTCCCCAGTTAAACCTCGAAATCAAAGGTATGCTAGGGGCCGTTGTAGCCGTGATCGTATGGTAGTTGGATTTACAACTACCTATGCAATCAGTGGCTATCACCACTAACGTTGTGAATTCGAATCCCACATAGGCGAGGTGTACTCGATACAACGTTATATGATAAATTTTGTCAGTGACTTGTGACAGGTCGGTGGTTTTCTTCGGGTACTCCGGTTTCCTCCACCAATAAAACTGACCGCCATCATATAACTGAAATATTGTTGAATATTGTTGAAAGTGGAGTTAAACACCATAAACCAACAATAAACTAAAGGTATGCTTCTAACCCTTACCACTAATTAGACGATTGATTTTAATTAATTATTATTCATGGTATTAATAGATCAAACGGTAAATAGGAAACAACAATTTTAGTCATTTCTATTTATTGGGTAAACCTAGCTATGGTGCTACAGTAGCTGGGCAATACAATTTAAGCAGTCTTGCATGACATTTCATGGAACCATGCTTCGTAGGAATTAATGTTTTAAATCATCATTTCTGATTGGCTGAGGAGAAGTGATTATGTTCTAAGCATTCAATATTTATTAATTGAATACTGAATTGTGAGGTGTTATGCTGATAATATATATGACTGCAAAAATTTAAATATATATATATATACAAACGTCTAAGCAAGTGACAACCATACAATATATCTGTCCCACTGAACCTGAAAGTTACTTGTGATACTAGGTTAATACTAAATATTAAATATACGTCTGAAAATTAAACCAAACAATGTTAGAATTAGATTTTTGAGCTGTCAAATTTTTGTTCTTCCCTCGACGGGATTTGAACTCACACCATTGATACACTGCAGCACCATTAACTTAGCCTTACGTCCAGGAGGGAAGAACAAAAATTTGACAGCTCAAAAATCTGTTTGGTTTAATTTTCAGACGTATATTTAATATTTAGTATTAACCTAGTATCACAGGTAACTTTCAGATCCAGTGGGACAGATATATTGTATGGTTGTCACTTGCTTAGACGTTTGTATAATATACTTTATTTCCTGTGACTGTATAATGAATTCTTCATTATCCTGTACAATATATATTAAAAATTGCTGAGTTAGATTGCTGTCAAATTATAATATTAAGTATATGTGTACCATCTACACACGCTTATACACATGTCTTATGTCTATCCCTAGATTTGCCTTACGAGACAAGGTAACACTACGATTATTGAAGCTCCTTTTATAGGGGGTGGATGTGGTCGAGTGGTCTAGGGCGCTGGACGTAAGGCTAAGCGAATGGTGCTGCAGTGTATCAATGCATATGGTGTGAGTTGAAATCCCGTCGAGGGAAGAACAAACATTTGACAGCTCAAAAATCTAATTCTAACACTGTTTGGTTTAATTTTCAGACGTACATGTATATATATATATATATATAAACGTCTAAAATGGTTTGTAAAACAACACCAAGTACACAAAACAAAGTGATAAAGAATTAAACACTTCGTTGAATGACAAAATTTTCGTCCCACCGAGAGACTTTATCAATGTCTAATTAAATAAAATCTCGAACCAATATAGCGACTTTACAATTTCAAAAAAAAAGTTTTTGACGGTCCATGTGCGGGACAAAAGAACCAGAAAGTGCACATATGAAACTACATACATAAAAGAATGGAAATTCTACATATAAATTAATAAAAGTATAATAACAATAATATAAATGCACAATAGGGCTACACATTTAAATAAATGTTATATTAGAAATAAAAATAAAAATGAGACATTATTGGTAAATGTATCAAATAGCAGTGTCAAAATATTTTTGAAAACGGTATATATATATATATTACAGACGCTGATGAAGCTTGTCGGTCAAGCGAAATATCCGTCGATTTAATTATAATTATAGTCTTTTTGTAGACTTATAGTTATTTTTGTTACATTTTAACATCTTTTTTTGATATCGTTGTGCTAACATTTTAGACGTTTATATATATATATATACAGCTCAATAATCTAATTCTAACACTGACATCACTGTTTGGTTTAATTTTCAGACGTATATATAGATTTCTATATAAATAAACGTCTAAAATGTAGCACAACATCAAAAAGATGCTAAAATATAACAAAAATAACTATAAGTTTACAAAAAGACTATAATTATAATCAAATTGACGGATATTTCGTTTGACCGACAAGCTTCATCAGCGTCTCAAATCAGATTGTCACGTAACCATCAGTTATCGTGACGTAAAAATGATAATCTTGAACTTTATATTATTCAAATATATATGTACACTAATTTATAAACAATATGAAAACAATGAGAAAAGGTAATGACGAAATTTACAAACTAGCTAAGGACCAGGCACTGGTTAAAAAGTTAAAAAAAAACCAAAAGATTTAGGCCTTTTTGTTTATGCCCTACGGATGTAACGTTCGTAACTCGCGGATCCAAAAACTATCTTTTTTGTCTTTGATTCTCTTTCCAACTTGGATTGTGGTTAATGATATAAATTTGGGATCTACCAAAGTCATCCAATGAGTGCCCCGGCGACACAAAGTGTTGATTCACGGGCAAGAGCGTCTTTTTCGTCAGCTCACTTCCGTGTCCATTCATTCGTTTGTTGAATGGTTGGACACTTTCTCCTACGTATTGCGACCCGCAGACGTGACAGTCAAGGAGGTAAACCACATTAAGTGTTTTGCAATTGACATTGCAAAAGATCTTATACTCCTTTCCTGTCGTCTTGCAATGGAACAATTGTGCGTGTTGCACTTGGAGACAGCATTTGCAACGCTTGTCACCACATGGTTTACACTGGCCGACCGTCGATGAAGATCTAGATACCGCAGCTCTGACCAGTGTATCCTTAATGCTTTTAGGTCTTTTCTCTAAACAGGGATGGTAAGTGAGAACAAGGGGAACCCGTTTGCTGATCTTTTTTTCTTTGTACTCCAGGAGGTCATTTCTGTTAATTTCACTGGCCTTTGAAAACCCACTCTCTATAACTTTGTCATTATATCTCCGTCTCTTCAAATGATGGCGTAAATATCATAGTCTTTGCTTGGTGGTTTCAACAGTAGAGCATATTCGTTTTACTCTAATGGCTTGGCTGAATGGGATACTCTTAAAACTGTACTTAGTGCTATTTACGCCATCATTACGGTTTTCACAGTTTTCCGGTTGTTGACTGATTTTGTCTGTTTATATAATTATGAGTTTTGACTTTCCCTTTGTAAGATTGTTCGGAGTTCGGTAATTTTGTTATTACCTTTATTGAAGAGACCCGCAAAGACTAGGAGATTTACGTCATCATTTGAAGAGACCCGTTTCTTCAAATGATGGCGTAAATCTCCTAGTCTTTGCTTGGTGGTTTCAACAGTGGAGCATATTCGCTTTACCCTAATGGCTTGGCTGAATGAGATACTCTTAAAACAGTGCTTAGCACTAAGCACTGTTTTAAGAGTATCCCATTCAGCCAAGCCATTATGGTAGTATGACACCATAGCCAAGGAATAAGTACGGGCGGGACGGGGCATCTGTGTCTTACAAACGCATTATCTAGTTTTAGAGGGCGGTTTGTCTCTCTGCCATAACATTTTCTCTTCGATTTTCATTCATTATTTTAAAACATCATATGACTAGGACAATAGACGGGAAAGAAAACCCAAAGTTGAAGTAAAAAAAATCCACATCTTAGGACATTATACAAACCCGAGAAACAAAGAACGAACGGCAACTCAACAAAACATACATGCAAACACACACAAGCAACACAAACTATCGATGAAAAGGGAACAAACTCAGGTCCTCCGGAAGAGTAAGCAGTTCCTACCTATTACGATGCTCGTGGTAAGAACGAAACCAAAACTAGGAGATGTATATGTGGTATATACTAGTATAATTGGAATCGAGCTTGAACTGCTCAGGAGGGGTTCAGACTTAAAATCAAAACTATGTACATACTGGAAAATATCAAAAGTTGCTAGGTAAAAAACCCATGATGAGCTATTTTGATAAATCATGTACCACTATCTTAATGTATGTACATGTACGTGTAACGGACGGACTAACAATCCTAGTATATTTCCATATTAAGTAGCATACGTACATTGGTGTTATAGATGTGAGATCTCTCCAAATAAAAGACTGTTCATTCTCACTCTCATCATCAGGTGGCTGCAGCACAGACAAACTTTCGGCGACTGGATATACTTTTGATATAGCTGTTTCCATGTGGAAACCTCTGCAAAATTAGAGTTTACAATAAATCGCAAAATTCTTCACCATAATTGAATTAAGCCATTCCATGTAAATAAATGGAAACACGTTTAAGCGTAAATGTGTCACCAACAGTTTTGATTTAATACAGAAGATATAGTTTTTAGAAATATTATATTATACAGGATTTGAAGATAATTAAGTCAAAATGTCTCCGGTTTACTGGTACGAATGCTAGCTTCATAGCTGGCCTCAGTAAGTAATGACAATTTAACTTCATGGGGAGGGCTATGGTTTTTATTCTTGAACATAAATTTTTTTCTCACTCAAAGTGAAAATAATTTTTTAATAATGCGTTTTTTTCTCTTTGGCTCGTAAGAGGGAATGTTTTTTTCTCAGAAAATATAATATTTCTGATGTGTTTAGATATTGGAACATTTTTTTTTATATAAAAACAATACCCCCCCCCCCCCCCCCCCCCCACACACACACTTTCAAGTTATATGGTTGTTTCCTACAATATATTGCCGATGAAGTGGGGTGTGGAATAAATGTCCCTGAGACAACGATCCAACTGCTCAGCAGTCTTCTACAATGGACTAATGCCAACACTCATTGGTGTTCTGTTAACGTGGCGGGGTTAAACTAGTTTTGTGAGATCTCAACCCTCCCCTTAAATTACCAATACCAAAGTACAGAAAAAACACACAATAAAAATCAATATGAAGCGATAGCCAAGAATTAGATCCATAAATAAAAAAATCAGATGCTGCCCAATTTAGTATTTATATATAGGGTACTAGTGATATTTCTCTTGTAGCTTACAGTTTCAGCAAAGTAAATAGAAGCAAACAAATTAAGAATAAATTTGTTGTTGGCTTTGATAATTAACTTTAACAATTTTGCAGTCAGGACCAATTTGGAAAAAAAACAACTTCACAAACCTATTTAGATTCAGTTTAGCATCCAAGAGTTCAACTGCAAAACACTGATGGCTGATGGTATGTCGTCTGGTCGTAACACACCTGACCCTCTTGGATCAATATCTTGGAAACTACCGAAGAAGTTCTCTATGTCTAAGCTACTAACTGCTCTCACATTATAACAACCTCTTTTCGTAAATGTAAAAAGCTGAAGTTTCCTTTCAATGTTAGTCAACAAACCTTCAAACAAGACTTGTGGTATATTATTTATATAAGCCGTTGTTGGTAGAAATTGAAAGAATGATACACCTTTAAGCATTCATTCCCTTAATTGTAGACGTTTGATACACCTATCAGTAGCCGAGATTCCTGCCTCATATTCAGATTGATACCATTGATCTATCAAACGACACATTTCTGCTTCCTTGATATCCCCGTTCTTTTCTAAAGCACAAGCAACCTTTTCACTGAAGGTCGTCTGAGCAAACTCGACGTTTTGCTTGTCAATAAGGTCCCCTACCATGGCAATATTCAACCCTGTACTATTCTCCTCGGCCACTTTTATGAATGCACTTTTCTTTATCCCTTTTGCTGGAATACCCGATTGACATACAAGTCTCCTAAATCCACACAGTTGGCGACAGCTATCGAGTATCATAAATAGGTAGTTTCCTGTAACATCGTTATATTCAGGCGTTGAAAACCAATGCTGATTATTGTATGAATTTAAGTTCTCAGGTACTCCTGCTATGTTTATTATGTCACCAAATGGAGCAAACCTGTGATACCATTCTTCTAGTCGGTCTGGAACTATGTGTTCAGCCTGGATGGCAGATAAAACATCTTTCGGAAACTTTGATACAATTTTCTTGCAAAGACACTGCAGAGTTTTGGCATTCCATGAAGATGTCTTTCTTGATCTTGTAAAGAACGATCCATCACCAAGAACAGTAGACAGAATGGAAACCATGATTTGTTTTGTTGATGATATGTTGACTTCGTATTTCTCGCTTTTTAATTTTCCAATAACAGGCTTAAGTGCAGCCTGTAGCTCATTCCTTGTAAAGTTCCCATCTATTGTTTTTCCGTCCTTAAACAAAGCCTTGAAATCTTCAATATTCATATCCCACTTCCTTTTGGTTGTAGGACTTGCCTTTAGAGATTCAAACATTTTTTCCAAGTCTGAGTAACTTAAGACGTTCTTGGTCGTACTTGGTAATGAGTCGTCTTCTGTTATTGTTGCACTTTGATTTATTTCTTCGTCAACAATTAATAGTGGTTCATCTAATAAGATTTCCGTATCATCTGATTGAGATTCTTCAGGAAGTGGTTCATTATTAAGAACAATTTCCTTGGTTTGATCGTCGAGTTGATCAACTACTTGTAAAGGTGAAGACAACACAGCTGTCTCACTCTGATTGTCCATATTCCTATCAGAAAGGCTGCTATCATCATTTTACCTTCCTAACTTGATCTTTCGAATCATACGTATGATGTTCATGGAGACAGTGATTGAATCATTTTCGAACTTTTGTCCAACATACAAAGCACCTGAGATTGTGTGTTTGGCAATGTCAACAGTGTTGGACACTTCTTCGTATGACTTGCATTTCACTATGTTTCTTTCACAAATTTTCTTAACCAAATCTGAATTAGTTTGAGATTTTACTTGTTTGTAAACGTCTTTCTGAAGCTGTATGATAGTGAGAGGATTGTTGTGTTGGTCTCGGAAAACAAGACGACACCATTGTCCATCAAAACTGCAAACTGGAACGTAAATACCTTTTTTGGTGCATTCTAAGATCGATTCAGTTTGTAGGCAAAGCGAAAGGCATTTTCTGTTTCGCGCAGAATCTGAGCAATTTCATCTTCTACTAATGTTGTTTCTTTCATATTACTTCCAACATGGGTGCAATATAAGCTGTCCACAGATGTATTCAAACAAACATCTGCTGTAGTTGATTTCACTTCAGCGATTAACTCTACATTCTTTTCTTGGAACTCCTTAATTTTGTTCTCAATCAATTTGACATTTCCGGATTTTCTTGTTGGACGCGTCGACCTTGGTCTATAAACCGAGCTTACTTCATCCATAATTTCACTCCATAAATTCTGATCAAAGTGGACCAGCATGACAGTGGTTGTTTCCTTTGCGTAACAAACAAACAACAGTTTTTCTGTCTTTAGAACAAACATTTCTGACAGGATCTGAGTAACATAAGACTTTGGAACAGAATAGAATACTGGAGTTTTATAAGTATTGTCATCGGTCGGAAATGGGCATTTAATCTCAATCCCAAGTTTCGGTACCAAGTCCGTTGTGCAGCAAGACCCATCCGGGCTGACAACTATGGATTCTGCGTTGTGCGTAGCCCAATAGAAACCCTCTTCTACAAACAATAAATCCGGATAGAATACGGGGAGGAATTTCGATACCAATTGTTGCCACGGCGTTTATTTCATTGTCTATTCCATGGGTCATTCTTTTTCTGACGTCTTCATTCACTTCCTGTGGCTTTTGCTTTTTGAACCTGACAAAGTCGAACTGCTCTGTTTGTTTTTTCAATGTATCTAACCCAAGAGCAGCAAAAAGGGTACTACCAGTTACTGTAGCTTTTGACCTAACCTGGTACCACAAATGCGATTTCTGTTTGACAGTTCTAAATGATTCCCTATCAATCGGACAGTCCATCATATTTTCCTCGTCTGTCATTTCAGGCATACTTGGCCGACTAGTTTCAGATAAATGAACATAATTGGCTTGATGCTTCAGGTCAATTACGTTACTAGTGGAGAATAAAAATTCAGACTTATTTAAAGTAGCACAAACTAGTCCTAGCCGGTCTATAAGATCAACGCAAGTTGAAATACAAGAATTCACGTCATGTAGTTGAGTAGATATGGCGCTAATTACGATGCACAGTTTTGACTTCTTCCAGTCACTACCTGCAATTCCTTTAAATTTCTGTAAAAATGCTTGCTTAGTCACTTTGACATTTCGTAAGTCACATACCCGCTGACTTAACAGCTGTATAAGGGGTCGAATCTTCTCACAAAGAACATCTGTTCCAGGAAATGAATCTTCAATATATTGACTGAGGGCAGTTTCGGCTTCTTTGACTGTATCTATTTCGTTCTTAAGTCTGTTTTGTCTTTCAGCTAGCGTAGGTGAAAGTTCAAAACCAAACAGATCAACATCTCCTCCGCTTCCTGAGGTGCTTGCATTGATTTTCTTACCATCTAAACAAAGTTTAAATGTTTTATTTTTATTGTCCATCGATGCAATTTTATCCAATAGATAACTAATTATACCAGGCGAAAGAATGTCGGGAGATATGGGTCCATCCGAAGTTCCCCTAATTCTTTTATAAGGTACAGCGAAATTGATTTTTGAATCACTTGGGTCGAATTCACTCTTTTTTGATTGTCCGAAAATTGGTTGACCTTTGTTCTTTGGTCCACTCATAAAACGTAGGAATTTTCCATGAAATAGTTTGTAACCTACTCTCCAGAATTTACAGACTGTCTCATCATAACGCATTGCCAAAGTGTTTGACATTCCATACCATTTCACAACATCAAGAAACAAAAGAAATGCAATATTGTCAACTGGAAAAGTACCGTTGCTTAACATTGTATAAAAGGTTTTCCAAAGTTCTATCATTCCAAGTTCCCGAGGTTTGTCTACAACAATGGGTGTTTGCTTAATCAAGAATTCAATGTCGTTATCGACATTTTCGTTTGATTCGTCATCTGATATTTCTTCGGCAAAGCAAGATGGGTGTGGTGTGTCAGTTGACTCTAGGCGAATTTTCTTAGAAAGTGGACTTTTGATAATTTCGAGGGGTTCTTGTGGTCTATTTCGTAAACCGACACACAGGAATCCAGGTTCATCAATTTTAATTTCAATCACTTGTACCAATTCCTGAACAGCAGATGGTTCTACGTTAAAATTGTGCGTTCTATTCCCAAATTTTCCAGACTCCAGATTCAGCTCCAAACTTCTTACTTTCAAAAGTTCATGCTGATGCAATTAAGAACCATGTAATACGGCCTTTTCGAAATTTTCATATCCATTATCGCAATAGTAACACCTGTAGGTCTCCATCACAAGACAGTACAGCACCTGAAATAATATTAGAGATTTAGGAAGAATCATTATAAGCAAACAGGGAAAAATCTAAAATTTTACCAAACCGTACACTAGGTTTTACTAGATAGATACCATACCGTACACAGACACAAAACCAAACACGTACACGACCCCCGTGGTAAATAAAGGGTTCTTGGGTCGTTATTCTTGAGATTTGTCTGAGGTATACAGTTGAAAGTGAATGGGAATAGATTGTTATTAATGAGGAACCTTGAAAAAGGCGTTGACAGTCGACTATTTGTACAGAAACGAGGAATGAAATGAAAAATTTTGCAAATCGACACTTTCGATACGTGTTTATTAACGTATTTCAGAAGCTATTTCACGTATTGAGTTATAAAAATGGTATGTATACATGGCAAAATCAATGACAAATCGATACATTATGCTCCTAATTTGTATAGTTTATTATATTCAAAGAAAAACGTACTTTTGTGCCTACCTGTCCTGCCAGTTCAATTCTCCATAAAAACCGGAAGCGATACCAAACAACCGTAGCTGTAACACTTACCATACAGTGATTGAATTGCATTAATGAAAATGTCATTTCCCAAAAAAGCAAAGTGTACACCATCATCTGCATATAGAGCTTTATGTCCATCTTGTAAGTCGGCGTGTGTTATCACTTTAGCGTTACTTTTGTAATAGTAGGTTATTATTCCTCTATTTATTCTCTTCCTAGCCCGTTCCATTGCTTTTAAATTTGAATTATATCTCCATTTTGTACCAGGTAATATCTGCGAGTAGATCAGCAGAGAATTTGGCAACATCTTGCTGACGATAAAAGTTGCATAAATTAAATGTTTTAATACTTCCCTAATGGAACCCATACCAATGTCGTTACCCCCGCAATGGATCACTAAAGCATGAGGCAAGCCGAAACAATTAACCATCGCTTGCACCAAAGGCACTAAAGCTGAAATTTTCATTCCAGGTAAACCAACCCATACCACATTTAAACCATTCTTGTCTAAACCAAGATTGTTTTCCTTTTGGTCTTTGGGTTGTATGTTTCTCCGCCTTTGCAATGATTGATGACCCGATTATCCATATATTTCTCCTAAATAGACCTGAAATTGTTCACTATGATTATTCAAAACCTATTAAAATTTATCAAATTCTAATGTAATTGCTAAATGCTGATGATTTCCACCTACCTAGCTAGCTTTTTACTTTCATCATCTGACTTGCCCAAAACAGAAAAAGAAGTAGCCGCACCTATCCTGAATGAATGTGTATTAAAATCATTTGGATTTAACTTCAAAAGCTTTAAAGCGTTTTTCAAAACTGATACAACCTGGTAACGTGTTAAATATTTATGGTTTAAATGACAAAATAAAGCTCCTTGTACCTTTGGTCTTGCATTCAAATAATTTATCATATTTTTAATTGGACAAATAACCCTGTTGTTGCAGGAATTAATCACCAATTTAGTTGTATTAGCCAACAGATCGGTTTTTGAAGAGGGGATATTCAAAATAACTGTTTCGCCTCCAAAATCTAACGAAATATCTTCAATTCTTAACATGTGTCTCTCTGAATGTTGGGATAGTGCAAATTCACCTACCCTCAAAAAACCAAAAAATGCTAATGAAAAGCAAGCAGCAAAAAGTGTGGCTTCATAGTAAGAATTGCAAACATGTAACAAGACGTTGATAATCTTTTCCAAAATTTCAAAAGTAATGGGCTTTCTAGCATTAACCCTTTTTCTATATAATAATTAGAACCAATTTTGAAACCAAGAAGATCAAAGTCTCCTGGATAAATAGGTAAAAGCCTAAATGCCGATTTCTTTCTTATCAATGCCCCTTTACCTAAATTCCTAGCTATGGAAACCGCATTATCAAATAAAGAGTATTGTACTGAAGTAAATTTCTCATCTATAAAATCATTAACACTACCAAAAGTCGGGTAGGACAAATGTGTTATCAATCGCCAACCTGAAGTCTTTTTGGAATAACACCAATAGGGGAACATCTCAAGTTAGATACTGGGCTGTATTGAAATGGACCTGCAATTCTTCCTAACTGAATTTCATTTTCAACCTTTTCTAATGCGATCCGAGGATTTTCTAGAACCGATTTCAAATATTTTGTTTCAACTGGCAACCTTGGACCATGATAATTAATTTTAAGTCCAGAGGAAAAACCTTCAAATAACTTTCCTGCTATGTCCTTTTTAGGATAATTATTTAAGGATTCTTTTAAAGCAGCTAAATTAATGGGCGAATAACCTAATCTCCAAACATTGTATCGGTCTCTTTCTGAAAATAAGATTTTATAATTTATTTTAAGTTTGGAATATTACCTAGTAGAGGTGGTCTCATATTGAACATTGGAACATATACATTTGGCGGGTTAAATTTCTGAACACTTTTGCGATTGTTTACAAAGGTTTTACCGTATTTTTCGTGAATTGAAAACAAGACGAAGCTGAATGCATGCCACCACATTTTAAGCAATAATGTAAATAAGTGCCATTATTTCGAAAACAGCCTCTTTTGAAATTAAAATCATAGCATTTTCTTTGTTGAGGATTGTTGTAACTATTAACATTTTGTATTCCTGAAGCACCTTTCGCTACAAATCTCAACCATAACACGCCATCTACTTGTGACCAAGGACGAGTTGGATTTAAGGATTTGCGTAGTCTAAATTGTTGATCATACATGTATACTCTATCAAAAGTAGCATCCGTCAAGGCACCTCTTATTATTGACATGCAAGTAAACAATTCAGATGCCATGGTAGTATGTTTTTCTACCAATATTTTGGCATAATTCAAAAAGGCATCTGTCCATGAATCTATCTTTTCAATGTGTTTAGCTTTAACAACTTTGTTAATTTTTTTTTTGTAATTTGTTTATTTTTCCAAGAACAGATTTATACATACATGATTTTATAAACACAATGTTTCAATGCACAAAAGTTACAATGTAAAAACAAGTTGATCTTCATAACATACTGTTTTGTAATAACTTTTGAGATTCAAAGTTAGCAATGCATTTTAAGTTATACAAGGTAACATATATTTTAGTATAATAGATATATATTAATATTAACCACTCAATACCGCCTCCAGATCTAACCATTTTCTTTTAGCATGTTCCTTTTGTACTGGGGACAGATATATCATTGATGCCTTTTCAATATTTATAGCATATTTCAGGAATTCAAGACCACCTTCTAAATCAGGGTCCCTACATTTGCATCTGCAGACATATATATAATATTTCAAAATAATTAAAACATTGTTGATTGTGCCCTGGGCTGAACTGTGTGACTTGTGACTGCTCCCACTCTCCTTTTCAATACAACCCATCTGGACATGTAATCACTGGTGATCTGAATATCATTCAACATGAGAATCTCCGAAAGGTGATTTCTCATGGTCCTAAATTCAGAGAACCTCAACACATCAATTGGAAACATAATTTCAAGATAATTATGGATGCTGTTGAAGATTATGCCAGAAGGTGGATAAAGAGAGAAGTAGACCAAGATCCTGAGTTAGAGTCCTTGTCAGACTGGGTTAGAACAATTAGGTCTCTAGTACAAGGTCGGATTCACAAACTCAAAAATTGTGTTAATAGTCGACCTAAGTCTGTATTTAAAGACCAAGAAGCTGTTAAGTGTCTTTCCTCTCTTCATGACAAATATGTTATCGTTCCTGCGGACAAGGCTTCCAACAATATCGTGTTTGTATGTAAATCATATTACTTCGAATGCCTAATCAAGGAATTAGGTATAAATAGCAACACCTCTAGTAATACCACATACAAACCAACTTCGTTCGACAAAGATGAAATCCTAGCTAACCACAGATCATTCATGACCTCTTTAAACATTCCCTCTGGTAAAAAGTCTGAGGATTTACCCTATTTATATTGGATACCTAAACTCCATAAGACACCATACAAAGAAAGGTACATAGCGGGATCATCAACTTGTTCTACGAAAGAATTGTCTATTCACCTAACAAAGATTCTGTCTGCAGTAAAAGAGGGACAACAGAAATATTGTGAAACTGTTTACTCGCGTAGTGGCATAAATCACATGTGGATTTTGAAAAACTCTAAAGATCTTTTGGATAACCTGAAATCAAGATCTTTCTCTCAGGTATCCTCCATCAAAACCTTTGATTTTTCAACTCTATATACCACCCTACCGCATGACAAATTAAAAACCCGCTTAAAAGAAACAATTCATAAAGCTTTTAGTCATAGAAACTATGGCTCAAAATTTGTTGTGTTAGGCTACAATTCCACATATTTTTCAAACAAAATTCATAAAGGTAAAACATGCTACTCCGAGGAACAAGTGATCAGTATGCTGGAGTTCCTCATCCATAACATATTTGTCTCCTTTGGAGGGACACTGTTTCAGCAGGTCGTCGGCATACCAATGGGTACGAATTGTGCCCCTCTTCTAGCCGATTTATTTTTATACTCATACGAGTCGGAGTTTCTTCAAAAGCTTGTAAAAGATAAGAAGATTCATGAGGCTAGAGCCTTTAATTTCACATACAGGTATATTGATGACGTTTTATCTATCAATAATTCTAGATTTGCAGAATTTCTTCCATTGATATATCCTCCAGAGCTGGAAGTTAAAGAGACCACCGATACAGCTTCGTCCGCATCATTTTTGGACTTATACCTCGAATTTGACGACAGTGGTCAACTCAGTACTAAAATTTATGATAAGCGGGACGACTTCAATTTTAAAATCATAAATTTTCCAAATATGTGCAGCAATATACCAGCTTCTCCTGCATATGGTGTTTACATCTCGCAATTGATTCGCTATGCAAGGGGCAGTAGCAATTATTCTGATTTCCTGAAACGTCATCTTCATCTGAGAAACAGGCTACTGGACCAGGGCTATAAAAAGATTCGCCTTATTCGATCTCTTAAAAAGTTTATATTCCGATACCAATATCTTGTCGAAATATATTCCGTCTCTGCAGAAAAAATTATAAGCGATGCATTTTCATATAGTGAAAATGTATAAAGATAAAGAGTCAAATATGTCAAGAATTTTTTTTGTCAATGTGTGACGTAAAAATATTATTGACATTTACGTCACCGAATATGGTACTGCTTTGACAACTATTTTACCTATTTTGTTCCTGTATTTAAATACTGTTACAGTGACAGCCGGAACCTTTGAACCGTAATGAGAGCGGGAGGTTTGGCGCCTTAAAATCTGATTCAACCCACCATTTCTTTAGAAATGCCTGTACCAAGTCAGGGTCATTACGGTTTTCACAGTTTTCCGGTTGTTGACTAATTTTGTCTGTTTATATAATTATGAGTTTTGACTTTCCCTTTGTAAGATTGTTCGGAGTTCGGTAATTTTGTTATTACCTTTATCAGTCAAGCCAAGAATTTGAATAATGCTGAATAATCAAACGACCATTATCAACACTGATGCAATTTTGCATTTCATTAGGAACAGTAAAATAGCTAAATCAATATAATCCATGTTCCAAATGTTTTCTTTAGTGTTTTGACTCACAAAAATATCTAATTCGTTAGAAAAAGGCATTGATAACGGATCTGGATTAACATGAGGAGTTGCTAAATTTAAAAGTTCCTCACCATTTACAAAATTTGAACCGGTTTGGACTGCGTGAGAACATTGTTGTTGCAGAACTTGTCGCTGAACGTCTTGCAGCTCTCGCATTGCTGGAATGGGATTTTGTATCTGGTGCTCTTGTTGTATCTGTGGTTGTATTTGCTGTAAATGTTGCTGTTGAATTTGTTGTTCCTGTTCATTGCGGTGCTCTTGTGGCTGTTCCTGTCCCTGTCGACTTATCCGATTGATGTTTTCATTGACTTCAACTGCTTCTTGGGGGTTACGGTTCCCTAATCGTTGTCGATAGGCTAACCTGTTTTCATTAATGGGTCTTCTTACTGGTCGGGCCCTAGGCAAGTATAATTTAAGATCGAATTAGTATATTAGCATATGAATTTATTAAGTTTACCTGGATGTAAATTAAGATTAAATTAGTATTAATTATGTATATATATGTGCATGTAAATTAAGATCCCTGGTAGAGAGAACCACCGACTTTGGACAAGTAACTGGTAAACATATCACATACGAGTCGAGTGCACACTTTTTTGAAAGCTTACAAAGCGGGGCTTGAACTCGGTCTGCAGCGGTGATAAGATAGTTGTCTGAGAACTACCTTAATTATTCATATGTACTTGATAATAATATTCTATTGTACATATTTTTACATAGATGTACATGTAAATTTAAATAAGGTAAGTATTTGCTGAGGTTTAAACTAATTTCGAAGAAAATGTTTGAAAATATAGACTTAGTTTAAACAAAGAGTAGTACACGTGCAAATTACTTGAAAATAGAACGACTGAAGTAACCAATTCTTTATTGAAAACTAAATAACTTTTATGAAAATAATTAACACACTTGTAATTTATAATTTCATTACAATCATTACATCAGCATTATTTGGTTCTACTTGTTGGGTGAACGTGGCCAAAGTCGTAAGTACATGTACATTTATATTGTAGTATTTGAGAAAAAAAAACATACATCTTACTAACAGGTGGATATTTTACATAGTATTCTGGAATAAACTATTGTTTTAAATCTATAACGATAGTGTTGTTACATAAACATTTAAAATGCAATTTTTTCTTATGTTCTCCATGAGCAAAAATCAATATTTTCAATAATTTTGTAATTTAATAGTAAATACGCATAGCATACGTACAATAACCGTAGAATGAGGAAATTATAGTACACGTGCAACGTACGTTGTTAAACAAAGTTTGGTATTTGTTCACATTCTTTGTATTTCCCTTTTTAAAAGATTTTCGTGTTGGTTTCCTAGTTTTGTTGTATCGTGATTTTCTACTTTCATGGTAAAAATCGTTTATTAATGGTTAGAATCAAATAATTTCGATCAATTTCACATGCATTAATTATTCTTGGCGAATTTTATGTACTGTTCTGTTCCGGACATAAAATATGCACCCCTATATCATTTTTAAGATATATATATATTATATAAAAAAAACAACTAAGCGTGTTGGGACCTCATCTTCATCTTATTGAAAATTAACTTGTTCTGGTCGTAATATGAGTGCCTGAAGGCCAGCCTATGGCTGGCCCGAAAAATTTTATTTGGGCCAGTAAAATATTAGTCACTGGCCCAAATGGCATAATGGTGGCCCATACATTTTGTGACATTTTTTTTATGTAAAAAAGACATCAGATATCAATATATAAACAGTTTTCAGGTTAATTGTTTTTTATATCAATAACATTAAAATTCATACTTTCACTAGTCTCACGGGGGTTGGGGCTCTTTAAGGTAATTTTGTACAGTAACGGGTGTGCAGCTGAAATTGCGAAAACACCCCAATGCATATATTGCTATCAAATGAAACCTGAATGTACTTGTTATAACCTTTTCGACAACCTTGACGCCATTGTCTAGGGTGGTCTCAAGAAACGATGCTAGTCCGTTGGATGGGGACAATAAAAGGCTGGTTTGTGTAAGGGGAGATCAATGCCATGATCACATTAAAGACATCCGGAAAAGAGTAGGCTAATGCCACTACAAGGACTGCTCTTGTACTCCCCAAAGTAAAGAGTGACATCACTTGTTTCAATCCACTATGAAGAAGTGATTTTAAAGTAAAATAACCTCTCAGTTCGGGGTAATGTCAGTTGGTTATTCATTCCAATCATATAGCTGAAAAATTGCCGTAAACAACAATTACTCACTGACCCCCAACATGATGTTAAAAACATATTCTGTCTCAAACATAAATGTCTACATTTATTAATCTACTATTTAAGTGGTTATTTTCGAAGGGGTGTTAATTTTGCCATTTTTAGTCAAACTGTTCGCGTGGGCTCTAATTTTGCGAAAATTGGAAAAAGCAAAAATATAAATTTTACGATTTCAGCTTTATCTTAAGCCATTCAAATAAAGGCATCAAACATTCTGGAGATTTTGATAAAAAAAATCAAACGTGAATACCTGGGTCGTATTATAGATAATGTTGATTTTTTTTCATCAACAGTCATGTGTGGATTTTATTTTTCATCAACAGTCGCTTGACTATTTTTAATTGGTAATAATATTAATGTGATTTCTATGTGATAAAGTTTGTCAGTGACTTGCAGCAGGTCGGTGGTTTTTTCAGGGAACTCCGATTTCCTCCACCAATAAAACGGGCCGAATAAAACTGACCGTCACGAAACAAGAAGATTATTGTTTCGTTTCAACGGTCGGTAATACAAGCTATTTAACAACCTCTACACTAAATACAAAATATATTTGGGCGGTATTGATTAAATTACACGATAGTCACCGTGCTACATATGATGATAGAAGAAAATCATATCAATGGTTAAAGCACCAAGCATTAAAATGCAACTTATCTCTTTGAAGTTTAACTTTTTAAGGAATCAATCTTATCGGGACAAATCCGCCAATCAGAAGCAATTATTAAACTGTTGAACTTTCTTGCACAAGGTTCTTGAAATCCGGACACGTTTTATACGAGTGATTGTTGCTGTTTAACGCCAATTCAGCAATTTTCCAGCTATATCATAGCGAGAACAAGTTAATTTTCAATGAGATGATGATGAGGTCCGCTTTGTACTAGACCAACACGCTGAGTTGGATTTTTATATTGCTAGCTCACTAAAACAACAGTCCGCGGATAGACATGTCGCTCCACTGGGACACATTATCCTGATTCCGAGCCGACCAGTCCTTGCTCTATCTCCTTAATGCTGCGTGCTTACCAGAGAAGCAACACATATCAATTTGTATAGTCTTTGGTATGACCCGACAGGGGCTCGAACCCACGATCTACCGCACTCGAGGCGAGCACTCTAACCATTACGCCACCGATGTGGTTCGTATTATACGAAGCTGCATGGACGCGGCGGAGACACACATTCATGTCATTTAACTTTTAGGATGTTTTTTTCTGAAAAATAATATATTAATTATGTGGTGAAATTTTAAAGAAACAAAATAAATTGACACGAAAGAAGCAAAAATATCATTAATCCGGCCCTACAGTTCTCAACGAGAAATTTATGATAAAAATTTGAAGGAAATTTACTGATTTTTTTTTATGTCCAAAAAATAAAAATCTGATTTTTGTTTCCTGTTAAATAATATATCGCTGTGTGTGGGGGGGGGGGGGGGGGGTAGATCAGTGATTGTCCTTTTTTCTTTTGGCCATTGCATTGCCTGCCCTTGCGCTTGGGGATCTTAAAACTCTTCTTGCATTGTTTTTGAAGCAGAAGCGAGTACGCAAATTTACATGGTTAGACCACAGGCACTCGACGTTCAATGAATAAAATGTAGGGTTAATGTGGAAAAAAAATAGTGTCACTGTTATAATAAAATGTAGGGTCAATGTGGAAAAAAAATAGTGCCACTGTTATAATAAAGAGTATAACAGTGACACTATTTTTTTCCACATTGACCCCACATTTTATTCATTGAACGTCGAGTGCCTGTGGTTAGACCCTATGCTATAGACAGTGTGAAAAAAATACGTGTACAATTTTCAATCGGGTTCAATTTAGTCTGAAAACTCGTGTGCAATATTATGTCATTAGACAACAAATGAAGTAAAAAAAAAACTCGTGTGCAATTTTACGTCATTAGACACTAAATGAAGTATAAAAAAAACACGTACATGCAATTTTACATTGCCATTGGCATTGCAGGCATTGGGCCCTATAGGCTATGATTGTTACCGGTCACTGTGAAATAAACTAGAAAAAAAGTTATTGGAAATATCAAATTAAAATCTATTATGTTCACTTCCGTCCTCTCTATAGGCCGTGCCTATCGTCATATTGCGCAACGTTTCATATCAAGGACACCACGTAGGTAATGATATTGCCATTTGATTACATTGGTTACAAGCGTTTATCGGAAAACAAACGTTTTCCTAACCACCGTTGGTACAGCGACGCCACCTGGGGGGAAATGGGTGAAGGGTCTCCATTAACATTCAAGTTTCAATGAAGCCACAGATTTTACAGGTTTAAAAAAAAAAAAAAAAAAATTTGTGTAAGGTAACATGATCTCATTTTGTGGTGTATATTTTCATAATTTTACTCTTTGTCATTTTTACGCACGCACTTGTTATATTATTTATTGGTATGTATTGTATAACTTTTGGAAATATTTATTTGTCAAAATAGCCGCACGTGTGTTAGGCGCAGACCACATAGCGACGTCACTTGAACACCTCGGCACTGTGCCAAGTGTTCAAGCTTGAACCACCTCGGCACTGTGCCAGGTGTTCAAGTGACGTCACTATTTGTCCTGGGCCCAAGACACGTGCGAATTCTTTTGACAAATAGGTATTTCCAAAATTTGAATAACTATCGATAACAATGGAACTAGTGTGTACGAATAAAATATACTTATCTTAGAAATTGAGAACTTTTCCTTGTTAATCCGATTTGAAGTGTACTGGTGTCGTTCCAAAAATGTTGTGTGCAAATATAACTTATTTCCAAACACTTAATATCAAATCTTCGCACGATAAACGAAACATGCAAAGCATGAACTTTATTAAGGCACACTTGAATACGTGTATGGAAAAGATACCTGTAATGGCTTTCTTTAAATTATGGATTAGAAAATTCGTGCTATAAAACATGGAATTAACATTTCAAGAAAATAAATCAATTTAATACTGAAGATATTAAATTTAATTAAATCAAAAGTATTTTGAAAAATCTCTATGGCAAAACGAAAATGAGAAAAAAAATCTCCAAATCCGTTATGTCAAATTAAATAAAAGAAAAATGTGTCCATTGGACACAGATTGCCCTACTCCCGGCAAATCTATTTTTTTTAAAATTTCATGAAGGGGCATAACTCAGGAAAGTCAAAATGAAATCCGTAAAAAGCGAAGTTGACCTGCCTTTATTGGTTCCTAACAACATATTCAAATTTCAAGCTATTTTACCAAGGCTAACTAAAGTTATCAAACGGAAATCAAAGCGGGACGGACTGAAACACGGACGGACAACGGTAAAACATAATGCCCCCGTCGCGTTATGGCGGGGGCATAAACATTGTTATTGCAACTATAAAACTAACCTGAATATTCGCCTTTTACAGGCACCGCCATTCTTGATGTTTTCAAGTTTTTTTACTGCGATGTCGTAGAAATCTTTTGCAGACTGGATTACATCTATGCCCCGTATAATAGCCATGCTGGATTGATGTTTTACTGAACCCCCGGCTGCATCTTGAGGCCCTTTACCGTGTGAAGATTCGAAGTAATTTCTAACTATCTATTTATATTTCAATCTTGAGCATGATTCGGAGATGTAGGCCATGCAGTGTCTACTTTTATACTGTGTTTGGCATCCATCTCTAAATTCATGCATAACTTCTGTGTTATAAGATATTGACTCCAGATACTCGGATATCATTTTTTGGACCTGGTAAGTAAAATGGTTGTCATGTACAGGATCTGGGCTTACAACGAAAAAATGTTCCGTAGCTATATTTGGATTTTCCCTGGTACTATCAACGCGGTCGTACTCAAGTATTGCATGTCTATAAACTACGGACACATGTAAGCTAACTTCGGTTTTTTGAAAATAACTGGTTTGAAGTTCGTGTTTTTCAAAACATGAAAAGTTTTCAGAAAAGTCGTGCACGCAAATACAATCTTGTCGAGCAAGGTTTCCCAGCAACTGCTTCAGTTGATTAGATTGCCAGTTTGCTCTGAATTGATGAGCAGGAAAAGTGACAAGTATTTCTTTAAAGTAATTAAACATTTCACCTGGTGACGTACCTTTTTTGACAAGGCATAACTTTTTTTTTATATCCTTTGACTTTACGCATATTTTTGTGTATTCATACCTAGTCCAATTGACACGGTAAACTATTTCAGACATGTCTGATTCTTCTGGTAATACTTCAAAATTGTCAATTCCACAGTTTTCACATTCTCTTATCCTACATTTTCTAGCGGGTTCTTCACTGTCAGATTTGCACATCGTACTGATTATCAAGTCATTAATATGTTCATATACAGAAAGAGATTTGGTTTCATTAAAGTTCTCTTAGGTGTTTCCCCCCCTTAAATTCATGCACCTTTTGAACAGAGTACGTGCTTCTACCGGTATATGATAACGACAACAACATGTATGGCGATCTTTTGGACGAATGGACATAACATAATACGGCTTGCACCGCTCAAATGTTCGTTGGCACATTTTTATGTCTGGATACCTACTTTTAATGTCGGTAAACATCACCGTTTGAGTTTTTTCCAGAATATATACTAAATGAACTGAATAAAGCTTTGGGCCTAACCGTACACTTTTAAAATCCAACTACTATACAATCACTACCACGACGCCCCCCCCCCCCCCCCCCCCCAACCCGACCGACAACGACCACTCCCTGCAAACTGTCGATGTTATTGGAAGCTGCTGCAATGTTGTCTTTTAGGTGCAAGGAGGGTGATATTCACCATACATGACCTACTCATTTAGGGCAAGTTCCATGCACATCCATCCAGCAGACTCTACTTTCGGTATTGTTGTTTCCCTGCTCAGATATAGTAGGACTTCAAAAAAACAAAATGACTTTGACAGGGGAAATCTGTCGACATACTACCGAAAGCACTCAACATAATCCACTCTGAATTTGGGCCGCTTTTAGATCCCTTTTCGAAATAAAATAGCAATTTCATATGGACCATCAATAAGATAAACACTTCGCAGAAACTGCATTAAAATAGGATGAAACATTTCGGTCAAGTTTATCTCGGAAATCGAAAAGATACATGTGTCACGACTTCACGGTGCATGGTTTAGCTGTGTGAGAAGTTTTGGGATGGATCTTGTTGAGTGAAGCCTTGTGTGGTCGGGACTATTCGTAAAAGCCTTTCCGAAACTAGAATTGGTGGTCGCATGGAGTGATTATCGATCGTTGTGTATGGTACGTTATGGTGCATGGCTGAGTTGTTTGTAATATGACTTGACGTAATTAATTAGATTAATTAGGTACAGGTGATATTTTAAACGGGATTGGTAAATTTGATTATCGTGTGGTTAACCAGTGGTATATTACCAACAACTCAGCCATGCACCATAACGTACCATACACAACGATCGATAATCACTCCATGCAACCACCAATTCTAGTTTCGGAAAGGCTTTTACGAATAGTCCCGACCACACAAGGCTTCACTCAACGAGATCCATCCAAAAACTTCTCACACAGCTAAACCATGCATCGTGAAGTCGTGACAACATGAAATCCGTCAACATAACTGTAAGCTTTCAACACAGTCCATTCGATGAAAAACGCCACATAAAAATTGGATGAAAAATATACCTTTCAAAGACGCTAAATTTCAAAATTCGGGCCCCTTTTAGACCACTTTTTCAAATAACATAGCAAACATTTTTATGGCTCATCAATAACTCAAAGATGAAAACTTGCATACCAATTATAAAGTTCAAATATTTTAACCTCTCCCTCCTTTATACCCATATGGACACTGCCTATTGACCAATTTTGGGCCTCTTGTTTTTGTGTGTATTTTTGGTCAACAAAAAAACTCTAAACTTTGTAGGGGACCATCCAATGTACATTCCTACCAAGTTTGGTACCAATCGGCTCAGTGGTTTCAAAGATAAAGATTAAAATGTAAAAAATTACGGAAGACGACGCAGACGCCGACAACTGATGGCAATACCTCACATGACCTTGGGTTAGGTGAGCTCAAGAAATAAAGGTCAAGGTCACACGTATCAATGACACAGGGTGTTGACAATAGGCCCTATCTTTATTTTCAAATTTGAAATGAAGTAACCCGAAAAGCTGATGTTTGACCAATACGGGATACCAAACCTCAATGCGATATGTTGAGGCCTAAAGTGGACATGCTATGTCAAAGTTTGGCAATAGTAAAAGAATAATTATTTTAAAAAATACAAGAATCTCTTTCCCTGAAAAATGAGTAAGCTTTGACTAATACAAGCCGTCAAAATTCAGTATGGACAATGCATGGACGAGTAAACCGACCTGCGCAAACATGACCTTGGAAATTCCCACTTCAAACAAACATCGCACGTCACGATGAAAAAACAAATTTTGCGTTCACGTGAATGTTAACTTCGTAGGAAGCTTTATTACTGGATATAATTTATTTTGATTTTCTTATCGCGCTCACAGTTGATATTATAGTATTTGTAAAAAAAATGGATTGTATCCAAATGTGTAAAATACGTCAAAATTAGGTGATTTTGCGTAGAGAAGGTTAGAATAGAGGCACTAAAAGGGAGAATATTTAATTTTAATGAAAATAACGAAAATCACAGAGTGTACCCGAGTGCCTGTGATCGCGCTTTGTAAGTATTTATCATTGATTGATTGAATTTATATGTTGAAATCTGTACCTGATTAAAAGCAAAAAAAGTAAAACTTGATTTCATTTATTTATACTTTGAATGGGAATTCCCTTCATTGCGTACATCAGTTAGGGCATTATGAATTATTCTCCCTTAGCGATTGGTTCATCGTATTTGACGTCGTTGTGTATGTTTCCCCTGGAAAGTGTTTGCGCAGGTCAGTTTGTTGTGATTGGTTTTTAAAATTGTGACGTACAATGTTTATGTCTGTTTTGAATGGGTTTAGTCTGCGTAGGTTCAGATCTTTGTCCATACTGAATTTTGACGGCTTGTAAAAGAGTATTATTGTATTTATTTTAACTATACATATTAATTATTTATAGTAAGTGAGTGATTGTTGTTTAACGCCAACTCAGCAATGTTTTAAGTATATCAATACGAGAACAAGTTAATTTTCAATGAAATGTTGGTGAGGTCCGCTTTGTACTAGACCAACACGCTTAGTTGGATTTTCATAGTACTAGCTCACTGAAACAGCAGTCCGCTGATAGACATGTCGCCCCACTCGGACACATTATCCTGATTCCGAGCAAGCCAGTCTTTGATCTTTCTCCTTAATGCTGCATTCTTAGCGGGGAAGCAACAAATACCAATTTTATAGTCTGGTGTGACCCGATCGGAGTTCGAACCGACGACCTACCGCACTCGAGATGAGTACGCTAACCATTACACCACCGATGCTGTTATGCATATTTATTATATGGAAGTACCCTTTTAATACAACAAATGCAACTGATATGATAATATGCACATCTAAAGTCTCATCACTGCTGCTGTAAGTGAAGACCAGATGACAAAAATATGGATGGGTGAACGGACGGACGGACGCACCAGTATTTCACCTATATTCGTGACAAGAGCAAGTTTACAGACGATAAATCATTAGGTAACAAATGTTCCACTTGGGTGGCTCTATGAGTCACAGCTTAGATTGCCGCATGAGAAAGGGGAGAATGAAACGGGAAAAAATATTCAAAATTATTTTTAAAGATCAGCGTTGATATACCAAATAAACATACAAGTAGCTGACAAATGTTTTTTTTATTTTTCAGACATCATGTATATTACATATACATTTGTATTATTTGTAACAAGGAAATATTTTCTTAATTGCTTGTTTTATTTCAGGTATACGCCAAGCATAGATAGACGGGTTTATAATACTATTCAGTATTAACGGGATAAACAGAAAAAGTCTGGCTTTTTGTGACGTGAATCTTTCTCCATAGATATAATCTAACCAGAAAGACAATATGAAAGGAAAGGTTAAAAATATTGTAGACATGGCTATGATAATACTTGTCAGTAAAGCCCGTTTCTCCCATGCATCTGGTTTCAACTTTCTTCGAGATGACAAACTATTATTGACGGCCAATCTTTCAGCATCGTCACCAACACGTTCTTTTTTCCATTGTGTTACCAGCTGACGAATTTGTTTTCGCAACTCGTTTGATTCCGACCTCAAAATACCGGTAATATTTTGGTCTTTCTTTTTAATAGCAATTTGTGTATTGAAATCTTTAGCTATGTTCGTTTCGTTGTTTTCTGACTCTGTCTCGTATGATATTTTAACTTTATCTTCAAGTATACAATTCTTGCAATAACATGTTTCCTCACTATCGTCAACACATGCTGTTGATCCATTAAGTTTCGAATTGAATTCCAAAGGTTGATGATAAATGTCAATGTTTTGTGTCGTGAAAAATAATTTCCAAATAAGGATACTTGTTCTTATGCTATAAAAAACAATGCCAACCATTATGAGGGTTAATCCTCCGGCAATAAACTGAATGAAAAATGCGAAATGTTTTCCGTACAATAGTGGTACAGTGCAATTTGCGATGGTCTTTTGATGTGGAACAAACATAACCGTCTCTATGGTGAATATAAAGCCAAAAGACAGAGTACCTCCAATGATCACAACCTTAAATCGTTCAAAAAAGTTTTGTACCCCAAAGTTGTAGTTTTTCACTACTAAATATCGCTCGTAGCACACAAGGAACACAATACTATATGTAAATACTAACCCGTAACACACTGCGAAGGTCTGGAAAAGACACATCCCAACGTTTGTTGCGGACCAATCGGACATTTTTACCAACGAGAACCATGTCAACGACAGTGACAATATACTATCTCCAATGCAAAGCATAAGAACTAAGAGGTTATGGAATTTCTTCTTCAGGGCTTTAAAGCAGACGACAATATAAAAAATGTTAACACAAATTGGAAATCCTGTAACTATAGCAATAATGATCCGAACAGTATTAGATATTCCACCAGAATCTGATTGAATAGGCGTTTCAACAGTTGTAGTCTGAAATAAAAAGAAAGAGTAAAAAATGAAAATATTTATACCGTTTAAATGTGAGTGTTTGCCATAATTGGTGTAGATAAACAGTTTTTTATTGTTTCTAAAGAATGTAATAATAGTTTAAATAATTTTTGTGTTAATAGCTACGGTTAAATTTAAAACTGAACGAGTCTGAGTCTTATATCCGGTTCCTCTTTTCTTATGATTATCTTTTAAAAACATTTTTGGTAAATGTTAGTAAATTATCTCCCTTTAACAGCCATATTACGTACGGAATAATAAAGTAAACTTCTTTGGGAATATTTTTTTATTAACACTTCATCCCCAAGGGATTAAAAAATAGGATCTAGTTTATCTGAGTGCGGAAACAACAATACCGAAAGTAGAGTCTGCTTGCTGTGCATGGAACGCTTCAAATACCCAACTTGCCCTAAATGAGTGGGGAATGTACGGTGATTACCACATTCCTTGCACCTAAAAGAAACAATTTTGCAGCAGCTTCCAATAACAGTTTACAAGGAGTGGCCATTGTCGGCCATCTCGATTTTCCGAGATGACCATCGTGGTCGTGATCGAATGGTAGTTGGATTTACAACTACCTATGCAATCAGTGTCTAACATCACTAACGTTGTGAGTTCGAATCCCGCTCAGCAGCAGCTCCCAATAACCTCGAAAGTTTGTAAGGAGTATTCATTATTAGCCATTTCAATTTTCCGACACTATATATTGCATCTCATTTTCTACGCAATTTTACTGCACTTACGCCCATATGCTCATCCCAATGGCGTATTGGTTTTATAAAACGTGTTCTCGTTGCAAATATAGCAGAAACACTGTTCATTTAATGTTAAACCATTAAAAACGGGATCTTGAATGTAAGGAATATTATAAGTGATATCTGTGATGTCTATACCATGCATGCAGATTAGAACGAAATAAGATAATTTTGAATACAATATTTTTTAAATAAAGAAGCATATCTAAAACGTTCGGAACAAGCATGGATTGCCTAAAATAATGAGAGTGGGGCTGCCACCTGAATGCATGTTTTTGCCATTTGTAATGGCTGCTTAATTATTATTTGTGGACTGTTTTTGCGGAAGAAAATTTTCAACACGGCTAGTCCAGATATTTAAGGTTGCATACAAAATGGGTTCATCATTATTGGCACCATCCAGGTAGGACATTTCCAAAGAGATTCATTCAATAGAAAAAAATTGAATACAAACCGGACTTGCAAATAACATGTTATTATTGTGAGTGTTGGACCCTTTGGCCTCTTTACCTCGGGAAACATAAGAGCTGGAACAAATGTTTGGTAAACGCAGGCAGAAAATTTCATAAGTACTGTAAAGAACAAACATATCATATCATATCACATGAAATAAAAATTGAAAATGTTGGGTGTTGGCCCAATTTTGACTCCCTTATATCTTGGAAACGGTAATAGCCTTAAAAGATAATTTTGTAATTAACATAAAGAAAAATTATCATCAAAATTAGTTGCAAAATAAACAATTCATATACAAAAACAGAAAACAGCATTTTTGGAACATTTGATCGTACGTTGGGGAAATTTGCTTCTCAAATTGATTTCCGATTAGAAAAACGTAAATTTTGTAGAGGACTGTCCAATGGAGATTCGCACCAAGAGTGTGGTTCCAATTGGCCCAGTAGTTTCATAGAAGATAATTAAAATTTAAAAGCTTACGGACAACGACGGCGGACACAAAGTGATGACAATACCTCACAAAGGCTCCTCTGAGTAAGGTGAACTAAACAAAAAATACAGAACAAAAGAAGAGAATAACAAAAATATCTGTAAAACACATCAATTAAAAATGTTCAACATTTTATCATTGATCAATGTTTCATATCAAAGTTGATTCTACAAAACGAAAAATACAAATTAATCTCACATTTCGCTGCAAACGTTTCACTTTTAAAAAATGTTTAAAAATCTTTTTTTTTTAGCTATCACAAATCACTTAATTAAAATTTTACTCGAATAAATATCAATTATCATTTATTTACTCTGGTGTTATACACGAAATCGTCTAACATTTTTCTGACATTTAAAAAATAAATCGTTCAAAAATTGTGTGCTACGAATAATAAGATAACGTCTGTACCTATATGAATTATGTTCTGTACATCTGTAAACCCCCCACCTTAATGAACCAGTACTTACATTATTCATATTTTTCAGCTTCCAACTCTTCTCGTCTATAGAGTATCTTCTGGAAACGGACACTATATATTATCTATATGTAATTGATCATGCACTAGACCTACAATTGTATTAAAAATGATGTGGAAAGCCTTTATGATTAGTAGTACGTAGATGTATACTAAACAATTAGCGACTGTATTGACACCTAACAGTTTAACAAATGTATATCACAACATCGTTATTGATACCTCTCCTTCATTGGCATTCATTACAGTTGTATAAGTCTTGTTTTCCAATTCACGTTTCAACCACATTGGTTGTTTAATGTTAGCGTACGTGAGGGGGTGATCGTTCGTGGGTTCGAGACCCGGTTGGGTCAATCCAAAGACTATAAAATTGGTATTTACTGCTTTTCTGCTACGCTCACAGCTTTAAGGAGTAAGAAGAAAGACTGATTGTCTTGGAATCAGGATAGTGTGTGCTAATGGAGAGACATGCCCACCCCCACCCCCCAAAAAAAGAGACATGCCTACCCGCGTACTGTTGTTTCAGTGAGCTAGTACTGTAAAGATCCAAGTAAGAAAATAAGCCTAGTACAAGGCGGACATCATCGTCATTTCATTGAATGTAACTTGTTCTCGTCGTGAGCGGAAAAACTACTCAGTTGGAAAACACGTGGCTAACATTCAAATTTAATCTATTATTTTATACATTAAATCTAATTAAAAAACCGCATCGGTGGCGTAATGGTTAGCATGCTCGTCTCGAGTGCAATAGATCGTGGGATTAAAACCCCTGTCGGGTCAAACCTTGATATTTGTTGCTTCTCCGCTAAGCACGCAGCATTATGAAGAAAGAGCAAAAACTGGTTGGCTCGGAATCAGAATAATGTGTCCGGGTGGACTAATAATAACTTGAGAAATAGATACGTCATGAGGATATTTGTATATACACATTCTTATTATCGCCCTTTGTCCAATTATGTTAGCTGAATATCGACTCCTTTGAACCATTTTGTTCATCAATATATCATTGCATTCAGTAAATATTCTTCTCAGAAGGCACCACGGAAGAATTGGTTCTTCATAGTTGACAGTGCTTTTTTTAAAATCACTTTAATTTAAAAACAGAATATATTGATACATGCATTTTGCTGTAGAGCTTTCATTAATTTTTCCAAAAATAACTAAAATTTTGTTGACAAATTTACTAGTTAACCAGATCGCATGGTAGGCATAACCCACTTGTGAATTTCTGCTTCCAAAATGGGTACTGGTGAAGGCTCCCATTGTTGAAACCCACAGAGCTGCTCTCCATGTCCCCAGGTGGGGGATAGGGACTGTCCTTTCGATGCGGACGGGGGTTATCAGGTTATAATAATATGGAAAGCCTGACCGTGGACAGTAAGTGTGTAATGTGTTTGGAGAGGGCTACACTCCCTGCACGTTAAACATATCTTTTTGTAGATTTCGGAAAAGAGTAGGCGCTGCAATAGACCAAGTTTTTCCCCTACCCATCTCTCCATACTTTTTCAGTGGTACATCCCCCCTCATTTTTTAAACAATGTTTTACATATTATTGAAATTGTTTTTTGTCTTGAATATAGCTGAAATACCGCTCTCTGGGTGTTAAGCAATAATCAATCAATCTGTTTTCAAGTGCACGATTTTGGCAGTGTGTCAAACAATTTATTTCTCCACATTTTAAATACTTTAATTATTCCCTAGTTTGGAAAATAATAGTATGTGTATTGCATTAGTAAAACAGTAGAAACACTTCATCAAGAGAGAGAGAGAGAAAGAGTTATTGTGTTTAAATCCACTGTCAACAATATCTCAGTTATATCGTGGCGGTCAGTTTTATTGGTAGAGGAAACCGGCATACCCAGAGAAAACTACCGACCTGCCGCAAGTTTTAATATTCATAATTAGGCTGAAAGTGAGATACAAAAAATAAACAGAAATTGACCCCGGTAGGTAATTACCATTATACTACATAAGGCTTGAAATCGGATATTTCTAATTTTTTCTAAAACTATTCTGATCTTTTGTTGGTCACCATTCAGATATTCTCATAAAACATGACATATCCTTAAGAGTACTTAGTAATTTCATTTAGTTCAATAACCTTTACTAAATTTTCCTTATTCAATAATCCTGAATTAGCCCACTTCAACAGTATATAATATGGCCATGATAGGTCATATTGGTTCTTTCTTGGTTGTTTAAATATACACATTGGAGGTTCTAAAATAAGGTTGTTGGGTAGATCAAACATAAACTTTCATAATCTGAGGTAAAAAAAAAAATTGCCTGAGGTGCGAATTACGATCGTCGTTGAGAACTGACTGGTCGCTGTTTAACGTCAAGTGGGTAGACTGCAGCTATACTCACGATGACAGCAAGTTTATAATTATCATCTAGATAAACCAAAATAGGTCAATTATAAAAAAGACAGTTAAATGATAGGGTTGGGTATTTTGCACAAAAGGTGATGGAAATTATATATAACGTGCATGCAGTATTCTCCAACTACGAGGCACTGAGTTACCTGTCATCCTTACAGTGAGTTATGTATACTATTTATTTCGTCCTGAACAATCAGAGGGAGTTTCTTTTTTTCTTGCAGTCGAATTCTTTTTACCGC
Organism: Bathymodiolus brooksi; assembly: GCA_963680875.1. NCBI lineage: Eukaryota > Metazoa > Mollusca > Bivalvia > Mytilida > Modiolidae > Bathymodiolus > Bathymodiolus brooksi. The sequence continues at coordinate 62,694,432 of OY804575.1, forward strand.
GTTGTTTCCTCGCTGGTGGTCTCACAGGGACATCGTTACCGACGTGACTCGAAGAACAGCTGTAAATGCTACGGGTATTAATTTTAACATGTATGCCCCCTGAATTCACTTAATCCAAGTTAGTTCTTGTTAAATTAGTATTGTTTTTTTCCATTCGGAGGTTCAAACAATTTGAACAAGGATATGGTATACTCTGTCAGACAGTGAAGTCAACCAAGAAAGAAAGATACAAAGTGCACAGTATTTGGCAAATCTCAAACTACTGAGTATATTATATTTCAGTACCCACTACATGTACAAATAATGTAAAAATTTTCCCCCATGCATACGGAACCTTAGTCGAATTTGGAGATCCCCTTTGGTTTACATGCGCCTTATTCGGCTTTCCAATATTTTGACTATGAGCTTACCTGATGAAGGTTACTAGTAGTATTCCAGAAACGCGTCGTAGACACTAAATTAGATATCTGTCTACTAGTATGGTTTGAGTTATTGGTACTGATCGATATTGTAGCATTTCGGTTTTCAGATACATCGTGACTACCAGGCATATTGTAAGAGGAAAGCCCGGAAAGAAAAGAAAAAAACGAATTGACCGTTGAAACCCCCAGATGAAAACATAACTAGATCGCTAGAGGTGGGTATCGGCGCGCGTGAACCCACTTCATTTGTGTTTAACTTGTGGTCAGAAGTCAACGACAGTAAACACTCAGCCGCCGAGGCCCTCTAAAAACTAGAACACAGAATAATACCGTATTGTTTATAATAATATTATTCACTGAAAAGTACCATTCAAAATGTTTTGTTCACACTGTTTACAAAGTCTTAAAACACTATTGACAATAGACTTGGAGAGCATTAAATTGTGAGATAATGTCGATCACTGCAATGACTTAAGATTTTGTAATCTATAGTGCTACTTGTAAAATGTTGACTTTGTAGGATGAAATCAATCTGAGAAGACATTTTACCTTCCAATTTTATCGGAAAATTGATCGATGACTCCACTATTCTTCAATTTTAAGAAATTAAAGCCAATATATTGATTTCAACTTTAAAATATACATGATTGACATGATGTATTTTTCAACTTCTCCATACATATGAAAAACAAAAGTAAAATTGTTTAATTATTGAAGTTTTTTTTAATAGCGTTTATCTGAAGAAATTATGCATTAAAATAAAATTTATTGTATCATTTTGAACCTGCTATTTGTGTTCTTAAATTCCAAATCACCAGACATATGACATTGACATGATAATCATACATTTCTTGCATGGTTTAATTAAGTTTCTGTTTACTTTGGGTTTTCTCTCTTTTTTCTCTCGCTCGACATTAACTTTTAATATGCGTGATCTCTTCATCTAAAAAGATCAGAAAATGGTCACAAAAATAGAATAATCGATAACAAAAATGACAAAATGAATTTTATAATATCAGTGATCGTAACATATCAATTGTATGGACATTTAAAATAAATTAGACACAAGTGGGAGCTATTTCATAAATTCAGAACAAGTTCAATAATAAAAAAATATATACAAGTACAAGTATATACAGAAATGAGAGAGGAACGTAACAATCGGGATAACGAGTTTTGAATACCATTGTACAAGAATTAATGGAGACTTAGACAGGAGCGCACAATTTGGCTAAAAGCTGGGTCATATTTCTTTACTGGCGTTCCGTCAGGAAATGGGATCTATCCATTGGTCAAAATAAAATCAATAAATCTTGCCATGATACAGTTTGTTGAAGCTGTAGTCAATAAATTAGTTCCTTTTATTATCTGTTCATAAAAATGATATGTGTTCTCTACCGTCATTGATCCACATAATATATGTATACATATTTCTGGATGCTAAACCGTAGAAAATATATTGTATGAAAAAGATGCAAACAATAACGTATAAGATAAATAAATATAATTATCGTCAAAAGAAACTCAAACTTATAATAAGTGAGAAAGTGATTTATTTGATTTTGTCGATTTGCCATTGATTTATTGAAGTCGGGGACATACTACTGGAACGACTAGTGGAATGGATACCACACTACAAAAGCATATTGAACGAGTACATTTCATTTAAAAGTATTAATTAACAAAAGAATCTTACAAATAAAGTCATTGATGTTCTGAAACGGAAACATTAAAGAGATCAAAGAGCTGCGATATAGGATCGCTTCCTAACACATTATTTGACTGGATTTCTGCTATATACACAGACTTTGTAAATGGGAACTTCACTTTAGTTGCCATGCATGAAACCAAAGACCCTTGCCTTTTCGAAACACCTTGTCAAGCCTCCGGGTTTCGGGTTGTTCGATCTTGTTTTGTTTCTTTTCGATGTTGTGTTTCGACGCTTTTGTTTTGTCTACCTGGTTTGTGATTTTTGTAGTATTCACTTACATTTGTATTTTCGGCTTCACTAGGGTTGTCTTAAACGTGTTTATTAAACTCAGCTTATCACCGGATTTTTAATAAGAGTAACTCATCGGGTGTTACTAATGGAGCAGGAACTACCTGTCGTTCTGGAGCACCTGAGCCCATTTTTGTGGGGTTCGTGTTGCTCAATCTTTGGTTTTCTACATTGTATTTTGTAGACCATTGTTTGTCTTTTAGTTCTTTTTCTGTTGGCAATATGTATTGTCTGTTCATCGATTTAACGATTCTGAATACCCCGTTGATATTTACAAGCTTGTTTTTATAGACCAGCGCAGTCATGTTTTCATAGCGAGACTAATGCCTTACTAATCTATATATAATGACTTCTGGTAGTTCAACCCTTTTACAGATGTAATTCTAAATCAATTAGTCGTTTTAATATATTGAATTAAAAAATACCACCATGAAAGTGTATTTGGTCATCAACACTACATCACGACATGGTTGATGATAATTAGTGGATCATAGCGCTCAGAGATGAATATCACAACATGTATTACAAAACTAATATTCATTTATGATTTGAAATTAAATTAAAAATCCATATACAATTATATATCTATCTATTTGATCCTATCTTTTCCTAGTTTAAATTAGATTTGGATGTCCTCAGGTAAAAACAAATCGTATTAGTTGAATATACTTAATTATAGTTCCCATTACTTATTAATCTTTCCCCGACGAGGGCTATACATCCATAAAGTGTCCGTTAGTTTCTTGCCATATATAGTTTACTACATGTATTACGAGGTCAATTACTTTTAAGAATTCTGACATTTCTACCGCCTTAACATAGCACACTTGATACAGAATATTAACATTTGTCACTTGTAACACTTATAAATTAATTGGTTTTCCAATCTTTCGATTTTGAGTGTACATTGTTTTTATACCTAGTTATTCCGGAGAGGCGTCGTGGGCACTAATTTTGATATCTACGTTTTTATTGGGTTTTTTCTAAATAAAGAAATACGTGTGAGAGACATTTGTTTTCAAACCTTTGTTTCTCTGCAGCGATGTGCAACCTCCCATTCCCCGAAATCTGCTCGGGACAAATATACACTTCAATGCAACTTAACCTATGGACTGATCGCATGTTATTGCCGCATGATTGTAGTATTTCATGCTGCTTGCACGATGTAACATTTGTAGCAGCCGTTAATGAGCAACAGTGTGATAGGAGTTGTTGCTTAGGTGGCCCATTACAATGCCAAATAAAGTTTGAAGATGCAAACGGGGTTTTAGTCAGAGCGCCTTAATCGTAGAAGGACTGACAATACAAGTAAACCGACAAAGAGACAAATAAGCATGCCAAATCATTAGAATCTCCATTTATATGCATGGAACATTTTGGTTAATCTTAAGTTTTATTCTTTGTTTAAAAATTTAGACCTATAACATAAATTCGAATATAAATCATATATATCATGCTCCATCACTTGTATATTTACCACGAAGAGTTGAAGACGTAATTCATAAAGGACACTGTCAACACACACTAACTATATTGAGATATACCAAATATATAGTACGTATCCGAAAATCGAAGATAAGCATACGATATAACGACCAAGAGAACAATGGTGCCCAACACACTACACAGAAAACGAAAGATTGAGCAACTCCTGTAAGAACCAAGGATGTGCTTCAGAAGGCTAAGCAACTCCTATAAAAACCAAGGATGTGCTTCAGAAGGCTAAGCAACTCCTGTACAAACCAAGGATGTGCTTCAGAAGGCTAAGCAACTCCTGTAAAAACCAAGGATGTGCTTCAGAAGGCTAAGCAACTCCTGTAAAAACCAAGGATGTGCTTCAGAAGGCTAAGCCGTTCTTGCTCCACTAGTGTCACCCATCGTCTTACTGCGACACGAATATAACATTATTCGTAAATAGATACGAACAAATTATGTCCCCCACCAAAAACAAAAATGAGATTAAAGACGAACTGAACATCGTTTTTACGCGAGAACCGTATCGGACGTCACAACATGGAACAACATTGAAAACGCTTAATTGAACAGCACGAAAAGCTGGGAGCTAAGAGAGATGTTCAAAAGACGTATACAACAATGGATGAAAATAGTCATTTTACATAAACATCATTGGAAAGAGCAAAAATGAAAATTACATTGTATACTACGAATAAATTAAAATAATGCAACTTAAAAAGTACAGATTTAATATTTGAACAGCTAGATACCTTTTTATTGTATTCTTTTAAACAATATATTAATAATAAATGAAAATAAACCAATTTATATTTTGCCATGTCATTCTTCTTTCTTTAACATATAATGGAGTACTGTAAAATGAGACTTTTCAATACATGTTCCAGTTTATAAAGATTTTAACAATGTTTATTTTTTGTCATACAATTACAGTATACTGTTTCGTTTTTAAAGGTTGTCAGCACTTTACATTGATATGAGAGAATGCACGTATTCACTATCATTTTTAACAGTTAGCATTATTGGTGATAAACACCACATTCAACAATATTTCACTTAGATCGTAGCTGTCAGTTTTATTGATGGAGGAAACCGGAGTACCCGGAGAAAACCAGTAATTCACAAACATCTGCTGCGATTTAAACATTTCTTTTAACAAACGAGACTAGTACTAAGCAGAATTGACCTCCTTTGCAGGAAGAAACCACATGAGTGATATTGGCATTTTGAAATCATTACCTTATTTTAAAGAACTAAAATGTAAATATTATTGTATTTTAAGATTTGTTTGTTCTAACAACTATTATACAAGTCTTGGTATAACAATAGACTCAGGACAATCCATACATTACGCGGAAATCGGTTAGGACATCACGACATGAAACCTAAAACGTGAAGCATCTAATAACATGGTACCTAAAACGTAAAGACATGCAATTGGATATAATAAGCAACACCTACCCCATTAAAACCTGGGACTGACTGGGATATTCCAGAAAGGTAAGAAGAGTTTGAAGATGCCAAAAAGATTATCAGAATCCGTATATCGGAGGATAGACAACACAATGGTTAAAAGAAAAAAGAACAAACAACGATCTACAAAACATTTCACAGAAGACCAGGATCGAGCAATATGAGCCCCGCTAACAACCGGGGTGAACTCAAAAGTCCTGGAATGGTAAGCAGTTCATGCTCCACTAGTGGCACCCATCGTGCTATTCTAGTTACAAACCCTTTGATAACTCATGAATGAGGAAAGAACTGGGAACTGAAAAAGGGAACATATTCTGGCTCCTGGTCGTGTTAGTCCTGTTTAAAATCCGCAAATATACACAATTAATTAGGCAACACCGAATGAATATGTACATCATTCACAGCTATTGTCTGTCACCACTTAAATTACGAGTTAGATTCCAGCCAGTGGCGAAGTGTACTAGAAAGAACTTTATGGGACACATTTGTCAGAGACTTCTGTTAGATTGGTGCTTTTCGCTGGAAATACAGAGGTCTTCAACCAATAAAACTGACATCCACGATATAACTGAAACATTGTTGAAAGTGTTGATTATTACCAATAATTCTAATTGTAAAAAATGATAGCGAACACTTGCATTCCCTCATATCAATGTAAAGTGCTGAAAACCTTTAAAACGAAACATTATACTGTAATTATATGAGAAAAATACACATTATTCAAATCTTTATAAACTGGAACATATATTGCAAATCTCAATTTACAGCACTCCATTATATGTTAAAAGTAGAAAAAAAATGATCATGCAAAATATAATTGGGCTCATTTCCATTTATAATTAATACATTGTTTGAAAAAGGGATGTACTTTTCGTTTCACAGAAAACTAAGATCGAGCAATAGGAACCCCACCAAGAACTGGGGTGAACCCAGGTGCTCCATAATTGTAAGCAGTTTCTGCTCCACCAGTGGCACTCTAGTAACAAACCCGGTGATAAAGTAATGAATGAGGAAAGAACTAGGAAATGCTTACGACAAGAGGAACATATCCTGGTTCCTGGTCGTGTTAGTCCTGTTAAAACCCACAAATATACACAATTAGCTAGGCAACACCGAATAAATATATACTGTGTAGAATTACGATGTACCTCATACACAGCTATTGTCTATCACCAGGTAAATTACAAGTATGATTCCAGTCAATGATGAGGTGTACTAGATATAACTTTATGTGAAACATTTGTCTGAGACTTCTGTCAGATTGATGATTTTCTCTGGTAATATAGAGGTATTCAACCAATAAAACTACAGCCACGATATAACTGACTTCGGAGTTCCGTGTTGTGATGTCCGCATAAAACGATGTTCGGTCCTTCTTTACCGCCTGTTGTTTGCTTATGTCTTATTCATGTTATTTGTGTTTGTCTGCGTATAGTGGTGTCCAACACATATTGTGTTGGGGTTTTGCTTTGCTTGTCTTCGTCTTGTTGCCAGTTTCTCTGGATTGTCCATGTTGGATTGCTCCTTCTCTAACGTTTATTTATATTGTGGAATGTAGAGTTTTAATTGTTGAAATGACAGCGAACACATATCAATGTAAAGTGCTGAAAACCTTTAAAACGAAACAGTATACTGTAATTATATATATATCACAAAAATAAACATTTTTCAAATCTTTATAAACTGGAATATAGATTGAAAAATCTCATTTTACGGTACTCCAATATATGCTAAAGAAAGGAAAATGATATTGCAAATATAAATGGGCTCATTTCCATTTATTATTAATACATTGTTTAAAAGTGCTACCATGAAAAGTATCTAGTTATTCAAATACGAAAGTCTGTATTTTTCAATTGCATTATTTATTTTGATTATTCAATGTATTTTTCATTTTTGCTATTTCATTTGATGTTTTTGAAAAAATGACTATTTTCACACATTGTGGTACATGTCTTTTAAGTCATATATTATCGGTTGAGAGAATGTTTTGTCAAAATCTGTTTTGTTTCATTTCACTAAAAAGTTAACGAAAATATGCCGATATTTGTCAAAACAACAAATATAAGATAACAAGATATAAGAGAAAAAATTTACCTGACATTATATGACGTCATACCAATCCTTAATATTGAAAAAAATTGTAATTCAAAGAAGTGGGGATAATGGTTCTTTTAATTCATATCTAACAATAATAATTATAACAATAATGAAAAAGTGGTACAATTGCTAATGATATTTTACCAAAATAGTTCTTAATAGATAATATTGCCTCCCGGGACACTGTTTGGAAGTGGTTGGTGATTACGATATAACCATGAAGTAATATGACATGACGAATTTCACAAATACACGACGGTTTTAGTCAAAAGCCACCAAACGCATGTAAAAAAGAAGTTGTGTTACTTAAATATGAAATACACAAAAAATTACGGGTACATGCCTATTGAGATGTTCCAATAATAAAAAATAATATTGAAATACTAGAACAGTTTAATAATTGAACCATTAATAAAAATGATATTACATGTATTATTATTCCACATTCTTCTACGATTTAAACATTTATTTTAACAAACGATACTACATGTAGTACAAATCAGAATTGACTTCCTTTGTAGGAAGAAACGACCAAGTGAGTGATAAAGGCATTTTGAGTCCATTTATTGTCATTTTAAAGAATTAAAATGTAAATATTATTGTATTTTAAAATGTTTTTGTTCTAACAACTATAACACAAGTGTTTCTAGTACTAGCTTTATATATTGGTATAACAATAGCCTAAGGACTATCCATACATGTATCATTTATTATAATGACTGGTAACAAAAAGGTGGCAAGATAGTTAATGATTTCATTCATTTTATTTTTAGGAGTATTAGAGGAGTACCATGGACTAATCTCACAATAGTAAAATCAAAAACGTTTTGGTTTTAAGTAATGTAAATATTTCTTTTAGGCTAAAGGGGTACTAGTCCTACATATATGTTTGTAATATTATATAAACACCATTCTCGACTTACTAGTCAAAGGAAGCTGATGGGAATCGTAAATTCGATATAGGCAATCTTTCCGAAGCAAGGGTAATTTATCCCTAGTGTCATAGAAGCCTATCCTTTTGATTTGTGAATACAATACGTTTACATTATCACAATTAAACGTGGCAAATATATTTTGTGTAAAATAGCAAATAAAATTATATTTATTTATAAGAATAAACATGCCACGATATAGCTGAAATACTGCTAAAGGTAGCGTTCAGCACCAACCAATCAATCAGGTATGATACAATTGTTAAGGAAAGGTGGCAATCTGCTGGAATCGCCAAATAACTGGTAAATGTGAACTTTAAGACGCACTTCCAAATTGGAAGTGACATTCGAGTAAAGAGGCGATCTGGTACAAAGATAAAGGTAAAAAACACAAAACAATATAAGCTCGGATGACACGATTTCAAACAAATTATGGTTAAAAAGATCCATATTATGATATAACAAGATACCAAACCTCATTGGGGGTATGGTGTTTAACACCACATTCAACAATATTTCAGCTATATCGTGGCGGTCAGTTTTATTGGTGGAGAAATCCGGAGTGTCTGGAGAAAACCACCAACCTGTCGCAAGGCACTGTAAGCAATCACATTATATTAAAATTATTTACCGACAGTGTGGTATTTTTTGCTTTCCATTTTTATTATAACAGAGGAGTCTCTTAAGCGAACTAAATTGAGCAGCCGATATTTACCTCACGTGTTCAAGTTTCCAGAAACACACCCATAACCGGACGTTATAACTGTCCGAGTTTTCCTTCATAATTAAGAAAAGTATTCACGATATTACTGGAAGTGACCATATACACCAGCAATCTAACCAAATGACCAACCGAACCAAGAGGTGATTTGAGGAAAGCTATACAAATTAGATCTTGTTATTTCATTAGCAATTATTGAAATTTGAGGACAATTTACCCCATTTTGGAACCTCAAAATATTACCCTTTCAGACCTCATATAAAATAGCAGGCTTTTCCTATATACAATGTATATATATTTGCACTTTTCATATTGTTGAAAAAACGTTTTAATAGAAAACGTTTAACGCATATTGATTTTTCATTGTGTTGCCAATTATTACGTAGACATACGTGATGAAATAAATAAATATGATCATGTACATCCCTTTGATCTGTGTTATATTAATTAATATTTTTCTATACATCAAAAATATTCCCTTTTGCCTCTGATACCCGATATTAAAAATACACACAACTACTGAATAAATAATAAATACAACTGAATCTATTTCTATTCGAATACTTTAAAGGCTTTCTTTGAAATATAGTAGGTTTTTAATGCATGGAACAATGGGTTTGTCCGCAAAGTGTTCAACGGACATCTTGGTTTTAAGGGGGGACACAGGACGCTTCCCTCGGGAAGAAAGCAAAAGCAAAGATGGACATAATATTTTGTCGATATTGTGTTGCATGCAACATTGAATTGAATGGTTTTGGTTTAGAATTATGATGTTCAACGCCACTTTCAACAATATTTCAGCTATATCGTGGCGGTCAGTTTTATTGGTGGAGGAAACCGGAGTACCAGGAGAAAACCACCGACCTGTCGCAAGTCACTGACAAACTTGAATTGAATGAACACATTTAATGACCGCATGAACTATTAGAATTTATTACTCTTCATGTAAGAAACTTTCATTATAATTGACATGATATTATCGAAACATAATTCTACAAAGAATAAATAGCGTCGTTGTACTATGCACTCGCATAGTACTATTGTTGGAGTCATTACTATACTGATGGGCGGAGCTTAGAACAATGCTACGCCATTTAAATAGGCGGGGTCTAAACGGGATCACCTTAGCGCTTTTAACAGTGTACAATTTACAATGTATTATACGTTTTTCTTTAACGTTGATGTTGTCGTCTGTCAGAACAATGGCCAGTTCCAGGTTTGGAAATTGAATATTCGACAGTTCATTGTTATTGTTGAAATTAAATATTTCCTGAATTTAAATGAATATTATTTGCCAATCTTTATACTATCAATACATTTTAGACAAATTTCATTTGTTTAAATCACCAAAGACATTTAGAGTAATAATGACAATAATAGTGTGTGGTTCAACAACAAACAACAAAACCAACAACACTACCCATCACGACAACACTATCAACCACCACAATACCAACAACACTACCAACAACACAATCCACCACCACAAAGTTAACAACACTATCCACCACAACAAAACCAACAACACTACAAACCACGACAACACTATCAACCACCACAAAACCAACAACACTACCAACAACACAATCCCCCACCACAAAGTTAACAACACTATCCACCACCACAAAGCCAACAACACTGCCCACCACCACAATGCCAACAACACTACCATTCACCACAATACAAATAAAAGGTACCACAACTACATTGTCAACTACCAGATTGCCAACAGCACTAATTACAACAACATTACCAACAACCATATTACAAACAACTGGTACCAATGGCACAACAACACCATACGCGACCACATTTCCAAAACTAGTGACTGTTACTTCGCCTGCTGTCGAATTGCCGACAACAGTTTCCAAAGCAAGGCCGCCTGCTGTCAAGTTGCGAACAATAGGTAAAATTAGAACCACGCACATTTGTGTGCTGCCATAATAAAAGTTGTCATAATTATTTCATCCGTTATATCACACACAAGAGTAAGAACCAAAAGTAAAACGCCCAAAGAAAAAAAACACACAAGAAGGCAGTACAATGTTGACGATTGTGCCATTTATTAAATTTGACATATTCAACAATGTCGTTCAACCACGGTCACTGTGCGGGTTTTCAAAATACCTCCCAAATATGTGTATAACCAATCAGATAGCGAAATTCAGCATATCCCAAATAATAAGACTAATAGCAGGCACAGTGTTGATTGATGTATAACGTCAAATGAGAAGTATTTCAGATATATACATGACAGGAGCGTACAAACAATAAGTAATGAATGTAAAAATAATTGTACTGAGATATATAGATTGTCACAGGGAAACAAAGGAAAATGATATGGATAGGGATGTATATTATTGCCTTGCGACGTACAGCTAAGGAACATTTCTGACAAACCTGCTCATTAGAAAATAATTGATAAGGTCTACTATCAAAAAGCAACAATGTGCGTACGTCATTGTCTCTTTTAAGGGGTAAATATATAATATTAATACTCTTCATGTAAGAAACTTTCATTATAATTGACATGATATTATCGAAACATAATTCTACAAAGAATAAATAGCGTCGTTGTACTATGCACTCGTATAGTACTATTGTTGGAGTCATTACTATGCTGATGGGCGGAGCTTAGAACAATGTTACGTCATTTAAATAGGCCTAAACGGGATCACCTGAGCGCTTTTAACAGTGTACAATTTACAATGTATTATACGTTTTTCTTTAACGTTGATGCTGTCGTTTGTCAAAACAATGGCCAGTTCCAGGTTTGGGAATTAAATATTTGACAGTTCATTGTTATTGTTGAAATTAAATATTTCTTGAATTTAAATGAATATTATTTGCCAATCTTTATACTATCAATACATTTTAGACAAATTTCATTTTTTTAAATCACCAAAGACATTCAGAGTAATGATAACAATTATTACATAATGATTTTATTTAAACAATTTTATTGGCTATCATGCTGTCACCTGACATTCCGTAAAATTTGATATTGCTTGATTAAAACTCGTATTGACTTGGTTTTACTTTCACTTTCACTTTTCATTTTAATGTAATAAAACAATTACAGTCTTTTGTATTGGTCAATACGAGTTTTTATGGGCCTTATAAATCAATATTCACCTCAGCCTAAAGGCTTCGGTGAATATCGTTTTTAAGGTCCATACAAACTCGTATTGACCTCAACAAAAGACTATAAATACAGATTAATACATGGGCATTTCCATATTGGCTTGGTTATCATCCCGAGATCCCCATATTTCCCCGAGACGGAGTCGAGGGCCAATATGGGTCGAGGGATGATAACCAGGCCAATATGGAAATGCCCATGTATTAAACTATTTATTACATACTTCCGACATCTAGAAAAGAGACACCCATATTGGCCTGAGACGAAGTCGAGGCCCATATTGGCCCGGGCCAATATGGGCCTCGATATGGAAATGATCTTGTAGTAACTCAATAACCAGTTATTTTCACGGGGTGTGAAAATATGGACAGTTTACTTCCGGTCATATTGGTCATACAAAAATGCTTTTATTTGAACTAAGTATGTAATAATTGTATATAATATTTTATTAAATGATAAGGAATTTTGCTTTTCGCTGATTGGCCTAAACAGCATTTTCTCAACTCTACCTCAGAGTGAGTATACCTCGCGTGCAGTGAGTACACCTCGCGTGAGGTATATTCGGGCTTGTGTCTATGTTTGTCTATTGTCTATTCGGTGTTTCAACGTTGTCCAACCAGAGACGAGATTTCATTTCCAGTCGGCCAATCAAATTGCAAAGAAAGTTGAAAATTTCATTTTTTTTTTTTTTTTTTTTAATTCAAAAATTTTATAAGATTTCAAAATGTTCATCATATTTCAAAATTGTAATATTTAAATAATCTTGGAAAATTATAAAACAATTGTAGCCTATTTTGTTGAATATACTGTTGAAAAGTTTGAAAAATTCCTTATTATTTAATAAAGCAGTTATTGACTTTTAATTTCAGTCTACTCATGACTATGCGGACCTGGTCAATGATTGATTAATCTCGGCCGTTGGCCTCGGTCAATCAATCATTGACCAGGTCCGTATAGTCATGAGTAGACCTCATTAAAGGTCAATAATTGTATAGTGTTGTCCTTCGGGTCGTGCATTATGCCTTCTAACCTTGGGACATATTTCGGCATATAACATGGACAACACAATATTATTGTATAAATATTGATTTGATTACACGCACAGCTAAATTGATATGAAATCTAACTGACTTATCTAATTAACATTAAACGAGTATTGCATTATACAGAATAAACAAATAAAATAAAATGTGTTTGTTCAAATGAGATCTATACAAACAACTTTGTCGTGTATCAACAGCCGTATATGATCATGCGATAATGCCATCAAAACACTTATCAGCACCTGAGTTCACCCGGTGTTTAGCTGGGTTCGTGTTGCACAATCTGTAGTTTTCTGTGCAATTTTGTGTAGATCATTGTGTATCCTTTTGACCTTGTTCTTTTGGCCATTGTATTATATATTCTTCTTCGGCTTACGGCCTCTGATTACCCATTTGGTATCTTCAAACTTTTCTCACTAATAATGTGCTAAAAAGAGAGCGATCAAAATATTTAACTCTAATTATATTACGATTTGCTGAAACAGGCCTGAGTTCACCTGGTGTTTAGTTGGGTTCGTGTTGCTCAATCTTTAGATTTTTTCTGTATAGTGTTTAGTAGTTCATTGTTTGTCCTTTTGTCTGTTTTCCCTTTTGGCCACTGTATTGTCTGTTCTTCTCAGGCTTACGACTTTTGATTACTCACTAATAATGACCAATAATATGTAGGGGTCGTCATGGTCGTGATCGTATGGTAGTTGGATTTGCAACTACCTATGCAATCAGTGCCTATCACCACTAACGTTGTGAGTTCAAACCCCGTTCAGGGAGAGGTGTACTCGATACAACATTATGTGATAAAATGCCAGTGGCTTGTGACAGGTCAGTGGTTTACTCCGGGTATTCCGGTTTCATCCACCAATAAAACTGACCGCCACGATATAACTGAAATATTGTTGAAAGTGGCGTTAAACACCACAAACAAACCCAATAATATCCTAAAAAGAGACCAATAAGCAGATTTATACTAATAATAGCATGTATTACAATATATTGAAATAGACAAATTCCGTATCCATAAATCGATACAATTATTGATTCCACACAAGGTATCCATTAATGTCATAAAACTCTTTAAGAAATGGAAATGGAAAACAACATGGTGATTTTCTACTAGTAATTTCTATGTAAATATTAGAAACGCAATCTTTTGTCCGAACAAATCGGCTTATAGCGATGAAAATGAAATATGTAAATATAGCGCAAACACCTACATGTATGCTTCTGTTATTGTAAATCGGTAGGCTTATATCGTTATTAGATAGCATCAGTTAAAAGTACATCACCATGCATTGACAATGAATTAAATGGAGCTAAAGTACAATAATAAATGCGTAGTAAATCCTTAGCTATTTGTTCTATGGATTTGAATACAATTTTCGAAATACAAGAGATGAAAATATTCTAGTTAATTGTTGTGTCCACACTACAATCAAGAACTGTTGTTACAGTGAACAATATTTTAGTAAAGAAATACATACTTCAAACACGATCGATTTTTACAAAGATGATACATACAGATATGATTTATTTTTATAATTATGTTGCAAGTCTGTATTCGTTAGCAATTGTAAAACTATAAAGACAACAAGAACACTGTTATATGAGTTATTGACCATTTTTGTGGAATGGGGTTTGGGTTTTGTTGCTTAACGCCACATTCAACAATATTTCAGTTGTATTGTGGTGGTCAGTTTATTGGTGGAGGAAACTGGAGTACCCGGAGAAAACCGCCGACCTGTCACAAGTCACTGACCATCTTTATCACATAATGTTGCATCAAGTACACCTCGCCTGAGCGGGATTCGAAACCACAATGTTAGTGGTGATTGGCACTGATTGCATAGGTAGTTGTAAATCCAACTACCATACGATCACGAACACGACGGTCCCTTTAGTGGAAACACATGAAACAAACATTCGAAACATGTTATGCAAGTTTACAACATTAAGCCATAATTAATATGAACATGATGTTCAATTTGCGATTTTCTATTCAATTGTAATATTGAATATCATTGATCCATAAATATTTAATGGGGCTATCGTATTGACCATGAACCTTGTCAGTGTAATTTGGCAAATAGTAAAACACGACACTTTGTGATTCGTCTCTCTTACATGTTTTAAAGAAACAATGGAATTGATCATAATTTTCACAATGCATATAATACAATGTAGATTACCCCTGAGTATTTCTGAAAAGGGAGTTATTATAATGATTGATTGCTGGTTGATTGTAAATAATTCATGCCTATTCATGACGAGGACAAGTTGAATTGTTCAAATGTGTTGATTGTTGTAGAGATATATATATATACCCATGCAGTCACCTCTATTAAGCAGTCACCTGTATTAAAAGGTCACCTTTTTCTTGTCCTGTCATAGAAAAATTCATATGAATTGAACCTCTTTTAAGAGGTCACCTGTCTTATAAGGTCATTTTTTATTGATCCCAAAGGTGACCTCTTAATACAGGTTTGACTGTATATATATATATATATATATATATATATGAATATTACGTGATATAATTACTATATAAGGAGATAGCTTCATAAGTTGTGCTAAATTCGGATATGTTCCACTTGTCGTAAACAATTTCTGGTCCTTTCCTCATTCATGACTTATCACCGAGTTTGTATCTAGTGTAACACGATGGGTGCCACTACTGGAACAGGAACTGCTTACCCTTCCGGGGCATCTCCTATTCGCCACCTAAAGACGTACTGGGGCTGTGTGTAGCTCTCTCAGTAGAACACTGGAAACTGTCACCAGTACCGAGGGGATTAATATAATTATCTTTTTTTCTTTAAAATAAAATAAAAAATAATCAGGACCTGAACCATAGCTTGTTTATGTCTTTGTTGTCCTTGTCAGTTGACATTTTATGTAATGGCTTGTAATTTATATTGATAAAAAAAAATTCATTAATAATGTATAACTGATATAAATTCACTTAAAAAATCACACACGACCTTGGATTTCTTTTAAAATATGGATAAAACGTGAAACATGTTTTGTAATAAGACTAAAATAAATCAATAAAACAAATAAAAACATTGTATATATTCGTCTAATTGCTATAAAAACATATTTTCTGTAAAGTGTCTGGTTCATGAGAGGTTCATGTTTTTAATGTAAAAAGGGGTTTTACAATGGAAATCTAGAGTGGAAAATTAGCAGTGACTGTAACCTGATAATAAGATGCGCGTGGTATCATTTCTTTCTAAGAGAGCACGGGACAGGTTCGCATCCGATACCCATCTGAGGTGTTAATGTTTCAAGGCACATACTCCTCTTAGCGGCGAGGTTACTTGTTAGTTCGATATAATTATAAGGGCTTTCCCCCTCCATAACAAAAACATGGTAGTCACGATATTGCTGAAAATTGAGTGACGATGAACATGAAAAAACTAACCTTGGAAATTACAGAAAAATGAAAACAAGATTTGCATGTTATAAATACGTTACAAGTAAGCATCAAAGATGACAATACCTTAATTAGTATGAAATGATGTTGATGTAAATGAACATGAGAAACTATCTAACATTACACTTAGACATAAATTAAAGTAAAAAGAAAATCGCTTTTATTGCTGTTCTGCATGTCATAGTACCATGCAATTGATTTAGTTAGTACACAAAATACATGTTTCTGTATTTTTCTTTCGTGGCGCTCAACACCAACAACTATATATATATGTATATGTTGGTGCCCATGTATCAAGTTACTATTTGTGTACCATTTGTACGAAAATACAACAGATGTGCATGTAGGTTATTTATATATGATTAGGTATTAGGTTCTTGTTCAATATAAACATTTTAAAGAATATATTAAGCAAAAACGGTATTACGTTTTGTGATAATTGCTCACCTTTAAAGTTTGCTGTATATTTCTACAGCAGCTGTCAATGCTAATAGCTTCCTGTTGTTCTCAGAAGGCTGGGTTTTCAGCTGTCTGTCAAGCTATATATAGCTATTCCACGTGCAAGGGGGTGGATCCAATCTGTCAATCTATCATAGTCGTCTATTATTCATGTTACTGTTTTTTAATACTTGTTATTGTTGTTGATTAAATTTCAAACTTCAAAAATCTTTATATTTTTAAAGCCTTAAATGAAACAAAGAATATTCTCACACTTTCAAGACTATCTGATCCAATATATTAGTCACCAATATCAGAACCTCCTTTATTGTAATAGTTCTCAATATATTTTGTCTACATATAACAGTCAGCATAATAATAATAATAATGTTCTATATTGGCATAGTCATTGCTAACACAACATTATTATATAAATAGTGTATTCTTGTATAAAACATTTTCTGATGCAAATATTCGTTCCTGATATTGAAAATGGCTTGGTATGATTATTCATTTTTTTCTTGCATACAGTGCATAGCTACATATCGGAACTAACTGAAACCAATATTAATTTCGTTTTGTTAATTATTTTGGCGATGATAAACAGAAGAATAGCATTACATGAATAACCATTTCGTATTGTTAATTATTTCGGCGATGACCGAACAGAAAATGAATGACATTACACGTATAACCAAAGGACGATTCTTTTTAAATAAATGTTAATGCAATGTAGTTGATTTGGTGACGTGGACAACTATAGGTAAGAAAAATAATTCAAATACCAATAACTTGTTAAACGTGTCTTACCAGAGAACTTGAATATTATAAGTAAATATTCGTGAAATAAGAACATGTTTACTCTAGAACTATCCTTATTTCAATATCTAAAGAAATAGAAAACCTCCAATATATGTTAATAAAAAAAAAGGCGTTTGATGACAAAAATCTTGACTTAGTCTGGAATGTTTTGACATATAGACAGATAATCATAAATGTCACGGCGACATGTTTTTGATAGCACTTACTTAAATTGCGTTTCATTTTACAGTATGGTTTCTACACGTCTTTACAACTATACAAGCTCCATGTAAGTATTAGATTATTGTTAGTCTTAGATTTACTGTAGTCTACAATTCATAGCTTGGAACCGTTGTATGCCTTACTGTACATACGCATCACACAAAGACGCACGTGATCTTTTGGGAATTGAATGGATCACCTTGTCCGCGATTATCTCGACAACTGGTTTATGCCATCATAACAATGAGTACCTACCAATACTAGAGGGAATGTCGTGGTCGTGATCGTATGGCAGTTGCAGCTACAACTACCTATGTAATCAGTGCCTATTACCACTAAGGTTGTGAGTTCGAATCCTGTTCAGGCGAGGTGTACTCGATACGACATTGTGTGTTTGTCAGTGACTTTCGACAGGTCGGTGGTTTTATCCGTGCACTCCGATTTCCTCCACTAATAAAACTGACCACCACGATATAAAAGAAATATCGTTGAAAGTGACATTAAACATCATAACCCTAACACTACCAATACTATCGTTTGTCAATTTGAATTTCTCCAGATGGACTGCGCACTTGATTAATTTTTCTGTGGTGAAGTATGTTAGTTAGTTGTGTTTTTTTTTATTTGCATTGTGTAAAACGCCACTTTCAGCAATATTTCAGCTATATCATGGCGACCAGTTATAGTGGTTGAAGAAGCCGGAGTACCCGGAGAGAACCACCGACCATGGGCAAGCAGCTGGTAATCTTTATCACTTGCGACTGCGAGTCGAGTGCACCCTTTTTGTAATTTACAAAGCCGCGCCGTATTGGTGATAGGCTTGTATGACTCGTTTGGTAATCCAACTACCTAACTCATTGAGCCGCCCGGGCCCTAGTTAGTTGTGGGAACTATGATTCAAGCTCCAATGCCATTAAAACAGATCGTCACATTTGAACTGAAATATTGTTGAAAACAACGTTAATTAATTATATTAAGTAACACCCATATTCCTATATGTAATCCGAAATTCAATAGTTCGCTGAAAAATACAGCACGACCGAGACATCCAATTTATTATTCATACGACTTTATGGCAGTATGTAATTTTTAAAGTGTGTCCGTAATATATCTCCTGGTGTAAAGGTTGGTCAAATATTCTTTCGAGGTTGAGAAAAAAAAATGTGGACGTATTATTCCACTGGAACAAGGAATAATGCTACAACGAAACGTACATGTAAGTTTCATTATCTTGTAATCTAAGTTACTGGAATGCAATTTATGCTGATTTCAAGACTGTAGGAAATCAAACAAAATATCTTTAATTCAATAATATATATTGTAATATGACGCCCTTCATTGTCTATGTTGACATTGCCAAGAGAAAACTCTCATATATTTTTTTTTCGCTAATGCGTATTGTCGGAAAATTGTGGCCATAAATCCTTGGTGAGTGCGTGCATTTATATAGGGCCGTGGTACATATGTATATATTAAAAATCCTCTTGACATGAGTGTTCGGGAAAAACACTAAATATATTTTTTAGTATCGACTTCTGTCGATTTCCGATGACGTTGTTAGAAGCCATAGTTTGTATGACATTTTAACATCTGCAATATCATTTACTTAGCATTTTATCCATCGATCGCTATCGCTGGGTGACAATTTTAACGAAAATAATGTTACCCATGCTAACACTATTACTTAGTAATTACATATTGTCCACATGAGTTTCTTGTAATGAACAAATTGTTTGTGGTTTTGTAACGTCAATCAAGAAGCACCGTTTGAACAATACTCCTGTTAATCTCACAAACGACATCTGCTAACAGACTGTTGTTCATTAGAAACTGCTGCAATTTTACTCTATGATCCAGTGGGTGTGACACTGTCTAAATACCAGACACTAAGCTATGTCCTATAAACTCGTTGTAAGAAGGGACCGTATTTTACAGCGGAGAAGAAAGGTTTGGGATTTCAAATGTGGTAATCAGAAGCCGTAAATCGAAGAAGGACCAAAAAAAAAAGGACACAGAATGATCTACAAAGAAGAGTTTGAAGATACCGAAGGGACAATCAGAATCCGTATATCGAAGAAGAACAGACAACACAATGGCCAAAAGGAAAAGTACAAACAACGATCTACAAAACATACATATACAACTAAAGATCGAGTAACACGAACCCCACTAAAAGCATTACACAGAAAACAAAAGATTGAGCGGGGTGATCCGGAAGGGTTAGAGCAGTTCCTGCTCCAGTAGTGACATCCATCGTGTTACTGTTGAACGACAGCTGGTATGGAAATCGTGTTGGACACCAGTATACGTAAATAAATACAAATAACATTTATTAACTTTTAACTCCCAACAAATTAACCATATTTCTATATCCCGATGTTCCAACTGGGGAATATACAAAATAATACATGTATGCTAAATTTGTAAATCAAGAGAAGAGAATTAAACGGATATAATACAGCAGGGCCTGGTACACAAATAGGTTTTGATTTGATTTTTGGTGTTTTAACGCCACTTTCAGTAATATTCCAGCTATATCATGGCGACCAGTTTTAGTGGTGGAAGAAGCCGGAAGTACCCGGAGAGAACCACCGACCATGGGAAAGCAACTGGTAAACTTTATCACTTGAGGCTGTGAGTCGAGTACACCCTTTTTTGTAATTTACAAAGCCGGGTGCGAACCCACGCCGTATTGGTGATAGGCTTGTATGAGTTGTTAGGTAATCCAACTACCTAACTCATTGAGCCAGCCGGGACCCTACACAAATAGAAGGTCATACACTTGGACAATACACATATATCCAAAAAACTGCAAACTAGGCGACGTGGTTCGGAAGAGTCGACAAACTTGGCCCCTAGTACAACCTAATTAGTGAAATTGATACTGTAAATGATAATTGTTGTGATCTTCACCTGCATCTTATACATTTTTCAAAAATATGGACTTGAAACACATTTTTGAAATAAAACTGTTTTCTATTGATAGGAGTGCATTCGATCTAGCTCGATTATAAATGACACTTTCTTATGATTATTTTTAAACAAATACATAATGAGTCCGGAAAATATGTGTTTTCTACTTGGAGAGTAAAAACAAAAGAAATAATATTGACATCGAAAATTTTGATTCTGCCTGGCAACGTGCACTCTTTGGACACGTGATCCTTGTTTTCAAACGATGTACATGTATAATATGTTGGCAATAAAATACACTCCACGCTGGAAATGACTATACATGATAACACATGATAAAAACGTTCTTAATTCTTACATAAACGTATCGTCACCTAGTAAAAAATATGTCCTGTACATATTAACTAACAGTAATAAAAACGTAGATATCAAATACGATCGTTCGTGCAGTTAATTCTATTTATATATTTTAACATAATTTTAACTTATAAAATGTAGAGCCACGATATAACTGAAATATTGTTGAAAGTGGCGTTAAACACCATAATCCTCTCCCATCCATAAAATGCTGCTGGAATGAGGGTTAGGATATCTTTTACCATCTATCAAAACTGTAACTCCTTCAGTACAATTAGGACTTGCCGATTTGCTTAAATTCATGCATATTCATTTATGAATTTTGCATTTTTGTAGGTTATCCCCATGAAATGTTAGACTGTCATAATATCAAGACATGACAGTTCGGTCATCACGAATACTTCTGACAAATCATGGCAATCTAGTGAAAATACATTATATTTCATTTCAATCAATAACTTCGAATTCAAATAATGAAAGATATAACAACAACAAAAACATATTCATCTCAGGGGAAGCTCTTGCTTTGATGAATCCGTTTATTTATCTCATCATAAGTCATTAAATCTGGAAAATATTTCTTTTGTTTGCGTGTTTTTAAATAAATAAATTATTCAGATAGATTTTCATAAATATTAAAAAAAAAAATATTATAAATATTGGACAGTTATTTATTGGCCATTCAATTCATGAAATTATTTTTTGATGAAAGTCCCTGTTAAATTTTTAACGTGTGTATTTACTTGCTCGTTAATAAATCATTATTGCTCTATGACCTTAATCAATAAAAAAAAAAACTAGTAAACACTGAGAGTTATTCGGAAGATTGATTTTCTAAAGTCATTTAAAGGTAATTAGAGGAGTAATTAGAGGAACATATTTCTGATAGTAAAAACAATTAAATTCAACATAAAGGGTTAAATTATTCAATAATGAAAATTTCTTTCTACATGGGGTTTTAATCTTTTCAGTTTATTTACGCTAAAGAATTAACCCATGATATATATGGCTATACAATTAATTTGCACCGCATGGCCGTTTTAAAGAAAACCTGCTATCATGTCGATAAAGGTGACGAAGTCGTTGAAATAGGACACGACGATCTTGATTCGTATCAATACTTGAATATTTACCAATATTTTACTGTGTTACAATTGGAATTTAAATCAAACTTTAAAACGTAATATATACAACGAAGTGTATAATTTATGATTGAACACAAACTCTGATATTTTAAATTTAACGAAATGGAGTGTTTACTTTAAAAAATTGATATTTAATATGTTCAAATACTGAGCTTGTTAATTAACTTAAGAAGGAAAGAAGTGAAGTTGGCGTACCAATTGTGTTCATTACAAAGACTCTTTGAAGAAGAAAATTAGCAGCAAATTGAAGTTGTCTTTGAAAATGTATTCTTAAGTGAAATTGATTCACGACGCCGTTTCAGAGTGAGTCTATGTTAATAATATATAACCTTTCAATGAAAGGGATCTTGAAATATATAAATATATATATGAATAGAATTAGAACGAAGTATATTTTCCTGGGATAACATGAAAAACTAAATATATATTTCATGTGAACTTTCATATTAGCAGATATACCAACATTTTACGGGACTTAGCTTGGAGAATATGAGAAACTAAATATATATTCCATGTGCACTTTACATTAGCAGATTTAGAAATATTTTACGGGACTTAACAATATCAGGAAATGTGGGCCATGTCATGAAAAATATAATTTTTTTTGTCATCGAATATTATAATTTTAGATCTGAGGATTAATGTGTAATCGTAAAATATTCAGATACAATGCTATGTAACGTAAGTGATACTATCAGTCCGGTTGTGACCTAAAATATGTATTACTAGTTTTTTAAACTTTGTGCTACCTGAATTGACAAGCACAATAAGCTTGAAAATGTAAGTATTATTTAAATGAAACATTATATTGGACAACGATATACTTTTTTATTCTCTAAATCCATTTATCACAAAAAGAAAAGACAGAATGGAATTTATTTCAACTAAAATTTTAGCGCCTACAATTGTGTGTTGACTTTATGAGTTTATTAAATTCTTATGATAAACATATTGATACGAAGCAGATTTTATGTCTAACAGCGACAAGGTAATTTTAATGTAACTATATTTTCATTTGAGTAGTATTATATTTATTATCACTACTGGGCGTTCTAACATTTCACTTGTCTGTTGTTGAAATACGGATACCGCATACAATTCGTAACAAACATTAACTATTTATTTTTTAGTTAAGTACAAAATATGTATTAATTTAAATCTTTGTAAATTTACATTTTGCAATTATTTATATTTCACACAAATTCATATAACAATACCGCCTACTTTTAGTACTAAATAGAAAAATCGATTTAATCCAAACACGGGAAGAGTTTAGAACTAATGGTTTGATTAACTCTTCGTAATCGATTAATATCGTCCTTTTTTTTCAAATAAAGTCACAAATTATTCATATATCTAATCTTTGGAAACTTTATATGGAGCGGTTGTTTGGATTAAAAACCGTAATTTATATGACATGTTAACTTTCATTGGACTTTTATTACAATTTTAAATTCCATTTATTGTTAGATACACCGACTCTGTATTTCGACAAAAGGTTAGAACAACATTTAAAGAAGAATTATGCAGGTAAAATGGGAGATCTTTGTACATTATGTGAGAAAAAGATCAGGATTATGCACTCTTACATGTACTTGTAATAAAAGCATATATCAAATTTTGTGCGTAAGACGCAAGAAAGTCACAAGGTATTGTGTTTTATATATTATATATATATTACTCTGCGCGTAGAAATTCATACAAATTTAGATATACATGTAGATACAAATGTACATCTAATATTGTTTTATTTATATTTCTTTTTTTATAGAATGTGTTGGGTTCAGACGTAAAGTAGACCGTTTTGAATTTTAAATTAGTTGATCTGTGATATAGAAAAAAGACACAATGAGTACCGATGCTGTCCATGAAATTGAAAAAGTGTTCAATGATTTGGATGCCCATAGAAATTTACATGTTTTAGACAAGTATGTGCCAAGGGGCTCACAAGAGTTCCGTGAAGCGTTGACAGAATGTCAAAATGACGAAGAAGCAGTTCCGGAACAACGAGAGAGAAGTCGTACAATTGATTCTACGTATAGGAAGCCACACAGTGTACATTTTGCCTCAAATTTAACAACATGTGGGAAAAAGAATCGATCTGGAGATGATTTGCATATTCATTTACATCCGGACGGGATATTACGTCATTCAAGGGAGAGAAGCAATACACATGACGGGACGGTGCAAAGACCAAGAAAATCTGTTGGCATATCGCCACTTTGCTATGATAATGATTCAGCTGTTGAGAAACTATTAAAGAAATCTCCGAATGCAAGAAAAGTCGAGGAATCTTTACTCAAAGAAAAATTAGAAAGTGCTTCCGGAAAGTCATCGAGCAATTCAAAATCAGACATGTTGTCCCCAATACGACGTCACAAGAGTGAATCTTCCGCACACTCGTATGTAAAACAGTCATCACCGAAGTCTTCACCGAGGTCATCACCGAAAATTCTTAGGAAAACAAGAGTAGATTCACCACTAAGTACGTCGAGGAAAATAAGTGCTTCATAAATAGGCCTAGGTACACTCTAGTTGTTTCTACGTCAACGCAATATCTAACTATTTATTATGTTCGTATACATGTGATGCATTAAGTCATAGTAATGTGAATTAACATTTTGTGAGCTTATTTTTCAAATTTTCTAATTTTAAGAACTCAAAGAATAAGGAATTTACCTAAAGGAGGTTATTTTTATTTAACATACGTTAGGATTAAATGCTGATGTTTTATTCTATGCAGAATATGGGGTTTCTGCTACCAATGATGCTACTGAACCAATGGTTCCTAGTGATTTTACGGAGGTCATTATAATTTGGTTAACCGTTGTTTTAATCACAATCCCGGTCCTTCTTTCCTGCGTTGAGCTATCACCGAATTTGTAATAAGAGTAACACGACGGGTGCCACTAGTGGAATAGGAACTGCTTATCCTTCCGGAGCACCTGAGTTCATCTTCGGATTTTAGTAGATTTCATGTTGTTCAATCTTTAATTTTCTTCTTAGTTGTTTTGTCGACCATTCTGTTTATCATCCATTGTATTGTTTGTCCTTCCATTTAGGACTACTGATTATCCTTCGATAGATTCAAACATTTCTTGTAGAAAATCTCAAAATCTTTACTCTCCAAATTTATAAATGCAAAATAAATAAATAAAAACTTATTTGGGGTCGATTACAACAGAAGAGTTTATTATAAATTTAGAAATACACATATGATGGAATTAACATTGGTATTTGTGATGTTTCATACATCCAATTCTAGGAAATTAATTCCTGTGGAGTAGTGATTCGGTCGAACAGTAGACGATATATTATGTAATAGATAAGTTTGCACTCATTCGTGCAACCGATGGGACCCCGGTAAAGAAACTGGACCATGTTTCTGCACTTTGGTGCACAACCCACCCGGGAAGGGACGTGGACTTATTAAAAGCCGGTACGGTACGAAGCATGGATTAGGAGTAACTCGTGTTTGTGTGAATGTCACGACCGTTGTCCGTAATGACAACTTGCAGCATTTCCAAATAAGCTACCATTTGCTATATGTGGTCGCTAGTGGCCGACTGCAAGGCAAAATTGACCAACCATATTTATCATCATTTTTGTGGTTGTGGCAATAACATGTCTACCAATGTACCTATCCTATCGTCCCCATTCTTCTCACACAATACTGAATTTACTGTATTTAAACTTTATATATGCAAAAATGCTGTAATATTGCTCACTTTGAAGTTGAACAACTATTACTTCATCAACCATTTATGGGCAATCAAAGTGCCATATTTGTATACGACCATTACAAGTGGAGCAGGAACTGCTTACCCTTCCGGAGCACCTGAGTTCCCCCGATTTGTAGTGGTGTTGCTGAGCCTAGTTTTCTTTCTGCTGATGTGTAGCGATTTCTAGATCATTTTTTGTCCCTTTTTTATTTTCATTTAACCATTGTATTGTCTGTCCTTCTATTCACGGCATCTGACTACCTCTTTGGTATCTTCAAACTATGTGGCTGAGATACTGCTCATTTTACATTTAACAATCAATCACATATGTGAATACGATGCATGCATGTAGTATTGTAGAATTAAAGATTATATTTTATTTTGCTATAGTTCATTATTTTTAACACACAGAATGACGCTATGTTTTAAGGGGGGTGTCTCTATGAATCTCCATATAATTACGCTTTATGTGTGGATTCGTATTGTAAAAACAATCATACTTTTTGGTTTTATTTCATTGTTAGGAATTGTATTCTAAATGTTTTTCTTGTATGTAATTATCTTTCCTTTATGTTATTAGACCGATTCGATGATGTAATGGTAAGCACGACAAATCATGCATTCAATTTCCGCTCATGTCAAAACAAAGACGACGAAATTGGCATGTTAATCATAAAGAATAAAAAATGAGTAAAAACAAAGAGTCCGGTTAGCTCGGAGTCCGGACAATGTGTCTTAGGTGTGCAAAAAGTCTACAGGCTGACTGTTGTTTCAATGAGATAAGCACTATATAAAAATCCAATCCAGTGAACTGACCTTTTTTTGAACTTGTTCCTGCATTGATATGGCTGGTAAAATCCCTACTTAGTGTTAAGTTAAACAAGCCACTCGCTATGTATAATTACTAGCACTTCAGTCTGATAAATTACCTGTATATCCTGCAAGACGGGTGTTAATCAATATACATGTAATGGAAATTAAGTATAACAATTGTATAAACATAGATATCTAATTTAGTGATCACGACACTTTCTGGAATAACCTTCACCAGGTAAGCTCAGGTAACAGATTGGAATAACATTCACCAGGTAACAGATTGGGAAGTAAAAAAAAAAGTCAAAAAAAAAGAAAAAAAGTCAAAGTCATTGGGAATTAAAAAAAATCAAAATATCGGAACAGGATAGCCAAAATTCGCTAAGGTCATATATGTCTGAGGGAGATTGACTTTAGTCTCAATGAATTACTGTATTTTTCAAATGTGCATATAAAACATTAATAGGTCTATAACTAATACACCATGACATTGTCGAAGTACTGACTATTTAGCTGACTGAAGATATCATTGGGCACTAATAGTCCACCAGGAGATATATCGACCGAGTGATAACAATATAAACGTATGTATATATAATTTAGTGAACACTCGTTTCTGGAATAACCTTCATTGGGTACATTCGGTGAAAAGATTTGAAAGATAACGTATACTCGTCAATAGTGCTGTTGCAACCATTCACACGTGAACACCCCCTCTTATATTGATACTCTCTTAATTTTAAACAGGTACCATTCACACGTTCGGCCTCACCAGTCTTTTCATTGTTGCTCTGCTTATTTTATTGTAGTTATTTGTGCATTATAGTTTCGCTCAATTTTAAAGTGCTGACGTGATTTATCGACATATTCGGACTTACGCCATTTGTTAATTAGCAGAAGCGGAAGGAGTCTTAAATGAAGTGAACATTAGACTCTAATTCATTACCATTATAAGAGGATGCAACAATCCTAAACATCAGAAATAATTGTTTCCTCCCTAAGTTATGAAATCAATTTTTGAACACTCAGTTTTCACTTAATTATATCAATTTTAGAAATTAACAGAATTATAATTGATAAATTTCAAGGGAGAGTGCAATTGTCGATTTTCCAAGTGAGATGACGTAAACGTTTACTTATTGATAATCATTATTTAAATTCAATACTAAAAAGATTGTATTTCACCTTAGAGTAGCTTTCTATAAACATTTCGTGAATATTTTCTATTTATTTTGTTTGTTTGATGGTGTTTAACGCCACTTTCAACAATATTTCAGTTATATCGTGGTGGTCAGTTTTATTGGTGGAGGAAACCGGAGTACCCGTAGAAAACCACCGACCTGTCGCAAGTCACTGCCAAACTTTATCACATAATGTTGTACACCTCTCCCTGATCGAGATTCGAGCTCACAACTTCAGTGGTGATAGACACTGATTGCATAGACAGTTGGAAACCCAACTACCATACGATCACGGCATCGACGGCCTCTTATCTTAGACTAGACTTGTCGCAAGTCGAGTTGTGATGAAAAGCTATTTGTATAACGTGTACGTAATTCAGGTTATTTAATATTGACGTAAGAACAAATATCAGCATCGTGTTGATTTACTTAATTGCTAACCTGGTCTGACGCGATATATCTTTTAAATTCGTCATTAGGTCCATGTTTCTGTTTTTGTTCTTCTCTGATAACAAGAGTTAAAACTATTCCAAACCTTGCAAGAAATGGCTGAAGACACCAAAGAAATGATTCAGAAGCAGTAAATCGAAGAAGTACAAACATTACAATGGCCAAAAGAAAAAAGGACAAACAATGATTTATAAAACAGTACAAGGAAAATAAAAAATTGAGCTACACGAACCCAACTAAACACCGGGTGAACTCAGGTGTTAATAAGTGTTGTGATGCCATTATCGCATAATCATATACGGCTTTTGATACACATTTTATTTTATATATTTATCCTTGTCAAGCATATCTGTATAATGCAATACTCATTTAATGGTAATTAAATAAGTCAGTTAGATTTAATATCAATTTTGTAGTGTGTGTAATCAATATTTTTCAATAGTTCATTCGGTCAAGTCAATGAAATCATGATTATTTTTATGAACCACAAGCTCTTGAAAATCGGATCAACCTAAAATGGACAATTCAGAGAAACCGGCAACACAGGGTACACAAGACGAAGAAAAACAAAAATAAGTGTTGGACGCCACTATCCGCAAACAAACACAAACCACGACAATAAAGCATGAGTCCTCCTCCCCCCTTATAAACAACTGGAGCCCACCTACAAACAACTGGAGACAAAGACGAACCGAATATAGTTTTTATGCGGAAATCGTAACGGGCCATCACAACACGGAATTCAGAAAGTAGACACATAAAAGGAAAATACATAAAACTAAACAAATGAGCAACAGGGACCCCATCAAACAACCAGGAGGTGAATCCAGGTGCTCGCGAAGGGTAAGCAGTTCCTGCTTCTTATAAGACACCCGCCGTGCTACTCATATGTAGTCAAGTCCGGTAACAGTCTTGACAGGATGGAGGAAATAAAACATCTACGTAAACAGTGAAATGATCCATTGTCATTTGAGATAAATGGTCAACCAGATTGTGATGACGATGGTAGAATTTTTGTAGTGATGACTTCAACCAAGCAGCAACGTAGGAGTTCCGTATTGTAATGTCCGTTGCGATTTCCGCATGAAAACGAAGTTCGGTTCGTCTTTGCCTCAAGTTGTTTGTAGGAGGGCTCATGTCTTATTTGTGTTGCTTATGTTCGTTTGCGTACAGTGTTGTGTTGTTCTTCGTATTGTGTGCCCTGTTGTTGCCAGTTTCTCTGGATTTTCCATTTTTATTGCTCCTTCGGTATTCTCTAAAGTTTATTTGTTTGAAACTATTTAATATAAAAGTTTACTTAGTGGTGGACAATATTACCAACTAAAGCAGTAGGAAGAACTCTCTTGTCAAACCACTATCTTCTAAACACAGAAAAAACATTGACAGAAGCCGATGTTAATCTGGAGACGGGCACAAATATGTTTCGGGACGTGATCGATTTAAATAAGCCCACTTATCTCTTGTTCAACTTTCCTGATCAAATAATGTAATTATTTCGATTAATTGCTCGTCGACACCATGAGTTGGTTAGCCGATACGGAATATCCGTGTCTCAAATGACCATGGATATATTTCGGATGACGTAATCACAATCCCATCCTTTCCTCATTCATAGAGTTTGTAACCAGAGTAACACGACGGGTGTCAATAGTAGAGCAGCAATTGCTTGCGCATCCGAAGCACCTGAGTCCAACCCTGGTTTTTGTGGGAATCGCGTTGCTCAATCTCTAGTTTCCTGTGTAGTGTTTTATATATCATTGTTTGTGATTTTTTCTTTGTGCCATTGTGTTGTTTGTCCGTATTCGATATACAGCTTCTGTAAGCTTTTCTTATATTAACGTCAAGCAGTATTTCAGATTTTTCTCTAGCGGGAACAACTTAACAAACAATACTTCATTCGGGTACAAAGGTGGTACTGGTATGGGCATATGACCATAAAGTTTAGATTGCCACAAAGCAATGACGGTCTAAATGATGCGGTCTGACAATTGTGCCTTGCAACGGGTCATCTACGATCATTCCTAACAAACAATTGTTCTTTAGGGGTTGTCTTTAGTGTCCAAGGAACACGCCATTCTTAATGCACGAGACACTCATTTACGTCGCCTTCTAAGTTGCGTGCAACACAGCCAGTGGGCACCCCTTACCCCTTTCGGGGGATTGTATCACACAGCAGCACAACCATCGGGCATCGTTTGGGGAGATTATACCACACAGCGGGAAAATATGTCTTATTTGGGGTTCCTCGGGTTATTTTGAAAATAAAACCAAATTATTCATAAGTTATACTCCAGTGACCAGTATATAGGAGGTAGGCTAACCAACATTACATTAGTAAATATTGTCTTGTCATCATGTCTCAACAAAAGCAAAAATGTAACTGTCTGGAAACAAGATATTGATAAACCAGTTGTATCATCTATATCATATGATACATATGAAGAACAGCAATTAAAAGCCATGTTTTAACTCCTTTTTTACCATTAGATGAATTTTCGTCACGTTGACTTACATCTAAATCCTTTAAAAGGTCACGGTTCTTAAAAAACATATTGCTACCAAACTAAATTAATCCAAGAAAACATCAAATATAGCTGTTAGACACCAATGAGACTTGTTGCTCAGTACAGTGTAATTGTGTATCACCGTGATGACTTTACTTCAATAAACTAAACATGCGTTACTTCTATACAATATATATATTACTTGATTATCTCGAGTGTCCTCAGTTAAAGGACTTTCGTTAGATTTTCTCTTGGTTTACACACCAATAAACCATGAGGTCAAAACTACCTTCGTATCCAAAACAAATAAAAGGACGGTCACTTCGTGTTGAATTCAATAATAAATTCATCGTTTTTTATGGTATGAGTACATAATGAACAGAGTAATATACAGTTGTGTAATTCTAGAACTAATATCTCCACAGTAGTGATAATGTAGAGTTCTTACTTGTATCATTGGATATATAATTAATACCCGACTGAATATCAGAGGTTTTCCATCTAAATGAATTGTAGGGGAAGTGGAATACGGCGCTTGTTCAGTTGGATATTACAAGAATAATA
This sequence comes from Bathymodiolus brooksi, assembly GCA_963680875.1. NCBI lineage: Eukaryota > Metazoa > Mollusca > Bivalvia > Mytilida > Modiolidae > Bathymodiolus > Bathymodiolus brooksi. The sequence goes on from OY804575.1 coordinate 62,726,277, forward strand.
GAGAAACGTATTGCATGTCCTAATGTGGAACCTGGAGTATACCATTCCCCCACCCCCAAAAACACCTCTGTGGTGTAATGGTATGCGTGTTCCACTCAACTTAGCGGTAGCTTGTGGGTTCGACATAGGTCCGGTCTAACCAATTGAAAGGACTATAACATTGGATTTTCTGCTTCCCCTCTAAGCACACAGAATGCACAGTTTGCTCGGAATCAGAATAATGTGTCCGAATGCAGTGACATGTCTATCCGTGAACTGTTGCTTCGGTTAACTAGGACAATACGAATCCAACTAAGCGTATTGGTGTAGTACATCATCATCTCATCGAAATGAAACTTGTTCTCTCTATGATATAGCTAAAAAAAATGATCATCTGATAGAACAACAATCACTCACCACTCATCTTTCAGAGGCAATGTTTCAGTGACCACAGTGTACACGGACGCACTTTGACACATAGCCATCGCTAGGCATTATAAAAGAACGTTAATCTACCATGGGAAATTTTTATGTTGGAACGTGTTCTATAATTTCTCTTTAAATTTTATTTTCTGTCATTAGCATATTTTACTATACCAGGATATGTTATTTTTTTTTTATTATTATTTATGAAAGTATATAAAAATGGTCGACACATTAATTTTTTCGGATATGAAATCTTTAAAAAAAAAATCGTTTTATTTTCACGTTTTAACATATTTGTGTATAAAAGAATAACAAGTCGGCATTAAATATTTTTGTGAAAATTTAATGTAAAATAAGATGGAAATTTATTAATATTCATTTCTGATTTTTTACCCAATAGTTGTATTACGAAAGACTATAAATAGATACGTTCCGGACAGTCACCAATAATTGACTAACATTGGGATGATATCAAAGATGAATCACATTCATTGTTATTTCTCTCATGTAGCAGAAATGTCATCATTAGAAAGGAACTTGGCCTGTTTCTCAATTCAGTTGTTTAAATTGAGAAAATGTCGGTTTTCGGATACATTACCGATAATAAGCTTATCTTTGAAATTTACAGTAACTCAATATTAATATTTGTCATAAGAAAAAGATAAAACGAAATTTGTTTTTAATAAATCAGATTAAGTCTACATTAGGTCAAAAGGTTTTGTGGAAATAACAAATTACGCTTCTATTTTCAAGTGATTAACTGTCCTCGAGGTGACCCAATCTCAGGTCGATTTCCGGAATTTTAAACGAGAACAAACTATCACTTATTTTTATCATGAGATAAACAACATCAAGTGGTCAGATCAACTCAGCAATCTGTTGTCCGGTTTTTCTACCATTTGGCCGATTTTGACCAAACATTTTATTAACTGTAATTGTTTCATAGATAAATAGTAAAAGCATTGCTGTTGATTGGTTGGTTTGCTTTATGGTATTTAACGCCACTTTCAATACTATTTCAGCTATATCGTGGCGGTCAGTTTTATTGGTGGAGGAAACCGGACGATCCGGAGAAAACCACCGACTTGTCGCAATTCACTGACAAACTTTATCACATAATGTTGAATCAAGTACACATCATCATGAACGGGATTTGAACTCATAAATTTAGTGGTGATAGGTACTGATTGCACAGGTAGTTGTAAATCCACTACCACGACGGACACTAATTATATTTGTAATGAAAAAATAGCAATACATATATAAAACAAACCTGCAAATGTGTGGTAAAGAAATAGAACACTTCGCACCACGCCAAAATCAAGAAATGAAACTATTGAAGGTTAACAAAAGCATGCACGGTATATCCTAAGTGAGATCTCGTGAGAAGTAACGAGGTCATATTTCAGTTTGGGCTTAACTGCCGAGCCGTACGGACGCACGTGTTGACCGGGTGAATCTGGTGGACGACAGGCACACAGTTTTATTACACTTGTAAAAGGTATTGATTTATTTATTTTCTGGTCTTGCATTAGGTAGTTTAGTCTATAATTGCAAGTTTTGGTTACGTTTCTTTAGCTGTGACAGATAGTTTAGTCTATAATTGCAAGTTTTGATTACGTTTCTTTAGCTGCGATAGATAGTTTAGTCTATAATTGCACAGAGTACTGGTGTGTACATGTGTAGTTTTTTGGACACACGCTACTGGTATACATGTAGAATGAAGAGAATTTGTGTATTTTGCGTTGGTTGCGCATACTAGTATTTGAAGTAGAGCGAAATATATATTTTGTAGACTTGTTGGTTTAAAGGGATATTGTCTACCAGCTGCGTAATTTTTTCATACCCAAAATTATTGTCGATTTCCGTACTGACCTTCATAAAATGAAGATTAACACCGAGTTATGTTGCAAAAGATACGAAAAAGACCCAAAACTATCGTTATCAGAATTATTGTCCGGATGACAATATTCAAATCTGTTCATATGGCCTTCTATGCGAACACGTCTTGAGCATGCGCACTGTTTAGAAACAATAAACAACATGTGGTTCTTGGGCAAAAGAGAAACTGTCAACGCGTGGAAGAAAGCGGACTTTGACGGATTTAGAGATAAAGAGGAATAGAAGTGAAGTATCTTCCAAATGGAACAAATGCAGGATATATGTAGGGGATCAGTTGGACCGTTGCCGTTGGATGGAGCGAACTCAAGGAAGTGCTTGATTATTGTTGATAGGTAAGCCGAGCATGTTGCCTTCTTTTCTCAATCGTTTTTCATATTTTATGAATTTATGATGATGCCTATGATAATTTTCGGTAGATATTAATCAATATATGTAATTTTGCACCTGGCAACAGCAAATTATTGTCAATGAGTAGCATAAAACGGCCGTATTTGCGAGGTAAACAAACACAAATTTTAAGAGGCCAGCAAAGGGGAAATGGGAGTGCAAAAATGATATCAATGACAATGCAGTTTATTATTATATGTTTTATCAATTTAAAAAAAAATATCGAATCAATTCATTTTTAATGCAAGAATTAAAACTGTACATGGCTTAATGAAAACCCTATAAAGTTCTTTTTATTCAAGCAAATTTATTTCTTTGATATAATTAGGCTTTTAATTTTATCAAATTTCAACAACTTGGACATGAAACTTAGTTTTGGGAACCAAAAGTATATACCTTACTTTCTGCGAATTATCACTATAATGGAAAATCAGTATGTATTTTTCAAATAAAAGCTTTCTATTTAAAGAAGCTTCATTTCAATTGCACTTTTAGTTTGGATCCTGTAAGTATAATATATAATTATAAACAAGGTCTTGAAGAAATGATATGAATATCCATTGAAATTTTCAAGTTTCAGAACTTTTTTTTATATATGACTACACAATTTTACTGAAAATTTCAGAAATGTCCTAAAATGCATATTTTAGACCATGGCTAAATGAAAATCATTTTCAATTCCTTTATGCAAACAAGTTTATATCTTGGGTACTGGAAATACATTACATAAATAAGGTTAAAAGAACTTTTCAATAAGTTTGAACATAACACTTTGTTATGGGAGCCAAAATTATATCTTCCTGTCTGTGAATTATCACCATAGTGGAAAATCAGTATGTATCTTTTATATAAAAAGCTTTCTATTTAAATAAGTGTCATTTCAGTAGCATTTTTAGTTTGGATCCTGTAAGTATGATACATAAACAAGGTTTTTAAAAAATAATATGAAGATCCATAGAAATTTGCAAGTTTCAGAAACTTTTCTATATATGTGACTATAAAATTTTACTGAAATGTCCTGAACTGCATATTTTAGACTATGACTAAATGAAAATCATTTTCAATTTCCTTATGCAAACCAAGTTTATTTCTTGACTATTCTAAAAACATTACATTAACTAGTTTTTTACTACATTTCAACAATTTTGGACATAATTTTTAGTTCAGGGAGCCAAAATTATACTTTACTATCTTAGAATTATCAACATAGACATGATAGAGGGAAATCAATATGTATTTTTCATATAAAGGCTTTCTATTTAAAGAATTGTCATTTGAACTGCTTTTTATCCCCTCGCCAACGAAGTTGCCAAGGGATATAGTAACGCTACCGTCCGTCCGTCACATCCTTGTGAACACTCTAGAATCAACATCCTTCAATGGATTTTGATCAAACTTGGTACATACTTAGTCCTTAAGAGAATCTGGAACCCTATTGATTTTCAAGGTCGTATGTCAAAGATCAAGGTCACAGCCTAAAATGTTTACCGCATAACATCCTTGTGAACACTAGAATCAACATCCTTCAATGGATTTTTGACAAAACTTGGTACATACTTAGTCCTTAAGATACCGAAACCTTATTGATTTTCAAGGTCATAGCCTTATAGGTCAAAGGTCAAGATAACCGGGTCAAAATTTTACCACGTAACATCCTTGTGAACACTCTAGAATCAACATCCTTCAATGGATTTTGACCAAACTTGGTACATACTTAGTCCTTAAGAGGATCTGGAACCCTGTTGATTTTCAAAGTCAAAGGTCAAGATAACCGGGTCAAAATTTTACCACGTAACATCCTTGTGAACACTCTAGAATCAACATCCTTCAATGGATTTTGACCAAACTTGGTACATACTTAGTCCTTAAGAGGATCTGGAACCCTATTGATTTTCAAAGTCAAAGGTCAAGGTCACCGGGTCAAATTTTTAGGCAAGGGGATACACCATGCTTTGCCCTTGTTTAGTTTGGATCTTGTAAGTATGATTTATAAACAAGATTTTTAAGAAATAATGTGAAGATCCATAGCAATTTGCATGTTTCACAGTGTGTGAATTTAACAGTAGACCGATGGCCCATGTCTGTGTTAAAATCATGCAGGTTTTTGTAAAATTATCTAAATTTTTTAGGCAAATTACTACAAAAACTGGTAATTTCAGACAAATGTGATTTTGTAGTGATTGATATTTGTACTTTTGATTTAGATATTCTGACCAAGGTAATTCTAGAGTAGAAGAAATGAGCAGCCATTACATTTCAACGAAACGGATGAAACTGGAGAAATCGAGTTCATTTGTGAACCCATTTGAGTATGTTCATTTTGTTAAAGATTAGACATATTCTACATTATGTTTATAGGTAACATTGTCAATATTGTTCAACACAGTCACTCGTATAACAGTTTCCTATTAATTATTGTGGCTTGCATAGTGATACTACTAGTAGCTATATTATATTATATAGGGATCATGTTGGCTTCTGCGTCATCGTTACTTTTTCATCAATCCACAAGCTGAAATGGCCAGTCCTCTTTAGCTACTTACGGGAATGAAACCAAACTGGGACAGAATTGACGCACGTCTGGCGCACAAAATTTTTTCCTGGAACTTTGATGTAATTTTGTTTCTTTATATTGGGTTGTGTAGATGTGTGCTGGATACATGTACCGGTATATAGATTTAATATTAATTTGAAAAGCTTTTTCGTTATACAGCTGCACATCAGAACCATATAGCAAAATTTGTTTCGATATTATACACATACACTGTAATATACAATTATTTTTTATTCTTACAGTCTCTCAATAGATATTACTGAAGAGGGCAGTGATGTTGGTGATGATTCTGACGATGGAGATTTTGAACCTAGCTTCAACTTCACTCTAAGGTTTGTCATGTTAATTTCATATGTTTCAGTTGTAACTTACATACTTGAAATTTTGTCCTAATAACAGAACCATGCATGATCATATGTCATAGGAGCTTTATTATACCCCCGCTCCTCTGGAAGGGGGAGGGGGTATACTGTTTTACCTCTGTCCATCCGTTCGTCCCAAGATGTTCATAACATTTTTCTCAGTAATTATTTATGGCAGCAATCTGATATTTGATCATAGGCTTCAGAAGGGTCAATCGAAAGTCGCAAACCCGCTGTGTTGTCCATGGTCAAGTCCGGTAGAAGTCCCATCCGATGAAGGGAAAGACATCAACAACAAATGAAGATCAGGTCTGATTTGGGTAACAGACACCCTGTAACCATTGACCAGCTCGTGATGCCTGCCGTAGAACTTCTTGAGGGATGACCACAACCTAAAATCTGTCTACAAATCACTCAAATCCTTCATAAAGTGGACTTGTAATGATATGTTTAGTTTGTCATTCACTATACATTCGAGATATTCATCTTGAATTGAAAGTTAGGGCTCCATAGATCATAATCTCAATTCTATTGTTTTATTCTTGTTAATTACATTGTATGTATTTTTCTACTTCAGGTGGCAGAGAAGTTACAACAAAAAGACAGCTAGATGGTCTGTGCATCCTGTTAAAGCTGACAAGTCATATTCCTATGTTCCAAGACTATTAAGGGTCATCATTTGTATGAGACAGCAAGATAATGAAGGAATGAATTAACATGTGCAGTTGGAAGTAGATGATCCCAGAAGAATCTCGGTCCATCTTGCACCAATTCCACAACCTCCAACTCGGGATGATATTGTAGCATCTCAGAAGTCCAGATTTGAAGACCAAGACAAAACAATTGACTATATTGTCGCATAAAATAAATTTAGATTGTCACTCTTTGTTTTTCCTGGTCTAACAGAAGTTCTGCACATTTAGAGCAGAAAAGTACCCAAGTCAGGATAATGGCCATTACAAATTGTCCAATGCACAATAATGATAGCTGGTGGCCATTTTGAATTTTCAAATGGTGCAAACAGTAACAACACATGTTAAAGACATTCATAGGAACATATATACCAGATTTCAATTCAATCCCTTCAGCGGTTCTTGAGAAGAAGTTTCTTGAAAATCGACCAATCAGAATTTTCAAAGTCACATGGTGGCTATGTTTTTTGACGAATCTGCACAAAAGTAACAACTCTTGTGTAGGACCTCATAGAAAACATCTCTGCCAAGTTTGGTTTTGAATTATATAAAAGACTGTCAGTCCATTTTAGAAGAAATTGTCAGTGCTGATAGAACAAAAAATAATAATAAGATGGCAAAACTTTCAAATTAAATTTACAATTCCAACTGACCAACTTGTGAAATTAACAACTCATTAGGGTTGATTTAATTTTTATTTTTGGTGTTTTAATGCCACTTTCAGCAATATTTCAGCTATATCATGGCGACCAGTTTTAGTGGTGGAGGAAGCCAGAGTACCCGGACAACCACCGACCATAGGGAAGCAAGTGGTAAACTTTATCATTGTAGGGTATATGGGATAACATACAAAATATTTCATGAACAAGTTTTAATTAAATCGTCTAGGAATGAAACCCTTGTATTGTCCATATAGATCAGGATACTTGTCCCTAATTTTTCAAGTACAACAGCTTGGGATCACACGTCTGACCCCAGCTCCAAGTCGGCCATGTGCCCAAATGGTATACTGGCGGTAGGCTGCATACCTATTGGATCTGTTGTAATCCTCATCATGGGGCATTACTACAAGTTCCTCTCGAAACATTCTAGCAACCCCCAACACTGCCTCATCAAGGACAATCCGATCAAAGTCCTGTAATAAAGACAAGAGATTTAATAAAAACAGAGTAAAGACAGAAGATGGTTATACATTCATCTAGAAAAATGAGCTCTATTTAAAAAAGAAATATAATTCATTATAAGTGAAATAGTTTGCACAAATTCAGTTTAGAGAAATAAAAAAAAGTCTTATTTTGGAAGGAAAGATTTTCTCGTGGGACTTTCTTATGACCACAGTTTTATTTCGTTTTTTGTTGGTATATGGGAGAACCATTTTGGTCTTGCAATTTTTTTTTATCAATTTACCCCTCAAGCTATTCAATTTTAATTTTATGTTTTTTTTCCTAAAAATTATTTTGATTCTGAATCTTGAAGAAAAAAATTTGGCTGGACAGGAGAAAAAAATATATACTTGCCATTTTCACAGTATAATCATATACAAAATTTTGAAGAAAAAAAATTATTCCAGCACTTCGCCAATCTAATTAAAATTAGATTTACGCGCTTGCTCCCTATTTTAGATCTAATTATACCCCCGGTCCCCGAAGGGGGAGGGGGGTATACTGTTTTACCTCCGTCCGTCCGTCCTTCCAAAATATTTTTCGTCACATTTTTCTCAGCAACTATTGATGGCAGAAATCTGATATTTGGTCACAAGCTTCACATAGGTATGCCATATCGTGGGAAGCGTTTTTGGAACCATCAGATTCCTACTTCCTGTTTGCCGACTTAGTTGGTTTTTATCCACATTGAACATATATGCACATTTTTCTCAACAACTATTGATGGCAGAAATCTGGTATTTGGTCACAAGCTTCATATAGGTACCCCATATCATGGGAAATGGCAGGGGTATCATAAGTGAGCATTAGATCACAGTTCACCTTGTTTTAATTAGATTGGCACTTCGCCGGAAAATAAGAAAATATGATTTCTGTGGCGTCTGAAAAAAACATTTCTACGGCGAAAAAACGTGACATAGCCCCCTTCAAGGTAAATGGTCAGTCCCATATTATTTTACAGCAACTGTCTTGTGAAACTAGAAGTAAGGTCTCTTTTGTTTCTAATCCAGCCCAAATTTCTCTGAAACATTCCAGTCAATTAACAAATAAAACAACACTGGCTACGTCATTCGTTTTCATCAGACATGTATTTCACTGTGTTCTACATGTATGTCTCTGGCTAAAATAAATTAATTTAACACGTGTATCAAAATCTCGGGAAACAACTTCATAACTTATAAGAAGAAAAAAACTAATTTAGTTATTTTTAACGCCGGCAAAAATTTCCGATCGAAAATACGTAGTTGAGCTTGTCCCCATAGGGTGCCTCCTGGCATGTTTTCAATGGTTATCGTGGAAATATCGGCTGAATCTGTTAAGGCATGTAGTTTTCATCAAAGAAAATCTATTCCTGATACAGAAATTATTTATTCTACGTCTTTTAGATACAATCGATTCGCAAATAGCTTTTTTCCTCAACTTTTATAGAAACTTACCTCAATATTCATGCTGCAGCATCCGGGCTACTGACATAAAAATAGATAAATAAATAGAGTTGGCCTCGCCCAGGTCAGTGCATAATTAATTAGCTTCCGGTAACGATGGTCAGCTTTTTTAGTCGAAAAAAACAACGTTTCGGAGCGTATTCATCAATAATTCGGTGTTTAATCTTCATTTTATGAAGGTCAGTACGGAAATCGACAATAATTTTGGGTATGAAAAAATTACGCAGCTGGTAGACAATATCCCTTTAAGTCTTAAGTCGGAGTTGAATGGGTTATTTTGACCTCGGACTACGACTAGATAATTTGTTTTGATTTGGAGTCGATGTGTATTTGTTAAAACATTTTATGAATGTATGCCATTCGTTTTCACATGTTACAGTGTGTTTGTTTGCTTTTATATTTATATAAAACGGGCGTGTATGTGCCGTCATTTCTATTTGTGGTGCCTGATGGTGTGAGGTCGGCCATTTTTTTTCACGTGCGGTGCATGGTGCCGACGTGTTTCTGTACTACAGTTTAAAAAAAAAATTATATTTGGATTTAAATTTTGTTTTAAGCGTAATTTTCTATCGTCTTTTGTCAGAGACACTATTATATAGGTGTTGTTTTTAATATTTTTGTATATTAAAATAAATTTCAATTTCTTTTATTGGCACAAACTCGTGAACGGGATATTGTTATAGCCCTATTACAGAATAAAAATGTGATACATATTATACATAGTATGTAATAAATGAACATGAATAATTTGTTACAAATTATATGCATGGAGTATGCGTTACATTAATACATATTTTCTTATTGCTAAACACTTTGAGATGAAAGAGAAAGCAAGTTTCAAATGGGGTATGATTTGTTATTTAATAAAAAAAAATCATTTTATTCTCAACATTATTAAAATTCAGTGTTTGATTTGTTCAAATCTTTTGCATTTTGAAATAAAGTGATTTTCATCTACCATGTATGTAGCATATGTATGTTATTTTGGTGGTAATCTATGGGTAGGATATACTATGAAAGGATATAAATCATAAGTCATATGTTTATTGATTCACAGGGGACATATACAATATGAGCATTTATTACAACTGTTTTATAACATAAAAAAGATGAAAAAAAAACCAAACAAATACAGCACTAATGTTTTCACCACTAGTTTAGAGCCATAGTCTTAGGTGTGTATTGATCCCTCTAACAATTGAGGAGGAAATAGAATGTATCTTAAAATAAAGAATTAGTATGATATATGTTTTCGTTGGTATAATATAGGTACTATATAATTTCAGGTATGAAATTATGATTTATGGACTGACTGGGGAGACTCTATGTGACATGGAGGTATTGAAGTTGAGGCATTCTTTATTTGGGAAATCAATGATACCAGTAATTATGCAGGTGAAGAGTCAAGATGAGCCCTTGGCTGTGGAGAGGTTGACAAAGTTGAAAAAGGATCATGCGCTAGATCAGTACTCGCTTGATGACTTAACTCAACAGGTTTATGGACTGACTGGGGAGACTCTATGTGACATACTGATGGTAGGTTGATGACACTTTGTTCTAAATTATATTGTCATAGTTTGGCATTATGATTAAGATTTATATTTGTGAATCATCTTTGTCAATGCATGTGAAGTGCATACTATTTTCATGTGCATGTAAAGATATGTATACGTTGTTTCATGAGTCAAGCTTTACCAGAATTTCGGTGTAATAGCATATTCCTGTTTACTGTGTTGAAATTAAAGTTCCATTTCTGCTTATACAAGACTTTGTATTTATTTTCAGTTATGTGGAAATGAGGAATATAGAGAATGCTTGTGCATTTCTCTGTAATCCAGGCCAATTTAGTAGGGGCTCCAAAAGGTAAAGCACTTACTGGTAGGGGCAGCTCTACGGCTGAGGACAACAGTACTTCATCAAGTTCATCGACTAGTGGGGTAAAAAGAAACACAGCAGATCTTCAAACTGGTGTTACGACTAGAAATATACAAGGTGTGTGTGCGTAAATGTTCAGCTCTTATGATTTTAGGGTTACATAAGCTTTCAGATAGTGACAAAAGCGTTTTTGGCTATTATGCTGTATATTTCTGTTAAAAGTTCACTAGTAATACTTGTACTAGGTACAATTAGTTGAATTCAAATTTGCAATCTTGAGTGTAGTTTTATTTAGCATGAGTATATGTAATTATGATTTTAATATGAAAGGAAAATATCGTGGGATTTTTGGATTATATATTTTCACTTATGTCACTTAATTTTAACTAAAATCAACTGCATAACATTAAAAAACCGCTCAAAACAGATTTTAAGAGCAAATCGCAAAATATTTAACAGCAGATAATTCTGTTTTCCTGTAAATAATGCAAATGATACACACGTGACCCAAGTTTTGAACTATTTCGGGGAGATTATCGCTCATGCGCACTGTTCAGTTGATGAAAATAAAATGTCGGATGCAAGTAAAAAATATATTCCGTGTGTACCACATAAGAATAATTGCACACACACACAAAGAAAACAAAATGTTCACCAGACATGTAACAAGACAGATTCCTCAATATCATTGTCAGGAATGAATGTGTGCGTGCTTACCTCAGCATCCATGATTGTTTATCTTTTCGTCACGAGGTCATGATCGGCAATCATCAGAACAAAACAACCGAAAGTTAATCAGTCACCCCAACAATGGCGAGGACGATAAACATGCACACGAATTTGCAGATTTATAATTGTTGGGAACATATTTTTACTTGAAACATGCATGAATAGCTTAGTAAGGTAAACTGGTGTAATACTACTTGTTTGATATTTTAGTTGTAACTAGTGCCTCTGATGACAGAGATCTGGAGACCAGGATAAAACAGATGGAAGATACCGTGAAATCATTCTCTAACAAGTCAGCTGGAAAACAGATTGAGGAATCTTTGGCACTTGTAAGGATCTTGGCTTCTAGACCACATCTTACGCAGTCATATGTACTTTTTACAGCCATTGAAACCTTGGTAGCTCTTGCTACAAAACATAGTTTTAAAGAGGCAGAGTATTATTCCAAAGCTTACACTTATTGTAAAAAAATTGAGGATGATAAAGATCTCTGTAACCTTGCTATAAAATTATTCCGCTCTGCGGAGGATAAAACGTTGGCCAATCTTGTGGTAGTGGATGAAGGGTAAAAAATATGAAGGGTCACCAAAAAAAGTAATGAAAGAAGAATCAGATAAGGAAAATACTCTTGGTGTGAACAAGAGTCTAAACTGTGAAGTTTCTCAAAATCCTGGTTTTTTAAATAACCCTGCCTCTTTTGGTTTTCCTTTTCCTGTTGCAGGTAGTATGATGTTGCCACCATATTATGTACCATAGGGGTACCCCCAGTTTCAGGGAAGCTATGGGCAAAATAGATTCAATGGTAGGGACAGGTCAAGGTTTTCCAGGGGAGGCAGGTGTTTATTTTGCAAGGAACAAGGTCACTGTGGCTGAATGCCCTAAAGTTAGTAAAAAGGAATGATTTACTTTTAATTCCTGTGGGTTGTTTTATGTACATGTGCTATAAGATGTATTTGTTTTCATTATTTTGTTTTTAAGCTTTGATATTTTGTATCTGTATTTTTGAAATTTTGTTATCGGATATCAGCCTTTAACCCAAGGGATTCTGAAGCCCTAGTGATTTATCACGCGGGTTGGGGTTGAGTATCCACCTCTGTAATTGATAGGTTGGTTTGTGCTTCAGGGAGAAGTTAGAGTCCCTGAAAGTGAATTTTTGGGAAAGAAACAAAACTTTTTGCCGGATATTCCAAAATGGGAATTGAAAACAGATTTTGATCCTTTGTCAGTAAATAGAAGAGTTTGTGGGAACTTTGTCAATTATAGAGGTGTGATATCTCAACCCTCAACCCCACTCACTGCGGAAAATGTAGTAAATGAATTTGTAGATTTTGATTTGGCAGATTTAAGATTTAGGGACCCTGATAATTTTTTAGCTGGTAATCTTCATGACCATTGTCAAGAATGGGAAACATTATCTCCATCTTCTGAGGTTATGAATTGGATTAAGTATGGTGTGGATGTTCACAAGTTTTTCAAACCTTATAAAGGTAATTTTAAAGGCCGTCATCTTGATTCTGCATTGCCACCTTGCATGTATTTCCCAAATGCTAAAGTGTGTGAGCAGTTTGGAGATTTTATTGCCAGGAATTTAGAAGAGCGTATAAGAAATGAGTCTCTGACTGTACTTGGTAAAGTTGGAGAATGTGATCCTCCCTATTTGATTTTGCCTTTGACAGTTGAGCCAACTAAGCCAAGGTTATGCCATAACGACAGATTTATAAATTTATGGATAGTTGATAGTCCTTTTTCTTTGGAGACTTCAAAGGAGATTCATCGGTTAGTTAATAGTGGTGATATGATGTCTTGTCTTGATGATAAATCAGGATATGACAATATTTTGTTGCATGAAAACAGCAGGAAATATTTTGGCATTCAGTTTGGTGGTTTTTATTTAGTTTTCAATACTATTCCCTTTGGATTTAAAACAAGTGCCTGTTGGTTTAGTGGCTACTAGCTATTGTAGGTCTTTGGGAGTTCCTTGTTTGCAATACATCGATGATAGATGGATTGGGGCTGGTTAGGCAAAAAGAGTTTTTCTAAACAATCTGGTATTGACAGAAAGAAAGATGCTCAAAGATGTTTATATGTGGTCAGCGAGGTTTTAATACGCCTTGGTTATTTCATCAATATTGAGAAGTCTGTATTCTTTATTTCTACTGTTATTAAGTTTTTGGGAATGTTGGTGGATTCTATTCGCTTGGCATTTCTTATTCCAGAAACAAGTTAGACAAGTTTTTAGCTTTAAGAAGGGAAATTTTGTCACATGATCGGGTTGATATAAATACCTTACAAAAGTTTGCGGGTAAGTGTATCTCATTTCTTTTAGCTGTGCCTGGTGCAAAGTGTTATACAAAAGTGGTGAATAGGGCTATAGGGAAGGCGTGTAAGAACAGTGGTTTTGTTGAAATTACCCAGGTCTTAAGGGAGGAGATAAGATATTGGGGATTTTTGCAGGACTGGACACGTTGTTTTCTCTGGAGAACTGAAAGGCATTTACAATTTGCTATGGCTACTGATTCTTCATCTTATAAGTGGGGAGCCCTTGTTTTTTCTCCTGATAGACCAGTTGAATGTTCAGATTTCTGGGACAAAGGTGATGAGACCTATTCATTTAAAGGAGACTCAAGCTTTAATCAATGGTCTGAAAGCTGTTTCTGACATTGTAAGAGACCATAGGGTTGATGCTTTTGCGTGTGTTGATGCATGGGAAAAGCAGAGGTAAAATATATTTCGTTAAATGAGCTTATGAAAGACCCTTTCAATTTTACGGTGCAGGTTAATGTCGATTTGAGATTATCGTATATTCCCTCTGGTGACAATCCTGCATATCCGCTATCTAGAAGTTTGTCTGCTCAGGACAGTACGTTGAACAGAGAAATGTTTCGTCGCATTGATCAACAGTTTGGCCCTCATCAAGTTGCTTTAATGTCGCTTGATTCTAATGTTATGCAAGATGAGAATGGTTATCCTTTACCACATTTTACACCTTATCCCACACCTGCGTCAGCTGGAGTCAATGTATTTGCTCAGGAGTTGTGCCCCACGGATACTTATTATATTTTCCCACCTTTTGGACTTATTCTTCCAGTCCTGCATTTTATAATGGGTCAGAAGGTGAAATTTTGCACCATGATTGTTCCATTTGAGGATGCTAAACCAGTATGGTGGCCAGTTTTGTGTAGGGTATTGGTTGATCATATGGTCATTGGGAAAAGGGGGGATTTAAATGTTTTGTTAATTCCTTCTAAAAATGGTTTTAGACGAGGAAAGTATGGTCTTAAGCATGATATGTGAGCAGCAATACTATATTTTCAATGATTTATGTTTTCATTTGTAGGCATCCCCCTTAAGAGGTTTAGAAAATACCAATGAGGAACTGTTTGAGAATTGTCCATTGTGTGGCTGCTATAATTGTAGAAATTTTAGGTTTTGTCAATTTTGTGGATTTAACAGAGTGATTGTTGAGGAAAATGTAGGCCAGTCAAGTCTAGATTTATACAATGCTCGAAGGGGTTTGTCACATTTAGATAGCATGCTGAATTCTAAGCCACATAATAAGAAAAGGCGTGTCCTGAAGAAAGAGCTAGAGTCATTTCTTCTTGCTCATTCTAAGTCATTGAGTTCTGCCATCCCGGAAGACATTAGGTTGTTTTTAGTGTTGAGAGATATTAATGGGAAAACACAACCACATAGTTATAATTGTCCTTTTTTAGGAGAGAAGAGTAAAGTTTGCAGTTGTCCTTTTAGGCTTGCTTTTGGAACTGTGGCATCTCTTATTAGTCAGTTAAAGGCAATCTTTGATGATCATGGTAGAGTAGGTGAATGGACTGAGTGTGGTTTGTTTAAATATGGTAACCCAGTGTTTGGTAATATAGTTTCAAATTATTTGGAGGCGGTAAAACTGGAGCAAGCTAAAGCTCATGTCCAGGTGAGGCAAGCTAAACCGCTGTTTTAGACAAATTGAAGCAAATTAGTGATCACATAACTACTTCTTTGGCAGAGGGTTCTTTAAGCTTCGGCATAAGATTTGTTCTGTTGAGAGATAGGTCTTTTTTCACTTTACAATGTTTTGCAGGTGCTAGGGCTAGTGAATTAGGGCAATGTTTGACACAGGAAATTAAACTTTGCCCGAGAGAAGGGGTTTCTTAGTTCGTCATAGGTCTGGCAAAACTTTGGGGGTGGTAAAATTAATGAGTTTGTCATCTCTCCAGTGAAGGATAGCTCTTTGTGTCCGGTTGAAAATTTAAAGGCTTATGTTTCGGAGGTGGAAGAAATGGGGGTTGATTTGTCTGTTGGTTTTCTATTTAGGACCCTAGACCCTTCACATTCAAAAGTTATTGACTCCCCTGTTTCTTCGTCTGGGATGGGTTTGCGACTTAAAGGTTATCTCAAAGATCTGGGAATCTTACGAAGGAGAAACTATACATGGTATAAGAGGAGGGTGTACTATTACTTTAATGTCTAAGGGTATTGTGAATCCGGAAGAAGTAATGCAGCATGTTGGATGGTTTAGTATGAGTTCTTTGGATAGATACTCGCAAATGAGTAAAATGGTAGATAGCAGTTCTTTAAGTCAGTTATTTTCAAATGAAGTTGATTCAAATTCAGCAGAAGTTAGTGGTATATTTAAGAAGTTTGGTGCCTTTTGAACCAAATATGAAATATAATATTTTGTATTAATTGTGTTTATAATGCTCATCTTTGTATTTGTAAATGTGTTTATGGATCGATGCAGTACTGTATATGTTATTATTATATTGTTTAATAAATGTTAAAAGTTATGCCTAGCCTTATTTCCTGTATCAATTTTAATTTTTGGGAGATTTAGCCTTGATCTGAAATTTTTTTATTTGATTTGATTTTTGGTGTTTTAACGCCACTTTCAACAATATTTCAGCTATATCGTGGCAACCAGTTTTAGTGGTGGAGGAAGCCGGAGATAACCACCGACCATGGAAAGGCAACTGGTAAACGTTATCACTGGCAGCTACGAGTCGAGTGCACCCTCTTTTGTAATTTACAAAGCCGGGCTCGAACCCACGTCGTATTGGTGATAAGCTTGTATGAGTTGTTAGATCCAACGACCTAACTCATTGAGCCACCCGGGTCCACTAATCTGAAAAGAAACGATGAAAAAAAAATTGAGTTCAGAGAAGTTTTTTCAATTCATAATTTGGGAAAGTTAATCCGAACCATCAAGCTATATTTTTAAAGGACAAAATCTGGGTAGATGAAAAAATAAATAGGATAATACATTTGTAGTTATAGGATTACAAGGTGTCACAAAGCCTGAAATTCTCTGGAAAACTAGAGTTTTATTTTTCTAATGGAGGATAAAGTTGTGGGTAAGTAATGGGGGTTTGTTTTCTTGTGGCCATCGTGTGGATAAGGAGAGGGAAGGATGCTGCATGAAGAAACCGAAGGAAGATTATCTTTCTTTCCCAATACTTAATTCCGAGTGGATTTGAGCGAGACTCAGTTTGGATAGGTTAATGTTTGAAATGAAAGCAAAGGTAAGGTGTGCTTGAAATGTCATTTTATAAGGTTTGTTCGACTTGTCATGTTGCCATACTGCTTTGGTATTTAGGCTTGTCAAATGTGAATGTGAATGAACATACCAGAGAAGGGACAAACGTTCAATCGCTTACAACTAACTAGGTATATTAGGATATAATCTTTGCTTTATCAGATTTATGTGCTGGTTCATTGAGTTAGTCTTAATTATTGGTGTATAATGTCTCTTTCAGCAATTATTCAGCTGTGTCGTGATTGCTAGATATTTGGGGAGCGGAAAGACCGGACAGATATAGGGAATTGACCAGTGAAACTCCGGCTGTGGGTAGGTCTCTGGACACCATATCGATGCGCTACCCAATTTCAGTGGTAAATAGGGTTGTCATGAGTCAACGACGGGAATCACTCGGTCAACCAGGCCCCTTGTTCCATTGGCAATCATGTTATCACATGGCCAGTTTCTGTTCTTAATCTGAAATTAAATATTCTCTATAGAACATTACCGTAATGCAGATAAAAAGAACCCAATAATATTACACATCTTATTTCGGTACTTATTATACAGCTATAATTTTAATCCAATCAAAAACACCCATTTAAGACATGTGACCGTACATTATTTTCCCGTATTGTACAATCGGAAGACGTATTTTTTCCGTGTTGGACGTCCCGATAAATTCGTATTTTTTTCGTATTGTACATTATGTAAGGGAAGTAACTCGTTGATTTTTGTCGTCTGCTAGTAAAAAAAACGAACCGGAAATGTTAAATGACGATTTTTGTTCGATATTTAACAGTTTGAGGGGAAAAAAAAGGAAGTTGTTTAGAATAATTGTTGATCAGTTATTTTGCTGTTTTTAAATCATTTTTAGCGTTTACGAGATCTGTATTGATACAGAACATTTTCCTAACGAAATAATGTTGTGCAGTTGTTCTATTCAGACTGTATTAAAAGTTAAACATAAAATTGTTGTTATAGTATTGATCATTTCAGCTGTATAATAAATAGGTCATTATACAGTGTTATGTACAATATGGAAATATATTGTACTCGTCCGTATTGTATTGAAAACCCGTATTGGACTCGACGGCTGCGGCGTCTCGTCCAATACGGGTTTTAAATACAATACAGACTAACCTATTATTATTGTTTGTAAAAAAATGTTTTCTTCAAATTATCATCAAATTTACCGTTCCTAAATAATGTAATTATTAATAAAACTAAAGTTCTCCCCACTCGTGAATATGTGATCTTGGCCGAATTTGGCTATCCTGTTTAGGCCCTTTGGTTTTATTCCTCTCAAAATTTTAAATTATTTGGCTTTCCAATTTTTCGATTGTGGGCGTACCTGATGAAGGTTATTCCAGCGTGTGCACTAAATTTTATACCTACATTTTTTTTTTTTTTTTTTTTTTTTATCCAAATGTTGATTGACGTGTGTATGAAATATACATTATATATATCCTGATCTTACAACCTCATTAACACTTCAAGATATACCAAACAGAATGCCAGTCAAATTAATTGTCATGTTTCTCCAAACTATTATACATCTGATTTGGGAACATGTAATGCACTCATTTTGAAAAGTGAAATATTGAACTATCCTTTCTCTATTATGTTGCATAATATCATTATTTACATGTCTACCACGAGCTTAAAGCTACCGTAAAGATCAATGTTCTTTTTTAGTCATTATTAATGTTTTGGTACGAGAATACTACTGTGCAAATTCGATACGCGTGACCAATATAATTTATTTTAATTAAATTCATATTTCTTATCATAATTCACAGCTTTCTCATTATACCAGTTTTTGTAAATATCTGTTGGTGGACAACTAATCCCCGATGGTATCATCCACCCAGTAGTCAGTGTTTCGGCACTGACAGGGATTATGAAATATATTCATTATTGCAATTTACAGTTTGATTTAAAATTCATTTCGCTAATGCATAAATGTAGATAATCTTAGCTGAAGTTTTTGCTATCATGTTTAGGCTTTTCGATTTTCTCTTCCAAAAGACAATGCAATTATTTGGCATTCCAATATTTTGACTTGAGCATAAAAAGAATATACCATGTAGGTTATTCCTGAAACGCGTCACATGTACTAAGTTAGATATCTACATTCGATTAAAGCTACTTCAAACGGAATAGATAAAATATTTGACAAATCCGATAAAAATACTGGGTTGAAAATTAATGCAATTTATAAAGTATATAATGTAAGGTACTATTTCTTACAAGTAAATAGAGTTGACAAAACATAACATAAAGTATTAGTATTTGCATGTGTCATACGCAACTTAAATCTAAATATTTAAACAAGCCAAACGTCATCATTCCATACCACGTCCACGGATAAAGATTAAATCGATTAACAAACTGAATTGACGTCCTGTTAATAATATTGATGACGGGATTAAATTGATTTAATTTATGGAGACCCTCCTTAGGTTTCAATGATAAATACAATTTAGAAGCCGTATACTACAAAGGGTAATTTTGGAGATAGGTGTTTGCTTAAATATTTGTTATTATTAAAGCTACTATCATACCATGGGAAAGTCAATATTTACTTAATTCTAGGGAGCAAATATTAACAGTATTTATCTCCAAACTTGTATACTGTGTATGAAGTATTTACATTAAGGACACAGAGAAGATCAACGTGGTTGCATGCAGAGGCGGATTTAGATGGGGGCGTGCGGGGCGTGCGCCCCCCTAAAATTCGCAAAACATATTTTATACAACGTTAATTAAGCAGTTCAACAAACAACTTTTTCATCAGTGAATGGTTAACTCGTGACCTATAAGTCAAAATGAATAGGAATGATATTAGGAGTAAATTTGGGATATCATTCTAAAAAGCTCTACCCATTGATAAATGATCAGTATACTGTCCGTCCGGATGAAGCTTTTCGTTTCGCCGTTGGTTCATTCATTGAAAACGTATGATTCGTTCTTGTTTATAGACAAACAAAGGCGAATATGTTAACATTAATGCTGCTTGAAACGATTCTGATTATCTAATTTAGTTACGTTAGCTAATCAGAAATCAACAAGTTCATGTATTGACAATTTCCGCTTTTGTTTGTCTATAAACAAGAACGGTCGAATCATACGTTTTCAATAAATGAATCAAACGACGAAAAGAAAAGCTCCATCCGGACGAGCAATATTAACTAGAACCACCCGAGAGGACAAGCACCGAAAGTACAGACCAATTAGTGAAATGAGGAATGCGTTAAAACTAAACCAATAGTTCTTTGAAGGGTTAAAATATCGTGATCGATCAGTCATGAGTTGAACAATTCGCATCACGGTTGTTCAAAAAAAGTTTTACTTCAGGTTCTTATAATCTGACAAAAACATACTGTTAACAATTATCCGACAAAATTAAGACTCTGGTCTGATAAAAATGGTGTGGTTGGTTCAAAATTGTCGTTCAAATAAATGTCTGTAATTTCTCAAACCCCCAGAGCTCTCCCCCCCCTGGACCCCTTACCAGGGCTATGCCCTGGACCCGTTGGGGACCTTAAGCGGTCCCCAGATCCCTCGCCTACTCACAAATCCTAGATCCGCCCCTGGCATGTATAATAGTAATATGGTAAAATAATATTTGGAGGATTAGGGCTATGGCGTTTAACGCCACTTTCAACAATATTTCAGTTATATAGTGGCGGTCAGTTTTATTGATGGAGGAAACTAGAGTACCCAGAGAAAACCATCGACCTACCGCAAGTCCATGGCAAACTTTATCACATAAAGTTGTATCGAGTTCACTTCTCCTGAGTGGGATTCGAACTCACAACGTAAGTGGTGATAGGTACTGATTGCATATGTAGGTGCAAATCTAACTACCATACGATCACGACCACGACGGCCCCAATAATATTTGTGGTAGACAATGAACATTATATATAGAAATTAAATTTATTTGTAAATTGTTTTTTTAGCACGAAGGATTGAATTTGCCGCGCTAGTATCTGTTGCTCAGTACCTTACTAATGGCTGTATTGATAGTATAAAGATTGACAAATAATATTCATTTAAATTCAAGAATATCGTTTCTAAAGGCATCTGGATCGTCGTTCCCAAACCTGGAACTGGCCATTGTTTTGACAGACGACAGCATCAACGTTAAAGAAAAAGGTAAAATACATTGTAAATTGTACACTGTTAAAAGCGCTCAGGTGATTCCGTTTAGACCTCGCCTATTTATATTACGTAGCATTGTTCTAAGCTCCGCCCATCAGCATAGTACTTAATGACTCCAACAATAGTACTATGCGAGTGATTAATACAACGACGCTATTTATTCTTTGTTAAATTATGTTTCGATAATATCATGTCAATTATAATGAAAGTTTCTTACATGAAGAATAATAATAGTTATTATTATACCTCACATAATAAAGAATCAATTCTATTGGTTAAAAGATAATCACATGACATAAAATAATCTGGATATTTTTGCTTCTAATCGCCGCCAACGGTGAATAACCTCAAGAATTACACACGTCCATTGAATAACCCTATTATTCAATGGTGGAATAATACTTTAACAATTCAAATATTAAACAGTATATTTCAACTGTTTGTTCAGTATAATAAAACAATTACGGCCTTGCATGTTTATATGATTGGGGACATGTATGTAATTGAAGGGTTCGTTTGTTTGGGATACCAAGCTTGAATAAATGTTGCAACACGATTTTGGTATTTTTAAACCAAGTAAGGTAAATACACAAGTAACAGAAAAAGAATCATAATGTAAAAATGTCAATCGTGTAAATAAATATTTGCATGGTAAATTCATATTAAAATAACAAAAAAAGAAGAAAAAAAAACAACTGCTGGTTTCGTAATTCTTTACATTTCGATACCCATTCTAAATTAACAGACTGTCGCCAAGACGGATAGTAAAAGGCGAACCACAGTAGCTCATGCGTAGGGAAAGAGGTAAAGAGGATGTGTGCAAGAATACTTAATGACAATTATTGAAGACGACGGTTGGTAGTTCCTATATGTCAGATTTGCTACAAAATACTGAATATTTTAACATATAACCGGCAGTATCTTTGTCATATTTGGTGAGCTCAGAGTTCCTCTTTTGTCATACAAATCATAAAATAGATGATATTTTAGTTTATACATTTTGTAATATTCATTTTGTAAAAATATCACAAATAGTTTAGAATAGAATTCGGACACAAGCATTATGTTTATACTAAGCCGGTTTCCTTAAAATAATACATGTGTAAACCAAGAAACAACATTTATTATCATCAACAGTAATTTGTTTAAAACAAAGTTATTGGAAAAGATGGAAACTGTCGCAAGTCATTGTATATAGTCTGTTGTCGGATATTTGCATATTTTACACAGTACAACATTTCATGTACAATGTTTTATACAGTACATGTCCACAGGAACGAACATTTGAATCTAACGTTTTTTCCCCAAATAGGTGATGTTTTAAAATGCTATATCGAGTGAAAGTTTACCTAATGCTATTTGTTCTTTACGTGACAATTTTCTACTCAATTTGATTCAGGTATCGGTTAACAACTGATCCTGAAGTATTCGATCTGATTTCGATGTGAATATTGTTCCAGCCTCGAATTGTGAAGGCAAAAATGAGCTTTGATAACACGGTGTCCTGCATCCTATGGTTTCTATATATTGAAAACAAATAACCGTCGTGGGTTGGTGTTTAGAATTTCTTCATTGTTCCATTTAACTTAATATTAAAAAAAAAGCAATTAAATTTCTTGTACACTTGAATTGTTTGTAATTTATCTGTCACAATAGGGGTCTAAAATTACAGTAAATCATTTGTATTATATTGTATTTTCATACTAACTTTAACACGCTAATTGGTGGAACAAATATGTATTATGTTATATCAGTGGAATATGACAATAATTATTTACGCAATCAGATTGCAAGATCTAACAGTAATAGGGTCACATATATGTTCTTCCAATCTGATGTAAATACTATTAGTTTATTACGTGACATTTTCAATATCAGACCTGGTATCATACCGAAGCTTCCATATCGGATCGATTGATCTAGCTCGAGGTCCCATATGAATCAAGGTATGATACACATGGCGATATGGTAAATGTCATGTAATAATCTATTTATCACATATTTCAAACTGGAAATACTATTATGACAAACTGTACCAAAAATGACAGTTAACAAAATTTATTAACTTTTTACCAACAGCAATGGTTATCATAATAATTCAATTTCTTTAAAATAGAAAATTTAAGTCGTCAATTAGAAAATATTTGAATTTTAAACTGTAGACACCAACAATTCTTTTTTGTTTTAATTGTTTCCTTCTGTTAAGATTGTTCTTATCCTCCACAAATGTATGCGGATTATTGTCCGCAGCGTCCATCCGAAACCACTCTCCGCCATGTTTGTTTGTACAAGCAATGACGTTGTCGACACCGGAAGTGTGTGAGGGCTGATACTGCTTTGTAAATCAACTTCATTAATTGAAAATATATCGTATTTCTTTCACATTTAAACAAAGTATTGCAAAAATTTTCGACGGCTCAACCGTCTTCGTCAGTTGCAAAACATAAACTGCTAAGAGATACAAAAAAAACAACAAAAGTCATAACATCTAATCGTGCTACTATGACGTCGTAAAAACTTACTAAAAATGATCCTGAACATTATGAATAAATAAAATACACAAAGCTCAAGTCTTAGATTACACAAAGTTTGATCTTGAGCTTTGTGTATTTTATTTATTCATAATGTTCAGGATCATTTTTAGTAATTTTTTACGACGTCATAATAGCACGATTAGATGTTATGATGTCTTGTTGTTTTTTTGTATCTCTTAGCAGTTTATGTTTTGCAACTGACGAAGACGGTTGAGCCGTCGAAAATTTTTGCAATACTTTGTTTAAATGTATTTATAATCTCCATGAAGAAATGTTTTGTTTGAATGTATTTCTTTCACATATTTCATACACATGCTACGTAATCGATATGTAGGATGGTGCAAAATGTAAATCAAACTTTAGTATAATGTAGAAATATTTCAAAGATGGAAATGATGTCAATAGCGGAACAAGGCCATCGTAAACGGGTTTTAAACGACTTGCTGAGTTGTCAATGAAAAACATGATTATAAGGCCTACAAGTTGTCAATGAAAAACATGATTATAAGGCCTACAAGTTGTCAATGAAAAACATGATTATAAGGTCTACAAGTTGTCAATGAAAAACATGATTATAAGGCCTACAAGTTGTCAATGAAAAACATGATTATAAGGCCTACAAGTTGTCAATGAAAAACATGATTATAAGGCCTACAAGTTGTCAATGAAAAACATGATAATAAGGCCTACAAGTTGGTAATGAAAAACATGATTATAAGGCCTACAAGTTGTCAATGAACAACATGATTATAAGGGTAGACCTAACAGTGGACGTTCAAAGGGAATATATTAAAATTGCGAGAAATGTTATAGATGAATCTCCCCAGAAATATGCGCGATAAGATTTCAGAGACATGACCAATGACAATATCAGTATTTCTATTGTCTACAGTACACCAAAGTTCAAGATTGACATTTGACATCATACCATATATCTTTTATTGTAGCATTTGAAGAATTCTGATATTCACTTTAGTACGAAGTTTGCGAAGTTGCTCCAGGAACAACGGCAGACAATTGGGTATGTCATTTAGTTTTCTGACGAGGCTCAGTTCTACTTTAATAATGAAGTAGATAAACAGACTAAATAGAGAAACCCGAATGCGCAATCAAGAATTGATAAACAAGAGACACATGCAACTTTGAACACAAAAACAGGGAACGAACACATAAAAAACAAACAGACAAGCAAAACAACTTAGAAAACTAAAATGATGAGCAACACGGACCACATAAATACCTGGGGGTGAATCCAGGTGCTTGTGAAGGGTAAACAGTTCCTGTTTCTTTATAAGACACTCATGTTCAAGTCTGGTAAACTTTAGATTTTCGGGTTTTGAAGTTGCAAGGAGCACGGGACACCCATTTACGTTCCTTCGTAAAGGCGATAGGTGTTTTTGACTCGTCCGTCACATGTGACAGAGAATCTTTCGGATGTACTCACAGCGGAGAAAATATGATACAACCTATATACTCCGGGGCTCCGTCTGAATGTTGATTATATACTATTGATACGTTGAATTCCAAAAGATATAGGGCTTAAACGTTGATTCTGCTTATATTTAGGTTTATATGTCTACCATCTTCAGTCTTCACTTTTGTCAACAATTCCCAAGATCTTCAAAAAGGTTATTTACAAATCTTTATATGAATTTTGTGTTCTTCATAATCTTCTGATATCTGAAAACTCTGGTTTTAAGAAAAATGATTCTACCGTAAATCAGTTGATAGCAATTACGCACGAAATTTATAAGGCCATTGATTCTGGCCATGATGTTTGTGCTATCTTTCTAGATGTGTCCAAGGCGTTCGATAAGGTTTGGCACGAAGGTCTCATTTTTAAGCTTAAGCAAATTGGTATCTGCGATAATCTTTTGTTACTTTTGATAAATTATCTTGATAGTCGGTCTCAGAAGGGAGTGTTAAATGGAACTTCGTCTTCTCTATGTTCTACTTCTGCCGGGGTACCCCAAGGGTCTATACGAGGTCCCCTCCTCTTCCTGGTGTATGTTAATGATATAAAGCATAACATACGCTGCAATATCAAACTGTTTGC
The DNA here is from genome assembly GCA_963680875.1 of Bathymodiolus brooksi. NCBI lineage: Eukaryota > Metazoa > Mollusca > Bivalvia > Mytilida > Modiolidae > Bathymodiolus > Bathymodiolus brooksi. Next base: position 62,752,060 of record OY804575.1, read on the forward strand.
TGACGATACTTCACTAATGGAAGAAATTGGTAATCCTGCAACATCCTTTTACAAATGAAACCAAGACTTAGACACTTTGAATAAGTGGTCAAAGCAATGGATTGTTACATTTAATGCATCAAAAACACAATTTCTCATTATTTCGAAAAAATCTGGACGTCCAGTGTATCCGCCATTATATCTAAATAATACTGCTATTAACGAAGTGACAGTTCACAAACACCTAGGACTTGTATTTAATAACAAGATGTCATGGACAGATTATATTAATGATATCTGTAAAAAATGTAACAAACGCTTAGATATCATTCAGAAGATGAGAAGTATCTTACCACGTTCATGCATCGAAAAAATGTATAAATCATTTATTCGCTCTTTGCTCGATTATACTGACGTCATATATGACAATTGTAGCAAGTTTGACACTGACAAATTAGAACCTGTTCAGCGCAGAGCATGCAGTATAGCCACAGGGGCTATCAGACTGACCAAACATGAAACTCTTCTACAAGAAGTAGGTCTAGAAACATTAAAATCTCGCCGACGACATCATAGGCTTGTATAATTATACAAGATTAAAAACAAACTCACACCTAGCTACCTTTCAAACCTGCATAGTATGACAAATCACAACACATTAAACTACAACTTTCGAAGACAAAATCAAATCATACCTATACGAACTAGAACAACCTGTTTCTACAACTCATTCTTTTCTGTAACAATACGGGATTGGAATAATCTTCCGTCGGTGGTATCGTCAGCTATTTCAGTTACTTGTTTCAAGAATGCTTTGAATAAAATTGATGAGGTTAACACATCTAAAAAAAACTTTACTCATTAGGCCACAGTTATGAGAAAATACTGCATACTCGACTTCGTCTTGGGCTCAGTGGGTTAAACAAACATTTATTTAGTTACAATCTATGTTTGAGTAAATTTTGCGATCATTGTGATGGTAACAAAATAGATGATACCGAACATTACCTATTGAAATGTAGCCGTTACACTACCCCTAGAATAACATTGCTACTAAATGTGAAATTGTAAGGAAATTGCTACTAAATGTGAAACATATTATCTGTCCTGATATTAACAAAACGTAGTTACGAGATCTTTGCCCAACATATCTAACTGAAATTCTTGATTTGCTTTTCTTATACACTGATCTGATCTTCCCTTATCCTTACCTTCTTATTATCTATAATAAACACATGAGAGAGAGAGAGAGAGAGAGAGAGAGAGAGAGAGAGATTAGTCTTGTCTTATATTATATTATTGTCTTGGTTTCTCTTTATTAATTTTGTATTCTTTTGTATTATTCACGATGTTATTGTATTTATCTATGTTGAGGAGAGCTACTTGTAAATAAAGAATTAAAATTAAATTAAATTAAATCTTTCAGTTGAAATAACGTCAATCAAGCATCTTTAATCAATAATAAAGAAATTCGTATTAAGATTTTTATCCAACGGATCAAGAGACAAATTCATTTCTAGTTTTCTTTAGATAATATTTCCTCCAAGTAGGCATGAAAGAATTTGATGAACGTGAATGTGTAAGGAAACGTATCGGTAACACGGATTAGAATATAACAAAAAACACTTTTATTGCAATTTTATGCTTCTTATTATGTCACCTGTATTGTAACATATACCTAGTTTTATTTGATAAGTACACATATATAGGTAAATATTTCCAATAAATAAATACAATTCATACTATTCAGAGTTGTAAATTACAAGTGTCATTTTCAAGTTAATCCAAATATTTGAATAAAACACACGTCATTTTTTTAAATAGTACCACGGCTATTGAATAATGAACACGGGATTAATCCGACTAAAAATTGTACTGATATAAATGGTCGGAGTTGAATGTATTGTCACCCATGGGCCACCTACCGTTTTGATAAATAAAAATCAATTTTGGAATCCGTTTTTTTCTCTCGAATATTTGCGTAAAGGTTTAAAAATAATCCTATATCATATCATGCAAAGTAAATATTTACTTCTTTCACCGAAACAAATATTCATATTGCCCTTTCTTCAAAATTATATACACACAGTTTTTTTTTGTCGTGGTCAGTCTCGTCTGTTTTGATTTAGCTATCTTTTTCTAAATGACCAAGTGTGCTATTGTTAACACTTTGTACGCGTGCTACGCAAAAGGTACAACATAGAAATTGAAACAAACTTCGTTAGAATGTTTCTTTTATGGACCATATCATAATGTTTTTGTGACGATCCGACATTGAGCATGACCACTGGAACCGCTAATGAAATTTTAATGCCTGATACTCAAAGGTCTTATATTCAGAAACTAATATGAGGTTTAAATGATCTATCGTCTGTCTGTACGTTGTGTAACGTTAATTAATATGAGACAGGCAACCTGTTTGAAGGACGAAGTTCTAAAATTTCAATAATACGATGATCCGTACACGTTATTATCTTTTATTTTGAATGAATTTTGTAGTCGATTTGTTATGGCTGTTCCATTCATTTTACCTACGACGCTCTTCCGTCGAGAGTTTCGTAGAAAGATATTTTTTTATTGGAATTTTATTTCAAGTTTATTTCGATTTTGCATAGAGTAAATGATTAAAGAATTGGAAATGTTTCATTGAAATATATTTCTTTTGCGTTTCTAAATATCAATTGATCTATTTTTTTAAACTTCCGGTGAACAGATATTTGGCTATCAATATAGATAGGAGGATATAGAAAAAGGAAATTCGTTTGAACAAATCTAAATTAAGATATACATAAATTTATCAATGGTCTACATAGTAAATGTTGTAGCATTTCTATTGCATGTTTTTTAGACGAAAATTTGTCAAAAAATATTTATATTTAAAAATGCTTCGTCCTAATGACTCCAATTTAAAATGTTTGGCCCTCCAGTAACCCATCCCCATGGAGGATCAACTTCATTTGTACAAATCTGAATCCTCTCTTTCCAATGATCATCCTAAGTTAGGTTTCAGATGAGGATTAAAATGTGAAATGTTTACAGATGGACAACAAATTAGGGCAATAAGTCATATTGTCTTCTGCCAGGTGAGCTACATATATGGCCCTGTGATGTGCGGACATCTTTATTGCCACAAGAAAAGGTGGATATTAAAAGTGGCCACGGCATCTATCATTTATTATGGCACGATCAGAAATCGTATGTACAACAACATGAATGGACAATAAAACGTTAACATGACGTTGAATCTGTTCACATTCTCGTCGTTTGTAATATGCAATTTAATTGGTCAATGCAATTACTGGAGCTTTTGTATTGACATCGCAAGTGTTTACTCTGTACTGCAAAGGTTCGTTCCACTTGTCTTTGTAGACACATTAGCATTACCTCTGTGGTTTTTGTTGTCCAGGCTGTTGTCCCGTTTCAGGTGTGCCATTTTAACTGTTAAATTTACAAATAGAACAATTTCATCCAAGACTAAATTATCCGTCTTTAAGGAAGGCTAGAGGAAAAATAATAAATTCTTTATTTTCTTATTTACAATGACAAAAGATGGGTATAATAATCAACACCATATTATATAGTATATATGACGTTTACTCATCCTCTCGTGTATAACAAAGCATACGTACATACACACATTTAACATATTGCGGATGTTTCGTATCACGGTTGACGGGTCAGTCAAGATATGTACGAAGGGGGATAACTCAAATAAAACATAGTGATAAAAGTGACAGATAAAATAATGCAGTAATTACATTGAATATTATTACATAGGGACAATGTAAAATTTAAAAACAGTTTGAAAAATACCAAAGAGTAATCAGGAACCGAAAATCGAAGGACAGACAAAAAAAATGAGATGAGCTCAGGTGCCCAGGAAGGATCAGTAGATCCTGTTTCACCCTAGACAGCTGGCGTGTTACTCTTTTGTAAATCCAGTGATAAGTCGTGAATGACGGGAAAGGGGGACGGGACTGTGTCTACGACAAACGGAACATATTCGTGATAATCATCTGTGACACAATTGCATATATTCCGTAACGGGTGACAAGGAGGCAACCATCTATCAAGGAAACCCTGATAGGAACCGGGAATCACTGGAGTACAGCATCAACTAAGAGATATACACAAAAATGTATGCTCCATAATCATGTGTTATCTATGTGTGGTCTTCTACACAAAGAACCGGTTAATATTCGATTTTGTTGATTTATTTGACTATTTTGAAGTATCAAATCTGTATACAAAAAAAGTGTCCGTCTTTTTCTTGTTTCCTACTACTAGTTCCATAGTAACCATACATAAATTAAAAAAAATAACACAACCCAAGTCTCTGTGTGTAAATATTAAATCCCCTAACTGTGTTGGTTTTCTTTATCAAACAAGATAAAAGGTTTTTTAGAAATCATTTGTAGATCTATTAATCTAATTATATTGTTGCACATTTGTTTTGCGTTTTCTTTTGCGATATACACAAAAATACTAACTTTAGTGTGCGGCGAAAAAAAAAGGTAGATAATAGTGCTGACAATGTAATTATTGCGCGCATTCGTGAGTTACTGCGTTATTTGGTCATTCGTGACATATTTTTGATAATGAAACTCGTCAATTAGTTATAGTATTTATTATATAGATAAAAAAATGTTTCGAATCGAATTTAATATAAAATGAGTTTAATTGCACTATATTACATGTCGTAGCGTAGGGATATACTATAATTTGTATCGCTTCAAAAAACATTGCGCCACCCACGACAATAAAATAATTAAAATGCTTACCTTGAAATATTATTTTAGTTAAATTTGATCAAAATTGAAGCGTACACGAAACCAAATAACGTCTAATCTTTTCGTTTCAAACTGGAAGTCTTCATATGAAGTCGACAACGAAATGGCGCGAAATATAGCGAGAGTGAAATTAAAAACGATAATTTCACTGTGAAATTATCGTTTTTATTTAACTCGGAAAATTCTGTAATTCACAGTTATCTATATAATAATGATCTTTATTCTTAGTTAATCATTCGTATTTCTAAATCCTTAATCATTATTTCTTCTATATTTCTATTTCTTCGTCTATGATTCCAAATCTTTCGTTTCTAACTACGTAGTTCCTCCTTAATAATCCTGCTAGAATGTAAATTCTCCCGACTGAAATATTAATTCTTACTCCTTATTTTCTACATTTATTATTTTCCTATAACAAATAAGGAATTATGAAGCAAAGCAAAAATTACAAAGATAATACTGTAAGGAGTATAGAATGAAGAAATCGTCATGGTGAAACATGAAATTCTTGTTCGCTCGAGTGTTTCATCGCCAGGACGCAAATGCATTTTGTTTTACAGAATATGGGTGATTTATTTATGGGTCAACATTGTGTTTTATTTGTGTCTGATTCTAACATGACGTCCTTCTTTCGCTTTGTAGACAACCGAGCGATTTATCGATGGCATAATCTCATTCACACATGTATCGGCGAATGTGACTGACTTTTCCATTGGCAGCATAAATTGTGTGCGACATTTTCCGCAAACGTAAATATAAATTACCGTTTTCTAATCAAAGTATACTACCGTATTTGTACTCTTAGACATATCAGAATCGAAATAAATCATGAAAACCAGAATGTGTTTTGAGTTTTAACATGGGTTGGCGGATATTAGTAAAGTGTATCCCTCGCCTCTGGCTCGGGATAAAATACTAATATCCACCAATCCATGTTAAAGCTCAAAACACATTCTGGCTTCCATGATTTATTTCTTAAATGATAACTTTTGTTATGGTGAATCAATACGTCTACAACACAACGACCCCTGGAATAAAAATAAGGTTGGAGCAATGCGGGAGGCTATGACCCCTGTGATTTGAGTAAAGGGATAAAACAAAATATGTTATTTTTGTGTACATTTCATTTCTCATCAGATTTTGTACCAAATTACATGTCATCAGTATGTAGGGTTATGAATTCCTGTTGATGTCTAATACATACTGTATTGATATCTTGACTAATGTGAACTGTATACTAATAAGTTCAGTTTTATTATTACTATTTATAACACTTCTATTGTCTAAAATTAATAAATAAAATTTAATAAAAATCCGTCATAGTATATTGACATAATTTCCCATGTTCGCTTTCTTGACCCTCTAAACATACGTTATCAGTAAATCTACAAACAAATACTATATATTTCTACAAAAAAAAGATTATTAAATTTGTCAACATTCTCATGGTTAATAGTGTACACAGGGATATATCACGTACATTGGGATATATTTATAATAAAGTTCAATGATATTATATATTTGTGTCAAATCTGTAAATCATTGACTCATTTTTACCACCCGGGACTTATGTATATGACACATATGCCTGACCCCAAAATACCCGAAAGTGGGTAACACACGTTTGAGAATGCCATATTCTCTACATATTAAAGACATCCTTTGAGTTATCGAAAATGAGTAGGCGCATCATAGTCGCTACAAAAGATTTTCGCTCCTTCGTCCCTTCCCATCCCTCCATACTTTTCCAATGGTAGTTAAACATTGTTATTCCGGTTGTTCTATTTTTCCATCATTTAAATATTGATGGACTTGTTTTTGTCCAGAATATAGCTGAAATATTGCTTACTAGACGTTAAGCAATAATCAACCAATCAATCAGTCAATCGGAATCGATGGTACGGGATATCATATTTGACGATAGAACGGAACCCATTTTTAAACAGAGTTGGAATATTAACGTGTGCAATGCAATATCAAGCGAGTATAATTTAAATATCGCGAAAGGACACAGCTTCGAATCACCGTGAAAATGATAAAAATAAAAATACCAAAAGTCAATATGCAGGGGTCCATCTCCCAGCCACAAAGATCTCAAACCCGTCGGAGAAAATATCTTTGGAAACAACCAGACTATTCTCTCATTCGTCTGATCATCCAATGAAACTGTCGAGGTCTCAAAATTAATTTAATCGAAATAACCGTTGTCCTCAAGAAAAACGTGCTACAGGAGGCTCAACAATGATTGAATGAGATAATGTTTTACATAGACGTGTTTATCTAGGAACCGATTCACTGGCGGTTACATGTAATTACTATAACATGATTACGTCTAGATAAAACTATTGGTTCAGTTTATATTCCACCAAAATTCACCCCAAATCCTTTCTCAGCACAAAATGTAACACCCTCTCTGGAACGCCTGTGTATAAAAATAGGAATTAGTGTCCTGCAAGGGGAGTCCGTTAGTTGTGCAGGAAGAATCAGATTTGCCCTTAGGACGGAACGTAAATGAGAACCTCGTGGATGGAGAATGCAACGCGCCTTATGCATAAAACATAGCTTGCAATTCCTAAATCATGTAATTATTTTAAAACTAAGGTTCCCCTCCCTCAGGCATGGGTGACCGTAGCCGATTTAGGCTATTCTAGTTAGACCCTTTGAAAAACTTATTCACGCATACTTTTAAATTATTTGGCTTTCAAATATTCTGGCTTTGAGCGTACCTGATAAATATTATTCCAGAAACGCGTCGTGCGCACTAAATTTGATATCTACGTTTTCATTGCAACTGCAACATTTACCACTGAAAACAATTTGTAATGAGTGATCGTTGATGACCCGTTGCAAGGCAAAACCTCTCTTGCATGTGGCAATCAAACCATTCTTCTTTAACCCCAACTAAGTGCCGCCTTTTGTGTGTGTTTGTTTGAACACTTGTCCCCGTCCATCAATATAAAAGCGTTAGTAGAACAAGTTATGCAAACATAAGGGGCAATGGTTACAAAGAAATTAAACATTGCAGATATCAAACAAGAACATATTCTTAATCATAATACTTCACGATAACAGCATGCACATTCATATTCCCCGTGTCCTTAGTTCTATAAAGACTGTTTAATAAAGGTAACCAACATAATTATCTGTCTGAGTGATGTCGGATTTAACATATATTATACTGGCATTGCTAGTTATTAATAGAAAATTGTCTTAAACTGTTATTTATTTTACACAATAAAAGGAAATGAAATTCATTATCTACACGTATAACTTTACACGTTCTGCACAATTTCAAGCTTCTTGGGACATTGTAATATCTATCCGCCTGAGTAGCTTTGAGAATGATCCCATATTATAATTGATGTTAAACATCAATAAATCAATCAATCACAATTAACATATATCTGACTTCCTACTTTCGCTTTGGGCTCCCAGTTTAACCAATTGATATTTAAATCTAGTATCACCCTTATCACAAATCAATGCCGACAATGGTTATATATTAAATATTTGTATTGTCGTTAAAGATATTAGATAACATGCACCGCTATTATCATATGTCAAATCAAAATTTGAGATGGACGGCATCATTTTCAGTTTTGTATTTTTTAATTTTTAAATATCAATTTTCGAAATGAGAGCCATCGGAGTTATACAAATTGTCATAATTTACTACGTTGTCATAAATACAGATGTTGAGAGTGTTCATCATCAAGTTTGTGGTAAAGGTGTAAGCGAGTGCGAGCTTGGTCACTGGATGCCGTGGGGACACTGTAACGAATACTGCGGTGGGGGTACTCAAACAAGACGGAAATCTATTTGTTGCAACGTTTTCAAAGTAAATTCTCTTGATCAATGCTTACAGAATTGTAATATAGCAAAAGACCATTTTGAAAAGATAACAACAGAATCAAAGTTGTGTGGTCAGCATTGTTACTTTAACGGCCATTTTAATATCACTGAAAACCAGTGTGACTGCATCAACGGAACGTGGGGAAGGTGCTGTGAAAAACGTAAGTAAATGTTTGCCTATATCGCTAGCATATCAAACTATTCAAGGACCCAATCTCGTCTCTAAATTGACGGAAATCATATTATTAGATAGGGTCAACAAATTAAAAATTGTAAAAGAATTTTAAACATTTTTATTTGCATGTAATATAACATTTTGGAACCAGACACAAGTTTTTCCAACTTATTAAATTTTTGACGATAACAATGGAAATACCAGATGACTTTGATTTTGTAGAAAACCAAAAGTATTCATTTTTTATATGATTTGAGTGTTTCACTTTCTTGCACAAGAGCTTCATCTGACGAGACGTTTACAACGAGTGAGTGATTGTTGTTTAACGCCAAGAGGAAATGTTCAGCTATATGTATATTTCAATAAGACGAGGATGATGTCCGCGTTGTACTAGACCAACACGCTTAATTGGATTTGTATATTACTAGCTCACTGCAACTGCAACAACAGTCCACGAGTTTACATGTTGCTCTACTTGAACGCATTATCCTGACTCAGAACAACAACAGTCCACGGGTAAACATGTTGCTCTACTCGACCACGTTATCCTGACTCAGAACCCACCAATCGTTGCAATTACTCATTATTACTGCACAATTAGCGGAGAAACAACAAATTCCATCAAAATGTCATAAAAACCACACATACATTGTAAAAATTACGACTTCAGTATATGTGGAAGTATGTGCTGTCCGAACTAATATCAAACATACATTTCAGAAGCTGGCATTTCCAACTTAAAGAGTATTTATTCTTGTTTGCATATTGCGTTGTCAACATTTATTTTCAATTATTATCCATCCAAATCAGCTCTGCCGGCATAGTACAAGAGCGATGTCTTACCGTCTGTCACAGTTTATTTTTAATATTATCAGATTTTAATCATAATTTTGCAGGAAGAATTGACAAACAGACTTATTTCTTTGATACTTTGATACTAATACTAGACCTTGATACTAATAGGTCATGTAGACAAATAATTTTGTATAAAACAGCGTGTTGTTGGAAACAGATTTTGAGAATTCCACATTGTACAAACATGTACATGGAATTATATAAATATGTCATATGATATTAATATTTCATAAGATATAATTGTGCAGTAATAAGGGCAATGCTTGAATTCAATTAAATCACGAAGAAAGTTGACAAAATATTTTTGAAATAGAACACGCTCTTTTTGTTTTAAATAATAGACATTGAGAAATACTAATTCTAACATATTTTGATTCTTTATTGTCAGATTTTAATTATTTTTTTACTGAATAACAACTTCGATTACAAAAAGATATTTGTGAATATTGTTTATGATATAACTTTTTTTATCAGATTTTAATAATGCAAAATTTGCACTTGAAATTTGTGGATATCGGAATTTCAGTTTGCGTAGGAAAATTTTTCTTTAAAAATACATTGATTCGTGGCATCAGAAAAATAAAGCATTTATAATAATTATTAGATTTTGGTAAGGTTTAAGGAAAACAGAGGCTATTACCTCCCATATAGTAAATAATTAAATTCTGACGAAGAAATGTCGTAGCCTCTTTTTCGAGAGAGTGTTACATCTACTGCACTTTTACAGCCGCAGATACAGATATGACACATATTATATCCTTTTCGACAAACACAAAAGCTTGACATGTATATCCAGCAAATGTACTTTACATCCAGTAACTTTTTTATTTACACATCACACGTTTCTATACCGCTTACGTCCGTGTTATTATAATATATGATTTGTATTTCCTTGTAATTAATTCCTTGTAATCCCTATTATTAGTCGTTATTTTAGGTCTTGTACTTTACAAAATAATTGAACAATTTGTATTGTGATATCAGTTTATTTGAATTCATTTAATTTTTAAACAAACATCATAAAAGCAATCACTAAATTCCGTAAACAAATATATATGTTGCATTAAAGAAATACTTCATCGGATTTATCAAACTAAAAGTACATATATAAATAGCCCATTTCTAATATTTCCCACAAATTAGAGTATTTGCTCATATATTTTGTACTGTACAGCTGCGCATCATGCTCTTCGTCAATACAACAGCGATTACCATATTTTTTACAATTTAATATAAGAAGAGTTTGAAGATGCCAAAGGGGTAATCAGAATCCGTAAATCTAAGAAGGACAGACAACACAATGACCAAATGAAAAAAGGAGAAAAGGACAAACAACGATCTACAAAACATACACATAAAACAAAAGATCGAGTAAGACTAACCCCACTAAAAACCGGAGATAAACTAGTCATCTGGGTGTGAATTTTCTTTTTGCGATAAAATACCGTTTAAAGGATACAAAACCGATGGGGTTTTCAAGAGATTGATTGGTATTCTAATGAAAATAGTGTGCATCTTCTCTGAAGAAATATTTAATCCGTAGCTTCCGTATTTACTCAGTTTGTTTTACTCCAAGTGAGAAATGTTTCATTAATATATCATGTCAACCCTTTTTTAACACGTTTCCATATATAAATGATGGTTTGACCTTACTAAGATTTTTGTTTTGGTTTATGATGTTTAGCGCCACTTTCAACAATATTTCAATTATATCATGGCGGTCAGTTTATTGGTGGAGGAAACTGGAATATCAGGAGAAAACCACCGACCTGTCTCAAGTCACTGACAAACTTTATCACATAATGTACCGAGTACACCTCGCCATGAACGGAATTCGAACTCACAACTTTAGTGGTGATATGCACTGATTGAATAGATAGTTATAAATCCAACTGCCATACGATCACGATTACGACAGCCCCAACACAGTTTAAGTGACAACTTACAAAGAATGTGTCTATGTGAACTCAAAATGAAAGATGGTGTTACATCTGTTACATGTTAAGAATAATACCCAGATATTAACAACGAGGAACAGTTGATTTTCACCATTAATGAACAGCGCCATTATTTTCATTTTCTCCAGTTCCTTTCTTGAAAAGACTATTATCATCCTCTTTGCATACGGGGTATTTGTATCTCAATGTGGTATGTGATTCCTTTATTTTAATCTAAAGCTCGAAAAGTCTATTGTGGCTCACGTGAAATAAGTAATCGGTTTATCGATACAAATATCAGTAGCTGCAGACACGTGAAACTCTTATTTTAGCTGGTTTGTGAGATAAGACCTTTCACCAGTGCCATTAATGAGGATGATTCTAACCATAATGGAGCATCTGCTATCAATCTTAATAATTGTAAGACCTCTGGTTGTTTAAAATTTGTTTTACATTTGTCTTACTGTTGTGTTTTTTGCTTTTGTTTTTTGTAACCAGATCATTTATTTCGTGTTGTGATGTCCGTTACGATTTCTGCAGTAAAACTATGTTCTGGTCGTATTTACCTCCAGTTGTTTGTAGGAGGTCACATGTCTTATTTACGTTATTTGTGTTTGTTTGCAACACATATTGTGTTGTGTTTTTGCTTTTGTTTTGTTTTTCTTCGTCTTGTCTACCCTATGTTGCCAGTTTCACTGGATTGTCCATTTTGGATTGCCCGTCGATATTCTCTAACGTTTATTTACTTGAAATCTCTGCAGACCCCGGTACTAAGTTAAATCAAATAGGCACGTCGAGAGAACACATGATTAATGAGAACCCAAATATATGGAGATATGATATAGTATCTCCACCACTGAGTGCAACCCCTCTGAAAGGAACACCCACTTATCGCGCGGGTCGAATCTAATGCACAACTCGCCCTCGGGACGAAAAGTAAATGAGTGACTCGGAATCTTGTTTACGGACGTCAGTCTTAGTTGTTTAGTTTTACATACCTGTCGAATGCATATTACTACACATTTCTTTTTATTTTCAACAGAGGTTAATGAATGCCAAAGTAATCCATGTCACAATGGCAGGTGTTACGACAGATTTCAGTCTTATATGTGTCGATGCTATATAGGATTTTATGGAAAGCTGTGTGAACACAGTAAGTTTCTCTTTATAACATTACTTGATCATAATTTTTATTTACTGATGAAGGCAAAATTATTTAGCGATTTAACGGAAAATATCCGGAGAAAACGCTTAGAAATGACAAACAATTCTCTATATTTTGAAAAGATATGACAGAGAATATTTTTAAAAGCAACTAACAACTGCAGTTACAAAGCTAAAATATTGTAATTTAACTGATAAACATCACTATAATGCTTTATTGAGTACACCTCGCAATGAGCGAGAATTGAACTCACAACTGTATAATTGCACTGATAGATAAAAATCCACCTACCATATGAAGAAGACCTCTTCTTTTGGATCATCAAAAAAAATTAGGAAAACTATTCCAATATATGACATTTTAGCTGGTATTTTTAATATAAGAGTTTATCAACATTCGCATTTAGGAATGAAACACTGAACAATGCTGTATCATAACAATGATTTACAATGAACATCAGAGATATCAAAATTAATTTGGTGCTGCATATTTGTAACACCTTTTGTTATAACTTTATCAATGTTTGACTGCCAAGCAACGTGAAAACTAATTAAATTAACAATAAAGGGTAGACGAAACGCCAATTATGTTAAATATCAACTGTTTTTAAAAAAGAAACATTACGATTGCACCCTTTATAGCTTTGTGGTGAGGTTGTACATGTAACAGATAATTGATGATTTATATTTCGTTTACGATATCGTTTTTCAACGATTCACCGCCTCCATCAGATTAACAAAAAACGAATTATTTAATTCAGATTTGTGTGCAGATAAAAATTGTGAGAATAATGCAACATGCCGCATGGTCAGATCTATTAAGAATCATCGATACCTCTATCTACCTCGGTGCCACTGTGTTAGAGGTTCACATGGTGATAGATGTCAGTATGGTATGCATTTTGTTTTATATGAAACATCTATTAAATTCGAATTATAATCATTATAATAATACAAACATTTTAAACTACACTATACTGACAACACAGATAAACGTAGAATACAGACACCACAGAGGTAAATGTAGAATGCAGACAAAACAGATGTAAATGTAGAATGCAGACAAAACAGAGGTAAATGTAGAATACAGACAACACAGGGGTAAACAACCAATACAGGGTAAATATGCAATTAAGGTAACACAGGTATAAGTATACAATACATACAAAACAGAGGTAAATGTACAATGCCGACAACACATAGGTAAATATAATATAGAGACAGCACAGAGATAAATGTGAATACAGGGGATCTAGAGGTAAATTTACACAGGATTAAATGTGGAATACAATCGCTAAAGAGGTAGATCTACAATGCAGACAACACAGAGGTAAATGTAGAATGCAGACAAGACAGAAATCAACGTAGAATGCAGACAGCACAGGGGTAAATGTAGAATGCAGACAAAACAGAGGTAAATGTAGAATGCAGACAAAACAGAGGTAAATGTAGAATGCAGACAAAACAGAGGTAAATGTAGAATGCAGACAAAACAGAGGTAAATGTAGAATGCAGACAACACAGAGGGAAATGTAGACTGCAGACAAAACAGAGGGAAATGTAGAATGCAGAAAACACAGAAATCAACGTAGAATACAGACAGCATAGAGGTAAATGTAGAATGCAGACAAAACAGAGGTAAATGTAGAATGCAGAGAAAACAGAGGTAAATATAGAATGCAGAGAAAACAGAGGTAAATGTAGAATGCAGACAAAAGAGAGGTAAATATAGAATGCAGACAAAACAGAGGTAAATGTAGAATGCAGACAACACAAAGGGAAATGTAGACTGCAGACAAAACAGAGGGAAATGTAGAATGCAGACAACACAGAAATCAACGTAGAATACAGACAGCATAGAGGTAAATGTAGAATGCAGACAAAACAGAGGTAAATGTAGAATGCAGAGAAAACAGAGGTAAATGTAGAATGCAGAGAAAACAGAGGTAAATGTAGAATGCAGACAAAAGAGAGGGAAATGTAGAATGGAGACAAAACAGAGGGAAATGTAGAATGCAGACAACACAGAGGGAAATGTAGAATGCAGACAAAACAGAGGGAAATGTAGAATGCAGACAACACAGAGGTAAATATAGAATGCAGACAACACAGAGGTAAATGTAGAATGCAGACAACACAGAGGTAAATATAGAATGCAGACAAAACAGAGGTAAATGTAGAATGCAGACAACACAGAGGGAAATGTAGAATGCAGACAAAACAGAGTGAAATGTAGAATGCAGACAACACAGAAATCAACGTAGAATGCAGACAGCACAGAGGTAAATGTAGAATGCAGACAAAACAGAGGTAAATGTAGAATGCAGACAAAACAGAGGTAACTGTAGAATGTAGACAAAACAGAGGTAAATGTAGAATGCAGACAAAACAGAGGTAACTGTAGAATGCAGACAAAACAGAGGTAACTGTAGAATGCAGACAACACAGAGGTAAATGTAGAATGCAGACAAAACAGAGGTAAATGTAGAATGCAGAAAAAACAGAGGTAAATGTAGAATGCAGACAAAACAGAGGTAAATGTAGAATGTAGACAACACAGAGGTAAATATAGAATGCAGACAACACAGAGGTAAATATAGAATACAGACAACACAGTGGTAAATGTACAATGCAGACAACAAAGGATTAAAAGTGGAATACAAGCACCAAAGAGGTAAATGTACAATTTGAAAAACTTATATGTAAATGTGCAATGCAGACAAAACAGGTAAATGTACAATGCAGATAACACAGGGCAAATGCAGAATATGATTTTCTGTAGTGAAGAGTGAAGTCGAGTCCATGTTTAAAATAAATACACCATATATATGTATTGTCGGAAAATATTTAAAAAAGCTTGTACAATGTACGTGTGTAGTGTTTATTCCGCAAATGTCAAGAAACACAAAACAATTGCCAAATGTTACTGAAGATAGCAGAAACAAATGTCGGTATCAGGAAAATATTATCAGCATACTAGAGTAATAAAGCAAAATTAATACGTATATCCTTATTGTACAGCAAAAGTAACGATTGCAGGTTAAATCAGGTAAATCATGATTGGCGTAGTGTTGGGTATTATTATTACCACAAATAATATGGGAGATAATGGTTTAGATCGTGGCACTCAGTTATGTCCCTTAGCGTTTTAACATAAAGGTGTCGTTGTTATGACGATACAGCGTCTGAATTGATGTAACCATGAGAACGTGTACATATTTAAGATTAACTCATGAAGATTTGGTATGGGATTGTCTTACTTGATTTTCATATGTTAATATTGTTCGTGTTCTACATGTACAAGCAGCGATTCTATTTTGTATCATGTCATTATCATAGAATGCGAAATGCATGTATTGTTTCGCTTTTTACTCATATTATAATCAAGTAATCATTTTGTAGTTTAAAGGTTATGTGCAAACTTTATATGATAATCGTTTGATGCATTCCGTGTAGCGAATATATTAATATACATATTTACAGTTGATCAGTGTACAAGTAGTCCTTGTCTAAATAATGGAACGTGTGTAGAAGCTCAAAACACCTCTTACTGTAACTGTAAGCCAAATACTACTGGACAATATTGTGAAATGGGTAAGTTTATGTAAGAGTAAACATACACTATACGTTCAACTTGGTGAAAATAACAACAAAAAGCAAGAAATTGTCAGGAAAAATATCAAAACATTTCGAAAATCAAAGGAATACTACAATTGATATACCAATCTCCTTATTAAATTCAATATACATGACTTCTTTATATATTAGATGTCAAATATGATATTGTCTTGATGCATACTTACATCCACACTACGCTTGAAATAATATTATAGAATTAAAAATAGCACACACGCCGACGTAAATAAACTATATGTTAAGGCCATTCATTTTATTTTATTTTTGTTTTTAAGTATGGCATTTTTTATAGTTTGCCAGTAACTTGAGGGAAGGCGGTGGTTTCTTATTGTACTCAGTTTCCATTATAAATAAAACTACCTGCCACAATATCATGGAAATGTTTGGCATTAACACAAACAAGGTGTGCATTTCAACCTAGTTATGACATGGATGTATTTTTGATTTTCGTAATTTTATTTCTTTTAAATAGATATATCAAACAGCAAGTCCAGTATTAAAGTCGGTTCAGCGTTATCATCTACAGCCAACCCAAGTATATCTACAAGTACATCATCCCAGGGGCTGAGGACAACACTAACTACTGCATTAACGACGGTTTTAACAACATTACTCAGAGTTACTTCATCTACTGTGACAACAGCACCTGTCATAGCTACCAGATTATCTACAACAGATACAACTCTACCAACCACTACAAAGCCAACAACCTTATCAACCACCACAATATCAACAACACTACCCACCACTACAAAACCAACAACCTTATCAACCACTACAAAGCCAACAACCTTATCAACCACCACAATATCAACAACACTACCAACCACTACAAAGCCAACAACCTTATCAACCACCACAATATCAACAACACTACCAACCACTACAAAGCCAATAACACTACCCACCACCACAAAGCCAACAACACTACCCACCACTACAAAGCCAACAACACTACCCATCACCACAAAGCCAACAACACTATCCACCACTACAAAGCCAACAACACTATCCACCACCACAAAGCCAACAACACTACCAACCACTACAAAGCCAACAACCTTATCAACCACCACAATATCAACAACACTACCAACCACCACAAAGCCAACAACACTATCCACCACCACAAAGCCAACAACACTACCCACCACTACAAAGCCAACAACACTATCCACCACCACAAAGCCAACAACACTATCAACCACTACAAAGCCAACAACACTATCAACTACCACAATATCAACAACACTACCCACCACCACAAAGCCAACAACACTACCCATCACCACAAAGACAACAACATTATCCACCACTACAAAGCCAACAACACTACCCACCACCACAAAGCCAACAACACTACCCACCACTACAAAGCCAACAACCTTATCAACCACCACAATATCAACAACACTACCAACCACCACAAACCCAACAACACTACCAACCACTACAAAGCCAACAACCATATCAACCACCACAATATCAACAACACTACCAACCACTACAAAGCCAACAACACTACCAACCACTACAAAGCCAACAACACTACCAACCACCACAATATCAATAACACTACCAACCACTACAAAGCCAACAACACTACCAACCACCACAAAGCCAACAACACTACCAACCACTACAAAGCCAACAACCTTATCAACCACCACAATATCAACAACACTACCAACCACTACAAAGCCAACAACACTACCCACCACCACAAAGCCAACAACACTACCCACCACTACAGAGCCAACAACCTTATCAACCACCACAATATCAACAACACTACCAACCACCACAAAGCCAACAACACTACCCACCACTACAAAGCCAACAACACTATCAACCACTACAATACCAACAACACTACCCACCACTACAGAGCCAACAACCTTATCAACCACCACAATATCAACAACACTACCCACCACTACAAAGCCAACAACACTACCCACCACCACAATATCAACAACACTACCAACCACTACAAAGCCAACAACACTACCAACCACTACAAAGCCAACAACCTTATCAACCACCACAATATCAACAACACTACCAACCACTACAAAGCCAACAACACTATCCACCACTACAAAGCCAACAACACTACCAACCACCACAATATCAACAACACTACCCATCACCACAAAGCCAACAACACTATCCACCACTACAAAGCCAACAACACTATCAACCACTACAATACCAACAACACTACCAACCACTACAAAGCCAACAACCTTATCAACCACCACAATATCAACAACACTACCAACCACTACAAAGCCAACAACACTACCAACCACTACAAAGCCAACAACACTACCAACCACTACAAAGCCAACAACACTACCAACCACTACAAAGCCAACAACACTATCAACCACTACTACAACATTACCAACAACCATATTACAAACAACTGGTACCAATGGCACAACAACACCATACACGATCACATTTCCAAAACTAGTGACTGTTACTTCGCCTGCTGTCGAATTGCCGACAACAGTTTCCAAAGCAAGGTCGCCTGCTGTCAAGTTGCGAACAATAGGTAAAATTAGAACCACGCACATTTGTGTGCTGCCATAATAAAAGTTGTCACAATTATTTCATCCGTTATATCACACACAAGAGTAAGAACCAAAAATAAAACGCCCGAAGAAAAAAACACACAAGAAGGCAGTACAATGTTGACGATTGTGCCATTTATTAAATTTGACACATATTCAACAATGTCGTTCAACCACGGTCACTGTGCGGGTTTTCAAAATACCTCCCAAATATGTGTATAACCAATCAGATAGCGAAATTCGGCATATCCCAAATAATAAGACTAATAGCAGGCAAAATGTTGATTGATGTATAACGTCAAATGAGAAGTATTTCAGATATATACATGACAGGTGCTTACAAACAATAAGTAATGAATGTAAAAATAATTGCACTGAGATATATAGATTGTCACAAGGAAACAAAGGAAAATGATATGGTGGATAGGGATGTATATTATTGCCTTGCGACGTACAGCTAAGGAACATTTCTGACAAACCTACTCATTAGAAAATAATTGATAAGGTCTACTATCAAAAAGCAACAATGTGCGTACGTCATTGTCTCTTTTACGGGGTAAATATAGAATAATATAAATATTAAGTTACATGTCTACAACCCATATGGACCTCCTCATTTATATGAAGAAAAAAGTTCCGACTGCACGGAAGTGCATCACAACAAAAATAATAACGACAAACTTGAGCATGCACGCTTTGTCGACATTTTCTAAATAATGTGACAAGCATGTTAAAAACGTAAATTTAATATGGATTTCGTAATTTAGTAATTTTGCTTAGTGCTCAGCAAGATGCATGAGACGCATATCATTCGCAATGAATGTACTTAACACCTGTTGTTTTGTGGGACTACTTGTTATCAGATAACGGCCATCTTTGTTATTATGATTTCGCCGATTATGACTTGTCTATCTGGATTGTAATTCCTCATTTTTCTGCATTTTACATTGTCTGATTTCAAGTTCAATATACTTCAAAAGATAGGTTTATGGTTTATAGTGTTTTAACGCGACTTTCAACAATATTTCAGTTATATCGTGGCGGTCAGATTTATTGGTGGAGGGAATCGGATTACCCGGAGAATACCACCGACCTGTCCCAAGTCACTGACAAACTTTATCACATAATATTGTATTAAGTACACCGCGCCTTGGACGGGATTATAACTCACAACTTTAGTGGTGAAAGGCATTGATTACACAGGTAGTTGTAAATCCAACTACCACACCACCACAACCCGGCAGAAATGATAACAAATCTTCGTTTATTTCAGTAGTCAATAACAACAAACATTATGCAGATACACAAGGTTGTGTTAGTTCACCGTGTGTACACGGAACATGTCTTTCAGCAGGAACCGAATATATTTGTTATTGTGTTCCAGGCTACATAGGAAAGACTTGTGAACTTAGTAAGTACATACAAATATAATGAGGAACTCTGGATATGTGGTAACGAATCTCGCATAATTGCAAAGCATCGTTAGGTGGTGGTAGGGTATACCATCTCAAAGGGAGTTTGAGAGGGTTGAAGGGTTAAGTTTGACCATAGTGGGTGCCGTGTATGGAAAGTACAACACTCCTTGCACGTCATATACCCCTTTTGTAGATTTCGTAAAAAGAATCCGCATTTCATCCTAACGTGCAATTTGTTCGTCCGTATCCACACTTTCCAGGGGCAATTGTCCGGTTGTCCCACTCATCCTCATTTATATGTACGATTTCACTCGCCAAGCATGAGACACTAATTTGCGGGAGAGTTTTGGAATAGTTCTAGATGGGTTATTCCCCGCAGCAGGACAGAAAAGTTTGAAGATACCAGAGAAGTGATCAGACCCCGTAACTATGTCATATTTCTATACCCAGACGTTCCCGTGTGGGATTAATCTAGAATAAGTGTTATATATTGTAAATGGCGTGTTATGTAAATGAAAATGTTCGTTATGCCTAATAAACATGGGAGATAAACAACATGAATTTAGTGCATCATATGAAAATATTTCTATATTTAACCTTCCCCAAAACTAAAAACAGAGAAACAAAAGAAAAAAAGAACAACAACAAACAAACAACAAACAAACAAAAGACAAACAACAAAAAGATAGAAATCAGAAATAGTTGAAATAAATCAGCCTGACAATATTCACTCCATAAAAAGTACTCAAAGAAGAGAAAGTAATTAATCAATTGTTGTTACGCCAAGTCAGCAATAGTTCAGCTGTATTCATGATGAGTACAAGTTCTGTTATTACGTATGGAGGTGGCATATGATTAAATGTTTCAATTGTCACGAGTAAAAGGGGAGATAATGAAGAGGTTGAAAACATTCGCCTTGGAACGAGACACCATCAACATGTACCACTTTCCATACATGGTTGTTTTAATCACGTACAAATAGTGTAATAAGCATGTTTTTCCCATCCTATACGTGGTACATGCCTCAAAACGAATAAAATCACAACGAGGAAACAAAGTCGTATTTCTATGAAAACCGGATATCTTCTAGGGGGAGTAATTGCTATATATTGTAAAAATATTCATTGTTTTGCTACTGCCAAGATTCTACAATAATTATATAATATAAGACTATAATTAATTCAACGTAACATGAATAAATGACAAAAATTAATATCATCACAAATATCGACAACCAGCAATGAATGTTATTAATAAGATTATAATTAACAAGAATAGTATTAGTAATGGTCGGTCGAGGTATGTTGCATTTACCCAAATATACAAAATATATATCATTTTAGATAAAAATGAATGTGAAACCGATCCATGTTCATATGGTAGTTGTATAGACAAGGTTAATGACTACAGTTGTGAATGTAACGTGTTCTTCTATGGACGGAACTGCTCCAAAAGTATGTATTAAATAATACTCATTGTCAATGAGTTCACCCCCGGTTTTTTGTGGGGTTCGTGTTACTCAATCTTTAGTTTTATATGTATGTTTTGTTGATCGTTGTTTGTCCTTTTGTACTTTTTCTTTTGGTCATTGTGATGTCTGTTCTTCGTCGATATACGGATTCTGATAGCACCTTTGGTATCTTCAAACTCTTCTTAATGTTACACCTTGCTACAAATGTAATATTTGTTTAATATACAAGTTTATAATTAAATATAGGGAATATTGCCTGTATTTGTTATAATCTTCATTTGTTTTTTTTTGTGAAACGTTCGCTTAAACACTGGAATGATAAGAAATAACAGTTTCACAACGTATATCGGTTGCACATCGTGATATTATCACTAATTAAAAATGATCGTCATGGTTATTGACCCAGATAAATACTTATGACGCAATATGGATAAATTGGCAATCACGTGCATATTGAACGTACTTGATGAAGGTTATTCCAGAAACGGGTCGTTCGCATTAAATTAGATATCTACGTTTTTATTGTAATACATATAAAATAAAACTTCTTGGACTTTTACACTATCTTCTGTAAGATGGAATACAATTCTACACTCTCTACAAACAAATGCCAAATACGGTTCGAACTACCGCAAATTGTCTAACGTGCACGAAACATGACAATCTCCACCCAAGATACACTCATGTATGTCCCATTCTAAGGGCGATATATGTGTTGGATTCGAACTGCACAACCCAGCGGAGGAAAATTGTTCTTGGGGGGGGGGTTGTACCCCACAATGTGAAGTACCATTTACATCAATCAATGTCCATCAAACAACCAAAAGGTTACGATATAACGTGAGGGTGTTTGTCCTTGACTTCTGGAATGTGATTTTCATCGGGTACTTCCGTTTTTTCACCAATGTAACTGCCTGACATTACATAACTAAAATTATCATGACAGTGTCGTTAAACACCCACACTTGTATAGAAAACTCGTAGAAACCAGAAATTTACAAATGAATGCTGCTTATAGCAAATGTAAATCGAGCGACAATTTTAAAAATAAGCCTATTATATTTCAGTGAAATTATGGGGCATCATATCTATCTCATTGGCGGCATTGGCAATGTTGTTACTATGTTGCTGTTGTCTGTGGTTTATTCTATCATGGTAAGTCATACAATTAAACAATGCACAATCATCTTTAGGCATCCTGAAAAGAATGAAAGGTAAGGATACGAACATTTCAAAATGACCAATATAAAGTATAACATGAGTTCTAACAAATTGTTTGCGTCATTAGATCATGTATGGTAAATTATTTAGTATACCCACAACAATTTTAATTTGTTTGATTAGGAAATAAATACAAGGTTTTTCGCTGCATAATATATTATATTAAGTCTTTGGATGAGCTGGAACCATGACCTTTAACATTGTTAGTTAAATAACTCAGAAATCGCTTTAAATAAGGCAAGACTCAAATGATTAAAAATTGTTTTCGATATTGAGATGCAACTTTACCTCCAGTTGTTTGCAGGAGGGCTCATGTCTTATTTACATTATTTGTGTTTGTTATCGTATAGCGAGTGGTGTCCAACACATATTGACTATATGAGTAACATGGCGGGTGTCTTATAAGAGGCACAAGGCTTCACCCCAGGTGGGTCCGTGTTGCTAATCTTTAGAGTTTTCGATGTTTTTTCTTTTGTTTTGTTTGTCTCCGTCCTGTGCCATGTGTACCATGTGTTGTCAGTTTCTCTGGATTGTCCATTCTTGATTGCACCTTCGGTTTCTCTAACGTTTATTCAATATCACATTCTGGTGTTTGACCTTAAAACTGCTATCCATATCATAAGGTATAAAAAATATTAAGTAAAATGTGAAGGACATCATAGTGCAACATGTGATTTATTTATCAAACGAATATTGCGAGTACTGAAAAAGTTTTATTATCGTTGTATTATCGTTTTATTATAGCAAGAAGAAAAACAATGATGGCAATGACGGTGCATTTAATCAGGTGGCACCAATTATGAAACGTGCATTACCACCAACCCAGAAACCAATACAAGCATGGACAAAATGACGCTTTATTGATAAACAATATACATGTATTATAAGAAATAAAGTATAAAAAAAGGATAATTACGGTTTATCCTTTCCTTTTTAAAAACAAATTTCATCGAAAAATGTTGATTTGGTGATATTATTTTCAGCTGAATATATGTCACGCTGATCTATTTGTTATTAGTAATTTGTTTTTCGTCAATAATAAAATGAAAAACAAAAAATACCACAGTGTCGGAACAGTTTTAAATCCAATAGAAAAATCTGAAAAGAGGCAAAATCGATAACCCTAACACACAAATACATGACCTCTAACACACAAATACATGACCTCTAACACACAAATACATGACCTCTAACACACAAATACATGACCTCTAACACACAAATACATGACCTCTAACACACAAATACATGACCTCTAACACACAAATACATGACCTCTAACACACAAATACATGACCTCTAACACACAAATACATGACCTCTAACACACAAATACATGACCTCTAACACACAAATACATGACCTCTAACACACAAATACATGACCTCTAACACACAAATACATGACCGCTAGATCAGGATATATACATATTAGATAGGAAGGAGAAATTTGTCTTGCAACGGGCACGGTCGACCACTCCTACTAAGATATTTCCTATTAGGAGCTGCTGCAAATTGTTTTTTACGGGCAAAAACAATAAATTGGTCAGACACAAGTCTTATATTTACGGCTCGTCCTAAGAGAAGTTATATATTTTGTCCGTCCCGTGCAACCAGCAGATGTCACTTTCCAGGAGTTATTGATGAAAAGAAAAAGTTTATAAACAATGTGGGATGGACCTATGAGTTGACCAGGTTGTACGGAGTGATAGTGGGTGTGGCTGTACAATTTTGCCTTCTAACGGACCATCAACGACCACTCGATGCATTCGTTTACGCCCCGGTCCAATGGCGAGTTGTGTATTTGGTACTTGATATCATATTCGTCCTGCACAATTAGCGGACACCTTTCTTGGAAGGATTGTATCTTGTAGCGAAGAATATAGGTTCTATCTTTATACCCCGTGTTCGAAGAAGGCCCTGGATAAATTTAATATCGAGGTGATAACAACATGGTGGGAATGCATATGCAAAGGATACTGATCATGTCCTCATGTTGCAGGTCAGGCATGCTAGTGTAACACTACGTGTGTCACATGTGGAGCAGGAAATGCATTACCCTTTTGGAGCGGGTGCCGTCGTGGTCGTGATGGTAGGATGGTTAGAATCACAACTACCTGTGCAATCGGTGTCTATCACTACTTAAGTTGTGAGTTCGGCCCCCGTTTATGGCGAGGCGTACTTGATACAGCAATATGTGATAAAGTTTGTCAGTGACTTGCGACAGGTCGGTGATTTTTCCGGGTACTGACCGCCACGATATAGCTGAAATATTGTTGAAAGTGGTGCTAAATCCCATAAACATAAGTCCTTTTGTAGCACCTGAATTACCCCCGGTTTTAGTGGGGTTCGTGGTTTTCTATCTTTAGTTTTCTGTGTAATGTTTTGTTGATCGTTGTTTTTCAAATTGTCCTTTTTTGGGTAATTTAATTGCTTGTCCTTCGCTTTACGACTTCGGATTAACCCTATAGTGTCTTCATTCTTTTCTTAATTGTAATAACGAGAAAAGAACCAAGACAATAACCGCCTTAACATTGCTTAGAAGACACAATAAAGCAATTTCCTTAACAACCCTGCATTCGCCAAAATGTATATGTCAAGCATTGGACATGCTCATCAACACTTTATCAAACTTTCCCACTCAATACAAGAAGAGTTTCAAGATACCAAAGGGGTAATCAGAATCCGTAATTCGAAGGACAGACAGCGCAATGGCCAAACGAAAAGGACAAACAACGATCTACAAAACATACATATAAAACTAAATCACGAACCCCACTAAAACCGGGGGTGAACTCATGTGCTCCGGGAGGTTGGCAGTTCCTACACGTTTAGTGGCACCCATCGCAAGTCTTGAACAGATTCCAATCAAGTTAAATGATCACCTACAATGTATAACCACACAAATAAAACTGTCAAATTGGAAAAATACAGTACAAGTCGGAGTGGACGAAACTGGTAAATGATTGTTTGACTATATATGACAAGTTTGAAGATGCCAAAGGTGTAATCAGACGGCGTAAATGACAGACGATAAAATGACCAAAAGTGTAATCAGACGGCGTAAATGACAGACGATACAATGACCAAAAGATACCAAAGGTGTAATCAGATGGCATAAATGACAGACGATACAATGACCAAAAGATACCAAAGGTGTAATCAGACGGCGTAAATGACAGACGATGCAATGACCAAAAGATACCAAAGGTGTAATCAGACGGCGTAAATGACAGACGATGCAATGACCAAAAGATACCAAAGGTGTAATCAGACGACGTAAATGACAGACAATACAATGACCAAAAGATACCAAAGGTGTAATCAGACGACGTAAATGACAGACGATACAATGACCAAAAGATACCAAAGGTGTAATCAGACGGCGTAAATGACAGACGATGCAATGACCAAAAGATACCAAAGGTGTAATCAGACGACGTAAATGACAGACAATACAATGACCAAAAGATACCAAAGGTGTAATCAGACGACGTAAATGACAGACGATACAATGGCCAAAAGATACCAAAGGTGTAACCAGACGGCGTAAATGACAGACGATACAACGGCCAATAGATACCAAAGGTGTAATCAGATGGCGTAAATGACAGACGATACAACGGCCAATAGATACCAAAGGTGTAATCAGACGGCGTAAATGACAGACGATACAATGGCCAAAAGATACCAAAGGTGTAATCAGACGGCGTAAATGACAGACGATACAATGACCAAAAGTGTAATCAGACGGCGTAAATGACAGACGATACAATGACCAAAAGATACCAAAGGTGTAATCAGACGGCGTAAATGACAGAAAATACAACGACCAAAAGATACCAAAGGTGTAATCAGACGGCGTAAATGACAAACGATACAATGATAAAAAGATACCTAAGGTGTAATCAGACGCGTAAATGACAGACGATACAATGACCAAAAGTGTAATCAGACGGCGTAAATGACAGACGATACAATGACCAAAAGATACCAAAGGTGTAATCAGATGGCATAAATGACAGACGATACAATGACCAAAAGATACCAAAGGTGTAATCAGACGGCGTAAATGACAAAAAATACAACGACCAAAAGATACCAAAGGTGTAATCAGACGGCGTAAATGACAAACGATACAATGACCAAAAGATACCAAAGGTGTAATCAGACGGCGTAAATGACAGACAATACAACGGCCAAAAGATACCAAAGGTGTAACCAGACGGCGTAAATGATAGACGATACAATGACCAAAAGATACCAAAGGTGTAATCAGACGGCGTAAATGACAGACAATACAATGACCAAAAGTGTAATCAGACGGCGTAAATGACAGACGATACAACGGCCAAAAGATACCAAAGGTGTAACCAGACGGCGTAAATGATAGACGATACAATGGCCAAAAGATACCAAAGGTATAATCAGACGGCGTAAATGACAGACGATACAATGACCAAAAGATACCAAAGGTGTAATCAGACGGCGTCAATGACAGACGATACAATGACCAAAAGTGTAATCAGACGGCGTAAATGACAGACGATACAATGACCAAAAGATACCTAAGGTGTAATCAGACGCGTAAATGACAGACGATACAATGACCAAAAGTGTAATCAGACGGCGTAAATGACAGACGATACAATGACCAAAAGATACCAAAGGTGTAATCAGATGGCATAAATGACAGACGATACAATGACCAAAAGATACCAAAGGTGTAATCAGACGGCGTAAATGACAGAAAATACAACGACCAAAAGATACCAAAGGTGTAATCAGACGGCGTAAATGACAAACGATACAATGACCAAAAGATACCAAAGGTGTAATCAGACGGCGTAAATGACAGACAATACAACGGCCAAAAGATACCAAAGTTGTAACCAGACGGCGTAAATGATAGACGATACAATGACCAAAAGATACCAAAGGTGTAATCAGACGGCGTAAATGACAGACAATACAATGACCAAAAGTGTAATCAGACGGCGTAAATGACAGACGATACAATGGCCAAAAGATACCAAAGGTGTAATCAGACGGCGTAAATGATAGACGATACAATGGCCAAAAGATACCAAAGGTGTAATCAGACGGCGTAAATGACAGACAATACAATGACCAAAAGTGTAATCAGACGGCGTAAATGACAGACGATACAACGACCAAAAGATACCAAAGGTGTAACCAGACGGCGTAAATGATAGACGATACAATGGCCAAAAGATACCAAAGGTGTAATCAGACGGCGTAAATGACAGACGATACAATGACCAAAAGTGTAATCAGACGGCGTAAATGACAGACGATACAATGACCAAAAGATACCAAAGGTGTAATCAGATGGCATAAATGACAGACGATACAATGGCCAAAAGATACCAAAGGTGTAATCAGACGGCGTAAATGACAGACAATACAATGACCAAAAGATACCAAAGGTGTAATCAGACGGCGTCAATGACAGACGATACAATGGCCAAAAGATACCAAAGGTGTAATCAGACGGCGTCAATGACAGACGATACAATGGCCAAAAGATACCAAAGGTGTAATCAGACGGCGTAAATGACAGACGATACAATGGCCAAAAGATACCAAAGGTGTAATCAGACGGCGTAAATGACAGACGATACAATGGCCAAAAGATACCAAAGGTGTAATCAGACGGCGTAAATGATAGACGATACAATGGCCAAAAGATACCAAAGGTGTAATCAGACGGTGTAAATGATAGACGATACAATGGCCAAAAGATACCAAAGGTGTAATCAGACGGTGTAAATGATAGACGATACAATGGCCAAAAGATACCAAAGGTGTAATCAGACGGTGTAAATGACAGACGATACAATGGCCAAAAGATACCAAAGGTGTAATCAGACGGTGTAAATGATAGACGATACAATGGCCAAAAGATACCAAAGGTGTAATCAGACGGCGTCAATGACAGACGATACAATGACCAAAAGATACCAAAGGTGTAACCAGACGGCGTAAATGACAGACGATACAATGGCCAAAAGATACCAAAGGTGTAACCAGACGGCGTAAATGACAGACGATACAATGGCCAAAAGATACCAAAGGTGTAATCAGACGGCGTAAATGATAGACGATACAATGGCCAAAAGATACCAAAGGTGTAATCAGACGGTGTAAATGATAGACGATACAATGGCCAAAAGATACCAAAGGTGTAATCAGACGGTGTAAATGATACACGATACAATGGCCAAAAGATACCAAAGGTGTAATCAGACGGTGTAAATGACAGACAATAGAATGACCAAAAGATACCAAAGGTGTAATCAGACGGCGTCAATGATAGACGATACAATGGCCAAAAGATACCAAAGGTGTAATCAGACGGCGTAAATGACAGACGATACAATGGCCAAAAGATACCAAAGGTGTAATCAGATGGCGTAAATGACAGACAATACAATGGCCAAAAGATACCAAAGGTGTAACCAAACGGTGTAAATGATAGACGATACAATGGCCAAAAGATACCAAAGGTGTAACCAGACGGCGTAAATGATAGACGATACAATGGCCAAAAGATACCAAAGGTGTAATCAGACGGCGTAAATGACAGACGATACAATGGCCAAAAGATACCAAAGGTGTAATCAGACGGCGTAAATGACAGACGATACAATGGCCAAAAGATAACAAAGGTGTAACCAAACGGTGTAAATGATAGACGATACAATGGCCAAAAGATACCAAAGGTGTAACCAGACGGCGTAAATGATAGACGATACAATGGCCAAAAGATACCAAAGGTGTAACCAGACGGTGTAAATGACAGACGATACAATGGCCAAAAGATACCAAAGGTGTAATCAGACGGCGTAAATGATAGACGATACAATGGCCAAAAGATACCAAAGGTGTAACCAAACGGTGTAAATGATAGACGATACAATGGCCAAAAGATACCAAAGGTGTAACCAGACGGCGTAAATGACAGACGATACAATGACCAAAAGATACCAAAGGTGTAATCAGACGGCGTAAATGATAGACGATACAATGGCCAAAAGATACCAAAGGTGTAATCAGACGGCGTAAATGACAGACGATACAATGGCCAAAAGATACCAAAGGTGTAATCAGACGGCGTAAATGATAGACGATACAATGGCCAAAAGATACCAAAGGTGTAATCAGACGGCGTAAATGACAGACGATACAATGGCCAAAAGATACCAAAGGTGTAATCAGACGGCGTAAATGATAGACGATACAATGGCCAAAAGATACCAAAGGTGTAACCAGACGGCGTAAATGATAGACGATACAATGACCAAAAGATACCAAAGGTGTAACCAGACAGCGTAAATGACAGACAATACAATGACCAAAAGATACCAAAGGTGTAATCAGACGGCGTAAATGATAGACGATACAATGGCCAAAAGATACCAAAGGTGTAATCAGACGGCGTAAATGATAGACGATACAATGGCCAAAAGATACCAAAGGTGTAATCAGACGGCGTAAATGACAGACAATACAATGACCAAAAGTGTAATCAGACGGCGTAAATGACAGACGATACAATGGCCAAAAGATACCAAAGGTGTAATCAGACGGCGTAAATGATAGACGATACAATGGCCAAAAGATACCAAAGGTGTAACCAGACGGTGTAAATGACAGACGATACAATGGCCAAAAGATACCAAAGGTGTAATCAGACGGCGTCAATGACAGACGATACAATGGCCAAAAGATACCAAAGGTGTAACCAAACGGTGTAAATGACAGACAATAGAATGACCAAAAGATACCAAAGGTGTAATCAGACGGCGTAAATGACAGACGATACAATGGCCAAAAGATACCAAAGGTGTAACCAAACGGTGTAAATGACAGACAATACAATGACCAAAAGATACCAAAGGTGTAACCAAACGGTGTAAATGACAGACAATACAATGACCAAAAGATACCAAAGGTGTAACCAAACGGTGTAAATGACAGACAATAGAATGACCAAAAGATACCAAAGGTGTAATCAGACGGCGTAAATGACAGACGATACAATGGCCAAAAGATACCAAAGGTGTAATCAGACGGCGTAAATGATAGACGATACAATGGCCAAAAGATACCAAAGGTGTAACCAGACGGCGTAAATGATAGACGATACAATGGCCAAAAGATACCAAAGGTGTAACCAGACGGCGTAAATGACAGACGATACAATGGCCAAAAGATACCAAAGGTGTAACCAAACGGTGTAAATGACAGACAATAGAATGACCAAAAGATACCAAAGGTGTAATCAGACGGCGTCAATGACAGACGATACAATGGCCAAAAGATACCAAAGGTGTAACCAAACGGTGTAAATGACAGACAATACAATGACCAAAAGATACCAAAGGTGTAACCAGACGGTGTAAATGATAGACGATACAATGGCCAAAAGATACCAAAGGTGTAACCAGACGGCGTAAATGATAGACGATACAACGGCCAAAAGATACCAAAGGTGTAATCAGACGGCGTCAATGATAGACGATACAATGGCCAAAAGATACCAAAGGTGTAATCAGACGGCGTAAATGACAGACGATACAATGGCCAAAAGATACCAAAGGTGTAACCAAACGGTGTAAATGACAGACAATAGAATGACCAAAAGATACCAAAGGTGTAATCAGACGGCGTCAATGACAGACGATACAATGGCCAAAAGATACCAAAGGTGTAACCAAACGGTGTAAATGACAGACAATACAATGACCAAAAGATACCAAAGGTGTAACCAGACGGTGTAAATGATAGACGATACAATGGCCAAAAGATACCAAAGGTGTAACCAGACGGCGTAAATGATAGACGATACAACGGCCAAAAGATACCAAAGGTGTAATCAGACGGCGTCAATGATAGACGATACAATGGCCAAAAGATACCAAAGGTGTAATCAGACGGCGTAAATGACAGACGATACAATGGCCAAAAGATACCAAAGGTGTAATCAGACGGCGTCAATGATAGACAATACAATGGCCAAAAGATACCAAAGGTGTAAGCAGACGGCGTCAATGACAGACGATACAATGGCCAAAAGATACCAAAGGTGTAACCAAACGGTGTAAATGACAGACAATACAATGACCAAAAGATACCAAAGGTGTAATCAGACGGCGTAAATGACAGACAATACAATGACCAAAAGATACCAAAGGTGTAATCAGACGGCGTAAATGACAGACGATACAATGGCCAAAAGATACCAAAGGTGTAATCAGACGGCGTCAATGATAGACAATACAATGGCCAAAAGATACCAAAGGTGTAATCAGACGGCGTTAATGACAGACGATACAATGGCCAAAAGATACCAAAGGTGTAATCAGACGGCGTAAATGACAGACGATACAATGGCCAAAAGATACCAAAGGTGTAATCAGACGGCGTCAATGATAGACAATACAATGGCCAAAAGATACCAAAGGTGTAATCAGACGGCGTCAATGACAGACGATACAATGGCCAAAAGATACCAAAGGTGTAACCAAACGGTGTAAATGACAGACAATACAATGACCAAAAGATACCAAAGGTGTAATCAGACGGCGTAAATGACAGACAATACAATGACCAAAAGATACCAAAGGTGTAATCAGACGGCGTAAATGACAGACAATACAATGGCCAAAAGATACCAAAGGTGTAATCAGACGGCGTAAATGACAGACAATACAATGACCAAAAGATACCAAAGGTGTAATCAGACGGCGTAAATGACAGACAATACAATGGCCAAAAGATACCAAAGGTGTAACCAGACGGCGTAAATGACAGACGATACAATGGCCAAAAGATACCAAAGGTGTAATCAGACGGCGTAAATGACAGACAATACAATGACCAAAAGATACCAAAGGTGTAATCAGACGGCGTAAATGACAGACAATACAACGACCAAAAGATACCAAAGGTGTAACCAGACGGCGTAAATGACAGACGATACAATGACCAAAAGATACCAAAGGTGTAATCAGACGGCGTAAATGACAGACAATACAATGACCAAAAGATACCAAAGGTGTAATCAGACGGCGTAAATGACAGACAATACAATGGCCAAAAGATACCAAAGGTGTAATCAGACGGCGTAAATGACAGACAACACAATGACCAAAAGATACCAAAGGTGTAATCAGACGGCGTAAATGATAGACGATACAATGGCCAAAAGATACCAAAGGTGTAACCAGACGGCGTAAATGATAGACGATACAATGGCCAAAAGATACCAAAGGTGTAACCAGACGGCGTAAATGACAGACGATACAATGGCCAAAAGATACCAAAGGTGTAACCAAACGGTGTAAATGACAGACAATAGAATGACCAAAAGATACCAAAGGTGTAATCAGACGGCGTCAATGACAGACGATACAATGGCCAAAAGATACCAAAGGTGTAACCAAACGGTGTAAATGACAGACAATACAATGACCAAAAGATACCAAAGGTGTAACCAGACGGTGTAAATGATAGACGATACAATGGCCAAAAGATACCAAAGGTGTAACCAGACGGCGTAAATGATAGACGATACAACGGCCAAAAGATACCAAAGGTGTAATCAGACGGCGTCAATGATAGACGATACAATGGCCAAAAGATACCAAAGGTGTAATCAGACGGCGTAAATGACAGACGATACAATGGCCAAAAGATACCAAAGGTGTAACCAAACGGTGTAAATGACAGACAATAGAATGACCAAAAGATACCAAAGGTGTAATCAGACGGCGTCAATGACAGACGATACAATGGCCAAAAGATACCAAAGGTGTAACCAAACGGTGTAAATGACAGACAATACAATGACCAAAAGATACCAAAGGTGTAACCAGACGGTGTAAATGATAGACGATACAATGGCCAAAAGATACCAAAGGTGTAACCAGACGGCGTAAATGATAGACGATACAACGGCCAAAAGATACCAAAGGTGTAATCAGACGGCGTCAATGATAGACGATACAATGGCCAAAAGATACCAAAGGTGTAATCAGACGGCGTAAATGACAGACGATACAATGGCCAAAAGATACCAAAGGTGTAATCAGACGGCGTCAATGATAGACAATACAATGGCCAAAAGATACCAAAGGTGTAATCAGACGGCGTCAATGACAGACGATACAATGGCCAAAAGATACCAAAGGTGTAACCAAACGGTGTAAATGACAGACAATACAATGACCAAAAGATACCAAAGGTGTAATCAGACGGCGTAAATGACAGACAATACAATGACCAAAAGATACCAAAGGTGTAATCAGACGGCGTAAATGACAGACGATACAATGGCCAAAAGATACCAAAGGTGTAATCAGACGGCGTCAATGATAGACAATACAATGGCCAAAAGATACCAAAGGTGTAATCAGACGGCGTCAATGACAGACGATACAATGGCCAAAAGATACCAAAGGTGTAATCAGACGGCGTAAATGACAGACGATACAATGGCCAAAAGATACCAAAGGTGTAATCAGACGGCGTCAATGATAGACAATACAATGGCCAAAAGATACCAAAGGTGTAATCAGACGGCGTCAATGACAGACGATACAATGGCCAAAAGATACCAAAGGTGTAACCAAACGGTGTAAATGACAGACAATACAATGACCAAAAGATACCAAAGGTGTAATCAGACGGCGTAAATGACAGACAATACAATGACCAAAAGATACCAAAGGTGTAATCAGACGGCGTAAATGACAGACAATACAATGGCCAAAAGATACCAAAGGTGTAATCAGACGGCGTAAATGACAGACAATACAATGACCAAAAGATACCAAAGGTGTAATCAGACGGCGTAAATGACAGACAATACAATGGCCAAAAGATACCAAAGGTGTAACCAGACGGCGTAAATGACAGACGATACAATGGCCAAAAGATACCAAAGGTGTAATCAGACGGCGTAAATGACAGACAATACAATGACCAAAAGATACCAAAGGTGTAATCAGACGGCGTAAATGACAGACAATACAACGGCCAAAAGATACCAAAGGTGTAATCAGACGGCGTCAATGATAGACAATACAATGGCCAAAAGATACCAAAGGTGTAATCAGACGGCGTCAATGACAGACGATACAATGGCCAAAAGATACCAAAGGTGTAACCAGACGGCGTAAATGATAGACGATACAATGGCCAAAAGATACCAAAGGTGTAATCAGACGGCGTAAATGACAGACGATACAATGGCCAAAAGATACCAAAGGTGTAATCAGACGGCGTAAATGACAGACGATACAATGGCCAAAAGATACCAAAGGTGTAACCAAACGGTGTAAATGATAGACGATACAATGGCCAAAAGATACCAAAGGTGTAACCAGACGGCGTAAATGATAGACGATACAATGGCCAAAAGATACCAAAGGTGTAACCAGACGGTGTAAATGACAGACGATACAATGGCCAAAAGATACCAAAGGTGTAATCAGACGGCGTAAATGATAGACGATACAATGGCCAAAAGATACCAAAGGTGTAACCAAACGGTGTAAATGATAGACGATACAATGGCCAAAAGATACCAAAGGTGTAACCAGACGGCGTAAATGACAGACGATACAATGACCAAAAGATACCAAAGGTGTAATCAGACGGCGTAAATGATAGACGATACAATGGCCAAAAGATACCAAAGGTGTAATCAGACGGCGTAAATGACAGACGATACAATGGCCAAAAGATACCAAAGGTGTAATCAGACGGCGTAAATGATAGACGATACAATGGCCAAAAGATACCAAAGGTGTAATCAGACGGCGTAAATGACAGACGATACAATGGCCAAAAGATACCAAAGGTGTAATCAGACGGCGTAAATGATAGACGATACAATGGCCAAAAGATACCAAAGGTGTAACCAGACGGCGTAAATGATAGACGATACAATGACCAAAAGATACCAAAGGTGTAACCAGACAGCGTAAATGACAGACAATACAATGACCAAAAGATACCAAAGGTGTAATCAGACGGCGTAAATGATAGACGATACAATGGCCAAAAGATACCAAAGGTGTAATCAGACGGCGTAAATGATAGACGATACAATGGCCAAAAGATACCAAAGGTGTAATCAGACGGCGTAAATGACAGACAATACAATGACCAAAAGTGTAATCAGACGGCGTAAATGACAGACGATACAATGGCCAAAAGATACCAAAGGTGTAATCAGACGGCGTAAATGATAGACGATACAATGGCCAAAAGATACCAAAGGTGTAACCAGACGGTGTAAATGACAGACGATACAATGGCCAAAAGATACCAAAGGTGTAATCAGACGGCGTCAATGACAGACGATACAATGGCCAAAAGATACCAAAGGTGTAACCAAACGGTGTAAATGACAGACAATAGAATGACCAAAAGATACCAAAGGTGTAATCAGACGGCGTAAATGACAGACGATACAATGGCCAAAAGATACCAAAGGTGTAACCAAACGGTGTAAATGACAGACAATACAATGACCAAAAGATACCAAAGGTGTAACCAAACGGTGTAAATGACAGACAATACAATGACCAAAAGATACCAA
Organism: Bathymodiolus brooksi; assembly: GCA_963680875.1. Lineage (NCBI taxonomy): Eukaryota > Metazoa > Mollusca > Bivalvia > Mytilida > Modiolidae > Bathymodiolus > Bathymodiolus brooksi. The sequence goes on from OY804575.1 coordinate 62,788,772, forward strand.
AGGTGTAACCAAACGGTGTAAATGACAGACAATAGAATGACCAAAAGATACCAAAGGTGTAATCAGACGGCGTAAATGACAGACGATACAATGGCCAAAAGATACCAAAGGTGTAATCAGACGGCGTAAATGATAGACGATACAATGGCCAAAAGATACCAAAGGTGTAACCAGACGGCGTAAATGATAGACGATACAATGGCCAAAAGATACCAAAGGTGTAACCAGACGGCGTAAATGACAGACGATACAATGGCCAAAAGATACCAAAGGTGTAACCAAACGGTGTAAATGACAGACAATAGAATGACCAAAAGATACCAAAGGTGTAATCAGACGGCGTCAATGACAGACGATACAATGGCCAAAAGATACCAAAGGTGTAACCAAACGGTGTAAATGACAGACAATACAATGACCAAAAGATACCAAAGGTGTAACCAGACGGTGTAAATGATAGACGATACAATGGCCAAAAGATACCAAAGGTGTAACCAGACGGCGTAAATGATAGACGATACAACGGCCAAAAGATACCAAAGGTGTAATCAGACGGCGTCAATGATAGACGATACAATGGCCAAAAGATACCAAAGGTGTAATCAGACGGCGTAAATGACAGACGATACAATGGCCAAAAGATACCAAAGGTGTAACCAAACGGTGTAAATGACAGACAATAGAATGACCAAAAGATACCAAAGGTGTAATCAGACGGCGTCAATGACAGACGATACAATGGCCAAAAGATACCAAAGGTGTAACCAAACGGTGTAAATGACAGACAATACAATGACCAAAAGATACCAAAGGTGTAACCAGACGGTGTAAATGATAGACGATACAATGGCCAAAAGATACCAAAGGTGTAACCAGACGGCGTAAATGATAGACGATACAACGGCCAAAAGATACCAAAGGTGTAATCAGACGGCGTCAATGATAGACGATACAATGGCCAAAAGATACCAAAGGTGTAATCAGACGGCGTAAATGACAGACGATACAATGGCCAAAAGATACCAAAGGTGTAATCAGACGGCGTCAATGATAGACAATACAATGGCCAAAAGATACCAAAGGTGTAAGCAGACGGCGTCAATGACAGACGATACAATGGCCAAAAGATACCAAAGGTGTAACCAAACGGTGTAAATGACAGACAATACAATGACCAAAAGATACCAAAGGTGTAATCAGACGGCGTAAATGACAGACAATACAATGACCAAAAGATACCAAAGGTGTAATCAGACGGCGTAAATGACAGACGATACAATGGCCAAAAGATACCAAAGGTGTAATCAGACGGCGTCAATGATAGACAATACAATGGCCAAAAGATACCAAAGGTGTAATCAGACGGCGTCAATGACAGACGATACAATGGCCAAAAGATACCAAAGGTGTAATCAGACGGCGTAAATGACAGACGATACAATGGCCAAAAGATACCAAAGGTGTAATCAGACGGCGTCAATGATAGACAATACAATGGCCAAAAGATACCAAAGGTGTAATCAGACGGCGTCAATGACAGACGATACAATGGCCAAAAGATACCAAAGGTGTAACCAAACGGTGTAAATGACAGACAATACAATGACCAAAAGATACCAAAGGTGTAATCAGACGGCGTAAATGACAGACAATACAATGACCAAAAGATACCAAAGGTGTAATCAGACGGCGTAAATGACAGACAATACAATGGCCAAAAGATACCAAAGGTGTAATCAGACGGCGTAAATGACAGACAATACAATGACCAAAAGATACCAAAGGTGTAATCAGACGGCGTAAATGACAGACAATACAATGGCCAAAAGATACCAAAGGTGTAACCAGACGGCGTAAATGACAGACGATACAATGGCCAAAAGATACCAAAGGTGTAATCAGACGGCGTAAATGACAGACAATACAATGACCAAAAGATACCAAAGGTGTAATCAGACGGCGTAAATGACAGACAATACAACGACCAAAAGATACCAAAGGTGTAACCAGACGGCGTAAATGACAGACGATACAATGACCAAAAGATACCAAAGGTGTAATCAGACGGCGTAACTGACAGACAATACAATGACCAAAAGATACCAAAGGTGTAATCAGACGGCGTAAATGACAGACAATACAATGGCCAAAAGATACCAAAGGTGTAATCAGACGGCGTAAATGACAGACAACACAATGACCAAAAGATACCAAAGGTGTAATCAGACGGCGTAAATGATAGACGATACAATGGCCAAAGATACCAAAGGTGTAACCAGACGGCGTAAATGATAGACGATACAATGGCCAAAAGATACCAAAGGTGTAACCAGACGGCGTAAATGACAGACGATACAATGGCCAAAAGATACCAAAGGTGTAACCAAACGGTGTAAATGACAGACAATAGAATGACCAAAAGATACCAAAGGTGTAATCAGACGGCGTCAATGACAGACGATACAATGGCCAAAAGATACCAAAGGTGTAACCAAACGGTGTAAATGACAGACAATACAATGACCAAAAGATACCAAAGGTGTAACCAGACGGTGTAAATGATAGACGATACAATGGCCAAAAGATACCAAAGGTGTAATCAGACGGCGTAAATGACAGACGATACAATGGCCAAAAGATACCAAAGGTGTAATCAGACGGCGTAAATGATAGACGATACAATGGCCAAAAGATACCAAAGGTGTAACCAGACGGCGTAAATGATAGACGATACAATGACCAAAAGATACCAAAGGTGTAACCAGACAGCGTAAATGACAGACAATACAATGACCAAAAGATACCAAAGGTGTAATCAGACGGCGTAAATGATAGACGATACAATGGCCAAAAGATACCAAAGGTGTAATCAGACGGCGTAAATGATAGACGATACAATGGCCAAAAGATACCAAAGGTGTAATCAGACGGCGTAAATGACAGACAATACAATGACCAAAAGTGTAATCAGACGGCGTAAATGACAGACGATACAATGGCCAAAAGATACCAAAGGTGTAATCAGACGGCGTAAATGATAGACGATACAATGGCCAAAAGATACCAAAGGTGTAACCAGACGGTGTAAATGACAGACGATACAATGGCCAAAAGATACCAAAGGTGTAATCAGACGGCGTCAATGACAGACGATACAATGGCCAAAAGATACCAAAGGTGTAACCAAACGGTGTAAATGACAGACAATAGAATGACCAAAAGATACCAAAGGTGTAATCAGACGGCGTAAATGACAGACGATACAATGGCCAAAAGATACCAAAGGTGTAACCAAACGGTGTAAATGACAGACAATACAATGACCAAAAGATACCAAAGGTGTAACCAAACGGTGTAAATGACAGACAATACAATGACCAAAAGATACCAAAGGTGTAACCAAACGGTGTAAATGACAGACAATAGAATGACCAAAAGATACCAAAGGTGTAATCAGACGGCGTAAATGACAGACGATACAATGGCCAAAAGATACCAAAGGTGTAATCAGACGGCGTAAATGATAGACGATACAATGGCCAAAAGATACCAAAGGTGTAACCAGACGGCGTAAATGATAGACGATACAATGGCCAAAAGATACCAAAGGTGTAACCAGACGGCGTAAATGACAGACGATACAATGGCCAAAAGATACCAAAGGTGTAACCAAACGGTGTAAATGACAGACAATAGAATGACCAAAAGATACCAAAGGTGTAATCAGACGGCGTCAATGACAGACGATACAATGGCCAAAAGATACCAAAGGTGTAACCAAACGGTGTAAATGACAGACAATACAATGACCAAAAGATACCAAAGGTGTAACCAGACGGTGTAAATGATAGACGATACAATGGCCAAAAGATACCAAAGGTGTAACCAGACGGCGTAAATGATAGACGATACAACGGCCAAAAGATACCAAAGGTGTAATCAGACGGCGTCAATGATAGACGATACAATGGCCAAAAGATACCAAAGGTGTAATCAGACGGCGTAAATGACAGACGATACAATGGCCAAAAGATACCAAAGGTGTAACCAAACGGTGTAAATGACAGACAATAGAATGACCAAAAGATACCAAAGGTGTAATCAGACGGCGTCAATGACAGACGATACAATGGCCAAAAGATACCAAAGGTGTAACCAAACGGTGTAAATGACAGACAATACAATGACCAAAAGATACCAAAGGTGTAACCAGACGGTGTAAATGATAGACGATACAATGGCCAAAAGATACCAAAGGTGTAACCAGACGGCGTAAATGATAGACGATACAACGGCCAAAAGATACCAAAGGTGTAATCAGACGGCGTCAATGATAGACGATACAATGGCCAAAAGATACCAAAGGTGTAATCAGACGGCGTAAATGACAGACGATACAATGGCCAAAAGATACCAAAGGTGTAATCAGACGGCGTAAATGATAGACGATACAATGGCCAAAAGATACCAAAGGTGTAACCAGACGGCGTAAATGATAGACGATACAATGGCCAAAAGATACCAAAGGTGTAACCAGACGGCGTAAATGACAGACGATACAATGGCCAAAAGATACCAAAGGTGTAACCAAACGGTGTAAATGACAGACAATAGAATGACCAAAAGATACCAAAGGTGTAATCAGACGGCGTCAATGACAGACGATACAATGGCCAAAAGATACCAAAGGTGTAACCAAACGGTGTAAATGACAGACAATACAATGACCAAAAGATACCAAAGGTGTAACCAGACGGTGTAAATGATAGACGATACAATGGCCAAAAGATACCAAAGGTGTAACCAGACGGCGTAAATGATAGACGATACAACGGCCAAAAGATACCAAAGGTGTAATCAGACGGCGTCAATGATAGACGATACAATGGCCAAAAGATACCAAAGGTGTAATCAGACGGCGTAAATGACAGACGATACAATGGCCAAAAGATACCAAAGGTGTAACCAAACGGTGTAAATGACAGACAATAGAATGACCAAAAGATACCAAAGGTGTAATCAGACGGCGTCAATGACAGACGATACAATGGCCAAAAGATACCAAAGGTGTAACCAAACGGTGTAAATGACAGACAATACAATGACCAAAAGATACCAAAGGTGTAACCAGACGGTGTAAATGATAGACGATACAATGGCCAAAAGATACCAAAGGTGTAACCAGACGGCGTAAATGATAGACGATACAACGGCCAAAAGATACCAAAGGTGTAATCAGACGGCGTCAATGATAGACGATACAATGGCCAAAAGATACCAAAGGTGTAATCAGACGGCGTAAATGACAGACGATACAATGGCCAAAAGATACCAAAGGTGTAATCAGACGGCGTCAATGATAGACAATACAATGGCCAAAAGATACCAAAGGTGTAAGCAGACGGCGTCAATGACAGACGATACAATGGCCAAAAGATACCAAAGGTGTAACCAAACGGTGTAAATGACAGACAATACAATGACCAAAAGATACCAAAGGTGTAATCAGACGGCGTAAATGACAGACAATACAATGACCAAAAGATACCAAAGGTGTAATCAGACGGCGTAAATGACAGACGATACAATGGCCAAAAGATACCAAAGGTGTAATCAGACGGCGTCAATGATAGACAATACAATGGCCAAAAGATACCAAAGGTGTAATCAGACGGCGTCAATGACAGACGATACAATGGCCAAAAGATACCAAAGGTGTAATCAGACGGCGTAAATGACAGACGATACAATGGCCAAAAGATACCAAAGGTGTAATCAGACGGCGTCAATGATAGACAATACAATGGCCAAAAGATACCAAAGGTGTAATCAGACGGCGTCAATGACAGACGATACAATGGCCAAAAGATACCAAAGGTGTAACCAAACGGTGTAAATGACAGACAATACAATGACCAAAAGATACCAAAGGTGTAATCAGACGGCGTAAATGACAGACAATACAATGACCAAAAGATACCAAAGGTGTAATCAGACGGCGTAAATGACAGACAATACAATGGCCAAAAGATACCAAAGGTGTAATCAGACGGCGTAAATGACAGACAATACAATGACCAAAAGATACCAAAGGTGTAATCAGACGGCGTAAATGACAGACAATACAATGGCCAAAAGATACCAAAGGTGTAACCAGACGGCGTAAATGACAGACGATACAATGGCCAAAAGATACCAAAGGTGTAATCAGACGGCGTAAATGACAGACAATACAATGACCAAAAGATACCAAAGGTGTAATCAGACGGCGTAAATGACAGACAATACAACGACCAAAAGATACCAAAGGTGTAACCAGACGGCGTAAATGACAGACGATACAATGACCAAAAGATACCAAAGGTGTAATCAGACGGCGTAACTGACAGACAATACAATGACCAAAAGATACCAAAGGTGTAATCAGACGGCGTAAATGACAGACAATACAATGGCCAAAAGATACCAAAGGTGTAATCAGACGGCGTAAATGACAGACAACACAATGACCAAAAGATACCAAAGGTGTAATCAGACGGCGTAAATGATAGACGATACAATGGCCAAAGATACCAAAGGTGTAACCAGACGGCGTAAATGATAGACGATACAATGGCCAAAAGATACCAAAGGTGTAACCAGACGGCGTAAATGACAGACGATACAATGGCCAAAAGATACCAAAGGTGTAACCAAACGGTGTAAATGACAGACAATAGAATGACCAAAAGATACCAAAGGTGTAATCAGACGGCGTCAATGACAGACGATACAATGGCCAAAAGATACCAAAGGTGTAACCAAACGGTGTAAATGACAGACAATACAATGACCAAAAGATACCAAAGGTGTAACCAGACGGTGTAAATGATAGACGATACAATGGCCAAAAGATACCAAAGGTGTAACCAGACGGCGTAAATGATAGACGATACAACGGCCAAAAGATACCAAAGGTGTAATCAGACGGCGTCAATGATAGACGATACAATGGCCAAAAGATACCAAAGGTGTAATCAGACGGCGTAAATGACAGACGATACAATGGCCAAAAGATACCAAAGGTGTAACCAAACGGTGTAAATGACAGACAATAGAATGACCAAAAGATACCAAAGGTGTAATCAGACGGCGTCAATGACAGACGATACAATGGCCAAAAGATACCAAAGGTGTAACCAAACGGTGTAAATGACAGACAATACAATGACCAAAAGATACCAAAGGTGTAACCAGACGGTGTAAATGATAGACGATACAATGGCCAAAAGATACCAAAGGTGTAACCAGACGGCGTAAATGATAGACGATACAACGGCCAAAAGATACCAAAGGTGTAATCAGACGGCGTCAATGATAGACGATACAATGGCCAAAAGATACCAAAGGTGTAATCAGACGGCGTAAATGACAGACGATACAATGGCCAAAAGATACCAAAGGTGTAATCAGACGGCGTCAATGATAGACAATACAATGGCCAAAAGATACCAAAGGTGTAATCAGACGGCGTCAATGACAGACGATACAATGGCCAAAAGATACCAAAGGTGTAACCAAACGGTGTAAATGACAGACAATACAATGACCAAAAGATACCAAAGGTGTAATCAGACGGCGTAAATGACAGACAATACAATGACCAAAAGATACCAAAGGTGTAATCAGACGGCGTAAATGACAGACGATACAATGGCCAAAAGATACCAAAGGTGTAATCAGACGGCGTCAATGATAGACAATACAATGGCCAAAAGATACCAAAGGTGTAATCAGACGGCGTCAATGACAGACGATACAATGGCCAAAAGATACCAAAGGTGTAATCAGACGGCGTAAATGACAGACGATACAATGGCCAAAAGATACCAAAGGTGTAATCAGACGGCGTCAATGATAGACAATACAATGGCCAAAAGATACCAAAGGTGTAATCAGACGGCGTCAATGACAGACGATACAATGGCCAAAAGATACCAAAGGTGTAACCAAACGGTGTAAATGACAGACAATACAATGACCAAAAGATACCAAAGGTGTAATCAGACGGCGTAAATGACAGACAATACAATGACCAAAAGATACCAAAGGTGTAATCAGACGGCGTAAATGACAGACAATACAATGGCCAAAAGATACCAAAGGTGTAATCAGACGGCGTAAATGACAGACAATACAATGACCAAAAGATACCAAAGGTGTAATCAGACGGCGTAAATGACAGACAATACAATGGCCAAAAGATACCAAAGGTGTAACCAGACGGCGTAAATGACAGACGATACAATGGCCAAAAGATACCAAAGGTGTAATCAGACGGCGTAAATGACAGACAATACAATGACCAAAAGATACCAAAGGTGTAATCAGACGGCGTAAATGACAGACAATACAACGACCAAAAGATACCAAAGGTGTAACCAGACGGCGTAAATGACAGACGATACAATGACCAAAAGATACCAAAGGTGTAATCAGACGGCGTAAATGACAGACAATACAATGACCAAAAGATACCAAAGGTGTAATCAGACGGCGTAAATGACAGACAATACAATGGCCAAAAGATACCAAAGGTGTAATCAGACGGCGTAAATGACAGACAATACAATGACCAAAAGATACCAAAGGTGTAATCAGACGGCGTAAATGACAGACAATACAAGGGCCAAAAGATACCAAAGGTGTAATCAGACGGCGTAAATGACAGACGATACAATGACCAAAAGATACCAAAGGTGTAATCAGACGGCGTAAATGACAGACAATACAATGACCAAAAGATACCAAAGGTGTAATCAGACGGCGTAAATGACAGACAATACAATGGCCAAAAGATACCAAAGGTGTAATCAGACGGCGTAAATGACAGACGATACAATGACCAAAAGATACCAAAGGTGTAACCAGACGGTGTAAATGACAGACAATACAATGACCAAAAGATACCAAAGGTGTAATCAGACGGCGTAAATGACAGACGATACAATGACCAAAAGATACCAAAGGTGTAATCAGACGGCGTAAATGACAGACAATACAATGACCAAAAGATACCAAAGGTGTAATCAGACGGCGTAAATGACAGACAATACAATGGCCAAAAGATACCAAAGGTGTAATCAGACGGCGTAAATGACAGACAATACAATGACCAAAAGATACCAAAGGTGTAATCAGACGGCGTAAATGACAGACAATACAATGGCCAAAAGATACCAAAGGTGTAATCAGACGGCGTAAATGACAGACGATACAATGGCCAAAAGATACCAAAGGTGTAACCAAACGGTGTAAATGACAGACAATACAATGACCAAAAGATACCAAAGGTGTAACCAGACGGTGTAAATGATAGACGATACAATGGCCAAAAGATACCAAAGGTGTAACCAGACGGCGTAAATGATAGACGATACAACTGCCAAAAGATACCAAAGGTGTAATCAGACGGCGTCAATGATAGACGATACAATGGCCAAATGATACCAAAGGTGTAATCAGACGGCGTAAATGACAGACGATACAATGGCCAAAAGATACCAAAGGTGTAATCAGACGGCGTCAATGATAGACAATACAATGGCCAAAAGATACCAAAGGTGTAATCAGACGGCGTCAATGACAGACGATACAATGGCCAAAAGATACCAAAGGTGTAACCAAACGGTGTAAATGACAGACAATACAATGACCAAAAGATACCAAAGGTGTAATCAGACGGCGTAAATGACAGACAATACAATGACCAAAAGATACCAAAGGTGTAATCAGACGGCGTAAATGACAGACGATACAATGGCCAAAAGATACCAAAGGTGTAATCAGACGGCGTCAATGATAGACAATACAATGGCCAAAAGATACCAAAGGTGTAATCAGACGGCGTCAATGACAGACGATACAATGGCCAAAAGATACCAAAGGTGTAATCAGACGGCGTAAATGACAGACGATACAATGGCCAAAAGATACCAAAGGTGTAATCAGACGGCGTCAATGATAGACAATACAATGGCCAAAAGATACCAAAGGTGTAATCAGACGGCGTCAATGACAGACGATACAATGGCCAAAAGATACCAAAGGTGTAACCAAACGGTGTAAATGACAGACAATACAATGACCAAAAGATACCAAAGGTGTAATCAGACGGCGTAAATGACAGACAATACAATGACCAAAAGATACCAAAGGTGTAATCAGACGGCCTAAATGACAGACAATACAATGGCCAAAAGATACCAAAGGTGTAATCAGACGGCGTAAATGACAGACAATACAATGACCAAAAGATACCAAAGGTGTAATCAGACGGCGTAAATGACAGACAATACAATGGCCAAAAGATACCAAAGGTGTAACCAGACGGCGTAAATGACAGACGATACAATGGCCAAAAGATACCAAAGGTGTAATCAGACGGCGTAAATGACAGACAATACAATGACCAAAAGATACCAAAGGTGTAATCAGACGGCGTAAATGACAGACAATACAACGACCAAAAGATACCAAAGGTGTAACCAGACGGCGTAAATGACAGACGATACAATGACCAAAAGATACCAAAGGTGTAATCAGACGGCGTAAATGACAGACAATACAATGACCAAAAGATACCAAAGGTGTAATCAGACGGCGTAAATGACAGACAATACAATGGCCAAAAGATACCAAAGGTGTAATCAGACGGCGTAAATGACAGACAATACAATGACCAAAAGATACCAAAGGTGTAATCAGACGGCGTAAATGACAGACAATACAATGGCCAAAAGATACCAAAGGTGTAATCAGACGGCGTAAATGACAGACGATACAATGACCAAAAGATACCAAAGGTGTAATCAGACGGCGTAAATGACAGACAATACAATGACCAAAAGATACCAAAGGTGTAATCAGACGGCGTAAATGACAGACAATACAATGGCCAAAAGATACCAAAGGTGTAATCAGACGGCGTAAATGACAGACGATACAATGACCAAAAGATACCAAAGGTGTAACCAGACGGTGTAAATGACAGACAATACAATGACCAAAAGATACCAAAGGTGTAATCAGACGGCGTAAATGACAGACGATACAATGACCAAAAGATACCAAAGGTGTAATCAGACGGCGTAAATGACAGACAATACAATGACCAAAAGATACCAAAGGTGTAATCAGATGGCGTAAATGACAGACAATACAATGGCCAAAAGATACCAAAGGTGTAATCAGACGGCGTAAATGACAGACAATACAATGACCAAAAGATACCAAAGGTGTAATCAGACGGCGTAAATGACAGACAATACAATGGCCAAAAGATACCAAAGGTGTAATCAGACGGCGTAAATGACAGACGATACAATGACCAAAAGATACCAAAGGTGTAATCAGACGGCGTAAATGACAGACAATACAATGACCAAAAGATACCAAAGGTGTAATCAGACGGCGTAAATGACAGACAATACAATGGCCAAAAGATACCAAAGGTGTAATCAGACGGCGTAAATGACAGACGATACAATGACCAAAAGATACCAAAGGTGTAACCAGACGGTGTAAATGACAGACAATACAATGACCAAAAGATACCAAAGGTGTAATCAGACGGCGTAAATGACAGACGATACAATGACCAAAAGATACCAAAGGTGTAATCAGACGGCGTAAATGACAGACAATACAATGACCAAAAGATACCAAAGGATGTAATCAGACGGCGTAAATGACAGACGATACAATGACCAAAAGATACCAAAGGTGTAACCAGACGGTGTAAATGACAGACAATACAATGACCAAAAGATACAATGATGCACAAGACACTACACAGAAAACTAAAGATTGAACAACAGGAATTCCTTTATGCTTAGCTTATTTTTATGTGTTAGAAATTGCTATAAGGAAATTATTTGCTTTAAATAATGTCAATTTAATTATTCATATTAATGTATATCAATGTTTATATTGATTGATAAATGTTATTTAATTAAAAGCTAATTGCTGTCAAATTAGAGTAAAAGGAAGTAGCCCTCGTATATATGCCAATTCCCTTGTATTTTCTTAATTTCTTTTGGTCAATAAACGAGTCTATAGCAACTCTTAAATTTTGTTTACTAGTATTCATAATTCGATTATAATTTTAATTACATGTATACCACACTAGAATGGAGAATTAAATGTAATCCTTAAAACAACCAAATTAGAAGTATGACGTTTTTGCTTCCTCTGATACTGTTACCTTGGTAACAAGTGCTGAAGAAGTGATAAGCTAAGAACAAAGTGTCGAATTCAAGAATGATTGCTTTATTAAATATTTTGGGTTTTTGTTTCATTTTGAAAATCGTGCCCGTAATATCTAATCGTGTATGTCCATCTGGTGGAAAGGAATGTGAAATTGGTAATTGGCTTGAGTGGGGTAAATGTGATGCTACATGTGGAGGAGGCTACCGGATCAGAAGGAAGCCTATTTGTTGTAATATTAACTATGATAAAACACTAGACGAGTGTCTGCAGCATTGCAAAATGGACAAAAGCAATTTTAATAACATAACAACAGATTCCAAGTCGTGTGCACCATATTGCTATAATTCAGGACATTTCAATACTGCTACAAATAAGTGTGAATGTCGCAAGGGATCTTATGGAATATGTTGTGATAAAAGTGAGTTCATTTACATATTGCGGTTCCTCAAAAATAATTTAACGTGCATAAAAATGTTTTTTTTTCACATTTTAAAACGTTGCTCACATCGTTATATGTGACGGTCAGTATTTTGCTCACCTGGTTATATGTGACGGTCAGTATTTTGCTCACCTGGTTATATGTGACGGTCAGTATTTTGCTCACATGTGGAAAACACTTGCATGACCACATCATTTCACTCTAAGGGGAGGATTCGGCCCATAAAACTGGTATAACCCTGCCACTTGTTAATGAAATGCATGTACAAAATCAGGAGTGTGTGTGGTCATGTATGTGAGTATTCGGTGTATCGATTTTGTGTTTCCACGATTTTTCTGATCAGATTTTGGAAAATTGGTTGGGCTGAATGTTGGGAAATGAGATCATTATCACGATATGATGACTCTCAAGGTGGGGGGATGTAATGGATACGCTCTTGTTCCTAAGGTTATAGGAATTGCAGTAGGTTCATAACCACTTCATATAACTGCTTTAGTTGGTAAGGCATTGACTTACTATGCGAGACGTCCTCGTATCGAATTCAATCGGGACATTACATTTTTCAGAGATAAGAAGAGTTCGAAGATACCAAAGGGATATAATCAGAATCCGTATATCGAAGAACAGACAACACAATGGCCAAAAGAAAATAAGCAAAAGGACAAACAACGATCTACAAAACATACATATAAAACCAAAGATCGAGTAACACGAACCTCACTAAAAACCGGGCGTGAAATCAGGTGATCCGGAAGGGTAGGCAGTTCATACTCCACTAGGGATACCCGTCGTATTAATCTAGTTACAAACCCGGTGATAAGCCATGAGCGAGGAAAGGACCGGGAAGTGTTTGCGACAAGTGGAACATATCTGTGGTCATATGCTCTTCTGGTACAGTATTGTGATTTTGTTCTAGATATTTAATCGTATTGGTTGTAAACCTTTTCGCCCAGTTATATGTGTTAGCTGGCATTTTCGCACAAGAGGAAAACACTTGCATGACCGCATCATTTCATAAAGATGGGAGGTTTGGGCCCATATAACTAGTTTAACCCCCCCCCCCCCCCCACACACACACACACACATTTTATTGAAGTGCATGTACCAACTCAGGAAAGTGAGTGATCATGCACTTATGTTAGGGGCATCGATTTGATCTCTTTCTACGATTTTGATATTTGATTTTGGAATTGTTCTGACAGTGTGGTATTTTTTATTTTTTTATTTTGTGTCAAGCTCTTAACATTAACGGATGGGATTTATAGGTGGTGGAAACATGAGTGAGTGTCCACATGCGAAAGCTATTGTCCAGATGAATGTCAATTACAAACCTTATCACATAAGGGTGTAATTAGTACATCTCGCTATGTGCGGAAATTGGCCTCCCAAATATGGTGGTAGATACTAATTACAAAGTTGCTTTATTTCCAACTATTCTCTTATAATTGATAGATAGATTGATTGTTGTTTATAATAATGTTGTAGGTTTGTAATAGATGGACCTATAATGGACGACGATTTTGATGAGATGATGGATAGGATCTTCTTACTAAATGTTTTTGTACGATGTTGCATTTATTTGACGACCTATGATTGCATAAAATCATTCCTAAAAATAACGATAGAACGCAGTTCTAGCCATATATGGAAATCTAGAGAATAAGATTAATACGCTTTACTGGCCAGTGGAAAATTCCATTCCTAAAAATATCCGGCGCAGACGATAGATAAACGTGTATATTAAAGATACTGGTCGTTTCTCAGAGTAATTGTAAAGAAAACAACCAGATAAATTCCCTTACAGGTATATTATTTTGATAAATAAATGTTAACGTGGTATTCGAATGATCATAATTGAAAATAAAACCTCTGGATGATATTTGAAGACTATTTGATCTTACAAAATAAACAAAAATACTTACCATAAATATTTTTCGCAACTAAATCCCAATACATGAATGAAATTTATTATGTCCATTGCCACGTAGTACGCATTTGGGTCTGTTCGATATGTATCAATATTTATCTATATTTTGATCATATATAGTCAATGAGGTTCCATGAGGTTCTAATTGTGTTTTTTTTTAATATATATTTTTTTCTTCATGCCTTCATTTACTATGAAAGTTTACTATAAAGTCTAAAAATGTACACGCACCAGATTTTTTCCTGGGTAATGGTCAAATAAAGTTTCGGTATAATATTTCATATGATTAATAAGCGGTAACTTAAATTCCGTCCGGACTTTTCTGAATATAATGTGATCCTGAAACACATGTTTTACACTGTGTAGTATAACCCTGAACATTTTATAACGGATTTTTGTGCATGGCGAGTTGAACTAGCATGTCATATCAACAATTGTTAGTTAACCATAGCAATAAGCTTCAAAGCAATGGATCGGATTCAGTAAATTGTAAATCGCCATTTTGATCAATTTCACAATCACGTACCCATCACCTGGCTTTTACCATTCAGACGTTATAGCCATCCGAGATTTCCTTTCCATTGAGTTTTAGCTGCAAATTTGCTGAAAGTGTCAATTAAAGCCGGTACCCCAAACCAAAACATTCGGAGAGACACGCATGAATTTAAAATCTGCATTAAAACATCTTTTTCTTCAAAGAGCTGTTTTTCTGCCGATTTGTGGGTTTAGAATCCTAATTTAATTGGTTTATTTCATCACATAGCGTCTGTCGTCGTCCGTTAAGTTTTCACATTTGATCTTTTTTCTTACAACCCACTGTACCAATTGAAACACCAAAACTTGGCTGAAATGTACCTGGGGTGGTCCTCAACATTTGATTATCTTCGATCCAATCCGAATTAAGATGCTTAACCAATTATACTTTTCTGAATTTCAAAATGTTTCATTTCAGAAACCACATGTGTGATGAAATATGCTACAAGAAAGCAATATTCCCTATATTACCCTCTAAAATACTTTTGGTCGATCGGAAATCAAGATGGCCGCCACCACCTATATATCTGTTCCGAATATGCTTTAAATAATTCCACTGGCCGTTAGGCAACAATCAATCAATCAATTAATTTGATCATCATTTTGAAATTTCAACATCAATGTCACAAAGTCAAGAACTGTTTTATATATCTAGAGGACAATACTATTTGGATTGTGCATTAATTTCAGGATATCTACGCTTAACTACTGTACCCCGTCAACAAAATCAATCAGGATATAGACGCGTTACTATGAAAACAGGTCAAAAACATCAATTAGGACATCCAAGCTTCACTAAGGAACCACGTCAGCAATTGACAGAACACAACAAGAGTTTTCATGGGAATGGTAAGTAGGACTTTGTTTAATTAATAATGATCGTATCGGATAAAGTAAAAGTTTGAATTGCACTGTTGATTAATAGAAAGTTAAACAGTGCTGGTCAAGTGAGGTGGATCAAGAGTTAGATCACCAGTCGGGCGAAACGAAGATAAATACAAATTTGTATCTGATGCTTTCATTTCAGCATGCATCATTAAAATGGTGGAACACTGTGTATATCCGTGGACTGTTGTGTGTTAGTGAGCTAGAGACTCAGTGTGTTAGTTTAGACAATCACCTGGAAGAACCATTCTTTCTTTTACAGCACATCTGTTTGAATGTCGTGGTTGTGTCTATCCCCATTGAACCGCATCGATGATGTCATGGTTAGCGTGCTCGCCGCGAGTGCGATAGATTGTGAGTTCTACACGCGATCGGGTCATTAGAGTGGTATTTGTTGCCTCTCTACAGCATTAAGGAATAAGAACAATGAAAAAAAATATTGGCTCGGAATCAGGATAATGTGTCTGAGTGGAGCAACATGCCTACCGGCGGACTGTTGCTTCAGTGAGCTAGCACTATAAAAATCCAACTAAGAATGTTGGTCTAGTACAAACCGGATATCATTATCAATCCACTGAAACGTAACTTGTTTCCGGCATGATATATTTACTTTTCCCCTAATTGGTGTGTTACTCTTTTCTGATAATATGTTACTGAAGCGTTTGACGGCGTATTATTTGCATTTTCGTACATGCTTACTTGTAGCAAGCATATTATAGAAAATATTCTTTTCTCTTTATTCTAGGTCCAATAAATTTGCACAATGCTCAAAATAATGTACAGATGATGTCCATTTGTATCATTCAACCATGCAAACATGGCACTTGTGTTCCACTGGAAAATGGATACTTTTGTTTTTGTGGCTCCGGTTATGTCGGGAGAAACTGTCAAATTGGTGAGTAAATAAATCAAAATTATAGAGGTTAGGGTTAGTGTCATGGTGTTTGACAACAATACTTCAGTTATACTGTTGCGTCAGTTTTATTGGTGGAGGACACCGGAGTACACCTCGCCATACGCGGTGATATTTATTGATTGCATAGGTCGTTATACATTCTACTAGCAAATGATTGCGACAACCCCTTCAAAATTATAATACCAATATATTATATCAATAAGTCAAGTAATATTTATACCACGGATTTCCTAGTTAAGCTGTTAAACAATGCAATACATCTGTATCTGCGTGCATTATTTCACAGTTCTTTGCTGTTGCTTTCATTCGTAATGAAAGGGGGAGGTTTGGCGCTTTAAAATCTGATTCAACCCACCATTTCTTTAGAAATGCCTGTACCAAGTCAGGGTCATTACGGTTTTCACAGTTTTCCGGTTGTTGATTGATTTTGTCTGTTTATATACTTATGAGTTTTGACTTTCCCTTTGTAAGATTGCTCGGAGTTCGGTAATTTTGTTATTAACCTCATTCTGGTATATAAACCATAAAACGATCAAAGGGAAATAATGCATTCATGTTACAATAGAAAAAAATAAGCATGAAAATAGGGTTGATTTTCTGAACTTCATCTGCAAGACCCAGTTTATCACAACCAATGAAGCAATGCTAGCTCTCAAATGTGTTTCTACATCTGATAGATATAAGTTTATGATATCCTAAAATCTGTTTACTGCTTCTTTGTAATTTAAAAAAGACAAATCAAGTCATTTTTATCTTTTTTAATACTCTCTAAAAATAACATGGCTCTTGTGATTGTTGGGAATATTATTTACTGCTGAATTCCCCATTATCTTTTTATTTACGGGATCACAGTCGCAGTCTAGCAGGCGATTGATGATCTGAATTTATTCAATAACTAACTGCTGTATTCCTTATACGGATATGTAATACAACATATATGTTTGCCCTATAGGGTGCCACTAGTTGAACGAAAATTGCCTACCCTTCCGGAGCACCTGAGTTCATCCCCAGTTTTTAGTGGAGTTCGTATTGCTCGATTTTTAGTTATCTGTGTAGTGTTTTGTAAATTGTTGTGTGTCCTTTTTTTCTGTTGACGATCGGATTGTCTGTCCTTCCTAGATTTACGGATTCTGGTTACCCCTTTGATACCTTCAAACTCTTATTGGATCTACAAAACGATTAAAACAATCAGTCTATAGTTGGCAAAACTCCTTGTTCCTATGGTAAATGACACGTTGATAGAAGATTAAACGCCTGAATGTATTCCATGTTAGTATCGTTAAACTATTGAGCATATTTGAAATGGCAGGATGTATGTTCGTGATATCCAACATACAATCTATACTGTCTAATTGTTAACTGACATGTCGCAAGAGGTGTGTGCTTTTTGCTATTTATTTTTGTATCTAAAGAGAATCATTGTATTTATTGATACTACTAAGTTTTACATAGGAAATGTGTTAACCTATATTTCCCTGTTTAATTAATTTTCTTGAAATAACATGGTTAACAACTTAGCATACCGCCAAAGATGCGCTACAGAACAAACATATTTTAGTAACATTTTTATAACTATTTAAATAGTGAGTTAATTTTTATTTTCAATAGATGAAGACGACTGTCAAACTGATCCATGTCAGTATGGTCAATGTGTTGATAGAGTTAATGGATTTCACTGTGAGTGCAATGTCTTCTTCAAAGGAAACAGATGTTCAAAGAGTAAGTTAATAAGACGGCACTTCTTTATATAAACATTTAACACAATCAAGTCGTAATCGTATGATAGTTGGATTTACAATTACTTGTGTAATCAGTGCCTACCACTAGTAAAGTTCGAATCCCGCTCATGGCGAGGTATACTCGATACAACATCATGCAGTCAAGTGACTTACAACAGGTCGTTGTTTTTCTCCGGGTACTCCTGTTTCCTCCACCAATGAAAATGACCGCCACGATATTTCTGAAATACTGTTGCAAGTGGCGGTAAACACCATGACGATAACACTAACCCCTAACAAAATAAAAACACATAACTAGAACAATTCCAAAATATAAACATATAGACAAGAGGAGCACTTAAGATCCATTGCCCAAAATTCGTATGTACATATGGACAGTAACACCATGAAAAGCAGATGATACCAATATGTGATTATGCTTGTAATATCTGCATACAAATACAAGAGTTAGATTGTAGTGAATTAATCATTGTTTTACGTCAAGTGAGTAGTTTCCCAACTATAATCATGGGGAGAAGTTTATATACTGTTGTCCGTAAATCGAAGTTATAAGATGCAAAAGGGTTAATCAGAAGCCTTAAAACGAAGAAGGACAGACACAATGGCTACAAGAAAAAGGACAAACAATGATCTACAAAACATTACACAGCAAACCAAAGATTGAGCAACATGAACGCCACTAAAACAGGGGTGAACTCCGAAAATGTACGCAGTACCTGTTTCGCTAGTAGCACGCATCATATTAGATGAGGCACTCATTAACATCCCTTCCCAATAACGAGTTTTGTATTTGAGTCTTCCCGCTCGCTCAGTGGAGAAATAAGACCATAATTATATATACCTCATATTGTATATATCATAGCTAGCAACTACCTGACATTCGGACAAGCATTTGTATTGCATTCCAAAATGACATCAAAATAACACATGTATTGTTCATCATTTGATAATATTGCACACTGATTGAAAAATGATACAAGAATATTTAATATTGAAACTCAAAATTAATCTACCTAATATATTGATTTTACTCACGAATATAATCTGTTGTTATTGCAGTGAAGTTCTGGGCGATAATTTCGATATCAATTGGAGCATCAGCTTTGCTTTTCCTTTGTTGCTGTTGTGCATGGTGTTGTCCATTCAGGCAAGTTCTATTGTTAACAAAATAACATATGCTTATTACTGAAATTTACATTTCCTAAATAATGTTACCTCAGAGATAGGTAGCCTAAGCCTATTTTGGCTATCCTGTTGGACCCTTTGGACCTTTGGTTTTCTTGCTTTGTAATACTTTTTAATTATTTCTCTTTCCAATCTTTCGATTTCGAGTTGTACCTGATGGTTATTCCATAAACTCGTCGTGCGCACTATATATGATATCTACATAATCATTTGTAAAGATTTCAATTATTTAACAAAATAGCCGCATTGGTTTAGTAATTGCAATAGTTAATTCCGAAACATTGGTGTAGGAACGGGCGAATATGAATGTACTCCATAGGAATGTGTTATCATAAACATTTATCGGGAGAAGCTTAGACTTGGATTTGGAAATTTGGATTTTTGGTCTTTAACGCCACTTTCAGCAATATTTCAGCTATATCATGGCGTCCAGTTGGTGGAAGAAACCGGAGTACCCGGAGAGAACCACCGACCATGGGCAAGCAACTGGTAAACTTTATCACTTGCGGCTGCGAGTCGAGTACACCCTTTTGTAATTTACAAAGCCGGGCGCGAACCCACGCCGTATTGGTGATAGGCTTGTATGAGTTGTTAGATATTCCAACTACCTATTTCATTGAGCCACCCGGGCCCTCGGAGGAGCTTAGAATAATTAAGGAATCAGGAATATCCACAACAAAGATGTCATCTCTCTTCCCGTTTTGATGATTAAACTATCAGTTTTCTTTTGAATGGTCTATTTCAGGAAAGTTAGAAGCCATTAGAATTTTACCAATTAAGCAATTTATCAGCTTTATCATGACAAGCTTTAATGAATGAGTAAACCCCGAACAGATATAACGAATTGACCACAGTTTGATTACTGTTTAAGCGAAGAGTTTGAAGATGCCAAAGGGGTAATCAGAATCCGTATATTGAAGAAGAACAGACAACACAATGACCAAAAGAAAAAAAGCACAAAAGGAAAAGCAACGATCTACAAAACATACATATAAAACTAAAGATCGAGTCACACGAACCCCACAAAAAACCGGGGGTGAACTCAGGTGCTCCATAGGGTAAGCAGATCCTGCTCCACTAGTGACACCCGTCGTGTTAATCTAGTTACAAACCCGGTGATAAGTCATAAACGAGGAAAGGACCGGGAAGTGTTTACGACAAGTGGAACATATCCGTGGTCATTTGTGACACAGATATTCCATCAGTCAACCAAGGCATGGTGGCGACCGTAAAACTTTCGAAGTGATGACTTCCACTTAACTAAGAGAAACCCTTGGTTCAGTAGCTTCCTTGTTAGCAACAACCATCTATCAAAGAAATCCTGATAGGAATCACAAACTCTAGATATCGTATCAACTGAGAGATGTATATTCCATATGCAGGTGCTGCTGGAATGTTGATAGATATGAATGGAAAGTTCACGATGTGAAAATTGAAATCATCTATTTTGTTGTAAAGTTTCGTTCTTAACCGTCCCTCACTGTCAATTTCGAGATGTAGGTCAAGGTATGAAGCAGACCTATCTGTATCTGTGGTATCCTTTATTTCAAGCTCATTGGGATAGATGCGATCAACGAAATCACCAAACCTAGAATTATTTAGTGAAAGGACATCATCTATATAGCGGAACGTGAAATTAAGGATCGTTCTAACTTCTTTTCGTTTTTCTTGAGAAGCCCCTGTATGAAGTCTGCCTCATACGAATAAAAAACACGTCGGCGAGAAGAGGTTCGCAGTTAGTACCCATAGGTATGCCGACTGTCTGTTGAAAAACACGTCCAACAAAGATAACAATTATGCTGTCAATCAAAAACTCGAGCATGTTGATGATATCAGTTTCAGAGAACTTTTTGGTAGAATCAGAATGGTTTTTTTTTCCACAAAATAACATCTGTCCCTTCCTAGCACAAGGTATTACAGCCTTTACCAACTGACAAACGTCACGTAATTGAACTATCGATGAATGTGGGTTAAGTACACGTGGACTATTACCCATTTATCTCTAATATTTAATATTTCCACTCGTCTAATATTTTGTTCTCTCTTTCAGTCGTCGACGAAAACAAGAGGAAAAAGAAACCAGACCAGTAAAGAAAGCGGGAAAGTCCCTTCAGGCTTGGACGGAATGAACCACTGCTCGTTAAAATCATTGAAATTAGACAATAAAAAGTTACAATAAAAACTATTCTTCAACACAGTGTTTTAAGTTCACATTCCTGAAAACTCTTATTGTATCGGATTAACCTGTCTGAATAAAATAAAGTTAACTGACACCTATGCAGATTTGTAAAATGATTTGTATTGCCATTTAGTTTGATAATGTTTATACTTTCTCTATGTAGTAAATTAGAAATATTCAATTAAAATCACACGGAAGTATGATTATGTTAATGTTATTATGTATTAATTAATGTTTAGCGTCAAGTAATTACTCCAATTGAGTGAGTGATTGTTGTTTAATGCTAAATGAGCAATTGTTCAGCTATATCATGACGAGAACAAATTACATTTAAATATGATGACGGTTAGTTGGATCGTTATAGCGCTAGCTCATTGAAACATCAGTCCGGGGGTAGACATGTTGCTCCACTCGGACACATTATCCTGATTTAGAGTCAACTAGTCTTTGCTTTTGCTCCTTAATGCTGTATGCTTGACGGAGAAGTTGCAAAGACCAATCTTATAATCTTTAGTTTGATCTTATGTAGGCTCGAATCCATGTACTTACCATTAAACAAAAACCCGACGTGGTTTGCTCTAAATAAGGGTAATAACAAAATTACCGAACTTCGAACAATCTTACAACGGAAAAGTCAAAACTCATAAGTATATAAACAGACAAAATCAGTCAACAACCGGAAAACTGTGAAAACCGTAATGACCCTGACTTGGTACAGGCATTTCTAAAGAAATGGTGGGTTGAATCAGATTTTAAAGCGCCAAACCTCCTGCTTTCATTACGGTTCAAAGGTTCCGGCTGTCACTATAACAATATTTATAACAATACTGGAACAAAATGGGTAAAATAGTTGTCAAAGCAGTACCAAATTCAGTGAAGTAAATGTCAAAAACAATTGATTTCTATTAATGATTTTAAATAAACAGTCAAAAGTGAGTGGCATTTGTTTTTAATACGATCAGATGCCCACAATATAATCTCTACCATTATTTCAATTATTGGTAGTCCCTGTAGAATAATAAACGATTTCAGTGTTTAAAAATATCCATGACTCATAATTTTATACTGAGATTTGAGTCTAATATTGAAGACATATGTCGCATACCTATATCTTAAACAGATTGTATTACGTACATCTCATGGAGTTGGGCATTAGAGATGTGTACACCCCCTTCCGAATCACATTACAATCCCCGTTGAGCTCTTAAAAACCATACAATGAAAATAAGAATAACGTAAATAAGTGCATGACTTCAGTACCTATAAAATAGAATATTGAATTTAGTTGGTTTCTGTTGAGTGGTCTATGAGGAATGAGGGCTTGGAGATGCATACAATCCTCTTTATCACATTGAAAGACCCTTTTTGCCATGAGAAAAGCTAGAAACCAAAGTGACAGGATATATAAAATAGCAGGGGCACAACACCAGTATCTGTCAAAATAAATGTTCAAATTTGGTCGGCTTCTGTCGAGCGGTTTATGAGGGGCTGTGGATTAGAGATTTGTATCACATTGCAAATCCCCGATTGTATTTGATCCCAAAAATCAAAGTGGTTAAAAAAAGTAACCTATGCACAATATTATATGCTGTAGAATGTGTAATTAAGTTTGGTTGTTTCTATTAAGTGTCTTTGGAAGAGTACGGATTATTGAAAGTGTTATGGGCGAACGAACGACAGCAGATAGGGATCCCTATATATCTGCTCTACAGACCACATCATATAAATGTAAAACCATAAGAGCACTATGTTCCTTTAGTTAGTTGTAATAAGTAATTTGATTGGTTGCAAACACATTGATGTATCTGCCATATTCCCATGAATTCAACAATTATATATGGTAAAGGTTCATTTTGTGGATATTGTGTCTTTTTCTCCGATAAATGCAAAAATCGAGATGGGATGTTTTTTGAATATTTAAAAGCTAATCTTATGCTTCCTGCTATTTGCTGGAAAACCAGAAAAGTCAATGAAAGGAAGCTCGCCAAAGGAAGAACACATGTATATTTTTTATAAGCCAAGCAAACAGACGTATCTAGATCTACTAGAGGACTAACATCGTAATAATATTTTTTTTCCTTTAAAATGCAAGTGAATGTCAAAAAGTGTGTACATGTTAATCTCTTTAAAATATGCAAACCTAAGATTATTAGCATTCTTCGTCGGCTTCCCCGGTTACATGGAATTTTGAAAGTTCAACTGATGATCAACATTTCAATTCGAAGATGTTTTCATAATAATGTCATCTACATTTGACAAACAATACGATGATATGTCAATCAAATATGTGATTAACAATAGCGGGCTGATAATTTTTATCAAATGTATATTAAAAACTATCAACTTAATAATCCGTTGATCCGAATTACAGTATCTTATGAAACAGAAATAACTGTCAGTCCAACAGTTATAGTATTTAATTACAATTCATAGCGGGGTATATCACGCTCATTTATTGACAAAATGTCACGTACTTCCAATTAATTTTAAAATCCAACCCCACTTTCCATGTTTCTTTGACTTTAATCCTTTAATCAATCAGATGAAAAATTGCATTTTATTTTATTTTCTTGTATTGATACATAATTACTATTTTTTCACCAACTATTTTTTGTCATGCAGTTGGTTGGTGATTGGTGTTTAGTCCCAACTTTAGCAGTATTTCAGCTATATTGTTCATGCAGTTGGTGGGTGATTGGTGCTTAGTCCCAACTTTAGCAGTATTTCAGCTATATTGTTCATGCAGTTGGTGGGTGATTGGTATTTAGTCCCAACTTTAGCAGTATTTCAGCTATATTGTTCATGCAGTTGGTGGGTGATTGGTGTTTAGTTCCAACTTTAGCAGTATTTCAGCTATATTGTTCATGCAGTTGGTGGGTGATTGATGTTTAGTCCGAACTTTAGCAGTATTTCAGCTATATTGTTCATGCAGTTGGTGGGTGATTGGTGTTTAGTCCCAACTTTAGCAGTATTTCAGCTATATTGTTCATGCAGTTGGTGGGTGATTGGTGTTTAGTCCCAACTTTAGCAGTATTTCAGCTATATTGTTCATGCAGTTGGTGGGTGATTGGTGTTTAGTCCCAACTTTAGCAGTATTTCAGCTATATTGATCATGCAGTTGGTGGGTGATTGGTGTTTAGTCCCAACTTTAGCAGTATTTCAGCTATATTGTTCATGCAGTTGGTGGGTGATTGGTGTTTAGTCCCAACTTTAGCAGTATTTCAGCTATATTGTTCATGCAGTTGGTGGGTGATTGGTGTTTAGTTCCAACTTTAGCAGTATTTCAGCTATATTGTTCATGCAGTTGGTGGGTGATTGGTGTTTAGTTCCAACTTTAGCAGTATTTCAGCTATATTTTTCATGCAGTTGGTGGGTGATTGGTGTTTAGTCCGAACTTTAGCAGTATTTCAGCTATATTGTTCATGCAGTTGGTGGGTGATTGGTGTTTAGTCCCAACTTTAGCAGTATTTCAGCTATATTGTTCATGCAGTTGGTGGGTGATTGGTGTTTAGTCCCAACTTTAGCAGTATTTCAGCTATATTGTTCATGCAGTTGGTGGGTGATTGGTGTTTAGTCCCAACTTTAGCAGTATTTCAGCTATATTGTTCATGCAGTTGGTGGGTGATTGGTGTTTAGTCCCAACTTTAGCAGTATTTCAGCTATATTGTTCATGCAGTTGGTGGGTGATTGGTGTTTAGTCCCAACTTTAGCAGTATTTCAGCTATATTGTTCATGCAGTTGGTGGGTGATTGGTGTTTAGTCCCAACTTTAGCAGTATTTCAGCTATATTGTTCATGCAGTTGGTGGGTGATTGGTGTTTAGTCCCAACTTTAGCAGTATTTCAGCTATATTGTTCATGCAGTTGGTGGGTGATTGGTGTTTAGTCCCAACTTTAGCAGTATTTCAGCTATATTGTTCATGCAGTTGGTGGGTTATTGGTGTTTAGTCCCAACTTTAGCAGTATTTCAGCTATATTGTTCATGCAGTTGGTGGGTGATTGGTGTTTAGTCCCAACTTTAGCAGTATTTCAGCTATATTGTTCATGCAGTTGGTGGGTGATTGGTGTTTAGTCCCAACTTTAGCAGTATTTCAGCTATATTGTTCATGCAGTTGGTGGGTGATTGGTGTTTAGTCCCAACTTTAGCAGTATTTCAGCTATATTGTTCATGCAGTTGGTGGGTGATTGGTGTTTAGTCCCAACTCTAGCAGTATTTCAGCTATATTGTTCATGCAGTTGGTGGGTGATTGGTGTTTAGTCCCAACTTTAGCAGTATTTCAGCTATATTGTTCATGCAGTTGGTGGGTGATTGGTGTTTAGTCCCAACTTTAGCAGTATTTCAGCTATATTGTTCATGCAGTTGGTGGGTGATTGGTGTTTAGTCCCAACTTTAGCAGTATTTCAGCTATATTGTTCATGCAGTTGGTGGGTGATTGGTGTTTAGTTCCAACTTTAGCAGTATTTCAGCTATATTGTTCATGCAGTTGGTGGGTGATTGGTATTTAGTCCCAACTTTAGCAGTATTTCAGCTATATTGTTCATGCAGTTGGTGGGTGATTGGTGTTTAGTCCCAACATTAGCAGTATTTCAGCTATATTGTTCATGCAGTTGGTGGGTGATTGGTGTTTAGTCCCAACTTTAGCAGTATTTCAGCTATATTGTTCATGCAGATGGTGGGTGATTGGTGTTTAGTCCCAACTTTAGCAGTATTTCAGCTATATTGTTCATGCAGTTGGTGGGTGATTGGTGTTTAGTCCCAGCTTTAGCAGTATTTCAGCTATATTGTTCATGCAGTTGGTGGGTGATTGGTGTTTAGTCCCAACTTTAGCAGTATTTCAGCTATATTGTTCATGCAGTTGGTGGGTGATTGGTGTTTAGTTCCAACTTTAGCAGTATTTCAGCTATATTGTTCATGCAGTTGGTGGGTGATTGGTGTTTAGTCCCAACTTTAGCAGTATTTCAGCTATATTGTTCATGCAGTTGGTGGGTGATTGGTGTTTAGTCCCAACTTTAGCAGTATTTCAGCTATATTGTTCATGCAGTTGGTGGGTGATTGGTGTTTAGTTCCAACTTTAGCAGTATTTCAGCTATATTGTTCATGCAGTTGGTGGGTGATTGGTGTTTAGTTCCAACTTTAGCAGTATTTCAGCTCTATTGTTCATGCAGTTGGTGGGTGATTGGTGTTTAGTCCCAACTTTAGCAGTATTTCAGCTATATTGTTCATGCAGTTGGTGGGTGATTGGTGTTTAGTTCCAACTTTAGCAGTATTTCAGCTATATTGTTCATGCAGTTGGTGGGTGATTGGTGTTTAGTCCCAACTTTAGCAGTATTTCAGCTATATTGTTCATGCAGTTGGTGGGTGATTGGTGTTTAGTTCCAACTTTAGCAGTATTTCAGCTATATTGTTCATGCAGTTGGTGGGTGATTGGTGTTTAGTTCCAACTTTAGCAGTATTTCAGCTATATTGTTCATGCAGTTGGTGGGTGATTGGTGTTTAGTTCCAACTTTAGCAGTATTTCAGCTATATTGTTCATGCAGTTGGTGGGTGATTGGTGTTTAGTCCCAACTTTAGCAGTATTTCAGCTATATTGTTCATGCAGTTGGTTGGTGATTGGTGTTTAGTCCCAACTTTAGCAGTTTTTCAGCTATATTGTTCATGCAGTTGGTGGGTGATTGGTGTTTAGTCCCAACTTTAGCAGTATTTCAGCTATATTGTTCATGCAGTTGGTGGGTGATTGGTGTTTAGTCCCAACTTTAGCAGTATTTCAGCTATATTGTTCATGCAGTTGGTGGGTGATTGGTGTTTAGTCCCAACTTTAGCAGTATTTCAGCTATATTGTTCATGCAGTTGGTGGGTGATTGGTGTTTAGTCCCAACTTTAGCAGTATTTCAGCTATATTGTTCATGCAGTTGGTGGGTGATTGGTGTTTAGTTCCAACTTTAGCAGTATTTCAGCTATATTGTTCATGCAGTTGGTGGGTGATTGGTGTTTAGTTCCAACTTTAGCAGTATTTCAGCTATATTGTTCATGCAGTTGGTGGGTGATTGGTGTTTAGTCCCAACTTTAGCAGTATTTCAGCTATATTGTTCATGCAGTTGGTGGGTGATTGGTGTTTAGTTCCAACTTTAGCAGTATTTCAGCTATATTGTTCATGCAGTTGGTTGGTGATTGGTGTTTAGTCCCAACTTTAGCAGTATTTCAGCTATATTGTTCATGCAGTTGGTGGGTGATTGGTGTTTAGTCCCAACTTTAGCAGTATTTCAGCTATATTGTTCATGCAGTTGGTGGGTGATTGGTGTTTAGTCCCAACTTTAGCAGTATTTCAGCTATATTGTTCATGCAGTTGGTGGGTGATTGGTGTTTAGTTCCAACTTTAGCAGTATTTCAGCTATATTGTTCATGCAGTTGGTGGGTGATTGGTGTTTAGTCCCAACTTTAGCAGTATTTCAGCTATATTGCTCATGCTGTTGGTGGGTGATTGGTGTTTAGTCCCAACTTTAGCAGTATTTCAGCTATATTGTTCATGCAGTTGGTGGGTGATTGGTATTTAGTCCCAACTTTAGCAGTATTTCAGCTATATTGTTCATGCAGTTGGTGGGTGATTGGTGTTTAGTCCCAACTTTAGCAGTATTTCAGCTATATTGTTCATGCAGTTGGTTGGTGATTGGTGTTTAGTCCCAACTTTAGCAGTATTTCAGCTATATTGTTCATGCTGTTGGTGGGTGATTGGTGTTTAGTTCCAACTTTAGCAGTATTTCAGCTATATTGTTCATGCAGTTGGTGGGTGATTGGTGTTTATCGCCAAGCCAGTATATTTCAGCTATATCGTATGATGATGATTCTAATGTTCCTAGACCATTCTAATGTTCTAGACCATTATAATGTTCTAGACCATTTCCCTTCTTTTTTCTGTAGACATCTAAACTTCCGCCCATCCCACTTCCATTTTAATTACCTTCCTGGTTACCTTTTTGTCAACTGATGCTCATTATGAGGTGCAGGAACTTGTCTTTAATGTACAAGGAGTGAGATACTTTCATAACACTGAAACATATGTTACCCGTCCTTTTGAGACGAATTGTGTATTCTCTCCACCCGCTCCCCCGCACGTTCAGCAGAAATTTTGTATCCCGCATCGATGAAGACAATGTCCTATTTCTTTACCCCTGTGTTCCCTCAAGGAAATTCCACCTTGACATTGTATGCTGACAAATAAACTGAATTACAGATTAGTCCATGTGGATTTAATTGACTAACTTTAATTGAAAGCTCAAACAGATTCTTCAGTATAAAATAAGACGTAATAAAGCTCGCAATTATTTGAATGAATTGTATATCGCAGATCTTAATCTCCCTGTGTGGGACTGGGAGAATAAAATATTAAAACTAATAACATCCATAAATCAATACGTTATAATTCATAAATACTTTAGATGACATACAACCGCATCGGTGGTGTAATGGTTAGCGTGTTCGCATCGAGTGCGATAGATCGTGGGTTCGAGCCCCTATCGGGTCAAACCAAAAACTATGAAATTGGTATTTATTGCTTCTCTACTAAGCACGCAGCACTAAGGAGAAAGAAAAGACTGGTTAGCTCGGAAACAGGATAATGTGTCCGAGTGTTTCTATCCACAAACTGTTTCAGTGAGCTAGTACTATAAAAATCCAGCTAAGCGTATTGGTCTAGTACAAAGCGGACCTTATCATCATTTCTTTGGTATTGTCAAACTCTTCTTGCCCTTTCGGTTTTCTCTTACCCTTATATATGATACAATTTTACGTATCTTGGAATTCTGTATATATGTAGTGTTAATTTGTAAAATTGGCATCGTACTCATTTCGTGTTCATTTATATTAGAATTCTAAATGAAATAAAAAAATATATAATTATTTTGATTATGAATGTTCCTAATGTAGGTTATTCCAAAAATGCGTCGTGCGCACTAAATTAAATATCTACGTTTTTATTATACGCCATATAATTTGCACTTTTATTCTTCAGTTATTTAAAACTGTTTTCACATAAAAAAATGTATACACAAGACTTATATGAATGAAACAGTAATCTAACCACTAAATCACAGCGATTTAATACTAGTTCTGCATAAGCTATTAAAATATATTTTCATTTTCCCCAAAGAAGATCGCACATAATACTTATCATACTTTTATCAATTCTACTTTTATATCACTGAATTTATCATATTGATTGATTGATTATTGCTTAACGTCCAGCTAGCAGTATTCAGCTATGTTCAGGACGAGAAAAAGTTCAACAATATATAAAAAAAAACTATCCATAAAAGAGAAAGAGATGAGCCAACGGGGACAACAACTTTTGACTACCTCAGGAAATGTATGGAGAGTTAGGTAGGGACGAAATATTACCTCAGGAAATGTATGGAGAGTTAGGTAGGGACGAAATATTACCTCAGGAAATGTATGGAGAGTTAGGTAGGGACGAAATATTACCTCAGGAAATGTGTGGAGAGTTAGGTAGGGACGAAATATTACCTCAGGAAATGTATGGAGAGTTAGGTAGGGACGAAATATTACCTCAGGAAATGTATGGAGAGTTAGGTAGGGACGAAATATTACCTCAGGAAATGTATGGAGAGTTAGGTAGGGACGAAATATTACCTCAGGAAATGTATGGAGAGTTAGGTAGGGACGAAATATTACCTCAGGAAATGTATGGAGAGTTAGGTAGGGACGAAATATTACCTCAGGAAATGTATGGAGAGTTAGGTAGGGACGAAATATTACCTCAGGAAATGTATGGAGAGTTAGGTAGGGACGAAATATTACCTCAGGAAATGTATGGAGAGTTAGGTAGGGACGAAATATTACCTCAGGAAATGTATGGAGAGTTAGGTAGGGACGAAATATTACCTCAGGAAATGTATGGAGAGTTAGGTAGGGACGAAATATTACCTCAGGAAATGTATGGAGAGTTAGGTAGGGACGAAATATTACCTCTAGAAATGTATGGAGAGTTAGGTAGGGACGAAATATTACCTCTGGAAATGTATGGAGAGTTAGGTAGGGACGAAATATTACCTCTGGAAATGTATGGAGAGTTAGGTAGGGACAAAATATTACCTCAGGAAATGTATGGAGAGTTAGGTAGGGACGAAATATTACCTCTGGAAATGTATGGAGAGTTAGGTAGGGACGAAATATTACCTCAGGAAATGTATGGAGAGTTAGGTAGGGACGAAATATTACCTCAGGAAATGTATGGAGAGTTAGGTAGGGACGAAATATTACCTCAGGAAATGTATGGAGAGTTAGGTAGGGACGAAATATTACCTCAGGAAATGTATGGAGAGTTAGGTAGGGACGAAATATTACCTCAGGAAATGTATGGAGAGTTAGGTAGGGACGAAATATTACCTCAGGAAATGTATGGAGAGTTAGGTAGGGACGAAATATTACCTCAGGAAATGTATGGAGAGTTAGGTAGGGACGAAATATTACCTCAGGAAATGTATGGAGAGTTAGGTAGGGACGAAATATTACCTCAGGAAATGTATGGAGAGTTAGGTAGGGACGAAATATTACCTCAGGAAATGTATGGAGAGTTAGGTAGGGACGAAATATTACCTCAGGAAATGTATGGAGAGTTAGGTAGGGACGAAATATTACCTCAGGAAATGTATGGAGAGTTAGGTAGGGACGAAATATTACCTCAGGAAATGTATGGAGAGTTAGGTAGGGACGAAATATTACCTCAGGAAATGTATGGAGAGTTAGGTAGGGACGAAATATTACCTCAGGAAATGTATGGAGAGTTAGGTAGGGACGAAATATTACCTCTGGAAATGTATGGAGAGTTAGGTAGGGACGAAATATTACCTCAGGAAATGTATGGAGAGTTAGGTAGGGACGAAATATTACCTCAGGAAATGTATGGAGAGTTAGGTAGGGACGAAATATTACCTCAGGAAATGTATGGAGAGTTAGGTAGGGACGAAATATTACCTCAGGAAATGTATGGAGAGTTAGGTAGGGACGAAATATTACCTCTGGAAATGTATGGAGAGTTAGGTAGGGACGAAATATTACCTCAGGAAATGTATGGAGAGTTAGGTAGGGACGAAATATTACCTCAGGAAATGTATGGAGAGTTAGGTAGGGACGAAATATTACCTCAGGAAATGTATGGAGAGTTAGGTAGGGACGAAATATTACCTCAGGAAATGTATGGAGAGTTAGGTAGGGACGAAATATTACCTCTGGAAATGTATGGAGAGTTAGGTAGGGACGAAATATTACCTCTGGAAATATATGGAGAGTTAGGTAGGGACGAAATATTACCTCAGGAAATGTATGGAGAGTTAGGTAGGGACGAAATATTACCTCTGGAAATGTATGGAGAGTTAGGTAGGGACGAAATATTACCTCAGGAAATGTATGGAGAGTTAGGTAGGGACGAAATATTACCTCTGGAAATGTATGGAGAGTTAGGTAGGGACGAAATATTACCTCAGGAAATGTATGGAGAGTTAGGTAGGGACGAAATATTACCTCTGGAAATGTATGGAGAGTTAGGTAGGGACGAAATATTACCTCAGGAAATGTATGGAGAGTTAGGTAGGGACGAAATATTACCTCTGGAAATGTATGGAGAGTTAGGTAGGGACGAAATATTACCTCTGGAAATGTATGGAGAGTTAGGTAGGGACGAAATATTACCTCTGGAAATGTATGGAGAGTTAGGTAGGGACGAAATATTACCTCTGGAAATGTATGGAGAGTTAGGTAGGGACGAAATACTACCTCTGGAAATGTATGGAGAGTTAGGCAGGGACGAAATATTACCTCTGGAAATGTATGGAGAGTTAGGTAGGGACGAAATATTACCTCTGGAAATGTATGGAGAGTTAGGTAGGGACGAAATATTACCTCTGGAAATGTATGGGGAGTTAGGTAGGGACGAAATATTACCTCTAGAAATGTATGGAGAGTTAGGTAGGGACGAAATATTACCTCTGGAAATGTATGGAGAGTTAGGTAGGGACGAAATATTACCTCTGAAAATGTATAGAGAGTTGGGTAGGGACGAAATATTACCTCTGGAAATATATGGAGAGTTGGGTAGGGACGAAATATTACCTCTGGAAATGTATGGAGAGTTAGGTAGGGACGAAATATTACCTCTGAAAATGTATGGATAGCTAGGTAGGGACGAAATATTACCTCTGGAAATGTGTGGAGAGTTAGGTAGGGACGAAATATTACCTCTGGAAATGTATGGAGAGTTAGGTAGGGACGAAATATTACCTCTGGAAATGTATGGAGAGTTAGGTAGGGACGAAATATTACCTCTGGAAATGTATGGAGAGTTAGGTAGGGACGAAATATTACCTCTGGAAATGTATGGAGAGTTAGGTAGGGACGAAATATTACCTCTGGAAATGTATGGAGAGTTAGGTAGGGACGAAATATTACCTCTGGAAATGTATGGAGAGTTAGGTAGGGACGAAATATTACCTCTGGAAATGTATGGGGAGTTAGGTAGGGACGAAATATTACCTCTAGAAATGTATGGAGAGTTAGGTAGGGACGAAATATTACCTCTGGAAATGTATGGAGAGTTAGGTAGGGACGAAATATTACCTCTGAAAATGTATAGAGAGTTGGGTAGGGACGAAATATTACCTCTGGAAATATATGGAGAGTTAGGTAGGGACGAAATATTACCTCAGGAAATGTATGGAGAGTTAGGTAGGGACGAAATATTACCTCAGGAAATGTATGGAGAGTTAGGTAGGGACGAAATATTACCTCAGGAAATGTATGGAGAGTTAGGTAGGGACGAAATATTACCTCAGGAAATGTATGGAGAGTTAGGTAGGGACGAAATATTACCTCAGGAAATGTATGGAGAGTTAGGTAGGGACGAAATATTACCTCTGGAAATGTATGGAGAGTTAGGTAGGGACGAAATATTACCTCTGGAAATGTATGGAGAGTTAGGTAGGGACGAAATATTACCTCTGGAAATGTATGGAGAGTTAGGTAGGGACGAAATATTACCTCTGGAAATGTATGGAGAGTTAGGTAGGGACGAAATATTGCCTCTGGAAATGTATGGAGAGTTAGGTAGGGACGAAATACTACCTCTGGAAATGTATGGAGAGTTAGGCAGGGACGAAATATTACCTCTGGAAATGTATGGAGAGTTAGGTAGGGACGAAATATTACCTCTGGAAATGTATGGAGAGTTAGGTAGGGACGAAATATTACCTCTGGAAATGTATGGGGAGTTAGGTAGGGACGAAATATTACCTCTAGAAATGTATGGAGAGTTAGGTAGGGACGAAATATTACCTCTGGAAATGTATGGAGAGTTAGGTAGGGACGAAATATTACCTCTGAAAATGTATAGAGAGTTGGGTAGGGACGAAATATTACCTCTGGAAATATATGGAGAGTTGGGTAGGGACGAAATATTACCTCTGGAAATGTATGGAGAGTTAGGTAGGGACGAAATATTACCTCTGAAAATGTATGGATAGCTAGGTAGGGACGAAATATTACCTCTAGAAATGTGTGGAGAGTTAGGTAGGGACGAAATATTACCTCTGGAAATGTATGGAGAGTTAGGTAGGGACGAAATATTACCTCTGGAAATGTATGGAGAGTTAGGTAGGGACGAAATATTACCTCTGGAAATGTATGGAGAGTTAGGTAGGGACGAAATATTACCTCTGGAAATGTATGGAGAGTTAGGTAGGGACGAAATATTACCTCTGGAAATGTATGGAGAGTTAGGTAGGGACGAAATATTACCTCTGGAAATGTATGGAGAGTTAGGTAGGGACGAAATATTACCTCTGGAAATGTATGGGGAGTTAGGTAGGGACGAAATATTACCTCTAGAAATGTATGGAGAGTTAGGTAGGGACGAAATATTACCTCTGGAAATGTATGGAGAGTTAGGTAGGGACGAAATATTACCTCTGAAAATGTATAGAGAGTTGGGTAGGGACGAAATATTACCTCTGGAAATATATGGAGAGTTAGGTAGGGACGAAATATTACCTCAGGAAATGTATGGAGAGTTAGGTAGGGACGAAATATTACCTCAGGAAATGTATGGAGAGTTAGGTAGGGACGAAATATTACCTCAGGAAATGTATGGAGAGTTAGGTAGGGACGAAATATTACCTCAGGAAATGTATGGAGAGTTAGGTAGGGACGAAATATTACCTCAGGAAATGTATGGAGAGTTAGGTAGGGACGAAATATTACCTCTGGAAATGTATGGAGAGTTAGGTAGGGACGAAATATTACCTCTGGAAATATATGGAGAGTTAGGTAGGGACGAAATATTACCTCTGGAAATGTATGGAGAGTTAGGTAGGGACGAAATATTACCTCTGGAAATGTATGGAGAGTTAGGTAGGGACGAAATATTACCTCAGGAAATGTATGGAGAGTTAGGTAGGGACGAAATATTACCTCTGGAAATGTATGGAGAGTTAGGTAGGGACGAAATATTACCTCAGGAAATGTATGGAGAGTTAGGTAGGGACGAAATATTACCTCTGGAAATGTATGGAGAGTTAGGTAGGGACGAAATATTACCTCAGGAAATGTATGGAGAGTTAGGTAGGGACGAAATATTACCTCTGGAAATGTATGGAGAGTTAGGTAGGGACGAAATATTACCTCTGGAAATGTATGGAGAGTTAGGTAGGGACGAAATATTACCTCTGGAAATGTATGGAGAGTTAGGTAGGGACGAAATATTACCTCTGGAAATGTATGGAGAGTTAGGTAGGGACGAAATACTACCTCTGGAAATGTATGGAGAGTTAGGCAGGGACGAAATATTACCTCTGGAAATGTATGGAGAGTTAGGTAGGGACGAAATATTACCTCTGGAAATGTATGGAGAGTTAGGTAGGGACGAAATATTACCTCTGGAAATGTATGGGGAGTTAGGTAGGGACGAAATATTACCTCTAGAAATGTATGGAGAGTTAGGTAGGGACGAAATATTACCTCTGGAAATATATGGAGAGTTAGGTAGGGACGAAATATTACCTCTGAAAATGTATAGAGAGTTGGGTAGGGACGAAATATTACCTCTGGAAATATATGGAGAGTTGGGTAGGGACGAAATATTACCTCTGGAAATGTATGGAGAGTTAGGTAGGGACGAAATATTACCTCTGAAAATGTATGGATAGCTAGGTAGGGACGAAATATTACCTCTGGAAATGTGTGGAGAGTTAGGTAGGGACGAAATATTACCTCTGGAAATGTATGGAGAGTTAGGTAGGGACGAAATATTACCTCTGGAAATGTATGGAGAGTTAGGTAGGGACGAAATATTACCTCTGGAAATGTATGGAGAGTTAGGTAGGGACGAAATATTACCTCTGGAAATGTATGGAGAGTTAGGTAGGGACGAAATATTACCTCTGGAAATGTATGGAGAGTTAGGTAGGGACGAAATATTACCTCTGGAAATGTATGGAGAGTTAGGTAGGGACGAAATATTACCTCTGGAAATGTATGGGGAGTTAGGTAGGGACGAAATATTACCTCTAGAAATGTATGGAGAGTTAGGTAGGGACGAAATATTACCTCTGGAAATGTATGGAGAGTTAGGTAGGGACGAAATATTACCTCTGAAAATGTATAGAGAGTTGGGTAGGGACGAAATATTACCTCTGGAAATATATGGAGAGTTGGGTAGGGACGAAATATTACCTCTGGAAATGTATGGAGAGTTAGGTAGGGACGAAATATTACCTCTGAAAATGTATGGATAGCTAGGTAGGGACGAAATATTACCTCTGGAAATGTGTGGAGAGTTAGGTAGGGACGAAATATTACCTCTGGAAATGTATGGAGAGTTAGGTAGGGACGAAATATTACCTCTGGAAATGTATGGAGAGTTAGGTAGGACGAAATATTACTTCTGGAAATGTATGGAGAGTTAGGTAGGGACGAAATATTACCTCTGGAAATGTATGGAGAGTTAGGTAGGGACGAACTATTACCTCTGGAAATGTATGGAGAGTTAGGTAGGGACGAAATATTACCTCTGGAAATGTATGAAGAGTTAGGTAAGGACGAAATATTACCTCTGGAAATGTATGGAGAGTTAGGTAGGGACGAAATATTACCTCTGGAAATGTATGGAAAGTTAAGTAGGGACGAAATATTACCTCTGGAAATGTATGGAAAGTTAAGAAGGGACGAAATATTACCTCTGGAAATGTATGGAGATTTAGGTAGGGACAAAATATTACCTCTGGAAATGTATGGAGAGCTAGGTAGGGACGAAATATTACCTCTGGGAATGTATGGAGAGTTAGGTAGGGACGAAATATTACCTCTGGAAATGTATGGAGATTTAGATAGGGACAAAATATTACCTCTGGAAATGTATGGAGAGCTAGGTAGGGACGAAATATTACCTCTGGAAATGTATGGAGAGTTAGGTAGGGACGAAATATTACCTCTGGAAATGTATGGAGATTTAGGTAGGGACAAAATATTACCTCTGGAAATGTATGGAGAGCTAGGTAGGGACGAAATATTACCTCTGGAAATGTATGGAGAGTTAGGTAGGGACGAAATATTCCCTCTGGAAATGTATGGAGAGTTAGGTAGGGACGAAATAGTACCTCTGGAAATGTATGGAGGGTTAGGTAGGACGAAATATTACTTCTGGAAATGTATGGAGAGTTAGGTAGGGACGAAATATTACCTCTGGAAATGTATGGAGAGTTAGGTAGGGACGAAATATTACCTCTGGAAATGTATGGAGAGTTAGGTAGGGACGAAATATTACCTCTGGAAATGTATGGAGAGTTAGGTAGGGACGCAATATTACCTCTGGAAATGTATGGAGAGTTAGGTAGGGACGAAATATTACCTCTGGAAATGTATGGAAAGTTAGGTAGGGACGAAATATTACCTCTGGAAATGTATGGACAGTTAGGTAGGGACGAAATATTACCTCTGGAAATGTATGGAAAGTTAGGTAGGGACGAAATATTACCTCTGGAAATGTGTGGAGATTTAGGTAGGGACAAAATATTACCTCTGGAAATGTATGGAGAGCTAGGTAGGGACGAAATATTACCTCTGGAAATGTATGGAGAGTTAGGTAGGGACGAAATATTACCTCTGGAAATGTATGGAGAGTTAGGTAGGAACGAAATATTACCTCTGGGAATGTATGGAGAGTTAGGTAGGGACGAAATATTACCTCTGGAAATGTATGGAGAGTTAGGTAGGGACGAAATATTACCTCTGGAAATGTATGGAGAGTTAGGTAGTGACGAACTATTACCTCTGGAAATGTATGGAGAGTTAGGTAGTGACTAACTATTACCTCTGGAAATGTATGGAGAGTTAGGTAGTGACGAACTATTACCTCTGGAAATGTATGGAGAGTTAGGTAGTGACGAACTATTACTTCTGGAAATGTATGGAGAGTTAGGTAGTGACGAACTATTACCTCTGGAAATGTATGGAGAGTTAGGTAGGGACGAAATATTACCTCTGGAAATGTATGGAGAGTTAGGTAGGGACGAAATATTACCTCTGGAAATGTATGGAGAGTTAGATAGGGACAAAATATTACCTCTGGAAATGTATGGAGAGTTAGGTAGTGACGAACTATTACCTCTGGAAATGTATGGAGAGTTAGGTAGTGACGAACTATTACCTCTGGAAATGTATGGAGAGTTAGGTAGTGACGAACTATTACCTCTGGAAATGTATGGAGAGTTAGGTAGTGACGAACTATTACCTCTGGAAATGTATGGAAAGTTAGGTAGTGACGAACTATTACCTCTGGAAATGTATGGAGAGTTAGGTAGTGACGAAATATTACCTCTGGGAATGTATGGAGAGTTAGGTAGTGACGAACTATTACCTCTGGAAATGTATGGAGAGTTAGGTAGTGACGAACTATTACCTCTGGAAATGTATGGAGAGTTAGGTAGTGACGAAATATTACCTCTGGAAATGTATGGAGAGTTAGGTAGTGACGAACTATTACCTCTGGAAATGTATGGAGAGCTAGGTAGTGACGAACTATTACCTCTGGAAATGTATGGAGAGTTAGGTAGTGACGAACTATTACCTCTGGAAATGTATGGAGAGTTAGGTAGTGACGAACTATTACCTCTGGAAATGTATGGAGAGTTAGGTAGGGGACAAATATTTAGTCTTTTGTAGCGGCTACAATGTGTCGACTCTTTACCAGATTCTTATACCACTTTTCGTAGATTCGGCGGAGCTTATCAAGCCACGAAACTGAAAATATAACAATTACTTTTCACCGTATATATGCACTGACTACGATGCCTTAATTAACACGTAATTACAAAGATCATACCATACGTAGTCAAAGGTAATTTTTCTGTTTATTGAATTTGGTGATCCACGAATATATGTATCAACGAAAGTTCGCATCTTCCTCAAATTGTGAAAAGTGGTATCCACGAGATTAAATTAATCAAAATCAGATCAGACCATAACTTCCTTAGGAAATGTTTGTTTACTAAATTATCAATTCTTCCAACACAGGAAACAATATTATCAAGCATAACGTAGAATGGTTATTTTAACATGATCCCCGGAGGGAACCCTGACGTTTATAAATAGGATTTAGGTTTTCCCATGCGACGTACAACCCCTCCTAAAGGAGTGTCCGCTAGCTATGAGAAACGAGTCACACACACAACACACCGTTAGGACCGTACGCAAATAAGTGCCTTGCGTATTGAGAATACCACGGTCATTTTAGTATGTCAAAAGACAAATTGCAGGACACTGCAAAGAGCAACCGTTTGTTGGAAACGGTCGTTGGACGACCACCACAAGGTAAAATAGTCCAAGACTATCCATTATATCCGCTTCTTACTGTGGTAAGCCCATTTATCGCCCATTAACCCTTTAACATGTTCGCGTCACAAATAAAGCTTAAATACTGCTCATTTGACGATAAATCAATTGATTTTAAGGTCAATAATATAAATTTACGTTATTTTTTTAATATATACTTAATCATCAATACACAATATCATTTTGATTACTTTATTTCAATAAATGCAGTATTATTTGTAGAATATAGAATAGAAGTAGTTTATCGATGTTTTGATATAGATGACTTTCGATCGCGCTTATAAGAATTATAATAATTTAATATTCGAATTGACATGTTAACGTTTAAATTTAAATTTGATACTATTAACACATTATTGAAGATTTTACACGTTTTCGTTGACATATATCGATGATATATTAATCTTACGACAAATATAATAATCTAGAAGAAAACAGTAGCACGCTGATTTATATAAAATTAAGGTGGTGCGAAAAATAAATATCTGTCATATTCTTTTGTAGCAAAAACTAACAGGATGAATAATCGCATCTTGTTATTCATTATACTTTTTAATCTGCACGTCCAATCTGTACATACAGGATGTGTATATGGATATAAAATATGTGAAGTGGAGGAGTGGAACCACTGGTCCTCATGTAATGCAAAATGTGGAGGAGGAACGCGTGCGAGGGAGAAAAGCTTGTGTTGCGACCAAAATATGAGGCCTTATACTTTAGACAATTGCTTAAATCTTTGTGGCATAACAAAACACTGGTGGAACACGAATGCAAAGGAAGTAGAAAGTTGTGCAACAACATGTGTGCATGGATCATACAGTCTAACCCACCACCGTTGCTTTTGTGCTCAAGGTTTCGGAGGACCGTGTTGCAAATCAGGTGAGAATATCATGTGAAAAAGGTTTTGTTCTGCTTGTATAAAATATAATGTCAATAGATAAAAAAAGGATACAATACATCTAAAATATCTCAAAGCTTGCAGTCTGGTACCTTTCGTCAAATAAGGCCACTAGGACAAATACGAAGTGCTGTAACACTACCTTAAGCAATCGTGTGAAAGGGCATCATCAACCAGTATAAAACAAATAAATATTGCATATAAAAAGAAACTTTAAAAGACAAAGAGTTGCAAATTGAATACTGATTTGTACTCGGAAGTAATGTAGGATATCCCGCAGTACACAAACATAATATAAAAAGAACAACACAAAGGTCGAATTGATGGCAAACCATGTGCTCGGGAAAAATACGATCTTCTATTCCAAATAAACGTTAGAGATAACCAAAGGGGCAAACAAAAATGGACAATCCATAGACACAGAAAATATTGGACACAAGACAAACAAAATTAAAAACACAACACAAAAAACTAAAAGGATGAACAACACCGATCCCATAAAAAACCCGGGGGTGAACCCTGGTGAGGGAGGAAAATATGTAACCCGGGGGTGAACCTTGGTGAGGGAGGAAAATATGTAACCCGGGGGTGAACCCTGGTGAGGGAGGAAAATATGTAACCCGGGGGTGAACCCTGGTGAGGGAGGAAAATATGTAACCCGGGGGTGAACCTTGGTGAGGGAGGAAAATATGTAACCCGGGGGTAAACCCTGGTGAGGGTGAACCCTGGTGAGGGAGGAAAATATGTAACCCGGGGGTAAACCCTGGTGAGGGTAAACCCTGGTGAGGGAGGAAAATATGTAACCCGGGGGTGAACCTTGGTGAGGGAGGAAAATATGTAAC
The DNA here is from genome assembly GCA_963680875.1 of Bathymodiolus brooksi. Lineage (NCBI taxonomy): Eukaryota > Metazoa > Mollusca > Bivalvia > Mytilida > Modiolidae > Bathymodiolus > Bathymodiolus brooksi. The sequence goes on from OY804575.1 coordinate 62,830,453, forward strand.
CCGGGGGTGAACCTTGGTGAGGGCAGAAAATATGTAACCCGGGTGTGAACCTTGGTGAGGGCAGAACATATGTAACCCGAGGGTGAACCCTGGTAAGGGCGGAAAATATGTAACCCGGAGGTAAACCCTTGTGAGGGCGGAAAATATGTAACCCGGGGGTGAACCCTGGTGAGGGCGGAAAATATGTAACCCGAGGGTGAACCCTGGTGAGGGCGGAACATATGTAACCCGGTGGTGAACCCTGGTGAGGGCGGAAAATATGTAACCTGGGAGTGAACTCTGGTTGAGGGGGGAAAATATGTATTTCCTTTTTCTCATAAGACACCTGTCGTGTTACTCATAACCAAGTCCGAAAAAAGTCCAGTCGATGATGGAGGAAAGAAATAAATCTGCATAAAAGGGAAAAGATCCAATACTATTTGATAAATGGATATTTCGTAACGGTCAACCAGATAGTAAAGAAGACCTTAGAATTATTGCAGCGGTCACATTAATCTAGGAACAAGGTAGTCTTGTTTGAGTATGTTTTGCATTGTGAAATTTAACTTCCATACACTGGTACTACCAATAAATGAAAAGTTCAATATTGGAAAAATGAAGTTATCCGCTGTCGATTTCAAGGTGAAGGTCAAGGTAAGATGGAGACTTTTGAGTGTTAGTAGTATCCTTTACTTCAAACTCTGTTTGTCTGCGTAGTAATAAAAACGTAGATGTGTAATTTAATGTGAACGACTCGTTTCTGGAATAACCTTCATTAGGTATCCTCAAAGTTAACCGACTGGAAAACCAAATAATATAAGAGGCTTCGGGAGCAAGAAAACCAAAGGGTCTAAGCAGAATAGCCAACGTCTGTCATGGTCAATTTTGGGATTTTGTATTGATAATTACAATATTCAGGTATTGCAGTAGCAAATATATCAAATAAATCATGTCAGTGACAAAACACATTTTCGTACAATATGAATAAATATCATCGTCTCCGGGTGCCACCTAATGAAATATTGGGTGTGATCACATGATTGCCACAAACATTAATTTGGGTGATTTGTTTTTTGTTTGACATCTCTGGTTCTATATCACAAGGATCTAAATTTGTACTAAGCACTTCGAGTTATATTGATATACTGTTTGTAAACAACAACAACTCTAAAGGAAGACGTGTACATACAATGTTGATCAACTTGTAACAAATTGATTCAAAGAGTTCCATTTAAATTGTTTTTGTTAATAAATAATATGCTAAACTGTTGAGCCATCTTTCAGAGCTTTTCTTTTACTCGTACGCAATAAATATTTATTGTTTTTCTTATGTTTGATAAGGATAAGATGCCAATAAAGGGGAATAGTATAAACATCACAAATCAGATAGTAAAATAAACAACAATTGCATATTATATGACACTGCTAACAGATTTTCCCTAGATAACACTTCCAAAATAAATGTAATGGTTTTAATTTTGTAATTTAAGAAAGATTTGTTCCCATATTTAGCAAAAACGAATACTTATTATTGAATTATAACGTCTCCCTTCTCAACAAGTCAATGGTTTACTTTTGATTTCAAGCATAACGCCACTGACGTGTGTTGGCTCATAGACACCCAACTCAAGTGTTAAGGTTTCGTGATACCTACACACTATACACTGATCATTTGCTATAACTGTCTGTCCTTCCCCCCCCCCCTCTTGTAAATCTGGTTAGGATAAGGGTTATAGTGTTTAGTGCCCCTTCAACAATATTTCAGTTATATCGTAGCGGTCAGTTTTATTGGCAGAGGAACCCAGAGTACCCGGAGAAAACTACTGAACTGTCACAAGTAACTGACAAACTTTATTACATAATGTTGCATAAAGTACACCTCTTGTATGTGTGGTACTCACAATATTGCTGAGAGTGAGTATTAACACCAGTGTCAATGAGTAATGCGAGTTATGCGAATTGTTATATAAAAAAAAGTTAAAATATGTTTTTGATGAATTGTTGTTTAACGTCAGATGACCAGTATTTCTGCTTGATTCATGATGAGAAAAACTTTACAAACATAACATTATGTAGGTAAAAAGTGGAGATGGAACCGACATGTTTAGAAAACTACAGTGAAAATATTTTTTTATATAAAATGTATGGTTTTGGATACTTATGCGTTGTTACTGGCCACTTGTAATCAATCAATCAATATAGTCTTAACAGAATCCCGCTCAGGCGAGGTGTACACGATGCAACATTAAGTGATAAAGTTTGTCAGTGACTTGCGGTAGGTTGTTGGTTTTCTTCGGGTACTCCGGTTTCCTCCAACAATAAAACTGAAATAATGTTGAAAATGGCATTAAACACCAAAAACCTAACCTAACCATAACCTATTCTTGACAGTTCATGGTTCGTCTTCCTTCTTTTCAGGAAAAAAAGGGTTACTTAGCATAATATTCTTGAACTGAATGTACATATACGTAAAAAGAAATTAACAATTCGTAATGGTTATCCCTATTTACATGTACCACCACACAATGAATTATAATACACTGATAAATCAATACGTCTAGATAAAATAAATAGTAATGAATATTCAATGAAAATAATAATAGATAAAAGTTTCTAGTTTACGATTGTTAATATATCAACTCTACATAAATAGAGTGATGTACTCAAATTTTCACTGATAAATGTAATGAAAATATTGACAAATTTCCTTGAAGAAATGGGTTTTTAAAAAATGCAAGGTAAACGAGTAACAATCGTATCTATATATTTGTTTGTTGCTGCTGTGATACCTTATGTGGCCACAAAGTACACATGTGGAGGCAAATATCATCTCTGCGCACTACAACCATGGGGCCCATGGCTTAGTTGCAGCACCCCATGTGGAGTTGGAACCCAAGTTAGAAGTCAACCTGTTTGTTGTGATCCCAGTATCACTGATTTAAGCGTTTGTTTAAAGAAATGCAACATAGATTTTAATACGTATATAACCAAACACTATGAAAAAAGAAGCTGTGGAATTTGTTTTAATGGAACATATAACAATATAACTAATAAATGTGATTGTTTAAATGGATATGACGGATCTTGTTGCAATCAAGGTAAGATGCAAGTAGCAACATAAATTTATGCGTTGTGTTTTTTGTTTAGTTTGCCTTTGTTCTGTGTCTTGAACACAATGATGGCCGTGTCTCTGAATTGTCCATTATTGATTACTACATCAGTTTTCTTTAGCGTTTATTCATGACGCTATTCCAGAGCCATTCCACACCCTGGAGAAAAAACCTTATAGTCGGTTGCCCCTTCTTATTTTAGGGGGCAGATTTGACTATATCGCCATTTTCCCTTTACCGATTATCCATAATAAATTCCCCCCATACATTGCGTCTTTTATAGCATTTTTGAAATTCTCAGAACATTTTTGTCTGCAATTACATACCATCATTACTTATTTAATGTTTTAATTATTGAAGGTGACTACAATATAGCTGAAATAGTGCTAAAATTGGCGTAAATCTCCAATCTATCAATACTGAAGGTGATATCCGTTTAATCAAATAATCAGATTGTTGATAATCTGTTTGAAAACATTATTGGGGCAAAACTGACGATGACTTGATGAAAGGGAAAAACTAACTATATAGAATTTTTGTCCGGGGAGACATGACTGTAGCCATTTTTCCATGGGGGAAGTCATTTGGTATAAATAAAGCTGCTTAATCAAAAACCCACAGTGGTGTTTTTTTTACCTAGAATCTAACAAAGCAAGCGACAAACATTGAACGAGAAATGAAACAAGATTACACGATTGACAACATTGTTTTAATATAAAAAAGAACAAACAGGATTCATGTTTAAAAACAAAATTGAGGTCCCACCTGTAATTAACTTTTTGCAGAATTTTGCTTTCTGTAAAGTATTGTTGCTTATCGAAGTATTTGATTTGTTCTGAATCTCAATCTATAATTTGAGGGAGAAAACATTTGATTTAAAAAAGTAAAACGAACCTGTGACTAATCAACGTTTTAATACACGATTAATTTATTGTTGTTATTTAACGCCATGGGAGCAGTATTTCAGCTATATTCATGACCAAGGCACATTTACAAACAATATATGATGTATGTTAATGATGAAATAAGGATAGGCCTGTCAACGGTTGTTTTGATTTCCCCAAGGAGAATGGGAGTTGCTAGATTGGTTTAGACAGTACTGTTTTACAACGGGTAGCAATCGACCCCCTTATTGTAAATTACGACTCATTAAGAGCTACTGAATATTGTCCTATATTAGGAAGGATGTTTGGGCTCATGAAATTAGTTTAAACTTGCCACTTTTAATTGAAGGAAAATGAGCGGTCATGTATTTGGGTGTTAGGGGTATCGGTTTGGATTTTGGATCAGATCCGAAGGTGTGGTATTTTTATCTTACCCTTTATTACGTGTAATGAGCGTAACATTCTCCAAATATTCATTTCCCAGACCTGTCAAAGGAAGAATCATTTTTATAGATATTACTCGTCAAACATAACATGTACGTTATCGCCATGACATATCAATAAAAATGTCGAAAGTAACATTAAGCAACCAATTAATCAATAATCTTATTTTACTTATACAGTTGTACCAATAACGACCCCAAAATCTACTACAACCACTGCTACACCAACGACGAGTACTACATCAACAACGGTAGCCACAACAACGCCGACGACGAGTCCAACATCACCATCGATAGCCACAACAACACCGACGACGAGTACAACACCAACATCAGTAGCTACAACAACACCGACGACGAGTCCTACATCAACATCAGTAGCTACAACAACACAGACGACGAGTCTAATATCAACTACGGTTGCTACAACAACACCGACGACGAGTCATATATCAACAACTGGAGCTACAACACCGAAGACAAGTACAACACCAACAACGCCGACGACGGGTCCAACATCAACTACGATTGCTACAACACCGACGACGAGTCCAACATCAACTACTGTAGCTACAACACCGACGACAAGTACAACACCAACAACACCGACAACGAGTCCAACATCAACTACGATAGCTACAACAACACCGACGACGAGTCATATATCAACAACTGGAGCTACAACACCGACGACAAGTACAACACCAACAACGCCGACGACGAGTCCAACATCCACTACGATTGCTACAACACCAACGACGAGTCCAACATCAACTACTGTAGCTACAACACCGACGACAAGTACAACACCAACAACACCGACAACGAGTCCAACATCAACTACGATAGCTACAACAACACCGACGACGAATTCAACAGCAATAACGTTTGCTACAACAACACCGACGACGATTTCAGCAAGTATAATACCATTTGCTGGCTTTACAACAAAACATGCTGTTACAAAAACAAAAAATATACTAGGAGCATTGGGCAGCAGAACAGTAGCACCATCAACTGCCAAAATGAAAACAAGCTTAGGGAGAAAGACATCGAAAAACAAAGCAACTACCAAGCTAGTAACCATTACTTCGCCGACTTCTAGAACTCATATAAAATATACTACACCTCATAGTCAGAAAATACAAGTCACACAAACAAGAACCTCTCCAAATAACGGAATGATGGCATCCTTAACAGCATTAATACAGAATCGACAAAATGTATCCACTTCATCTAGAAACTCAACAGGAAGAAAAAACGGTTTGTTAATCAGTAATTTAAATTGATATGAATTATATTTACAAATGCATTTTAATTAAACGGAACACAACATATGTACGTCATCGATTGTCTATACAGGTATTACTTAAAACAAATATGACAATTATTCGAGTTTGAAACATACGTAAAAATATTTAAATATATACATGTAATTTAATTCAAAATACATACAGGATATTGGACAAGTGGATTAAAATGACAACCAACTGAATTCTTTTAAATATATATATGTTGGTAAAATAAACTACTCTTTGCTGAAAAATATTCCTCTTTTGTTAGGCTTAATGAACTGTCTTATTTCATAATTGGATGCACATTTTCGTCTTAATTTTATTATGTGCAATAATTTGTATTTTTATTCAATACAAGGTACAAATGCATATAATTTGACACCTGGAAATGGTAATGGTAATGTGTTGACTAGCTGTAACCCTGATCCCTGTCTCCACGGAACATGTCTGTCTATGGTGAACAGGTACCTTTGTTTCTGTGATCCTGGTTATGAAGGCAAAAACTGTCAGATAGGTTAGTGGATTTTAATTTCAGAAGAGTTTGAAAACACCAATAGGGCAACCAGAATCCGTAAATCAAACGACAGACAACACAATGGCTAAAGGAACAAATGACAAAAGGACAAACAACACAATGGCTAAAGGAAAAAAGGACAAAAGGACAAACAACACAAAGGCTAAAGGAACAAATGACAAAAGGACAAACAACGATATATAAACATTACACATAAAACTAAAGATCGAGTCACACGAACCCTACATTTATGAATGAATAACACCCATAGATATCTAATTAATGCGCATGCACATTTCTGGAATTAACATTTTTGAAACCGACATGACTTATTAGTAACAATTACTTGTATCTGATGTGTGATCATGGTAATGATAGCAGAAAATATCAGAAAGCTATATGTATATTGTCTTTTAAGATAATAAATATGATTTTAGTCGTATCAGCTAGACTAGTTACAATAGTGGAAACAATCAAAGAGATACACGTTGCATGCTTACACATATATTTAGTTTAATACTAGTATAAACAATGCATTTTATGCGTATATTTTGTCACAAAAGGTATTTATTTAAGGAATATGTTCAATGTTTGAACAGGTTATACCAAATAACCTGGTTTGGTGTAGTTTACGCTTAATAAACCGCGAAGCTATTGCCACAAGTACAAGGGTGAGATAATGGATGATGTTTGTAGTGTCTGCCTTGCACGATCCATTACAAGATGTTGTTTATTTGGAGCAGCTGCAAGTTGTTGCATTCTGGAAACATAAGACGTTCATTTACGTCCCGTCTTTTTTTTTGTATTTGGTTCGCCCCGAACCTGCACTGGAAATTAGGACTTCGTGACTGGTATCATTAACGGGGAGTGACTCAGTGTCAGTTCTTGTGGAAATTCGTATTATCCAAGCTCCCTTAGAGTTTCTACAGTTGTTATATGTATCCAGATTGTCCGTTGTTGTACATGTATCCAGATTTTCCGTTGTTGTACATGTATCCAGATTGTCCGTTGTTGTACATGTATCCAGATTGTCCGTTGAAGTAAAATAGTACCATTTCACGTTGATTGTATATCTTTCCAGATAAAGATGACTGTGAAAACGAGCCATGCAAGTATGGTAACTGTGTGGATAAAATAAATGGCTTCCAATGTGAATGTAACATGTTTTTCAAAGGAAAAACTTGTTCTAAAAGTAAGGAAATATTATGTAAACAAACTATGATACGCTGTGTCTTTACCTTTGTTGACTAAAATTGTACATTCTTTAGCGAATCATTCGGCACATAAATTAACTGATTGTTGTTTTACATCACGTGGGCAGTATATCGGCTTTTTTCATGACGATAACAAGTTTACAGACAGAAAATGATAAGATTAAATGTGAGATCATTGTGATGGGACTATTTGCGGAAATATAAATTACCACAGGTACCAAAACGATACATTTGATATCATCAGGAAAGGGTGTCTTGTAACGAGTTAAGAATGAACATTCCCGACAGACTATTGTCATGAAGACTTATTGGAAGTTGTATCTCACGTGCAAAGACCATGATATTCACCATATATAAGGCACTCATTTACCACTCATACTAAGAGTAAAGCTGGTCTAAGATTAGTCACGCGCAAGCAAACGGACGTCCATATCACAGGATTTGTACCTTTGTAGTAGAGTAACTAGGTCCCATTTCTATATACCAGGCTCCACTTCTGGGAGTTTGAAAACAGCATTGAACAACTGGACATTAAAATCACAAACTTCTGAATATAAAAAAACACACTAATTTTTATTAACAAGTAACAGAAACTTAGAAGATTATGCTTTGAAAACTAATTGGACGCTAGTGAATTTGATCAAAAATCAGAATTCAGGTCACTGTTGCCGCCACCGTACAGGTAGTTGGATTTACATCTGCATGTGGAATTTGTACATTATAAAACTAAAATATTTAGCTTGACGACCGCTCATGGCGATAGGTATTCGATACAACTTTTTACAAATTATAAAGATGAAACAGTTGTTTTTACCATTTTTATAAGTATTTGCAATATGAAAGCGCGCACGAGCTGTAAGAAAAGTTTGAAAAAAACAAAAGGTGTAATCAGAAGCCGTAAATCGGGAAAGAAAGACAAAGGGGCAAACAATGATCTACAAATTAAACCACTTCACAGAAAACTAAAGATTGAGCAAAGCAAACCCCACTAAACCCCTGGAGTGAACTCGCGTGCTCCGGAAGGGTAGGCAGTTTCTGCTCCACTAGTAAAGCTCGTCGTGTTACTGTTAAACGACAGGAACATCATTTGATGTGAACATTGTGTAACAATTGCAATACATATTCTGCCGATTACACCATTCCCATGGTATAAACTAAAAGTTAGAAATTCCACTATTATATATTTTCACCGAAGATTGTAAAAGTAAAGTAATATACACGGCATTCAGAACAATCTGAAAAAGGGCCATTCTGCTGAATGTCGACAACCAAACATTTAGAAAGAAACAAAAGAAATGAACACCTTTAAATTAACGATATACTTGTTTGTAATGTTTAGTCAGGCGTATAATTCTGAATAGTCGTTTGAAAAATATATATCTCGAAGGCTAGTTGATACGAACAGTTTAATTTCCATATCAAGCAATTGTAAAATAGGTCACGATATGGACGTGCATTTATATTCTGTTTGAACGAATTAATGTCACATTTCAGTTAGCATAATGTACGATGCCAAATAACATTATTTTAATTACCGTTGTTCAATTTACAGTGATTTTATGGTGTTCAGTAGACGTCTAAATTATTTCGTCATTATTAAACAGTCAATCATATACACATTTCAGAGGGGACCGTCGTGGTCGTGATCGGATGGAAGTTGGATTTTCAACTACATGTGCAATCAGCGCCTATCACCACTAACGTTGTGCGTTCGAACCTCGTTCATGGCGATGTGTACTATATACAACATTATGTGATAAAGTATGTCAGTGACTTGGAACAGGTCGGCGGTTTTCTCCGGGTACTCCGGTTTCTGACCGCCACGATATAACTGAAATATTGTTGAAAGTGACGTTAATTACCATAAACCAAAAACAAACAAATTTCAGATGTACAATGCTAATAATACCATTATTCATATTTAAGTGACAACTTGGGCCATAGCCTTTATATCACTTGGTGCTTTGGGTCTACTCTGTATGTGTTGCTGTTGTTTTTGGTGTATTGTGTCGTAAGTATAATAACCTATTATATATAAAAGTATATGAAAAAAGAAAAGTTTGAAGACCTTAAAGGAGTAATCAGAAGCCGTAAATCAAAAAAGGACAGATAATTCAATGGCCAAAAGAAAAAAGACAAAACTACAAAACACTACATATAAAAGTAAAGATTGAGCAACGCAACCCTACTACAAAATCAGGGGTGAATTCTTGTTTTCCTGAAGGATATGCATTTCCTGTTCCGATAGTGCCACCCTTCGTGTCACTCTTGTTTCAAGCCCGATGATAAGTCACGAACGAGGAAAGTACCGCGCATGGTGATTACAACAAACGAAACATACCCATGGTCATTTGTAGCTAATATAATCAACAAAATCACCATATATATATACCTTGTTGTTTAACGTAATCAGTATTTCATCTTCATGTTACATCCGGTCCTTAAGACTAGTTGCAAAAGGAATAGACAGTCGATGGACGATCCTCTAGGAGGATTGCATACCACTGGGGAGAAATCTAGGTACGTTTTCTATAAACTAGGTTTCCCTGGATGGTTACCTTCAATTAGCAAGACCAAAATAAAAATTAACTATTAGAATGCACAAGGTGTCAATGATAAGTAGCGTTGAATGATATATTCAATAACTTTCGTTATATGATGGCCGTCCATTTTATTGGAGGTGACAACCAATAATAACTACCTACCCTCTGCTATCTATATCTCATACAATTAATACGGAGAATCGAATTCATTTTGAGTACAGGGTGAACTCAGTTGTACCGGAATCTTTGCAATACCTTCAATATGCATTGAAACACCTTTTGGTACATAAAACTAGTTCAACCTCGCCACTTTTTATTGAAGTGCCGGTGTCGTATAGTAAACCTTACGCATAGCAAACCACCCCCCGGAATGTTTACTATATAGTAAACATTCCCCCTCGGAATATTTGCTATATAGTAAACCTTCCCCCGGATACTTTACTATATAGTGGTAATGTATTTGTGTGTTAGTGGTATCGAATTTGCCTCTTTCTACGAATTTTGATATTTGATTGTGGAATTGTTCCAACCGTGTGATGTATTTTTCTTTTTCCCCCATTTTATTCATATTTATACAAAATTGTATATACAGTACATGCATGATGTCTTCATACATGTTAAGCCAATTTGCGACTTCCTTTGTTGTTCCAGAGGAAATAATTTTGTTCAATTTGGTCGGGCTGGTCTGGCTTTGATATAAAAAAGATTGATGTGATCTTATAAACAAGTTTGAAGTTACCAATGTGTTAATCAGAATCCATAAATCAATGAAGGACAGACAACACAATGCCCAAAAGATACCAATGTGTTAATCAGAATCCATAAATCAATGAAGGACAGACAACACAATGCCCAAAAGATACCAATGTGTTAATCAGAATCCATAAATCAATGAAGGACAGACAACACAATGCCCAAAAGATACCAATGTGTTAATCAGAATCCATAAATCAATGAAGGACAGACAACACAATGATCAAAAGAAAAAGGACAGAAGAACAAACAACTATCTACAAAACATACACATAAAACTAAAGATTAAGTAACACGAACCCCACTAAAAATCGGTGGTCGAACTCATGTGCTCCGGAAGGGTAAGTAGTTCCTGCTCCACTAGTCACCAGTCGTGTTAATTTAGTTACAAACTCATATAATTTTGGCTAATTATGACTTTTTGTTTTTAACATATTTATATATTCGCTAGTCGAAAATGTCACAACCAATCAGAAACCATGACAACAGACTGAATTTGGCTTTGTTCCAAAAGTCTAAGCACTTATTCAGAACTACTCGCGCAACATTATTGACTGTCATAGTGACGTCGGTAGTATGTTTAAGCCAATTAGAGTACATGTCAGCTAATTTCAATTTAAATTACACCAATGGTAATAACAGAACTGCAAGACCCCGAAGATAACATTTCTAGTTTTGAATGCATTTATTCTGGGGGGAGAAGTCACGGGCATTATAATAGTTCCGAGAAGCAACAACATTCCTCATGCAATATATCTGCAGGTGGTCATTCCCTTTTGATATAAAAGTGGGAAAAGGACGATAACTCTACCTAACAAGTCGGACCTCCGGTAGGACATCATGTAAGGCTGGTTTTTTTTAATTGTCTTTGGATGAAAGAAACATTATTAATCTATCAAATCGCTTACCTTGTAAACCACTATATATACGGATGTATAATACATATTTTGGAATTATATTTAGAGCGAGTGATTGAGTGATTTGTTGTTTAACACCATTATTTAGCAATTTGTTTGCTACATCATTAGCAAAACAAGTCAAATATTTTTTGTTTTATGTGCCACATTTTGCAATGCTACATAAAGCATAACTAATCGAACTTCTTAAATATCAAAATTAAGACTACTCGTGACCATAGCGTTGTTCTGTCATTCCTGGTCTTATTTTTGATATTCAAAAGTTCGTTTAGTTATACTACATGTATCATTTCAAAATGTGTCATATTAAAAAAATAGTTCAATTGATAACAGAGCGTAATTTGTGTTAGTTAGAGAATTCATCTCACTGAAAATTAACTTGTTCTCGCCATAATATAGCTGACAAATTGCTGAGTTGGCGTTAAACAATAATCTCTAATTCATTCAGAGTCGTGTGAGGCTGCTCGAAATGATCTCCCTTCCTTATATAATCGCGTCGTTGTTTTAATTGATAACGCTAACCATTACAATTTTTACAGATTACTGAATGACTTCATTTTGCTTTGGTGATATGAAATATATTTGAAACATCATGGACGTATTATCAATATATTTTAATAACGAAACCAGTTTTCATGTATATTTACATCCAAATCCCATAATACATTGTAGTATCATTACAAAATGTGTCATGTCCAAAACATAAATCGATAAATAACTTAATCTAACAGAGTGTAATTTGTATTTTTTAAACATTTATTATATGTGGTGAAGCAATAGGCAATATTAAGCTTGTGTGTAAAGAGAGATAACTCACATATATTGCATTGTCTCTCCTTTGATTTACGGCTTCTGATTACTCCTCTGTTACCTTCAAGCTTTTCTAATTTACTTGGCAATATTTGTGGCCTAATTCACACAAGAGCACATTCTGCTCAAGCTCACAAAGCTGATTTTAATTTCAGATGTGATAGAGATGACAACAAAAAGAAAGTGAAACCTTTACAGAACAAACCAAAACCAATGCCCGGGGGAAATCCTAATGCATGGATGGAGTAATCAGTAACGAGAATAATAGGAATACAAATATACAGTATACACTAATGGGAATATAAGTATAATGCAATTGGAATACAAACATAGTGTAATGGGAATACAAATATATATTAATGGGAATACAAATATACAGTAATCGGAATATAAATATAGAGTAATGGGATACAAATAGACAGTAATGGGAATACAAGTATAATGTAATTGGAATATAAACATAGTGTAATGGGAATACAAGTATATATTAATGGGAATACAAATAGACAGTAATGGGATTACAAATAGTATTATTTAACTACCCGGATATTAAATACAATATACATACATGTATACATACATTCATTATACTTGGTTAATGTATTATATAAAATTGAAAGCAAGAAATACTTCACTGTTGGAACTGTCGCAACATCCAATAGAAAATCACAGAAACAAAGTGAAAATCGATATCCCTAACACATGTATACATGATCGCTCACTGCCCTGCTGGTTTGTACAAGTACTTCAATAAAAGATGTCGGGGTTAATTAAGTTTAATAAACAGAAACCTCCTCTCTTAATGAAATGATACGGTCATGCAAGTGTTTTCCACAAGTGAGTAAAATGCCAACCCTCATGGGCGAGCACCGTTTTGTTACAGGCACTTCAATAAAAAGCTTAACTGGTATTATGAAATGATAATAACCCGAAGAAAATAATACAAACCAAAACCAATGACCAGGTTACCCCCTCCCTGTAATACGCAATTCTTCCTTTAAACGGGACGGAAACGAGTGCCTCTTGTATGAACAATGGCATATATCTTGCACGTAAAAGACAACTTGCAGTATCTCCTAACGAGCAACGGTTTGTTTGAAGTGGTCGCTTGCAAAATTTTCCCGTCCTGTACTATATTATCAGTAGAAATCTAAATTTCCGCTCATTAGCCCATCCCAATTATCACATGTTTTTCTACTAGATTTAATGATTACTAGCTTGTCGATGGTTTTCTCCGGGTACTTCGGTTTCCTCCACCAATTAAACTGATTTTATAACTAAAATATTGGTAAAAGTAGCATTAAACATCATAAACCAAACCAAACCATCATGAATATACTGCTCACGTGAGGTTAAACACTAATCATTCATTCAATTAACTATTTTGAGAATGTTTTCTCTTCAATTACATAATTGTTGCCTTGGACCACTTTGTGTTGTGTTGATCAACGTTTTTGGTTGAAATAAGGAAAAGGCATAAAATGCATATTGGAGGATAGAAATTATTTTTCTGGAAATAAAATAACATACGTGTTTTTATTTTAAATAAACAGATATTGTATTCTTTATATACATATGAATGCTTTAACATTTTTGTGGATTTTTATTTAATCTGTGTACTTCAAATCTATTTTTTACAGCAATGCTTTGGTTATTGAGCTAAAATAAAATTTAGCACACGAATGTCATACAGGATACTGAACAAAACTTTGAGCAAACCGTCACATACGATACATTAATTTAACACACAAATGTCATACTGGATAGTGAACAAAATTTTGAAAAAAAACAGTCCATACGATAAATTGGGTTAATTTCTGGTTATGTTAAAATCAGTATATACTATAACACTGTTCTGCATCTCCTTGCATGAATTGGCATGGATCGAATCAAGTTTTGTATTCGGACCTGCAGAATCCTTTGCCATTCATGTGGCAACGCTTGACTCAGTTGGTTAAATTGAGATGGGGGTTGGCGTTGGCGTTCGGCCCAGAGATGTTCTATGGGGTTCAAATCAGGCGACTTTGAGGGCCATGGCAATACATTAAAGTTGTTCTGAGTGAGGAAATCCATGTTTGTCCTTGCTGTATGGGGCTGGGTATTGTCCTGCTGAAATATATCCATCTATCGGTCAATAACATTGAGGATATTTGGCTGCAAAATATCGTCTCTATAACCTTGAGCCGTTAAATTTCCTTGAACACGCACTAGGTTAGTTCTGATGTTGTATGATATTGCTGCCAATATCATGACGCTACCACCGTCAAATCTGTCAACTTCTTGTACGTCGGCAGGGGCGAAACGTTCATTTCGACGCCTGTATACGAGGGTTCGTCCATTACATCTTTGGAAAAGGAAACGTGAATAATCGCTGAACCAAATTCAGTGAATACCGTCAATGTATGACACTAACGTACACGTGCACAAATCTGTGTAACTGGATCAAAACTGGTCCAACATAAGGTCTTCTTGGCCGAATGCCGCGTTTGCGAAGCATGTTACGGACTGCCTGGGCGAAAATTATCCGTATCCTGAGATACCAGCTGCAGTGGTTGTAGCAGTGACTGTTCGATTACGTATGTGGAACACCCGGATATACCGATCTTGGGCTGGAGTAGTGATGTGCGATTTCATTTGAAATTGTCCAGACTGATAACGACCAATGCCGTTGTTACGTGTAGCAAGGTTCAATACTGGCATTGCGGTATTTCACAGTAGCAATGACAAGCACTTGATTAACACCCAAGTTTTATACACGATAGTTTCACGGGTGATTTAACCACAAGTTATCCGTGGAATACATGAACAGTTTTTCTACACGGTAATTGCAACCATCAGTTTTTAGGTCTTGAAAAAAAACAATGAGTGAGTTGCCAAATTGCTCGTACCGGCAGTTTGTATTATAAGTACACCTTTAATAACTCATTGCTTAAATATCTAATTACTTTAATATTCATTTCTTTATTGTAAACTTTAGTTTAAACATTAATCTGACCTTTGCGTTTTTTTTAATTGGTGTTTTTCATTTTTATTTTTATTTTTTTTTAAGAGTATATTATTAAAAACTTCATTAAAACAGTGTGTATATATATTCTCCTCTGGACCCCCCACCATATTCAATCCATCAACGACATTTTTACTCAAATTGATATATAGAGGATTTGGGCTATCAAGGAAGGGATTTCACTTTAAATCGTCATAAAGTCAAAAGATAAATAATTGAGCCTATTTACTTTATTAATGTACAAGATTATGGACATTGAATGTCAGTACACGTGTACTGTAAAATGACACTATAACAATATCTGTTGTAACTAAGTATGTATGTAGCATCTATTTTTTGTTTTGATTAATTTCTCTTTTAAGATATATCTTAAAATGTAAATTTATTTAAGATTATAGGTCAAATTCCAATTCTTTAATTATCCTTTAAATGTTTTTATATTAAAGAAACAATGCTCTTTAATATTTCAGTTCTCGATATAATATAAATTCTCCACTGTCAAGCCATCCCGCAGTAATTATCCTGTAATAGATTTTTTTCCTGCAATATAAAGGTGCGTTCGGGTAGATAAATCTTATAACGGATTTTTTATCTATCAAAAAAGACGCTGCAACCTTATATTTTAGGAAACAGCAACAACGGCTGTTTCAAGGAATAATTTGATCTCTTAATATTTGAGTTCCAACTCTTTCATATATCACGAAAGACTCTTAGACATATTATTTTTGGCAAAAAGACAATGTAACTGTAAATGTATGGAACTGGAAGAACAATAGCCGTGACATGCAATAATTGGCTTTCAAAATATTTGAATTCCATTTTCAGTAATCATTTTGGAATACTATCAGACCTATTATTTTTTGGAAATGTACCCCATTGCCATGTAGTTCTTCAATAAGACGAACAACAGATATGACATGGAACAATTGGGTTTTCGGGGGAAAGGGTGTTGTCGCCCTTTTTTCTGGGAACAACTATAGAAGGTTCAAATGCACATTGAAGATAACTTCCATACCTCTTAAGAAAATTATTTTCTGCAAGTTATTGTGGAAAGTCAAATCGAAACTAATAGCGTATTTTTCACATTTTAGAATGCAACATTAATATATATGCAATGATTAATTCTACTCTCTGTCTTTTTTGTTTTACCACTGGCCCTTTTATGCAATTAAGTTTTTCGGTTGCATGTTTTGCCAAGAACGTTCATAAATATTGTACACAAAATGAAAACAACAGAAGGATCAAACCCAATCATGTACATTCAATATACTTTTGAACTTATTTAAATTGAACGAATCATTCTTTATTATGTAACTACAACCTGATATGTAGTAACAGGGCCTCAATGGAACAGACAACAAAATGTGTTGTAGTCAGCAATGGAGAAACAAAAGGTTCTAAGTTTTTAGTGGTAATTAAATGTTAGAGTAATGATATCGAAATTAAAGCTTCGTTCGTGCTGAGTGTTATAAATGGTACCGGAGATTCTTATTTCTGGTTTTGTCAGAGTTTACTAGACAGAGATCTTGGGTTGCTTTCATTAAGTTTGTACCATTGGTGTTTTTTGTCTGTATCCCGACTGTACTATAACTCACAATTTAAATCCATTCAATAATCGAAGATACTATTTATAGGACTGGTCATTTGAATGATCATTTTATGAAATCGTCTTCATTTTATGGGTTAGTGATAGTGTGTTTAACTACACTTTCAGCAATCTTTCGGTTATATCGTGGTAGTCAGATTTATTGGTGGAGGAAACCGGAGTACCCGGAGAAAACCACCGACCTGCCGCAAGTCATTGACAAACTTTATCACATAATGTTGTATCGAGTACACCTCGCCATGAGCGGGATTCGAACTCACAGCGTTAGTGATGATAGGTAGTTGTAATTCCACAACAGTCTCATTTCGTTTTATATATAATTTTGGGTAACAATAAAATGATAGATTTTAATACAAAAATAGGTTCGCTGAAATTTAATCTCAATGATTGATTTCCTCTTTAATGGAAACTTTTGTTTTTGTTTATTTTAGGCTTGAACCTCGATTGTATTTTATTCACTCAAATTATGTCACGCTATTGAAAAGGTTCGGCAGAATTATTATATGGATTAAACAGTTTCTAATAACATTCTTATTACCTAATTTATAAAATCTCCAGACGTGAATTTTAACGTAATGACTTAGGGGGTATAGTTCGAAGTAAAAGACAAATAACTTGGAGAATGATAATAAATACAATAAATTAAATCGTCAATTGTTCAATGACATTTAAGCGAGTGTTTCTCGCGGACACAGTTCGTCAAAAGTTTAGTATTAAACATTAACCATCCTTTAAATTTTCTGTATCTATTTTTCCTTTTCGGTTATAAAGTGTTCTATGTGCTGACTTGTGTTCTCCGGAATGCAAAAAAATAGATGGTTTGATACGTACTTTTATTCAATTAGAAGTAACTTTTCACAGCTGGAAGTACCGTTTTTGGTAAAAGAATATGCTATACGATAGCTTATAAATGTTCTGAAGTAAGTACAATATATACTTGCTAGAAACTTCTTAAACAGTAGTGCTCCATTTCTGTTACAATTGATATTCTGTAATTTCTCGTGCTCTCTTGAATATATTAATATCCTTTGATAGGAATTATTTATTTTGATCCATTTCCACACGTTTAGATGACTAATAGTGAAACCAAAGGTGTCTACGACATGCGATGTTTGTGCTTTGACCAATAACGGCTTTATTGATAGCTTCTATTGATGGTATGTCCCTAAAGAAGTAATCGGATGTTTTTGGTCAAAAGAGAACATATTTGCATCTTCATGTAGCAATCCTTTTGAATGGTTTGATTTTCGCAGCTACAGTGCTTTTTATATAACATGGTTCTAGATCAATGACATTAACAAACTTTAATCTCGATGTTATTTTTCGTTGATCTTTGGTGAATACCCAGATTGCTACGACTTATGGTGTTATAGGTTTTGGTGATAAACAGAAGAAGTCACATTTTGGCGGAGCTATCAAACCTTTAGAGTCGTCGATTGATTCGAACAAAACATAGCACATTTTCAATGAAGACTCTCAAGCATTATCTCTTAAGCTTTGCTATGCATTCACGAAATCATTTCGAAAACAAGGTTACATGTCTTCCTAGAGAAAACGCAATAAAGAAAGAAAGTGTTCGGTATATAACGATGGGCCTTAAATACCCGATGACTCACATATACTATATATGGAAAATCATTACCATATGTCTCTAACAATATAGTAGAAAAAACAACATTGATGCCAAATTTAGTGGACAGGACGCGTTTCATGAATAACCTTCATCAGGTACACTCAAAGTCGAAAGAGAGATTTCAAAAAGTAGCAGACAAAATAATATTAGGAAAAAATACAATAAGTCTGTCTCCTGGTGTGGAAAGGCCTTACTAAAAACGTACATATCAAACTTAGTGAACACGACGCGTTTCTGGAATAACCTTCATCGTGTACGTTCAAAATAGAAAGATTGGAAAGATAAATAATTTTAAAATATTTGGAAGCAATAAAACCAAAGGGCACAAACAGGAAAGTTAAAATCAGTTAAATTGACCAATGCCTGAAGAAAGAGGCCCTTAAAGATCAAACAACGTGAATTCCCACAAACAAATCTGAGAATGAGACCAAGTGTTTCTAAGGGTTCGTGTATAGATCCCAATCACGCCGTGTTCGTCATGCACACTAAATTAGATATCTACAATTTGTATGCAACAATCAATTATGCGTAAGGTAATACACAATACAAAACAGTTATCAAATCATAAAACATGCACACACGGACAATTACAGTAGTGTGATGGTTAATGAACTTGCATCGATTGCGACGGATTGTGGAATTAATCCACTAGGGGCAAACGAAGGACAATGCAATTGATAGTTTCGCCTTCCCAACTAAGCAATCAATACGAAGGATTCCAAACAAAGTCGGGCTGATTTTAACCATTGTTTCAGTTTGTTGGTCTGGTACAAAGTAGACACCATTATTATTAAAAATATAACTTAATATGAAAGTAACATATAGCAATAGGGAACATTATGAACAAAAGAGTTTAAACAATATTTATGATCTCCAACAATATGGAACATAAACTAAGCATTTCAACGTGTTCAACTAGTTTCAGAAGAACATGTTGTTGGACAATGGTGCTTTCAGTTTGGTATTAGTGATGGCACCACAGTGGTTCAGATGTAGATTATAGATATTTGATTGTTGTTTCACATCAACTGATCAATGTATCAGCTATATATATTCATGAACAAAACAAGCTTAATTTGCAAATAATGAATCATAAAGGTAACAGACGACTCAGGAAAAAAACCTACGGACATTCTTCTATAGGCTTACCCAACTTTATGTTTTACCCGCATGCTTTATTGTTTTTAAGCTTGTCGTTTTAAAATATGCAACAGATAATTATCAGTTGCCGTTAAGCAACAATTACAAGAACAGTTATATGTGTTGAAAACACTTACATGAACAATTCTCTAAGAGGAAGGGTTTGTGCCCATAAAATTTACTTAACCCCGCCATTTTTTTTAAAAGAGTCTGTACCAATCCAGGAAAGTGAGCGCTTACGTATATATGTGTTTTATAGGTATCAATTTTCTCTTGTACATTTGTTGTATTTTGAATTGATCCGACGATGTGGTATCTTTTACTTTTCATTTTATGAATACATTATATATGTAGATGGTTCATTTACCAGAACATCTCTTATACGGAAACACTGCGTTTGTCTCGAGTTGTTATGGTTACATTTTTACTCCTCTAACGTTAGATATATGCACATAATAGTAAGCCTTACAATGCAAAATTATCAGAATCAACCATAAGGATAACAATCATGTACATTCTAATTTTATATACTGATATATCATAAAAGTTTGTTGGTGACATGCGGCAGTTGGGCGATATTTACCTGTTTCGTCTTCTAATGTAACAATATAGAACTCATCACCATCACGACATAACTTATATATTGTCGCCTTAATTTTTATTTTATACAAGTCAGAAATTAACAAGAATACATTACATTATAAGTTTTAATTCTATTGTTTATAAATGTGAAAGTTTAATAAAAACATGTCAAGAGATTTGAAATATCTGAACAACGATACATTATAAGAAACATTTCTATATTGTATCTTTTTGTTATTTGCATATGACTTTTAGACATGAAATCTTTTTCAGGGGCAGTCGTGGCTGTCATCGTATGGTAGTTGGATTTACAACTACCTATGCAATCGGTACCTATCACCACTGATGTTGGGGGTTCGACTCCCTCTCAGGGCGAGGTGTACAACATTATGTAATAAAGTTTGTCAGTGACTTGCGGCAGGTCGGTGGTTTTCTCCGGGTCCTCAGGTTTCCAATGGACTTACGGCACAGATATCCAATGCAAATCTATTTACTAGTATACAAGTTAAAGATGTCGAAATCCCAACTGCTCCAAAATGTTAAGGAACTCGTACAGTAGCGTTTTTTATCATCTACTAAATATTTTTGTTTTTATCACTTTCTGTTAAGTTGTCGCCCTTTAAGCATTGGGTGGAAATATGTTAATTTTAACTCGTATGCTTAAAGATTGTATTTTTAATGTCATGACATTTGCCCTTCGTCAAATTATTTAGGATTTCAGTATACTAAGTTTCGAAATCGTTCCCGGAGATATGATTTTTAAATTTTACACACGAGACTTTTATTTTCCATCAGATTTCTTAGAATATCATTTTTTCACAAATATATTTTATATAAAATCAAGCTTTCCTTTCGGTTTTCGAGATGTAAGGATTAAACCTGAGGAATGTTAACGTATTAAACACGGTACCTATTTTTATAATAACTTAAAGACTGTTCTAAGACTAATAAGGTTGTATTACTATACTAGTTCAAAGATCGATTACCTTTTAAGATGGTTGGTTTGGTTTGTTTTTATGGTGTTTAACGCCACTTTCAACAATATTTCAGTTACATTATGGCGGAGTTTTATTTGTGGAGGAAACCGCAGTACCCTGAGAAAACAACCGACTTGCCACAAGTCACTGACAAACTTTATCACATAATGTTGTACACTACCTTTTAAGAATTGAAGCATACACAATATTCAAAGGTGCAGACTGATGTCAAACGTTTAACTTTAGACATTGACACTTTTCAATTACGTAAGATGTTTTACCCTTTAAGTGTCAATTGAAGATGTTTTACCCTTTAAGTGTCAATTGCAATGTATGTTGATTTTATCCGAGATAAAAGAGGTAAAAATGGAAAAATTAAGATGTAAGCTCTATGGAGTTTAACCTGCAACCAACCAATCAAATATCTCATTTCGTTCCAAGTGCATATTTAATAAGCCTACAATTTTATATAAAAACTAAAAAAGTTTGTAATCTTCAAATCGTTCTGAAGGAAAGACTCCTTAATTGTTCAGGGACAGTATTAATCATTTTCGCTTTAAATAAATTGCTACATATATTTATTACAATCGTAACGACTGTTTGTTTTTCTTGAAATCTAAAAAAGAACAATACTTGAACATTTAAAATAAATGTTTAAGTTTATCTTACTATAATTTGCAGATAAAACAGTGAAACTTAACACCGTGCTGTATGTTAAGTTAATAACTATAAAAAAAGACTTTAGAAAGCAAGAAGATTTAGCTGAAATACAACAATGTGCTGGCTTCCACTTCAATGTGCTGTACTCCTTTCTTTCATGTATATAACTCACGTGCATGATTTAGCTGAAATTCAACAATGTGTTGGCTTCCACTTCAATGTGTTATACTCCTTTCTTTCATGTATATAACTCACGTGCATGATTGAGCTGAAATACAACAATGTGTTGGCTTCCACTTCAATGTGTTATACTCCTTTCTTTCATGTATATAACTCACGTGCATGATTTAGCTGAAATACAACAATGTGTTGGCTTCCACTTCAATGTGCTGTACTCCTTTCTTTCATGTATATAACTCACGTGCATGATTTAGCTGAAATTCAACAATGTGTTGGCTTCCACTTCAATGTGTTATACTCCTTTCTTTCATGTATATAACTCACGTGCATGATTGAGCTGAAATACAACAATGTGTTGGCTTCCACTTCAATGTGTTATACTCCTTTCTTTCATGTATATAACTCACGTGCATGATTTAGCTGAAATACAACAATGTGTTGGCTTCCACTTCAATGTGTTATACTCCTTTCTTTCATGTATATAACTCACGTGCATGATTTAGCTGAAATACAACAATGTGTTGGCTTCCACTTCAATGTGGTATACTCCTTTCTTTCATGTATATAACTCACGTGCATGATTTAGCTGAAATTCAACAATGTGTTGGCTTCCACTTCAATGTGTTATACTCCTTTCTTTCATGTATATAACTCACGTGCATGATTTAGCTGAAATTCAACAATGTGTTGGCTTCCACTTCAATGTGTTATACTCCTTTCTTTCATGTATATAACTCACGTGCATGATTTAGCTGAAATTCAACAATGTGTTGGCTTCCACTTCAATGTGTTATACTCCTTTCTTTCATGTATATAACTCACGTGCATGATTTAGCTGAAATTCAACAATGTGTTGGCTTCCACTTCAATGTGTTATACTCCTTTCTTTCATGTATATAACTCACGTGCATGATTTAGCTGAAATTCAACAATGTGTTGGCTTCCACTTCAATGTGTTATACTCCTTTCTTTCATGTATATAACTCACGTGCATGATTTAGCTGAAATTCAACAATGTGTTGGCTTCCACTTCAATGTGTTATACTCCTTTCTTTCATGTATATAACTCACGTGCATGATTTAGCTGAAATTCAACAGTGTGTTGGCTTCCACTTCAATGTGGTATACTCCTTTCTTTCATGTATATAACTCACGTGCATGATTTAGCTGAAATTCAACAATGTGTTGGCTTCCACTTCAATGTGTTATACTCCTTTCTTTCATGTTTATAACTCACGTGCATGATTTAGCTGAAATTCAACAATGTGTTGGCTTCCACTTCAATGTGTTATACTCCTTTCTTTCATGTATATAACTCACGTGCATGATTTAGCTGAAATACAACAATGTGTTGGCTTCCACTTCAATGTGTTATACTTCTTTCTTTCATGTATATAACTCACGTGCATGATTTAGCTGAAATTCAACAATGTGTTGGCTTCCACTTCAATGTGTTATACTCCTTTCTTTCATGTATATAACTCACGTGCATGATTTAGCTGAAATTCAAAAATGTGTTGGCTTCCACTTCAATGTGTTATACTCCTTACTTTCATGTATATAACTCACGTGCATGATTTAGCTGAAATTCAACAATGTGTTGGCTTCCACTTCAATGTGTTATACTCCTTTCTTTCATGTATATAACTCACGTGCATGATTTAGCTGAAATTCAACAATGTGTTGGCTTCCACTTCAATGTGTTATACTCCTTTCTTTCATGTATATAACTCACGTGCATGATTTAGCTGAAATTCAACAATGTGTTGGCTTCCACTTCAATGTGTTATACTCCTTTCTTTCATGTATATAACTCACGTGCATGATTTAGCTGAAATTCAACAATGTGTTGGCGGCTTCCACTTCAATGTGTTATACTCCTTTCTTTCATGTATATAACTCACGTGCATGATTTAGCTGAAATTCAACAATGTGTTGGCTTCCACTTCAATGTGTTATACTCCTTTCTTTCATGTATATACCTCACGTGCATGATTTAGCTGAAATTCAACAATGTGTTGGCGGCTTCCACTTCAATGTGTTATACTCCTTTCTTTCATGTATATAACTCACGTGCATGATTTAGCTGAAATTCAACAATGTGTTGGCGGCTTCCACTTCAATGTGTTATACTCCTTTCTTTCATGTATATAACTCACGTGCATGATTTAGCTGAAATTCAACAATGTGTTGGCTTCCACTTCAATGTGTTATACTCCTTTCTTTCATGTATATAACTCACGTGCATGATTTAGCTGAAATTCAACAATGTGTTGGCTTCCACTTCAATGTGTTATACTCCTTTCTTTCATGTATATAACTCACGTGCATGATTTAGCTGAAATTCAACAATGTGTTGGCTTCCACTTCAATGTGTTATACTCCTTTCTTTCATGTATATAACTCACGTGCATGAGTTGGCTGAAATTCAACAATGTGTTGGCTTCCACTTCAATGTGTTATACTCCTTTCTTTCATGTATATAACTCACGTGCATGATTTAGCTGAAATTCAACAATGTGTTGGCTTCCACTTCAATGTGTTATACTCCTTTCTTTCATGTATATAACTCACGTGCATGATTTAGCTGAAATTCAACAATGTGTTGGCTTCCACTTCAATGTGTTATACTCCTTTCTTTCATGTATATAACTCACGTGCATGATTTAGCTGAAATTCAACAGTGTGTTGGCTTCCACTTCAATGTGGTATACTCCTTTCTTTCATGTATATAACTCACGTGCATGATTTAGCTGAAATTCAACAATGTGTTGGCTTCCACTTCAATGTGTTATACTCCTTTCTTTCATGTATATAACTCACGTGCATGATTTAGCTGAAATTCAACAATGTGTTGGCTTCCACTTCAATGTGTTATACTCCTTTCTTTCATGTATATAACTCATGTGCATGATTTAGCTGAAATACAACAATGTGTTGGCTTCCACTTCAATGTGTTATACTCCTTTCTTTCATGTATATAACTCACGTGCATGATTTAGCTGAAATACAACAATGTGTTGGCTTCCACTTCAATGTGTTATACTTCTTTCTTTCATGTATATAACTCACGTGCATGATTTAGCTGAAATTCAACAATGTGTTGGCTTCCACTTCAATGTGTTATACTCCTTTCTTTCATGTATATAACTCACGTGCATGATTTAGCTGAAATTCAAAAATGTGTTGGCTTCCACTTCAATGTGTTATACTCCTTTCTTTCATGTATATAACTCACGTGCATGATTTAGCTGAAATTCAACAATGTGTTGGCTTCCACTTCAATGTGTTATACTCCTTTCTTTCATGTATATAACTCACGTGCATGATTTAGCTGAAATTCAACAATGTGTTGGCTTCCACTTCAATGTGTTATACTCCTTTCTTTCATGTATATAACTCACGTGCATGATTTAGCTGAAATTCAACAATGTGTTGGCTTCCACTTCAATGTGTTATACTCCTTTCTTTCATGTATATAACTCACGTGCATGATTTAGCTGAAATTCAACAATGTGTTGGCGGCTTCCACTTCAATGTGTTATACTCCTTTCTTTCATGTATATAACTCACGTGCATGATTTAGCTGAAATTCAACAATGTGTTGGCTTCCACTTCAATGTGTTATACTCCTTTCTTTCATGTATATACCTCACGTGCATGATTTAGCTGAAATTCAACAATGTGTTGGCGGCTTCCACTTCAATGTGTTATACTCCTTTCTTTCATGTATATAACTCACGTGCATGATTTAGCTGAAATTCAACAATGTGTTGGCGGCTTCCACTTCAATGTGTTATACTCCTTTCTTTCATGTATATAACTCACGTGCATGATTTAGCTGAAATTCAACAATGTGTTGGCTTCCACTTCAATGTGTTATACTCCTTTCTTTCATGTATATAACTCACGTGCATGATTTAGCTGAAATTCAACAATGTGTTGGCGGCTTCCACTTCAATGTGTTATACTCCTTTCTTTCATGTATATAACTCACGTGCATGATTTAGCTGAAATTCAACAATGTGTTGGCGGCTTCCACTTCAATGTGTTATATTCCTTTCTTTCATGTATATAACTCACGTGCATGATTTAGCTGAAATTCAACAATGTGTTGGCTTCCACTTCAATGTGTTATACTCCTTTCTTTCATGTATATAACTCACGTGCATGATTTAGCTGAAATACAACAATGTGTTGGCTTCCACTTCAATGTGGTATACTCCTTTCTTTCATGTATATAACTCACGTGCATGATTAAGCTGAAATTCAACAATGTGTTGGCTTCCACTTCAATGTGTTATACTCCTTTCTTTGATGTATATAACTCACGTGCATGATTTAGCTGAAATTCAACAATGTGTTGGCTTCCACTTCAATGTGTTATACTCCTTTCTTTCATGTATATAACTCACGTGCATGATTTAGCTGAAATTCAACAATGTGTTGGCTTCCACTTCAATGTGTTATACTCCTTTCTTTCATGTATATAACTCACGTGCATGATTTAGCTGAAATTCAACAATGTGTTGGCGGCTTCCACTTCAATGTGTTATACTCCTTTCTTTCATGTATATAACTCACGTGCATGATTTAGCTGAAATTCAACAATGTGTTGGCTTCCACTTCAATGTGTTATACTCCTTTCTTTCATGTATATAACTCACGTGCATGATTTAGCTGAAATTCAACAATGTGTTGGCGGCTTCCACTTCAATGTGTTATACTCCTTTCTTTCATGTATATAACTCACGTGCATGATTTAGCTGAAATTCAACAGTGTGTTGGCTTCCACTTCAATGTGTTATACTCCTTTCTTTCATGTATATAACTCACGTGCATGAGTTAGCTGAAATTCAACAATGTGTTGGCTTCCACTTCAATGTGTTATACTCCTTTCTTTCATGTATATAACTCACGTGCATGATTTAGCTGAAATTCAACAATGTGTTGGCGGCTTCCACTTCAATGTGCTATACTCCTTTCTTTCATGTATATAACTCACGTGCATGATTTAGCTGAAATTCAACAATGTGTTGGCTTCCACTTCAATGTGTTATACTCCTTTCTTTCATGTATATAACTCACGTGCATGATTTAGCTGAAATTCAACAGTGTGTTGGCTTCCACTTCAATGTGGTATACTCCTTTCTTTCATGTATATAACTCACGTGCATGATTTAGCTGAAATTCAACAATGTGTTGGCTTCCACTTCAATGTGTTATACTCCTTTCTTTCATGTATATAACTCACGTGCATGATTTAGCTGAAATTCAACAATGTTTTGGCTTCCACTTCAATGTGTTATACTCCTTTCTTTCATGTATATAACTCATGTGCATGATTTAGCTGAAATACAACAATGTGTTGGCTTCCACTTCAATGTGTTATACTCCTTTCTTTCATGTATATAACTCACGTGCATGATTTAGCTGAAATACAACAATGTGTTGGCTTCCACTTCAATGTGTTATACTTCTTTCTTTCATGTATATAACTCACGTGCATGATTTAGCTGAAATTCAACAATGTGTTGGCTTCCACTTCAATGTGTTATACTCCTTTCTTTCATGTATATAACTCACGTGCATGATTTAGCTGAAATTCAAAAATGTGTTGGCTTCCACTTCAATGTGTTATACTCCTTTCTTTCATGTATATAACTCACGTGCATGATTTAGCTGAAATTCAACAATGTGTTGGCTTCCACTTCAATGTGTTATACTCCTTTCTTTCATGTTTATAACTCACGTGCATGATTTAGCTGAAATTCAACAATGTGTTGGCTTCCACTTCAATGTGTTATACTCCTTTCTTTCATGTATATAACTCACGTGCATGATTTAGCTGAAATTCAACAATGTGTTGGCTTCCACTTCAATGTGTTATACTCCTTTCTTTCATGTATATAACTCACGTGCATGATTTAGCTGAAATTCAACAATGTGTTGGCGGCTTCCACTTCAATGTGTTATACTCCTTTCTTTCATGTATATAACTCACGTGCATGATTTAGCTGAAATTCAACAATGTGTTGGCTTCCACTTCAATGTGTTATACTCCTTTCTTTCATGTATATACCTCACGTGCATGATTTAGCTGAAATTCAACAATGTGTTGGCGGCTTCCACTTCAATGTGTTATACTCCTTTCTTTCATGTATATAACTCACGTGCATGATTTAGCTGAAATTCAACAATGTGTTGGCGGCTTCCACTTCAATGTGTTATACTCCTTTCTTTCATGTATATAACTCACGTGCATGATTTAGCTGAAATTCAACAATGTGTTGGCGGCTTCCACTTCAATGTGTTATACTCCTTTCTTTCATGTATATAACTCACGTGCATGATTTAGCTGAAATTCAACAATGTGTTGGCGGCTTCCACTTCAATGTGTTATACTCCTTTCTTTCATGTATATAACTCATGTGCATGATTTAGCTGAAATACAACAATGTGTTGGCTTCCACTTCAATGTGTTATACTCCTTTCTTTCATGTATATAACTCACGTGCATGATTTAGCTGAAATACAACAATGTGTTGGCTTCCACTTCAATGTGTTATACTTCTTTCTTTCATGTATATAACTCACGTGCATGATTTAGCTGAAATTCAACAATGTGTTGGCTTCCACTTCAATGTGTTATACTCCTTTCTTTCATGTATATAACTCACGTGCATGATTTAGCTGAAATTCAACAATGTGTTGGCTTCCACTTCAATGTGTTATACTCCTTTCTTTCATGTATATAACTCACGTGCATGATTTAGCTGAAATTCAACAATGTGTTGGCTTCCACTTCAATGTGTTATACTCCTTTCTTTCATGTATATAACTCACGTGCATGATTTAGCTGAAATTCAACAATGTGTTGGCTTCCACTTCAATGTGTTATACTCCTTTCTTTCATGTATATAACTCACGTGCATGATTTAGCTGAAATTCAACAATGTGTTGGCGGCTTCCACTTCAATGTGTTATACTCCTTTCTTTCATGTATATAACTCACGTGCATGATTTAGCTGAAATTCAACAATGTGTTGGCTTCCACTTCAATGTGTTATACTCCTTTCTTTCATGTATATAACTCACGTGCATGATTTAGCTGAAATTCAACAATGTGTTGGCGGCTTCCACTTCAATGTGTTATATTCCTTTCTTTCATGTATATAACTCACGTGCATGATTTAGCTGAAATACAACAATGTGTTGGCTTCCACTTCAATGTGTTATACTTCTTTCTTTCATGTATATAACTCACGTGCATGATTTAGCTGAAATTCAACAATGTGTTGGCTTCCACTTCAATGTGTTATACTTCCTTTCTTTCATGTATATAACTCACGTGCATGATTTAGCTGAAATTCAACAATGTGTTGGCTTCCACTTCAATGTGTTATACTCCTTTCTTTCATGTATATAACTCACGTGCATGATTTAGCTGAAATTCAACAATGTGTTGGCTTCCACTTCAATGTGTTATACTCCTTTCTTTCATGTATATAACTCACGTGCATGATTTAGCTGAAATTCAACAATGTGTTGGCTTCCACTTCAATGTGTTATACTCCTTTCTTTCATGTATATAACTCACGTGCATGATTTAGCTGAAATTCAACAATGTGTTGGCGGCTTCCACTTCAATGTGTTATACTCCTTTCTTTCATGTATATAACTCACGTGCATGATTTAGCTGAAATTCAACAATGTGTTGGCTTCCACTTCAATGTGTTATACTCCTTTCTTTCATGTATATACCTCACGTGCATATCGTAGTCTGAACATTCAATGTGTTGGCTTCCACTTCAATGTGTTATACTCCTTTCTTTCATGTATATACCTCACGTGCATGATTTAGCTGAAATTCAACAATGTGTTGGCGGCTTCCACTTCAATGTGTTATACTCCTTTCTTTCATGTATATAACTCACGTGCATGATTTAGCTGAAATTCAACAATGTGTTGGCGCTTCCACTTCAATGTGTTATACTCCTTTCTTTCATGTATATAACTCACGTGCATGATTTAGCTGAAATTCAACAATGTGTTGGCTTCCACTTCAATGTGTTATACTCCTTTCTTTCATGTATATAACTCACGTGCATGATTTAGCTGAAATTCAACAATGTTTTGGCGGCTTCCACTTCAATGTGTTATACTCCTTTCTTTCATGTATATAACTCACGTGCATGATTTAGCTGAAATTCAACAATGTGTTGGCTGCTTCCACTTCAATGTGTTATATTCCTTTCTTTCATGTATATAACTCACGTGCATGATTTAGCTGAAATTCAACAATGTGTTGGCTTCCACTTCAATGTGTTATACTCCTTTCTTTCATGTATATAACTCACGTGCATGATTTAGCTGAAATACAACAATGTGTTGGCTTCCACTTCAATGTGGTATACTCCTTTCTTTCATGTATATAACTCACGTGCATGATTTAGCTGAAATTCAACAATGTGTTGGCTTCCACTTCAATGTGTTACTGAAATTCAACAATGTGTTGGCTTCCACTTCAATGTGTTATACTCCTTTCTTTCATGTATATAACTCACGTGCATGATTTAGCTGAAATTCAACAATGTGTTGGCTTCCACTTCAATGTGTTATACTCCTTTCTTTCATGTATATAACTCACGTGCATGATTTAGCTGAAATTCAACAATGTGTTGGCTTCCACTTCAATGTGTTATACTCCTTTCTTTCATGTATATAACTCACGTGCATGATTTAGCTGAAATTCAACAATGTGTTGGCTCCCACTTCAATGTGTTATACTCCTTTCTTTCATGTATATAACTCACGTGCATGATTTAGCTGAAATTCAACAATGTGTTGGCTTCCACTTCAATGTGTTATACTCCTTTCTTTCATGTATATAACTCACGTGCATGATTTAGCTGAAATTCAACAATGTGTTGGCTTCCACTTCAATGTGTTATACTCCTTTCTTTCATGTATATAACTCACGTGCATGATTTAGCCGAAATTCAACAATGTGTTGGCTTCCACTTCAATGTGTTATACTCCTTTCTTTCATGTATATAACTCACGTGCATGATTTAGCTGAAATTCAACAATGTGTTGGCTTCCACTTCAATGTGTTATACTCCTTTCTTTCATGTATATAACTCACGTGCATGATTTAGCCGAAATTCAACAATGTGTTGGCTTCCACTTCAATGTGTTATACTCCTTTCTTTCATGTATATAACTCACGTGCATGATTTAGCTGAAATTCAACAATGTGTTGGCTTCCACTTCAATGTGTTATACTCCTTTCTTTCATGTATATAACTCACGTGCATGATTTAGCTGAAATTCAACAATGTGTTGGCATCCAATTCAATGTGTTATACTCCTTTCTTTCATGTATATAACTCACGTGCATGATTTAGCTGAAATTCAACAATGTGTTGGCTTCCACTTCAATGTGTTATACTCCTTTCTTTCATGTATATAACTCACGTGCATGATTTAGCTGAAATTCAACAATGTGTTGGCTTCCACTTCAATGTGTTATACTCCTTTCTTTCATGTATATAACTCACGTGCATGATTTAGCCGAAATTCAACAATGTGTTGGCTTCCACTTCAATGTGTTATACTCCTTTCTTTCATGTATATAACTCACGTGCATGATTTAGCTGAAATTCAACAATGTGTTGGCTTCCACTTCAATGTGTTATATTCCTTTCTTTCATGTATATAACTCACGTGCATGATTTAGCTGAAATTCAACAATGTGTTGGTTTCCACTTCAATGTGTTATACTCCTTTCTTTCATGTATATAACTCACGTGCATGATTTACCTGAAATTCAACAATGTGTTGGCTTCCACTTCAATGTGTTATACTCCTTTCTTTCATGTATATAACTCACGTGCATGATTTAGCTGAAATTCAACAATGTGTTGACTTCCACTTCAATGTGTTATACTCCTTTCTTTCATGTATATAACTCACGTGCATGATTTAGCCGAAATTCAACAATGTGTTGGCTTCCACTTCAATGTGTTATACTCCTTTCTTTCATGTATATAACTCACGTGCATGATTTAGCTGAAATTCAACAATGTGTTGGCTTCCACTTCAATGTGTTATACTCCTTTCTTTCATGTATAAAATTCACGTGCATGATTTAGCTGAAATTCAACAATGTGTTGGCTTCCACTTCAATGTGTTATACTCCTTTCTTTCATGTATATAACTCACGTGCATGATTTAGCTGAAATTCAACAATGTGTTGGCTTCCACTTCAATGTGTTATATTCCTTTCTTTCATGTATATAACTCACGTGCATGATTTAGCTGAAATTCAACAATGTGTTGGTTTCCACTTCAATGTGTTATACTCCTTTCTTTCATGTATATAACTCACGTGCATATTTAGCTGAAATTCAACAATGTGTTGGCTTCCACTTCAATGTGTTATACTCCTTTCTTTCATGTATATAACTCACGTGGATGATTTAGCTGAAATTCAACAATGTGTTGGCTTCCACTTCAATGTGTTATACTCCTTTCTTTCATGTATATAACTCACGTGCATGATTTAGCCGAAATTCAACAATGTGTTGGCTTCCACTTCAATGTGTTATACTCCTTTCTTTCATGTATATAACTCACGTGCATGATTTAGCTGAAATTCAACAATGTGTTGGCTTCCACTTCAATGTGTTATACTCCTTTCTTTCATGTATATAACTCACGTGCATGATTTAGCTGAAATTCAACAATGTGTTGGCTTCCAATTCAATGTGTTATACTCCTTTCTTTCATGTATATAACTCACGTGCATGATTTAGCTGAAATTCAACAATGTGTTGGCTTCCACTTCAATGTGTTATACTCCTTTCTTTCATGTATATAACTCACGTGCATGATTTAGCTGAAATTCAACAATGTGTTGGCTTCCACTTCAATGTGTTATACTCCTTTCTTTCATGTATATAACTCACGTGCATGATTTAGCCGAAATTCAACAATGTGTTGGCTTCCACTTCAATGTGTTATACTCCTTTCTTTCATGTATATAACTCACGTGCATGATTTAGCTGAAATTCAACAATGTGTTGGCTTCCACTTCAATGTGTTATACTCCTTTCTTTCATGTATATAACTCACGTGCATGATTTAGCTGAAATTCAACAATGTGTTGGCTTCCACTTCAATGTGTTATACTCCTTTCTTTCATGTATATAACTCACGTGCATGATTTAGCTGAAATTCAACAATGTGTTGGCTTCCACTTCAATGTGTTATACTCCTTTCTTTCATGTATATAACTCACGTGCATGATTTAGCTGAAATTCAACAATGTGTTGGCTTCCACTTCAATGTGTTATACTCCTTTCTTTCATGTATATAACTCACGTGCATGATTTAGCTGAAATTCAACAATGTGTTGGCTTCCACTTCAATGTGTTATACTCCTTTCTTTCATGTATATAACTCACGTGCATGATTTAGCTGAAATTCAACAATGTGTTGGCTTCCACTTCAATGTGTTATACTCCTTTCTTTCATGTATAAAATTCACGTGCATGATTTAGCTGAAATTCAACAATGTGTTGGCTTCCACTTCAATGTGTTATACTCCTTTCTTTCATGAATATAACTCACGTGCATGATTTAGCTGAAATTCAACAATGTGTTGGCTTCCACTTCAATGTGTTATACTCCTTTCGTTCATGTATATAACTCACGTGCATGATTTAGCTGAAATTCAACAATGTGTTGGCTTCCACTTCAATGTGTTATACTCCTTTCTTTCATGTATATAACTCACGTGCATGATTTAGCTGAAATTCAACAATGTGTTGGCTTCCACTTCAATGTGTTATACTCCTTTCTTTCATGTATATAACTCACGTGCATGATTTAGCTGAAATTCAACAATGTGTTGGCTTCCACTTCAATGTGTTATACTCCTTTCTTTCATGTATATAACTCACGTGCATGATTTAGCTGAAATTCAACAATGTGTTGGCTTCCACTTCAATGTGTTATACTCCTTTCTTTCATGTATATAACTCACGTGCATGATTTAGCTGAAATTCAACAATGTGTTGGCTTCCACTTCAATGTGTTATACTCCTTTCTTTCATGTATATAACTCACGTGCATGATTTAGCTGAAATTCAACAATGTGTTGACTTCCACTTCAATGTGTTATACTCCTTTCTTTCATGTATATAACTCACGTGCATGATTTAGCCGAAATTCAACAATGTGTTGGCTTCCACTTCAATGTGTTATACTCCTTTCTTTAATGTATATAACTCACGTGCATGATTTAGCTGAAATTCAACAATGTGTTGGCTTCCACTTCAATGTGTTATACTCCTTTCTTTCATGTATATAACTCACGTGCATGATTTAGCTGAAATTCAACAATGTGTTGGCTTCCACTTCAATGTGTTATACTCCTTTCTTTCATGTATATAACTCACGTGCATGATTTAGCTGAAATTCAACAATGTGTTGGCTTCCACTTCAATGTGTTATACTCCTTTCTTTCATGTATATAACTCACGTGCATGATTTAGCTGAAATTCAACAATGTGTTGGCTTCCACTTCAATGTGTTATACTCCTTTCTTTCATGTATATAACTCACGTGCATGATTTAGCTGAAATTCAACAATGTGTTGGCTTCCACTTCAATGTGTTATACTCCTTTCTTTCATGTATATAACTCACGTGCATGATTTAGCTGAAATTCAACAATGTGTTGGCTTCCACTTCAATGTGTTATACTCCTTTCTTTCATGTATATAACTCACGTGCATGATTTAGCTGAAATTCAACAATGTGTTGGCTTCCACTTCAATGTGTTATACTCCTTTCTTTCATGTATATAACTCACGTGCATGATTTAGCCGAAATTCAACAATGTGTTGGCTTCCACTTCAATGTGTTATACTCCTTTCTTTCATGTATATAACTCACGTGCATGATTTAGCTGAAATTCAACAATGTGTTGGCTTCCACTTCAATGTGTTATACTCCTTTCTTTCATGTATAT
This sequence comes from Bathymodiolus brooksi, assembly GCA_963680875.1. Classification (NCBI taxonomy): domain Eukaryota; kingdom Metazoa; phylum Mollusca; class Bivalvia; order Mytilida; family Modiolidae; genus Bathymodiolus; species Bathymodiolus brooksi. The sequence continues at coordinate 62,865,738 of OY804575.1, forward strand.
AACTCACGTGCATGATTTAGCCGAAATTCAACAATGTGTTGGCTTCCACTTCAATGTGTTATACTCCTTTCTTTCATGTATATAACTCACGTGCATGATTTAGCTGAAATTCAACAATGTGTTGGCTTCCACTTCAATGTGTTATACTCCTTTCTTTCATGTATATAACTCACGTGCATGATTTAGCTGAAATTCAACAATGTGTTGGCTTCCAATTCAATGTGTTATACTCCTTTCTTTCATGTATATAACTCACGTGCATGATTTAGCTGAAATTCAACAATGTGTTGGCTTCCACTTCAATGTGTTATACTCCTTTCTTTCATGTATATAACTCACGTGCATGATTTAGCTGAAATTCAACAATGTGTTGGCTTCCACTTCAATGTGTTATACTCCTTTCTTTCATGTATATAACTCACGTGCATGATTTAGCTGAAATTCAACAATGTGTTGGCTTCCACTTCAATGTGTTATACTCCTTACTTTCATGTATATAACTCACGTGCATGATTTAGCTGAAATTCAACAATGTGTTGGCTTCCACTTCAATGTGTTATACTCCTTTCTTTCATGTATATAACTCACGTGCATGATTTAGCTGAAATTCAACAATGTGTTGGCTTCCACTTCAATGTGTTATACTCCTTTCTTTCATGTATATAACTCACGTGCATGATTTAGCCGAAATTCAACAATGTGTTGGCTTCCACTTCAATGTGTTATACTCCTTTCTTTCATGTATATAACTCACGTGCATGATTTAGCTGAAATTCAACAATGTGTTGGCTTCCACTTCAATGTGTTATACTCCTTTCTTTCATGTATATAACTCACGTGCATGATTTAGCCGAAATTCAACAATGTGTTGGCTTCCACTTCAATGTGTTATACTCCTTTCTTTCATGTATATAACTCACGTGCATGATTTAGCTGAAATTCAACAATGTGTTGGCTTCCACTTCAATGTGTTATACTCCTTTCTTTCATGTATATAACTCACGTGCATGATTTACCTGAAATTCAACAATGTGTTGGCTTCCAATTCAATGTGTTATACTCCTTTCTTTCATGTATATAACTCACGTGCATGATTTAGCTGAAATTCAACAATGTGTTGGCTTCCACTTCAATGTGTTATACTCCTTTCTTTCATGTATATAACTCACGTGCATGATTTAGCTGAAATTCAACAATGTGTTGGCTTCCACTTCAATGTGTTATACTCCTTTCTTTCATGTATATAACTCACGTGCATGATTTAGCCGAAATTCAACAATGTGTTGGCTTCCACTTCAATGTGTTATATTCCTTTCTTTCATGTATATAACTCACGTGCATGATTTAGCTGAAATTCAACAATGTGTTGGCTTCCACTTCAATGTGTTATATTCCTTTCTTTCATGTATATAACTCACGTGCATGATTTAGCTGAAATTCAACAATGTGTTGGTTTCCACTTCAATGTGTTATACTCCTTTCTTTCATGTATATAACTCACGTGCATGATTTACCTGAAATTCAACAATGTGTTGGCTTCCACTTCAATGTGTTATACTCCTTTCTTTCATGTATATAACTCACGTGCATGATTTAGCTGAAATTCAACAATGTGTTGACTTCCACTTCAATGTGTTATACTCCTTTCTTTCATGTATATAACTCACGTGCATGATTTAGCCGAAATTCAACAATGTGTTGGCTTCCACTTCAATGTGTTATACTCCTTTCTTTCATGTATATAACTCACGTGCATGATTTAGCTGAAATTCAACAATGTGTTGGCTTCCACTTCAATGTGTTATACTCCTTTCTTTCATGTATAAAATTCACGTGCATGATTTAGCTGAAATTCAACAATGTGTTGGCTTCCACTTCAATGTGTTATACTCCTTTCTTTCATGTATATAACTCACGTGCATGATTTAGCTGAAATTCAACAATGTGTTGGCTTCCACTTCAATGTGTTATATTCCTTTCTTTCATGTATATAACTCACGTGCATGATTTAGCTGAAATTCAACAATGTGTTGGTTTCCACTTCAATGTGTTATACTCCTTTCTTTCATGTATATAACTCACGTGCATGATTTAGCCGAAATTCAACAATGTGTTGGCTTCCACTTCAATGTGTTATACTCCTTTCTTTCATGTATATAACTCACGTGCATGATTTAGCTGAAATTCAACAATGTGTTGGCTTCCACTTCAATGTGTTATACTCCTTTCTTTCATGTATATAACTCACGTGCATGATTTAGCCGAAATTCAACAATGTGTTGGCTTCCACTTCAATGTGTTATACTCCTTTCTTTCATGTATATAACTCACGTGCATGATTTAGCTGAAATTCAACAATGTGTTGGCTTCCACTTCAATGTGTTATACTCCTTTCTTTCATGTATATAACTCACGTGCATGATTTAGCTGAAATTCAACAATGTGTTGGCTTCCAATTCAATGTGTTATACTCCTTTCTTTCATGTATATAACTCACGTGCATGATTTAGCTGAAATTCAACAATGTGTTGGCTTCCACTTCAATGTGACAAAGATTCTGTCTGCAGTAAAAGAGGGACAACAGAAATATTGTGAAACTGTTTACTCGCGTAGTGGCATAAATCACATGTGGATTTTGAAAAACTCTAAAGATCTTTTGGATAACCTGAAATCAAGATCTTTCTCTCAGGTATCCTCCATCAAAACATTTGATTTTTCAACTCTATATACCACCCTACCGCATGACAAATTAAAAACCCGCTTAAAAGAAACAATTCATAAAGCTTTTAGTCATAGAAACTATGGCTCAAAATTTGTTGTGTTAGGCTACAATTCCACATATTTTTCAAACAAAATTCATAAAGGTAAAACATGCTACTCCGAGGAACAAGTGATCAGTATGCTGGAGTTCCTCATCGATAACATATTTGTCTCCTTTGGAGGGACACTGTTTCAGCAGGTCGTCGGCATACCAATGGGTACGAATTGTGCCCCTCTTCTAGCCGATTTATTTTTATACTCATATGAGTCGGAGTTTCTTCAAAAGCTTGTAAAAGATAAGAAGATTCATGAGGCTAGAGCCTTTAATTTCACATACAGGTATATTGATGACGTTTTATCTATCAATAATTCTAGATTTGCAAAATTTCTTCCATTGATATATCCTCCAGAGCTGGAAGTTAAAGAGACCACCGATACAGCTTCGTCCGCATCATTTTTGGACTTATACCTCGAATTTGACGACAGTGGTCAACTCAGTACTAAAATTTATGATAAGCGGGACGACTTCAATTTTAAAATCATAAATTTTCCAAACATGTGCAGCAATATACCAGCTTCTCCTGCATATGGTGTTTACATCTCGCAATTGATTCGCTATGCAAGGGCCAGTAGCAATTATTCTGATTTCCTGAAACGTCATCTTCATCTGAGAAACAGGCTACTGGACCAGGGCTATAAAAAGATTCGCCTTATTCGATCTCTTAAAAAGTTTATATTCCGATACCAATATCTTGTCGAAATATATTCCGTCTCTGCAGAAAAAATTATAAGCGATGCATTTTCATATAGTGAAAATGTATAAAGATAAAGAAGTCGCAAATGTCAATAATATTTTTGTCAATGTGTGACGTAAAAGTATTTTTGACATTTGCGTCACCGAATATGGTACTGCTTTGACAACTATTTTACCTATTTTGTTCCTGTATTTAAATACTGTTACAGTGACAGCCGGAACCTTTGAACCGTAATGAGAGCGGGAGGTTTGGCGCCTTAAAATCTGATTCAACCCACCATTTCTTTAGAAATGCCTGTACCAAGTCAGGGTCATTACGGTTTTCACAGTTTTCCGGTTGTTGACTGATTTTGTCTGTTTATATAATTATGAGTTTTGACTTTCCCTTTGTAAGATTAATCGGAGTTCGGTAATTTTGTTATTACCTTTATATACTCCTTTCTTTCATGTATATAACTCACGTGCATGATTTAGCTGAAATTCAACAATGTGTTGGCTTCCACTTCAATGTGTTATACTCCTTTCTTTCATGTATATAACTCACGTGCATGATTTAGCCGAAATTCAACAATGTGTTGGCTTCCACTTCAATGTGTTATACTCCTTTCTTTCATGTATATAACTCACGTGCATGATTTAGCTGAAATTCAACAATGTGTTGGCTTCCACTTCAATGTGTTATACTCCTTTCTTTCATGTATATAACTCACGTGCGTGATTTAGCTGAAATTTAACAATGTGTTGGCTTCCACTTCAATGTGTTATACTCCTTTCTTTCATGTATATAACTCACGTGCATGATTTAGCTGAAATTCAACAATGTGTTGGCTTCCACTTCAATGTGTTATACTCCTTTCTTTCATGTATATAACTCACGTGCATGATTTAGCTGAAATTCAACAATGTGTTGGCTTCCACTTCAATGTGTTATACTCCTTTCTTTCATGTATATAACTCACGTGCATGATTTAGCTGAAATTCAACAATGTGTTGGCTTCCACTTCAATGTGTTATACTCCTTTCTTTCATGTATATAACTCACGTGCATGATTTAGCTGAAATTCAACAATGTGTTGGCTTCCACTTCAATGTGTTATACTCCTTTCTTTCATGTATAAAATTCACGTGCATGATTTAGCTGAAATTCAACAATGTGTTGGCTTCCACTTCAATGTGTTATACTCCTTTCTTTCATGTATATAACTCACGTGCACGATTTAGCTGAAATTCAACAATGTGTTGGCTTCCACTTCAATGTGTTATACTCCTTTCGTTCATGTATATAACTCACGTGCATGATTTAGCTGAAATTCAACAATGTGTTGGCTTCCACTTCAATGTGTTATACTCCTTTCTTTCATGTATATAACTCACGTGCATGATTTAGCTGAAATTCAACAATGTGTTGGCTTCCACTTCAATGTGTTATACTCCTTTCTTTCATGTATATAACTCACGTGCATGATTTAGCTGAAATTCAACAATGTGTTGGCTTCCACTTCAATGTGTTATACTCCTTTCTTTCATGTATATAACTCACGTGCATGATTTAGCTGAAATTCAACAATGTGTTGGCTTCCACTTCAATGTGTTATACTCCTTTCTTTCATGTATATAACTCACGTGCATGATTTAGCTGAAATTCAACAATGTGTTGGCTTCCACTTCAATGTGTTATACTCCTTTCTTTCATGTATATAACTCACGTGCATGATTTAGCTGAAATTCAACAATGTGTTGGCTTCCACTTCAATGTGTTATACTCCTTTCTTTCATGTATATAACTCACGTGCATGATTTAGCCGAAATTCAACAATGTGTTGGCTTCCACTTCAATGTGTTATACTCCTTTCTTTAATGTATATAACTCACGTGCATGATTTAGCTGAAATTCAACAATGTGTTGGCTTCCACTTCAATGTGTTATACTCCTTTCTTTCATGTATATAACTCACGTGCATGATTTAGCTGAAATTCAACAATGTGTTGGCTTCCACTTCAATGTGTTATACTCCTTTCTTTCATGTATATAACTCACGTGCATGATTTAGCTGAAATTCAACAATGTGTTGGCTTCCACTTCAATGTGTTATACTCCTTTCTTTCATGTATATAACTCACGTGCATGATTTAGCTGAAATTCAACAATGTGTTGGCTTCCACTTCAATGTGTTATACTCCTTTCTTTCATGTATATAACTCACGTGCATGATTTAGCCGAAATTCAACAATGTGTTGGCTTCCACTTCAATGTGTTATACTCCTTTCTTTCATGTATATAACTCACGTGCATGATTTAGCTGAAATTCAACAATGTGTTGGCTTCCACTTCAATGTGTTATACTCCTTTCTTTCATGTATATAACTCACGTGCATGATTTAGCCGAAATTCAACAATGTGTTGGCTTCCACTTCAATGTGTTATACTCCTTTCTTTCATGTATATAACTCACGTGCATGATTTAGCTGAAATTCAACAATGTGTTGGCTTCCACTTCAATGTGTTATACTCCTTTCTTTCATGTATATAACTCACGTGCATGATTTAGCTGAAATTCAACAATGTGTTGGCTTCCAATTCAATGTGTTATACTCCTTTCTTTCATGTATATAACTCACGTGCATGATTTAGCTGAAATTCAACAATGTGTTGGCTTCCACTTCAATGTGTTATACTCCTTTCTTTCATGTATATAACTCACGTGCATGATTTAGCTGAAATTCAACAATGTGTTGGCTTCCACTTCAATGTGTTATACTCCTTTCTTTCATGTATATAACTCACGTGCATGATTTAGCCGAAATTCAACAATGTGTTGGCTTCCACTTCAATGTGTTATACTCCTTTCTTTCATGTATATAACTCACGTGCATGATTTAGCTGAAATTCAACAATGTGTTGGCTTCCACTTCAATGTGTTATACTCCTTTCTTTCATGTATATAACTCACGTGCATGATTTAGCTGAAATTCAACAATGTGTTGGCTTCCAATTCAATGTGTTATACTCCTTTCTTTCATGTATATAACTCACGTGCATGATTTAGCTGAAATTCAACAATGTGTTGGCTTCCACTTCAATGTGTTATACTCCTTTCTTTCATGTATATAACTCACGTGCATGATTTAGCTGAAATTCAACAATGTGTTGGCTTCCACTTCAATGTGTTATACTCCTTTCTTTCATGTATATAACTCACGTGCATGATTTAGCCGAAATTCAACAATGTGTTGGCTTCCACTTCAATGTGTTATACTCCTTTCTTTCATGTATATAACTCACGTGCATGATTTAGCTGAAATTCAACAATGTGTTGGCTTCCACTTCAATGTGTTATATTCCTTTCTTTCATGTATATAACTCACGTGCATGATTTAGCTGAAATTCAACAATGTGTTGGTTTCCACTTCAATGTGTTATACTCCTTTCTTTCATGTATATAACTCACGTGCATGATTTACCTGAAATTCAACAATGTGTTGGCTTCCACTTCAATGTGTTATACTCCTTTCTTTCATGTATATAACTCACGTGCATGATTTAGCTGAAATTCAACAATGTGTTGACTTCCACTTCAATGTGTTATACTCCTTTCTTTCATGTATATAACTCACGTGCATGATTTAGCCGAAATTCAACAATGTGTTGGCTTCCACTTCAATGTGTTATACTCCTTTCTTTCATGTATATAACTCACGTGCATGATTTAGCTGAAATTCAACAATGTGTTGGCTTCCACTTCAATGTGTTATACTCCTTTCTTTCATGTATAAAATTCACGTGCATGATTTAGCTGAAATTCAACAATGTGTTGGCTTCCACTTCAATGTGTTATATTCCTTTCTTTCATGTATATAACTCACGTGCATGATTTAGCTGAAATTCAACAATGTGTTGGTTTCCACTTCAATGTGTTATACTCCTTTCTTTCATGTATATAACTCACGTGCATGATTTAGCTGAAATTCAACAATGTGTTGGCTTCCACTTCAATGTGTTATACTCCTTTCTTTCATGTATATAACTCACGTGGATGATTTAGCTGAAATTCAACAATGTGTTGGCTTCCACTTCAATGTGTTATACTCCTTTATTTCATGTATATAACTCACGTGCATGATTTAGCTGAAATTCAACAATGTGTTGGCTTCCACTTCAATGTGTTATACTCCTTTCTTTCATGTATATAACTCACGTGCATGATTTAGCTGAAATTCAACAATGTGTTGGCTTCCACTTCAATGTGTTATACTCCTTTCTTTCATGTATATAACTCACGTGCATGATTTAGCTGAAATTCAACAATGTGTTGGCTTCCAATTCAATGTGTTATACTCCTTTCTTTCATGTATATAACTCACGTGCATGATTTAGCTGAAATTCAACAATGTGTTGGCTTCCACTTCAATGTGTTATACTCCTTTCTTTCATGTATATAACTCACGTGCATGATTTAGCTGAAATTCAACAAAGTGTTGGCTTCCACTTCAATGTGTTATACTCCTTTCTTTCATGTATATAACTCACGTGCATGATTTAGCCGAAATTCAACAATGTGTTGGCTTCCACTTCAATGTGTTATACTCCTTTCTTTCATGTATATAACTCACGTGCATGATTTAGCTGAAATTCAACAATGTGTTGGCTTCCACTTCAATGTGTTATACTCCTTTCTTTCATGTATATAACTCACGTGCATGATTTAGCTGAAATTCAACAATGTGTTGGCTTCCACTTCAATGTGTTATACTCCTTTCTTTCATGTATATAACTCACGTGCATGATTTAGCTGAAATTCAACAATGTGTTGGCTTCCACTTCAATGTGTTATACTCCTTTCTTTCATGTATATAACTCACGTGCATGATTTAGCTGAAATTCAACAATGTGTTGGCTTCCACTTCAATGTGTTATACTCCTTTCTTTCATGTATATAACTCACGTGCATGATTTAGCTGAAATTCAACAATGTGTTGGCTTCCACTTCAATGTGTTATACTCCTTTCTTTCATGTATATAACTCACGTGCATGATTTAGCTGAAATTCAACAATGTGTTGGCTTCCACTTCAATGTGTTATACTCCTTTCTTTCATGTATAAAATTCACGTGCATGATTTAGCTGAAATTCAACAATGTGTTGGCTTCCACTTCAATGTGTTATACTCCTTTCTTTCATGTATATAACTCACGTGCATGATTTAGCTGAAATTCAACAATGTGTTGGCTTCCACTTCAATGTGTTATACTCCTTTCGTTCATGTATATAACTCACGTGCATGATTTAGCTGAAATTCAACAATGTGTTGGCTTCCACTTCAATGTGTTATACTCCTTTCTTTCATGTATATAACTCACGTGCATGATTTAGCTGAAATTCAACAATGTGTTGGCTTCCACTTCAATGTGTTATACTCCTTTCTTTCATGTATATAACTCACGTGCATGATTTAGCTGAAATTCAACAATGTGTTGGCTTCCACTTCAATGTGTTATACTCCTTTCTTTCATGTATATAACTCACGTGCATGATTTAGCTGAAATTCAACAATGTGTTGGCTTCCACTTCAATGTGTTATACTCCTTTCTTTCATGTATATAACTCACGTGCATGATTTAGCTGAAATTCAACAATGTGTTGGCTTCCACTTCAATGTGTTATACTCCTTTCTTTCATGTATACAACTCACGTGCATGATTTAGCTGAAATTCAACAATGTGTTGGCTTCCACTTCAATGTGTTATACTCCTTTCTTTCATGTATATAACTCACGTGCATGATTTAGCCGAAATTCAACAATGTGTTGGCTTCCACTTCAATGTGTTATACTCCTTTCTTTAATGTATATAACTCACGTGCATGATTTAGCTGAAATTCAACAATGTGTTGGCTTCCACTTCAATGTGTTATACTCCTTTCTTTCATGTATATAACTCACGTGCATGATTTAGCTGAAATTCAACAATGTGTTGGCTTCCACTTCAATGTGTTATACTCCTTTCTTTCATGAATATAACTCACGTGCATGATTTAGCTGAAATTCAACAATGTGTTGGCTTCCACTTCAATGTGTTATACTCCTTTCTTTCATGTATATAACTCACGTGCATGATTTAGCTGAAATTCAACAATGTGTTGGCTTCCACTTCAATGTGTTATACTCCTTACTTTCATGTATATAACTCACGTGCATGATTTAGCTGAAATTCAACAATGTGTTGGCTTCCACTTCAATGTGTTATACTCCTTTCTTTCATGTATATAACTCACGTGCATGATTTAGCTGAAATTCAACAATGTGTTGGCTTCCACTTCAATGTGTTATACTCCTTTCTTTCATGTATATAACTCACGTGCATGATTTAGCCGAAATTCAACAATGTGTTGGCTTCCACTTCAATGTGTTATACTCCTTTCTTTCATGTATATAACTCACGTGCATGATTTAGCTGAAATTCAACAATGTGTTGGCTTCCACTTCAATGTGTTATACTCCTTTCTTTCATGTATATAACTCACGTGCATGATTTAGCCGAAATTCAACAATGTGTTGGCTTCCACTTCAATGTGTTATACTCCTTTCTTTCATGTATATAACTCACGTGCATGATTTAGCTGAAATTCAACAATGTGTTGGCTTCCACTTCAATGTGTTATACTCCTTTCTTTCATGTATATAACTCACGTGCATGATTTAGCTGAAATTCAACAATGTGTTGGCTTCCAATTCAATGTGTTATACTCCTTTCTTTCATGTATATAACTCACGTGCATGATTTAGCTGAAATTCAACAATGTGTTGGCTTCCACTTCAATGTGTTATACTCCTTTCTTTCATGTATATAACTCACGTGCATGATTTAGCTGAAATTCAACAATGTGTTGGCTTCCACTTCAATGTGTTATACTCCTTTCTTTCATGTATATAACTCACGTGCATGATTTAGCCGAAATTCAACAATGTGTTGGCTTCCACTTCAATGTGTTATACTCCTTTCTTTCATGTATATAACTCACGTGCATGATTTAGCTGAAATTCAACAATGTGTTGGCTTCCACTTCAATGTGTTATATTCCTTTCTTTCATGTATATAACTCACGTGCATGATTTAGCTGAAATTCAACAATGTGTTGGTTTCCACTTCAATTTGTTATACTCCTTTCTTTCATGTATATAACTCACGTGCATGATTTAGCTGAAATTCAACAATGTGTTGGCTTCCACTTCAATGTGTTATACTCCTTTCTTTCATGTATATAACTCACGTGCATGATTTAGCTGAAATTCAACAATGTGTTGACTTCCACTTCAATGTGTTATACTCCTTTCTTTCATGTATATAACTCACGTGCATGATTTAGCCGAAATTCAACAATGTGTTGGCTTCCACTTCAATGTGTTATACTCCTTTCTTTCATGTATAAAATTCACGTGCATGATTTAGCTGAAATTCAACAATGTGTTGGCTTCCACTTCAATGTGTTATACTCCTTTCTTTCATGTATATAACTCACGTGCATGATTTAGCTGAAATTCAACAATGTGTTGGCTTCCACTTCAATGTGTTATATTCCTTTCTTTCATGTATATAACTCACGTGCATGATTTAGCTGAAATTCAACAATGTGTTGGTTTCCACTTCAATGTGTTATACTCCTTTCTTTCATGTATATAACTCACGTGCATGATTTACCTGAAATTCAACAATGTGTTGGTTTCCACTTCAATGTGTTATACTCCTTTCTTTCATGTATATAACTCACGTGCATGATTTAGCTGAAATTCAACAATGTGTTGACTTCCACTTCAATGTGTTATACTCCTTTCTTTCATGTATATAACTCACGTGCATGATTTAGCCGAAATTCAACAATGTGTTGGCTTCCACTTCAATGTGTTCTCCTTTCTTTCATGTATATAACTCACGTGCATGAATTAGCTGAAATTCAACAATGTGTTGGCTTCCACTTCAATGTGTTATACTCCTTTCTTTCATGTATAAAATTCACGTGCATGATTTAGCTGAAATTCAACAATGTGTTGGCTTCCACTTCAATGTGTTATACTCCTTTCTTTCATGTATATAACTCACGTGCATGATTTAGCTGAAATTCAACAATGTGTTGGCTTCCACTTCAATGTGTTATACTCCTTTCTTTCATGTATATAACTCACGTGCATGATTTAGCTGAAATTCAACAATGTGTTGGCTTCCACTTCAATGTGTTATACTCCTTTCTTTCATGTATATAACTCACGTGCATGATTTAGCTGAAATTCAACAATGTGTTGGCTTCCATTTCAATGTGTTATACTCCTTTCTTTCATGTATATAATTCACGTGCATGATTTAGTTGAAATTCAACAATGTGTTGGCTTCCACTTCAATGTGTTATACTCCTTTCTTTCATGTATATAACTCACGTGCATGATTTAGCTGAAATTCAACAATGTGTTGGCTTCCACTTCAATGTGTTATACTCCTTTCTTTCATGTATATAACTCACGTGCATGATTTAGCCGAAATTCAACAATGTGTTGGCTTCCACTTCAATGTGCTATACTCCTTTCTTTAATGTATATAACTCACGTGCATGATTTAGCTGAAATTCAACAATGTGTTGGCTTCCACTTCAATGTGTTATACTCCTTTCTTTCATGTATATAACTCACGTGCATGATTTAGCTGAAATTCAACAATGTGTTGGCTTCCACTTCAATGTGTTATACTCCTTTCTTTCATGTATATAACTCACGTGCATGATTTAGCTGAAATTCAACAATGTGTTGGCTTCCACTTCAATGTGTTATACTCCTTTCTTTCATGTATATAACTCACGTGCATGATTTAGCTGAAATTCAACAATGTGTTGGCTTCCACTTCAATGTGTTATACTCCTTTCTTTCATGTATATAACTCACGTGCATGATTTAGCTGAAATTCAACAATGTGTTGGCTTCCACTTCAATGTGTTATACTCCTTTCTTTCATGTATATAACTCACGTGCATGATTTAGCTGAAATTCAACAATGTGTTGGCTTCCACTTCAATGTGTTATACTCCTTTCTTTCATGTATATAACTCACGTGCATAATTTAGCTGAAATTCAACAATGTGTTGGCTTCCACTTCAATGTGTTATACTCCTTTCTTTCATATATATAACTCACGTGCATGATTTAGCTGAAATTCAACAATGTGTTGGCTTCCACTTCAATGTGTTATACTCCTTTCTTTCATGTATATAACTCACGTGCATGATTTAGCTGAAATTCAACAATGTGTTGGCTTCCACTTCAATGTGTTATACTCCTTTCTTTCATGTATATAACTCACGTGCATGATTTAGCTGAAATTCAACAATGTGTTGGCTTCCACTTCAATGTGTTATACTCCTTTCTTTCATGTATATAACTCACGTGCATGATTTAGCTGAAATTCAACAATGTGTTGGCTTCCACTTCAATGTGTTATACTCCTTTCTTTCATGTATATAACTCACGTGCAAGATTTAGCTGAAATTCAACAATGTGTTGGCTTCCACTTCAATGTGTTATACTCCTTTCTTTCATGTATATAACTCACGTGCATGATTTAGCTGAAATTCAACAATGTGTTGGCTTCCACTTCAATGTGTTATACTCCTTTCTTTCATGTATATAACTCACGTGCATAATTTAGCTGAAATTCAACAATGTGTTGGCTTCCACTTCAATGTGTTATACTCCTTTCTTTCATGTATATAACTCACGTGCATGATTTAGCTGAAATTCAACAATGTGTTGGCTTCCACTTCAATGTGTTATACTCCTTTCTTTCATGTATAAAATTCACGTGCATGATTTAGCTGAAATTCAACAATGTGTTGGCTTCCACTTCAATGTGTTATACTCCATTCTTTCATGTATATAACTCACGTGCATGATTTAGCTGAAATTCAACAATGTGTTGGCTTCCACTTCAATGTGTTATACTCCTTTCTTTCATGTATATAACTCACGTGCATGATTTAGCTGAAATTCAACAATGTGTTGGCTTCCACTTCAATGTGTTATACTCCTTTCTTTCATGTATATAACTCACGTGCATGATTTAGCCGAAATTCAACAATGTGTAGGCTTCCACTTCAATGTGTTATACTCCTTTCTTTAATGTATATAACTCACGTGCATGATTTAGCTGAAATTCAACAATGTGTTGGCTTCCACTTCAATGTGTTATACTCCTTTCTTTCATGTATATAACTCACGTGCATGATTTAGCTGAAATTCAACAATGTGTTGGCTTCCACTTCAATGTGTTATACTCCTTTCTTTCATGTATATAACTCACGTGCATGATTTAGCTGAAATTCAACAATGTGTTGGCTTCCACTTCAATGTGTTATACTCCTTTCTTTCATGTATATAACTCACGTGCATGATTTAGCTGAAATTCAACAATGTGTTGGCTTCCACTTCAATGTGTTATACTCCTTTCTTTCATGTATATAACTCACGTGCATGATTTAGCTGAAATTCAACAATGTGTTGGCTTCCACTTCAATGTGTTATACTCCTTTCTTTCATGTATACAACTCACGTGCATGATTTAGCTGAAATTCAACAATGTGTTGGCTTCCACCTCAATGTGTTATACTCCTTTCTTTCATGTATATAACTCACGTGCATAATTTAGCTGAAATTCAACAATGTGTTGGCTTCCACTTCAATGTGTTATACTCCTTTCTTTCATGTATATAACTCACGTGCATGATTTAGCTGAAATTCAACAATGTGTTGGCTTCCACTTCAATGTGTTATACTCCTTTCTTTCATGCATATAACTCACGTGCATGATTTAGCTGAAATTCAACAATGTGTTGGCTTCCACTTCAATGTGTTATACTCCTTTCTTTCATGTATATAACTCACGTGCATGATTTAGCTGAAATTCAACAATGTGTTGGCTTCCACTTCAATGTGTTATACTCCTTTCTTTCATGTATATAACTCATGTGCATGATTTAGCTGAAATTCAACAATGTGTTGGCTTCCACTTCAATGTGTTATACTCCTTTCTTTCATGTATATAACTCACGTGCATGATTTAGCTGAAATTCAACAATGTGTTGGCTTCCACTTCAATGTGTTATACTCCTTTCTTTCATGTATATAACTCACGTGCATGATTTAGCTGAAATTCAACAATGTGTTGGCTTCCACTTCAATGTGTTATACTCCTTTCTTTCATGTATATAACTCACGTGTATGATTTAGCTGAAATTCAACAATGTGTTGTCTTCCACTTCAATGTGTTATACTCCTTTCTTTCATGTATATAACTCACGTGCATGATTTAGCTGAAATTCAACAATGTGTTGGCTTCCAATTCAATGTGTTATACTCCTTTCTTTCATGTATATAACTCACGTGCATGATTTAGCTGAAATTCAACAATGTGTTGGCTTCCACTTCAATGTGTTATACTCCTTTCTTTCATGTATATAACTCATGTGCATGATTTAGCTGAAATTCAACAATGTGTTGGCTTCCACTTCAATGTGTTATACTCCTTTCTTTCATGTATATAACTCACGTGCATGATTTAGCTGATATTCAACAATGTGTTGGCTTCCACTTCAATGTGTTATACTCCTTTCTTTCATGTATATAACTCACGTGCATGATTTAGCTGAAATTCAACAATGTGTTGGCTTCCACTTCAATGTGTTATACTCCTTTCTTTCATGTATATAACTCACGTGCATGATTTAGCTGAAATTCAACAATGTGTTGGCTTCCACTTCAATGTGTTATACTCCTTTCTTTCATGTATATAACTCACGTGCATGATTTAGCTGAAATACAACAATGTGTTGGCTTCCACTTCAATGTGTTATACTCCTTTCTTTCATGTATATAACTCACGTGCATGATTTAGCTGAAATTCAACAATGTGTTGGCTTCCACTTCAATGTGTTATACTCCTTCTTTCATGTATATAACTCACGTGCATGATTTAGCTGAAATTCAACAATGTGTTGGCTTCCACTTCAATGTATTATACTCCTTTCTTTCATGTATATAACTCACGTGCATGATTTAGCTGAAATTCAACAATGTGTTGGCTTCCACTTCAATGTGTTATACTCCTTTCTTTCATGTATATAACTCACGTGCATGATTTAGCTGAAATTAAACAATGTGTTGGCTTCCACTTCAATGTGTTATACTCCTTTCTTTCATGTATATAACTCACGTGCATGATTTAGCTGAAATTCAACAATGTGTTGGCTTCCACTTCAATGTGTTATACTCCTTTCTTTCATGTATATAACTCACGTGCATGATTTAGCTGAAATTCAACAATATGTTGGCTTCCACTTCAATGTGTTATACTCCTTTCTTTCATGTATATAACTCACGTGCATGATTTAGCTGAAATACAACAATGTGTTGGCTTCCACTTCAATGTGTTATAATCCTTTCTTTCATGTATATAACTCACGTCCATGATTTAGCTGAAATTCAACAATGTGTTGGCTTCCACTTCAGTGTGTTATACTCCTTTCTTTCATGTATATAACTCACGTGCATGCGAAATGTAACGGCGTAAAGGATTTTGATCGCACTATACATGGATTCTGTGGTCGAACTGTGGCGTAGCTTGTGGAGGACATTCCCGTCGAAGAGATCTTCGTTGTCCTGGGAACGTAACGCCACAAACTTTAGAAAATTGCTTAAAATATTGTAATATAACCGAAATTTGGTGGTGGCGAAATTCATATGAACAAGACACGTGTGAAACTTCGTGCATACAGAGATTAGACATGCATACATACTACCAATGTAAATGTAGTCTAGACAACTCCAGCTATAGTTGTAAAAGGGGCGAGACATTTTTTCTAATCTACTATTTAAATCTTTACGGTGTCCTTGTATATACTATCGATGGCTGAGGCAATCAGCCATCTTTAATAGAACTAATTATACATAGGAAAATATTTTGTGTCATGA
This sequence comes from Bathymodiolus brooksi, assembly GCA_963680875.1. Lineage (NCBI taxonomy): Eukaryota > Metazoa > Mollusca > Bivalvia > Mytilida > Modiolidae > Bathymodiolus > Bathymodiolus brooksi. Next base: position 62,882,253 of record OY804575.1, read on the forward strand.
AGATGAAATACTAGTGCATTATATATTATGTGTTTTGTTCAAGATTATAGCGTTCTTTTAAATAACGTTGTTATAAGTGGGAGTTGGCATTTTACTCACATTTGGAAAACACTTTTGAAGATTGGGGCCATACAACTAATTTTAGCCCGTCACATTGTATTGAAATATAATGTACCGAGTAAGGAAAGTGGGCATTCGTGTATTTGTGTAAGGGCATCGATTTTGCGATTGGATTTTTTCACAAATATATTTTTATATTCAATAAAGATTTACTTCGGTTTTCGAGATGTCAGGAGTAAACATTTAGAATATTAAAGTATGCGAGAGCGCTAATCTTCATGAAATAGTTAACTTTTTTGTTACTTACGATGTCTTCTGCCTTGGGTGTTTTGCAAACTTTGGTTTTATTAGAGATACAAGCAGTCATAAATGGAAGGTTAAGATGCAAATTTTATTCTGTTATACGTGCATCCAACCATGTGAACAATGTAACAACATTTCTTGTCATTCTATGTGTATGCTTAATATGCCAGAAGTTATTAACAATAGTTATTAAAGAAAATTAAATAAATGTCCAAGTTTATCTTATTGCACATACAATAGTTAAACGTATTAAGGTTGTGCTAAGATTGTGCTATACATAAGTTATTACCGATATTTAGTTAAAGAGTGAAGGAATGTAGACCCAAAAAAATAGATTTAACTCAAATTCAACAATGTGTTGGCTTCTACTTCAATGTGTTGTACTTCTTTCATTTATGTATATAAATCACGTACATGCGATATGTGAGGGACAAGATGACTGTCATGCCACTGATTGGATGCATTGGTCTAACTGTAGTTTAACTTGTGGAGTACGTTTCCGACAGAAAGCGCTTTGTTGTTCTGTAAAACAACCTACTTTTGAAAATTGCTTAAAATATTGTAATATAACCGAAATTTGGTGGTGGCGAAATTCATATGAACAAGACACGTGTGAAACTTCGTGCATACAGAGATTAGACATGCATACATACTACCAATGTAAATGTAGTCTAGACAACTCCAGCTATAGTTGTAAAAGGGGCGAGACATTTTTTCTAATCTACTATTTAAATCTTTACGGTGTCCTTGTATATACTATCGATGGCTGAGGCAATCAGCCATCTTTAATAGAACTAATTATACATAGGAAAATATTTTGTGTCATGAAGATGAAATACTAGTGCATTATATATTATGTGTTTTGTTCAAGATTATAGCGTTCTTTTAAATAACGTTGTTATAAGTGGGAGTTGGCATTTTACTCACATTTGGAAAACACTTTTGAAGATTGGGGCCATACAACTAATTTTAGCCCGTCACATTGTATTGAAATATAATGTACCGAGTAAGGAAAGTGGGCATTCGTGTATTTGTGTAAGGGCATCGATTTTGCGATTGGATTTTTTCACAAATATATTTTTATATTCAATAAAGATTTACTTCGGTTTTCGAGATGTCAGGAGTAAACATTTAGAATATTAAAGTATGCGAGAGCGCTAATCTTCATGAAATAGTTAACTTTTTTGTTACTTACGATGTCTTCTGCCTTGGGTGTTTTGCAAACTTTGGTTTTATTAGAGATACAAGCAGTCATAAATGGAAGGTTAAGATGCAAATTTTATTCTGTTATACGTGCATCCAACCATGTGAACAATGTAACAACATTTCTTGTCATTCTATGTGTATGCTTAATATGCCAGAAGTTATTAACAATAGTTATTAAAGAAAATTAAATAAATGTCCAAGTTTATCTTATTGCACATACAATAGTTAAACGTATTAAGGTTGTGCTAAGATTGTGCTATACATAAGTTATTACCGATATTTAGTTAAAGAGTGAAGGAATGTAGACCCAAAAAAATAGATTTAACTCAAATTCAACAATGTGTTGGCTTCTACTTCAATGTGTTGTACTTCTTTCATTTATGTATATAAATCACGTACATGCGATATGTGAGGGACAAGATGACTGTCATGCCACTGATTGGATGCATTGGTCTAACTGTAGTTTAACTTGTGGAGTACGTTTCCGACAGAAAGCGCTTTGTTGTTCTGTAAAACAACCTACTTTTGAAAATTGCTTAAAACATTGTAATTTAACCGAAATTTGGTGGTGGGCAAATTCATATGAACAAGACACGTGTAGCACATCGTGCACACATGGACCATACGGTGATAAATCTTACCAATGTAAATGTATCGCTACAGAGAAATATCATTATAGTTGTGAAACGGGTAAGACGATTTATTTTTAAAATAATTCTTCAATATAATCATTGAGTGCCATTGTGAAGGTCAGAATCTCTTCGCATTTATTGGAGAGAAAAAAAACTGACATTTTAAAGTTAATTGAAAAGGCATGATTGTGCTTTAAAATTATTTTACTAATGTCTAGTACATCACATTATATCTAACAAGCGAAAATTTGAAATGTGTACATTGTACGTCTCTTTTGAAATTAAAATCATAGCATTTTCTTTGTTGAGGATTGTTGTAACTATTAACATTTTGTATTCCTGAAGCACCTTTGGCTACAAATCTCAACCATAACACGCCATCTACTTGTGACCATGGACGAGTTGGATTTAAGGATTTGCGTAGCCTAAATTGTTGATCATACATGTATACTCTATCAAAAGTAGCATCCGCCAAGGCACCTCTTATAATTGACATATAAGTAAACAATTCGGATGCCATGGTAGTGTGGTTTTCTACCAATATTTTGGCATAATTCAAAAAGGCATCTGTCCATGAATCTATGTTTTCAATGTGTTTAGCTTTAACAACTTTGTTCATTTGCTGAATAACCAAACGACCATTATCAACACGGATGCAATTTTGCATTTCCTTAGGAACAGTAAAATTATTTCTAAATAAAATAGCTAAATCAATATAACCCATGTTCCAAATTGTTTCTTTGGTGTTTTGACTCACAAAAATTTCTAAATTCGCTGGAAAAGGGCATTAATAACGGATCTGGATTAACATGAGAAGGTGCTAAATTTAAAAGTTCCTCACCATTTACAATATTTGAACCGGTTTGGACTGCCCGAGAACCTTGTGGCTGCAGAACTTGTCGCTGAACGTCTTGCAGCTCTCTTACTGCTGGAATGGGATCTTGTATCTGGTGCTCTTGTTGTATCTGTGGTTGTATTTGCTGTAAATGTTGTCGTTGAATTTGCATTGCTCTTGTGGCCGTTCCTGTCCCTGTCGACTTCTCCGATTGATGTTTTCATTAACTTCAACTGCTTCTTGGGGGGTTTCGGTTCCTTAATCGTTGTCGATAGGCTAACCAGTTTTCATTAATGGGTCTTCTTACTGGTCGAGCCCTAGGCATGTATAATTTAAGATCGAATTAGTATACATGTATTAGCATATGAATTTATTAAGTTTACCTATGTACATGTAAATTAAGATTAAATTAGTATTAATTATGTATATATATGTGCATGTAAATTAAGATCCCTTGTAAAGAGAACCACCGACTTTACAAGTAACTGGTAAACTTATCACATAAGATTCGAGTGTACCTTTTTGAAAGCTTATAAAGGGGGCTCGAACTCGGTCTGCAGCGGTGATAATATAGTTGTCCGAGATCTACATTAATTATTATGTATCTGTACTTGATAATAATATTCTATTGCACATAATTTACCTATGCACATGTAAATTTAAATAAGGTAAGTATTTGCTGAGGTTTAAACTAATTTTGAAAAAAAGGTTTGAAAATATGCTTATTTTAAAGGGGCATTAGCTACGATTTTGACCAAAAACAATTTATGTTTTGGAAATTGGTAAATAGCTTTAAAATGATGAAATAAAGGTAAATATTTCACATTAAACAGCTTATCGAACCACTTTTCGCCTTTTGAGAACGAAAATTATTAGCTATTTCCTTGCAAGCAAATAATTTGACCTCGCTTTTTCCGTATGCAACTGACCTTACTAGTGACAGGTAAAATCGAATAATTTGTATTTTGTCGCTTATTAACTGCAAACTTGCATGGTTCTTTGGCCGTAAGTAACACCGACTAAAAGCAGATTCATAAAAATTAAGTGCATTGTTGTACCGATTTAATGACGATTCGACAAACTCCGTAAGCAATGTCGATAATTAATAAGATGGCGTCAATCTCTTGATCGATCTCAAAACACGAGCAGTTGCACGATTTTTCCCTGATGCGCGTACATTTCATAACATTTATAAGTAACAGAAACACGTTTTATTAAGGCATCAATCATATCTGATAGTTTTTACGGGTAACAAAAATTTACGATTTGGCAGATAATGCCCCTTTAAACAAAGAGTAGTACACGTGCAAAATACTAAAAACTAGAACGACTATAGTAACCAATTCCTTATTGAAAACTAAATAACTTTTATGAAAATAATTAACACACTTGTAAGCAGGTATAGTGTATATACTTACAATTTATACCATTCCGTCTCCAAGGAAAGCTACTTTGAATTAAAATGATTAAAACAGCTATCAGAATAGTTAAGAATTCCTTCTAAATTAACACAAACATTAATTTCCTACACATGCTTTTAAAGTAGAAATATTAATAGCCTCTTTAAAACAAAGTATAAATGTTTTAACCAATATTTAACGCAAAACAAAAATAAGGAAAAAAATTGAACCGAAAAGAAAAAACGGCATGAATAAAATATACTTATCTTAGCAGTTGAGAACTTTTCCTGGTTAATCCGATTTGAAGTGTACTGGTGTCGTTCCAAAAATGTTGTGTGCAAATATAACTTATTTCCACACACTTTATATCAAAACTTCGCACGATAGAAGCATGCAAAGCATGCTCTTTCAGGCACACTTGAATACGTGTACGGAAAAGATACCTGTAATGGCTTTCTTTAAATTATGGATTAACAAATTCGTGCTATAAAACATGGAATTAACATTTCAAGAAAATAAATCAATTTAATACTGAAAATATTAAATTTAATTATTAAAATTACTGACATTAGTAAACTATACGGCATAGCGCAAGACTTACGAACTTGTGACAGTTTCCAGTACTTAATTCACATAGCTGTCTACCGGGTGGCCGATAATGTATAGGGGGTGTCAGGTTAGGATTCGGAACAAACCTCTTTTGTAGATTTTGAAGGGAAATAGTTATATTATAGCCTCCACAGAAGGCTAATTAGCTTCCATCATAACTCTTCACCATTTTCCAGTGACAATCAAAATGCATTGTCCCAACCCTACCTGATTTTTGTATAATTTTATTAGATATTGTTCAAATTGTTTTTGCCCTCAATATACTATAGTTATTTGCCGAAGGACAACAAACGACCAACAATTAAGGTTATATTCAGTTGTCTCAAATGACATAAAATCAACACACTGTTACGTTATACATCCTTTAAATTACAGTGGAACAAATAACAACGACATCTAAACTGCTGAATCGAATTAAGACTACATTACCAAGACCGGTATCTACGAGAAATCAGAGGACGACACCAGCTAAAACACGTGAAACAACACACACAACAACGGTTACTACAATTAGATCTACAGTCCTTCACACTGTAGAAGTGTTGGGACAACCAGTGCACGCCAATCGACCTTATCAACAACAGATAAAAGAAGAACACTGACTACGGGTATGAATTATTGCTGCATCTGTTTTTATTTTCTATTTTAAAATACTGTAATAGTCAAATATATGACACAATAAAATAACACAACATAATCTCACCCCTAGATACTTGTGACAATTTGCACGGCTCAATCCACAGGGGTGTTCAACGGGTTTCCATGTGACCATAACGGAACATAGGTGGGTGACGAAAAAAACCTATATATTGTATATTAGGAGAGAGAGTAGGCGCATTACAAAAATGCATCGCTGCTAACAACGCTATTTGTCTGCCTATCATAACTCTCCACCCGTTTTCAGTGCCAGTCAAGACTCGTTCTCCCATCACTCCCTTATTTTTGTATATCCATTTATATATTTTTGAATTTGTTTGCATTGAATATTTGCCACTGGATTTTAAGCAACTACCAATCGAAGCTCTTCCAGTTGTCTCGCATGTTATAGCATCGGCATCAAACACATAATACAGTACAAATAATGGTTATTCCATTATGGCTGCTTATTTGTACATATATTCCGATTGTTTAATAGACGAGTATGTTTTTATTTCTAAGGGTCTTGTAGGTGTCTAAGTAAATAATAAAACTTGTCCACTCCGCGGTATAGCTTAAATATTGCTAAAGTTGGCGTTAACCACCAATCAATCAATTATGGATGCTTAAATGTATGTAATATATTAGATAGTAACAAATAGCAAATCATCGGCTATCAGTTTAGTACTTAATTCAAGAGTTTGGCTGCTGTAAAAGTGACGAGGTGTATTCGGTAGAACTTTATGATAAGGTTTGTCAGTCACGTTACGTGTAGATGGTTGGTGAGTATCTCCGGTTTGTTCGTTATCCCTCCACCATTAATACAGTCTGTACGATCTAGAATGGAAATAAAATGTTGTTGAAAAAGATATAAATCGTTTGGCAATAAGATTAAAACCTGGACGTAGGCTAAAAATGTAAAATGTCATTGATTATGATGGAAGGTTTTGTAGGATTTTTTTTCAATAGAAATATCGTCTATTTAATAAATATTTATCGGGCTTGCAAACACCGTTTTTAAACGTTACTTTGATGTATACTTTTTGGATCCGAGTTCCGATCATGTCAAACCAAAGACTGTTAAATGTTCCCAACATTTTCTACCGATCACGTTACAATGTACTCGTGTTCTACCTCGATATTGTCCTTTTTCTTTTGTTTGGCAATTGTGTTGTCTGTCTTTCTTGAATTTACGGATTCTGATTACCGTAAAAGTACTCATTTTCGCTTATTTCGAGGAGGACGTCAGACAGTGAAAAATAGAACCCTCGAAAAATTGTAACAAAAGATTACTTGTGTCAGTCCTTGATAGTAGTAACTTCAACCCAACATGTTAACTTTTCGTATTCTTTACATGATCAATGTGGAGTATTTCTATCAAGTGTGTTTTGTGAACTTTTTATTTTGTGCAAAATGTATACTATATATTTAATTATTGGTATTTTATACAGATATATCATGTTTGGGAGGGGTATTTGCGAAAAATACAAGTCGCATGGCCAGGGAAATTTAGTCTCAAGTCTGGTATTTTTCGCAAATACCCCTCCCAAGCATGATATATCTGTTTAATTACACCAAATATTATTTAGAACACTGGCTAAATAAATAATACCTTTTGTTTGTCGTTTTCAGGACTTAACATGGTGTATCTGTTTAATTCTACCGAATGATGTTACATAAAACGCACAACTGATAACGTTTTACAAATTTTGTTACAAGCGTCTCGGTGAAGGGTAAAAACGGCAAATACAATTTTGCAAATACCATGAAAAAAAGTTAAATCTTATGCAAATACAAGTAAAAATTCTGCAAATTCACAATGCAAGGCCTGAATTTGTAAAAAAGATCACGGCTATTAACCAATCAGAATCCAGCATTCTTATATAAGGTGTAATTATTATATAAAGTTGAAGTATTTTCCGGTATTTCGTTTTCATTGTGTATCCGATTGTCTCCCGTGTAACCATACAATTCAATTCTATTTATAGTTTTCAGGCCAACTGATCATTTCAAACTGTTTTATGATCATGACCTCCTATTATAGTTATAATAATTCTTTATTCCATAAGCAAATACAACTTATAGGATTTACAATACAAATACATTTTACATTATACAATATTATACAATTATAACCAATATAATATAATATAATATAATATAATATAATATAATATAATATAATATTGTTAAGTCCCGGGGGTTTGGTTTAAATCCCTGAACTTAACTGTGTGGGTCTCCGGTGAAGGAAATAATAATAAGAATCACTGGAAGTTCATATATTTATATTATCTGTCAGGATAAATAATATCAGCATTAAATAGCATACAGTGGATCATAGACACATGAAATGAATAATAATCTATAAGATAAGGTGCATTTGTCTTAAGTATATATAATTAAAAGGTGCACAAAACCCTACTTGGTGCACTTAAATCTGCTTGGTGCAAATTGTATCAGCTGATAGCTGATCAACCTGCATAATTTCTAATTGTATAATATTATTGGAAATAATATTTAAAGTCAGTCTATCATTAATTAAAGATTGACCACCAAGTAATTCCGCTTGGTGTAGATAAATATTTTGAGCACCAATCAATTCCGCTTGGTGCAATATATATTTTGAATGTACCGGCTAAATATAGACTAACGGTAAATAGAAAGATATTTATAACGTCAATAAATTGACATTTACCAGTTTCTTTGCACCGAGCAATTGTTGCTGGGTCATTTCTATCTTTCATATATCAGCAAATATAATATTATTATTTATGATTCATAACAGCATTACATGAATCCGAGTTCAGAAGAAGCTGACTCGGTGCACCGACTTCGTTATTTATAGTCAAAATATCGATGACGTAGTACACACACTTCCAGAATACACACATCGTGCATTATGGCGCCTGAAGTGAAAGTACAAGTCAACAGACGAAAATGGACAAATGCATCTTCAAATGAAGTTGATACTTCAATCAAATGAAATAATTTAGTATCATAACCCTCAGGTAAATTAGTACTTCCCTGAAAATTATTGATCGAAGCGTATTAATTGACATCTGCATGGATCAAACGTGGAACCAAACATCACGATAAAAATATACGATGTACATAATTTAACCATGTGTTAAATTACCGGGGCGTAACACTACCCCTCACCTTCTGAAAAAGGATTTGTCCTCAAATCTACGAGCTAATATACCATGCAGATGGCAACTAAATTACTGTATGAAACTTCCTTCTGTTCATAAATACTATAGAATCAACACACATTTTTATAACCACCGATGTCTGGTGCAGAAAGATGAGAGACATTGAAATATAAAAAAACAATTGAGCAACAACCACAAATATATATAGCCTTCACAAATTTCAGTCTCTGTCTGATACAATGTCTATATAATACAGTTTATAATAAATATTTCCCAATGGAATGTTCACCATTTTAGAATCTTAATTCAGTCTATTGCTGATATACAGTCACTACACTATAATATAGTTTATAAACATTCTCCCACACAAATGCATATATAAGAGTTGCTCAAATGTAATAATGATAACAATAAATACCCAAGATCAATCATCATTATCTACTCAGTAATTGATTTACATATTACTTTCTGCACCACCATCAATAAATAAATATTTGAGGATTTCCTCAAAATAACAAGATGCATTAGCATCAATTGCAAGTTTAAAACATACTTGAACTACCCAATTACTCTTATGTATTGACAAGAACATAAGAATTTACTGCATAATATAAAACAAAAAAATCACCACTAGTTATTCTAAAACTCGTATCATTTTCAGAACTTTAAATCACTCGGAGTTCTTGAGAAAAATGGCTCACAAGAACTCGAAGTGCAACAAGGTTGATACATAAACAACCTTCTTAAACTATAACTATAACTTTTATAACCACCCCCCACGGGACAGGGGTACACTATTGAAAATCTCCAACAACCATTGGTAGATTTCAATATCAAGAACAATAAATGTTCTATATTACAAACACAGAAATAACAGTAGTAGGCCAAGGATGCCATCTACTGAGTTAAATTTTGAAAGTAGACATAGTTAATTAATACATAATAATATAAATATCAAGTCAATCTTGAAGATGTCCTTGCAAAATATCTACAATTCTCTTCTCTAATAAACAATGGAGATGAGATAACTGGTAAAAGTTACATTCCCTCTGCAATTCACGAAGGGCAATGATAGTTCTGGGAAAGGTAGAGAGATCTGCATTTTAACTTGAACGCAAGTAATTTAATATGTGAATAAAATGACGGGGATCTCTGTCCAGGAAATATGTATAAATATTGTCCACACTATACGGTTTCATAGGTGACTCCTTCAAGACCATGTATGATAGGATTGATGACGGGTCGCTTTGTAAAGTTGGAACACATGTTTCAAACCTGGAACCACCGACATTCAAAATGATGCGCGATTTTTGGCACTCTGCCATGGTTTTTAATTGTAATATGTGCTTAGGGGTTAGTTCATAGATCACCTCCTCCCTAGTTTCATCAGTCTTTAATGCAGGTACATATTCATCTGTAGCAAATACTGAAATACAGGTGTCGTCTTCATTAATACGTTTGGCACTAGTACTAGATTGAGCTTTCACCTCAGTACTTTTTACAATATTATTAAAATCATCACAGCTATTTACAATGTCAGTGACAATAGTAGGTTGAAATGGTTCATCCAAGCAAATAGTGGCAATACTTGGTGATTTAATTTGTACAACTTCCGGTGAATTTGGCACAGAATTTATTGGTGAAATAATATTTGGAATACATGTAGGTGGAGTGAGAGTTGGTACATACAGGTAGGAATTATTCACTGGAGCAGCTATTCTGTTTTTTGGTTTTATAATTATTAATCTGGACTCTGGTACAGGTGTAATTGATCTACCTGTAGATCTCGCTGGTGAATGTTTACTTTTCCTTTCTGCTCTAGCACTGTTCCTATTCTCCTTATTGTCTTTTTTTTCCTTTTTCTTTTTGTCCTTCTCTTTCTTTTCATTCACAGTTACTTCAGATGGTACTATTGTGTTATTTGATGTACATGTATTTTCAATTGTTATTACTAACTCTCTACTTTCTTTTTTAAATTAGATATATTTTTGAAAATGCAATCTCAACCATTCCAAAATTTTCAGCAATTTAAGTTTCTTTTGTATATTTGTTTGTTTGTTTGTTTTTTGTTTTTTTTTAAACCCTGACATTTTGAGATCTATGTTAAGGAAAATGTCTGTTCACCAATATATAATTTTAATCGGTCATGGTGCACAACCTTGGGTTTTGCTCTAGGACTTCTTTTAATCCTATATATCACATCATTTATTCTTTCTGTGACTAAGAAAGGACCTTGCCAGGGCCTCTGCAATTTAGGATTTAATCCTTTTGTACGAAGAGGATTATAAAACCATACAGCATCACCAGCATTATAACTATTAAATGTTTACTTCTGTCATACAACCGCTTCATATTATTACTAGACAAAGCAATATGCTTTTTAGCAAATTCATGGATCTTTTCTAGTTTCGTAGACAAACTAAAAACATATCCAGATCTATATTCTGGGACAATATAATTGGAATCAGGGTGTCCAATAACAAGATCTATTGGTAAATTAATAGTACGGCCAAACATCATTTCATAAGGTGAAACTTTTGTAGTTTCATGAACAGCAGCTCGATACGCCATCATGAGCAAAAATATATATTCATCCCAGTCTTTCTGATTTTCAGATACAAAACTGGCCAGCATATTTTCTATGGTAGCATTAAATCTTTCTACCATGCCATCACTTTGTGGCCTTAAACTTGTTGTTCTGGTTTTGTGTAAACCTAAAAGTTTACACATTTCTTTAAAAACCTGCAACTCAAAATTAGAACCTTGGTCAGAGTGAATCTCCATGGGCACGCCCAATATAGAAATAACTCTGTCGACCAGTTTATTAGCAACTGTTGTAGCTTCTTGATCCCGGATGGGAATAGCTTCTTCCCATTTTGAAAAATAGTCACCAACCACCAAAAGATATCGATTTCCCTTATTTGTCCTGGGTAAAGGACCTAAAATATCTACTGCAATGCGTTCTAAGGGAGCTCCAACATTATATTGTTGGAGTGGAGCACGTGGCTTTTTATTAGGGCGCTTTTTAGATGCACAAATATCACAATGTCTACACCAATTTTCTACATCCTGCTTTTGTTTAAACCAAGAATATCTTTCCCTGACTTTGGAAAGAGTCTTCTTAATTCCTAAATGTCCCCCAGTGACACTATTATGTAATTGTGTCAAAACAAATTTGATCAAAGTCTGGGGTAATACTACAAGCCATTTTTCTCCATGCCCATCTGCATTCTCCCACTTACGATATAAGATACCTGCTTTTAGATAAAGGGTATCCCATCTAGACCAATGCTATTTTACAGGACTACAAGGAGAGACTGTTTCCCATACAGGTTTCTCTCCCTTTTCTTTCCATGATATTAGAAAATTTAGATCTATATCATTTTTCTGATATTCAATCAATTTTTCTGCTGTCAAGTCAAAAGAGCTGTCACTATCCAATTTGGAAGGATCATTTCCCCGCTCTATGGCTTCATGGTTACTCATAGAGGGTGATTTATCCAATCTTTTACCAGATCGGGTAGTTACGTAAACAACTGCATTTTCTTCAATCAGCATCTGATCAACATAGGTAGAGTTATCTCCCATGTTATCATTAATATTAATATCACTATTTCTAGGGCTCTTATCCCCTGACTCTATTTCAAGCTGACATTTTTGTTCTGTCCTGCTACAGTGACTGCAATTTTCTTTATGACAAGGTCTTCGTGACATGGCATCAGCATTTGCATGTGAGCGGCCTGCACGGTGTTCAATTTCAAAATCATAAGCAGCTAAAATTTCAAACCATCTTGCTATTTGACCTTCTGGGTTTTTAAAATTCAGCAACCATCTTAATGCACCATGGTCACTCCTGACCAGGAAATGTCTCCCATATAAATAATGGTGAAAATGCTTAATGGAGGCCACAACGGCTAAAAGTTCTCGTCTGGTTACACAATATTTCCGTTCTGTTCTGCTAAAAGCTTTACTATAGTAAGCTATAACTTTCTCTTTTCCATCTTGGATCTGAGATAATACTGCACCCATGCATGTATTACTTGCATCTGTATCAAGGATAAAAGAATCCTCATTTCTGGGATAAGCAAGAATTGGGGTATTGGTCAAAGCTTGCTTTAAATTTTCAAATGCCATTTGACATTCCTCTGTCCATACAAAAGACTGATTTTTCTCAGTTAATTTATGTAGAGGTCTTGCAATGTTTGCAAAATGAAATATGAATTTGCGATAATAGGAACACAAACCTAAAAATGACCTAACTTCTTTTACATTTTTAGGAACTGGCCACTCAGAAACCGCTTTAGTCTTTTCAGGGTCAGTGGACACACCATCTTCGCTTACTACATGCCCTAAGTATGTGACACGTTTCTGGAAAAATCTGCATTTCTTAGAATTTAATTTTAAATTAGCTTGTTTTAACCTATGAAGTACTTCTTCAAGGTTTTTAATTTGTTCCTCAAATGTTTTAGCAAAAACTATAATGTCATCAAGATATACAAGACATGTTTTCCAAGTTAATCCTGCTAAAATGTTCAGCATAAGTCTTTCAAATACTGCAGGGGCATTAGAAAGTCCAAAAGCTAAGACAGTAAATTGCCAAAGTCCACTACCTGGGAAAGCAAAGGCCGTCTTAGGTCGATCCTCAGGTGCGATAGAGACCTGATGATAACCGTTTTTTAAGTCTAACGTACTGTACCATTTTGCTCCAGATATGGCATCTAATGTATCATCAATACGAGGAAGTAAGTGAGAATCCTTAACTGTATAGTGATTTAATAAACGGAAGTCTATTGCAAATCGAATAGAGGAATCTTTCTTCCGCAAAATAACAACAGGAGAGCACCAGGGACTAGTACTGGGCTCAATAATTCCTTGTTCTGCCATCTTTTCAATTTCAGCTTCAGCCTCCTGTATTTTTGAAAGAGGTACCCTGCGAGGGTGCTGTTTCACAGGAAGGGACTGACCAGTATCAATAGTGTGTTCTATCATTTCAGTCCTACCAATATCAGTTGAGGACTTAGAAAAAGAATCTTGAAACTTTAATAAAAGATTCTTAAAACTCACTTTTTGATTTTCTGCTAACTCATTTATATTATTATCAAAAATTGTTTTGATATGTTCCGGCCATTGAATTGTCTCCCTTTGTACATTACAATTCACTGCATTTATATTATGACATTCCTCTATCACGTCAATTTCAATTGGTTCTAACTGAGCAGCAATAGTGTTTTTCTGAAGAACATGTTCTTGGTCAGAAATATTCAAAATTTTTATTGGAATAAACCCACAATTGGGTTGTACAACTGCTTTAGCTATTAATAAGCCATGTTTTTCAACAAATTTAGTAACTGGTTCAACTAGACCAGTCATTCCTTTAACTATTGGATCCATAGCTCTGCCAGCAACTATGGTTTCACTAGATGGGGGTAGGACAATTTTCTCATATATACCAATCCTACAACAGGTAGCTTTGCCATTATTTTTATATTTAAAACAAGGTATCTCATTACCTCTGTACCTAATACAGCTTTTGCTTAACAGGACATCACAATTATTTATTTCAAGAAAATCCATTCCTAGGATTCCCTCAATTGGTATATTTGCAATCAGAACTTTATGCTTTATTAAATTCTTTCCAAGTTTTAATTCAACTGCAATTTGACCCAGAAATGATGAAATTTCCCCAGTTGCAGTCTTCATTTTAATATTTACAGGTAAAATTTCAGGTTTCAAGGAAGGATCAATAGTGTTAAGAAATTTTTGGCTTAAAATTTTAACACTAGCCCCAGTATCTACTAACATAGATATGGGTTTACTGCAAATCATTGTATCTATATAAATTCCTTCCTCAGGTGTTCCCCAACTAGTTATATTTACTGTTGTGGGCCGTTCTGCTGCTGTCGAGCTCCGGCCCATGAATTCGACTGATGATAGTTTCCCTGACCTTGATTTGAGTCATGGTAACTATTGCTTCTCCAACCGTTATTTTGATTATTTCGGTGATTAAACCGATTATTTCCCTCGTTCTGATTAGTTTGAGAAAAAGGAGGACTTTTTCTCCCTTGGTAATTATTGGAATATCTATTTCTATTGTTATTTCTGTTTTGTTTTATTTCTTGGGACAAGGTAGATAACTCTTTCTTAAGATCACCTATTATTTCTTTAATATCCTTTCCCATATCTGCATTTTTGTATTTGTCTGTAATTACCGGCAATACTGATTTTGTCTCGCCAAGCATTTTACCTCGGTGATTATCAGCTTGTTTAAAGGTCTCTAATCTAACTGCTAAAATTTCTGCCTCATTGATATTATAAAGCCTGGCCTCCCTTATCCTGAGCCGCATGTCAGGATCTTTCAATGCATCTATGAATTGATCTAATGCCAATACATCAGTAACAGAAGAAGGGGCACCAGGATAAGCACACCGAGTCAACTTTTTAATATCTTGACTGAGAACAGAGAGAGACTCGTTATCTTTTCTCACTCTTGTTTGTAGTCGAGCCCTGAATATTTCAGATCTATGCAAAAACCCAAATCTGTTATGAAGAGCATGAACTAGACTATCATAATCTCGTCTTTTATCACCATCTAATTCACTGAGAATGGCTCGGGCAGCACCCTTTAAACTGCTAGCTAAACATAATGATTTTATATTATAATTCCAACCATTAACTTCAGATAAAATTTGAAACTGGCTAAGATATTCTTCAATATCTTCAGTACCATCATATGGCTGGGGTTTCATATTTATTCTGACATTATGTGTCAAATTAACACCCGAGTTTGGATGAGATTGCATACCAATAGTTGTATTATTATTATTTTGATACATGTATCTGAATGATGTTGGTATGTGATTACTGCTTTGTTTAGGTATAGGCTGTGGCACTACTTGAATTTCACTCGGTTCATCTCGATGAACATCTGCTGCATGTATATATTGAGTATTGTTTGGTCTTGTCCTCAAACAGTTTATTTCTTGAAATATGTTGGAAACTTGTTCTTGCATATATTCTTTCATATTGCTAATTTTGTCATGAAACCTGTCTTGAATCATAGACAGATTAACAGCATTATCTTCTGCTATAGTTTTAAATGTATCCCTAATTTCATTTTTTAGTAAATGAAGAATTTCTCCTATAGAATGAGGATATTCTTGAGAAATGTTTGATTGGTGCATATTGTGATTTGATTCAAAAGAATCCTGCGAACTAGTACTCAATTCATGTGTTTCGTTCACCACTGTATCATTACTCCCAATAGACAACCTGCTAGTTGGTTCAAATTGAATAGTATCAGACTGCAATGAATCATCCATTTTCCAATTGATTCCTATTATTTTCAAACTAACACCAGATAATTTCCTTTCTTTTTATAATTTTTAAGGAATATTTTAATCCCACTTCTGACACCAGTGTTAAGTCCCAGGGGTTTGGTTTAAATCCCTGAACTTAACTGTGTGGGTCTCCGGTGAAGGAAATAATAATAAGAATCACTGGAAGTTCATATATTTATATTATCTGTCAGGATAAATAATATCAGCACTAAATATCATACAGTGGATCATAGACACATGAAATGAATAATAATCTATAAGATAAGGTGCATTTGTCTTAAGTATATATAATTAAAAGGTGTTTGGGCACTCGGTGCACAAAACCCTACTTGGTGCACTTAAATCTGCTTGGTGCAAATTGTATCAGCTGATAGGTGATCAACCTGCATAATTTCTAATTGTAAAATATTATTGCAAATAATATTTAAAGTCAGTCTATCATTAATTAAAGATTGACCACCACGTAATTCCGCTTGGTGTAGATAAATATTTTGAGCACCAAGCAATTCCGCTTGGTGCAATATATATTTTGAATGTACCGGCTAAATATAGACTAACGGTAAATAGAAAGATATTTATAACGTCAATAAATTGACATTTACCAGTTTCTTTGCACCGAGCAATTGTTGCTGGGCCATTTCTATCTTTCATATATCAGCAAATATAATATTATTATTTATGATTCATAACAGCATTACATGAATCCGAGTTCAGAAGAAGCTGACTCGGTGCACCGACTTCGTTATTTATAGTCAAAATATCGATGACGTAGTACACACACTTCCAGAATACACACATCGTGCATTATGGCGCCTGAAGTGAAAGTACAAGTCAACAGACGAAAATGGACAAATGCATCTTCAAATGAAGTTGATACTTCAATCAAATGAAATAATTTAGTATCATAACCCTCAGGTAAATTAGTACTTCCCTGAAAATTATTGATCGAAGCGTATTAGTTGACATCTGCATGGATCAAACGTGGAACCAAACATCACGATAAAAATATACGATGTACATAATTTAACCATGTGTTAAATTACCGGGGCGTAACAATATAATATAATATAATATAATATAATATAATATAATATAATATAATATAATATAATATAATATAGCGGAGAATAACATACATAATAAAAATAATTTTCAACAGAAATACATGTATATAAGTTTTACAATCAATTAATTACCGGTCTTACGAATTTTTTCTGCAATATATTAATATTTTCCTATATTATTTAATTCTTTAACATTACGTACAGATAGTAACTGTATCAATTTAAAAGTAGACGGGTTTCTATAATAATATTTTTTATATATATTTACATCTGATGTCTGAATATCCATCACATTCTAAAATAAAATGGTATTCGTCTTTGACAGATTTTTTATTACACATAGTACATATACGTTCATTTCTGACAATATTAAAATATCTACCAGATTCTATATTTAATACATGAGAATTTATTCTATTTCTAGTAATACATGTTTTACATAAAATTATTTACAGGACGATTTCAATAAAATTGCATATTATGACCATCATGGATATATTGATACAAATTACATTTTGACGAGTTTTCAAAAAAGGATAAACCTTCAGCTATATAGTTATCAATGACTCTTTGTTTAAATTCATTTAAAAATAACTTGGTATTCACAACACTTTGTGACAACCAGACATCGCTAAAACCATATCTATATAATATATCGCGTATTTTACATGACCATTTTAGTTTGTCATTCAGTTTCAAAAAAGTAGATTCATACATATCTTCATACAAGTTCTTTAGAATACAGTTATCAGTTTCTAACAACTTCAACCAGTAACAAATCATTCTAATATATCTATTTATATACAATGGCGTTCTACCTAATTCAAAATATACCATATGATTAACAGTTGATTTTCTGACTTTTAAAATTCTTTTCAAATAGTATAAGTGTAACGTTTCTATGTCCGTTCCCTTGTGAAAGCCCCATACTCCACAACCGTAATTAACTATACTTGTAACATATGTATTAAAAACAGATATTATCGACATTGTTTACGGAGTTTGTCGAATCGTCATTAAATCAGTACAACAATGCAGATATTTCTTATTTTTTGTGAATCTGCTTTTAGTCGGTGTTAATTCCCGACAAAGAACCATGGAAGTTTGCAGTTAATAAGCGATAAAATACAAATTATTCGTTTTTACCTGTCACTAGTAAGGTCAGTTGCATACGGAAAAAGCGAAGTCAAATTATTTGCTTGCAATGAAATAATTTATCGATGGTAATGTTCGTTCTCAAAAGGCGAAAAGTGGTTCGATAAGCTATTTAATGTGAAATATTTACCTTTATTTCATCATTTTAAAGCTATTTACCAATTTCCAAAACATATAATTTTGTTGGTCAAAATCGTAGCTAATGCCCCTTTAAGATGTCAACAAATAGGTTTATGAAAGAATTTTATGTGAACTTCTAGAAAGATTTTAAAGTCTACATATGGAGTTGCAAAATATGCCTGTACACGTGTCTATCCAGGTAAGATTTACCTGGCTGCTACCTCTAGTTAGTTTACTCCCACCTCTATGTTGGCGGTAAAAATTAACCCGAATGATCCAGTCGTTGTATTACTCTCCCGCTAGTCGCTGCATTAACTCTATAGTATGAATCTTGCATTGTTAATTGTATACTACAGATCTATATCAGAAGAGGACCCAGAAATTTCCATAAGGGGGAGGGTGTTTTATGCAACAAACCCTTTAACCTGTGCCCAAATAAGTTCTATGGGGTTCAATTCGCAATGGCGAACAAGGGTTCTTAGAACTTCGTGACCGTGTAGGTTGGCAATTTTATCAGTTTTAAAAACGGAAAGGGGTTTCTTAAATTTGATTTTTTCATAAAGTTGTTTTTTTTAGTTTCAAGGGGCTGAAAAGGAATGTTGTGTTTTGAAAGATAATCTTGTAAGACAGCTTTTCTCTGATTAAAGTTTGGCACAACAGTTTCTTCAGTCTTGATGTTGTGATAACTGGCATTATCTAAAACGATAACACTTGGGCTTTTTAATGCTGGCATAAGCTGATTTTCGAACCAGATTAGAAAGGTGGGCCCGTTCATTTCTTGGTGATAATCCCCATCTTTAGCTTTGGCAAGAAAAACCAAATCACACCTATCAATCAAACCCTCCTCACGATTACCAGCGTGCAGAACTATCAACCTTTTACCCTTTCCTGAAGGAATCTTTGGGGCATCAGAACCATCAACTGGTAACCACATGTAGTCAGTGGCATGATTCTGATTAACCCAGATCTTATCCAAATATACAATTTCATACCCATCCTCTCGAAACTTCCTGATTTTTCGGAGGTAATTACACCGATCATTTACTACTGACCTCTGATCATATTAAAGCCTCCTATTATCGCCGGATTTTTTGTACTTATAACCAAGATCTAATAAAGTTAAAGTAAGCGTTGATTTCGAGATTTTAAATGTATCTTAAATTTCTTTCTTAATTTTTGAGACTGTTGGTGCAATTTTCTTGTGGGACATGCTATGAACGGTCCGTTTAATAACGCAACGGTCAAAATCATCAAGAGTTTTCTTTCTTTCTTTCGGTCTGTTGGATTCAGGAGGACTTTTACCGTTTACAACTCTATACACAGAACTGTAAGATATGCCAGCAGCCTTGCATGTTCTTTTAATCGAATTATCTGGGGGAATAAAGTGGTCTTCCCCTGGCCTTCTCAAGCTGAAAAAAACTTGAATAGATTTAACACAATGTTTTAACAATCTTTTGACAAGTCCTTTGTTTTACACATTCGTGCGATGTTTAAATATGTTAAAGGGGCATTATTTGCCATAATCGTAAATTTGTGTTACCTATAAAAACTATCAGATATGATTGATGCCTTAATAAAACGTGTTTTTATAATTTATGTAAACTTTTAGGAAGATTTTAAAGTTTACAAATGGAGTGGCAAAATGTGCCTGTACACGTGTCTCTGTCTCTATCCAGGTAAGATTTACCTGGCTGCTACCTCTAGTTAGTTTACTCCCCCCTCTATGGCGGTAAAAATCGGGTAAAATGTCAAATTTCAGATGAGTGCAGCAATAATGAAAGGATATGGTTAGATGAAATGCATATTTTAAAAATGGTAGTAAAATTCTGCACAAAACTCGTTTACTGTGGTTTAAAAAAAATGTATGGTTTTCGAGAAAACTCAAATTTTCCGTTTTCTAATAAAAAAATTATTACCTATTTTAATCCATATCATACTATCCGCACAACAATCTAATATTTCAATATGTGGGTTTAACCACTTTTTATAAAACACAATAACACCGCCCCCCATTACACTTTTGCCTGTACACATATTTTTTTTACAATAACCATCAATTAAGACATACACAAATGTACGTTTCAAGAACAAAATTTAATTACAAAATTACTGCCATAATTACAGGATTTGAATTGATTTGGATTTAGACGGCGACTTTCTCAATGAGAAATTGCGCCCTTAAAAAAAATTATTTGAGTTTTTGGAGATTCTCTTATTATTTACATAATTTTTATGCCTTATTATTACATATTGTGAGATTTTAGAATAATTGAAATTTGTAAATGATGAAGTTTATTTTAAATATTTAATTAAATGATTGACTTTAGTATATAATTTGTCATATTTATTATGTGAACCAAAAATTTTAATTGCTGTCATTTATGAATTTAGCATACAAGTTGTTTAAAATAGTGTGACAAATCCCAGTTTAATAGGTATAGTGTATCATAATGAGTTGGGCACTACGACCTTCCTCTAGATACACATTAACCCTATTTTGGTGTTAATGAGGTACTTGACATCGATAGCATCTCCGCGCAAAAATTGCCAAAATTATAACTTTGTTTACCTGTAGTTTTGAGATATATAGATGTCAAGCCCTTACATACTAAGGTAAATTACCAGGAGTTATATTACATAATCCCAGTTATTAACTAGAAAATAAAAATAAAAAATGTTTTGTACGCCGTTCTCCCACGATATACCTCGTGGTGAGAGCACGTTTTTGGTATTATCTATGAAACATAATAACATCGTGACTAATATTGGAAATAAATAATGATAGTTTGTATAATTTCATGAGCTATATAGGATTAGTGATTGATTAGATATATAGCTACGGAATGATACATTTAATAATATTTTTACAAAGTGATGTTATCGCATTTGATAGTAATAATTTACCCTAGAATGTACCGGGAAATGTCATAAATATTAGCTTACTGAAGTAACTGATTTTATGGAAGAAAACTGAAGATTATTATTAATATAATATTTACTGAACCAATGTAATTATTATTGGATCATATAAAAGGAAAAAATTATCTACTATATAAAATAAAAGAAGAAAAAAGAAAAAAAAAAAGAGTTTTATATAACTTTCATTGCTCTAGTCTATGTTATAGAGCTTAACTGTAGCCACATGGCTAGTTCCTAATTCTCTTTATACTTTGACTTGTGTTAATTATTTTTAGTTATTTACAAGTTAAGTTCAGAATTAAATATGGTTTTTATAGACCATATATATAAATAGTTTAAAATGATATTTTATGCATATCAAAAATTATAGTCAAAATAAACTAATGACTCTTATCAATATTAAAGAAAAAAGGGGAAAAAAAAAAAAAAAAAAATTTAGGAATTAAATTGAAGGTTAATTAGTAATTCGACAAGGGTCATTAGTCACAGGTCTCTATGGTGTAGTGGGTGTTCTGTACAGCTCTCAACTGAAAATATAATTAAAATCTATTAGTTTGATTAATATAATCAGCAACTGGTTGAAAAAATTTTCCCGATAGTAAAGTAATCAGATTGAAATTAGTGACACCCAATTGTAGAAGTCGATCAATCATAGTTTTTCTGTATGTGTCATATAGTTTACAATTTAAAAGGAAATGCTCCACTGTTTCTTCCTGTTGACAAGTGTCGCATAGATTTGTTGGGTTAAATCCTATTTTATTTAAGTAGCTATTAAGTTTTATATACCCTGTCCGTAACCTGAAAAATAATACTTCATTATACCTGTATAGTTTGGGTGCTGTAATAGCAAAAGAAACAGTTTTATTAATATCATATAAATGTCTTCCTTTTAGGTTGATGTCCCATTTGTTTTGCCACATATCTTTCAAAAAAGTTCTGCTTAATGTCTTAATGTCCTCTTTATATAGAGGATTAAATACATATATATTTTTAAAACTTAAAGAATGTTTAGCTTCTTTATCAGCTAATTCATTTCCCAGTATACCAACATGGCTGGGTATCCATTCTAAAATAACATTTATTCCAATATTATTTAGTGATGTAAAAATATTGTATATATCATAAATAATGTAATTTTTTACTTTATATATAGAACCTTTGATTGTCTGTAATGCTGAAAGTGAATCCACAAATATTACAGTATTTAATGGTTTGAAATCTTGAATCCAGTTTAAAGCTAAAAATATGGCAGTAAGTTCACACATAAATATAGATATGTAAGGTTGTAATTTGAATCCTTTACTAACTTTTAGTTCTGGAATCACAAATGCACAACCATTTGTATTATTTTGGGGATCTTTTGATCCATCTGTATAAATTTTTAAAACGTTTTGATACTCAGTGTCAATAAGGATATCTCCCTCACTTTTTATTAGATGAGGGAGGTCCTTTTTAGAAATAACATCATGCAATTGGGTTTTGACCAGGGGTTTTTGTAAATGCCATGGGGGTGTGGGACACTCACTATGTGAATATATATTATCAGGGATGTAATTATTTTCTTTAAGAACTTCTTGGGCAGTTATATAATATGGTTTTTGTTTAGTTTTTATGTTTTTACTATAAAAACTAAACTTTACATCATCCTGGAGGGTAATTTTTGTAGGGTGGTTATTATCAAAACTACAAATATTAAGGAAAGACTTTGCTATTAAGCCTGTTCTTCGTTCCTCATATGGGGGGTCACCCATCTCTACTTGTAAACTAGCCAATGAGGCTTTTTTCATTGATCCTGTACAAATGCATAGGCATTGAAGTTGTATATTATCTAATAGTTTTTTAACAGCATGCGATGCAGAGTTATATACTTCACATCCATAATCAATGTTTGATCTTATTAGTGCAAAGTAGATGGTTCGTAGCGTGTAGCTATTTGCACCCCACTTGGTACCTGTAAGTAGTCTCATACAGTTGAGTATTTTAATACATTTTGTATGTATAATTAACGAGAGAGAAAAACAATTGTACAAAAAAAAATATGTATAAAACCAAAACAAAAAACCTAAAAGATATTGTATATCAGAACGTTTTGAAATGCTCAAGTTTTCATGTTAATTTACTTTATTGTTTCTCAAATGGGTATTGAATTTTATGAACATTCCGATAATATTTCGTTTTCGCGATGTGTGATCCCATAGTAAGAAAAGTTTGAAGATGCCAAAAGTATTAATTTTCGCGGTTTCTCCCAACTGGACAAATTCGCAGGTACCTTTTTTCGCGTATTTCTTATTACGCAAAAGCCAAAAAAAATGTACTTTTCGGTCAACCAGTTTATTATACTAAAATGATAAAATCGTATTACGTATTACATTTGTCATGTGAAATCTGCTCATTCTGTTTTATCTTAACAGTAAGTTAACTTATGTTCACTTGGATAAAATTACTAGTAAAACTTTCAAATACTAAAAATTCCTTTATATACTGGTATTGTGATGAACTTAAGTAAAAGAATGAAATTGGGAAAACAAAAGAAACTTTAATTAGGGGGTGGGAAAAAACATGTATCAAAGAATGTGCTGACAATTGCAGACTATGATTACCCTAATTATCTGTTTCACATCTACAGTATGGTTTCACTCTTTGACGCACACTGATTTATTATATTATTGACACTCAGTGTACCTGTAATTCGGGTTGTGAGTCTCGAATCATTTATTACTATTTAATGTAATTAAGAACTGCACGTTATATATATTTATTTAATGTAATTAAGAACTGCACGTTATATATATTTATTTACTATTGCATTTTGTATTATTTGTATTTTTTGTTTGTGTATATTCTGTGTATATTTGTTCTTGTGAACAGATATCAAGATGTCAAAACCTAATGAAGGTTTTGATCTTGATAGTTATGATTTTACCGAATACGCTAGCGCTTTAGACGGTGAAAATCCGTCTAGTACCGATTGCGATATGGAATCGGAGAGTATATGGACACCGGCTCGTCGCCATAAAAAAAGGAAGGCTTCTGCTTCTCCTTTAAACCAGGCTTCATACAGTGAAGCTGTGCAAAGCACAATCAAAAAGGTACCCCAAATCCCAAAACAAATAAATGTGAACTCAACTAAAGTATCCAAATATATATGTATTGTTTCATGTAACTCGGATAAACTTGGTCTACAAAACCAAATTAAAGTACAAAAATTATTGTCAAACCTGATTGGCTCTGTTAAAAGTATTAACAGCACAAAGGCAGGTAATTTAATTGTTGAATGTATTGATAACCAACAATACAAAACATTGTTAAAATCAACTCACCTTGGTGAGTGGGTAATCAAGGTATATGTACCTAAATCTATGAACACTTCAATAGGGTGTATTCATAATGTACCTTTAAATATTACAGAGGATGAAATAAAAGATGTACTAAAACAACAAAATGTATCAAATTGTGTGAGACTTACATATTTTGACAAAGAAAAAAAAGAAAGACAGCCCTCCAATACTGTCAAATTATATTTTAATGTACCTGAACTCCCTATTAGAATATCCCTTGGTTTTAGGATGTACAAAACCAAGTTATTTATACCCAGACCTATCCAATGTTTTAATTGCCAACAGTTTGGCCACATGCAATCAGACTGTAGCAAGCCCAGATTGTGTTTTAAATGTGGTCAACAGCATGAAAATAAACAATGTACGGTTGATAAACCAAAATGTGCCAACTGTAAAGGAGAACACCCCTCTAGTAGTAAAACCTGCCCCAAAAAAATTGAAAAATTACTAGTTATGAAAAAAGTATTAGTGGACAAATGTACTCCACAACAGGCTAGAGTGGAGATAAAAACTCAACTAAACCTGCAAATAAACCCAAAGTCAAATTAACCAAAGTCACCATACTCTCTGACACTGAAAACACAAATAATATTGTTTTGTTTTTGGCACTTATTTTATGTAAGTTACCCAAAATGAAGGACCCAAAAACCAAAATTGAATATTTAACAGAATTAGCTGTCAAAATATTTGACGTTAAACTTAATGTTGAACATATCCTAACTAAGTATTTATCACTGTATTAATACCAGTCGAACTATTTTCTACTTATATGTTATTAATTATTTCAAGTGCATTCATATCGTAATGTATTTTAAAAAATATCTATATTCATAATGACAGACTCAGTTAATATTGTACACTGGAATTGTCAGGGTTTTAATGCTCATGGGCCGGAATATATCTGGTCTTTGAGTAAACAAAAACATATACCTGACATTATATGTTTACAGGAAACCTTTTTTCTTAATGAAAAAGACCATCCTGATATCACAGGTTTCATATTAGCAAACTTCTCCACAAGAAATATTAAAAGAGGAGGTACTGCTATTTACTGTAAAAACCATTTAAATTATACTGTAAGAAATATTGACACCTTGTTAGAAGTGTCAGCAATAGACATCAAACTAAGCAATAAATTAACTACTATAGTAAATATATATGATACAGATAGTAAAACTACACAAAGTGAATACCAAAAAATATTCACCCAAATTAGTGACCAATATGTCGTTTGTGGAGATTTTAATGCCCACCATAAACTATGGGGGGGGGGGGGGGGGGTAGACGAAATGATACAAAGGGCAACCATTTGTATAACCATGTTATTGAAAATAATATAGTCGTTCTAAATGGCGGTACCGGTCCTAGATTGAACCCTATTAACATGGAAACATCTAGTATTGATATAAGTTTAGTAAATACATCAATCGGTCCTCATTGTACTTGGTATGTAGACCAAAAATCTACACAAGGAAGTGACCATTTTGCAGTCAATATTAAAATTTCTTATAAACCCATGATTTATAGTAACCAATATAATAGTCTTAAATGGAATTAAAAAATGCAGACTGGAAGGGATTCACCAATGCATGTGATATTAAATTTAGTTGTAACATGGTTTCTGATAATATACAAGAAACTAACACAACTTTAACTAAAGAATTAATTAATATTGCTGGTGATTATATCCCAGTGAAAAAAATTCAACAATAAAAATCAAAAGCCATGTGTCCCATGGTGGGATCAAAATTGTACAAAACTTGTTCGACAAAGGAACAAGGCTAGAAACAGGGCCAGTCATACTGGTAGGGGGGAGGATTTCAAAAATTATAAAGAAAAAGAAAAACTGTGTAAAAAACTGTTACATGATACCCAGCAAACATACTGGGAAAATTATTGTAATTCATTGAACAACAATAGCAATTTATCTCAAGTATGGTATAATGTTAAATAAATGTTGGGTCATGCACCCAGTAAAAAGGAAATCCCTACCCTAAAGTAAAACGATATTCCCTATGAGTCATCCACTGACAAATCCAACTTATTTGCTGAATATTTCAGTAAAGTCAGTAGTACTGACAACTACAGTAGTCAGTTTAAAATACATAAACAACAAGTTGAAAATAATGATCATAACAATATTACAGATCATTTTAACAATAATAGTAATTGTTATAATGATAAATTTACTTTACAGGAAATGCAAGATGCAATCGCAGATACTAACAATAGTGCACCTGGCAAAGACAGGTTAAGCTATAATATGTTTAAACATCTGTCTGAAAAAAACGCTTAGTATATTTTTATTGTTTATTAATAAAATATGGTTTTTACAGGAAATTCCAAAAGATTGGAAACACTCTATTATAATCCCAATCCACAAAACTGGTAAAAACCCAAGTGACCCCCCCCTCTCATATAGACCTATTTCGTTCACCTCAAATTTAAATAAAATTATTGAAAAAATGGTCAATAATAGACTGCAATGGTATTTGGAAAAACATAAACTATATAATCCCAATCAAAGTGGATTCCGGAAAAATAGAAACACTATGGAACAATGTATACGACTAGAAAATGATATACAAAAATCTTTTGTTAATAAATATATTACAGTTGGAGTGTTTATAGACTTTCAAAAGGCATTTGATATGTTATGGAAACATGGTCTACTGCAAAAAATGGTATCTCTAAATATATATGGTAATATGCTATCATATGTAAATGGTTATTTAAGCAATAGAACATTACAAGTAAGAATTAATAACACTTGTTCAGATATATATATTGTTCAAAATGGTACTCATCAAGATAGTTGTATTAGTCCGACACTTTTTAATATTATGGTTAATGATCTATCATCCTGTATCAAGAATTGTGAAATGTCTCAATTTGCTGATGATGGAGCAATATGGAAATCAGGTCCAAATTTAAAACACCTACAAAATAAAATACAGCAAGATCTTGATAATATCAATAAATGGTGTTCTACATGGGGATTTTTATTATCCCCAAACAAAACTGTAGGTATTATTTTTTCCAGGAAACGAAACTTAGGTAAATTAGTTTTAAAAATAGGCACACATATACTTGAAATTGTCAAGGAAGTTAAATTCCTTGGTATAATATTTGATTGTAGATTGACATGGTTAAACCATATACAATATATACATACAAAATGTATTAAAATACTCAACTGTATGAGACTACTTACAGGTACCAAGTGGGGTGCAAATAGCTACACGCTACGAACCATCTACTTTGCACTAATAAGATCAAACATTGATTATGGATGTGAAGTATATAACTCTGCATCGCATGCTGTTAAAAAACTATTAGATAATATACAACTTCAATGCCTATGCATTTGTACAGGATCAATGAAAAAAGCCTCATTGGCTAGTTTACAAGTAGAGATGGGTGACCCCCCATATGAGGAACGAAGAACAGGCTTAATAGCAAAGTCTTTCCTTAATATTTGTAGTTTTGATAATAACCACCCTACAAAAATTACCCTCCAGGATGATGTAAAGTTTAGTTTTTATAGTAAAAACATAAAAACTAAACAAAAACCATATTATATAACTGCCCAAGAAGTTCTTAAAGAAAATAATTACATCCCTGATAATATATATTCACATAGTGAGTGTCCCACACCCCCATGGCATTTACAAAAACCCCTGGTCAAAACCCAATTGCATGATGTTATTTCTAAAAAGGACCTCCCTCATCTAATAAAAAGTGAGGGAGATATCCTTATTGACACTGAGTATCAAAACGTTTTAAAAATGTATACAGATGGATCAAAAGATCCCCAAAATAATACAAATGGTTGTGCATTTGTGATTCCAGAACTAAAAGTTAGTAAAGGATTCAAATTACAACCTTACATATCTATATTTATGTGTGAACTTACTGCCATATTTTTAGCTTTAAACTGGATTCAAGATTTCAAACCATTAAATACTGTAATATTTGTGGATTCACTTTCAGCATTACAGACAATCAAAGGTTCTATATATAAAGTAAAAAATTACATTATTTATGATATATACAATATTTTTACATCACTAAATAATATTGGAATAAATGTTATTTTAGAATGGATACCCAGCCATGTTGGTATACTGGGAAATGAATTAGCTGATAAAGAAGCTAAACATTCTTTAAGTTTTAAAAATATATATGTATTTAATCCTCTATATAAAGAGGACATTAAGACATTAAGCAGAACTTTTTTGAAAGATATGTGGCAAAACAAATGGGACATCAACCTAAAAGGAAGACATTTATATGATATTAATAAAACTGTTTCTTTTGCTATTACAGCACCCAAACTATACAGGTATAATGAAGTATTATTTTTCAGGTTACGGACAGGGTATATAAAACTTAATAGCTACTTAAATAAAATAGGATTTAACCCAACAAATCTATGCGACACTTGTCAACAGGAAGAAACAGTGGAGCATTTCCTTTTAAATTGTAAACTATATGACACATACAGAAAAACTATGATTGATCGACTTCTACAATTGGGTGTCACTAATTTCAATCTGATTACTTTACTATCGGGAAATTTTTTTCAACCAGTTGCTGATTATATTAATCAAACTAATAGATTTTAATTATATTTTCAGTTGAGAGCTGTACAGAACACCCACTACACCATAGAGACCTGTGACTAATGACCCTTGTCGAATTACTAATTAACCTTCAATTTAATTCCTAAATTTTTTTTTTTTTTTTTTTCCCCTTTTTTCTTTAATATTGATAAGAGTCATTAGTTTATTTTGACTATAATTTTTGATATGCATAAAATATCATTTTAAACTATTTATATATATGGTCTATAAAAACCATATTTAATTCTGAACTTAACTTGTAAATAACTAAAAATAATTAACACAAGCCAAAGTATAAAGAGAATTAGGAACTAGCCATGTGGCTACAGTTAAGCTCTATAACATAGACTAGAGCAATGAAAGTTATATAAAACTCTTTTTTTTTTTCTTTTTTCTTCTTTTATTTTATATAGTAGATAATTTTTTCCTTTTATATGATCCAATAATAATTACATTGGTTCAGTAAATATTATATTAATAATAATCTTCAGTTTTCTTCCATAAAATCAGTTACTTCAGTAAGCTAATATTTATGACATTTCCCGGTACATTCTAGGGTAAATTATTACTATCAAATGCGATAACATCACTTTGTAAAAATATTATTAAATGTATCATTCCGTAGCTATATATCTAATCAATCACTAATCCTATATAGCTCATGAAATTATACAAACTATCATTATTTATTTCCAATATTAGTCACGATGTTATTATGTTTCATAGATAATACCAAAAACGTGCTCTCACCACGAGGTATATCGTGGGAGAACGGCGTACAAAACATTTTTTATTTTTATTTTCTAGTTAATAACTGGGATTATGTAATATAACTCCTGGTAATTTACCTTAGTATGTAAGGGCTTGACATCTATATATCTCAA
The DNA here is from genome assembly GCA_963680875.1 of Bathymodiolus brooksi. Classification (NCBI taxonomy): domain Eukaryota; kingdom Metazoa; phylum Mollusca; class Bivalvia; order Mytilida; family Modiolidae; genus Bathymodiolus; species Bathymodiolus brooksi. The sequence goes on from OY804575.1 coordinate 62,912,528, forward strand.
AACTACAGGTAAACAAAGTTATAATTTTGGCAATTTTTGCGCGGAGATGCTATCGATGTCTAGTACCTCATTAACACCAAAATAGGGTTAATGTGTATCTAGAGGAAGGTCGTAGTGCAACTCATTATGATACACTATACCTATTAAACTGGGATTTGTCACACTATTTTAAACAACTTGTATGCTAAATTCATAAATGACAGCAATTAAAATTTTTGGTTCACATAATAAATATGACAAATTATATACTAAAGTCAATCATTTAATTAAATATTTAAAATAAACTTCATCATTTACAAATTTCAATTATTCTAAAATCTCACAATATGTAATAATAAGGCATAAAAATTATGTAAATAATAAGAGAATCTCCAAAAACTCAAATAATTTTTTTTAAGGGCGCAATTTCTCATTGAGAAAGTCGCCGTCTAAATCCAAATCAATTCAAATCCTGTAATTATGGCAGTAATTTTGTAATTAAATTTTGTTCTTGAAACGTACATTTGTGTATGTCTTAATTGATGGTTATTGTAAAAAAAATATGTGTACAGGCAAAAGTGTAATGGGGGGCGGTGTTATTGTGTTTTATAAAAAGTGGTTAAACCCACATATTGAAATATTAGATTGTTGTGCGGATAGTATGATATGGATTAAAATAGGTAATAATTTTTTTATTAGAAAACGGAAAATTTGAGTTTTCTCGAAAACCATACATTTTTTTTAAACCACAGTAAACGAGTTTTGTGCAGAATTTTACTACCATTTTTAAAATATGCATTTCATCTAACCATATCCTTTCATTATTGCTGCACTCATCTGAAATTTGACATTTTACCCGATTTTTACCGCCATAGAGGGGGGAGTAAACTAACTAGAGGTAGCAGCCAGGTAAATCTTACCTGGATAGAGACAGAGACACGTGTACAGGCACATTTTGCCACTCCATTTGTAAACTTTAAAATCTTCCTAAAAGTTTACATAAATTATAAAAACACGTTTTATTAAGGCATCAATCATATCTGATAGTTTTTATAGGTAACACAAATTTACGATTATGGCAAATAATGCCCCTTTAACATATTTAAACATCGCACGAATGTGTAAAACAAAGGACTTGTCAAAAGATTGTTAAAACATTGTGTTAAATCTATTCAAGTTTTTTTCAGCTTGAGAAGGCCAGGGGAAGACCACTTTATTCCCCCAGATAATTCGATTAAAAGAACATGCAAGGCTGCTGGCATATCTTACAGTTCTGTGTATAGAGTTGTAAACGGTAAAAGTCCTCCTGAATCCAACAGACCGAAAGAAAGAAAGAAAACTCTTGATGATTTTGACCGTTGCGTTATTAAACGGACCGTTCATAGCATGTCCCACAAGAAAATTGCACCAACAGTCTCAAAAATTAAGAAAGAAATTTAAGATACATTTAAAATCTCGAAATCAACGCTTACTTTAACTTTATTAGATCTTGGTTATAAGTACAAAAAATCCGGCGATAATAGGAGGCTTTAATATGATCAGAGGTCAGTAGTAAATGATCGGTGTAATTACCTCCGAAAAATCAGGAAGTTTCGAGAGGATGGGTATGAAATTGTATATTTGGATAAGATCTGGGTTAATCAGAATCATGCCACTGACTACATGTGGTTACCAGTTGATGGTTCTGATGCCCCAAAGATTCCTTCAGGAAAGGGTAAAAGGTTGATAGTTCTGCACGCTGGTAATCGTGAGGAGGGTTTGATTGATAGGTGTGATTTGGTTTTTCTTGCCAAAGCTAAAGATGGGGATTATCACCAAGAAATGAACGGGCCCACCTTTCTAATCTGGTTCGAAAATCAGCTTATGCCAGCATTAAAAAGCCCAAGTGTTATCGTTTTAGATAATGCCAGTTATCACAACATCAAGACTGAAGAAACTGTTGTGCCAAACTTTAATCAGAGAAAAGCTGTCTTACAAGATTATCTTTCAAAACACAACATTCCTTTTCAGCCCCTTGAAACTAAAAAAAACAACTTTATGAAAAAATCAAATTTAAGAAACCCCTTTCCGTTTTTAAAACTGATAAAATTGCCAACCTACACGGTCACGAAGTTCTAAGAACCCTTGTTCGCCATTGCGAATTGAACCCCATAGAACTTATTTGGGCACAGGTTAAAGGGTTTGTTGCATAAAACACCCTCCCCCTTATGGAAATTTCTGGGTCCTCTTCTGATATAGATCTGTAGTATACAATTAACAATGCAAGATTCATACTATAGAGTTAATGCAGCGACTAGCGGGAGAGTAATACAACGACTGGATCATTCGGGTTAATTTTTACCGCCAACATAGAGGTGGGAGTAAACTAACTAGAGGTAGCAGCCAGGTAAATCTTACCTGGATAGACACGTGTACAGGCATATTTTGCAACTCCATATGTAGACTTTAAAATCTTTCTAGAAGTTCACATAAAATTCTTTCATAAACCTATTTGTTGACATCTTAAAGGGGCATTAGCTACGATTTTGACCAACAAAATTATATGTTTTGGAAATTGGTAAATAGCTTTAAAATGATGAAATAAAGGTAAATATTTCACATTAAATAGCTTATCGAACCACTTTTCGCCTTTTGAGAACGAACATTACCATCGATAAATTATTTCATTGCAAGCAAATAATTTGACTTCGCTTTTTCCGTATGCAACTGACCTTACTAGTGACAGGTAAAAACGAATAATTTGTATTTTATCGCTTATTAACTGCAAACTTCCATGGTTCTTTGTCGGGAATTAACACCGACTAAAAGCAGATTCACAAAAAATAAGAAATATCTGCATTGTTGTACTGATTTAATGACGATTCGACAAACTCCGTAAACAATGTCGATAATATCTGTTTTTAATACATATGTTACAAGTATAGTTAATTACGGTTGTGAAGTATGGGGCTTTCACAAGGGAACGGACATAGAAACGTTACACTTATACTATTTGAAAAGAATTTTAAAAGTCAGAAAATCAACTGTTAATCATATGGTATATTTTGAATTAGGTAGAACGCCATTGTATATAAATAGATATATTAGAATGATTTGTTACTGGTTGAAGTTGTTAGAAACTGATAACTGTATTCTAAAGAACTTGTATGAAGATATGTATGAATCTACTTTTTTGAAACTGAATGACAAACTAAAATGGTCATGTAAAATACGCGATATATTATATAGATATGGTTTTAGCGATGTCTGGTTGTCACAAAGTGTTGTGAATACCAAGTTATTTTTAAATGAATTTAAACAAAGAGTCATTGATAACTATATAGCTGAAGGTTTATCCTTTTTTGAAAACTCGTCAAAATGTAATTTGTATCAATATATCCATGATGGTCATAATATGCAATTTTATTGAAATCGTCCTGTAAATAATTTTATGTAAAACATGTATTACTAGAAATAGAATAAATTCTCATGTATTAAATATAGAATCTGGTAGATATTTTAATATTGTCAGAAATGAACGTATATGTACTATGTGTAATAAAAAATCTGTCAAAGACGAATACCATTTTATTTTAGAATGTGATGGATATTCAGACATCAGATGTAAATATATATAAAAAATATTATTATAGAAACCCGTCTACTTTTAAATTGATACAGTTACTATCTGTACGTAATGTTAAAGAATTAAATAATATAGGAAAATATTAATATATTGCAGAAAAAATTCGTAAGACCGGTAATTAATTGATTGTAAAACTTATATACATGTATTTCTGTTGAAAATTATTTTTATTATGTATGTTATTCTCCGCTATATTATATTATATTATATTATATTATATTATATTATATTATATTATATTATATTATATTATATTGTTACGCCCCGGTAATTTAACACATGGTTAAATTATGTACATCGTATATTTTTATCGTGATGTTTGGTTCCACGTTTGATCCATGCAGATGTCAACTAATACGCTTCGATCAATAATTTTCAGGGAAGTACTAATTTACCTGAGGGTTATGATACTAAATTATTTCATTTGATTGAAGTATCAACTTCATTTGAAGATGCATTTGTCCATTTTCGTCTGTTGACTTGTACTTTCACTTCAGGCGCCATAATGCACGATGTGTGTATTCTGGAAGTGTGTGTACTACGTCATCGATATTTTGACTATAAATAACGAAGTCGGTGCACCGAGTCAGCTTCTTCTGAACTCGGATTCATGTAATGCTGTTATGAATCATAAATAATAATATTATATTTGCTGATATATGAAAGATAGAAATGGCCCAGCAACAATTGCTCGGTGCAAAGAAACTGGTAAATGTCAATTTATTGACGTTATAAATATCTTTCTATTTACCGTTAGTCTATATTTAGCCGGTACATTCAAAATATATATTGCACCAAGCGGAATTGCTTGGTGCTCAAAATATTTATCTACACCAAGCGGAATTACGTGGTGGTCAATCTTTAATTAATGATAGACTGACTTTAAATATTATTTGCAATAATATTTTACAATTAGAAATTATGCAGGTTGATCACCTATCAGCTGATACAATTTGCACCAAGCAGATTTAAGTGCACCAAGTAGGGTTTTGTGCACCGAGTGCCCAAACACCTTTTAATTATATATACTTAAGACAAATGCACCTTATCTTATAGATTATTATTCATTTCATGTGTCTATGATCCACTGTATGATATTTAGTGCTGATATTATTTATCCTGACAGATAATATAAATATATGAACTTCCAGTGATTCTTATTATTATTTCCTTCACCGGAGACCCACACAGTTAAGTTCAGGGATTTAAACCAAACCCCTGGGACTTAACACTGGTGTCAGAAGTGGGATTAAAATATTCCTTAAAAATTATAAAAAGAAAGGAAATTATCTGGTGTTAGTTTGAAAATAATAGGAATCAATTGGAAAATGGATGATTCATTGCAGTCTGATACTATTCAATTTGAACCAACTAGCAGGTTGTCTATTGGGAGTAATGATACAGTGGTGAACGAAACACATGAATTGAGTACTAGTTCGCAGGATTCTTTTGAATCAAATCACAATATGCACCAATCAAACATTTCTCAAGAATATCCTCATTCTATAGGAGAAATTCTTCATTTACTAAAAAATGAAATTAGGGATACATTTAAAACTATAGCAGAAGATAATGCTGTTAATCTGTCTATGATTCAAGACAGGTTTCATGACAAAATTAGCAATATGAAAGAATATATGCAAGAACAAGTTTCCAACATATTTCAAGAAATAAACTGTTTGAGGACAAGACCAAACAATACTCAATATATACATGCAGCAGATGTTCATCGAGATGAACCGAGTGAAATTCAAGTAGTGCCACAGCCTATACCTAAACAAAGCAGTAATCACATACCAACATCATTCAGATACATGTATCAAAATAATAATAATACAACTATTGGTATGCAATCTCATCCAAACTCGGGTGTTAATTTGACACATAATGTCAGAATAAATATGAAACCCCAGCCATATGATGGTACTGAAGATATTGAAGAATATCTTAGCCAGTTTCAAATTTTATCTGAAGTTAATGGTTGGAATTATAATATAAAATCATTATGTTTAGCTAGCAGTTTAAAGGGTGCTGCCCGAGCCATTCTCAGTGAATTAGATGGTGATAAAAGACGAGATTATGATAGTCTAGTTCATGCTCTTCATAACAGATTTGGGTTTTTGCATAGATCTGAAATATTCAGGGCTCGACTACAAACAAGAGTGAGAAAAGATAACGAGTCTCTCTCTGTTCTCAGTCAAGATATTAAAAAGTTGACTCGGTGTGCTTATCCTGGTGCCCCTTCTTCTGTTACTGATGTATTGGCATTAGATCAATTCATAGATGCATTGAAAGATCCTGACATGCGGCTCAGGATAAGGGAGGCCAGGCTTTATAATATCAATGAGGCAGAAATTTTAGCAGTTAGATTAGAGACCTTTAAACAAGCTGATAATCACCGAGGTAAAATGCTTGGCGAGACAAAATCAGTATTGCCGGTAATTACAGACAAATACAAAAATGCAGATATGGGAAAGGATATTAAAGAAATAATAGGTGATCTTAAGAAAGAGTTATCTACCTTGTCCCAAGAAATAAAACAAAACAGAAATAACAATAGAAATAGATATTCCAATAATTACCAAGGGAGAAAAAGTCCTCCTTTTTCTCAAACTAATCAGAACGAGGGAAATAATCGGTTTAATCACCGAAATAATCAAAATAACGGTTGGAGAAGCAATAGTTACCATGACTCAAATCAAGGTCAGGGAAACTATCATCAGTCGAATTCATGGGCCGGAGCTCGACAGCAGCAGAACGGCCCACAACAGTAAATATAACTAGTTGGGGAACACCTGAGGAAGGAATTTATATAGATACAATGATTTGCAGTAAACCCATATCTATGTTAGTAGATACTGGGGCTAGTGTTAAAATTTTATGCCAAAAATTTCTTAACACTATTGATCCTTCCTTGAAACCTGAAATTTTACCTGTAAATATTAAAATGAAGACTGCAACTGGGGAAATTTCATCATTTCTGGGTCAAATTGCAGTTGAATTAAAACTTGGAAAGAATTTAATAAAGCATAAAGTTCTGATTGCAAATATACCAATTGAGGGAATCCTAGGAATGGATTTTCTTGAAATAAATAATTGTGATGTCCTGTTAAGCAAAAGCTGTATTAGGTACAGAGGTAATGAGATACCTTGTTTTAAATATAAAAATAATGGCAAAGCTACCTGTTGTAGGATTGGTATATATGAGAAAATTGTCCTACCCCCATCTAGTGAAACCATAGTTGCTGGCAGAGCTATGGATCCAATAGTTAAAGGAATGACTGGTCTAGTTGAACCAGTTACTAAATTTGTTGAAAAACATGGCTTATTAATAGCTAAAGCAGTTGTACAACCCAATTGTGGGTTTATTCCAATAAAAATTTTGAATATTTCTGACCAAGAACATGTTCTTCAGAAAAACACTATTGCTGCTCAGTTAGAACCAATTGAAATTGACGTGATAGAGGAATGTCATAATATAAATGCAGTGAATTGTAATGTACAAAGGGAGACAATTCAATGGCCGGAACATATCAAAACAATTTTTGATAATAATATAAATGAGTTAGCAGAAAATCAAAAAGTGAGTTTTAAGAATCTTTTATTAAAGTTTCAAGATTCTTTTTCTAAGTCCTCAACTGATATTGGTAGGACTGAAATGATAGAACACACTATTGATACTGGTCAGTCCCTTCCTGTGAAACAGCACCCTCGCAGGGTACCTCTTTCAAAAATACAGGAGGCTGAAGCTGAAATTGAAAAGATGGCAGAACAAGGAATTATTGAGCCCAGTACTAGTCCCTGGTGCTCTCCTGTTGTTATTTTGCGGAAGAAAGATTCCTCTATTCGATTTGCAATAGACTTCCGTTTATTAAATCACTATACAGTTAAGGATTCTCACTTACTTCCTCGTATTGATGATACATTAGATGCCATATCTGGAGCAAAATGGTACAGTACGTTAGACTTAAAAAACGGTTATCATCAGGTCTCTATCGCACCTGAGGATCGACCTAAGACGGCCTTTGCTTTCCCAGGTAGTGGACTTTGGCAATTTACTGTCTTAGCTTTTGGACTTTCTAATGCCCCTGCAGTATTTGAAAGACTTATGCTGAACATTTTAGCAGGATTAACTTGGAAAACATGTCTTGTATATCTTGATGACATTATAGTTTTTGCTAAAACATTTGAGGAACAAATTAAAAACCTTGAAGAAGTACTTCATAGGTTAAAACAAGCTAATTTAAAATTAAATTCTAAGAAATGCAGATTTTTCCAGAAACGTGTCACATACTTAGGGCATGTAGTAAGCGAAGATGGTGTGTCCACTGACCCTGAAAAGACTAAAGCGGTTTCTGAGTGGCCAGTTCCTAAAAATGTAAAAGAAGTTAGGTCATTTTTAGGTTTGTGTTCCTATTATCGCAAATTCATATTTCATTTTGCAAACATTGCAAGACCTCTACATAAATTAACTGAGAAAAATCAGTCTTTTGTATGGACAGAGGAATGTCAAATGGCATTTGAAAATTTAAAGCAAGCTTTGACCAATACCCCAATTCTTGCTTATCCCAGAAATGAGGATTCTTTTATCCTTGATACAGATGCAAGTAATACATGCATGGGTGCAGTATTATCTCAGATCCAAGATGGAAAAGAGAAAGTTATAGCTTACTATAGTAAAGCTTTTAGCAGAACAGAACGGAAATATTGTGTAACCAGACGAGAACTTTTAGCCGTTGTGGCCTCCATTAAGCATTTTCACCATTATTTATATGGGAGACATTTCCTGGTCAGGAGTGACCATGGTGCATTAAGATGGTTGCTGAATTTTAAAAACCCAGAAGGTCAAATAGCAAGATGGTTTGAAATTTTAGCTGCTTATGATTTTGAAATTGAACACCGTGCAGGCCGCTCACATGCAAATGCTGATGCCATGTCACGAAGACCTTGTCATAAAGAAAATTGCAGTCACTGTAGCAGGACAGAACAAAAATGTCAGCTTGAAATAGAGTCAGGGGATAAGAGCCCTAGAAATAGTGATATTAATATTAATGATAACATGGGAGATAACTCTACCTATGTTGATCAGATGCTGATTGAAGAAAATGCAGTTGTTTACGTAACTACCCGATCTGGTAAAAGATTGGATAAATCACCCTCTATGAGTAACCATGAAGCCATAGAGCGGGGAAATGATCCTTCCAAATTGGATAGTGACAGCTCTTTTGACTTGACAGCAGAAAAATTGATTGAATATCAGAAAAATGATATAGATCTAAATTTTCTAATATCATGGAAAGAAAAGGGAGAGAAACCTGTATGGGAAACAGTCTCTCCTTGTAGTCCTGTAAAATAGCATTGGTCTAGATGGGATACCCTTTATCTAAAAGCAGGTATCTTATATCGTAAGTGGGAGAATGCAGATGGGCATGGAGAAAAATGGCTTGTAGTATTACCCCAGACTTTGATCAAATTTGTTTTGACACAATTACATAATAGTGTCACTGGGGGACATTTAGGAATTAAGAAGACTCTTTCCAAAGTCAGGGAAAGATATTCTTGGTTTAAACAAAAGCAGGATGTAGAAAATTGGTGTAGACATTGTGATATTTGTGCATCTAAAAAGCGCCCTAATAAAAAGCCACGTGCTCCACTCCAACAATATAATGTTGGAGCTCCCTTAGAACGCATTGCAGTAGATATTTTAGGTCCTTTACCCAGGACAAATAAGGGAAATCGATATCTTTTGGTGGTTGGTGACTATTTTTCAAAATGGGAAGAAGCTATTCCCATCCGGGATCAAGAAGCTACAACAGTTGCTAATAAACTGGTCGACAGAGTTATTTCTATATTGGGCGTGCCCATGGAGATTCACTCTGACCAAGGTTCTAATTTTGAGTTGCAGGTTTTTAAAGAAATGTGTAAACTTTTAGGTTTACACAAAACCAGAACAACAAGTTTAAGGCCACAAAGTGATGGCATGGTAGAAAGATTTAATGCTACCATAGAAAATATGCTGGCCAGTTTTGTATCTGAAAATCAGAAAGACTGGGATGAATATATATTTTTGCTCATGATGGCGTATCGAGCTGCTGTTCATGAAACTACAAAAGTTTCACCTTATGAAATGATGTTTGGCCGTACTATTAATTTACCAATAGATCTTGTTATTGGACACCCTGATTCCAATTATATTGTCCCAGAATATAGATCTGGATATGTTTTTAGTTTGTCTACGAAACTAGAAAAGATCCATGAATTTGCTAAAAAGCATATTGCTTTGTCTAGTAATAATATGAAGCGGTTGTATGACAGAAGTAAACATTTAATAGTTATAATGCTGGTGATGCTGTATGGTTTTATAATCCTCTTCGTACAAAAGGATTAAATCCTAAATTGCAGAGGCCCTGGCAAGGTCCTTTCTTAGTCACAGAAAGAATAAATGATGTGATATATAGGATTAAAAGAAGTCCTAGAGCAAAACCCAAGGTTGTGCACCATGACCGATTAAAATTATATATTGGTGAACAGACATTTTCCTTAACATAGATCTCAAAATGTCAGGGTTTAAAAAAAAACAAAAAACAAACAAACAAACAAATATACAAAAGAAACTCAAATTGCTGAAAATTTTGGAATGGTTGAGATTGCATTTTCAAAAATATATCTTTACATGTCTTCTTACATGCATGTTTCAATTAATGGCACTTAATAACAAGCAGAATATTTTTCTATGCAGGTTACATTATATAGATGCGGATTATGTAATAATCATGATTTTGACAGGCCTTTCAAAGTAGAGAGGCATATGGATGAACAACACTCTAATTTTGGTTATATGTGCACTGAGTGTAGAAAGGTTTTTTTGCGAAGAGACAGCAAGCATAAAAATTGTGCAATTGGGGAACAAGGTGGAAAGAGCCTAAAATTTGTCAGTAGAAATAACTATCAATTTGGTGAGGAAGAAAAAGAACAATACAATAAATTTAAAAAAGAAAGTAGAGAGTTAGTAATAACAATTGAAAATACATGTACATCAAATAACACAATAGTACCATCTGAAGTAACTGTGAATGAAAAGAAAGAGAAGGACAAAAAGAAAAAGGAAAAAAAAAGACAATAAGGAGAATAGGAACAGTGCTAGAGCAGAAAGGAAAAGAAAATATTCACCGGCGAGATCTACAGGTAGATCAATTACACCTGTACCAGAGTCCAGATTAATAATTATAAAACCAAAAAACAGAATAGCTGCTCCAGTGAATAATTCCTACCTGTATGTACCAACTCTCACTCCACCTACATGTATTCCAAATATTATTTCACCAATAAATTCTGTGCCAAATTCACCGGAAGTTGTACAAATTAAATCACCAAGTATTGCCACTATTTGCTTGGATGAACCATTTCAACCTACTATTGTCACTGACATTGTAAATAACTGTGATGATTTTAATAATATTGTAAAAAGTACTGAGGTGAAATCTCAATCTAGTACTAGTGCCACACGTATTAATGAAGACGACACCTGTATTTCATTATTTGCTACAGATGAATATGTACCTGCATTAAAGACTGATGAAACTAGGGAGGAGGTGATCTATGAACCAACCCCTAAGCACATATTACAATTAAAAACCATGGCAGAGTGCCAAAAATCGCGCATCATTTTGAATGTCGGTGGTTCCAGGTTTGAAACATGTGTTCCAACTTTACAAAGCGACCCGTCATCAATCCTATCATACATGGTCTTGAAGGAGTCACCTATGAAACCGTATAGTGTGGACAATATTTATACATATTTCCTGGACAGAGATCCCCGTCATTTTGTTCACATATTAAATTACTTGCGTTCAAGTTGTAATGCAGATCTCTCTACCTTTCCCAGAACTATCATTGCCCTTCGTGAATTGCAGAGGGAATGTAACTTTTACCAGTTATCTCATCTCCATTGTTTATTAGAGAAGAGAATTGTAGATATTTTGCAAGGACATCTTCAAGATTGACTTGATATTTATATTATTATGTATTAATTAACTATGTCTACTTTCAAAATTTAACTCAGTAGATGGCATCCTTGGCCTACTACTGTTATTTCTGTGTTTGTAATATAGAACATTTATTGTTCTTGATATTGAAATCTACCAATGGTTGTTGGAGATTTTCAATAGTGTACCCCTGTCCCGTGGGGGGTGGTTATAAAAGTTATAGTTATAGTTTAAGAAGGTTGTTTATGTATCAACCTTGTTGCACTTCGAGTTCTTGTGAGCCATTTTTCTCAAGAACTCCGAGTGATTTAAAGTTCTGAAAATGATACGAGTTTTAGAATAACTAGTGGTGATTTTTTTGTTTTATATTATGCAGTAAATTCTTATGTTCTTGTCAATACATAAGAGTAATTGGCCCATGGGTAGTTCAAGTATGTTTTAAACTTGCAATTGATGCTAATGCATCTTGTTATTTTGAGGAAATCCTCAAATATTTATTTATTGATGGTGGTGCAGAAAGTAATATGTAAATCAATTACTGAGTAGATAATGATGATTGATCTTGGGTATTTATTGTTATCATTATTACATTTGAGCAACTCTTATATATGCATTTGTGTGGGAGAATGTTTATAAACTATATTATAGTGTAGTGACTGTATATCAGCAATAGACTGAATTAAGATTCTAAAATGGTGAACATTCCATTGGGAACTATTTATTATAAACTGTATTATATAGACATTGTATCAGACAGAGACTGAAATTTGTGAAGGCTATATATATTTGTGGTTGTTGCTCAATTGTTTTTTTATATTTCAATGTCTCTCATCTTTCTGCACCAGACATCGGTGGTTATAAATGTGTGTTGATTCTATAGTATTTATGAACAGAAGGAAGTTTCATACAGTAATTTAGTTGCCATCTGCATGGTATATTAGCTCGTAGATTTGAGGACAAATCCTTTTTCAGAAGGTGAGGGGTAGTGTTACGCCCCGGTAATTTAACACATGGTTAAATTATGTACATCGTATATTTTTATCGTGATGTTTGGTTCCACGTTTGATCCATGCAGATGTCAACTAATACGCTTCGATCAATAATTTTCAGGGAAGTACTAATTTACCTGAGGGTTATGATACTAAATTATTTCATTTGATTGAAGTATCAACTTCATTTGAAGATGCATTTGTCCATTTTCGTCTGTTGACTTGTACTTTCACTTCAGGCGCCATAATGCACGATGTGTGTATTCTGGAAGTGTGTGTACTACGTCATCGATATTTTGACTATAAATAACGAAGTCGGTGCACCGAGTCAGCTTCTTCTGAACTCGGATTCATGTAATGCTGTTATGAATCATAAATAATAATATTATATTTGCTGATATATGAAAGATAGAAATGACCCAGCAACAATTGCTCGGTGCAAAGAAACTGGTAAATGTCAATTTATTGACGTTATAAATATCTTTCTATTTACCGTTAGTCTATATTTAGCCGGTACATTCAAAATATATATTGCACCAAGCGGAATTGATTGGTGCTCAAAATATTTATCTACACCAAGCGGAATTACTTGGTGGTCAATCTTTAATTAATGATAGACTGACTTTAAATATTATTTCCAATAATATTATACAATTAGAAATTATGCAGGTTGATCAGCTATCAGCTGATACAATTTGCACCAAGCAGATTTAAGTGCACCAAGTAGGGTTTTGTGCACCTTTTAATTATATATACTTAAGACAAATGCACCTTATCTTATAGATTATTATTCATTTCATGTGTCTATGATCCACTGTATGCTATTTAATGCTGATATTATTTATCCTGACAGATAATATAAATATATGAACTTCCAGTGATTCTTATTATTATTTCCTTCACCGGAGACCCACACAGTTAAGTTCAGGGATTTAAACCAAACCCCCGGGACTTAACAATATTATATTATATTATATTATATTATATTATATTATATTATATTGGTTATAATTGTATAATATTGTATAATGTAAAATGTATTTGTATTGTAAATCCTATAAGTTGTATTTGCTTATGGAATAAAGAATTATTATAACTATAATAGGAGGTCATGATCATAAAACAGTTTGAAATGATCAGTTGGCCTGAAAACTATAAATAGAATTGAATTGTATGGTTACACGGGAGACAATCGGATACACAATGAAAACGAAATACCGGAAAATACTTCAACTTTATATAATAATTACACCTTATATAAGAATGCTGGATTCTGATTGGTTAATAGCCGTGATCTTTTTTACAAATTCAGGCCTTGCATTGTGAATTTGCAGAATTTTTACTTGTATTTGCATAAGATTTAACTTTTTTTCATGGTATTTGCAAAATTGTATTTGCCGTTTTTACCCTTCACCGAGACGCTTGTAACAAAATTTGTAAAACGTTATCAGTTGTGCGTTTTATGTAACATCATTCGGTAGAATTAAACAGATACACCATGTTAAGTCCTGAAAACGACAAACAAAAGGTATTATTTATTTAGCCAGTGTTCTAAATAATATTTGGTGTAATTAAACAGATATATCATGCTTGGGAGGGGTATTTGCGAAAAATACCAGACTTGAGACTAAATTTCCCTCGCCATGCGACTTGTATTTTTCGCAAATACCCCTCCCAAACATGATATATCTGTATAAAATACCAATAATTAAATATATAGTATACATTTTGCACAAAATAAAAAGTTCACAAAACACACTTGATAGAAATACTCCACATTGATCATGTAAAGAATACGAAAAGTTAACATGTTGGGTTGAAGTTACTACTATCAAGGACTGACACAAGTAATCTTTTGTTACAATTTTTAGGGTTCTATTTTTCACTGTCTGACGTCCTCCTCGAAATAAGCGAAAATGAGTACTTTTACGGTAATCAGAATCCGTAAATTCAAGAAAGACAGACAACACAATTGCCAAACAAAAGAAAAAGGACAATATCGAGGTAGAACACGAGTACATTGTAACGTGATCGGTAGAAAATGTTGGGAACATTTAACAGTCTTTGGTTTGACATGATCGGAACTCGGATCCAAAAAGTATACATCAAAGTAACGTTTAAAAACGGTGTTTGCAAGCCCGATAAATATTTATTAAATAGACGATATTTCTATTGAAAAAAAATCCTACAAAACCTTCCATCATAATCAATGACATTTTACATTTTTAGCCTATGTCCAGGTTTTAATCTTATTGCCAAACGATTTATATCTTTTTCAACAACATTTTATTTCCATTCTAGATCGTACAGACTGTATTAATGGTGGAGGGATAACGAACAAACCGGAGATACTCACCAACCATCTACACGTAACGTGACTGACAAACCTTATCATAAAGTTCTACCGAATACACCTCGTCACTTTTACAGCAGCCAAACTCTTGAATTAAGTACTAAACTGATAGCCGATGATTTGCTATTTGTTACTATCTAATATATTACATACATTTAAGCATCCATAATTGATTGATTGGTGGTTAACGCCAACTTTAGCAATATTTAAGCTATACCGCGGAGTGGACAAGTTTTATTATTTACTTAGACACCTACAAGACCCTTAGAAATAAAAACATACTCGTCTATTAAACAATCGGAATATATGTACAAATAAGCAGCCATAATGGAATAACCATTATTTGTACTGTATTATGTGTTTGATGCCGATGCTATAACATGCGAGACAACTGGAAGAGCTTCGATTGGTGGTTGCTTAAAATCCAGTGGCAAATATTCAATGCAAACAAATTCAAAAATATATAAATGGATATACAAAAATAAGGGAGTGATGGGAGAACGAGTCTTGACTGGCACTGAAAACGGGTGGAGAGTTATGATAGGCAGACAAATAGCGTTGTTAGCAGCGATGCATTTTTGTAATGCGCCTACTCTCTCTCCTAATATACAATATATAGGTTTTTTTCGTCACCCACCTATGTTCCGTTATGGTCACATGGAAACCCGTTGAACACCCCTGTGGATTGAGCCGTGCAAATTGTCACAAGTATCTAGGGGTGAGATTATGTTGTGTTATTTTATTGTGTCATATATTTGACTATTACAGTATTTTAAAATAGAAAATAAAAACAGATGCAGCAATAATTCATACCCGTAGTCAGTGTTCTTCTTTTATCTGTTGTTGATAAGGTCGATTGGCGTGCACTGGTTGTCCCAATAGTAGAAGTGTGAAGGACTGTAGATCTAATTGTAGTAACCGTTGTTGTGTGTGTTGTTTCATGTGTTTTAGCTGGTGTCGTCCTCTGATTTCTCGTAGATACCGGTCTTGGTAATGTAGTCTTAATTCGATTCAGCAGTTTAGATGTCGTTGTTATTTGTTCCACTGTAATTTAAAGGATGTATAACGTAACAGTGTGTTGATTTTATGTCATTTGAGACAACTGAATATAACCTTAATTGTTGGTCGTTTGTTGTCCTTCGGCAAATAACTATAGTATATTGAGGGCAAAAACAAGTTGAACAATATCTAATAAAATTATACAAAAATCAGGTAGGGTTGGGACAATGCATTTTGATTGTCACTGGAAAATGGTGAAGAGTTATGATGGAAGCTAAATAGCCTTCTGTGGAGGCTATAATGTAACTATTTCCCTTCAAAATCTACAAAAGAGGTTTGTTCCGAATCCTAACCTGACACCCCCTATACATTATCGGCCACCCGGTAGACAGCTATGTGAATTAAGTACTGGAAACTGTCACAAGTTCGTAAGTCTTGCGCTATGCCGTATAGTTTACTAATGTCAGTAATTTTAATAATTAAATTTAATATTTTCAGTATTAAATTGATTTATTTTCTTGAAATGTTAATTCCATGTTTTATAGCACGAATTTGTTAATCCATAATTTAAAGAAAGCCATTACAGGTATCTTTTCCGTACACGTATTCAAGTGTGCCTGAAAGAGCATGCTTTGCATGCTTCTATCGTGCGAAGTTTTGATATAAAGTGTGTGGAAATAAGTTATATTTGCACACAACATTTTTGGAACGACACCAGTACACTTCAAATCGGATTAACCAGGAAAAGTTCTCAACTGCTAAGATAAGTATATTTTATTCATGCCGTTTTTTCTTTTCGGTTCAATTTTTTTCCTTATTTTTGCTTTGCGTTAAATATTGGTTAAAACATTTATACTTTGTTTTAAAGAGGCTATTAATATTTCTACTTTAAAAGCATGTGTAGGAAATTAATGTTTGTGTTAATTTAGAAGGAATTCTTAACTATTCTGATAGCTGTTTTAATCATTTTAATTCAAAGTAGCTTTCCTTGGAGACGGAATGGTATAAATTGTAAGTATATACACTATACATGCTTACAAGTGTGTTAATTATTTTCATAAAAGTTATTTAGTTTTCAATAAGGAATTGGTTACTATAGTCGTTCTAGTTTTTAGTATTTTGCACGTGTACTACTCTTTGTTTAAAGGGGCATTATCTGCCAAATCGTAAATTTTTGTTACCCGTAAAAACTATCAGATATGATTGATGCCTTAATAAAACGTGTTTCTGTTACTTATAAATGTTATGAAATGTACGCGCATCAGGGAAAAATCGTGCAACTGCTCGTGTTTTGAGATCGATCAAGAGATTGACGCCATCTTATTAATTATCGACATTGCTTACGGAGTTTGTCGAATCGTCATTAAATCGGTACAACAATGCACTTAATTTTTATGAATCTGCTTTTAGTCGGTGTTACTTACGGCCAAAGAACCATGCAAGTTTGCAGTTAATAAGCGACAAAATACAAATTATTCGTTTTTACCTGTCACTAGTAAGGTCAGTTGCATACGGAAAAAGCGAGGTCAAATTATTTGCTTGCAAGGAAATAGCTAATAATTTTCGTTCTCAAAAGGCGAAAAGTGGTTCGATAAACTGTTTAATGTGAAATATTTACCTTTATTTCATCATTTTAAAGCTATTTACCAATTTCCAAAACATAAATTGTTTTTGGTCAAAATCGTAGCTAATGCCCCTTTAAAATAAGTATATTTTCAAACCTTTTTTTCAAAATTAGTTTAAACCTCAGCAAATACTTACCTTATTTAAATTTACATGTGCATAGGTAAATTATGTGCAATAGAATATTATTATCAAGTACAGATACATAATAATTAATGTAGATCTCGGACAACTATATTATCACCGCTGCAGACCGAGTTCGAGCCCCCTTTATAAGCTTTCAAAAAGGTACACTCGAATCGTATGTGATAAGTTTACCAGTTACTTGTAAAGTCGGTGGTTCTCTTTACAAGGGATCTTAATTTACATGCACATATATATACATAATTAATACTAATTTAATCTTAATTTACATGTACATAGGTAAACTTAATAAATTCATATGCTAATACATGTATACTAATTCGATCTTAAATTATACATGCCTAGGGCTCGACCAGTAAGAAGACCCATTAATGAAAACTGGTTAGCCTATCGACAACGATTA
Organism: Bathymodiolus brooksi; assembly: GCA_963680875.1. Lineage (NCBI taxonomy): Eukaryota > Metazoa > Mollusca > Bivalvia > Mytilida > Modiolidae > Bathymodiolus > Bathymodiolus brooksi. The sequence goes on from OY804575.1 coordinate 62,930,628, forward strand.
AGGAACCAAAACCCCCCAAGAAGCAGTTGAAGTTAATGAAAACATCAATCGGAGAAGTCGACAGGGACAGGAACGGCCACAAGAGCAATGCAAATTCAACGACAACATTTACAGCAAATACAACCACAGATACAACAAGAGCACCAGATACAAGATCCCATTCCAGCAGTAAGAGAGCTGCAAGACGTTCAGCGACAAGTTCTGCAGCCACAAGGTTCTCGGGCAGTCCAAACCGGTTCAAATATTGTAAATGGTGAGGAACTTTTAAATTTAGCACCTTCTCATGTTAATCCAGATCCGTTATTAATGCCCTTTTCTAGCGAATTTAGAAATTTTTGTGAGTCAAAACACCAAAGAAACAATTTGGAACATGGGTTATATTGATTTAGCTATTTTATTTAGAAATAATTTTACTGTTCCTAAGGAAATGCAAAATTGCATCCGTGTTGATAATGGTCGTTTGGTTATTCAGCAAATGAACAAAGTTGTTAAAGCTAAACACATTGAAAACATAGATTCATGGACAGATGCCTTTTTTAATTATGCCAAAATATTGGTAGAAAACCACACTACCATGGCATCCGAATTGTTTACTTATATGTCAATTATAAGAGGTGCCTTGGCGGATGCTACTTTTGATAGAGTATACATGTATGATCAACAATTTAGGCTACGCAAATCCTTAAATCCAACTCGTCCATGGTCACAAGTAGATGGCGTGTTATGGTTGAGATTTGTAGCCAAAGGTGCTTCAGGAATACAAAATGTTAATAGTTACAACAATCCTCAACAAGGAAAATGCTATGATTTTAATTTCAAAAGAGACGTACAATGTACACATTTCAAATTTTCGCTTGTTAGATATAATGTGATGTACTAGACATTAGTAAAATAATTTTAAAGCACAATCATGCCTTTTCAATTAACTTTAAAATGTCAGTTTTTTTTCTCTCCAATAAATGCGAAGAGATTCTGACCTTCACAATGGCACTCAATGATTATATTGAAGAATTATTTTAAAAATAAATCGTCTTACCCGTTTCACAACTATAATGATATTTCTCTGTAGCGATACATTTACATTGGTAAGATTTATCACCGTATGGTCCATGTGTGCACGATGTGTTACACGTGTCTTGTTCATATGAATTTGCCCACCACCAAATTTCGGTTAAATTACAATGTTTTAAGCAATTTTCAAAAGTAGGTTGTTTTACAGAACAACAAAGCGCTTTCTGTCGGAAACGTACTCCACAAGTTAAACTACAGTTCGACCAATGCATCCAATCAGTGGCATGACAGTCATCTTGTCCCTCACATATCGCATGTACGTGATTTATATACATAACTGAAAGAAGTACAACACATTGAAGTAGAAGCCAACACATTGTTGAATTTGAGTTAAATCTATTTTTTTGGGTCTACATTCCTTCACTCTTTAACTAAATATCGGTAATAACTTATGTATAGCACAACCTTAGCACAACCTTAATACGTTTAACTATTGTATGTGCAATAAGATAAACTTGGACATTTATTTAATTTTCTTTAATAACTATTGTTAATAACTTCTGGCATATTAAGCATACACATAGAATGACAAGAAATGTTGTTACATTGTTCACATGGTTGGATGCACGTATAACAGAATAAAATTTGCATCTTAACCTTCCATTTATGACTGCTTGTATCTCTAATAAAACCAAAGTTTGCAAAACACCCAAGGCAGAAGACATCGTAAGTAACAAAAAAGTTAACTATTTCATGAAGATTAGCGCTCTCGCATACTTTAATATTCTAAATGTTTACTCCTGACATCTCGAAAACCGAAGTAAATCTTTATTGAATATAAACATATATTTGTGAAAAAATCCAATAGCAAAATCGATGCCCTTACACAAATACACGAATGCCCACTTTCCTTACTCGGTACATTATATTTCAATACAATGTGACGGGCTAAAATTAGTTGTATGGCCCCAATCTTCAAAAGTGTTTTCCAAATGTGAGTAAAATGCCAACTCCCACTTATAACAACGTTATTTAAAAGAACGCTATAATCTTGAACAAAACACATAATATATAATGCACTAGTATTTCATCTTCATGACACAAAATATTTTCCTATGTATAATTAGTTCTATTAAAGATGGCTGATTGCCTCAGCCATCGATAGTATATACAAGGACACCGTAAAGATTTAAATAGTAGATTAGAAAAAATGTCTCGCCCCTTTTACAACTATAGCTGGAGTTGTCTAGACTACATTTACATTGGTAGTATGTATGCATGTCTAATCTCTGTATGCACGAAGTTTCACACGTGTCTTGTTCATATGAATTTCGCCACCACCAAATTTCGGTTATATTACAATATTTTAAGCAATTTTCTAAAGTTTGTGGCGTTACGTTCCCAGGACAACGAAGATCTCTTCGACGGGAATGTCCTCCACAAGCTACGCCACAGTTCGACCACAGAATCCATGTATAGTGCGATCACAATCCTTTACGCCGTTACATTTCGCATGCACGTGAGTTATATACATGAAAGAAAGGAGTATAACACACTGAACTGGAAGCCAACACATTGTTGAATTTCAGCTAAATCATGGACGTGAGTTATATACATGAAAGAAAGGATTATAACACATTGAAGTGGAAGCCAACACATTGTTGTATTTCAGCTAAATCATGCACGTGAGTTATATACATGAAAGAAAGGAGTATAACACATTGAAGTGGAAGCCAACACATTGTTGAATTTCAGCTAAATCATGCACGTGAGTTATATACATGAAAGAAAGGAGTATAACACATTGAAGTGGAAGCCAACACATTGTTGAATTTCAGCTAAATCATGCACGTGAGTTATATACATGAAAGAAAGGAGTATAACACATTGAAGTGGAAGCCAACACATTGTTGAATTTCAGCTAAATCATGCACGTGAGTTATATACATGAAAGAAAGGAATATAATACATTGAAGTGGAAGCCAACACATTGTTGAATTTCAGCTAAATCATGCACGTGAGTTATATACATGAAAGAAGGAGTATAACACATTGAAGTGGAAGCCAACACATTGTTGAATTTCAGCTAAATCATGCACGTGAGTTATATACATGAAAGAAAGGAGTATAACACATTGAAGTGGAAGCCAACACATTGTTGTATTTCAGCTAAATCATGCACGTGAGTTATATACATGAAAGAAAGGAGTATAACACATTGAAGTGGAAGCCAACACATTGTTGAATATCAGCTAAATCATGCACGTGAGTTATATACATGAAAGAAAGGAGTATAACACATTGAAGTGGAAGCCAACACATTGTTGAATTTCAGCTAAATCATGCACATGAGTTATATACATGAAAGAAAGGAGTATAACACATTGAAGTGGAAGCCAACACATTGTTGAATTTCAGCTAAATCATGCACGTGAGTTATATACATGAAAGAAAGGAGTATAACACATTGAATTGGAAGCCAACACATTGTTGAATTTCAGCTAAATCATGCACGTGAGTTATATACATGAAAGAAAGGAGTATAACACATTGAAGTGGAAGACAACACATTGTTGAATTTCAGCTAAATCATACACGTGAGTTATATACATGAAAGAAAGGAGTATAACACATTGAAGTGGAAGCCAACACATTGTTGAATTTCAGCTAAATCATGCACGTGAGTTATATACATGAAAGAAAGGAGTATAACACATTGAAGTGGAAGCCAACACATTGTTGAATTTCAGCTAAATCATGCACGTGAGTTATATACATGAAAGAAAGGAGTATAACACATTGAAGTGGAAGCCAACACATTGTTGAATTTCAGCTAAATCATGCACATGAGTTATATACATGAAAGAAAGGAGTATAACACATTGAAGTGGAAGCCAACACATTGTTGAATTTCAGCTAAATCATGCACGTGAGTTATATACATGAAAGAAAGGAGTATAACACATTGAAGTGGAAGCCAACACATTGTTGAATTTCAGCTAAATCATTCACGTGAGTTATATACATGAAAGAAAGGAGTATAACACATTGAAGTGGAAGCCAACACATTGTTGAATTTCAGCTAAATCATGCACGTGAGTTATATACATGAAAGAAAGGAGTATAACACATTGAAGTGGAAGCCAACACATTGTTGAATTTCAGCTAAATTATGCACGTGAGTTATATACATGAAAGAAAGGAGTATAACACATTGAGGTGGAAGCCAACACATTGTTGAATTTCAGCTAAATCATGCACGTGAGTTGTATACATGAAAGAAAGGAGTATAACACATTGAAGTGGAAGCCAACACATTGTTGAATTTCAGCTAAATCATGCACGTGAGTTATATACATGAAAGAAAGGAGTATAACACATTGAAGTGGAAGCCAACACATTGTTGAATTTCAGCTAAATCATGCACGTGAGTTATATACATGAAAGAAAGGAGTATAACACATTGAAGTGGAAGCCAACACATTGTTGAATTTCAGCTAAATCATGCACGTGAGTTATATACATGAAAGAAAGGAGTATAACACATTGAAGTGGAAGCCAACACATTGTTGAATTTCAGCTAAATCATGCACGTGAGTTATATACATGAAAGAAAGGAGTATAACACATTGAAGTGGAAGCCAACACATTGTTGAATTTCAGCTAAATCATGCACGTGAGTTATATACATTAAAGAAAGGAGTATAACACATTGAAGTGGAAGCCTACACATTGTTGAATTTCGGCTAAATCATGCACGCGAGTTATATACATGAAAGAAAGGAGTATAACACATTGAAGTGGAAGCCAACACATTGTTGAATTTCAGCTAAATCATGCACGTGAGTTATATACATGAAAGAAAGGAGTATAACACATTGAAGTGGAAGCCAACACATTGTTGAATTTCAGCTAAATCATGCACGTGAGTTATATACATGAAAGAATGGAGTATAACACATTGAAGTGGAAGCCAACACATTGTTGAATTTCAGCTAAATCATGCACGTGAATTTTATACATGAAAGAAAGGAGTATAACACATTGAAGTGGAAGCCAACACATTGTTGAATTTCAGCTAAATCATGCACGTGAGTTATATACATGAAAGAAAGGAGTATAACACATTGAAGTGGAAGCCAACACATTGTTGAATTTCAGCTAAATTATGCACGTGAGTTATATACATGAAAGAAAGGAGTATAACACATTGAAGTGGAAGCCAACACACATTGTTGAATTTCAGCTAAATCATGCACGTGAGTTATATACATGAAAGAAAGGAGTATAACACATTGAAGTGGAAGCCAACACATTGTTGAATTTCAGCTAAATCATGCACGTGAGTTATATACATGAAAGAAAGGAGTATAACACATTGAAGTGGAAGCCAACACATTGTTGAATTTCAGCTAAATCATGCACGTGAGTTATATACATGAAAGAAAGGAGTATAACACATTGAAGTGGAAGCCAACACATTGTTGAATTTCAGCTAAATCATGCACGTGAGTTATATACATGAAAGAAAGGAGTATAACACATTGAAGTGGAAGCCAACACATTGTTGAATTTCAGCTAAATCATGCACGTGAGTTATATACATGAAAGAAAGGAGTATAACACATTGAAGTGGAAGCCAACACATTGTTGAATTTCAGCTAAATCATGCACGTGAGTTATATACATGAAAGAAAGGAGTATAACACATTGAAGTGGAAGCCAACACATTGTTGAATTTCAGCTAAATCATGCACGTGAGTTATATACATGAAAGAAAGGAGTATAACACATTGAAGTGGAAGCCAACACATTGTTGAATTTCAGCTAAATCATGCACGTGAGTTATATACATGAAAGAAAGGAGTATAACACATTGAAGTGGAAGCCAACACATTGTTGAATTTCAGCTAAATCATGCACGTGAGTTATATACATGAAAGAAAGGAGTATAACACATTGAAGTGGAAGCCAACACATTGTTGAATTTCAGCTAAATCATGCACGTGAGTTATATACATGAAAGAAAGGAGTATAACACATTGAAGTGGAAGCCAACACATTGTTGAATTTCAGCTAAATCATGCACGTGAGTTATATACATGAAAGAAAGGAGTATAACACATTGAAGTGGAAGCCAACACATTGTTGAATTTCAGCTAAATCATGCACGTGAGTTATATACATGAAAGAAAGGAGTATAACACATTGAAGTGGAAGCCAACACATTGTTGAATTTCAGCTAAATCATGCACGTGAGTTATATACATGAAAGAAAGGAGTATAACACATTGAAGTGGAAGCCAACACATTGTTGAATTTCAGCTAAATCATGCACGTGAGTTATATACATGAAAGAAAGGAGTATAACACATTGAAGTGGAAGCCAACACATTGTTGAATTTCAGCTAAATCATGCACGTGAGTTATATACATGAAAGAAAGGAGTATAACACATTGAAGTGGAAGCCAACACATTGTTGAATTTCAGCTAAATCATGCACGTGAGTTATATACATGAAAGAAAGGAGTATAACACATTGAAGTGGAAGCCAACACATTGTTGAATTTCAGCTAAATCATGCACGTGAGTTATATACATGAAAGAAAGGAGTATAACACATTGAAGTGGAAGCCAACACATTGTTGAATTTCAGCTAAATCATGCACGTGAGTTATATACATGAAAGAAAGGAGTATAACACATTGAAGTGGAAGCCAACACATTGTTGAATTTCAGCTAAATCATGCACGTGAGTTATATACATGAAAGAAAGGAGTATAACACATTGAAGTGGAAGCCAACACATTGTTGAATTTCAGCTAAATCATGCACGTGAGTTATATACATGAAAGAAAGGAGTATAACACATTGAAGTGGAAGCCAACACATTGTTGAATTTCAGCTAAATCATGCACGTGAGTTATATACATGAAAGAAAGGAGTATAACACATTGAAGTGGAAGCCAACACATTGTTGAATTTCAGCTAAATCATGCACGTGAGTTATATACATGAAAGAAAGGAGTATAACACATTGAAGTGGAAGCCAACACATTGTTGAATTTCAGCTAAATCATGCACGTGAGTTATATACATGAAAGAAAGGAGTATAACACATTGAAGTGGAAGCCAACACATTGTTGAATTTCAGCTAAATCATGCACGTGAGTTATATACATGAAAGAAAGGAGTATAACACATTGAAGTGGAAGCCAACACATTGTTGAATTTCAGCTAAATCATGCACGTGAGTTATATACATGAAAGAAAGGAGTATAACACATTGAAGTGGAAGCCAACACATTGTTGAATTTCAGCTAAATCATGCACGTGAGTTATATACATGAAAGAAAGGAGTATAACACATTGAAGTGGAAGCCAACACATTGTTGAATTTCAGCTAAATCATGCACGTGAGTTATATACATGAAAGAAAGGAGTATAACACATTGAAGTGGAAGCCAACACATTGTTGAATTTCAGCTAAATCATGCACGTGAGTTATATACATGAAAGAAAGGAGTATAACACATTGAAGTGGAAGCCAACACATTGTTGAATTTCAGCTAAATCATGCACGTGAGTTATATACATGAAAGAAAGGAGTATAACACATTGAAGTGGAAGCCAACACATTGTTGAATTTCAGCTAAATCATGCACGTGAGTTATATACATGAAAGAAAGGAGTATAACACATTGAAGTGGAAGCCAACACATTGTTGAATTTCAGCTAAATCATGCACGTGAGTTATATACATGAAAGAAAGGAGTATAACACATTGAAGTGGAAGCCAACACATTGTTGAATTTCAGCTAAATCATGCACGTGAGTTATATACATGAAAGAAAGGAGTATAACACATTGAAGTGGAAGCCAACACATTGTTGAATTTCAGCTAAATCATGCACGTGAGTTATATACATGAAAGAAAGGAGTATAACACATTGAAGTGGAAGCCAACACATTGTTGAATTTCAGCTAAATCATGCACGTGAGTTATATACATGAAAGAAAGGAGTATAACACATTGAAGTGGAAGCCAACACATTGTTGAATTTCAGCTAAATCATGCACGTGAGTTATATACATGAAAGAAAGGAGTATAACACATTGAAGTGGAAGCCAACACATTGTTGAATTTCAGCTAAATCATGCACGTGAGTTATATACATGAAAGAAAGGAGTATAACACATTGAAGTGGAAGCCAACACATTGTTGAATTTCAGCTAAATCATGCACGTGAGTTATATACATGAAAGAAAGGAGTATAACACATTGAAGTGGAAGCCAACACATTGTTGAATTTCAGCTAAATCATGCACGTGAGTTATATACATGAAAGAAAGGAGTATAACACATTGAAGTGGAAGCCAACACATTGTTGAATTTCAGCTAAATCATGCACGTGAGTTATATACATGAAAGAAAGGAGTATAACACATTGAAGTGGAAGCCAACACATTGTTGAATTTCAGCTAAATCATGCACGTGAGTTATATACATGAAAGAAAGGAGTATAACACATTGAAGTGGAAGCCAACACATTGTTGAATTTCAGCTAAATCATGCACGTGAGTTATATACATGAAAGAAAGGAGTATAACACATTGAAGTGGAAGCCAACACATTGTTGAATTTCAGCTAAATCATGCACGTGAGTTATATACATGAAAGAAAGGAGTATAACACATTGAAGTGGAAGCCAACACATTGTTGAATTTCAGCTAAATCATGCACGTGAGTTATATACATGAAAGAAAGGAGTATAACACATTGAAGTGGAAGCCAACACATTGTTGAATTTCAGCTAAATCATGCACGTGAGTTATATACATGAAAGAAAGGAGTATAACACATTGAAGTGGAAGCCAACACATTGTTGAATTTCAGCTAAATCATGCACGTGAGTTATATACATGAAAGAAAGGAGTATAACACATTGAAGTGGAAGCCAACACATTGTTGAATTTCAGCTAAATCATGCACGTGAGTTATATACATGAAAGAAAGGAGTATAACACATTGAAGTGGAAGCCAACACATTGTTGAATTTCAGCTAAATCATGCACGTGAGTTATATACATGAAAGAAAGGAGTATAACACATTGAAGTGGAAGCCAACACATTGTTGAATTTCAGCTAAATCATGCACGTGAGTTATATACATGAAAGAAAGGAGTATAACACATTGAAGTGGAAGCCAACACATTGTTGAATTTCAGCTAAATCATGCACGTGAGTTATATACATGAAAGAAAGGAGTATAACACATTGAAGTGGAAGCCAACACATTGTTGAATTTCAGCTAAATCATGCACGTGAGTTATATACATGAAAGAAAGGAGTATAACACATTGAAGTGGAAGCCAACACATTGTTGAATTTCAGCTAAATCATGCACGTGAGTTATATACATGAAAGAAAGGAGTATAACACATTGAAGTGGAAGCCAACACATTGTTGAATTTCAGCTAAATCATGCACGTGAGTTATATACATGAAAGAAAGGAGTATAACACATTGAAGTGGAAGCCAACACATTGTTGAATTTCAGCTAAATCATGCACGTGAGTTATATACATGAAAGAAAGGAGTATAACACATTGAAGTGGAAGCCAACACATTGTTGAATTTCAGCTAAATCATGCACGTGAGTTATATACATGAAAGAAAGGAGTATAACACATTGAAGTGGAAGCCAACACATTGTTGAATTTCAGCTAAATCATGCACGTGAGTTATATACATGAAAGAAAGGAGTATAACACATTGAAGTGGAAGCCAACACATTGTTGAATTTCAGCTAAATCATGCACGTGAGTTATATACATGAAAGAAAGGAGTATAACACATTGAAGTGGAAGCCAACACATTGTTGAATTTCAGCTAAATCATGCACGTGAGTTATATACATGAAAGAAAGGAGTATAACACATTGAAGTGGAAGCCAACACATTGTTGAATTTCAGCTAAATCATGCACGTGAGTTATATACATGAAAGAAAGGAGTATAACACATTGAAGTGGAAGCCAACACATTGTTGAATTTCAGCTAAATCATGCACGTGAGTTATATACATGAAAGAAAGGAGTATAACACATTGAAGTGGAAGCCAACACATTGTTGAATTTCAGCTAAATCATGCACGTGAGTTATATACATGAAAGAAAGGAGTATAACACATTGAAGTGGAAGCCAACACATTGTTGAATTTCAGCTAAATCATGCACGTGAGTTATATACATGAAAGAAAGGAGTATAACACATTGAAGTGGAAGCCAACACATTGTTGAATTTCAGCTAAATCATGCACGTGAGTTATATACATGAAAGAAAGGAGTATAACACATTGAAGTGGAAGCCAACACATTGTTGAATTTCAGCTAAATCATGCACGTGAGTTATATACATGAAAGAAAGGAGTATAACACATTGAAGTGGAAGCCAACACATTGTTGAATTTCAGCTAAATCATGCACGTGAGTTATATACATGAAAGAAAGGAGTATAACACATTGAAGTGGAAGCCAACACATTGTTGAATTTCAGCTAAATCATGCACGTGAGTTATATACATGAAAGAAAGGAGTATAACACATTGAAGTGGAAGCCAACACATTGTTGAATTTCAGCTAAATCATGCACGTGAGTTATATACATGAAAGAAAGGAGTATAACACATTGAAGTGGAAGCCAACACATTGTTGAATTTCAGCTAAATCATGCACGTGAGTTATATACATGAAAGAAAGGAGTATAACACATTGAAGTGGAAGCCAACACATTGTTGAATTTCAGCTAAATCATGCACGTGAGTTATATACATGAAAGAAAGGAGTATAACACATTGAAGTGGAAGCCAACACATTGTTGAATTTCAGCTAAATCATGCACGTGAGTTATATACATGAAAGAAAGGAGTATAACACATTGAAGTGGAAGCCAACACATTGTTGAATTTCAGCTAAATCATGCACGTGAGTTATATACATGAAAGAAAGGAGTATAACACATTGAAGTGGAAGCCAACACATTGTTGAATTTCAGCTAAATCATGCACGTGAGTTATATACATGAAAGAAAGGAGTATAACACATTGAAGTGGAAGCCAACACATTGTTGAATTTCAGCTAAATCATGCACGTGAGTTATATACATGAAAGAAAGGAGTATAACACATTGAAGTGGAAGCCAACACATTGTTGAATTTCAGCTAAATCATGCACGTGAGTTATATACATGAAAGAAAGGAGTATAACACATTGAAGTGGAAGCCAACACATTGTTGAATTTCAGCTAAATCATGCACGTGAGTTATATACATGAAAGAAAGGAGTATAACACATTGAAGTGGAAGCCAACACATTGTTGAATTTCAGCTAAATCATGCACGTGAGTTATATACATGAACGAAAGGAGTATAACACATTGAAGTGGAAGCCAACACATTGTTGAATTTCAGCTAAATCATGCACGTGAGTTATATACATGAAAGAAAGGAGTATAACACATTGAAGTGGAAGCCAACACATTGTTGAATTTCAGCTAAATCATGCACGTGAGTTATATACATGAAAGAAAGGAGTATAACACATTGAAGTGGAAGCCAACACATTGTTGAATTTCAGCTAAATCATGCACGTGAGTTATATACATGAAAGAAAGGAGTATAACACATTGAAGTGGAAGCCAACACATTGTTGAATTTCAGCTAAATCATGCACGTGAGTTATATACATGAAAGAAAGGAGTATAACACATTGAAGTGGAAGCCAACACATTGTTGAATTTCAGCTAAATCATGCACGTGAGTTATATACATGAAAGAAAGGAGTATAACACATTGAAGTGGAAGCCAACACATTGTTGAATTTCAGCTAAATCATGCACGTGAGTTATATACATGAAAGAAAGGAGTATAACACATTGAAGTGGAAGCCAACACATTGTTGAATTTCAGCTAAATCATGCACGTGAGTTATATACATGAAAGAAAGGAGTATAACACATTGAAGTGGAAGCCAACACATTGTTGAATTTCAGCTAAATCATGCACGTGAGTTATATACATGAAAGAAAGGAGTATAACACATTGAAGTGGAAGCCAACACATTGTTGAATTTCAGCTAAATCATGCACGTGAGTTATATACATGAAAGAAAGGAGTATAACACATTGAAGTGGAAGCCAACACATTGTTGAATTTCAGCTAAATCATGCACGTGAGTTATATACATGAAAGAAAGGAGTATAACACATTGAAGTGGAAGCCAACACATTGTTGAATTTCAGCTAAATCATGCACGTGAGTTATATACATGAAAGAAAGGAGTATAACACATTGAAGTGGAAGCCAACACATTGTTGAATTTCAGCTAAATCATGCACGTGAGTTATATACATGAAAGAAAGGAGTATAACACATTGAAGTGGAAGCCAACACATTGTTGAATTTCAGCTAAATCATGCACGTGAGTTATATACATGAAAGAAAGGAGTATAACACATTGAAGTGGAAGCCAACACATTGTTGAATTTCAGCTAAATCATGCACGTGAGTTATATACATGAAAGAAAGGAGTATAACACATTGAAGTGGAAGCCAACACATTGTTGAATTTCAGCTAAATCATGCACGTGAGTTATATACATGAAAGAAAGGAGTATAACACATTGAAGTGGAAGCCAACACATTGTTGAATTTCAGCTAAATCATGCACGTGAGTTATATACATGAAAGAAAGGAGTATAACACATTGAAGTGGAAGCCAACACATTGTTGAATTTCAGCTAAATCATGCACGTGAGTTATATACATGAAAGAAAGGAGTATAACACATTGAAGTGGAAGCCAACACATTGTTGAATTTCAGCTAAATCATGCACGTGAGTTATATACATGAAAGAAAGGAGTATAACACATTGAAGTGGAAGCCAACACATTGTTGAATTTCAGCTAAATCATGCACGTGAGTTATATACATGAAAGAAAGGAGTATAACACATTGAAGTGGAAGCCAACACATTGTTGAATTTCAGCTAAATCATGCACGTGAGTTATATACATGAAAGAAAGGAGTATAACACATTGAAGTGGAAGCCAACACATTGTTGAATTTCAGCTAAATCATGCACGTGAGTTATATACATGAAAGAAAGGAGTATAACACATTGAAGTGGAAGCCAACACATTGTTGAATTTCAGCTAAATCATGCACGTGAGTTATATACATGAAAGAAAGGAGTATAACACATTGAAGTGGAAGCCAACACATTGTTGAATTTCAGCTAAATCATGCACGTGAGTTATATACATGAAAGAAAGGAGTATAACACATTGAAGTGGAAGCCAACACATTGTTGAATTTCAGCTAAATCATGCACGTGAGTTATATACATGAAAGAAAGGAGTATAACACATTGAAGTGGAAGCCAACACATTGTTGAATTTCAGCTAAATCATGCACGTGAGTTATATACATGAAAGAAAGGAGTATAACACATTGAAGTGGAAGCCAACACATTGTTGAATTTCAGCTAAATCATGCACGTGAGTTATATACATGAAAGAAAGGAGTATAACACATTGAAGTGGAAGCCAACACATTGTTGAATTTCAGCTAAATCATGCACGTGAGTTATATATATGAAAGAAAGGAGTATAACACATTGAAGTGGAAGCCAACACATTGTTGAATTTCAGCTAAATCATGCACGTGAGTTATATACATGAAAGAAAGGAGTATAACACATTGAAGTGGAAGCCAACACATTGTTGAATTTCAGCTAAGTCATGCACGTGAGTTATATACATGAAAGAAAGGAGTATAACACATTGAAGTGGAAGCCGACAAATTGTTGAATTTCGGCTAAATCATGCACGTGAGTTATATACATGAAAGAAAGGAGTATAACACATTGAAGTGGAAGCCAACACATTGTTGAATTTCAGCTAAATCATGCACGTGAGTTATATACATGAAAGAAAGGAGTATAACACATTGAAGTGGAAGCCAACACATTGTTGAATTTCAGCTAAATCACGCACGTGAGTTATATACATGAAAGAAAGGAGTATAACACATTGAAGTGGAAGCCAACACATTGTTGAATTTCAGCTAAATCATGCACGTGAGTTATATACATGAAAGAAAGGAGTATAACACATTGAAGTGGAAGCCAACACATTGTTGAATTTCAGCTAAATCATGCACGTGAGTTATATACATGAAAGAAAGGAGTATAACACATTGAAGTGGAAGCCAACACATTGTTGAATTTCAGCTAAATCATGCACGTGAGTTATATACATGAAAGAAAGGAGTATAACACATTGAAGTGGAAGCCAACACATTGTTGAATTTCAGCTAAATCATGCACGTGAGTTATATACATGAAAGAAAGGAGTATAACACATTGAAGTGGAAGCCAACACATTGTTGAATTTCAGCTAAATCATGCACGTGAGTTATATACATGAAAGAAAGGAGTATAACACATTGAAGTGGAAGCCAACACATTGTTGAATTTCAGCTAAATCATGCACGTGAGTTATATACATGAAAGAAAGGAGTATAACACATTGAAGTGGAAGCCAACACATTGTTGAATTTCAGCTAAATCATGCACGTGAGTTATATACATGAAAGAAAGGAGTATAACACATTGAAGTGGAAGCCAACACATTGTTGAATTTCAGCTAAATCATGCACGTGAGTTATATATATGAAAGAAAGGAGTATAACACATTGAAGTGGAAGCCAACACATTGTTGAATTTCAGCTAAATCATGCACGTGAGTTATATACATGAAAGAAAGGAGTATAACACATTGAAGTGGAAGCCAACACATTGTTGAATTTCAGCTAAATCATGCACGTGAGTTATATACATGAAAGAAAGGAGTATAGCACATTGAAGTGGAAGCCAACACATTGTTGAATTTCAGCTAAATCATGCACGTGAGTTATATACATGAAAGAAAGGAGTATAACACATTGAAGTGGAAGCCAACACATTGTTGAATTTCAGCTAAATCATGCACGTGAGTTATATACATGAAAGAAAGGAGTATAACACATTGAAGTGGAAGCCAACACATTGTTGAATTTCAGCTAAATCATGCACGTGAGTTATATACATGAAAGAAAGGAGTATAACACATTGAAGTGGAAGCCAACACATTGTTGAATTTCAGCTAAATCATGCACGTGAGTTATATACATGAAAGAAAGGAGTATAACACATTGAAGTGGAAGCCAACACATTGTTGAATTTCAGCTAAATCATGCACGTGAGTTATATACATGAAAGAAAGGAGTATAACACATTGAAGTGGAAGCCAACACATTGTTGAATTTCAGCTAAATCATGCACGTGAGTTATATACATGAAAGAAAGGAGTATAACACATTGAAGTGGAAGCCAACACATTGTTGAATTTCAGCTAAATCATGCACGTGAGTTATATACATGAAAGAAAGGAGTATAACACATTGAAGTGGAAGCCAACACATTGTTGAATTTCAGCTAAATCATGCACGTGAGTTATATACATGAAAGAAAGGAGTATAACACATTGAAGTGGAAGCCAACACATTGTTGAATTTCAGCTAAATCATGCACGTGAGTTATATACATGAAAGAAAGGAGTATAACACATTGAAGTGGAAGCCAACACATTGTTGAATTTCAGCTAAATCATGCACGTGAGTTATATACATGAAAGAAAGGAGTATAACACATTGAAGTGGAAGCCAACACATTGTTGAATTTCAGCTAAATCATGCACGTGAGTTATATACATGAAAGAAAGGAGTATAACACATTGAAGTGGAAGCCAACACATTGTTGAATTTCAGCTAAATCATGCACGTGAGTTATATACATGAAAGAAAGGAGTATAACACATTGAAGTGGAAGCCAACACATTGTTGAATTTCAGCTAAATCATGCACGTGAGTTATATACATGAAAGAAAGGAGTATAACACATTGAAGTGGAAGCCAACACATTGTTGAATTTCAGCTAAATCATGCACGTGAGTTATATACATGAAAGAAAGGAGTATAACACATTGAAGTGGAAGCCAACACATTGTTGAATTTCAGCTAAATCATGCACGTGAGTTATATACATGAAAGAAAGGAGTATAACACATTGAAGTGGAAGCCAACACATTGTTGAATTTCAGCTAAATCATGCACGTGAGTTATATACATGAAAGAAAGGAGTATAACACATTGAAGTGGAAGCCAACACATTGTTGAATTTCAGCTAAATCATGCACGTGAGTTATATACATGAAAGAAAGGAGTATAACACATTGAAGTGGAAGCCAACACATTGTTGAATTTCAGCTAAATCATGCACGTGAGTTATATACATGAAAGAAAGGAGTATAACACATTGAAGTGGAAGCCAACACATTGTTGAATTTCAGCTAAATCATGCACGTGAGTTATATGATGGTACACTTTGGTTACGTTTTATTGCTAAGGGTGCTTCTGGTCTTCAGAACTCGACTCTCTTTAATAATGGAAGTCAGAGACCATGTTCTGATTATAACTTTAAAAAGGTTGTTTTAGGCGTAATTGTATTTACCGTCATAATTGTATGAAATGCGGTGCCATTCATCCTGCTGCTTTGTGCAATCAATTTTTTAAAAAGAATTCCAATGCACAACTAAATGCTCGCAAAAGTACAAATTCATATTTGCAAAATTCTCAAAGGGCAGCAGCTGTAAATTTAAATATAAGACCTCCCTTGCTAGGTAATGGACCTCAAAACAAACAATAGACAGATTCAATGTTTGGAAACATGGGTTTTCACCAATTAAACTCCATGAGCTTGAAGAATTCCTAAAACTTTACCCTAATAAAACTGCTGCCTATGAATTACTAAATGGTTTTTCAAATGTATTCAAAATTAAATACAGTGGTCCTAGATTAGCATTAGAAACAAAAAATCTAAAATCTGTCTTTATTAATCCAACTGTTGCATTACAAAAAGTAGAAAATGAAATAAATTTTGGTAGAATTGCTGGACCTTTTCAAAATCGGCCTATTTCTAATTTGAGATGTTCTCCAATAGGTGGTGTTTCTAAGAAGACAGGTGGTTGGAGATTGATAACGCATTTGTCATACCCACCGTCAAACAGTGTAAATGATTATATTGATGAACAGCACACAGCTGTTCACTACTCTTCATTTGATAATGCGGTATCAATTGTTAACAAATTAGGAAAGGGGGCTTTAATAGGAAAAAAGGATATAAAATCAGCATTTCGACTGTTACCATGTTATCCAGGTGACTTTGACCTTCTTGGATTTAAGATTGGATCTAATTATTACATTGATAAATGCCTTCCAATGGGGTGCTCAATTTCCTGCAAAACCTTTGAACAATTTTCAACATTTATTCATTGGTTAGTTTGTTTTAAAAGTAATTCTAAAAATGTAGATCATTATTTAGACGATTTCTTTTTTGCTGGTGAAGCTGGCACAAATAATTGCACAAATTTAATGAATCAATTTGATGGTGCTTGTGAACGTTTAGGTGTGCCAATTGCGTATTAAAAAACAGAAGGCCCTACCACAATTATGGAATATTTAGGCTTAACAATTGATACCCAAAATATGGTTGTAAAAATTCCAGCAGATAAAGTGAAGGAGTTGTTAAATCAAATTAAAACAGTAGCTTCTGTAAAAAAGGTTACATTAAAACAATTACAATCCTTGAGTGGCTTGCTTGCATTTTGCACAAAAACACTTCCTGCGGGTAGAGCGTTTAGTAGGCAATTATATATGGCAACATCTAAAGCAAACAAACCATTTCATTTCATCAGAGTAACAAAGAACATGTTTGAAGACCTTATGATATGGAAATATGTTCTTGAAGAGTTCAATGGAATTACATATATTTTAGATGAAACATGGCTTTCTAACTATGACTTGCAACTCTTTAGCGATAGTTCAGGCTTAGCTGAGAACGGTTGCTCAGGTTATTTTATGGGCAGGTGGTTCTTTCTACAATGGCCAAAAGAATGGGAGAATACTGATATATTGAAGGATATGACTTATCTAGAAATTATTCCTATAGCTTTAGCAATATATCTTTGGAATGCTGAACTCTTCAAGAAAAGGGTTTTGTTTCATGTAGATAACATGGCCGTAGTCGCAATTCTTAATAAGAAAACATCAAAAAGTGCACGTGCACTTAACATACTTAGACGCATTGTATATTGGACTTTGATTGGCAATTGCCATATTAAGGCTGTTTATATTGAGTCATCAAAAAATGTTCTAGCTGATGCATTATCTCGCCGTCAATTTCAGAAATTCCGACAACGTGCTCCTCAAGCGGATCCCTTTCCAACACAAGTTCCATTGGAGTTCTTGAGTGTTTTGAAGGAGAATATCGAAGATTAATAGACAATTCTATATCTTTGAATACATGGAACGTTTATGATAATGCAGTTAAAACATTAGAATCATTCAGATGTGAAATGAGTTTAGAACAAAAGTGGCCAGTTCCACTGTCGGATTTGATAAATTGTATTGCATTTTTGTAAAAAAATGAATATTCACCTTCAACAGTCAAATCATATATATCTGGCTTGAGCTTTAGGATGAAAATATTTGGTTTATTGGATACTACTAATAGTTTCATAATTAAAAAAATGTTATTAGGCATGCAACGTTTACACAAAAGGGTTGATTCAAGAAGACCAATTACAATTGATTTGCTCATGCATATTTTTGATGCTTTACAGTATACGTGTTCATCAGTTTATGAAACTGCTCTATTTTCGTCTTGTTTTTCACTTGCCTTTTTTGCATTTTTACGAGTTGGTGAATTTGTTGTATCTCATTTGTCAGAGAGGCATATGTTACAATATTCCGATATATCAATTGATAAGGAAAATTAATTTAAGTTTATCATCTTCAAAAACTGATCAATTAGCAATCAGAACTAATCTTGTAATACCAAGGTTTGAGAACGTCAAGATTTGTCCTGTACACATGTTATTAAATATTTGAAATTGAGACCAAAACTTGAAGGACCATTATTTTGTCATTTCAACCATAAATCTGTTACTCGTTTTCAAAAATCGTCTATGTTAAAATCAATTTTACGCTTTCTAAACATTAATGAACAGGATTTCAATACACACCCATTTCGTATAGGGGCAGCAACCTCTTTCCTTTTGAGAGGGAAATCTGAAGATGATATTAAACAAATGGGACGGTGGAAATCTAACGCATACATGAGATACGTTCGCATAAATTATTAGCCTTCAAAAGCTTACCAAGTTGAACGTTAATCCTTTCGAAATTTCAGAATTGAAACAAATCTGGATCATTGGTTCATCCATTATATCAAGGGCAGAAGAACACACTAAGATGAGGTCTACTGGCACACATCTTGGCCTTGATAAGTATGGCTTTAAACTTACATGGGTTGGAATGCCGGGAATGAGTTGGATAAATATTGTTCCAATAGTGTTTAGATCTATCAGATGTTTTGAAATACCAAGGGCACTTCTTCTACACGTTGGTGGCAATGATCTAGGCAATTATACCACAAAGGAACTGATAAAACATTTAAAATTTGCAATATATGTTGTAAATTGCATGTTGCCAACAACATCTTTTATTTTTTCAACTATTTTGTCACGAAGATCTTGGCGTTACTCATCAAATTGTATTGCAATGGAAAACGCAAGGAAAAGAGTTAATCGTGCCATAAGGACATTTTTTCAATACAACTGTGCATATGTGGTTACCCATCCAGATTTGGAAGATTGCCACACATCTCTATTTAAAGATGGAGTTCATTTGTTCTTTTTAGGGAATGACATTTTTATTAATATCATTCAAGGTGCTTTGGAACAATTATTGTTGAGCCCTTACACAAAGCTTTACCCTGTATAAAGTTGGTGAAAAATAATGTTGATTTGCTAGTTGCATAACACAATCTGTTTGCATTCACACATAATAGTTGATATGCGTTTAATTTGGCTAAAAAATGCTTTAACCGACATGTTTGTTTGCTAGTTTGCCACGTTTTGATGGCTAGTTTGCTTAATTTCGCTACGTTTGTTGGCTAAATTATGGTATGTGTGATTTGTCGTCGATAAATTTGACGGATTAGCATTGTTAATAATGAATGCTAATATGGCGGAATTTATCGATTTATGCTGATGCTGCTTTGGACTAAACCCAACAGCCGAGAACTTTTTTCATTGAATGGTTACCCTTCAATGCTAATATTGTCAACATGTTTCTATTGGCCTGTTTGCTTTACATCTCGAATTAAAGCTATGACAAATCATCTGCCATACAACTGTTTTTGTTGTTTATTAAAAATAATTGCATTAAGTATGTACTTAGTCAAGTAGTATACAACTGTCCTCGATAATTACAAGTCCAATTGTATGCAAATGTCGTGAATTTACCCAACTTTGACAATGGATAAAAAAGGCATTACACACATTTCGGTTAATTTTGCTTAAGAGTTCATATACAATAATTCAATTTAATATCATAATAATTAAATTAGTTTATTGTATTGAACATGTATGAATTGTTTGTATTGAACATATATGAATTGTTGTATTAGTTAACGTTCAAGTGTTCACTCAGCAATTCCACTTTTTACATATCAAGTCCATTTTTTATATACAAATTTGTAAACATTAACAATACGACTTCCGTCGCGGTCTGTTCGTTTGGTTTATTTTGAACACCATTATATTCACGTGCAAGTTTTAGCGGGAATGTTGATATAAATATTCTGAAATTTTCCGGTGCGGCATATTGCGTTATAGTCGAGGAGGAAACATTATTCAACCCCCCCACCCTTATAACCTTAGTTTGTCTTTTGTTGCTGCTTTTTGCTATATTTTTCAGAAGCTGTGAACTTGTCTACAGATTGTCAGTAACATCAACGTAATAGCTTGTAATGGAATTATTCGAGATGTACCTTTTGTTCTGTGATTATCTTCAATATGGAACATGACCACACATGGCGGAATTTATCGATTTATGCTGATGCTGCTTTGGACTAAACCCAACAGCCGAGAACTTTTTTCATTGAATGGTTACCCTTCAATGCTAATATTGTCAACATGTTTATGTTGGCCTGTTTGCTTTACATCTCGAATTAAAGCTATGACAAATCATCTGCCATACAACTGTTTTTGTTGTTTATTAAAAATAATTGCATTAAGTATGTACTTAGTCAAGTGGTATACAACTGTCCTCGATAATTACAAGTCCAATTGTATGCAAATGTCGTGAATTTACCCAACTTTGACAATGGATAAAAAAGGCATTACACACATTTCGGTTAATTTTGCTTAAGAGTTCATATACAATAATGCACATTTAACAGGTCAATTATTCCCTTTTTTTTAACATGGAAAACAGGCTTTGATCCAGACAATTTCAATAGGGGATTCAGAATATAAAAGTCTAATTTTCGACATAATCTTAGCAAATTTTCCGGAACCCTCCCTACTGGATCCACCAATGGATAAACTTTGAAAGAGTGCCGACATATAATGTATTTTCTTTTTACAATGCTTTCCCGGCTAAGTTTTTTTTAAATTATTTTTTATAATTTAGGTTTTTTTTAACAATTGCTTGAATTTTTTAGACTATACTTCATTAATAAGATCTTTATGTTTTCTTTTTCAGTTTTTCAATATCCAGTTTTCGTGTTATCTTCAGCTGAGTGGTAATTAATTACTTCATTGTTGTAGGCACAATAGGCCGTGCTCATAGGGTGTGAAGACAAGGGTTTCCAGAAACCCCTGTCGTCACACCCTGTGAACACAGGCTATTGTTCTTATAACAATAAAGTAATTCATAGAAAGGCAGTTTCAGAGATAGAAAGCGTATGGTTAAACAATAGACCTAAGGTGTAAATAAGTATTATACTGCCTGATTTCCTCAGCCAGATTATTTTTTCCTCTCCCAAGTCCAGCAAAATTATTTAGTTGTGGGAAAATTTAACTCAGATATATAAAAATATATATAAATAAATTTGAAAAACACTCCTCCTTGAAGTATAAATAGCGTTTATTTTTGTATGCAGCCATTATTCAGCTAGTGATATCAATTTTTAACTGTTTTAAACACCAAAATGAACAAAAATATATATCTAATCACTTACACTCAATGAAACATTTGAAGACAAATGTTGCAATAAGGTCTCCCTCAAAAGATCTTTACGTAAAGTAACAGTGTTTCGTTATGTTACGGGAAGTTACGTTCGTTCGTCAGTTATCGAGAAATCTCTAGTAATACGCACGTGTTTCTCGTGGTAGAAAGTCTATCAGGGCGGGTACATGGCGTGAATTTAGTCATTCGAGAGCTTACACTTGAGCAGAAAACATTCTGACAAGGTTTTTTTTAATATAAATATACAATTTTAATAATAAATTGATAAAACAAAATAATAATACTTATTAAATAAATGTGCCACACACATGCAGGGTTTAGATTTTATTGTGTTTTTTTTAAATAGTGTGAAATTATTGTTATATTTTTTTCTAATGTTCTGTATTTATATTTTGTATATTTATGAGATGTCTCCATGTGAACAGGAATCTTAGTAGCTCTAATTTGTTTGACAAAACAGCGGTCAAATCCAAATTAAATACCGGTTTACATGAAAGTAAATTATCTGTTTAAATATATAGTTGGACGACTGATTTGTAAGCTCGCCACCACAAAAGTATTTTGTCTTCGTTATTTAGCCCAGTAAAGAAAAGTAATGTTTTATGTTCGGGTGGACATATGAAGTAGAACGTGAGACATATTTCCATTATAAATGTCTGCCATTGATGTATAATCAGTTTCACCAATATTTAAATAGCTTCCTGGTGCTTTACCATTTATTTTACAGGTGAAAATAAATTGTAGGACATGCGCAGTAATGCTTGCCTCACTTGTGTGTATGCACAGTATGCAATAGGGTTAGATTTAATTTTCCGCAACTTTGAATGTTGAAAATATCGTCTTGTATAGCATATTTAATATAGTAGTTTTGAATTCTACGGTTTTAAATTGTAAATAATGTCAGCAGCAGCTACCATAGGAACGCTTTTAATATTTATATTTTGTGCTTTGGAAGTGGTTGGAATAGCCACAAATTACTGGATGACAGTGGATCATACTTCAGGATTAGTAAAGTCACACGCTGGCTTATTTAAGATTTGCTTTGAAGTAGTAACGATTGAACAGTGTTTCTATTTCATTCAATATGCGAAAGAATTTCTAAATGGTAAGAATTTTAATTTCTGCAATTGCATTGTGTGTATTGACTGTTTTGTTGGGTATGAAAAGGTGTAATTGACCTAGAAGTAGAACGCTTGTCGTAATTTCAATTTAAATCTAAAGTAGTTTTCAGAAAATCATGTTTACCGGTAGATCGATGTCGCCGATCAGTACAAACACATTAATGAATTTCTCGGTGTACGTGTCCTAACCCATTATCTAAGATAATCGTGGTAGAATCAATATTCCAACTATGATTTAAGATAATATATATTTGTTTTTCCATCCTGAATATTTGTACAGGGACATGGGCTTAGAAAACACTTAAGTTGAGGTAACTCCGCCCGTTTTACCTAAGTGGTAGGCATAAAACTGCTTAAACTAAGAATTTCCTTAGTAAAATCTTAGTTTTAAATAGCTCCACCCAGCTCCTTAAAATAAAAATAACCTTAAATTTTCACTTAAATCTAAGGTACCTATTGAGGTATCTTAAATATGTAAAATGCAGTGACTTCGAACCAATTAACAACGAAAAATGTTCAACATCGTTGATGTTCATATTTAAATGAATATCGGATGGTATATTGTCCGAAACATTTTTTATGGGCTCTAATTATTAATTAATTCATATCTCAACAGATAGTATACGTAACTTTTCCAGAGAAGTTTACTTGATTTATTGACAAGCGTACTATTCATGCTTTGTAACATTTTCATTGATTCTTTGTACAGGTCTGCCCATATAAACTCATATCAAAATTAAAAATTGTCACTACAATGTTTCACTTGTATTTTCATAAGTAGGTAGTGAATCTTGAAATTATATACATACATGTACATGTATCTGGTTTAAGTTTAAATTCGTTGGTCAAGGTAAAAGTTTTTATGCTGAAAGACCAGACTGAAAAAACACATTAGGCTTATATTTATGTCATGTCTTACTACGCATATATGTAAAAAAAAAAAAGGGGGGGTAATAAAGCATACAACTTTTGTTTGGCAACATGTAATGAGGCTTGTTAGCATGCATTATCTATGTATTGAAAAATTAAAGCGAAATTACCAAGGATGAGTAAATATAATATTAAACGGAGAAGAGTTCCGATAATTTCCACTTAAGGTTTCCTTAGTTAATTCCAAAATTAAGTAGTTATGTTCATACTACTTAATATCATCACTTAACTAAGGGATTCCTTAGTGGAATCTTAGTTTAAGGGATACTTAAGTTAAGATGTTTTATCCATACGTGCCATGATTCACAAAGCATCCGTTAATTAGCGGACCCGTTAAGTTAACGGAGAAGTTAACGGGTATGTCCGCTAAATTTTAAAGTGGTATTCACAAACGTCTCCGTAAACGTCAAACGTCAAACGGGTGCGTTAATAACGGGTCCGTTAGTATGCAAATGAGTCGAAAAAGTTGTATCAAGTATTTTGATTGGATAATACACTTTCATCCTTTCCAAATAAAGCCACTGCATTAAGCTTCCCATAAAAAATTGCTTTTTGGTTGAAGGAAAGTATAAGAATGAAATTTAAGTAAATGGTAGGTATAATAAATAAATTCATCACTGATAAAACTAAAATATACTTTAAAGCATATAAAGTAGATGGTCACATATTTCGAGAGAGAGAAAGATATACAGTATATGTACATTGGCGGAAAATAAAACATTTATTTGCACGAGCCTTAGAAACAGATAGATAAGCGAACCTTTGATAAAGATAATTGAACTTTTAACTTTTTACTGCTACCGGTATTTCATATAAATTGGACCTTGCCAGTGAAATTCCTATTATGGGCGGATCCATATTTTTTTCGAGGGGTATCCGGAAAATTGCCAAGTTTAAAAGATAGTCCAGAAAATTGATATATATTTGTTGCATATATTTTGAAAATTCTAGGGCAGAGCCTCGATGGAGTCCGTAACCAAATGACACTCCTTCCACACACACACACACACCCACTGGATCCGCCCATGCCTATTACACTAAGGAAGTACATCATTTGTAGATAAACACGAAGCGATATATTCCGTTCTGACATCTCCATGGAGAGATAAATTGATTTTCAAAAAGGCGGTGGGCGGGAGATATCACGTTGTGAGTATGATCACAGTACCTCTAGTTGATTTAGTCATGTAAAATGTATGTTGATCTTTTTTTTTTAATTCCCCTTTTTCTCATGTTTCATCCAGTCGAATAAATGAAGAATATTTTTTCCATGAATTTATATACAAGCGGCTCAAAGATGAATAGTTCATTCATGACATGAATGGAAATTTCCCAAAATGACATGAATGGAAATTTCCCAAAATGCTTTATTATATATAAATTGTAGAATATTCTGCACATTTTGGTAAAAGTATGATTAAAATCTGTCAAGAAACAAATTCATTTTAATTTTTGGAAAAAATGTGATATAATATAAAATATAAGATTATGGAAAAATTAACGTTTGCAATACTTTTTGCCAAAGCTTGTGTCTTGCTAATGAAAAAAAAGCAATATGACATATATTATTTTACGCATCCCATCATAAAAGGATTTTGTTATTGCTCTTGTATCTAAATGTCCGATTAACGGGTTCGATAACCTATCTGTTAATTTTCTCCGTCAACTAGAAGTTTAACGGGAACGTTAACGGGTGCGTTAAGATACGGAGGCTTCGTGAATACCAATTTTTTAGCGGAAAATTTTAACGGAGACGTTAACGGATGCGGTAGTTAACGGACGCTTTGTGAATAAGGTCTCAGAACTAATAAAATTGTTGTTTTAGATTAAGGAAAGTATACAATATTTAACAAATATTCTTTAGGGACCGGCGTGGTTGTGGTCGTATGGTAGTTGGAATTACAACCCCTCTGTGCATAGGAAGATGAACATTATATATATTTTTTAAAGATCAATGTTATGGTTGTTGATAATATATATGTTGTAAATGTCTAACAACTCATTAAAACGTTATCAACTTCCCTACTGTTTATAATTGCTTAGTAACTGAATACATTGATGAACAGCACATTTATTTTTTTCAGTACATTATCTTGGTTTTGTTGGCAGCTCTCTCCTTGGGTGTCTACTCCTATTTATTGCCTCCCTAGTAGGGCTATGTGGATGCAATAAGCCAAATCAGAAATCAACAGTACAAAATATAGGAGGAGTTGGGATAATTGGAGGTATGACTTTTTATTTTTTTTGTTCAAGGAGAGGGTTCAGGGGGGAGAATGTGCGTTCACTAAACAACGGTGTGTCCATCGTTCAAAAACTTGTTGTCAAACTCTCAAGCACTTCGACAATGTTATTTCCACCTGTTGCGAAAATGTTGTCTAGCTTAGTAGAAGTGTTTGAGAGTTTGACATCAAGTTTTTGAACGATGAAAACACCGTTTTCTAGCTGACATTTAGGGGCATTTGACGCACTATCACATGTAATGTTATCCTTACAATAACTAATGCTATAAGTTAAAACAAACTTCAAGCGGCACAAAAATGGCTTCCAATTATGACGTACATTCTCCCCCCTGAGGTTAGGAACATTGCGTCTAATAATATGTTTCTTTTAAATTGTAAATAATTATTATTGAATGAAAAATGCTACACATACTGATTTCCATTGTCTGTGCATTCATTTTATGTCGTATTTTCGTTATTTTATTATGCACTTCATGAGGCAAGGGTCATATACCTTTAAAATGTTCGTGCAACCCTTGATATGAAAGGTTTACAATTTCAAGATCAATGGTTATTCACAACTTTCCGAGGCAAGTGGAGATCGTCGTGGTCGTGATCGTATGGTAATTGGATTTACAACTACTTGTGCAATAAGTGCCTATCACCACTAAAGTTGTGAGTTCGAACCCCATTACAACATTATGTGATAAAAGTTTGTCAGTGACTTGCGACAGGTCGGTGGTTTTCTCTGGGTACTCCGGTTTCCTCCACCAATAAAACTGACCGCCACGATATAACTGCAATATTTTTGAAAATGGCGTTAAACACCATAAACCAATCTGTCGTAATCGTGATCGTATGGTAGTTGGATTTCTAACTACATATGCAATGAGTGCCTATCACCACTAAAGTTGTGAGTTCGAACTCCGTTCATAGCGAGGTTTACTCGATACTGACAACATTATGTGATAAAGTTTGTCAGTGTATTCAATATGCTCTTTATATCTGTGGCAATCCATGACTTGCGGCAGGTCGGTGGTTTTCTCCGGGTACTCCGGTTTCCTCCACCACTAATACTGACCGCCACGATATAACTGAAATATTGTTGAAAGTGGCGTTAAACACCATACGACCGACTGAATGTTGATTGTATACCATTGGCAATATACACATTCATCAAATTCAATTGTAAATTTAATTTTAAATTTAATTTATTGTAGGTTTCTTTTGTTCCGTTGGTGCAGGTTGGTACTACCTATATTTCTTCAAAGGAACATTCGGAGATTTATCAACTCTTCTTGTATTATTTGGCGTAGATGTCGGACCCGGTTGGTCATTTCATTTAGTGGCTGCAGCTGGCGGTGGATCATTACTATTGTCGATTGTTTTACTGATAATCGGATGTAATATGCAAATTACAAACGGTGCTATCCTACCCCTTCAACAACCACAGACGGTGATTGCCATGACAGGAACTAGTATCCAACAGGGCCATAATTATCCGCCAAATACAAATGCCATGGAGAATCCGGGTTACAACGACCCATATGGGCAACATCCAGCTTATCCCCCAGTAAACCAACAGAAGCATTGAACATAATATCAACAAAAATGACAATAACAACCAGTCATAATCTTTATGAGTTTCTGTGTTTTGACATATTCCGTTGATCAACAGGGTTTTGAAAATCCGAACCGACCCATAAAGCAATATACACATATATGTGTGTAATTTTTTAATATATTTTTGTTACATGGAACAATATGCAGGTATTTCCATTATACTATGCTGATAGACGGGAGTTATATTAATCCCAGATATTATTACTCACAACATTTTTTATCAATTACACCTTGTATTAGTTTCCTGGATTTTAATGCTTTTTCATGTATTTTCATATTTCGAATTAGTTTCTTTCATTTTTACCACCGCCAGGGTATTTGCATGAGGATTTCACTTTTCCCTGCGTTCCTTGGTATTTTCCGATTTTTGCTAAAATGTCAAAATTGTAGCCGCCTTCTCCCTTCACCTTTTAAAAGTCCCGATCTAGCTCTGAAGAAGGTCATGCGTATTGATTTCTTAATTAATCAGTTTATATCTACAGCAAATATTATTTCAAATTAAGTGGATAATCTTAATCAAGTTATTAGTAACATTTAGTGTACTCTTTTAGCGGTTTAATCCTGGTTTGCCCACATTTAATTACACCAATTATCAATCAGTTAAATAAAAAAGACAAAGGGTTTACATTGTAGTCTGTTCCAAATATATAGGTGTCAAATATATATGTTTCTGTGTATATAGAAGATTTTTTTTCACTGTGTGTAGTTTTTTTTTAATTTATAAATGTGTAAGAAAAAAAGATGAAAAATATATCTTAATATACTTTAATATTACTTCATTGAAGTCAATTACAATTAATTTGAACAATAAATATAACAACATTGAAAGTAATCTAAATTTTACGGTGACCTCCTAGGACCAAACTTTCTCTGCCAAGTTTGTTCTGGACGTACTGAAGTGCTTGAAGTTGAGTGTTTGCCATACTTGGTTTGAATGATTCAAAACTAATATCGTTTATTCCACAATTCATGTTCCGTGAAAAGGTGAAGGTCATAGGAAATCTACGCTTATAAAAATAGTGCAAATTGGAAAAATATTTTTTGTGACGAAGAATCTAGAAAACACGAATAATATATTAATGACCAAAAAGTCAAGGATAAAATGAGGTTACAAGATACTTGAAACAGGACGACTTAATTCTTCATTATCACTGTTTACTTACTATATCGGAATTAAATAATGATTCATTTCTTACAGTGAGTGGTGACTGGGAAATCATAAGTTACTCCCATATTAGATTAAATACTTTAAAAAAAATAAAAATATCACGTTTACTAAAGATTGACTTGAATCAGAGACAGCAATTTTTTTGAATCGATCGAATTGCATACCTTTATATATCCTTTTATTCTCAAACCGACATTGCATAACATATCAATAGAGAGAAATTACAATAACAAATAAAAAGAAATATTATGTTCAGATACGAAGACTGACTAATGAAACTAGCTGGGGGGACAGACTACCTTGTTAATATACAATTAATATGTACCAGGATGTCGAATATTGAATAAATTTGAAAGTTGATCTGTTTGTCGCCATTCTGCTAAAATAAAGATGTCTCCATTCCATCAATTACAAAAAACGACAACAAAACTGCACACGAATTCAAAGCAATATCATTATATTTTACAACTGAAATTGTCTGGGGTTTTATGTAGAAGATACTATATGCGAAATGGAGCATGATTCGAACATGAAATTCAACACATGTAAGCTTAAAAAAAAGAAACAAAGGGCAGAATAAATATAATCTTGTAAACCACAAACAAATAAAAGTAAAAAAGGCAGAATAAAAATAATCTTTTTGTGCTTGCATTCTGTTTGCATATTTTATAACATGTGGTTTTATTAACACATGAAACGTAATGAAAACTTATGTATCTTGGGGTGTTACTTTTTCAATGTTTACTATAGCCTGTACGTATTTAGTAATTAAAATTTTACAGTTAAAATACAGGTAAAAAGTATTTTTAGATTCAAAAACAACACATGGGTTTCTACGTCATAGTTAACACATTGTCACGCTTACTACCTCATGGACTGCATTATACGACTGACCGATTGCAACCCTCTCCCCCACAACAAAAACGAAGGGGTTATAGAAATATGATATATTTATTCCGCTGCGGGGTGGAATACCCACAAAAGGTGTATACGCTAGTTGTGTGTGACGAATCAAATTAAGATGAGAAGTAAACGAGTCCCTTTTATATAAAATCAACTTTCAGCAACCCTTAATGAGCATCAGTTTGTCAGGAGTGACACATTTATCCAACGTAATCTATCAATCAACCCCAAGAAAATCATTAATGCGAAACAACCTATATATGTATGTTATAGTTCCTTCTCCACTAGTGCCACCCGTCGTGTTACTCTTGATAAGAATCAGGTGATATATCATGAATGCAGAAAGGGCGAGATTGTGACCACGACAACTAAAGCATATCCTTGGTCATGTTTGACACATATATTCCGTAACGGTTAACCAAGTCATGGTGGCGACTAAACCACTAAGGTCCCATAGTTCTTTAGTTTCCTAGTTAGTAGCATAGGCACATATATCATGTTTTAGTGAGGGACACATCTTAAGTAGTCGTAAAACGACCACTCTGATTCAAACAAGAAAGTCACCAACATGCTTGTTTTTTTTATTGACAAAATATTTCTTATGCTTGGTGAACGTGTTACATTGTATCAACAGACAGTCGGCAATTTTAAGGGTGCCATCTGTAACCCTTTTCTCGCCTACTTAATGTTTGAATGTCACGCTCCTTACACTTTCAGACAAAATGCAGTAGCTCCCCAAAAGGGGTTATTAGGAGTGGTAGTTCGTAGCTTGTTTAAAAGTAAAACTTTCCATTTTTCTTATCGCAATCTACATTTTGGTTCACGTTCATCTCATTGCGACTTTTCTAACTATCTTTTTTATAAATGTGTTCTGGTTCGCCCCGGTTTTCAGTGGGTTCGTATTGCACATTTTTTTTTTTTCTGTGAAGTGTATTAGAACCATTGTTTTGTTTATTGTATTGTATGCCTTTTTTGTAAGATGTCAGATTAGCCATTTGTTACCTTCAAACTTTTCTTAGCTGCAATTGTGTACAATAGACATTAAATACATGTTACTGTCATGTGACAGTTGATCTGAATTTATAACAAATTTAGGGGCCGTCGTGATCGTATGGTAGTTGGATTTACAACTGCCTGTGCAATCAGTGCATATCACCACTAAAGTTGTGAGTTAAACTACCAATAACGAATTTAAACCCCCTTCCTATATTAGAGAAATCTCACAACATTCAACAACTTGTTGATATGTGAATCAATGGAATGCCTTTCAATGAGCTTGCAAATAATCTGAATTAAATCTGTTTGTTTATTTAAAGGTAACCATGACTTAGTTTTCTGCATTGTAATTTAACATACTGATTGACCTGCTTTAAATCTTTGCTGTTTGGTTTTATGGCATGTGGTATTTGAGGTGAAGATATTAAATTACACAAATGTTATGAAACACAAGGATCATTGTGAAATTGGAGAAAGTAAACGTTTTTTTTTATTACTACCAATCTGCTGACATTTTTTAAATTCCGAAAGGAAAACATTTTTTTTTTACTTAAAAAAAGAAAAGAAAAAACTGTGATTTCAATATTGCAATCCTAATTTTTCCTGTTGTAAAAAACGGCACTTGGCCTACATATACGCAAAGTAAAATTGCAGACTTACATACCAAAAACTGGCTTTCCAATTCGTTATCATCCACAAACCAAAAAATGCAAGTAAATTAAAAAATTAATAAAAAAAAAACCAACCTAAATATTCACAAAATACATTTATATGCCGCATCTAACTTTAATCTAATCTTTCATTCACAAGATATTATATGGCAACTAAAAATTCAGTATATTCTAAGTTCAAAATGTGATATAATTTTGCCAAGAATCGTCGTAAAATCGAAAAATCGTCATTATCGAACATGATCCAGATATTCATAAGATACACTTACATACCACACATTTGACATTTCGCTCACAAGTTATTATCCGGAAACGAAAAAATTATCAAATTTAAAGTACAAAGGAGCAAAACTGGTAAAATTGTCGAAAATTCGTCATTATCAAACTTCTAAAAATCTCTTAAAATGACCATATTGGTGCTTACATGCCATCCTATGATCATATGTTCGATGGTCTCTAGCGTATTATTCATGAACATTGACATATAGTTGAAAAAATCCTTTAACTTTCCAAAACATTTTCAAGCCATGTGTAGTGGCCTTACAAAAACCACAAAAGTGTGAAACATCAGTTGGTGAGAGCTGGATGTACATCAACGTTTCTTGTATCTCTCTTTTTGGTTTTTCAAGGAAAGTCCATGATGATCTATGTAGAATTGATCGTTTTTCTATATTGTTCTTGTAAGATTACATGCAACTGTAGGTGAAATACCTACACGATATAAATATAACTAAGCTAATAGACCATATGCACATTTCCGACTTTAATTCTAAAATAATACGCTTTGCCGGAGTTATTTCCCTTTAAAACAGTCCAAAGAGTCCTCTTTCATGCAACGTTAATTTCTCTCATATTCAGTTCAAAATTTTAATGTTGTAACAACTTGTAAATGTTCTATTTACTTTAAGAGTTATAAGAAAATTATATTAAATCTTTGTCCATTCCATTGCTCTTGCTACACCGGGTACAATTTTGCCCGTCTTAGGGGAAATAGCTGGTATAAAAACGTATATTTTTTAGAATCAACTCATGAATGTGCAAAATGCATATTGGCCTCTGTACAAACAAATGTACAGAAAAGAACTTCAAACACAAATGTTGCAAAAATGACACTAATGTTGAAACTTAATGAAACAAATCCTATACACCCAGGTAAACCAGGGTATAATGACGATTGCTAAAATGTTATATGTATATCAAGGCTTAAAGGAGCCGAAGAAAGGTTCAATTATAAATATCCAATATCCTATAATCTTGACAATTTCCGTGTCATCAGTGCAAAGGTTTACAAACACATTTCATGTTACTTTTTGCTGTTTGTTATGCGTCATTGCAGAACTGATAATACACTGAAACATAGAACTTCATAAAAAAGAAGAAGAGAAAGACTCGGCTACATGCCTTTTAAAATCCTGAAATAATATAAATTTATACTGTTCACCAATCATGCATGTACTTTATTATTAAAAGAAAAGTGATGGGTAAATTATTTCAATAAAAGGAGAAATATCAATTAAAAAGTCTTAGTCACATGTCCCACCGCTTTCAATTGTACACATATTCAGTTCTTGTAAAATTACTCTTTAACGGTATATACGACTTTGGGAACTTTTGAAATCCTGCCAAATCTCTATCAAAGAGAGGAGAGGTTAATGTAGCAGAATTACACCTGTAAGAGCCAGGTCATCATATATTATATAGGTATGAAACACATTCATTAGGATTGTCGGCGGAAATAGGTTAAATGTTTTATATTGCAATTACGACTACTCTAGCCACGCATTAGGTTTTCCTATTGCCGTTGGTGTTGGGTTTCTCTGCAAAGCCTTGACGCTATTCTTATTCTTTCTATCAGATCTGAAAAATACATTTTTATATGTTAAAAGGCTCGACAAGTATATGGACTTTGTGGGTTGCTTTTACTATACATGTCATTTACATTGCTTTCCAAAAAATGTCTGACATGGTTCCTAGTAATTTCATTCTATGACTATACATTTGTACATAGAATCGATTGAGATTGTTCTATCCATGCACATCATCTGTTTTCCTATTGCTATTATGAGATTTGACCCCTTCACATTGCTGTTACTGGATTTCCATTCCCATATGTCGCGGTCGGTTTTGTGCTAAAATAAATTAGGCAAGATATGGTTGTTAGTATTGGTGTAATTGTCCACGTGCTTATGCTATATTTACAGTCAATTCGGTCTTTTACAACTATTCCGAACGTAGATCTAGGAGAGAGGCAGTTGTTCAATTAGTTGATTCTGGTGAAGTTAAAACTGTCTTTTCATAAACAGTTCTACTATTACCATTGTTATAATGTAATGTAAGTAGAACATCGTATTTAAATGTACATACAATGTACTAACTAATGATACGTTGTAAAATCTAGTAAAACAAATATAGGTTTGTGTACATTAATGTATGACAATGCATCACACACACACACACACACACCAACATGTTTAATTATTGAGTAGTGTTATTATAATCAATATAATGGTATATCAACTGTTGTATCTATGACTCTCTATGTACCAGTCTAGAGTAATCAATTCAAGATGAATTAGTGAGTGAGTGATTGTTGTTTAACGCCAACTCAGCAATTTTTCAGCTACACGTGCATAGCACGGCGAGAACAAATTTATTTTCAATGAGATGACGATGAGGTCCACTTTGTATTAGACCAACAGCTTGTTTGGATTGTTATAGTGCTAACTCACTGAAACAACAGTCCGCGGATAGACATGTCTCCCCACTCGGACAAATTATCCAATCAGTCTTTGCTCTTTCTCCTTAATGTTACGTGCTTAGCGGAGAAGCAACAAATACCAATTTCATAGTCTTTGATCGGGGCTCGAACCCACATTTTACCGGACTCAAGAGGAGCACGCTATACATTACAACACCGATGCGGTTCCTACGAAAAGGGTGCTAGACGAAACAAATTCACAATTCAATATTATTATAAGACATAAATTGGTGTATGTGACTGTCATAGCACATGAAGAACATAAAAGTTAAAGAAATTTCAAGAATGTGTCAGTAGTCGTTTATGCCACGTCGCAAGGTAAAATTATCCTAACATATTGGTTACATTTTGTTAGTCGATATTTGCCACATGGGTAAGCGCAGTTGCTGATGTCTGTTAAGATACTATCCATTACATCTTTTAGAATACTTACGACGAAATGTACCGAAAACAACAGACGCACAAACAGAGTAGTGTCAGTGCAGATACTGATATTGATACGATCGCCCACAATTTCACTGGAATATAAAATAAACATTATCGTAGTTCGTTATTTTGTGTTCAATATACTAGTATATATGTAAATAAATTAATAGTAACTGGCAATTTTAAAGAGGCAACTAGTTGTCAGTTTTCAGAGTGACCGCCCCAAGATATGTATGTCATTCCTCCCACACAACTAGCCAATGCCCCTTTCAGGGGTGATGTATTCTGTAGTGGAGAAACTTATCATATTTCGATGCACAGGGATGCCCTCAATGCAAGTATAATACGAAGCCTCAATACGTTCCATGCTACAATTTTCATTTTGTTCTTTAAATATTTTAGATACATAAATGTGAGTGTGATATGTTGTTTGTGAGGTTTTGCAATGGCAACCTTTCCCGGGGAATCTTAGAAATAGTTTCTCTGCTGCGCGCAACACCTAGTTGTACCGGGCGTCAAAATGGGGGCATTGAATGTGAAGAGTATCACGTTCCTTGCACGCAATATACAAAACGTAATGGAACTTGTAGCAGCCTATAATATACAAAACGTTCTTAGTAGTGATTGTTAGTGGCCCGTTGAAAGATAAAATTTCGCAAACCTCTCCAATATCTAGGATCCTGTTTTTCTTGTGGTAATCTAAAAATCCACCATAAGGATAATTCAAGCGCCGGTGTTATACGTACATTACATATTGTTTTTTAAACATGTTTTCGTCATGAACATAGCTGACATACTGCTCACTTAATGTAAAACAACTATCCATCAATAAATATAATTACATGGGATTCCACAATACAGAAGAATGAGTTTGTTATAAGTGTTTAAAAAAAATATAAACTTCCTCTATGACAACACAAGAAAAAATTAGCAAATACTACCAATGTTTGGTACTTAGCTCCGTCTTCGGTAATTGATTGATTGATTTATTGAGAATTGTAGAACGTTAAATGAGCTGTATTTAATCTATGTTCATGACGAGAATAAGTTCACCAACAATCAACTATTTTTAGTTAAAAAAAAATGGATTGAGATGGGTCTATAGTCTAAGTTTGTATTACCAAAGCAAAATGAGATATAATTGACAGAGTCGGGAAATTTTGCGCAGTAACGGTTTACTTACGACCAACTTTCACGAAATTGTCATCTACGGTCACCTGTCAACAAGCTGTCATCTACGGCCACCTTTAACAAACGTAAGCTCGAAAGGACCTGCTGCAATGTGCATGGACTGATGCGATGAGGTTTATGGTGTTTAACGTCACTTTCAATAATATTTTAACTGTATCGTAGCGGTCAGTTTTATTAAGAAATTTTTCTATATCAAAAATCTAGATCCACAAACTTAGCGTACCTGATGAAGGTAACCAGATACGCGTCGTGCGCACTAAATATGATATCTACTTTTTTATTAATACGTCAATAATATACTCTAAAATCGTGTTTATGACATTTACGACAATAACAAGTACATAAAAAGAGTATAACATTTTGAAATAGAAGTCTGAAAATATTTTTGCTTACTTTTAGAACATGTTGCCCCTTTGAAAAAAACGTTACATTCACAATTGAAACCGTTTACTTTATCCATACAGTGACCATACACACATGGCTCGTTTTTACAATCATTTATATCTGCAATGATAAAATGAAAAAATAAAAATACTACATCTGAACAGATCCAAATTGTAGTTGGAAAATCGTAGAAACAAAGATAACATCGGAGTTACTAACACATATACATTTTGTACATGACGGCTCACTCTCCCGGCTTAGTAATTCAGTAAACAAACATGGTTAGACAAGTGTTACATGTATGTTCCAAATCCGTCCCTCTTCGTGCAATGTCGACCCTTGCAGTGGTAAAGAGTCAAATTCTTGACCTTTACACATAATATATTTATTCTTCGTTTCTCAGAAGTTGTCATATGTATAATATAAGTTCTATAAAAGAGAGTCGTAACCTTAACCATCAAAGTTAGATCGTACACAAGGCCATAACAAGACATGGTCGACTTTGAACCATAATCTACATGTAATTGCCAATACCATCTTTCGTCATTTGTGCACAAGTGACAGGATACTTTCAACAAGGTCTTGATATCTTCCAAAACATTTTAAAAGATGAAATTAGACGATTCTTTAAAAAATCTTAATAGTTTAGAATTCAGAAGACATTGACATTGTGAAAAGTCTGAATACAAACTGCAAGCTCGAAATGTAAACTGGTACATTGTACATATTAATATCATGGTTTGGACAATTTATAAGGACAAAATCATAGTTTTTTTGTTATATAATCTGGTTGAAAGATGATCATTGGAGTTAAATTTGAAGGATATATTATAAAACTGGGAAAATATCAGTAAATGATTTCAATATTTGAGTGGAATTGTGACGTAAACAGTTATCGTGTAAACAGGAGATTTTCATGCTGTGACATGGCCGTTAGCCTATAATAAAAACGTAGATATCTAATTTATATATATTTTATAAAACAAATATAAGAATTGACAGAGTTGTTTTGTTTTATATACGTAGGCGGATCCTTTTTGAGTTATAGACTGGTAAAAGTAAGACTTGTTTTAAATGAATATTTCTAATTTTGTCCTTGTCATTTTTCTTTTTCCCATGTTTTCGCTTTGAATTACGCCTCGGTATCTTTTGATTTTTCTTAAACTAATGGTTTTGAAATCCGATTGTTTTTTCTTTAAAAAAAACCGCCCTTGCCCCTTATGGAAATTTCTGGGTACTCTTCTGATATAGATCTGTAGTATACAATTAACAATACAAGATTCATACTAGAGAAAAGTCTTTTCATTGCTACAAAACTGTTCTAATTACAACCACATATCTATTTGACAGTTAGTGCCCTCATAACCAGGATCACAGACACAAAGATACCGGACACTCGTTGATAGACATACTCCGTGCTGACAGGGATCACTGACACAACTAGATAGGATATTGGTATTACCAGTTGTGGACAGCAAGTGATATGTGTATGTATCTTTAATTAACGAGAGAGAAAAACAATTGTACAAAAAAAAATATGTATAAAACCAAAACAAAAAACCTAAAAGATATTGTATATCAGAACGTTTTGAAATGCTCAAGTTTTCATGTTAATTTACTTTATTGTTTCTCAAATGGGTATTGAATTTTATGAACATTCCGATAATATTTCGTTTTCGCGATGTGTGATCCCATAGTAAGAAAAGTTTGAAGATGCCAAAAGTATTAATTTTCGCGGTTTCTCCCAACTCGACAAATTCGCAGGTACCTTTTTTCGCGTATTTCTTATTACGCAAAAGCCAAAAAAAATGTACTTTTCGGTCAACCAGTTTATTATACTAAAATGATAAAATCGTATTACGTATTACATTTGTCATGTGAAATCTGCTCATTCTGTTTTATCTTAACAGTAAGTTAACTTATGTTCACTTGGATAAAATTACTAGTAAAACTTTCAAATACTAAAAATTCCTTTATATACTGGTATTGTGATGAACTTAAGTAAAAGAATGAAATTGGGAAAACAAAAGAAACTTTAATTAGGGGGTGGGAAAAAACATGTATCAAAGAATGTGCTGACAATTGCAGACT
This sequence comes from Bathymodiolus brooksi, assembly GCA_963680875.1. Classification (NCBI taxonomy): domain Eukaryota; kingdom Metazoa; phylum Mollusca; class Bivalvia; order Mytilida; family Modiolidae; genus Bathymodiolus; species Bathymodiolus brooksi. Next base: position 62,969,317 of record OY804575.1, read on the forward strand.
ATGATTACCCTAATTATCTGTTTCACATCTACAGTATGGTTTCACGCTTTGACGCACACTGATTTATTATATTATTGACACTCAGTGTACCTGTAATTCGGGTTGTGAGTCTCGAATCATTTATTACTATTTAATGTAATTAAGAACTGCACGTTATATATATTTATTTAATGTAATTAAGAACTGCACGTTATATATATTTATTTACTATTGCATTTTGTATTATTTTGTATTTTTTGTTTGTGTATATTCTGTGTATATTTGTTCTTGTGAACAGATATCAAGATGTCAAAACCTAATGAAGGTTTTGATCTTGATAGTTATGATTTTACCGAATACGCTAGCGCTTTAGACGGTGAAAATCCGTCTAGTACCGATTGCGATATGGAATCGGAGAGTATATGGACACCGGCTCGTCGCCATAAAAAAAGGAAGGCTTCTGCTTCTCCTTTAAACCAGGCTTCATACAGTGAAGCTGTGCAAAGCACAATCAAAAAGGTACCCCAAATCCCAAAACAAATAAATGTGAACTCAACTAAAGTATCCAAATATATATGTATTGTTTCATGTAACTCGGATAAACTTGGTCTACAAAACCAAATTAAAGTACAAAAATTATTGTCAAACCTGATTGGCTCTGTTAAAAGTATTAACAGCACAAAGGCAGGTAATTTAATTGTTGAATGTATTGATAACCAACAATACAAAACATTGTTAAAATCAACTCACCTTGGTGAGTGGGTAATCAAGGTATATGTACCTAAATCTATGAACACTTCAATAGGGTGTATTTATAATGTACCTTTAAATATTACAGAGGATGAAATAAAAGATGTACTAAAACAACAAAATGTATCAAATTGTGTGAGACTTACATATTTTGACAAAGAAAAAAAAGAAAGACAGCCCTCCAATACTCTAAAATTATATTTTAATGTACCTGAACTCCCTATTAGAATATCCCTTGGTTTTAGGATGTACAAAACCAAGTTATTTATACCCAGACCTATCCAATGTTTTAATTGCCAACAATTTGGCCACATGCAATCAGACTGTAGCAAGCCCAGATTGTGTTTTAAATGTGGTCAACAGCATGAAAATAAACAATGTACGGTTGATAAACCAAAATGTGCCAACTGTAAAGGAGAACACCCCTCTAGTAGTAAAACCTGCCCCAAAAAAATTGAAAAATTACTAGTTATGAAAAAAGTATTAGTGGACAAATGTACTCCACAACAGGCTAGAGTGGAGATAAAAACTCAACTAAAACCTGCAAATAAACCCAAAGTCAAATTAACCAAAGTCACCATACCCTCTGACACTGAAAACACAAATAATATTGTTTTGTTTTTGGCACTTATTTTGGGTAAGTTACCCAAAATGAAGGACCCAAAAACCAAAATTGAATATTTAACAGAATTAGCTGTCAAAATATTTGACGTTAAACTTAATGTTGAACATATCCTAACTAAGTATTTATCACTGTATTAATACCAGTCGAACTATTTTCTACTTGTATGTTATTAATTATTTCAAGTGCATTCATATCGTAATGTATTTTAAAAAATATCTATATTCATAATGACAGACTCAGTTAATATTGTACACTGGAATTGTCAGGGTTTTAATGCTCATGGGCCGGAATATATCTGGTCTTTGAGTAAGCAAAAACATATACCTGACATTATATGTTTACAGGAAACTTTTTTTCTTAATGAAAAAGACCATCCTGATATCACAGGATTCATATTAGCAAACTTTTCCACAAGAAATATTAAAAGAGGAGGTACTGCTATTTACTGTAAAAACCATTTAAATTATACTGTAAGAAATATTGACACCTTGTTAGAAGTGTCAGCAATAGACATCAAACTAAACAATAATTTAACTACTATAGTAAATATATATGATACAGATAGTAAAACTACACAAAGTGAATACCAAAAAATATTCACCCAAATTAGTGACCAATATGTCGTTTGCGAATATTTTAATGCCCACCATAAACTATGGGGGGGGGGGGGGTAGACGAAATGATACAAAGGGCAACCATTTGTATAACCATGTTATTGAAAATAATATAGTCGTTCTAAATGACGGTACCGGTACTGGATTGAACCCTATTAACATGGAAACATCTAGTATTGATTTAAGTTTAGTAAATACATCAATCGGTCCTCATTGTACTTGGTATGTAGACCTAAAATCTACACATGGAAGTGACCATTTTGCAGTCAATATTAAAATTTCTTATAAACCCATGATTTATAGTAACCAATATAATAGTCTTAAATGGAATTATAAAAATGCAGACTGGAAGGGATTCACCAATGCATGTGATATTAAATTTAGTTGTAACATGGTTTCTGATAATATACAAGAAACTAACACAACTTTAACTAAAGAATTAATTAATATTGCTGGTGATTATATCCCAGTGAAAAAATTCAACAATAAAAATCAAAAGCCATGTGTCCCATGGTGGGATCAAAATTGTACAAAACTTGTTCGACAAAGGAACAAGGCTAGAAACAGGGCCAGTCATACTGGTAGGGGGGAGGATTTCAAAAATTATAAAGAAAAAGAAAAACTGTGTAAAAAACTGTTACATGATACCCAGCAAACATACTGGGAAAATTATTGTAATTCATTGAACAACAATAGCAATTTATCTCAAGTATGGTATAATGTTAAATAAATGTTGGGTCATGCACCCAGTAAAAAGGAAATCCCTACCCTAAAGTAAAACGATATTCCCTATGAGTCATCCACTGACAAATCCAACTTATTTGCTGAATATTTCAGTAAAGTCAGTAGTACTGACAACTACAGTAGTCAGTTTAAAATACATAAACAACAAGTTGAAAATAATGATCATAACAATATTACAGATCATTTTAACAATAATAGTAATTGTTATAATGATAAATTTACTTTACAGGAAATGCAAGATGCAATCGCAGATACTAACAATAGTGCACCTGGCAAAGACAGGTTAAGCTATAATATGTTTAAACATCTGTCTGAAAAAAACGCTTAGTATATTTTTATTGTTTATTAATAAAATATGGTTTTTACAGGAAATTCCAAAAGATTGGAAACACTCTATTATAATCCCAATCCACAAAACTGGTAAAAACCCAAGTGACCCCCTCTCATATAGACCTATTTCGTTCACCTCAAATTTAAATAAAATTATTGAAAAAATGGTCAATAATAGACTGCAATGGTATTTGGAAAAACATAAACTATATAATCCCAATCAAAGTGGATTCCGGAAAAATAGAAACACTATGGAACAATGTATACGACTAGAAAATGATATACAAAAATCTTTTGTTAATAAATATATTACAGTTGGAGTGTTTATAGACTTTCAAAAGGCATTTGATATGTTATGGAAACATGGTCTACTGCAAAAAATGGTATCTCTAAATATATATGGTAATATGCTATCATATGTAAATGGTTATTTAAGCAATAGAACATTACAAGTAAGAATTAATAACACTTGTTCAGATATATATATTGTTCAAAATGGTACTCATCAAGATAGTTGTATTAGTCCGACACTTTTTAATATTATGGTTAATGATCTATCATCCTGTATCAAGAATTGTGAAATGTCTCAATTTGCTGATGATGGAGCAATATGGAAATCAGGTCCAAATTTAAAACACCTACAAAATAAAATACAGCAAGATCTTGATAATATCAATAAATGGTGTTCTACATGGGGATTTTTATTATCCCCAAACAAAACTGTAGGTATTATTTTTTCCAGGAAACGAAACTTAGGTAAATTAGTTTTAAAAATAGGCACACATATACTTGAAATTGTCAAGGAAGTTAAATTCCTTCGTATAATATTTGATTGTAGATTGACATGGTTAAACCATATACAACATGAAACAATACATATATATTTGGATACTTTAGTTGAGTTCACATTTATTTGTTTTGGGATTTGGGGTACCTTTTTGATTGTGCTTTGCACAGCTTCACTGTATGAAGCCTGGTTTAAAGGAGAAGCAGAAGCCTTCCTTTTTTTATGGCGACGAGCCGGTGTCCATATACTCTCCGATTCCATATCGCAATCGGTACTAGACGGATTTTCACCGTCTAAAGCGCTAGCGTATTCGGTAAAATCATAACTATCAAGATCAAAACCTTCATTAGGTTTTGACATCTTGATATCTGTTCACAAGAACAAATATACACAGAATATACACAAACAAAAAATACAAATAATACAAAATGCAATAGTAAATAAATATATATAACGTGCAGTTCTTAATTACATTAAATAAATATATATAACGTGCAGTTCTTAATTACATTAAATAGTAATAAATGATTCGAGACTCACAACCCGAATTACAGGTACACTGAGTGTCAATAATATAATAAATCAGTGTGCGTCAAAGAGTGAAACCATACTGTAGATGTGAAACAGATAATTAGGGTAATCATAGTCTGCAATTGTCAGCACATTCTTTGATACATGTTTTTTCCCACCCCCTAATTAAAGTTTCTTTTGTTTTCCCAATTTCATTCTTTTACTTAAGTTCATCACAATACCAGTATATAAAGGAATTTTTAGTATTTGAAAGTTTTACTAGTAATTTTATCCAAGTGAACATAAGTTAACTTACTGTTAAGATAAAACAGAATGAGCAGATTTCACATGACAAATGTAATACGTAATACGATTTTATCATTTTAGTATAATAAACTGGTTGACCGAAAAGTACATTTTTTTTGGCTTTTGCGTAATAAGAAATACGCGAAAAAAGGTACCTGCGAATTTGTCGAGTTGGGAGAAACCGCGAAAATTAATACTTTTGGCATCTTCAAACTTTTCTTACTATGGGATCACACATCGCGAAAACGAAATATTATCGGAATGTTCATAAAATTCAATACCCATTTGAGAAACAATAAAGTAAATTAACATGAAAACTTGAGCATTTCAAAACGTTCTGATATACAATATCTTTTAGGTTTTTTGTTTTGGTTTTATACATATTTTTTTTTGTACAATTGTTTTTCTCTCTCGTTAATTAAAGATACATACACATATCACTTGCTGTCCACAACTGGTAATACCAATATCCTATCTAGTTGTGTCAGTGATCCCTGTCAGCACGGAGTATGTCTATCAACGAGTGTCCGGTATCTTTGTGTCTGTGATCCTGGTTATGAGGGCACTAACTGTCAAATAGATGGTTGTAATTAGAACAGTTTTGTAGCAATGAAAAGACTTTTCTCTAGTATGAATCTTGTATTGTTAATTGTATACTACAGATCTATATCAGAAGAGTACCCAGAAATTTCCATAAGGGGCAAGGGCGGTTTTTTTTTAAAGAAATAAAACAATCGGATTTCAAAACCATTAGTTTAAGAAAAATCAAAAGATACCGAGGCGTAATTCAAAGCGAAAACATGGGAAAAAGAAAAATGACAAGGACAAAATTAGAAATATTCATTTAAAACAAGTCTTACTTTTACCAGTCTATAACTCAAAAAGGATCCGCCTACGTATATAAAACAAAACAACTCTGTCAATTCTTATATTTGCTTTATAAAATATATATAGATTAGATATCTACGTTTTTATTATAGGCTAACGGCCATGTCACACCATGAAAATCTCCTGTTTACACGATAACTGTTTACGTCACAATTCCACTCAAATATTGAAATCATTTACTGATATTTTCCCAGTTTTATAATATATCCTTCAAATTTAACTCCAATGATCATCTTTCAACCAGATTATATAACAAAAAAACTATGATTTTGTCCTTATAAATTGTCCAAACCATGATATTAATATGTACAATGTACCAGTTTACATTTCGAGCTTGCAGTTTGTATTCAGACTTTTCACAATGTCAATGTCTTCTGAATTCTAAACTATTAAGATTTTTTAAAGAATCGTCTAATTTCATCTTTTAAAATGTTTTGGAAGATATCAAGACCTTGTTGAAAGTATCCTGTCACTTGTGCACAAATGACGAAAGATGGTATTGGCAATTACATGTAGATTATGGTTCAAAGTCGACCATGTCTTGTGATGGCCTTGTGTACGATCTAACTTTGATGGTTAAGGTTACCGACTCTCTTTTATAGAACTTATATTATACATATGACAACTTCTGAGAAACGAAGAATAAATATATTATGTGTAAAGGTCAAGAATTTGACTCTTTACCACTGCAAGGGTCGACATTGCACGAAGAGGGACGGATTTGGAACATACATGTAACACTTGTCTAACCATGTTTGTTTACTGAATTACCAAGCCGGGAGAGTGAGCCGTCATGTACAAAATGTATATGTGTTAGTAACTCCGATGTTATCTTTGTTTCTACGATTTTCCAACTACAATTTGGATCTGTTCAGATGTAGTATTTTTATTTTTTCATTTTATCATTGCAGATATAAATGATTGTAAAAACGAGCCATGTGTGTATGGTCACTGTATGGATAAAGTAAACGGTTTCAATTGTGAATGTAACGTTTTTTTCAAAGGGGCAACATGTTCTAAAAGTAAGCAAAAATATTTTCAGACTTCTATTTCAAAATGTTATACTCTTTTTATGTACTTGTTATTGTCGTAAATGTCATAAACACGATTTTAGAGTATATTATTGACGTATTAATAAAAAAGTAGATATCATATTTAGTGCGCACGACGTATTATTTCTTTTGGTTTTGAGATATATCGCCTTATTGGTCGCTAGCTTAGTGGTCGCTAGCTTGAGCCTGGTTATATTTATTGATGAATTGTTGTTTTGCATCAAGTGAGCAGTATGTCAGTTATGTTCATGACGAAGATATGTTTAAAAAATAATATGTAATGTACGTATAACACCGGCGCTTGAATTATCCTTATGGTGGATTTTTAGATTACCACAAGAAAAACAGGATCCTAGATATTGGATAGGATTGCGAAATTTTATCTTTCAACGGGCCACTAACAATCACTACTAAGAACGTTTTGTATATTATAGGCTGCTACAAGTTCCATTTCGTTTTGTATATTGCGTGCAAGGAATGTGATACTCTTCACATTCAATGCCCCCATTTTGACGCCCGGTACAACTAGGTGTTGCGCGCAGCAGAGAAACTATTTCTAAGATTCCCCGGGAAAGGTTGCCATTGCAAAACCTCACAAACAACATATCACACTCACATTTATGTATCTAAAATATTTAAAGGAACAAAATGAAAATTGTAGCATGGAACGTATTGAGGCTTCGTATTATACTTGCATTGAGGGCATCCCTGTGCATCGAAATATGATAAGTTTCTCCACTACAGAATACATCACCTCTGAAAGAGGCATTGGCTAGTTGTGTGGGAGGAATGACATACATATCTTGGGGCGGTCACTCTGAAAACAGACAACTAGTTGCCTCTTTAAAATTGCCAGTTACTATTAATTTATTTACATATATACTAGTATATTGAACACAAAATAACGAACTACGATAATGTTTATTTTATATTCCAGTGAAATTGTGGGCGATCGTATCAATATCAGTATCTGCACTGACACTACTCTGTTTGTGCGTCTGTTGTTTTCGGTACATTTCGTCGTAAGTATTCTAAAAGATGTAATGGATAGTATCTTAACAGACATCAGCAACTGCGCTTACCCATGTGGCAAATATCGACTAACAAAATGTAACCAATATGTTAGGATAATTTTACCTTGCGACGTGGCATAAACGACTACTGACACATTCTTGAAATTTCTTTAACTTTTATGTTCTTCATGTGCTATGACAGTCACATACACCAATTTATGTCTTATAATAATATTGAATTGTGAATTTGTTTCGTCTAGCACCCTTTTCGTAGGAACCGCATCGGTGTTGTAATGTATAGCGTGCTCCTCTTGAGTCCGGTAAAATGTGGGTTCGAGCCCCGATCAAAGACTATGAAATTGGTATTTGTTGCTTCTCCGCTAAGCACGTAACATTAAAGAGAAAGAGCAAAGACTGATTGGATAATTTGTCCGAGTGGGGAGACATGTCTATCCGCGGACTGTTGTTTCAGTGAGTTAGCACTATAACAATCCAACCAAGCTGTTGGTCTAATACAAAGTGGACCTCATCGTCATCTCATTGAAAATAAATTTGTTCTCGCCGTGCTATGCACGTGTAGCTGAAAAATTGCTGAGTTGGCGTTAAACAACAATCACTCACTCACTAATTCATCTTGAATTGATTACTCTAGACTGGTACATAGAGAGTCATAGATACAACAGTTGATATACCATTATATTGATTATAATAACACTACTCAATAATTAAAAATGTTGGTGTGTGTGTGTGTGGTGCATTGTCATACATTAATGTACACAAACCTATATTTGTTTTACTAGATTTTACAACGTATCATTAGTTAGTACATTGTATGTACATTTAAATACGATGTTCTACTTACATTACATTATAACAATGGTAATAGTAGATCTGTTTATGAAAAGACAGTTTTAACTTCACCAGAATCAACTAATTGAACAACTGCCTCTCTCCTAGATCTACGTTCGGAATAGTTGTAAAAGACCGAATTGACTGTAAATATAGCATAAGCACGTGGACAATTACACCAATACTAACAACCATATCTTGCTAATTTATTTTAGCACAAAACCGACCGCGACATATGGGAATGGAAATCCAGTAACAGCAATGTGAAGGGGTCAAATCTCATAATAGCAATAGGAAAACAGATGATGTGCATGGATAGAACAATCTCAATCGATTCTATGTACAAATGTATAGTCATAGAATGAAATTACTAGGAACCATGTCAGACATTTTTTGGAAAGCAATGTAAATGAGATGTATAGTAAAAGCAACACACAAAGTCCATATACTTGTCGAGCCTTTTAACATATAAAAATGTATTTTTCAGATCTGATAGAAAGAATAAGAATAGCGTCAAGGCTTTGCAGAGAAACCCAACACCAACGACAATAGGAAAACCTAATGCGTGGCTAGAGTAGTCGTAATTGCAATATAAAACATTTAACCTATTTCCGCCGACAATCCTAATGAATGTGTTTCATACCTATATAATATATGATGACCTTGCTCTTACAGGTGTAATTCTGCTACATTAACCTCTCCTCTCTTTGATAGAGATTTGGCAGGATTTCAAAAGTTCCCAAAGTCGTATATACCGTTAAAGAGTAATTTTACAAGAACTGAATATGTGTACAATTGAAAGCGGTGGGACATGTGACTAAGACTTTTTAATTGATATTTCTCCTTTTATTGAAATAATTAACCCATCACTTTTCTTTTAATAATAAAGTACATGCATGATTGGTGTACAGTATAAATTTATATTATTTCAGGATTTTAAAAGGCATGTAGCCGAGTCTTTCTCTTCTTCTTTTTTATGAAGTTCTATGTTTCAGTGTATTATCAGTTCTGCAATGACGCATAACAAACAGCAAAAATTTATATTTATAATTGAACCTTTCTTCGGCTCCTTTAAGCCTTGATATACATGTAACATTTTAGCAATCGTCATTATACCCTGGTTTACCTGGGTGTATAGGATTTGTTTCATTAAGTTTCAACATTAGTGTCATTTTTGCAACATTTGTGTTTGAAGTTCTTTTCTGTACATTTGTTTGTACAGAGGCCAATATGCATTTTGCACATTCATGAGTTGATTCTAAAAAATATACGTTTTTATACCTTTCTTATACCAGCTATTTCCCCTACGACGGGCAAAATTGTACCCGGTGTAGCAAGAGCAATGGAATGGACAAAGATTTAATATAATTTTCTTATAACTCTTAAAGTAAATAGAACATTTACAAGTTGTTACACCATTAAAATTTTGAACTGAATATGAGAGAAATTAACGTTGCATGAAAGAGGACTCTTTGGACTGTTTTAAAGGGAAATAACTCCGGTAAAGCCTATTATTTTAGAATCAAAGTCGGAAATGTGCATATGGTCTAATTAGCTTAGTTATATTTATATCGTGTAGGTATTTCACCTACAGTTGCATGTAATCTTACAAGAACAATATAGAAAAACGATCAATTCTACATAGATCATCATGGACTTTCCTTGAAAAACCAAAAAGAGAGATACAAGAAACGTTGATGTACATCCAGCTCTCACCAACTGATGTTTCACACTTTTGTGGTTTTTGTAAGGCCACTACACATGGCTTGAAAATGTTTTGGAAAGTTAAAGGATTTTTTCAACTATATGTCAATGTTCATGAATAATACGCTAGAGACCATCGAACATATGATCATAGGATGGCATGTAAGCACCACTATGGTCATTTTAAGAGATTTTTAGAAGTTTGATAATGACGATTTTTCGACAATTTTACCAGTTATGCTCCTTTGTACTTTAAATTTGATAATTTTTTCGTTTCCGGATAATAACTTGTGAGCGAAATGTCAGATGTGTGGTATGTAAGTTTATCTTATGAATATCTGGATCATGTTCGAAAATGACGATTTTTCGATTTTACGACGATTCTTGGCAAAAATATATCACTTTTTGAACTTAGAATATACTGAATTTTTAGTTGCCATATAATATCTTGTGAATGAAAGATTAGATTAAAGTTAGATGTGGCATATAAATGTATTTTGTGAATATTTAGTTTTTTTTTTTTTTTTTTATTAATTTTTGAATTTACCTGCATTTTTTGGTTTCTGGATGATAACGAATTGGAAAGCCAGTTTTTGGTATGTATGTCTGCAATTTTACTTTGCGTATATGTAGGGCAAGTGCTGTTTTTTACAACAGGAAAAATTAGGATTGCAATATTGCAATCACATTTTTTTTTCTTTTTTTAAGTAAAAAAAAAATTTTTCCTTTCGGAATTTTAAAAAATGTCAGCAGATTTGTAGTAATAACAAAAAAAAACCGTTTACTTTCTCCAATTTCACAATGATCCTTGTGTTTCATAACATTTGTGTAATTTAATATCTTCACCTCAAATACCACATGCCATAAAACCAGACAGCAAATATATCCTATATATTGTGCTCGATTTTTTGTGCCTTTTCGTTTTCGACATTTCTTACTGAAGTTATTACATTTGAACTTACAAAGTAACTTTGGCGTCGATGAACCCGTGGACAACATCCTTTCATATTTGATTACAAATGATAATTCGTGTATTGTAGACCAGGCAGGGATGATTTAAAGCAGGTCAATCAGTATGTTAAATTACAATGCAGAAAACTAAGTCATGGTTACCTTTAAATAAACAAACAGATTTAATTCAGATTATTTGCAAGCTCATTGAAAGGCATTCCATTGATTCACATATCAACAAGTTGTTGAATGTTGTGAGATTTCTCTAATATAGGAAGGGGGTTTAAATTCGTTATTGGTAGTTTAACTCACAACTTTAGTGGTGATATGCACTGATTGCACAGGCAGTTGTAAAGCCAACTACCATACGATCACGACGGCCCCTAAATTTGTTATAAATTCAGATCAACTGTCACATGACAGTAGCATGTATTTAATGTCTATTGTACACAATTGCAGCTAAGAAAAGTTTGAAGGTAACCAATGGCTAATCTGACATCTTACAAAGAAGGCATACAATACAATAAACAAAACAATGGTCCTAATACACTTCACAAAAAACAAAAAATTGTGCAATACGAACCCACTGAACACATTTATAAAAAAGATAGTTAGACAAATCGCAATGAGATGGACATGAACCAAAATGTAGATTGCGATAGGAAAAATGGAAAGTTTTACTTTTAAACAGGCTACGAACTACCACTCCTAATAACCCCTTTTAGGGAGCTACTGCATTTTGTCTGAAGGTGTAAGGAGCGTGGCATTCAAACATTAAGTAGGCGAGAAAAGGGTTACAGATGGCACCCTTAAAATTGCCGACTGTCTGTTGATACAATGTAACACGTTCACCAAACATAAGAAATATTTGTCAATCAAAAAAACAAGCATGTTGGTGACTTTCTTGTTAGAATCAGAGTGGTCGTTTTACGATTACTTAAGATGTGTCCCTTACTAAAACATGATATATGTGCCTATGTTACTAACTAGGAAACTAAAGAACTATGGGACCTTAGTGGTGAAGTCGCCACCATGACTTGGTTAACCGTTACGGAATGTATGTGTCAAACATGACCAAGGATATGCTTTAGTTGTCGTGGTCACAATCTCGCCCTTTCTGCATTCATGATATATCACCGGACTTTTAGCAAGAGTAACACGACGGGTGGCACTAGTGGAGAAGGAACTATTATATGTTATTCAGCTATCAGACAGGGTATATAATGTGACATTCCCGGCTTAGGATCTATATTCCCTGAGGCGAAGGGAATATACATCTTAAGCCGGGAATGTCACATTATATACCCTGTCTGATAGCTGAATAACAGATATATTACGGATTTAACCTTTTTTTCTTAAATACAACATCCAACTGTATTAAATAAAATTTGCCTCTTCTTCAATGACGTCAAAATATGTGTCACGTCATATTTCATGTATAGGGTGTCTCATGAAGGAAAATACTGTACTAAATTTCTAAATCAATACATTTTCATATGTAGTAAATTTTATAAACTTTATAAATATAACATTAATATATCACATAACAAAACAACGGGTTTGCGAAACAGTTTGAATAATTTAAATGTTAACTACATGTAAATAAAACCTTGGTGTGGCCCCATGACGTCGACAGTTTTCAAGGCTCAACGTTTTGTTTATTTGCTATGGTACAGCCGTGGAACATAGGAGTTTGCTGAATCGATCAGGTATTTGTGACGGAATTAACCGTTGTAATATTTTTTTGTTCATGCAGCATTTAATTTGGTAAAAATACATTTATTATTCCGTATTATACCATTGATTCAGTGAAGCGTAATGTTTTGTCATCCATGTTTTAATCTTTTTTGGAGACTGAAATATATACCCCGTCTGTTTTCCGAATATATGCTGACATTCAGGGCTGAAGAACCAATGCAAATATGTGTAACAAACTAAATTCGTAATATATATACATTTATTACCTAATTGTAAATTTTTTCTTGTTTATTAAGTAACTACATATTTTAAGATATTTTTGCGTTTTTTGCTCCCCTGTGATCTATTGACGCGTCAATAGTCTTTTGCACGACAGACTATTGAACTGACCTTTGAACCTTTTATTCATTGGACAAAAAATTTCAAAACTTCAAAATTTTCAAAATTTCAAAAATTTCAAAATATTTCAAAATTTCTAAAATTTAAAAAAAAAATTCAAAATTCTAAAATAAAAAAAAAAAATTAAAAATTTAAAGTTCAAAATTTTCAAAAAATGTGAAAACTTCAAAATATTCAAAAATTTCAAATTTCAAATTTTCATAAGATTTCAAATTTTTCAAAATATTTCAAACATCAGTTTTCATAAAATTTCAAAATTTTAATATTTAAATAATAATATTGAAAAACATGTAATAAAAATTTAGGACTGTTTACTCTGTATTCCACTTGTTTATTGTTATCTAATTCAACAAATAAATCATTTTCATCAGTTTTTCTACATTATATGGATGAATATATTTAAGTCATGTCCGCTACCTTGCTTCTGTTTAATTAGGAAATAAAACAGTTATTTAATGGGTGTGGATGCAATAGACCAAACTATTTGTCCTTTGGTCATTCCCAGCACCTCAGGACAAATAGATTGGTCTATTGCATCCACACCCATTAAATAACTGTATAATATAGGTTGTTTCGCATTAATGATTTTCTTTCCTCATAGTCATAGGCAAAATGGGGTTGATTGATAGATTACGTTGGATAAATGTGTCACTCCTCACAAACTGATGCTCATTAAGGGTTGCTGAAAGTTTATTTTATATAAAAGGGACTCGTTTACTTCTCATCTTAATTTGTTTCGTCACACACAACTAGCGTATACACCTTTTGTGGGTATTCCACCCCGCAGCGGAATAAATATATCATATTTCTATAACCCCTTCGTTTTTTTTGTGGGGCGGTCAGTCGTATAATGCAGTCCATGAGGTAGTAAGCGTGTCAATGTGTTAACTATGACGTAGAAACCCATGTGTTGTTTTTGAATATACAAATACAAACAAATGCATGTACATTAGTGAGTAATTGTTGTTTATCGCCAATTCAGCAATGTTTCAGTAATATCATGGCGAGAACAAGTTAATTTTCAATCAGATGATGACGATGTCCGCTTTATACTAGACAACACTCTGAGTTGGATTTTTATAGTGCTAACTCACAGAAACAGTCCGCGGAAGACATATCGCTCCACTCGGGCACATTATTCTTATTCCGAGCCAACCAGTCTTTGCTCTTTCACCTCAACGCTGCGTGCTTAGCAGAGAAGCAACAAATACCAATTTTATAGTCTTTTGTTTGACCCGACCGAGGCTCAAACCCACGATCTACCACACTCGAGGCGAGCACGCTAACCATTACGCCACTGATGCAGTTTGCATGTACATTACAAGATTAAGTTATAGTTATACATCGTGGTAGCAACCCGACCGTCGGAATACGGAGGTTGTACTATTGTACACTTGTACACTTCGGAACACGGAGGCTGTACTATTGTACACTTCGGAACAATAGTACGTTATCATTATTTGATTTTATTGTACAATAAAATAAATTAAAAAAAAGAAATACATGTAAATATATTTATATGGCTTTTTCTGTGTAGTTTACACTGGTCAGAAAACAATAAAATAAAAAGTGAACAATACCATTTGCATAGTGTATATTAAATATTCTATTAATATTTAAATGTTCATAAAACTATAAACTATAAGAACAAAAATTAAGAAAAACATAATTACTTCTCCGAGAATGCTAAAAGGGTGTCATCCTGGTTTGCCCACTTTTAATTACAGGTATAAATAAACCGTTGCACGACGTTTGAGCGCATTGGTCCTACATTTGAGAGCAACAAATCTTACGTTTGAGCGCAAAAAAATCCACGATTGAGCGCATTTTACCGTAGCTATTTACCTGAGAAAAAAAAATTAAAATTATAAAACTTTTAAGAAATTATTATAAAAATGATCTTTAAAAAATTATTAAAAATGATTTTGATAATGAAAAAAAAATTATTATAAAAATGATCTTTAAAAAAATATTAAAAATGATATTGATAATGAAAAAATTCGAGGTCTTGACAACCCCGCTACAGTCATGCATACCGAGAAGGAAAAACTTGTGTTAGAACAATACCTTAGGTTAGAGACAGGAGAAATTTCTAGAGCAACTTAAATGAAGTCAATGGGTTTGAAATTTTCCGCAAGAACCGATTTGTAAGATTATAGTGCTACTTTTATAGACATTTTTAAACATTCTTAAATCTACTTCATAGAACATTTTAAATAAATCCTATGATGTTTTTATGATGTGTTTTTTTAGAACATGGCGATATGAGTGGTCACCTGTTTTGTAGCTCTGGTCAGTTGTTGTTTTATTTGTATGTTTAACCACTATTGGAGCCTAAAATTTGCGGGAGGATGGAAATTTTGAAACTGACAATCTAACTGAATATACAGAGAAGTGTTTTATGGGCCGCAAGTCGAAAAGAAGACGTCAAAACAGTTCGGTGAGTTCACCACACGCTAACATGTCGAACACACCGCCACCCTCGATGTCCAACTTGACTTATGCGGTTCAGAATGCTAACGAGACTCTCTATGGGCCACCACATGTAATCCCTCCTATTTTTACAAATGTGTCTCCAACAAACTCAAACATGCAAATGCAACTAGGACCACAAATGCAAACATCGACCCCAATACACAGCACTTTTGCACAGTCGAACGCACCGCACATACTTGTGAATGGACAAGGTCAAGGACACATGAATACACAAACAACAACAACAAATCAAGATATGGTGTTTAACTTGCAGACAATACTGAATGATATACAATCCAGATTAACTAAATTAAACTTATTAGATAGTATCAATGACAGGCTACGGAACATTGAACAACGATTTGAGATGGTTGAAAATGACATTAGTCAATTGAAAAGGTCGGTCACAGAACATGAAAAGTATCTTGAAACATATGAGCTACAATGTAGAGATTTTCACGCTAGAACACAAAATTTTGAAATTGCCAGAGATGAACTTGATCATAGAACCAAAGAAATACACGAAACTTTATTCGATCAATGAAATATAATTTAATTTTTGAAAATATTCCAGAAGTTATCCCCAACACAGATATGAAGGAAGGCGCACAACAAATTCTTAAAGATTTTCTACAGAGCGAATTGGAGATTGAAAATGTACAATTTCACAATGTACATCGGTTGAAGTCTAGACCTGATAGAAAGCCCCCATCTATTGTGGCAAAATTTGTTTACAATAAGGACAAGGATTCTGTGCTCAAAGCAGCTCGAGCAAAATTAGTACATAAACCATTCAAAATTTATCAACAGTACCCGCAAGAAATTAGCGAAAGACGGCGAGTATTGGTCCCAACCATGAAGGAACTCCGTGATCAAAATAGACGTGCCTACATTGTGAAAGACAAATTGTACGTAGATGGAAGACTTTACATACCCCCAGAAGCTCGAGTACAAAATCATCCCACATTTCGTGATGATCCGAATGCCCATCGTAATGCTGATCCTAGAAACCAAGTTCGCTTTAGCTAGGACAAGAGGCATAGTGATGCTAATAAAAACACTCTGAACTGAACAATACTAATAAACCATCATTATTTAATATATGTTGCTTAAATGTTTGTGGTTTGATGTCAAAATTAAAAGACCCTGATTTTTTAAATATTTTCCAAAATTATGATATTCTATTTTTTCAAGAGACGAAAACTGATAATTTAGATCATTTATCATTGCCAGATGGTTTCACTTATGTAGCCAAACATAGAAAAAAATGCCTAAGAAAATCTGGTGGTATTGTTACTATTTTCCAAAAAAGTCTTGCACATTTACTTGAATTCCCAGATACATCTTCTGAATATGTGCAATAGGTTAAAATTGATAGTAGTATTTTTGGTACAGACAAAAATGTTCTGCTTGGAAACATCTATATTCCCCCCGAAAACACAAAATATTCATGCTTGGATGCATTTAATGAAATTGAATCAGAAATGTTTCAATTATCTGAACATAGTGATCTCATTGGCCTTTTAGGTGATATTAATGCAAAGACAGGTAAATTACTTGATTATGTTGAAACTGATAAATCTTTACTTACCATTTTTGATTTGCAAGATGATGTTGATTTAATTAATTATATGTACGATTACGAAAATATCGTTAAAGCTGGTGCTTCATTGTCTAGAAATAGTAATTGTACTGGGAGACCAAATACATATGGTCATATGTTACTTGATTTTTGTAGAAAAAATAACATTTATATTGTCAATGGTAGAGTCGGTAAAGATAAATTGATTGGCGAATGTACTTGTCAAGATGTCTCTATGATAGATTACTTTTTATCGTCATCTAAATTGTTTTTCATATATTAGATTTTGAAATCAAACACTTTACTCCAAATTTATCGGATGTACATAGTCAACTCCACATTTCTCTGAAAATCCCTAAGAAAGAAAATGCATTAACTGCAGATGAGAATGAAAGGTCAGAACGTAATCAAGCTAGAAAATGGTGTAGTGAAAAATCACAAGAGTACTTACAAAACTTAGTGTCTGATGATAGGTTACAGAATATTATTGACACTGTAGATACTATTTTTATCAGACACGAGCATGGTGAACTTCTGAGCGATAGAGACATAAATTCGGTTATTGACGATATTGGTATATTGTTTGATGATAACGCCAAAAACGTTTTTGGTACAAAAAGTAGTTTGTCACATGATGATTCAAATGTAAGGCGAAAACAAACACCATGGTTTAACAGCAAATGTAGAACCAATAGAAAGGCTTTTCATGCAGCAAGAAAGACATATAATACATATAAGACTAATGTCACTCGTAAAAATATGAACCTTGCCAGTCGTGAATATAAAAAAGACCTAAACCAGGCTTATGTTAAGTTCCAATCACGTTTATCAGGTGAAATTAGAGAAGCGTCAAGTCATAACCCAAAGAAATTCTGGGATATACTAAAACGATGTACAAATGCTAAAATATCTAATATAGAAGTTCCGTTGACTGAATTGTATGAATATTTCAAAAATATCAATTCTTCTGATGAAGAATATGAACAAAACAATGATATCAATAATTATAATATACAATTTGGTTTAGAAATTTCCAATCGTATGCTTAATTGTAGTATTACTGATACTGAAATTGAAAATGTTGTTCGTAACCTACCAAACAATAAAGCAGTTGGTACAGATTGTATACGAAATGAATATTTAAAAAGTACCCTTCATTTACTACTCCCAAGTTATGTTAAAATTTTCAATATCATATTTGATACCGGTATATTCCCAGAAAGCTGGACAATAGGCGTTATTCAACCCGTATACAAAAACAAGGGGGACTCAAAAGACCCATCAAATTATAGACCAATTAGTCTACTTAGCTGCTTCAGTAAAGTTTTTACAAGTATATTAAATAATCGATTAAACTCATTTGCAGACGAAGTTAACCTTATTTCCCCCTCACAAGCTGGCTTTAGAAAGATGCATTCCATATTAGATAACATTTTTATTTTGAAATCATTTATTGACTTGTATTTTCTGCATAAAAAAAAGCTATTTTGTACATTCGTTGACTTTAGTAAAGCATTTGATAGAGTTAATAGAAGTGGGCTGTGGACAAAAATGATAAAAAATGGTATGAATGGAAAATGTTTCAATGTAATTAAAAGTATGTACCAACATATTAAATCCTGTGTAACAAAAAATGGTGTAAATTCTGATTTTTTCAGTTGCAGTATAGGGGCCCGTCAAGGGGAAAACTTATCCCCTTTCCTTTTTGCAATTTTTATAAATGATTTGGAAACATTTTTAGATATTCATGAAGCACCATCCTTACAAACAATTGATAATCTTTTTGATGAATATTTAAATATACTTATGAAGACCTTTCTTTTGCTGTATGCTGACGATACATTATTATTCTCGGAAACATATGAAGGAATGCAAAATTTACTAAATCTGTTTTTCTTAATTTTTGTTCTTATAGTTTATAGTTTTATGAACATTTAAATATTAATAGAATATTTAATATACACTATGCAAATGGTATTGTTCACTTTTTATTTTATTGTTTTCTGACCAGTGTAAACTACACAGAAAAAGCCATATAAATATATTTACATGTATTTCTTTTTTTTAATTTATTTTATTGTACAATAAAATCAAATAATGATAACGTACTATTGTTCCGAAGTGTTTGTGCTTCTGTTGTTTTCGGTGTATTTCGTCGTAAGTACTCTGTAATTTGAAATATGAAATTTACGTCAGCAACTGCATTTATCAAGTTCTGAGCATTCCACTGAATGTGTGTTTGTCATACATTGGGAGGAAGTTTAGAAGAGAATATACAGAATACCATGTATTGTATAGAGTTGGATAATTTCTACAACAGTTTCTACAACTTTCCTGTTCTTTTACGTGCAATTACATTCCTCATAACCGTTTCATCTATGTATGTCCCATCCTAATAGTGAGTTGTGCATTTAGTTAGTACAATGTATATGCATTGTATCTGTGCACTGCATAATAATAACGGTCATAGTTAAAAATGTTATGAAAAGAAAGTTTAAACAGTTACGGTAGACAAGCCCACCAGTACCAACTAAACGAACAATGAACAACTGCCTCTCTCCTAGATCTACGTTCCGAAAACTTGTAAAACACCGAATTGACTGTAAATATAACATGGGCACGTTGACAATTACACCAATACCAACAAAACTAACAACCATCTCTTTCTTCAAAACAGATCACGGCATATAATGATTGAAATCCAGATACAATAATGTGACGGGATTAAACCACTCAATAGCAATAGTAAATCAGATGGTGTACATAGTTAGAACTATTCCAATCGCTTCTACGTATAGTCATGGAATGTAAGTACTAGGAACCATGTCAGACATTTTGCGTTGGAAAGCAATGTAAATGAGATGGATAGTAAAAGCGACCCACAAAGTCCACATACTTGTGCTTTTAAAACATATAAAAATGTTATTTTTCAGATCTCATAGAGAGGACAAGAATAACGTCTGACATTTGCAGAGAAAACCAAGACCAACGCCAATAGGAAAACCTAATGCGTGTCTAGATCAGTCATAATTGTAATATAAAACCTTTAATCTATTTCCGTCGACAATCCGAATGAATGTGTAGCATACCTATTAGCAATATATGATTACATGGCTAAAAGGTTTAATTTTGTTACATTAACATCTCCTCTCTTTGGTAGAGACTTGGCAGGATTTCAAAATATTTCAGAGTTCCCAAAGTCGTATATACCGTTAAAGAGTAATTTTACAAGAACTGGATATGTGTACAATTGAAAGCGGTGGGACATGTGACTAAGATTTTTTAATTGATATTTCTCCTTTTATTGAAATAATTTACCCATTACTTGTCTTTTAATAATAAAGTACATGCATGATTGGTGTACAGTATAAATTTATATTATTTCAGGATTTTAAAACGGATGCCATATGCTTGTAGCCGAGTCTTTCTCTTGTTTTTTTTATGAAGTTCTATGTTTCAGTGTATTATCAGTTCTGCAATGACGCATAAAAAACAGCAAATAGTAACATGAAATGTGTTTGTAAACTTCGAGCTTTTGTTCTAATGACATGGAAATTGTCAAGATTGTCCGATGTTGGATATTGATTATTGATCCTTATTTTCGCTCTTTTAGGCTTTGATATAACATATTTGCAATCATCATTATGCCATGGTTTACCCGATGATTTGTGGACGTCTGTGGAATGGTCTCGTCAATTCTGATAATTACTGTTTCAGTGTCATTTTTGCGATATTTGTGTTTGGCGTTCTTCTCTGTACATTTGTTCATACAGAGGCCAATAGACATTGTGCAAATTCCATGAGTTGATTCTAAAATAAACGTTTTTATACCAGCTATTTCCTGTACCACGGACAAATGGCACCCAGTGTAGCAAGAGCAATGGAAAGGACGGAGAATTTAGTATAATTTTCTCTTAACTTGTAGATAATTGAACCTTGTAAAAATCAGAGGATACTCTTAAAGTAAATAGAAAATTTACAAGTTGTTACAACATTAAAAGTTTGAACTGATTATGAGGAAAATATACGTTATTTTCATTGAACTTTGCATGAAATGGGGTCATTTGCCCGCTTTAAAGGGAAATAACTGCTGTAAAACGTATTATTTTAGAATTAAAGTCGGAAATGTGCAAATGGTCTATTGTCTTTGTTAAATTTATATCGTGTAGGTATTTCACCTACAGTTGCATGTTAACATTCAAAAACAATATTGCAACACGATCATTTCTACATAGATCATCATGGACTTGCCATGAAAAATCAAAGAGAGATACACGAAACGTTGATGTACATCCAGCTTTCACCAACTGATCTCTCACACTTTTGTGTTTTTTGTAAGGCCAATACACATGGCTTGAAAATGTTTTGGAAAGTTATGGATTTTTTCAACTATATGTCAATGTTCATGAATAATATGCGAGAGACCATCGAACTGCATTGCAGATTTAGGACAAATGAGGCCCTGTGCTAGTTAAATAATGAGGCCCCTTATTTGGGCCCTGAAGGAAGTAGACCCGGTAGACCTACACAGACAGTCAGGCATAGATGCTCAGGAAAATTAGGAATAGTTAAAATATTACGTTATATTAGGTCAGACATGTACGCTGCGTTTTTTTGGCGGGAAGATGCCCCTGGCCAACGCGGCCCTGTGCTTAAAGCACACCTATGCACAATGGTAAATCCGACACTGATATTAGGATTGCATATAAGCACCAATAAGGTCATTTTAAGAGATTTTTTAAAGTTTGATATTGACGATTTTTCGACAATTCTACCACAGTTATGCTCCTTTTTTCAAATTTGCAAGTTTTCGAATGGTAACTTGTGACCGAAATGCCATATGTGTGGTATGTAAGTGTATCCTATGAATATCTAGATCAAGTTCGATAATGATGATTTTTCGACTTTACGACTATTTTTGACATATCCCTTTTCTAGCGTAGAATATACGAACTTTTTAGTTGCCAGATATCTTGTGAATGAAAGATAAGATTGAAGTTAGATGTGGAATGTAAGTGTATTTTGTGAAGAATTTTTTTATTATTATTACTGTTTGAATTTACTTTTTATTATTACTGTTTGAATTTACTTTTTATTATTACTGTTTGAATTTACTTTTTATTATTACTGTTTGAATTTACTTGCATTTTTTTGGTTTCTGGATTATATCAAATAGGAAATTCAGTATTGGCATGTAAGTGTCCAATTTCCATTGCCTATCTGTAGGTTAAGTGCTGCATTTTACAACAGGAAAGTGAGGATTGCAATATTGCAATTACAGGTGTTTTTGTTTTCTTTTATTAAGTAAAATTAAATTGTAAAAAATCAGTTTTCCTTTCGGAATTAAAAACAATTGTCAGCAGATCTGTAGTCTAAGTAAAATAAAACGTTAACTTTCTCCAATTTCACACTGATCCTTGTGTTTCGTAACATTTGTCTAATTTGAATATTTTCACCTCTAATACCACATGCAACATTAAAACCAGACACCACATATATCCTATATATCGTCCTCTAGTTTTGTGCGTTTTCGACTGATGTTATTACAGAATAATATCAATAACTTTTGTGTCAAGGAAACCCGTGGCAACCAACCTTTTATGTATAATTGATTACAAATGATAACTGGTGTACTGTAGACCAGGAAGTGATGGTTCAAATCAAGTAAATCATTATGTTGATTACAATGCAGTAAGCATGGTTTCCTTTCAATAAACAAACAGATTTAAAGTAATATTACACCAGTTTTGGGTGAAGAACATATTTCCCTGAAAATTCAATTTGGAATATGGCGGTACCTTTACTAAGCTATTCATGCATGTTTCAAGTCGAAATATGTTCCCAACAACTAGAAATCTGCAAATCCGTGTGCATGTTTATTGTCCTCGCCATTATTGTAGAAACTGATTGGTCCGATGATTGCCGATCATGACCTCGTGAAGAAAAGATAAACAATCATGGATGCTAAGGTAAGCACGCACACATTCCTGACAATGATTATCGAGGAATCTGTCTTTTTCATGTCGTGTGAACCAATTTTTGTGTGTGCAATTATTCTTATGTGGTACACACGCACCACACGGAATATATATATATATATATATATACGTCTGAAAATTAAACCAAACAGTGTTAGAATTAGATTTTAGAGCTGTCAAATTTTTGTTTTTCTCTCGACGGGATTTGAACCCACACCATTGATACACTGCAGGCACCATTCGCTTAGCCTTACGTCCAGCGCCATAGACCACTCGACCACATCCACTCCCTAAAAAAGGAGCTTCAATAATAGTAGTGTTACCGTTTCTCGTAAGACAAATCTAGGGATAGACGTAATACATGTGTATAAGCGTGTGTAAATGGTACATATATACTTAATATTATAATTTGACAGCAATCTAACTCAGCAATTTTTAATATATTGTATAGGATAATGAAGAATTCACTATACAGTCACAGGAAATAAAGTATATTATACAAACGTCTAGAAGCAAGTGACAACCATATAATATATCTGTCCCACTGGATCTCAAAGTTACTAAGGATACTAGGTTAATACTAAATATTATATACGTCTGAAAATTAAACCAAACAGTGTTAGAATTAGATTTTAGAGCTGTCAAATTTTTGTTCTTCCCTCGTTATATATATATACATGTATATGTAGGGAGTGGATGTGGTCGAGTGGTCTAGGCCGCTGGACGTAAGGCTAAGCGAATGGTGCTGCAGTGTATCAATGGTGTGAGTTCAAATCCCGTCGAGGGAAGAACAAAAATTTGACAGCTCTAAAATCTAATTCTAACACTGTTTGGTTTAATTTTCAGACGTATGAATATATTGTTTGTGCTGCATCGTCATGTCTCGACGATCCGTTACTCATTAAGTTCTCTGATTGGTAGATTCCCTTAGACTTTATATATATATATATATATATATATATTCATCAACTGAACATTGCGCATGAGCGATAATCTCCCCGAAAGAGTTCAAATCTTGAGTCACGCGCATATCATTTGCATTACTGTACTGGAAAACAGAATTATCTTAAAATCTGCTTTTGAGCGGATTGTTAATGTTATGCAGTTGATTTTAGTTCAAATTAAGTGACATATTAAGTGCACATATTTAATCCAAAAATGCCACGATATTGGTCTTTCATATTACTTTAAACCAGATTATTAACAATGGTCATTGAACTGAATTCTACTGATTCACATAGCAAAGAGTTGTTGAATGTTGTAAGGTTTCTCTAATACCGTAAATCGGGAAATTTTGGTCATGGTTTTATTTTGGCCTATTTTGGCCCCTAAATACGAAGTACCAAAATTAAACACACCAAAATATGTCACACTCCAAAAATTTACCGCCAAAATTGAACACTGTCTTAATATCTTTTTATATTTATATTCCCTAATCTGTACCTTTTTGTCTTACTTCTTTCCTAAGTAAAACTTTGTCAATTACGTTATACATGTATATATATGTTAGCGGCAATAAATGAAATCAGGCATTAAGCTTAAATCCTAGGCAATAAGCTATTGCCTGGGCATTAAGCTTAATGCCTAAACTGTGTTAGGCATTAAGCTTAAATCCTAGGATTTAAGCTTAATGCCTGAAACATATGTCCAGGCATTAGGCTTAATGCCTAAAACATAAAAAACATAGATATAATACATTTATTAATAATATAAGTCAGTAAAACATTGACAATTTTATATTAAAACGAGATATTTAAAATGTCAAATACCTGAAATAAAAATCATTTCTAAAACGACATCATTCACTTAAAATGCTAAATAGAATAAAATATTAAAAAATTAAGTTTCATGGAAATATTTAAAGTCATATATTAAAATTCATTTGTTATCACATGATCCAGAGCTATGGCACCGACTATTGCACAGTACTCCATTTTTCTTACACTTGCATCTGTTACTTGAGAATTTTGATTTACACGAACATTTAAAAAATCCCTGACTGCTGAGATGCAACTTCGCGAACACTGATAGATGTTTCACAGTTAAGTTCCTCTTGTAAAATCAAATCCTGTTTGCAGATACTCATATCATTAGCTCCAAACATTAAGTCGTCCATATCGCGTACCAGTAACTGCATTTCCTTTGTCGTTCACATGAAAAACAAATAGGGAAACTCGTACCAAAAGAATAGAAAATATAAAGAGTTCAAATTACTTCTCTTTTTGAGGTTTGTTAGTCATCTTATTATTGTAGTATTTTGGCTTAGGCCAAACAAAATATATGTGTTATTCTTGTCCCCAAGCTAAGAAAAACAGGGAAGGTAGCTATTTGCATTATTGTTTGCCTTACAGTGTTTTACTGCTTTGTGCACTGTGTTGTGTTGTGTTGTCGGGCAATTTGGAACTCAATGCATGTTGTGGGTATCCACTGTGTTGAAGACATTGAGATGACCTCTGGATGATGCATTTGGTGTCGTTCTTAGGAGAAGGGATTTTGTCTCTCTGACATTATCAACATCTCTTCTTTTTAAACAAACATAGCAATTTTTCTTCACATCAAGTTTTACATAAAAAAAATTCAAATATGAGTTACTGAACACTTTTCTAAAGGTTTATAAAGCCAAATAGACAAAGAGATTTTTGTTAGCCAATAAAATTGATCTAAACATACCAGTGAGTATTAATTCACCTCAAAGGCATATCATGTACAGGTGTAGAAATCAAACAGGTTTTTAGAAATATATAAATTTAATAAAGGGAATTAAATACACTTTATCTTCATGTTAGTTAAATATTTTGAAAATAAAAAATTTAACAATTCAAATTTAGATGTGTCCAGTTGAAACCATCCAAGCCACAGGAAGTGTGAATTTTATTTTAGGAAAAAATATCTTGAAATTATTCTATGATAAAATAATTCTGTCATCAACCTTTTTTTCATTTTTAGGCAAAACAATACATTTTTAGACAATATCTAATTTTATTCAACTTATAAAACAGATTGAAATACAGAATAATTTGAAAAATTGAGCATGCATTTGTCAGAATTCATAAAACTGAATTTCACCTATTGCCTAAAATTGAGTTCGGCAATAGGTGAAAAATTCATCAATTCATTTCAGGAAATAAGCTTAATGCCTGAAATTTTAGGCATTAAGCCTAATGCCTAGGCATTAGCTTATTGCCTAGGATTTAAGCCTAATGCCTGATTTCACTTATTGCCGCTAACATATACACACACAAGTCAAACTTAAAAGTGTTCACGATGTGAAATCGTTGGCTTGGATGACAAGAGAGAAATTACAGGTAAATAAAGTACATTGATTAAAACCATGCAATACCAATAAAATTTATTCAATCAACAAAATGTCAAATATCATTAAAATGACAATTACCTATAGAAAAAAGAAAAATCAATAAACACGTAATTAGTGTCTTATCGGTTTTATTTATTATGTATAATTGTTGTGTAAACAAATACATGTACTGACCGTTATATAAGACTGCTTACCTGTAAAAGCGATGATTAATCCCAGTGCAAAATTATTATTTTGTTGTTTTTATATTAAATGCATTTTATTTTATGCTGTTTAAATATTTAAATTCCTAGTTTTAATAAATATCACAATTTATCCATAATCGATTTGGTTTTTAGTACGACATCAAAATATCCGGTAAGTAACAGCTGGTTGAAATGAGAACGCTTCCATTTACGTTCTGAATTAACTTACAAAAAAATTAAACACATGGGAACCAAAAGTGGCCAAAATTAAACACACTAGAAACGAAAATGGCAAAAATTTCACACACCAAAATAAAACAACCGTCTTTTGGAGAAAAAAGGCCAAAATTAACCTACACCAAAATTTCCCGATTTACGGTATAGGAGGGGGTTTAAATTCGTTATAGGTCGTTTAGTGGTGATATGCACTGATTGCACAGGCAGTTGTAAATCCAACTACCATACGATCACGACCACGACGGCCCCTAAATTTGCTATAAATTCAGATCAACTGTCACATGACAATAATTATTTGATGAAGCTAGGAAAAGCTTGAAGGTAGCAAATGGCTAATATGACATTTTACATCAAAGAAGGCATCCAATACAATACCATTAAAAAAAATTTTTAAAAAGTAAAACAAAAAAATAAAAATTGTCCAATGCGAACCCACTGAAAACCGGGGTGAACCACAACACATTTACAAAAAAGATAGTTAGAAAAGTCGCAATGAGATGGACATGAACCAAAATGTAGATTGCGATAAGAAAAATGGAAAATTTTACTTTTAAACAAGCTACGAACTACCACTCCTAATAACCCCTTTGGGAGCTACTGTATTTTGTCTGAAGGTGTAAGGAGCGTGGAACTCTTCAAACATTAAGTAGGCGAGAACAGGGCAAAAATGGCACCCTTTAGAAATGCCGACTGTTTGTTGATACAATGTAGCCCGTTCACCATACATAAAATAATATGACATCAATAAAAAAAACAAGCATGTTGGTGACTTTCTTGTTTGAATCAGAGTGGTCGTTTTACGACTACTTAAGATGTGTCCCTTACTAAAACATGATATATGTGCCTATGCTACTAACTAGGAAACTAAAGAACTATGGGACCTTAGTGGTTAAGTCGCCACCATGACTTGGTTAACCGTTACGGAATATATGTGTCAAACATGACCAAGGATATGCTTTAGTTGTCGTGGTCACAATCTCGCCCTTTCTGCATTCATGATATATCACCTGATTCTTATCAAGAGTAACACGACGGGTGGCACTAGTGGAGAAGGAACTATAATATACATATATAGGTTGTTTCGCATTAATGATTTTCTTTCCTCATTGGCAAAATGGGGTTGATTGATAGATTACGTTGGATAAATGTGTCACTCCTCACAAACTGATTCTCATTAAGGGTTGCTGAAAGTTGATTTTATATAAAAGGGACTCGTTTACTTCTCATCTTAATTTGATTCGTCACACACAACTAGCGTATACACCTTTTGTGGTTATTGCACCTCGCAGCGGAATAAATATATTTATATTTCTATAACCCCTTCCTTTTTGTTGTGGGGCAGAGGGTTGCAATCGGTCAATCGTGTAATGCAGTCCATGGGGTAGTAAGCGTGTCAATGCGTTCGCTATAACGTAGAAACCCATGTGTTGTTTTTTAATCTAAAACTACAAAAAATGCATGTACATTAGTGAGTGATTGTTGTTTAACGCCAATTCAGCAATGTCTTAGCAATATCATGGCGAAAACAAGTTAATTTTCATTGAGATGATGATGATGTCCGCTTTATACTAGACCAACACGCTGAGTTGGATTTTTATAGTGTTAACTCACTGAAACAACTGTCTGCGGATAGACATGTCGCTCCACTAGGACATATTATTCTTATTCCGAGCCAACCAGTCTTTGCTCTTTCCCCTCAATGCTGCGTGCTTAGCAGAGAAGCAACAAATACCAATTTTATAGTCTTTTGTTTGACCCGACCGAGACTCGATCCCACGATCTACCACACTCGAGGCGAACACGCTAACCATTACGCCACTGATGCGGTTTGCATGTACATTACAAGATTAAGTTATAGTTATAAATCGTGGTAGCAACCCCGACCGTCGAAATACGGAGGTTGTACTATTGTACACTTGTACACTTCGGAACAATAGCCCGGCCGTCGGAACACGGAGGTTGTACTATTGTACACTTGTACACTTCGGAACAATAGTGCGCCGACCGTCGGAATACGGAGGTTGTACTATTGTACACTTGTACACTTCGGAACAATAGCCCGACCGTCGGAATACGAAGGTTGTACTATTGTACACTTGTACACTTCGGAACAATAGTGCGTTATCATTATTTGATTTTATTATACAATAAAATAAATAAAAAAAAAGAAAATCATGTAAATATATATATTTGGTTTTTTCTGTGTCAGAAAACAATAAAAAAAAAGTGAACAATACCATTTACATAGTGTATATTAAATATTCTATTATGACGTCTCTAAAACGGCACACACGATAATACTCAACAACTCTATATTTAGCGCAAGTGCAGTACACAACAAATCTGGCTGTTCCATGTGTCTCCCGCTGTGAAACTACCGTGACGACCGAGTGTAAACAAACAAAACACCGGCATATAACGTATTTTTAAAGTCCTTAAAATAAGAATTTCCCCTCAGTTATAAATAAATATTCTGTAACTAAGTATTTTTTTATCATTTGTTTTGAAAATTTACATTTGGGGATCCCCAGTACGCACACATAGCATTCCATTGATATGTGTCGGCCATGAATAACCGGAAAATGCATTAACCTTCATGTTTTCCTACGTATACATTGATAACTGGACGGTGATGTAATTAAGTTATTGATATTTTCCAATTTGATGGCATTTTGAATTTTGCTACTCAAACAAGTAAAATGCTCACAAAATCGTAAAATAAATCGGTAACCAGTTTGTGTCAATCAGCGTCCCTTGTAAACAAGGTCACAGGATGACGATATATTACAAAAGTCAAAGTCGATAGATGGTTGTCTTAAGTATTTATTCCGGAATTTGTTTTTATGTCAACAATACAAGCTTTTTTTTCCATTGGCATTTATTATTTTTATTTCATATCTAACAATAATTATCAATTATTAACAACTGTTGAAGTGTTCGATATTATGTTTGACAACTCCGCTCCGCCATCTTGTTAGCGCACGAAATGATGAACGAATGAACTCCGACTTTTTTTTTCAAATATTTTTACGCAGGAATTGTTCAATCGAATCTATGTTGGAAAATACACAATAAATATGTTTTTCGTGTTAATATCCATATCTTTGTTTTAAAATGTCTCGTTCAAATACAAATAATTCAAAATCAATTCAAAATTTCCGAAGGAGGTAAATGGAACAGCCACCAAATGCCGTGTGTATACAGTTCACGAATGGTTAAAAATTACCGTATTTGTCCTATTAGAATCAAAATAATTCATGGCAGGCATAGAGTTGTGCAAATTTACACAGGGCCTTTATATTCTTAGATTTTACCCCTCGCTTTCGCTCGGGATAAAATTCGAATATAAAGGCCCAGCCCATGTGTAAATTTGCACAACTCTATGCCTACCATGAATTATTTCTTAATTCTATTAATATTTAAATGTTCATCAAACTATAAACTATAAAAACGAAAATTAAGAAAAACATAATTACTTCTCCGAGAATGCTAAAAGAGTACACTAAATGTTAATAATAACTTGATTAAGATTAACCACTTAATTTGAAATAATATTGGCTGTAGATATAAACTTATCAATTAAGAAATCAATGCGCATGACCTTCTTCAGAGCTATATCGGGACATTTAAAAGGGGAAGGGAGAAGGCGGCTACAATTTTGACATTTTAGCAAAAATCCAGAAAAAAAAAAGTTATTTTTTTTTGTCAAACAGATTTTTCCATGTTTTATGAAATAAAAAAAAACATAACAAACTGGAGCTTAACTCCTACACGGTAAACTAGAATTATATTGATTCGTGAAGAGCAATTGAATACCATGAGAATTCTCTAAATCTCTAAATCGGTCTCAGATTCATGAGACAACGAAGGGTCTGGCATAAAAAATTATTACGTAATTCATTAACTATTGGAAATTCAACAATGTTAGTTTTCACAATCACTGAATGGTTGCAGTTGGCAATAGGCCAATCAAAATCATGTTTTCCAAAAATAGATTTATCCAATGAACATGATGGAGGAACAAATTGGAATGAATGATTGTTGCTTAACGCCAAATGAGCAAATTTTGCTTATGATGCTTGTTATATTACGTAGAACGGTAAAGAAGAAAGATTTCGAATTGCTTTGGTGGGTCGATGCTTGCGGGCAATGATATTCGGAAAATACAAAGGAGCGTGGGGAAAAGTGAAATCCTCATGCAAATACCCTGGCGGTGGTAAAAATGAAAGAAACTAATTCGAAATATGAAAATACATGAAAAAGCATTAACATCCAGGAAACTAATACAAGGTGTAATTGATCAAAAATGTTGTGAGTAATAATATCTGGGATTAATATAACTCCCATGTAATATGCAGAAACTGTGTTCTGTTTTTGTCGATCGGTTCCCTACATCAGTTATCTCCCGTTAAATACTAAGTCTCGTATAACAGGTCAATTTATTTAATACTCAAAAATGGCAAGATATAATTACATGGAATATCATTAAAGGCAATTTGAACCATAATACTAATACAACTTTTTTTTTTTAATTTTAAGGACATTTTTGAGGAATGGATATGTTGACCGAGCATGAGTAACAAGGGTTCATTTTTTGGTGGTCTATCAGCATAGTATATTAAAAATACCTGCATATTGTTCCATGTAACAAAAATATATTCAAAAATTACACACATATATGTGTATATTGCTTTATGGGTCGGTTCGGACATTCAAAACCTTGTTGATCAACGGAACAAGTCAAAACACAGAAAATCATAAAGTTTATTAGTGGTTATTGTCATTTTTGTTGATTTTATATTCAATGCATCTGTTGGTTTACTGGGGGATAAGCTGGATGTTGCCCATAACCGTATGGCTGTTGTGGCCCAAATGGGTCGTTGTAACCCGGATTCTGCATGGCATTTGTATTTGGCGGATAATTATGGCCCTGTTGGATACTAGTTCCTGTCATGGCAATCATTGTCTGTGGTTGTTGAATGGGTAGGATAACACCGTTTGTAGTTTGCATATTACATCCGATTATCATTAAAACAATCGACAATAGTAATGATCCACCGCCAGCTGCAGCCACTAAATAAAATGACCAACCGGGTCCGACATCTATGCCAAATAATACAAGAACAGTTGATAAATCTCCGAATGTTCCTTTGAAGAAATATAGGTAGTACCAACCTGCACCAACGGAACAAAAGAAACCTACAATAAATTTAATGTTATATTAAATTTACAATTGAATTTGATGAATGTGTATATTGTCAATGGTATACAATCAACATTCAGTCGGTCGTATGGTGTTTAACGACACTTTCAACAATATTTCAGTTATATCGTGGCGGTCAGTATTAGTGGTGGAGGAAACGGGAGTACCCGGAGAAAACCACCGACCTGCCGCAAGTCATGGATTGCCACAGATATAAGGAGCATATTGAATACACTGACAAACTTTATCACATAATGTTGTATCGAGTACACCTCGCTGTGAACGGAGTTCGAACTCACAACGTTAGTGGTGACAGGCACTGATTGCATATGTAGTTAGAAATCCAACTACCATACGATCACGACTACGACGGCCCCCAAAACACATGCTTACTATAAATAGATTGTATAGGCGTGTAGCGTTGTCAAATGTCTCTTAATTCGTTTGAGAAAGATGAGTTTCGTTTTTTTGTAGAAATAACGCATAGCGAAATTACACGTGGGGAAAACTAGCTGGTAGATATAATAATAAAACTGGTTTCAGCTGAATGTTCTATTAATAATTACATTTTTCCGTTTTTCATTGAAATGTTACAATATAATTGGTTATGAAGTGGTCACATGATTATAAAAGAGATGTTTTACATCCCAATAAAACTCAAACCCGAACTTGCACGTGCCTCCATGACGACGTCAGATGTAAACAATCAATGGCGTAGTAATTTCCATCAGCAAATAATCTAACACAAATAAAATTCTCAACGAAAAATTCAACTACTGTATATTAAATTTTGGTGTGATTTAAATGTAATACGGTTGTTTCGAATCATTTCCATTCCGTCAAAATTTTGCTATTTTCGTCCGCCAGATCACGTGATTTCGATGGACTAATCGGCATTGAACTTCCGGTGTCAATGTAAACAACAAAAACTCCAATCGATTTGTGCCGTTTTAGCGTTCGATCCTCAACTTTAAAAAATCCTAACATTTTCTGTAAAAGACAGATATCAATTAAATTATTTTATTTGTATCAAAGACTTCAATGCAGAGACAATTACTTCTTTAAAATTAAATTTGTTTTCTTTCTTTATTTGCGGTTGTCAGCATCAAAGGAAAGCGATCTGCCTTTATGTATATATTTCTGATATCAGACAGATAGTGGGGTACCGAACACCAATATTTATTCAGCCGTTTCCTTGGCGTCTCCATATTACAATTACTTATAATCTACGCATCTACGACTATGATATGCTGACGTTGTCACAGTAATAGCGTAAACACCGGAAGTCGTCTGCCAAGGGTTTCAGACATCAAGACACGAAAAAGCCGGAACGTGGTCGGAATTGATATGATTCGAAACAACCGTATTATAAGAATTGAATGCATTTTTTTGTAGTTTTATAGGCGTGTAAAAGCGTGGACCGAGGCACATTTTTTGTATGAAGCGCTACAAAATATGCTTCGGTCCACGCTTTTACACGCCAATAAAACTACAAAAAATGCATTCAATTCTTAAATAAATCGATATAATATTTCACAAAACAAATAAACAGTGTTCACATATGGTGGTCCAATACAACAATTACGGTAATTCCAGTATAAAAGTAAAACATACACAACATACGATGTCCGTACACTATTCGATCAAGTATCCTAATTGATTATTACACTATTTGGTGTTTGAAATTATACAATTTTTCATGACAACGATTTGTTGTTACTCTTTTGAAATAGCATGTTGAAACGTATCGGATTAAGTGCAAATTATAACAATTAGATATGAAATTAACAAAATCTGAGTAATTAAAACTTAATCTCCTTAATTTGACACAATTGACTTCAAATGACTAATTTGACAATGAGAATATACTGTACATATTGAATTAATAAAAAGTTCCAGAAATAATCGAATTTATATTGAAAACATTCTAAATAATTTTGATAAAATTCACACCACGACAGAAAGAACAACAATTGCACTCTATAACAAATAGTGATTATTGTCTTCAACCCTTCTTATTATATGACTACCGGTATAAATATCCTGGATTCTGATTGGACAAAACACTACTTCACTCTCCATTTCAAAATGTGATTATCACCGCTCAAAGGTGCACGCGAGGTTAACATTACTTTTGAACACTGTAGCGTGTACCCTTTTGAACACTAGCGTGCACCCAAAAATAGCAACAGGAAAAGTCCAGGTTGCTTATTTTGAAAATGTATTCTCTGATTGGTCGATATTTAAAGAAGTGGTTTTGCTATCCAATCAGCGTTTTCCTAACAACAGCTTGTCCTTCTTGTTTTATGTTTACCCCACGTTGTTTTCCCTTTCGCAACATTTTGTTTGTTTTGAAATTTATTCATCTTCCGGTGAAAGTCACAGATGGATAAAAGGCTCGCTCCAGCATTACCTTGGGGAACCGCATATTATTTTTTTTTGTGATGACTATTAGAGTGAAAAAAAAACAAAATATCACTAACTTCGGATTTACTCATATAATAAAACAATTGATGACTTTGGATTTCAGTTAATACCACGATTTATCAACCCCAGAGATCTGATTATCACCTCGGCCGATGGCCTCGGTTTGATTTGGTTTGGTTTATGGTGTTTAACGCCATTTTCAACAATATTGCAGTTATATCGTGGCGGGCAGTTTTATTGGTGGAGGAAACCGGAGTACCAGGAGAAGAACACCGACCTGTAGCAAGTCACTGACAAACTTTATCACAATATGTTGTATCGAGTACACCTCGCCATGAACGGGGTTCGAACTCACAACTTTAGCGGCGATAGGCACTGGATGCACAGGTAGTTGTAGTTCTAATAATAAAACCTTAAATGCTCGCTTACTCGCAAGGGTTATAACGGGATGCCATTACACGTAATGGAGCAGCCGCCGAGATTTTTTGCGCTCGCTTACAGAGCTTCTGACGCCTGCATTTATTAATAATAAGACATAACCTTTCCTTTTGACCATTATTATAACAAGTTTTTATCACCTACTAGTATTTTAGAATGTAAATCCCACAAAATAAAAAGCTTCTCTCTTAATATTTTTAATTTCGTCATTTCCGGCCTCACTATTTGGATGTCGATACCATATTTGGCGATTTAGGCGTGAATGTTTACATCAGCGTGTAGTAAGAAATACCATATTTAGAAAAGCTCCGCCTTCCGTAGTTTCCGATTATGGAAAACGATCGATAAATTTGAATAAGGTTGTTGCTACCTTTGAAAAGCATATATTTCTCAGCCAAACCGTTTTAACAAGGACTGGGATCATCAGTAATAGTTATAATGAAATGTTTGAAGCGTAAATAGTGAGTTTTTATGTTTCAACTGCAACTTTTTTTTTTGCTCCATTGTGACGAATGGGACCGCGTTGTAGCTCTGCCGAGACACAAGTTTGTCACAGGAGCTACATTATTGCAGCTAAGGTAGTTGTAAATCCAACTGTCATAAGACCACGACGAATTTCACTTACCTCGGAAAGTTTTAAATAACCATTGATCTGGAAATTGTAAACCCTTCATATCAAGGGTACCACGAACACTTTAAAGGTGTATGACCCTTGCCTCATGAAGTGTACAATCAAATAACGAAAATACGACATAAAATGAATGCACAGACAATGGAAATCAGTATGTGTTGCATTTTTCATTCAATAATAATTATTTACATTTAAAAAGAAACATATTATGGAACGCAATGTTCCTAACCTCTTACTTGAACAAAAAAATTAAAAAATCATACCTCCACTTATCCCAATTCCTCCTATATTTTGTACTGTTGATTTCGGATTTGGCTTATTGCATCCACATAGCCCTACTAGGGAGGCAATAAATAGGAGAAGGCACCCAAGCAGACAGCTGCCAACAAAACCAAGATAATGTACTGAAAAAAAATAATGTGTTGTTGATCAATGTATTCAGTTACTAATTAGCAATTATAAACAGTAGGAAAGTTGATAATGTTTTAATGTGTTGTTAGACACTTGAAACATGTATATTATCAAATGTGCATAATATTTCGAAAAAAAAACATAACAGTGATCTTATCAAAAAATATAATGTCCACCTTCCTATCCAACTACCATACGATCACAACCACGGCGATCCCTAAATAATATTTGTTAATATTGTATACTTTCTTTAATCTAAAACAACCATTTTATTAGTTCTGTACAAATATTCAGGATGGAAAAACATATAAATATTATCTTAAATCATAGTTGGAATATTGATTCTCCCATTATTACGGCGTTTTAACCCCGCTGAACCAGTGGTGGAATAATCTGTAATCTTCTAGAGGATTAAAATGTCTCGTGCCTTTCCCCGGATGTTGTCAAATCGGTAATTAATCGGTAAATCGGTAAATAATGGGAGAATCTATATTTCTACCACGATTGTCTTTTAATGGGTTAGGACACGTACACTGAGAAATTCATCAATGTGTTTGTTCTAGATCTGATTGGTTATATCGATCTACCTGTACACGTGATTTTCTGAAAACTACTTTCGATTTAAACTGAAATTACGACAAGCGTTCTACTTCTAAATCAATTACATCTTTTCATACCCAATAAAACAGTCAATACACACAATTACAGAAATTACAATTCATACCATTTAGAAATGTTTCCGCATATTGAACGTAATTGAAACACTTCTGTATCGTGAATACTTCATAACAAATCTTAAATAGGCCAGCATGTGACTTTACTAATCTTGAAGTACCGGAAAAACCCGCTGTCATCCAGTAATCTGTGGCTACTCCTACCACTTCCAAAACACAAAATAATAATATTAAAAGCGTTGCTATGGTAACTGCTGCTGACATTATTTCCAATTTATAACCGTAGAATTAAAAACTATTATATTATATATACAATGAAACACGGTATTGTCAACATTCAAAGTTGCGGAATCTTAATCAGTCTAACCCTATTGTGTACTGTACATACACACAAGTGACGAATACATCGCTGCGCATGTCCTGCAGTTTATTTTCACCTGTAAAAATATAGTAATGCATTTTAAATATTGATGATACTGATTATAAATCGGGCGCAGTACATTACCGCGATAATTTCAATTAAAGCACTGAAAGCCTTGAAATAAAAAAAAATGGGTGCTGGAAATAAGATTTAGGATTTGACAACAGGAGACATTTGTATAGCTGTTCAACTAGTCCTTTAGCAGCCATGTTTGTGATGAATCAACACTAAGAAAATATATGTGGCAAGTTGGTTAAATTGGAAAATTGTCAAGATGTAAATGTTATTCACTATAGGCTACTGTTTGTAGCCATGTTGAATTTACCTCCAAACATACAATAATCTTACTGCATTCAGCAAAGATATATCATCTTAATATTTCAATGTCATGGCAGTTTAGACAAATCATTACATTTAAATATTAACCATGTTTGATATACTGGCACCTTGATGTTTCAGATCTGATTGATAAGGTTATAATACATAAATATAAGAGATTAAATGCAACTTAATGTTTTCGCTTAAGAATGGTAAAGCTGTTAACAAATAAGTTTGCAAGTCAACCTTTTTGTTAACCCGACATTGCTTATTTAAAAATTAAAAAAAAAATACCTAGCAGTTCATATAATAACAGATATGAATTGAAAATAGCACCAAAAGCAGTAAATCAAAAATAATAAATAATAGCCAACTTTATAGTACAATTATTGACACCATGAGTCAGATTTTTCCAGTTGGAATATTATTACTGGAGGAAACCGGAGTTCCCGAAGAAAACCACGAACCTGCCGCAAATCACCGACAAACTGTATCACATAATGTTGTACCGAGTACACCTCGCCTGTAGGTAAAATGTGGCAATGGAGCAGCGGCAGGATTATCAGAGATTTTATTACCACAGGTAAAAAGATGACATAATGGTATAATAATATTTCACGGAAAGTATTCACTAATCTTATTTCTATGATTATGGTGTTTAACGCCACTTTCAAACAATATTTCAGCTATATCGTGGCGGTTAGTTTGATTTCTTTGAGAAAACCAGAGTACCCAGAGTACAC
Source organism: Bathymodiolus brooksi (assembly GCA_963680875.1). Classification (NCBI taxonomy): domain Eukaryota; kingdom Metazoa; phylum Mollusca; class Bivalvia; order Mytilida; family Modiolidae; genus Bathymodiolus; species Bathymodiolus brooksi. The sequence goes on from OY804575.1 coordinate 63,007,555, forward strand.
AACCTACCTTTCGCAAGTCACTAACAAACGTTATCACATAATGTTGTATCAAGTACTCCTCGCCACGACCGGGATTGGAACTCACAACTTCAGTGGTGATAAGCACTAATTGCACAGGTAGTTTCAAAGAGAAAAAGATTATAAAAAATATCACATTTCAGACAGAAAACGATCCTTAATGAAATACTGTTTGTATTATGCTACGATATATAAAATTAAAAAAAATCACAATAGATTTTAAAATCTATCCACGAAAATAACATTAACAACAACAGCAATGCTAAACTGGCTATTCTGATATGAAAGTGAAAACAATTGCTACACATTAATGTTGGTTATTTTATAGCTTTCTGTTTGTTTATCATTATAAGTACCAAAAAAAAAACAATACTGAATCTTAAAAATCATTACACATTGTAATTAGGAATTCAAATTCTTTTCAAAGTAATTAGAAATTACAAAAAGTATAAACAACACAAAGTGTCAAACTCCATCATTCCATTTGCATTATGCATTTTAAGAGCACTAAGCATATACAATAAGTACTAAACCTCTACAAACAGCACTATGTAATAAATATATACACTATACTATTACTTTTTCACTTGATAAAATGGTTGGTTGATATTCAATGGAGTTTTACCATGTGACAGTAGATTTTATGACAACATGATATGTATTGAACATCAAATTATCTGATAAATTCAATACAAAGTTTTTTTTTCAAGATTAACAATTTTTACAAATTGATACAAAGGACGTACTATCACTCTTCATTTCAAACATGGTAACACAGACTAATTTATACTTTTAGTTTGCATCATTTAATGTAATCTAACATATTTTATTAGGAACTAGGAAGACATTTTTTTCACATTCTGATATGTATTTGTATGTAGACTGTAATATTGAAAATGGAAACAAATTGAAAAGGGCAAAAACTGTTCCATCCTTAGAGTCAGGCCCTATGAGAGGAGGGTTCAACCGGTACATCGTCTGGGACCCGCAGAGCCAAGAAAGGGCCTGTGAATCTCTGAAGGACCCCATATCCTTAGCCATATATGTTTTATTTTTAATTTATTTTTTGGGGCATTTTCAACTACATGTATTTTTAGTTTATTTAGAAAAATAATAATGTAAAATTCACTTAGACTTCTGAATGATATTTGTTACTGCTTTGTATAAAGGATATGTTATCTAGACATTCTGCTGCACAAGAAATAACACAATTCAATTCAATTCAATATTTTATTAATATTATCAAATTTTCTGAACTTATGTCAAGTAAAAGAAAACCAATACTGAAGAAACTCTGTCATTTTATAAGGGCTATTAATACCGGTGTTTGTCCTCCAGGCTCTTAGTCCTTTGTAATCTCTTTCCTAATTTGTACATATTGTAAATAGTTGTTGTTATTTTGATTTTATTGTTATATCTCTGTACCATTGCTATACATTGGCTTTATGAGAATAAAGATATATATATATATGTCGTGTACATGTTGCAATTTTGTACAAGTTATAACATGTACAAGAAAACTGTACATGTTATAACTTGAACAATCCAAAAATACAGGTTATAACATGTACAAAAGTAGCTTGTACATGTTATAACATGTACAAAATATTGCTTAAAAATGACTTTAACTTGTACAATATTTGAAAATACAGAACAAAAGATACGCTTCCATTATCACAACAACATTTCATTAACCTGGGGTCTTATTATCATCAATTTTATATTTTTTATTAATTTTTGTTTTAGTTTTTGCTCTTTTTTTTTTATCTTTTTGATACAGTTAATGATAGGTTGAGCAGTTTTTATAATTACTTAATACTTTTAAAACACACCTGTAGTCAATGAATATTATTTAGTATTCTCACCTGGTGAATAATAATTGTGAGTTTCTACTCAGAAGGCAATATATTTACAAATGTAGTTTCATAGTAGTAAAGAGTTAAGATGCAAGTGGATACCCAAGACAGATTTTACAATGAAATTCTTGATATGTCGACGAAAAATTCCTCTGCAAACAATACCCTGTTTTCAAAGGAGAGGAAAATTGTTCATGGAAGACCACGTCACCCTCAAAGCCAGGGTTCCGTGGAAAGGGTGAATGTTGATGTAAAAGAAATGCTTGCAACATGGCTCAGTGAGAATAATTCTACACAATGGTCTGAAGGATTAAGATTTATCCAATTTCAGAAAAATAGATCATATCATCGTGTGATAGGATTGAGCTCATCGTCAGTTCCCAGAGATCTTCTTCCAGATATTCAAACAGAAGAAGACTTACAAGCAATATTTGAAGCAAATTCTGTATCCACTGACAATACTGACACTGACACTGCTATTTCCGAGACAGAACATAGTACTGACTGAGACTGAAAATGACGCTACAATGTCCGAGATGGATAATATTACTGACACAAACACTGACACTGATGGTCAGGTGACTGCACATAATTCAACAGACAACAATGAACCCACCATAATATAATTAGAAACAGAAACAATGGTCATTGAATTAAGCTGTGTTAATGAAGCTGGTATCGCCATGACACCTTCTTGCATAAATCCTCGTAAGAGAGCACTTTCTGGGAGTTATTTTCCTCCTGTTGATTCTAGTGAGAGTTTTTCTGAAATTGCAAATATTGACATCAAACGGGCACGAAAGAGGGCTCTATCTGGCCAACAGGTGCAAGCCGATTCCTTGACAAAGAACACAAAAACAAAATTAACTGTTCTCTCCAAGGGTGACAATGTTATCATTCCAATTCCGTCTGTTGATAGGGGCCCTGCCGACGAGAGAAACATAAAAGGTGTAGTGATGAATGTAAATGAACATGGTGGCTATAAGATTGGTACTAAAGTTGGACAAATAAAAGGATATATGTGTAGAAATCAGGTTCAATTTGTTACAAATGCCACTTTAGATGTGTCTGAAGACCCAGTGAGTGATATGAGTGTGAGAGAGATAGCGAGTAAGATATCATTGAGTGGAGGGCAAGGTTTTGTGCATTGTCAATGTAAGAAAGGAAATTGTAAGTCTGGTAGGTGTAAATGTCGATGGTTGAAAGTTATGTGCAACTCTAGGTGTCATATGTCTTTGTCATGTAGCAATGGAATGATAAAGTACAAAATGTAGTAATGTATGCATGCTGTATATTATGTTTCTTTTGCTTTTGATTATTGCTCTTCATTACTTCAGATTTAAGATTATTTTCATATATTGTACAAGTTAAAGCCATTTTAAAGCAATATTTTGTACATGTTATAACATGTACGACCTAATTTTGTACATGTTATAACTTGTATTTTTGCATTGTTCAAGTTATAACATGTACAATTATTTGTACATGTACAAAATCACAACTTGTACACGACATATATATTAACGTCTCACCTATGCATACATACATAAATAAACAAATAATAAAATTAAACATGTTATACATGTATATGTTACAGTACAAATTGGAATCCAGTAGGATCCGGAATCCTACTAGTACAAATTGGAATTCCAATTTCTACTAGTAGAAATTGGAATTCTGATTTGTACTGGATTTAAACCAGTATAAATCAGAATTCCAATATCTACTAGGACAAATCAGGATATCCAGATTTATACTAGGAGGATCCTGGATCCTACTAAACTTTCAGTAGGATTCAGAATATTACTGAATTTAAAGCTTAGTACGATTCTGGATATTACTGATTTGAAAAACATAAAAATATGTAAAATTTGTGAAATATAAAATAAGTCTTGTGCGATAATTTAATTACAAATAGTGAGAAAATACATTTTAATACAATTTTGGATTAAGTTTCCTATTTATTACAACATTTGGCCAAAGTTTGTTTGTGGCATTTGCTTGAGCAAGGTATCTTAGATTTGCGGCATGAACATCGCATTGTATTACATTTTCCAGCACAGTTACATGTGGATACCAGATTAGCAATTTCATTTACTGTCCGGTTTTTCTGGCCTCATGGTGATTTCAAGACGAAGAACAACAATAAAAGCGTTGTTCCTTTGCTATTATACTATGTTTAACCCTGTATTGTTTGAGACTTTGTCTCATGAACATTTACCCCATATCCTTCCATTTTATTCTTACAAAAATAACTGTCATTTTATCATAGATGTTTATAATATTTTATGTTGTGGTGGATTCTTGTCTCACGAACATTTATTACATATCTCTTTGTCACAATTTATTGGCATTTACAACTTTTTAAATGAAAAGTTTTCATTTAAAAAGTTGTAAATGCCAATAAATTGTAAAATGTATAAGACAAGTTGACCATGTGTTTAATATATAAAGGATTATAAAACTGTTTACATACCAGTTAAGCTTTCAGTAGTCTTCCTGAAGTTGTTTTTGGCCCATTGTTTAAATGTTGCCCCCTTTTCTGTTTTATGTCCCTTCTCTTATTAAAGATCAGTGATCATTCATCATACAAGTATATTTATTTAGCTTTTACTGATTTTACCTAAGGGACATAAAACAGAAGATTTGTATTAAAAAAGTGTTCATATTTATTTTTTCATGTTTCTCCTTTTTTCAATTTTTTATTTCAGTAGGATCCTGGATCCTCCTAGTACAAATCTGGATATCCTGATTTGTCCTAGTAGATATTGGAATTCTGATTTATACTGGTTTAAATCCAGTACAAATCAGAATTCCAATTTCTACTAGTATAAATTGGAATTCCAATTTGTACTAGTAGCATTCTGGATCCTACTGGATTCCAATTTGTACTGTAACATATATATATATATATACACACAAGCCAATCAATACAGATTTATGAGAGACGATAAGATATCATATATCAACAAGTACATACGCGTAATACATATATTAATACATAAATAAAAATATTATTTACAATATAAAACTTCATTGCGTTTTCTTAAGATAAAATTACAGGTTTTGGCAACTATTCTAAAAACATCTTGATCGGAAAATAAAAATACCATTTTCTGACAATCTGACAAACTCATAAAATTTCTGGGTACTCTGGTTTCCTCAAAGCAATCAAACTAACCGCCACGATATAGCTGAAATATTGTTTTGAAAGTGGCGTTAAACACCAACGCGTCGCGCCTCCTCTGCTTTTTACTGAAGTTTTAAAAGTTAACAGCTGAAAGTTCCAGTTTCAATAGATTTAGAATCATAGAAACTCATTTGTATATTAATTTATTGTGGGCAGTTGTCATATTTATTCGTTAGGTATTTTGAATTCAATACACACTAATGAGAACTATGTTTCAATGCGCAGTAATAAATGAGTGGCACGTGAACCACACGTCATAAGGCGATCATACCAATAGCCTGTGCTAACTGCATTAGCCACGGCTAAAAATGACAACTCATTACCACGACAATTTTTTGAGAATTCGGGTATACATTACCGCGACATTTTTCTTCCTTAAACTATTCATTACCGCGACAATTTAATCTATTAAGGTAGTCTTTGGTCACAATAGACACATGTATAAGGAATAATAAGGGACAAGTCATCATACCCATTAATACGGATCAACTAGTCCTTGATATATGCAACAAAAACCTAAAACAACCCATCTCAATCGAGGACATTGGGAGAAGTCATCCAATTGGTGAACCAGAAAATGGAAAAAACATCTGTAATTGCCAGGTTTCTCAGTTATAGAAAAAGACATATAATTCTCCTTTTTCTAATCCATTAGAATAATCATTTCCATCATTACCAATTGTGGATAATAGTTTCTTTTTTCACCATCCAACATTAAAAAAAAAAATTTTGTTTATTTCTTTAAATTTCTCCTTTGTCCTATCACAAACTTACTACATTGTTTACATTGTAACTTATAGTAAAAACCTTGTAACTTATAGTAAAAACCGGTCAAGGTCAATTAATTGTCAAAAACTATAGCAAATCAAGTGCACCGTTCAGGGCGTATAAGGCTATAATTATTATCCAATCAGAATCCGTTTGTATACTTCAAGGTCACAAAATAATTGTAACGGGTTTATTTATAATGTTAGCTGTTCTATGATGTACTAAGTTATAGTTAGAGTATATTAAGTGAAATTTTAATGGTTAAGAAGGGGCGGAGCGAGCGAAGCGATGCGACCCCCTTCTTAACCAATAACATTTCACTTAATATACTCTAAATGACTTAGAATGTAACCCATATCCAGAAATTGATGGTACTTTCCTCATAAATATTCATCATATTTAAATTAGATTTTGATCACGTGACTGCAGTTTCAAGATTGATGGATCGTTTATTAGATTTGTCAAAAAATAGCATACAGTACGGAAATTCAATGTGTCCGTCAATGATTCGAAAATTAAAAGTTATTGTTTATTTCCGCAAAGTTTTTCTTCTCTCGAAATTCAAATATTTTTGTTTTCTAACGATTTTAGACATGTCTTTGATATTGCGATCATGCAAAAATGATCATATTATATTTAATGTGGGAATCCCGAGATTAGAAGCTAGAAATGTAAGGTTAATCAATATAATTACATATGTTATTGAGGAATCTAAATTAATTTCAGAAAATATGTCGGCAAATGTCATTCATTGTTAAATTTTGTGTCACACGCCACCAGTTTCATGTATTTCAGACATTTTTACATAGACTCTTAAGGCCAAATAAGGGTTCGTCGCCTCGGATTTTCATTTAGTCCAGGAACCTCGAATATTTAATTGTTTTCATTAATTGTTATTTCATTTAATTCAGCTTGATTCAATGTATCATTTTCAAGTTCAGAAAATGACACACATGCAATTATGAATGATATCGTCTATATAGATCATATGAAAATTGCAGACGTCCCGGCGTCGCCATCTTAGATATGCAAATGAGCAAAGTACCCATAATTTCTGGCTATGCTACTTTTTCATTGGTTCAATGTTCCAGACATTTCTTACGTCACATCCCAGACGTTTGCTGGAAAGTACGCGGCACGGATTTTTACCACGGCATGATGGAGGACGTGATGAATGACGAAAGCGAAAATATATCTTTGTCTCAACTACTTGACCTCCCCACACAACAGCTGAATTAAAAATGAAACGCGTGTGCGCGAAGCCGAAGGAATTTTTAAAATTGAAGTGCCTGACAACGTAAGGAAAATTGTGATCGTAAAAGCACAGGTACATGGGGTCATGACCTACATTACCCCCCCGAACCTTTTTTTTGGCAATTTTTGTTCATACACTTCTCAACATAATTTTGGTATCAAATAGTAATAAATCTACTATTTCCTTCTCTCTATATTGATTTATTTACCAATTTGTGCCATTTTGCTATCAAGCTATTTTTACAATTTAGTATAGGTGATATAAAAAATGGACATGGAAATTTATATTTTCTTAATGGATTTTTTTTCATTATTTTTTTCATGTTTAATGCTTGGTAAAGCTCATTGAATATTGTTTTGACCACCAGATATTTGTCTCGAAAGTACATGATTTTTATTTTTTTAGCAGCAGTTGTCAATAAAGGTAATAACAAAATTACCGAACTCCGAACAATCTTACAAAGGGAAAGTCAAAACTCATAATTATATAAACAGACAAAATCAGTCAACAACCGGAAAACTGTGAAAACCGTAATGACCCTGACTTGGTACAGGCATTTCTAAAGAAATGGTGGGTTGAATCAGATTTTAAGGCGCCAAACCTCCCGCTCTCATTACGGTTCAAAGGTTCCGGCTGTCACTGTAACAGTATTTAAATACAGGAACAAAATAGGTAAAATAGTTGTCAAAGCAGTACCATATTCGGTGACGTAAATGTCAAAAATATTTTTACGTCACACATTGACAAAAAAAATTCTTGACATATTTGACTCTTTATCTTTATACATTTTCACTATATGAAAATGCATCGCTTATAATTTTTTCTGCAGAGACGAATATATTTCGACAAGATATTGGTATCGGAATATAAACTTTTTAAGAGATCGAATAAGGCGAATCTTTTTATAGCCCTGGTCCAGTAGCCTGTTTCTCAGATGAAGATGACGTTTCAGGAAATCAGAATAATTGCTACTGCCCCTTGCATAGCGAATCAATTGCGAGATGTAAACACCATATGCAGGAGAAGCTGGTATATTGCTGCACATATTTGGAAAATTTATGATTTTAAAATTGAAGTCGTCCCGCTTATCATAAATTTTAGTACTGAGTTGACCACTGTCGTCAAATTCGAGGTATAAGTCCAAAAATGATGCGGACGAAGCTGTATCGGTGGTCTCTTTAACTTCCAGCTCTGGAGGATATATCAATGGAAGAAATTCTGCAAATCTAGAATTATTGATAGATAAAACGTCATCAATATACCTGTATGTGAAATTAAAGGCTCTAGCCTCATGAATCTTCTTATCTTTTACAAGCTTTTGAAGAAACTCCGACTCATATGAGTATAAAAATAAATCGGCTAGGAGAGGGGCACAATTCGTACCCATTGGTATGCCGACGACCTGCTGAAACAGTGTCCCTCCAAAGGAGACAAATATGTTATTGATGAGGAACTCCAGCATACTGATCACTTGTTCCTCGGAGTAGCATGTTTTACCTTTATGAATTTTGTTTGAAAAATATGTGGAATTGTAGCCTAACACAACAAATTTTGAGCCATAGTTTCTATGACTAAAAGATTTATGAATTGTTTCTTTTAAGCGGGTTTTTAATTTGTCATGCGGTAGGGTGGTATATAGAGTTGAAAAATCAAAGGTTTTGATGGAGGATACCTGAGAGAAAGATCTTGATTTCAGGTTATCCAAAAGATCTTTAGAGTTTTTCAAAATCCACATGTGATTTATGCCACTACGCGAGTAAACAGTTTCACAATATTTCTGTTGTCCCTCTTTTACTGCAGACAGAATCTTTGTTAGGTGAATAGACAATTCTTTCGTCGAACAAGTTGATGATCCCGCTATGTACCTTTCTTTGTATGGTGTCTTATGGAGTTTAGGTATCCAATATAAATAGGGTAAATCCTCAGACTTTTTACCAGAGGGAATATTTAAAGAGGTCATGAATGATCTGTGGTTAGCTAGGATTTCATCTTTGTCGAACGAAGTTGGTTTGTATGTGGTATTACTAGAGGTGTTGCTATTTATACCTAATTCCTTGATTAGGCATTCGAAGTAATATGATTTACATACAAACACGATATTGTTGGAAGCCTTGTCCGCAGGAACGATAACATATTTGTCATGAAGAGAGGAAAGACACTTAACAGCTTCTTGGTCTTTAAATACAGACTTAGGTCGACTATTAACACAATTTTTGAGTTTGTGAATCCGACCTTGTACTAGAGACCTAATTGTTCTAACCCAGTCTGACAAGGACTCTAACTCAGGATCTTGGTCTACTTCTCTCTTTATCCACCTTCTGGCATAATCTTCAACAGCATCCATAATTATCTTGAAATTATGTTTCCAATTGATGTGTTGAGGTTCTCTGAATTTAGGACCATGAGAAATCACCTTTCGGAGACTCTCATGTTGAATGATATTCAGATCACCAGTGATTACATGTCCAGATGGGTTGTATTGAAAAGGAGAGTGGGAGCAGTCACAAGTCAGAGGGTTCTTAAGGTACTCTTCTATGTTAATATCTTGCAATGCTTCTTTGTAGTTGAAAATTTTACGGCCAATGCTGTTAGTGTAACTATAGGAGACAATGGGAACAGATTGATTTTTGAAATATGGTGGAATTTCTTTTACGACCTCTTTTCTATTAAGAATGTTGCTGATGTTAATAGCATCGATTCCTTTGTTAGCAAACGGAATATGGAGGAATTTTCTGTTGTTATCATGAAGAGGTTCAGATCGAACTGGTTTAAAAAGACGAAAGGACGCCACGTCACATATAATACTAGACAATCTGTACTTAGGAGAAAAAGGATCTACGCCTCCTTTGTCAAGTCCAAAATCCCTAAGATCTTTGAGGTAGTTTACAGGTAGTGAAAATAAGATTGTACGAATATGATGAATTCCAAGAGGTTTCTGTATATTAGAAAGTAAATCATTAAAAGTATCTTGTAACGTTCTTGGTTTAGAGGACTTTTTAACATTAGGATGTTGAATTCTTTTATGACCATGGCTACGTTTAGTTCTTGGAATAGTATTAAAAAGGCTCATCACGTTGATTTCGTTGCATCCAGGACTTGACAAATTTCCCACTCCTTTGATGTTATCATTGCAACCGTAAGGCATTGCAGTGCCTAATTCTTTTATCCAGAACAACTCTCTATCGGTGCGGTAAGGTGTACTAAGAATAGGACTGTTTGTATGATGGTAAATCTTCTCGATGATTCGAACTTTCATCGTCAAACAGCGGTCATGACCCGGTTGATTGAAATGATTATACAAAATCCTGTATTTGGGATCTTTTGCATCATATCGATGTTGGTTCATCCTACTTCGCAATGTTTGACGAGTTTCACCAACATACAAAAGTCCACAGAGTGTACATTCTATGCCGTAAATGACATTTTTAGTAGAACAGTCCAGAGGTTCAAACGATTTGGTGTAGTACGTTTTTCCAGTTAAATTACTTGTAAATTCAGGAGAAGTTATTAGCATGACGCATGTTTTACAAGTATTATTTTTGTCAGTTTTTATTTTGCAAGTAGTAATGCATGGAGAAGAGTCACAAGTACCTGGAGATTTAAGACAGTCCGAAATATTAATAGAACAAGATTTTAAAATTTGAAACAAATCAAAGCAGTCACCTGACGTCTATTTCAGCTGCGTCACTTTGAAAAACTTAATGATTAAGTGTGGCACTTAATGGGTCACTTCTCGAAATCTGATTGGTCGAAAAAATAGGTTATATTCTAATATTATTAAGCAGTATAATCATACATTAATTTGTTTTATTTTTGTATCTGTTTTGTTTATCCTACACAAACTATATTAACTACAATGTGAATTTATCACATGCCTTCAATACCATGTGTGTCGAAATTGTCACTATTAGTGATAATTTAATATTACTTATTTTTATATTTTGTTTTTGTATTCTGTTTGAAACATGCTGCAACCTGGAAAATTTCAATACATGCGAACCTGTAGCTACTCTGTCTACCGAGTCATTTTTCACTGGCAATTTTGTAGGCGTGAAAGTAACATTTTCATGCCTATCAATTCTTGACAATGGATAGTGGCTTATCTTCTTACAGAGTGGCTATTGGTATTTTTTATATGAAGATTCGTCCTGTGATAGTTAAATACAGATATACAAATAGTTATAGTTTTCACAACTTGTTGAATGAATTATTTAATAGCATATATTACTGTGCATACTTATATAGATATCCATTTAAATATTATTTTATTAATATATATTTTGTATTATTTATTATAAATATTGTACTATTAACATGTTACTAAAAATGAAAGTCCAGATAACAAGACACCCCCGTTACATGATCCGTGGAATAACATGAACTTGGTTTACGAAAATGAGGAAAAGTGTAATATACTGAACACATACTTCTGTTCAGTAACGCATTTAGAAAACGAGAATAAAAATTTACCCGACTTCGATGAAATAGGAAGTGAAACTCTTGGTAATATTATAGTTTTTGAGCAAGATGTCGTTGACATTATCTCGACTCTAAACCCAAACAAGGCAGTGGGGCCATATTTGATCAGTAATAAAATGCTAATAGCCTTTAAAAATGAAATTGTTCTACCTCTTTCTATGTTGTTCAACAAATCACTGAAACTAGGTGTTTTCCCGTCAGATTGGAAAATGTCTCATGTTATCCCACTTTTTAAAAAAAGGAGACAACTCTCTGGTATCTAATTATAGGCCAGTGGCACTGTTATGTTGTATTAGTAAAGTCTTAGAAAAAATCGTTTATTAACATTTATATAACCATCTACATCAAAATCTACTATTATATAAATTCCAGTCTGGGTTTTTACCAGGCCATTCTACAAATCACCAACTGATTGAGTTATATCACGAAATACTACTGTCATTAGATAATTGTCTATTAACATCTGTATTACATTCTGTGACATTAGTCGTGCATTCGATAGAGTTTGGATTAGGGGTTTAATTTTAAAACTAAAAAGATATGGTATTAAAGATAGGCTATTACGATGGCTTAATAGCTACTTAGAAAATAGAAATCAGAGAGTTGTCTTGAAGGATGTTATATCAGAAGGTGGTAATTTACGTGCTGGTGTTCCTCAGGGGCAGTTCTGGGCCCTCTTTTGTTCCTAGTATATGTCAATGATATTGTCGATGAAGTTTTAGGCTTATGTAGGCTATTTGCAGACGACACATCGATAGGTCATTCTGCACATGACGAACATACCTTAGTCAACCTGACAGATATAGACTTGAGTAATCTATCAAAGTGGTCAGAACAATGGCTTGTTAAACTTCATCCAGATAAAACAGATATAATGGTATTCAGTATTAGAAACCGCGACTTTAACTCAAATTTGAATATTAATAATATCCAGATTGACCCCGTTGCCTCACATAGACACTTGGGCGTATATTTTAGTTCGGATTTCAAGTGGACTATTCATATTAATAAAATTATTGAAAAAGCGTCAAAACAATTAAATGTTCTAAGAAAACTTAAGTTCAAGCTTGACCGTGAATATTTAGAAAGAATATACTTAACGTTTATTCTTCCTATTTTGGAGTATTCTTGTGAGGTGAGGGACAACTGTGGTCAGATGAATGCCGATCTCTTAGAAAAATTCAATCTCGAAGCTGCCAGAATTATTACAGGTTTGACTATATACTCAAGCAAAGCATCATTATATCGCGAAACGGGTTGGGAAAAACTATCAATCAGACGGGAACAGTGAAAACTTGTTTTATTCTACAAAATAACCCAAGGCCAGTGTCCTGAATATTTAACTGATCTGGTGCCACCACTTGTCTCTGAATCTACTAACTATAACTTGCGAAGCTGTCAAAGTTATACCACACCTCTATCACGTCTTACTCTGTACCAGAAATCATTTTTCCCGTCAACCCTCAAACTTTGGAATGATCTAGACTTAACTATGCGCAATTCCCCGTCTGTACATATTTTTAAAAGGAAATTAAAACAAAAAATCCTTCAATTTCCCTGGCCTCCTACTTACCACTTCACCGGCAATAGAAACCTGAATATACTTCATGCCAGATTACGCCAAAAATGTAGTTCTTTAAGATCAGATCTTTTCAGAAGTAATCTTATAGAAAATCCAATTTGTTCATGTGGAGTTAGTCCTGAAACTGCTGAACATTATTTTTTATACTGCACAAAATATGTTACTGCAAGAAATAAGTTGAAAAATAACATACAATTAATAAATATACCTTTTGTATTGAATGTATTATGGCGATGAAGGCGAAAGTTATCAAACCAACAGCCTTATTTTTCAGCAAGTCCAATTATTTATCAAAGAAACAGGGCACTTCATTAACTAAATTTTGAAATAATACCAGGATTGCAAGCATGTTACTTTTTCCCCTTTCTTTATTTTCTTCTTTTTATTCTTTCTTTTATCACAATCAATTTCTTTTTTCCTTGTAACATATGTAATTTTAAAAGATAAAGCGAAAGCTACTTAAAGGAAATTAATCATTTAAAAGATAACAAAAAATACCTTAATAACCTCTCTCATACATCCTATCACAAAAAGGAGTACTCAAAATGTACTTATTTCGCTGAAGTTTACATGTCTGTTTTATCTCTGTCACCAATTGTTATCATGTTAAATGTAGTTTATGTCAGTATATGTCAATGTATGTATATCATGTAAATAAAGGAGACGACAACATAAATTGTATAATTTGTGCCCGATCCTTTTGTCTTGTTTATGACAAATACATATGTTTAAACCAAACATGTATAGGAACTATATGAACAGTTTTGACCACTTCTCAAATAGTCAGAATGGTCAAAATAGACACATTGACCACAGTAGTGAATCGGGTCCGTATAACGCTATTGACCCCTATGTTAAACCATTTTTTTCCCTCCTGAATTCAGTCAGCCGTGACTAATTAAGGCTCTCACACCTGTCTTAATCGATAATGAAGAAATTCAAACCGAGTAAATTTAAATAATTTGTGTTGATCAACCTCTCATTCTAGTATTCTAAGTATTGTATATGGTTTTTTTATACCGTGTTTTAATTACCAATATATCTCGTTTAGAAATGAATTCCTATTTGACCACAGGATATTTTTGGGTTATTCTTGTCCCTTTGGTATTGCTTTTGTTTGTACAGCAGTGTATCAATAAGTCATGTTCCATAATTAGGCATGTATATATGTAGTGTCATGATAAATATTATTTGAATTAATTTAGGGGATGTATGCATTGATATATGTTTCTCGGATAAATATTTGCAGTCTGTTTATTGTACACATCCATTAAAGGAGATATAAAGTTACCCAATAGAAGGTCACTCTGCATTTATCCAGGCTTGTGACTGGCTTGTGAGGCTGAATTGATTTTTTTTTCTTTATTATTATTACCCCCCAATGGCGTTTGCCATTGCTGTATATAGCCGGTTTTAGTACGCAAGTATTCCTCCCTAGGATTTTTAACATTAACACAAACAAGCATATAGACAACAAACGTATAATAATGTACACATGTTTTTTTATTTCGCAGTCTTTACATGTATAAACAATCATGCACAATTGAGAATCGTCTACCTTCCGACAGTATCTTCAACCTCACGAAAGGGCCAACAGTATGCTACCTTTCGTGCAGGAGCGTAAACTGCCGGAAAACCTTATTTTGGCCATATGACGACCCTCTTAAAATCCGTACGGTCGCGTGCTGTAAATATCAATAAAGATGAAAATAAATCACTCCTTTCAAATCAATTCTCTCTTAAAAATGATGTTCTCCCCCATTTCTTGGAGAACTATTTTGCGGAGGTAAAAATTAAAAGTTAAAAACGATCACAAATCATTTTTAAGAGAGAATTGATTTGAAATGAGTGATTTATTTTCATCTTTATTGATATTTACAATAATTAAAACAATGTTAAGTACATTTTTTTACTGCTTCTAAATTTTACAAAAATCTTGTAAAATGGGCGTTGACAGAGATGGAGTGTAGCGTAGCAGGAACGACAACTCTGGATAGAGAATGATTAATGTATCGTGAATAATTATTACAATTCATCCACAAACTTACAAAACGGAAACATAAAAGTAATCACATAATTGAACCATATAAAACAACTGTAAAGACTTATATGTACATCGGGTTCCATTTTATATAAATCCAATGCAGCGAATGTACATATATTAAGCTAATGTACATTTGACGTGTCCATCATTACAGTGGCACAAACCTTATTCCATTCTGGAAAAACATACTAACCCTAACCATTAATACTTCAAGACTATCTTGAACGTTTTGTAAAAAAACACCAATATTAAATTCAATAGATACCTAGTGACAGTAAATACAAAACACCCGATATATTGCAAAGAAGTATCCTCTTAATTATTATCTATAATGGAACAGGACAAAACAATTCACCTGTTCAAACAAAATTACATATTGTAAATAAATAGGTAAACAAAGTATTTATAATTAGATATTATGTTTAATAAACTCTTATGCGAATGCGATAACATTCTTTTATCCTGCAATCAGTACATTTGCTGTACAAATATGCTATACGAATAAACTTTTGCTTTATTCGTAGCATACGAATAAACTTTTTAAGCCTACGAATAACTTTTTAAACCTACGAATAACTTGTTAAGCCTCGCCTATATATTCCGGAACTACGTTTTTTATGTTTCTACTCTCCTGTGAAGGAGGTACAATATGAACCGTAACAAATGTCAATAACCGGCCGTCGTCTTTTTCCAATAAATGTTTTCATTCTCGCTACCGACAAAATGAAAATAAAATGAAACTAATAATTTTAAAATTCCATATTTTTTTTATGCATATTTTACGATAACAAAAATCCAAAGCAAAACAAAAATCTTAAACAAATCCGTCTGCAGGGCACTGTGTGCAGACGACCGAACTTACAGACCAAAGTAATATGTCAGACTTTAACGAGGAAGTGTCACACTTTCAATTAGAATGGTCACAACTACTGTATCCATCTGATGATATAAATGATGAGGACTTAAATGACATTCTTATGCAAATTGACATGCCAGTGCCACATGAAAACTTTGTCCTGGATTCAGAACACTCAATTGTGTCTTTGCCAATGTCTTCATCTCAAACAGAAGTCCTTCTGTCTGTTACAACTCAAAGTTTATTTGATACACAAACTGACAGTACAATATTTCCATCAATAAGTAATTTTCAAGATAAAACACCTTGTCCACCATCTGATGAAAATGAAGTTCCTCCAGAATTTGATTGATATGTCAGAACATGATATCCAACTGTTCATAGATGGCCAACAAAACAAGAACACAATGAAAAAGACACTGCGTGATGTGGGCTTGGTTGAAAACATTTTCCGGTTGAAAAAGGAAGAGAGGGGCATTCACTTGATTCCTCCAAATGAATTAGACCCGCTCCTGGCCAGCTTTCTTGTGACAGTGAGGCAAAAAGATGGAAGTGATTTCGAGCCATGCACCTTGCGCTCTATCATTAGTAGTGTTGACAGGAAGCTACGACGAACAAAATATGGGCACTCAATTATTGGCACAGGAATGAAAGATGTATCATTCAACTTGGCACGGGAAGCTTTGAAAGCAAAACAAAAGCAGCTTAAACAACAGGGCAAAGGCAATAAACAGATGAGAAAATTAACATCCTTTACAACAGAAACGTTCTGGGCAGTCACACACCACAATTTTTACTAAATACACTATAGCTAAATAACTCAGTACAGTTTGGTTTGAGAGGTGTACATGAACATTACACTCTAAGGTTAGTACATGTATTTTATTATAAAATTTCTTCATCAATGTTCATTTAATTCACATCAACTACTTCAACGTATCTTCAAGGCGACAAATTGAAATAAGAACACATATTCCTGCTATTACATCAAGTCACTTTTATATATAATTATTTATATTCTGAAGTCTTTATGACACCAAAAAATTAGACTATATTTGTTTTAACCATTTGGAATAATTGTATTCAGTCACTTCCTCCAATCATGTTGCATCTT
The DNA here is from genome assembly GCA_963680875.1 of Bathymodiolus brooksi. Lineage (NCBI taxonomy): Eukaryota > Metazoa > Mollusca > Bivalvia > Mytilida > Modiolidae > Bathymodiolus > Bathymodiolus brooksi. The sequence continues at coordinate 63,024,717 of OY804575.1, forward strand.
TTCTGCAATTATTTCTTTCATTTAGTCTTTGCACTTATTTCAAACATCACATGTACACTGTTAGGCCATTAACTCGGCTATTAATCTGAAAGACAATTTTTAGACATTAATATGGCATTAAATATAAATAACAAGAAAAAAAGAACATATAGCAGACTAAATGAGCAATGTTTGAAAATGTGCATGTTTCAAGCTTTAATAATGCATGTTTGTATGATCTGACTCAGAAAATATATTCGCACATTACTGGCCACAGCCAACATTATCATGTAAATATTGTTCATTCCAGAAAAATATATCCCCCACTCTAATATTTTTCTCACCACAACAACGTATGCAATAAAGCACATAATATTCGTACTAGCTTCTCCTCCTTTATATATAATATACTTACATTGTCGCAAAATACATAATTTATTTGTACCAGCTTTAGAAACAGGTAGAAAAGGGAGTCTTTGACTCGCTTTTTAGCCTGTTTCACAGCGAGTGCAAATTAATTTAATATTTAACGACAATGTACATATATTGTGATTATCCTGCAATATCATAAAGTCCAATACAACTGCTAAAATTGACTAAAAATAGCTGAAACAAGCTTCGTTCAAAGTGTTTTCAATTGTGTCATCTGTGACATCAACGTGTATGCTGAAACCATTTCTTACTGTTGCTCTATGCAAATCAGGGACCAGAAATGCTTTATTAGGTCCATTACTAAATAATACTGAAGATTATTGGACCCCTTTATTAGTACTACAAATCACACTATTGCAGGATAAAATTATTAATAATCAGGATGTCAGGACATATTTGCATAAAATGCATGCTAAAATACAGTAATTTCTATTTCAGATGGGGAGATGTAACTTTAAACACAGCTTCCGACATGTTATTAGCTCCTTCCAAAAACTGGAAAATTATATAAATATCATCCACTATTTTCTCACCGATCGACACACCATTTTCTCTATGTGCTCTCACGACCAGGTTTGCGTCTTTCAATGATTGTTCCCTCTGACGTACAAGATCGAAAAGTGAGTGTCTGATAGGGCGCATATCTTGAGAAGTTGTACATTTTATTAACTCTTTTTTAAACGTTTTTCTATCAAGTTGCCCAAAATTTGACTGCATCAAATGATACATATCCGCATCATTAAATTGGCTCTCTGATATTTCTTGTGCGTTATCTTGAGGACATTGAGTGCTATGATTATCTGTGAACGGATCGATTTCATTGTCATTATATTCACCGTTTACCGTTACGTTAGGATTGTTACTTGTTTTGTCGCACATAGTAGGGTGAAATCTACTCACTGTTTGTAAGCAAATGAATAGACGACAATATCAATATCTTCAAATATCACATTTTTTTTTAGAATTCTGATTATTAACAATAGGAAATGTCACTAAGCATTTGGGTGTACAAATTCAGCATCTGTTTCCGCAATATATACACATCAAAATCAAAGTTTAATAAATAAATTTAGATTGTCGGAAGATGAAACACGAGCAAGCGGTTATTTTTGTTTGTTTTTGTTAATAAAATTTATTGTTTTTTGTTGTTGACAAAGTTAGAAATAAAATTGTTTTGTCTTGTAATTATAATGGATAGACAGACAAAGGTAAAAATAAATACCTGTTGCAGGTGGGAATGGTTGAGACTGCCGGGTGTGGGCAGTAAAATTGCCGATAGGATCTTTGATATGAGGGAGGAGGGGGTACAGTTCAACGGGGAAACTGGCAAACATCCCTTATTTTGTTACTTCTCCAGGATTGTTTGAAATGATAGATTATATCACAACGGTGTCTGATTTCACAGATGTTGATCCTTTGAACATGTATCAGAGATTGAAAAAGGTCGAGGAACCAAGGGAAGGCAAGAGTGATGAATTGTTTTCCCAGAAAGTGTCCTCACCGTTCAGACAAGGTGATTCATCACACCCTTAGTCGATACCCGAACCGACTCGGGTTTATTAACCCCCAGTGTCAGCACCGATGAAAAGTAATAATTCTTTGCATACAGATCAAGAATCCCAATTATACATGGGGTCATTAGGTAGTTGTGATTCATATAGACCATTCCCAATTGTGAGTCAACAAAGGGTAATGGATGGAGATTTACCACAGGGTCAGGTAGGAGACATGCGTTCGCAGCAATGTACATACGTATTTTCCCCGGCCAATATAAATCAACAATCCGCCCTGGTACAATCTGGGATATCAACCGTATCCCCTGATGTGAAACATGTTCCTCCAAATACTGTAACCCAACAACAGTACAGTACAGCACATATACAACATACACAAAATATACCACCACCGGGTATGTTGTGGGTTACACATAATATAACACTGTATAACTTAGCACAAGGTAATAATACATATTCATTGCCCCCTCCACCTATCACGGTTCAACAAGAATCATCCATGTTGGGCGAAATGTACAATGTCTTACAACAAATGAAGTTAGTGAGCGACAGATTGGTGGATTCATCCCGTAAACATACATCAGGATTACAAGACATATCACATGATTATAATCGAAATCAAGACCATCGTTCTGACCGTACAATGAGTGAGTCATCACACTCACCAGATAGACATCGTGGTAACCGCCACCGTCAACCAACCACCCATAATCGTCATCGACGTCGTCGGGCTACTACCCAATGAAGCCGTGGCGGTTGTGTTAGATATTATTCTCCAACAGATGAATCTGATGAATACTCGCAGACAGAAGTGGATGAACCACAAGTGACACACTCCTCACATGAGGATCGTCTAGATGATAATCGACGTACACCACCTCGAGTACCACCAATAGGACAAGGCATTAATATGGACAGACAGCAAGATCGTCGCTATTTCTTGGGGATGTACAAATCTTTGAAGTACACCGGCAAAACTAGCTGGAATGCTTTCTACACAAAGTTTAGGGGATATGCCCGCACTGCCGGATGGACAGAAGAACAAAAGAAAGACCAACTTTTGTGGAGTCTGGAGGACAAGGCTGGGGAGTACTTAACATTATTGTTGGAGCGTGATCCACTGATTACTTATCCTGAAATAATAGAGAAGCTTGAAAAGCGATTTGGTTTCCAGGATGTACCGAAAATGTCCATGATACAATTTCAAAATTGTAAACAGGAGAAACATGAATCGCTTGAGGACTGGGCAGACCGGGTATTGTCATTAGCGAATAAAGCTTTTTGGGAACTTCCCGAAACATACATGAACAAGCAAGCTACGCTGAGGTTTTGTCAGGGGTGTTATGACATGGAAGCTGGACAGCACGCATGTATGCAAAAACCGGAATCAATGGAAGCAGCTATCGACACACTAAAGAGACTGCCCCGAGAACAAGAAACAAAGTCAGGGAAGAGGTCAGTCGTCTTTAAATAGAAGGGATAGACTTGCTTTTAAGTCCAGAGATAGAGAGTCAGATGATAGCATAACTGGAACTGCCACAGTTAATTACATGGGAACGGCAAGAATGATATGGATAGAGGTTGATATCCAGAACCATAAGGTTAATGCAATCATTGACACGGGTGCCCAAGATACGATCTTGAATGATCACATTTTTGATCAGCTGCAATCAAAACCGTATAGACAGGGAAACCCTGCTTCACACAGCTGGTCGAGAGATGGGCATGAAATGTCGGGTTATGCAACCAATGTGTTTCTCTACACACGGTTTTGAGTTCAGAAAGAGTTTGCATGTGGCACCAATAGATTGTGATATGTTGCTGGGAATGGACTTCCTGAGTAGATACAGGGCCAGTCTGGACTTGGGGAAGTTAACACTGGCTTTAAATGGAAAGTCAATGAACATGACTTTTGGTCCTAAAGCTAAACCTTCAGTTAATCGGTTAACAATACCAACCTGTACAGTAGTTCCACCCAGTTCGGTTGTCAGGCTAACATGCGAGACTACTCCGCAGAGCAAATATTTTATTGTGGAGCCTACCGAAGTGCAGTCACTTCTGATACCAAGAACTGTTTGTTCTAAGACAAGTAAACCAGAGCTGTGTTTTGTCAATGTAACTGACAAAAATATTATCTTGCAAAGTGGACAGGAAATTGCCACTGTTGAAGAGGCACAAGTCTTATGTGCTGAAACAGAATCAAAAGCTCTGAAACATAGGGTTTCAAAAAAGACAGATAATATACCAAAACATACAGAAGAGTTGCTTAGGTTGTCCACAGATGGGCTGGATAAACACCAGAAGTCTGAAGTAAAAAGGTTGTTGTCAGAATACAGTGATGTTTTTGCTCACGAGGAATTAGACCTATGTAACTTCACAGCATTAGAACATGCCATCGATGCGGGTACTGCTAAACCTGTAAAACAGAGAATGCGAAGACCACCTGCATGTTTTGCAGATGAAGAAGAGGCACACCTTCAGAAGATGCTAGATGCCGGAGTTATTCAACCCTCTATCCCAGAATGGGCATCTGCTCCAGTATTAATCCGTAAACGAGACGGTGGAGTACGATGGTGCATAGAATACCGTGCTTTGAACTCAGTGACGCTTAAAGATGTTTTTCCCTTACCGTTAATTGAAGAATGACTTGATACTTTGGCCGGAAACATCTGGTACTCAAAGCTTGATGCCAATAGTGCATATTGACAGGTAGGAATAAAACCAGAAGATGGGAAAAGACAGCGTTCACCACAAAATTTTGACATTTTGAGTGCATCAAGATTAGTTTTGGGTTATGTAATGCCCCAGGGACGTACGCCAGGGTGATGAACTTGGTCCTACGTGGTTTAACCTGGAACACTGTATTGGCTTTTCTAGATGACATATTAGTCCTAGGGAGTGATTTTCAGTCACATCTTACCAATTTAAGACATGTTTTTGAGCGTTTCAGAAAATATCAGCTGAAATTAAAACCTAGAAAATGTGTCCTTTTCACAAACACCGTTGAGTTCTTAGGTCGTAAAGTGAGTACAGATGGTTTGGAAATTGGGAACCAACATTTAAAACCTGTTCAAGACTGGCCTAGGCCAACATGCACACGACATGTAGAGAGGTTTTTGGGGTTTGCCAAGTATCATCGCAGTTTTATCAAAGATTTTGCTAAAGTCTCGGGACCATTGTACGAAATAACTGGAAAGGCTAAATTCCAGGGGAAACAACCTCAACAACAAGCGTTTGACAGGTTGAAGGCGCTCCTACTGTCAGCACCAGTCTTGGCTTTGCCAAATAAGAATGATCACTACATACTGGATACGGATGCGTCTGATAGAGCTATAGGGGCTGAACTAATCCAAGTTCAGAATGGCGAAGAACGCGTTATCGCGTATGGCAGTTTCATCCTCACACCAGAACAACGTAGATACTGCATAACGCGAAAGGAGTTGTTCGATATTGTGCGCTTTACTCGACAGTTTAAACATTATAAGCTTGGTAGACAGTTCACAGTCAGGACTGACCATAGTAGTCTCACGTGGTTATTGGGATTAAAGGAACCCCAGGGACAATTGACACGCTGGATGGAGGAGCTCAGCCAATATGATATGGTAATAAAACACCGTCCGGGCAAAAACAACGGAAATGCAGATGAGTTATCTCGCATTATTGAAGACGATGCTGCTTGCCCTAACTATTTGTCTGGGGTAGAGTTAAAAAAATTGTCATGTAGAGGGTACAAATATTGTCAAAAAGCTCATGAAGCGTGGACAAAGTTTCTACTAGACGTTGATGAGGTTGTACCTTTAACAAAGAGGAAAAGAGTCTATTGTCATCCGAGAGATGTATCTACTGCAATGATACGACTGTTTGGAGGAGGGGTACTAGATAGTCCATCTCACGATGATAACCTTACATCTCGGTCGGATGTGCAGGTGGATGGCGCTAAATTAAGGATTGTGACATCGGAAGGAAGTGTCCAAATTACAACCATATCAGAGGACGATTGGATAGCCTTCCAAGGTTTCACTATGCATGATATTAGACAGGCACAATGGGAGGACCCCGATCTTCGGTTTATTTTAAATGTTCTCACAAATCAGATAGAACCGGAGGAAAGTGAATTATTTTTGCCTTCGCCTGGTGAAAGGGGCTATTGGATAAATAAGCAGATGTTTTTCTTGACCAGCACGGAGTTCTCCGCAATACTCCAAAGAAAGAGGGAGCCCACACGAGATTAGTAATCCCGACGAAATTGCGGGAAACAGTTATGGAACTCTGTCACGAATTATCTTCTGCTGGTCATCAGGGTACAGAGAGAACTTTGTCTAAGCTTAAGGATAAGTTCCATTGATACAACATGTCAAGAGAAATACTAACCTTCGTATTGACATGTGAGGTCTGTAGTAAACATAAAAAAAAACAATTAGATATGCTCGCTGCCATATGACTCCGTATCATGCTGGAGCCCCGATGGAGCGAGATCACTGCACAAGCTGCAATCAACAAATTTTTTGCACGGTTTGGTTATCCCTTTCAGACCTTCACAGATCAAGGCCGAAACTTTGAGAATGCCTTGTTTAAAGCTGTAAGTGATTTACTCAAAATACATAAGGCTCGTCCAACGCCTTATAGAGCGTCCGCTAATGGTCAGGTGAAAAGACAAAATAGAAGCTTGATGGACGCAGTAAGATGTTTTGTGGATAATTCCCAGGAAAATTGGGATGAACACTTGCCCCAACTGGCGGAAGCTATGCGTTCCTGTATCAACCGAAGTACTGGTTTCACACCAAATATGTGAATGTTGGACCGCGAAACAAACCAGCCACCTGATTTGATGTTTGGTGAGAGGCAGGAGAAGATTTACTCCGCAGTGATGAATATGTAATGGGTTTGGAGAAGGCCACCAGGAACGCCCATGAGGTAGCTAGAAACACGCTCAATTTCACACAAAAGAAAATGAAACGGGACTATGATGTGAAAATTAAACTTCAGAGGGTCATTTTTACAGCCATTCATGACCGTCTCAAGGCGCGTAGGGACAGGAAAATACATGTTTGGCTTCAGAAGTGTGAAGCTCAGCTGAATAGGGAGAGAGTGTGGTTCAACCAAAGGACGAAAAAGAAAGGAAGAAATATTGTATTAGTAGATGTCCTGATACAGGAGAGACAATGATTGGATGGTGACCATTGTAAAGATTGGTTCCACCAGACATGCGTGGATTTGTGCCCGCAAGAAGCTGAGGAGTTGGACTTGTACAAATGCCCCAACTGTCAGCTAATTGAGCATTAGGAATTCCATATAAAAGGGGGAGGAGGTGAATGTGGAGCTTGTCACAGGGTATTGATTTGACCACTCCCCAGTATTAATGTGTTTTGTTCCTATTTGTCGTTACAGTATGTCTTCATTGGTAAATTATAGTGACAGTAAGGGGAAGAGAAGCTGGACGAGTGGACGAGGGGTAACTATAGGGCTGCTAAGTGAGTGTCGTGCACCGGCGGGAAGAGTCAATCCCTTGGCGATGGTCGGCGTGGGAAGAGGAGCGGGAAGAGTTGTCACGTCGGGCGAGGTGGTAGTTCTGCCTGACGGTGAGGTAATCCTGCAGCAAGAGGAAGCCAAGGAATCCCGTCTCGTACGGGAAGAGGCAGCCGGGGAGTTTCCTGTGGCTGATCCCAAGAGGCTGGAAAGGTCCCCTGTGCGGGAGGTTCCTATGGTGGCTTCCAAGGAGCCGATGGTGTTCCGAGAGAGGTCGAGGAGCAGGGAGGTATGCCCTGAGACCACTCTCCAGGCCAAGTGGAGATGTGGAGGCCCCATCGGGGAGGAAGGACTTCCGAGACAGTCTACGCCCAGCGCCTGGCTGTGGAGTCTGGACCCGGAAGATGAAGGACCATGCCTTCAGGTCTCATCTCTCCCAGTTTTTTAAGCTTCCCGTTAGGGTAACGGGAATGGACCCGGTCCTGTTCCGTCAGCTCGGTGAGGCATTAGAGACGGTCGGGTCGGAGTCCTGGCCAGTTCCATCCGTGGACTGCATACCCGTACCTTCCAGCATTTTGCTCTAAGGGACCCTGTGCTCGCCACGAATGAGGCCTCCCGGATTAGTTCCGACGGATACTTGATGCCCTTCCGTCGAAATGCATGGGTGGTGGCTGTCCTACGCGATGAGTGGGACAGATTGTACTAAACAGGGGGTACATTTGGTTTTCTCCGGTCTGGAATATCATTATAATTAAGTTTTGAAATTGTGAACGATTCATAAGGAGGCGACAGAAAGATAATTGTTGTTGAACAATTGTATATATACTTTTTAAATGACTCTAGTTAAGTAGTCATTGGAAGTTTGGCCAATGGTTTAGATACAACTTTTGGGAGGTTACCCCAGGTAGGGGAAGGTTTGTAGGTGTATGTGTCGCGAGTGGATTGTTAAAATGGTCCGTTTTTAGACAGGATTGAGATGGATCTGTGGAAATGACGGTTTCCTCGGGTTTAACAGTTGTGTATATTTCTTGGGTAGTAATGTTTATTGACTAGTTAAGTCAATGGCTTATTTGGAAATGATAGTTTCCTCGATTTAATAGTTGATATATATTTTTTGGGGGGTACGGTAGTGCCGTATCAGTATGTTGACCGATTGAGTGGTTCATTTCTTGATTTTTGGCACATTTTGAACCAATTGTGTATGTGTCCAGATGATATTTAGTGTATGAATATACGGATACTGTGGAGTTACAACAGTACTGGTAATCGTGTATAAAGGCATTCATGGTTTTGAATGGGTGGTAGTAAATGGCGGGATTGTATTTTGGTGTGTTCTTTCAAGGAAAGAACATGATTTGGTTGTTCATGGCCGGAGCCAATTGGTTAAAAACATTCAAGGTTTTTGCGTTATTGTTGAATGCAGGCGGTTACCCCATTCTTGGGTTTCAGTTAGATTATTTGTCATTTGATGGATGGTTTGGTATCCTCCAACTTGTGAAGTTGTTTTAGACACCGGTATATTGATAGTATCCCCAGCCCGACAGATGAGACTTGGGGGTGTAACCTTCATGTGTTCTTGAAAGAATAGCATCGGTCGCAGGGGCTCCCTGGAAGAAAGAGGAGGAGGGTGTGGTGAAACTGTGCTGACGTGTGTATCTATGTGCTCCACACTGATGGAGGAACTGTGACGTGGAAGCCTGCAGCCAATGGGATGCTGACCTCATCAACTTTCCCGGAAGTAGCCGGTGGTCAGTCTCATTCTGATAGCTGACGGCAACCATACTAGACGCTGTGAGAGAACCGAATAAAGATTACAATATAAGGTAATTATTGCATGCTCATATTATTAGCGGGTGGTCATCTCGTTGGGAATTAGCAACCCCACAGTTACGAGAACATTATAAGTGGTCCTCAATACGCAGTGGTGCAGGTAAAAGGACCTAATTATACAACTCTAGTATAAATTAACCCTATAGTTTCTCTCGTAAAAGAGCACGGAAGAGTTGGTAATGGAATTAGTAACACAATTAGGAGATAACAGTATTGTATTTGGAGATTTGCCGGCATTAATTGTAGATTTGATAACTGAAAATTGAGTTCACTGGCGACGCGTAAGCGGAGCAAGTAAACGGGTATTTGCGACCATCAAATCAAAACCGATGCCGGCAAAGCTTCAAAAACAATACTGTTATCTCCATTATAATGTATTCAAAAGAAAACGCAGTTAAAATGAGAAGTTTTAAATCTTTCAGTTTACGTCTGCGCTTGCGTCGTTTCTCCGATGGTATCAACCGTGGAATTGATACCATGAAAATTTAGACGTCATCCAATCAAAATCGACGTTACAAACAACAATGCATTATAATGAGTAATAGAGAAAGCTCGTGTTTGCTTTAATTCAAAGAAAGGTGAGCTAAAAATGGACAAATGAACATTTAGACCACTGTACCATCGGACTGCTGTTGCTTCGCGGAACGGATTGTCGGTACGCTACCGATGAATACTATACGATTTTGGCCTCATCGAGCCTTAAGCAATTGTAGAATGAAGTAAAGCTATGCCGTTGTTAAAATCTACTAACAATATATATAAAGCTTTCAGTAAGGTATACAGTTAGCGGAGTTTCTAAAAAGATAAACCACTTACAGTGGAGATCATGAAACACATCATGGGCTTACAATAGATTAAAGAATCTTAATGATGCGGTATAAAAATGCAAAAGGACTATAATTAAGTTTAACTAAATTAAATGTTCAACAAAGATTGCATCCAATGTGTAGAGGTTGATTAGTAAAAAACTCAAAATAAACTAGAAATTTACTTACTGAAACGCCAATAAAATATTCATGGCGCATCTTGGAATCTCTCTGTAGAGTGTATGCAACACTATCACCACTAACGTTGTGAGTTCGAATCCCGCTCAGGCGAGGTGTACTCGATACAACATTATGTGATAAAGTTTGTCAGTGACTTGCGTGTACTTCGGTTTCGTCCACCAATAAAATTGACCGCCACGATATAGCTGAAATATTGTTGAAAGTGGCGTTAAACACCATAACCATAGCCTATGTCCAGTGGGAAATCGCTTATAGAGGTTAACAATCTGTCATTTTAGTAAACTATAAATCACTGCATTATGCATGAAAAATAAATTAAGTGACAAGTCTCTGAAAGATGTGTCAAGGAAATCACTGACACGTGTGCACAACACACTTGCCTCTAGAAGATATAACAAGATTGTATGTAAACATCGTGAACGTACACCCCTTGCCTCTTGAAAATGTGACAAGGGTATTACAGAGACCTGTGCTTTTGGAAGATGTGGCAAAGTTATCAAGAACACTTTGTTGACACATGATCCTTGCTGATGAATGATGCATCAGGTTATCCTTGCATTTTAAAGATGTATCAATGTAATCACAGACAATTTGTGTGTGGACACTGGATCCTGGCCTCTGGCAGGTGTGGAAAGGTCGTTATGGGCACTTTCTGGACACATGACCATTGCCTCTATCAGATGCGACAGGGTATTGCGGAAACCGTGTGCACACGGACAAAGTTATAACTGTCACATGAGGAAACATTACCCATGCGTCAGCGGGATGTGACGAGGGTATCATGGACACTTTGTGGACACAGGGCCCATACCGATGTGACAGTGTATTACGGAGACTGTGCTGCGGTATGGGTATCACGGACACTTTGTGGACATATAACCCTTGACTCTGGAGGATGTAAACATGTAAAGCAAGATATTGTCCTTTTTGAATACTAAGCTGGAAACATTGTGCTGAAATGCATATTCATTAAAACAAGCCAAATAACAAAATAAGAAATTGGTGTTTTGTATAAAATATTTATTTGATATTACAAATATGAATAATGAATACATTTTTTTATGTATATGCTATTATTAATAAACATTTTTTTGTATTATTTCAAGTACGAAATCACATTAAAAAAGAAACTATATTTGGTCAAGATATGGCACTGAAATAGTATAATATCTATATTGTCAGGAAAAATAAAAATATAAACTGCATTAATAAGCTATTAAAAAATGTTCACTCCCTTTTATCAACAGGTATAAGTGCATTCTATTATATATCCATCAGACCGTCTTGTGGGTTTAAAATTGCATTTTGTATTCGGAAAGAATTATAAAATTATCAAAGGAATAGGTCACGGAAATCATGTTAGATGGGATGAGTGTAAAATTGCAATTGGTATTGTGATGGAACAATAATTATCAATTCCCCTGCAATATACAGTGCAAAATAACTTCAACCAAAAATCACCTGAGCCTATAATGGCTCACCTGGTGTGCAAATAAATGTATTCAAATTGTATAAGAGGTTTGATAAGTCCATTGTGTAAATTCAGTTAATTTTGATCCAATACTAAATATTGCAAACAATTATCCAAAGACTGTTATCGTGAAAGCTGTAGTTTTCAACCCACTTGGTCTGTTGGAGAAATTCCTATTTTAGTATCAATAGCCATTTTGATAGGCATGTGGGTTGCCATATATTATTTTGAAGGAGAACTGAACAAGAACTTTGATTTCTACTGTCTTAATGGTAGACAACTCTTTATTATATAGATTCAGTTTAAATTCCTGGACTATGTTTCACAAACCTTAATTAAATTTAAGTTTCAATTAAAACGTAATTGACACTTAAAATTAATTGAAATGTACCTGAAATTAACTTACACTTAAGGTTTAATTAAGACTTAAATTTAATTGAGATTTGTGCAACTCAGTCCCGTTTATATATACCGTCTTGATATTTAGTTATTGTTCTTTTATATCTAGCCTGATGATTAATAACTACCCTTTGGGTATAATATTTTACATATGTGTCCTTTTAATTCAACAAGGTGACTAGCGAATGGTCTTTTTGGAAAGTCTAAGTGAGCTGTATCGGGTAGCAACAGTTCCGCAGTTATAGTTCCATATATGGTTATGCCCGAGTAACGATGCATTTATCGTCGGTAACCTACACACAGCTGATCACGCTTTCATTACCCATTGGTCAACTGGCAGAGAAATTCTCGTAGTCATGAGATCCTATTAAAAAAATTAATTAGTAGCCAATCAAATCACAGATTTTAAATGTATCTAAATTAAGAAAGGAATTCCTTGTACATTATGGAAGCACCCCTTTTTGTAGATTTTTCACCTCAAGGGAGGAGATTAACCAAATTAAACCATGATTTTGATTAGTAACTAATAATAGGTTTTTGTCAACGAAACGATTGAGGACTTCTCCGCCAGTTGACTCACGGGTGGTGAGTGGAGAGAAATTGGAAGGTGAGCCGTTGTGGGTGTGATGAGTGGAGATCAGCTGTGGGTTACCCATGATACGATGAATTATACATATATATAATGCAATTATTTAATAACACATACTAGGAAAATCATACAAATGTGGTAGATTAGAGTTACGGGTCCTGACAAACTTTCAAATTTCACATTTTCCCTTTAAATTTTAATACTCAAGTTTATTTAAATGTCTAAAAGTATTTAAGGCTTAATGCTATGTTTCACATTTCAGTCTAATTTAGAATGTAAACCTTCGGGAATTGGTTGAAATAGAAAAACACTATACCTTTCGGGAAGAAATTGCTTAATTTCATAAGTAACTTGTACAAAGTTGGTATTATGACCTGAGGGTGAGCATGTCGCCCATAAGCAAGGATATTTGTGATATCCCTAAGGTTTGTTGTTTTAAGCATAGGCAGTAAGTAAATACAATTTGCATGATACAAATCTTCCTTGGCATCTACATTCGTCTACCCCCCCCCCCCCCCCCACACACACACATATCCATACGAACACATCCTGCTATGCAATGAACAAAATAAATATCTGATAAGAAAATACAAAATACACATATTTAAAAATGAATATAAGATATGTATCAGCGAGCTATTCCTTATCTATAACAATGTTCAGTTAAATTTTAAATATAATACAATATTTGTCAGTTTAAAACTGTCACATACAACAAACTTGTTCAAACGGCTAGACATAGTTAATAAATTTCGTATGTATATACTGATGAAAACAATGTCTTTAGTAAAGACTTATATTAAAATGAACACAGAATGAAATGCCAACTTTTCAGAAAATTCATGAAAAGGGATGAGTGAGTGATTGTTGTTTAACGCCAAATGGTCAATTTGTCTAGCTATATCATGACAAGAACAAGTTACATTCGACGAAATGATAACTGGTATCCGCTTGGTACTAGGCCAACATGCTTATTTGTATTTTTATAGTGTTAGCTCACTGAAACAACAGGCTGCGCATAGATATGTTGCTCGACTTGAGCACATTATTCTGATTCTGAGCCAACCAGCCTCCATAATGCTACGTGCTTAGCAGAGAAATAGCAAATGCCAATGTTATAGTCTTTGGTTTAACTCTAATGGAGCTCGAACCCACGATCTATCACACTTGTGAACCCACGATCTATCACACTTGTGAACCCATGATCTATCACACTTGTGAACCCACGATCTATCACACTTGTGAACCCACGATCTATCACACTTGTGAACCCACGATCTATCACACTTGTGAACCCACGATCTATCACACTTGTGAACCCATGATCTATCACACTGGCTTGTGAACCCACGATCTGTCACGCTTGTGAACCCACGATCTATCACACTTGTGAACCCATGATCTATCACACTTGTGAACCCATGATCTATCACACTTGTGAACCCATGATCTATCACACTTGTGAACCCACGATCTATCACACTTGTGAACCCACGATCTATCACACTTGTGAACCCACGATCTATCACACTTGTGAAGCTACGATCTATCACACTTGTGAACCCACGATATATCACACTTGTGAACCCACAATCTATCACACTTGTGAACCCACGATCTATCACACTTGTGAACCCACGATCTATCACACTTGTGAACCCATGATCTATCACGAACCCACGATCTATCACACTTTTGAACCCACGATCTAATCACACTTGTGAACCCACGATCTATCACACTTGTGAACCCACGATCTATCACGAACCCACGATCTATCACACTTGTGCAAAGCACGCTTACCATTACAGCAACGATGCGGTTTCGGGTAAAATGTATTTTTAACTGACTGTTGAGTGAAAAAAAATAACATGAAAGTTGATAATTGGGTATTTTTTTCACATTTGGCAATAAATGCAGAGATATCTTTATAATTATTAATAAATGCAGAGATATCTTCATAATTATTAATAAATGCAGAGATATCTTTATAATTATTAATACATGCAGAGATATCTTTATAATTAGTCAATTTACAATTGGTACAATCATCACATTATAGTAAATATAGAGGTAATTCCTTACATAAAAGACTGTTTGATTGTTAAATAACATAATTGTCTTGTGTAGAAGGTTTGGTGATATGAAATATATACATTTGACAAAAAATGAATTAGATATTGTACAAACTCGACAATAATTATAAAAAAGATAATACATTTGATAACAATACAAGATTCTTAATACCAAATCTGAAGACATTTAAGATAAGTAGACTAATTTTATAACAGTCCTCACGATGAGCACTGGTCTTCGGCCAAAGACAAGTAAAACTTTGTTCTGACCAGTAAATTTCTCAGTTTTTATTTGAACTCTATAAACATTAATTCAAGAATTTGATTCGTACCTGTAAATTCAAATTTTCATTTTGAGGACTGTTATAATGGAATAAATCTGCACCTTTCTGTATATACAGTATACTTCTGTCTTTTTCAGTTATGCACCAGTTTTAATAATAGTTACTCCATATAAAATTATAGTATTTCCGCCTCTCTACACAAATTGCCTAACTACACAAATCGTAATTTAGGACTATTTCCATTTCTCACTTGAACGATTTTTCTACTTTTGAAAAAGTTTGGACAATCCAACACATTTAATGGACTGTCATATACGCCATTGTTCTGTAATTCAAAACAGAACTAACTAGGGAGCCTTCATTATTACATTGGATACAGAGCTCAATCTACATGTCCAAAAAATATAATAATATCTGAATTTGAAATCACAATTGTTTATACATGTATAAATGCATAGATGATACACACATTTGTATATATGTCTTATAAAAACAGCTTATTCTTCCATCTTAATTATTTTCATTCCCGCCATATGCCGTTCGTTGATTATACGGTTGTTCCTATGCTATCTGCATTAGACGTGACACTTTGCCTTTCGGACACTGATCTGTTGTGGTGTTCTCTTGAATCTACACTCGATGTTGAATTTGCGTAATTACTAGAATGTTGTCTGGGACGACGATCCCTTGAACCTGTGCTGGACGTAGATGGAGGATTGTGACGTGAGTTTTGTCGGGGACTGTGTTGTCGGGAGTTGTAATGTCTTGGGGGATGCTCTAATGAATCTATACTAGAGGATGAAGGGGGAGCATTTTGACGCCTGGTTGGCCTTGAATTGTTATAGCTTGGTGGGCACTCCCCCGAATACATACTAGATGTAGACCTTGCAGGCTTTTGGTTGATTGGAAGTTGATTTGGTCTCGCATACTGCCTTGGTTCACTTCGTTGAGAATAAGCATCGGATTTATTTGAGCGATAACTTGTTGAGTCCGGATAATCATGGTCTTCATCATATGTTGCAATAGGAGGTAGACGACTTAAATCTGTGACATCTGAAAACAAAATAATATTTTCAAATAACTGCAATTTGCTATGGACGATAAAATTAGCAATAACTCCTAGATTTATTCTCCATATGTAATATTACAATTTTATGATTAAAAAAATTCAAAATATATTTAAATTACAAAAGTGCATTATAACATATACAAGGAATGTTTCTTAATAAGTTTCCATAAAAGACAGTTGCAGACCTTTATATCTATTTCCATGACGGAAACAAGTTTACTTATCAAAATAGAAAATGGTTCTGTGGTAACCTATGGGTAGAAATAAGATAGACCATTTGCACATTTCCGACTTTGATTCTACAATTATACGTTTTACAGGAGATATTTCTCTTTAATGCGAGCATAAGCTTCCCCTTTCATTCACCGTTCAACTTAAATGTTTCCCAAAATTTGTTCAAATGTTTATCTTTGTATCAACTTGTGAATTTTTTATTTGCTATCAAGATATCCTCCAACTTTTTACAAGGTTCAAATTCTACAAATGGTGAAAGAAACTTATACTCAAATTCGTTGTCATTTCCATTGCTCATGCTAGACCGGTAAGGGAAATAACTCTTATAAAATATTTAATTTTAGTATCAAATCGGAAATGTATAAACGATCTATTTGGTTTGTTTGTTTGTTTGGTGGTGTTTAATGTCACCTTCAACAATATTTCAGCTATATCGTGCCGGTCAGTTTTATTGGTGGAGAAAACCGGAGGACCCAGAGAAAACCACCGACCTATTGCATGTCACTGACAAACTTAATCGATTTCCACATATATAAATAGAATACTGAATACATTCGGAAGATTTTACGACGAGCGAGTCATTTAAACTGCTATGAATATGGGAATCTCCTAAATGGGATATCTGAAGGGGGGGCTTCAGGTAACATTTTAATTTTAATCAAAATTACCCGATTCAGGGTACAAAAACACGAAATCAACCAATAGCAGACTAAAACAAAAAAGTTCCTTCCATTTTCTTGCATTTAAAAAAATGATGGAAAGGCACAAATAAAATTGATAATTCAAGGTTA
Organism: Bathymodiolus brooksi; assembly: GCA_963680875.1. NCBI lineage: Eukaryota > Metazoa > Mollusca > Bivalvia > Mytilida > Modiolidae > Bathymodiolus > Bathymodiolus brooksi. The sequence continues at coordinate 63,041,857 of OY804575.1, forward strand.
ATATACAAGGATTATGTCAAAGCTCAATTTTGATTGGAAATAGTTATATTTTACAAATGTAATACCTTTATACTTTGATGTATAGCCTTTAAATACAGAATTTCTGGGGGGTGACAGTGCTATTTTTAGATTTTTAAAAAATTATTTTTTTGCAAAATTTTAAAGGTGTTATGATATCCTCATAGAACTAGAGAAATCATGTACAAGAACATAAAAAAAATATGTGGCATCGAAAAGTAACATTAAACTTCAGACAAAATGCACATGTAGGCTAAAAATAACACAAATTTAGTAGAGAATCTTAAAAGAAATTAATTAGTGTTTTAACACCAAATCAGCCATGTGGTAATAATCATGTGTATTTGATATTTTTGTTGTGTAATATCTGGAGCAATGATGAGTAATTGTAAATTACTCCACCCTTTATAGCATCTTATTTCCATCACCTCTCTCCTCGTCTTCGAGAGAAATTATATACACCAGCTAACATAACACTGACAAAAACAAGCACATGTAGCTTTCACAGACCAGCATTCCAGAGTACATTTAACTGCATACAAAAGGCCACTCATTTTAGGATACGAGGTTTTATTATGGTGGGTAAATGAGCTTATTGTGAATGTAAGACCAGGAACAGCAGATATACTGTGACCATTTAATTATATTTGCATATATGCAAATTTGGACTTTCTCTTGAATTCAGTTCAAAACATATATGCATTTCATGTGATTTCATAGTCATGTGTAAAAGTAAACTAAGTCCTAGTGTAAAATTGGGCCGGACGGAATAAACTTACGAGTAAAATAAATCCATGGACCATATTTACTGGAAAGAAATATCCCATGAACTATTTGAACTTGGAAAAAAATATTCCAAGGACAATCTAAATTTTTAACCTTGGATTTATTTTATTAGAAATATTGGTCCATCCAGGCTAATTTGACTAGGACCAATTTATCAAGTACGTCATGCACATATATTTAATGCAATTTGGAAATAGTACGATGGTCCATACAAACCTGTTACTTCTGACGTAGTTATATATGATACAGTAGGTTTTGCTGGTGTCATATACTTTTCTCCAGCATTCTTCTTATTATTATATCTGACAGCTATAAAAATCGCACCACCAAGTATAATCAGAGCTATGATTACTCCTATGATAATTCCTCCAATAGCTCCAGCTCCCCTGATTAAAAGAATAATTTGGAATGAAATAAATGTCTGTCGTCTGTAAACAATTAAATGTTTTAGTACATGTAGAATATCCTGTTATACTTACATTACACGAAAGGTCATCACAATGAGATAAATATATCAGAAATTTAATATCTTTAGTGAAATTGGAAAAAATCGAACCTTTTTCGGATTATGTTTTGCTGCGTAATTTGGAAAATACGATTCATTTTACGAGGAAACATGAGTACAAAGAAAAAACCATCGATCGACCTACATTAAGTTAACAACCAACTTTATCACATAAAGTAGTATCGAACATACTTCGCAAAGGGTGAGAATCGAACTCACAAACTTTGGTGTTGACAGGCACTGATTAATATGTAGACTCGCTCAACCATGTAGGCAGACTCGCACCTGCTATGCAATACAGAGTTTGGTTTCGTACTGTTAATAGGTTGTGATTAATACAGGAAGGTCGAGCTTAAAGGTGGCGAGTGTAATATGAACAAAAGACTGCAGAAAGTCTCAATTGTACCAGAGGTAAACATATTTGTTTCCTCTCAAAAACATAACCTCAGATACAATACTGTATCGTAACACAGAAAGAAGGGAATGCTTAGGGTTCGACAATTAAAGTACAATTCATTGGAGATGTATTTTTTTCCCTTTTCAATGAACTTTACCATATTGGTCGATATTGTCTCTGTAATACAATAAAGTATAAATTATCTAATGACCAGCAATAGATATAGATTCTCCTTCAGTTGCCCGTGGGTTACGATATTTCTCCACTCAAGAGAGTTAAATTAAAATTTTTAACCACAAGCCTGCCCTTGAGTGGAGAAATATCGTAATCCACATGGGCAACTGAAGGAGAATTTGTTTCTCCCATTATTTAACACGAACTTTATTTCAAAATCCTTTGGTGGACCTCTACACAATTCTGTTGCTAGGACAGACACGAGAAAAGCGGGGAAAGGCACGAGATATTTTAATCCTCTAGAGGATTACAGATTTTTCCACCATTGGTTCAGCGGGGTTAAAGCGCCGTAATAATAGGAGAAAAGTAACTACAGACCACCTGTAGATTTGAAAACACAGTCCATATTGTTATAATACCTATATATACTATTTGGGTAGAGAGTATCTCAAAGTAAATGGAAGTCTGAAAAAACGAGACCAAATGAATAGGAAGATGTAACTCGAACTACCACAATGTTCTTGTGGCACTAGGCCAACTTAGACAAAAACTGAATAGTATATTATAGCCAGGGCCTCCAAGCGAAATTTTGCAAGGCAGAACAAGACTGTTTTGGGGGCCCGGGGACAGAAGTCTATGTGAATTTTACATAATTATTTTTTCTAATTAAACTAAAAATAGTTGAAAATACAAAAAAAATGAAAAAATCAAAATAAAACATATACATGTATGGCTAAGGCTATGGGGCCCTTCAGAGATTCACAAGACCCTTCTTGGTTGTTCGGGCCCCGGACCGATGTACCGAATGACCACCCCCCTTCCTACATCATAGGCCATGATAATAGCCTTTTGTCATTACTAAAATGATCAATTCAAATTTACAAGGGGCCGTCGTGGCCGTGATCGTATGGTAGTTGGATTTACAACTACCTATGCAATCACCACTGATGTCGTGAGTTCGAATCTCGATCAGGGCGAAGTGTACAACATTATGTGATAAAGTTTGTCAGTGACTTGCGACAGGTCGGTGGTTTTCTCCGGGTCCTCCGGTTTCATCCACCAATAAAACTGACCGCCACGATGTAACCTTTCTAACAGATACGTAACTTTACTCTAACATATTTATGCCAAAGTTAGCTTTAACACACCAATCAATCAATTAATCAATAATTCAATCTAGCATACAGTCAAACCTGCCCATGAGGTCACCTCTATTAAACAGTCATCTGTATTAAAATGTCACTTTTTGTTGTCTTGTCATATAACATTTCATGTAAATTCAACCTCTTTCAAGAGGTCACCTGTCTTATAAGGCCACATTTTCTTTGTACCAAAGGTGACCTCTTAATACAGATTTATCTGTATTTGTTACCATAACATACTTACAATGAGCTATCATTGTCTGGAGTAGAACAACAAGGGTCATACGACGTGAGGCTACAGCAGCCATAGAAACAGTCTTTATGATTGTAGTATCCAGGATTGTTGTTATTGTTGTTTGTGTCTGCGATGTAGTAATAACATTGTTTCAGATCACTATACACTGGCACTAAAATATTAAAATATTTTATTTGTTGTACTGGAAATATCAATTTTTTGGCTTACACAAGATCAAATCGTCTAAAGGGACTGTTCAATTAACTATGAGTATTCATTGGCCTTGCTATTGTACTCTCTGTGTTTATGCTGTCATTCATTTTTGTGATGGGGCCGTCTTGACCGTGATCGTATGGTAGTTGGATTTAAACTACCTATTCAATCAGTGCCTATCACCACTAACGTTGTGTGATCGAATCTCACTCAGGCGAGGTGTACTCGATACAACATTATGTGATCAAGTTTGTCAGTGACTAGTTTTCTTATCTTTTTTTTTATTTTTGAAACTTCAAGTCTTCTTCTTCTTCTTTGGTTACGGAAAACCATCAACGTACTGATGTTTACTTTCCGGCGCATGCCTGGTAAAATGTTTTCAAATTTATAAAAAATTTCGGAAAATAGAAAATTAGTTTGATTATAATTGCTATTTATTTTTTAGTTTTATATTATCAGTTTTTACAATTTTTTTCTTTTAATTTTGGATTTTTACAATTTTTTTCTTTTTTATTTTTTCATTTATTAAGATAAAAACATGATTTCTGTTTATTTTATTCTGTGTGGATAAGTATCAAGGAGCACATTGTGAGTGAGTGCACCCTTGAAGGATTCTGTAGTGGTGTTTTTGGTTATGTCGGGGGGGGGGGGGGGGGGGGGGGGTAATTTATTCCAGTCTTTAATGGTTTGACAAAAGAAAGAAAATTTATAACTGTCTTTATTGCATTGGATTTGTCTGTAGGAGTCTTTTCGGGAAGATCTTGTCGTAGACAGGCTCTGAAGTAATATATTTTGTGTAGGGATAGCAATATTTTCATTTATTACTTTGTGAAACATTATGAGCCTAGTTCTTAGTCGACGTTCTTGTAGAGTTTGCCAATTCATGGTGTTTAACATCTCAGACACACTGCTGGTGTTATGATGTCTGTTGCATGTATACCTGGCTGCCCGTCGCTGTACCTTTTCTAGCGAGTTGATGTTTTCGTTTGTGTGAGGATCCCAAACAGTGCAGCAGTATTCTAATTTGGGTCTTATTAGGGTTTGATATGCTCGTTCTTTTATTGTTTGTGATTGTACTTTTAGATTTCTTCTGATAAAACATAATGATTTGTTTGCTTTGGCGGCAGTTTGTTGAATGTGGGTGTTCCATTTTAGGTCTGTTGAGATTGTGACACCTAGATATTTTGCGTGTTGAACAGATTCTAATATATGGCCATGCATGTTATAGTAAAAGTGGATTGGATTTCTTTTGGTTGTTATATTCATGATGTTACACTTGTCTGGGTGGAATGACATGAGCCAGTCTTGTTCCCATTTTATAGCAGCTTCGAGATCTTCTTGGAGCTTGAGGCAATCGCTTTGTGATTTGATTTGTCGATAGATCATACTGTCATCTGCAAAAAGTCGGATACGGCTATGTTTGATGTATTCAGGAAGGTCGTTAATATAGATTAGAAAAAGTATTGGTCCAAGAACTGTACCCTGTGGGACACCGGATGTGACTGGTATTTTTGATGATGTCATATTTTCTAAAAGTACTGTTTGAGTTCTGTTTGAGAGAAAAGATTTAACCCAGTTTATGATTTGTTCTGATATGTAAAAGTATTTCATTTTGTACAGCAGTCTTTTGTGTGGTACCTTGTCGAAAGCTTTTGCAAAGTCCATTATTATTAAATCTGTTTGTATATTTTTGTCATTGTTTTGTGATAAATCATGTATTAAAGAAATTATTTGTGACTCACATGATCGTTTTGCCCTAAATCCATGCTGTAATTCATAAAGTATGTTGTTGGTTTCTAGATGTTGCATCATGTTGCTGGCAAAAATATGTTCGAGTAATTTGCAAGCTATGCATGTTATGGATATAGGTCTGTAGTTACCTGGGTTGTGTTTATCTCCTTTTTTGAGTACAGGTGTGACATTTGCGTGGTTCCAGTCAGATGGTACTTTGCCTGTTTCCAATGATTTGGTGAATAATAATGTGAGGATGTCTGTACATATATCAATATTTTCTTTCAGTACTCTGCCTGCGATGGTGTCAGGACCAGTAGCTTTACTAGGGTTTATGTTTTTGATGAGTTTGTAAACACCATCCCTAGAGATTTTTATGGGTTCCATTGTGGGATGAGTACTAGGACCTTTATCTGGAATGTTAGTGTTTGCTTCAGATGTAAAAGCAGACTGAAATTGTTTGTTTAGTATATTTGCTTTCTCAGATGGATTTGAGTGTAGGGTACCTTCACTTCGTGGTGATCCAGTCCACATCAGAGGCACTTGAATTATTGTCTATGATTCAGTATTTATAAAATGGTGACATAAGAATTGTGCTCTTAAATATTGCAACAGGTGATTTTTATTACGATCGACCACCTCAAAAATAATATTCATATAGTTTATCGTTACCTTGTTTGGAAGTGACGAGCCAGAAATTTGAACAATGTTGTGATATGTATCGACTCTAAATAAAACTTTATTTATTTATTTATATTTATTTAACAAGACGTTACAAGGGAGGGAATTCGTGAAAATATTTTCACCAAAGAAAGGTTCTTCGTTTACCGGCATACACTATATTCCTTTTATTTTTAATATTAAATTTAATAAAAGAGAGAACTTAAAGTTTATAAATAACCAATAATTATGTGAAGTTGTGTACTAATATACATATTTACCTGTCAGGTATGTCAACAAAACAAATCCCGTATGTGTAATCTTCCTATACGCCATTATTTGTTATGACACGTGGTTTACCTGTGTGTTTAAATTTAGTAATATGTGTGAAATCAATGAAAATATCAAATAGGGGGCAAATGCCAAACAAAATAATTGAAGTTTTCACAGTGACAAATTTTAAAATATACACAAATCTTAAAACTTATGAAAATCAATATCTTTTAAGTACAAACTTGTCTAGTGGCTGATAAATATTTATGTATCTATACTTTTCCTTCGATATTGACCAGGGCCCGTATGCATAAAACATCTTAAAATTAACTTTAAGTATTTCTTAAACTAAGATCCCACTAAGGAATCCCTTAGTTAAGTGATAATATTAAGTAGTATGCACATAACTACTTAAGTTTAGACTTAACTAAGGAAACCTTAAAGAGGCATTAGCTACGATTTTGACCCAAAAAAATATGTTTTGGAAATTGGTAAATAGCTTTAAAATGATAAAATAAAGGTAAATATTTCACATTAAACAGCTTATCGTACCACTTTTCACCTTTTGAGAACGAAAATTACCATCGATTTGTTATTTCCTTGCAAACAAATAATTTAACCTCGCTTTCTCCGTATGCAACTGATCTTACTAGTGACAGGTAAAAACGAATAATTTTTATTTTGTCGCTTATTAACTGCAAACTTGCATGGTTCTTTGTCCGTAATTAACGCCGTCTAAAAGCAGATTCACAGAAAATAACAAATAAGTGCATTGTTGTACTGATTTAATGACGATAATTAATAAGATGGCGTCCATTTCTTGATCGATCTCAAAACACGAGCAGTTGCACCTTTTTTCCCCGATGCGCGTACATTTCATAACATTTATAAGTTACAGATGAGAAGCACATTTTAAGGCATCAATCATATCTGATAGTTTTTATGGGTAACAAAAATTTACGATTTTGTCAGATAATGCCCCTTTAAGTGGAAATTATCGGAACTCTTCTCCATTTACCGTTTAATATTATATTTACTCATCCTTGGTAATTTCGCTTTAATTTTTCAATAGATAGATAATGCTCACTTTTATTACTTTGTGCGGATAAACATTCAAGGTCGGGTGTGTTTGAATGTTACTATTCGTGACTGTTGAAAATAAAAAAATGTCTTAACGGAAGCCAAATTGGACAGATAGAGAAAAAGTTGTATTGTTGGAGGAGCACGAGAAGAGAAAGGTTATTTTGAAAGCAAAGTTTTCCTCATCGATAACTTCTGGCGGCAAAAATAGGGCATGGCAGGAAATTGCAAACATAGTAAATGCCGGGAATTCCGTAAAGAGATGCATTAAAGAAAAACACAAAAAATGGGACAATATATGTGCTACCGCAAAAACTTAGGTTTCTTTCGTCACTGGAATTCATAATTCAAAAGCTCCCTTTAAGGCGAGGCAATTACAGAGGCTTATTTAGAGTGGTTACAATAGTCATTATTTTGATAAAGGTTTAAATATAAATAACATGCATTTGTATTCTGGTGGATATATTTTAAGCGCTAACGATGAATATTTTATTTGTTTGTAACGTGTTTTAACATTTTAAAATTCCTAATATCTATATGTTTGCGGCATCTCTTGAATAGTAAATAGTGACTTGAGTGATTGTTGTTTAACGCCAATTCAACAATTTTTCAGCCATACCATGGCGAGAACAAGTTAACTATCAATGTGATGATGATGGGGCCCGCTTTGTTCTAGACCAACCCGCCGAGTTGGATTTTTATAGTGCTAGTTCACTGAAACAACAGTCCGCGGGTAGGTATGTCGCTCCACTCGGACACATTATTCTGATTCCGAGCAAACCAGACTTTGTTCTTGGTCCTTAATGCTGCGTGCTTAGCGGAGAAGGAACAAATACTAATTGTATTGTCTTTGGTTTGACCCGACCGGGCCTCGAACCCACGATCTACCCCGCATAAGGAAAATCTTAACTTAGGTAGCTTTATGCATACGGGCCCAGAAAACACTTAAGTTAAGGTAACTCCGCCCCTTTTACTTAAGTAGTATGCATAATACTGCTTAAACTAAGAATTTCCTTAGCAAAATCTTAGTTTTGAATAGCTCCACCCATCCCACTGAAGTGGTATGCATAAAGCTCCTTAAAATAAAAATACACTTAAGTTTTCACTTAAATCTAAGGTACCTATTGAGGTATCTTAAATATGTAAAATGCAGCGACTTCGAACCAATTAGCAACGAAGTATTTCAATATCGTTGATATTCATATTTAAATGAATATCGGATGGGTATATATTATTCGAAATATTTTTTATGGGCTCTAATTATTAATTCATTCATATTTCAACAGAAAGTATACATAACTCTTCCGGGGCAGTTTACTTGATTTATTGCGTCAATACGATGAATTATACATATATATAATGCAATTATCTAATAACACATACTAGGAAAATCATACAAATGTGGTAGATTAGAGGTACGGGTCCTGACAAACTTTCAAATTTCACATTTTCCCTTTAAATTTTAATACTCAAGTTTATTTAAATGTCTAAAAGTATTCAAAGGGTTAAGGCTTTATGCTATGTTTCACATTTCAGTCTAATTTAGAATGTAAACCTTCGGGAATTGGTTGAAATAGAAAAACACTATACCTTTCGGGAAGAAATTGCTTAATTTCATAAGTAACTTGTACAAAGTTGGTATTATGACCTGAGGGTGAGCTTCTCGCCCATAACCAAGGATATTTGTGATATCCCTAAGGTTTGTTGCTTTAAGCATAGGCAGTAAGTAAATACTACCACATTCATCTAGAGATTGTTCTAAATTATATATGTTATACACTTGTTTTCAAAGTCAAAATATTAAAGTACGTGTATATAAACCTCAGATAGTAATTTATTTCAAGTTTAACCTTTTGCATGATACAAATCTTCCTTGGCATCTAGCTAGACATTGTTAATAAATTTCGTATGTATATACTGATGAAAACAATGTCTTTAGTAAATACTTATATTAAAATGAACACAGAATGAAATGCCAACTTTTCAGAAAATTCATGAAAAGGGTTGAGTGAGTGATTGCTGTTTAACGCCAAATGGTCAATTTGTCTAGCTATATCATGACAAGAACAAGTTACATTCGACGAAATGATAACTGGTATCCACTTGGTACTAGGCCAACATGCTTATTTGTATTTTTATAGTGTTAGCTCACTGAAACAACAGGCTGCGCATAGATATGTTGCTCGACTCGAACACATTATTCTGATTCTGAGCCAACCAGCCTCCATAATGCTACGTACTTAGCAGAGAAATAGCAAATGCCAATGTTATAGTCTTTGGTTTAACTCTAATGGAGCTCGAACCCACGATCTATCACACTTGTGAACCCACGATCTATCACACTTGTGAACCCACGATCTATCACACTTGTGAACCCATGATCTATCACACTGGCTTGTGAACCCACGATCTATCACACTTGTGAACCCATGATCTATCACACTTGTGAACCCACGATCTATCACACTGGCTTGTGAACCCACAATCTATCACACTTGTTAACCCACGATCTATCACACTTGTGAACCCATGATCTATCACACTTGTGATCCCATGATCTATCACACTTGTGAACCAATGATCTATCACACTTGTGATCCCATGATCTATCACACTTGTGAACCCATGATCTATCACACTTGTGAACCCGTGATCCATCACACTTATGAACCCACGATCTATCACACTTGTGAAGCTACGATCTATCACACTTGTGAACCCACGATATATCACACTTGTGAACCCACGATCTATCACACTTGTGAACCCACGATATATCACACTTGTGAACCCACGATATATCACACTTGTGAACCCACGATATATCACACTTGTGATCCCATGATCTATCACACTTGTGAACCCATGATCTATCACACTTGTGAACCCATGATATATCACACTTGTGAACCCACGATCTATCACACTTGTGAACCCACGATCTATCACACTTGTGAACCCACGATATATCACACTTGTGAACCCACGATATATCACACTTGTGATCCCATGATCTATCACACTTGTGAACCCATGATCTATCACACTTGTGAACCCATGATATATCACACTTGTGAACCCACGATCTATCACACTTGTGAACCCACGATCTATCACACTTGTGAACCCACGATATATCACACTTGTGAACCCATGATATATCACGAACCTACGATCTATCACACTTGTGAACCCACGATATATCACACTTGTGAACCCACGATCTATCACGAACTCACGATCTAATCACACTTGTGAACCGACGATCTAATCACACTTGTGAACCCACGATCTATCACACTTGTGCCAAGCACGCTTACCATTACAGCACCGATGCGGTTTCGGGTAAAATGTATTTTTAACTGACTGTTGAGTGAAAAAAAATAACATGAAAGTTGATAATTGGGTATTTTTTTCCACATTTGGCAATAAATGCAGAGATATCTTCATAATTAGTCAATCTACAATTGGTACAATCATCACATTATAGTAAATATAGAAGCAATTCCTTACATAAAAGACTGTTTGATTGTTAAATAACATAATTGTCTTGTGTAGAAGGTTTGGTGATATGAAATATATACATTTGACAAAAAATGAATTAGATATTGTACAAACTCGACAATAATTATAAAAAAGAAAATACATTTGATAACAATACAAGATTCTTAATACCAAATCTGAAGACATTTAAGATAAGTAGACTAATTTTATAATAGTCCTCACGATGAGCACTGGTCTTCGGCCAAAGACAAGTAAAACTTTGTTCTGACCAGTAAATTTCTCAGTTTTTATTTGAACTCTATAAAAATTAATTGAAGAATTTGATTCGTACCTGTAAATTCAAATTTTCATTTTGAGGACTGTTATAATGGAATAAATCTGCACCTTTCTGTATATACAGTATACTTCTGTCTTTTTCAGTTATGCACCAGTTTTAATAATAGTTACTCCATATAAAATTATAGTATTTCCGCCTCTCTACACAAATTGCCTAACTACACAAATCGTAATTTAGGACTATTTCCATTTCTCACTTGAACGATTTTTCTACTTTTGAAAAAGTTTGGACAATGCAACACATTTAATGGATTGTCATATACGCCATTGTTCTGTAATTCAAAACAGAACTAACTAGGGAGCCTTCATTATTACATTGGATACAGAGCTCAATCTACATGTCCAAAAAATATAATAATATCTGAATTTGAAATCACAATTGTTTATACACGTAAAAATGCATAGATGATACACACATTTGTATATATGTCTTATAAAAACAGCTTATTCTTCCATCTTAATTATTTTCATTCCCGCCATATGCCGTTCGGTGATTATACGGTTGTTCCTATGCTATCTGCATTAGACGTGACACTTTGCCTTTCGGACACTGATCTGTTGTGGTGTTCTCTTGAATCTACACTCGATGTTGAATTTGCGTAATTACTAGAATGTTGTCTGGGACGACGATCCCTTGAACCTGTGCTGGACGTAGATGGAGGATTGTGACGTGAGTTTTGTCGGGGACTGTGTTGTCGGGAGTTGTAATGTCTTGGGGGATGCTCTAATGAATCTATACTAGAGGATGAAGGGGGAGCATTTTGACGCTTGGTTGGCTTGGAATTGTTATAGCTTGGTGGGCGCTCCCCCGAATACATACTAGATGTAGACCTTGCAGGCTTTTGGTTGATTGGAAGTTGATTTGGTCTCGCATACTGCCTTGGTTCACTTCGTTGAGAATAAGCATCGGATTTATTTGAGCGATAACTTGTCGAGTCCGGATAATCATGGTCTTCATCATATGTTGCAATAGGAGGTAGACGACTTAAATCTGTGACATCTGAAAACAAAATAATATTTTCAAATAACTGCAATTTGCTAAGGACGATAAAATTAGCAATAACTCCTAGATTTATTCTCCATATGTAATATTACAATTTTATGATTAAAAAAATTCAAAATATATTTAAATTACAAAAGTGCATTATAACATATACAAGGAATGTTTCTTAATAAGTTTCCATAAAAGACAGTTGCAGACCTTTATATCTAATTCCATGACGGAAACAAGTTTACTTATCAAAATAGAAAATGGTTCTGTGGTAACCTATGGGTAGAAATAAGATAGACCATTTGCACATTTCCGACTTTGATTCTACACTTATACGTTTTACAGGAGATATTTCCCTTTAATGCGAGCATAAGCTTCCCCTTTCATTCACCGTTCAACTTAAATGTTTCCCAAAATTTGTTCAAATGTTTATCTTTGTATCAACTTGTGAATTTTCTATTTGCTATCAAAATATCCTCCAACTTTTTACAAGGTTCAAATTCTACAAATGGTGAAAGAAACTTATACTCAAATTCGTTGTCATTTCCATTGCTCATGCTAGACCGGTAAGGGAAATAACTCTTATAAAATATTTAATTTTAGTATCAAATCGGAAATGCATAAACGATCTATTTGGTTTGTTTGTTTGTTTGGTGGTGTTTAATGCCACCTTCAACAATATTTCAGCTATATCGTGCCGGTCAGTTTTATTGGTGGAGAAAACCGGAGGACCCAGAGAAAACCACCGACCTATTGCATGTCACTGACAAACTTAATCGATTTCCACATATATAAATAGAATACTGAATACATTCGGAAGATTTTACGACGAGCGAGTCATTTAAACTGCTATGAATATGGGAATCTCCTAAATGGGATATCCGAAGGGGGGGCTTCAGGTAACATTTTAATTTTAATCAAAATTACCCGATTCAGGGTACAAAAACACGAAATCAACCAATAGCAGACTAAAACAAAAAAGTTCCTTCCATTTTCTTGCATTTAAAAAAATGATGGAAAGGCACAAATAAAATTGATAATTCAAGGTTAATATACAAGGATTATGTCAAAGCTCAATTTTGATTGGAAATAGTTATATTTTACAAATGTAATACCTTTATACTTTGATGTATAGCCTTTAAATACAGAATTTCTGGGGGGTGACAGTGCTATTTTTAGATTTTTAAAAAATTATTTTTTTGCAAAATTTTAAAGGTGTTATGATATCCTCATAGAACTAGAGAAATCATGTACAAGAACATAAAAAAAATATGTGGCATCGAAAAGTAACATTAAACTTCAGACAAAATGCACATGTAGGCTAAAAATAACACAAATTTAGTAGAGAATCTTAAAAGAAATTAATTAGTGTTTTAACACCAAATCAGCCATGTGGTAATAATCATGTGTATTTGATATTTTTGTTGTGTAATATCTGGAGCAATGATGAGTAATTGTAAATTACTCCACCCTTTATAGCATCTTATTTCCATCACCTCTCTCCTCGTCTTCGAGAGAAATTATATACACCAGCTAACATAACACTGACAAAAACAAGCACATGTAGCTTTCACAGACCAGCATTCCAGAGTACATTTAACTGCATACAAAAGGCCACTCATTTTAGGATACGAGGTTTTATTATGGTGGGTAAATGAGCTTATTGTGAATGTAAGACCAGGAACAGCAGATATACTGTGACCATTTAATTATATTTGCATATATGCAAATTTGGACTTTCTCTTGAATTCAGTTCAAAACATATATGCATTTCATGTGATTTCATAGTCATGTGTAAAAGTAAACTAAGTCCTAGTGTAAAATTGGGCCGGACGGAATAAACTTACGAGTAAAATAAATCCATGGACCATATTTACTGGAAAGAAATATCCCATGAACTATTTGAACTTGGAAAAAAATATTCCAAGGACAATCTAAATGTTTAACCTTGGATTTATTTTATTAGAAATATTGGTCCATCCAGGCTAATTTGACTAGGACCAATTTATCAAGTACGTCATGCACATATATTTAATGCAATTTGGAAATAGTACGATGGTCCATACAAACCTGTTACTTCTGACGTAGTTATATATGATACAGTAGGTTTTGCTGGTGTCATATACTTTTCTCCAGCATTCTTCTTATTATTATATCTGACAGCTATAAAAATCGCACCACCAAGTATAATCAGAGCTATGATTACTCCTATGATAATTCCTCCAATAGCTCCAGCTCCCCTGATTAAAAGAATAATTTGGAATGAAATAAATGTCTGTCGTCTGTAAACAATTAAATGTTTTAGTACATGTAGAATATCCTGTTATACTTACATTACACGAAAGGTCATCACAATGAGATAAATATATCAGAAATTTAATATCTTTAGTGAAATTGGAAAAAATCGAACCTTTTTCGGATTATGTTTTGCTGCGTAATTTGGAAAATACGATTCATTTTACGAGGAAACATGAGTACAAAGAAAAAACCATCGATCGACCTACATTAAGTTAACAACCAACTTTATCACATAAAGTAGTATCGAACATACTTCGCAAAGGGTGAGAATCGAACTCACAAACTTTGGTGTTGACAGGCACTGATTAATATGTAGACTCGCTCAACCATGTAGGCAGACTCGCACCTGCTATGCAATACAGAGTTTGGTTTCGTACTGTTAATAGGTTGTGATTAATACAGGAAGGTCGAGCTTAAAGGTGGCGAGTGTAATATGAACAAAAGACTGCAGAAAGTCTCAATTGTACCAGAGGTAAACATATTTGTTTCCTCTCAAAAACATAACCTCAGATACAATACTGTATCGTAACACAGAAAGAAGGGAATGCTTAGGGTTCGACAATTAAAGTACAATTCATTGGAGATGTATTTTTTTCCCTTTTCAATGAACTTTACCATATTGGTCGATATTGTCTCTGTAATACAATAAAGTATAAATTATCTAATGACCAGCAATAGATATAGATTCTCCTTCAGTTGCCCGTGGGTTACGATATTTCTCCACTCAAGAGAGTTAAATTAAAATTTTTAACCACAAGCCTGCCCTTGAGTGGAGAAATATCGTAATCCACATGGGCAACTGAAGGAGAATTTGTTTCTCCCATTATTTAACACGAACTTTATTTCAAAATCCTTTGGTGGACCTCTACACAATTCTGTTGCTAGGACAGACACGAGAAAAGCGGGGAAAGGCACGAGATATTTTAATCCTCTAGAGGATTACAGATTTTTCCACCATTGGTTCAGCGGGGTTAAAGCGCCGTAATAATAGGAGAAAAGTAACTACAGACCACCTGTAGATTTGAAAACACAGTCCATATTGTTATAATACCTATATATACTATTTGGGTAGAGAGTATCTCAAAGTAAATGGAAGTCTGAAAAAACGAGACCAAATGAATAGGAAGATGTAACTCGAACTACCACAATGTTCTTGTGGCACTAGGCCAACTTAGACAAAAACTGAATAGTATATTATAGCCAGGGCCTCCAAGCGAAATTTTGCAAGGCAGAACAAGACTGTTTTGGGGGCCCGGGGACAGAAGTCTATGTGAATTTTACATAATTATTTTTTCTAATTAAACTAAAAATAGTTGAAAATACAAAAAAAATGAAAAAATCAAAATAAAACATATACATGTATGGCTAAGGCTATGGGGCCCTTCAGAGATTCACAAGACCCTTCTTGGTTGTTCGGGCCCCGGACCGATGTACCGAATGACCACCCCCCTTCCTACATCATAGGCCATGATAATAGCCTTTTGTCATTACTAAAATGATCAATTCAAATTTACAAGGGGCCGTCGTGGCCGTGATCGTATTACGTTGGATTTACAACTACCTATGCAATCACCACTGATGTCGTGAGTTCGAATCTCGATCAGGGCGAAGTGTACAACATTATGTGATAAAGTTTGTCAGTGACTTGCGACAGGTCGGTGGTTTTCTCCGGGTCCTCCGGTTTCATCCACCAATAAAACTGACCGCCACGATGTAACCTTTCTAACAGATACGTAACTTTACTCTAACATATTTATGCCAAAGTTAGCTTTAACACACCAATCAATCAATTAATCAATAATTCAATCTAGCATACAGTCAAACCTGCCCATGAGGTCACCTCTATTAAACAGTCATCTGTATTAAAATGTCACTTTTTGTTGTCTTGTCATATAACATTTCATGTAAATTCAACCTCTTTCAAGAGGTCACCTGTCTTATAAGGCCACATTTTCTTTGTACCAAAGGTGACCTCTTAATACAGATTTATCTGTATTTGTTACCATAACATACTTACAATGAGCTATCATTGTCTGGAGTAGAACAACAAGGGTCGTACGACGTGGGGCTACAGCAGCCATAGAAACAGTCTTTATGATTGTAGTATCCAGGATTGTTGTTATTGTTGTTTGTGTCTGCGATGTAGTAATAACATTGTTTCAGATCACTATACACTGGCACTAAAATATTAAAATATTTTATTTGTTGTACTGGAAATATCAAATTTTTGGTTTACACAAGATCAAATCGTCTAAAGGGACTGTTCAATTAACTACGAGTATTCATTGGCCTTGCTATTGTACTCTCTGTGTTTATGCTGTCATTCATTTTTGTGATGGGGCCGTCTTGACCGTGATCGTATGGTGGTTGGATTTAAACTACCTGTTCAATCAGTGCCTATCACCACTAACGTTGTGTGATCGAATCTCACTCAGGCGAGGTGTACTCGATACAACATTATGTGATCAAGTTTGTCAGTGACTTGCGACAGGTCGGTGGTTTTCTCCGGGTCCTCCGGTTTCCTCCACCCATAAAACTGACCGCCACAATATAACTGAAATATTGTTGAAAGTGGCGTTAAGCACCATAAAACCAAACCAAACCATTTGTGTGATAAATATATGTAGCATGTGGTCTTTTTGAGTGGAAACGAATCTGTGAGTTGTTTTTTTTATCATTTGTTAATATCTACATTGCCATTAGAGGTTCAATTATCAAGAGGGGTGTTGGAATCCCATTAACCGGTTTAACTCCGCCACATTTTTGTGCTTGTCCCAAGCCAGGACCTGGATTTCCAGCGTCATATGTCGTGGTCTTTTTTATGTTCAGTGATTTGAGGTGAGAGGTGGTTGTTCATTTTGTTGATACTGATGGAATTATTGACCATCACTCTTTAATCTTTCTTTTTATTAAAATATTACTCATCTCAGTCATTGTGTTTGTTAAATATTTGAAATCCGTTCTAGCAGTTTGTCGTGTATGTATTAATATTCTAACACCTTACCTAAAGTTGTGAGTTCGAATCCCGTTCATGACGAGGTGTACTCGATACAACATTATGTGATAAAGTTTGACAGCGACTTGTGACAGATCGGTGGTTTTCTCCGGGTACTCCGATTTCTTCCACCAATAAAACTGGCCGCCACGATATATCTGAAATATTGTTGAAAGTGGCGTTAAACACCATAAACCAAACCAAACCGTCTAATATCTTAAACCCATCCATCGTTGATCTACGCATTTATCATAGTGCTTGATTTTTTTTATCAAAATATTTCGTGTACATAAACAGTAGAAATGTGGCGAGAATTTGTTCACCTTACCTAAAAAATATAGTCTAACCTTGTTTTCTTATAGTCAGTTAAGTCGTATTAAATAGCTAGAATTAAACATATTGTGTGTTTGTTGTAGGTTCAAATTTAACGTTATCCTAGATAACACGAATCGTAGGCGATTTCGTAGTAAAATAGCTGTGGTCCGGTCGACTTTGACACTACAATGATCGGCCACATGAAAATGAAATACTAGAAATGTTGACAAGTCATGTTTGTCAATCCCACGAGACATTAATATCTTTTCTGAACCACAGCTTAATATTATTTCATTAAACAAAGATTATAAAGATTATAAAGCTGGTATAAGCCATATACGCTTTGATTTGGACAGGCATGTAAAAAGTTGCGGAGTTAAACGGTTTAAAGGGACCTCGTAATAACTAGATTGCCAGCGGCAAAGCAATATAAGACCACATGCTATATTACAAAATGTATATGTCATTTACATTAAATTGACAAGATATATAAATAAAAACGATATAATATATTTCTTCAGGACGTAACTAATACATATACATGTACAAAAATCTATCCCCCCTTTTTTATGTTATGACGGTGATGTAATGTCAATTTTTATCAACATTGGATCGTCCACATTTTTCAATATGACAAGCATTACGTGAAGCAATGTAGGAAATATATAAAATACATGTATTATTTTTATTTACATAAGAATTCTAAGTAACCATAGACTGTGAAGATAAATAGCCTTTATCCAGTCCAGTCATTTAATTCATCTAAATTGGGTAAATTTCTTGTCTATGATTCTGTATTTATAAAATGGTGACACACGCGTTGTGCTCTTAAACAATGCAACATGTGATTTAAACAACCCTTACAATGGACCACAACAAAAAAGATTATTCATATCTTGTAGGAAGTGACGAGCCAGAAATTTGAATAGGTCGTTACAAGGGAGGGAAATCGTGAAAATATTTTCACCAAAAAAAGGTTCTTCGGGCATACAATGCATTCATTTGACTTATATTATTAAATTATATTAAAGAGAAACTTAAAGTGTATAAATAATCAACAATTGTGTGAAGTTGTGAATTAATATACATATTTACCTGTAAGGTATGTTAACAAAACAAATCCCGTATGTGTAATAATCTTCCTACATGTATATGCCATTATTTGTTATGACTAACGTGTTTACCTGTGTGTAGGTAAGTAAGTAAGTAAAACGTTATTTCAATTCGGCCTGTAATATAAACAAAATTTAATATTATCACCCTTGTGAAAATAATCGAAAGATTTCTTAGTGACAAATATTAAAATATATGAAAACCATTTTCTTTAAGTACAATCTTATCTAGTGGCTGATAACAAATAATTAGGTATCTACATTTCCTTAGATATAGACCAGTAGCACTTTTCACGAAAAACCGTAAGTTTAGTCGTAACTTTTTCACTTAAGATTATCGTACGACAATTTCTAAGTCAATTTCACAAAGATTATCTTACGACAATTTTTAATCTTACGACTAATATTACACTTACGATAAAAAAAAAACTCTTCGTGTACTCGATACAACATTATGTGATAAAGTTTGTCAGTGATTTGCGACAGGTTGGTGGTTTTCTCCGGGAACTCCAGTTACCCCCACCAATAAAACTGACCGCCACGATATTTCTTTTGAAATATTGTTGAAAGGGGCGTTAAGCACCATAAACCATCTTCCTTAGCAACCTAATTTCACTTTCATTGCACAATGTCTTTGTATTGCTTTAAATATTATCTGAACTATGATTTCCCAGAAAACTTTTTAAAAAAGACCAAAGTGGTCCCTTATCACAGAGTCTCAGAGAATATACACAAACTAAGGGCAATTTTTAAATCGGACTAACGAATGACATAAACAAAAAATCTAGAGATGCGAAATTCTACGTGTTTCTGACGCTCATACAATTTTTTTTTTCTTTTTTAATATACATATTCTATAAAACATTCCCGGCACTAATTTATAAGCAGTTTTTATGTTATGGTGTTACCATAACAACGGGTCTTCTATCGCGTCTGCATTTACAAAAAAAAAACCGTCCGATTGAAAATCACAAGTGACTAGAAGTTATGAGGCATATTTCAAAAGTTTTGAAAAATCAGTGTTGGAACAATAAACAATAAACTTTTTTATGTAACATGCCATCTTTATTAAAATTCAAGTCAATCATCTTTCTGGAACAAATACTAGTAATATTAATCTGCTTGTTGTCGAATCATTTAAGATTTTTAATAAAACTTTACAAGGGGAAGGAATATATGTTTGGTATATTTTTTGTATTAAACATTATTAATGAGTTTGATTTAGTAACGATTTCGTAAATATATATATATATATAAAAGGAGTGGATGTAGTCGAGTGGTCTAGGGCGCTGGACGTAAGGCTAAGCGAATGGTGCTGCAGTGTAACAATGGTGTGGGTTCAAATCCCGTCGAGGGAAGAACAAAAATTTGACAGCTCTAAAATCTAATTCTAACACTGTTTGGTTTAATTTTCAGACGTATATATATATATATAGCTATTTTGATAAATTTGATGTAAATTACACGATATTCTATGATTTAACACTATTTATAAATGTAGTCAAACTTGAAACGTATGAAAGTAAAATTAAAGGAAAGCTTTAATCTTTTACTGATGAAAAATTTATTCTGATTTTTGTGAGATAACCCAAATTAAGATGTGTTTATCATCGATCAATCATGAAGACGAAAAATAACCTGTTATATATTAATATAACAGAAGAATGTACACATGTAATTGTATTATCAGAGTGTCCGATGATCATCGAAGTTGCCAGAAATTAATAAATCATATTACAAATACAAGCAATATCGAAACGATATTATTGCATCCAGAAATTTCCAGTCCTATAGCGGCTGTTCATACAAAACTTTTATAAGCGGAGTCGATGTCTAGAAGATAATCCATATTCGTGTTTTATTAAAAAATAAATAAAGGAAAAGAAGAATTCTCCTCATGTTTGCAAGGAGTCTTTTCGATTGTCGACCGTTCCCAATTTTGAAATCTAAAATTAAAAGAATTATCCTGATTTTTTTTGTTATATGTCAGTTACGTGTTTATATGTAAACGATACACTTTGCTGCTTTGAAAAGGTAAATGTACGGAATGCATCGTTATAGACTCTGTTATTAGTCACGCCAAAAAGGGAGTTAACAGCAATATCATTTGTAGCGTCTGTTTGTATTAAACCAGATTTATTTCAATAAACATTTATCAATATGTATAATAAGTTTGTCATACGGTCAGAGAAAATGCGCTAACGGTGAATTGCTCTCTTATTTTCAAGCCGAAGCGCCAATGCATCGTCCATCTTTTTTTTCCACTTACGATAAAAGATAAGACAAATCTTTCTCTTACGTTCAAAATTTTACACTTACGACAGGGTAGTTTTACACGTAAAGTTAGGACAATTTTTACACTTAAGATTATCGTAAGTATTTTTGTGAAACACTTTATCATCTTAGTTTTACACTTACGACAATTTTTTATCGTAAGAATTTTTGCGAAAAGGGCTACCAATCAGGGGCCAGTAACTAAAAGCCTACCTTAAGATTTCCTTAATTACCAACTTACGATGATCTTAAGTATATTGAAAGGACTCACAAGGAGTGTAACTAAAACTGTTCTTAGTTCTATCTTTACGGACACTTATCGGTGACTTAAGAAGAGAATCGCAAGTAATAAAACTTAAGAGTGCTCATAACTAAATTCCGGAATTTCCGTCTTTATTTTTCGAAAAAATATTACTCAAAATCGTAAATTTACCGCTTTGATCGTGTGTGCGTTTAAAGATATACTGATTAAATATAGCATCTGAAGAAATTTTTTAACTTGTACAAGAAGTGAAAATGGCTTAAGTGGTGGTGATAAAAAAAAGGCACGCAAACCAAACTATAGAATGGAAGAACTGGAAGTCCTTGTTGAAGATGTGGCAGTAAACAAACAGCTGTTATTAGGGAAATTTTCGGACACGACTACTAATGAAAGAAAGAAAAAGGTGTGGAAAAATATAAGTGCTAAGATGAGCGCAGTGGGAGACACAAAAAGATGCTCTGATGATGTTCGAAAAAAATGGCAGGACTGGTCGAGCCAAGTTAAAGGGAAAAAATGCAGGCTCGTCAGGAGCTATAGAGCTACAGGGGGTGGACCTGAAGAGGCACCTAAATTGACCGCAATAGAGGAAAAGATCTTGGCAATCATAGGCCCAACAGCTGTCAATGGTTTGCCATCTACATCAGATACATATTTTGACACATTTAACATCCATCCAAGGTCAGTTGAATTAACTTGTAATGAAACAATAGACAGTGACTGTGACGATGACTTGAGTCAAACAAATGCTATGGGTAGTAATTCAAATGATGAAGACCAATCTGAGCTTGACAGTATAAACAACAATAAAAAAACATGTAACTCTGATGATGAGAATGAAGAACAAACAGCTTTAGAGCACAAAATAGATCAACAAATACGAAAGGTGGTAAGCGAAAGTGAAAGAAAGAAAAAACTTGGTGCTGACACTAAATTTTCCAAACTGAAAGCTAACATGGTTAAAAGCAAACTACAAAATGATAGAAAGAGACGGCTGTCACATGAGGTACATGTAATAAAAATTGAAGATGATGATGAAAAAACAACAAAAATTATGAATTTTGAAAAGGAACGACTCGATGTTGAAAAACAGAGGCTCTCTGTAGAAGAACAGAGACTTGAAATTGAAAAAGAGAGATTAAAAGTAGAAACAAAGCTACAAAATGATATTAGCCAATTATTGGTTATCAAGAAAATAGAAGAAAGCGATAAAAGTCAGTCAACTATAACATACAGTTCTAATACCAGTAACGTTGTGTGTACTGACAACTCTGAAAGCCCTTCACAATGGTATAGGAACTTTGGATCATCAGATCACAACCAACAGGAGGAGTCTACATATACTTCCTTATAACTTTGTACATGCACATGTACTTGTAAGTAATTTTTCTTACTCATCACACACACTGCAATTAAAAATATTTTATGAATTATCAGAGTAAGTTATTAGAGTGTTTGTACATACAATTACATGTATTGTACAGGTACATAACTTATTGTGATGATCTGATCGTGGAATTAGTATTTGAAGTGAGCTATTCAAAGAAACATGGGGGCCCGGGTGGCTCAATGAGTTAGGTCGCCGGATTTTACAGCTCATACAAGCCTATCACCAATACGGCGTGGGTTCGCGCCCGGCTTTGTAGATTACAAATAAAAAGTGCACTCGACTTGCAGTCGCAAGTGATCAAGTTTACCAGTTGCTTGCCCATGGTCGGCGATTCTCTCCAGGTACTCTGGCTTCCTCCACCACTAAAACTGTCGCCATGATATAGCTGAAATATTGTTGAAAGTGGCGTTAAAACACAAAAAATCAAATCAATCGATAAAAGAAACATAAAATGAATATGCATTACTCTGAAAATATAACAGAATTATATGAAGAACAGTTATTGCTTTTTTTTTTCTTTTTTTTTGTTACTAAGGTTTACAGTGTGCTAGCCCTTGAGCATTACCTGATAAAAATAGCAATGCATATGTCTTTTACCATGAACTGAAAAAAAATCTTTTATTTAAAGTCTTCATTCAACATTATTTATGTGTACATGTACAATACTGAATGCATTTATCTACATACATTTTGTATTTTACATGCATAATTATTAGTGGCCAATTTTGATGAAACTTTGCAAGATTGTTATTGACATGATATGTTATTTGATCATACAATACTTCCAGTGTGATTTGACAATTTTCGTTGATGTCATGTGATTTTTTTTCAGGCAATGTGCCACAGTAACTCTTGCATGTAGCAATTTTGTTTAAAATGACTCTTTGAATTTAATATTTTTCAGACTGGCTGGAAAAGCATAGATAAATGGCATGTACTATTGTGAAAACTTGACATGGAACATCAATGATATTAAAGATAATCTACAAATAGATAAAGCCTTTGACATTGGACAACTACTTCAGTCAAAGAAATTTCATTAGCGTATCATTTGAAGAGTTTCATGAGAAAGTTTTTTCAGTGCTACAAGAAATTTCGGGAATGAGAATTTGAAAGTTTTTAGAAAGCATAACTGAATTGAGACTTTGTTTTACTTGTTAGTGATTTAATTTTCACTTTTGTTTCATTTTTACAAGTGAAAGGAATACTCAGTGGGTATATTTAAATTGTGCAATTTATTTTTATTTATTATGTAGGTTAAGCTTGTCTGAATTAACATAATATATGAAGGAATCATACCATATATACATGTACATGCTTATTGAGTTCTAGAAAATGTCTTTCTTTCAAAGTTTCATTATTAATTTTTTTAGATTTTAAATTGGCATGTTTATACCTGTGTAAGCATCACATACTTTCTTTTTTTAGCAACTCAACAGAATAAGGTGCTAAATACATTGACAGTTATTTTTATACTGATGACAAGAAGTTAATCAGTGGTTTTTGTTATTTAAGTTTTATTTGTTAAGAATAAATGTTTGTTTAAAATTATTTAGTTTATTCCTCCGGGAAGCCAAAACAGAATGATAACAAGGAATTTGCAGTTGAATGTTTCAGTAATTTGAATTAAATTCAAATGTTCATAGGCTAAGGCAACATCAAGGGAGTTGAGACAAGAACAACACATATAACAATCAAGCACACAATTTAAGCAGATAAACACAAAAAAAAACCTTTAATTATTAAGCCACAATACTCCACCTAATGCAGGGAAGTTAATCACAAAGGGTACAAGCCTATCGCCAATACAGCGTGGGTTCGCGCCCAGCTTTGTAAATTACAAAAAAGGGTGCACTCGACTCGCAGTCGCAAGTGATAAAGTTTACCAGTTGCTTGCCCAGGGTCGATGGTTCTCTCCGGGTACTCTGGTTTCCTCCACCACTAAAACTGGTCGCCATGATATAGTTGAAATATTGCTGAAAGTGGCGTTAAACACCAAAAATTCAAATTCAAATTACAAAGGGTACAAACCTTTTGCTCACTTAAAAGCAGCAATTTGCTAAAAAATGTAAATGTCTACGAGACATTAACCCCAAAGAAGTCTGCAAGGTACTGACAAAATTGAATTGAAAAGTCATTCTCAGTGTTTGCAAGCTCTATGTGGCCCTTGAGATTTGGCGTTTAGGAGGGAGAGTGCTAGTTCAAGTTGGGCAAATGTCTGTCTGTGATAGGTGGAATGTCTTCCTGTGGACATAAATTGTCGAAATGGCCATATGCAGAACTTAAATTTACTGCAATTTCGGTACTTTGTTATTTAACTAAGTTTCAAAAACAAAAATCACCAGCTTTGATTAATTTATTTAAACCTCTCCAAAAATTGTCTCTATCACTTCTTGTCTTATTCTTCGACCATTTTCAGTGTCGATTTGTCCTCCTACATTATCCACGTTGTCATCATCTTGCATGTCATAATCATCTGAGAGTGGAAGTCTTTTTCTTACACATTTGTTGTGTAGACCTGCAGTAGCTAAAACAATATACTGACTTCGTTTGGGTGTGAAGGTTAGTCCTCTATAAATGCAGCGGAACCTCATTTTCCAAATTCCAAATGTTCTTTCTATAACACAACGGGTGGATTTGTGGGCTTTGTTGTATTTTCGTTCTGCTGCTGTTGAAGAGTTAAGTACTGGGGTCAACAGCCAAGGTTTGAGACCATAGCCACTGTCCCCTAGGAGCCAACCATTCTTAATTACTCCTGATTCAAATGCTTCTGATAGTTTGCAATTGTTCCAGATGTGTGCATCATGAGTGCTACCTGCATAATGTGCAACGATATTAGTAAATAAATTATTTGCATCACACACACCCTGCATGTTAAGCGCATGAAAACCTTTACGACAAACATATAGGTGCTCATCAACTGATGGTGCCTTTATTGGAATCAATGTTCCATCAACTGCTCCAAGGACAAGGGGAAATTCCTTAATGTCATAAAAGTTGAACATAACTGACTGGCGTTCAGTATTAGTCATAGGAAATTGTATATATAGACCAATGTTTTTTGCAATTGAATGGATACTGCGAGATACTGACATTTTGCTGACACCATGGGCATCTCCAATGACATTCATATAGCTCCCACTTGCAAAATACCGAAGTGCTACCATAACTTGTAATGAAACTGGAAAAGCGTGTACTCGTCTCGTTGGTCTAGCAAGTTCATGACATAGTTCATAAATGCTTTCCCTATCGAGTCGATAGTTATGAACAATCTGAGTATCAGTCATGTAATCGAGTGGATTAGTGCGGTCACGAAACAGTCGGGGTATTTGCTGTTGGCTTTGTCTTTGCCTTTGTCTGTTTAGTAGAAACAATGCTACAGCCATCTTGCCTCATGTGTTCTCACTACTAAAGTGGTTTATTTGTGACTTAAGAGTAGTCATGAGCAACCTTAGTGTTAAGAAGAACATTTGTGTATAAGATTGCATATAGTTACATTCTTACTTATGTAAGATGGCCTTAAGACACTTCAACGAATTTGCTTAACTTTACGATACCTTTCAGTTACCCAACAAAAATAAGGAGACTTTAAGAGCTATTCGTAGACATCCCTTAACTTCGTCTGTCTAGGTCAAAGTTAAGGGCTGTCAATCATGCTAAGTGTCTTTTTAGTTACACTCTTATATCAAAAGGAGAACTTAAGAATGTCTTATCTACTAAGATTGCTTTTAGTTACCGGCCCCAGGTCATCAATCATTTTCTTTCCTGAGTTCACTTTTGTTATTTCTCCCCAAAAAAACTCTTATGAGTTCACATTATTTTTTCATACAAATTACAATTC
The DNA here is from genome assembly GCA_963680875.1 of Bathymodiolus brooksi. Taxonomy (NCBI): domain Eukaryota; kingdom Metazoa; phylum Mollusca; class Bivalvia; order Mytilida; family Modiolidae; genus Bathymodiolus; species Bathymodiolus brooksi. Next base: position 63,068,386 of record OY804575.1, read on the forward strand.
ATGATTTTTTTCTACAGAAGTATCATTTATTTATTTTTTTAAATAAATAATGTTGATGCTTATTTTATTTCATGGCGGTGTGACAAAATTACGGGTCCCCACCTGCTACATAATCCAGAATGAATAATACATCTTTGGAATCTTCAAACTTTTTTTTTTAATTTTAATTCTGGGTCTCGCTTCTGCTTATTCTTTTAGGTCCGTGTTACACAAATTTTGGACGGAAACAAACGTTTTCGAAACAATAAAGAGAGACAACATGTTCTAAAACAAAACTTTTTTTAACACATTTCGATAAAGTGATCATGATGTCAGCTTTTTACTAACTGTAGGTTAGTATGCGATTAATTGGATTTTTATAAAGTGGTCGCTCACCGCGATTCAACAGTCCACGGATAGACATGTCGCTTCACACGGACACAGCCAACCAGTCTTTGCTCGTACTCCTTAATACTGTGTGCTTAGCGGTGAAGCAGTTGATACCAATATCATAGTCTTTGGTTTGATCATTCCGGGTTCGAGCCCACGACCTACCTCATCCAAAGCAAGCATGCCTAGCCATTACACCTCCGACGTGGTTCAACATTTACTTCGAGTTAAGTTTTTAGATAATATAAATCATAGATATCATACTTTTTTCATATGCCCTTATTTTTAAGATTTGTTGATTTTTTTTTAATTGTTTTAATCCAATTTGAAGTTAAATGAAGAGTCCTTCAAATCACGTTTTACTTGCTATAGTTGTACAGATTTTACACTGGTCAAAGACTTTCAAATAAAGGAGCATATTGTCAAACTGAACAAAATTCAGTGCACATTATTGAAGATATTACAGAAGTATTTTAGTCATATAGCCTACTACAAAATAAGTACATTTGACAGCTAGGGTATCAAATTTTGAGGCCAACCGCTAGTAGTCGAGGGCATACATTTTTACTCATGTCCTTACGTTCGTCCGAACGTATTCCTCTTATTTTGTTTCCGCTCAACAACTTTTGTTTCCCTTCAGCAAATTATTTGAATTTTTAAAGTTATGTCAGGCATCAGAACAAACAGAGTAAGTTCGATTGTGAACTTAACACTCTAGAGTTCATGGTCGGTAACCCACAGCTGATCACGCTCATATTACTCTCCACTCATCACCCGTGTGTCAACTTGCAGGGAAATCTCGTTTCGTTGAAAAAAGGCTAACAATAGTTAGACATCAAAATAATCGTGTGATCTTGTTACTCCTTCTTTGAGGCGAAAAAGCTATACAGAAAATTTGGGGGGGGGGGGGGGGAGGGGGTATACTCAGTAGCAGGAAGCGTGGGAATCCGTGGCCTAAATATACATTCTTCCATTTTTTATTCCATACAATTTAAAACTCAAAATTGAAAGATGTAAGGAAGAAACAAAAATGTTTTACATTTTTTTATTAATAAATATACGAACTAGTTTGTCTTAGAGAATAACAATTTAACATATGATACCATATAAGCAATAATTCAATAAATCTTCTCTATCGGGTTAGCAACACAACTTCGAGTGAGCCTCAAGTTTTAATATTAGGTTCGATTTGGTTTGGTTTATGGTGTTTAACGCCACTTTCAACCATATTTCAGTTATATCGTGGCGATCCGTTTTAATATCAAATATTATTGAGAATTATATATAATAAACAGCACATGTTGGGTTTTAGAGATTTAAAAAAAAAATGTAAATGAGATCATTGAAACACTTCCAACACATATAAATGAAATAATTTGGTATCATTAACCAAAACAAGTTGGCAATATACAATAAACAACAATAAACAGATAACACGTGTAATTCAGCAGGAAACAGTTGAAGTTACTGAATTAAACAGTAAAATTCTACACCCCTTCCCAGCCAACAGAAGAAGTACGCTGTTTATTGAATTCAACAGTAAAATTCTGCATCCCTTCCCAACAAACAGTAGAAGTACGCAGTACGCTGTTTATTGAATTCAACAGTAAAATTCTACATCCTTTCCCAGCCAACAGTATAAGTACGCAGTACGCTGTTTATTGAATTCAACAGTAAAATTCTACATCCCTTCCCAGCCAACAGTACGCAGTACGCTGTTTATTGAATTCAACAGTAAAATTCTACATCCCTTCCCAGCCAATAGTATAAGTACGCAGTACGCTGTTTATTGAATTCAACAGTAACATTCTACATCCCTTCCCAGCCAACAGTAGAAGTACGCAGTACGTGTGTTTATTGAATTCAACAGTAAAAATCTACATCCCTCCCCACCAACCAGGAACTTGTAAGAGATATAATTTTGTATAAGTATATATTATATTAGTCCAAAAGCACAAATAAATATCGCTTATTCACTAAATTATTTGTAATTTTGCAATAGACATTTTTACAGTTTTCTCCTTAAATTAAAAAAGAAAATACAATGTTTTGAATGTCACACAAATCCATGTAATAAAAAGAACCCATGTTCTATTGCTACAACCAGTGCCACATTCGTCAGATGAATATCGTCTTCATACTTGTATGTCGATTATGGCGGGAATTCACGTTACTATATCTGGCGATGAAGTGAAAGTGTGCACAATGTTTGTGGTACACGTGTTATTCATTACTTCGTTGTATGATGGCGGTGGAGAACAGTTACTACAAGTACATGTAGTATATGTTAGATGGGTTTCTTCACAGTTATATGCTCTGTTCAAGTTCCCTCCATATAGGTGTGTAGCTGGAAGAAGAAAACAAAATATTTAAATTGCTTATATATAGTATAGTTGCATAATTATGCATCAAAACAAATTATGTGGTTGTTTAACATCAGAAGTATACAAGACAGAAGTAATTAAATTGCTGTATTGTGTTTTACCTATCTACACATCAGTGTCTGGTCTGCACATAGGTGTGTCTATTGTCTACACACGTGTTGTTTTGTTTGCACATTATTCTTGTCTTGTCTGCACATTATTGTTGTCTTGTCTGTACATTTGTGTTCTCTTGTCTACAAATTTGTGTTCTCTTGTCTACAAATTTGTGTTGTCTTGTCTACCTATTAGCCTTGTCTTCTGCACATATGTTGTATTGTTCACATGATATCGGTGTCTTTTTTGTACATACGTGTTCCCTTATCTTCACATTAGTCTTGTCTGGTTCACATAATATCGGTGTTTTGTTTGTACATACGTGTTCCCTTGTTTTCACATTAGTCTTGTCTGGTCCACATGATATCGGTGTTTTGTTTGTACATACGTGTTCCCTTGTCTTCACATTAGTCTTGTCTGGTCCACATGATATCGGTGTTTTGTTTGTACATACGTGTTCTCTTGTCTTCACATTAGTCTTGTCTGGTCCACATAATATCGGTGTTTTGTTTGTACATACGTGTTCCCTTGTTTTCACATTAGTCTTGTCTGGTCCACATAATATCGGTGTTTTGTTTGTACATACGTGTTCCCTTGTCTTCACATTAGTCTTGTCTGGTCCACATGATATCGGTGATTTGTTTGTACATACGTGTTCTCTTGTCTTCACATTAGTCTTGTCTGGTCCACATGATATCGGTGTTTTGTTTGTACATACGTGTTCTCTTGTCTTCACATTAGTCTTGTCTGGTCCACATAATATCGGTGTTTTGTTTGTACATACGTGTTCTCTTGTCTTCACATTAGTCTTGTCTGGTCCACATGATATCGGTGTTTTGTTTGTACATACGTGTTCTCTTGTCTTCACATTAGTCTTGTCTGGTCCACATAATATCGGTGTCTTGTTTGTACATACGTGTTCTCTTGTCTTCACATTAGTCTTGTCTGGTCCACATGATATCGGTGTTTTGTTTGTACATACGTGTTCTCTTGTCTTCACATTAGTCTTGTCTGGTCCACATGATATCGGTGATTTGTTTGTACATACGTGTTCTCTTGTTTTCACATTAGTCTTGTCTGGTCCACATGATATCGGTGATTTGTTTGTACATACGTGTTCTCTTGTCTTCACATTAGTCTTGTCTGGTCCACATAATATCGGTGTTTTGTTTGTACATACGTGTTCCCTTGTTTTCACATTAGTCTTGTCTGGTCCACATGATATCGGTGTTTTGTTTGTACATACGTGTTCCCTTATCTTCACATTAGTCTTGTCTGGTCCACATGATATCGGTGTTTTGTTTGTACATACGTGTTCTCTTGTCTTCACATTAGTCTTGTCTGGTCCACATAATATCGGTGTTTTGTTTGTACATACGTGTTCCCTTGTCTTCACATTAGTCTTGTCTGGTCCACATGATATCGGTGTTTTGTTTGTACATACGTGTTCTCTTGTCTTCACATTAGTCTTGTCTGGTCCATATAATATCGGTGTTTTGTTTGTACATACGTGTTCTCTTGTCTTCACATTAGTCTTGTCTGGTCCACATAATATCGGTGTTTTGTTTGTACATACGTGTTCTCTTGTCTTCACATTAGTCTTGTCTGGTCCACATAATATCGGTGTTTTGTTTGTACATACGTGTTCTCTTGTCTTCACATTAGTCTTGTCTGGTCCACATAATATCGGTGTTTTGTTTGTACATACGTGTTCCCTTGTCTTCACATTAGTCTTGTCTGGTCCACATAATATCGGTGTTTTGTTTGTACATACGTGTTCTCTTGTCTTCACATTAGTCTTGTCTGGTCCACATGATATCGGTGTTTTGTTTGTACATACGTGTTCTCTTGTCTTCACATTAGTCTTGTCTGGTCCACATAATATCGGTGTTTTGTTTGTACATACGTGTTCCCTTGTTTTCACATTAGTCTTTTCTGGTCCACATAATATCGGTGTTTTGTTTGTACATACGTGTTCCCTTGTCTTCACATTAGTCTTGTCTGGTCCACATAATATCGGTGTTTTGTTTGTACATACGTGTTCCCTTGTCTTCACATTAGTCTTGTCTGGTTCACATAATATCGGTGTTTTGTTTGTACATACGTGTTCTCTTGTCTTCACATTAGTCTTGTCTGGTCCACATAATATCGGTGTTTTGTTTGTACATACGTGTTCTCTTGTCTTCACATTAGTCTTGTCTGGTCCACATGATATCGGTGTTTTGTTTGTACATACGTGTTCCCTTGTCTTCACATTAGTCTTGTCTGGTCCACATGATATCGGTGTTTTGTTTGTACATACGTGTTCCCTTGTCTTCACATTAGTCTTGTCTGGTCCACATAATATCGGTGTTTTGTTTGTACATACGTGTTCCCTTGTCTTCACATTAGTCTTGTCTGGTCCACATGAGATCGGTGTTTTGTTTGTACATACGTGTTCTCTTGTCTTCACATTAGTCTTGTCTGGTCCACATGATATCGGTGTTTTGTTTGTACATACGTGTTCTCTTGTCTTCACATTAGTCTTGTCTGGTCCACATGATATCGGTGTTTTGTTTGTACATACGTGTTCTCTTGTCTTCACATTAGTCTTGTCTGGTCCACATGATATCGGTGTTTTGTTTGTACATACGTGTTCTCTTGTCTTCACATTAGTCTTGTCTGGTCCACATAATATCGGTGTTTTGTTTGTACATACGTGTTCCCTTGTTTTCACATTAGTCTTGTCTGGTCCACATGATATCGGTGTTTTGTTTGTACATACGTGTTCTCTTGTCTTCACATTAGTCTTGTCTGGTCCACATGATATCGGTGTCTTGTTTGTACATACGTGTTCTCTTGTCTTCACATTAGTCTTGTCTGGTCCACATAATATCGGTGTTTTGTTTGTACATACGTGTTCTCTTGTCTTCACATTAGTCTTGTCTGGTCCACATGATATCGGTGTTTTGTTTGTACATACGTGTTCTCTTGTCTTCACATTAGTCTTGTCTGGTTCACATAATATCGGTGTTTTGTTTGTACATACGTGTTCTCTTGTCTTCACATTAGTCTTGTCTGGTCCACATAATATCGGTGTTTTGTTTGTACATACGTGTTCTCTTGTCTTCACATTAGTCTTGTCTGGTCCACATGATATCGGTGTTTTGTTTGTACATACGTGTTCTCTTGTCTTCACATTAGTCTTGTCTGGTTCACATAATATCGGTGTTTTGTTTGTACATACGTGTTCTCTTGTCTTCACATTAGTCTTGTCTGGTCCACATAATATCGGTGTTTTGTTTGTACATACGTGTTCTCTTGTCTTCACATTAGTCTTGTCTGGTCCACATGATATCGGTGTTTTGTTTGTACATACGTGTTCCCTTGTCTTCACATTAGTCTTGTCTGGTCCACATAATATCGGTGTTTTGTTTGTACATACGTGTTCTCTTGTCTTCACATTAGTCTTGTCTGGTCCACATAATATCGGTGTTTTGTTTGTACATACGTGTTCTCTTGTCTTCACATTAGTCTTGTCTGGTCCACATAATATCGGTGTTTTGTTTGTACATACGTGTTCTCTTGTCTTCACATTAGTCTTGTCTGGTCCACATAATATCGGTGTTTTGTTTGTACATACGTGTTCCCTTGTCTTCACATTAGTCTTGTCTGGTCCACATAATATCGGTGTTTTGTTTGTACATACGTGTTCTCTTGTCTTCACATTAGTCTTGTCTGGTCCACATGATATCGGTGTTTTGTTTGTACATACGTGTTCTCTTGTCTTCACATTAGTCTTGTCTGGTCCACATAATATCGGTGTTTTGTTTGTACATACGTGTTCCCTTGTTTTCACATTAGTCTTTTCTGGTCCACATAATATCGGTGTTTTGTTTGTACATACGTGTTCCCTTGTCTTCACATTAGTCTTGTCTGGTCCACATGATATCGGTGTTTTGTTTGTACATACGTGTTCTCTTGTCTTCACATTAGTCTTGTCTGGTCCACATAATATCGGTGTTTTGTTTGTACATACGTGTTCCCTTGTTTTCACATTAGTCTTGTCTGGTCCACATGATATCGGTGTTTTGTTTGTACATACGTGTTCTCTTGTCTTCACATTAGTCTTGTCTGGTCCACATGATATCGGTGTCTTGTTTGTACATACGTGTTCTCTTGTCTTCACATTAGTCTTGTCTGGTCCACATAATATCGGTGTTTTGTTTGTACATACGTGTTCTCTTGTCTTCACATTAGTCTTGTCTGGTCCACATGATATCGGTGTTTTGTTTGTACATACGTGTTCTCTTGTCTTCACATTAGTCTTGTCTGGTTCACATAATATCGGTGTTTTGTTTGTACATACGTGTTCTCTTGTCTTCACATTAGTCTTGTCTGGTCCACATAATATCGGTGTTTTGTTTGTACATACGTGTTCTCTTGTCTTCACATTAGTCTTGTCTGGTCCACATGATATCGGTGTTTTGTTTGTACATACGTGTTCTCTTGTCTTCACATTAGTCTTGTCTGGTTCACATAATATCGGTGTTTTGTTTGTACATACGTGTTCTCTTGTCTTCACATTAGTCTTGTCTGGTCCACATAATATCGGTGTTTTGTTTGTACATACGTGTTCTCTTGTCTTCACATTAGTCTTGTCTGGTCCACATGATATCGGTGTTTTGTTTGTACATACGTGTTCCCTTGTCTTCACATTAGTCTTGTCTGGTCCACATAATATCGGTGTTTTGTTTGTACATACGTGTTCTCTTGTCTTCACATTAGTCTTGTCTGGTCCACATAATATCGGTGTTTTGTTTGTACATACGTGTTCTCTTGTCTTCACATTAGTCTTGTCTGGTCCACATAATATCGGTGTTTTGTTTGTACATACGTGTTCTCTTGTCTTCACATTAGTCTTGTCTGGTCCACATAATATCGGTGTTTTGTTTGTACATACGTGTTCCCTTGTCTTCACATTAGTCTTGTCTGGTCCACATGATATCGGTGTCTTGTTTGTACATACGTGTTCTCTTGTCTTCACATTAGTCTTGTCTGGTCCACATAATATCGGTGTTTTGTTTGTACATACGTGTTCTCTTATCTTCACATTAGTCTTGTCTGGTCCACATGATATCGGTGTTTTGTTTGTACATACGTGTTCTCTTATCTTCACATTAGTCTTGTCTGGTCCACATAATATCGGTGTTTTGTTTGTACATACGTGTTCCCTTGTCTTCACATTAGTCTTGTCTGGTCCACATGATATCGGTGTTTTGTTTGTACATACGTGTTCTCTTGTCTTCACATTAGTCTTGTCTGGTCCACATGATATCGGTGTTTTGTTTGTACATACGTGTTCTCTTGTCTTCACATTAGTCTTGTATGGTCCACATGATATCGGTGTTTTGTTTGTACATACGTGTTCTCTTGTCTTCACATTAGTCTTGTCTGGTCCACATGATATCGGTGTTTTGTTTGTACATACGTGTTCTCTTGTCTTCACATTAGTCTTGTCTGGTCCACATAATATCGGTGTTTTGTTTGTACATACGTGTTCCCTTGTTTTCACATTAGTCTTGTCTGGTCCACATAATATCGGTGTTTTGTTTGTACATACGTGTTCCCTTGTCTTCACATTAGTCTTGTCTGGTCCACATAATATCGGTGTTTTGTTTGTACATACGTGTTCTCTTATCTTCACATTAGTCTTGTCTGGTCCACATAATATCGGTGTTTTGTTTGTACATACGTGTTCCCTTGTCTTCACATTAGTCTTGTCTGGTCCACATGATATCGGTGTTTTGTTTGTACATACGTGTTCTCTTGTCTTCACATTAGTCTTGTCTGGTCCACATGATATCGGTGTTTTGTTTGTACATACGTGTTCTCTTGTCTTCACATTAGTCTTGTCTGGTCCACATGATATCGGTGTTTTGTTTGTACATACGTGTTCCCTTGTCTTCACATTAGTCTTGTCTGGTCCACATGATATCGGTGTTTTGTTTGTACATACGTGTTCTCTTGTCTTCACATTAGTCTTGTCTGGTCCACATGATATCGGTGTCTTGTTTGTACATACGTGTTCCCTTGTCTTCACATTAGTCTTGTCTGGTCCACATGATATCGGTGTTTTGTTTGTACATACGTGTTCTCTTATCTTCACATTAGTCTTGTCTGGTCCACATGATATCGGTGTTTTGTTTGTACATACGTGTTCCCTTGTTTTCACATTAGTCTTGTCTGGTCCACATGATATCGGTGTTTTGTTTATACATACGTGTTCTCTTGTCTTCACATTAGTCTTGTCTGGTCCACATAATATCGGTGTCTTGTTTGTACATACGTGTTCCCTTGTCTTCACATTAGTCTTGTCTGGTCTACATGATATCGGTGTCTTGTTTGTACATACGTGTTCTCTTGTCTTCACATTAGTCTTGTCTGGTCCACATGATATCGGTGTCTTGTTTGTACATACGTGTTCTCTTGTCTTCACATTAGTCTTGTCTGGTCCACATAATATCGGTGTTTTGTTTGTACATACGTGTTCCCTTGTCTTCACATTAGTCTTGTCTGGTCCACATAATATCGGTGTTTTGTTTGTACATACGTGTTCCCTTGTCTTCACATTAGTCTTGTCTGGTCCACATGATATCGGTGTTTTGTTTGTACATACGTGTTCCCTTGTTTTCACATTAGTCTTGTCTGGTCCACATGATATCGGTGTTTTGTTTGTACATACGTGTTCTCTTATCTTCACATTAGTCTTGTCTGGTCCACATAATATCGGTGATTTGTTTGTACATACGTGTTCCCTTGTCTTCACATTAGTCTTGTCTGGTCCACATAATATCGGTGTTTTGTTTGTACATACGTGTTCTCTTGTCTTCACATTAGTCTTGTCTGGTCCACATGATATCGGTGATTTGTTTGTACATACGTGTTCTCTTGTCTTCACATTAGTCTTGTCTGGTCCACATGATATCGGTGATTTGTTTGTACATACGTGTTCTCTTGTCTTCACATTAGTCTTGTCTGGTCCACATAATATCGGTGATTTGTTTGTACATACGTGTTCCCTTGTTTTCACATTAGTCTTGTCTGGTCCACATGATATCGGTGTCTTGTTTGTACATACGTGTTCTCTTGTCTTCACATTAGTCTTGTCTGGTCCACATACTATCGGTGTCTTGTTTGTACATACGTGTTCTCTTGTCTTCACATTAGTCTTGTCTGGTCCACATAATATCGGTGTTTTGTTTGTACATACGTGTTCCCTTGTCTTCACATTAGTCTTGTCTGGTCCACATAATATCGGTGATTTGTTTGTACATACGTGTTCTCTATCTTCACATTAGTCTTGTCTGGTCCACATAATATCGGTGATTTGTTTGTACATACGTGTTCCCTTGTTTTCACATTAGTCTTGTCTGGTCCACATGATATCGGTGTCTTGTTTGTACATACGTGTTCTCTTGTCTTCACATTAGTCTTGTCTGGTCCACATAATATCGGTGATTTGTTTGTACATACGTGTTCTCTTATCTTCACATTAGTCTTGTCTGGTCCACATGATATCGGTGTTTTGTTTGTACATACGTGTTCCCTTGTTTTCACATTAGTCTTGTCTGGTCCACATGATATCGGTGTCTTGTTTGTACATACGTGTTCTCTTGTCTTCACATTAGTCTTGTCTGGTCCACATAATATCGGTGATTTGTTTGTACATACGTGTTCTCTTATCTTCACATTAGTCTTGTCTGGTCCACATGATATCGGTGTTTTGTTTGTACATACGTGTTCTCTTGTCTTCACATTAGTCTTGTCTGGTCCACATAATATCGGTGTTTTGTTTGTACATACGTGTTCCCTTGTCTTCACATTAGTCTTGTCTGGTCCACATAATATCGGTGTTTTGTTTGTACATACGTGTTCCCTTGTCTTCACATTAGTCTTGTCTGGTCCACATGATATCGGTGTTTTGTTTGTACATACGTGTTCCCTTGTTTTCACATTAGTCTTGTCTGGTCCACATGATATCGGTGTTTTGTTTGTACATACGTGTTCTCTTATCTTCACATTAGTCTTGTCTGGTCCACATAATATCGGTGATTTGTTTGTACATACGTGTTCCCTTGTCTTCACATTAGTCTTGTCTGGTCCACATAATATCGGTGTTTTGTTTGTACATACGTGTTCTCTTGTCTTCACATTAGTCTTGTCTGGTCCACATGATATCGGTGATTTGTTTGTACATACGTGTTCTCTTGTCTTCACATTAGTCTTGTCTGGTCCACATGATATCGGTGATTTGTTTGTACATACGTGTTCTCTTGTCTTCACATTAGTCTTGTCTGGTCCACATAATATCGGTGATTTGTTTGTACATACGTGTTCCCTTGTTTTCACATTAGTCTTGTCTGGTCCACATGATATCGGTGTCTTGTTTGTACATACGTGTTCTCTTGTCTTCACATTAGTCTTGTCTGGTCCACATACTATCGGTGTCTTGTTTGTACATACGTGTTCTCTTGTCTTCACATTAGTCTTGTCTGGTCCACATAATATCGGTGTTTTGTTTGTACATACGTGTTCCCTTGTCTTCACATTAGTCTTGTCTGGTCCACATAATATCGGTGATTTGTTTGTACATACGTGTTCTCTATCTTCACATTAGTCTTGTCTGGTCCACATAATATCGGTGATTTGTTTGTACATACGTGTTCCCTTGTTTTCACATTAGTCTTGTCTGGTCCACATGATATCGGTGTCTTGTTTGTACATACGTGTTCTCTTGTCTTCACATTAGTCTTGTCTGGTCCACATAATATCGGTGATTTGTTTGTACATACGTGTTCTCTTATCTTCACATTAGTCTTGTCTGGTCCACATGATATCGGTGTTTTGTTTGTACATACGTGTTCCCTTGTTTTCACATTAGTCTTGTCTGGTCCACATGATATCGGTGTCTTGTTTGTACATACGTGTTCTCTTGTCTTCACATTAGTCTTGTCTGGTCCACATAATATCGGTGATTTGTTTGTACATACGTGTTCTCTTATCTTCACATTAGTCTTGTCTGGTCCACATGATATCGGTGTTTTGTTTGTACATACGTGTTCTCTTGTCTTCACATTAGTCTTGTCTGGTCCACATAATATCGGTGATTTGTTTGTACATACGTGTTCTCTTATCTTCACATTAGTCTTGTCTGGTCCACATAATATCGGTGTTTTGTTTGTACATACGTGTTCCCTTGTCTTCACATTAGTCTTGTCTGGTCCACATAATATCGGTGTCTTGTTTGTACATACGTGTTCTCTTGTCTTCACATTAGTCTTGTCTGGTCCACATACTATCGGTGTCTTGTTTGTACATACGTGTTCTCTTGTCTTCACATTAGTCTTGTCTGGTCCACATGATATCGGTGTTTTGTTTGTACATACGTGTTCCCTTGTCTTCACATTAGTCTTGTCTGGTCCACATGATATCGGTGTCTTGTTTGTACATACGTGTTCTCTTGTCTTCACATTAGTCTTGTCTGGTCCACATGATATCGGTGATTTGTTTGTACATACGTGTTCTCTTGTCTTCACATTAGTCTTGTCTGGTCCACATGATATCGGTGTTTTGTTTGTACATACGTGTTCTCTTGTCTTCACATTAGTCTTGTCTGGTCCACATGATATCGGTGTCTTGTTTGTACATACGTGTTCTCTTGTCTTCACATTAGTCTTGTCTGGTCCACATGATATCGGTGTCTTGTTTGTACATACGTGTTCTCTTGTCTTCACATTAGTCTTGTCTGGTCCACATGATATCGGTGTCTTGTTTGTACATACGTGTTCTCTTGTCTTCACATTAGTCTTGTCTGGTCCACATAATATCGGTGTCTTGTTTGTACATGCGTGTTCTCTTGTCTTGACCTTAGTCTTGTCTTGTCTGCACATATGTTGTATTGTTTGTACATTAGTCTTGTCTACAGATATGTGTAGTCCTGTGTTGTTATGCCTGTTCATATGCGCTGTCTAGATTACAAATTTGTGTTGCCTTTTTTATACATTATTACCTTGTCTACACAGTGTTGCCTTATCTACATATTAGTGTTTTCATGTGTGCATACTAATCTTGTGTTGGCTTGTCTACAAATCTGTGTTGTCATGACTACACATTAGAGTAATGTCGGCACTTTAGATTCAAAATATACAACTTTAATATTTTCAATCATTTAAGACCATAAGAATGATACAGGGTTTAAGATACCCGTGGTAAACGTGTTTGTAATATTGAGGGGGGTATGGTGTTTAATGCCACTTTCAATAATATTTCAGTTTTATCATGGCGATCAGTTTGAATGGTGGATTAAACCGGAATACCCAGAGAAAATCACTGACCTGCCACAAATCACTGACAAACTTTATCACATAACGTTGTATCGAGTACACCTCGTCTAGGCGGAATTCGAACTCACAACGTTAATGGTGATATGTACTGATTGCATAGGTAGTTGTAAATTCAACTACCATAAGATCGCAACCACAAAGGCCCCTTGGTAATATTGACTTCCGTTTTATAAGTTATTCGGTAAAACATACTGTGTAAATTTGTGGTTGTAATACAAGACACTGTTGGTTGGTTCGGTGTGGTCTCCTCGTCATTTTCTGCTTTATTTCGCCTGATTGCATTACAGATACATATGATGACCATTATAAGAATAGTTGTACCCGTGATACTTCCAAATACAATGGAGGCAACTGCACCAGCTGATCTATGAAATAAACATAATGTTTATGAGTGTTTCAATTTGCATTCAATTTATTAAATAAGTGTTAGGAGTATTTTGGTATATGCAATAAACACATCTTATGAATATTTACCTAATAATAACATTGATGTAGACATTACTTTCTTTTATATTGATGGCATTATATTTTTTATGCTTTATATTATAAAAAAAATCCATCTTTGTAAGAGACCATGGATTTTTTGTAAAAGCTTGACAGAAATATAGGAAGAAAATACAATTTCCGTAAAATGATCTATCAAAACTCATGCAATCGTAAATGAATCGAGCAAAATATTCCTTTTTTTCGTACAAAATTATAAAAAAAAAATGTTTTACTACTTTTTTCATACTAAGTTATTCCGATGGAACATGACAGGGATTTAAGAAAAAGCAACTACATCATTATTCCCGCCATTGTATTGCTCATGTCGTTTGGCCTCATCTTTCTTGGCCTACATTTATACAGGGATAGTGAATCTGATAGACCACCATTACGTCATGTATTTGTCCATTGTTTCCCCTCATCTTTCAAGAGGCAATCGTTGTGGAATTCTGATACTGGTGATGTCATACGACATATAGTAGGGTGCCCGACGAAAGATTTTTGCGAATTTGCCTTAACGGAATTACACACACCTGTATGATACATCGTTGGAATGAGGAGAACAAGCCGCATCGAAATAAAGATGTCGTCGCTATGTACTGTGGTCACGTTTTTTTTAAATTGGGGTCAAAGGTCAAGATCTAAAAATTGGAACTAACACATCACAAGTTTTAAAAGGCTCCCTTCTTCGACAAGACTGTGAAGAACTTTAAACTGGAATGCCAATTTTATTTGTTAAGCTTGATATTTTATTATTTTATGCTTATTTTTTATTTTACATTGTTTGAATATATAGCAAAAGGCCATTTTCTAAAAACAAATGCCATTTTACAATTTTCGTATATGTGAGAAATAAAAGTGACCTTGACCTGTCATAGTTTGAACATTTCTCATTTTTATTTGATATTCATTTAAAGGAAACCTTCAAATTATTTTTTAACCCTTAACATTTGACAACTGGTGGACGGATTCCAAAAAAAAAACATGTTTCAGTTATGGTACACTTTGACTAATTACTGGTAAAATATCTATTAACCTCAAACTTCGTAAAAGGTATCAAAATTCAAATTTAATGGCTTATGTGTTTGCAACATATCATTTGTAGGGTCAATCAATACTTAACGAATATTCTGTGCAAAAACATGGCAATTTATGGAAAGGTCAAACGCCATTTGTTTAAAAACGTAAGGTCTATGGACATATTATGCGTTTGGACGATGTGTGGCTACAAACCACTCTGAACACTCTAAATATCTCAGGTGTTTGGCAAATAAGAAAGTGTTCTCTTGTTAGTTTGAAAGCCCATCAACCACGTCAAGGTCAGAGTCCACTGGCAGGGGGTTTTTTTTTGTTTTTTTTTTTAATTTTGTTTGTTTGTTTGAAACATCGGCAGTAGTATACCGAAGGAACAAAGGAACAAGTCATAGAAAATGTTAAAGAAATCATAGTCCGGAGACTGGACAAATTCCAGAAAAAACATAAAACGGAAACAAGTTACGACATAACCACCACAACATATAAAAAGAACACCTTAAAAAACATTGCAACAAATGAAACTGCTATTTACTGAAAAACACATAGTACGTATGAACTTGTCTAAGTTTACTAAGCACAGAAAACAGTGATGCTTGCCTAAAACAGACATTAGACCAAGTCTCAATGAAACAGAAGACGTCAACGGGAAGTCGTGGTAACTGGACAACTATGACTAACGTGAGTTGATGGTCACAATGTTGGAAATGAGACTGTTTTATCTGAGATCATAGTTTTGATAACAACAGTTTTATTCGGTGAAATAGATGGAGACTGGATGAAAAAGAAAAAAAATCTTCATCAGTATTTCTAGATATTGCTAGGTGGGTATTTTCATTGCGGCATAAGTCGCCATCTTGGGAAGAGCAAAGGTCTGTGCAAGATAGACTTTGCTCAAAACAAATGCATCCTTTCATGCACACAGATTTTCCTTTGCAAGTACAAACAAGGTCTTGCAAAAAATCAGAAGACATCTGGCCTTTGAAATAAACTGGAACTAATCCATTCCTGTCTTCCCATCCAAATAGCACTGCAGACTTCATTGGTGGTTTTGCAACATGGGCAGTCATCCAAATATTTATCGGTAGTGAGGATCGCAAAATATGCTGAGTGAAGGTGGCTTCACAGGGTGGAAGCTTGGCCAAACATGCATCCCTCAGTGTCGCTAACCTTACCCTTCATTTGTTAAGATCGACGTGATCTTCCTTCAGTTTTCCTTTTTGGTCGTACAGTCGACAAACAAATTTACTGGCGGCATCTATAGATTTATCAGTGTCACAGTGCAAGGGTGGACAAATCTTTAAAGTTTTCTGGACTGTCTTTAAGTACTTTAAAAACGGTTCGTTTGCCAATCCCGAACAAGGATGATGTGGAATCACATCTTGTGATGGCATGTGCAGCTGGTAAATTGTTACAGAAAACAGGATTGAGGATGCTACAGATCGAATGTACGGGAATGAAAACGCCCATCCTTGGTGTTTGTGATAGAACCCGTATGAAACCATAATTCCTGTGTATGTTGCATTGAAGGAAAGTAATGGATGCATAGAATCAAGAAATCTGTATCAGGCGATTTAACAATGATCCGACCTTTGATTCCACTTTCACCGAACGTTTTGTCTGCATGGATAGCATGTAAAATCATACGAGTGTCCGCCTCTTCATGTGTACAGTATAACTCTTGGCAATCGGAGACTCCATCTCTGCAGATTTTCTTGGCAATGATTAGAAGCACCAGAAAAATACGGAACTTCCCCGGATGACATCTCAAGAGATGATAAACGATAGTGTTGCACAATCGATTCGCCAAGAAATTTTATCAATGCTTGTTTGTTGGCAGCGACTGCAAGAAACCTTTTCCAATCAGGAATCGGTCGGCCTTCTATTAAACTGAGCCATTGCCGGACTTATAACGTATCCTGCAGGATTGGTCCGTGTATTAGAAACACATGAATTAAACAAATTTTAAAACCAATCAACGGCCGACATAAAAATGAATGTTTTTAAAACTTAAAAACCACAAACAATTCTACTGAACAATTAAAACCAATATATTTGCCATAAAAGAAGAGAAAATACTAAATGCATTGAGACAGAGATCGTGCTAGTTAATGACCGGCGAGACACATCATTAACAAAAACCGGTACATAACAATCCGTGTATGACAAAGAGGAAATTTACAGTTATTTGAGTTTATATTTTGCCAATTTCTCAACAACCGCTGACATTTAAATTATGATTTTTGGCACAGATGTACATTTCATCAATATGTTTTCTTCAAAATCAAAGTACATTTATAATGTAGTGTAATTACTTTGCTTTTGTTGAAAATACGGTTAATTTGGGGTCAAATTTGAGGCTTAAAGTAAGGCTGATATACTCTTTCAAAAATCAATTATTTACATCCCGTTTTTAATTTAATTATAACTTTGATACATTATCTCTTATGTAAAAACCTTTTTAGCTATTTAGATAGCGGAGAATATTTTTATTTTTCAACCTGAAAATACCATGTACAATGTGTCAGCCGAGGGTACCTTTGAAAAACGTGAAATTAAAAAAATCGTGACCACAGAAACTTACGACGACAATTAAAAATACAAAATGTAATAATTTTTCTAGCGTTTAATACCAAAATTAGCCGTGTGTAATTCCGTTAACCCAAACTCGATAACTAAGCGTCTTTTTTAACACTGGACACCCTACTAATACACAATACAATGGCCGACGAATATGGACACGAGAACATTGGATTCCGGAAGATGAGGTATTTCGTGAAGACAATGTCTGTCATTTGCTGCCAGATTGTAAGATGGCTTTATCATCGTCAATTACGTCCACATCTCGTTTAAAGTTGGGTTCATGACCTATAACTAATATTGATGTTTTCCTTGTGTTTTATCTACTATTGTGTATTAGTAAATTGTGTCTTCTTTTCGTTCAAGTGTATGTATTATGTTTTTCGCCGCCGTTTCCGCGTAAAAACGGACATCGAGTCAACCTACGTAACATGTTTTCATATATTGACGAAAATAAGTAAAAACTAGATGTGTCGTTCCGACACGAATGTCCCCGCCGTTAATATTAAGGAACCTCGCAAATGTTTCACCCTTTTTTAATTCCCTCAGTAATGGGCTAAGAATAACAAATGAATTTCAAAGTTGATATGTAACTTATGATTATACACTCTCATACCAAAAATCAAGTCAATATCTCAAATCATAGTGAAATAAAGTGGTGACATCCAAATATTTGGCCAAATTTCAAAGTCCAAGGGCCATAGCTCGGCCAAAAATCATTGGACCGGAACGAAATGTAAACTTGATCTGTAACTTATCATTATACAACCACATACCAAGTATCAAGTC
Organism: Bathymodiolus brooksi; assembly: GCA_963680875.1. Classification (NCBI taxonomy): domain Eukaryota; kingdom Metazoa; phylum Mollusca; class Bivalvia; order Mytilida; family Modiolidae; genus Bathymodiolus; species Bathymodiolus brooksi. The sequence continues at coordinate 63,086,504 of OY804575.1, forward strand.
AATATCTCAAAGCATAGCGAAAAAAAGTGGTGACAACTAAATATTTGGCCAAATTTCAAAATATTTGGCCAAATTTCAAAGTCCAAGGACCATAACTCGGCCAAAGATCATTGGACCGGAACGAAACGTAAACTTGGTCTGTAACATATCATTATACACCGACATACCAAGTATCAAGTCAATATCTCAAAGCATACCGAAAAAAAGTGGTCGCAACTGTTTTTTTTCGGAATTACGGACATGGGTAACACTATAGTGGCCGGACATAAAAAAAAAACGAAAATTTGTGTCTTATCATAAGAAGGTATTACTTACAATGGCGAAGTATACAATTTATCATAATAATTATTATCACCATCACCATAGCAACAAGGATTATCAGTATTTGAATTACAGCATCCCCTGTCGTCACAATTACGATGGCCACTGAAGGTGTGTCTGGCGATGTGGTAATAGCAGGTCGTGCCAGCAACTGCCATTTCTGAAACAAGTGAAGATGAATAATGCATTTCATCCACAAAAATTGTTGTTTTTTTTAATGTCGCTTTAGAAAAACCTTTCATTTATTTTTCTTTTAATATGTTTATTAATGCAAAATAATCCCAAATTGGAATATAAGCATAAAACGTACAGCTCTAATATTCTTATTTATTTGACAGTGAAGAAAGAAATGACGCTCATCATCAATATTACTAAGTTCACATCTAATATAATGCTTTCTTCTCCTGACATCTTTCTGTAGCGATATTTCATCGATCGTTATTAATCTTTCAGAATTAGCCTCGTGATATATTGAAATAGGACCTAGTTTCACCAATTGCGGGGCTCAACCCCTCCAGATGGGATGTTCATATATTGTGCTGGGGGATTCAAAAACACAACTCGACCTCAGAAAGGGACGCAAAGGACTTTCTCGTGTTAGGAAAAAGACACACTTCTTGCAGGAAAAAACCCCAAATTTATTGGAAAATGTTTGTTTGACAGTCCATATCCATTAGTTCCTCTTTTCTTTGTGGCTATCAAAACATTCATTCATACATAGACCCAACCAAGAGCCGCTTTTCAACTTAATCGTGTTCTCATCATTAATATAGCTGAAATCCTATTACACTTGACATTAAACAACTTTCAATCAATCCTTGCTACAAGCCATTACTGTATACGCTACATCGGGGATATATGTAAATTTTCCACTTCAATATACCGGGTATCCATGAGTGGGCATTTTTAACCTGTGATATACACTGTACTAAAGAGTCATATCGCTACAAGCCCGCAGCCTCTGTGTTGTCAGGTAAGGTACATGTAAATTACTCTATAATCACTCCGATGACCAAAAAATAAACTAAAGCTAGTAATTTATACAGGACCGTCTTAACATCATCATACCGTAGGTCCGCGGGCAACGAAGTGCACTGGAACCCATACCTACACAACCACTCACGGGAATAAAACTGTAAATGTCGATAAAATTAAACATATATTTATTGTATTGCTACTTCCAACAAAATCAGTGTTTAAACATTAAAAACATGCCATACACAACATACATAGATTAGCATGGGGCCCCTATGCTCGTGGGCCACCGGGCAACGGCACTGAATTTATGGTATGTCTAAAATGTGTTTTACTAGTTTGTTCATATTATTATAGCATATCAAGGTGCCACCTGTGTTTCCATAGCTGTCAGAATAGAGCGTAAGTCCTAAACCTCTCTACAATAAAAACATAGATATCTAATTTAGTGCGCACGACGCGTTTCTGGAATAACCATCATTATGTACGATCAAAGCCAAAACATTTGAAAGCCAAATAATTTTGAAGTCTTGGCAAGCACGATAACCAAAGGGTATAAAACTGGATAGCGAAGCTTCAATGTCATCACTTAGGGGATACCAGTATAAAGTGATGCAACGTGCACACAGAAGACAATAGTTCCAGTGGGGTTTTATTTTACGAAGATGATGTGTGGTATCTTAGTTGAATATGTGATGATATGGCTTTAACGTGATGTCTTTAATTGATGTCAACAAATTCTAAATCTTTGCTGTTAGATGTCTGTTGGTAGATACTATTGCATGGTGTTCATGGATGGCGTATTTTATGAATTTTAAGTAGAAGACAGAACCGTCCTGTTTTTGGCATTTACATATTCCAAGGTTGTGTTGTCAATACATTCTTTCAGAATATTCAGTTATTATATCGCTAAACTTATTGGTAAAATCAGACTATAATTGCTAAATAATTTTTTTTTTAATATTATCTCTTTTGATGGAAAAATTATTACACGTTGGCCTAAGAATACCAGACATCAGTATATAACGGGAGAGCTATGGGGACAAAGATGACACCTTCGTATGTGGATGAATAACAAACAAGATAATTATAAAAACGTAGATATCAAATTTAGTGCGCACGACGCGTTTCTGAAATACCCTTCATCAGGAACGCTCAAAATCGAAAGATAGCATATTTTAGAGACCTCTTTCCAACAACAAATTTCCTTTGTTAGATTCATTGACAATGTTGACATGAAGTGGGTCCAATCCGAAGAGGAACATCAAAATTCCATTCAAACACCCATCGATTAAATTTACCTCGTGATATTTTCAAAGCTCTAGTAATATTTTCTGATACAGACACTTTAAGATAGAATCATGTCAATATATACATACTGCAAACCAAATGACCTGTATCAATATTCCCCCTCAAAGCTTTGGTCATCAACACTAAGCAAAATGTATCCCCTGTAGCGAATGATGAATCCACCACGAGATGTCCCAATGAATTTGGACTGCATTTAAGCAACACTGGATACAATGATAAGAATATTGAACAGAATGTTTTGTCCTGTTGAGGGTTAGCCTTAGTGTTATGGTATTTAACGCCACTGATCACAATATTTCAGTTATATCATGGCGGTCAGTTGTATTGGTTGATGAAACCGGAGTACCCGGCGACCTGCCGCAAGTCACTGACAAACTTTGTCACATGTACAACTCACCACGAGAGTTATTCGAACTCAGACCTTTTGTTGTGGTAGGCACTGCTTGCATAAGTAGTTATAAATCCAACTACCATACGATCATGACGTGTAACGCCAACTTTAGCATTATTTCAGCTATATCGTAGTATACAAACGTATGAATGGTATGATTATCAGAGTGATTGTGATCGAAACCAAACATTTCCCCTTATAATCACTGTATTTGATCTCCATGCACACTATTGATGAGAGGCCGTGGATTATGAAAGATATACACTGATTCGTCAGAAATATATGTTTGTTTTGTATTTACTAAAATATTATATGTTATTCAGCTATCAGACAGGGTATATAATGTGACATTCCCGGCTTAGGATCTATATTCCCTGAGGCGCAGCCGAAGGGAATATATATCGTAAGCCGGGAATGTCACATTATATACCCTGTCTGATAGCTGAATAACAGATATATTACGGATTTAACCATCTTTTTTTAAATATAACATCCAACTGTATTAAATAAATTTGCCTCTTTTATTTTCATTTTTCGTATCTCTAGATGTCCGTTTCCGTACCTTTGACGTCATTCTTCAATGACGTCAAAATATGTGTCACGTCATATTTCATGTATAGGGTGTTTCATGAAGGAAAATACTGTACTAAATTTCTAAATCAATACAGTTTCATATGTAGTAAATTTTATAAACTTTATAAATATAACATTGATATATCACATAACAAAACAACGGGTTTGCGAAACAGTTTCAATAATTTAAATGTTAACAACATGTAAATAAAACCTTGGTGTGGCCCCATGACGTCGAAAGTTTTCAAGGCTCAAAGTTTTGTTTATTTGTTATGGTACAGCCGTGGAACATAGGAGTTTGCTGAATCGATCAGGTATTTGTGACGGAATTAACCGTTGTTATATTTTTTGTTCATGCAGCCGTTTTGAGTATAAAAACAGCATTTAATTTGGTAAAAATACATTTATTATTCCGTATTATACCATTGATTCAGTGAAGCGTAATGTTTTGTCGTCCATGTTTTAATCGTTTTTGGGGACTGAAAATATATACCCCGTCTGTTTTCCGAATATATGCTGACATTCAGGGTTGAATAACCAATGAAAATATGCGTAACAAACTAAATTCGTAATATAGTGTTACATGTATACTTTATTTTGAGCACTGAATATCTATCTTATTTAGGTGTTCATCCTTTTTATCTTTGTCTTGTATGGAGTGTACCAAACTCTAGCTCTAAATATATTGGACATTTTGCAACAGCTCAGGACTGTTAAGGAATGGTCGTTGGTGGCCGGTTACAAGGCAAACTTTTCAACAACAACAAAAAATTTAGAAAAAAAGTACGATTACAATTGACAATGACTGTCAAAAATATTTCACAAATAAGAGATGTCAAATTGAAGTCGGAAAGGGATATCGCAATGTTTATTTTTGTTATATTTACTGTTCATGGTGTTGTTGCACACGTATTAGACGTTAGTGGCTATCGTGATCGTATGTAAGCTTGATTTACAACTACCTATGCAATCAGTGCCTATTACCACTAAAGTTGGGAGTTCGAATCCCACTCATGACGATGTGTACTCGATATAACCTTATGTGATAAAGTTTGTCAGTGATTGTAATGGTAAGCGTGCTCGACGCAAGTGCAGTAGATCGTGGGTTCGAGCTCCATTCGAGTCAAACCAAAGGCTATCCAATTGTCATTTGATGTTTCTCTGTTAAACGTAAGAGTAACAGAAAAGACTGGTTGACTCGGTATCGGAATGTGTCCGGGTAGTAACATTCATAGCCGCGAACTGTTGTTTCAATGAGCTGGCACAATTAAAATCCAAATAAGCGTGTTGGTCGAATACAAAGCGGCGATTGAAATATGACTTGTTCTTGCCATGATATAGCTAACCAAAATTTCTCCCTTGACGTTAAACAACAATCACTCACTCACTCCGTTTTCATAACTTTTCTGAAAAGTTTGCATTTCTCTCTGTGTTCATTTTAATATGAGTATTTACCGAAGATAGAGTACAGTAAATTTCATGACATTGGTTTCATAAGTATATTTACATACGAAATGTATTAAATATGTCTAGCCGTTTGTTGTATGAGACAGTTTTAAACTGGCAAATATTGTATTATATTTAAATTCTAACTCTAACTGCTCCGGTATAACTGAAAGATTTTTGAAAGTGGCGTTAAACATCATAACCATATTAGACGTTATTAAGTGTAAGTTGTTCTATCCCGAGTGGGATTTGAAGCCACATCGTTGGTACAAAGTAACATCTATTCTCGTATAGTATTAACATAATCGCGAACCATTTAGCACTCTCTGCCAAATCCACTTTAAAAAATATAGGTTCATTAACCGAACCGAGATTATTTTTTTTCCATTGAGATTTTGATATTCTCAATTTAGTTTGTAAGCCGTGGTTCATCGAATTTTGCCAAATATTTTACTTTTATAAAAACAAAATGCATACCAAATGATGAGTGTTTCATTATTTAAATATTGTGGTAGAAATTATTTAATTGATATGTTATGCAAAAAATGACCACATACCTGTTAAAAATGAGAATGTGCAATATCCTAACAAACATAAATTGTTTATCATTTTCACCTGCTAAGGTAGAACCTAAATAATTTGGACATCCACAATGCCCTGGTATTTTAATAAATCATTGACCATGAAGTTGTGAATTAGGACTTTATTTTAGTGTTATGACATTTAAACTCTGATCCTGTTACGTCTAAATTTGTTTACTATTAGTAGTAAACCTGTGAGAAATATTGTTTCATCCACAATGTTAAAAAAATATTATAACAATTGGAGTATATACTGACACAAATAGTAGATTTTAAAAATCATGCAGCCCACATAATGTCAACATGTTTGTGCCTGTCCCAAGCCAACGACATACATGTATGTCGTGGTTTCGTTCATCGTGTTCAGTGAGTTAAGATGAGATGAGGTTGTTAGTTTTGTTGGTAGAATGTATGACCATCACTGTTTAAACGTTGATGTTGGTAGAATGTATGACCATCACTGTTTAAACGTTGATGTTGGTAGAATGTATGACCATCACTGTTTAAATGTTGATGTTGGTAGAATGTATGACCATCACTGTTTAAACGTTGATGTTGGGAGAATGTATGACCATCGCTGTTTAAACGTTGATGTTGGTAGAATGTATGACCATCACTGTTTAAACGTTGATGTTGGTAGAATGTATGACCATCACTGTTTAAACGTTGATGTTGGTAGAATGTATGACCATCACTGTTTAAACGTTGATGTTGGTAGAATGTATGACCATCACTGTTTAAACGTTGATGTTGGTAGAATGTATGACCATCACTGTTTAAACGTTGATGTTGGTAGAATGTATGACCATCACTGTTTAAACGTTGATGTTGGTAGAATGTAATGACCATCACTGTTTAAACGTTGATGTTGGTAGAATGTATGACCATCACTGTTTAAACTTTCTTTTCACAATGAACGGGCACTTTAAGCGTAATTTTCAAATAACTAACATTACTTTGTTTTAAAAATAAATAAATTCATATATCTATAGAAGTTTACAACGACAGGTTCTGAATACGTTAAATCTTACGATCAAGACCATACATGAGCATCTTCTGTAATTAATTTGTTTAGACTAATAAAAAACAGTTTTTAGTTGTGCCGACTACTGTCAGATTGCTGGAAAAAAAGTCCTTGACAAGCTTTTTTAGAATTCGGCCAAAGTTTTAGTGTCATGTTTTTTCCTTTCGAGGTACTACGCCTATCATAATTATCATTTCAGTTTGATTTTGATTTCCCCCCTGGTATAGACCCCCTTCTTACATATCATAGGCATAATCCATACTCCACATAATACTACATATATACTTCGAGTACTTGGAATAATACTTCATACCAATTGGATAAGCGCACAGAAAGTCAAAAGACATAAAGTCACATTTTTATAAGACAAAAAGTCACTTGCTCAGCATCTACATTTGCATAATTTAAAGCAAATAAAATATTTTATACTCAAAATTGCTTAATATATTGTGTATATAAATTGAAAATAAGTAAAATGAAAATAAAAGGGTTTTCAGTATTTGTGATCGTGTAAATATTTAATCAATTTTACATACATCTGTTCATAAATTTAATACGATGTCAATTTACAAATAAAATCATTTTTCACGTAATAATCTTTGTTCTATCTTTACCTTGAAATACAGGTAATCATGGATCATGATGTAATTTAAAACCTCATTCATGTTATTTGTAGGTGAACTTTTGACCTGTGTTGGTCAATGGCGATCTTACGTTATCAGTTGAAGATTACAGAGAGACGCGATATAAACCCGTGAACAGGATCGTAAGGTTAAAAATTGCTTCATATTCAAATAATATTTTTTTAAATGAACATAAAAACATTTGTGATACATTTTACATATCTAACTAGATTTATTGTTTAATGAGAAGTATATTCAAATAAATATAATTAGTAAATTTGACCAGGTAATTGCTGTAATTGTATTTGTTCTCTCATGACCTTGTAAGACAGGTAATCATGGGTCATTGATGATGTAATTTAAAAACTTTCTCGTTGTTACATGTAGGTGAACTTTTGACCTGTATTGGTCAATGAAGAAGTTACGTCATCCATTTGAAGATCGCACATAATGAGGTTGCGGAACATATGTGAAAAGGATCGTCTCAATGTTAAAAATGTTGTATTTTCAAAAAATATTTTCCAAAAAGCATAATCATTAATTTGTAATTTTTTACGGATAAAATTATGTTCCAATATTATATCGACCATAGAAAATTAGAAATGCATTACCGGTATATATCTATTCTAAATTGGGGCCGTGTGGTCGTGAACGTATGAGAGATGGATTTACAATCACCTGTGCAATCATGAGTGCCAGTTGTGAGTTGTGTTATATGAATGAAATTGAAGGAAATTCATATCCTAGAATATCCGTATTTTTATCATTCATAAACAAATACCGGTATTAATACGAAAAAGCGAAATAAATATTTCGACTTTTCCTGTTCTTATTTTGCTTTTTCGTGAAATAATATTGTTTTATCGCTTTTCCATAACTATGCTATAAGCACAAAACTTACTCAACTACGTATATTATGACCACAGTTCTGTCCAATTAGAGTCGCGCTGTTTTAATATAAAATAAGTTAAACAATATTGATTGGTGTTTAACGCCAACTTTAGCAGTATTTCAGCTATATTGTGGCGTGAGCAAATTTTATCTATTAAGTTAAGCTTAGACACCTACCCTTAGAAATAAAACATACTTGTCTAATTAAACAAGAAATGTAGGAATATTTATTTAATTTCGAAAATTATGTTAACTGTTATACTAATTCAAGAAAACGACATTATTTATTTATTTGATACATGTAAGCAATGAGCCTTTACAAGCTAATTATTTATAATTAAATTGTCAATACATTTTATTTGTCAATACATTTTTGTATATTACATCATAATTTACTATCAATTGTAAAGGTTAAACTTTTAACCTCTCGGTCATTGTGTCATTATCGGTTTAATAGACCCATTTAGAAATCGATGATCAATAAAATCAAGGAAATAATGAATCTGTTAAAGACTAGTAATACATATATTAAACAAGTTTTGGGTATGCTATGTTGCCAGTTTCTCTGGATTGTCTATTGTTGCCCCTTCGGTGTTCGCTAACATTTATTTAGACCCAGATAACTAACATAATTTATTATTTTAGATTGATGAAATGAAATATTCTGATTTTCAAGATTTGTTCGCATTATTCTCCACTTTGAAAAGCCATTGAACGTGTTTTTTCTTACTGAATTAGAATTAACCGTTTCTAGTATGAATTAAAATGAAGGAATAATAATATAAATGAAGATCTCGCTGAAAATAACACATTTTACTTAAAACAAATTAAAGCAATACAATGGTAAACTATTGGCGTTTTTATCTCTCGCAGTCATAGTCGGGTTTTCAATCATGACCACCACTCGTATCACGATGCCCAATTTTAACTTCTATATAAAGAACAAAATATGTCACATCACATCCCACTTATAGTACACCAATATCGAGTTTGCGTGCATGTTGTTTGTGAACATAACAAAGGCTATGTTGGTCCTAGGTTGAAGTCATCGCTACAAAAAGTTTGTGGTCGTCGTCACGAACTGGTTGATGTTAAGAAATATCCATTGCTCAAACGGCTGTTGTCTTATAAGAAACAGGAACTGCTTACCCGACGAGCTGCTGTGCTCACTCCCGGGGTTTTAGTGGGATCAGTGTTGCTGAATTTTTTCCGGTTATATGCCTTCACGTTCTTAGTTTCATGTTGTGATGTCCGCTACGATTTCCTCATAAAACAATGTTCGGTTCGTCTGTCACTAGTTGTTTGTAGGAGGAGCTCATGTCTATTTGTTTGTATGCAGTGGTGCCCGACACCACCTGACTATATAAGTAACATGACGGGTGTCTTATAAGAAGCAGGAACTGCTTACCTGTATTCACCCCGCCTTTAGGTGGAGTCCGTGTTGATCATCTTTTTAGTTCTGTGTCTTGAGTGCAAAATGTTACGGATGTTTCTGGATTGTAAATTCTTGATTGCCCCTTTGGGTTTCTCTTACTTTTAATATTATTTAAAGGTACGATCACACTATGCGATTTCCAACGATTCTCCATGCATCTGCGGCACAGATACAAAAAAGTGTTATGTTGTGTTGTCACAGTTCGTCTTTCCATTCGATTTTGATACAATTTTTAATTTCTTTTACCGTTCTCACGTTACGATTCTCAGCAGACTGTCGGATGGAAACAGGAAGTCAACTGATTTTGTAAAGTCGTTTCGATTCGAGATTCGTTTTCACACGATATATGTTTTTGTGGAAAGCCCGTTGAAAGGAAAAATCGAATGGTAAATCGTATCGTGTGATATCTCCTTAAGTCAAGGATTTTGTTTTTAAATGGACCGTCTCGTCGTTTTTCGGAAGATACCAACATGCAACTTGTTGAAAATTATTCTGCCATTTGCGTACAGATGAAAATAGATGGTATCGACAATTTTATTGTAATTCAAATTTGACATTGTTTTTTCCATAATCTTTTGTACTATTGATGAACATATGACAACTTTTGCGTCAGGAAGAATTAATATGCTATGTATAAAGTTCAGGAGGTCTTTATAACAACGCTTTTAATCAAGATTATATGTGAGGGTTAGCATTTTACTCAAATGTGGAAACCATTTGCATGACCGCATCATTTCATTAAGCGAGGATGTTTGTACGCATACAATTAGCTTAAACCCTCCACCTTTTATTGCAATGTCTGTACCAAACTAGGACAGTGAGCTGTGACGTGTGCTAGGGGGATGGATGTTATCTTTTTCTACGATTGTTCTAATTGGATTTTGGAGCTATGCTGACGGTGTGATATTTTTTGTTTTTCATTTTGTAAACTGTCATCTTTATGTAAAACAAAAGAAAAAGTGAAATTAATTGGACATTTTATTACCCAATTGATGGCGTTGAGGGCACCTGATTTCAAATGTTTTCCAGAATGGCATGGTATTATATAAGAGTATATCCACAGTATTGTTAAGCCGTTCGGAGTTCACCCAATCCGTAAACCGGACGTATTTTCTTTCTTCAACTTATTTGGACAATAAATCAATACGTACAATAATTTGAACTTTGAACAGTCGCTTTTAGTGAGTAATGAGTGAATATTGTTTAACGCCAACTCAGCAATTTTTCAGCTATATCATGGCGAGAACAAATTAAGTTTCAATAAGGAGATGACGAGGTCCGATTTGTACTAGACCAATATGCTTAGTTGGATTTTTTATAGTGCTAACTCACTGAACCAACAGTCCGTGCATAGACATGTCGCTCCACTCGGACACATTATCCTGATTCCGAACCAACCAGTCTTTGCTCTTTCTCATTAATGCTGCGTGCTTAGCAGAGAAGTAACAAACACGAATTTTATAATCTTTGGTTTGATCCGATCGGGGCTCGAACCCACGGTCTACCACACTCAACCGATGCGGCTAGAGTTGCTTTATATATTATTTATATTTTTATAATATTAAATTGTTAATTTGTATAAAAATTAGTTATTTCTGCTATATGTTTAGACTCATTAAATGCAGATACAAATTTCAATTCACAGTTCTGCATTTGAAATAAAAAGTATCCCGCCGAGATAAGCTATGTCATCCAATGATTATCTCCATGTCTCCAATAGGTTTCCATGAAGTTTTTTACTTATCAAAACGGCTGTAAAGTGTCAAAGAAGCCAAAAAATATACAAAAAATGAACTTTAATATACATTTACATGTAGTTATAACAATAAAATACAGTTTCCACAACCATAACAAATCAAACAATATCCTAGCAAAGGTATTTTGGCGTAACACCACAATATAGCATAATATCAATGAATTATGAATCACCATGGTAACAAAATACTGATACGCAATACCTAACTCTCAGATATAACACTATAAACATGTTCATTCCATTCTGTACATGACGTTGAATTTGAGTGCGTTGCAGTCTTTGGTGTTGAATCAGCTTGACGTTGAATTTGCTGTGCTAGTCTTCCTTGGATACTGGTATTATTTACAACAATGTTATATAGCGGTGGCAGTTCAGTTGCGTCGCCCGTGTCATATGGCGGTGGTAGTGTAGATGTATTGTCCATGTTATTTGGGGGTGGCAGTGCAGATGTATCACTCGTGTCATACGGCGGTGGCAATGTAGATGTATCTCCGGTATTATTTGGCGGTGACAGTGCAGCTGTATCACTCGTGTCATACGGCGGTGGCAATGTAGATGTATCTCCGGTATTATTTGGCGGTGACAGTGCAGATGCATCGCTCACGTCATATGGCGGTGGTAATGTAGCTGTATCTCCAATGTTATATGGTGGTGGCAGTGATGTATTGCAGGTGCTATATAACGATGGTTGTGTTGATGAATTGCTTGTGGTGTATGCTAACTCTGTAGAGCACGTCATAAATTCAATATCAACATTTCCTCCTGATGATGGCAGTATGTCTAGAAGCAGAAACATTGATATATGTATTTATTAATCTTTAAGATTGTGTAAAAATATAAGCAGGTAAATAAATACTTCAGTGGATGCTCTTATCTATTTGGACATGGTTTTGCATGAATTGAAAATGATCTTCATATGCCTTTATAAAACATCTAGGGCATCGATAACATAAATGTGCAATAAATGATTGTATCTGTTAAAAACAAAAGGTGCTTTAAAGACTTGTAACAAGAATGCATTTTTTCCCTTTGACCATTTTATGGTTTATATACCAGAATGTAAGCAACAGATAAGAACTAATAAATTATGCACGCAGATACGAGATATTGCACACTATAAATCTGAACTATAGTTTTATTACTCTCGGAGAACCGTGCAATAATCAACGACCTAGATGTGATATTGCATGGCTTCATGTTACAAATCATTTATACCGCGGTTTTCCGAGTTAAATAGTTAAACGATTTCACGCTTCGCATTCAATTGTTTAACTGTTTATCTCAGAAAAACCGTGGTATAAATATTATTTCTTTATAATTACATTACTTCCGTTTTTCATTGAAATGTTACAATATGATTGGTTATGAAGTGGTCACATGATTATAAAAGAGATGTTTTACATCCCGATAAAACTCAAACCCGAACTTGCACGTGCCTCCATGACGACGTCAGATGTAAACAATCAATGGCGTAGTAATTTCCAACAGCAAATAATCTAACACAAATACAATTCACAACGAAAAATTGAACTATATTAAATTTTGGTGTGATTTAATTGTAATTATAAGAATTTAATGCATTTTTTTGTAGTTTTATAGGCGTGTAAAAGCGTGGACCGAGACACATTTTTTGTGTGAAGCGCTTCATACAAAATGTGCTTCGGTCCACGCTTTTACACGCCAATAAAACTACAAAAAAATGCATTCAATTCTTAAATAAAGGTAACCCTCAATCTTAACCTGTCGAGCAAGAGCAAATAACTTATGAATTTTCTTACTGAATCACGGTACAAGTTGTACTAGACCAGCACACCTTCTGTGTTCTAATAAAAACAACAAATCTAGACGAGTCCTTATATCTAAACAGTTTAAAACATTTAATTATTTGACAATGTAAATGACAACCTCAAATACTACGATACAAGACCTCTAATACAGATATACTTCTCAATAGTGGAGTAATTGTCTTAAGATGTTATAATACTATTTAGTCCAAATTATACGCGTAAGGTATGGAAATTATATATCACAAGAGAACATCGAGATTTCATGACTCCATTATTGTGGGTAGAATAGTGTAATAAAACGTAGATTTCTAATTTAGTGCACACGACGCGTTTGTGGAATAAACTTCACCAGGCAGGCTCAAAATCGAAAGATTGGAAAGCCAAATAATTTAAACCTTCACCATTTAATTGAATATATAAAGTACAAGTACGATACCAGGAAAATTAAAATTCACTTGTGTTTGTCTTTGGTTGGTTTCTGATTAAACTTTTCTTATTATTTCAACCGCTGTAATGGTTTGATATTTTGTTTAATATCAAATCGAATATGAATTGTTTCGTCAGCACTAAATATATAATACTCACTACATGTATTTGATGCACTGACATAAGCGATCGTCGGTGATGAGGTAATCACGTGTCCGCAGTAACTTCTCTTGTTTGTCCTGTTGTCACATATACATATGATGATAGTAATAAATACACTTAAACCAAAGATACTGCCTATCACGATTCCTATTATAGCTCCAGCGGATCTAATTAAAATTAAAAAAGTATAAAATTGAAAAATGCCAAAAACAACCATGGCGATATCAATGTATTGTTACATGTAATACAGTGACTTGAAACCACTCTTATACATGATAAAAAGTTCTGTTAAGTTATAGATAAATATAGTTTATTTTCACTTTCATAATGTTTTTAACCTAATGGAGAATGCGAGATTTGAGAATGGGAAACTCAAGTTAATTATGATTAACTTACAGGTGATTCGATTACTGTAGGAAAGTGTCTAGTAGCCTTAATAAAAACGTAGATATCAAATATTAAGTGAGCACGACCACAGGGGCTAGGTGCGTCCGAATAAAAAAAAAAAAAAAACTATATAATACTACAAGGGGGCGAACTCACTTGCTTCCATTTTTTTAAGTCGTCGTGTTAAATTGATCGTAACTTCGGAACGCCTTAATATTTTCAAAAAATGTTTTCACCAGTCGAAAGTCAAGTAATTTTCCTTTCCAAAGAGACCCCAATTGTTAGTGTAGGCCTCCGAACTGCTGAGGTATCATACACGAACCAAAACAAAACGGCGTGAAAATCCGAAGTCGTACAAACGCTGGGTTGACCACTTCCCATCTGTGTACAGACTTTCCCATGCGTAAACGAGTCATTTTGACTAGCTAAATACTTTCATCCATTCAAATTATGTTAAAATTTCTTACCTTACGCCAATTTATATGTCCTTTAAGTCTGTTTTTGAAAGAAATTCCCTTTACATCCTTCACAAACGCCATAGACTTGAAAATTGAGAGAGTTCTAACGGGCTTTTTGATTGGCTGAAACAGATTGTGCAGCCAATCAAAAAGCCCGTTAGAACTCTCTCAATTTCCATAAAAAAATGGAAGCGAGTGAGTTCGCCCCCTTGTAGTATTATATAGTATTTTTTTTATTTTTATTTTTTTTCGGACGCAACTAGCCCCTGTGAGCACGACGTGACGCGTTTCTCGAATAATCAGGTACGCTCAAAGCCGACAGATTGGAATTTAGGAGCAATAAAATGAAAGGGCATAAACAAGATAGCCAAAATGGGCTAAGATCGCATATGCCAGAGGGAGGAGAACCGTAGTTTTAATCATAATTAACTTATTTAGATGTGGATGGCGGTGCTCTACCTGACATCAGTAGAATTAGACTAGTGGTCAGAGATCAACTATAAGGTTTGATGATGTCCTCTGAGTATCACGCTGTATCATCTGCTTAATTTACGGTCGGAAAAGATGGAAGTACTATGTCGTCTGTGAAACACCATCATGAAATTAGTTCTGTTGTTAAGAGCAACATGAAAAATAAAGGAATGTCCTAAATACCGGTACTTCAGGTTTACTTCAAATACACCGGAAATGTAATTTGAAGTTACATGTATGTTGTGATTAGCACCATCAAAGTATTTATCCCTGGTACAAAAAAAAAATCTCCAGACTATTTCACTAGTATAGCTATTTTGTGGGACTACTTACACGTTGTAGGAATATGGCCACCCTCTGTCGCTATCATTACAACATGGTATGTATGCATCAGAATTACAGCACCCATAGCTACAAAACGTACTGTCACTGTAACCGTATTGCTCTATGAAATAATAACACGAGGAAGCATCTACGAACTCTGCAATAAAACATAATGATTCGTTAATTATTTTAATATGATTAATAAAATTAAATTAAATTAACAATAAGGTTGAACGCTACAAAACAAGACACTCATCTTTATTCTATATATATCTTTATTTCTGGTAACCTTTGTATATACCGGTATGTATATGTGTATCTGTTATTTGTTTGTATTATTTATTATCTGTATACCATTGTATTAACAAGACAAGACAAGCATCTTTATTCTCAAATAAACCATAAATTACAATGGTATAGAGAAGTTACAACAGAAAAATCAAATAGATAAAAAAAAAAACGTAAGTTTTGATTATCAGAAGGGGAAAAGAGAGGATACGATTGGTAGGGTTGGAACATTATTGCCTTGTAATGGGCCACCAATGACTAGTGATAATCATGGTGTACGATATTCGCCAAACAGGAGGCAATCAGTTACATAGAGTCATAAGGACGATTTGCGTATTAGATTCGTCCAAGCACATTACGCAGGGGAGAAAATAGGTCCTACTGTACCACGGCGGTTTGCATACTGTAGAAACTTGCCTCTGTTATTTGTTTGTATTTCGAACACTTTTTAAATTGTCTTGGAATACAGATGTAGATCGTGCGTTCGAGTCACGATTCGGTCAAACCAATTACTATGAAATTTGTATTTGCTGCTTCTTCAGTAAACTGGCAGCATTTCGGGGAGACTGTTAGTCTCGGAATCAGGATATTGTGTCCGAGTGGAGCAACTTGTCTACCCACAGACTGTTGTTTCAGTGAATCAGCACTATAAAAATTAAACCAAGCGTGTTGGTCTAGTTCAAAGCGGACTTCATCATCATCTCATTGAAATGCAACTTATATAATTTCAGTTTTGATCCAAGGTGTTAAAACATTTGGCTGCATATTTTTATCTTTACATTACAAAATAAAATTAGAAACAATATACCGAGTGTCATTAGCTCAGCAAACATGACACTTATTAATTTAATATAATATATCTTTATTTCTCATAACCAATTTTTCAAAGGTACAGAGATAACAACAATATAAGACATATTATTACATTTAAAGGAAGATAGAAGGTGGATCAACCTGGAGGACATACCCTCATATTTATAATTCTGATATATTTACACATATTACATAAAGCGCTAACTGATTTTGAATTCATCAGATTACAAAACTTGAGTATATTTGGTCTATTTATTTAATTCATGTATACAATTACATGTAATCCGTTTGAGGCTGAAAACTATGAGTATACATGTATATAAAAAGATCGGATTAACAGAAACCCGTTTGTAATAATACATGTAGATCAATAGGTTACATCATCATTTTCTAACACCTGTAAAGTTTAAACTTTTGACCTATCAATTATGTAATGATTATTTAAATGACCTAGTTACGGAACACTTACGTTGTTGTAATAGTACATTCACAATTAAATTTCGGTAATATTTCTACAACAGAGTCAACGAAATTTGTTAGTTCTGTCAGACGTGACCTGCAAAATTTGGGCAGATTTTGCTAAGGACTGACACAATGTTTTGCAATAGAAAATTAATGAGGACTGACATTTTTTCCACTAGGACCACCAAACACATATGCAATTTCGTGAACCCAGCTACAATTTGTTAAATATCAATAGTAAAATTGCTCGTTTGCTTATTTATTTGCTTGCTTTTTAGTTTTGTAGTAAAATGCCTCATAATCAATTCTGTATATGCATATTTCTGGTATAACAAACAGAAAACATGCAAACATTTCGTATCAGACGTTTAATAATAGAAAATTAGAATTAAAACGTCATTGTAATTTGTATACGACTTCCTTCATATAATTTCAAATTGTACAAGAGTATAATTGGAGTGTTCTGTTCACCATATGAGGATGACGGTTGATAGGTACATTTGTGTTTGTTAAAATCATGACGTGATACAACATAAATAGAGCATTGTATGCGTTACAAGTATGCAATAAACGAGTCCAATGTCATCAGAGAATTGAAAGGAACCCAGTTTTTCTAATTTTCTGGGTGTTGATGGGCTTTAGAATATGCTAATTTGGTTATAATCCCGCGTATTATTAAAATCTGAGTAGACTACATGAAAATATAAATATACAGAAATAACAGTAACATGATGCTTAAGTCATTTTATGACGTTGTTTCGGTGTCACTTGTATATCAATGGATATCAAATATCGAGTACAAATAACACAATTTCGACGAAGGCTATTTTCTTGTGTTGCTAAATCCAAAATTTAAAAATACATGTCTTGCCCCCTCCCCAAAAAAAAACAAACAAACGAAAATCGCGTAGCGTTATCTTAAAACAATATGTCAATATGCGCTTGAAAAAATCCTCGCATTTGATTTGTACACACTGCTTCGTTTTTTTTCTACTCGTTATATTACTTTTTTCTGTTGTAGATTATTGCGACACGCCAATGAAATCTTATATCTTATATACTTATGATCAACAACTATGTATTGTAATTATACTGTCCACTGTTGAAAAATATATGTTTATTGTAAATTAATTTGCAAAAAAATAGTTAAGATAGTTTTCCATATAATGGAAAAGTCTCATTTTAATTTATAACAAAATTCGGATATTTCATGAATTTATAAAATAAATAATTTCAACGATTTTTTCCAATTAATTTTCTAAAAAAATCAACTGATCTTTTATGCAGAAAGTAGCATTATAAAATACAATTTCTTACCTAATGTTAATGCTAAAATATAAAATCCTAATGGTCCAAACATTTTCTTCGCTATGCTATTCATTATTATAGAAACAGGTAAATATCAATAATTAACAGGTATTTTATAGTAATGCAACCGTCAAGTTAATCCTGAATCTAGTACATTTAAAATGTATAAGTCGCCATTGACGCGTAAAACGGCAAAATTTACAAAGGGGAGTTAACTCAGACGAGCATATGGTAACATAAAAATCAATTAAAGGAAAATAAAATAGAAAGTACAGATGGTTAGGTTATTAGAAGGAATGAGGTAAAGTTTGGTAAAATTCCATGCAGTGTGAAAAGAGAAGATTGTGGATTAACGCTAATATGGTGACGACACAAGACGATAGATAGCGAGCTATATATACCGATGCACGGAATTTTCATAAAAAATACTGTACATATATGTAGCTTTGGGATTAAAAAAAACTTGCCCGATCTCGGCTAATTCTATTTTTGTTTTTCAAGAATATAAATTTGAAACGCTTAACCATTTTGAAAAAAAAGAACACAAGCGTTCAATTTTGACTCTGAGGGGATAACGAACTATATTACATATATTTTGTTACTGGAGATTTTAAAATAGTTCAAGACAAAAACGTTGAATATTTTCTATGAAAGCAACCTAAGTAATATTATTCTTCTAAGATCAACGGGAATAGAAGTTGCTTTATATTACAACACATAGACTTGACTATACGTGTGTAGAATCGGAATATACAGTTCTTGTAACATGAATTCGTTCTTTTCCTTTGACCTTTTTATGGTTTATATACCAGAATGTAAGCAACAGCTAAGAAATATGAAATAATACACATACATACGAGATATTGCACACTTTAAATCAGGGTTGTAATCTTATTACTCCCAGAGAGCAGTGTAATAATCAACGACCTACTGTCCATGGACATAAGACAAGTATTCGTCACCTTCGATTTTTTACTATATATTTCATATAAAACCACATTTTTTCAAAAAAATATTTTAAAGCTATCTCTGGGCAGATTTTTATGAAATTTATTTCAAGACACGCAGAATTCTTTGAATTTTATTTGTTTATCTGATAGTAATTTTTGTCTGCATGGTTTTTGTTTTCTGGTGATTTAAACACAAATGTTGATTTATCCGATTTTATTTTTGTTAAAATATATAGCAAATTGTCTTTAAATCATAAGAAAATAAAAGCAATCTAACGGAAAATCATGCTAAAATAAACAAATAATTTTGAAATATTTCTGCTTCTTCTGGTGCAAAAATGATCAAAATCCGTTTAGAAATGACTTCACAATTATTTTTTTTTTAAATGTGGTTTTATATTAAATATATAGCGTAAAATCGAGGGTGACGAATACTTATGGCCATTGACTGTAGATGTGATGTTGCATGTCTTCATGTTACAAATCATTTATGCCACTGTTTTTTCGCTTCGCTTCGCGTTCGATTGCTTAACCGCTTAACTCGGAAATCCGTGGTATAAATAAGACTTGCACATACAGCATACAACTCACAAACTTGTACATATATGAAACAGAACAAAAGAATGTCTCATTGAATAAGAGTACGCAGTACAAAATAGCATTATGAGTTAGAAATAGATCAAATGTTCCCGGTGAATCCAAGAATACAGCAAGGAACTAGATTATTAACTTCACTGTAAGAGTGTTAACGACGAGATTCTAGACAATGTTACATGACAAGATGTGGATTAGACTAATACTATTTTGATAGTGTTTAACATTCAATTATTTGTCAAACAGTTGTATACCTTTTATTTTACCATTAATAGTACTTACGATATTTTCTGAATGATCTTACCTTTTAACATAACACAAAAGATCAACAATCTTATGATGATCTTGAAGATGGTCATGTCGTTCATTTTGTCCAATTACACGTGTTCACTGCTTTGAGTTCCGTGCATATGTCCAGTACGATTTCCACACGAACGGCATATTTGGTTCGTCTTTACTTTCATTTGCTTTGTAGATGTTCATGTTTTATTTTTGTTATTTGAAGTTATTTACGTAATAGCCCACAGCTATTTTGATATCAGATGATGTTCGTGTCACTTAACAATAGTAAAGCGATGGATGCCACTAGTGGAGCAGGAACTGCTTACGCTTCCAGAGCACCTGAGCTTACCCCTGGTTTCAGTGGGATTCGTGTTCCTCAATATCTATAGTTTTTAGCTCACCTGTGTGAGCTATTGCCATCACTTGGCGTCCGTCGTCCGTCTAAACTTTTCAAAAAATCTTCTCCTCTGAAACCCCTGGGACAATTTAAACCAAACTTGGCCTAAATCATCCTTAGGGGGTTCCCTTTAAAATTTATGTCCGATAGCCACGTCCTCCATCCAAGATGGCCACCATTACTAAAAATAGAAATTTCTTCAAATGGACAAAACTGCTTTATTTTAAACCAAAATGTGCCCAAATTTGAACTGTATAAGCATAATGATGAGCTTTTTAACATATACTACGGGATTTTTTATGAACTTTGAACTTTTGCCGATTTTGACCGATTATGCAAATTAGGCATAAATAAGCAACAAATCATTTAAAAATCTTCTTCTTAGAAACCACTTGGCCAATTTCAACCAATCTTTGTCTGAATGATTCTTAGGTGGTCCCCTTTCAAATTTGTGTCCGTCAGCGCCGTTCTGTATCCAAGATGGCCGCCGTTACTAAACATAGAAATTTCTTCAAATGGCCAAAACTGCTAAAATTAAATTAAATTAAGCAAAATGTGCCCAAATTTGAACTGTATCAGCATAATGATGAGCTTTTGAACATATATTACGGAATTTTTTATGAACTTTGACCGATTATGCAAATTAGAAAAAAGGGGGGATGAAATTAAAAAAAAAATCTTCTCCTCTGAAACTACTGAGCCAATCTCAACCAAGCTTTGCTGAAATGATTCTTGGGTGGTCCCCTTCCAGAATTGTGTCCGCCATTTCAGACCTCCGACCAAGATGGCCGCCACAGCCGAACTTAATTTAACATAGGACCCTATGGGAAATTCCCATAAAAATCTTCTTGTCAAGGAACATTTGCACAACAAGAGCTAAATTTTGATGAAATAGTCATTGGATGGTTCTCTTCCAAAAATAAGTCCGGCGGTTCGGCCCTTCGATCAAGATGGCCCCCATAGCCGAACTTAGCTTACCATAGGACCCTATGGGAAATTCACATAACAATCTTCTCCTCAGAAACCACTGGGCCAATTGCAATCAAACTTTGGTGGAATGGTCCTTGGATGGCCCCCTTCCAAAATTGTGCCCGATGATCCCGACTTCCAACCAAGATGGCCGCCAAGCTAAAAATATAAAAAGGGGGGATGAAATTAAAAAAAAATCTTCTCCTCTGAAACTACTGAGCCAATCTCAATCAAACTTTGCTGAAATGATCCTTGAGTGGTTCCCTTCCAAAATTGTGTCCGGCATTTCAGACCTCCGACCAAGATGGCCGTCACAGCCGAACTTAATTTAACATAGAACCTTATGGGAAATTCACATAAAAATCTTCTTGTCTGAAACCATTTGCTCAATAAGAACTAAATTTTGATGAAATAGTCATTGGATGGTTCTCTTCCAAAAATATGTCCGGCGGTTCGGCCTTTCGACCAAGATGGCCCCCACAGCCGAACTTAGCTTAACATAGGACCTTATGGGAAATTCACATAAAAATCTTCTTGTCTGAAATAATTTGCTCAATAAGAACTAAATGTTGATGAAATAGTCATTGGATGGTTCTCTTCCAAAAATGTGACCGGCGGTTCGGCCTTTCGACCAAGATGGCCCCCACAGCCGAACTTAATTTAACATAGGACCTTATGGGAAATTCACATAAAAAATCTTCTTGTCTGAAATCATTTGCTCAATAAGAACTAAATGTTGATGAAATAGTCATTGGATGGTTCTCTTCCAAAAATATGTCCGGCGGTTCGGCCTTTCGACCAAAATGGCCCCCACAGCCGAACTTAGCTTAACATAGGACCCTATGGGAAATTCACATAAAAATCTTCTCATCAGAAATCACTGGGCCAATTGCAACCAAACTTTGGTGGAATGATCCTTGGATGGCCCCCTTCCAAAGTTGTGTCCGGTGATCCCGACTTCCAACCAAGATGGCCGCCAAGCTAAAAATAGAATAAGGGAAGATGAAAATTAAAAAAAAATCTTCTCCTCTGAAACTACTGAGCCAATCTCAACCAAACTTTGCTGAAATGATCCTTGGGAGGTCTCCTTCCAAATTGTGTCCGACATTTCATACCTCCGACCAAGATGGCCGCCACAGCCGAACTTAAATTAACATAGGACCCTATAGGAAATTCCCATAAAAATCTTCTTGTCTGAAACCATTTGCTCAATAAGAACTAAATGTTGATGAAATAGTCATTGGATGGTTCTCTTTCAAAAATATGTCTGGCGGTTCGGCCCTTCGACCAAGATGGCCCCCACAGCCGAACCTAGCTTAACATAGGACACTATGGGAAATTCACATAACAATCTTCTCCTCAGAAACCACTGGGCCAATTGCAACCAAACTTTGGTGGAATGGTCCTTGGATGATTCCCTTCCAAAATTGTGCCCGGTGATCCCGCCTTCCAACCAAGATGGCCGCCAGGCTGAAAATAGAAAAAAGGGGGATGCAATTTTTAAAATATCTTCTCCTCTGAAACTACTGAGCCAATCTCAACCAAACTTTGCTGAAATGATCCTTGGGTGGTTCCCTTCCAAAATTGTGTCCGGCATTTCAGACCTCCGACCAAGATGGTCGCCACAGCCTAACTTAATTTAGCATAGAACCATATGGGAAATTCACATAAAAATCTTCTTGTCTGAAACCATTTGCTCAATAAGAACTAAATTTTAATGAAATAGTTATTGGATGGTTCTCTTCCAAAAATGTGACCGGCGGTTCGGCCCTTCGACCAACATGGCCCCCACAGCCGAACTTAGCTTAACATAGGACCCTATGGGAAATTCACATAAAAATCTTCTTGTCTGGAACCAGTTGTTCAATAAGGGCTAAGCTTTGATGAAATAGTCATTGGATGGTCCTCTTCCAAAATTGTGTCTGGTGGTCCCGCCCTCTGACCAAGATGGCTGCACAGCTGAACTTAGTTTAACATAGGACCCTATGGGAAATTCACATAAAAACCATCTTGTCTGGAATCAGTAGCTCAATTAGAACCAAACTTTGATGGAATAGTCATTGGATGGTCCTCTTCCAAAATTGTGTCCGGCAGTCACGCTCTCCCACCAAGATGGCCACCACAGTGCAGTTGTGTTGTTATTGAAAGCAGCTTTGATCCAGGTGAGCGATTACAGGCTCCTGGGAGCCTCTGGTTTGTGTAGTGCTTTGTTAGACATTGTTTGTCTTTTCGTCCCTTTCTTTTGGCCATTGTATTGTCCGTCCATTGCATTGTCCGTCCATTGTATTGTCCGTCCATTGCATTGTCCGTCCATTGTATTGCCCGTCCATTGTATTGTCCGTCCTACTTCGACACGGCTTCTGATTACATCTTTGGTATCTTCAAACTTTTCTCGTAAAGATGAGCTATCATGGTTTAGGTGTATGGTGTTTAACACCACTTTCAACAATATTTTAGTTATATCGTGGCGGTGGGCGATGATGGAATTTTTTTAATGAAAAAAACTGTTCTAATATTTTTCTGCTTAACCAAACAAGCCTGTATCTTTTTCATCAGTGTAATTATATCATTTACTGTATTGCATAGTGATACGATATTTTGTTGCAGCATCTCAGAGGTTTTGAAGATATCGTCCACATGATAACACGAGACTGTTATGGTGAAAGCAAAATGGTCAAGAGAGGTAAAATTTACAATTACACAAATCAAATAAGTAGCAAAAATATAGTTTAAAAATCAATATTTTAGCCATTGTCAATTTTGCTCCAAAAAGTGTCCCCTTCTTGTTTTTATACTAACCATGCGCAAGTTATAATAATAAAAAAAAAACACTCCTAAAAAATACCCTGTTGGTATGTAGGAAAAATCAACATTTGTTGAAAAAATAATATTACAATGTAATCATTACAAGCTACATCTGTATGTTTATACTGTATGTTAAAAATATACTATGTTCCATATTTACAATATGAAGTACTGAAGTCAGTAAATAATTTATGAAACAATATAAGTAAATCTCTTTTCCCTATACCGTCATAAAGGAAATGAAGAATGTCTTTCTCCACATCATACATTGTTGTATGTACTGTTTTCATTTAGTCAATTGTTACTGGATGACAAATTAATCACAAACAAAAATATTTCACATGAATAAAATACTGTGGAGACTTTAAATTTCAGATATATTCGAAGATATTTCATGCACAAATTCTGTTAACATAAACACACTGCAATTGATGATCGATTTTTAAAACCAGTAAAAAAAATATCACCAGGGTGATAGTTTTTTTTTATTATACTAAATGCTTTATGATTCCCCATTGATAGACAATTGGAGTACTTGTATCAAGCCAGGAAAGTGAGCTGTCATGTACGTGTGTTAGGCATCAATTTTACCTCGGTTGCTACGATTTTTCTATTAGCTTTTGGAATTGTTCTGACTGTTGGGTATTTATTTTTTTTTATGTTAATATCAAACAATACAACAAAGCATGCATGAAAGAAAAAAGGTTTCTAAAGAAGAATATCGAATTTAGATACAAATTTATCAAGTTTCTTAAATAAGAAATTAAGACTTGTCAGAACAGAAATAACAAAAGCAAGAATATACCAGTAGCAATGAAAATAATAGCAACAAAATTATAATGTGACATTATCGTCATGGCGGTTCTACATTTCTATGATGCTAGCTGCGGACTATTTTTGTCATGATATTGTAATATATTTGATATATTATATAATATTTTAACAAGGCTAAATTTGCATAACAATACGGTACTACATCATAAAATTAACGCACCTTAAATTGTCATGACATGGCAACATTTTTGATAATTCTTACTTTTCACAGATCAACTTATTACTACATGTATATTGCACTATCAAATGGAGGTGCTGACGGAACACTACTACCAGTGTGTGTCTCGTTGGTTGTATTGTTGTGTTCACTGGAATCAGTGTGCGGTGGTACGTTTGCATAGATATTGTTGCTTGGCATGGCATCACCTTGTTTAGGATATGATGTAATATGATAAGCCGGATCATTTAAAACAGCATTATATGACGGTGGCGGTGCAGAGTTATTACATGCATTATATACGGGAGGTCCCGCACTGAATCCACCATTTACATTCCCTCCTTGTGTGTTGGGCTGTACGTCTACATAGAAAAAAAACATAAATCAGTTAGAGCAAAACTACTAGATGTAATCTTGAATATCTTTCTAAAAAGAAATCAGATCTAGTCTGTATCGCTCTTTTAACAGGGGGCTGTCCTGGTCGTGATCGTATGGTAGTTGGAATTATAACTAACTGTGAGTTCGAACCTCTTTCATGACGAGATGTACTCGATACAACATTATGTAATAAAGTTTGTCAGTTACTTGCGACAAGTCGGTGGGTTTTTTTCCGGGTACTCCGATTTCTTCCAACAATAAAACTGACTGCTACGATATAACTGAAATATTGTTGAAAGTGGCATTAAACACCATAAACCACAAACCTTACCTTTTAACAAAGTACGGAAGATTTAGTGTATTTCCTATCCTAGTATATATAAAATGTTAAACCCTAAGGATTCGGACCATATATACCATGGACCCTTTTATTGCATAAGGTTGAATCTAGGTTTTACTAGTATATTTCCATGACTAATTATTGAGAATAATATTTGTTTTAATCCATTGCAGCCTTTGAAAAAAAAATGACATATGTCTTCGGACCCCATATACTCTACATATGTAATCAGTGCCTATCGCCACTAGAGGTGTGAGTTCGAAACCCGCTCATGGCAGGGTGTGCTCGATAAAACATTATGTGATAAAGTTTGTCAGTGACTTGCGGCAGATCGGTAGTTTTCTCCGGGTACTCTGGTTTCCTCCACCAATAAAACTGATCGCCACGATATGAGGAAAATATTGTTGAAAGTGGGGTTAAACGTCATAACCCTAACCCTAAAAGGTTGAATCCCTATATCATAATAAGGATTCATATCATATATAATTGAATTTCCATTACTCCTTCAAGAAAATTATTGTTGTTTATAGTTTCTCATTACAGCCTATATTAGACTTTGGACTCACAGGGTCGGATCTCATAGACCTTGGTGTCTTCATTTGGATTGGACCTCAATTTAATAAAAAAAAAACATACCAAACACACTGACATTTCAATTCCCGGTTCTTAAAAACATTGGTCTTTTTAAATGTATTTTGCAGCATATGTAAAATTTTGGACCCACAGACTCTTGGATCTTGCATTTCCATTACTGGTTCTTACTGAAAGTCTTTTTTGTAAATTTTTCCAATGCAGTCTATACGAAACATTAGACCCCGGGGATCAGGCCCCATGACCACTTGGACCTTTGTTTGTACAAATATATATCACAATATTGCTGTACAGCAAATAAGAAATATTACTTTTTCTATGATCAATCCGTGGGCTCCAATCTGCACAGGGACCAGAACACAACTTTTTATTGAAGAACCTGTACCAAGCTAGGAAAATGAGCGGTCTTCATAGGCTATCGATTGTGCTTCTGTTTCTATGAATTTTTGGATTACACTTTGAAAGTGTTCCGACAGTGTGATATGTTTTGTTTTTCATTTTATCATATTAGACCGTTTTAAATGTGCAAACAATAATAATGAAGCCATCGTGAATATGTAATATAATTTCAATAAGCCTGCTACAATTAACATTTTCGTTGGACATGTGCCGTAATTGTAACACTCACAAGGGGCTCCACTTGTAGTGACATAGGAGACTGTTGGTTGTCCTGTTCTTATCACCTGTCCACCGTAAGCCGAGTAGTTGTTGCCTCGTCGATTTGTGTTACATACACAGATGACCACCGATATGAAGACACTCAGAGTAAAAATACATCCTATCACAATACCAGCAATTGCCCCAGCAGATCTATAAAGAAAAGAATCGAATCATATGTTAACAATTCATGTCATAAACAAGCCATCATTGTACGACAGAGATACAGATTGCTAGCGACTTATGTATGGTCGGTTGTTTCCTAAGCTGATAAAACTAACTACACAAATAAAACAGATTGAAAAGTATTAACGTATCTGCGAAAAAAACAAAGGCCCTAAACAGGATAGCAAAGAAACGGCATTGGTCACCTATGTTTAATGGGGGAGAACATCAAGTTTTGATTATTAATTCCAATAATAATTATATCTAATAAACCATGTCAGTGCCGAAACACTGACTACTGGGCGGATGATACAGTCGGGGACTAATAGTCCACCATCAGAGGTATTGACCCAGTGATAGTCATAAAAACGTAGATATCTAATTTGGGGCACACGACGCGTTTCTGGAATAGTCTTTATCAGATACGCTCAAAGTTTAGAGATTGGAAAGCCAATAAAAGTTAAAATGAAATCAACATGCACCAACATATCAAACGATCAGGACAACACGAACTCCAACAAAAATGACAGAGTGACATTCAAGTGATAAATTCATACAGGTATGTTATTAAATATTAGCGACACAATCAAGAAAGATATAAATAGAATGTAGTCGTTATCGGAGTAAATAATATTGTCAAATCAATGGGGTATTTTAGACGTATTCAAGAAGGACTTTAAGGAAGACCCGGATGTAATAAAAAAAAACCAATATCATAAATAAACCAAAGCAAGAACACAAAAGCTCGGATAAAACGAAGTTCAAAACAAACCTAGGGTTTGATTATTTAACGTATGTCCTATTATTAATAAATATTTATAATGCCAGTCAGGGTGTCATAGGTCAGTCACGGACAGCTGTTTTTCCTTGGTCTCCGAATTTTCAGTTTATTTTGGACATTACAAGCGATTCTAAAGTTTTTCAACTCATCACTATGAACTTTGGATATCAGAAGAACGATACATAAACATTATTTGTGAAAATTTCCAGTTCTACGGTTTTTATACGTTTTTCTCACTGTGAATGAACTTTTGACAGTAACCAAAACGAGGCAAACATGGCGGCGCCCATGTAACTAGCCAAAACAATGTTTCATCGGACGGCATATTTGTTGTCGGCTCTGCTGATAGCACATAACTGCTTCATATTTGAAAAAACTCAATAGAAGGACAGGTATAATCCATCAATACACTGCCCATTCCAACACAAAGACTTTAGTAACGGGTTGAACATATATTTCTCAGAACAATACGAGATCTCATCTACCCCTACAGTAAATGTGTATTATTGGTTTCTCTATAACAAACAACACACTCAATGCATATTGTTTACAGTAAAGGACACAAACTCCCATCATCTCGTACTACTCCTGTTATCGGGCATTGAACCAAACCCAGGGCCCAGACGTCCTCGATTTCCTTGTGGCATTTGTGACAAAGCATGTAAAACAAACGTTATTGCTTGTGATGACTGCGATAAGTGGATTCACAAGTCGTGTCTAGGTATGACAACTGATGAATTCAACAACATTGGCAACAGTGATGAAAAATGGACATGCCCATCATGCTCCAAACAAAACAATTCGTCTTCTATAGTATACCATGTACCAGAAAACCCACTAGAGCCAACAATAAACGTACCAACCCATCCATCCAGACTCGATAGTCTGTCAGACATGTCTTTACCATCTACATCTAGATCAAGCGTTGGTTCCAACTATTCATTGTTATCACCGTTGAGAAATGCAGGATCCCCGCTCATGACATCGTCACCGAAACATACCACCAAAACAAATAACGAGCTCCATCAAAATAGACAAAACGGCAACAAGAACATACGCATATTGAACATTAATTTTCAAAGCTTAAGGAAGAAAGGAAATTTGCTTGAGGCGTTAATCGAGTCATCAAAACCAGATATAATCCTAGGCACAGAGACATGGCTAGACTCCAGCATAAAGTCTAGTGAGATTCTACCACCATATCTTAATTATGACATCGAAAGGAGGGACAGGCCATCGGATCCACATGGAGGAGTGTTGATAGCAGCCAGAAACGAACTGCTGCTTAGTAACATCACACGAAGCAAGAACTTAGAACTAATAAGTGGGACTATAACAATCGAAGGAGAAAAGAAAATGAAAATAGCAGCTTACTATAGACCACCAAAACAAGTAATATCAATATGATAACAAACTTTTTAAGGAAGAAGTTAATGGACTCGGGATCAAACGTAAAAAAGATATCTTGATTATTGGCGGTGACTTCAATCTTCCCGACATATGTTGGTCTTAGCAGTCAATCCAAACGAATCAATATCCTACACACACAAATCAAGCATACCTAGACACCATAGCGGACAACGGTCTTGAACAGTTAGTGGATTTCCCAACGAGGAAGGAACATACACTTGATTTGTTTTTTACAACACATCCATCATTTAAACAACGCTGTAAACCATTACCATCCATAGGAAATAGCGATCACGATATAGTCCTATTAGACGTAGCCTGCAAACCAGTTAAACCTAAACCAACAAGGCGGAAAATGTATCTATGGAAAAAAGCTGAGGTACACAACATACAAAAAGATATAGCAGAATTTGGATCCACCTTTCAGAATGAAACCCACCAAAATATCGAAAGTATGTGGCAGTCATTTAAAACAGAAATAAAATTTATTATAGACAAGAGAGTACCAACCAAAATGACCAAGCCAAAACACACTCATCCTTGGATGAATACTGACATCAGAAGAAAAATCAACCAAAAACACAGAGCTCATGCTAAAACCAGGAAAACAAAAAAGAAAAAAGACAAGGATAGATATAAAAGACTACAAACAGAAGTCCAGTATGAAATCAGGAAAGCAGGCAAGAAATACATGACGGACGTAATATGTGACAAAGATAACACCAACAAACTATGGTCATACATCAAGAGCAAGGGCCAGGAATTTATAGGAGTTGCACCACTTAAGAACCAACAAGGATTTCTAAAGAGTGACAACCAAAGCAAAGCTAATATTCTTAACGAGCAGTTTAAATCAGTCTTTACCAATGAAAACCATACAAACTTCCCAGACAAAGGACCAAGTTCATTTCCATCAATGACGAACATAAACATCACCGAACACGGAGTCTACAAACTGTTAAAGAACCAGAAACCACATAAGGCTACAGGCCCAGACGAAGTCCCTGCATTTATACTTAGATCCGCAGCACAACAACTGGCTCCTATTTTAACGCAGATCTACAGGCACTCCCTCGACATTGGAGCAGTTCCCCAAGACTGGAGAGATGCATGGGTTGTTCCCATCTTTAAAAAAGGTGAAAGACACATAGCAGCAAATTATAGACCAGTATCACTGACATCAATAGCATGCAAAATAATGGAACATATCATACAAAGTAGCATAATGAAACATTTCGATGCCAACAACATTTTATCAGACGCGCAACATGGTTTTAGATACAAGCGATCTTGTGAATCACAACTCGTCATCACCGTACAGGAAATAGTTAAACGCTTAGCAAAAGGATCACAAGTCGACATAATCTTGTTAGACTTTGCTAAGGCATTCGACAAGGTCCCACATGCCAGACTATTGCACAAACTTTCGTACTATGGAGTTAACCACAACACCGTTACATGGATCAAGTCGTTCTTGGAAAACCGAAACCAAAATGTAGTGCTGGAAGGAGCAAAGTCAACATCAGCTCAAGTCCTGTCAGGAGTACCACAGGGCTCAGTGCTAGACCCCCTCCTGTTCTTAGCCTACATTAATGATATGCCAGAGACCATCATACATTCAGAAATTCGACTTTTTGCAGATGACACCATCTTATTCCGAGCCATAAATGGGACTATAGACAGCCAACTATTACAGGAAGACCTAACCGCACTGGAAAATTGGGAAAATAGATGGCAGATGAGCTTCAACCCGAGCAAATGCACAGTCATTAGAGTGGCACCTAATAAGTCCAAGAACGCTATTCATACCAACTATCAGCTTCATGGCCACACACTGGAGATAGTTGACTCCAACAAATATCTAGGAGTCACCCTAACCAGCAACTTATCCTGGGACAAACATGTGGACAATGTAGCTGCCAAAGGAAATAGAACTCTTGGATTTATTAGAAGGAACTTGAAAGACTGCACGAGGACAGTCAAGGAGACAAGCTACACCGCAATTGTGAGACCAACCATCGAATACGCAGCGACTGTATGGGATCCAACTAGCCAAAGTAAGATCAAGGCATTGGAGAACATACAGAGAAGAGCCGCACGCTTTGTCACCAACAATTACACCGACCGAACGCCTGGTTGTGTGACCAACATGATAACATCACTTGGTTGGCAAAGCTTAGAACAGAGAAGACACAACAGTAGACTATGCATGCTATACAAGATCCAGCACAACCTGATTGACATCAACAGGGATTTATATATTAGGCATAACGACAGCAGGACAAGAGGCCAGCATCGCCTTTTCCAAGAAAGAACCAACAACGAAACGTACAGGAATTCCTTCTTCCAACGAACAGTCAGAGACTGGAACCTCCTACCAACCAGCACAGTTGCCGCAGCTACCATCGAGGAGTTTAGGGCTAACCTTATGGTTAGCCCCGCCAGTTGCTAGACATGGACCCCATGTATATAATTTTAATTGTAAAAATAAGGAACGTTTTAAATGTATATAGACTAGGGGACTACATCTGTGTGTGCCTGACACGTGTAGATTAACAGAACTTGAAACAGTCGGCAACGACTCCTGTTCTATACCGGAAGAAGAAGAAGAAGAAGAAGAAAGAAACTGACTCGGAAATATTTATTGAAAACATAGTTTGTGGTTGTGGTCTATGGTGTTTAACGCCACTTTCAATAATATTTCAGTTATATCGTGACAGTGAGTTGTATTGGTGGAGGAAACCGGAGTACACGGAGAAAACCACCGACCTGTCGCAAGTTACTGACAAATTTTATCACATAATATTGTATCGAGTACACCTCGCCTGAACGAGATTCGAACTCACAACGTTAGTGATGATAGGCACTGATTGCATAGGTAGTCATAAATCCAACTACCATACGAACAAGACCACGACGGCCCCAGGAAACATAGATAAAGAATGTGTGAAGCGATAATATCACTTTTATATGTTTTCTCGTGAACTTTTGTAGGTGTTGTTGTAAACTTGGTCGAGTAATTGCAAGATAATAGAAGCTTACTTACAGGAATCACAAGCTCTAGAATAATGCAACAATTGTGAACACTCAATATATATGCAGGGGGAGCAGGGTTGTTCATATTCAGGAAGGTAAATCAGTATCAAATAAATTGTAAACATTGGACTAATAGAAAGGAGATGATGACTGATGTCATTACTATCATGAAAAACAGATAATATCAGTCATAACAATTTTAGAAACGAAATAGAAAAAATCAGAAAACTAAATGTTTAATAAATAACCGTCAGAGAAAATTGAAGGGGAATTCAAGAATAAAAAATCGAAAGACACCTGCAACAATTGGCGCAAAGACAAAAAAGACAAAAAGAAAAAGAGCACAACACAGAAAGCTAAGAACTGTGTGCTCCTTATGAAGACTATAGAATAAGGATAAAACAATAAAACACCAGAAAGGCCTATTTGGGGAGAGGATGGGGATAAAATAGTAGCAGGATTATAACCATAGGTATATGTACCAACAAGTATTGCAATAATTTGGTTAGAGGAATTGTTTATTTCATCATAGAAGAATGGTTTTGACTATAACACAGGGCTTTCAATATGTTTCAAGTCTACCAATACTCCTATTTATTACATGTACAGGCAGTACTTTTTATTACAATTTGAACAATTTTCATTAATATCTTGTACAACGCTCTTTAAAATCAGGAGGTACCAAAGACCATTTTAGGTGGGTAAAAGTACCTGGTACCACTCCTTATTGAAAGGCCTGTAACACTACATTTGTACTTACAAGGAACTCATAGAACTAGAGGCTCCCGGGAACCTGTAATCGCTCACCTGGTTTTCAATTTGACATCTAAAGTTGATAGAAAATGGGGGTGTTACACATAATTTTGAAAGTGGGCCACCCAAAGATCATTTCAACTCAAATTTCTGAGCAAAAGATTTTGATGTGATTTTAATCTCATAATATTCCTAAACGGAATAAACTGGATGAAAAAATCTCACAGAAAAACCCAGCAATGGACAATTGAAGAAATTTCTATTTTTAGTAACAGCAGCCATCTTGAATGGAGGGCGGGGCTGTCGGACACAATATTGAAAGGGGACCACCCAAGGACCATCCTAGCCAAATTTGCTTTAATTTGGTTCAGCGGTTTCATCAGAGAAGATTTAAATGTAATCTTTTATCAAAATATGTCTAATTTGTATAATCAGTATAAATCGGTTGGAAGAAAAATTTCACAGAAAAACCCAGAATATGTGTTAATCTACTCATTGTCATGTAGCTGCAGTTAAAATTTGAGGTCATTTTGATTTATAGTAAAGCAGCAATGGACAATTGAAGAAATTTCTATTTTTAGTAACAGCAGCCATCTTGAATGGAGGGTGGAGCTGTCGGACACAATTTTGAAATGGGACTACCCAAGGACTATCCCTGCCAGGTTTGGTTTAATTTGGTTCAGCGGTTTCAGAGGAAAAGATTTAAATGTGATCTTTTATCAAAATATGCCTAATTTGCATAATCGGTATAAATCGGCTGAAAGAAAAATTTCACAGAAAAACTCGGAATATATGGTAAACTACTCCTTGCCATGTTAAAATTTGAGCTCATTTTGACTTATACTAAAGCAGCAATGGACAATTGAAGACATTTCTATTTTTAGTAACAGCAGCCATCTTGAATGGAGGGCGGAGCTGTCGGACACAATTTTGAAAGGGACCCACCCAAGGACCATCTCTGCCAGGTTTAGTGTAATTTGGTTCAGCGGTTTTAGAGGAGAAGATTTAAATGTGATCTTTTATCAAAATATGCCTAATTTGCATAATCGGTATAAATCGGCGGAATAAATATTTCACAGAAAAACCCGGAATGTATGTTAAACTACTCCTTGCCATGTAGCTGCAGTTAAAATTTAAGCTCATTTTGACTTATGCTAAAGCAGCAATGGACAATTGAAGAAATTTCTATTTTTAGTTACAGCAGCCATCTTGAATGGAGGGCGGGGCTGTCGGACACAATATTGAAAGGGGACCACCCAAGGACCATCCCAGCCAAATCTGCTTTAATTTGGTTCAGCGGTTTCATCAGAGAAGATTTAAATGTGATCTTTTATCAAAATATGTCTAATTTGTATAATCAGTATAAATCGGTTGAAAGAAAAAATTCACAGAAAAACCCGGAATATATGTTAAACTACTCCTTGCCATGTAGCTGCAGTTAAAATTTGAGCTCAGTTTGATTTATACTAAAGCAGCAATGAACAATTCAAATTTCATCCCCCCTTTTTTCTATTTTTAGCTTGGCGGCCATCTTGGTTGGAAATCGGGATCACCGGACTTTTGGAAGGGGGCCATCCAAGGACCATTCCACCAAAGTTTGGTTCAAATTGGCCCAGTGGCTTCAGAGGAGTTGATTTAAATGTGAAACGTTAACGGACGGACAGACGACGGACGCTCAGTGGTGACAAAGGGTCAGGTGAGCTAAAAATGGTTTTGACTATAACACTACATTTGTACTTACAAGGAACTTATAGAAAAATGTTTTTGACTATAGCACTACATTTGTACTTACATGGTACTCTGATTATAATCCCAGTTGTTGTATTTATTGTAGTCATAGGAACTAGAAGAGTAACAACATGGATCGTATGTGTCCGTAAATTTACAGCAGCCAGCGCTACAGTGCCTACCACCATAGTGATAATAGTCACTTATGTAATATTGACAATACGATGCATCAATACATTCTGTAATGAATCAATGAGAAATTATGTCAAAATTGGAAAAATAAATTAATAAAACAAACCAACAAACAAACAAACAAAAACTAACTTGATTACTTTCCAGTTCTGACCGCCTCAATGATATGAAATGATCAGGGTTCTCGGATGTGGATGATCGCGTGTTCGAATCCCTAAATCAGGATCAACTAAAGACTTGTGCTAATTTAGTGTAGTTTTCAATACCGTTATTTCATATGTTGTGCGATTTAATAAAACATTCTTCTTTTCTTTTCTTTTTTTTAGATTAAAGTGAAAATAGATTATGTCCGTTTTCATGGAAATAACATTTGTTATGTAAAGTGATACTGATCAAGCCATTATATACCCGTAAATCGGGAAATTTTGGTGTAGGTTAATTTTGGCCTTTTTTCTCCAAAAGAGGGTTGTTTTATTTTGGTGTGTGACATTTTGGCCATTTTCGTTTCTAGTGTGTTTAAATTTGGCCACTTTTGGTTCCCATGTGTTTAATTATTTTGTCAGTTAATTCAGAACGTAAATACCATTTTACTTTATGCTGTTTAAATATTTAAATTCCTAGTTTTAATAGATATCACAATTTATCCATAATCGATTTGGTTTTTAGTACGACATCAAAATATCGGGTAAGTAACAGTAAAAACGTAGTGAAATGAGAACGAAGCTTTAATAGATATCACAATTTATCCATAATTGATTTGGTTTTTAGTACGACATCAAAATATCGGGTAAGTAACAGTAAAAACGTAGTGAAATGAGAACGAAGCTTTAATAGATATCACAATTTATCCATAATCGATTTGGTTTTTAGTACGACATCAAAATATCCGGTAAGTAACAGTAAAAACGTAGTGAAATGAGAACGCTTACAGTAAAAACGTAGTGAAATGAGAACGTGCTTCGTTCTCATTTCACTACGTTTTTACTGTTACTTACCGGATATTTTGATGTCGTACTAAAAACCAAATCGATTATGGATAAATTGTGATATCTATTAAAACTAGGAATTTAAATATTTAAACAGCATAAAGTAAAATGCATTTAATGTAAGAAAAAACAACAAATAATAATTTTGCACTGGTATTAATCATCGCTTTTACAGGTACACAGTCTTATTATAACGGTCAGTACATGTATTTGTTTACACAACAATTATATATAATAAACAGATCAAAAGTTACAAAAAATGTATATGACAGATCACACCTTTATAATTGGATTTTGTACCTGTAAATCTATTTGATTATTGACTGTGCATTTTATGTTGTTATAAATAAAACAGATAAGACACTAATTACGTGTTTATAGATTTTTCTTTTTTCTATAGGTAATAGTCATTTTAATGATATTTGACATTTTGTTGATTGAATAAATTTTATTGGTATTGCATGGTTTTTACCTGCTTTAATATTTTAAGTAGAAGAAATAATTTTTTATATTCTTGATGGATAGTTAACTTTTTACTGAACTGAAATGTTTTAGACATGATTTAAAGTTTTAATTTATTGAAATTTATATAGTCTCTCATAATTCTTTATAGAATGGCACTTGTATTTTATCTATAAAACGTTTTATACAATGTATATATATTGTGATGATTGTGTATTATATGTATTACATGTGGTGAGACTTTAATAAAATATTGAATCTGAATCTGAATCTGGTTTTTATCAATGTACTTTATTTACCTTTAATTTCTCTCTTGTCATCCAAGCCAACGATTTCACATCGTGAACACGTTTCAGTTTGAGACGCGGTTTAAAAGAACAAAATGAAAAACATGAATAGTTCGTGCAAACCCTACTGAACTCTTCTTATTTAAGATGCAGAAAATGCATATGTTGTCACTCATTCCAATAAACGCCAGACGAATGCCACGACTCAGTCTTCAACAATGAGAACAAGCTATAGGAAGATTGAATGCTGGGCAACGGCCTCAACTCGTACATGCATTTAACTGTAATATACGCACCGTCCAAAGTCTATGGGAACGCAATAATGATATAAGCAGTACTGAACAAGTGCGTAGTGATCATCGTAGAGTTATAACGCCACGTCAGAATAGGTACATCCTTCGACAGCATATGAATAATCAATTCACTACAGCCACGCAAACATCATGACAGGCAGTTGGTAGCCACCAGAGACCAATTACCGTAGTGATAACACTGTTCGATGTCGATTAATCGTCAACAACAGTAGATGTCGTCGACCGGCCAGATGATCCATCCTTACAGTTCGTCTTCGTCAAGAACGTCCACAGTGGACTATGAAACGTCAACACTGGCCTCATCACCAGTAGAAGAATACCAATTTCCCAGATGAAAGTCGATATTGCATTTCCAACGCAGATGGTAGAACATGGGTCTAGTGAAGGTTTTGTGAACCTTTTGCTGATGTAGACATCATTGCAAGTGACTCATAGCGCGGACAAAGCATCATGGTGTGGTGTAGGATCTGTCTAAACTTAAAACTTGGACCTGTCATCTTTCATACCATTGTTCCAGGCAGGGGTAATGGGTCTACGGTCAATTGCTACATCGACCAAGTTCTGAGATCCCATGTGCTGTCATCGGAAATACACTTTCAAGCAAGAGTCATAATAGTTTTTTATTTAAAGTAAAATAACATAGAGGCTATGAAGTTCAACCAAGACGGACAACTTTCTCATTCTTTCAATGTACAGGATATGTGTTCATGTAATCAATGCCAATGGAGGACATACCCTATGCTGACTTTCGTTCCTCATTTCTTCTACATCTGTGACTTAGTGCTGACAAAAGTATTACAAAAGACATTTTAGGAGCTTGTTATGCTTAGAAATCTGCTTGAAATATTATGACTTTCCGATATTTATTATTAGAATTGCTATACTTCATAATAAATCTGTTTGAGACTTTAATGTATAGGACGTGTCTTTTACGGTTCAGTAAACTAAGTAAAAAGTGAATTTTGTAATATACATAAGAATTTCGATATTTAGTGTAGCAGTTTATCCCCCCTCCGGTTTTAGTGGGGTTCGTGTTGCTCGATCATTAGCTTCCTGTGTAGTGTTTTGTCCTTTTTCATTTTGACATTGTGGTGTCTGTCCTTCTTCGATTTATGGGGTCTGATTACACCTTTAGATATCCTCAAACTGTTTTTATTGGTCATAATATTACATGTGTTAGAGTTAGTTTTTGGAACGTGCATTTGATTAATAGTATATATCATTAACAGTCC
Source organism: Bathymodiolus brooksi (assembly GCA_963680875.1). NCBI lineage: Eukaryota > Metazoa > Mollusca > Bivalvia > Mytilida > Modiolidae > Bathymodiolus > Bathymodiolus brooksi. The sequence continues at coordinate 63,125,017 of OY804575.1, forward strand.
CAATTTGTTTTCGAAAGAATATTAAATAAAAAAAGAAACTTAATTGTCAATATCAGATACTGTCTTACCAAATATGAAAGATAAAATATAAAATCCTGTTATTATTCCACATATTTGCGTCGCCATCTTTATTTCTTTAAACCACACGGTATAAGATCAATAATACACAGGTATTTAAAGTAAAGCAACAACAGTGTAGTAAACTCGTTACCTTTAGTATTGGATGTACTATAGCGGATACATCTGTACAATACGAACATTTATATAGGTCAAATGAAAAAGTTGATATCAATTTTACGATTACATTAATTAATTAATTAATTAATTAATTAATTAAAAAAAAAAATTTTTTTAAAAATATTGCACGGACCGTGTTATTTATCTTAGTGAATCTCATGATCATCGATGAGCTAAAACAATTGACGAATGTGGTCTGATGCTCAGCATGAGCAGTATAAAACTGGGGCTCTTAAAAGAAAACGACAAGTAAAACAAAGTGGAAATATTTTAAAATAACATTACTATCATTTGAAATATACATATGTATAATATGTATAAAAGTGTTGAAAAGTAGATGAATGGATTTGAATCTGAGGATCCCTAAAATTCACATCACCTTTTCATAAATTATCCCATTTTGCGCCCAAATTAAACTTTTAACTTCTATCAGTTCCATTCTCTTAAATCAAAGGGAACTATCCATCCGGTGCCTTGAAAATGCGTTCTGTCATGTGCATGATTGACAGACAATATTCATCATATTGTTTTCTAGCTTCTGAAATGTCGTTCGAGAAAAAAATAAAATATTCTAGACAGGCAGCATATAGCCAGTCAATAGGGTTTGCAGTTAATATTAGTATTTTTGTAAGGTTTACCAGAGTTCTTGGAAATATCAACTTTTTCATATTGATCGTTTGGCGTTAAACAACAATCACTCACTTCATTACTTATTTACCAAACCTTATTTCTTGTGGTTTTTGAATATTTCTATGATGTTTACCTATTTGAAATTAAGCATGTTTGTAAGCTCAACTGGACAAAACGGCCAAGTGAAGTATTATCATTTAGTGTCCGTCGTGTATTATCCATAACTTTTCATATTAATATTTAATCTTTTAAAAAACATAAAAACATAAAAAACATAAAAACCCTCGATCCTCTACTCTATAATATAATAGAGTAGAGGATGGAGGGTTTTTGTGTTTTTAGAAATGGGCTTATATCGATCTCGGATTGAGTTTTTGGTCATGTTTGAAGTTGTTTAACACTGTTTATAATGAAATCGTCCCACAAAAGTGATGAATTGAAAAAAAATTAAAAAGGGGGGGTGTCCACAAATCGGGTACCTATGCTCAGTATATAGTGTTTTATTTTCATATCTGTGCTGTTTATCGTCAATATACTTGAATGTTGTCTTCAACCTATGCCAACATTTTGAAATATCATATTCAAGGAATGCCAACAAAGATGTTACTACATGTGTTTATATAGCAATTAATGATAATTAGAGGTAAGTAAATTTGGAAATGCAGGTCTCTGCAATCGTTTTTTCTCGTATTATTAAAAAGCTTGATGCATATAGGTAGCGATTAACACAACACAGGAAGGTGAAGGTTAACATCAATGTGGAGGTGAATGATAAAAAAGCGCATGGCGCCTTTTAGAAACACGAACGAAAGTTCTCATAATCTGCAGGAAGTCTCTTTTGTTCCAGAGGTAAGCATATTTCATATCCTCTCACAAAAATTCATAACTATAAATACTGCGTTGTAAACAAGCAAGTAAGGGAAGGTAGGAAATACGACAATTATCAATTAGAGATTTTGAAAGGAAGTTTAAACAGTAATGGTTAATAAAAACGTAAGTATCTAAATTAGTGCGCACGACGCATTGCTGGATAACCTTCATCTGGTACGCTCATAATCTAAAGACTGGGAAATCAAATAATTGAAACGTCTTTATGAGTAACTAAACCAAAAGGGACTAAGCAGGTGAACTTGGTGAACTTGGCTAGTGAGACCCAATGAACTTGGTGAACTTGGCTACTGAGACCCAATGAACTTGGTGAACTTGTCTAGTGAGACCCAATGAACTTGGTGAACCTGTCTAGTAAGACCCAATGAACTTGGTGAACTTGGCTAGTGAGACCCAAACTCACATACCGGGGTATTTATACAGTGGTGGTGAAGTATGGTTTTACATACTGATAGAAAAGGACAGACAAGTAGAATAAAGTACAGTAGTAGTTTTATTTACCAATGTCCATGGTACGATTCACTCTCGCTATCTGGAATTTATTTTTTTTAACTGGTCAGACATTGAGATATTAATAATGTGGACAGTTAATTTTATTTGCTTTCCATATAATTTCAGATTTTTATATTTCCTAGAAAAATGGCGACATAATATATTCTTAGAAAAAAAAGTATAGTTCCTTCCGCCTAAAAGTTTAATGGTTGCTGTCTTATTATTTCTATGTTAACTTATCAATGAAAAAATATAAGTAGGCCAAGATTTTATTGAACGTGTAATAATATCACCATTGACCAATTGTTTAACCGATATGCATATACTGAAAAGCAAATTATAAAAGCTGAATGTAAACATATGCGATTTTTTGTAGGATTCGTGTTTCTCGATCTTTAGTTTTATGTGTATGTTTTGTAGATCGTTGTTTGTCTTTTTTCTTTTGGCCATTGTGTTGTCTGTCCTTCGATTTACCGATTTTAATTACCCCTTTCGTATCTTCAAACTCTTCTCATTGTTAAGTAGAAACATGTCAACTGCACATGTTTAATGTTGTTTGTCTAATGAATTATTTTATCATATACAATGTATATGCATTTCCAAGTTACATATTCAAGATGTAGAACTACTACTACAGGTACTGATAAGCGTTGTGCACGCTCACATTTGATAATTTGCTAATTTTATTAATTATTCACTTTTTTGTCCTTTTCTACGATTTTTCTATTGGATTTTAGAACTGTTCTGACAGTGTGGTATTTTAGAACTGTTCTGACAATGTGGTATTTTAGAACTGTTATGACAGTGTGGTATTTTAGAACTGTTCTGACAGAGTGGTATTTTAGAACTGTTCTGACAGTGTGGTATTTTAGAACTGTTCTGACAATGTGGTATTTTAGAACTGTTATGACAGTGTGGTATTTTAGAACTGTTATGACAGTGTGGTATTTTAGAACTGTTATGACAGTGTGGTATTTTAGAACTGTTCTGACAGTGTGGTATTTTAGAACTGTTCTGACAATGTGGTATTTTAGAACTGTTATGACAGTGTGGTATTTTAGAACTGTTATGACAGTGTGGTATTTTAGAACTGTTATGACAGTGTGGTGTTTTAGAACTGTTATGACAGTGTGGTATTTTAGAACTGTTCTGACAGTGTGGTGTTTTAGAACTGTTCTGACAGTGTGGTATTTTAGAACTGTTCTGACAATGTTGTATTTTAGAACTGTTCTGACAGTGTGGTATTTTAGAACTGTTCTGACAGTGTTGTATTTTAGAACTGTTCTGACAGAGTGGTATTTTAGATCTGTTCCGACAGTGTTGTATTTTGGAACTGTTCTGACAGTGTGGTGTTTTAGAACTGTTCTGACAGTGTGGTATTTTAGAACTGTTCTGACAGTGTTGTATTTTGGAACTGTTCTGACAGTGTGGTATTTTAGAACTGTTCTGACAGTGTTGTATTTTAGAACTGTTCTGACAGAGTGGTATTTTAGATCTGTTCCGACAGTGTTGTATTTTGGAACTGTTCTGACAGTGTGGTATTTTAGAACTGTTCTGACAGTGTTGTATTTTGGAACTGTTCTGACAGTGTGGTATTTTAGAACTGTTCTGACAGTGTGGTATTTTAGAACTGTTCTGACAGTGTGGTATTTTAGAACTGTTCTGACAGTGTGGTATTTTAGAACTGTTCTGACAGTGTGGTATTTTAGAACTGTTATGACAGTGTGGTGTTTTAGAACTGTTATGACAGTGTGGTATTTTAGAACTGTTCTGACAGTGTGGTGTTTTAGAACTGTTCTGACAGTGTTGTATTTTAGAACTGTTCTGACAATGTTGTATTTTAGAACTGTTCTGACAGTGTGGTATTTTAGAACTGTTCTGACAGTGTTGTATTTTAGAACTGTTCTGACAGAGTGGTATTTTAGATCTGTTCCGACAGTAATGTATTTTGGAACTGTTCTGACAGTGTGGTGTTTTAGAACTGTTCTGACAGTGTGGTATTTTAGAACTGTTCTGACAGTGTTGTATTTTGGAACTGTTCTGACAGTGTGGTATTTTAGAACTGTTCTGACAGTGTTGTATTTTAGAACTGTTCTGACAGAGTGGTATTTTAGATCTGTTCCGACAGTGTTGTATTTTGGAACTGTTCTGACAGTGTGGTATTTTAGAACTGTTCTGACAGTGTGGTATTTTAGAACTGTTCTGACAGTGTGGTATTTAGAACTGTTATGACAGTGTGGTATTTTAGAACTGTTCTGACAATGTGGTATTTTGGAACTGTTCTGACAGTGTGGTATTTTAGAACTGTTCTGACAGTGTTTTATTTTGGAACTGTTCTGACAGTGTTGTATTTTGGAACTGTTCTGACAATATTGTATTTTGGAACTGTTCTGACAGTGTGATATTTTAGAACTGTTCTGACAGTGTGGTATTTTAGAACTATTCTGACAGTGTGGTATTTTAGAACTGTTCTGACAGTGTTGTATTTTGGAACTGTTCTGACAATATTGTATTTTGGAACTGTTCTGACAGTGTGGTATTTTAGAACTGTTCTGACAGTGTGGTATTTTAGAACTATTCTGACAGTGTGGTATTTTAGAACTGTTCTGACAGTGTTGTATTTTGGAACTGTTCTGACAGTGTGGTGTTTTAGAACTGTTCTGACAGTGTTGTATTTTAGAACTGTTCTGACAGAGTGGTATTTTAGATCTGTTCCGACAGTGTTGTATTTTGGAACTGTTCTGACAGTGTGGTATTTTAGAACTGTTCTGACAGTGTGGTATTTTAGAACTGTTCTGACAGTGTGGTATTTAGAACTGTTATGACAGTGTGGTATTTTAGAACTGTTCTGACAATGTGGTATTTTGGAACTGTTCTGACAGTGTGGTATTTTAGAACTGTTCTGACAGTGTTTTATTTTGGAACTGTTCTGACAGTGTTGTATTTTGGAACTGTTCTGACAATATTGTATTTTGGAACTGTTCTGACAGTGTGATATTTTAGAACTGTTCTGACAGTGTGGTATTTTGGAACTGTTCTGACAGTATGGTATTTTAGAACTGTTCTGACAGTGTGGTATTTTGGAACTGTTCTGACAGTGTGGTATTTTATAACTGTTCTGACATTGTGGTATTTTGGAACTGTTCTGACAGTGTGGTATGTTTGTCTTCATTCCATGACTCTATGCTTGCAAGAGGCAATGACTATAAGACTCATCTTTAGTTGCAGATCTTCACCCCAGACACAAGTGCATTCAATTAGTGTCAATAAGAAATATAAATATCCTAATCTGTTCATAGCAAAGGAATACATTTTGTAACCGGAAACCAATTCATCTTATTTGTGGGTTAGAGTTGGTGACACTAAGTTGTTTCACGCCACTTTGATTAATATTTCAGTTATATCGTGGTTGTCAGTTTTATCTGTGGGGGAAACCGGAGTACCCGGAGGAAACCATCGACCTGCCGCAAGTCACTGACAAACTTTATGACATAATGTTGTCTCTAGTACATCTCGCCTGAGCGGGATTCGAATTCACAACTGTGATGATAGGCACTGATTGCATAGGTAGTTGTAATTCTAACAACACACCTGTATGTAGCATCTACTTTCCATAGCAGTTAACACTGGAAATCATTTGAATTCGTGGATTCCAATTTTCATGGTTTATGGAAATATTTTCTGTTATCTCCTCATGCAACAACATTTAAACATTTGACTGCTCTATCCCTTTCAGTGACTATAGATACAAGACAAAGTTAAAACAAATTAGTACAACATTGCTTCATAAAATGGAATGGCCGAATAGGTTCAAATATATTCGTTCTAGAAAGGGACAAATTCTACGAAACTGAACACTTGTGTTCCTCTTTTTCAGAAAACAGAAAAAGCTAGCCTAGTTCTTTAATTTCATGTTCCACTAACTAGGTGTTCTTTCACAGAATAATAAGATGAATATGTTGATCTCATCTACCCAATTGAACTTGAAATAAAGAATACTACAGGTACAACTAGGTTTACTTCATACATAGATCTACACCTCGCAATTGACAGTGAGGATCGGCTGAGAACGAAAAGAGATGATTACAATGTTCACAGTATTAACGTTCCATTTAGTTGTATCAAAATTTCAGCAACACCTGCATATTCAATATATGTCAGTTGATGCGATAGTCCAGGTCTTGTTTCCTACCTATCAGGGGCTCTCCGCTATAGAGAGTTGCTACTGATCAATAAATGATTCCATGTCGTAAAATTGAAGTAATCACTTAAAAGGTTTTACGGCTGCCACCATAAATGCTACGGAACATCTGTGTCACACGTGACCAATAATGTTTTCCGTTTATCGTAGTCATAATGACGCCCTTTCCACGTTCATGACTGATAATCGATTACGACTTATCACCGGATTTGTAACACGTGTACCACGATGGATACCACTAGCGGAGCACCCGAGTTCACTCAGTTCTTTAATGGCGTGTTGTAGCATAATCTTTAGTTTCTGCGTAGTGTTTTGTGGACCCTTGTTATATCTTTGATATTTTTGGCCATTGTATTGTGTGTCCTTTTTCGATAGACGGTTTCTGATTACCACTTTGGTATCTTCAAACATTTATTATGTTTTCACAACATTCCTAAGTCTTGTTTAGTAAATTCCTTACAGGAATTCATATACTATCTTTGTTTTCATACTTCATATATATTTGGAATAATATCCTTGTAAATACACGTTTGAGAATACCGAAGAAAAATTGGACAATCCAGAGAAACTGGCAACATAAGGTACACTAGACGCAAAGAAACAAAACAAAAACACAACACAACATGTGTTGGACACCAATTCTAAAATCAGATTTACGTTTCTATTCATGTTATAATATAGGATTAAATACGATTTTGTAATTGTTTGTCAGTCACTTTTGGACCAGACTGAATTAAACGTTAATAACTTTCTATCCTCAAGGCTTTAGAATTCTGATCATAGAGACAGAGATTTATCATATGGTCACGGCACTAAAATCTGTAAGTCACCTGAATTCATGATAATGCAATACTTATAGTTATTTTTTTCAAAATTCAGTCCTCATCATTACTAAAAACACAACATGAACACAGGTTCTATTATGCTGTAAGCCTATGTTCATGACCACTTGCCACGCATGAAAACAAGACTTGGTTCACTTCATTAGAATGACGTTAACAAAACGAACGACCATATAAAATGGGATCTTGGGGTTACCATCACGTAATAATCATTTTAAAACTATTGTACAGAACATCAGAAATAATACAGGCATTGTGTAAGGTAAAAAGGTGTAAATAATGCATGGTGTAAACATCATTTTATATTTTGTATTAAATTAAAAATTGCAACAAAAATATCTATAAAAATAAGAATGTCATCCCAAAAATATCACTCTGAGATGTTATAACAATATACATAAATGTAACAGAATAATCAGGGGGAGACAACAAGTTAAAGTAAATACTAAAAAAAAATCAAACGATTTTATACAAGAAAAGGTAGCATGTGTGACATAGTCTTGGCTATCTTTTATTTCGTTCATACAAGTCTTTGTTACTTTCTACGATCAAGTAACATTTTTTATTTGATAAAACTGTATTTCTATCTCACTTATGAAATAACCATATAGAGAATAAGGTTCATGTCGTTTTTTTTAAATTATTATAGAATAGTCCAATTCCTATGCCTTAATTAGTACTAAATGTTTTAGTGTCTGCTAAATGGCAGACCTTATTTGAAGTTTAATGAAGCACTATCATTTTCTTTTCGTCCATCACATAAAGAATCATATGACATTGTAATATTGTACAGTTGGTATATTTCATTCACGGGATACCAATTTTGAAAATACAAGGTGGTTCCGTGAAAAACGTCAAATTTATGTCACTAAAATAGAGCAAAATAATAATATAAAGTAAACAATATCATGACTGAATACAACTGACTATACGGAATCGAACTTGAAATTAATAATCTTTGTTCTTTGTGTGATTTGTTGGATCAAAGGACAAATATGGAAGTATGGCAATCTAGAATGGTCTATACAGCAGCAGCTTGTGGCTGTGTGGTAACAGGTTGGTCCATTGACATGGCCTCCTCATATGTTGGAGGTTGGACCGTTACGACTTCATCTATATTTGCCTCGTCATTTGGAGCTTGTCTTTCTTGGTGGCCTCCATTTTGAATATTTGTGAATTGATTCGCATTGGCAGGTCGATTTGCAGATGTATATGCCCCGTTACTATTCGTTGCTGCACTTCTGCTGGTGGATTCACAGCAGTCCCAATCCGATGTAACACAGCAAAAATACGCCGGATAACATCCACCATGACCACTTCCGTTTCCATCGCAACAGTCACATCCACAACAGTCACAGTGGCAGCCATTACAGGTCAGAATTTTACAAATGTCACCACAACAGTCCCCGCCACAGTCACAATCGCAGTCACCACAATCACAGTCACCACAGTCACAGTCGCCACAATCTATGTCACCCATTGTCTGAGAAAATAAAAACAAATAAATACAATGAAGTAAAGAGTACCGCCGAACTGCAGACTAGGTATCGTTTCACACTCATTATAGAGTATGAGTTATGCTCATAATTGACCCTACTGTGACTGAAACATCGGCCAGATATTGTGTTTCAAATGCTTCACAGCACACTCTAGAGTCGTAAAGTGGTGGTACGGACACTATATTTTAAAACAATAGTTATTGAGTAATTGTGTGCATTTATGATCGGTATTAGTTGAGATACAAGAATTTGATGTGAGCTGGGCGACACTTCGTCATTACCCTTCTTAGTATAAATATTAGTGGCTTTGGTTATTTCGGACGATGATTGTTATCAGCCATTGTGATGCCGTGTGAACAGTTATTACTTACGTTTTGTTGATATCGGTATCTACTGGTGGACAATTAGTCTTAGAGGTTATCGCTCGCCTAGTATTTCGGCACTTACATGGTATATTGGATATATTTACTATTGAGCTGCACAGTTCCTAAACAATGTAATTATTATTAATTATTAAAACGACGGTTCTCAACACCATGCATAGGTGACCTGCCTAGGCTTTTTTGCTTACTTTTAAATTATTTGGCTTTCCAATCTATAAAATTTGTGTGCATACTTACATGATGAATGGCTATTTCAGAAACGTTTCGTGTGCACTAAATTAGATATCTACGTTTTTATTCAGCTATATCATGGCGAGAACAAGTTACCTTTGATGAGATGAAGATGGTACCTACTTTGTTCTAAACCAACGCCCTTAGTTTGATTGTTATGGTGTTATCTCACTGACACAACAGTCCGTACCGTACATATACATGTCGTTCCAATCTGACTCAGTATACCGACTAAAAACCAAACAGTCTTTGTTCTTACCCCGTAATGCTGCGTGCTCAGCGGCGAAGCAGGAAATATCAATTGTATAGTCTTTGGTTCGACCCGACCGGGAATCGAACAAAGGATCTATCACATTCTAGCCGAACATGCAAACCATTTCACCACCGAGACGGTTCCTATATAAATGTACAGGACCCTAGTATAAGCATACATTAAAATATTCGTGTTGTTCTTTTTAAGATAATATTTTCAGGGAGAACCTATCTGTCAACTATGACTAATGTGAATTGTCAATTTCCGGTGACGTCATTTTCAATATTTCAGTAATTTACTTGTTTCAAGTGATAAAATCAAAATGCAATCAAATTGGAAAATGTCAGTATCTTAATATGAGACAGGCACAACATGTTTGAAGGACGAAGTCCTATAATTTTAAGAGGGAGGCGTGAGAAGGGAATGCATTTTTTTTTTCAAGTACTTTTGTTATTTTTTTTTTTAAATTATTTGGCTGGAGTTATCTCTCTTTGACTGTTTAAATGAAGACTGAAGGTATGTTTGTTTGCCAAAAAAAAATCGTATAAAATATTTAGATCTTTTAAAAGATCTTATATAGATCGAAACATACTTTACTATAATAAAAATAAGATTCAAATTCAGATGTTTGTTCTCTTTCCTAATATATTCGAAACTAAGCAATATGTTACGTATCTTAGCAACAGATTCTGGTGCCATATTTTTTATTACAGCCACACTAAAACAACACGAAAATACAGGAAATAACGATCAACTGGTCAAATGCAAATCCTTCAATGAAATTTCAATAATATGATGATCCGTACACGTTATTATCTTTTATTTTGAATGAATTTTGTAGCTGATATTTTTTTGTTATGGCTGTTCCGTTCATTTTACCTACGCCGCTCTTCCGTCGAGAATCTCGTAGAAAGAGATTTTTTAATAGGAATCATTCACCGCTTCTATCGTTTGGTGACGCTGCTGTTCCATAAGTGGTTACATGTGCGTTTGAATCACAAATACGCTTGTATCTAACGTTAACCTAATGACGGTACTGAATTATAAAACTTGGACAGTTCAAACATTGAAGGTTTAACTAGTACAGCGCGGTGTGGTATTACCCGTTAGAAGTATAGATTTAGTTGACGAGTATATGTAAAATAAAAGTATAGTCTTTAAGTCGTAAGAAAAACGTTTTATTAAAATTTACTAAAATTGGAAAAAATATGATTTTTTGGCGTAAAATCGTGATTCTTCACACGAAATACCCCAACAATTTTCGCGCCTCCCTCCGCAATTGGAAAAAATATGATTTTTTGGCGTAAAATCGTGATTCTTCACACGAAATACCCCAACAATTTTCGCGCCTCCCTCCGCAATTGGAAAAAATATGATTTTTTGGCGTAAAATCGTGATTTTTCACACGAAATACCCCAAAAATTTTCGCGCCTCCCTCCGCTCGGCCCAATTTTTTTATGTGCGCCCCCCCTAACTTGAAATCCTGGATCCGCCCCTGTATATTAAGAAATACAACGGACGTTTACAAGACATATCGGCATGTACCTTGGTGTAGCATATATATGTTCATAAAAGGTGTACATGATGTTTGGTTACTCACACTGCAATACCATGAATACTGATGAACTTCATTGTTAAAAATTGTATAGTTATACTGCCTAAAGGTATAAATGAATTGTTGTGTTCCTGTGTATTGTACATGTATGATTTTGATTGTATACCCTTTTACCCAGATTTTTATTATTGGTCATAAAGGGATAATTTTTTTCTCAGAACAAAAATTCTGCTTCAGAGTATATATTTTTTTCAGTTACAAAAATGTAGCATCGAAATCTTTTTATAAGAGTAAAATACACCCTTTTCCCCTAATGCTAATGCAAAGAAATGAATTGTGATACACTTATACACCGTCATGAATTTAATTAATAACATTATATCCCTGTTGTTCTGTAGTCTACTGTTCAAGCGAAATGGTTATACATTTGTAAGTATAAGATACAGTACTATTGTTTTTTAAAAGCGGCCCGTATTGAATACCCCCAATACGGGCAATTTCTTTTCTTTCAATAGTACAATGTAGCTTATCTAACTTGTGCAATAATGTTATAATTTATCAAATAAAATAAAAACGTGTGAACAGTTTTGTTTATTAATTGTGAACGAGTTTACAGAATATTCCTATTCATGTTAATAAAGGCATGATGTTGACATGTCCTTGTACCCAAAGTTAACAATTTGAGCGTCATCGAGATTAAAACGTTCCGCTAACACGGCTGGTAATCGGCACAAGCAGAACAGTTGGTTGTGCAAAGAAATTCGTGAGGATAACTTCCGGTTTTGGTGGAGGAGAGTTCACGAAGACGCTTCGCAAGGTATGTACATGTCAAAAATTGAAATGTTCTTTTTTACTGCTCGAATATTGCAAAATCAGAGAATGCTATGCTGTGGCGAATGCTTTCACGATTAGAAACATGTATAGTTTATTCTTGTATATGAAGTGTAACTCTCGCAAAATCAATCGTCCCACGAAAAACATGACGAAAATTGTGACACTCGTGCATTTCTAAGTTGTTCTTGACAAAGATGCAAGTTAAATTTTCAATATTTTTTCATCATGGGAGTCTAAATGTAATCGGGGATAAATTCCGATTCGTCAGAAGTAAATTGAAGTCTCGATAAATCTACAAACTGTCAATTTCTCGTTTTCCTGCTTGAGGAGATCGGTTCTGATAGAGCACATTGCGAATGCATGAGGAGATTTGCTAGTTTTGGTACGACACAGGTAATCCACTGTATAATCACAAATTTTGCATGTCTGTCTGGTAATAAATTCACGAACTGATGCCCTTCTGCCCGTCTGGTTTTTAAAAGTATAAAAGTAATATTTCATTGTTCATGGGCTGTCCCATTTAAGGAATCAATTCATAATTGTAACTGCGGTTTCCCATGATTTAACTTGTCATTATTGATCATTTGTTGTTTGTGACAACTTCCATTCACAGGCGCTCGTGGCACGGACCATCCCCCTTTTTCTATCTTTCTGTTTACAAATTTATTTACTAATAATATTATTAGTATCTATACACATGCAATTTGATGTTAACATAAGATTGTATGAATATTGACACGAACAAGTTAAAATAAGGGAAAAGTGATGAAATAATAAAGAAATAAAGAAATTTTATTGAAAATAAATTTGTAAACAGAAAGTTAGAAAAAGGGGGGTGGTCCGTGCCACGAGCGCCTGTGCTTCCATTGTGTATTGGATACACAACATTAACTTCCCTTACATTGGAAAAAATTGAAAATGCACTGTAAGATAATTTTATAATCAAGAATAATTAATCTTAATGTGAATCATATCTTTATATTTTCTAATACAAATGATACACTCTAAATTAAATATCATACAGTTGAGAATAATATTAATTTGTGGTTTGTTTTTCTATTATGTAGTGTGTTATGTGTACACACTTGTAAATAAAAAAGATCTCTGTTAGTAGTGGTTACAAGATGTACAGCGCTTTACCGATTTTAAGGATATGACCACAGTTTAATTGACATCCTGTGTTTAATTTATTCATGACTAGCTAGCACTAAGTGAATGTTTATTTACGTTAGACCTATGTATGTGCTGAAATCATGTAATATTATAACTTGTGTAGATCTGCGGTGAAGTTTCCGTCATCTTTAGTAAAAAGGTTGCGCCGAATAGATGTGGAAACCCGTTTGAAAGGATATAAAGATTTTGAAATTGAAAGAGATTTTTTTTTAATAAACTTGGTGTCCTGATTGATGGGGATTTTAAATTTGGTATACTGCTCTATATAGCTACTTGTTTTTGTTCGTTTCCTTGGCGGTGATACAGGCAATCTATATCGAAATGTTTTTTTGTAAAGAGTCAATGTCTGTCCCCTTTTCCTCTTTCCCTTGAATCCTGGCATCTCCTTAAAGTGGACAGGGAATAGTTTATTTTGATTAGAGTATTTATCAGTTTTGTGTTTAAAAGTGTCAATTTATCAATTTTGCAGAAAACAATTACCAAAACTTGAAAATCTCCTCATGCATTCGCAATGTGCTCTATCAGAACCGATCTCCTCAAGCAGGAAAACGAGAAAATTGACAGTTTGTAGATTTATCGAGACTTCAATTTACTTCTGACTAATCGGAATTTATCCCCGATTACATGTAGACTCCCATGATGAAAAAATATTGAAAATTTAACTTGCATCTTTGTCAAGAACAACTTAGAAATGCACGAGTGTCACAATTTTCGTCATGTTTTTCGTGGGACGATTGATTTTGCGAGAGTTACACTTCATATACAAGAATAAACTATACATGTTTCTAATCGTGAAAGCATTCGCCACAGCATAGCATTCTCTGATTTTGCAATATTCGAGCAGTAAAAAAGAAAATTTCAATTTTTGACATGTACATACCTTGCGAAGCGTCTTCGTGAACTCTCCTCCACCAAAACCGGAAGTTATCCTCACGAATTTCTTTGCAGAACCAACTGTTCTGCTTGTGCCGATTACCAGCCGTGGCTAACCACTTATGGAACAACAGCGACGTCTGTCGAAAGAAATTTGGTGAATGATCCCTATTAGAATTTTATTTCAAGTTTATTTCAATTTTGCATAGAGTAAAGAATTAAAGAAATGGGAATTTTTCATTGAAATATATATTTTTGCGTTTCTAAATATCAATTGAAATATTTTTAAAATTTCCGCTGAAAAGATATTTGGCTATGAATAGATACATAGGAGTCGACTCCTATAGAAAGGAGAAAAAATCGTACAGCCTACAGTTAAAAGGACTTCGTCCTTTATTCATTTCAACGGGGTATTTTTTTTTTTATATAAAAACGACTCTTAATAATAAGCATGAAAGTTATTGAATTGCGTTATTACAGTATTTCCCACACTTCCTTCCTCTTCCAAAAATAAATTCGACTGTTGTGTTTATAATCGAAATAATTCATGGAAGCCATTGCCCGAGATAATAAATCTTTATGAAAATAATGCTAACCATTTTAAAATATCCAAAATATTCGGATGGGTTGCACTTCACAGCTGTATAACTAACTCCTAGTTTTCATACAACGGGTTTACCTCGAGGGTTGAAAAGGGCCATATTTTTCTTAAATAAATTTAGAAAGACACAATGATTTCAAACATATTTCGACCTAATGAGTTTAAAGGGATATTGTCTACCAGCTGCGTAATTTTTTCATACCCAAAATTATTGTCGATTTCCGTACTGACCTTCATAAAATGAAGATTAAACACTGAATTATTGATGAATACGCTCCGAAACGTTGTTTTTTCGACTAAAAAAGCTGACCATCGTTACCGGAAGCTAATTAATTATGCACTGACCTGGGCGAGGCCAACTCTATTTATTTATCTATTTTTATGTCAGTAGCCCGGATGCTGCAGCATGGATATTGAGGTAAGTTTCTATAAAAGTTGAGGAAAAAAGCTATTTGCGAATCGATTATATCTAAAAGACGTAGAATAAATAATTTCTGTATCAGGAATAGATTTTCTTTGATGAAAACTACATGCCATAACAGATTCAGCCGATATTTCCACGATAACCATTGAAAACATGCCAGGAGGCACCCTATGGGGACAAGCTCAACTACGTATTTTCGATCGGAAATTTTTGCCGGCGTTAAAAATAACTAAATTAGTTTTTTTCTTCTTATAAGTTATGAAGTTGTTTCCCGAGATTTTGATACACGTGTTAAATTAATTTATTTTAGCCAGTTTACCGACAATATGAAAACAGAGACATACATGTCTGATGAAAACGAATGACGTAGCCAGTGTTGTTTTATTTGTTATTTGACTGGAATGTTTCCAGGGGCGGATCCAGGATTTCAAGTTAGGGGGGGGGTGCACTTAAAAAAATCGCGCCGAGCCGAGGGAGACGCCAAAATTTTTGGGGTATTTCGTGTGAAAAATCACGATTTTACGACAAAAAAATCATATTTTTTCCAATTTTAGGGGGGGGGCGCGTGCCGGGTGCGCCCCCCTCTGGATCCGCCCCTGCTTCCCATGATATGGGGTACCTATATGAAGCTTGTGACCAAATACCAGATTTCTGCCATCAATAGTTGTTGAGAAAAATGTGCATATATGTTCAATGTGGATAAAAACCAACTAAGTCGGCAAACAGGAAGTAGGAATCTGATGGTTCCAAAAACGCTTCCCACGATATGGTATACCTATGTGAAGCTTGTGACCAAATATCAGATTTCTGCCATCAATAGTTGCTGAGAAAAATGTGACGAAAAATATTTTGGAAGGACGGACAGAGGTAAAAAAGTATACCCCCCTCCCCCTTCGGGGACCGGGGGTATAATTAGATCTAAAATAGGGAGCAAGCGCGTAGATCTAATTTTAATTAGATTGGCGAAGTGCTGGAATAATTTTTTTTCTTCAAAATTTTGTATATGATTATACTGTGAAAATGGCAAGTATATGATTATACTGTGAAAATGTCAAGTCAGAATATATTTTTTTCTTCAAGATTCAGAATCAAAATTTTTAGGAAAAAAAACATAAAATTAAAATTGAATAGCTTGAGGGGTAAATTGATAAAAAAAAATTGCAAGACCAAAATGGTTCTCCCATTTACCAACAAAAAACGAAATAAAACTGTGGTCATAAGAAAGTCCCACGAGAAAATCTTTCCTTCCAAAATAAGACTTTTTTTATTTCTCTAAACTGAATTTGTGCAAACTATTTCACTTATAACGAATTATATTTCTTTTTTAAATAGAGCTCATTTTTCTAGATGAATGTATAACCATCTGTCTTTACTCTGTTTTTATTAAATCTCTTGTCTTTATTACAGGACTTTGATCGGATTGTCCTTGATGAGGCAGTGTTGGGGGTTGCTAGAATGTTTCGAGAGGAACTTGTAGTAATGCCTCATGATGAGGATTACAACAGATCCAATAGGTATGCAGCCTACCGCCAGTATACCATTTGGGCACATGGCCGACTTGGAGTCAGACGTGTGATCCCAAGCTGTTGTACTTGGAAAATTAGGAACAAGTATCCTTCCTGATCTATATGGACAATACAAGGGTTTCATTCCTAGACGATTTAATTAAAACTTGTTCATGAAATATTTTGTATTTTATCCCATATACCCTATAATGATAAAGTTTACCACTTGCTTCCCTATGGTCGGTGGTTGTCCGGGTACTCTGGCTTCCTCCACCACTAAAACTGGTCGCCATGATATAGCTGAAATATTGCTGAAAGTGGCTTTAAAACACCAAAAATAAAAAATAAATCAACCCTAATGAGTTGTTAATTTCACAAGTTGGTCAGTTGGAATTGTAAATTTAATTTGAAAGTTTTGCCTTCTTATTATTATTTTTTGTTCTATCAGCACTGACAATTTCTTCTAAAATGGACCGACAGTCTTTTATATAATTCAAAACCAAACTTGGCAGAGATGTTTTCTATGAGGTCCTACACAAGAGTTGTTACTTTTGTGCAGATTCGTCAAAAAACATAGCCACCATGTGACTTTGAAAATTCTGATTGGTCGATTTTCAAGAAACTTCTTCTCAAGAACCGCTGAAGGAATTGAATTGAAATCTGGTATATATGTTCCTATGAATGTCTTTAACCTGTGTTGTTACTGTTTGCACCATTTGAAAATTCAAAATGGCCACCAGCGGAGGTCAAAGTTTGCATTGAAACCCTATGGGAAACAACATTTTCATCTTCTTCTTGAGAACAGCCGAACAGAATTTAACCAAACTTGGCAGAGATGTTTCTTGTGAGGTCCTAAAAAGTTGTCCTGGTTTGTACTAACTAGACCAACACACTGAGTGCTATCATTATTGTGCATTGGACAATTTGTAATGGCCATTATCCTGACTTGGGTACTTTTCTGCTCTAAATGTGCAGAACTTCTGTTAGACCAGGAAAAACAAAGAGTGGCAATCTAAATTTATTTTATGCGACAATATAGTCAATTGTTTTGTCTTGGTCTTCAAATCTGGATTTCTGAGATGCTACAATATCATCCCGAGTTGGAGGTTGTGGAATTGGTGCAAGATGGACCGAGATTCTTCTGGGATCATCTACTTCCAACTGCACATGTTAATTCATTCCTTCATTATCTTGCTGTCTCATACAACTGATGACCCTTAATAGTCTTGGAACATAGGAATATGACTTGTCAGCTTTAACAGGCTGCACAGACCATCTAGCTGTCTTTTTGTTGTAACTTCTCTGCCACCTGAAGTAGAAAAATACATACAATGTAATTCACAAGAATAAAACAATAGAATTGAGATTATGATCTATGGAGCCCTAACTTTCAATTCAAGATGAATATCTCGAATGTATAGTGAATGACAAACTAAACATATCATTACAAGTCCACTTTATGAAGGATTTGATTGATTTGTAGACAGATTTTAGGTTGTGGTCATCCTTCAAGAAGTTCTACGGCAGGAATCACGAGCTGGTCAATGGTTACAGGGTGTATGTTACCCAAATCAGACCTGATCTTCATTTGTTGTTGATGTCTTTCCCTTCATCGGATGGGACTTCTACCGGACTTGACCATGGACAACACAGCGGGTTTGCGACTTTCGATTGACCCTTCTGAAGCCTACGATCAAATATCAGATTGCTGCCATAAATAATTACTGAGAAAAATGTTATGAACATCTTGGTACGAACGGATGGACAGAGGTAAAACAGTATACCCCCTCCCCCTTCCAGTGGAGCGGGGTTATAATAAAGCTCCTATGACATATGATCATGCATGGTTCTGTTATTAGGACAAAATTTCAAGTATGTAAGTTACAACTGAAACATATGAAATTAACATGACAAACCTTAGAGTGAAGTTGAGGCTAGGTTCAAAATCTCCATCGTCAGAATCATCACCAACATCACTGCCCTCTTCAGTAATATCTATTGAGAGACTGTAAGAATAAAAAATAATTGTTTATTACAGTGTATGTGTATAATATCGAAACAAATTTTGCTATATGGTTCTGATGTGCAGCTGTATAACGAAAAAGCTTTTCAAAATAATATTAAATCTATATACATGTATCCAGCACACATCTACACAACCCAATATAAAGAGACAAAATTACATCAAAGTTCCAGGAAAAAATTTGGTGCGCCAGACGTGCGTCAATTCTGTCCCAGTTTGGTTTCATTCCCGTAAGTAGCTAAAGAGGACTGGCCATTTCAGCTTGTGGATTGATGAAAATGTAACGATGACGCAGAAGCCAACATGATCCCTATATAATATAGCTACTAGTAGTATCACTATGCAAGCCACAATAATTAATAGGAAACTGTTATACAAGTGACTGTGTTGAACAATATTGATAATGTTACCTATAAACATAATGTAGAATATGTCTAATCTTTAACAAAATGAACATACTCAAATGGGTTCACAAATGAACTTGATTTCTCCAGTTTCATCCGTTTCGTTGAAATGTGATGGCTGCTCATTTCTTCTACTCTAGAATTACCTTGGTCAGAATATCTAAATCAAAAGTACAAATATCAATCACTACAAAATCACATTTGTCTGAAATTACCAGTTTTTGTAGTAATTTGCCTAAAAAATTTAGATAATTTTACAAAAACCTGCATGATTTTAACACAGACATGGGCCATCGGTCTACTGTTAAATTCACACACTGTGAAACATGCAAATTGCTATGGATCTTCACATTATTTCTTAAAAATCTTGTTTATAAATCATACTTACAAGATCCAATCTAAACAAGGGCAAAGCGTGGCGTATCCCCTTGCCTAAAAATTTGACCTGGTGACCTTGACCTTTGACTTTGAAAATCAATAGGGTTCCAGATTCTCTTAAGGACTAAGTATGTACCAAGTTTGGTCAAAATCCATTGAAGGATGTTGATTCTAGAGTGTTCACAAGGATGTTACGCAGTAAAATTTTGACCCGGTTATCTTGACCTTTGACCTATAAGGCTATGACCTTGAAAATCAATAAGGTTTCGGTATCTTAAGGACTAAGTATGTACCAAGTTTTGTCAAAAATCCATTGAAGGATGTTGATTCTAGTGTTCACAAGGATGTTATGAGGTAAAAATTTTAGCCTGTGACCTTGATCTTTGACATACGACCTTGAAAATCAATAGGGTTCCAGATTCTCTTAAGGACAAAGTATGTACAAGGATGTGACGGACGGACGATAGCGTTACTATATCCCTTGGCAACTTCGTTGGCAAGGGGATAAAAAGCAGTTCAAATGACAATTCTTTAAATAGAAAGCCTTTATATGAAAAATACATATTGATTTCCCTCTATCATGTCTATGTTGATAATTCTAAGATAGTAAAGTATAATTTTGGCTCCCTGAACTAAAAATTATGTCCAAAATTGTTGAAATGTAGTAAAAAACTAGTTAATGTAATGTTTTTAGAATAGTCAAGAAATAAACTTGGTTTGCATAAGGAAATTGAAAACGATTTTCATTTAGTCATAGTCTAAAATATGCAGTTCAGGACATTTCAGTAAAATTTTATAGTCACATATATAGAAAAGTTTCTGAAACTTGCAAATTTCTATGGATCTTCATATTATTTTTTAAAAACCTTGTTTATGTATCATACTTACAGGATCCAAACTAAAAATGCTACTGAAATGACACTTATTTAAATGGAAAGCTTTTTATATAAAAGATATATACTGATTTTCCACTATGGTGATAATTCACAGACAGGAAGATATAATTTTGGTTCCCATAACAAAGTGTTATGTTCAAACTTATTGAAAAGTACTTTTAACCTTATTTATGTAATGTATTTCCAGTACCCAAGATATAAACTTGTTTACATAAAGGAATTGAAAATGATTTTCATTTAGCCATGGTCTAAAATATGCATTTTAGGACATTTCTGAAATTTTCAGTAAAATTTTGTAGTCTTATATAAAAAAAAGTTCTGAAACTTGAAAATTTCAATGGATATTCATATCATTTCTTCAAAACCTTGTTTATAATTATATATTATACTTACAGGATCCAAACTAAAAATGCAATTGAAATGAAGCTTCTTTAAATAGAAAGCTTTTATTTGAAAAATACATACTGATTTTCCATTATAGTGATAATTCGCAGAAAGTAAGGTATATACTTTTGGTTCCCAAAACTAAGTTTCATGTCCAAGTTGTTGAAATTTGATAAAATTAAAAGCCTAATTATATCAAAGAAATAAATTTGCTTGAATAAAAAGAACTTTATAGGGTTTTCATTAAGCCATGTAGTTTTAATTCTTGCATTAAAAATGAATTGATAATAATAAACTGCATTGTCATTGCTATCATTTTTGCACTCCCATTTCCCCTTTGCTGGCCTCTTAAAATGTGTGTTTGTTTACCTCGCAAATACGGCCGTTTTATGCTACTCATTGACAATAATTTGCTGTTGCCAGGTGCAAAATTACATATATTGATTAATATCTACCGAAAATGATCATAGGCATCATCATAAATTCATAAAATATGAAAAACGATTGAGAAAAGAATGCAACATGCTCGGCTTACCTATCAACAATAATCAAGCACTTCCTTGAGTTCGCTCCATCCAACGGCAACGGTCCAACTGATCCCCTACATATATCCTGCATTTGTTCCATTTGGAAGATACTTCACTTCTATTCCTCTTTATCTCTGAATACGTCAAAGTCCGCTTTCTTCCACGCGTTGACAGTTTCTCTTTTGCCCAAGAACCACATGTTGTTTATTGTTTCTAAACAGTGCGCATGCTCAAGACGTGTTCGCATAGAAGGCCATATGAACAGATTTGAATATTGTCATCCGGACAATAATTCTGATAACGATAGTTTTGGGTCTTTTTCGTATCTTTTGCAACATAACTCGGTGTTAATCTTCATTTTATGAAGGTCAGTACGGAAATCGACAATAATTTTGGGTATAAAAAAATTACGCAGCTGGCAGACAATATCCCTTTAAATATAGGCAAATCCATTATGTAAACATGTAATGGTGATGTTCATGATCGATAGATAAAAGTGTAGCAAGAATGTAGTCGTGACTGTTCACATGTATCGGATTAAAAAAAACAATCTTAAACGTGTCTAGCCATAATGCTGTTGCTGAGGTTCCAATAATATGGTTTAAATTAGAAAGTATTTTTTTAAATAAACTATTATTGTAACAAAATGTGTTGTCTAAAAATTTACTTTTTGGTTTTATTTGTCATTTTCTTTTATTCATGTGTTTTATGTAAAATAAAATACCCGATGGAAAAAAAAGACTGGTTTTTACCATTATATCTTAAATGGTGTGAAATAACTCGTTTCCCATTTCAAGATTATTATACGTTTGGGTAACAGTGTTCGACAGCCCCCGTCTTTGCAATTTTGATTTACCCTGGGATATGGAAAAATGATCACGTGTCTACGCTGTGGTGTACAACCTTTTCTGAAATAACTTTGTATAATGTAATATGGAGAAGTCTCAACTTCATGAGTTAGCTTAACCTGTGTCCAATTCAGTGTTGGCAAATACAATAGGTTTAAACGAATAGTACATCCGATTTATGTATAGGAAGAATCAAATGAACAACCCGTATTCTATGACGGACTGCAAATGATTGCCTGGGATAATGTGACATGCACGTTAGAGAAAATATGCAGCAGCCATTAAAATAAACAAATAACGACGTGTACATGTATATCTAATCGAGTGTGCACGATGCGATTTCTTGGATAACCTTCATCAGATAAAATTAGTCAAAAGATTGGTAAACCATATAGGAGAGTGACCGTTCCGTTGATGGGCATTTTCAATGTCAAACTTTAATTTAAAAGTCTTTGGAGTGTGACTGTTCATGGGCATTTTCAATGTCAAACTTTAATTTAAAAGTCTTTGGAGTGTGACTGTTCATGGGCATTTTCAATGTCAAACTTTCAAAACATATTTATTAGGCGTTAAATCATCATATGCCAATTTTTTGTTGATATGCCAAATATAATAATAATAATATAATCTTCTTCTCGGTGTACATCCATAATCTTCTTCTCGTTGTACATCCACAATCTTCTTCTCGTTGTACATCCACAATCTTCTTCTCGGTGTACATCCACAATCTTCTTCTCGATGGACCCTTAACCATTGTTTGTAAACTTTTCGTTATGAAAATAGCTGACATACTGAACACCTAATATTATAACACTAAACAACAAATAAATCAATCAAATACACGTACTTATCCGAAGTGATTTAGATCATGTCAGGTAAAATGCAGAGACTATATCTTTGTATTTCTAATAAGTTTAGAAAATCATAACCAGGCCGGCCTTATGCCAAATGGACCCCGAGTCTACTCTCGGCTGTTCAAGTACACACGACGCACTATAATTTTACAGGGAACAGCAATGGGACCCGCACCTCCTAAGGCCGGTGTTACATACTCATTTTTCCCCCCGGAAAAATGAGTATATATTAGTTTTTCCCCCGGAAAGATCAGTATATACTCATTTTTCCCCCCGGAAAGATCAGTATATACTCATCTTTCCCCCTGAATTTTAGGGGGGAAATCTGAGTATATACTGAAGTTTCCCCCTCATACTCAATTCTCCCCCTATGCACTGATAGACTATACAAGGGCAATAACTCCTATAAGGGGTCGACCCTATGGAGACTTTTGTAGAGCTTTTGATGCTGAAGAAGGAAGATCACCTCTATTTTTCTCTATCTGTAATACTTTTTGAAATATTAGCCAATGACTGCAGTTTGACCCCTATGTTCTATTTTTAGCCATGGCGGCCATATTTTTTCATCGACGGATATATAATTCACAAACTATAGTCTATACACCCTAAGGATCATTCATACCAAGTTTGGTTAAATTATGTTCAGTGGTTCTCAAGAAGAATATCAAAATGTAAAAAGTTAACGGACAGACGACGGACGGACGGAAGGACGACGAACGCAATGTGATGGCAAAAGCTCACCCTGACTTTTAGTCAGGTGAGCTAAAAAGGGGGGTTCCAGTCTAATCTTTGCCGAATTTCACGGATTTTTCAAATTTTGCCGAGCAAAAGGAGGGGGGGTTCCGACCACCGGAACCCCCCTGGATCCGCCAATGGTTATCTGTTAATTTATTCTTAAGAATTTTAACTGTTTACACTACACCGAGACACAACATAATTAGCTTTAAACTAAACAAACTATTTTGTGGTAGCTTGTTTGTTTGTAATCGATCATTTTAAATAAAGATCAGTAACTATAGAATGGCAGTGTCCATCAATGATGCATAACTATGAATGATACAATTATTAGTGTGGATTTGTTTTACCGAACATAATTATACCAATTTATCATATTATGTTCATTTCAAATGATGAACTAAACGGTAACAGTATTCTCTAAATTAAATTACTACTATGAGGGGGGAAGGACCCTTTTCAGGACTCCGGGATGGTGTTTTTTTAAGCTCGAGAATTCGGGATTGACCATTTCGGGATTCGGGATTGAAATTTTATTATATTCGGGACTTCTGGATTTCAAGTTTTTTTAGTTCGGGACTAAGGGGATTTCAAGTTTTTTAGTTCGGGGTTTCGGGGTCAGACCCCCTCCTAACCCCCTCTACTATATCAGCACAACTATGTTTTGCTTCGTTTCATGATCAAATTATTATAAAATTGAGCCATCTTGATAAATGCGTTTGCCTCCATCTTTTTTTATTGATCTACCGAAAGTGGTAGCACTATAATACCATATTCACACGTATTCCGGATTGAAATCGAATTTAAATCCGTTATAATTGTCGTATCGGATTTGAAATCAGTTAGCGTTCGCATATGGTCAACCAATGCGTAATTGTTCGTCTGCATTGAATTTATCTGTGGTTTGCATATTAACTAGAAATTGTACTGAGGGATCTGGTGTTTGTTTAGATCGGATGAGGGATTGTTTCCGATTCGTCAACAAATGGTCATCAGGAGACATTGGAAACATTGTTAGTTTTTCAATAATCTTTTTTCAAGAACCACTGAAGCGATGGTATGGAAACGTGATTTGTATGTTCATGTTAAGGTCCTTGACAGGTCTTGTTACTTTTTGAGCCCATCGGAAATTCAAAATCGTTGCCAGCGGAGGTCAAAGTTTGTTTTGAAACCATATGTAAAGCAACATTTTCATGGTCTACTTGAAAAACACTGAACAGAATTTAATCACACTTGGCAGAGGTGTTCACTATTATGTCCTATGCAAGTGTTGTTACTTTTCATGCCGATTTGTTAAAAAATGAATAAAAGAAGAATGTGTCCGAGGACACGGAGTTCTCCGCTTTCAGCTAAGTGGGCCTAACTTCCAAGCCGTATATGGGATCTGGCTGAAATTGAACTTGACCTGCATATTATGGTTGTAAACATTGTCTTGAAATTTCAGAGTCCTTTACAGGTGATAATGGTTTTTATGCCGATCGGAAATTCAAAATGGTCGACAGCGAAGGTCAAAATTGCTTTGAAAACCTATGAATTACATTTTCGTAATATCCTTGAGAACCACTGAACATAATTTAACCAATTTAACTTTGAGGGTGTTCACTATGAGGTACTACACAAATGTTGTTTCTTTGGTGCAGATTGATAGGAGACTTTGAACATTCTGATTGATCGGTTTTCAAGAACCACTGAAGGCATTGTCGGGGGAAATTTATTAAAGTAGTCGTCCTCCTCACTACCTTTCTCACCTTTCCTCTCCATCCTCTTCCTCACTGCCTCTCTCTCTC
This sequence comes from Bathymodiolus brooksi, assembly GCA_963680875.1. Lineage (NCBI taxonomy): Eukaryota > Metazoa > Mollusca > Bivalvia > Mytilida > Modiolidae > Bathymodiolus > Bathymodiolus brooksi. The sequence continues at coordinate 63,150,474 of OY804575.1, forward strand.
CTTCCTCCTCCTCACTACCTCTCTCCCTCCTTCCTCTGTCATCCTCCTCACTACCGCTCTCCTTCCTTCCTCTCAACTTCTCTCCTTGCTTCCTCTCCCTCATTCCTATCCATCCTTCTCACTACCTCTCTCCCTCCTTCCTCTCAGTCATCCTCACCACCTCTCCATCCTTCATTCCTTTCAATCCGCCACCTCATTACCTCTTCTCTTTCCTGTAATATTATCATCCACCTCATTACCTCTGTCTTTCTTCCGTCTCCATCCTCCTTATTAACTCTTCCTAATTACCTTCTCCGTATACTTTTCTCCTCCGTCCTCATCATCATCATCCTTATTACCTCCTCCTCACTACTTCTCTCCTTCTCGTTTACCTTTGTCACTTCGTCCTTTCTATCCTCTTCCTTCAAATCTCCTCTTCACTACCTGTTTCACTACTTCCTCATCATTATCCTCCCCATTATCTCCATCCTTTTCCATATTGACTCCCTCCCTAATTCCTCCCCGTCATCCTCCTTATTTTATACCTCTATCTCTCCTTCCTCTCCATCATCTTTTTACCATTGTCTATCCTTCTCTTTATATTCCTTCCTTCCTGCCCTCTTCCTCATACCTGTCAGCTGTGCCTTCAAGCACTTAGCAAACTTGAGTTTTTCTCACTTGCACTAAGGAAGATCGCTTATCACTCAAAAGTGTTTTCCCATCCTTTCCTCCTACCTCCTTATCCGTTCTCACTCCATGTTCATGCTTGCCTTAGTTATTACTATCATCATTGTTGATACCCTCTTTCGTCCACATTTAACTATTATGTCTTCCACCATATACATGTATATAAGTGTACACAAGAAAAACCCTATTAAAATAGGAGAGGGGAAAAACTAGTATGGGGGGAAAAATGAGTATGTGTTAACACATACTTGGTTTTCCGGGGGGAAAATTCAGTATATACTCATTTTTCCAGGGGGGGAAATCTCAGTATATACTCATTTTTCCGGGGAGAAAAATGAGTATGGGGGGAAAATGAGTATGTAACACCGGTCCTGTTCATAATGTATACTTTTTATTTTATGTATGATGTACCTAATGTGTATGGTGTACCTAATGTGTATGATGTACCTAATGTGTATGGTGTACCTAATGTGTATGGTGTACCTAATGTGTCGGCCATCATCCGCCGTAGTAGTTGATTCTGTGTATATTTCATGTATTTATAATTGATGTTGATATTGGTGCATTTAAAATATTTGTTTAGATTGTATTCTATTTTTAAATCTGTATTGCTTTTGAACGAGTAAAGATTTTCCTATAAAATTCCAACTTGTTGCTTCTCCACTAAACACTAATACTGGGTTCCACGAAATCAGGATACATCTAATTGTGTCAATTGTACAGTGAAGCGACATGTTTGATGTTTACCTTCAAGTTACATGTAGATACTAATATTATAATAGTGTCTCCTCTGTCTCTTACGTGTTGTACTAAAGTAAAATTAACGACCTAATTGTACTAAAGTAAAATGAACGACCTAACAATTAACTGAAACCTACCTATTTTATATAGGTGATATTCGTGATCTCAGACAATATCTGTTCAATTTCGTTTTATGTACCAATGTCAACAGGTATTTCCCAGTAGTTAATCCCACACTAATATATCAAGTCAGGTGTACATGTGTACACACACTACACAGGATTTCCCTGTATGACGTTTAGATCACATGGTTCAGTATATTACGGTAAATGTATTTATATAACAAACCGGAAAAATAATAAACACGTGGGTTAATACTTTTATTTGTAAATACGAATACAACAAGGATTGGACACAAAGTGAAATTGTCCTCAGTAAATAACAATGCAATACAAATATTTCGTTTAATTATTTATTTATTTTACACCGATAACATACAGCGAAGGGACACTAGTAGATATCCGCAACATATTACAAATGTATATGTCTCATTTAAAGTTGATGCAAACATAGTTTGGACTAGACCTGTTTCAAATAAATGTATGCCCATTAATTAATACAATACCGATTAATAAAAATAAATTTACAATTATCTCCAACTCAAACAAAAAACCTATTTGAATTTTTATATTCATGGAATACAACTTCTTCCCTAAATATATAACATTTAGGGAACGACCATTTAACTTGAAAAAGGGGGGGGGGGGGGGGGGGGTATGGGTTTTTTTCTAAAAAAAATATTCTGATTCTCAATGTTGCTGAAAAAAATATTCTGATTTTGGTGGAGGAAAAAAAGTTTTTGTCATATAACCTAATGTTGACTTCTGGAAAAAAAATTCGCACTTCCGCGCGACAAAAAAAATAAATATTCTAACTCTGGTGTTGTCCGAAAAAAAAATTCTGAACGAAACAAAAAACCATAACCCCCCCCCCCCCCCCCCCCTGCAAGTTAAATGGTCGGTCACTTAGAGGTTTTAAAAAAATTCATGGTTTAAACAGATACAATGCAATGCTTGGGCATCTACATAACTAATTTTATGCTCACTAAGGAAATTAATAAATAAATACAAGACCTTCTTACATGTTTATCCGTGTTACAAAATGTACTAGGGATGAGCCACCAGGATGCATTTAGGATATAGCGAATGCTAATTTCAAGCAATATATATGCATATAATTGATATATTTTAGCTCATCTGACACATTATTTGGCGTCGTCAAAAATCTTCTCCATTGGGACAATTTCAACTACAGTTGGCCTAGGTAATAGTTAGAGTGTGTAATTTCAACACTGCACCCGAAGATCCCGCTATTTCTTATTCTTATTCTTATACAATATACAGTGCGTGGACAAAAGTATTGGAACGATAATGGCGTCGTGGCGTATTGCGTAGCGGTATGTCCCTTTTGACAATGAATTTCCGCGTTTTCATACATAGACTTCCCGGTTGATTTTTTAATTAAACTTCACCTGGAAATGTCATAAATGACGTCAGTAGTTTATTATCAGCGTCTCTGTACCCAAAACGTAAATTAACAGCTGAAAGTAAAATGCCGGAAGATCAAAAAATTTGTCAGTAGGTCAGGGAGATTCCATTGTAGAATTAATTAGAGGAGACCATTCATATGGACAAGTCGCAAGTATGTTAAAAAATACCGAAAACTACAGTGTACAATGTTTTTAAAAGGTATGATTCACGGAGTAGTACAGAAAATGCCCAAAAAATCGGGGAGACGAAAAAGTTTGGACGATCGTCATGGTCGAAAAATTATCCGAAGTTTGAGGGCAGATAGGAAAGCCTCATTGTCTGATATTACAAACAGATTTAACAATTCTGAAAATATAAATGTGTGTAAAAAAAACCAATGTGGAGGTATCGTCGGTGCGTATGCAGGAAGAAAATACGAATTCGGGAGGTAAACGGGAAAAAACGAGTCGCGTGGTGCAAGGAAAAACGACGGTGGCCATTTGATGATTGGAAAAATGTTATTTTTTCGGACGAGAGCCAGATCAGTCGGAAAGCAAACCCACGATTTGACCGTTATAGCTATTGATTCTAAAATCACGCTGTCAAGGGGCGACAACCGTAAAAAAAATTCCCGCTAGGTGCCGCTTTACAAGTCCTGCAAAATTGTCCATTCGCGCTGTTGTAGGATAAACGTGAAATAAAGTATTAAATAGACAAAAATGTAATAGAAACGTGCTTTCTATAAAATATTTATATATTTTTTGCAATGACTGGCTAAATCCGCCTCTGATTCCTGCTCCACATGTAACACCCATATTGTTACTGTTAAACGACACGAACATTATTTGATATGGAAATCGTGTTGGACATCAGTTTGCGTTAATAACTACAAATGACATAAATAAAACATGAATCCCCATACAAAAGAAATGGGAGTCAAAACTTTCCAAATTCAAGAAGTAATATATTAATTTGTTTTCTTTAGAAGAGTCAAATAATGCTAATACAAATACTTCAAGACGTAATTATTATTACAGAATTAGACAAGTTTTTGTTTTGCTTTAGAACCAGCATACAAACAAAATAATACAGGATAGTGTATTCTAGACCAAGTATGAGTTTACAAAATGTTTTGCAATTTATACCACCACATGATAATTAGAAGTTATTAACCCAGATTTTCAGAGAATGAATGGTGAGGGAAAATAGTTCGAGCGATAAATCATAAACTGATTTTTTTTTAAATTGCCCTGCATTGTTTTCAAAGTTATATTAGTTTTCTCAAAATATTTTTGTTCTCTTTCAATCTATCAACCTATAATATGTTTTTGCACCGAAATAAAAAAAATGTTTTTATCTACACAAAATAATATTTTAAAATGTAACGACTATCTGGAACCTACCTGTCAATTCTCGTTATCATTAAAATTCGTGTTTATCCTTATGTAACACTAAAAAAATATAAAAAAAAAACCACAAAAAAAAACCACTGGTCTTAGGTATTTCCCAATAATTAATCCCACACTGTAAGTAAGTGCATATTTTTTCCTGTGTGCAAAGATATGTAACGGTTATTTTATTTGTAGAACAAACACGGAAATAATCTTTTTCTCTATTTTTTTATATTAAAAATACTTATCAAATATAATCCTTTCAATATTGTAGGTTTGTTAAACAGATTATATAATCATAGTACACCAAACGACTTATTCAAATCCATAGTATAATTTCCCCTGTCATTTTTTTTTATAAGCACAAAGTTACAGTTACAAAGACTGATATTATTTGGCTTTCCAATTTTTTGCACCTTGAGGGTACCTGATGAAGGTTATTCCAGAAAGGCGCCGTGCGCACTAAATTATATATCTACAATTTTATTACAGCTTATAGTCTGATTTCTTTTATGACGAGACGATCTTGTATTGGCTGTTCCGTTAACTTTGTTTGAATAAAATACAAACAAACAAACAAACAAACAAATACTTTATTATCCCCAGACACTATACAAGGGGTCAAAACATCAAACAAATACTTTATTATCCCCAGACACTATACAAGGGGTCAAAACATCAAATAAATACATAGAAATCGACGACAGTAGTTAGACATTTACAACATAAATACATGTAAACTCAATACATTGAAATTGACAATAGCAATTAGAAATTTACAAAAATATACAAACAGGGTAGCGTGCAGTTCGTGGCAAGAGTGTAAGCATTTATACTACACGTGGCAGTATATACAATTATGTACTTTGTAAAGTGTTGTTAAGTTTTTATTTATTTGTGTGGGATTACATATTTTAAAGTAATATGAAACGAGTTTTTGGTGAAATAAACATCTTCAAAAATATTCTTGATATGTTTACATTCCCTAAAAACTAAACCATTCGTGCATGTTTGAGGACGAAAATCGCGATCATCTATGATTAAGAACAGAAAATCATTCCATCTCGTACGTGTTTTGTCAAGAAAATGGCGGCTAATATGAGACAGGCAACCTGTTTTGAAGGACGAAGTCCTAAAATTTCAATAATACGATGATCCGTACACGTTAGCCTCACCGCCACCGGACGCAATTACGAACAATTTCGATGATATTGATAATAATTTATAAATTTGACCAAATTGATGAAGCTGATTGCATGTTCATATTTCAGATTAAACACCAATATTCCTTTTGAATCATAACCCATATATTATTCAATGCATTGTTACGGGTTTTAACTTGGAACAGATTTTCATGACCCCGTTCTAGTCACTCTGTAACCTAGATCCGGACACAATTTCGAACGACATCATAATAACCTTTCTAGTGTAAATTATTTAATGACAACTGTTAAAATTGAAAGAGCATTCATTCATTTACGTTCACATATCTATTTGTATATAATACACATGACATAAAATCCTTTCCTTTATTCATACCATAAATGTGTGCCAATTTGCATTCGGAATTCCTTGGACTCAATGAATAAGGTACATCACGGATTTGACATTTTGGGATAGATCAAGGTAAGGAAAATGTATTATATTGACTGTTTTTGTTTTAATTTCAATGTGTTCTACATATGCATAGAACCAGAAGATCATATTCTTTCCAATTACAGGCATAAGATAACAAAATATGCGAACCTCGATGAATTTTAGCGATAGATTCCAAGTGCAATTGTCGATCGTTTTCTGTTTACAAATATGAAAACCCGTCGTCTGCAACATTCAACAACTGCGCATGAATAATTTTCTCCCAAAACACGAGTAATTTAGCGGGGTATCTATTTATAAAAGCATTTTTTTAATTCATGTTTTGAAGGAACAATTAGGGGACATACTTTTTATTTCGTTCGTAATTGCGTCCGGTGAGGCTATTGTCTTTTATTTTGAATGAATTGTGTAGCCGATTTGTTATTGCGTTCATTTTACCTACGCCGCTCTTCCATCGGTAAACTGACGAGTTCTGTCCCCTGGTTCGTACCTCGGCTAGATTGAGACAGATTGAGTCAGTCTATTCCATCGGGAGTTTCGTAGAAAGAGATTTTTTTATTAGAATTTTATTAAAAGTTTATTTCGATTTTGCATAGAGTAAATAATCAAAGAATTGGGAATTTTTCATTGAAATAGATTTCTTTTGCGTTTCTAAGTTATCAATTGATCTATTTTTTAAACTTCCGGTGAGCAGATTTTTAGCTATCAATATAGAAGGGAAAATCGGACAGCTTACCGTTAGAAGGACTTCGTCCTTTATTAACTTTCGAATGCACCGTTCCGATGATTGCCGATCATAAAATTTCATCACCAACGTAAACAGGTGAGCACATGTATCATTCTGGTTTTGAAAGAAGTCAATTTTTTTTTGCATTTCTTGCCTTGCAAAGAAATTATTTCATGTATGTTTTACCTTAAAGATTATCAACTGCAATGCATTTCATTCTGACTTAATCAGTTTATTCGAAAAACTGGACAAAAACATTGAAATCGGTAATTATGAATGACACGGGGCCCCATTTGGGGAAATCGAAACAGAACCAAGAAATCTCAGAATTTGAAATCCTCGTCGGAACTAACGTATCGCATGTACAAACTGTATAAATTATTATTAATATGTACATTTCAAAACCATTGCGATGAAAACATTTGGAGTTGTCAGAGAAGAAAATAAAAAAAATCAACAAGAAAAAAAATGCCAAAAATACGTTCTTTATATATTTAATCTTTACATATATCAGAAATTTTTAGAAAACTGAAAATAATGATTTTGGAATTTCATATTACTTTAAAGTATTCAGGGTAAGTACTATTTTTTTTAATTATTAGTTTAATTCCATGTTCTTGTGAGTAAAAAAATGAAGAAGAAAAAAAAAAAAAAGAAGAAAGATACAATTATGGTGCAATGAATTATGCCTAAGCATATAAAATGTGCTAAAACATTGGAACCATTAATATAAAACTGAAAAGGATATTACGAATTTACAAATATTTAATAATTTTTCTAATGAATCCACATATTTTACGATACAACGTTACATTACATGGTGATAGCATCCCTTTCAATTTATATAACGAAGGATTTCTTAAGTAATATTCCGGGATAAAAAAAATTCGTAGTTCACTAATTTGTGGATATGAACAAATAAATAAATAATGAAATTCATTTCCAATTTCTAGGTTACATAAATGACATTTCCTGTTTTGTTTCAGAATATTTGCCCATCTACCAGTTTCGATAGGAAGTTTCAAATTCGAGCATCTCAGTTTACACATATACATGTATACTCTCTCAGATGGGTGTAACCTAATAAGTTAAGGTTCTAGCTTAAATTCGGTTTTGAAAATACCATAAAATTCACCTCGTGAAGAACTATTAATCTGTTGAAACCAATGCTGAATATACTGGTCTAACAACTTTTGTTTTAGAACAGACTTTAATACATTTCTATTCATATGTATCTGATCATTCCAAATGAAACTAAGTCCACACTCATCAAAGATTGATTTGACGTATGTAATCCATTTAAAATATATGGGATTACTTTGATGAAGTTTGAACATAAGTCTATACATGATACTGGAAAGTTTATTATTATTGCATAACATGCTATTCCAAAATGTAGCCATTCTCAACTTAATAATAATTTCAACAGGAAAACGGCCAATTTCACCGTAGACCATGAAATTTGGTGTACTGCTTCTTAAGTTTAGAATTCTTTTACAATATTGCAAATGCATTTTTTCTATGCCCTGTTTATTTTCAAATCCCCCATACTTCACAAGAGTAAACTAAAATTGGAGTAATAAGTGAGTCAAATAGCTTTAATTGTAAGTCAATCGGGATGGCTAAGTTTCTTATTTTTCTGTATAAAGCATATAATGCTTTATTTGCCTGATCTAACAATTTCTTTCGAGCTGTACACAAATTTCCAGTATTATCTATACTATAAATGATATTAATAAATAACAAACGCAAATATCAATTTGCCGACAGCCTGCCGTACGTGATAGACGCCGGATATATTTATTCATAATATAGTATTACAATGTACATGTATATATTTGCATATTTATAATTCATACCAATTATAACCTCATTTCTTCAACAACAAAAATATATGTGATAATATCCGTCATAACTAGACAAGGCCGTCCAGGAAAAACCGACGCATGAAACAATATTTGAATGCATTACGGAAACCTGTGCCCGACGCCAATGCTCGAGTCTATTTCGGGATATAAGGTGTCAGACCTCACCTTAAATAGTAAACAAATTGTAAATTATGTACAATCACACTTATAACAAAATTAAGTGTTTTCTGTTTGTACGGCGGCTAGAAAGTGAAGTACCTAAACGAGTACACCTAATACCCGGATGACGAAACAACCAATTGTATTGGTCGAATCTATATCTGTATCTAATAAATATTCATAAACTACAGTAACGGCAATACAATATTTTCCCGCTATACTTAAACGAACCGCGAGAAAATATTAGTATTATCTATACTATAAATGATATTAATAAATAACAAACGCAAATATCAATTTGCCGACAGCCTGCCGTACGTGATAGAAAAATACAAAGAAGGGGGGTCTGGTGTCACTAAGAAAAAAAAACAAAACACTATTTATATACCCAAAGCTTGTGACACTTGCAACCTGTTATCTGCAGAATCTACGATGTAACGATCCTTACTGGAATCTGACTTCCATCTGCCATGCTTTTTCAAGCATCTTTCGTTCACATTCGCATTAGCTGCAACAGTTGCGCCACCCGATCTGAATGAATGAGGCCCTATATTACACCCTGGAGACACTAATTTAACTCTTTTTATTAAAGCCTCTCTAGCCGCTGTGTAACTCAGTTTTTTGTCCTTATTTATGAGTTTGCATATAGAACCTGACCTGTAAACCTGGCGAAATAAAAAAAGTTTTTGAACCGCTACTGAAACCTGCTAATGAAACATATCTTAAAAACATTGAATATGGACATGCAACAGTAGAACCCTTAGCGATAAGAACGTCACTACTTTGCCTGTACTGATCCGTTTTACTTTTTTCTAAATGCAAAACTAAATGATTGTCATGAACTTTAACATCATTGAAACGCAAAGAACTAACTTCATCATATCTGAGAAATCCTGAAAAACTTAATAATATCATAGCCAGATCTCTTACTATTAATAAATCAACGGAGTCTTTGAACATATTACAAAGTTCAATTAACGTATCTGGAGAAATGGGTTCCTTTTTCTCGTTGGGTTTTACAGCTATACGTTTGGATGCTTCTAAAACGGATGATACACAAGTGTTTGTAGTTGGGTCTGGTAGTCCGTGTATTTCAGGTGCCCACTTTATCCCGTAAACCGCGTTACAAACGGGATGAAAGGATGACCCATTGTTTAACAAGCTTGTTAAGTATAATGCAACTTGTACTGGTTGTGCAGGTGTGGCACAGTGACCGTGTAGTGAAATGAATTGTTCCCATCGTTTAAAAGCATAAAAATAAGATTTAATCGTATTGTCACTTTTACTGTTCAAGATTAATTCGCACATCTTAGGGTATATACTGTACATATAACTGTCTGGGACTGCATCATGTACGAAGTGGCTTAGCATGACACCTGTTAAAGATAATTAAAACGTTCATGAGCACACATAATTCTAAAAATGTACTCTGAGGGCTAATAATCTAAATTTTAAGTTTTGCAGACCAAAAATACCGTTTTGGCCTTTGCCCCTCTTAGTCAAACCATCTCCTTGAAAATATACGTGATCTATAATAAATTTTCTGAACTGACCATGCTCATCGATGATCTTTGGCCAAAAAGGGGCCGACGTCCACTCCGGGACTACTAATGTACCGTTACATTTCTCCTGTTCTAATTTGTTTATAACCTGTGTTAGGAGGCGCGGTGGTGGAACAAGCCAGTTAGTTTTGCCATACCAGGATAAGGTAAAAGAATCTATACCGTTTGTACCAGGGCACCAAAATTGTGAATTAAAATGTTTGCATTTTGTGTTGTAATCGTGAGCAAAACGGTCTACGGAATGTGGACCCCATAACTGGTCTAGATACTTGAATAACCAATCTTCGATTTCCCAGTCGTCGCAGTCGGATTTTCTGCTAAGACTGTCTGCTTTGTCGTTTGCTTCTCTAGGTATCCATGCAATGCTCAGTTTGATAGAATGTTTCATGCAGAGTTCGTGAATTTCCATAACACCTGAATGTAATATGTTCTTTCTACTACCCACTCTAATTATGTGCGTTACGTTTTTGTTATCGGTATACACTCTTACGAACTTGCCATTCAATTTATTAATTACGTTTCTCAAAATCCTGTTAACTGCCTCAAGCTCTCTCCACGTGGAGCTCTGAGCTTGTTCTTCACGAGACCAACTACCATAAATCTCAACTGGTTCGTCCTCTGAACCTGTGGTCAAATGACCACCAAAGCCTATCTCTGAGGCATCACAGAACACGTGAAAATCTTGTGTTTCATTGTATGTCAACTGACATAATTGAGATCCTATCTCATTTAGACTATCTACGTGGTCTAACCAAAATCTGCATTCACCGAATGCCTCTTTGCTTATCATTATAACTGAGTTCCAATTAACTCTGTTTAATATACACTCATATGTGTACCTGGTTCTCAATCTAGACTGATCTCCCAACACAGCTTGTGTTGAAATAATTTGTCCTACTATACTAGCTATGAATCTAACCTTGAAAAGCACTATTTCACTGTTGTATTTCTCAATCAAACTAGCTAGAAAATCTTTAAGCTTTTCGATTCGTGTTGTTGTAATTCTAAGAGTACCTTCTGTAAAATTCCAGGTAAACCCCAACCAGTCTAACTTTTGTACTGGAGTCCATATACATTTCTCTTCAGCAATATGGAAACCAAATTGTTCGAGATCTGATTTAATTATCTTGCTAGTACTTAGTGCTTCCTCGTAATAGGTAGCACCCCCTAGACCGTCGTCTAAATACATAATAATTTTAAAACCTTTTCCTCTCCAGTATTTGACTATTTCTCTCGTTACCTTACTGAAAATATAACGGCTTGTTGCCAGGCCAAATGACAAAACATTGTAAACGTAATACCGGTTTTCCCATTGAAAACCTAAGTACATTCTGTCGGCTGGAAAAATTTGCAAATGGTGATATGCGCTTTTTAAATCATATGAAAATACCCAATTACCTTTATTGAATAATTGTATTGCTGTGACTGCGTCTTCATACTTATGTTTAAATTTGTACAAGTGCGGATTAATGTGTCTCGCGTCCAAAACTAACCTCAATTTAGACCCTTTATTATGTGCCACCGTCAAAGGATTTACTACGTAGGGTTTCTCTGTAACCGGGCTTACGCAACCCTTATTTATTAATTTTTCTACCTCTTCTGTTACAAATTTTGTATTGTCTCGTGCCGATTTGTTATTATCTAGTGCTATGCTGCCTGGTATGTGTAAAAAAGGTATCCTATATCCATTTTCTATGACGTCTATAATGTATTCATTTGCACCTATATCTTTCCATTTTTCGATGTTTCCCGATAAATTACCTACACCAACCTGTCGACCAGGGTTGCGTTCAATATCGTAGCAGCTAGGCTAGCTGCTAGGTAAACTAGCCATGACGTTATTGAACGACTAGCTACGTAGCAGAGCTAGCAAATATGGCGCCAATCATATGTATAGAATATATTTCTTGGAACATTTTAGCTAATCGTATAATTTGTCGTGTTACCTTAACAAATTATCATCCGTATTAAAAGCGTTGTCACTTCCTGCAATGCCACTATTTTTACATTACGAAATCAAATTTCCGGGATGGGAAAGTCATGGTTTAAAGAGAAATTGCAGAGTTTATCATTTATTTTATACCATTATCAACACAAATTGTACATAGGACAGAGCAACATATCGAACAAATAATAAATTACTAAAGTGTAACTGTGAGCACAGAAACAAATGATATCCCTGCCCATTTTTTGAAATTCAATGATCTCCTCTTTAAAATGTCAGATCAAAATAATTTTGCTTCATGCACATCTACACATTTTGTTCTTTATTTGTGTAAAATTTGATCAAATGTCATCAAGCGGTTTAGGAGGAGTTGCACTGACAATATATGATTGGCACTCAGAATGGATTACTATCCCCCCAAAAAAACAACAACCCTTGTTTGTGGGGTAGAATATTAAATCAATCAATAAATGATGATAACTTTCTTTTCATTTAGAAACCCTCATACCTATATGTAGGCTATACAAGTAATCTTTATTTTTTTGTAGATTTAAAACATTCAAGCATGTTCTTCTTTTAAATACTTACCTTGAAAACAGTTTGGGAGAGTAACACACTGCTCCTGAGGGGGTTCAGCTATAGCAGCTGCACATGCCACATGCATGTTTTTCTTAATTTCCGATAAAATTTGTTGATCTGAAAAGATAGATAATACTATATGAATATTCACATATTTATTAGAGGGGCTCGGGTGGCTCAATGAGTTAGGTCGTTGGATCTAACAACTCATACACGCCTATCACCAATACGGCGTGGGTTTGCACCCGGCTTTGTAAATTACAAAAAAGGGTGCATTCGACTCGCAGCCGCAAGTGATAAAGTTGACCAATTGCTTGCCCATTGTCTGTGGTTCTCTCCGACTTCCTCCACCACTAAAACTGGTCGCCATTATATAACTGAAATATTGTTGAAAGTGGCATTAAAACACCAAAAATCAAATCACATATTTTTATGTTTGGTTCTCTCATTTAAAGGGGTTGAATGTCAAAGTTTGCATGTTTCTGTAGTATTCAATAGATTTCTGTAGTCCATAATTTCGATCTATTTTCTGTAGTAAATACAGGGAAACCATAATGTCAGTAAAAAAAACCCTCTGTTATCAAAAGTACATGTTAAACAGGATTTTATGCAGCTTTGAAGCAAAAAACAATGGCAATTTTAAAAATAAACATCTAATTCTTTTTAAGTATTAGTTAATGTAGCAGAAATTAGGTTTCTTAACTTTTAATGACCTAAGGTGATATACAAATGATGAAAATTTCACATCAAAGACAAACCTCCTGCGTTAATCTTTTCCATTGTTGGTCTATCCAATACAGTTGTTACTTCAGAACCATCGTCAAAATGAATAATTACTTCTTCATAATATCTGCAATAAAACTTTAATTAAAAATACTTGAACTGGATATAACTAGAGGAATTGTGAGTGCATTCACAAAATGATAACCCCCCCCCCCCCCCCCCCCCATCCTTTTTTTTTGGAAAATTCAATTATCTCCCCTTTGGAACCTCAGAACAAAACTATATTGTCAAGTATAGAGCCTACACATCTACATCTACATACTATGTACTTTCTTTGTGTAAAGTTTGATTAAAATCCAAAAAGCAGTTTAGGAGTAGCGCTGACAAGATATAATGATGGACAGACAGACAGACTGAGTCCTATATACCTCCAAATTTTGCTTGCAGTGGTATAATTATGAAAGGATATATAGTACATTTTGTACCAAAAGGAGACAGAAACCCAAAAGTCTTGAAAAAAATTGGGGGTTTTCTTTATAGAGAAAGCTTAATGTGTATAAGGGAGGATTACATGTCTTACTCTTAGTAAAAGAAAACAATATTTTCATTATTTACGTAGAATAATACATGTATGCTCCTAATAATCATACTTGTTCTGTGTGTTCCTCTTTGGAGGGTAAATAACTCCGTTTTATTCTTGTATCTATGGAAAGAAGGTGGGGGGGGAATAACAATTTCTAATTCATGTTGAAAAAAGTGACATGGCTGGTTTAAAAAAAAAATGTTTCTACTAAAAATGCCAATAGAATTAATTGACCTGGCAGGATAAAACTTACCTGGCAGGGTTAGGGGAAACCAACAATCGTTTTTCTTTGGCCCTAAAACCAAACAATACTTGTTTTCAAAACAATCAGTTTGCCGCCTCAGTGATAAAAATAACTCTCCAGATTAGGGTTAGGGTTGTTGTCGGCAAGTACAATTGCCTAAAATACCACCGCACATTGATAGTAGGGTTAAAATTATTGATAACGAAAGGCCGGGAGCAAGTCCCTGTGGACAGGCAGAGATTTTCAACTTTTGGAAAGACTGAAAGAAAAAATAGCTTCTGCAAAATCACCATATATTTATATTTATAAAGAATGAGATCATGAGATAGGCCTTTTCATTTGATTTGATGTATGCAAGACTTACAGTACTATTCTCGATGAACTTGAAGACTGTGCCATTCTTGTAGCGTTGAGAGAATGATTTGCAGACGACAATGACCATGTGACGCAACAAATGTGTCCGAGCTCGTGCAATGCAGTAAGTGAAGATATCAATTGCCTCCAATCTTTAGTCATAAGTAATAATGCAAAACATGACTAAAAACTGACAAGAACAATAAATTATCTCCTAAAATGTCCTCACTGTGTTGTCATCCCGAGTCTATGTTGCCACTGTGTGTAAAATGGACTCGATTCCGTATCTCATTTCCGGATGACATTATTCATTCGACTAATGAATGCGTTTTAAAAGTTTTTTTACGGTTTTATCAACCAATTATAGTATTTCATATAGTTCATTGAGTTTTAGCCGCCATCTTGGATTCAAAACCTAGCAGAAATTGCTTAAGCTAGCTAGAGCTACGTAGCGGCTAGGCTAGCTTTCCGTTCAATAGGATTTATCTACGTAGCTCAACCTAGCAGCTACGATGTTGAACGCACCCCAGGTGTGAAATCATGAATAAATTTACTATCAATCGTAGTATGTGTATTGCCTGTCGACATATTTGTTTCACGTGATATTTGTTTTGTAAACATGGGTGTGCTCGATTCTAAGCTACTATTTAATGAAAAATCAATACTTATCTTTCGCTTTTCTTCAGTCAAAGTTTTTGGACATTCCCGCCTCCAATGTCCCTTTTCCATACAATAAAAACATCTGCCAGGCCTAGTGAGTACGTTTAATCCTACAGGAATTGTGTTCCCGGTTGTTGTATGCTTCTTGGTGTAGTCATACGGCGTTATTTTCTGGTCTGTTCTGCCATTACGTTTTGCCTTTTCTTTTTTCAGCTTACTCTCCGCCCGGGTCTGTGCTTTGTAGATTTTCTTCTCGTCGTCCGAATCTTCTGCGAGTGGATTAGACACATACTCGTCTACCACCCGCCATCCAGCATCAGAGGAATCTGCTAATTTTATGAGTTTCTGTCTATTTTTCATTAAGTCCATACC
This sequence comes from Bathymodiolus brooksi, assembly GCA_963680875.1. Taxonomy (NCBI): domain Eukaryota; kingdom Metazoa; phylum Mollusca; class Bivalvia; order Mytilida; family Modiolidae; genus Bathymodiolus; species Bathymodiolus brooksi. Next base: position 63,166,173 of record OY804575.1, read on the forward strand.
TTCTGAGATTTTCCGTTTTGCTGCGCTGATGTTGTCTTGGGTTAAATTGTCTGAATCTAACTGTCCACTAGCTTCTCTCATCTTGATGAACACTTTCTGATTGTGTTTATGTTGCTCCTCGTTTCCCCTCTTTTTGAACTTGTAACTGTCGGACATGTTCTCGTCTATTTTTGCCAGCTGCGTGTCAGATAAAGCCTTCTGGTTGTCTTGGATATTTCTTTGGAAACCATTTAATCTAGTATCCAACAAAGATGTCAAACTGTTCAACAATTGGTCTTGTGTGCTTTTAACTGCATTTTGTACTTCGTTTTGGATCGTCTCTCTATTGGTCTCTCTAATGTCGGCGTCCATTTTAAGTGTTTTCTTTTTGCACGGCGGCTAGAAAGTGAAGTACCTAAACGAGTACACCTAATACCCGGATGACGAAACAACCAATTGTATTGGTCGAATCTATATATCTTATTCGTATTTACAGTGAGTTTCCAAATGTTACAATACTCTTCAAAAGCTGATATTGCCTCTTGAATGCCTTCTGCCGATTCAGATAAAATTACAGTGTCATCTGCATAAAGTATTATAAATATTTTTAAATAACATTCATAAACTACAGTAACGGCAATACAATATTTTCCCGCTATACTTACACGAACCGCGAGAAAATATTATTATAATTAAATATAACCTCTAGTACGAAACTTGTATAGCCTGACCATATATTTTAAAAACAACATTAGTTTTATATTTCCTTTGGCTAAACACTACAATTTTGGTCTTATTCGTATTTACAGTGAGTTTCCAAATGTTACAATACTCTTCAAAAGCTGATATTGCCTCTTGAATGCCTTCTGCCGATTCAGATAAAATTACAGTGTCATCTGCATAAAGTATTATAAATATTTTTAAATAACATGCAATTGTGTCTTGACATTTTTTAGATATTTGCTCAAGATCACTGATATTATTTTCCAAGAAAAAGGTTTCCAAGTCGTTCAAAACCAATGAGAACAGAAAAGGTGACATATTTTCCCCTTGTTTCACCCCTACCTCACTATTAAAAAATACAGAACATTCTTCTCCTTTTCGTATACATGTTTTGATATTTTGATACATATTATATATAACTTTAAAACTTTTACCCTGTATATTTGATTTTTGTAGTTTTTGCCACAATCCTAATCGCCAAACTGTCGAATGCACTTTTGAAGTCAACGAAAGAACAAAACAGTTTTTTTCCAAAAGAAAGATACATCGCTATTAGAGAGTGTAAAACAAAAATATTGTCTACAGTTGAAAACCCACTTCTAAATCCAGTCTGTGCCCCCGAAATTAGCTCGACCTCATCTGCAAATTTATTTAATCTATTGTTTAGGACGGCAGTAAATGTTTTACTAAGACAAGAATTAAGTGTTATTCCTCTATATGAAGCTGGGTCTAACTTAGAACCTTTATTTTTGTATATAGGGATCATAATACCTTCAGTCCAGCTCTCTGGTATAATACCTTTGTCTAAAATAACATTAAATAATAAAACATATATTGCTAACATATCATCTAGTGTATATTTAATGTATTCGTTGAGTATATTATCACTGCTAGCAGACTTGCCATTCTTTAATTTTTGTACAACGGACTTTATTTCATCTGCTGTTATGGGAGAATTTAAAATTTCCTCCATCTCTGGAGAAAGATTATCAATATTAATATCTATATCAATATTGTTATTATCATTATCAATATTTGTATTTAGATTTTTAAAATAGTCGTACAGTGTTTCTATGAATATATTAGATTGATCATCCTTTTTATTTTTTGCAAACCTGTTTAACATTTTCCAAAAATCTTTTCCGTTATATTTGGAGGTATTTCTCAATTTATTTTCTAATTGTAATTGATAATTCATTGTATGCCTTGTTTGTTGTCTGTTTATATTGTTTGCTGCAAGCCAGTAAATGGTTTTTGTTTATCTAGTTTTTAAAACGATTGTAAAGTTTTCTGGCTTTGTAAAATTTTTTCCTGGACTCATAACATTTTTTGGTGTACCAGGGTTTCGAGTTAGGTTTTAGTTTTGATCTAAGTGGTTTGTTTGTGAATGTTTGACTAGCGGTTTTACTGAAGACGTTATTAATTGTATTTGTAATATCATCAATCTTTTGTTGCGTTCAGCGATCACGTGCTTGTATATTTTCCAAATCATTTATAATTGTGGTTAGCAGACCTTGACTGTTGTGAACTGTATTGACAAACTCATTTCTTTTGTTATCGAACCATTGTTTTTTTGTCGGGTGTTGTGACGTGTTACTGTTATTTATGTTTGGAGTGACAGACGATTGCAAAGTGATGTGTATTGGGTTATGTACATCTGAAAGCAAAGGATCGAAATCTTGTATTTCGAATTCTTTCACTAAGGAAAACAATTTTGACGACATCAAAAAATAGTCTATGACACTTGTGTTTTTGCAAGTTCTTTTCCCGATTCCTTTATCCAGGCCTATGCGAGAATTTGCGATGTATATATTAAGTTTTTTACATAAATTTAGTAATTTAAACCCATAGTTATTTGGTTGACAGATACACTGAGATACTCTAGATAATGGAACACCCTGATTTTCCAAATTTTCATAATCTAACATATATGACAAAACATCGTTATCACTATCTAAATTAAATAAATCTAATAACGTTTCATCAGGTATAATGAAATCATTTAGAGTACCGGTTTTTGCGTTAAAATCAACAGCAATTGCAGAATACATATTTGAATCTTTCGATAATACAATTAACTCCTTTTCAATTTCATCAAACGATTCTGAATTAGAATATTTCGAACCTTCTGGAGGTACATAAACACAACCAAGGATAATATCATTTTGTAAGTCAAATGCTACATTGGATATTTTTACCCACTGTACAAATTGACTTTCACTCTGGATAAAGGAGAGACAATTTTCCAATTTGCTTTTATAAATTATTACTATACTATCTGATTTTTTACACATTTTTTTTTCTATTTTTTGTAATATACGAGTATCCATTTGGGACATTTAATATATCCAGATCATCAAGTTTTGTTTCTACAAATATTATAATATCATGACTTACAATAATATCTGTAATTTCCTGAAATTTAAGTTTACTTTTTAAACCACATACATTTAAATAATATATTTTCAAAAAATGTTCATGTTTTCTATTTACAAAATTGTCAGAATTATTGTTTTCTGTAGTGTAACATTGTCCCCTTGTACATCTGACCTATCCACGAGTAACCGGTGGCTGTACATTCATCGGAACGGCGGCTGGTGGTGGCGGCGGAGGAGGTGGTGGATGATTGAAAGATGAAACAAATGGCCTAGGATACAAATACAGTCCCTTTTGATGAACGTTTATACTACCCGGATCTTATTGTTCTGATTTTAAAGAAATCTTCAAATACATCAAGAACAGATAAAAGCATGTAAGCTGTTTGATAAACCTAATTCCGTGCATCATGCCATGCATATGACTGTTTTTAGCATCTGGTCTCGTGACCTAGGCACAATTCTTCAATTCTCAAGTAATTATTTGTTGCTAAAATGCTTAATTTCTATATACGAGTCTGGTCTATACAAAAGTAATTTGATTATAAATTAGAAAGATAAATTCCATTTCCTTTGTACTGTAGTGAGATTAAAAGTCCACATCTACTATCAACCAATCTAATCAGACTGTAGAGATATACTGTATTAAATGACCCATTTACTTTATAGAAAAGTGAGCGGTCATGTATTTGTGTGTTAGGGGTATCGATTTAGGCCTCTTTCTACGACTTCACGATTAAATTTTGAAACTGTTCCGACAGTATGGTATTTTTGTTTTGATTTTCATTTTAATTACAAAACTTTGAAAGATATCATTCACACATATTTATACGAAATTACGTTTTAATATATACATATATATAGTCTTGTTATAATTACGACCTTTCACAAATTTGATTTTTATGCAGTATCTTTCTTGAAGAAAGATTTTTTGTATTCCTGCCAATCCGACAAGAGAAATACATTTTTAATTCTGATGTTTGTTAAAAAAAAACATGACTGCAAAGATCCTTCTCAAATGTGTATACTATTTTTATTCGATATCTAATACGTTGTGTTGCCATCTGCAGTATTAACAGCTCCTTAGTTATATATTTGATAGATCGGCATTGGTTCTATACTATAAGTCATGTATGTGCTACACTTAACTTCATTTGACCTTTATTGTAATATTATGTGGAAACTTGTACGGTAATGCATTTCAACCTATAATTTTCAAAGCAAAATAACAGGGAATGGGAATATTAAAATAAGTGTCATCTTTTATGAGTGAGTGAGTGAGTGAGTGCTCAGTAATTTTTCAGCTATATCATGGCGAGTACAAGTTAATTGTCAATGAGATGATGAGGTGCGGTTTGTACTAGACCAACACGCTTACGGTAGCTGGATTTTTATAGTGCTACAACAGTCCGCGGATACACATGTCACCCCTCTCGGACACACTATCCTGATTCCGAGCCAACCAGTCTTTGCTCTTCCTTTTTAATGCTGCGTGCTTAGCGAATAAGCAATAAATACCAATTTTAAAGTTTAGGCATGCTAACCATTACACCACTGATGTGGTTCCCATATCCCAGATACTACCAATACGAAGAAAATCAATGAATAGCGTAATTACTACTATTAACTCCTACATGTATTACATGTACTAATAAAAGAGAATAATATACCGGTTTTATTGAACAATTACTGCGTACTGGTGAAGGTTCCCTTGGTACAAACCCAAAAAACTGTTTCAGCGCCACCCGGGATACCAGATAAGATGCACTCTCGATTGGGGAGGAGGTTGTAATACGGAAGAATAGATGATATCCTGTTCCTAGAAGGACCAATGAATTATCGACCACATATATATCTTATATATTCCAGTGAGATTATCGACATAGTCGATACAAGGTTCTCTTAAGATTGTTTCTTTCTAATATCCATGCAATAATATTCATGGCACACCCGTATACGAGGTATGCAGGTGGTAGTTGGTCTTGAATGTTATTAAGGAGCATGTTCTTAGTATCAAGATCATCTATCTGTCAAAGAACTTACTAGTTCACTGATACAAACTACCTAAACTAAAGTCATCTCTCAAAATGTGTTATGGATGTCATGACGAATTGATGGAGCATTGAAGGATTTGTGTGTCTCAAGTTCTTGCAGACATGTTGCTAATAAAAGCATTAGAAGAAAAGTTTGAAGTTACAAACGGGGTAATCATAATCCGTAAGTCGAAGGACAGACAATACAATGGCCAAAAGGAAAAGTTTGAAGTTACAAACGGGGTAATCATAATCCGTAAGTCGAAGGACAGACAATACAATGGCCAAAAGGAAAAGTTTGAAGTAACAAACGGGGTAATCATAATCCGTAAGTCGAAGGACAGACAATACAATGGCCAAAAGGAAAAGTTTGAAGTTACAAACGGGGTAATCATAATCCGTAAGTCGAAGGACAGACAATACAATGGCCAAAAGGAAAAGTTTGAAGTTACAAACGGGGTAATCATAATCCGTAAGTCGAAGGACAGACAATACAATGGCCAAAAGGAAAAGTTTGAAGTTACAAACGGGGTAATCATAATCCGTAAGTCGAAGGACAGACAATACAATGGCCAAAAGGAAAAGTTTGAAGTTACAAACGGGGTAATCATAATCCGTAAGTCGAAGGACAGACAATACAATGGCCAAAAGGAAAAGTTTGAAGTTACAAACGGGGTAATCATAATCCGTAAGTCGAAGGACAGACAATACAATGGCCAAAAGGAAAAGTTTGAAGTTACAAACGGGGTAATCATAATCCGTAAGTCGAAGGACAGACAATACAATGGCCAAAAGGAAAAGTTTGAAGTTACAAACGGGGTAATCATAATCCGTAAGTCGAAGGACAGACAATACAATGGCCAAAAGGAAAAGTTTGAAGTTACAAACGGGGTAATCATAATCCGTAAGTCGAAGGACAGACAATACAATGGCCAAAAGGAAAAGTTTGAAGTTACAAACGGGGTAATCATAATCCGTAAGTCGAAGGACAGACAATACAATGGCCAAAAGGAAAAGTTTGAAGTTACAAACGGGGTAATCATAATCCGTAAGTCGAAGGACAGACAATACAATGGCCAAAAGGAAAAGTTTGAAGTTACAAACGGGGTAATCATAATCCGTAAGTCGAAGGACAGACAATACAATGGCCAAAAGGAAAAGTTTGAAGTTACAAACGGGGTAATCATAATCCGTAAGTCGAAGGACAGACAATACAATGGCCAAAAGAAAAAGTTTGAAGTTACAAACGGGGTAATCATAATCCGTAAGTCGAAGGACAGACAATACAATGGCCAAAAGGAAAAGTTTGAAGTTACAAACGGGGTAATCATGATCCGTAAGTCGAAGGACAGACAATACAATGGCCAAAAGGAAAAGTTTGAAGTTACAAACGGGGTAATCATGATCCGTAAGTCGAAGGACAGACAATACAATGGCCAAAAGGAAAAGTCTGAAGTTACAAACGGGGTAATCATAATCCGTAAGTCGAAGGACAGACAATACAATGGCCAAAAGGAAAAGTTTGAAGTTACAAACGGGGTAATCATAATCCGTAAGTCGAAGGACAGACAATACAATGGCCAAAAGGAAAAGTTTGAAGTTACAAACGGGGTAATCATAATCCGTAAGTCGAAGGACAGACAATACAATGGCCAAAAGGAAAAGTTTGAAGTTACAAACGGGGTAATCATAATCCGTAAGTCGAAGGACAGACAATACAATGGCCAAAAGGAAAAGTTTGAAGTTACAAACGGGGTAATCATAATCCGTAAGTCGAAGGACAGACAATACAATGGCCAAAAGGAAAAGTTTGAAGTTACAAACGGGGTAATCATAATCCGTAAGTCGAAGGACAGACAATACAATGGCCAAAAGGAAAAGTTTGAAGTTACAAACGGGGTAATCATAATCCGTAAGTCGAAGGACAGACAATACAATGGCCAAAAGGAAAAGTTTGAAGTTACAAACGGGGTAATCATAATCCGTAAGTCGAAGGACAGACAATACAATGGCCAAAAGGAAAAGTTTGAAGTTACAAACGGGGTAATCATAATCCGTAAGTCGAAGGACAGACAATACAATGGCCAAAAGGAAAAGTTTGAAGTTACAAACGGGGTAATCATAATCCGTAAGTCGAAGGACAGACAATACAATGGCCAAAAGGAAAAGTTTGAAGTTACAAACGGGGTAATCATAATCCGTAAGTCGAAGGACAGACAATACAATGGCCAAAAGGAAAAGTTTGAAGTTACAAACGGGGTAATCATAATCCGTAAGTCGAAGGACAGACAATACAATGGCCAAAAGGAAAAGTTTGAAGTTACAAACGGGGTAATCATGATCCGTAAGTCGAAGGACAGACAATACAATGGCCAAAAGGAAAAGTTTGAAGTTACAAACGGGGTAATCATGATCCGTAAGTCGAAGGACAGACAATACAATGGCCAAAAGGAAAAGTTTGAAGTTACAAACGGGGTAATCATAATCCGTAAGTCGAAGGACAGACAATACAATGGCCAAAAGGAAAAGTTTGAAGTTACAAACGGGGTAATCATAATCCGTAAGTCGAAGGACAGACAATACAATGGCCAAAAGGAAAAGTTTGAAGTTACAAACGGGGTAATCATAATCCGTAAGTCGAAGGACAGACAATACAATGGCCAAAAGGAAAAGTTTGAAGTTACAAACGGGGTAATCATAATCCGTAAGTCGAAGGACAGACAATACAATGGCCAAAAGGAAAAGTTTGAAGTTACAAACGGGGTAATCATAATCCGTAAGTCGAAGGACAGACAATACAATGGCCAAAAGGAAAAGTTTGAAGTTACAAACGGGGTAATCATGATCCGTAAGTCGAAGGACAGACAATACAATGGCCAAAAGGAAAAGTTTGAAGTTACAAACGGGGTAATCATGATCCGTAAGTCGAAGGACAGACAATACAATGGCCAAAAGGAAAAGTTTGAAGTTACAAACGGGGTAATCATAATCCGTAAGTCGAAGGACAGACAATACAATGGCCAAAAGGAAAAGTTTGAAGTTACAAACGGGGTAATCATAATCCGTAAGTCGAAGGACAGACAATACAATGGCCAAAAGGAAAAGTTTGAAGTTACAAACGGGGTAATCATAATCCGTAAGTCGAAGGACAGACAATACAATGGCCAAAAGGAAAAGTTTGAAGTTACAAACGGGGTAATCATGATCCGTAAGTCGAAGGACAGACAATACAATGGCCAAAAGGAAAAGTTTGAAGTTACAAACGGGGTAATCATGATCCGTAAGTCGAAGGACAGACAATACAATGGCCAAAAGGAAAAGTTTGAAGTTACAAACGGGGTAATCATAATCCGTAAGTCGAAGGACAGACAATACAATGGCCAAAAGGAAAAGTTTGAAGTTACAAACGGGGTAATCATAATCCGTAAGTCGAAGGACAGACAATACAATGGCCAAAAGGAAAAGTTTGAAGTTACAAACGGGGTAATCATGATCCGTAAGTCGAAGGACAGACAATACAATGGCCAAAAGGAAAAGTTTGAAGTTACAAACGGGGTAATCATGATCCGTAAGTCGAAGGACAGACAATACAATGGCCAAAAGGAAAAGGAAAAACAACGATTCACAAAACATTATACAGCAAATTAAAGATCGAGCAACACGAACCCCACTAAAATGCGGGTGTGAACTCAGGTGCTCCGGAGGGGTAGGCAGTTCTTGTTCCACATGTGGCACGACGTTACTCTTGCTACAAACCCGGAACTTTGACAGCATGATATTGTTTTGTTTTTCGTTTTATTGACTAGATTTGAACTATTTTCCGACTATATAAATCAATATTTCATGATTGGGTGTCATGCATAAAACACTATGCGCTTAACCTTTCCCAGAACGTGGTCTTGCCCTCAGTTTTTTTTTATTGTTGTTCCTGTTGTCCGATGTTTTGGTATATTATTTATTTATGGTCCGCTGATGGCAATAAACAACAAAGACTGGATGTGATGATACAGGCCACAGAAGTGACAGTTATTATTCAAATGAATAAAAGTGAATATACATGTACATAAAATTGACAATAGTACAGTGTACATTAATTTTAATGAAATTACTAAAGATCCAAATTGATGACTTAATTAAAATGAACAAAATATATATTTATATATCTTTATTCTCATACAGCCAAATACAATGGTACAGAGAAAAATAACAACATAATAATAACATAACAAGACTTTTTACAAAATATACATAGGTTAAGGAACAACAGTGGGTAAGCCAGGAGTACAAAAGATCTTATTGATATGTTTGATAAATATACATAATTTTCGTAACAGCGATTGTTTTTTGGTAGATAGAAGTTCAAAGAATTTGACAACATTATATCTTTTCATAAAATATTTTGGAAGAAGCTGCTTGCGTTTATCGTTTAAAGAGGAACACTCTAAAACATAGTGGTATTCATCGCCTAATTTCTGACAATTACATAACTTACAGTACCTGTTTTCTCTATCAATATTTCTCCATCTACCGGTTTCAATCGGTAGATAGTGATTTGTTGTCCTAAATCTACACAGTCTGATTGCATCACCTATATTTAAAATATTGAAATATTCCTCGAATTCGAATTTGGTTTTAAAAATCCTATAATTTAATGCTTTTGAAGAATCTGACAGAGATGTTTGCCAATTCTGTACAAACTGATCTACCAATCGCTGTTTCACAACACATTTTAACCATTCTTTATTATTAACATTTTCTGTTTCCCATATATATGTAAATCCACACTCATTTAGAATTGTTCTGATAAAATAAACCCAATTTAAATTAGTATCACCATTTTCATTCAAATTTCTAGAAAGCCTATAAAATATATCAAGGTATGGTCGCAATGAAATTTCAAAATACACAAAGAAAAAATGGATTCTGGAACCACCAAAAACAGAAATTTAAAGCATAATATATCGTAAAGTAAATAATATTCACATATGCCGAATATAGGTCCAAAATTCCAAGCAGAACTATCCAAAATCCTTAAATTTTAGCGAACGAGAAATGCACGTCATCTTGATCTATAATCCCTTTCTATATAAATTAATTTAACTGCAATTGACAAAATAATGTGAAATTTAAAATTTCAAAATATTTTGAGTTATCCCCCTTTTACCATAAAATTGTAAATTAGAGTAATCAGTATGATCTGAACTTTTTGAGCAGAAACTGCAACCAAACTAAAATCAACCATTATTTTTCCAAATAAATGAAAACAAAAATTAGGATGGCTGATGGGGTGGAGGAGGGAAATATAAAATTCTTAACTTCACCAGAAAATTCCTGTACGTCTTTGAGGTTGATTCCAAAAAGAGGCTGAGCCTCATAACATGTGCTTGTTCTAAGGAACTGAATCACGTGATTAATTAAATTAAAATTTCTAATTAAATTTTTAATTTTGGTTTACCAGGTGCTGATTATTTTTAGACAAATAAAAAACAAAAATACATAACAAAAAACAGAAACATGTATCTACTTATAAACTCATGTACCATAAAGTCACTTATGCTGCACATAAGTGTATATTTTTATTTGATTATTTGTTCCATTGGTGCAGCTTTATCTGTCCGGATTGTGATTTTGTTTTGTCGTTCTCTCTAATTGATCAAATGTTGGCAGTTAGTTACTTGCGGCAGGTCTATGGTTTTTATTCTGGGTACTTTAAAATAAAGCTGACACCCGTGATTGTGCTGTTTTCAATAATGACTTAATTAACCTTCATTCTAACATGACGTCCTTTTTTCGCTTTATAGAAAAACGAGCGATTTATCGATGGTATAATCTCATTCGCACATGTGCCGGTGAATGTGACTGACTTTTCCAATGGCAGCATAAATTGTGTGCGACTTTTTCCGCAAACGTAAATATAAATTACCGTCTTCCAATCAAAGTATACTACCGTATTTGTACTCTTAGACATATCAGAATTGAAATAAAAATTTTAAAAAAAGTTAAACTCAATGAGCCCTTTCCAGTTTTATTTTTGCTCTTCAAAAACTGAATTACATTGCCATTTTTAAATATATATCAGAAGAAGCTATGTAATCTACGTGTTTCATAAACAAATATAAATTTTAAATTGATCTAATGAGGTTGTTCGACGACAGGGGGATCCATAGACAATGCCTCTGAAGATATAGGTGGCTGAGCAGTAATCACATCGCTTCCTATTGATTCTCGTTGGCTTTGTACATTTTGAGAAGTACTTCCAGTGTTTGTGAGTTGGTTTTCATTTATAATGGTTGAATAACCAGCTGAATTTCCCGGCAATAACCCTACATCTGGATTGCTGTTACAACAATCGGAAAACGTAAAAGTGTTTTTGACATTTACTTCACTGAATTTGGTACTGTTTTGACAACTATTTTACCTATTTAGTTCCAGTATTGTTATAAATACTGTTATAGTGACAGCCGGAACCTTTGAGCCGTAATGAAAGCGGGAGGTTTGACGCTTTAAAATTCTGTACAAACTGATCTACCAATCGCTGTTTCACAACACATTTTAACCATTCTTTATTATTAACATTTTCTGTTTCCCATATATATGTAAATCCACACTCATTTAAAATTGTTCTGATAAAATAAACCCAATTTAAATTAGTATCACCATTTTCATTCAAATTTCTAGAAAGCCTATAAAATACATTTGAAAATTTAGCCTGCTTACCACTTAAAAGTCTTGCCCAGTATGAAATTGTCCTTACTTTTATATCAATATCAATTGGATACCTGCCTAGCTCACCATAAACCATATAGCTTGGAGTAGAGGACTTTAAATTTAAAAGTATTTTGCAGAATTTCAAGTGAACTCGTTCTAGTACTTCATTTTTGCCAAATCCCCAGACCTCGCAACCATATAAGAGAATTGGTTTTATCATTTTATCAAAGAGATCTAGCTGGATTTTCACTGATAATTTATATAACCTTCCCATTTTAAGAACTTCGTACATTGCCTTAAGCGCTTTGTCAGAAAGATGCTTTTTAGTAACATCAAAATTACATGTTTTTGTAAAAATTACCCCTAAATAATTAAATTGTTTGACTATTTCGATATCAACGTTTTTATAGGTGAATTTGAGATTTTGTCGTAGTTTTCCAAATCCAAATACCATTATTTTTGTTTTGTTCACATTCACCTTCATTTTCCAATTGTCACAATATTCACCAAAAGCATTTAATTGTACTTGAAGATCTTCAGCTGATTCAGCTAATAAAATTGTGTCATCGGCATATAACATTACAAATATTTTTAGATAAATTTCAAGTTCAGTTTCTAACTCGTCGGTGATACTTTTTAAACCAACTATATCTTTTGTCAGCAAAAATTCTTCTAGATCATTAAGAAACAATGAAAAAAGAAAAGGGGACAGGTTTTCCCCTTGTCTAACTCCAATTTCACAGTTAAAATATCCTGTAGTGTGATTTTTATATGAGATACATGACTTAACACTGGTATACATATTGAATATAATATTATACATTTTACCATTTATGTTGTTAAGTAATAATTTGTGAAAAAGGCCATCTCTCCATACTCTGTCAAAGGCTTTTTCAAAATCAATAAATGCACAATATAATTTCTTCTTTTTTGACTTTAAGATTTGAAATAGTGTAAATATAGAGAAAATATTATCTAGTGTTGAATAACTTTGCCTGAAACCACTTTGATTTTCTTTAAGTATCATGAATTCTTCAGTATAATCATTTAATCTTGCATTCAGTATTGCAGTAAACAGTTTCCCCAAACAACTAACTATTGTGATTGGTCTATAATTCATTGGGTCTTTAACATCGCCTTTGTTTTTATAAATTGGCTTAATAATCCCATTTAACCAACTTTGAGGTAATACACCTGTGTCAAAAATTATATTAAAAAGTTTTTCATAAATATGAATGAAACGATTTGATGTGGATTTAATGTACTCATTTATAATTTCATCTTCCCCACAAGCTTTATTATTCTTTAAATTTTTTATACATTTGAAAATTTCATTCTGAGAAATATACCCATTAATATGTACATTAGAGTCATTTGGAAGTTCATTTTGTAGTGTCGTTGACTGTTGTTCATCGAGTCCTTTCGTATTTAAATCTTTAAAAAATTCATATAAGGTATTGATTTCAATATTTGGTTGTTGTTTTCTCTTATGTCCACCTAATATTTTCCAGAAATGTTTGGGATTATCTCTTGAGGCATTTTTTAAATCATCTGAAATTTTTTTACAGTAAATTTTATACTTTTCATCCATAACTTTCTTATAACCCTTTTCATCATCGATCATAATTGAACGATTTCTTATAGTGTTATTCAACTTATAACGTCTCTTAGATTTTCGATATTTTTGTCTGGCAAATTTACAGTCTTGGTCAAACCAAGGTTTTTGATTTTGACCATTTTTATTCTTGTTAATTTTACTATCAATGTTTTTACAATTAAATGTTCCAAATGTTTTCTTGGCAGAACCTGTGAAGATATTACCAAGGTCGTCTAACAATGAGTCTATTATCGCTTGATCTGTGACACCAATTTCATTTTGCCAACGTGAAAGTTTCTGTTCGAAAGTATGTAATTTTTCTTCGTCTATGTTTTCTTGAAAATCTGTTACCTTCTCATTTTCCCATGATTTTATTTTAGCTTTCAAGTGATTAGTTTTCATAACAGTATTACTATTGCTATCATTATTGTTTAAGTTAACAGATAATAAAATGTGTAGTGGTGCGTGGACATCTGAAAACAATTTACTACTTTCTAGAATATCAAAGTCAAAAAATAATTTTAGAAGTTCAGGACTAGTAATACAATAATCAACAACGCTAGCATTTCTACATGTAAATCTACCAATATTTTTATCATTACCCACTCTTCCATTAACTATAAACATACTATTTCCTTTACAAAAATTTAACAATAGATTACCAAGCTTATTTTTAGATTTATCCATACTAATTCTGTTGAGTGGCATTTTCAAATCATTCAGTACGTTTGTAAAATTGTCAACAAAGTCAGTAATATAATCATCAATATGTCGGTTTTTGATCAAATCAACAAAATCAGTGTCAGTTGCCGTCCTCGCGTTAAAGTCCCCCAAAAGACATATATATTTAGATTTATTTGAAAAAGACAAGTATTCCTGTTGCAATTCACTAAAAGCGTCTTCGGATGAGTATTTGGTATACTCTGGTGGTATATATACAACACCAAAAAATACGGGCTGATCTGTTTTAAAGAGTTGCTCACTACATTTGAACCACATAACATATTTACTGTCAGTATTAACAATGTCTATATGTTTTGCTAAATTATCTTTAAAACCTACCATGATACCACCCGAACGGTTTTTTGTAATTTTTTTCCTATTTTTCATGACAAACTTGTAACCTGGTAAAGTTATTATATCTATATCGTCAGTTTTTGTCTCCACAAAACAGACTATATCATAACTCTGTATTAAGGTTCTAAATTCGGGATACTGTAGCCTCGTTTTGATTCCACAGCAATTCAAACATACGATTCGCAATAAATTATCGTTACTATTTACATTATTATTATATACAGAACTATTTGAAAGGGACGCAACACCTTCATAATCTGAATCTATTGATATACAATCATTTATGTCAGAAGTGTTATTCATACTACCATTGTCACCTAGGGGTATGTCAGGGTTATCGCTCGCTTTTTCATCAAAATTACTAACTGATTGATTATGCCTCTCAACTCCGTTATCCTTTGTACTACATGTACCTGTAATTGAGTGTAAATGCATATCAGAGCCTTTAATAAAATTTAAAGGTTTGTTTTCACTACTGATAATTACTCGGTTATTATAATATTGAAATAAATGTTCGAAATACAGTGTCTCATTTTCAAGCGCAGAATAATAATCGCATATACTTAGATAACATACACATGGATCACATTTACACTCAATACAAGGGGTTGAAGGTATACAATGGATATTCTTATTGGTATTTAACATATGACATGCATCAATAGTTATAACAGTTTTATTTTTATTAGAGTCATGAATATACTGTTTTTGCGCCCCATGGCTATTCTAGTAGGCGTTTCCGGTGACTAGCGGAGATGAATCGGAACGACGTTGTCGCTTGTACGGTCTATCGGCCTCCTTTGGAGTTGTTAGGAGAGAGTCACGGTAACTAATTCGGTTTACGTGTGTTGCCTCATCAGTGTCATCGACACAAAGTATTGCGAGCCGTTAATGAATAACTTGTCCCGAACAAGCACTGCATGTTTGCCCTGTCTCTTAGCGTCTTTCAGCACAGGATAAAGCTTTCTACGTTTATCCTCAATAGGCTTAGGGAACTGCTGATGTATTCCAAAAGGTGTGTTTTTGAGCCATGTCGCCTGATCAAGAACCATACGCAAGTCTTTATGGTACAAAAATCTTGCGACTATCGGTCTCGGTCTATCGTTGTATCTCTTCCCGAAACGATGAACATTTCCAATCTCAATTTTGTGTTCGATTCCTAGTTTCTCAAATATAAATGTGCGTAGCTTTATCTCCACATCTTCTGTTGGTTGTTCTGCTAAATTTGTAAAAATGAGATTGTTTTTCATGGAGCGGCATTGTAAATCTATAGCGAATTCCTGAAGCTCTCGGATCTCGTTGTTGGTTGGAATTTGTGATATACTGGTATTTCCCGACTTTATCTTGGATTCTAAGACACGAATGCGCTGGTGTAAACATTCCATTTTTTCACTCTGGCTTCGATCTGCATTTGATTCATTGGGATTTTCTTCTAGTTTCTTAAGTCTTTGATCCTGATGAATGATGTTTCTAGTATTCGTCTTGATCTGTTTGTCGGCATTGTCAAAAAGATTGCTTACTCCTTGGCAGCTAGATTCACATTCCGTTACTTTAACGGTAAGATCAGTTGATAGATTCTCTAACTTTCTTACTCTCCCTGATACCGAGAGTATTTCTTTCTTTAGGTCGTCGACGCTTTTTATCATCGTTGTTTCCATTATTTCTATTCTTTTGTCAATGTTTGTCACTATTTGCAGTATCATATTCAGCAGGACATTGGGTTCTAATGTGTCACTATGCGCCGCTTCCACTATTTTCCTGCTTTCCGCAATGAGAGTAGATGTTTCATTCAATGACATTCTGTGGTTATGATTGGCTAATGGTAAGGTCAAAAGGTTATTTTTACTACGAAACAGTTATATATTTACTATGAGTCCAAAGTCCAATTCGGTCTAACCATTTGTGAACTGTTTTCGAAAATGTTGTTTCAATTAGCCCTGGGTATATCAAGGTATGGTCGCAATGAAATTTCAAAATACACAAAGAAAAAATGGATTCTGGAACCACCAAAAACAGAAATTTAAAGCATAATATATCGTAAAGTAAATAATATTCACATGTCATATGCCGAATATAGGTCCAAAATTCCAAGCAGAACTATCCAAAATCCTTAAATTTTAGCGAACGAGAAATGCACGTCATCTTGATCTATAATCCCTTTCTATATAAATTAATTTAACTGCAATTGACAAAATAATGTGAAATTTAAAATTTCAAAATATTTTGAGTTATCCCCCTTTTACCATAAAATTGTAAATTAGAGTAATCAGTATGATCTGAACTTTTTGAGCAGAAACCGCAACCAAACTAAAATCAACCATTATTTTTCCAAATAAATGAAAACAAAAATTAGGATGGCTGATGGGGTGGAGGAGGGAAATATAAAATTCTTAACTTCACCAGAAAATTCCTGTACGTCTTTGAGGTTGATTCCAAAAAGAGGCTGAGCCTCATAACATGTGCTTGTTCTAAGGAACTGAATCACGTGATTAATTAAATTAAAATTTCTAATTAAATTTTTAATTTTGGTTTACCAGGTGCTGATTATTTTTAGAAAAATAAAAAACAAAAATACATAACAAAAAACAGAAACATGTATCTACTTATAAACTCATGTACCATAAAGTCACTTATGCTGCACATAAGTGTATATTTTTATTTGATTATTTGTTCCATTGGTGCAGCTTTATCTGTCCGGATTGTGATTTTGTTTTGTCGTTCTCTCTAATTGATCAAATGTTGGCAGTTAGTTACTTGCGACAGGTCTATGGTTTTTATTCTGGGTACTCTAAAATAAAGCTGACACCCGTGATTGTGCTGTTTTCAATAATGACTTAATTAACCTTCATTCTAACATGACGTCCTTTTTTCGCTTTATAGAAAAACGAGCGATTTATCGATGGTATAATCTCATTCGCACATGTGCCGGTGAATGTGACTGACTTTTCCAATGGCAGCATAAATTGTGTGCGACTTTTTCCGCAAACGTAAATATAAATTACCGTCTTCCAATCAAAGTATACTACCGTATTTGTACTCTTAGACATATCAGAATTGAAATAAAAATTTAAAAAAAGTTAAACTCAATGAGCCCTTTCCAGTTTTATTTTTGCTCTTCAAAAACTGAATTACATTGCCATTTTTAAATATATATCAGAAGAAGCTATGTAATCTACGTGTTTCATAAACAAATATAAATTTTAAATTGATCTAATGAGGTTGTTCGACGACAGGGGGATCCATAGACAATGCCTCTGAAGATATAGGTGGCTGAGCAGTAATCACATCGCTTCCTATTGATTCTCGTTGGCTTTGTACATTTTGAGAAGTACTTCCAGTGTTTGTGAGTTGGTTTTCATTTATAATGGTTGAATAACCAGCTGAATTTCCCGGCAATAACCCTACATCTGGATTGCTGTTACAACAATCGGAAAACGTAAAAGTGTTTTTGACATTTACTTCACTGAATTTGGTACTGTTTTGACAACTATTTTACCTATTTAGTTCCAGTATTGTTATAAATACTGTTATAGTGACAGCCGGAACCTTTGAGCCGTAATGAAAGCGGGAGGTTTGACGCTTTAAAATCTGATTCAACCCACCATTTCTTTAGAAATGCCTTTACCAAGTCAGGGTCATTACGGTTTTCAGTTTTCCGGTTGTTGACTGATTTTGTCTGTTTATATAATTATGAGTTTTGACTTTCCCTTTGTAAGATTGTTCGGAGTTCGGTAATTTTGTTATTACCCTTATTTGTTTCAGTTCAAGAGCCTATCACCTCGGAGTTTTCAATGGTGAACATAACAAATACCTTCACTTTAAAAACATGTGTTCAAAATACAACACTTTTTTTTATCTTTCTTACCTTTGGAAATTGTTTCTCGTGAAATAAAAACAAACGAGCATAAATTAGAAAATTATAGAAGACCGCACATAATAGATTTACTTCCCTTTTGGGGAGAAATTGTCATTTCATAAAATTTCGTCGTATCGATCTTGGATAAGTCGTTTCCTGCAACGACGTAACATTTTGGTCCGTTTGTGGTAACTCTTAGCTTAATTTATAACCGATAAATCGAATAAGAGTAAAATAACTGGTACCTTCGACTCTGATATTTCGGAGTCAAATAGCTGGTTCATTCGACTTTGACACAGCGAGGTTCAACTGTTTATGCCAACCTCTTTCCATCTCCTCATTTCATTAAAAAAGAGGGAAATTGAGCAACTGAAGCAAAATATGAAGCAAGATTCCAGATATGCCTATAAACTCACGTGCCACCGAGGAGAGGACGTATCAAAAAACAAATAAATGATGCTACGACGTTTTATTAGATTTATTAGATTTGTTGTGCTCCCTAAATAGTGGCAAAGAATCCTACCTATGATGATTTTCAACGGAATGCGTAATACATTGACCGGGCTTGACTCTACCAGAATATAAAGATTGTGTATCATTTTAAAAGAAATAATAACATGTCGTAGGCTTTACTTACTGACCTACATTAAATCATTTTGGGTTGGCATCTATTGAGGTTACAACAGTAGAAGTAGGAGTTATGTTGATGCAGATTTGTAACCAGTAGCAACAATGCCGTGGATTATAAGAAATAGAAATTCAGCGAATCAGCATTTAATAGGGCATTTGAAACACCATAAAGTCTCGACAACTTCAACCACAGCTACTAAAGATATAGTTAACGTGTGGCACCCAGAGTGGCAACCAATGAAAGCGAAAATAGGAAGTGAACCACGAATGAGTCCCAAACGGTACATGATATATATGTTAGGGTTATGGTGTTTAACGCCACTTTCAACAATATTTCAGTTATATCGCGGTCAGTTTTAGTGGGAATACCCGGAGAAAACCACCGACCTGCCACAAGTTACTGACAAATTGTATCACATAATGTTGTATCGTCATGTATATATTATGGTTTGACAATATATTGAAAAAATATCAATTTCTTTAAATCTTACCCAGTCGGGAAGCCACGCACAGATTCCGTACCTCCAACAATGCAAAGTCAAATCCCGAAATCAAGGGACGTAACTCTATTTTTTTTAGACATGACGCTTTACAAGTGAGCGGCCATGCATTGTTTACGTCGACACCCCATGTGTTTTTACTGAATATCTTCATAAATAAAACTGAAAGAAGTATTCATTTTTATTGAATCCAATTTTTAAATAAAATTGCAACGTGACTGACGCGTGAATACGTGTATGTATGATATCGTTTGCTTGAAATCAACGTTGGAACTTGGGATACCGCTGCTGATGAAATGTTGTATAAAAAAAATGGCGCTAAAAATAGACTCTTTAACCAAGTGGAGCAATTGCATCCCATTGGCTGTTTATTAATAAATTTGGTAAAAATAGCTAGAATCACGTATTAGAGTATGGATTATTTGCATCATTCTTCACTAGAATTCCATATTTGGATGTAAACAAGAAGCACTATATTTCGAGATTCTAACCAAATATTTCTGGGTTTTTTCATAGATTGATCGATCTATTAGGATGTAAATGTGACTGTTTCTGTTTAAACACGAAAGAACCACTTGACCAATCATAGTCACACATATATAGAGTCATTTTATTCCATTTTTAACAACAAATCTTTCATTTTCGTTGACTCGTTCCATGGCATTTATGGACATGTCAAAATATTGACATAATTAATAAATACATTTTAGAAATAAAAAGGTCTGCATTATAATGCATGATCTTGTCATGCAGAGAATGGTGAAAGATTATGTTAAATTCACTCTAGATTAACATGGCATAGCATAAGGCTACATATTTAGTTCATGTCAAGCATTTACACCCCCCCCCCCCCTTTTTTTTTCATTTTCAGTCTGTTTTCCTGAAATACTTATTGATGTGTGTACATGCTACATTTCAATGCCAATGGTATTGACAACCTCCAGTTTTAGTTAGTTTTAGATCATTGTAGGTAGATATATATATATATATACAGACTGGACATGGGATGTTTATTTTTTTTAACAAGAGTCTGAAGATACCAAAGGGGCAAAGTTACAGATTCTATTAAATAAAATGGATATTTATTTTCTGTTAGTTTCAGATTCTATGAGTATAAATGCAAAGTTTCCTGTGATGTTTATTGGTTGAATATTTGAATAAATAAAAATAAGAATATATGATAAGTCTTATATATATATTCATACAGGTTTGAAAATCAATATATATATATGGATGTAGTCGAGTGGTCTAGGGCGCTGGACGTAAGGCTAAGCGAATGGTGCTGCAGTGTAACAATGGTGTGGGTTCAAATCCCGTCGAGGGAAGAACAAAAATTTGACAGCTCTAAAATCTAATTCTAACACTGTTTGGTTTAATTTTCAGACGTATATATATATATATATATATATATATATATGGTTTTTTTTCTTCTAAAATATCCATGAAGTAAAAAAAATGGACCAGCATTCCAATTATTTTTAAAGTACATCATCAAACAAATGCCATGAATTTTCAAGACACCTTGTGTCATAAATTATAATAAAGTCATTCAGAAAAGAACTTTTTTATTGTGTAATTTGTGAAACTTCATCTGAAAGTCAAAAGGTTTATTTCAATTTCAATTGTGAAGGTCCTGGAGAAAGAATTATTGCAACCTATGTACTCATATTTGTAAATGCTGGTCATTTTGTGAATGTCAAGGGGAAAGAATTGTTACAACTTGACCACTCATATATGTTATAAAAGCTAGTTTGTAGTTGTGTCAAACACATGAATATTCTAAATACATTGATATTTACATTGTGAGATAAACATGAAACTTGGTAGCTTTCATTCAGATAAAAAAAAATCCTAATTTCAAGAAAAATATTTGCTTACACTGATTTTTTTTTAATTTGCCTTGATATAATATGAAGGGTTAAGATATCTGAATACAATTTTATGCCCCTTTGTGTCTCAAGGTTTCACTTTTTTTTTAGATTTTAAAAAAATTATTAATTTTTTTACATGGTTTTTTTTTATAATATATTCATATTTTTTTCAATTCCCTTAATCTTTGTTTACATGCTTTTATTTTTTCCACACATTTATTTTTTTCTATTTATCTTGTACCTGTTTATTGAAATTAAATTAAATTGAAATTATTAATTGTTGTACATTCCCTGTGCAAGTCTAGTATCATAGATGATTTTTTTTTAAATTTAAAGTGATAATAAATAGTAATTCCCCAGTCTAAATTACAAAATGCATAATGTCTAAAACAATATTGCAATACAAATAATTCAATTAAACTGACAAATACGGTATTAATACAAGAAAATTAAAAAAAGACATAGACACCCCTTTCCCAAATGAAATATACTCTTTCGGATGTACGCTTAGGTGTCGTTTATTGACAGCCGGAACCTTTGAACCGTAATGAGAGCGGGAGGTTTGGCGCCTTAAAATCTGATTCAACCCACCATTTCTTTAGAAATGCCTGTACCAAGTCAGGGTCATTACGGTTTTCACAGTTTTCCGGTTGTTGACTGATTTTGTCTGTTTATATAATTATGAGTTTTGACTTTCCCTTTGTAAGATTGTTCGGAGTTCGGTAATTTTGTTATTACCTTTATTTATTGTTGATGTTAAGAAACACCACCGATGTGTTCCGAAAGACAATGAATTTCGATGTTTGGCAAATGGTCGATCCGATCAAGGTGGGTGTAGGGCTAAGTGGAACAATTGCATCCCACAAGACATTGACACTAGTTGTCGGTATGACAATGATCCTAGATGATTTCCTCAGGCAATGTATGTTACAGAAAGCCATCATATTGTTTTAATTAAATTTTCTCTTTTAAATAGAACCACCTTGACATTTGTTTTGAAATTGAGTACACTTCAAGTAACAAAATTCGATGTTTGTACACAATATAAATAAAAACTGAAGTGATACAATAAATTTCTATTTATCCATAGACATCTTCCGTATATTTTAATTGATTTCAAGCATAAATATTTATTGTAAACCGACGTATTTTAAGCGAAGGGTTGAACGTCATTTTTCATCAAAAATGAAGCAAAAGTCACGTGACTGGGACTTGACTTTGGAGCTCCCCTGTCACGCTGGCTGTCCTACTGTACCAGATTGGTGCTTTTGACAAATATTACTGAACAACATAATGAAAATGACACATATTTATAGTACAATGATTACAAATGATCGATGATCTCATCGTGAATAAACAATTATGTCGTAAATATAAAAATATATTACGGATTTAGTTTGTTACACATATTTTCATTGGTTTTTCAGCCCTGAATGTCAGCATATATTCGGAAAACAGACGGGGTATATATTTCAGTCCCCAAAAACGGTTATATTTATAAAGTTTATAAAATTTACTACATATGAAACTGTATTGATTTAGAAATTTAGTACAGTATTTTCCTTCATGAGACACCCCATACATGAAATATGACGCGACACATATTTTGACGTCATTGAAGAATGACGTCAAAGGTACGGAAACGGACATCTAGAGATACGAAAAATGAAAATAAAAGAGGCAAATTTATTTAATACAGTTGGATGTTGTATTAAAAAAAAAGGTTAAATCCGTAATATATCTGTTATTCAGCTATCAGACAGGGTATATAATGTGACATTCCCGGCTTACGATATATATTCCCTTCGGCTGCGCCTCAGGGAATATAGATCCTAAGCCGGGAATGTCACATTATATACCCTGTCTGATAGCTGAATAACATATAATATATCCAGTTACGATAACATGTTATCTATAGTGATTTAGGAAAATACTATTATTAAGAGGACGGACTATTTTTAGGATGAGTGGAATTCCGAAACGATTACCTTTTTTTTTTTTTTTTTTTTTTTATAACAACGTAATATATTTTATTTAAATGCTTGCTACAATTAACACGCCAAAAGTCCAAGCTCCCTTTGGTGTTTCCCTGTTACATCTTGTTCCGATTATCCAGGGCTATAATCAGAATTACATGGAATATATATACAACCTAAATACAATTTCTATTTAATACCTTTTGAAAACATTTATTTATTTTCCATTTATTATATATTTTTTTTACTTTCTTTAAAAATGTACACTTTTGAAGTGTTTTATTTTCATTTATTCTTTTAATATATTCATTGGCAAATATTCTATAAACATCAATATACTTTGTTTTCTGTTCAGATATGTAGTACGATTTGTAGATGGAAAACCCTACAACTGTTATCCAAAAAATTAATGCAAGATAGTTTTTATCATCTATCTTGTATCCAAGTACTATATGATTCAAAGTAATTTTGTTTTCGATACCCAAACCCTTCATTAAATTCTGAAATTTTGTCCAAAACTCTTTTAGAAAGGTACAAGTAATAAAATAATGAGAGTAATCTTCATCTAATTTACAGAAATTACATAAACTATTCACAACAATTTTCCATTTGGAAAGTAAACCTTTATTTGGAATAATAAAATGAAAAAGTTTCCATCTGAACATTTTAAGTTTGTTTTCTTCAAGAAATTTGAAAATGAAAAAATATAGACTACTTGTATTTGGTTTTTCAGATAACACTAAATAATTAATCCAATAATGTGTACCAATAGGGTTTGAAAATTTAACATTCACCAGTTTATTATATAATAACTTATTAGACAATGTAGATAAATTAATAAACTGATTGTTCCAGATGAGATAATCTTTATTGATATTTACAATGCTTTTAACTGAGCTTTCTGTTTTTAAAATGTCTATCCAATTCTTTGGAAAAGCTTTTTTAAGAATACTAAATTCAGATATCCAATTAGATTTATTTTTTAACTTGTGAAGAATAAATTCTTACGTAATTTTACCATTATTATCTATTATATCATTAACAAAAAATATTCCACTATTAATCCATTCTTTAAAAAATAAATATTTTTTTTCAAATGTAATAAATCTATTTCCCCATAAAATTTGCTTTCTTACATTACTGAATGTTAATGGTGAACTTAATTGACCACCACCTGTTTTTATCCATAGAAATAGAAATTCAGCGAATCAGCATTTAATAGGGCATTTGAAACACCATAAAGTCTCGACAACTTCAACCACAGCTACTAAAGATATAGTTAACGTGTGCCAACCAGAGTGGCAACCAATGAAAGCGAAAATAGGAAGTGAACCACGAATGAGTCCCAAACGGTACATGATATATAGGTTAGGGTTAGGGTGTTTAACGCCACTTTCAACAATATTTCAGTTATATCGCGGTCAGTTTTAGTGGGAATACTCGGAGAAAACCACCGACCTGCCACAAGTTACTGACAAATTGTATCACATAAAGTTGTATCGTCATGTATATATAATAGTTTGACAATAAGTCACAATATATTAAAAAAATATCAATTTCTTTAAATCTTACCAGATTGGTGCTTTTGATAAATATTACTGAACAACATAATGAAAATGACACATATTTATAGTACAATGATTACAAATGATCGTTGATCTCATCGTGAATAAACAATTATGTCATAAATATAAAAATATATATCCAGTTATGATAACATGTTATCTATAGTACTTTAGGAAAATACTATCATTATGAGGACGGACTATTTTTAGGAGGAGTGGAATTCCGAAACGATTACCTTATAAATTGAGACACTGAAATTTCGTAATGAACCACTAATTATTCTAACAGTGATTGAGTTCTACGGGTACATTCCGCAATATGCACGTTATTGGTTATGAGAAATATTTGGAATGGTGTCTTTATTAAAGATGATCTGAGTTCAACCCCGTGTTTTGTTGGGTTCCTGTTGCTCAATATATAGTTGTATGTGTAGTATTTTCTAAATCATCGTTTGGGGTTTTGTTCGTTTTTCTTCTTTTTTCCCCCATAGAATGGTCTGTCCTTTGATTTACGGCTTGTGATTACCACTTTGGTATCTTCAAGCTTTTTGTAGGCATTGGTACTATTGGCTTGAATTTCTTACTGCATTTATGA
Organism: Bathymodiolus brooksi; assembly: GCA_963680875.1. Classification (NCBI taxonomy): domain Eukaryota; kingdom Metazoa; phylum Mollusca; class Bivalvia; order Mytilida; family Modiolidae; genus Bathymodiolus; species Bathymodiolus brooksi. The sequence goes on from OY804575.1 coordinate 63,191,658, forward strand.
TGAGTGGAAAGCTAAGTTGGCTACACATCAAACAATTCGATAACATTGTACATGCATGCATATGAATGACGATGTGCATAAATAATTGTCGGAATTAGCTGTTAAATGCTACAGTCAGACAGATGTCAGGAATGTGAGCGGTACAATGTAATCAGCAGCTTATATTAAATACATGCCAATATGAAGAATGTGTTCGTGGGATGAAGTCATCAGCATTTTATATACCATCGCATAATCCATTGGAGCTTGGAATAAATGATACCACAGATACAGCTAGGTATGCAGCATACCTCGACATATAGTAAGGGTCGGTCAAGAACAAAACTTTACGACAAAAGAGATTATTTCATTTTTTCCATTGTGAACTTTCTCTTTATATGTAGCCGCACCTGCATATGAATTACATATCTCTCAGTTGATCCGATATTCGAGAGCTTGTAGTTGCTATCATGATTTCCTTTATAGATGGTTGCTGCTAACAAGGACTGTACTGAATCCAGCAGTCTCAGTGGATAAGTTTAAGTAATCACTTCTCAAGTTTCACGGTCGACACAAAGACTTGGTTAACAGTTGCGGAATATCTGTCACAAATGACTTCATATATTGTCCGTTTCTCGTAGTTCCAATCCCATCCATTCCTCATTCATGACTTATCACCGGGTTTGTGAAAAGACTAAAATGACTAGTGGCACTAGTGGAAAAGGAACTGCCTACTCTTCATGAGCACATGAGTTCAATCCTTTTTTGTGGGGTTCGTGTTGCTCAATGTTTGGTTTTCTGTGCAGTGCTGTGTTGACCATTATTTGTCTTTTTGTCCCTTTTCTTTTGGCAATTTCATTATCTGTCCTTATCCAAATTAGGGATTTGGATAAGCCTTTTGGTATCTTAAAACCTGTATATAGGGTGTCTGCTAACAAGGCAGATACTGAACCAATGGTTCCTAGTCGTTAAGTTGAAGTCATCATTTGCCCTTTGGTATCTTTTCTAAAATTCCTTTACAAATGCAATTTCATAAATACGTAAGAAAGCAATATACGCATATTTATAATTAGGATACCCTTTTTTTATAAAGCATAGGAACAATACATATCCTTTCACCTGGTCAACCGTTACGGAATGTCCATGTCACAAATGACCATGGAAATGTTCTGTTTGTCATAATCACAATCCGTCCATTTCCTCATTCATGACATCGCAATGTAACAAGTAACACGACGGGTGCCACATGTGGAGCAGGGACTGCTTACTATACGGAGCACTTGAGTTCACCCCCGATTTTTAGTGGGGTTCATGTTGTTCGATCTTTAATTTTCTGTGTAATGTTTTGTAGATCATTGTTTGTTCTTGTGTTATTTTTCTTTTGACCATTATATTGTCCTTCGATTTACGGCTTCTGATTACCCATTTTGTATTTTCAAACTGTAATTCGGTTGACTTCATCATCAGTTCATATCACACGCAAGCTAATCTCAGAAATATACTCAATTAAAGAAAATGAACAACACAGACTCCACTAAAAACTGGTGCGAATACAGGTGCACCGGTAAGGTAAGCATTTCCTGCTACTCTTGTTAATAATCCGGCAATAAGTCATCCTAAAGGAAATGATGGATTGTGACACAAACGGAGTGATCAGTACAAAGACTTATTGTAGGTTGTGGGGGAGATCCACACTTGTTCCAATAAAACGACGTCCATTGATTTTCATATAAAAGTAAAACACATGCATATCATGTGCTATAGTAATGTTTTAATAAGGAAGTTTTAGTATTTTTCAAACCATCTTTCTGTTCTGCTTTTGTATATGAGATAATTCTGACGACAACATATCAATTAAGATCTCATGTAGCCGTTTTCATAGTTATTCATATTTTCACTTGAGAAAATGTTTCCATATTGAAATGGTCGCGGTTCGACAATAATTTATCAATAAGAATAAATGTATTTATTTATGCATAGTGGTGTCATTGAACACAGCTTTCATATCACATGTTGTTCAATTCCTTTAACAGTAACACAGTGGCCGCGATTAGTGGACCAGGAACATGTCCACTCTTCCGTGGCGCCTGATTTAACCCCTGTTTTAGTGATGATTTTGTTTCTCAATCTGTGTTTTTTGGTTAGTATTTTATTAATCATTGTTTGTTGTTTTGTCCCTTTTTCTGTTTGCCATTGTATTGTATGTCCCTCTGCGAATTGCAGCTTCGGATTACACCTTTGGTATCTTCAAACTGATTTTTATTAATATCATAAAAGTAAATACATCTAACTTAATCTGTCATGTTACACCTATTTTGGAAGTAATTTGGAAATGTCTAAAAACACACTTACTAGTGACCAAGTGTGAGTGAATGGAATAATTTGTCAAACTAAAGGTCCGTGTAGTGTCTAGTTCTTTGCTTTAACATATAGCTACAAACAAAAGCAGTGTGGTTAGCAACTTTGTTATATAGAATTACCCTTTCTAACAATCGGTAAAGTTTTACATCTTCTCTGAGTGTTGGTAGTATGACGTGTTCTCAAAAAGAATATTTTTTTATTTTCAAATTGTGGTTGCAGTTTATTTTTTGGGGGGATTTTGCGGTGTCTATTAGCATTTGAGTCCAGGGACACTAGCAACATTTCAGTATTTACCAATCATCTGTCAGCTTTGTGTCTGTAAATTATTAAGTATCAATCAACTGTTAAGTTTAATATCTTAGTACATCACAAAGTACATGCAAGTATCTTTCAACTTATTGATCTATGATGGATTATAGATATGAAAGTTAAAGCGGAAATGGTGTAATGATTAAAAACCTACGTGTTGGTGTATGCATTTCTAATCTTAAACTGAGTACCTACTAATGTAGCGATGAAATAAAAAAACAAATAAACAACAACAGCAAACAACAAAGTTTAATGTATCCGCCAAATATAGACCTAAAGGTTAGACTAAATGAAAGATTGACATCTATGCATTAACTTTAGCCAGGTGGTCACCAAGTGGAATGACCACTTTTGTTGAATGCTTTTCGATTATTACATTAAAAAATATATATATATTTTTTGTTTTAAAATAGAAATAAATACTTACATTGTCAAACCAGGTCCGTTTCCTACGATTTTAATGATCGTAAACTCTTTCTTTTGGTCTTTGTTTGTTCTCTGTTCCAACAGTGTAGTGTTTTTTCCCCATTTTATTTGTATAACTGACAAATCAAACACAAATATATAACATAATGCTCATTCTGAACACCAAAAACAATGATTAAGAAAGGGATTGCGAATGCCGAATAGGAGCCGTCATGATTGTGATCGTATGGTAGTTGGATTTATAACTACCTATGCAATCAGTGTCTATCACCACTAATGTTGTGAGTTCGAACCCCGCTGAGGCAAGGTGTACTCGATACAACATTATGTGATAAAGTTTGTCAGTAACTTTCGACAGGTTGATGGTTTTCTCCTGGTACTCCGGTTACTCTACCAATGAAGCTGACAGCCACGATATAGCGAAAATATTGTTGAAAGTGGCGTTAAACACCACAATCCTAACCCGTATGTCGAATAACTAAAATGTTTGTAACTTTCAATAAAGGAATGCGTATACCGAATAACTTTAATTTGTGTAACTCCTAATAAAGGAAACTGTAGGCGTGCTCGCCTCGAGTGTGGTAAATCGTGGATTCGAGCCTCGGTCGGGTCAAACCAAAGACTATAAAATTGGTATTTGTTGCTTCTCCGCTAATCACGCAGCAGTAAGGAGAAAGAGCAAATACTGGTTGGCTCGGGATCAGAATAATGTAACCGAGTGAAGCGACATGTCCACCCGCGGAGTGTTGTTTCAGTGAGTTAGCACTATAAAAATCCAACTCTGTGTTTTAGTCTAGTACAAAGCGGACCTCATCATTATCTCATTGAAAACTAACTTGTTCTCGCCATGACATATCTGAAAAATGGCTGAATTGGCGTTAAACAACAATCAATCACTCACTCACTCCAATAAAGAAATGCGTATACGGAATAACTTAAATGTTTGTAACTTCTAATAAAGGAATGTGTATACCGAATAACTTAAATGTTTGTAACTTCTAATAAAGGAATGCATACATACCCCTGTTATTTAGTGTGTTCGTGATGCTCAATCTTTAGTTTTCTGTGTCGTGTTTTGATGATCATTGTTTGTCGTTTTTTGGTTGGTCATTATATTGTCTGCCCTCAGACTTACTGCTTCTCATTACCTCTTCGGTATCTTCAATTTTCTTAACACCAAAAAAAAGTGCAAATTGGTTCAGAAAATACAAATTAACTTATTGATTATGCATGCTGGGGCTTATCAAACTAGTTAAATCTCACCACTTTTAATTCAAGGCACGTAACAATCCAAAGTGAACGGTCTTGTATCTGTGTAAGGAGTATCCAGTTTGCCTCAGTTTCAGATTGAATTTTGGACATGTTCATACCTCTGACCTTGTCGTATTTTTTGCGTTTCAATTTACTTTTCTTACTATAGAGGATATGTACCAAACTTTATTAAAATTTAAGTGAGTCTTTGACATGCACGGCCATTCTACCCAGCCTATATACAATAATATTTATAATTTTAATATGTTCACTTATATAATTAGATTTGTAGTATTGAACAATCTTAAGCATAAGAATACATTCAATTACTCTTTATATTGCTGCAATAAGAGTGATCTACGAAATAAGGAAGTTGGTACTTAATTTTCTCTAAATTTCTATTTTTATCATTTAAGTGATTGACAGTTCAGTATATTTAAATATAAACATAATTGAATGACGGAATTAACAACAACGTTGTTATTTTTTGCATTAAATAATACATATACTGACTCCATTATTTATCACGCTTTAATACACATGTAATAACGTGGTGTCTTCCTGCTGTCCAATGAATCAGTTTAAGATTTAAGCTAATACGTGTGTCATCACTAGATGGATTTATGAATATCCTGTATATTAAGATTTTCTTTGTTTGAAAATTTCACAGAATAAATAATTTCGGGGCTTTGAAAAAAATTGTATAGAAGTAATGTGGATAGATCGAAAGTGGATTTGCTGTCTGTATATTCTAACTTATGGATATATTTGTTACGGTTCAGGTAAGGTCACAATTTTCCGTCAAATTTTGATTTTAAGATAAATTTAATACCTTTTAAGGATATCAAAATAAGACACGTTTTCCGTCATAGCTGACCACGAAACAAAACAAAAAATGTCTTAAATTATAATACTAATTAGAAACAGTCTTTGTTCATAATAATGTTAACATTATAGGTAAATGTATTTGTGTAGGTAAAACCACACATTAATTATGTTCTTGTCATCAAAATATTTTAACCACTATTCAAATATGCATCAAGCTTGAATAAAATTCATCCAATTTAACCTCAAGACAAAATGTTGCTTAATTATCTATAAAATAGTCTTTGAAATTACAGAGCCCGACATAAATTTTCGATTTATAATATTAGATATTTTGGGTATATATTATATATAATTGTTGATTTATTGATGAAAACGCAAGATACTTTAAGAAGCGATAAGTATTACTTGTTATTGTTATGGTCCGTTAAACCTGAACCCGGTAGTGACCACAAAATGACCATTAACTAAAATCAATATTTATTGTTACAATTTAAACCCCATTTTAAATATTTAAATTAAAACGACTGGAGATTTAGACAGATAAGGAAATTGTCATTGAATTTCCAAAAAATAAAAAAGATAACAATAAAATGAAACAAAACAAAACAAAACACACAAAAAACACTTTGTACACAAGTATACCAGAAACTTTGTACACAAGTATACCAGAAACTTTGTACACAAGTATATCAGAAACTTTATACACAAGTATACCAGAAACTTTGTACACAAGTATACCAGAAACTTTATACACAAGTATACCAGAAACTTTGTACACAAGTATACCAGAAACTTTATACACAAGTATACCAGAAACTTTGTACACAAGTATACCAGAAACTTTGTACACAAGTATACCAGAAACTTTGTACACAAGTATACCAGAAACTTTGTACACAAGTATACCAGAAACTTTGTACACAAGTATACCAGAAACTTTGTACACAAGTATACCAGAAACTTTGTGCACAAGTATACCAGAAACTTTGTACACAAGTATACCAGAAACTTTGTACACAAGTATACCAGAAACTTTGTACACAAGTATACCAGAAACTTTGTACACAAGTATACCAGAAACTTTGTACACAAGTATACCAGAAACTTTGTACACAAGTATACCAGAAACTTTGTACACAAGTATACCAGAAACTTTGTACACAAGTATACCAGAAACTTTGTACACAAGTATACCAGAAACTTTGTACACAAGTATACCAGAAACTTTGTACACAAGTATACCAGAAACTTTGTACACAAGTATACCAGAAACTTTGTACACAAGTATACCAGAAACTTTGTACACAAGTATACCAGAAACTTTGTACACAAGTATACCAGAAACTTTGTACACAAGTATACCAGAAACTTTGTACACAAGTATACCAGAAACTTTGTACACAAGTATACCAGCAACTTCAGTAATTTCTGGACGCATTTACAGGTTCTTGATAATATTAGTTACACAGTGTACAATTGTCCTAATACAGAACAATATCGGGTCAATAAAATTCATATCGGGCGAGGTGAAGCCGAGCCGAGCCCGATATGAATTTTATTAACCCGATATTTTCCGTATTAGGACAATTGTACACTGTGTAGCGAATTTATCCTGATTTTGCAACCAAACCTCATATCTAATGTTTTCCATATTAGGACAATGAATTTATCATTATTTTGAATCCATACAACCATGTATCTCATCTTTCAGTTTTCCATGGGATATGGAATTTGTCATGGTTTTGTCTCCATATTTCACCTCTGACTCCATTTTATTTCCATATTATGACAATAAATTTATTTTGCTTTTGTATCCATATCATCAAATTTTCTATGTACTGTATCACTGTTCATATTCTTTGTTTTGTTTTGAGATATCTCAATAAATGATGGTAATTTAATTCTTATTGGTTTTTTTTCCTGTAAGTATTTAATCCTCATAATGCACATGCCCAACTTGTCCGATTCTTGATATATTTGAAAATGTGCTATATAAAGATCAGGAAAAACATGATTCAATGTGTATACATTGCAGTATGGAGATATTTCTTTATTTACATGTAATGTTTTTTTCTTCTTGTCTTGAATTAGCTGTAAGGTTTGTTTTTGTTTTTATATTGGAAGACCATCACTTCATGATGAAGAACAGCAATGCAATTATGTTCTTTGTTAACATTATACCATTTGGTCTCAGACATGTACATATTTACCCAGTATAATTATCCCATCATTTTCCATTACCGATATAATCTGCCAGTCAATAGTGTGTAACTTTTTATGTAGTTCATTGTGTGTTTTGTGAACTTACAGTTTGACAGATATAGTTGCCCAATAAAATTAATACATTTAACAGTTAAATTTTAATAACAGTATTATCATGTATTCTTTTATACATCACAAGTAACAAAAGCTATTTTGTATTCCTTTTAACACAAAACTAGGCTTTCTTTGATATCAAGTTTATGTAGATATTTTCTTCAAAAACATTGAAAAACGGTAACAAATAACACGAATAACTCATTCACTTTTCAAAACCAATGCCTATTATTTCACCATCGTTATGATAGTTACATATAGTTCAAATTTATGACAACCCTTTCGTCACCTTTGGTAAAAGATAATGATCATATAATTAAAATGTTTTTAAATATCACAAACTGTCAGAACAATAAACATGATACAATTAACCAAAATTCAATCATGAATATTAAAGGGGCATTATCTGCCAAATCGTAAATTTTTGTTACCCGTAAAAACTATCAGATATGATTGATGCCTTAATAAAACGTGTTTCTGTAACTTATAAATGTTATGAAATGTACGCGCATCGGGGAAAAATCGTGCAACTGCTCGTGTTTTGAGATCGATCAAGAGATGGACGCCATCTTATTAATTATCGACATTGTTTACGGAGTTTGTCGAATCGTCATTAAATCAGTACAACAATGCACTTATTTCTTATTTTTTGTGAATCTGCTTTTAGTCGGTGTTAATTACGGACAAAGAACCATGCAAGTTTGCAGTTAATAAGCGACAAAATACAAATTATTCGTTTTTACCTGTCACTTGTAAGGTCAGTTGCATACGGAAAAAGCGAGGTCAAATTATTTGCTTGCAAGGAAATAACTAATCGATGGTAATTTTTGTTCTCAAAAGGCGAAAAGTGGTTCGATAAGCTGTTTAATGTGAAATATTTACCTTTATTTCATCATTTTAAAGCTATTTACCAATTTCCAAAATATAAAATGTTTTTGGTCAAAATCGTAGCTAATACCCCTTTAAATTTAATTTTAAGTGTCATTTATTAATTGTCAAGTTTGGGATAATAGTGAATTTACAATCATTAAAGATTGCTGGATTTGATTGCATTCATGTACGTGTGTCAGACTTAACATTGTTTTGAACACAACGGTTTTCCTTGAATTCCCCAAATATATCAGACAAATCAACTCCATCAAGATACATCACAATATCAATACGTCCTCCGTCCATGGGATTATTTTCATTTACATTTTGTACTATACATGTAGGTTGAGACTGAAGAATATTTGCACTGCTTTCAGTGTTAGGTAAATGTAATGCTAACTGATTACATGAAGTTTGTTCAGCATCAGGAGCTGGCAATGCAAGTATTGCTGTAGATGGGAGTGCAGCTGTTTGGTTACTTTTCTTCACTAAATTTTCAGACAATGTCTGACCCATTCTTATTTTCTCTTCATTATCAACCCGTTGATACACTGGTAGTGATTGGACGGACTTATGACCAGCAGTAACTGCCATTATATGGGCTGGCCCATACATATTCTTTGATAAAATGGTTGCACCTGTTGCGCGAATTGAATGGTTTGTGTAAATCTGTGATAAGGCGGCACTTTTACTAAGTTCGGACATGAAAACCGTCAACTTCTTTTTTCCAACTGGTTCATTGCAGTACCAGGTGTCGTCCATACTGAAAAAATTGGCGCGAGGCCTCTGTCACAATTGGTTGTTTTCAGGGTGAAGCTTTGACATACGAATCAGGATAATAATGTTTGTCCGATACCAATACCAGTATAAACATTTAATCGTTTTATTTGAAATAAAAAAAAATCAATTATTATATATATGGAATGATGTTCTTGCAGTAAATCTAGCATTCATGCGACCAGCGATACAGAGTACTAGTACTGTCTATGACCCTGGAAATGCAGTGGATGCGAATACACTAGGAACATTTGGTTTTATTGGAACTACCGGCTCAGGAACATGCTGTCACACACAAGTCATGCAGTCTGGATGGACTCCAGTCTACTGGGAGGTAGACCTTGGTGCAATCAGTATTATAACAAGGATATCTATAACGTATAGGGACACTTGTAAGTTCTTAATCTTAATCTGATTATGATAAAACTGTCTCCAGTGATCAATGTCCACACTATCTTTATAATGACTTATTCAAAAAACTAAAGTTCTCCTTCCTCAGACGTAGGTGACCTTAGCCGATTTTGGCTATCCTGTTTACGCCCGTTGGTTTTATTGGTTCCAAAACTTTAAATTATTTGGCTTTCCAATCTTTCCATTTTGAGCGTATCTGATGAAGATTATTCCAGAAATGTATCGTGCGTTCTAAATTTGATATCTACGTTTTTATTGAGCTTTTCCTAATCATGGTTATGTAACTGACGAACAACAGAACATTTCTGCTCAATCATATTAGGAACAGGCTGAGGTATAGATCATCAAACGAGATATAAAGAATCTAACACCGGTAAGAGGGCAAGACGGAAAATTCTCAGACACCCAAGGGAAAGATTTCTGGTCTCCAACGAGGCTCCGCCGAGTTGGAGACCAATAGCAATCTTTCCCGCGGGTGTCTGATATTTTTCCGTCTTGCCCTCTTACCGGTGTTTGATTCTTTTTCTCACTAATTTCCCTATCTTGTACGTTTTCCGGTGTTTGATATTATTTCTCACTAAACATCTTTGTTTTGTTTACATTCCTTCGAGCGTTTTCCCGCAAAATTGTTTTCCGTTGTTGAAATTAATTGTCGATTTATAGATATACATCCGTGTATTAGCAGTATCTTAATTGTATTTCATAATAAAATACAATGTATTTAATAAATATATTATATATGCTACTACAACATCGATAAATACATGTAAACATTATTTGACTTTGGTCAAAGGGAGGTAATTTCTTTCCTTACGTTAGTTACTACCAAGGGAGAGCACTCTATTTTTTGCTCAAAGGAAACAAACATTGACACGGTAGAAAGAGGTGAGAAAAAGTCAAACGCAGTAAAAGGTGCAATATCGTTAAATCGTTAAAAAGCAGAATAGTATACATAGATAAATAAAGAAAATACTTATGTGGTAGAATCGTGGTTTTATTGATGAGAATAAAGACGGAACCGTGGTGAAGAGCTATTTTGCGAAACGTAACATTTTTACGGGAAAAGTAGCGTGAAATTCTTATCTCACCCACGGGTTGAGACAAGGATATCTCACACGGCTAAAAATAGGAACTGTGCTGTCTCATTAGTGAGAAGTTATCCTTGCCTCGTTGGAGACCAGAAATCTTTCCCTTGGGTGTCTGAGATTTTTTCGTCTTGCCCTCTTACCGGTGTTAGATCCTTTATATCCCATATGTAGGAGAAGGCAGAACCTGGAACTACATTATCGGTATCATTATATTACCAAAATATTTTCCGTCCATTTATCCTAGTTGTGTGTGTGTACTCTTGTGAAGAAGAAAAGAATAGGAAACATTTAGTGGTGCCCGACACATGTTGTGTTGTGTTGTGTTTTTGTTTTGTTTTTCGTCGTCTTGGTACCCTATGTTGCCAGTTTTTCTAGATTGTCCATTTTTGATTGCCCCTTTAGTGTTCTCTAGCGTGTATTTAACGTTGTATTGCGTCATTTTTCAATACGAAATGTTTTATCAGTTATTATGACTATTTACATGTACCTCTAATATATATCCGAGTCAACTAATAATTAATGGCACTATTGATATAAATAAAACCGCCTCTTATTTAGACTTATATTTAGATATTGACAACGAGGAATGGATGGCTTTCCATGTTTATGATAATTGTAACGACCTCGAATTCCCAATATTCATGTAACTCCTGTGTATGGGGTATTAAAAATAGATATGATATTCTATAGCCTCTTTTGTTTTATCGGGTATATTTGAGCAGTGAGGGGGAGGGGGTAGTATTGTCTCACACTACGAGTTAGACGACACCTATGATCATGTCATCCCATTAGAAATTCTATGATATCTATCATAAATCTGTTCATCCATTTTTATTGGTACATTATTACGGCCCTGCTGGATGTATATCTTGATAATATGTCGATCTTAGTTTTGGTAATATGCATGGAATTATGTTGGCAATATATAATCGATTAGGTTCTATAACAGTAAACGTACTATCATGGCGCTATATATACAGTTGTTCCACCGCGAATCAGGATGGTGTTTGTTAATGGGGGAAAATATTTGGCTTCAGTCAGACAGTATTATAAATAAAATAGTTTCAAGGATGCATCACAAACTCTATCGTACATTGGATCTCGTAAATAGACAATTGAAATTGAATTACATAGAATTAAACATGTTACGATTTCCGCAAAAAAACTATGTTAGTTTCGTCTTTACCTCCGGTTGTTTGTAGGAGGGCTCATGTCTTGTTTACATTATTTGTTTTTGTTTGTGTATAGTGGTGTCCAACATATATTACGTTGTTTTTGTTTTGTTTTCCTTCGTCTTGTATACCCTATGTTGCCAGTTTCTAGTTTCTATGGATTGTCCAATTTTGATTGCCCTTCGGCATTCCATAGCGTTTATTTAAACATATTAAACTAATATTCAACCACTCACTCAATAAAACACACAATATATATTCCTTTTTTGTTTTATTTTAGATCCCCAAAGATTCAATGGATACCTTATAGAATTGTCGAATGTGTCATTGGCTGATGGATCCGTTTGCTACCAAGATACAGAACCAGGAAATCCTCCTACATTTGCTATTCACGAGTGTGTAGTCATTGGCCAATATGCACGGTACGAAAACAACGTTGGATACGCAGAACTGTGCAACTTTGAAGCATATGGTTAGTCTTCGAGTAATATTACATTATTATATCAAAATAAAGCATGAGACATCAAATAAACAATAAAATTTGATAAATAGTAATAATATTGAACAAAATAAATAATACGTGTATTACGAGAATCAATGGGAGGGATAGAACAGTAGTTAAACAATACAGTAAAGGATAGGGTTATGGTCAGGGTTTGTATGCTTAACGTCACTTTCAACAATATTTCAGTTATATCATGACGGTTAGTTTTATTGGTGGAGGACCCAGTGAAACCACCCACCTGCCGCAAGTCATTGACACACTTTTATAATTATTTGGCTTTCCAACCTTTCGATTTTGAGCGCACCTGATGACGGTTATTCCAGAAACGCGTCGTGCGCACTAAATTTGATATCTACGTTTTATTATCACATAACGTTATATCGTGGACACCTCGCCATGAGTAGGATTCAAACTTACAACGTTAGGGGTGATGGACACTGCTTGCATGGGTAGTTGTAATACAGTAAGGGAAGCGAGAACAAGCTGTATATCAGAAGTTTTAGTTTCAAAATGATTTCAGTTTGTAATAGTCATTTTGTTTGCAAAATCTGTCTCTAGGGATTGATCAGTTTTGCTTAGATTTATCATATTGCTACTTTATGAATACAACATAGTTATATAAATCGTATTGCTACTTAGTAATCATAAACTGTGATTATATATATCTTATTGCTTCTTAGTAAACGGAACCCATGGTTATATTAATCGTATTGCTACTTAGTAAACGGAAACTGTTGTTGTATATATCATATTCTACTTCATTTGGTGGAAATCTGGTTGCTACTTAGTAAACATAAACGGTAGTTACATATATCTTATTGCTACTCAGTAAGCAAAAATCGAAGTCACAATTAGTAAGCAGAAAACCATGGTTACATTAATCGTATTGCTACTAAGTAAACGAAAACTGTTGTTGTATACATCATAATCTGCTTCATAGATAAACCTGTGGCTATGTACAAAATGTGTATCGTATTGCTACTTGGTAAGCAAAAACCGTGCTAATATATATTGTCCTGTCAATTATTACTGGAATAATAAAAGTAATGCAACCCCTTAACTGTGTATCCCTATAATGCTTTATTGTATTTATGACTTCATTCTGCAGGTTGTCCTATCAACTATTACGGTGATAACTGTACAATGTCTTGTCCAGTAACCTGTGTATCACCAGTTTGTAACCCAGACAACGGTTCATGTATAGGAGGTTGTGTTGCCGGATTCAAAGGAGTTCAGTGCAATGAAGGTTGTAGTTTAAACTTTACTGCATATTGCTATGAATTAATTGTAATATCAAAACGAGGGTTTTCATTTTATATCACTAACAAATCTTTCTGCTTAAAAAAACAGACATTTGAAATGAATTGAATTGGGCATACCTGATGAAAGTTATTCGAGAATCACGCCGCGTGCACTTCATTAGATATATACGTGCTTGTTATTAATTAATCGTTGTTGTATTAACTTGGAAAAATATTCATGCATATTCTAAATTCCTTTATTATTTGACTATGATTACTTCTTTTATCTGATTGGCTACATGCATGCGCTTTTGTCTTGATAGAACTTTATGAATACTGTCTAAGCCCTCAATTTTCGCAAAGATTAATTTAGATCGTTCCAGAGGAACCTTTGGAATGTCATATTAACCTCATGTGACTATAAAATCGGAAAACCTCTACTTTTAATTTTAGCGTCACGCGAGGTTAATGTAACATTCTAAAGGCTCCTCTGGAACGATCTAAATCTAATCTTTGCAATATTCATAACTATTTCTTGTTACAATTAAAATTTACAAAAAACACATGTATTGCTTAATGCCAATTTATAAAGCATGATCATATAATAAAACAATTATTGACTTTCATGTCGATTAATATAAGGATCTATCGTTCCAAGATATATGATATTTACATCGGCTTCGGCCTCGGTAAATATCATATATCTTAGAACGAAAGATCCTTATATTAATCTCAACAAAAGTCAATAATTGTATAATATAAGAAAAAAATATGATACCAAAGAGGTAATCAGAAGCTGTATATCGATGAAGGACAGACGATACAATGGCCAAAGAAAAACGGACAATATATATATTGGCCAAATAGTTTTAATATTTTTTGCATTTTTCTAAATGTCCTATGTTTAACAGTGTGTGATGGTGGAACGTACGGACCTGATTGTTCACAACAATGTTTCTGTAGAGATGCCGTATGTGATAAAGTGACTGGACTCTGTCCCGGGGGATGTCAGGAAGGATACAGTGGACCGAATTGTAATCTAGGTAAGTCATACATAGATTTTTAGTCGTGCATACTAAAATGTACCCGTGTTATGAATTATGCTTATAGAGTATAGTACGACATTAATGAGCTTATATTTGTTGGTACATATATTTGATCTCTGATCAGCACCATGGCTTTTAATAGGCATTTATTGAATGACGAGAAATATGAAGTTTTTCTGATTTTTCTAAAATATAAAATTTTAAAAATCAGAAATAAAACTATTTATGAATCTTATAAAGGATCAGTCCGTTCACAAATATAACAGCGTCATTTAGATATCCTAGGTATTTGCGTGTTTATGATTATCACTTTTAAAGCCATATTATGCTAATGTTTCAGCATGTACAAGCGGTAAATTTGGATTTGATTGTTTATCACAGTGTAATTGTTACCAATCAGAATGTGTTACGGTAAATGGAACATGTCTTAGTGGAATTTGTTTGCCTGGATACACGCTTCATTCCTGTAGTCAAGGTAAGTTAATCACAAGAAGATAATTGTCAGTTGATCGTTTCTCTTCAGTATACATTACAGCAGTGTCAAGGAAAATTATTTCTTAGACTCGAGATAGGTCTTTTCTGACTATTGGCGATCAGGGATTATGAAGGAAACGTAAAATTAAAGTGGCCACTTCGAACGTTTTCCTATCATCATTATGGATTGGTTGACAGTTCCGAAAGGGCTATGTCACAAATATCAACGAATATGTACCATTTGTTGTAGTTAAATCCCGTTCTTTCGTCGTATACTACTAATCACTGGATATGACGTATTATAGGATTTTATTCACGAGTAATACGAGGGTGTAGCTAGTGCAACAGGTGCTACTTATCCTTCCAGACCATCTGAGTTATTCCAGGTTTTTAGTTACAATTTGTGTACTAGGTAATAATCTCCAATATATATTGTATATCAGTTAGTCTTATACACATGTATATTGTAATCAATAACGACTGGATTAGAAACAATCTTCACTATATAATTTATTGTGTTGTGGGGTTTTTGTTTGTTTGTCTTAGTCTTGCGTCTTGTGTACCCAATGTTGCCAGTTTCTCTGGATTGTCCATGCTTGATTGCCACTTCGGTTTTTTCTAACGTTTATTTATAAATATTTAGATATTTGATAGATATACATGTATGTAGATTGCATGACTGTTGCTTAACGTCAAGTGAAATAGTATTAAAGTTATGTGTATCACACGAGAATACCCTTACAATAACATATTTACCAAAAAGTTGTGATGTAATGAAGATTGCTCTTGTAAATGAATAATACCCCCGAAAACATTGTAATGTATACCATTTCGATTTAAATACACGTGTATCAACAATTCAGATTAAACGATTACGTATCTTTTTAGAATGTCCTTCACAGACATTTGGCCAGAATTGTAGCGAAGCATGTGGACAGTGTAGCGGCGGAAGTACATGTGATCACGTGAACGGAACCTGTGCGAATGGTTGTGCAGATGGTTATGTTGGAATGTATTGTAACATAAGTAAGCTAGAATATGCTGTAAATAATATACTGACTCCCACAGGGACGTTAAAGTAAATTAAATAATAAAGGTTGATAATTAGCGGATTTTTATTTATCTTGTAAATTTTAGTTAATTTCATCGTATATTTCATTCAATTCATGTTAAATAATTGCAATATCAAAGGAACATTTTACATAAAACGAATTGAGATTTACCAATCATCAGTAGCATCATAATAGTAACTGGACATAATAGTAATAATATACAATTACTGACACTTGATGAGGTAAATGTGTGGATTTATTGACTTTTGAGGGAAAAATGCTATTCACCGAGCCCGAAGTGCGAAGTGAATATCATTTTTTTTTTTAAAGTCAAATATTTTCAACTGTAGATGCATGTCCACAAGACATGACATGAATAGTCTACAGATATAGATTTATATTTCAGCATGTGACCCTGGAATGTATGGATTCAACTGTTCCAGAGAATGTGGATATTGTTACAATGGAACTTCTTGTAACCCTGTGAATGGACACTGTCCTGAAAATAAATGCGATTATGGATATAGCGGAATGGCATGCGATAAACGTGAGTGCCCATCTGGGCTGTTTTATCGCCAGAATTTTTATTTAATTGAAAGGGATTATTTCGATGTGTGATTACATGTTTTTGATTTTCACATTTAAAATTGAGGTTGAAGAAGAATCACGGTTTTCGCTGTAAATACATTTGTACAAAGAAAGATAAAATACATTCAAAATGTAAAATCAACAAACGTTAGAGAAAACCGATGGAAAATCAATTATGGACAATCCAGAGGCATTGATAGAACGCAGACAAAATAAACTCACTGAAAACTAAATAGCAGAGCAATACGGGGCCCACTAATACAGGGTCTGAACCCAGATTCTCGCGAATGGTAAGCAGTTCCTGTTTTTATAAGACACCCGCCGTGGTACACGTAGTCAAGTTAATACCTGATGAGGAAAATTAGTAGTAATCAAATTGTACCCAAAATATGGAAGAATTGTACGTTCTATTGTAGAATGCTTGCCAAAGACATTTGGACTAAACTGTTTACAGCGCTGCGGGCATTGCTATAATGACAGTTGTAGTGTAATCAACGGTACATGTTTACAAGGCTGTGCACCCGGTTATTCAGATAGTTTGTGCAAAACGTGTATGTATATGCATACGCCAGCATATTTTACCACCAAACAATTGATACAAAGTCACAAGTATAGTAATACATGTTTTGCATCAGTCACCAATCGATAACATTGTATACGTCTACTGCTATAAACAATCGATTTGTAGAATACCAAGTTTCATTCATTCATTCATTCATTCATTCATTGTTGCATCATATTCATCATGACGTATGACTGTGACTGACAACTTTTCTTGTAAGCGTCACTATACTAACCTTGCAAACTGCATGCTTGGCTCGAAAACTAATCGAGCTAACCTATGTAGATTTGCGCCGGGATTGTAATATTTCTTTATTAACGGCTATTTCCTCTTAAATAACAGACGCTTTACAGTGACATCAATATATTTGCAGGTATTGTAAATTTTTGTTATACAGTTTGAAACGATTCATTTAGATTTGTCATTTAAATTTATTTATTTATTTAAGAGTTTTATATATTAAATTCAGTTCATAAATTAAATACGGTAAGTCCGTAAATCATAGAATTTGTCAATTTTGTCAATTTCATCTTTAGTGGGTTTTTTTTACATTCTTGTCGTCATTCTTTCTAATTAAATGAATTTGGGATTTCCGAATGTTGTTATAAATGTTGTATATTAAATATATTTTCAGTTAATCGGTCTTTATTTGATGATTTAACCTTCTTATTTGGTTTGAGATAACGCAACAGTCCTGTACTTCCATGTTGTAAATGGTTATATGGTTTAATGTTCAGTTTTCATGTGACGATCAAATGTCTGCTGTTTAAGTCCAGGCAATCCAATCGGTAGAACATCAAACGTTTACTGTTGTCCGTATAGTCCCAAATCAATATAGTCTACAGATCTACTAAAATTACTAGATCGCATGGTAAAACGTCATTCGTCTTACTATTACAAGTTCGTTCAATCAATAAAACGTTATATATATACACTTATAAGTCTTCAGCACGCGTAACACGACAGGTGCCACTGATGGAGTAGGAACTGTTTCCATTTCCAGATCCACTGAGATCACGCACGGATGTTGGTGGGTTTCGTGTTGAGCTTTCTGTGTAGTTTTAAATTCCTTTGTTTGTCTTTTTTTTCTTTTTTTTTGTCATTGAATTGATTACCCTATTTTGATTTACTACTTCTGAGCATCGCTGATGTATCTTGAAACATGTGTAGTGTCTTGATTCGAATTACAAAGTTTGAGGCATTTATTTGTCTTTTGTATGGACATATTTTGTTTTTATAACATACAATATGCCAAACGAATAGAATAAGTTCTGCAATAAAATGCAAAGCAAAAAATACCACACTGTCGGAACAGTTCCCAAATATACAAAGGATGAGACCTCCGATGTTACTGATAATGTTATGTGTTGTGGAGGAATGTAATATAAGACGGCTCTACAAATTCAATAGTTTTTATTTTAATGTTGTTTGCAGATCACGTAAAATTCATATGGTTGGTTTTCATTGGTTTTATTTTGGTCTATGTACTCGCTATATTATGTACTAAAATTAAATATACAATGATACTTATGATACAGTCTTGTCCTAGGATTGTCTTCAGGAGAATAATTGCATTAAAAACGATTATATATTACTTAGTACAAACGACGCGTTTCTGGAATAACCGTCATAAGGTGCGCTATTTTTAAAAGAATGGAACGCCATATAATTTATGATAAGTCTTTGGGAACGAGAAAACCAAAATACCTTAACATGATAGCTAAGGCTACCTATGCCTGTGGAAGATGAACAGTATAACATTAATAATAATTAAATTGTGTAGGAACTGTAGATTCCAATTATAAATAGATCTTTAGTGTTATGTAGTATTTTGTATATCATTGTTTGTCCGTTTTCATTTAGTCATTGTGTTGTCTGTCCTTCCTCGATTTACAGCTTTGAATTACCCATTTGGTATCTTCAAACTTTTCTTATAAGCCATGACAGTGCCGAAACATTGACTATATATACGTTTTATTGTATAATTTAGATTGATATATATAGGTATTTGTAGTATTAATAATTGTAATAGAATCTATACTTAGAATTTATTTTATAATTTTCAGCATTGGTGGGAGGTGGACGAGATAGACCACCATCATCAGTATCATCAGCTGTCGCACCTGTTATTGTAACATTATGTGTATTAGCTGCAGTAGGAGTTGGTATTTTCTACTTTGCTAAAAGGTATATATTGGATATGTTATACAACTTCACAAGGAATGAAATATACGGAACATGGACAACACAATATTCCTCCAAATTACATGATTTCCCATTTTATTCTCTTATTAAGAGTTTGAAGAAACCAAAGCGGTAATAAGAATCCGTAAATTGAAGGACAGACAACACAATGAGCAATAAAAAGGGACAAAGGACAAACAACATCTATAAAACACTACGCAGTAAACTAACTAATGAGTTTCAAGAGATATATGTTGTCTATGCCAAATTTGATTCGATGGGTAACATTCAGAGCCTGTATTTAGCTTTGTGTTGTAAATATATGTAAATTATCATTTTAAGGGATTTCATTAACATTTTATTTAACGTGGGGAATCCAGGTTGTTAGATGTTGTTCATACGCTAAAATCACACTTAAGATTGGAGTTAATATGGGTATGATTAAAATCAATGCATTCACTGTTTATGGGTTAGGGTTATAGTGGCGTCAGTTTGATTGGTGGAGGAAACCGGAGTACCGAGGAAAACCACCGACCTGCCGCAAGTCACTGACAAACTCTATCACATAATGGTGTATCAAGAACCACACTGTTGGAACAGTTCAAAAATCTAATCGTAGAAACAGCAAAGTTAAATGTTGAAAACCTCGACACACATATACATGACCGCTCACTTTTCAGGTTGGTACGGGTACTTCGATAACACATGTCGGGGTTAAACTAGTTTATTGGGTCGAATCCTTCCCCCGCTAAGTGAAATGATGCGGTCATGCATTAGAAATGCAATCTACGTCATTCCTCATTAATATGGGATAGGTGTATCCTACAGGGAGAACATGGCCTTTTCCCTTATCATTATTATCTTAATTAATTTACTTCTTACTGGACGTTGCCCAATCATTCATTTAATCAATATTATTGTTTAATTTCTTAATGACATGTAACAGAAGTTGTCTGTATTTTTTTTTCCTATGTGTACCTTTACGTTTTTACTTGTTATATCTCTACATAATATATCCGGATCTAATATCTCTGGACTTTACAAATATATGTTTGCTATCTCCCTTATACCCCCAACATTTTGGAGTGTAAATATAAACAGATTTATCGGTAGTTTGTGTAGTTTTCCTTTGAAGTGTGTCTATTGATAAAGTTTATCTCAACGTACTGGTCGTGATATCAAAATTATTAGGTCAGTCCATATTAGGCATGCGTCAATACCGCGTATGAATATACTTGTTAAAAAAAAGATTGGTTGCGTCTTCAAAATCAATAATACGGGAAAAGGTCAATGTCGTCGTCTCAAAACCAAAATGATAGAAAACCAAGAAATAACTACTTTGTAAAGATTGAACATCCTTAGGCTTACATTGTATATACACTGCAACATCTAATGATGATCTAAAATTGAAATCAATCCAATTACCGAAAAGAGCTAAAATTTAATACAACATAGCACTGATCACAGGGACTTGCTCCCGGCCTTTCGTTATCAATAATTTTAACCCTACTATCAATGTTCGGTACTGACATATCACATTGATAGTAGGGTTAAAATTATTGATAACGAAAGACCGGGAGCAAGTCCCTGTGCACTGATCAGACATCAGTAACAGGGAAGACTCAACTAAAACTTCTGTATCCTTGATATGCAAATATATATACATTAATTAACTTTCTGAAATTAATAACATAACATCTTAAATGCCTTCCGAGTGGGATTATAATAGCTGCGGAACCGTAGCCCTTATGATCCTTGGCCAGTTTTCTGATATTTGCGGACCTACATTCAGAATATTTCAGTGAAACGTATTCGATACGGTTTTAGCACAAGCTTTTATGACAAAAATTACTTACCGGTATCATATGAAAGCGAGAGGTTTGGCGCTTTAAAATCTGATTCAACCCACCATCTCTTTAGAAATGCCTGTACCAAGTCAGGGTCATTACGGTTTTCACAGTTTTCCGGTTGTTGACTGATTTTGTCTGTTTATATACTTATGAGTTTTGACTTTCCCTTTGTAAGATTGTTCGGAGTTCGGTAATTTTGTTATTACCCTTATTCGAACATTATAATTTCTAAAACACACTTAAATCCAACAAAACCATCATAATGTATAACACACGTTAAATAGTTAAAAAAACACATCTTGCCGCCTCGCTAACTAGTTTTTTAATTAACCTCGCGCGCCAGAACCGAATCACATTTACAAAACCAGATCCCCATCCGCAAAAATATAATCCCATCAAAATATCGTTTTAAAGAATTAATTTGATTAATTTTTTGGAAGTTGATTATAAATTACCGATATACAGAATATTAGGCATTTTGTTTTTGGGACTGACTTTATTACGGGGTATATCAGGTGAGCCGGAACGGCACGGCTCACCTGATATACCCCGTAATAAAGTCAGTCCCAAAAACAAAATGCCTAATCGGCTCAGCTGATATACCCCGTAATAAAGTCAGTCCCAAAAACAAAATGCCTAATATTCTGTATTTACTAGTTGTGAAAATCACTAATATCGTCAGTCTAGGACCTGTCCCAAAACAAACTTATAGAAATATTTCTTTTTAAATTTATTGTCTTTGTCATCCAAATTATTCAATGCATTTTATTATTGATAATTCTTGAATTTCCAATTTCATACTCATATTAAAAGATTATCTCTTTGTAAATTGCGTATTTTGGACGCATTTCGAAAAATGTAATATTGTCATATCAGAGAAATATAAATTAATCTTAAATGTAATATGTTCATTGGAAACGTATCAATTTAATAATTTGAATATAAATTTAATAAAACTTAAATGATATAAACATAAATAAAATAAAATAGATCGTTGGAGATCCCATTATTAGAGAAGGAGGGTTGGGATCGCATTAAAAGCTTTACCCTCGCCATATCTTTGTGTTTGACCCAAGCCAGGGCCTGGATTCTCAACGTCTTATATCGTGCTCTATTTTGTGTTGTTCGTTTTATTGGTGTTAGTTGAATTGTTGACCATCGCCGTTAAAACTTTCTTTCCATTTGTATCAATTATATTTCATTATTATTATTTTTTATTTTAAGGAAACGACAAGCTAATAACGACAGCATTAGATACAAACATCCATTCGTACACCTTAATGGGAATTCTGAAGAGAAAGATGGAAAATCAACTATTATAGGTTCTAGTACCGAAGCTCTTTATGCTAATACATCAGTACCAGATTCAGACACGCTACTAGCAAAGGAGCGTGTGAAAGAGTCATTTAATAATTTAGCCTATTCATCTGGTAATTTCCGCCTATTGTTATTATTAGATCATAATTATCTACAAAAAGTCACTTGATCTTTGTTATGTCATCGATAGTATTTCGAGAAATTTATTTTCCGCGTACGCTACAATTATAAGAAATTGAACAAAGAATAATAAATAAATAAATTTCTCGAAATACAATCGATGACATAACAAAGATCAAGTGACTTTTTGTAGATACTTATGATCTAATAATAACAATAGGCAGAAAAATGTGTAGTTTTTAGTAGATATTTTATAATAAATTTAGAAGAATTTTTTTTTCTAAATTTTTGTAATTGTTTTATATATATATATATCTTTATTTCTGGTAACCTTTGTTGATACATTGGTATACAGATAACAATTTGAAGTTGGCCCGAATTATGTTTGCCTACAAAAGTACTATCAACGTATTATGCTTTGGACAAAATTAATTATCTTTTTTAGTTTCACATGTGTATTCTCGTCAATATTAGCTAGCATAATTATTTATGAATCATAGAGAAAAACTACATTTAATTTTGTTCCTTTTGATTAAAACAAATATCAAAATCGGACACCAATTGACTCCAGCATAATATTTTAAAAAATGTTGTTTTTTATGAAATATATAACGAAAATGGGAATGGTGGGAATACGTTTGTTCACTTCTAAACGGCGTACTATCCACAAAAATATATGAAAAACAAACAAGAGATGTGTGTTCCTAATATTTTATGCCGTTTGAAACCGGGGTCGTTTTCACGATTGACATTGGGAAAACAATTTTGACAGTCCGCGTCAACCCACAAATTATCACAGTCATTATTATCATAGTATTGTATCAAGGGCTATGCAAACATGAAAAAAAAAGAAGAAAAGAAAACAATATAGCACAAAGTGGGGTAATCAAAGAATTATATTACAATTAAATATAGCATTACAGTACAGAACAGTACATATTTACAAGATATGCATGGTTTCTGAAGGAAAGGGGGTGTTATTGTTGCTTAACGACAAGTAATCAATATTTTAACTATATCATGGCGAGAACAGTTATATTTAGATCAGTTGACAGTGATGTCCCTTTTGTACTAGACCGAAACGCTTAGTCGAATTCTCATAAGCTAGATCAACGAAGCAACAGTTGATGGGTAGATATATCGCTCCACCTGGACACATTATCCTGATTTCGAGCCAAGCAGCTTTTGCTCTTACTCAATAATAATGTGTGTTTAGCACAGATGCAGCAAAAACCAATATTATTGTCTCTAGTATGAGCACGATCGACCCGATGCCAGCACGCTTTGTCTCTAGTATGAGCACGATCGACCCGATGCCAGCACGCTAACGATTACACCAACAATCACAGCCGTTCGTTTATGAAGGAATGTGGAACAGTAATGCCACAATAGTGGAGCTACTTTTCATCTATACCAAATGGAGAGAAAGACTTCAATTTTCTTAGCTAAAACATGCTTTTCGGTTGACCAATTTATCCTTAATTCATCTAACATTTCGGTTAATTATCGAAGTGTCCAGCGTGTTAAGAGAAAGGTTTGACTTCCGACCATACGTTTGTGGGACAGTTATTCTGCCTATTGCTGTTCATATTCTGTAAATTTTAAAACTGCTGATATATCATGCATCTTTTGCCTAAAACAATCATCGCAAAGTTCAGCTGGTGAGATATTGGGGTTTGATGCTCTCTATATACCCTATCATCAATTGCCCTTTCAAGCTTTGAAAGGGACACATTTTGAATGCTTTTCAGCTGTTTGCCAATGCTCAGGAAGGATGCGTTGTAGTTCTTTAGATGGAAGAAAGTTGAAGATACCATAGGGATAATCAGAAACCGTAAATTATAGAAAGACAGACGAGATACAGTAACCAAAATAAGATTAAATAAATGCAAATTCTAAATGCTAGTTTTGTTGTTTTTCTTCCACAGATGACGCAATATATTCTAACGAATCTGAGGACGAACTGGGCACAAATACATTGATATCAGTAAATGATTTGGCAGAGGTTATCGAATCAAAACGTGCAAAGGTTTTTGCAGAAGAATATAAGGTACATGTATGGTTTATTTAATTTATTTATAGTTATTACTCATTTCATTGAATCCAATTTTTTATATGTCACTTACTCGATATCACCAGTCTGATTGCTAGATTGGATGATTTGCATACAAATGCAATTCACCGAACACAGCAGCAAAAATATTTGCAATATGGTATTTGAAAGCATCAAAAGACCTCTTCACACTATTATAAACACGTAGTTGGCGCATGATGTAAATAAGAACTTTATCGGCAGGAAACATTTGAACAGATGTTTGAAAAAAACACAACGATACTTCTTGCAATTATAGTTCTTGTGTTGTTGTATGATATATTCCAGTTGTTTTTAGCTTGTTCACAAAGATGTTGACTTGTCTGGATTGTAATCGATATCGGGACTGAAGTTGGAAGATACCAAGGGGGGTAATCAGAAAGCCTAAATCGAAAAAGGACAAACAATGATCTACTAGGCGGATATGATATTATATATTTATTGCATGCTGGTGAGGGAAATATGAAAATGTATTCACCCAAAAGTATCATATTTCCCGAGGGCAATGCCCGAGGGGAATATACTACTCGTGGGTGAATACATTTTCATATTTCCTGAACCCGCATGCTATGAATGTTTTATTATACCGAATGCAACCAAGAAAACACATACATGTAAAATACTACTGGCAAGCATAGTTTAAGTCCATTAAAACGTTGTCTCAGACATTTAAAAACCACATCCACAACAACATTGTAACGGTCGCTTGCAAGTGATGCGTTCCGAGTGCCTCTGACGTTTTCCTGTCAAAGAACGATAACCTTGGCGGGAAAATCCGCGAGGCTTCCGAAGGGGTGGAATATGATATTTATTTCACGGAATATGATTTTTGTCCTGTGTGATCACGTGTTCTGATGTTTACCCATTGTCCAATCAAATTAATATATTTCTGATTATTAATATATGAGGTATAATAATATAATTTGTCTTTAATGTCTGTTTACATTACAATGTATACTGAATAATTCTCATTTTTATCTTTTATTTTAGCAATTACCAGTTGGTCTACAGTTTCCACATGAACATGGAAACCATCCCAACAATAAAGTCAAAAACAGGTTTTTGTCTACTTTTCCATGTAAGTACGTTCATGAAATGAAATTGTAGTATGTTTATGGTGTCTTTCATGTTTGTGATAATGTGTAGTCTGTTGTAGTTGAAACACATTTATGTAGGCTTATATAGTCTTTTTTAGTTGAAACACATTTATGTAGGCATATATAGTCTTTTTTAGTTGAAACACATTTATGTAGGCTTATATAGTCTTTTTTAGTTGAAACACATTTATGTAGGCTTATATTGTCTTTTTAGTTGAAGCACATTTATGTAGGCTTATATTGTCTTTTCTTAGTTGAAGCACATTTATGTAGGCTTATATTGTCTTTTTTACATGTGTATTGCCGTTGGAGATCTTGTGTTCGTGGTTTTATTGCATTGCGCCCCTGGTTAGATTTATTTATAGATTGCTATATGAGTTTTTGTTAGTACCTTGTTGCAGACAAAATTTTCCGATTCTATCTACTATTTCCTCCTTTACTTGCGTCAGTCAAAACACCTGTTCATAGGGCTATCTTGCGGGCATATGCGTACATACATGCTCATTGATTGTTGTACACTTGTTTACGGCATATACACAGTGAGAATACTGCTCTATATTAAGACAACACGTTTGAAGATACAAAAGAGGTAAATAGAAGCCGTTATACAACAATAAGGACATTCAATGCAATGACCAAATTAAAAAAGCTAAAATAGATACAATGGTCCGCAAAAAAAGCGGAAAACTGAAGATAGAGCATTAATCAATCAATTATTGGTCAAAGCGAGGTTCATTTCGTCTTTATGCACGACTTTCCTTAAACTGGTCTTGTGATTAGCTATGCTTATATGTTTTACTGGTGTTAGTATATCAATCCAAATTGTGATTGCTTTGTAATAAATAAAATACTAGTAGTTCGCACGATGCGTTTCTGGAATAGCGTTTGTCAAGAACGATCAAGGTAAAAAATGACAAACCAAATAATGTTAATCCTTTCGAAAGCTATTATCGGTTATATCTGAGGGAGATGGTGAACATTAGTTGTGTATTGCTCATTCATGTTTATATCCTACTTTTACTTACTAGATGACAAGAACAGGGTGATACTTCCTGTTGTTAAAGGTGTAGAAAACTCAGATTACATTAATGCAAGCTATATAGATGTAAGTATATAACTTATGTCATTTAAGAGATAGATAATAAAATGATAAACAACAACATACTACACTGTTCGAACAGTTCCAATATCCAATAGAAAAAAGGGCCTGCGTGGCTCAATGAGTTAGGTAGTTGGATTACCTAACAACTCATACAAGCCTGTCACCAATACGGCGTGGGTTCGCTCCCGGCTTTGTAAATTACAAAAAGGGTGCACTCAACTCGCAACCGCAAGTGATAAAGTTTACCAGTTGCTTGCCCATGGTCGGTGGTTCTCTCCGGGTACTCTGACTTCTTCCATCACTAAAACTGGTCGCATTGATATAGGTGAAATATTGCTGAAAGCGGCGTTAAAACACCAAAAATCAAATCAATCAACCAATAGAAAAATCATAGAAAGAGGCAAAAGCGATACTCCTATTCCACAAATACATAACGGCTATTTCTCCTAGCTTGGTACGGGCACTTGAATAAAAAGATATGAGTCAAAATAAATTATGCATAAAAAGAATTATTTAATAAAATCTAAAATGACAAATTTGTTCATATACATAAATGAACAAAACTCCAACTGCTTCTCAGGTAATTGGTAAGAGCAGCAATAATTGCGCATAGTAGTAGTAGTGTCGTAAATAGGTTTATGTTATGTGAACAAGTACAAACTGAATTTAATCATTTGGCTAGTTTCATTCATATGATGTTTTTTTTTCTCGCAGTAGCACCAATACTACTGATAAATCAGGTATCAGAAGAGCTATATTTATTTTGGCCAGTGACCTATAAAAGTACAAAACAACTACCAAATTGTATTGACGAAAACAGAGACAAGCGTCGTTCTAATCGTTTACAATGCTATCCTCTATCACGTCCACACTTGTACTGTTACTGTTTCTTACTGTCGCTCTACATGAACCAGGTACCAGAAAAGCTATATTTTGGTCAGTGATCGTATGGTATATAACACACATATATCCAGTCAATGTAATTTGACTGTTTAAATAGGACGAATGTAGGATCAATTATTGTATTTTATTATATTTGATACAATCTTATTTCTCTATTTGAAGGGTATTAACAGCAAAAAGTTGTATATAGCATCACAAGGTAAATTATCTGTTTTTGTTGGATAATGAGAGAGCATATTTTGACAATAATAATGATCTTAAATGTACTTTTTGCCATGGAAGCAGAAACTAATATGTTATTACAAAATAATGTATAAGAACTAATTTCAAGTAAATGACAAGAAATATATTGAGAAATAAATGCTAGCCAAGCATGTTTAATATTATTAATAAAATGAAAAAGACAAAATAACACACTGTCGACACAGTTACAAAATCTAATCGAAAATCATAGAAACATACGAGTATACATGCACACAGTTACAAAATCTAATCGTTAATCATAGAAACATACGAGTATACATGCACACGTTACAAAATCTAATCGAAAATCATAGAAACATACGAGTATACATGACCGCTCACTTCCATACATGTAATAGAATAGAATTTTTTTCAAATGTTTATTTATCAGATATTCATACACTAGTAAAAAACGTAGTTATCAAATATACAATGTAGTTCGCACGACGCGTTTCTAGAATAACCTTTATGAAATGGAGAATACACTCCAACTGTAGATTCTTAAAAATAATCAACGGATCCGTGAGGGTCGAGTTGATTATATTTAAGAATCTACAAGTTGGAGTGTATTCTGTTACATAATACATTTCCATCTGCAACAGTGTTTTCATTTTATATTTTTACCTTTTTAATGTTCAGAAAGCTAAATAAGCCACAATTAACAAAAAATAAACAACAACATTTTATCGGCATTCATGCTTTCGATTCTCGTTTATATTTAGATATTTCAAGGTCTTTCAAGTGAAAAGAATCGTCTATATTTAGATATTTCAAGGCCATTCAAGTGTCCCAAATGTTCACCTGTGGTCTGTCTGATTTGTTAAGTTGCGGTTGGTTCGTTGTTTGTTTTTGTATTGCGAGAATACTCGTCAGTTCTGAAGATAAATTATGCCAGATATGAAATACTTGTATCTTGTCTTGTATATATTGATCAATTGGTTTTATAAACAAATTGTTCATATTTTTTTAACAAAGCTTACTATCAAAAGTTTTATAAATTATTAGACTTGAATAGCACAGCAGTGGTTCGATACCCGAAAGTCTCAAAATATGTATATTACGTTTTTAAGTCTAAAACAGTAGAAGGTTAAAGTTCATATGTTCAAGAACAAAAGAATACACTGTAGATTCTTAAAAATAATCCACTGTTCGAACAATAGTGTGACGTCAGAGAAATGTATTATCAGGTGAGATCAGTGTCTAATGATTGGAAAGTCAAATAATGTAAATGTCTTTTGGAGTAAGTAAAACATTTTGCCTTTTTTTTTTGGCATTGGTAAAATGCGTTCTATTTTCTACATTAAAGAATTAATTTCATTTTTGTCTGACATTTCAAATCATAGGTCCAAAGAAAGGTACGATGGCAGACTTTTGGAAAATGGTTTGGAATGAAAAGGTCGACAATATTGTCATGGTAACGAATCTTTGCGAAGGTGCTAAGGTAAGTTAGTAAGCACTGTTTAGTTAAGAATGACTCACAGTAAACCTGAGTTAGTTGACTTTCCAAGTGTATGGCTGGTTTGAAATACAAGTCCCGTCTTCTTAATCTAATTTGGAAAGTGTTGGTAATTGTATATTGGCAGCAACATGATGGATTTACAATGAAAACCGAAAATGTTGTATTAAAACAAACATAAAATACCGCACTGTCGTAGCAATTCCAACATCAAATATCAAAATCGTAGAAAGAAGAAAAATCGTTACATCAAACACACAAATACATTGCCGCTCACTCTTTCCTGGTTTCTTATAGGCACTTCAGTAATATATGACGGGGTTAAACTAGTACTGGTATATTTGTTTAATATGTGGTATGCAATATACTTCTACTTTAATCATTACGAGAACAAGTTTAATACAAAAACAAAAATAATAAATGAAGATATGTCCATGCAATGAGTATATAATCGTACATTTTGAATGCTACTTATTGTTCGAAATATAATGCATTTTGTAGTTGTAAAAACACATGCTTTGTAACAATTACGACTCAATTTTTGACATGGAATCAAAATATACTAATTAATTATATCTTTTAAATGCGATGTACTGGTAGCAATCATTTAAACTGTTAGAAAAACATGGGAAAGTGTCAATTTAAGAAACGAATTATATAGTGCATATTCAGAAAATCTGTCCTTCATCTTCGTATTTTTGTGTGTGTTTTCTGTGTAGCATGTTATAGTGTGTACTCGCATAACATTGTACGTAGACCATGGTGTGTCATTTACAGGTTAAGCATCTCCAATATTAATATTTTGATATACATATATTTATATATTTATTTTCAGACAAAATGTGAAAAATACTGGCCAGATTTAGGTAGTTCCTTAAGATTGGGAGCATTAGTAATAACATCTAAAAAAGAAACAAAATATGCCGCCTTCATTATAAGAGAATTACAATTAGAAATCACCGGTAAAAAGGTACTTATATTATACCTAATTAAAAACATTAATAAATAACGTAGATATATTATTTAGTACGCACCACGGGTATCTGTAATAGTTTAAATCAGGTACGTTCAGAATCAAAAGATTGGAAAGATAAGTAATTTTTTAAAAATTTGCAAGAAAACCAAAAATGCATAAACAGGATATATGGCCAAAATCAGCTAAGGTTACATATGCCTGAGGTAGGAGGACCTCAGTTTTAGTAATAATTACATTATTTAGGAACTGCAATGAAAAAAAGTAGATATCAAATTTAATGCGCGCAACACGTTTCTGGAATAGCCTTCATCAGGTACGGTCAATATCGAAAGACTGGAAAGCCAAATAATTTAAAGTTTTGGGAGCAATAAAACCAAAGGGCTTAAACAAGACCTAAACAAGATAGGAAAAATCAGATAATGTCACCTATACCTGAGGGAGGAGATCCTTAGTTAATGTCACCTATACCTGAAGGAGGAGAACATTAGTTTTAATAATAATTACATTATTTAGGAACTGTAAATTTCATTAACAAATATATCTAATAAACCATGTCAGTGCCGAAACACTGCCTACTGGGCGGATAATTCCCACGGGGACTAATAGTTCACCAGCAGAGATATCGACTCAGTGATAGTAATAATAACGTAGATATCAAATGATAACATGACGGAATTCTTATCTAATTTTTCCACTGAT
The DNA here is from genome assembly GCA_963680875.1 of Bathymodiolus brooksi. NCBI lineage: Eukaryota > Metazoa > Mollusca > Bivalvia > Mytilida > Modiolidae > Bathymodiolus > Bathymodiolus brooksi. The sequence continues at coordinate 63,222,953 of OY804575.1, forward strand.
TATGTGTAATGAGGAATAAACAAACGTTAGGAAAAAAACGAGGGGACAATCAAGAAGATACAATACAGATTCACAGGCAACATTGGGCACATGACACAGAACGAAGAAAAACAAAACAAAAATACAACAAATAAAGTTGAAAAGATGAGCAGCACGGTTCATATAATAGTATAATACACCTTGTAAAGAGTACATTGATTTATAAAATTATAAAACTACCTTTTAAATTCTTGCGACAGGTCGGTGGTTTTCTCCGGGTAATCCGGTTTCCTCCACCAACAAAACTGAGAGCCACGATACAACTGAAATATTATTGGAAGTGACGTTAAACACGAAAAAATCCTAACCCTTTTCAATTAAGAAAATCAACGTGAACGCCTTAATACTAATCGATGTTAGTTGATTCGTTTCAGAGTGACAAGGAGAGGTTGTTACATCAATTTCATTTCACACAATGGCCTGACCATGGAACACCAAATCCTTCACAGCTGGTTCACTTTAACAGTAGGGTAGAACAACATCAAAATGACGAATCTGGTACTTTATTGGTTCACTGCAGGTATGTTTAAAGCTTAAGTGTGTGTATTTGTTTGTGCTATTTTAGCATTCATGCAGAATCGCTGAATTCTGCAATATTCTGTTCTGTTTTGTGCTCGTGAATTCGGTGTCGCTTTGAAGAACACCCCAGGTTAACACTCATCTTATCGTTCATGACTTATCACCGGAGTTGTAACTAGATTAACAAGACAGGTGCAACCAGTTGAGAAGGATCTGCTTACCCTTCCAGAGCACATGAGTTCACCCCCGGGTTTCAGTGGGGTTCGTGTTACTCGATCTTTAGTTTTATGTGCATGTCTTGTAGATTGTTTTTTGTCCTTTTTCTTTTGGTAATTATGTTGTCTGTTCTTCTTCGGTTTACGAATTCTGATTACCCCTTTGGTATCTTCAAACTCTTCTCATCAATAATAGCGCAGGCTGCTATTTATAATACCATATACAAATTACATAAATTGGACTTGAATACTATTATTCTGTATTCGTCGAATTCAATGAATGTTTGCAAAATTTACATTTTTGTTTTATTTTGTATTAAATAAGAATATTAGTAGAATTTGATAACATACTTTTATCTTCTTTAAAGAAATTGTGTCTCCATTTGATGGAAAGTTCCTTTTTCCACCATTTCATTTTATAAATTGATGTTTTGCATAGAAATATATTTGTTTGGTTTTGTTATTTTATTTCTTTTGAATTTCATGTACCACCATTAATTTTTTTTAATTGAGTTTTTTCATCATTCCCTCTATATTTGATCATTTCAGTGCGGGCATAGGAAGAACAGGAACATTTATTGGTTTACACGAGCTAATGAAATATGCTAGAACTAAGGGATCATTAGATATAGTTCAGTATGCCAAAAAGATGAGGGTAGGACGTATGAATATGATACAGACATTTGTAAGTATTAACAGCTTATTATCCAATAATCAAAATTCATTGAGGTTTCCGTTCTCGTGCGTGCTTGGGTGGTGCAATGGCTAACGTTCTAGTCCCAAGTGTGGATAATATTGTAAAATCAAAGACTAACAAACTTTATTTGCCTCCTTTTGCGCTAAGCATACTGAATTAAGAAGTAGAGCAAAGACTGGTTGCATAGGTTTCCGTATGTGTGCGATTGGAGCGACGTGATTACCTCATGATTGTTTCAATGTACTATAAAAACATCCATCTCAGCGTGTTTGCGTGATTCAAAACAGATATAATCACGATCGCATGGAGCAATATATATAAGATGTACTCGCCATGAAAAAATAACTGATAAATTGTTCATTTGACATTTAGTTGCTTACACAAACACTCGTACTCATCATTCATTATGGTTTACGAATTATGGAGCCTACCACCACGCGTGTTTAGTGATAGAATCTTATTTTATTATATAGATAGGTGTGAATTATGGGGATATCTCACATGTGAAATGTCAGTTTTGTCCCGCCGGAACTACTTTTACACAAATATAAGTGTGGTGGTTATGTCCCTTGTTGTGTTACGGTCAATACACATACGATTGTGAACTGAAAAAATTCCGCGAAATGTTATTGACGACTTTGGAATATAACCAACATGACGTCATTGACGTCATGTGAAGACTTCCAGTTTGAAACGTAAAGATTAGACGTTATTTGGCTTCGTGTACGCTTCAATTTTGATACAATTTAACTAAAATAAGTTTTCAAGGTAAGCATTTTGATTATTTTTGTGCATTGTTGTAAATATGACATGTAGGATTTCACATTTTCAAGATGGCAGATCCTTCCAGCTGAACCCCTTAGTATAATTGCTCGTAGATTTATACGCGTGGAATGAAATATACAAATAAAAAAATATATATATAAATATATAAGAAATTTTGAAAGTCTATATAATAAACAGTATAACTAAATAATACATTTTGAATATCAAAATAAGACCACTCGTGACTGAATACGCATTAATGATTGAATTCGTGGAGGGAACAAGTTCCGCCCACTCGTTTAATTCTGATGCGTACTTCGGTCACTCGTGGTCTTATTTTGATATTCAAATTCTACGATTAGTTATAGCCCCGATGTATGAAAGTTCGTCACCCTAACGATTCTTCGATACTTTCTATTATCATAAACATTTGATTGTATTTTGTTTTGGTCTTATGTCATTTATGTATTCTTTTGCTGCAATTATGACACATTTTTTGTGCATTTATTTTTTCAATGCATCATAAAAATGTAAAAAATTAAAACTAGGTCATATACAATATACGTACATTGTCGGTAAATATAAAATTTATTGTACGAGCTTTGGAAACAGGCAGAATAGCGAGCCTTCGGCGAGTTTTTCAGGCCTGTTTCGCAGCGAGTACAAATGAATTTCTTATTTAACGACAATGTACGTATTTTGTGTTTATCCTGCAATGTCAAAAAAGTCGGAAAACTTGTCATATTTAGACAAAAAGGACAGAAACAAGCGTCATTCCTCGCCTTTCATAAATGTTGTCAAGGGTGTCTTCTTCGTGGTCCGCGTTACATTAGTACCAGTTTCATACTTGTCTGCGCCCTCCGCTGTACATAGCTACAGGGTACCAGGAAAGTTCATTCGTAGGCTGAAAAGTTTATTCGTATTCTCTTTTCCGGGCATCCGGGGTTTTCGGTCAACGAATTATCTCCCTTGCCATTGAGGCGGTGAAACATTCGCCATTTTAAATTTGATTTTCACCGTCTAAAGATGGCGACTCGTTGTTGTTAGAGGAAGTGACGTCACCCCGGAAAAGAGAATAGTACGAAAAGTTTATTCGTCTAGTACGAATAAAGCAAAAATTTATTCGTATAGCATATTTGTACAGCAAATGTACTGATTGCAGGATAAAAAACCATATCGGAAATAGATGTGCATAAAACTTCGTCACCTTGCGCATGTCCTAAAGATGTGACGTATTACCAAAAGTTTTAAAGGCCAAAAGCTATTAATACATTTGTTTAAATATAGACTAATGTTTTTAATTAAGAATTGAATGCATTCTTTTGAAGTTTCATTGGGGTATGAAAGCGTTGACCGAAGTACATTTTCAATGAAGCGCGGTATTTAAATCACACCAAAATTTAATATAGTTGAATTTTTCGTTGTGAATTTTATTTGTGTTAGATTATTTGCTGTTGGAAATTACTACGCCATTGATTGTTTACATCTGACGTCGTCATGGAGGCACGTGCAAGATCGGATTTGAGTTTCATTGGGAAGTGAAACATCTCTTTTATAATCATGTGACCATTTCATAACCAATCATATTGTAACATTTCAATGAAAAACAGAAGTAGTGTAATTATTGTATTATACATATGTCACTTGTGCATAAAATGATAATAAATTGTCTTTTATTTTACTGTTACAACTCGATGTTTTGTCTGAAAAAAGGAGATTATTTTTTGTGCTTAAGACAACTATTTGAAATAAAAAATATAATTTTACAAGCTTTATAGATAGAATAATACTTTTCTTTTATTTCATTTTAAATATTTAAATAGGTTTTTGCCTCTGATCATTTAGTTATATTTTGTTCAACTCGGTAAAAAAAATATTAACAGCACGTTTTCATTGCAAAATGGCGATAATACGTCGTAAGAACAAACATATTTTAACGAATGTCGTAATAGTAGTTGCCTAATATATATTCCCCACACGCAAGAATCACGTGATGACAGATGAAATCTTCATTGTAAAGATAAAATGTAAATAAATAATTGAGGACTCACGTTTTAGGCATTAAAAGAGTATCAAAAGTGTCGGAAAAAGGTAGTTAATAAAAAGTTGTGAAATTTGCATAGGCTAAGAATGTAAAGGAGTATTTACTTGGTTGAAACGCATCTTGACTTAAATCACGGTCAGTGGTGAACATTGACGTCTGCACACTAACTAGCGTGGCGGCCACGAATGTGCGGATACTGGACGAACGTAGGCCTACACGCGAAAAATGCAAAGGTTACGAAGTTGTATGCATGACGAAATTAGATGCATTGAGGATACTATATTTATATAACATTTGTCAGTGTCGTAAATGTTTTTTCTCCAGGTACTCTGTTTTCTTCAGCTAATATAATTGTGTGCTAATTGAATTGGTGAATTAGTTAAGCCGTTCTTAATAATTGAAAGCGATGCTGAACATCTGTAATAATAATCCACATAAGAATTAATATAGCCACAGTCATACCGACAAATTTAAAAAAGAAATCTATTACAAATTTTTAATATAAAGTTCGACCTGATTGCAGAAAATGAATTTCATTTTAAGATATTCATTGAAGTAGTACTTTATTGAAATTATTAAAACCGCCGTGGTCACGGAAATACGATATATATGTTTATTTATATCTATATACAGACTTGGTGCATAACACTACAGTTTGTGAGTTCGACTTCCGCCTCTTGACGACGTGTTTCTTAATACAACTTTGTCAATTACTAACGAAAAGTCGAAACTCCTCAACAACAAAAAAAGACTGACACAAGTTTATTATTAATTGAATATTAATAAAAGTGTGCAGTTTACATCCTGTAATTCATCCACAATCGTAAATAATGTAAATTGACAGTGACCGTTGGTTAAGAAAGAGATGATTTCAACTTTCCCATTATGAATTTTTCATCTATATATAGCAACAATCCAGCAGTACCTGCATATGAGTATACAGTATATCTCTCAGTTGATATGATATATTCCAGAGCTTGGGATTCCTATCATCATTTCATTGATAGAGGGTTGCCGTTAACAAAGAAACTACCGAAACACGTGTTCCTAGTGGTTAAGGCAAAGGTTTCACGTGCACCACCATGACTTGGTCAACCGTTACGTAATATTTGTCACAAATGACCATGTATTTATACATGTATATTCCGTTTGTCGTAATTACAATCCTGTCTATTCCTCATCCATGATTTGCCACCGGATTAGAGTGCAAGAATAACACCACTGGTTCCGCTAGAAGAGCAGGAACTGCTTACTTTTCTGGAGCATGGAATTCAGCCCCATTTTAGTGGGTTCTATATTGCTCAATCTTTAGTTTTCTATCCAGTGTTATGTCGAGCATTGTTTTGTCCTTTCATCACTTTTTTTCTTGCCAGTATATTTTCTCTCCTCCAAAGAAGCCCTTCTGATTACCCTCTTTGCTATCTTAAAACTATTCTTTCTTGATAGAGCGATGCTGCTAACACGTAACTACTGACCTAAGGGATCATAATGGTTAAGTTGAAGTCATCATTACCCCTTCGGCATCTCCAAACGTTTTTAGCATAGCTGTACAAATATATATTTCATGAATACAAAGGCAAACAATATATGCATGTTTATGATTTAGTAACATTTGTAATATAAAATCTAGGAACAATACATATGCCTACACGATGCTTTGCTAGAAGGTCTTACAAATCCAAAGACTACGTATCTACAAGAGGAATTTTCAACGATAGCTAAAACCTTATTATCTGAAGAGATACCAAAGAATGAATCAGAACTATGGAAACAATACGAGGTAACTTAATACATATTAATCTCAAATGCAACAATTTTTCTTTCTTTCTACGATTTTTCGATTGAATTTTGGAACTGTTCTGACAGTGGTATTTCTTTGTTTTGGAACTGTTCTGACAGTGTGGTATTTCTTTGTTTTGGAACTGTTCTGACAGTGGTATTTCTTTGTTTTGGAACTGTTCTGACGGTGTGGTATTTCTTTGTTTTTGGAACTGTTCTGACAGTGTGGTATTTCTTTGTCTTGGAACTGTTCTGACAGTGTGGTATTTCTTTGTTTTGGAACTGTTCTGACAGTATGGTATTTCTTTGTTTTAGAACTGTTCTGACAGTGGTATTTCTTTGTTTTGGAACTGTTCTGACAGTGTGGTATTTCTTTGTTTTGGAACTGTTCTGACAGTGTGGTATTTCTTTGTCTTGGAACTGTTCTGACAGTGTGGTATTTCTTTGTTTTGGAACTGTTCTGACAGTGTGGTATTTCTTTGTTTTGGAACTGTTCTGACAGTGTGGTATTTCTTTGTTTTAGAACTGTTCTGACAGTGGTATTTCTTTGTTTTGGAACTGTTCTGACAGTGTGGTATTTCTTTGTTTTGGAACTGTTCTGACAGTGTGGTATTTCTTTGTCTTGGAACTGTTCTGACAGTGTGGTATTTCTTTGTTTTGGAACTGTTCTGACAGTGTGGTATTTCTTTGTTTTGGAACTGTTCTGACAGTGTGGTATTTCTTTGTTTTTTTCTTCATTTTATGATAAAAGGGCTCAAATAACGCACGCTATATTTCGACATCCTTTAAGTAATAATTTGTTCAATAGTGAATTGTTGTTTATTTATCCTAAGATTTCTTTATTATTGATAATTATGTTACACAGAGAATACAAACACAACACAGTGCGTTTACAATACAATGTAACTATTAACAAAGTATAGATACTTCCCGTAGAAGTTATCATAATAACATAATAATTTGCATTAGATAACCTATATAAAAACAACATAAAGTGAACGCAGTTGTTTAACTCATTCGATTGTATATGTAATGTAGACTAATTTTGGAAGAACAGTGGCGTTTAGGTTTGTAAAGGGATATGGATGTGGTATGCTTGGTCTGCACTTAAATATTGAAACGATGTTGCCGTTAGATGTTTTGCGAAAGACGAATATAGGGTTTGGTTGGATAATGATGTTCAGCATCACTTTCAACAATGCTGTTATTTGAATTATTTTATGGCGGTCAGTTTTATTTATAGTGGAAATCGAAATATCTTGAGCAGAATAACCTCTACCTGCCAGAAGTCACCAATAAACCGTTTCACATAAAGTTGCATCGCTACACAATTCTGGCAACCATTCAACAGTCTAAAGACATAAAAGTCAGGACGCAAAAAAGACACCTTCCCTCTTTCTTTTTTACAAATCGTACATTTTTAGGATTTACCGAGAAAAAATACATTAATCTGAATATATATGTCCTTTTTGTTTGTTTTGTAGATATTGAAATCCATGAAGCCAATTTATAATGAAAGTTGTTATACAGATGCAATGTCAGAGGAAAATATACATAAAAACCGAAACACCAACGTTGTTGCACGTAAGTTTCTGCAAGAAGTTAGGTTTTAACACAATTACAAATATCATCACATTGTAACAGTATTAATTAAATACAAATTAAAATGAACTAATTAGAATTTTATGCAATATACGAAATAAAATTCATGTTATTATGGATCATAACAAATTTATTCATTTATTCATTTTACGAAATGTACCATTTTTTTTCCAGACAACAAATTCAGGACGTATTTAATGACATATCCTTCCGAGAGTGCGGATTATATTAATGCAGTAACAATTCCTGTAAGTAGATCGCCATGTAGGCTTTTGACATTTGAAGTTTCAAATATTTTCATTGACATAGTATGGTATCAAATTGACGATTTGGTGAACCTTTATTTATTCATAAACTGTTTATGGCAAAAGGGAGGTAAATCTTGCCACAAATATATAAAAATAACGCGGGAAAATATATTCCACGAGTATAGTTCCCGTGGGAAATCGTTTTAAAATGTTATAGCCACTCGTTGCCAAGATTAAGCATAAACTGTTCAAAATTAGTAAACGCTTATCATCCAATCAAAATAAAACATTTTCATATGTTATGTACTAGATTATGATACATGTAAAGCTAAATACCAAATGATATACAATTAAAGTCTTTATATGAGGTCAATACGTGTTTTATTTCGTGCTGATGAAAGTATGTCGACTCAAGACAACGTATATGTATTGACCAAGGATAAAAATAGATACGGATAAATTGAAAAGCAGAAAAATACAAAACTGTTGGAACAGTTCCATAATCCAGTAGAAAAATCGTAGAAATAGACAAAATATACACACCTAACACACAAATACAACAGCTCACTTTCCTGGCTTGGTACAGTGGTGGGGTTAAGCTAGTTTGATGGGCACAAACCTCCACTCTTTATTCAATTATATTTCTTTCCGATTTGTCTTATATTTGAATTTCTATTTAGTCCTATAAAGCACTCACTGGATATATAGCAACTCAGATACCGTTATCATCCACTGTAGAAGATTTATGGAGTATGGTGTATGATCATGACTGTTATTGTATAGTTCTGCTTGACTGTATACCAGAGGTAAGACAACTGGGGCATGTCGTATAACCATGATTGTTATTGTATCGTTCTGCTTGACTGTATACCAGAGGTAAGACAACTGGGGCATGTCGTATAACCATGATTGTTATTGTATCGTTCTGCTTGACTGTATACCAGAGGTAAGACAACTGGGCATGTCGTATGACCATGATTGTTATTGTATCGTTCTGCCTGACTGCATACCAGAGGTAAGACAACTGGGGCATGTCGTATAACCATGATTGTTATTGTATCGTTCTGCCTGACTGTATACCAGAGGTAAGACAACTGGGGCATGTCGTATAACCATGATTGTTATTGTATCGTTCTGCTTGACTGTATACCAGAGGTAAGACAACTGGGGCATGTCGTATAACCATGATTGTTATTGTATCGTTCTGCCTGACTGTATACCAGAGGTAAGACAACTGGGGCATGTCGTATAACCATGATTGTTATTGTATCGTTCTGCCTGACTGTATACCAGAGGTAAGACAACTGGGGCATGTCGTATAACCATGATTGTTATTGTATCGTTCTGCTTGACTGTATACCAGAGGTAAGACAACTGGGGCATGTCGTATAACCATGATTGTTATTGTATCGTTCTGCCTGACTGTATACCAGAGGTAAGACAACTGAGGCATGTCGTATAACCATGATTGTTATTGTATCGTTCTGCCTGACTATATACCAGAGGTAAGACAACTGGGGCATGTCGTATAACCATGATTGTTATTGTATCGTTCTGCCTGACTGTATACCAGAGGTAAGACAACTGGGGCATGTCGTATTACCATGATTGTTATTGTTTCGTTCTGCTTGACTGTATACCAGAGGTAAGACAACTGGGGCATGTCGTATAACCATGATTGTTATTGTATCGTTCTGCTTGACTGTATATCTGAGGTAAGACACCCGAGACATTGAGTGTGAGCATGTATGTTCTTGTATCGTTCTGCTTGACTGTATATCGGAGGTAAGACACCCGAGGCATTGAGTGTGAGCATGTCTGTTCTTGTATCGTTCTGCTTGACTGTATACCGGAGGTAAGACACCCGAGGCATTGAGTGTGAGCATGTCTGTTCTTGTATCGTTCTGCTTGACTGTATATCGGAGGTAAGACACCCGAGGCATTGAGTGTGAGCATGTCTGTTCTTGTATGGTTCTGCTTGACTGTATACCGGAGATAAGACACCCGATGCAGTGAGTGTGAGCATGTCTGTTCTTGTATGGTTCTGCTTGACTGTATACTGGAGGTAAGACACCCGAGGCATTGAGTGTGAGCATGTCTGTTCTTGTATCGTTCTATCGTTCTGCTTGACTGTATATCGGAGGTAAGACACCAGAGGCAGTGAGTGTGAGCATGTCTGTTCTTGTATCATTCTGCTTGACTGTATTCCAGAGATAAGACACCAGAGGCAGTGAGTGTGTGCATGTCTGTTCTTGTATCGTTCTGCTTGACTGTATACCGGCGATAAGACACCCGAGGCAGTGAGTGTGAACATGTCTGTTCTTGTATGGTTCTGCTTGACTGTATATCGGAGATAGGACACCCGAGGCAGTGAGTGTGAGCATGTCTGTTCTTGCATCGTTCTGCTTGACTGTATACTGGAGATAAGACACCCGAGGCAGTGAGTGTGAGCATGTCTGTTCTTGTATGGCTCTGCTTGACTGTATACCGGAGATAAGACATCCGAGGCAGTGAGTGTGAACATGTCTTTTCTTGTATGGTTCTGCTTGACTGTATACCGGAGATAAGACATCCGAGGCAGTGAGTGTGAGCATGTCTGTCCTTGTATGGTTCTGCTTGACTGTATACCGGCGATAAGACACCCGAGGCAGTGAGTGTGAGCATGTCTGCTCTTGTATCGTTCTGCTTGACTGTATACCGGAGATAAGACACCCGAGGCAGTGAGTGTGAACATGTCTGTTCTTGTATGGTTCTGCTTGACTGTATACCGGAGATAAGACACCCGAGGCAGTGAGTGTGAGCATGTCTGTTCTTGTATCGTTCTGCTTGACTATATACCGGAGATAAGACACCCGAGGCAGTGAGTGTGAACATGTCTGTTCTTGTATGGTTCTGCTTGACTGTATACCGGAGATAAGACACCAGATGCAGTGAGTGTGAGCATGTCTGTTCTTGTATGGTTCTGCTTGACTGTATACTGGAGGTAAGACACCCGCGCTATTGAGTGTGAGCATGTCTGTTCTTGTATGGTTCTGCTTGACTGTATACTGGAGGTAAGACACCCGAGTTATTGAGTGTGAACATGTCTGTTCTTGTATGGTTCTGCTTGACTGTATACCGGAGATAAGACACCCGAGGCAGTGAGTGTGAGCATGTCTGTTCTTGTATGGTTCTGCTTGACTGTATACTGGAGGTAAGACACCCGAGTTATTAATTGTGAACATGTCTGTTCTTGTATCGTTCTGCTTGACTGTATACCAGAGATAAGACAACTGGAGCATGATGTATGGTCACGACTATTATATTGTTTCATTGTACCTGACTGTATGTTATATATTGATGTGGATACATTTGATAACCTGGTAAAGCATCGATCTTGATACATGTAATTACCTGGTATAGCATTAATGAAGATATCTTTGATAACCTGGTAAAATATCAACGTGGATGCATTTGATAACCTGGTAAAGCATGCGTAAAGATATCTTTGATAACCAGGTTAAGCATCGACGTGGATACATTCGATAACCTGGTAAAATATTGACGTGGATATATTCGATAACCTGGTAAAATATTGACGTGGATATATTCGATAGCATCGTAAAACAGCGTTATAGATACATTTGATAACGTGGTGAAATATTATGAAGCCCACTGTTAGAATTAAGCGTTGGTCTCATTAAAATATGAACGATTATTATTCGCCACAACGAATTGCTATTGATGAAATGATTGTATCACCTGTGCGAGATATAAAGATGAAGCACCCATCGTCTAAAAGATCAATATATACTGTGTCATTTTCCAAATGCATGTGGTATATATATATATATAAAGTACAAAATATACATGTACTTGTATTTAAGGAATGTCTCACAATGGGAGTAAACCGTCCAAAAAAAGACCAAAATATTATATATATTAATATTTTTGTCTTTTTTGGACGATTTATTCCCATTGTGAGACATTCCTTAAATACAAGTACATGTATATTTTCTACTTTTCAAGATATGCGGTTTTATATTGGTTTATCAGGTTTTATATTGGTTTATCAGGTCTTATATTGGTTTATCCGTATGAATCTAGATATTTCCAGAAAATGACTCTTTGATATCTATACTACACTTGTATTATAGTATATTGGTACATTCTATTTTATTTTAGGATGTATTATTAACACCACCAGTAAATGAGTATATGCAGCTTAAATCCTTCGTCGTGTATAATGAACGAGAGTTTCCCAGAAGTGAAGATATCACTGATATTGATATCCTCTTAAGTCCGCAAAAGGGCGTAAGTATCCATATATATTGTCTTTATTGATAAATCTCATCAAATGTAAAGCAGTAAATACCACAATGGAGGAACAATTTCAAAATCCATTCGATAAATCACAGAAACAGAGGAAAAATCTATACCCCTAACATTTATTCATGACTGATCCCTTTCCTGGCATAGTAAAGGCATTTCAATAAGAAGTGGCGGCATTAAGCTAGTTTTATGGACCCAAACCTACACCAGTATAAAGTCCCATAAAAGTCTACACGTGTTTAATAATATGTCGGCTGCATGTGTTTCCAAGTTTTTTTTTTAATCCAATATTCCATTCTTGCAAGTCCTAACAGTTTTACAAGGGCCGTTGTGATCGTGATCGTATAGTAGGTGGATTTACAACTACCTGTGCAATCGGGGCCTATAACCACTAAAGTTGTGAGTTCGAACCCCGTTCATGGCGAGGTGTACTCGATACAGCAGTAGGTGATAAAATTTGTCTGATTTGCGACAGGTCGGTGGATTTCTCTGGGAACTCCAGCTTCCTCCACCAATAAAACTGACTGCCACGATATAACTGAAATATTGTTGAAAGTGGTGTTAAACACCATAAAGCAAACCTAAACCTAGACATTTCGTACTGATTTTTGAAACATATTATTTTATATTTTATGATATTTTATGTTACATTGTTGCAGAACAAAGAACAAGAAAGAAAAATAAAAATGTACATAGCAAATTCTGAACAAAATGAAAAGATACCAGAAAGCACTGAAGTGCTGGTTTCTCTGTGTGAATGTCTCATTGATTACCAGAGAACTGCCTCAGAAGATGGTCCTATAGTGTTTGCATGCAGGTTTGTATATCTATAAATTTATTTTCGTCGTTTTGTATTGGCATGTACATACACCTTTACATCAGTTTGTGTTTGATCATCATTAATCTCATTCAGAAAAATGTCCAGTATAGTTTACTTTGAGCGTACCCGTGGAAGGTTATTACAGAAACGTGTCGTGTGCACTAAATTATATGATAGCTACGTACATGCATTGCTGTCGTCAAATACAATTTTGGTCTTTAGAAATCAGTTCCAGTAGATTATCCCATTGTGTTGGCATGCACGTTCTTCTTTTTATAAGTATGTTATTGGTTCATCGAAATTGTATCACACACGATTCTTCTTCCGTTTTTGGTGTGTACGTGTTTGGTATTCTGTCATCCATCATCAGACATGTGTTTTCATATGAACGTTGATTATTGACAAGTCACATGATTCGTATCATATTTCAAATGAACCTAAAACGTTGATATATCTATCGAATATATGTTGTCTGAGTTTAAGTTCCCTTTAATATTATGTTTGAACTGTTAACGTTCTTGTTATTTTTGTTGTTTTGTTTTGTATTTTCATCGTCCATTTCAACAAGCATATTTTCTTTAGACTAACGTACTTTACTTTCTTCTTACAACTAATATCTTCTCTGCCATGGATTTGAGAGAAAAAACTTATAAAGGCTGCAATAAAATTAATATCATAGTATTTGTTACATTTACGATAACAAATTTGTCTTTTGGAGTGCCAACGATGTTGTTTTTGTAGAAACTAATACTTGAAATTAATTGAGGAAAGAAATTAGAATATGAATGTTAATGCGTATATGTATGAGACAAATCGAACGAACGAATTTTGATAAAGTCAGAAGATATTTTCCTCAGATAAAAAAAACATATATAAAACAAGCAAAAATCAGAAAAATATAAAACGTAATACAATTCAAAGCTTTTTGTCATATCGTTCTCGCCTTGAGTGCGGTAGATCATGGGTTCGAGCCCTCATCGGGTCAAACCAAAAACTATGAAATTGGTATTTGTTGCTTCTCACGCAGCATTAAGGAGAAAGCGCAAAGACTGGCTGGCTTGGAATCAGGATAATGTGTCCGAGTGGAGCGACATGTCTATCCGCGGACTGTTGTTTCAGTGAGCTAGCACTATAAAAATCCACCTTATCGCTTTGGTCTAGTACAAAGCGGACTTCATCATCATTTCATTGAAAATTAGCTTGCTCTCGCCATGACATAGCTAAAAGAATTGCTGAGCTGGCGTTAAACAACAATCACGCAATCACTCACTCATATCGTGCAAAGCTAACCTAAGACAAATTAAAACCAAAACATAAATTTCCTATAATTATATTAAACGATTCATTTTAGTGATGGTGCTTCTAAATGTGGAGTGTTTGCTGCCATGACAACAACAGTACAACGGATATTGATGGATAAAGATATAGATATATTTCAAGCCATCAAAACTATACAACAGAGGCGTACACAATTTGTAGATACTTTTGTAAGTTTTACTTTACCATACAACAAATGTGCACACAGTTTGTCGACTTTTTAACAGATTTAATTATTTTCTATTCAGCAAAAGGTAAGGGTAACAGAATATTCATGTTTGTTCAAGATATACATAGATGTATAAATTTACCATACAAAATTATCACAATTTTAATTCAATAAATTGCTAAGCTATAGAAATATCGATTATAGATAAATTGATATTAAAACCTAGCTTCATTCATTTTGTTCTTGTAAACATATTTGTATATGATACTCTCATATCTTTGTTGACACACTGTTGGTATTCCAATGAATACGAATCGTGCACCATTAATTACCGTCTGTCTTTGTATTTGTATGAAGCGGAATTTATCACAGGGTTTATGAAAGACAGTAGCTAAATTTTAGATGAGACATACTAGCAGAGTTTGAAGACACCAAAAGGGTAATCAGAATCCGTAAATCGAAGAAGGACATATATTATTTCACTTTCCATGATATATGATGTCTTGTTACTGATAAACCATATATTCAGTGATCACTTAATCTTTTGAACAGGTATTCTAGTGAACTTGAAATAAAATACAAAACTAATAAAAACTTGCGCGACTTATTTCTTGAATGTGAACCAAGGGGGTAATTGAATTCTAAAATTAATTACGAACGTGATGGTTTTAGCTTTCTCTTTGTAGGTTTCCCGTATTGTGTAGTCTTTGTCTCTCCGCATATACAGTCTACATATCCCATTGGATTCGATATAATAGAACCTGTTTTAATTACCATGACTTCCTGAATTGGCAATTAAACCTGTCAAATAACTGAAACTACCTTGATAATAAACAAAAAAAAGTAGATCTTATTTGAAATTAACGATATAATTGTGTTGATTTTAAACTGGAGATGATGTCGCTCTTAACATAGATATATCTTACGGTCGCATGATTTCCTTATATCAACTCAATTTTATCGGATAAGAAACGTGTCGCATTTACCGCGAGTGTCGTTCGCCGATCTGTACTAAATACATAAAGACTAGTATATAGTTGAGGATATATGGCTGAGCCCACGAAGAGCCCATTATCGAATATTCAATAAAAATACATGAATGTAATTTCTTAAGTAATAATAGTGAAGTACATTGCCTACAGTTTAACACTTTGCACACTTCATTCTGTTATTTCATTTTATTTCAGGAACAGTATAGATATGTTCATCAACTTGTTGATAATTATATAGATTCGAACCAGCTGTATGTAAATATATGATCGTAATAATAAATGTGACGAGGAAAAAACATATCAACCAGGAACTGTAAGGGGAAATTCCAGACGGAATGAGGGTGGAAACTGTATAATAAGAGAGGACTCAGCAATGGCTTAAAAACGGAAAGAAGCAATTACTTAATTAAGGATTGTACAACTCTGCATGTACCTATAGGAAAACAATTCCACAGAAAAGGAGGGTGGAAGGTTATAATAAATGGTAAACGAATGATTTTTTTTTTATCGTCAAGGGGGTGCATCATGTTTTGTTGAGATGGTGCAAAACTAAATATGCGTTAGCCCCTCTAGCGGATATTATCAGCAATAGGGGGCTATGTCATAAAGAATGAAGGGAAAATAATTCATTTATGAGGGGAACATTATCCCATCAAGATGGAGAGGGTACAATGTCATAAGGGTGAGGGGATAATTTCATAAAGAAACAGAGAAACAATTCCATTACGTAGCAAGGGAAACAATTCCATAAGAAATGAGAAATCAATTCTACAAGGTATTGGGGAAACAATTTTATAATGAAAAAGATAATAAATTAGGTGGGAAAATATATAAAGGGGAAAACGCGTTTAAATTGCTTTGTAAATAATAAATTGTGAAAACGTGAAATGGACGCATCTTGCTTCCACATCTCTTTCATGTTAATGTATTATTTTCATCTAATTTATTCTAAATATGTATATAGTATTTTTTCATAAATATAAATATTGTTTGACTGTGAGATTAAGAGTGCCAATGTGTTATACTTGTACTTGTTGTTTATTTGTACTTTTAATCTAATAAAATTTGTATTTCTATATATATCGAGATATATTTCTCCGTTAGCTACTCGATTATTGTTAATATCACATCTATAGATATGTTAAATTATTGTGGATGACGTTTCTCATGTCAATTTCTATATATAACAAGATGTAGAAACCCAGTGCAAATTTATCTGATATGGAGAAACCAATCCTATGTTCTAATCGACGTTTGTTGCAATCTGATCATTATCACTTCTCTCGCTTGCTCCCCTTACTGATATGTGAGGTCACGGCGTGTGAGATCTGAAGAAATCCCATCATGAGTCACATGTAGATGACTCTATGTTACCGTTCAATGAAAATGGCGCTTAGTAAGCTTTGTTTGCTACGAGCAATCCGATAGGTCGAAAAGATCATAACCCGTATTTATCATATCATTGAATATTCATGATATATGGTCACTCGCATGTGACCCGTAATTGAGTTTCCTCACATCTCCCACGCCTCGACATATCAGTAATGAGGAGAAAGTGAAAGGTTTGATCTTAATCAGATTGCGTTTGTTGATACATATATGTCAATATGTGTGTTGCAATATAGCCGTAAATATGCTTAACCAGTACCAGGTGGTTAAGGATACAGTGTTTTAAGCCACTTTCAACAATATTCCAGCTATATCGTGGCGGTTAGTTTTATTTGTGGAGGAAACAGGAGTACCTGGAGTAAACCACTGACCTGCCGTAAGTCACTGACCAACTTTATCACATAATGTTGTATCGAGTACGCCTCGCCATGGGCGTGATTCGAACTCACAACATTATTGGTGATAGGCGCTAATCGCATATGTAGTTGTATATCCAACTGTCATACGATCACGATCATATTGAGGACACACTCATCTGAAATATTGGACACAAATCTTGCCTTTACATTATTACTGTAAAATGCAACCTTTTGATAAACAGAATTTGTGAACATGTGACGGATAAGACTCGTAATAAGATAATAAGATAATAATGTTTAATATCTGTCGTTATGTTTGATATCTAATTCTTTTATCGATCTACTTCTATGAACGGTCTATTATCTCTATCATAATACATCAATGTACTAAATGATATGCAATATTACTTTGATTTATTATCAAATTGAAGATAATATTCTAAACATTTAATATAGACGACAAAGTAATAACAACAAAATGGAAAGCATATTATACATCAGAACAGTTCAAAAACCTAATTGGAAAATTGTGAAAGCAAAATCTATACCATTAATACTCATTTTCCTTGCTTGGTACAGGTAGTTCAATAAAAAAAAAGGCGGGATTAAACTCGTTTTATGAAACCAAACGGTGACACGATGAGGTCATGAATGTGAATAAAATGACAATCCATTTGTATATAACTTGACCAGCAGTGTTGTAATGAACGACGAACATTTTATACATGATATATTTATTCTTCGTGATACAGAAGTTGTCAATTGTATAATATTAGCTCTGTAAAGGGGAGTCGATGGTCTTAAACATCATTTAAATGTTAGATAACATATACAAACATTGGGTGATATATATAATGGTCCACTCAAAACTAAAAATATAATTGCCAATACCTTCTCTCATGACTTGAATGCAAATTACACAATACGTTTCAACAAGACGTTGATATCTTCCTTGACTTGATACAAATGTAGCTTAGTACGATGAATGACGTTGTACACAGTCTGAATACAAACTACAAGCTCGATCGTAACGTATCGTGTGTGAAATATAAACCCCAATACGTGTTAGTGGTTGGTATATTACTCAAGGTGCGAACAATTTATAATTGCAAAATTGAGGTTTTTCGTCATAGAGTCTGACAGAAATAAAGATGCCAATGTGTGTCAAATTTGGGGTAAATGACAAGAAATGATTTAACACGTGTAAGACATTTATGACATTCCGAGTGCAGTCTTCTTTTTTTTTGTGTATGTCGAGCGCAGTAATGAAGGACAAATTACACCTAAATGTAACATATACACAATATCTGATAATGATAATTATTTAAACAAGACAAGATAAAAAGATAAAAACTTTAATACATTTCAAAATATATGTATATAAATAAAGGTATGTATATGTGTTAACACCCACACAATTAGATACTCTCGTCAAAGCTACAATCAGCATTATTTATATGAACTGCTAAACAAACCAAGATCAATGGTTGATATGTCGCCATCAAGACTTGGTTAACTGTTGAACTGTTGTGGAGTGTAACAAGAATATATCGACAGGTGCCACTAGTTAAGCAGAAACTGCTACCTCTTGCGGAAAATCTTATCCCCCTCCACCTATTATAGGGGGTTCGTGGTGTTCATTTTGTCAAATTACATGAATTCCTGTTTTTATTCCATGTTCTGATGTTCTCCATTCTGTTTATGTTTTATTTATGTTATTTTGAATTTTACTGATGTATAATGGTGTATAAAACTATTTCCACATCAGATAATGTTCGTGTCCTTGCAAAATGACGGGTGCCACTAAGGCAGTAGGATCTGATAACCCTTCCGGAACACCTGCCTTCATCATACATTTTTAGTGGTTTTCGTGTTGCTCAATCTATTTCTGTGTAGTGTTTAAATGTTAACCATTGTTTTTCATATCGTCCTTTTCAACTATGACATTGGCTGTGCGTCTTTGATTTACGACTTCTGTTTACCCCTATGTTATCTTCAAACTTTTCTTGTACGATTAAAATAAGATCTCTCACCTGCTCCCACGATACTGATATGTCGCAGCGTGGGAGATCTGAGGAAACCCCATTACGGGTCATATGCGAGTGACCCTATGAGATGAATATATAATGAGGAATACGATTATGGACGTTTTCGGCCAATCTGATTGCTTGTAACATGCAATCCAGTTTAATAACATAGTTTCGCAATTGCCTTTATCATTGAATTGTGCATAAGGTTACTCCCATGCGATCTGTAATGGAGTTTCCTCAGATCTCCCACGCAGCAATATATCAGTAAAGGGAAGTAAGTGAGAGATTTGATTTTAATCATATTGCGACAGTCCCAAACTCAATGTGTACATTAATGGTGATCATCTGTATTTATCTTTGTTTATAATAAACGTTAGAGAATACCGAAGGGGCAATTAAAAATGACAATCCACAGAAACTGGCAACATAGGCCTCACAAGACACAAGAGTTGGTATTCAGACTTTTTACAACTTTTCATCAACTTATACTATCTAACATTAAAATTATGATTGAGGTCATCGTCACTCCAATAGAGCTAATATTATACAAATGACAACTTCCGCGTCACAAATATTAAAATTTCAGAGTGGTATTTATTTTTATTTCAAGATTAGGACTCGGTGTACTTTACAACAACACAGGTCATTAATTATAAGTTATTTATGAGGGTGTACATTTTACTTGTATGTGGAAAACACTTTCATGACACTATCATTTATTGGTCCATAAATAAACATTAGTGAATACCGAAGTAGCAATAAAAAAAGAGGTACAATCCAGAGAAACTGGCAACACAAGGTACACAAGACGAAGAAAATCAAAGCAAAAACACAACACAATATGTGTTGGACATCACTATGCGCAAACAAACACAAATAACGTAACTTAGACATGAGCCCTCCTATAAATAATTTGAGGTAAAGTCGAACCGAACATCGTGGAAATCGTAGCGGACATCACAACACGGAACTGAGAACTTAACTTGAGACACATAATTGCAATACAAGGTCTCAGTTGGTTGAAATATTACTCAGAATACAACTTAATATTGGTAGTTTGAAAAAATTGAAGAGGGTAACCAAGTAAAATTTAGACACAATTCAGTATTAACGTAGATATCAAATTTAGTATATATCGTGTTGCATCCTGTGGTATTAAACTACTAAACTACTTGACAATGTTATGCATGGTTTACTACGCGTTCACCTGATTGATCTATATCATATATATATATATATAATTTGTCAGATTCCTTTGTATGCCACTTGTATAAAGTGGGAATCTATATCTTTACCTACTATATGTTGACATTTTGTGTATTTAATGCATCACATCACAATACAGGTGTATATAAAAAAGAAGGGGAACTTTTCAAAGTACCCCCTCCCCTTAAACAAAAAACCATAAAAGAAAGCAGAGGGGGTCAGAAAAGATACTTGTAGTACCTAATTTGGCTTGGAATAATCACTCCAAACCGATCCCATAATACCCTTAGCCTTTCTAAAGATAAATATCAAATTCACGGAATAATAGACCAGTGAATATTTAACGAATATTTTAAATTTTTGAACAGGTTATACGATATAACCTGGTTTGGGCAGTTCACGCTTAATAAACCGCGAAGCAGTTTATGAAAAGCGTGATCTGTTCCAAACTAGGTTATACAAGTATAACCAATTTTAATTACGATTATTTCAAGGGACTATTTGAATTTGTCGTTGGCGAATGACTATGTTGGTGACAATACCAACCCAGGTTATCAAGTATAACCAATTTTTCTCCAGGTGGATCAACCAATCAGATTGCAGTATTCACATCAAATTAAATTATTCAGCATTAAAGAAAAGACGATATCACACCTTAAAAACATGTCTGCTCGTGAACAATACGATATATTGGTGTGAGATTTGATGTAGTTAAGTTCTAGAGAGTTCTGTTATAATAGACCTGATGATTCCATTTAAGTCTGGTACGATTTATCAGAATATATCAGTCCTGACCTTGCCTTACTAAGTGTGTCATACAATAAGTGATGACTGTTATTGATAAGGAATGTATATCTTATTTCTGGCCTTTAAAAAAGATAGTTACATATTTTAATAGAAATGTATTATTAGTATGATATATTTGAGTTATAATATGACAATAGAATCAGTAAGAGGTTGGATCCCATTAACTGGTTTATCCATACCATGTTGGTGTGTCTGTCCCATGCCAGAACCTACATTTCTATCGGTATATGTCGTTGTCATTTACTGTCAAACCTGTATATAAAGGCCCCTTAAGGGAACCTGAAAATTTGGCCTTTATGAGCAGTTGCCCTTTGTATATAGGTTAAATATGCACAATTCATTAATGTGAAAAATGAGACTGCCATTCATAGACAGTTGTTTGCTATAGAGAGGTACCCTTTAAGGCAGATTTGACTGTACTTCGAAGATTATTTCAGCTTAGATGTAATAGTTTGTTTTATTTTTATCAGTGGTATTGTTGTCCATCACTGTTTAAGTGACTGTAAAGAATGATAAGGAAACAGACACGGCCGAATAGTTCCGAGTAACGGGGCAATCAAATGAAGATTTACCAAGAGAGGTCCGAGAAAAACGGCCATCATGATACCACCACGGATATGAGAGTTACCCAGAGTGTTAAGAGTAAAGGAAAGATCATGAAACAACCACAGAAAAGAAAATTACTCAGAACTAAATCTCTTACAATGCGAACCCCCCTCCGCCTCCCCCACCCCTGCCAACATACAGAATAATATATATCCACTGGAGGGCTTAGACATTCAACCACATTGTGAATGAATGAATTATTTCCCTTTATGGTATATCAGGTCTCTGCTATCTATAAATAACATGCCCTCACCTATGTGTTGATAAGTCAAGGATGTGAAATTATTATCAAAATTAATCTGAAATATAAATAATAAATCGATAGCATCCATTCAATATCATCAGAACTCACGTTTTCAGTCACATCCATATAGCTATTAATTAACAGTGTTAACAATGGATCATTCTAGGGATCGCTCCAGAAGTTTTAGCAACAGAAATGATATTTTACTTATTGGAGACCAATTAAGGTATGACATTTTTTTTTACTATAACGTCGATTAAAAACAAGCAACTGAAATATATTTTAATATACTTTGTCATTCCTATAGGACTGACGCCATAGAGGTAGCAGGAATCTTTGTCTTGGCCAGTTTTTGACGCAGTGCTTTTTGTTTTAGTTGAGGGGATTCGTTTTAGTTTTTGTTTGAACTGTGACGTTGTATCCATTTAAAATTAATGTTTAAATCATTTTAAGTTCTAGACTGGTTGATATACAGATATAAGAACAGCTAATAATTAATCTTTCTGTTTTCTTTGGTGTTACTCATTTGTTGGCATCGCAATTGTATTTCTAACTACCCGGAACCATGCTGGGGAATCCCCAAATGAAATGTACATACATTTGAAGGTATTCTTCCCTGTTTATTTTTATTCTGATCATAGAATTAATCATTTTGCCTGAGTGCGCTAAATATTCGTGTCAGAATTTGTGATAGTTTACCTGATCGTTATATCTATATATGTACTAAATGTATAATGTCAATGAATCATACCACGATATAGCTTAGATACTGCTAAAGTTGGCGTTAAAAACAAATAAATCAATCAATCAATCAATGACCCAGCCTAAGTCGTATTCATCTTCAAGTGATATTGAATTTGAAGATCAATGGTATGATAAAGTAAATAACATTCAAACTTTCAAAATCTTATCAAACAATGAGGTATTTAATTACAGATGAACTCTATTCAGTGACTATATATATGAATTACCTTAATAGATTTTTGTGTGAAACGAATTTAGCCCAAATTACTATTTTTTACTTATAAAAAATTTCCAATCAAAAGACACAAATTAATCTATAAATTGTATCGTTTGCCAGAAAGAAATGATCATATATGAATATGTAAATAATAATACAATTCAATAAACTAGCTAAACATGCAACATAAGAAAACATTTTGTGGGCCATAGAATTTAATACGCAAAAAAAGCCCGCAAAAAGGGGGGATGGTAGGCAAATTGATTAATAGACAAAACTAAAATTAATATATCTCCAATAAACAAAAACAAAGCTAAATCATATTAGTAAGATAAGCAACTGAATATAAATTAACAGAACCATGCGTTATTACACTCACATGAAATTCTGAAAACAGAAGCACTGAATAAATATTCTTCAGTGAACTTCTGTACTGGATCCGGAAATTAAGGTTCTTTCCTGACAATCCCTTACTTTGATTACAACCCAAAGCATAATATACTGCTTTGAAAGCTGCACATTCCAAGCATAGGATACTGTTGTACACACTGAACAGACCCAAAGCATAGGATACTGCATTGAAAGCCTGAAGCGAAAATAATACTTTCATTAAAACATACTAAATATATAATATATAAACAATATATACACATATAAAAATATATTACCAATGAGATATTACATGGATGAGAGCCAATTGGAACTGAAATAAACCCGGCTCATTAAGATGTAACCACCCATCTCTAATTGCAAATAAATCTCTTTTAAAGATACCATTAGAATAGAAAAATCTTTTGTAGGATCTAATGAATAAAACCTTTTCATCTTTACAAATCTTTGCTAAACCTAAGTTTACAGATTTATCAATAAAATATTTGAAATGAAAAAGTAAATAACAAACAATACCACACTGTTGGAACAGTTCCAAAATCCAGTCGAAAATCGTAGAAATAGAGGCAAAGTCAATGCCACTAACACACGTACATATGACCGTTCATTTTCCTGGCTTGGTATGTGGGCTTCAATCAAAAATGGCGGAGATAAATCAGTTTTATGGACCGAAATTTCCCCTTTTACATTGTTTATTGTATACAGAGGAAATTCTTCAATAAATAACAAAATTCACCTAAACATTGAATTGACCCGTGACTGTAGTGGAACAATATTAAAATCAATACTGTTTTATTTTTATGTTGGGTATTTACAAATGCAGAGTGTGCAAGTCAGCAGAATAATTTCTTTTAATCTGATAATACAAAACAAATCTTTGTTTGACTTGGCCTGTATTTATCTTGTTAATCAAAATAAAAACAACTTCTACACATCAATATATATATTTATTTGATAATATTAGTTTTAATTTACATTTATTTTTGGTTAATGGGTCGACATTTTAAATATTTTTATGACGCTGAAACTCATTATCCTAATTCGAATGCTAGTGCCATATAATCACAGAGACGAAGTATTGCCATATGTAACTCACTAAATAGAATCAAATTATGAAAATTACAATCTACAAAACAAATGTCAGTTTGTCCGCCTATGCAATGTATTCACATCTGTAGATAGACAAAACAGCCATCATAATAAAAATAAATGTTATTTTATCAGTCTAAAGTATGCATTATACATCTTTGTATGCATCTAAAACCTTAGTTTGTTTAAAGTTTTTATTTCACATTTTTGTCATCCTAAAGTATGTATCTTACAAGGGTCCGTCCTGGCCGTGATCGCATGGTCGTATGATTTGCAACTACCTGTGCAATCAGTGCCTATCACCACTGAAATTGTGAGTTCGAACTCCATTCATGGCGGGGTGTACTCGATACAACATTATGTGATAAAGTTTGTCAGTGACTTACGACAGGTTGGTGGTTTTCTCCGGGTCCTCCGTTTTCCTCCACCAATAAGACTGATCGCCACGATATAAATGAAATATTGTTGAAAGTGGCGTTAAACAATATAAACCAGCCTGTATCTTACATTTTATTCAGCCTGAAGTGTATATCTTACATTTTATTCAGCCTAAAGTGTATATCTTACATTTTAGTCAGCCTAAAGTGTATATCTTATATTTTAGTCAGCCTAAAGTGTATATCTTACATTTTAGTCAGCCTAAAGTGTATATCTTACATTTTAGTCAGCCTAAAGTGTATATCTTACATTTTAGTCAGCCTAAAGTGTATATCTTACATTTTAGTCAGCCTAAAGTGTATATCTTACATTTTAGTCAGTCTAAAGTGTATATCTTACATTTTAGTCAGCCTAAAGTGTATATCTTACATTTTAGTCAGCCTAAAGTGTATATCTTACATTTTAGTCAGCCTAAAGTGTATATCTTACATTTTAGTCAGCCTAAAGTGTATATCTTACATTTTAGTCAGCCTAAAGTGTATATCTTACATTTTAGTCAGCCTAAAGTGTATATCTTACATTTTAGTCAGCCTAAAGTGTATATCTTACATTTTAGTCAGCCTAAAGTGTATATCTTACATTTTAGTCAGCCTAAAGTGTATATCTTACATTTTATTCAGCCTAAAGTGTATATCTTATATTTTATTCAGCCTAAAGTGTATATCTTACATTTTAGTCAGCCTAAAGTGTATATCTTACATTTTAGTCAGCCTAAAGTGTATATCTTACATTTTAGTCAGCCTAAAGTGTATATCTTACATTTTAGTCAGCCTAAAGTGTATATCTTACATTTTAGTCAGCCTAAAGTGTATATCTTACATTTTAGTCAGCCTAAAGTGTATATCTTACATTTTAGTCAGCCTAAAGTGTATATCTTACATTTTAGTCAGTCTAAAGTGTATATCTTACATTTTAGTCAGCCTAAAGTGTATATCTTACATTTTAGTCAGCCTAAAGTGTATATCTTACATTTTAGTCAGCCTAAAGTGTATATCTTACATTTTAGTCAGCCTAAAGTGTATATCTTACATTTTAGTCAGCCTAAAGTGTATATCTTACATTTTAGTCAGTCTAAAGTGTATATCTTACATTTTAGTCAGTCTAAATATGCATTGTACAATAGACAGAAAAACAAAAAGCAAAAAACACAAAACCAGTAGTTGGTTCAAATCTACGAGCTATAGAAATTTTAATTGCACTTGGTATGAATAACTTCAAACCTGTTAGTCCGTCCGCCAAGATCGTGTAAGGACATATGTTGTTAATTGTGCAGTAACATCAATAAAACCGGAATGGTTCTGTATAAATCTTGGTAATGATCTACAGAAAATTAATAATAAATTCAGATTATTTTTGTAATCTAATTTATAATTGCAGAGTGCGGATGAACTTTGCAAACAAAATAAAGGACAGAAAATATCATCTTAAAACTTACAAGAACTGTTTTATTGGAAAAGAAGCTGTCACGTGGTTAATGGATTGTAAATTATGTGAATCAAGAACGTCTGCTGTTAAAGCATTCCAGATTTTACAGAATCATTTTATTCTGCATCATGGTAAAATGTTATTAAAACATAGATATATAAAATAGAAGAGTTTGAAGATACCAAAGTAGTAATCAGAATCCGTACATCGAAGAAGAACAGACAACACAATGGTCAAATGCAACAATACAAAGGAAAAACAACGATCTACAAAACATACACATAAAACTAAAGATCGGGTAACACGAACCCCACTAAAAACTAGCATCAATCAGGTCAATGCGATATGGAAAATTAACAGATTGGAAAGCCATATAATTAGAAAGTCATTGGGGTGAAGGAAGTCAATTGGCCTAAGCATGATAGTCAAAATCGGCTAAGGGTACCTAAAAGTTCAAACATAAATATATAATATACCATGTTAGTGCCGTTTCACTGACTACTGGGTTGATGATACCCTCGGGGACTAAGAACCCATACGTTTCCATTCAATATAACAATATCAGAGTGATTTAACATGTGCTGAATGAACACATAATAATATATTGCTAGCAAACATGTCGAATTTTCCATTATCATGTCAGATTGTGTATAACAATTATGTCAGTGTAAGTAGTATCGCCAAATTTATATTTTGCTAAAACACGACACTCTCAACTATTGGCTATGCATTTTGTTATTTTTCTTTTGATCATTGTGTTGTCTGTTCTTCTTCGATTTACGGATTCTGATTACCCCTTTGGTATCTTCAAACTCTTTTTATACTTAGATGGATTCCTACTTTTTATGTGAGATATAGAACAATAATTCTAAGCTTTAATTTGTTTAAAACTAAATTTTCAATCAAGTTGACCTATATCGGGATCTGTTTTATGATTTAATGATACATAATTTTGTCTAATGTATTTGACCTTTTGATCTATGGCATATTTGTGGAGTTAGATTAGACAACAATTGATATCGCAGTGTGTAATATAAACACTAGTTGATTTTTGTTGGTTTTGAATTCATATGACGTTGAATTTAAAAAGGCGCTTCACAAAGCTAAGAGTTAGAAACCTGTATAGTTCCAATCTTGAATTCCATAATTGTATTTTGTCATATAAATCTCTAGTTGCGATAACCATGCACCTCTTGAATATATTAATGAACTCAAAATCCCAACAAGTCATTAATTCATCGTCATATGATTGTCATCGTGAATTGGTTGATTCTAGTGATTGTCCCTGATTGTTGACATTACAGACGAGGAAAACAAATACCAGTAATGCACAAGCCTTTCAGATTTTCAAGGCTTTTCGCTTCAAATGAATATCTATTTTGTATCAGGGCTATCGCTTCACAGGAATATCGTTTTTATCCGTCGTTATCGTGGACATTTCTATGTATCCGTAATATCATTTTACAGATGGATCTCTTTTGTGTCCGAAATATCGCTTTGCATGAATACTTTTTCTATATTCGGATTATCGCTCTACATGTATATATTGTTTCGGCATATTTGGATGAAAAGAATATTTATCTATTCTAAGTCATTCTAGTAAAACTACAAAACTAACGAATGAATACTAGTTTTGACTTTTTTTATTTGTGGTTTGTGATGATCACATCTTGACTGTTTTATTTTATTTTAGTTTGTGATGATCACATCTTGACTGTTTTGTTTGTAGCTTGCTATGATCACACCTTGACTGTTTTATTTTATTTGTAGTTTGTGATGATCACATCTTGACCGTTTTATTTGTGGTTTGTGAAGATCACATCTCGACTGTTTTATTTTATTTGTAGATTGGGGTTATCACATCTTGACTGTTTTATTTGTAGGTTGCGATGATCATGCATTGACTGTTTACTTGTAGTTAATGATGATCACATCTTGACTGTTTTATTTTATTTGTAGTTTGTGATGATCACATCTTGACCGTTTTATTTGTGGTTTGTGATTATCACATATTGACTGTTTTATTTGTAGTTTGTGATGATCACATTTTGACTGTTTTATTTTATTTGTAGTTTGTGATGATCACATCTTGACTGTTTTATTTGTGGTTAGTGATGATCACATCTTGACTGTTTTATTTGTGGTTTGTGATGATCACATCTTGACTGTTTTATATGTAGTTTGTGATGATCACATTTTGACTGTTGTATTCGTAGCCTGTGATATTCACATCTTGACTGCTTTATTTGTAGTTTGTGATGACCACATTTTCAAAGATGACGTGCTGTTTTACAGATTTCGAATTGATGATGGTACATATGAAAAAGATGTTGACACTGAAATGTTTTATAAGGGACAACAAATCTATAAATTGTAAGTTTTGATAAAGAAGATTCGATTTTATAAACGTGTGAATACTTAAACAGAAATATCAACTATCATATATGGATTAAAACGAAAATCAAAACCACCACACCGTCAGTACAGTTCCAATCTCTAATAGGAAAATCACAGAAACAGGCAAAAGCAATACCCCATTTCCCGGATATGCATGACCGCCCACTCTCCTGTATTGGAACAGGCACGTCAATGAGAAATTGTGGTGTTCAACTAGTTTAATGGGTCCAAACCTCCCTATTTAGTGAAATGATGTGATCGGGAGAATTATAATTAGTATTAGGAAGTGATTTATGTAGTTGTAATATCGAGAAAACATGTCAGATCTGAATATATGAATCATATGCATGTAGCTTAAATGATCAGATGTACATTGAATAGATAGGGGAATTGTATATGAACCTACGGATAGACATAATACACGTGCGTGTTCTAAAGGATATTATTTCTTTTGTAATGCATATGCTGCAAATATTTGTATTTGTGAACTATAAAAATTACAATAATTCCTTAACATTCTCTGATAAAGTAAAAACATTAATAATCTTCTAAGATAAAAAAAAAAAATGTAATATAATTTTTGCCTATGTAAAATTTCACCATTTTCATTTGACAAATATGTATTATTTCTTGAGAAGATCATCTATACAAACATTAGAGAATATCGATGGGGTCATCAAAGCTTGCCAATCTAGAGAAACTGGCAACATAGGGTACAAAAGACGAAGAAAAACACAACACAATATGTGTTGAACACCACTATGCGCAAACAAACACAAATAACGTAAATAAGGCATGAGCCTCCTACAAACAATTGGGAGTAAAGACGAACCGCACATCGTTTTTATATAGAAATCGTAACAAATATTACAACACGGTACTCAGAACATAAAGACATGTAATGGGACAACACAAAAAAAAAGATGTGCAACACGGACCTCACCAAGCTATGAATAAATAGATTACATTATAAACTGTTAATGATATTTTCATTCCTAAAATATTTATGATAACAGAATAATGGCAAAGAAGAAAGGAATAATCCGAAATTACCATCTGAATACTCAGATGTACAAAGATACCTTCATTGGTTCGGCCTTTGTTGACTGGTTAACGAAGCAAGAACACATAACCATAGATGAAGCCATAGAATTGGGACGTAAACTGTTAGATTATAATATTATAAAACATGGTGAGTTACTGAGTGCTATATACACTCATAGATTATACATGTACTGTATTAGCAGGAACGCTGTATGGGGATTTATAATTTAGAATTTCACGTCGGGTGCCATTAATGGGGAGTGTGGATCTGATAATCCTTCAGGACGAAACACAACATGATTTATAATTTAGAATTTCACGTCGGGTGCCATTAATGAGGAGTGTGGATCTGATAATCCTTCAGGATGAAACACAACAAGCACAACCATGTGACCTGGATGGATAATGAGACATGTTATTACACCTAGAAAAATTATTAGTTAATAGTAAAATTTCGGAACTAAATGAAAATAAATGTACATCAAAATTAAGTTCGAAAAGGGAACGAATAAAAGGGTAAATTCCTCAATTTGTACATATAGACATGCAATCATAAACTGAATGATTGAATACCGAAAAAAAACATTATCAAGTAAATTACAAATGTATATCATTATACGGTCATATTCCTGTTTTTGTCTGCATTTAAAAAGTGATGCCAGCCACAACGATAACGGTATGACTTTCCCCGTATTTTGTTTTCTTGTTGAGAAATATAATTATATGCACAAAATAACATCTAAACAGTAGAGATACCCAGATGTAATGTTTATCTGAAGAAGAAAAGAGTATCGTTCAACTGCACCAATAAAAACCTTGTTTCGTTACTATTTACTTTCCTTCATAAGTCAATGTATTGAATAGTGTTATTGGTTTTTTTATTTCAGTGACAGACGATCATCATTTTAGAAATGACAATTGCCTCCTTTATCAGTTTGATATTGATTTTGAACAAAGTTTTAATTTCCAAAATGTGTTCAAATATTCAATGCGAACTCATTCCAGAAACACGTCCGATTCTTCTTTGCATATACCAGACTTTCATAGAAAAATGTCGAGTCATAGTGAAAAATCTCATTCGTCCTCATCAGAATCACATGATGACCAATTAGATCCAAGGAGACGACAATCTGACCCATTTACGTGTAAGTATTGAAACATATAACATGAATGCATTCTTTTCCTTTGATCTTTCTATGGTTTATGAATGTGAACAACAGTTAAGAACTATAAATAATACACGCAGATACGAGATAGGCCACACTTTAAATATCGGCTGTAGTTTTGTAACTCTTAAAGAGCCGTGCAATAATCAACGACCTAGATGTGATATTGCATGCTTCATTTTACAAATCATTTATACCACGGTTTTCCGAGTAAACGGTTAAAGAATCTCACGCTTCGCTAACTCGGAAAACCGTAGTGTAAATATATTACATATTTATTGATAGGATTCGTTTTTTAAGTATATTTATTTACCTTTCAAGTAAGAAACTCTTATTTTGATATATGTAGGCTCGTAATGATATGCATAAACTATTTCAACAGGTTCAATTCACGATAAAATTAGCGTGACATCTTCTGAAAAAGATTCTGAAAGTGAGGATGGAGCAGACACAAACGACAGTGACAGTTGTCTGATGGCTCCCAGATCAGGTACACAAATATATGCTGTTTCGGTTAATTTAGGATTTTTAGTAGCCAATTTCTAATAAACACCTTTGAGGACAAGAACAAGATTTTGATAAACACAAGTTATCATATTAGTATAGTTGTTTCTCTGATTATTGCACTTAGTTAATTTGCGGTCTTTTCTGAAACTATGGCTTCCGTAGAAGGAGAGGGAGGACAATTATATGTACTAGTAAAGTTTATACTACGAATGTACATATATAATTCCCATTACATACCATTTTGAATTTTGAACTATGTATCAATACTTTAATTACTTTGCATGTTATTGATATTTAATACGTCCTAGATGCAGATTGCAGTAAATTATGACTTTGTGTGGTATTTTTAGCTTGTCACATATCCTACATTCATATAGCTGATTTGTTTTCGATTTTTCAACATTTTTATTACATTAGAACATTTATCCAAGAAATATTCAAAGAAAAGAATAAGAAATATTTAGATATATAGATGATAGACAAAAAAAGATTGTTTTTATCATAAAATAACAATTGACAATGCGACCAATGGCAGCAACAGAAACCACTCATTTAGCCATTATTGATTGCTCCTTCGGTTTCCTCTAATGTTTATTTAGCAAAGCATACAATAAAATAAAATAAACTTAAAAATATCTAGCTTGTTTCTGGCTTTGGATATGCTCTCGACGCGTTACAATTTTTCATTTTGAATTTCTGTATTGTTCAATGGACCATTTTGATGATTGTATTTATTTTCATATTTTCAGTTTTATTGAGATATGCAACAGTATCAGAACTGGAATCACCTGACACACCGTATATAAAGCGAATACTAAGGGTTAGTATGAAGAAGGCTGAAGTCACTCAAAACATTGTTTATAAATCGTATACCAATGTTGCTAACGGGTCTTTAGATGAACTGTATATAAATCGAATATCAAATACATCAGTTCTAACACGAATCTTACAAATTGTCTGAATACGTCCCTAGTATTTGTGGGGTTCGTGTTGCTCATTTTGTTGTTGTTGTTGTTTGTGTGTGTGTGTGTTGTTTTGTGGATTGTTGTTTGTCTTGTTGCCCTTTTTCGTTTTGTCTTTGTATTTGATTTACGGTCATTTGATATCTTCAAACTTTTCTCCAATATACTGCAAATAAATCGATACAATGTCTGTAAATCGGGTATCAAGGATAAGCGTTACTAGAATGGAGGCGCCAGAGACCAGAATTTTAATCGAGTGTTAAGCGTAGGCGTTACTGCACGAGTCGCCAGATACACCGTGTTCAGCTGTACGTCCAAGCGTGATTACCGACATGTCTAGACTGTTAGCGTTTATTACATAGCATATTAAAATACTTTATTTTCATTGGATGATTTAGCATTTACTATTCTTGAACTGTTTATGCTTAATCTTGGCAACGGATGACATTACCTAGCGACGGGAACTATACTAGTTCGAAACGATTTCTCGCGGAGATATACCTGTAGATAAGGAAAACAGTATCCTCCGGAAAAGACAATAATAATGATAATTGAAATATCTATTACAGTTATTATAGCAAGTGTAAGTACCAAATAATAAAACTGTAATGGACAACTTAGAGGTGTGTAAAACCAATGTCAATGGTCACTGTTATTCAAATTATAATTTTCTCTTAAACTGTATGATAAAACGAATATCAGAGGGAATATGTCTGCAATTGTCGTTTATTTTAAAACGCCCAATGTATCACTAATTAATCCTGGTTGTTGACATAGATAAAAAATATTTGGGGAAATACTGAGAATAAAAGTGAATGAAACTTTATTAACCCTTTCATAAAACATGCATTAATATAATCCATCGGATTTATCATTTTTATTTATTATGTATTTCCTTCGTTGCTACATTACAAAATACAGTGAAGCTTTATCTAAGCCGAACATCCTTGAGACCAACGTATGTGATCGGTATAGACAGGTGTTAGGTTTATACAGGTTAAATTAACAACTATTTCCTACATTGTGACTTAATTTAAAGTTCAGTTTATCCGGGATTTTGTTTTATCCGGGGTTCGGTTTGGAGAGGTTTCATTGTATTTACGTTCTTGTACTTGTAGTCTTATCAGGAAATTTGCACTGTTGTTTGTTTACATACAACTTTATCTTCTGACAAATTCAATCCCTATTTATGAAAACCCTGACGTCATATAAAGTGATAAGATAATTTCGTCATAATAATAAAAGTTGAAATATACAAGCCATAGATTAGAAATTTGTGTCAACATTTTGTTTCTGTTCTCATATATTTTAGTACGTAAACACACATGGTTCAACGGTTTTTGTTTGTTTCTTCTGTTAACATTGAAAAAAAGAATAATTCGATATGTTAAAAAATACAGTAAAAGTGACTGGGGCTCGTATTCATACTTTGAGACAGGCACTCCAAATGTCAGGGACTTGCGACAGATCAGTGGTTTTCTCCGGGTACTGCCTCCACCAATAAAACTGACCGCCACGATATAACTGAAATATTGTTGAAAGTGAGTGGCATTAACCACCATAAACCAACCAGTCCATATGAAATATTACAAAATGTAGAACAAGGTGCCACATTCTGACCTATTAATGCATAACTTCTGTATTAAATACTCCAGTCTGACAGGACAGACGACAATATCTGTCGACAATCTACAAATAATAGTCTGATACGACAACATGTACCAACAATGTTTAAAATATCAGTCTGATACGACACGAGATTTTATGTACCAACAATTTTCTAAACACGACAGGACATATACCAACAATATCTGTTCATGTTAGATAATATATACTGAAGTGAACGTCTGCAGGTGTTAAAGCTATTAGACACTTACACATGGCTGGTTTTAAAACCGGAGAGTTATTTATAACAGTAGTCCTGTCCGGGGCAGGACCCCTTAAGTGCGGGCCCCATAAAATATATACATAGTCATTTCTGTTTTCTGAAGAACCTGCAGTGTGTTGCTGTGTACTTGAACAGCCGAGAGTAGATAACTCCAGCGTGGGGCCCAATTGGGAGTAATGGGTCTAATTGGTTCAAGGACATCCATGGTTCAGTTGTTTTCCCACTCTTATGCCTGGTAGACATAATATAGGTGAAAAAATCGACGAACGTGACAAGGAAGATAAATATTACTCTAACCCGATCCGACATCTTACACTCTCCTTGTTGTATTTGTTTACATTAAAGTGTTTTGATACCAGAATATGCTGATTCATTACAAATAATAACCAAGTTATTTCTTATTTATCAAATCAACCTTTGTATACATTGAGACTGTCTATATTTTTCCTTCTTGTGTAAATAAAATTAGATTAATGGAGTTCCGTTCATTTGCTATCTTCTATGATCAATTGATTAAAATTAAGATACATATGGTATTAGTTAAATTGAACCAATGTTCGATATATTGAACTTCTATGGGTTTATATTATTACATGGTGCAGTATCAGTCTATAGAAAGTCGGACTTGCCGCTTTGACGGATCGGCCTTATGAGGTGCGGTATATACAGAACACACTTTCCAACCATTTTGATTTTGTGCATTCTTCTGGGTTTTTTTTGCTTCTGTATATAGGTGATAAAGGGAAAAGCCGTCTGCTGTTTTAGTTGAAATAGGCGATTGTTGTGGGTTTTTTCAAACGAAGGTTTGTCACATGAAAAAAAATATGACTTAATTCCTTGACCATAAGCCAATAAAAATTATCCTTTCCCCACTCATTGATTGCTAAAAGGTGGCTGGCTGTTGGTCACTAGTGTTGGTTAAGTGATAAAGGGGAAGTCGTCTGATGTTTTTGTTGAAACAGGTGAACAAAAATCGTGATGAACATTGCTGACGTTACGCAACCAACAACCAATCAATCTGATAAATAGAGAATATTATATGGGTCTTTCCGTATCATATCCCATATCAACCCGAGACACCAATATCATCCCGAGAGCTTTATCATATTATGTTTATCATATACTTAAACATGAGAAAGTGTTGTTCTGTATTATGAATTGTGACGTCGACGTAGTCATCAATATCATTTTAAGGGGTATGATAAAGGGGTGATGATATCGATATCAGTCACGGCAGACAAATACAGTCGTAATGTGCTTTCAGTATTATATATGCAAATTTCCTTTATTTAGTACTAAATATATGAAAATTTTCTTACCGCTATAAAGATCGTGCATTTAAATACAATTTAAAAGCAGAGATCTGATCAAAAAGGTATTTCCCAACTATGTTTTTGTGGTGATATAATTTACAAAGTTACAAAATAAAAATCTGATGCATCTAAGCTTGTAAAATTATTGAAAATGTTGTATTCGTAATTCTGATTTAGCTACTGTAGTTGACCCGTTGAGACATGCTAAGCATATAGACAATCTACCAGTAGAAATTATAGGACCAACTAGCAATTTAGTCAGTACCTTTATATTTAATTTCATATCATACTACTATTTTATATTCAGAGGGCGTCGTTAGTGGTGATTGTATGGTAGTTGGATTAACAATACCTGTGCAATCAGTGCCTATCATCACTGAAGTTGTGGGTTCAAACCCCGTTCATGGTGAAGTGTACTCGATACAACATTATGTGAGAAAGTTTGTCAGTGACTTGCGACAGGTCTGTTGTTTTCTTCGGGTACTACGGTTTCATCCACCAATAAAACTGACCGCCACGATATAACTGAAATATTGTTGAAAGTGACGTTAAGCATCGTAAACAAACAAACAAACAATTTTATATTCAGCATTTGATTCCAACAAATTGATGACCTCTATATTCTGTTTTCCCACGAAGACCAACAACTTCTTTAGATATTTAAGAATAATTGCTACTAGCATTCACTGACCCTGCTATTGTATTCACCATGTTTATGGTGTCATTCATGCTTAGATACCTTATTGGCTTACTTTAGACATCATGATTAGCACGTCCATGCTTCTCATTGCATGTCTGTTTTGTGAATTATTACTAGAAGGAATCTACAATTGCTAGATATTTTTTTCTCTTTATGATACAGATAACAAGTGATTCTGTTGGTTACGGATTTGTTGTGCGTGGTGACGGACCCACATATGTACAGACTATCGATCCAACAGGGCCAGCGGCAGCAGCAGGTCTCAAGGTACTTGTCACTATTTATTTTTCTTGTTGTATATTTAAAAAAACAACAAATTTCTAGTAAGATGACAATATGTCTCAGACAAAAATGCTACCAATAGAGGGATAAAACTGGAAACAGAATCAAAATCCTGGTTAAGTCAAAATAACAGGTATAAAATCAAAAATACTACAATGAAAAAACGAACGACAAAGAAGAAATATAATACAAAATATTAATGGTCATAATTAACTACATGTATTCATATAACAGGAAATATAGGCTACTGGGTATCTTTGTCTCCTGTAGTGCCTTAATAAATAGACAACAAATGGTTGCTTATATAGGTAACCACAACATGAACCGTGACGAGGTCGTTAATGGTTCAATGTTTTCACTCTGTCGGTGCATTCAAGTTTAGTATCTTAGTGGTACGACAATCAATAAAGGCGTAGATATCGAATTTAATCCATTCGATGCGTTTCTGGAATAATCTTCATCAGGTACGCTCAAAATCGAAAGATTGGAAAGCCAAATAATGTAAAAGGATTGGGGAGAAATAAAACCAAAGGGTCTCAACAGGATAGCCAAAAGAGTCTGATGTCACCAATACATGAGGGAGAAGAACCGTCACTTTGATAAAAATTGCATTATTTGGGAACTATATCTTTATATTATTGATATTAATATTCAATGATTTGGTGTTTAACGATTTATTGCTAATGCCAGTCTATATAAAGTCATGTTTAATTATTTATAGGCAAGAAGCTTTAATAAGGTATCTACACTCTGCACTAGAAATGCTTGATGATGTTTGGCTAACGCCAGTATATACTCCGTCAATGGTGTAAATGTTTTAATGTTTTTACAGGTACAACAGTATATACACTGTCAATGGTGTAAATGTTTTAATGTTTTTACAGGTTCGACAGTATATACACTCTGTCAATGGTGTAAATGTTTTAATGTTTTTACAGGTTCGGCAGTATATACACTCTGTTAATGGTGTAAATGTTTTAATGTTTTTACAGGTTCGGCAGTATACACTCTGTCAATGGTGTAAATGTTTTAATGTTTTTACAGGTTCGGCAGTATATACACTCTGTCAATGGTGTAAATGTTTTAATGTTTTTACAGGTTCGGCAGTATATACACTCTGTCAATGGTGTAAATGTTTTAATGTTTTTACAGGTACAACAGTATATACACTGTCAATGGTGTAAATGTTTTAATGTTTTTACAGGTTCGGCAGTATATACACTCTGTCAATGGTGTAAATGTTTTAATGTTTTTACAGGTTCGGCAATATATACACTCTGTCAATGGTGTAAATGTTTTAATGTTTTTACAGGTACAACAGTATATACACTGTCAATGGTGTAAATGTTTTAATGTTTTTACAGGTACAACAGTATATACACTCTGTCAATGGTGTAAATGTTTTAATGTTTTTACAGGTTCGGCAGTATATACACTCTGTCAATGGTGTAAATGTTTTAATGTTTTACAGGTATGGCAGTATATACACTCTGTCAATGGTGTAAATGTTTTAATGTTTTTACAGGTTCGGCAGTATATACACTCTGTCAATGGTGTAAATGTTTTAATGTTTTTACAGGTTCGGCAGTATATACACTCTGTCAATGGTGTAAATGTTTTAAGAAACAATCATAAAGAAGTCGCTAGGAAAATCATGGACATAGAACAGTATCTCAATCTCTTTGTCATGGTACATAAAAGAGATGCAGAATTTAACGACATTGAATTGTACTAATTCTGAAATGCTAGTACCTCATGATGTTGCTTCGACACAATATAATAAATAATGGACTGGATTACGAAGTGAATTATATTGAAGTGAATCGTCAAGGAAGATATTTTTTATAGTTATGTGTACATAATAAATAATCTGATTTTTCTTTTTAATTTCGGCCATTATTTGTCTGCCCTCCTTCGATTTTAGGCTTCCGATTAACCCTTTGGTATGGCCAAGCTCTTCTTCATATCATTGACACTATAGAGATTGATCAAGGAAAACAAACTTGTACTCATGAAATTAGACAAAATGCTAAAATGTCAAAAAAGAGACAAAACGAGAAACTAATCAAACAAATCTAAACCTCGTGAAAATTAAACAAAAACCGCACATCAAGAAAAGCACATGCATGTACAGTATATATTTGTTTAAAGTATAGTGATATGGAGGTAATTTGACATGAGCGAAATCTGTTTCCAAATTTACCGAATAAAGCAATATCAAAATAAACGTTGAGAAAACCGAAGGGGCAAATCAATAATGGACAATCCAGAGACACTGGCAACATTGGGCATAAAAAACACAGGACGAAGACAAATAATACCCAAAAACAAACTCGGCACCACACATATAAATAAAAGATTGAGCAACACGGACACCACCAAAAACAGAGGATGAACCCAGGTGCTCGCAAAGGGTAAGTATAATTTAGTGAATGAATCTGCTATGTTTTAAAACAACAAAAAGGTGGAAAATAATAAATCAGTCCATTGTTATTATTGAAAAAAAAGTTAGCTTCCAAAACTTTAATAGAGAACTCTTAAATCTCGAGTTGAATGTGTATTTTGGTTAAAAAAAAAAATTAATTTAATTTATGCACTGCATTTTTTTCAATTTCAAATCCTCGAAAGCAAGCTTGTCATGAAAATGCAGGGCCTGGTTTTGAATGCTAATGGGATCGCAACCTATTTCTCATAACAATTTGTTTTTGTGTTCAATGGTTTGAGGCGAGATGTGGCTGTTCATTTTGTTATGGTGGAATTGTTGATCATCACTGTTAAAACTTTCTTTTCCTAATTAATTTAGCAACACGATTTTAATCAACATATACAGCATACAACACGTAGGAAAATTAATAGTGTGTGATAAAATACCACCCAATTAGACCCTCGTAATTTCTTAATACATAATCGGCGTCCTTGTAAATATTGAATTGGCCGATCAAAAGCATTGTAAATAAACGTCAGAGAATATCGAAGAGGCAATCAAAAATGGACAATCCAAAGAAACTGGCAACATAGGGTACACAAGAAGAAGAATAACAAAACAAAAGCACAACACACTTATGCGTTGGATAACACTATACGCAAACAAACACAAAAAACGTAAATGTAAATAAGACATGAGCCCTCCTACAAACAGCTGTAACATAGGTTTACCTGTATCATATTTCTAAATTGGACCATTCAAAGAAGAAATTAGATGCCGTTGTGACAGCAATCTAATGGATTTATGTCTATGTATGCATTCAGTGCTGATCATCACTAAAGTTCGACTCTCACTCGTGATGAGATGTATTCGTGATCAGGTGGTTTTCTCCGAGTAATCGGATTTCTTCCACCAATAAAATTGACCTTTGCTATATAACTGAAATATTGTTAGGTAAAATTCTAGTAGTTCTAACCTTTAGATATTACATATTATAATATTAGCTGAAAATATGTTTATTATTATCGCACAAAAAAACATCTGCACTTGGCATCAATGCAGTGCCATGTTCCAGGTCGTCCAAAGATTCTGCATCTGCCTTGGTCGCTTTGACATTCAGCGGCTGAACCACATTCTAAAAGTTAAAAACATTATTTCAATTAAGTACTTTAGTTTGCAATGGACAAAATACATTCTAGAATTATTTCAATTCAGTATTCAACGGATGAAACACATTCTAAAGATTAAAAACATTATTTCAATTAAGTATTCAATGGATGAAATACATTCTAAAAGTTAAAAATCTTATTTTAATTCAGAAATAGACTCGAAGGGCTTAACTTTTACAAAAATACATGTACTTATAATATATTTTGTATTTGTATCCAAGATGTACTGAATATGTGTGAATGTAGGGGATCCTGAAATTTCATATTTCTAAAATAAAGTGAGTGAGTGATTGATATTTAACGTCAAATATGAGCAATTATTCAGCTAATTCATGTCGAGAACAAGTTACATTCAATGAAAGATTATGTCCGCTTTATACAAGACCAACACGTTTAATTAGATCTTTATAGCGCATGCTCACTGAAACAACAGTCCCAGAGTAGATAAGTTGCTCCACTTTGCCACATTATCATGATTCGGGCCAACCAGTCTGTGTTCGCGCTCCGCAAGGATGTGTGGAGAAACAGAAAATACCAATTTTAGGGTCCTTGATTTGACACGACCGGGCTCGAACCCACGATATCGCACTCGAGGCGATCGCCCTAGAACCATTACACCACATATGCAGTTCCTAATATCAAGGTATAACAACTGATAAAATATAATAAAAAAAAAAGAAAATATACATGAAGAGCAGCATTTGTTGCAAATCAGTATTTTATTGAAGGGGTAGAGAGAAATTTTGTAGTTTTCACCCATATGAAGGTGCTGCAAACTTTTTTCACTCTGTCGATAGTTTCATTCAGACAATTTCCATTGGACTGGGATATATAGAATCTAACACCGGGGTGAGTATACGTACAATATAGGGAAATCTCCGACACCCGAGGGTAAGATTTCAATCGTTCTCTTACGAGGCTTGACGAGTTAGAGAACGATTGGAATCTTACCCAAGGGTGTCGGAGATTTCCTTATCTTGTACTCACCCCGGTGTTTGAATTTATTTCTCACTAAACACCTTTGTTTTGATTTATCGATATCCATCCGTATCTTGGCACTATTTTCAATGTATTTCATAATAAAATACAACGTATTTTATAAATATATCATAAATGCTACCGATAAATACCTGTAAAAAAATATCTGAATTTGGTCAAAGGGAGGTAATTTATTTCTTTACGTTAGTTGCTAACAAGGGAGAGCACTCTATTAAACAAACATTGACAGGTAATTTTGCAAATGTCTTTTACTTTTTAATGCCCAAAGTAATAGTTTTATTCTAATACTAAGAGTAATAGAAAATATTCAGTGGTTCCAACATGTTTTATTATTTTTTATGTTTTAAGTTTTAAAATCTTAAAAAAAAACCACAATAATTTTACCCTGTGACACGGGTGCTCCACAGTGAAGGAAACTACGAAGAGAAGAAGAGGTGAAAAAAATCAAACACCGTGAAAGGTGCACGATCGTTAAATCGCTAGCTAGCAGAATAGTATAAATAGATTAATTTTTAAATACTTATGTAGTAGAATCGTGGTTTTATTGATGAGAATAAAGTTATATTGTTTGAACCGTGGTGAAGAGCTATGAATAATTGAATTTTTTCTTGTCTTGTATGGGGGGGGGGGGGGGAGGGGGGGGAGGGTACAAGACAAGGTTATCTTCCACCGCTATAAATAGGAAATTAAGTATCTACCATCGTCAAGAGTGCAAGACAGTGAAATCTAATAACGTGGCTATCTAATTTAATGTGCACGACGCCTTTCTGGAATAACTCTCATCAGGCACACTCATTATCAAATTATTGGAAAACCAAATCGTGTAAAAATCTTACGGGTCAATTGTACCAAGGGGCATAAACAGGATAGCCAAGACATGTGAGGTGGACACAAATTTAACGATAAAATATCAGTGTAAGCTTTCTCATACAGGAGGTTGGATGAGACTGGAATGTCTTTGTCCAATGGAAATGTTTGAATGAATGAAACTATCGGAATGATGGGAAAATTAATATCACACCCTAGCAGCCAACATATTATCAGGGCCTGTGAGAGGAGGGTTCAGTCGGTACATCGGTCCGGGGCCCGGAGAGCCAAGAAGGGGTCTGTGAATCTCTGAAGGGTCCCATAGCCTTCGCCATAGACGTTTTATTTTGATTTTTCTATATATATATTTTTTTTTTTTTTTCAACTATTATTAGTTTATTTAGAAAAATAATAATGTAAAATTCACTTAAACTTCTGAATTCCGCTGTACATGAAATAAAGCATTTATGAAAGTTTACAAGTGGTTTTATTTTTGATAGAAGTCTCAGTCTGTCCACGGGGCCACACAACGGTCTTGTTCCGCCTTGAAAAATTTCTCTTGGAGGCCCTGCAGATTATACTGTCTTACGTGTGAGAAAATATGATTACTTACTACTTTGGTGATCTACACATGTACACTGGTGGTGCTCACATTCTAGGGCATGTCCAGTAGAACATTGTGTGTTCTGGCAATCTTTGTTTCCGTTATTAGGGTTACATGACTCTGATCTAATGGCCTCTGAAATGTGTAACGAAATAGCATTAGATTGTCAAATATACTTCTACAATATTTACATTCAGAAATAACCATGGAAGATCATAATTATGTGCCCGCTTCGCCTGCATACCGGAATATTTTTCCTGATAGAGACTCGCTTATTTTATTCATCATGCCAGGCAGAAACACAACAAATATTTACCAGTATCTAAAAACATTGATGGTCAAAGAGAATGAGGCTCGTGGAGATATCGTGTCACTTATCACGATGTTTTAACTTTTTTTGTTTCTCGTTACTTTTTCATTGATGGTGAAACATAAAACACTTTTTTTTTGTTACAAATGTAACATGGACAGATGCTATACAAGCAAAATTTAAAAGCATTTACCATTTACCTTATACAGTTGTCACCAATTATATATCGTATTAATGCAGCCACACTGTATAACATAATTTACAGAATAAGCGACTAAAATTATTTCTGGTGCAAAATAAACAGGAAAAAAGAAAAGGAAAACCAGAAAAATACATGCATCTTTGTACTAGTTTAAAATTTTCAAAGCATGTTTTTTTTTTAAATCAAGCTGTGAAGCGCTCTTTTTTTTCATGAACGATGAACCATCATATCAAAATGCCGGATACAAAAGTCAAATATATCGGTCTGGTGCATAGTGATGCGATTTTGTTTATATTTAATTGATAGTGTTCTAATTTCCGTGCATCTTATAATCAAATTGTATACTTGAATGTAAAGCTTAACTTACGAATGCAGCACAATACAACGAGAGCAATTAAAAATTTCATCCTACAGGTATAGACAAAGTGGCGGGTTAAATCTAAGTGATTTTGATATAGAACGTCCTCACTTCTTTGTATATATAGCTCACAAAGGTCAAAATGGAGTCAACAATCTGTAAATCGTGTTTGACAGGTTCTAATACCGTATTCAGCGTGCTTACATATATCACGATTGTCAACACAGATAAGATCTAGTGTCCGTATATGCCCATTCGTTAGTACATTCGAACCTATCTACAATTAGTTTATGTCCTAATGCATGTACAGTATAGGTATTGGTTGGTAGTTTTAACATATTTGTTCGTACGTAAATTCGTCATTGCCACATGTTAAGAGTCGTCCAGAATTTAATGTTGGCCGGTAACCAGTAACACGACGGGTGCCACTAGTGGAGCAGGAACAACTTACCCTTCGGAAACACATGAGTTCACCCCTGGTTTTAGTGGAGTTCGTACTACTCGATCTTTAGTTGTATGTGTAATGTTTTGTAGATTGTTGTTAGTTTGTTCTTTTGTCCTTTATATTTTGGCCATTGTGTTGTATGTCCTTCTTCGATTTACGGATTCTGATTACCCCTTTGGTATCTTCAAATTCTTCTTGTGTTATTGAGTAATGTAGTTCTCATATATAAATACTGGTTTTAAGTTTTCCTTAATTCTTCCACTTTACCACCCTTAACCTTCCCCTTTACTACCTTTAACCCTTCCCGTTTTTCCACCCTAACCATTCCCCTTTTCCTACCCTTAACCCATCCCCTTTTGCCACCGTTAAGATGTCTTGAAAAAATGCTAAACTAGAATTTTCGAAATACTGTTTCTAAATAAGGGCAGTAATTATTTTATTAATAGGTATACATGTACGTGTACTGTCTTTACTTTGCTGTAGGGCATGTATACAGTTGGTTAATTTATACTCACTTGATAATAACATAAATTCAATGCTAATTCTCTTGCAGTATGAAAAGGTAAATATAT
This sequence comes from Bathymodiolus brooksi, assembly GCA_963680875.1. Lineage (NCBI taxonomy): Eukaryota > Metazoa > Mollusca > Bivalvia > Mytilida > Modiolidae > Bathymodiolus > Bathymodiolus brooksi. The sequence continues at coordinate 63,267,564 of OY804575.1, forward strand.
TGTAAACATTTCTGAAATAAGATGGAAATTATGGATGTTTATGTGTTCAGTTTGTGATTTCATGGATTGCTATACTTTTCTTGAATGGAGCCAAGTGCGAGATTGATACACGCATCATAGCCAGAAATGATGGGTACTTTGCTCATTTGCATATCTAAGATGGCGACGCCGGGACGTCTGCAATTTTCATATGATCTATATAGACGATATCATTCATAATTGCATGTGTGTCATTTGCTGAACTTGAAAATGATACATTGAATCAAGCTGAATTAAATGAAATAAAAATTTTCGAAAACAATTAAGTATTCGAGGTTCCTGGACTAAATGAAAATCCGAGGCGACGAACCCTTTTTTGGCCTTAAGAGTCTATGTAAAAATGTCTGAAATACATGAAACTGGTGGCGTGTGACACAGGTGCCCGTAGACAGGACCCCCATATGGTACCCCATGTCGTGGTACCGCCCACCAATTTATTTTCGTTTATTTTCTTATTTCTGATATATTTCGCTTGGAAAATATATGGGAACACAAACAGGTTTTCTGACACGTCCGGGTCGACTGATGTATATACCTATATATACATCAGTCGACCCGGACGTGTCAGTATACATCAGTCGACCCGGACGTGTCAGAAAACCTGTTTGTCAGTATTCCCATATATTTTCCAAGCGAAATATATCAGAAATAAGAAAATAAACGAAAATAAATTGGTGGGCGGTACCACGACATGGGGTACCATATGGGGGTCCTGTCTACGGGCACCTGTGCACTTACGTGATCTTTTTGATTCGCAGTATCTATTATTTTGTCATAAGTGAATTAGTCACCCCCTTTCATGCAGGTTAATATTAAAAGGAAAATAATCAATTAACTGATTAAAAAGATGAAAACAATTTTAAAAAAGTTTGATGCATTATAAAAATGTATGCAAATGAGTAAGTGATCTTATTTATTTTTAGAATTCACAACTATGTCATGTCATTTGTTTTCTTTATAGCAAGTGAACACATACAAAATGTAGGCCAAGTACCTACTGACACCAATTATAGTTATTCTCTATACCAAGTATTGGTCTTTCCCTACTTATAGTTATTCTCTAAGCCAAGTATTGATCTGACATCAGCTATAGTTATTCTCTACACCAAGTATTGGTCTGACACTAGTTATATTCATTCGCCAATCCAAGTATTGGTCTGACTCCAATTATAGTTATTCTCTACACCTAGTATTGGTCAGACACTAGTTATAGTTATTCTCTAAGCCAAGTATTGGTCTGATACCACTTATAGTTATTATCTACACCAAGTATTGGTCTGACACCAGCTATAGTTATTCTCTACACCAAGTATTGGTCTGATACCAATTATAGTTATTCGCCAATCCAAGTATTGGTCTGACTCCAATTATATTTATTCTCTACACCTAGTATTGGTCAGACACTAGTTATAGTTATTCTCTAAGCCAAGTATTGGTCTGATACCAATTGTAGTTATTCTCTAAACAAGCAGTGGTCTGACGCCAGTAATAGTTATTCTCTACACCAAGTATTGGTCTGGCACTAGTTATAGTTATTCTCTAAGCCAAGTATTGGTCTGATACCACTTAGTTATTCTCTACATCAAGTATTGATCTGATACCAATTGTAGTTATTCTCTAAACAAGTATTGGTCTGACACCAATTATAGTTATTCTCTGCACCAAGAATTGGTCTGACATCAGATATAGTTATTCTCTACACCATGTATTGGTCTAACACAAGTCACCACTTATAGTTATTCTCTACACCAAGTAAAGATGGTCGAGTTGTCACTTGGAAGATGTGATAACAAATTACATGGACCCATCATCACATTACGATAGAGTGAAATGTAAATTATTATTATTATTATTTACAATATTTATATAGCGCATTCTCTAATTAAAATTACTCTAAGCGCTTAACATGGTAAAAAAATCGTACAATAAAACTGAACATAGAATACATGTATAACTACAAAATAATTAACTAAAAGAGAAATATTTTGCTTATAGGAATTCGAGAAATTAACAATGATTTACCAATAGATGAGCTTATTTTGTTATTTGGCAATGAAATTCTCAACGATGAAAAAAATATACAATTTTTTTGGCAAGTTCTAAAATTCATTCAAGACACAGGTCGTTTCACCATAAATTGACTACTGTTTGATAAGGTGTTTTGATGTTTTAATTGTTTACCGTTCGCGACTGACCTCGAAAGCTTATTTCTATAGTATTCATTTTATTTTTTGTTTTGTTTACAACAGTATGCAATAATGGATAACTCATCTTTAATACAATATTATAATACACAAAGTGAACTAAAAGTACTTACTTTTGGCGAAATAATGTATTATTAATCCAATAACTAACAACACGTGCTACTATCTATGTCCCAGGTTGTTGTTTTTTTACACTCGGGTCTGTTTGATTGGTTACTTTTAATGGTATTCCATTGTCGCATTCTGCTTTATTGCTACATTTATTATTTCATGTCTTCATGTCAAAATTTTAGCGAAATTATGTAATAATAATGCATATCATATTGTATATTATTATACTTTACTATAGAAACTAGATGGGAAATAACAGTATTTCTGTACGTGAAAAGAAATAACCCCCTTTTCCCGTTGCAATGTGCACGTAGGAAAAAAATATCGGTTTGGGTATCTGCGCGTGGGACGAAATAACCCCTAAAAATTTGGCGCGCTTTTGCACGTCGATAAAATATCTAATTGTTTTGTTCAGTATAATAATATGTCTTTTATGATAATGTAATATCCAAAATAATTAAATCTCGAAAGGGTTATTTCCCACGGTCTTACGGACCTCGGGGAAATAACCCTTTTCTCCATTTAATAAATACAGATTAATACATGGGCATTTCCATATTGGCCTGGTTATCATCCGGAGACCACCATATTGGCCCGAGACGGAGTCGAGGGCAAATATGGGTCGCGGGATGATAACCAGGCCAATATGGAAATGCTCATGTATTAAGCTATTTATTACATACTTCCGACATCTAGAAAAGAGACACCCATATTGGCCTGAGACGAAGTCGAGGCCCAGAGGCCAATATGGGCCTGATATGGAAATGATCTTGTAGTAATCCAATAACCGGTTATTTTCCCGGGGTGTGAAAATATAGACAGTTTACTTCCGGTCATATTGGTCATACAAAAATGCCTTTATTTGAACTAAGTATGTAATAATTTTGGATATTACATTATCATGAAAGCCATAATTGTATATTGTATAGTGTGTGTATATGAAGAAGACAGTGCTAAGTTGAAAAACTTGTGTCTGATCCTTTTGTCATTATTCAGACAATAAAATATGTTTAAATTAACTAAAAGAGAGATACAAAAAAATTAACACACATTACAAGGGGGGAATGATAAATATAAATTTAGAAGTTCTTAAAAAACATGTAAAACTGTCAGCGTAGGAAGTTTACATAAAATCATAATAAGCAATTCTAAAAAGATAAGTTTTAACATTTTTCTTAAAAATTTCAAGGGACTGTTCATTTCGGGTTTCACTAGGCAGGTTATTCCAAAATGTGGAAGCTGTCTTGTCAAATCGTTTATCACCATAAGTTTTTGTCCTTACACGTGGTTATTGAATCATCATGGCGTTCTCTTACCGTAGCGACCTTTATGGTTGATAAAAACTGACAAGTTCCCTAAGATATATCGGAGCTTGGCCATGAATAACTTTGAAAGTTTATAATAATAATTTGTATTGGAGACGATACTGCACCGGAAACCAGTGAAGAGACATGATAACTGATGTAATGTGATCATGTTTCTTGCCACAGGTTATCAATCTAGCTGCTGTATTTTGAACACGCTGTAGCTTCGAGATTATGTTGGGTATTTACTCTATACAACAAAGCGTTGCCATAGTCCAAACATGACGTTATAAGCGAGCAAACTAATGTTTTGTACGCATCTTCTGTGGTGAACGATCGATTACGTCCGATATTGCGAATTTGAGAGTAGCATGACTTTGTAATTGCACTTGCTTAATTTTGCATGCATAATGTCCTGTCGAAAAACATGCCGAGGTTTTTAACAAATGAAGCATTGATTACTATAGTTCCGTTGAAAGAGAGACAACATTCTGAAAATTCCTTCTCACGTTGTTTCGTGCAAATACAATAAGCTATGTGTTGTTTTGGTTTAATCTGAACATAGTTGAGCTCATCCACACACTAACGTCTGATAAACAAATCTCCAGGCGTCTGGATATATTTTTCCAGTTATCAAGTGGTTTGATTACAAGATACATTTCTGTACACTTGAGTGTCATCAGCATAACTCTGATGACTAAAATTATGGCGTCTGCAAATTTCACTGATTGGTTTTGCAAAAATACAGTACAATCTGGGCCCTAAGACAGAACTTTGCGGCACGCCACATTGAAGATGCATTACATTTGACACTACTGAACCAACAGCGACAAGTTGAGTTCGGTCATTCAAATAGGACTTCATCCACATCAAAGCTGTGCAATACCGTCTTAACAGCACTATAGACCCCAGGCAAAACAGTGCACTGGGACCCTACCTACACAACCACTCACAGGAATAAAAATGTAAATGGTCGATAACATTAATCGTATATTTATTGTATTGGTACGTCCAATAAACTCACTGTTTAAACATTAAATAACATGCCATACACAACATACCTAGATTAGCATGGGACTCCTATGCTCGTCGGGGCGCGGGGTCCCGGGTGGCTCAATGAGTTAGGTCGTTGGATCTAACAACTCATACAAGCCTATCAGCAATACGGCGAGGGTTCGCGCCCGGCTTTGTAAATTACAAAAAGGGTGCACTTGACTCGCAGCCGCAAGTGATAAAATTTACCAGTTGCTTGCCCATGGTCGGTGGTTCTCTCCGGCTTCCTCTACCACTAAAACTGGTCGCCATGAATGATATAGCTGAAATATTGTTGAAAGTGGCGTTAAAACACCAAAAAATCAAATCAAATCGTCGGGGCGCCCTGGCAACTGCAAATCGTGCCCATGCGTTCAGACGGCACTGCTTGCGTATCAGTGTTCGTGTCCCTATAGCTCTCTATTTCCATTGAGGTTCTTATGCTTTCATTGTTACCAATGAAGCGCAGACTTCCAAAAACTTCAAATTATCGGCGGTTTGTTTCCTCTTGCCAGATCTTGTTTTCGTTATAAAACTGTGGCCGTTTCTTCCATAACACTCAGTAGTTTTAGTTTTTTCTTACATGTTTAACTATGAATCTTGTATTAAAGAAGGGAAGACAAAAAGACGCACACTGATCTACAAAATATTGCATAGAAAACTAAAGATTAAGCAACACGAAGCCAATAAAAAAGGATGAACTCATGTGCGCCGGAGTGGTAGGTTCTGTGCATTGTGAAAAAGTATGATATCCCAGGTTCCTCAGTGGAAGTACATAGAGGCTCGACATGTTTACCTGTATCTTTATTTTCTGTATAAAAAAAATAGAGATATATTTTCAAGTGGGTAGCTTATCATTCAATTGTTGACTAAACGTATTCAATATTCAGAATCAAATGGTACTAGATAGTGTCATGCTTCACGTAAATGAAAGTACTCTGCACAACCGGTAGATTATCATAAAATTACTGTATAAAATGTTGTTGACATTACAATAAATGTTATGAATAACATTTTGTATATATATAGCATTGCATATGAAGTAATAGAGGACGGTAGTCCTCATTACGATAGATCACATAGGTAAATCACCACATACTCGCGTCGGTCGAGACTAAAAAAAAACGCGAGACTAAAAATGTTGGGGGCTGACATTTAAACCCGGATGTGGAAAGCCAACATAGATACGAAAGTAAATACTTTCATGAAAAAGATTTAAATAATAGCTACTTTGTTTTGTTTTTGTGAAATAAATTCTTGTATTTTCATTCCCATGTAAAAAAAAATCATATTCTAATATGATGTGCTGTTTTGGCTTTGTAAACAAAAGGGTATCAAAATCCCCGATTTATTAGGACTTACCCATATTAAAATCTCCAACAAACTTTCCCCTTCCATATATGACTTACCCATATTAAAATCTTCAACAAACTTACCCCTTCCATAAATCATTTCTTAAATTTACCGTATATGTCCTATTAGAATTTATAGAAATAATTTATGAAAGGGGTAAGTTTGTTGGAGATTTTAATATGGGTAACATTATCTGCGCATATATTTCTTAACTCTTTACCATTTATGAGTTTTTGGTACAAAATCATGACAAAAACTAAGTTTAAGTTGTAGACACTGGTATGGTGATATCAATGGTGATTCATCCTAATGTTAGGTACCAAAGTGAAGGCATTAAAGTTGTTTTTGACAATAAAATGCTATATTGCAGAAAAATCAAGAGCTGTTGCTATGGTAACCACATTCGCATTTACTAAGTACCGGTAGCAAAAAATACCTATGTTTTTTCATCAAGCACAAAAAGGTTCTACTATAAACACACTATGCATTGTGAAATAGTGTGTAATATTAACATTAAATATCTTCTATGATATTTAATTTTTATTCCATACTCATTTCTATTTTGGATTTTCAGCAGAAGTATATTTTTTTCGGTTGCTAAGTAACCTCTACAGCACCAATTTACGGTTATTTTTTCACCAGTGTTTCTAATAATAATGGAATAATTATTATTATATTAAGAAATAGAATTATACAGGAAAGCTGTGTATCTTTTTTATATTTTTGCACTTTTAAGAGCAAAAAATATATTTATAACCTGTAATTTATTCTTAGCAACCATTTTTACTGCATGGCAACCGTGAGAACGAGATTTTATTTTCAGTATTTCATCATATTTTCAAACATGAAATCAATTTCTTTACACAAAAATACATTGAAGAGATATGTTGAGTTTTTATTTAAAGGTAGATTGTGATTGTTAATATTACTTACTAGAATATTGGTAACAAGTTAATGTTCATATCCAAAAAATAAAAGAATGCTTGCAGTTTTGCTGCATCTACAACAAAACTTTCTACAAATCATTGCTAATGAAAAAATCGAATTTTGATGTAAATGTGTCAGTCTCTTTTAATATATTTTTATAATGAAAAAATAGGAATTACATTGTATAACTACCTGTCTTGATCCATAGCAACCATTTCCTCTGCATAGCAACAATTTCTACTGCATAGCAACCATGGAACTATGTCTGAATTTCAGCATTTCATCACATATTCAGACATAAAATTGATCTAGTGACATATAAATGAAATAAATTTACCTTTTTGTTTAGTTTTCATTTAATGATATAATTGTAGATAACTGGTACTAGTAATTTACATTAATGATTGAGGCTTTGTGACATCTGAAACTGCCACTTCTTACCTTCAAAAATAGGCTATACCTATGCTCCTATACTAGTGATAGAAAGACTCCTAACATTAAAAAAAATAACTGTTCTTAGCTTTGGGGTGGATTTGAACCACCATCTCTGAACTGGAAGTTCAGTGTTTATCTTTAAACTACCAAAGCTTATATTTTTTCTTCTTTTTTTTTTGTGCTTTTTCATAATTTTGTGATCTAGTGTTGGTTTTTTTTACAATTTTGGGATCAGAATTTTTTTCTCATATACTAATTTTTTCTATTATTTCTTTTTGACTAATTCTTTATAACTCACTGCTTTATTTTTTTTTTGTATTTTTTTTTTGTATTCATAATTGCTGACTTGATATCAATGTGTTTTTTTACATCTTTTTTCATTTTTTTTTGCTTTTTCTTTTTATAAGTTACACTGAAAAAAAGATTATAGCCATTTTGTTATATATGACTTACCAGTTTAAATTTAAGAAATCCAAACACAATTCCTGTCTAATTATCCAAGATTATTTGTACCACAATATTCCTAAAGTTCTACAATAAATGCGTAAATAAAAACGAATCTTGCCACCATACATCGCCATGTTAATATTTTTTAATCACGTCATATTTTACGTTGCAACAAGTCAAGGACAGCATTGGAATCGTATTTGGGTCACAACTGACACGCAAATATGACAATGTCGACATAAATATACAATACTTGTGCACTGTCGAAGCATATGGGTAATATGTGTATGAGGCTTAAAAACGCGGGAAAAGGCGAGGCTTTGCCGAGCCTTTTCCCGCGTTTCGCGCCGAATACACATATTTACCTATATGCTTCGACAGTGCACATGTATTGTATTTATCCTGCAATTCTAAATCGTAAATAAACGTTTACTGGACGATGATAAAAGTATTTGAAATAATTTTGTGTATGTATTTGAAAACAATATCCCCCGATGTGCCCCGTTTTGCATTTGTATGTTCTATTTATAACTGACCAATATCAAAAAATGTTCTATTTATAACTGACCAATATCCAAAAAAATATTAGGCAGGCTATATTGGTCGGTAAATGCTGTCATTGCAGGATAAAATTATTTCTATTCTAATAGGACATATACGGTAAATTTAAGAAATAATTTATGGAAGGGGTAAGTTTGTTGGAGATTTTAATATGGGTAAGTCATAATAAATCGGGGATTTTGGTACCCTTTTGCTTACAAAGCCAAAACAGCACGTCAAATTAGAATGTTAATTATTTTTATCAGTACCCATTTATTTATTCATCCTACTACCCAAAAGAAGAACAAAAAAAGAAATTAAACAAAATATCTATAGATACATTGTGAAAAATATAAAGAAAAGAAGACTTTTTTTTTACATAGTAAGAGAAGAGAATATTAGGCCACAGGTACTCAGTGACAACATATCTCCACCTTTTTTCCAACACTACGGAAAAAAAATATCATATCGTATCCTTAGCTATTATTTACAGCTTAAGCATTGGTTATCATCACAAAATGACCAAAAAAAATCCATCATCGATTTAGTTTTACATTGCATTTGTATGACAGTGGTTCCGTGTACAAAGGTTTTGAAAGATTTTTCGTCAGTCTGATCCTATAAAATATTTGAACACTACCAACATCTGCCGAAAATGGTTTTGGATAGTAAGACACAATGCATTTTATTGATTCAACTATTTATTATGCCGTTCATACTACAGTATATAGCAAATAGTTCATGACATTGAGGGTCATATGGCAGTATATGGATCGGTCCGTCACCAAAACAATATTATATGGACCGAAGCTATATGGCAGTATATGGACCGGTTCGTCACCAAAAAAATATTATATGGACCGAAGCTTCTGAGGTCTATATAATATTTTTTTGGTGACGGATCGGTCCATGTACTGCCATATGACCCGAAGTGACATGAACTATTTGCTATATTATACTTTTTATCTAAAATAATAATGCAAGTACCTGATCGGTCCATATACTAAAATAGTGACCGGTCCATATACGAAAATAGTGACCGGCTGCGCTAACAAAGACAAATAGGGAAAATAAAAACGTAAAGTGTAATATATGTATATCTGCTATTATTTATTAAACTCAGTCTTTCTAAAATAAATGCTATAAAATTATTAACCAGCTTGTTGTTGAAACTTTAAAAGGTAATAATTACACAAGAAGGAATATATTCTCTGTATAATTTTGTCACAGATAATTTTAAAGAGTATGATTTAGATACTGAATATTGCCTTAATATATATAAATATTTTGTATGTGAAAGCAGACATGTCTGATGGAAGCGGTGCCTATATCTTTCTTTTAAAATTAAAAACTATTTTGTTCACTTGGAGCTAGCATAATATTGGCCGAAATACACATACTTCAAAATGTCGAAATGAAGATGATCAGTATTACAGTAACCGTACGCAGTGCGGTCTTATGTATGGGCACAATGTGCAGTTGCGCGGTGGTCCCACGAGCAAATGAACCCCATACTAATCTATGTATGTTGTATACGGCATGATTTTTAATGTTTAAACACTGATTTTGTTGGAAGTACCAATACAAGAAATATATGTTTAATTTTATCGACTATTTAGTTTTATTTCTGTGAGTGTTTGTATAGATAGGGGCCTCAGTGCACTGCTTTGACCGGGGCCTATATTGCCGATAAGACGGCCCTGATCGTACGTCATTCATCATTTACACTTCATGAACATGTATCGGCTGTACATAGCATGGTATAGGCCAATATTGCTATGTATGTTAGTTGTATTAATTGATATTTTCGTAATAAAACTATTTTCTTATGACTTAAAAGATCATCATACTTTCATTTTACAGACACCGGCGTCTACCACCCCCTTTTAAATATAATGGTTGATACCACCCTCGTACTAGTACAAGTTAGCCTTCAATGTTTGCACTGTCCCAAGATTCCATACTTTTTTCTCGTATCTTTCCAGTGGATGTCATAGGGGATATAAAGGTATTATTAGCATCATTTAATTTCAAATACTTCCGTCCTCTCTATAGACCGTGCCAACTCATATTAGCTGTAAAAATGATACATCGCGATGGTAAATTGAAAAAAGATAGTTTGTAACTTAATCACATGCTATACAGCCATATAGGTAGCATCTTGTTTTTCAACTATTGTTTATTTTATTTTATATAGTGTAGATCTACATGTATATGTCTCTCTTTGTCAATCAGTAACTCTTTTCCTGTTTATGTACATGCATTTTTTTTATTTTGTCCCTTCATTGGAAATACACAATTTGTATTTTGGTAAACATAATAAGGGAGACAAATCCTATGAGTTTATGCTACAAGTAGCTAATTTTCATAGGCAGCTAATTTTTATAGCTCCGCCGTATGAAAATTAGCTACCGGAAGTTGGAAGTAGCTAATTTTTCCAATCGGCAAACCTCGGGTGTTCTCAATGCTGTAATACGGTAGCACAACTATTGGAAAAACAAGGAAAACAAGATATGATTATAATCTAACGATTATGAAGTCTCCCAAACCGGCCACTGACACTATCTATCCACATATCAAATTTTGATGATATCGGACAATGTTGAATTTTTACCCCCCATTTTTATGCCGTGTTTTGGCAGCCATTTTGAAAATGTCAGACATTTTTAAAACGAAGAATTGCTCCTCTAATGGTGACCTATCACTATGTCAAATTTTATGTCTCTATCATTATCCAGTTAGAAGTTATCAACATTAATGTACGAAATTTCAAGTTTCCCATAGGATTCTATAGTAACCCCCACCCCCTTTGAATCCCCAAAAATATGGCTTTGAGCCCCTTTACCACAAATCTGAAAACTTTAGGATCAACTAGAAACATATATCTATAACTCCACCAAGTTTCATGAAATTCTGTCCTGTAGTTCCTGAGATCTGCCGTGGACAAGTTCATGGTTCGCGGAAAGAAAGGAGAAGAATAATAATAATAATAAAAATAATAATAAGAAACGGAGCAAAAACAATAAGTCTCCAAACGTTGTTTGGGAGACTTAATAATAATAAGAAACGGAGCAAAAACAGTAAGTCTCCAAACGTTGTTTGGGAGACTTAATAACCTCAGCCAGCGCACAACGGGTAGAACTTCTAACTCGACGTCTGATTTTTCAACTCCATATTACAAGATATAGAGCAATCTTGGATCAGAAGTAATCATTTAGACTAGTTTTTCAGCATAAAATCCTGAGAACTTTTAGGATATAACCTGCGGTTAATGTAGATATAGCCAAACAGTGGTCAGACCTTTTATGGATACTTTTAGATTTTAAACATAACCATATAACGGACGTAATGTTCAAAGATACTTTTACCTTTTAAACATACCATAACCGAACCAGATTTTAATTGTGAATGTTTTTAAATTTAATGAGAAGACAGACTCGTTGGCGTAGTCTCAACATTCTATTACAGTTGAGGGATAGCCTAAAGATACTTTTACCTTTTAAACATAACACAACCGTACCAGATTTTAATATTGAGTATTTTTTAAACTTATTGAGAAGACAAGACTCATTAAGCGAGGAGCCAATATTTTATTACAGTTCACGGGTAGCTAAAAGATACCTTTACATTTTAAAATACAACCAAACTATTTTTTAATTGTAATTGTTTTTTTAAATCTAATGAGAAGACATACTCATTAGTCAATATTTTATACAGTTGAGGGGTAGACAAAAGTGGACATCTCTAATTTTTAACCTACCACGGAAAATTCCAGCTTGTGCATGTAACAAGCCATCCTTTTATTAAACGAACTGTGATACCTATTTTATACCGTTTCAAACGTCAACACTTTGATGAAAGAGTTTTTTTTTAGATTTTAACGAATAGACTGTAAATAGATAGTGAGGGCATTACATGAACTCTTTTTATCCGTTTTAATCTGTGCACATAAATATGCGTTTGGTGGAGGATATATCACTGTATATAATTTTGGAGCACTAGTTCTACATACAGAGGACCCTGTATGGTTCCCCTACAGAGGGGGCGAAGATCCAGAGGTAAGGTAAGGTATTTGATATGCGTCTACGCGTCACATTTCTTCGCCGGAAGACCGTATCACTTCAATCAAACATTGCGCACCGCGAATAAGTTCTAAAATGGCGACAATAGATGAGTGTATAGAGTTTGCTTTGAAAAATATTGGTCTTTGATGAAGGTACGGAATCAGGCGACATTGCGACGAATGAAAATATATTATTATTGGACGAATATTCGAAAGTGAAATTATTTTAATACCTCCTTCATTGAAGATTTCCGAAAGTAGTTCCAATGGGAGCTATCGTAATACGGACGAGGTTTGATGAAGGTACAAAATCAGCCGAAGTTGCGACGAGTGGCTAATTTTCATGGGTAGCTAAAAATTTTACGACACCAGATCCATATGGCATCCAGACAGATCTAGTTATATTAGATTTCTCGAAAGCCTTCGACAAGGTACATTGTACCACACAGAAAGCTCCTGATAAAAATGGACAACTATGGGATTAGAGCAATGCCTGGAGATGGGTAGAATCATTTCTAAGTAATAGAAATCAACAGACAGTATTGTTAGATGGAGAAATCTCAAGCCAGCTACCAGTAGTCAGTGGAGTCCCGCAAGGATCTATGCTTGGTCCACTGCTCTTCCTCGTCTTTATAAATGACCTTCCAGAGTCAGTGGGTTCAAAAACAAGATTATTTGCGGATGGCTGTATTATGTATAGGACCATACACACACACCAGGACCGTGACATATTATAGCAGGATCTACATCATCTGGAACTATATGGGAACTTACATGGGGTATGGAATTCCATCCAGGGAAATGTAACTCCATGTCTATCACAAGATCAAGGACATCAATTGAAAACAGATATTCTTTGAAAGGACATATTCTTGAAGAGGTCAAAGAAGCCAAGTATTTAGGATCTCACATGGAACACCCACATGGGTACCAGACAACTCGGCCCGCGGACAAAATTGACGGAAATCATAAAGATACAGTCATCTGTCAAAAGTATTAGGAAATGTAAAAAAAAAATCCCTTTATAATCAACCAAAACCATATATTTTTACAGGGACCGACCATTTAACTTGAAGGGCTTATGGTTTTTTGTTTCGTTCAGAATTTTTTTTTCGGACAACACAAGAGTTAGAATATTTATTTTTTTTGTCGTGCAAAGCGCGAATTTTTTTTCCAGAATTTAACATTAGGTTAGGCCAAAAAAAAAATATGTGTGTTTACGGTCACCCGACCTACCCTAATTTTTGCTAGCGACCCTATGCATTTTTACACAGAATTCGGATAACCATTTTTGTTGTTTAACCAGCAGCAATGTTTTATTTATTCAACTGCTAGCTTTTTGTCGAAATTGAGAGCAAAGAAGGTAGAGAAACTGCATAATTCGTCATTTTACCGGAATTTTCGAAAATTAAATACCGGAATCGGATTCCGGAACCGGGAACGACTATTTCCGGTTTTGTCGATAATTAAAAAAAAAAAAAAAAAAAAAAAAATTAATCCCGACCGACCGACCCTAGACAGTAAACACACATATATTTTTTTTTGGCCTTATATGTAAAAACTCTGAATCAGATTTTTTTTTTTTTTCCTCCACCAAAATCAGAATATTTTTTTCAGCAACATTGGGAATCAGAATATTTTTTTAGAAAACAAACATAACCCCCCCCCCTTCAAGTTAAATGATCGTTCCCTTATGTTCATTTTTCTTGAGAAACCTGAATGAAGACTGCATCATATGTATAAATAAACAAGTCAGCAATAGGGCCGTTGTGGTCATGATTGTATGGTAGCTTGGATTTATAACTACCTATGCAATCAGTGCCTATCACCACTAACATTGTGAGTTCGAAACCAGCACAGGCGAGATGTACTTGATACAACATTATGTGATAATGTTTGTCAGTTTGTGTTTCTCCGGTATCCTCCACCAATAAAACTGACCACCACGATATAGTTGGAATATTGTTGTTAAACACCATAAACCTAACCTATGAGCAGTTTGTACCCATAAGAATGAAGACCGTCTTGAAAAACACGCCCACCAACTTAAAAAATTTATTGTCAATAAAAAACTGGAGCATTTTGATGACATCAGTTTCAGATAATTTTGTGTTGGAATCTGGGTTTTTTTTATCACAAAATAAAATAATTAATTTGTAATGATGGACTCCACCAACAAAATATGATACAACTGCAATATATAAATAAACATTAGAAGGGGCAATCAAGAATGGACAATCTAGAGACACTGGCAACATTGCCATGATTGGGTACACAAAACACAGGATGAAGACACACAAACTCCAAAACACAACACAGAAAACTAAAAAGATGAGCAACAGTGACCCCACCAAAAACCAGGGGTGAACCCATGTGTTCACGAAAGGTAAGCAGTTGCTACCTCTAATAAAACAACAGCATGATCCTTTTAATGTTAATTATTGCATTCAGGCTCATTTTGTATGGATCATCCATACAAAATGAGCCTGAATGCAATAATTAATATTAATTAATAAATGTGTCACTAAATACCAGTGGAACTAACAAATTCAAAATTCACCCTTTCAGACCTCTATTTTCGAATCAGTTAATCAGGAATCTTCACATATATATCACCATTGCTTCCAATATGTGTGTCATGATATACCTGTATTTTATCCTTTAATGCTGTTAATTAATTTAAAATTTAAAAATGGGTAAGACAGATTTCTTAATGATTACCATTTATCCTGCAATGTAACCCTTTACAGTCAAACCTGTATTAAGAGGTCATTTTTGGGACAAAGAAAAGGTGGTCTTATAATACAGGTGATCTCTTGAAAGAGGTTCAATTCATATAAAATTTACTATGACAGGACAAGGTGACCTTTTGATACAGGTGACTGCTTAATAGAGGTGACCTCACAGGAAGGCTTGACTGTATTTGTTTATTATACAAAAAATGCACAAGTTTATTTGTATGGTAGTCCCCCTCTTATAAGGCCATCCTTCTGCAATGAAAAAGTGTTCTTATAAGAGGGGTGGCTTCACTTGAGGGGCACAATTTAGTAGTATTTTACTATCAAAGTGCATTTAAAATGTGGCATGATAAGAGGGTTGGGCTTTGGTGGGTGTGGTGGCCTAATAAGAGGGTGGTTATAAATGTTACCTTACTAGTGACATCATATGGAAATATTTTGTTTCAACATGTTCTGTAAACATCATATCTATAAGCCTTGTACAAAATTTTAATTCCCCCTCCCCCTCCCCCCAACAATGTACATTGCCCATTTCATTTTTTATATTCTAATATGAATTCCATAATATATTGCACACTTATTTAATAAAACAATACCTCCACTTGCCCCAATGTGAATTATATGTCAAGGAGTTGCTATGGTAACAGTAAAACAATAAATATTTGATAATAACAATAAATATTCTATATTTTACAACATCAGTTTTATAATTAACATAATCATGATTTTTTTTCTAGTGATCACAATATCTACTTTCAAACAAAACTTCTAGATCACTAACACTGTTAACATAATAAAATTTCATAAAACAATATTTTTAGCTCAAAATAATCAGTGATGGGATTATTTCCTTCAAAACAAACAATCATCATAATAATGACAAATATATTATGCTTGTTACACTCCTTTTCTATATATCTGAATCCTAAAATTAATGTAAGGTATTACTGGATTCAATCTTTCCTTTACTAAAATTGTTCCGTAAGCACTACATCACTATATTCCATGGGTTTGTTGTTTATGAAGATTCAGATGGTCAACTTCCTGAAACAGCAAGAACAGACTAATTAATTCATGTATCTTCAGTTATATAAGGACAATTCAAAGGTCTACTATTTCTAATATGTAGAAAAAAGGAAACAAACTTCTTCAAATATTTCAGTACACTATTATCTTCAATATTAATTAAATAATCTTACATTGTCCCTTATAAATGCAATCTAATCAGTGGCTATTACCACTAATGTGCAAGTTTTATTCCAAACCGTGCATGGCGAGGTGTACACGCTACACATTTGTGTGATAAAGTTTGTCAGTTGACGGGTACTCCTGTTTCCTCCATCAATAAAGCTGACATCCACGACATAACTGAAATATTATTGAAAGTGGCATAAAATGAAAAAGATTGATTGATTGATTTTTTTGTGCTTAACGCCACTTTTAGCAATATTTCAGCTATATCATGGCGACCAGTTTTAGTGGTGGAAGAAGCCGGAGTACCCGGAGATAACCACCGACCATGGGCAAGCAACTTGTAAACTTTATCACTTGTGGCTGTGAGTCTAGTGCACCCTTTTTTGTAATTTACAAAGCCAGGCACGAACCCACGCCGTATTGGTGATGGGCTTGTATAAGTTGTTAGGTAATCCAACTAGCCAACTCATTGAGCCACTCGGGCCCCAATGAAAAAGAGAAAATATACCACAGTCAGAACTGTTCTCAAATCCAATGGAACAATTTGTAGAAAGAGGCAAAATCGATACCCCTAACTAACACACATATAAAATGACTGCTCACTTTCCTGACTTGGTGCATGCACTTCTATAAATACCTATAAACCAAAACTCAATATTACATCATTATCCCATTCAAAAGTATGGCCAACCATTTATCACATAGTAATAATGCAATAGTAAATTAGTAATCCCTCTCTAACATACTGAATATACTAATACATATAAATCACCAATACAAATGTGTGGTACTCATTGCCATACAATACATGTAGGTCTGATAGTCACATTATAGCTAAAAAAAACTGCTATTCTATGACTTTTAGAGGAGGTGAAGGTGAATTTCTAATCCAATTTAAAAATAAAAATGTTGCATTGCATTATTTATGCATAGCTACAGTATATTTTCATGAAGAAGATTTTTAATATAGCTGTTGGATGATGGTGTCCTAGACACAGAAAAGACATGTATGTAGATCTAAAGAATAAACACCTAGCAATTTGATGTAGTGTTGTTTTGTTATGATTTTCTACAAATTCCCATAGTGCTCTATGCCTTTTATTTCTGATCAACAAATAAAACATGAACTTTGTAAAGGAGAATTGATTGATCCTTCACGCATATATTCAGTCAGAAATCTGAGTTTCTGGATACTAGTATAGGAAATGTGACAATAAAGTTAGAATTTCTCAATATCTTTTCCACATGCAAGACAATTTTTCTCCGCATTAATGACCTGAAAATAAGAAGTTCAAAAAGAAATGAAATACAACAGTATTCAATCAAACCTCATTATCTTGATTCTGGATAAAACATTTTCTTGGATAACTCAAAGTAAAACTGGTTCATTTGTAACCGGTTTAGCTTAATAAATCACAGTTAACTGAATACTCAGCTTCTTTGAAGAAAAATCATTGGTCTTTGGGATTCAACACAATGAGGTTTAACTGTATATCAGAGATGAAAGATTTCCTCTTTTTTTTAACATAATATTTGGAAATAAAATGTGTCAACTTGGTCCAAACAGCTAGAAAATAAAGGATATAGGGGATTTACTCTTTTTCATCAATCAGTGATTTCATCTCTGGTATTTGAAACACACAATAATTATTAGACAAAAATTATTAACAAATAAGAAAAAATAATTTGCTTGTTTATAAAAGAAACAACAGTGAATACAACTTCAAACTCACCAATTTACAAATCAAATTATTCATGGATTAAGCTAAAATTAAGAAGCATAATTTATATACAAATGTAGTTTTAAAATACAAAGCAAATCTTGTGCTAATATACCTACCTGATAAAACCTTTTTAAAATAAAAACAAAAATAATAATTTCTTGATGTTTTTTTCTCCATCAGATCATCCTTCAATGATGCATAGGTTTGTACCAAATTAATCACAAAGTTTTCTCCACCTGTTCTTTAACTGAGAAATAAAGTGTCACAGTTATTTATCATTGCTAGGTGGTTTTCTGCTGAAATTCCAGCTTCCTCGGCCACTTAACCTGGTTACCATGCTATAGCTGAATGTTGCATAAGGAATTAACCAAACATAAGTAGCAGTGACTTTGAAGTTCAAACACAAATTCCAAAATCATTAGGTTTTTCCTACTTCCATAGTGGTACTATATTGTTCATGTTTGAAGGAGATCTAATGTAAGGAACTCAAGATAATATCAAGAAATTGATTGTGTATTCTGTCCAGTTACTTGTATCCCTCATCCTTTTATTAATAACAAAAGTTTGAATTCACTGCAACTGAACTAACCAGGGATAACTTATTATCAATATTTCATACTAAAATTTGCAGGGTTTCTTTCGCCTTTTGCTACAAAAAAATATGTTTACCACAATATTGTTAGTAGATAAAAGAGATATGTGAAGTGTTTTTAAGGTTAGTATAGAAACAAAATAAATAAATAATTCAGATATTTACAAGTATATTGATTTAGACGAAACTGAAAGGTCAAGAATAGAAATCAGTGGTACAAATGTAGGTAATGTGTGTATATGCTTTTTACTTCAGGATATGTGCAGGAGACTGAGAAGAAATATATTTCTTGTCCTGTTCTAACTTTTTTTTTCAAATTGAACATCATTTTTTTTTCTAATAATAAATATAGACATCTAATTAAGTGTGCATGACACGTTTCTGGAATAATCTTCATCAGGTTCATTTTAAGACAAAAGGTTAGAAAGCCAAATAATTTAAAGGTTTTTGGGAGCAAGTAAACCATAGGCCCTACATAGGATAGCCAAAATGAGCTAAGGTCACCTAAGGGAGGAAAACCTTAATTTTACTAACAATTACATTATTTAGGAACTGTAAATTTCAATAACAAATATATCTAACAAATGAGATCAAATTGTGTCTATATTGTATACAAACTGCATTAGATAAACGTGAACAGGGATAAAATTGTTTTGTTATCATAATTTGCAATTGGTCACACAAGCTAGCATGATACTGGTATAGCCAACTGCAGCACATTTATTTTAAGGGAGGTCCTCACCAATGAAATAAGTGCTATCACTCACAAGCTCAAAATATTTCAGAATTTATGCAGATTCTGGGCAAGAATAACATGCTTCTAAAATTCTTACTTAATAGTGTATAACTTGACTATACTCAAAACCAGTCATATCTTCAATCTAATTTTTTTTATCAAATACTACAAACATTAGTTTTTTTTCTTGTCATTCCAAATATGATTTCCTCAATTGCTACAATGTATCATTAGTTTCATGCATGTTATCCTAAGGTCATACAACAAAATTAATTCTATTTCTCAAAAAAAAAAGTCAAATGATCGAAGAATCCAAAATATACCAGTAAACTTCATTTGTGACTTAAATGGTTAAAATATATTGAAATATTATACTAAAACCTGTGTGTATATAATCTGTAATATGCTATTTTGAAAATACTAATTCAGAAATGTATTTTAATTTTGTGTATGACCTTTAAAAACCACATATTTTGAACTTGAACTACATGTACATGTATGCTGTGAAAAATAAGGTGTTACATTTTGTTACCATAGTGATTGCTGTCATGGTTTTGTACTGTATAAATTTTGTGCAACAGTATCACTCCTATTGAAAGCAAAATATAATAATACAAAACAAAATGAGAAACTAAAATATATCTAAAAATATCATACATATAATTATTTTACTAATCAATTCAAAACTATTTTTCAAGACAAGAAAAATAATGCATAAAATACCAGTCTTTCTTTTAACTTTCTTTACTTCTTTAATTCTCTAAAATATGAAATTTATTTAATTTATTTTTCTTTAATTGAATTTTCCCACTGAGAGTGTTTTAAAGCATGTTAACCACTAAATTAAAACCACATTAAAGCAAGGCAATAAAATATAAAAAGTTGGTATCCCCGTCCCTACCCCATGATCCATTTTAAGGCAATACAATATAAAATGTTTGCATCCCAGTTCCTTACTCCCTACCTGATGGTTCATTTTAAGAAAATACAATATAAAAAGTTGGTATCCCCGTCCCTACCTCATGGTCCATTTTAAGACAATACAATATAAAAAGTTTCTATCCCAGTCCCTACCTCCATGATCTATTTTAAGGCAATACAATATAAAATGTTTGCATCCCAGTTCCTTACTCCCTACCGATGGTTCATTTTTAGACAATACAATATAAAAAGTTGGTATCCCCGTCCCTACCTCATGGTCCATTTTAAGACAATACAATATAAAAAGTTTCTATCCCAGTCCCTACCTCCATGATCTATTTTAAGGCAATACAATATAAAATGTTTCTATCCCAGTCCCTACCTCCATGATCTATTTTAAGGCAATACAATATAAAAAGTTTCTATCCCAGTCCCTACCTCCATGATCTATTTTAAGGCAATACAATATATATAATTTGTATCTTGGTCCCTATCCCATGGTCCATTTTAAAGCAATACAATATAAAAAGTTTCTATCCCAGTCCCTACCCCATGATCCATTTTAAGGCAATACAATATAAAATGTTTGCATCCCAGTTCCTTACTCCCTACCGATGGTTCATTTTTAGACAATACAATATAAAAAGTTGGTATCCCCGTCCCTACCCCATGGTCCATTTTAAGGCAATACAATATAAAAAGTTTCTATCCCAGTCCCTACCTCCATGATCTATTTTAAGGCAATACAATATATATAATTTGTATCTTGGTCCCTATCCCATGGTCCATTTTAAAGCAATACAATATAAAAAGTTTCTATCCCAGTCCCTACCCCATGATCCATTTTAAGGCAATACAATATAAAATGTTTGCACCCCAATTCCTTACTCCCTACCGATGGTTCATTTTAAGACAATACAATATAAAAAGTTGGTATCCCCGTCCCTACCTCATGGTCCATTTTAAGACAATACAATATAAAAAGTTTCTATCCCAGTCCCTACCTCCATGATCTATTTTAAGGCAATACAATATATATAATTTGTATCTCAGTTTCTACCCCATGGTCCATTTTAAGGCAATACAATATAAAAAGTTTCTATCCCAGTTTCTACCCCATGGTCCATTTTAAGGCAATACAATATAAAAAGTTTCTATCCCAGTCCCTATCCCATGGTCCATTTTAAGGTAGTACAATAAAAAAAAAAGTGTATCTCAGTCCCTACCCCATGGTTCATTTTTTTTAATTTGAACATGCAGTGATTTCCACACAAAAATATAATTTCCCACTTCAATATGCATCTGTGTGTGTTCCAAGTCACCCCTGGTGTGATGTGACTTCTCCAGTGCTAAAAATGTCTTAAAATAGTTGAAATCAACTTACACATACTAGGTCAGTAGATGACACTGAATCATTAATAAGTCATATGTAACAAGTATATATAATAGGCTTCTAGATTTTAATTGTTTTGCATAAACAACGGATTAATAAAAATCTTGGAACCATTTTCAAAATAATGTCTTCCTAATGATGATGCAGCTTGATTGCTCTAAAAACATTTTTCATCAAGCGATTTTAGATATCAAATTTCATGTGAATTTTTCCGCACACATATTTACTGCAAAATATTGAAATTTAATATTTTAACAAAAAACGTGAACATGAAACCCTAATTGACAAAAGCAATACAAACTCATTGTGATAATATGTTTTTCATCGATGGTTCATACCACGTTAATCTAGATTTAGCTTACCAACATCTGGCTTTAGGTTTAATATCTTCTATTATAGCCTGTACCACCTCTAGTGTTGTCGAAGTTCCACCTAAATCAGGCGTATGAATCTGAAAGATAAAACATGTAATATTACAATGGAAACTATTACCTGCACAACCTCTAAAGCTACTTGTTGTGCCATTTCCCAGTTTCCCTTACAACATTTTCTTTTATAATTCTAATATCCTGTGTAAAATTTGCTACGACAATGGAACTTTAAATTTTCCGTGATCTATCTAGTAATGTTTAAGATTAATATTCTGTTGGCAATACATGCCATGCTTATTGTGTCCTATTCTACTAAACATGAAATTGCCTATTATATTGTGTTCTATTCTGGGAAACATGGAATGCAGCTATGGTGACCGTTATAACAATACATAATATTTCACTGACCTTTTTCTCACACAATACATCCATGACAGAGTCTCTTATTAAATTGGCATGTTCACAGTGCCTGTAAATATAAACAAATGGTCTTGAATATAACATATGAATTTAATAAACAATACTAATTAAACTATATTTTGTAATACCAATATATATATAATTGTTAACACAACAGGCTCCATGAAGACTGTATTCACACACCTGGATACAGTTACAAGTGTGATTAAGAATTTGAAAAAAAAATATGGAAATATGATTT
Organism: Bathymodiolus brooksi; assembly: GCA_963680875.1. Taxonomy (NCBI): domain Eukaryota; kingdom Metazoa; phylum Mollusca; class Bivalvia; order Mytilida; family Modiolidae; genus Bathymodiolus; species Bathymodiolus brooksi. The sequence continues at coordinate 63,290,349 of OY804575.1, forward strand.
CAATTATCCTACCGTGCAATCTGCTCGGTCATGCAATAAAGTCGGTCACTTGTTTTGATTTACAATTCTCGCGCAGCACGAGACCAATAACGTCATTCTGTATATTCATAGTGTACATAAACACAGAGGGAATTCTTTTCAACGTCAAAATTACAAGATGAGATTAAAACAGAGAAGTTTGAATTGAATAAATTCCCTGCAAGTAAAAAAGATCCTTTTTACTAATGTCTTTTTTTCCTGATCATTATGTTTGTTAAATATGTTTCCATCGATGGTATTCCCCAAGCATTTGTATTTTTCCGGTTTGTTGACATAATCGTCATCACAGTTCATGACCGTTTCTGGAATGTAGGCCAAGCAAATTGTATTTTAAAATACTTTAAAAATATGATGATTGATCATTCAGATTCCACCATTTTCTATAAAATGGCAAATTTTAGCGGGAAAACACATGCAAGTGCTCTCCATTAATCACAAAATGGCAGATTATTTTGCATTTCCACTGCTGCTTTAATAACAAATATATCCCTTACTTCTTGGGGTAATGAAATGAAATTCACAGAGAAGATAGAAAAAGAATTGATTTAACAGCAATAATCAAAATTATAGCATAAATTGAACAGAGAATTAAATTAAACCAGACAGAAAAATGAGATTATCTGGGTAAAAAAAACCTGTCATTATTACAAATAGCATCAACAAAACTGTATTGTTACCACTCTGTGATAATAAATGTGATTAAAATAAATTGAAATCAGTCATTAATTGTTTTACAAAAATATGGCAGGATGTAGTCGGTCTAATAAATTGTATTGACAAAAGCAAAAACACCTAATTCACTGGATTAAATATTTTTTATGTGGGTAAGCAAGTTTAATATTTGCATCAAATAATTAATTTTTAATACTTCAATTTCAAACTATTTAAAAAAAACATCTTTTGAAATATTTCAGACAATACAATTAAACTGAAAAAGCTAAAATACTGTACTTTCTTAATCTGGTTTACTTTTTAAGCTTGGTTGGCCTATGACAAAATCATGTGCTTTATTGACCTTTGACCGACTTTATGTGACGTAATAGGACGCCATTTGGAAAAAGGGTAGTAAACAAATATGGGTCAGTGTGTAATTATTATCGTTCTTTTTTCCATGGAACTTTACACATGTGAGCAAGAATAGATGAGGAACATAATTAAAAAGAAAAAAATGTTTACTTTTCAAACATGAAAAAAATAATCAAACATTATCCAATGACTGATCGACTTATTGTCAGATGAAGATATGGTTGAAAAAGGGTAAGAATTTCTCTGGGAAACTGTGCAAAAATAAAAAATATTCCTCAGAACTCTGTGATATGCTGGTTTTATTTAATTATTTAGAAATGTAAGAAAAGAAACAGCCATCAAATTATAATTTTCTTACTTTTTAATATTATTTAGACTTCAGAGGGAATTTTATAAATATGTCATATGTTATGGTCTTGAGTTGAGGTGAGAGGTGATTGTTTGTTTTGTTGATATTGGATTGACTATCACTGATTAAACTTTCTTTTCATAATACTAATGTATCTTTAACATGTTTAAAACTATAATTTATTACTTACCCCAGATAATCTAACATATCACAGCTTGCTAATAAAAGTCCTGTAGGATTAGCTATGTTCTTTCCTTTTAAAGATCTACCAGAATTCCTAGTACCCTAGAAAGTGAACACCATTAGGTAAGAACTCTTTACTACAATAATGGAATGGAATTTTCCACATTCATAGACTCGTAGACTTAAAACTATTCAATAACAAGAACAAAACAAATCTCCTACACTTTTTACAATTATTTACAACTGTGTAAATCTTGATAAAGTTCAAAATGTTAATAAAGTAATTTGTCTTACAACACTTCAAAGACAGTGACTATATAGGTTGAGCAATATGGTTGTGTAATTAAAATTGACAAAATTCTCATTCAAACCACATCAACATCTTTCAAAAGGTTTTATGGATCTAGGAATGTCAACTGTCTGTAAAAAAAACCTTGAGACAGAACCTTGTTGAAAACTAGGAAGAACTGTTTTAGATACCTAAAACTGATGTCTCCCCTTAATGCGGCCATCTGTACAACAATAAGTTACACATTATGAATTGAATGATACTATATAAAAAACAATTATTTGACCTTGAGGTCAAAGGTCAAGGTCCCACGAAGGTCATTATGGTATGCGACACACTGCCTTATGGTCATGCACCCAGGGCTCCCACTACTTTGAAATCAGAGGGAGAAGTGACTTCTCTTTCAGGTGCTGACAAAAGAGAGGTGAGAGACAACAGGGAGAAGTGGTGAGAGTACATGGAGAAGTCAAAATATTTCTCTAATTGTACCACTTTTCACATTCGCGGGGCATTATCGTGGCATTCGTATGTTATAATGTACTTGTTATGCATTAATATATATTCAGTAGTTGTTTAATTCCTTGTTTTTGTTGGCATATCATCTCTCTGATTTACATACATTGTATGTCCTTGTATTTGTTTTTTGTTTGTTTGTATTAAATAAACCTTTTTCAGATTCTTTGTTTTGTCTTGCAGATGATAAAGTCACATATATGATAATCAACTATTATCCAATAAATAATAAATAAATAAAATTGAATAATAAATTTTATCACAAGCTGTGAAATCGCTAATTATTTAATCAAATTTTAATGAGTGTATATTATTTACATTGCTTCTCTTTAATCACTGATTGATATTAATTAAGAAACTAATCATATCCACAAAGTTAACAATCCCTTTGGATAGCCGCCATCAAACCCCAAATAAATGAAATGAAACAATGCCGACATTATTTTCCCAGAGTACGGATCCGTAGTACAGTTTTTATATTCGTAACTGTTTCGATTACGTCCCTTTATAATGGTGGTTTGAAAAACGAAAATTTTGTAGTAAAAATATACCGATGTTTTACCGTTAAAACAATTAAAATCAGCAAAGCGACTTGGTAAAATTACAGGGCGACTTCCACTTCTCTATTGGCACTAGTACAAAGCGAAGTGAGCAGCCACAAGGCGACTTCTTCGCCCTCCAACGTGAGCCCTGCATGCACCCACATACCAAATTATAATTGACCTATCTGGAAAGACAAAAAAGTTATGGTCCGGACAAGCTTCGCTGAGAAGAAGCAGAAGAAGTGGAAGTGGAAGAAAAAATCAGATTAAAACAATATGTCTCCCTTCGTTCGAAGGAGAGACATAATGATACATTTGTGAATAATGGGTATTAACATTCTCCAAAGTTTTAAAGTTCTTGAGTAACATTGTTGGAGGTATCAAAATTAATCCCTCATAATAAACAGATGGGTTGACAAGGCTGAAACAATAGCCCACACCTCCTCCTTCATCACAGAGCATAACACATATCAAATGTAGAAATAAATAGCTATAAATAGATGTATACCAGTTCAAATACAGCATAGTCTTCACCGAGATTCATCCCAGGGACAACACCTGGACCTCCTACTAAACCTGCTGCTATATTACTTAATATGTTACCATAGAGATTAGGCATCAACAACACGTCAAACTGTTGTGGTTTAGATACCATCTGAAATACATTTAAAAACAAGGTGAACTAAATAGTGTAATAAAATTCTTAGACAGCAGAGAACTTGACACAAAAAACTTTTGGCAATTTACATTCAATAATGGAATGAAATGCATAAATTATGTACAAATATACTATGGCCTGATATTTTATTCCACTCCCAGGGCTTGACAGATATGGTTCAGCTTGCACTGTCTATTTATTGCACTAGACCATTTTTTTTTCTTCCAATTTAATTTAATTCTTTATCTATTTTAAGAGGATTGTCGACAGCCAATGGCTCAAGCTGCTATCGTTTCTTTTATTGGTTATTTCTTATTTTAAATAAGAGGGAAAATATAATACTGTAATTTTAGATAAACAGAATCGTGTCCTGACAATCAATTTAAATATTATTGCCATTGAAGTTTTAAGTTTAAGACAATTTCAAGAAAATTTATCAAGAAGGAATTTTGTTTACCTGCATACTAGCATTATCAATAATCATATCATTAAATTCTATGTCTGGATATAAGCAGGCTATCTTCCTACAGCTTTCTAAAAATAAACCATCTCCAAGTTTCCTGAAAAAAATATAGTCAGCCTAATAGTAAAATGCACAAATTGAATTCTCTCTCCAACATCACAAAATAATATCACCCCAAAATTAAACATTTCAATGGTCTGGGGTTAAATACAAAACACAAAATATCTTCTGATATTTTTCTCGATAAATAGTGAAATTTTAAATCTGCCATTATAAGCTATAACTTCTTATTGAAGTGCCTGTACCAAGTCAGGTAAGTAAGAGGTAATGTATATGTGTGTTAGGGTTATTGATTTGACCTTTGTTTCTAAGATTTTTTTATTGGATTTTGCAACTATTACGAGTGTGGAATTATTTGTTTTTTCATTTGTTTATATTAATATCCCTTCTACATAGTAGTTTGATTAAACCTAGGCAAAATGATTTATATCTAAAGGTGATATATATGGTAACAATACAGATAATCTGAATCAATATAAAAACTAGAGGCTCACCTGATTATTCATATGTAGTTTGTGTTCAATGTTCAATGAAGTTTAGATTTAAAGAAAAATTATTATATCCATATGTACATAGGATCCGATGTTCAATAGTAACCCATTAAAGTAGGACTTTTCAATTGCTTATGGTGGCCATGTTTGTTGACGGACCGGGACGAAATGAATAATCTTCAGAGGACCTTCAATAGATGCTTCCTACAAGGTGAGCTAAAAAACAGGTATTGTCATAATATATTTATAAAACAAGGAGGAGGGTATGTTAGGGTATGTTGTTTAACACCACTTTCAACAATATTTAAGCTATATCGTGGCAGTCAGTTTTATTTGTGGAGGAAACCGGAGTACCCGGAGAAAACCACTGACCTTCCGCAAGTCACAGACAAACTTTATCACATAATGTTGTATCAAGTACACCTTGCCACGAGTGGGGCTCAAACTCACAATGTTAGTGGTGATAAGCACTGATTGTACAGGATGTTGTAAATCCCCTAAAACATGGAGAATATTTACAGGGGTTATAGTCTTACTTACATGATGTTTGCTTTATGTATAGCAGTTACTTTCTTTCTCCCATGTCTTTTAGCAAAATCAAATCCATACTTTGCTATTTTACAAGATTTTTCTGCAGTTATTATCTTTAAACTTTCAACAACTCCAGGAACATTCTGAAACATTGTGCATTTAAGTTTATTACAATCTAACAAAAATTAGATATTTAATTAAAGGACTTACAAAAAATGTATATACAATATATTAATATGCAAAGGAATTAACTATGGAAGATTGTAGAAATATATTTAATGAACAGAAGCATAGAAATTTACCCAATTGACAAACTCAGAAATGGATTTATATTACCTGAAAAGCCCGACCTCAGTAGGAATTGGGAATTCCATAAGTTTACATACGTGTGAAATCTGTTGCTCAATGGTTAAAAATCTACTGTTAAGAGCATCGATTCCACAGCTATATCCGACTATTAAATATGTTTAAACAAAATTCTATACTATGCATTTTCAGGAGATAATCCATGAAATTAGACATGTGTAGGAGAAATGAGAGTTTGTTTGACAGTGTATGGTTTTATGGTATTTAATGCCACTTTTAACAATATTTCAATTATATTGTGGCGGTCAGTTTTATTGGTGGAGGAAACCGGAGTGCTCAGAGTAAATCACTGACTTGCCGCAAGTCACTGACAAACTTTATTACATAATGTTGTACACCTCGCCATGAGCGGGATTTGAACTGACAACACTAATGGTGATAGGCACCAATTGCATATAGGTAGTTGTAAATCCAATTACCATACAATCACGACCATATGACGGCCACTGAGAGTTTGTTTGACAAGTTACATACTTGATCAAGATTCACATTTCAAACAAAATAATTTTGGTCTATGTATTCTAAGATGTATTATAGTGGAGAAAGAAACTTGCCATAAACTTTACAAGGCAAATGACTTTAAGTGATATATGTGGCCAGCAAGTATGTACATTCCTGGTTGAATGCATTGACAAATTTACCAAGAGAGTATATTGATGCAACTGAACATCTTTGAAAATTCATTTGAAATTCAAAGTAATTATCAAAAGTAAAGGCTTTAAATATGGTTACTGTGATATGAATCTTTGACATAAAGTCAACCGTACCCATTATTTAAACATTTTAGTTACCTCATGTTCCAAATTGGTATATTCTCCTTCTGTGTTTTCTCTTATCAATATTAAATCTATATCTCTGTGTCTGGTTTTTACTGCAGGAATGGATCTACACCACACAATACTTGCAAATAAGCTTAACTTTGTTCTATAAAAGAAAGAGGCAAATTAAATAGTACAAACTTGTTCAGAATTAAAACATTTGGATAATCTTAATAAAATAACAATAATGTTGTAATCCAAAAGACTTGTACAATTCGCTATCCCATTTGCTATAAAGAGCTTGGTCTCTGAGGAAAGTGAACCTGATATCTGCATAAAATTACTATTCATGTTCATGTGTAGTATCTGGTGAATAAATTATGTATATTTGTTGTCTTTTCTACTGAAACATAATTTTCATTGTTTAATATTTGTATTGTATTGTGTTATATGCCTTCAACCTCTTTGGGTGAGTGAGTGATTGTTGTTTAACGCCAACTCAGCAATTTTTCAGCTATATCATGGCGAGAACAAGTTAATGTTCAATGGGATGATGATGAGGTCTACATTGTACTAGACCAACACGCTAGCTCACTGAAACAACAGTCCGCGGATAGCCATGTCGCCCCACACGGACACATTATCCTGATTCCGCGCCAACCAGTCTTTGCTCTTTCTCCTTAATGTTGCATGCATGCTTAGTTGAGAAGCAACAATTCTATAGTCTTTGGTTTGACTTGATTGGGGCTCGAACCAACGATCAGCCGCACTCGAAGCAATCACGCTCACCATTACACCACCGATGCGGTTCAACCTCTTTGGTGTAAAATTGTGATTAATAAAGATTATACAGTAAAGCATCAATTGTCATCTTTCAGTTACAAATTCATTGTTTGATATTCTATGAAACTTATTTTTTTTCACTTTTTAATTTATCCTCTATAACAGGAGTGTGTATTATGCCCGTAATTGCTTTTCTGTGAGGAACTGTGTAGAAATTATTTTATCAACTTTCATGGGTTATGTTGTTTAATGCTACTTTCAACAATATTTCAGTTAACTGGAGTACTCAGAGAAAAACACAGACCTGCGGCAAGTCACTGACAAACTTTATCACATAATGTTGTATCAAGTAGACCTCGCCCTGAGTGGGATTCAAACTCACAACTTATGTGGTGATAGGAACTGATTGCACAGGTAGTTGTAAATCCAACTACCTTACGATCACGACCATGGTGGCCCTATCAACTTTCATAATTTAAGAAGGTAAATTGTATCAAGGCAATACAGCTTTCATGTAAGTGATTTGATTTGTGAATGTTAACAAATAAATTATAATTTGACATTTTTTGTTGATTTTTGTTTAAATAAGTGACAAATTGTATCCACATTTTGTACATCACATTAACAATAATAAGTGACAATAATGATGGATCCTAGTTATTTATATCTTTGTGTACAGACAACACTTTGAGAAATATTTTCATTAAAGGATTCCTCAAAATATACTTTATTAGCTCTATTGAGATTTTAAATGTTGTTGGGTGTTTAATTTTGTAGAATTGAATGAATCACAAAATATTAAAAAATAACTACCATATTTAGGGTTGTATAATGGGCAGGATTTTGCCCAGATTCTTTATTTTGTAGGAGGTGTGCACATTATAAACAGGAACAATGTGTTTCACTCTTTCCCAGACCAGGAAATCACATGTCTGCCATGTTTTTTTGTTTACTATTGTCAACATGCAAAGTTAAATATTTCATCATATGAAAACACCAATAAAACCCAACACATTTAATATTTTGCAACTTTATTGAAGATGAAAAGAGATAAATGGTTCTTAAATTCTCCCAGCAAATGAAACATGCTCAAAGGACTGAAAAATATATACGATTGATATTTAATTCTTACATTTCCGACGACGATTTTTTTCAAAAGCCCATGCGCATTATAGACACGAACTACGTTTTTTTCTGGAGATTTTCAAGGCCAAGAGGGGTGCGCATTATGCACCAATGCGCATTATGCAACCCTAAATACGGTATTCATAAAGTTCATTTTCCAATTTTTAAAAATAGAAATGCCAAAAATATTTATTGCCAGCAATATATATTTCATTTTTATAAATTACCATGAGTTTTCTAGGAGGAAGAAATCAGTTGTGAGTTTGAATCCCGATCAGGCGAGATGTACTCGATGCAACATTATGTGATTAAGTTTGTCAGTGACTTGGGACAGGTCGGTGGTTTTCTCCATGTATTCCGGTTTCCTCCACCAATAAAACTGATTGCCACGATATAACTGAAATATTGTTGAAAGTGGCATTAAACACTATAACCCACCCAAGAAATCATTACCTTAACTCAACGTTCATTGATGTGAAACTTGGATCATCAAATTTGGTTTCTATGTTTCCTATAAAGATAAATTTATATGGTTACAAATCAGTGAAATATTATAAAACAGATGAATACATGGTACAACTTTAAATATATGAAACCAATAGTTAATATTGTAAAGAAACCATGATTGATTGTTTACCATGGCAATAATATACTTACCTGGCTGGAGAACAGAAATCAATGTTTGAACTTCTTAAAATTTGTTTGTGTTGTATTTTCATCGCTTGTTTTATATAACTAAGGAGGAAGAAAAAGGATTGGCTAGGCTAGAAGTCAGAATAATGTGTCCTGGTGTGTTATTTGGTCTACTGTTATTCACCAATTAAATACAATGTATAAACAATTTTTCAGCTATATCCTGGCGATAACAAGTTACCTTCAATGAAATGATGATGATGCCCATGGTACTAGACCAACTCACTTAATTGGATCTTTATGGTGCTAGTTCACTGAAACAATAGTCTGTGGGTAGATATGTCACTCCACACGGACACATTATTCTGATTACGAGCCAACCAGTCTTTGCTCTTACTCTTTAAAACTGAGTGCTTAGAGGGGAAGCAGCAAATACCAATTTTATAGTCTTTAATTTAACCCGAATGGGGCATGAACCCACGATCTACCACACTTGAGGCGAGCGTGCTAAACATTACACCTGTGACCACCAATGCAGTCTAAACAATAGTAATCATCAATGAAATTGAAATTAAGTAAAGAAAGCAATTTTAATAATTGAAACACAAATTATTATTTGGTGAAATTTATGTTGAATTAGCAATGGAAAATGAAGCATTTGTGAATTTTAAACAATATTTTGGAAATTATTAATTATGAATCAGCCTGTACCAATTTCCTGCACTAAAATTGGAGGAAGTACTAGGATTTGGCCGATTTGAAATTGTTTTGAAATAAAAAACTGAAGATCAAACCTTTAATTGCAACACCATTTCTCTGCACAGAAAGAAGAGCTCCTCTCATTATTTCTGGGTTTGTTGTTGTAGAATTCATTTCTATTTCCTCAAAATCTATAGGGGCACCTGCATATCTACAATTACAATGCAAGCACAAACTAAATTTGCCGACTCTTCAGTAGTAATCAATATAAGTCACCATGATACAAATGTACCATCAAACTGATATCTGTTAAAATCTGCAGTTACTCCAAAAAAAGGTTAAACCGAAATTCAATTGACAGTAGGTATGACAATGAAGAGGCCATTTTGGAAAATGGATGAAGGATAAGAATTTCAACCAACCAGAAGGCTTGATGGCTATCTCGGAAGACTGACAAGGTCACAAGATACAAATATCGAAGAGGATCATCTAAGGGTATCAGGACAGAGAACAGAGGCCAAGGAAAGGGAAAAGGTCACTTGAGTTTAAATGTAATTTTTTTTTCAATTACAACGAATATCAAAAAACTTAAAGAGAATTCCCAGAAACCTGTTGAACTAGGTCATAATTAATACATTGTTAGTCTTTCCTAATGCTACCTATGAGAATAAAGGTACCTAATCAATTCTTTTTTCAAAAACAAATGTACAATGTGTATTTAAAAAAAATATTTTTGGATGTATCCAAGTTCCATAGCAATGAGGTAACTTATTCCAAATTTTAACACATTTTAAAGGGAGAAAATCCCTACCTTCCTACCTACCATTGTCCAACACTCATGGGTCAGGTGTGGGCAAACTAACATGCAGGTATACTACCACCCACCCACAACATCCTGGTTAACAAGGATGGAACAGAAATGTATTACTACCTGAAGACTTCTTGTACATGTGACATTAATTCTGGCCCTACTCCATCACCAGATAAAAGTGTAACTGTATTTCTACCTCCATAACGTGATAAATTCTGTAATTATAGATAAAACAAAATAACATCAAACTGAAAATTTAAATTAATGTATTTAGAATAACAGGATAAAATGAATGCCTAAATTAGATATCATATGAATCACATTAGACAGTACATTTGTAAATCAGAAATCAGTAACCAGAAAGTATTTTGGAGTTTTACATACATGTATAGAGATACAGTCAAACCTGCCCATCTCAATCAAGCAGTCACATGTATTTAAAGGTCACCTTTTTCTTGTCCTGTCATATAAAATTTTATATGTATTTAACCTCTCTTAAGAGATCACCTGTCTTCTAAGGCCACTTTTTCTTCCTACCAAGGGTGGTCTCTTAATACAGGTTTGACTGTACTCAATTAATACCTTAAGTTTATTACAAAGACATCATATAAGTAATCAGACATAAATACAAGTTTACACATTTGTCTTTGTTCAGAACATGTACTGTATCACAGTATGGCATATTTTTTTTTACAACTAGCAATGCTGCTACTATATAACTAATAATTTTAAGCACTTCCAAAAGCAAGGTATATCTAAATATCAACTAGCACTTTGCCTGCTTGATAGCATTGAATTCAAGACGTTTCCAGAGGTTGGATACACAAAATGAAATCTGACCTACATTCTGATATAACATTTTTGTTATTTTAAGCCAATGGAAACTGATATTACTGACAAATTGTCTAAAGATGGCAATGAGAGGCAAATGAAGTTAATTTATGAACACAATATAATGCATTATGAACATGAAATACATCTCTCTAAAGTGTCTTGACTCACCGTCTTTGGTTCTGTGTAAGTTGTCTGTGAAAAACTGGCACATTGTGAACTCAAAATCTATAATAAATTAAGAACAAGACCATTTTAGCAATGCATTGCTGCAAATGCATACATATATTATTTTAATTTATTTTTGGGAAAAAGGTTTATTTTCCTGAAAGTTCAATTTAATCAGACAAATTATAAATTGATAACTTACTATTTCGGGGTGTAAAAAACATCTATATATGTTTACTGAGAAAGAACATATGTGCAATTGATACATGTATATGAAATTAAGTCCACCTGAAACTCAGTTAATGGCCATTGTGATCATATGGTAGTTGGATTTACAACTACCTGTGCAATCAGTGCCTATCACCACTTAAGCTGTGAGTTCGAACCCTGTTCATGGTGAGGTGTACCCGATACAACATTATGTGATAGTTTGTAAGTGACTTGCGACAGGTCAGTGGTTTTCTCCAGGTACACTGGTTTCCTCCACCAATAAAACTGACAGCTGCGATATAACTGAAATATTGTTGAAAGTGGCATTAAACACCATAAACCACTGATCTGTCGCAAGTCACTGACAAACTTTACCACATAATGTTGTATCGAGTACACCTCGCAATGAATGGGGTTCAAACTCACAACTTTAGTGGTGATACTAGGCACTGATTGCACAGGTTGATGTTAATCCAACTACCATACGACCGTTCTGTTCTATTAAAAATAGACATTAACGCATCCAATAAATCTTAAAGTATTAAAGCACATTGTTTATCCATGTCAATGTCATCTCATTGTCAAAAACATATGCTAATGATGGATCATTTATCTTACAATTACTATTAGGATAAAATAGTGTATTATACTTTGAATGCAAAAGGGTAGGGTTTCGTGATATTAAAGAATGAGTACCGTATTTTGAAAAATCGGTTCATGTGTCTATGATGAGACACTGCCACTGGGTATAAAATAAGTGAACTCAAAGCCCAAAGCAGACGACAAAGCAAACTTTTAGCATTTACACGACTAAACAGAATAGACGATACTTTTTACCCGTTCTAAAATAAGTAAAATATTAGCTCTTGATATTACCGAACATTTCCCTGTTTCCTTCTTTGCCAAATTTAAAATCCTCGGCAGATTTCTGGCCAAAGACCGGTGCATTTTGTTATTTTCTGAAATATGACCGGAAGTTCAATGTGACCTTCAACTACACCGGAAGTAACAGAAAAGTAGATGAAATCCCGACCTCAAGAATGAATTTCTGAACAAGACGAAGTAGAAAATATATTTAAAACAACAACATGCATTGTATTATTTATACGTAGACATCAATAAGGTACATTTTTAAACAGAAAGAAAATGCAATGGTGCACGAATCTGATCATGGGACATATAATGTTACATTATAACTGAAAAATAGATGTTCTCCAAACACAAAATGTTCATGCTAAATAGTAAAATACTTCTTAGCTCAATAATATTCAGGATTTTTTTTTATTCTAGAAGGACATAGCTATCAGTAATCAGGTTTTTTCTCTACTGACCATGAAATAACTGAAAATCAAATTTCTTCTGTTCATAACTGGTGTCTTATTCTGCCAAATATTACCACTACCAGTACCAAGGCACATAACTGAAATAAATTGTTTTTATGCCATTGAAAAGGATAACTTAAAAACAAATTTATCAATTTAGAAGATGTTTTTACGAAAAAATGGCATATAAAAAATGTAAGGAATATGAAATTTTCGGACACCGTTAAACTTATGAACAAAAATCTTGTTCGATATTAAAAGAAATGTTGTTCATATATTAACTATGGAAACGATACACTCGAGTCATTCCAACGTACAAATGAAGATTTCTTCATTCTGCATCGATACAACCCTTAAAATCACATTCAATCAAATTACATCCGTACTGTGATCATAAAATCTTGAAAATTAGCTAAAACTTGCGGCCTCTTAGGTTCATAACCGGTCTCGCATACTGAAGGACACTGCAATTGTGCATGTCATCACATCTCCTTGTGTAATTACATCAATACGGGAACTACGTCATAATATTGTGTGTACTGGAATATTCCATTCCATAATATGGGGTTAGGACTTTGTATTACAGTTAACGAAGTTACATCACTTTATATCGTTCATAGCAACTGGACACAGCGATAGTCTAGTCATCAATATATGCCGATAAGACTGGCTTTGTGTATTTTACATGCTGATTCAACCATCCAAGATATTTTTCTGTCCCATTAGACCTTATATTTGCAAGAGATCCAATGAAATGTATGCCTCAAAAAAAATAATTGCATATTTTTTTCTTCACTCCGTGTTGGACACCGATGTTATGAATATCATTCTAATATTTACCAATGATTTCTAAGTAAACATGACAATTTTATAGGGATATTATGAAGTAAATAAGTACTTCAAAGTCAAGTTTATTCATTTTATGTACAAACATGTAATAATCACAAAAACATTAGTTCTGATACATCTTGATGTAAATATTGTACATGTGCTACATGATGTAACATTTCCGGTCTGATTTTCAGCAAGTTTTTTTAGGAAAAATATTAATTTGTATGTAGAGTAAATCAAAATTTCCCGCTGTGAAAACTATGGAGAAGAAGAGTCCAAAGTCCAATTTTTGACGTCACTCGCATTCATTCGGAATATATTTATTTTCATTGTCAATGTAATTGGTAAAAAATAAAACAAGAGAAGATACAAAAAGTGTTTTATTTAGTAACATACGACAACAAGAGTAACAGATATTATAAATAGAATGAGAGATTCTGTAGTCAAGTCCGGAATTGACCCGTGTCCTGGAATACCCGGATTTACCCTACTGCAATTTTTTTTTAATTTTCCATGATTGCCATTTATAGATTCACTGATTTTTAGTGTACACTATGATATAAAGGCATTTAAATAATATTTCCAGGACATGAGTAAAAAATAACATATTTTAGTCATAGGTAGTGCTGTACCCATGATCAGATTTGTGCACAATGACGTTTATTTCCTTTATTTTCAGCATATATTGATAAAATTGCCAACTTATGTGCTTCATAATCAAGACAAATAGAAATGACAATGTGCAACCATTATGTAATAATAATCAAATTCAAATTATATGATAGGTGTGATCATGATCATAAACGTACATATAAAATACTATACTATTTTGACAATGAAGTGACAATATATGATATATAATATGATAATATTATTGAACCAAGTGAAAAATCACTATCAGCCATCAGTAATTGAGTAACATATTGATATTAAACAGATTTATAAGGTGGAAGCTATTCATAAATATCACAAGTACCGATAACAAAGAAATAGGATTTTTCCCAAATGGAACTTTAATTATGTTAACTATTACATGTGCAGAAACCTGTAATTTTGGGTTTTTTCTGAATCTCCACATCATGTCATAAGACATAATGAATAGTGGGAAACTAGAAAAATAGTCAGCATTGTACACGTCATTTGTTCTGTCTACATTTTAGATGGCAGTTAACAAGATGTTTATTATAGCCCTGAAAAGACAGGATATTGACAGAGCATTGTCACTGATAATAACTCCAGGATATAATGTAAACTCTACAACATACAAGGACTGCACTCCTCTGATTCTATCAACAAAATTAGGTAGTTTTCCTCATACATGTACAGGGTATATGCACACTTTTGATATCAACAACATATTGTAATAGGATTAGTGATACTGTCAACAAGAAGTTGAACTATAGACACAACAACATTAATCACCAAAGACACCATGATCATGCCTCTGCAAAACCTTAAACACCAAAACAAAAATATATGCAATGACGGACAACATGATAGAAGTAGATAAAAATCAAGGTCCTGGCTTGGAATGTTAACAGGCACAAAATGTTGTGGGCTTGGATTGATTAATGGGACACAACCATCCCCTTTGAAAACTACTGATATCTAGACCTCCACTGACCAGTAGAGTGAGTGAGGGATTGTTGTTTAAGCCAACTGAGCAATTTTTCAGCTATATCATGGCGAGAACAAGTTAATTTTCAATGAGATGATGATGATGTCCGATTTTTACTAGACCAACACGCTCAATTGGATTATTATAGTGCTAGCTCACTGAAACAACTGTCTGCAGATAGACATGTCACCCCACTTGGACACATTATCCGACCCTAATTCAGAACCAACCAGTCTTTGCTCTTTTTCCTTATTAACTCTGCATGCTTATCGGAGGAGCAACAAATACCAATTTTATAGTCTTTGGTTTGACCTGATCGGTGCTCGAACCCACTATCTACCGCTCTAAGGCGAGCATACTAACCATTACACTGCCAATGTGGTTTCTGACCAATAGATGATTACTACATTATATTAGGGGCCGTCGTGGTTGTGATCTTATTATAGTTGGATTTTATAACTACCTTTATCAGTTTATGCAATCAGTGCCTATCACCACTAACATTATGAGTTTGAATCCCGCTCAGGCAAGGTGTACTCGATACAACATTATGTGATAAAGTTTGTCAGTGACTTGTGGCAGGTCGATGGTTTTCTCCGGTTTCCTCCACCAATACAACTGACCGCCATGATGTAGCTGAAATATTGTTGGAAGTGGTGTTAAACACCATAAACCTAAACCAAACCTTAACTGTGAACATGCTTAGAATGTTAGATATGATGGTTGATATTTCTAATTTACTTAATCTCAGTTACTCAGTATGACCTTCAAAGAGCGACAATCTTCGTGAGAGACCAGATACAAAAAGAAATGGACTGTCGAATTGTTGGAATTCAATTTGCCATATCATAACAGTAAAAACACAAAATGTATAACACTGAAAAATTAATTGTTGTTAAATTCAGAAATTAGGTTGCTAATAATATGGTTTTATATGTTTTCATGTTGAAGCTAATTGGCTTGTTTACCAGTATGGTCACTTAATTTGAAGTATAAGAATTTCTGAATAGTTTATATCCATTTTGCTCTGTATTGTTATAGGATGATAGTGAAAGTTGTTACTATGAGCTAATTATTATAACTGAATAAACATACATCAATTTTCTTTGTAACAGTATAGTGAATCTATTATTCTCTAGGGAGCAGTCTTCCCTATACATGTATAAGAAAAAGAACAAAGGCCTACTCTTTGTCCTTTGTTGTTAATTACATGATCAATATATATATATATCAGTTGTCAATTTTCATGTGGGTATAATCTTGGTCTATTTCTTGTTCCAAAGAAATGCATGAAAATTGTTCTCTACAAAATCTTTCAGTAATATTATGGTAGTACAACAAAATAAGGCAATATTTGAAAATTACATCACAGCAATAATTTTTTAATATGAAATTTAAAAAAAATACTATCTTCCTATGGAAATGCCCTTTCACAATAAATATAATACAATGAAAATAAAACCAGAAAGAATAAACATGTTCTTTATTGTTACAGGTCTAGTAAAAGTTGTGAAACAATTAATATCACTAGGGGCTGATGTTAACTGGCGGGATAAAAATGGCAGATCTGCTCTCACACATGCCTGTATATCAGGTAACACAGACATTATCAAGGAAATTATCAGTGCTGGGTGTAATATGAACAATGTAAGTACATAAATTGAAATTTAGAAAAGGTTTTTTTGGGGGTTTTTTCAGCAAACATTTTGCTCCCAGGTTTTATAAGGAAAACTTAGTTTTCAAGCAAACGTTTGTGTTAATGAATTATTTTCACAAAAGCCAGATACATGTATCATTGAAAAACACCAACATCTTAAATATAAATGTTTACAAAATGCATTCTATATATATTAAGATGGCAGTATAAGGGTACAAGGAACTTTCATTTAAATGAGACAAATTGAATATGCATGTAGTTAGTCAATTAAGACTATTATTACTGACTTGTCATTGCTTATATTTGTTTGTTTAGTTGCAATATAAAAAGATTGATTGTACCGGTATAAAAAGCTTGAAATTGTAATTGCAAATTTCTTAATCATCATTGTATTGCACTACAGCATTAGATAATGTGATTTATAAGAATTTCTTATAAATCACATTATCTAATGCTGTAGTGGCTTATTAAGAAATTCATAATGTTGGGTTTTTTTTTCAGCCAACTAAATTTGGAGACAGACCTATCCATGAAGCAGTAGTACATGGGAGAATTGGGGCTATAGAGGAGTTACTGCAGGCTGGTGTAGATATAAATTCTAAAAACTCCATCACAAAACAAACAGCTTTACAGTTAGCAGTACTTGCTGAACAGAAAGAAGTTGTTGATCTTTTGATTCAGAAAAATGTGGCAATAGACATGTAAGTTTTGTGATGATTTTTATTTGTTATTCACATGACACAAAGGGTCATATAAGCTTTTAACATCACTTTGAATCCATCATCGTTATCCAACAATATTGCAAGCTTCTTTTCCAAAACCACTTGGCCAATTGAAGCATGGTATGAATGTTATTAATAAAAACGTAGATATAAAATTTGTCAAATAATTTAAAGTTTAATTTGTTGGTCCTCTACAAAGTTTGTATTTTTTGTTTTGATTGGAAATCCAAGGTGCAAGAACAAGGGGCCCCAATGTGTCAAAACATGTGTTTTCTGATTTTTGATTGTGAAATGTTTATTTTTCAGCCATTTTTTATGGGTTTTTTTTTTCGTAATCTTCCTTATAAAATTCTCTTTCTATAATGTGTCAACAAATTTTGTATATGGGGGTCAAAGAGACAAATACCCAAAATTGACTTGTTGATGATGTCTCCTCTGTACTAGATCACTGCCTGGGTTGGATTTGTATAGTAGCAGCTCACTGAAATAACAGACCACAAGTGAAGTAGACATGTCACACTTATTGCTGTTTAGCTTAAAAGACAAGCAGCAAATAACAATGTTATAGTCATTAGTTTGACAAGGGATTAAACCCACAATCTACCACACTTGATTGATTGATTGATTAATACCAACTTGATCAGTTTTTCAGCTATAACGTGGTGTTACCACACTTGAAGCCAGCATGCTAACCTTTACTCAACATCAGCATTCTGTAGAACATTATACTACTAGTATTTTATTTGTTCTGAAATAATCGGTATTAAGTCACATGGTGTTCCATCCAATTTAACTGACCTTATGACATTTTCTGTTTCATTAACTATGAATGAATGCCAGTTAAATAATTATTTATCATTTTTTTTCAGTCCAACATTTGAAGGTGAAACAGCATTACATTACGCAGTACAAGTCAATGACTTCAGAATTGTTAAAAGTTTGATAGCTGCTGGTGCTAGTGTACATAAGAAAAACTATATTGGGGAAACACCTTATCTTCTAGCAGTACAGGAAGGGAAAATTGACAATGTGAAAACTTTGATTTTAGCTGGTTGTAAGATGTATACGTCCTCATATCTGTCCCCACTAAGTTTAGCTTGTACAAATTACAACCCAAAGATGGTCCAATATCTAATGTCAGAAGGATACAATGCAAGTGAGGACAAATCTTTTAGACAACACTTATACGTAAAAATGGAGGAGAGACATCCAGAATTGTTAGACTATGTTTATTATAGATGTAGTAATCCATGCACCTTGAAGGAACATTGTCGTATTTATATTAGACAGATGTTAAATAATAGAATGGAACATGCTGTTCCTCAGTTAACATTACCAAAGACTCTAAAGGAATGGATTTTAATGGATGTCATATATTAGTGATCATTGCTACGCTGTTATCCTTTTTTCGTCTAGTATAGTGAAGAATTGCTCATTCATTGTACATGTACACATACAGTCAAACCTGCCTGTAAGTGACCACCTCTATTAAGTTACAGTCAAACCTGCCTTAGTGACCACCTCTATTAAGCAATAACTTGTATTATGTGACCTTAATTTTAATTTCCCTTCACAGTGCACTTCATATCAATTAAACCTGTATTAAGCGACCACCTGTCTTATATGACCACATTCCACTCTTCCTTTGGAAAGTCACATAAGACAGGCTTGACTGTAATTCGAAATAATCTTGCCTTAATTGTCTTCCGAGTATAGCTTAATCTTGTGAAGAAAGACTATTTCAGTTGTTTAATTTTTGGAAACTTATGTTGCTGTGTTTACAATAAAAAAAACAATATTCCTGATTCCTGACTCCTGACTATGGAAATAAAAACATATTCCTCAACCCAAAATTTAATCAATTTGTAATGTAAATCTGTCATAATCACATTTCTTCTTTAATGCTAATAACACGATAGGTATTGATGTTTTTTTCATTGATTACAGAAGTTATGAAATTTTAGAAAAAGTTACAATTTTTTTTTCCAGCTTTTATCATATATTTTTTCAAGATATATATTAACGTTTTCCGTCATTTAGCATTCCTCGTCCATCTATCCATCATTTGTTTACTTTTAAAATTTCATCTTATCTTTACAAGAGGGCGGTACAACGTGGAGTACAAGAACGTGAAAAAAAATTGAAAACACAAAGAACAGAAAATTATTTTCTACAGGAAAGAAGAATGAAAAATAAAATGAAAAATTTCATTATTACTGATATTTTTACACTCAGAGACAAACTTTGGTGACACTCGTACTCCTGTTAAAGTCAAATCCTCGTGCATGGTGGAAAGTTTTGTCACCCTACATACCCTATTTTTTTTTCAAGAATGTTATCTGAAGCACAAGTAATTTTTCATTCTTAATAATAAAGGAAATATTGATGTACAGTCAAGCCTGTATTAAGAGGTCACCTTTGAGACAAAGAAAAAGTGGCCTTATAAGACAGATGACCTCTTAAAAGAGGTTCAATTGATAAGAAAAATGTGACCTTTTAATACAGGTGACTGCTTAATAGAGGTGATAGCATGGGCAGGTTTGATTGTACTTTGCAATTGATTAATTTTTTAAGTCAACATGCAACTCATTTAATGTTTAACATCATGATCAGATGTATTGATTTTTTTTTGTTTTATGTTTTTTTATCAGGCTTACCATGAATACATGTAATTTTATGGTTATAGCATCATGTCAAAGACAAATCAGCTTTTCTGTTGACTGGATTTGTAATATAACATAGATAAGTTGAGAAATGGAGAATACTATACAAATATAGGGCCTAAATTAAAATGTTGTTTGTTTGCCGTCAGCCGACCGACCCAAAAAAATCCGCACGACTCAAAAGATTTTATTGCCGTTTTTAAAAAAAAAATTATTTTCGTTCCGGTTTCCGGTATATTCGGAATTCTTGTAGTCTTTCCATAGTTCGTGTCGATAACAGCCGTTAATATTAAATACTTTTTAAATTTTACCTGTACAAACAACAAGTACGAACGTCAAAAACCTGGCCCTAAAAGAAAATAACAAAATATCCATCAAAGTCAATGATCTAGGACATATATCATGCAAATGATATTGCAGCTTAGGACCGTTTGATAGCATGCTGAACTGACTGATTAATCCTGCCCCATTTCTGTGTCTGTCCTCAACCCAGATATCAAAAACGTAATCAAACATTACAATTTACAAACAATAAATAAATAATAACAATTTCTGGTTACATATTATAGGCAAATAATTGAAAATAAAAGAAATAAATATATTAAAGTAAAGAAAATAGATATTCTAAAATAATATACAATTTCTTCCATTTATGAAAATTTACGATATTTGATCAAAACAAGTCTCATTAATATCTATCACCACCATGACTTGATTAACTGCTACATAATATCTGTGTCACAAATGACCACAGATATGTTCCTTTTGATGTAATCACAATCCTGTCCTTTCCTCATTCATGACATATCACTGAGTTTGTAGCGAGAGTGGAATAGGAACTGCTTACCCTTTCTGAACACCTGTATTCATCCCTTCCCATTTTTGAGTGAGATTGGAGTTGCACGATTTTTAGTTTTCCGTGTCGTGTTTTGTAGATCATGGTTTGTCCTTTTTCTTTTAGCCATTGTATTGTCTATCGAGTGCGGTAGATCGTGGGTTCGAGCCCCGGTAGTTGCAAACCAAAGACTATAAAATTGGTATTTGTTGCTTCTCCGCTAAACACACAGAACACATGCAATATAGCCCAAAAAGTGCAAGGTTCATGTATCTAAATCTGAAACAGAAACATGCACGGATGTCTATTTAGCTTCATGCATGCTCAGTACATGTATATTCATACTCATACTGTAGTGTATACTTAATATTTTAAGCATACAAAAAATGTATGTCTGGTTCAGAAAAATAAAATAATATACCTACCTACCTACCCACACAAAACAATCTGAGTCGGAGAATGGCAAACAAACTATTTTAATTTAGGCCTAGCCTTCCATTGAGGTCAGTACATGGATTTATAGACCTATTATACAATTGATTACTCCTTAAGAAGTCAATACCAGGATATGAGGACCTCAAGACCTGGCACTCAAGGTGACCTGACCTGATACGGGGTGATATAGGGTTCTCGGGTTGATACGGCATGTGATACAGATTTTGACATGTAATATTCAGTATTTATCGACCCGTTAAAAGTATATTGACCGAGGAAATCCTCGGTCAGTATACTTTTAAGGAAATCCTCGGTCAGTATACTTTTAACGGGTCGATAAATACTGTCAAGTCCTCGGTCAATATACTTTTAACGGGTCGATAAATACTGTCAAGTCCTCGGTTAATATACTTTTAACGGGTCGATAAATACTGTTAAAAGTATACTGACCGAGGACTTCCTCGGTCAATATACTTTTAACGGGTCGATAAATCCATGTATTGACCGATATTAAAAGGCGACAATTGCTTTATTATTTTTTGTAACACTGGAAAAAAGTAGGTTATAATTGTTTTATCATTTTTCAATATTAAAATTTTGAAATTTTATGAAAACTGAAATTTTGTTAACTTTTTGAAAATTTTAATATTTTGAAAATTTTGAAATTTTTCGAAATTTTGAAAAAATTGTTGTTTTTTCAAATTCAAAAGCACATGACCTGATCCATTTAATATCATAGATACTTGTACTAATTCAGTGTGTACAAATTTATATTACTAATTCAGCGTGTACAAATTTATATTTGCATTCTGCTTGCGTTTGTAAAACTTATGTGCCACTTTCTGTTTGTGTTACGTCATTGCAACGGACGTAGAAAACGTTTGGCTACTAAATTTTTTAATTTTGTCGGGATTTCGCCCACCGCTAAATAGATCGTTCAATATGAAATCCTGCCTTGCAATATTAATAGGTTATTATATGTACAATATGGAAAGATATTGTACAAGTACAATATGGAAAGATATTGTACAAGTCTGTATTGTATTGAAAACCCTTATTGGACGAGACGCCGCAGGCTGCCGAGTCCAATACAGGTTTTCAATACAATACGGACGAGTACAATATCTTTCCATATTGTACATAACACTGTATAATGACCTATTTATTATACAGCTGAAATGATCAATACTATAACAACAATTCTATGTTTAACTTTTAATACAGTCTAAATAGAACAACTGCACAACAGTATTTCATTAGGAAAATGTTCTGTATTAATACAGATCTCGTAATCTCTAAAAATTAATTAAAAACAGCAAAATAACTGATCATTATTCTAAACAATTTTCTTTTTTTTCCTCAAACTGTTAAATATCGAACAAGTTAATTTGATTGTAGATTAATGTTAACATTGAATGTCAAAAATCAACGAGTTACTTCCCTTACATAATGTACAATACGAAAAAAATACGGACTTATCGGGATAGCTTGAATAATCCAGTTGTTATATTACTCTCCCGCTAGTCACTGCATCCAGCGATAGTGCCGATAGAGGGCACAGTATTATTTGAGTCATTATCGGGACGTCAAATACAGAAAAAATACGGCTTCCGGTTGTACAATACGGGAAAAATAATGTACGGTCACATGTCTTAAATGGGTGTTTTTGATTGGATTAAAATTATAGCTGTATAATAATAATAGGTTATTATACAGTGTTATGTACAATATGGGAAGATATTGTACGAGTCTCATCTGTATTGTATTGAAAACCGGTATTGGACGAGACGCCACAGGCATCAAGTCCAATACGGGTTTTCAATACAATACGGACGAGTATAACACTGTATAATGACCTATTTATTATACAGCTGAAATGATCAATACTATAACAACAATTTTATGTTTAACTTTTAATACAGTCTAAATAGAACAACTGCACAACAGTATTTCATTAGGAAAATGTTCTGTATCAATACAGATCTCGTAATCTCTAAAATGAATTAAAAACAGCAAAATAACTGATCAACAATTATTCTAAGCAACTTTTTTTCCCTCAAACTGTTAAATATCGAACAGGTTAATTTGATTGTAGATTACAATTAAAAATAATTTACTAGCAGATTACAAAAACCAACGAGTTACTTCCTTTGCATAATGTACAATACGAAAAAAATACGGCTTCCGGTTGTACAATACGGGAAAAATAATGTACGGTCACATGTCATATATCGGTGTTTTTGATTGGATTAAAATTATAGCTGTATAATAAGACGATTTATTACAAAAAACGAATTGTATGGTTTTATAATACTGTATAAAACCATAAATGTAATAATTCTTAAATTATTTTCTCCTAATATTTTTATTAGCATAATGTCCAGTTTAATTGTCAGGTTTCTGAAGTTGAATTTGATTTTTTTTATACATTATTGTAAACATATCAAGATTTATTGCATCACTTGTATATGGAAATGAACATGGCAAAGTAAACATAATAACAGTGTATACATGTATGTATTTCAAGGTGACATTTGTAATACAGTACTTTACCACTCTTACAATCGAAATTTTGCCTTGTAAGAGGATTGGTCTATCTTGAGAGGGAACAGTTTGGTAGTATTTTACTATCTCCTCAGTGCATCTGAAATCTGACCTGAAATGAGGGATGGCCCTATGAAGAAATGATTGACAACTATGATATTTGAAAATCATTTTTACATACTTATGGCAGTCAATACATTATAATAAGTGTAGGATACATACTGTGGTGGTGTGTTACTATCAAGTGTAATCATAGGGATCAAGAAGTAATACATACACAAGTGTTTACTAGTAATGTTAGATAATCTCTCATGTTCATGTACATCCATATCTTTTCTTACTAATAGCTCAACATAAACTTCATAGTACAAAATAAAAACACTGTAGTCCAAAATTAGGTTATAAAGAAGGATTTGAGAAAAATAATTCACCATTGAAGCTATAGAATGGCCTCAGAGATATAGATGTCACTTACAAAATGTATCTAGAGTTACCATCTTTTGGTGTCTATTAAATGCATTGGTGCATCCTCCCCAAAAAATCTGGTGAAAATTCTAGTTCCTATCTATAAAACGCAGGAAGATTCAGTAAAACATGCACGGTAGAAATCCTCGTTAAAACATAAGACCGCATTCTATACGTAGCAAAAGACGGTACATGGGATGTTTATAGCTGAACTATAAAATATAAAGGTTTGGTTAAGGTTTATGGTGTTTAATGCCACATTCAACAATATTTCAGTTATATCATATCAGTTTTATTGGTGGAGGAAATAGGAGTACCTTGAGAAAACTACCGACCTGGCGCAAGTCACTGACAAACTTTATCACATAATGCTGTATCAAGTACACCTCCCCATGAACAGGGTTCGAACTCACAACTTTGGTGGTGATAGGCACTGATTGCACAGGTAGTTGTAAATCCAACTACCATACAATCACGACCATGATGGTCCCTACAAAACAAAACATCCATGATATCATCAGATTGTAGTATTAATAGTGAGTGGCCTGTTGATGTCTGTCAATTCATTTTTTTTATGATTTTGAAATAATTTAGTTTTATTTTGTTGATTTGTTGAAGTTATTAGTTAATAAGTGTACATGTGTTTATTTTCTTCTGTTTTAAATTTTACTTTTGTTAAAATACAAAATCAGTGAATAAAGAACCACAACTATTTTGTTTAGTTTTTAATACATCTACATTGTCTTGGGTTAGGGTAGGTTTATGGTATTTAACACCATTTCAACATAATTTCAGTTTTATCATAGCTGTCACTTTTGTTGGTGGAGGAAACCGGAGTACCGTAGAAAACTACTGGCCTTGCGCAAGTCAAGTCGCTGACAAACTTTATCACATATTGTTGTATCGAGTACACCTTCCCATGAAAGGGGTTCGAACTCACAACTTTAGTTGTGAAAGGCACTGATTGCACAGGTAGTTGTAAATCCAACTACCATACGATCACGACCACTACAGTGTCTTTTGTTCAAACACTGTAAAAGGAGTCGACTGATGCAATCAGAAAACGGCATCTCAATATACATATCAGTTGACTGAGTGATGCAATCGGAAAACAGCATCTCTATATACATATCAGTGAACTGTGTGATGCAATCCTAAAACGGCATCTCTATATACATATCAGTCGACTGAGTGATGCAATCAGAAAACGGCATATTATTGCTGTTTTACATATTTCTAAGCCATGGAAATGGAAAAAAAACAATAGCAATTTTTTTTTTTAAAGGGGGTAGGGTGTAAAAAGGGGGGATGCTGTGTCCTGTCCCCAAGCACCTGTGATTCATTTATATTATCCATGCTGTATAAATCATTTCATCGGTTGTGTTTCAGTAAAATTAAACGCTGATTCTTTACTATAAAGGAATAGCTACTTATGTCGTTTTCTCAAAAGACTAAACATATAGCATTAGTTGGAGATTTTAATTCAAGAACTTCGAATCTGACTGATTATATTTTACCTGGTGAAGAAATGATTAATGAAATCTTAGACATTGTTGATGATGTTATAGAAAGTATGTTCTCCCATCAAATACTCCAACATCATGATATTCCACTTGATAGGTACAGTGAAGACCGAGCTCGTCCTAATACATATGGCATGGATTTGATCGAACTCTGTAAACATTGCTCCCTTTTTACACAGGCGCTCGTGGCACGGACTTACCCCCCCCCCCCCCCTTTTTTCTAACTTTCTGTTTAGATTTATTTTCAATAAAATTTCTTTATTTCTTTATTATTTCATCTCTTTTTCCTTATTTTAACTTGTTCGTGTCAATATTCATACAATCTTATGTTAACATCAAATTGCATGTGTCGAAGATGATATATTGTTTTGAATGACGTGTGAAAATCTGATATGATTTTAAATGGATCAATCACAAAGTGAAATGATAGATGCAATAATATATAATAAATGAATAAACAAAATCTAAAAAATGGTAAAAAGCAGCTGGTATTGATAATTTTGTAAATGAATACTCAATATTCACAACCTAAATTGATATCAATATATTGTAAACTTTTTAATATTGTTTTTGATACTGGGATAATCCCTAAAAGTTGGTTGACTGGTATTATAAGATCTGTCTATAAAAATAAAGGTAAAGTAGATGATCCTGATAATTACAGGGCTATTGCTCTCATTAGTTGCCTTGGGAAGCTTTTTGCCTCTATAATTAATACTAAATAGATTGACCTTTTTATCAAATGAATTTGAAATTATTTCTAAAAACCAGTCTGGATTTAGAAAAGGGTTCTCTACTACAGATAATATATTTATTATGCATGCTCTTGTGTCTATTTATTTCTCATTGGGAAAACACTTTATTGTACATTTGTTGATTTCCGTAAGACATTCGACACTGTATGGCGAACTGGCCTCTGGAAAAAATTGCTTAAACATGATATAAATGGTAAAAGCTTTAAAATTATCTATAATATATAAGACAATATTAAATCTTGTGTTCTTTATAATTATAAGCAATCGACTTTTTTTCTTGTATGACTGGTGACGAAAACTTGCCCCTCCCTCTTTTTTTATTTTCTGTGTTTTTAAACGATTTAGAAGACTATTTTAAAAATGTAGCTGGGTGTCCACTAAAAATTGTAAAGGAAAAACTTGAAGCTAATCTTCATACATTTATTGAGATTTTTGTCTTATTATATGCAGATGACACTAATATTTTCAGAATCAACGGAGGGTATGCAATCAGCACTAAATATATTTCAGTCATATTGTGATAAATGGAAATTAACTGTCAAGGTTAACAAAACCAGAGTCCTAGTTTTCAGTAAGAGAAAATGTCAACAAAATTTCGATTTTACATTAAACGGTGGAAAAACTGGATGTAATAGATTCTTTCACATATCTTGGTATTACCTTCAAATACAATGGTTCATTTGTGGATGCCAGAAAGAGACTTGTAGAGCAAGCTCAAAAGTCACTTTTTACCATCTACAAAAAAATCAGAAACCAAAATATACCAATAGATTTGCAACTGAAATTGTTTGATTCATTAGTAGAACCAATTATACTTTATGGTTCAGAAGTTTGGGGTTTTGAAAATATACAAATCATGGAAAAAATAAATCTAAAATTGTGTAAGAGAATTTTAAATCATATCTACGCCAAATTATATGGTCTATGGTGAATTGAGTAGATATCCGCTAGAAATCAGGGTTAAGCTGAGAATGGTCTCGTTTTGGACGAAACTTGTTCAGAGCGAGAACAAGCTCAGTAGTATCCTTTATAGACTTATGTTACAAATTCATCAAAGTGGAAATCATGATTTTAAACGGATATTTTTTGTCATGTCAATTTTTGATAATACTGGTCTTAGCTATATTTTTGCCAATCAATTGAATATTAATATACATTCACTGAAACCTGTTTTAAAAGAACTCTTATATGATCACTTTATTCAACAATGGTTCACATATGTTGAAAACTCATCTCGTGGTGAATTTTACTCGATCTTCAAATTTGAATTTGGATTTGAGAAATACTAATCAAAATTATCAGTCAAAAATAGGATTAATTTATCAAAATTTAGATGTTCAAATATGAAATTCCCCATAGAGACTGGAAGATGGCAAATTATTACTAGGAATGACAGAATGTGTACTTTCTGTGGAGAGAATATTGGAAATGAGTTTCATTACTTGTTTATATGCAAGCATGAATTAATCGCTGCTTTAAGATCAAAATTTATCCCTAAATATTACACTTCAAATCCTACCATCCATAAGATGAAAGGATTACTTTCATTCTGTAATGTGCCACTTCTTAAAAATATATCGTTATTTATCAGTAAACTTGTGTTTTTTTTTCTAAATTATGTTTTTCTTGTTCTCATAGAAATCGTTTTGTCATTAATCGCCAGTGTACAAATATATATTGTATTATTGAATTTCTGTATTTTGTAATTGTAATCACATGTTAATGTTGTCATGTTTTTCTTTATATTTGTACATGTAATATGACCTCATGTTGCACATTTTCATGTGTCTGAGTGTACTAATAAAATCTTGAAATCTTGACTTATCAATTAAATGTAGGTTGTTTTTATTCATTTTAATATTAGCACCTGGTAGTTTCTAAGTGGTTCTACATATTAGCAGAAAGGCAGTGTCTCTGTATACAACTGAAAGTTTTGTATGATTAGCCACCAAAATCGTACAATTTTCTTAATTCTACTAGAAAGTGCTAAAAATAACTTTAAATAGTTCTGACAATGAACTTTTTTTTATGTAACATGCCTTCTTTATTAAAATTCAAGTCATGGGTACCGCATCTTTCTGGAACAAATATTAATGATAATAATCTGCTTGTTGTCGAATCATTAAACATTTTTAATAAAATTTTACAGGAAGAAGGAATATATGTTTAGCATTTGTTTTTGTATTAAGCATTTTTAACAGTTTGATTTAGTAACGATTTCGTAAATACATATATAACTATTTTGACAAATTTAAAGTAAATTACACGATATTCTATGATTTACCACTATTTTTCCATGTAGTAAAATTGAAACGTATGAAAGTAAAATTAAAGGAAAGCTTTAATCTTTTACTGATGAAAATTTATCCCGATTTTTCTGAGATAACCAACATTAAGATGTGTTTATCATCAAAGGAAAATAATTCACCCCATGCATGTTGTCAAGTAGTCTTTTCGATTTTGAAATCTAAAATTAAAAGAATTATCCTGATTTTTTTTTGTCAGATGCTACATGTTACGTGTTGATATGTAAACAATGCACTTTACTGCATTGGAAAGGTAAATGTACGGAATATAGACTCTGTTATTAGTCACGCCAAAAAGGAGTTGACAACAATATCATTTGTAGCGTCTGTTTGTATTTAAAAACCAGATTTATTTCAATAAACATTTATCAATATGTGTAATAAGGTTTGTCATACGGTCAGAGAAAATGCGCTAACAGTGAATTGCTCTCTTATTTTTAAATCGAAGCGCCAATGCATCGTCCATCTTTTTTTCTATTTTTTCATTTAAGATAAAAGATAAGACAAATATTTCTCTTACATTTGTACATTCAAAATTTTACACTTACAACAGGGTAGTATTACACGTAAAGTTAGGACAATTTTTACGCTTAAAATTATCGTAAGTATTTTTGTGAATCTCTTTTTAATCTTAGTTTTACACTTACGACAATTTTTTATCGTAAGAATTTGTGCATAAAGGGCTACAGAATCCCAACCAGGCACTTAAGTCATTTAAAGGCCCGTGCAATACCTTTGACTTTAGTCCGAGATTCCTCTGTCGTTTAACGGCATTGATAATCTTGCTGTAGCCGTTCAACGACAGAGGGTGATACATACGGAAACCATCAAATTTGCCTCACAGCCATAGTATCGGCACATTTCCACGTTTCGTGGCTATCGGATTTTATTTTCTATCATAAACCTTATATAAATCGCTTCACCAATCATTTTTCTATTCATTCATAACCATCTTACCCTCAGAAAGTGGTGTTACACTCCATTACAGCACGATTTTGCCTTAGATCCTATTATTCCGCCATTTGACTTCCATTTTCGAATCTACACACGTGATCTCGCGATACTAACTGAATGATGACAGCAACGCATTGCATGATGGGAGCTAATTAATGCAGCGTGCCAAATTATTTGGAGCATTATTTGCATACGTAAACAACATTCAAATCACATGGAAGACGATACATTTAAGCGTATTCTACAGGACAAACAGTCCATCTACAGATCAAAGAAGAGCAGAAGGAAATTATACAGAATGTGTTGGAAAGAAAAGATTCAATGGCAGAGTGTTACCAACGGGCTTCGGAAAGAGCATGTGTTACGTTCCCCCTTTTTGTTTTTGGACAAGGTACTACATTTTTTTTTCTTATGGTTATCTGTAATTCACTAAATTTGCTGTTAAAATCATTACCAATCAATATAATCAACTGTATCAAATTTTATGTTAATTGGTCTGCCTTAACAGGCGCCTATGATTGGCAATAAAAATATTTGTTTGTTTGTTTATATGCAAATTATCTCCCATGATACATTGCGGTAATCGTAGTTTTCTCGTAGTCACGTGACAAATGTTTGAAAAATGGAAGACAAATGTCGAAATCATAGGTTCTAAGGCAAAATCGTGCTGTAATGGAGTGTAACACCACTTTCTGAGGGTAAGATGTTTATGAATGAATAGAAAAATGATTGGTGAAGCGATTTATATAAGGTTTATGATAGAAAATAAAATCCGATAGCCACGAAACGTGGAAATGTGCTGACCCAGAGTTGGAGAAGCAAATCCGCTGTTTTCCGTATGTATCACCCTCTGTCGTTGAACGGCTACAGCAAGATTATCAATGCCGTTAAACGACAGAGGAATCTCGGACTACTTTGACTTAAACTACAAGAACTTTGCCGTTGGAATTTGACGAGATTTTGTTCATACTATGTGTATGTATTGTAGATCGTTGTTTGTCCTTTATGTTGTCCTTTTTTCTTTTAGCCATTGTATTGTCTGACCTTCTTCTATTTACGGATTCTGATTACCCCTTTGGTATCTTCAAACTCTTCTGTCATTGTGTCTCCCGCATGTTCTATATATTTATGCACAGTGTGGCGTATTAATTTTCGAATTATTCAAGGTAATGAATAATAATACCAGAGTAGATTCACAGGCACTTGACCGATGGACCTTAATTTCCCCGTGTTTGCCACGGGGGTACGTATTTTCAGGGCTAGTAACGATGTAGGGCCTCTATGTCTGGGTCCTGGGTCCACACGAATACTAGAAATAAACACAAGGTAAGCAACAAAATGGCGGGGTACTGCTAAATTTCTTATTATTGTCGATTTCCCTGATTTCTGAAAAATAAACGGATGGAATGCACCAACCTTGTGGACCCCCATCAGCTATTGTGCCCCTAGTTTACTGTCGTATTCGTACTATTTTGCATATATACCCCCGACAATCTATTCCCTCAAACAATGAGTCTATTTCTACATTCGCTTCTGTGCTACTTGATAATGTTCTTTTTGCTCTTTCACAAGTCGTTCTCAGCCTCCTGATTGCTCGATTATTTTTCGAAATATCTTTTCCATGTTTTCTTTTAAATTCACTAATAAAATTATTTACCATTCGATTGTTAAAATCTTCACCACCAAGATGAGTATCCCCAGCAGTTGATCTTACTTCAAATAAAGAACCCTCATCAATGGAAAGAACTGAGACGTCAAATGTACCACCTCCAAGTTCAAAAATTAGAACGTTTCTCTCACCTGATAAATTCTTGTCTAGCCCGTATGCCCACCGGCATCTTTTGTAGCAAGTCGCTGGGCGTCATTGAAGTGGGCGGGGACTGTAATGACGGCGTCTGTCACTTTTTGTCTAAGATATGCTTCTGCCGTTTCCTTCATTTTAACTAAAACCATAGAACTGATTTCTTCTGGAGTAAATGTTTTTCTTTCACCTTTGTATTCAGCTCGTAATTTTGGTTTACCACCATGATTAACTACTGTAAACAGCCAATGCTTCATGTCAGATTGTACAGTTTGATCACCATAATTTCTCCCAATTAGTCTTTTAGCGTCAAAGATACTATTCTGTGCAGGGGGTCGAACCTATTTGGTTGGAGAAGGGGTTATTTTGGTTGGAGACCAACAAGATGGCGGAAAAAACGTCAAATTTCCACACCAGTACCATTATTTAAGCTAATACTTATAAAACCGATTTTTAACTGTCTTTGACTTTGTAATTGATATTTGAACCAAGTTATGCTAAGTATATGACTTGTGTTAATTAATGTTCATTAAAAAATTATGATTTCTATAAATTTAAACTACTTTTTTAATTTGTATGCAAACAAAAATGACAAATATTTTCAAATGTGACTTTTTGTCCAATAAAGTTAGAATTTTACTCTAATTAAAACAGCTTTTTTTCAAATTACAAATTGTGACATTTTGTCCCATTTGTCGAAAAATGTCATTTGTGATTTTTTGTCTTGACTTTTTGTCTGTGACTTTTTGTCTTGACTTTTTGTCCTGACTTTTTGTCTTGACTTTTTGTCCAGACTTTTTGTCTGTGACTTTTTGTCTTGATTTTTTTGTCCTGACTTTATATCCACCTCTACTTCTTCCTTGATACAACTTATTTCGGTGTGGTTTCCGGTGTTTTCCTTGTTTTGGATGCTGGCTTTGTACTCAAATTTTACATCTTGGTGTTCCCAGTATTTATCGAGCCTTATTTCAAATTGTCTTACATCCTTTGCAACAATTACTGATTGTGGCAGAGTATTCCATAAATCAACGATTCTGTTGGTGAAAGAAAATTTCCTTAAATTTATTTTGCACAATTTCTTCTTGATTTTCTTACTATGGCCCCTAGTTCGAGTGTTAGGGTCGAGGTCAAATATACCTTCTGTGACTTCATTGTCATAGATACCCATGATAAAGTTTCAATCATATCACCCCAGAGGCGTCTGTATTTCAAGGTAGGCATTTTTAATTTCTTTAGTCTATCTGGGTACTCTTTTAAGGATGGTATTTATTTGGTCGCTTTTTCATGTTGTTTTTTGTTGTTTTTCTAATTATTAAGAAAGACTGTAGCTTTTGTGTATTTATGTTCAACTGTATTTGTATATTGTTTATATAAAGGAGAAGATGTTCTAAGTTGAAAAAACTTGTATCTGATCCTATTGTCATGTTTTTGGACAATAAAATATGTTTAAACTAATGTCATGCTGCTTGTATGGCGACCACACAGCTGCGGCGTATTCAAGATGTGGTCTAACAAGTGCTTGAAATAAATATTTGAAGTTATGCTCATTTAGGTAGGTGAATGTTCTTCTGATGAGGCCCATTATGCTGTTTGCCTTATTTATTTTCTGTTGTATATGTTGTGAATAATTTAATTGGTCATCAACTAAGACACCTGTCTATCTCCCCATCTGAATTGTGCAACTCTACCTCTTCATGCTCTTTGCCCTCGCTGTCATATAGGTGGTATTTCTGTTCTCTCTTATTTCCCCTCTTATTAGACACTGTCATTACCTTGCACTTGTTTGGGTGGAATTTAAGTAGCCACTTGTCTGACCATTCTTGTAAGTTATCCAGATCTTTCTCGCGGCAGACTTGTGGTATTTGTCTGGATTTTAATTTCTTTATAGACTTTTGTATCGTCCGCAAAAATATATGACTCTAAATCTACATGATCTGCATGTAATAGCGATGTTTCGAGTAAATTACCATACATTCATACAGGGTGAAACTTCCGGTAGAAAAATGTGAGTATACGTTTGAAATATTCGGAAACGGATTTTGTCTCACCTGACTTGAGAAAAAATTAAACTTCCACAAATGACTTCCGGTAACAAATTGGAACTTCCAAATGATTTAAAGGCTAATTTAGCATCGATTAAATGCACAGCAAGCGAAGACTACAGGACACAAATTCATGTATCTATATTTTTATGGTATTTTTCCATTATAACGCGTCAAAAATCATTTTCAACTTTCCACAGCTTTGACGTAAATAAAACCTTCATCACGGGCGTGACTTTTTATCCAAATACACCATACAATCGTATTTATTGTATTAGTTAAAGGTTCTATATGAATTATTTTTCATAAAAAAATTCAAATTTCATAACTTTTTCACAAGAGTAATCAAAATGATCAAAACCTGGACGTATCCAAAACTGGCAAAAGCCCCTGATTGCATCACTGGTTGCCTGCACCGCTGTAAGTAAGTTATAAAAACCAGTCACGAGAACATTCGGAACTAGATGTTTCACTTGAATATTGGAAAAAATCTGAAGTATTGCGGGTAATACGCATAAAAACAGCCAATCGGCCAGTTTGGGGGAACTTCGACCCCATCCTGGGTATTTTCGACTGCACCATTTTTACCTATTTCAGCAAATACCAGTGTTTACCGAAAACCGTCAAAAGCTTTATTTTACATCTGCACTTCTTTTATCAGTATTATTCAGTCCGTTTTCTTTTCTTTTTAAAGAAAGGGGCCCGTTAATGTTTAGGGACAACATCAACATTTTCGTTTCTTAACTAAGCCACCACCTCTTCCCCCTTAAATGTAACTAAATGAATGCATAGTAATAGGAAAATCGATGTAGGATAGACAATTTTCGTTAATTTTGTTTATCCTACATTGAACTATTGATGTCATCGTTTAATTATAACTTCAATCAAAACATAAAGCAGGAGGTCGAAAATTACACAGGATACAATTTATCTGTATGGGTATCTTCGACCACTTTTAACTTTATAAATATTCTGGAATTGTAATGATATTTTATTAAATATTTGCATAAAATACATCTCAATGACATAACATTTCAGTGTTTTGTAATTTGCTTTAAATGAAACAAATTGAATCATGAGGATTTAATGGATACATAACACTTCTCTATTCAGCTTGTATTTGGAATTTACCGCCGCTGTAACTTTATAACCGAGAATACCACAAAATCACGCGATATTTTATTCCGAATAAATTTGGAAAGACAGTAATAGGTTCGAATATTATTTACTCTTTAATTGGATCAGTAATACGTTTATTTTGGTAAGAAAGACAACAACTAGTTTATGTTTATTAATGACAAACAATCTACCGGTCGAATTTCCCGTGTGGTCGAAATAACACCACTCTCCCCTAATAGTAATATGAGACGGGCTGTATTCTGTATTCTTCGTGTCATAGACACTGGATTGTCTCTCTTGTAATTTTTGGTATCGTCTACGCGCATGTACAATTTACACTCTGTAACTTCAACACACTTGTACTTTTGATAGGTGGACGGACACTGACATATAAAATAAAATAAAACTAAAATAAATAAAATAATTACGGTAGAAATAATAAATAAATTATAAATCGAAGCATTCGGTTTCCTGTATATAATCTGCAAGAAGTTGAATCCGTTCCGTTTCCGTTAGTGAAATTTCTTCATCGGCTCCTACTGTAAGGAGCACCTCCAGACTGAGGTGCATTGAGCCAGACAATAAAAACATGTCATGAATCAGTTTTTCTCATGCTTCTTCATATTTGTCACAATGAAGAATATAATGTTCTACGGTTTCCCTTTCACCACATTGACAGTTTGCACTTTCTGTGATGTTTAATTTGTGGCAGTAATCATTAAGTTTGGCATATCCTGATCTGAGGTTGTAAATTATTGTTGAAATTTTTTTGTTTGGAAAATCATGAAGGTTTTTTGTTTTTACTTGAGGATGGAAATTGTGGTAGAATCTTCCTCTATTACTGAAATTCCATCTGTTTTGCCATTTTTCTGTAATGTGGTCCCTTGCTGCTTTTTTCACATCTTGTTTAGTTATAGTATTGTGAGAGTCTAATTGATTTTGTTCTGCTTCCTTTGCAGCTTCTTTAGCTAATCTGTCAGCTATTTCATTTCCATTAACATTCGCATGTCCTGGTGTCCAATGAATTTTTATTTCGATTCCATTTTTTTGTATTCTTTTCATTTTATCCAAAATTTCGAGTGTAATTCTTTTGTGGTTTTCAATTTTCCAAAGTAGGGTACGTATTCCAATTGCTGTTTGACTGTCCGAAAATATTGTAAGTTGTTCTATTTTTCTTCTTATTTCTGGTTGATCTATATATTCTAATACTATTTTGATTGCTATTAACTCTCCTAATAATATAGATCCTCTTTTACAAACCGGTTGTTTTAGTTCTGTTGTTTCTTCCTCAACAAATACTATTGCCCCTGCTCCACATGGTCCAGGATTATTAAGGCATGAACCATCGGTGAATGCTATTGCTGTATTATCGGTTGTTTCAGTGATCTTTTGAAGTATCAAATCTCTACCTTTGATTTCCTGTTCCTTTGTTCTAGTTTTTGATGATCCCAAATTTTTCCAATATTCTGGTGGTGATTTGCTTGCTTGTAAGCCATGGAATTGAAATTCTTCTTCTATATTTTTAACATCTATTTTCGTTTCTTTTTTCATTTCTTCCCCTTGTAAACACATCAATCCTAATGGTGATATATGCCTATCAGTATTTTCTTTTCTTCTCCATTTGTCTAGTTGGTTCTTAATAGGAATTTTTGCAGAATATGAGTAAATTTTTCCAATGTCTCTGATGGCGATTTCCTCTCTCCTAAAGTCTAAAGGTATTACCCCAGACATTACTTCCATTGCCTCTAGACTGGCAGTCGATGGTAAGCCTAGGATTATTGACAATCCTTTCCTCTGTACTGTGTTTAACCTATCTAGATTGTCTTTATTTCCGATTTGCCATACACAGCTAGCATACTGTAAAACTGAACCAATTAAACTGTTGTAAATTTGCAATACAAATTTTGTCTTTATTTGGCCTAGTCCTTTGATTTCTCTCAGCATTCCTAATGAATTTCCTGCTTTCTTCTCAATATTCAGAATGTGTTGTCCAAAGTTAAGCTTTTCATCTAGTTTTACTCCCAATAATTTTGGATTTCTATTGTATTTTAGAATTTTGTTGTTTAATTTTAAGATTGTATGTCCAGGATGTTGTTTTAATCTAGAGAATATGCTATATTCTGTTTTATCTGCATTGATGTTGATTCTCCATTTTCTACTCCATTCCATAATTTCATTGATGTCCTTTTGTATACAATCAGAAACTTCTACTAAATTATTCCCTGATTTCCACATTGTACTGTCATCTGCAAACTTGCATCTTTGTGAAACAATTTTTTCAAACAAATCTTTGACATATATATTAAATAATATTGGAGAAATCACTGCACCTTGAGGTAATCCAATGTTGGTTTTAAACCATTCTCCCTCTGTATTGTTGACTAAGCATTTTGCTAGTCTTTCATCTAAGAAGTTTTGTATCCACTTCCACATTTTCCCTTGTATTCCTGATTTAAACAACTTTACTAATAACCCCTCTCTCCAGACACTGTCATAAGCCTTTTCGAAATCAATTAATACTGGTAGTGTAAATTTCTCTTCATTAAAACCATCCACTATAGATTGTGTTAAATTTAAAAGAGCATTTGTTGTTGATCTATAATGTCGAAATCCTTCCTGTTCCTCATCTAATATGTCATTTGTTTCTACAAATACTTCTAGACGATTTGTAATTATTCGTTCCATTAGTTTGCCAATGATACTGGTTAAACTTATAGGTCGATATGATGATGGGTTATTGTAATTAGGTTTTCCTGGTTTTTTTAGAAATTTTACATTTGCCTTTTTCCATTGTTTGGGTAAGTATCCTTCATTCCAACTTTTGATAAAAATTTGTAGTAGAAAATCCAAAACTGTTATATCTGCATTGATAAGTAATTTAGAAAATATGTTGTCTGGTCCTGGTGCTGAGTCAATTTTCAATCTGGATACTGCTCCCTCTAATTCATCCATGCTAATTTCTTTGTTGTAATAATCTTCTTCTCCTTCATCATCACTTAGTGTCATTGTTATATATTCACCCATCACTTCATCATAAAAATTTTCATCAAATTGATTAATATTTAAGTGTTTTCCTTTAAAGAATGTTTCTTCTAATTCAATTGCTTTGCTGTTTTCTTCGAATATAACTGTATTATCTGGTTGAATAAATGATAGTATTGTGTTATTGCTTTTCTTGTTAGTGAACTTTCTAAATTCCATCCATTTATCTTTTATATTTCTTGCATTGTTGATATTTGCACAAATATTTTCTGACCATTTCTCTAGTGCAGCTTCTTTTGCCTCTATATATTCCTCTTCAGCTTTGATTAGAGATGATAGATTGGTTGGTGAACTCTTGAGTTTAAAAGTTCTTTGAGATTTATTTAGGTCATGTTTTTTCTTTCCAACTTCTGGATTCCACCAACATGGTCTGTTGAATTTCTTGCTTGATTTTGAAATTTTTGGGACAGCTATTTCCATACAGTTTAGGAAATTATCTTCAAATTGTTGGTACATATGTTCTAAATTTTGGTCATCATTTAATTGTACATTTGAAAATTGATCTTTTGTTGTTTGTTTCCATAATCCTAAATCACATTTGTGAATGTTCCATTTTGGGTCTTCACCTTCTCTTTTAGAGCCAGTAATACAAGAATGTAATTTCACATAAATTCCTATATGGTCTGATTAAACATTTTCATGTGTTAACGTGGTACATTCCAAAGACTTTTTGTATGTGGTTTGGGTAGTTAAAGCCAAATCTATTATACTGTTACTATTTCGTCTGGTAGCCTGTCCATCATTCAAACAAATTAACTGATTTTGAGTCATACAATCCTCTAATAATCTTCCATGACTGTTTTCATTCCCGTTATTCCATTGGTAACTTTTGGCATTTAGATCTCCTACTAAAATGGTATTTTCTGACATCTTTCTATTTATATGATTACATAATTCTTCCATTAGTTTTGGTTTCTCTGGTGGAACATAAGGACACCAAATGTTAAGAATTTGTTGATCTTTGAAACTAATTTTTACACAAGTCATCTCAATAGTTTGCATCTGTTCATTAAAAATTTGTTGAGAGACATAGTTTATGCTTGGTTTCAAGCAAATTGCAGCTCCACCTCTGGTTTGATTTGGTCGGGGGGATGAATATATTTTCCAATCTTTGTAAAATAAACGATTTTTATCCTTTTCAAGTTTCATTCAGACATAAGACATCAATATCATATTTTTCAATTGTGTCTGAAAGTCCATATGCTGTCTTAAATGATTGACAATTAATGAAAAGAATTCTCATTTTGACTATCTGAACTGGATGTTTGTAAGATTCTGTTGATTTGTCTTTGGTTTTTGAGTTTCTTGAATACAGGACAGTTTGACGAAGAAACTTTATGTTGTCCTTCACAGTTTGAACATTTACTTGTTTTTGTGCAATTACTATCCGCACAATCTTCACTTCCACAGTTGTAACACCTTCTTTGTGACTTGCAAGAGCTTGCCCTATGACCAAAACGATTACAATTAAAGAACCGTACAATTTTACTATTTCTTTTCCTTTCAAGGACAATTTCTTTTTTTCCCTCTGCTAAGATTATAATTTCTGTTTTAATTGCTTTATCTAGATCTACAGGACATTCAAATTCTAATTTTACAACCGGCATAGGTTTCTTGGTATCCCAGTACCTAAGTCTAGTGATGTTGTTAATGATTGTTTTGGTTTCTCTCTCTATTGTTTCTTTTACTACTTCTAGGTTTTCCTTTAATTGTATATTTTTGGCAAATCCAATTGTTTCTAGATTCTGATGTATAACTTTTGGCTCATGCCAAACTGTTTTAGTTCCAAATTCTTCAATATTGTCTCTTTTTTGGAATTGTTCTTTTTCCTTATTTGATTTGAAATGAAATGCTATTCCACCAAGAGGCAATTTATAGGTCAATTTTACTATATTTCTGAGGTTATCTGATTTTGTAATTTCCTTTCTGATATCTTTGCTATTTTCTAAAACTTTTGCTTTATCACTATCAATATTATCAGCTATTAACACAAGAGCTGGGTCATAATCTTCTTGATTGTTACATATATCTACTGTTGTTGTAGATTTTATTTCCTTCTCTGAATTATACATATGATGTATAGTTTCTTTTGATTTGTCTTTCTCCAAAGATTCAGTTTTTGATTTTATGATTTTCAATGCTCTTTCTCCAATGTTTGTTTGTCTAATCACACAGAAAGCACATGTATAATTTACTCTGTAAATGTCTAATTTGTTTGAGTCAGTTTTGGAAATATTTGTGCATAGACAATGCCACCATCCTCTGCATTTACTACATTCTATCCATTCAGTTTTCTTATCTATTTTGTCTTTTCCACAACCAGTACAACATTCATATATTTTAGGGCCTGTTTCACTGTCAGAGTTTGAGTTTATATCACTGTCATATTGGGCTTGTTTATATTGTTTGTGTTTAGTGTTATTTACCTTCTTTTTATCATTAGGACTATAAATTTCCTTCGTTTTCTTGGTTCTTTCGCTTCTCCTAAACATGATCAGATTCCATCTTTATTTTACCGGAAGTTAATGTTTCTATGGCGATTTGTGTAAACAACAATTTTTTGGGGGCTAAAATTTACCTTTTCAATGGAAATTGTGTGTTGTGCAAGTAATGGTTAGATCTTACCAAATTTCTGTTGAACCTTCTATCCTTTCTTTGAATCCTCACTACGCGTTTAACTCATTTCCAGAAAATTATTCATTTCTCTTAAACTGTTGTACTCCTACTGACACTTCAACTTGAAAATTCTTTCAAAACTTAACTGAAAGTCTTCAAAATAACTTCACAGATATTTAATTGTGTCTAAAATGTATTCAATGTTACAAAAAATTTACGTTTTAAATTACTTAAAACTCCTTAAAAACAAAAAAAATCCTCCTTGAATTTGAATCAGCTGTCTATCGTAACAACGCCACCTGTTTAACTTTAAGGGCGAAGTCTATATCCAACATTTGGCTGTCTTAAAAGAGAGGCATGAGAGACGAATGGCATGCCTCCTAAAATTGAATAACTAGAAGAAATGTTTCCATAGTACATGTATGCCCCCGCCTTACAGGAAGTAAGTTGATGCCTAAAGGGGGGATCAAAAACGATGTGGGAGGAAAGGTTTCTGAAGGGGCGTAGGGGGTTATTGAATGTGCCTATGTATGTTGCAATGTCTGAGAATCGTTTTCTGAGGTTTTTACCATTTAGACTTTCGAGTTTCTTATAGCATAAAGTGTCAAAACATGATGGGGCGACCATTTGTTTTTGAGAGGGGGGCTTGAAATATTTTGACCCAGAATAAGTTGACTCTTTTGATGAAAATAAAAATTCTGATATCAAAGTCATTTGCTCAGATTTACATATTTTTTAGCTCACCTGACCCAAAGGGTCATGTGAGGTATTGCCATCACTTGGCGTCCGTCGTCCGTCCGTTAACTTTTCATATTTTAATCTACTCCTCTGAAACAACTGGACCAAATTGAACCAAA
This sequence comes from Bathymodiolus brooksi, assembly GCA_963680875.1. Lineage (NCBI taxonomy): Eukaryota > Metazoa > Mollusca > Bivalvia > Mytilida > Modiolidae > Bathymodiolus > Bathymodiolus brooksi. Next base: position 63,331,984 of record OY804575.1, read on the forward strand.
CTTGGCAGAAAGCATCTATATAAGGTCCTCTATAAAGTTTCTTCATTTCGTCCCATTCCGCCAACAAATATGGCCGCCAAGGGCAATTCTTGTTTCTGATTGGCTAATGTTAAAAAAATCTTCTCCTCTGAAACTGCTTGGCCAAATGGAGCCAAACTTGGCAGGAAGCATCTATGTAAGATCCTCTATAAAACTTCTTCATTTAATTCCATTCGGCCAACAAACATGGCCACTGTTACTAAAAATAGAACATAGGGTAAAATTGCACGTTTTTGGTAACAACTCAAAAACCGTTAATAATATCAGAAATCTGACATGGGTAAAAATGATCAGCACAGGAAGATCTAACTACCCTGAAATTTTGAAGAAAATCTGATTACCTATCTTGGAGTTATTGCCCTTTTTTCGTCAAATTTTCAAAATTTTAATACTTTTCGTTTTTTATTTTAAAAACTATAAGAGATAGACGTTAAGTTTAAACAGCAAACATGTGCAGCATGTCAAGATCTACATGCCCTGCAATTTTGAAGTAAATCTGATTACCCGTCTAGGAGTTATTGCCCTTTTTTATTTATTTTTTTATTTTTTTAATTTAAACATTTTTGTCTGATATTTCAAAAACTATTAGAGATAAAGGTTAAGTTTAAATTGCAAACATGTGCAGCATATTAAGATCTACCTACCCTGTAATTTTGAAGTTAATTTGAGTACCCAATTTGGAGTTATTGCCCTTTTTTTCGTCAAATTTTCAAAATGTTAATACCTTTTGTCCTTTATTTCAAAAACTATAAGAGATAGATGTTAAGTTTAAACAGCAAACATGTTCAGCATGTCAAGATCAACCTAGCCTACAATTTTAAAGTAAATCTGATTACCCATCTTGAAGTTATTGCCCTTTTTTCATCAAATTTTAAAAATGTTAATACATGTACTTTTCATCCTTTATTTCAAAAACTATAAGAGATAGATGTTGAGTGTAAACTGAAAACATGTTCAGCTTGTCACGATCTACATGCCCTGCAATTTTGAAGTAAATCTGATTACCCGTCTAGGAGTTATTCCCCTTTTTTCATCATTTTTTAGCTCACCTGACCCAAAGGGCCATGTGAGGTATTGCCATCACTTGGCGTCCGTCGTCCGTCCGTTAACTTTTTCATATTTTAATCTTCTCCTCTGAAACAACTTGGCCAAATGGAACCAAACTTGGCAGTAAGCATCTATGTAAGGTCCTCTATAAAGTTTCTCCATTTCGTTCCATTTGGCCTATAAACATGGCTGCCAAGAATAATTCTTTTTTCTGATTGGCTAATGTTAAAAAAATCTTCTCCTCTGAAACAGCTTGACCAAATGGAGCCAAACTTGGCATAGATGGTCCCTGGGTGTGTCCCTTTTAAAATTGTGTCCGACAGCCCCACCCTCCATTCCAGATGGCTGCTGTTTTTTAAGGTAATGATTATCTCCCTTTGAAATTTGCTTCAGTATTATTCTATTGTCAGGTGAGCAATACAGGCTCAGTGGGCTGAGCCTCTAGTTGTCAGAATGTGAGTGTGCAAGATAAAGGGTAAGAACAGGTCCAGCAGATATCAAGTAGGTCCACTGAATGTATTTTTGCAGGACCTAGAATCGACCTAATGTCAACAATTTTTTTTAATTTTATTCTATATACAATGTAGTTAAGGGTTTTGGGCTTATCAAAAGGGGAATGAAGGTCATACAAGCAATCAAGGTTTTTCAAGCAAAGCTGCTTGCCATAAAAAGAAAAAACTTACATGTCATCAGGGAATTATAAAACTGGTTTTATAATTCCTGCTGTCGTGCTTGTCTTGTCAGAATCATTTCATGTTTTTGAATCGCGGATAGCATGTAGATGTAACAGATTGACACCAGCTCACACAAAGTATTCAGAGAGGAGAATCATCCTTTCAGGTGAAATGCATGGACTTTCATGAAATTCATCCCAGGGTTGTATACGACCTGGCACATGTGTGTATTTCATGATCAGTACACACTAACAAATGATGTACTACACATAACGCTTTGTTTGGATATTATAAGTTTTCTTTTAGAATTTTCATTTGAGTTTATTTGAATTTTTCAGAATATAAACAATAAGGGATTTCAGGATTTCTCATTGAAATAAATTTTATTGCGATTTTAAATACTATTTTGTTCAGTATTTTTACACTTCCAGTGAAAAGATATTTGGCTATGAAAACAATAGTCACGTGACTGAAATTCATATAGCCTATAGTTAGAAGGGCACCCTTTATTATAAACATCGATACAACATGGCTGCTTCCAACAAATACAAATGTACCCAAACACACTCAAAATTCATATGGTATGTGTTACTTACAACAAATATATTTCTTCCAACACTCTTAAGTCTTTTAGTTATTTTATTTATTTATCTTATTCCTTTTCTTCCTTTTTAATATGAATAAAAATATATATGAAAATGGGAAATGATCAATATGCTCCTTTTTTTCCCGGTGATTAAACATACCACTTACTCACATAGCAATCGCCTTAAATCAACTGCACAAGTTTTAAAAAGACTAGAATTGTTTTCAGTATCAGAATTTCTGTAAAAATATAAAAATAATTTATATATATCAGGCGAAATTTTAATGTATATTTGGGTATATTCGTAATTGTAAGCGACCCAACCGAGATCGGGATCGTTTGATATTGTCCTTAATTAAAAACCTGACTATTTTGTTGAAATTCATGAAAAAATAACGATAGAATGATTAATAATGATCATTAATTATTCATAAAACATCTCAAAATAATAGAAATAATATAATTTGAAGCTGTATTTGGGTAAAAAGTCACGCCGCTTCATCACTACATCAGGTACAAAATGTACGCTCATATTATCCAAAAGTTTGGAAAGCTAAATGATTTTTTTTTTAATCGATTAAGAAAACTAAAGAGCCTAAACAGGATAGCCTGTTTTTAATTTTATATACAAATGTACAGAGTCGTCCTGTGTGTTCGCGCACCAAAGGGTTCAGTGGTTAATTTCACAGCATACCAAAATGTTATTGAATTAATTGAAATCATCCTCAAATACATTGAAGTATTATCTTTATGGTCTTTATCTGCATTCCGCTACAATTTTTAACATTTCAGTGAAAACGAAGTGTAAGCAAACCAATCCTCGATTTTTGACACATGTTGGAACGTCCGGTGATATCGTGCATGCATACTTTGGATGGTTCTTAAAATGAATAAAGGAAAGATTTTATTTTGAAAGTTTTCAAAATTGAAGTTTATACCTATTCCTTCAAAATAAGCTCAAATTTTAAAACATTTGATATCTTTTAATATAATTAGAGTTAATCCTCACATACCAGTAGTCTCCATCTTAACTTTTCCAATGATTTTGCAATTTTGACATGTACAATACGTATGTGCGAACTCACCGGATGCGCGAACACCGGTGTCAAGACAGTATGCACTTTGCGTGCTTTTTTCCATGTTGTTGATGTCACTTGCCTGTGATGCGATAGCCCTAGGCAGTAATCAAGTAGAAGTAGAAGTAGCCAAATTCGTATTATGTCACCTATGCTTGAGGGAGGGAAACCTTAGTTTCATTAATAATTATATTTATTTAGGAACTGTAAATTTCAGTAGTAGATGGAGGATTTAAAAGCTCACTAGAGCTTGTGTTATAATTGTTTGATTCTTTCTGGCCTTAAATAAAGCTTATTGTATTGTATTGTATTTAAGATATAGCTAATAAACCATGTCAGTGCCAAAGGGTAACAGGTCAAATCGGCCCCAAACAAAATCGGCCCCAAGTCAAATCGGCCCCGGTTCAAATCGTATGATATATATATAATTAAAATGAAACACAGATATCTGATATTGATTATCAATCACTTTCATAAGGGAATTTGATTTGTGTTTAGTGTGTTTAATATGTATTGACGTTACGCACGACAATGCGTCTTAATACGGTAAGGTCAGATTTCGACATTTTAGCATGAAAATTCGGGTATCAAGCAATTGAATGCATTTTATTCAGCTCAGGATAAGTTATCAGAAGTGAAAGTTTTCTCATTTTAATTTAATAAAAGTCAAACTTGAAGAATTTTCCGACTCCTTAGAATCTTACAGAAGCAAGTAAATTCAGAATTTTCGTAAATATCATCTTTTTCTTCAATACATAGTATTAAATCGTATCGAAAAATGATACTCTGTTTATTCCTAGTGGCCAAACAAATCCTGTGTTCCGAGTGTCATTCTTTCAAGTTGTTGATCCATAGTTCTTAGTGGCCAAATTGACGTAAATTTTTTGTACCCAATGTCTTTAAACCATTGGCTATGAGGAATTTGCGTGAATGTTTTAAAGTGAATTTTTAACAGAAATTGTAGGAAGAATATGGGAAGAGAAAGGGCCAATTTGTTTTTGAAATGCCATTCATTGCAGTAAAGCAAAAGTAATTTAATTCTGAAATTTCAACAAACAAACAAAATTATAATGAGAAAGGTCTAGAACAATCACGTTGCCGATTTACTATTCACTTTATCAGGATAAAAATTTGACTGAATACTTTATTGTATGCACAGTTATTGTATGAAATTATTTCATTGCAAAATAGTATTATGTCTTAGAAAAGAACGTTTACATATACCTACCCTGTTTTTTTTGTTTTTTTTTTTGGTCACCGCCAGCGTTCTTGGTGCCAACTACGGTTTCATGTGCCTGAATAACCGGCGTGTTTATAGACAATAGAGTATAATCATCAAAGAATGTGCCTAATCAATATAAAGGTTTTTTTTTAAATAATTGTCGCCAATCACTTAATTAGATCATAAAGTAATCATTAATTAATTTCTTTGATCCATAAAAAAGAACATCTTCATCAATAAAAATAAAATTATACATTAATCTTTTAACCAAAAATATTCATTCATATTAATACATAATTTTTTTTATTCAATTTGAAATATGTGGCCGATTTGACTTTTATTTTGAGGCCGTTTTGACTTGGGGCCGATTTGACTGAGGACGATTTGACCTGGGGCCGATTTGACTGGAAATCTGCCAAAGTAGTGACTTATCTGCCTACTGGGCGGATGATACCCTCGGGGACTAATAGTCCACCAGCAGAGGTATCAAACCAGTGATAGTAATAAAAAAGTAGATATCAAATTTAGTGTGCACGACATGTTTTTGGAATAACTTTGAACAAGGAGGTTGTAGAAATTAATGCATTTAATCAAATATAAAGTTGAATAAAATGTTTATCAATGTCATGCCCAAAAAATACACCTATACGAAAAAGATGCCCAGATGTATCGTTTATCGGCAGAAGTAAAGAATACAGCTCCACTGGCACTACAGGCTAAGGGTTGTTTATGCATAATATAATTAATGAGTTTTGATTACTTTTTTTCCACTGTTCTTTAGGACTGAGAAATAAGTACAGTCTTTACAGAGGCTTTAGCCTTTGACTGTTTACATATGTTTACTCCCTGATTCCACATTTTTATAGCAAAGTTACAAAGTTGTTGAAATGTCTTTCATACAAAAAAGGATCCGGATTTGTTACAAGTTTTGTGTATCCAGCCACTCTAGGTCAGAGACTCAATTTTATTAGCACAAATGATTGTTACAATTTTTGTTTGTATAGTTCAAAGCATATTTGTTTTATAAAGATGAGGGGGGAGGGGGTTCTAAATATAGAAATTTCACAATTGCAAGAGATAAGTTTTTTGATAAATATTTTGATTTTAAATAGATGAAATTTGAAAGTAGTGTGGAGACCTGTATATAATATTGTTTTGTATGCAACATTTAACTTCTTTTTTCCTCTAATGAATTAAATTTTTATACAACAATTTTTCTCAACATAATTTAAATAACATGTGTTCTTCTATTTGTAGTTGCACACTACTGTATTGAGGAGTATAATAATGTTAAGTATGTAAAGGTGAACTGAAGATGTCAAGGACATTGAAGAGGTTTTTAGTAAGACATCTACAAGGTATGTTTGGTTTGGTTTTCGTGTTTAACACCACTTTCAATAATATTTCAGTTACATTGTATATCATGGCAGTCAGTTTTCTTGGTGGAGAAAACCACTGGCACTGACCTGTCACAAGTCACTGACAAACTTTATCACATAATGTTGTATTGATTATAGCTTGCCTGAGCGGCATTTAAACTGGTGATTGGCATTGATTGCATAGGTAATTGTAAATCCAACTACCATACGATCACGACCACGATGGCCCCTCTACAAGGTAAATTGTTCCTATGTTATATATCATGCTTAGAAATTTCCCTCGAAAATATGATTATAATCATGTGTATTTAGTTATTTCAAGATAAATGGTATCATTGCTTGAGTGATCTGATTAATTATCTGTAACTATTTGTCAATTGGTAGCTTTTATGTATGTCAATGAAGATGCTTTCACCCTGACTGACTGATCAGATGATGTAATGAATTCATTATTGTTCTGATTTTTCATTCATGGGAGAACTGAAAATCTAAGCACACCTGCAACCTTCCAATTTACATTTATAATAGAAGTAGTGTAGTGAGTGAATGATTGTTGTTTAATGCCAAATGAGCAATTTTTATGTTGTGGGTCATATTATGTTATGTCATTGTTGTTGTGCATCTGTAGACAGAATGGTTTCAGTGTGATAACTTAAGTTCTAGTTGATGGATCCTTGTGAATTTTGCATGTCCATTACCGTGTTACCTCCAATGAATAAAGAGGATGAAAAATTCTGAGAAAATGCATCGCACACTTTAATGGAGGATATATATCTATGATTTTCCATATAGAAAGGGAGAGAGAGAATGTGAAAGAATGAATGTGTCTCAATTTATTTATTTATTTATTCATGTCAAAACATTATATTTTGATTAATAATTTACTTTAAAAAATGCAATAGTCACATAAGGATTATGTTGTAAACCCTTGTACACCCATGTCAGGTGGTAATGTATGGTCTTTTTTATGAATGTAAATTCCTGACTTGAAAAAAAAAATTAAAAAAATGTTTTTCCATATATATATCACCTTAACATAATTTCAGTTTCATGGTACATACAGGGGGCAGGCGATACATAGACCTGTTTTCACTCTTGTGTATGACAAATAATTATTGTTTTTGCTCCGTTTCTTATTATTATTATTATTATTATTATTATACCTCACATAATAAAGAATCAATTCTATTGATTAAAAGATAATCACATGACATAAAATAATCTGGATATTTTTGCTTCTAATAGCCGCCAACGGTGAATAACCTCAAGAATTACACATGTCCATTGAATAACCCTCGAAAATTACAACGTCCAGTGAATAACCTTAATGGAATAATACTTTAACAATTCAAATTTTAAACAGTATATTTCAACTGTTTGTTCGGTATAATAAAACAGTTACGGCCCTCTGAATCGGTGAATATCCAAAATTGTCAACCCCACGGGTTATTTCCATCGGGCTAAAGCCCTCGGGGGAAATAACCCTAGTGAGGTTGACAATTTTGGAGCCAGAGGGAAATAACCCTAGTGGGGTTGACAATTTTGGATATTCACCTCTTCCGAGGGCCGCAATTGTATATTATTATTCTTCTCTTTCTCCTTTCTTTCTTTGGCACATGAACTTGTCCATGGCAGATCTCAGGAACTACTGGACAGAATTTCATGAAACTTGGTGGAGTTATAGATATATGATTCTAGTTGGTCCTAAAGTTTTCAACATTGTAGTAAAGGGGGTCAAAGTCATATTTTGAGGGGTTCAAGGGGGTGGGGTTACTATAGAATCCTATGGGAAAGTTGAAATTTTGTACATTAATGTTGATAACTTCTAAATGGTTCACCATTAGAGGAGCAATTCTGCATTTTAAAAATTTTCAAAATGGCTGCCAAAACATGGCATAAAATGTGGGCGGTAAAAATTCAACATTTTCTGATATCATCAAAATTTGATATGTGGGTAGATAATGATGTTCCGAATTGATTCCCGACATTGAAAAATTTCTACCGATTGCCATTTTCAAAATGGCCGCCACAATACTGCAAATATTCAACATTGTCCGATATCATCTAAATTTGATATGTGGGTAGATTATGATGTCCCGAATTTATTCCCGACATTGAAAAATTTCTAGCGGTCGTCATTTTCAAAATGGCCGCCACAATATCGCACAAATTAAACATTGTCCGATTTCAACGACATTTCATATGTGGGTAGATTATGATGTCCCAAATTTATTCCTGATATTGAAAAATTTCTAGCAGTCACCATTTTTAAAATGGCCACAAAAATTCAACATTGTCCGATATCATCAAAATTTGATATGTGGGTAGATAATGATGTCCCGACATTGAAAAATTTCTACCGGTCACCATTTCAAAATGGCCCCCACAATACTGCACAAATTCAACATTGTCCGATTTCAACGACATTTCATATGTAGGTAGATTATGATGTCCTGAATTGATTCCTGACATCGAAAAATTTCAACCGGTTGCCATTTTCAAAATGGCCGTCACAATACCGCACAAATTAAAAATTGTCCGATTTCAACGAAATTTCATATGTAGGTAGATTATGATGACCTGAATTGATTCCCGACATCGAAATATTTCTACCAGTCTCCATTTTCAAAATGGCTGCCACAATACCGCAAAAATTCAACATTGTTCGATTTCAAAGGTAGCTTTTGTTTTATTTTTTTAAAACTGTTGTCAGTGGCCGGTTTGGGAGACTTGAGACTTCATAATCGTTAGATTATAATTATATCTTGTTGTTAATTATTTTTTTTATTTGCAGGGTCCAATAAATCTTTGGCATATAATCGTTAGATTATAATCATATCTTGTTGTTAATTATTTTTTTTATTTGCAGGGTCCAATAAATCTTTGGCATTCCTTAGTCTTGTTCTGGTTGCCATAATTCTTTACAACAGATCAAGGTACCAGCCGCCAGCATTACAAGGTACAATTGTGATAAGGCCACCCTTAAAATATTGTTTGTTTGACATTGCCGACCCACACTATCGGCAGGTGGGTAGGTAGGTAGGGATTTTTTTTTTTTTTTTACATTTGAAATTTGTCAATGATGAATTTGACATATTTAAGAGTTTTATCAAAGGTAAGAGCCACAGATATTTGTTCTTTCATGTCCGGATGAAAAGCTTCCATCCCATGAAGCGATGACGTCAACTTGTTAAGCAGACATCAACAGTGTCTGCTTTACCAAAGATGAGGTTTGAGTCTTCTGAAAGGTCTTTCAGAACGTCCTCCCATGTTTCGTCCATAGAATAACAAGATCTTATTTTTGATCAAATGTTCACCCCACTTAACTGATGCATTGCAACATAGGGGGATGCTTTCCACTGCCGGCCTCTTCGACATTATTTTCGTTTCAGCAGACCATTTTCTATTCTATGTCGTTTAAGCATTTGCTCTCAATACAGTGTACATCAAGCACTTTTACGATCGAGATTTGAAATAAATAAAGCCTGGAACAAACTCTGCGGACACGATCGAAATTCCGGCGCAATTCCAATTTTTTTAATAAAAAGAAATTGTCTGAAACGCAAATAAAATAATTTGGACGGCAAGTTTTTCAGTGGGTCGGGCGGCAATGCCAAGCAAATAAAATTGTATTTTAGGCCTAATTGTTATCTGTAACCAATGGCATTATTACAACTAAATAACATACAAGTTTCAATAAAAACTTCAACAATGCATCTTTGTCAGGGATAACATAACATGTTAATTTTACATTTGCATATCTGCAAGGTTACATTGGTATATATTACGGATTTAGTTTGTTACACATATTTTCATTGGTTCTTCAACCCTGAATGTCAGCATATATTCGGAAACAGACGGGGTATATATATCAGTCCCCAAAAACAATTAAAACATGGACGACAAAACATTACGCTTCACTGAATCAATGGTATAATACGGAATAATAAATGTATTTTTACCAAATTAAATGCTGTTTTTATACTCAAAACGGCTGCATGAACAAACAAATATTACAACGGTTAATTCCGTCACAAATACCTGATCGATTCAGCAAACTCATGTTCCACGACTGTACCATAACAAATAAACAAAGCGTTGAGCCTTGAAAACTTTCGACGTCATGGGGCCACACCAAGGTTTTATTTACATGTTGTTAACATTTATATTATTGAAACTGTTTCCAAAACCTGTTGTTTTGTTATGTGATATATTAATGTTATATTTATAGAGTTTATAAAATTTACTACATATGAAACTGTATTGATTTAGCAATTTAGTACAGTATTTTCCTTCATGAGACACCCCATGCATGAAATATGACGTGACACATATTTTGACGTCATTGAAGAATGACGTCAAAGGTACGGAAACGGACATCTAGAGATACGGAAAATGAAAATAAAAGACGCAAATTTATTTAATACAGTTGGATGTTGTATTTAAAAAAAACAATGGTTAAATCCGTAATATATCTGTTATTCAGCTATCAGACAGGGTATATAACGTGTAAAAATATTACTGTTCCAGGTGCATATGGAATAATTTCCAATGTATAAAATGTTATCAGTCAGGAGTACTGTTTAAACAAGTGATTTCATGATTACTTATTTTAAAAGTAATTTTATACTTATTTAAGTGATTTGAAAATTTTAATGTAAGCTTTTTATTATACTGAATATAACTGAAATTCCACTGACTTGATGTTAAACAACAATCAATCAGCTAATCTGAACAGTTGATTATTTTTTTTATGAATTTAAGCTGTACCTCAGCTATCAACAACAGTAAATTAAATGGTTATGCAAATATATGTTTCTGTTCTCAGGTGTGAAACATGTTGTGGATGCTGATGGTATGGATACCTCTTCTACAGGTAAGATTTAAATATAGGATCTGAAATATGAGTCTGATTTAAATTAAAATTTAAGTAATACTTTTTTTTTATCTCCTATATAGTATGACAAACAATTGGGATAACTGATTCCTATTGTTTATTTATCTTACAGGCAATAGCCTCTTTTCATTTAGGCATTTCCTTGTCAACAAAAGTAATGCTTCTATCAGCATTTTAATTTGGCATTTAAGACCAAAAGGATGGAGATGTATGAAAGTGAACTGTATCAGTGGTGTAATGGTAAGAGTGTTCACCCCAAGCAGTCCTTTCCTTCATTTTTTTCACCAACTTGCCTGAAAGCCAAATTTAGAAGAAGAAAAAAAAATTTATTCAAACAAATTCTTTCATAATTTTCACTTATCCAAATCCAGTTTTACTTGTCCCGGGTTTCGGGCAAATGGGTTAGCGTGAAGACTGCCCCAAGTATGGGTTCAAGCCCTAATCAGGTCAAACCAAAGACTATGAAATTGGTATTTGCTGATTCTTCACTAAACATGTAACATTAAGGATTGTTTGGCTCAGAATCAGGATAATGTGTCCGAATGAAGCGATGTGTTTACCTGCAGACTGTTATTTTTAGTGAATTAGCAGTATGAAAATCCAACTAAGCCTGTTGGACTTGTACAAAGTGGACATCATCATCTCTTAGAAATGTAACTTATTCTCGCCTTGATATAGCAGAAAAATTGCTCAGTTCGCATGAAACAATAATCACTGTATGGGAATGAAAACAAAAGAAAATCTATTCAAACTCAGATTAAGCTGAAGTTACAGAGCAGTTTTTTTTATAACAATTTATTTCATTGGTTGGTTTCAGAGCAATATATTTATTACAATTTATTTCATTGGTTGGTTACAGAGCAATATGTTTGTTACAGTTTATTTCATTGGTGAGTTGATTGTTTGTTTGACAGGTGCATCTTGTGGCATTGTGTGTGGATATAGACAGAATTCATTTTACTTGAAGACAGGGAAAGATAATACAGAGGGTCCAACCTTATGTTATAATGGTAAAATGTAAGTTACAAGCATGGTATCTGCTTTAAATATTTATTTATATGCTTTAAAAAAGAAAGAAGCGATGCATATTTAACCACATGATCTAATGCATCAATAATAGTTTTAAATTTCCTTTGACATTCTTCAATTTGTAAAATTTATATACAATCAAGCCTAATTGTAAAGAAATCTATGGGACATGATTTTCTATCAAATATCTGAGTGTTGATTTATTCATTATAAATGAAGCTAAGAGATAATATAAACAGAAGAAATTAGTATTTCAAGTTCATTGTATTTGATTTTGATATAACAAGGCTCTACTGTTCATATATGTATGTTGCATTAATTACCACAAACTGTATAAAACTTCTTTTTTTTTTACAGGGTTTTAAGTCCAGAAGCTAAGAGTGGAGGCAGGGGTATTAATATGTTGGTGATTAACAGTAAGTTAACACAGATTTTGAATGAAGTTAAAAAAAATGGAAACAACTCCATGGGAATTCAGTCCATTGATCCTTGAGGTCCAAAAGTTTCAGAAATCACCAAAATTCTCGTCGGTCCCGATTTACCCCGTTATACTGCCAAACTTCGCTACCGCCATCCGCCACAGGTTTTCAGACACAAAAGCCGTAAAACCAATTTAAATTCCCCGTTGGTACTGCCCACAACTACCTTTTGACAGCTGTGTATTGATCACTAATTATGGAATGTCAAGACTGGCCATCGGTCATGGTCATTGATCTCATAGTTGAGGGTCGGAACAGGTGAGTTGTTTTGATTAGAATAATTACCTGTATTTACTTTTCTAGTGATTACTTTTAATCCTGAGTAAAAATTGTAATTTAATTAGTTGTCATAAAGATGTCGTCCTTGAAGAGAAAGCGTAATTTATTAGATGGCAAACAGAAACGTGAAATTATAAGTTATGCAAAGGAAAATCAAAAATTAACACAACAAATTGCCGATAATTTGACAATTAAATGAGATCTTCCGATAAAAAGAACTGTTGGAGATATTTTGAATCAAAAAGAATTTTATGAAAGTGACAATGAGATTTACAGATCAAATCATATGACCTTTACCTGTTGTGTACATACTTACCTGTAGATATAAATAGACAAAAATGGAATACACTTTGTATGTAAATATTTATTCTAATTTATTTATTTATTAAACATGTATTATTTATACTTATGTCTTTGTACAAGTGCAAAATGTATGTCAGTCGAGTTGAAACAATTTGAGAAAGTTTATCTTTTCCTTTGATCACATGACTTCCGGTTTTCAATGTCCCTCAGTTTATTGCCAAGCTACCGACTGCACAGAAGGTAGCGGTTTAACGAGGGAGCACTGTACACATACTAATTTTAAGAATAAGTGATTAGCCTTTCAGGGATCTTGCAGCACAACTTACATATGGTTACAGGAGGGCCCGGGTGGCTCAATGAGTTAGGTAGTTGGATTACCTAGCAACTCATACAAGCCTATCACCAATATGACGTGGGTTCGCACCCGGCTTTGTAAATTACAAAAAAGTATGCACTTGACTCGCAGCCGCAAGTGATAAAGTTTATCAGTTGCTTGCCCATGGTCGGTGGTTCTCTCCGGATACTCCGACTTCTTCCACCACTAAAACTGGTCGCCATGATATAGCTGAAATATTGCTGAAAGTGGCATTAAACACAATAAATCAAATCAAATACATATGGTTACCATTATATATAGTTTGTTTAGTTCTTAGCTATGAAAATATTAAAGTACTAATAGTATTTACTGTTCTTTGTATACTATGCAGTTAAAAAACCAACTAACAAATGAATTATTTATGAAATGCAATCTTTGTTTTAATTTAGATAAGTAGGTTAATAAAATTTATGGAGAAATTGTTCTTTTTCTCTCCCCAGGTCTAACATCAGATATAGAGGACATTAAAGCATTTGATACATATACTGATGGTAAGTTTGAACAGATAATTATAATGGAAGTTAAAGCATTTGATATTTATATTTATCCATGATTTGTAAATGCTCCTTTTGATCTTTACACATGATAATATGTATTATCACATATTTTGTTGCAATATGTTCGTTTATGCATGTCCAATAATAGCTAAAAGTCAGTGTTGGTTATTTGCCCTACGGGGCAAATATCCGTATTTTCCCTCAAATATCCGTATTTGCCCTCATATATCCGTATTTGCCCCATAATTCAACTTCGGGTATCTGCGCAGTGGTGCAGTGGTCTCAAAGTACAAGGAAAAATGATGCATAAAGAAATGCATAAAATCGTATTTCAATCAAATTAACACATTTCAACATATTGGAATAAAGTTTAAATAACTTGAAACAGAATAATTAGCTCAAATGTATACGTTGTGTTGAATAGAAATTTCCATTCAAATGCCAAACGTCTTGGGTAGATTTTACAAATAGTTTCTAACGTCATCATCAGTGTACATACAGATCGACATTGTTTGGTATATTTTTGAAACCAGACTCGAAGCAAAAATATTTGCAAGTTGAACAGTCAAGGAAATTAGGAATTTGAATCCACAGGACATTCGGTCCTGTGAACTGTGAGGAATTACAGGACCGAACTAGATTTTACAGGACCGACAATAAAATAATGATTCTTTTTTTTAAATAATAAATTAATTTTATTTAAGTTGTCACATATTGATTGCATTAAACTTACAATCACAAACAGCAATATCTACAATTAGACAGCGACGTAAAGGTTAGCCTGCGAGTGCTCATGGATTCGTGCTCCGGTTGGGTCAGACTAAAGACTATAAAATTGGTATTTTTTGCTTCTCTGTTAAGTATGCAGCATTAAGGAGAAAGAGCAAAGACTGGTTGGCTCTGAATCAGTATAATGTGTCCAAGTGGGATGACAATTTGACACTATGTCCATCATTGTATACAGCATGATCATATTCATTAAAGTATATTTTCACTCTAAAATTACAAAACTATTTGTAACATTAAAAATTACTAAATGAAATATTCATTCTATCTAAACAAATGAATCCTTATATGTAAAAAAAAAAAAAAAAATAGAATACCAGAAAAAGTATAATTAGAAACCAGAATTTAGAATTACAAAAGAATATATATATATAGCTCTTTTGGTCCATTGGCTTCAATGCACCAGTTGCAGAACATAACAGTTTGTTCAACGTTGTGATGAAGCCAGGGTCGGTCCTGCTTTCAAGAATCAATAAATTTGCGTTCTCTGTCTTTTTCATACTGTTTCTTCCGTTCTCTCGTCTCCTCTTGGGTTACTTTTCTCTTTAATGGCTTTCCTGGTATGGCGTCTGTCTTATACTGCAAGAAAGCCATGACCGCCGTGTTTTGAAGTGATAAAATGTTCCGAATATTTTTCAGAAATACCACGATCACTGTAGTCACACGAAATATTTTACGGCATCAACATTTTATGACAATAACTGTCGTAAATAGTTAGTGTCTTTGCCAAAACTCGTCATTATCAATTACGATATGTATTATTTATTTTAGATTTTACTTGAACTAAAATTAACAAACATAAAAGAGAATTAAAAATATTTTTAAGTTGAATTTACCGAGAACCTCGATTTATCTATTCTTAAAGGCAGTGGCTGACAAACCAATTTACCGGACAGTCGGTACGGTGAGTTAATGAAAACTACCGGACCGCCGGGAAATTTATCAGACTCGGTCCGTCGATCTGGTGCCAATTTCCTTGACTGGTTGAACAAAGGCAACTCTCTTAAGGATTTATTTTCGCAATTTGTCAGTTCAAAGATCTTTTTTGCAATATAAATGTCAATGCTTGGAAAAGGTCAATGTAAAATATGTGATAAAAAGATTATGACATGAAATTTTCCATATCGTCCCTGGTATCAACCCTCGACCCATACCAGCCCTCCAGCTTCACTGTCGGGCTTGATATGGGAGTCTCGGGCTAATACCAGGGCCGATATGGAAAATGTCATGTAATTATTAGTTATATAGGCTTTAGACAGGTAATACAAGCTCATATAACCTGTCTGTGTTTTATATTTCCTGAGCCGAAGGCGAGGGAAATATACAACACAGACAGGTTATATGAGCCCGTATTACCTGTCTAAAGCCTATATAACGAATTTGTCATACTGCAATACCATGGGTCCATATTACCTGTGTAAAGCCTAAATAAAGAACATGACTACTATACATGTATTGTCTCATGAACATTTAACCCCAGATATGACTTTGCTTTAAAGAAGAAATTAATTCTTCAACATATTTAATAAACAACTTAACAATTTTAACAGAAAAATAACAAATGATTTAAAATTGCCTCAATATCGGCGTCAGCGTGACAGGCGAACCTGGGGGTCGCCATCTTGATTTTGATGATTTCAAAATGAGTTATCTTTCTTGGCACATGCTTTCATATTACCGGCTAGAGCCGTATAATATGGATTAGTAAAATCGAGTAAATAACCAATCGGATCACTTAGATTTTCTATTGCCGTATGACAAAATCTCTTATTATTACATAATGATTTTATATAAACAATTTTATTGGCTATCATGCTGTCACCTGACATTCCGTAAAATTTGATATTGTTTGATTAAAACTTGTATTGACTTGGTTTCACTTTCGTTTTCCATTGCATTATGTATGACGTCATAATGAAGTGATTAATTTCATATTGACTTGGTTTCACTTTCACTTTTCATTTTAATGTAATAAAACAATTACAGTCTTTTGTATCAGTCAATACGAGTTTTTATGGACCTTAGAAATCAATATTCACCTCAGCCTAAATGCTTCGGTGAATATCGTTTTTAAGGTCCATAAAAACTTGTATTGACCTCAACAAAAGACTATAATTGTATATAATCAAGCAACAAGCGTGATACAAGCATTATTAACGATTTCTAACATGATGTTATATTGATGTCATTGACATCATCGATTTCTAACATGATGTTATATTGATGTCATTGACATCATCGATTTTTAACATGTTATATTGATGTCATTGACATCATCGATTTCTAGCATGATGTTATATTGATGTCATTGACATCATCGATTTCTAACATGATGTTATATTGATGTCATTGACATCATCGATTTCTAACATGATGTTATATTGATGTCATTGACATCATCTTGATAAATCCTTGATAAGCATTCTATCATTGATATGTTATGCTAGTAATTGATTTCTCATCGCTTCTGACATCTTGGGCTTCACCTTTGATGCAGTATTGCTCTGAGAAATCCATTCTTGCAAAACATATCAAAGATAGTTTATATAATATATATTGTACTGTACAGATAGAAATAATGAACGATTAAGTATCAGATGTATGTATGCTTATGATAAGATAGTATAGACTATTCAGTATCAAGCTTATAAGTCTTACATCAACTGTTAACTAAAGAAATCTTTTCTCTGTACAAACAAAAAACAATAATCTTTGGTATTACCAGTCATAGTGTATTGTTTTGATCAATGAGAGAAAAGTACGAAAAATTGCAACTACAAGAAATCTAGATTTATTTTAGAAAAAAAATAATGGTAAAACTGCTAGAACTTGAAATTTATTTCATGTTACCATAGTTTTCAAGACATCTGATTTCTTCCTGATAAAGTTTGACTGTATGTACCTAAGATGTTTTATAGAATTTGTTTTTTCATTGTACATCCATTTACTTTTGTTTTCAGATACTCCATTTATACAATATATGACTAAAGTAGCACCAGGTTCTATAATCATGATAGTTACCTATGATGAGATTGCAGAGAAGTAAGTATATGATACATTTATGGCCCTTGATGTAGGAAAATATGAAGGTTTGTTTACCCGAAGAAGTCATATTTCTCTGAGGGTAAACAAAGCTTCATATCTCCCTACAACAAGGGCCATAAATTGTTTATTATATCGAAATTACACACACGACAACAAAACATTTTTTTTAACTGGGGGGGGGGGGGGGGTCGCCATGGGGGCACACGGCAGCGGGATACATGATATTTATTTTCCCGGAGCACGCAGTCTAGCGATACATGAAGTTTTGTCTTCCTGACATGTGACGTTTTTTAACTAATCACAGACACTCTATGAGGTATAATAATAAATATAGGAATGAAGAAGCATTGATATATGAAGATTTAATATTGTAAGGATGATGCATGTTGATGCCGAAACACTGAATAATGGGTATATTGTATGCTCTGTGACTAATAGTCCTCAGCCTTCTATTCAAATAAGTCAAACTTGCCCATAATGTCAACTCTATTAAGCAGTCACCTGTATTAAAAGGTCACCTTTTTTTGTCATGTCATAGACAATTTCATTTTAATTTAACCTTTTTTAATAGGTCACATGTCATATAAGGCCACTTTTTCTTTATCCCAAAAGTGACCTCTAAATACAGGTTAAACTTTATTCACAAATATACAGATGACTGAACTGATTGGAACAATCTTGATTTGACTTTTGAATATTTGAAGACTGATCATTGAATCTAAACGGATTATGAAAAGGAGGATTGTTGACTTTACTAGAGGCTAGATTTTATGATGGCAGGATAGAACAATGTCTATACTGTTTTGTACTTGTAGATCAATTCTATATTTTAAGATGGCAGGATAAAACAATGTCTATACTGTTTTGTACTTGTAGATCAATTCTACCGTATATTTTATGATGGCAGGATAGAACAATGTCTATACTGTTTTGTACTTGTAGATCAATTCTATATTTAACAAGTATTACATGAATGTTCTCAATTATATATTTTTAAGGTTAAGTAGTTACAGCAGACAGTGGATTCGGCTGATGGGCAGTTCTCTTATTGATAACGTTCAGTTTAGAGATGCATTTATTCTTGTTGGACAGGTTGGGTTGGAACAAAAACAAGCTATTGAATTTGTAAGTTTACATGAAATAACTAAGTGACAAATTATTACAGAGGAAAAAAATAATAATAACATGGGTCATTTATTTTGGAACAAGATTTGAATTTCTCTAATTCACAAGCATTTGCTTACAAATCTAGCTCTCTGTGAACAAATTGTTAATGATATGGGATTAGTGTTATGGTGTTTAATGCCACTTTCAACAATATTTCAGTTATATCAGTTTTATTGGTGGAGGAAACAGGAGCACCGTGGAAAAAACACCAACCTGCCCCAAGTCACTGACAAACTTTATCACATAATGTTGTATCGAGTACACATCGCCATGAGCGGGATTATGCATTGATTCAAACTCGCAAAATTAGTAGTGATATGCACTGATTGCATAAGTAGTTGTAAATTCAACTACCATACGATCATGACCATGACTGCCCCTTGTTAATGATATCCAGTACCAACATGACATCAGTGAATATAACATGTAATATTTAAAGGACATAATTTTCAGTATTCAAAATAATGCTTCCAATGCATTGAAAGCACACTTTAAATGAAGTGAGTCAGTGATAGTTTTTTAATGCCAAATGAACAATTTTATAGGTTTATCGTGGTGAGAACAAGTTACATTCAATGACATGATGATGTCTGCTTTATGCTAGACCAATAAGTTTAGATGGATTTTCATAATGCTAGCTCACTGAAACAATAGTCCACGGGTATACATGTCACACTACTTTGACAAATACCAATTTTCTGTCTTTGGTATGTCCCTATAAGGGCTCAAACCCATGATCAACCACACTCCTGGTGAACACGCTATTACACCACCCCACCGGTCACACTTTACATGCAATAATAATTCACAAATGTAGTATGATCTTCTATTTCATAGCTATATGTGCTGGGATCTAAATCTTTTGGTTTTATTTTATAGCACAAGAAGAGAGAACCTGGAGGCTACAGCATTCCAATAGAAAAGAAAGGATGTTTCTCTTTACCTTGTATGTTGACTTTAATGTAGATTAAAATGTATACTATAAAACTTGTTTTCAACGATCACCTTTTTTGGACATAGGAAAAAATGACAGCATAATGCTGATACTGATGGAAGGAAATTTGTTGGAAAACATGGTGATCGCTTTGTTATGCTACAACATTTTTTAACTATTTATGGTTAATTAATTAATTATTCAATTATTTGATAAATTAATTGGTACAATTATGTATTGAGAACACAGGCTGAGAGGGTTTTAAACTGGCCGTTTAGGTGACCTCTATATTTAAATGACTGTTAAGCAAGAAGGAAGTTTGACTGTATTACCGGTATGAATTGAATACTTCTACTTGTAAAATTATAATACAATACTGAAGCATTGATTTTGCCGTAATTATTTATCAAGAAAAGTTTGAAGATACCAAAGGGCATAAATCGAAGGACAGACAGTACAATATTAAAAGGACAAAAAGACACACAATTGTCAACAAAGCACTACACAGAAAACTAAAGATTGAGCAGTACGAACCTCACTGAAAACTAAAGATTGAGCAGTACGAACCTCACTGAAAACCAATAGAAATAATATGACTTTCCATGAGGTGAATACAAGGGTTGATCAATCCTTGTATTCACCGAAAATGAAAGTCATTAACTGTTTTATTATATGACATTAAATCAAATTTGAATTAACACCAAACAGCACCGACTTTGTTCCCCAGACACCCCTGTCTGCCCAACGTCTGCCATTATTAATTTAATTGTGTACCGAAAGTAATTAGTAAGAATGCATCTGATTAGTCGATGACAAAACTTAACCCGATGATGATTGGCTACTACTTTTAAGATAATTGGGAAACACCATTTCTATTTTAAGGTGTCTGGAGAAGCTTTGTAATGTTATGTTCACCTCTCGTGACTTTTTGCGCATTGAATATAACGTTTTATCAAAGAACGTTACTAGGGACGTCAGCCAATCAGAAAAGACATTATCTGAAGTCATATAATAACATTTAATATCCACTTTTATAGGCCCAATACATCAGAGTATTGAAAGAAACTACTTATCCATGTTCAACCATGTATGCTACTGCTGGTTAAGCAAATACATAGCTCTGTTATACTTGTTGTTTCATTAGCTATTTCACTCAAATATTTGATTATGATCTCACTTTTAAGATAAACCAATGAAAAACAGTTCACCCTTATTTATACCTCCTCCTTTTGGACCAAGTTATATTTTGACAATAAATGAATGTGGCAATTACATGTACATTATTTTTGGAAATTTGGACTTGGAAATAGGATGGTGATAAGTGAAGATGGTGGATTAAAGAGTCAGTAAAACTAGGTTACACTGAAAATTACTCCATTATCAGAAAATTTGATTTGATGTTTCTATTTCATTTAGTGGGTCCATTAAAAGATATATCTGGGATAGTACCTAAACCAACAGAGAAGCCTATTGTCATAGAGAAGTTAGATAAATGTGGATATAAGAAAGACTGTAATGATGATAGCTTTACAGTAATGGTAGACACAGGAGAACAAGATAAAAAGAAGCCTGTTATTTGTTTTAATGGTGAAATGTAAGATAAATTTCTTTCTGGGAGTGCCCCCAGTTAGTTGTGTTATGGTTAACCTTCTCACCTTGATTGTGGTAGATCGTGGGTTTGAGTCTCGTAGTGTCAAACCAAAAACTATGAAATGGGTATTTGTTGCTTCCCTGCTAAGTATGTGACATTAAGGAGTAAAAACAAAAACTGGTTTGCTCAGAATCAGGATGACATGTCTGAGTGGAGCGACATGTCTACCCACGACTGTTGTTTCAGTGAGAGAAAAAAAAATCCAGCATGTTGGTCTAGTACAAAGAGGACATCATCATAATCTCATCTAAATGTAGCTTGTTCTCTTTCTTGAAGATCCTTCTCTAGACGTTTTGGAAATCATGTGCAAAATCTATTTTCTATCACAAACCCTCTAATTGAGAAGTCAGGAGAAGAACAATTTTGCTGTCATATTATGTTATGGTGCTGTCGTCATGGTCGTCTGTCTGTAGACAGAATGGTTTCCGTGAGATAATTTAAGTTGTAGATGACAGATCCTTCTGAATTTTGAACACAATGATCTTTGGCACTGAATTAAGGTTGGTATTGTAACCCTACCTGTTTTCAAACAAGAGACCCTAAGGTGCAAAAATAGATGTTCCTGTTATTTGTACAGAGAGCTTAGTTTTCATTGGATTTTGATGGGTTTTTTTTGTAATGAATTACTTAGGAAAATCCCTTTCAGAAGGATGGATAGCGTTATTATGTAACTATCACCGTTATTGACATGAAAAAGGGAAATTAATTTTTTTTTTACTTTTTCATTTTTGTATTTTATTTCTGAAAGTTTTGCATATTTGGAAGGTATTATATAAAATTTTATTTTTCATCTAATTTTGGTGCAATTTTTTTTTTAATTGATTGGGTCGAGAGCTTCCAGGAGTATGTTGATGGATTTCCTCTGTCTCTTACAGTTACAGAGATAAACTCAACAGAAATTGGCCGCCAAATTCCAAAATTGGAACTTTCTTTTTTTTTCATCCAATTTTAAATGCAGTTTTTTTTACCATTTTTTTTTTATGGTCCATCAATAACCTATAGAGATGATCAGCATCTCTATGGGTAATTGATGCACTACAAATGTATAAAAAAAAAATTGTATATGGAATTTTTATTTTTCATCCAATTTTAATGCAGTTTTTTTCTTTGAATTGATTGGGCCGAGAGCTTTGGTAGTATGTGTACTGATTTCCAAATTTGAACTTTCTTATTTTACACCCAATGTTAATGTAGTTTTTTTGCAAATTGATGGACCATAAAAAACTTTGCTATTTCATTTCGAAAAGAGGTCTAAGATGGGCCCAAACTCCCAAATTTTGCAAGATGTCCAAAATACAATGGGTCCAAACCATTATTGTGTTCAGCAATTAACTGTATCAAACAAAATACAGTGTCCATATTTGCTTTTAATATGCTCTTTTTCAACTTTCCCTTCTCGACATGCTGCAGTTGTATCATATTTCGCTCTGCATAGCCCTTTATTTAGAATATTGTTCTGTTTGAAATCTCTCATGACTTATTAGAAATAAAAATCATTAATTAAAGGGGAGATACTTTACAGAAGCTCAAAACTAAAGATGTTTCTTTTTTTTTTTAGATGATAGCTATATACTAAGCCCTGTAAAAATCATACAATCAGTTCTTTATTTTAATTTTTTACCTGGAGAAGATACATGTTAACCAGTCATCATTATTTTTATTTTTATAATTATTTAAATTACATGGAAAAGTAAGGATGATTGAGTGGGTGATGGTTTTTTTTTACAAACTGGTAATCTTGCCGATCAGTTTTGATAACATTATACCACCTATCACCTTTTCAAACTCCAAGAGTATATTTTTTAAATATTTTAGATTTTATTGTTAAATTCATAAGAGGCATATTTTTTAAGTTGTTTTTTTTTATTGTCATTTGAAATATCTTTTGATCTATATTTTATAGTGTTCTGAGTGGGACTGTCAACAATGCGGGGAGAGGTTTTAATGTAGCAGTGCTAAACCCCAAAACAAAGAAAGTTACCTCAGTTATTGTGTTTGATACTTATCAGCAAGGTTTGTATCATTATCGGCATGTATCCATTATAAAATTACAATCCGTCAAATATGGATCATAAAACTAGTAAGCTTCTCCGCTAAGCATGTAGCATTAAGGAGAAAGAGAAAAGACTAGTTGGCTCGGAATCAAGATAATGTGTTGGAGTAAAGCGACATGTCTACTTGTAGACTGTGCTAACACTATAAAAATCCAACTAAGGGTGTTTGTCTAGTACAAAGTGGACATCATTATCATCAAATGTAACTTGTTCTCGCCATGATATAGCTGAATAATTGCTCATTTGGCATTAAACAACAATCACTTACTCTTTAAATCTAGTAAATATAATAGAATGTTGTTACCCCACATGCGTGTATTTTCACTTTCAACTTGTAATAAATCAAAATTTATAAACATGTGGAAATAAAAGACAAACAGGAGAAATATTGCTATGGGAATGTCAAAAGGAACATACTATTTCAGTTCAAATTTTCCAATTAATCCAGTTATTGAGACAAGTTTAGTCAACGATTACTTTGAAAGGTCCCTATTGGTTTTTTCAACGGCCTCGCCAAGTTTGAGATAATAGGGTTCAAATGTGAATTTTTTCCAACAAATTTGTTCAAGTCACAATTATTATATTTGTTACAGTTATTATAAAAGTATGTATTCAATGCATGCTTATAGAATAAATATAGGCAGGTAGCACTGCATGTGAAGGTAGAGGTGGTCATTTTTCAGCTCACCTTGCCAAAGGCAATGTGAGCTTTTCCCATTACTTGGGGTCTGTCGTCCGTTAACTTTTCACATTTTAATCTTCTCCTCTGAAACCCCTCAGCCAAATGAACTGAAACTTGGTAGGAAGCATCTATGGAAGGTCCTTTATAAAGATTGCTCATTTTGTCCCGATCCATTAACAAACATAGCCGCCACAGGCAATTCTTGTTTCTGATTGGCCGATTTTTAACTCATCTTGCCGAAGGCAATGTGTGCTTTTGCCATCACTTGGCGTCTGTCGTCCGTTAAGTTTTCACATTTTAATCTTCTCCTCTGAAAGCGCTCGGCCAAATGAAGTGAAACTTGGTAGGAAGCATCTATGGAAGGTCCTCTCTAAAGATTGCTCATTTTGTCCCGATCCATCAACAAACATGGATTAAAAATGTACCGTACATGTCCTATTAGAATAGAAATAATTTATGGAAGGGGTAAGTTTGTTGGAGATTTTAATATGGGTAACATTATCTGCAAATTTTACCCATATTAAAATCTCCAACAAATTTTAAGATGTATAACATTATCTGCGCAAATTTTACCCCTTGCTTTCTCTCGGGGTAAAAAATTTACGCAGATGTTACCCATATTAAAATCTCCAACAAACTTGCCCCTTCGATAAATTATTTCTTAATTCTAATAGGACATATACGGTAAATTTTTAATCCACATTCCTTTATAGTGTACCCATATTAAAATCTCCAACAAGCTTACCCCTTCCTTTATAGTGTACCCATATTAAAATCTCCAACAAACTTACCCCTTCCATAAATTATTTCTATGATGTGCTGTTTTGACTTTGTAAACAAAAGGGTATAATAGAACAGCCAAATACATCATGATCATCAGCGCGTGTAAGTCATAATAAATCGGGGATTTTTATACCCTTTTCTTTACAAAGCCAAAACAGCATGTCATATTAGAATTACCGTATTTTACGGACTATAGGTCGATGGGGACGATAGGTCGAATTGCTGCTTTTCAGCTAAATTATTTGGGAAATACTAAGATAGGTCGAAGCATTCCATAGGTCGAGGATGCCGATGACAACTTGGGTAAGTATCGTCACATCAAACTTTTTTTGTGTTTTTTTTTTACATCGGTAAACATTTGTCCTATAACGATGTTCTTCGGTAAGTATATGTAAGTATTAACTCAAGAATACTATTCTTATGTGTCATAAACGAAATAATTATGAAAATTAAATTAAATAAAATTTTGTTTTTAAACTTGTTTTTTACGGGGAGTCTGGTTTGTAAAGCCAGACATCGATGACATTCAAATCAGGCCATCTGTGGGTGTCACAATAGATGGTAAACGGATGTTCATACAATAAAATAATCAAGCTGTCAAAACAATGTATCACCTTGTGCAGTTTTATTGACATACCTTTAAACTGTGTTTAATTAGTAGTACACAAATTATGTGATCGTCTCGGTCCAGTAAATTTTCAATCAGCTGATCAGGATAATTAAGTGCCGACTGATGTTCACCTGTGTTGATTATCTCATGGTGATTATTTTATTTGTTCCTAATTGACCAATTCAAGTGTAGAACATTCTAGTTTAACGAAATCGATAATTATTTTCCAGTATATTTAGTATAAAAAGCTTGTTCTCCACGTGTATTCAAATTATTGTGAGATGTAATGCAACCGCCATTTTTTACTAAAACCCTGTGCGCATGCTCGTGGTAGATGGAAAACCTATATAGCTATATTTAGATATTTTGTGACAATAATTTTATATTGTAAAACGATCCACCCTGTGATTTTTTTTCAACAGCATACATTTTTTATAGTATATATTTTATTATACAATTCAATATTGAACTGATTTTCGCTAACACTTCAATCATTGAATATTATTGATTTTTTTCGGATGTTGAACATTTTTCCCCCGGAATTTCACCCCTTGTTAGTATACTTTTATTCCCCAAGAACATAGATGATTTCAGTCTTCTTATTCAGAAAAAAAACCTACAGCAAATTCAAGGTATACTGTAAACAAAATCGTCATTTTTATCGAGATTTTTTTTTTAGGGATTCCAGATTTTTTTAACTTCATCCTTGTATAGGTCGATGTGGACGATAGGTCGAAGCCAGCGTGTTGAGGAAAAAAAATATCGACCTATCGTCCGTAAATTAAGGTAATTATTACCACTGAACAATGTGATAAGTAAAGATCAATTTACTGGCTCAAAATGGTATCATTTATAGTAAACCATGTCTATTAAGGCCACCCAAGGGAGCATTTAAAAGGATCTATGTATTCCACCCAAAGAAGAATTCAAAATCATCTATATTTGTCTCTCAAGGTTTCATTTACAAGTATCTAATATATAGAACAAGACTCCCAAGTAAGGGATGATTTTGATTTTTGGTGTTTAATGCCACTTTCAGCAATATTTCAGCTATATCATGGCGATCAGTTTTAGTGGTGGAAGAAGCCGGAGTACCCGGAGAGAACCACCGACCATGGTGAAACAACTGGTAAACTTTATCACTGCGGCTGTGAATCGAGTGCACCCTTTTTTGTAATTTGCAAAGCCGGGCGCGAACCCACACCGTATTGGTGATAGGCTTGTATGAGTTGTTAGGTAATCCAACTACTTAACTCATTGAGCCACCCGGGCCCTCCCAAGTAAGGAAGCCTTTATAATTCTTTATATACCGTACAATGTAGGTCACCCATTTAGAAATATGTGATTTAGAACAACCATCAAAGGGATCCTTTAAAATTATCTATAGAGGCAACCAAAGGAAGCATTAGAAATTATCTGTATATGCCGCTCAAGCAAGCCCCTGCCCATGGGAACATAAGAAGACAAATTAACATTTGGAAGCAAGCTTAACAAAAGAGTATTCATCTGAATGTAGGTTAATGTCAAAAGTGTGTTGCTGTTCTTCACAATAAAACATAAAAATGTGTGATGTCTCCTAGACTGCTTATATATGTGCAGTACATTTAGCACCAAACAAATAGATACAACATCTGTGTTTAATTTCTGCTTGTGGATGTATGTCAATCTAAAGTGTGATTAAATGTGGACATTCTAATACCGTTGTCTATGTAACGTCTTTTCTGATGGGATTATTTCAATTGTTTACAGGGGTTCAAAATTATGTAGGTCAGTGGTCCATGACCTTTAGTTATTGACTATGGACTTTTTCATTTGGTATTAGCTCTGCCCACTGACCTTCTGATTTTCGTTTTGAAGTGTCTTTATCTTTTAATAAGTTTTTAAACATCTATTGCATAATTTGCATCTAATCATAGATCTGCTCATTTCGTTAACAATTTTCATTAGAAATGTTATTTAATGGCACCGGTCACACAAATTTATCAACTTTTTTGTAAAGGCAACTGCCATTTTCAATAACAAACAAAAAGGCGGGAAATTAAAAAAGAATGTATGTTGATCCCGGTTTACCGAGAATCGTCTTCTACAAGTGACTAAATCAATCACAGTAAACCAGTACTCATAACCAAAAGGGGCCTAATTTATTTTGTGAAATAGTAATATAGTGAAGTCATTATGCATATTTGACAGTAGATCTAGTGCCTAGTGATAGAAAAATAAATGAAACCACCCTGTAAAAAATGTTGGTCAGAGAAAACTTTTTTTAAACACCATATTCCGTCGAGTGTCCCAAAGACTTCTTAGACAGCTTTTGTGCCATATCTTCTCATAGCAATGTAAAGCTAAACCATTTAAAAGGTACAAGGTGATTATTGATAATTGCTTAAAATGTTCTGAAAAAAACTAGGACTTGCCTAAAAACAATGAAGAGGACCTTCAGGGATTAAAGCTCAAAAGTCCATGACAGTTCACTTGAAAAAAATAATTTTGAACCCCTGATTTACCAACATCAACATCAATTACATGATTGATGCTGTAAGACAGTTCATGCTTGCAGAAACAATATATCTGGTAAATTAAAAAATGCAATTTAATACTTATTTACCAGAAATTGTATTATAATTGAGATAACTGTAATGTCTTTGAAGATTTATTGGCATCAATTGTGATTTTTTTATTGCAAATATCAGTTTACTGGCTCCGCTTATGTGTTGCCAGTAATCTCAATTTGAAACCATAAAATCAACTATTGATTCTAGCAAATCTTCAAATACAGTTTGGTTATCTCCTAATGTGATCTAAAAAAGCATGGTCAACTGATTTCTGGTTCTTTATAATCGGTGGGAATTAATGTGACCACAACATGTTTTAATGTACTTTGACTCTTTGTAGTTTGTATATGTTCTGCATTTGGTGTGTGAAATTAGCATGCTATTTTTGTTTTACTAACCTTTAACACTGTAGAAAGTTCAAGCATGGAAGGTTTCTTGGAGAATCTGGTGGAGGGAGATATCATTGCAGCTGTCGTCAGTGATGATGGCCAGAAGAAGTAAGTTATGAGGAGGGAGGCATAATTTTCAGTCTGGTTTCAAACATAATCTAATGGAAAAATGATATATATTTTCAAGAATTATATTATTAAACATTCTAGAAGTTCATAAAATTTAGAAACCAAAGACTATAAAATTGGTATTTGTTACTTCTCCGCTAAGCACGCAGCATTAAGGAGTAAGAGCAAAGACTGGTTGGCTCGGAATCAGAATAATGTGTCAGAGGGGAGCGACATGTCTACCCGTGGACTGTTGTTTCAGTGAGCTAGCACTATAAAAATCCAACTCCGTGTGTTGGTCTAGAACAAAGTGGACCTCATCATCATCTCATTGAAAATTAACTTGTTCTCGTCATGATATCGCTGAAAAATTGCTGAGTTGGCATTAAGCAACAATCGCTCAATCACTCACTCATAAAATTAAGATGATATTAAGAAGAGAAATTCAAAAAGGGATAAACAAGCTTTAAAACTTGCATTACGTGTAATAACATTTGTTATGTTTGAATTCGTTGATTTTCACATGTGTAATAATATTGTTCATGAATGAGTGCATTAGTTTTAACATTTGTATAAAACCTATAAATCATATGTACAATATTTCTTATATTTATTAGTAAGACTAGATAACATACTTTTAGTTATAATGAATATTTTACTGGTGTTTAATACAACTTTCAACAATATTTCAGTTATAACAGAAAAATACCACATTGATGGACCAGTTCTCAAAATATAAAAAAATACCACATTGATGGACCAGTTCTCAAAATATAACAGAAAAATACCACATTGATGGACCAGTTCTCAAAATATAAAAAAATACCACATTGATGGACCAGTTCTCAAAATATAAAAAAATACCACATTGATGGACCCGTTCTCAAAATATAACAGAAAAATACCACATTGATGGACCAGTTCTCAAAATATAAAAAAATACCACATTGATGGACCAGTTCTCAAAATATAACAGAAAAATACCACATTGATGGACCAGTTCTCAAAATATAAAAAAATACCACATTGATGGACCAGTTCTCAAAATATAACAGAAAAATACCACATTGATGGACCAGTTCTCAAAATATAAAAAAATACCACATTGATGGACCAGTTCTCAAAATATAACAGAAAAATACCACATTGATGGACCAGTTCTCAAAATATAAAAAAATACCACATTGATGGACCAGTTCTCAAAATATAAAAAAATGCCACATTGATGGACCAGTTCTCAAAATATAAAAAAAGACCACATTGATGGACCAGTTCTCAAAATATAAAAAAATACCACATTGATGGACCAGTTCTCTAAATATAAAAAAATACCACATTGATGGACCAGTTCTCTAAATATAAAAAAATACCACATTGATGGACCAGTTCTCTAAATGTAAAAAAATACCACATTGATGGACCAGTTCTCTAAATATAAAAAAATACCACATTGATGGACCAGTTCTCTAAATATAAAAAAATACCACATTGATGGACCAGTTCTCTAAATATAAAAAAATACCACATTGATGGACCAGTTCTCAAAATATAAAAAAAGACCACATTGATGGACCAGTTCTCAAAATATAAAAAAATACCACATTGATGGACCAGTTCTCTAAATATAAAAAAATACCACATTGATGGACCAGTTCTCTAAATATAAAAAAATACCACATTGATGGACCAGTTCTCTAAATATAAAAAAATACCACATTGATGGACCAGTTCTCTAAATATAAAAAAATACCACATTGATGGACCAGTTCTCTAAATATAAAAAAATACCACATTGATGGACCAGTTCTCTAAATATAAAAAAATACCACATTGATGGACCAGTTCTCAAAATATAACAGAAAAATACCACATTGATGGACCAGTTCTCAAAATATAAAAAAATACCACATTGATGGACCAGTTCTCAAAATATAAAAAAATACCACATTGATGGACCAGTTCTCTAAATATAAAAAAATACCACATTGATTGACCAGTTCTCTAAATATAAAAAAATACCACATTGATGGACCAGTTCTCAAAATATAACAGAAAAATACCACATTGATGGACCAGTTCTCAAAATATAAAAAAATACCACATTGATGGACCAGTTCTCAAAATATAACAGAAAAATACCACATTGATGGACCAGTTCTCAAAATATAAAAAAATACCACATTGATGGACCAGTTCTCAAAATATAACAGAAAAATACCACATTGATGGACCAGTTCTCAAAATATAAAAAAATACCACATTGATGGACCAGTTCTCAAAATATAAAAAAATACCACATTGATGGACCAGTTCTCTAAATATAAAAAAATACCACATTGATTGACCAGTTCTCTAAATATAAAAAAATACCACATTGATGGACCAGTTCTCAAAATATAACAGAAAAATACCACATTGATGGACCAGTTCTCAAAATATAAAAAAATACCACATTGATGGACCAGTTCTCAAAATATAACAGAAAAATACCACATTGATGGACCAGTTCTCAAAATATAAAAAAATACCACATTGATGGACCAGTTCTCAAAATAT
Organism: Bathymodiolus brooksi; assembly: GCA_963680875.1. NCBI lineage: Eukaryota > Metazoa > Mollusca > Bivalvia > Mytilida > Modiolidae > Bathymodiolus > Bathymodiolus brooksi. The sequence goes on from OY804575.1 coordinate 63,363,184, forward strand.
AACAGAAAAATACCACATTGATGGACCAGTTCTCAAAATATAAAAAAATACCACATTGATGGACCAGTTCTCAAAATATAACAGAAAAATACCACATTGATGGACCAGTTCTCTAAATATAAAAAAATACCACATTGATGGACCAGTTCTCTAAATATAAAAAAATACCACATTGATGGACCAGTTCTCAAAATATAAAAGAAAAATTGTAGAAAGAAGCAAAATTGATACCCTAACACGCAAATACATCACCGCTCACATGATGGAGATAGATATTTATGATTTGTGTATTACAGATTGAAATTACATGCAAGAGATTTATATAACCAGCTTGGAAGTAGTATGATACAGAATTTAAAGTTCAGAGATATCTGGTACTTTGTAGGAAAGAAAGGCATTAAAGGATTTACTCCTTTTGAACAGGTAGTAAAATGTTTTTTTTTATAAATCTGTGGATGTTTATAAAAAAAAATGTAAAAATGCTTAAAAGATTGATTTTCATCATGACCTATACCAGTGATGATTTGATTCTTTGTAGGGTTAGTGGTTAGGGTTATAGTGTAAAATGACACTTTCAACAATATTTAAGTTATATCGTGGCAGTAATTCCTTGTAGGAAAAAAATGAATTGTATCTGTTATTGCTTGAATAATCAAAATAATCACAAATGTCCTTTATTGCTGGAATATATCAATTAATGTGAGGATTCTGCCATTGCTTGCATATAGGAAATTTACTTCAAAACCCTTGGTGTTATGTTTAACATACTTACTCTGAGTGTCATAGATCGTGGGTTTAATCCCTGGTCAGGTTGAAATAATGACTGTGAAATTGAAATTCATTTCTTCTATGCTAAACATGCAGCATTAAAAGAAAAGGTGGGTTGTCCTAGAGTTGGGGCAAAATGTTAAAGTAGAACAACATATCTACATGTAGACTGTTGATTCAGTGATCTAGCACTATACAAATCTAACTCACCATCTTGAATAAAGTGGACATCATCATCATCATCTCATCAAAATGTAACTTGTTCTCACCAGTATTATTTAGCTGAAAATAAATGTTCACTAGTCATTAAACAACACTAACTCTCTCAACAATGTTGATATATATACTACATGTATATGTACTCAAAAGTAGTTATCACATAGTCGGTGAAATGTAACACTAGTTTAATTACAAGCTTATTTAATATGACTGCTATTAATTGTTAGTTGATTGGTTTGGTTTATGGTGTTTAACGCCACTTTCAACAATATTTCAGTTATATCTTGGCGGTCAGTTTTATTGGTGGAGGAAGCCAGAGTACCCTGAGAAAACCACTGACCTGTCACAAATCACTGACAAATTTTATCACATAATGTTATATCGAGTACAACCTCGCTGTGAAAGGAGTTCGAACTCACAATTTTAGTGGTGATAGGCATTGATTGCACAGGTAGTTGTAAATCCAACTACCATATGATCACGACCACAAGTCCCTATTAATTACTGAATGTGATTGGTACTTAAAAGCATCTATTAAAAAATAATAAAATGGATTATTATATTGTTACCAGCTGATGGTAACTGTTAAATATAGGGAGAAATATGATCTTAATTAGACAATGTTATTCTGTTACAGATTAGATATGCACATTATGATGGAGGTTGGCCTAAATCACTGAAAGCATCCTTCTGTATACCATATAGTTGTAAGTTAAAGTATCTCACTATATACATGTACAGTCTAAGCTGCTGTAGTGATCCCCTCTAGTAAGCAATAACTTGTATTATTACATAAGGCTCTATTTTACTGTTTTTCTATTGGCCAGAAGCAATACACGTGACATTCCATTTTCTAACATATTGATTAGCAAAAAGCAATTTCTATGCAATAAATAATCATATTGCACTCTCGTGCAAAATCAATGAATGAAATTACGTGGCACGAGAGTGCAATACGGTTTTTTATTGCACAGAAATTGCTTTTTGCTAATCAATATGTTAGAAAATTTCAGAAAATTTTAAAATCATAAAATAAAAAAAAAGAAAAATTTAAAGTTCAATTTTTTTTAACAAATTTGAAAATTTCATTTTTTTTTTTAAATTCAAAATTTTCAGAAAATTTCAAAACTTTCAAAAATTTCATACTATTTCAAAAAAATTCAAAATGATAAAATTTTCATAAAGTTTCAAAAATTTCATAGTTTTCAGAAAATTTCAAAATTAAGAGTAAAATAGAGCCGTATGTAATAAAACAATTACTACACTTGAACTTGATCAATAAGAGGTTTTATGGAGCAGAGTACAACAATATTGAACTCGGCATTCACCTCGTTCAATATTGTTGTACTCTGCTCCATAAAACCTCATATTGATCTCGTTCAAGTGCAGTAATTGTATAATATGTGAATTTAATCTTAATTTCCATTGACACTGCATTTCATATTAATTAAACCTGTATTAAGTGACCATCTGTCTCTCATATTAATTAAACCTGTATTAAGTGACCATCTGTCTCTCATATTAATTAAACCTGTATTAAGTGACCATCTGTCTCTCATATTAATTAAACCTGTATTAAGTGACTATCTGTCTCTCATATTAATTAAACCTGTATTAAGTGACCATCTGTCTCACTGTGAAAGCACTTTTATTCGTTGGCACCAATTTTCATGGTTTCTGCAAAATGCATTGATCTATGGATTCTTCATTTCGTGGTTTCAAAACATTACAGGCAACAATCAATGAGAAAATTGTACTTCATTGGATTTTTATTTTCATGATTTTAGTGGACCATGAAATCAACAAAAATTAGAACTCCACGATTAATAATGATTTCACAGTATGTGACCATATGTCAGTTCCGTTGAAATGTCACATAAGACAGATTTGACAGTACCTTATAACTGTAAGTTAAGGATCCTTTTATATTCTGTGAAACTGCAAATTAATGAACCCTATTTATACCCTACAAAATTGTTTTTGCTCCGTTTCTTATTATTAAGTCTCCCAAACAAAATTTGGGAGACTTACTGTTTTTGCTCCGTTTCTTATTATTATTATTAAGTCTCCCAAACAATGTTTGGGAGACTTATTGTTTTTGCTCCGTTTCTTATTATTATTATTATTATTCTTCTCTTTCTCCTTTCTTTCTGCGTACCATGAACTTGTCCAAGGCAGATCTCAGGAACTACTGGACTGAATTTCATGAAACTTGGTGGAGTTATAGATATATGTTTCTAGTTGGTCCTAAAGTTTTCAGCTTTGTGGTAAAGGGGGTCAAAGTCATATTTTGAGGGGTTCAAAGGGGGTTGGGGTTACTATAGAATCCTATGGGAAAGTTGAAATTTCGTACATTAATGTTGATAACTTCTAAATGGATAATGATAGAGACATAAAATTTGACTTAGTGATAGGTCACCATTAGAGGAGCAATTCTGCGTTTTCAAAATTTTCGAGATGTCTGCCGTTTTCAAAATGGCTGCCAAAACACAGCATAAAAAATGGGCGGTAAAAATTCAACATTGTCCGATATCATCAAAATTTATATATGTGGGTAGATAATGATGTTCCGAATTGATTCCCGCCATTGAAAAATTTCTACCGATCGCCATTTTCAAAATGACCGCCACAATTCTGCAAAAATTCAACATTGTCCGATATCATCTAAATTTGATATGTGGGTAGATTATGATGTCCCGAATTTATTCCCGACATTGAAAAATGTCTAGCGGTCGCCATTTTCAAAATGGCCACCACAATGCCGCACAAATTCAACATTGTCCGATTTCAACGACATTTCATATGTGGGTAGATTATGATGTCCCGAATAGATTCCCGACATTGAAAAATTTCTAGCGGTCGCCATTTTCAAAATGGCCGTCACAATACCGTACAAATTCAACATTGTCCAATTTCAACGACATTTCATTTATGGGTAGATTATGATGTCTCGAATTTATTCCTGACGTTGAAAAATTTTTAGTGGTCGCCATCCCATTTTCAAAATGGCCACCACAATATCGCACAAATTCAACATTGTTCGATTTCAACGTCCTGAATTGATTCCCGACATCGAAATATTTCTACCAGTCTCCATTTTCAAAATGGCCGTCACAATACCGGAAAAATTCAACATTGTTCGATTTCAAAGGTAGCTTTTAATTTATTTTTTAAGCCGGTTGTCAGTGGACGGTTTGGGAAACTTCATAATCGTTAGATTATAATCATATCTTGTTATTATTATTATTATTATTCTTCTCTTTCTCTTTCTCCTTTCTTTCTTTGGCACATGAACTTGTCCATGGCAGATCTCAGGAACTACTGGACAGAATTTCATGAAACTTGGTGGAGTTATAGATATATATATATATTGAAATAGGAAGTGCAGGAATTTGACATCTCTTCTAAGTACTTCTTAACTGACAAAAATTCACAATTGCACTTTGACAGCCAATTTGTTTGAAACACTATTCATCATCTTGCATTGTCATACACATTGTTGTCACACTGTTGTTCATATACATCTTCTCTTTAACTGCTCTAGATGGATCTCTAAATCTACATATATACATCTCCTGTTTTATCTGTTCTCTACCAGCAAAGCCGTAGGGAACTATATAAGGTTTTCTTCTATATCTGTAGATCTACTAGTATGTCACATTTCAGTTTTCTGCACTTTTTCTGATTTTTTTGGTATTTAGGAATATTATGAGAAGTTACATAAATGTTGGCGCAGCTAGTAGGGAACATATAGTACTGCAGTAATACTCTCACAATGCTTGCTTCACTTGAAATTGATATTTTAGATATCTACATGTACATGCAATGGAAAACTAATTTGACCACCACTGCTGAGTTTAGTTTTATATAAGATGTTAGGAAAGAAAAGTTTGAAAGCCTTCATAACTATAGTAAAAAATCTTTGGTGAAAAGGGTTAGAAAATCTGCTGCTAAGATGTTTAACTGATTTTCATAAGATTTTAAGTGGTTCTATACTAATATTTAGGTGGAGATTTTTGGGCAATGATTTTTTTCATCCAGATATCAGTTTGGTTTATGACAATAATGGCAGGTGATTGAAACAAGCTCACTTGAGTATCTTGTTAAAATTTCAGCCAATAAAAGGGATAGTATAGTGAGTACCCTCTTGTAAAACCACTCCTTCTGCAATGAAAAGATGGCCTTATAAGAGAGGTGACCTCTCTTGAAAATAACAATTTATTAGTATTATACAATCGTAGTGCATCTGAAATTTGGCCTGATAAGAAGTGTGGACTATGGTTTTGAGTAGCCTTATTATAAGTGGGGGGACTACTGTATATGCAGACATGGCAATGTTTTTTTTTATTTATAATTTCAGTTAAAGCCTCTAGAGTTCCACCAAAACCTGAATCTACCAGAAATGAAGCTAGAAGAGAATTTTGTAAAAAATATGATGGATATGAACATTTATGTGATGGTTTGTGTTCTAATACTCTTTGTATATAATGGATACTGAGATAGATGCAGTCTATCGCAAAAATTACTAGCCCTATGCCCCAGTCTATTAAAACTTGATTTGGGCTATTAAAATTTACATAAAATTTGCTTAATCAAATAGAAAAAATTCTTCTAAAATGATGTTCGGGCTAGTTTGTCAAAATGTTTTTGGGCAGTCTGTAGATTGGATATTTAAATGTTGTTTTGAAAATTATTTACAATTGATAAATATTTATAATCTTATTGAAACATTCAAGGTCAATAACGTCTTAACATGAAAAAAAGTTTCAATGGGAAAAGAAAAAGTGTCTGACATCATAAGTTTCATTAATATACATGTTTACATTTAATGTAAAGCTATAAACATTATTGTATTGTATACTATCCATCTCCAGCCCCATTATTCAAGTAAACATTTGTGAAGTGAAGCCGTCGTTTGTCTAAATATACATTCATTTTGTGGGTCTGATGCATACACTTAACGTTTAGAAATTTGCCTAAAGCCAAAAGACAATTATATCCTGTTTCAACCTATATCCTTTCTTAAACTGGGGCATCTTTCAGTTTCATTTAGCATTTTAAACGGCCAGATTGTAGGAAATTTATAGATTTATGCTAATATTGACCTGTGTCTATGAAAATCAAGCAAATGATTCCATACACTTTCGTTTCTTCAAGGTTGTTTCCTTGGAAACCACTAGAACATTTGATCTGAAATTTTGCTGGGATGTTGAACAGTGTCAAAAAGTAACTCTCATTTGGTTTATAGTCCAGTTTGCTGGAAAATTTAAAAAAAAACAATTATTTACACGGCCTGACAATTTAAACCTTATGAAAAGTTGGTGCTCTTTAGAAATGTAATTTTGCTAGTTTTACATACTTTTGTATAATGTAGATTAATTATTTGAAAACATTTACAGAATTGAATGATTTTAGGCCACTAAATGAATGGTCATCGGTGCTATATACTTCATTGGAAAGTCTTGTCATTCCAAATTAAATTGTTTGTTATTTGGCTACTTGTCTAATATTATGTATTTTACAGAGAATGCAATAGACCAAATATTACAAGGAGTAAAACTAGCTGATAAAAGTAAAAAAGATGATGAAATATTTAAAGTACCAATAATTATCATACCAGGTAATTTACCTTTTTTTAGTTAGCTCACCTGATTCATTCTTTGTTATTTGTACATGTTGTTTCTTTCCATATTCATTTTACAGAAAAAATACTAAAGATAATTGTCTATTATGTTTGACATTTGTAAATTGTCGACTTCTAGTGACATCACTTACGAAGAAATCTGATGACATCGATACATAGTTACTTATATATATTATGATATGTTAAGCATTTTACTTCTAAAATTAAAATGGCTTAGTGGATTTTGTTTTGAGATGTATTCCAATACTGCATGTCTTCTTGTTAAAAGAAAAAGTTAGATTTTAGAATCACAATAATTCATTGGAGTCCATAAGTTTGTATGACATTTTAAATGGGATGACATTATTTTTATTGCATTTTATCCCTCTCTAGTATCAGGGTCATTACGGTTTTCACAGTTTTCCGGTTGTTGACTGATTTTGTCTGTTTATATACTTATGAGTTTTGACTTTCCCTTTGTTCGGAGTTCGGTAATTTTGTTATTACCCTTATTGAAGATAAAATATTTACGAAAATAAATGTTACCCATGTTACAATCTCCCAACGATTTATGACTTTATGAAATTATTTCTTAAATTATTGTATTATTGTATCAAGTATTATGAAAAAAAATATTGGATCAAAATAGTGAAGTTGAAAATTTAAAACCTGAAGTTGTTTCAGTAGTTTAAATTAAAGTTACAAGATATGTCTTCAATTTTATAGGTTTAGCACCACTCTTTAATAGTATGTATACAACATTGTTCCATTAAAGCTTTAATTGTGATAAAGTGTTGATGTAATACACAATATAACAGCTTTATTGCTCACTCCACACATGTTACCTGATGAAATCAAAATGGCCACTTTGTAGCAAAGTTTTTTCCTAATGTTAGTTTTTAGACAATCACATCTCTGTTGTTTTTTGTTTTTTTTAGGTAAAACAGCATATTTTACATTTATTGTGAAAGGCCAAGTAAAAAAATAGATTTGGTTCCAGTTACCCCACTTACTAATTTTATTCGTCTAGTATACATAAAAGTCCCCTGGTACATGGTTAACACAATATAATTATATTGTCTGTGAAAATCGGGGATGATTTTTTTTCAGTTATTTAAATGTTTTCTGCTATTTTCCTCTGTTGGAACAGATCAAATATGACCTTTTTGAAAGGGGGTGTAGATGGTGTCAGCTATTTTCATTGATTTTCGGTTATTTTATGTTCTAACCAGAATCATCGCTGGAAAATGAAATTTATTTTGACGATAGTTGTGGCTAGTTTCAAAACCGTCGTTTATTTAATATTTATAAAATCATCTGAAAGTGTAAAAGTTAAGAATTTACCTATGGAACAAAATTTCCCATTTTAGAAGTGGTCAAAGATGCAATGATATCATGGTTATATATGTGAAAATTTCAGAATGTGACAGTGGACATGTCCATTAAAAACGTAGACATCAAATTTAGTGTGCACGACACATTTTGGAATAGCCGTCATCAGGTACGCTCAAAATCGAAAGATTGGAAAGTCAAATAATTTAAAGTTTTGGGAGCAATAAAGCCAAAGGGCCTAAACAGAATAGCCAAAATTGGCTAAGGTCACCTATGTCTGAGGGAGGGGGGAGAACCTTAGTTTTATCTATATTTGACACAAGATTTGAGACATTGAGATGTAAATAATAATATAAAAGAAATAAATAAGTAATGAAAAAATAGTAATCTATGTAATTTTGATCTTTCTGGAACCACAATTAATTTTTTAATTGGCCAAATGAGTTGTATTTTATACAAATACAAAATTTTGGCATCACATATCAATGCACACTACCAGAAATTGATGATTATGAAAGACTTAAAATAAATAATTGACATGTACAAATATGTGACAATTGGCTGTATCAGTTGTGTATTACCAGGTTTTAAATATACAATTAACGTTGTCAAGATAAAATAATAACCATGTACTTGTTAAACATAAATACAAATATACAAAACTAACATCTGTATAATTGCCAAGATCAATAGTCAAACCTTCCCATGTAGTCACCTCTATTAACAGCAACCTGTATTAAGAGGTCACCTTTTCTTGTCCTGTTATAGAAAATTTCATATGAATTTAACCTCTTTTAAGAGGTCAACTGTCTTATAAGGTCACTTTTTCTTTGTCCCAAAGGTGACCTCTTAATACAGGTTTGATTGTATAAACAAAACTGACATGTTCTTTTGTCAGCATGTGTATCATTATACCCCCCGCAACAAAGTTGTAGGGGGGTATACTGGTTTCACCATGTCTGTCCGTCCGTCTGTAGACAAATCCTATGTCGTACGATAACTTGAGTTGTGTTTCTTAGAATCTTTTAAAATTTTATCAGCTGTTTACTTGTGAAGAGAGGTGGATCCCTTTCTTTTTTGACGATTTTCACTTTTGCCGTTCCAGAGTTATTGGACTTGATATGACGGAAAATAGGATTTTTACCCTATGTCGTATGATAACTTGAGTAGTGTTTCTCAGAATGTTTTGAAATTTTATCAGCAGCTTACCGGTGAAGAGAGGAGGATCCCTTTCATTTTTAACGATTTTCACGTTTGCCGTTCCAGAGTTATTGGACTTGATATGACGGAAAATAGGATTTTTATGCTATGTCGTATGATAACTTGAGTAGTGTTTCTCAGAATGTTTTGACATTTTATCAGCAGCTTACCGGTGAAGAGAGGAGGGTCCCTTTCATTTTTGGTCGGAACAATCAGTAATGTTTTGGTTATGGAAATAGGTTGGACAGATGTGGGGAGCGGGGGGTATATCTTAGTGAGCTGTGCTCACAGTAATACTAGTTTTAACTGGCATATATAAATGTTTTACTAAGCAGAAAATGACGAAAAAAATTACGGAACCTATTTTGAGGAACTGTTGAATTTTATTAGCTAATTACAATTTTTGTTTTTTTTAATGTTTTGCTTAGGTTATTTTAAAAAATAAATTGTTAGCAGAGTATAGTATAATGCACTAGCAGCCTAGTCATGTTAAAGTTGTTGTTTTTTTTATATTTTAAATGAAATTCAGAATGTCTTAGAGTAGATCATTTGGTAATAGATATACAGTAATCCCTCTCTTATTAGGCCACCCCTTTTGCAATGAAAATGTGGCCTCATAAGAGGGATAGCCTTATAAGAGGGGAACAATACAGTAGTATTTATCTCACTGCATCAGAGATCTGCACTGATAACAGGGTGGAGTTTTGGTGGATATGGACATATAAGATGAGGACTAATGTATAAATATTTTTAAATGTTTTTAACACATATAATAAACATGACAGATGGTACCGTGGGATTAAGCTGGTACAATGGGAAGAAGTTGATATCTGGTGAGGAATTTAGCATCTGAGGAAGAAGTTAGAATATGGGGAAGAAGTTTTATGGGTAAAAAGTTGATATCTGGAAAAGAGGTTGATATTTGGCAAGGAATTTAGCATCTGAGGAAGAAGTTGGTATTTGATTTGATTTTGATTTTTGGTGTTGAATGCCACTTTCAGTAATATTTCAGCTATATCATGGTGACCAGTTTTAGTGGTGGAAGAAGCCGGAGTACCCAGAGAGAACCACCGACCATGGGCAAGCAACTGGTAAACCTTATCACTTGTGGCTGCGAGTCGAGTGGTATTTGAAGAAAAATTAGAATACGGGGAAGAAGTTTTATGGGTAAAAAGTTTATATCTGGAAAAGAAGATGGTATCTGGTGAGGAAACTAGCATCTGGGGATGAAGTTGGTATATGAAGAAGAAGTTTTATGGGTAATAAGTTGATATCTGGTGAGGAAACTAGAATATGAGGAAGAAATTAGTATATGGGGAAGAAGTTTTATGTGTAATAAGTTGATATCTGGAGAAGAAAGTGGTATCTGAGGAAGAAGTAGGCATTAGAGGTAAAATTTGCAATGTGTATTAGGGGAAGAAACTTGACTGTATTACCGGTAATCCTCTTTCACTTTTATTTAAAAGTTGTTTATATATTTGACATTGACAGGAATTGACCATAATGCAATAGTAAGAACCATGGAGACGACCTTGATGCAGCCTGGGATCAATCCTCAAATGGTGCTGGTATGTATCTGAATTTATTGTTAGTTTTACTAAGCCATGGTGTAGAAACTAATGGTGCTGGTATCTGAATTTATTGGTAGCTAAATTAAACCAGGGTGTAGAAACTAATGCTGCTGTCCAAAGGTGAATGAATATGAATATATAAAAACTGGTTGTACTGATAGTATGTTATATTGGATATACAATTGATCGTACCGATTATGTTATCATCGGGTTGAAAGTCAAAACTAAATTTACAATTGGTCGTACCGATAATATTTTCATACTAAATTTACAATTTGCGCGTACCGATGACATTTGCATTGGGTGATATTTACAATTTTCATTAGAGGGTATGCGCAATAAATATACAATTGTTCATACAGATATTAATATCATTTGGATTGTAGGTTATGCTAAATTTACTATTGTGTCATACCAATAATATTTTCATTGAATGGTATTATGAACAAATTTTACTTTGCTGATACTAATAATGGTTGGTTGGTAATTTAAGTTAAAAATACTATTTGGTTGTAACAGTATACGATTTGTTGCTATGGAGTTGTAAACAATATCTCCAAAAAAAAAAAAGCTGTCAAAATTTGTAGCCAAGAACTTTGTTTTGGGAAATCAACCATAGCTAAATCCTAACATATTTTCTTTTGATTTAGATCACATATGATGAGAATTTTCCAGAATATTCTGAACTTTCTACATTATTTGGTTTCTATAATACAAGTTTAAAATCAAGCAGTACATATGCAGGTAACATATATATTTGTTTTTAAATCTCTGGATATTAGAGTTCTTAATGTTGTTCCTGCTTCCTTATCTAAATGTCTTTCATGTATTTCTTCAGTTCTTGGGCTCTGCTATGAAATACTTGTAAACACCAAGAATGCTGACTTCCATTCTGAAGTTGACAGGAAATGACCTTGACAGGATTTCTTCAGTGGAAGTTTTCCCCAACGAATGTCCCCACATTCGTCATCGTCAAGGATTTACCTTTTTTCGACTTTAACAAAATAGCCAAATCAATGAATTGCTAGTCCCAAATTCTTTGGTTTTTAGTTCACCTGGACCAAAGGTCCATGTGAACTATTGCCATCACTTGGCGTCCGTCGTCTGTCGTCTGTAAACTTTTCACATTTCAAGCTTCTTCTCCGAAACCACTTGGCCGATTGGAACCGAACTTAGCAGGAATGTTCCTTGGGTGGTCCTCTACAAAGTTACTGTTTTTCGTTCCAGTCGGATATTCAATATGGCTGCCAGGGCCAATAATATGCTCTGATTGGCTGAAATTTCAAAGATCTTCTTCTCTGAAACTAATGAACTGACTGAACCCAAACTGTAAAGGAATGATCATTGGAATGTCCTTTACCAAGTTACTGTTTTTTATGCCGATCGGAAATCCAAGATGGCCGCCATCGCAGGACATAGATTAACATTGGACCCTATGGGAAAATGTTCAAATGCCTTCTTCTCAGAAACTACAAATATGATTAAAGCCAAACTGTACATGAATGTTCATTGGATGATCCTCTACAAACAATACGTTTTTTGTTCCGATATGAAATTCAAAATGGCGGCTACGGCAGGACTTAGTTTAACATTGGACCCTATGGGAAAAATGTTTCAAAATGCTTCTTCTCTGAAACCACTTGGACAGTTGAAACCAAACTGCCCAGGAATGATCATTGGAAGGTCCTCTACAAATAATCTGTTTTTTATGCCGGTCGGAAATCCAAGATGGCCGCCACCGCAGGACATAGATTTACATTGGACCCTATGGGAAAATATTCAAATGCCTTCTACTCAGAAACTACAAATATGATTAAAGCCAAACTGTACATGAATGTTCATTAGATGGTCCTCTACAAACTTTACGTTTTTTGTTCCGGTATGAAATTCAAAATGGCGGCTACGGCAGGACTTAGTTTAACATTGAACCCTATGGGAAAAATGTTTCAAAACGCTTCTTCTCTGAAACCACTTGGATAATTGAAACCAAACTGCCTAGGAATGATCATTGGAAGGTCCTCTAGAAATTCTATGTTTTTTATGCCGATCGGAAATCCAAGATGGCCGCCACCGCAATACATAGATTAACATTGGACCCTATGGGAAAATGTTCAAATGCCTTCTTCTCAGAAACTACAAATATGATTAAAGCCAAACTGTACATGAATGTTCATTGGATGGTCCTCTACAATCTTAAGGTTTTTTGTTCCGATATGAAATTCAAAATGGCGGCTACGGCAGGACTTAGTTTAACATTGGACCCTATGGGAAAAATGTTTCAAAATGCTTCTTCTCTGAAACCACTTGGACAGTTGAAACCAAATTGCCCAGGAATGATCATTGGAAGGTCCTCTACAAATTTTCTGTTTTTTATGCCGGTCGGAAATCCAAGATGGCCGCCACCGCAGGACATAGATTAACATTGGACCCTATGGGAAAATATTCAAATGCCTTCTACTCAGAAACTACAAATATGATTAAAGCCAAACTGTACATGAATGTTCATTAGATGGTCCTCTACAAACTTTACGTTTTTTGTTCTGGTATGAAATTCAAAATGGCGGCTACGGCAGGACTTAGTTTAACATTGAACCCTATGGGAAAAATGTTTCAAAACGCTTCTTCTCTGAAACCACTTGGATAATTGAAACCAAACTGCCTAGGAATGATCATTGGAAGGTCCTCTAGAAATTCTATGTTTTTTATGCCGATCGGAAATCCAAGATGGCCGCCACCGCAATACATAGATTAACATTGGACCCTATGGGAAAATGTTCAAATGCCTTCTTCTCAGAAACTACAAATATGATTAAAGCCAAACTGTACATGAATGTTCATTGGATGGTCCTCTACAATCTTAAGGTTTTTTGTTCCGATATGAAATTCAAAATGGCGGCTACGGCAGGACTTAGTTTAACATTGGACCCTATGGGAAAAATGTTTCAAAATGCTTCTTCTCTGAAACCACTTGGACAGTTGAAACCAAACTGCCCAGGAATGATCATTGGAAGGTCCTCTACAAAGTTTCTGTTTTTTATGCCGATCGGAAATCCAAGATGGCCGCCACCGCAGGACATAGATTAACATTGGACCCTATGGGAAAATATTCAAATGCCTTCTACTCAGAAACTACAAATATGATTAAAGCCAAACTGTACATGAATGTTCATTAGATGGTCCTCTACAAACTTTACGTTTTTTGTTCTGGTATGAAATTCAAAATGGCGGCTACGGCAGGACTTAGTTTAACATTGAACCCTATGGGAAAAATGTTTCAAAACGCTTCTTCTCTGAAACCACTTGGATAATTGAAACCAAACTGCCTAGGAATGATCATTGGAAGGTCCTCTACAAATTTTATGTTTTTTATGCCGATCGGAAATCCAAGATGGCCACCACCGCAATACATAGATTAACATTGGACCCTATGGGAAAATGTTCAAATGCCTTCTACTCAGAAACTACAAATATTATTAAAGCCAAACTGTACATGAATGTTCATTGGATGGTCCTCTACAAACTTTACGTTTTTTGTTCCGATAAGAAATTCAAAATGGCGGCTACGGCAGGACTTAGTTTAACATTGGACCCTATGGGAAAAATGTTTCAAAACGCTTCTTCTCTGAAACCACTTGGATAATTGAAACCAAACTGCCCAGGAATGATCATTGGAAGGTCCTCTACAAAGTTTCTGTTTTTTTATGCCGATCGGAAATTCAAGATGGCCGCCACCGCAGGACATAGATTAACATTGGACCCTATGGGAAAATGTTCAAATGCCTTCTTCTCAGAAACTACAAATATGATTAAAGCCAAACTGTACATGAATGTTCATTGGATGATCCTCTACAAACAATACGTTTTTTGTTCTGATATGAAATTCAAAATGGCGGCTACGGCAGGACTTAGTTTAACATTGGACCCTATGGGGAAAATGTTTCAAAACGCTTCTTCTCTGAAACCACTAGAACAGTTGAAACCAAACTGCCCAGGAATGATCATTGGAAGGTCCTCTACAAATTTTATGTTTTTTATGCCGATCGGAAATCCAAGATGGCCGCCACCGCAATACATAGATTAACATTGGACCCTATGGTAAAATGTTCAAATGCCTTCTTCTCAGAAACTACAAATATTATTAAAGCCAAACTGTACATGAATGTTCATTGGATGGTCCTCTACAAACTTTAGGTTTTTTGTTCCGATATGAAATTCAAAATGGCGGCTACGGCAGGACTTAGTTTAACATTGGACCCTATGGGGAAAATGTTTCAAAACGCTTCTTCTCTGAAACCACTTGGACAATTGAATCCAAACTGCCCAGGAATGATCATTGGAAGGTCCTCTACAAAGTTTCTGTTTTTTTATGCCGATCGAAAATTCAAGATGGCCACCACCGCAATACATAGATTAACATTGGACCCTATGGGAAAATGTACAAATGCCTTCTTCTCAGAAACTACAAATATGATTAAAGCCAAACTGTCCATATGTGTGTACATTGGATGGTCCTCTACAAACTTTACGTTTTTTGTTCCGATATGAAATTCAAAATGGCGGCTACGGCAGGACTTAGTTTAACATTGGACCCTATGGGAAAAATGTTTCAAAACGCTTCTTCTCTGAAACCACTTGGATAATTGAAACCAAACTGCCCAGGAATGATCATTGGAAGGTCCTCTACAAGGTGTGTGTTTTTTATGCCGATCGGAAATCCAAGATGGCCACCACCGCAGGACATAGATTAACATTGGACCCTATGGGAAAATATTCAAATGCCTTCTTCTCAGAAACTACAAATATGATTAAAGCCAAACTGTACATGAATGTTCATTAGATTGTCCTCTACAAACTTTACGTTTTTTGTTCCGGTATGAAATTCAAAATGGCGGCTACGGCAGGACTTAGTTTAACATTGAACCCTATGGGAAAAATGTCATAGTCATAGTATTAACACAGAACATATGGGGAAAATACAGAAATATATTCTTCTCTGAAGCTATTGCACTGATTGAACCTAAACTGTGCATCAATCATTGGAAGGTCCTTTACAAACTTTGTGTTTTTTATGTTGATCGTAATTCCAAGATGACGCAGGACATAGTTTTTACATAGGACCAATTGGTTTTTTTTATTACCAGGTGAACGATACAGGCTCTTGGGAGCCTCTGGTTTTTTTTAGGAACATCTCTTCCCATAATATCAAAAACAATAGCATCTAGTGATGGGACAAAATCCACAACTTCCATGCTTTTCTTGTTTTGGGTGAAATCCTAATTACCCAGAGATTCATATTGGCTTACAAACGACTCTGCTGCTTAGGTGGCTGATGCTGTGAACCAGGAGTGATGTCATCTCCTCCTTAATGGGTTTGATTTACATTTCTTTTTCTTATCCCCATACTATGGAAAGGTGTCCCATTTGATCTGGTTTACATTCTTTTTGGCGTCATGCTTTTTTATTGGATTTTTGCTATTGATTACAAAGATTGGAGCAGATTAAGCTAATGTCTGTGTGTTTTGAAAATTTTTAAAAGAAGGATCTATTTCATTGTCTTTGAATGATTTTGTGTTGTTCAGGAAAGGGAAGTAATTAACTCCTTCCATTTACACAACACTCAGTTGAATTAAATTGGATTATCAAAATATATTGTTGTTATATGGAGAATGATCTATTGATATTTGTTTTACAGATGTATTTATTAAAGGCATGGAAGCTGGTTGGAAGTATTTCGATAATGCTGTAAGTAACCATACAACTTCTCTCTCTGTTAATAAGTAATTATAAGGGGTTAGGGTTATAGTTTTAATGCCACTTTCAACTATATTTCAGTTATATCGTGACCATCAGTTTTATTGGTGGTTGAAACCAGAGTACCTGGAGAAAACCACAAACAAAGTCACTGACAAACTTCTTCACATAATGTATCGAGTATACCCTGCCATGGGCGGTATTCAAAATCACAACTTTAGTGGTGATAGGCACTGATTGCATAGGTAGTTGTAAATCCAACTACCATACGATCGTGACCATGATGGCCCCTACAAAATTAAAGGATATAGTTAATAAAATATATTTCTTATATATGAGAAGAGAATTTTCTCTTTTATAGCGAACCCACTGATAGTTTACCCATGTTTCAATTGGTATTGTGTAAGGAGTTTAAAAAACTGCAAATGGAACTCATCTATTGAAGAAATACAATTGCCTTTGTTTACAGATGAATCCTATTGTTTGACATTTAAACTTCTTATTGTATAACTGGAAGAGAGAAGTCAATCACTCATTGATTAAAACTCCCTAAAAAAAATTTAACTCTCAGGTGTAGAATTTTGATTTCTTTGGTTTAAAAAAGTTTATTCCTAATATATATGTAAGACTCGGATCAACGTCCAGTCTTTAATCGACGTCCAATCCTCAAATACATGTCCGATTTATATGTCACAGACATCTATTCTCAAATCGGCGTCCAATGACGTCACACCCGTTAGAAGAGGTTTTTGAAGGAATGATGGAAAAACTGTTAAAATCTTATTGTGTTTATTCAGGCCCTATTGACTAATTTGAAAAATCATCAAATCGCAAAAAAAACGTCATGAAATAACAGGTTAAAAAACACGCAAAGCAAAACTATCATTACAATTATTTCTCAATTTACAGTAAGTCACTTTTGTTTCTATTTTTTTTTTTTAAAACAGGACAATGATTATTATAGTAAATATTTATAGGCTACACAAATATTAAAAATCAAGCATAGAATAGATCTTAAAAAAAAGATACCTCCCAAATGGGTAGTTCTGAATTTCTGAATAAATACAAAAATCATGTAATATTTTGAGGACTACCCAAATGACCAAATTTGGTTCTATTTGGGCCACTGGTTTATGAGAAATAGACAAATGCTAAAAACCAATGGACACAGATTACGGCAACACTGACGGAAACAAAGTGATGAAAATACCTCACATGGACCTTAAGTCCAATATATATATATATATATTGGGAATAAACTTTGTTTTTTAAACCAAAGAATATCAAAATCCTACACCTGAGGGTTGAATTTTTTTTAGGGGAGTTTTAATCAATGAGTGATTGACTTCTCTCTTCCAGTTATACAATAAGAAATTTAAATGTCAAACAATAGGATTCATCTGTAAACAAAGGCAATTGTATTCATTCAATAGATGAGTTCCAGTTGCAGTTTTTTAAACTCCTAACACAAAACCAATATTGAAACATGGGTAAACTATCAGTGGGTTCGCTATAAATAAAATAATCTCAGTATGTAGTTAATTGGAACCTTTTTATTTTGTTTTTTCAGGATCATCTAATAATAATAGAAGAAGAATTGATTTTAGCTCCTGACTTTCTTTCGTTCATGCAGCAGTGCCTTAAAATATTAGACAGTGACCCTACACTACTGTCTGTGTCTGGGTGGAATTATAATGGTAATTATTCAAATATCATATTATTTAAACAGATCTTACCAAATATAAATATTTATCAACCTTAGATTATTAAAAATAGATTGTAAAATGGAGCATACAATAGCTAGTTTTTGATTGGATTTTTGTTTGGAGATTCAGCCAATCATTGTGCTCATTGTTGAAGACTGTACTGTAACTGTGACAGGCAA
Source organism: Bathymodiolus brooksi (assembly GCA_963680875.1). Classification (NCBI taxonomy): domain Eukaryota; kingdom Metazoa; phylum Mollusca; class Bivalvia; order Mytilida; family Modiolidae; genus Bathymodiolus; species Bathymodiolus brooksi. The sequence continues at coordinate 63,381,533 of OY804575.1, forward strand.
AACAGCAATATTAAATGTACTTTTCCTTTACTTTGATTTGCATCTAAGTGTAAGTTGGATAGTCTAATGTTCATTTACATCCATATGCTTTCTTATTAATTTAATGCATTTCAACATTTTGACATTCTTTTTCTTTTAATATTAAAAGGTTATTAAACTCAAATTTGCCATACAGCTTAATTTTTTTATTGATTATTTATTCCCTTATCAGAATTTATCAATTTAACCGTGTGTTCCGTGTATGACATGCTATTTGGGTGTGTATTATTATACAATTGATTTGACATTTGACATGCACTTTTGGGACTCTCATTTTAGCACATAAATTTTCTTCCTGTAGAAAATTGGTTCGCCATTAAATGAATCCATAGTACTCCCATTAGAATTTTGTATAAATTTTTATATTGCAGGCTATGATATAACTTCTGGAGATAGAAAAGCTGTTTACCGTGTAGAAGAATTTCCAGGGCTGGCGTTTATGATGAAGAGAAATGTTTATGAAAAGTACATATCTGGGAAAACATTACAGTGCTGCAATAAAAGGTAAACAACTAAAAAGTCTTAATATTGTAAAAAGAAGACATTTATCAATTACAATGGTATTTTGTCTATGCTTAAGTGGTGGGAGTGGCCTTATAAGAGGAGGGGCCGTCGTGGTCATGATCGTGTGGTAGTTGGATTTATAAATACCTATGCAATCAGTGCCTATCACCACTTAAGTTGTGAGTTTGAATCCCACTCAGGTGAGGTGTACTCAATACAACATTATGTAATAAAGTTTGTCAGTGACTTGCGGACGGTTGGTGGTTTTCTCCGAATACACCTGCTTCCTCCACCAATAAAACTGATCGCCACGATATAATCAAAATATTGTTGAAAGTGGCGTTAAACACCATAACCCTAATCCCCCCTTATAAGAGGGGGACTATGGTACCAATAACAAAAATCTGTTGCTATGCTGTTGAGCCATTTAATTAGTTTGAAGCATATTTGTTTAAATACAGTCAAATCTGTCTTATGTGACCTTCGAAGGGAACATTGAAATAAATATAAGACAAGTGGTTGCTTAATTAATATGAAATGTACTTTGAAGGAAAATTAAATTAAGGTCACATCATGCATGTTATTGCTTAATAGAGGTGGTCACTAAAAACAGGTTTGATTGTAGTTACTTTAATTCGAATTCGATTCGCATTATCGGATTCGAATTAGTTTAATGTGCATTCGAAACGTATTCTTGTCCGAATGTACATTTCAATGCGAATTGCAACATGCATCAAATAGAGTCTACGTCCGAACGATGTTAACTTTTAATTCGCAATATCAATTAACTTTTAATTTAAAACAAAACGACATTGCACAATATTGATGTTAAAGAAAATAATTTTAAAAGCCGAATTATTAACAATTAAAAAAATATACTCCAAACAAGCTTTATTGATCTGATGGTTTCTCCTATCTCTCGGACTCGTCTTTTTTCTTCTCTTTTGAAAGAACGGTCATTTTATACAACAATAATGATCTGTTGTGTCAATATGACGTCACCAGTAACACGATGTTATAATTTATAATTCATATGACGTCATTTATTAATAATAATAATAAATGAACAACCAAAGGAAAGTTTACACATGATAATAATGTTAATAATCTTTTTTTAATGTTCCAACACAATTCCGTCAAAGCACCTGCTCGGATAATTTGCTTTTGCAATTTAGCATGTGTCCACACGACAGTTTAATGCGAATCGAATATGCATTAACGAAAATGTATTCCCGAAGCGAATTGGATAATACGAAGTAGCCGATTTGAATTTGATGCACATTAAAAAGATAATTACGTGTGAATGCGATTAGCGTATTCGATTCGCATTAGATTCAAATTTAATTTGCATTAAAAGTACTTGTGAACGCAGCATTATATAGACTGATCTTTTATTTCTGAAAATAATGCAGGATAAATTGTGTAGCTTATTGCATTGTTTGTCATCTAATGACATATATATATTTGTTTATCACATATTTTGTTGCAATATGCTCGTTTTTGCATGTTCAATAATAGCTAGAAGTCAGGGTTGGTTATTTGCCTTCAGGGAAAAATATCCATATTTTCCCCCTAATATCCGTATTTGCCCCGAAATTCAACTTCTGGTATCTGCGCAGTTGTCTCAAAGATTATATGTCAACGTACAAGGAAAGATGGTGCATAAAGATATGCATAAAATCGTATTTCAATCAAATTAACACATTTCAAAATGTTGAAATCAAGTTTAAATAACTAGAAACGGAATAATTAGCTCAAATGCATACGTCGTGTTGAATAGGAATTTCCATTAAAATGTCAACGTCAATGGGTAGATTTTACAAACAGTTTCTAAGGTCATTATATAGATTGACATATAGTTTGATATCTTTTTGAAATCAGACTCAAAACAAATATTTGCAAATTGAACAAAGGCAACTCTCTGAAGGATTTATTTTCACAATTTGTCAGTTCAAACATCTTTTCTGCAATATATAAGTCAATGCTTGAAAAAAGTCAATGTAAGATATGTGATAGATAGATTATGACATGAAATTTTCCATATTGTCCCTGATATGGAAAATGTTATGTAATAATCTGTTATTAATATCCAGGTTTTGTATTAATAATTTAATTGAAAATCTTTGTTGATTTATTTTATATAGAGTTTGGGAACATTGGGATCTTGGTACAACAGGGGATACAGTGATACCAGATGTATCTAGAGTGTTCCATCAGCCATATCAAAGTGCCAAAGATGAAGATAAACATCTTGTTGAACTCTTCCAGAAACCTAGACTTACCAATCTGTAAGTTATTTTATTATGTATAAGAGATACATATCATATTTAAAAAAAAAAATGATTTGAATCACACATTAAAAATCTTGTCACTTTCAATAAATTTCTAATGACAAATTTCTGCGAGATAATCGTTTGATTTTTATGGGATTAGGTAATTATATAAGCAACCCAGAATCATTAGTTTTACCTTCATAAAGAATAGACTTGTTCCTTCTGATTTCTGGTTCCTATCAACTTTGGTTCCTGGCTATGGCTTTGTTAGATTAAAGAAATATTTTAATTAATTAATATTTTATGTCGCTCGTCCTTCAACTTCTGCCAAGCCATCTACCTGTCTCAATAATTGTGACATGAAACAATTGGATTTCAAAATATTTGAATATCCTAATTTTTTTTTTCTGAATGTTAAAAAAAGGCATCATGGCTTATGCATCTATGATACTTTCTATGATTTTATATGTATAACAGTAAGTTAATTAATATTATCCCCGGCTTGATAAAAATGTCGGCTTTTGATTGGTCGATGACCCGTTGGTACAAAACCCATGCTACAGGCTGGTAGTTACGTAACGTCACTGGGGGGGTCTTTACGTTGCTATACATGATGTAAAGATGGTGTAAAACGTAAACAATCTCAAAGCGCTTTGCATTCAACATGGAATGGAGAACGGAGGACGTATTTCTTGAGGAAAAAAAATCAAGCGTCTCAAAAAATGCCGAAAAAACAAACAATGCACCAAATAATGTTGAGAGATTTAAAGTTCCTACGGTATTGATGGTCATGCTTAACAGTGTAACATTTTGTTGATTCACGCTACATGAAACGTTGATTTTGTTGTCATGTTGTGTCTTTATAGAAATGGTCAATTGTTTGAATACAATCATTTTAAAATCATTTCTCATTATTGTTTTCACATCAATTCTTCATTTGTTTTATCGTACTATAATACCACGTGCTGTACTATAATACCACGTGCTATCCACGTGCCAATGCGCGCCAAATTCAAGAAATTAAATTACAACAAAATAAGACCAAAAAAACGTTAAAAATGATTAGCTGTAGGGAGATACCAAACTCTACACTTTATCGAAATTCGCCCAAATTTTCACATGAGCTATGGCATTTTACTCCGCAAGTACAAAAACGTCATGATTACGTTATAAAAAGAACAAGAAAATCCATTAAAAATCAGTTTTTGTTTTCAAACCGGGGATAAAATCGTTATCTACGTGTCTACCCGTGGGCATTGAGATTGTACCACCCTTCAGCACCACTGTACAGCCTTCGGCTTCACCTCAGGCTATACAGAAGTGCTTCAGGGTGGTACAATCTCAATGCCCACGGATCGACACATAGATAACTTATAATGTACATTAATTCAAGCAGTTTTGAGCTTTTGCCCCTATATAGCACGCATATTTTTCTTTGCATTTTTTCCTTTTTTGGATGGTGACATTCATTTGGCCCCATCATATAGCATTTACGTTTCTCTCTTAGTTTGTTTTGCATGTATTTGTAATAATGTTTATGACTTCAATGACCGTCAACATGGTAATAACCAAAAAAAAACTTTAACACCCAGGATAGTGCTTTCATAAATTATTGAAAACTTTCACAAAATTTTATTACCGCTATAAAGAGCTTGTGCATATATATGCAATTCTATATGCAGAGATCTGATCAAAAAAGGTATTTCCCATCCATGTTCTTATGGCGACATAATAAACAAAGCTAAAATGTTCGAATCTGATATACATATGTAAACTTGAAAAATCTTATTCGTAAAGGCTATGATTTAGCAACTATCATTCACTCTTTGAGGCAGGTTTACTTTGCTAAAAATATAGACAGTTTGCTGGTACCATTAGTAGGTCCAACTAGCAATTATATAAGTACATTTATATTAAATTCCATATTATATTACTATTTTATATTCAAATATTTGATTCCAATACTAGAGTAACACGACTGGTGCCACTAGTGGAACAGGAACTGCTTATCTTTCCGGGGCACCTGAGTTCACCAAGGTTTTTAGTTCGATCTTTAGTTTTATGTGTATGTTTTGTAGATCATTGTTTGTTCTTTTGGCCATTGTGTTGTCTGTTCTTCTTTGATATACAGATTTTTGATATCTTCAAACTTTTCTTGATGCCCTATTTATTCTGGTCTCCCTAGAAGACCATTGATTTCTTTAGATGTAAATGACTAATTGATATTAAATATGCTAGAAGTATTAGTTATGATTTTCTTGTCTAAAAGAGTACTAGTAATGGTCTTTAACCAACAGATTCTACCTTCCTATCTAGTAGTCAGTTACCTATGATCATGCATTGACCCTGCTATTATACTGTCTAAAGAGTAATGGTCTTTAACCAACAAATTCTACCTTCCTAGCTAGTAGTCAGTTACCTATGATCATGCATTGACCCTGCTATTGTACTGTCCATGTTTATGTTGTCATTCATTTAAGCATGTATCGACGTTTGAAATCTTGTTATCAAGAGGGTAGGCTTGGGATGCCGTTAACCAGTTTAATCCCACCACATTTTTGTGCCTATCCTAAGCCAGGACAAGGATGTCCAACGTAATGTGGTTTTTTTTATGTGTCCAGTGAGTTAAGGTGAGAGGTGATTGTTCATTGTGTTTATTAATAGAATTGTTGATCATCACTGTTTAAACTTCCTTTTCGTAACTATTATATACAGTCATGTAGTTCTATGTCATTTGCTGTCCCTTTGGTGTCTGTATACATTAATGCATGAATTTGGGAGTGGCTTTAGCTCTGACACCCAAACCTGTCTAAACGGGACTTTATTTAATGTATGGTTTATACAGGATAGCGGTTTATTCAGGTTTGGTTTAGAAGTTTTATTAGTTCACCTGGACCAAAGGTCCATGTGAACTATTGCCATCACTTGGCGTCCGTCGTCTGTCGTCTGTAGTCTGTCGTCTGTAAACTTTTCACATTTCAAGCTTCTTCTCCGAAACCACTTGGCCGATTTGAACCGAACTTAGCAGGAATGTTCCTTGGATGGTCCTCTACAAAGTTACTGTTTTTCGTTCCAGTCGGATATTCAATATGGCTGCCAGGGCCAATAATATGCTCTGATTGGCTGAAATTTCAAAGATCTTCTTCTCCGAAACTAATGAACTGACTGAACCCAAACTGTAAAGGAATGATCATTGGAATGTCCTTTACCAAGTTACTGTTTTTTATGCCGATCGGAAATCCAAGATGGCCGCCATCGCAGGACATAGATTAACATTGGACCCTATGGGAAAATGTTCAAATGCCTTCTTCTCAGAAACTACATATATGATTAAAGCCAAACTGTACATGAATGTTCATTGGATGGTCCTCTACAATCTTAAGGTTTTTTGTTCCGATATGAAATTCAAAATGGCGGCTACGGCAGGACTTAGTTTAACATTGGACCCTATGGTAAAAATGTTTCAAAATGCTTCTTCTCTGAAACCACTTGGACAGTTGAAACCAAACTGCCCAGGAATGATCATTGGAAGGTCCTCTACAAATTTTCTGTTTTTTATGCCGGTCGGAAATCCAAGATGGCCGCCACCGCAGGACATAGATTAACATTGGACCCTATGGGAAAATGTTCAAATGCCTTCTTCTCAGAAACTACAAATATTATTAAAGCCAAACTGTACATGAATGTTCATTGGATGGTCCTCTACAATCTTAAGGTTTTTTGTTCCGATATGAAATTCAAAATGGTGGCTACGGCAGGACTTAGTTTAACATTGGACCCTATGGGAAAAATGTTTCAAAATGCTTCTTCTCTGAAACCACTTGGACAGTTGAAACCAAACTGCCCAGGAATGATCATTGGAAGGTCCTCTACAAATTTTCTGTTTTTTATGCCGATCGGAAATCCAAGATGGCCGCCACCGCAGGACATAGATTAACATTGGACCCTATGGGAAAATGTTCAAATGCCTTCTACTCAGAAACTACAAATTTGATTAAAGCCAAACTGTACATGAATGTTCATTAGATGGTCCTCTACAAACTTTACGTTTTTTTATTCTGGTATGAAATTCAAAATGGCGGCTACGGCAGGACTTAGTTTAACATTGGACCCTATGGGAAAAATGTTTCAAAATGCTTCTTCTCTGAAACCACTTGGACAGTTGAAACCAAACTGCCCAGGAATGATCATTGGAAGGTCCTCTACAAATTTTCTGTTTTTTATGCCGGTCGGAAATTCAAGATGGCCGCCACCGCAGGACATAGATTAACATTGGACCCTATGGGAAAATATTCAAATGCCTTCTACTCAGAAACTACAAATATGATTAAAGCCAAACTGTACATGAATGTTCATTAGATGGTCCTCTACAAACTTTACGTTTTTTGTTCTGGTATGAAATTCAAAATGGCGGCTACGGCAGGACTTAGTTTAACATTGGACCCTATGGGAAAAATGTTTCAAAATGCTTCTTCTCTGAAACCACTTGGACAGTTGAAACTAAACTGCCCAGGAATGATCATTGGAAGGTCCTCTACAAATTTTCTGTTTTTTATGCCGGTCGGAAATCCAAGATGGCCGCCACCGCAGGACATAGATTAACATTGGACCCTATGGGAAAATATTCAAATGCCTTCTACTCAGAAACTACAAATATGATTAAAGCCAAACTGTACATGAATGTTCATTAGATGGTCCTCTACAAACTTTACGTTTTTTGTTCTGGTATGAAATTCAAAATGGCGGCTACGGCAGGACTTAGTTTAACATTGGACCCTATGGGAAAAATGTTTCAAAATGCTTCTTCTCTGAAACCACTTGGATAATTGAAACCAAACTGCCCAGGAATGATCATTGGAAGGTCCTCTACAAATTTTATGTTTTTTATGCTGGTCGGAAATCCAAGATGGCCACCACCGCAGGACATAGATTAACATTGGACCCTATGGGAAAATGTTCAAATGCCTTCTTCTCAGAAACTACAAATATGATTAAAGCCAAACTGTCCATATGTGTGTACATTGGATGGTCCTCTACAAACTTTACGTTTTTTGTTCCGATATGAAATTCAAAATGGCGGCTACGGCAGGACTTAGTTTAACATTGGACCCTATGGGAAAAATGTTTCAAAACGCTTCTTCTCTGAAACCACTTGGATAATTGAAACCAAACTGCCCAGGAATGATCATTGGAAGGTCCTCTACAAGGTGTGTGTTTTTTATGCCGATCGGAAATCCAAGATGGCCACCACCGCAGGACATAGATTAACATTGAACCCTATGGTAAAATGTTCAAATGCCTTCTTCTCAGAAACTACAAATATGATTAAAGCCAAACTGTACATGAATGTTCATTGAATGGTCCTCTACAAAATATACGTTTTTTATTCTGATATGAAATTCAAAATGGCGGCTACGGCAGGACTTAGTTTAACATTGGACCCTATGGGAAAAATGTTTCAAAATGCTTCTTCTCTGAAACCACTTGGACAGTTGAAACCAAACTGCCCAGGAATGATCATTGGAAGGTCCTGTTTTTTATGCCGATCGGAAATCCAAGATGGCTGCCACCACAGGTCATAGTATTAACACAGAACCATATGGGGAAAATACAGAAATATATTCTTCTCTGAAGCTATTGCACTGATTGAACCTAAACTGTGCATCAATCATTGGAAGGTCCTTTACAAACTTTGTGTTTTTTATGTTGATCGTAATTCCAAGATGACGCAGGACATAGTTTTTACATAGGACCAATTGTTTTTTTTTATTACCAGGTGAACGATACAGGCTCTTGAGAGCCTCTGGTTGTTCATCCCCTGTTGCAAATGTACATTACCTTAGGCTTTTGGGAGCTATTGTCCTTGTGGTACCATTGTACATTTATAAGTGTAATGTGAGGTATTGTCATCACTTTGTGTCGGACATCGTTGTATGTTGTTGTCATCATTGTCTGTAAGCTTTTGCATTTCAATCTTCTTCTCTGAAACCACTGGGTCAATTGAAATTAAGCTTTTTTGGTAGGAATGTTTATTGGATGATCCTCTACAAAGTTAATGGTTCTTTCTGATCTTGAATCCACATCAGAAACAGGAGGCCCCAATATGCCAAAAACACATTTTATGATTATTTTTCTTTTTGTTCCTAATAAGCTTTTCTTTATGTAGTATACCAACAGATTTTGTATGGCACTTAGCATTTCCAGGAAATAAGGGGGCCAACACCTGAAATTGTGGATTCTTATTTTAAATCTGATTTTCATAGGTTTTTTTTCTTTAGATTCCTTATGAAATTTTCTACCTGCATTTTTCAAACAGATTTTACCTAGCTCTTATGGTTTTCGAGATAAAACGTTCAAAAGGAATCGCAATGGACCAACACCCAAAATGATAACTTTTTTTTATATTTTAATGTCTGATTTTTATGCAATTTTTCTGTTGAATTTCATTTGAAAAATTGTTTGGGGTGTTCCAACATATTTGTAGTAGCTCTTACTGCTTCAAAGATATGAGGAGGCATTTTATTTGAAGTCAGTTTTGATAAGGATTTTTCTATAGATTCCTTGTGGAATTTCTTGAATGATTTTATCAAACAGATTTGACATTGTTTTTATGAATTCTGAGATAAAAAAAAAAAAAAAAAAAAAAAAAAGTAGCCAAAAGGGACCAGCACGTATTTGTTTTAAGTCTTATTTGTATGTGTTTTATTTCCATTTTATTCGTTAGAAAAATTCCTGTCTGAAATGTTATAACAGATTTGTTGTGTCTTTTATTATCTCAGAGAATTATGAGAGGACCAAAAAGGGACAAATGACCTAATTTTTATACCCCCCTCAGCAAAGTTGTAGGGGGGTATACTGGTTTCACCATGTCCGTCCGTCTGTAGACAAATCCTATGTCGTACGATAACTTGAGTTGTGTTTCTTAGAATCTTTTAAAATTTTATCAGCTGTTTACTGGTGAAGAGAGGAGGATCCCTTTCATTTTTGACGATTTTCACTTTTGCCGTTCCAGAGTTATTGGACTTGATATGACGGAAAATAGGATTTTTACCCTATGTCGTATGATAACTTGAGTAGTGTTTCTCAGAATGTTTTGAAATTTTATCAGCAGCTTACCGGTGAAGAGAGGAGGATCCCTTTCATTTTTGACGATTTTCACTTTTGCCGTTCCAGAGTTATTGGACTTGATATGCCGGAAAATAGGATTTTTATGCTATGTCGTATGATAACTTGAGTAGGGTTTCTCAGAATGTTTTGAAATTTTATCAGCAGCTTACTGGTGAAGAGAGGAGGGTCCCTTTCATTTTTGGTCGGAACAATCAGTAGTGTTTTGGTTATGGAAATAGGTTGGACAGATGTGGGGAGTGGGGGGTATATCTTAGTGAGCTGTGCTCACAGTAATACTAGTTAAAATTATTATTTTAAGTCTTATTTCAATGGGTAATTATTAAAGTAATATTACACCAGTTTTGGGTGAAGAAAATTTTTCCCTGAAAATTCATTTGGAATACGGTGGTACCTTTACTAAGCTATTCATGCATGTTTCAAATCGAAATATGTTCCCAACAACTAGAAATCTGCAAATCCATGTGCATGTTTTTCGTCCTCGCCATTGTCGTGGAGACTAATTAACTTTCGGTTGTTTTGTTCCGATGATTGCCGATCATTATACCTTGTGAAAAAAATTTTGGTCCAATGATTGCCGATCAAGAAAAGATAAACGAGTGTGTTTGATTTGCATTTCAATTATCTCCCTTTTTTAAACCTGGCTGTCAAAAGTAGACATTTATTTTTATGTTGATATGTTTTATTGAAATATTTTGTAATTATAATGCTATTTGTAATATATTTATCGTATTTAAACATTGACAACCTTCTTCAAATAAAATTTGCTAAGAAATTTGCAGAATTAAAATAATAACCATTCCATTGTCAAGGCGACAAATGTTTTATATAATATTTAATATTTACATTTTCAACTTGTTGAAGGAACCATTGGCTATTAACAGTATGGCCTACTTAGTATAATTTTTGATCCTGCTTCCATAGGAGTAGTACCCAATATATTTGTTTTTGGGATAGCTCAAAATGGGAGACAAAAAATTTTTAATTTTCGACTTTAAATTTAGATTAGCTTTGACCCGAGAATGCTTTAAAATATAAACTTTTTGTTAGTTGCTCACCACATCATGTTTTTCTGGGTTGATTTTTTACATTAGAACCTCAGTGCTACCTAGGTTATTTTTTATATTGGTATTTTACTGCCGTTTTTGCATCTATTTTTTTCTGCAGTATTTATTTGAAGCCTTTACAATTGTTGATTTTTATGCTCTGTTAATTATCATGCCTTTTGTTGACTATATAAAGTATTGAAAACTTTATTAGCCTTAATTCCTATTGCCATAAGCTCGAATCCCAGTGGAACAAACCTGGATATGTCTAAATCTCATTTTGTATCCATCGTCAACTAATTCAATCCCTTTCTGTAACAGGCGTGTGTTTGGATATGTCTCGCTTGGTGGTTGCCAAGCAAAAAGCTCACAGACAGACAGACACAGGATCAAAAGTTATACTTTTTTATATTTCAAACATTAAAGTTATATTAAATAGGCCATACTGTTAATAGCCAATGGTTCCTTGAACGAGTTGAAAATGTAAACATTAAACATTATATAAAACATTCGTCACCTTGACAATGGTATGGTTATTATTTTGATTCTGCAAATTTCTTAACAAATTTTATTTGCAGAAGTTTGTCAATGTTTACATACGATAAATATATTATAAATAGCCTTATCATTACAAAATATATTAATAAAGCAAATCAACATAAAAATAAATGTCTACTTTTGACAGCCAGGTTTTCAAAAGGGAGATAATTTAAGCACAAATCGAACACACCCATTACACAATCTCCCCGAAAGAGTTCAAATCTTGGGTCACGTGCATATCATTTGCATTACTGTTGTGCACAACAGAATTATCTGCTGTCAAATATTTTGCGATTTGCTCAGATATTCTGCTTTTGAGTGGATTTTTAATGTTATGCAGTTGATTTAGTTAAATTAAGTGGCATATTAAGTAAAAATATTTAATCCAAAAATTCCACGATATTCGCCTTTCATATTACTTTAACATAGGACCTGAGGTAAAAATGAATAAAAAATATTTTTTTCTCATAATCTAACCATAAAATGTATAAATAACAGGTTGAACAATACACTTTCAGGTGAACCCTTAGATTTTTTGTTTATACCATATAAGGATTTCATGTTTTTCTTTCTATTTCTAGATAATAATTTTGAACATGTCATAATGTTTCATATAATTTCTATTATCCATTATCTCGTAAGCATCGTAAAATCTCTAGATTTCTACTGGGATGACAAAGTTTCATATATTAGAAATGTACAAATAAGGTTTATGAATTGCCTGTCCTAGTATAACTAGATTTGATTGGATCGATACCTATGATTTAACACCATTTCTACAGTGATATTCTTCATTTTAATTGGTCTTTAGGGCATCTATCTGAACATTATAATTTGCAATTACTTAATATTAATCTCTTTGTTAGAAACATGTGTCAGATTAAAAGATATTTTTTAAGATATTTTTGTTTACTATCAACTTATGGATTGAGGAAAGTTTCACAATGATTTATGTTGATAAAATTTATATTTCTTTTTGTTCGGTGAAAAAGGTTGAAAAAAAGTGGGTTTTTCAAATTATTTTTTTGCAAACTTATTTAGAATCTGATTGAAAAATATTAATAAACATTAGACAAAACTAAAACTTTCAATATGTGACACATATTTTGTCCTTTCTTTTGCTATCAGTCATGTACAAGACCACCACAATAAAGCTGAAATATTGTTTAAAGTGACATTAACACCATAATACCACCCCTGCATAGGTCAAAGGTCTTTCCTCACTAAGATATTTCTCTATAATAATATTTCATACAAAACCTCTTATTTAAAAAAAAATTCTCCTGAAGTCAATTCTAATCTGATTTTCTTTAATTTGTTTACCTTTAAAAGCAGTATTAATAAGAAATTATTTTAATATTTTTATAAACTTTTCCCCAACTTTTATTTACAAGCATTTATGATTTAAACACAAACGTGAATTCTCAACGTCACAATTTTATATGATTATATAGAAATTTTTTTGTGAAAGAAATTAAACTTCTAAAGGCCAAGCCTGTTATTACTCCATATTTCAGATTCACTATATTATAGTAACATACTAGTAAATTGTCTCCTCAACACCTCTCTTAAAAAGGTCACTTGTAATGTCGGTAAAAAGCTCATTAGAGCTTATGTTTATTGTCTTATATATGCTCGACTTAAAATAAAACTTTTTGTATTTGTTTGTATTTGTACATAATTTGCAGTAGGAGTGGTCTAATACGTGGAAGACTATCATACTATCATATATAAAAAATATAATCAGAAAAATAATTAATAGATAAGTCAATTACCTATTTCATGAGATTCTAATAAAAACAATTACTTTCCTGTGTATAGAACTTATTTTATAATGTATGGTCAGGTTTATGTTCTCATTTTACAAAAGTGGTTGATATTGTGGTTTATAATATGGAACATGATATTGTATTGTTAACATAAAGCAATCATTTTCATTGCCATGGTTTCCAATCTGTTAGTAAATTTAGCCAAAGCAATATCTATTACTAGATAATTGACAAATACTATAAACAAATTGTTTAATGTACAAAGGTAAGTGGTCATCTGCAATAATATGTTTTTTACATATGTACCTAAAAAGGTCCGTTCCCCTTTTACCTTTGACTTTGAACGATCACTTTTTATACCCCCCGCAACGAAGTTGTAGGGGGGTGTACTGGTTTCACCATGTCCGTCCGTCTGTAGACAAATCCTATGTCGTACGATAACTTGACTTGTGTTTCTTAGAATCTTTTGAAATTGTATCAGCTGTTTACTGGTGAAGAGAGGAGGATCCCTTTCATTTTTGACGATTTTCACTTTTGCCGTTCCAGAGTTATTGGACATTATATGACGGAAAATAGGATTTTTACCCTATGTCGTATGATAACTTGAGTAATGTTTCTCAGAATGTTTTGAAATTTTATCAGCAGCTTACTGGTGAAGAGAGGAGGATTCCTTTCATTTTTGATGATTTTCACTTTTGCCGTTCCAGAGTTATTGAACTTTATATGACGGAAAATAGGATTTTTACCCTATGTCGTATGATAACTTGAGTAGTGTTTCTCAGAATGTTCTGAAATTTTATCAGCAGCTTACCGGTGAAGAGAGGAGAGTCCCTTTCATTTTTGGTCGGAACAATCAGTAGTGTTTTGGTTATGGAAATATGTTGGACAGATGTGGGGGGGGGATATATCTTAGTGAGCACATACTAGTTATTTTTTATATTTGTTGTTGTTATGGTCACTTTTTGCTACGTATTTATCAATTGAAGGCTATATCTTATTACGATTTCTGCATAAAAACGACATTCGGTTCATCTTTATCTCCAGTTGTTTTTTGGAGGGCTCATGTCTTATTTACGTTATTTGTGTTTGTTCGGTAGGTGTCCAACAAATATTATGTTGTGTTTTTGTTTTGATTTTCTCCATCTTGTGTACTCTATGTTGCCAGTTTCTCTGGATTGTCCATTTTTAGCTCACCTTGCCAAAGGCAATGTGAGCTTTTGCCAACACTTGGCGTCCATTGTTCGTTAACTTTTCACATTTTAATCTTCTCCTCTGAAACCCCTTAGCCAAATGAACTGAAACTTGGTAGGAAGCATCTATGGAAGGTCCTCTATAAAGACTGCTCATTTTGTCCAGATTCATTAACAAACATGGTCGCCACAGGCAATTCTTGTTTCTGATTGGACGATTTTTTTAAATCTTTTCCTCTGAAACCACTTGGCCAAATGAACCGAAACTTGGTAGGAAGCATCTATGGAAGGTCCTCTATAGAGATTGCTCATTTCGGTCATTATGAAAGGTTCATTTGATATTTTTTTTGTTGGGAGTCGTCCATCAAATCACAAAATATCGAGATCAGAATAAATCTCTCTAGAACTTCATTTACACTGGTGACTAGTAGCCAGAGTATGAGTTCCATTTTGTACAGGGGGCCTGGGTGGCCAAGTGGTTATGGTCATTTACTTCTTAACAGTCAAGCCACTGCGGCTATTCCGTACCCTGATACCAGGTTTTATCATCCTGCTTCTACCTTTCTTATTATTCAACAAGCATAAACAAATAATTGCTAGGGAAAATGGTGATTGGTCTGAAATCCATGCTATAATCCAAACAATGTACTGACGGGTGCCACCAGTGGATCAGGAACTGCTTACCCAGGTTTTTAGTGGGGCTCTGTTCGCTCTATCTTTAGTTTTCTATGTAGTGTTTTATAGATTATTGTTTGTCCTTTTGTCTTTTTTCTTTTATCCATATTGTGTTGTCTGTCCTTCCTCATGGATTTATGGCTTGATATTACCCCTTCGGTATCTTCAAACTTTGGTTATCTATATAAATGTTTTATATTGTTACTAGGAGATTATTAGATTTATCCAATTATTATAGTTGAAATTGTCAAATTATTACATTGTAAAGTCATTACTTGATTTTTATGGTTCTGATATTGTATCACTTGTGTAACATTGGCTGACATTTAGGGATCACTATTTGTCGTCTTTCATTTTCGTCTCTACACCTGTAGCATCCAAGCAGCTTTCACAATATTTTTAATAGACACTCCTGTTACCACACTTATGGAATTTTGCCAATTTTTACCAAATTCCTTTTCATAATATATTAATTTTCAACTACCGTTTATTTGTTTGTCCTTGAGCATTTCCACATACCCATCTGACTGGAGCCCTCTTTCAACTGCTATAAATATGTCAATGGGGAACAGTCAGCAACATCTTTTTCAGTTTTATGTATAGAATTATGATCTCGTAACCTATATAATGTAATATATAGGAAAGAATTGTTACATTGTAACCTATGATGAAATATATAGGGGAGAAATGTGACATTTTTGTTCCATAATGGAATTGTTGTGGAAGAAATGTGACATTTTTGTTCCATAATGGAATTGTTGTGGAAGAAATGTGACATTTTTTTTACAAAATGGAATTGTTGTGGAAGAAATGTGACATTTTTGTTCCAAAATAGAATTGTTGTGGAAGAAATGTGACATTTTTGTTCCATAATGGAATTGTTGTGGAAGAAATGTGAGCATTTTTGTTCCATAATGGAATTGTTATTGAAGAAATGTGACATTTTATTCTACAATCATTACATTTGCTGTACAATAAAGGTATGCAAATAAATATGTAACAATGTACTTTTGGACAATTTAGGGACATATTGATCTTTTTTGTATTTAGACACGTTCTGGGTTTTTGATGCTCTTTCCGGAGTAGCAGGTTTGAAGAAGTCGGAGAGATTTGGACAATTGTAACGATAAGTCTGCTTTATATATATCAAAGTCTCTAAGACTATATATATACTTTGCACTAAATATTGCTGGAAGTTATCCAAATAAATAATACAAATGTTAGCAGTGTCACAAATATTTGCTTTATTTGTCTAGTTTACAAATAGCAGCCTCCTGGTACCTGATTCATGTAGAGCAAATAGTAAGAAACGGTAACAGTATAGCACAGACATGACAGAGAACAATTGGAATAATGCTGTTTACTCTTTTTACTATAATTTGTCAGTTGTTTGAACTTTTTTGACATTGCAGGATAAACACAATATATATGTACATTGTCAATAAAATTAAAATCTATTTGAAAATGCTGCTAAACAGGCAATAAAGGCTATTTTTTCTATATGTTTCTAAAACTAGAACAAATATGTTTGCTATTTTCTGACAATGTACCTATATTGTATATTCAGTTCGTCTTTACGTCCTGTTGTTTGTAGGATGGCTCATGTCTTATTTACATTATTTGTGTTTGTTTGTGCATAGTGGTGTTCTGTTGTATTTTTTATTTTGTTTGTCTTCGTCTTATGTCTTATGTACCAAATGTTGCCAGTTTCTCTGTATTGTCTACTCTTGATTGCCCCTTCGGTTTTCTCTGATAAATAAAATAAATAGAAAGGAATTTACTAATTATGTTGATGATATTGACTGTAATATCACATAGAGGTTAAATTCTTCTTTACAGGGAAAGACAAATGACATTACACAATATAGAAGATCTGAGTTTAGAGAAATATGATGTATTGATACAGAGATTTATAAACAACAGTGATGAATTTACATTAGAACACTTACAGAACTGTATACAAGATCCTGTGTTTAAAGTGCCAGTAGCTGCTGAATCAAAGTGAGTATGACAACTAATGATAAAGTAGTATAAGAATTTACATTAGAACACTTACAGAACTGTATACAAGATCCTGTGTTTAAAGTGCCTGTATCTGCTGAATCAAAGTGAGTATGACAAGTAATGATAAAGTAGTATAAGAATTTACTTTAGAACAATTACAGAACTGTATACAAGATCCTGTGTTTAAAGTGCCTGTAGCTGCTGAGTGAGTATGACAACTAATGATAAAGTAGTACAAGAATTTACATTAGAACACTTACAGAACTGTATACAAGATCCTGTGTTTAAAGTGCCTGTACCTGCTGAATCAAAGTGAGTATGACAAGTAATGATAAAGTAGTATAAGAATTTACTTTAGAACACTTACAGAACTGTATACAAGATCCTGTGTTTAAAGTGCCTGTAGCTGCTGAGTGAGTATGACAACTAATGATAAAGTAGTACAAGAATTTACAATAGAACACTTACAGAACTGTATACAAGATCCTGTGTTTAAAGTGATGTAGCTGCTGAGTGAGTATGACAACTAATGATAAAGTAGTATAAGAATTTACATTAGAACACTTACAGAACTGTATACAAGATCCTGTGTTTAAAGTGATGTAGCTGCTGAATCTAAGTGAGTATGACAACTAATGATAAAGTAGTATAAGAATTTACATTAGAACACTTACAGAACTGTATACAAGATCCTGTGTTTAAAGTGATGTAGATGCTGAATCTAAGTGAGTATGACAACTAATGATAAAGTAGTATAAGAATTTACATTAGAACACTTACAGAACTGTATACAAGATCCTGTGTTTAAAGTGCCAGTAGCTGCTGAATCTAAGCGAGTATGACAACTAATGATAAAGTAGTATAAGAATTTACTTTAGAACACTTACAGAACTGTATACAAGATCCTGTGTTTAAAGTGATGTAGATGCTGAGTGAGTATGACAACTAATGATAAAGTAGTATAAGAATTTACATTAGAACACTTACAGAACTGTATACAAGATCCTGTGTTTAAAGTGATGTAGCTGCTGAATCTAAGTGAGTATGACAACTAATGATAAAGTAGTATAAGAATTTACATTAGAACACTTACAGAACTGTATACAAGATCCTGTGTTTAAAGTAATGTAGATGCTGAATCTAAGTGAGTATGACAACTAATGATAAAGTAGTATAAGAATTTACATTAGAACACTTACAGAACTGTATACAAGATCCTGTGTTTAAAGTGCCAGTAGCTGCTGAATCTAAGTGAGTATGACAACTAATGATAAAGTAGTATAAGAATTTACTTTAGAACACTTACAGAACTGTATACAAGATCCTGTGTTTAAAGTGATGTAGCTGCTGAGTGAGTATGACAACTAATGATAAAGTAGTATAAGAATTTACATTAGAACACTTACAGAACTGTATACAAGATCCTGTGTTTAAAGTGATATAGATGCTGAATCTAAGTGAGTATGACAACTAATGATAAAGTAGTATAAGAATTTACTTTAGAACACTTACAGAACTGTATACAAGATCCTGTGTTTAAAGTGATGTAGCTGCTGAGTGAGTATGACAACTAATGATAAAGTAGTATAAGAATTTACATTAGAACACTTACAGAACTGTATACAAGATCCTGTGTTTAAAGTGATATAGATGCTGAATCTAAGTGAGTATGACAACTAATGATAAAGTAGTATAATAATTTACATTAGAACACTTACAGAACTGTATACAAGATCCTGTGTTTAAAGTGCCAGTAGCTGCTGAATCTAAGTAAGTATGACAACTAATGATAAAGTAGTATACGAATTTACATTAGAACACTTACAGAACTGTATACAAGATCCTGTGTTTAAAGTGCCAGTAGCTGCTGAATCTAAGTGAGTATGACAACTAATGATAAAGTAGTATAAGAATTTACTTTAGAACACTTACAGAACTGTATACAAGATCCTGTGTTTAAAGTGATGTAGCTGCTGAGTGAGTATGACAACTAATGATAAAGTAGTATAAGAATTTACATTAGAACACTTACAGAACTGTATACAAGATCCTGTGTTTAAAGTGATATAGATGCTGAATCTAAGTGAGTATGACAACTAATGATAAAGTAGTATAATAATTTACATTAGAACACTTACAGAACTGTATACAAGATCATGTGTTTAAAGTGCCAGTAGCTGCTGAATCTAAGTGAGTATGACAACTAATGATAAAGTAGTATACGAATTTACATTAGAACACTTACAGAACTGTATACAAGATCCTGTGTTTAAAGTGATGTAGCTGCTGAGTGAGTATGACAACTAATGATAAAGTAGTATAAGAAATTACATTAGAACACTTACAGAACTGTATACAAGATCCTGTGTTTAATTGCCTGTAGCTGTTGAATCTAAGTAAGTATGACAACTAATGATAATAAAAACGTATACCGGTATATCAAATTTAGTATGCACGACACGTTTCTGGAATTAACCTTCATCAGGTACGCTCAAAGCAAAAATATTAGAAAGCCAAATAATTTTAAAAAATTTGGGAGCAAGAAAACCAAAGGGCTTTAAACAGGATATCCAAAATCAACATAGTATTGTAATTTGGCTGACCTAATATAAATTCAAAAAATGTCAAACTTCTAACGTCCTATTTTTCCTCATCTTTTAATGTATTTTTGCAAAATGTTGATCTTTTTTGAGTTATTTATTTATGAAAGGGGCAAAAAAAAGACTCAAATTTGCATATTTTGAAGGTATACACAATTTTTATTTTTCATATAATTTTGATGCATTTTTTTCTTTTAATTTATTGTGAAAAAGTCTTCATGTGGTATTCCAGTGGATTTCTTAATCTTATATTGGTTACAGTTTTTGAGTGCAATTCGATTCGATACCAAAATATATGTTCTAGCTCTTAATGTTTCCAAGATATGAGGGAAACCAAAGGGCACAAATGACACAATTTAGAATTTTTATTTGAAGTCTGATATTAATGGATTAAAGTTTTCCGTAGGACTATATGTGAAAATGCCAAAAAAAAAATGTTTCTCAAAAACAGGCCTTAATTGCAAACTGCATGAATAACCAGGTGAGTCTCTAGTTTGTAGTTTGTACTATCCTCATTTTATTTGAGGGGTATATGCTTCAGGACATGAAGTGTCAAATTATTTGATTTCCAACTTTGGTAAATATCCTTAAAGACTTTCAGATATGTTTTTTTTGGGAAGGGGGGGGGGGGGGAAAACACCTAGCAACCATACCCCTCTAGAACAAGAAGAACATTTACTGTGATAAGAATATGTGATTTAAAGACTGCCAATTGTTCATCTTAATGGCATTTTAATGTTCATAAGAAATAATCACCTTCTGCTGCCATAGCCAGAGGTCTAACTTTGAATTGGGAGTACTCTTTATGTAGGTGTTAGCATGTAAATTAAAGACATGGAAAAAGATGTCATATCTATTTACCTCTATCAATAGTTTACTTCTTTTGCAGGCCTAATTATGTGTTATTCTACAGTCAAAAAAATAAAGACGATTTAGAAGTTTTGAGAAAAATAAGTCGATGTTTTGGACTATTTTGGGTACCAGATCATCCTCCTAGAAACCAGTATAGAGGAATAATAAGGTATTTACTTATATTTGTTCCTACAATGCATACTAGTATAGTATAATCTTCCATCTATCAGTTAGGTTTATCAAACCTCATCCAAAAGGTTGATCCATACTTGTGACATTCAGGTAAGAGACCTCAAGAGTTACTCAACTGTTGATAATTTTAGTTCACAGCCTTTTTTATGGTTTGATGTAAAAGATCCTAAATGCTGATATTTCTGAAGTTAAAGGATAGGATGAAGAGATGGACAGAGTCAGGAGTTTAGATTCAGGGGACATGATGTTGTAGTT
The DNA here is from genome assembly GCA_963680875.1 of Bathymodiolus brooksi. NCBI lineage: Eukaryota > Metazoa > Mollusca > Bivalvia > Mytilida > Modiolidae > Bathymodiolus > Bathymodiolus brooksi. Next base: position 63,402,597 of record OY804575.1, read on the forward strand.
TCAATTAAAAGCAAAAAATACTACTACACTTCAAATGTTTTGATATATACAGAAATGTTCTTCATTAGGATACCAGTGAAAAGGGAGGGAACATTAGTAGACCCTTATCTTGTGTCACTCCATATAAAGTATGCAAAGAACATCCTGGATGTCTGATGATAGTTTGTACAGCCAAGATGTACACAACAATAATATGGGACAATAAATAAACAAAACTCTATTTTATTATGGACTATGGAGTAACATTCTTATGATATACTGCCAAATAATAGCAAAATTGATCCATACATTTTTCTTGGTCAAGAAAGCAATGGTCTTTAGCCAACAGATTCTACCTTTTTAACTAGTAGTAAGTTAACTATGAGTATTCGTTGACCATGCTATCATACTGTCCATGTTTATGTTGCATTCATTTTTGTGATAGTATGTGATCTTTTTGAGTGGAAGCAACCCTGTGCAGGTTTTTATTGTTTGTTTATACATGTTGTGTATGTATTGCCATTGGAGATCCAGTTATCAAGAGCTGGGATCCCATTAACCGGTTTAACCCTGCCACATGTTTGTGCCTGTCCTAAGAAAGGACCTGGATTTCAAACATCATATGTCGTGGTCTTTTTTTGTATTCAATGAGTTCAGTTAAGATGAGAATGATTGTTCGTTTTGAGAGAGAGAGTATATTCTTATACAATTATGGACGTCACCAATATTCAGTCCACTTTTGAGTTATAGTAAACTGTCTAGTTTAATTACTATTTACCTGATTGGGGCCTTATGGTTGTATTTTTTGTCTGTATTTATAATGTGATGTCAGACACATGTATTACAGTATTACATGTATAAGATTGATTCACCAGTGGGTTTTTTCCTTGTTGATAGATAACCTCACATCTGGAAAATAAAATTATCGTTATTGATGACCCAACTGGGACTGTGAAATGTAGGACTGTTAATTTGTGTCTATGTGTAAAGTTGTAAAGTCTCCTATGTTCATTTACATCAATATCTTTTCTTATTAAAAGGAGAAAATTTAATGCACAATCCAAACAGGAAAGTAAAATACACCATTATTGAAGTTAAAAGGGAGGAGTGAAATGTATAACCAATAGAATTGTGTAATATACAGAGGAAAGTATTCAATTCAAAGGAAAAAGGCAGATTAGAATAATTACTAGTAGTCCAACTGGTAGATACAAATCTTATTTTATAAAAAAAACACTCTTATCCTGCCAAAAAGTTCTCTGAAACTGTTATCATCCAAATACTCGAGTTTTTATAATTGAAAACATATTTGTTATGTTTGGTGGATGTGTTTTTCAACTGACTGTCTCTGAATTGTTTCTTTATTCGTACAAGGCAGATTTAAAGCAGTGACTTTTCAAGAAAAATAAGCTAGCTCGATCCTTTAATTGACCACTCTCATATATAGAAGATGCCCTTTCACTAAATAATTATAAGTTTGGTGATTTTGTTGATCGCATATATCCAATTGAACTTAAATAAAGGATACCATAGATAAAGCTAGGGCTGCTTCATACATTGACCTACACCTCGAAATTGACAGTGAGAGCCAGTTAAGAACGAAACTTTATGACAATAGAGATAATATCAATTTTCCCATTTTGAGCTGTCCATTTAATATGTAGCAATATTCCAGCAGCACCTGCATTTGGAGTATATATCTCTCAGTTGATCTGGTATTTCAGAACCTATGGTTCATGATTTTCTTGATAGAGGGTTGCTGCTAACAAGGATGCTACCGAACCAAGGGTTTCTAGTGGTTAAATTGAAGTCATCACTTCGAAAGTTTTACGGTTGTCGCCACAACTTGGTTAATAGTTACGGAGTATCTATGTCACAAATGACCATAAATATGTTCCATTTGTCGTTATCACAATCAGGTCATTCCCTCATTCATGACTTATCACCGGGTGTGTAACAAGAATAACACGACGGGTGACATTAGTGGAGCAGGAACTGCTTTCCCTTCCCGAACACCTGAGGTCACCTTCATTAAAAACCAAAGTCAAAGAGCAAAATACAGTGTACAACTGATAGGATAATGTCAAATATACAAGTCAAAGAAGAGAGAAAAATATACAACTGATGGGATTGTGTAAAGTTTCTTCCTGATGTGAAAGGGGATTAAAAGAAATTAATTATTGATTTATCTCTGTTTAAAATGAAATGGGTAGACCTTCTGGGAAACCCTGAGGTATAGACATAGGAAATATAGTTTATACGTTATGGGGTACAACACTTTCACAAGGGGCGTCCTATAAGCTAGTTATGCAGGACGAATAAAATATACAACCTGCCCTTAGGTTGGTATTTAAATGTGTGTCTCCTGTATGCAGTACTACACACTCCTGGCTCATTAGACAGCAGCACCTAAAGAGCAACAGTTTAGTAGGAGTTGTTGTTGATGGCCCGTTACTAGGTAAATATTTGGACTCTATCCATTATCTCCACGTTTCCATGGGGCAATCAAAGCATATATTCATCCATAGATCCATCCTAATGCCAGTTTCTTTGCTGAATGATGTATTGTTTGTCAATTTGTTTATGCATTGTATATAGCTTAATACTGCTAAGCTGAAATTAATAATATAATAGTTATAGGGAATTATCGTAATTTATAGACTGCCCAACAGACAGTAGTATTGACTGATACAATGATAATGCCTGAGCTGCAGAATACTGTCACAATGGCAGCCTATCTATCATGATAATACCCTACACATAAGTAACTATTATTTTTATTTCATTGAAGGAAATAAGACTTTCTAAATAATCTTGCTCATTTTAGTACGATCTCTGTTGCGTTTTAAAAAAAGGACGCAACTCTAAAACCTTGAGCAGTCATTAATATGATAATGCCCATGGCCATTATCATCTTAATGACTGGTAGATTTTATGAACACAGATTAAGGCATGGCACATGACCATGTCTACACCAATGAAAAAGTCAAATTTAGAACTGATATGAAATAACGATCAATCAATCATGAAATTTCCAGTTTCTCTACTGATATTAAAGACAAGAACAAGTTTACAACCAATAACATCAGCATGTAAATATAAAGGTGACTCTGGATTGAAATATATTAGATAGGGTTGGGATAATTTGACTTTCAACTGAGAAAATAGGTTCTATTTTTCTAAGCCAATGAAATTTCAGGGGGTCAGAGGTATTTATTTTGAAATGTTATTGATAATAAAACATGCTACAGTAATGGTTGACAACATAGCCAACTGCAACTAAAAGAACCATGCCCACAAACAGGACAATTACAGAAGCCGATGGAAGTATAGGCCCTGAAGTGGAATATGAACCAAAAAGTTCCTACTCAGTTAAGCATACTTTATCTGTCCTTTTTCGATTTATGGGTTCTGATTGCCCCTTTGGTATACTCAAACTTTTCTTGCTGTCTGTTGTAATGTTGATACTGAGCAGTTACAAATCAATGCAAGATAATGTTCTCCAGCAACACACACGTGATACAGCATCCATTTAAAAATGTGAATCTATTTCAGCCATATGCACATTTTATCCTACTTGAATGAATGTGTAAAATAATTCTTACAGATATAAGACACATAAGCATTGTAATGTAGAGTTTGAGCATACTGCTTGTAGAATGTTATATGATAATAAAAATAAATGTGACACATAAAGGCATTTGTATAGAATGACATACGGATCCAACTCTGTTATATCAAAGACTGTTCAGATTGGTTTTATATTTCTGTAGGGATTTGTTTCTGGATTAAGCATTAATGGATTTTATTGTTAGGTATCCAAGATATGTTGTGAAATAAAGCCATTAAAAGATGACAAAATTCATCTCTGATGTCATTTAACATTGAAAAAAAAACCATTGCGAATATAAAAGATCTTCACCAGTAGTTCTCATTAAATGCAATTAAAACCGACGATTTTTTGTACTGATTACCTATGCCATTTGTAATTAAATCAATGCCTAATCTCTTAAGATATTTAGGGTATCACGACGTACCATGGTAAAAACGAGTAAAAACGCAGCAATAGTTGTCATAATGTTGTACGATTGGTTGCCATTAACAGGTGCCCTTTAAATTAGCTCATTATCACTCTAGGAGTGGAAAATATCTTCATTAAGACCAATAATAAAGGTATCAGAAACAGAACTTTCTGTGGTGGATCATTGTGTAGAAATATGATACTAACAGAGGCCTACGTCAATACCGGAAAAATTAAATCATTGTCAATCCTATCTTCATCAAAATTGGTTTTGTTTAAGAAACAAATTCTTCACATGGGATTTTTATTTTCCTTTAATGGATAATTATAGTGTCAAAGAACTGATAAAAAAATCTTAAGATACCTTCAATGGAAAGTAATACTCGGTCTCGGCATGCAGACAAAACTCATATACAAATCAATTTCTCAGACATGTTCAATATCAAAGCGAAAGTTTTTAACACTATAATAGATGTTTTTGTAACTTTTACTGGTATACCACAAATCACTGACTTATAATTATACAATAACTACGAAATACACCTACAAGAGTTCACTTAAAAGACGATAATACAAAATACTTATTTATGAATATGATGTTTACTGATAATTGTCAAAGGGTGGTTAACCTGGAAGATGGAATCAAATTTTGTATTAATTCATTAATTCTACTTGACGAAACCTGACAATCATAAGTCCAGTTGTTGAATTGACATTTTAAAATCAACCACAATTTCATTTTAATCAGACAGGGGTTTAGATATTTATGATGTTCATTTTTTACGTTATATCGTGTTTATTTCTCTTGGTCTCTGAATTTCGTTTTAATCAGTACAGTAAAGTATTATTTGACTTTCTGCATGTACATATGATCAAATATCAGTCTACAGCTCAAAAAATGGAAATATTTGCTGAACTAGTGAGGATTCCGAACAACCCAGAAAGTATCTTTTTTTTTTTTTTTTTTGAGAAGTTAGATCAGCATCTTGAAAAGTTCCAGTTACTGAGATATGACTTTTCAGGGACCCCTGACAGTAATATATGTGCATAGAAATGATAAATTATTAAATTTGTAAATCTTAATTTAACATTTTCTTGTATTTCTTATCTGTGGTGAACCAGAAGGTTTTTTTTATTATTTGATTGATTGGTTGTTATTTAATGTCCAACGATAAATATTTCATGGATATTCAGGATGCAAAGAAGTTCAACAATTTCTTACAAAAATATTCAGAAATGAGGAAGGGGTGTGACAACCAGGGTAACAACTGTTGAAAACTACTGGAAAAGTTTGTTAGTGACAAAATATTTAGCCTATTGTAGCAACTCAAAATATTCAAAGAGGTCTTTAACATGCAAGGAGCGTGGCACTCTCCAAACTTGTTACCCACTATATGTTACAAAGTCATGCATTCCATATTATAACCTGTCAATCCCCATCAAGAATCCCTCGAAAACGTGCTGGGCAGCTGTGTGGGTTAAGCCATTTTAACCGTCACCAGTACCCAGTCAACCAGAAGTAACCAAGTGGAAACTAATACTAAAAAATATTGGTTCTTCAACATTTTAGTATAATAAATAACTAACCCATGGTTGAAATGTGTATTCAGGAAGACTATTTTTAATATTATTTTTATCACGCATTTTTAGTATTCAGTACATACAGTAGTATATATATTGTAATCTGCTCCAAATATCTTCTTATTTGAATACTCTATTTTGGTTTTGCACGTTATTTGTTTTGGTGCAGATCGTGAAAACTATTATATTTTCAAATATATTTAAAACTATTTTATTTTTTTTCAGATTTTATTACGATGATAGAAATGTTATTTTGGTTTCATCATCATCAAAGTTTTACCGATATAAACCAGAATCCAGATACTTATTAACAGTGGATAATGTTGACAAGAATTGAATGGTGGCAAGTGTTTAAAGAAAGCAAAACTACCTATTGGATATACTGCATCTCAACAGAATTTTGACCTCAATTTAGAGTTTTAACGGATGATGTCTCAGTAATTTTTTTGTCATTTTGGTCAAGCAGAAAAAACAAAATAAGCAGGCAATAATTGTTGTTATAAAACAGGACAATGACAAATCTATAGTCAAAATATTGAAGAAGAAAAAACAGTCAATATGAATATTTAACAGTCATATTATTTATTGGGCTGTACTGTTGTGAGGGACAGACTACTATTGCTATTGTTATCACTATTTTGAATGTTTTGTAAATTGTTCTGATTTTATTGTAGACTATATTCTGGCTTTTTTTTCCTATAATTTCTTTTTTGATGTTAAAACTGATTGGAAATACAAAAGAATATGGCAAACTTTCTAAAATGCAGAGTGAAATGTAGAAGTCAAAATTTTTTAATTATAATTAATTTGAATCAAATTTACTTAAGATGAAAGCATTATTTTAAATGAATTTGAAAATTAATTTTAGATATGATCAATTTGATAAAACATACTTTCATGGGTTTATTTCTGTAGAAATGAGAATGAGTTTAAATATTGATAAAAATGATTGAATAAAATTCAAAATGATCTACCTTAGAATTTAACAATAGATATTAAGGTGTCAAAGGTTGTAATGAAATTATGTTTCTGACTTGAATCATGTCATTGTAGTTAAAAGGTTGGGGAATTTGAAAGAACAAATCACATGGCGGTTTAATAGTTTTAAGGATTAACCTTTTATTTTTTATATGCTTTAAGCCTGACAGCAGTGTTAACAAAACAATGCTTTCATTGATTTGTATGCCAGATTTCCTTTGTATATCCCTAAAGGACTTCTTTTCTATGACAGAGGATGAATTATATGAATTATCTCTTCCTTATCAAGTCAGTTTATGGATAAAAGATTCTACCCTTGAGTAAATAATTGAGAGTAAACATTATTATAATTTTACACCCCATGAACTGTTCCAGATTTAGATGGAAGTTTTATTCTATGCAGCGATTATTTCATATCACTTCATTTCAATTTTATTTCCGATTTCTCACTATATCGTTTGTTCAAATAAAAATAGTTCTTTAAGTATCTTTTACACTTCTGTGATCACTTTGTATTGGTTGTAGTATGTTGACATTCTACATTGTAATGCTCTATAAGACAAATGAACAAAATGTATTTAAAAAATGTAGAAATGATTCATGGTTAGTATTGATATTTTATTTTCTTATTCAGATAGGAAATTCACAATGTAATTTTAAAACTTCCATACAAATCTACTGAAAAATTATATGACTGACACAATTGCAGTACTGGGTACTTTTTACCCACCTAAAATTGTCTTTGGTACCTCCTGAAATTAATGAGTGTTGTATAAGATATTCATGAAAATTGTTCAAATTTAATAAAAGGTACCGCCTGTAAATAAAGAAGTACTGGTAGACTTAAAAAATATTCAAATCCCTACATTCCAAAGGCAGGCCCCTGTTCCCTTCTTTGATGCTCCTCTACTCTTATTATTATTAATGTAGATTGAAAGTCTATTAATGTCACCACACTCGGGAAACATGTGGTATAGTACTGCAAGAGGACAATGTTTTAAAAATCTAATCAGAAACGACTGAACTGATTCCTTGATCGTTTTTTAGAGAAATTATTTTTGTTACAGCCGGAAATCCAAGATGACTGCTATCTGTGATAAATATGAACAATTTAAAATCATGATTCAGTAACTAATATATTTTATGTATCAGATGTGATTTATAGATTATTAGTTTGTTTTGTTGTTTGTTTGATTTAAGTTGTTAGTACGTCTTCAACATTATTGTTTTCTTTTCGTTTTTGTTTTGGTATTCGTTCTAAATTGTCAGTGCATCCACAATCATGGGACAGAGTGATAGGTCCTATGAAACATATGTTCACATGTTTTTCGAAAACCAACGAATTTAATCAATAATCGTTGGATATTTCTTTAGTTGTTTGATGATGTTATTCATGTTTGTTAGATGCACCTATCCTCTATGGCATGGAACATAATCTAATACAGATGATGTTTAGGATTTTGTGCTTTTTTTTTTTGGGAGGTTTTGGATTTATGGTGCTTAACACCACTTTCAGCTATATTTCAGTTTTATAGTGGCAGTCAGTTTTATTGGTGGAGGAAACCGTAGAACCTGGAGAAAATCACTGACCTGCTGCAAGTTACTGACAAACTTTATCACATAATGTTGTATTGAGTTCACCTTGCCTGAGCAGGGTTCGAATTCACAATGTTAGTGGTGATAGGCACTGATTACAAAGGTAGTTATAAATCCAACTACCATACAATCACTACCATGGCGGCCTCTCGTATATTTTGGTATTATCTCATGAGAAACTTGATTATCTATTATCATCTGTATTGCTCCGTAAACATTTTACATTTTGCTGATGGTCATTGAGTGACATTTCATGTTTTTCATAACTAAGCCAATTGAAAATGGAAGAATATACTCCCAATTAGGGCTATGGATAATTAAACCACAATGAATGGTGGTGAAACTACCAGAGTAATGTATTTTGGTACCAATACCTGCCTTCAGTCAATTATAATATATCAATTTTGCATATGCAATATAATTTGTAAGGTCTACAAATGTATATAAACAGGAATTGTACTTTTTGCACTTTGTGTTTTACTTGAAGAGGCGTTAAACATCATAGGTCACGGTCCCTGTTTTACTTGACTTACTTTGACCACTTCCTCAAGTGTAATATTTAGACAACTCACACTCTATAATTATGAGACTGTATAGTCCTATCTGAACAAACCTGAATTTATTTTATTTTATTGAATATATAGAACATTAAGAAGATGTAACTTTAAAGATGGAAATGATGTTGTTTGTAGGAGGGCTCATGTTTATTTATGCTGTTTGTGTTTGTTTACATATAGTGGTGTCCATCACATATTGTTTTTGTTTTGTTTGTCTTCGTCTTGTGTACCCCATGTTGCCAGTTTCTCTGGATTGTCCATTTTTGATTGCCCCTTCGGTATTCTCTAATGTTTATTAAGTATAATTTAGACAAATCTACAGTGACTGCAAAATGAAATTTGTTGTTAGAGTTGTTAAGTTTAAATAGTTATTTTATTGAGGTATACATTTCTATAGCAGATTTAGCTGTACATTTTATTGCAATTGAAATTTTTAATCTTTTCCATGATTTTGATGTCATATTATATTTGTTATTTTTGGTTGATTTTAGATATTTAAGATTTATATTTTCGCTTATTCAGGAATGCATAATTTATAACGGTAGGATGAATATTGGTTTTATATTCTTCACGTTTCGTGAATACAAAATTTATAACGGTATGCTGATTATTGTTTTATTGTCATCCTAATCAATATAATCCGTGTCAAAGTACCGACCTTAAAACAAAAGCTATTAAGTTCATATTCTGTGATGTAAGATAATGGATACAGGAAGAGAATGTAGACATGTGTCACGTATCCAGGGTACTTCTGACTTATCAATGTGTTGAATTAAATACAGGCATAATGAAATGTATCGTGTTAATATGTTCCCTTGTCATTACCAGTGAGTGTCCATAGCAATTTGCACAGCTCAGTGGTTTTCTCCAGGTACTCCAGTTACCTCCACCAGTAAAACTGACCTCCACAAAATAATTGACATATTGTTGTGAAAGTGGCGTTAAATACCATAAACCAAACCAACCATAATAATTTGCCTGTTATAAATGAAATGAATGAAGAAGAATGGTTACTGTCACACCTAATTTATTTGTCCTTCCAAGGGACATTGAAATAGGGTCACATAAGACAACCTGCTTAATACAGGTTTAATTAATATGAAATCCATTGTGGTAGGAAATTAAAATATAGATAATATAATACAATTTTCTGTTTAATAGAGGTGGTCACTAATGCAGATTTGACTGTTTTTGTATAGTATTCAATGAGATAGAGTCAGTATTAAACATATTTTGTGTAAGTACAAAATATGTATTTATATAAATGATTGTGCAATATATAGGGTTTTTAATTTTAAATGCTCATCTGGGGAAAAAGGCCATGTGAGATATTGCCATCACTTTGCATCAGTCGTCTGTTAGAGTTTACATATGCACCAGTTGAGCGAATAGACAGAAATTTGTTTGGAAAAAAAAATCATAACTGCTATTGCCAATTATGCTGGGATCTGATTGGCTGAAAGTTGAAATATCTTCTCCCCAAAAACATTTGTTGACCTTGCTAGGAATGTCCTGTATATACATGTAGCCTAATACAAAGTTTGTGTTTTTGTCGATCGGAAATTCACGATACAGTAGCAGGACAAAGGGCCCATTGAGAAACTATAAAAGCTGTTTTTCTTTTGAGAAATTACAAATCTGACTCCACGAATGACCATGGGATGTTCCTGTTTAGAGTTTTTAATTTAAAGTTGAACTGTGTGAAAAATCTAAAGTAGCCTTCATTTCAAATGTGAAACCTGGCCTAAGGTGGAAAGTCCAAAAAACTTGAAAAGGTGTTTCACATTTTTCAACAGTGGTTATTTACCAATTAATACTATGGAATATTTTCGTACAATAATCGTTAATAATCGTATAATTTTATATCAATGATGTTTAATATGAATATTTAGTTTTCATAATTTGATTGTAATATTTTTTTAATAATTTTATTGTGTATTAATATTTTTAGTGTAATTTGAGGTTATTTTGATATTAGTAGTTGAGGTGTGCAGCCATTTTTATGTGCAATATGGTCATTGTTTATATACTATAAATGATAATGAATTAATGATCACTGGGTGAATGATGGCTTAGTATTAGAATGTGTTATGTACATGGTAGTGGAAGCCTGTTTTTGATGTGGACTGAACAATTGTCTAGATTAAATTATTAATAAAACGAAGGTTCTCCTCCTCCGACCATAGGTGAATTTAGCCAATTTTGTCTATCCTGTTTAGGCCCTTTGGTTTTATTGCTCCCAAAATTTAGAATTATTTGGCTTTCCAATCTTTCCATTTTGAGCTTATCTAATGAAGGTTATACCAGAAACATGTTATGCACATTAAATTTGATATCTACGTTTTTATCAATTAACACAGGTACAATTCCAATTAATAGTAAAACATCTATTTGTCCCTTTTTTCGCTTAAAATATATAGCTCATGGAAACCCGTTGCCATTGAGGCATTTATGCATATCTAGTGTAATTTAATGAGTATTACACACACAACACTCTTTGACTACATTGTCGAAAGTTTGATGCCAACTTATAGCATAAATATGATCAGTTGTCCTTTTCAGAGACATTCAGAAATATAAAGAATTATTGTGGACCATGTTGAAATGGACAAAGAAATGATCATTCGCACATATTCATTACGTTATCCACTAGTGTTTTGTGAGTTACACACGATTAATTACATAAGATGTGGGTTTTTTTAATAGTTGAGATGAAGCCATATTAAATGTAGTATACTACACGTGCACCTTTTAGGTGAAATGACAGTTTCAATTGATATGATATTCTCGAAATACTCTACAGCTATGATCACAGCCCATTTCATTAATGAATCATTGTATATCATGGTACATGTATATGTAGGTATTGTCTAAATGGTATTTGTATAAAGTGGGATAATATTAATGTTTATCGGTAATTTTTTTACAGTTTCCTTTGATCTTTACTACCCGATAAATTTAGTAACAACGTTCAGTTGACCACCGACTCGTGATACTAGAAATTATCAGCTGTTGGTCATTTGTCATGCACGGTCTAACGTGACGTCACTAAACCTTTCATTAAAAAAAAAAGGTCGAAACACAACAACAAAAATCACAAAACTGTGTTAAAATTGTGAAATTACCGATAAAAAAAATTACTGATAATTAATATATATGTATATCAATTTTGTGTATTGTATTAGTCATTTTATCATAATGTGGTACAGTTATATGTATAGTTTTATGTGGGAATGAAACAGTTATGTATTGTATAATAGAATGGTACAGTTATTTGTTTTGTGTGAATGGTCTAAATGTACTAATTCCGAAAATTTACATATGACTTAAATGTGTGATAAGTATGAGCTTTTACTTTACATATCAATAAAACTTAATTCTAACATGACCTCCTTCTTTCACTTTGTTAACAAACGAGCGAGTTATCCATTCAGCATAATCTCATTAGCACATGTGCCGGTGAATGTGACGGATTTTTCCATTGGCAGCATAAATTGTGTGCGACATTTTCCGCCAACGTAAATATAAATTGCCGTCTTCCAATCAAAGTATACTACCGTCTTTGTACTCTTAGACATATCGGAATCGAAATAAATCATGGAAGCCAGAATGAGTTTTGAGTTTTAACATGGATTGGCCCTCACTTCTGGCTCGGGATAAAATACTAATATCCGCCAATCCATGTTAAAACTCCCAACAAATTCTGGCTTCCATGATTTATTTCTTAATTAGCATATTACTGTTTCTCATTTTTTTGAATGGGTGGTGTAATGGTTAGCGTGCTCGCCTCGAGTGCAGTAGATCGTGGGTTCAAGCTCTGATTGGGTCAAACCAAAGACTATGAAATTGGTATTTGTTGCATTTTCACTAAGCATGCAGCATTTATAAGGAGAAAGAGCAAAAAATGAGTGGATCGAAATCAGGATAATGTGTCCGAATGGGGCAAAATGTCTATCTGTGGACTTGTTTCAGTGAGCTAGTACTATAAAAATTCAGCTAAGCATGTTTGTCTAGTACAAAACAGACCTCCTGATCAACATCATTTCATTGAAAATTAACATGATATAGCTGAAAAATTGCTGAGTTGGGTTAAACAACAATCACTCACTTTTTTTTCTATACCAGACATACATGTAGAAACATGTGGAAGTATATTAACCTTATTTTTGGGTTATTATCATTCTGCAAATTCTTTACTTGATTGGATTGTGTTTAACGTCACTTTCAACAATATTTCAGTTATATTGTGGCGGTCAGTTTTATTGATGGAGAAAACCGGTGACCTGCCAAGTCACTGAAAACTTCATCAGGTACATTGTAGTGTTGCATCAAGAACACCCCTCCATTAGTGGAATTCGAACTCACAACTATAGTGGTGATTGTACATGTACAGACCACCAGATCCCCTTACTTGATTGAAGAGTTTATAACACGAATGTGGATCGTATGTACAATATGAACAATTGGAATTCCGCAATGAAATGGCTTATTTTGGAGAAGGTGCAAAGATGAACTTTATGACAAAGTCACCATATATAGTGGTAGACTTCCTGGTTTTTCTTTGCCGTTAGCGTGCATACTTTCCCGCCATATTTGTTGTTATTAATGTACCTACCTGGTTACTCGGGAATATGCAGTGTTATTTTTACCTAAGTTTGTTTTTCTGACAATTGGTAGGAATATTGAAGATATATTGCCTTCATATCGCCCTAATCTTTATCTTTTATCGTTTTTATATTTCATGTGATATTCTCATGTTAACACTATTTTGGGTTTTTTCAAGAACAATCAAGGATTTATCTTACTATATAAATCCTTGGAACAATGCACTTCATTATTATCTAATTTTCCATATTTATGGTTCAGATTGGTGACACTTTCCTCTGAAGTATATATATATTATCCAGTATTCGAGTCGGCCAAAACAAGACAAAAATCTTTAGGGGAAATTACGTAAATGTGATCTCCTTTACATTAAGTTACAAACACATAAGCATGTTTGTTTTGTTTTGTTTTGAAATATATTTAACTTAATAAAAAAAAAATTATGCATTTTGTCTTTAGGCAAAAGTGTGCTTTTATGCCATTTCCGTAATAAGATCATTGTTTTCATCCATGATTGCGTTGACCTTATGGTAATTCTTATTTTTATACAAAAAAGAAAGAAATATAAAACCGAGTTTACTTGAATGTCAATTTCAGTTTTTAGTAATCAATATAATTAACTACATTTAACCGAAAGTGCATGTGACGATTTATGTAAGCGAAACCGATAGGCACATGAGCCATTGGCAATTAACACTTAGTGTCTGTCATCGTCAAGGCCGGCTTTGGAGATACGGGGCGCCCCAATGCTGTTCTCTATAAAGCCTGTAATGTGTTTTTGTGTGTACTCGAACAGCCAAGAGTAGATAACTCCAGTACGGTGAGCATTTAGTGCGGGTCCCAATTAGAAGCAATGTGACGTGAAATACTTATTTCACGTTTCAATATCCCCAATGTGTCAACTGAAACCATACGGAAATTCAGCAATATGGCCATGTCCAGATATTATGATTCTGCAACTAAGTTTTAGAGTATATCTACATTAATAGTGTGCATAATTGTACATCACAACTAGGGTACATATATATACTATGTACATTTACTTAGGCTCTGATTTAAATTTCACAACCAGATACAAATGTAAAATATATGAATTAAGTATTCAATTATGGAATTATGTAGACAGCTTATTTGTGTCTCAAATGATCATGGATATGTTCTGCACGTTATAATCACAATCTGGTCATTTCGTGATTTATCACTAGGTTTGTAACCTAAGTAACATGTCGGGTGCTTTCGGCCGTTGTATTGCCAGTCCTTCTTCGATTTACAGCTTCTGATTAACCATTTGGTATATTCAAACTGTCTTCTATCATGTTAAAATGACCATTAAATACATGTATAACCAGTTTCAATACCATATACAAATTACCAACATTAAACAAGTAGTAGTTTTTCCTCAAATATCAAAATATTGTTTAGCCTCACATGGAATATAAAGGATATAATTTATAGTAGGACTCCACGAAAAAATATGTTTAAAAACTCATAAACTACAATATTCTTTAGGTCTACTCGTGAATATGCATAAACAATTATTTTAACTTGGACACCTGACATACATCATTGATAGCCCATGTTTGACCTTGATATTTATTGACGTTATTTGTGTTTGTTTGTGTATAGTGATATCTAACACCTATTTTGTTGCGTTTTTGTTTTATTTGTCTTCGTCTTGTTGCCAGTATCTCTGGATTGTCCATTTTTGATTTGCCCCTTCGGTATTCTCTAACGTTTATATAGATAAGAAATTTCCATCGCAACAGAATCAAACATTACTTTAACACAGGAATAAAAAAAAATATGTGCAAATCTCAGCAAATATTGGACTGTATTAACCCGGAAGAATTAAAACACAAGGAGGTGTATCTTGCTGATGTAGCCAGCTAAATCAATAACAAAAACGAAAATCCGAGTAATGTCGTTCGGAGACTTTTGGAGATTTCGCAAAACTAAGGCAGGACAACGCTAGCGAGTTCATTGATGCCATTTTGGCCAGGAAGGAAATAATATATATGTTTAAATGGATGAATATGATTGCATATAGATATACGTTTTTTCTGTTTTTAATCATAAAACTTTTGTAATCAATGACTATTTAGTTATTTTAAATGTGATTTATTTTGTATGTCCCTTTTTTAAAGTCGCCTTTTTCTAGTCAAGATCCACGGGGTATCCAATATCTTCAGAGCCTTGGCTGAATATAGCTGGAAAATTTATGCTTTTATCACTGAAATTAACCGTATATATTGTTCTGTTTAATTGTAATATTATTGAAATTGATGATCAGTTCAGTTATTTATTCATATGTTGTATCTTATTTTTACAACGATGGCCAGCGCATTTCTAGTTGACATCAACGGATCCCCCAATATTGTTAATCTTCATAGTAGTATCGATTGAAAAAGTAAGTTATTATAACTGAATTTTTCATAAAGACATGTTATTTTATTGATTAATTATAAAATTAGTGAAACTAAGCTTATGATTTTCATCTTATTTTAATACAAATTACAACTAAACCGTCATTTAATGATGTACATATTTAAAGTCATATCTTATTTTTGACAATTAATTTTAAATAGATTAGAAAAACAAACAAAACAATTACTAAAATGAATGTTGATTATAACCTTGTTATTTTTCTACATAGAAACCTTTTATTAATCAGCAACACGTGTTTACACTTAATCAATAAATACGAAACTACGTCTATTTTTATCGAGGATCACCCTGTTGTAACGGCACTCTTCGACCAGAGATATCATTAACGATGTTCGGTTCGTCTTTCCCTCCATTTGTCTTATTTACGTTATTTGTGTTTGTTTGAGTATAGTGGTGTCCAACACATATTGTGTTGTGTTTTTGATTTGTTTTTCTTCGTCTTGCAGTTGTGTACCCTATGTTGCAAGTTTCTCTGGATTGTCAATTTTTTTATTACCCCTTTGGTATTCTCTAACATTTATTTATATACATCTCCCTGTGTATTATTTCTCCCAGCTTGAACCCAGATTGTTCTTTTACTAAGGTTGTTGTCATATCAATGTAACCTAGGATGCATGGCGCTCCTTCACAAAATCTTTTAGATTTTGTGCACATTGGAAATCTAAGATCGCCATAACAGGGGAGAAGAACATCATATTATACTACATCTTTCTCATGGTTTACAACAGATAACCAATGAATTCATTTTGATGATTGTAATTTTTTTCTATAACATAACGAGTTTGAAATATGCTTAATACTAATGAATTGTATCTAATAAAAACGTAGATATCTAATTTAGTGCGCACTACGCGTTTCTGGAAAACCGCCTTGAGTTACCTTCACAAATCAAGAGATTGGAAAGCCAAATAGTAAAAAAAAAATCGTTTTAGTTTGGTGTGTTGTCCTATTATGTGTCTTTACGTTCTGAGTTCCGTGTTGTGATATGTCCGTTACGATTTCCGCATACAAAACAATGTTCGGTTTGTCTTTACCTCCAGTTGTTTGTAGGAGGGCTCATGTCTTATTTACGTTATTTTTGTTTGTTTGTGCATAGTGGTGTCTAACATATATTGTGTTGTGTGTTTGTTTTGTTTGTCTTGTGTCTTATGTACCCTATGTTGCCAGTTTCTATGGATTGTCCATTTTTGATTGCCCCTTTGGTATTCTCTAACGTTTTATTTTTGTACATACAAAATCATTGGACGGTTCTTTAGTAGTTTTCATATCGATTAGACTTCGAAGACGACAATTATAATTTACATAATTAGGACAGGTATGTTTTACGTTTAAACTATGTCAGCGATATAGCTCATTGGAGCCTCATTATTGTCGTCTTGTTACTTCGTATATTCAGTCTGCAAGAAACAAGATTTCCCGGTAACCTTCTACATAAAAGTGTGTCAATCATGAAGTATAACTATTAGTTTGAACTATTCCTAATAAGGATTATTATATGTATATTATATAAATTCTTATAAATCAATGCGAAATGGGATATTTGTAATGTTTAAAATTATTTTACTCGTAATCATTGCTGTTATGAGTAGTCTAATGTCGTCTATATCATTAAATCAACCTTGTATCACAGTCGTCAAAGTTCGTAAGATTTGTTCCTTGTTTAAAGTCTCAATTACAGTAATAACAAACATATATTCGTAGGCGAATCACGTTCAGATACAAATGTGATGTCAATTAATTATGTTTTATCAATCAAAATCGTATGATATATAATCAAAGACGCTGCCACGAATCAGATCTAACCATAAACGAAGATATCACTCTTTCTGATCGTTCTAAATTATAGCGAGCTGTCGTGTTCTCGATCGTATAGTAGCTGGATTTACTACTACCTATGCAAGCAGTGCATATCACCGCATAAGTGAATTCGAATCCATCTCAGCCGAGGTGAACTCGATACAACATAATGTGATTAAAATTTTCAGTAACTTGCGACAGGTCGGTGATTTTCTCCGGGCACTCCATTTCCTCCACCAATAAAACTGACCACCAAGATATAACTGAATATTGTTGAAAGTGGCGTTAAACACCATAAACATAATCCTAAATTATAGCCGTTTGTGTTGTTTAAATCTCCACACCTTACGTTAATATTGCATTTTGTGATGTTCAGATTGCAGACGTTACATATATATGTCTGAAAATTTAACCCATCAGCGTTAGAATTAGATTTTTTAAACTGACGATTTTTTCCTCTCGACGGGATTCGAACTTACCATTGATACACTGCAGCACCAATCGCTTAGCCTTAAATGTCAAGCCTCCCATAACCACTCAGCCACATCTGCTATATAGATATGCCACCAAATTATGATAGAAAAAAGATTGAAGATACCAAAGGGGTAACCAGAAGCCTTAAATCGAAGGACATACAGCACCATGGCCAAAAGAAAACGGACAAAAAGACAAACAATGATCTATAAAGCATTGCAAAAAAAACCTTAAGATTGAGCAACACGAACCCCACTAAAAACCGTGGGTGAACTCAGGTACTCCGGAACGGTTGGCAAGCCCTGCTCCACATATGACGTCCGTTGTGTTACTGTTAAACGACACGAACATCATCTGATATGGAAATCGTGTTAGACTTCAGTAACGTGAATAAATGCAAATAACATAAATAGAAAGTGAACCCCCTACAAAACAAATGGCAGTTAAGACGACTCGAACATTGTTATTACGATGAAATCATAGCGAACATCACAACACGGAACTAAAAACGTGAAGGCATGTAATTTGACCACATGAACAACACGAACCCCACAAAGACAAGTTAAAAAAAACGGAGATTTTTCCATAATAAACAATACAAAAAAATTCGTAAGTTGCTATTTTACGGTCGCAACCATTACATGATTTACAGTTGCTGAATATCTATGTCTCAATTGACCACCAATTTATTCCATTCATGACTTATCGCCGGATTGTTAGCAAGAGTAGCACGACGGAAGACATTGGTTGTGTAGGAACTGCTTTCCCTTCCGGGGCACCTGCGTTCATCTCCGTTTTTCAGTGAGGTCCTTGTTGCTCAATCTTTCTGTGTAGTACTTTGGAGATCATTGTCCTTTTATCTTTTGGCCATTGTATTGTCAGCACTTCGTCGAATTATAGACTTCTTTAGTGTCTTCAACATTTCATGGTCTAATGTGGTTAAATCTTTCTTTGCTTGTGTAAACCCTGTTGTACCCTGGCACTGTGTGAAATTTCCAATGTCTAGACTAGATTTTGATATGGTGATTTCATTTATTGCGTTTAACGCCACTTTCAGCAATATTTCAGCTATATCATGGCGACCAGTTTTAGTGGTGGAAGAAGCCGGAGTACCCGAAGAGAATCACCGACTATGGGCAAGCAACTGGTAAACGTTATTACTTGCGGCTACGAGTCGAGTGCACCCTTTTTGTAATTTACAAAACCGGGCGCGAACCCACGCCGTATTGGTGATAAGCTTGTAGGAGTTGTTAGGTATTCCAACTACCTAACTCAATGAGCCACCCGGGCCCTTGATTTTGATTAGGAGTATTAAATAAAACTAAATATATTATGTATAACGTATTAGATTCGAACATTCTGTATAACCATTCTGCTCAACCAGATATACGTGAGGGTTTGGATATTACTCGCATATGGAAAAAAAACTTCCATGACCCAGAGGGGAGGCTTAACACCGACACCTTTTATAGAAGTGCATGTACCAAGCTAGGAAAGTGGGAGGTATTATGTGTGTTAGGAGTATCAATTTTGCCTCTTTCTACGATATTTCTATTTGATTTTGGAACTGTTCCGACAGTGTGGTATTTTTTGGTTTTCCATTTTATTCCATATTCTGAAAAATAACAGGTATACATTAACAACCACACATATACCAAAGTATACTGATACAAATAAACCTTATGCCAAAATACACTGATACCAACAATCTTATACCATTACCATTGATGCATCAAATACTTTGGCCTTTAGCCAGTTGGACCAATGGCTCCCAATTGGGCCCTGTGTTTAAGGGGCTTCTCACTGGAGTTATCTACACTCGGCTTTTCAAGTACATACAACAACACGCTGCAAATTTTACAGAGAACAGCAATGATTATATTTGTTATGGGGCCCGCACCTCCTAAGGCCGGCCCTGGAGCCTGTAAGTAATATGTGCACCAATGCTTACTTAATATACTACAAATTATTTGTTAGACAATACGATCCATGTATAGCAGTACCAATTGAGCAATAATTTGGTCTCAATTGTGTTTTAAATTGGTGCAAAACGGATAAGCATTTCTTGAAAATTCTTACTTATATTTAAGAAATAAATCGTGGAAGCCAGAATGTGTTGGGAGTTTTAACATGGATTGACGGATATTAGTATTTTATCCCGAGCCAGAAGCGAGGGATACAATTTACTAATATCCGCCAATCCATGTTAAAACTCAAAACACATTATGGCTTCCATGATTTATTTCGATTCTGATATGTCTAAGAGTACAAATACGGTAGTATATTTTGATTGGAAGACGGTAATTTATATTTACGTTTGCGGAAAATGTCGCACACAATTTATGCTGCCAATGGAAAAGTCAAGTCATATTAACCGGCGCATGTGCTAATGAGATTATACCGAATGGATAACTCGCTCGTTTGCTAGCAAAGCGAAAGAAAGAGGTCATGTTAGAATTACATGTATTTCTTATTTGTATTGTTGCTTACAATTACTGTTGTCCTTCAAATATTTGGTTCTGTGGGTGTGACATACTTAGCAACCATACAACTAACATATGACACCAACTGATGCATTTGTTGTCTCGGGTCACAAACGAGATGTCAACGATGCAACGTCACATCGAAATAATTAAATAATTATTTACATTATTTGCAATACACATTGGACAGATGTTAATGTGTTTCAGTTCAGTAAAGGGGATGGAAGCGTGATAAATTGCAGTTGTAAATCGAATAAAACTCATAAATATATTTTAATTTACTGTCTTGATCAACGCTTCTACACCATTGAGACTTGATAATAGCAATATAGATAAAAATAATACCAATTAACGAACTACCGATGAAAATCAAATAATAAGAATATTATTTTGTTAGTTTTATTAACTACGTCATGAATACGTATAATTTTTTGTTTGTTGACAATAATTTCCTGGAATTGAAACTGTATTCAAGTATATTCTGTTTTCGACATTTAAGTACAGTTTGTATTGAAATTTAATTATTTAAATCCCACTGCTTCTTGGAAATTCCTAGGATAAGTGCATGTTTATATTCGTTAATTATCTTCTCATGATGTTAAGCAAATCTCACAGAGTTCCATGTTATTCTTTTTAACTAATTAAGATAAATGTCTCAATAAGACTGATACAAAACGTTTTATGCTCACTTTCTCCTTAACAATAATACTAACAGCACACCGGTATTATAATAGTTGTAAAAAAAACCCAAGACGGGCTAATGAGTATTTGTAAATCTACAGAATGTAGGAAAAACATTACTCCTATAAAATTCGGTTACGAGTTGTTTCATTGTCAGATATTTATTTATTGCAGATGACGCGTTTCTGGAATAGCCATTCATTTGGTATGGTCGGTGTCAAAGGATTGGATAGCATACTACTTAAACATTCTTTGGGAGCAAGAAACTAAACGGCCTTGACAGTATAACCAAAACGACTTTAACATTCTTTGAGACCAAGAAACTAAACGGCCTTGACAGTATAACCAAAACGACTTTGACATTCTTTGGGACCAAGAAACTAAACGGCCTTGACAGTATAACCAAAAACGACTTTAACATTCTTTGAGACCAAGAAACTAAACGGCCTTGACAGTATAACCAAAACGACTTTAACATTCTTTGGGACCAAGAAACTAAACGGCCTTGACAGTATAACCAAAAACGACTTTAACATTCTTTGGGACCAAGAAACTAAACGGCCTTGACAGTATAACCAAAAACAGCTAAAGTGTTATATGTCTGCGGGTGATGAGACTCAGTTTTTATAGTATTAAATGATTTACCTCCAGTTGCTTGTAGGAGGGTCGTGTCTTATTTACGTTTTTTGTGTTTGTTTGCGCATAGCGGTGTCCAACACATTTTGTTGTGTTTTTGTTGTGTTTGTCTTCGTCGTGTGTACCCTATATTGCCAGTTTCTCTGGATTGTCCATTTCTGATTTCCCCTTCGGTATGTTCTAACGTTTATTAGAAACAATAAATTTCAATGATACATACTTATTGTATAAATCATGTCAGTGTCGAAGCACTGACTACTGGCTGGATGCTGCCCTCAGGGACTAATAGTGTACCATCTGAGGTTTTGATCCAATGTTTGCAGGGTGGTTTGTGATAAAAAATATTTCATTTCAAGTGTTATTGAATCGCCTTATTGAGCCTAAAACATGGATTTATTATCAAGACAAAACATTTCAAGCCAATTATATTTTATACTTGTAACTTTTGTATGTATCTGATCAAAATATTTTCAGGTTTTGCTCTATATATTAGGAATTCTAGCGAATGTAGTGTTTTCCCAATGTAGCAATTCTTTTTGTGGTAATGAAACACTCCTTGAAATGCGCAATAATTTATTTTCTCTATAAAACAATTGTTATTGCGTATTATACCCTTTTTAACGACAATCTGAACTTTTAGTAATTTAAATCAATAATGTTCTAAGATCAGTTAGATTATTGCTCGCAAACAGTGATCCGTCTTGAGGTAAGGAAATATAGTTAAATGGAACTTTTAATTATATCTATGTAAAGTTTAGCTTTTTTTTAACTCAACCTTGATCTAATTATAATAAGCACATTAAACTAATATAATGTTAGGTCTGCCATGATGTATGGTTGACTTTTCTTCATCTATTTATTTATAATTTAATAATCGTTATTATGAACCAACAACAGTGGTGTTATCATCGATTGTGGTCAATTATGGTTCTATCCCCGATCGGATCAAGTCAAAGACTATACAATTTGTATGTGATGCTTCTCCGCTAAGCACGCACCATTAGGGAGTAAGGGAGATACTGGTAGGCTAAGAATCAGGATAATGTGTCTAAGTACTTAACTAACACTACAATCTATAGCACGAAACTTAATCTACTAAAATCCAAGAGTGATCGATTTCTGGTTGGCAACTAGATTAACACGACGGATGCCACTAGTGGAGCAGGAACTGCTTACCCTTCCGGAGCACCTGAGTTCACCTTCGGTTTTTAGTGGGATTCGTGATCTTTAATTTTATGTGTATGTTTTGTAGATCGTTGATTGTCCTTTTGTACTTTTTCTTTTGGCCATTGTGTTGTCTGTTCTTCGATTTACGGATTCTGATTACCTCTTTGGTATCTTCAAACTCTTCTTTTTGTAAGAAGATCAGAGGTAAGACAACATCCTGTTGTCAAAATATTATCCAATGAATAAACGTTAGAGGAAACCGAAGGGGCAATCGAGAATGGACAATCCAGAGAAACTAGCAACATTGCGTACACAATATACATGTTGAAATTGAAAAAAAAAAATATCGATGGAAAATATCGGTTGTATATTGAATGTTCAGTTCAAAATATTAAAATATATAATTCAAATATGCAAATTTTTCCTACGTTGTACATTCCGATGTATTATGAAAAGAACTTTCCAACAGTGATGATCATCAATTCCACCAATATCAACAAAGCGATCAATCACCTTTCGCCTTAACTGAACTCACTAAACACAAAAACAACCCATGCAATTGACGTTTGAAATCCAGGTATATATGTATCTACACGATAATATGCATGTTTGATTGGTTCTGCTTTTATGGAAAGGCATCCAATCAAATGTGTTGCTCACTAACCAAAGCCTAAGACACTACAGCTAAATTAGTCAAGGGTTCATAAATATAACTGACAAACGAGGATGGCGTTTGCTATAATGACAACTGCCATATTGAATGTTTACTTAAACAACCAGTTTCTTATTGAATGTGTGATTACCATCCTGTTTTTGAATCTGGAAACCGATGTCTCAAATTACACAGTGCCGATTCTGATTCAACTAATATGATTAAAATTATATCTTTAAGTATCACTAATGAAGCAGGAACTGATTATCCTGCCGGATCACATGCGCTTACTCCTTGTCTTAGTGAATTCCCGTTACTCAGTCTTTATATTTCTATGTAGTGTTTTCTCGACCATTTGTTTGGGGTCTTTTTGTCTTTTCTTTATCCAGTTTATGGTATGCATTCGAATTATGGCCTCTGATTATCCATTTGCTATCTTCAAACCTCTCTTTGTACATCTTAGTGCAAGAAAACAGATGTGTAGCATACAACAACATGTCTTATGGCTTCTGATTACCCCTTTAGGTATCTTCAAAGTTACCTAATTGCTGGCCGTTTTTTATATGTCGTTGACATAAAGATCGATCGAAACCCTATAAGGGGTACTGTTGTAATCTTTACTCGTCCAATCAAATTGCCAAAATCTTGGGGTACTACTGAAATCTGATTTAATTACCAATTTACCTTGATACAATTGTCAATCAGAAGTGCAATATGCAGAAATACGTACCGGCTTGAGCCATACAACAGTTGCGCCGCAAATCGAGGCAAATGTTCTTCTTTTGAAACAACTAATTTCAACTTCAGAAATACATGCATGTTGTAAACAGCAGCTATGGGTGATGACAATGATTAACTCAATATCTAGTATGACTGGTGTACTTGTCTGCTAATTCTTACAAATGACGCTTTTAATTTGAATTAAATATTTGTGTCGTGCTACACTTGTTACAGTTAAAATATGGAATAATTGACTGCCATTGCAGGATAAAGACATTAATATATATGACTTTGAATGAAAAGCGAAATCAAACTTGTCAAGGAAATATTTGAATTGAGTCACATTTTACTGAAACAAATAGTTTATGTTTAATCACAATGATGACTCCCTAATGTCTACCATTTGTTAATGTAAGCTACAAGCAAAAACCATATTTGATTACAAATTAATGTTTGGTTGTGTTAGTACCGACATATTTCTTTTCCTTGCATATTTGTATATAAAGATAAATACCAATTACACGTAACACTATTACAATCAATGAAAATCCGGATGTACAAAACAACAGCAATAAAATATAAAATAAAAAAGAAATTAATTAACCCAGCTAACTGCCATTGTCTATTATTGTTTATGTATTCTGAAATCTGAAGAAGTGTTGATATATTTTCTGTTTAATAATTCTTCTGTTTAAGTGATTTTACTCAGTAAATAAAATACATTCCGACATGCTCGTTGGATAAAATGTATACGTTATGTCACAAAGCCATTTAAGGAAATTCCGATTTAATAAGAAACAATATAAATGAAACTAACCATGCAGCGGGTTTTTGTAAGAAAAGTATTGATGCTATCACGGGAGTTTCTAACATGAAAACCGCCATTCTTATCAACATTGGCTACATGTAAGATTGATTATTTAAGTATAGCTTCTTGTCCATGTTATGTTAGATGATGTTAGAATAGTACAAGGTCGTAAACTGATAAAAATCGTTTATAGTGAAGGGGAAAATATGTGTAGGCCAATGTCGGAAATCACTCTAGTTTGGGTTTTTTTTTTATCTTGGGATAGGTATAGTGGTAACATGAAAACAATTCCATCAATATTCCTCGACTAAATGTATGATTGCAGGAGGTATGACATTAATCTCTGGTTCAAATCTAATTGTGGTGGAGGCTACTCAACTTCCTAAATCATTGTGTATCTTTAGTTTGTCTTCCATGTCTTGTACTTTTTACTTTTACATTTTTTCGCTTGGTATTTGTTGTTTGATTATTATTTCATAGTGAGAAAAGTGTGAAAATACTAAAGGGGTTTTCAAAAACAGAAAATCGAAGGACAGACAATATAACAGTCATAAGAACAAGAGCAAAATGACAACAAATGGTCATCATAAAATATATATAAAACTAAAGGTTGAACAACATGAACCTCCACTAAAACCTGGGGTGTCCAAGGTACTTCGGAAGGTTAAAATGTTACAGTTCGCGTATGGCCATATTCCTATGTACACGGAAAGGCATATCTGTTATGGGAAATAGTTATTGTGTTTTAAGAGCATTTTTATTGTACTTCTTTGTTCCTTTCTTATATAGTGTAACTGTATTCAGCTTAGACCTTATATATATTATATTTTTCAAATAATATTCATGTTGTTTAACGTATATTTTCTGTATTTTGTTGGTTTTGTTTTATTTTGCTTTGTTTTTGTTTTTGTTTTTTTTTTTGCTGTCATATTTATATTTTGAAACCATTGTATTCAGTGATGCCATTTTATCACTATTGAGTATATATGGTAAAAATGACATCTGGTACAGGTAAATTCATTTTTACATTAGTATAGATGTGAGAACATTTACAATAGATTTTCGTTCGAAGATGCCTAGAGTAATCATTTTTTGATTAGAATAACGAAAAATCCAAAAATCTTTTAAACTATAGATTTTTGAACAGCAAAATAAACGAGAGTTTTATTTAGAATTAGGAGTGCTAACTAAAAATGTTACATTAATGCTTCTTATTGTTTTGGCTGAGGCTGCACTCAGATGAAATTTTGTATTTTGGTCCTATTTTGTTGTCATTTTTCGGGTGGGAGTAGATGTACTTTATATAAGAGCCATCCGTACATCAGGTATCTTACCTGTAAAATCTTTCTCTCAACCACGTGTACTTTAGACGAACCTGACAAGCATTTCTCTCATAAATTATTGTTCTATTTTGAATTTTTTGTAAAATGGGTAAACAATCTGACTTATCTCCGGAATGCCAAAATTTTGTAAAAAGACATCTAAAGCTTTGTGTGTGTCTTACACTTCAGTGCACCGTATTATGAATGACAAGAGGCCTTGTAAGTCAAATAGACCCAAAGAAAGAGCTAAATTTTGGACGACTTTGATCATTGTGTTATTAAAAGAACAATCCACGGTTTATATTCACGGCAAATTGCTCCGACTGTCTCAATAATACATAAGGAAATAAAAGATTCTATTAAAATATCAAAGTCTAAGCTTAATCTAACTCTCATTGATCTTGGATATACTTATAAAAAAATAGGTGATAATCGAAGAGTTCTGTACGATCAAGTGTCTATTATCAATGATAGGTGTAGTTATCTGAGAAAGATCAAATCTTTTAGGGAAGCAGGGTATGATATCGTGTACATGGATGAAACATGGGTTAACCAAAATCACTGCACATATTATATGTGGCTTCTGAATGATGGGTCTGATGCCCCAAAAATACCTTCGGGTAAAGGCAAACGTTTGATTGTTTTGCATGCAGGTACGCGAAGTGAGGGTTTGATTGACGGCAGCGATTTAGTGTTTCTGGCCAAATCAAAGGATGGTGACTATCACCAGGAGATGAATAGTGTTGTCTTTCTTGAGTGGTTTGAAAATCAATTGATGCCTGCTCTGAAAAATCCTAGCTTAGTTGTGTTAGATAATGCAAGTTATCACAATGTTAAAACAGAAGATACGGTGTGCCCAAATTTTAGTAAGAAAAAAACTGTTCTCCAAAACTATCTTACACAACACAACATTCCTTTTTCTCCTACCGATACCAAAAAAGTATTATATGAAAAAATAAAATAAAAAAAGACCCCAGTAGTTTATAAAACAGATAAAATTGCTAATTTGCACAGACATGAAGTATTAAGAACACCCGTTCGACACTGTGAACATAATCCGATAGAATTAATATGTGCGCAAGTCAAAGGTTTCGTGGCTAAAAACAATACCACCTTCCGGTTAAAAGATGTTAAAGAACTCACGTACGCCGTTTTCGGAAAAATTACAAAAGATGTGTGGACAAAAGCAGAAGAACATGTGGTCAAAATTGAAAAAGAATACTGCAAAGAAAACTGTAAAGATAGAAGTGTCATAGAATCTATTATCATTGATTTTTGTAATGATGACTCGGATGACGACACGGGTTGAAGTATAATCATATTAAGTATAATAGACAGAGAAAAAAAATGTAAAAATCGAATAAATGTCACGTTAAAGCCAATGCCGAAAATATTTGGAACATGTGTCTGCCAATTCATTAAGGTTTAAGAACAGTTGTAACTGTTGAAACTATCTGGGGTCAGATGAATTATTTAACTTATATTGATTATAACACATAGATAATACACAAAACAACTTGACACAAAAAACAAAAAAAAAGATAAACAAGGACAGTTTATAATCCAACCGAAAACCAAACACAAAACGGGCCTCGTATTCATGGAAAGTCAAAACAAACAAACACAAAGGTCGAAACTTCGGATTCCTGTTTTGGATAAGCATTTCGAAGTGGAATAGGTTAAATATATAATTCCAAACTTTTAGCTCACGTTTGAGTTGAAAGATAGAACTTGGCTTAGTAGAATAGTTACGTAAAACAATTGCAATTGCAATTATCAATAATTCATCAATAATTTCTGCAGTTTTTTTAGGTATTGTTTACCAATGTTAAGTTGAAGGTTTGGTAAAAAAAATATATAAAAATGTACTAATTTTACGAGCATTTTTTAATTAGGAAGTTGCACAATCTCAAAACTCATTTTTCGTTTCGTTTCTATAATGTATATAAATTAAAAATGTCATACTTAATCGAACAAAACGACAATGATATATTCTTCATATTATATGATTTATGAAGATTTCATTTTTTCACTATTAAAGACAGAAGTGCTATATATTTAGTGAACAAATAAAAATAATGAAAAATGTCCCAGTCCAAGCAATTTTTACAGGTAAAATATTTTACAGGTAAAAATCAATGAACTCGATAGTGCGTGTAAGAGATGGTGACGGGCTCTACGGAGAACAATGGAATCTTTCGGGTGACCGTCGAGTGTCTATTGTCCTCAGGGATTTAAACCCACGGCCACAGGCTGTTCTCTGTCTAAATATACACCCAAAGACTCCTTTAAAATGCGATTTTTCTATATGAGCAGGGCCAAATACATTCCTTTCTGGTCTGCAAACTTCCAAATTAAATTAGCACCCTTGATTCTCTACACAACTCTCGTTTACACTTCTACTTTAAAATCTACAGTTTAAAAGATATTTCAAATTTTCGTTATTCTAATCAAAAAAATATTACTTTTAGTATTGTAATCGCAATCGAAAACGCCGCACCTCAGCTTGACATGCTATATTGAAGCATTTAATTTTACTCTCATAAGAAATTAAAATAAATGTCAATTGTCATAGCTTGTGAGGTTTTGGGAATTTTGTTTGTTTATGTTCACAATAAGAATTCGATTCTTATACTTTACATTTTTTGTAAACAATAATATTTGTCCTTTTTTGTCTTATTTTATTTTTTACCGATTTGCATTTATCCCTTATCCCAGTTGTTTTCATGTGTGTCTCAACTATTTGAGCCATGGATATTAAATTAAATTACATTAAAGTTGAAGGTAAATACAATGCATATTCAAGTTTCCTTAAATAAAGGCTATGCTATCTAATGTTTATTTCCTATAGAGATAAGGGTAATAACAAAATTACCGAACTCCGAACAATCTTACAAAGGAAAATTCAAAACTCATAAGTATATAAACAGACAAAATCAGTCAACAACCGGAAAACTGTGAAAACCGTAATGACCCTGACTTGGTACAGGCATTTCAAAAGAAATGGTGGGTTGAATCAGATTTTAAAGCGCCAAAACCTCCCGCTTTCATTACGGCTCAAAGGTTCCGGCTGTCACAGATAATTCTGGTTATGAACTCATTTGCCAAAAACAAATCAAAGCACAGGAAACAATGATTTTATTGCTGTATGTCGACTCATAATGAGAAAAATCAGATGCTTACAATAACCATAATACATATTATAATGTAGATGATTATAAACAAATGGTCTAAGGTGTCCATGTCCCCCCCCCCCCCCCCCCAGCCCCAGAAACCATAGCTTATATGTATAGTGTAGATTGTGCATGTGATCTGCCAGTAATTAAATGTTATCATCTATATCTAGATCCACTATCTCGTGAGGACTGGATTATAAAATTCGTCACGACTACTATTTCTCTGGTTCTGGAAGAAGTGTTGACCCGAAACTCCAAACATTTAATAATGTTTGCTCTAAGCCATGTCGTAATCACCTAACAAATAGCTGTCTTCAAGACAACTGCCTAACAGGCACGTGTTGCGGAATATATGTGGTTGTGTGCGCGGTTCTTCACTATTGAACAACATCTGATTGATGTATTATGAAATGCCTCCCTTTCGAAAGAATATTTAAAGATACAGTCGGAAAGCAAACCCATGATTTGACCGTTATAGCTAGTGATTCTAAAACCACGCAGTCAGGGGGCGATAACCGTAAAAAATTCCCGCTAGGTGCCGCTTTACAAGTCCCGCAATTTTTTTCTTTCGCGCCGTTGTAGGATAAACGTGAAATAAAGTATTAAATAGACAAAATTGTGATAGAAACGTGATTTCTATAAAATATATATATATTTGTTGCAATGACTGGCTATATCAGACAAGCGACCGAGGTTTATATTAGTCAAAAACGTGTTTCGAATCGTGCATTCTAGAATGTGTAAAAACACGAGGTTCGGTTTGTTTACATTTTGCGGCCAATGAAAAAGCTGACACAATTCTATATTAGGACATAAAATTGATGATACAGGAGTGATATAGCATCATCAACCAATAGTAAATGCTCTCTCAACTGGAAATTCCGTCACCCTGAATGGAAATCATTCCTGAAAGAAAATTCGACGAGGCATATTTTTTTTAAATTTCGCCTTGTTTTAGTGTAAAATTTGCCCATTTTGGTGAACATTTCTCCCCCAAAACACCCATGTAGTCTGTATATGTCTGCCTTTTATTAGATTTATTAATATCTTTATATTTTAACCGAAAGTTTACAAGAAAACTGCATTGTTTACATCAGATTATGCCCCCCCCCCCCCTTTTCCCCCGTCTCGTCAATACACTTTGTTTAGACTCCTTTCCCGTTTGCTGTCAGTTAATCTTGTACATATCTAATGTGGCGATTATTTCAAAGGCAATTAGTTTATCAAATATATTTAGGAATTCTGACAAGTTTTACCTGATTTTCTTCTGCAAATGAATTATGAATTTATGTGTAACAGGTATACAATTATTGAATGAATGTGACTCTGAAAACAAAAACCAGCCAGTGTGTGTGTTATAAATAGAAAGTAGGCTAAATTTGTTATCTGTATGTAACTGCATATATGATATTTAATTGATTAAACAACTGTATTTTGCAAGACTGTGATTTTACCATAGTTGACTAGTAGTAGTAATGCCCAAAAAAAACCTTAACTGTTCTGAAGCCCAAAGTGGCAGGGACCCTTGGCCCTGTGTTGATTGTCTGCAGGCAAAGCCATTTTATGCCTTACATGTTATAAAAATTTTAACAAATTTGTGAGGTCTGATGATTCTCTAAATGAACTTTCAAAAACTGATGACTACCAGTTAACTAAATGTTTTCACAGTTTGATCAGGTGGAATGTTGCAATGTAGACTCTGACAATCTTGACCGTTACTGTTTTATCCTGTTTTAGAATTTGTAGTCAGTGACTTTTTATCCATCAAAGCTTTATTGTTGCCAGATTTGTACAAAAAATTTGAAGATTTAGTTGACAAAACAGCTTTAATTAAATCACTGAAAGAACCAGAAGACAAAATTGGTGAACCCTCTCCCATTAGAGGCAATAAATTCTCCCATTTAAGTTTGGAAGATTTCAAGGAAACGGGTGATGAATCCTTTGCATGGGAAAGTTTCGAGAAGAAATTGTCAGCTTACAGTTTTCTGAAATATTTGGTACAGGAAAATGATATACCTGTAGATCTCCCAGGTCTTAACACTTTTCTCTCATTTTCTGAAACTGACACTGAAAAATCTGAGTTTTGTTCAATTGAAGTTTTAGATGAGACAGCAGATTCAAAAGCCACAGTTTTGAAAACTTTGAATATTCTTCACAAAAAGTTTCAGATTGGGATAAAGCTTCAGTATCAAGTTGTTGTTGGGGACAGGAATCTTATGACCATTTAATAATATTAAAATCAGAATATGGAGGTTCATTAAGCTGGGTTTTGCCATATCATGGAGACTGGCACATACTTTTTTTTAATCTCATTTTCTATTAAATTAATAATTCATTGTACTTAGGATTTGTTCAACTTTCATAAAAATTTATGGACTTTTTACTCTGTTAATAGTTTATGGAAAAGAAATACACTTGAAAACTAATATGTACAGTCATCTGTCAAAAGTATTGGGAAATGTAAAAAATATCCCTATATAATCAACCAAAACCATATTTTTTTCAAAAAAATATTGTGAAATCATTTCTGGATAGATTGTAACAAATTTTACACCAAAACATTCGGAATTGTCTATATTTTGTTTGTTTATTTGCTCAAATCTTTATACGAGTGGTTTTTATTTGTACATAATTTTTCCATGATTGTTAATTTTTAGGATTTATTTTTAGTTGAAATGTATAGGAAAATCAAAATCAATTTTTATTTGTTGTGTTTAAATTATGTACAAATAAAAATAACTCATAACAACATAATGAGTAAATAAACAATCAAAACATTGACAATTCTGAATGTTTTGGTGTAAAATTTGTTAAAATCTATCCAGAAATTACTTCACAATATTTTTTTGAAAAAATATGGTTTTGGTTGATTATATAGGGATTTTTTTTTTACATTTCCCAATACTTTTGACAGATGACTATATACATTTTCTTTAAATATTTATACATTTTTTTTTATCTTTATATTGAATTTTATTTTCATGCCTAGAAAAAAATTACACGAGTTCTGTTCATGATTCATCAAAAGGATATAGAAATGTGTTTTCTTGAATTGCTAGAATAAAACCGGCGGACCTGTAAATTTCAGTCGCCTATCCTTTCTTTTGGGGAGAGGAGACCATATATAAATTTTTGTATATTCCAAAATTTGTTGTTAATTATATGCATATGTAAAGTTTGGGAATATCATTCTACTGCAAACTTAATATATTTGCATTTTATTTCAATGCGATGGTACGGAGTTATCTTTCTTGGCTGACACTTTTTCGGCACTAAAAGCTGACACAATTTTTTATTAATGAATAAAAACGTGTACCAGAGAAACATTTCGTTAAATAAATATATAACCTAGCGCAGTGTGAAGTTTGGAAATGTCACTATACTGCAAACTTAATATATTTGCATTTTATTCCAATGCGATGGCGACATTCCATCGAGGGGGTCACCCTCTAAATCATCAAAATTTTAATAATAATCTCCCGTTTTAACTCAAATCTAATAAACAAATCATGGAAGTAATTATTGCTGAAAAGAAAACAATATAAGACGTTTCGATATTTTCTACGGTATAAATAAACGAGGTCTTTGTTCTACAATTTTCCATGATTTTCATGACCGACGAAAATGTCAACATTTTCAAATGAGAATCACGTGACCCGTGGTTTTACCAGCGACGCCATTAATGAGTTTGCTTTCCGACTGATATACCTACTTGTTTTCTCATTGCATTTTCGTAGAATGTTATACTATATATTTTATATTAATTACTCTATGTTAAAGGTTTGTTTGTTTATTGGTATTTTGTCATTGTTTTTGTATTATTATTTTTTTGTTCTTTTCTTTTCGTTTCGTTTCTTTTTCTTTTTCATTTTATGTTTTTTTTTTCATTTCGTTTTTTCTTTTTAATATTTTATTTATTCTTTTTTTCTGGTCTTACAAACAAAGAATTTGGTTCATTGCCAGTACGATATATTGCTATGTTTCGTTATCTTATCTATATATATAACAGTGTCAGTGTAATAAAATGAAGACATAAAATACCAGAACAGTTCCGAAATCATAGAAATAGAGGTGAAATCGATACACATATGACTGCTCACTTTCCTGGCTTGGTACAGGTATTCCAGTAAAAAATCTTACATGATGGTAACAATAAAGTGATGATTTGCTATTTATATTAGTGACAGTGTTTTTGTTATAGATTTAAGCAAAGTATCAAGTGTTCATGGGTGATGGTGCCATATGTTCTCACATACGAAATATTGTTAATCAGATAAGTAATGTCATGACAATGCCCAGCTTCTCATATACTAAATCGTATTTATAAGCAAGAATATATTAAAGGCTTCAATTGAAAATATATTTACATTCATTGGGGGAAATGCTTGATTAAAGCGATACTACAGCAAGGTAGAGTCAATTAGATAGCAAAGAAATATGTGCTGTAGACAAAATCATAATCGAATGATATTAGAAATACAAATAATTAATTTAATCATTAAAAAGATATAAATAAAATGCTAATTAGACGAAACAGTAAACGGTCACTATCTGGATAGACAAAACAGCATGACTGACCATAGCATTAAAAATGAATGAAATAAACAATAGATCGGCCATGAATTCCAACAAAAAGCAGGTGTGTTGTCCAAATAATTCGAAAGGGTAATATCCTGCCCATGCATGACACCTTTCGTGATATGGTCGAAATAATATTGTGTTAGAGAACCAATGAAGTAGTAACTAAGTTAATATTAATAATATCGATGTTTATCATTATAACTGATTTTGGACTGGCATCTACCGCACATATTACAGTCCTTGGAACAGTCGACGCTTCCAAATAACGCATGAATTTAGCATTATCGGCGAACGATCGATCCCGTTATTTTGATGAAAATGAGAAAATGATGGCTGATGAATCACGATAGATAAACAAATTGCAAACTACAAACAAAATCATCGCCTAACAAGTTGTAAATTTTATCACAGTAATATTTTACGCATCATACCTACATTAAGAAGCAATATCCCAGCATCATCAACGTATGAAGCTTCATTTCTTAACTGATGCGTTATTCTAGTGCCTGTGCCCAGTATAGTTATTTTCTGGACATAGCTTAACTGCTGACGGAAAAGATAATCAAAAAAGGTTACGCTGCTCGTATTTTAAAGATATCACTACCAAATTTTGTGGTCCGTTATCACGAAGTAGTTGATCCTTACGATCTACCTATTTCTCAGCGGCAAAATGGATATTTTCCCTTTTCACCTAGATGTTTTCTTTCATATTTCACCGTCAAGACGCTTACAGAACTTGACTATATGAACAACACGACGGGTGTCTTATAAGAAACAGGAATTGCTCACCCTTCGCGAGCACCTGGTTTCATCTCCGGTTTTATGGTCAGTTGTTGATCTTTTTTGTTTTCGATTGTGCGTTTTTTTTTGTATGTGTGACCTCGTTCTGTGTCGTGTACGCAATGATTTCAGTGTCTCTGGATTGTCCATTCTTGATTGTCCCTTCGGGTTTCTTTAACGTTTATTTTATATACATCATATCTTCTATTGCCATACATATCTGCACCAATATAATGAATGTTATATGATGGGCAATTGCATTTTTTAATTGATCTTTTTTATTCTTTATTTTATTGGCATATATGTAATTTATTTGTAGGGTGGATTTCTATTTCAGTTCATAGTTTAATGAAGGATGAAGTACAATGTCATGTTTCGCTATTTAAAAACATGGAATGCAAGATACACTTCATCGTATAAACATATATTTAACTTGTATCCTGCATTTGTTTTCTCTATTGTCATTTCCTCAACTTAATTATTCTTTTCAATGTGAAATATCCTTTTAGTTCTGTGTTTGTTAATTAAATTATTATTGAGAAAAACATTTATTACTGGTGTCCAACACATATTGTATTCTGTTGTTGTTTTGATGTTCTTCATTTTGAATACTCTATGTTACCTGTTTCACTGGATTGTCCATTTTTGATTGTTCCTTCTGTATTCTCTAATGTTAATTTACATCAAATACTTACTGGTGTTCTCAGTGTAATAGTATGCTACAATTTATTCTGTATTATGCATATTAATGAGGTTGTGGCTTTTTTCTATATCTAATCAGAAAAATCGTATAGCAAGGGAGCTCGGACCGCACCTGTTGCAAATCTACACTCATTTGTCATTATAACTCATGGTATTTGTACATAACATCTTGTTTAGAGAAAAACTGAGAAACCTGCATATTGAAACCACCTCCAGTTTAACAAAATAAAATCCTAATTCATAAACATAATGTGGGTTTCCAACTTTTATTGTAAATGGGGGAATGGGGGCGGGGGGGGGGGGGGGGGGGGTAA
The DNA here is from genome assembly GCA_963680875.1 of Bathymodiolus brooksi. NCBI lineage: Eukaryota > Metazoa > Mollusca > Bivalvia > Mytilida > Modiolidae > Bathymodiolus > Bathymodiolus brooksi. The sequence continues at coordinate 63,438,652 of OY804575.1, forward strand.
CTGCATCCAAACACTTGTCTATTTAATCAGATCAAATTTGTTCGAACTAAATTATACATCATGTCTTACAAAACGGAAATTTATTTTGTATATGTAAATACTGATTCTTTTCTACATTACGCATATACAATTGCAAACATATCTTATAGTGACTCGTGGCGGATGGCAACAGAAAAGGTTTTATTGACTATATCAAGAACTGTACCAGTCCAGTATGCCGGTCTCAATGCTGATATAGTGCTTCAGAAAGATACAGACATTCATTTGGGGACATGTTTGTAATACAGTTGAACTTGTGCAATCCGACACCTGAGTTTTCCGACATCCTGTGACATCCGACATATATTTATGGTCCCAAAGTATTTCTGTTAGTTGAAATAACACCTGGGTATTCCGACATCCTGTACAATCCGACACATTTCCCTGGCCCCTTGGTGTGTCGGATTAGACAGGTTCCAACTGTTTTGGTCGAGTATCACAGATATGTTAGAAAATGTATGTGTGTTACGGCAACGACCCTCAAGGCCCGAATCAGAGGGAATGAATGGCTGGACTTCTCTGTATGCCCTTGCCATATTATGTTGATGTATAATTAGTATTTGCTTTGTGACTTTTCTGTAATGAAACCTTCAGTGACCATTTAGTGTTTTTATTTTGTTGAATGTACATAAAGTTTGGCTTCAGTATCGTATTTATTTGTGTAGAATTGATAAAACAAATTATTCCAAATTTAGCTTTTTATTCTCTCTCGTCGCACCCGAAACATATTCTGTATAAACAAGAAAGTATATATACAAATATAATGTAACATTTAACACTAAATAAACTCTGAAATGCATAATGATTTACGATTTGATGAAAAATTATATACAAAAGCAAAAACAAAATGTCTAGAACTTTCGGATTTTACCGGACCCTTTTAGCTAGTCTAGAAAGTAAACGCTGATCATTTAACCCATCCAATCTCCAGCACGCCTATTATGCCGTCGGCTATTCAAGGGGATACGTTTTCCGAGGAATTCCATGTCGCGTTTCCCTAAAAATTCCATGGCGCGTTTTCCCAAAAATTCCATTGTGCGTTTATCAGAGGAACCCGCATTACGTTTACCAAGAAATTCCATGTGTCGTTTTCCAAGAAACTCCATTGCACGCTTCAGATTGGCATGATCTTGTGAATTTTTTGCGTAAGTTCTTTTTCCAAGGAATTCATCGTACTTTTTCTCTTTCTTTCCAAGAAATTCGTCTAATCTTTTGTTTTCCTCTTTGTTAATTTTATCATCTAGGTCAGAATCCGGAAACGATAAAGATTTGAAATGCGGATTCCTGGAATGTTGCAAATACTTGACATTTGAAAGATATGGAATGTCAAGTAGAGGTAAGTCATTATCGGGTGTGGTGAGGAGAGTAGCTGAAATTTGGAGAGCTCTTTCGACGGCGTCTGACCCGTCTAGTTCATCTACAAAGGAAAACAAATACCAATTATCATTGGAGTAAATACAATAAATTTCCAATTATTATAGATAAAAAAAAATGTAGATATTACAGATACTTATCAACAAGTCTGACTTCAATTCTTACTTTGCGCTTTTTAACAAAAAAGGTTAATATAAATTTTAGATATGTATTAAATAACTGAAAAAAAAACAAATCACCGTAAAATAACAGAAATTTGCATGTTGAAGAACTGAATCTTTGATTTACATAAAATTATTAAATATTATATTAATATATATATTTTTTCTTGACTTATTGCAATTTTCCAGGTATATGTCATAAACAGCTGATTATAAGTTACTACAACGAAGTAATTAAAGACAATCCATTACATGGAAATAACGAAATTTGGCGGGAGAATTTACAAGGAATTAGTTAAAACGAGATTATTGTTAATATATTTGGATTGATTTATCTATGCTTCCGATAAGCGATTTCTCAAAGATAATACAGTTCAAACCAACGACAATGTGTTAAATAGTCAAATTACAGTTGGCGTTAAACATCAACCAATCAATCAACGAATGCATGAATCAATCAATCAATCAATCTTGCATTTATGATCAAGAATGTTTAGCCAAAAGCAAGAAATAACATTGCAATAATCCATCAACGCTCTTTATTATTATTATGTTACATTACATTAAGTAATATTGTTCTGTCGGAAAATAAATAACATTGTGAAGGCTGTAAGTCAGAGTAATGATGTTTACTTTCAAAATCTATGCTTGAAAATATTATTGTAAAGGATTGTCTTTGGAGAATAAATACGTATTATTACAATATACACACAAATATATAATATATATACAAGAAATCATTTACAACCCCATTTACTTGCAGCCATGCTCATGCCAAAATCGTCTTACCGCTTAAATTAGTGCGTGTGCGCCTCGCAATCATTCCGCAATTTGTGTTGCATACCCTGTGCATAAATCTATCTATATTTTGTAAATATTATTTGAGTACTTTTTAAGGAAAAATCAGCCATGTATACGAATAATATAGATATTTAAAATTAAAACGCCTTTTTAGATATACTGATATTGCATTATCAGAATTTAACAAACTGAAATCTAGTGTAGACATGCTATTTCTTCTGTTCTAAGATTTACTTCACTTAAAAAGTACTGAAATGTTCACACATGCAATGCGCGCATGCGTACTGTAAAAACGTACAGGGATATGGGATTATACACATTGAATCTGGTCACCATGTAACAACACCACACTTACGTCCTGCTATTGACGCTTTTTAGTAAATGTCTGTCGTTTTCAGAATGCATTGCAGGTTGCTGAACTGCATAGCGAAAACCTGGGTTTGATTCTTCTAATGGCTCTAAAGAAAAATCAACGCTGCGCCGCCCAACAAAAAATGGAGTGTCAAAGCGCTTCTCTGAGAGAATATATTGTGTATTGCTGCCTAAACCTTCCCTTTTCCCTATAAATTCTGGTACTACAAATCGTTTTGAAAAATCAGAATATACAGGGTTACCATTTAATAGTTGCATTTCCTGAGGCAAAATAAACCGTTCCCTCTCCCTTTTATTTTTTATTTGATTATCACTATGATGAAAACCTAATTTATCGTTATTGTGTGTATGCTTTAAATCGCTAGCTGCAATAACTGACCTTTTTCCTCCAACGAAAAAGCTTGTATCAGCTGGCAGAGCATTTTCTCTTCTGCCTATAAATAGTGGCGAATCGCGCCTTCCGATAAACATTGGTGATCCTCTCTTGCCGACAAACAATGGTGCTCCTCGTTTGCCGACAAATCGTGGAGCGTAGCGCTTTCCAACAAATCGTGGAGCGTAACGCTTTCCAACAAATAATGGCGCTCGCCGCCTGCCAACAAACATAGGTGATCGACGTTTGCCAACGAATCTTGGAGCCCATTTTGCATCTCTCTCAAATGTGGATAAATCAGAATTCGAATCCTCGTCACTTTGTGTACTAAAATCTTCTTTTTGAGATTCAGCTGAATTATCATAACTTTTGAGCAAATACATTAAGACATTTTCTAAATTTTCTTCGTCATTATTTTCTTCTTGCTGTTTTAAAAGTATGTTCTCTACAACTTCATCATCAAGAGACCGTTTACCAACAAACTGTGATATATGCGCACGCACCTGCATAGAATGCGCAAGCTCTGCATCGTCGCTCTCGCTTTGTTCAAATCCTCTCAATGCTGCATCACCTAATGAAATATGCAAGAAAACGAAACTAGTAAATTTGACAAAATTAGAATAAATAAAAAGAAAGTTAGAATAATATTGAAAATATACGTTATTCGTAATGCCGTTTTATCTAGCAGTGCCTTGATCTGATAACGTACTCATGCATGGTACAAGAAACATAATTCAAGAAATGTTACGGTCACCATCATAAATTGTACATGTTTGATCGCTGATTGCAGATTTATTTCAAATATACATTTGTAACTCCTTTGTTGCTTAGCGATTAGGACTTAACCACCGATGAAGGTGAAAAATGCTAGTCTTTCTTGGAGCTCCTTATTTCACTCCCTCTTTTTTATCCTTGTGTCTTGGCTATTTATGGAAAGATTGCTGCACTAATTGCATTGCTTTTAATATTTTATACATTATTGTGTATTAGTTAATTAATGTAATTACAAATGTATATCATTGTATGATATTTGTTGTGATTGTCCTGTCTGGTAAAGGCGTCGTGATTAGTAAATACATGTGTATTGTAATATACGGATTTGTATCCGGATTGTACATTTCCTTGACGAATTTGTCCTTTTATCTATTATTAAAAAAACCATGATCCATACTCAATGTACAACATGTTGATCGTACGGGACTTTCAAATACACCTCAATAAACATATTTTTTTCAGGAATCGCAATACAAAGATAGAAAGAGGACTTAACAAGCTAGTATATTTCATCAATTAAATTGCGAACAATGTAGGCGACTGCGGCGATTAGAAATCTTGGTTATTTTTCCTTTGCTCATATCTCTCATTGGCAAGACAGAATGGTGCATTCTGACATGTTATAGCATAAATCATTAAAAGAAGTATTAAATGAATAATAAAAACAAACAACCATACACGGGAATAAAATCATCTTTACTTATGCCTTAAAACTAAATATAGAATTGTAGGCGCACTGTTACAATGATATGTTATCTCTTAGATGTACATATTTGTTTCCACTCTGAATCGAATAGAATTGTAGCATTTTTAATGTCTTTTAATGTCTTAAACTAACAATGACATTATTAAAGCTTTTGAAGATTCTCATCATGATATCTGTGGGTGCTATAGATCTAATGAAACATATAACGCTGATATCAAGAATGCTTGGCGTGACCGCAATTGTGCAACAAGTACTTTACAGTTTGAAGATTTTGATGACATAATATGATAATAAAAACGTAGATATCAAATTTAGTGGGTGTGACGCGTTTCTGGAATAACCTTCATCAGGTACGCTCAAAATAAAAAGATTGGAAAGGTAAATAATTTAAAGTTTTGGAAGCAATACAACCAAAGGGCATAACCAAGGTAACCAAAATCGGCTATATTTACCTATGTAACCTATTTTCTTTATTTCAAATGTCGTATACCAATAATATCGTATTAAACATGCATGTTATGCTTTAGAAATAAATCATGGAAGCCAGAATGTGTTGGGAGTTTAACATGGATTGACGGATATTAGTATTTTATCCCGAGCCAGAAGCGAGGGATAAAATTTACTAATATCCGCCAATCCATGTTAAAACTCAAAACACATTATGGCTTCCATGATTTATTTCGATTCTGATATGTCTAAGAGTACAAATACGGTAGTATACTTTGATTGGAAGACGGTAATTTATATTTACGCTTGCGGAAAATGTCGCACACCATTTATGTAACTCGAATAATACTGCGCCCTCTATCGGCATTATTCGGATTACAATTTATGCTGCCAATGGAAAAGTCAGTCACATTCACCGACGCACGTGCTAATGAGATTATACCGAATGGATAGCTCGCTCGTTTGTTAACAAAGCGAAAGAAGGAGGTTATGTTAGAATTGATGTTATATGTAATCATATATTTTGATCGGCTTTTCCCTGACTATTCGAGATTAGCAATATGGACAACATAAACGCCATGAAATGCCCATCAGGTATATGAATATTGAAATGCCTATGTAGTATATGAATATTTATTAGTACATTGCATATATCTGACTGAAGAGGAATTGAGTACTTCAATAAGATGTGTGTGTTTTCCCCCATAAATTTCCAAAACTGACACCAGAGCCTGTGTTATCGTGTGCGCTCTTTATTCGGTTACTTCCGCTTTGTTATCTTGGTCGTTTTTTATGCTCAAATTAGTACCACAAAACAATCATGTTCTCGAAGTGGGCATATGGAGCACATATATAGCACGTGATAGTGAAAGCAATGCGTGTTACCAGTGTATTGCACGGTAACTGAGAATTGTGTGTGAAATACCTGGTATTTCGTGTGGTGAATTCATTTGTATACTACTGTTTTTATTACCAATATATGCAAAACAAAGATAGTTAACAAGACTATATTAGTGTACCATTTAAGTAGAACAATGTTTATTGGTCATATAAACTCCAATAATTCATCATATGCGACTTATCTTTATAACCATCAAAGGAGTGCGTTGCATTTTGTTATAGCTTTTATAGTTTTATTTTTCTTATTTTATCGCACATTAAATAAAGATTTGAATGCATGCCCCGTATTAGCTATGATTTTTTTCTTCTCCTTAATCTTCTTCTTAAATTAACGTTTTTACTTAAGATTCAATAACAACAAATTGATAAAATGGCACTAAATATTGGTATATAAAACAAAGATTCTATACCCGTTCCACTTGCAAATGTTCGTACAATCAAGTATGTAATGGTCAATAGTCTTGTCGGTAAATTCATTCTTGGCACCAAAATATCTGGAAAGATAAAAATGAGATAAAGTTATTATATATGGCATTTGGTAAACAAGCGATCATGCACAATATTATGGTATATCAACTACTTGACATCATTTCGTATATAATTAACAATTTGGAAATTAGAAAGTTTAAAATATTTCTATTCAAAAATGTATATATGACAAATATCAAAGATAGCAATATTATTCAGTGCTCTAGAAAACAACAAAATACTAAAGACACATTCCAATATTTATAAATTAATAAAACGAGATGTATATATAACATTTTTGTACAAATATATAGGCTATATGTAAATAAGGGTAATAACAAAATTACCGAACTCCGAACAATCTTACAAAGGGAAAGTCAAAACTCATAATTATATAAACAGACAAAATCAGTCAACAACCGGAAAACTGTGAAAACCATGATTGTATTTTTCAAAACAAATCACATAATATGATAAAAATCTGAATGGTACCCTCCTATGATATTGGTATAAATAATTTTGAAATAATGGATAAACCAGTTACCACTCTCCACAGTGACAACCTTTACTTGTTAATCAAAACAAATATACGAAATCACTATACAATGTTAAATTCTATCTATTGTAATATGATTTTTGTACATTTGCTATAACACATTATTTTTTATTTATTTTGTCTCATTGTGTGTTATAATTAATTACAAAATATGATATTATTTGCTTGTACTCTCAGTATCATACCACTGTTGCATTTTGATACGCTTTATGTGTCATCACAATATCTCTTATAATGTTCAAAACAATAAATATAGCAAACAAAAGACTTGAAACAACCCTTTTTGGTCCGTTCATTTCAAGCATACGCGAGAGAATTGGCCATGCAGATTATTGTATTAACATGGTTGTATTTCACAAGGAGTGACACATTATTATTTTTATATTAAATACAATGTTAGATTGTATGGATTGTTATCTCTCCCTGTTCACCCATTATAAACCTACATATAACTATTTCAAAAAGATATGTTTAACTTTATGAGAGTATCAGCTAGATTTACTAGATATTAGTGTTACAAATGGATTGTTTTCAAACGTAGAGCTACAGTAAAAGATAATAAGAAAAAGATAAAGATACCAAAGGGGTAATCAGAAGACGTGAATCTAAGAAGGACAAACATCACAATGGCCAAAAGAAACAAACTGGAAAAAGTCGACAAAACACCACAAAGAAAACTAAAGATTGAACATCAAGACCACACTAAAACACGGTGGTGAACTCAGATGCTCCACAAAAGTAAGCAGTTCCTGCTCCACTGGAGACACCCATCATTAGCATTATACTTCCAACATAGCGAACTTATAACGATGAATACCTTTAAATCCATGTTTCGTAACTGCAGAAATAAGTAAGAATGTGTAAATATAGAACATAGACAGACAAGATCGCTGCTATCAAACATCACGACATTAAATTTAATGTATGTTGAGTGTATCTGAAGAAAGCTATTCCAGAAACGCGTCGTTGGCACTAAATTAGATATCTACATTTTCATTGTCGATTGTATTTCTACCCATTGATACATGTGGGCAGCTTACAATCATCTTCTTGATGCAGATTAAAATATATATACTCATGTGTATGTGTTTTCTTCTATTTCGGCGTTAAGTTGTCCTTAGAGAATGTCCATGCCTAACGATTTAATCATCTGCACTTAGTTTCAATGTCCCTTGTCAGTGAAAGAAGAATTTGACCTCGTGTTATCTGTTATATCATTAGTTTTACTAGTGCAGATCGAGTCCTTGAAAGACAATTTTCTTGTAATAGCACCTGTCCAAACATGTGAACTGGGGTATAAAATGGCCAAGCGTAGTTTTTGTTAGGAAATCTTAAAGAAATGCCAATACCTTCTTATTATTGATTGCAATTGGCGTCTATGAACTATGATTATTTTGTATGGGTGTTTAAGGCCACGTGCTAACAAAATTCCCAAATTTTGAAATATCGTGGATTTGAGATGATATAGCATCCATTTAGAATTACACACGTATTTCATTTAATTGAAAAAAGCCCATTGTATGAAATATTAATAGCATACAACTAATCTTTTATATTGTACAAGAAGTTCCTCCACAGGATATAAACTTCTTGAAATACGTCTTACGTCATGATTGAGATAAGACAGTAAGAATGTCTTACTCTTTCGGTTTAAACTGTTCGACACCCGTATACAAACAGATTAATGATGCTATATGATTTTTGCAAATTGCTACTCTGACGTCATGTTTTCTAGATGTTATCAACGATCAAGATGATAAAAACAATACACTGAATGAGGATAACAGTGTTGTACGTGACGACCATATCGTAGAAATCGCTAAAACATCAGACGGTGACAACAGTGTATAATAGTGTACTTATTTGTGAAATATCTATTTTATTTTAATAAACGGATATTCAGGAAGTACTTTTATTTCATATCGCAGCAATTGAAACTTGGCATTCATTCATATATTTCTAAATAGAAGGCATTAAGTCATAGGTTGGTTTGTGTATATCCTGATCGTATTATAAAAGAAGCATTGCGATTATTCGGTATTTAATAAGCGAACTATGTAGGGCGCAGCGTGATACGTATACAGATTTACTCAAATTAAGATTAACTTTGTCACAATAAATTCAAAGAAAAGAAACTACATCAAAGTAGATATTGTTAATACTTTCTAAATTTGCAAATTTGCAAAATTATATATCCTAATATCATGCAGGAGAAAACAATTTAAGGCTACCAAGTATGTACTACCCTTTACACCTTTGATCATTAGAACCCCCCCCCCCCCCTAGATGCTTAGCGCCTTATACAATAATATATTTTCCCCAAAGAAAATTATAACCTCTACAAAACTTGAAAAATCAACAAGATTTTCTTCGCGGGCATAGTTGTGTAAACAACAAGATCATAATAGTTATTGAAATATTTTAAGATAAGCTTTCATACTGTGGTACTATCAACCGAGACATAACGCACTCTTTTTAGATGATTAATTGACGTTTCACACAGCGTATACATCCGCGATGTGTGTTAACGAGATACAATCAATGAATGGTAGAGATTAATAAGTGAGGGTTAAACTGTGTCCCACTTGGGGCTAACCATCAAATTTGACGCAGAATATGTCGATGTCAATAGAATTAACCGTTTATTACACGTAAAACGGGCCTGGAAACGTTACGCGACAGGAGTAACTATTTTGTCTCCTCACAATTAACTGGTCGTATTTAGTAATAGATGCATGAAGTACAAGGAACGTCTCAGTTAATACACATTGGATTATGACGAAGTTTCCTCTTATTTTTCAACGTGATCTGACATATCATGAAGAGGTTTGACGTCATATCATGGCTAAATTTAAAGGATTGAGTCGTTCCATAAACAAAAAGCAAAACTTTTTTTTTGTAAATCTGACAATTCCATAAAAATCAGTAACACAGATCAAAAATAATAAATACAAAGTTCTTTAATTTTTTTAAGTTATTTACTTTTTTGTTTACCATAAATATCAATAAACAATTTCGTATGTGAAAATTAATATTTTCATAATAATTCGGAGGAAAACTTTATAAAGTTATACATTTGTACTTATAAGACGATTTTTGGCACTTTTGCTTTCTTGCTCCCAAAGATTGTAAGAGTTTTGCCTTCTAATGTTTTGAATTTCAGCGTACCCGATGAAAGTTTAAAAAAAAAACGAATCTTGCGCACTAAATTGGATATCTACTTTTTATAAAAAAAAAAAAAAAAAATACTTTTTTTCTTTTTTTTTAACTATAAATTTTCTTGTACAGTTCCCGCTAATTTGAATGGAGCTGTATCCTCGTAAATCATTGCCATATGCATATTTTTCTATGAATAGAGCTTCTGGTACCTATTTCTTCCTGGAAAATGAAATACGAAGTATTCCATAATTCCTATATGTCTTTAACACTGTTAATTTATAAAACGACATTTGAAAAATATGGCGTTGTTCATTATGATGATGTAAATTGAAAATTAAAAGATCAAAAATGACATGTACGACCGTTATCGACATTATTAATAGAAATGACACGAGGAGACATATTGTAGTAATGACATGTGGTAATAGTACCGTTCATTGAAAGGTTTCTTCAATCAGCACTAATGAAAAACCTATCTTGCAACAAAAATTGCCGGGAGGGATATGATATTTATGTCAGAAAGAATTATGGTTTTCGTCATAAAAACGACGAGTAGCTTGGTATGGTTTGACAACAGAATTCATACTTTATACAGAAGACTTATATAAAACTCATCATCAAATAGCCATGTTAGTGTATTGAGGAAAAAAAACTTTTGTCTAGAAAAATATATTTTTTTATTGATCAAGAAATTTAAAATGCATTAAAAAAAAATGGTATATCAACTTCCTGTTGAATTGAAATGAAAACATGAATTGTGGGAAATACAAATGTAGAAATCTAATCTGTAACATATGTTAATAAACTTAGCTTTCTAATTTTTTTTTTATTTCAAAATGGGATAGTTTCGTTTCTATTATTTTTTCTCGCAAGGATTACCCTATATCTTTATACATATTTCACCATTTTAAGAAATATCTAAAGATACGAAAGGGAAAAGGAAGCGCTAAATCGAAGAAGGACGGACAATACAATGGCCAAAAGAAAAGAGACAAAAACAATGGTCCACAATTATCCTGCTCTACAAATAGCATCCATCGTGTTACTCATGTCAAAAATCAGGTGACAAGTCGTATTCGGTTGTCTTACAAGAGAAAAGAATACGATAACAAACAGATCCAGGGACAGATCGTAGCCCTTGTTATACGTGACATATATGTCATAACAGTATCATGAGGATGAAAACGTTTTAATGATGACTTCAGCATTACTGTTAGGAATCATTGGTTAAGTAGCTTCCTTCTTAGCAGCAACCCAGTATCAAAGAATTTCTGAGAGGAACCACAAGCTCTGGCATATTGTATCAACTGAGAAATATATACAGTTTAACCCTTTCTTGTTTAAATATTGGTTTATACTTGGATTACTATTTGTTGTTTAATATAAATTTTTAACTGAATTACCTTTTTATTGTTTAAATATCTTCTTACAAGTGGATTATATATTTTTGCATAAATATTGTGTTTTTATAACTTTATTTGCTCAATGAGACAAGAAGTATCAGACATCTTATACAGACTTTGAATAATAAACTATTACAACAGATATACATATAAATGTTACTTTATAGCTAGAGTATCCGTTGTCATGTAATTGTAGTTATATAACAGAGTTTTAGCTTGTTATATAAATTTCAAAATAGGCTTTTATAATAATCTAATGTTGTCTAAGGGGTCTAGGACAATAGCCCCCCGGACAATTGCCCTCTATCCCCCAATTTTTTTATTTCATTTTTATTTATTTTTTAAATGAGAAATAAATATGCATAAACTCAGATTAAATTATTCAAATTACTTTTAAGTTGGATTTTCTTCTTTGTATATTAATCACAGGGTCTTGAATCACTTTCATAGAGGTCACACAGCCTATATACCATATATATATAATAACGTTAGTATATATGGTATATTAGGCCGCATGACCTCTATGAAAGCGATTCAAGCTATATATATGGTATATAGGCCGTGTGACCTCTATGAAAGCGATTCAAGCCCCTGTGATATTAATCATCAAAAGGATTATACAGCTTGGACAAGCTATGATAAAAATAAATTTCTCTTATTACTTATAGATATTTTATTTTTAGATAGAGTTTAATGATTTCCCAATTAAGTTTAATTACCTTACAAAATTGGTCTTGAAAGAAAAATTATAAAAAGGAATTTGATTAAACAATGATCAAAGCTAAGTACAAAGGTTAATAATTAAAAAGAATTTTGAGACAAAATGATTGCAAGTTAAGTATAAGCTTAGAACTGGCTTAAATAGGAGTGTATTTTGAAGTGAAAGTATAGTAGTCCAATGGAGTTCATAGTCAGAAAGGGGTAATCAGAAACTAAATATAAAACTGAAAAAATTTGTGGGGGGCAATTATCCTAGGGGGCTATTGTCCTGGGGGGCTATTGTCCGGGGGCTATTGTCCGGGGGGCTATTGTCCTGCTCCCTGTCTAAGGTACCGCCGTGGTAGTAATTGTATGTTAGTTGGATTGCAATCTATCTGTTCAATCAAAGTCTACATTTTGTGTGTATCACCATTATAGAAATTAGTTTTATAATCTCCCATGGCGAGGTGTACTCGATACAACTTTGTAGCAGCGTTTGTTAGTGAATTGTCATAGGCCTTTGGTTTTCTCTGGTTACTTGCGGTTCCATCAGAAATAAATACTCACTGCTATGAAATAGTTAAAATATGGTTGAAAGTGGCGTTTCACATATAAAACCTTTCCCAAACATTTGTTGTGCAAGTTCCCTTTTGCATACCTGACATATCCTTCGTTGTTTGGTTGTATACCTGGATTTTAATTTGTTATCTAAATGTTGTTTTATACAGTGATTTTACTGTGCTATCTAAAAAAAAATTATGCATGAACTTTACTTTGTTGTCTAAATAGTGGTTTTATACCTGGACTTTACTGCGTTATTTCATACCCGGATTTATTAAAAAGTTTCGTGCCTGGGTTATATTTTATATTTTCTAAATGGTGGTTATTCTTAGCCGGATTCTACCACGTTTATATAAATGCTGTTTAATAATAACTGCAGATATGGTAGCTTTTACTCGGATTCCACCATGTTTGTCTAAATACTGTTTTATACGTTAATATATTTTGCTAAATGTATTAATATAATGTGTACCTGTATTATCCTTTGTAACTAAATGTACTTTTTATTATTGATTCTACATTGTGGTTATATTGTTTTTATGTGGGTTTGATTTACTGAGTTTTGGTGTTTATCTAAGACAAAGTCGTGGTATGTTGTGACATCTGATTTTATAGCGGTGATAAACAGATATGCCCGACAATCTCACCAACTACGACGACACGTACAACTACTCCGGTTAATATCCTTGAGGGAAAAAACTGTTGAGAAGCAATAATGTAGCTTTATTAGTTAGACATTTAAATTACCGTTCATATGGCTTAGGAGTCGTCTAAATAAATTTGTTGAGAGTAGTGAATTATCCTTTTTATAGAGGACTTCACTGTCACCATGAGATGAAGGAAAGAAATATAATGGCCATTCCTTAACTTTAGTTGTTCCCCGAGTCCGGTGAATTTTCGAGCTTATTCACATATATGTACATCCAGATCATTTCGTGTTTACATTTAGATGTGATTTAAACCCCCTGTCACGCTATCTCGAACCAAGCTTCTGAATTACATAGTACCTAAGTACACTCTAATAGAACTAATGTAAAATAATTAAGTGGTGATGCACAGAGCTGTTTGTTAAATTTATGTGAGAATTAGCATTTAAAGGAATCGATTCGAAAGTTCATTTCACAGTGTTTAAAATAAGTAAGAACATGTAATGTCTTCTTCATTGAATTAAAACAATAGCTAAAATTGTCATTACACACGCAGGAATTCTAATCAATTTTGTCTGCCACTTCCGGTTGCGCGATAGAACATTGATCAAAAGCTAAGTTAAGCGACGTTTTGATTTAGTGTTCCTCAAGTAAAGAAATATTACCTTTATTAAAATGTCAACATCAAGTGAATTGAATATGTCTTAGTTTACCAAAGTTCAGCCACAAACGAATTTCATATTTGCTTATTTACTAAAGGTCAACCGCAAACGAATTCAATATTTCAATATTTACTAACGGGAAGCCTAAAGCGAAGTTAAATTTTGCTCTATTGAATGTTAGCTGGAAGCAAATTTAGTGTTTTCTAGTATACAAAAAGGTCTGTCTCATGCGAATTACATATACAATATATCAGTAACAAATTGACTTGGATATTTCTTATAACTAAAGGTCAATCACACGTGAATTGAATACCCATTTAGTTGTTTATCATGCTACAGTAGATGTTTCAAACATATACTGGGACAATGTAGCTAGCTATCTGAAAAACATAACGGAGAAACACAAATGCCATTGTCTATTGCAATGTGTATGTTGGTACAAGACAAATATTTAACTCCATTTCCCTTGCCCATTGTAATGTGAATTTCCATACAATATCATTTTATACCGTTATACGAATGTCTTTGTGAGATAATTTAACTTTAAAGGCAGTGAAAAACAAATATGAAACGTTTATGATACGTATGAAATAAATTATTACTGGTTTTTGCTTAAATATTTGTATCAAACATAATACATTTAAAGCTTATAATCATGTTTTGTAAATCATAATCAATTTCCGACAATGTGGTATTTTTGATTAAATTTTGAAGAAAAAAATATGTACTGCATTCATGATTCCTTCAGTAGCTATTATGATCTGTGTACTTAAAACTTGTAACGCACTTCCGTTGCTAATGGAAAAGCGACATGATCATAACTTAGCAAATCAAATACACTTTTAGCAGCTGAGGAGTGCGAAAAAAACCATTTGATTTAAGACAAAAAGGTTGAAAACCCAGAAAATGTCCATACAAGGAAGTACCTAGCGTGTTATAGGATATATATATTTAGGTTAAACCGTCATGTCACGTCACGTGATTTAACGTGTGATGTCCACTAAATTAGATATCTAGGTGTTTATTATTATCACCTCTGCTGGTGGACTATTAGTCTAGGTATTTATTATTATCACCTCTGCTGGTGGACTATTAGTCTAGGTATTTATTATTATCACCTCTGCTGGTGGACTATTAGTCTAGGTATTTATTATTACCACCTCTGCTGGTGGACTATTAGTCTAGGTATTTATTATTATCACCTCTGCTGGTGGACTATTTGTCTAGGTATTTATTATTACCACCTCTGCTGATGTACTATTAGTCCTCAAAGGTACCATCTGCTAAGTAGTCAGTGCTTCAGCACTGGTATGGTTTATTATATATATTATATAGTTTCTGACTTATGAAATTATTAGTAAGGCTAAGATTTTTATCCCTCAGCAATAGATGACCTCAGTTGATTTATCCTATCATATTTAGTCCCCTGGGTTCTCTTGATCCCAAAGATAATTAAATTATATTGCTTTCTAGTCTTTCGACTTAGGTGGATAAAGGCAATTATATTTCAGAAATTACATTTTTTTAAATCATTTTACGTTCATCAACGATTTTTGCAGCAGTTTATCTTTGTTCTTTGAATAAGAAGAAAACATATGTAAATTCACCAAAGGAAATTATTTTTGGTTTTCATCCTAATTGATCACGCTATATAGCATAAGAAACCAAGCAAAAAGTGAGTGTGGAATTTACGGGAGGTTCTGAAAAATGTAGTTAAAAGATCTATTAAATATCATCTCAATTCACCAAAATAATAATGTTTGAAAACATGTCATAGAAAACGTACCCTCAAAATATCCAATTAATTACAGAAATTGGATTAATTTATTTGACCATTATTTGACTTCTATTGTTCTTGTGTACCTGTTATATACTTTGTCGCGTACACATTGCCACCAGAACAGCAGCATTTCATATCCAATATACAATTAATATGATTGGCAGCATAACAAATCCACACAGTAAGGCGGTTTCATCATGTCGGGTACATGTTTTCAACATGTGTGTACACATATTGCAAATTTCTCCTTTGAACGCTTGAACAAAATATGTATTGTTTACTAAAAATGTTCACAGGGTCATAATTTACTTCTAGAAAATAAATACTATCATCAAAAACGTCATATGCACATCTAAAACTATAGCATATATTTGAATTCATTCGGGTGTAAGCTGTTGTAAACTGTAACAGCGATGGATTTCACATATTCTGAAAAATGATTTGGAAAAAGGCGAAGTTTAAATATTTGATTATTATCATTGAAAAATCGCATACTTATCTTTAATATATCCACAACAACAGTGCATAATATTATGTATGTTAACGTTAACATGAAATTGATTCTTCAAATATGTTGTTGAAAATTTTACGAAATTTAAAGTCTTCATTTATGTAAAACGTATGCATGCCCGTAATAACGATATATATAGGTCTTAAATCAATTGGTTGAAAGAAGAAAAGTGAATTGGTTGTAAATTGTGAAATATAGAACAGTAATAAAAGCTCTGTTCCTTTATTTAATTTGTGTCTAAGTGTAATATTAGATAGTCTGTCATGTTCATTAACTTTCATATCCTTTCTTACTAAGTTACTAATTGATTATCATTGTATTACTATCGTGCAGTGTAGAATTGGTAAAACACTTCCCAGTCATTTAGTTATATGCTCTTATTTATGCAGTTGTGACCGTGTTATGTGCTATAGTGCTTTTTTTTGTTGCTTTTTTTTCTACATTTCTTCGACGTTAAATTTTTAGGTGCTATTTTCATGTCTTATTTACGTTATTTGTGGGGGTTTTTTCGGTGCATAGTGGTGTCCAACACATAATGTGTTGCGTTTTTGTTTTGTTTGTCTTCGTTTTGTGTACCCTATATTGTCAGTTTCTCTGGATTTTTTATTACACCTTTGATATTCTCTAACGTTTATTTTCTAAAACATATACAGTCCATCCAAGTCGTCAGCACACATGTAGGCGTTTAACGGCAAAAGTAAATAGTACCACTCAACTGAAGATAGAGTTCGTTTCACGCTCATTTTAGGGTATGAGTTATGTTCAGTGTTGAAGAACTGACAGTGATTGTGAAATGTAGAATAGCAATACAATCGCCGTTCCTATTCTTTAATTTGTGTCTAAGCATAATGTTTGATAGTCTATTATGTTCATTTACATCCATATCCTTTTTCAATAAAATGTAAGAGGAGTGTATTACACAAAAAAAACAACATTTTCCTCCGGCAATTTCACCATCAGCCTAAATACATTTTATGTAAAATGGAAGTTTATTTAGTGCATAGACACAACAAATGTGATTACTGAATAGACTTATGATTGATAAATACATGATGGCCGTAACGTTGGATGAAGAGCAAAAATATAGAACATTTATTATATTATTTTCCTTATTTGTGAAAAAATATAATTAAAATAGCATTACATAAAGTTTTATGTATTAGCATTTCATGTCCAGATTTTAACACACATGTATGTAGAAGTTTTACCTAGTAATAAATCTACGTGGGGATTATAAAACAAATGATACTAAGTGCTTAAATATTTATTGTATTGTATCTACACCTTAACACGTTAGAACATATGTACGTACACCAACGCAAGTCATAGATCAGTAAACAAACGGTAGAAATAAATACGTGAACGGAAGAACAGTTTGGCGTATTACAAGTCCTTATCATTGAACAATCATGTATTTTATATAATGCTACTCGAATATAAAGCTGATTCGCACGATAAAATCATTTTCATATTGATGACTACTTTAATTGTTATCTGAATCATTGTAATATTCAGACACTATTTCTTTTAAAAATATTATGAAATATGAATCAATTTATGAGAAGCGTTCAAATCATACAATTGTGTTATTGTTATCTGTATTATTGTAATATTCAGACACTATTTCTTAAGAAAAAACCCAAGAAATAGGAATCAATTTATGATGTACATACAAATCATACAATTGTTGTTGTTTTTCATATTACTATTGAATTTATTAAACTGTTTGACGGAAATCGGTTATTTAAGCTGGTAATTTATTACCGATTGTTATGTCTTGTCATTGGAAGTCGTCTGTAGTTTTCATTTTTTATATAGTTTTTGCTCATTTATTCACTTCAAATAACTCATAAATAAAATTTTCTAATGAATGGTCAATTACTTTTATTGCAGACTTTATTTTAGTAAATGATCAAATGTATTGTTTGTAGGGGGAATGTTGACATATCAATAAAAATGTGAGGTAAAATGAATTCTTGCTTTTAATGACTGTTCATTCACGACAACATCAGTATAATCAGATATAATTAAAATTCAAGAAATGTCCTGCACACAAATATCAGCATAAACTTATTATTATAATCTACTCATGGTCAAGAATTCATCGTAAATATTGATTGATAAAGGGACAGTATTATATGGATATTCATAATGAAAACGAAGTCAGAAGCGTATCACTGGAATGAACCTATAGGAGATTGCTTTGATTATTATCAGTAAAAGAAAGAGGGTATTAAATAATTTCAGAAATTGTTGTCTGGCCAAGATCCACTGATGAACAAACTTAATGCACTGTACGTATGGCGATACATCCCACACAACCAGGGAAGGTCAATTACGGGGGAGTTGGTTGTACTGCGTAGCGGAAGAAAAACACGTGAGTTTTCACAAACATGAGTTCCCACAAGCCATGAAAATAAAATCAGGCAAATTTAAAGCTACAAAATGTCAAAACAATGAAAATTAATCAGCAATTAATAAGAATGAAACAAACAAACAAAAACAGGAAAAGCAATGTAGGACTGTTTCTTCTTCTTTCTTTCTACCGCCACTCTATTGAACTCGTTCATTTTACAACTTCTATAGTGATGCAGTAATACTGTTTACTTTAATTAATATAATAATTTGTTTATTATTTTTCTCCAAAGTCTATTAGCAGACTTGCATCATG
This sequence comes from Bathymodiolus brooksi, assembly GCA_963680875.1. Lineage (NCBI taxonomy): Eukaryota > Metazoa > Mollusca > Bivalvia > Mytilida > Modiolidae > Bathymodiolus > Bathymodiolus brooksi. The sequence continues at coordinate 63,457,716 of OY804575.1, forward strand.
AGAATCATGAAAGGTTTTTTTTACTTATATAGACGATAAATTAAAAGTAACGTTCTGAGATTCTCACAACAGTAAATTCAGAAAGGCTTTCTTAGACTCTCTTTAAATAGCTAATATTATATATATATGACAACTTCTGTGCCACGAAGATTAAATATATTATGCATAATGCTCAAGATTATAGCGTTCTTTAGAATAACGCTGTTCGCCCAGTTATATGTGAAGATTGGAATTTTACTCACTTGCATAACCGCATCATTTCACTAAGAGTGAATCTTTGATGCCATAGAACGAGTTTAACCCCACCACCTTTTAGTGAAGTGCCTGTACAAAGGCAGGAAAATGATCCGTCGTGTGTTTGTGTGTTAGGGATGTCGGTTTTGCGTCTTTTTAAGATTCTGATATTTTATTTTGGAATTGTTTCGACAATGTTGTATTTTGTTGTATGACCACAAGGCCTGACATATTTATTTATTTAAAGCTTTTTGCACTTTTATATGCTGACGATACTGTCCTACTGGCTGAAACCCACGATGATTTACAAAATATTTTGAATAAATTCGGTGAATATTGCAATACTTGGAGATTAAAAGCAAACACTGATAAAACTAAAGTTATAGTTTTTTCCAGGGGGAGACAATCAACCAATTTAAAATTTACATTGAACGGGTCTGAATTAGAAATTGTTAATGAATTTAATTATCTTGGAATATTGTTTAACAGGACAGGAAACTTTAACAAAGCTATTAAAAAGCAAACTGAAAAAGCTACAAAAGCAATGTTTGAAGTTTTGAAAAGAGGTAGAACACATAACTTATCAATTGAATGCCAGCTTGAACTTTTTAACAAAATGGTAAAACCAATATTACTATATGGTTCAGAAATATGGGGTTTTAGTAAAAATATTCAATGTCTTGAAAAAGTACAACTTAGATTTTGCAAGCTGTTATTGAAATTAAAAACATCGACACCTAGTTATATGATATATGGTGAACTTGGATTGTTTCCTATTGAAATTGATGTAAAATTAAGAATGATATCATATTGGGCAAGACTGTTAACCGGTAAAGAAACAAAACTCTCATATTTATCTTATAAAATTTTGTATAACCTTTTTATTGATGAAAATCTGGATTTTTCGTGGATTAAACATGTTAAACACATCTTTGATGATACAGGTTATTCCTACATTTGGTCTCAACAATTCTTTCAAAATTCCGACCTGCTTTTAGCTTTAATTAGGAACCGTCTCCATGAGCAGTTTACACAGGAGTGGCATTCTCTGATACAAAACTCACCAAAAGCTATCAATTATAGATTATTTAAAGACAACTTTGAATTCGAAAATTATTTCAATATTTTGGAAGACAAAGATATATATACACTATGTAAATTTCGAACCACAAACCACAAATTACCAATAGAAACTGGACGGTGGAATGGTATCGACAGAGAAAATAGACAGTGTTTAAAATGTAATAGCAGATCTATTGGTGACGAATTCCACTATATTATGGAATGTCATTTTTTTACTGAAAATCGATCCCAACTAATAAGTAGATATCTTACTCAAAGGCCAAATATATTAAAATTTAAACAAATAATGTGTACTTCTGAAAAAATAAAACTAGAAAAGTTATGTAGATTAATAAGAAAAATCAACAGATCAGATATTCTCTTGGCTAATACTTAACTCCTACTGTTGTAATGTAAATATTGTATGTATATGTATTTGTATATCTGTTATTTATTTGTCATGTATGTGTTGTGTTGTATTCTTATATGTAGCTTCTCTATACCATTGTAATGTATGGTTTATTTGAGAATAAAGATTCTTATAAGACAGCCAGTATTCTTATTTTTGCTTTGTTTTATTTATTGCTTTACAATCAGTTTTTGTGTTTTGATGTTGTTCGTTGCAATCTATATGATGATCTATCTTTACGTCCAATTACTTAATAAAGGTCATTGCTTTATACTGAATACCCTACAAAAGATATTTATTGACCCATCTGTGAAAACAAATATTTTTGTTATGAAAGCAAATATTATTCTATGACTTATATTTGTTCTAGATCATAATGGAATATTATAGGAAAAAAAGAAAACCTACCGATACAGAATTCGTACTTACATAGACCCAATGTATGAGAGATCATATTTTCTTTATTTCAGATTATTTCCCCTCAAACCGAATGCGCGAAAATATATTGTCTGATATTTGCGAGAATTCTGAGCTGTTTCAATATGAGAGTATGTCATTATCCAATTTTAATATAAATACAGGTTATAGTTACCAATGTCGGGTTTTGTGGTCTCTAAACCAAAGTATTGTCGGAATTTTCAATTATAATGGTAAACTGTGCACAAAATGGAATTATGTACAATTGTCTTAATTGTACAAAGAAAGGTAGACGATTCTAAAACGTGATAATTAAAATCGTAAATGAATATAGAAAGAGAAACACGTGGGCAAAAAAAATAAAAATAAGATACAACGATAAACAATAATCAACGTGACTCTACACAGAAAACTAGATATAGACAACACCGAACCCATCACAATACGATTGTTGAACTCATGAAGGGTAATCAATTTCTGCTCCTCATGTATCACCCGTTGTGTTATAAATGAAAAAAAAATATGCAAGTGTAAAATAAATGCAAAGAACACAAAAAACAGCAGAAGATATCAACTTTTATTCACATTCAGCAATATATAGCCATTTCATCTACAAAAAATGTATATCTCTAATTTCGGGTTTTAAATATTGTGTTATAATTATGACAATTTTCCGATTCAGGAATTCCTCGTACATCGGAGGATGGTGTATTTAATAAACATACAATCTGATTAGTGTGTAGAGTACAAGATTGTTGTTATGACGTTTGGCGTTCCTGTAATGATTTTATGAAGACAAATTTAAGGCAATATGCCAAGTTCACATTGTTAAGTGATAATGAAATTTGTCACCTTAAACCGCGATAACACCAACGACTTTTGACTTCCGAAAGGATTTCAAATCTATTGGAATTAAGAAAGCTTATCTGTTTGTAATATTTTCAAAACTCATATTTTTAAATGCAATAAAATGTAGATATTCAATTTAGTACGCGCGACTCGTTTTCGGAATAGCTCTCAACAGGTACAATATATTCGTGTAATAGGAGATTGGAAAGCCAAATAGCTTTAAAACCTTCGAAAGCAGAAAACCAAAGGGCCTAAACATGATGGCAAAAATCTACTATCCTTAGGTTTAATAATAATTACATTATTGAAGCGCAGTAAATTTGAATAATAAACATATGTTATAATCAATGTCAACATCAATATATTCTTATTTATTCAGCATTTCGTGAACCACATTTGTAGCTCTGTTGCAACATGTAATATTTGGGGGAGTGTATGAATGATGCTGATATATTCTTTTAAATCTTTGATTCTATAAAATTTTCATTAATATGGAGTAGTGATAGTAAATCACTAATTACTTCTCAATATGTACTGTGTCTATTAATAGTTTAATCGCTACAACCCACTTTAGTGACATTTGAATGATACAAATTTCTCCAGGGGCGAAACAAATCACTTTGAACAAATGTTTAATTTCAATTTCTTCCTGCTATGCATGTAAATATTTAAAGCGCAGTGCGCCCCCAAATGTCAACAGTTCTGTGTTGACACAAATAGCTATCAAGATTAACTGATAAACGCTATAATAAATGACATATAGCAATTTAACGAAAACTAATGATTTGTTTGATAACACTTACCTCGCAAAGTGGACACCTACTATGTCAAGTGGACATCTAATGCGTTAAGTGGAACTCTACGACAGCTTCTGATTTCCACTTTGATGCCTATTCTTAAGTGAACATTTATCGGATTGAATAAATGGGACACCTACTATATTAAGTGCAAATTTATAGCGTTAAGGAGACATATACCATGTTCAGATAATTTTGATGATACAAATAACCCCTTTTGGTATTATCAAAGTCAGAATCCATAAATCGAAAAGGGACAGATAATACAATAGAAGAAAAGAAGAGAAACAATGGTCCACAAAACATGTACACGTTGGTTTGTACTCGTGTTGTCCTGTGTTTATTTTCAAAATTTCTTATCGACTGGAAGTACAGTCAAACCTGTATTAAGAGGTCAAAGAAAAAGTGGGTTTATAAGAAAGGTGACCTCTTAAAAGAGGTACAATTCATATGAAATTTTCTACGACAGGACAAGAAGAAAGTGACCTTTTAATACACGTGACTGCTTGATAGAGGTGACCGCTTGGGTATGTTTGACTGTATTCAGATTGACGTAGAGTTGCTTTGTACTCATGCTATCCTGTATTTTGTAGTTTTCCTTGAATATTTATTTTTAAATTCGTCATGAATTGGATTGTCTTAAGTTTGAACTTTTAGCGATCTTCATAATTGATAAAATTATGCAATTTATTATTTTACCCGTTTACCATTTTCTAAGTGCTCTGCCTCTAGATATCTTCCGAACATTTCTCTGATGTATAGGAAACTGTTAATTGCAAAAATCAGGGAAAATGAATCACTAAATAATTTTAAATTATTCTCCGTCATTAAAATAAGACTTGAAACCACACAACAGTTATTAAATCTAGATGTTTACAGATGACTGGAGGTAGAAATATATTCAACACTCTGTGAATAATTATTTGGTAAGAGAAAATTATTCCAACGAAGCACAACCCACCTCTACAATTACAACTTCTGACAAAGGACATTCTAATAAGAATATTATAGAGTGTCTTTTGTAATTTAGTACTAAGCTTATATTCATGACACTTATAGTATTAAATGTCCCCATAACGCAAAGAGTGCCAATTAACATTGTATTTATCTACTAAACGTTGTACATGTAGATGATGATTTGATTTATTGTGTTTAACGCCACTTTCAGCAATATTTCAGATATATCATGGCGACCAGTTTTAGTAGTAGAAGAAGTCGTAGTACCCGGAGAGAACCACCGACCATGGACAAGCAATTGGTAAACTTTATCACTTGCGGCTGCGAGTCGAGTGCACCTTTTTGTAATTTACAAAGCCGGGCGCGAATCCACGCCGTATTGGTGATATGCTTGTATGAGTTGTTAGGTAATCCAACTACCTTACCCATTGAGCCACACGGGCCCTTTAGTACACGTAGATGTTATATTAATGTAGTAGATATCAGTTACTAGTGGAGTAAGAACTGTGGTAGATATCAATTACTAGTGGAGTAAGACCTGTGGTAGATATCAGTTACTAGTGGAGTAAGAACTGTGGTGGATATCAGTTACTAGTGGAGTAAGAACTGTGGTAGATATCAGTTACTAGTGGAGTAAGAACTGTGGTAGATATCAGTTACTGGTGGAGTAAGAACTGTGGTAGATATCAGGTACTAGTGGAGTAAGAACTGTGGTAGATATCAGTTACTGGTGGAGTAAGAACTGTGGTAGATATCAGTTACTAGTGGGAGTAAGAACTGTGGTAGATATCAGTTACTAGTGGAGTAAGAACTGTGGTAGATATCAGGTACTAGTGGAGTAAGAACTGTGGTAGATATCAGTTACTGGTGGAGTAAGAACTGTGGTAGATATCAGTTACTAGTGGGAGTAAGAACTGTGGTAGATATCAGTTACCAGTGGAGTAAGAACTGTGGTAGATATCAGTTACTGGTGGAGTAAGAACTGTGGTAGATATCAGTTACTAGTGGAGTAAGAACTGTGGTAGATATCAGTTACTAGTGGAGTAAGAACTGTGGTAGATATCAGTTACTGGTGGAGTAAGAACTGTGGTAGATATCAGTTACTGGTGGAGTAAGAACTGTGGTAGATATCAGTTACTGGTGGAGTAAGAACTGTGGTAGATATCAGTTACTGGTGGAGTAAGAACTGTGGTAGATATCAGTTACTGGTGGAGTAAGAACTGTGGTAGATATCAGTTACTGGTGGAGTAAGAACTGTGGTAGATATCAGTTACTAGTGGAGTAAGAACTGTGGTAGATATCAGTTACTAGTGGAGTAAGAACTGTGGTAGATATCAGTTACTAGTGGAGTAAGAACTGTGGTAGATATCAGTTACTAGTGGAGTAAGAACTGTGGTAGATATCAGTTACTGGTGGAGTAAGAACTGTGGTAGATATCAGTTACTGGTGGAGTAAGAACTGTGGTAGATATCAGTTACTGGTGGAGTAAGAACTGTGGTAGATATCAGTTACTGGTGGAGTAAGAACTGTGGTAGATATCAGTTACTAGTGGAGTTAGAACTGTGGTAGATATCAGTTACTGGTGGAGTAAGAACTGTGGTAGATATCAGTTACTGGTGGAGTAAGAACTGTGGTAGATATCAGTTACTAGTGGAGTAAGAACTGTGGTAGATATCAGTTACTAGTGGAGTAAGAACTGTGGTAGATATCAGTTACTGGTGGAGTAAGAACTGTGGTAGATATCAGTTACTAGTGGAGTAAGAACTGTGGTGGATATCAGTTACTAGTGGAGTAAGAACTGTGGTGGATATCAGTTACTAGTGGAGTCAGAACTGTGGTAGATATCAGTTACTAGCGAAGTAAGAACTGTGGTAGATATCAGTTACAAGTGAAGTAAGAACTGTGGTGAATATCAGTTACTAGTGGAGTAAGAACTGTGGTAGATATCAGTTACTAGTGGAGTAAGAACTGTGGTAGATATCAGTTAATAGTGGAGTAAGAACTGCTTACCCTTCCCGAGTTGTCAGTGAGTTTCGTGTTAGACAATCTTTAGTTTTCTGTGTAGTGAATCTAGAAATTCCCAGTCGATTAGAAATTTAAAAAACACAGGACAGTCTAAGAACAAAGAAACATCTACATAAATCTAGAAAGTCTCAGTCAAGGAGAAATATATGAAAATCTGAATACAAAACAAAGTCCGCATAAATCGGAAACTCCCAGTTAGGATAAATGACAAAAATATCAAACTTTGAATCTAAGCCAACGTCTGTATACAAAATAAAGAAAAATCTAGATTTAAACATGCTTCCGAGTAAAACAAGTAATGCATTGCACAAAGAGCGATGCAAAATACAATAGATCAACATCGAAAAAAAAATATGAACTAAAATACCAGATCCCGTGACGATATGCTCGTCACCTCTATTTGTAAATCATGTTGAACATCAAAATTTGCAAATACAAACAGTTGTGGGTCTGAACTACATTATAACTGCACAACGAGACATCACCAGAACGTGATCAATCGATATCGTTATCAGTAGTTTATTATCAATGAGACGTAGATATCACGTAATGATTTTTGCATCGTAATAAATTTTCTTTATATCGAACTATTGACTATTTTAAAAGATAATGGACGATGATAGAAAAACATATTTAACTAAAATAAATTCAGTAAATCCATCGTTTTATCCTAGATGGTCATTCAGCAGAAAATTATGTCATTACATGAAACAAATACTGTATTATGTTTTAAAAAGTGAAACTGTCAACTCTAACACTTTTCATAATCAGCTTATGTCAAGTACATATGTTTATTAATAAACATATTTTGTTTACTCAACATTACATTCCCGCTATGGATTCAAGTATTGGCATTTTACACCAAATCTTTTTTTTTATGTTATATACGACTAAGATTGCTCTCATTCTGAATAGTACCCATATGACCATCAAACAAGTTGTTATTAACTTTTTGAATAAAGCTTACGCAGTGTCAAAACCTCTACTGCTGTTCTGCAGTGACTCTGTTTTAGTGATTGTCAGTTTTATTCTGTTTATATTTGTAACTTTTCAGCTTTGCTTACAACTCTACCACACAAAATCCATGTGGGAATTAATTCCGTAAATATCATTCTATAACGACTACTTTTGTTTCCTTAAGTTATTTTGAAAAGCGACAAATACTTTTATTCAACCTGCGAGGACTTGATTTATGCCATTATCCATTTGCTAAACAATACTTGTGTTTGCTAAGGCAGAAAGTCAAACATGTTTTTCGCTAAAAATGTGAAAAACTGGTCTATGGAAAAAAGACGACGTTTTTTTCTTCCAGTATATTTTCCGTTTTTGACCATAATGTCCGTTTAGCCTTACCATATGGAGTATATATATTCCGACATGGTTGATTTTGATCGTAACGATAGAAACGTTCTACATTGAAATCCACATAATTTCTTAATCGTGGTAAAACAGCTTTATCATCAGACGTATCGTTTCCATAAGCTGTTGAAAAACACTTAGTAATGTTTACTGTTGATTCGCCGGTGTCATAGAGTAAACCTTCCCCCATAGTAGATTAACTCCCCGGAAGATTTACTATATAGTATTTATTCCGCATAGTAAACCTTCCTACTTTTTCAAATACTGCAAAATGCCTCCGTACATTTTTTTTTACCTTTTAATCATAACCGGATATAATTAATGGTATATAACAATTAAAATTAACACGATTAAGGTGCTAAATTCCGAATCAATAGTAATTATCCGGATTAAGGGGGGACATTTACTATATAGCAAAATATCCGGGGGGATGATCGGCTATGGATGGGGAAATGTTTGCTATATAGTAACTTTTTCGCCGGGGGAATATTTACTATATAGTAAAGTATCCCGGGGGAAGGTTTACTATATAGTAAATATTCCAAGGGGAGAATGTTTACTATATAGTAAACATTCCGGGGAAAGGTTTGCTATGCGGCATGTTTACTATACGACATCGGAATAATGATGTTATCATAAACAACAAAACAAATAGAAGGTACGAACAAAACATCGATTAACGCAAAGATTATCTTGTACGAGACTAAACAACAACAAAATGTTAGGAACATTTCTGACATTACTTGAATTTCGAGCAAAGTATGGATGGGAGTAAAAGGGGACACTTCAATTCTTTTCAAGCCAATATCACACGTTAACGTCACGATGATGACATATATATATATCGAGTCTTAGCAGCCTTTAATAGCACATAAGTTTTTTGTCCTTATTAGTGAGTTATTCTTGTTTAGTGTTTACTTTCTGTGTAGTGATTTGCAGTGCATTGGTGGGGGGTTTTTTGCCATTGTATTTTCTCTCCTTCGACTTACGGCATCTTATCATCCTTAAATATCTTCAAGCAACTTTTTTGGGGATGGACATTATTTTGTCTTATGAATACATATAACTGAGTTAAAATGACATTGACAAATGAACATTAATTCTTATTTTTCTCGTTCATTGTTTGTCTCCATTTGACTCTTTCAAGCCGCCCTAACGTAATCATATTAATGTGTTTTATTTTGTGTATTTACTTCAACATTAATAGAATGGCCTGGAATGGAGAATTAATAGAATGGCCTGGAATGGAGAATTAATAAAATGGCCTGGAATGGAGAATTAATAGAATGGCCTGGAATGGAGAATTAATAGAATGGCCTGGAATGGAGAATTAATAGAATGGCCTGGAATGGAGAATTAATAGAATGGCCTGGAATGGAGAATTAATAGAATGGCCTGGAATGGAGAATTAATAGAATGGCCTGGAATGGAGAATTAATAGAATGGCCTGGAATGGAGAATTAATAGAATGGCCTGGAATGGAGAATTAATAGAATGGCCTGGAATGGAGAATTAATAGAATGGCCTGGAATGGAGAATTAATAGAATGGCCTGGAATGGAGAATTAATTGAATGGCCTGGAATGGAGAATTAATAGAATGGCCTGGAATGGAGAATTAATAGAATGGCCTGGAATGGAGAATTAATTGATTTGATCCGAAGTGTTAATAACATTATTAAATGGTAGATAGCCTGAAGATCTTGTCAAATGTATTGAAAAAGGATTATGCGTAAAGTGTCGACTCTCTATTAAGTTTAGTCAATTAAAATGATGATACTGATCACATTTCTGGAGTAAATATTAAACATTCACTTGAAGTTTTGGACAGGAACGAAGTTCCATCTATAATATAAACGTAGATATCAAATTAAGTGCGCACGACACGTTTTTTTGGAATAACCTTCATCAGGTACGCTCAAAGTCGAAAGGTTGGAAAGCCAAATAATTTTATAAATGTATATGTATATATTGTAATATTTGTAAATAGTGACGATAATAGTATCACATGTACAAACAGAAGTATAGATTCCATGATCTTTAAATAGTTGTAACCGAATTTCTAATTAAATCTGAAAGTTTCCGTTTATTAGGTTACACAGACGCAATATTCATTAATATTAAAAGGTTTATATGAAGTTCATGTGTTCCTCTGTTTTTCGTTAATTTTCCGATTTTCTTGGTGCTTCAACTGCTGTCGAATCTCATGTTTATATTCCTCTCAGAAGTCATGAAAACCCACGTAATCTAAAATGGCACCGGAAATGACCGACATTTTCTCCGGAAGTAGGTGTTTTATTGTCTTAAATGTCAGATTATTTGAGATGGTGCAATAAGCACAAGAACAGCTATGTAAATTTATTTAATGTACATAAATAGTAGCATTGAGCGTTTGTAATGTTATTGCACATAATCTTTTTTGCTTAACGCTTTTACAAGTGCTTATAGCTAATGCCACTTGACTTTTCAGACTATTAATTTTTACGACAATGGGGTATTTTAGCATACTGGTTGTTGCTGGAATTTGTACATACCATTATGGTCAATTAATCCACTTGTCTCTTGACTTTACAAAAATATCGTTCTTAATAATACTTTTCACATCTAATATTGGAGGTTTATTGTACTTTAGAATATTGATTGACTGATTGATGTTTGACTCCAACTTTAACAGTATTTCAGCTATATGATAGAGTCTACTTCAGAATATACTATGCTTACTTTAAAATCATTACCATAATGTTCCCACTTATTTTTTTTTGTCAAACGGACTAGATTTTTCTATTTATAATATTAAAAAAAATTCTTCTAAATTTTTCTCAAAATAATTCTTAAAATTAAAGATGCAATTAAATCTAATATTGTATCATGAATTGTTTACATGAAGTCATTTCAAGGAAAAAAGGGGGAATATCATTCTAGACTAAATCGAATGGCTATATAAAGGTAAATCCTCACGATAGAAAGTCAATAAATATTAGAGTTTGTAAGTAGTAAAGAATAAAAAACAACTAATGCAAAAAGAGGATAACTATGTCGGTTAAAAGCTCAACAGAGCTTATGTTGTATGTTGTTTTAACCATGCCGACTCTAAATAAAGCTTATTTATTATTTATTATTTATTTAACTATCACTTCAGAATACCTTAATATAAATTTGTATTTAATGCAATGTTTTTCATTGGTTTTTGATTTAATCCATGTCCGCATTTGCAAAAAATAATTTTTAGTGGGGTTCATGTTTCTTGATCTTTAGTTTTGTGTGTGATGTTTTATAGATCGTTGTTTGTCCTTTTTTCTTTTGGTTATTGTATTTTCTTTCTTTCTGCGATCTACAGATTCTGTTTACCCTTTTGGTATCTTCAAGTTTTTTTTATTTGAATTTTGTAGATATTCAAATATTTTGTTGTTGAATGTATTATTTCTTATTGTTTGTTTTCATGCGTCCAACGCCAACCATTGCATTCATATTCAGGAGGAGAACATGTTCAAACAATATACCAAAGCTCTGCAGAAATTAAGAAGTAATGGAACAACCGGGCAAAATACTTTTGCCTACCACTGGTAGTGTAAAGCATGGAGAGTATAGTAGGAACGAAAAACGTGGGACTTTACTTACGTGTGACACCTTACTACTGCGGTCGTGGTACACGGTCATACTTTTCGTATAATAACCTGACAACCCCCTTCGATATGACACCCTTATCTGCAAAGTGGGCACGCATTTGGCGTCTCTACGGAAACATAATACATGGGCTAGACTGTACATTGTGGTGGATATTTAGTATTACTGTTCGGTATTCATATTTGGTCTTCCAGTAGTTTGGGATTGGGCACCACTGCTGAAATTATCTTTAGAAATTTGCGTGTCTAGTACGCTAATAAAAACGTAGATATCTAATTTAGTGCGCAATAGGAACAGCATATTTTTAAATTTTATTTCTAATTTATTGTTGATATATGACAGAAGTCATGAATAGATATACCTTTCGACAATGTCTTATATAATGACGTCAGTTTATTATGTTATAGGGTTTGAAGTGACATTTATTATGAGTCTGTTGTTTTAAAAATAAGCACATGAGTTCGCCCCCGGTTTTTAGTGGGCTTTGTGGTGTTCACAGTTTTCTGTGTTTTTTGTGCTTTTTCATTTGGCCTTTGTGTTGTCTGTCCTTCTTCTACTTGCAGCTTCTGATTACTCCCATTGGTATCTTCAGACGTTTCCTAGTCTTATGTAGAAGACCGATATATATTAGAAAATTATATCAATCCCAACACACCATCACAAATGACAGTGACAACACATTGTCAAGTGTGTATATGATTTCCTTCAGATTTTATTGTGGGGATTTTGTTGAAGCAATTTGTATAAGATTGTCTTGGGATTTCATAGTAGGGAATTCTGTTGATATGGTGTGTCTATCATTGTCTTGAGATTTCATAATAGGGAATTCCGTTGATATGGTGTGTCTATCATTGTCTTGAGATTCTATTACAAGAAATTATATTTGTGTGGTTCGTGAACGATTGTCTTGAGATGTAATTGTAGAAATTTGATTTATATAATTTGCATACTGGTTGTTTCTCGCTCCCAAAGACTTTTAGATTAGTTGGCTTTCAATTATGTGGAGCGTATCTGATAAAGGTGATTCCAGAAACGCGCCGTGAGTACTAAATGTAAGTTTTCCCTGGTATTGTATTATGGAATATTATTTTGATATAGCTTGCATACCATTGTTTGAAATTTTATTTCAGAATATTCTGTCAATATGGTTTTTTATCTCTATAATATATTATCCGAATTGTATCAATATAGCTTGTAAACAATTTTTTTTTTTTTTATAGATATAAAAAAAGGATATGACTATAAGATCCAATTGCTGAAATCGGAACGTCTCGTCTTATGCAGCATTCCAACTGCGAGCAATATATATGACGAACTAAACTATCTAACTTTAGGGAAAAAAATCTTTAAAAGGACACCCAATGCATTTATTATTACCTGAACAGAATTGACATCTTAAATGTTTGTTTTTTCGTTCATAGCTTAAGCAAATATTAGCGTTCATCAATCGTTCAAACATATTATGACGTCTCTAAAAATAAAACTTCTTTGGCATTTTCAATATTCAACACTACAATCTATGGTTATTGTAGGAATATTATTGACAATTTTTCATTGGAGAATAATCACCCTTCAAAAACTCCTCGAGTACTATATTCTGCCCGGCGATATAGATCAATATTCATGCAACAATGTAAACGTAGATATCCAAGTGAGTGCGCACGACGCGTTTCTGGAATAACTATTATCAGATACACTCATATTCAAAAGTTTGCAAAGCCAAAGAATTTAAAAGTCTTTGGCAGCAATATAATATCGATACAGTATCGTTTTTCATGCAATACAAGAATATATGTACATACTAAGAAATTTGCATATTTGAAACATGTTTTAGTCTAGACGGCAAAATGGGATACATTAAAGTCTAATATACATTGTATATTTAAATTAAACATGACCATCGGAACTATAAGAAAAAGCAACGTGAGAATGTATCTCTCTGTCACACATTTTCCTTGTTGAAACACTCTGGTAAAAATCGAATAGATAGCTATCAGTAGGGAGTTCAGACAGACTCATTTGTAGCTTTGTTAAAACATTAACACTACGTTATTATTTCATCATGCAAAGTTCTAGATATGATTAATCCGCAAGGCATTCAACTTGTAATACGTTCTGATTTACTCCTCTGGGACTATTTTATTGGACACGACACGAAATCATAACTCGTTCAAACGTGTTAAAGGATTTATTTATCTATTTAATGTAGGCTTATATGTGGTGGTCTATGAGTAGATTGTGTTAACGAGTTGTGTTATTCGTGGGGCTCTGAACGGTGTCATGTTTTCCCCTATAACTCAACAAGAAAATAAAAGAGTCGTATTATTGGTGGGGCTCTGAACGGTGTCATGGTTTGCCTCTGTAGAAAATCATTACATCTTGATTATTTGAATTCCGTGATACGGCACTAAAAGCATTGAAGCTAAAACATATTAAAACACTACCCACTTAGTAACCGATGTATCATAGCGTTTATGAGTTAATTACACCTTATATGAGAATGCTGGATTCTGATTGGTTAATAGCCGTGATATTGAAGCTAGAACATATTAAAACACTACCCACTTACTAACCGATGCATAATAGCGTTTATGAGTTAATTACACCTTATATGAGAATGCTGGATTCTGATTGGTTAATAGCCGTGATATTGAAGCTAAAACATATTAAAACACTACCCACTTACTAACCGATGCATCATAGCGATTATGAGTTAATTACACCTTATATGAGAATGCTGGATTCTGATTAGTTAATAGCCGTGATATTGAAGCTAAAACATATTAAAACACTACCCACTTAGTAACCGATGCATCATAGCGTTTATGAGTTAATTACACCTTATATGAGAATGCTGGATTCTGATTGGTTAATAGCCGTGATATTGTTTACAAATTCAGGCCTTGCATTGTGAATTTGCAGAATTTTTACTTCATGTAGGTGTATTTGCATAAGATTTAACTTTTTTTCAAGGTATTTGCAAAATCGTATTTGCGTTTTTACCCTTCACCGAGACGCTTGTAACAAAATTTGTAAAACGTTATCAGTTGTGCGTTTTATGCAACATCATTCGGTATAATTAAACAGATACATCATGTTAGGTCCTGAAAACGACAAACAAAAGGTATTATTTATTTAGCCAGTGTTCTAGATAATAATCGGTGTAATTAAACAGATATATCATGTTTGGGAGGGATATTTGCGAAAAATACCAGTCTTAAGACTAAATTTCCCTCACCATTCTGCTCGGGAAATTTTTCGTCTCTCGACTGGTATTTTTCGCAAATACTCCTCCCAAACATGATATATCTGTATATTATGACGATATGAGCGTACCTCTTCAAGATCATCACAGACACGTGACATGCGCACTAGATATCTACCTTTTTATTCTAACATATTACACTTGCTTGTATAAATCAGTGTAGGTATATATATTGTTTAAATATTCAAATTTAAAAAACTTAATATTCAATCATTTGCCATTACGAATATCGAAATATCATGGAACTATATACTATAAAGCAAAGTATAAATATGTGCAGACAGTTGTTAAATCATGTAATTATTATAACTAAGGTGCTCCTCCCTCAGGTATACGTGACCTTAGCCTATTTTGACTATCCTGTTTAAAGCCCTTTGGTTTTCTTGCCCCCAATCTTTTAAATATTATTTGGCTTTCTAATATTTTGTCTTTGAACGTACCTGATGAAGGTTATTCAAGAGACGCCTCCTGTGCACTAGATAGTATATCAACGTTTTTTATTTGCATGGGCAGTAAAGTAATAACTATGGTTTCTCCCGTTTTAAGACCACATTGACTAATATATTGTGTAATGTTATTTTGCGTAGATGCTAACATTCCTTCGCTTCTGAATGATATTTATCGTAGTGTAAAATATTAAAACGTTTCCAATAGAAATGATTTAAACACCTCTGAGTACTATTTGTTTCCTATTTACGGCATTTTATCTTATAGTTGACTCTCTCAACTTCAATATAATTGCACATGTACAGAGGTAATTCAATCAGTATTATACATTGTTGGAGTAAGGAAGGTTAATGTAATTTTCACCCAGGTAGTATTAGAGTAATTCTTCCTGTCACAGGCTATAATTTGATCAGATGGGACTCTAGACCTTTTTTAATGGTAATATCCGTTCTAAATGCCATATATGGCATTTGCTTCTTCTCTACTTGTGCACAAATTTATCGTTTTTAAATTTGGAATAATGACTTTATGTATTGCGTCTGTCAGTCCATGATCCACGTTGTTGACCTTTATTGTCAGTTTTTTTTACAATGATCTTAAATTATAGAAAGTGTGTTGGTGTAAAAGAAATGAGTTTTTTTTTCTATTTCATGAACCAACCGAACACCAAAGGGATTGATTAAAAAAACAGAAAACAAAGTTTATTTGATGAAGTTATTGATCAAAACAGATGACCAACACCTTAAGCTGTACTTAAAAGATCTTTAATCCATAGCAAAGCAATATTACATTTAGAATATGCAATAAATGCTAGACAACAAAACCGAATTACGACATTTAAAACCATCATTCTTGACAATTAGATTCGACGAAAAATCAATTATTTCCACAAAATAATAACATATACAGATGCTCCTTAAGCAAAGCGGACATAACACTTAACAAAAATAAATACTACTGGTTTGTTTAAACTCTTAGGCGAGTACATGACTGATATTGTAAGATAGCACTCTGTGGAAACTGGAGGAATATTGAGGCAGATATTTTAAAGCAGAACATTGAGCAGATTAGAGACATACGGAGGAAGTTCATATAAGGGAACGAGATAGGCAGATTTGACATAAGAAGAGTTTGAAGTTACCAAAGGAGTAATCAAAATCCGTAAATAGAAGGACAGACAACACAATGGCCGAAAGATAAACGTTTTTGATATTAACTTTTTTCTTTGATTGTAATGTGCTATGAACGCCTTATCCTCCATGGGAGGAAAATAAAACAAAAATTAAAGGTAATAATTCGATAAGTGTAAGGACAGATACATTAAGGCAGTCCTCTAGGCAGATTGGGGGAGGAATATTTGATATATAATTTAGATAGCACTCAAGGAAGATCTGTGGAATACTGTGGCAGATAAAATAAGGTAGCATTCGAGGCATATTGAAAACTATTGAGGAAGAGGTGTGGAATATTATCATTTGTAATTGTATAATAATAAATGCGCGTCATATTTTATTCCTACATCATTTGTTAAACTAGCACAGTTTAACTTGAAAACAAAACATTGAAAACGACATTCGTTCGTTTCAATATCAACATTTTTGTAAAGGACCAAGAATCTTTTTTGAAATATAAGTAACATTTTAGTCTCAAAAAATGTATTTTAAAAAAGGTTTTGCATAAAAGGTAATCCTTTATCATTTGAATTTATTTTTATTCAAAAACAATGTTTACAGTATTTGTAAATATATTTCTAGGCATGAAATATTTCAATATGTTACAACCCGAAAGGGAGAAATATGTAGTGGTCAATATATTTTATCAGTCCTTTTAGCTCTGATTTAACAACGTGCCTGGTTAAATTTACAGAATTCACACATCCGACTCTTTAGATGTTTTCATTCAAACATTCTGTTACCTTTCGTTTGTATTTAATTTGAAATCCGTGTTCATCCTGGAAGATGTGTCAAAGTTCTGAAAATGAATGTCCTTAGCGATAAAGTGACATTGTTGGATAATGCCGTAAACAACTGGTCAATGAGGTAACGTCGTTTCAAATTATGGAGAACGGCAGTAAAACAATAATTCATAATAAATACCTTTTGAAATAGTGAATTTCATATTAATTTCTGCCAAAGATGAATGTCTTACTTTATTTGACTTATCTTTACCATTAGTTTAATCTCTTTTAATATAAGAACGTAGAACGTAGAGCACACAAGCCTATATACACTATCCCGATACAAAAGACTGCAATAACAATAATGCAGATATATCGTTGATCTCTCTTCTTTCGTGTTCGTGTGTACTTTTACCTCATTAACACCGATCATATCGCAACAAAATCACCAAATCGTATCGTCATCATCGACAACACTGTGTCGTCAATGGAATATCTCTTGTAGAGTAAACTGACATTGTGTGTCGTCTAGTTCTACATTTGATGTAGACTTTATCCCAAGGGTATATGTTATGAAACTTGTAACTCACAAAGAAGAAATTAATATCATGTATTGTCAATTTCAGCTGTTTGTTTTTTTTTATAAAACTAAGGAAACGATTTCTGTCATAGTGGAGAATACCCTGCTGACAACCTCTCTTGGAAGAACAAACTCTATTTCAACGTATCGTTTTTCCAATAATTATCAAATAGAAACAGCTTGATTTAGCTTTATTAGTTTTGTATTAATTATTTAAATTTCTCTAATTGATCGTAAATAGTTTTCATTAAAAGTCAAAAATATGGGTTTCCCACTAATAAAGATTGATATGATACTAACCATTAGGAAATACATACCTTTTCTAATAATTTTAATATTTTTACCAAAAATATGACTTTTTTGAAAAGTCAAAAATATGTATTTCTAGTAACAAAGATTGATAAGATAATCTGCATTAGCAAATAAATACTGTAGATACACATCCTAATAATTTTAATATTTGTACCAATAATGTGACTTGTGTATTAATTATCCTTTCTGAATCTACCTATTAAAATGTAAGTAAGTAAGTAAATATTATTTGAAGTCTGTATTAAGATAAAGTTAACACGCTAATTACATTTATTCGATTATTCACATAAATCATGAATTTTATCAAAAAAATAATATCTCTATTTTCATAAATTGTATAAATTGAAACGAATCCAAAAATTTACTTACTATTTCTTTGTGTGGTAAGCTTTTCTCCCGTGTCTGTAATGTATATGCCAAGGATATAATGTTAATTGTAATTTAGTCCCTTTTTGATCTTTTCACAATTCTGCAAATTACTCTGCTTTACTTTTATATTATCATGTCAATAAAGGGCGTGTCTATTGACGCAGACCGCCCCAATCTTCCCACACTATACGTGGACTTATCGAGTCGTTCTTAATGATAAAATTTATAATTAGTCTTCTGGATGTCTCAATTAGCTTTTAGCATTGGAAAGTTTCTTAGAACATTCATCTGTCTCCTGGAGAAAAAAAACCTTTTAACCGTAAAGCGTAGGTGAGAAATATATATTCTGGATTGAAAAATATAATTTCTCAGGAGGAAATTAGCAAATGGCGAATCAAAGAAACGAGTTATTAAATATTTATTTGACAAGGGATAACATGGAGCAAATTGTTTGAATCCATGGAAATTTAAGCAAATTCAGGATGAATGAGATATCGTTATTTCACTGCTAAAATTAATTAGTTAAAAATAATAAATTGTTATAATGGTTGAGTAATTTTTGTTTTTGTCATATGTTGTAGATTTTGGACTGGAACGTTTTATGGTGTTAACATAAACAGTTAATGTTGTTTTGAATAAATATGTAATATTTTATAGAATTTTACCTATTGTTCTTACTTTAAACAGACAAAAAATCACGATCTTCAGACAATGTTGTGTTGTGTATTAGCTTTGTTTTGTTTTACTTCATCAATATTTCCAGTTTCTCTGGATTGTCCATTTTTTATTGCCCCTTCGCTATTCTTTAACGTTCATTTACTACTATTAAAGGAAAACTCCAGTCAGTTGAACAATTGTTATAATTTAATACATTGTAACTTTTTATTCGTAAATAAACTAATTATTAAACAAAAAACACCTTTATTAACATTAATATACCCAATTAGAAATATGAATATTTGGAATTTCCAGTCGTAGTGTAAGCGGCCATGACACCTCTTCATGTGACGTCACGGAGACAGATCATGTTAGTTGAATAAATAATGTATTTGACTCTTCCCAACATCGAGCCCTTTTGGTTATGTTTTAATATCAGATCAACTGCAATACAATGTTAACAATTTGTATATCGTCCTAATTTTTTTCTTAATATTCCTATCCCATGTTGCGGAGGTATCTACGTATAATTCCGTATGTTTTACATGATTGACCGTAGGTTAAATAACTGTCACTTTTAATTCGTTTTATGCGTACACGTTTTTTTTTCTTTTTTGCCAATGCTGTCGTACTTTCCCGTGTTTTTCGTGGTCACTGGTCGATGTGTTGACAAGGGTAGTCTTGATCGGTAATAACAATAAAATGTACTTCTTTATTGTAGCATATTGTAATTTGGAGAAGACTTCATAAGTTTGTTTAACTTGTGTCTAATCCATTTTGTCTGTTTAATTGGCAAATAAAATATGTTTAAACTAAAAAAAAAAAATAAAAACCAATTCTTCTCACACTTTCCCTTTTCGTTAGTGCAATAAAATGTTTGACATGAAGTCATAATGATTTTGTAAATATCAAAAGATAAATATACGACGTTATTTTACGATTTACATAATTTTTAATGATAAAAATTGCAACTGATCAATGCTGATACCGACACCGTAACGTCATGGCTCTTTTGGAAGAGCTTTAGTTGCAGATATAATCCGAGAATGGATTATGCCTTTTGTCTCCTCACATTGAAAAGTTCTGAAAAATGGCGATCCCCATTATTTGGTGCTACATGCAACTTCAATGACCAAATTCTACCTTACGGTATACTATTGTTAGCATTCATTAACACAGATGTCTTTTATTAACTGTCATTTAAATTTTCACGCTAACTTGTTAAGACCATGGCGTTTTACTTTAAGCTAAACTCTTCAAAGATATGACATTTCATTCCTTTTTTTTATTTTTTTATTTTGAGCATTGAAAATTTCGAGTACCTTACAATGATTCTAAAAGTGCAAGAGTGATCAAGCTATTGAACAGTGATGGCTTGTAGCGATCACTTATAAGTCTAAAAATACCACGATTTCCCTTTTTTTATATAAATATTTGTTTTTTTACTTGTACAAATTCTTTTTAAATTCTAAAAAAAAAAATGTTTTTACCAAGGTGTCTTTTTGTCATTCTATTACTGCAAATCTAAGAGATACAATGTATAACATACCCATGCCGTTTCAAAATAGTCATTGTATGGAATATTATCTTTAAAATATAAGCCACAATATAGACTAAATATTGCTATTTTTTTGTTAGAGTTAAGGTTATGGTGTTAAACGCCACTTTCAATCACATTTCAGCTATATCGTGGGGGTCAGTTTTATTGGTAGAGCAAACCACAGTACCTGGAGAAAACCACTGACATGTCGCAAGTCACTGACAAACTTTATCACATAAAGTTGCATCGAGTACACCTAGCCGAAAGTGGGATACGAACTCACAACTTTAGTGCTAATTTTGGCGCTAAGTACCACTTAGCCAATCTTTGAAATAGTGTGAATAGTCTTGCCTCTTTCATAAAAGAGAAATAGATGATTAAGTGTAATAAATTGACATTTATTCTTTTACACGCATTCAATTGGAGATATTCAGCTATTGAAAATATTTTCCTACTTTACTTGAATGACCGTTGTATGTAGGCTAAACTACAAATGTAATATAGTAAACTGAGAACATTCTTGTAACGTATGGTCGATGCAAAACCACAGCCACAACAGCATTAATAGGAGGGACAGTCGTGGTCGTTATAGCATGGTAGTGGGATTTACAATTACCTGTGTAATTAGTGTTTATCAGCACTAAAGTTGTGAGTTCTAATCCCGCTCATGACGGGGTGTACTCGATACAACATTATGTGATAAGGTTTGTCAGTGATTTGCGACAGGTCGGTGGTTTTCTCTGGGTATTCCGATTTCCCCCACCAATAAAACTGACCACCACAATATCACTGAAACACTGTTGAAAGTGGCGTTAAGCACCATAGCCTTAACCCATTAATATGTGTTTTAGAATATTGACTCAAGAAGCTTATTTCTTTTATTTACATATAGAGAATATGGAATCACAATCCAGATGGAGACAAGAAACAAAACACAAACACTAAACCGAATGGACAAACGATATGACAAAATACCATCATTAAGAAACACTAACATAAGACTAAAAGGAAGTTCGAAATGATATCATGATGAAATGTTTACCATTCCTGACCTCTTGAGTTCCCAATGGGTTTTATTAGGGATCGTATTGTCCTATAGTAACCTTAATTTTCTGTGTAATATTTTGTGGAACAGTGTTTTGTCTTTGGTTCTTTTCCTTTTGCCACTGTTTTGTCGGTTCTTAGTTTTACGGTTTTGGTACATTCAAACTTTACTTTCAGAATCATATAAGTATACGACAGTATCATTTATAATAAGATACACAGCTCAATAATAGGTAAGAAAATGGTGTAAACACAAACTATTAAGAGTAAACCCATTAAAACAGTAATTACATTATTTCAGACTAACATGCACTATACAGAAAAAGAACTCACCATTGTCTTTTTATAGAAATATTTTCACACAAGGAGAAAAATGAGCATGCATTGTTAGACATGGAAAATGTTGATAGAACAAAGTTTTTATTGTTGATTGTAAATTAGTTTATTTTTCAACAAATAAATAATTCAAGCTTAATGAAATCACTAAGACATCACAACATAGTAAAACAGACATATATTTTGTACTACATAATCGAAACAGAGATTGAATACGATTAAAACATAAAATAAAAGTCATTTCAGCAAATACAATATTGATTGAAATAATTATCATACCTAATAGTTATGGAACACTTAAAGGGTTAACATTCTGGTTTGTTAAGTATTATTGATCATTTTCTTATATCTACAAGTATGCTTTGAAGTTTTCATGAACTCAAATTTCAATGATCCTCTTAATATGCCAATATAATGTTCCAAGTTCTTATCTTGTGTACACTAACTAGAGAATATTCAATTGTTTGGTTTGTTTTATGGTGCTTAGGGCCACATTCAACAATATTTCATTTATATCGTGGCAGTCAGTTTTATTGTTGGAGGAAACCAGAGTACCCGGAGAAAACCACCAACCTGTCGCAAGTCACTAACAAATCTTATCACATAATGTTGTATGGAGTACACCTCGCCATGAACGGGGTTCGAGCTCACAACTTTAGTGGTGATAGGCACTGATTCACAGGCACTTGTTTCATTCAAAAAATATATGCCCCCTCCTCTTCCTTACTTCAAGGTAAACATCTGCCCTTTACCCCTTCCCCACTTCGCCTCAATATTTTTCGCTTATTTGTGATCCTTTCGCTGACCCAATTATATCGTTACACTCCCGATATATTTCTCTTTTCGACTGCCACATTTAAATATAACTACCGGGCCCCCCTCAGACGAATTGGACAAGAATATTCAGCAAAAGTGGCATGGTGAAAATTTAATTCATTGAAACGGATACAACCACTTCCGGTTTGCGCTGGATTTTTCATATGCATTCGGAATTCTCTAGACCGGCCATGTGTAACAATGTCATCATGATCATCTCCTCTCAAATGTAAAGTAAGCCTTTAAAATACAGATAATTGTTCCAATGCAGATTATAAAAATATGTTCAACTCCAAATTACTGACATTTGATTCTTAAAACACATTTCTTTTAGTTTCTAAATCAATTTAGAACGGACCGGAAGTGACTATCCGTTTCAGTGACTGAAAAATAGAAAATGCGACGTTCGCTGATATTCTTGTCCAATTCGTTTGAGAGGGGCCCGGTAGTTATATTTAAATGTGGCAGTCGAAAAGAGAAATATCTCGGGAGTGTAACGATATAATTGGGTCTGCGAAAGGATCACAAATAAGCGAAAAATATTGAGGCGAAGTGGGGAAGGGGTAAAGGACAGATGTTTACCTTGAAGTAAGGAAGAGGAGGGGGGCATATATTTTTTGAATGAAACAAGTGCCTGTGCACTGATTGCAGAGGTAGTTAGAAATCCAACTACCATACGTTAACGACCACGTCAGCCCCATTGTATTCAATTGTATATCTCTATCTTTTTAGAACGTCCAAATTATTATGTAATTATATAATGTAATGAACTACAATCAAGTGCCACGTGTTGAAAAATGAATCCTAGAATTAAGTCGGTATTAACTTAATGGAGTAGTCCCCTTAGAGGATAATAATGTATCGTATCAATATATAACTTTTATTTTTGTACAAAGTCGTTTTTATTTTTGTTTGGCATTTTTGGTTTTAAGATTCTTATAGTTGTTGATTTCATTGCCGTTTTTTACTTCCCACCATACATTGGGTGATACCATAATCAATATCGAATGACGTCGTTCTAATATATGCATCGTTTGTTTACGGTTTTATTAGACACAACATTACGTCATTAACACTATGTGTGCGAAATGCTGTCGAAATGAACATCTAATATATGACAATCCATATGCAATATCAATCTGCTATGTAACAGAGTTATCGGTCCTGATATGCTAATGAGAAATTGTAAAGACCGATAACTCTTAGTGCGACATATGTATATTGTAGGAACAAACTATGTGTACGAGCTCTAAGAAAAGTTTGTAGATACCAAAGTGATAATCAGAATCCGTATTTCGAAGAAGAGAAGACAACACAATGGCCAAAAGAAAAAGGACAAAAGAACAAACAACGATCTACAAAACATACACATAAAACTAATGATCGAGTAAGACGAACCCCACTAAAAACCGTGGGTAAACTCAGGTGCTCCGGAAGGGTAGCAAAATAGGTAGAAACACGAACCACTGGCGAAGTTAAATCGCCCTTTTTGCTGCTAGTATCAATAATTTACGAAACTATACGTATCTATTGTTTATACGCTAATGCGATAAAGTCTAAAACAACTGAAAAGAGCAATAACAAGCGTCGTTTCAATTGTTTTTAAATCTGTCATATTTCTCGTCTGCTCTATACTGTTACCGTTCAATATACAAGAATCAAGTACCAGGAAACATTTTAGATCTATATCAATTTGTGTATTTTTCATCTATTTTGTATGTATTGAACTTCATTTGTACAACACTTTCCTATTTTAAAATAAATAATTACAAAAAAGTTCCAGGAGACTGTTATTTGAATACTAAGCGAGTAAAGCAAACATTTATTCATATACCTTTATTAAACAGCAAATGTAATGATTGCATGATAAGTTGATATGGTAGTGCCGCTAGGTCAATGACTCCGTCAAAGTGGACTGTTAGTCCCCAGTGGTATCATATCTGATTTGTGGGGCACACCAGAGATCACGTGAGACATTTAACCTGCATTGTGAAAGTATGCGATAAACACACCGTGGATGAACGAATTAATGCATACAATTTTCTAAATTAGTTCAGGGAATACCTCGGTTCATACCAACCTTAAATAAGATTGCGTTCAACAATATTTGCTAAGTTTTCAACATTTGTAATGGGAATATTGAATCTTTTAAAACAATGTTAATATTTGATTGAATAAACTATTACTTTAATTATGAATGGTATTTTCATATCTGACTGTATAATGTGTTACTTTACATACAGGAAGTATACACGAATTCACTTATATGCGAGTGTCTGAATTTGATCTCATATGTGGAAAACATTTCCATGACAGCATCATTTCACTCAGAGAGGATGCTTGGCCCTCTAAAATTATCTTAGAAGTGCAAATATTGTTACATAGATTGTACCTTTAATGTTTTAGAACACCTACTTGAAATTTGCATTGCCAACATGGGGGCTGTCGTGGTCGTGGTTGTATGGTAGTTGGATTTACAACTACCTATGCAATCAGTGCATATTACCACTAACATGATGAGTTCGAATCCCGCACAGGCGAGGTGTATTCGATACAACATTATCTGATAAAGTTTGTCCGTGACTTGCGGTGGGTCGGTGGTTTTCTCCGGGTACTCCGGTTTCCTCCACCAATGAAACTAGCAGCCACGATATAACTGAATATTCGTAGAAAGAGGCGTTAAACACCATAACCCTAACCCATAAACCTCATTGACAACATTGATTGAGCTCGGTGGTCAAGTCTTTGCAAACGATTAATACGCAGAGTTTATTTCAAAGGCTCCTGAAATACCTTATGCTTTTACCTTTTATATTGTCTGGTTACCAACCTGTTGCAAGTCACTGACAAACTTAATCACATAATGTTGTATCGTTGAAAGTGGTATTAAGCATAATTCTAATCATGTATGTAATTTGGACTATGACACAAAGATAAAACAGAATAAAAGGACAAAAGCTATACTGCAAAGGGGGAGGGAAACAATTTGTTATCTCTTATCTCAATAATTTATATTGTTAGTAAAAGCTTAGTTCTAACAATTCAAAACCGTATTTGAAAACTTGAAGTTCCACACATAATTGTGCAATTCCTATTGTTATTTTATGATATTCTTTGCATAATAAAATGAATTGAAGGATCTGAAAATTTGAAACAAAGAATATCAGTGGTACGTTACCTGTATGTTATTTGTTTGAAGTGGAGAAATATACAATATTTATCTTGCAATCATTACATTTACTGCACAATGGAAGGTAAACACAATACATGCGTTATTCATTTGTCTAGTTTACAAATAATAGTTTGCTGGTACCTGATTCGAGTAGGGGGAACGGTAAGAATCGGAAACATTTAACGTAGGTGTGGAAAACACATTTAAAAAACGATTCAGACGGCGCTTGTTTCTGCTTTATTCAGTAGAATTTGGAAGTGGTTTTGGAGTCTTTGACAATGCTGGATACATACGATATTCATGCTTGTCGATAAAATAAAATGCATATACACTCGTGGTAAACAGGCTACAAAAGCTTCCCTAGTCTTGATTTCTAAGTATTTCTACATCTCGTACAAATAAATCCTATATTCTCCGACAAAACATCCTCTACGGTATATACGTTTTCGGACGAATTTTCATGTTTTTTGTTTCCAAAATTATACTTTCCACCAAATAGCAGCTTGGAGTTTTAAAATCACATCATGTTTTGTTGATTTATTTGTTATAAGAAGAGTTTGAAGATACCAAAGGGGTAATCAGATTCCGTATATCGAAGAAGAACAGACAACACAATGGCCAAAATAAAAAGTACAAAAGGACAAACAACGATCTACAAAACATACACATAAAACTAAGATCGAGTAACACGAACCTCACTGAAAAGTGAACTCAGGTGCTCCGGAAGGGTAGGCAGTTCCTGCTCCACTATTGGCACCTGTCGTGTTAATATAGTTACAAACCCGGTGATAAGTCATGAATGAGAAAATGACCTGGAAGTGTTTACGACAAGTGGAACATATCCGTGGTCATTTGTGACACAGATATTCCATAACGGTCAACCAAGTCATGGTGGCGACAGTAAAACTTTCGAAGTGATGACTTCAACTTTACCAAGAGGAACCTGTGGTTCAGTAGTTTCCTTGTTAGCAGCAACCCTCTATCAAGGAAATCCTGATAGGAACAACAAGCTCTGGAATATCATATCAATAAGTTTTATTTAATTCATGTGTTTCGTTTCTGTTCATGATTGTGGTGAATTTTGTTCAGTTATAAAATTATGTTATATATCCAGAATTCTATGATTTTCTAAATTTGATATTGCGTCTCACTTTTGGTGTTAAATCTAGTATTTTTGAGAAATTGTTGGCATAATGACCTACTAAAACATGGTATGGGAATGTTCAGTTTTGTACCTGTAATTACATGCTGAATGATATCATTTTTCTGCTAACTTCCTATACAATACAAAGCATGTAAATAAATAGCATAAACACGAAAATCATGACAAAAGAACCGCAATTATTTGCAAAACTGAATAAAATAAACTATTTCATGACTTTAAATAGCTGATGCAAGTTGTATGTTTCTTAGAAAATGTACCTTTCAATATGAGGAACGTTTTATTTTCAATTAGCACTGAATAAAATAAACTATTTCATGACTTTAAATAGCTGATGCAAGTTGTATGTTTCTTAGAAAATGTACCTTTCAATATGAGGAACGTTTTATTTTCAATTAGCAAATATGAGTTCGAACCCGATGTTGAATAATCAGACGACATTTATATAAATAGCCCTTCCAGAGTCATTTTCAGTTATTTCTTATACTCCTCACAAAAATAGCATAGCAAGCTTGGTAAGAAGACATCAGTTTAAATTAAAATAATAAATACTTTTAAGCTGAACCTGAACATGATTGACAGATATATGGCAAATATGTTTACCAGCAAACGATAGATACTTGAAGTAACTTCTCAACGCAACTGTGTTCCCACGAATTAAGTCAATAAAGAGGTCATCCGAATATATAATGACGATCTAAAACATACGCCACAATGATACATATATTGTACGTGTACTTTTTAATTCAAAACATTATTACTTGAAGGTTATTTCAGAAACGCGTCGTGTTCACTAAATTAGATGTCTACGTTTTCATTCACCAATACGTCGAACGCATAATACTGAAGTCAGACGAGAATATCTAGTAAATAGAAGGCCAGGATATCAAATCAGCAACAGTGCAAACAAAGGTTGAAAATAAATCTCGGGACAACATCAACTCCCTGATTTCCTGCTACAGACATTTTACATTGAAAGCTTTTGATTAAATGCTATATTTAGAAATGGTAACATCACTATGTTGGAGTAGTAGTAATATATGGTCGTGTAAAATGTAAGCACACTATTTCACCAATCAAATTTCCAAAGGTATTTAAACAAAATACGTTTTTCGTTTCGTTTTATTTTGAAAATATATAAAATGTAATGGCTAATATTATGTTAGAGTCAAAATTTTATAGGATTTAGTTGTATTTTAATACCTTTATGAACAGATTGATTTGTGACATATAAATATTGCATTTCTTTGGATGACTGTGCTATTTTTATTGAAACATGTCATTTCACTATAAAATTTCAGCATCACATCCCATGATATTCTGACAGAACATAGAGGAAACATATATGTTTAAGAAAATATATACTGTTGGAAAGAAATACACAAATTTAGTTGAAATCGTAAAGAAATAAGTGTTTTTACATCTTAAATAAAAAGACCCGATTATCTTCGGATATTATATATAATCTTATATATTATGTTTCTATATCAATTATGTAATCAAAGAATATTAACTGCATCAGCCTTTTGTTACCAGTTATATATGTATTATAGATAAAACAAAATATGACAGGAAAAACAATGAATTAATCGAAAAACCTTTTTGTGATAAAACATGCACGATGGAGATCTAATATAAATAGCATGTTGTAGTAATTTTGCTTAAGCTCGTTTTCTCTGTTACCATAAGTTATCCGTTGGAATTTAGTCACGTCCTTGATACGTTAATTAATGTAGGCAACCAGTTCTTAAAATGTACCAAGAAAATCACATACGTGAGCAGCATGAATAAAATAATAAAATCTTAAACAGCATGACGTATTGCTTGTTACACCATTTGTGGCTCCTGATTACTACTTTGCTGTCTTCAGACTTTACTCAAAATCCAATAATACGAACCGTCATTAATGTACAGAGATTGGCCATGACGAGAATGCTAAGAAAACAAATGGCCAACCAGACGCTGTAATTCTAAGAAGCACAAACCATACAATGGGAAAAAGAAAATGGCCAACCAGACACCGTAATTCTAAGAATCACAAACCATACAATGGGAAAAAGAAAATGGCCAACCAGACGCCGTAATGCTAAGAAGCACCAACCATACAATGGGAAAAAGAAAATGGCCAACTAGACGCTGTAATTCTAAGAAGCACAAACCATACAATGGGAAAAAGAAAATGGCCAACCAGACGCCGTAATTCTAAGAAGCACAAACCATACAATGGGAAAAAGAAAATGGCCAACCAGACGCCGTAATTCTAAGAATCACAAACTATACAATGGGAAAAAGAAAATGGCCAACCAGACGCCGTAATTCTAAGAAGCACAAACCATACAATGGGAAAAAGAAAATGGCCAACCAGACGCTGTAATTCTAAGAAGCACAAACCATACAACAGGAAAAAGAAAATGGCCAACCAGACGCCGTAATTCTAAAAAGCACAATCCATACAATGGGAAAAAGAAAATGGCCAACCATACGCTGTAATTCTAAGAAGCACAAACAATACAATGGGAAAAAGAAAATGGCCAACCAGACACCGTAATTCTAAGAATCACAAACCATACAAAGGGAAAAAGAAAATGGCCAACCAGACGCCGTAATGCTAAGAAGCACCAACCATACAATGGGAAAAAGAAAATGGCCAACCAGACGCTGTAATTCTAAGAAGCACAAACCATACAATGGGAAAAAGAAAATGGCCAACCAGACACCGTAATTCTAAGAATCACAAACCATACAATGGGAAAAAGAAAATGGCCAACCAGACGTCGTAATGCTAAGAAGCACCAACCATACAATGGGAAAAAGAAAATGGCCAACCAGACACCGTAATTCTAAGAATCACAAACCATACAATGGGAAAAAGAAAATGGCCAACCAGACGCCGTAATGCTAAGAAGCACCAACCATACAATGGGAAAAAGAAAATGGCCAACCAGACGCTGTAATTCTAAGAAGCACAAATCATACAATGGGAAAAAGAAAATGACCAACCAGACGCCGTAATTCTAAGAAGCACAAACCATACAATGGGAAAAAGAAAATGGCCAACCAGACGCCGTAATTCTAAGAATCGCAAACCATACAATGGGAAAAAGAAAATGGCCAACCAGACGCCGTAATTCTAAGAAGCACAAACCATACAATGGGAAAAAGAAAATGGCCAACCAGACGCTGTAATTCTAAGAAGCACAAACCATACAACAGGAAAAAGAAAATGGCCAACCAGACGCCGTAATTCTAAAAAGCACAATCCATACAATGGGAAAAAGAAAATGGCCAACCATACGCTGTAATTCTAAGAAGCACAAACCATACAATGGGAAAAAGAAAATGGCCAACCAGACGCTGTAATTCTAAGAAGCACAAACCATACAATGGGAAAAAGAAAATGGCCAACCAGACGCTGTAATTCTAAGAGGCACAAACCATGCAATGGGAAAAAGAAAATGGCCAACCAGACGCTGTAATTCTAAGAAGCACAATCCATACAATGGGAAAAAGAAAATGGCCAACCAGACACCGTAATTCTAAGAATCACAAACCATACAATGGGAAAAAGAAAATGGCCAACCAGACGCCGTAATGCTAAGAAGCACCAACCATACAATGGGAAAAAGAAAATGGCCAACCAGACGCTGTAATTCTAAGAAGCACCAACCATACAATGGGAAAAAGAAAATGGCCAGCCAGACGCCGTAATTCTAAGAATCACAAACCATACAATGGGAAAAAGAAAATGGCCAACCAGACGCCGTAATTCTAAGAATCACAAACCATACAATGGGAAAAAGAAAATGGCCAACCAGACGCCGTAATTCTAAGAAGCACAAACCATACAATGGGAAAAAGAAAATGGCCAACCAGACGCTGTAATTCTAAGAAGCACAAACCATACAACAGGAAAAAGAAAATGGCCAACCAGACGCCGTAATTCTAAAAAGCACAATCCATACAATGGGAAAAAGAAAATGGCCAACCATACGCTGTAATTCTAAGACGCACAAACCATACAATGGGAAAAAGAAAATGGCCAACCAGACGCTGTAATTCTAAGAAGCACAAACCATACAATGGGAAAAAGAAAATGGACAACCAGACGCTGTAATTCTAAGAAGCACAAACCATACAATGGGAAAAACAAAATGGCCAACCAGACGCTGTAATTCTAAGAAGCACAAACCATACAATGGGAAAAAGAAAATGGACAAAAAGACAAACAATGGTCGACAAAGTACAGAAATCTAAGGATGGACCAACACGAACCCCACAAAAAACAGAGCTTAACTCGGGTGCCCGGAAGAGTGGTCAGTTCAAGCTCCACAAGTGGCACTCATCATGCTACTGAACATTTTCGTGTGTTAAATGTAGTGATCAAGAATATTCCTGTTCAACTAACAATAAACTAATAAATTTTGTTTGTATCCAAGGATGACGCCACTTTAGCTTACGATGATTTATTGTTTTTACCATTTTTCTACTATTTATCAGATTCTATTTTTATATTATAAAAACTGGACAATGATGATGCATGTGTTATATCAGATAATTCTATTAGCGTGTTGTCTGTGTATCTATAATTTCTGGTTTGTAGGCGGTTAATTTTAGTGTAGCACATCCTAGACAACGATTGGAATGTCGCTTGCGTCCGCTATGCTCTCTTCAGTAACCTTTAGCATTTGTTTTAGAACTTTTTGACATTACAGGATAAACACAATGAACGTGCATTCTCCGTAAAAATAAAGGTTATTTTCACTCGCCACGAAATGGGTCAGACACGCTTACCAAAGGCTCGCTCCTCCACATTTTGCAAAGCTCCTACACATTATGTATTATGCATCTGATATTATATATATTTGTAGCATGAACAAAGAAAAACATTGTATCTTGAAGTGTTCATGGAATGGTACGACAATTTCCGTTTTGTTCAACCTTTATCAAGGTGATTTACTTCTGATGTAAAGTCCATTTTTCCTCAATGAAATGACTTGTCCAGGAAAATATATTTATAGATTAATACATGGCCTTTTTCATATTGCCCTTGTTATCAGCTCGAGACCTTGATATCGGCCCCGAAGGCTTTAGCCCGATTGACGATATCAGTCGAGGGCTGATAAAAAAAAAAGGGCAATATGAAAAAGGCCATGTATTAATATATTTATCACATATTTTGCCAGGGCAGATAACATGTTATTGCCCTTCACAAGAGGGCAGAAAACATGCTATTGCCCTCGTAAAATGTTATGGCCCCGGGGTCAAATAACACGCCGCAAATTATGCTTTTATTATACATGCAAATTCGGCGTTATTTCAATAAAACATGTGATAAGATATGTTATTAAGGTGCTAGACATGGTATTTAATGTCACATTTCCGGCATTGAATGTATATATATCCATCCGTTGGGGTATGAATATTCCTTCGAAGCCGAAAATATGACATTATTCATTGTATATCTATTTTATATCTTCTGTACATGCATTCAATTGATCATTAAAACTCGAAATAAGTCAGGGCTGGGAACAGGGTTTTGAAACAAGAGTAACACGACGGATATCATTAACAGAGCAGAAACTGCTTACTCGCAGCGTTTGACTTCACCCCCAGTGTATAGTGGGGTTCATGTTGGTCAATCAAGCTGTGTAGTGTTTTGTAGGTCATTGCTGGTCTTTTTGTCCTTTTTTCGTGTGGCCATTTTGTGTCTATTCTTAGCTTTACGGCCTCTAACTATTTCTTTGGCATCTCCAAACATTTCTTACAGAGAGGTTTTTAATAATGATTTGTTCACATACCCAAAAGGAAATGAGCGACTATTTATTCCTTATCGATAACCGATTACTTTTTATTTCCAACCGATAAACATTGCGTTTGTGGACTTTTAGGTCAGCCGGTAGTCATAGATGTGTGGTCATCAGAAAGATCATTGAATATGGATTAATTAATCGTAAAACAAACATGCAAAAACATAGCACATATATACAATGCAACAACCACCACAGGGCTCTTATTAAGGTAAATGTCCGATAAATTGACAATTTAAACTCGCACATCATACTAAAATGTAAAGATTCAGGTAAATAAGGATTTATGTGGGTTAGGGCTTTGACATTTAACGCCACTTTCAACAATATTTCAGTTATATCGTCATGATCAATCTTATTGGTGAATGTACCGGAGAAAACCATCAACCTGCCGCAAGTCACTGACAAACTTTATCACATAATGTTGTACCGAGTACACCTCGCTATGAACTCACAACTTAAATGGTGATAGGCACTGATTGCATAGGTAATTGTAAATCCAACTACCAGACGATCCACCCCTGGTAAATAATTAGCACACTTGTATATAAGGCAAACGACAGAATACATGGCGATCGCGAGAACGTTAGTAAATATGACAGAAATTCAATTTCAAGCGGTGGTTGAAATACGTTGTTAATTAACCTGGTAACTAAAGAACAAATGTCCAATATGTAGTATCTGGTAGAAAGCGGTAATTGATCTGACACCATTATTTTTGAGATACATCTTTATTTCGAATCTGAATTCAGTAAATGTTCTCAAGGTTTGAAATATCGAGCTTGTCCGTCTACAATATGATAATCTTATTTTCGACCCACAAATTTAATTTATTTTTTTACCAAGAACAGGTGTTGTCTGCGATGCAAACGATGATAGACAATGTTATATTGACAAGAATTTGATTAACAAGGTTAATCAGACATTTCTGAACACAAATATCCCCGAGAGAACCCCGATGTTTAAAAATAGGATATAGTAATAAAAACGTAGATATCTAAGTTAGTGCGCATTACGCCTCCGAAAAGGGTTCCCACTGGAATTAAATGCGCAATTCAGCCTTTGGGATTCTGTCTGTAGGTCCATCCCCCCATGACAGTACCACCCTTTTAACTTGTTAAACCCCGCCATATTCATAGTGCCTGTCCCAAGCCAGGGTCTAGATTCTAAACGTTATATGTCGCGGTATTTTTTGTGTTCGATGAGTTAAGATGAGAGGTGATTGTTAGTTTTGTTGACATTGATGGAATTGTTTAAGCTTTCTTTTCATAATGATATTGAATGTTAAATTGTTCTCGTCATGAATATTGCTGAAATACTGCTCATGTGATGTTAAGCAACAATCAACGACGTACAATAGAAATATTCATACCTTGGGTAGGAGTTATTGAATACGAGTGCTTAATGGTGCTTTCAACAATATTGAGTAACATTATGGTGGTTACTGTTATTGGTGGAGGAAACTGGAGTACCTGGAAAGAACACTAATCAGTAGAATCCCATTGACAACTTTTTACGCTATGTTGGATCGTGTACAACTCGCCATGTGCGGAAAGAATCAATATATAGCTGAAAATGTTTCCTGTGTGCTCTAATCTTTAATATTGCACTAAATTGACCACATGTTGACATATAGAAATCAACTTAGCCATAAGGAACCAGCTAGCGTTGGGAAAGAAACAGTGATGGACCAAGCAATATTTTACGTGTCAAGAATGGCATGATTATGGGACCTTTTTGTTATTTAATATGACCATTGCGTATATGTGTAGAACTATATACTACACAACCGGCATACCTTTTTAAGGGCCATTTATATATCCATTTTTTTAGAGTTTCTTGTTTAGCCTACTGTTAGGACGAACTGTTGATTTTGCTGTAGCGTCAGCCTTGGGCTCTAGGTCAGTATGAAAGAGCAATTCCTTTAGATGATAGTTTAGCCCCTAGCCGATATATAAAATCTCTTTCAATTAATTTGTTCAATATAATTGAAAAAACTAAATACGCACGAGAATAATACGCGAAAATATATTAATTTGAAATGCGATCTAACAACAAGTTGCATTTAAGGCTAAACAAAATACTGTTAATGGGAGATGCATTTAACAACTAGTCTACAAATATTGACTTTATTATTTGCATAAATACCTTTGTTAACAATATGTTGAATGTAGAATAAGATGTTAGCTGAGGGACTTATATTGTTACCTGTAGCAAAACATTAATTACAGTTCGAAAATATTTGTTTTCATGGAGATGTGAATTTGTTTTGTTTCATTACAAAGCTGGGCTTTAACCATTTAAAAACCGTGAAGATCACCATTTACTAGTAAACAACATGGAAGCAAAATGTTACCGGTTCTCCATTAGCTATTTCAACAAAAAACAAAACGTCGTAACTATATTGTTCCTTTAATGAAATGTATAATTCATATACTGCAAAAACATCACGTAATCAGGCCGGTCTCAATAAAAAGATACTTTAATTTTGTCTGGTCAGTGGAATTGTCTTCCATTACAATTTTGTTAATCACGTCTGCCGATGACGTTATGATAGCTGTGAACGTTTTGGGTTCTTTGCTCACCATCACTATATTGACGGTTGTCTATTAACAGCTTCTACACTTACATGTGGTCACCACAATACATTTCTGCAAGGCAAGTTGATGCAGCAAAAGGAAATCTTTTGCAATTGCAAATTGTATGCATGTCTTCATTAGAGGTAGATTGGCTGCCCCTGCCGGATCGTTCGCAACTGCACCATAAGACGACCAATAACAGTTTGTTGTACTCTAGATTGTCTAACCACCCTTCTGTTGCTCAAACTATCCTGTTATGTGACAACTTCTAGCAGTATGTTTCCCTTTACACATATCCATATTATTTGTAAACAGGATTTAAGCAATGTTTTGCACTTTTATTGATTCTGTAGAAGCGTTGACCTAAGCACATTTTGATTATAAAAATGCACTTCTGTCTACGCCTTTGCAACCCTATAAAAGTACCTAAAAATTATTCAATATTCAAAATTACGTTTTTACATTATCAAATGCATGTAAAACTATTATCATTGGTTTTAAAATTCCACATTGTCAACTGTTGTTATTGTGCATAGTCATTAATCTTCATGGTGTTCAAAAATAGTTTCCAGAAGTGGGCGTGGTTGAATGGTTGTACCCTTCATTTACTGATTTAGTTTCAATTCCAAATTAAAGTGTCAACCTTTTGACCAATCACATGAGGTTTTCTAAATGAAATGTACATATAATATAA
Source organism: Bathymodiolus brooksi (assembly GCA_963680875.1). Lineage (NCBI taxonomy): Eukaryota > Metazoa > Mollusca > Bivalvia > Mytilida > Modiolidae > Bathymodiolus > Bathymodiolus brooksi. Next base: position 63,494,124 of record OY804575.1, read on the forward strand.
TTATATATTTATAATATACATTTCATCATGTCTCCAATAGTACAATTCATGGATTTTCAAACATCTGCAAGATTCCTTTTTGTGTAATACGAACAAAAGGGAAAATAGGATTCAGAATAATGGCAATCAATGTTATGAGTAGATATAGATGATTGCAAGTTTCTTACATTACCATTAAAATTCTGGTCTGATGGTGGCACTTTAGATTACAACAACATTACCTATCATCCAGCCATATCGTAATATCGACAACAATAATGCATAGTTTGTCCTGTATGTTTGTCCGGGAACTGGGGGACCATAGCAACAATACCAACATGAACAAAACAGTTCCCACCCTTCTAGGTAAAGGAATAAAGCAATAAACTCTAAGCTGATGATCTACCTAAAATGAAACCAAAATATAAAATAGCATCGGTAAACTACAATGCTGGTTTAGATCAATACATTGTTAGTTTCCTATAATATGTGAACGGATCATGGTCTGTTTGATATACCTAATTAAAGCATTTAAATATGCATGATGCTCTGTATAGAATATTAATAAACAGTGCTTGCAAACAATCTCTCCCTAATGTGACAAGATGAGGATCTCACAGGTGTTTGGAAATCCAGAATTTTAGAAATCGTTGGATATAAGTAGTATATGGAATGTATACTATAAATATATAATTGCATTATTAGTTCATTTCGGTAAGAAATCTCATGTGATTGATCAAAAGGTTGACACGTGACTTGGGAATTGAAACTTCATTGATCAATGAAGCGCATAACCATTCCACTACCTCTCACTTCCGGCAGTTATGAAAGCCATGAACATTGATGACTACGTACTATTGAAAATATGGGATTTTAAACCCAATAATAAAAATGTTGTCACATTAGGGAGAGATCGCTTGAAAGCACTGTTGGTTAATGATCTTTTCTATACAGAACATCATGAATATTTAAATGGTTTAGATATATTAAAAATATCATGTTCCGATTACCCTTTATTTCAAACTAACAAATTACTGATCTAAACCAGCTGTGTGGCATTTCTTGTTTTGTTCCTTTGTGTAGCAGAGTGGGAACTGTTCTGTTTCTGTTGATAGCTGGCTGGGGCGTTGTTGTGCCCATCCCGTTACCTGACACATATATAGTAAAATTCTATATAAAGTCACACCACTTCCGGGATCTCACGAGATGCGTAACTGCGCATGTGTAACTTCAGTGTGCTGCGCTTTTTATGTGGAGAAGGACGTGGTCCATAATTCTCCTGTGTAGCATCTTAATAAAATTACTACGTAGTAGTAATATTTAATGATTGAAATATATCATTAATAAAAATTATATTATTAAATAATATCTCGTGTGTACGAGAAACAAAAATTATATTATTAAACTACCGTATTTATTCTAATAGACGCCCCGGGGTCGAATGCATTTTTAAAATAGGGGGCGTCTATTAGAGAAACGAATTTCCGAGTTTTATAGCCGTTAGATGAGGTTAATTTGATGAAACAGACTATAGAAATATACACGTGCAATGTCAATATACATTACCTAATGAAATGTAAGAAGATAAGATAATAAGATAAGAAAACTTTATTTGAATTCGGTTTTTGTATAACAATAAACACAAGCTCTCAGGAGCTTTTTACCGAATATAAATGTCTCTGATATCGGTAAATTAGTGTGTGTTGGGTTGGTCTGACCTTAATTTATAAATTCCATCTAGAAACGTGCATGGAGCAGCAAATGGAGTTTAATTTTGAAAGTTCTATTCGAGGTTATCAGGTATATAAATCAATCTGGACATACGAGATCGGCGAGAAACTTCGTTGTGACAGAGAAGAAAATAATCCAAATGACAAATATGCTGTGAAACTCGTTCGAAATGATGGAAATAAAGAACAATGTGTAGGACATGTGCCCATCGAACACAGCAAAGTATTTAATTTTTTTCTTAAAAGAGAAGGCAAACTATTTGCAACTGTAACCGGCAACAAGTTTTTCAATATAGGATTATAATTACACATTTTCGGGACAAGCTGCTGATGTTGAAAAATTAAGAACTTTACTAAAGCCCACTGCTATTTAAAATGGAATCTAAGAATAAAGCTAGACAAAAATATAATTTTGCTTTTAAGTTGAGAGTAATTAAATTTGCCGAAGAAAAGGGAAAACATGCGGCAGCCAAGTTCTTTAATGTTGACAGAAAACGTTTTTGTTTACCTGGACAATTATTGCTGATTAGTGATGCGTAAAACTCTTCAAACGCTGTAACTATTTTGGGAACTTTAACATGCTGTGTTGTTGATTAGATACCGATAAGTGGAGTTTACATTTTATGAAATGGGGGCGTTAATGAGAAGTCAAAATGCTCTATAGGCCTGAATAAGGGAGGGGGGGGGGGAGGGGGCGTTAATTAGAAAGGGGGCTTTAATTAGAAGAAATACGGTATATCTTGTGTGTACGGGAAAATAATATATATATATATTTTTTTGTTTTCCCTTTACAAAATCTCGCGTGCACGAGATTCTAGTATAAAACCAAAATGACAGACGCTATGCTTTCTAAGAGTGAGAAAGCCACAGTTAAAAGGCCTACGACGTCAAAGATGGAAAGTAAGGGAAAAGGTAAAGGGGAAGCCAAGAAAAAACCCTTTGAGAAAGATCCATCACTTTCAAAAGAGAGTGAAAAAGTTGATTGTCAAATGGCTTCTACATGCAGTACTAGCGGCGTGGCCGGCAGTAGTGAGCCACCCTTAACTGATATTATGGGTGGTTTAATGACTATCCAAAATGAACAAAATACTCAAAAACTTAACATGAAAAACATCCAAAGTAAAGTGCTTGAAATGTACAATGATTGCGATGACGCAGAGTACGATGAACAAGATGAATTTTTCTACGATGTCGATGATAATAACAACGATGTTGAATCTCGACAATATGGAGAACGAGCCTCCAAATAAACGTAGAAACACTTATGACAATAGCACTGAAACCGCTGCATGTCAGTTTAGTTTTATAGGAGCGGCTCGTAGTTTCAAACTGAAAGAGAATGTTGACAAGAAGGTCAACGATGAGTTAACAGACATGATAAATGTCATTCTTAGAGAAGGTATATCAGATGAGAAATACAAGGACTTGTTAAAAACAGTTTTGCGTCCTGATAATTGTTCGTCTCTCACAAGAACTCTAAACTCAACCAACTTATATGGAATTGGTTAAGTCCATATACTAAGTCGCATGACGTCAATATACAACAACACCAACATGTCATTATCAAAGCTTCTATTAATGTTGTAAAAATGTTGGAGAAGCTTGATAAAATGAAAATTAATAAAGAATCATCAGATTCTGACATTCAGGAATGTATTGATCTTGGCCTGGGATCTATTGGACTGATGGCCTAGTATAACAGACTAACTAATTTAAAACGTAAAGAGGTTAACAGACCTGATCTTGAACAAAATTATCATCACTTGTGTTCCCCTAATGTAGCTTTTACTGATATGCTTTATGGGGATGATATATCAAAGAATGTGAAAGAAATACAGGATGTCAATCGTGTTGGGAAAAAGATTGGAAAGTTTCCAGCAAGTAACTTTAGAGGCCGTGGTAATTACAGAGGCCGTAGTAGTACTCGGGGCAGAGTTGGTCGAGGTACCAGAGCTAGAGGCCGTGGAGGTCCTGGTCCCAGAGGTCGTCATAGTGGACGAGGCTTTGCTTTACACAATCAAGTCAAAAAATTTCAATGTTTCTCAGTAGAAAAGGTATGTCAGACATCTAATTTCAGTATTAATACAAATAAGAAATTTCATGCAGGTATACTGAAAAATTATTCCAATAACTGAAAAAAACTTACTTCAGATAAAAATATTTTAGATATTGTACTTAATTGTCACATTGAATTTATTGACAATCCACCAGTTCAAAATGGTACGCCATATCAAAGAATTTTTGATAAAAATCTAATAAATATTTTAGAAAAAGAAATAAATAATTTACCGGTACTTAGTATTGGAGTTATTAAACAAGTGGCATTTGATGAACATCAATATATTTCTCCAATATTTACTGTTCCTAAAAAAGATAAAAATTAATATAGAATGTTTTAAATTTAAAAGAATTGAACGAGTATATTGAGCCTCATCATTTCAAAATGGAAACATTTGAAAGTGCTCTAAAATTGATAAAACCTTTTAGCTATTGTGCATCAATATATTTACGACATGCATATTATTCTATTAATATTGCAGAAAATGATCAAATGTTTTTACGATTCCAATGGAAGGAAAAAAATTATCAGTATACCTGTTTGCCTAATGGTATTACAAGTGCACCAAGAATATTTACTAAACTTATGAAACCAGTTTATTCTACATTACTTCAATATGGACATAAAAATGTGGCATATATTGATGACTCGTTATTGATTGATGATACTCCATTAAAATGTACTAATAACGTAAAAGACACTGTTTGTTTATTACAAAATTTAGGATTTTTTATACATGAGAAAAAATCTGTATTTATCCCAACACAGATGATAACATTTCTTGGAAATGTGATTGATTCTGTAAGTATGACAGTCACACTTCCAAATAAAAAAGTTGACCGCATTAAAGATGAATGTTTACGTTTACAAAAGAAAAATAAAACATTAAATAGAGAGGTATCTAGAGTCATAGGTATTTTAGTTTCATCCTTTTCTGCAGTAGACTATGGAACTTTACACAATAGAATCTTAGAAAAAGAAAAAAATTATGCATTAAAAAAGTCATTTGGAAATTATAATGAATATATGAATGTAACTAATAACATGAAATCAGAATTAAAATGGTGGTCAGATAATATACACAGTCAAAATAGAGTAATTGATCGTGGAAATGCAGACAATTCTATCACAACAGACGCTTCTCTTGAAGGTTGGGGGGGGGGGGGGGGGGGCTGTTGAGACTTTTGATGGAAATATCAAAGCAAATGGTCGATGGAATCAAGAAGAAAAGGTTTATCACATTAATTATTTAGAGCTCTTGGCTATTTTATATGCATTAAAGGCTCTATGTAAAGACAAAAACAGTTTACATGTACAAATACTAACTGATAATACAAGTGCAGTAGCCTATATTAATAATATGGGTGGTATTAAATCAGAAGATTTAAATTCATTATCTAAAGATATTTGGAATTGGTGTTGTGATAAGAATATTTGGCTATCTGCTGCACATATTCCTGGGAAATGTAATCCAGCTGATTTATAATTTAGAGTTTTCAATGATAATGTAGAATGGATGCTGGATTCAAATGTATTTTTGCAACTAGCAAAATTATGGGGTAAACCAACAATGGATCTGTTTGCGTCAAGATTAAATTGTCAGATATCAAAATTTGCATCATGGAAACCAGATCCTGATGCAGTAGTAATAGATGCATTCAGTTTTCCTTGGTCAAATGAATACTATTATATGTTTCCACCCTTTTCTTTGATAACTAGGTGTGTACAGAAGATTATCAACGACCAATCAGAATGCCTTATAATACTTCCATTGTGGCCAACTCAGATTTGGTATCCTCTTGTCATGGAACTTTTAATACAAAGACCAGTTCTGTTACCACGCAAACGGAAATTATTATCTATTCCTCAGACAGACAAAATTCATCCATTACAAAATCAAATGCGCCTGATAGCATGTCGACTATCAGGAGAAATTACGAAAGTGAAGGAATTTTGAGAAATGCAACCAACATCATGCTTGCATCTTGGCGAAGAAGTACGCAGAAGCAATATGCAACAAACATCAGTAAATGGATTTTGTTCTGTGACACAAGGAAGATTAATTCAGTATGCCCAACTTTAAGCCAAGTTTTAGAATTTTTAAATTCACTTTTTGAATCTGGGCTAAGTTATAGTGCTATTAATTCAGCGAGATCTGCCTTGTCAGCTTATGGTATAAATTTTAATCATGTACCAGTTGGATCTAATGCAATTATTATAAGGTTTATGAAAGGAGTGTATAATTTAAGGCCTTCTGAACCCAAATATTGTAAAACTTGGGATGTTTCAAATGTTTTGGGTTATTTACGAAAATTGTCTCCCATTAAATTTATTTCATTAAAAGATTTAACTTTGAAATTAGTCATGTTAATAGCAATAATTACAGCTAGTAGAGTTCAATCTCTTCATTTACTGACCTTAAATGGTTTAGAAAAGAATGTTCATTCATATACTATATTTTTTGATGGATTGTTGAAACAAAACAGACCAAGTTGGTCACAAAATTGTATAGAACTTTTTGCATATCCTCCAGATAGGAGGTTATGTGTGACTTTTGTTTTGAAGGAGTATTTAAAACGAACAGCTGCTTTGAGAAAAGAATGTAAAAAACTATTTATTAGTTATATAAAACCTCATGGACAGGTGTCACGATATACCATTAGTAGATGGTTAAAAATTGTAATGACACGAGGAGGTATTGATGTGAAAAAATGTTCATCTCATAGTGTACGGTCAGCAGCTGTATCCAAGGCTAGTGCTAAATTTGTTTCTGTTGACAAAGTTTTAAAAGTGGCAGGATGGTCTAACGCAAAAACATTTGCTAAGTTTTATAAAGAAAAACCTATAGAGACAAGTAGTTCAGTTTTTCAAAATGTTGTTTTGAAACCTTTGTTTACAGATTTATTTCTGCTGAGAACATTTATTATTTATATGTTGTAATCACTTTTGTTATATTTTATCATTAGGTGGTAGTATTTTAGTATTGATTGACTCAGATTGTGCTCTTTGAAATCTCGTGAGATCCCGGAAGTGGTGTGACTTTATATAGAATTCAAAAACTAAACGAGACTTACCTTGGTTAAGTCGATGTTTGGTTGGAATTCTATATGGAAGTCACTACACCACTGAAGGGATCAAACGCCCACCACTTTCCCTCCCTTTTTTGAAGGTATTATTCTTTGATTTTTTCTACTTCAGTGGTGATATATTTTTGGTTATTTTTTGTATATTATATTAGTTTTGTGTTTGTATACTTTTTGAATACATGTATGTACAAATTGTTCTGAATATTGTATCATATTATGCACAATCATCATCTTTGAAGACTGAAGTTACACATGCGCAGTTACGCATCTCGTTTGATCCCTTCAGTGGTGTAGTGACTTCCATATAGAATTCCAACCAAACATCGACTTAACCAAGGTAAGTCTCGCTTAGTTTTTGAATTATGCATCTTGGTGTGAAAATATTGGTTGTCGATATTACGATATGGTTGGATGATTAATAATGTTGTTGTTATTCAAAGTAGCAACGTGAGACCAGAACCTTAAGGATAATGTGACAGCCTTGCAATAGTTTATATCTACTCATTACTTACTAATATCACTGACCACCATTATTCTGAAGCCTATATCTATTTTCCACCTGTCCGTATTTAAAAAAACCAGCCAATTATGCCGCCTTATTTTCTGAAATAAACATTATCTTAGAAACAACAGGTAACTCTCGGTAATGCTTACAGAACGACAACTGCGTGTGTTTGTATGTGTGTACTACTGAACGTATATTGCTAAGCTTATTTCCTATAATAATGTTATCATCAAACCGGCATTTTAAGCTCCGCTTTCATTGGCGGAAAGAGTCAGTTCGGTCATACTGGCATCCCAAGCAATGTTTTTTCTTGCTATATAGCATATAACATGACGCTACCCATAAAATCAACGGAGAACAAAAATAGGACACATGCGTGTTGCTAAGGTATAACACCGGTGAAATGTCTGTCTACATATAAGTTCTTTGTTTTCATAAATAAAGTTTTATTGAAAAATAATGACAAATATCGGAAGGATGAAGTTGATCGTCTGTAATGTCGCAATTCTTAACTTTTTTTAGTAACGACTGTTGTTTTCGTCTGTGTCTTGTTACTATGCTATTTCCATCATAGATTTAAAAAAGGCAAATACATTTTGCTTTATTTTGAAGTACAAGAAAGTAACTTCAAAGGTGGGTGATGTGAGGCCATGAATATACTCTTATATCTCAGGGGACGCATGGACAATTGTTGTTCGTACATTTGAAGAATAAAATTTAAGAAAAAAAAAGGAAATAGGCTGAAGGCACTAAAGTAATGTTTATATTCTGATTTCTTTTTAATAAAGTAAAATAAAAATGATATGCAATTGTAGTACAATATAAAATTATTGTGTTTTAATATAATATGAACAAATAGTTATTAATACATAATGTGGTTTTTTGTTTGTTTCAGATATAAAATAACCAATCGTAATTCTTCGTCTGGTGTGATTTTGATAATAATGTTTTCAAAAGATTTCCCACAAAAAAAAACAATTTAAGAAGAGTCCGTAAGTCGAAGAAGGACAAACAACACAATGGCCAAAGGAAAAAAGGACAAACAACACTATGGCAAAAAGAAAAAAGGACAAAAGAACAAACAACGATCGTCCTTATGTATGACTTTGATAGGTAACCTAGCGCTGAATAGTCACCTACTGTTTGCTTTTGTGTATTCAGAATGAAAATAACAATTACTATGTCCTTCATCCTTTACTATTCGGACGGACACACTTTGTCAAGAGTGTAATGGATAGACGAAGGAGAAGCTTATCACCGTGATGTGCATCGTCTCGCGTTTTTGGTGGAACGTAGATATATAATATAGGGCGAATAACCTTCATGAAGCATTATTAAAAGTCTGAAAATACGTGTGTACAAATATAGATATTTGGGGGGAAATGGTTTATTCTCCAAATGTCGATTTTAAATTTTAATCTTTGTCAGAATAAAGATTGCGCGAGAACACTTAAGAATATACAAATAATGTTACTTGGCTGTGTACTTCTCACCAAATTTTCGAATTTAACTGACCAAGTCTTGAAAATGTGTAATACGACTAAACATGACAATCAATTACGATTATGATATAAATCTTCTAAAATTACCTCTAGATTTATAAATGATACCATTGCTGGGGGGCTTATATTAAGTGTGTATATAATTTTGTACACGAATTCTCATTGAGAAAGTCGCCGTCTAAATCCAAATCAATCAATAATATTCACATATTTAATATTTATCAGTACCCCTGGGAGGATAACACTAGTTTTGGACTGCATGGTAGTTCCCCAGGATATCATTAACACTATTTTAGATTTGTAATCATTTAGTTTTTGACTGTTAGTTCCCCGGGATATCATTAACACTATTTTAGATTTGCAATCATTAAATTTAAGAAATTATTTTCATACTTATGTTGATCTCCCTCCAGAATAAACAGTGGTAGCTGGAATAGACAATACAAAGAGATAATACATTTTCCTGGAATAGACTATACTAAGCGATAAGACATTTTCCTGGAATAGACTATACTAAGAGATAATATATTTTCCTGGAATAGACTATACTAAGAGATAAGACATTTTCCTGGAATAGACTATACTAAGAGATAATACATTTTCCTGGAATAGACTATACTAAGGGATAAATACATTTTCATGGAATAGACAATACTAAGAGATAAGACATTTTCCTGGAATAGACTATGCTAAGAGATAAGACATTTTCCTGGAATAGACTATGCTAAGAGATAAGAAACTTTCCTGGAATAGACTATACTAAGATATAAGGCATTTTCCTGGAATAGACTATACTAAGAGATAAGACATTTTCCTGGAATAGACTATACTAAGAGATAAGACATTTTCCTGGAATATACTATACTAAGGGATAAGACATTTTCCTGGAATAGACTATACTAAGAGATAAGAAATTTTCCTGGAATAGATTATACTAAGAGATAAGACATTTTCCTGGAATAGACTATACTAAGAGATAAGACATTTTCCTGGAATAGATTATACTAAGAGATAAGAAATTTTCCTGGAATGGACTATGCTAAGAGATAAGACATTTTCCTGGAATAGACTATCCTAAGAGATAAGATATTTTCCTGGAATAGACTATACTAAGAGATAAGAAATTTTCCTGGAATAGATTATACTAAGCGATAAGACATTTTCCTGGAATAGACTATACTAAGAGATAAGACATTTTCCTGGAATAGACTATACTAAGAGATAAGACATTTTCCTGGAATAGACTATACTAAGAGATAAATACATTTTCCTGGAATAGACTATACTAAGAGATAAGACATTTTCCTGGAATAGACTATGCTAAGAGATAAGACATTTTCCTGGAATAGACTATTCTAAGAGATAAGACATTTTCCTGGAATAGACTATACTAAGAGATAAGAAACTTTGCTGGAATAGACTATACTAAGAGATAAGACATTTTCCTGGAATAGACTATACTAAGAGATAAGACATTTTCCTGGAATAGACTATACTAAGAGATAAGACATTTTCCTGGAATAGACAATACTAAGGGAAAAGACATTTTCCTGGAATAGACTATACTAAGAGATAAGAAATTTTCCTGGAATAGATTATACTAAGAGATTAGACATTTTCCTGGAATAGACTAAACTAAGAGATAAGACATTTTCCTGGAATAGATTATACTAAGAGATAAGACATTTTCCTTGAATATACTATACTAAGAGATAAGACATTTTCATGGAATAGACTATACTAAGAAATAAGACATTTTCCTGGAATAGACTATATTAAGAGATAAGAAATTTTCCTGGAATAGATTATACTAAGCGATAAGACATTTTCCTGGAATAGACTTTACTAAGAGATAAGAAATTTTCCTGGAATAGACTATACTAAGAGATAAGACATTTTCCTGGAATAGACTATACTAAGAGATAAGACATTTTCCTGGAATAGACTATACTAAGAGATAATACATTTTCCTGGAATAGACTATACTAAGCGATAAGACATTTTCCTGGAATAGACTATACTAAGAGATAATATATTTTCCTGGAATAGACTATACTAAGAGATAAGACATGTTCCTGGAATAGACTATACTAAGAGATAATACATCTTCCTGGAATAGACTATACTAAGAGATAAATACATTTTCCTGGAATAGACAATACTAAGAGATAAGACATTTTCCTGGAATAGACTATGCTAAGAGATAAAACATTTTCCTGGAATAGACTATACTAAGAGATAAGACATTTTCCTGGAATAGACTATACTAAGAGATAAGACATTTTCCTGGAATAGACTATACTAAGGGATAAGAAATTTTCCTGGAATAGATTATAATAAGAGATAAGACTTTTCCTGGAATAGACTATACTAAGAGATAAGACATTTTCCTGGAATAGACTATGCTAAGAGATAAGACATTTTCCTGGAATAGATTATACTAAGAGATAAGACATTTTCCTGGAATGGACTATACTAAGAGATAAGAAATTTTCCTGGAATAGATTATACTAAGCGATAAGACATTTTCCTGGAATAGACTATACTAAGAGATAAGAAATTTTCCTGGAATAGACTATACTAAGAGATAAGACATTTTCCTGGAATAGACTATACTAAGAGATAAGACATTTTCCTGGAATAGACTATACTAAGAGATAATACATTTTCCTGGAATAGACTATACTAAGCGATAAGACATTTTCCTGGAATAGACTATACTAAGAGATAATATATTTTCCTGGAATAGACTATACTAAGAGATAAGACATTTTCCTGGAATAGACTATACTAAGAGATAATACATCTTCCTGGAATAGACTATACTAAGAGATAATACATCTTCCTGGAATAGACTATACTAAGAGATAAATACATTTTCCTGGAATAGACTATGCTAAGAGATAAGACATTTTCCTGGAATAGACTATACTAAGAGATAAATACATTTTCCTGGAATAGACAATACTAAGAGATAAGACATTTTCCTGGAATAGACTATGCTAAGAGATCAGACATTTTCCTGGAATAGACTATACTAAGAGATAAGGCATTTTCCTGGAATAGACTATACTAAGAGATAAGACATTTTCCTGGAATAGACTATACTAAGAGATAAGACATTTTCCTGGAATAGACTATACTAAGAGATAAGACATTTTCCTGGAATAGACTATACTAAGAGATAAGACATTTTCCTGGAATAGACTATGCTAAGAGATAAGACATTTTCCTGGAATAGATTATACTAAGAGATAAGACATTTTCCTGGAATGGACTATACTAAGAGATAAGACATTTTCCTGGAATAGACTATCCTAAGAGATAAGACATTTTCCTGGAATAGACTATACTAAGAGATAAGACATTTTCCTGGAATAGATTATACTAAGCGATAAGACATTTTCCTGGAATGGACTATACTAAGAGATAAGACATTTTCCTGGAATAGACTATCCTAAGAGATAAGACATTTTCCTGGAATAGACTATACTAAGAGATAAGACATTTTCCTGGAATAGATTATACTAAGCGATAAGACATTTTCCTGGAATAGACTATACTAAGAGATAAGACATTTTCCTGGAATAGACTATACTAAGAGATAAGACATTTTCCTGGAATAGACTATACTAAGAGATAATACATTTTCCTGGAATAGACTATACTAAGAGATAAATACATTTTCCTGGAATGGACTATGCTAAGAGATAAGACATTTTCCTGGAATAGACTATGCTAAGAGATAAGACATTTTCCTGGAATAGACTATTCTAAGAGATAAGACATTTTCCTGGAATAGACTATTCTAAGAGATAAGACATTTTCCTGGAATAGACTATACTAAGAGATAAGAAACTTTGCTGGAATAGACTATACTAAGAGATAAGGCATTTTCCTGGAATAGACTAGACTAAGGGAAAAGACATTTTCCTGGAATAGACTATACTAAGAGATAAGATATTTTCCTGGAATAGACTATACTAAGAGATAAGAAATTTCCTGGAGTAGATTATACTAAGAGATAAGACATTTTCCTGGAATAGACTAAACTAAGAGATAAGACATTTTCCTGGAATAGATTATACTAAGAGATAATAAATTTTCCTGGAATAGACTATACTAAGAGATAAGACATTTTCCTGGAATAGACTATATTAAGAGATAAGAAATTTTCCTGGAATAGATTATACTAAGCGATAAGACATTTTCCTGGAATAGACTATACTAAGAGATAAGACATTTTCATGGAATAGACTATACTAAGAGATAAGACATTTTCCTGGAATAGACTATACTAAGAGATAAGACATTTTCCTGGAATAGATTATACTAAGAGATAAGACATTTTCCTGGAATAGATTATACTAAGAGATAAGACATTTTTTTTTTTTTTCATCTTCATTGCTTGATTTTCAAACTTAGATTTATAAATGTATGTAGGGGTCCAGAAGCAGATAGGAGGTAAAGTGCACCATATTGATTTTGGTATCTCTGATGCTTTCAAGCCTTCTTCGTCAAAATGTGTCGAATTTCAAATATTTTATATCACTGTATTGTTCGTTTTTTAATTCAGATATGTCAGACATTACGATTGATGACAATGTATAATATATTGTTGACGTCCGTAACTGATATTAATATCGTAGTCATGGTATTGATATGGTTTGCTTTGACGTCACTATTTACCTAAATATCACATATCCTTGTATTTATTCATTTATAGGTAAATAATAAAATCATTTAATGTTGGTTTATATAAATCCTGTTAAAATCTTTCTTTTATTTTGCCAAAAGCATATTCTACATTAGGATTGCCTTACTTTAGATTTTGCACATCCAATCCTTACTTCCGGTGTGCTTCCATCTTGATCCATAGCAATTTTTCCCATGGCATCTCGTGATTTGTATTAAAAGTAATTATTTTGTCAAAGAAGTACATTTTAAAAAGAGTTTGAAGATACCAAAGGGGTAATCAGAATCCGAAAGTCGAAGAAGGACATTGGTAGCATACATTTTTTTATGATTGTTTATATTTGTATTTCACCTCCGGATTTATTGGTTTTTGGTTCCGTGTACATATTCCTCATGGTTAACTGAGGTCCAGTATTATGCAGGCAAACACTATAAAAAGATAGCATTGTTCAAGAAAGTTTCCAGAAAAATTGAGACACTTTTGTTCCAGATAAAGAGCACCGGTTTCTCCATACATGCACACACTAGACACTAATTTCCGTCCAGTTCTAAGGACTAGTTGTGTGTTGTAACCGTTCTTCCCGCACAACTAGAGGGCGCCTCTTTCGGAAAGTTTGTACATTGTCACCGCGAAAATAGATCATATATCTGTTCCCTGTGGTTCCTTCGGGGGCTACACCAATAAAAAGTGCCTGAAATATGCTTTATGGCTTGTTAAATAATAGTATGACGTCGACTATTTTTTTTTTATACAACAACCAACAATGAAACCGGGATTGCCGATTGCCAACAGGTGCCGGTACCATAGAAGATTAGAGTTCTTTTGTCCGTATTCTCACAATACAACAAGAAGTACGTTATCCCATTTTCATGCAGTCTTCATAAAATCGACGATCGCATTATGCATGTTTTGGTGAGGAAGATCTTTGTGGATTTGAAATCTAGTTTGCTTTACAATTCGAGGAAATATATAAAGATCAATTACACGTTTGCTTGACGTTATTTTCTGAAATCTTTAGTTGCATCGTAACATGAAAGAAGCGGAAATTCTCTTTGAAAATCCCCTAGCGCTAGTAAATACCAGTTTAGCTTTCGCACTTACGTTCTAAGTCAGGCAAACCTCGCGATGAACTGGCCTCGAACTTATTACCTCTTTTATGAGAGATTAGTGGTTATAATAGATGTTCACTAGCATCCCGAAACCCTAGAGTATCACGGGGATTAGATTGCATGTCAATTTTGTAACACTTCACTGCAACTATATGAGGTGTATCAAATGTACAACTTCGAACAATATATATTAATTTATTTTCATTAAATCTTTGATTAATGTCGCCACATAAAATTTAAATAATGAGTTCTGTATTAAGGGAAAACGATTCGTTTCCATTGCAGAATTAATACTACGTTGTTGTAATAATATTAAAGATTTGTTGAGATAGGACAATGCTTAATCAATTCCTTTGTGATATATATTTTTATAAGTGTTGTTTCACATAACATAGCATACCCTTGTTCATAATTTAGGCATGTGCATTTGTTTAATGCATAAGGGAAATCTAAATGGGTGGGACATTAAAGGACATTCAGTCTCATCATCATCACAACGGAGCAATGGGGAATTCGTTATTTGTTTTGAGTGAGTGAGTGAGTGAGTGAGTGAGTGATCGATTGTTGCTTAACGCCAACTCAGCAATTTTTTCAGCTATAACAAGTTAATTTTCAATGAACTGATGATGAAGTCCGCTTTGTACCAGACCAACACGCTTAGTTGGGTTTTTATAGTGCTAGTACACTGAAACAACAGTCCGTGGATAGACATGTCGCCTCACTCGGACACATTATCCTGATTCCGAGCCAACCAGTGTTTGTTCTATCTCCTTAATGCTACGTGCTTAGAGGAGGAGCAACAAATACCAATTTTGTAGTCTTTGGTTTGACCCGATCGGGGCTTGAACCCATGATCTATCGCATTAGAAGCAAGCACGCTAACCATTACACCACCGATGCAGTTTCAATTCAGTGTTCAAGACGCGTTTTCTGGAATAATCTTCATCAGGTACACTCCAATTCAATACGATGATTCCAAATATATTCCTACGCAACATTATTGACTGTGTCAAACCAAATGACATTATATAAAGTGAAACATAGATAATAAAACGTGTTCATTTCATTATTTGTTTTAGTTTACTAATTATCGTAAAATTAGAATAAACTTGCATTGGTATTTACGTCGTGTTATTTCAAAAATATTTTAACCTTACGCATTACATATATATAAATAGAATTATACTCCCTGATCTTCAATGTACTTTACAAATTATGACGCTACAAGACTAAATCGACTCAATAATGCTTATAAAGTGACATGATTATATTTTAGGGGAAAGGTGGCTTTCGGTAAAATAGATTATTACATAAAGCGTACGTCATCATCACAAACTGGTTGATCGTTAGGAAATATTCATTTTTCAAATGGCAATCGATCTTTATTCTTTTATGTAAGTGTTTTCTTTCCTCTATCACAAACACGACTGTTACATGTCTTGACTATATGAGTAACACGGCGGGTGTCTTATAGGAAACAGTAACTGCTTACCCTTCGCGAACACTCTGGTTTTCTTGGTTGTGTCAGTGTTGCTAAGCTCTGGTTTTCTTGGTTGTGTCAGTGTTGCTAAGCTCTGGTTTTCTTGGTTGTGTCAGTGTTGCTAAGCTCTGGTTTTCTTGGTTGTGTCAGTGTTGCTAAGCTCTGGTTTTCTTGGTTGTGTCAGTGTTGTTAAGCTCTGGTTTTCTTGGTTGTGTCAGTGTTGCTAAGCTCTGGTTTTCTTGGTTGTGTCAGTGTTGCTAAGCTCTGGTTTTTCTGGTTGTGTCAGTGTTGCTAAGCTCTGGTTTTCTTGGTTGTGTCAGTGTTGCTAAGTTGTGTCAGTGTTGCTAAGCTTTTTCGTTTTCTGTGTTGTTTGTTTGTTTTGTTGTGTTTTTGTTTTTGTTGTTGTTTGCCTTCGTTCTGTGTCATGTGCCCATTGTTGCCTGTGTCTCTTGAGTGTCCATTCTGGATTACCAATTCAGTTTTCTATAAAGTTTATATATACATATGTAATATTTGTTGCTTTCTGAAAATCTCGTGGGAAAAGATACTTTTCAGAAAGTAGGTAAATTTATCCTCTATTTTCTTCAAATAACTTTTTTATAAGAAGCAAAAAGAAAAAATGTGAACACACCATTAACTTAACGTAAGTATTACATTAGAATTTTCAATTAGATATTATCTCATTGACGCAAATCAGCTATACCCACAGGTACAACGAAACTACGAAGGAATATCTAACTATCAATGTCGATAATGATATATGCATAAACAATTTATGTTATTTGTGTTTGCTTACGTATAGTGGTGTCCAACACATATTGTGTTGTGTTTTTGTTTTGTTTTGCTTCGTTTTGTGTACTCTATGAAGCCAATTTCTCTGTATTGTCCATTTTTTATGTTCCCTTCTGTATTCTCAAATGATATTAAGTTGCTTGATCAGAAACATTTTTTTTCGGAATAAATTCGAGCAGTAAATTTGTAAACGATAATCAACTCACGACCAACATCACTCGTTGAACATCATTTACGACCATTTTTTTTAGTTTTTTGTGTTGTCATATTAGGTGTCTTTACGTTCAGAGTTCCGTGTTGCGATATCCGTTACAATTTCCGCATGAAAACGATGCTCGGTTCGTCTTTACTTCCTGTTGTTTGTAGGAGGACTCATGTTTTATTCACGTTATTTGTGTTTGTTTGTGTATATTGGTGTCCAACACATAATTATGTTGTGTTTTTGTTTTGTTTGTTTGTTCGTCTTGTGTCTTGTGTACCCTATGTTACCAGTTTCTCTGGATTATCCATTTGTGAGTGCCCCATCGGTATTCTCTAATGTTTATTTATTTTATGGTTGCTAATATAGACAGAATTATGAACTAAGAATTGGATCATATGAATTTGTATTTTGTCACAGCGTTTAACATGGGTTCCTTGTATAGAAGGTCCTTCTACTTCTAGCACTATTAAAAGATGTCATTCTCATGGTAGAAGTGCGGTGAATATATGAACTTTATATCCATCCCCAAAGAATCGAGAATATTATACATTTATAGACAAAAATCATTCTTTCAGAACAAATTATTAGATCAAATTTTAACGATTAGCAAATTAAAGCAAGTATAATATTATTTTAATTCCCATGTTGTCAATGCAATTTTGCTCGAACAAATTACTTACAACACAAACATAGATACTCTTTACAAAGTTACTTAATACAAGACTTGTCTCTTTATTATGATTATCTAATAGTTCAAAGGTGTTTGTAGCTGTAAAATACAGAATGAAAGTATTTGCAGCAAGTTACGAGGAAAACAAATGATCTGGTTTTGTTAGTTATTATGGGATAAGTAGGTTGAGAGTCAAAATGCTATCTATTTCGAGACCCCAGTTAAAGATTGTTTGTTTCCTGATTTTTATTACCCCCTTATAAATAATTGTCAATAAATCTACAGTATAACGCTGGAAAAATAGTTCTAAAAATATGTTTATGGTTCGCCCTCGGAGTAAATATCTAAAATCGAGTCTATTTATATATATACATCATAGTTACTGAACTATTGTGTTTATTGCATTGAAGACCAGAATCTGACACATACAATATAAATGCATAGACATTTTTAATCAGGATCATTGAAGGTTTCCCTAGGCGTTATCACCTTCGTTATTACCTAATTTGAATTGACTACAGCAATTGTTTGAATGATGTTCAACTTATAATGAGAAATAAAATGAGATTATAAGTAACATTGTAATTACATAAATAGTAAACAAACAAATATCCGTGTATAGACCAGTAGTACCAGTCTATACACGGTTTTTGGACCGGTCTATATCAGCATTCCAGTCTATATCGCGGAATAGTGAAGGTCACGTGGAGAGTTTTCAGCCAATTAAATGTATGATTTTTATTCTGATATGCAATAAATATCTTTATTTCTTCATAAAACATATACATCGGTATAGAGAAATGCATATTAAGTAGTATATTTTCAAGCTATATTTATGATTTTCCTCAACAGATTCTATAATTGTAAAATCGTTGGAAAATAACTATATACAATTCACTCCAAAACCACCAAGTATAAAATAGGCATAAACTTAAACCTATTGACGATAGTTTTTGGTTACCTTAGTTACTGCCAAGGTATGTGTGGGGCGTCGCGTGGACTCAATTTGATATACACGTTTTTGCTATTTTAGGAAACAACTATTTAAATACCTTATCTTGTTCTCGTGTATAAAATTAATGATTGCATTGTGGCTAAAATGATGATGTGTTTATGAAAAGAAAGTTTTAGCAGGGATGGCCAACAATTCTAGCAATATCAACAAAACGAACAATCACCACCTCTTGACCTAAATTAATTCAACATAAACATAAAGATGTCGCGACATGTGGAGTTGGAAATCCAGTTCCTGGCTTGGGACAGGAACAAAATGTTGCGGGCTTAAAACGACGAATGGGATCCCATCGCCCCCTCTTGATAGTTGTTCTGTGGGATCCCATCCCCCACCTCTTGATAGTTGGTCTGTGGGATCCCATCCCCCCTCTTGATAGTTGGTCTGCAACTGCAATGTATATACTTTGTATAAACAAACGATGAAAAAACTGTTTATGCATTTGTGATATTTATAACCTGCTAAATAGGGTCAAACTAAACATTGCGATTTGCTTCATTACTTTGCAAAAACATAGCACAAATGAATACCAGTTCTACTAAATAAACGTTAGAGAATACCGTTAGTTGTAAGAGAAATCTCATAATACAACTTGACCGTATAAAAAGCCATAACAAGTCAATTACCACGTCGTCCACTATAGATAATTAATATATCGCGGTCACAAGTGATCCTACAAATAAACATTTATTACCGAGGAATTGACAAACTGATGACGATCTTCCTTCGGGGATCTGACCATTTTATCTCCCTTTGCGAAACCTTGTGATCTGTTCCTAAATCTCGCGAGACCTCCTATTAATATAATTGAATGCGTTTAGGTCAATCTTGACTAAGGTTTGTCATTTATTGCTCAACCTTGCAGTCATATTTGAGAATTTGCGATAACATCACACAATCAAGGGCTGTTAAAAGCTATTGATAAGAATATCGCTAACGATCATTAAATTCTACCTTTATTGTATTTACGGAATATGACGTAACAATTAAAACACTCCTGGTATTGCTATCAACTCTTTAATGCTTCACTCGGAAATATTGTTGTATTGTGTTGTGCAATGTTTTTTTTTCATGTAATGCACAAAAGGTTTCAAAATATGTAATATCAAAGCTGAACTTCAAATGATTAACAAAATATAGAATGTTGTACGTGCATATTAATATTTCACAAAAAAAGATACAATAACAATATTCATTCGATAAAATTGAAAAATAAATACCCCTTTAGACATTTTAGTGCACTTGGGTGATCGAGTTTTCGTAAGCATGTTTGTACATATATGAAATAAGTGGAAGGTGGGTGAACTTCTTTTCTAAATAGACACCAAAGAGTTACACTAACTGCACTGTATATCACGTACAATATTAAAAATATCGTCCAAAGTTCATAAGACTAATGATCTATAACAGAGTACTAAATTTTGGTAAGAAATCTGTAGATATCTTAGATTGTGGCGTTTTTTTAAGATCTATGATTTTTGTCTGAATGCTACAAAAGTACTGTTTATTGTTTATGTATTTGCCAAAGATATAACAATTCTTTTAAAAAAAATATTCAATCATATTAATGACATTTTACTTGAATTGGTCCATTCAAACTTTAAGTTAAGATTATTTGCAAATAATTCATTAGCACCTACAAGCCAATAGCCTCTCGTCCTTTACACTGTAGAACCACACATTAGTACGAAGGTGCTTTTAATCCCCGTATTATTATCCCCCAAAAATATTTGATAAACAAAAGTGTAGTATACTATTAAGCTTGATTAATAAAATTGTATCGTTTCTTTCCATATATTTCTATTTATTTGTTGATTTAGCGTTTGGTTAAATTAATTTTCAACACTCTAATGGCAACAGTTTCCGCACCCAATGTGTACTGTATTGCTATTGTAGTCGTATGAGATTGGTTCATGTTATGGCTGATTCGGAAGATTTATGATAAACTAAATGATTACAAATTCCTCCACATTAAATGTTCTTGTTTTGTTCTGAAAAAAGGAAGATTACAAAACGACCTGTTTTGCTTAATTGAATGAGAGCTGGAAGAAATCCACCGCGCGTCGTTATAATTATCAGATGCAAAAAAATTAAAAGATGCTCTCTTGTACAAAAAGTTGTCAAATTGCTTATGTAGACGGTTATTTGTCACTTCATATCAAACTTGAAATACCAGAGATGTTCATGAAATGTTTTAAGCTGCAAAACTATGAACGCGAAGATATTAGTTGTAAAACTTAGATTGTTCCTGACAAAAGAATACGGTATTTAACGTTTCAAATATGGAAAAATGACATAACATATGCAGACTGTTATGTAAATGGAACGCAAAATTGCAACTCGTGCAACAAAAGTAAGTCAACGACGGAAGGAAGTCAAAAATTGTTCTGGAGTTCATATAGAGGTCAGAAAATGGTTTTATGTAAGTGTAATTTACATGTTAGTAAAGAAGATGCAAGCTGAAGATTGATTTTTATTTGTAAGACATTTTTATATGGTATGCTATCAACTTTTACAAATAGGCATTTAACACAACGAAGTCTTGATGCTTAATTGAAAATTAACGTGTAGAAGACAATTAATTAACAAGACATTGTATTTAAGAAACACTGCTCCTACTGCAAGTCACTGAACATCACAGCAAGGAATTGATTCCAGCTACTACTAAATCATATGAACACATTATACAGCGTGGTACATGTTTAAACAATCAATTTTGAATGGCATACAAAGGAACAAACATAAAATTAATGTCACCGGGTAAAAACAAGTTTATCTCTTAGAAAATGCAAAATTATTTCACGTTATGCCATTAATTACAGTCTAACCTATATATAAAGGCCACTCTAGGGAACCTGAAAATGTGGCCTTTATGAACAGTTGCTCTTTATATACAGGTTAAGATTATATGCACTATTCATACATATATGCACTGTTTATAGACCGTGATTTGTTATATAGAGGTGCCCTTTAAGGGAGGTTTGACTGTATTTTATCTTATGTATATTACAATGAACAAGCTTCATGGAAATTCTAAATTAATGTTTCAATAACATCATCTTACTATCAGTACTTATTAATTTCTTATTTAATAGACAGTTCGTATTGCATCTTTTTTTTATGTTGTTACGTATTGTGATGTGTCATGGTTTTATATAGTTTCTGCTGCTGTTGACACGTCCGTGTACTACTTTACTACTTACATGTATCTTAATCATAACCACTGCACCAGGCATGTTTTATCTATAATGTAGTTATTATGCATCATCCCAAATTGCAACTTTCTATGTTGATCATTAAAGTGGAATTAAACCTGCCGTTCCCCATATTGCATCTCTCTAGAAATCAGGACAAAGTAAGGAATGGATGTTTTTTTTAATTTATTAATCACGTAACTGATTAACTACAGGCAGTGTTGTTTAATAATTGCACATATGATGATTACGAATACAATTGATTATGGGCCAAAGGGGGCCATCAGTAGTATCCAGTCTAGGGCATGCAATCATCAAGGGAACATATTTCAATGATTTGAATCCATTTATAGTAATTAATATCTTAACAGAGAGTATTACGATAAACTCAAAGCAATCAGAGATTTGTACGGAACTCACGTGGCAATCCAACCATTTGCAAATCATCCACAGCACAGAAAAAATAAAGACAAAACAGAATAAAAAGTAATAAAAGCTTGGTCAGTGTAAAGTTCCATAAAAGAATTAACTCAACAAACACATGTGCTGTCAATTAAAAGGTTTTAGCAATATCAATCTGTTTATTTTCCCGGTGAATCGTTGTATTTTCTCTACATAAATCTTAAAGCATACACAGCTGACTCACACCACTAGTTTGGTCATAATATATTGGGAATTATCTTAAGACTGTCGAAATACATATATGCATGGTAATACAGCTAGAGGAACCAACTAGGTGTTTGCATGGACTCTTATATTTCTGTCTCAAGTAGAAAGAGCAGAATCAAATTTATCATCAATTGTTTTGATATTGTCAAAATACCGTACTATTTGATGAAATTATTCGTCGAGTTTGGTACTATGGTTTTGTAGAAACAACAAAAGTACTTACTACCTTTTTGTACTCTTATGAGTCAGATATCATCAAGGCTTCTAAAAATAAGGATAGGAAACGTGTGACCAGACCCTATATTTGATTTCAACATTCAATATATAGATGATGTTGTGTCAGTTTACAACGCCAAGTTTAGTGATAAATAATACCTGTAAAATATCACAGTGAATTTCAATGTAAGCATACTGCTGATAGTGGTATATCTGTCTAGTATATTGATAATATTTATCATAAACGTAGTCACTTACTTAATATCCCACTGATAAATTTTCCTTTCTTTAACAGTAACCTTCCCGTCTTCTCTACGTCTGTATCTCAGTTGGTACTCTATTCTTTTTATCACGTACTTTATAACGGGTATCTATTACTCTTGTCTAGCAAACTACTAAGCCATTAGTTATGCTCCAACCGATTGGAAACACGTTTCCAACACAAACCTTAGCTTGTAATGTCCATAACGATTTCCGCATGAAAAAAAGATGTTCGGTTCGTCTTTACCTCCAGTTATTTGTAGGAGGACGTATGTCTTGCTTGGGTGATTTGTGTTTGTTTGCGTATGGTGGTGTCTAACACATATCGTGTTGTGTTTTGGATTTGTCTTTCTTCATCTTGTTGTTTTCTATGCTGCGAGTTTCTCTGGATTGTCCAATTGTTATTGTCCCTTCGGTGTTCTCTAACGTTTATTTACTTAGATTGGCTTTGATCCCAAGATCTGCTTACACCTCTGGGGCATCTTGTCTCAATCTGGGTTTTTGTAAGACTTTATGTTATTCGAGCTTTTCTTCTTTCATTGTTTTTTTTTACCATTATATTTGTTTGGATGTATGCATTTTTCTGGTATTAATACTGACAGAATTTATCATAGACAAATATGTCTTTTTTCCATTATGTCTGCCTTTATTAAAAGATTTGTAGGTGAAAGTAAAGTTAATAGGTGTATCAGTAATGCAGATTCAGACGGGATCAGAGTATCAAGATTTTTGTAAAGACTGCAATGGAAAATACGGTCAAGAAACGTCATTGAACATTAATATATATTTGGAATTACACAGCGTTGTAATGTAAAGCTTTAATTTTGTGTCCATTAATGTCACATTGTCTGTTTGGTTCAAGTCCTGGAGTGGGTACAAACTAAACAAACATATAAGCAAAACGTGTTACGAGGTTACTGTTACAGACCGGTGCAAACCTCGAGACGTTATAGCTACAATATGACAAATTATGGATGTTTCATGTTGATTACTAGTCGAGAACTAGACGATCTTGAATTGTGATGGACATATTCCGGTTTTAATACATTTAATATAATATAATTATACTCAACACTATGCAATCAAGGCTATACGCAGATGTCCTTCCTATATTTTGGGTTAGCATCGTTCTGTTCTACTGTCTTTGTTTTAACATGTGACAAATCTTATTTGATAATAATATATTGAATATAAGAAGACTAACCCAGATATCATAATTTTAGTTCTTATCAGAATGGTTTGATCGATACTGATGCGTGTCTTGACTGCTTAAAGACGAAATGATGAAGGTGTAAGTGAATATCAGGAACAAATCAAAAGCTGAGGAACTGTGTTTATTTTGACGTTTGATCTCGCATTGACAATCACAATCTGCAGATTTGGGGAATCTGACCAGGGATTTAATGTCTACAGAATACTCATTGATTGTTGTTCATGAACTATAGTCAGTGATTCGGCACCGACATGGCTGATTAGATATATTTACAGTTAATTATAAATCAAACTAAGGTTCTCCTCGCTCAGGCATAGGTGACCTTAGCTGATTATGGCAATCCTGTTTAGGCCCTTTGGTTTTATTGCTCCCAAAACTTTAAATTATTTGACTTTCCAATCTTTCCATTTTGAGAGTTCCTGGTGAAGGCTATTCCAAAATGCGTCGTGCACACTAAATTTGATGTCTAGGTTTTTATCATACCAGTAGATGATCAAACACTTAGTTATTTGATCATCTCATGCGATCTTTTAATTTTGAATAGAAACATTGGTTTAAATTAAGAAATATTGAGTTGATAAAGACAAATGATCTAAGATATTATACAAGGAAGGGCTGCAGTGTTTAAACGGACGAACAAGGAAGGTAGACATAGAGTATTTGCTAGGAATCAAATCAAACTTAGAGACTTCTCTATATGGAAACTTATTCATATTTATTGTGTCATGAATGAAATAAACAACCTTCAACATTTAATTCAATGGATTACATATTTAAAGCCTGCGGGACTAGACTATCTTATCTTTGGTCTTGCCTAGCCAAGATATTCTGGGTTGGTTTCATTATTATAATAATTTGTTCAAGTACATTATATTTGTTTTTATACTTGAACTGCTTCATTGAGTGTGTCTTGCATAGGTGATGTAATGGTTAGCGTGTTCACCTCGAGTGTTGTAGATTGTGGGTTGATATCTACGGTTCATAGGTGGTGTAATGGTTAGCGTGTTCACCTGGAGTGTTGTAGATTGTGGGTTGATATCTACGGTTCATAGGTGGTGTAATGGTTAGCGTGTTCACCTCGAGTGTTGTAGATTGTGGGTTGATATCTACGGTTCATAGGTGGTGTAATGGTTAGCGTATTCAACTCGAGTGTTGTAGATTGTGGGTTGATATCTACGGTTCATAGGTGGTGTAATGGTTAGCGTGTTCACCTCGAGTGTTGTAGATTGTGGGTTGATATCTACGGTTCATAGGTGGTGTAATGGTTAGCGTGTTCACCTCGAGTGTTGTAGATTGTGGGTTGATATCTACAGTTCATAGGTGGTGTAATGGTTAGCGTGTTCACCTCGAATGTTGTAGATTGTGGGTTGATATCTACGGTTCATAGGTGGTGTAATGGTTAGCGTGTTCACCTCGAGTGTTGTAGATTGTGGGTTGATATCTACGGTTCATAGGTGGTGTAATGGTTAGCGTGTTCACCTCGAGTGTTGTAGATTGTGGGTTGATATCTACGGTTCATAGATGGTGTAATGGTTAGCGTGTTCACCTCGAGTGTTGTAGATTGTGGGTTGATATCTACGGTTCATAGGTGGTGTCATGGTTAGCGTGTTCACCTCGAGTGTTGTAGATTGTGGGTTGATATCTACGGTTCATAGGTGGTGTCATGGTTAGCGTGTTCACCTCGAGTGTTGTAGATTGTGGGTTGATATCTACGGTTCATAGGTGGTGTCATGGTTAGCGTGTTCACCTCGAGTGTTGTAGATTATGGGTTGATATCTACGGTTCATAGGTGGTGTAATGGTTAGCGTGTTCACCTCGAGTGTTGTAGATTGTGGGTTGATATCTACGGTTCATAGGTGTTGTAATGGTTAGCGTGTTCACCTCGAGTGTTGTAGATTGTGGGTTGATATCTACGGTTCATAGGTGGTGTAATGGTTAGCGTGTTCAACTCGAGTGTTGTAGATTGTGGGTTGATATCTACGGTTCATAGGTGGTGTAATGGTTAGCGTGTTCACCTCGAGTGTTGTAGATTGTGGGTTGATATCTACGGTTCATAGGTGGTGTAATGGTTAGCGTGTTCACCTCGAGTGTTGTAGATTGTGGGTTGATATCTACGGTTCATAGGTGGTGTAATGGTTAGCGTGTTCACCTCGAGTGTTGTAGATTGTGGGTTGATATCTACGGTTCATAGGTGGTGTAATGGTTAGCGTGTTCAACTCGAGTGTTGTAGATTGTGGGTTGATATCTACGGTTCATAGGTGGTGTAATGGTTAGCGTGTTCACCTCGAGTGTTGTAGATTGTGGGTTGATATCTACGGTTCATAGGTGGTGTAATCGTTAGCGTGTTCACCTCGAGTGTTGTATATTGTGGGTTGATATCTACGGTTCATAGGTGGTGTAATGGTTAGCGTGTTCACCTCGAGTGTTGTGGATTGTGGGTTGATATCTACGGTTCATAGGTGGTGTAATGGCTAGCGTGTTCACCTCGAGTGTTGTAGATTGTGGGTTGATATCTACGGTTCATAGGTGGTGTAATGGTTAGCGTGTTCACCTCGAGTGTTGTAGATTGTGGGTTGATATCTACGGTTCATAGGTGGTGTCATGGTTAGCGTGTTCACCTCGAGTGTTGTAGATTGTGGGTTGATATCTACGGTTCATAGGTGGTGTCATGGTTAGCGTGTTCACCTCTAGTGTTGTAGATTATGGGTTGATATCTACGGTTCATAGGTGGTGTAATGGTTAGCGTGTTCACCTCGAGTGTTGTAGATTGTGGGTTGATATCTACGGTTAATAGGTGGTGTAATGGTTAGCGTGTTCACCTCGAGTGTTGTAGATTGTGGGTTGATATCTACGGTTCATAGGTGGTGTAATGGTTAGCGTGTTCACCTCGAGTGTTGCAGATTGTGGGTTGATATCTACGGTTCATAGGTGGTGTCATGGTTAGCGTGTTCACCTCGAGTGTTGTAGATTATGGGTTGATATCTACGGTTCATAGGTGGTGTAATGGTTAGCGTGTTCACCTCGAGTGTTGTAGATTGTGGGTTGATATCTACGGTTCATAGGTGGTGTAATGGTTAGCGTGTTCACCTCGAGTGTTGTAGATTGTGGGTTGATATCTACGGTTCATAGGTGGTGTAATGGTTAGCGTGTTCACCTCGAGTGTTGTAGATTGTGGGTTGATATCTACGGTTCATAGGTGGTGTCATGGTTAGCGTGTTCACCTCGAGTGTTGTAGATTGTGGGTTGATATCTACGGTTCATAGGTGGTGTCATGGTTAGCGTGTTCACCTCGAGTGTTGTAGATTGTGGGTTGATATCTACGGTTCATAGTTGGTGTAATGGTTAGCGTGTTCACCTCGAGTGTTGTAGATTATGGGTTGATATCTACGGTTCATAGGTGGTGTAATGGTTAGCGTGTTCACCTCGAGTGTTGTAGATTGTGGGTTGATATCTACGGTTCATAGGTGGTGTAATGGTTAGCGTGTTCACCTCGAGTGTTGTAGATTGTGGGTTGATATCTAGTTCATAGGTGGTGTAATGGTTAGCGTGTTCACCTCGAATGTTGTAGATTGTGGGTTGATATCTACGGTTCATAGGTGGTGTAATGGTTAGCGTGTTCACCTCGAGTGTTGTAGATTGTGGGTTGATATCTACGGTTCATAGGTGGTGTAATGGTTAGCGTGTTCACCTCGAGTGTTGTAGATTGTGGGTTGATATCTACGGTTCATAGATGGTGTAATGGTTAGCGTGTTCACCTCGAGTGTTGTAGATTGTGGGTTGATATCTACGGTTCATAGGTGGTGTCATGGTTAGCGTGTTCACCTCGAGTGTTGTAGATTGTGGGTTGATATCTACGGTTCATAGGTGGTGTCATGGTTAGCGTGTTCACCTCGAGTGTTGTAGATTGTGGGTTGATATCTACGGTTCATAGGTGGTGTCATGGTTAGCGTGTTCACCTCGAGTGTTGTAGATTATGGGTTGATATCTACGGTTCATAGGTGGTGTAATGGTTAGCGTGTTCACCTCGAGTGTTGTAGATTGTGGGTTGATATCTACGGTTCATAGGTGTTGTAATGGTTAGCGTGTTCACCTCGAGTGTTGTAGATTGTGGGTTGATATCTACGGTTCATAGGTGGTGTAATGGTTAGCGTGTTCAACTCGAGTGTTGTAGATTGTGGGTTGATATCTACGGTTCATAGGTGGTGTAATGGTTAGCGTGTTCACCTCGAGTGTTGTAGATTGTGGGTTGATATCTACGGTTCATAGGTGGTGTAATGGTTAGCGTGTTCACCTCGAGTGTTGTAGATTGTGGGTTGATATCTACGGTTCATAGGTGGTGTAATGGTTAGCGTGTTCACCTCGAGTGTTGTAGATTGTGGGTTGATATCTACGGTTCATAGGTGGTGTAATGGTTAGCGTGTTCAACTCGAGTGTTGTAGATTGTGGGTTGATATCTACGGTTCATAGGTGGTGTAATGGTTAGCGTGTTCACCTCGAGTGTTGTAGATTGTGGGTTGATATCTACGGTTCATAGGTGGTGTAATCGTTAGCGTGTTCACCTCGAGTGTTGTATATTGTGGGTTGATATCTACGGTTCATAGGTGGTGTAATGGTTAGCGTGTTCACCTCGAGTGTTGTGGATTGTGGGTTGATATCTACGGTTCATAGGTGGTGTAATGGCTAGCGTGTTCACCTCGAGTGTTGTAGATTGTGGGTTGATATCTACGGTTCATAGGTGGTGTAATGGTTAGCGTGTTCACCTCGAGTGTTGTAGATTGTGGGTTGATATCTACGGTTCATAGGTGGTGTCATGGTTAGCGTGTTCACCTCGAGTGTTGTAGATTGTGGGTTGATATCTACGGTTCATAGGTGGTGTCATGGTTAGCGTGTTCACCTCTAGTGTTGTAGATTATGGGTTGATATCTACGGTTCATAGGTGGTGTAATGGTTAGCGTGTTCACCTCGAGTGTTGTAGATTGTGGGTTGATATCTACGGTTAATAGGTGGTGTAATGGTTAGCGTGTTCACCTCGAGTGTTGTAGATTGTGGGTTGATATCTACGGTTCATAGGTGGTGTAATGGTTAGCGTGTTCACCTCGAGTGTTGCAGATTGTGGGTTGATATCTACGGTTCATAGGTGGTGTCATGGTTAGCGTGTTCACCTCGAGTGTTGTAGATTATGGGTTGATATCTACGGTTCATAGGTGGTGTAATGGTTAGCGTGTTCACCTCGAGTGTTGTAGATTGTGGGTTGATATCTACGGTTCATAGGTGGTGTAATGGTTAGCGTGTTCACCTCGAGTGTTGTAGATTGTGGGTTGATATCTACGGTTCATAGGTGGTGTCATGGTTAGCGTGTTCACCTCGAGTGTTGTAGATTGTGGGTTGATATCTACGGTTCATAGGTGGTGTCATGGTTAGCGTGTTCACCTCGAGTGTTGTAGATTGTGGGTTGATATCTACGGTTCATAGTTGGTGTAATGGTTAGCGTGTTCACCTCGAGTGTTGTAGATTATGGGTTGATATCTACGGTTCATAGGTGGTGTAATGGTTAGCGTGTTCACCTCGAGTGTTGTAGATTGTGGGTTGATATCTACGGTTCATAGGTGGTGTAATGGTTAGCGTGTTCACCTCGAGTGTTGTAGATTGTGGGTTGATATCTACGGTTCATAGGTGGTGTAATGGTTAGCGTGTTCACCTCGAGTGTTGTAGATTGTGGGTTGATATCTACGGTTCATAGGTGGTGTAATGGTTAGCGTGTTCACCTCGAGTGTTGTAGATTGTGGGTTGATATCTACGGTTCATAGGTGGTGTAATGGTTAGCGTGTTCACCTCGAGTGTTGTAGATTGTGGGTTGATATCTACGGTTCATAGGTGGTGTAATGGTTAGCGTGTTCACCTCGAGTGTTGTAGATTGTGGGTTGATATCTACGGTTCATAGGTGGTGTAATGGTTAGCGTGTTCACCTCAAGTGTTGTAGATTGTGGGTTGATATCTACGGTTCATAGGTGGTGTAATGGTTAGCGTGTTCACCTCGAGTGTTGTAGATTGTGGGTTGATATCTACGGTTCATAGATGGTGTAATGGTTAGCGTGTTCACCTCGAGTGTTGTAGATTGTGGGTTGATATCTACGGTTCATAGGTGGTGTAATGGTTAGCGTGTTCACCTCGAGTGTTGTAGATTGTGGGTTGATATCTACGGTTCATAGGTGGTGTCATGGTTAGCGTGTTCACCTCGAGTGTTGTAGATTGTGGGTTGATATCTACGGTTCATAGGTGGTGTCATGGTTAGCGTGTTCACCTCGAGTGTTGTAGATTATGGGTTGATATCTACGGTTCATAGGTGGTGTAATGGTTAGCGTGTTCACCTCGAGTGTTGTAGATTG
This sequence comes from Bathymodiolus brooksi, assembly GCA_963680875.1. Classification (NCBI taxonomy): domain Eukaryota; kingdom Metazoa; phylum Mollusca; class Bivalvia; order Mytilida; family Modiolidae; genus Bathymodiolus; species Bathymodiolus brooksi. Next base: position 63,524,885 of record OY804575.1, read on the forward strand.
TGGGTTGATATCTACGGTTCATAGGTGGTGTAATGGTTAGCGTGTTCACCTCGAGTGTTGTAGATTGTGGGTTGATATCTACGGTTCATAGGTGGTGTAATGGTTAGCGTGTTCACCTCGAGTGTTGTAGATTGTGGGTTGGTATCTACGGTTCATAGGTGGTGTAATGGTTAGCGTGTTCACCTCGAGTGTTGTAGATTGTGGGTTGATATCTACGGTTCATAGGTGGTGTAATGGTTAGCGTGTTCACCTCGAGTGTTGTAGATTGTGGGTTGATATCTACGGTTCATAGATGGTGTAATGGTTAGCGTGTTCACCTCGAGTGTTGTAGATTGTGGGTTGATATCTACGGTTCATAGGTGGTGTAATGGTTAGCGTGTTCACCTCGAGTGTTGTAGATTGTGGGTTGATATCTACGGTTCATAGGTGGTGTCATGGTTAGCGTGTTCACCTCGAGTGTTGTAGATTGTGGGTTGATATCTACGGTTCATAGGTGGTGTCATGGTTAGCGTGTTCACCTCGAGTGTTGTAGATTATGGGTTGATATCTACGGTTCATAGGTGGTGTAATGGTTAGCGTGTTCACCTCGAGTGTTGTAGATTGTGGGTTGATATCTACGGTTCATAGGTGGTGTAATGGTTAGCGTGTTCACCTCGAGTGTTGTAGATTGTGGGTTGATATCTACGGTTCATAGGTGGTGTAATGGTTAGCGTGTTCACCTCGAGTGTTGTAGATTGTGGGTTGATATCTACGGTTCATAGGTGGTGTAATGGTTAGCGTGTTCACCTCGAGTGTTGTTGATTGTGGGTTGATATCTACGGTTCATAGGTGGTGTAATGGTTAGCGTGTTCACCTCGAGTGTTGTAGATTGTGGGTTGATATCTACGGTTCATAGGTGGTGTAATGGTTAGCGTGTTCACCTCGAGTGTTGGAGATTGTGGGTTGATATCTACGGTTTTATTGTGTAGATTGTGGGTTGATATCTACGGTTTTATTGTGTAGATTGTGGGTTGATATCTACGGTTTTATTGTAAAGTATGTAAACATAGTCGATAGATACATATCTTGGAAGGTAAATGTATATTTAGTTTATACATAGATGTGTGTTTTGACACGAGTGTTTCAAATATGGCAGAATATTCACAAAAATTGCTTATCCTTCTCTAGCACCTGGATTCATCCCTGATTTGGTTGGCGTCCTTATTGCTCATCTTTTTAGTTTTCTGCATTGTATTTTTTCTTAATTTTGTTTTGTATTCGTTCTGTGTCTTGTGCCCAACGTTGGCCGGTGCCACTGGATAATCCATTCTTCAATAGCCCTTCGGGTTTCTTTATGGTTTATGCAACGATTGCAAGAAGGCAGTTACAAATGAATGCTAACATTCATCTGTACTCCCAAATGAAACCTGTATTTAGAAATTGGACGTTGCATACATTTTCAGCTGCAAAGTACAACTTTGCGAAAAGATGCGTCAGTTAGTTGTGCGAATTAAACGCACAAATTGATCTGATGACGTAAATGAGTTCCTAATGGTTAGGAAATATCATGCGTTTAACAAGTAGTTGCTGTCTCTTTTGCAAGGACAATACTATAACCCTCTAAATCATCCCCCCTTTTGTCTACTATCACCCACGTGCACGTCGCAAGGTTACCGTTTAACATGATGATGATCTACAGAACACCACACGGAAAACTAAAGATTGGGCAAAACGACATCCACAAAAATTGGAGTGAAGTCGGGTGCTCCGGGTGGGAAAACAGTTCCTGCTACACTAATGACACCAGTCGTGTTGCTCTTGTTACAATCCAGATGATAAATCAAGACTGATAATCAGATTCCTAAATTTGACAATAAATAGTATACAAACACAGACTTGAAAGAACAAATTTAAATATTACAAGATCTAAGTTTCCATTAGGAAATGTATATATTAAATATTTGAACATATATTTCAGGAATTGTTGTTTACAGATATTAGCTACAATGTTTGTTTATATAATGTATTGAATATAAATGCACGCTTTTGCATATTGTTTAATCGATTGCTTAAACATATTTAATTCTATGATAAGTGAAAGTGTACTTAATATGCTTGTTTGGGGATTCCCCTGATTAATAGGTAGTATCTTTGGGCATGCTTAACTGAATATATACATGTATAAATCTAAAAGCAATCATAATGGATTCCTATCATTTATTTGCGTTCGTGTATATATATAATATCTTGTCAATTAATGTACGGACGTGTAAACACAGTACATGCATGCCGTGTATGAAATTAATATAATTTAATTGATAATATTAACAAGACTATTAGAAAAATAACTTTATTTCAAGAAAATAAGAATCGGAAAACTTTTCTCATTATAAAAGCTATGATGAGTAAAAAATGTTATTCATAGTTATAATTTCTTGTTAAGGAATAGTTACCACATTCATTAATGAAAGACTTCCGGAGCACCTGATCATTGTTTGTACTTTTTTCATTTGGCCATTGTGTTGTGTGCTCGTCTTCGATTTACGGATTTTTATTACCCCTTTGTGGGTGAGTGATTGATTATTATTTAACGCCAATTCAGCAATTTTTCAGCTATATAATGGCGAGAACAAGTTAATTTCCAATGAGATGATGATGAGGTCCTCTTTGTTCTAGACCAACACGCTTAGTTGGCTTTTTATATTGCTAGCTCACTGAAACCGCAGTCCGCGGGTAGACATGTCGCTCCACTCGGACACATTATTCTGATTCCGAGCCGACCAGTCTTTGTTCTTTCTCCTTAATGTTGCATGCTTAACAGAGAAGCAACAAATACCAATTTTATAGTCTTTGATTTGACCCGACCGGGGCTCGAACCCACGATCTACCATACTCGAGGCGAGCACGCTAACCATTACGCCACCGTTGCGGTTGATTACCCATTTGGTATCGTCAAGCTCTTCTTAATATTGCTACATTTTGTATATAATCTAGTACTATTTTTCTTGTTAGAGTAGACTTGTAGTATTATATCCGCATATTTACAAAATAATATTAAAAAACCGAAAACAGGATGTCAATTCTGAAAGAAATTAGGTGTTGTTCCAGTCTTTCATTAAAACATAAATGTTAGCTTAATTGCTGCAAAGTTTATCAGAATTCTTTTGGCCATTTAGACAATTATTGTGCATGATGAATTTCAATAAAAATAAGAATCGAGTGACAGAATGGTCAAAATTTTACATATATTCCCACGCATATTGTTATAACTTCTTCCTGTTTTCAACTATGTGTCTATTAAGTTGGCTGTTGAACGTTTTCTAAGTGTATACAATCTAATTATACAACATTATGAAAATAGGATCCGATTAACTGATTTTTCGCTACTTGTAAGTTTCTGTGTTGATATTGATATAAAGATTTTTAAAAGCAGAGAAAGCCATAATATCTTACGTAAATAAAAAAACATTTCAAGCACCATGAATTATGAAGCATTATTATTTTCATAAAACAAATGTACTATTGGTATTACCAAAACAAAATACAGAATGGATGACTGGTAGTTGGTTGATTACCTTCCAGCTGGAAATATTTCATGTATATTCAGTATGAGAACATGCTCAATAATATATGTTATACTGACATGATGGTGTTACCTTGTCTATCCAGGTTTTATTACATTGTTGAGTTACCTTTGTCATTTTCTGTTGTTTTGCTACACAAGATCTCAATTACTCAATCTGCTTTCTTATTCAATGTATGTGAAGACTTAACCGATTATTCTACTATTTTAGAATGACTACGTGATAGTATTCAAGTCAATGCTTACTTTGCATATCTACTCATACTTGTTGACATAGATGAAATTATTCCGGAAATACAAGCTAGTACGAATTTGGATACTAGATATCAGATATTTGTGTTCGTCTCCTGTCTGAAACTTCTTCTTTTCCTTCATTCATACAGCATACTCTCCTTATCAGTACATCTATCTCATGAAATATTCAACTAAAGCATTTAAGTAATATCCTTCAGACATTCTTTTATATGATGGCTATTAGTATATTCAACTACACGGACTATTTCAATATATCGACCAGTTGCATTTATTTACATATATAAACCTGTGAATGTCTTCTCCCTTAAATGCATTGGTGAATTAATACGGATTCTGATTACCCCTTTAATATCTTCAAACTGCTCTTCCTGCTGTTGGTACTACCCCAATATAAACCTGTGAATGTTTTCTTCCATTAAATGCGTTGATATTTTGCTATGGGTACTACATAAGGGACAAGAGGCTCGCCTGTGACATATGGTCTCCCAATCGGTTTTATGGGAGATCGGGTTTCCGAGATCATGTTTGTTTGTTTTCTGTTTGCTTTTTTTTTTTACATTTAATCTTGTACCACTGTTGGTGTTGTACCAAACTCTTTCATTAATTATGAAAATCTAGTTCTATTATCGGCTACATACATCCGTATAATAGCGTTATACGCTCCCTTTTTGGGAGCGTTAATGGTAGAAGTATGAATAGGTACCATGGCACTTCAATATCTTCAACATTATGGCTGCCAAACCGGAAATAAATTAAAAGAAAAATCACGTGACCTAAGCCGGAACTCTAGGGGGCACATCAGTAAACCAGCCAATCCGCATTGAGACAGTCCTCGAAAATAGTACAAAATAGAACACCAGGAACTTTGAAAAAAAATTTCAGTTGTTTCTTGATTATGATATTTTTTACAGTTAATCCTATCATATTTGGTTAGGTTTTAACTGCAAAAAAACACGTCATTTGTTGAAATATAACCACATATAAAAACATGGATGTAAAATTACTACACCCTGTGTGGAAGGATTTCCTGGATACTGTAAATACTGTTGTTTTGACCGGATATTGAAAACAGCTGATTATTTTCTTATTTGACATACAATGTATGTTTCAAAGTGGATCAGAATGTGGACCTTGAACCAAAATAATAGGAAATAGTTGTCTTGTTATCCAGAAAATTCATTTGGATTTTTAATGATTTTTTTATTTACAATGTAAGTCAATGGTGGAATATATAGTGGTGTGCCCTCTCTAGTCGATTTTTGTTCAAATAAAAATGAAACAATGTTCGGTAGCGGATACGAAAACTGTCCGGAGAGTTTTATGTGGTGTTATTTTTAAACTTGATATTTTGTAAACAGGAAGAAAAATTACTGTTCTTCGGGGGCGTTTCAGGTAGCACCTGCCTCATATTATATTTAAGTGAGTCATTTATTGTTGTTGTTGTTGTTGTTGTTTATAGCCATATAAGCTATTGTTCAGTTATATCATATCAACTTACTTTCTGATAATGACTGCTTTGTGTTACACATCGCTAGCTCACTGAAACAACAGTCTACATTTACATATGTCATATTTTCCCTTTTAAACATTTCAACGAGTCATACTTTAGTAAGAAAAGAACTCTGATTAATTGTATGGTATGACTATTTCATGGATTCTAAAATCTTGAGATTTATTTCTTTGTTCAGTTTTACAAATTTACAGAAATTCTATACGGCAGGTGTTGTATATACATGTAGATAATAAGTATGAGAACTTATATACTTACAATTATTTAAATAGCAGAACTGATAACGGTTAAGCTACAAATTACTTTACTATCTTCCTGCAAGCATATATTAAAATTATATTGATACTAAATGTGTAGCACAGCTTTATTGATGACATAAATCTTGAAATGATTACGGTCAATTGTCTAAGGAGAAATTAAATGTTCAATCAGGTCAATTAGTCTGACGATTTAATTGAAAATGACAATTTCAGTTTAGATTTGAATAAATTCTTCCAACTAAATGCGCATGTCTACTACATTGAAATATAATCGAAGCAAATTAGTTAATGCCTGGTCTTTGCTTATCGCAAGAACTGTGGTTAGATTATCAAATATAGCAGAGTGCAAGAAATGTATGTTGCTCAAGAAAAATGTACAATTAATTTGGGTACCCATCTAATACAAAATGGTTGCGAGTGTCCAGCCATTTTGTTTAGCAATTTTCCTACTAAAATGGTGTAAGCATTGAATGATTATATTATTAATTTGGCTGGAATTTATTTGCAAACATTTCTCAATGCAAATGATGGACCTTGTATGTACGTGTTTAGAGAACCACTTGATGTCTGTTTTGTCTTGTATATTTCTATTTTGTGTCCGCTCAGTGTTTGGCCCCCGTTATTTTGAAATTTGAAATAAATAAATGTTATTCGACTTGTTCTTCCGTCACTTTTAGGTTCCATTTTATTAGTAGACCAATATGGATGACATGGATAATGTTCATTCGATTTGCTTGAGCTTTTGATAATACCAATAAAGGTAATAACAAAATTACCGAACTCCGAACAATCTTACAAAGGGAAAGTCAAAACTCATAATTATATAAACAGACAAAATCAGTCAACAACCGGAAAACTGTGAAAACCGTAATGACCCTGACTTGGTACAGGCATTTCTAAAGAAATGGTGGGTTGAATCAGATTTTAAGGCGCCAAACCTCCCGCTCTCATTACGGTTCAAAGGTTCCGACTGTCACTGTAACAGTATTTAAATACAGGAACAAAATAGGTAAAATAGTTGTCAAAGCAGTACCATATTCGGTGACGTAAATGTCAAAAATATTGAAGTAGAAAATCTCTCAGATATTGGCATCCAAATGGGCACAAACTACTCACATTTACGTGCTATTTATTTTTTACACTTCACAAAAAGAATGAAGGTTATTGTATAATGGGAGTTTGTTCAAGTTCATGTGCACAATGGAAATTAATTGATGTTGTCATAACATGGTTTTTGCCTCTGTTCCCAAGCCAGGGCGTGGATTTCAAATACCATACGTCGTGGTCTTTTAGTGTTTGATGGTTTGAGGCGAGAGTCGGTTGTTCGCTTTTGTGAAATTGTTGACTATCATTGTTTAAACTTTCTCTTCATAATTTCATACCTTAAATAGATTTTATGTACATGTATATACTATATGCTCATGTGACCGGGAGTGGTAATTAGAGTACACTCCTTACGTTCAAATGATGGACGCTGTATCTATCCCCTTTCTGTATTATTGTTTTTTTTTCAGTGTATTCTTAGAAACGAAATTTAACCTAATTCCTTAGTTTAAAATATTGGCATATGGATAACTTGTGTGCCATCATTTGGAAAGTTTTATAGTTTGCATTGAAAAAAATGACATGCGTTGCTTCCGGTTGAAGTAACGATGCGAGAGAAGCTACAAACATTCCGACTAAATCAGCAGGATTTTATTTCATCATTAATTGATCAACAATTTATAAGCACGAGAAACAACCAAGCTAGTACAAAAAGTCGCTACAATAATTATTAACCCCTAGTGACAAAACCAATTTTATCTTAGAAAATTATTAATTATCATAATGGTCACATCTCTCTATGGAAATTCTTATTAAAATTTCATCAACAGACGAAGAATTCCTTTTAAAAGTCACGGCTTCAGACAGTGCATTTCCTGTTGTTATAATGTCGATGCCTTAAAAACCCAAGTGACAACAATTGTAAATAAATCGGAATTTTCTTAAAAGAAACAGTAAAAAGCAGGAGTTCTTTCTGAGAAGATTTCTCACTGTGTATTTCTTTTGTGTCAATGATTAAGTGATAGAGACAACAATACATGTGTTGTAATTGTATTTTCTACTCGGATTTCCTCGTCTTTAATGGAACTACCTAATGTATATTATAAATAGAAGTCGTAATGGTGTCTTTTGTCTGCTTTAAACATCAAAAACTTCACCTTATACAATAAATATATTTCTATTGATTTTCACTGATGAGGGTTCCATTACGTACAAGGAATGTATTAACAAACTTCTCGTCGTATCAAAAGAGACCACGTCATGTTAGATAAAAAAAAAAAACCACATGGTGGTTGTTTATGTAAATAACATTATGGTATTATTTTGACATGAGATTTTTAGTTTAGTTCATAAGGTCTTATGATATTGTTTTGACATGAGATTGAGTTAGTTTAGTTGGTATTGTTTTTATTATATTATATTGACATGAGATTTATAGTACATACTGTTTACATGCTATTATTTCGACATCAGATTGTTAGTTTAGTCTATAATGTTGTTATGCTATTATTTTAACATGAGATTGTTAGTTTTTATGCTATTATTTTGAAATGAGATTGTTAGCTTAGTTTATAATGGTTTATGTTATTATTTTTACATGAGATTGTTTGTTTACTTTATAAGGTTTTTATGCTATTATTGACATGAGATTGTTAGTTTAGTTCATTATGTTTGTATGCTATTACTTTAACATGAGATTGTTAGTTTAGTTTATAATGTTTTATGCAATTATTTTGACATGAGATTGTTAGTTTAGTTTATAATGTTTTATAAGCTATTATTTTGGCATGAGATTGTTATTTTAGTCTATAATGTTGTTATACTAAATACTTCAACATGAGATTGTTCGCTTAGTTTATAATATTGTTATACTAAATACTTCAACATGAGATTGTTAGCTTAGTTTATAATATTGTTATACTATTACTTTGACATGAGATTGTTAGCTTAGTTTATAATATTGTTATACCATTACTTTAACATGAGATTGTTAGCTTAGTTTATAATATTGTTATACTATTACTTTAACATGAGATTGTTAGCTTAGTTTATAATATTGTTATACTATTACTTTAACATGAGATTGTTAGCTTAGTCTATAATATTGTTATACTATTACTTTAACATGAGATTGTTCGCTTAGTTTATAATATGGGACGAAGTCCCAACTATGGTAGAATTAGCAATATTTTGATTCCAGATCCATATCACTAATGGCTTAAATTTCATGCACCAGAAACCAATACATGGTTAAATCTGCAGAAAATCGGATGCGCAGTACTCTGGAACTACTTCCGGTTATAAATGTTAAAAGTCGTCCCCGATATATCTCGGGCCTAAAATAAAGTCGTCCCCGATATATCTCGGCCCAAAAAAAATCTATTTTGATGCATGAATGAGCGTGAAATTGGCAGATAATTTTCAGATTCGCGAGCATTCATGTCCGTGCCTGTTTCAATAGATGGAAAGAGCATCCTTACAATGTACTACAGTACACTCCAAAAAGTACACAGAAGTAAGTTAAATTTCTATGATTTCAATCATCCTAAGGATTTACATGATTTAAATATTAGATCACAGTCGTATGAATTTTAGTCATAAATAGAGAAAAATAGTGAAAATTTAGATGTTGGGGTAATATAATATATATATAAGATACTCTTATAATATATATATATATGAGACTCTTATATATATATTATATTACCCTAACATCTAAATTTATATATATAAGAGTCTTTTATATATATATATATAATATTACCCCAACATCTAAATTTTCACTATTTTTCCGAATCCGAGCTCTATTTATGACTAAAATTCATACGACTGTGAATAGATAATGTGGATTGTACTTCGCTGGCACTACAGGTAGCACCTGTCTCATATTATTGTTTAATTTTTTTTATTGGACTTCGTCCCAAGTTAGGTAACACCTATTATCATATTATTGTTATACTATTACTCTAACATGAGATTGTTAGCTTAGTTTAGAGCGAGCACAGAGAGCTCTACAGCAACATGGGCATGCGCATGCAACACACAATCTTCCTTATGATGAGATTGAAATTCTTTCGTCCGGAAGTTGATAAAAGTTGGCAGTCTCGGAGAGAATGTCAAAAATAAAAAATAAAGTCTCCAATAAATGATTTTAAAACTAAAATGATATGAACTTCTAAAAATCGTATTTAAGTAACAAAAGACAATAAAAGGTGCTTACATTGTTAAATTAATCAGAATGACATCTCGCTATCAAAGTCATGACGTCATGTTATTCATAGACATAGGCCAAAGTCGTCAACATCATTTCGCGGAATTTTAATTAAAATCTTGTATTTTCATTCCCGAGTCAAAAAATTTCAAAACGACATCTATTTCATTTGCAACTGCGTCAATTCCGTAAATCGTGAAGACATGTAAACAAACACAGCACTTTTTTCAAGCGTGTCCAGATTATTAGATAAAAACCTTTCTAGTTACGGATTAGTAAAAGATGATTATAGAATAAATTTGACTTAATTTTGAACTACAATATTTTCAGAAAATATCAAATTTATTTTTTGGACCATTTGCAGCTGATGTAGAAAAACTCGCCTTGGTGTGTTTTAGTTTTGTTTTATTTTTTGCAGAATCTACGCGGGTGGTCTAAATATTTACTCGGATCGATCAAAACTTTGATTAATACAACACTGGCGTACGGAAAGGACTTTATGTTAACATGGACTATCAGGTTATGGACAACAACTGTTCATTTTTTGTATCACTGTGAATGAGTCAATGACTCTTAAGACAACACGAATCTGGTAATTTTTTGACGTATGGACATTTCACTGTCGAACTCCAGATTTATATTGACATTTCGTTACTGTATATATGACTTACCAGTTTAAAAGAAATCCAAACACAATTCCTGTCTCCAAGATTATTTGTACATGTACCACAATATTCCTAAAGTTCTACAATAAATGCGTAAATAAAAACGAATCTGGCCACCATTCATCGTCATGTTAATATTTTTTTATCACGTCATATTTTGCATTGCAACAAGTAACGGTCAGCATTGAAATCGTATTTGGGTCACAACTGACACGACAAAGATGACAATGTCATCAATATTTTTTAATACGCAAGTACACGTACAATAACTAGGAGGAGATCACAGGGACCTGCTCCCGGCCTTTCGTTATCAATAATTTTAAGCCTACTATCAATGTGCGGTACTAAAATATCACAAGGGATGACACCCGTTCACATTTATACTTAATTCCTACCTTTCGTACGGTTTAGTTGTGTTGAATAATGGTAATTCCAAATTAATATCACAAAAATCTTAAAGTATACTAAAAATCCAGCTTTTTAGAATTTTGCCAAAGGGGGGGGGGGTTCATGTGTCCCTTGCCACCGGCTCATATGTCTCTGATAAGAAAAGATAGTGGTGAACATTAACATTTTTCATTTTTATACAATTTTTGCATTTATTATTTCTTTGGCTAAGTAACAAACATTTTCTAACCATGATGTGCTTGCAAGGAACAAGGAACGCATTAGTTTTTCCTTATTTCTGTTAGTGTTAATTATTTCTATCAGTACCCATTTGTTTATTCATCTTACATTTTCCGTCAGTCTGATCCTACAAAATATTTGAATACTACCAACATCTGCCGACAATGGTTTAGAATAGTAAGACACAATGAATTTTATTTATTTAACTATTAATTATGCCGTTCATACTATATGTATATCTGTTATTATTTATTAAACTCAGTCTTTCTAAAATAAATGCTATAAAATTATTAACCAGCTTGTTGTTGAAACTTTAAAAGGTAATAACATTACACAAGAAGGAATATATGTCTCTGTATAATCTTGTCACAGATAATTTTAAAGAGTATGATTTCGATACTGAATATTGCCTTAATATATATACCACGACTCTACTGTGCTTTTTCCAATAAAAAAAATATTGAATATTGATAAATATTTTGTATGTGAAAGCAGAGACATGTCTGATGAAAGCGGTACCTATATAATTCTTTTAAAATTAAAAACTATTTTGTTCACTTGGAGATAGCATGATATTGGCCCAAATACACATACTTTAAAATGTCGAAATGAAGATTATCAGTATTACAGTAACCGTACGCAGTGTGGTCTTATGTATGGGCACAATGGACAGTTGCCCTGTGGTCCCACAAGCAAATGAACCCCATGCTAATCTATGTATGTTGTATACGGCATAATTTTTAATTCTTAAACACTGATTTTGTTGGAAGTATCAATACAAGAAATATATGTTTAATTTTATCGACCATTTATAGCCTTTTATTTCTGTGAGTGTTTGTATAGATATAGGCCTCAGTGCACTGCTTTGACCGGGGCCTGTATTGCTGACAAGACGGCGCTGACCGTACGTCATTCATCATTTACACTTCATTGCTTATGTATGTTGGTTGCATTAATTGATATTTTCGTAATAAAACTCTTTTCTTATGACTTAAAAGACCATACTTTCATTTTACAGACACCGGCGTCTACTACCCCCTTTAGGCTTTATAATGGTTGATACCACCCGCGTACTAGTACTAGTTAGTCTTCAATGTTTGCACTGTCCCTAGTGCAACAATAAAAGATTCCATACTTTTTTCTCATACTTTTCTATTCTACTTCATTTAACTTTCCAATGGATGTCATAGAGGATATCATTTAATTTCAAATACTAATGTCCTCTCTATAGGCCATGCCTACTCATATTATTTTGTGATATTCAACTTTCACTCAAATATATACACACTGGCCAGACAGAAATGATGTGCTCGCATCATAGGCAATGCCTACTCCATATTAATATTGTTATACTAAATACTTTAACATGAGATTGTTCGCTTAGTTTATAATATTGTTATACTATTACTTTAACATGAGATTGTTAGCTTAGTTTATAATATTGTTATACTATTACTTTAACATGAGATTGTTCGCTTAGTTTATAATATTGTTATACTAAATACTTTAACATGAGATTGTTAGCTTAGTTTATAATATTGTTATACTATTACTTTAACATGAGATTGTTCGCTTAGTTTATAATATTGTTATACTAAATACTTTAACATGAGATTGTTAGCTTAGTTTATAATATTGTTATACTATTACTTTAACATGAGATTGTTAGCTTAGTTTATAATATTGTTATACTATTACCTTAACATGAGATAGTTAGCTTAGTTTATAATATTGTTATACTATTACTTTAACATGAGATTGTTCGCTTAGTTTATAATATTGTTATACTAAATACTTCAACATGAGATTGTTCGCTTAGTTTATAATATTGTTATACTATTACTTTAACATGAGATTGTTAGCTTAGTTTATAATATTGTTATACTATTACTTTAACATGAGATTGTTAGCTTAGTTTATAATATTGTTATACTATTACTTTAACATGAGATTGTTAGCTTAGTTTATAATAATATTATACTATTACTTTAACATGAGATTGTTAGCTTAGTTTATAATATTGTTATACTATTATTTTGACAGGAGATTGTTACTTTACTTTGTATTGTTTTTTACATGGTAGTATTATTTTTATTGTGTCATTTTCTACAAACTGGAATAATATTACTAGAGTTGACACACTTGTGGTCTTTTACATTGTGTATTAACTCATGTTAATAGAATGGACATCTTGTAACAATTCATAAATCGCTCAACTTCTTTGTGTTATGACTTATTGACCACACTTTTATTCGTCATTTATAATAAATGATCTTTTCAATTCAAACATGTCTTTGATTATTTTATTTGAGTACTCGTCTTTCATCAAACAAAGCACAACATTAACACATAAATAGGCCGTCGTGGTCGTGATCGTATGGTAGTTAGATTTATAACTACCTATGAAATTGATGCCTATCATCACTAAGTTGTGAGTTCGAATCGCGCACAACCAAAGCGTACTCGATACAACATTATGTGATAAAGTTTGTCAGAGGCTTGCAGCAGGTCGGTGGTTTTCTCCGGGTAATCTGGTTTCCTCCACGAATGAAACTGACCACCACGATATAGCTGAAATATTGTTGAATGGGCGTTAAACACCATAACCCTAATCCACACATATATTCTTAAAAAACTCACATGTGAGAAATTAGATAAAGCGAGTCTTGGAGCTGGTGTATGATATTAAGTGATAACAGAAAGCTAAATCCTTTAAACAATATTTTACAGGTTATCAATTACGATTATTAAATTATGATTTTACAACCACTTAGATCGACAGATTTGAATTATTTATCTTTATTCTTATCCGTAATTCTAGCACAATTGCTTGTACTTACTGACACTCTGACAACCATACCTTTATGTATTAATGATTCTATTTATTTGAAGTGATCATCATCCGATCGTCGTACGAATATTTTGTTAATTTTCAGCAGTCAATCGCGTGATTTTTCGTACTTGACACTTATTTACAACGAAGTTCTGCAGGTTTTAGATGAATATTTTTTTTTTATGATAATCGCATACATGTTTATTCACATCAGCCATTTTGATTGGCCCTAGCTCCTGCATATACTTGTATTTGAATGTTTTATTGTAGCACAATGACTTGGTAAACTGGTATGGAATATATGGGTCACAAATGACCACAAGTATTTTTCGTTGGTCATAATCCTAATCCCGTTCTTTCTTCATCTATGATTTATCACAGGGCTTGTAACAAGAGTAAGTAACACGACGGGTGCCACTAGAGGAGCATCAACTGCTAACCCTTCCTGAGACGTGGAAATCATGTTGCATGCCAGTATGCGTAAAAAATAAGAACAACAAAAATAAGAGATGAACCCCTTACAAAACAAATATGGGATTAATGACGAATCGCACATCGCTGTTACGCGGAAAACGTAACAGACAGTACAACGCGTACCTAAAAATTTGAAATCATGTAGTTTTACAGCACGAACAACACGAACCCCACTAAAATCTGGAAGCGCTTATCTTTCATGAGTTCACTACGGTTGTTTAGTAGGATTCGTGTTGTTCCGTCTTTAGTTTTTTGGGGTTTTTGTTTTGTTTAGTGTAATGTCGGCCATAGTTTATATTTTTGTCTTTCTTTCTATTAGTGCCATTATATAGTCTATCTTTCTTAGAATTACCTCTTTGGTATCTCCAAACTGTTCTTGATGAAAACAAAGGTAGCCATGGCTTTGTAGATTTTGAACCGTTTAATTTACTAGTACCATTAAAATCTCATTTGTCTAAACTAAGCCGAAATGATATTAATGTATATGAACATGAAACATATATGTTATGTCTTCATTTTGTGATAACATCGGCTATTAAATCAACAATAGATATGTGTAAATGCATGTAAATGATGCACAGTTCGAAATGTATATCTTATGTTTTAGCACGGGAAACAGACATTATAGTTGCAATCCTTACAATCAGAAATATTTTATCATTACTCCTTCTGGAATTGTCGGAAAATAACGATTTTGACTAAGTTTTACAAAATAATTAAAACATACAAACATTTCCTTATTGACAAATCAATCTGGTAAAGCACATAACACACAATTAAGACAGATAAGTTCTCTTTTATTCCTTTTCTGTAGAAAATCTGTAAAAAATTGAGATTTCTTTTATGTTCATTCTGATTCATCGTGTATAAAGGCATCAGATCGCACGATTTATACTAAAAATCCTAAAATCTTTTTTTAATCATATCTCTCACTTTCTTTTGTGGATGTGTAATTTAAAGGTTAAATTATTGTACACATCTTTCTGACCTTAAATTTACGTCCATACAACTTTTGAGTAAATGTTTGGTACTCGTACACACGTCTACAAAATCAACCAACCAGAACACATTATAAATTGGATACTGTTATCTGATCAGCTATTTTTCTAGTAAGAAGACAAAAATCGTATTATCGAAAGTTTAAAGTGTTGGAAACTCAAAATTAGAAAATATTAACAGTATCCATCTAGTGAATGGTTAAAATGTTCCCAATAATGGTTCAGTCATATACTGTCTAGCTTTTTCTTTTATAGTGTTAGTCTTTGTATAAGGAGAATTTTTCTTTTTTTAAAGAGGCATTATCTGCCAAAATCGTAAATTTTTGTTACCCATAAAAACTATCAGATATGATTGATACCTTAATAAAACGTGTTTCTGTAACTTATAAATGTTATGAAATGTACGCGTATCGGGGGAAAAAGGTGCAACTGCTCGTGTTTTGAGATCGATCAAGATGTAATTTCTTCAGTTGATTTTTTAAAATGTATTGTTGATATGGATGTATTAGAATTCAGTAAACTTTATTCAGATGTACACTCCCCGATATCTCTTTCGATAAAATTCAAACCACTAGCTGAACCATGTGAACCCGGTGCACATGAAGATGAAAATACATGTACAGTAAACAGTTCAGAGAAACCACGAAAGTGGAACGATTCACTTAAAATAGATTTTTTAAATAATTTAAATATAAAGACTATACACGATCTGGAAACACAGTTAGATAATTTAGACAAGGAAAATATAACACAACCGGAAATTGATAGCTGTGTTAATAAATTAGGAAACATTTTTTTGTCCACTGCAAAAGAAACTTTTAGTACAAGATACACGGTTGTAAGAAAAAAAGAAGGAAAACGTGTGTATTTCTTCTAAGCCTTGGTTTAGTACCGACTGTAAAATTGCACGTAAACAATATAGAAAATTGAAAAGACGTTGCTAAATAGACCCGTCGATAGAAACCAAGGAAGATATGAAGAGAGCTGAAAAAGAATACAAAAAAAATGGACGCTAACATAAAAATGCATAGAAAAGAGATGTCAAGGAAAATAAAAAAAATCTAAGATCAAATAATAGCAAAGAATATTGGAATATTTTACGACAAGGTACTAATAAAAAACAACCAAATTTATCAATTGATTCACTTTTTGAGTTTTTTAGAAATATTAATAAAGCTCCAGAAACAAATAATGAAGATGAAATTAACCTGCCAGATATTGATAACAATCTTATAAATAATCTAAATAATGAAATAAATGGTGAAATTAAAAGTGAAGAAATTGTTTCTTGCGTCAAAAATTTGAAAAATGATAAAGCCAGTGGTGATGATTTTATAATAAATGAATATATTAAATCTTCTATTGACATTATTTTACCGGTCTATTTAAAAATGCTTAATTGTATATTTTCTTCAGGAATTGTCCCTGATAGTTGGTTACTAGGAAACATTAAACCTATTTATAAAAACAAAGGCGATCCTTTGAATCCAAAAAAACTTTCGCCCTATTACCATTTTGAGTTGTTTTGGCAAACTTTTTACATCAATTCTTCTAAAGAGATTAAATCATTATTCTGAGCAATTTTCCGTTTTAAACGAAAGTCAGTGTGGTTTCAGAAAAGGATATTCCACGGTAGACAATATTTTTGTTTTACATTCTTTCTTCGAACTTATAGAATTAAAAAAAGAAAACGCTTTTTGCTGCATTTGTTGATTTTGAAAAAGCTTTTGATACGGTATGGCGTGATGCCCTATGGTCTAAGTTATTAATTAATAATATAAATGGTAAAATGTACAATGTAATTTATAATATGTATCAGAACATTAAATCTAGAATTGTCTATAATGGTAAAGTATCGAATTATTTCGATTGTAATAATGGTGTTCGTCAAGGACTTAATCTTTTCCCCTTTCTCTTCTCGTTATATTTGAATGATTTAGAACAATTTTTGGATGAAAACAATGCAATCGGCTTAATTTCATTAACAGAAGATCTAGAACAAGAACTAGACACTTACTTGAAGCTTTTTATTTTACTATATGCTGACGACACAGTAATTTTAGCTGAAAGCAGTGACGATATGCAAAACCAAATAAATTATTTCTATGATTTCTGTAAGAAATGGAGATTAAAAGTGAACATAGAAAAGTCTAAAGTTCTGTTTTTTTCGAATGGTCGCCTACCAAATAACATTAAATTTAACTATAACGACAAAGAGTTGAAAATTGTTGCACATTTTTCTTATCTTGGGATAGTATTTTCAAAAACGGGATCATTTAATATAGCAAAAAAAGAACTCGTAAATAAAGGTATTAAGGCCATGTATGAGGTATTAAGGAAAGGCAGAATACATAATTTATCCATTAAATGCCAGTTAGATTTTTTTGACAAAATTGTAAAACCTATTTTATTGTATGGGTGTGAAATTTGGGGGTTTGGTAAAAACGATATTATCGAGAGGGTCCATTTAAAATTTTGTAAACTTTTATTACGTCTAAAAGTATCCACACCTAATTTTATGGTATATGGAGAATTGGGTAGATACCCACTAGAAATTGATATTAAAGTAAGAATGATTTCATATTGGAGTAAACTTATACAAGGGAAACAGTCAAAATTATCTACAATAGCATACAAACTTATATGTTAAAAATTTTAAAAATTGTAAAATTTCTGCTTGGATAAATCACATCCATAAAATCTTAAATGACAGTGGAATGTCGTATATATGGACTTTGCAAAATTGTATATCTGAAAAATGGTTAAAATTAATAGTAATTAAAAACAATTTAATTGATCAGTTTAAGCAAATATGGAACTCATCCATCGAAACATCTTCAAAGGGGGGTAATTATAAACTGTTTAAAGGGGAATTAAAATTCGAGAATTATTTAAACATTTTAGAAGATAAGGACAAATTTACATTGTGTAGATTTAGAACTACAAACCACAGACTACCGGTAGAAGTGGGGAGATGGAAAAAAATTATTAGAGAAAACAAGTTCTGTCATTTATGTTCAAGAAGAGAATTGGGAGACGAGTTTCACTATATTTTTGAATGTACTGAATTTATTAATGAAAGAAAACTTTATTTTAATTTTGTCTATATAAATAGACATAATATCATTAAATATAATAACCTGATGTCTTCTAAGTCTATATATACCTTAAGTAAACTCTGTAAATTTATCAGAATAGTAAACAAGAGGATATGTCCTCTAGGTTGATCCACTTCTTTTCACAATTCAATATTTGTTTAATTATGTATTACATATATTTATTTCTTATGTATATTGTGTTAATTGTACATGTCATCTCTGTACCTCTGTAAATTGGTTATGAGAAATAAAGATATATATAGATTCAGAAATGGACGCCATCTTATTAATTATCGACATTGTTTACGGAGTTTGCCGAATCGTCATTAAATCAGTACAACAATGCACTTATTTCTTATTTTCTGTGAATCTGCTTTTAGTCGGAGTTAATTACGGACAAAGAACCATGCAAGTTTGCAGTTAATATATTAAGCGACAAAATACAAATTATTCGTTTTTACCTGTCACTAGTAAGGTCAGTTGCATACGGAGAAAGCGAGATCAAATTATTTACTTGCAAGGAAATAATAAATCGATGCTAATTTTCGTTCTCAAAAGGCGAAAAGTGGTACGATAAGCTGTTTAATGTGAAATATTTACCTTTATTTCATCATTTTAAAGCTATTTACCAATTTCCAAATCATATAATTTTTTTGGTCAAATTCGTAGCTACTGCCTCTTTAAATATAAATAATATAAAACAATTACATTGAGAGAAAAATCAACTGTCTATTCGCAACTGTAGCACAAGTACCAAAATTGTGTTTTCCGCCTAGAAATATTGTTATCACAATGTTACCTATTTTTCACTGCAGTTCTCTTTTTACATTTGTACAATGTATTGTAGTATGAATTTCCTAATCAAATTTAGAATCAAATATGTAGAAAATAAATGATATTATATAATTTACTGAATTATTATTAATATTGCAAAAATGATGTTGGTTTAACCATGTCACTTGTATGTACCTGTTCCAAGACAGAACTTGGAGTTTTCAACGTTATATGTCATGGTCTATTTACATATGGAATGAGTGGTGGTGATTGTTTGTTTTGTTGATATTGGTGAGTTTGTTGACCATTGTTGTTTAAACGTTCTCTTCATAATCTAGGATATTCTAGATATCTCCCTCCCCCCCCCCCCCCCCCCCCCCCCCCCCCCCCCCCCCACACACACACACACAAAAAAAACAATATTGAGCCAAATCGCATGTAGGCAAAGAATATTATAATACCTCCTTGTCAGTCGATGACATTAAAACATTTTCACTAATTACAGTACAATAAAGGATTTCAAAGGATCGATATGTCCACAATCAACCATAACTGATGGACAAGAAGATCAGTTCTTGTTCAAACTATTCCTTGCTTTTATATTTGAGGTTTGAATTTATAATTCACTGTGCATATTATAGTTTCCTTGTGAAACTTAATTTCTTCACCTTCTGAAAATGAAAAAAACAATTATTCTCTTAAAAATGGGGGAAAAATTAAAATAGAAAATTTTTTACGTTCTCAAGTAGTGTTCAAAATTATGCTGTGAAACGTGCCAATTTACATTTGTATTTCGACTGGAACTACAAATATACGTTGGGGTAAAAATACCAATAAAAGTGACATCCTAGTGTACGATGCAAATCTAGTTTTCTAAAAAACAAAAAAATGCTACCAATTGAAACGTTATTTTTGAAGATTATAGATTTACTCTTGGAAAACCTTTTGTCTGACATACATTAACTAAAGTGAAAGCCTAAAAGGAATTACATTAGATTTAATTACAGAATAATTCAAATCTTAAGAAGGTATATACATGTATAATGATCCTACCATTTAGAACACTTGAACTTTCTCTCATCTTTGTAGGATTTCACAATGTCTATAGTTGTATCGACTAAAATCTTTGGTTTGCTATTTAATGAGGACATGTCCTCTTTTGTTCATGAATCGCATCGGGGGATTAATGGTTAACGTGCTCGACTCGTGGGTTCGAGCCCCGGTCGGATCAGACCAAATACTATAAATTTTGTAGGTGTTGCTTCTCCGCTAAGCACACAACACAAAGGAATAAGAGCAAAGACTGGTTGGCTCGGAATCGGAATACATGTCTATCCGTTGATTGTTGTTTCAGTGAGCTACCACAATAAAATTCCAAATAAGCGGACATCATCATCATCTTCTCATCGGATGTAACTTGTTCTCGCAATTATATTACTGAAACAGTTGCCGTTAAACAACAATCACTGACTCACTTACTTTTGATCATGATTATGTGGACATCCATTTATTTTTATAATTCTAAATAAAATGAATAGTAATTTATTAATTATTTCAGAAAGTAATACATGTAAGAAGAGTTTGAAGATACCAAAGGAGCAATCAGAATCCGTATATCGAAGAAGGACAGACAACACAATGGCCAAAAGAAAAAGTACAAATTGACAAACAACGATCAACAAAACACACATATAAAACTAAAGATCGAGTAACACGAACCCCACTACAAACCGGAGGTGAACTCAAGTGCTCCGGAAGGGTTAGCAGTTCCTGCCCCACTAATGACACCCGTCGTGTTAATCTAGTTACAAACCCGGTGATAAGTCATGAACGAGGAGAGGACCGGGAAGTGTTTACGACAAGTGGAACATATCCGTGGTCATTTGCGACACAGATATTCCATAACGGTCAATCAAGTCGTGGTGGCGACCGTAAAACTTTCGAAGTGATGACTTCAACTTAACTAAGAGGAACCCTTGGTTCAGTAGCTTCCTTGTTAGCAGCAACCCTCTATCAAGGAAATCATGATAGGAACCACAAGCTCTGGAATATCGTATCAACTGAGAGATATATACTCCATATGCAGGTGCTGCTGGAATGTTGTTACTTATGAATGGAAAGTTCACAATGGGAACATTTAAGTCATCATCTCTTTTGTGGTAAAGTTTCGTTCTTAACCGCCCCGCACGGTCACTGAGGTGTAGATCAATGTATGAGGCAGACGTATCTGTGTCTGTGGTATCCTTTATTTCAAGCTCAATGGGATAGATGCGATCAACGAAATCACCAAACCTAGTATTTTTTTATTGAAAGGACAGCATCTATATAGCGGAACGTGAAATTAAAGGATCGAGATAGTTTCTTTTCTTTTTTCTTGAGAAACCCCTGTATGAAGTCTGCCTCATACGAATAAAGTCGGCGAGAATAACTTTTTGGTAGAATCAGAGTGTTTTTTTACAAACTAAGATCTGTCCCTTCATAGCACAAGATATTTGTATCTACGTTGGCCATTCTTCCTTATGAAACACAGTTGGACCAACTCCCTTCATAGAACAAGATATTTGTATCTACGTTGACCATTCTTCCTTATGAAACACAGTTGGACCAACTCCCTTAATTTGTCCTTCAGCTTAGAGTGAGGAATAGTTGTGTAGAGGGTAGAGAAGTCAAATGTTTTAATGATATTGCAGGAGGAGATAGATCTAGATTGTATGTACTCTAACAGATCTTTAAAGTTATTCAGAATCCACATCTGATTCACACCACCCCTAGCTAGTGTCACAGTAACTCTGAAGCCCGGTTTTGACCGCCGATAGAATACATGTTAATAATTTGGAAAGAGGTTTCGTGGAATATTTGGCAGACCCAGCAATATAGCGCTGTTTGAAAGGACACTTGTGTAATTTAGGAATCCAGTAGAGTGATGGTAGATCCAGTTCTTCGTCTTTTGATTGAAATTCCAAATGATTATAAAACAGACCTATGATTGTCCAGGATTTCCTCTTTCGTATGTGTCGTTGAGGTATATGTAGGGTTGCCACCTAAAGTGTTAATACCTAATTCCTTTATCAAGCAGTCTATGCAATGTGAATTACACACAAATACAATATTGTTAGGGGCCTTGTCGGCGGAGACAATAACATATATTTGTCATGAAGGAGAGACAGGTGTTTAGCAACATTTGGGTCTTTAAAGATTGGTGTAGAGCGAGTGCTCATAGACCCACTGAGTTTTTAAATTCTAATCTGCATGAGCGACCTCACACTCTTCACCCATTCGGAAAGAGTATCTAAGTCCTCATTTTCACGTTTTTCCCATTGTCTGACATAATCCTCAACGGAATCCATAAGTATTTTAAAGTTATGTTTCCAATTTATGGATTTAGACTCACAATATTTAGGCCCTTTGGCGAACACCTCTCGTAGAGAAGCGTTGTTGATAATTTTAAAGTCACCAGTCGGATTATATATGAATGGGGAACTTGCACAGATGCAATCAGGACGCTTAGATTTGAAATCGTCAATATTGAGATCATGTAACCCTTTGCTTACGAAACAGAATAAGATGGAATAAGTTATACGGAATATTTACTCTTTTTAATGATATTTTTGTAGATATACTAGTATACATTTTTGTATACATCATTAAGAGTCGGGGGAATCTTAAATATTGGTATATATTTCCGGTGCAAGAGGATGGCCGTAAGTCCTCGATAGAGATTACTATGTCCGGGTAAACAAACTAAAAGTCATGTATCCATTTAGTATGCTCTAATCGGTCCACCCTATATACTTTATGGACAGTTATTCTATTATAGACCTTAGTTTTATTAGATATTTTTATCACTGAAATTTACAGTTCCTAAATAATGTAATTATTAATAATACTAAAGTTCTTCTCCCTCAGACATAGGTGATCTTTGCCGATTTTTGGCTATTCTGTTTAGGCCCTTTGGCCTTTTTGTTACCAACACTTATTTGGCTTTTCAATCTTTCGATTTAGAGCGTACCTGATGATGGGGATTCCTGAAACGTTTTGTTTTACTGTTGTGTATCCATTTCTTATTGATTGCTTGTCTCTAAGTAGGATTGTTATTTTATGCATTGAAATGTGTCAGACATATACTGATGTCAATATTCTCACAAGTGGCCTTTTTGTCTGAGAAAACATTTATATTACAGGTTGCAAACAACTTCAAATGTCCATAGAAAAGTATTAATGTCATTGTATATGATAAAATGGTCGAGGGGAAAAAAAAGTGTCTTATCCAAATCTAGACTTTGAAAAAGAATATGAGTATATTGCATGTGGCTCCAGTCTGCCAAATTTAAAAGATAGACACAATTGTAATTCCGTCTGTTTGGTGGTTTTTACTCTATTCATATTTTCCACTATTTACTTATTTTTAGTAATGTCTCGATTTTCTTAACCCCGCCACATGTTTGTGCCTGTCTCAAACCAGGACCTGGATTTCTAACGTCATGTGTCGTGATCTTTTTGATGTTCAGTGTGTTAAGATGCGAGTTGAGAAGTGATTGTCCGTTTATTATAAATATTTGTGTAATTATTTAACGTAAATATTGGTATATGTACTTCTTTATACCTTATTGCAACTTGCAATGGTTTATGAGAATAAAGGTTTATGGTGTTTAACGCCACTTTCAACAATATTTCAGTTATATCGTGGCGGTTAGTTTTATTGGTGGAGGAAACTGGAGTACCTGGAGAAAACCACTGACCTGTTGCATGTCACTGACCAACTTTATCACATAATGTTGTATCGAGTACACCACGCCATGATCGGAGTTCGAACTCACAACTTTAATGGCGATAGGCACTGATTGCACAGGTAGTTGTAAATCCAACTACCATACGATCACGTCGGCCCCTATGAAAATAAAGATATATATAAACTTTCTTTGCATAATTAAATATTGTCCTTATTCTTTAGATATAACATATATAGACATTATTTGTCTGTATGAAATATTAATGTTTCTTAAATTGTTTAAAAAAAATATGTGTCATTAAAAAGTAAAGGCGTCTGTTAATTTTGTTTTATATTAACGTTTTTTCTGTGTGAAATTCTAGAAACTTAAGAATGGTCAATAAAAAGATGAACTCAATCAGACAGATAAATTGTCCTGGGAAAGCGCAAAGCGACTGCACTTAAACGTCGTTATATCATTTCTACCCAACATATCCCTTGTGATCGAAATTCTCTTATCCCGAACAAAAGCGCTCTAACATCCTTCACAACCACGTGGCAGTATGGAGCGGTTTTATTTTGAATTTTTTCATAATTATAAGCCAACATCGACTTCTTGTTTAAAGTGTTGGTCCCTTGTTACTTCTGTTTCAGTTATGATTCTCTTTGTACGTGTATTGATTCCATTATTCGTTCCCCTAGAGCCACAAAAGCCCAAACAAATTTCCATTTTTCACACTATTCAAATATATATTTCTTATCTCTGACGATAGGATTCGTCTTCTAAATTATCAAGGCGCTAAACAAAGAAAATGTGCTAAAAGACTTCACCCTTCTGCTGCTAATTATAAGTTTAGTTAATTTGTTTCCAGCTTTTTTACAACCAGTACTTAAATGACGAGTGTCACTGCGTCGAAGAAAACATTATTTGTAATTCAATTTTTTTCACGTATGATTGTTTCATTTTTTTTCATGGGCGTACACTTCGGGCAGACGACCAGTTACATTTACCTCGGTAGATATATATCTTTGGCTAGAGATGTCTACATGCTTGCAGCTTGGATCTATTGTACTAATACTTGCGAGTTATGTAAATAACCGTTAGACAAAACCGAATGAGCAATCAAGAATTGACAATCCAGAGACACTGGCAATATTAGGCACACAAGACACTAGTCTGGTACTCGTGAGCCCTCGGATTTTTTGTTGTTGTTAGAGGGGTTAGGTAAGGGCTAAATCCATGTTTTAATGGCAGCCTCCATATGCGATAAAAAAAAATCAATCTCAGCAAAGATGTATAACATTGATTGAATGCGTGTCTTAACTTGGAATTTGGTATTATTCAAATCAGACACATTCGTTTTCATCCTTAAGATATTTTAAAAGGAGAGCACAACCTATGAACATATTCTACGTTTTTTATTACCGACAGATCCTTCTATTTTTTGGCAAGAAATGAAAATCAGAATCCTGATAAAGTGTCTGATCTTCCTGTATGTTTTGAAGATCTTCTTCCCGGTGTTAAAGTCGTGTTTTGTTTGCAATACGACTAAGTTTACTACATCTATAGACTTTATTCCAGATTTTGTATGTCCATTAATAATGATATGATATTAAAGCTAAAACAGTTTCTACCTACAATGTATATTTTCCCAACTACCATTTTGACCGTATGCATCATCTAGTGACAAGAACTTATCTGGTCATTGGGTTAAATCTAATGATTTCAAGCTCTATCGCCTTCCTGGGCATTTTTTAATTCCACTTCCCTTCAGAAATACTTTCTGGAGGATTTGAAAAAATGGAAGTTATGTCACCTCTCTATATATGGGATCCATGTCATCTGACGCAGATTATCATTTTACTTCATGTTAAGGGAATTAAGCTCTGTGTTCGAACTCATTTTTCAGCATTTTGAAAACGTTTAATAGTTCGATAATGTATATACATTAAACAGTACGATCATGTCTGTTCATTTAGAGACCAACACTACTCTACTAGTGACACAAAAACAAATAAAATATGAACCAAGCATAAAACAACTGGAAGTGAAGATCAACTGTACTAGTTTGTTTTGTTTTCCTAATATGTTTAGGTAGTTGGTTCTACTAAGCAGTGTGAACGGTGTCTTCCCGATTGTCCCACTTTTTGAAATTACAGGTAAAAAGGTAAGAAAAAGTGTGGAACAATCGGGAATATGTTTTTATAGTAATTGCTAGGAAATAACATAATATTTACACACCATTAATAAATGATCATATATAGCACTAAGGAAATAATATTTACATCAATTATAAGGAAATATAGTCAAAGTAATGCAGATATCAAGCACAGTTGAAACAAAATAAAACATCAAATTAAATCACATACAAATAGCTAATTAATTTCACAACATTTAATATTTAATATAATACTAAACTGACATAAATCACATATTTAACAAATGAAAATCAAACATTTAACATGGTATTGAAATTCAGATAACACAACAATACAAGTCACATACAAGCAAATATTTAAGAAGTTTCAACGCCTAAAAAAAATGTGGGACAACCAGAACTCTAAAATTTTAAAAAGTGGGACAATCGGGAATAAACCTTATAACCGTGTGAACTACTAAAGTAAAAAAAATTTGATTAGAATAACGAAAAATCCAAATATCTTTTAAACTATAGATTTTTGAACAGCAAAATAAACGAGAGTTTTATTTAGAATTAGGAGTGTTAACTAAAAATGTTATTGTAATGCTTCTTATTCTTTTGGCTGAGGCTGCACTCCGTTGACATTTTGCATTTTAGTCCTATTTTGTTGTCATTTTTCGGGTGGGGATAGATGTACTTTATAGAAGAGCCATCCGTACGTCAGGTATCTTACCTGTAAAATCTTTCTCTCAGCCATGTGTACTTTAGACGAAACTGACAAGTATTTCTCTCATAAATTATTGTTATATTTTGCATTTTTTGTAAAATGGGTAAAAAGTCTGACTTATCTCCGGAATGCCAAAAGTTTGTAAAAAAGTTGCTTGCCTTTTTTAGTAAGGAAAAGGCAACGAAGAAGCCAATTGTCTCATTTGATAGGGTATATCAAAGGCCATCTAAAGCTTTGGGTGTGTCCTACACTTCAGTGCACCGTATTATGAATGATAAGAGGCCTTGTAAGTCAAATAGACCCAAAGAAAGAGCTAAAATTTTGGACGACTTTGATCATATTGTGTTATTAACCCTCTAGCGCCCCGCGTAGCATATTTGCTACATGAACTTCTTCGGGGTACCAACAGTAAAATAAATGTTTGTTTTGTGTTTTTTCCCAGTGTTGAATGTCTGCTACATTGCAAAGTTATTATTAGATATAGAAATATAGTCATCATAACATTTTGTGGTTATCTCCTTTTCTCTCGAAAATGTCAACCTCCATAAAATATGAGTGGTAAAAATATCACTGATGGGAAAATAAAATTATATGATCATACAGATAATAACAGATTCAGAATATGGTTTTTTAGATAATGCTTTCATAAGAAAATATTAAATTTAATCATAAAATAACAGATGAATTTGTTTCTGAATTCAAGGAATTGATAATTAAAGTAGAATGTATCAAATATGCTACATTGGTAATTACGAAAATATCAAAGGGAAATAATTTAGAAAATAGAAATTAAAAAAAGGCAGATAACAGTACTTACTCCACATTAAACACCAGACAATCCAAGCACACTGACACCATAACCACTACGAATCTACCCACCCACCAAACACATCAGAAATAAAGGTATACACATAAAGTGGAGACAACCTGACGTGGTACAGGCACTTCTCACAAAAGTGAAGTGGTAGTATAGAGTTAAACCGGTTTCAATGGCGCCCAAACCTCCCATTTGTTATTTCATCCAAATGCTTAATAAAAAAACACACAATAAAAAAAAAACCTGCATATTACAAATGGCACTGTGCATGGCTTCAGAAAAAGCCAATGAAGTTATGTGCTTTTGCAAGTGAAATAGCAGATGGATTAGTGGAAATAAAAGTGTAAATTGACAGAACCCTGGTTTCTTCGCCACCTGTCTAGCCCATGAAAAGGCCTGTAGATATAGTTACAAAAGATGGAACAAACCACCATCCGATATGGGATGAGAAAAGACAGAGATGTTAATTATTTGGTTACGATGGATTTTCATATGTAAGAGGAGTTTGAAGATACCAAAGGGGTAATCAGAATCTGTATATCGAAGAAGAACAGACAACGCAATGGCCAAAAGAAAAGTACAAAAGGACAAACAATGACCTACAAAACATACATATAAAACTAAAGAACGAGTAACACGAACACCACTAAAAACCGGGATGAACCAGGTGCTCCAGAAAGGTAAGCAGTTCCTTCTCAAAATGCTTTCGATGCCATATGCACTTGTGTTTAAGCAAGGACAGAAATGACTTTATTGCTTTCTGCTTTTAATTCAATATTTATGTGAACTGTACGTATGTACCCGTCAAATAACACTTAGATGCAATAAGTTTCAATAATACAAACCAATAAACAAAATTTTACAAAGTACTGGTCAACAGACAATCATCAGTTTAGAAATCCAACTGCACCAATTCGGATATTTAGTATACATTTGTGAATTTTAACATATTTTATTTTTCATTTTTGCATGTTTCCTGTTATGTATTTTGTTGCTGAAATAAATTAGCTTTGTTTTAAACAGTATTCCTAAATAATTAGTTATGTAGCACATTTGATACATCACAGCCTGATTCCCGATGTAGCAGATATGCTACAATTCATATTTTCCGAAAAACGAGTGAAAAACCTAAAACAAACACTGATTTGTATTAGACATATCCCAAATACTTACTTTTATTCAATAACATAATTTTTCTTAATGTTGATGGGGGTTGGGCACTAGAGGATTAAAAGAACAATCCACGGTTTATATTCACGGAAAATTGCTCCGACCGTCTCAATAATACATAAGGAAATAAAAGATTCTATTAAAATATCAAAGTCTAAACTTACTCCAACTCTCATTGATCTTGGATATACTTATAAAAAAATAGGTGATAATCGAAGAGTTCTGTACGACCAAGTGTCTATTATCAATTATAGGTGTAATTATCTGAGAAAGATCAAATCTTTTAGGGAAGCAGGGTATGATATCGTGTACCTGGATGAAACATGGGTTAACCAAAATCACTGCACAGATTATATGTGGCTTCCGAATGATGGGTCTGATTCCTCAAAAATACCCTCGGGCAAAGGCAAACGTTTGATTGTTTTGAATGCAGGTACGCGAAGTGAGAGTTTGATTGACGGCTGCGATTTAGTGTTTCTGGCCAAATCAAAGGATGGTGGCTATCACCAGGAGATGAATAGTTTTGTCTTTCTTGAGTGGTTTGAAAATCAATTGATGCCTGCTCTGAAAAATCTTAGCTTGGTTGTGTTAGATAATGCAAGTTATCACAATGTTAAAACAGAAGATACGGTGTGCCCAAATTTTAGTCAGAAAAAGGCTGTTCTCCAAAACTATCTTACACAACACAACATTCCCTTTTCTGTTACTGATACCAAAAAAGTATCATATGAAAAAATAAAACAAAAAAAGTAGTTTATAAAACAGATAAAATTGCTAATTTACACAGACATGAAGTAATAAGAACCCCCGTTCGACACTGTGAACTTAACCCGATAGAATTAATATGGGCGCAAGTCAAAGGTTTCGTGGCTATAAACAATATCACCTTCCGATTAAAAGATGTTAAAGAACTCACGTATTTCAATTTCAATATGTAGTCATGTAAAGTATAACCAGATCTAATGTTTTAAATTTGAACATAGCAATTTCTTTCATGGAGCTGTACATTTCTAATTTGTAATTTATCTGTGACATTACCATGAAAGATGCATCAAAGGTATCCTCTTTCATTCGTTTCTCGTTTATTGTGTAAATCCTAACAGGGGCGATAACCAATTGGTTGTCTAGCTGATAACTTTATGTCAAATTGTACAATAGCATTCGTGTGTTGATAGTATATTTATGTATATCATTAGACTGACGAGTTCTGCTACTCTTCGTGATTAACGCAGCTCAAGACATATTGTTTTAACCCGTCTATGTACGTCGTTTGTTTCTTTTACGACATCTTTTAAATACAATGTAGCTAAATGATCTGCAAATTCATTGCCTAAAATGTTTGCATGTTTTAGTGTTCACTCGCATTATGCATTCATACCACAGGCACTTGTTTCATTCAAAAAAATATATGCCCCCTCCTCTTCCTTACTTCATGGTAAATATCTGCCCTTTTCCCCTTCCCCACTTCGCCTCAATATTTTTCGCTTATTTGTGATCCTTTCGCTGATCCAATTATATCGTTACACTTCCGAGATATTTCTCTTTTCGACTGCCACATTTAAATATACCTACCGGGCACCCCTCTTACGAATTGGACAAGCATATTCCGCCATCGTCGCTTGGTCTACTTTTCAGTCATTGAAACGGATACAGCCACTTCCGGTTTGCGCTGGATTTTTCATATGCATTCGGAATTCTCTAGATCGGCCATGTGTAACAATGTCATCATGATCATCTCCTCTCAAGCACAGGCGCATGGGGCATGGATTTCGTTTCCTCCTCCCCCTTTTCTCTACTACCCCCCCCCTTTTTTCAAAATTTTCATAATCATTCCTTTTTCAAAATTTGCATAATCACTCGTTTTTCTTCATTTGACAATATCAGTAGACGTCATACATCATGAATAATACGTGTATTCTGTGTCCACAGTTTTTCGACTGACACAGAATACACGTATTATTCATGATGTATGACGTCTACTGATATTGTCAACTGAAGAAAAACGAATGATTATGAAAATTTTGAAAAAAGGGGAGAGGAGGAAACGAAATTCATGCCCCATGCGCCTGCGCTCTCAAATGTAAAGTAAGCCTTTAAAATACAGATAATTGTTCCAATGCAGATTATAAAAATATGTTCAACTCCAAATTACTGACATTTGATTTTTAAAGCACCTTTTTTTTTATTTTCTAAATCAATTTAGACCGGACCGGAAGTGCCTGTATCCGTTTCAATGACTGAAAAGTAGCCCAAGTGACGTTCGCTGAATATTCTTGTCCAATTCGTCTGAGGGGGACCCATTAGGTATATTTAAATGTGGTAGTCGAAAAGAGAAATATCTCGGGAGTGTAACAATATAATTTGATCAGCGAAAGGATCACAAATAAGCGAAAAATATTGAGGCGAAGTGGGGAAGAGAAAAAGGGCAGATATTATTTACCTTGAAGTAAAGAAGAGGAGGGGGCATATATTTTTTGAATGAAACAAGTACCTGTGATTCATACTTCCTCTGTACTGAAAAGCTATTGTTGAGCTTAGTGTAATATTTTTATTTAGTAAATCTCACCCCTTCGATTGAATTGTGGCACAAATACAAACATTGATGTGGTTGATTTCAAATGACCTTATAAACAGGTGCTGAGAGGAGAATATCGCGTATGGAAGCCTGGAAGTGCCTTGTCGAGTTGTCTTACTAGTCGCTACGTCGAATTATTTATCACGTATTTATCGC
Source organism: Bathymodiolus brooksi (assembly GCA_963680875.1). Lineage (NCBI taxonomy): Eukaryota > Metazoa > Mollusca > Bivalvia > Mytilida > Modiolidae > Bathymodiolus > Bathymodiolus brooksi. The sequence goes on from OY804575.1 coordinate 63,556,490, forward strand.
ATTATGAAACAATTAAACACTTTGTTTTTCTCCCATTCTCGCTATATATTGCAATAAGATTGCATTCTTTTTATGCGTCTTATTTTAAGTCGCTCAAACTTTATTAAATGGAACTCGAATTATTTTTTTTTAAGTCAACAAGATATATTTATTTATGACAAATACATGGTCATAAGGGATTTTTTTGGCATGTAAGTTAAGACGAGTACACGTATTACCTTTTTGACACTTCTTCATGTCCCCAGATGGCTATTAGGCACGATGTTTACTCTCCTACCTAAAACGATCGCCGTTTTGACAACGTTTTATTGTAAACAAAATATGCAAGTCCCCTTTTCCGTGGCAGACAGGGTGCCATCGTGGTCATGGTGGTTATATTTAGAACTACGTATGCAATCGGTGCCTATCACCACTATCGCTATGAGTTCGAATCCCACTCAGGCGAGGTGTACTCGATACAACATTATGTGATAAAGTTTCTCAGTAACTTGCGGCAAGTCAGTGATTTTCTCCGGGTACTCCGGTTTCCTCCACCAATAAAAGTGACCACCACGATATAACTGAAATATTGTTGAAAGTGGCGTTAAACACCATAACCATAACCGCGACAGATATGCGTGATAGATTTAATTCGGAAGTAAATCGTCAATAATCTTGCTATACGTTCACACAACTGATTTTTTTTTTATCGTATGAATTTACTTTGTTCAAAAATAACATAATGACAAATCTGAGAGTATTATTACTCTCAGGACATGTATTAGCATTAAAGTTGGTAAATTTATACTCATTCAAAGAATATAAATTTACCAACTTTAATGCTAATACATGTATATATATATATATATTTATCATGACTGTCTTTTTCCCTTGTCTGTATATAGCTAGTGTTCCATGAAATTAATCAACATCATACTGTATAAATTAATCACACATACTGTGTTTCTTAATTGTTAGTGCTATTTTTATGTGCGTCTTACTTGACAATAAGATCATGTCTATTCAGTTTTAATTGGTACTTTGTTTGAGTACCAGTAGGTTTTAATTGATTCAAACAAAGTTGTAATTGTTAGTCCTTTTTATTTTAAATAAAATGTAAAAAGACGTGTTGATATATAATCATTGTTTTAATTATTAATTGAATGTATGTCGGTTTTTAAAGCTCACAAGAGATTGTGTGTAATTATGTAATATTTATACATGTACCGACTATAAATAAAGCTTTGAACATTGAAAATGTTATCGTTATCGATTTCCCGCTATATTCTCCAGTTCGTAGTCGTGTCTCGCAGTCTGATCGTGCTTCTTCTCCAGTTCCTAGTCGTGTCTCGCAGTCTGTTCGTATTTCTTCTTCAGTTCGTAGTCGTGTCTCGCAGTCTGATCGTGCTTCTTCTCCAATTCGTAGTCGTGTCTCGCAGTTTGTTCGTGCTTCTTTTGCCTGTTCGTAGTCGTGTCTCGCAGCACACATGTCTCAAAAAAGTGGGTAGGTTTTTGTACTCTTCAACATAAACAAGATATTTTAAATAACCAATATTTGTGTTCGGATGTGATAATTTCAGCTCAAAACCTGTTACAAATACAGTTTCCTAACATAAACGGTTTCCAAGAAACGACTTTGGCACCAGTATTTTCAAATGGTAAATGGACAAGTAGTACAGGATTTCAAGCACAGGACCCCCCATGCGTGCAGATACACCATAACGGTAGAGATCATTGGGTTATGTCAATTCAAATAGAAAATGGCGATATTTACTTTTTAGACAGTTTAGGGTTAAAAATCAACACATCGCTTGAATTCCAACTGTGTAAAATATACGGACAAAACAAAAACAGAATTTTGATTAAAATCACAGAGGTTCAAAAACAAGACAACAGCATAGATTGTGGATTATTCGCTATATAGCAAACGTGGTCGAATTTTACAACAATGTCGGTTTTAAAGATGAAAAATATATGTGAGATCATTTAATTTATTGTCTTCAAAGGGGGTTCTTTTAACAATTTCCAAAAAATCGCATTGGCAGGGCACCTAAAATTTTGAAAACAAAAGACCACCTTATACCAATAAATTGTAACTGTGGAAGTCCCGATACAGTCGAAGATATGATAGGATGTGACGGGGGGAAATGGGAGAAAATTGTGTAATGTGTAGAGACACAAGTCCTGTGCTGGAAATATAGGGAATGGTAACAACTGGTTATGCGAAGTACACCTTGAGAACTGAGAGAAACAGAAGGGTGGGTGGATATTTGAATTAAAAAAAAATTATAAATAAAATTTATCCTGCAATCAGTACATTTGCTGTACAAATATGCTATACGAATAAATTTTTGCTTTATTCGTACTAGACGAATAAACTTTTCAGCTTACAAATAAACTTTTCAGCCTGCGAATAAACTTTCCTGGTACCCTGTAGCTATGTACAGCGGAGGGCGCACACAAGTATGAAACTGGTACTAATGTAACGCGGACCACGAAGAAGACACCCTTGACAACATTTATGAAAGGCGAGGAATGACGCTTGTTTCTGTCCTTTTTGTTTAAATCTGACAAGTTTTCCGACTTTTTTGACATTGCAGGATAAACACAATATACGTACATTGTCGTTAAATATAAAATTCATTTGTACTCGCTGCGAAACAGGCCTGAAAAGCTCGCCGAAGGCTCGCTATTCTGCTTGTTTCTAAAGCTCGTACAAATAAATTTTATATTTACCGACAATGTACGTATATTGTATATAAATTACATTTCATTTTCTTGTTGCAAAACCCCTTCAAGCTAACTTGGACATTCATGTCTTTTTATTTGTATATAAATTGTCTTTGAAAATCCCCAAAAAAAATTTGACCGGTTAACAACATCTTAGAGCAAACACATTCAAACTTAAAGATATTACATCATTTCAATAATACCAGATGTTTTGGTCGTTTCTTACAACAATAAATTGTCTCTAGGAATCAATAAAAAAAAATGACCAGGAACCTAAAATTTCAAGCAATATTACATCATTTCAATAATACCAGATGTTTTGGTCGTTTCTTACAACAATAAATTGTCTCTAGGAATCAATAAAAAAAAATGACCAGGAACCTAAAATTTCAAGCAATACACGTTCAAAGTCGTAAATCTGCATGACATACGATCAGATGCACCAGAGTTTTGGTCTTTTCTTTTGAAATAATCAAAAATAAGTTTACATCATTATAATTATGAATGAAATTTCTTTGGAAATCAATACAAAATTTTTCACCTGGTACGTACTCTCAATTTCATGCAATACACGTTCAAAGTTAAAAATTTGACATCTGATTTACAACATCAGATGTCTTTCCGGCCGCAGTTTTGACCCTTTTTGTACATAATATAAGACATAAAAAACTTTTATTTATTTATTTGTAAATAAATTGTCTTTGAAAATCAATAAAAAGTTTTTGACCAGGAACTAACAATTCCAAGCATTACACATTCAAAGTCGTAAATCTGACATACGATCAGATACACCATAGTCTTTTCCGGCCACGGTTTTGGACTTTTCTTTTAGAATAATTAAAATAAACTTCACATCATTTTAATTATGAATGAAATGTCTTTGGAAATCAATAAAAAGTTGTTGACCGGGTCCCCTCAATTTCATGCAAAGTTGAAAAAATGACTTCCGATTTAGCACACCAGATATCTTTCCGGCCACGGTTTTTGCCATTTTTATTGAAATTATATATATAAAAATTATATCATCTTGTTTGACCGGGTTATATATATTTCGAGATATTTGAGTTCAAAGTCGTAAATTTGGTTTGAAAATTTTACCAATTTTTGTTCTTCCGGCCATCATATTGGCTTTAAAATTAATTTTAATTTAAATCAATTATATATCATCTGATAAATCTTCTTATCTTCTTGCAAGCTTTAAAAAATCCGTTCAAATTATTATTCTACCTATACGCATTCAGAAGATATGATAGAAAAATTATGTATTTTTTCATTTTCCTGCTTTTAGACCCTCCCCTATTATCTCCCCTTGCCGGCTCACCGGAAGTCAAATCTTCCTTCCCAACCATGTCAACAAAGTCAAAGTGCAGGTGCTTTGTATGTGCTTGACCAACCGTTTTATTAATTCCACCAAATGTTTAAATACGACAAAAAATAGAAATACTTAATAAAGATGACATCTAAAGAGACCAAAGAAAACTTGAAGGTATGATACAATCCGAAAAGGTGAAATTAATTATAATATTAATGCTGAACGAAAAACAGTCTTCAGACCAAGTTCATTTTCTAGCACATGTTTATAGGACTTTATATACGAATCTAATTATTATTGTTTACTTCAGACGTGATATTTTGCTCATATTGATACTGGATAAACTGCAATAGTAACAAAAAAATATATGAAAATTAGTGTCGTAATATAACACCAAATCGCTTGATCTTCACCACTTATTTGATTCATCCTCAGTGCATCTAACTTCATCATGCATATGCATGTAACTTTGTCATCTTTGCATGCATAGGTTTGCACTCGTCCAGCATCTGCACATTCGTCCATATTGCTAATTAGCAGATGTCAATTGACACCACTGACAAGTGTCGATGAAGTGATTAAATCTAAGATGTGTTTCAACCAAATTAGTACATATTTACATTTGTAGCCTATCCAAATATCATAAAATTTTACTAGCTCCTTTTTTCCAGACACTTTGGATTCTTGTTTACTGTCATAAAATAAGTCTGCAATGTTTTGTTTACATTTTGTCTTTCTATTGAAGATTTCATTTATCATCATGTGACTTTTGAGTGGGGTCAATGTTCTGCAACTACTATTACGACATTTGTTTTAAAATATGTGTGTTCTTACGTATTGTCACCATTTTGTAATGAAAACATGGTGTCTATAATAAGAATTACAAAATTTAAACAGATGGAACAAAAGTATAAATGAATGAACTGGGCCAAAAAAATATTTATATAAAGAAACATAAAATTAATGAAATTATTATTCAATCCAAAAAGCATGTAAAACTCTATTTTTATATAAAAACATTTGTGTTCCCCAAAATGGAAATATCTTCTTTTTTCAAACAATTCTTCCAGCCGCAAAAGTAAAATACAAGACAATTTATTATCATTTTCTGTTGCGATCAGTTATATTGGTGGAGGAATTCTGAGTACCCATAGAAAACCACTGACAAACTCTATCACACCTCGACATGAGCGGGATTCAATCTCATAACTTTAATGGTGATAGTCTGATTGCATACATGTTATTGTAGGTAGTTGTAAATCCAACTACTATGTGATCATAACCACAACTGCCCCAAGTTATGATGGAGCTTTAAATCCTGGTATCGGTGGTCTAACACAGATATATTAATATCTCACCAAAGCAACTAGAATACGGTTGTTTCGAATCATTTCCATTCCGTCAAAATTTTGTTATTTTCGTCTGCCAGATCACGTGATTTCGATGGAATGTAAAGCACTGAACGTCCGGTGTCAATGTACACAACAAAAACTCCAATCAATATGTGCCGTTTTAACGTTCAATCCTCAACTTAAAAAAATCTTAACATTTTCTATAAAAGACAGATATCAATTAAATTATTTTATTTGTATCAAAGACTTTAATGCAGAGACAATTACTTCTTTAAAATTCAATTTGTTTTCTTTTTTTATTTTCTGCTGTCAGCATTATGAAAGGAAAACGATCTGCCTTTATATATTTCTGGTATCAGACAGATAGTGGGGTACCGAACACCAGTATTTATTCAGCCGTTTCCTTGTCGTCTCCATATCACAATTACTTATAATCTACCGCATCTACGACTATGATATGCTGACGTTGTCACAATAATAGCGTAAACACCGGAAGTCGTCTGCCGTACCTTTCAGATGTCAAGACACGAAAAAGACGGAACGTGGTCGGAATTGACATGATTCAAAACAACCGTATTATGTATAACAAGAAAAACATCCGTAATTGTGACTAATTTACTTAATGAAAATCTAAGAACATTGTATTTTCTTTCTGTTTCAAAAGGGTCACACAGAGTTTTTTGTTATAAACTGTGTAATATGTTAACAGTTTTCAACAGTCAAGATTAATAGAATTTGAAGCACTAGTTTCCTTGTGGATATTATAATAACATTTACTCTATATCAACCACAAGGCAGACCATGTTGTAGATATCAAATTTAGTGTGTGCGACACATTTCTGGAATAACCTTCATCAGGTCTGTTCATGATTAAAAGATTTGAAAGCCAAATAATTTAAAAGTCTTTGGGGGGAGCTAAACCACAAAAACACAGTAAATGATTAAAGTTTATTTTAGGCAAAAAAATATGGAATAGTACAAAAAATATGTTTTTTAACCTGAAATAATAGATACCGGTAAAATAATTCTTACCTTTAAAGACGACATTTGATTTTAAGAACAGATTTCTTTACATCATTTTACATTATTTGAGCATCATAAACATATCCTCTGATCTATGAACTGATCAAAATAATGCGAGATTTTATCATGTGAAATAAACCAGCGAAAACAGGTGACAGTCCAAAATGGGTGACATTACGATACTATAAGGAGAACATAACACTTTAACCACCAATGTATTTGTAATTCCTTGTCCAACCTATTTCAATACAATGCTACTAGTTCTTTTTATTTGACCTAAAGCTGTATTATTCAGCAAACACTTGAAATCAAATCTTTTTTCCCTCTCTCCATCTCCGACTCAAACTTTCACAGGCTACAATCACAAGTGGCTCAATTGAGACATTCCAGGCCACTGTCTCTAAAATTCAATATTAATTCCACCTTTTCAAATAATAATTCCAACATGTTGAAGGCAGTCAGTATTTGGTAGAAGTAGAAAATGACATCTATACCTGAAAACATTACAGTGTTTATACATAAATATACATAGATTTATTAATACTGATAGATTAAAATATAGGGGGAAAAGTTTGTGTTTGTTATCATGGTACTTCCTTTTAGTAATATTTGCAGAATCAATGGAATCTTTCCAGGTACTTACCTGTACTTACCTGCTTTTGGTGGTTTTACTGGAGAAACTTGAGGGGGCCGTCATGGTCCTGACCGTATGATAGTTTGATTTAAAACAATCAGTACCGATCACCACTTAAGTTGTGAGTTTGAATCCCGCTCATGGCGAGGTGTACATGAAACAACATTATGTGATAAAGTTTGTTAGTGACATATGGCAGATCAGTGAATTTCTCCTGGTACTCCCGTGTCCGCCACCAATAAAACTGAACGCCATGATATAACTAAAATATTGTTGAAAGTGGAGTTAAACACCCTAACCTATAATGTCAGATTTCCAGGTACTTGCATGTACTTTGTGGTTTTCTCCAGAAACACCAGCTTCCTCTACCACTAGACCATGTTGCCATGATCAACAAACAAAAATAGTCTAACACAAACATTCAAACAGTCAGTCTTATTTAGTTGCTTGATTCTTGATTGTTTGTTGTTTAACATTCTGCATCAAGTATTTCATGCATATTCAGGACATTGTCAAGTTTAGCTAAAAACTAAACAGAAATGAGGGAGGGATAAGAAAACAGGGGCAACAACCTTTTCTGCCACTGGAAGGGTATGGAGAATGGCTAGAAAAGACAAATTTAGTTTTTGAGCTCTCTTTCGAAATCTGCAGGAAATTTGGCACTCTCCAAACACATTACTCACAGTTAGACTTTTGTATTAGTATTATAACCTGACAGTCCCTCATAGAGAAGACACCCCTATCCACCACCTAGGGATGTGCTAGGCTGCTCAATCTTATTTGGAGTTGTACTTTATATCGATATGAATAAAATTAACATATATTTAAGTGTTGTTTTGTTGGTCACTTGATGTCAATTTTTTTTTTCAAATTCATAAATTTGAACGATTGATATATATGCATTCTGTAGAAAATATGTGCAGTTACATATAATTTAATCTAACATGGAATTTAATAAATAACTGATTAATTTTAATCTAAGCATTATACTTATCTTGAATATAATCTGACATTTCTGTACAATTCTTGTTCTTTGATCCTAGATTTTTGTTCATAGGATAAGTATGTATATTGTATACTTATCAATTGTACTGTATGTACTGTTTCAGGGCTTGCCATGTTCAGTAACATTTACTGCTTGATATAAACAAGTGGTTCATATTTCAACCTGCAACAAACATCAGAGAATATTAACATTATAAATTATTATTATGATAAGTGTAGTATATCTGAACTTTTTGTATCAGGAAATAGATAGAACATCTTCAAACTTTTAAATACATGCCTTATTACCAATCATAATAAGCTTGTATAACAGAGCCCAGAACATCAATTTAACCCTGAAATTTAAAATTGCTTATTAATCTTATGAACAAAAGCACTGATACCCAGTTCTACATTCAAAGTTAATATATACAATACTTAATTAATTAAATGATTGAGCTGTGGAAATGGAAATAAATATTTTAGGTAGTGGTCATAAAACAAAATGCATACTCATCTCAAAATACAGTTAAACTTACCCATGTGGTCACTTGTATTAAAAGGTCACCTTTTTCTTGTCCCGTCATATAAAAAAAAAATTCATATGAATTGATCCTCTTTTAAGAGGTCACCTGTCTTTAAAGACCACCTTTTCTTTGTCCCAAATGTGACCTCTTATATAATACAGGTTAGACTGTATTGCTTTTTGTCCTGTTGTCTCAAAGGTGACCTCTTAATATAGGTTAGACTGGATTGCTTTTTGTCCCGTTGTCTCAAAGGTGACCTCTTAATACAGGTTAGACTGGATTGCTTTCTGTCCCACAATTGTAATAGTGTAGGTTGGAAGATATTTGATCTTTTTTTTTCTTTTCCAACACCTACCTTGAAAGGAAGTGGACACCCTGGTAAGATTGTATGGTTGGGGCCATTAAGGAAGGTACACAATATTTCTTAATATAGCTTAATATGTGAATATAATTGTATTCATTTGTTTTATATTGCCTTTCATTTTGCTCACAAGGATGAAGTTGTTGTAAGTATAACTGTTTTTAAATGTTTTGTTGGAAGTCACCACATGGAACATAATTTTGCACTGCCTATATGAGAGTTACACATGCTATTATGAATGCTCTACCACAGTATTATGTAAGAACAACATGCACTGAAAAAGAAAATTAATTTCATTTTACAGCTTTGCCATTTTGATTGATTCTTAAAATGTTTTTTTTTTCCACGTAAACATTATGGAAATGTCCTGTTTATAGGTAAATTTTTCCTGTTAATATTCCTGAGAAGTAAATAAATGGGTTTTTATTTTTTTTTAAATCTGTGGGTTATATTCCTTGGAATAAGTATTTTTTATTTAATCCCAATATAGCAATCATGTACTACAAAGTTGTACTAAACAACATTACTGGTCAGTACATAGAAATTAATGTCAAACAACATTACTGGTCAGTACATACACAGTAATGTCAAACAACATTACTGGTCAGTACATACACAGTAATGTCAAAAAACTTTACTGGTCAGTACATACACAGTAATGTCAAACAACATTACTGGTCAGTACATACACAGTAATGTCAAACAACATTACTGGTCAGTACATGGGGAGTAATGTCAAACAACATTGCTGGTCAGTACATACATAGTAATGTCAAACAACATTAATGGTCAATACATACACAGTAATGTCAAACAACATTACTGGTCAGTACATAGAAATTAATGTCAAACAACATTACTGGTCAGTACATACACAGTAATGTCAAACAACATTACTGGTCAGTACATGGGCAGTAATGTCAAACAACATTGCTGGTCAGTACATACATAGTAATGTCAAGCAACTTTATTGGTCAGTACATAGAAATTAATGTCAAACAACATTACTGGTAAGTTTATACATAGTAATGTCAAACAACATTACTGGTCAGTACATACACAATAATGTCAAACAACATTACTGGTCAGTACATACATAGTAATGTCAAACAACATTACTGCCACAATGGTCAGTACACACACAGTAGCACCAAACAACATTACTGGTCAGTACATACACAGAAACACCAAGCAACATTATTGGTCTGTACATACACAGTAATGTCAAGCAACATTACTGGTCAGTACATACACAGTAATGTCAAGCAACATTACTGGTCAGTACATACACAGTAATGTCAAATAACATTGCTGGTCAGTACATGCACAGAAACACAAAACAACACTATTGGTCAGTACATACACAGAAACACCAAACAACATTACTGATCAGTACATACACATTAAGGCCAGATAACACTATTGGTCAGCACATGTACAGTGATACCAAACAACATTACTGGTCAGTACATACACAGTAAGGCCAGACAACACTACTGGTCAGTACATGTACAGTGATACCATAACATTGATGGTCAATACATTGACAGTAATGTCAAACAAAATTACTGGTCAGTACATACACAGTAAATCCAGACAACACTACTGGTCAGTACATGTACAGTGATACCATACAACATTACTGGTCAGTACATACACAGTAAGGTCAGACAACACTACTGGTCAGTACATGTACAGTGATACCATACAACATTACTGGTCAGTACATGTACAGTGATACCATACAACATTACTGGTCAGTACAAAGAGAGTAAAGACAAACAGCATTACTGCTCAGTAATAGACACTAATGTCAAACAACATTACTGGTCAGTACATACACAGTAATGTCAAACAACGTTACTGGTCAGTTCATAGTCAGTAATGTCAAACAACATTACTGCTCAGTAATAGGCACTAATGTCAAACAACATTACTGGTCAGTACATACATAGTAATGTCAAACAACTTTGCTGGTCAGTACATACACAGTAATGTCAAACAACATAACTGGTCAGTACATACACAGTAATGTCAAACAACATTAATGGTCAATACATACACAGTAATGTCAAACAACATTACTGGTCAGTACATACATAGTAATGTCAAACAACATTACTGGTCAGTATATACACAGTAAAGTCAAACAACATTACTGGTCAGTACATACACAGTAATGTCAAACAACATTACTGGTCAGTACATACACAGTAATGTCAAACAACATTAATGGTCAATACATACACAGTAATGTCAAACAACATTAATGGTCAATACATACACAGTAATGTCAAACAACATTACTGGTCAGTACATAGAAATTAATGTCAAACAACATTACTGGTCAGTACATAGAAATTAATGTCAAACAACATTACTGGTCAGTACATACACAGTAATGTCAAACAACATAACTGGTCAGTACATACACAGTAATGTCAAACAACATTACTGGTCAGTACATAGGCTGTAATGTCAAACAACATAACTGGTCAGTACATACACAGTAATGTCAAACAACATTAATGGTCAATACATACACAGTAATGTCAAACAACATTAATGGTCAATACATACACAGTAATGTCAAACAACATTACTGGTCAGTTCATACATAGTAATGTCAAATAACATTACTGGTCATGTCAAATAACATTACTGGTCAGTACATACATAGTAATGTCAAACAACATTACTGGTCATATATACACAGTAAAGTCAAACATTACTGGTCAGTTCATAGTCAGTAATGTCAAACAACATTACTGGTCAGTATATACACAGTAATGTCAAACAACATTTCTGGTCAGTATATACACAGTAATGTCAAGCATTACTGGTCAGTACATACACAGTAATGTCAGTAGATAGAGAACAAAATAATAAAAAAAGAGTATTTGTATTGATAAAAAGATTTGTTTGATTTATCATAAATTTTAAATGGATATGGACTTAATAATGGATACAAATCATCAGGAAATACCTTACACTCTTTAAGCTTAAATATTTGATTGATACCAGTCAATTCACATGGAATATATTGTATGTGTACAGTAATTGCCCTCATTCAGTGCCAATCCCATCAAAGACCACCCCTCTTATCATGTCATACCGGTATATCAGATGCACTGAAATAGTAAAATACTACAAATTTGTTTCCCCTTAAGAGAGGCCACCCCTCTTATAATGCCACATTTTTATAGCAGAAGGTCTGGCCTTATAAGCCGGGACTAATGTATTCTAAATATAATTGATTTTCTGAACACAATAACATATATCGAAACATATACAATCCTTGTTTACTTTCTGTTGAAAGAAAGAAGTAGCAATATGGTTGCAGTGACAAATTCTAATACTTCAAAGAAGTTTTACTGACATTCTTCACTGAAAGGAGTTTGAGCTTTTTTGCACTTTTAAAATTAAAATACCACATAAATTAAACATATGTAAGAGTCTATATTATATAATTACACCTTATGTAAGAATGCTGGATTCTGATTGGTTAATAGCCATGATATTTTTTTTACAAATTCAGGCCTTGCATTGTGAATTTGCAGAATTTTTACTTCATGTAGGTGTATTTGCATAAGATTTAACTTTTTTTCATGGTATTTGCAAAATCGTATTTGCTGTTTTTACCCTTCACAGAGACGCTTGTAACAAAATTTGTAAAACGTTATCAGTTGTGCGTTTTATGTAACATCATTCGGTAGAATTAAACAGATACATCATGTTAGGTCCTGAAAACGACAAACAAAAGGTATTATTTATTTAGCCAGTGTTCTAAATAATATTCGGTGTAATTAAACAGATATATCATGTTTTGGAGGGGCATTTGCGAAAAATACCAGTCGAGAGACGAAAAATTTCCCGAGCCAAATGGCGAGGGAAATTTAGTCTCAAGACTGGTATTTTTCGCAAATGCCCCTCCCAAATATGATATATCTGTATATAATAGTGTGAAAAAATACTTTCCACCCACAGGCGTTGGACACTATAGTCTATATCAATAAAACAAAATACATGCAGTCAATGATAAGAAAATAATGTCTAGTGTAGTATAAAAAGAGCTCCATCATTAAATAATACTACTATTTTAAGTGTTCACTTCTTTTCCAAATACGATATAACTGAAATATTGTTGAAAGTGGTGTTAAACACTATAACCCAGCCCCCCCCCCCCCCTTTTTTTTTTCTCTCTCCAAATTTTCAGTGACAATCTTTTCTATTTTAGGCCGAGTAGGTGTTCTCCATGCAGAACTCATAAAAGCCTTCAATTATATAAAAATATACTACATCCAAAGCTACATATGCTTTTGTCAACTATAGCATAAAAGTGCACTACCAATGGTACATATACTTATATATATATTTTTATGCCCCCACGACGAAGAGTCGGGGGGCATATTAATTTACCCCCCGTCCATCCGTTCGTCCGTCCGTATGTAGATACATGGTTTGTCTGGCTATCTCCTCCTACAGTTTTGGAGCTACAGCTTTAATATGTTGTAGGATGTTTATACACATAATGGAGGTGTGCATGTCCACAGGATTTTGATTTTCTTCAAATATTCTCAAAATTACAGGTACATGTAGTTGGACTTAAGTCATTTTTTTCGTACTAGCTGCATACAGGGATTATGGTTTGTCCGGCTAACTCCTCCTACAGTTGTAGAGCTACAGCTTTAATATTTTGCAGGATGTTTATACACATAATGGAAGTGTGCATGTCCACAGGATTTTGATTTTCATCAAATATTCTCCAAATGACAGGTAGTTGGACTTAGTCATTGTGTTCGTCCGTCCGGAAATAGATACATGGTTTATCCGGCTATCTCCTCCTACAGTTTTGGAGCTACAGCTTTAATATTTTGTAGGATGTTTATACACATAATGGAGGTGTGCATGTCCAGAGGATTTTGATGGTCAGATGGGGGCATCATTTGTGTCTTACAGACACACTTCATTTTTTAAAAATCACTCCTAACAAAACAACTTTGTTCATAATTATCAAGTGCAGGGACATACTTGTTTTCTAGTTTTTAATCTACCAGAGTATAAAATCATGGAAGACAACAAACTTGTTTTTGATCACGTAGAATTATTGTCTATTGTCGCTATTTACTCAATGCTTTGTTGATAAATAAGCAAAACAAACTCATCATGCTTTGGTCCCTGTTGGAAGCCAGCTTTCTAGACTAAAAATCAATTATTTGAATCATGATTTTCTGAGGGAGTGTTTATTGGAGTATTGTATTTGATGATGAAGCAGCATGGACATGTTTAACGTTCAAGTTTGTACAAAGGAATTCCCTGTGGTCTGGGAGGTCAAAGCCACACAGATCTTTACTTGCAACTGGGAAAAGATAAAAAGAAATTCTAAAGAAGAAAAGGCAATGAAACTACAGTAATAATTATCATGAAGCATCGTGATGATTATTATATTATTGAGTTAATAATATATCATGTTAAAAGGGCCATTGAAGTCAAATCCAATGGGTCAAAAGTTTAGGTAATCCCACGTGGGCAAGGTGTACTCGATACAATATTATGTGATAACTGGATACTCCGGTTTCCTCCATCAATAAAACTAACCGCCACAATATAGCTGAAATATTGTTGAAAGTGGCACCAGAACCCTCAAAAGTTTAACAAAGGTTTTGACGGCAAAATATTTTTAATCTTCTGAAAAACATTAAGTTATTGTAAGTTAGGCACACTGATGGCAATGGTTATAAGATTATTTTCCCCCTCATTTATCACCAGATCTTTTGGCAGGTAACATCAGATGCGAGTTTTGTATTTTGAAGTAAAGTGAACCACTTATTAGTAAGTGAGGCTACATTAGAGATATGAGTTATACTCATCATCACATGATTTCATGACAGTGAGTTGATACTAGCCATCCAATGATGACTGAGGTTATATTTGACATCAAATTATCTCACAGCGACTGACCATCCCATGATCTCATTATGACAGTGAGAAGATATTAGCCATCCAATGATGACAGAGATGATATTTGCCATATAATGATCTCATGATGACTGAAAGGATACTCACCATCTCATGATAATTATGAGATGATACTCACCATCCCATGGGCTCATGATGCCTGAGAGGATACTCACCATCTCATGATAATCATGAGATGATGCTCACCATCCCATCATCTCATGATGACTGAGATGATACTCACCATCTCATGATAATTATGATAGGACACTCACCATCCCATGATGACAGAGGATACTCACCATCCCATGATCTCATGATGACTGAGACGATACTCACCATCTCATGATAATGATGAGATGATACTTACCATCCCATGATCTCATGATGACAGAGGATACTCACCATCCCATGATCTCTTGATGACAGAGGATACTCACCATCTCATGATAATTATGAGATGATACTCACCATCCAATGAGCTCATGATGCCCGAGATTACACTCCCATCCTATGATCTCATGATGATTGTGAGATGATACTCACCATCCCATGATCTCATGATGACTGAGATGATATTCACCATCTCATGATGACTGAGATGATACTCCCTATCCCATGATCTCATGATGATTGTGAGATGATACTCACCATCCCATGATCTCATGATGACTGAGATGATATTCACCATCCCATAATCTCATGACGACTGAGATGATATTCTCCATCCCATGATCTCATGATGAATATGATGTGACTCTTACCAGTCCCTGATGTCATGATGACAGTGAGATCATACTAGCCATTTAATGACTGCGAGATGATATTTGCTATCTAATGATCTCATGGTGACTGTGATATGACACTCACCATCCGATGATCTCATGATGATTGTGAGATGATACTCACCATCCCATGAGTTCATGATGATTGTGAGATGATACTCACCATCCCATGAGTTCATGATGATTGTGAGATGATACTCACCATCCCACGAGTTCATGATGATTGTGAGATGATGCTCACCATCCCATGAATTCATGATGATTGTGAGATGATACTCACCATCCCATGAGTTCATGATGATTGTGAGCTGATACTCACCATCCCATGAGTTCATGATGATTGTGAGATGATACTCACTATTCCATGAGTTCATGATGATTGTGAGATTATACTCACCATCCCATGAGTTCATGATGATTGTGAGATGATACTCACCATCCCATGAGTTCATGATGATTGAGATGATGCTCACCATCCCATGAGTTCATGATGATTGTGAAATGATACTCACTATTCCATGAGTTCATGATGATTGTGAGATGATACTCACCATCCCATGAGTTCATGATGATTGTGAGATGATACTCACTATTCCATGAGTTCATGATGATTGTGAGATTATACTCACCATCCCATGAGTTCATGATGATTGTGAGATGATACTCACCATCCCATGAGTTCATGATGATTGAGATGATGCTCACCATCCCATGAGTTCATGATGATTGTGAAATGATACTCACTATTCCATGAGTTCATGATGATTGTGAGATGATACTCACCATCCCATGAGTTCATGATGATTGTGAGATGATACTCACTACTGTCTGATCATGATCTCTTGAGGATTGTGAGACAAAGAAAAAAGATAAAAGCACTGTTTCTTAGCTTAGACACATAATAGGACAGCAAAAAACTAAAAAGATGAGTAACACGGACCCCACAAAAAAACCAGGGGGTGAACTCAGGCACTCTCGATGGGTAAGCCATTTTTGCTAGCATGTGGTAAATTGTGGAACGGAAATGGAGCTGAATACAAATCCGTGGCGTAATCGCCGATGTCTGCGATTTTCTATTATTATTTTTGTAATCGATTATGAGCATCGTTGCCCCTAGAACGACAATTTGTTGACTGTTGTCTAAAAAATCTAATTGCTGAGTGATAAAGACCCTACAGTCAGATTTTTTTTAAACCTTTGTTTAAAGAACCAATAAAAGAAATTGAATTGATTTAGTTGTCATTTAAAAAAATCAAATGTAGAAATGAAGACAGTAGGATCTATAGATTATATTTGACATTCAGTATTATTCTAATTGTACAAACAAAGATGGAAGGGTATACATGTATTAGGCTCAAGTCCTGAATTATACAGGCTATAGTGTGAATAATTTGGTTTATTATATACATGTAGTAATAAATATTTTCCTATTAATTTCAATGGAAAATAATCGTGCAATATATCCCTGTATTTGCACGCTATATGTATATGTAGTTCAATATTCCAATTAAATATAATAAAATACACAATATTTATATAAAAAATGCTTAATTTATTACTATATGATAAAAGGGTTATTGCATGAATATTGTCACTCGCAATATATCATATTGAACTCGCAAACTCGTACAATATGATATACTGCTCGGGACAATATTCACCAATATTCATGCAATAACCCTATAATATAAAATCTATACGAAGTCAGTAATACAGGTATATGTTAAGTCTACTTTTTACTGAAGCCTTCATTTTTTTAAACTTTAGATTTGAATAATTTTTGTTCTACTTTTAAAGGATTTATTTTTTGAGGTAAGTATAAAATTTAAGAGAATTGAATTAAAATCACATGCATTGTTTTTTTTTATTTTTGCTTGTCACTGATCACCTTTGCTGAAAAATTGATGTAATTTTTCACAAATCACAACTTTGTATGTTGAAGAAATGTTTGCAAACTGAACCTAATCCAATCCTCATGATGAGCACTGGTCCTCCGGCCAAAGACCAGTGAAACTTTGATCGGACCAGTAAATATTTAAGTTTTTATTTAGAAATATATTAAAATAAATTCTAGAATTTGATTCGGACCAGTAAATCCAAATTTTCATTTCGATAACTGCTAATCTGGTTGGTATCTAGCCACAGAAGTTAAAGCATGATATATAAGGAGCAATGTAATTGGGAAGGGAGAATGGAAGGCATCTTTTTTTTACACAAAATTTGTTATTTCAAAAAGTTTTTTGTACTATAATAATCCACCTGAATGTGTTGGTCCAGTACATAA
Source organism: Bathymodiolus brooksi (assembly GCA_963680875.1). Lineage (NCBI taxonomy): Eukaryota > Metazoa > Mollusca > Bivalvia > Mytilida > Modiolidae > Bathymodiolus > Bathymodiolus brooksi. The sequence goes on from OY804575.1 coordinate 63,574,419, forward strand.
CAGATATCATCATTATCTCATTACAAAAAGTAGTTTGTATATATGCCATGATTATAATAGCTGAAAAATTGCTCAATCATGCACTTAACCTTTGAAGATTGTATTGTACATTAAACTTGACACTGACATTACATTAGATTTTGAATGCATATTTAAAAAAAAACCATTGCACTCTTTTTGAGATACAATCTTTATTGCTTTTTTTCAATATTTTTGTGAATTTATACCAATGATAGGTTGGTTTTTTTTTCAATTTAATTTAATTTTTCACATATTTCTGCTGTTAAAGAAGACATAAAAAGTCACTTGATACAAATGCTAACCTAGTATATAGAGTGTTGAATATTCACAATAGGAATTTATTATCAAGTTATTCATTAAGGAATATTTGAAATTGTTGAACAGGTTATACAATATAACCAGGTTATGCAAGTATAACCTGTTCAACAATTTCAAATATTCCTTATAATTTAATTTTTACAACAAAATTTAATGATTCCTCGATTTTAATTACGATTATTTCATGTGACTATTTGAATTTGTCGTTGGCAGATGAACACGTTGGTGACGTCACAATACCAACCCAGGTAATCGAGTATAACCGAAATTTTCTCTTGAAATATTCAAATCAAATTAAATTATTTTAAAATAGAAAAAAAAATTGGGGGCTGTCGTGGTCGTGATCATATGGTAGTTGGATTTACAACTACCTAATAACCTATGCAATCAGTGCCTATCGCCACTATAGTTGTGAGTTCGAACCCCGTTCATGGCGAGGTGTACTCAATACAACATTATGTGATAAAGTTCGTCAGTGACTTGCGACAGGTCTGTGGTTTTCTCTGGGTATTCCGGTTTCCTCTACCAACAAAACTGACAGCCACGATACGATATAACTGAAATATTGTTGAAAGTGGCATTAATCACCATAAACCTAAACCTATATAAAGTCATATAATACAAACTCTGACCTTGTCTGTAGAGTATTGAATATTCACAATAGGAAGATTTATTATCAAGTTATTCTTTTAAAATATATTTAAAAAAATTCTTGTTTTGTTCTACAGAAAATGACATACATCCTTTAAATGTGTAAATTAAGCCATTAGATATTGTCATAATTGGGTATAAGTTATGTCTAATCTAATATGTCAATGTATGAAAAATAAGTGATTAAGATATGTTTTGTAAGAATATTAATCCCCCCCCCCCCCCCACCCCAGTATTTCAGACATCTTACCTTGTCAAAACTAATCAGGATTATGTGTTAGATCATATGCTAAAATATTTTCAGTTGAAAGAGCTACAACTCTGTCATAATATTATATGATTAAAAATTTTAAAACCAAATGGTGACAGGGAATATATTATGCATTTTTTATTTTCATTTGATATGTTCCAATCACACTATCATTTAAAATCATTTTGTATTAACGTTTATTTTTTTCTTTAAATCAGTTTATTGTTGAAAGCCATCATACCACATCCATATATTTAAGTGAATGTGTGGGTATGGATCAGTATAATGCTGTTATTGTACTTTTAACAGTACACCATTGTTTACAATTGCCATTAGGTATGGGGTATTGCTTATGCTATTTTTTGAAGGGGGAATGGCAAGGAGGTTTAAAATCAAGATTTAATTCAAATATTTAAGATTTTTATAGATTTTGAATTGTTATGTTTTTTTTCTGATGAATAATGACACTCAAATTCAAAAGTACCACATTTTATTTTTTCATTTTTTTTTTTCATTTCAAGTATCATCAGGACCCAGTTTGGCCTTACATCAAATACCAACGACAACATTTTTATGTCAAATATACATATTGTTACTAAGGAATAAATTAGTTTTCATCAAATACAAACATTAAAGAGTTAGTATACATTGTCCATATCAACTTATTTCTACTGTGCCTGTAAGGTAGGCTTTAGATTATATACATGTACTATATAAGACTATAACTGGTCTAAAGCTTAGTTCCTAATTACCATTAGTTAATGATGGAAATTATTTACTGAAAGCAATGTGTATTAAAATTTCACTGTGAAAAAAAGCTTATATACTATTATCAATATCAGATTCTGTCATTGTTGGTCTGTAAAATTTTGTATTTTAAGGCCTATTTGAATATAATACATGTACATGGCTGTAACTTTTAGAAATGGTTTATAGTTTCTAGCACATTTGAAAATATTGAATTCTATTAAACAAGACTTTAATCAGTCAAAGCTATTACTTATAGATTTGTATTTGGTTACAGAATAAGAGGTGGTTGTTCCTAAAAAAAAAGGGAGGTAATCTGCCACTTATGAATTTTCAGAAAAAAAATACATATAATACATTTTTAGCATCCATTTGAATTAATCAATAATATACACAGTAGGTATAATTTTAACATTTTTATTTTCAGCAAAGTTTATGTTATATACAGTGAAACATGTCTGTAACAAGTCCTTAATATAACGAAATCCTGTATATGTCAAACTTTTAATGAAGTCCCAGTATAGGAAATCTTTGTTAATTTAATCTGGATAACTTGTACCTCTGTCTATTCCGAAAACAAAAATTGGACCCAAGGAGATTTGATTTAGACAGGTTTCACTGTATCAGAACTTATTTATAGGTATTACGTACGGATTGATGTCAGTTCTTCATGAAACAGTGAATCAATGTGCATATTACATGTACAAACTGTACTATAGATTAGAAACAGTTATAAAAACTTTACATTATTTACATAATAGTCAAAATGAACAAATACACCAGGTGACGGAACCCAAGTGTATAGAAATATGTGTAATACATATTATCTCTATACTTTGGTATATTATATCCCCTTTAAAAGTAGCATCCACTGGTTGGAATTGTGATGTGGGTGACGGTCCGATAGTCCGAAGGTCCGATAGTCAGAAACCCAAATAGATTTTTTTTTTCGACAGGAGCTATATGAACGATTTACATCCCGTTTTTAAGCTTTTTCAGTGAATCGTCTTTGAATATCAAGGTTGATAAAAGATGGATTCTCTTTGTTAGAAATTGGATATCTAACTTCACGGTAGTACAGTAGATGAAAAAAACACAGTTTAGCTACAATAGCGAATTTTTGGACCAAGGTGGTGACAGTTACACATGTATATCGGCTCTAACTACAATTTTATTTAATTAAATATACATATACATATACATATATTTCTTCCGTTAATTTTATTTATTCTTTTATTTATTTTTAAAGAAATTTAAATTCAGATTCATTTAATATCTAATAGGGTTGATACTACGTGCATGCATACTGACAAATATGCCATGGTTCGTTGCTTTCTAAACAAAAAATACACCCTTTTTACAATAGAAAGCATCCATTTTTGCCCTGGCTATGCCACTCTATATTTAACTTGAAACACATACATTTATAATTATAACTTAGATGTAAAAAGTCACCAAGAGGCTCACAAGATCCGGATTTGTTCACCTGAATTAAGTTCATGAGAAATGATCAGAAATTTCAATTGATGCCTTTGCTACCATATCTGTGTACACATAAGTTGCATTGTGCATGATCTGACAGGTAAAAAATTTAGTTTAATTCATTGTCTTTTGACCTTAGCTGATGACAATTTTGAACTTCTGATCTACACCAAAACTTTTATTGGGCCGTCGTGGTCGTGATCGTATGATAGTTGGATATATAACTACCTATGTAATCAGTGCATATCACTACTATAACGTTGTGAGTTCGAATCCCGATCAGGCGAGGTGTACTCGATACAACATTATGTGATGAAGTTTGTCAGTGACTTGTGGCAGGTCGGTGGTTTTCTCCGGGTACTCCGGTTTCCTCCAACAATAGATTATCATAGCATATAGAACTTCTCTGTTTTCATTATAATGGATCGGCAGGCATATCTTTTTTACTTCAACGGTGCATTGCTTTGGACGATTTTTGGAAGGTCATTGGGACTATTGGCCTTTCGAACTATCGGGCCTTCGGACTATTGGACTATCATTGGGCTTTCGGACTATCGGGCCTTCAGACTATTGAGCCTTCGGACTATCGGGTCTTCGGACTATTGGACTTTTGGACTATCGGGCCTTCAGACTATTGGGCCTTCGGACTATCGGGCCTTCAGACTATTGGGCCTTCGGACTATCGGGCGACACCGTGATGTGTTGGTCAATGGTTAGGATGGGACGTAAATTAGAGTCTCGTAATGGGAGAATATCATTCTCCTTGTATGGAAAAGATTCCCCAGCAACACATAATGAGCAGTAGCTTACTTAGGAGTGATCATAGGTGGACTGTTTTGTCAATTATCTCCCCTTTGGAACCTGGTTATCAAAATATATGTCCATAGACCCATCTCCAAGTGCCAAGTTCTTGCATGATTTACTGTTTGTAAACTTGTTCTTGTTATGAATATATCTGAAATACTGCTATTTTTACTTGACATTAAACAAAATAACAATCAAGAAAAACTAGATACATAAGATTTTATTTAACATTAAGGGGACGTAACTCTTTAATTTTAAAGTTGGCAATATACAATAAAACCATATGTAAAGTTTCTATACAGATTTTAGTGAATGAATTGTTAACATTCATAGGGTTTTACACTCTTTTTGATATACAAAATTCTCACTTTGAGACAGTACTTCAAAGTGTGTTGCAATATGAAGATGACCCTCCCCCCTTTTTAATATTGTTAGCATTACATCAAATTAATTCCGAAAGTCAAAATTATAGTATTATGGATTTTATGGTTGGTTGGTGAAATTGGGGGAAGGATGACAATATTCATTATATCTGAAATATTAAATGTACCAGTATATAATAATAAACTTACCAGTTTCATTTAGCAGCTTTTTATCCTGTGTCTCTCATGTTAAACTTAAGGAGAAAAGTTAAGAATTAAAGAATTTGAAGGTGGTCAGCCGTATTAAAGATTTATCCATATTCAATACGTAGTTAAAGTCTTAAATTGATTGATCCAATCCTATATTATTTTAATCTGTCCTGACAAAACAAAGGGTCCCTATAACAATTAAGATTAATATTAAATTGAAATTTAGTACAACACATTTTCATACGTCATTAGTTTTCATTAAAATCGCTGAATATCGGAACAGTTCAGGAAGTTGGAAACTAGGAGGAAGAAAAAGACGCAGCCATGTCGAAAAAAGGTAAGATAGATTATAGAATGATAATATATAATAAACAATGCTTTGATATGTAAAGGGATTTGTATCCCACAGTCTGTCATCCCAATTTGTGAACTTTGTATGTCAACTCTTATATATATATATATAATCTTGTTATATTTCACCATGTAAAAAAGTACAATATTAAAACTTTAGAGTTGCAGCATTTGGAGTTCATTCTCCATCTTTGCCTATTCGTGTGTAACTTGAAGGGATATTTGAATCAAAATGGAGTCCAATTGGTCTTGTCTGGTTTGTTGATTGATCTCTTCTGGTAAATCAATTGGTCTCGTCTGGTTGATCAATTGGTCTCATCTAGCTGATCAATTGGTCTCATCTGGTTGATCAATTGGTCTCATCTGGCTGATCAATTGGTCTCATCTGGTGAAAATCAATTGGTCTCATCTGGTGAAAATCAATTGGTCTCTTCTGGTTAATCAGTCGATCTCATCTGATAAATCAAATTGTCTTTTCTGGTTAATCAATTGATTTATTTTAAGAAAGAATCATTCAAAATGCAATACCTATATACTCAATGCAATTCTGAAAAAATAAAAGAATTATTTTTTAATCTAATCATGTATATACATCAGAACATTCAACTCAACATTGTTATAGTTAGATTTTTAGCTGACAAAATTTTATTCTTCCCTCGACAGATTAGAACCCACACCCTTGGAATACTGCAGCACTTACTCACTTAGCAAAATGACAAATCAATTTAATAGCTCCCTTGGCGAAATCCACTATTATATTGTAACAGTACAGCATATTTTATTTCTGAAAAATGCAGTGTACCTGTTGCAATATATTAGTATATGATATTTCAATCGATTTCAGTGCATTTAAATTATAAAAAAAACAATGCTTTTATTGCAGTTCTAAATCTCCCATCCACTGTGAGATCTTCAAAAAAATTGGCAGTAAACTCAACTCCCAAAATGAGTGAAAAGGCCTGTGCTTATAACCAATAAAAAACTACATCTTTGTGTGAGGTAGCAGGAAATGTCATCAATGTGCTTGACATCACAACTAAATAACAATTACAAACAAGACAGTACTATCCAAGATATCTGTAACATTAATTGACAAGAGCGATTTGAAATTAGCAATAATGAAAATGAATCGAGGGCTGAAGTATGAAATAGTCTGTCATGCACAAAATATTTCAAGTTTTAATCAATTCCGTACTACACAAAAGACTACAGCAATTTCCTAGTAGATAGGGATGTACATTTAAGAATGAAGAAAATTTTTACCAATTGCACAATACATGTGATCACTTTCCAATACTCTCTACTGGCGAGTAGAGTATCAGAACGTGATCAGCCATTGATTTCTGACGATGCACTACACATAGAATAAAACAATGTCTGTGTAAATATAAGGTCCATGGCATACAATTTAAGATGGAGAAAAGTTTGACCAATTCCACAAAATACAATAAGACGGTGTCCCATCATGACAGACATGTATAAATAGTCATTTCATTTTATAATTGAATTGTTTGTTATAAAATTAAAGTTAAAAAGTTAATTTCCCTACTATCTGTTATTGCTTAAATTATTTTTATAATTAAAATATTACGCATTTGCAGTCTTAATTTATGGAAATACTATGCATGAATATGGAAAATTTACAATTGCGACCCACAGAAACATGTCCTCGCTCAGTCAAAACAATTGTTGTTAAGTCAACTGTCAATGGTATATATTGGGATCACATTAACCTGGTTAACCCTCTCATATTTGTGCTTGTCCCGATCCAAGAACCTAGATTTACATCGGCATATATCATGATCTTTTTTTTTTGGTTCAATGATTTGAGGTGAGAGGTAGTTATTTTTGTTGGTATTGGTTGACCATCAGCTGTTTGAACTCTTTTCAAAATGATTATGAACAATGATGGTCAACAATTCCACCAATATCAACAAATGAGAAACCACCTGTCACCTCAAACAATTGAACACAAGAAAAACCATGACATATGGCATTGGAAATCCAGGTCTTGGATTGGAAGAGGCACAAAAATGTTGAGGGTTAAACCAGTTAATGTGATCCCAACTCTCCCTCTCTGAAATATATTTTTTAATCATTATATAACAGTCATCGACTTTAGCAGTGGTCCGGTGGCCCACGGTCAGTGAAAATTGATTCGGACCAGTGACTTTTGCCAAATTTTTTCAATACAATCTATATAAATATTCTAATTTTGAAGTTTTCTGGCCTGTAAATTCGAAAGTCTAATTTCGAAGACTGATATAACATTTTCTAATTTATATTTTTTCAACATTATTACTTATCATATTCTAACTTAATGCGTCAAAACAACAAACTACTTGTTAAATGTTTGTGTACAAAGAATATATTTTGGAAATCCTCTACTGTTTTCTTTGTAAGAAATCGTTTTGGGAATATATATATCTTGGCTTTTAAATTACCATGATCCAAGATTTATACTGGTTAAGCTTATTATATTGTAAATTATTAAGGATTTTAAGCCTTTTAAAAAATCTGTCAAGTTATATATATTCAGATCTTGCCTTTTCAACAAATGAAATTAATAATTGCAGAATTTTTTTTAAATGAGAGCAATTTCTGCTCTCATATAAAAAAAAAAGATTAATCCATGAATAAAAAACCATATGCAACAAGGATAATAAATATAGCCTTCTAACAAATAAATTTTTCATAAATGATGAAGATTTACCATTGAAGTTTATTTTTGTACAAGGCCATTGCATACCAGCAAGAAATAGAAATAAAATCACATGTCTTAATTAAAATCATAATCTTCTATATAAACATTTCATTACTACCCAATGTTAAATTCTAATATTATGTGATATAGTTTGTCAGTGGACTGTAGCAGGTTGGAGGTTTCTCCGGGTACTTTGGTTTCTTCCACTAATAAATCTGACCGTCATGATATAACTGAAATATTGTTAAAAGTTGCGTTAAACACCATAACTCCTACCCCCCCCCCCCCCTAAATTTTAATGTGAAAAAATAATAAATAAAAATTTTAAAGCTATTATTAGAATTTTATCAGGTAACCCTATTCAAGACACGTACCATAATAACTAAAGCTGAACCAGTCACTTAAGCATAAAATATAGGTTGCTGTGATAAAATTTTGATGTGATATTTTCTTTATCTAAGATATATCTAAATTTGAAGGCATTGTTTGGAAGCTAAGGGACAACCTCACTCACTTGGTAGTTGTGCACATCATTAAAGACCTCACATTGAAGACATTGGTATTATTGTATTTGTTTGCATTCTTCGAGGGCCGCAGGGAAGATTAACATTATGTTAACTGTGTTACCCTCTTAAAATAAAGTATTTATTATTATTATTATTATTATGGACTGCGAGATGAAGAACAGCAATACAAAATTTTAGTTTCACATGGATTATTTTTCATGTTCAGTTACATCCATGCCCTCTCTAGTTAAGTCTAGAGTTGCTCAGATTCATTTATGGTGGTTGAAAATAAGAAGATAAAAATAATTATAGTCAACAATATAACCAAACATTAGAACACAAACCACTCATGTGGTAAACCTCATGCTTTAACTTAAGAAATACAAATAGAAATGATTTAAGAAAGAATCTAATGGAAATCTAGGTCCTGGGTAGTAACAGTGTTAAACCAGTTATATATATGTAATTTCCCAAGGACAAACAGATAAACAAACCATAGAAAAAGTCATAGCTGATAGATTTACATTTGTATTATCAAAATGATTTAATGGTCTTTGTGAGAAACCAGATATATAAAAAAAAAATGAGTCATCAAACGTTTAGTGTTACATTTGCATATATGGATATAGGTTTATGATGTTTAACACCATTATCAACAGTATTTTAGTAAAGAATGGCAGTCAGTTTTATTGGTGGAGGAAACTGTACGACCCCGAGAAAACCACTGACCTGTTGCAAGTCACCGACAAACTTTTTCCTATAATGTTGTACACCTCGCCATGAACAGGGTTCGAACTCACAACTTTAGTGGTGATAGGCACTAATTGCACAGGTAGTTGTACATCCAACTACCATAAGATCACGACCATGACAGCCTCTTATATGTATATAACTACTGTGACATATAGACTTACTGGTTTAACAATCTTATATGTATATAACTACTGTGACATATAGACTTACTGGTTTAACAATCTTATATGTATATAACTACTGTGACATATAGACTTACTGGTTTAACAATCTTATATGTATATAACTACTGTGACATATAGACTTACTGGTTTAACAATCTTATATGTATATAACTACTGTGACATATAGACTTACTGGTTTAACAATCTTATATGTATATAACTACTGTGACATATAGACTTACTGGTTTAACAATCTTATATGTATATAACTACTGTGACATATAGACTTACTGGTTTAACAATCTTATATGTATATAACTACTGTGACATATAGACTTACTGGTTTAACAATCTTATATGTATATAACTACTGTGACATATAGACTTACTGGTTTAACAATCTTATATGTATATAACTACTGTGACATATAGACTTACTGGTTTAACAATCTTATATGTATATAACTACTGTGACATAAAGACTTACTGGTTTAACAATCTTATATGTATATAACTACTGTGACATATAGACTTACTGGTTTAACAATCTTATATGTATATAACTACTGTGACATATAGACTTACTGGTTTAACAATCTTATATGTATATAACTACTGTGACATATAGACTTACTGGTTTAACAATCTTATATGTATATAACTACTGTGACATATAGACTTACTGGTTTAACAATCTTATATGTATATAACTACTGTGACATATAGACTTACTGGTTTAACAATCTTATATGTATATAACTACTGTGACATATAGACTTACTGGTTTAACAATCTTATATGTATATAACTACTGTGACGTATAGACTTACTGGTTTAACAATCTTATATGTATATAACTACTGTGACGTATAGACTTACTGGTTTAACAATCTTATATGTATATAACTACTGTGACGTATAGACTTACTGGTTTAACAATCTTATATGTATATAACTACTGTGACATATAGACTTACTGGTTTAACAATCTTATATGTATATAACTACTGTGACATATAGACTTACTGGTTTAACAATCTTATATGTATATAACTACTGTGACATATAGACTTACTGGTTTAACAATCTTATATGTATATAACTACTGTGACATATAGACTTACTGGTTTAACAATCTTATATGTATATAACTACTGTGACATATAGACTTACTGGTTTAACAATCTTATATGTATATAACTACTGTGACATATAGACTTACTGGTTTAACAATCTTATATGTATATAACTACTGTGACATATAGACTTACTGGTTTAACAATCTTATATGTATATAACTACTGTGACATATAGACTTACTGGTTTAACAATCTTATATGTATATAACTACTGTGACATATAGACTTACTGGTTTAACAATCTTATATGTATATAACTACTGTGACATATAGACTTACTGGTTTAACAATCTTATATGTATATAACTACTGTGACGTATAGACTTACTGGTTTAACAATCTTATATGTATATAACTACTGTGACATATAGACTTACTGGTTTAACAATCAAATTGTAGCTACAGGAGTAGATTGTTCTGATTTAAAAAGTTGTGGAACAATCAACTAAAAACAATAAAAGGTAGACACTAATCATTTACTTAAAACAATAACAGAAGCAGGGCCTATGAGAGAGGGGGTCTGCTGGTACATCAGTTTGGGGGCCAGAGAGCCAAGAAGGGGCTGTGAATCTCTGAAGGACCCCACAGCCTTAGCCATAGACGTTTTATTTTGATTTGATTTTTTTGGAGGGTATTTTCAACTCAAATCCTCAATTTTGAGAGAAGTCTCAGCCTGTCCCTGGGGCCCAAAAGCAGTCTTTTTCCACCTTGCAAAATTTCTCTTAGAGGCGAGTTGAGGTGGCAACACAACCCAAGATATATGACCTTCTAATAATGGTTTCAAATAAAAATATTCACATTGTAATGCATTTCTTTTCACATATTAATTTTTATTCTTTGTTGATTAAAAAGATGCCATTGTTCAGTATTATTTTTTTTCATTGTTTCAGGACATTCTAAGATGGGGAGTGAGGTTAGCCTCCCTCACGTCCATCAGTCAAAATACAGATGTCACCACTGTAACAAGTCACTTGATGGCATTTCTATATATGGTGGTGACGACTTGATCAGCGATAATATGAGTGTCCAGTCAGCAAGACAGAAAAAATCTGCTGAAGTCAAGCCTGCCCATGTGAAAAAAAATAATCAAAATCCAGAAGCTTTGCCACATTCCCATTCTACTGCAGGGCCATGTTATTTCTGTAGCGAACACAAGGAACAGTATGAAAAATTGGAGAGGTACCAGCCCACTTGGAGGGCAAAGGTCAGCGTGTTCAACTATTATATCTTTGTTTCAGACAGAAATAAAAATATTTTTAATAAATTTCTTCGATTCCTTTATCAATTCACAATTGTTAGTATATATATATAGTTTTTAGGTTGTTTTTTTTTTTACATCAACTGCAAAAAAAAAATTGTGTGGGATTTTGTTCGCCTTATTGGCACTGGATGGTTATATTTCTTTTGTAGCTGTTTACATTTTCTAAATGTGGACACAGCAAATTTAGTTAAGGATTGGTGAAAATATATATTCCCAAAATTTTACAGAAAATCATTTAATTACCAATATTACTAATTTGTAGGATGGTGGTATATATGCTACTTGTGTCCAATCCCCTACACTAATGACCAATTTGTTTTTATTCAAATATTACATAAAAGTATTACGAGAGAAAGAAAAAACATGATATTTTAGACATACTTAATATTTAACTGATAATGGAAAACATGGACTTTTAGAAATAATGATTAAATTTATCAGAATATATGTTAGCGCCTAAAACAAAAATAACTACACTGTTTTTGATCAGATAATTTTAAAGGGAATATTTCACAAGTAAATGTCTTGATATTGTCTATTTGTCACTTCAAATACTATCAATATATGCTGCTTCCAGAATCCTGTTTGATAAGACTGAATGTCACACAGGGATCAATTTGTGCTGGACAGACATACTACACAGTCTATTTATAACATGCGTACAATAATGTTTGTTAATTTTTTTAACAGTCATTGTTTATGATTCATTGTTGTCTTATCTAAACCCCACATTCCTTAAGAGCATATGAGAAACTCCTCTTTCCTTAAGAACATTTAAGAAACTTCTCGTTCATTTGATTTCTAAAGCGTAGTAACGAGATTGACTAAAAATCTTAAGTGGAAAATCAACACATTGATAGTTGTTATAGGGTTGCAAATACATGTACTGCTAAAGTTTGTTTTAAACACCAATCAATCAATCAAGCAAAAAATATTACTTGGAATGCATTTTTTGCAATGTATAAACAGTAAAAGCTGTAAATGGCATCCATCATATTTAATTGTAGGGTTGATTTTTATTGTCAATTGTGCAAATAGATGATTTTCCAGTTTCCGACTTTATTATACACTTTTACCATGTTTTTGTAGATGTTTCCCTTTCAGCAGGACAAAAGTGTCCATTTCATGCAATGATCAACCAGAATAACATATATTTTTCTCATTCTCCAAATATAAAATTTAATTGTTGAAACGGCATGTGAATTTTTTATTTTCCTTAAAATTAACCTCTGTTGATTTTTTACAAGGTTCAAATATCTATACATTTAAGAAAATTATACTCAAATTCTTTCTGCTCTCCGTGGCTCTTTAAGAAAATTATACTCAAATTCTTTCTGCTCTTCGTGGCTCTTGCTTGGAACAGGAAACATTTCATCCTCAATAAGCGAAATAACTCAAATAAAAAAATGTCAAAAGTGCATGATTTTATAATCAAGTCAGAAACTGGCAAATGGTTTATTGATCCAGTTAAGGAGGATCTGATGTTCTTCGTTTCATTGACTCATCATAGACAGGGAACCATCAATGATATTTTGCATTTTCAAACCCCTCAACAAGGAGACCTCTGATTATGGAATAAATTTCCTGTTTATTTTAATTGTTTTTTCTTACAAAGTCTGATGAGAGCAGTGGTGATGAATTTGATGGAGAAAACTGTGAGATATTGGTATGGTGTGACAAGTAGATAGATTTGCTAAGATTATTTTTGCTTGTTTATTAGTTTTAGTATTAGCTGCAGTGATATGTATCCTTTGTACCCTATATTTTGAAATCATATTTTTAGTTAAAAATTTTGAATTTTGCACCAATATAAATATGCAGTCCTTAGTATAGCTGTGATGTGATAGAATTTCCGCCATAGCATCTGTTCCGACTTGAATGAATATTACATTATATATATTTATTCCAACAATATTACAATATTTATTCATAATGGAATAAACAGTATAGAATATTTATTCCTAAAGGAAGAAGTAATATGTAGTTGTAAGAAATAAATTATCCAAAGGAAGGGAGCAGGCTTTAATATTAGGTTCACATAGCCACATTAAACACATCAGATATATTGACTGTCATAAAGGGAGCCAGATTAAACACATAAATAAACAGAAAGTCCTTAAGATATCCACATTAAACACATGGAATATATAGAAAGTCCTTAAGATATCCACATTAAACACATGGAATATATAGAAAGTCCTTAAGATAACCACATTAAACACATGGAATATATAGAAAGTCCTTAAGATAACCACATTAAACACATGGAATATATAGAAAATCCTTAAGATAGCCACATTAAACACATGGAATATATAGAAAGTCCTTAAGATAACCACATTAAACACATGGAATATATAGAAAGTCCTTAAGATAGCCACATTAAACACATGGAATATATAGAAAGTCCTTAAGATATCCACATTAAACACATGGAATATATAGAAAGTCCTTAAGATATCCACATTAAACACATGGAATATATAGAAAGTCCTTAAGATATCCACATTAAACACATGGAATATATAGAAAGTCCTTAAGATAGCCACATTAAACACATGGAATATATAGAAAGTCCTTAAGATAACCACATTAAACACATGGAATATATAGAAAATCCTTAAGATAGCCACATTAAACACATGGAATATATAGAAAGTCCTTAAGATAGCCACATTAAACACATGGAATATATAGAAAGTCCTTAAGAAGCCACATTAAACACATGGAATATATAGAAAGTCGTTAAGATAGCCACAGTAAACACATAGAATAAATAGACCATTCTTAAGTTAGCCACATTAAGCACATAGAATAAGTGGACAGTATTTTAGATAAACACATTAAACACATGGAATATATAGAAGGTCATTAAAGTAACGACATTAAACACATACATTTTTTTTGTATATAAATAGACAGTCCTGGAGATGTCTACATTATACATATGGAATGGAATAGAATGTCCTATTATAGTATACAATTAATGACTTTTGATAAGGTTGACACAATGATTTATCAACCCAGAAGAAGTGATAATGACCGAGGCCAACAGTTGGGGTGTGATTATCACTTCTTGGGTTGATAAATATTGTGTCAACAATTGTGTTTTAATGATGTTAATGTTAAAGGAGTTTCGATTGGTTCATAAAAATACACCATCCAATCAAAACATTTGATTTAAAGCAAACGTCATCAGGATTTCCCCAATCTATATTGCAAAATTATGATTTTGATCAATCAGGAAAGCAGATTTGTTTAGTTATTTATAGTGGACCCACTGTTAGTTTACCCATGTTTCAATTGGTATTGTATTAGGGGTTTAAAAAACTGCAATTGGAACTGATCTATTGAAGGAATACAATTGCCTTTGTTTATAGGTGAATCCTATTGTTGGACATTTAACCATTAATTAATTTCTTTAAGGTTTTCTACTAAATTTGTGTTTTTTTGAGCCTACCTGGCCATTTTATCTTAAGTTTAACCTTTCCAAGACCATATATTTTCTGAAACGTACATGATTCCTCTACGTTCTGTCAAAATATCAGGGCATGTTTAAAATCTTGCAGTGAAATGCCATGCTACGGAAAACACCTACTTTAAAAATAGCTTGGTCATCCCCAAGAAATTCAGTATTTATAGGTCATGAATGAAATCATCCATAGAGGTATTAAAATACAACTAAATCCATCAAATTTGGGCTCAAAATAATCCCTATATATAACTTCAATTATCAATTTTAATTAGTCCATTCCATTCAGTAGTTTTCACAATGCTACAAAGTGAAAAGAACTTTTTTCTTGAAAAGGGACTACTTTCGTATATGTTCTAAGCTCTGATTGGTGAATTAGTGGTTTGACACCTTATTGTATGACTGGAAGAGAGAAGTCAATCACTCATTGATTAAAACTCCCCAGAAAAAAATTCAACTCATCTTATATATGCATAGATGTATATGTACATGACCTATATAAAGAAATACTGTCATTACCGTTGCATAAGGTGCATTGGTGCATATAATGCCCCTCTTGGTCTTGAAATCTCCAGAAAAAAACGTTTGTCTATAATGCCATTTTTAAGTCTATTATGATGAATAATTATTTGCCTCAATTACTAATGCAGACTGGAGTTATTCTAAAATTTCAACCTCCATACCATCCTCAACTTAACACATTCCATCATTAAGCAAATATTAAGATCAGACAGTGACTACTTTTGACCATACTCGAACAGCAATTTGTGATGCTATTATTGATGGAGTAACCTTTGAAAAATTGTAAAACATCTTTAAGCATTGTGGATATATTTATTAAAATTATATAAAGTTTTTTGTAGGAGTTCATGTTATTTGCATTTATTATTTTTCTGATTAAAATTTGTACCTTATTTTTTTTTTTTTCCATAACGATTTTCCTTTTTCTCAATATTCCCTCTAACATGGTTACTGTTATTAGAAATCCTACATTTGTTGAATGATGTTTAACGCCACTTTCAACACTATTTCAGTATATCGTGGCTGTCAGTTTTATTGGTAAAGGAAACCAGAGTACCTGGAGAAACCACAGACCTGCCGCAAGTCACTGATGAACTTTATCACATAATTTTGTATCGAGTACACCTCACCATGTGCGGGATTCAAACTCACAACTTTAGTGGTGATATGCACTGATTGTATAGGTAGTTGTAAATCCAACTACCATATGATCATGACCCTGAATAATGTTTGATTTTTAGATAGCAATTTAATTAAAAACCAAGTTTTTTTGTTTTGTTTTCTCAATACACATATTTAACCATATATCCAGATTATTTGCAACCAGAATGAATCTTATTACTTGTGGCAAATTTTTTTCAAAATTAAAGTTTTTCCTATTTCTCTAATGTCAAAAATAGACTTAAAATGGCATTATAGACACCAACTAGTTTTTTTCTGGAGATTTCAAGGCCAAGAGGGGGTGCGCATTATGCACCAATGCACCTTATGCAACGGTAATGATAGTATTTCTTTCTATAGGTCATGTACATATACATCTATATATTATATACAAGATGAGTTGAATTTTTTTCTGGGGAGTTGTAATCAATGGGTGATTGACTTCTCTCTTCCAGTCATACAATAAGAAGTTTAAATGTCCAACAATAGGATTCACCTGTAAACAAAGGCAATTGTATTCATTCAATAGATGAGTTCCATTTGCAGTTTTTTAAACTCCTTACACAATACCAATTGAAACATGGGTAAACTAACAGTGGGTCCGCCATAACAACAATATTTATCGCATGGAATAAACAGTACTTGTTCTGAATCTGTGTATAGTCATTATTTTCGAAACATCAAACTTCCAAAAGCCTAGATTTTTTGTTGTTAGATGTTAGGGGTTTTTTTTGGCTAATAAACTGCCAAACAACATGATTTATTTAGTTATTTGGCCTTGAAAATATTTTTTTATTTATACAGAGAAATCTTGAATTATTAACTTTTTTGTCAAAAATATATATATAGAATTGTCATTCAAAGGTAGTCAGTAGTGTAGCGAAAGCATATCCAACACTTTGAAGTATATACTGTAGATTGTTTCGTTAATGCACAAATTCTTAAATAATTTAAATGTTTTTCTATGAAATTTTAATGCACAAATTCTTAAATAATTTAAATGTTTTTCTATGAAATCAAACAACCTTAACTAGTAAATTCACAATGTTCCCTCGACACATTGTTATAGAAAGAACATATTAAATTATCTCTTTTATGAAATTTTTTGTACTAGTTGAAATCTTTAGAGAAACAGATTACCAGTATATTTTGTTGTGATCAAAGATCAAAGTCCTAATGGGGATCAAATATTCATTATCATATCTTCTTTCTTCTATTGATAAGAATTATCTCATTTTAACTGTTTTTATTTTACTGAGCAGTTTAAATATTAATTTTACATGATATTGTTTGATGGTAATGTATATTTTCCCTTTATTGAAAAGCTGGAGTACCAGTAATGGTTTCTTGCTATAGACAGATGACTGGTTTCTTGCTGTAGAGAGACTGGTTTCTAGCTAAAAAGGCAGTTATTCATAACTGGTAAATTTCATATTCATACAGAGAGAGTGATTTCTAGCCAAAAAAGGCAGTATGAATAACATTCATAATTGGTCAATTTTATATTCCTACAGATAGACTGGTTTCTATAACCAAAAAGGCAGTTATTCATATCTGGTCAATTTCATATTCCCACAGAGAGACTCGCATCTACAGCTAAAAAGGCTTTTATCCATAACTGGTCAATTACATATTCCTACAAAGAGACTGGTTTCGCTGTTATCTATAACTGGCCAATTTTATATTCCTACCGAGAGACTAGTTTTTAGCCAAAAAGGCAGTTATTCACAACTGGTCAATTTTATTTATTTATTCCTACAGAGGTTGCATGCTGTTATTGACGAAACTGAAAGGAAGAATCTTGAAATAAAGACAGACTTGAAAAAATTAGAAGCAACAAAGAAAGAAAAAGATGCCAAGGTTCTTATGGACACGATTTATAACCAGTTGGATGATCACATGAAAATGCACCAACAGGTGAGCAGTTATCTCCCCTTCCATTAGACACCCAATATCACACCAACAGGTGATCAGTTATCTCCCCTTCCATTTGATGCCCAATATCACACCAACAGGTGAGCAGTTATCTCCCCTTCCATTAGACATCCAATATCACACCAACAGGCTAGGTGAGCAGTTATCTCCCCTTCCATTAGACACCCAATATCACACTAACAGGTGACCAGTTATCTCCCCTTCCATTAGACACCCAATAGCACACCAACAGGTGAGCAGTGGCAGTTATCTCCCCTTCCATTAGATATCCAATATCACACCAACAGGTGAGCAGTTATCTCCCCTTCCATTAGACACCCAATATCACACCTACATGTACAGGTGGGCAGTTATCTCCCCTTCCATTAGATACCCAATATCACACCAATAGGTAAGCAGTTATCTCCCCTTCCATTAGACACCCAATATCACACCAATAGGTGAGCAGTTATCTCCCCTTCCATTAGACACCCAATATCACACCTACAGGAGAGCAGTTATCTCCCCTTCCATTAGACACCCAATAGCACACCAACAGGTGAGCAGTGGCAGTTATCTCCCCTTCCATTAGATATCCAATATCACACCAACAGGTGAGCAGTTATCTCCCCTTCCATTAGACACCCAATATCACACCTACATGTACAGGTGGGCAGTTATCTCCCCTTCCATAAGACATCCAATATCACAAAAATGTTTTATTTGTAAACCAGAAAAAAAAGAATGGACACAAAAATATGTGTGCACATGGATTTCTTTTCATTTACTTTATATGTTGAATTGTTGGTGTTAAATCTGCACCCATCTGAAAATGTACTTTGATTAAGAGTAGATATCATTTATAATTTATATCCTCCATCTTCCGTAATAGAAACAAAACAGTTCTTTCAGTGCTAAATATATGACAAATAATTCATACAAAAGTTTTTAAAAACTCAATTTAAGAGGAAAAAAGGTTGTTTGAATAAATTTGATCAACTTGACTACTCATCAGAAACAGATATATGATTATATGACAGTTTTTTTCTATACATGTTATTTTAAAGTGCAGTCATTAATATTTTAAATGCATACAAGCTGTCAGAAATTCATTTTTTTTTATTTTAAAAGTTGCCAATATTTGATGTTTTATTCAATGTTTACCCACATAATATTCATATATTCATGAATATGATCATATGACCATTGATGACCTACACAGTGACCTCATTCGGTAAAGCGTTTGCACATGTGCGAAATTGTTTGCTGAAAAAAGTACATGTTATAAATAAAAATATTGATGGATCCTACGGGAAAACGACACAAAGGAGGCTTTGTGTAAAAATTAAAAAAGATGTTATACAGACCTACTCCATTTTTCAACACGTAAGCATAATTTAGTATCTTTTTTCGGCTGAATCGTATTTTGACAGAATTGCATCGTAGTTTTTTATATATTCTTTTTCTCAGGAGAAAACGCTAGGTGATATCTCTTTTTAAATTAGAAACTAAAATAATGAACTTCATGTATGTTTTTTTCTAAAAAAAATATAATCAAGACAACTCAAGTGTTGTCAATAATATGCAATACAATTTGTTTACAATTTTCCCTTTATCGGGCCCCTTTGCAGAGTTTGGGTTTGTTTTTATTGATTTCATCAGGTATTTTCGATCTTAAGTGTCATTCTTACTGAATACCATTATATAATATTAACTGATTACCCCGGGATCCAATTTCATATATATATTTCTTAAATTTTATTAATTCTAACCAATATTTACCTACAACATGCTTTCTGGTTATTTATAGCAGTTATCAGTGTCCGGTAAACTTCGGAATAGAAGCCGACTTATAATTAGGTGTGTTAAAGGCGATTTCACCGACAGACATTTGAATTCTTTTCACTAATTACGACATTATAGCATATTTTTTAAACCAGGCTTCTTGTTCAGAACATTTTATTAGTATAAAACATCGAATATTGGCAATTTTTAATATAAAAAAAAAAAAAAAATCAATTCTGACAGCTTGTATGTCAATGGACAAAAACAAGATTTCAAGAATTATTTGTTATTCTGATTCATCTCTTTGTTTTAAAACAAATAGACACCCGTTTCTTTTTAAACTGAACTAATTTTAACCTTTTTTTTAGCTCACCTTGCCAAAGGTAATGTGAACTTTTGCCATCACTTGGCGTCCGTCGTCTGTCGTCCATTAACTTTTCACATTTTAATCTTCTCCTCTGAAACCCCTTAGCCAAATGAACTGAAACTTGGTAGGAAGCATCTATGGAAGGTCCTCTATAAAGTTTGCTCATTTCGTTCCGATCCATTTACAAACATGGCCGCCACAGGCAATTATTGTTTCTGATTGGCCGATTTAAAAAAATCTTCTCCTCTGAAACCACTTGGCCAAATGAACTGAAACTTGGTAGGAAGCATCTATGGAAGATCCTCTGTAAAGATTACTCATTTTGTCCCGATCCGTTAACAAACATGGCCGCAACAGACAATTCTTGTTTCTGATTGGTTGATTTCTAAAAAATCTTCTCCTCTGAAACTGTTTGGCCAAATGAACCGAAACTTGGTGGGAAACATCTATGGCAGATCCTCTGTGAAGAATGCTCAATTTGTCCCGATCCATTAACAAACATGGCCACCACAGGCAGTTCTTGTTTCTGATTGGTCAATTTCTAAAAAATCTTCTCCTCTGAAACCACATGGCCAAATGAACTGAATCTTGGTAGGAAGCATCTATGGAAGGTCCTCTGTAAAGATTACTCCTTTTGTCCCGATCTGTTAACAAACATGGCCGCAACAGACAATTCTTGTTTCTGATTGGTTGATTTCTAAAAAATCTTCTCCTCTGAAACTGTTTGGCCAAATGAACCGAAACTTGGTGGGAAACATCTATGGCAGATCCTCTGTGAAGATTGCTCAGTTTGTCCCGATCCATTAACAAACATGGCCACCACAGGCAGTTCTTGTTTCTGATTGGTCAATTTCTAAAAAATCTTCTCCTCTGAAACCGCTTAGCCAAATAAACCGAAACTTGGTAGGAAGCATCTTTGGAAGATACTCTATATAGATTGCTCATTTCGTCCTCAACCATTAACAAACATGGCCACCATAGGCAATGCTTGTCTCTGATTGGTCAATTTCTAAAAATCTTCTTCTCTGAAACTGCTTAGCCAAATGAACCGAAACTTTGTAGGAAACATATATGGAAGGTACTCTATAAAGTTGGCTAATTTTTTCCCAATCCATTAACAAACATGGCTGCCATAGACAATTCTTGTTTCTGGTTGGTCGATTTATAAAAATCTTCTTCTCTGAAACTGCTTAGCCAAATGAACGGAAATTTGGTGGGAAGCACCTATGGAAGGTTCTGTATTAAGTTTCCTCAAAGCAGAATGAAAGGTGAGCGACACAGGCTCAGCCCACTGAGCCTCTAGTTTTAATAACAAACAGATAATACAATGTGTGGCTACTGGTATTTTATCATTATTATTTTACGATATTTTTTAAAGGTTTCTGATTTGTCATTGTCACATGTTCTTTTATATAAAGCTGTATTGTTTGGGTATTTCCATAAAGGGTTAAGGCTTATGGGTTATTAGCGCCACTATGAATAATATTTCGGAAAAAATACTGATCTGCCGCATGCCACTGACAAACTTTATCACATAATGCTGTATCGAGTACACCTTGCCATGAGTGGGTTTCAAACACACACAACTTTAGTGGTGATAGGCACTGATTACATAGGTAGTTGTAAATTCAACCAACATACGATCACAACCACGACGGCCACACATTATTTCCATAAATAGAACCAGGAAAGTTGGCTCTTCAATAGAGCAAGTTTGATTGGATACTATGTGAAGTATCGACTAAGCACGTTCAATTTTCTTCTCTGCAGTCAAAGTTCTAATGCCATGACGTTGTCACCTTATGACATCAATTAAAATAGAATATGAAGTATGACGAACGATTAAATGCAAGAATTATTAGTAAATATTGATAAACATATTACACATACTCGTACTCAAAAATTGTCCAATCAGAACACTATATATAAAAGATGCAGTGTTCTCATTTTGTGTTTTTGAAGTACAAGAACAAAACTTATTTGAAAAGTTTTATGATCACAAGGCCAGATGTCTTTCACCACACTAGTCAATTATGTGCCTTAGCTATGCTATATCTATTCAGGGCATGGTTTAATACAAATTAAGCATTTGCTAGTGAACAACTTTCTTTGAAAATAAGTGAAGTTTCATCTACTTGGAATAACTTTTCACTCTATTTGATATACAAGTTATGCTCACAACTGAAGACCTCACAGTGACCGTCAGATGTAAAACAGCAATAATCAAAATTATGTTCCTTAACTTTTCACTTTTACTTAAGTAATAAATGGATTTTCTTCATGTTCACTTAATTACATTCAAATTCTCTCTCGATTATTTGCAAATTATCAACCCTTGTTATTATTTTTAATAATCGAAAGCAAAACTTTATGAAATTAACTTATTTCTCTTCCAATTAAGACAAACATGGGCTGTTTATACAGTGAATCTTAATAATTGATAATTAATTGGCTCACTTTTGTTCACAATAAGCTATGAACTCGACCCATAAGGATTTTTACTCTGCTCACTTCCTTTAATTACTACATGGTAGTTTTCACTACAAGTTTTGATCTCAACCCACAATGCTTTTTTGCTGACTGCTCACTTCCTGTAATAAGGACACAATGGTGTTCACTGTAAGTTTTGATCTCAACCCACAATGCTTTTTTGCTGACTGCTCACTTCCTGTAATAAGGACACAATAGTGTTCACTGTAAGTTTTGATCTCAACCCATAATGCTTTTTGCTCTGCTCACTTCCTGTAATATATGACATGTGGTTACAGTTATTGAATTGTACAATTTCAGACAGAGAAAGAGATAGAAGAATTAAAAGAAGAATTAAGGAAGAAACTTGGTAAACCAGGACCAAAGAGGGACGAGGACAAATCATCTTAGTATGTTACTCAATAATTCTTCTCATAACTATGGTTACCAAACAATATAGCAATATATTATAACTTGGGCATAGTTACTGCTCTTCTGTCATAATTAAAAATATCAAAGATTTAATGTTTCTACTGAACAGTATTTTCAAATTAATTATAATTTATGACCAAAACAAATAGGTTTCATCCTATATACCGTAAATTAATATAATAAAACATTTCATAATCTGCGAGGATGATTCATGCATAAAAATGATTTTCAAAGCTTTAAAGGGTAATTTTCAAATCAATGATTGTTCTTGTGCAAAGTTATATTGTAGTTAGGTGGATGGAATACTTCTGTATATCAATAACTTTAATGAATTTATACTTCAAATAATTCCAAGAACGAGATGTACCCTGTACCTACAAATGGACATTTTTGTACAGTAGTCCCCTCTTATAAGGCCACTCCCACCCAAGACCAACCTCTTATTAGGCCACTCCCACCCAAGACCAACCTCTTATTAGGCCACTCCCACCCAAGACCAACCTCTTATTAGGCCACTCCCACCCAAGACCAACCTCTTATAAGGCCACTCCCACCCAAGACCAACCTCCTATAAGGCCACTCCCACCCAAAACCAACCTCTTATTAGGCCAGATTTCAGATACACTTAATTATTAAAATACATGTACTACCAAATTTCTCAGCATTGAGAGGCCATCCCGCTTGTAAGATCATTTTTTCATTGCAGAATGGATGACGTAATAAGAGGAGGGTTACTGTACTAATAAATTCATTATGTGTTAAAATGATTTTTTTTTTAGATAGATTGTTTCCCCCTTCATATCAATATATGTATGTTCTATACCTTCAACCATTAAAAAAAAAGAATATTTAGTAATTTGATTTCATTGAATTTTCACAGCACCCAAAGCAAGAAGATGACATCACCTGAAGAACAAGTATTAACATATGAACTCAAATCACAATTACTTAGAAATGTTGAAATGCAAAACCATCGTCTGAAAACAGAACTGACTCTACATGAGAAAATGACAGAAGCCAAAATGTTGAATCAACAGAACAAACGTTTAGCAGACGACAACACCATGTCAAAAACAAACACTTTGAGACTGATGAAAATGTTTGAAAAGAAAGCTAAAGATGGTTAGTATACGTTTTCAGATGAATACTAATAATTTGACTGAATGCTCAAATTTTCAAAGCAATTGATTACAGCATAAACAAAAACCACTGTCAGAAAAGCTCAAAAATCCAATAAAAAAGCCTACAAGAAACAGGCAAGATCATTATGTTTAACACATATATATATGACTACTCACATCCCTATTTAGAGTAATTTCTTTGATCATTGATTTTTGTTTTGTTTTTGTTTTCTGTGTCTTTTTTTGGGCAAATTTAGTCAAATGTAAATTGAGAAACATATGCAATCAAATTTGTTGTTTTACTAGAGCAAAATATTATGTCTCAGTTTAATGGATGTATGAGGACATATTAAGTTTATGATTTATTTGTTGATAATTTTCACTTTGTTTGTTATGGTATTGAGTAACAATGTAAATAGAAACACAACATTGCACATAAAAAAAAACCAAGAAACTCATTTTCATGAAACAATGTTCTTTTTTAAATTAAAGAAGTGTCTTTCAAGAACGACTTATAGTATATTAACTCGATACAACATTATGTGATCAAGTTTGCCAGTGACTTGCGGGTACTCTCCTTTCCTCCACCAATAAAACGGACTGTCACGATATAACTGAAATATTGTTGAAAGTGGCGTTAAACAACACAACCCTAACCCTATTATATATTAATTCCAGCATAAAGTACACTATAAATGTCTTACATTTGCTTTCTATAAAAAGTAGAATCACAAGATTCTTTTTCATGCTTGATTAAACTTTGTTCCATTTCCACCTCCAGCTGACGTAAAACTGAAAGAAATGCAACAAGAACTAAACAAAGCACAACAACTTGCCAGGAAGTACCATCAGATGTATGATATGGAGCGACGTAGGAACGGGTACCCTGACGGAGCTAATACTACACCTGAACCTGACATGGCAACACCAAGACCAAATAATGCCTCTACCTTCCTTGGACAGAATGTCAGAGTTAATGATATAATAAGGAAAAATGAGGTTTGCAAAGAATTATGCAGGGACTTTTTTAAATTCAGTACACAAAAATATATATATATATGTACATGTACATATTTACCATTTGTCATACCTTTTTGTGAACCCGAATAACATCGCAAGATGATGCAGATAACTTCACGTCTGGTATTTGATCACAATTCATGACATGTGCCACTATATGAAGATGAGAATATGAAAATATTAACAGAATTTTTTTTTAGAGTAATAGTTGATTTTGGCTAGGTCATATTAAAAGTTATGGGAACAATGTTATCAGAATTTTTACTTTATTTTGTATAGAATAAGTTTCTGAATTGGCAAATTTGATTGAAACTACATATAGTTGTGCATATCAAAATTGTATTTCTTGAAATATCTGGAGATATACTTTGGTATATTTATATATATATATTATATTTCTGCTGATCTTAGCATGTTTAATCACTTGGTTAAATTTTCATATTATTTTTTAATCATCATAGTGGTTAAATTTCTGTATGAGAATATTTGCCCATTTCCTTTTTGACAGTTAATGATAACAACCTAATACTATTTTTTGACTTTTTGCTCATAGGAGAAGCAGATTCTCTACAAGAGAATTACAATATTTCTCTGCTCAAGATACTTAATTTTTTTAATTAATAAAGCTAAAGCTTTAATATTTGCAAATTTAACTATTGAGAGTAAAAGACAATACTGTCTTAAAAACCTAATTGCTAAGATTCTTGAATTATTTGATTGAAAAGTATATATGTTCTGTGCTAGTACATTGATATCAAGTCAGTAATGATCATTAGCAGGAAGTAAATCTCATGAGCTTGCAAGGATTAGTAACATACAAATTTATAACATTGGAACATCTCATAAATACAAAGAAATGCAACTTTTAATTTTCCTTTTATCAATAACTTTCTACATTCACCAGATTGAATGATGTCCCCTGTGTATATTATTTGTTGAACATCAAAACATTAGAACATAAAATCTAAAGGAAAATACAGAGAATTTCAAACACATGGATAAAATAAGACAAGGTTTGTTTACAATATGGCAATTTTAGCTTTGCAGTAATTAGCTGTTTATCACTGTATTATTCTGCATTCACACATAGGAATACAAAAAATGTATAGCAATAGAGCTATAAAAAAGATAATTAAAACCTGCACAGATTTTCTTCCAGTCTTAAAAGACCACTCACTATCATTAAAATGAATGACAATACAAACATAGACAGTACAATAGCAGGGTCAATGAATGCTTATAGTTAACTGAAAGGTAAGTAGTATATGTCAGGGAGGCAGGTTTATAAACAGTCCTACCTTGTTGTATTTAAGTTGAAGGGATCAACGATTTTACTTTGAAATAGCCGAGTTTTTACGTTATCGAGGATAACATAATCTGAAAGCTATTGTAAGAACGGACCAGAATTTTATTTCAAGCTATCCATGGAAACAAACCTATGAGTCAGAGAACATTGTCAAGATAACCTGCTTTTTTACTGTTCTTACCTACGAGTAGATCATATTTACAAAGCATTACTATTATATAAAAATATGTAGTAGCCTTCCTTTGTAGTTTAATGATTTGATTTCTTTTCCTATAGTTAATAAGGTCAGTGGTCAAGCTCATGCATAGGCAAACTATGGACTTCATGAAATTATAGGTTTTTATTGGTTTTCTGCATAAAATATTTAACATCACTGAAATAAACCATGGATGCTTCAGACTGGCAGTTGGATTTATACATTCACTGTAACTTCCATGACCCATCGCTAAATAAATCCAGTTCATCATGCTGATTTAGCCAAAATGATTTGGCATTATATAGTGAGCGTTGATCAGAGAATGGCCATTAATAAATTTAAACAGAAGCATAAAACATGTTGTTTTTAATTGTTGTACTATATACACGAGTTTCAAGCCATTTTCTTCCTTAAGGAATTAAAAAGAAGGATATATTTTATTTGACAGGTACTTTTGGAAGAGAATGAGAAATTACACAGAGAAATATTAAGACTAAAACAAGACAATGCTGGACTGATAAAGAAATGTAAACATGCCATGTCTGATAAAGATGGTATAATTGTAAGTATGTCCGTCTTGCTGCTGTTGTGTGAAACCTCTGTTTTACTACAGGTGTGTTAAACCTGTCTTGATACTGGTGTGTCAAACCACTGTCTTGATACTGATGTGTCAAATCTCTATCTTGATACTGATGTGTCAAATCTCTATCTTGCTACTGATGTGTCAAACCACTGTCTTGCTACTGATGTGTCAATTCTGTCTTGATACTGATGTGTCAAATCTCTGTCTTGATGCTGATGTGTCAAATCTCTATCTTGATACTGATGTGTCAAACCACTGTCTTGATACTGATGTGTCAAATCTGTCTTGCTACAGGTGTGTTAAACCTCTGTTTTACTACATGTGTGTTAAACCTGTCTTGATACTGATGTGTCAAACCACTGTCTTGATACTGATGTGTCAAATCTCTGTCTTGATACTGATGTGTCAAACCACTGTCTTGATACTGATGTGTCAAACCTCTGTTTTACTACAGGTGTGTTAAACCTGATTTGATACTGGTTTGTCAAACCGCTGTCTTGCTACAGGTCTGTCAAACCTCTGTTTTACTAAAGGTGTGTTAAACCTGACTTGGTACTGGTCTGTCAAACCGCTGTCTTGCTACAGGTGTATTAAACCTGACTTGATACTGGCATGTCAAACCACTGTCTTGATACTGGCATGTCAAACCACTGTCTTGATACTGATTTGTCAAACTTTTGTCTTTCTACCCTTCTGTTCTTGAAACATTATATTAAGGATTTTCTTGTCAAGTTTTTTTGGGGGAGAAATTCTATCATGCATTGCTTAATCATTTAGGTAAAAAAATATCTCAAAATAAAATATTTTCCAAATTCATTTAATGTTTCAATCATGATGAATCTTAAATTAAATTTCCATAAAAATGTTTCCGGAACTTAAATGATGGGTTCATTGGAGGTCTAACTAACATTTGAATTTTGCATACCATTTTATTATCACATAAAAAAAAAATTGAAATCTTATATTGTTTATCAGTTTTGTGCACTTTATCAAATGTTTACTGTTTATAGAGACCTAGTTGAAGATTCCATTCGGATCTAATAGATCATTAGAAAATTCAGCTTGATCCATATGAGATCTTTATTAAATGTTTTGTTTATTTAGTAGTGATTTCCATCAAACAATTGTGCCTAACAAATGAATATGTCACATGTAATTTTCATGACTTTCACTCTGTTTTGATAATCACAAAGGTAGACAACTCTTGTTATTCTGTTAAAAGTAAAAGGTGTAGATTCTTTTTTGTCTGAATTTGAATGATAAATAATTTGATTTTTTTTTGTCTATATTGATTAATTTGAGTCAATAAGAACATATGTCTTGTAACATTATACATAAAACAGCATTATTTTTAGAATTTGTTTACAACTATAAGATGAATAACAGCAACCAAGGTGCTGTTTCCTTAATTTTTGATTTTCAAATTAAATTTCTTTATATGAATGTTAAGCATATATTTTTTATATCCTTTTATGTTCAGTACATAATTTGAATAAATACATATAATTGTTATAGTTCTTACATCAATATTGAGAATTTTGTTTAATTAGTGCTTTAAAGAATTATAATATCCTGATGATCAGAAGTATATATAAATAGATATATTAATTTGACGTTGTTTCTATTAATAGCATCGCCTGGATACAAGTGAAGCCAACAGAAAAGACTTATCTAAGAGATTAGAGAGAGAAAGAACACAGGTTTGTATCCTATAAAGAATTACACTTTGTGACTCAACTAATTACTGGTAGTGGGTACTGTCTTTTGGTAACAATATCAAATAGTGGCTTTGACATCTGTAACAACCTTATCTAACCTTTGACCTAGGTAACCTTTAGTATTCTCTCATGGTTTTCCGTTGACCAAACATCCATGCAAAACTTTGTCAGCAGTTATTTAATTGGTTAATATAATAAGAATGTACTTTTGATAAGGAGATTCAGTGATATGTGCGTTTTTTAGCACACCTTGCCAAAGGCAATGTGAGCTTTTGCCATCACTTGGCATCCGTCGTCCATTAACTTTTCACATTTTAATCTTCTCCTCTGAAACCCCTCAGCCAAATGAACTGAAACCTGGTAGGAAGCATCTATGGAAGGTCCTCTATAAAGTATTTGCTAATTTCGTCCCGATCCATTAACAAACATGGCCACCACAGGCAATTCTTGTTTCTGATTGGTCGATTTCTAAAAATCTTCTCTGAAACTGCTTGGCCAAATGAACCGAAACTTGGTAGGATGCATCTATGGAGGTCCTCTATAAAGATTACTCATTTAGTCCCTATCAATTAACAAATATGGCTGCCACAGGCAAGTCTTGTTTCTTATTGGTCAATTTCTAAAACAGCTTTTCCTCTGAAGCCGCTTGGCCAAATGATATGAAACTTGGTAAGAAGCATCTATGGAGATTACTCATTTCGTTTTGATCCATCTACATACATGGCTGCCACAGGCAATTCCTGTTTTAGATTGGTCAATTTCTAAAAATCTTCTTATCTGAAACTGCTTTGCCAAAATGAACCGATATTTGGTTGGAAGCACCTATGGAAGGTTCTGTATTAAATTTCCTCAAAACAGAATGAAAGATGAGCGACACAGGCTCAGCCCACTGAGCCTCTACTTTTAGGAGGCATGAAATTAAAAACAAAAAACACAACACTGTCGGAACAATTCTATAATCCAATAGAAAAATGGTAGAAAGAGGCAAAATTGATACTCCTAACACACATATACATTACCACTCACTTTCTAAGCTTGGTACAGTTACTTCAATAAAAAGTGGTTTGATTAAACTAGTTTTATGGGCCAAAACCTCCCCTCTTTGTGAAATGATACGATCATACTAAGTGTTTTCCAGATATAATAAAATAACTTGTCTGTAAATGTTACAAATTTGAATTTCAGCACCAGAATCTATCTAGAAGTCTAACCAGACAAGCATCTGACTGGATTCTACTTAAGAAACAGTTAGCTCAGTTTGATGAAGAATACAGATGGAGTCAGGTATGTTACCATGACAACTTGTGAGACCATGAATAATAATACTCACTGGTGAAGTTCACAATTTTCTCACTAAAAATTAGATTTTTCGTTTTTACTTTGTAATAATAAATATGTGTGAAATAATTATAAAATTTCCTGAACAACCAGGGTGGAGCGTCTAGCTTCCAGTCATTCTTGATATGTCTAAAACCTGTAGGAAACCTTTTCCATTGCTTTTCAATAATCTTTCACCGATAACTTTACCATTTTAAAATTTCTGTTTTCAAATTATTCAGATGTGGGACATTATTTGTCCAAGTAAAGTTTATTCCACATGGTAATCTTCAAGTACCTTTCATCTCTATGGTACATTTTCACCTTCGTTAAATGTTTCATTCTTTAGATCACCCTAAAAATGAATTACCGACTCTGCATTCATTCTTTTCATAAAAAAAATGTTTTTGTCTTTTTTTCCAGATTAGATTTTTAAAATAAGAATGATAAAATTGAAACAAACAAAAAAATTTGTATTGATTTGTTTTTCGTTACTATATGTTTAAGAACCTGGTGTAGTTGTTTCATCACCAGACAATTTTTAGTTTTTAAATTGCTACTGTTTCAATTCAAATACAGAATATGTGTAATATAATAATTAGTAATGGACAAAGTATGATATAAAATAGTGTTTATTGTATTAAGTCGTAAACTGGCAAGAAATATGATAATGTCAGGAACAATAACTCCTGACGTAATTCTTTCCTTAAGTATGTCCTAAGATTGGATTTTGTAACACTTGGCTGGTTAAGTAAGCCATAATGATGGATTGTGTAACAATTAGAAGGTTAAATACAGACCTATGATTATTATTAGGTTGGTAATATTTGTAGATTTATATTTTATTGAAAAAAAATGGTAGCCTCAAGTTGCATTTAAAATAAAGATACAAAAATTGTAATATTATGTTACCCGTATAAATTAAATTTTTTATTTGGAATGTGATTTGCATTTTCCCCTTTTGAAATATCAATTTTTATTCCTATTAAATTAGAAAAGGCTGGTTTTTTTTGTAAATTTTTTAAATATTAATGTTTGGTATTTTTTAATTATCACTCAAAGATGAAACAGCAGTGTGAAGAAGGGAAACAAAGGTTTGGATTGCTCCCTCCAATCTATTATTATATGCCAATGTCAAAAGACAATGATGACCTTGACCCTACATATTATGAGGACGATGACTCTCTGCCAGCAGAGACTTTTACTGAGCCACCATGTCTTACTCCTATAGCAGAGGTCGAATCATGTGGCAGCAATGACCTTGAATAAAATTATGGTATTCAAAATATAAACAAATCACTGCTTAAGACAGGATATCACTTAGTATATCGTATGCATGGCAAAAGACAAAGTAATTCACAAAATGAAGAGAAAAAAAACATATCCAAACATATTTTAGTCAAACTGCATGATTCACTGGCTTAACTAATTATTTGAAGGAAATATGTCACATGATCACAACCAATGTGATAATCCAGTAGAGTCGGTACCAGTTATATCTGGATTTTCTAGAGGGTAGATAAGCAGGCCTTACATATATGGTTATAAAACTTTCAATTACTAGTTTCATTCTCATATTCCAAAATCGTCCAATCAGAACATCATATCCAATAAATACAGTGTTCTGATTGGAACAGTATTGGAATATGATTACGAAAATCTTACTCGAAAGTTTTTGTGTTGTCATGATGGATTATCATTCTGTCTTTGTATTTGAACAGTATTTTACACTGTCCATAAATGTAGGGTGTAGTCTTTTCTAAATATAGATCATATATGTGGTCAGTTATCTTATCGTATATTGTTATGTCTATATTAGCTTGTTCAACTTTGTCTGAACAATTGCATAACAATCCCTAGAATATGCCTTACATCACAATTGTTGACCCTAACTTGTTTGTAACATCACTTCCTGTTTAGTTATTAAGTTTCTTATTATATGGATATCATTTTTAGATATTGATGAAGTTGTTCTGATCCTAAATATAGCAGACATGCTTATCGCTGGACATTACACAATAATCAATCTACCTTATCATATGGAATTTACATGAAAGATTTCAAGAATTTGATAATGTAAATTTTAATTGTGATAAAAACATAATCTGGCTTCCATGCATAATACATTGTCAAATATCTGGCACTTGATGAAATATGAAACCAGGGGCGGATCCAGAGGGGGGCGCACCCCCCCTAAAATTGGAAAAAATATGATTTTTTTGGCGTAAAATCGTGATTTTTCACACGAAATACCCCAAAAATGTTCGTGTCTCCCTCCGTGTGGCGCAATTTTTTTAAATGCACCCCCCCTAACTTGAAATCCTGGATCCGCCCCTGGAAACATCCTGACTTGTCTGATAGTGCTCACTCTCATAGTACAGATTCATATTCTGTATCACAGATGCTATTTGACGATATATATAAATAAATATATATATGCAGAAAGGGAGATAATATAAACATAGATTACTGTCACATCAAAATCCATATGGGAAATTGTTTATCACATAATGTTTTAAAATCAATGTCTTTAAAGAAGTCATTGAACTAGATTTTATTATTTTCTAGTAAATACCTTTTAGGGTTCAACTACAAATAAACAATCTGTTGAACATTTTTATTAACATATCCGACAAACATTTAATTTTTTTTTATTAAATATATTTATGTAATGAAACTCCTTTATCTGGGGTTTTTTTCAATATTGAAGTATCAAGTTTCTACTTTAGTGTACAACCATATCGTTTTTGTTTTAGATTTTTATATTTCCGAATATGTAAGATTCCAGCTTATTCTGTAGAATTTAGAAGAAAAAAAAATTCAAAATGTATTGTGTCTTTCAAAGTATTAATGCCATATTTACTGTTATTAGATACCCAAAAAGTCTTTATTCCATATTTACTATTATTAAATATCTTAAAAAGTCAGTATTCAATATTTACTGTCATAAAATATCAAAAATTCCCAATATTCTTTTTTTACTGTCAATAAATATCCCAAACGTCAGTATTCATTATTTACCCTGTACTGACATTAAATAATCAAAACTGTGTGAGAGGGATATCCATTTCAGGAGACATGATTGCATTTTTAAATTTTACATTTCTACAGATAGCAAAGAAAAGACCATATTCACGGCAGTTCATTGGTTTGTCTCGCAATTCAACTACCGCTTAAACCTGCAGGTTACGATTATTATTGTAGACAACTTTCTATAAAATGCACACTTGTTCAATGTATTCTATCAGCCAGTTTATATGTGTGATATTTTGTCTTGCTATAGTCTTGTATTCTTGCTTGCTGACCGAATTATGCACAATATGAGAGGAAAAAAACCCACAATCCTCCCCCAAAAACCAAAATATTTCAGTCTAGTTTTTTGTAGAGTAGTCTTAAAACTATGGAATCAAATTAGTGCAATATATACACAAATAATTATACTTTTAACAAAGAATTAAGTCAAAATGCCTTTTTTTTTGCATGTAGACAGAGGTACAGTCAAATCTGTATTAAGAGGTCACCTTTGAAACAAAGAAAAAGTGGTCTGATAAGACAGATGACCACTTAAAAGAGGTTCAAATCATATGAAATTTTCTATATAAGGACAAGACTAGAATGTCCCCGCCATGAATATTAAGGAGGCTCGCAAATGTTTCACCCTTTTTAGCTCACCTGGCCTTTAGGCCATGTGAGCTATTGTCATCACTTTTCGTCCATCGTCTGTTGTCCGTCCGTCAACATTTCACATTTTAATCTTCTCCTCAGAAACCACTGGACCAATTGCAACCAAACTTTGGTGGAATGGTCCTTGGATGGCCCCCTTTCAAAATTGTGTCCGGTGATCCCGACTTCCAACCAAGATGGCCACCAAGCTCAAAATAGAAAAAAGGGGGGATGATATTTTAATTGTCCATTGCTGCTTTAGTGTAAGTCAAAATGAGCTCAAATTTTAACTGCAGCTACATGGCAAGGAGTAGTTTAACATATATTCCGGGTTTTTCTGTGAAATTTTTCTTTCAGCCGATATATACCGATTATGCAAATTAGGCATATTTTGATAAAAGATCACATTTAAATCTTCTCCTCTGAAACCGCTGAACCAAATTAAACCAAACCTGGCAGGGATGGTCCCTGGGTGGGTCCCTTTCAAAAATTGTGTCCGACAGCCCCACCCTCCATTCAAGATGGCCACTGTTACTAAAAATAGAAATTTCTTCAAATGGCCAAAACTGCTCTATTTTAAGCCAGAATGTGCCCAAATTTGAACTGTGTAAGCATAATGATGAGCTTTTTAGCTATATTACAGGATTTTTTATGAACTTTGAACTTTTGCCGATTTTGACTGATTATGCAAATTAGAAAAAAGGGGGGATGAAATTTTAAAAAAATCTTCTCCTCGGAAACTACTGAGCCAATATCAACCAAACTTTGCTGAAATGATTCTTGGATGGCCCCCTTCCAAAATTGTGTCCGTTGATCCCGACTTCCAACCAAGATGGCCACCAAGCTCAAAATAGAAAAAAGGGGGGATGAAATTTTAATTGTCCATTGCTGCTTTAGTGTAATTCAAAATGAGCTGAAATTTTAACTGCAGCTACATGGCAAGGAATAGTTTAACAGTTATTTCTTTCAGCCGATATATACCGATTATGCAAATTAGGCATATTTTGATAAAAGATCACATTTAAATCTTTTCCTCTGAAACCGCTGAACCAAATTAAACCAAACCTGGCAGGGATGGTCCCTGGGTGGGTCCCTTTCAAAATTGTGTCCAACAGCCCCGCCCTCCATTCAAGATGGCCACTGTTACTAAAAATAGAAATTTCTTCAAATGGCCAAAACTGCTCTATTTTAAGCCAGAATGTGCCCAAATTTGAACTGTATAAGCATAATGATGAGCTTTTCAGCATGTATGACAAGATTTTTTATGAACTTTGAACTTTTGCCGATTTTGACTGATTATGCAAATTAGAAAAAAGGGGGGATGAAATTTAAAAAAAATCTTCTCCTCTGAAACTACTGAGCCAATCTCAACCAAACTTTGCTGAAATGATTCTTGGATGGC
Organism: Bathymodiolus brooksi; assembly: GCA_963680875.1. Classification (NCBI taxonomy): domain Eukaryota; kingdom Metazoa; phylum Mollusca; class Bivalvia; order Mytilida; family Modiolidae; genus Bathymodiolus; species Bathymodiolus brooksi. Next base: position 63,610,089 of record OY804575.1, read on the forward strand.
CTCCTTCCAAAATTGTGTCCGGTGATCCCGACTTCCAACCAAGATGGCCGCCAAGCTCAAAATAGAAAAAAGGGGGGATGAAATTTTAATTGTCCATTGCTGCTTTAGTGTAAGTCAAAATGAGCTCAAATTTTAACTGCAGTTACATGGCAAGAAGTAATTTAGCATATATTCCGGGTTTCTTTCAGCCGATATATACCGATTATGCAAATTGGGCATATTTTGATAAAAGATCGCATTTAAATCTTCTCCTCTGAAACCGCTGAACCAAATTAAACCAAACCTGGCGGGATGGTCCCTGGGTGGTTCCCTTTCAAAATTGTGTCCGACAGCCCCTCCCTCCATTCAAGATGGCTGCTGTTACTAAAAATAGAAATTTCTTCAATTGTCCATTGCTGCTTTAGTATAAGTCAAAATCAGCTCAAATTTGAACTGCAGCTACATGGCAAGGAGTAGTTTAGCATATGTTCGGTGGGTTTTTTTGAAATTTTTCTTTCAGCCGATTTATACCGATTATTCAAATTAGGCATATTTTGATAAAAGATCACATTTAAATCTTCTCCTCTGAAACCGCTGAACCAAATTTGTGTCTGGTGGTCCCGCCCTCTGACCAAGATGGCTGCACAGCTGTAATTAGTTTAACATAGGACCCTATGGGAAATTTACATAAAAACCATCTTGTCTGGAACCAGTAGCTCAATTAAAACCAAACTTTGATGGAATAGTCATTGGATGGTCCTCTTCCAAAATGGTGTCCGGCAGTTGCGCTCTCCCGCCAAGATGGCCGCCACAGTGCAGTTGCGTTGTTATTGAAAGCAGCTTTGATCCAGGTGAGCGATTACAGGCTCCTGGGAGCCTCTGGTTTAATTCTCTCAGTAATAGGCTAAGAATAACAAATTATTGTTTAAGATCTGTATCCTCAAGCCTCCTTAAATTCACAAGATTTATTCAAGGAAACAATATTGCCTGAACAAATCTTGATATGATCAGGAATTTACAACAAATTTCAAAGCTGTAAGTTGGCCAAAAATCATTCAACCGGAACGAATTTCAAAGTTGATCTGTAGCATATGATTATACACTCTCATACCAAAAATCAAGTCAATATCTCAAATCCTAGTGAAATAAAGTGGTGACAACTAAATAATTGGCCAAATTTCAAAGTCCAAGGGCCATAGCTCGGCCAAAAATCATTGGACCGGAACGAAATGTAAACTTGATCTGTAACTCATCATTATACACTCATATACCAAAAATCAAGTCAATATCTCCAAGCATAGCAAAAAAAAGTGGTAACAACTAAATATTTTGCCAAATTTCAAAGTCCAAGGGCCATAACTCTACCAAAAATCATTGGACCGGAACGAAACGTAATCTTGATCTGTAGCTCATCATTATACACACACATACCAAATATCAAGTCAATATCTCCAAGCATAGCGAAAAAAAGTGGTGACAACTGTTTTATTTCGGAATTACGGAAATGGGTAACACTATATGTCCCAGCCACTTAGTGGCGGGGACATAAAAATGTGACCTTTTAATAGAGGTGACTGCATGGGAAGGTTTTACTGATTACTATGTGTAATATATTTGCTAGTGTATATATGTTATATTTCATATTAATGTTGTTTTATACACAAAAATATAGATCTGTAATATATGGTGGATGATAGTGTTTTGTAATGTTGGTTTCATACAATGAGATTATTTTCCATATATAAAGATTATGTCTATTATCATCTTATAAGAGACACAAACTGTAGATTACTATCATCAACCACCTATTGCTGTCTTGTTTTGATATTGTTTTTGATAATGGACCTACCACTTTGTACAAATTTACTTATTGTAACAATTACATCACATATTCACAACATCTACTAACTTGAAATTATAAACTTTTATTGTATTAAGACCATATTTATTTATCATTACCATTGGGTTTCTCATTACTCAAAATTATTTTGTTTAATCATATAGAGTTGACAGGAAAATTGGTTTAATCTTGATTTTTCTCCTCTAAAGAAAAAGTATGTTATTATGCAGAAATATGTCGAGAAGGGCACTGGGAATTAGTCAAAACTTGTTGCTCTTAAACGTTACTGTATATTTTAATATTTATCCAACTTCAGATAAGAAAGTAAAAAAAATCAATTTTTAACCAAATAATACTTGTTTTAAACATTATAAGTTTATCAAAATTGGCTGTTTATAAAATAAAAAATCAATTTACACAAAAAAAACTATTTTACCATTTGTTACCTTGACTACATCATTTCATTGTTAAGGTCATCTCAAGGACGGTGAAGCATCGTAGTAGTCGTAGTTATAGTCGACAAGATCGAGGAGGAGGAAAGACCCCAGCCAAGATGCAATCACTCCCACCACCATCCATACGGCTAAAAACACGTGAAAAATCAATCCTTGGGGATGGAACAGACTGGACTTCTGTGTATAAACAAACTCGAGCACATTCTATAGCCAGTTGGAGTCGTACATCAAAACCTACAAGAGAGCATTCCCTCATTTCACAATATATAGGAATCTCTAAACCGAAAAGACTAAAATCCAAAATTTTCCCACCAATATAGTCAGGTGACTTTTATGTCGGCATGGCGTGAATTAATTCACAAATCACATATTTAACAATTATATCATAAGTACATGTATTTTGATGTTATCAATCACGTATGGAGATTTTTTTTTTGACACGTCCAAATAATTTCCTATTGCATCCCTTTTTATTGTTATTTTTACAGGTTTGAGAGAGAGACTGGATGAATGTAAATCATATATAACAAGGGGAATTTCTTTTTTTTTTTTTTTACAGACCTCAGGAACAGATGTTGTCGATTCCATTTTTAGATCATATTGATTGTATGATTCTGTGTATCACACATTTATTTCAGAGCATAAATGAAATTGAATACAATTGGTTGTCATAAATTAAATTCACGGAATTGATACAAAAAGTTTCAACGCCAATTGTCATATTTGTATCATTTATCCAATTTCCGCCGTTAAGAAGGAAAACATTTCCTGCTCGAATCAGTCATATCTAGAAATATAGTATACAAATAAAACCAGTTATAGATGGGAAATCATGTCCTATTCTTATTATACAATAAAGTGGTCATTTAAAATCAAGTGATAATACTTTAATGTTTCATTTCAAGTTTTTTTTTCAGTTTCGTTATAGGGGCCGTGATCGTATGGTAGTTGGATTTACAACTACCTGTACAATCAGTGCCTATCACCACTAAGTTGTGAATTCGAACTCCATTCATGGCGAGGTGTACTCGATACAACATTATGTGATTAAGTTTGTCAGTGACTTGCAACAGGTCAGTGGTTTTCTCTGGGTACTCCGGTTTTCTCCACTAATAAAACTGACTGCCAAGATATAACTGAAATATTATTGAAAGTGGCGTTAAACACCATAAACCAAACCTACCTAAACCAATACTTTGAAGGCAGATTTTAAGGTAGATGGAAATTCTCATTTAATTTTTCACAACAAATTTCTGATGAAGATTTTATCTTTGAAAACCTAAAATTTGACATGTAACCATAACAAAAAGTGTCATTTTAGTCTTATTTTTTTGGGGGTCCTAAATGTTATGGATTTGTCCCCCATGTAGATAGTATAAAATCCAGTGATAAGCATCATGAAATGTGAAAAAAGTGTATTTTTCAGTTTTACCTAACAATTAGAGTGAATGAGCGATTGTTGTCTCGTGCAATTCAGCAATTTTTCAGCTATATCATGGGGAGAACAAGTTAATTTTCAATGAGACGATGAGGTCCGTTTTGTACTAGACCAACATGCTGAGTTGGATTTTTATAGGGCTAGCTCACTGAAACAACAGTCCACAGATAGACATGTCGCCCCATTCAGACACATTATCCTGATTCCGAGTCAACCTGTCTTTGCTCTTTCTCCTTAATGATGTGTGCTTAGCGGAGAAGCAACAAATACCAATTTTATAGTCTTTGGTTTGATCTGAACGGGGCTCGAACCCACGATCTACCGCACTTGAGGCAAGCACGCTAACAATTACTCCACCGATGTGGTTCCCTAAGATTATAATATCAGTACATATGTAAATCAGTCTACTTAAATCAAACTACATTTTAAGCTTTCTAAATTGATACAGCTATACCTATGTACAGTAAAACTTTGTTGGGTCAAAGTTCAAGAGACCTACCATATAAGTTCAAATTAGTAAAATTTAGACAATTATTCCAAATGTGTAAATTTAAGCTAATCTTTGTTGTGGGGGAAATATGGCTAGTAAGTAGTAAGAGTCAGATTGTGCCCTTTACATATCATCTCCTTTGACACATCAAATATTTGAATGATAAATTATAATCTTTCATTGGAAAAAAAAACTCAATATTATTTTTTAATTTGAAAATTGTTGAATTTTATGATACATCAGCATCATTTTTTAAGTATTAAGCTTAGTTAGCTCTATACGCTTTGCATGTTTTAGTGTTGATTCAATAAGTGTATGGCAACTGCATGATTATTTGAATGGAATGGTGAAAATTTCATCTGTTATATTTCATAATATGATTCAATGTGTTGTATAAGTATAGGAACAGTGGAATATGATATACATTATACTTAGATTAGAATTTAGTAACTCATAATTAGTTTATGCTTTTACTAGGTCACGTGACCAGACGTGTCATGGGGGTTATTGTCATCGCTTTGCATTCAAAAGTCAAATGAAACCAAATGGTGCAACAAAGTTACTCTTTCCAATTTATTACTTTGGTTCTGATTGGATATTTGTTTGAGCAGTCTAGAATCAAAGGCGGTCTTCACCAGTGGTTACAATTCGATATACCCGACAGGCGTCAATCACAATTCATCTGTTCGTTCAGACAATTGGACTTTGTGATCCTAATTGTACATCAGTGATTATTGAATAATTTTTTAACAAATTTGCATTATCTGTTATTTTCTAAAAATCCAAGATGATCACCACATGTTTGAACCAAAACTGTATATTAATAGTCATTGGATATGGTAATATTTGAAAGGGTAATATTTGGGACATATCAGAAAGCCTTGATGCAAACACCAGTAGATGAATGGAAAATATGTAAACACTATGGAAAACACTGAACTGTTTAAACTATCTAACTATAGATGAATGATCATTGGATGGTGTTTGTGGTGATGATTTGCAATTCAAGGTGGCAATCAACAAAGAAAATAGTTTAACATACAAATTTATGGGCAAATTATTTAGAATTCTCTTCTCTGAAATCACTCAACTTTGAATGTGAAATACATACTGATAGGTGATCACTGAGAGTCCTTTACCCAATCCCTTCCTTTTTGTAAAGATTGTAAGATGACTGCCATTGTTTAACGTTAAACAATTAATTCTAGTAGTTTAACAATGGATGTTATGAAAAATTCCATAATCACTGAACTGTCCTTGGACTATATTAATTATTATGCTTTATCCTGGAACCCATTAGACATTTAAGATTACCATTTTCATTGGTTAATAGTTTAAAGATTTCTCTATTAGTGTGTTCCTCTTTCTGTTTTTGATTCTAAGGTGAATGGTACATTGTCTTGAGAGCTTCCTGTTGCAACTAAAAAATGTATTTAAGTATTATTTTCCATTACCAAACAAGAAAAGAAAATTATTAAGCATTCAGTAGTGCTTCTTATTGAATGAAGAACTTAAGGAAAGAATGAAATATCTGTAGGTTTAATATACATGTATATAATTAATTGTAAATAGGAATTCCATATTGTATTTTTAAAATATTATTTCACTGGTTAAACATTAATATTGTTCACTACTAATGAATTAAAATAGCCAATACAATGTTCATTCTTACAGATTTTAAAACAGAAACGTTGCTTTTTTCTCCAAATTTTATTGTTAAAATCAATAGATTTTCATTAAAATTTAACTTGATTATTGTTTATTGAAAAATCCAATTATTATTATTATATTTGTAATAATTTGTTTCAATGCATTAAAATTCATATTACATTTTATAATTTGTTAACTAATTGAAAACCTTTGTTGCATAAATTGACATGTAAATATGTTTTAAATTATGCATAAATTGACATGTAAATATGTTTTAAATAAGAGATCTTCATTTCATATGTAAATGATTATATTTGAATATTTATAGGTTGGTCCAGTTAATCCTCATGGTGCTGATCAACGAACTTATTCTCATCCTGTTCCCAGAAACATCTACCAGCCACGACGTATGTTTTCTCCTGAAAATTATGCAGCCAATCAGAGCACAGCATGAGTGTTCAAAATTTATATAATGGTGTGTTTTGTCTGAAAACTTTTCTCTTTACTATGACTTAAAATAAAATGTTGTAACGATTTGTGTCTCAGTGACAATGTTAAAAATATATGAATGTAAGTGAATTTTGTCATTCATTGTATTCAGTGAATTGTTTCGTCATTCGGTGAATTGGTTCTTAAATGTCGAACTTTTATCTTTGGTTGTATGTTAAATTTAGTTGTTCACATGTACTAAGGAAGTATATACAGTCAAACCTGTATTAAGAGGTCACCTTTGGGACAATGAAAAAGAGGCCTTATATGACAGGTGACTTCTTCAAAAAGGTTAGATTCACATGAAATTTTCTATGAAAGGACAAGAAAAGTATTACCTTTTAATACAGGTGACTACTTAATAGAGGAGACCGCATGGGCAGGTTTGACTGTATATATCAATGTGCCTTGTGTTCTAAAAAAGAATACAAGAAATTGTTACTATAAATTTTACAATATATATAGAAACAGCATTGATTAATTATCAGCATTATTATGTTATAATACCGATATGTTGGGTTCTAATTGGTAGACTATTTTTGTAAGGACTACATTCAATAGATGAAATAATCCCTTACTCCCCAATGTTGGGAGAAAATGAAATAGATCAGTTCTAATTATTCAGGTTTCAATTAAATAGGCATAGGCAAAAAAAAAAGGCTTTGTTAAATTTTATGCCATGCATATGTGTTAATAACACTAGCCACAACTCGGCAGATTCCTTTCCTCGATAGAAGGAGAATATATTAAATTTTGCACCAGTTTATAATGTGTTAATGACACAGCTGATTACGTTCCTTGGTACACTTGACTGATTACGTTCCTCAGTAGAAGGAGATCAGCTGATTCACCCAAGGTTTGCCGATCGGTGTTTATAATACATGTAATATAGCATAGCCTTGTGTTACAATCTGACAATATATATGTAAAATTGGACAAATTTTGAATATTCAATAATTATTGGTTTTCTGACACATTAAATATTTTCAGAACGTCAGTGTCAGCTCAAAATGAAAAATCATCCTTTTTTTTTTTCCATGCAAATCCATAAATAAGAACTTCATTGTCAGTCCTTTGTCATATTTTTGGTTTTTGCCTTAATATGGTAAAGTACCAATTTATCTATAGATTTAATTTCAATATTTATGACCTGGTTTGGGTTTTTCATCTCTTTCTAGAGATGTACTTTCAATAATTATATAATGATCATTCTTTTACACCACCATATAGCTGAAATATTGCTCAAGTTGGCATTAAACACCAATCAATCGATCAATCCAAGTTCTTAAATGAGAAGTATAAGGACAATGAATTTATCAGGGATTGTTTCAGGATTAATCTTTTGTAAGAATTAAAACTAATATATTGTCAATAAATGTTTCAGGATTAACCTTTATTTAACAATTAAAAGTAATATCTGTCAGTACAAATGTATTAGCTCACGATTAACGTTTTATAACATATTAAAATTAATATTTGTCAGTAGAAGCTGTAGGATTATCTTTTTTTTAGTCTTTAGTCTCAGCTAAAATTAACAGGTGGCTTAATTAAGAAATTAACTTAATATATCTTCGTGAAGAAGAAAAAAAACCTGACAAGTTACTCAATGGAACATGATTAACTATTTGTATCGTATCATTATAGCTCATCACTGCTTTATTACAAATGCTTCCCTAGTCTTGTGTCTAATAGCTAACCATGCCTTAAACTAACCTTTCAGTTCAATACACTGTGCAATTAGCATGTATAAATGCCGTGTCTATCATTAACTATCAAAAACAAAATTATTAATATAGAAAAGGGGTATTTTGCTTAGATCTCCAACATGAGAATTAATTTTTAGGGAAACATTTCTTTTTCCAAAGACATAGTTTATAAATATTTCTAATGAACCAGTACATGTACTGAAATATCAAACTAGTAGATATCATTGTTGTGTAAAAGACAATGTTTAGACCATTTGCAAATTTCAATCTTGATTCTAAAATAGCAAATATTTTTTGGCATTCTGTGTATAAAAATAGATGTAACAAGTTGTCAATTTATTATGGGTTATAAAATTATCCTCTGGTTAAAATCATTTTTTTTTACAAAGTTCAAATAAAATTTTAGAAAATTTATACTCAAATTCTTGGTTTTTCTCTTTCATGGAACAGGAACAATGTTGTCCTCTGTAAGGAAATAACTCACATAAAACAGAACAAAAAAAGTATAATTTTATAATCAAATTACAAATGTGTAAATGGGTCTGATGGAAATATGTATTTTTTTTCATACTATAACTCTAAACTGCATATCTTAAGAATTTAACCTATAACATTGTAATTATTAAGTGGTACACCTCATTCGAACATTGTTGTACAGCTCCCTTAAACAGATTAAAACGTATTTCAAATGTGTACACTCCCTTATATAGTTTAAAAGATATTTTGAATGTGTACACTCCCTTATACAGTTTAAAAGATATTTTGAATGTGTACACTCCCTTATACAGTTTAAAAGATATTTTGAATGTGTACACTCCCTTATACAGTTTAAGAGATATTTCCAGTCAGTTCACTCCCTTAAACATTTTAAGAGAAATTTTCAATTTAAGAGATATTTCCAGTCAGTTCACTCCCTTAAACATTTTAAGAGAAATTTTCAATTTAAGAGATATTTCCAGTCAGTTCACTCCCTTAAACATTTTAAGAGAAATTTTCAATTTAAGAGATAATTCCAGTCAGTTCACTCCCTTAAACATTTTAAGAGAAATTTTCAATTTAAGAGATATTTCCAGTGAGTTTACTCCCTTAAACATTTTAAGAGAAATTTTCAATTTAAGAGATATTTCCAGTCAGTTCACTCCCTTAAACATTTTAAGAGAAATTTTCAATTTAAGAGATATTTCCAGTCAGTTCACTCCCTTAAACATTTTAAGAGAAATTTTCAATTTAAGAGATATTTCCAGTCAGTTCACTCCCTTAAACATTTTAAGAGAAATTTTCAATTTAAGAGATATTTCCAGTCAGTTCACTCCCTTAAACATTTTAAGAGAAATTTTCAATTTAAGAAATATTTCCAGTCAGTTCACTCCCTTAAACATTTTAAGAGAAATTTTCAATTTAAGAGATATTTCCAGTCAGTTCACTCCCTTAAACATTTTAAGAGTAATTTTCAATCTGTACTCTCCTTTAAAGACTAAAAGATATTTCCAACCTGTACACTTTCTTAAGCAGTTTAACAGATACTGTATTTCCAATTGATACACTCCCTTTAACAGATATTTCTTGGAACATTAACCATCGTTAAGTGTCTGTTACAAGTGTAATTTTATGCCGTCCATGTAAAACAGATTATTCCATTTTCACTATCTGTGATAATTCAATGCATTGTTTTTGTGTTTTTGAATGGTATCTTAATTTATGTATGTTATTTCTAAATGCTTTTTTACAATTTTGTTATTTATATACATTTTTGTATAATATGTTTTTATCTGTATGGTTTTAAGACAATTTGAATCTAAACTAAGGACAGACATTTTTGTTGTATTATATGACGATGGTTGATGTACTAGTACCAGTAGTTGTTATTTTTATTTTGTCTTAAATTTGGCAAACGTGATAAAAATGTTTTTACTCTGTAAATGTCAGTGTATGTATTACTGTTTACTTGATTTGAAGTCACAGATGCAGTATGTATTACTGTTTACTTGATTTGAAGTCACAGATGCCGTATGTATTACTGTTTACTTGATTTGAAGTCACAGATGCAGTATGTGTTCTTGTTTACATGATTTGAAGTCACAGATGCAGTATGTGTTCTCCTGTTTACATGATTTGAAGTCACAGATGCAGTATGAGTTCTTCTGGTTCATGATTTGAAGTCACAGATGCAGTATGTGTTCTTCTGTTTACATGATTTGAAGTCACAGATGCAGTATGTGTTCCTCTGTTCACATATGCAGTTTGTGCTCTTCTGTTCACATATGCAGTTTGTGTTCTTCTGTTTACATGATATGAAGTCACAGATGCAGTATGTGTTCTTCGACATCTGCCTTTACCAAATACTGACCACCTTAACAAGTTGGAGATTATGTCTGCTGCAATGTGAAAGTGCATTTAGAATAATCTCAATTTTGTTTTAAACCATATATATATACTACAGTACATATCATAAAACTAAAATATAACCAATCAAAACAAGTGTGTTTCTATAGTAACCATACCTGATATGCTAATATGTAGATTTGAGATGTCAAATGGCAGTTAAATTACCAAGGAAATCATGTTTTATAAAATATCAACTAACTGTGTATGTATAGCCGAACCACTACAAATAAATATCTTCACAAAACTCTTGCTTTCAAATTCTTCTGTGCCATGAGAAGCTGAAATACTGCTAAAGTTTGCATTAAACAAAATCAGTCTATCAATCAATCAATCAATCAATCAAAATCTTCTGTAGGAAGAAGTGTTTGAAGACACCAAAGGGGTAATCAGAATCCATAAATTGAAGAACAGACAACACAATGGCCAAAAGAAAAAGTGCCAAAAGACAAACAATGATCTACAAAACATACATATAAAACTAAAGATCAAGTAACACGAACCCCACTAAAAATCGAGGGTGAACGCAGGTGCTTCGCAAGGATAGATTTACTGATTAAGACACATTTTCAGGTGTGAAACTATATTTATGTTGATTTCACAGGATAAGAGATTTGATGTGTATTAATGTTACACTTGATTCAATGATCTGTTTATAGAATAATCCATCATGGTATCGTCTTGGAACTTTCAGAAGATATGCTTTTCACAAGAAGGGATATTGATGTAGATGAATATGAGAAAAAAAGTCTATACTTAACGGCAAATTAAAGTTGCAAACAACATTTTTGTGTAGTTCTTCACCATTTCATGGAACCCAAAAGTCAATCAACATTGACCTCCACCATCAAGTATGGCTGTGGTGTTATCAGTCAGTTTATTAAAGATGTCCAGCCTTTTCTCCATCAATATTTCAACTATACATATATAGCTGACAAATTGCTGGAAAAGACAATCAACATCCAATAATTAACACAGTCACAGTAGGATGTGAAATAGATGTCTAATTTTACTAAAAAAAAAATTAATAGAAAAAGAGCTTTATTTTTTGCTGAATCCATATGAAATTTGAACTGTACTCTGTTAATGAGCAGTTTGACATATATTTTGTGTTTTGATTATTTTTTTTATTTTAGAGATTTCTTTTAGAAAATGCATATTTCAAATTTGTGTCCGATGGTTCTGCCCTCTATCCAAGATGGTCACTGTTACTCAGAATAGCGACTTAATTAAATGTTGAAACCTTATACAATTTAAACTTAAATAGGTTGTACTTTGAACTGTGGCCTCCTGTTAATGAATCCTTTAAAATAGAGTCTAGTATTTTCTGTCAATTATTTCTTCGATTTTGCTGACTGCAAATTAAACAAATTTTAGGAAGATCATTTGAAAAAAATATTCTTCTCTGAAATGAAAGGCTAAATCAGATAACACATGGCTGCTGGTCCTTGGGCATTTCATAAAACAAACAATCCATTATCAAAATACAATCAGTAAAGAAAAAAAAACTTACATCAAAGACTATATCTACTCCAGCAATGCCATTCAGAATTTGTAAAACTGACAAGACAACTATAGTATAATATTAAAGACCACCCACAAATATTAATTAACTCCCCATTTTCCTTACTTTCTTCCTTTTTTATAAAACAAACAATCCATTATCAAAATACAATAAGGAATGGAAAAAAAACCTTACAATTCTAAGACAACTCCTTTCTCCGATACTCCAAATTTGATACCAGTTGAACTCGTTCTATGGTTTCTTTGTGTTATTGGGTTGAAAACTATGTATATCTATTCAACCGTTGTCATTCGGAGCCTGAACAAGTGAAATATCGAAGACCACCCAGAACTCCTTATTTCCCTATCTTTATTTCTTTCATAAAACAAAGAATCCACTATCAAAACACAACATGAAAAGAAAAAAATTTAAATCGTTAAGACAACTTCTCTGTCCAATACTCCAAATTTGATAGATGATTTGATTTTATTTTTGGTGTTTTAACACCACTTTCAGCAATATTTCAGCTATATCATGGCGATCAGATTTAGTGGTGGAAGAAACCGGAGAACCACCGATCATGGGCAAGCAACTAGTAAACTTTTACTTGCGGCTGCGAGGCGAGTGCACCCTTTTTTGTAATTTACAAAACTGGGCGCGAACCCACGCCATATTGGTGATAGGCTTGTATGAGTTGTTAGGTAATCCAACTACCTAACTCATTGAGCCACCTGGGCCCTAGAATTTGATAGCAATTGAACTCATTCTCTCATTTCTTTGTGTTATTGTATTCAAGACTGTATCTAGTCGAGCGTTGGCTTTCGTAGCCTGAAAAAGTGACAATAGACAACTATATTATAATATTGAAGTCCACCCACAAATATAAATTTACTCTCCTTTTCCCTATCTTAATTCCTTTCATATACAATCAATCCATCATCAAAATACAATAAGAAAAGAAATAAACTTACATCGTAAAGACAACTTCTCTGGCCGATACTCCAAATTGGATAGCTATTGAACTCGTTCTCTGGTTTCTTTGTGCTATTGGATTGAAAACTATATCTAGTCCAGCATTATGTCTGAAAAAATGGAAATAGACAACTACATTATAATATTGAAGACCACCCAGCAATACAAATTAACTCTCCTTTTTCCTATCTTTATTCCTTTCATAGAACAAACAACCTCTGCCCAATACTCCAAATTGGATAGCTGTTGAACACATTCTCTGGTTTCTTTGTGCTATTGGATTGAAGACTATATCTAGTCCAGCGTTGCAATTCGGAGTCTGAAAAAATGAAAATAGACAACTATATTTTAATATTGATAACCACACAGAAATATAAATTAGTAGTGTGATAACCTTGGTTTCACATAGTGGTGCAGGGTGGCGTCGGGTGGCGCAGACCCTCAAAACTGGGTCCCCAAACACTGACAAGGTGGTTCTTCGCATATGTCCTAGGGTTGCTCTACCCGTATATGGTATAGCTTTAGGGTGTATAGATCTTGAAACCCACAAAGTATTGTAAACTGAATTATCTTTATGGAGTCAAGCTGTTAAACCCAGAGCAGGCTTATGTTTTCATGTGAAATCAATTTTACCTATAAAATATGCACAAAGAAAGATAACTCTTACTCCAAATCAGACCTCTCCTCTTCATGTACACACATGATCCACTATTTAGAATAGATAACAAAAATTACTATTGATTGTTCATACCATGACATAGATGAAAAACCTTTAACTTGACTTTCACGCAAACATTTTAAACAGCATATTGATACAAGAAGGATAATTTAACTGAATAGTTGACCATTATCAGATTCAGTGTCATATTCTTCAGCTTTTCACCTTGATTATTAATTGACCATTTGTATAAGGGATGAATGAACAAACAGATTAAAGTTCACAATTTAATAATCTACTTATCACAAAATTTGCAATTTACATAGTATAAAATTTTACCAAATATGTAATACTAACCAAGCTTTAGACAAAACATACTGAGTATTGAAAATATAATATAAACTTTTTTTTAGGTAAAAACACAAATATTGAGCAATAATAAACATTTCATATTCAAACCCTGAGTGAAATTTTGAAAAATCTAGCCCCATTCATAAAAAAGTCTGTGTATAATTTTGCTTTGTTTTGGACAATTTATAGTAATTTTTGTTGCCTATTCTAAATAGTGGATCATGTGTGTACATGAAGAGGAGAGGTCTGATTTGGAGTAAGAGTTATCTTTCTTTGTGCATATTTTATAGGTAAAATTGATTTCACATGAAAACATAAGCCGGCTCTGGGTTTAATAGCTTGACTCCATAAAGATAATTCAGTTTACAATACTTCGTGGGTTTCAAGGTCTATACACCCTAAAGCTATACAATATACGGGTAGAGCCACCCTAGGACATATACGAAGAACCACCTTGTCAGTGTTTGGGGACCCAGTTTTGAGGGTCTGCGCCACCCGACGCCACCTGCACCACTATGTGAAACCAAGGTTATCACACTACTGCCAATGCTACGCAAACCGCTTTGTATTTCTTTCTGATAATGTTATACAGAGTATTCCCATGTCAAATATTTTGACTATGTGCTGTTGTTTTTTCACAATTTTTATTCATTCAAGATAAATTTGTGTTTTTTTCTTTTATCAATTTGCAAGTCGAACGCACCCTTGACAAGTGTTATAATGAACCTTAAAAAAATCTGAAAAACAACCTCGAGGAGATATATATATCACCGAGTACCTGACAAAATTTCGTCAATTTATTGTCAAAGAATTCAACGCTCAAAAGCGAGATAATAATATCAATTCGTTTTGGATTTTTGACGACCGCATTTTCGCAAGAAAAGGAGGCAAACGGTCCAAAACTCGAAAACAGTTTATCAAGGTGTCACGGATATTGACGATCTGATATATTCCAATTAAAACATCGACTTTTGTGTTGCTCAAATAAGAAACATTCGAACTTTTCATTTTTGCAACGTTTCTTTCTCAGTATTATCCAAAATCTGCATTATTAACTTACCGGAATACTAATCTCGTTAAGATTAGGATTCCGAAGAAATTTTCTGTCTGTTCTTCATCCTAGGATCTCAACGAGATTAACCGGAATACCAGTTTATCTACTTGCATTGTTCCTTGAAATAGTTTACTCTGGTTTACTTGAGAAATTAGATATATGTATATTCTTACTTAAATACTTCATGTATTAAAAAGCCCAGTAATTAAATGTATGTTCATTACTATTAAAATTTTGTCAACAACATTTTACAGCCGACACGTGGCTTTATCTATTTACTTTCATACATAATAAGAGAATAAAAATATATATTATTCCAATCAATGGGCCTACAATATGGGCAAACAAATATATATATATGTATAATTGCCACCAATGACAATAATCAATGTATGCAATTTGTTTGCCCATATTGTGGGCCCATTGATTGGAATAATATATATTTTTATTCTCTTAACCACAGGCACTCGAATTCCGGACCCCCCTTTTTCCTCATTTGGTCCCTCCTGCGATTATGGTATGGATCTTTGTCTGGAAGTATATCTTTGAGCCATTTATCCATATTTTACAACATTTCGTGTTACAACTCTCTCGTTCTACTAAATTGTTTCTAGGTCCAGCTGCCGTTTTGTAACACGAAATGTTGTAAAACATGGATGAATGGCTCAAAGATATACTTCCAGACAAAGATCCATATCATAATCGCGGGAGGGACCAAATGAGGAAAAAGGGAGGTCCGGAATTCGAGTGCCTGTGTCGCCAACCTAATGATAAATATCCATTCTGGGATAATTTTCAACAGTCCGTGGAAAAAGACACGAAATACTCGTCAAACGTTGAGATAACGGGAGATTTAAATGTAGATTTTCTTAATGAACAGTCTTGACACAAATTATTTGATGTTATGGGGTTGAATGATCTGCAAAACATGATTACTGAACCTACCAGAACATGTAACACGCGTCAATCTTTGCTTGACCCTGTTTTTGGTATCTGATAATTGTAATGTCCTTGCGAATTGAGTTGTATTTAAAATCCACCTGTGATGTAAATCTATTGTTAAAACTCTCCATTATTTTTAAGGAATGGAGAGTTATTGTTCTCTTTGTACTTTTAAGGTCCCACAAGGGACAAACAATTTAATACTTTGTACTTTAGACTTTTTTTTGTTACAAGATTAATAATTAATAAATTAATAAAGTACAATGGATGGATTTTAAGTTGGAGAATGTCCTCGTATCTCTCCATTCCTTAAAAATAATGGGTCTCGGCTCCATTATTGTTAAGGAATGGAGAGTTACTTGGACATTCTCCTATACGTAATTCAAGTAGATAGTAGTCACTCGTGACCATGAAGCAACAATTGTCTACTTAAAAGTCCCTCTTAAATCAATTAATACGTATAAACCAATAGTCTTGGATTATCGAAATGCTGATTTTGAGAACGCGTAACGAATGTACATCCTCTTTTAACTGGAACTCAATTATATCTCCAGAATAAAGTATGAACGAAATCTGTCAAGCATTTACAAATAAATTTATTGAAATAATTAAAAATTGTGTTCCACAAAAAGAAGTTACAATCAGACTAAATGACAAAGTTTGGTTAAATTCCGAATTTATTAGAAGGGAAATAAGAAAACGAGACAGACTTCGAAAACTGGCTCGTAGATCTAATAGTGATTTCAATATAAACAAATATAAGAAGCAAAGAAATCATGTAAATAATCTAAAAAAGCATGCTAAAGAACAATTTTATTTTAATGTTAATATTTTACTAGATGATTTTTCAAGTTCAAATTCAAAATCCTACTGGTCATTGTTTAAAAAATTGGTTAAATCGTCTGGAGATATATCACCAATAAGTCAATTAAAAAAAAGAAATAATGACCTCATCTCAGATGATTATGAAAAAGCAAGTCTTCTAAATAATTATTTCTGTTTTATATCTACATTAATTAAATGACAGTAATATATCAAAACCAGATTTTCCACCCAGAACAAATGCAACAATTGATTTTTTGTTCAAATTACTCCGAGTAAAGTACATGTACTTGATATTTTACAAATTTTAAAACTTGGAAAAGCATCAGGTCCCGGATTCCATTAGTCATCAAATGCATAATAAAATTTTAATACTGTTTGTGTTCTGCTCTTTCTCTTGTTTAATTTATCGTTTTCTAAATCGGAATTTCCAACACAGTGGAAAATCGCATCTGTTATGCCACTCTTCAAAAAGGGAGACAAATCATTGATATCCAACTATAGACCAATATCATTACTATCAGCGATTGGCAAAGTATTAGATACGATAACGTAACCCTCATTCCGCGTGTGCTCCAGTGGAGCAAAAGCGGACTGAGGGTTACGTTATCGTATCTAGCAAAGTATGTGAAAGAATTATTTTTAAGGGTGTATTTAATCATTTAATATCAAATAACTTATTGTATAAATTTCAATCAGGTTTTATTCCAGGTCACTCTACCGTTCACCAGCTAATATAAATCTATTACAGAATAAGTATGTCTCTGGATGATCATTGTTTTACTACCCTTATTCTATGTGATATTTCAAAAGCGTGATTTGATCGGGTCTGGCATACAGGTTTTTTTTTAAATTAAAATTAAAGCTTACGGGGTAGATGGAAAATTATTTAAATGGTCTGAAAACTATATGTCCAGTAGGAAACAATGTGTATCTGTAAACAATTCCAAATTCTCCTAGTAAATACAAATACAGGAGTTACACAGGACCGCTACTGTTAATGATGTTATAACTTGTGTCCAATCCCATTTGCAACTTTTATGCAAATAGAATATGTTTAAGCTAAGCTAAGCTAAACATATCAAATACAAATATCATTGAAATAGATGGTGGAAAGAGATTTTACATTATGACTACTGTATACATTACAGACTGTTAGTGGTCGTGACGATATTTATGGTCCTCCTAGAGAGGAGGGATATGCATATAAAGAGAAGAAGATAACAAAATCGTTTCCTTCCCCGATACCATAATATTCCCGCAATCATGGTCTACGTGGGACAAGGTGAGTGGAATATTGGTTTTATTTCTATTAGATTCAATTTCATGGTTGCAAATTTAATAAATTATTAAAATATTTGAATTGAATTGATATTTTAATTAAATAAGATATGAATCGATGATTACAAATGAGATTTAATCATGAGAAATGAGAAATGAATTGTGAAATTTTTCTTCGTCATAAGATGACATTGCTGTTTTCGAAAGTTGAGAGATCATGATATTGTAGAATTAACTGTTCAAAGTTGGACCACGGGCACTTGAAACTATATTCCATTAAGTCAATGATATGACAAAATTGACAATTGGTAATATAAAAACAGAAGACTTCCAATGCAAATATTGACAAAAATGTAAACAAACCGGTTTTCTGTGTTTGTGGATGGATTTTGCTTAATAATTGCGATATTTTTTAATGCATGATCACCTAATGAAGGTGTCAAAGACACAGCATGACAAAAGTGGCTTGTATTGATGTATAATTGTTTGTAAACTAGTTTGAGATTAGGCTTCCTAAGAAATGTTCTGCTCTGTATCTTTGTTATTACTTGTAACGAGTCTAGATTGGAGATATCCTGGTGTTGTCGGTTCTCGATAGCATAAGAAACATTTCTCCCGTGTGTCCCTTAGAAACGGAGAAAACATAATTTTTGTGTATGACCTTATTTCTGACACTTTGTGTATTACGACACCAGTTCTCGACAAGTGTGTAAAATCAATTATAGAGGGCATGTTTACTAATAAAAACTATAGGAAAAAAAGAAAAAAATGTATTTAAGTTATTTGCAAACACCAAGATTATTGATTTCAACCATACATGTAAAATTAAACATGTTTGAAAAAGTGTTCCATTGGGGTTACACAATACAGAAATAACGTTGATATACAGATATAACTGATAAGATATGACCCGAACAGTGTTCCATGCTTTTTTTTCCTGAACAGTGCCACCTGTATATTTTCGGTTTTGTATGACGTATACGCACTTAACCTTCATTGACAGCAAAGTTTTGTTTACATCACAAACTTATATTTTAAGCAATGACCCGGTGAATTTAGAGTTATTTTTGGAATAAGAAAATGTGCATAAATATCTGAGACTATAAAGATTATGTTCATACATACCTTGATACGTAGCATAGCCATTTTTTTCTTCTTACGAAGCGAGGTGGTGTTCCGTAGGTAAAATCCTGGCGAACAGAAGACGCATGCGTTTTCCCGATTTATGTCAAAATTCTCACACGCATAGTTATCGAGAACTGGGAACTATCGAGAACAGGTGATAGAATGATATAGAGCAGAACATTTCTTTGGTACTGGTCGAGGACCAATTATCGCCATTTTTTTCTTGTTTTTGTCGGATTATTTCTATGTAGTCCAATACACCCCTTTATTAAGCTTCAAGCGCCTCATAATTTTGAATGCTACCAATCGACTTACCTTGGACAAAAATATAAATAATTTTTATGTGCATGCTCGTATCAGGGACCCTTTGTAAAGTTGTTGATTTTTGTCACTGAATTGGAAGGGAAGAGTACCAATTATCACCATCTTGTTAGATGTGGGAAAAAATATATAAATTAACAGTGTAGTTAAAAGAAATGGCCTTACCACAAAAAATGAAGGTGTAACCATGGCCAGTATTTTGCGATCTTTAGAACACCAATCTGCTATATTTTTCTGTTAATAATAACAACTGGCATCTCCGCTAGGTGTCACCCCAATGCGGTGAGGTTTATGTAAAGAGGTATTGGTTTCTAATGGGGTTTTACCCGATTTCTTTTGAATTGGCCAAGATACAAAGATAGGATTTTGTCGTCGGCAAAAAATGTCCCGAAAATTTGTGAGTAATGTGCAAGTTGGCGATAATTGGTACTTGGCCAGTAGTGAAATCTCAACAAGATTGAATTGTTTGCAGACTTGCAGTCCCGTAAATTATATGGCAGAGAAATCAAAAGGTTGAATTTTGATTTTTTTTTTTTTTCTTATAGGAGGTCAAGTGGTAGACTCCAGATCACCATGGAGATTATCAATTATCCCAGAAATGTTTTGGTCAATCATTAATTTCTTTGTGTTGTTGTGAGTATTACATCATTATTATTAATTTATTTACACTGGTTACAGTAAATATCAATACTGATTTTACTTCTACTACTGAGTTCTACACCATTTTTGCATGAAAAATCATCGTCAGTGTGTCAGTATATAAACATTTTGTATTTTATTGAAGTAAATTAAAATATTTAAGGCACAAATTCTAACAACATTAATATAAACTCTCTTCAATTTAGTTTATATATTACAATGTAATTGTGTTCAAATCCAGATTATTGCTTTAATATGATAATTTTCATGTTTCAACTGTCAGAATAAAGAAATGCTATGTATAATATAACTTGTCAGTTAATGGTTTTCATATTTTTCTTTCCAGTTTTAGAACTCTTATAAATGTAAGTATAACTTTTTTGTTTAGAATCTAATCAAACATCACTAATAATTCTATTGGATTTGTTTTCTATCCCATGTACATGCAATCTTGAAGATATTTGTTGAAGTATTAATGTAGTGTAATTTGATTGGCTATTTCTACCATGTTTCTGAATATATTTGCTCAGATGTATGAAAAACATATGTACAATTTAGATAGATACTGTACACATAGATCTGTCTCGGTCTCAATTTACTGTTAGATATAGCGATAAAGGAAGTTCATTCTTATGTTCAACTGTGTGCGTGTATATTATATATTGCTTTGATTAGCATTTAAAAGCTATGAATCATCATGGTGTCACATTTTGAAATAAATCTATGCTAATGTTCAATTAGACTTCCTTCATTGAAAACATTCAGAAGTATTAGTCGAGTATACAAATACACTCATTACATTAAACTAAAACCACAAGATATATATAATATATACACATGTATACAGGCTTTTAAATTTGTATATTTGCTGTTTTTCCACCTAGCATGCAATTTAAGGAGTAAGAGCAAAGACTGATTGGCTCGTAATCAGCATAATGTGGTACTTTTGATCAAATTTGAACATTTTTCATGAATATCATATTAAACACTCCTTGAAATAAGGAGCCAAATACCATTTTAAATTGGTAAAAAGTGGCAGAACCCAGTAGTTATATATATATATACTGTGTTTTCAGCCAAGTCTTTCCAAAGAAGGAAGCTCATATACAAGAGACTACCGAGGAGGAGGGTAGGTATATAATACATATAGTAAATTAAAGGGTATGATACTTTTAAGGAGATACAGTTTATGGTCATTATGTCACATACTTTTAGTTAAAGTAGTTGTAGTGAAATAAGAAAAAAAAACACCAATTTGTTTATTTTTCTGTTGTTGTTGAGATCTAGTTTTAGATTACCTATACATTAAATACTTGTTCAAAATACTCAATTTCACCTGCAAATTTGGCTAATGTGCAATTTTTTTACATCTGATCTTTCCGATATATTTTCATTTTTATATATAAATATATATTAAAGAAAACAAGGTCATAAAACTCTACAAACTGTAATTTGTTTTAATTTTATGTTTGTGAAATTTTACTTATCATATCATATTTTACTTAATATGATAGTATTTACCCACCCCACCCTTTACAAAATAAAAAACTTCACTTATAACTTTTGAAGCCATGCCTCTACTTTAAAATATTGTAAACAAATGATTGTCAGATTGTACATTATGAGTAGCCATCATTATTTTGTTTGAATGATTTCAGGGGTCCCCCGCAACCACCCAGGAGAAGAATGGGAGGTTATAGAGGAGGAACAGGTAATTATTGTCATAAAGGTTGTAACAAAACTACAAATACTAAACATAATGTAATTTATGTTGAAACCTAATTTTGTTTCTTATCTGTAATGTATTTACTCTGTAAATGTCTTTCTTGCAATTTTCAAAGAGATTCTAACGTCGGAGGGATGACTTTTGCTGGAAAATACTCCCTGATAAACTGAAGAAGGAGGAAGCCTTTTTTCACTTATCGTGCTCAACATACCGTTATTCTACCATCAATTTTCAAGCAGATTCTAACGAGTGATGACTTATACTGGAAAATACCCCCTGGTAAACTGAAGGAGGAAGTCTTTGTTCACTTGCTGTGCATGACATACCACATTATTTTTATTACAATTTCATGCATTTTGAAGGTGTTAAATTTCATAACAAAGTTATTTTATTGAAATGAATATGAAAGAAATTTCATTTGATAGAACTTCAAGGTTAACATAGAAGAATTTTTATTAATGTTCAGTTCTTCAAGTCACTGTGAAATGTTACAAAAGTGTATTCTTTACAGTATTATATGTATTGTCTGTTTTCAGGTGCACCAGGTCCTCCACCAATGGGAGGTGGGTGAGGTCGGTAAATGATCCATATATTGGAGGTTATAATTACCTTGTATACTGGATCCCTGTTTATTGGTCTTTGAAGGAAACAGCATAGAATGAAGAGAACAGATATTACTGTCCTTGACAATAATTCTAAGTATTAACATTTTAAAATTCAAACAGATATTCGGCAGAGAATATTTATTTTTAATATTGTACATTTTAGCATCTTTTACATATTCAAGGCATCTTCTAACTTGAATACATGGTATTTTCCTATAAACACATTTAATTTAAGGTAATTTTCAAGTTTGTTTAAAAAAGATTTTAGGTTTTAAAAAAAATTATGAAGTCCCCTTGAAAGACCAGCACATTTGTTCATGAATTGACTTATTTATGATAAGTTTCCTGTAAACTTCTAAGGAAGTAAGGTTACTTTGATGTTTTCATGTCTAAATGTGTTATTGTTATTTTATAATGAGAAAACTACATGATACATCATTCATTTTATTTTTAAAGTAGAGCCATTTTTATAGAATCTTACATTTTCATCATAAAGTACAGCGATTCTTTTAGAATCGTTCATTTGTTAAATGCATTCCTAATTTTTAGGAATCGTTCATCAGTTTTTAGTATGGTCATGTCTGAAATCATTGATGTCCTTAAAGCAAGGCCACTGTAGGAAATATTCATCTGTTTAAAAGTATCTCCACTTTTCGGGAATCATTTTTTGAAGCTTTCTTTGTCTCTTTGCATAATCATCCAACAAATAAAACCAAGAATTCAACCAGAGTAATTGTTTTAAGAAGTTTATCTTCCATGTCATCTTTAGTTCAGCTTGTAGCATTATCTCTCAAATATTTTGTTAAATGTAATCCAGCTTTGTGTAAAGATATTTATACCTTCTGTGATATTTTTGGTATCTGTAAACTTATATAATAATGATATTTAGCATTAGATATTACATAATGCTAATGTTACACGATTGATTGATTATTGATTGGTGTTTAATGTCAACTTTAGCAGGTAAACACCAATCAATCTTTACACATGTTTAGAAATGGTCAGTATTTATTAAACATTTCTATCATGTTTTAATAGATTTTTATGCCAAAATTTCTCAACCATTCAAGTTTGTTTATGTCTTACCACATGCACCATGCTATCCAGACAGGAGTATGTCTTACTGACAAAAGCTACATTCATGTAATTAAATGAGCATTTTGATCTTTTCATATAAAATCTGTGTTAAATCTGTGGGAGTTTAAAGCATGTCACACTGTATGTAAAGGTTATTGTTCACTCTATCTTTAATTTTCAGTAATGACATTAATTGATTGACACTATTCTTGTAGAAGGAATATAGGTATTGATTGCTATTTTCACCAGTACACAATTAATTAAATCCTTGTGGTCAGTTTTATTACTGGAAGAGGTATTCTTAGTAAACCTCAAGTGATAAAGTTATGGAAGATCAGTGGTTTTCTCCAGCAATACATTGACTGTCACAAGGTAACTTAAATATTGTTGAAAGTGACATTAAACACTATTCTTATGAAAAGAAAGTTTAAACAGTGATTGTCAACAATTCCATCGATATATCAACAAAAGGAATAATTGAAGAAAACAAATTTCCACAAAATATGCCGTCAGAAATCCAGGTCCTTGCATCTTTCAGATATAGGAAGTTTTCATTGTGGAATAAGTATAATTCAAACTAAATGTATTGTGAACTTGTGGTATATAATTAATGAAATTGATAGTTTATTAAATGTAATTATAAGAAGTAATGAATGTTTATTTATATTGTTTACAAGTTCTTTTCATGTATAATAGTATTGTTATAAATATTATATGTTGTTTCATAAAAAAGATAGTAAAATGTCATTTACAATGTATTGTCATCCATTTAAATATAGACATATTTTGATCATTATTTTTACTGTACATAAAAGAATATTGAAATGGTCTTGTTCTTACTTACATAATTTGTTCACACCATGATATAGCTGAAATACTGCAAAAGTTGGAGTTAAACACCAATCAATCAATCCATTTTATTTGGATGCCATCTAACAATCTTTATATAATATTCAGTATGTTTTATGGTTTCATTTGATGTAGTCTACTGATCTTTATATAATAAACACCACAAGCCCTATTCAGTATGGCTGATCTCTCTTAAGTAATTTGTCTTTCTACAAGTAATCTCATTTGTGGTGCAATGATTAACGTGCTCACCTTGAGTGTAGTAGATAGTAGGTTCAACACCTGATTGGGTTAAACCAAAGACTATAAAATTAGTAGTTGATGCTTCTTTGTTAAACATGCAGAATTGAGGAGCAAAAACTGGCTGGCTCAGAATCTAGATAATGTGTTTGAATGGAGTGACATGTCTACTTGCAGACTGTTGTTTCAGTGATCTAGTACTATACAAATCTTACTTAGCATGTTGGTCTAATACAAAGCAGACATCATCTCATCAAGATGCAACTTGTTCTCACTGAAATATTGCTCACTTGGCAATAAGCAACCATCACTCACTCTTTCTACAAATCATCAATTTTAGTGTATATGCAAATTGGGTTGCAATTTATTTTGCACTCAAAATGAATAGTACAGTCATGTACTTGTATAAAAATAAGTTTTTTGAAGTAGAAAGTTCTAAGAAGATTGTTGTTGACTAATTCCTGTGTAATTGTTGGAGACTACAGGTAACATTAAACATAAACAATGCTACATACAGCCATTAAATGTTTATACTCAAAACGTAACCACATCGGTGGTTTAATGGTTAGCGTTCTTGCCTCAAGTGCAGTAGATTGTGGGTTCTAGCCCCAATCGGGTCAAACCAAAGACTATAAAATTGGTATTTGTTGCTTCTCCACTAAGCATGCAGCACTAAGGAAAAAGAGCAAAGACTGGTTGGCATGGAATTGGGATAATGAGTCAGAGTGGGGTGACATGTCTACTATCAGACTTTTGTTTCAGTGAGTTAACACTATAAAAAAATCCAACTAAGCATGTAGGTCTAGTGCAAAGCGAACCTCATAATCATCTCGTTGAAAATTAACTTGTTCACGCCATGATATAACTGAAAAACAATCATTCACTCATACAAAAAATGATGGTTGTGGGTCTTGAGACAACTAATTTCTAACCAAGACAAAACAACCCTTTGAAACCAGTATACCTCTCCTCAACTTTGTTGTAGGAATATAAAAACTCAACTCATTCTGTAATAAAACACATTGTACAACAGAAATAATTGTACAATGAAAACCTTATTTTTACAGATTTTGATTGGTATGCAAATTAAAGTTGAACACTCATATTGTTGTGCCTGTGCCATTATGGGACCTATATTTCCATCTGTTTCTGTACTTGTAATTCAGCAGTTGATGACTTTCCAGAGGAGTCATTCATTCTGTTGTGGTTGGTTAAGTGTTAATCGGTATTATTTGAAAATTTTATTTTCAAACACTGGACAAATTTGACAACCAAAATAACATGTTTCATTTTAATATGATCTGATCCACTATCTCAATCAAGGATTCCATGATGAATTCCTTCCTTTATCCAACTCAAGTTCTGGTGTTGTCCTTGAACTTGACATATTTATTTCCGATTCACTTCATTATTCACCAAAATTCACTTCAATATTCAACAATTTCAACTTGGATATTTGCTGCCCTTGTATTTATTTATTTCATTCTATTTTATCAGTCTGTTTCATCAGCTAAATCTAATCGTCTAAATTTATCTAAATTGTAAAAACAAGCTTTCACAGTTTTTCCTCCGAAAAATCGTCCATTTAAATCAATAACAGCTGAAAATGAAAGAGATTATAATATGAAGGCAGTTATTCAATGCATACAGTACTATGTATTTACATGTCCACTACTTAAAAGTCAGTAATAGATCAACTCTCTCTTTAATTGAGAAAACCACCAGTAAAGCACATGTTAACGTCAGCTGGGCCACAAACCTCTGATGACATTTGTTATAGACTAGTGGTCTAATTGATCACCTTAATTAACCCAAATTCTCATAACCCAGTATTATAATGAGAAAAAGAGTAGAAGGTCACATATTTTTGAGTTATACTTGATATTTAAATATCAGTTCTATTTGAAATCAAACCACTGATAAGATTGAACGTATGGATGGAAATTGTGATTTAAATAATTTAGTCATACTTTTTTCTTTTCTTTTTTTTTACATTAAGGTATTAATAATAGAGAGGCTGTTGTGATCGTATGATAGTTGGATTTACAACTTCATGTGCAATCAGTGCCTATCATCACTAAAGTTGTCAGTTTGAATTCTGCCTGTGGCAAGGTGTACTGATACAACATTATGTGATAAAGTAGTTTGTCAGTGACTTCCGACAGGTTGATGGTTTTCTCTTTACCTTTTATGGCAGCATCAACTTTATCAAATTCAATAAATATTCTGACTGCTTCTTCTTCATCAACTCCTGGTATCTGTAAACATAAAAAACATATCTACCTTAGTTTAAAATGTTATGGTAATTTTTACTTTTATACTATATAAATATTTTGGATGTTTTGGCTTTCAAGACTTTCAGGTTTGGTTTGAGTTGTAGGTATTAATCGGCACATTCGGCACATTTTGCTGACACAGGTAGTGGGTGCTGGGGCTTGATTCAACCTTTCAGTCTTAGCACTATTGATGAAATACAAGTGATGGAAAATGTGTATCTAGGGCACATAAATTTGTTTACATATTAGGCTTATATTAGATATAAAATAAAAACAGCTATATTTAAAGATTCATGTTAAAGAAAAAATAAACTTTTGCTATAATAAAGAGAAATCATTTTAATACCTCAAATATCATACACTTGATAACTTTTCCATATTTACTACATTCTTCAGCTGTTTCTGGTTCTAAATCTTCATCTACTTCACCTGGACCAACCATGTTCTGATAAATTAAATAATTAAGTTAAATGGTAATGTTTCCATAATATAACCAACCTCAAAAACACTCTAGCTGTAAAACATGAAAGACAATAATAGCAGGTATTGGAAAGTTTGAGACAGACAGAAGAATGTGGCAGTTAAAATATTTCTGCCAAATATGATTTTTGTGCACTTACATCACAACATTCTGTGTATCATGCTATATATAGTTGATAACCGAAAAATCAAGGTAAATTATGAACCATCCACAAGAAAATAATGGATAAATTTCCATATCTTATATTAGTTTTTTTTAATGAGAAGATGCAAGAAAATATTTATACAGTTTAAATAATTTGATTACTGGAAGTTAGAAAACTTCAAAAGGTACTTTTTAAGTAGTTTTCATCGTAATTTTCTCATTTACACTTACACCATCAAAAGTAAACAAGATCTAGATATAAATACACAAACACATAATGGGAAATATGGAATAGATGCAAATCTGGAGACAAGAAAACATTCTGGCACATGCTACACAATAAAAAACGAATATCAAAGATTAAAGGACAAACTACTCATTATGAAGATGCTAAATTTTTAGTGATGGCATGAAATAAAAACAGAATGGCAAAAAGGTCTTGTCCTTAAATAAACTACTTGCACCAATATTCCATTCTTACCCGTAATAAAATAACTTTGGAAGGATTTTTCAATAAATTTGTGTTTGGCTGTAATTCTTTAGGAGGTTCTGAAATAAAAGATAACAAATAGTTATATGCACATCTAAAAATAGATATAGACAGTTCTTTTTGTTTTGCCAGGGGAAATATCAACTAAGACATAAGTTATCATACAGATAGCATTCTGTCTGCAGACGGTCAGGGACGACAACAACAGCATCATAGTATAATACGACGACAAAATTGTCTTGCAGTTGCATAAAAATACCATTACAGTTCTACTAGAAACAAAATGATTTTGTAGTTTCTAGTTTTCTTTTTTTACAAGAATTATTATGCAGGAATAAAATGACTCTTTCACTCAACATAGCTTCTTATTTCCCATCTCATATTCATGACATTATAACATTGACCTGGATTGTCTTAAATTACCGGTATATACACTCGGTGATGTCGATTTAATAAATCAATATGCTCTGAATATCAAACAAATAAAGTCAAACTTGTTATGTCAAACTCTGATAACTTATTTCCTTGGATAGTTCGAAGTCAAAATTTCTTATGTTAGTAGTAAACATTCAGCTTAATTTATCCTAAATTTCCTAGATACTCTGCTATGGTAGTCTCCCTCTAATAAAGCCAACCCTCTCATCAGGCCAGATATCAGATGCACTTAAGATACACGTAGCTAAATACTACTAACTTGTTTTCTCAAGAGAGATACCCTTTTTATGACGCCACTTTTCTATTTCAGTAATGGTGGTCTTATAAGAGGACTACCGTATTTCAAATTAAAATCAATGAGCCCTTCACAATTTCTACATAACAAAATTTCAACTGTATAAACATAACATTCTAGAAATCAAACTTCATGATTTGAATTTAAATCTGAGATACCTTTAGGGATATCTTTTTCATGTATAATTTTTCCTCCTCTTTTACTGGTTTTCTCTACAAATAATGCTGTACTCATTCCTTGTTCAGATTTACCAAGACCTTGGCCTTCACGATATCCATATTTCGCCATAATTTTAGAAGCTACTGATCCTCTGCAAAATGATCATACACATTATAATTAACATGAACAAAATCAATTCATATATAATGAAATAAAAGTTTTATGAATCTGCAAATGTTTCTAGGGGTCATCAGTCGTGATCGCAAGGTAATTGGATTTACAACTACCTGCGTAATCGGTGCCTATCAACACTAAAGTTGTGAGTTCTAACCCAGTTCATGGCGAGATGTACTCGATACAACGCTATGTGATAAAGTTTGTCAGCGACTTGTGACAGGTCAGTGGTTTTCTCCAGGTTTCCTCCACCAATAAAACTGACTGCCATGATATCACTGAAATATTGTTGAAAGTGGCATTAAACACCATAGATTTAACCATACCCAAACCAAATGATTCTACAACTTTAGAAATATACTTGGCAACAAAAGAAGGATACAAACTTGCAAAGTCACTGGTTTAAAATTGAATCATAATTGCCTCAATGCTTGTCTATGCATGGGGAAGATGTTAAATATTAAACTTACCCAAGACCAATACTGTGTCCTAGAGGTGGTGACTGTGCTCGTTCTGGTACTACAATAACAAAATAGTTTTTTTTATTGATTGGATTATTTGGATGAAAATGTTTGATGAATGACTGATATTGTGTATTTTAATCTGCTAAATCTAAAATGAGAAAATCATTTAATTTAATGTAGATGAAATTTAAATAAACAGACTGAGAAAAATTTTAAATTGTTGTAATGGTAAACCAAAATAACTACAGTGAGGTGAAATAGAAACAGAAAATTAAATTTCATTTTTAGCCCTACAGTGGCTGAGATATGAAGAACAGCAACAAAAACAATGTTCCTTTACTTTGCTTCTCAAGTTACAGTAGGGATATTATTTTAAATACATGACATGTATTTATGACAGAGGAGCCTGTGAAATACTGTGATTTCCAAGAGGTAGAAAGACCTGAATTTAACACAGTGAAATAACAACATTTATTTCACTGTGTGATATCACAATATCAATGTTGTCACAATCGAAAATATCATTTCGAATCCAACAACGAAAAACAAGTTCCTTTTAGAAATTAGCACAAACAAAAGTGAATAAACTATGTAATAAAACTATTCTTGCATTCCAAATATCAAAAAATAAAGCATTTGTAACTAAATGTTGATAATTAATTCACTGGTGAATTACTGCATTGTTCAGTTACTTGTGATTTATTTTCAATATTCAAAATGCAATAGTTTTACAATAAATCTGCTTTTTATGAGTTCCAATCTGATCAAAATCAGATGTTTTTAATTTCTTATCCATCGATCCACTAAAATCTAATAAATATAGGAGAATGGCAGTTTTGAAGGTCGCGACAGACATTATCACTAGAATCGCAGAGAGCCCAATAGGACGAGATGTGATACTAATGATAATGTATGTCGACACCTTTAAAAACAGACTATTGGTTTTATCGGTATTAAACGTCATACAGTTATGTTACACTGACAGATATTTTCTAGTATCAGAGTCACTTAGTTGATACTGACAATATCACCCAATGAGATTAAAGGAAAAATCTCCAAATTACTGGTAAATATAGTATGACTAATCGTAGATTTTGAATATCAAAATAAGACCATGAGTGACCGAAGTACGCATAAGGATTAAACGAGTGGACGGAATTTGTTCCGCCCACAAGTTTAATCCTTAATGCGTATTCGGTCACGGTCGTATTTTGATATTCAAAATGTATGATTTAGTTATACTGTTTATTATATAGACTTTCAAAATTTCTTATATATTATTTTTTTATTTGTGTATTTCATTCCACGTGTATGAATCTACGAGCAATGATAGTGTGGGTTCAGCTGGAAGTATCCGACATCTTGAAAATGTTAAATCCTAGATGTCATATTTACAACAATGCACAAAAATAATTCAAATGCCTACCTTGAAAACTTATTTTAGTTAAATTTGATCAAAATTGAAGCGTACACGAAGCCAAAATATCGTCTAATCCTCACATTTCAAACTGGAAGTCTTCATATGACATCATATGATGTCATGTTGTTTATGTGCCAAAGTTGTCAATAACATTTTCGCGGAATTGTTTCAGTTTACAATCGTATGTGTATTCACCACTCTACTGTTCAACGTCTTATGATTCTGAAAGTTCATAATTTATTTGGTCCTTGAACTTCGACACCTAAAAATGATAATGCCACGATATAGCTGAAATATTGCTAAAGTTGGCATTAAACACCAATCAATCAATCAATATAAAAATGATACTGAATTTCATTTATTAGATGTTATTGTATCATCTAAAAAAAAGATCCAACATATACCTAATATTAAGACTGTGAATTCATAACATGAAATAAAAGTATTTTCTACATTTTACATGCATTGTGTGTATGTCATCTTCTGTATTACAGAAAACTTACCTTCCACTGGAGGCTCCTCTATCAGTGAAGGAGGTGGGGCAATGGCTGCTCCCATACCACCTAAAGTAAAAATATTTCTTAATAATTATGGTAACTACTCTTTACAGACTTCCTGTATAAATATCATTACAAAAATACACGCATAACAAGAAATGTGTGCATCACAAAATATGCCCGTCTATATAAATTATCAAACAGTATAATGGTAATTCAGTCAAACAACTAATCATGTGAGCAGGAAAATTAAGTCCTTTGAGGTTAGCAATTTTGTGGCATTCCACCACTTTTGTGCCATTAGGTTAATATGCAACTATATATTTCTATCAGGATATATAGGTAGAAATATTGTATTGATTTACCTGGTGGGACAAAATTGGCATAACATAATATTATTGTGCTAAAAATCTGCCAAAAATAAAAAGAGTTTTTCCGCTTCCACAGGAACTAAATTTATCATGCGGAAACGACCTGTTGTCAAAAATTCTATTCATAGTAACGATGACCTTGACCTTTGACCTAATGACCCCAAAATAAATAGGGTTCTTCCCCTTCCACAGGGGAATCATGTGGGCACGTTTGGTAAAGATCTGATATACAGAACTAAAGTTATTGTGCGGAAACCTGTGTGGACGCCCGCCCGCCATACCCAATCACATAATACGGCCCGTCTCGAGATGGGCGTATAAAAATGTGGATTTGAACATATATGTAAAAACTATTATTTATAACTAAAGGTTATCAGGAGCCTGTAACCAATTGCCTGTTTACAAAAAAAAAAAATAATAAAGTAGATGAAACAAGAAATGTGTGCATCACAAAATACGCCCGTCTATATAAATTATCAAACGGTATAATGGTAATAACCCCAAAATAAATATAGTTCTTCCCCTTCCACAGGGGAATCATGTGGTCAAGTTTGGTAAAGATCCAATATACAGAACAAAAGTTATCATGCAGAAACGACCCTGTTGTCAAAAATTATATTTATAGTAAGTGACCTTGACCTTTGACCTAATGACCCCAAAATAAATAGGATTCTTCCCCTTCCACAGGGCAATCATGTGGTCAAGTTTGGTAAAGATCCAATATACAGAACTAAAGTTATGTGGAGACGACCCTGTTGTCAAAAATTATATTTATAGTAATGGTAACCTTGACCTTTGACCTAATGACCCCAAAATAAATAGGGTTCTTCCCCTTCCACAGGGGAATCATGTGGCCAAGTTTGGTAAAGATCCAATATACAGAACTAAAGTTATCGTGCAGAAACGACCCTGTTGTCAAAATTCTATTTATAGGACCCCAAAATAAATAGGGTTCTTCCCCTTCCACAGGGGAATCATGTGGCCAAGTTTGGTATAAAGATCCGATATACAGAACTAAAGTTATTGTGCGGAAACCTCTGTGGACGTCCGCCCGCCCGCCATACCCAATAACATAATACGGTCCGTCTCAAGACGGGTGCATAAAAATGGAATATATGTTCTTACAGTTAAAATTTAAGCAGATTCTGGCTTCAAATAAGGCAGCTTTGGCCAATTTAATCTTTTTGTAACGATGGCAATCTTGGATGGAGTTTGGACCAAAAATGATATAGTTCAGAATGGGGACCATTTAAAATCTATTCCTGACAAGTTTAGTTTATATTGGATGAGTAGTTTCAGAGAAGAAGTGAATTTCGATGAAATCATTGTTACAATAATGCTTTTTCACATGTTTGGCAAAAATCATCACAGAAAAATATCTTTATCAACCCATTAGCATACAACTAGATCATATTTCAACTAATTCTAGTTTAAAATGTAGCAGAAATCATCATTTGAAGAAATTTCTATTTTTAGGAACTGTAGCCATCATGGATGGAGACTCAAGCTGTCAAATAAAATTTTAAGGGAGACCACCTAAGCACTATCCCAGCTTAGTTTGGATTAAATTGGCTTGGTACTTTCAGAGGGGAAAATTTTCAAATAAATTTTTGTCCAAATCAGTTTAATTTGCAAAAAAACCAACCTGTAACATATATCAATCCTTTCAGTAAAATGGAGGTACTGCTAAAATTTTAGCTCATTTGGTGTGGAAATGTGGGTCTTAACAACAGCCATGCTGGATGATTGGTAGGGTCATCAGACAAAATTTAGAAAATGGACACCCTAAGAATGATTCAGGCCATATTTGATTGAAATTTGCCCCGTGGTTTCAGAGAGAAGATTTTTTAAATAGTTTACATCAGCCGGACAAATGATGATGGTTGACAAGTGATGGCAATAGCTCACTTTACCCTTTAAGGCATAAACTTAGGAATGTAGGAATATGATGCACATCATGAACTTTTACAAAAGATACAATGCTATATGATAGCATCAATTGCCTACCAGATGGTCGTCGTGGTTTTTCGTAATCTTCTTCCTCTTCTTCATGTCTTCGTCTTGCTCTTTCTAGTTCTCCACCTCGCTCATCACTTCGATCTCTATTTCTATCCCGATTATGATCTCTGCGTCCCCTCCTAAAAACAGATATAACAATCATGAAGAGATATCATATTAGGCTACAATTGAAAATATGATTATTTCACCTCCATCAACCAAATATTAAAAAAAATAATATTGTCAGTTTGTGAACTTTTTAAAGATGAAAGTCCATCCAAATCTCTGGTAGAAATCTAAAGTTTTGTTTTATTGATGTTCTTCAAAACAAAAATATTATCTATCTGAATATGAAATATAATATATATATATATGTAAGTAGTCAATTTTGACGAGTAATGGTATGTAATTGGAAGGGGAGATAATACAGGCACAAAATGGTATTTATCAAAATGTTTGTAATCTTTCAAATGTTTTCCAATATTTATTCATATCTATTTCCCATAATATTTATTTACCACCTTCGTTGTGTATATTTAGTTTATTTGTCTAAAGTATGGAAGGTCGTGGGTTTTATCCCTGTTCGTTTCAAAGCAAAGACTATAACATTGGTATTGGCTCCACCTCAGTAGCATGCAGCATTAGAGTCAGGATAATGTGTTTTTCAAAAGAACCTCAATTGTCATATTCTAGATCCTAAAGTTCCACATAACCAATTACCAACAATATCATAGAACACAGACTAGAAACCATAATATAACAGAGCCCGTGATATCCTAGAATCCATAACATAAAAGGGAGACAAAGGACACTTTGAATCGCACATTACAATAAACTGTAAATAAATATTGTCAGTTTTTCGCCAAGATAGAAGATTCCTTATGGATGTCTACATATTTATAATCAATGTAAAACAGTGAATGGTAATACAGGGATTCAGCCAGCATTTTGAGACCAATAGTCACTTTTGCGGATCAGATTTTTTTTTAAATTATGAATAAACAAGAATATAATGAGCTTAATCTTATAATCAGTTACATTGTACTTTGCCTTATTGGTTAGAAATGGAGATTGAAAAGCTATGAAAAACCTCCTACGATGGCAACATACTCTGCAAATTAGCAACCAACTGATAAAACATAACATTGCCACGATTTTGATCTAATACCACACAAATTGTAATACCTCCCCCCCCCTTTTTGAAATATTACTGTGCTTTGGTCTAATACCACACAAATTGTAATAACCCCACTCCCCCACCCTTTTTGAAATGTTACTGTGCTTTGGTCTAATACCACAACAATTGTAATAACTCATATTTGTGTAGTCTTCAGCAGAAAAAAATATGTCTCTGCCAATTTGCCCAATGGTCCAACTTCTATATAGATTCTTTGTAGGTAATGAAAATATAGAACAAACGTCAAAAACTGAAGCAAATTGTAAAATAAATTATTATTTCTCAGACCTCATAATCAAATTGCAACAATTGGAATAAAAATACTGCAGTTATTTTTATTTAATTGCAGACATGTGTCTGTTTGTAAATAGTTCTATAAATAGAACACAATTGTTACCCGGATGCAGATCAATAAAAATCTGGATTGCAAACTCCTGTTGATCGCCCCATTTTTATTTTTTAAGTTTCTTTAACCAAAGTTTATAACTTTTCGAGAAAATAACTTTCAAAATACTTAATGGATACGATAGTTTTCAATAAACATTGTTGAAAGTGGCGTTAAACACCAATAATCCTAATCCATAATAATCCTAATCAATAAACATGATATCGACATTTTCATAAATGAAACGTGACAAAAATAGTTCGCTATGGCGGACATTGTGACGAATCGTGCAATGAATGACGATTACAAAAATATGTCCACTTTAAATACACACTGTGGCATTTTGAGTACATATCATAACTAAATAAATCATCATCGTTGATTGAATTCTTTGTCGGGATCATTATCTTTGACCAGGTAAATCAAGCCAGGTGAGATAAAAAATTATGGAATAAAAACAAAAATTCTAAATAATCCGTTGATTGGCTTGTAACATGTAATAAAATTGTCTTTGTAGTGACTGATTAGTTTTAATCAGCAAATGAAGAAGAAGAATGGATTTTTAAACATTTTTCTACGATTTTTTGAAAATTCAAGTGACGAATTGGGTATGGGAAATACTCGTCACTTTCGAAAATCAATCGTCAATGACGAAAGTGACAAGCACTAGCTGAATCACTGTAATATATGTCAAAATGATAAGGTCGACTGTTATAAATATATTTTACTTTGGTCTAGAATCATGGCCTGGACTATCTTGATATTCGCCACGATTCCACTTATCGTCATGACGACGTCTTGGAGATGGATCATCATTGTTACCATACCTTTATTGATTATAAACATACATTTTATTTCTATGACATCAAGTAATCTACTTATTTACATGTAAATGGTCTTCAAACAAGATTTTTTTTATCAATTACATGTTCTTACATTTACATGTAATAATACTACACAAATTATGAAACAGTATAAATTCACTGCTTTCATACGAGGTGAACATTGAAATTTGTGAACCTGAGGGCTTTAGCCGAAGGGAAAACAACCTCTCAAGGGTTGACAACTTGATGTTCACCTCGTATGAAAGCAACAATTGTTTTATTATACAGTAACTACTAAAAGATGTTAAAAATCTTTAATGCTTTGTTTTGTAGAAGAGAGCAAAATAATTTCCTGTATAATAAATACAATTATGGAATCAGACTTAAAAAAAAAAAGATTTTCAACATACTCCCGGTTGTCAGAGATTGTAGACAGGGCGACAACCTAT
Organism: Bathymodiolus brooksi; assembly: GCA_963680875.1. NCBI lineage: Eukaryota > Metazoa > Mollusca > Bivalvia > Mytilida > Modiolidae > Bathymodiolus > Bathymodiolus brooksi. The sequence continues at coordinate 63,646,723 of OY804575.1, forward strand.
TGTCTTCCTCTACATTATATATGTTTAGGTTGTGCACCGGTTTTCTACCTCGTCAGCAAATTTTCCGTAAAACATCCAAATTGTCTTTTTACTTTTATATGGTAAAAATCTAAGGTATAGTAATCAATACTGTCTGACGAATTTATAATTAAATATTAAACAAACATTATCAGAAAGTTATAATAAATAGTAAACACACATTATCAGAAAGTTATAATAAATAGTAAACAAATATTATCAGAAAGTTATAATAAATAGTAAACAAATATTATCAGAAAGTTATAATAAATAGTAAACAAATATTATCAGAAAGTTATAATAAATAGTAAACACACATTATCAGAAAGTTGTAATAAATAGTAAAAAAATATAAAAGGTCTAGCTCCAAAACTGTAGGAGGAGTTAGCCGGACAAACCATATATCCTATATGGATTTAGCCAAATCTGTTTAAGTTCATGCATCCATAATTTTGTAAAAAATTGTTGAAAGTCAAAATCCACAAAATGTGCACACCTTCAGTGTACGTACTAACTGTCTACAAAATATAAAAGGTCTAGCTCAAAAACTGTAGGAGGAGTTAGCCGGACAAACCATATATCCTATAGGGATTTAGCAAAATCTGTCCAAGTTCATGCATCCATAATTTTGTAAAAAATTGTTGAAAGTCAAAATCCATTAAATATATATATGCACACCTTCAGTGTAAGTACTAACTGTCTACAAAATATAAAAGGTCTAGCTCAAAAACTGTAGGAGGAGTTAGACGGACAAACCATATATCCTATATGGATTTAGCAAAATCTGTCTCAAGTTCATGCATCCATAATTTTGTAAAAAATTGTTGAAAGTCAAAATCCATTAAATATGCACACCTTCAGTGTAAGTACTGTCTACAAAATATAAAAGGTCTAGCTCAAAAACTGTTGGAGTTAGCCGGACAAACTATGTATACTAAGTGTGATGAACGACGGACGGACAGACAGGGGTACAACAATATGCCTCCCGACCAATAGTCGCGGGTGCATAACAAACATTATCAGAAAGCTAAATAAGGTTTATCTAGCTTTCCTCACATTGAATTCTTCAATTAACAAACACATTTTTTCTGGGTTTTTTGTTTGGTTTTTTTTTAAATACACAATACACAATGTTCTTTTTTTCATGTTGTAGTCACTGATGACCTGATGATACAGATAAATGTTGTGTAAATTACAATCTGACAGTAGTGTAACACAGCTCTGGATTCTTCTTATTGATGATATAATTTAAAAATGTCCATTCAACCCACCCCCTACTCCCCCCCTCCCAAAAAAGTGTCAATAGCCCTCTCCTATCCACTCTTAATATGTCACGCACATGTATGTTTTGAAAAATCAAGCAGTAGCATACCCTTAGAGGGGGAACAGGACAAAAGCCCTCCGGATATAAGCCCCCCAATAATGAAATAATCATAGAATCTTATTACATTTTTGTATATTTGTTTTATATTGATGGTGATATTAAAAGATATCCTAAAGAATTAATACAAAAAATACTTTAAACTCATATTTGTCCACATTTTGTTCATTGTTATGTTCATTTACAAAGTGTAAATTAAAAAAAAAACACTGCTTAATTGTTTAAATTGAAACTCATTAGGCAAAGTTAAGCAGGAATTGTTTTCATTGATAAACAATTGATAATTACCCTTAAAACATTTGAAGTTATTAAAAGTAATGAGCGAGTTATTTTCTCATTTTGTTTGATATACTATGATTTATTTTTTTTTAGATTAAAAGCAACTTTATTTTTATTTCTGCTTTCTTTGATGAGGGTTATTATAATTCTTAAACAAATATTTCAATTGTTTATGATACAGTACAGCTGACAGCATACACTGATAAATGCTGAGGTTTTATTGGGGGTCGTAAATCATGGGCTGATGATCAGTTTTATTACCCTCACCTGTACAGATGGTCAGCAATTGAATGAACAATATGATCATAATGATTTCCAGGTAGATGTATCTGATTCAATAGGTGTTAGTAAAATTTACCTGAGTATGTATGTGTGATTTGTTACACTTGTGACTTTTTATTTAGTGCAAATATTTACATGATAAATTTTCTATTTTATAATGTAGTAATGTTTTGATAATTCTAAAATTGAATTAAAATTTCTTTGTTTTTCAATTGATTTGTTTTGTTAAAATTTCAATTATTATCTGTATTTTAAAATTTAAAAGTAAATTATTTGAAAATATTTACATGTATACAATAAATGTGTATCTATTCTTTTTTTAACCATTTGTTTGTTGTCTTTTTTTCTTTCTTTTTTTTGCGGTAAAGCTTCACATTTTCTTCAATTTGTTTGTCTTATCAATGTTTTAAATCTTGAAAGTAAAATCTAACTAAACTGTGGATATTAAACTTGGTGCACAATCAGAGAATAATATGTTTTAATTACATTTATTAAACATTCAAAATTCATGAATATTTATGAAAAAGAAATTTATAGTAATTTAATTTTAACCATTGAACATTTTACATTTTATAAAAAAAAAATATATATATATGTATATAATTTAGGAATCTAGTTGAATATGTGTGTGTGTGTTTTTCTATTTCATTAGCATTAGCCTAGACAGCAATTTATGACATGAGAGTGAATAAGTGGCAAATTACAAGTGTCCATAAATCCTTCATTGATTGAGATTTTCTATGTTTACCATATCTGTGTGTTAATATACAAAAAATACTTAATTTGTCATTTTTTATATTGAAAAGAATGTATTTATAATCAACTGGCATATTTTTTTCGGTGTGTAGAAATACCGCAAAGGACCTCCTTAGTGCACTAAGAACAATAAAAGTGCACTAAGGACATAATAAAGACGTCATATGTGCACAAAGAAGGTTGCAAATGAATTGTCAGTTAAAAAAAATCTTATTAGGTCAATTTTTATAATACAAAGTTTAAAATTAATGAAGATATTTGCATTTTTGTCGGCACGCGCCTACTACAAAGATAATCATATGGTGATTAATACATGTTGATTGTCAATCAACGTCAAACAGGTAAACAATGACAATAGAGTTGAGCTAATTATATAATAAACAATTGTGTATGAGCTTGAACACATGGTTTTTGATGTTGATCTTTAAAACATATTTTTTTTTTACGATGAATTATAATAAAAACAAATGTGAAAAAAAAAAATTTCGCAAGGATTTTTTAGTAAAAGTTTTAGATATTAAAAAGCGCTAAATCATTTTATTTGTCATTCGTATCGATATTGCACATTTATAATATACATTCACTAAGTAAAAAAATACCAGAAATTTCAAACAAGATGTGGCGTCCCTGGGGTTCACCACCCAGATTTACTGACTACAACATGTGTTTAAAAAGATTGCAAGAGGTAAATTTTAAATATTTTACTTCGATTATTTGTTTGTAGATGAACGGTCATTATTTTCTGTGTATGTGGCTTTATAACTTTTTTGTAAAAATGTTGGTAATAAATTATATTTCCACAAGATCACTCAAAAATATTATATTTAGTGCAAAGTTTACATCGCCCATTTATGACGATAAATATCACATAATTATATTAAATTGTGATTAGACTAAAATCATAGATTTATTTTGAAGTTGTCCTTCGGCAATGAAAATATTCGTTCATTTTTATGTGTTTTTTTCTATATTTTCATTCACGTGTATTATATTCAGTGCAAAGTTTTTTTTATAGTCCATTAATGTCACATGACATTTGTAAAGTTGCTTCCAAATTACATAAAATTCTTTTTGTTCAAATTATTATATGGTAAAATAAATGTTTAAATTGTGATTGGACTAAAATCATAGATTTATTTTGAAGTTATCCTTCGACAATTAAAGTCAAAAGTTTTCTCTTAATGCTCAGTTCGAAATCTCATGTTTCTTCATAGTATCTCCGGTCTAAAGACAACGACAAAATTAAGCATTTTTTAATTAATCATAACTCAAATATCAGTTGGTAAGATTTATTAGAACATTGTTTCGTAATTGTCGAGAATTATATACCTTAAACGAATACAACGTTCAAAATAAATGCTGACAACTGAATTTGAATTTTACGAAATCTTAGCCAGTAAGATGTTGTTCCCTTATTTGTCTCGTTTCCGCAATTACACAGAAAAAAGACAAATTACAGGCAGAAAATATTCTAGACATTTTACAAATAAAACAAGTTCGGAACGAGATATATAAGAGAACAAAATCTGAAAGAAAAACACTCTTCTTCCGCATTCTTCTTTTTATAGATTTAAACATTATTGTTTATGATCTGACAGAAGACACACAGTCACTGGTGAAACCCTATACACATTTCATGTTTATTGGTTCCACTTGAATGCACACATTACACAAGTTAAACTGATTACTGGCACGTGTCGTTAAATTATTAAATAACTTCTGAACCGGTACAAATATGTATTTAAAAATCTGGAATTAAGTATTTAAAAACATTTACTTTCATTTGCAAGGTTCTTTGTTGTCATTTGACCCGTCTATCATGTCCTTAGTGCACTTGTATGGCTCTTAGTGCACTAAGGAGGTCCTTTGCGGTATTTCTACGGACCCTATTTTTTCTAATGTTTAGAATGTATGTTTAACAATATAAGAATAAAAATGTGAAAAAAAAATGTTCAAGAAATGTCCTGAATAACAAAAAAAAACTGACATGTCACAAAATAAACTATGAAAAGAAAAGAAATTAATATTACCTCGGATAAAATGGATTAAAAAAAAATCGAAACATAGTAACAAGTATATTTTTGAAATTGGATTACATTTATTTGATTAAATTGATAAAGCAAATTAAATATATTATTCCTCTGTAAAAACAGATAAAATTAATTACAAAATAAAAAAATAAAAACAATTTAAATACATATACATGTATCATAAAAGAACAACTATGACATTTTTTTCAAAGTTGAAAAAAAAACAAACAAAAAAACTCTTAAATACATGTACATGACTAACATGTACACACATGCACATTACATAGAAAGAAAATTCTTAAAATATTAAATCTAATCTTAATTAATTAATCTATTGATTAAAATAGCATCACAATTAATCTTGTTCTTCTTTGCCATATTTTCAGTTAACAATTCTTATATATCCAACACAAAATTATGATTTCATTTCAATTTTTTGTTTAAATTGTTAGCTGATGCTAATTATCACAAAATATTAAATTTTGAAAATATTATTATATTGACAAATTTTCAAGCTACAGTTAAATGTATTAAAGTCCTTTTTCTACACATCAAAATCACTGAAATCGAAATATGCCCATTTCCTGTTATGTAACACAAACAGGTGTATATATTTACCTGTAGATCACCTGTGAAATCAACAAGACACTACTGACCAGGTATTTTATGGCCCTGTTTATTACCTTGGGGTTAATTAGCAGACCATCAGCAAAAATGCTGAGCCTAAATCAGCATCCAGATTATGCTCAGCATTTATCAGTGTATGCTGTCAGCTGTACTGTAGCTTCATGTTCCAAAAATAACTTATTATGAAAAATGGTATTCAAAAATACTGTTAATCCATAAATAGCAGTACAAGGATTCCAAAATGTGTGCAAAGATACAAATATTAATATGGTTTGAGGTAAAATACAGATGTACAAGGAATAGAAGTTTAAAAAAAAAGTCTTAAATCAAGTTATAAAATACAAAGAAAATTTTACATATCCGAACAGTTAAAGAAAGACACAGAAAAAATATATACAATGTATGCGACACAAAAAATCATTAACTAATACTTTTCTTTATTGGGTTTTTTTTTGTCGGGGGGCTTTTGTCCGTGGGGCTTTCATCCTAGACCCCCTTAGAGGGTAAATCACGATGTACTTAAACCGAGATGCTAACTCCTCACAAAATGATGTTGAACACCTATTTCAAGGGTAAAATTAGGTCACAGTCAGGTAATGATGACCTACTTTAAGCACAAGTCTGTTTTGTCCAAAATGCAAACAATATGACATGATAAGCATATGATTGTTAAAGATATGTTCATGATAAAGCAAATCAGAAAATTTTGTGTGATTTTAAAAAGCCACAACTCATTTAGACTTCTTGTTACATGCATGACTTCCTTGTAATGTACATATGGACTAGGCTTCAGCATAAAACTTTTCTACCCCTAATGCATGTCAGAAAGAGAATCTAAAGACTAATTTTTAAATGTAAATTGGCATAACTTCAGCCAATTAAACAAATTGTGTATAGGAACCTACATACAAAATTGTATTTAAACAATTTGCCTCCCCAAAAAAACTTTAATATCAGATATGAAAACATTGTCACATATTTTAAGAATATCACCACAAATATGATCTATATATAAAATACATTGAAATTTTATTCTATTTTTATCATTTATACGAGATAAACTTTTTCTTTGCTTTTCTTCCTGCAAGAGTAATGATTAGCCTGTCATGTATATTTACTTGGATTAACTATGGTACCACAGGTTCTATGATACTGTGTATTCACATGCTATTTCTACCAATTTTTGCCACCGTTTTAAAAATTTAACTATCACGGTACCATAGGACCCTGATATAAATCAAATTGTATTGCATAAAAATTCAAACAGCAGAATTTGTCATTGGTAATTTGTTGTGGTCCAGACAATTTTCAAATTGATATGACAGTATAATTATAAAGTGGTGTACTTGTTCACTGACCAGAAAGTTACAAATCCTAGAAAAATATATGTCCAATATTTTTTTCTTTTATTCAAAAATATTGAAATTTTATTATCATTAAAATAGACATCTGTTTTCATTTATTATTAAAATTCATAAAAAATAAATATTGGTAGTTAGTATTTCCACATCAGTAACATGTGAGATGATGTGTACTAGTCGTGGCATTATATACATGTACATGTAAATAGTAAACTAGTCCATATATGAGTATTGACAGTGTATCTGAAGTTCTGGATGAAAATGACAAGAGAATTATTAAGTATGAAAAAAACTAGAAAAGAAGTATGCCCCCGCACTTGATAATTATGGACAAAGTTGTTTTGTTAGGAGTGATTTTTTAAAAATGAAGTTTGTCTGCAAGACACAAATGATGCCCCGCCATAAGAAATTATAAACAAGTCAAAAGTTCTTTAACACTATGCATGATGTTCTATGTAGCTAGTAAGAAGGAAATGAAGTCAAACTACCTGTCATTTTGTGAATATTTGACAAAAATCCCCCCCCCCCCGACTTTTCGTCGTGGGGGCATAAAAAAATGACTAAGTCCAACTACCTGTCATTATCAAATATTTGATGAAAATCAAAATCCTGTGGACATGCACACCTCCATTATGTGTATACACATCATACAAAATATTAAAGCTGTACTCTTAAACTGTAGGAGGAGTTAGCCAGACAAACCATGTTCCCTTTATGCAGCTAGTAAGTCCAACTACCTGTCATTTTGAGAATATTTGAAGAAAATCAAAATCCTGTGGACATGCACACCTCCATTATGTGTATAAATATCCTACAAAATATTAAAGCTGTAGCTCCAAAACTGTAGGAGGAGACAGCTGAACAAACCATGTATCTATATCCGGACGGACAAATGGACGAACGGACAGGGGTAAATTAATATGCCCCTCCCCCCCGAATCTTCGTCGCGGGGGCATAAAAATGAAGGAACAAAATTAAACATGTTTGTATTTCAATATTAAGAATCAGAATTGACCACTTGAATTTGATTGAAATAGGACAGTGTAGATCAACTGATTTGTATGAATCCCAATACTCATCTCAAGTGTTACGATTTCCCGACACCTGCCCATGGCCAGGTTTTTACCGGTCAATTCATTTACCTTCCCCATTAAGTCTGGTAGTCACTATATAACTAATAAGTGCCGAAAGTGATGATAAAGACAAATAACCATAACTCTATTACCTGTCTCGTGTGATATTAAATTGGATTAATTGCTGAAAAGGCTATCAACCTGCCTTGTATGATATAAAATTATCTAGTGTGTTCAGTTTTTAATATGTCAAAATGTGGTGCTTCTGAATGATAACAAAAAAATCAACAGTTACTGACTGAATAAACAAACAAGGGTGATTGTTATTAATATATTTTACTTTGGTCTGGGATCATGGCCTGGACTATCTTGATATTCACCACAATTCCAGTTATCATCGTGTCTACGTCTTGGAGGTAGAGGCAGATCGTCATTGTTGCCATTTCTTCATGATTATAAACATACATCATATTTTATGACATTAGATGTAAAAAATCACAAATATTTCTTAAATTAAATAGTAGTTATTGGATAAAGAAAGATTAAAAGTTAAAAGACTGTTAAAAGACTCAAAAGAAATTCTTTAAAGTTACACATCAACTGAGAGGTGAAAAAAGTATTAGGTTCTTGCAATATTTTACTATACATGTATATTTCATTAAAAATCACAGTCTTTCAAAAAATTATAATGAGGTCAATACTTGATTGGTTTTTTTTTTTAATTTGTTTTAATAAAAGCAGAAATGTATGTACATGTACATGTAGTTTTCTGTAGTTATGTTTAAAAATGTAGGTTCATTCAAAGCCAAATAATTTAAAAAAATTTTGGGAGCAGGAAAACCAAATTGTCTAAACAACACCTGTGCCTTTTATTGATTGATTGATTTTTTGGTGTTTTAATGCCACTTTCAGCAATATTTCAGCTATATCATGGCGACCAGTTTTAGTGGTGGAGGAAGCCGGAGTACCCGGAGAGAACCACCGACCCTGGGCAAGCAACTGGTAAACTTTATCACCTGCGGCTGCGAGTCAAGTGCACCCTTTTTTGTAATTTACAAAGCTGGGCACGAACCCACGCCATATCGGTGATAGGCTTGTATGAGCTGTTCCACGACCTAACTCATTGAGCCACCCAGGCCCTGTCACCTATGCCTGTCAATAAATTTTTTTTGAAGTATGTTATTTTTAATTAATATTCATGATCTAAACACAAAGTTGAATGGCTTGTCTTCATAAGCACTATCATTGCATTGCATTTCTGCTTTACTTGTGAACTCTATATAAAATTCTTAAGATTATAAAATTATGCCTGAATTATAGGGTAAAATGAAATTTATATCTACTTTCGTAATTTCATGAAAATCGATTTTGGGACTTTTTTTATTTTTAAAAGTGTTATATATGAAATATATAGTGAATATGTTAGTGACCAAATACTTTTTTCGTGTCTCTGTATATGTTTTTTACCTTATTTTTTGTTCACAATTATCTGTACATTTTTTCTATATTATATGTTATATGTTATAAGTCTAGAAAGGTCCGATATGGCACTTTGATGGACAGATGGACCTATTAAACGGTGACGTGCAGACAAACCATTTAACAAGTCCAGCTGTCCATCATGACCACCTATCTGACTTTTCTAGACTGATAACATTTTTATCTGAACGTTCTTATATTAATAAATATGTCCTATTTAAAAGAAAAGCAGAAATATGTACATGAGGGATACTGATTTTCTCTTTGGTATATATTCCTGACCTAAACATAGAGCACGCTTTTCACAGATTCCGATTTTGTGCAATCGTCTGTTTTTAGGCTTCTGTAATCAGGTGATAATGGGAAAAGTCATCTGTTGTTTTTGTTGAGACAGGTATTCGCTATGGATTTTGCAAATGGTGGGTCATCTGTCGATTGCTAGAAAGCGACTGTTGACCAATCAACATTCTGTTTTCCATGGGAACATCAGATAATATCTTATGTGTTGAAATGTAAAATTATAAGTACCATTCATGAAATAATTGTGTAGTAGGAATGAAAGACATCTTTTTAATAATCTGAAAACATTACTATTAAATATTTGCAAATTTTCTTTTATAATCAACTCATAGAGTTGTTACTTTGATAGCTGTTTAAATGTAAGTTTAGATTTTATCAATATCATATCAATTAACATTGATATCCTGTTATGAAAATCTTGAAAATTTGATTATAATGTCTTTCAACTCCCTTATGCACAACTATTTCAAGAAAACACCAGTTTTGTTTACTTTTGTCTTAGGTCAGGATTCTCTCTATGGTTATTACGATTCCAGTTGTCCTCATGCCTTCTCCTAGGAGGCTCAATCTCGTCAGAATCGCCATACCTTTTGTCATCATCAAAATCTTTTTTGTTTCTTTCTTCATCTCTTTCCTTCATTCTTTGTTCTTTTCTTTTTTTGACGAAGTCTTCGTAGTCGTTTGGACGTAAGGGTTCATATTCATCTATGACCCCTGTCAATGAAAGTTGTGGGTCAGAAGGTAAAAATGGAGATCCACCAGTGAAGGTTTCTGACAATCGCTCTAACTGATGAATAAAAAATATGAAAACTCACATTGTTTTAAATATCAACAGAATATCTGGCTAAAAACATTTTAATGATCAACTCATTAAAGAAAATCTCTTTTTCAGACAAATGTGAACCAATAAAAGCTTGCATACTCTTAACATTCACCACTTTCGTAGAGAACCTAAATATCTTGAAAGTATATATCCATGAATAATTTGGTTTAAAATTACAGGCAAAATATTTGACATGGAAACGAACAGCATCCAGTCTGCCATTTTGGCTTAGTTATAAAAAAGAGGCGCTGTGGTTCACTGTTAACTAATAATTTGTTATTAAATGCAACAGAAAACATTTTTTATAGTGCTAGCTCACTGAAACAACAGTCTGCAGATAGACATATATCATTCCACTCGGATACATCATCTTGATTCCGAGCCGATCAGCCTTTGCCTTTACTCATTAATGCTCACAGTCCTCACAAAGAGCACAGGTTCTCCGGCCCAAGACCAGTAAAACTTTGTTCGGATCAGTAAAATTTTCATTTTTTTGTTTAAGAACTATATAAAAGTAAATTCAAGGATTTGATTCAGACCAGTAAGTTTAAATTTTCGTTCTGAGGACTGAGCTCCTGTTTTGCAGGGAAGCAACAAATATCAATTTCATATTCTTGGTTTGACTCTACAGCACAATTAGATTTCCATGAAAATAAAATAGTTACAATTTTGTTTTTTTATGTTTTGTAGGATAATGTTGAACTTACTCTGCCTGTTAACATATTAAAGTGTAGGTCACTGTAGACATCGTTCTTCTTCAAATCTATTACTGGAGCCATAGTATTAGTGCTGGACTTTTGTTTCTAATAATAATACATAAGATCAAATTGTTAATGCAAAGTTACTTGGAAATTCTCAATTTATTACTTGAAAATAAAACAGATGAGATTTTTGTTTGTCAAAGAGAAGAAAAAATGTTAAAATAGGTTTGAAATAAAATATATATAATAGGTAGATTGAATTTTTAATGTTCAGATTGTGACACTTTGTAAAGGGATTAAATTTCATAAAACTGCAATGCTTTGGCCTACAAAATTCTGCAGCTGGTGATTTTTTTAACATATCTTATCAAGTCAAGTTAATCCCTGTATAGCTTACTGTAATAACAAGTCACAACAATACCTTAACTTGCATTAAATTGGCTTTCTTAGCTTGAAGCTGTGACTGCAGCAACTTGAAACTGGATGACCAACCAGCTACAAAATAAAACACACATTTTCAGTAATAATTGTAAGTTCAGACAATTTGTAGCTTTTCATCACCTTGGTCTTTGGGTTTTAGCCCTGGGAACTTTCACCAATACCCAGCAGTGAAAATCAATATTTTTGTTTCAAGTGTTTTTGTCTCCATTTGGGATATCCTGGTACTCCTATGGCTATCAACAAGAAAATCTTTGTCATTCATCATGGTGTCAGAATATGTACATATATCCTAGATGCAGGACAAACAAAAAAGAAGAATGATGGTATAAATAATTAACCCAATTTTCTATTACTATTTAAAACAAAAAGGATCAGGAAACATCTGACAAATGATAAAAATGTATGTTTACAGGATTTACTCATAAATCAAAATATGATCATACATGTACATACCAACATCCGATTTTGATGTGCCATCATCTTTGTCAATATCTAACCCATCATATAATGACATTTTTCTGTAAAATATTCGAAAATAGAAAGATAATTAGTATAATCATTTACATTTCCCTGCCTGTTTTGTCTTAGTGACCAGTTCAAACATCAAAATTTAACTGAAATTGTTTAAATATACTAAATGGAAAAATATACTGGTGTTTAAAATATTTTATCAATTATCATGTGATTGTTTAGGATATGAGGTTATTTATTCATTGCTAATTAAATCCTGACAAGTATTGTTGTCTTGTAACAGAAAGTAAAATTTGAAGATAACAAAAGTGAAATCAGAAGCGTAAATCTATGAAGGACAGACAAAAAGGCAATATGATGGCCAAAAGTATTTTTAAAAATTTGCATGAATTTAATGTTGAAATGTGCATTCCCTACAACATTTCCTAATTAAAATTAATTGTGTGTGTACACACTCAATGAGAGCATTAACTGATCTAACTCTCATTACCACTGACCACATCAGGTTGTTTCTGGTTCTTTATGGGATTTTATTCTACTTTTAAAGAGGGGATGTGTGAGCTGAGCAATTTTGGGATGTTAATGAGTTTCCTTACTCAGCCCACCCCAGAAATGCTTGATCACTGACAAATCTGGACTCTAGGTTAACACATCAAGACTTAGGACACTGTGTTGACTAAGGAAGTGACAAATCCTAGCAACATGCAACCTTACATTATATTGCCACAATTTCATGAGCATGGATTACTGGACGAAAACAAGGCATGTTGACCTGATCTTAATACCTTGCTTATACAAGATTGCCTTGAATGACCACAAGTGGTGTTTTCATGCTGTGAGAAATCCTCTGTTCTTTAAAAAAAAAACATTCCTGAATCTGTTGTTTTCCCCAACACATTAACATTAATAGACTTCCTGTTGTCCATATACAGCATGAAATAAGACTCATCAATGAATAACACATCTCCAGTGGACCAAGTGAAACAGATTTGGAGTATGTGCATGCTGTCTTTTGGATACTTGTCAATGTTTGGATCAATAATTGGATGTGCATTAATGTGCCTTGTAATTTTTAATGATAGTAAAAACAAATTCAATGTGGCAAATTTAGTGGCCAGGAGAAAGTCTGTATCAGGATGACACGATTTACCACACACTTCATGTAATTTGTTGCTTTCACATTTTATTTTAATTATTTGCATGTAAAATGATGTAGTAAAGCTTTTTTATGACTATTTAACTTCAAAAGTTAAGAAATATAACACAATTAGCTCAAAATATGGTGTTCAGTGTTTTCTGTTGTACGTCTGTGAGAATAGCATGTCATGCATGAGATGATGAGAATCACTGTCACATTGGCTCAGTACCACACACCTCATTTTATTAGTTGATATGATATAGTATATCAATTTTCTGCTTGAATTTCTGGTTAATTATGAATATTCAATTCAATAGTTAAGAAATTATATAAAAAATGTTTATGTTGGTTAGTGCACATGTTCTCTAACCACACACTACATGTAATTTGTTGTTATAACGCGTTACTTTAATTATTTGCACTCAGTAAAGCTGTATTATTAATATACAACTTTAAACGTTAAGAAATATTACACAATTAGCACAAATTATGTTGTTAAGTTAATTTCTATTTCAGTGTTTTTCGCACATCTGTGAGAATAACATGTCATGAGAATCACTTGAAAAAGAAACTGACATGGCGAAATGATAGGGTCTATGTTAAAATCGTGCTGTACTTGAGTGTAACACCACTTTCTGAGGGTAAGATGGTTATGAATGAATAGAAAAATGATTGGTGATAGCCACGAAAGGTGGAAATGTGCCGACCCAGAGTTGGAGCGGCAAATCCGCTGTTTTCCTTATGGAGAGCGCTCCGACTTCCCACAGCTCCAGCAAGTCGAACAAAAAGCCGTTGGACGGCAGAGGAATCTCGGACTAGGAACAAAGGTGACAGTGTGTGTGTCCACGGGCACTCTAATTCCAGACCCCCCTTTTTCCTCATTTGGTCCCTCCCGTGATTATGGTATGGATCTTAGTCTGAAAGTATATCTTTGAGCCATTTATCCATATTTTACAACATTTCGTGTTACAACTCTCTCGTTCTACTAACTTTTGCTTCTAGGTCCAGCTGCCGTATTACTGAAAAATCATAAAGGTAAGAAACAAAAGTCAAAAATACGATGAGGGAACCCTCGCTTCGACTCGATATTTTACAATAACGCGCCAGTTTTAAAAAGGAACTTCGCTTGTCCTCGTCTCAAAAATGATTTCCCTTCATTCCGATCTAGTTTATACGTACGAACAACAAATATTTATTGACGAAATTCAAGTTTATTCTCGACGACACATCCAACTTTCCTCCACTCGTGACAATTCAGGATGTCAACCGATCATATTTTGATTCGCGCGATTTCATTGGTCTGAAAGATTTTCAGAACTTTTTTAGCTTGTTCTTCGCTACGCACGGCCAATCCATTTCGTATCGAGAGGCCTATTAAGCGGGAGTTTTAAACTGCGAAAAAAAGTGGAAAGTAAACCTTTTCAGCCTGAGTTTGTTATAAAGGCACCAGGAAAAAATAAAATGACGAACCTAGTGACATGGTAAGAATATTGTCTGAAATGGAAAAATGCACTTCAAACATAAATTTTGACGGATGACCATTTGATCACTGAAATGATCATAGAGAAAGGGACACTAAAGTAATAATTTTTGGATTAGAATAACGAAAAATCCAAATATCTTTTAAACTATAGATTTTTGAACAGCAAAATAAACGAGTTTTATTTAGAATTAGGAGTGCTAACTAAAAATATTATTGTAATGCTTCTTATTGTTTTGGCTGAGGCTGCACTCCAATCAAATTTTGCATTTTGGTCCCATTTTGTTGTCATTTTTCGGGTGGGGGTAGATGTACTTTATAGAAGAGCCATCCGTACGTCAGGTATTTTACCTTTAAAATCTTTCTCTCAGCCACGTGTACTTTAGACGAAACTGACAAGCATTTCTCTCATAAATTATTGTTATATTTTGCATTTTTTGTAAAATGGGTAAAAAGTCTGACTTATCTCCAGAATGCCAAAAGTTTGTAAAAAAGTTGTTTGCCTTTTTTAGTAAGGAAAAGGCAACGAAGAAGCCAATTGTCTCATTTGATAGGGTATATCAAAGGACATCTAAAGCTTTGGGTGTGTCTTACACTTCAGTGCACCGTATTATGAATGATAAGAGGCCTTGTAAGTCAAATAGAACCAAAGAAAGAGCTAAAATTTTGGACGACTTTGATCATTGTGTTATTAAAAGAAATATCCATGATTTATATTCACGGAAAATTGCTCCGACCGTCTCAAAAATACATAAGGAAATAAAAGATTCTATTAAAATATCAAAGTCTAAACTTACTCTAACTCTCATTGATCTTGGATATACTTATAAAAAAATAGGTGATAATCAAAGAGTTCTGTACGACCAAGTATCTAACTGTACTCTATTATCAATTATAGGTGTAATTATCTGAGAAAGATAAAATCTTTTAGGGAAGCAGGGTATGATATCGTGTACCTGGATGAAACATGGGTTAACCAAAATCACTGCACAGATTATATGTGGCTTCCGAATTATGGGTCTGATGCACCAAAAATATCATCGGGCAAAGGCAAACGTTTGATTGTTTTGCATGCAGATACACGAAGTGAGGGTTTGATTGACGGCTGCGATTTAGTGTTTCTGGCCAAATCAAAGGATGGTGACTCACCAGCAGATGAATAGTTTTGTCTTTTTTGAGTGGTTTGAAAATCAATTGATGCCTGCTCTGAAAAATCCTAGCTTGGTTGTGTTAGATAATGCAAGTTATCACAATGTTAAAACAGAAGATACAGTGTGCCCAAATTTTAGTCAGAAAAAAGCTGTTCTCCAAAACTATCTTACACAACACAACATTCCCTTTTCTGCTACTGATACCAAAAAAGTATTATATCAAAAAATAAAACAAAAAAAGACCCCAGTAGATTATAAAACAGAAAAAATTGCTAATTTACACGGACATGAAGTAATAAGTTATAAGAACCCCCGTTCGACACTGTGAACTTAACCTGATAGAATTATGGGTGCAATAAGTCAAAGGTTTCGTGGCTAAAAACAATACCACCTTCCGATTAAAAGATGTTAAAGAACTCACCTATGCTGCTTTCGGAAAAATATACACCCAAAATTCCTTTAAAATGCGATTTTTCTATATGAGCAGGGCCAAATCCGTTCACTTTCTGGTCTGCAAACTTCCAAATTAAATTAGCACCCTTGATTCTCTACACAACTCTCGTTTACACTTCTACTTTAAAATCTGCAGTTTAAAAGATATTTCAAATTTTCGTTATTCTAATCAAAAAATTATTACTTTAGTTATCCATAAAGCAAAAAAATATCCTTTTTATTTAGGCTTGTCAAAAAATAAAAATGAGCTAACACTCCTCAACCCCTATCCCAGCAACAACAAAAAGACAGTGTACATAAGTAAACCCCTTGTAAATTGTAACTTTTATAATGCCCCTCTTCTGCCTTAGAAACAGGTACATTTTGTATATGCTTTATAAATATGCCTCAAAAGAAATTTTTGCATTAAAGGGATTAGAACTACTCTTTGTATTTCTTTTCTGTTTAGGGAGATCTTTTATATATATATACGTCTGAAAATTAAACCAAACAGTGTTAGAATCAGATTTTAGAGCTGTCAAATTTTTGTTCTTCCCTCGACGGGATTTGAACCCACACCATTGTTACACTGCAGCACCATTCGCTTAGCCTTACGTCCAGCGCCCTAGACCACTCGACTACATCCACTCCCTAAAAAAGGAGCTTCAATAGTAGTAGTGTTACCTTGTCTCGTAAGGCAAATCTAGGGATAGACGTAAGACATGTGTATAAGCGTGTGTAGATGGTACATATATACTTAATATTATAATTTGAGAGCAATCTAACTCAGCAATTTTTAATATATTGGATAGGATAATGAAGAATTATTCATTATACAGCCACAGGAAATAAAGTATATTATACAAACGTCTAGAAGCAAGTGACAACCATACAATATATCTGTCCCACTGGATCTCAAAGTTACTTTAAAGGATACTTTAAAGGATATATATATATATATAGATATACCGGTACGTGTAAAATTCCAACTGTAATGGCCTTTGCAAAAAACATAGGGAGGAAAAAAAAAATATTCTTTAATTTACATGGGGGGGGGGGGGGGGGGGATCAACATTTTTGTACCTAGACTCATCACAATTAATTAATGACACCCCCCCCCCTCAAAAAAAACCAAACAAACAAAAAAAACCTCTTTTAATGCAATTTCTGATGCCCAGTTTTGATTTAAACATGATGGTGACCGGTGTACATTTTTAGTACTTCATGTTTCAATGAACCAATAAAAAAATACAACACAAATTTTGTCCCCCCCCTCCAAAAAAATAGTACATTTTTGTGAGCAATTACCCCCCCCCCCCCCCCTCCTTTTTTTACATCCACAATTTTAGGATGTCTGTTGTTCAAACCAGACTTTTTGTAATATTTGATTATTTCTTTTAACAGCTACAGAAAGAATTAAAGATCAAACTTTGTTGTGATACTCATGAAAAGTTCTAATTATGTTATTTACCTGAAAAAAAGAATGGATATGGGTAAATGTACATCATGTATATTGTACATAAAACAAAATCCAACAACATACAATGAAACAATCATTTCACAAAGGAACAGCACTTTAATTGCTGCTTTTCTTCTTGAATCTTCAACAACAAACCAATCTATACCTAACATCATCTACTCTCTTCCCCCCCCCCCCCCCCCACACCTATTCAAAAAAAAAAAGGAAATAGAATGGTCATCAACAGAGTCCTAGATTTAATCTGACGTGTACTTCTCGTATTTGTTCTTTGAAAGTTTTGCCAAAATAACAGTATTTTTGTTGAAACTTGATATTTTCACCCAATGACATTGTCAGTTAGAAATAGATTCAATCCAAGACTGAAATGTAAATCTGAAAATAGATTTAGTCCACTGAAACCTAAACCAACAGAAAATTAAATATCAGAGTACAGATTGATAAATACCTGTTTTCCTGAATGTAAAAATATTCTACAGTGGAAACTTGGTAGCTCGAACTAGAAGGGACCATCCATATGTTCTAGAAATGTATGCTGTTCGAGTTACTGCTGTCAAATTATATGGAATAATTTCACCTGCGGGACTAAAAAAGTGAATTGAGAAATGGGTGACCATGGTGTTCGAATCATACGCGTTCGAGAAATCAAGATTTAACTGTAGTTGAATTTGAACATATTTCAGACAATATTCTTACCATGTCACTAGGTTCGTCATTTTATTTTTTCCTGGTGCCTTTATAACAAACTGGCTGAAAAGGTTTACTTTCCACTTTTTTTCGCAGTTTAAAACTCCCGCTAAATAGGCCTCTCGATACGAAATGGATTGGCCGTGCGTAGTGAAGAACAAGCTAAAAAAGTTTCCAAAATCTTTCCGACCAATCAAATCACGCGAAACAAAATATGTTCGGTTGACCTCCTGAATCGTCACGAGTGGAGGAAAGTTGGATGTGTTGTCGAGAATAAACTTGAATTTCGTCAATAAATATTTGTTCGTACGTATAAACTAGATCGGAATTAAGGGAAATCATTTCTGAGACGAGGACAAGTGAAGGTCCTTTTGAAAACTGGCACGTTATTGTAAAATATCGAGTCGAAGCGAGGGTTCCCTCTGTATCTGTATTATACTGGAAGTTAACTCAGTCACTGAGCAAAAGTTATCCAGGAATGTGTTTGCGCACTAGGTTCTTGTTAGTCACGCGAAATTGCAGCTTTGAAGCCTTCTATAGTTTTGCTGCTCACAGCACTTTCTGTTAGAGTGTTCCAATCTTTCACAGTGCTTGGGAAGAAAGAATGCTTATACATGTATATCTCTGTGGTGGCTGAAAGTACTTTGATTTGTTTACTGTTGGATGTTCTTGATGGACGTTGGTTATATTCAATATTATTATCAGCGGGTATGGCTACCAGGTCATTGACTATTTTGAAAAGAAGGACAAGCCTTTGTTCTTTTCTCCTTTCATTTAGTGGCTTCCAGCCGATTTCGTTCATCATTGTGGTGACGCTACTGGTTCGTTTGTAGTCACTATAGATGAATCTGGCTGCCCTTCTATGCGGTCAATGTCCTTTTGTAGGTGTGGGTCCCACACTGTACTTGAATAGTCGAACAGCGAGCACACTAAGGAGATATAGGCTGTTTCTTTGAATTTTTGGTTGCAATGTTTGAGGTTCCTTCTGATGAATTCAAGGGTGGAATTGGCTTTATTACAGATTTTATTGATATATGTTGACCATTTTAAGTTTTCACTGATGATAACACCAAGGTACTGATTTTCCTACACTTGTTCCAAAATATGATTGTTGAGAATGTAGTGGATTTCTACTTCTGTGAATAGACATAATGTAGCATTTGGTGACATTAAAACACATCCCCCATTTTGTTGCCCATCTCTCTAGTGAATGAAGGTCGGTTTGAAGTTGTTGTTGGTCCTGTTGTGTTTTGACCGATCCCGGATCTATATAGTAAGCAGTCGTCTGCAAAGAGTCTGACCTGGGATCTTACACATACAGGGGTTGAAAATTCCTCAAGTCCGACGCCCGGGACTAGAAAATTGAAACTTCGGGCCTGCCGTTTTTCCATGGAAAAAGCCTGTCGGGCATGCCTTTAATAAAATAAAAACTCCACTTTTTTCTAAGCGTCTTGTTTTCAATTCAAATCACATGCAAGTTTTTGTCAATTGTCTCCTTTCACGGTAAATAAGTACTAAAAAGCTATTTTAAGAACGGTAATACACATCCTGGACGGATCGATATTCCTCATGAATATTAATGAGTTCCGAATCACCTATGCGCTTCCCACATACCTATGTAAAGTCAAGCGTCAGAATAACATTGATCAATCGTATGTTTATGTTGACAACTTTTGAGAAAAATGTCGTTGCTTAATTTTAATTTTAGTCAAAAAAGCGGAAAAAACGGAATGCGAACGACGAGCCAACTGATCCTGAAACTCCCAGAAATAAAGATCTTAAGTATGATAGGGAGAAACGAACGAGAACATTTCAAAACTCATGGATAGATAAATTTCCTTGGGTCGTCTTTGACAGGAATGCTCAGGAAATGTACTGCAAGTATTGTAGAAAATTTCCAGATGCCCTTACTCGGGGAACTAAAAATTTACGCATTGATAGACTTAAGTTACACGATAAACACCAGGAGCACTTGTTATGTGTCAAGCATTGGTTTAAGGAACTTGATGACCCCCAGGGCCAGGCAGCTGCCGGCTATTCACAGGCCTTTGCTGACACCTCAATAGGCCAGTCATTATTGAAATTAGATGAAAGTCAGAGAAAACATCTTGAAAGTTTGTTTAATACTGCCTATGGTGTTGTCAAAGCTGGAAAACCATTTTCAGATTATGATTTGATAAGTGAAATACAAGTTCAAAATGGACTTGACCTGGGTGAAAACTATAGAAATATTAATGGTTGTAAAACTTTTGCTGCATCAATTGCACAAACTTTAGTTGACAAGCAAGTAAAATTTCAAATTTTATCCTACAAATTGGGACTTGGCAAATCACTGACCGGACTTGGGTTAAAAAAGTTTAAAAAGCCCTGGGCTTGGGCCTGCCCAAAAGAATTTTCAACCCCTGACATAGTGGAAGGTCATTGATGTGACACAAGAAAAGAAGAGGTCCAAGGACGGTTCCTTTGGGGTACTCCAGATTCTACTGAGCATGATGATGAAGACTCTCCTTCGACTATCTTTCTACATTTTCAAGTCGCCCAAGTGACATTTTGGTTGCCATGGGCGACCGCTAATTTGGACCCCTGCACATGTTAATGACACTGGTCGATAATTTGAGGCTGTGTGTTCATCGCCTTTTTTAAATATCGGTGTTATGTTTGCATTTCTCCAGTCAGATGGTAGTTCGCCTGTTGTTAAGCGGAGTTGGAAAATGTGACTCATTACTGGTGCAAGTTCTTCAGCCCTCGTCGTATTTTTGACGTTTGTTTCTTACCTTTGCGGTTTTAGGATTTTTCAGTAAAACGGCAGCTGAACCTAGAAACAAGTTAGTAGAACGAGAGAGTTGTAACACGAAATGTTGTAAAATATGGATAAATGGCTCAAAGATATACTTCCAGACTAAGATTCATACCATAATCGCAGGAGGGACCAAATGAGGAAAAAGGTGGTCCAGAATTTGAGTGCCTGTGTGTGTGTTCAAGTACTAGATCAAGTTCCTGCTGTATATTATATACTGTGATTATAAACTGAGTGGCAGTCATGAACTTTTTACTTGCAGTAAATAAAGAACAGCGACAATAACGTGACAAGTGTAAATATAGATATTGTGCACGAGATCGCGAAAACAAAAATGTAATGTACATAGTTTCAGCTAAGGATGTAAATACTGGTGGAACGGGAACGCATGCATGGTGATGGGAAAATTGTTCTACACACGTATGTGTGGTTGACCAATAATGGTTGTAAAGATCCAGAGGTAAGAACACAGGCACTTGTTTCTGGTAATTTGTTTTTACCTGGATACTATATATGTATAGTATCTAGGTAAAAAAAAATTACCAGAAACAAGTGCCTGTGGGTAAGAACTAAGGTAAGGTTCAGTCTCCAGTCCAGATCTCACGTTTTGCGATTCTGATCTTTTAATGTTACCTGGATTTTGTTAAAGTTGTTACATGTGCTTATCATTCACTTCTCGCTTTTCTGGTGATCAGATTTAGGTTTTTGCATTAATAACAATTAATTTTTTTTTTACAAATGTAGAAAAATTGTCCCGTTCTTTTTTTGGACACACAGACAGAAAGTACATTTAACACTATAATCAAATACGGAAATATCGCGATCAATATTCCGGCATTGACACGAACTTTTGACGAGGATAAAATTATGTTCTGGATAAATCACATATCTGGTGGCCACCTTCTGTCCACTGAATAAATTTGGTTGTTCAAATATTGTCCAATCTCTTTTTGTTTTTTTTTAAACTTGAGATAAATATAAATTTATTTAGATCGTTTTGTTATCATGAAGTTTTCCTCTAAAACAAGCATTCCCCTTGTTGGAAATAGCCTGGCTACACATAATATGAATACCGATAATAAATAAATAAATAAATGTAATACAATGTAAACTAGGAAGAACTGTTTTAGATCACAGGCGCTCGTGGCACGGACCACCCCCCTTTTTCTAACTTTCTGTTTACAAATTTATTTTCAATAAAATTTCTTTATTTCTTTATTATTTCATCTCTTTTTTCTTATTTTAACTTGTTCGTGTCAATATTCATACAATCTCATGTTAACAACAATTTGCATGTTTCGACCACAGGCACTTGTTTAAGTAAGGAAGAGGAGGGGGCAAATATGTTTTGAATGAAACAAGTGCCTGTGGTTTCGACCCTATATAAATGTTCGTGTCAATATTCATACAATCTCACGTTAACAACAATTTGCATGTTTCGACCCTATATTGATACTAATTAGATACTAATAAAATATTAGTATCTATATATATACATTCAGTAAAGTTTTTAGGAATAGTGGAACTAAAATTATAGTCTAGAAGAAAATTGAAAGTCAGTGCAACAATCATGGTTTTGGAGCTTTATCATAGATGGTGGGGGCAGTTGTGGTCGTGATCATATGATAGTAGGATTTACAACTACCAGGCTGTGCAATCAGTACCTAATATATCACCACTAAAGTTGTATATCGCAGGGTAGCGAGAATGGCCGAGTAGTTACGATTGGTAAACATTCACGCCTAAATCGTCAAATATGGTATCGACATCCAAATAGTGAGGCCGGAAATGACGAAATTCAAAATGTAAACATGGATTTTTATTTTGTGGGAATTACATTCTAAAATACTGGTAGGTGATAAAAAATTGTTATAATAATGGACAAAAGGAAAGGTTATGTCTTATTATTGATAAATGCAGGCGTCAGAGGCTCTGTAAGCGAGCGCAAAAAATCTCAGCGGCTGCTCCATTACGTGTACGTGTAATGGCATCCCGTTATAACCCTTGCGAGTAAGCGAGCATTTAGGGTTTTATTATTAGAACTAATATAACTATTATAAGTAATACGGCAGCTGGACATAGAAACAAAAGTTAGTAGAACGAGAGAGTTGTAACACGAAATGTTGTAAAATATGGATAAATGGTTCAAAGATATACTTCCAGACAAAGATCCATACCATAATTGCGGGAGGGACCAAATGAGGAAAAAGGGGGGTCCGGAATTCGAGTGCCTGTGATCGTAGTATCTATATATTGGGTACCGGTAAACTGAGAAACGAAAAGAAACGAAACGAAACGAAAACAAAATCCAACGAAATCTGTAAAGTAAGAAAACGAAATCCATCGAAATGAAACGAAATCTGTAAAGTAAGAAAACGAAATCCAGCGAAATGAAACGAAATCTGTAAAGTAAGAAAACGAAATCCAACGAAAAGAAACGACGAACTCTGTAAAGTAAGAAAAGAAAATATAACGAAAAGAAACGAAATCTATAAAGTAAGAAAGCAATATCAAATGAAAAAAAGAACGAATTCTGTAAAGTAAGACAAGAATCGAAACGAAATAAACGTTTATTCTTTGTAAGCACTACTAGAGATATCCAATAAAATTACGTAACTCGACCTAAGCTACCTATCGAGACGTATCTTCACCTATGGTCACGAAGCATGACTCACGGGATCCTACATTTAAGTTTGATTGAAAATTACAATAACATTCAGCATTCATTCAAATACTAGTATTCCGCATCTCAGTATTTTCTATTTGATACCGACTGTATGCACACTTCGGATTGATTTATTTATTGTTGTTTGTTTAAACGTTCAGTCGCTAATATTTCATGCATAATCGGGACGAGAACAAGTTGAACAAAATCAAATTGATAAAGAAAAGCGAGGTTGGGATGGGAAACAGGAAAAACAATTTTTGACTGCAATGTCCTGGAAAAGGGGAGAGCTGGATAGAGGCGGAAAATTTTGCCATCTGTAGCGTCCCCAAGGTAGCATAGGGGCATACTCTTACGAAATCTACAGATGGGATATTTTTTATACGTGCATGAAGAGTGGCACCCTCCACACACGCTGGCCTACTATGGTCCGCGGTAAGATTTTCCTCTAATAACCTGACAACTCCCCAAGCGAGGGCTATCCTATTTAGCCATCGAGTCACCTAAGTTACACACCTTAGTTGCTCGGGGGGCTGAGCATCCGACCCCCGGCCAGACTCTAAGTACTCTTAATCGGCTTTTACGACAAGCCGAGATCTGTTTCAGGCCTATTCTTTATGACGCCCGGGACTCGCACAGGGCTTTCGGAAAACAACATCTTGAAAAATGTCCTCTGTCAAAATTATGCACATTAACTATATAATTTCATCATGTTACATCTTGAATATTTTTTTTAACGGGACAAGTCGGTAAGTGCACATTTTGGGAGCTACGTGCCCTAAGCATGGGCTGTTCGGTAGTTAGGGACCAGGCAAAATTTGTCAGGGGTTGTGACCGATGCATTTCAATTTTGCCTCTTAAAAAGTCTTTGTCCCATGTTCAATACACAGGTCTGTGGTTCAATATTTATGAAAAAAAACTACATGTCCCATGCCTAATTTCAATGAAAATAATATAGGTTTTACCAAATTCTGCCAAGAAAACGTGACTGAGGTCCCATGAAAACAAAAAGTTGCAAAAATATCTTTGTCCCATGGCCTTTTGTACTGGTCCCTATTGCCTGGTCCCTTAGAGGTGAATTTTTGTTTCAGATACATGTCGTATGAGGAATCCGAAGGTTTAACTATCTGAAATTTACTAATTGAAAGTTTTATAGATAACGTATGTACTTTTGTTTTTTTAAACCATTTCACCAAAACATTGATAAACATTGTTTTATTTGAATAAATACCCCCTGCCTCAGTTTTAAAAGAGCATATTAAATCTGTAGAGAAAATTCACTAAAATCCAATTTTCCATAGGAATCTCACCCATTTGAAAATGTCTGGGCACGGGCATGTAGACCTAGAATAGATCAGTAAAGTATATATATTGTTTTAAAGCATACATTATTGTCCTTAGAAATAATATGGAGTTTGAATGGAACTCATTGACATTTGGCGGACATTGAGGCCTCGACTCTAATCCAACTGATTACCACCTAAAAGTTAGAATTTTTGTTTTGTAAATGAATGGTTCAAAATATCCTAATAGATATATGGATTACTAGTCAGGCGGGGGTTTGGGGCGTATGCTCCCTACAAATAGAAAAAATACGATTTTTGCATGAAATCTTGATACCAAAACAATTTCTCGCCTTGCTCAGCCCGCCGATTATTATTTTTTTTTACTCTAACCTGAAATCCTGGATACGCCCCTGTATCTTAAAAACATATTGTTGAAAAATACAGTGTATGAGAAAATCATGAAAAATTTAGTCCAGAAACCATAGCCACTTACTTGATTTTTGTAAACTATTGGTGTTATTGATATAGGACCCAATATGAAACTTATTTTGACAAGAATGCTGGGCGTTATGTATATAAATGAGGCTTTGTAATTTGCTGTTTTGTCGGATCGTTGTCTCGTGGACATTTATTCAGCATCTCAGTATTTCCATTATTTTGGCAAAATAGTATTTTCGACAAAACTAAGACGGCCGAGCTATGAATTGTTTTTGGAAAAATAATGATTTCGACAAATCAGGTGCACTACTAATCAGTAATGTAGAATTTGAATAAATTCTGCTCTAATAACAACCTCATTCTTTATATAGGGAAAATGTCACTTTACGAAGATATATTTATAAGAATGTATACTATCAGATTAGTTTTCAACCGAAAGAGGGTGCATTTTACATCTGGAAGCTATTTTGGTCCTTGTGAAAAGACATTTTCTCCATTTTTCCGAAGTTTAAAAAAATCAAAAGCTAGATAAAAATAAAGCCCGGTGTTCCTTATATTCGGACAAAGTGAAATAAAAGTTGAACAGGTAACTCCAAAATCGAAAAAGTTATAACTTGTCATCCATTTGTGATAAGAAACAACATCCCTCCTCCCCCTGGACACCCACCGAACATCGATTCCCATCACCACATTTCTTCTTCGGAAAACTGCCCACAAATGCAACCCTGAAATTTGATGATACTGCCTTATACATATGCACATCGGGTAGTATTGTGAGTGAAGGTCGTTTCGCTATTGAGATAAACAAATGTAGACTTGCAAAAAAACACCCCCCATAAAAAGGAAAAAATTAACGACATACTACTCCATCAAAACATCAAATACTCAGGGATGGAAATTAGCAGGGGCCCAGTTGCCCAAGGCCCCTAAAAATTTGGCTGGGCTACTAGAAATTGAGGTTTATTTTAGTTACTTAGATAGGATTGGGCTACTAAAAATTTTGTTTGTCTAGCAACTGATACCGGTATTTCCCTGTGACTTTCCGTGAACTACTATGGGCGTTGGTGTTGTTGTGCATGGGGTATATACCCGCCTGTGTATTTTGCAAATTGATTTTTTTCAACTTGTTCTCGCCCCGATTATGCATGAAATATTAGCGACTGAACGTTAAACAAACAACAATAAATAAATCAATCCGAAGTGCGCATCCAGTCGGTATCAAATAGAAAATACTGAGATGTGGAATACTAGTATTTGAATGAATGCTGAATGTTATTGTAATTTTCAATCAATAGGTAAATTCATAGGTAAAGATACGTCTCGATAGGTAGCTTAGGTCGAGTTACGTAACTTTATTGGATATCTCTAGTAGTGCTTACAAAGAATAAACGTTTATTTCGTTTCGATTCTTCTACTTCTACTTCTACACTGGTAATTCGTAAAGAGTCGTCTGACTCATCACACGAATGCATAATACTGGACGTCATCCATCATGTGCTCATTAAAAACATATGTACATGTGCAGTTTAAAAACATTCGTGAGATTCTACTTTACTGGCTTCTGTGGACTATGAGGCTGGTCTTGAATGCCTCATAGTCATCAATTCCTAGAATGTCCGGTGGAAGATCATTCCAGTCTTTGATGGTTTTACTTTACAGAATTCGTTCTTTTTTTCACTTGATATTGTTTTCTTACTTTATAGATTTCGTTTCTTTTCGTTATATTTTCTTTTCTTACTTTACAGAGTTCGTCGTTTCTTTTCGTTGGATTTCGTTTTCTTACTTTACAGATTTCGTTGAATTTCGTTTTCTTACTTACAGATTTCGTTTCATTTCGTTGGATTTCGTTTTCTTACTTTACAGATTTCGTTGTATTTTGTTTTCGTTTCTCAGTTTACCGGTACCCCTATATATTACCATGCATAGATCCTTTACTAGTACGTCCTATTAGCGATGTATTAATTATACTGATTTACTATTATAAAAGTAGCAATAAAAAGATCTTTTTTTTTAAATTTATTTCCCAATTTTTTTTAACCTGCCGATGTTCACGGCATGGCGTGACAGCATATATGCAACCACGCCACTGGTTATTAAAAGGTGACTCCACCTGAAGAGTGACGTCAACAGGTAAAAATAAAAGATAAATCTTTAGAAATTTAAATTGTGAAAATGGATGTTTATACATTTATTTACTGACGTCCCAGATTACATGTATATATGAGGTAAGTGAGGAGCCATGGGTCACGTTGATCAAAATATACAAACTTTTTATTACCCTCAACAAATCACAGGCACTTGTGTAGAGTCAAAAATATGCTCACTATGTACCTAAAATACCACAAGGCCGGACTCACTCCTACTACCCCTGTCACTTCAATCGCTATTTCCCCTGTCAAAATGTCGATAGGACGCAAATCGCTTACTAATTTGCGTAGTGAAATGATTTTTCTTCAAGGAAAACCCGTTTTTTATATCTTCCTACCATCTACACCCCCATAATGACAGATAATCCTCAGATTTTGTTGACAATGGACACCTAAGTGGCAGCAAAGCGAAAGTAGATCACGTGCGACATATTTCCGCCTTTCGGTTGTTCTCGGGTTTTATCATTGCCTTACGAAACATACCTGAGAAGTTCAGAAAGAAAAGTTCGGGAAACGTAATTATATATCAGTATTGTTACTGTATAATTATAATGTTTTTTAAATACTATTATTTCCTATGCCTTATTTTTAGTATTATTTGCATACCAAGAAGCACTGAAGTTTTCATTCATTTTGTCAGTCATATTTTGGCGCCTTGTAATGTTTCTAGTGTTTAGTAATTATATATGATAAAACCCGAGAACGACCGAAAGGCGGAAATATGTCGCACATGACCTACTTTCGCTTTGCTGCCACTTAGGTGTCCATTGTCAACAAAATCTGAGGATTATCTGTCAGTATGGGGGTGTAGATGGTAGGAAGATATAAAAAACGGGTTTTCCTTGAAGAAAAATCATTTCACTACGCAAATTAGTAAGCGATTTGCGTCCTATCGACATTTTGACAGGGGAAATAGCGATTGAAGTGACAGGGGTAGTAGGAGTGAGTCCGGCCTTGTGGTATTTTAGGTACATAGCGAGCATATGTTTGACTCTACACAAGCGCCTGTGAACAAATCGGATACAATATGTCGTTGTACACTCTCTGGACATATTTTTTGCGTTTCTGGTTTCGTGTACAAATACAATACAATACAAATATTTTTATTTCCAATTAAGGAGCCATTTCGGGCAGAACAATTAACAAAGAATTTAATAAAGGACGAAGTCCTTCTAATGGTTAGCTGTCCGATTTTTCCTTCTATATTGATAGCTAAAAATCTGCTCACCGGAAGTTTAGAAGCGCAAAAGAAATCTATTTCAATGAAAAATTCCCAATTCTTCGATTATTTACTCTATGCAAAATCGAAATAAACTTTTAATAAAATTCTAATAAAAAAATCTCTTTCTACGAAACTCCCGATGGAATAGACTGACTCAATCTGTCTCAATCTAGCCGAGGTACGAGCCAGGGGACAGAACTCGTCAGTTTACCGATGGAAGAGCGGCGTAGGTAAAATGAACGCCATAACAAAGGGTTACACTAATGTCCTGAAAATTGACCTGAAATGTCCTGAAAAGTACATAAAGGCTTATATCTTTTTTATTATCTAATGGATTGAGTTCAAATTTGAACATCTTAAATACATTAGCATATATTTAACGAATATTGAAAAAAATAATAAAAAAAAACATTTTTTAGGTGGAAATAATTTGACCTGAAAAATGTCCTGAAAAGTACATAAAGGCCTATATCTTTTTTATTATCCAATGGATTGAGTTCAAATTTGAAAATCTTAAATACATTAGCATATATGTAACGAATATTTAAAAAAAATAAAATTTTAGGTTGAAATAATTTGACCTGAAAAGTACATAAAGGCCTATATCTTTTTTATTATCCAATGGATTGAGTTCAAATTTGAAAATGTTAAATACATTAGCATATATTTAACGAATATTAAAAAAACATTTTTTTAGGTGGAAATAATTTGACCTGAAAATTGTCATGAAATGTCCTGAAAAGTACATAAAGGCCTATATCTTTTTTTATTATCCAATGGATTGAGTTCAAATTTGAAAATGTTAAATACATTAGCATATATTTAAAGAATATATAAAAAAAACTTTTTTTTAGATGGAAATAATTTGACCTGAAAATTGTCCTCTTTGTTATGATGCGACGGATTGAGTTCAAATGTGGAAATGTTATAGATATTAGCATATATTTAAAGAATATTTTTTTTTAAATGTTTATTTTTATAAATAATATGGCCTGGATCGACTGGAAATGCATGTTGGAAATGGACAAGTTGAAAAAGAAAACAGACTTACCAAAAGAAGTTTGGAAAAATATATCCCAATAAAAATACACCACACAGGAAAATCACACTGGGTTACATCGCTACAGGATAAAAAAGACGGTACAGTTTATGTTTTAGACAGTTACAGTAAAACTTTCACGCTTACACCATCTTTGGAGATTCAGCTGTCGGCTATTTATGGACAGGGGAAAACAAACTTGCTTATTAAACTACCTGAGGTCCAACAACAGACAAATGTTTATGATTGTGGGGTTTATGCTTTGGCAAACTTGGTTGAGTTTTGTTACAGTGGTACATACAAAAATTAACACACAAAAACACACATTACATTGAGAGGTATATGAGATCACATCTAATTGCATGTCTTGAGAAGGGCCATTTCTCCCCATTTCCACAATCTACATCATCAAACACTGAGGTTGTCAAAGTATATACAAGGAAAATTGAATCTATTTGTTATTGTGGTAAACCTGATGTGTTCCAGAATATGGTTGGATGTGAGGCAAAACGAGGTAGAGTAAAGTGCAGTAAATGGGTACACCAGAGTTGTTCAGGGGTTTCAGGGGATTGGTTTTGTGATGAACATCGTGACTGTTGATTCTGCTACATGAATTGATATTTCAATTGTATCATTTTTAAATAAATGACATGTTGATGTTTAGAATTTTTTATTTTCTGTTTTATGTATTTTTACTGAACTTGTGTCGTTTTTACATGTGAAATTAAGTAAAAAAGTTTTTATTATAATAAATAAATAATAAATAAGCTTTATTTAGAGTCGGCATGGTTAAAACAACATACAACATAAGCTCTGTTGAGCTTTTAACCGACTTACACAGACACAAAATGAATAACAAATAACAAGCATGCAACATACAACTAAAATACAAGACTAAGTTAGCACTACATGTAAAATACTAACAGTTACAAGATAAGCAAAAAGCAGATTAAAAGCTGATGTTATAAGCTAAGCATACCAAGAGCTAATGTAGCAAACTATGAACAACTAAAAGCTGATATTATGAGCAAAGCATAAAAATTTTTTAAGCACAATAAATAAAAACTGGATATGACCTAGATGGTAGAAATTTAAACAAATTTAAAAGTCAGCACAAACTGAACATTTACATACATTTCCATTCCAAGATTTTAAAATATTCTTAAACTGATTAAAATTGGAAATTTTTCTAAAATCATCAGGTAGGTCATTCCATAAAACAGCTGCTGCATATTTAAAACTATTTTTACCGTAGGTAGATGTTTGCACCCTAGGTATATCTACAATATTGGAATATCTAAAATTATATTTACAATCTTTAAAAACAACTAAATCATGTAAACAAGATGGTGAAAGTTTGTTTAAAATCTTAAAATATTCAATAGCCATGGTATGCATTCTTCTAACTTTCAGAGATGGAACTTTAGCTTTTTCTAATAACTCATCATATGTGCTCTCATAGTCTTCGTATATAAATCGTAAAGCCCTCGCCTGGATTTTTTCTAATTTAGAGGTATTACTTTTATTGCAAAAATGCCACGCCAAAGGACAAAAATTTAAATTAGACAAAATGAAAGTATGAAAAATTGTTAATTTATTTAATTTTGAAAGAAAACAGCCAATGCGCTTTAAAACATTCAACTGTTGAGAAGCTTTACGACATATATTTTTAATATGATAATTGAAATTAAGTTGGTAATCAATATCTATTCCTAGTAATTTTACAACTTCATCACAAGTAATTTCAGCTGACTCTATTTTAAATACTGGTGTCTTGGCATGTGTCTTATTGCCAACTGCAATGGCTTAAAACTTATCTGGATTAGCCTGCATACAATTGAATTTGAACCAGTCTATCAATACTGAGCTTTCTTTTTTTTTTTTACATAAGACAAGGTGTTATCGTCAGCATAATTATACAATGTACCATATTCAATAAAATAAAACATGTCGTTAATAAAAAATTTAAATAGCAAGGGTCCAAGTATAGAGCCTTGAGGTACCCCTTTTTATATATCAGCCCAACTGCTGAGATCTCCCTGAAGTTTGATTTGTTGTTTACGACCAGTTTTCACATGTTTTATAATTTTGTGCATTGATCTTTTATGACTTATAAATGTATTATGTTTATTTATTAATGTAATTGTAACCATTCATTAAAAATAAAACTGCCCAGCCCACCTGTCACTGTGTTTAGCCATGCCAGTCTAATTAAGGTAAGATCAAATTTAAAAAAAGAGACCAATAAACAAACACGTGAATATGTGTTGACAGTAATTAATAGCCAATTAAGAGGGGTATGGTTTTAAAATCCTTCATAAGTCCATTTTTTCTTTCCATCATTTTTTGGCCTTTCTGTTCTGTTCATTTTTATGTTCTCTAGCTATCTTTTAAGTTGTATTTTTATTGGGATATATTTTTCCAAACTTCTTTAGGTAAGTCTGTTTCCTTTTTCAGGTCAAATTATTTCCACCTAAAAAAATGCTTTTTTATATATATTTTTTAATATTCTTTAAATATATGCTAATGTATAAAACATTTCCAAATTTGCACTCAATTCATTGGAAAATAAAAAAGATATAAGCCTTAATGTACTTTTCATGACATTTCAGGACAATTTCAGGTCAAATTATTTCCACCTAAAAAAATAAAAATTTCATATATTTTTTTAAATATTCTTAAATAAATTAAGCTAATGTATTTAACATTTTCAAATTTGAACTCAATCCATTGGTACAATATAATAAAAAAAAAAAAGATATAGGCCTTAATGTAATTTTCAGGTCAAATTATTTCCACCTAAGATTATTTTTTTTAATTTCTTTTTTAATATTCGTTAAATATATGCTAATGTATTTAACATGTTCAGATTTGAACTCAATCCATTTGGTTAATATAAAAAAAAAAGATATAGGCCTTAATGTACTTTTCAGGACATTTTCAGGACATTTCATGACAATTTTCAGGTCAAATTATTTCCACCCAAAATTATCTTTTTTTTATTTTTTTTTAAATATTCGTTACATATATGCTAATATATTTACGATTTTCAAATTTGAACTCAATCCATTGGATAATAAAAAAGATATAGGCCTTTATGTACTTTTCAGGACATTTTCTGGACATTTCATGACAATTTTCAGGTCAAATTATTTCCACCTAAAAAATGTTTTTTTTTATTTTTTAATCAATATTCGTTAAATATATGCTAATGTATTTAAGATTTTCAAATTTGAACTCAAACCATTGGATAATAAAAAAAGATATAAGCCTTTATGTACATTTCAGGTCAATTTTCAGGACATTAGTGTAACCCCATAACAAATCGGCTACACAATTCATTCCCTAACAATCTTTATTCTCATAAACCATCGTAATACATTGGTATAGAGATACAATATATACAATATATACAGAAAATAAATAAATACAATAAATACAATAATAACAATAGTAATTACCCAGGAGGTAGTAAACTAGAATTAATGTTTCTGATCAACTGACAGAGTTTCCTTAATTTTGATTGTGTTTTACTACTTATTATTTCTTTAAATTTCAAAACATTAATTCTAGTTAAGTACCGCTTTTCAATGCATGATTCTCTTTTGTCATGGAAATAACTGCATCGCATTATATAATGAAATTCGTCCCCAATTTGATTTTCTTGACAGAGTTGACATTTTCTATTTTCCCTTGCGATATTATTCCATCTTCCAGTTTCTATGGGTAATTTTGTATTAGTGGTTCTAAATTTGCAAAAAGTGAAAATGTCTTTATTTTCTAAAATATTAAAATAGTTTTCAAATTCGAATATTTGTTTATAAAGTCTGTAGTTCAATGCCTTTGGGGAATTTTCTAAATTGCTATTCCATTCTTGTAAAAAATGATCTCGGAGACGTAATTTCACATAAGCGATCACCCACTCAGTATTAAAGATTATATTCTGAAATGTCCATACATTTGATAAGCCACAGTTATCCAATATATCTTTTGCAAATTTTACCCAAGGGGCAGATATATTTCCATTACAAAAAAAACTATGCAAAAGTTTATAAGATATGGCCGACAGCTTGGAAGCTTTTCCAGTAAGTAATTTACACCAATAAGATATTACTCTAGTTTTTATATCTATGTAAAGTGGAAAGCGACCAAGCTCGCCGTATATCATAAAATTTGGCGTGCTTTGCTTCAAGTGAAGTATTAATTTGCAGAATTTCAAATGAATTTTTTCAATTACATAATTATCACTAAATCCCCAAACTTCACAGCCATATAGTAATATAGGTTTTACAATTTTGTCAAATAAATCTAACAAGCATTCGATTGATAGATTATGTCTTTTTCCCCTTCTGATAACTTTATACATGGCTTTTGTAGCTTTTTCAATATTTTTTTGTTTTGCTAATTTAAACTTTCCATTTTTTGTAAAAGTAACACCTAAATAATTAAATTGGGTCACAGTTTCAATTTCTTTTTCATTATACAGGAAGTGTACATTTTCTGCAGTTCGGCTCGTGGAAAAAACCATAATTTTTGTTTTGTCAATGTTTACTTTAAGTTTCCACAATTTACTGTATTCATAAAAATTATTTAGTAAAGTTTGTAATCCGTCAGAAGTCTCTGACATTAGAACAGTGTCATCTGCGTATAAAAGGGCGAAAATTTTTAAATATATTTCCAATTGTGTTTCTAGTTCGCTAGAGATACTTTCTAAACCTGTAATATTCTTATCTTCCATAAACTGGTCAAGGTCATTTAAAAATACTGCAAATAAGAAAGGGGACAAGTTTTCACCTTGTCTAACGCCCACTTCACTTGAAAAGAAATCTGACTTGTTATCATTATAAACAATACATGATTTAATACTATTATACATATTTACTATGAAATTATACATTTTTCCATTTATTTTATTTAATAACAACTTATACCACAATGCTACCCTCCAAATATTGTCGAATGCTTTTTCGAAGTCTACGAATGCCAGTACATTTTTTTTTTTTTTTTTATTATTATCTCAAAAAAGGCATGAATACTATATATACAATCTAAAGTAGAATAGCCTTTACGGAAACCACATTGATTTTCATTCAACAATAAGAAACTTTCTGAATAAGTATTTAATCTATTATTTAAGATTGCAGTGAACAGTTTACCCAAACAGCTGAGAATTGTTATCGGTCGATAATTTTTGGGGTCATTTTTGTTACCTTTATTTTTATAAAAAGGTTTTATAGTTCCTAATAACCAGCTTTCCGGAATAATCCCGGTGTCAAAAATTAAATTAAAAAGCTTTTCGTAAATATCAACAAACTGGTTACTAGTAGTTTTCATATATTCATTGATAACTTGGTCATCGCCAAAGGCTTTATTGTTTTTAAGGTTTTTTATCCCTTTAAAGATTTCATCTTTCGTAATGGGAGAATTTATATTTTCATTTAATTCGGCTGTGATTGTTGGATCAAAGTTCAATGTGTTTTCCGGTTCATTGGTTTCCTTTAAAGTATTCAAGTCTTTGAAGAAATTAAAAAGTTCTTTAAATTCAATATCGGGTTGTTTAGTAGACTTTCCAGTATTTAAAATTTTCCAATATTCTTTCGGATCATTTTTTCGTAAAGTTTTCATACGCCTAGACATTTCCTTCCGGTGTTTTTTCAGATTGCTGTCTAATGTTTTTTTATAGTGTTTTTCAGCGTTATTTACTTCTTCAGATGTAATTTGCCAAGGGTATAATTTTTTCTTTCGTTTTAATTTTCGGTAATTTTGTCGCGCAAATTTGCAATCTAAATTGAACCACGGTTTATCCCCCTTTCCTCTAATTGGTTTTCCCTTGTAGACGGAACGAGTTCCAAATGTATTCTTTGCTGCCGAAATAAATAAGTGGCATAAATCTGAAGTGCAAGTGTTAATGAAATCCTGGTTTATTTCTTCCGGATTAATATTATTGAGCTTTTCAGAAAGATCATTGAAATTGTTGACATTTATGCTTTCTATGAATTCTTGGGCCTTTAACGGATTCCATTTTTTAATATTTTGTAAGTTTTTAAAACTTTGATTATTTGTTGAATCTGTTTTTTCTTCCCTAATCGGTTGAGACGGATTAATGCTAACACGAAACGGTGAATGGACATCGGAAAATAGCCTTGAAAAATCTAAAATACTCATATTTACAATGTTTTTTAAAAATTCTGAGTTACAGATAGTATAATCTACTACGCTTGCATTTCGACATGTTAAATTACCTTCTTTATTGTCACCTATTCTTCCATTTACAATAAACAAATCATTCCCCCTACATAAATTAAGTAAAAGATAATAGCCTCACCGGACGCAATTACGAACGAAATAAAAAGTATGTCCCCTAATTGTTCCTTCAAAACATGAATTAAACAAATGCTTTTATAAATAGATACCCCGCTAAATTACTCGTGTTTTGGGAGAAAATTATTCATGCGCAGTTGTTGAATGTTGCAGACGACGGGTTTTCATATTTGTAAACAGAAAACGATCGACAATTGCACTTGGAATCTATCGCTAAAATTCATTGAGGTTCGCATATTTTGTTATCTTATGCCTGTAATTGGAAAGAATATGATCTCCTGGTTCTATGCATATGTAGAACACATTGAAATTAAAACAAAAACAGTCAATATAATACATTTTCCTTACCTTGATCTATCCCAAAATGTCAAAATCCGTGATGTACCTTATTCATTGAAGAGTCCAAGGAATTCCGAATGCAAACTGGCACACATTTATGGTATGAATAAAGGAAAGATTTTTATGTCATGTGTATTATATACAAATAGATATGTGAACGTAAATGAATGAATGCTCATTCAATTTTAACAGTTGTCATTAAATAATTTACACTAGAAAGGTTATTATGATGTCGTTCGAAATTGTGTCCGGATCTAGGTCACAGAGTGACTAGAACGGGGTCATGAAAATCTGTTCCAAGTTAAAACCCGTAACAATGCATTGAATAATATATGGGCTATGATTCAAAAGGAATATTGATGTTTAATCTGAAATATGAACATGCAATCAGCTTCATCAATTTGGTCAAATTTATAAATTATTATCAAATGCCATGGTCAATATCATCGAAATTGTTCGTAATTGCGTCCGGTGGCGGTGAGGCTAACGTGTACGGATCATCGTATTATTGAAATGTTAGGACTTCGTCCTTCAAACAGGTTGCCTGTCTCATATTACAATGATTATGGTTTGATTACATTGATTGGAAGATGACAAAATTTTATGAAACAATAACAAATTAAAATTTAATCATACCATTGACAGTAATATTTGCATTCGAATGTATGCTATATAACCACAGGGGCTAGGTGCGTCCGAAAAAGAAAAAATATATATATATAAAAAAAAAAATATTATTTTTTCGGACGCACCTAGCCCCTGTGTATATAACAAGCACAGTGACCCATCAGTTGTAAAATAATAATAATGGTCGAATTTCAGAGAGGATTTATATAAAAATATATATACACCATACACATAAGTTTACACTTGAATTCTTTTCATTAAATAGTTATTATTATGTATCATTTATTTATTAATTTATTATTATTATTATTTTCTTAGATTTGTATGTTATGCATATAATTTAATAGGTAAATACTTATAGGTATATGCATAATATATATTATTTAATACCACTATATTGGATGTAATAATACAATGTGAACTTGGAAGAGGGCCTGGAGGACAAACCTCACTCCCAGATAACAATTTAGTTCTAGTTTCTGTTAATGACATCAACAGTTTTATGACATAATAATTATATTTTGATTTGAAAGTAACCAAATAAATTTAGATTTGTACATGTTCAGCAACAATGGGGTATTGAAGACAGGGGAGGTGATATCTCTGTGTACTGTATAACCAGTTGGTATACATTTTGAATATTTTTCACGAAATTTTGAAACTAGAATAGGGAAAGTTATATATTATTTCTGTATTACTTTTAACTTTTGGTTTCATTTTTATATTTTAATATCCGAACGTTATCGGATTAAGATGAATGTAAGACCAGAAACATGTAAAACAATTTAAAGGGATATTAAAGCTCATTTTGGTAATTTTTTGTATCTCACGAAAACCTGCAATTGGTTCAATAAATGATATTTATGAAACATTAACCCGGTTTTTATCGGGTTGTACTAAACTACCAAATCGAAACGCAACAAAATTTACTAAAAGGCAAAACGAAACGAAACGAAATTTACTATAATGCGAAACGAAATGAAATGAATACAACAAAACGAAACGAATTATACTAAAGTGCGAAATGCAATAGAACGAAATGGAATTTAGCGAAACGCGATGAAGTTTTCCCTATAATTAGCATTCATCAGAAGCAAAGCAGTTCTCATTATTAATTAAAAACTCAGAATTCAATGTAATCTAGCAGCTAATAGTTACAGTGACAATACTCTGCCTTTGAAATTCTCTGATAGGCATCGGTTACGGTTCCATCATAATACCCGTAATTAACAGAGCAGCGAACATGTTTCAAGTACTATATACATTATCTGGCGTCAAAAGAAATTAAATATCTTAAGACACTGAGGATCATTTATTATGATGAAAACCCTGTGGCTTCACATGCAAGCAAATAATGGGGTTTCCACAAACATGGGTATTGTCTATGTAGCCCCTGTCCAAAATAAAGCGGGCATACATTTCATGGTGAATTTATCAGACCACGAAGTGCAATGTCATAATAATAAAAGTAGTTATTAATAATAATAGTTTTTTTCGAAAGGAGCTTCTGTGCTAGTACTGTAAAATTCAATGCTGATTTCACAAAAGGTACATCGTATTGATTTGATTGATTTTGATTTTTGGTGTTTAACGCCACTTTCATCAATATTCAGCTATATCATGCAGAAAACCGTCGGTCCTGACCGACAGAAATGCAGTAGGACCGACGATTTCAAAATATATATCGGACCGAATGTCCGGTAAAACATAGATATTTGAAAGGACCGGCGATTGAAATTTATTCCCTCCCAGTTTCCACTGCCAATGGCATTAAATTCCGTTTTCAGTTTTATTAAAATGTCAGACAGAGACTTGAAAGGAGTAGGGCCACGAAGGGTGGAATTCGGCCCTATCGTCAAAACATATTTTTTCATCATATTCTGCTAATATATGCTTGTTACTATTGATAAATGTGATTTTTTAGCATTTTTGTCCATTTTGGGGCCAAAAAACTAACATTTGATGAAAAATCCCAAATTTCTGGACATTTTCAATAATAAATAAAAAGAACAACTAATAATGAAAATGCATAGTGAATAAGGTTTATTTCCAAGTCATTTTTGTATTAATGATATATTTTTTGTAATGTCAACATGTACCGGTAATATGGCTCTTTTTTTGGTAAAAATAGTAATTTCTTTATGAAAATCACAGATTTTAGGTAAATATTTAAAAAAAATTATAACATCGGTTTTCAACATTTAAGAATAAGCGGAACTGTTGATAATATGATTATGTTGACAAATATGTACACACATTTACAATCTAATTGTTAAAACACTGTATTTTGGGGCAGAAATTACATTTTTGAGTAAAAAAACACAGATTTTTGGAAAATATTTTTCATATATTTTTTTTTAGCTCATTTTAACATTTCTCAATATTTCAAACTGACCATTATGAAGGTATATAGACATATGTTTACTTTATTTACATTTTTTCAGATTATTTACAATATTTTAGGGTAAAAAACACATTTTTATACAAAATTACATAATTTTTTATTTTTTAAAAAAAAAGTTGTAATTAAGTTCATTTGATCATATTTTAACATTGACAACTGCCAAGTATGGTAAGATGTAAACGTTATTTATATCATTTGCAATTTGTGTTCAATTTAAATACTACATTTTGGGATAAAAATACACTTTTTGATATTAAAAAAAAAAAATTATGAAAAATATTAAATCAGACTTATTTTTCAACATTATGGATGTATGTAGAAAATTGTTTTCTTCATTTACAATTTACTCGGTTTAAATTCTATTATTTGGAGTAATGAATAAATTACCACATTTATTCTAAAAGGCTGTTTAAATATGAAAAAATATAAAACCTTAACAGCAGTACTAAAGTAATAATTTTTTGATTAGAAAACGGAAAAATCTAAATATTTCGTAAAGCGTAGATTTTTTTTTAACGCATCCAACGAGAGTTTTGTCAGGAATTTTACTACCATTTTGGAATTGTATAAATATTTACGGTTGAAATTATTCTGAAGGCCCTGCTCATCTGAAAAATTACCAATTTTTGGCGTTATTTTGGTCTTTATTTCAGGCTAAGTTCTTCAAAATAGGCCAAGTTTGCTCGTTAAATGTGACAGCCAACTCACCGTGGACGTAATCCCATATAACAATAGGAACGACGGTGGTCCCGCAGCTGGTCTATTGTC
Organism: Bathymodiolus brooksi; assembly: GCA_963680875.1. Lineage (NCBI taxonomy): Eukaryota > Metazoa > Mollusca > Bivalvia > Mytilida > Modiolidae > Bathymodiolus > Bathymodiolus brooksi. The sequence goes on from OY804575.1 coordinate 63,687,163, forward strand.
TCTCGTCGAAGTGCCGGAGAAGGCTATTGTTCCCTTCATGGTTAATGCATTTGACTACGTGACATTTATACACATGCTTACCTGAAATTTACCTCGAAAATTTTGAAAAAAACTTGAAATCATAAATTTCCATAATTACTGATTTTTAATTTGACCAAGCTATTTCAATCTTTCTGAAATAATTCGAAAAAGAACGGTCTTTTCTGCTAATAAATTCACTGAAGTTAGACATAGAGTACACAATTATTGGATATGAATAAAATTTTATAGGTAAAAACGTTATGTACAATCTGTCATTTACAACCGGTATACCCGTTCAATATGTAATCATGTTGGACTGGATTCAGCTTTCCTCGTCGCTGGACTCGTCGTCATCAAAATCAATTATTATTGGGGGAATCTCACTCCTATCAATGCAATTCTCTTTCCCATACTCCTTTTCTATTTTTAATACATGGTCTTCTGCCTTCGCCCAAACTTCCTTTGTAATTCTGCCAAACCCCCCATAAACAAGTTCTTTCACATCCTTCAAACGAAAAGTTGTATTGTTTTCTGCAACAAACCCTTTAACCTGTGCCCAAATAAGTTCTATGGGGTTCAATTCGCAATGGCGAACAGGGGTTCTTAGAACTTCGTGACCGTGTAGGTTGGCAATTTTATCAGTTTTAAAAACGGAAAGGAGTTTCTTAAATTTGATTTTTTCATAAAGTTGTTTTTTAGTTTCAAGGGGCTGAAAAGGAATGTTGTGTTTTGAAAGATAATCTTGTAAGACAGCTTTTCTCTGATTAAAGTTTGGCACAACAGTTTCTTCAGTCTTGATGTTGTGATAACTGGCATTATCTAAAACGATAACACTTGGGCTTTTTAATGCTGGCATAAGCTGATTTTCGAACCAGTTTAGAAAGATGGGCCCGTTCATTTCTTGGTGATAATCCCCATCTTTAGCTTTGGCAAGAAAAACCAAATCACACCAATCAATCAAACCCCCCTCACGATTACTAGCGTGCAAAACTATCAACCTTTTACCTTTTCCTGAAGGGATCTCTGGGGCATCAGAACCATCAACTGGTAACCACATGTAGTCAGTGGCATGATTCTGATTAACCCAGGTCTCATCCAAATATACAATTTCATACCCATCCTCTCGAAACTTCCTGATTTTTCGGAGGTAATTACACCGATCATTTATTACTGACCTCTGATCATATAAAAGCCTCCTATTATCGCCGGATTTTTTGTACTTATAACCAAGATCTAATAAAGTTAAAGTAAGCGTTGATTTCGAGATTTTAATTGTATCTTCAATTTTTTTCATAATTTTTGAGACTGTTGGGGCAATTTCCCTGTTGTACATGCTATGAACGGTCCGTTTAATAACGCAACGGTCAAAATCATCAAGAGTTTTCTTTCTTTCTTTCGGTCTGTTGGATTCAGGAGGACTTTTACCGTTTACAACTCTATACACAGAACTGTAAGATATGCCAGCAGCCTTGCATGTTCTTTTAATCAAATTATCTGGGGAATAAAATGGTCTTCCCCTGGCCTTCTCAAGCTGAAAAAACTTGAATAGATTTAACACAATGTTTTTACAATCTTTTGACAAGTCCTTTGTTTTACCCATTCTTGCGATGTTTATATACATGTTAAGATGTCAAAAAATAGGTTTATGAAGAAATTTTATGTGAACTTTTAGAAAGATTTTAAAGTTTAAAAATGGAGTGTCAAAAAATGCCTGTACACGTGTCTCTGTCTCTATCAAGGTAAGATTTACCTGGCTGCTACCTCTAGTTAGTTTACTCCCACCTCTATTTTGGCGGTAAAAATCGGGGAAAATGTCAAATTTCAGATGAGTGCAGCAATAATGAAAGGTTATTGTTAGATGAAATGCATATTTTAAAAATGGTAGTAAAATTCTGCACAAAACTCTCGTTTACTGTGTTTTAAAAAAATGTATTGTTTTCGAGAAAACTCAAATTTTCCGTTTTCTAATCAAAAAATTATTACTTTAATACTTATTACTAGAATTATTTCAACTGCAAAAAAAAACCCAACAAAAAACAAATAAATGTTATAGAATCATTATTATATTATAAGGTGTTTCTAATAATATGGTAGGATCTCATTCCTCTATAACACTTTGGTCACTATCAGTGTCATCAATCATATGACTAGCATCTTCTAAGTGTTCCCCCCAATTCCTGACTCCGTAAGATATATGCGGTTTGTGCCTTGCATATCCAAGGTACCACAAGATGGACGCGATGTGAGAGCATACTCCAACAACTCGTGCTCCTGCTCGACATTTGCAGTACCATGCGGTAACTTCCGTTGGGCTGTACTCGATCCAGGTTTTCATCTTCCACCCTTTGCCTCAGTGTATTAATTTGCCATGTGAGATATAACATTTTTACTCCTTAAAGCTTCATCATTATCATAACCTAAACATAAATAAAACAGTTCAGGATAGAGTCAAACCAAAGACTATGAAATTAGTATTTATTGCTTATTGGCTAAGCTCACGGCATTAAGGAGAAAGAGCAAAGGCTGGTTGCCTCGGAATCAAAATAATGTGTCCAAGTGGAGCGACATGTCTACCCACGGACTGTTGTTTCAGTGAGCTAGCACTATACAAATCCAACTCAACGTGCTGGTCTAGTACCAAGCGGACTTCATCATCATCTCATTGAAAATTAACTTGTTCTTGCCATGATATAGCTGAAAAATTACTGAGTTAGGTTAGTTTTTAACTAGCAATCACTCTCTTTTCAGTATAAACGTTATGGGCCTCTTTTATTTTGTCTTTCAACTGTCTTTAGGCTTTTTACCTTCCCCTTGATTAAGTATTTACATTTTATGTGTCTTACTGAATATCGCAAGCCATGTTTTATCTAGCTTCACATTGCAGTTCTTTACCACTTTTTGATCTCTTGAAATCCAAAAATTAAAATACTTGTCAAGGTTCAAACCCCTGACGAACACAATGGTACACAATCATTCCAATGCAAATAAACGTACCGACTTTGAACATTTTTATCTATTATTATTTATTTATTTTTAGATTTTTACTTGACTTTACCAATTCACATTTCTTTGGTTACTTATTTATGTTTACACAAAAAAAACCAACAAACAAACAAAAACAGTGCAAAAATACACATACTTCATCAAGATTTGAACCCCCCACACCGAGATGACACCCTTTCTGATTTTAACAACTATATAAAGTTTTATATCATCATGTCGGCATCACATGAATTTACAATTTTTGTTTTCTCAATTTATTGAAAAGGGACTGAGAAATTGTCGGCTATACACACGCAATCCCTTATTACGAGGTCATGCTATATACAGACAATGGACAAAAGTATTCGCACACTTCCAATTTCAGTGGCGGATTTAGAGGGGGGCGTGCGCAAAGCATATGTTATACAACGTTATTTAAGCAGTTCAATAAATAACTTTTTCATGAATGGTTAACTCGTGACCTGTAGTAAAATATTCTTACACGTTGGATGTGTTCGCTGATTCATATATGTATTCGCCGTCAGTAGTTCAAAGATTATTCCATTCTGATTGGTTCCGTGGTACCAGACGTCAACTATTTTCTCACGCTAATTAAACATTATTTCTGCAGTCAATTTTACAACTACATGTACACGTGCTATTTAGAAATTATAAAATGGACGAAAATTCTAGTCCAAGAAAACAAGCAAGATTGGATACATTTCTGATTCCTCGACAAGACGAGAAAAGTCAAAGGTAAACTAAAAAGTAAATTCAATCAATACTTCGAATAATTAATTTAACAATTGATCTCATTTATAAAACATACAACGAAAACTTATAACGAGAGAATCAGATGATGAAACTGAGACAGTGTGTAGAAACTTGAGTGTCCCAAGAAAATGGTCACTTCTCTTTAAATAATGGTTCAAATAGTTCTTGAATTCGAAATTCTGCAATTTCATATGAAAAACAAATATAAGTTTGATTTGTATACAAATACCCGAAAATGTTGCCTTTTACTTTTCAAGTAAAGATCAGTAAAAATATGCGTTGGCATATTGTACATTAAAATACAAAAGTAACATATTAATTAAAAAAAAAATTAGCGGCAATTTATTTGTAACAATCTCTGCATCTGCCCGAGGTATCTGCACAAGAAAGTGTGAACAAATCCTTTGTCCGAGTACGTTTATATTATTTATATCTACCAATGGATGTCTGTGCAATTTTTTTTACACATTTTTAACAAAAAATTCTGACTACAATTTATTTGTAATAAATTAATATCTACAACTGCACATGAAAGTGTGAAAATAATCTCGACAAAATGGTTTATGCATATCTCACACCTGATTTCCGTAAACATATATATATATATATTTCTCGAGAACTTTGATACATTTTTTTGGTTTTATCTTTTAGTGTAATGAGGTTTTTATGCCCGTTGCTCAAACACTTGATGTCCGTCCGTCCGTCTGTAAGATTTCTGCAATCCACAACTCCCCTGACTGTAACCACGCAATTGATTGACTTAAACAATATAATGTACTTGAAATACATTGTAGTTGTGCACAATGGTTTTTAGATTTTTCATTGAAGGCCAGATGGAGGGGGTGGGAGGATGATTCTGCAATCCGCAACTCCTAAATAACCACTCAATGGATTGAAGTGAAACTTAAACTACAATTTTGACATACAATGTAGTTTGCTCACCACGGTTTTATTTTTAGAATTGGAGGTTAGAGATAGGAGGGAGATTCTGTATTCTGCTTTTTTTGGCGTAAAATCATGAATTTTCACACGAAATACCCCAAAAATATTTCGCGCCTCCCTCCGCTCGGCGCAATTTTTTTTAAGTGCGCCCACCCCTAACTTGAAATCCTGGATCCGCCCCTGAATTTACCCTATATATTTCATATAAAACTACAGTTTTTCAAAATATTATCTTGAAATTAATTCACGTCTGATTTTAATCATTATTTTATCAAGGATAGCAGAAAGATATGTAGTTTATAGTAGTAATTTTTGAAATAACTTTTTGAAGCATGTTTTTCAAATCGCAATGATTTAAACACAGACTTAAATAATTTGTCTACAAAGATATTATCAAAGCATTGTATTTCGAAAGAAATTAATTCAGTTGCATGTTTAGCTTGTATATTCTCAAAATGTTTATCATAGAAAATTATTTTGAAATTATACAGTAAAACTACATCAAATTCTGTTTTTATTGATATAAAAATTATCGAAATCGGGTGTGAATTGACTTCAGGATAAGCTTCTGAAAAATTGTAGTTTTATATGAAATATATAGGGAAAATTGGAAGCGTGCAAATACTTTTGTCCATTGTCTGTGTGTATATGCAATTTATTCATACATTTTGTTTTCACTTCAATATATTCCAAGTTGCAGACGACCTCTTCAGCCATTACAAATACTGATAAATGAATACGTTAATATTATTAAATACGTATGCAACTTCTAGATATGATAACATCTTCATTTTAAACAATATGTCATGTATACATGTATATGAACACCCCCGTATATGTTTGAGCTAAATCCTTCATACTTGAGTCAGTAGTTTTCATGAGTTTGCCATGGCTCGATCGTTATTACTGCAAGCAAGAGAACATAGTAATATACCCGGTCCCTATTCACCGAGTGACGAAAAATGGGATAGAAACTATATATATTTCTAGCATGAATAATATTCATGATATAACTTTTAATGTTTTCACAGAAAAAAAGTAAGTAGAAAAAAAACACAAAAAGGAGATCTATCATAATGATATTTACTTCAACTAAGAATTATCTGCCATCAGTGAGTTTTCAAGTTCGGTATTCATGGTATAACACAAGCACACAAACATTTTACTAAAGAAAATTCACTCGAGAAGCAGACTTTTTTTCAAACATTAGTTGACGATGAAACCATCTCCATGCGTTGGAAGTCAACTTGCATATGCTAGGTGCGGATAAACGTGAAACATGCGTACATGCATCCCAGACATGCGTGCATGCGACTCTTCCCCTTCTTTTTTAAGAAAAAAAAATACGAGAATGAAATAAAAAAAACTGTCCACATTAAGAGACCAGAGCAGACATGCAGTGTACATTTTTTGAATATGTATTCTGACGATGGTCCTGGTTTGATAATTTTGTCATTTGGGAGCCGCAATCGGATTACAGAATCATACCATTTTATATATACATGTACTAGGTTTACAATAAAAAATGTGTCGTACTTCACATTATATAGAAGCTTAATTATGCTAAAGGAAATCTCCATGTTTTTTTAATTTTAGTTTCATTTTAATCGTTGGACCGCGGAAAACGTTGGCTCAAATTCACGTGATACGTAACTACAATTTTCTAAATTTCGAAGTGGCCGCATTCATCGATCAAAATAAATTTGAGTGACAACGATTTAATATTAAAATAGCTTTATTTTTAGCACTTTTTTATTTTGATCAACGCATGCGGCCACATCGAATTTTTACAAAATAGCTAGAAATTTTGACAAAAGTGATCCGTTTTCGGCTTTCCGGGTGTTAGAATTCCGGAATACTTCGTCAAATTATATAATTTGATCATACTCGATAAACTTCAATACCAGAAGGAAACTTTTGGGAGTAAAGCACGTTTCTGCGTTCATTTTGAAAAAAATGTCATTTTACAGGGCCAATATTGACCATTCGTGGCCTTTGTCCTTTGTTTATTTATTCTATCAGACCGACACGTTCCTCTTTGTAATCGAAACTCCTATACAAATGCAGTCGGAAAGCAAACTCATTAATGGCGTCGCTAGTAAAACCACGGGTCACGTGATTCTCATTTGAAAATGTTGACATTTTCGTCGGTCATGAAAATCATGGAAAATTGTAGAACAAAGACCTCGTTTATTTATACCGTAGAAAATATCGAAACGTCTTATATTGTTTTCTTTTCAGCAATAATTACTTCCACGATTTGTTTATTAGATTTGAGTTAAAACGGGAGATTATTATTAAAATTTTGATGATTTAGAGGGTGACCCCCTCGATGGAATGTCGCCATCGCATTGAAATAAAATGCAAATATATTAAGTTTGCAGTATAGTGACATTCCCAAACTTCACACTGCGCTAGGTTATATATTTATTTAACGAAATGTTTCTATGGTACACGTTTTTATTCATTAATAAAAAATTGTGTCAGCTTTTAGTGCCGAAAAATTGTCAGCCAAGAAAGATAACTCCGTACCATCGCATTGAAATAAAATGCAAATATATTAAGTTTGCAATAGAATGACATTCCCAAACTTCACACTGCGCTAGGTTATATATTTATTTAACGAAATGTTTCTCTGGTACACCTTTTTATTCATTAATAAGAGTTTCTGTCAGCTTTTAGTGCCGAAAATTATTCAGATTCAGAAAAATTGTCAGTCAAGAAAGATAACTCCGTATGAATTTCCGTATTTCTAAAAATAAATTTAGAACTAACCTAATGACTTAAAAACACGCTGTGCACAAATGTTAATGCCGATGCAGGCTGCTATTTTAATAGCATATGCATATAATTAACAACAAATTTTGGAATATACAAACATTTATATATGGTCTCCTATCCCCAAAAGAAAGGATAGGCGACTAAAATGTACAGGTCCACCGGTTTTATTCTAGCAATTCAAGAAAAAACATTTCTATATCCTTTTGATGAATCATGAACAGAACTCGTGTAATTTTTTTCTAGGCATGAAAATAAAATTCAATATAAAGATAAAAAAAAAATGTATAAATATTTAAAGAAAATGTATATAGTCATCTGTGAAAAGTATTGGGAAATGTAAAAAAAATCCCTATATAATCAACCAAAACCATATTTTTTCAAAAAAATATTGTGAAGTAATTTCTGGATAGATTTTAACAAATTTTACACCAAAACATTCAGAATTGTCAATGTTTTGATTGTTTATTTACTCATTATGTTGTTATAAGTTATTTTTATTTGTACATAATTTAAAAACAACAAATAAAAATTGATTTTGATTTTCCTATACATTTCAACTAAAAATAAATCCTAAAAATTAACAATCATGGAAAAATTATGTACAAATAAAAACCACTCGTATAAAGATTTGAGCAAATAAACAAACAAAATATAGACAATTCCGAATGTTTTGGTGTAAAATTTGTTACAATCTATCCAGAAATGATTTCACAATATATTTTGGAAAAAAATATGGTTTTGGTTGATTATATAGGGATATTTTTTACATTTCCCAATACTTTTGACAGATGACTGTACATATTAGTTTTCAAGTGTATTTCTTTCCCATAAACTATTAACAGATTAAAAAGTACAAAATTTTTTATGAAAGTTGAACAAATCCTAAGTACAATGAATTATTAATTTAATAGAAAATGAGATTAAAAAAAAGTATATGCCAGTCTCCATGATATGGCAAAACCCAGCTTAATGAACCTCCATATTCTGATTTTAATTTTATTAAATGGTCATAAGATTTCCTGTCCCCAACAACAACTTGATACTGAAGCTTTATCCCAATCTGAAACTTTTTGTGAAGAATATTCAAAGTTTTCAAAACTGTGGCTTTTGAATCTGCTGTCTCATCTAAAACTTCAATTGAACAAAACTCAGATTTTTCAGTGTCAGTTTCAGAAAATGAAAGAAAAGTGTTAAGACTTGGGAGATCTACATGTATATCATTTTCCTGTACCAAATATTTCAGAAAACTGTAAGCTGACAATTTCTTCTCGAAACTTTCCCATGCAAAGGTTTCATCACCCGTTTCCTTGAAATCTTCCAAACTTAAATGGGAGAATGTATTGCCTCTAATGGGAGAGGGTTCACCAATTTTGTCTTCTGGTTCTTTCAGTGATTTAATTAAAGCTGTTTTGTCAACTAAATCCTCAAATTTTTTGTACAAATCTGGCAACAATAAAGCTTTGTTGGATAAAAAGTCACTGACTACAAATTCTAAAACAGGATAAAACAGTAACGGTCAAGATTGTCAGAGTCTACATTGCAATATTCCACCGGATCAAACTGTGAAAACATTTAGTTAACTGGTAGTCATCAGTTTTTGAAAGTTCACTTAGAGAATCATCAGACCTCACAAATTTGTTAAAATTATTATAACATGCAAGGCATAAAATGGTTTTGCCTGCAGACAATGAACACAGGGCCGAGGGTCCCTGCCACTTTGGGCTTCAGAACAGTTAAGTTTTTTTTGGGCATTACTACTACTAAGTCAACTATGGTAAAATCAGTCTTGCAAAATACAGTTGTTTAATCAATTAAAATATCATATATGCAGTTACATACAGATAACAAATTTAGCCTACTTTCTATTTATAACACACACACTGGCAGGTTTTTGTTTTCAGAGTCACATTCATTCAATCATTGTATACCTGTTACACATAAATTCATAATTCATTTGCAGAAGAAAATCAGGTAAAACTTAAGTCAGCATTCCTAAATATATTTGATAAACTAATTGCCTTTGAAATAATCGCCACATTAGATATGTACAAGATTAACTGACAGCAAACGGGAAAGGAGTCTAAACAAAGTGTATTGACGAAACGGGGGAAAGGGGGGAGGGCATAATCTGATGTAAACAATGCAGTTTTCTTGTAAACTTTCGGTTAAAATATAAAGATATTAATAAATCTAATAAAAGGCAGACATATACAGACTGCATGGGTGTTTTGGAGGAGAAATGTTCACCAAAATGGGCAAATTTTACACTAAAACAAGGCGAAAATTAAAAAAAAATATGCCTCGTTGAATTTTCTTTCAGGAATGATTTCCATTCAGGGTGACGGAATTTCCAGTTGAGAGAGCATTTACTATTGGTTGATGTTGCTATATCACTCCTGTATCATCAATTTCATGTCCTAATATAGAATTGTGTCAGCTTTTTCATTGGCCGAAAAATGTAAACAAACCGAATCTCGTGTTTTTACACATTCTAGAATGCACGATTCGAAACACGTTTTTGACTAATATAAACCTCGGTCGCTTGTCTGATATAGCCAGTCATTGCAAAAAATATATATATATTTTATAGAAATCACGTTTCTATCACAATTTTGTCTATTTAATACTTTATTTCACGTTTATCCTACAACGGCGCGAATGAAAAATTTTGCGGGACTTGTAAAGCGGCACCTAGCGAGATTTTTTGCGGTTATCGCCCCCTGTTTGCGTGGTTTTAGAATCACTAGCTGTAACGGTCAAATCATGGGTTTGCTTTCCGACTGAAATGTACGTAAATGTAAACATCCTTTTAGTAGGAAACAGCACCTGCAAAACGTGGAACATTAAAACTGAAATATATTACTGAGCACAGAAATAAGTTGACTTCCACACTCCCCAAGTATCAAAGATTGTTTGTGTTTAATTAAATATGTTTTGAGATGCTTATATATTGAAGATGACAGCAGATTCATATTCTTAACTGAAATTAAAAATTTAGGTAAACCGGAAACTGACATTGATGTATAATATTCGGAACGTGATCGGACCATTAGATACGGATTGTTGGCTATATCTGCCTTATCTTTTTAGATAAAAATATGTATACAGAAAAACATTTAATTGAGTTGTTTAATGATCATGACTATAGGTAATCTGGCATTCAGTTCTGTAACACAAAGCCCATGGGTAAGACAGAACCCCAGTTCCTGTCTGACCCAATGTCAGACAGAAAAAAAAAGTTTTCGCCAACTCTGTAATACCGAATGTTTGGTATAATAGTTACCTCAGATTTTGTTCGAAAGGCATTGATCAGTGTTTAGTTTTATTTTTAAATTACATAATTTTCATTGTACCCCTTTTATACATTTCCGGTTTCAACCAAACCCATTGTGAAGACGATCACGACACGATTGGTTATTTGTATATATATTAGCCAATGACATGACGTCTTTCATACAACCATTGACCTATAGTACAAGGTCATCAAAACAACAAAACTCGAGACACACTATAAAAGACATAACATATACAATTTTGAACAACACTGAAAACTGAAAATTGAATTACTTTAACCTCTATAAAAACCAGAGGTGAAATCAGGTGCCTAATTGCTAATACTATGGTAAATCACTCTAAAAAGGCCAAACTAAACATTATGCATGTGACAGTGAATTTTTGGGGATATTTTTTTTCGGTCTGACAAGATTTTCATGTCTGTCAGTCCGAATGACTGACAACTTCTCAGCAAGTTTCAGGAAGTCTGATCATGGCGACCAGTTTTAGTGGTGGAAGAAGCCGGAGTACCCGGAGAGAACCCACCGACCATGGGCAAGCAACTGGTAAACTTTATCACATGCGACTGCGAGTCGAGTGCACCCTTTTTTGTAATTTACAACGCCGGGCGCGAACCCACGCCGTGTTGGTGATAGGCTTGTATGAGTTGTTAGATAATCCAACTACCCAACTCATTGAGCCACCCAGGGGCTGTCAGTTGACTTTCATTGAACGCTGTGGAAGTCAAACAGACCTCTCATTTACTTGATGTCTGCAGGTTTCGGTTCTTCCTCTGACAGTTCGATGGTTTCTTGAGGATTTTCCGCTTTCCTTCATCTTTAATACAGCCGGATTTGTACATAGTGCATGTACATCGGCATCAGTGGTATCTGGGGCTACTCGACTAGATAGTATGTATAGTTGTCCAGAGCCTTTTAATGTTTGGGGCTGAATTTGTCCCCCGGTCCGTGGTTCTTTCCCCCGTTTGCACTACACTGTAAATAATGTTCACATCACTATAGGGATGATCATGGAGTGGCATGTAAGTATTTCCTGCACCCCCTTTTAAGCTGTTAGACCAGACGCATAGGCTCTGAGGTCCGACTCTGGAGATACTACAGAAACCCTGACAGGAATGCCTGGATATCCTTCTTACCTCATTTATTGAGGGTGCTCCTTATAGAAAAGAGGATTCTACCTGGCATAATTGTCGTTGATAAATGTTTATTTTGTTTGTTTTGACGAATGGTTCATAAATCTTATACATTAAATTTGTGTCTTGAAGAATGGTTCATAAATCTTATACATGCATATCAGTATTAAATTTTGCTTAGACTTTTTCATCACTTCTCGTTCCATTCATGTTGTTCTTATTGGATTTTAGTATATTTTCGTTTAGTTTTGCATTTTAGTATATTTCGTTGCGTTTCGCATTTTAGTATATTTCGTTGCGTAATGTTTCGTTGCGTTTCGTAGTTTAGTACAACCCGTTTTTATCAATGAAACTTTGTAAAAGTGACATAATTCGTTGATAATTCTGTCATATCTTGTGGTCTTTGCCTTGAATTGAATTTTTGCTTCCTGGACAAAAATTCATTTCGACCCTTTTAAGTGATATTTTAACGATATTAGGGATTATATGGGCGTGCAAAGTATTTTTGGATTGTTTTTACAATTAAATTGAAAAGAAACAACCTTTGTCACGATTTGAAAACATATATGTTAAAACGAGCTTTAATATCCCTTTAATGCAATAAAATATTGTCGGTTGTTTTTGATTTAATGGGTTCAATCAACACGATGGTGCGAATGGGGTATCCCGTAAAACGATTCATGATTTATATATTTTGGCATGATAAAATTTTCTTTCAATTTGACACCAACAGTAGGCGGTAGCCACAGGCGCTTGTTTCATTCAAAAAATATATGCCCCCTCCTCTTCCTTACTTCAAGGTAAACATCTGCCCTTTTCCCCTTCCCCACTTCGCTGCAATATTTTTCGCTTATTTGTGATCCTTTCGCTGACCCAATTATATCGTTACACTCCCGATATATTTCTCTTTTCGACTGCCACATTTAAATATACCTACCGGGCCCCCCTCAGACGAATTGAACAAGAATATTCAGCGAAAGTCGCTTCGTCTACTTTTCAGTCATTGAAACGGATACAGCCACTTCCGGTCCGGTCTAAATTGATTTAGAAAATATAAAAAAAAAAGGTGCTTTAAAAATCAAATGTCAGTAATTTGGAGTTGAACATGTTTTTATAATCTGCATTGGAACAATTATCTGTATTTTAAAGACTTACTTTACATTTGAGAGGAGATGATCATGATGGCATTGTTACACATGATCGGTCTAGAGAATTCCGAATGCATATGAAAAATCCATCGGAAGTGGCTGTATCCGTTTCAATGACTGAAAGTAGACCAAGCCACGTTCGCTGAATATTCTTTTCCAATTCGTCTGAGGGGGGCTCGGTAGGTATATTTAAATGTGGCAGTCGAAAAGAGAAATATCTCGGGAGTGTAACGATATAATCGTGATTCAACCCGAGTATATTTTCGTTTTAAAGGTGTGTAATTCTATGCCTAATGTTTTGAATTAACCCATGCTTCATTGATCGTTTTACAAATAACTTCTACCCTTGCACCAATAAGATATTGGTTTACACATGTGTCTCATCATATCTTTTGCTCGACCTGCACCTTGAACGAGAATGTTTTCAATACTTGGATTTCTCGGGCAAAAAATCTCAGACTTGGGTCCTGATCATGATTTTGTCTGAATAAACCAGTTAAAATTTGGATTCAAATTCCAGCTTCCTCCACCACGTAGTCAAACCTTGTCGTCACGTTCCAATATATATTTTTTATATTAAAGGTAGAGTTATCTCTCTTTGACCATAGTTTAAATGTACTTTCAGAAAATGAATTCAAATCCTGCAACAAGAACGGTTAGCTACAGCACATCATCATCTGATATTAATGTTACAAACCAAACGGGAATAGCTTTTGTCAGTCAAGCTAAACCTGATGGAAAACGAAGACCAGACGACTTAGTTGTGACATCTTGCTTTGTTATGTTGCTATGTAATCTCTTATGTGGGATATTAGCATACTATTTTGGAGGTATTTACATCAATTTTTAATTCCACACCCATGCAATTAAATCATATTTTCTATGAATAGCTATATCAAAATCTTTCCATAATATGAGAAATAATTTGTTTTAAATACCCCCTTTTTGCCTTTCTTTTTATATTTTTTTCTGGTGTTAGATTCTTGATTGTTCCAAACTTTTAGTAAATTATAATATTTTTATGTGGAACACTTATTGTTTTTTTAAGTGGCAAGGAACTTGTTTTGAATTTAGTTCTTGGATTATGTCTGATGTCAGACAGTTCTTGTTAGCATTTTGACCCAAAGCAACAACAAAATATATATATATATATACAAGGCTCAAAAAAAAAAATAATAATAAAAAAATAGAGAATATCTTTATATATATAAATAACCATGATTCAACATAAACTTGTTTATTTTTCAGTTAAAGCCGATCATGCATGGCAGCTTGGAGATGAGGTGGCATCAAAACGTCATGCAAAGAAAGCCAAAATATGTGTTATTGTTGGTATACTTACTGGAGTAACCACATATGCTTTAACAATCGGTTTATATTTTTCATGAAAAGGTGATACCCACGAGGTACACAACTCGGGAATAGCTGGATGAATAATATCACCACATGATACATACTACTCTTCCAAAATCAAAAATAACAATATGGTGAACAAAAATGATTTTCATCTAGTTGCATTGGCGTAGCTTGGGTCTTTTTTGTAGTGAGGCAATTCGCCGAGCGTAGCGCGGCGAAAAAATGCTGGGGGAGGGGGGGGAGGGTCCGGAAATAAAAAAAAATATGGGCGCTTGAAACGCATTTTCCCGAGTTTAAATGGATAATTTATGATTTCAATAATAATTGTAAGAATTTTGAACATCTGAGTCCGAACAATAAGTTGATTTGGCTTCTTAGTAGTGAAGACACTCTGTTATTAAATAAACTTGCTGTCTTCCTAAACAAAAGTTTTGAAATACTGAAGAACCATACATTGCAAATTTAACCTTACTTAAAGATAAAATAGTATTCATGATATGAACACCATGCTATATCTGCATCATATTATATTTGTATAATATATATTTTTATGTATATCATAATATTAGCTATAAACGGCCATAGTTTGTCCTGCCTATGGGTGGTTTCCCCCCTGCAGTGTCGATCATCTATACTTGTTTTTATTCTTTTTATATATGTCATATATGTTACTAATCATCAAAATCATTGTAAGTGTAAAAATGCAAATGTCTGTAATTCTGTGCTCTCACGGGCTTCTTGATTGATTTAATAAAACTATTCTATTCTATAATAACCGAAATAACACGCAGAAAACTATTTCGATATGCGTCAAATGACTGTGTTTGTGAATTTATTTCAGAACCCAAGGAGTGGCTACATGAAGCTTCTTCCCGAGTTTCAGATATATCTGCAATCGAAAAAAACCGAGAAGATAATATAAGCTTGTATCTAAGAGCGGATTTAAGCCCGGGACACCGGGCGTGTCCCCACCCTGTTTGATAATAGTTTTCTCAATCTTAAAGCAAATATTTGAAGAAAACAATTGTAGCGCGCCCTCCTGTTTGAAAAATTCTAGGGCCATCCCTGGTATCAGCTTCCTAATTTGTTGACTGAATAATTATAATGGTTTTTTTTATTCGTGGCAGAGTCATGATTATCGACTGTCGTCTGACTCGAATGTCATTATGAGGTAACCCACTGTAGACTAGTTTAATTTTACCTGGTGCTGTCCTAGTGTCCGTGGACTCTGTTGTCTTCCTTTTTTTAATTAGGAACTTTTCCATTTCCACTTACTACATTATGTAACATGACGGAGCCAAAAGTTTTCGTAAACGATTTCAATTATGATGTAGAATATATTTTTATTTCAAACTTTGACAAAGGTTTTTATTTCTCGTATTTTAATCAACTTTTATAATATTAATCACATTAATTTTTTTACTGCAAAAAAATCTAGTGAGGCAGTTGCCTCATTGCCTCAATGGAAGCTACGCCACTGAGTTGATATTTTACATTAAAAAGTACATGAGGTACATAACCCAGGAATGGATGGTTGAACAATATCGCCACACACTACATACAATGTCTTTCAAAATAAAAAATAAAAGAATTGTGGTGAACAAAAATGATTGTCATCTAGTTTATATTTTACATTAAAATGCGATACCCATGAAGTACATAACTGGGAGTGGCTGGATGAATAGTATCACGATGACACACTACATACAATGTCTTCCAAAATAAAAATAAAAATTGTGAACAAAAATGATTGTCATCTAGTTTATATTTTACATTAAAATGTATACCCATGAAGTACATAACTCGGAGTGGCTGGATGAACAATAGACATGTTCAATAACTACGACTACAGTCAACAACGACACCGACAGGTAAATTGCACGGGGCTATATCAAAATGTATTTACAACATAATTTTTAAAAATCCATTTATTTACTGCTATATCGCCATTCAATCTGTCTGTCTGTCTGTCCATGTATATGCTTGTATCTGTTTTTATTTTTATTATTTAAAAACAAATATTTCCAATTCCTTTAGTTTTTATTTCTTCTTTTTTTTTTCAAATTTACGAAAAGGCAATTAGTTTGTTTATTTTTTAACATCATTAACGGTAAAGAACAATTAAAATAAAAACTATATTATGAATATTGTACCTGCTGTAGCTTCATTCGTATCTCCAGGTTGATCTGGATTTCAAACTTGTAGATAGGAAAGGTGTTGAAATGTAAAAAAGAAAAAGGTGTGCTCAATTGGAAAATTTTAGCTTTTTTTTTTTCGTTAGAAAATAACGGGATTTAGGAGCTAAAGTAAGCTTGGGAATCTATTCCAATGTCAAAACTATTTTTTATTCAATTAATATTTCACCGCAACGCTTAAGGAAAATAATTTAAGATTGGTAACCTTGAAATTTCTTTATCAATACATAAATGTAAAAACCAAGAAATCAAACCCTTTCATTTTATTCAATGTTGAAATATCTTCATGTTTCTATGTATAATGGATGATGATACAAAGGAGATAATTGCAACCCTTCTCCCGGCCCTGACGAGATGCCCACAACACGCAACAGAGTACCTTAGGCAGCTGCTGCAAATTTTACTTGTGATGATTCGGGCACACCCAGATCCCTTGCTAAGCATTGTCATAGAATTTCGAACTGGCAGATTGAAAATTGGGACGGATGCGATGTATTTTCCAATTTCTCATCGCACAGATACTCGTTTTATTTAGCCACTAGAAAAACCCCAGAAAGCCTTCTCCGTTTGAGTAGAACTACTCGACACTTAAATGAAACAGGACGAAACTACACCATATTACCAGTAGATAGAGTTATATTGTATATGATGTGGCTGAGATCCTACCCGTCTTATCATAATCTTGCTCTTATTTTCAATGTAAGTGTTGCTACGGTTCACAATGAGATAAATAGATGCATTCCGATCATAAAGAGAGCATTAAAACATTTGTGCAATGGCCAACAATAAACGAATGGAGAGAAAAGCGATGTTCATGGACTAAACTTGAAAGCGCAGTTGGTGTAATTGATTCAACATCTACAGAAATCTATCATCCGCAAATCGAACCACAAGAACTGTATTTTTCTAGGCATCGACATTTCCATGCAATACATACGCAAGTAGTTATTGACAACGCGGTTATATATATGCCGAGGTGCGATTTTTAGGTAATCAAAATGATTCAAAACAATTTAAAATAATGCAACAAATTGGTGTTAATGGACAACTACACTTCCCAGAAGACTGCGTACTTTTTGCCGATAAGATTTATCCAAATCGACACTCAACAGTTATGCTATTTACAACACAACAAATAAACCGAAAACCAGAACACATGAGGGACAGTTCAGTATTTATCAGATTATTGGGCCTGTGCATTGGCATACTGGGCACAAACCTTTTTTTCTTGTAGATTTTCTAAATTCCTCATGAACTGGGCACATACATTTTTCACACAAACTTTGTAAAAAAAAGTTTAAATAAACAAAATTCCTCTGATATCATGTTTATTCTATTGCATGTTCTGACTGGGCAATTAGTTTTTTTTTTGTTCAACAGTTGACTGGGCCTTAAGTTTATTCTATAAATTCAATTGCTGGGCAAATAGATATTTTGAAGAAGGTAAAACAAATGCACACCGGCCCATCAATCTGATAAATATTGAAAAAGTGTTCAGAAAATGCAACAGACCTGTTTCAGAGTACAGAATTCTAATTGAACATATGATCGGGGATTTTAACAAATATAAGGCATTGGGAACTTTGTGGAGACATCCACGGCGGCCGAAATTAGTAGACATTGTTGAAACGTGTACAGCTCTGGCAAACCGACGTCGGACAATATTTGATTAAACAAGGGTTCAATGCGAGATTGTTAGCTTTTAAAAATTCTTTACCGTTAATGATGAATTAAACAAAGCGAATTGTCTTTTCGTAAATTTAGAAAAAAAAGGGGGGGGGGGGAACTTAACGGAATTGGATTTTTTTTTTAAATAATAAAAATAAAAACAGATACATTGATATTGATTTAGGTAAAATAAAAATGCACAGAAAAAATGACATATAATTTGACATTCAGATAAATATGCTCGTTAAATGGCCATATAGCAGTAATTAAATGGACTAAAAAAAATCATGTTGTAAATACATTTTGATATAGCCCCGTGCAATTTACATGTCGGTGTCGTTGTAGACCGTAGTCGTAGATATTTATTGAAAATGTCTAAAAGGCCCGTTGTCACTATCAAAGTTTTCTTTGTACTTTGACAAAGTTTTTGATGAATCTTTGATAGTGACAACGGTCAAAGAAATCTTTGATGGAATAGAACTCTATCCTATTTTTCTTCAAACTTTGATGGATATCAACCAATCAGAATACTGTTTTGGAATGATGAGATGATGTTTACAAAACAAAAGCACATGGTAATAAAAAGGCAGGAAAGGGAAAATCAGTTGCCAGAAAACGCAATGTTACTGCAAGTCGTTCTGCCGCAGATATGGTTGCCCGAAGTTTGGTATCCTGTCTCTATCGGTGGTCTCACTTTCTCAAGGAGCATCTTGAATGTTGTTTTGTCCATTCTAAAAATAATTTCGGAACTCGTTTGGGTCTTCAGTGTGCAATTCTTTAAGAAGTGTATTGTATGCGCTTCTTTGTTTCCCTCTCGGCAACCAAGATCTAGTTGACATCCTTCTCACCCTTGCACGGTACCGAAGTCTCCTAAGGATTGCAATGCTCATTAGACATAAAGTGACAGCAATGTTTTCATGTTTACAAGATTTCCCTCCAATTCTTTGACAAAGATGATAAAAAAAAACTGTGATAGTGACAACAGACACTTTGTCCAAGTTTTCTTTGTCAAAGAAAACTTTGACAAAGTTTTTGATGAAACTTTGATAGTGACAACGGTCAAAGAAATCTTTGATCAAAAACTTTGACCAACTTTGATGGAATAGAACTCCATCCTATTTTTCTTCAAACTTTGATGGATATCAACCAATCAGAATACTGTTTTGGAATGATGAGATGATGTTTACAAAACAAAAGCACATGGTAATAAAAAGGCGCGAAAGGGAAAATCAGTAGCTAGAAAACGCAATGTCACTGCAAGTCGTTCTGCATCAGATATGGCTTCCCGACGTTTGGTATCCTGTCTCTCTATCAGTGGTCTCACTTTCTCAAGGAGCATCTTGAATGTTGTTTTGTCCATTCTAAAATAATTTCGGAACTAGTTCGGGTCTTCAGTGTGCAATTCTTTAAGAAGTATTGTATGCGCTTCTTTGATTCCCTCTCAGCAACCAAGATCTAGTTGCCCTCCTTCTCACCCTTGCACGGTACCGAAGTCTCCTTCTAAGGATTGCAATGCTCATTAGACATAGTGACAGCAATGTTTTCATAATTTGTGAGAGTTGGAGCCATTTTTTCGTGCTTACAAGATTTCCCTCCAATTATTTGACAAAGATGACCAAAAAATTTTGATAGTGACAACAGACACTTTGACAAAGTTTTTGATGGAAAACTTTGATAGTGACAACGGGCCTTAATAGTGGCTGGATGAACAATATCACATGACACACTACATTCAATGTCTTCCAAAATAAAATAAATATTGTGAACAAAAATGATTGTCATCTTGTTGGTACAAAAAGTTGAAGAATCAAATGATGTTTCATTATGTATTAACATAAAAAAAGATCTTGTTGTAAAGGTCTTCATTGTGTACCCGGTGTTTGACTGATAAAGTCTAATGTCATTAGTGATGTTTAGCTGTTATATGTAATGATGGAACTGTTTACCACATGTAAAGCTGGCCCTTTTTGTAAAAGAAAATTTGCATAGTATTTCATGGAATCGAAATAATGTCCTGTGCACTTTCAACATAAGTAATTCATTGCTGTATATTAAAACACCACATTAAATTAATTTCAACATATAAGTATTTTGTGACTGTTATTCCAGCAGCAAAGACTGATGTTTTTTCTCTTTAAATATCTCTATGTTAAAATAAACTTTACTAAAATTTTGATATATGCTGCAAGTGTAAAATAAATAAAATTCATTTTCCTTTTCAAAACAGAATAAACTGAAAATTATTTTATGTAATATTACAATCGCAGAAGAAACATATTTTTCAAGTTCACGTTCTTTTTCAAAACACAATAATATAAAAATTAACTTCCAATCATGTAATTTTATGTAATATTATAACAACAGAAAAATACAACATATTTTTCAAGTTTATATATAACATTATATCGGCAAGTCCTTCAAAGTGGTAAGTTAGGATTTCATTGATAAGAATCTCATTTATTGTTATTGTCAGTTTTGGGCATTATGTAATTTGTTGCAATGATCAAAATGTCTTTAAATATATACAATGTATTTGAATAAATCTATTTTCTTAATATATTTATGTTTTGTGTCATTTATTTTTGTATTATAAAAAATGTTAATTAGACCCGTATGCACATGTCTGGTGATTGACATATAGCATGTTTATTACAGAGTGACACATTTCATACAATTGACAAGTAGTATTGATAACAATATCAGCTGATTGTGGATTAAACATGTTTAAAGCTGTTAAAACTTCCTTGTATAGACACCCCCTAGAGATTTATTATGATTTGAAGTTTTTGTTCAACCTATTTCCACTTCTACCAAATTCTGCCCCCTTCAACAAGTTGAAAACTATGTAAAAGTACAATATTAATTGCTAAAATAAGAAAAAAAAATGGGTAATTTGGTTACAATTTTTGCAACTGTCAGATATACATTAACTTATTGTTTTAGCAGAGACTTGCAGAACTACACAATATTCAATATGACCATTAGCTAGAAAAGGACAAAGTCGAGAGGTTTCCAGAAGAAAGTGAAAACAAAAGTAAAGTTTACAAATTTATTAAATATATTAAAGCAACAGGGGGCAATTGATAAAAAAATAAATAAACAAGATAAATTGATAGTGCACACATCTACCAGGCACGTGATTTTTCTATGGCAGAATCTGTATATTTGTTGTATCACTTATTCTTAATAAGAATGGGAACCGCAGTGGTATAATGGTTAGCGTACTCGCCCCGATCGGGTCAAACGAAAAATTATAAAATTGTTTTTTGTTGCTTCTCCGCTAAGAACGCAGCATTAAGGAGAAAGAGCAAAGACTGGTTGGTTCGGAATCAGAATAATGTGTCCGAGTGGAGCGACATGTCTACATGCTGACTGTTGATTCAGTGAACTAGCACTATAAAAATTCAACTAAGCGTGTTGGTCTAATACAAAGCGGACCTTGTCATCATCTCATTGAAAATTAACTTGTCCTCGCCATGATATAGCTAAAAAATTGCTGAGTTGGCGTTAAACTACATATCACTCAATCACTAAGAATGTGACATACCACGTCTTTCAATTAATGTAATCCTCACATGAATAGTTTTGATTATACATGTACTCTTAACTAACATACAGGTATTTTAAGAATTTTAAGCGTGATTAGCTTGCTTTTTTTTGTCTTTTCCTATTTTTTGCAAAGTTGTGATTTATGTTGTGAATCAATTTTGTATCCTATCCGACTCACAGGCGCTCTGGCATGGAAAATACCACCCCCTTATTTAACTTTTTGTGTACATATTTATTTTCAATAAAATTTCTTTGTTATTTCATATCTTTTTCCCTATTCGAAATGAAAATTCCCAAGATGCAATTATTTAAAAGAAGAAACAAAGGATAATATATTACGTCCTTGGAAGAAAATATTTGGGGTTATGAAGTTTTCACGAATGTAGGAAAGAAAGTCACGAGAAAAAAAGTCACAGGAAATAAAGTCACAAGAAAAAAAGTCATAATTCCACGGTAAATTTGCCAACCTGGTAGTGATACAAAAATTGTACAAGGAAAGAAAGTCACAGGAAAAATGTCGCAATAGTTCAACCTTTATTATACATAGTTGAGGTGACTACAAGTTATATGTTCTTGAGACTTGGATATTGAAGTAGCCTGCTCCTTCATGGTTAGTCTGGCTTTGGTGTATGTCACATTGGTCTCACTTGGGTCATGGTTGTGGGACTGCCCTGTAGTTGGATTCTCATTCTGCCGTGATGTACTGATCGAACCCCTAAGCTTGCATCCAGTACTGGACCACTTCACACACTTCCACCACTGTTGTGTCTTCCGAGTAGCATGCTTGGTATACATGTACCCCTGGTAACAGAGTTTGGCACCTCCTTTGTTGCTTCTAGTGATTTCCATGGTTGCTATAATGCAGTGAGTAAATGTTTTCCCTTACATGAGAAAATGTAACGAAACCATACTTTTCCTCAAATTTCACTTTTAATTTGAAACCATTTTCTTGTTTTGGCATTATGTCTAAGAAAAATTTTCTATGGTTGTTTATTCCAGCATTTCCTATAGTGGACATACAATTAACTGCTAAAGAAACAAATAAGATCTATCAGCAGTAATTAATTTTTACAACTGTTAATGGAATGGTAGTATTGGGATTAATTAGGGGTTTTGAATGGCTTTGTCAGTCAACTTTTAACTAATTTGTTATTCCATTAAGTTCAATTTGAATAAAATCATACTAGAAAATTGTATAGAATTATTACACAAAAATATATTTTAATTTTTCTTCACCACCACATTTAAATATTAAATATAAATTATTACTTTTTTACTTAACAATGTGACACACATTATATAATTATAATTGTGACTTTTTTTCCTTTCAAATTTGTGACTTTTTTTCCTGAGACTTTCTTTCTGTTAACCGTTTTCGACGAGAAACTCATACTGCCGAACGTTTCGATTGCGTATCATCATTCGATGAACCGTGTTTCGTACGAAAAACGAGATCTCACCACTCTGCGAAAACAGCTTTAGACTAACAACACCATAACCCATACGTAATACATATTAATCTCCTTACAATACAATATATTTTATTCCAATTAAGGTCCCTCAAGGGGCAATAACAAATATACATTCATAATTATATTATCAACAGTTACAACAATACAGAATGGAGACATATGTTCTTAAACAAGACAATTCTAACTATTTAAATGATATATGTTACAAAAAATATATAAATAAATAAATAAATAAACCTAAAAAAAGCCAGACGGAAAGGTTCGAAAATGATTCTCGTGCAGCAGCGATAACTTAAGGCATAAAAAGCTTATGTATATGATAGAAAACCCCACGTTATATCATAAAACTATTAAAACCGCGTTGATACAGTATTACTGTCTTCACATCGATACACAATCTAATTAGAATTAGATCTACACACTTGCTCCCTATTTTCTATCGGGGTTTTTTTTGTCACTCTACTACACGAGCGACCAAAAAAAAAACGATAGAAAATAGGGAGCAAGTGTGTAGATCTAATTCTAATTAGATTGATCGATACATGGCCTTACATCTTTGGTACTTTCAGATTTAAAACGATCCTTAACTATCGCTCTAACATTTTACAGATATATGCTAATCAATCCCGAGGGTCGTCGTACGTGATCGTATGTAGTTGGGATTTATAACAACCTGTGAAATCAGTGCCTATCACCATTTACGTCGTGAGATCGAATCCCGTTCATGGCGAGGTGTACTCGATACAACATTATGTGATAAAGTTTGTCAGTGACTTGCGACAGGTCGGTAGTTTTCTCTTGAGTACTCCAGTTTCCTCCACCAATAAAACTGACCTCACGATATAACTGAAATATTATTGAAAGTGGCGTTAATCAACCTATCCACTTAATCAATCATATGAAGAGCTTAAGATTTACAACGAGGTGACGATCGTCGTTATTGGTTTTTCAATGGCTGTAACCATGGTAAATTAAATATCGTGGATGATAGAACTTTAATCTTTGACCCCTTAATAATGGCGTATCTGGTCAAAGGAAAAAATTGTAAATCTATTTTCCAGCTGGTCAAAGGCAAATACATAAGACCTACCCACAGCCAACAATCCACAAAAACACAACATATAGGGTCGAAACATGCAAATTGTCGTTAACATGAGATTGTATGAATATTGACACGAACAAGTTAAAATAAGAAAAAAGAGATGAAATAATAAAGAGATAAAGAAATTTTAATAAAAATAAATTTGCAAACAGAAAGTTAGAAAAAAGGGGGTGGTCCATGCCATGAGCGCCTGTGTTTTAGATACCTTAAACTTATGTCTCCTCTAAAAAAAAAAAAAACCCAATTATTTGACCTTGAGGTCAAAGGTCAAGGTCCCACGAAGATCATTACGGTACGCGACACACTGCCTTATGGTCATGCACCCACATACCAAATATCATTGACCTACCTGGAAAGACAAAAAAGTTATGGTCCATACAAGCTTCGCTGAGAAGAAGCGGAAGCGGCGGAAGAAGAAAACATCAAACTGAAAACAATATGTCTCCCTTCGTTCGAAGGGGAGACAAGATTAAGAATCAAAAAATACCACACCGTCAGAACAGACTTAGAGAGGTTTAATTGGGGGAACTAATGGGTTATTTCGTTCTTCGTGATCATGGATTGTTCTTTTTGCCAGCGTGAATCGTGATGAGGACCGTTCGTTTCCATGAATCGTTTTCAGTAAAAACGTTTTACGTTCTCCGTGATATCCGTCTATTAGGGATGTTGCACAAATTGACATACCTACATTACTCGACGTATGTACGTATGGGGTTGTCGTCTCACTTAGCCAACATTCTATATTTTATATAGGTACAGGTAAAAAAATATGTTGGCTATGTGAGACATAGAATCTAACACCGGCAAAAGTGCAAGACAGGGAAATCTTACCCTTGGGTGTCGGAGATTTCCATGTCTTGCACTTTTTCCGGTGTCTGATTTTATTTCTCACTTTTATCAGCTGTTTTTAGTTTCGTGTTTGTTTGACGATCATGTAAACAATGTGAGTTATTTCCCCTTCATGTCAATCAAAAAAGTAGTTCCGTATTTTTGTGTATTGCGTGAAGGTTATTATGTAATAATATGGCTGATAGTTAGGATTTGCGTGTTTATAAAAGATTGAAAACTTATATGCAGTGAATTGTTTATTTTAAAAAGGAAAAGCATGGAGAAATGGTGGGACAGTTGACATAAACTGTACAGCATGCATTTGCCGGTAAAACTAGCTGCAATAATGTAGCTCCTGTGACAAACTTGTGTCTCGGCAGAGCTACAACGCGGTCCCATTCGTCACAATGGAGCAAAAAAAAAAGTTGCAGTTGAAACATAAAAACTCACTATTTACGCTTCAAACATTTCATTATAACTATTACTGATGATCCCAGTCCCTGTTAAATCGGTTTGGCTGAGAAATATATGCTTTTCAAAGGTAGCAATAACCTTGTTCAAATTTATCGATCGTTTGTCATAACCGGAAACTACGGAAGGCGGAGCTTTTCTAAATATGGTATTTCTTACTACGATGCTTACGACGGCTGATAAATAAATAAATATAAATAAATAAGCTTTATTTAGAGTCGGCATGGTTAAAACAACATACAACATAAGCTCTGTTGAGCTTTTAACCGACATACACAAACACATAATAAATAACAAATAACAAGCATGCAACATACAGCTAAAATACAAGACTAAGTAAGCACTACATGTAAAATACTAACAGTTACAAGATAAGCAAAAAAGCAGATTAAAAGCTGATGTTATAAGCTAAGCATACCAAGAGCTAATGTAGCAAACTATGAACAACTAAAAGCTGATATTATGAGCAAAGCATACAAATTTTATAAGCACAATAAATAAAAACTGGATATGACCTAGATGGTAGAAATTTAAACAAATTTAAAAGTCAGCACAAACTGAACATTTACATACATTTGCATTCCAAGATTTTAAAATATTCTTAAACTGATTAAAATTGGAAATTTTTCTAAAATCATCAGGTAGGTCATTCCATAAAACAGCTGCTGCATATTTAAAACTATTCTTACCGTAGGTAGATGTTCGTACCCTAGGTATATCTACAATATTGGAATATCTAAAATTATATTTACAATCTTTAAAAACAACTAAATCATGTAAACAAGATGGTGAAAGTTTGTTTAAAATCTTAAAACATTCAATAGCCATGGTACGCATTCTTCTAACTTTCAGAGATGGAACTTTAGCTTTTTCTAATAACTCATCATATGTGCTCTCATAGTCCTCGTATATAAATCGTAAAGCGCTCGCCTGGATTTTTTTCTAATTTAGAGGTATTACTTTTATTGCAAAAATGCCACGCCAAAGGACAAAAATTAAAATTAGACAAAATGAAAGTATGAAAAATTGTTAATTTATTTAATTTTGAAAGAAAACAACCAATGCGCTTTAAAACATTCAACTGTTGAGAAGCTTTACGACATATATTTTTAATATGATAATTGAAATTAAGTTGGTAATCAATATCTATTCCTAGTAATTTTACCACTTCATCACAAGTAATTTCAGCTGAATCTATTTTAAATACTGGTGTCTTGGCATGTGTCTTATTGCCAACTGCAATGGCTTGAAACTTATCTGGATTAGCCTGCATACAATTGAATTTGAACCAGTCTATCAATACTGAGCTTTCTTTTTCAAGTATATCAATTAATTTCTCATAATTATCATTTACATAAGACAAAGTGTTATCATCAGCATAATTATACAATGTACCATATTCAATAAAATAAAAGATGTCGTCAATAAAAAATTTAAATAACAAGGGGCCAAGTATAGAGCTTTGAGGTACCCCTTTTTGTAAAATAAAAGATGTCGTTAATAAAAATTTTAAATAACAAGGGGCCAAGTATAGAGCTTTGAGGTACCCCTTTTTGTATATCAGTCCAACTGCTGAGATCTCCCTGAAGTTTGATTTGTTGTTTACGACCAGTTAAATAATTTCTAAGTAATTCTACAGATTTTGGAGATAGGCCGTATGCAGACAGCTTACAAAGGAGAATGTCATGTGGAAGACAGTCAAAAGCCTTCGAAAGATCCATAAGAATTGCTGCCACATACTGATTTTTATCTAGAGCTGTTTTCCAATCTTCAAGGAGTCTCAGCAAAGTTGTCTGACAACCTTGACCCTTTCTAAAAGCGCATAAAAAAGTATGAAAAATATTTTCAAATAAATCAGTTAGTTGGTCAGATAAAACCATTTCATAAACTTTAGAAATTGTGGGTAAGATGCTAACTGGCCGGTAGTTCTTTTTGTCTAAAGGGTCACTTTTTTTATGTAGTGGAACAACCTGAGCTTCTTTTAACCTGGTTGGAAAAACACTGGTTTTGATAGTGTTATTAACAAGTGTTGTTATATGCTTGTTAAGTACAGGTGCACCAGCACGTAAAAGTTTAGGTGAGATCTGATCTACACCAGTAGCTTTCTTGATGTTTATTTTGCTAACCAGTTTGTTTATAGTGTCAACATCTGTAGGTTTAAAATCAAACAGTGTATTATGTTGTGTATTGTTCTTAATTTTCAATATACTAGGGTGACTATTTCCATCAAAAATAACATCTTTGCCAATGTCATTTGCAACATTTACAAAAAAGGTGTTAAAGGTATCACATATATCTTTAGTGTTGTTCACAATCTTATCATTTTCTACTAGAACAATTTTCTGTTGACTACCTGTAGATTTTTTTGATAGAAATGGTTTGACTGTGGTGTAAAAATGTTTAGATTTTTGTCCACCAGTACATCTTTCTTGAAAATATGTGTTGATAGATTTTCTTTTTAGTTTGGTAACAAGATTTCTTTGTTTTCTGTATGCTTCCCAGGTTTTATTTGTTTTGTATTTCTCAAATTTCGATCGTAGCATTTGTTTTTTGTATATGGCTTTTCTCAGCTTTCTGTTCATATACGGTACTGAGTTTTTTCGAGGGTATCTATACTTTATGGGTGCATGATGATCAATGACCTGCGAGACTTTAGTTTCAAAATCATTATACATAGTGTTTATATCATCTACACACTCACTAGAATCATGTAAATAAACAGTTTTATCTAGATCACTAATACATTTATTAACATCAAAATCTTTAAAACTTCTATATTGTATCTTGCTGTTTAAACAATTTGGTGTATTACCTTTAATAAATGTCGATATCATATGATGACAATCACTAACTCCAGTATTAAAATTAAGTGTCTTAAAACAAAGATTGTTTTTATTAGTAAGTATAACATCTACTAATGATGGTTCATATCCTTTCATAAAACATGTAGGATTTTTAACAATATTTGTTAAATCAAAAATATCACATAAATCATCAAGTACCTGCGATTTATCAGGAGTCAAAATATCATAGTTAAGATCACCAATAACCATGTAATTTTCTATAAATTTAGAACCTTTATCTAATAAAATGTTCATATAGTTAGTGAAAATATCATTAGCCATTGATGGAGGTCTATAAATAGCATATATTAACCATTTGGTTTTATCAAGAGTAACTTCATACACAATATTTTCAAGAGTCTTACATTCAATGTCAAAACGTCTCCGTGCTGGTATGTCGGCACGCATGAAAGTAGCTATGCCCCCTCCGTGGTCAGTACGGTCTCTCCGCTGAAGTTTGTAGCCATCAACCTCAAATATGGAATCTTTAAAAGATGAATCTAATTTAGTTTCTGATATTATGAGACAGTCAACAACTTTATCCAATAAAATATCTTTGATTTCATCATATTTGTATCTCAGACTGTTTATATTCAGGTGACAAATTAGAAAGTTTTTCGTATGTTTCTTTCTGGCATCTATTAGTTCGGTGAAAATGTTAATATTTGAACCTTCTGAAGATAACGACAGAGAGCTTATATCTGCATTTTGTAACGAATTGTCAAAAAATGAATCAGTGAATTTGAAGGAGTTGCATGTAAACATTCACGCCTTAATCGCCAAATATGGTATCGACATCCAAATAGTGAGGCCGGAAATGACGAAATTCAAAACGTTCAGAGAGAAGATTTTTATTTTGTGGGAGTTACATTCTAAAATACTGGTAGGTGATAAAAACTTGTTATAATAATGGACAAAAGGAAAGGTTATGTCTTATTATTGATAAATGCAGGCGTCAGAAACTCTGTAAGTGAGCGCAAAAAATCTCGGCGGCTGCTCCATTACGTGTAATGACATCCCGTTATAACCACAGGGGCTCGCAGTTATATTTTCACATCGCCAGGTATATGTTAAAAGAGAAGGGAGGAACTTTTTTTGCTGCCCAAAGTGAAAGTAGAATTTCGGCACCTTTTTTCGCTTCAAAAACGGTTTAGTCTTTGTTCTTACCATAATATTAATGCAAATATCGTTGCTTTTGCTGATTGACTTGTTTACAGTGGAATAACACTCGTTTTTAAATTCCAAGCGGTCTGGACAACTTCTTATCATAATCATTTCCGGTTTATACGGACTTAATAATATTGATAGAAATAAAAAAATCGAAATATAATTTTAAAAAGCAGGAAAAAAGACAATTTAAATCTCTTGCATTAAAATATATTTTTTCCTTGTCTCAGTCAATCTGGAAATATAGGATTTTTTGACAAGATGAGTAAATAATTTCCCGCAAAAATGCCAGTTTAAATCCTTCGACCAATGAAAACTCACCTTGATATTTAGTCCGTATAAACCGGAATTGAGTATGATAAGAAGTTGTCCAAACCGCTTGGAATTTAAAAACGAGTGTTATTAATTTTATGGGAAGAACAAAGACTAAACCGTTTTTGAAGCGAAAAAAGGTGCCGAAACTCTACTTTCACTTTTGCCCCCCCAAAAAGTGTCCTCCCTTCTTCTTTTTAATACATACCTGGTGATGTGAAAATATAACTGCGAGCCCCTGTGGTTATAACCCTTGCGAGTAAGCGATCATTTAGGGTTTTATTATTAGAACTAGGTAAAACGCACGTGTTGACATAAACTGTACAGCAAGCATTTGCCGGTAAAACGCACACGATTTTTTTCTTGCACTTGTGCAAGATAAGAAAATCTCACATTGCTAAAAATAAGAACTGGTCTGTCTCAAAAGTGAGAAAGTGCCTTCCTTAATTAAGAGGGATTAAGGGGTCCCATTAAGGGTGAACAATCCAGCAGGGGCGGATCCAGGATTTTGTGTTAGGGGGGACGAAAGTCGGCGAGGGGTCTGGGGACCGCTTAAGGTCTTCAGCGGGTCCCTGGGAAGGGGCCCCGGGGGGGTTGAAGCCCCCCGGAAGCTCCTGGGTTTTGAGTATTTAGGAAGCTTTTCCGTCAACAATTTTGAAGCATTTTGTGAATGTGATGAAGTGTATTAAAACGCATGAATCTTCTCCAAAAAGTTTCAAATAGTTTCTAAGCAGTGAGTGTAAATTAAAGGGAGATGTCACTTGAAATTATCTATCTGGAGCTGTGACTCCCCTGATTTCCTTATCACGCCGGGAATTCGTATACTCGGAACAGGTGCGGACACTTTGAACTCGGTGCAAGTTAGTTATTTTGAACGTTTTCATTGGCCAATTTTGAATTTTTGGACACTACAAACCGTGGAGCATGACGGCAACGGAACACGGAACAGCATGCTCCGCGATCTGTAGTATCCAAAAATTCAAAATTGACCAATGAAAACGTTCAAAATAACTAGCTTGCACCGAGTTTCCGAATACTCGGCGTGCTATATTAGCCAATTTTCTCATGTTTCTCTGTTGAAAATGGGATAATTTGTATTGAAGTGTTTGTAGAATGGATGGATTTTTATAAAATTAATGTCTAAGGGATTATAATATCACTTTGTTTTCTGATTAATCGTCGACTTCTTCAAAAGTTCAAAAGCAATTAGATAAACTAAAAGGGCAATGCAACGGGTAAAACATATATAATGATTTATTACATTTAACAGACGAATGAATGAATGCTGATATGCTTAATAGAGGGACGGAAGACAGCCCTCCCTCTCTCTTTTTTAGGGGGGGGGGGGGGGGACGTCCCCTCCGCCCCCCTCTGGATCCGCCACTGTGTACATGTACATGTCTATGCGTAGATGCGATGTTCGCCTGTAGGCTGTGCCTGATCCATATTACGTGTTTTGATTGGCTTAAAAAGTTGAGGTTATTTTCATATGTACTGAATCTGAAATTATAACATAACCTCCTTCTTTCGCTTTGTAGACAAACGAGCGATTTATCGATGGTATAATCTCATTCGCACATGCGCCGGTGAATGTGACTGACTTTTCCATTGGCAGCATAAATTGTGTGCGACATTTTCTGCAAACGTAAATATAAATTACCGACTTCCAATCAAAGTATACTACCGTATTTGTACTCTAAGACATATCAGAATCGAAATAAATCATGGAAGCCAGAATGTGTTTTGAGTTTTAACATGGGTTGGCGGATATTAATAAATTTTATCCGCCAATCCATGTTAAAGCTCCCAACACATTCTGGCTTCCATGATTTATTTCTTAATTACACACTAGTTCTATTGTTATCGATAGGTATTCAAATTTTGGAAATACCTATTTGTCAAAAGAATTCGCACGTGTCTTAGGCCCAGGACAAATAGTGACGTCACTTAAACACCTGGCACAGTGCCGAGGTGTTCAAGTGACGTCACTATCTGGTCTGGGCCTAACATACGTGCGGCTATTTTGACAAAATATTTCCAAAAGTTATACAATACATACCAATAAATAATATAACAAGTGCGTAAAAATGACAAAGAGTAAAATTATGAAAATGTACACCACAAAATGAGATCATGTTACCTTACTTACACACACACAAAAAAAAATAATAATAATTTTAAAAAACCTGTAAAATCTGTGGCTTCATTGGAACTTGAATGTTAATTCAAACTGTTTAAAATATAGTGTCAAACACCGTCTTCATCCAACAATGATTTGCGAATATGAATAATTCGTCTTTTCTGCAAATTTAAAACGAATTTAATTTACACAGGAATCGTACTTACTGAGGTTAAAGTGCAGTCATCGTGCAAGTTGCGGACTTGTAATATTATATTATATATTTTTTATAAACAATATCACTAGAGTGTAAGTCAGTTGCCGACTTCGATCTCGGGTTCAAGCTAGATAAACACCCTCGCCCGTGCACGGGCTCAGGTGTTCATCTTTATCTAGCTTGAACACCTACAATACAATACAATCTTTTATTCTCATAAACCATCGTAATACATTGGTATAGAGATACAATATAATGTTATTTGTATTGTTGTTGTGTATCAATCATAATTGTTATTTGCATATGCCCTCCTGGGGCCCTGATTTGGTTAATAAACTTATTCTATTCTATTCTATTCAATATATACAGAAGATAAATAAAAACAATAAATACAATAATAACAATAGTAATTACCCAGGAGGTAGTAAACTAAAATTAATGTTTCTGATCAACTGACAGAGTTTCCTTAATTTTGATTGTGTTTTACTACTTATTATTTCTTTAAATTTCAAAACATTAATTCTAGTTAAGTACCGCTTTTCAATGCATGATTCTCTTTTGTCATGGAAATAACTGCATCGCATTATATAATGAAATTCGTCCCCAATTTGATTTTCTTGACAGAGTTGACATTTTCTATTTTCCCTTGCGATATTATTCGATCTCAGTCGGTAACTATTACATAGATGTCGTTCTCAAGGCGGCGCCAATCGTAACTACTCGGCCATTCTCGCTACCCTGTAAATAACCTCGTATGCATTAGGCGTATAAATCGCACTACTTTTCACATGTCAGTTACATGAATGTTTGATAAAGTTATATTTTAAACAATTTTCTATATTTCAATTAAAGTTTTAATTAGTTTTGCATGATTAGATTTTACTTAGTATGTCTTCCATATTGGATTTTCGTGGACTATATTTTTGTGCGGATTAACTTAGCTTAACTTCCGGCAAACAATTTAAGAAGAATTTCTACTATGTACGTACGAGGTTATTTGCAGGGTAGCGAGAATGGCCGAGTAGTTACGATTGAAGGCGGCGCGTGTCGTTGTCATCAGGCGATTTTCTTTAAATGAGGCACCTTTGGGGTTACTTAAATTTATTTCCAATTATTTGCCTTATTTTGAAAAAATAAATATATTTTTCAATATCATAACAAAAAAAGTTTGAATTAATTTATAAGGATTGATCGAAATTATTTGTTCGGTTCATTCGACATAACCCCAATCAGGTTGTACACACCCTTGCGTAACCCGATACACGGTGTGTACAACCTGATTGAGGTTATTTCTTCATGAACCGAACAAAAATTGCGATCAATCCTTAAATATTCATGCCAGTTTTATGTTGTATCAAAAGAAAAAAAAGGAAATATACGTTTTTAAAAGGTAAGTGTGACGATAAATACAAATATTTCCACCACACGACGGTAAAATATGTAGAAAGAATACTGTTTTGCTAAAACAGCTTGACAAACTCATTGTCTCAAGATGAACTGTATCTCTTATGGCTTCAATTTGCACAATGTTTAAAAAAAATGTGGTATAACAATTGATGTAACACCAGAAACCTGTATTCTTGGAATGCTATCAGGAGATCATTTTTATATAATAAATACTTCCATAATTATTATAAAACACTTTATATTTACCTGTAAATTACAA
Organism: Bathymodiolus brooksi; assembly: GCA_963680875.1. NCBI lineage: Eukaryota > Metazoa > Mollusca > Bivalvia > Mytilida > Modiolidae > Bathymodiolus > Bathymodiolus brooksi. The sequence goes on from OY804575.1 coordinate 63,721,202, forward strand.
AATACAACACCACTTTTCAGAGAGTGTGTGGAACTGGAACAGATTAAATATTAGAAGAAATTAGGGACCGACCATTTAACTTGAAGGGGGGGGGGGGGGTTATGGTTTTTAGTTTCGTTCAGAAAGTTAGAATATTTTTTTTTTTTGTCGCGCAAAGTGCGAATTTTTTTTCCAGAATTTAACATTAGCACGACTGGTAATCGGCACAAGCAGAACAGTTGGTTCTGCAAAGAAATTCGTGAGGATAACTTCCGGTTTTGGTGGAGGAGAGTTCACGAAGACGAAGGTATGTACATGTCAAAAATTGAAATTTGCTTTTTTACTGCTTGAATATTGCAAAATCAGAGAATGCTATGCTGTGGCGAATGCTTTCACGATTAGAAACATGCATAGTTTATTGTTGTATATGAAGTGTAACTCTCGCAAAATCAATCGTCCCACGAAAAACATGACCAAAATTGTGACACTCTTACATTTCTAAGTTGTTCTTGACAAAGATGCAAGTTAAATTTTCAATAATTTTTCATCTGGGAGTCTAAATGTAACCGGGGATAAATTCCGATTCGTCAGAAGTAAATTGAAGTCTAGATAAATCTACAAACTGTCAATTTTCTCGTTTTCCTGCTTGAGGAGATCGGTTCTGATAGAGCACATTGCGAATGCATGAGGAGATTTGCTAGTTTGGTTAATTGTTTTCTGCAAAATTGATAAATTGACACTTTTAAAATTGAGCTTTCTTTTAAAGTATTTCGTATTTCATAAAACTGCTAAATACTCTAATCAAAATAAACTATTCTCTGTCCACTTTCAGGAGATGCCAGGATTCAAGGGAAAGAGGAAAAGGGGACTGACATTGACTCTTTACAAAAAAACATTTCGATATAGATTGCCTGTATCACCGCCAAGGAAACGAACAAAAACAAGTAGCAGTACACCAAATTTAAAATCCCCATCAATCAGGACACCAAGTTTATTAAAAAAATCTCTTTCAATTTCAAAATATTTATATCCTTTCAAACGGGTTTCCACACCTATTCGGCATAACTTTTTTACGAAAGATGACGGAAACTTCACCGCAGATCTACAAAATGTTTCCTGTTTGAGTCTTGATGAAAGTATAGGCAAGATAGAAGTTGACCCGAAGGAACAAGCTTCAGTAGTTGAAGTTTTCCAAGATGTTCTTGAAAAACTTTCTGATGTTGGGAAAAAGGACAAGCTATTGAAATTCTTTAAATTAGTACAAGATGGAAAATTCCCTTTGAATAACATTGCATCTGAGTTGTTTTTGGACATTGTACAATGGTTTGACAAAGATGAATCACGTCAAATGAGATATTCGCCATCAACTCTCCAATTTTTTTGGTTAGGGAGAAAGTTATTTGGTGGTCGCTTCATTCGGTTTATGTCTGGCCCAAAAAATGAAAGTGACATTTTAACAGGATCTTCAACGCCGAATAGGTTTTTGTTCGTTTCCTTGGCGGTGATACAGTCAATATACAAACATTGTATATCGAAATGTTTTTTTATAAAGAGTCAATGTCAGTCCCCTTTTCCTCTTTCCCTTGAATCCTGGCATCTCCTGAAAGTGGACAGAGTATTTATCAGTTTTATGTTTAAAAGTGTCAATTGATCAATTTTGCAGAAAACAATTTACAAAACTAGCAAATCTCCTCATGCATTCGCAATGTGCTCTATCAGAACCGATCTCCTCAAGCAGGAAAACGAGAAAATTGACAGTTTGTAGATTTATCTAGACTTCAATTTACTTCTGACGAATCGGAATTTATCCCCGATTACATTTAGACTCCCAGATGAAAAAATATTGAAAATTTAACTTGCATCTTTGTCAAGAACAACTTAGAAATGTAAGAGTGTCACAATTTTGGTCATGTTTTTCGTGGAACGATTGATTTTGCGAGAGTTACACTTCATATACAACAATAAACTATGCATGTTTCTAATCGTGAAAGCATTCGCCACAGCATAGCATTCTCTGATTTTGCAATATTCGAGCAGTAAAAAAGCAAATTTCAATTTTTGACATGTTCTTGAAACATAAACCTTGCGAAGTGTCTTCGTGAACTCTCCTCCACCAAAACCGGAAATTATCCTCACGAATTTCTTTGCAGAACCGACTGTTCTGCTTGTGCCGATTACCAGCCGTGTAATAGTTGGAGAGTGAACATCAGAATACAAACGACAAAAATCTAGTACATTAAAGTTGTAAACAAATTGTAAAAAAACTACATGTACAAATACAATAATCAACAACACTTGAGTTTTTACATGTTAATTTTCCTGATTTGGTTTTATCATCACCAATACGACCATTTACAATAAATAAATTGTTTGTTTTACAAATGTCTAACAAACCAGATCTGCTTTTAACTTTGTCCACATTTTTTTTCTATTTTTATCTATATTTAATTCATTAAGAGTAGCCAAATCATTTTGTAAAAATTCAGTAAACAACTATATTTATAAACCATGTAATTTTCTTCCTGCTTGAATGGTAACTAATGTGAACAAAGCAAAATAGGTAGGGTGTCAAAATACTCTTGAACAAATTTTGTAATGAAGATTGGCAATTAATAACACCGTAAGGTGTCTCTGTTTTATGTGTTCACATGATAATGCCGGAGTTAAAAAAAGATTAATTGTTCTACTTAAGGGAACGGTTAACCACAGGGCCTTGTCACTATCCAGGTAAATATACTATCAATGTATAAACAGCCTTGTCACTATCCAGGTAAATATACTATCAATGTATAAACATATGTTTATACATTGATAGTATATTGTTTATACATTGATAGTATATTTATCTGGATAGTGACAAGGCCCTGTGGGTTAACACAATGAACATATCCCATTTTCGATTAAACAATGTTTACGCACGATAATGATACAAAGATATGAATTCTGAATGAACAAATACTGGTATTTAAAATTTATAACTTCTACGTGCCTCCTTTTAAAAGATGTTTTTTTATGTGTACTAAAAAAAAAGTAATAATTTTTTGATTAGAATAACGAAAAATCCAAATATCTTTTAAACTGTAGATTTTTGAACAGCAAAATAAACGAGAGTTTTATTTAGAATTAGGAGTCAGGGGCGTAGCTAGGTATAAAATGAAATGTAGGCACAACTTGCGGCGAGGGGTCTGGGGCCGCTTAAGGCCCCCAGCAGGTCCAGAACAGAGCCCTGGTGGGGGGTTCAGGGGGGCTACAACGGAAAACGATTTTTAAGTGTAAATAGATGTACAAATGGCGAAATCTGAACAATAAAACACATGAAATATATTTTTATTTTATCATGGAAACAATACAAAAATCTAAGTTGTCAATATATTTTTGCTGAATATAAGAACTTTTGACTGAATGTTTCTACACAGTTTTTCAGAATAATTTTAAACAGTTACAAAAATTCAGCATCTCAAAGCATTGAATCTATAGCGAAGATTATCATAAATGCAAAATGTATGAAAGAAACATTCCCGGAAACATTCAAAGAATAAAGTTTCAGAGTTCATGTAAGCACATGCAGCCATCATGTCCAGCAACACGGACTGGTAATTAGATAAAGTCCAGTCGTCTGTTTTTTCTCACTGCAAATGTGTTGATAACATCTTCGACGCTTAGATTTCTTGTTCTGTGGATGTGTAACAACGATAAATTTGATAATCTCTCATCACCCATTGTAGCTCTAAGACAGTTTTTTACGCGGCGCATCGCACTGAAAGAACGCTCGCTAGACGCCGAAGACACTGGCATTGTTATCAATACTGTAAAAATTGCATTAATATTAGGGTACAAGTCTTGGTTTGTGACATTGAGTGTCTCCAGTAATGCTTGTGGTTTTTTCCTATCAACCATATTCCAGCGTGTTTTCCACCTAGCAACTTCATCAAGAAACGTTTGTCTATCGCCAATATCCGTATGAAAAGAATCAAAGATTGAATTAGTTAATGATCTGTTAATGTGTGGAGCTTATCTTTTTAAACATTTCATCCAAAGTTCTAACTTTAAGTTTAGGTTTAGAGCCAGACATTTTTACACTGCAAGCCAATAGCCCGACAACAGTTCTTTTGACGGTCAATGACAAACTAGTAAATGTATCATTTCTAGATTCAGATGTTAAAAAGCGTGTGAAAAAAAAAAGTGTTTAATTTTATGTCAAGACAAAGCCTTTGAACATAAAATGAACTGCCAATTTCAAAGAGTTAGTTAAGGTCACAGTACTCATTGCAAATGTTTATCTTTCAACTTGTGGAAGCTTGTCATCAGTACAATAAACATAAAACAGAAATAATTAAAATATGTAATGCGTTGTTTGTCACTTTTCATCAATAACAAAATTTTTGGGGGAAAATTATGTGTAGGCACGTGCCTAAAAGTGCCTTAGGGACCGACCATTTAACTTGCAGGGGGGTTATGGTTTTTTGTTTCGTTCATAATTTTTTTTTCGGACAACACGAGAGTTAGAATATTTTTTTTGTTGCGCAAAGCGCGAAATTTTTTCCAGAATTCAACATTAGGTTTTATGACAAAAACTCTGAATCAGATTATTTTTTTTCCTCCACCAGAATCAGAATATTTTTTTCAGCAACATTGGGAATCAGAATATTTCTATAGAAAAAAACCATAACAGTCCGATAGTCCGACGGTCCGATAGTCCGGCAGTCCGATAGTACGACAAATGCTTTAAACTGATGAAAGTTTTGAAAAATAATTTGGCCAAAAATGATATATTCGTAATTTCAGGATGTGGGCCATTCATTTTTATACGCCCGTCAAAATACGGGCTTATTCAGGCATACCGCTGTTCGTCCGTCCGTCCACGCCTCGTACGATAACGTCTCTCACTTGTTCCCCTTTATACTGATAGGTCACGTCATGACATACATTGTATTGATAAAAGGGGGAGCAAGTGAGAGGTGATTTTAGTCAGTTTGGAAAACGCCAGTTTTCATATGGTACATGTATATACAATTAATTGGTTTAAAAAAGTGCAGAATATTAATTACTGTTCTCACGCTGGGCAACCGACCTTCAATTGTCATAAAAGAGGGGGGGGGGGGGGGGCGTATCATGGCACAGTTGTTTATTTTGTCATATTCCGATGCTGTTTCTTTCCGTGATATAAGGGGTCACTTAGGGACAATTCCTTCAATCGTAACTTTTTATATATGCGTTTGTCGTAGAAGGTGACAATAGCAGGCTCACCCGTCTGAATCCCGGGCAATAAAAATAGTACCAACTTGTCGTCGGAAGAGACAAAAAACAAAGTTCCCGTGTTAAGCCGTTGCCCATGTTGACCCATCCCAGAGTCCCCTCTTTCTGATTTTTTGCTTACAAACTTTTCTCATCCTGAATATGACTGAAATATTGCTTGCTGGACCTTAATCAATCAATCAATCAATCAATCAATCAATCAATCAATCAATTCGCACACATTATTGTATCCAGCTCTATTGGTGTGTCGACATTGCTTTTTAACATAAATATTCCATGATAAAGGGCGGGGGACACTGGTACGCTCTGCATTTGGCTTTTCCTTTTTTTTTGTATTCCTTTTATTTGTGTATTCATTTATTTCATCTTTCTTTTTAATAGTGACTTTTCTTGGCTGGACTCGGCTACACGCTACTTAAATAAAGCCTGAAGTAGTCGCTACTAAAAAATATACGGGATACTTACACTACCGGTTCATCACGATTGGATCCAGGTCTTTATGGAGTCCGCGTTGTTCATATATGTGGGGTTTTTTTTAGCTCTTGTGTGGCCCTGCCAATTGTTTGTCCGTCTATGATATCGTGTTTCCGATGTTCTGGACCTTTCTTTGGTGAGTAAATGGTTCGGTTTCTGGCCCCATATTACACATGTTATAGTGTTAACTTTCAAAGAAATATAGCATTTGTCGGACTATCGGACTGTCGGACCGTCGGACTATCGCACTGTCGGACTATCGGACCGTCGGACTATCGGACTGTCGGACTATCGGACTGTCGGATTATAGGTCGGACCCCAAAATTTTGGACGACTTTGATCATTGTGTTATTAAAAGAACAATCCACGGTTTATATTCACGGAAAATTGCTCCGACCGTCTCAATAATACATAAGGAAATAAAAGATTCTATTAAAATATCAATGTCTAAACTTACTCTAACTCTCATTGATCTTGGATATACTTATAAAAATATAGGTGATAATCGAAGAGTTCTGTAAGATCAAGTGTCTATTATCAATGATAGGTGTAATTATCTGAGAAAGATCAAATCTTTTAGGGAAGCAGGGTATGATATCGTGTACATGGATGAAACATGGGTTAACCAAAATCACTGCACATATTAAATGTGGCTTCCGAATGATGGGTCGGATGCACCAAAAATACCCTCGGGTAAAGGCAAACGTTTGATTGTTTTGCATGCAGGTACGCGAAGTGAGGGTTTGATTGACGGCTGCGATTTAGTATTTCTGGCCAAATCAAAGGATGGTGACTATCACCAGGAGATGAATAGTGTTGTCTTTCTTGAGTGGTTTGAAAATCAATTGATGCCTGCTCTGAAAAATCCTAGCTTGGTTGTGTTAGATAATGCAAGCTATCACAATGTTAAAACAGAAGATACGGTGTGCCCAAATTTTAGTCAGAAAAAAGCTGTTCTCCAAAACTATCTTACACAACACAACATTCCTTTTTCTGCTACTGATACCAAAAAAGTATTATATGAAAAAATAAAACAAAAAAAGACCCAGTAGTTTATAAAACAGATAAAATTGCTAATTTACACGGACATGAAGTACGTATTAAGAACACCCGTTCGACACTGTGAACTTAACCCGATAGAATTAATATGGGCGCAAGTCAAAGGTTTCGTGGCTAAAACAATACCACCTTCCGATTAAAAGATGTTAAAGAACTCACGTGCGCTGCTTTCGGAAAAATTACAAAAGATGTGTGGACAAAAGCAGAAGACATGTGGTCAAAATTGAAAAAGAATACTGCAAAGAAAACTGTATAGATAGAAGTGTCATAGAATCTATTATCATTGATTTTTGTGATGATAACTCGGATGACAACACGGGTTGAAGTATAACCATATTAAGTATAATAGACAGAGAAAAAATGTAAAAATCGAATAAATGTCACGTTAAAGCCAATGCCGAAAATATTTGGAACATGTGTCTGCCAATTAATTAAGGTTTAAGAATAGTTGTAACTGTTGAAACTATCTGGGGTCAGATGAATTATTTAACTTATATTGATTATAACACATAAATAATACACAAAATAACTTGACACAAAAAAAAGAAAAGATAAACAGGGACAGCTTATAATCCAACCGAAAACCAAACACAAAACGGGTCTCGTATTCATGAAAAGTAAAAATAAAAAACACAAAGGTCGAAACTTCGGATTCCTGTTTTGGATAAGCATTTCGAAGTGGAATAGGCTAAATATATATTTCCAAACTTTTAGCTCACGTTTGAGTTGAAAGATATTACTTGGCTTAGTAGAATAGTTACGTAAAACAATTGCAAGTATCAATGATTCATCAATGATTTTTGCAGTTTTTAGTTATTTTTTACCAATGTTAAGTTGAAGGTTTGGTAAAATATAGCTAAAATAATGAGTACTCAATGTCATAATCTACCCCCCCCCCCCCCCAAATCGATCCTCAATTGATCTCTGAGGTTCTATAATTTAAAAATATACTAATTTTACGAGCATTTTTTTATTAGAAAGTTGCACAATCTCAAAACTCATTTTTCGTTCCGTTTCTTACATGTATATAAATTAAAAATGTCACACAGAATCGAACAAAACGACAATGATATATTCTTCATATTATATGATATATTTAAATCGCAGACTGTTCTCTTTTATATTTCATAAAATATACACCCAAAAACTCCTTTAAAATGCGATTTTTCTATATGAGCAGGGCCAAATACGTTCACTTTCTGGTCTGCAAACTTCCAAATTAAATTAGCACCCTTGATTTTCTACACAACTCTCGTTTACACTTCTACTTTAAAATCTACAGTTTAAAAGATATTTCAAATTTTCGTTATTCTAATAAAAAAATTATTACTTAACCCTCCGAATGCCGATGTCCGCCTAGGAATTCGTTCTTTGTTTATAGTTGATGTTTCCTATATTTTCAGTTCATTCCTTTTCACCGATGTCTAGTGTTTATTTAAACACTTCGCAAGTCTATGACTTTGAAACTTTGAAACTTTGAAACTTTTTATTTCACTAAAGGCCCCACATAGGGCATGATAGTACAAATAATTATAAACAATTAAACAACATGTAATGCATGAACATATATACAAATTATGAAACATATTTATGTTTGTTGGAAGGCAATATATAAATATAAGGCATATTTATGTAATTCAAATTGCAAGGCAATATTAACACTTGCAAGTATACTTGAATACAGACATGAATATTTTAGCATATTTTGATAAACCAATGAGTACATATTTATCATCACTGTTCATTAACTCACTAAAACTAATTGTATTTGGAACATTATATAAATACTCAGGAATAAATTTTTTCCTTTCATCTTTGAAAAAAGTACAGTTAAACAGATAGTGAAATTCATCATCCAGTTCTTCCTTATTACATAAATCACAAATTCTTTCTGATCTGTCAATACTAAAAAATCTACCCATTTCTATTGGCAATTTATGACTACCACATCTAAATTTACACATGTTATACATTAAATTAGGCGGTAATATAGTAAAGTATTTTTCCAAACCAAATTCAGATTTATACATTCTATAATTAGTACATTTAGGTGCATTAAAGATTTGCAATTTCCAATACTCAACATAAGAATCATAAAAGTACTGCTTAACTTTCTTCGATAGGTTACAATTTCTAGGAACAAATTGATCATTCCAATAATTTTATGTGTTATGTAATTGTTTGTTTGTGTAAGAGTTGTCTCCGTTTGTACTTTTATGTTTTATCTGTCTGTCTCTCTGTGATGTGAATGTGAGAGAATGGCAGCAGACGTATTTTTGTTGTTTTTATAATGTATGATTGTGGCATGACACGCGTTGGATCCTGCTATGCATTATTGCACATGCTAGTAGACCGTCACATCGCTAGTCTGACGAGCATTTATTTCCCGCCGACTCGCTAATCACCCATAAAACCAACAATTGTTTATTCACTGACGAAATTGGATTTGATGATACTCTTTCAAAAAATTATGCAGAGTGGCTATTCATCAGGCCATTGTAATACGTATGTCGTTGGACATAAGCATCATCGTCAGTACCGGATTTAGGACAAATGAGGCCCTGTGCTAGTTAAGTTATGAGGCTCCTTACTTGTACCCTGAAGGAGGTAGACCCGGTAGTCCTACATGCTCAGGAAATGTAAGAATAGCTAAACATTTTAAATTGCACCACATATGCAAAAATTCCTCGTTATTTTTTTTTGGCAGGAAGATGGCCAATGGGGCCCTGTGCTTAAGCACACCTAACCACAATGGTAAGTCTGGCACTGAATTCATCAACTATTGTTTTACTGTTTTGAAGAGGCAAACCAAAAGACCAATAATATGCTATCACATTCGTTATATTTCTCTATACCAATGTTGGCAAATAACCCTGTTGGTGATGATGTCAAGCGACATAAGCCATACAATGATCGGGCGTACGTCCACTTTAGTCACACACTTTCGATGCTCCACTAAATGACCAGCATTTTATTCAGTTTGGGGGTTAGCATCTCTAGTATAAACTGTCATGTATGTGTCTGTATTATACAGTGGCAGGCATAAAAAAAGGAGGAAGACGGGACAACGTCCCTGGGCATCCATTTCAGGTGGGCATCCAATCAAATAGTGAAATTAAAATGAAGTTTTTTGAAAGTTGAAATTATAGCCGTTAACTTCGTTATACAAGGTACCAATGGAATCAGAGGGGCCGGTAACAATCACAAAATGATCCAAATCCAATTAATGTGGCTGCATGATTTATATTTACTTTGAATAACAAGTTTATTTCAAGTGTTTTTACATATTTTAAAAAATGTCTTCCTATATCACATTTCTATTACTTGAGTCTTCGGGAGCATACAATTAAGGAGTTGGCCTCGGCTCGCCACTGATTATATATTTATTTATGTATGTTTATCCTTCAGATACCATAAGTATGTGTGACACACTGATGGTTGTCGCAATAGATTTAGGAACTACCTTTTCTGGATATGCTTTCTCGACCACAGCTGAATTTAAAGATAATCCATTGACTTTCCACGCCAATCAAGTATGCAAGACGGGGTCATGTTCGTTGAAATTCCCGACATGCATTTTATTTGACCAAAACAAGACTTGTGACAGCTTTGGGTATCAGGCGGAAGATCGATATACCGATGTGGTCTTGAAGAAAAGTGAAAACCAGTATTTTTTCTTTAAGCATTTTAAAATGAAAATTTCGACACAGAAGGTGAGACTAAGTGCTGATCGCTATAATTTCCATTTTGTTTATGTTAGTATTTGATGATTTGGCTTCCATTCCTTTTCAAGGTCTTCCACACATTTGTTCAAATTTTGAGAACCGCATCGGTATAGTAACGGTTAGCTTGTTCTCCTCGAGTGCGATAGAATGTGGATTCAAGTCCCTGTCGGGTCAAAACACACTATGTAATTGGTATTTATTGTTTTCCTGAGGCATCTAGGAAAAGAGCAAAGACTTGTTGACTCGGGATCAGGATAATGTGTCCGAATGGAGCGACATGTCTACCCCGTGGACTTGTTTCAGTGAGCCAACACTAAGGAAATATACAGCGGACATCATAATCATATCATCCATATAGCATGTTTTCGTTCACGATATAGCTCATTTGGCGTTAAGCAATTTTACCACTCACTCACTAAAATTTTGAGTTTCTTACAATATATAGTCAATAAGTTATCTCGCTAGCTAGCAGCAATGATTTATTTTGAATAAATAAACATACGTTGCAGTGGGAAAAAAACAAGGAATCGAAATATATATTAGATATGTTTTTTGTTGCTGTGTTGCACAAAAATGTTTCAAAATATAATTAGATTGTGATAACAGGGGAAGGGGTAATTTTATTTTTTATTGTGATAATACAAGTGCAATTCGTTTTTAATGAGGTTAACAAATATTCCCCTATATTATGTCTTGTTTGTTCGAGAACCCACCTTAGACTTACTACTTGATTTATTTTTAAGGATATAGACGATGATTTCTTTATAGAGGATGAGAATGGAAAAACTCTTTCAGCAAAAATTGTTTTCACTGGCTTTATAAATGCTCTCATGTCTCATTTGCTTCTGGAACTTACAAATAGAGGAATTTTAGGGAGCATGTTGAAGAAAAAAAATATATCTTGGGTTCTAACTGTACCATCAATATGGACGGAATCAGCAAAGAAATTCATGCGCAGCTGCGCCACTGAGGCAAGTATAGTCCGAAAATCTTTTGTCGTCCAACAAGCTGTTTGTGATAGACTTTACTCACTCCACATCGAGGTTTATTGGTATGATGTCATTATGGTTATTCATTCGAGAATAGATTGAATAACCTGCATCGAAAAACAACAATATCATGCACATTATATCACATTAATATTTCCAGCATTTTGTCACAGTATCTAGGACCATTACAGAATCGTTACTGATCTTCCAATATTTTCTAGTTCAATTTTAATTTATAAAGAGTTAGGTTGGGAATCATTGGTAGAAAGACGAAAAAGGAGAAAATTACAAATGTTTTATAAAATAATAATGCACCCAGGTATCTTTGTGACTTAATTCCACCAACAATTCAAAGTACAACCGTTTATCCATTGCGTAATGGAAGTGATATTATAATACTATTTTGCAGACTTTCGAATATTTAGGACTCATTTATTCCTTCAACTATACGTCAATGGAATATCTTAGACCCATCACTTCGAAATGTGGATTCTATTGCAAAATTTAAAACTGAACCTCGAAAACTTATTATTATATTATCCCAACTTCGATGTTTCGCTTCTTTTCTGAATAACGATTTGCTCCAAGTAAATCTAGTCTCAGATCCGTCTTGTCGTTGTGTTGCCAATAGCGGAGACTCCTATCATTTCTTCTTCGATTGTTCCCATTATACAAATATGAGACATACATTGTTTCAAGATCTCAACTGGCAACCTAATTATTGTGTTTTAGACCTTACACTTTTGACCTGTTGTAATACTACACTCTCATATGATCCCAACGAAATTATTTTTAAGCACGTGTGTGAATATATAAAGAGGTCTGAAAGGTGTCTTGTTGTCTAATAGTTCACCAAGAGAACAATCGCACACATCATCACCACTAACCCTCCCTCTCCCTCCTTTCTTCATTCTCTGTTTTTGTTCAATCTACACATATTAATGTAAGAAATATTTATATACATTTACATGCATGCTCTATCAAATAATATTGTAACTTATTGTATATAGGAGAAGACTTCATAAGTTTGTTTAACTTGTGTCTTATCCTTTTTGCACATTTGAGCAAATACAATATGTTTAAGCTAAACCACCTAATCATGTTTTCAAGCTTGATTGACGTCAACATAAAATATCGTCCACAATTAATTAAACTGTAACAGAAATTCTCAAAGGTGTAACACACAATCGAAAGGTTTGGACAGCGCTGTCTTAAAGAAACACACAATAATTACTCTGAAAAATAGTTTCATTTCGTTTAAAGGTGTGCAAAAGGAGGAGGTTTCAACCACACAACACTGGACTGCATCAGATAATATTACAGCGAATTTGCTTTAGGACTTTTTCTAAACAGTTTTCCTTCCCTTTTTCAGTTGAACTACATTGTAAAAAAAAGTTAATTTTTTTACAATAATATTGTATCATCTGCCAGCTGTGATATTTTTTGCTGTTTTTTTTCCATCATCTAAATTTAGATAGATATGACAAATAGTAAAGCAGGTAAAGGACATAATTGTGGAATCCCACGCATATTTTCTTAATTTCAGATACACACCCATTATTAAAAACACACAAGTTTGAGAACTAGCGTAAAGAATCGCTAATGCCAGAATGTTTTTAAGTTTCATAAATATAATCCCATTGATTTTGGAATCGTTTCGACAGTGTGGGATTTTTTGTTTGTCATTTTATTATAAAGAATCAAACGATTTGATAAAATCTTCAAAAATAATAACTCCATTTATAAGAATCAGCGTTATGTATTGTGTCTTGACAGTAAAATATTTGATTTGATTTTAATTTATTACAGACTGGCATTGGGAAGAAATTGAGCATTGCTTTAGAACCCGAAGCCGCATCCATCTACTGCCAATGTGCACCACTTCTATCAAAACTGATGGGACAAAAGCAAACGAATTTGATTGACGTGGGAACAAAGTTTATGATTGTAGATATCGGAGGTGAGCTTAAATGCCTTTAAATTTTCCACCATGAAAAATAAACACATCAATTCTTTACGTTCAGATTCACCAATCTCATTACATTTTAGACGCATCGTAGATCTGTATGCAATATTCCGTAACTACCAAGCATATTGTGGAGAAGAAAGCCCAAACAGAAGACGGTAGATATTAGAAACCTTAGCTTAATACTGGCATCGTCACGAGAAATTACGTCAAGAGTCATGAGACAACTACCTTAATCACCCGGCCACCAAGGTCTCTGGCTTCAAATGGAAGATTCTCCAATCAAACTGAATCAATTTCAATAGGCCATAAAACGAAAACATTGTTTTTTCACCATTGAAATGGTATTCTTAAACGTTGATTGACAAGCAGTAAAAAGGAAAAAAAAATACCACTGTCTGAACAATTCCTAAATCAAATATCAAAATCGTAGAAAGAGGCAAAATCGATACCTCCTAACACACATAATACATGACCTCTAACACACATAATACATGACCTCTAACACACAAATACATGACCTCTAACACACAAATACATGACCTCTAACACACATAATACATGACCTCTAACACACATAATACATGACCTCTAACACACAAATACATGACCTCTAACACACAAATACATGACCTCTAACACACAAATACATGACCTCTAACACACAAATACATGACCTCTAACACACAAATACATGACCTCTAACACACAAATACATGACCGCTCAAAATAGACACCTCCTAACACACAAATACATGACCTCTAACACACATAATACATGACCTCTAACACACAAATACATGACCTCTAACACACAAATACATGACCTCTAACACACAAATACATGACCTCTAACACACAAATACATGACCTCTAACACACAAATACATGACCTCTAACACACAAATACATGACCGCTCAAAATAGACACCTCCTAACACACAAATACATGACCTCTAACACACATAATACATGACCTCTAACACACATAATACATGACCTCTAACACACAAATACATGACCTCTAACACACAAATACATGACCTCTAACACACAAATACATGACCGCTCAAAATAGACACCTCCTAACACACAAATACATGACCTCTAACACACAAATACATGACCGCTCAAAATAGACACCTCCTAACACACATAATACATGACCTCTAACACACAAATACATGACCGCTCAAAATAGACACCTCCTAACACACATAATACATGACCTCTAACACATAGATACATGACCGCTCAAAATAGACACCTCCTAACACACAAATACATGACCAGTCGCTTTCCAGACTTGGTACAGCTACTTCAATAAAATGTGGTGGTGTTAAGCTAGTTTTATGAGCCCAAACCTCCACTCTTAGTGAAATTATCATTTGTATATTCTTTAGACGTTTATTTTACCCAAGTTGAGTTACTGTGCTTGTACATATACCGAATTCTTAATGAGTCAAATAATGTTTTTTAGACTGATTTTACAATTGTTGATTATCGCTTTGGTATATTCAAACATCTCTTAGTTATAGTAAGCCCTATAATTTTTATATAAATTATTCACAATTTTTATTTTACCTAGGAGGAACTACCGATATTGTCGTTCAAGAGAAGTTAGAGGATGGAAAATTAAAATATTTATGCAAGTCATCAGGTGAAAAATGTGGAGGTACAAATGTGGACGAAGAACTGCTTCAATTGATTACAAACGTTTTAGGACAGGCAGTGTTTACAAGTTTCAAGAAAGACCATCCAATGGAATATTTCGACTTACACAGAGAATTTGAAAATCTTAAACAATGTATGATAGATGGAAATCATAAAACAATCAGTGCTCCCATAAATGTATTTGATGAACTTTGCAAAACAAATTATAACAAAAGTTTTGTTGAGGTCCTCGAACAGTCTAAACATAAAGATGGTTTGGTGCCTGTAGGGAACAAACTACGGTTGTCTGAAGGGTTATTTTTATCAACGTTTAGTACAACTACATCGAAGATAATAACATTGATACAGGAAAATCTCAAAAAATCAGAATGTTTGGGATTAAAGTTGTTCTTATTAGTAGGAGGGTTTTCAGAATCTTCTGTGATACAAGACGGTATTAAGAGAGCTTTCTCTGATAAACAAATTATAATACCACCCGAAAGTGGTATTGCTGTTTTAAAAGGAGCAGTAATATACGGTCACAATCCAGACATTATTGCTTCACGAGTTGTAAAATATACATATGGAATTTCAAGTACAGAAACATATGATCCGTCAAAGCACGATAAAAGCAAAAGAGTCACAATCGACGGTGTTTTACGTTGTGAGAAAATTTTTCGAAAATTGATTACAGCGAATACATCAGTAGTGGTTGGAGAAAAACGTTATCACCATTTCCACACTACAGATAGAGATCAAGATTTTGCTCATTTTCATCTGTTTTGTTCGTCAAGTAAAAATCCAAAATACGTTGATGAGACCGGTTGCAAGGAACATGGTAAATTCAGGGTAGAAATTCAAAAACATTCACGAGACATTGTTGATATTGAGGTAACTTTTCAGTTCGGTCTCACAGAATTGATCGTTTCTGCTAAACAGAAAGGGACAGAAAAGGAATCGAATATAACGGTGAAATACATTTAGATACAAGTGTTTTAGAGCTCAAGAAATGAACTTCTATACTTATAGCATCTGTAGTACATATGATTATCAACTATTTTTTGTTTTTTGCCCGTATACTGAAATATAATAAATGTTAATGAGAACATTCAAAACAGTATGGTGGAATACGAGTTTAATGACGTTCTCTAGTCACAATCTTACATATACAAAAATATACTAATATATATCTCCGTTGATCCAAGATTCCAGAGTGAATGATTCCTATCATGATTTCCTTGATATAGTGTTGCTGCTAACAAGGAAGCTACTGAACCAAGGGTTCCAAGTGGTTAAGTTGAAGTCATCACTTTGAAAGTTTTACAATCGCCACCATAACTTGGCTAACCGTTACGGAGTATATGTGTCACAAATAACCATGTTCCGTTTGTCGTAATCCCAATCCGGTCCTTTCTTCATTCATGACTTATCACCGGTTTTGTAACAATAGTAACGCGACGGGTACCACATTATGGAGCAGGAACTGCTTACCATTCGGAGCACATGAATTTAACCCCGGTTTTTAGTGTGGTGCGTGTTGCTCAATGTTTAGTTTTCTGTGTAATATTTTATAGATCATTGTTTGATGTTTCTTAATTTTGTCTTTTGGCCATTGTATTATCCGTCCTTCGATTAACGGCTTCTGATTACCCCTTTGGTATCTTCAAACTTTTCTTTCATCAAACTAGGTGTGTTGTCAGTACATATTTTTGTTTCAAATATCCAAAGCTTACATTTTAAGCCACAACAGGCTGAAATTTAAAATATAGCTGAAATGGTAATAAAAGGGATGTTCCTGTACTGTAATTAATTTGTGTTTAAATGGAGGATAGCCTCTCGTGTTCATTTACATCAATATCCTTTCAGTGACAATTTTTCTGTGAATATCGTCTTTCTTAAGGATTTTTTGCAAATGTTTAATTTATCAAGAACAAAAACAATTCAAGATGAAATAATTAAAACAAAGCATTCTTTTTGTAAAACACGTCCAATACGTGTAAAATATTAAATGACCATATGTGGTGAAGTGAGATGTTCTGACATGCTCTAGGTGGAGATTATCATGGTTTGATATTCGTATTCGAGTGTTACTATGCAAACATAGTATTTACATTTTAAATTCTTTATTCTATAAAAATATACATTTATACAAAAATATTACATACAATAAAATATCACAGTGGTTTCAACATCCAGTCATTGTTTCCCAATATCGAAAGGTTTTGCCACTATATTCCCTATTTCTATGTTTCTTCCATTCAATATCCCTAACAAACATGGTTAGTACTCAGGGGCGGATCCAGGATTTTGTGTTAGAGGGGACGAAAGTCGGCGAGGGGTCTGGGGACCGCTTAAGGTCTCCAGCGTGTCCAGGGTCGCCTGGACCCCGGGAGGTTCTGGGTTTTGAGTATTTAGGAAGCTTTTCAGTCAGCAATTTTGAAGCATTTTGTGAATGTGATGAAGTGTATTAAAACGCATGAATCTTCTTCAAAAAGTTTCAAATAGTTTCTAAGCAGTGAGTGTAAATTAAAGGGAGATGTCACTTGAAATTATCTATCTGGAGCTGTGACTCCCCTAATTTCCTTATCACGCCGGGTATTCGTATACTCGGAACAGGTGCGGACACTTTGAACTCGGTGCAAGCTGTTATTCTGTACGTTTTCATTGGCCAATTTTGAATTTTTGGACACTACAGACCGTGGAGCATGACGGCAACGGAACACGGAACAGCATGCTCCGGGGGTCTGTAGTGTCCAAAAATTCAAAATTGACCAATGAAAACGTTCAAAATAACTAGCTTGCACCGAGTTTCCGAATACCCGGCGTGCTATATTAGCCAATTTTCTCATGTTTCTCTCTCTCTCTCGCTCGCTCACTCTTTCGCTCGTTCACTCTCTTTCACTCGATCTCTCTCGCTCGCTATTCTCTCTCTCTCTCTCACCCGCTATTCTCTCTCTCTCGCTCGCTATTCTCTCTCTCGCTCGCTATTCTCTCTCTCGCTCGCTATTCTCTCTCTCTCTTTCTCTCTCGCTCTCCGTCTCCTCTCTCGCTCGCTCTCTCTCGCTATTCTCTCTCGTGCACTCTCTCTCTCTCACTCACTCTCTGTCGCTTGCTCTCTCTCACTCACTCGCTCTCTCTCTCTCGCTCTCTGTCTCTCGCTCTTTCTCTCACTCGCTTTCTCTCGCTCGCTCTCTATCTCGCTCACTCTCTCTCTCGCTCACTTTCTCTCGCTCGCTCTCTCGTGCTCTCTCTCTCTCTTACTCGTTTGTTCTCTCTCTCACTCCCGCTCTCTCTCTCGCACGCTCTCTCTCTTGCCCGCTCTCTCTCGCTCGCTCTCTCTCTCTCGTGCGCTCTCTCTCTTGCTCGCTCTCTCAATTTCTCGCTCGCTCTCTCTCTCTCTCGCTCGCTCTCTCTCTCTCTCGCTCGCTATTATCTCTCTCTTTCTCTCACTCTCTCGCTCGCTCTTGCTCTCTCTCTCTCGCTAATCTCTCTCTCTCTCCTCTAACCCTTCCCCTTTCCCCACCCTTGACCCCCCATTTCCCACATTGACCCTTCCCCACCCATGACCCTTCCCTCTTTTCCCATACTTGACCCTTCCCCCTATTTCCCACCCTTGACTCTTCCCCCATTTCCCTTCCCCTTTTCCCCACCCTTGACCTTTACCCCTTCTTTCCACTCTTGACCCTTTCCCTTCTTTCCATCCTTGACCCTTACTCCTTTGATCCAACCATAACCCTTACTCCATTTCCTCCACCCTTAACCTTAACACTTCTAGCAAGGTGGTCTGGCTGAGCTGTAACTTGCATTCCCAACAGGCAGTCAATGGTGAGGTGTACCAAGGAAGATGGCTCCTTACAACATGTCTCCTTACATTGGTAAAACGTCCACGGCATGATGGACACTTCCTTCCTTTACTGTGCCTATTTGTCCCCTACGAATGTTATTGACATCAATCTTTGGCATGTGATCTTCGTCAGGTTCGTAGTCTGGCACAAACACTTCCTCGCCCATTCTGTACAAACATATAAATAAATAAACTTTCAGCACATAATTTCTTTTTCGGTAAAAGAAATTACACTAAAAAGCACATAAACGGCACCAATCCATTACACACAGACACATATATGTGTAACAGTACAGATAGAATATGAACAATGAATAAAAACATAAATACATATATCAAAAATGAGTATTCAACCTCAAGAAATCATCTGCGAGTGGGGGTATAATGAGCAATTGCTATAGAGGACCTTCCATAGATGCTTCCTACCAAGCTTCTGTTCATTTGTCCAAGCGGTTTCAGAGAAGATTTTTTTTAGAAATCGACCAATCAGAAACAAGAAATGCTTGTTAACGAATCGGGACGAAATGAGCAATCTTTATAGGGAACCTTCCATTGATGCTTCCTACAAGGTTTCGGGTTCATTTGGTCACACGGTTTCAGAAAAGAAGATTTATAGAAATCGATCAATCAGAAACAAGAATTGCCTTTGTCCACCATGTTTGATAACGAAACAGGTCGAAATGAGCAATCATTATAGAAGACCTTCCATAGATGCTTCCTACCAAGTTTCGGTTCATTTGCCCAATCGGTTAAAGAGAAGAAGATTTTTTTAGAAATCGACCAATCAGAAACAAGAAATGCCTGTAACGGCCATGTTTGTTAACGAATCGGGACGACATGAGCAATCTTTATAGTGGATCTTCCAATGATTCTTCCTACAAAGTTTTGGTATATTTGGCCAATGAGTTTTAGAGGAGAATTTTTTTTTTAGAATCGACCAATCAGAAACAAAATTGCCTGTGGTGCCCATGTTTGTCAACTGATCGGGTCGAAATGAGCATTCTTTATAGAATACCTTCCATAAATGCTTCCTACCAAGTTTCGGTTCATTTGCCCAAGCAGTTTCAGGGAAGAAGATTTTTTTAGAAATCGATCAATCAGAAACAAGAAATGCCTGTGATGGTCATGTTTGTTAATGAATCGGGACGACATGAGAAATATTTATAGAGGATCTTCCAATGATTCTTCCTACAAAGTTTTGGTATATTTGGCCAATCAGTTTTAGAGGAGAAGATTTTTTAGAAATCGACCAATCAGAAACAAGAATTGTCTGTGGCGCCCATGTTTGTTAACTGATTGGGATGAAATGAGCACTCTTTATAGAATACCTTCCATAGATGCTTCCTACCAAGTTTCGGCTAATTTGGTCAAGTGCTTTCAGAGAAAATTTGTAGAAATCAACCAATTTTTGCAGTCTTTACTCTGTAAACTTTTATTTGTTGCTTCTCATTGGTGGAAAACAGCATAGATGGAACTTGTTCTCCTCTCAATTCCATGGAATAATGGGTTAAGTAATTGAAGTTGATGATAGCTTTTTGATTCTCAAGAAAATTTATACCTAGTTATAAGATTATCTTCAATGTCAACTACAACCATGTCCTATATTATATTTGACTTTCCAATTTTACACCAACATCTGGTACTAAACGAGAATCCTTCAGAAGAATTTCCTATTTCTTTCATTTGGCCAAGCTGTTTCAGAGAGGAAGATTTTTTAGAAATTGACCAATCAGAAAAAAGAATTGCCTGTGGCAGCCATGTTTGTTAACGAATCGGGCCGAAATAAGCAATCTTTATATAGGGCCTTCCATAGTAGATGCCTCCTACCAAGTTTCGGTTCATTAAGCCAAGCAGTTTCAGAGGAGAAGATTTTTATAAATTGACCAATCAGAAACAAGAATTGCCTGTGTCGGCTATGTGTGTTTTTTCAAAGTCAGTGGAAGCTGTGTTCAACTTATAATTAAATTCTAATTTCATCAGATCCTTTTCTTTCTCCATTCTTACAACATTTTTCTGTAGCGACTGTATTTGATCTATCATTTTCTTAATCTGGTCTGCATTGGTGAACAGGTGTTTCATTTGATATCTCTATGACTATTTTACCATCTTTAATCAATGGGTCCCAGATTGTGTTTGGGATATCAGTCATCATCTTCCCAAGTAAGGTCATGCACCCTTTTCTCTTCTTCGTTTGATGATCTTCTGTGTTGACTTTTCACCTATACCCTTTAGTGATTGAAGTTCTTCCATGGGAGCTGTGTTTATATTCATTGGTCCAGACATTGTTATAATCCACCAAAGATTTTAACAACAAAATTATATGCCAAATATACGTAATTTCTTAAAAATATTTTGATTTCCAGCAATTTATTGACAGCAGATCTGTCTCACAAAATTTAGCAAGATATTTGTCAGTAAAATTCAAACGAAAATATGTACTTGACAATTATAAACACATATAGACATACAGAATACAATAATACATCACAATAAACACTTACAATGCAAAATATTTACAATAAATAATGTATGAAAATAATTGACTATCTCTCAGTACTTTGAAAAACAATGGTAAATAGCATGTTTTTACAAACATGACAAAAATATGTCAGGGTTGAGATTAACTAGTGTCCTCTAGTCTGTGGTTAGCAGATAGTTAGTTGGAATAACTGAACTCATTTTCTAGTTGCCCGTCGGACTATTAAAATCTTCACTTTATAGTCTACATCAAAGTGATCGCTTGGAATAGCATATAAAATAGTTGTGCATTAAAGTCTTTGTGACCGATCACTTAAACACTTTAGATTATGAATTTGAATATATTATTTCAAGCGTGATACTAACATCGATGTTTTTTTACCAGATTGACAAAATTTGGAGATTTATACTGGGGGTCAAATCTCTATCTGACAATGAAGATGAGATGACTGAAGATGATCTTGCTGCATTGAAAAAAACAACTAATAAAAGTCAATTCTTGTTCCATTCCAAATGTACAGCTACTCATTAGCAGTGCCGTCTTAACACATGGCCACACTGGGCAGTTGCCCGTGAGCCCCATGAGTATAGGGCCCCCTTGCTAATCTATGTACCGTATGTTGTGTAGGTATGTTTTTTTTAATGTTTAAACACTGATTTTGTTGGAAGTCCAGTTACAATAAACATATGTTTAATTTTATCGACCATTTACATATTTATTCAGTGCACTGCTTTCCCCGGGGGCCTATGATGCTGTTAAGATGGCCCTTCTCATTAGGTCCCTTGTGTCATGCCGAACGGACTTGGTCGAGTAATGCCAATTGTGTGGAGTAATGTACGATAATGTCATTTTGTGCAAAATGGCCATTATTAGAAGACGATTTTACGATTCTCGCATGGAATATGTGACCGTTGAAAAGAGTAAACTATGATTTTATTGTAATGTTAGTTGGGCGGGTCTCAAAGTGACCGTTAGACAGAGGTGACCGGTAAGGCAGGTTAGACTGTATATATTTTCGGACAATGTTTTGTAGTCTATCTACTAGCCAAATGAAATTTTCATCATATATTTCCGATCCCAGTCACCAATACCATTTGACAGTAAGAAAATGGAAAGAAAATAATACAGAAAAATCTATGCATGGCTAACCCTGTCAGTGGTTTTAGAAACGATTATGAAAGCAGTTTTTACCTAGGTAAATTCAGAGTACATTGAAGAGAGGCAGTTTTCTAACATTTATTTTTGTGTGCAGGATTTAGAATTGTACTAATATTAAAACAACAATTCAAATATAAAATTTTCCCTTGAAATCTCTAAAATTTTGTCAGGTTAAAATTGAAAATACAGATCTCCTAAAAATTCATTGGAAGATACATGAGTATATTTTCAAGTCATTTTTTAATTGAGTAAGTGGTTTGTTTAATAACATGTGTGCAATTCTTTTTAGGTATATCATGGTAAAAGCATACATTTGAATGAGATGCTAATGATATCTGTCTTGTACTAGAGCAGCATGTTGAGATGTATTTTCATAGTTATAGGTCACTGAAACAACAGACGATATAACTGAAATATTGTTGAAAGTGGCATTAAACACCATTACCCCCTGAAACAACAGTCCTTGGGTAGAAATGTTGCTCTCCATGGACAAATTATCCTGACTACATCCAGAACTTGCTTCTTATCCCTTACTGCTGTTGCATAGCAGAGAAGCAACAAATACTAATATTATAGTCTTTGGCTTGACCCTAGAGTGGAGCCCATTAGCTACCACAATCAAGATGAGCACGCTAACCACTGAGGCTGTTGAATTTTAAGGGATGCATATCAAAAATAGGGATGAAGATCAAGATTAAATAAAAATATAAAAGATTGGAAAAATTTAATATATAGCACATTTTAATAGCAAACTGCACCAAGTATGCTATGGAAAGTACATATGTTATATTAATATCATAGCAACAAGTCAAAACAAATAACAACAAAAATATGGAACAGAGAAAATCTAACAACATCTGAAATACACAGCACACTTAACTATAATACTATTTTTAATAGTAAACAAAAATCAACATTTAAAACGAAGCCATTCATTAAACATAATTGGTTTTTCATTTCCTGTCAGACCGACCATTAATATATCCTTGTTTAAATTTACACAAGTTTAAATTATTACCTCCAAATTTATCAAATTTTTGTTCATTAAAGTATACCTTTTATATTAAGACGTTTCTTTAAGAAACTAAAACAGAATCTGAACTATCTATTGACTTCAAAAATGAAATTAGAAAACAATAATCTAAGTTTTTCTTTTCTTTAAAAAAAAGCCTATTCACACAATTCATGCATAATTAATAAAAAATAATCATTTTCTTTGAGAAATATAGAAAAAGTGTTAACTTATTCAAAACAAACAAGAACATACCAAGTAAAACATATAAATACTTTTCGTTAACCAGCTTGTGTAGAAAAAACACACTTTAAAGCACCAATTTTAAAGCCCAGTTTTGCTAAAATAAAATTAGATAAAAGACAAAAAAAGAGGTACATGTGAACTGGTATATAACTAGGAAGAACTGTTTTAGATACCTAACTTATGTCTCCCCTTAATGTGGCCATCTGTACAACAATAAGTTACACATTATGAGTTGAATTATTTGACCTTGAGGTTAAAGGTCAAGGTCACACGAAGGTCATTACGGTATGTGACACACCACCTTATGTTCATGCACCCACATACTAAATATCATTGACCTATCTTGAAAGGCAAAACTGTTATGGCCCGCACAAGAAAATACTAATTAAAAAACAATTATTTGACCTTGAGGTCAAAGTCCCACGAAGGTCATTACGGTAAGACAAAAAAGTTATGGGCCAGACAAGTTTCGCTGAGAAGAAGCAGAAGAAAAAATCAGACTAAAACAATGTCTCCCATTGTTCGAAGAGGAGACATAATAACGAAAATACAACTTAATTTGACAGTTGCAGCTTTAAATGTTTCTTGATATATGCAATGACTTATAAAATCATCACCATTTATTTCTATTGTAATTTACCAAAATAAATGTATAATATAACTTGACCGAATCAGAAGCCCCTATTATTCTGTATCTGCATAACTAGATGATCCAAGTTTCGTGTGATTGTCGTAACCAGATGTTCCAAGAATTCTATAATTGCTCTAAGTGGAGGCTTCAAGGATCCTGTGGCTTGCTGGATGTTAAGCAATACCCAGTAATCAATCAAGGATTCTGTGATTGTCTAAACTTAAAGACTCCAAGAATCATGTAAAGAAGGCAATTTGACAGATAAAGATAATAGCAGCCATATTGGATAATATCTTAGCACAATGTGCAAAAATTGGGAAAAAAAACCAAACCCACAAGATTATGAAAAGAGAGCTTAAAAAGTGATGGTCAATTTACATGTACTGTACCCCAATGTTGAAATTCAGTCCATTACACTGAAGAAAGTAGAACCTTTGATTATTTTAAAATATTTCCATTTTTAGAAAAAGCAGCAATCTTTGATGTAAGACAAGCTGCCAAACACAATTCTAAAAAAGATTAAAATGTAAAAACTTTACTGACACCGAACACGAACTATGCCCCAAAGCAAAATGGTCATCTTTTGCCAGGTTAGCTAATAATGAATGACTTGACTGTTTGTAAATCACCAGTAACAACAGAAAAAACAAAAAACAGGAAGGCAAACAAAACACGACTAGAAATAGCATAGCAATAATAATAATAATAATAATACATATACATCGGGATAGCAAGAAATAAATCAGTTATAAAAGATGTGCTGTGTGTCTGTTCACATTACCACCTACAGAAATAAAAATGCCCATAAATCAGGACATCAAAACATTTTAACCACAAAATATCTGATCTAAATCATATGAGAAATTATGATTACAAAGTTCCAATTAAAAATAGTATGTATTTTCCCTTCTATAAAATTCCATTCCCATTATACTGTTTTTCTTGTGGAGGCATACAAAAGGTTCATTCTGAAAACAATTTTGATATCAATAAGGAAACCACCAGGTACAATAGTCCCCTTCTTATGAGGCCAACCGTTCTGCAATGAAAAAGTGGCCTTTTAAGAGGGTTGCCTCTCTTGGAGGGGAAATTTACAAGTATTTACTATCTAAATGCATCTGAAATCTGGCCTCATAAGAGTGTGGCCCTTAGTGTGAGGGGCATTTCAAAAGGTGGAACACTGTATGTCAAATGGGAAAATAATATGATTCAATCTGATGTAAGGAGGAACTGAGGTGTTAAATGTGTTAAAAAGTAATCCCTTTATGTAGGCCATTATTTACAGGAGACAGTAAAATGACAGATAAAATGCAAACAATAAAAGTGTTTTAACACTTAACAATAACAAAACCTAACAACAATTTAAAAATAGAATGATAATTATATGTCAACAATTTCTGCATGTAACAGACTTGAAATTCTCATTATGTTGAGTTATACTGATTTATTTAATCTAAAGAAAACCTGAACCTGTAAACATGTTCTCGATCACGAAGACCCCTCTTTTAAAAGGAGAGATCTTATTTTGCTTACCAGTAATCTACTATCAATTTAATAAATCTATATATTAGATAATCGCTGTAGTCTATATTACAGTATGTATAATGTTTCAGTCATTTTGCTAAAGAAAACATAATACTATTAATGGTATCATTATAAGTTGCACCGGATAAAATGGAGATAGTGGTCTGAGTATTAAATAATTGGGAGGTGTGCCAACTATTGCTTGATAGAGCTTAGAATTAGTGTTATTGGTGTTTAAAGCCACTTTCAACAATATTTCAAATGTATCAGGACGATCAGTTTTATTGATGCAGTAAACTGGAATACCCAGAGAAAATCATTGACCTGCTGAAAGTCACTTACAAACTTGTATCACATGATATTGTATCTCATACACCTCACCAATCAGGAACGTTTTTGATAGGGGAGATAAGATCTAGCTTGTTTACAATATATATAACATGTAGAACTTAGTAAACAGCATAACTATTATAACAAAATAAAACATTGTCTCTATTTCCACCTTCTCCTAGCCAATCAGAACATTGTCTCTATTTCCACCTTCTCCTAGCCAATCAGAATACATATATACAATGTTCTGATTGGATGGTTTTGGAGTACAAGAACAAAGACTTTTACTCAATAGTTTCATAACGAAAGTCCATAAGCCAGGCCTTTATCAATACAAATGTAGAATTAGTAAATACATTATACAATTAAAATTCTTTAATAAAAGCCACGACATAATACATTCAGTCTTTGTCAATTGCCTCAACAAACTTGAAATTTATTTCGATAACTGAGAAGGGGTCCATTTATGAAACTAAATGCATCATTTTCTTTTAGTTCAAATATTTGAAAATTATATATTTTTTAAATGAATTCTATATTTACAAAAAAATCAAAACTTACAAAAAATAAAAACATATAAATTCACACACAGAATTTTTCTGCTATATATTTGTTTAACATCACAATTCAAAATTAGTGAGGACACTTTCTATATAAACATAAAAATTGCAATAAAAATTTAACATATACAATTTTTTGCTGTGTAAGCAATGAAATTCACAAATTTATTTGATGTACACACATAATTAAAGTGAAACCTGTCTAAACTGAACCTTGAATAAACCAGAATCTTGTTTAAACCCAACTTTAAATATACATGTAGTCCCAATCTACGAAATATTGGTTAACCTGAATAAACGGAACACTTGTTTATTACGAATACAAAAGTTGGTCTAAAGGAGGTTCAATTTAGACAAGTCTCACTGTATATAGCTTTAATATTTCAGAATGATTCTTAATATTGTAGCAATTTGTTTGTTCCCAATTTTGTTGGTTCAATATTTAGACAACATAATCAAAGTAACCGAATATTCTCGGCTGATTAAATCAACCACTTTATTGGTTCTAATCATATTGTAATGATCTAAAAATAGATTCCACAGGAGAGATTTTTGTTTCTGAGATTGCAAGAGAACTAACTACCTTGAAAAACAGCATAAATTTTGTTGTCATTTCAAGTCTTCCTTGTTGCCACAACATATCACTATTTATTTTCACATGTGAACAGCTGATCATGATTAACATTAGGTAATAGTGATATCTTAAATATGGCTGTAAAATGAGCAATGTCGGGATGACCTTCCAGTTGGAAGATAGATAAGAAGTGGTAGTATAATTAATTTCTGTATATCAGGAACACTCATGTTGTTGTGGTTGGTTAAATTTTCCACCATTATATTTACAGACCAACTTTTTATTTTCAACTAACACTTTGTAGGGTTAGGGTTATGGTGTTTAATGCCACTTTCAACAATATTTCAGTTATATCGTGACTGTTAGTTTTTTTATTGGTGGAGGAAACCCGAGTACTCAGAGAAAACCACCGACCTGCCGCAAGTCACTGACACACTTTTATCACATAATGCTGTATTGAGTACACTTCGCCATGAGCGGGATTCAAACTCACAACTTTAGTATTGATAGGCACTAATTTAACACTATATTAAAAATAAATTGCCTATAATTCATAATGAAAATCAATATTAATGACACAAAATAGTACAATATGTTAATATACAATAAATAATTTTATAATATTTTCTTTAATAACACAAACAATTTGTTAAAGCTGAACCACACAAAATAAACAAATACCAGTGCCCGTTTAAGGTAAACGACATAGAAAACAATAAATATATTTGTGATATGTTGGGGTTAGATAGGTTAAATTAATTACATGTTGCCATTAGCAACTACCCTGGAAATATTATGTACAACACCAGAATATTGCACAGACTACCTGAATACATTGCTTATAGAAAGTATAAGGGTATCAGTATATATTACACAACAATTTCAAAGTTTTCAAATTTCAAAAGAAACATTATGTATAGGAGAATGTCCAAGTAACTCTCCATTTCTTAAAAATAATGGAGCCGAGGCCCCGAAGGGGCTGAGGCCCATTGTTTTTAAGGAATGGAGAGATACGAGGACATTCTCCAACTTAAAATCCACCCATTGTACTTTATTAATTTGATTAATTATTAATCTTGAAACAAAAAAAAGTCTGTGTATAGTATCTAAAGTACAAAGTATTAAATTGTTTGCCCCTTGTGGAACCATAAAAGTACAAAGAGAACAATAACTCTCCATTCCTTAAAAATAATGGAGAGTTTGGACAATAGATTTACATCACAGGTGGATTTTAAAAATTCTGAATACACATGCAACACATTTCAAGTTTTAAAATAATAAGGGTTTTTTTTAATCAAGAGCTACAGAGAATTTTAATTAAACAAATACTTTTCAATTAAGGATTGCTTATTAAAAACAATTCCATGATCTATTAAAAGAGTCCATAGGGAAAATAAGACATTATTTCAAAAACGGCCCCACAACTAACTTTATTTCTTCCTTTTTAGCATTATATTTATTTATTATACATAATGAGCACATGGCCATTGCATACCAACAACTAATGTAAAAAACTAAATTATTCCTTCCTATCCCATTCTATACTTTTAAATAGAATAGTCCAAAGGATAGACCAATCAGTGGCCTGTTTCCAACAGAAAACACATGGGTTGCATGATTTAGAAATATTAAATTTTCCTGTAGAGGTGGGATATTTAATATGTATACTATACTTGATTTTTATGCCTATATGCCCTCAACAAATCCTGAATTCTAATAGTACAAATTTGGCATACATGTAATAAGAAATGCTAAATTATGAACAACTATTAAAACATAATACTCTTTATAAATGGTTGAACTGGTTTGGTTTAGGTTTATGGTGTTTAACACCACTTTCAACAATATTTCAGTTATATCGTGGAGGTCAGTTTTATTGGTGGAGGAAACCGGAGTATCCGGAGAAAACCACTGACCTGTCGAAAGTCACTGACAAACTTTTATCATCTAATGTTGTATCAATGATTGAACTGTTTATATTAAACATGATCTTTTAATCTACATGTATATGTTACAGGCAATTTCATAATTCAGGCATTTTGTAAAATGCCTGAACATTTTAGGCATTTTATAAAATGACTAAAACTTCAAGGCATTTTGTAAAATTCCTGGAAAAAATGGCAGGCATTTTACAAAATGCCTGAATTGATTTATTAACATAATTTTAATGCAATAGATATAAGATTGTATTGAAAACATGTTTAATTGTACAAAACGAACAAGTAGAAACTATGCAAAACAAATTTTTGAAATCAGACTTAAAAATGTAGTAGTCCTAGTGAAACAAATGTGTGACGGACGGACAGATGGACGGACGAATGCAAATAAAATATTCCCGAAATTTTGTGTCTCGTGTACGATTACCCCATATCCTTTCATTTTTATAAACGATAGTATTCCATATAGTATCTTAAATATAAGAAGAATGTGTCTGGAGACACGGATGCCCTCGCTTTCATCTAAGTGGGCCTAACTCCCAAGCCGTATATGGGATCTGGCTGAAAATGGAACTTGACCTGTATATTATGGTTATAAACAGTGTCTTAAAATTTGAAAACATTTGGTCAATGGAATTTTAGGTTATCCTCAGAAAACACTTACTGTACCTCTGCATGTAGTAGTAGTCTTGTCAGTTTTCTTTCTTTCCGGACTTAATCTTTTCAAGCATTTCTTCATATTTTACTCTGGTCCATATATCACTTTTTTTTGTTTGATTCAAGAATTTCCAACAATTTGTTAGTAAACTTCTGCTCAGACATTTGTGGTGCTTCTGCCATGTTCAGTGACAAAGTATGAAGTGACCACTTTATTATGTACTTCTGGTGAGTACATTTCAACCTTGTATAATTATACCCATGCACTGACAATTAATTCGCAAAGAAATTTATTGCTTAAGGCAATACTATAAAAGTATTAAATGATTTAACATATTTAAGTCAAACTTAAGGTTCTCTTTTTAAATAAATACTGTTTTATATTTAAATTCATTTTTATTAAAATGACTGAAATGGGTTAGGCAATTTGTAGAAAAAGGGTTAAAATATTCAGGCATTTTGTAAAATGCCTAGAGATTTTTAAGCATTTTATAAAATGCCTGACTGAAATAGGCATTTTGTAAATTGACTAAAATTTCAGGCATTTTACAAAATGTCTAATTTAAGAAATTGCCTGTAACATATATATACTGCTTTATATCAAACATACAAACATTAAAATCTGATCTCTCACTTGCTCCCCTTTACTGATCTCCCATGCCACAGCATATTAGTAAAGGAGAGATCTCCCATGCCACAGCATATTAGTAAAGGAGAGATCTCCCATTCCACAGTATATCAGTAAAGGAGAGATCTACCATGCCACAGTATATCAGTAAAGGAGAGATCTCCCATTCCACAGTATATCAGTAAAGGAGATATCTCCCATGCCACAGTATATCAGTAAAGGAGAGATCTCCCATGCCACAGCATATCAGTAAAGGAGAGATCTTCCATGCCACAGTATATCAGTAAAGGAGAGATCTCCCATGCAACAGCATATCAGTAAAGGAGAGATCTCCCATGCCACAGCATATCAGTAAAGGAGAGATCTCCCATGCCACAGCCGTTGCACGACGTTTGAGCGCATTGGTCCTACATTTGAGTGCAAAAAAATCCACGATTGAGCGCATTTTACCATAGCTATTTACCTGAGAAAAAAATAAAAAATTATAAAACTTTTAAGAAATTATTATAAAAATGATCTTTAAAAAATTTATTAAAATGATTTTGATAATGAAAAAAAAATATTATAGAAATAATCTTTAAAAAAATATTAAAAATGATTTTGATAATGAAAAAATTCAAGGTCTTGACAACCCCGCTACAGTCATGCACACCGAGAAGGAAAAACTTGCGTTAGAACAATACCTTAGGTTAGAGACAGGCGAAATTTCTAGAGCAACTTAAATGAAGTAATGGGGTTGAAATTTTCCGCAAGAACCAATTTGTAAGATTTTAGTGCTACTTTTATAGACATTTTTAAACATTCTTAAATCTATTTCATAGAACATTTTAAATAAATCCTATGATGTTTTTATGATGTGTTTTTTAGTGCTGTAATCTTTTATAATAAAGTATATACATTTTTATTTCTATTTTTCACATTTTTATATATTAAATTCCCCAGGTAAACCACAGGTAAAATGCGCTCAAATGTAGGAAAAATTTGCACTCAAACGTAACACACCTAAAATTGAAAATGCGCTCAAACGTAGTGCACCCGCCACAGCATATCAGTAAAGGAGAGATCTTCCATGCCACAGTATATCAATAAAGGAGAGATCTTCCATGCCACAGTATATCAGTAAAGGAGAGATCTCCCATGCCACAGCATATCAGTAAAGGAGAGATCTTCCATGCCACAGTATATCAGTAAAGGAGAGATTTCCCATGCCACAGTATATTAGTAAAGGAGAGATCTCCCATGCCACAGTATATTAGTAAAGGAGAGATCTCCCATGCCACAGCATATCACTAAAGGAGAGATCTCCCATGCCACAGTATATTAGTAAAGGAGAGATCTCCCATGCCACAGTATATTAGTAAAGGAGAGATCTCCCATGCCACAGCATATCACTAAAGGAGAGATCTCCCATGCCACATCATATCAGTAAAGGAGAGATCTCCCATGCCACAGTATATTAGTAAAGGAGAGATCTCCCATGCCACAGTATATTAGTAAAGGAGAGATCTCCCATGCCACAGCATATCACTAAAGGAGAGATCTCCCATGCCACATCATATCAGTAAAGGAGAGATCTCCCATGCCACAGCATATCAGTAAAGGAGAGATCTCCCATGCCACATCATATCAGTAAAGGAGAGATCTCCCATGCCACATCATATCAGTAAAGGAGAGATCTCCCATGCCACAGTATATTAGTAAAGGAGAGCA
This sequence comes from Bathymodiolus brooksi, assembly GCA_963680875.1. Taxonomy (NCBI): domain Eukaryota; kingdom Metazoa; phylum Mollusca; class Bivalvia; order Mytilida; family Modiolidae; genus Bathymodiolus; species Bathymodiolus brooksi. Next base: position 63,753,593 of record OY804575.1, read on the forward strand.
AGCGAGAGATCTGATTTTAATGAGATTGACAACTGACATGTATTACAGAACAAGTTTCAATACGGTTGTTTCGAATCATGTCAATTCCGACCACGTTCCGTCTTTTTCTTGTCTTCCCGTCTGAACAAATCGGCAGGCGACTTCCGGTGTTTAGGCTATTACTGTGACAACGTCAGCTTATCATAGTTGTAGATGCTGTAAATTATAAGTAATTGTAATATGGAGACGCCAAGGAAACCGCTGAATAAATACTGGTGTTCGGTACCCCACTATCTGTCTGAGATCAGAAAAATATACATAAAGGCAGATCGTTTTCCTTTGATGATGCTGACAGCCGCAAATAAAGAAAGAAAACAAATTTAATTTTAAAGAAGTATTTGTCTCTGCATTGAAGTCTTTGATACAAATAAAATAATTTAATTGATATCTGTCTTTTACAGAAAATGTTAAGATTTTTTTAAGTTGAGGATCAAACGTTAAAACGGCACATATCGATTAGTTTTTGTTGTGTACATTGACACCGGAAGTTCAATGCCGATTAGTCCATCGAAATCACGTGATCTGGCAGACGAAAATAACAAAATTTTGACGAAATGGAAATGATTCGAAACAACCGTATTGAAATGGATTAAATTATACAAAACTATTTGATGAACTAAAAGATTACCTAAATTAATATTTTAGTATTACATCTTCAAGACAATAATTATGCATGTCATATTTAAAAGATTTTAAATCGTCTTTTACAATTATAGATGGTGCTACAAATAAAAGGTCAAATATTACATTTTCAAAATAGATCAGACAAATTGATCTCTTTGTGTCAATCATGCTATAAAAGGATTGTCATACACTATTTTGTCAGATAAATATTTTGTCTCCACTGGTGTAAATAAACAATGGAATCAGTCACCATATATTAAATGCAAAATTACATGTACCGGTATATTTTTTTATTATTTTCTTTTCAACATGGTACTAAAGATTGATTGATTAATAGATTGGTGTTTAACGTCATGTTACTATAAAAACTAAAGACATTCAAACTACTTTAGCACCATCAATTTCATTCAAACTACTTTAGCACCATCAATTTATGTCAAATATAATACTGAATAGATTACTTAAAGCACAACAATGTTCCAATTATGGAAAAAATATACAGGAAGAAAAAAGACAGGTCAAAGAAATAGACAGGAAGAAAGAAGAGAAGTTAAATCAAACAGAGAGGAAGAAAGAAGAGAAGTTAAACAAATAGACAGGAAGAAAGAAGAGAGGCTAAATTAAACAGACAGGAAGAAAGAAGAGAAGTTAAACAAATAGACAGGAAGAAAGGAGAGAAGTTAAATTAAACAGACAGGAAGAAAGAAGAGAAGTTAAACAAATAGACAGGAAGAAAGAAGAGAAGTTAAATTAAACAGAGAGGAAGAAAGAAGAGAAGTTAAACAAATAGACAGGAAGAAAGAAGAGAAGTTAAATCAAACAGACAGGAAGAAAGAAGAGAAGTTAAACAAATAGACAGGAAGAAAGAAGAGAAGTTAAACAAATAGACAGGAAGAAAGAAGAGAAGTTAAATTAAACAGACAGGAAGAAAGAAGAGAAGTTAAACAAATAGACAGGAAGAAAGAAGAGAAGTTAAACAAATAGACAGGAAGAAAGAAGAGAAGTTAAATTAAACAGAGAGGAAGAAAGAAGAGAAGTTAAACAAATAGACAGGAAGAAAGAAGAGAAGTTAAATTAAACAGACAGGAAGAAAGAAGAGAAGTTAAACAAATAGACAGGAAGAAAGAAGAGAGGCTAAAACAAAGAGAGACAAAAGAAGAGAGATTAATCATATAAATTGTTTCAAATGGGTTGAAAGATGACTTAATCAAATCATAAAGTGGATAAAACAAGACAAGAAAAAATTACTGTGATTTGAAGTGGAAGCCCATCAGTATGGGAATGGCAATAGTTTGGGAAATAAATGAAGATTTAGTGAACTTATTTGAGATTAAAGAAACTTGTAATCAAAGCTGTAACTACTGTCTCTGATGGAAATTATAACTGTTATGTCATATCCTAAGTGATATTATTTGCAAGTGAGACAAAATCAACACAGAAATACTAAAGAGGTTTAGGAAAAATGTGCAATCACAAAATGCTACTAGAAAATCACAATGTTGCAAACATAAATACAGTGAAAACCTGTCTAAGCCTAACCATGAATAAACTGAAAACCAGTATAAACCAAACCATGAATAAACCGAAAACCAGTATAAACCAAACCATGAATAAACCGAAAACCAGTATAAACCAAACCATGAATAAACCGAAAACCAGTATAAACCAAACCATGAATAAACCGGAATTCTGTATAAACTGAACTTTTAAACTAGAGACTCAGTGGACTGCGCCTGTGTCACTCACCTTTCATTGTGCTTTGAGGAAACTTAATACAGAACCTTCCATAGGTGCTTCCCACCAAATTTTGGTTCATTTAGCTAAGCAGTTATAGAGAAGAAGATTTTTAGGAATCGATCAACCAGAAACAAGAATTGTCTATGGCAGCCATGTTTGTTAACGGATTGGGACAAAATTAGCAATCTTTATTGAACACCTTCCATAGATGCTTCCTACCAAGTTTCGGTTCATTTGGCTAAGCAGTTTCAGAGAAGAAGATTTTTAGAAATCGACCAATCAGAAACAAGCATTGCCTATGGTGGCCATGTTTGTCTACGAATCAAAATGAAATGAGCAATCTCTATAGAGGACCTTCCATAGATGCTTCTTATCAAGTTTCGGTTCATTTGGCAAAGTGGTTTCAGAGAAGATTTTTAGAAATCGACCAATCAGAAACAAGAATTGCCTGCAGTGGCCATGTTTGTTAACGGATCGGGATGAAATGAGCAAACTTAATAGAGGACCTTCCATAGATGCTTCCTACTAACTTTCGGTTCATTTGGCAAAGCGGTTTCAGAGGAGAAGATTTTTAGAAATCGACCAATCAGAAACAAGAATTGCCTATGGCAGCCATGTTTGTTAATGGATCGGGAGGAAATGAGCAATCTTTATAGAGGACCGCCCATAGATGATACCTACCAAGTTTCAGTTCATTTGGCTCAGCGGTTTCAGAGGAGAAGATTTTTTAGAAATCAACCAATCAGAAACAAGAATTGACTGTGGCGGCCATGTTCGTTAACGGATCGGGACGAAATGAGCAATCTTTACAGAGGACCTTCCAAAGATGCTTTCTACCAAGTTTCGGTTAATTTGGCAAAACGGTTTCAGAGGAGAAGAATTTTTAAAATCAGCCATTCAGAAACAAGAGTCCCCTGTGGTGGCCATGTTTGTTAACAAATCGGGACGAAATGAGCAATCTTTACAGAGGACTTTCCATAGATGCTTCCTATCAAGTTTCGGTTCATTTGGCTAAGGGGTTTCAGAGGAGAAGATTAAAATGTGAAAAGTTAACGGACGACAGACGACGGACGCCAAGTGATGGAAAAAGCTCACATTGCCTTTGGCAAGGTGAGCTAAAAAGTCCTAATGTAGGAAATCTTTGTTAATTTAACCTGTATAAACCAAACGACTGGCTATTCCGAACACAAAAGTTGGTCCCAAGGAGGGGTTCAGATTAGACCGGTACATACTGTACATACTTAAAGCTTATTTACCATGACAACATATTTGTACTCATATATTTAGATTTATACTTTTCATTTGTTCCAGGCCAAACTTTTGTGCTTGTCTGGATGGTGGGATTCAGGGGTTTGAGTATTGGTGATGTAATGGCCGATTCTCGGCTAAGCATACAACATTCAGTAGCTAAAGCAAGGACTAGCCAAACAGTGAGCCAACATAACATGTTCCGCTAGAATGACATTTCTACAGGGGGCTTTCACATCCGCTGATTAGCACCATAAAAATGCAATTTATTGTGTTGGTTTAATTCAACTGACATTTAAAACAATCCATCCTACAATATGATTCAATATTATCATGAAATATATAGAACAACAGCATTTAGGGAAGGTCGAGACAGACATTGACACTAGTATAGCAGTGAGACTGATAGGAGAAGCTGTGATACTAGTGATAATGTATGTCAAGACCTTTAGAATTGACATTATTTATTTCATTAGTAATGTCATAATGTGTTTAATGTCACACTGACAAGATAATCTCCAGTATCAGTGTCAGTTCATTGATACCTACAATATCAAGAGTCAAACAGTTGATACTGACAATATCGTTCAGCGAGATAAAAGAAAATATTTATAAATTACCAATAAAGAATCTCTTTATAAAGCATGATACAACCATCATAGCTTAGCCAGATAATAACAAAATAAGGTTTTTGGTGTTTAACACCACTTTCAACAATATTTCAGGTATATCTTGGCAGTAACGAAATAAAGCGTGAACAAAAAATTGTTACAGAATTCAAATAAATCTACCCTCAATTCTCATCAGCAATAATTGCAAACTTTAAACAATGTATTAACAATTACATTCCCAATACAAGTGAAATCTATAAAATATTGGCATTTTTTTATGCTGATGTTAACACAACTTTCAACAATATTTCAGTTATATCGTGGTGGTCAGTTTTATTGGTGGAGGAAACCAGAGTACCTGGAGAAAACCACCGACCTGTCACAAGTCACAGACTTTTGATGGTGAGGAGGAATAAATACCCTTATTTTATGGGAAGACCAACAGGTTTGAGCAATTTCATAAGTTTATAATTTCATTGAAGAATTTGAAATAACTTACAATTTAAAACATCGACCACACCTTTATAAAAATTGAGATCTGTCTAGGTGCTGGAAATAAGAGGATGGTGTTTAGGATAGTAAGACCTTTTATGTAAATATCATATAGAGGTAGTATGTAGGAAATGCCTAAGGTCATGGATTTCAAAGACCTTTTCGGAGAAGCACATTCTCCAACCCTAAAAATGCTAGGTATAAAGTATGGGTACAAACTTAGTGTGCACATATATGTAAGGATAAAACAATTTGCACCAATAATTAAAACAAATCTGTAATCATAAAAATAACATAGAACAAAACAAATATGTTAAAGAGACATATTTTGGAGGGAATTAAAAAAATATTGTAAGCTTTTAATTCTTTAAAATATAGGTTTTTTAGGGAATTAAGTAAAAAAATAATATTGAAAGCTTTAATTCTTTAAAATATAGGTTTTTTTTATTAGGAAATTAATTAAAAATAAATTGCAAGATGTGTTAATTCTATAAAATTGTTATTATTTTTTTTGGAGGAAATTAATTAAAAAAATATTGTAAACTTTGTTAATTCTTTGAAATATAGTTTTTTTTTAAGGAATTAATTAAAATATTGTAAAATTCTATGACATAGTTATTAGTTTTTGGAGGGAGTTAAAAAATAAAATAATATTGCAAGCTGCATTAATTAAATAATATCATTCAGTTGTTTAAAAAAAATTAGCTCTAAAGAGCTTTATTCCTCTTTCAAGAAACCACAGACTGGTAAAGTTAATAGGAAATAAATTTATTTGGACTCTATAATAATTGACCATTAACAATGTGAAGCACAAGGTTGTGTAGACTCCATCTCTTTGTAAGCTTTTAACATTTCTAACTCAAGCTCTTGCCACTTCTGAACTTTGCCAAATGGTTTGTAATCTAGATCTATTACACTAACAGAAAATTTGTATCTTCTTCCATGTATATCTGTTAGACAAGGAGATTTACACTCTTCTGAACTGCAAAAAAAATAAAATAAAATGTCAATTACAAAACCAGAGACTCCCAGGAGCCTGTAATCGTGCACCTGGATAAAAGCTGCTTTCAATAACAACGCAACTGCACTGTGGTGGCCATCTTGGTGGGAGAGCGTGACTGCCGGACACAATTTTATAAAAGGACAATCCAATGACTATTCCATCAAAGTTTGGTTCTAATTGAGCTACTAGTTCCAGACAAGATGGTTTTTATGTGAATTTCCCATAAGAGTCCTATGTTAAACTAAGTTCCCATAAGAGTCCTATGTTAAACTAAGTTCAGCTGTGCAGCCATCTTGGTCAGAGGGCCGAACCGCCAGACACATTTTTGGAAGAGAACCATCCAATGACTATTTCATCAAAATTTAGTTCTTATTGAGCAAATGGTTTCAGACAAGAAGATTTTTATGGGAATTTCCCATAGGGCCCTATGTTAAATTAAGTTCGGCTGTGGTGACCATCTTGGTCGGAGGTCTGAAATGCCGGAGACAATTTTGGAAGGGGACCACCAAAGGATCATTTCAGCAAAGTTTGGTTGAGAATGGCTCAGTAGTTTCAGAGGAGAAGATTTTTTTTTAATTTCATCCCCCCATTTTTCTATTTTTAGCTTGGATTGGAAGTCGGGATCATCGGACACAATTTTCAAGGGGGGCCACCCAAGGACATTCCACCAAAGTTTGGTTGCAATTGGCCCAGTGGTTTCTGAGGAGAAGATTAAAATGTGAAATGTTGACGGACGAAAAGTGATGGCAATAGCTCACATGGCCTAAAGGTCAGGTGAGCTAAAAACGGAATATATGTTAAACTACTCATTGCCATGTAGCTGCAGTTAAAATTAGAGCTCATTTTGAATGGAGGCTGGGGCTGTCGGACACAATTTTGAAAGGGACCCACCCAGGGATCATCCCTGCCAGGTTTGGTTTAATTTGGTTCGGCCGTTTCAGATAAGAAGATTTGTGATCTTTTATCAAAATATGCCTAATTTGCATAATTGGTACAAATCGGCTGAAAGAAAAATTTCACAGAAAAACCCGGAATCTATGTTAAACTACTCCTTGCCATATAGCTGCAGTTAAAATTTGAGCTCATTTTGACTTATACTAAAGCAGCAATGGACAATTAAAATTGCATCCCCCCTTTTTTCTATTTTTAGCTTGGTGGCCATCTTGGCTGGAAGTCGGGATCACCAGACACAATTTTGGAAGGGGCCATCCAAGGACCATTCCACCAAAGTTTGGTTGCAATTGGCCCAGTGGTTTCTGAGGAGAAGATTAAAATGTGAAATGTTGACGGACGGGCGACGGACGAAAAGTGATGGCAATAGCTCACATGGTCTAAAGGTCAGGTGAGCTAAAAAAGTTTAAAAATATAGACTTCAATATAAATTTAATATTAATTTATGGATCAAGGTATAGAAATGACTGGGTTGTGAAGGTGTGCAATGGGTTAAATATGACATGGACAAGATCAGCAAGAAGAAAACCTTAATGTATGTTTTAGGGTTAGGGTAGGGTGTTTAATGCCACTTTTAACAATATTTCAGCTATATCGTGGTGGAAACCGGAGTACCCGGAGAAAACCACCAACCTGCCACAAGTCGTTTTTATCACATAATGTTGTATCGAGTAAACATCGAGTGGGATTCGAATGCACAAAGTGTGGTGATAGGCACATATTGCATAGGTAGCTGAAAATCCAACTACCTTACGATCACAAACACGATGTCCCTTGCATGTTTTTAAGGCAGATTCATAATATCAGGTACATATCTACAATAAGTGTATAAACATGCTACAGAAAAATAGAATAACTGACTGATGATTCAGACTATGATGACTGAATGCAAAGTGATCACAAATGTCCATACAGGGCTTTGGACAAGGGGAGATAAAAAAGGGACATAACTCTTGTCAACAAACCTCTATTTATATTTGTAGTATAGGGTTTATCTAATGTTACCTATCTAATCTTTGGAATGCCACCATTAAAGAACAATCCTGTAATGTCTTTGATACATTATGTCTCTTTACCTGTAGAAAAAAATATACATACATGTACAATGTTAAAATTGTTGTGGTCTAAATTCTAAAATGATGCCCTTAATTGGCTATATAAACAATTCTGTGATAAATTCCCAAAAAATTATACTCATGGCTCTGTAGGGGTAGAACCCCATGCACCACATGATATTAATTTGTACATACTGGAATTTTTATCCTGCAATCAGTACATTTGCTGTACAAATATGCTATACGAATAAATTTTTGCTTTATTCGTACTAGACGAATAAACTTTTCGTACTATACGAATAAACTTTTCAGCCTACGAATAAACTTTCCTGGTACCCTGTAGCTATGTACAGCGGAGGGCGCAAACAAGTATGAAACTGGTACTAATGTAACGCGGACCACGAAGAAGACATCCTTGACAACATTTATGAAAGGCGAGGAATGTCGCTTGTTTCTGTCCTTTTTGTTTAAATCTGACAAGTTTTCCGACTTTTTTGACATTGCAGGATAAACACAAAATACGTACATTGTCGTTAAATATAAAATTCATTTGTACTCGCTGCGAAACAGGCCTGAAAAGCTCGCTATTCTGCCTGTTTCTAAAGCTCGTACAAATAAATTTTATATTTACCGACAATGTAACGTATATTGTATATGTATATCACAACGACGATTCATGTCAAATAATATAACAATTTTCATTGCTGGATCTTGTGAATACTATTTTCCTACTTTCTCCATTTCAACCTATGTCAAGGATCCCAGGTATCTGACCGAACATATGGTTTTTTTCTGGAATACTATACAGGTGAACCTCTTTGTGTCGAAGTTGAAGGCACAGAAAATTTAATTTGAGATATCCAAGTACATGTATCTGAGTTGCGTGGGATAAATAAACATGAAAGCTACTATGAACTGACCTACTTTTTAATATGAAATATCAAAGATTAATACATACCATGTCAACAGCATATTCTAGAGAATCCTTGTCTTCTATTATAGAGTCTATACAAGGTCGTAACCAGGCATCTTCTGTAAAAGGTCCATACAGATTCCATTTATTTCTGAAATAAACAAACAGTCGTTTTATTTAAATTTATAGTTCCTAAATAATGTAATTATTAGTAAAACTAAGATTCTCCTCCCTCAGACATAGATGACCTTAGCCGACTTCAGTTTTCTTGCTGCCAAAACTTTAAATTATTTGGCTTTCCAAACTTTTGACTTTGAGCAACCTGGTGAAGGTTATTCCAGAAACGTGTTGTGCAAACTAATTTTGATATCTACGTTTTTATTACATATGATCAATAGCTTGTAAGTTGTATCAAACACTTGCTTACAAGGGTTCATTCAACCTATGCCAACATTTTAGAAAATAGGCATAAAAAGGTAAGAAAATATGTTGGCATAGGTTGAAGACAGCGTTTATAAATGATATATTACCCGTAATTATTCAATGATAATTCATGTAGATTAGTGATTTATCAGATTTTTAGGTTCTGAGCAGTTGTTTTTGTTTTATATTAATCCATGTTATATGGAGGTGAGTATCATGGATTTCTGACTGATACAAGAAATATAAACTTTATAAAGAATTGACAAATATCATTCATGCACAGCTTGCGTTCAATTAAGTTAGGCCTCCTGTTCATGGAGAGGTGTACTCGATACAACTTTATGTCATAAAGTTTTTCAATGACTTGCAGCAAGTCGGTGGTTTTCTCCATATAAAAAAATTGACCGCAACAATATAAATGAAATATTGTTGAAAGTTGCCTTAAACACCATAACCCTAACCCTTTCTAAGAAGCTTTTTTTTTATGACAGTTCCAATATGGTTCCAATTTAACTAGGTTCTGTAATAGTGCATATCCTGGATTGTTTTCCCTGGTACTTGTGATGTTTCCTAGGAATCAACCAAATTGTTCATTTTAGTGACTATAGACAGACAGACATACACATTAATACAGCATCTCCTAAATTTTAAGGTTGTAGAAAAAACTCAGATTTACTAAAATTCCAAATAAATAAATGTCGTAACATTTCTTGCCTTAATTTTTGTCATTACTTAAAAGTTATTAAAATAATCAAATATGGTGTAAAATAATATAAAATGTATATATTTTTGAAACCATTCAACATTGAACACTATTAACTACACAACATGTATACTGTTAGATACTGTTTTAATCCATTTATGTCATATTTGTGTTTCACAAACTATGGTGTCAAAAATTAGACCTTTGATTTGATCTATCTCTTATCTATCTCTGTCTTTAATCATTTTAGGTTAAAAAAATAAAATTGAACACATCTTCGGAGGTTATGAAATCGAGATACGTTTAAACAATATTTATTAAAGAAAAAAACATAATAGTATATAATATACCGGTACTATCATTCATTACAAATTGTGGATTAAAAACAAGTAATCTGTCTCTAAAATTCTGTGATTATATTGAATTATCATGAGTCAAGTTTTGCACATGACTTCTTCTTAAAGTGATACAACGATATAAGTAACTGAAATATTGTTGAAAGTGGCGTTAAACACCATAAACCTCAAGTAATACAACTCCAATTTGAAAATCAGTAAGGTTTGACTGTACCGATATATAAAAAATATATATCAAATTATAGAAAAAAAATGAGATTATGATAAACTTAATGTCAATAGCACTCTAACTTCCATATTTAATATGCAATACATCTAAATAAAGATAACTTGTGTCAAGATGTACTTTTTATGCAAAATAAGGTCATGATCGGGTCCCTTAACATGATTGGTAGCCCATTGCTGATCACGCTCCGATACTTCATTCATCACCTGTGAATCAACTGACAATGAAATGGTCGTAGTCATGAATTAGTCATGAGTTATTTCAAGACATTATATTAGTTTCTACACATTTTTTTTTATCGATTTTAAAGAGAAAAGACTTTCCTTGCAAACTAAAATGATAAGAGGAACAGATTTCAGTTATGTGTGGGTTAGTGACGTTAAATGCTATATGGACTTATCAGATAGTCTTTTTCATAATCTGTTCGATCCAGCCAATAGGAAAATTTCAATGTAGCTATGGAAACTACTAAACACAAACCAGTTGTGGAACAATCCAGAAATGACAGTTTTAATATGAATTGACCCATGGGTGATGATGAGTGGGAAGTACCAGAGAGTGATCAACAATGGGTTACCAAAGTTGGTCCCATATACTGGCTTATACGATGTGCTTTATACCATAGATATTTTTTTATTTTTCATTCATGCAAAAAATAATTAAATTTGACAATATAATTCTTCCAAAATTTATACAAAAATAACATGCAATATGATATTATCAACCTTAGCTTTCACTTACAGTTAGGTAACAGGGTTAGGGTTAGGGTTTATATGGTGTTTAACACCACTTTCAACAATATTTCAGTTATATCGTGGCGGTAGAATTAGGTAACATGTAACAACTGTTTAATAGACTGTATTATACTATATACAGTGTTGTCAAAATGTAAACTTGTTAAAGTGATCATGAACTATGACTTATTGATCTATCATTTCCATCATCAACTTACATCCATTTGGCAGCCTTTAAAAAAACCAACATTACATCATGACCTTGACTTTTGCACCATGTGAAAAATACTTGAAATGCAGGTTTAGGTGTATGGTGCTTAATGTCACATTCAACAATATTTCAGCTATGCAGAGATCTATGCATTTATATAAGTGGTCATAGTGATTAAACAATTTGATTCTCCATGTATGATAATGTTGCTCTTTACAGATGAAATTTGTGAAATGATAGTGGTTATTCTTTATGAAAAACATATGTCTTCCCAACATTCTTCATCTTTTGGGAAAGCTATATGTAATCAATAGGAAGTTGAAAAAACATTTTGATTACTTATATAATTGAAGTCAACGGGCAATAATTCATTCAAAAATGGTCTGATCAAACTGCTGTAGCGATCTGCAAATCTCCATATGTTAATAAGCAAGTATGTAAAGTTTTAAGGAATTCCTTTATAAAATTTAGGAGGACTTGCCCATACAAATATTTGTGATAGACGGACATACAGGACAAAACCAGTAGGACAGAATTCTTCCAGTTGTGGACACTGGCAGACGACAGATAACTACTAGGTGTTAGGGTTATTGTGCTTAACGCTACTTTCAACAATATTCAGCTATATCGTGGCAGTCAGTTTTATTGGTACCCGGGGAAAACTACCCACCTGTCACAAGTCACTGACAACCTTTATCACATAATGTTGTATCGAGTACACTTCGCCTGAGCAGGGTTTAATCTGACAACTTTAGTGGTGATAGGCACTGATTGCATAGGTAGTTATAAATCCAACGACCATATGATCATAACCACGACCGCCCCTCATGACAGATAAGACAACACTTGAAGATTATTAAAGTTGATATGTATATATATATATATAAGCAACATTTCATGCGGCAATCACTAGACATTTACGCTAAAATTCTATTTCTTGTACCATGATTGTAAGGCCCCTCCCACAAAAGGCCACCTCTCTTATCTGGCCAGATTTCAGATACATTGGGATAGTAAAATACCTGGTACTACTACTAAATTGTCCCTCTCAAGAGAGGCCACCTCTCTTATAAGACCACTCTTTCATGGCAGAAGAGGTGGATTACTTACGAAAAGAAAGCTTAGACACTGATGGACATCAATTCCATCAATATCAACAAAACAAACAACACCTCTCATCTTGACTGAACTCACTGAACACAAAAAAAATAACGACATATGACATCATAAATCCAGGTCCTGGCTTGGGACAAAAATGTGCTTGTTTGTTTGTTTGGTAAACACCACTTTCAATAATATTTCAGTTATATCATGGCAGTCAGTTTTATTGGTGGAGGAAACCGAACGACACGGAGAAAACCACCAACCTGTCGCATGTCACTTTATCACATATTGTTGTACACCTCGCCCTGATCGAGATTCGAACTCAAAACATCAGTGGTGATAGGCACTGATTGCATAGGTAGTTATAAATCCAACTACCATACGATCACGGCCACAACAGCCGCCGACAAAAAAGTGGTGGGGTTATCAAGCTAAATAACTCCTCCACTTTAAGTATTGATAACGCCAAACACAATGACAATATATGTACAAACTGTAAATTCACAAAATAATTATGACGGACCCAAGATCAAATTAATTAAACATCATATTTATAAATATATTTTCATAATGGCATTTAATTTGTGATTGTGTATAAATGTGTCAAATCTTGGCATGAGGTACTCTGAAAAGCAATGAGGTAGTCTTAATAACAATACAGGTGTCAATAACAGTCATATGTCTTGGCATGAGGTAGTCTCACAAGCAATGAAGGTGTAAATTAATGACGGTTTTGATCATGAGTTTCCTGTTGTATTTAATGAGTCATATAATCTTTGATATTTATCAAATATAATTTATTTAAAGTCAAAAATGTTCTGATCAAAATGCTAAGAACAGTATGCGATTCTCCAAGTGGCAATTGGCAAACATGCAAAGTGTTAAGGAATAGGAGGAGTTGTGTGGACAAACTATTGCGACGGAAAGACATGACAAAAACAATATGTCTCCCAGGAAGTGGTAGACATAATTGTGTGTTTGTTTATAAAAAAGATATAAACACAACTCATAATTCTTTTTAATTGCTAATAAATTTATGTTTGTCACGTTTATTAACTCTCATTTAATGTTAACTATAGTCTTAACTCATTAAACGTCTCTCAAAATAGAAACATGTAGTATCGGATGACATAAGAATACAAAGGTCAGTAATGTGCATCAAAAATAGAGCGAGTAATTGTTGTTTAACGCCAAACGAGAAATTTTTCAGCTATACCATGGCGAGAACAATTTTGATGATATAATGATGATGATGTCCATTTTGTACTAGACCAACACGCTTAGTTGGTTTTTATAGTGCTAGATCACTGAAACAACAGTCCACAGATAGACATGTTGCGCCTTTAATAAATCCAACTACCATACGATCACGGCCACAACATCCCCCATTTTCGATGTCAGGAATCATTTCGGGACATCATAATCTACCCACATATGAAATGTCGTTGAAATCGGACAATGTTGAATTTGTGCGGTATTGTGGTGGCCATTTTGAAAATGGCGACCGGTAGAAATTTTTCGATGTCAGGAATCATTTCGGGACATCATAATCTACCCACATATGAAATGTCGTTGAAATCGGACAATGTTGAATTTGTGCGGTATTGTGGTGGCCATTTTGAAAATGGCGACCGGTAGAAATTTTTCGATGTCAGGAATCATTTCGGGACATCATAATCTACCCACATATGAAATGTCGTTGAAATCGGACAATGTTGAATGTGTGCGGTATTGTGGTGGCCAGTAGAAATTTTTCAATGTCAGGAATCAATTCAGGACATCATAATCTACCTACATATGAAATGGCGTTGAAATCGGACAATGTTGAATTTGTGCGGTATTGTGGCAGCCATTTTGAAAATGGCGACCGGTAGAAATGTTTCGATGTCAGGAATCAATTTGGGACATCATAATCTACCCACATATGAAATGGCGTTGAAATCGGACAATGTTGAATTTGTGCGGTATTGTGGCAGCCATTTTGAAAATGGCGACCGGTAGAAATTTTTCAATGTCGGGAATCAATTCGGGACATTATTATCTACCCACATATCAAATTTTGATGATATCGGACAATGTTGAATATTTGCGGTATTGTGGCGGCCATTTTGAAAATGGTGACCGGTAGAAATTTTTCAATGTCAGCTATTAATTCGGGACATCATTATCTACCCACATATCAAATTTTGATGATATCGGACAATGTTGAATTTTTGCGGTATTGTGGTGGCCATTTTGAAAATGGCGACAGGTAGAAATTTTTCAATGTTGGGAATCAATTCGGGACATCATTATCTACCCACATATCAAATTTTGATGATATCGGACAATGCTGAATTTTTACCGCCCATTTTTTATACCGTGTTTTGGCAGCCATTTTGAAAATTTTGAAAACGCAGAATTCCTCTAATGGTGACCTATCACTATGTCAAATTTTACGTCTCTATCATTATTAATTTAGAAGTTATCAACATTAATGTACGAAATTTCAACTTTCCCATAGGATTCTATAGTAACCCCCACCCCTTTTGAGTCCCTCAAAATATGACTTTGACCCCCTTTACCACAAAGCTGAAAACTTTAGAACCAACTAGAAACATATATCTATAACTCCACCAAGTTTCATGAAATTCTGTCCAGTAGTTCCAGAGATCTGCCGTGGACAAGTTCATGGTCCGCAGAAAGAAAGGAGAAAGAGGAGAAAGAGAATAATAATAATAATAATAAGAAACGGAGCAAAAACAATAAGTCTCTCAAACTTTGTATGGGAGACTTAATTAGGTAAACATCATATTTACAAATACATTTTCTTTTTGGCATTTAATTTGTGATTGTGTATAAATGACAACACAATGTGTCAAATCTTGGCATGAGGTACTCTGAAAAGCAATGAAGGTGTTAAATAACAATCATATATCTTGGCATGAGGTAGTTTCACAAGCAATGAAGGTGTAAATTAATGACGGTTTTGATAAAAAGTGTTTTCTTTTGTATTTTAGTGAGTCATATAATCTCTGATTTTTATAAAATATTCCAAGTCAAGAATGGTCCGATCAAAATGCTAAAAACAGCATGCGATTCTCCATATGGTGATAAGCAAACATTCAAAGTTTTAAGGAATTCTCTGCTAAAATATAGGAGGAGTTGCACAGACAAACTTTTGTGACCAAAGGTTAGACAAAAACTTTGTGTCTCCCAGGAAGGGGGAGACATAATTTTGTGTTTCGTCATAAAGAAGATAAACACAACTCACAATCCTTTTTAATTGTGACAAAAGGACAGGACAAAAAAATTATGTCTCCCACATATGGGGGGACATATAGATTCTAACAACGGGGGAGTACAAGATAGCTAAATATCCGACACCCGAGGGTAGTATTTCAATCGTTCCCTGACAAGGCTTGCCGAGACTGAGAACAATGGAAATCTTTCCCAAGGGTGTCGCAGATTTCCCTATCTGATACTTTTTCCTGTTTGATTTTATTTCTCACTAAACAACTTTGTTTTTTTTACATCCCGTCATATCATTCAAGCTACTCCACTCAAGATGAGCATGCTAACATTTACACCAATATAAAACAAAATTAGAGCGAAACTAGGAAGAACTGTTTTAGATACCTAAAACTTATGTCTCCCCTTAATGCGGCCATCTGTACAACAATAAGTTACACATTATGAGTTGAATGATACTACATTGTATTTAAAAAACAATTATTTGACCTTGAGGTCAAATGTCAAGGTCCCACGACGGTCATTATGGTATGCGACACACCGCCTTATGGTCATGCACCCACATACCAAATATCATTGACCTATCTGGAAAGACAAAAAAGTTATGGTCCGGACAAACTCCGTTGAGAAGAAGCGGAAGAAAAAATCAGACTAAAACAATATGTCTCCCTTCGTTCAAAGAGGAGACATAATTAAAAACATTGCATGAAAAGCGTAAAGTATAATGAGTAAGTAATATGAATAATTTACCTTTTTATTGTATGCCAACAAAATTTAATTCTTTGGTTCTCAGATCTGTATGCATGTTTATTTAGGTACAGCATTATAGTCAAGTCAATAAAAAAAAATGTTGATTTGATATTTTCAAATATCAGGAAAGATCTTGGCATACTATTTCGCTATTAAGTAGATCTTAAAAAAAATAAAAATACAAAAAATGGTGCCACTGTTGTTTGGAAAACTGAACAATTCAAGTCGAAAAATGCAACAGATTTCAAAGAGATATCTTTTATACACTGTCTTTCTATGGATTCAAATTATCAAATGCATGCCATTAACTTTTGAATTTACAATATCTAATTGTGATTTCTGAGATAACAGCTTATATAAATCAGATATCATGCAGTATCCCATCAAATTGACCTACAATAAATATGTACTCTGTAATAGGGTTAGGGTTATGGTGTTTAATACCACTTTCAACAATATTTCAGTTATATCATGGTGGTCAGTTTTATTGGTGGAGGAAATCTGAGTACCCGGAAAAAGCCAATGACCTGCTGCAATTCACTGACAAACTTTATTACATAATGTTGCATCAAGTACACCTCGTCATGAGCAGGATTCGAACTCACAACGTTAGTGGTGTAAGCTGTAATAAAGACCTTCTGACAATGGACAATAATACTACGACTCATTATTAATTGAAACCTTACCTGTCTTCAGGATGATGCTTCAAATGATCTTTGATTTTCATAAATAAAGGGTACACTGAATCTATATCTAATTTATCTAAAGCTTGCACTTCTAAAATTTGTCCTAATATGCAATATCGTGGTAGGCAGGAATCTGAAAGAAAAGATAGAGTAAAATAACATTTCATAGCTTTTAGATAATGTACCAATATATCATTTTTGTAATTTTTTGATATAAAAATATCATATTTTATCCTTCACTGGTTTTATTTGAACAGTCAAATTGTATTGACTGGATAAATTTTTGCTATATACAGTCACTGACCAAAATATAGCTTTTCTGGTACCTGATTCCTGTTGAGCAACAGAAAGAAACGGTAACAGTATAAGCGCTGACCATTTTCAGACAATTTTGCAGTTGTTTTGGACCTTTTGATATTGTAGGATAAACACAATATACGTACATTGTAGTTAAATATAAAATTAATTTGCACTTGCTGCGAAACAGGCTAGAAAAGCTTGACAAAGGCTCGTTTTTCTACCTGTTTCTAATTTCATATTTTCTGACAATGTACAGATATTGTATATGTATCTATTTCATATCAAAATAACATATCATTAGATATCTGATACCTAAATACAAAAAAAAGTATTATATTGTAGTTATCTAATACAAAATAACACACCTTAGGGATCAGATACAAAGTACATGTCATTAGGTACAGGAAACATAGTGCAGGACATAGATATTGAAAAAAGTGAAAGCAAATCTGTGCAGGTTTTTCTTTCATTTGCTTAGATGGTTCATTCAACCTATGCCAACATTTTAAAAAATATATATTAAAAGGTAAGAAAGATTGTTGGCATAGGTTGAATAGGTTAATTGTTATATAAACATGACTAGTCATGTTTAATTAGTGTAAAATCGGGGGAGATGTCAATGTACTCCAAGTCCACAATTAATATTTAATGAATAAAGTAAGTAGAAAGTAAGTATTTAAAATCATATTTTATGGAAATAACAAACAAAAAATCAGTATATCAGCACATATATTTAATATCAAACTTTATAAAAAATAATTAGGATATTATCATAAGCACATATATTTTTAACATCAATCATTATGAAAATAAAAAAGGATATTATAAACATATATATTTTTATATTATACATCATGAAAATAAATTAGGATATTACAAGCACAGATATTTTTTTTTATCATACTTCATGAAAATAAATTAAAGATATTACAGGTACAGATATTTTTTGATCATACTTTATCAAAATAACCAAAAACAATCAGTATACACCATCACATTACAATTTGCTAAAAATAAAATTGTCTTAGATTTTGGATAACAATGTTCGATTTAGAAATCATAGAAATTATGATAATTCTAAATTTATAAATAAATATTAAAAACTTTTGAATTTAGATTTAAAAAAAATTGCTTAATTGCATGAGTATCATATAATATTCTGAATTCATATGTTTTAGAAAGATTGTTTATTTAAATTATTCTAAAATTTTATATTTTCATCTTTTTTTATTTACAGATTTTTATTTTATATATAATTTTTTTACAAGTTTAATTATTTTTTTTTCCAAGTTATTAAATTTTAACAGACTTATTCTTATATCACTAGATTGTTTTTTGTTTTTTTTTAATAATTGTTTATTTAAATTATTCAAAAATTTTATATTTTCATCTTTTTTATTTACAGATTTTTGTGTAATTTTACCAGATTTTTATTTTATATATATAAATTTTTACAAAAGTTTTATTTTTTTCCAAGTTATTAAATTTTAACAGACTTATTCTTATATTTTTAGATTGTTTTTTTTTTTAATAATAAATTTCACTTTTGAGACCTGCATTTCCAAATTTACTTACCTGTAAATGTCATTGATTGCTATAAACACCTGTAATATAATGTTTGTTGGCATACCTTGAATATGATATTTCAAAATGTTGGCATAAGTTGAAGACACCGCTTAGATATATATTGCTGTTAGATCCAGTTATCAAGCGGGAAGGGTTAAATTGTTCTTTCTATGATATAGGCTGAAAAATGGTTCACTTTGTGTTATACACAATTACTCACTCACTCAATACTTCTGTTGTTTTATAAGGTCATACTAATTTGCTATGACACAAACTTACACTGTGTTTGAAAATCACTTTGTAAACAAACTAGAACATTAAAATGCAGCATTGTCTCATTAAATATATGTCAGATTTAAATCAGTACATGTATATAATGTAACATTTAGACATTTCACTCAAGTCCTTTATTGTATGGTTCAAGTTTGTCAGTGACTTGCGAAAGGTCAGCAGTTTTCTCCGGGTACTATGGTTTCCTCCACCAATAAAACTGACTGCCACAATATAACTGAAATATTGTTGAAAGTGGCTTTAAACACCATAACCCTAACCCTTTTACTGTATGAGAAATATTCCAGTACAGTGATTTTCCAACTGCGTTTTTGGGGCCGATATTGGGGCCGAATATCGGCCCCAGTCCCAATGCGAAAAAGGCTCTTTTATTCCCCAATTTCATGGGGGGAAATTCCCAATTGCCTGGTGATAAAATTACTCGTAAAAATCTGTAATGAAAGCTTTTTCAAACAAATTAAAAGTCGAACATTTTCACGTTTATGACCTGGTTACTGTTTGTTTTGATTGTGCAAGCGAAATACTATGCACAAGATACCGGGAACCAGTGCAGTATATTGGGTCACTTGATTTGTTGAAAGTGGCGTGTACCGACTGCGATAAAACTGCAGAAAAACGAAAGTGGAAATTGTAGTATTTGGAATAAATTTTATATTAAAGATGTTTATTTAAATAAGTTTAACATAAAAATAGCAAATATGTCCTGTGATTTACGTTGTATGATATTTTGTCAATTCATTGGGAATTAAAAACAGAAAACAGTTGATGAAGCGGAATACGTGAATTAAAAATGTCACGATGTTGCATAATTCTAAATAATATGTTAAAAGGTTTACCAGTAATGATGGAAGCAAGTACAGGTAACTTGAATCCTTTGGATTAATAAAAAAAAAGTTTTTATTTCCCGAGAGCAATGAGGTTGATGACGTTAATAAAGCTAGGTAAACTGTTTGTTCTTTGAAGTGAGTTCGACCCACTACGTTATACGGTGGTTTCTTCTATCTAATCCCACTTTAAAAAAAATACCCACTTACAAAATAACAATAGATGTTGTTACAGTTAATTGTTGTGTTTGTAATTAGTATATCTAATTAATTGGGAATTTATCAAAAGCACATATTAGTATATCAAAAGCGCGTATTTTTTTAATCAAAAGTGCAGATTTTCATTCATCAAAAGCCTGTATTATTTTTTTATCAAAAGCGCGTATTTACCTGTATCCATCAGTTCAATAGCATTATGTACATCTTCACAAGATTTCGGTAAACCGGGGTGAATTTTACGCCATGCCCTGTACAGTGACTGTGCAACAGTTCTTTTATCCTCGCTATGAAGCAAATGACCATCTAATTTGTGAAGTTCTGATCTTATTAATTTGGAGGGCCTTGATGTCAAGTCATCACCAGCTTTCCGCTTAACTGAGACACGCAACTGCTGCATTTCGGTTCTCCTTTCATTGTTGTCGTGGTTGTGATCCATAGTGACTGGTAAGATTGTTGTCATCTGACTATCAGTTTTCAGTTCTCCTTTCATTGTTGTCGTGGTTGTGATCCATAGTGACTGGTATGATTGTTGTCATCTGACTATCAGTTTTCAGTTCTCCTTTCATTGTTGTCGTGGTTGTGATCCATAGTGACGGGTATGATTGTTGTCATCTGACTATCAGTTTTCTGTTCTCCTTTCATTGTTGTCGTGGTTGTGATCCATAGTGACTGGTATGATTGTTGTCATCTGACTATCAGTTTTCAGTTCTCCTTTCATTGTCGTGGTTGTGATCCATAGTGACTGGTATGATTGTTGTCATCTGACTATCAGTTTTCTGTTCTCCTTTCATTGTTGTTGTGGTTGTGATCAATAGTGACTGGTATGATTGTTGTCATCTGACTATCAGTTTTCAGTTCTCCTTTCATTGTTGTCGTGGTTGTGATCCATAGTGACGGGTATGATTGTTGTCATCTGACTATCAGTTTTCTGTTCTCCTTTCATTGTTGTCGTGGTTGTGATCCATAGTGACTGGTATGATTGTTGTCATCTGACTATCAGTTTTCAGTTCTCCTTTCATTGTTGTCGTGGTTGTGATCCATAGTGACTGGTATGATTGTTGTCATCTGACTATCAGTTTTCAGTTCTCCTTTCATTGTTGTCGTGGTTGTGATCCATAGTGACTGGTATGATTGTTGTCATCTGACTATCAGTTTTCAGTTCTCCTTTCATTGTTGTCGTGGTTGTGATCCATAGTGACTGGTATGATTGTTGTCATCTGACTATCAGTTTTCTGTTCTCCTTTCATTGTTGTCGTGGTTGTGATCCATAGTGACTGGTATGATTGTTGTCATCTGACTATCAGTTTTCAGTTCTCCTTTCATTGTTGTTGTGGTTGTGATCCATAGTGACTGGTATGATTGTTGTCATCTGACTATCAGTTTTCTGTTCTCCTTTCATTGTTGTCGTGGTTGTGATCCATAGTGACGGGTATGATTGTTGTCATCTGACTATCAGTTTTCAGTTCTCCTTTCATTGTTGTCGTGGTTGTGATCAATAGTGACTGGTATGATTGTTGTCATCTGACTATCAGTTTTCAGTTCTCCTTTCATTGTTGTCGTGGTTGTGATCCATAGTGACTGGTATGATTGTTGTCATCTGACTATCAGTTTTCAGTTCTCCTTTCATTGTTGTCGTGGTTGTGATCCATAGTGACTGGTATGATTGTTGTCATCTGACTATCAGTTTTCAGTTCTCCTTTCATTGTTGTCGTGGTTGTGATCAATAGTGACTGGTATGATTGTTGTCATCTGACTATCAGTTTTCTGTTCTCCTTTCATTGTTGTCGTGGTTGTGATCCATAGTGACTGGTATGATTGTTGTCATCTGACTATCAGTTTTCAGTTCTCCTTTCATTGTTGTCATGGTTGTGATCCATAGTGACTGGTATGATTGTTGTCATCTGACTATCAGTTTTCAGTTCTCCTTTCATTGTTGTCGTGGTTGTGATCCATAGTGACGGGTATGATTGTTGTCATCTGACTATCAGTTTTCTGTTCTCCTTTCATTGTAGTCGTGGTTGTGATCCATAGTGACTTGTATGATTGTTGTCATCTGACTATCAGTTTTCTGTTCTCCTTTCATTGTTGTCATGGTTGTGATCCATAGTGACTGGTATGATTGTTGTCATCTGACTATCAGTTTTCAGTTCTCCTTTCATTGTTGTCGTGGTTGTGATCAATAGTGACGGGTATGATTGTTGTCATCTGACTATCAATTTTCTGTTCTCCTTTCATTGTTGTCATGGTTGTGATCCATAGTGACTGGTATGATTGTTGTCATCTGACTATCAGTTTTCTGTTCTCCTTTCATTGTTGTTGTGGTTGTGATCCATAGTGACGGGTATGATTGTTGTCATCTGACTATCAGTTTTCTGTTCTCCTTTCATTGTTGTCGTGGTTGTGATCCATAGTGACGGGTATGATTGTTGTCATCTGACTATCAGTTTTCAGTTCTCCTTTCATTGTTGTTGTGGTTGTGATCAATAGTGACTGGTATGATTGTTGTCATCTGACTATCAGTTTTCAGTTCTCCTTTCATTGTTGTCGTGGTTGTGATCCATAGTGACTGGTATGATTGTTGTCATCTGACTATCAGTTTTCTGTTCTCCTTTCATTGTTGTCGTGGTTGTGATCCATAGTGACTGGTATGATTGTTGTCATCTGACTATCAGTTTTCTGTTCTCCTTTCATTGTTGTTGTGGTTGTGATCCATAGTGACTGGTATGATTGTTGTCATCTGACTATCAGTTTTCTGTTCTCCTTTCATTGTTGTCGTGGTTGTGATCCATAGTGACGGGTATGATTGTTGTCATCTGACTATCAGTTTTCTGTTCTCCTTTCATTGTTGTCGTGGTTGTGATCCATAGTGACTGGTATGATTGTTGTCATCTGACTATCAGTTTTCTGTTCTCCTTTCATTGTTGTCATGGTTGTGATCCATAGTGACGGGTATGATTGTTGTCATCTGACTATCAGTTTTCAGTTCTCCTTTCATTGTTGTCGTGGTTGTGATCAATAGTGACGGGTATGATTGTTGTCATCTGACTATCAGTTTTCAGTTCTCCTTTCATTGTTGTCGTGGTTGTGATCCATAGTGACGGGTATGATTGTTGTCATCTGACTATCAGTTTTCAGTTCTCCTTTCATTGTTGTCGTGGTTGTGATCAATAGTGACGGGTATGATTGTTGTCATCTGACTATCAGTTTTCAGTTCTCCTTTCATTGTTGTCGTGGTTGTGATCCATAGTGACTGGTATGATTGTTGTCATCTGACTATCAGTTTTCAGTTCTCCTTTCATTGTTGTCGTGGTTGTGATCCATAGTGACTGGTATGATTGTTGTCATCTGACTATCAGTTTTCAGTTCTCCTTTCATTGTTGTCGTGGTTGTGATCCATAGTGACGGGTATGATTGTTGTCATCTGACTATCAGTTTTCTGTTCTCCTTTCATTGTTGTTGTGGTTGTGATCCATAGTGACTGGTATGATTGTTGTCATCTGACTATCAGTTTTCAGTTCTCCTTTCATTGTTGTCGTGGTTGTGATCCATAGTGACGGGTATGATTGTTGTCATCTGACTATCAGTTTTCAGTTCTCCTTTCATTGTTGTCGTGGTTGTGATCGATAGTGACGGGTATGATTGTTGTCATCTGACTATCAGTTTTCTGTTCTCCTTTCATTGTTGTCGTGGTTGTGATCAATAGTGACGGGTATGATTGTTGTCATCTGACTATCAGTTTTCTGTTCTCCTTTCATTGTTGTCATGGTTGTGATCCATAGTGACGGGTATGATTGTTGTCATCTGACTATCAGTTTTCAGTTCTCCTTTCATTGTTGTCGTGGTTGTGATCCATAGTGACTGGTATGATTGTTGTCATCTGACTATCAGTTTTCTGTTCTCCTTTCATTGTTGTCATGGTTGTGATCCATAGTGACTGGTATGATTGTTGTCATCTGACTATCAGTTTTCTGTTCTCCTTTCATTGTTGTCATGGTTGTGATCCATAGTGACTGGTATGATTGTTGTCATCTGACTATCAGTTTTCAGTTCTCCTTTCATTGTTGTCGTGGTTGTGATCCATAGTGACTGGTATGATTGTTGTCATCTGACTATCAGTTTTCTGTTCTCCTTTCATTGTTGTCATGGTTGTGATCCATAGTGACTGGTATGATTGTTGTCATCTGACTATCAGTTTTCAGTTCTCCTTTCATTGTTGTCGTGGTTGTGATCCATAGTGACTGGTATGATTGTTGTCATCTGACTATCAGTTTTCTGTTCTCCTTTCATTGTTGTTGTGGTTGTGATCCATAGTGACTGGTATGATTGTTGTCATCTGACTATCAGTTTTCTGTTCTCCTTTCATTGTTGTCGTGGTTGTGATCCATAGTGACTGGTATGATTGTTGTCATCTGACTATCAGCTTTCGGTTCTCCTTTCATTGTTGTCGTGGTTGTGATCCATAGTGACTGGTATGATTGTTGTCATCTGACTATCAGTTTTCAGTTCTCCTTTCATTGTTGTCGTGGTTGTGATCCATAGTGACTGGTATGATTGTTGTCATCTGACTATCAGTTTTCAGTTCTCCTTTCATTGTTGTCATGGTTGTGATCCATAGTGACTGGTATGATTGTTGTCATCTGACTATCAGTTTTCTGTTCTCCTTTCATTGTTGTCGTGGTTGTGATCCATAGTGACTGGTATGATTGTTGTCATCTGACTATCAGTTTTCTGTTCTCCTTTCATTGTTGTCGTGGTTGTGATCCATAGTGACTGGTATGATTGTTGTCATCTGACTATCAGTTTTCTGTTCTCCTTTCATTGTTGTTGTGGTTGTGATCCATAGTGACTGGTATGATTGTTGTCATCTGACTATCAGTTTTCTGTTCTCCTTTCATTGTTGTCATGGTTGTGATCCATAGTGACTGGTATGATTGTTGTCATCTGACTATCAGTTTTCTGTTCTCCTTTCATTGTTGTCATGGTTGTGATCCATAGTGACTGGTATGATTGTTGTCATCTGACTATCAGTTTTCAGTTCTCCTTTCATTGTTGTCGTGGTTGTGATCCATAGTGACTGGTATGATTGTTGTCATCTGACTATCAGTTTTCTGTTCTCCTTTCATTGTTGTCGTGGTTGTGATCCATAGTGACTGGTATGATTGTTGTCATCTGACTATCAGTTTTCTGTTCTCCTTTCATTGTTGTCGTGGTTGTGATCCATAGTGACGGGTATGATTGTTGTCATCTGACTATCAGTTTTCAGTTCTCCTTTCATTGTTGTCGTGGTTGTGATCAATAGTGACTGGTATGATTGTTGTCATCTGACTATCAGTTTTCAGTTCTCCTTTCATTGTTGTCGTGGTTGTGATCAATAGTGACTGGTATGATTGTTGTCATCTGACTATCAGTTTTCTGTTCTCCTTTCATTGTTGTCGTGGTTGTGATCCATAGTGACTGGTATGATTGTTGTCATCTGACTATCAGTTTTCTGTTCTCCTTTCATTGTTGTCGTGGTTGTGATCCATAGTGACGGGTATGATTGTTGTCATCTGACTATCAGTTTTCTGTTCTCCTTTCATTGTTGTCGTGGTTGTGATCCATAGTGACTGGTATGATTGTTGTCATCTGACTATCAGTTTTCAGTTCTCCTTTCATTGTTGTCGTGGTTGTGATCCATAGTGACTGGTATGATTGTTGTCATCTGACTATCAGTTTTCAGTTCTCCTTTCATTGTTGTCGTGGTTGTGATCAATAGTGACTGGTATGATTGTTGTCATCTGACTATCAGTTTTCTGTTCTCCTTTCATTGTTGTCGTGGTTGTGATCCATAGTGACTGGTATGATTGTTGTCATCTGACTATCAGTTTTCAGTCTCCCTTTACATTTTTTGTTGCAGCACCTCCATGAAATAAATCTGTCCTTCAAAGTGTTATCTATGTGAAAGATATAGCCGTCATGGAGCAAACGTTTCTTCCCTTTATTAGTTTCAGATATTATAAAATCCATAGTTAAAATGTTCAAGTTTAAAAAAATACAAATTCCCCTCTAAAAGAAAACATCTAAAACCTTCAGATTAAAAACATGTAATGACAATACAGGTAACTGCAGGTGAATACGTGAAGAAAAACAACTCGCACGCTTTTGATGACCACAACTCACGTGCTTTTGATATACCATAGTGATTTCAAATCTGCGCTTATGATATATGCCCACAATTTACCTGTATTTTATGTCAAATATGGCAGGAAAAGGCAAAATATTATTTGAGTGAAGGAAGTGTTATTACTATATTAGTAAAATAAATTAGAAATTGGAATGAAACATTTTTTTCATATGGATTGAAATTAAGTATGACATAAATAGTAAAATATCCTTAAAAAAATATTTGTTCCTTTGAAAAAAACATGAATCATAAGAATTTCATTAAAAAAATGAATAGTAACAAACATAAGCTAAGACATGCTTGTTTATTATTTTATGTAATTTAAAAAAAATAAATAACAAGATGAACTGTGAGCTAATGCTCACTTATGATACCCCTGCTCTTCGGCAAACAGGAAGTAGGAATCTGACGGGTCAAAAAACGCTTCCCACGATGCACGATATGGGGTACCTATATGAAGCTTGTGACCAAATATCAGATTTCTGCCATCAATAGTTGCTGAGAAAAATGCGACTAAAAATGGGCATATACAAAATGTATGTTCAATGTGTATAAAAATCAAGTCGGCAAACAGGAAGTAGGCATCTGATGGGTCCAAAAACGCTTCCCACGATATGGGGTACCTATATGAAGCTTGTGACCAAATATCAGATCTCTGCCATCAATAGTTGCTGAGAAAAATGTGACGAAAAATGTGCATATATGTTCAATGTGTATAAAAACCAACTAAGTCGGCAAACAGGAAGTAGGAATCTGATGGGTCCAAAAACGCTTCCCACGATATGGGGTACCTATATGAAGCTTGTGACCAAATATCAGATTTCTGCCATCAATAGTTGCTGAGAAAAATGCGACGAAAAATGAGCATATATGTTCAATGTGCATAAAAATTAACAAAGTCGGCAAACAGGAAGTAGGAATCTGACAGGTCCAAAAACGCTACCCACAATATGGTATACCTATATGACGCTTGTGACCAAATATCAGATTTCTGCCATCAACAGTTACTGAGAAAAATGCGACGAAAAATATCTTGGACGGACGGACAGACAGACGGACAGAGGTAAAACAGTATATACCCCCTTCGGGGAGTGGGGGTATAATAAGTTCTATGGATGCTGAAATATAAATGTATTGATACAGAGATATCACTTATTCATGTTTGTATCTGTATTTTTTTTACTATATAGTTCTCTATTCTCTAAGCAAGGTTTACCTGAACTTGAAGTTAATGAGTTTTTGTTTATACACCCCAAGTCCCAATGTTTGCACATTGTTTATACAATAATTACAGCTATTCCCACTTGAAATTTTAGAATTCTTTAATGAATTTTTAAAAAGTGGGATTAGGATTAGGCAAAAAAAAAAAAAATGTGTGTTTACGGTCACCCGACGTACCCTAATTTTTGCTAGCGACCCTATGAATTTTTACACAGAATTCGGATAACCATTTTTGTTGTTTAACCAGCAGCAATGTTTTATTTATTCAACTGCTAGCTTTTTGTCGAAATTGAGAGCAAAGAAGGTAGAAAAACTGCATAATTCGTCATTTTACCGGAAATTTCGAAAAAGAAATACCGGAATCCGATTCCGGAAACGACTATTTCCGGTTTTGCCGATAATAATAATAATAATAAAAAAAAATGAATCCCGACCGACCGTTTGTGACAGTAAACAAACATATATTTTTTTTTGGCCTTAGGACTCTACCGGTCACCAACACTAGTACTGATACACCATGCCCAGAAGCTGAACGCCTTGTTACCACTATCAGTGTCACTTCAGAAACAACAAATTCAAATTCTTTATTACCTAACACAGCTTCAAATGACATCCAACAACACTTAAGTAGTGCAAATAGTGAGGATGTTGATAAAGATTTGCGGTGTGACTGTCACTCTGATTCGGACAGTTGTGCTCTAGAGGTCATGGTACCAGATGCCAGGGTGTTCAGTTCAATAAAGAATGAACAAAAATATCCATGGCTATATGACAGTGTAGTACACCAAGGGTATTTATGTAAGTTTTGTGGTCATTCTTCCTCATCACTAGAATTTGTTATTGTTAGCATTAACCTTGGTACAGTATGATCGCTATTCTATTACTGGATCTCCAAACTAATAAATGTATTGCTCTTCCCAATTCGCATCATTTACGCCCTAATTTCCCAATTATAAGGGACCCGGGCCCCAGACACAAATGAGTAGGAAAATCACTGCAGTAAAGACAATCTGAGTTTGTAACTACAGTGAAACCAGTCTAAACCAAACCTCCTAGGGGTCAACTTTTGTGCTTAGAATAGACAGGTTTTTGGTTTATACATATTAGAGTAACAAAGATTTCCTACATTGGGACTTTTATTTAAAGTTGGGTTTATACAAGATTCCAGTTTATTCAGGCTTCGGTTTAGACAGGTTTTACTGTATTATCAGAAATGAGAAAAATCCATTTCTTGAAATTTGATGACACATGACATTCTTACTGTATATTATTATATACCTACTTTCATCATCAAAAGATTTGTATGAACTCTGTGAACACTTGTGGCTGAATTGTTGGGAGCATCCATGTCCGTTTAACAACTTTACTGAACTCTTTGTATGTTGACAACTACAACTAGGTTCTGACGAGGACACCTTACCATTAAATTTCAGCGGTACATACAACAACGCATTTAATATCAAATCTAAAAATTCTGACAGGACTCTGAAATTAAATACACAATATTATAATAAACTAGAGGCTCACATGAGCTTGTATCAGTCACCTGGTTATTCATGTACTACATGGGTTCAAGCAAGTTTGTAGTTTCTGAGAAAAAGCATTTTATTCAAATTTCAATAGGATCTTATGCTAAAATATGTTAAGGCACTAGGCAATGACTATAGATTATCAGTTTTGGTTCAATCAAGTTTCTAGTTTCTGAGTAAATATATTTATTTCACAAGGCTCCTAAAATGTATCCTGCATTGGTGGCCATCTTGGATTTTTGAATAAACACAAATAACCCATACATTTGATAAAGGACAGTCGAAGAACCATCCTAGCAAAGTTTGCTTTCAAATTGTTTAGTGGTTTCAGAGATGAATAATTTTTAAATATTTTTAAAAGGGTCACATTTTAAATTCAAGGTTTTTTTATGTAAATATAAATGCCTACCCCCCCCCCTCCCCCTTCCCCAATTATTCATCTTTTGGGAAGGATACTCTGTTAAGAAACTTTGTGCAATCTATAAGTAGTTGAAACAATGTGTATTGTAGAAGTTCTCTATGCAAATGTAGCTTGTTATGACATATACAAAGACTTAGAGGGTAATAACTCAAATTTGGTTCTATCAGCTTGCCAAAACAATATGCATATTTCCGTAAGATATTAAGCAAGAATGCAAAGTTGAAAGGAATTTCCATCTAAATTGTGAGGAGAAGTTACAATTACAAGATTTTTTTATGAAATGTTTAAGTTACAAAGGGTAAGAACGCATTCAAAAATAGTCTGCTCAAACTGTCATAAAAATATGTGAATTATGATATGGTTATAAGTAAAGAGGTTTGAGGGATTACAACAATGAAGAGCTACTAGATGAAGATTAAAAAATTCAACATTCAAAAAGTGCAAAGTTTTGAATTGAACATAGCATAATACATTTTACCTTAAGGACAATGAAATAGATGCTAAAAATAAATAAATGAAAAAAATACAAAATAGATGTTGTAATGATATAAATCTGTATAAAGACCCCATATTACAAAATTTATTTGGGGATGAAGACCTTGACATGTGTTATACAAATATAACCTATGATCAAGGATTTATAGAGTAGAAAGGATACGAATCTCGTATTTTCTCGCTTTATCTCACGTGGCAAGGTTTTATGCTACAACAGAGCAAAAATTAATTCATTCATTTTGAAATGCCTTGAGAATTCGTAGGAAAATCAACCAATTACATCAAAGTTTGTGTTATACATCGTCTATATACTACACTTCACAAAACAATCCTTGGATTTGCCGATATAGGTTCAATGGAAAAGATTTTTTGATTTTTTACTGTATCACCCCTCATACACGTAAAATAAAAAGTACAGTAGAGTTTCATACATCTAAAAACATATTAAAAATGATAAAACAAAGAAACCAATCACGCCAAGTTTTTTCTATATATCGAATACACATTTATACACTTTGGTATGTCGATTTCATGTAAACAAGAAAGTTTATTGATTTCTAAATAGGCCACCCCCAATTCCACCATTTTGTCAAATGATGGTAAACAATCCTTAATAAATACAAATCGGGAGCACTGTTTTCAATAAAACTCCTTCTATTCATTGAAAAATATTTATATTATCACAAAAATGACGGCTCCGCTTCAATATTCGGTATGATGAGAGAAGAGAGGAGTTTGAAATTTAAATTAAGAGTCTTGACCGCTCTTAATAGGCAGAATTATGAAGGTCAAAAGGGCAAATTGATTAATGTCAATTATTGATGAAATATGGGTGATACATCTACAAAAAGTCGATACTTTATTAATGATTGGTATTTAGGACAAATATTTTCACTTTATACCTGTAATTATGGTTTTATATATTTACAAATACTGGTTTAAAATGTTGAAGCGATGAAAATTTCCACCATTGATCAAGGCATGTGCATCGTCAACGAATTGCACTATGGGTAATCTCACTTGTTCTCGCCACGCAACATACTTACATACAATCTACGGGTATGTTAAATCTCGCGAGATTCATATCCTTTCTACTATATAAATCCTTGGTATGATATAATAATTACATAATATGACAGCAGTTTTCTATAAACAACAAAACTACAGACAGTCCTATAAAACAGGCAGTTAATTTTGAAAAATGTAAGCAAAATAAATTTATATCTACGAAAGATTCTACAGACAGGATAATTCCTTAAACTAAATACATTGTACAATAAAATATTTTATTTTCAAATAGTTACCTCCCTTAGATCACTTACAACAGTTTCTGGCATCCATTGGCACTTCTAACACCAAAAAAATCTTTGAGTATTAACTTTAGGTCTTCTCTTACATTTTTACCATACACTTCTTCTCCATTCTACAAAAAAAGGCAAATTAATCACTGCATTCTTTTTAACAAATTGTAATAACAATAATATAATAATTTTAATCTTCAATGATCTTGACTGTCAACCACCAGGCAGTACGATGGTTTGTGTGACTCGCCTTGAGTATGGTAGATAGTGGGTTTAATCCTAGTTGGTGTCAGATCAAAGACTGGGTTTAATCCTAGTTGGTGTCAGATCAAAGACTATCAAATTGGCATTTGCTGCTTCTAGGCTAAGCATTCAGAAATAATACTGGTTGGCTTGGCATTAGCATAATGTGACCAAGTGGATCGACATGTCTACCTTCGGACTGTTGTTTCAATGAGTTAGCACTATAAAGTACATTGGTCTAAAACAATGATCATCTAATTATCAAATGTAACTCTCACCATGAAAAACCTAAAAGGTTGCTCACTTATCATTAAACAAGTACATGTATGTATAACAGATACCCTTCTCTAACCTAAGATTATAGGATCCATAGAAGGTCCAGAGATCAATTCCTATGTGGAACATAGCATTTAAAATAGCTAAAATATGTTCTACTGTTACAGAACAATCACTCACTCATTAATCAATTGAACATACACTTATATACCATTCTAACCGGAGATTTTTATCTACAAAAAGACAAGATTACTTTTTAAAGAAGCAACATACTGTTATTTGAATTGAAATTTCATTAAAGGGTTTTGAACTGCATCGGTGGACCAATGGTTAGCATGTTCGCCTCGAGTGCGGTAGATTGTGGGCTCGAG
Source organism: Bathymodiolus brooksi (assembly GCA_963680875.1). Classification (NCBI taxonomy): domain Eukaryota; kingdom Metazoa; phylum Mollusca; class Bivalvia; order Mytilida; family Modiolidae; genus Bathymodiolus; species Bathymodiolus brooksi. The sequence goes on from OY804575.1 coordinate 63,785,910, forward strand.
CCCTGATCGGGTCAGATCAAGGTTAGCATGTTCGCCTCGAGTGCGGTAGATTGTGGGCTCGAGCCCTGATCGGGTCAGATCAAGGTTAGCATGTTCACCTCGAGTGCTGTAGATTGTGGGCTCGATCCCTGATCGGGTGAGATCAAGGTTAGCATGTTCACCTCGAGTGTGGTAGATTGTGGGCTCGAGCCCTGATCGGGTCAGATCAAGGTTAGCATGTTCACCTCGAGTGCAGTAGATTGTGGGCTCGAGCCCTGATCGGGTGAGATCAAGGTTAGCATATTCACCTCGAGTGTGGTAGATTGTGGGCTTGAGCCCTGATCGGGTGAGATCAAGGTTAGCATGTTCACCTCGAGTGCTGTAGATTGTGGGTTCGAGCCCTGATCGGGTCAGATCAAGGTTAGCATGTTCACCTCAAGTGCTGTAGATTGTGGGCTTGAGCCGTGATCGGGTGAGATCAAGGTTAGCATGTTCACCTCGAGTGCTGTAGATTGTGGGCTCAAGCCCTGATCGGGTCAGATCAAGGTTAGCATGTTCACCTCGAGTGCTGTAGATTGTGGGCTCGAGCCCTGATCGGGTCAGATCAAGGTTAGCATGTTCACCTCGAGTGCTGTAGATTGTGGGCTCAAGCCCTGATAGGGTCAGATCAAGGTTAGCATGTTCACCTCGAGTGCTGTAGATTGTGGGCTCGAGCCCTGATCGGGTCAGATCAAGGTTAGCATGTTCACCTCGAGTGCTGTAGATTGTGGGCTCAAGCCTTGATCGGGTCAGATCAAGGTTAGCATGTTCGCCTCGAGTGTGGTAGATTGTGGGTTCGAGCCCTGATCGGGTCAGATCAAGGTTAGCATGTTCACCTCAAGTGCGGTAGATTGTGGGCTTGAGCCGTGATCGGGTGAGATCAAGGTTAGCATGTTCACCTCGAGTGCTGTAGATTGTGGGCTCAAGCCCTGATCGGGTGAGATCAAGGTTAGCATGTTCACCTCGAGTGCTGTAGATTGTGGGCTCGAGCCCTGATCGGGTCAGATCAAGGTTAGCATGTTCACCTCGAGTGCTGTAGATTGTGGGCTCAAGCCCTGATCGGGTCAGATCAAGGTTAGCATGTTCACCTCGAGTGCTGTAGATTGTGGGCTCAAGCCTTGATCGGGTCAGATCAAGGTTAGCATGTTCACCTCGAGTGCTGTAGATTGTGGGCTCGAGCCCTGATCGGTTCAGATCAAGGTTAGCATGTTCACCTCGAGTGCTGTAGATTGTGGGCTCGAGCCATGATCGGGTCAGATCAAGGTTAGCATGTTCACCTCGAGTGCTGTAGATTGTGGGCTCGAGCCCTGATCGGGTCAGATCAAAGACTATAAAATTAATATTTGTTGCATCTCCACTAAGCATGCAACATTAAGGAGAAAGAGCAAAGACTGGTTGACTCGGAATCAGGATAATGTGTCCGAGTGGGGCGACATGTCTATCCACAGATTGTTGTTTCAGTGAGCTAGCACCATTAAAATCCAACTAAGAGTGTTGGTCTAGTATAAAGTGGACCTCATCATCATCTCATTGAAAATTAATTTGTTCTCGCCATGATATAGCTAAAAATTGCTGAGTTAGCATTAAACAACAATCACTCACTAAATGTTTTTATTATCTTTGTTGTTTTAGATGTTACTGGGGCCCTGTAATCTCATTTGATGGTTGAACACTGACATTTATTAGTTAGAATATATTTTTGCAAATAGACAATTTACAAATACTTCCATAAAATTTAACAAAAATCATTTTTATACATGTACTCTAAATATTTCAATTTAAACAAAAAAATCATGTCCTGTCATAAATAACGTTTTCCATGAACTTCCATTAATCAATTATCAAACAATTCCCTAAATTAGCTGTACATTTTTTTGTACTTTAAAATGTCAATGTCAAACAAACAAAATATAACTGCCTCAAAAAAATACTTGGAATAATTAATTTCAACATAATTTCAAAGTACATGCATAAGAAATAAGGATTATCTCCCTTACCACACAAATTTTCAAATTGTTCTGTGGTGTTTCACATAAGGCATACAAGGCATGCTTCATTCTGTCTCTGTTCCTGTAAACAAATTGTTTTAATCTATTATATGATTCACCATATTATCATTTAATATCAAAATCAGCTTTTTAACCAAATACTAGTGATGATAATCTATCTAAATACAGTTTTTATCAACAGTATCCATGATATTGTTCGACTTCATTTTGCCGACCTCAAATGCACCTTGTACGGGCTAGGGAACTACGAGTTGCAAACAGAGTTCAAACATTTTTATATTCCACAGACTAATTGGGTTGCCAAATCAAGTGATGAAAAAGATAAACTTTTTCAGAGGTTTCTTAAAAACAAACAGTTTTCTTCTGCAGTTATCCAGTCTACCGATGACAGACTCACCATCCCAAAATGTGAAACGTTTGGCTCGTAAGCCAGGACAACGGCAGAGAACGAAAAACCACAGCATCAAGGACATTACCTCGTTTTCATATATGAACTCATGACATTTTGAGGTTATTATTATTTAAATATGTATGTATTCTGTTGTTCTTGTGGTTAAATAATGTGATATAATAAATTGTTAAAAATGTTTATTTTGTTTATAAACCTTCTTTTACAAATATACGTGTTCTTTGTCTTCATTCTCCCTCTCTTTAACATCCTTAGTGCTTGATTTGACTTCCTGGTGCACTAAGGAGGTCCTTTGTGGTATTTCTACGGACCAGGGGGGGTTATGGTCAGATTTACCTCGACCACAATAAAAAATACATTTCATTTTGCACAAAATTATAATCAGTTTTACTTTAGTATGGATTGCTAACATAATAAATCTTATAAACATTTTCTGCCCTATGGTAAATAACATAAAAAAAAAAAATAAACGCTTGTCAAAGTACATGTATATACAATGTACTTCATGGATTATTAGAAGAATTTAATTTCCACATTGTTATGATCCGAGATTAAAAGAGGGCCTTACGATTGAAATGACAAAGAGAATTTGTTTGTTATGATCAAACACAATAGAAAGATTCATCTGTGTCAGGATTTCTATTAAAGCTTTTTTTCCATTTACAATGTAAATTGACATCATCACATATTTTTTTGTATTTTTGACATCAGAATAAGAATTTATAAGATCTAGTGTGACCATACATATACTCAATGAAGATTTAAGAATAAATAATAAACAAATTAAACAATAGTAATTTCCATCATCCAATTTAAATGTTAATGGTTGCATATAAAAATAAAATTGAAGAAAATAAATTGTTAGTTTGCCCCAACACAACATACCAGAATAAAAGGCACCTACTAGAATTCTTTTTTTTCTTCAAAACAAATGTTTTATTAAATTCATTTCTGGATATTTCCAAAGTTTCATAGCAATGATGTTTTTGATTTATTCTAAATTTTAACATATTTTCTAATAAAAAAAAAAAAAAAAAAAAAAAACCATTTCATTACCTACCCATGGGTTAGGTTTGTGTAAATTAACATTTTGTTAAAGGTGGCCTAATACACACTCATTTAAAAAAATTTATATACTTTTTTCATTCACCTTTTCACTTTATTATAAAAATCTGGGATACTATTTAAAGAGATAATGTGTCTTCTACAGTGCTTTCCTGCCTGTTGTACTAATAAATTTTTGTGTGTGTTGTACTGTGTGCTTTTTTGTTTGTTTTATTGTCATTCATTCATTATATATTCAATCAAGAAAACAATGATCCTATTTAAACCCAATATTATATTAGTTTCTCATGGCCACTACTACAGACATATATACTGGTACATATTCCTGATTTGACAAGGAGCAATACAACATGACAAATTCGTATACATGGTTTATATAAATCAAGATGTAATGTTGTCACAAAGTCTGTCATTAAGTGACCTCTTGCACCTGTGGTATACATACAGGTGAACTGGGGTCAACTTGTGTACTTGTTGGTTAATTACCCCTTATTACAGAGAGAAATGCTCGTGTGGTCATCATATGACAAATTCTAGATTAAGAGGGTAGATTGCAGAATAAATTATATGTCCTTCTGTAACAAGACTTGTTCAACCAAGTTCAAGATAAGGCCAGTGCCTCTACTAATATTAGATATCTTTCCTTATCCAATGTGCTAAAGGGAGATAACCCTTTAGAATAGGTAATACTTGAAATAAGTAAATTATTATTTTTTTCCCTTATCCAATGTGCTAAAGGGAGATAATTTAGAATAGGTAATACTTGAAATAAGTAAATTATTTTTTTCCCCTTATCCAATGTGCTAAAGGGAGATAACCCTTTAGAATAGGTAATACTTGAAATAAGTAAATTATTATTATTAACTTTAACTTATGGTTTCTTATTACAATGTTATTATTTAGCCTAGTCCCTTTTTAACTGTAATGGAAATAAGCATTATCTATTTGAAATTTAAGAATCGCAATCTTATTTTTGTCTAACCTTCTGACAGAAATTTCAGGTTTCAGGTATCAATTTCAATGTCTCTTTCCTTCATTTTATCATAATATCTAAAGACATGCTTCTCTCTTTATACAGCTGGTAGTTCTAACCTTTATGACCATATTTACAGTAACCCTGCACAATTCTGTTAAAAGAATATTAATCCACAAGGTTAATTTGCTTTCTTGGTTGTGCTAAGGCCATAAAATTTTTAAGTTTTCAGAACATGAGCAAAAACAAAGATGACAAATGAATTAAAGAAAAAATAAAAATCTTTTGAAGTAATTGTCACCTTTTTTGGTAAATAAATTAAAATGAATAAAATACATATTCAATTTGAAAAATATTTCAGAAAAAATAAAAACTCCTTTGATGCAAATGTGATGTTTTTTTTTTGTGTTTTTTTTTAGAAAAAAATCAATAATAAAAACCAGACATTTAACCTGAAAAAAAAACTAATTTAAAAAAAACCAGATCAATAGAAAAAAAAAATCAGAGAAATAGCAATGTAGAGTGAGACCTATCTAAACTCAACCTCCTTAGGACCAACTTTTGTGATCGAAATAGACTGGAGTTTGGTTTAAAACAGGCTAGCTTAACAAAGATTTCCTACATTGGCACCTTTTTATATTATAGTTTGTTTTATACATGATTGCAGTTTATTCATGGCTTGGTTTAGACAGACATGTCTTACTCTACAACATTGATCTCAGATCAAAGTGGATGTTTTATTTATAAAATAAAAAAGAATGAAAAATTCAATTTCCAATATAACCTTGACAACCACCAGCTGTTACTCTTGTTTACATAGGATTAGTGTTTAGATTAATTCAATACATTGCTGACTTTTATATCAATAAAATATACATGTATACATGTATACCATAATATGGTAAACACTGATTTCATTTTATTTTTATTATTAGAAAAATAAGGAATATGTTCAATTTTTGAACAGGTTTTACGATATAACCTGGTTTGGTAAACTATTCCAAACCAGGTTATGCAAGTATAACCTGTTCAAAAATTGAACATATTCCTTATAATTAAATTTTTACAACAAAATTTAATGAATCCTCGATTTTAATTACGATTATTTCATGAGACTATTTGAATTTGATGTTTGTGCATGAATATGTTGGCAACATCACAATACCAATCCAGTTTATCAATTATAACCTATGTTGCTCCATGTGGATCAGCCAATCAGATTGCAATATTCACATCAAATCAAATTATTACCAGATATCTGTAAATGTATGTCTTGTTGTTTGTTTGTGATGATAATAACAAGGCCAAAAACGCCTTCAAAAAATAACAACTACAGGCTTAATAGCAATGCCTACATGACAAGAGTGAATGTACAGAAAGAAACAGAATCTATACATGTACAAACACACTAACACTTGTTTATACAGTTTGTCTGTTAATTAAACAAGGTAATCCCTGAAACTTTGACAGTATTATCATCAAATAGGGGTAGGGTTAATTTATTTATTATTAACCAGAAATGCGATAAGTACATGTATTGCATTTTCAATGATAAATATCTGGGTTCCCCCCCCCCCCCCATTAAATTGGGGGGGGGGGGGGGGGACTCAATAGGTCCCTGGGACTACATCTGTAAAAACTTGAATGTTTTTACATCAATATCTTAATATCCCAATGATCCCAAAATGATGCTTCATGTCAAATAAAATATCATTTCCACTGCTGGTCTCAAGAAGAAAGTCACTGAAGTGCCTGTACCAAGCCAGGAGATTGAGTGGGCAGTGTATAATATGTGTCTTAAGAGTATCAGATTTGCCCCTGTTTAGACGATTTTTCGATTAGACTATTGGATTGTCGACTGAGTGGTATTGTTTGCTTTTCAATTTTGTACCTTATGCTTATTTTAGACTTTGAATCCTATATTCCATGGGAAAATGAAAGAATTTTTGAAAATATTTCCCCATTGCAGTTCAACTTTGATACTCTCAGTCTTCACGATGAACACCAGCACTCCGGCCTAAGACCAGTAAAACTTAGTTCTTATCAATAAATTTTTCAGTTTTTATTTAGATAAACGTCTAAAATATTAGCACAATGATATCAAAAAAAGAAGCTAAAATGTAACAAAAATAACTATAAATCTACAAAAAGACTATAATTATAATTAAATCGACGGATATTTCGCTTGACTGACAAGCTTTATCAGCGTCTGTAATCTGATTTGAAAAATTGTCACGTGACCATCAGTTATCGTGACGTATATATATATAATAAATTCTAGAATTTTATTCGGACCAGTAAATTCAAATTTTCATTTCAAGGACTGTACCCCAGGCCCCATGTGAGATCTAGAAATTTTAATCAAATATACTGCTATTACATATGATCAGTATATCAAAAAGTCTTAAAAAATAGTGATTAACGATTTGTAAATTTGTTCTCTTTAAACAGTACGTATATAAACATAAACCAATATAATAAAAATTGCCTTTTTAAATGGCTAACAAAATTGTTCTCCTCAAAAAACTGTATGTAAATAAACATAAACCAATATAAAACAAAAATTGCCTTTTTAAATGGCCAACGAAATTGCTCTCATCAAATAAGGATATGCTTTATTGATTGGTCAGCCTTTAAAAGGTATTATGGAATCTATATACCCAGTAGGTAACTCAGTAAGAGGTAAAAACACCTACGTGAATTACTTTATGTATAATATGTTATTGTACTGACAAAATCGGTCAATCTTCTTGTGCAATAGATTTCTTAATCGCTAAATCAACATATGATAACAGATTTGATATAAAAGGCCAATACATTTTTATTTTTGCTGAATTGAATTCAACTTTCTATATTTAATTTTATTCTTTCAAAATAATTTTGTTTCATCACTGAAGCCTTTTTATGAAGACTGCAGTATTAATCAATAATGGAGAAAAACCTGATGTGCCATCTATTACAGCTAATAAACAAGGATATTGCTGAAATAAATTCAATACTGGTATTTAAAACGTCAACATATTTGGTGTCAATGTTTCGTGACTTACTAGTATATTTATACCGGTAAACAACATGTCAGAAATTAGTATTATATAAACTAAAGGCTCAGTGGGCTGAGCCTGTGTCGCTCACCTTTCATTCTGCTTTGAGGAAACTTAATACAGAACCTTTCATAGGTGCTTCCCACCAAGTTTCGGTTCATTTGGCTAAGCAGTTACAGAGAAGAAGATTTTTAGAAATCGACCAATCAGAAACAAGAATGGCCTGTGGCGGCCATGTTTATTAACGGATGGTTCATTTGGCCAGGTGGTTTCAGAGGTGAAGATTTAAAAAAATCGGCCAATCAGAAACAAGAATTGCCTATGGTGGCCATGTTTGTTAATGGATCGGTACAAAATGAGCAATCTTTAGAGAGGACATTCCATAGATGCTTCCTACCAAGTTTCACTTCATTTGGCTGAGGGGTTTCAGAGGAGAAGATTAAAATGTGAAAAGTTAACGGACGACGGATGCCAAGTGATGGCAAAAGTTCACATTGCCTTTGGCAAGGTGAGCTAAAAATCTATCTGTAGATTTTGTGTTAAACAATACCATATTTAAAGTATCAGAATATCTGGATACGACAACAAAACTACATCTCTCTGAATTTGAAACAATCAGGAATCCCATGTATCGAAATACAATTATTTTATCTTATGACAAAATATTTGATTCTAAGAGTAATTTTGCTACAACAGTTTGTTTTACTACATGGGGGTTAGGGTGATTAGTGCCACTTTCAACAGTATTCCAGTTATATCGTGGCAGCCAGCTTTATTGGTGGAGGAAACCGGAGAACCAGGAGAAAACCACCGAACTGTCGCAAGTCACTGACAAACTTTATCACATAATGTTGTAGCATTTTACTACAAATCACACTGCTACTGCTAACAAACTCAATATATTGGTACCTACATTTTAATGAAAATGCTAGAAGAAAGAAATACTTTGTAAAAATCACATTTCCAAGATTGAAGTTGAAAAAGAACAAAATTTGCAAGTTCACATTGTTATATTATCTGATGTTCTTGTGGCAAGTAGAATTTTGATTGGCTAAAAATTTACTTCTAACACTTCATGGAAACCTAAAGGCTATATTCTTGAATTAGACAAGTAAAAACGCAGTATTTTCAGGGTTTTTTTTATAACAAAAAGCTCAATATAGATTGTAGATACCTGGTGAACTATATATCATTAAGGTTCCAATTTGGTCACAAAATTTTAAAGAGATTTGTTTAATTGTATTCTTAATGAATATGCACCATGAACATTCAATATCAAGGGCTCAAACCCATTTTTATCAATTCTTTATTTCCTTCAGACTGACCAGTTGTATCTTCCTTTATTAAAAAAAGTATTAATAAAGTCTTGAACCCTTTTCAAAATATGTGATTCATATGCAAATATTATTCAATAAAGTCACCAGTTATAACAAGAACATTGTTGTTTAAGAATCTACTTCAATACATCTTTTGTATTGTGTTTCTACTTGATTCATCACCCCTTTCCTGACCTTGCTTAAGACCAGACATTTTAATAATTTGACTCATTAACGTTTGACATTTTTTCAACAAATATAAATATAACCCCGAGTTGTAATTTAATATCTTTTTCTTTTAAATATAGAAAAAAGTATTGAATGGGAATTCATTATCTACAAATGTAGATTCAAGTAACACTACTATATCATAACATTTTACATATCATAAAAACATTTTATGAAGCACAGTTTATAATATATTTAAACATGATGAATGTACTAGTAATATCCTATCCCCACTCCCCATTGCAAAAAAGAATCACAAATTTCGTCAGATTTTTGTTCCAGAATACACAAGTATCAATCTTTATCAACAGTAATATATTTGTAAATAAGTTCCAGAATGTACTAGCAATTATCATACCCCTCTCCACCACCCCCCATTGCAAAAAAGAATCACAAATTTCGTCAGGTTTTTGTTCCAGAATACACTAAAAGTATCAATCTTTATCAACAGTAATATATTTGTAAATAAGTTCCAGAATGTACTAGCAATTATCATACCCCTCTCCACCACCCCCCACTGCAAAAAAGAATCACAAATTTCGTCAGGTTTTTGTTCCAGAATACACAACAAGTATCATTCTTTATCAACAGTAATATATTTGTAAATAAGTTCCAGAATGTACTAGCAATACCCCTCTCCACCACCCCCCACTGCAAAAAAGAATCACAAATTTCGTCAGATTTTTGTTCCAGAATACACAACGAGTATCAATCTTTATCAACAGTAATATATTTGTAAATAAGTTCCAGAATGTACTAGCAATTATCATACCCCTCTCCACCACCCCCCATTGCAAAAAAGAATCACAAATTTCGTCAGGTTTTGTTCCAGAATACACTACAAGTATCAATCTTTATCAACAGTAATATATTTGTAAATAATTTCCAGAATGTACTAGCAATACCCCTCTCCACCACCCCCCACTGCAAAAAAGAATCACAAATTTCGTCAGATCTTTGTTCCAGAATACACTACAAGTATCAATCTTTATCAACAGTAATATATTTGTAAATAAGTTCCAGAATGTACTAGCAATTATCATACCCCTCTCCACCACCCCCCACTGCAAAAAAGAATCACAAATTTCGTCAGGTTTTGTTCCAGAATACACTACAAGCATTATTCTTTATCAACAGAAATATTTGTAAATAACTTCTAGAATGTACTAGCACCACCCCCCATCCACCATCCCCATTGCAAAAAAGAAACACAAATTTCGTCAGGTTATGTTCCCGAATACACTACAAGTATTAATCTTTATCAACAGTAATATATTTGTAAATAACTTATAAAATCAATACCCCCCCTCCATTCCCCCCATTGCAAAAAAGAAATTTCCTCAGGTTATGTTCCAGAATACACTACAAGTAACAGTAACATTTGTAAATAACTTCTAGAATCTACTCTAGGTTATTAAAAGTCTGGTAAAAATACAACTGATGTAAATATAACTGCTTAAAATAGATCCTCTTCATGACCTTGTTTAGATATATCCTATGCCAATAATAAAAAAATATGACACATATTTTATAATTCATCTAGGATATGATATAAATAGATTGTTATGGATATTGAATAATGAAAATTCTATAATACTTAAGGCTCTTTGTCAGTATATGATTAAGACTGGGTGTTTCGGACATATTCATTCAAACATTGATCTGTTGATGTTTAGGAATCATAAGTTCAAAATGTAGTGCTTCAAAACTTTATTTTAAATACCGTTTCTCATTGGTTTAATGATAAAGAATTGACCAATGGAAGTTTCCGGTACAAATTAAGAGGGAAACGATTATGGAAAGGGCCTAAATAACTTGGATTTGTACTCATTTATACGTCATAGAAATCTACAAGAATAATCAACATAACTATGAACAATTCATGATAATTTTTTTTTACATTTTTTTTTTTTTTAAATCGGTAGGATAACATCTAAAATCGGTAGGTGATAGAAGACTTAAAAATTCGGTAGACTACCTACCACGTAAATCGGTAGGGTTGGCATGTATGTAACTGTACTGTGAATCAAATTCCTATTTGATGCATCTAGTAAGAAATGATATGGATGTAAATGAACATGAGAGACTATCCAACATTACACTTAGATATAAATTAATGTAAAGGAACAGCCCTTTTATTGCTGTTCTATATTTCAGTCAAAGTACATGTATTAAAGAGTAAAATCAAAGATTGCTTTGCTGGGAATCTGCATAATGTATCCGAGTGGAGTAATATATCTTCAAATGCAGACTGATATTTCAGTAAACTTGCACTACACCAAAAAAATTGAACTTAGTACAGTATTAACAGATATCATCATCTGACATCATCATCATCATCATCATCTCGTCCAAAATTAATTTGTGCTCGCCATGAAATAATAAAGGGAAAAAATTACTTCACTTTAAGCAACAATCATTTTCTACATGGTTGTTTAAAGTGAAATTAGTGCTTAAAAATGAAATTAGGAAAGGTGGGGGGATGTTATACCTAAAAAAATCTATTTTATTCTTTGCTTTGGGGAGAGGGGATTATATCTAAAAATCTATTTTTCTTTGCTACACTGCATTTGAGGAAATAACCACAGGGCTAAACATAAGTACAGCAGCCCTCCCCCCTCTTCTATGACCACCCTTCTAAAGTGAAAAAAGAGGTCAGATAGAAGAGGGTGACCTCTTTTGATAGGTACACTTTGGTACTACTTTACTATCTCAGTGCATCTGAAATCTGGCTTGATAAGAGGGGTGTACTTTAGTGCCAATATCCTTATAAGAGGGTGACTGCTATGTCACAAAAGAACTATTTACCTATGGCTAAAATTACCAGAGATTAAAAAAGAAGATTAAAATTCAAGACATGCAATGAGTAATGACAATGGCTAACAATTGAATTGATATTTATTAGTAGATATAATATGGCTTAATTAGACATATTTTATAATTTAGTCTGATCCTTCCCAAGTCTTTGTTTGATCCTTTCCGACAGGTGCTTTTAGTAAAATCCCATCCAACAATGAACACACTGTATACAATGTACTTGATATCTATAGAGTATTTGCCACTTTTCAAAACAACACTTTTGTATTGATATGAGCTTTTCAACAATACCTACTTGAAAAGAAAAAGTAACCTGTCATTTTTGAATGTAATGATCCACTTATTATTTTCATGTAATATTTTTCTTTGTATGCAATTTAAAAAAAATGTATAAAAGGACAATAATTATTGTAAGATTTAATGCTAAATAGATCATGCTTTGAATAATGCATTTACATGGTGTTTGTGTGTTGTTCAACAATATGTTACAAAAACTCATGTAATACAAATAAGACATGAAGTTAAATAAAACTTCTCTTTCTCTGTCAAAATCTAGCATGCCCAAGTGACCTATATATGTTATTTATTTTTTACCTTATGGTAATAAAAAAAAATCTTATTTGAATTTGAGGCCGTCATGATCGCATGGTAGATGGATTTACAACTATCTATTCAATCAGTGCCTATCATCACTAATGTTGTGAGTTCGAATCACGCTCATGGTGGAGTGTACTCGATACAACATTATGTGATAAATTTTGTCAGTGAACTTGCGGCAGGTTGGTGGTTTTCTCCTGGTATTCCAGAATGCTCCATCTATAAAATTGACTGCCACAATATAACTGAAATATTGTTGAAAGTGGCATTAAACACCATCACCCTAACCCATAACCCTCTTGCTAGAATTTGAAGAAAATTATTCTATGATTATTGTTTTTACATAAAGACTTTTTAAGAGCTACACATTCAAACAGACAGAATGTTAGAAATAAAAAATTCTGCAAAAACAGAGCTATCAAAAATCCCCAAAATGACAAATCAAAATTGGGTGTACCAGTGAATTTCCTACTCATTTGTATCTGGGGCCCGGGTTCCTTATAATTGGGAAAATTAGCGTGCAAATGATGTGAATTGGGAAAAGATGGGAAGAGCAATAAATTTATTAGTTTGGATGTCCAGTAATAGAATATAGCGATCATACTGTACTAAGCCCAAGGTTAACGCCAACAGTAACACATTCTTGTGATGAGGAAGTATGATCACAAAACAGTTCACAACAATTACATAAATACCCTTGGTGTACCACTCTGTCATATAGCCATGGGTATTTTTGTTCATTCATTACTGAACTGAACACCCTGGCATCTGGTACCATGACCTCTGGAGCACAACTGTCCGGATCAGAGTGCCAGTCAGATTGCGAATCATCAACATTTGAATTTGATGTTTCTGAAGTGACACTGACAGTGGTAACAAGGTGTTCAACTTCTGGGGAACATGGTGTATCAATACTAGTGTCGGTAATCATGACCGGTAGTGGGTATGACTCACTTCAAAGCACAAACAGTTTCACTAGCTTTATCAACGTCATCAACCTCATTGCTCTCGGGCAGTAAACACTTTTTTTTATAATCCAAAGGATTCAAGTTACCTGTACTTGCTTCCATCATTACTGGTAAACTTTTTAACATATTATTTAGAATTATGCAACATCATGATATTTTTATTTTTAACTTTAAAACTCAATTGGCAATAATTTGCATATTCATCAACTGTTTTCCGTTTTTAATTCCCAATGAATTGACAAAATATCAAGCAACGTAAATCACAGGACATTTTTACTATTTTTATTTTATATTTATTTCAATAAACATCTTTACTATAAAATTGATTCCAAATACTACAATTTCCGCTTTCATTTTTCTGAAGTTTTATCGCAGTCTGGTACACACCACTTTCAACAAGTCAAGCGACCCAATATACTGCACTTGTTCCCGGTATCTTGTGCGTAGTATTTCGCTTGCATAATCAAAACAAACAGTAACCAGGTCATAAACTTGAAAATGTTCGACTTTTAAATTCATTTGAAAAAGCTTTCATTAACGATGTTTTACGAATAATTTTATCACCACACTATTTGGGAATTCCCCCCCCCCCCCCTGAAATTGGGGAAAAAAAAAAAAAAAGCCTTTTTCACATTGGGACTGGGGCCGATATTCGGTCCCAAAAACGCAGTCGGAAAATCACTGTGTACCATCAGTAGCACCATGAATAGAAGTCTATTTTACAAAATAAAATAAATAAAACAAAACACAGGTGGTCTATTATAGAGCCCTAAACTACGAATGGATTAAACGAGTGTGCAGACCTTGTTCTGCACATGCCAATGTGTGTATAAAAGTACAGTGAAACTTGGAAAAATAACGAGAGCGAAAATAAACAATTTATTACACATGTGAATAATCGGGATGTTTTTCATCATGAAATCACACCTATCAATATGATAAGAAACTTTAAATTATTTTCCTTGTATAAAAGGTGTGATGGATTTTTCTCACATATTATAAAAACAAATAATTAAAAGTATCAACACATTTTAGTTATCATAGAATCTGTGATATTTATATTCCAATGTGTTAATTTCTGATGTAGATATCTTCACACATTTATAGTATTACAAATATCTTTTTAAGGAAATATATTTTACAGGTATCAGGTTTTCAATAAGCTTGAGTTATATCAATATTCCCATGCCCCATGTTATTAATTAATATTTGCACCCTTTTCTTGCTAAAAATCAAGGATTGTCTATTAAACAAATGTATGCTTTGAAAAGAATATTTTTGTATTATCAGGGACAAAAGAATGTTTTTTAAATTATCAGAGATAAAAAATAAAAAAGAACACAGGCAACTTCTAATAGATGAGGATAAAGGGCATTAAAAAACAATTTCTATATCAGATTTCAGTTTTATCATGGCAGTCAATCTTCTTGGTACAAAGTTATGATACAAAAGAGTGTGAAATTGTTGTATAAAGCCCGGTATACACGATGCAAGTTTTGCATCCAAGTCTCCATTCAAGTTTCTTGAATTCAAGTTTTTTTTATCGTGTATACCATACAAGAAACTTGAATCAAAAAACTTGAACGGACTTGGATGGAATAGAAATGCATCCTACTTTTTTTCAACTTGGATGGAACTTGGATGAAGATTGACCAATCAGAAAACAGAATCCTTATCAGCATCAATTTGTGAATGTAAATAATAACAACTACACGTGTTGTGCAAAGATGGCGGGAAAAGAGGAAACTCCAAAATGTAGGAAAAAGACAGTTACATGGACTAATGAAATGATTGAAGATCTAATAGACTTCATAGAAATACATCCCATTGTTGCCTTCGAAGCCATTTACGAGCCCATGTTGACCTCTTTTTGGAGCTTAATCTCCTTCGCAATACACTTGTACATAATAATGCAATACAAAGGGCAGCACCCTCCTCTCCTCCCAAAAATGTCATTTTGTTTGTTGTATCTCCCGCCAAAACTTGTGTGTATTCATCAAAATTTCTTACATCGTGTATACACAAACTTGAATTCAAGTTTTCTTGATCCAAGTTTTCTTGAATGGAGACTTGGATGTAAAACTTGTATCGTGTATACCTGGCTTAAAAGTATAAGAGTGCAGAATTATTGTTTAACATGGTTTTTCTTGGTTTAATCAACATTATTTTTTAACCCTTTAGATCATAAGAGAATTTTGATTAATTCATATATTTCTTACTTTGAAGATACCAAAGGGGTAATCAGAATACGTAAATCGAAGGACAGACAACACATATGCCAAATTTGAAAATAGTCCTTTAAGAAATAAATATTCGCCAACCCATGTTAAAACTCAAAACACATTTTGGCTTCCATGAATTATTTCAATTCTGATATGTCTAAGAGTACAAATACGGTAGTATACTTTGATTGGAAGACAGTAATTTATATTTATGTTTGCGGACAATGTCGCACACAATTTATGCTGCCAAATTCGAGACGACGATAATTCATTTACGACGGGAAAGTCAGTCGTATTGATGGAGTATCTGTAACAATAATATTGAGTTTGCATGTTTTAATTGCATGTCACATATTATTAATTTTGGATATGTTGATTATTTTCAGTGAATATAGATGTTAAAACATTAACAACCGTGTAAATAGTTTTATTTAATTATTTTATTACCTGGCTTAAAAGTGTGCACCGGCACATGTGCTGATGAGATTATACCGAATCGATAAATCGCTCGTTTGTTTACAAAGCGAAAGAAGGGCGTCATGTTAGAATGTCTCATAATCTAAGCTACATCGTAAGATATAGATTTTTTTTCCAATAATTTAACTCAAGTCAAGGTTGAGTTATTATTTGATTTTTTTCTTTTGGCATGAAAGTAAGATAGATTATTCCTGCATTGATAAAAATGTCGACTTTTAATTGGTCAATTACCAGCGCATACAAAACCCATGGACCCGGCTGGTAGTACGTAATATCACTAGGGGTCTTTATGTTGCTATACATGATGTAAGGATGATGTCAAAATTAAAGAATCTGAAAGCGCTTTGCATTCAACATGGAGAACGGAGGACATATTTTTTTAAGAAAAAAAATTTAAACGTCTCAATAAATGCAGAAAAACACACCAAATTATGTTGCCAGATTTAAAGTTCCTACTGTATTATTGATGGTCATGCTTACCATGTAGTGTAACATTTTGCTGATTTGCACTACATGAAACTTTAATTTTGTTGTCATTTTGTGTCTTTATAGAAATTGTCAATTGTTTGAATACAATCATTTCAAAATAATTTTGCATTATGTCTTCACAGTTTTCGGGCTATACAGAAGTGCTTCAGGGTGGTACAATCTCAATTCCCACGGGTAGACACGTAGATAACTGATAATGTGCAAGAAAAATGTGACAGACAAAATATTAATATCCAACAGATATATTTTCCTAAAAAGCACCCTTCTTCAAAGCACCTGATTAAAAACAAGATATGATTATAATCTAACGATTATGAAGTCTCCCAAACCGGCCAATGACTGTTTCCGGTGCCACCACGTGGAGGAACTACAGACTTGTAGCCCTGATCATGCTAGTGATACCTGACATGATGATGAAATTGTCTTTTGAAATAATCAAATAATCATGATTATTTATTATAAGTACGTTTCAATAATAAAAATTAACAATTTCAAATTTAGTGTCAGGTATCACTCTGTAACTGAACTTGAAGCTACACCTCTAATCAAATATATTAATTATTTTACTATTTGCCTTTGCTATCTCAAATTAACTGTTTACAGCAACTTCAAGTTCAGTTTGGTGCCATCAACAATATGAATGAATGTTATATGAAGATGAGTACTGTGGTATATAGCATAAAGCAACAACAAAAATTTATGTGTTTACTAATATCTGTAGACAGCAAACCAACAGCAGACAAAATGTTCGTAAATAAATCAAAAGCTACCTTTGAAATCGAACAATGTTGAATTTTTGAGGCATTGTGGTGGCCATTTTGAAAATGGCGACCGGTAGAAATTTGTCAATGTCGGGAATCAATTCTGGAGACCATTATCTACCCACATATCAAATTTTTATGATATCGGACAATGTTGAATTTTTGCGGTATTGTGGTGGCCATTTTGAAAATGGCGACTGGTAGAAATTTTTCAATGTCGGGAATCAATTCGGGACATCATTATCTACCCACAAATCAAATTTTGATGATATCGGACAATGTTGAATTTTTACCGCCGATTTTTTATGCCGTGTTTTGACAGCCATTTTGAAAATGGCAGATATCTTGAAATTTTTGAAAATGCAGAATTGTTCCTCAGATGGTGAACTATCATTGTGTCAAAATTTATGTCTCTATTATTAACCATTTAGAAGTTATCAACATTAATGTATGAAATTTCAACTTTCCCATAGGATTCTATAGTAAACCCCACCCCCTTTGAACCCCCCAAAATATAACTTAAACCCCCTTTACCCCAAAATTGAAAATTTATATCCAACTCTAGAAACATATATCTATAACTCCATTAAGTTTTATTTAATTCTGTCCAGTAGCTCCTAAGATCTGGCTGTGGACACATTCATGTCACAAAGAAAGAAAGGAGAATAACAATAATAATAATAATAATAATAATAAATTAATAATAATCAGAAACGGAGCAAGAACAATAAGTCTCCAAACGTTGTTTGGGAGACTTAATTATCAAGATATATAAGTATTGGGGCTATTTAAAAACTAGTATTACTGTGAGCACAGCTCACTAAGATATACCCCCCACATCTGTCCAACCTATTTCCATAACCAAAACATTACTGATTGTTCCGACCAAAAATGAAAGGGACCCTCCTCTCTTCACCGGTGAGCTGCTGATAAAATTTCAAAACATTCTGAGAAACACTACTCAAGTTATCATACGACATAGGGTAAAAATCCTATTTTCCGTCATATCAAGTCCAATAACTCTGGAACGGTAAAAGGGAAAATCGTCAAAAATGAAAGGGATCCTCCTCTCTTCACCGGTAAGCTGCTGATAAAATTTCAAAACATTCTGAGAAACACTACTCAAGTTATCATACGACACAGGGTAAAAATCCTATTTTCCGTCATATCAAGTCCAATAACTCTGGAACGGCAAAAGTGAAAATCATCAAAAATGAAAGGGATCCTCCTCTCTTCACCAATAAGCAGCTGATAAAATTTTAAAAGATTCTAAGAAACACAACTCAAGTTATCGTACGACATAGGATTTGTCTACAGACGGACAGACATGGTGAAACCACTATACCCTCCTACAACTTCGTTGCGGGGGGTATAAAAATATAATATATAAATGTATGTATATACAATTATACAATGGAAAATATACGTGTATATACAATATACGTACATTGTCGGTAAATATAAAATTTATTTGTACGAGCTTTAGAAACAGGCAGAATAGCGAGCCTGTGGCGAGCTTTTCAGGCCTGTTTCGCAGCGAGTACAAATGAATTTTATATTTAACGACAATGTACGCATTTTGTGTTTATCCTGCAATGTCAAAAAATTCGGAAAACTTGTCAGATTTAAAGAAAAAGGACAGAAACAAGCATCATTCCTCGCCTTTCATAAATGTTGTCAAGGGTGTCTTCTTCGTGGTCCGCGTTACATTAGTACCAGTTTCATACTTGTCTGCGCCCTCCGCTGTACATAGCTACAGGGTACCAGGAAAGTTTATTCGTATAGTACGAAAAGTTTATTCGTCTAGTACGAATAAAGCAAAAATTTATTCGTATAGCATATTTGTACAGCAAATGTACTGATTGCAGGATAAATATAATTTATTTGTACCTTTTCTAGCCTGTTTCGTAGAAAGTGCAAATTAATTTTATATTTAACAACCTACATATATTGTGCTTCTCTATCAATACAAAGTGTCAAATGTGACCATGTGAGATTATGAACCAATTCCCAGAATGCAACTGTATGACAATTTCCTAGAATGCTTCTGAAGCAAATTTTTATCTTGCTTTTTAATCTATGGCTTTATATTTTTTGTGTGGACATCTAAGTGATTAGATTGTCTTATATAATTAACATATAACTTTTCTTTATTTACGATTTTATTTTGGAATTTATTTTATTCGTTTTGATTATATTTATTTGTTTTGAATATGGATAAACAGTCGGACCTTTTGTCCAATTATGTTGCGAAAGCAGTGATTAACAATAGTGGTATAAACATTTCTCCTGATGCCGAAATGGAATCAGAACACTCTAGTGTCTGTAAGCAGACTGTGTCTGATTTAGTGGACACGTCGGAAACTCGTAAGCGAGTTGATGTGCCAATGCAGGAGATCAACATTGTTACTTTGGACGATGGTTTGTCCGGAGTGGAACGTCCACCTTCGGATGACAATAGACCACTGTCTTGCTCGGCCAGTGTAAGCACTGCCAGCATAAGAAATATATCTGCAAGATCTGAAGAGACCGAATTTATTACTGCGGCTATGTTTAAAACTTTTCTGGATAGCCACAATAAACAAATGGACACCATCCAACATTCTCTCGATTCGCTAAATTATACTTATTATGACGAGTACGAGGATTATGAAGATGAGGAAGGGGATATTTCTGAGGATGAACCGCCGAGAAAAATAGCTAGGTCAGACACTTGTTTCTCTGTTGCTTCGGGCTCGGGTTTGACTCGTCCTGCTGTAAACCGCGATCCGACATGTGCGCCTCGTGTTGACAAGTCCAAAACGAGGCTGGGCGGAAATGACGGTAACATACAAGATGGCAGCGCCCATAATATTGAATCAATATTAAATAAGAAACTGAATGAATTCAGTAATGAGGAGAAACTAGGACCGAAAGTCAGTGACAATCTAGCTAAGATGGTCAATACTTTGCTCACATCACCGATGGAGATTTCTAAGAAGAATGATCTCCTGGACAATTACCCGTGACCAGAAAATTGTAGTCTTAACTCCCCTCGTGTCAACGATGTAATTTGGGACCTATGCATTGATAGTTTCGGTAGGTCTCTGGATGTAAAGCTACAATCCATTCAGAAATTGCTGTTGAAAGGATTAACTCCTATTGTTGCTGCAGCTAATAGTTTACTTACAGCTGATCATAAAGATGATAATCAGCAATTTGTGGAAGCTTTACTTAACAGTGTGTTGGATGGTATTGCTTTGATCTCTTCTTCCAGTTATAGTCTGTCTACGTATAGAAGAACAAATTTGAAACAATTTCTTAATGAGAAATACAGTTCTTTATGCTCCTCTAAAACACCTGTCACAGATATGTTGTTCGGAGACAATGTCTGCGATAAAATTGACAGCTTGACTAAAGGTCAGAAGGCAGCGGCCTTAGTTACTGGGAGTGATCAAGGATCAGGATTATCTAGATTTAGAGGTGACTTTAGAGATAGACGCAGAGGTGGTAGAGGTAACTTCAGATCAGGTAGAGGTCGTTTTTTAGGACGACGAGGCTCCGATCGAGGAGGCAGAAAATACTACTCGAGTCAGAGGAGCCAGAGGAACTACTCTCAGAAAGAGAAGCAGGGAAGGAAAGGAAAGGACACATAGAGAAGGTTAGTGCTTCTCTAAAACTTATAAATGAGTCTGAATTTATAGCTGGACGTATTAGATTTTTTATGAACAAGTGGAGTACTATAACTTCAGACAATATTATTTTGAATATTGTATCAGGTTACAAAATAGAATTCTCTGAACTGCCTATTTAATATAACTTTAGAGAAACTAAGTTGTGTTTCAAAGAGGCTATAGTATTGGATAATGAGTTGGAAAAATTATTGAAAAAGGGAGTAGTCGAAGTTGCTACTCACAGTGAAGGTGAATTTATTTCAACTATTTTTCTGCGACCTAAAAAGACAGGTGGATATCGGATGATTTTGAACTTGACTGAGTTGAATAAATTTATTGTATATAAACATTTCAAAATGGAAAGATTAGAGTCAGCTTGTCGTTTAATGACCAAAAATTGCTTTATGGCCTCAATTGATCTCAAAGACGCTTATTATTCAGTTAACATTTGTAATGAACATAGAAAATATTTGAGATTTATTTGGAGAGGACAATTATTTCAGTTTACAGCTTGTCCTAATGGATTAGCATCTGCACCTAGATTGTTTACTAAATTGCTTAAGCCGGCCTACTCACACCTTCGTTCACAAGGGTTGGTTTCTGTTGCTTATATTGATGACTGTTATTTACAAGGTATTAGCTACGAGGACTGTTTGACTAATGTTGAAAGTACTAAACAATTATTTTCAGATCTGGGATTTATTGTACACAATGAGAAATCTGTTTTTATACCTTCTCAGGAAGTTACTTTTCTAGGATTTTTACTTAACTCTGTTACTATGACTATTTCTTTAACACCAGAGAAAGTGACTCATTTTTTAGAAAGTGAGGATAAATTCAGAAAAGGTGTACATATCACTATACGAGAAGTAGCAAAGTTTGTTGGAATGTTGATAGCTTATAGCGTTGCTCTTCCATTAGGTCTGTTGAATACTAGAATTTTGGAAAGAGAAAAAATAGATGCATTAAGATTAAATAAATGGAATTTTGATGCTAAAATGATGTTGTCAAATGAGTGTTTTGAGGATATTAACTGGTGGAAGATGCATTTACATCTTTCTGCTCCAGTCCAAAGAGAACCTCCTACAGTTACTATTACGACTGATGCGTCTTTCACAGGATGGGGTGTTGAGTTTAAGGAACATTCTACAGGGGGTCATTGGTCAGTGGCTGAACTTGATGAGGCTAACAGCATAAATATTTTGGAATAACAAGCAATTTATTTAGGAATTTTATGTTTTTTACGTTATCTTTGCCACAAACATATAAAGATTTTGTGTGACAATGGGACTGCAGTAGCGTATTTGAATAACTTTGGTGGTACTAAGTCTATGAAGTGTAATTCTAAAGCACGAGATATTTGGGAACTTGCAGTTAGTAACAAAATTTGGATAACAGCAGTTCATTTGCCCGTTGTAGAAAATTTGACAGCTGATCGAGAAAGTCGGAAAATTCGAGATGAAACAGAATGGAGTCTTAATGATAGTTTATTTAATAAGATACAATCTTTAAGGGTAGATTTAGATATTGACCTTTTTGCTTCTAGATTGAATTATAAAATTAGTAAATTTGTGAGCTGGAAAGCTGACCCACTAGCTTGGGCTATTGACGCTTTTACTTTACAATGGAAGACCTTTATATTTTATGCTTTTCCTCCTTTTAGCCTTATCGACAGAGCTTGTCAGAAAGTTTTGGTAGACGAAGCAGAGGGAATTTTAGTCGTCCCTTACTGGCCAGCGCAGAGTTGGTTCCCATTAGTTTTGAAACTTTGTGTCAATCCACCTTGGATAATAAAACCAGGAAAACGTATATTAATTCTTCAGAACAAACCAGAGACTCTTCATCCGTTACACAAGAATCTACATCTGCTAGTTTGTCATGTGTCAGGACTTCATTACAACAAAGAAATTTATCAGAAAGAACAATTCAGGTTATTATGAACTCCTGGAGAAATTCGACATGTAAGAGTTATAGTTCTTATTTAAGCAAATGGGAGGCATTTGCTTTTCAGTATAACTTTAATGTTTGGAATCCTGATATTTCGGATGTCTTAGAATTTTTAACTTTTTTAATAGACCAAGGTTGTGGTTATAGTGTTATTAACACGGCTCGTTCTGCTTTGTCTACCATAATTAATGTTGATAATTTGCCGATAGGAAAACATAGTTTAGGCGGACAGTCGGGCCGACTAGGACGACGGAAATGCCGGACCCTATGAAATTCTGCCCCCTAGCTCCGACGATTTTCAAAAAGTCTGAATAAGAGAGACAACTTTGTCAATGTGGGGGTTTTCTTGATAAGGGAGACAACTTTGTCAATGTGGGGGTTTTCTTGATAAGGGAGACAACTTTACCAATGTGGGGTTTTCTTGATAAGGGAGATAACTTTGTCAATGTGGGGTCTTCTTGATAAGGGAGATAACTTTGTCAATGTGGGGGCTTTCTTGATAAGGGAGACAACTTTGTCAATGTGGGATTTTCTTGATAAGGAAGATAACTTTGTCAATGTATTTAACAGGGATCACATTTATATCATTCACATTTAAAAATTACTGTAAACTGAAGTCAAGTAGAAACATTTTTTAATTACTATTAGGCTTTAAAAAACAAGTCAGAAAGGCAACTAGAGGAATTAAAAACATTTGATATCTGAACCTGTCACCCAGTTTCATTATAAAATGTGTAAGTTGGGTGTTTATCAATACATGTTACACCTTATTATATAATATACAAGTAACATATCAAATATGTTAATAACTCTGGAAAAAGCTGATGTTCCATGATTTTTAATTGTTAACTAATGTGTTTTTTGTGAGAATTATGAAAATGACTGTCTAGAATCCCTAAATCTGGATGATGTATTCATTAAAGGCTTATGTCTATGTAATGTCCTATTTCCACAATTTTTTATTCCTGCAATAAATGTAAACAATGATTTCATAGTTTGAGCTATTTCCTTTCTTTTTAAATAAATTACAAATTTAGCTGTACTGAAAAGAAAGGCTAGTAAAAAAATAATTATTTGACCTAAAAATTGTTAAAAATCACCTGGTTTAAGTCATTATAACTTAGAATTGTAAATGACTGAGTTAGGCAGTGTGTGGATTTTTACAGTTACAGTCTTCACCTTAAATTTGTTCCCCTAATTGCCTGTAAGCCAAATTAAGAAAAAAATTATATTTATTCAAACAAATTCTTTCATAATTTTCACTTGTCCGAATACAGTTTTACTTTTCCCGGGCTTCGGGCATGTGGGTTAGCGCTAAGACTGCAGATATTTTTTTTTCTTTCTAATATATAACTGAATATAGTTTAACTGTAAAGATATAAACTAAATAAAAAAAAACACATTTCAAAAGAAATATTATAGTATAAAAAAATTATTTTCAGATATTGACTGGTGCTATTTAAAAATAAATTCAATTGTATGTTTATATATGTTATCTACATGTTTTAAGATTTAACTTGTCATTTAAATAAATAAGATAACATAAAAGTTTCTTATAAATCAAGATAGTGAAATAAAGTAAAACACCAGTGTAGTTAAATTAACTGAAACATTATGTTGGATTCCAACAACATTACAGTCGGGAAGCCACGCACAGATTCCGTACCTCCAACAATGCAAAGTCAAATCCCGAAATCAAGGGACGTAACTCTATTTTTTTTAGACATGACGTTTTACAAGTGAGCGGCCATGCATTGTTTACGTCGACACCCCATGTGTTTTTACTGAATATCTTCATAAATAAAACTGAAAGACGTATTCATTTTTATTGAATCCATTTTTTAAATAAAATTGTAACGTGACTGACGCGTGAATACGTGTATTTATGATATCGTTTGCTTGAAATCAACGTTGGAACTCGGGATACCGCTGCTGATGAAATGTTTAAAAAAAAAATGGCGCTAAAAATAGACTCTTTAACTAAGTGGAACAATTGCATCCCATTGGTTGTTTATTAATAAATTTGGTAAAAATAGCTAGAATCACGTATTAGAGTATGGATTATTTGCATATTTCCCCATCATTCGTCACTAGAATTCCATATTTGGATGTAAACAAGAAGCACTATATTTCGAGATTCTAACCAAATATTTCTGGTTTTTTTCATAGATTGATCGATCTATTAGGATGAAAATGTGACTGTTTCTGTTTAAACACGAAAGAACCACTTGACCAATCATAGTCACACATATATAGAGTCATTTTATTCCATTTTTAACAACAAATCTTTCATTTTCGTTGACTCCTTCCATGGCATTTATGGACATGTCAAAATATTGACATAATTAATAAATACATTTTAGAAATAAAAAGGTCTAGCATTATAATGTATGATCTTGTCATGCAGAGAATGGTGAAAGATTATTCTAAATTCACTCTAGATTAACATGGCATAGCATAAGGCTACATATTTAGTACATGTCAAGCATTTACACCCCCCCCTCCCCCCTTTTTTTTCATTTTCAGGCTGTTTTCCTGAAATACTTATTGATGTGTGTACATGCTACTTTTCAGTGCCAATGGTATTGACAACCTCCAGTTTTAGTTAGTTTTAAATCATTGTAGGTAGATATATGTATATACAGACTGGACATGGGATGTTTATTTTTTTTTAACAAGAGTCTGAAGATACCAAAGGGGCAAAGTTACAGATTCTATTAAATAAAATGGAAGTTTATTTTCTGTTAGTTTCAGATTCTATGAGTATAAATGCAAAGTTTCCTGTGATGTTTATTGGTTGAATATTTGAATAAATAAAAATAAGAATATATGATAAGTCTTATATATATATTCATACAGGTTTGAAAATCAATATATAAATATATATATATATGGTTTTTTTCTTCTAAACTAAAATATCCATGAAGTAAAAAAAATGGACCAGCTTTCCAATTATTTTTAAAGTACATCATCAAACAAATGCCATGAGTTTTCAAGACACCTTGTGTCATAAATTATAATAAAGTCATTCAGAAAAGAACTTTTTGATTGTGTAATTTGTGAAACTTCATCTGAAAGTCAAAAGGTTTATTTCAATTCCAATTGAAAACCAGGACTTGTCTTAAACATTTCAAGAATGAATTAAATTTCTGTAAAGAATTTGGCTCAGAAGATAACTTATATTGTGGTACATATTGTTATAACAGTTGTAACACATTTTCTAGGTCAGAGAGTGGAGCTGAAACAAGATCTCAAACTTTTCAATTTCTTATAGATATATTGAACCAGAACCAAGTTGTTGAACAAGTTTCTACAGACATTTAGACCTGTATACACTCCAACATGTTGTTGAATTTGTTATTCATGCTTTTTTTTAGATGAAAAGGTACTTATGTTGCCTGTTGTTTATGAGAAATATAATTATCTTTTATCTATGAATATTAATGCCGAAATTTATAAATTTTCTTTTACAGAAAAGAATTTTTCAAAATGTGCCCATTTATTAACTTTTTTCCAGTCATTGGAACAAATAAAATAATTTTTTTAACTTCAATTTTAAACAATATTAACCAATACTTGGTTATTTTGCCAACAGAAAACATATTCATTCTATTCTAGTCTAGTCTTTTAATTTACTTAGTGAAATTTGGAATTCTGGTTTGTCCTTTCATGTGAATGCAAGTATTTTGTATGTGTCTTAAAATTATGTGAATGGTAGTCATTCAATATGCTCTTTTATGTGAATGCTAGTTATTCTGTATGTGTCTTTTATGTGAATGCTAGTCATTTTGTGTCTGTCTTTTATGTGAATGCTATAGTCATTCTGTTTGTGAATGTCATGGTGGAAAAATTATTGCAATCTAAGTATCCATATTTGTAAATGCTGGTAATTTTGTGAATGTCCTGGAGAAAGAATTATTGCAAACTAAGTACCCATATTTGTAAATGCTGGTCATTTTGTGAATGTCCTGGAGAAAAGAATTATTGCAACCTAAGTACTCATATTTGTAAATGCTGGTCATTTTGTGAATGTCAAGGGGAAAGAATTGTTACAACTTGACCAACCATATATGTTATAAAAGCTAGTTTGTAGTTGTGTCAAACACATGAATATTCCAAATACATTGATATTTACATTGTGAGATAAACATGAAACTTGGTAGCTTTCATTCAGATAATAAAATTTCCTAATTTCAAGAAAAATATTTGCTTACACTGATTTTTTTTTTAATTTGCCTTGATATAATAGGAAGGGTTAAGATATCTGAATACAATTTTGTATGCCCCTTTGTGTCTCAAGGTTACACATTCTTTTAGATTTTTTTTTATAATATTTTCATATTTTTTCAATTCGCTTAATTTTTGTTTACATGCTTTTATTTTTACAGAAAGCCATCATATTGTTTTAATTAAATTTTCTCTTTTAAATAGAACCACCTTGACATTTGTTTTGAAATTGAGTCCACTTCAAGTAGCAAAATTCGATGTTTGTACACAATATAAATAAAAACTGAAGTGATACAATAAATTTCTTTTTATCCATAGACATCTTCCGTATATTTTAATTGATTTCAAGCATAACTATTTATTGTAAACCGACGTATTTTAAGGGAAGGGTTGAACATCAAAAATGAAGTGAAAGTCACGTGACTGGGACTTGACTTTGGAGCTCTCCTGTCACGCTGGCTGTCCTACTGATTACAAAATCCCCAACAACTCTCATGTTTTGTTACTATAAATAGGATGCAATTTTCCCCAGATTTACAAACAGCTGACTCCAACAGGTCAAGGTCACTGAGTATCAAATTGAACAAAGAGAGGCACCATAAGGAAAAATATAAAATAAAATTAAAATGGTTAAATTAGCAAACCTATATTATATACATGTTAAATTTGCAGCTTTTGCAATGGAAATTTATATCTTGTGGACTGAAATAATTATTTTTCATTTCAATTCAGTATTTTTTTTTAATTTTCTTCTAATAGCTTTTGCATTCATTTCCCACAATATTAAGACTTTATATTAACAATTTACCAGTAAATAAAACAATTGGACTGGATGAATACAAAATTGTGGTTTTGACTGTATTTTGAGTGTCACTTAATAGTTTGGTTTCTTTTGTTCTTGAGATGTCATGCAGTGTTTGCTTCATTTTTCTTTGTACACAAACTTAAAACAAAGAAAATACAAAAATAAAAATTTCTTGAAATTAATAGTCAAACCTGTCCAAGAAGTCATCTCTATTAAGCAGTCATTTGTATTAAAATGTCACAATTTTTCTTGTCCTTTCATAGAAAATGTCATATAAATTGAACCTCTTTTAGAGGTCACCTGTCTTGAAAGGAGACCTCTTAATACAGGTTTTACTGTCTACATTTGTATTTTT
Organism: Bathymodiolus brooksi; assembly: GCA_963680875.1. Lineage (NCBI taxonomy): Eukaryota > Metazoa > Mollusca > Bivalvia > Mytilida > Modiolidae > Bathymodiolus > Bathymodiolus brooksi. The sequence continues at coordinate 63,814,287 of OY804575.1, forward strand.
CTACCAGAAACTAAAGCCCAAAAATAGTATCAATCTGGTTAAAGTCAACACAACAATTTTCCTTTTATCAAGTACAAATGTAAACAAGATAACCCCATTACTACATTACACCAGACAGATAATATTTTGATATTTAATTTGTTTTTTATCCTCTGATGTCTGTTCATTTTATCCTCTGATGTCTGTTCAAGGACTAGTTTCATATCACTTTCATAGTTTAAAAATCCATTGTGCACATAAAAATAGATCATTCAAGAATAACATATGAAAATCTGTTAATGTACTTTACATTTATAAGTAAATGTACAATTTTTGTATATCCCATGGTCGCAGTCTTCGCGCTAACCCACTTGCCCGAAGCCCGGGACAAGTAAAACTGGATTCAGACAAGTGAAAATTATGAAAGAATTTGTTTGAACAAGTAGAAAATTTTTCTAAATTTGGATTTCGGGCAAGCAGGTGAAAAAAATTAAGACAAAGACTGTGGTCGTACAATTTTTGTATATCCCATGGTCCAAGAAGAAGATTAATGCTTAGTTTCCATAAAAATGAGTCCACTTGAGACATAGTTACATGATTTAGATAAAGTCACTAACAAATTACAAGCACAATATATATTTTGTTCATTGCTTTTATATGAAAACACACGAGAAGAAAAACAGTATACCCATTCTTTTCTTACATGATTCATGATCCTCTCCTCCCAAGACAGAACATAAACAAATTATCAAATCATTATATTCTTCAGAATATAAACAAATAAACCTGAAACAATTCATATTAACATGGGGGAAAACAAAGAAAAATATGGTTACAGAAATTTCCCTCATTGTCCCTCACATTTTAATGTTGTGGTTTAAGTGGGTTTTAACTGTACTTTTGATTATTTGTTATTAAACTGGAGTCTTACACTGGTAGAACCGGTTTCTAAACATATTAAAAATGATTAAAAATGACCGACTTTTTCTGTAACGATATACAAACAAACATTGAAAATCTGTACTGATAAAATATAGATATATGGTGGATTAAATAGTAAACCCTACATCTGTTAAGGAAATGTTTTGATTCAAGTCATCACAGTGAAAACTGTTTGATAAAACTCTCATAAATTTTATCAGTCTTAATGCACTATTTACAAATGGCCTTTAAGAGTTTATGGATATCCTAAAAGTGTTAGATTTACCACTGGACAATGTTTTACTGTCATTGTATAGGAACACAAATTACAAAGTTTTTGATCAACATTAAACAAAAATAAAATTATCTAAAATTCAAAGGTACATAATGAGTACTGTAAACAAATAACAATGGCATTTACCCCACATCTATAACAGGTGTTCAAATGTTTACATTTACATCCCTATCCAACTCCCCATACTTCAGGACTTTCAATAAGGGGCTGTGCCAGGTAATATTACCTGCCTAAAATGGTCTTTGGTACCTCCCGATTTTAAACAATGTTGTATAAGATAATAATGAAAATTGTTCAAATTTTGATAAAAAGTACCACCTGTAAATAGTGAGGACATCAAATGTTGTTGCCTTGATTGCTACATCCCCCTCATTTCTGAATAATGTTTGCATACATTGACATTGTGGAACTTCTTCTGGTTCTCAATATGTATGAAATATTTGCTTCTGGATGTTAATGCCTGGTTCTACAGTATGTAATCAGTGTATAATTTGAAACAGACCAGTTTAATGTAATTACTCTATAAACATACATGGAAGATGGTTGCTTTCCCATATCTTAATCAGTTTAAACTTGATTTCTTCATTACTGTAAGTCTAATGAAGATTATCTATTTTTCTGGTCCTCCAGATTCCAAAAGCCTTAGAAATACCTTAAAACTTGTCTTATCTAATTCTATAGTATACCATTGGCAAATATGCTCAGCTAGGTCTATCTGGTCATTTCAATTTAATAAAAGAAAATTTGTTGTTTGGTATAGATTTGAAAATAGACATTTATTTTCTATAGAAGAAAATAACCTATGAGTTCTTCTTCCCTATTCCTCTGTTCTGAACATTTCATTTCACCTTATTTTTCTGTATATTTTCTTTATTATTAGTCTAAATATATCATGTTGCAAAGTTTATTTGTATAATTATAGCCATTATGCCCAATCAGTTTTTGTTTATATTTTTGTATAAGGGAAAGGACTTCACTAATGTTGTTATAACTTGTGTCCAATCCCATTTTTATGCAAATAAAATATGCTTACACAAAAAAGAGGGCAACAATAATACTGCACTATCATATCTATGACACTTTCCCTGGGGGTAATAATTGATTTTATCATATTATCAGTCCTAATGATTACACAAATGGACATTTGATTGTCCTTGCCCATGGCTATAGGTCTGTAATGCAGCACTCACCCAGAATACAGATCAATAGGGCAATAATGACTGGTCTTTGTCCATCGGCCCTCTTTAGCCTACAAGTAGAAAATAAAAACACCTGTCTGTAATAAATGCAGGGATTTTATATTCTGTGACACTTTAATTAGCGACAGGATACAAATTTCCATAAATACTTACAAATTAACAATGTATATTTTTTGTAAAAACATATATATATTAATCAGTCTTCGCGCTAACCAACTTGCACAAAGCCCAAGACAAATAAAACTGGATTTGGACAGGTGAAAATTATGAAAGAATTTGTTGAATAAATATTTTTTTTTTCTAAATTTGGCTTTCGGTCAAGTAGGTGAAAAAAATTAAGGCAAAGAATGATATGTAAATATACTAACAGGTATCTAGAATTTTAGATAAAATATACCAGTTGTAGTTTTGATTGTTAAGCATTAACGGTAATACATTTTGGTAATGTGTGGAAAAATTAGACAGAGACTAACTATAATAGAGAAGCTATCAACTAATTCTTGAATACAAATTTCTTTGCTATGATGTTGAGAGCATGGTAATGTTTGACAGTCAATTGATATGTCTGGGCTGTGGTATTTGACACCACTTTCAGCAATATTTAAGTAATTCATATGTCTGTATGTAGAGGACAAAAAAAAAAGTGTGGGGGGGGGGGGGGGGCATTTAAAGTATTTTGATTCACCATGACCAAGAAAACACATTTCTTTTTCATGCATGTCACATTAAACTAGGTGTATAGAAGCAAGATATAATTAAAATTTATAAGTTCTTTGACGATTACACACCCCTCAATTAAATCTTGTTATGATACTGTAATATTTATGTTTTCATACTTTGGTAAGAAGCATTCAACTTTCATATTTATCACATTTATAGACTATGCATATATGCATACAAAATGACATATCATGTTCTATCTGTCAGTGCATCTCTCGTTTGTCGCTGTACTGTGACAGCTGATTTTATGTAAACACTGCTTCACCGACTTCTTATTGTTATCAATAGGCCAAGCGATGAGGTCTGATTCCTCACCTTTTTGCGCTTAAAGTCAATTTTGTTCAAAATCATAATTCAGTCCACTATTTATTAATTTTTTTATGAACAAAGGCATGATGTCCCATTCTTTTCTTTTTTTTAATAAAAGTATGAATCTGTCAAAGCCTAAAGCATCCCTTTTAATTATTTTCTAGTAAAGTGTGTCTTGATTCACAAGGAGTGTGTGCTCCGGTGAAATACTGTCCTTTATGTCAGGAGAATTGATAAATACAGCAGTTGGCGGGATTTTCCCCTGAAACATCTGTCACATTTTCAATAATGTGAGAAAACTGATATTTTGCCTTAATGTTAATGATCATGCTGTTTTGCATAAGACATGGCAGTTATAAGATTACTCATGTAAAATATTGATAGGAGGTCTTAAGTAGTTATAAAAGATCAAAGGCACCTATCAGTTTCTATTATATCATGGACATTTTAATGTACATACATGTATATGCCCCTACAATAACAACCCTATGGGCTGTAAAGGACACTACAAATAATTTTTAAGTCAATTTTTAATGTATAGGTTCCAAAAATAACATCCCTACTATGGACCCTACAAAGACTTTTTAATTCTATTTTTTTTTTCTAAGCAAAATTTTCTTTTTGTTTGATTTTCACAAGCATTAAATTGTCAGATCCTCAATTTGTGTGGTTTTCTGAAATTCCACAAATCCTTTGTTTGATCGGTACTTCAATTCATCTTTCCTAAGGCATGAATCAGTGATACATTGGGAATTCCATTCAAAGACAATACATTAAAAAATAACGATTTCGATGGAACTGACTACAAAGAAATATAAATCTTCAGAAATTTTTCACATATTTGACCTTTTTCTACCCCAAAAGTTCTTCCTTTAAAAAGTTTATAGGATTTGGAATTACATGAAGTAATTTATACCCTCTTAACTTTTATACTAAATATAATAGGATTTTGAGATTAACATATAAATATAATAAGGATAATTAATAATTATTGATTTATTTCATTACTCATACTTTTATTAACTAAATATTTAGTTGCCTTTGTACACATTGTTTTCAATAATTTTGACATAATAAGTGCAATACCTGCTTTCATATAAAAGTTTAAACTGTCCAATATGTATTGTATGAACTGTTCAAACTGTACTGTATGAACTGTTCAAACTGTACTGTATGAACTGTTCAAACTGTCCTGCATGAACTGTTCAAACTGTACTGTATGAACTGTCCAAACTATATTGTATGAACTGTTCAAACTGTCCTGTATGAACTGTTCAAACTGTACTGTATGAACTGTCCAAACTGTATCATATGAACTGTCCAAACTATATTGTATGAACTGTCCAAACTGTATCATATGAACTGTCCAAACTATATTGCATGAACTGTCCAAACTATAATGTATAAACTGTCCAAACTGTATCATATGAACTGTCCAAACTATATTGTATAAACTGTCCAAACTGTATCATATGAACTGTCCAAACTATATTGCAGGAACTGTCCAAACTGTATCATATGAACTGTCCAAACTATATTGCAGGAACTGTCCAAACTGTATCATATGAACTGTCCAAACTATATTGCAGGAACTATCCAAACTGTATCATATGAACTGTCCAAACTATATTGCAGGAACTGTCCAAACTGTATCATATGAACTGTCCAAACTATATTGTATAAACTGTCCAAACTGTATCATATGAACTGTCCAAACTATATTGTATGAATTGTCCAAACTCTAATGTATGAACTATCTAAACTGTACTGTTTGAACTGTGCACACTGTATTGTATGTACTGTTCAAACCATAATTTATGAACTGTTAAAACTGTATTGTATGAACTGTCATTACTGTTTAGTAAAATCATATTATATGAAATGTTCAAGCTGTAGTTATGATTGATACTTCTAACTGTCTCCATTTTCACCTCATTTGATATGACTCATGCTACAAAATGCATCAATTCTCCTATTTTTCCATTAGAAAATGTCAATTATATGAAATCAGACAAAAATTAAAAATAATGGATGCAATTTTTATTCTGTTACATTAAACAAAAGCAATTGTAAATTAAATATCTGCCCAGTTAACAAAATCTATTTCAAACTCAAATTTCTATAAAATTATATTTTTCATTTAAATTAAATATCTGCCCAGTTATCAAAATCTATTTCAAACTCAAATTTCTTTAAAATTATATTTTTCATTTAAATTAAATATCTGCCCAGTTATCAAAATCTATTTCAAACTCAAATTTCTATAAAATTATATGGATAATATGAAGCAGCCAGCCGCGATACTGGTATTACCAGTATTGTAATATATACAATACTGGTATTACCAGTATTATAATATTCACAAAACTGGAAATACCAGTATTGTAAATATTACAATACTGGTAATACCAGTATTGTAACACTGTACAATACTAGAAATACCAGTATTGTAATGTTACAATACTGGTAATACCAGTATCGTACATATACAATACTGGATGTACCAGTATCGTGCATTTACAATACTGGAATACCAGAATCGTTGATCTATGCACAATACCGGAAGCTCCAGTATTCTTCATCCAACAATACTGGTAATAATAGTATTGTAAAAACACACAATACTGGAAGCTCCAGTATTCTTCATCCAGCAATACTGGTAATACTAGTATTGCAAAACACACAATACTGGAAACTCTAGTATCTGGTAATTTGACACGAGTGGGCAGAGCCTAATTCTAACTGTAAATCACAGCTCATTGTATTTACCGTTAGTATTAGGCTCCGCCCAGTCATGTCAAATTACCTTACCAATATATATCAAACTCTAAGGGACCATGCAAAATATTTTGACATTACAGGGCTTTTGCCTCTTATGTTATGTACAGCAGAAATGACGTATGAGTATGAATTATATTCAATTCTTTTAGTATAATGTAGACATAAAAACTCGGGTTAACCGGAATTCTACCTAATCTTCCAATATCTGCAATACTGGTATAACCAGTATTTTCCAGAATCTTCCAGTATCTGCAATACTGGTATTACCAGTATTTTCCAGAATCTTCCAGTATCTGCAATACTGGTATTACCAGTATTTTCCAGAATCTTCCAGTATCTGCAATACTGGTATTACCAGTATTTCCCAGAATCTTCCGGTATCTACAATACTCATATTTTGGCAATGACCAGTATCTTCTAGTATTGCAGATACTGGAAAATTCTGGAAGATACTGGGATACTAGTATTTACCAGTATCTGTACCAGTATTGCAGATACTGGAAGATACTGGTAAAATACTGGTATTACCAGTATTGTGTACCAGTATTGTAGTACCAGTATCGTGGCCGGCTGCTTCATATTATCCAATTATATTTTTCATTTAAATTAAATATCTGCCCAGTTATCAAAATCTATTTCAAACTCAAATTTCTATAAAATTATATTTTTCATTTAAATTAAATATCTGCCCAGTTATCAAAATCTATTTCAAACTCAAATTTCTATAAAATTATATTTTTCATTTAAATTAAATATCTGCCCAGTAACAAAATCTATTTCAAACTCAAATTTCTATAAAATTATATATATTTTTCATGTGAAGCAGAAGCTGTTGATCTTTAGATCAAGCTACATTGTATTTTTCAATTAATCAAAGAGCCTAAAAATTCACTGTTATAATAACGGTTTTAAATTATCAATATTTGATGAATGGGTGGCAGGTGACAGGACAATGGTCACATCAGGTAAAAATCATACCTGCTATGCCTGTTGTCAAGTTCTACATGACCAACCAAAGATAACTGTAATTTTCTTAACAAAGGGACTTTTGAAGGTTTGAGATAAACCTAGCAGATGATTATCAGGCTTCACACTAAAGGATCTGAATGCCCAGACATGTCCACTCAGATTTAAATTAAATTGAATTTTCTTTGTGGAACCACACTGTTATTATCTGGTGTGTTGGATAATGGAGTAATTAAGGAATCTTTATTGAGGGTTTTTGTTATGAACAATTATGTCAATATCAAGCTTGATGGCAGATTATGTGATAAAAATTTGTTATCGTTTGCATATGAAACTGTAAAGTGAGGATTATTTTACCAACAGATTTTCATGTAAATACAGGAAAAATACTTATATAGGGGTATATCTAGTGTAATTTTAGAAAGAAAAAAATATGGATGCAGTCTGTGCCAAAAACATTTTGACAAACTACTAGTTACTAGCCCAAACAGCATTTTAGAGGAATTATTTCTATTTGATTAAGCATTTTTTACTAGCTGGAACCATTTTTACTAGACTGGGGTTAGGGCTAGTGGTTTTTGGCTCAGTCTGTAGATGTAAATGAACATGAGAGACTATCTAACAGTACACTTAAGACACAAATTAAAGTAGAGGAACAGATGAAATAGAAAATTCTGTCTTTTCATATCCCAGTGAAAACTTCCCATTAAAAACATGGGCCATACAGCACATATTTAATTATTTCTACATGTATGTTTCCATGGTCAATTCTTAATTTGAAAATGGGTTCAGGTTATGGTGTTTAATGCCACTTTCAACAGTATTTCAGCTATATCGTGGCAGTTATATGATAACTAGTAACTGATTTATAACTGATATCTAGTCCTTTGGATTTTTTGGAATGGAAATCGTGATCACAACTTTTCTTCGTAAAAAAACAACTATAATGACAAGTAATTTTCATGTATTTACAATTCATCACGCCATATCAATTTAAGCTATAGATGTTCTGGCGTTTATTGAAAATAATTTTGATCTCAACTCGTGACTAAAGAAAGACCATAGTAGTAGCAAGTACTAATTAATGGATCTTAGCCTTTAATCGACAATTGACGTAGATGGAGGATAATAACATACATAAATTTTTGAAAGAAAAAATCGTGAGTTCTGACGTATAGTTAAACAACAAAACAACTTATTTCCCAAAGCTACAAAGTATATACTAGTATATTAAAATAATTGATGAAAAATGATCACATTCAGGAACTTATTAAGGGATTCCTTATGGCAACATACATTGTGTAATAAGAACATTTCCCTTGAAACGTTCACATAAAATCGTGGACCAGAAGTATAAATGCCCACAGAAAAGATAGTCATGTCTCCAAACATGATAAGATCCTGAAATCCTGCCTTAAAGGTATTACAATACATTTGTCAAGTCACACCTTTTATCCTATATTTAAAACTACGGAACATTATCACTTGAAAGATAATTAAAACTATACCTTGGGGGACTTTTTGTATATTGACCGACAAATATAAATCAGTTATACCTTCAAGAAATATCAAAACAGACCAAAAATAGGAAATTTACCACGATATATATATACATACGAATGTGGATTTAAAACAAGTTCAATACTTTCAAATCTATCTGCTGATAAATAACAGTAAACACTGCACGAAATTTTTATCAAGATAAATGTGAACAACCTGTTAAAGTACAGAACAAAACCATTGTACATTTGTACAGGACTATCAATCTTATGTTAAAATAGGTCAGTAAACAACTTATATAAAGTTCTGTATTCACACAAACCAAATTACAACAGTACAATGAAATATCAAACCAATGAGGGGCCGTTGTGGTCATAATCGTGATCACATGGTTGCTGGATTTATAACTACCAGTGCCTATCATCACTAAGATTGTGAGTTTGAATACCGCTTAGATTAGAAAGGCCATCGTCTCATTCCATGTGACCAGAACACACAATACATAAGTCTTTCCATAAGGCAAGAACAGAGTGATATTTCTCAATATTTTAGAAATGGTTATAACTCATTGCATGTGACCACACTGGTAAAATAATAGATTGGAAGTCATCGACTCATTTCATGTGATTTATTTTTGGATTGATTTTTGGTGTTTTAACGCCACTTTCAGCAATATTTCAGCTATAACATGGCAACCAGTTTTAGTGGTGGAAGAAGCTGGAGTACCCGGAGAGAACCACCGACTATGGGCAAGCAACTGGTAAACTTGTGGCTGCGAGTCAAGTGCACCCTTTTATGTAATTTACAAAATTGGGCACGAACCCAAGCCATATTGGTGATAGGCTTGCATGAGTTGTTAGGTAATCCAACTACCTATCTCATTGAGCCACCCGGCCCTCCATTCCATATGACCAAAACACGCCATTACATAGTTTTTCTATAAGGAAAGAAAAAAATGATATTTCTTAATATTTTAGAAAGGGTTATAACTCATTGCATGTGACCAGATTGTTAAAACAATAGATTAAAAAGGCCATCGACTCATTCCATGTGACATAAGAACACGCCATTACATTAAGTCTTCCTATAAGGCAAGAACTGAATGATATTTCTTAATATTTAAGAAATGGTAATTTGTAATTCACTTGCATGTGACCACACTGATAAAACAATAGATTAGTAAGGCCATTGACTCATTCCATGTGACAAGACAGATAAAATAATTGAGAAGGTCTTTAACTAATTCACAAGATCAGGCTGATAGGACAATAGATTACAAAACTCAGTCCATGGAACCATATATCTAAAGCACGAAGGCTTCCTGTTAAACACCAATCAATCAATCAATCAATCAATCAATCAATCAATCAATCAATCAATCCTGTTTATATTAAACGAAAAGCCATATGCCTGGTGCAGCAAGTCATGATAAAATAAAAGTAGTGCATGAAATCACAAAAAAAAATGCTATTTGCTAAGGGGCATAACTCTGGAGCCATTCACACTTCATAGCCAAAATCAAACTTGACCTGTATATTGTGATCAAAACCAATGTGCAAAAATTAAATTTCGAAACGCTTGTCAAAGAAAAACGAAAGTTTAAGCAAGAAGACCACATTCTTTCCATTTTTGATTCCTTGTCATAACTCTTGAACAATAAAAGGATAATAACAATATTGGAACATGATCTCTGTATTAGTCTATAAAACTTCCAAAACATCTGTCTAAGGGAAACTAAAATCGGGGCCGCTGTGGTCGCGATCATATGGTAGTTGGATTTACAACTACCTGTGAAATCAGTGCATATCACCACTAAAGTTGTGAGTTCAAATCCTGCTCACGCGAGGTCTACTCAATACAACATTATGTGATAAAGTTTGTCAGCGACTTGCTACAGATCGGTGGTTTTCTCTGTAAAATTGTAAATTGCTAACTATTAATACTGCTTAATAGTACAATTATATGTGCCAAATTACTAACAGGAAATGTCTCATCTCTTTCATAATAAGAAAAAGGCAATACATGTCATTCTTTACAGGAAAAATCAACCTACTTCCTCTTGTTTTAAATAGATTTATTTTTAAATTCTTTTTTTATTGCTAATTAATACTGTATTGAATAGATGATTAAACATAAGTTCATATTAATTACTATCAATCTATCACCAGATTGATTTTGTCCATATGACAAGTTTGAGAATTAATCCACCTGATTGAGATAAACAGATAACAGGTTAAATTAAAATAATTAAGTCATGTGACAGGTGTCGTTCATTTCATCAACAAACAGAAGTTTCCAGATAGCAGTATAATGACTACATGTATTAGTAAAACATTTCATAACTCTATGCAACAGTACACTCAATCTTCTTAGCATAGAAATTAATCGATTTAATTTATATATTTGCTATGAACTACAAAAAAACCAGGGACCATCTCAAGAGTATTAGTTCCTGTTTTTGTGGTTAGTGGAATTGCTTTGACTTGTATGAATGATTAGGATTTATTTATACCTTTTCTACTTAGTTTAGCCATCTACAGAAACAAGAGAACCACTGAATTTCTTTTCAACAACTCCTAATAGAGGCAGTCGTGGTCGTGATTGTATGGTAGTTGGATTTACAACTACCTATGCCATAAGTGCCTATCACCACTATCCTTGTGAGTTTGAATCCTGCTCTGGCAAGGTGTACTCGATACAACATTATGTGATAAAATTTGTCAGTGACTTGCAGCAGGTCGGTGGTTTTCTCCAGGTACGCCACGATATAACTGAAATATTGTTGAAAGTGACGTTAAACACCATAACCCTAACCCCAATATTCGTGTTCCATTTCAAAGATTGATAAAAAAAAAATAAACGATACATATTTTCAAGATTTTTCTTAAAAAGTATATATTTTTTCTTTTAATTGAGGTAACAAAAAATCTCCACTGTATGTATTTTAATAAAAAAAAAAAGTCTTTGAGAGACTCCCTTTTATTTCACAATCAATGATTTTTTTACTGAAGTCATCAGAGGACTGTAATTTGAATCATCTGGATGAAAATCTTAGCCAAAATACAAGAAAATAATAGACAACGATTGAGTACAATCTGTTCTGATAATTAACTTTCCTTCCACTTGTTTCTTAGTTTATATCTTTTATTTGATAATGAGGAGGTTTTTTTGCCCTCAAGAGGAATTGGAAAATGGTAATAATCCCTTGCTTAAGTGTTTTTTCTCCTCCCGAAGAGAGGGTATTGCTTTTCAAGAGGGAATCTACATCTGTATTGGAAAGGGGAGTTGGATCACTTGTTTATTCCACTCAAAACATCTACCCCTGAGGGGCCTCATCCTTTCCTCCTCCTCCTCCTCAAAAAAAAAAAAAAAACAAAAAAAAAACATTATAAATAACATAAAGAAATATTATTATGTCGACCAGAAAACCTTCACCTTACTTGGCCATTGTGTTTTCTGTCCTTCGATTTACAGATTCTGATTACCCCTTTGGTGTCTTTAAACCCTTCTTACATGTGATTTATTATTGAGTCTATATTATTATATATGATTATGTGACGAAACATTTTTGGGATAACCTTATTGATTTGTCATAAACATTTTCTATTTAACTTACAAAATATACATTCAATGTAGTAGCACATAATAAAACATTTTAAAGATTACATTATTTGTTTATTTATAAGCCTTCACGAAAAAACTTTGGGTTAGTTTCTTAAATGCACGAGTGTAAAATAAATGTATTTCACAATCAACATGTAAAATTTAGAAATATATTATATCAAATCTTGGTATTGTATAGGTAATATTTACATACACGAAGGATTAATCTTGATCTAAATATTCCCCTAATTTTTTTTTATACAAGATCAATAACTAAATACATGTATAGCCATAATCTCATTTCAGATTTTGTATTTTGCACATTTGTATTTGAATTGACTCTCCAATTTTCGTCAAAACGTTTACAAGTGTTTATTCTTGCTAGTTTATTACATAAGACAAATATATATTACTGGGAGGTCTTTCAAAATGGAGTGGTCAGTAGGACAGCCAGCGTGACAGGAGAGCTCCAAAGTCAAGTCCCAGTCACGTGACTTTCACTTCATTTTGATGAAAAATGACGTTCAACCCTTCGCTTAAAATACGTCGGTTTACAATAAATATTTATGCTTGAAATCAATTAAAATATACGGAAGATGTCTATGGATAAATAGAAATTTATTGTATCACTTCAGTTTTTATTTATATTGTGCACAAACATCGAATTTTGCTACTTGAAGTGGACTCAATTCAAAACAAATGTCAAGGTGGTTCTATTTAAAAGAGAAAATTTAATTAAAACAATATGATGGCTTTCTGTAACATACATTGCCTGAGGAAATCATCTAGGATCATTGTCATACTCATACAGACAACTAGTGTCAATGTCTTGTGGGATGCAATTGTTCCCCTTAGCCCTACACCCACCTTGATCGGATCGACCATTTGCCAAACATTGAAATTCATTGTCTTTCGGAACACATCGGTGGTGTTCCTTAACATCAACAATAAACGACACCTAAGCGTACATCCGAAAGAGTATATTTCATTTGGGAAATGGGTTGTCTATGTCTTTTTTTTTAATTTTCTTGTATTAATACCATATTTTTTAGTTTAATTGAATTATTTGTATTGCAATATTGTTTTAGACATTGTGCATTTTGTAATTTAGACTGGGGAATTACTATTTATTATCACTTTTAAATTTAAAAAAAAATCATCTATGACTATGATACTAGACTTGCACAGGGAATGTACAACAATTAATAATTTCAATTAATTTAATTTCAATACAACAGGTACAAGATAAATAGAAAGAAATAAATGTGTGGAAAAAATAAAAGCATGTAAACAAAAATTAAGCGAATTGAAAAAATATGAAAATATTATAAAAAAAAAAACATGTAAAAAAATTAATAATTTTTTAAAATCTAAAAAAAAAGGGAAACCTTGAGACACAAAGGGGCATAAAAAATTGTATTCAGATATCTTAACCCTTCCTATTATATCAAGGCAAATTAAAAAAAAATCAGTGTAAGCAAATATTTTTCTTGAAATTAGGAAATTTTATTATCTGAATGAAAGCTACCAAGTTTCATGTTTATCTCACAATGTAAAATATCAATGTATTTGGAATATTCATGTGTTTGACACAACTACAAACTAGCTTTTATAACATATATGGTTGGTCAAGTTGTAACAATTCTTTCCCCTTGACATTCACAAAATGACCAGCATTTACAAAATGAGTACTTAGGTTGCAATAATTCTTTCTCCAGGACATTCACAAAATGACCAGCATTTACAAATATGGGTACTTAGTTTGCAATAATTCTTTCTCCAGGACATTCACAAAATTACCAGCTTTTACAAATATGGATACTTAGATTGCAATAACTTTTCCACCATGACATTCACAAACAGAATGATTATAGCATTCACATAAAAGACAGACACAAAATGACTAGCATTCACATACAGAATAACTAGCATTCACATAAAAGAGCATATTGAATGACTACCATTCACATAATTTTAAGACACATACAGTATACTTGCATTCACATGAAAGGACAAACCAGAATTCCAAATTTCACTAAGTAAATTAAATGACTAGAATAGAATGAATATGTTTTCTGTTGGCAAAATAACCAAGTATTGGTTAATATTGTTTAAAATTGAAGTTAAAAAAATTTATTTTATTTGTTCCAATGAATGGAAAAAAGTTAAATAAATGGGCACATTTTGAAAAATTTCTTTTCTGTAAAAGAAAATTTATAAATTTCGGCATTAATATTCATAGATAAAAGATAATTATATTTCTCATAAACAACAGGCAACATAAGTACCTTTTCATCTAAAAAAAAGCATGAATAACAAATTCAACAATATGTTGGAGTGTATACAGGTCTAAATGTCTGTAGAAACTTGTTCAACATCTTGTTTCAGCTCCACTTTCTGACCTAGAAAATGTGTTACAACTGTTATAACAATATGTACCACAATATAATTTATCTTCTGAGCCAAATTCTTTACAGAAATTTAATTCATTCTTGAAATGTTTAAGATAAGTCCTGGTTTTCAATTGAAATTGAAATAAACCTTTTGACTTTCAGATGAAGTTTCACAAATTACACAATCAAAAAGTTCTTTTCTGAATGACTTTATTATAATTTATGACACAAGGTGTCTTGAAAACTCATGGCATTTGTTGATGATGAACTTTAAAAATAATTGGAATGCTGGTCCATTTTTTTACTTCATGGATATTTTAGAAGAAAAAAACCATATATATATATATATATATATTGATTTTCAAACCTGTATGAATATATATAAGACTTATCATATATTCTTATTTTTATTTATTCAAATATTCAACCAATAAACATCACAGGAAACTTTGCATTTATACTCATAGAATCTGAAACTAACAGAAAATAAACATCCATTTTATTTTAATAGAATCTGTAACTTTGCCCCTTTGGTAGCCCCTTTGGTATCTTCAGACTCTTGTTAAAAAAAAAATAAACATCCCATGTCCAGTTTGTATATATATATATATATCTATCTACAATGATCTAAAACTAACTAAAACTGGAGGTTGTCAATACCATTGGCACTGAAAAGTAGCATGTACACACATCAATAAGTATTTCAGGAAAACAGACTGAAAATGAAAAAAGGGGGGGGGGGGTGTAAATGTTTGACATGAACTAAATATGTAGCCTTATGCTATTGCCATGTTAATCTAGGAGTGGAATTTAACATAATCTTTCAACCATTCCTCTTGCATGAACAAGATCATAATGCAGTCCTTTTTATTTCTAAAATGTATTTATTAATTATGTCAATATTTTGACATGTCCATAAATGCCATGGAAGGAGTCAACGAAAATGAAAGATTTGTTGTTAAAAATGGAATAAAATGACTTTATATATGTGTGACTATGATTGGTCAAGTGGTTCTTTCGTGTTTAAACAGAAACAGTCACATTTTCATCCTAATAGATCGATCAATCTATGAAAAAACCCAGAAATATTTGGTTAGAATGTCGAAATATAGTGCTTCTTGTTTACATCCAAATATGGAATTCTAGTGACGAATGATGGGGAAATATGCAAATAATCCATACTCTAATACGTGTTTCTAGCTATTTTTAACAAATTTATTAATAAACAGCCAATGGGATGCAATTGTTCCACTTAGTTAAAGAGTCTATTTTTAGTGCCATTTTTTTTTTTACAACATTTCATCAGCAGCGGTATCCCGCGTTCCAACGTTGATTTCAAGCAAACGATATCATAAATACACGTATTCACGCGTCAGTCACGTTACAATTTTATTCAAAAAATGGATTCAATAAAAATGAATACTTCTTTCAGTTTTATTTATGAAGATATTCAGTAAAAACACATGGGGTGTCGACGTAAACAATGCATGGCCGCTCACTTGTAAAGCGTCATGTCTAAAAAAAAATAGAGTTACGTCCCTTGATTTCGGGATTTTACTTTGCATTGTTGGAGGTACGGAATCTGTGCGTGGCTTCCCGACTGTGGTACCAGGTACTTTTACCCATTCAAAATGGTACATGTACCTCCTCATTTCAAAGAGTTTTGCACAATACATTCATGATAATTTTGTTTAATTTTAATAAAAAGTACTGCCTGCAAATACTGTAACTAGAGGCTCAGGTGAGCCTGTATCGCTCACCTGACATCAATAAGTCCTCTTAAGAATGTCTGCATGCTGAATACATCTAAGTTACTATTCAAATCCCATACTGCCATAGGGTTCTATGTTAAAACTATGTCTGCTCATGGCAGCCATCTTGGATGGAGGTCGTGGTCACCGGACACAATTTTGAAAGTATACTACCCAAGGACCATCCATGCCATGTTTGCTTTAAATTGGCTGACTGGTTTCAGAAGAGAAGACTTTTAAACAATTTTCCCATAGGGTCCTATGTTAAAACTATGTCTGCTGACGGCGGCCATTTTGAACCGAGATCGGGATCACTGAACACAATTTTGGAAGTTGACCACCTAAGGACCATCGATGACATGTTTGCTATATTGGCTTACTAGTTTCAGAGGAGAAGATTTTAAAACATTTTTTCCCATAGGGTCCTAGGTTAAAACTACAGTATGTCTGCTGAAGGTGGCCATCTTGGATGGAGGTCAGGGTCACTGGACACAATTTTGAAAATTGACCACTTAAGGACCATCCATGCCATGTTTGCTTTAAATTGGCTTACTGGTTTCAGAGAAGAAGATTTTTAAATATATTTCCCATAGGGTCCTATGTTAAAACTATGTTCGCTGATGGTTGCCATCTTGGATGGAGGTCGGGGTCACAGGACATAATTTTGAAAGTTGACCACCTAAGGACCATTCATCCCATGTTTGCTTTAAACTGACTTACTGGTTTCAGAGGAGAAGACTTTTAAACATTTTTTCCATAGGGTCCTATGTTAAAATTAAGTCGAGTCATGGTGGCCATCTTGAATTTCCGATCAGCAAACGATTCACAAGTTTAGTACAGGACCACCCAATGATCATTCCTGCAAAGCCACAATTCAATTGGCTTAGTGGTTTCTAACAAGAAGATTTTTAAAATTTCGACCAATCAGAACACATTATAGGCCCTGGCAGCCATGTTGGATTTCCGATCAGCACCAAAAACACAAATCTTGTATATGACCATCCAATGAACATTTCTGCCAAGTTTGGTTCAAATCTGTTTTGTGGTTTCAGAAAAAAAGATGAAAATGTGAAATTCCCATAGGGTCCAATGTTAAACTAAGTCGAGTCATGGCGGCCAACTTGAATTTCCGATTGGCAAACGATTCACAAATTTAGTACAGGACCACCCAATGATTATTCCTGCAAAGTCACAATTCAATTGGCTTAGTGGTTTCTAACAAGAAGATTTTTTAAATTTCGACCAATCAGAACACATTATGGGCCCTGGCAGCCATGTTGGATTTCCGATCAGCGCCAAAAACAAAAATCTTGTATATGACCATCCAATGAACATTTCTGCCAAGTTTGATTCAAATCTGTTTTGTGGTTTCAGAAAAAAAGATGAAAATGTGAAATTCCCATAGGGTCCAATGTTAAACTAAGTTGAGTCATGGCAGCCATCTTGAATTTCCGATCCGCAAACGATTCACAAGTTTAGTACAGGACCACCCAATGATCATTCCTGCAAAGTCACAATTCAATTGGCTTAGTGGTTTCTAACAAGAAGATTTTTAAAATTTCAACCAATCAGAACACATTATGGGCCCTGGCAGCCATGTTGGATTTCCGATCAGCGCCAAAAACAAAAATATTGTATATGACCATCCAATGAACATTTCTGCCAAGTTTGATTCAAATCTGTTTTGTGGTTTCAGAAAAAAAGATGAAAATGTGAAATTCCCATAGGGTCCAATGTTAAACTAAGTCGAGTCATGGCGGCCATCTTGAAATTCCGATCGGCAAACGATTCACAATTTTAGTACAGGACCACCCAATGATAATTCCTGCAAAGTCACAATTCAATTGACTTAGTGGTTTCTGACAAGAAGATTTTTAAAACACATTATGGACCCTGGCAGCCATGTTGGATTTCAAATCAGCACCAAAAACACAAATCTGGTAGAGGACCATCCAGTGAACATTTCTGGCAAGTTTGGCTGATTTCTGTTCAGCGGTTTCAGAGAAGAAGATTTAAATGTGAAAAGTTAACGGACGGACGGACGACGAACGCTTACCCATGACAAAAGCTCACATGGCCTATGGCCAGGTGAGCTAAAAACTGGTACAAGAAGCTAATGAAAAAATCTAGGTCCTGGCTTGGTACAGGGACAAAAACATGGGCAGATTAAACAGTTCTTTATCTTCAAGGGTCAAACAATAAAAATCTGTACTTTATTCCTTACAACTACAAAAAAGATATACTTTGACAGAAATGACAATGCCATAATTGACCATTAAAAAAAACACCTTAATAACACAGCTACACACTCCTTTTTAAATATTATAAATATGACATTTGAAGAAGCATCTCTACATGTACAAATGATCTACCACTTAACACTACTTTAGTACACGTATCTGTACATGACAATCCAATCTGTACAGCATGTATAATACAGATATTAATTAGAAATCTCTTTATGTTAATCCATATAAGTGAAGACAACATGATAATGTTATGTGATGATGCAAAACCTCTTGTGTAACTTAAATCCAATATATTGATGGATTAATGATATTACCCACAGGCTCAATAACATCCATTTTGTTGTTACCAGTTGCCTTTCATTTGTTCGCAAATAGATAAAATATCAATTTTTACATTGTATATGACAACTTTTCTTCTATCTTTTTCTATACTTATTTTATAAAACAAAACAAAAAGGGGGAGTGATGAAAAAAACAAAACAAAAAGGGGGAGTGATGAAAAAAACATCCCAAATGGAGAAACTGTCCTTATAGACATTCTACATGACAACTTTTCTTCTCTTTTTTCATTCTTCATAATATCTTATAAAACAAAACAAACTAGAGGCTCCCAGGAGCCTGTAATCGCTCACCTGGTTTTCAATGTTACATCTAAAGTTAATAGAAGATGGGGGTGTTACACATAATTTTGAAAGTGGGCCACCCAAAGATCATTTCAACTCAAAAAAAATTTAGATGTGATTTTTATCTCATAATATTCCTAAATGGAATAAACTGGCTGAAAAAATCTCACAGAAAAACCCAGAATATAGGTTAAACTACTCATTGCCATGTAGCTGCAGATAAAATTTGAGCTCATTTTGATTTATACTAAAGCAGCAATGGACAATTGAAGAAATTTCTATTTTTAGTAACAGCAGCCATCTTGAATGGAGGGTGGGGCTGTCGGACACAATTTTGAAAGGGACCCATCCAGGGACCATCCCTGCCAGGTTTGGTTTAATTTGGTTCAGCGGTTTCAGAGGAGAAGATTTAAATGTGATCTTTTATCAAAATATGCCTAATTTGCATAATTGGTATAAATCGACTGAAAGAAAAATTTCACAGAAAAGCCTGGAATATATGTTAAACTACTCCTTACCATGTAGCTGCAGTTAAAATTTGAACTCATTTTGACTTATACTAAAGCAGCAATGGACAATTAAAATTTCATCCCCCCCTTTTTTCTATTTCAAAATATGCCTAATTTGCATAATAGGTATAAATCGGCTCACAGAAAAAAATGGAATATATGTTAAACTACTCATTGCCATGTAGCTGCAGTTAAAATTTGAGCTCATTTTGACTTATACTAAAGCAGCAATGGACAATTGAAGAAATTTCTATTTTTAGTAACAGCAGCCATCTTGAATGGAAGGCGGGGCTGTCGGACACAATTTTGAAAGGGACCCACCCAGGGACCATCCCTGCCAGGTTTGGTTTAATTTGGTTCAGCGGTTTCAGAGGAGAAGATTTAAATGTGATCTTTTATCAAAATATGCCTTATTTGCATAATCGGTATAAATCGGCTGACAGAAAAATTTCACAGAATTACCCGGAATATATGTTAAACTACTCTTTACCATGTAGCTGCAGATAAAATTTGAGCTCATTTTGAGTTATATACTAAAGCAGCAATGGACAATTGAAGAAATTTCTATTTTTAGTAACAGCAGCCATCTTGAATGGAGGGCAGCGCTGTCGGACACAATTTTGAAAGGGACCCACCTAGGGACCATCCCTGCCAGGTTTGGTTTAATTTGGTTCAGCGGTTTCAGAGGAGAAGATTTAAATGTGATCTTTTATCAAAATCTGCCTAATTTGCATAATTGGTATAAATCGGCTGAAAGAAAAATTTCACAGAAAAACCCGGAATATATGTTAAACTACTCCTTGCTATGTAGCTGCAGTTAAAATTTGAGCTCATTTTGACTTATACTAAAGCAGCAATAGACAATTAAAATTTCATCCCCTTTTTTTTCTATTTTTAGCTTGGCGGCCATCTTGGTTGGAAGTCGGGATCACCGGACACATTTTGGAAGGGGGCCATCCAAGGACCATTCCATCAAAGTTTGGTTGCAATTGGCCCAGTGGTTTCTGAGGAGAAGATTAAAATGTGAAAGTTTACGACATACGACAGACGGACAGACGACGGATGCCAAGTGATGGCAAAAGCTCACATGGCCTTTGGCCAGGTGAGCTAAAAAGGGGGATGGAAAAAAACAACAACTGTAACAAATTAGCTACAGTTTAAATTAATCTTCAACATAAAATATAAGTGTTTTAGCCTTTTAAAGTCATATCCCTTATTGCAGGGTTAGGGTTATTTGTGTTTAATGCCACTTTCTATAATATTTCAGTTATATCGTGGTGGTCAGTTTTATTGGTGGAGAAAACCACCAACCTGTCGCATCCCTAATTACAAAATCATGAAGTGTGAAATATAAATTGCAATAGATCTTTGTCCTATAACAGGAAATTTATGGGGGAAAAATAACTATTCACTTCAATTGAGAGGTTGTATCATATGAGAATGCTTCTAATGAATATAGATAATGGTGAATAAGGAAGAATGACTTTTACTAATAAATCACTAGTACGGTATATGAAAAAGAGGCTTCAACTGTATGATAGTTGGACTTTCCTCTCTACCTTTGCAAATCAGTGCCTATCATCACTAAAAAGTTGCAAAGGACCCTTTGCTCAGATGAGCACAATAGAAAACATAAAAATAAATTTCATGGAAAAAAAAATTTGGAACTTCGAGGAGTCACTGATTAATAATAGTGTTACAATGACACGAACAACTACGGATGGTGATCCCAAAACATGTCCGTTTTACTACGCGGACACACGGAGGCGACACAAAAATAGATTCTTCTTAATTTATAAAATAGACATGTCAGTCATATAACATTAAAATTCAAGAAACATGTAATACATATGATTGATAAATGTCGTGTTTGGAGACTTTACATTAGGAAATATCATGTCAAAACCAGGATATTAAATTCACTCCATCTTTCGAAAACATTTGTCAACATTGTCATAAAAAGACAACTATTTAAATTACTTCAATGTCATTCAATACACAATATTGTCAATTTCATAACATGTCTGACAAACTGAGTCATTCAATCTTTGAATAAGTTTCCATCAGCTGATATTGATTTATTTTAACAATTTTTGATGAAACAGATTTAGTTTTGTGTTAAACTTCCTATTAAAGACATGGCAATAATCATAATGTCTTATCAATATGTAGATGATTAGGACAATCTAATTCGTCTTCTGCTACAATCAAAAGTATGAAATTTACAGCCATTTTTTATGTAATTTGAAATACAATATTTTTCATGTAATTTGGAATGTAATAAAAAAATTTAATTGCATTTCGATACTTTCTAATCAAGAATCGCTGATGGAGATGATTTCATTACCATGTAGGTGTAACAGTGAATTATAGATTAAACACTCCTACATTATTAGTTATATAGGCTTTATACCCCCGTCACACTAGACCAAGTTCACACTACGTTCATTAAAAATTGCGAAAAATTAGGTGAACCTACCAAAAACCTCTACAACGCAGTGGAACCGTAGTGCAAACTGGTATGGCCGTATTATTTTCTTAAAGGACTTCAAGGACGTGACAGAATTTTGAACATGCTTAAAAAATCCGTAGCAAGGACGTAGCGCAGATAGGACGTAGTACATTCGTGATGAGAACTTAGTAAAAACTGAGTGAACGTGATGGATATGTAACATAAACTTGCCACGGTCTCCTTTAACGTAGCACGGACGGCAAACGATTTTATGCCGTTCTTATTACGTTGCCACTGCGTTCGTGCTACGTGTATCAAGTTTTCATTACGTCCATACCAAGTTTCTACGAAGACTGTGGTAAGTTCACACTACGTTGTCGAAGACTGTGATAAGTTCGTAGTACGTTGTAGAAGACTGCAGTACGACCCTATCACGATCTCCAAGTTCTTGATACGTCTATGCAACGTTTTCGACAGGTTCCCAGTACTTATGTACTATTGACATGTATTCTGTATAAAAACTGAATTCAGATAATCATTTTTCATCAAAACGTTGAAAAATGAGTCACGAATACATGCTTTATAATTTGCTACTTCAAGGACAACTTGTAAGCCCTTCTAGATGCACAACTTGCAATTTTATTGTTAAGGACACAGGCACTCGACGTCTGGACCCCCTCTTTTCCCGGTTGACCCCCCTTTTTCCACAAAGTTGAATTACATGTATCTAAGGGGAAAAAAATTAATTTAGTTAAATTCTACTTTGT
This sequence comes from Bathymodiolus brooksi, assembly GCA_963680875.1. Classification (NCBI taxonomy): domain Eukaryota; kingdom Metazoa; phylum Mollusca; class Bivalvia; order Mytilida; family Modiolidae; genus Bathymodiolus; species Bathymodiolus brooksi. The sequence goes on from OY804575.1 coordinate 63,837,304, forward strand.
GGAAAAAGAGGGGTCCAGACACACGTACTTAAGGGAAACAAATTAATTTAGTGAAATTCAACTTTGACGTGACAGGAACGTACTAAGGTCGTAGGTCCAGCACGTAGTAATAACCTACAATGAACGTGAAAACTTAACTTGGTCGTAGTATGAACTGGAAATTGAATTTTATTTTCAAATTTAAGCAAGTTTCTGCTACGTTTATTAGAACTTCTAAGACGTACTGCATTATGCGTGGTCTTTGTCCGAGTGTGACAGGGGCATTAGACAGGTAATAAGTGTTCATATAACCTGTCTGTGTTTTATATTTCCTGAACCTTCGGCTCAGGAAATATATAACACAGACAGGTTATATCAGCCTGTATTACCTGCCTAAAGCCTATATAACGAATTTGTCATACTGCAATACCATGGGTCCATATTACCTGTGTAAAGCCTAAATAAAGAACATGACTACTATACATGTATTGTCTCATGAACATTTAACCCCAGATATGACTTTGTTTTAAAGAAGAAATTAATTCTTCAACATATTTAATAAACAACTTAACAATTTTAACAGAAAAATAACAAATAATTTAGAATTGCCTCAATATCTGCGTCAGAGTAACAGGCGAACTTGTGGGTCGCCATCTTGATTACGTATGATTTCAAAATGAGTTATCTTGGCACATGCTTTCATATTACCGGCTAGAGCCGTATAATAGGGATTAGTAAAATCGAGTAAATAACCAATCAGATCACCTAGATTTTCTATTGCAGTATGACAAAATATGCTAGATGAAGATTTTTTCTTTTAATTAAATCCATATTTTCTACTTCTACCAAATACTGACTGCCTTGAACAAGCTGAAGTCATTATGTTGATGGTTTTATTTTCTACTTCTAACAAATACTGACTGCCTTGAACAAGTTGAAGAATATGTTGCTGGTTTAATAAATGAGACAATGTTTTGTTGTAGCCAAAATGTTATTCATAAAATTATATAGTTTACAATATAGACAGAAATGATCAAAAAAATAGAGCAATTGAGAATGAGTACCATTTTAATCTAGAATGTATGAAACATATCAAACTTTACCATGGAAGAAATGCATTAAATTTTTTTTTAATATTGCACTTTTATTTGTTCACAATATTTAGAAAATTAAAACAATACTGGTAAATATCTATTTGTTGTTGCAAAAATATAAATTTCTTGGACTATTTCTTGTATCATGATCGGCAGATAGTATTGTCATTTACTTTATTTGATTTAATCTGTGACATACTCAGAATGATACAATACACAGAAAAATATAACTTATCTATTGGCTTCCACAAATTATTTCCGATCTGATCTTGTCATTTATACAATTAAACAAAAACTTATTGTACATGAACAATTATTTTGTTGTAGATCATGTTCAACAATTTTGCAAACAAGGTTTTGTTGGTCATAGATTATTAGAAATTTTATAACAGATAAAGTCATTTGAAGTTTCAAGTCCTTAATTATTTAAATAGATTTGGTTTGGTTTATGGTATTTAATGCCACTTTCAACAATATTTCAGTTATATCGTGGTGGCCAGTTTTATTGGTGAAGGAAACCAGAGTACCCGGAGAAAACCACCGACCTGATGCAAGTCACTGACAAACTTTATCACATAATGCTGTATCAAGTACACCTCACCCTGAATGGGGTTCAAACTCACAACTTTAGTGGTGATAGGCACTGATTAATAGGTAATTACTACAAGTATCAATATACATATTGTTTATAAGGCTACATGGGTACATGTATGTCTCTTGTACATGTATGTATCACCTGCATATCTGTAATTAAAATGAGAAGTACATCAACATTCACTCATATATCTGCAATTAACCTACAAATGTATATGAATGCATGTACTTAACAGGTTAATTGCAGATATGCAGGTGATAACTTTCATATCTAGGTATTTTTTCCAACATTTCACCACATGTTATGGTGATTAAAGCCATTTAATAATAGATTACAAGGAGAGATAAAGAAATAGATGTTTCAAAGATTATAAAATAAATATCCTTTGAGTCAGAAAATCTTTGATGTTCCATTAAAGGTGATATAATGACAGGTAAATACTTATTTGACCCAATTAGCAGTAATATTGTCCAACTGTTAGGTAATTCAAATTTGAACTTAACTGACCTGGGGTCAATATTACTATTTAGATCTTCAATAGTGACAAATTTACATATTGCCCCACAGGGCGATAAGCATGAAGGATCAATGACAGATGGAAAATAGAGCTAATGTCAAAAATTTAATAGGATTATAAATTCTTGCTTTGGGAAAAAATTTGAATAAGCAGGAAATTATTGACAAATGTAGACATACAATTGTCTAAATAAAGTTAATTTCCTCCAATTAAATGAAAATTAAACAAAATTGGACTTTGATTTCAATAATTGTTTTCATTTATAAATTATATGGTACATTGTATTTGAAAGTTTTTTCCCCTTCACAACTTGGGAGTTCATGATAAGATTTTTTTATTTCAAGAATATTGACAATAATTGGTTCCTGTAAATATTAATATATACATGAACATGTATGTGCATGTGGTAATAACACTCTGTCATAAAGCCACATGGACATGCGACTCCAGACCATGTGCACATGTGACTCCAGATCATGTGCACATGTGACTCCAGATAAATCAATAGATATTTTTTAAACTGATTCACTTCTGCACAATTTTTATACAACACCATTCACATTGATATAAAGTCGATAATACTTTTATACCTAATAGTAAAAAATTGTTGGGTCAATACTCAAATGTATTAAATTTTTTGTTCAAATTTATTTCTATCTCTTTATAAGTCCTAGCTATAGGAAAGGTGAAAAAAACTATATTAAACTTTGACCTTTAGACATATGACAGATTAATTAACATCCATCTACTTGATATATTAATGACAATAACTTTCACATATAAAATTTATTTTTGCCCCAAAAGGAAATGTCATACAGCTTTCTTAAAGAAGGGATCCTTGTTTTAACTCACTTATACAAATGATTACTATGTTTTGCTGCAAACCAACAGCCCTTTGTAATAATTCATGTTGATGCAAACAAAATGTTAAAAGTCGACATTACACCTATATACATGTAGTACAACTAACAACCATTTTGTTTCCTGTTTCAACCTCATTATAATAAAGAAGTTCACATGATCCTGTAGACATAATGTAAAAATGTTAAAAAGGAGATTTCTAATGATGAAAGTGGGAGACTTTCTAATTTTTCTTAGGGTTTACTACAGTAGTCCCCTCTCATAAGGCCACTCCTGTTATGAGGCCAGATTTCAGATGCACTGAGATAGTAAAATATTACTAAATTGTCCCTCCCTCTTATAAGGCCACTTTTTCATTGCAGAAGGGGTGGTCCTAAAAGAGGGGGACTGCTGTATATACAAGTTAAGGAATACTTTGGTAGTTCATTCCTATAAACCTTTTTTCTTAAATCCAATTTGATTTTCAATCAATATTGAGGTGACACAGTGGTCTAGTTAAATGGCTAAGCTGGCTAATTGTTTTTATTTTAGCAATAATTCTTTCATGAAGGAGACATATGCTGGTGCCATGTCATAATTAAAAAGCTGGTGATAGGTACTGGGCATGTGCAAAACCCTTAGAGCTCCTTCTCCTCCCCACCAAAAAACCAGGTATTTTTCTTTAACAAAATTACACTATTATACAACTGCCAAAATGTGTATTAAATGTCATCACAAAAATATTAAAAATTTATTCAAGAGATTTACTTACTTTTAAAACAGGAGATAATTTTGAGTCAGAAGGTATGCAAATATTTTTTTACTGCAATATCAGCTATAAACAAAATGAGTCTGTCCAACCACATAGTGGGGCACCATTGTGACACGGGTTCTGAGGCCCCAATGCCTAATGCATAGTTGGTCTAATATTCTTAATTTTGAAATCACCTGGCACCTAATTTGAACTCTGCAAACACCAATTTGGTCTAGGGTATGTCATTTTTTTTTTTTTTTCTATAAACATTTTGAATCATGTTCAAAAACGCTGACCCATGACCGTGTATAAAGTTCACTGTACTGCCACAAGCTGTTACTAGTTACTGATGGTCCTGTTTTTATCAGGTAGAATAACAACACTTGAACTGACAGGAATCACCAATCGGTCACATCTTGAGGATTGATGATCATAGTACCAACATTGACATCAGTGTCAATGACTACTAAATGTATTTTCTAAATAGGTTTACTCAAATAGTCGTATTTTAAGAGTATGTTTGTCAGCAGCAAAGAATTTAATTAAAAATGTACAGTATGAGAACACAAATTGCATTTTTTCATTCGCTGTGGTCAACGATGGTTTTAAAATAATTTATATATGAAGTTGTATGCATGTTCACTGACTGGAACACCAGGAATCTTAGAAAACAAGGTTGCTTATTTCTATTAAAAACAAAAAATGCCATAACTTTTGAAATTTTATTAATTATAATCAGGACAGATTTATGTTACAATTTATAAATATAAAAAAATTAAACTTCGACTAAAATCGAAACAAAATATCAGTTGTCAGTACATTCCCATATTTGTAATATGCAGAGCTCCAGATAATTTTCAAGTTCAAAGGGTAATTACCCCCTACTTTCAGTCTTCACATTAAACTTTTTAACTTACCAGCCAGGGGGACTTGTGCCAATGGAATTTTTACAAGTCCCCCCCTGAAATTTACAAGTCCCCCATATCAAGACAATTTTGTCCAAGGTTTAGATCAACGACTGAAATAAATAGGTTCAGTTGGGTTTGAGATGTACGGTTGTACCTAGATTAATAATACTGGTGTGGCTTACTACTTTCGTGCTGTTTGACAGCATCAAGTTTGAACTTATTTGTTCCTTTGACAAACACTCTGTCGACTTAATGATTTCTGCACCAGTTGCAGAACATCAATTGCTTGTATTCCTCGTAGGCCAGCCAAGAACGATCTTTCGTCCATTGAGGAAGAAATTTTCTTTCCCTGGATTCTTTATCATACTTTTTTTTTGTCACCTGTCTTTCGTCCGCCGATGCCGGTCTTTTAAATTTTTTGCTGGGGATAGACCCCTCGACATATCGTAGAAAGCTCATGGCTGAGATTTACTTAGCCATACTTGTTGTTTACCATGACTTGACACTTTTATTATATTATTTATCTTATTTTACAGTTTCGACCAATCAAAAATTCCGATACATAATATTCCATCAAACTATATATCGTGCTAGACTTTTGTTGCTAGGCAATGCAACACGCTTTTTTGACCAATCGCAACGGTCTCGACAGACCACGGAAAACGAGATCAGAGATACACAAGAATAGTAGTCACAGCTGAAAAAATTGTCACAAGCCAGTAGGACTTCTCATATGTCAAATTTCACAAGTCCCTAATAAATTTCACAAGCCATTGGCGTCGGACTTGTGGCTAAATTCGCAGACTGTACTTTTGAAAATGATGGGTATTTGCATATTTCCTTTGCACTGTTGTACTCTCTACTTCAGAAAAGATTGCTTACATGTACACTTTTAAAATTATGTTTGACACAAGTGTTATTCAATAAACGCAGGATGCAAGTGAAATGTATATCTCTGTTTAATTTGACACGATTGTGTCATGTTTATTAATAAAATGTTGTAAATATTTAGTTTTTTGCTCGTCGACTTCGGCAGTTTTCACAGCCGTGTTGACAATGTCATCAATGATTCCTTTAACTATATTGTCACTAGACACAAATGAAACTGTCAGGAACTTAAGTATATAATTTTCCGTAGCGCTCTTGTGCTTAGTAGCGCGCTTATTCGTGTTCTTGCTCATTTTCAACGAACAACGTGTTCCCAAAATTACTTTCGTTTTAGTCCTTACTTATTACGTAAAACCGCATTTATTTGTAATATTAACCGCGATTGGATGATTTATCGTAAACATCCAATCAGATCTCTTTTGACATCGATGCTTAGGAAGGCAACCCTCAGATGTATACGCTCCAGGGACGGATCCAGGATTTCAAGTTAGGGGGGCACACTTAAAAAAATTGCGTCGAGCGGAGGGTGGCGCGAATATTTTTGGGGTATTTCGTGTGAAAAATCACGATTTTACGCCAAAAAATCATATTTTTTCCAATTTTAAGAGGGGGGGCGCGTGCCGGGTGTGCCCCCCCCCCTGGATCCGCCCCTGCGCTCTCTCCTTCGAAAAGTATTAAGGGAAGTAATTACGGGGAATTTCTCAAAGACAAAAAATGTATTGATATGTACACGACTGTACAAGTACACTCCGAATTTGGAAAGTTTGCTTACACAGCAATATGTATGCGTAATGTGTACACTCTGATCTGATAATACATGCGTTTTTACTCGTTTTCATAGCGTAAAAAACACAAATACGCAGCTTATCTGGAGCTCTGATATGTAACATCGGACATGATATGGACTCGTACCGACAGTAGATAACTAATAGACTAGTACAAATTTGTATACATGTACATGTATTGACTGAGTGTTTGATTGTTTGTTTGCTTGTTTGTTTGATGGTGTTTAACGAGATTTGAACTCACAACATCAGTAGTGATAGGCACTGATTGCATCTAGGTAGTTGTAAATCCAACTACCATACGATCACAGCCACGACGGCCCCCTGAGTGCATGAAGTTCAGGATAAAGTGAAAGAGTTAATCAAATATATTTATTTCTTTTTATTCTAGGAATCCGAATCAACCACAGGGCTTAAAAACCAATTATCGGATCACATTCTGACGTCAAAATAACTAGTTGGTGTCAGATATGACAGTACACCTCTACGTGGATAGGAGTGAGTGGAACTCAGTGTTATGTAGTTGTCTGATTCTTGAAGTTTGTATAATTGTCATTGCTAATGGTCATGATTTCTTTTAAATACGTTTGTCACAAATGGCATTTCCCGGAATCTACACAAAAAATTATTGTCAACATCCATTTAGAATAGGAAGCGACTATTGTTATTTTACCAGCTTAACCGATTTTGAAAAAAGAAAAAAATTATAAAATAGTAAAACAACCTAAAATTTTCAGTAAAATACTTTTCAGTTCAGACAGTGGTGCGACGGAATTCAAAATTTTTTTAATTGAGGTCCGAAATGAACAATTCTTTAACTTAAGTTAATCAGAAATCAATTGATCCATTAGTCTGCACATTCACACCAAATCCAAACAGTGAAAATATCTGAGTGTTATAACAACTTGAATAGTATGCTTTAAGAATACTTTTAGTTACGAAGGTTTAAAGAGATATTCTTCTTATCCAAGCTATTTTCATGTCTTTGAGGACAATGGGCTTTTCTTGTCCTGTTTTATTTTTGGAGAGATTGCTATTAATTGTCGTTTTGTTGTGATTTTTTTCACTAAAAATATTATTTATCTCATATAACTACACTCAAACCTATCTTAAAGGGCACTTCTATATAACAAATCACTGTCTATAAAGGGCAGCCTCATTTTTGCCTTTAATGAAAAGTACATATAATTTTGGCCTGTATATAAAGGGCACATTTTCAGGTTAGTTATTGTGGTTTTACGTCAAGCTATTTTCTGCAGGTATTGCAGACAGATTACTTTCATAGATACTAGTGCTCTGTCTGTTTTCTTGAAACGCACCCGTCAGGTATCCTTGCATGTCCTTTATATACAGGTTTATTTGACAGTAGAAATATTACTAGATGTAACATACCTTGAGTCGTTGATGAATACAGAATTTACACACACTATACTTTATTGCACTTTCGTCAGGAAGGACACCAACTGTTGGCATAAATCCCTTTTTCGGCTGAAATATCAATTGATTATATTTTTGGTTATCAAATCATTACAGCTCATTGTCGATAATGTTTAAATATGAACAAAATTATATATTTTAAATCAACAAAATCTAGTTTCCTTCGTGTATCTGAATCACCTGGGGGCTGGACTGACCGGTTTTCCTTGAGTATCTGGGTCATCAGGGGTAACTTTACTACCAACAGACCATATTATTTTCACTTCTAGATATAGGGGTTAGAGTTTTTGATGTTTAATGTCACTTTCAACAATATTTCAGTTAAATCGCAGCGGTCAGTTGGAGGAAACCGAATACCCGGAGAAAACCACCAATAAAAAGTGCTGTTCATTTACTTAAATTTGTGACTCAAGTGTAGAATTGGATAGTCTCTAATGTTCATTTACAACCAAATCCTTTCTTAATAATTTCAATTCAACAGCTTGTACCAACCTTCACAGAAATAGTTAGTGATATAAATAACAAAGAGCTTTTGATAGAACAATCAAAATGTAACCGATTCACAAACTTTTAGTAATTCTCAAAAGAGAAAATTCTGTATATTGTCACAATGAACAATTCATACAAAAACAAATTTTGTCATTCCTTTTCAGTTCATTATAAGCAAACTTTACAGTTTTACAGTATATAATAAACTATTCCTTTATAAATAGTCGTCCTCTAAAGAAGTTCAGATCGTGGCCATCTTGGTATGCTTAACCTTATCAACTTCACTTAAATAGAAAACCATTTATCAATTAATGGCTATTTTTGCTAACATCGGCCATTGTTAGAGTTATCTATTCTACCTTAACATGTTTTACTACCAGAAAGTACCGGCATAATGGTAAACAAATTAACTGATTCACTTATCAATGCTTATGGAAGCCAGGAAATATAATTTTCTCCATCAATAAAATCAACGGCCACAAAACATCATTAGCGATATCAACCTTGTAATGATATTAAATAAAGATAATGATATGAACTACCGTTACCTTAATTTCCACACTTATTGTAGGTCTGTCAGGAGAATCATCTGATAAACATCTATTGTTTTCAATGTCTGTGACAAAACATAAATCTGGTAACATTACAGCTGTCTTTGTAGCTGGGTCTATGGTGTTGTTATGGCAGTTATTGCGGTTACTCTTACAACTCTTTGTTCTGAACACTGACAAATAGTAAACGAATAACAACTATTTCATATACCGGTAATATAAAATTATTTTGAAAAACAGCTGCATTTATAGCTTACCTGATTCTAAAGACCATGTACTACAGACATCTGTCTTCTTTATCTGTCTGTCACTCCATAGAGATTTTTTTAAAAGTCTTTTCGTATGCATCCAGAGCCATCTTAAACCAAAGTTGGCCTGAATTATCCCAAGGATGCATACTCTTAAACAACCCAAAATCACTGCCACGCACAGTATAAAATGACCACATTGTCAAGTGTATATTAAAAGTAAGTGTGAACTACAGAGTTGGTCCCTTTTAGCCTCCTTTAACCCCTTTAATTTTAGAAACCATAAGAACTAGCTACATGTAGGTCAAATTTGATTGAAAAATATATGCAGGGAATGTTATAAGGAATATATACCGGGGTATACATTTGCAATTGAAAATAATTAAACAAATAATGCATCAAACAAGATGATTGATTGATTGATTGATTGATTTTTGGTGTGTAATGCCACTTTCAGCAATATTTCAGCTATATCATGGCGACCAGTTTTAGTGGTGGAAGAAGACGGAGTACTCGGAGAGAACCACCGACCATGGACAAGCAACTGGTAAACTTTATCACTTGCGGCTGCGAGTCGAGTGCACCCTTTTTTGTAATTTACAAAGCCAGGTGCGAACACACGCCGTATTGGTGATAGGCTTGTATGAGTTGTTAGGTAATCCAACTACCTTACTCACTGAGCCACCCGGGCCCTCCATCAAACAAGATACAACTGTAATATAAAAACCAAGATTTCAGAATTATCTTAGTTATAACAATTTGTCAAACACTGGTAGAAAATGCTGAATTGAAACATATAGTAATTTTTCTAATTACTTTTGATAATATAAGTTGTACATGTTATGACAATGTGTTTTGTGGTTTTCAAAACAAATAATAATAAATTGACTGTTTACAAATACTTCATACAGACTACAACACACTAACCTGGTCTCCCAGCAGCTATGTCAGATTCTATTGTTTCTGCAAAACCTTCTGGTAATGTTACTATATTCTAAAATAAAATAAAATACCGGTATCTGAAAGATGGAATATGACCGTTTTATTTTTAATGCTGTTAGTAATTCAGTAATATACAGTCAAACCTGTATTAAGAGGTCACCTTTGGGACAAATAAAAAGAGGTCTTTTAAGACAGGTGACCTCTTAAAAGAGGTTCAATTCATATAAGTTTTTCTATGACAGGACAAGAAAAAAATGACAAGAAAAAGCGACTGCTTAATAGAGGTGACTGCATGGACAGATTTGACTGTATTGTGACTGTCAGTTCTATTGGTGGTGGAAACCCAGAGTACCCAGAGACTTGATTACTCATGGTTTTATGTAGCACAGATATCCAAGTGTGTTAACAATAGACATCTAGTTGAGAATGTTAGATTAATAACATATTATTGAAGATTTTGGAATGACATATGTACCCGTATACAATATACGTACATTGTCGGAAAATAAGTAATTTATTTGACTGTATGAGCTTTAGAAAAGGTTTTCTAGACTGTTTCGCAGCGAATGCAAAATAATTTTATATTTAAAGACAATGTATGTATATTGTGTTTATCCTGCAATATCAAAAAGTCCAAAACACCTGCAAAATTGTCTGAAATTAACTGAAACAAATGTGGTTCTAATCGTTTTCAATTGTGTCATATGTGACGTCAGCACTAATACTGTTACCGTTTAATTCTGTCGCTCTACATGAATCAGGTACCAGAAATCCTTATTAGGTAAATAACACTGAAGTTTATTTGACCCCCTTTATTAGTACTCAAAATCACACAATTGCAGGATAAAAGAGTCTATGATGAATTCTCCAGGTTTCAGACAGTCTTTCCAACTTACAAGTGGATTTACTTATAGCTGAGTAATAAATATTATAGCTGTTGATGTGGGCCCCTAACTCTAACTAAAAAAAACTGACATGAATGTAGTGTATAACGTGGGGCCCAAACAAAAATCTGATATGAGGTGTTATAGTGTTTAGTATAGCACTCAAATTTCCAATGGACAATGTAGCTGATATGAGTGGAGTTGGAACTTGATGGGATACCCGTACTTCTGACAGACAAATGTCTGATATGAGTGTCATATGGGGTCCAAACTGAAAACACACAAAGGACTGATATTAGTGTGGTTTATGATTTGGGGCCCTAACTCACAAGAGACAAAACGCTGATACCATTGTAGTGTATGATGTATGGCCCAAACTTGTAATACAAAAGACTGATATGAGTAGGATATGATAAAACTTTTACAGGAATACACTGCATACTATACTAATGATAATTTCTTTATTCTGACATTATATACAATATTTTAAAATGCCAGTACCTGTACATAAAACAATATGTTTGTAGAAACAGCAAAACATAAATTAATGTTATACCAGAGAATTCATGTGAGCATTAATTATACTCAAGAAAAAATCTGCCAAGAACAATGGGGGGTGATATACTACAGCGGGGTAATAAACAATTAGACATGTCATAAAGTCATTACCGGTATACTGTGCATATACACACATGTGTAATAGCTTAAGATATGTCATAAAATCATTATACCGTGCATACACACAGGTGTAATAGACATAAACTAATTGTAAAATCATATGTAAGCATTATAAAACATGTTTAATAGCTGTGTGTAGTGTCCTGTAAGCATTTTACACAAGTTTAATAGCCATGTCGTGTATTCATTATACACCATTTTTTAAGTCTTTTAATTTCCATTACACAGCTCTTGCAAATATAGTACATGTAGTAGTTGAAATTGGAACTGGTACCCTTTACAGTTATATATAACAGACAGGGATCCATTAATTTTTGCAGTTCAAACCACTTTCTTTTCTATATAAGACAGGACAATTGGTGTTAACCACATACTAAAAAGACTATCAAAACATTCTATTTTTATACATACATGCTCTGCTATAAACTGTGATAGAATCTGTGGTCTTATTACATTCTGAACATAAGCTACTTGGTTCTCTAATATTTGTTTGATTTTCTCTGTCCTTTCCTGAAAAATAAGGAACCATTGATGAAGTTTCTCATTTCATTGCAGCATATTGTCAGTTTCCATGAATACAAGATATTATGAAACCAAAATTGGGAGTAAAAATTCAATAACTCAATCGAAAAAAAGATTAAACAGCTGTCGCTTAGGGGAAATAAAATGACAAAAAAAATATATAATTTTTTTTCCAACAATTTAAATCGATTTCTAAGAAAGCTTCAGAGGTATTCAAGTCAATGTACACAAATCATCGCTGTGAAAATACTGTAAAACATCTTTTGGTGGTAAAGCCAGAAAATTTGAGATATTCAAAAAAAGAACTAAGGATTCACACATATATACAAATGTAGATACCGGGTAATGGTTCATATACATAGATAGTGAAGTAGCAAAGGGTAAATGATGTATACTCACAAAGTAAGCGGGTAAAAGTGGGGTTGTGAGAGAAGCAATTCAGCGATTTGAAATAATAATTGGGACATGACATACAAAAGGCAATATTTTATCTTCGTATTTTATTTGTTTGAAAAGTAATCATATTTTGCCAATCACTAAAGGACCAAACAGGTGTCTACAATTCATTCAATTTATGTATTTTTAGATGAATCTACTAAAATTTAAACTGATGGCAGATCTTAGGTAAATTCAGCTACCTTACAATCACAATTGCCCAAAGAAAACTTTAAATGAAACTATACATTTGTTGGTTCAAATAATGTATATGCACATCCGTTTTTGTGTTAATATATGTCCCTGACAGATATATATATGCCATAATATGGACTTATATTTCTATCTCAGATACAGGTTCACACATAGGTAATGGCTAGGACATATCTAAGAGATCATACACATACAGTACATGTATCTAAAGGCTCAAATATGTACATGTACTGCTTAAGGATTCAAACATACAATTAAGGCTAGCACAAAAAGCTACAAGTTCAAAATCTAACCAATGATGCACACATATAGCCAGTGTTTTCATTTGAAGCTGGGAACCGGCGCATTTCACCAGCTATTGCTATAAAATCCCTGGCTATGAACTTTCCAAGCATGGGTTTTAATGTTCAACAATAAATCGCGTTGTCTTTTCTATTTTAATTCTGTAAATTTGTCATCTGCAGACACGTACTCTCGGAGTGAACAAGGGATTTATAATTCGGCGACTGAAAACAAATCTTAGTGTCTGAACTTGGCTACGATTTGACCTTAATTTCGTGTATGAAAAAGCGCTGCTGTGACTAAGAAACGAGTCGATGGCCATTTTTTTTCTTTCGGCCCAAAATCCTCGTCCCATTTATGAGATTTCAATTACTTCCGGATTTTATCTAACGGTTTCATTTACTTCAGAGGATAAATATGCTATGAACAAAGGCTGAAGAAGTGAAGAATTAATTATTTATTATGTTAAAATAGTAAAATAATAAATAAAAGTTTAATTATTCCAACGGAAGATTGGAGGCCGACTAGCTTTGGTCCGAATGACCTTGATATCACGACCTAGCAGCAGAAATAAATTTTTGACTTTTGTCCAAAAAAGCAAAACGGTAATTAAAATAATTTGATTTAATTGATTGAAAGAGTGAAGGAAATATAACCCACTTTTATGCTTTCTATCAAAGTAAGCGGGGTTTGATCTTGTAAAGTTGTATCAGTATGGAGGGAAAAAAAGGGGGGTCCTCACGAATATACGATGAGCACAAGTCCTCCGTCCCAAGACCAGTAAAACTTTGTTCAGACCAGTAATTATTTTTAGTTTTTATTTGGAACTATATAAAAATAAATGCAGGAATTTGATTCAGACCAGTAAATTCAAAGGTTCATTTCGGGGACTGGGCTAGTTGGGGTATAAGATGCCACATTCCAATCCTTTCAAGTTATGATGTCGATGTCCAGTCATTTTCAAGAGTCCCCTGCCTGAAATTATTTTGATTTTCAGTTTGATGACATGGGATATACATGTAAATGCATTAACATGAAAAGATCTCTAGTCTGTCAAACTATAGACTATCTGCAGATGTCAAGAATATAAGGAACTGACTGATCCCCTTCTGAAAGTTCTTTTCTGTTATTAAAAAAAGTTAAATGCATACTTTATTTCAAAATCTTAAGAGAGAAATTACATTAAGAATATAGAAAAGGCTAGCAAATTAACAAGTATATTCTTTAAATGTGCATTTAATATGATAATATAAGCTCTAAGATAAGAAATTCCTATAATGATGCTATTTTAGTTCTTCAAAAACTGCTAAGAATCTGAATGTTGATATAACTTCATACTATGTCAAGGAAATGAAACAAACACCAATATTATCAAATCTTTATTTTCAATGATACATAATCATAGGGGAAGTCCATATTTCTTTTCTGAATGATCAAGTTTATTTCTACCAAACTTATACATTTGTCTTTGACCTGAAAAAATGCAGAACCATGTGACATCTTTCTAAGAAATAACAATGGAAAATGACTGATGGTTGTTAATCTTGAGAAATCATTCTCAATGCACTACTAGTACTAGTTTAATGAAAAATTGTTCAATGGTCAAGAAAATCCTGATAATCCTGTCTGAAAAAAGGTTTATTACATTTTTATTTTTCTCAAAGTTAATTAGTGTAAATTTAAGCAAAAAGAAACCCCCTCAAAAGCAAGTCAAAATTCACCAAATCTAAAATCGGTTGGGGTGCTTTACCCTGAACCCACTGGGGGCCTTCTGACTCTCGGTCGAATTTTCTCTCCGTCTATAATTCTAAAATCTCCCCCTATCAAAATGTGTAGTGAAAACACTGATAGCCTAGGTACTAAAGACTCACACACAGAATTTATTGGTTCACACATACATTTTGTATAGCTAAGTGTTCAAATACATGTACATAGCTACAGGTTCACAATCTAAACAAGAAATGTGTGCATCACAAAATACGACCGTCTACATAAATTATCAAACGGTATAATGGTAATGACCCTAAAATAAATAGGGTTCTTCCCCTTCCACAGGGGAATCATGTGGCCAAGTTTCTTAAAGATCCAATATACAGAACTATACTTATCGTGCAGAAACGATCCTGTTGTCAAAAATTATATTTATAGTAACAGTAACCTCGACCTTTGACCTAATGACCCCAAAATAAATAGGGTTCTTCCCCTTCCACAGGGGAATCATGTGGTCAAGTTTGGTAAAGATCCAATATACAGAACTAAAGTTATGCGGAAACGACCCTGTTGTCAAAATTCTATTTATACAATGTAGTAAAAGTGACCTTGACC
This sequence comes from Bathymodiolus brooksi, assembly GCA_963680875.1. Lineage (NCBI taxonomy): Eukaryota > Metazoa > Mollusca > Bivalvia > Mytilida > Modiolidae > Bathymodiolus > Bathymodiolus brooksi. The sequence continues at coordinate 63,852,670 of OY804575.1, forward strand.
TTTGATCTAATGACCCCAACATATATAGGATTCTTCCCCTTCCACATGGGAATCATGTGGCCAAGTTTGTTAAAGATCCAATATACAGAACTAAAGTTATCATGCGGAAACGACCCTGTTGTCAAAAATTATATTTATAGTAACGGTGACCTTGACCTTTGACCCCAAAATAAATAGGGTTATCCCCCTTCCACAGGAGAATCATGTGGCCACGTTTGGTAAAGATCCAATATACAGAACTAAGTTATTGCACGGAAACCTGTGTGGATGCCCGCCAACCCGCCATACCCAATCACATAATACGGACCGTCTCGAGACGGGCGTATAAAAAGGACTCACACATATAGCTCAAGGGATCATACATTGTACATCTAACCTTATACCACTTAGCTAAAGGTTCATACATTCATATAACCAAAGGATCACACATATAGCTAAGACTAAGAGTTCACAAGTACAATATATGCTGGTAACCATAATGTTTATTTGTTTTAAAAGTATTAAACTAGACTCACTTGAGCTTGACCTGCCTAATCAATAAATCATGCACAGTGTGTGAAACTAAATTTTGTGGTATCATAGACCAATCTCTATTTTACATAGACCTCACTGTACATTATATACAAAATTTTGAAAATTTTACATAGAAAAGCTTGATTTTAGGTCTACCGCTAATTTCGCACACTGCATCATGCACATATTGGGTTCAAGCAAGTTTGTAATTTTCGAGACAAGAATTGCTTATCACTGCCATGTTTTTCACCAGAACAAGATAAAATGATGAATCTTTGTACCAGAGGACTACAGGTAAATGTACATCATTTGTACTATACAAGAAATCATCTGAACCTGCAGCTATAAAATGCCATCAAATCAGAAACAAAAAATGTCTAAAGGCAGACAGGTTTTTTGTCAAATCAAGACAAATGAGGAATCTTTTTCGGTCAATCAGAAAAAAGATTGCCAATGGCAGTCAAGGTAAAAGCTCAGACGACAGAAGAATCTTCATAGAGGACCACACAAACATCATTTGTATTAGTCTAATAGTCCTGCAACCAGCTACTGAAAAGTCGCCTATTTCTCAAGTTTAATGTGCTGAAATAAGACACAGCTGCAACATCTCTTAAATTTTAGATAAATATGTCTTCTTTCCATTTCAAGTTGTCGTCAATGATTTTTGCGGTAAGTTTGCGCAATATCGGTCTGTTAACTGAGCCACCCCAAAAACATGTATTTCACTAGTCAATTTGAAAATGAAATCGTTGCATCATTGTATCACATATAAATAAAATAGATTCTATTTGCATGAGAAAACATGTAAAATGAATATGAATGTATTGATTTTGCAAAAACACATGTCATTATCGAAAGTTAAACTTCCAAACATTGATCAAATTGACTGTCAGTTTATAGGCGTTTTTCTCTTAACGGACGAAAAAAATTATGCCCAATACATTGATTTGCATTCAAAATGCAAGAATTTTGTGTTAACGAGTTCCCTGCCAAATTTTAAGGTAAAACATCAAGTAGCTTTGTTTAAAATCAACAAAGAAAAACAATTTTTTACCACTTTGTAATTACGGAAAAATAGCCTTCCGTCAATCGAGTCTATAAGTTATTCAATTAGTTCAATAACTAGGACAATTTGTTAACTTATGAACTTGCTTTATCGTTGAAATTAGACACACAATTGTAGTTTCACTGTCGTATTTCAATAGTTTTGAATGTATTTTACTTTAGGACAATTTGCTTTTCATAGTTATTTTTGTAAATATGCGTTTATTTTAGAGTTTGTGTATTAGCGTTTTAAATACACAAATCAAACACTTGGGAATCGAATTTATTCCGGTTGCCGTTGTTTCATTAATCAAATTGTGTTAGTGAGTAAATAAGTTGTAAATAGTATTTTGACAAGATATAAATGTTGTATTTTTTCTCTTGTTTTGGGATGTTGATTTCTATTATTTGACATTTTGTTCAATCAGATGTAAATAGTCGTATAGGTCTTTGTTGTTCTGTTTTTTATCAACCCATTGTTTTGAAAATGGCTAGTTTTGGCAGCCCTTTAAAGCCTGAGCCATCGAGTCCTTAAACGACGAAGACCAGCAATTATGTGGGACAAATGCATTTTTTGCCAGCATCCGAGCCTTGAAAACCTGATTTGCATGAGGAGTATAAGGAAGAACAGCTTCATTGAAGCTATGAATGTACGGCGAGACAATATATTTGAAAGAATAAATGGATCAATTCCCGATTCAGCTGTCATTCAGACCCGATCGGTGGTTCAACCCGATTCCATTGATAGCAATGTATGCTTCATATGCAAGGAAAAAAGTTTCAAACGAGACTATAAACTACACAAGATTGAATCGTCAGAGCACCTAGATAGCTTAATGAGTTGTGCAAAAGAACACAATGATTTGATGATGCTCAAGACACTCAATAAACCCGATTTTCTGGCGAGTGCTGTTTATCATTCGGGCTGGCGAGTGCTGTTTATCATTCGGGGTGCATTAGAAGATTTTTATTGCATTCGACGCCACTTAAAGTTGAATTTAAAGAAACTGAGCAGTCAGCTCATGAGGTTGCCTTTGACTGCCTTATTTCTAGAATCAGTGATGACCTTTTTGTACACAAGGAAGCTTTTCTTATGTCTCATATTCTAGAAATATACAAGTCACTTTTACCAAAAGATGTTTCTGAAAACTACCAGTCGACTAGGCTCCAATGTAAGCTTGTCAGTTACTAAGGCAGCTCAATAACTATTCAGCCTCAGAGAGGTCAAGGTATGTCAAGTATTGTATTTAGTTCTAGTCTCACTATTACTGATGCAATCGCTGCTGCTGCAAAGTTAAAATCTATTTTGAAGGTAACGGAGTTTGAACAAGGCATGTCTGCAGCCTGTAGTGAAATGTCAGAAGAGCAGATTCTCCACTCTGCTTCAAGCATCATAAGTTATTGCCTGCAGTGCATGCTTTAACAGGTTGCGACACCACATCCTCATTTTTTGGAATAGGAAAGAAAACCGTGCTAAAAACACTGAAGGACAACATTGACGAATTCGCTGACTTGAACAAGCTTTGTCTATTTGACAGTGAAACTTCCATAGACGTTTCTAGAAACTTTGTGGCAAGATTATACGATCAGAAGGGAAAGATGAAATCTGCTCATGACAATTTAAATAGGTTGAGGGTAAAGATTGCAAAGCAGAAGGATGTAAGCTTGGCAAAGTTACCACCATGTGAAGCTTCATTCGTTCAACATGTTCTCAGAGCTTCCCTTCAGACTTAAATCTGGATGAAGTCAGACACAGCGCAACCACCTGAAAAATCTGCCTTAGACTTTGGTTGTGAAGATCAAAACGGATTGTCACCCGTTTACTTTGTTGGTCAGACTTCTTCAGATTTTGTGAAAGATTTGCTGTGTACATGTAAAGGCAAATCTTCGTGTTCTCAGGGTTGTGTTTGTGCTGAACAAAATCTGACCTGCACTGAGCTATGTCAATGTCAAGGGATTGGTGCATGTTGCAACCCGTTGACTCAAACTGCAGATGAAGATAGTGATGATGAAATGAACATATAATTCTTGCATCTAACTGCCGCTTTATTTGAGTAATCTGTGTACTAATAAGCCAGTGATTTTGAAAAGTCATCAAATCTTGTGATACAGTCTGTGATAACACAGTACTTAAAAAAATTCTAATACTTCAATGATTTCTCTTAACGTACATCTGAGATCATTTCATCCTTAATTCATCTTAAATAATCTTTTACTGATCTTAGAAGGCCACACAATTCAAACGTACTAGCTTTCATAATTTCAATCATGTGGTCACCATGGAGGGTGTTAGTGTTTGTTGTTTGGTGTAACATGTGTAAGTGTTTATGAGACTTAAGCTTTGCCTCCGATGACGTAATAAGCTTAATTTATGTAGAAACCAATTCTATTTAATATTTTGAGGTTTCTTATCTCAATTGATATCTCAAAAACCTTAAGCAGTCACCGATCGTAATTAGACGCACAACCACTAAATTGCCATGATTTTGGGTCTACTATGGACTCTCTTAATTTTTTTGTTAAAAGTGAAATCTGGTTTTTTTTAAGTTAAAAAATGAATTTAGGGCATGTTTTTTAAGAAACTGTCAAGCTATCATGCATTTTGCAAATATGTCAAGTTCAAGTTAACTTCTTGTCAGTTGAGATTTACGAAAAATATCAAAGTTTAAGATTAAGGCTAATTTTCAGAGGCTCTTTTGATTTTTTTCCATCAAAACTTACAAAATATGGCAATGGTAACTATATTATGTTAAACAGAATGAACATTTTCAACGTTACATAATTTTTAGGACATACAGAATTATTTTATTAATTTTCTCCAACAATTGAACGAAACTGTAGTCTGACCTTTGACCTCAAATATTTGATACACGCAGCCGTTTTTCACTTTGACGACAAGTGTATTCTTATGCCATTTGTCTTTTTCTTTCCAACGATATACAACTTAGCCGTGTCTTCTTTCAGCGCATTAAATCCATCAAATTATGTATCTGGTTGCAAGACTATAATGCTATCAAGTCAGTTGTACATATCATTTGGACTTACATTTTCAGAGATTTCTTCTAGTAAATCAGAAACAAGAATTGTTCATGGCAGCCATATTTTTTGCCAGATCGATAACAAATTTCGATAGAAGACAACAATAACACCCATCAGAAACAATAATTGCTCATAGCAACCTTGTTTTTAGCTATATCATAAAAATGAGAAATTTAACAAATACTCACATGTATACATTTATTGTACCAACTAACAAATCATTTGGACTTAAAAAGTTTCAGTGGATAAGACTTCTTAATTTTCAGCCAAAAAACAAAAACAAAACAAGGATTGCCTATGACAGCCATGTTTTTACTTAATTCTTGCAAAGTTAGTTCCAATTGACATTTCAAAGGAGATAATCAAAATGTAAAATGTTAAAAAATGGATGAACAGACAATGAATCTAAAGTGATGTCAGTAATTCACACGATTCGACCCATAGGGTCTAGTGAGCTAAAAATGTCTAAAATCATTAACACATATCTTGTTTTTCATATTCTTCCAAATAATTTCATTGCGTAAAATCTTTCTAAAATACCTGAAAATAGGCTATAATTCAATTTCTCTATAACTTGGCCTTTGTTTGACATTTCAAATTGAAAAACTGTGAAAATTAATGATTTCCTGGTAGCAGACACCAGAGTTCCTTTAATTATCACTCCTTGTACAAATAAAGATCAGGTCTTAAATGTACTGTTACATTTTTTTGCAACACTAATATTTGGTTAAAACAAGTAAAAGTTAAGCATAGATGTTTTGTCCAAGTAATCTTTAATTTATCTACGTGATCTAGATCATGGACAATCTGAATAGCTGAATTAATACATGTAACAGACAACACTAAATGGTTCACCGACCGGTTCAAGAAATAGTTAACCACTGACTGAGAGTCAACACTAACTGGTTACAGTCAACGCTAACTGATTCACTGGTCTGTTCTAGAAACAGCTAACCACTGACTGGTTACAGACAACATTTAACTGGTTCACGAAACAACTAACCATTGACTGGTAACAGTCAACACTAACTGGTTCATTGGTCTGTCCAACAAACAGTTAGCCACTGACTGGTAGAGTCAACACTAACTGGTTACAGTCATTACAGGGGTGTGGAATTACCATGCCCGACTCGTCCATAGAACCTGCCGGACAAGTAGATTTTCCTGTCTAGCTTGTCCGGGGACAAGTAAAGATCAACAAATAAAAATAAATTCTGATTAAAGTACTCTGGAAAGACAATTCCTCAAATGATATTATATCGCAATATTGATCTTTTTGTGTTTGATTTTTTTTATTGAAAACGATCATGTCAGTGGTGTTCCGAAAGCATCTAAAATAACCAGAATTGTACAAGTTCTAAGTTGATTATTATGACCCGATTGCAATGATAATTGTACTACATTTATTTAACGATAAGATGAATCTGCTTTCCTCATGTTATATAAGGCATTAGTTTGTCCTCACTTGGAGTATGCCAATGCAATATGGAATCCATACAAAAAAAAACACATAACAGCTTTAGAAAACAGTCAGAGAAGGGCAACAAAACTATTACCTGGATATAGAGAGTTAAGTTAGGCCAAATTAAAAAAATTGTTTGTTTCCCGCACTCGACCGACCGTTAGATAACGTTGCAACTCGAAATATTTTTTGGGTGATTTGCGACGACTTTTTTTTTTGGTTACCGGAAATCGTGACCGGAAGTTCCGATATTGTTCCAGAATTTATGTTCGGAACTGGTTTACACTTTTAAATGAGCAAAATCCGTTGTTCGACTTTGAAGGACCCAGATTTGTGAATGAACTTTGAAAAAAAAAAAAAAATCCCCCTACCTACTGACCCATAGGTGAAATGGAGGGTCGGGTGCGGGAAACAAACATATTTTTAAGGGTGGCCTTATGAAGAAAGATTACGAAAGTTAAAATTACCAACATTGGCATTCCGAAGGAAACGCGGAGACATGATTGAGGTTTTCAAATTAACATCTGGAATATATGATACATCTTTACCACCTATATTTAAAATGAATAAGGACACGATAACACAAGACCATAGTAAGAAAATATACCTGCAAAGAGCAAACAAGAATATCAGGAAAAACTTTTTCACGCTCAGAACCATCCAAACATGGAACAATTTACCTGAATACGTTATCAACGCTAAAACAGCAAAATCATTCGAAAGCAGATAGACAGATATTGGAAAAATCAATACAATATGTATAACTATGAAGCCAACCTTACAACTGGAACAGAAATAAAGAGTGATGAAGAACTGAGCAAAGTGGTCAACGACCAGCGTTCAGAAGAGGACCTGTAGTATAACCGGGACCGTGTAACAGGTTTTTATTGGAGTTCCGAATGTGACGTTTCCTTGCTTTTCTATGGTTTTTCGCAAACAAACAGGGCCTAACATCCATGAATATATAATACAAATCGGGTTGCAGTCGTTACAATGGACAAATATTAAACAATAAAAAAAAAGACGGGGAAAGGTTCTGGCCACAATGAACATCACGAGAAAGTTAACAAATGCAAAACTCGAGCGGAAAAGGGACACATAATTTGAGGAAAAACATGCAAACGGCCAACGGACTGTTGGCTAGCCGATTTCTTATTTTTAATGCTGGATTCTGATAGTGTCTCATATTGCAATATCTGTAGGAAATGTTCTGATTTTGCTGAACAGATATCATTAATGTTTATTGGCAAAATCGTGGACAGAATGGATACTTATCTTCCCACCAGTCATTGGAAAGTATGAAGACACCACTAAGACTAAATCATGACTGGTTTGATGGATAAAGCCATTGCCAAGGTTAATCAAAATGAACTTGATTGATATGAGAATTTTTTACAACACAGCTTATTCTGTATCTAAAAACAACCGGCTATTCTCTGACTGCACATTTCTATCTGAAATCCAAATTTAAAATGGTTTTCATTTCGGAGGTGATCACTTACTGACTTAGACAGGGATGTTTGTGTTAACTTTATTAAAACTATATTTCAAATTTTACGCAATGTTATAATAGACAATATAAACAAGTTCAATTTAGCAACTGTGTTTGCAAGTACCAAATGTTTAAATACAAAAAACAGGACAAGTAGGATTTTATCCGGACAAGTAACTTTTTTCAGATAACTTGCCCGGGGACAAGTAGCACATTTCAGTATTTCCACACCCATATCAACGCTAACTGATTCACTGGTCTGTCCAACAAACAGTTATCCACTGACTGGTAGAGTCAACACTAACTGGTTACAGTCAATGCTAACAACTGATTCACTGGTCTGTTCTAGAAACAGCTAACCACTGACTGGTTACAGTCAACACTAACTGGTTCACGAAACAGCTAACCATTGACTGGTAGTCAATGCTAACTGGTTCATTGACATTGGTCTGTCCAACAAACAGTTAGCCACTGACTGGTAGAGTCAACACTAACTGTTTACAGTCAACGCTAACTGATTCACTGGTCTGTCCAACAAACAGTTAGCCACTGACTGGTAGAGTCAACACTAACTGGTTACAGTCAATGCTAACTGATTCACTGGTCTGTCCTAGAAACAGCTAACCACTGACTGGTTAGTCAACACTGACTGGTTCACGAAACAGCTAACCATTGAGTGGTAACAGTCAATGCTAACTGGTTCATTGGTCTGTCCAAGAAACAGCTAACCACTGATTGGTAACAGTCAACAACTAATTGGTTTACTTGTCTGATCGAGAAACAACTAACTATTGACTGGTATCAGTCAATACTAACTGGTTCACTGATCTGACCAAAAAACAGCTAACCACTAACTGGTAACAATCAATGCTAACTGGTTCACCAGTCTGTCTAAGAAACAGCAAACCAATGACTGGTAATTAACAGTCAACGCTAACTGATTCACTGGTCTGATCGAGAAACAGCTAACCACTGATTGGTAACAGTCAACGCTAACTGGTTCACTGATCTGTCCAATAAATAGCTAACCACTGACTGGTAACAGTCAACACTGACTAACTGGTTCATTGGTCTGTCTAAGAAACTGAGAAACAGCTAACCTATGACTGGAAACAGTCAACGCTAACTGATTCACTGGTCTGATGGAGAAACAGCTAACCAATGACTGGTAATAGTCAACGCTAACTGATTCACTGGTCTGATGGAGAAACAGCTAACCAATGACTGGAAACAGTCAACGCTAACTGATTCACTGGTCTGATGGAGAAACAGCTAACCAATGACTGGTAATAGTCAACGCTAACTGATTCACTGGTCTGATGGAGAAACAGCTAACCAATGACTGGAAACAGTCAACGCTAACTGATTCACTGGTCTGATGGAGAAACAGCTAACCAATGACTGGTAATTGTCAACGCTAACTGATTCACTGGTCTGATGGAGAAACAGCTAACCACTGACTGGTAATAGTCAACACTAACTGATTCACTGGTCTGATGGAGAAACAGCTAACCAATGACTGGTAATTGTCAACGCTAACTGATTCACTGGTCTGATGGAGAAACAGCTAACCACTGACTGGTAATAGTCAACACTAACTGATTCACTGGTCTGATGGAGAAACAGCTAACCCATGACTGGAAACAGTCAACGCTAACTGATTCACTGGTCTGATGGAGAAACAGCTAACCAATGACTGGTAATAGTCAACGCTAACTGATTCACTGGTCTGATGGAGAAACAGCTAACCAATGACTGGAAACAGTCAACGCTAACTGATTCACTGGTCTGATGGAGAAACAGCTAACCAATGACTGGTAATAGTCAACACTAACTGATTCACTGGTCTGATGGAGAAACAGCTAACCACTGACTGGTAATAGTCAACACTAACTGATTCACTGGTCTGATGGAGAAACAGCTAAACAATGACTGGTAATTGTCAACGCTAACTGATTCACTGGTCTGATGGAGAAACAGCTAACCACTGACTGGTAATAGTCAACACTAACTGATTCACTGGTCTGATGGAGAAACAGCTAACAAATGACTGGTAATAGTCAATGCTAACTGATTCACTGGTCTGATGGAGAAACAGCTAACCAATGACTGGAAACAGTCAACGCTAACTGATTCACTGGTCTGATGGAGAAACAGCTAACCACTGACTGGTAATAGTCAACACTAACTGATTCACTGGTCTGATGGAGAAACAGCTAACCAATGACTGGTAATTGTCAACGCTAACTGATTCACTGGACTGATGGAGAAACAGCTAACCAATGACTGGTAATAGTCAACGCTAACTGATTCACTGGTCTGATGGAGAAACAGCTAACCAATGACTGGTAATTGTCAACACTAACTGATTCACTGGTCTGATGGAGAAACAGCTAACCAATGACTGGAAACAGTCAACGCTAACTGATTCACTGGTCTGATGGAGAAACAGCTAACCAATGACTGGTAATTGTCAACGCTAACTGATTCACTGGTCTGATGGAGAAACAGCTAACCAATGACTGGAAACAGTCAACGCTAACTGATTCACTGGTCTGATGGAGAAACAGCTAACCAATGACTGGTAATTGTCAACGCTAACTGATTCACTGGTCTGATGGAGAAACAGCTAACCAATGACTGGAAACAGTCAACGCTAACTGATTCACTGGTCTGATGGAGAAACAGCTAACCAATGACTGGAAACAGTCAACGCTAACTGATTCACTGGTCTGATGGAGAAACAGCTAACCAATGACTGGAAACAGTCAACGCTAACTGATTCACTGGTCTGATGGAGAAACAGCTAACCACTGACTGGTAATAGTCAACGCTAACTGATTCACTGGTCTGATGGAGAAACAGCTAACCAATGACTGGAAACAGTCAACGCTAACTGATTCACTGGTCTGATGGAGAAACAGATAACCACTGACTGGTAATAGTCAACGCTAACTGATTCACTGGTCTGATGGAGAAACAGCTAACCAATGACTGGAAACCGTCAACGCTAACTGATTCACTGGTCTGATGGAGAAACAGCTAACCAATGACTGGTAATAGTCAACGCTAACTGATTCACTGGTCTGATGGAGAAACAGCTAACCAATGACTGGAAACAGTCAACGCTAACTGATTCAATGGTCTGATGGAGAAACAGCTAACCAATGACTGGAAACAGTCAACGCTAACTGATTCACTGGTCTGATGGAGAAACAGCTAACCAATGACTGGAAACAGTCAATGCTAACTGATTCACTGGTCTGATGGAGAAACAGCTAACCAATGACTGGAAACAGTCAACGCTAACTGATTCACTGGTTTGATGGAGAAACAGCTAACCAATGACTGGAAACAGTCAACGCTAACTGATTCACTGGTCTGATGGAGAAACAGCTAACCAATGACTGGTAATAGTCAACACTAACTGATTCACTGGTCTGATGGAGAAACAGCTAACCAATGACTGGTAATAGTCAACACTAACTGATTCACTGGTCTGATGGAGAAACAGCTAACCAATGACTGGTAATAGTCAACGCTAACTGATTCACTGGTCTGATGGAGAAACAGCTAACCACTGACTGGTAATAGTCAACACCAACTGGTTCATCTCTGATTTGTTACAAAATCCAAAATTCTCCAAATAATGAATGAATTAATCAATTTTGACCAAGCAAAAAATGCATATGATATAGACTGGATTACAAAGTCACCATCAAATATAGGCTGGCATACCCTAATCACATTTAAATTATTGTAATTACCAGGATAGTGGGACATCAAGGGCAGACAACCCTTTTTATTAAACTGGTATGGTATATCCAAGACAATGTCTCACAGAGAGGTTTGTTCAAGTCATAGTAAAATATGTTGACAGGTTTATCCAAGACACTGACACACACAGAGGTTTTTTCAAGTCACTGTCAAACATAATGACTGGTTTATCCAAGAGGCAAGACACTGTCACACAGAGAGGTTTGCCCTAGTTAGTCAAACATATTGTCAGACTGATTTACCCAAGACATGGTCACATAGAGAGGTCTGTCCAAGTCAAACATATTGACTGGTTTATTCAAGACACTGTCACACAGTAGGCTTGTCCAAGTCAAAACACATTGACTGGTTTATCCAAGACACCGTCACACAAATGTCACACAGAGAGGTTTGTCCAAGACACACTCAAACACATTCGTGACATTGGCTGGTTTATCCCAGACACTGTCACACAGAGAGGCTTGTCCAAGACACACTGAGGGACTCAAACATATTGGTTGCCAGGTTTATTCAAGACACAGTCACACAAAGATGCTTGTTCAAGTCCTAGTCAAACACATTGGCTGGTTTATCCAAGACACTGTCACACAAGGATGGTTTCCCAAGCCACAGTCAGACACACTGGCTGGTTTATACACCTGCCCTACCTACAGGTGTGAACTACCCTGCCTACTAATGTGAACTACCCTGTCTACATGCGTGAAACTACCCTGCCTACAGGTGTGAACTACCTTGTCTACAGGTGTGAACTACCCTGTCTACTAATGTGAACTACCCTGCCTACAGGTGTGAACTATCCTTCCTACTAATGTGAACTACCCTGCCTACATGTGTGAACTACCCTACCTACTAATGTGAACTACCCTCCCTACAGGTGTGAATTACCCTGCCTACTAATGTGAACTACCCTGCCTACATGTGTGAACTACCATGCCTACTAATGTGAACTGCCCTGCCTACAGGTGTGAACTATCCTGCCTACATGTGTGAACTACCCTGCCTACTAATGTGAACTACCCTGCCTACATGTGTGAACTACCCCTGCCTACTAATGTGAACTACCCTACCTACAGGTGTGAACTACCCTGCCTACAGGTGTGAACTACCCTGTCAACATGTGTGAACTACCCTGCCTACAGGTGTAAACTACCCTGCCTACAGGTGTGAACTACCCTGTCTACTAATGTGAATTACCCTGCCTACTAATGTGAACTACCCTGCCTACAGGTGTGAACTAACCTGCCTACATATACATATAATATATAAATATACTTACAGTGTCAGTATCGCTGTTTACATTTAAAACCAAAGTGTTCTTTTTCATCAATCTATACACGTTTTTATCCTACAATTAAAATTAACTTTGTTTAAGAAAACTATTGCAATTAACTTTCAAATTAGTAAATAAATGGCTACTAAAGTTTAACCTCTAAAACTGAACCCACTACAAACTATAGAATTTAGATAATATAACAGAATTGAATATATGTAAGGGTTGGGGGTTAGTTTTTAAAGCAACTTTCAAACAATATTTCATTAATATTGTGTCGGTCAATTTTATTGGTGGAGTAAACTAGAGTACCCGGAGAAAACCACAGACCTGTCGCAAATTACTGACAAACTTAATCAAATAATGTTGTATCAAGTACACCTCGCCATTATTGGGAATCAAACTAACAATGTTAGTAATACAAATGACATGTACATGTAAGTAAAACCCAATAAAGCTACTAGTATGTAAATAAAAATAATATATTTTTTCCCATTAATTGTTAATTAATACACCAGAAATGTTAAATAAACAAAAAAAATGATTTTGACAAAAAATGCTGAATAACCTAAAAATAAGTCATATTGCTCAATTTTAAGATGTAAGCAACATTTAGTCATCTTTGACCACCACAAATTCCAAGTGCAGTACTATAAGATATAGTGAGTGATCAAAGTGATTGTTTCTGACTTCAATTTCAAATGAAAAAACTGAAGTAATAACAAAGAGTTAGAATCAAAATCCCAAAAAAACAGAGGCAGATAGGGGACAGGACACACACCCCTTTTCTGGATTTAATAAAAAAAAATAATAATAATAATAATTAAGGGAATTCATGAGCATATTTTAATCTAAACTCCATCTCTAATAAGTAAATTTTTACAATATTAACTAGACAAGAGGTTTATTGTTTTCCATGTTCACACAGTTTCTCCATGGAACTGGTTGTATGCCTCTGTCCTATGCTACAGGAGATGTACTTTCAACAGGTATATATATAACAAACTGTCTGACATTTTGATCTTAGGTTTCAGATTATTCAGAACTTCTGGTCTATGCAAAGGTCTAGTAAAGAGAATGTTCTGGTACTTTTTTGCCCTAACATCATGACCTAATCAAAATTAAAATGGCTGCTTTCTGCTCAATACTTTGAATATACAAGATTGCAAAACAAAAAAATGTACATGTACAGGTACAGTATGTATGGAATAGGCAACATAAATTGACGATACTCGTGAGAAGTCAAATAACCTATCATGTGTACTGTGTTATTTGCTTTACAACATGCACCCTCTAAATCTAAGCTGATAACAGTAGTTCTTATTTACACTTTTGCAGGACACTCACTGGAAATAAATCTATTGCCCTGTGATCTTATGCAATAATCTAATGTTTAACTTTGCCATACACACAAAACACACATACATTGTACTTTTAGGTAAAATGATGAGAGCATGGAACGATTGATAAAATCACTTAATTTGTGGTAACATTTACCCATTTATTATCGCTTTTATTTGTTAACTAAAAAATATTTTTTTTTTAATATCATTTGCATATTAAATTTAATTTTCACTAAAAAACAACACCATTTTTGTTCTCGGTACACTCCTGCTAAAAGAGGCACTGCAGAAATTTGATCGGAGAACAGTGTTCCGGGCCAATGATGTGTTAGGGCAAATATATTTACCAAGAATGTTGTTCACATGTTTAGAACATCTTGTCCTAGCACACTCATTGAGTACTGGTAACCTTGACCTTTAATCAGTGGAAAAAAATATCTGAATGTCTGAATTTCAAATGATTTTATTGTGATATATTTGACTGTCAATGTGTTGTTATCATTTCAGGTGAAATTTCATTTTTTCCATCACCCATGAGATAACCATGATATATATGATGTAAGTATAACATGTTCCAACTTCCAGTCACCAGTGCCAGTGGACGAGTGGTTGTGAAAATTTTCCATTTTTCAACTATTCGACTATGTAGTGCTGTAGTCTGCTTATGAACATTTTAATATACTTGAGTATGTAGTGCTGTAGTCTGTGACAATCTCTAAATGGGGGGTTTAGGCTGACAGACCCGGTTGTCTCAAATAGAAAAATATATAATTTATTAGAGGCTTGACCGTCCTGTTGTAAATATTATTTTAGATTTTAAATACAACCGAACTCTGTAAATTATATAAGTACAAAGTGAATTATTGCACTACTTTTATCCGTTTTAATAAGTGACATTGCAAGTGGAGTGAAGGATCTCGTTCCTTTTATCAGTTTTAATATCATAATAATATTATAAGTGGATAATTACGTTTAAATGTGATATATCTACAAGATTCACTGGATCTTGGTGATCCATATTTGGAATGCAATACAGATTAAAGAAGAAGAGGAGTAATATTGAGAATGCTAAGTATAGGAGCTACCAACCCGAACGATATGTCACTTAGAGATTTTGATATTTATTACCAGTACAGGGCATAAGAATGTCCAAATTTATCTTAAAGTGTTAAACATGAATCATGATAAATATGCCCCTATGATGATCGTATCTGTTCAAAACATCAAGAGAAAACATCGACTATGGGAAAGGTACATGGAGGACAGAAGCAAAGAGAAACATAGAGAATAGTGCAAAGCACGAAATAAAGTTAAACGATTAACACCAAGGGATTGAAAAGAGAGAGAAAAACAAGTAGCAGAATCGGCCAAGACGAATAGCAAAAACTTTTGGAAGTTCGTGAATTCAAAAAGGAAAACTAAGACTGGAGTGTCAGAATTACACGACAAGTCAGAGTCTGGTACCTTCATAGCAAGTAGTGATGGCGACAAGGCAGAGATCCTGGCAAATTTTTTTCAGTAGTGTATTCACAGATCAGGATGTGAACAATTTACCGAAGATGGAAAAAAGAAACAGCGATATAGCTACTGATGAGCCATTTTCGCAGGAAGAAATTAAAAAGTTACTTCTCAGGCTGAACACTACGAAATCTCCAGGACCTGACAAAGTGCATCCGAAAGTGCTATATGTTATAGATAAACCTTTGTTCATGTCTTAAAGAAATCATTTGAGACTGGGATTGTACCTGAAAACTGGAAAGTAGCAATTATAACTGCACTATTCAAGAAGGGAGATAAGAAGTTGGCATCAAATTACAGACCAGTAAGTCTGACTAGCATATTGTGCAAGTTATTGGAAAAGCTCATACGAAAAAGGATTATATTATAGAACATATGGACAAATTCAACCTGTTTAGTGATAAGCAATTTGGATTTATGGGAGGGCACTCAATGAAGGAGTATTAAATGCAGTATACATGGATTTTATGAAGGCCTTTGACAAGGTGCCGCACACAAGGCTACTTGTGAAGATGAAAGCCCACGGTTTCAGTGAGAAAATTTGCATATGGGTACAAGACTTTTTGTCAGACAGAAAACAATGCGTACAAGTTAACAGAATGAAATCCCAGTGGCACAAGTGTTACAAGTGGAATATCACAAGGTTCAGTGCTAGGAACAGTATTACTTGTTATTTACATCAATGATCTGCCAGAATGCATAAAATCAGATGTATTTCTTTTCACAGATGACACGAAATTTTTTTAGAGAAATAAAGGATGATAGTGATGCTAGTATCATACAATCAGACCTCAATGAATTATTCAAATGGAGTGAAACATGACTGCTTAAATTCCACCCTGACAAATGCAAAGTTTTGCCAGTGCTCAATAAAAATAAGTAGCATGTAGAAAATAAATACATAATGAGAAAATACGAAGGAGGAATTACAACACTAGAAAACGTGGACAGCGAAAAAGAAATCAGCGTTACGATAGATCAATATCTAAATTTAGAAAAAAAAACACATCCAAACGAAAATTAACAAAGCCAACCAAATTGTAGGACTAACTAGAAGATCATTTGTACATCTTGACAATAGAACATTTAGCCTATTATTCAAAGCATTAGTCCGTCCACACTTGGAATATGCGAGTAGCATATGGTCACCATATAAGAAGAAAGATATAGAAACAATAGAAAATGTGCAAAAAAGAGCAACAAGAATGTTACCCCAGATGAAGAACTTAAATTATGAGGAAAGGCTTAAGCTGCTGAAAATGCCAACTTTAAAATTTAGACGTATGAGGGGCGACATGATTGAAGCATTTAAAATACTGACTAGATTATACGACAGTATGGTTACTGAAGGAATGCTTGACATCAGAGTTCTTGAAAAGATTTTGATTTTTTCAGACAGTCGGACTGACAAGGGCAAGTTTTGTCAGTCCGAATAATATTTGCTATTCTTATTAATATGAATAATTTTTTTATATATTAATTGAATCTAGACAATGAACAAGAATTCAATGGATGGAGTTATTTAAGAGGAAAACAGTAATCTTTGTCCAGTGGCATCATATACATATTATGTAGGGAAGCTTCATCCTAATTGTGATGTGCTTTTCCAGTGCCCAAAACGTACCTTTGGACTTCAAAATGTTAGTGATTCAGCGTGGTTCGAAAATAAGCCTCTAGGAAAAAATAGGCTAGGAGATCTAATGGTTAAAATTTCAAAAGCAGCTGGGTTGTCAAAAGTGTATACAAATCACTCAATCAGATCAACAACTATTACCCTGTTAAGAACAAATTATTCGTACTAGATCCCTGTTGTTGTTTGGAATTATCGTAAAAGTTGCAACAAATTGTGCACCTCATACCCCTCTCGTCGTGTTGCAACCATGGAATTTTTCAAGCTAATGCTCCTGAAAACAACGATCACGTTTATCTTCATATTTTCTTTTGTCTGCCTTGGTGGCAACATTTTCTTGCTTCCGTTTTACCCCAGCCCAGGTTTAGCGTTTGGGGAGAAAGATATCGGCCATCCGGCCATTACTGAATATTTGTCCTTGACCGGACAAGGTAAATTGCAGAATAGAAAAATAATATCGGAAAAGGGATCTCCTGTACTTGGCGATCACAATACTGGTATAAAAAATTATTCCAGTATTGTAAATTTTTTACAAAAAAAATACAATACTTGTATAAAATCGTATTCCAGTATTGTTAACAATACTGTTCGTAAATAAAAATATGCAATACCAGGATATATAATAATTGATAAAACAACATGTCATAATTTACATTTTATTTATTTTATAGATGATCATACATTTTTGTAGATGGCATCAAATTTTTAATAATCTTTGATGAACAACATGATTTATGAATAATAACATCACATTCACAATATAATATACTAGCACTAGAATTATAAAGAGTCTATCATGTCCATAATAAATATCACTTTTACACAGGATATTGTTCTGAAATATGTATGAGAATGTTTGTAAATGCATTGTCACCTGTGGTACCCCATCTGTCTCTCCACATTCTTTCATCTAGGTATCTGGGTAGTAGATGTGATGACACACCTTTCATCTCTTTAAACTTCTGTTTGGCTTTAGCCCAGTACGACTCGATTGCTTGAGTATGTATGCCAGTTGCAGGATCCACGAAGTTGAGCAAATGATTAACTGTGCCATGGCTAAGCTACAGTTGTGAGCTGATGTTATGGTGCGCTTTCCACTGATCTGAATGGATGATTGTCCCTGGTTTTACAACACGTTGTATAATAGGTAAAAGAGTTGCGGCATCTCTTTTGTCAACAGTTTCCATGTAGGTAATGGCAGGCTTGCTGGATGTATCTGCTAAACCGAAAACCCACTGCTCTTTGCTGGCCCGTCGCCCTCTGTTGTATTTTGATTTGTGATTAAAAAGACTTTCATCAATTTGGACAATCACACCTGGTCCACCTAATTCAACTGGAGTTGATAGTAGTTTAGTGGAGCAGACATCTCTCAAGTATTGAAACATCTGTATTACGGTCTTCTCGCCAATCTGTACTTGTCTTTCTACTGAATTAACTTTTGTTCCTTGACTCCATAGGTATGTGACGTATAACCATTTATCTAAGGTGATGCGAGACCTTTCGAAAAATGATCCAGCACGAATGGTACGGTATGTACGGCATTTCGGACATCTTTGGTTGGCACAGCGCCATCCAAAACCATCTTTAGCAGATGTTGTCGGTCTGGTTACCATTTCCATTGAACTCTGGCATGTTGGACAATTGCACACATCTCCTAGTAGTTTGTGTTGTACATAGTAGTCAATAACTGCTGTTGGATCTTTGCTAATTATTACATTTGGTGCAATATCAGTGAAAAAGTTAGCCATGATGACTTATCTGAATCATCCTTGATATTTGGAACCCTTTATATTTTAAAATTATAGCTTGTGTTGTTGTAACTGAGTTAATACAGTTAAAGCAAGATCAAAGGTATTATTCCTTAAATACCAACTATTTGAAACATCAAAGGACATTAATTAATCCAATTAAAATGGCCCAATTAGGTTGTAATTAAAATTTTATTATTTAACAATTATCATGATTATATTTATATTAGTAATAATCAACCATAAATAATTTTATGTGATTTTAAAATTACATCCAAGCTTATTAATTAAAGAACAAACGATCAAAGACATCCTTTGATTTATTGTTTAAATTATTTTTGAATGTTTATTTTACACTTACTTGTTTATTTTAGTGAGAATGATTTTTCTTGATGAAACAAGATCAAAGTGCTTATACAAGCTGAAGTGAACAAATTCGGCCATAAATATCACCTCTAAACCATTGTCAATTCATTATACAATTGTAAACATGACTGGTATATCATCTTTATTCCCTACTTTTCCAAAGCAGATGTCTATTTTAGATAGAGTTAACATCAATGTAGCAAGACACAAAAATGACTATTTTAAAAACTGGACATCACAGCAACTTGATGACATAGACAACATCACCAGACCCATAGAACCAGTAACGTCAGAAATTTATTCTGAGAGAATTAAGAAAAATGAGGTCAGCCGAAACAAGAAGTTGACTCACTGCATCAATATGGCAACATCAGAGAATGCACCAAACTGGGCAAAAGACTTTCTACAAGAATTGTCGTCGGGGGCTATCAACTCTACAACTAAAGCCAAAGATCAAGCAACCATACTGTGGCGGGAAAATTCATCCAGCTACGACAGCAAAAGAGCCGTCCAAGTGCCATCACAGCAACCTACTGGACATGCTGTAAAACGGAAACGGCAAGATGACGAAACAGAGTACCAGTATCGGAAGAGATTACTTGCAAATACACAAGATAACAATGAAGATGACATCGCTGATGATCCAAATATAGAGACGGCTATCTCAATCAAAAATTCTTTACACAATATTATGAGAATGACCAAACAACAACTACAGCAAAATATCAGCAATTCTCAATAAACTGTGGATGTCCTACGCCAACATACCGTTTTTAAAAACAAAACCATTGAAGATTTGAGAATTTGCCTGATAACAACGGCTGTGTATGAACATTTGAATAATTAACATTATTATTGAAAACTTGCAAACATGTTATCCCAATACTTATATAATGAAATAGTGAATAGTGCTTAAATCAATAAAAAATAAGATAATGTTTTTTTGTGTTTTTTTTGCTTTTGAAAAAGTGTCAATGCATGTTGCCATTTCCTGTCCTACAATACACAATGACAACTTGACACATTGTTATCAATTTATTCCAATATCGTATTCTAGTATTGTTCTAGTATTGTTAATATATACAACACTCCCAAAAAATAACTAATTTAACAATACTGGAACAATACTAGAATACAATACTGGAATATTTTTTTATACCAGTATTGTGCACAATACTAGTATACCAGTATTGTGATCGCCAAGTACAGGAGATCCTCAGAAAGGAAACAAACTTTTAACGGAAATTCTTTACCGGTCCAGCGGACCGACAAAGAATCAATTTTTGTCGGACTTAACATATTTTTGTGGGCCAATCCGACAAAACCGACACTTTTCAGGAACTGACATCAGCAGATCACACATTAGTCCGAGATTCCTCTGTCGTTTAATGGCATTGATAAAGTTGCTGGTAGCCGTTCAACGACAGAGCGTGCTATATACGGAAAACAGCGGATTTGCTTCTCCAACTCTGGGTCAGCACATTTCCACGTTTCGTGGCTATCAGATTTTATTTTCTATCATAAACCTTATATAAATCGCTTCACCAATCATTTTTCTATTCATTCATAAACATCTTACCCTCAGAAAGTGGTGTTACACTCCATTACAGCACGATTTTGCCTTAGATCCTATGATTTCGACATTTGTCTTCCATTTTTCAAACATTTGTCACGTGACTACGAGAAAACTACGATTACCGCAATGTATCATGGGAGATGATTTGCATATAAACAAACAAACAAATATTTTTATTGCCAATCATAGGCGCCTGTTAAGGCAGAACAATTAACATGAAATTTAATACAGTTGATTATATTGATTGGTAATGATTTTAACAGCAAATTTAGTGAATTACAGATAACCATAAGAAAAAAAAAAATGTAGTACCTTGTCCAAAAACAAAAAGGGGGAACGTAACACATGCTCTTTCCGAAGCCCATTGGTAACACTCTGCCATTGAATCTTTTCTTTCCAACACATTCTGTATTATTTCCTTCTGCTCTGCTTTGATCTGTAGATGGACTGTTTGTCCTGCAGAATACGCTTAAATGTATCGTCTTCCATGTGATTTGAATGTTGTTTACGTATGCAAATAATGCTCCAAATAATTTGGCACGCTGCATTAATTAGCTCCCATCATGCAATGCGTTGCTGTCATCATTCAGTTAGTATCACGAGATCACGTGTGTAGATTCGAAAATGGAAGTCAAATGGCGGAATAATAGGATCTAAGGCAAAATCGTGCTGTAATGGAGTGTAACACCACTTTCTGAGGGTAAGATGGTTATGAATGAATAGAAAAATGATTGGTGAAGCGATTTATATAAGGTTTATGATAGAAAATAAAATCTGATAGCCACGAAACGTGGAAATGTGCCGATCCTATTGCTGGTGAGGCAAATTCGATGGTTTCCGTATATAGCACCCTCTGTCGTTGAACGGCTACAAGCAATTTTATCAATGCCGTTAAACGACAGAGGAATCTCGGACTAATCACACATAAGAGGAAATGCACTGAAATTAGTAAAACATTGAAGTAGAAGGGACATCAGGAAAAATAGCTTTACCAACAGAATAGTTTACCAAATCACATAGTGGAAGCAAAAACGATGTTCCAATTCGAAAATAGATTGGACAGACACTGGGAGAACCATCCAATGAAATATGATTTCACAGCAGAGTATGGCCCAACAACCGGAAGACTGGGAGCTGTGAGAAATGATGAAGAAGAGCTACCTATAGAGCCCAGACAGGAGCTGCAGGCAGAATCAACATAAGGTAGCATAAGCCGATAAGGTACCGTAAGGTAAGGTATCGTGTTACTCATCGTAGTGTACTAGCGAGCATCTGAATCTTCAAGATACATTGGTAAATAATACAATGGATTTACTCTCCTGTAGCAATTACACATTACTGACGAAAGCAAAGGGGTTTATATTTACCTCAGAACACGTTAAAACAAGATTATTGAGACCTTCTCCTCGAAAACTCACATTTCCATTAACCGCCATATTTCTACCTCCACACAGAAGAGTTTCGACAACGAGGTTTCCAAAGAAAAGGGGGGGGGGGCACCATATCAGAAAATGTAAATTGAAACATGACAAATAGATTGATTTCACTTGATTTATAACACACAGGACTATACACTGATAGATTTTCGCCAACATTGAAATTGCGTTTTCTCCTGAAAGGTCCAGATCACCGGGAAAATCTACTTTGAAATTTTGAAATTCACAATTTTAAAATGTTTATTACTAGATTCTAGTCCGGTCACTTCGTGAAAAACCTGAAACAAATTGCAAAAGAAAAAATAAAGTAGCACATGATCTTTATATACACATGTTTCTGTTAAAGGGGATGCAATAAAGTTGCTAAAACATCATTTAAATATTATTTTGCAATTTGTTCCCAGTTCGGCTATTTTTATCAGATTGACTGGACTGAACAACCGGTATGTCACGATTTGCCTTTTATTCCCATATTTTCACATTTCCAAACCGATAATGAAACTACTAAAAAATATATATACAGCGGAGCAAAACATCTTGTTGCTATGCGGAATCTGGGAGAATTCAACCTAGACAACGGCAGCTAATAAAATTAAATCTTTACCCCCCCCCTTTTTTGGTGAAATGTCGCGCACCAGGGGGTGTACCGTGTAGGAGCCGGAGGGTGAATTCCTCACTTGTTAAAATGGGGGAGTGTCCCAATACACAAACTTTTACGATATATTGCTTTATGTGCAACATTTCAGAGAGGGAAAAGCAATCAAGGACCTATGCCACAGGTACTTGTTTCTGGTAAAAAAAATATTAGTATCTGGGTATATTTTTTTTTTTACCAGAAACAAGTGCCTGTGACCTATGCCTGTGAGTAATATTACCAGCTTCTTAAAGAAAATGTTTTTGATTCCCAAGTTCTCCGGCTTACCCCGGGATTGACTACTTCTAATTTGAAGCTATTGCCGTATTCTAAACTAGACACATGCTGACAGCTGTTGTCCTATTGGTCAATATACATTGAATTTCACTGTTTCTTTGAGGGATAAGAGGGTACATGACATAGCCAAATACGGAATGTCGTTAGATGTTATAATGGTTTGAAGATACCAAAGGTGTAATCATAAGCATAGTTTTTGGACCCCCCCCCCCTTTTTTTTTTTTTAAATTTCATTCATCATTTTTGTGGACGTTTTTATTATAAACAGTGTTGAACAACTTCAAACATTACCAAAAACTCAATCCGAGATCGATATAAGCCCATTTCTAAAAACACAAAAACCCCCCTCTAGCACAGGCACTTTGTTTCATTCAAAAAATATATGCCCCCTCCTCTTCCTTACTTCAAGGTAAACATCTGCCCTTTACCCCTTCCCCACTTCGCCTCAATATATTTCGCTTATTTGTGATCCTTTCGCTGACCCAATTATATCGTTACACTCCCGAGATATTTCTCTTTTCGACTGCCACATTTAAATATAAATACCGGGCCCCCCTCAGACGAATTGGACAAGAATATTCAGCGAAAGTCGCATTTTCTATTTTTCAGTCACTGAAACGGATACAACCACTTCCGGTTTGCGCTGGATTTTTCATATGCATTCGGAATTCTCTAGACGGCCATGTGTAACAATGCCATCATGAGCATCTCCCCTCAAATGTAAAGTAAGCCTTTAAAATACAGATAATTGTTCCAATGCAGATTATAAACATATGTTCAACTCCAAATTACTGATATTTGATTTTTAAAGCACATTTTTTATATTTTCTAAATCAATTTAGACCGGACCGGAAGTGGCTGTATCCGTTTCAATGACTGAAAAGTAGACGAAGCGACTTTCGCTGAATATTCTTGTCCAATTCGTCTGAGGGGGGCCCGGTATTTATATTTAAATGTGGCAGTCGAAAAGAGAAATATCTCGGGAGTGTAACGATATAATTGGGTCAGCGAAAGGATCACAAATAAGCGAAAAATATTGAGGCGAAGTGGGGAAGAGGTAAAGGGCAGATGTTTACCTTGAAGTAAAGAAGAGGAGGGGCATATATTTTTTGAATGAAACAAGTGCCTGTGTCCTCTAGTCTATTATAATGAAAACGTCCCACAGAAGTGATGAATTAAAAAATAAAAATAAAGGGGGGGTCCACAAATCGGGTATCTATGATCATAAGCCGTAAATCGAAGGACAGACAATACAATGATCAAAAGGACAATCATCAACAAAACACAACACAGAAAACTAAAGATTTAGCCACACAAACCTCATTCAAAACCTGTGGTGAACTTAGGTCGCTCCGGAACAGTAGCAGTTCCTGCTCTTACTCTTGTCAAAAATCTGGAGATAATTAATAAAAGAGGACACATAAGGAAGAAGGGATATGATTGTGACTAAGACAAACGGAACATATCCATGATCACCTGCGGGGCCGTAGCTATAATCCGACAGTCCGATAGTCCGACAAATGCTTTATTTCTTTGAAAGTTAACACTATAACATATGTAATATGGGGCCAGAAACCGAACTGTTTACTTACCAAAGAAAGGTCCAGAACATCGGAAACACGATATCATAGACGGACAAACAATTGGCAGGGCCACACAAGAACTCAAAAAAACACATACATGTATATGAACAACACGGATTCCATAAAAACCTGGATCCAGTCGTGACGAACCGGTAGTGTAAGTATCCCGTATATGTTTTAGTAGCGACTACTTCAGGCTTTGTTCAAGTAGCGTGCAGCCGATGTACTTTATACTCGTGTTTTCATTCGCAAATTTCCAACCATCTTCGAAAAATCCCAGAATTATGTCCGTCCGTCCGCCATGCAAATAAGCAACCTCGCCTTAATCAAACTTATGAAAGTTTTTAAAAATAATTTGGCCAAAAATGATATGGATATGGGCCATTCATTTTTTTACGCCCGTCAAAATACGGGCTCAATATGGCATACCGCTGTTCGTCCGTCCGTCCGTCCACGCCTCGTACGATAACATCTCTCACTTGTTCCCCCTTTTACTGATAGGTCACGTCGTGAGATACATTGTATTGATAAAAGGGGGAGCAAGTGAGAGGTGTGATTTTAGTCAGTTTGGAAAACGCCAGTTTTCATATGGTATATACAATTAATTGGTTTTAAAAATGCAGCATATTAATTACTGTTCCCACGCTGAGCAACTGACCTTCAATTGTCACAAAGGGGGGGGGGGGGGGGGGGGGGGGGGGGGTATAAGGGGTCACTTAGGGACAATTCCTTCAATCGTAACTTTTTATATATGCACTTGTCGTAGAAGGCGACTATAGCAGGGTCACCCGTCGGAATCCCGGGGAATAAAAATAGGACCAACTTGTCGTCGGAAAAGACAGAAAAACAAGTTCCCGTGTTAAGTCATTGCCCAGTGTTGACCCATCCCAGAGTCCCCTCTTTCTGATTTTTTGTTACAAACTTTTCTCATCCTGAATATGACTGAAATATTGCTTGCTGGACCTTAAGCAATCAATCAATCAATCAATCAATCAATCAATCAATCAATCAATTCGCATACATTATTGCATCCAGCTCTATTGATGTGTCGACATTGCTTTTTAACATAAATATTCCATGATAAAGGGGGGGGGGGGGGGGGGGGGCATGGGTACGCTCTTCTTTTTGTCTTTTCCTTTTTTTTGTATTTCTTTTTTTTTGTATTCATTTATTTCATCTTTCTTTTCAATAGTGACTTTTCTTGGCTGTACTCGGGCTACAAGCTACTTGAATAAAGCCTGAAGTAGTCGCTACTAAAAAATATACGGGATACTTACACTACCGGTTCATCACGACTGGATCCAGGTTTTTATGGAGTCCGTGTTGTTCATATATGTGTTTTTTTGAGTTCTTGTGTGGCCCTGCCAATTGTTTGTCCGTCTATGATATCGTGTTTCCGATGTTCTGGACCTTTCTTTGGTGAATAAACGGTTCGGTTTTTGGCCCCATATTACACATGTTATAGTGTTAACTTTCAAAGAAATAAAGCATTTGTCGGACTATAGGTCGGACCCCATCACCTGCTGTGACACAGATATTCTGTAAGGTACCCAAGTTATGATGTTGACAGTAAAGCAGTTGAAGTAATGACTTATAACTTAACCACTAGGAACCCTTGCTTCCGTAGCTTCCTTGTTAGCAGCAACCTCCTATCAAAGAAATCCTGATAAGAGCCACAATAAGATATCAATTGGATATATATTCTCCATATCCAGGTGCTGCTGGATATATATGAAACAAACAAATCATTTTAATTAGACTGTACTTTTTTAACTGCTATTTCTAAGTATTTACCACTTACTGTCTTAATACCAAATTATTTAATTCATAATTGAGGAAAATGGCGAAATACATGATTGCTTGACATTAAAAGAAATAAAATATCCAGAAACCAAAGTTGTGTTATCTATTTGATCTTACTTTAAACTAGAGTTTCCCATCATATGGTATGTCTATGACAGCATATGCTAAACTCTGATTGTAGCTAAATTTAATTCTAATTAATACTGGGACATTCATTTAATTGCATCTCAAATTTTGGTTCATAAGAAAAAGATTTAAAAAATCCCCCTGTAATTGCCTATGGTAAACATTGAAGGCTCATATGATTGATAGTGGTTTAACACCAAATCCAAGTGGGTAGTAACTAGTATTCAAGCTCTATTCATGATGAAAACAAGTTTACAAACTATAAATCATTTAAGAATGAGTTCAGGTGGAACTAGATTGCATTAGAGTCGAAGCATTCATTTAAAAGTACATGTATACAGGAGTTGTGTATTTGATTTGTCTCAAACAACTAGTCTGGACATCCATTTTTATTAGTATTATTTTGGGCATAACTCTGAAACGATAAAAGTCAGATACCTAAAAATCAAGCTTGACCTGTATTTTTTCAATAAAAATGTAATTCCAAAATATTAGTCAAAATCGCATGTCAGATAATGGTGGAAAACCAAAAGTTACATCATCAGCTGTAATGGTCATCTTGGATAATTGACCAGGTCAGCAGTTTTCAAAGAGGATCACCCAAATGAGTATTTGGACCAAATTTCGTTTCATTCCATCAAGTGGTTCTGAAGAAGATTTTCAAAGATTTCCAATTTTTAAACTATTCAGAAGTCATGGCAGCCATCTTGGATGTAGGGCAAGATCACCAAACATAATTTTGGTAGATGACCATCCAAGTTTTGTCCAATTTGGCCCAGTAGTTCTTGAGAAGAAGATCAACAGACGACAGTGTCAATGATGGGAAAAGCTCACATGAGCATTTGGCTCTGGTGGGCTAAAAATATCCTAAGCCACTGTGGGGATAACCACAAAAATGTGCCAGGGTTAACCTAGTTAGTGGATAGTAAAGATACATTTATGGAGACAAATGCCTAGACTCTTCACTTGAAATCCATATAATAACATGAGAAAAAAAAAGTGACCAAAAAAAAACTAGTTATTGTGTTTATATGTATACAATAACTGTATTTTTGCTATTTTATCTTTTTTCTGTTGAGGTCAGTCTGTAGACTAATAAAATGGTTTTTGTGCAATAAATGTATTACTAAATTAGTTGACAAACCCTTCTGAATAAAAAAAAAAGATCCTTGTTGATATTGATTTGGGTATTGCAGCCCTTGTCTGTTTCCAACAAGAGGCCCCAAGATGCAAAAATGGGCATTTCTGTTTGGTTTTATTGTACTTAGGAGAGTTTATTGTTGATTTGATTTTTATGTCAAAAACAGTAATAGCTACATAACAATGCTATGTATTTTTCTGAAAGTCAGTTTTCTAAGAATTCAATAAAAAAAAAAATTCAAAATTGGATGAACAATAAACTATCCAGTATCCACGTACAAAAACCAAAGCATTAATTTTTGCACCTTGTGGCCTCTTGTTTGTAAACGGGTACATGTAGGTCTACAATGTCCCAATTCCATACCAATCTTTATTCTGTGGCAATGATCTTTTTTGTTTAAATTTAGAAATTGGTCGCCTAGAACTAAAGTTATTGCACGAAAACCATTTTGTCTATAGACCAAAGACAATACCATAAAACAATACTTTTGTGGTTGTATAAAACCCACAAGATTGCTTGAATATCATAGAAGAAGCCTATTAATTATGTAGAACTTCTATCAGTCATGATTTCAGATATAAATTAAATATCGGCCAATCACAACACGATTACAATATAGTTTCAATCTGAACAAAAAGTACAATTTAGTTTTAAAGTGCAGTGCCAATTTTGGTTTCATTTCACTCATTAGTGCCAGTAGATTGAAATGTGAAACCATTTAGTGTACAAATAAACTGATAAATAAATGTCATCTTCCCGAGTCAGGTGAGATGCAGATGTGATATAACATATCTGTAGTTCAGATATTTGTAAATAAATTTTAGTTCAATCAGTTTTGTAAAGACAATATTATAAATTATAAATGGGAAAATAATTAACAGAATATATTGGTATTTTTTCCTTCATTTGTATACAGTTGCATGTGTATGAACTGGTTCTGGGTTGTTTGTTAAAATGAGTGATTATTGTTAACCTCAAATGAGCAATTTTTAAGCAATTTCATGGCAAGAACAATTTACCGGTATGTTCAATGAAATGATGAAGTCCGCTTTCTACAAGGCCAACACACAAGTTGGATTTTTATAGTACTGGCTCACTGAAACAGCAGTCCACTGGTAGACATGTCACTCCACTTGGACACATTATTCTGAAGCCGAGCCAACCAATCTTTGCTTGACTTACTCCTGCATGATTAGCAGAGAAGAAAAATAAATGCCAATTTGTCTTTGGTTTGACCCCACAATCTATCACACTCAAGGAAAGCACCCTAACCATTACAGGGGCCATTGTCCTGGTCATTATCGTATGTTAGTTAGATTTACAACTACCTGTGCAATCAGTGCCCATTACCACTAAGGTTGTGATTTCGAACCCCGTTGGTGTACTTGATGTGATAAAACTTGCGACAGGTCGGTGATTTCCTCCAACAATAAACACCATAAACCAAAATCTAACCATTACACTACCGATGCGGTTCCTGCAGATATCTGTATATTCAGCAAGCGAAATATTTAGTGTAACTAGTGTTTCTACTGTCGGAGCACGTGGATGACTGAACTGAATAACAAAACATCAATATTCAAACCCTGGTCATATCAAACAAGACGCCATGTAATCATCATGGTACTTTGATTTTTTTTTAAATGTCCAAAGATGATACCCGATATACTGTAGCTTTGTTGGGAGTCACCGCTGTGGTCGTGATCGTAAGGTACAAATGTAGTTGGATATATAACTATCTATACAAGTAGAGCCTATTACCTCTTAACGTTGTGATTTCAAATCCCGTTCAGGTGAGGTGTACTTGATACAACATTACATTGTATGTGATAAAGTTTGTCAGTGGCTTGCAAATGGGTTTCTCCGGTTTGTTTCACCAATCGCCACGATATACGGTAACTGAAATAATGTTGAAAGTCGCGTTGAGCAACATACCCAATTTCAGTTGTTCAGTTCTCCCAAGTCTTTGTGTTGATAAATATAACAGAAGGTGATGCTCTGATATTCTGAGTGTTGTGGACCATTATCGTCGTAGTTGTGATCGTATAGTAGTTGGATTTTACAACTACCTGTACAATCAGTGCATATCACCACTAAAGTTGTGAGTTCGAACCATGTTCATGGCGAGGTGTACTCGATACAACCTTATGTGATAAAAGTTTGTCAGTTTTCTCCACCAATAAAACTGACTGCTACGATATACATGTAACTGATATATTGTTGAAAGTGGAGTTCAAACTCCATAAACCCAAACCCTGTTTTAATTTTTTTCCATTAAAAGTGGAAAAAAATACCATGATACACATATTGTACATCTACACACCAGACTTAAAAACAATAAAAGAAGATACCTAAACTAAGATGAAAAGCAGTAATATAAGTTGTTTTTCTTCAAATTACCTGAAAAATGAAAGAAGATACCTAAACTAAGATGAAAGGCAGTAATATAAGTTGTTTTTCTTCAAATTACCTGAAACCAACACTAAGAAATTCCCAATCCTATATTTGTGTTTGTCCTTGTATTGAATGTAACTGTTGCATAATCTTACACAGGTGAATTCAACCTGATAAATTTTGTAAACATTAATTTCTCAAAACTAAATTTGATTTCGAATTAGTAATCAAAACACTTAATTCAACAAACATGATTCCTAAAATGACTGTACACTTACGAAATATACAGTACTTCAACACTTTGTAACTGTCTTCTTTTATCCATTTAAAAAAAAATTTACAGTCCAATATATTTTCTTTCAATAGGAGTGTTTGCCGTGATGTCATGATGTCATAAGGCTTGCGAATTTACCTGTCTGGTTGGCAAGAAATGGAAAATTTCCATTGTCTTTCATTGAAGACTCAACTTTAAATTGTCATTATTTTTTTGTTATTTAAGATAATTCAATAATTCTTTCAGAAGTGAAAATTATATAGAAAGAACTAATTCACAATGAAGGTTTGATAAAAATATCCAGAATAAAAGGATTGGAAATTCAATCTTGTTTTATTTAGTTTTGAAGTGTAAAAATGCATTATTTCATATTAGAATTATGAATTTATCATATCAAAATTAAAAAATGTAAACTGACAGAAAAAATATGAATTTTCTTAAGTCTCTAAAACAATTAACAGAACCAAAATTGGTTTGGAAATAAAATATAAAGGTTTAAAAATTTGTTATTTTCCTGTCAATTACTTTATTGTTTTATTGCCAACCAAGTACTTGTTTATTGTCATGCAAATTAATGAATATGACATCACTAATGAGATCGGTGAATACTCCTATAGAAATAATAAATCCCAGTAATATGTTTATCACGAACATTCAATCTGTATAATCTTAAATGCAACATGTGTATCACCACCTGTTCATAAACTATAGTAATATAATAACAAAGTCATGTATAAATTTTGCTAGATTTATATTAATTTAATATTCTTGGCATTTTTCTTTTTTTTTTTAATGTTTTTTATACAATTTTTATAACAATTAAAATACCCTAATCAAGGCTTAAAAATGCTTTGCCATTTTATATAATATAACAACGCATTTAAACACATACACATAAATAACAAGGAAAATTGATTTCGAGATCATTAGGGACATGAAACAATTGATGAAAGACATTTGTTTTGCACAATTACAAAAATAACTGTGAATAATGTACAAAAATTCAGTCCCATTATATGGTTGTGGCATTTCAATTGATCAAAATATCATTAAATGATATATATATCACTAAAAAATATCTTTGAGGTAAAACAAGCATTTTGATCTTTAAAAATTCACACTCTCAATAATAAGTCAATTGCAAGCACAACTACCATATTTAACAACCATTTTCCTCGAAATGTTCACATGCATTCACAAATGAAGTTTCATCCATAAAAATACTGCACAATAATTATTTGTTCCCATTTTCACAGTCCGTTGAGATTAAAATGAGGTCGTAATCGAAATACTGGAATAAACAATGAACCATGAGTGTTTGAAACCATGATTTTGCTTAGCCCTGAACTAATGTTGGCATTTGCTGGAAATTGTCTCTTGTAATGAACACTTGCCCTTTACACCTTTGCTGCAATGATTTGTTGAGGGCGGCAGGACTAGTAAGATCTGAATAGAATGAGTTGATTCGGACGGTTCCATCAAATACAATTCCTATACTTCCATTTTCACCAAGTCTGTACGATACTTCCTTTGGGTCCACCCACATTGTTAGTTCTTTTGGCAATACTTTTTCTAAAGCTTGCTGATTCAACCCACACGATAATCCTGCTTCTCTTATTGTTGGATCCATATTGTGATTCAATCTGATACATCGATATCCACTTCCTTTGCATGGTTTCTCTGGGAACCAGTGATTCTCATATTTTAGTTGAAGTAATTGTAGTAACGAGGTTCTGAAAATATTTAGCTGCTCTTCTGTTACATGTTTTGAATTCCTGATAAAGTTCGACAGAAAATCAACGGCACTCCTCAATTCAATTTTCATACTTTTATTGTCATAAAACTAAACCCCAAAAATAGTGTAATTTTGTCTTTTCTTTCTGACGACAGCTGTCAATTTCTCCAAAAGTTTTGTACTTAAAAACGTCCTGTAACTTTACAATTTCTGAGGAATACTGCTTTATGAATGACTTTTTCAGACTTACTTCTCAAAACTTTCCAAGACTTTGTCACTTCAAGCAACTTTAGATGTTATTTTCCCGACCTTTCTTTGTTCACTTCTTCAGCTGTAATGGCTACGACTGTTGTGTACAATCGCTCTAAAAATCCATTACGTCAACAATATGCAGATAATTATTCATACGTTAAGCCAATGAAATCGACAAACGTCATAATTGTTTTCCAAATATGGAAAATCTTAAAATAGATTACCTTCGCGTCATAACCAGTTGTAACCTATTTCTTTCGAGCAAAACAAAAATAAACAACTCATTTTAATGACAAAGGAGGCATATTTGGGATATAAATTAAGGCCCATGGAGGGTATTTAAAGGCTCAATTATAATTACAATGAGGTTAAATATGAATGCTGATGAATAAGAATACGAATACTTTATTTTGCCAATCACGACGCAGAATAATCGATAATAACTAATTTAGTAATTACACAATAATACAAAACCGTAAACAATATACGTCATTTTCGTTCTTGATTACAGACAACTGAAACAAATAAGAAATCGACAATACAGATTATTTTTTATTTATTTATATATCTCTAAATGAATATATCTATTTCTAAAGGAAATATTATTTCGAGACATTACACTATGTTCATGATGAATGCAAAAAGTCACAACAGAATATTCTATAACATTCTATTCTATTTTCTGCAGTGGTCGAATAATCAAAGTAGATTATTTATGATTAATACTGCTGTAAAAACAAACAGAGAGCCCATATTTTATACTGGAACAGTAAAACAATATAATACGACTTTTTTGGAATTTATTTCAGAAATAATTTTCTAATTAGCAAATAGTAATCATCGCCTTTCATCGGTCTATGAAAAAAAAAACTAATTATGTCAAAATGAGTCGCTAAGTGTATCGAATTAATTTGGTGTCCGTCTGACATTGATACTTTCAGGAGGATGGCCGATATCTGTTGTCATGTACACGATCCACGGTTTTTTGCTCAATATAACGGAAACGATAACATTTTCTATCAATTTGACGCTAACAGAGTAAGAATACCATAGACATACAAAATATTAAACATGTCTCTGATAATACAAATCGTTTTTACTCGAAATTATTATACCTAGTAAGTTACATTGAACAGGATGTATTTAAACTTTCACATAATAAACAGTTGAAGGCGACTAAAATATAATAATAATATTAATTTAAGTACTGAAAGGAAGTATAAAAGGGAAAATTGAATAACTTTGTAATTAGAACGAAGGGATAGTCTTAATGGACATGTTTTTCTCTCTCTCTCGTTTAAATATTTCTCTATATTTCATAGATTGACGTAGTTTAATGATTACAATGCAGTTCATGTTAAAATATCAATATAACCTATTTACCTTAATCTTTCTTCTGATAAAAATATTTTAATAAAAATAAAGGGTAAACGAGTGTTTGTGATTCATTTAATCTTCTTTCTGTACTTGTAAAATGTGTGAATGTAATAAATACAAAAAAGTGGATGGTGTTACAAAAATCTGATTTAAATTTAAAAAAAAACTATTTAAATAAAATACATTTTTGTTGTATATTATTGATGTAAGATGAACAACTTCTAGTATTCGTTGATGTGTTCTCTCAGAAATTTGTCATTTTATATG
Source organism: Bathymodiolus brooksi (assembly GCA_963680875.1). Lineage (NCBI taxonomy): Eukaryota > Metazoa > Mollusca > Bivalvia > Mytilida > Modiolidae > Bathymodiolus > Bathymodiolus brooksi. The sequence continues at coordinate 63,886,767 of OY804575.1, forward strand.
ACGAGAAGTCAACGGGAGATAACTCTATCACAATTATAGAGTTCAAGAAAATAAGAGTTGTCTTTTCAGTTATTACTTAGTTGGTGGTTCGAGATATATAAACTGACTGATATACCATACCATGGAAGTTTTGTCACTCCCAGGCCACGACAAAGTTAGGGTAATGGGAGAAGTAGTAAATAAAGTCCGCGGAACTAAATATTATATGAACACAACACTGTCACCGTTGTCTCAGATGTGGACACGATCTATCGCAATGTCTTTATTTAACTCCCTTATTTTATCAGGTTCCTGTGCATTCCCCACAAAAAGATATACTAGTAGTGTAGAAGAAACGTTTTACTCAAGTAATATGGATGAGGTTATGGTGTTTAATGCCACTTTTCAGTTATTTCGTGGCGGTCAGTTTTATTGGTGGAGAAAACCAGAAAAAACACCGACCTGTCGAAAGTCACTGACCAACTTTATCACATAATGTTGTATCGAGTAAACCTCACCATGAGCGGGATTCGAACTCACTTTAGTGGCGATAGGCACTGATTGCAAATGTAATTGTAAATCCAACTACCATACGATCACGACCACGACGGCCCTTACCACTCAAGTTATAGAATAGAAATAGAAATAGAAATAAGTTTATTAACCAAATCAGGGCCCCAGGAGGGCATATACAAATAACAATTATGATTGATACACAACAACAATACATCAAACTAAATATTCGCGGTGAAATATCAATAATTGTGGTGCAGTCACACTCGGGCAGGAAAAGAGATATATGCACATAAACGTACCACACTTACTCACATATATAGAATAGAATATAATATATTTTATTGCCTAATCATAGGGCCCACATGAGGCATCATTAACAATACAAACATTCATGATTGATAAATGAGACATACACACAAAAGAAAAAGGACATAGTTTAAGGTTTTTATATTTCTAAAAATATAAATATAATTATTATTATTTAGTGGATTATGTTCTGGTTTGTCCCCTATATCTCAGATCCAGTGTGAAACTTTACATATGTTGCATATTCCTTAACAAGTAGTAAACCTGCTAAAAACACCAAGGAACGGTGCTTCTGACACACCCCATCTGTTAATTGCATTTTCTCACAATTATATAGTAAATAATTATGTATAATATTAAATACTTATCACATACTATATATAAATAAAAAAAATAAAAAAATAGTTATTTATTATATCTATTATTATTATTGTTATTCATTCGGATGTGTCACCTCGTGTTTAGAGCAGGAGAACTAGTTGGAGTATGAGGGGGGGGAGGTGAGAGAAAACATATACATATATCAGGTGATTCATCACCAATCTGCAAGAGACACCTTGAGTCGATGCTAAAAGGAATAAAGTCCTACTTGTGTCTAGTGCAGACCGGCCATGTTGATATAGAAGAATTTCGATGTGGAAGGAAAGGGGAGAGACACACAAACATGTAATATTGTTTGGAACATGGAAAGGGATCAGAGCTTTTGGATAACCATCAGCAAGCATCAAAGGACGATGCCAAAAGGGGGCCGTGGCTATAATCCGACAGTCCGATAGTCCGACAGTCCGATAGTCCGACGGTCCGATAGTCCGACAAATGCTTTAAACTGATGAAAGTTTTGAAAAATAATTTGGCCAAAGATGATATATTCGTAATTTCAGGATATAGGCCATTCATTTTTATTCGCCCGTCAAAATACCGGCTTATTATGGCATACGGCTGTTCGTCCGTCCATCCACGCCTCGTACGATAACATCTCTCACTTGTTCCCCCTTTTACTGATAGGTCACGTCGTGACATACATTGTATTGATAAAAGGGGGAGCAAGTGAGAGGTGTGATTTTAGTCAGTTTGGAAAACGCCAGTTTTCTTATGGTATATAAAATTGGTTTAAAAAATGCAGCATATTAATTACTGTTCTCACGCTGGGCAACTGACCATCAATTGTCACAAAGGGGGGTGGGGGGGGTGGGGGGGGGAGATGGGCGTATCATGGCACAGTTGTTTATTTTGTCATATTCCGATGCTGTTTCTTTCCGTGATATAAGGGGTCACTTAGGGACAATTCCTTCAATCGTAACTTTTTATATACCGGTATGCGCTTGTCGTAGAAGGCGACTATAGCAAGGTCACCCGTCGGAATCCCGGGGAATAAAAATAGGACCAACTTGTCGTCGTCGGAAGAGACAGAAAAACATGTTCTCGTGTTAAGTCGTTGCCCATGTTGACCCATCCCAGAGTCCCCTCTTTCTTATTTTTTGTTTACAAACTTTTCTCATCCTGAATATGACTGAAATATTGCTTGCTGGACCTTAAGCAATCAATCAATCAATCAATTCGCACACATTATTGTATCCAGCTCTATTGATGTGTCGACATTGCTTTTTAACATAAATATTCCATGATAAAGGGTGGGGGACACTGGTATGCTCTTCTTTTTGTCTTTTCCTTTTTTTTTGTATTAATTTATTTTATCTTTCTTTTCAATAGTGACTTTTCTTGGCTGGACTCGGCTACACGCTACTTGAATAAAGCCTGAAGTAGTCGCTACTAAAAAATATACGGGATACTTACACTACCGGTTCATCACGACTGGATCCAGGTTTTTATGGAGTCCGTGTTGTTCATATATGTATTTTTTTGAGTTCTTGTGTGTCCCTGCCAATTGTTTGTCCGTCTATGATATCGTGTTTCCGATGTTCTGGACCTTTCTTTGGTGAGTAAACGGTTCGGTTTCTGGCCCCATATTACACATGTTATAGTGTTAACTTTCAAAGAAATAAAGCATTTGTCGGACTATCGGACTGTCGGACTATCGGACTGTCGGACTCTCGGACTGTCGGATTATAGGTCGGACCCCTGCCAAAAGGCATATTTTCTTTCTCATGCTCAATGCAGGTCATCCAGTTTGCAGATCTCCAATTCCATTTAATCAAATAGTTTTTGATAAAAGATATTGACAAAGATATCTGAGTATAGTTGGGTCTTCATTATTTAAGATCCATATGAGTTTACATTTGTCATCTAAATTTTGAAAATTTTGACACTCAGATGTCAAATATGTAGTAAACATTTTCCTATAGTTTGCATGGCAAGTACAATGAAGTAAATAATGGATCTCATCTTCTACCTGACCCGAAGTGCACCTGCAGCAGTTTCGGTTTTCCCGGAGAGTACCCTGGTACCATCCTATTTCTATTTGCAATTTGTGATCTGATATTCTTAATTTGGACAACCTTCTTCTCTGCTCAAAATTTTTAATGATTGACAAATAATTTTCATATCCAAAATTGTTTTTTTTTTTTTTTAAAGTTCATAATTCTCCCTCTTTAAGTGAATGGGCTTGTTTTGTCCACAATTCCAAATAGTGTTGTTTTACAATTTTATTGCATTTATATTTAAAGGTTGATGTTTTGTCTGTCAAGAAATTAGTTAAGCTTGGCATATTTTGCAAAATATGTTGTACGGAGCCATACCATGATGGTTGCTTGCCTTCATATCAACTTTAATACAGACTTTGTTTTTAATTAATTTAAGGTAACATATGTCTAAACCCGTGTTCATCAACAGTCCCCTTTAAATACACAATTCTTAGTTCAATTATCAAGAGACTAATACAATCAGGCAATACTTTGTGGAATAAAAAAGTATATTCTATATTTACAGATATTCAAACTAAATATAGAATGTCCAAATAGCAAGAACACTCACAACATTCAGTAAAGTTTTAGGAATAGTGGAACTAAAATTATAGTCTAGAAGAAAATTGAAAGTCAGTGCAACAATCATGGTTTTGGAGCTTTACCATAGATGGTGGGGGCAGTTGTGGTCGTGATCATATGATAGTAGGATTTACAACTACCAGGCTGTGCAATCAGTACCTAATATATCACCACTAAAGTTGCATATTCGAACCCAGTTCATGGCGAGGTGTACTCGATACAACATTATGAGATAAAGTATGTCAGTGACTTGTGACAGGTCAGAGGTTTTCTCCGGGTACCCTGGTTTCCTCCACCAATAAAACTGACCGCCACAATATAACTGAAATATTGTTGAAAGTGGCGTTAAACACCATAAACCAACCATAGATGGAGTTTTTCAGTATATCAATTAAAATTATCAAAAACAAGGATGCTCAACATATTAGCTATGCGTAAGTGTTAACGAAGCCCACGGTATCATTTATTGACTTGATTTTATTTCACTTGTTGAAAGTGGCGTTAAACACCATAAATCCATCTCAACCTCAATCATAAACCTTACAGTACACGAAAAAGAATATGTTGATAAAACAAGAGACAGATTAAGACTATGTACCACTGAATCGGCACATTATTGACAAAACAGTCTTAGATTGATTTAAGTTGTGTTTTACGTATTTGTCGTACCAGTTATTGCCCTTTTTGTTATTAAGGTGACTCATCTGAAGAGTGACGTCAACAGGTAAAAATAAAAGGTAAATCTTTAGAAATTTAAATTGTGTAAGGATGAATAATGCGTTTTACAACGATGTTTATACATTTATTTACTGACGTCCCAGATTATATGTATATATGAGGTAAGTGAGGACTATGGGTGTGATAAAAATATACAATCTTTTTATTACCCTCAACAAATCGGATACAATATGTCGTTGTACACTCTCTGGACATATTTTTTTGCGTTTCTGGTTTCATGTACATGTTCAGCAACAATGGGGTACTGAAGCCAGGGGAGGGGATATCTCTGGGTATTGAAGCCAGGGGAGGGGATATCTCTGGGTACTGAAGCCAGGGGAGGGGATATCTCTGTGTACTGTATAACGAGTTGGTATACATTTTGAATATTTTTCACGAAATTTTGAAACTAGCTAGAATAGGGGAAAGTTATATATTATTTCTGTATTACTTTTAACCACCTACTTTTGGTTTCATTTTTATGTTTTGATATCCGAACGGTATTGGATTAAGATGAATGTAAGACCAGAAACATGTAAAACAATTTAAAGGGATATTAAAGCTCATTTTGGTAATTTTTTGTATCTCATGAAAACTTGCAATTGGTTCAATAAATGATATTTATGAAACATTAACCCGGTTTTTATCAATGAAACTTTGTGAAAGTGACATAATTCGTTGATAATTCTGTCGGGATAATGTCATTACTCCGACACTCAATACTCCGACAGTCATTACTCCGACACTTATTACTCCGACAATCATTACTCCGACTCTTAATACTTCGACAGTGACCGATAGTCTTTGCAATTCTGGCGCTTTTAGCAATCCAAATGCAGTACGGGACTGCCCATTTAACTTGAAAGGGGCATGGTTTTTATCCCGGAGTCGGAAGTTTTTTTCGTATGCAGCGCTATTGTTTTTAAAGCTTTTCAGCGCGGCCCAACAAAATATTTTTTACAAAAGAAAATATTATTTCATGTAGATCTAATAAAAATGCTTTCTCTGATTAGTTTGTTTCTCCGATTGCCGTCATATTTTCCTCAAAATTCAGAATAGCACAATTAGAACGCACAATAAAAATGCAAGAAAAATACCTAGACTTAAAGGACAACAAAAATACAACACTAGAGAGGCAATTCCTGGTGAACACTCGCTATTACTGACAGTTAGCTACGAACCGTCTACCGACTGATGTAAAAGAATCATGCATACCAGTACTAGATCAAGGAATTGAGTGAAAGGATATATTGTATTTTTGCAATCCTCTTTGTTCCATAAGCTTAGGGTTAAGTGTAACATACTGTTAGGTTGTACTTCTGCAGGGGACACCAATGGACGGTGCTTAAGGAAATGTAGCATTCTAAAGCCTACACTCCTCCTCGTGTCCAGTGCAGAAGAACAAGTATAACATATGCATAAATAAAGGGAATGTATATACCAAATATAATAGTTAAAAGTTTTCATGTTGTTTTTCTGCAAGGGACACCAAGGGACGGTGCTCAAGGAAATGTAGCATTTTAGTGCTTACACTCCTCCTCGTGTCCAGTGCAGATGAACAATATGTTATTATCGTGTAGTTTCAAAATTGAATGAATTGATAAAAATAAATATGAGCTTTCATGTTGTCATTCTGCAAAGGGACACCAAGGGGTGTTACTCAAGAAAATGTAGCATAATAAAGCGTACACTCCTCCTCGTGTCCAGTGCAGAAGAACAAGATGAAATAGAAATGTCAGAAAGTAAAATTTCGCATGTCATTAACCACAAGAATATCTCTTCTATACTTAAGTTTTGGAAGTTGATACATGTCATCCCAACTATACTAAAAAGGTCTTGCCTAGGTTTATCATATTTTGAACAAGACATTAAAAAATGCATTTCATCCTCAATTTCCCATATTTCAGAGCAATATAATAAAACATGTTAAATGGTATGGTCAAAAACATATGTCCTAAGCGACGTCGCTAAGTAAACATTGACGCGCAGGAACACTGAAAACATAGTTCATCTAAATTTTCGACTATATCTTTTATTTTCGTCAATGAAATAAATATAATAATCAATTGCACGCCGTGAATATTGAATATATGATCACTCGTGCTGAAACGCATTCAGATTAAACTCGTGCGCGTAACAAGTTCCGCACACTCGTTTAATCTGATGCGTTTTGCGGCACTCGTGATCATATTTTCGATATCCACTCCGTGCAATTATCCTATAGTTGTTTGGAGTTGCGATTAGAAAGGATATGATGAAACAGTCCGGGATGCATGGTCGGAGTATTAATGAGTGTCGTAGTAATGACTGTCGGAGTTATGAGTGTCGGAGAAATAACTGTCGGAGTTATGACTGTCGGAGTTATGACTGTCGGAGTAATGAGACGACCCCATTCTGTCATATCTTGCGGTCTTTGCCTTGAATTAAATTTTTGCTCCCTTTCGACCCTTTTAAGTGATATTTTAACGATATTAGGGATTATATGGGCGTGCAACGTATTTTTGGATTGTTTTTACAATTAAATTGAAAAGAAACAACCTTCGTCACGAGTTGAAAAAATATATGTTAAAACGAGCTTTAATATCCCTTTAATGCAATAAAATATTGTCGGTTGTTTTTGATTTAATGGTTTCAATCACAGGCGCATGGGGCATGGATTTCGTTTCCTCCTCCCCCCTTTTCTCTACTACCCCCCTTTTTTTCAAAATTTTCATATAAATCATTCCTTTTTCAAAATTTTCATAATCTTTCGTTTTTTCTTCATTTGACAATATCAGTAGACGTCATACATCATGAATAATACGTGTATTCTGTGTCCACAGTTTTTCGACTGATACAGTATAAAAACTGTGGACATAGAATACACGTATTATTCATGATGTATGAGGTCTGCTGATATTGTCAAATGAATAAAAAACGAATGATTATGAAAATTTTGAAAAAGGAATGATTTATATGAAAATTTTGAAAAAAGGGGGTAGTAGAGAAAAGGGGGGAAGAGGAAACGAAATCCATGCCCCATGCGCCTGTGATCCTATATAGATACTAATTATTAGTAGATCTATATAGGATCATATAGGGTCGACACATGCAATTTGAAGTTAACATAAGATTGTATGAATATTGACACGAACAAGTTAAAATAAGGAAAAAGAGATGAAATAATAAAGAAATAAAGAAATTTTATTGAAAATAAATTTGCAAACAGAAAGTTAGAAAAAGGGGGGGTCCGTGCCACGAGCGCCTGTGGTTTCAATTAACACGATGGTGCGAATGAAGTATCCCGTAAAACGATTCATGATTTATATATTTTACCATGATAAAATTTTCTTTCAATTTGACACTAACGGTAGGCGGTAGCCACAGGCACATGTTTCATTCAAAAAATATATGCCCCCTCCTCTTCCTCCCACTTGTTTCATTAAAAAAATATATGCCCCTTCCTCTTCCTTACTTCAAGGTAAATATCTGCCCTTTTCCCCTTCCCCACTTCGCTTCAATATTTTTCGCTTATTTGTGATCCTTTCGCTGACCCAATTATATCGTTACACTCGCGAGATATTTCTCTTTTCGACTGCCACATTTAAATATACCTACCGTGCCCTCTCAGACGAATTGGACAAGAATATTCAGCGAAAGTCGCTTCGTCTACTTTTCAGTCATTGAAACGGATACAGCCACTTCCGGTCCGGTCTAAATTGATTTAGAAAATATAAAAAAAGGTGATTTAAAAATCAAATGTCAGTAATTTGGAGTTGAACATATTTTTATAATCTGCATTGGAACAATTATCTGTATTTTAAAGGCTTACTTTACATTTGAGAGGAGATGATCATGATGGCATTGTTACACATGGCCGGTCTAGAGAATTCCGAATGCATATGAAAAATCTAGCGCAAACCGGAAGTGGTTGTATCCGTTTCAATGACTGAAAAGTAGACCAAGCCACGTTCGTTGAATATTCTTGTCCAATTCGTCTGAGAGGGGCCCGGTAGATATATTTAAATGTGGCAGTCGAAAAGAGAAATATCTCGGGAGTGTAGCGATATAATTGGGTCAGCGAAAGGATCACAAATAAGCGAAAAATATTGAAGCGAAGTGGGGAAGGGGAAAAGGGCAGATGTTTACCTTGAAGTAAGGAAGAGGAGGGGGCATATATTTTTTGAATGAAACAAGTGCCTGTGGCGATAGCAATAAAAACCTACCGGGTTTGACCGATCACGAAAAAAAATTAAGATCCACATGATGTTAGCGGTACCTAATGAAAAAGGTCATTTGCTGCATAACGGTAAATGCCATTCACACCCTTTAATATGACATGATTGAAGAACTTGGGGGTCTTTTAATGCTAGATGAAATTTCTTGTTTACTGCAAAGGTCTGAAAATACATGTGGTCGTTCTGTGTTCCTGGATTTCTATCGTGTACTGTCGGCTTTCCAGACGGCAATAAATTCACCATTTTATTTAGTTTTATACCTTGATAGATTTACGTGACATTCGTGATTCAACCCGAGTATATTTTCCGTTTTAAAGGTGTGTAATTTTATGCCTGATGTTTTGAATTAACCCATGCCTCATTGATCGTTTTACATTAACTTTATACCCTTGCACCAATAAGATATCGGTTTACACATGTGTCTCATCATATATTTTGCTCGACCTGCACCTTGAACGAGAATGTTTTCAATACTTGGATTTCTCGGGCAAAAAATCTCGGACTTGGGTCCTGATCATGATTTTGTCTATGAATAAACCAGTTGAAATTTGGGTTCAAATTCCAGCTTCCTCCACCACGAAGTCAAACCTTGTCGTCACGTTCCAATATTTTTTTTATATTAAAGGTAGAGTTATCTTTCATTGACCATAGTTTAAATGTACTTTCAGAAAATGAATTCAAATCCTTCAACAATAACTCACGAAGAGGTCCACGTGAACATAGACAGAACATCAAATGGACCCGCTGTAATCTCAAAGCAGCCAACGGTTGGCTACAACACATCATCATCTGATATTATTGTTACAGACCAACCGGGAATAGCTGTTGTCAGTCAAGCTAAACCTGATGGAAAACGAAAACCAAAAGACTTTGTTGTGACATCTTGCTTTGTTATCATGCTGTGTAATTTCATATTTGGGTTATTAGCATACCATTTTGGAGGTATTTACATCAATTTTTAAGTCCACACCCATGCAATTAAATCATATTTTCTATGAATAGCTATATCAAAATCTTTCCATGATATGAGAAATAATTTGTTTTAAATACCCCCTATTTGCTTTTCTTTTTATATTTTTTTCTGGAGTTAGATGATTGTTCCAAACTTTTAGTAAATTATAATATTATTATGTGGAACACTTATTGTTTTTTTAAGTGGCAAAAAACTTGTTTTGAATTTAGTTCTTGGATTATGTCTGATGTCAGACAGTTCTTGTTCGCGTTTTGACCCAAAGCAACAAAAATATATATATATATAAGGCTATTAAAAAAAAATAAAAAAAATAGAGAATATCTTTATATACATAAATAACCATGATTCAACATAGACTTGTTTATTTTTCAGTTAAAGCCAATTATGCATGGCAGCTTGGAGATGAAGTGGCATCAAAACATCATGCAAAGAAAGCCAAAATATTTGTTATTGTTGGTATACTTGCTGGAGTAGCCACCTATGCTTTATCATTGAGTTTATATTTTACATTAAAAGGTGATACCCATGAGGTACACAACTCGGGAATAAATGGATGAACAATATCACCTCATGATACATGCTACGTCTTCCAAAATCAAAAATAACAACTTGGTGAACAAAAATGATTGTCATCTAGTTTATATTTTACATTAAAAAGAACATGAGGTACATAACTCATGAATGGATGGATGAACAATATCGCCACACACTACATACAATGTCTTCCAAAATAAAAATAAAAATTGTGAACTGTATTAACATAAAAAAAAGATCTTGTTGTAAAGGTCTTCATTGTGTACCCGGTGTTTGACTGATAAAGTCTAATGTCATTAGTGATGTTTAGCTGTTATATGTAATGATGGAACTGTTTACCACATGTAAAGCTGGTCCTTTTTGTAAAAGAAAATTTGTATAATATTTCATGGAATCGAAATAATGTCCTGTGCACTTTCAGCATAACTAATTCATTGCTGTAAATTAAAACACCACATTAAATTAATTTCAACATATAAGTATTTTGTGATGTTTTTCCAGCAACAAAAACTGATGTTTTTTCTCTTTAAATATTTTGATGTTGTCCCAAGTTTAAAATAAACTTTACCAAAATTTTGATATATACTGCAAGTGTAAAATAAACAAATTCATTTTCTTTTTCAAAATAGAATAATCTGAAAATTATTTTATGTAATATTACAATCACAGAAGAAACATATTTTTCAAGTTCACGTTCTTTTTCAAAACACAATACTATAAAAATTAACTTCCAATCATGTAATTTTATGTAATATTATAACAACAGAAAATTACAACATATTTTTCAAGTTTAATAATGTTATATGGGTAAGTCCTTCAAAGTGGTAAGTTAGGATTTCAATGATAAGAACCTCATTTATTGTTATTGTCAGTTTTGGGCATTATGTAATTTGTTGCATGATCAAAATGTCTTTAAATATATACAATGTCTTTGAATAAATCTATTTTTTTTTTAATATATTTATGTTTTGTGTCATTTATTTTTGTATTATAAAAAATGTTAATTAGATCCGTATGCACATGTCTGGTGATTGACATATAACATGTTTATTACAGAGTGACACATTTCATACAATTGACAAGTAGTATGATAACAATATCAGCTGATTGTGGATTAAACATGTTTAAATCTGTTAAAACTTCCTTGTATAGACACCCCCTAGAGATTTATCATGATTTGAAGTTTTTGTTCAACCTATTTCCACTTCTACCAAATTCTGCCCCCTTCAACAAGTTGAAAACTATGTAAAATTACAATATTTATTGCTAAAATAAGAAAAAAAATTGGTAATTTGGTTACAATTTTTGCAACTGTCAGATATACATTAACTTATTGTTTTAGCAGAGACTTGCAGAACTACAAAATATTCAATATGACCATTAGCTAGAAAACGACAGTCAAGAGGTTTTCAGAAGAAAGTGAAAACAAAAGTAAAGTTTACAAATTTATTAAATGTATTAAAGCATATTATATGGACCTCAGAAGCTTCGGTCCAACCGGTCCGTCACCAAAAAAATAAATAAACAAGATAAATTGATAGTGCACACATCTACCAGGCACGTGATTTTTCTATGGCAGAATCTGTATATTTGTTGTATCACTTATTCTTAATAAGAATGGGAACCGCAGTGGTATAATGGTTAGCGTACTCGCCCCGATCGGGTCAAACGAAAAATTATAAAATTGTTTTTTGTTGCTTCTCCGCTAAGAACGCAGCATTAAGGAGAAAGAGCAAAGACTGGTTGGCTCGGAATCAGAATAATGTGTCCGAGTGGAGCGACATGTCTATCCGCGGACTGTTGTTTCAGTGAACTAGCACTATAAAAATTCAACTAAGCGTGTTGGTCTAATACAAAGCGGACCTTGTCATCATCTCATTGAAAATTAACTTGTCCTCGCCATGGTATAGCTAAAAAAATTCTGAGTTGGCGTTAAACTACATATCACTCACTCACCAAGAATGTGACATACCACGTCTTTCAATTAATGTAATCCTGACATGAATAGTTTTGATTATACTCTAAACTAACATACCGGTATTTTAAGAATTTTAAGCGTGATTAGCTTTTTTTTTGTCTTCCTATTTTTTGGTATTTTTTGCAAAGTTTTGGCTTTTGTTGAAGGAAATATTAGATTTGAGCAGACGACAACAAGTGTTACAAGAGAGCTGAAATGGCTCTATATAGCAAATAGTTCATGTCACTTCGGGTCATATGGCAGTATATGGACCGGTCCGTCACCAAAAAAATATTATATGGACCGAAGCTTCAGAGGTCCATATAATATTTGTTTGGTCCGTCGCTTCTGAGGTCCATATACTATTTTTTTGGTGACGGACCGGTTGGACCGAAGCTTCTGAGGTCCATATAATATGTTGTTGGTGACGGACCGGTCCATATACTGCCATATGACCCGAAGTGACATGAACTATTTGCTATATTATACTTTTTATCTAAAATAATGCAGGTACCTGGCCGGTCCATATACGAAAATAGTGACTGGCTGCGCTAGCAAAGGCAAATAGGGAAAATAAAAACGTAAAGTGTAATATATCTGAATATAGTGTCTACGTATATTTCGGTCAATTTAATTGTGACGAAATATTCACCAATAACACTGGGTTGTGATTTATGTTGTGAATCAATTTTGTATCCGACTCACAGCCGCTCTGGCACGGAAATTTCGCCCCCTTATTTAACTTTTTGTGTACATATTTATTTTCAATAAAATTTCTTTGTTATTTCATATCTTTTTCCTTATTCGAAATGAAAATTCCCAAGAGGCAATTATTTAAAAGAAGAAACAAGGATAATATATTACGTCCTTGGAAGAACAAATTTGGGGTTATGTAGTTTTCACGAATGTAGGAAAGAAAGTCACTAGAAAAAAAGTCACAGAAAAAAAGTCACGGATATAAAAAGTCACAGGAAATAAAGTCACAAGAAAAAAAGTCATAATGTAAATTTGCCAATCTGGCAGTGATACAAAAATTGTACTAGGAAAGAAAGTCACAGGAAAAAAGTCACAATACTTCAACCTTTATTATACATAGTTGAGGTGACTACAAGTTATATGTTCTTGAGACTTGGATATTGAAGTGGTAGCATCCCAAATTGCCGATTCCCAGTTTTCCGAATCCCAAATTGCCGAGTCCAATTAGCCGATTCCCAAATTGCCGACATATGAAAAATATTGTTATTGCAAGTAGAATAATGCTTCTAATTTATGAAGGAAAATTGTAAATAATTAAATAAATATTTCTTTTGAAATGGTCCGACATACCAGGGAGTTTAGATTATAGCATTCGAGCTCAAAAGGATATACGGTGGATTACTCCTGCAGACAACCATGATTTCTGTCAAGATAATGATGCCAAGAAATAATTTCAAAACATATGCTCTGTGAATAATAACTAGCATAAACATGAGAGAATACACATTTTTTGTTTTGTAAATACGCCCCAAATTTGTTTGGAGTTAATTAATTGCCGATCATTTATTAAAATCTACCATAATCACCTAGCTTGGATATTGTGGGTATAGTACTAGTTCATTTTTAGATTACCGAAATCATCAATCAGTTCTAAGTAATTTGCTATTTAGCGACAATTTTCCGCATTGTTTTTCTTTCTTACTTAGTAAAACTCTATAAAAACATTTACTTATTTGTAATTTGTTTCCATTGTTCTTCAATTGTTTGAGTAATGATTATCGGCGGGCATCTCCTATTCAACAATCAATATGCATTTGATTATGGTTTTTCTAATTAAAATTGCGCGAAAAATTATTGCTTTCAATAAAATATGTACACATCATCAATATTTTTTTTTAAATAAAAAATAATATGATGAAATTTTGTCATTTTTAAAAAAAGTCGGCAATATGGGATTCGGCAAAATGGAATCGGCAATATGGTATTCGGCAATCTGGGATTCGGCTATCTGGTACTAATTCATTGAAGTAGCCTGCTCCTTCATGGTTAGTCTGGCTTTGGTGTATGTCACATTGGTCTCACTTGGGTCATGGTTGTGGGGCTGCCCTGTAGTTGGATTCTCATTCTGCAGTGATGTACTGATGGAACCCTTAAGCTTGCATCCAGTACTGGACCGCTTCACACACTTCCACCACTGTTGTGTCTTCCGAGTAGCATGCTTGGTATACATGTACCCCTGGTAACAGAGTTTGGCCCCTCCTTTGTTGCTTCTGGTGATTTCCATGGTTGTTATGATGCAGTGGGTAAATGTTTTCCCTTAAATGAGAAAATGTAACGAAACCATACTTTTCCTCAAATTTCACTTTTAATTTGAAACCATGTTCTTGTTTTGGCAGTATGTCTATTTAAGAAAAAAATTATATTGTTGTTTATTCCAGCATTTCCTATAGTGGACATACAATTAACTGCTAAAGAAACAAATAAGATCTATCAGCAGTAATTAGTTTTTACAACTGTTAATGAAATGGAAGTATTGGGATTAATTAGGGGTTTTGAATGGCTCGAAGCAAGTCATTTCGTATCATAACCATTTCGTACCATTGCCATTTCGTACCATAATTTACTATTTCGTACCACAAAATTGCAATTTCGTACCATAACCAGAAACCATTTCGTACCATATGAATTTTGCACCATAACCATTTCGTACCATAATTTACCATTTCGTACCACAAAATTGCAATTTCGTACCATATGTATTTTGCACCATAATCATTTCGTACCATAATTTACCATTTCGTACCATAACCAGAAACCATTTCGTACCATATGTATTTTGCACCATAACCATTTCGTACCATATGTAATATTGCTCAGTAGCCAATTTGGAAATAGAATTACACTATGACCATTTCGTACCATATGTGATATGGAAGTAGATACACTATGACCAATTCGTACCATATAGAAATAGAATACCACTATGACCAATTCGTGCATATATTTATTATGGTTAAGATTGTCTCCCCAGTTGTAGATACTTGGATGTTTTGAAATGTATGAATTGAATTTAACTCTTTTTATGATTTGTTGCAATTTTGTTTTTCAATGTAATTGGTGTTTCAATGAGTCATCCATTAAATAATTATTTCCATCTGGTTGAATAAGAAAACAACACTCTATAATTGTTAAACAAATACATTTTATTACATATAATTATGGATACATTTTACATTTAACAACAAGAAGATCAACAAATACAAATACGATGCAATGCAACAGTTTACTGATCTGGTATATACACTAATCGGCCACATAGACGTAGGAGACGGCCGACGGAAATACTAACCTCTACGTACTACTCCCACGGGTTAAACAGAAGTCGTTGAGTTGTTCTGACATGTCTACGCTGTAGTTTCTTAAGTTTACCTTCAGAAACTAGTTGAATCTGGATAGGCAGGAGATTGGCTTCTACTATTAACAATGGTGCGATGGTATACAACCCCTTGTTTCCGCTACCTGCTTTCTTATCTTTGTTGAGACGGTGATGCCACCCCTCGACGTCGTTGTTTGTACGGGTAGGGCGCATAAAAACAGACCACGAGTGAACTGGCCAAACGGAGATGGTGATCCAGGTCTTTTCAATGTACTTGGTGAGGTCCATTAACATTGGCGACTGCTCTGGATCAAGTAATTTGATTGGATAAACTAGCAGGAAATATTTGTAAAAACAAAAAAAGTGCATGGCTTACTCTTTAGAAAATTAGAGCTTGGGTAACTTTTGTTTGAATTTCTCTTCAAACGATATGAGCTTGGACTTCCTTTCATTTCATTTCCTAAACACTACCTTTGATCGAATAGCAATAAAAGCAAATGGACAATGATTAGTTCTTTTATTTTTTAATTACCATCTTTGATTAACTGTTAAGCAAATCATGTAATAAATTAAATGCAGACAAAGCTTTATTACTTCAAAGGTTCCACAAGTTGTAGCGAAATAATTATCTTTATTAAATAAAATGATAAATAATGTTGAAATCACTGAACATTTAATAAAATTAATAATACGTATATACAAATACAAATACAAATACTTTATTAGCACAAATTCATCAACAATAAATGGTTAAGGCTCAGAATATATGATAATACACAATAACATAATATACATGTATATTTATTTTTGTTCGTTTTTTCCCCGTCTTAAATACATACTTTTTACGGTACCAACATGCAGCATGTACTTGGGTATAACATTTATTTGAATATGATGTAAAATAAGGATAAACGTACTATCTTCATAAGATTCTGCATATGGTACGAAATGGTCATCTATTGTATCGAACTGCATATGGTACGATATGGTCATATAATGTATCGATCTGCATATGGTACGAAATGGTCATAATGTGTCGATCTGCATATGGTACGAAATGGTAATAATGTATCGATCTGCATATGGTACGAAATGGCAATGGTACGAAATGGTTATGGTACGAAATGGCAATGGTACGAAACTTTCAAAGAATTTGTTATTCCATTAAGTTTTGAATAAATTCATACTAGAAAATTGTATAGAATTATTACACAAAAATATATTTTAACTTTTCTTCACCATCACATTTAAATATTAAATATAAATTATTACTTTTTTACTTGAAAATGTGACACACATTATATAATTATAATTGTGACTTTTTCACAAATTATAATTGTGACTTTTTGTCTTGTGACTTTCTTTCCGTTAACCGTTTTCACTAGAATATTCGACGTCAAATGTTCGGCATTATTTTTCGACGAGAAACCCATACTGCCGAACGTTTCGATTATGTATCACCATTCGATGAACCGTGTCTCGTACGAAAAATGAGATCTCACCACTCTGCGAAAACAGCTTTAGACTAACAACACCATAACCCATACTAATACATATTAATCCCCTTAAAAAGCCAGACGGAAAGGTTCGAAAATGATTCTCGTGCAGCAGCGATAACTAAGGCATAAAAAGCTTATGTATATGATAGAAATCCCCACGTTATATCATAAAACTATTAAAACCGCGTTGATACAGTATTACTGTCTTCACATCGAGCGACCAAAAAAAAAACCGATATAAAATAGGGAGCAAGTGTGTAGATCTAATTTTAATTAGATTGATCGATACATGGCCTTACATATGCTAATCAATCCCGAGGGTCGTCGGACGTGATCGTATGTAGATGGGATTTACAACAACCTGTGAAATCAGTGCCTATTACCATTAACGTCGTGAGATCGAATCCCGTTCATGGCGAGGTGTACTCGATACAACATTATGTGATAAAGTTTGTCAGTGACTTGCGGCAGGTCGGTAGTTTTCTCCGTCGTGGTCATGATCGTATGGTAGTTGGATTTACAACTACATTTGCAATCAGTGCCTATCCCACTAAAGTTGTGAGTTCGAATCCCGCTCATGGTGAGGTTTACTCGATACAACATTATGTGATAAAGTTTGTCAGTGACTTTCGACAGGTCGGTGTTTTTTTCTGGTTTCCTCAACCAATAAAACTGACCCCACGATATAACTGAAATATTATTGAAAGTGGCGTTAATCAACCTATCCACTTAATCAATCATATGAAGAGCTCAAGATTTACAACGAGGTGACGATCGTCATCATTGGTTTTTCAATGGCTGTAACCATGGTAAATTAAATATCGTGGATGATAGAACTTTAATCTTTGACCCCTTAATAATGGCGTATCTGGTCAAAGGAGAAAATTGTAAATCTATTTTCCAGCTGGTCAAAGGCAAATACATAAATCCTACCCACAGCCAACAAACGTCAATACACACAAAAGCACAACCCACTGCAATAACTGAACTAATTGTGCTAAATTAAACAAAATGCTTACAGGCACCACAAGCTCTGGAATATTGTATCAAATGAGCTATATATACTCCATGCTAAGGGGTTGCTGTAATGTAGCTACATATAAAGGGAAAGTCAGTCACGGACAAAATACGGTTCTAAACCGGTCCTTACTGTCAATTTCTAGTATGTAAAGATATGAAGACCTACCTGTCTTTTGTATCCTTTATTTCAAGTCATCACAAATGAAATATAAGCCATCTTCATCTTAAAATAAAGATGTCTTGGCTATTAGAAATGATTTACACTAATATTATATTTAGTAACAGTTGGTTGTTCGGCTGGACCATGAGTTACAGTTTCCAAGTATTATACCGGTAACCAAAGAATGACACAGGCAAAGTTTGGTTCACGTTAAGCAAGTGGTTTCAGAAGAAAAGACATGGACATATTTTTTTTCATTAAAATAAACTTTATTTGCATACTCGGAAGAATAAAATCTTCAAAATTACAAAATTCAGAGAAATATTCGAAATATATACAATAGTATAATAAACAATTCATTACTATAAAGTTGCAGCAAAATTTAACTCATCTCAATTTGAAATGTAGCATGTTTGGTCATTTTAGCAAAGTTTCAGTTTACAACTGTTGTATACGATTTTCAAAGGAGACTAGACAGGACTATCCCAGCTTAGTTTGGATTAAATTAGCTCAGTGGTTTCAGAGGAGAAAATTTGTCAATTGAATTTTTGTCACAATTAGCTTAATTTGCATATTTTTTGCAAAATGCATAAATTTCAGCAAAAATTATATATGTCATACCTTTCATTAAAATGGATCTAATATTCAAATTTCAGCTCATTTGGCTGAAAATGTGGCCTTATTGGTTATATAGAGATTAATACATAATCTTTTCCATATCAGCCCGGGTATCATCAAGAGACCCCCATATCAACCGGAGACCAGTCAGGAAAAGGTCATGTATTAATCTCTATGTATTCACCCCTATGATCTATTTATTGTAACATCAGCCATATTGGATGAATGGATGGATCATGGGAACAATGCCAACTTTGACTGAAATTGCTCTAATAGTTTCAGACGAGATTTTTGCCAAATAGACCAGACAAAGACAGAGCTCAAATAATGTCAAACTTCACAGAGCCTTTATGTCAAAAGGAGCTAAAATGTATAATGGTGCTGAACACATTGAACTATATGTATTATTTAATAAAATAAATAGCCTTTAGATATGGGTTGGGATGAGTTTATGGTGTTTAATGCTACTTTCAACAATATTTCAGTTATATCTTGGTGGAGGAAACCAGAGTGCCAGGAGAAAATCACCGACCTGCTGCAAGTCACTTAAATTAGTGGTTTCATTTTAATTTACTTCTGAAAAACTGACAAGTAATTTCCACAATTGGCCTCAGTGAATATCAGTTACCTTACTAATTGTAATTTATTGCATAACATATCAACAGTACCATTTTACCAATGTGAATTATGTTGGTGCTCAGCTCAAAAGGTGTGCTTGACTGTGAATTATGTTGGTGCTCAGCTCACTACAAGGTGTGTTTGACTTGAGAATGCTTACTATTACTTGCGAGTTTCTTTCTCTTCATTTTATCCCACTTCTAAATCTGTTATTTACATTTTGTCATTAAAACAAAAGGTCCCATCATACATCAAGAATACTTGGAACAATGGAGGTAACAATGAAACACATTTTTCCAGAACATGGCCAGAGAATAAGTATGTGAAGGATACATATCAATTACCAAATATCACTACCAGTACACATTCTACAACAAGGCAGGGCATGTATAAACTTCCCTTTAACACTGCTGTTACACATTCTACAACAGGAGGGGCCGTAGTGGTCGTGATCGTATGGTAGTTGGATTTACAACTACATGTACCTGTGTAATCAGTGACATTCACCACTAAACTTGCGAGTTCGAACCCCGGTCATGGCGAGGTGTAGTCCATACAACTTTATGTGATAATGTTTGTCAGTGACTTGTAACAAGTCATTGGTTTTCTCCACCAATAAAACTGACAGCCACGATATAACTGAAATATTGCTTAAAGTGGTGTTAAACACCATAAACCAAACCAAACAACATTATAAAACAGGACAGAAACAAGGAATGCAAATAAGTTTTAATAATATATTATTTTTACAACTAAGTACACTTTTGTTATGTATAAAAAATGAAAATACATGAAAAAATTTTTGGAATGATAATATATAAACTATGAAAACATAGGTCTGACTAGTGCAGTTTAGTAGATCCTGATAATTTGAATTACCTTTATAGAACTGATTTGAGCAGCCTGGTACTTAATGATAACTTTGAAGAGTAAATATAATGTCTTTAAATGAAACTGTGGAAGATTATAGGCATAAAGGTTGCGATTTTCACAAAAAATATACCTGCCGATATATCGTTTTTTTGGGGCCATAGGTGTAGAACACAGAAGTAGAGTCAACTTTAATTTTTTAATCCACACCAGAATTCAATGTTAAACCAATTGTATTCATATGAACTTTGCTGACTTCTTACAAAGTTTTACATATGATGATTTTCTGCATGCATGTACAAGAAAATTTACAAATTTGATGACCTTTATGCCTTTAACATTAGTAACTTCAAAATAAAAAAAAACTAGTATTACTGTGAAGATATATACCCCCGCTCCCCACATCTGTCCAACCTATTTCCATAACCAAAACGTTACTGATTGTTCCGACCAAAAATGAAAGAGACCCTCCTCTCTTCACCGGTAAGCTGCTGATAAAATTTCAAAACATTCTGAGAAACACTACTCAAGTTATCATACGACATAGGGTAAAAATCCTATTTTCCGTCATATCAAGTCCAATAACTCTGGAACAGCAAAAGTGAAAATCGTCAAAAATGAAAGGGATCCTCCTCTCTTCACCAGTAAACAGCTGATAAAATTTCAAAACATTCTAAGAAACACTACTCAAGTTATCATACGACATAGGGTAAAAATGCTATTTTCCGTCATATCAAGTCCAACAACTCTGGAACGGCAAAAGTGAAAATCGTCAAAAAAGAAAGGGATCCTCTTCTCTTCACCAGTAAACAGCTGATAAAATTTTAAAAGATTCTAAGAAACACAACTCAAGTTATCGTACGACATAGGATTTGTCTACAGACGGACGGACATGGTGAAACCAGTATACCCCCCTACAACTTTGTTGTGGGGGGTATAAAAAATCATGTAAATAAGTTAGAAATGCTAAGATAAGTTTTACAATATACACACAAAATCTTCCTGGAAAAAATACTGGATTTAACAAAATGATACAAAATGTATGTTAAGGGTTCTAAAAAGAAAAAAAATTGGTATCAAAGTAAAGCTATAGTAAATATTACAGAATCATGTCAACAGTTATTCATGCTTTTATCACATCATGAAAATAACAAACTTCAACAGACTCTATTAGGCTGACATAGAATGCTCTATTCAAGTAATATATTTTTTTCCACTTCTTATTTCTTTTTCTTTTTTTTTTAATAAAAACCAATTGCATTGGCATAAAAATAAAAATAATAAACATTGAAAACAAAATTGGCAATAATGTAACATGCAGATTTTTGCCAGTGATTAGTAGCTTAACTTCCAAAACCTAAGATAGTAATTATAAAAAAAAACAAATTCTTCCCAAAATGATATACAAATGTACTACATGTTTCTAAAACATATATATATATTGCTGTATTCCTGTCCGTATAAAGAATGTCATCAAAATAAACAATTGTGAACAGAAACTTTTAAAGTCGTTAAACGTCAAATATGAATTCTCTAACTTCAAAATAAAGGGATCTTCACAGCAGTAATCTTATGACAGTTTGATTTACAACTAAGGAGTCAGTTCCTATCACCATTAAAGTTTGTTTGTTCGACCACCGAATGTGACGAGACATACCTGATACAATCTTATGTGAAGAGATTTATCAAGTTACTTATAAGGAAGCTCTCGGATTTTCTTCAGGTACTTAAGTTCCTCCAACAAGAAAACTCAAAATTACACAATTTAGCTAAAAATTAGTGTAAAATACAAAATGTACATGTTATCTATCTGAAGATTACCAAAGAACATTCAAAATGTTCATCCCTTTTTTCAAATTGAGTTTATTTAATTATCCAAAAGTTGATTTAATAATAAAATGAAGGGACATATGGTAAGTTTGTTAAATTTGACATTGACTCAATTTGGAACACACTATTGACAAAAAATTAAAAATCGTAGTTATTAATATATACAGACAATTCTATGGCAAGATAAAATACTTATTTTGACATATATGTGGTTGTTATTGCTTAAACCAGGAATACAAAAAAACTATATAATTATTATTGTCTTGTGTTATCTGTATTACAATATTTAGACAAAAGTCTTCTTCAAAATTTGTTGAAAAATCTACTTTATCAAAAAAAAAATGTCAATTAACATACAAAAGTACATGATACAAGAAATAATTTCAGCCAATCTTTTACATTCTTTCCATGGTATTCCACTATATTTTTCAGCTGACCATATCAATAAACTACAAGCCTCAAGGATATATTTTCAAATATTTTTAAGTTTCCACAAAGATGTTAAATGATGGGGACTCTATTTTATGCTACCTAGTGCTATATATATATATATATATATATATATGCAAGACTCAGATTTACGTCCAGCCTCTAATCAATATTCAGTCCTCAAATCCAGAAATCTGTCCTTTTTCAAATTCTCAAATCTATGGCCCTTTCTCACTTTCTCAAATCGACATCACTGACGTATGCCCTAACCCTAACCCTAACCAATAAATCAGCCATAGATCTGAGAATTTGGAAAGGACGCCGATTTGAGAATACCCTTAAATCGGACCATGATTTGAGATAATGAATGGATGCCAATTTGGGGAGTGGACGCCGATTTGAGTCCGGACGCTAATCCGAGTCTATCATATATATTCTGAATAACAATATTTCAATATTGTGACTGAACAATATGCAATGGTAATTTATTTCACAGCACAGCTCACTCATAACCAAAACGTTACTTATTGTTCTGACCAAAAATGAAAGGGACCCTCCTCTCTTCACCGGTAAGCTGCTGATAAAATTTCAAAACATTCTGAGAAACACTACTCAAGTTATCATACGACATAGGGTAAAAATCATTTTTTCCGTCATATCAAGTCCAATAACTCTGGAACGGCAAAAGTGAAAATCGTCAAAAATGAAAGCGATCCTCCTCTCTTCACCAGTAATAAGCTGACAAAATTTTAAAAGATTCTAAGAAACACAACTCAAGTTATCGTACGACATAGGATTTGTCTACAGACGGACAGACATGGTGAAACCAGTATACCCCCCTACAACTTCGTTGCGGGGGGTATAAAAATACAAAACAATTTGGTACAATGCAAGGTTGAGGAAGTCAATAGCTTCTTAATTTAAAATCTGTTAAAATGTACCTAGTTTGCATGGGAAGTCATGAAGTCTATTTTTTGTTAGGTTTTTTTTGCGGAAATACTGTCATGGAAACATTTTTCTCATTCAAAGTCAGTGTTTTAGTACTTAATTCACATGAACAATAATTTATTAATTAATTATTAAATTTACAACTTATTGAAAACTTTAAAGTGGCATTAGCTACAATTTTGACCAAAAAAATTATATGTTTTGGAAATTGGTAAATAGCTTTAAAATGATAAAATAAAGGTAAATATTTCACATTAAACAGCTTATCGTACCACTTTTCGCCTTTTGAGAACGAAAATTACCATCGATTTATTATTTCCTTGCAAGCAAATAATTTGACCTCGCTTTCTCTGTATGCAACTGACCTTACTAGTGACAGGTAAAAACGAATAATTTGTATTTTGTCGCTTATTAACTGCAAACTTGCATGTTTCTTTGTCCGTAATTAATGCCGACTAAAAGCAGATTTACAGAAAATAAGAAATAAAAGCATTGTTGTACTGATTTAATGACGATTCGGAAAACTCTGTAAACAATGCCGATAATTAATAAGATGGCGTCCATTTCTTGATCGATCTCAAAACATGAGCAGTTGCACCTTTTTTACCTGCGCATACATTTCATAACATTTATAAGTTACAGAAACACGTTTTATTAAAGCATCAATCATATCTGATAGTTTTAATGGGTAACAAAAATTTACAATTTTGGCAGATAATGCTACATTAAGAAAAGTGCACATCAACTCATAATTTGTGTATAAAAAGGTATAAAAAAAATGTGACAAAATAAAACTCTCAAACACATGTATGTGCATAAAAATAATGACATCATACTAAATATATATTATAGACATCAAAAACTGCTGCAAAATTTTATGACTGCCTATTGCATATCACCACCAGCTAGTACAAAGTTGTTGTTACGATTCCCTAATCATTACTCATATTCATGACACCATTTTCTGGACAATTTCAATACACATTTGAATTCTTATCTAAAATGTAGGAAGAGTTGTTGATACAAACTTTTTGATAAAATATTAAATTTCAGACAGGACAATAATTCCTTCAAAATTTGTTCAATCAAAATGCAATAACATCGTTATTATAGCGATATGCGAATTTACATGTGGTAACAAGATGAAAAAATTAAAAATATTCTATACATGCATTCATAACACTGATTTATACACTTTTTTTTCTCATTCTGATATCACACATTGTGAATGGGGAAAATGTCTTGTCGAAGGAAATGACATTAATGAGGGACTTCATTGTATATTTAACAATGACCATTTTAAATATGCTCATAGCTCTGATTTCTTCTCTTGTTTATTTTTGACCTAGTGGAAACAAGACATCAATTTTTTGGTAATAATCTGTTATGTCAAATACCTACATTTGTATATGGTTAATTCAATTTGTAAGTATACACAGTATACACTCAAGTGCATTGAACAGTTCTTTAATTATTATTATTTTTTTTTATCTATGTGAAGAATATCAATACACTATACACCTAGTGACAGTATCACACTCATATTAGTGTATGATATGTGGTCATGATTGAAGCCTGTTTATCATGTGGATGACGTGTAAAGTAGACATCTTTTATTGTTAATACATTTTCTATCTGTTAGAAATAATCTTAAAAAAACATTATATGAAACTAGTTTCTACGGATTAACAAAATACTATATACATATACAGTAAATAGCTATCAAATGGTCCTAATAACATACAATATGTGTCAATATTTCTTCTAGTGGTCTGACATAAATATTACTATAGTAATTGAGTAAGAAATAACTGTGCTATTATATCGTTTTTATCTTTTCGGGTGTTCAGCAATAACTAATTATTCCCGCTGCATATTGCATGTAACATTAATAAATGTACGGGAATTTGCATGTTGCATTTGGCACGTAATAGCAAGTCGAACTACTAACTGATTAATTGCCAGTAACCAATCAAAAATGGACACCATTTTCATTGGAAGTTTTGGGTCTAGCGCAAACATTGGTATATCAAAAGTATTAGAAGACACGTCTTAACAAGAACCTAATTTCTGACACAATTAAACTTTAATTTTGGTATGCTGCTTTTCTGTGGCTTAGTTCATTATAATAATACCATTATGTCTATCAGGAAAAGTTAATATCCATAATTATCAAATTTCAAAAGAGTTATTTCCCTTTGGGCTTTGGGAAATAGCTTCTCAATTTGATAAATAACTTTTCATCAAGGCCATAATTGCATAATATAATTGTGTAATAATACCTTATAAATACCGGGGTACATTGTAAAGCAAGAATGTTATTTTTTGGTATAAGTTTCATCTCATAAACTAAAAAATTC
Source organism: Bathymodiolus brooksi (assembly GCA_963680875.1). Taxonomy (NCBI): domain Eukaryota; kingdom Metazoa; phylum Mollusca; class Bivalvia; order Mytilida; family Modiolidae; genus Bathymodiolus; species Bathymodiolus brooksi. Next base: position 63,912,612 of record OY804575.1, read on the forward strand.
TTAGAAATATTCAAATTGATGAAAAAAATAAAAATCTTGAGAAACTATGTCATCCTTAAATTCACAGATCTAAAGCCTCACAAAAATGATATGCAAAATAAGAGGGAACAATGCTAGTCTTTTTGTGAAAGATGTGCCAACTATCACTCCTTGACACATAAATAAACAAGACTGAAAAAGGGGAATTAACTCTAATTTACATTTTGAAACCTAACAATATCAATTTCAAGGAAATAATATACAAGGTACATATCACTAGTTAGGGAGAAAGCATGTGGTTAAGTTTGGATAAATTTCACAATATATGATATCGAGGAGTAGTGGATTAACAAGAACAGAGACAATGACATGGATGGCAACACAATATGACGGGAAATAAGAAAATCCTTATAGTTAATTCTGTGCTGCAGGCAAGACTATAACATATATGCATATTTTTTCTTCTTATCAAACAATAGAGCTAGTCCAACAAAATGGCAGCAATACATTGAAAAAAAAAACAACAATTCAATAATAAACACATTAGTATGGTATGAAAAAAAATGTAATCTATACTTCAATACAAAAATGTAATCTATTCTTCAATACAAATATATTAAAATCTTTATATGACAAGAGGCAGTAGGTAGAAATCTATTGTTATTGAAGACATTGCAATAAATATGGGATGTAATCTTTGTTCAGGTGGAGACAACTCTAATCTTGTATGTAACTATGACGACTTCTTCTCCTTCACCAATGGTAATTCTGCATTATTTCTGACTTCATCAAATGTATAGTCTCTTAATAATTTCCCATTTTCAAACACAGTAATAAGTACATCCTGAAATAAAATTAAAAATTGTAAATGAAAAATTATGAACTTTCCGATATTTAACTAGAGGCTCGCCCGAGCCTGTATCTGCTCAACTGGCTATTCATACATGGATTAAATTATTTCCTTTGTTAACCTGAAAACATTTTGGTCTGTTTGTAAATATGAGCCCAATTTAATCTTGGTATTTTGAATACAATTTCTTTTTCTCAAATAAAAGACATAATTGACCAAACATTTACACAAAACTTAATACTGTGTTTTCCACAAGTTTGCATATTGCTTGGAAAAAAGAAGGGCAAAATCTTAATAATCAATCTGAACTTTTAGTTTGTGCAAAGAATCATTGTGCTAAAATTTCAAAAGGGTCCGTCTAACAGAACATTGAGCTTACAAAGAGAAAACAATGATGATGACACAAACATCCCATAATACGATTGAAAATTTTTGTGTGGTAAAAAAGAATCTATCTTCCTAATTTCTGACACAAAGAACTGACATCAAATTATGTATATTGACTTCCATAAAACAACACAAAAATATACCTTTTTAGGATCACCTTTTCCCTCCTCTACAGTTTTATATTTTCCGTTTTCATATTCCAGTGTTAAACGTCCTTTCTTACTTTTTTTACCTAAATCTGTAATTGGTTGTTTAAATACATTCACCTAAACAAAAATTAATCATATCAATAACCATGGAAATGGCAGACAGTCAAACAAGTTTCCTTCCATATAAAAATATAATGTTTTACCGTATAAAAAATTATTACACTAAAGGCTGTGAAGAATGAAGGAATGTAATGTAAATAAAAGATGCTTAATTGTAAAATATAGTTCAAGGTACTCAACTAATATGACATAATGTATTATGTATATAACAACGTCATCTGTCTTTTCATAAGTTTGATAAATTTGGGCAAAGTGTGGAACTGAAGTCGAAGTGTCTTTAATTCCAAATATTTTGCTATGTAGGAAAAGTAGCAAAGTAGTACACTGTGTAAATACTGTAAATCAAAAGAGATGTTCTGAGCAGCCAAATCAGTGCCTATCACCAATAACGTTGTGAGTTCGAATCCCACTCATGTGAGGTGTACTCAATACATCATTATGTGATAAAGTTTGTCAGTGACATTCGGCAGGTCAGTGGTTTTCTCCGGTTTCCTCCACCAATAAAACCGACCGCCATGAAATAACTGAAATATTGTTGAAAGTGGCATTAAACACCATAAACTTAACCTCAACCATCTAAGCAGCTATATTATACAATAGGAGACTGATCTGTTTTCATTTATTATATCTCTAGTTGTAATTAATAACTGTCATCCAGTGAGAACATGAAAATCGCAAGTATAATAATATGTGCAGTCGTTCCCTTGGTAAAACAGATCACTCGGTTCTTTAGGGAAAAATGAGAGTGACACAATCACGATGTTCACAATATCAAGCTTCCTGATTGATATCTCTTTATTTATTGTTTTGGCAAGAAACTGAAACAATTATATAAAATCTTTAAAATGACATGTCATAGGAAGCAAACACCATCTGGATCTTCACCATTTCTGTACAACTTCCTTCTTTTCAGAATCGCATCAAATTAAAATTTCAATTGTTGGCATTCAAGAATTTTGCTTATCTTCGAATATTTCACGAACCTCGTGAAAAAAACATTAAAAGGGGGGAGAGTCCAGTGTTTGACTCTCTATGGGTCATAGTGCATTCTAAGAAACCTGTATGTTTCCTATCCAAAACACAAAGTAACAAAATGCCAATTAAACTGATTAAATTTCTTTTTTCTTAAATCTATAGCAATACACTACCTCTTTGCCATTTATAACTGCATAACTACATTTATAAGCACATTTCTGTGTATCACGATCTAATCTCTGTAGTAACGCACCGCCACTTCCAAACACAAGATTGTCAGCACTCCATTTATGCTTCTTCATATTATCTAAAATAGCCCCTAATGATTCGTAACTAATTCCGTCACCTTGTATTACTCTGATATATTGGGGTAACATTTTATAGCCTTTGGTATTTTCGCGGACACCAAATTGTTTCTCTAATATGTCCAGTACCTGAAGAAAAAAGAAATGGTAAAATGATTAAAAATATGCTTTTATAATAAATCTAATTTCCTTTTCGCTTTTTATATTTGATTACATATGCAATCAGTGCCTATCACCACTAACGTTGTGAGTTCGAATACCAATCAGGTATGGAGTACTCGATACAACATTATGTGATAAAGTTTGTCAGTGACTTGCAGCAGGTCAGTTGTTTTCTCCACCAATAAAACTGACCGCCACAATATATCTGAAATATTGTTGAAAGTGGTGTTAAACACCATTACCCTAACCCTTTATACCTTTGACATACCAATACCCTAAGGGAGGCAGAAATATATTAATATCAATTTAAAATTGTTGTTACTAAACTTTTCACTATGATCTTCCTTAAAAGTCTCATAGCAGCACATGTAATCATATTGTATCGTCAGATAGTAAGGTCGATGTCAGGGGTTCAAAATTATGAAGTTCTGAGATCCGTGACATTTCACGACTGTCTTTGGACTTTTACATTTAGGTATTAGCTGCAAACACAAACCTTTCGGTTTTCGTTTGAAGTATCGTTGTCTGTTGATAAGTTTATTAAACTTTTCTAAACAACTATTGCATGAAATCGTAGATCTGCTCATTTTGTTGGAAAAGGAAAACAAACAATAAAAGGGAGAAATATAAAACATGTATGTCAATCCCAGTTTACCGGAAATCATCCTCTGAACGTAACTACGTCAATCACAGTATACCGGTATATTTTACTCATAATGGAAAGTGGGGTTATTTATTTTGAAAAATAGTTACATAGTGAAATTGTTATGCATATTGGGCAGTGAATCTATATCAAGTGATCAAAATCAATAAAACCACCCCATAAAACATTTTGGCCTGACAAAACGTTTTTTAAACACCATATTCCCTCTAGTGTCCCAAACTCTTTTGTATCTGATATATAACTTTGGGTCACATCAACTAACAATGACAAGATGTTTACTGATATTCAAAACATTCGAAAAAAAACAACAGGACCGTCATACAAATGAGGCAGACCTTCAGAATTTGAAACTGAAAGGTTCTGGACCTTTCACTTTGAAAAATAATTTTGAACAAAATACAGTAGAGTTCGTTTATAACGAAGTCCAGGGGACTCTCGATCTTAGTTCGTTATAGGTATCGTTCGTTAAAAGAGAAACAATGTAGAATTACCTCCTCTTTTGAAAATCGTACAGTAGATCTTCGCTGGCTCAAACTCAAAGGGACTGTCAAAATCTGTTCTAGCTATCGGTAGTTCGAGCCACAGAGGTCACGTAATTTTAGAGAGAAAAAAATCTGGTTCTGACCCAGGCAGTTTCATTACGCTATGATAACTACGACTTCTGAATACCTCTTTGGTATCTTCAAATGTTCCTTAGAAACATTTTTTCAACTTTGTTCACGATCTATTTTATAAACAGGAAATATGAGGTCGGGTACTAACGCTTAGATCATTATCGGTATATATAATGCTGATAATTCGGATATATATTTTTAATGGCCAATTTTCAGATTGTAGCCATTTTCCTTTTTTTTTTATTTGAATTTGAAGAATAATTGTTTCTTTTTGGTATTATATACACATAAAAACTCAGGTTAATCGATATTTCAGAACGAGTACATTTCTTTTGTTTTTGGTATTTAGATGAACCTTTAGACCACGCAGTTTGTTGTTTAATTAAAAGAGTCATCAAAGAAAAAATAAACAATAGCGAATGAATTAATTTCACATATGACTTTGTTTTTAATTTCTTTAGCTTGTGCATCCATTCATTAAAATTTAGATTACGTTTTATTAATTGTTAATGCAATAAATTAGCGCGTGTGTTATTAATTGACAACTTGTTAATCACATCATTAATACCCATTTTATTGTTTGAATATTTTAAAGAAAAGTCTTGATTGACATCATTAACAACATCAAAGGTGGGATTATTTTTCAATGATCAATAACGGAAGTGTCAAGTGCACTTGACCATTCTAATACATTGTATGTGATCGTCCGTGCGTAACGGAAGACAGGTAAACGATTTGTTTGTTCAGCAATTTCCTTTGTTATATCATGTCAATTTTGAGTAATAAAAACGTTGTTTGGGTTTAAAATTCTCTTCGTTATAAGCCTGATTTCGTTATAAAAAATTCGTAATAGGCCTTCAGAAATACATTGTTTAAATAGCGATGGGACCAGGGATTTATCTTTACTTCGCTATAAGCCTGTTCGTTATAAACGAACTCTACTGTACATTTAAATGTGAAAGCAATCGCATACAAGATGTTACATAAAAATATTGGAATATGTAAATTATACAGTGACAGTTTAAGAATGTAATTATATTACTATTATTTTAACTTTCCACATCATCTCACATTCTTGTAGTTTTGATGTAAATAATTATTAAATCGGTAAAACTTTCAGTGTGGGGGCTATTTTTATGTATATATTTAAAATTTCAATGTAGTGAATGTTAAAAACACAACATGAAATTAACCACCTATAAAGTAAACATAATCAACTCAAATCAAACCAACTTTCATATTGACAATCAGGGACGTCGTGTTCGTGATCGTATGGTAGTTGGATTTACAACTACCTAAGCAATCAGTTTCTATCACCACTAATGTTGTGGGTTCGAATCACTCACAGGCGAGGTGTACTCGATACAACATTATGTGATAAAGAGTGTCAGTGAGTTGGGACAGGTCAGTGGTTTACTTCGTTTTCCTCCACCATTAAAACTGACTGCCACGATATAACTAAAATATTGTTGAAAGTGGCATTAAACACCATAAACCTAAACAACTGACAATCTACACATTAACATGATTAAGGTCTTATACAGGTATTAAAAATAAACATTGCTGTATTATCTTGAGTGTTTACCTGAACAACAACAGTTGGAGGGTCACCACTATCTGGACGGATAACTAATACTCCTCCTTTATTCCCTCTAGATATTACTAAATCTTTGAGTTCCTTGCCCCAAATATTTTCACAGGCATTCCAGATATCATAACTGTCACTGACACAAGCTATAGGTCCGGTAGGAAAATTTGTCAACATGTTTTTAAATGCTTCATTCTCTCCATCTCTTCCCCATGTTGTTATAGTACTGTAAATAATCAAAGCAAATCTTAATTGTCATAATCATAAAACTCATAAACATGTCAGCAACCTTACATCATTTTTATTATCAGAAGATCTGTGGATGCAAGTCTGAAGTCAATAGTGAAAGAACGAGGTTACTTTTCAATGAGATGATGATTATATCTGCTTTGCACTAGACCAACACATTGGGTTTTTGTAGTACATGTACCAGCTCAATGACTTAGCACTTCGTGGGAAGACATATCGCTCCAACCAGACACATTATCCTGATTTCGAGACAACCAGTGTTTGATTTTACATCTTAAATGCTGTGTGTTAAGCAGAAAAGCAGATAATATCAATTATATAGGTTTTCGTTCGACCTGACCAGGCACCAAACCCACAATCTATCGCACTTGAGATGAACATGTTAACCATTACATCTCCGATATGGTTATTCTGAACATGAAATTATTGTTTGATCCTATTTCGTTCTGGAAATAATTTGCGAGACAATAGAATAAATCTGAAATAATTTTTCAAGATGATCAAGATTTAATGTTTGTTTGATGGTGTTTAATGCCATTTTCAACATATTCAGTTATATCGTGGCGGTCAGTTTTATTGGTGGAGGAAACTGGAGGACCCGGAGAAGACCACTGACCTGTCGCAAGTCTCTGACAAACTTTATCGCATAATGTTGTAAACCTTGCCCTGATCGAGATTCGAATTCACAACATCAGTGGTGATAGGCACTGATTGCATAGGTAGTCATAAATCCAACTACCATACGATCACGGCCATGACAGTCAAATTGGAAAAGAATATATTTCCTGAAAAATAATGGGTTTACTTTCTTCTCCTCACCTATGTTCAGCTGCTGGTATAGAAAACCCTGCCATTTCACAGCCATAAAACTTTCTAGCTGTAAGTATTCCAGATATTGTATCTGTTCCAACAAAATTGACAAGATGTGCACATCCTCCTATACCAGCAGACTGTAAAGAGAATATTTACCTGATTATCATAATGTACAGTAGAACTCGAAGGGACTGTCAAAATGTGTTCAAGTTATCAGACGTTCGAGCCACCAAAGTAATTTCAGAGAGAAAAAAATCTGGCTCTGACCTGGGACAGTTTCATTACACTATGATAAACTGATGCACAGTACAGTTGGCCTTTGTCACAAATAATATTTACTCCTTTAGAAAGTTCTCAAAGACTACAGCTTCTGAATATCTATTAAGTTATTTTGAATGAATGATGTGTTTGCTTGTATTACTAGAACTGTATAATTGCTTAACCAAAACATATAACTACATTCAAATAAAACCTTATTTTATGTCATGCTTCATAAAAAAAAATAATCATCATTTCAAATAATCTGGATAATAACAAACATTTATGAGTTCTCTCCCTTTAGCTAATTGTCTACATGAAATATAATATAATACTTGTTTGTCCCTTTGCTAGCATATTAGACATTTGACTATCGTAAAATATCTCTCATCATAAAATATCTTAAAATGAATAAACTGGTTGCTATGCCAATTCAAAAATGCAATTTTGTTACTGCATATTTTCAAATTTATTTCCGACAAAGGACAATGCAAACTGTGTTTGTAAACACAACATTTTCAGTGTTGTAAGGGGCATTGTTTTTGTTTGGGGCAGAAAGTAAAGTGCATACACAAAGCAGTTAAGGTAAAAATTAGAAAGGCATAACAATAACATAACTCTGGAATTCTCCCTTAAAGCTAGCAGGGAGACTATTTTTTCATTATTTCCCTTGGGCCAACTTGTTTAATTAAAATACCATACATCTAATGGGGTGAGAGGGGGTGTTATGGTGTCCAATGCCACTTTCAACAATTTTTCAGTTATATCATGGCAGTCAGATTTATTGGTGGAGAATACAGGAGTACTCAGAGAAAACCAACGACCTGCCGCAAGTCACAAACAAACTTTATCACATAATGTTGTATCAAGTACACCTCTCCTAAGCAGGATTCAAACTCACAACGTGAGTGGTGATATGCACTGATTGCATAGGTAGTTATATATACAACTTCCATACGATCATGACCACGACAGTCCCATACATCTAATGATTCTTATGGAAATGCAATTAGAATATCATTTTTAAAGTAGTTGCAACATGTGCTGTTAAAAATATTTTTTCCATAAAATCGTAAGCTAGAAAACTTTCACCAAGCCTGAAGGTCTGTTTATTTTAGATTATATAACTTAATAGGAACAAAAATAAATGAAGTCAGATATATACATATAAATGGTACTGTATTCAAAAGTTTTGTAATTTGAAATTTAAGAAAACACTGAGGATAAATTTATTTCCATTTCTATCCAACAAAATATTCGTTAGGACATGAAATTGTGTTGTTTTTTTTTATTTTATTTATATAATCTCACTATATTACCTCCTACTACAGTTTCCTCCACCACTAAAACTGACCGCCACGATATAACTGAAATATTGTTGAAAGTGGCATTAAACACCATAAACCTAACCCTATCCTGCTACATTTTTGAGGTGCATTTATTTTAACAGGCTTTTGGTACCCATGATAAATTTACAGTACACCTTTACTTCTATGATTATTCTAGAAACTATTATGGTATAAATAAAATGAAGTGTCCTTAAAACATGATTACATTGATCACTATTTAATTCTTAATTTAATTTTAATACAACATATATTATTCTAGAAACTGTATATTGCCCTTAAAAACATTATTAAATTGAACACTATTTAATATTAAATTAAATTCTAAAATAACATCTATACAACCTCCACAGAGGTAGATCCTCTGAAGCCAAAGTCATGAAGCTTGAAAGGTAAACCATCTAAACTCTCTGCTGTTTCATCTAAAGATTTGGCAATGATTTCCTTCTGATAACGAGAATTTGTAGCAACTGTCATTGGATACCATACTTGTACTAATAATGTCTGAAATAAAAATGACATAATTGTTGTTAATGGAGGGAGTGATTGTTAGGGTTATGGTGTTTAACACCACTTTCAACAATATTTTAGTAATATTGTGGTGGTCAGTTTTATTGATGGAGGAAATCAGAGTACCCCGAGAAAACCACCGACCTGCCGCAAGTCATTGAAAAACTTTATCACATAATGTTGTATAGAGCACACCTCGTCTGAGCGGGATTGTTGTTTAACGACAAGTGAGCAGATTCTCAGCTATATAATGGCGAGAACAAGTTACATTTTCATGAGATGATGAAGATGTCTGTTTTTTACTAGACCAACATTTTTAGTTGGATTTTCAGAGCATTACCGCAATGAAATAACTAGATGCTCAGCCCACTGAGCCTGTGTCGCTCACCTTTCATTCTGCTTTGAGGAAACTTAATACAGAACCTTCCATACATGTAGATGCTTCCTACCAAATTTCCATTCATATGGCTAAGCAGTTTCAAAGGAGAAAATTTTTTGGAAATCGACCAATCAGAAACAAGAATTGCATGTGGTGGCTATGTTTGCTAACCGATCGGGACGAAAAGAGCAATCTTAAAAGAGGACATTCCATAGATGCTTCCTACCAAGTTTCGGAGGTAGCCATGTTTGCTAACCGATTGGGACGAAATGAGCAATCTTCAAAGAGGACATTACATAGATGATTCCTACATTGTACCAAGTTTCGGTGGTAGCCATGTTTGTTAACTGATCGGGATGAAATGAGCAATCTTTATAGAGGACATTCCATAGATGCTTCCTACCAAGTTTCGGTTCATTTGGCCAAGAGGTTTCAGAGGAGAAGATTTTTAAAAATCGGCCAATCAGAAACAAGAATTGCCTGTGGCGGCAATGTTCATAACAAAATGTGCACTCTTTAGGGAGGACCTTCCATAGATGCTTCCTACCAAATTTCAGTTCATTTGGCTGAGGGTTTTCAGAGGAGAAGATTAAAATGTGAAAAGTAAATGGATGACAGACAACAGACACCAAGTGATGGCAAAAGCTCATATTGCCTTTGGCAAGGTTTGCTAAAAATAATTTTAAAATGTGAATACCTACTTGCAATGTATAGATAATGGCAAGAGTTATCTTTCTTTTAACAGAGGAGAAGATTTTTTAGAAATCAACCAATCAGAAACAAGCATTGCCTGTGGCGGCCATCTTTGTTAACCGATCGGGACAAAATGAGCAATCTTTATAGAGGACCTACCATAGATGCTTCCTACCAAGTTTCGGTTCATTTGGCCAAGTGGTTTCAGAGGAGAAGATTTAAAAAAATTGGCCAATCAGAAACAAGAATTGCCTGTGGCGACCATGTTTGTTAATGGATCGGGACAAAATGTGCAATCTTTAGAGAGGACCTTCTATAGATGCTTCATACCAAGTTTCAATTCATTTGGCTGAGGGTTTTCAGAGGAGAAGATTAAAATGTGAAAAGATAACGGACGACAGACGGCAGACCCCAAGTGATGGCAAAAAGAGCAATCTTCAAAGAGGACATTCCATAGATGCTTCCTACCAAGTTTCGGTTCATTTGGCCAAGTGGTTTCAGAGGAGAAGATTTAAAAAAATTGGCCAATCAGAAACAAGAATTGCCTGTGGCGACCATGTTTGTTAATGGATCGGGACAAAATGTGCAATCTTTAGAGAGGACCTTCTATAGATGCTTCATACCAAGTTTCAATTCATTTGGCTGAGGGTTTTCAGAGGAGAAGATTAAAATGTGAAAAGATAACGGACGACAGACGGCAGACGCCAAGTGATGGCAAAAGCTCACATTGCCTTTGGCAAGGTGAGCTAACAATCCGCAAGTGGACATGTCGCTCCACTTAGACACACTCTCCTGATTCAGTGTCAACCAGATTTTGGTGTTACTCCTTAATGTTGTGAGTTTAGCAGAGAAGCAGCAAATACCAATTTTACTGTTTTAGGTTTGACCCAACTGGGGCTCAAACCCGCGATCTACAGCACTCGAGGCAAACATGTTAAACATGATGTGGTTGCTGTTAGTAGAAACCCTTCTTGTACTATAAATGTCTGAAATATAAATTACTGGTGTGTACATAACAACTGACAGAGGAAATGCTACTTGTACTAATCATGTCGGAAACTAGAGGCTCACATGAGTCAGTATTTGAACTATTTCATATCATATCATATGTTAAATTTGATAGAACAAGACAGAAATTTCAGCTAATTATATCATTTCAGAAACATGCACTTTAAGACAAAAACATGTATGCCTGAAAAAAAAAAAATTAATAAAGAAAAAAAAATTAAATACTGATTTCCATACATGACAGTCCAACCCTACATCCAAATCAGAATCACAACGATCATTTTGTACTACTTTAATGCTCACCTCAAAATAATTAGTTAACCAGAAACATTTAGGATCTGTGTTCTCTACAGTAAACAGGACATTTTTATATGGTACAACACTCCCCTCTGGTACAGCCTTGATACGTAATGGTATGTGACCATTATGTTTCTACAATGTAACAAAAAACATGTTTCAATAAAATGTCATTGATTAATAGTTATTTTATTGATTTATGAACACACACAAAAGGAAGAGTTGCATTTTACAATAAACACATCAGAATCTTTCCACATACCTTCACAGTTATCTCTGTTGTGTCAGCTGTGAACCACTGGGTACTTTAAAACCCCAACCCTGAATAGATACCTCAACAGCTTTGCTTTGAAAAAAGCAACATTGCTTTAAATTCTGTAGAATTTCCTTATTACCTTTAGGATTCACATAACCATTACACCACCGATGCAGTTAGTATAATTCTATTCTTTCTGACATACCTCTACAATATAATTTTATCCTGAAATACCTCTAATTCCATTCTTTTTACTTTAACAATTCATTTCCCCTGACATACCTCTACTTTATAATTATATCCCCCCTGACATACCTCTACAATATAATTCCATCCCCCCTGACATACCTCTACAATATAATTTCATCCCCCCTAACATACCTCTACAATATAATTATAATTCCATCCAACTGATATACCTCTACTTGATTATTCCATCATTCTGATATACCTCTAATATATTTCCATCCTTCTTACATACCTCCAATATAATTAAACCCTTCTGACATGCCTCTAATTCCATTCTTTCTGACATACCTCTATAATTCCATTCCACTGACATACCTTTACTTTATAATTCCATTACTCTGACATACCTCTACAATATAATTCCATCCTTCCTCATTGAAGTAATCATTATTAAAGTGTAATTTATACAACGCCTTGGCTTCCTGGATTTTCTCTTTAGTGACGACAGGTCCAATTAGGAATCGTTTAATTATATACTGTAGACCAAAAAACACTGTTTCTGGAAATTTCCCTCCTCTGCTCTCAAAATATGAACATACTACTGTGGTGTTAGGTGGATACTGGTAATGATGTGTCACCTACAAAATAATTATTACAATGTGTAACTAGAGGCTCAGGTGAGCCTGTATCGCTCACCTGACATAAATAAGTCCTCTTAAGAATGTCTGCATGCTGAATACATCTAAGTTACTATTCAAATCCCATACTGCCATAGGGTTCTATGTTAAAACTATGTCTGCTCATGGCAGCCATCTTGGATGGAGGTCGTGGTCACCGGACACAATTTTGAAAGTATACTACCCAAGGACCATCCATGCCATGTTTGCTTTAAATTGGCTGACTGGTTTCAGAAGAGAAGACTTTTAAACAATTTTCCCATAGGGTCCTATGTTAAAACTATGTCTGTTGACGGCAGCCATTTTGAACCGAGATCGGGATCACTGAACACAATTTTGGAAGTTGACCACCTAAGGACCATCGATGACATGTTTGCTATATTGGCTTACTAGTTTCAGAGGAGAAGATTTTAAAACATTTTTTCCCATAGGGTCCTATGTTAAAACTACAGTATGTCTGCTGAAGGTGGCCATCTTGGATGGAGGTCAGGGTCACTGGACACAATTTTGAAAATTGACCACTTAAGGACCATCCATGCCATGTTTGCTTTAAATTGGCTTACTGGTTTCAGAGAAGAAGATTTTTAAATATATTTCCCATAGGGTCCTATGTTAAAACTATGTTCGCTGATGGTTGCCATCTTGGATGGAGGTCGGGGTCACAGGACATAATTTTGAAAGTTGACCACCTAAGGACCATTCATCCCATGTTTGCTTTAAACTGACTTACTGGTTTCAGAGGAGAAGACTTTTAAACATTTTTTCCATAGGGTCCTATGTTAAAATTAAGTCGAGTCATGGCGCCATCTTGAATTTCCGATCAGCAAACGATTCACAAGTTTAGTACAGGACCACCCAATGATCATTCCTGCAAAGCCACAATTCAATTGGCTTAGTGGTTTCTAACAAGAAGATTTTTAAAATTTCGACCAATCAGAACACATTATAGGCCCTGGCAGCCATGTTGGATTTCCGATCAGCACCAAAAACACAAATCTTGTATATGACCATCCAATGAACATTTCTGCCAAGTTTGGTTCAAATCTGTTTTGTGGTTTCAGAAAAAAAGATGAAAATGTGAAATTCCCATAGGGTCCAATGTTAAACTAAGTCGAGTCATGGCGGCCATCTTGAATTTCCGATTGGCAAACGATTCACAAGTTTAGTACAGGACCACCCAATGATCATTCCTGCAAAGTCACAATTCAATTGGCTTAGTGGTTTCTAACAAGAAGATTTTTTAAATTTCGACCAATCAGAACATATTATGGGCCCTGGCAGCCATGTTGGATTTCCGATCAGTGCCAAAAACAAAAATCTTGTATATGACCATCCAATGAACATTTCTGCCAAGTTTGATTCAAATCTGTTTTGTGGTTTCAGAAAAAAAGATGAAAATGTGAAATTCCCATAGGGTCCTATGTTAAACTAAGTCGAGTCATGGCGGCCATCTTGAATTTCCGATCGGCAAACGACCACCCAATGATCATTCCTGCAAAGTCACAATTCAATTGACTTAGTGGTTTCTGACAAGAAGATTTTTAAAATTTCAGCCAATGAGAACACATTATGGACCCTGGCAGCCATGTTGGATTTCAAATCAGCACCAAAAACACAAATCTGGTAGAGGACCATCCAGTGAACATTTCTGGCAAGTTTGGCTGATTTCTGTTCAGCGGTTTCAGAGAAGAATATTTAAATGTGAAAAGCTAACGGACGGACGGACGACGGACGCTTACCCATGACAAAAGCTCACATGGCCTATGGCCAGGTGAGCTAATAAAAACATAGATATCTAATTTAGTGTGCACAACGGGTTTCTAGAATAACTATTCATCAGGTACCGTAAAAATCAAGACTGGAAAGGTCAATCTAATTAAAATTAGATCTCTGAGCTTGCAGTGGTCAAGCAAAAAACATGAGCAAGTGTGCACATCTAATTTTAATTAGATTGTGGAAAGCCAAATAGCTTAAAAAGTCTCTGGGAGCATATAAACCAGAGGTCATAAACATGATACTCAAAACTAGGTTAGGTTACCTATGCCTGATGGGGGAAGAACCTTTGTTTTAATAATAATTACATTATTTAAGAACTGTAAATTTCCATTATAAATAGATTTAATAAACCATGCCAGTGTGAAACACTCGACTACTAGTAGAGCTCCAGATAATTACCCCCTACTTTTGAAAATGATGGGTATTTGCATATTTCCTTTGCACTGTTGTACTCTCTACTTCAGGAATCAAAAATATTGGGAACAGATGAATTTTCTTAATCTAATTACAGTTGACTCTCGTTATCTCGAATTCGATGGGACCATGGAAAAAATTCGAGTCAACCGTAGTTCGACTCAAGAGGAGCTACGAAGATACCGGAAGTGTGGTTTGTTTAACAACGAAAGGGAGACAACTCGAGCGAAATTTTGAAGAGCTAAAACCAGCATCGCATGTCCCTATTCTCGGAACGATTTTAAACATATTCGATGTTTTTGTTGCTGTTTTTTTCTCTCCGTTAAATTCTTTGAATCTTGTGAAATGACTGATAACTTCTAGATATCTTTTTTTGTGTGAATGAATATGTTTATCCGTTTTGTTTATGTTTTTCACCTGTTGCATTGTCATTAAACTTCACCCATCATGACATATTTTTCTTTATGCAATACTGTTTATTTACAATAAATGGTGTGTTTTTATTATTCAATAAAGTGTAGAAGAAAACTATTCTTCTTTAATCAAAATTAATATTTCATATAAAACCATTTATTTTCAAAACATTCTCCTGAAGTCATTCCTTATCTGATTTTCATGAAATTTTCAGCATTAAATGCAGAAATAAATATAGTTTCTTCTTTGTATAATTTTCAAATAATTTTATTTCTACTTTCCCTTAAGAATTTTAATTTTTTCACCAAATCTTCCTACATGTATATAATCATATAAAATTGTGACGTCAAGAATTTACATTTGTGTTTACATCATAAATGCTTGTAAATAAAAGTTCGAAAAAATTACATGAAGATATTAAAATAAACTATAATAATTCTACTATTAAAGTAACCCGAATAATCCAGTCGTTATATTACGCTTTGCTATATTAACGCCTGAATGACTTTCTCGATAAAACGTGTCAATCGGAAGCTTCAAATTAGCAATGTATTCTGGGTATAAACTGCACGTGGTGACTTTTGGCACTAAAAGAAGGAGGAGAAATGTAGGAAAACTAAATAATGAATTAAACATCGTTAATCAACTTCTCCATCTCCAAGGAGAGTTCAAGCCCCCATCCAGCGATAGTGCTGATAGAGGGCGCAGTATTATTCAAGTTACTATTAAAGGTGAAAATTTCATGAAAATCGGCTAAAGAATGACTTCATGAGAATGTTATGAAAATAAGTGGTTTTATATGAAATATATAGGAAAATATCTTAGTGTGGAAATACTTTTGACCTGTAACTGTACTATGCTGTTTGTATTATAATAATATAACAGATTAGGAGAATAGTTTTTTATCTGTAATTTAAACATTTTTCCTTTGATCTCACTGTCAAGAGGGATATTGTCAGTATCAACAAACTGATAGGACTGATATAGGCATGAATACCTGAGGTAATGGGCCTATAATGTTTGTCCATTGATGGTATATTGTGTTCTTTTTTCACTTGAAAAGTAAATACATTTTTAGCTTCAACAACAACTCTTGTCTTCAACTTTCTTTGGATACTCTGAGTCACTGAGTTCAGTAATCAGAGTCAAACTAAAGTACATATGAGTGATCATTCTTTGTGAACCTTAAATTCCACAGTAACATCAATTCATTTTTATCATTTTTAATGCAATTGTTTTATTTGTATGTCATAGACATACCTGTTAACCTCTGGGAACTGCTAGGGGGGAGATCTCCCCCCTACCAACTCTTCTAAGGGGGAGATTTTTTGCGTCGCCTTTAAACGCACAAAATTGTACCTTGTAGTTGCATACATGTGATACAGTTGCTATGCTACAACTGGAGATTTGTAAATTTTTGGCTGGAGATTTGGTCTCATAACTGGAGCTTTTTTATCCACGTATTTGATCTGCATGTTTTTATTGTTAATTGATGTTTTCTTTTTGTTTGTTTCAGTATTGAACCAACTGCATCCCATTTCAATATATATTGTTTACATTTCTGTCTTATTAGTAGTGTTTCATATGATGAATGAAGGATAAAAACTGTATTTATAATTTATTCATAATCATAAGGTTATAACAAAGTCCTTAAATAATACTTTGATCGGCTTTGGTCCCAAACAAGCCATAACAACTCAATCCGAGATGAATTCATTGCACGTTTGATCGAAATAAGAAGTTTTCCTCGGCATCAAAGGTTGTCCGACTCCTGTTTGCACAACGGTTTATAACTATTTTTAATTGCCGCTATCACACTTCTAATCATCTAAGCGTGTGCCACAAACCCACTTCCTTATCCCCAATTAACTGTCAGTCAGTGGATAATTGTTGTATAATCATCAACACCTTAATTAATCTCCATGACCCAATTTACCAAAGGTCATAGGAATTGTAATAGGTTCATAACCACTCTGAGTTAGTGGAGATCTCCTTTAGCTCAGTTGACAGAGCATTGGTTTATGATGCGAGTTGTCTCTGGATCAAATCTCATTGGGGACATTGCAATTTACAGAGATAAAACATGCTCTAGTCGACAAGTGTACAGATGTGTTTTATCAAATTATCAAATGAAAATATAAAACATGGACCATTTAAGTGTGATGATGGAGTATATTAAAAGGGTAAAGAATAAGCATAAATAATGAGGATACCATATTTTGGGGGAAATGGATCATACAACACAAACTTTAGGCAATAATCTTTCATAAAAAATTTGTAAAATCTAAAATTCCTCCCATTTAAAACTCAATAAAAGATCAGATTGTTCCTATAATCTTGTTTACCTAACCTTCAACCATAGTGACCTTCCCATTGATATAAATAGTGATCCAATAGTGTTTATGTCAGTCACAGTTTACTGATTTTCATAATTTTACAGCTTTGGATTTAATAAATAATAATAAGCTTAAAACATTAAAAAATCAATTTAAATCGTTATAACAAGAAATGTTTGGTTAGATATACATCGTAATAATTTACAGGGAAGATGTAGTATATTTTACAAAAAATAATAATTAGTGTCGTTTCGGTTTGCTACTGACAGCAAAAAATCCGCTGAATTAACATGTTTCGATTTAATATTACAACCGCGGTTTTCAGAATATATGCTTGTCACTCATACATTTCTTCTAGAATATAAACACAATACACTTCTTCTGCTATGTTGAATATATGTAATACAAATCTTGCCCATTATTACCTTGTAAGAATCGGTAACAAGACAAATGTTTTCCGGCCCGACAGCAGAGTACGCCATCTTTACGCTTTTAAGCAGGTTCCCGTGACGTCAGTAGCAACACTATAAATAAAATTGAACTCATTCAGGTTTTTCCAAGTAGATCGACGAACATTTTCAAGAAATCCGAATGGTTAATATAGAGTGGGCTCCCTTTGATAAAATATAATAAAATAAATCGGTATCATCCCGTGCATTGTCAATAAACAACGAAAAGTGTTTCAAATTCTGTTTATTTACTTCGAAAATAAAGAGCGCTCAAAACTTTCGAAAAAAAAAAGAAAAAAAAGAAAAAAGGATGCAATGTCAAACTAAACATTATAATATTAAAATATTTTATACATAAAAGAAAATTCTGCAAGAAATAAAAATCAAAGATATTTTCAAAACATTACAAGATACCTGATCAACCGATTTTAAATGCTATCGGATGTTCTTTCAACATTTGAAGATATCATTAGGAACGGTCATTATTTACCAGAAGGGGTGGGGTGGGGGGCTGGAAAATTTTTCTGTGATGTGACAGTATAAGAAAAAGACCCCCCCCCCCCAGAGTATTAGCAAATTTAAAATTGACCCCCACACAAATTTTACAATATTTATTTTGACCCCCCCCCCCCCCCCCAAATAAAATGGACAAATAACATAGTATTAATATATATCTGTGAGAAGACTACATCTCAAGAATATACTTCTATATGACCATTGCTAAGTACCCGTACATTATATTTCAATGGAAAATTATTTATATAGAGAATAAATAAAAAGAACTGAGCATTTGCAGTCTTAACATGCTCTCATGCTCAGCATAATTTCCGCCTTAATAGCATTACTTTTATTCTGTGGCCATCTATAGCTTGCAAGCTGTTCAGTATGACTCTCACTTATTGTTGGAGGCCACATTGTAATCTATTGTTGCTTTATAATTTGATGTTCAATGCTTTGGTCTGGTCTTTTGATTTTGATTTACGTGACATTTCGAATGATGTGAGTATTTGCTCTCTTGTCTCTGCTTTTTATAGAATGAAGACTTTGTTTCGATGGAGTCGATTGGTTGTTTCTTTTTGTATCCTGCTTTCTGATTGGTTCTTTTTCCTGGCTTCTGATTGGCTAATCGGTTGGAAATGGCGACTTCTGATTGGTCATATTTCCTGGGTGTTGATTGTTTGACGATGGAACACATCTCAATCCTTCTACCACCGGATTATATCTTAAGAAAACAAAAACCGCTTACTCTTCGCGAAGCACATGAGTTCACTCGATGTGTTACTCGATCTTTAGTTTTATGTGTATGTTTTGTAGATCGTTGTTTGTCCTTTGTACTTTTTCCTTTGGCCATTGTGTTATCTGTTCTTCTTCAATATACGGATTCTGATTACCCCTTTGATTATCTTCAAACTCTTCTTCACACCCGGTGTTTGGTGGGGTCCGTGTTGCTCATCTATTTAGTTTTCCTGCTTTGTGGTATGCCCAATGTTGGCAGTGTTTCTTGATTGCCCTTTCTGGTTTTTATAACGTTTCTTTAATGACCTTTTCGATCTCAGAGAATAAATATATCAACATTTTTCATAGAAAGCATCAATTTTAGTCTACCTCCGAAATAAAGAAACATCTTAACTGTGATTTTATTTTGCCATGACATAGTTGAAATAATTCGAATCGTAGCATAGGCATTGTGGACAAAGACACAGATATATAATTTAGTGCGTTTCTATGACACTCTTCATCAAGTACACTCAGACAAAAGATTGGAAAGCTAAATAATTCAAAAGTCTTGTAAAAATAGCAAAAATTAGCTAAGTTAACTATGGCTGAGTGAGATTTACTTCAGTTTTAATAAATTATATAATTTGGGAAATGTACATTTAAAATATTGATATATTTAATAAACCATATCCGTAACGAAACACTGACTTAATGGACGGATGATACCCTCGGGGACTAATAGTCCACGTACCAAAGTGATCGACTAAGTAATGGTAATAAAACCGTTGATATGTAATAAACCATGTCAGTGCCGAAATACTGACTACTGTAAACTGAAATCTTGTATAAACATGGCATCATATTTAGTACCAATGTGTAACATTTACAAATTTAACCTGTTTAATCCGGACATCGCTCTGTTTGCTGTACAACAAATAGGTCTAAACGGTGGTAGGTTCTGTCAGGTTTAACTGTATGCAGAACAAAAGAATAATTTAATTTTATGTTAATTCTGCTATCTGATTGGCTGATCCGCCTGGAGCAACATTGGTTATACTTGATTACCTGGGTTGATATTGTGACGTCTCCAACATATTCATTCGCCAAATTCAAATAGTCACATGAAACAATCGTAATTAAAATCGAGAAATCATTAAATTATAAGGAATATTAGGAATATGTTAAATTTTTGCACAGGTTATACTTGTATAATCTGGTTTAAAACAGTTTACGCTTTTCGTAAACCTCTTCGCTTTGCGGTTTATTAATCGTATACTGCTCCAGAACAGGCTAAATCGTATAACCTATTCAAAAATCTTCCGGTCACGTGACTTCCGGTTGCTCCCCATTGCTCCCCCACAAATATGACTTTGTCCGTACCCATATACTACTTACATGTACATGTATATGAAAAATGTCACCTATATACATGTACAAGTATAAGCTACAAAATGTTTAATATCTATCTTTTGTTGACCATATATAAACATACTTCAAACATGCTCATGCACTTTCATCTGTTTCATTACCAGTCAATTCCTGATCACTCTCACTTCCATCCATATCCACCTCTTCCATGCTCTCATTTTCACCATTCACATTTTAAAGGTTTTCAAATATCTTCCAATATCTTTTTTCAACAATAGGGCACACATTATCCAGGATTATACATTTTGCTTCAAGTGTAAAGAAGTTTGTTTCTAATAAGACAAAAATTCCCTTTGCATGTTTTAGACCTACTGTCTGTACACAACTTACGTCAATGTTATTAGTAGGCTGATCATTGTTTTCCGAATCTATAACAACATCAGTACTTCTTTGCAGAGAACGGCTGTAAGATTTCTTTGGTTCACTACTTAGTGTTAATTGCTTTGAGTTCATTTTTAATCAGAATCTTTCATTTCAAAATACATGTGAATAAAATTCCAGATAATTATAGCTATATTGATATTTATAAATCCTAGTTAGATACTTCCCAAAGTTGCATTACTAATTATTTAAACGTTATATTGAATATCACCCCTTACTCTCATGTCCTTCACACTTAAGTGTTTAGAACTGTTTAGGTTTTCAAAATTATTTATTCATTTATTTTGTTTGGTTTTTTTTACTTTTACTTTTTTCTTACAACCAAATGTTTTAAGGATAAATTGACCGCCCCTAAGCTAAGTGGTTTTAAAAATTGACCCCCACAATACCTATATAAATTTTTTTTTACCCACCTAACATTTTCCAGCCCCTCCACCTGATAAATAGTGACTGTTCCCTTAAGACGTTATAATATCTTAAATTCCTTTAGACATATCTTTGAAAGTTTTAAAGATAGCATATAAACAAACATTTGTAAGAATTTTTTAAAATGAAATAAAGCAATCTAAAATGAAGACATCTTTAAAATAATTGAAGATATCTATAAAGAGTTGCTTATGACAAGTCATGTTTATGTAGAAGACAAATCAATAGTTAAAATATTTGTAAAAGTATTTGAAATATCAAAAATGTTTTGAGGATATCTTATAAGAATCAATAAAATATCGGGGAGGGGAGTGTCACAATACAACTCGTCCCGAAGACAACAAACAAGATAACTCGGACCTTCGGAAATGACAACTTGGACTATCGAGAAACCTTTTTCCAAAAGCTCAAAACAGTCCTAGAACTCTATATGTCAAAAAATAATGACAAATCCGGTCGGGTATTGTAGAATTTAAACTGCCATCGGAAATAACCGGAATTCGGGAGAGACGAAACACTGAGTCATTAGTGAAAAGAGATAAAAATGAATTTAATTAAATTTATTAGTTTCACTAAGAGGACATCAGTACAAACTAATTTCTGTCATAATCAAGGGTATATACAGTCCTTGATTAAATGTTTAAACATCATAATTAACGTATCTGATTATTGTTTACTCTACTTTTACCTAATTACGGTGCGTTTTTATCAATAAGTCAATATTGACCAACGTAGCTCTGATTTTTATTACAATCATCGCTTCCTTACATTTATATTTTTATATCACGTGATTTATTTAACGATTTTTTGTCACATCGGTGATGCAATGGTTAGGGTGCTCGCCTAGAGTGCGGTAGATCTCGGGCTCGAGCCCCGGCCGGGTCAAATCAAATGCTATAAAATTGGCATTTGTTGCTTCTCCGATAAGCATGCAAGATTAAGGAATAAGAGCAAAGACTGGTTGGATCGGAATCAGTATAATGTGTCGTAGTGGAGCAACGTGTCTACCCGCTGATGGGTTTTTCTCGGTGAACTAGCACTATGAAAATTCAACTTAGCGTGCTGGTTTAGTATCGCGGACATCATCATCATCTCATCGAATATAACTTGTTTTCGCAATGAGATAGTTAAAACATTACTCATTTGGCGTTAAACAATAATCACCAACTCACTCATATTTGGATTTGATATAACACTTTTTCTGCATATATTCTTAATCATGGTCCTATATGATTTATCTAACACTACGGTTCGAATATTCTTATACATATGTATATTAATTTTTATACTAAGTATTTCATTGATTATCCGACGGTACGAGTTGTCTTTATATAGACGGTTCGAGTTGTCTTCATGGACGGATCGAGTTGTCTTCATAGACGGTTCGAGTTGTCTTCATAGACGGTTTGAGTTGGCTTCATAGACGGTTCGAATTTTCTTTATATAGACGGTTCGAGTTGTCTTCATAGACGGTTTGAGTTGTCCTCATAGACGGTTCGAGTTTTCTTCACATAGACGGTTCGAGTTGTCTTCATAGACGGTTCGAGTTGTCTTCATAAACGGTTCGAGTTTTCTTTATGTAGACGGTTCGAGTTGCTTTCATAGATTGTTCGAGTTGTCTTCATAGGTTGTTCGAATTGCCTTCATAAATGGTTCGAGGTGTCTTCATAGCCATTTCGAGTTGTCTTCATAGACGGTTCGAGTTGTCTTCATAGGCGGTTCGAGTTTTCTTCATAAAAATGGTCCGAATTTTTCCATATTCGATATCAAATATCTTTATTAAAATGTATTTATTATTCTTTTAGATAGATGTATCTTGAAAAGTTTTAAAGATATCTTATAAGCATAGATCTATAAGATTTCTTTAAAAGTGGTATACCTCTAATAAATAATCAATTTAAAAACGACCAAGTTTAAGAACAACATTTATTATTTTTTGAAATAGCAGCATACAGTTGTTCAAATATATATAACGACAATGTCCAATGGGATTCAGAAACACGTTATAAAACTTGTGTAAGCCAATCTCCCTAATTATATATTGATAACAGTGATACACCGTGGTAAGTACAAAGATCATGATGATACAAAAATGTAGAAAAAAAATGAATTGTCAGAGGTATTGGGTATTATAGGAGACTTGATACAAAGGATAGTCCCGGCATTTGCATACTGTCAGTTCTATGCATTATGGGTAGATATACAAAAATGTAACACAATGTGGCTTTCTAGTATAGATTTACTTATAACACTGTTATGTATTAACACGGTCACCATACGACGAGCACTCCCTTCTCTTCTTCTTCTTTAATGTAAAGCTACATATACGGCTGACTTTGATCATTTTGAAAAAGTCAATTTTATAATTTCTTTAAGTTTAAAGTTAGGTAAGTAGTAACGTTTCAAATAAGGGTAATAACAAAATTACCGAACTCCGAGCAATCTTACAAAGGGAAAGTCAAAACTCATAAGTATATAAACAGACAAAATCAGTCAACAACCGGAAAACTGTGAAAACCGTAATGACCCTGACTTGGTACAGGCATTTCTAAAGAAATGGTGAGTTGAATCAGATTTTAAAGCGCCAAACCTCCCGCTTTCATTACGGCTCAAAGGTCCCGGCTGTCACTATAACAGTATTTATAACAATACTGGAACAAAAGGGACTTTGATCATTTGGACAAAGTCATTTCATTAAAACTTATTTATTATTTTGCTACTATTATCATATTATATTGTTTTATTTTGGTTGTTAAAGTTAAAAAAGAAAATGTATTTTCTAAATTTATAAAGAAAGCTTGTCTATAATTAATGTAGCCATTTCGATATATTGTATTTTATGTTAAATGAATTTTTGAATACCTATTGTGATCAATTGTTTGTGATATTATGTTTTTAAAAAAATATCTTCTTCTTCTTCTTCTTCCAGTGTAGGAACCAGATTAATTATTGAATGTATGTGGTTCCGCGAAACCTTGCGCATGCCGGGAAAGAGAACAAGCTTTCTGGTGTATTTACAGTCTAAGATAATCCAATATGTACACTCTATGGGTTCAATCATTAGTCTGTTTCACATGCTTTGTCAACAACACAACTGGGAGTTTATTCACAGAATATTGCAATACATGAGATGAAGAGGGGATCATGACACATTTTGCATTCAGCGTTTGTATTATTCTCAAATAAAAACAGATTTCAATGCATACTATTGCAGGAACAATTAAAGAAATGAAATCATAGGAAGCTTCCCAAAATGTGCGTCGCGTCTGTTATAGTCAAGGCAAGGATTTGCATAGTACTATACAAATCCTTGGTCAAGGTTATCAAACCCATAAATATGCCATTTTATAAACGTTTATGGCTACAATGAAATGAGTAGATATGCTTTAACCGCTTTCAATTAATTCTTTATACAATTTTCTTTAAATAGAATCATATATATTCTAGCTGTAAATACATTATTTAATATGTATTTTATATTACAACCCAATCTAGCAACTAGTCAAATATAACCACTGAAATGTTCGAAGCACTGGTTATGTTGTTCCATAAAATTTACAATTTACATATTATTCGTGTGCGCATTCAGACGGTTTAAAGTAGTGACGAAACAGCGGTCTTTGTGACAATTTATATGTTCTGTTATTTCTAATTCCAAGTAGGTTACGGAGGACTTCGATCTCAGCGCTGCTCTGGACCCACGGAGGAGCTTATATAGGTGGTCTAGGCCCTTCGACTGACAAATGTACACCATAGCATAAAATCATGCATCGAGCATGTTATGTGTACCATTATAATTTGTTCTATGTAAGAATCGTAGCAATGTATAAATGAAATCCACAAACACACATGACAATCACAATAATGGCAATTATAATAAATAAGGGTAATAACAAAATTACCGAACTCCGAACAATCTTACAAAGGGAAAGTCAAAACTCATAAGTATATAAACAGACAAAATCAGTCAACAACCGGAAAACGATTGATCAAACAGTTGACTCTCACGCAACCAGGATGGAGCCGATCCATCAGTAACCCAATGCCAATTACTGGAAGTATAAAGGACATTGAACGTAGACGTCCGATGTTCCGTATATTTCAAGGGAATATTAATTATACCACAACTCGCAGAGTGGTGGGTATACTGGAATACCCTTGTCCGTCCGTCCGTCCCTAAACCTTGTGTACGTAACTAGTGATTTGTCGTTTGTTGGATTTTATTCATATTTGGTATATTGGTTGGCCATGATCTGAGCATGCGCATATTATACCGATTTCACGGACGGTTGAATTTTGCGAGAGTTATAGCCCTTTTCATGTTTGTTTGACCATATGTCCGTTCGCACATCTTGTGTACGCAGCTAGTCATTTGTCTTTTGTCGCATTTTATTCATATTTGGTATCTTGATTGGCCATGATATGAGCATGCGCATATTACACCGATTTCACGGATGGTTGATTTTCGCGAGAGTTATAGCCCTTTTCATGTTTGTTTGACCATGCGTCCGTCCGCACATCTTGTGTACGCAACTAGTCATTTGTCTTTTGTCGCATTTTATTCATATTTGGCATCTTGGTTGGCCATGATCTGAGCATGCGCATATTATACCGATTTCACGGATGGTTGATTTTTACGAGAGTCATAGCCCTTTTCATGTTTGTTTGACCATATGTCCGTCCCCACATCTTGTGTATGCAGTTATAGCCCTTTCCATGTTTTTTTTACCATTTGTTTTTGGCACATACAATAAAAAGAGAATGGTTTTATTCAACTTTCTTAAATTTAATGTTTTATGTCCTTCTTTAAAATGAAGGTCAAGTTCCATTTTGATGCCGATCGCTTTTGTAAGATGTTTGGATTCACCTTCTCAAAAGGCTGGTGGGATTCACCTTTACCAAAGGACAATATGATTGACGGTAAGTCTTGTATTTTTTCATCTATTCAGTGGCTTGTATATATACATTATTTCATCACTGCAGCCATTTTACTTAATATATGACACCATTCAAATCATGTGCAATGTGTAATTATAAAAGAAATTGAATGTATAATCCAAATGTTAGCCAAAAAACCCCAAAAAACCCCACAATAGTTGCAAATGGTTTGAAAAGGGCTTTTATAATACACGGGCAGACAGAGTTTATGATTGGAAAATATCAACAGACAGGCTATGATTGGAAAATATTGAATGCTTCTAAAATCACACATCTTCTAAAAGGCACCTTACTAAATTTTCTGTATTGCCAAGTGTTATTGAATCCCTTTGTATGACATGCGTCCACGTCGTGGTGTCGGAAACACCATGTTCTCACATTTTTTATGTCTGATATAGTTCCTTATTCTTATTTGTCATTTGTCGTTAGTGTCGTACTCATTGCTAATAGCACAGCTTTTTCATGTTCACTTTCTACTATATGCATGGAGCATCATACAATCATTCACCAACTGTAGAAAAAATACTTATAATCTGCACACAAATGCTTAATAAATATAACCTTTTGCAGACCTCAAAGGTGCACTTTATTGAGAGCATGATGGCTAAATTGTCATACAGTACTACAGTAGGCCTCAGTGGGCTGGTGTTGGCCAACATGGCTGGTGCTTAGCATAAAACAAAGTTGTTCTTCTGGTAACGGCATGCAAGAAGGGTTGAAAAAAAAATGATTTCAGCTATGTCGTGATGCTTTTTTTCTTTAAAAAATCCTTCCAATACAAAATTACTCAATTACAGTATTCATATAAAAGAAATTGTAATCTGCACAATATTCACCTTTCACCAATTAGCCTTAAGTTTTGGTTATTGCTCTTGACAGTTACCTGAAACACAATTTGTTTCAACATTATTAATATTTTCATTTACTGCATACAGTAATATCATATTTGTTACTATGTCTCTATATAAAACTGAACTACTTACTGCTTACTCCTATGCTTTTTGCTTAAGAGCTTGTATACAGTAGAATGCTTGTGTGAATTTTATATGTTTTTTTGCATTGCATGGCCATTATTTAGTCCCCAGACAAAATATGTATTGAACATAATTTTATCTTCTGTCATTATCAAAAATTGGCAACTTGAGCACGAAAAGGAAGTTTTTATTTATCAGACATCTTATATATACAAATATATTCTAATTAAGGGGTAAACAATCAAAATCTGTCTGTAACCGATATTTCCTCGGGAAATTTGATTTCTATAAATATGAACAAATATTAAGATAATGTCGGAAGTATTGACAGTGCATTTCCTATAGTTTTATCTAAATACCAAACAAATGTTTTCATTAAAGGTTGTTTTATATAGGAAATTTTCCCTTTTATTTTGGCGAGAGGGGCACTAAATTATGACCATCTGCTGCAAGTGTAGACCTTATATGCTAATACATAAACCATTTAAGAAAATGAAACAAATTAAAGAAATGCACAGCTCATTCAAGCAGCTTCACTACAGTTAATGGGACTCACAATCAAAATCAGTAAAGATGGGAAAATGACACCAGAAAAACTAGAGATGATGAATAGTATCACAGATCAAATAACTGAAAGATCAAGTATCACTTTGCAAAGTTTGAGCAAATTAGAAAACTTGCTTAAAGCATCACAAAAACAAGTTGACCTATTAAGAAATGAATCATCTGTAATGAAAAGAAAACTTTCAGAGACGGAATCTGAAGGTAAAACCCTCTCTAACACATGCAAACATCTGAAAATGGAGTTGGCATCTAGTCAGGAAGAACTAGAGGCCCTTGGCTTTCAAGAAGAAAAGGAGAACAATGAATCTGTCAAAAAAGAAGAAGAAAACAGTGTTCCAAAAACCAATGATTCGCAAAAAGACTAATTTGATTAACATTTTCACACATAGATGACTACTGTTTTACTTGTAGATAACTAATGTCATTACATTGTATTGCATATGTTACCTGTTTGATTTCAGTTAGCATACCAAGGAGGACTACAAACAATATTTTTTTATTTTGCCTGATTTGTCACTTTAATATTGTAAAATTACAATGTAGCTTTTTGTTATTAGAAATAAAGTCTCTTTTTTTTCTTTTTTTTTTTTAGAAATTTGATGCACCATGCCACAGAAGAAAAGACCTAAAGGACAAAGATACAGAACACTTCACAACAGACATCAAATGCAGAATGCAAGGTGAGATATTTTGTTATGTTCATAAAGCCACCATAAACATGTTTTCTGTATTGGTCATACCCATGTTGTCTTCACTTCAATCTTTACAGCTGTTACTTGCTCAAAAGAACAAATGATTGCTACAGATTTCAGTCAAAGGCACAATCTCAGTTTCAACTGTGTGGTAGTCTGTATACCTGCGCAATATCCATGGCACTTTTATTTATCCACTTTACGTTTCAAGCAAGGAGTCATAAAAATTATGGCTTTAAATATAACAACCTATGTTGATATCTTAAAAATGTTAAGAAATATAAAAACCACAAAACAGGAAATGGCGATGGTGTGGTAGTGTGAAAATTCTCAAATATACAAACAATAGGAACAATATTGCAGATCATACCACATTATATGATGTATTTATACATAAGAAGATCACAGCAACTTGATGTTCACACATTATCTTGCTGAAAAAACATATCTTCATCTGCTACATACTGCATGCAAGACAGATTTCCTCACAATCAGTATTGCACTTAAGTGTACAGCTGTATGTAACATCAAAATTTAACACACAATGCAAATGACATTTCTGCTGAAACTTAACAAAAATGGATTCCACTTTCTTAATGTATTTTTATTTCTGTTACAGAATTTCCACTCAGAATAATCAATACACTTCAGGAAAAAGTCATACAGCACAGGGAGCACAAAAACCAATATCTCAAGTGGAAAGAAATACAACAAACTCTACAACTGTATCATCAGACAAAAGACCATTTGACATATGCTTTTATTCGGAAAGAAAAAGAACTTCATGAAAAAAACATAAAACAAAAGCAGGACAAATTTTCAAAACCAGAAGTAAATACTGGACTTAAAAGGAAAAGAGAAAGCAGTCCCTTTTCAGAAAAACCTACTACAGGTGTGAAAAGGAGAAAAGAAAACAATTTGACAGTTCCAAAACCTGTAAGAGGAGATAAAACGAAATCACAACAGATTGTGACATCTGAAAAAATAGCCAAACACTTTTGCCAACCAGATAATGACCCTTACCAACAAGACCTGCATGGAGCAACAGCTGCAACAACAGCAGACAGTAAACGAAGGAAAGAGAAGATTAAGAAAAGAACTGCAAGAGCACATATGACCCTGCAAGACAAATTATTTATCGTCTCAAAGATAAAAAACGCAAACAAACTGAGCGATTACACATCCCACCACAACAGACACAAATAGAAAACTCAAAAACTAAATCTAGGATGACAAATGTAAGAGACAATAAGACTTGTGAACAGAAAAAGGATTTGCGTGTGAATGATAAAACACGAAAACAGGAGGAAAGATCAAATATGTCCCCAGAACAGAAGGTGAAAAGGGTAGATGTTTACCTTGAAGTAAGGAAGAGGAGGGGGCATATATTGTTTGAATGAAACAAGTGCCTGTGGTCTAAACACCGCTCAGGACTCAATGTGCACTCAGGACATGAAAAAGGGAAAATCAGATATTACAGTAGATCATCTTATTCGAAATTTGATTTGCAATCGTATGCAATAGGATTGAAATCGATAGTATCACTATTTTTTAAGTTGTAACCATTTTTGTGCGATACGTGCCATATCTGTGTAGTCAGTCGTTCGTGAACGCATTGTAGCCATTGGTGCGGAGATGGCCATCAAGCGCGCAATAAACAAAATAATTAGATTGACAACGTGAAAACGTAGGATCGAAAAAAGATATATACAAAATTAATATATTGTTGTGTACTAGATATGCAATGAAAACTTATTCTAATCTATACGGAAATAAAATGGTATTATTTTTTTTCCCAATATGAAATTGATTTTTTTTATCCATATTTCAAAGAAATTTTCTTTATGCTGGAACTAAATTAAATGAATTTATCCCAATAGAAAATGTGCTTTGTTTTTAATCTACATATGCACATATAAAATGAGAATTTTTTTTGCTCAAATATTACAAATGAGATGAGAATAATTATCTGTTCATTTAAGCTCATTTTGCAACAAGAAATTTTCATTTTTAAATTGTAATGAGAATTTTTTTTTTATAAAGTTTGAAATTAGAAAATATTATTGAAATTTGCAAGAGAAACCCCCCCCCCCCCCCCCCCAATTAATCATATTGTTCGAACTTTTTGTTTTCAAATCATTTATTATTCTAGTGTCTTTTGATGTTCGTGATGAAGACTTTTAAGCGTGGACACACATAACAGCTAATAATTAGTTAAAATGTTAATGAAAACAATCGTTATTGTTTATTACAAAATTGCTGAGAAAACGATAGACATCTTACACAATGAAACCATTTGAGTAAAATGGGGAAATATTTTTTGGAAAAAAACCCCATTCTGGTCTTTTCCGAGCTATTTGTGAAATTCCTCGCGACAGTTAAGCACAATGTTTCATCCTTGGTTATCACCGGAATCCAGTTACAACTATCCAGAGTCTCTCGACAGATTGGCAGAGGTATTATTTCTTATGATTATTATGCAATCTTGGTATTAGTTGTGACTTTTCCTTGTCTGCGCATGTGTGTTGATGGAAAATGGTGAAGGAAAATTGTAGATAGAATTCTTAGATTTTAGTTTAGTTTTAGTGTATAGAGTTAACAAAATTAGTGCACATATCAACACAGTTATAGCCTATACGCATTTTACAAACATTTTAGTCGTCCCAATTCCAATATAGATAGTATAAACTTACACTTGGCTCGGTAGACCAGAACTGTCCAGAAATCCGTTCCGCCATCTTGAACATTTCTCGGAATTATTTTTTAACACCTGAACGTCTTTGACAAATCTGCAATAGCCGCCCAAACTTTGAGTTTGACAGTCTGTGCAATTCACATCCATGTCCATTTTAAAAATACATAAAGAGATTAGTAAATTGCTTTACGAAGAAGCCAGAATCATACATCCTGACACCCGGGATATCTACATTATCAGCCACAGTAAAGGTAAACACCTCAAAACTGTGATCCCTGGCCGTCTACGTGCTCGCATACACATATATAATCAAAGTGGTGCTGATATTAGCTCAGATAGTGTGAGAACTGCTATGAACAGAATACGCCTTGCCCAAGAACCTATCATTCTTATATGGTTCGGGACTTGCGAACTGTCAGTTAAGAACGGAAATTTTCGAAAATTATAGACTATCCTTATCAAGAAGTTGAACAAATTTTAACACGCTATCGAGTTGTAAAACAGAGCATTTTAGCTGCGAATCCATCCGTAAAAATAACATTTATTGAATGTCCTTACATTTCGATATTAAGATGGAATAAATTCCAAGGATTTCAGATCAACACAGAATCAAAAAAGAAGAATACCATCCAAGACACAAAATTGAATACTGTCATCAAATACTACAATCAACGACTTGACTACATCAATACAGGCTCACACATTCCAAAAATTTCCCAAGACCAGATAATTTGTTCTAAAAAGAAAAGATTAAGACGCACCAAAATAAAAGTTAAGGATAACTTGTTGCACGACGGGATTGACCCAAAGAGATCTTTATTACGGCTCTGGATGCAAAGAATTGTCAAGTACAGCAGAACGCTGTAGGAAGGAAAATTAATTAATGAATAAGGGAAGCCCTGTTTAATTATACTACTGTGAATATCGATTTTATATTTCATCATTTCAACAAGTGATCATCCTGAGATACACTAAGTGAATAAGGGAAGCCCTGTTCACTCATTTCATATCATATCATAAAATGTATTGATGCTCTGTTGAAAAGCGTGGTAGTATCTTATCCTCTATATATCAATTTCATTCCGTTCGTGTGAACCCAAGATATCAGTTAACTAAGTGAATAAGGGAAGCCCTGTTCACTACGTAATTTTACTCGGACTCGACTCGTGTTTTCTTTTTCTTTAATAATATATTATTGAATACTCGTCAACATGAATTCAGAATTAAGTGTTATCTCAAACCATAACATTAAGCATGATAAAGTTACAACATCTAACTTGAAATCATCATTCAACAACTATTCTTTTGACATCAATAGAGCTTTATATAAAAAACAAGAAGCAACCAAACGATTGCAACATGTGGAATATAAACATACAAATGGAGATGTAGTTATAATAACTGATGCAGTCACCTTTGAACTATTCAAATTAGCTACAAGTTAATAAATTTCCAACTAATGATGGAACTGTAACTCAAAATATAACAACTGACAAGACAAAATCCATTGTTGTACAAGTAACAATAAAGATAGATAGCTGTCATAAAGAAAGAGTCTTCACCATTAATATGTACACAACAACAAGCAAAATACTGGTGAATGGAAAGAATGAACAATTATTTTTTCAAAGAGATTTAAGAAAAATTCACTCAATTATAAATTCAGCAACAAGTAACAGAAGTGACACCTACATAGAAACTCTGAATACAAAATTGGCTGAACAATTAGAAAAACTAGTGTCAACAAAATCTACGAAAAATGAAAAGGAAAATACAGAGCTTGCTATAACATCTAACATTAACGAATAGACTGAAGCAAAATCTACGAAATGCAAGAAAAATGTAAAACAAGAGGAACGTATTGTACGCACGGAAAACACTGGATTCACTATAATTGTGAAAAGTTGTCTAGCTCTGAAATTGAGAATCTGCAAAAGAGCAATGATTGTGAAGAATATACGTGCAATATTTGCAAAAAACAATCCAAACCTGTAAAACTTATGCTATGCCATTCAGTGGACAACTATGCACAACCTAAAATGATATTGAGTGAAGGAAATGCCACTAGATCTGAGGAAGTCGGAGAAATACAAGAAACTAGCTATATTGACAGCTGTTATGTGTGAATGATAGGCCATACATTTGAAATATGTGATATATGTAACAACACAATCCATAAAGACTGTGCTAGAATCACAGACGATCACATAGATTGTTACGCATGTATTGGTGCAAACGAAAACGTAGTTCAAATTCCAGAAACTGAGCACACGACTAACGCAGAAACTTTAGTTAAAACTATAGATACAACATCTACCAATGGGTGTCGACAAAGTCATCATGGTCATAGTGAAGATAGAATGAGCACAGCAAATGGACAATAACAAACAAACAAATTTAGACTCTATCAAGAATCTAGAACGAAATACAGAATTAAAACAAAAAGAACTTCATCTGAAAAAATGGGAAGAGGAATTAAAACTCAAAGAGAAGTTAATAAATGAAAATGATAAAGACCGTACCAAACTACTATCATATGTCACCAAACTTGAAAATCGAAATCATGAGTTATTTCTACATATTCAGACTTTACAAACTAGAATTGAGCAAGTCGAACTTCATCCAACCCATACTAATCATCAGACTCATGAATAAAAGACACAACAGCACGATCATAAGGAAACGAACATTAATAGTTCACCTAATAATGGATCTAAAATAATGAAGGCTATGCACGATAGAGTTACGAACTTTGTCCTGAAACAAATCGATATACAACTGCAACACATTGAGAACAACATGGATGGTCCTATAAATAATGGAACAACATCTGTAAATAAAAGTACAACAGAGACACCATCACAAACAGACTTCTCTTTCGAAGTGAAACATGTACAAAATATCCAACAAGAAAGACAAAATCTTCCAACTAGTGGCTCTAGAAACCCGGATGACCAACACACTAGGAACGCAAGTAGCTCATATGCAACTCAAACACCACCGAGTAGAACAAATAGTACTCTGGACAGTGCGCATCAGTACATGGGCAGGCCTTTATATTTTTCTGCAATAAATGTACACTCGGCAAACCACCGCCATAACATACAAAAGAATACAAATGTAAGAGAACAACACAACAACATTAAGCCTAATCTGGACACATATAACAAAGGAAGTGCAACAAGAGAATATGAAAAGCCTAACTTGGACCATTTTTTTTTGGAGACAACTCAAAACAGATTGGACTTGAAATAACCCCCTCAGACTTCACTATCGCCTCTTATAATAGCAAACACATCAAATAAGGGTAATAACAAAATTACCGAACTCCGAGCAATCTTACAAAGGGAAAGTCAAAACTCATAAGTATATAAACAGACAAAATCAGTCAATCAAAACTAGCATATATGCCATCGATGAAATAGCAAAAACAGCGAAAATTATACAACTTCAGGAACATTGGCTTTTTCAGTGTCAAATTAATTTATTAAGTGAAATTCACTCCGACCTAATACATGCTGGAAAAGGAGTCGATAGAACAAACGAATTACAACCAGATAAATTACCTCGAGGTTATGGAGGTGTGGGAATTATATGGCACACAGATATTGATTCCTCTGTAAATATCAGACGATGGAGGAGAGAGAATTCAATGTATTGAAATAACACAAGAACATGGAAAACCAATAATAATTATTTCAGTATATATGCCCACCTCTGGAGATAGCGTTAGAACAATGGAATATCAGGATACGGTAGACCAAATGTTTGAAATATAAAAATATATCAAAATACACACTATATTATTATAGGAGGCGACCTAAATGAAGACCCGTATGTACATACTGTCAATAGGAGGAAAAGTTATATTTTAGATTTTATTAATGAATGTAATCTATGTTTTAACACTGATAGAAAAACATTTGTAAATTCGAAAGGAGAGGACTGTTCCGAGATAGACTACTTCTTAATTGATAAAAGAATGCATTCCAATGCAAGGAAGAGGACATTAGATTCCATGGCAACAAATACTTCTGATCATCATCCTATTACCATTACTGTGCAGTTTACTCCAAAAAGTATCAGTAATAAAAATACAAAAAACTCTGAACGTAAGAAAGTGAAAAGAGTTAAATGGGATAAAATTTACAAAACCGAATACCAAAACAAAATAAACGAAAAGATATAGTCTGACAGGAAAATATTAATGGAAGGAAATCTGGAATCGTCTATAAAATCGTTTATGAACATCTTAAATCGGTCAATTTCTGAATTAGTACCTGGTAAGAAAAGCAGGAAAAATAAACCAAGGTTAAAAGTATGGAACGAAGATATTGCAAAAGCATTGAGTGAAGCACGTCAAGCTAATAGGCTATGGAGAGAATCAGGAAAACCAAAATTATGTCAACTAGTACAGGGAAAAAATGATAGTTAAAGGAACTTTAGGAAAACATATAGAGTTGAAATTGTGATGCGACAAACAAAGCTTAAGGAAGAAATCATGACAGCTAGAACCAAAGATACAAAACTATTTCACAGATTAGTGAACGCACAACGTAAGAACAATACGGATATAGATGAACTAGACGTAGGAAACAAACTGTTTTGTGGACAAGAAGAAGTGCTAATGGGATTTAAAGAACATTTCCAAAATTTAGCTACAGAAAAATTTAATCCAAACTTTGACGAAAAATACAATAACATATGCAAGAACGAAGTAAAACACATAATTGAAATCGCAAAGCAAACTGATACATATGATGTTACTGTTAATGAATTTAAAGATGCGTTGTCTCTGGTTAATAAAGGAAAATCTTCAGATTACTACGGATTAACTATCGAACATATTCTACATGCAGAAGAAGTAGTAATGGAATATTTACTATACATATACAATCAAATATTTGGCAATGGAGAAACACCTGACATAATAAAGACTGGACTTTTAACACCTGCATTTAAAAACAAAGGAAATAGAACATCCTCCACCTCCTACAGGGGTATAACTGTGTTACCTGTATTGAACAAAATAATGGAAGTCATTTTAAAACTCCGAATCCAACCGAGAGTATTAAGTATTCAAAGCCCTCCACAACGAGGCTTCACCGCAAAAACATCTCCATTAAACACCTCTTTCATCATTGAAGAGCTCAAAAGAAATGCTAAAGATGAAAAAGATATCTTGATTACCATATTATTAGACGCTAAATCAGCATTTGATGTTGTGAATCCAGAACACCTAATGAGAAGACCATATCATGCTGGAATTAGCAACAAAATAGGGACTTTGATATACAGCCTACATTGTAATGCAACTAGTGCCATTAAATGGAAAGGAGATATTTCAACATTCTTCGACATGAAACATGGAGTAAGACAGGGTGGCATTCTTAGTGCAGATCTTTATAAAATATACGTGAATCCACTGCTAGAAAAACTAATTAACACAGGTATAGGATCAAAAGTGGGTGACATCATATGTAACACTAGTGCTTGCGCTGATGATGTAACAATTAACGCAACAACAGAAAGTGAAGCTTAAATTCTTTTGGACATTGCAGCAGACTTTGCAAAACAGGAAAGATATGAACTACAACCATCGAAAACTAATACTATAAGAATTAAACCCAGTAATCGTACCTCAAAAGGAAAACCAACCCATCCATTAAAATTAAATGGATCTGACATTCAAGAAGTAGAAGAAGCAACACACATTGGCCTAAAACAAATGGATCTTAATTCAAAAACAGCAGAGGTAAACGTTGAGAACAACATAAAGAAAGCCCGTCGTGCAACATACAGTTTGAAATCTGATTCAACCCACCATTTCTTTAGAAATGCCTGTACCAAGTCAGGGTCAATACGGTTTTCACAGTTTTCCGGTTGTTGACTGATTTTGTCTGTTTATATACTTATGAGTTTTGACTTTCCCTTTGTAAGATTGTTCGGAGTTCGGTAATTTTGTTATTACCCCTATTTGATAGCAAGCGGCCTTCATGGGAAAAATGGGTTAGATCCAGAAACATCCTTGCAATTAGTAAAAACATATATACTGCCCATTTCATTATATGGAATAGAAATTATACTTTCTGGAAAAACATTAATACAACAATTAGAAAGATACCAAAAGAAACGTTTGAGGCAAATTCTAACATTGCCTCAGAATACACCGGACTGCAACGTATATATTCTCACAGGATTTATTTCTATTGAAAAACAAATAGAGAAAAAAGCACTCATCTTTTTTAATAACATCTGCAACCAACATGAAGAATCAATTGAAAAGAGACTAGCAAGAAGGCAACTATCAACAAAAAACAACAACAAAATAGCAATAGTTGGTTCATGAACTTAAAAATACTGCTGCTCAAATACAACCAGGATGATCCATTAGACTTATTAGACAATCCAAGTAAAAAGGAAGAATGGAAATTAAATGTAATTAAACAAATCAACCAATCTTGGAAAGAACATATCTTACACTCTGTGAAATTATATAAAAACCTACAACACATAGCAACCGATAAATATCGACCTGGAAAAATTCATCCTTTGCTTAGTATTAGTTGTAATTCTTCAAGAGATGTAAATAGAATACCAACCAAATTAAGAACCAAACTGGAACTTACATACTTCAGACCAACAGAGCATCTTTTAAAAATGGAGAAAATAGTAGTATATGTCTATTATGTGGAAGTAATGATGAAACAATAGAACATTTCATATTATACTGTCCAACCCTATCGAATATTCGAGATACGGTTATTAATGAGATCATAGAAATTCTGAACCTACAATTCAATATTTGATTTAATGATCTATTGGATTCGGAAAAACTGGATATTATATTGGACTGTTCATATATTGTGAAAAAATTTGCAGACAGCGAATTTAGCTAAATTGGAATTTCAGATTAGGCACCTCCTATATAACTTACATTCCGCTAGACACAGGATGATATCCAATTTAAAATAAGATGTGCAGTAGTGGAGTCTGATACTCTATAATAAGAACAATCTCAGTGATGAGAAGATATAGAACAGTACAAAATTGTGATGGTAAGGGAACGACCAATTAACTTGAAGGGGGGGGGGGGGGTTATGTTTTTTTTCTAAAAAAATATTCTGATTCCCAATGTTCTGATTTTGGTGGAGGAAAAAAAAATAATGTGATTCAGAGTTTTTGTCATATAACCTAATGTGGAATTCTGTAAAAAAAAATCGCGCTTTGCGCGACAAAAAAATAATATTCTAACCCTTGTGTTGTCCGAAAAAAAAATTCTGAATGAAACAAAAAACCATAACCCCCCCTTCAAGTTAAATGGTCGGTCCCTAACTCTTGTGACAATAGTGTTGATATGTACAAATGATGCACGTTTTTGTGGTTTTATGGTACAACTGCACGTTATTAGATATGTTTTTTATGGTAATGGAACAACTGTATATATTAAGGTTCAACTGTAAATAATATGATGATGGTATGGTACGTGAATGTTGGCTATGGTATGGGAAACCTATATCTCAAAAATAAACAAGGGATCCAATACATGAAGAATGGTTTTGTTATTTGGTTTACAAATTGAATGTTTCATGAACTGTTCCATAAACAACAACGTAGAAGGAGTTGACGCCATGCATAGCGAGTAAAGAAAAGCATGTTTACATGTACCTTTTTACCGTTTTACCTTTTCTTCATCTGTTCATCCTTCATAGGATAACCATGTTCCAATTTGTTCCAAATCAGGACATGTCAGTTTAGGTTTCCCATACCATAGCCAACATTCACGTACCATACCATCATCATATCATTTACAGTTGTACTTGGCGATCGCAATACTGGTATACTAGTATTGTGCACAATACTGGTATAATTTTATTTTTCCAGTATTGTGATTTTTCTTCAAAATTTTGTACAATACTGGTATACCAGTAAAATTAAGATATTGTACAATACTGGTATACCAGTAAAATTAAGATATTGTACAATACTGGTATACCAGTAAAATTAAGATATTGGATTTTTTTGTAGTGTATTGGATTGCTTCATATTAGGAGGTTCATGTCATCAACTGTTGAAAAACATACTAAAAGTACAAGTTCATTGTGTATTATTTTATTGGCATTTATAACATCGTATCAGTAATACAATCACAATACACAACAATCATCATGATAATTCAACAAGATAACAAAAAGTGATGATAACATTAATTGTCCTATTATGAAATGTCTTAAACTAGGTTCTGTTCTGCTTTGTGCTCCAGGATGTTGCGGAAAGCTTGGTTACCACAGTTGCCCCAACGATCACGCCACATTCTTTCGTCTAGGTAGCTAATCAAAGCGAAACATCAAAGTGTGCAAAATTATATTCACAGTATCAAAAGAACTTTAATCATCAAACAAGTTAAATTATTCAGTTTACAAAATTATACTCACAGCATCAAAAGAACTATGAAATCAAACAAAGTAACCAGTTAATTATATTGATTACTTAAGTCATTTGAATTAGATTAAATCACCAATAACATCAAACATTAAATATAATCACATACTAGTAACTAATTAATTGAGAAAATGAATAAGTGTTTATTGTAATCATTGAATTACATGTGGTGAGACTTTAATAAACTATTGAATTTGACTTTGTATTAGTAACTATTATTTTTATTGATATTAATTTCATTTTGAAGTTCCAATTTAATGTAGAAAATAATTGTTAGGTAGACATAAATATCTTAATTGCTCAATCAATTGTTTTGTTTCTGCAAGTCCAGAATAACCAATGACATGCTTTGTTTATACAATTGAATAGGAAGATTATCCAATGAAAAACAATGTTTTTACAAGAATAGCACATAAATACCACCTGATCAGCACCTCAAATTATGTTCAACCATACTAAGTATCATGGCTGGTATATCATCTTTATTTCCTGACTTCCCTAAGCAGATGTCCGTTATGGATAGAGTCAAGATTATTATACAGCGACACAAGCACAACTACTTCAAGAACTGGTCTACCCAGGAACTAGATGATGCTGATGTATGTCACATCACCAGACCTCTGCAAGATATCACAGACAACATCTTCAAAGAACACATCAAGAAGAACGAGGTGAAAAGGAACAGAAACTACAATTCTGCATAGAGGCTGCCACTAAAGACAGACCATTGAAGATTTAAGACTCACTTTCATGACAGTAGCTGTGTATCACCACCTTAATATATAATTTTATCATGATATTTTCATTTGTTGTAAAATGTGCTTTCATTGAAATAGTGCTCGATTTTCACATGTTATAACTGTACTTTATGCAATCTTTCATGTCAAATTCAACATAGCTACACACATAAAAATCCTTGTAGAATCGGGTATTGACAATACTAGTAGTAACATTTCCACAATACCTATTACAATACTTACTACAATACTATACACAAGTAAAATATATATTTTTTTAAATCACAATACTGGAACAAATATTTATACCAGTATTGTGCACAATAGTAGTATACCAGTATTGCGATCGCCAAAGTACAGGAGATCCGAGATATATCGACACGTTTCGCAAAGTAAGATCTATTTTCACGTTGGAACTCGTTCTTGTCTAGAAATATATTCCTTGAACGACTAACAATTTTGAAATAAATTCTGAAATTGTACGTTGTCATACAAAAGGCAAAACAAACCTCGTACAATGGCGGAATAATAGGATCTAAGGCAAAATCGTGCTGTAATGGAGTGTAGCACCACTTTCTGAGGGTAAGATGGTTATGAATGAATAGAAAAATGATTGGTGAAGCGATTTATATAAGGGTTTCTGATAGAAAATAAAATCCGATAGCCACGAAACGTGGAAATGTGCTGACCCAGAGTTGGAGAAGCAAATCCGCTGTTTTCCGTATGTATCACGCTCTGACGTTGAACGGCTACAGCAACTTTATCAATGCCGTTAAACGACAGAGGAATCTCGGACTAATTATCTATATGAAAAAAAATTATTAAACATTTACACAAAAAGAGAGGGAAGTTAAAAGTTGATTGTCATTTAGAGTTAAAAGAAGTGTCTCTCAGCTGTAATTAAACATTTCACTGTACTGGTTAGACCCAGGTTCTGCACATCGCGTAGACGTTTATTTGGCATGCTTGTTGAATAAGCGACCTCTCATCATCATTTAGACTAAAGTCACTTCGACAGGGACAAAATATTTGCCAAAAAGTCTATTTCCGTTAAGCTATGAAGATGTGCGCTAAATTCTATTGGACCACCCCCCTTTTTTCTAACTTTCTGTTTACAATTTTATTTTCAATAAAATTTCTTTATTTCTTTATTATTTCATATCTTTTTCCTTATTTTAACTTGTTCGTGTCAATAGATACTAATAATCCACAAGGCATGCAACTTGACAGGTTTAAAAATCGTACCCCTGCTCGCTTCGAGTACATTTATTGCACCTTATTTCCATTATGTCATTCAAACTAGGACATGTATCCATTCCTAAAAGACGCATCTTTTTGCCCCTGTTTTTGTTTTGTGCATACGATAGCTCAGTTCTCCAGAATTTTAAGATTTTCACACATTTATTGCCAGATTTTTCGTATAAGGACCCACGGCTGACGGAAGTGAGTACCACTGCATTAACTTCAACGATAGGGTCAGAAACGTTCCAAACATTTAAATAATAAATTTTTGGAACTTTTCTGACCCTATCATTGAAGTTAATTCCTTATACGATGCATTTTCATAGTGAAAATGTATAAAGATAAAGAAATCAAGAAAAATGTCAAAAATATTTTTTTATCAATGTGTGACGTAAAAGTGTTTTTGACATTTACTTCACTGAATATGGTACTGCTTTGACAACTATTTTACCTATTTTGTTCCTGTATTTAAATACTGTTATAGTGACAGCCGGAACCTTTAAGCCGTAATGAGAGCGTTTGGCGCCTTAAAATCTGATTCAACCCACCATTTCTTTAGAAATGCCTGTACCAAGTCAGGGTCATTACGGTTTTCACAGTTTTCTGGTTGTTGACTGATTTTGTCTGTTTGTATAATTATGAGTTTTGACTTTCCCTTTGTAAGATTGTTCGGAGTTAGGTAATTTTGTTATTACCCTTATTTGTTATCTTTCTTCAATGTTATTTTTGATTCGATGATCTTGTCGAATACCTTTCCAATGCATGGTGCTTAACTTATTCCTCTATATGAATTTGGATTGTCCTTACACTTGCTTCCTCCTTTAAATAATGGAACTACAAGGCTAGAATTCCATGGTTTTGGTGTGTAATAGTTCGTACTGACTAAATTAAATAAGTTCATCATATACCATTTTAAACAATTGCCTCCATATTTTAGGTGTTCGTATGCTATATTATCAAAGCCTGTAGCTTTAATGTTCTTCATAGTTTTGAACACTTTCTCTATATCAGTTACGTCAATGTTAAAGTTCCTATTTTCTAAGGAGGTTCCTTTGAAAACCTCGCTAGCCTCATTTACTGTCTCTCTAATATTACGTTCCTTT
This sequence comes from Bathymodiolus brooksi, assembly GCA_963680875.1. NCBI lineage: Eukaryota > Metazoa > Mollusca > Bivalvia > Mytilida > Modiolidae > Bathymodiolus > Bathymodiolus brooksi. Next base: position 63,955,309 of record OY804575.1, read on the forward strand.
TCTCTCATTTGATTTTCATCATAAGTTTCCATATTAAAAATTGTTTCAAAATGTTCTGCCCAACCATCTAGAATATCGTCCTGAGATACACATTTCTTCCCATTCACAACTAAGTTCGTCAAATAACTTTTAGATTTCTTATTTCTGTTCAGAAATGTCTGTAACTTCTTTTGGTCGATATCGAAATCGTTTTCCATATAAGTCTGGTAGGTATTTCGTACCTCACATCAAAATGTCTTTTAGCACATTTGTATTCTCTAAATGCTCTATGTTCACCTCTCGGTCTTCCTTCCGATATCCACACTTCTCTCTTTACCGTCATCGATCGATGTAAGTCTTTTACAGGTTTGCTCCAGTAAGGTTTAAGATGTCTGACAAACTTCTTATGCGGCAAAGTTTCGTTTTCAGCTCTTTTGATTGTAGTGACGATATTTGCGTAATAATGTTCTATATGTCTTGATTATTGCATCTTACGTTCGGTACTTCTATGTCCCATAAGAATTGTGAAACTGCGTAAGAATAGTCAGTCAATTTATTCTGCTGCCTTGCTTTTCCCCACGCTACTTTATCTGATATTGGTATTGTTTCTGATTCAACGTCCATGTTTTGATCAATTTTAACTTCAACTATGATTGGATGATGATCAAACACGTTAAAAGAGTGGTCATCGATAACTCGTCCTGAATTCACCTGACAAATATAGTCATTAGAGAGCAATATATGGTCTATAGAAGTTGTTGGTCCATCTTCATATGATTGAAATGTATACGTCGAATCTACTCCAAAAGGCTGTAAATGCAGAGATACCAAATTGAATTCATTCAGACAATGTTCGAATAGCTCAAATCGCTTGTCAGTTACGATACTGGTCAATCTTGGACCATTGACTTTCACATTCAAGTCGCAGAGAATATAAACAGTTCTCATCTCAGAATACACAGAATAAATATCATAGAGTCGTTCAACGTAAGTTCTAAAATACTCGAAGGATTTGGATGTTGCAGGTAAGTAAACACAAAAACAAAATATCCTCTCGGAGTTCAACGTAGGTATTTCAATTCCTGTTATGCGATTTTCATCTAACTCTATGCATTCTACATATTTCAAAATTGACGATTTAACAATAAAAGTAACTCCACCTTCCATTCGAGTCTTTATCAATGTAGGGTTATTGTCATCAACACACTTAGTATTTACGGACTGATAAAATGGATCAATGCTGTCAAGCATGTGTGCACAGTGCCCCCTTAACCAATGTTCTTGTAGTGCGCAAATATCGACGCTGTATTTATTCAGACATTCCACTAAGTATGCAACACCGGACATAATTCCGCGAAAGTTCCAAGACATCAATGTCAATTTATTGAAAGTGTTGAAATTCATAGAAAACTTTAGTTCAGTGATAGTGTCAATAACGATTACGTGATCCCTCATGTAATTGTTATCGAGATAACCATTGCTTTACGAATATACCATCTGGTCAACATTTCTGATCATACACGGTGGCCTTTTCAGACGGACGAACGTTTAGCTGAGCTGAGTTGCTGTATAGCCCTTTTGTGAAGAAACGGATGTGTGTAAATTTCACATTATTCTCTGCTAGAAAGTTTCGCCTATCATTTTCGGTACAGTCCTTCTTGATGCCACCGACGTTACATGCGCTCTACTCTCTTTTCGTGGATACCTCTGAATCTATTTAGCGATGCCATATTTTGGTCACTTGAAATAACCACTTCGATATTGCTACTGGAAAGTCTGTTATCAACTTTTATCTGTAGATTCGCATGGAATGTTTTTTTCTTCCAAGATCTCTTGCATGTATTTCCTCTGGGTGTTTCATAATATCACTGATAATATTATTTATAGAAGGTGTTGGAGATGAATGATATTCTTCCGATTTCTGCTTTGGACTTTCGAAAGATATTGAGTTTTCTATTTCACTCGGATGTCCTAGTTTCTCTGGTGAATATGATCGGTTACTTGAGTTAATTAACTCTTTTCTGAAATCTCTATTTAAGTCTCCGATACTTTCTTTGTTCAATTTTATATTACGTTTGATCTCCTCAACGTCACTATTTACTTCGGCAATGTATCTCTTTACATTTTCCAGATTTTATCGTAAGGCATCAACTCCGTTGAATTTCGCGTCCTCGATTCTTTTTGTTCTTGATTCATTAGATTTCACATTTGTCTGTAACTTCTGAATGATTTCACACGTTGAGTCGATTTTTGTTGAATTATTTTCTGTTTCTGTAGTGAGAGATCTTATAACACTGTCGATTTCAGCAATATCTTTATTAACGTTAGATATGTTTGCATGGTTCTGCTTGATACTATGGTTTTCCTCTTTCAGACTTTGTATTTCTGTTTTCATTTCATCCATGGGTTCCTTTAATTTTGAATTTAACATTTCAATCATGTTCTTGAGATTGTTAATATTGCCATCTTGTTCTTTTATAGCACATTTTAGACTTTCATTTTCTTTTATCACATCCTTCAACTTCTTATCAAGGCTGTCGACATCTGGAGCCGTTTCACCTTTCATCGTCATGAAATCAGGGTCTAGGCTTGCTAGGCTTTCCTTGAAGAATAAATCACACGACTTGTTGGTTTCTGATTCCATTTGTGACATAGCTCATTGTGATAACTTTGTGCCTTGTGACTTTGGTACGTTAATAGTCTTTAATATGTCCTCACTGCCGTTGTCATTTAATGAAACACACAGTATGTAGCAATCCCTCGCAAGTTTCTGTAGCAGACTATCTCCAGTTTTTCGTCGCGCTTCATATCTTTTCTTAAGAGTTGCTTTTTTGTATGGAAAGTTCTCTTTATCACGGACTCTCTTAAAGAAATTCAACCTTATTTCTTCGAGCTTGGTATGATCACTATTTGTGTTTGTAATGAGTTTCGAAATGAAAGTTTCTTTTGGACATCCCTTGAAGTTTTCATCAAAGTTCAGCACTATTTTCTCTTGTGTAACAATTTGATTTGGCATATAATCAAACATGACCTCATCAGGTCCACCAAAATCATCTGCAAAAAAGTCATTCTCTTTGTTCATCGTGTCATTATGCACATGATCATATCGGAGATACGAATGGTCAACTAGTTGTAAATCGGTAATTGTATACAAATCATTCATTGTTGTTTAGAAATGCTAACTCTAAAAGTAGTCTATAAGTCGTGAAATTTCAAAGGTTTCATCTGTTCTCGACTGTAAATTGTTGGTTGTAAATTCGACGTCGGCTCCAGGGTCCAAACTCCACTGAGAATAACGGACGAGGTTTGTCGATATTACACACTATATATCCCTAGTGAACAGTTTTAGCGGTCGTGTAATGTTCAAAGTTTTTTAATATGTTGTATGCAAAAGTCACAAAAATGAAGTTTTAACTCACTTTTTCGAATGTTTAGATTCCGAAAAACATGTAATATCCAAATACTCCACAATTATGGATATTGCATACATCACTCGAAAAACCAATATTTATTACAGCGAAAATTTCAACTCATCTAATGCAAAGGGACATAACTTTGCGATCCCTTTTAATCGTAAGTCGTAAATCCTAACTATTAGTGAAACGGTCGTAACTCATAAGAGTACACTTGCGTCTACGTTTACACCTTTAGTGAAACGGTCAACTGCTCTATAACTCATCACTTAGCGTCCGTCCGTCCATATAGTCTCCTTACTCCTAAAAAATCAGATCGTTTCTTATCAATTGAAAAGCTCATTACCTGTCGTCTGTCCGTCGTATAATTGTCTTCCTTTTCCCCCGTAAACCATATTGTTGTTCTACTCTAGCTCATCACTTAGCGTCCGTCCGTTCGTCCAAATAGTCTCCCTACTCCTTAAAAATCATATCGTTTCTTATCAATTGAAAAGCTCATTACGTGTTTTTGTTCGCGGGTACCTAATTTTCGCTTTATTCGCGATAGTCATCGATCAGCGAAAATAAGAATCTGCCTAAATTTCTGCCCTTTACTACATAAATATCTTTATGTTCTTAAATAATCGTACACGATCTGTCTCCCCTAGTATGACTGTATATAGCGAATATTTAAAAATTATATGGTCACTGCCAGTCTTAAAACTGTTGAAATGACGCATTTAAAATATCTAACAAAGGGGGAAAATCCTTCCAGAAACAATGCATTTGGTGAGAAATACAATGTAAATTATTTTACATGTAATTAATGTCCCTTTTATATCTAAAACACTAATTACCATGAATAGTTGTTGCTGTGTAAACACACCTTTTTTAATTATTATTATCAATCCATTCACTGATTTTTAATTACCTGTAAGTTAGCAAGTTTTGGTGTTAATTAATTGATCACATTTTGTTTCGGAGTCTGTTAATGAGACTTATTTGTGTTCAATTTGTGTAAATAATACATATATGATAAAATTATATTAAATGCCCTTACGCAATTTTCTATTAATGAACATGTATACAATTCTAAATGGTAAACGGACAGAAAGTCACAGAACAAAAAGTCACAAAACTCCTAGGACAAAAAGTCACAATCTATATTTTTTACCCTGGAGGACAAAAAGTCACTTTTTGCTTAACATGTATGTAGGTAGGACTAAAAGTAACAATATATATATATATACCTTGATTCATGTACCATATGTAGGTAGGACAAAAAGTCACAATATGTAAATGTGTTCTAGGATCACTGTTCACGGTGGCAGAATGTACGCTCCATATAGATGGCGGAAACATTCGTGGTACACGGCGCATTGTCCGTCGTTGTTCCCCATTGCGTTCAACAGGTCGGTATGTACCGGTTAATTAAGTTGCCTCGAAGTAGTCGACACGTTCTTCTGTCTGCTGGTTCTTCAGGGATGACGGATCTGATGTATGCTATTCCCTCTGGTAAGTCAGCAATTGGCAGAAATACTAACCCATCTAGCATGTTGCAGAAGAGTCTGAAGTCTTGGTCTTCCATGTAGTGAGTTGCCAGTCGTAGTTTCTGGATCTTACGCCATGCTGCCTGGGTCAGGTGGTAACAGCAAACTTGGTGTTCCACTTGACGACCGAATACAGCATTGATGGAACGTAGTAAGCCGTCTTCGAAGTCTGATACTACTTTGGTGACGTTGAGGTCGAGACCTAGTTCCTCGCACTTGACAACGATGGCCTGGAAAAGTTCCTGGTAGCCTACTCTTGTTTTCTTCTGAAGGAGACAGTAAGTTTTGTGAAACCATATGAAGCTTGTAAGTCTACTTTAAAGACAGAATGTTTCATTTCTTTTTAACTAAAACAACAAAAAATACCCCTGTTTATTGAAAGAGTGTAATACATCCTGTCAAATAGAAGCCAATCAAACAACCATTTAATAAAAGAAAATAATATGTATCAATTAATCAACCAAAATTACCACTGTTCATTGAAAGAGTGTAATACATCCTGTCAAACAGAAGCCAAGCAAACAATCATTTAATAAAAGAAAATAATATGTATCAATTAATCAACCAAAATTACCACTGTTCATTGAAAGAGTGTAATACATCCTGTCAAACAGAAGCCAAGCAAACAATCATTTTAAAAGAAAATAATATATGTTGATTAAAAACATTTTTGTCTATGTATCAATTAACAAAATAGGGATTTTAATAGATTGGAGTGACAATGACAATAAAAAGCTCTTACTTAATTAACTACTCATTACGATACACTATACCTATAAAACTGTCACACTGTTTAAATAACTTGTATGCTAAATTTATAAATGACAGCAATTAAAATTGTTGGTTCAAATAATATACATTACAAATTATACGGGATAATGTCATTACTCCGACACTCAATACTCCGACAGTCATTACTCCGACACTCAATACTCCGACAGTCATTACTCCGACACTCAATACTCCGACAGTCATTACTCCGACAATCATTACTCCGACTCTTAATACTTCGACAGTGACCGATAATCTTTGCAATTCTGGCGCTTTTAACAATCCAATTGCAGTACGGGACTGCCTATTTAACTTGAAAGTAGAGGCATGGTTTTATCCCGCAGTCGGAATTTTTTTTCGTATGCAGCGCTATTGTTTTTAAAGCTTTTCAGCGCGGCCCAACAAAATATTTTTTATAAAACTTGAAAAAAAAATATTATTTCATGTAGATCTAATAAAAATGCTTTCTGTGATTAGTTTGTTTCTTCGATTCCTGTCATATTTTCCTCAAAATATGTATACCTTTTCAAGTTATCAAGTCGTCTCATAGTTGAGCGACACCTACCTACCATTGCATCAGATGCGTACGGCATTGGGTTTGTTGAAGAGACCCGTACTACCCGCGACCAATACTGTGGGTGCGTTGCAACAGTTTCAGACAGAAATTTCTTCACTCGCATTCGGTCGAACTCATTGGGCTTGTAATTTTGTGTGTTTTTTTTCCCTTTAGATTGTTGTCTGTGCTCTCCGGGTTTGTATATAAAAGGCCAAGATTGGATTTGGTTTTTTGTTGTTGTTATTATTTTCCTTCACTTCTTTATTGACTCCGCACAGGACACTTGTAAACACACATAAAATTAACAAATGTGCCAAGTTAGGTAGTATTCTGTTGGATGTTTCTCGAGAAGATGATGAAAATATTGTTTCCCATAGAGTTTCAATAAAATTTTGACCTTCACAGGTGGTCATTTTGAAATTCGTAAATGGCCCAAAAACTATCAAAACTTGTTAAGGACCTTCATAGAAACATTCACACCAAATTTCATTCAAATCCGTTTAGTGGTTCTCAAGAAGAAGATTCCTGAAATATACCCTTATATATCGACCTGATTCAATATGGAGATGATGTGATGGTATTCGAAATTTTGTTATGTTTCTCTTAAAGTAATTCTGAGTTCAGGAGAAACATAAAAGAAAGATAGTTTTCTCTTCCATAAACAGTTTTAAATTTTACATAAGTTCTCAATTTACCATCAGAACATTTGTACCTGTCCATTGATGCCTATGTGCTTCTAGAAGTATTTTCTTGACTGTTTTGAAACTTTTTGATTAGTTGACAGTTGTTTAAGCTTAGGAATGTTATTCAAAATTTGTTGTAAAGCACCATACCAAGAGGATATCCGGTTTTCATATAATTTTCTGGAATGTGTGTATGCATCCTTCAACAAGGGAAAAGTGTCCAAAGTTTCTAATAAAAAGTTCCCATATTTCAGAGCAATATAGTAAAACATGTTAAATGGTATGGTCAAAAACATATATGTCCTAAGCGACGTCACTAAGTAAACATTGACGCGCAGGAACACTGAAAACATCGTTCATCTAAATTTTCGACTATATCTTTTATTTTCGTCAATGAAATAACTATAATAATCAATTGCACGTCGTGAATATTGAATATATGATCACTCGTGCCGAAGCACATTTAGATTAAACTCGTGCGCGTAGCAAGTTCCGCACACTTGTTTAATCTGGTGCGTTTTGCGGCACTCGTGATCATATTTTCAATATCCACTCCGTGCAATTATCCTATAGTTGTTTGGAGTTGCGATTAGATAGGATATGATGATACAGTCCGGGATGCATGGTCGGAGTATTAATGAGTGTCGGAGTAATGACTGTCGGAGTTATGAGTGTCGGAGAAATAACTGTCGGAGTAATGAGACGACCCCAATTATACCACTCAAATCAACTTAAAGTCAGTCATTTAATCAAATATTTAAAATAAACTTCATCAGTTTTCATTCCTCTGATATGCAAATTTCTATTATTCTACAAACTCACAATATTTAATAATCAAGCATAAATTTAAAAAGTAAGTAAGTAATAAGAGAATTATCCAAAATTCTAATATAAATTTTTCTTAAGGGCGCAATTTCTCATTGAGAAAGTCGCCGTCATAAACTACATTAATAATATTTTAAAACATTTTGAATTGTTGGTCAAACAGTTCAGATAATGTTATTCTAATATAACTGTCAATCCTCTAAAATTTGATTTTGGTTAAAACTCTGGATCGTGAAAATTAAATACCGCTAAAAAAAAATTCCACCAATTTGGAAGAAAATCGCGAAATTTGCCTCCCGCTTATACGCTTATTCCCTTTCCCCCGTAAACCATATTGTTGTTCTACTCTAGTTCATCACTTAGCGTCCGTCCATATCGTCTCCATACTCCTAAAAAATCAGATTGTTTCTTATCAGTTGAAAAGCTCATTACTTAGCGTCTGTCGATTTTTTACTATAAATTTCATATAAAACCACATTTTAAAAAAATTTTTTTTTTTAAAGCTGTCTCTGGGCAGATTTCACACATACAAAATATTACTTATGAATATTTATCATATAATTAGCATTATAATATGATAGTTTTTGCATATGTGTAACGACCGGAAGTAAACTAGCCATAATTTCACCCCCAGGCTGATATGCATATTAGAGGCGTCCCGTGCAAAAAATCCATAATCGTGATTCTCGTGCAAGTTACTTCCGGTATTTCCGGTGACGTCTGTTTACAAATATTAACTGACACACAAAGATGAGTTGGAGATAGGGGTGTCATCACGGTGCGTCTTTTTACCACCGAACACCATCGAACTCATAAAAACTACCACCGAAAGCATAAAAATTATCACCGAACACCTGAAAGTCACCACCGAACACATTTTCTTTATCACTATACGGGAATTTTTAATATCATGTTGAGAAACTAAATTTTACCACAAAACATCTGATAACGGCCGACGAACAATTCTTTTTTATCACAATGTGCACATTTTCACCAAACTAATCTTAACCGCCGAACACTTTTTACTGCAACCGATTGAATTGATTTTTAGGCAGAAAAACAACCTTTTAAGCAATGATTTATATAAATCCTTGATTTAAGAAAAGTGTATTATTAAAATTTTAATGATATAAAGATTTTTATTTTACTTTTATTAAATCTATGAAAGATCTATTATTAATTCAAAATACAGCTTGCGTGTTAGCAAACCCCGGTTAGTATGCAAACTCATTAAAATTAATGTACAATTTAATACTGCATGTGTAAAGTACACAGGAAATATACATCCATTAATCATCAATTATCACGTATGAATACGACCTGGCACCTATATATAGACAAATGTATATGATCTTTACTAATTGCCGGTAATTGGTAAACAAATAAAAAAATTCGAGCGTGGTACATTTCCCTTTTGATCGAATAAGTTTCTAGTAAGGCTTCATTAATTGTAGAATGGTATTGTTTGACGTAACTGTTAAATAAACTTCAATTGTTTTCTTTGAAATCAAAATATTTTGAGAAATTTCTTGAGTAAAAAATAAAACATTTTCTTGCTTTCATTCACATATGTGACCATGGCTCAGGAAAGGGGTCCAGATAAGGAAAAATCAGATTTTGAGTTTTTGGCATTTTTAGTGTTGTACTATATCAATAAAGCTTGTGTGAAAGTTTTATGGTAATATCTAAAGTACTTTTCGAGATATGGCCATTTTATATATTAGCTTCACTATAGACCTTGCTTTTGTTTTCAATTGATTTTTCATTCTTTTTCTTGGTCTTTAACAATGTAGCATAAGGGTAATAACAAAATTACCACACTCTCACACTCTACAACTTTCTTATTGTTCGGTGACAAATTTGTAAACAATTCCTTTATTACAAAACACATCGTACTGATTTATATTCAATTCATTTTTAAAAATTATCAAATTGCTACCTCTTTAGGTTATACTTATCGGCGCCATAAAAATGTCAACAATTTCAATAAATTGCACTCATCACAACTTTAATGAGGTATTTCCGTTTAATGTTTTCTGAATGTGTCCGGTGGTAAATTTATTGTCTTCGGTGGTAATAAACTGGTCACTAACTTCGTTATTAAAACATTTACACTGACCAACGATTTATACATGACCTTTACCATATCATCTCGGCTATCATCCCTCGACTGCGTCTCGGGCTGAGATGGGGGTCTCGGGATGATACCCTGGCTGATATGGAAAAGGTCATGTATTAATCTCTATACATGTATATCAAATGTAGAATTCTATGAGCCGTTTTACTACTAATGCTGTATTTTATATTTATATAAAAAAAATCTTTCATATAAGATAAAATGAATTTTGATATCAAAATATTTTTTTTGATACATGAAAACTGATTTGATATATTTACATACTGTTGTGCTGCATCCCCAAGTATTTAGATTGTGCATAATGTTGCGTCTGACAACTTTTAGAGCACATCAGATGCTTACAAAAAGGGACTGAATTTTTTAAGAACCAATAGCATGCGGCCATTACGAAAAGAAAGTTTTAAAAGTGGTGGTCAACAATTCCACCAATACCAACAAAACGGACAATTACATCTCACCTTAACGCACTGAATACAAAAAAAAAGTAAGAAAGGATATTGATGTAAATGAACATGAGAGACTATCCAACATTACACTTAGACTACATTTAATTTACGCTAGACTATATTTAATTTGCGTTAAGAAGTTTGTTGTTATAGTATTGATGATGAAAAACAAATTTAGACAGCGATTTTATCACCCTTTCTACTCATTTCAATTTACTGGTAATAAATATTTATTTTTAAACGTCCGGTTCATCTTGAATATATAATAAATATTAATTATAAATCAATTTGTTCTTGGCACATCACTACTCAGTCATTACATTTGTAACAATAGGAGATTAGCAAACATAAGATCCCTAGATAATTTATTATCTTTATTCACTCAGCATCTTTTTTTCAGCTACGACAAGCTGAATCAGTTTAAAAAAAGACATTTTCCCCAGAAACAACTAAGATAAGTCATTGACATAATAAATATTGGACATCCGCAGAAATATTCCACCTGGATTAATCCAGAGAGAATAAAAGTTAGGGATCCTGAACATTAAAAGCAACAGTTTATTTTAATATCGTACTTCTAATTTTATTGCATAGTTAAAGTTAAATAGGCGTATATGCAGAATTACCATAGTAATTGGTATTCGAGAACCAATTTGAGATTTGTTTATCAGCTGATTAATTAAGTTAAATAAGCGTACATGCAGGATTACCATAGTAATTGGTATATGAGGACCAATTTGAGATTTGTTTATCAGCTGATTAATTAAGTTAAATAAGCGTACATGCAGGATTACCATAGTAATTGGTATATGAGGACCAATTGGTGATTTGTTTATCAGCTGATTAATTAAGTTAAATAAGCGTACATGCAGGATTACCATAGTAATTGGTATAGGAGGACCAATTGGTGATTACTTTATCAGCTGATTAAAGGTCCTGAAATACATTCTTAAATAACAAAATAAAAGAAAGTTTAATCAGAGGTCTTGTTAATACAACAGTTTACAATTCAAGAGAGAGAGAGAGAGAGAGCAAACAAACCAAACATGCACCACTATAAACAATAACCTAATAGAAAAAAGACATTATATTTCATTTGAACAATAAATCAATGTTCATATCGTGTTCAAATGTAATAATAAAATTCGGTTAATGTCAAATGGCTTTAACAAGACAACAAAAATTTATATTCGTTCTTGAAACTATTTGTAGTGATGGTAACGATATTAATCGATGTCGAATATTTTTACATTTATGATTCACCATTCCTAAAATTCAACAGATCTACAGAAATGCAGACCGTTACACTTAACAAGGATGAAATACTGGCACACTACACATAAATAGAACACAAAAACACTAAGATAAGTAAAATATACACACATACCAGATATACATATCAATAATTGAATCCCTATGTTCCAAACCTGAAATAGTAGTTTTTGGAAAGATTCATAGCCATAATTATGTATCTCTTAGAACTGAACTTTTGTTGTTTTGTATTGATTTGGTTTTGTGCTCTGTTTGGCTTGTATTCCGAATGTTCATGTCCCCGAAACTCTCTTATGTATTATGCGTCGGTCTTTTGGTATGGATAACTTTCAAAAGAGGAAGGTAGAATACCAATTAAAGTACACAAAACAGGTGATTCTATCCTTCGAAAAGATGTGCATCTTTTATTTTGTGCAGAACATCAGACTTGCATGTTTAAGATACAATCATTTGGAAATCGTGGTGAAAATCACAATACATATGTTAAGATATGATATATAAAGCTTGACATAAGCTATCCACTTACACATAACAGATGCTACTGGAAGATCAAACAACGTTTATATTCGACAATTTTACTGAACTTCAGCATATCTTAACATTACACACAAAGATAATACGAACCCGCTAACATTAGCAAATTACATTTTTCGACATATTTCTGCTCTTCAAAAATATTTTCTTGACCATTTCTTACAAACAAATCTGTTTTATCTTAGCATTTATTCGTTAAAAGCTTGTCATCACAAAACTTCTGATGTGCAAAACCTCTTTTATAATAGAATCATTATTTGTCACTGTCATATATAAAAATAGAATAGTTCGATCAAGATTCTTAAATGTTAGATAGTCACATGTTGTTATTGTAAAACAATGACCATCATCTCATCGGTACTTTAACAAACGTGTTAAGCATTGGTTTCATCTTCTTTGCTCATATGGACTATGAACAAACTCTAACCCAACTTATGAATGTTTAATGGTATTCGCATCAATATCTCAGTTTTATCGTTGTGGTCAGTTTTATTTATGAGGATAACCACATAACCTTGTTGACTATCCACGTACGTTACTCTCCATGCATTAAAGAAACATAACGGATAGTACCACGAGGATAGTCAACAAGGCCATGTGAGTTAACTCTCAAGCAAGAGTACCGGAAGTAACTGACAAGCTTCATCGCATCAAGCTGTACTCGGTACGCGTGTGAGTCGAACGTGCAAACTATAGTGGTAATCGACACTAATTGAACATGAAATCATCCTTTTTAAAACTCAACAGTAATGAAATATACAATTATTGTTAGGCTATGTAGCGGGTAACAAGGAACGGTTGAAGTTTTCATGTTTTGTGAAAATACCAGGACAAACAAATTGTTGAAAAAGATACATTATTTGTAAGCTCTTGTGACTAAAAGTGTTTAAATTAAATCACAGAGTAATTTGTTATTATCCCATTATTGATTTATAACATACCGTGGTATTATCAATTATTTATACATTTACCGCACACTTCACGCGTCGAAAATATATTCCTGAAAGAATAATGATATAGACTGCATCCATTGGTGGAAGAGTAGGAAAGTGGATGCTACAATGTGTATCGGCGACTGTTAAGGTGTTAATGTTAACGTAGTTATAAAGGGTTCCATGACACCTGGTACCATTCCGAGTTATTTACCATATTAACTTGTTTTCGTTTTTATGGATTTGTGTTGCTTTTAACGAAAATTTACTTAAGATCACGTAGATAAACGAAAGGCAAAAACTATCGCACGAACGGTGTGATATTTCTTAATGGCGTTTCAGAGAAGAATTTGCCACCTATTAAGACACAACTTAGATTGATCTGGCTTTCTGTATTGAAAATGTATTCTTGTGTGAGACATTTTGTCTTTCAAAAAGTTAGTCACATGTTCTGATATTGTAATACAATGGCCATCATCTCATAAGTACATTATCAAAAGTGGTCATCATGGACTTCACCTTCTTTGTTCATATTGACTATGAACACACTCTAACCCAACAGTACGAATAACGGGTGTTTAATGGTATTTGCAACAATATCTCAGTTTTATCGTTGCTGTCAGTGTTATTGATGTGGACAACCACATGACCTTGCTGACTATCCACGTATGTTACTATCCATCCATAAACATATGAATGGATATCAACACATGGATAGTCAGCAATGCCCTGTGGGATAACACTCAACCCAGAGAACCGGAAGTAACTGAGAAACTTTGGCAACATCACACACTCGGTATGTGTGCGTCGAACGTACAAACTTTAGTGGTAATAGACACTAATTGCACACGAAAGAATCCTTTTTAAAACCCAGCAGTAATGAAATATACAATTATTGTAGAAGGTAGGAATGAACTGTTGAAGTGGTCGTGTGTTGAGAGAACACCAGGACAAACATATTGATGTAAAGGCTGCATTATGAACACTTGAGATTATAAGTGTTTAAATTAAAACACACAGTTATTTTCCTACTATAGATTTATAGCATACCGCGGTATTATCAATTATTTATACAGTTCCCGCACACTTCGCGCGTTAATAATTAAACGTTAGAGAACACCGAAGGGGTAATTAAAAAATGTACAATCGAGAAAAACTGGCAACATTGGGTACACAAAACACAGGACGAAGGAAAACAAAGCAAAAAACACAACACTATACGCAAGCAAACACAAATAACGTAAATAAGATATGAGACCTCCTAAAATATATTTCTCAACGAATAATGGCATGAACTACATCCATTGGTGGAAATGTAGGTAAGTTGATGCTACAATATGTGTTGGTGACTGTTAAGGCGACTAGATTGTGTTATTTTTTATATTACGACGACAATGAAGTTAATGTGTTACTCATCACCACTCGGTCGAATCAGTTCCTACATCTAAAAGGAGTGGATTCACCCGATGTTTGCCGACTGGTTATCGTAGATAAAGGGTTCCATGACACCTGTCATCATTCCAGGTTATTAATCATATTAACCTATACCATTTTTCGTTTTTATGGATTGGTTTTGCTTTTAACGAAAATTTATGTAGATTGACGAAAGGCAAAAACTATCACATGAATGACGTAATATTATTTAATGACGTTTCAGAGAAGAATTTGGCACCTATTAATACACAAATTGGATTGATCTTGCTTTCTGTATCGCAAAATGTATTCTTGTGTCAGACATTTTGTCTTTGAAAAACAGAAATCCGTATCGTTCATTTTGGCTAAGGAAACCTCAACCTGATTATGCACAGAAAATGTGCTTAATAAATATTTTTCAATTACGATATTTGTCATAAGCAACATTAAAACACATCAATAACTATACAAATGTTAAGTAGATTATCATCCACCAATTTTATAAACATCTGCAGGATGCCGAGGAACTATTTAAAATCAGTAAGCGAACCAAAATGACACTGTTCTCATAAGCTCCCAACATAATTAAAAATAAACATTGGCTCCGAAATTTCTTTTGTTCGGTAAAAGCAATTATAAGAAGTCAATGGTATTTAATGGTTATCATTTTACATGATAAAGCACATTTAATAAAAGTTCAATAAAAATTTCCGATATACGTGCCCATACCGGGTTCGGTTTAGAATTACGTCTCTTGCGTCCTTCACCTTATGAAACCACTGGTTATCTGCCCCTGAGCATGAAGGCATGAACATTTTGTAGCGGGAGACAGAACAGGGAGAAATGTTAATTTAAATTGTATTATTCATAAGGATAGTGGCTCATATTTGTATATCTAACATTTATTAGCGTTTGTAAAGCCACGAAACCCAAAAGTAGTATACACAAGTGAATTGTATGTCACATATCTACATAAAACGTACGAACAATGGAACCACAAATTGTGGCACAAACAACAACAAACAAAATGGCGGATCCCTCGGAGCTTGAACTATCAACTCCTCAAAGGTCTCAATATATTTCTGGTAAAAAAAGAAACAATCCGGACAGTCCTGATAGCTACTCACCTTCTGATAAACAACTCGAGAAACAACCTAGAACTTTCTCTCCTCTGTCGAAATCACTCGAAAATGTCATTGTTGACCAAGTCACGAGTGATACGGTTGTTCAGCGTTCTGATGTGGTCTGTGCTACCCTTAACAATCCCGATTTCATTTCATCAATCATACCTACCATAGCAGAGAAGGTCATCCAACTTATGCAACCAAAAATTGAACAAATGGTGAAAGAAGCAATACAACCACACCTACAACCATTGTTGGACAAACAGGTTATACTCGAAGATACAGTTAGTCAACTCCAAGATAACAACGCCAAACTAAAAGCTAAAATTGATTTAATTGACATGAGATTCGAAGAGTAAGAACAATACTCTAGAAGGATCAGCCTTCGTTTTCATAATGTTAGAGTACCAACTGATCAGAAAGGTAACATTATCCAACCAGTCGATACAGACGGTATTGTCTTAAAAATTTGCAACAAAGATCTAACTGTGCCATTAGACATCCACCATATAGGTAGATCTCATCCAATAGGCGAAGCAAAAGATGGTAAAATATCCATCATAGTGAGGTTTCTTACTTACAGGCAACGACACATGGTTTTCAGTAACAAAAGAAAGCTGAAAGGTAACAAAGACAAACTGTTCATAGCTGAAAATCTCATTAAATACAGATATGATCTTTTAAGACAGCTAAATGGCATGAAAAAGATTAATAAGGTTCATTCTTTCTGGACACATGATGGCTCCATACTAGTAAAGGAAAGGGAGAACTCTAAAGTCAAAGTGATTAAGAACCAGTCAGATGTTGACAAAATGGAATAATAAAACAAATACTATAAAAGTCAATGATATTATGCAATTTTTGTTTTGATATTTTGCTTGCATTGTAACATTTCTTCTTTTTTTCCATGACTATTGTATGATTATGTTATATTTTGACTTATTATTATTTTTCTTGTTTTGTTATTGTTATAATCTCCCCTTCATTTTCTCCCAAGATTATATATGTAAAATTATTTACCTTTTATTAATTTTATTATTATTACGGTGCCAGATTGAGTTCAAATGCTTACATACCAGTGTTTATGTTTACATTGTACACGTGCTCTTATTGATAAACATTGATTGTACGTGGTTAAATATAGAAAGCGTGTTATCCATAAGACCTCGTGACTACCAAATAGTTCACTAGTCCAGTGCAACGCTTCAACGCACACTTGATTAATTCATTGTGTTTCGTTTTTTCTATCCATCTCTACATTTAAATGACTCTGTTTTTATGTTTGTACAAGCAATATTCCCTAAAAAGTTCTATTGATTAAACTTATCAAAACATTTCTCCCTTAACAAACCATTTGTTTGACACGATGCGAAACACAATATTGTACATAATACTTCTGTACGTTTTACTGTTATATATTGTATTTTTCAATTTTGTCAATCTTTCTAGGTCGATTCGATTGGTTTCTTTTTTTTAATTTATGTGACAGATAAGCCCCATTTGTTTTATTTATGTATTTGTTTTGATAATGGATAGTGACACAACATCACATAGAGTTGTAATTGGGCTTTTCTACCATAAAATCAGTGGAAGTAGTTTTAGGAAAACTTCCAAAGTGTCTATGAGTTTGAATAATATTATAGATTTTATATTGAATTGTATGTATGTTAATATTAGAAAAGGTATGTTATTGTCTAGAACAAATTTTGTTATGATGTCAAATATTATGCTGATGTTTTTATTATTATTGTTTCTAGCGGGGGATGTTGAGAAAAACCCTGGCCCTATGGGCAAACCAGTCTCGGAAACCAACAACAAATCTTTAACAATTTTTCATTCAAATATAAGAAGCCTTCGTAATAAAAACAATTATATATCAGATATTATTGAAGACTTTGACATTGTATTTTTTTTACAGAAACTCACTTAGATTATTTAATACTGAATGTAAATATTAAATGTGAAGGATTTGAAACTCCAATCAGGAAAGACAGAAACTCGAGTGGTGGTGGTATTATATTGTATTATACAAATTATGTTAACATTTCACGTAGGCTTGACTTGGAACACTCTCAAGTTGAAAGTATGTGGTTTGAACTAAAAACTAAACTTAGTCCTATTCTTATAAATATTAATTATAGGTCAGAAAGAGAGTCTCGTATAAATTACTGGCAGTTGTTCGAATCAATGATAGCAAAGGCCTTGGATGAAAATAGTCGAAGTATCTGCCTTGGTGATCTAAATAAAAATTTCATGGGTCATTTACCAAATAATGTAAATGAAATGTTTTCAATTAATGGCTTAACAAACATTATTAATAAGCCCACACATTTTGATTCACGAACAGGAAATTCTTCTCTCCTGGATCCGATTTTAATCACAGATAATTTACCTTTAATTGATTCTGATACAATTCATATTGATAGAAAAATTAGCGACCACGATGGGACTTGTGTAACAATAAGGTGTGGATATAGCAACTTGAAGTCATATCAGTGCATAGTCTGGGATTACAAGTGGGCGGATTTCCAATTAATGAAACAAAAAATCACTGCCGAGAATTGGGAAATATTTATACAAAATGAGCGAGATATGAACATTGCATGTACAAAATTTACGAACGCTTTTCTTGATATTTCAGAAGTATGTATTCCAAAAAGGGAGGTAACTATTAGGAGTAATGACAGCATATGGTTCGATTCAATTTTACGGAAAGAAATTAGAAAACGCGATAGATTACGGAAAACATATCTTTTAATTGAGAATGATTCTTCTAAAGAAATGTATAAAAGACATAAAAATTTAGTTAATAATAAAAAGAAACGGGCGAAAGAAATGTTTTATGCAAATGTTAATGATAACTTAAAGGGATATTATCTACCAGCTGCGTAATTTTTTCATACCCAAAATTATTGTCGATTTCCGTACTGACCTTCATAAAATGAAGATTAACACCGAGTTATGTTGCAAAAGATACGATTGTTTGACAAAAAAGACCCAAAACTATCGTTATCAGAATTATTGTCTGGATGACAATATTCAAATCTATTCATATGGCCTTCTATGGGAACACGTCTTGAGCATGCGCACTGTTTAGAAACAATAAACAACATGTGGTTCTTGGGCAAAAGAGAAACTGTCAACGCGTGGAAGAAAGCGGACTTTGACGGATTCAGAGATAAAGAGGAATAGAAGTGAAATATCTTCCAAATGGAACAGATGCAGGATATATGGGATCAGTTGGACCGTTGCCGTTGGATGGAGCGAACTCGAGGAAGTGGTAAGCCGAGCATGTTGCCGTCTTTTCTCAATCGTTTTTCATATTTTATGAATTTAGGATGATGCCTATGATCATTTTCGGTAGATATTAATCAATATATGTAATTTTGCACCTGGCAACAGCAAATTATTGTCAATGAGTAGCATAAAACGGCCGTATTTGCGAGGTAAACAAACACAAATTTTAAGAGGCCAGCAAAGGGGAAATGGGAGTGCAAAAATGATATCAATGGCAATGCAGTTTATTATTATCAATTTAAAAAAAAATATCGAATCAATTCATTTTTAATGCAAGAATTAAAACTGTACATGGCTTAATGAAAACCCTATAAAGTTCTTTTTATTCAAGCAAATTTATTTCTTTGATATGCAACATATAATTAGGCTTTTAATTTTATCAAATTTCAACAACTTGGACATGAATCTTAGTTTTGGGAACCAAAAGTATATACCTTACTTTCTGCAAATTATCACTATAATGGAAAATCAGTATGTATTTTTCAAATAAAAGCTTTCTATTTAAAGAAGCTTCATTTCAATTGCACTTTTAGTTTGGATCCTGTAAGTATAATATATAATTATAAACAAGGTTTTGAAGAAATGATATGAATATCCATTGAAATTTTCAAGTTTCAGAACTTTTTTTATATATGACTACAAAATTTTACTGAAAATTTCAGAAATGTCCTAAAATGCATATTTTAGACCATGGCTAAATGAAAATCATTTTCAATTCCTTTATGCAAACAAGTTTATATCTTGGGTACTGGAAATACATTACATAAATAAGGTTAAAAGTACTTTTCAACAAGTTTGAACATAAAACTTTGTTATGGGAGCCAAAATTATATCTTCCTGTCTGTGAATTATCACCATAGTGGAAAATCAGTATGTATCTTTTATATAAAAAGCTTTCCATTTAAATAAGTGTCATTTCAGTAGCATTTTTAGTTTGGATCCTGTAAGTATAATACATAAACAAGGTTTTTAAAAAATAGTATGAAGATCCATAGAAATTTGCAAGTTTCAGAAACTTTTCTATATATGTGACTATAAAATTTTACTGAAATGTCCTGAACTGCATATTTTAGACTATGACTAAATGAAAATCGTTTTCAATTTTTCCTTATGCAAACCAAGTTTATTTCTTGACTATTCTAAAAATATTACATTAACTAGTTTTTAACTACATTTCAACAATTTTGGAAATAATTATTTAGTGCAGGGAGCCAAAATTATACTTTACTATCTTAGAATTATCAACATAGACATGATAGAGGGAAATCAATATGTATTTTTCATATAAAGGCTTTCTATTTAAAGAATTGTCATTTGAACTGCTTTTTATCCCCTCGCCAACGAAGTTGCGAAGGGATATAGTAACGCTACCGTCTGTCCGTCACATCCTTGTGAACACTCTAGAATCAACATCCTTCAATGGATTTTGACCAAACTTGGTACATACTTAGCCCTTAAGAGAATCTGGAACCCTTTGATTTTCAAGGTCGTATGTCAAAGATCAAGGTCACAGGCTCAAATTGTTACGCATAACATCCATGTGAATACTAGAATCAACATCCTTCAATGGATTTTTGACAAAACTTGGTACATACTTAGTCCTTAAGATACCCGAAACCCTATTGACTTTCAAGGTCATAGCCTCATAGGTCAAAGGTCAAGATAACCGTGTCAAAATGTTACTGCGTAACATCCTTGTGAACACTCTAGAATCAACATCCTTCAATGGATTTTGACTAAACTTGGTACATACTTAGTCCTTAAGAGAATCTGGAACCCTATTGATTTTCAAAGTCAAAGGTCAAGGTCACCGGGTCAAATTTGTAGGCGAGGGGATATGCCACGCTTTGTCCTTGTTTAGTTTGGATCTTGTAAGCATGATTTATAAACAAGATTTTTAAGAAATAATGTGAAGATCCATAGCAATTTGCATGTTTCACAGTGTGTGAATTTAACAATAGATCGATGGCCCATGTCTGTGTTAAAATCATGCAGGTTTTTGTAAAATTATCTTAATTTTTTAGGCAAATTACTACAAAAACTGGTAATTTCAGACAAATGTGATTTTGTAGTGATTGATATTTGTACTTTTGATTTAGATATTCTGACCAAGGTATTTCTAGAGTAGAAGAAATGAGCAGCCATCACATTTCAACGAAACGGATGAAACTGGAGAAATCAAGTTCATTTGTGAACCCATTTGAGTATGTTCATTTTGTTAAAGATTAGACATATTCTACATTATGTTTAAAGGTAACATTGTCAATATTGTTCAACACAGTCACTTGTATAACAGTTTCCTATTAATTATTGTGGCTTGCATAGTGATACTCCTAGTAGCTATATTATATAGGGATCATGTTGGCTTCTGCGTCATCGTTACATTTTCATCAATCCACAAGCTGAAATGGCCAGTCCTCCTTAGCTACTTACGGGAATGAAACCAAACTGGGACAGAATTGACGCACGTCTGGCGCACCAAATGTTTTCCTGGAACTTTGATGTAATTTTGTCTCTTTATATTGGGTTGTGTAGATGTGTGCTGGATACATGTATATAGATTTAATATTATTTTGAAAAGCTTTTTCGTTATACAGCTGCACATCACAACCATATAACAAAATTTGTTTCGATATTATACACATACACTGTAATAAACAATTATTTTTTATTCTTGCAGTCTCTCAATAGATATTACTGAAGAGGGCAGTGATGTTGGTGATGATTCTGACGATGGAGATTTTGAACCTAGCCTCAACTTCACTCTAAGGTTTGTCATGTTAATTTCATATGTTTCAGTTGTAGCTTACATACTTGAAATTTTGTCCTAATAACAGAACCATGCATGATCATATGTCATAGGAGCTTTATTATACCCCCGCTCCACTGGAAAAGGGGGGGTATACTGTTTTACCTCTGTCCGTCCGTTCGTCCCAAGATGTTCATAACATTTTTCTCAGTAATTATTTATGGCAGCAATCTGATATTTGATCATAGGCTTCAGAAGGGTCAATCGAAAGTCGCAAACCCGCTGCGTTGTCCATGGTCAAGTCCGGTAGAAGTCCCATCCGATTAAGGGAAAGACATCAACAACAAATGAAGATCAGTTCTGATTTGGGTAACAGACACCCTGTAACCATTGACCAGCTCGTGATGCCTGCCGTAGAACTTCTTGAGGGATGACCACAACCTAAAATCTGTCTACAAATCACTCAAATCCTTCATAAAGTGGACTTGTAATGATATGTTTAGTTGCTCATTCACTATACATTCGAGATATTCATCTTGAATTGAAAGTTAGGGCTCCATAGATCATAATCTCAATTCTATTGTTTTATTCTTGTGAATTACATTGTATGTATTTTTCTACTTCAGGTGGCAGAGAAGTTACAACAAAAAGACAGCTAGATGGTCTGTGCAGCCTGTTAAAGCTGACAAGTCATATTCCTATGTTCCAAGACTATTAAGGGTCATCATTTGTATGAGACTGCAAGATAATGAAGGAATGAATTAACGTGTGCAGTTGGAAGTAGATGATCCCAGAAGAATATCGGTCCATCTTGCACCAATTCCACAACCTCCAACTCGGGATAATATTGTTACATCTCAGAAATCCAGATTTGAAGACCAAGACAAAACAATTGACTATATTGTCGCATAGCATAAATTTAGATTGTCACTCTTTGTTTTTCCTGTTCTAACAGAAGTTCTGCACATTTAGAGCAGAAAAGTACCCAAGTCAGGATAATGGGCATTACAAATTGTCCAATGCACAATAATGATAGCACTCAATGTGTTGGTCTAGTTAGTACAAACCAGGGCAACTTTTTAGGACCTCACAAGAAACATCTCTGCCAAGTTTGGTTAAATTCTGTTCGGCTGTTCTCAAGAAGAAGATGAAAATGTTGTTTCCCATATTTCCCACATTTCAATGTAAACTTTGACCTTCGCTGGTGGCCATTTTGAATTTTCAAATGGCGCAAACAGTAACAACACATGTTAAAGACATTCATAGGAACATATATACCAGATTTCAATTCAATCCCTTCAGCGATTCTTGAGAAGAAGTTTCTTGAAAATCGACCAAGTCACATGGTGGCCATGTTTTTTGACGAATCTGCACAAAAGTATCAAATCTTGTGTAGGACCTCATAGAAAACATCTCTGCCAAGTTTGGTTTTGAATTATATAAAAGACTGTCAGTCCATTTTAGAAGAAGTTGTCAGTGCTGATGGAACAAAAAATAATAATAAGATGGCAAAACTTTCAAATTAAATTTACAATTCCAACTGACCAACTTGTGAAATTAAACACCTCATTAGGGTTGATTTATTTTTTATTTTTGGTGTTTTAACGCCACTTTCAGCAATATTTCAGCTATATCATGGCGACCAGTTTTAGTGGTGGAGGAAGCCAGAGTACCCGGACAACCACCGACCATAGGGAAGCAAGTGGTAAACTTTATCATTAGAGTATATGGGATAAAATACAAAATATTTCATGAACAAGTTTTAATTAAATCGTCTAGGAATGAAACCCTTGTATTGTCCATATAGATCAGGATACTTGTCCCTAATTTTCCAAGTACAACAGCTTGGGATCACACGTCTGACCCCAGCTCCAAGTCGGCCATGTGCCCAAATTGTATACTGGCGGTAGGCTGCATACCTATTGGATCTGTTGTAATCCTGGTCATGGGGCATTACTACAAGTTCCTCTCGAAACATTCTAGCAACCCCCAACACTGCCTCATCAAGGACAATCCGATCAAAGTCCTGTAATAAAGACAAGAGATTTTATTTTAATAAAAACAGAGTAAAGACAGATGGTTATACATTCATCTAGAAAAATGAGCTCTATTTAAAAAAGAAATATAATTCATTATAAGTGAAATAGTTTGCACAAATTCAGCTTAGAGAAATAAAAAAGTCTTATTTTGGAAGGAAAGATTTTCTCGTGGGACTTTCCTATGACCACAGTTTTATTTCGTTTTTTTTGTTGGTATATGGAAGGACCATTTTGGTCTTGCCATTTTTTTTTATCAATTTACCCCTCAGACTATTCAATTTTAATTTTATGTTTATTTTCCTAAAAAAATATTTTGATTCTGAATCTTGAAGAAAAAAATTTGGCTGGACAGGAGAAAAAAATATATTCCGACTTGACATTTTCACAGTATAATCATATACAAAATTTGAAGAAAAAAATTATTCCAGCACTTCGCCAATCTAATTAAAATTAGATCTACGCACTTGCTCCCTATTTTAGATCTAATTATACCCCCGCTCCCCGAAGGGGGAGGGGGGTATACTGTTTTACCTCTGTCCGTCCTTCCAAAATATTTTTCGTCACATTTTTCTCAGCAACTATTGATGGCAGAAATCTGATATTTGGTCACAAGCTTCTCATAGGTATGCCATATCGTGGGAAGCGTTTTTGGAACCATCAGATTCCCACTTCCTGTTTGCCGACTTAGTTGGTTTTTATCCACATTGAACATATATGCACATTTTTCTCAACAACTATTGATGGCAGAAATCTGGTATTTGGTCACAAGCTTCATGGGAGGGGTATCATAAGTGAGCATTAGATCACAGTTCACCTTGTTTTAATTAGATTGGCACCTCGCCAGAAAATAAGAAAATATGATTTCTGTGGCGTCTGAAATAAACATTTCTACGGCGAAAAAACGTGACATAGCCCCCTTCAAGGTAAATTGTCAGTCCTATATTATTTTGCAGCAACTGTCTTGTGGAACTAGAAGTAAGGTCTCTTTTGTTTCTAATCCAGCCCAAATTTCTCTGAAACATTCCAGTCAATTAACAAATAAAACAACACTGGCTACGTCATTCGTTTTCATCAGACATGTATTTCACTGTGTTCTACATGTATGTCTCTGTTTTCATATTGTCGGTAAAACTGGCTAAAATAAATTAATTTAGCACGTGTATCAAAATCTCGGGGAACAACTTCATAACTTATAAGAAGAAAAAAACTAATTTAGTTATTTTTAACGCCGGCAAAAATTTCCGATCGAAAATACGTAGTTGAGCTTGTCCCCATGGGGTGCCTCCTGGCATGTTTTCAATGGTTATCGTGGAAATATCGTCTGAATCTGTTAAGGCATGTAGATTTCATCAAAGAAAATCTATTCCTGATACAGAAATTATTTATTCTACGTCTTTTAGATACAATCGGTTCGCAAATAGCTTTTTTCCTCAACTTTTATAGAAACTTGCCTCAATATCCATGCTGCAGCATCCGGGCTACTGACATAAAAATAGATAAATAAATAGAGTTGGCCTCGCCCAGGTCAGTGCATAATTAATTAGCTTCCGGTAACGATGGTCAGCTTTTTTAGTCGAAAAAACAACGTTTCGGAGCGTATTCATCAATAATTCGGTGTTTAATCTTCATTTTATGAAGATCAGTACGGAAATCGACAATAATTTTGGGTATGAAAAAATTACGCAGCTGGTAGACAATATCCCTTTAAGTGATCTAAAAACTGTAAATAGTAAGCTGTATTATAAAACTATTAATATGTTACTCAAAGGTGAACACCCAACTAATGACGTACCTCCTCTACGAAATCCTAATGATATAATTATCAGTAATTTGTTCTATGAAGGCGTCGAGAAATGTGAGATATTAAATAAATATTTTTGTTCTACAACAGATTTAGAAGATGATGGGATAGATCTCCCTGATTTTGACGACAGGGGTTGTTATACTTTAACTACAATAGTAGTGAGTGAACAAGATGTAATTGACGTTCTAAATATCTTGGATCCCAACAAAGCTGTTGGACCTGATATTATTAGTAATAAAATGTTAATTGCTGTTAAGAACGAAGTTGCAAAGCCATTGTGTTTACTATTTAATAAATCTTTTCAATGTAAAATATTTCATAACAACTGGAAAATTACATTTATAATTCCGTTATTTAAAAAGGGCGACAAGTCTTTGCCGTCAATTTATAGACCAGTATCTCTCCTTTCATGCGTGAGCAAATGTATTGAAAAAATAGCTTTCAAATATATCTTCAACCACTTATATTTTGCTTGCATTAGATAACAAACAAATGACTAGTATTACTTTTGCTGACGTGAGCAAAGCTTTTGATCGAATTTGGATTAGAGGTCTCATTTTAAAGCTGGAAAGATATGGTGTAAAGGGAGAATTATTGTGTTGGTTGAAAAGTTACTTAAGTAATAGATGTCAAAGGGTTATTATTAAAGATGCAATTTCTAGTGTTGGAGAGCTCAAGGCTGGTGTGCCCCAGGGGTCAGTATTGGGTTGATTGATTGATTGATTGATTGATTGATTGGTGTTTAACGTCCAACGAGCAATTTTTCAGCTATATTCAGGACGAGAACATTTAAAAATTTAAACGCCACGGGACTCGAAACAAGGAAAGGTGATGGGTAGGGACGGATAATTTTGCCAGTGCAACAGGTCTCTTATGGACCACTCATCATAAGCATAATGCTCATAATGAGCTGTTACACTGGGTTCTTTAACGTGCAGAGAGGGTGGCAATCTCTCAAAACGGGACATCGGTTTTATTTACGTCTCATCCGCAGGACGGGTTGGTTGTGAATTTCTACATCCCGCACAACCGACGGACGCCCCTTCAAGCCGAAGAAGCCCCTTATTATTTCTTATATTTATAAATGATATAGCGGATGACATGCTAGGTCTTGGTAGACTGTTTGCTGATGACACGTCAATTGGACATACCGCGCATGATGAAACTACACTGAAAAATATGATAAATATTGATCTCAAATATATTCAAGAATGGTCAAAAAGATGGCTTGTAACATTTAACCCAAGTAAGACTGATATTATGGTTTTCAGTGCTAATAATCAGCAGAACGACTTGGCTTTTGATTTTAATAGTACACTTATTCAAACAGTAAACACTCACAAACATCTAGGAGTAATTTTTAGTTGTGATTGTAAGTGGACTAAACATTAATACCATAATTGAAAGAGCTTCAAAACAATTAAATATTTTGAGAAAATTAAAATTTAAACTTAATAGGCAATATCTGGAAAATATCTGTATTACATTTATTAGGCCTATATTAGAATATGGATCTGAAGTGTGGGATAATTGTGGAGCTGTCAACTCTGATAGATTGGAAAAGGTACAAACTGAAGCTGTTCGAATAGTAACAGGGCTTACTTCATATGCTAGCTTAGATTCTATTTATTGTGAAACTGGGTGGGAAAAATGAACTGTAAGACGGGAAGTTAAAAAACTTAACTTATTTTATAAAATCATAAATAATGAAGCCCCAGAATACTTATCAGAGTTGATACCCCCAACAGTTGCCGAATCAAATAACTATAATCTACGAAATCGTCACAATATAAGTCAATCAGCAAACAGACTATCATCATACCAAAACTCTTTCTTTCCGTCGACTATTAAGACCTGGAATACCCTTGATTTAAATATTCGAGAAGTTCCAACCTTTTTCACATTCAAAAAAAGGCTCCAATTTAAATATTTTAGAAATAAGAAAATACCATGTTACTTTTCGTCAGGTGACAGATACTTGAATGTTTTGCAAAGTAGGTTAAGAAATAGATGTAGTGCTAATTTGATTCCGAATGCATTATGTTCATGTGGAAAATCGGATGAAACTGCAAAGCATTTTTTATTACATTGTAAAAATTATATTGTACATAGAAATATTTTTCTTATAGGAATTCGAGAAATTAGTAATGATTTACCAATAGATGAGCTTACTTTATTATTTGGCAATGAAATTCTCAACGACGAAAAAAATACAAAAATGTTCTTACAAGTTCAAAAATTCATTCAAGACACAGGTCGTTTCACAATAAATTGACTACTGTATGATAATATGTTCTGATGTTTATATTGCTTACCGTTCGCGACTGACCTCGAAAGTTTATTTCTATTGTTCTTTTTTTCTTTTCTTTTTTTGTGTTTTTGTTTACAACAGTATGCGACAATTGATAACTCATCTTTAATACCATATTATAATACACAAAGTGAACTAAAAGTACTTATATTTGGCGAAATAATGTATTATTAATCCAATAACTAACAACACGTGCTACTGTCTATGTCCTAGTTTTCTTTTTTTTATACTTGGGTATGTTTGATACCTTTAATGGTATTCCATTGTTGCATTCTGCTTTATTGCTACATTTTTTGTTTCATGTCGTCATGTGAAAATTTTAGAGAAATAATGTAATAATAATGCTTATGATATTGTATATTGTATGTATATGGAGAAGACAATACTAAGTTGAAAAACTTGTGTCTGATCCATTTGTCATTATTTAGACAATAAAATATGTTTAAATTAACCGTGGTCGTCTGACAGCAGATTAAAAAAAAATTCCTCTCATAAAAACAAAAATCCGTCGCCATCCAGCTTACAATGAGACCTCAAAGGCGAAACAGACAACCATCAAAGAAAGTCCTACATGCAGGAGCTAAATCATCAAATTCTAGACGGCAGACTAGGGCTGAAATCCAAAGGAAACGTAGAGTGTTGAACCACGAGGGGAGACTTGACGTTGGTCAAAGAGTAGATCTGAACACCACGGAAATGGATCAGATGCCCTCCACTCCAGGAATTAATACAAATATTAATCGAGCCTCTCAAGTAATGGATAACGCACAAACCAGTGCAATGCACGCATCTACATCTACATCGGAGCCCCGTCAGACTCCTGTCAGTTGCACCGGCGCCAGTGAGAGAAACACCTTGAGACAACTTGTCCCGAGTGAACACAATAGAGCAGAAGCGATCCACGGTATCTCAATTATGCATAGCGGTGCAGTCTCGTCTTTTGGAGCGACAGGCCCGGGTCCCAGCCAAATTCCAGAAAGCGATGCCCAGACTACTTCAAATACACAAGGTAGGGTTATTTCAGTTGGGGGAATGTATGACAGTTCACTACAGAGCAGAAATATGCCTGACATTTCGATGGGAGTACCTCATCCTGTTTCTGCGGGAATTTGTCAATCGGTTAACGAGCCCGAAACCATTTCAAGCATGCACGATCCAGTCAGTGCTCACATTCCCCTTAAAATTAAGGAGAACATTTGGCGTGGCGAGTTTGTTCAATTTGGAGTTCTATTAAAGTCTGCGAAAGAGCTTGCAACAGACTCGTTGTTTGATGGGGATCTCGTTTTGAAAGGAGGGTCTCTTACAGTAGTAAATAAAAAACCTGATACTGTCCCTAATATAGAGTCTTGGACGACGGCTTTTGTTATCTATATGGATATTTTACTCGAAAAATGGCCATTTAGAGCTCGTGAATATCTAATATATATGCAAAATATCAGACTTGCTGCCTCCAGTTGTCAGAATAATGGGTGGCTGGTTTACGATGAGCAGTACAGGTTGAAAAAAGCTCGTTTTCCTTTTTCTTCTTGGGGGGTCATCGACCAGGAACTTTGGATTTTATGCGTAACCACGAGTAATCTGTCAAATACAATGGACGCTAACCGAAATTCGGGAAAGGAGCCATTTTCAGAAAATTCGGTGCATTTTAAAAATTATTTATCGCATCAGCCCTTTCAGTTTCGTTCAGGGAGCAATTTTGGACGGACGAGACAGACAAGATGTTAATTTTAATGTAATAAATGGTCGTTTAGAATTGCAGTTAAGAATCAGGAGTTCAAAAGCAGATCAAAGACAAAATTCAGTGACTCTTATTATCCCGGAACAAGATACAGAGCTTTGTGCTGTTAAAAATTACATAATTACTTAAATATGCGTGAGCCCTCTACTCTTAGTCCACTACTTTTACACTTTGATGGTTCCTATTTGACAAAATGTCAACTCAACGCTATTTTACAGAAAACATTACAATTTTGTGGTGTTAAAGATCATATCAGATCTCATTGCTTCAGGATCGGCGAGGTCTCAGAACTGGCTAGGAAAGGGGTACCCGATAATGATATACAAAAATGGGGGCGTTGGGCATCTGACGCATATTCAAGTTACACCCGGCTTAATTTCTTTAATTGATTTTACAGAAGTTAAATATTAATATATAATGCAATTTATGTGCTTATTTGTTTTAGGTGCGCAGCATGTATAGGTGGTTGAATCATCCATTGTTTATTGGGCTTCTCGAAGTGCAGCAGGAAGGGCAGGGGGTCCCCATTTAGGATTACAGTACCGGTGTTACATACTCATTTTTCCCCCATACTCATTTTTCTCCCCGGAAAAATGAGTATATACTCAGTTTTCCCCCCGGAAAAATGAGTATATACTGAGATTTCCCCCCCGGAAAAATGAGTATATACTGAATTTTCCCCCCGGAAATCCAAGTATGTGTTAACACATACTCATTTTCCCCCTCATACTAGTTTTTCCCCTCTCCTATTTTAATAGGGTTTTTCTTGTGTACACTTATATTCATGTATATGGTGGAGGACATAATAGTTAAATGTGGACGAAAGAGGGTATCAACAATGATAATAGTAATAACTAAGGCAAGCATGAACATGGAGTGAGAACGGATAAGGAGGTAGGAGGAAAGGATGGGAAAAACACTTGAGTGATAAAGCGATCTTCCTTAGTGCAAGTGAGAAAAACTCAAGTTTGCTAAGTGCTGGAAGGCACAGCTGACAGGTATGAGGAAGAGGGCAGGAAGGAAGGAATATAAAGAGAAGGATAGAGAGGACGGAGGGAGAATGGCAAAAAGACGATGGAGAGGAAGGAGAGATACTAGAGGTATAAATAAGGAGGATGACGGGGAGGAATTAGGGAGGGAGTCAATATGGAAAAGGATGGAGATAGTGAGGAGGATAATGATGAGGAAGTAGTGAAACAGGTATTGAAGAGGAGATTTGAAGGAAGAGGATAGAAAGGACGAAGTAAACGAGGAGGAGAGAAATAGTGAAGAGGAGGTAATAAGGAGGATGATGATGACGACGGAGGAGAAAAGAATACGGAGAAGGTAATTAGGAAGAGTTAAATAAGG
Source organism: Bathymodiolus brooksi (assembly GCA_963680875.1). NCBI lineage: Eukaryota > Metazoa > Mollusca > Bivalvia > Mytilida > Modiolidae > Bathymodiolus > Bathymodiolus brooksi. The sequence goes on from OY804575.1 coordinate 63,986,211, forward strand.
AGGATGGAGACGGAAGAAAGACAGAGGTAATGAGGTGGATGATAATATTACAGGAAAGAGAAGAGAGGTAATGAGGTGGCGGATTGAAAGGAATGAAGGATGGAGAGGTGGTGAGGATGACTGGGAGGAAGGAGGGAGAGAGGTAGTGAGGATGACTGAGAGGAAGGAGGGAGAGAGGTAGTGAGGATGACTGAGAGGAAGGAGGGAGAGAGGTAGTGAGGAGGATAGATAGGAATGAGGGAGAGAAGTAGTGAGGAGGATTGAGAGGAAGGAAGGAGAGCGGTAGTGAGGAGGATGCCAGAGGAAGGAGGGAGAGAGGTAGTGAGAAGGATGGAGAAGGAGAGAGAGGTAGTGAGGAGGAGGATTGAGAGGAAGGAGGGGGAGAGGATGATTCAGAGGAAGGAGGGAGAGAGATAGTGATGAAGTGGATGGAGAGGAATGAGGGAGAAGAGGTAGTGAGGAGGAGGATTGAGAGAAAGGAGGGAGAGAGGCAGTGAGCAGGAATGAGAGGAAGAAGGGAGAGAGGTAGTAAGAAGAGGAGAGCAAGGAGGGAAATAAGTAGAGAAGAGGGAGAGAGGTAGTGAGGATGACTGAGAGGAAGGAGGGAGATAGGTAGTGAGGAAGTGGATGGAGAGGAATGAGGGAGAAGTAGTGAGGAGGAGGATTGAGAGGAAGGAGGGAGAGAGGTAGTAAGAAGAGGAGAGGAAGGAGGGAAATAAGTAGAGAAGAGGAAGAAGGAGGGAGAGAGGTAGTGAGGATGACTGAGAGGAAGGAGGGAGAGAGGTAGTGAGAAGAGGAGAGCAAGGAGGGAGATAAGTAGAGAAGAGGAATGAGGGAGGGAGGTATTGAGGAGGAGGATGGAGAAGAAGGAGAGAGAGAGGCAGTGAGGAAGAGGATGGAGAGGAAGGGTGAGAAAGGTAGTGAGGAGGACGACTACTTTAATAAATTTTCCCCGACAATGCCTTCAGTGGTTCTTGAAAATCGATTAATCAGAATGTTCAAAGTCTCCTATCGATCTGCACCAAAGAAACAACACTTGTGTAGTACCTCATAGTGAACACCCTCAAAGTTAAATTGGTTAAATTATGTTCAGTGGTTCTCAATGAGATTACGAAAATGTAATTCATAGGTTTTCAAAGCAATTTTGACCTTCGCTGTCGACCATTTTGAATTTCCGATCGGCATAAAAACCATTATCACCTGTAAAGGACTCTGAAATTTCAAGACAATGTTTACAACCATAATATGCAGGTCAGGTTCAATTGCAGCCAGATCCCATATACGGCTTGGAAGTTAGGCCCACTTAGCTGAAAGCGGAGAACTCCGTGTCCTCAGACACATTCTTCTTTTATTCATTTTTTAACGAATCGGCATGAAAAGTAACAACACTTGCGTAGGACATAATAGTGAACACCTCTGCCAAGTGTGGTTAAATTCTGTTCAGTGTTTTCCAAGTAGACCATGAAAATGTTGCTTTACATATGGTTTCAAAGCAAACTTTGACCTCCGCTGGCAACGATTTTGAATTTCCGATGGGCTCAAAAAGTAACAAGACCTGTCAAGGACCTTAAAATGAACATACAAATCACGTTTCCATACCATCGCTTCAGTGTTTCTTGAAAAAAGATTATTGAAAAACTAACAATGTTTCCAATGTCTCCTGATGACCATTTGTTGACGAATCGGAAAAAATGCCTCATCCGATCTAAACAAACACCAGATCCCTCAGTACAATTTTTAGTCAATATGCAAACCACAGATAAATTCAATGCAGACGAACAATTACGCATTGGTTGACCATATGCGAACGCTAACTGATTTCAAATCCGATACGACAATTATAACGGATTTAAATTCGATTTAATGATTCAGTTTCAATCCGGAATACGTGTGAATATGGTATTATAGTGCTACCACTTTCGGTAGATCAATCAAAAAAGATGGAGACAAACGCATTTATCAAGATGGCTCAATTTTATAATAATTTGATCATGAAACGAAGCAAAAAATAGTTGTGCTGATATAGTAGAGGGGGTTAGGAGGGGGTCTGACCCCGAAACCCCGAACTAAAAAACTTGAAATCCCCTTAGTCCCGAACTAAAAAACTTGAAATCCAGAAGTCCCGAATATAATAAAATTTCAATCCCGAATCCCGAAATGGTCAATCCCGAATTCTCGAGCTTAAAAAAACACCATCCCGGAGTCCTGAAAAGGGTCCTTCCCCCCTCGTAGTAGTAGTTTAATTTAGAGAATACTGTTACCGTTTAGTTCATTATTTGAAATGAACATAATATGATAAATTGGTATAATTATGTTCGGTAAAACAAATCCACACTCTTGACAGTAGAACTAATAATTGTATCGTTCATAGTTATGCGTCATTGATGGACACTGCCATTCTATAGTTACTGATCTTTATTTAAAATGATCGATTACAAACAAACAAGCTACCACAAAATAGTTTGTTTAGTTTAAAGCTAATTATGTTGTGTCTCGGTGTACTGTAAACAGTTGAAATTCTTAAGAATAAATTAACAGATAACCATTGGCGAATCCAGGGGGGTTCCGGTGGTCGGAACCCCCCCCCCCCCCCCGTCCTTCACATTGCGTTCGTCGTCCTTCCGTCCGTCCGTTAACTTTTTACATTTTGATATTCTTCTTGAGAACCACTGAACATAATTTAACCAAACTTGGTATGAATGATCCTTAGGGTGTGTAGACTATAGTTTGTGAATTATATATCCGTCGATGAAAAAACATGGCCGCCATGGCTAAAAATAGAACATAGGGGTCAAACTGCAGTCATTGGCTAATATTTCATAAAGTATTACATATAGAGAAAAATAGAGGTGAGCTTCCTTCTTCAGCATCAAAAGCTCTACAAAAGTCTCCATAGGGTCGACCCCTTATAGGAGTTATTGCCCTTGTAAAGTCTATCAGTGCAAAGGGGGAGAATTGAGTATGAGGGGGAAACTTCAGTATATACTCAGATTTCCCCCCTAAAAATCAGGGGGAAAGATGAGTATATACTGATCTTTCCGGGGGGGAAAATGAGTATATACTGATCTTTCCGGGGGGGGAAATGAGTATATACTGATCTTTCCGGGGGAAAAACTAGTATATGCTCATTTTTCCGGGGGGAAGAATGAGTAGGGGGAAAAATGAGTATGTAACACCGGCGCCTTACTTTACATTGAGGAGAATGAAATGAAATCATGCCCATTATTGATAAGAATTTGCGTTCAAATCCAGCACCTAACATTTTGGTTATTCAGTTAGGGTCAAATGATCTAGGGATTTTAAAAGGAAAAGAGCTGATTGAATTAATCAGACTCGATGTATTCAGATAAAGGACACTTTTACCCAACGTTATTCTGGTGTGGAGCGAAATTTTACCACGACGATATTGGCATATAGCTAACAATCAAATGGCTGTGGAAAATTCTCGGAAGCGGGTAAATACAGCTGCTAAAGCCATTTTCTTAAATGAAATACAGAAAGGGTTCATTATACGTCATCCGAATATTCGAGTGACAGAGAATGTACTGTATAGATACGATGGAGTGCATCTGCCCGATGCTGGAAATAATGTATATCTTAATAATATTCAAGGAGGTTTAGAACTCTGCTTTTTAAACGTGAACTGTCAACTCTTCCCACAAGAGTCGTAAGATTTCTCTCCACACCGCTTTGGGGGATGAACACGTAGTACGTGCCAATTTTGGCGGAATCTGGCAAGATGATAGGGTGTCAACACCCTAGAATTCTACGTTGGACCATATTTCGGAATTAATACCTTCCTGTGGTACCACGGGAAGGTAGGTTTAAATTTGGCTGTCTCTTGTTTACCAGAGCGGCCGGTTTACAACTGGTACCAGTTGGAACTTGCTTCATCCTCTGCTTAACCGGGGAGAAATTATTATTTTAAATTTGGCCCGGCGGTAGTTGGGGTTGGCTTCCTGTTCACTCTGTAATGCATGGGGGAACCCTTGTTACCGCTGTTACCACTCCAAAATTACGGCGGTTTGTACCATCTTGCCAGATCTCGTCTTAATCCGCTTTCTGCAGCAATTTATTAGCTCCCCATCAGCTATATTTCAGCTATATCGTGGCGAGTGCCTGATTATTGAATCTTGTATTAATTAATGGTTATCATTTTACATGATAAAGCACATTTAATAAAAGTTCAATAAAAATTTCCGGTATACGGGTCCATACCGGATTCGGTTTAGGTTTACGTCTCTTGCGTCCTTCACCTTATGAAACTGCGGTCGTCTGACAGCAGATTGTATATGCGAGTCGAATTAAAAGGCCAGCTCGAATAGTCCAGTTATTAAACGTACACAATTGAATGTGTCGACCTATATAATTTCAACTTTTGAGATTGTATTAAAGTTAAATTTACACCTGCATTGAACATTTTATTTACTTGAGTCTTATTTGTGTATGACGACCATTGTGCAAATTTAAAAACTATCTCCTGTAAATGAACGGGGTCGACTCGAATTGTTCCGGTATAAACACACCAGAAAACGTCCGAAAACGTAGACGTCGTTACTCTTCTAACCCGTCTCCACAGACATTAGAAACTCTACAAGAAAAGAAAAAGTCATGAACAACGCATGAATCTGAATTGGCCCCTGAACTTTTGTTGATCGAACCTGAAAATAAAATTATGGGCGAAAAAGGTGAAAATTTTCCAAAAGTGTCTATCACAAACGAAGACATTGCACGAATAGCAATAGCCGTCAAAGATATACTGAAACTCGATATTGAAGCTACTGTTGAAAAGACAATCATCGAAAAATAACAACCTCTTCTGGAAAAAATCGAAGCCCTTGAATTAAAAAACCATGAACTCGAAACTAAGTGTAAGTTATTGGAGGAGATAACAGATTTAAAAGATGAAAATAAAAAAATTGTATGATAAGTGTGACGACCTGGAACAACATAGCCGAAAAAGTTTACTACGATTTAGCGGTGTGACATTTTCCCCCGGTGAAAACACATCATGTAAAGTAGTCGACATTGTAGAACAAATTAGAGTTGAAGTAAGAGTTGCTGATATTGATGTTAGTCATCGACAAATTATTACCAGGATTCGCAATTACGATCTGAAATCCAAAATTTTAAAATCAGCGAAAAATTTGAGGACCACCGACGGTCTCAAAAACATCTCAATCAACCAGGACCTAACAAAATCACGTGATGAGCTAGCATTCATGGCTAGACAATATGTACGTAAAAAGATGCTGAAGTCAACATGGGTCATTGATGGCAAAGTTTACGTGACAACAAATATGTCTTCCGTCGAATGAAAGACTTTAATGCCGTAATAATAAAGCTTCACGGTGAACTTTATCAGAGTGGAATAACCGACGATGTCCATCCTGATGCTGAATCTGATCCCTTAATGGACACAGACGTAAAAGAACTGTATAGTTAACCCATCAAAAACGGTATTATTTCTATCATTTACCATGAGTTTACCTTAAGATTCTTTTTTCAGGACAATAGAAATGATTTTAGAAGCTGTTTAGACTCTAATTCTGGAAGTACAAAACACTTTATATTTTGATGTTATTGTTAATATTATAATATAACATAATGATAGAGTAATCTTTAATTGATATTTTTGTATTTATGTGGGTTTTTTGTTTTGTTTGTTTTTCATTTTTTTCTATTATCATTTAAAAAAAATATATTCACCTTCTTACACAAGTAATACTAGAAATATATATTTTTTTCTTTTTAGTGACCATTTTCCTTCAGTAGTTTTAATTTTATTCTGTTTGCCTGTTTTTGATTTTTGATTTAAATTTTGATATACTTGCTGATCAGCCATATTTCTTAGTGTCATATTTACATCTCCTTGAATTCGAGATAATAAAGTTTCAATCAAACTTGCTATCAGGAAACACTTCCACTAATTCATACAAAGGAGTTCTTCAATTGATTTTTTTTTCTAATGCTCATTTGTTTTGATAGACCTCTTTTGTTGAAAGGGATTTTTATAGAATGATGACTGTTACGTTTTTGTTTATTTTTGTATATAAGTTTGTCTACCCAAAACTTGTCATATTACTTCCCCCTCTGAAAGCTGTCACTTTCCTCTCGCGTCTTATACCCGGCTACGTATTTAAGCCTGGTATAAAGTGTAACCAATGCGTCATATATGTACAAATTGTTATTTTTTTTTTATATGTTATTGACTGATGAATGTAGATTTAAATGTATATCGGATGCGCATTGTTTCGAATCATTTGCGGTCTGCTCGATTACCACATTCAAAACGACTTGGTTCAGCCCAACTTTTACTTGTATGCTTTTTGCTCATTATAAATTAATTGATATTACCATGTTCATATTATTTCAAATCATATGTAAGTTACATTTTGATAAAGCAACCTGGCATTTACCGAACAACCCCCAAAATGTAAATCGAGACATAAATAATGAAGACATTGTGTCTTATAGGAACAAGTCACTGTTATCTTGTGTTTTTGCATCAGTTGTTAAACAGTTAATTTTTCAATTTTGTGTGTGGATGTGTTTATTGATTTTAAGGTCTGGTGACGTAGAGATAAATCCTGGGCCTGGTGTGTCTCCCACTTCTAGTTTAACTAGTACAATAAGGGTAATAACAAAATTACCGAACTCCGAACAATCTTACAAAGGGAAAGTCAAAACTCATAATTATATAAACAGACAAAATCAGTCAACAATCAGAAACTGTGAAAACCGTAATGACCCTGACTTGGTACAGGCATTTCTAAAGAAATGGTGGGTTGAATCAGATTTTAAAGCGCCAAACCTCCCGCTCTCATTACGGTTCAAAGGCTCCGGCTGTCACTATAATACATCGCTAAGTGATGATTTTTTTGAGAATTGATAACCTTATATCTTTTACATGCTTAAATATTCAAAGTTTTAAATCTAAGCGAGATATAATTCAAGCCGAATTCAGTGACCGTAACGTACTTTTATTCACCGAAACGTGGTTCAATCAGAAAACATCTACAGATGATATAACTCTAGAAAATTATAAAATACCGTATCGTTGTGATAGAGGAGGACGTGTAGGTGGAGATGTTGCTAATTATGTGAAAGAAAATATCTATAGTGAAGAAAAAGTTGAACTTAAACAAAATGGACTCGAATCCATATGGGTGAAAATACACACAAAAGGGGTGGATATATTGTTTGGTTTGTTCTACCGACCCCCATATTCTGAAAACTATATTTGGGATCATATTAAATTAAACCACTCTATTCGGTGATTTTAATGAAAATGAGCTTAATCCTCGTAAAATGCAAACTAAAAATATCTACTTACAAAATAATTTAGTACAAATAATTAACAACCCTACATTTTATTGCGAAACATCATCCTCACTTTTGGACTTAGTCATGATAAACGACCCTGACATTGTTATATATTCAGAGGTAGGAGAAAATATTCTTGATAATTCTATTCGATTTCATAAGCGGGATCATAATTGTTTAAAAATGTAATAATAAAAATTTCAAAAGAAAAGTCTGGCAATATCACCGAGGCAATTATGAACTATATACAGACATTCTCCGGAATACTGACTGGGATTATCTTATAGATAATACAGACTTAGATACTGCCGTAGATAATGTTACAAATACAATCTTTAAAGCCGCTGAGATAGCTATCCCTAATAAAACTGTATGTATATGTAAACACGACGCGCCTTGGATTAATGGATCAATCCGTAAGTTGATTAGAAAAAGACGACGGTTACGTAATAAAGCTAAGCGCACAAATAATGAAATGATTGGTTAAATTATCGTACGGTGAAAAATAAATGTGTTGGCCTCGTTAGAACAGCCAAGGACGAGTACTTAGATAAACAAGCAGTAATACTAGATTCCCCATCCCCTTCTATTAAAAATTAGTGGAAGTTACTTAAAAACTTATCAGGAATTCCTTCAACAAATTCAGTTTACCCGCCGTTAAATATTGACGGACAAATAATTGAAAACCATGTTGACAAGGCAAATTGTTTTAATAATTATTTTTGTAAACAGTCTTCTATTGACGATTCTGGTCGCAATCTCCCTCCTGAAAGAGATAATGTAATCGATTATCCTAAACTATGTAATATATCTATCAGTCAACAGGACGTAGAAGATGTACCCTTACATTTGAACATATCTAAAGCATCTGGTCCCGACTTGATGCACCCTCGACTTTTGAAAATAGCATCGACTATCCTTAAGTATCCGCTTTCTAAACTATTTAATAAATCACTACAATCATCTTATTTCCCACACATGTGGAAATTGGCTAATGTCACACCTGTTTTTAAAAACAAAGGTGAAAAAGATTGCTTATCAAATTATAGACATATATCTCTATTGGTAAAATTATGGAAAGATGTATTTTTAAGTATGTTCACAACTGCTTGTTGAAAAATATACTCATAACAAAATTTCAATCGGGATTTAAACCTGGTGACTCTACCTAATATTCTGTGACATAAGTAAAGCTTTTGACCACGTTTGGCACAAGGGTCTTTAATACAAATTAAAAAGCATGGGTATAGATGATACAGTTCTTAAATGGTTTGAAAGTTATTTATCTAATAGACGTCAACAAGTGGTTATAAACGGTGAAACTTCGGACACCAAATCTATAAATGCTGGGGTACCCCGGGGCTCAATACTTGGTCCTATGCTTTTTCTTATTTACATTAATGATATTGTTAATAATATTTCTTGTAATATTAAATTGTTTGCAGATGACACTTCATTATACTTGGTTGTAGATAATGTATTCACCAGTGGTCCCAAAAATGGTTAATAAAGTTCAATCCTGACAAAACAGAAATAATGACGATCTCTAAAAAACATCACACCAATATGAAATCGTACGAAGTTTTACTCGAATTTCCAAAGGAAATCTACCTAATTCCCCATAAACAATAAAATTTGGAGTAGTATTTCTAACTTTTAGAATTCGTTTACAAAATTTAAAATGAATCTGTTCTAATATTTTTAAATTCTCATATCCCCAAACTTCAGAACCATATAAAAGTATTGGTTCAATAAGGGTAATAACAAAATTACCGAACTCCGAGCAATCTTACAAAGGCAAAGTCAAAACTCATAAGTATATAAACAGACAAAATCAGTCAACAACCGGACAGCTGTGAAAACCGTAATGACCCTGACTTGGTACAGGCATTTCTAAAGAAATGGTGGGTTGAATCAGATTTTAAAGCGTCAAACATAGAATCAAGCAATTTTAATTGTAAGTCGACAGGTATGCTTTCATTCCTGATAGTCTTATAAATAAAATGTAAGGACCTTTGAGCCTGATCTACAAGTTTCTTTTTTGTATCAAAAAAGGTACCATTATATTTAAAAATAATACCTAGATAAGAAAAATTTTCTACAACTTCTAACTGTTTATCTTGTAATATAAATGTATAATTAAGATTCTTCTTTTTGCTAAAAACCATAGCCTTTGTTTTGTTAATATTTACATCCAATTTCCACAAATCACAATACAACTGAAAAATATTTAGCGATTGTTGCATACCCTCCTTTGTTTCAGACATTAAAACAGTGTCCTCAGCATATAATATGACAAATAATTCAAACAATATATGCAATTCATTATAAAACCGTTCTTTTAGCTTTTCTAAGGGAACGCCATCTAAAGTCTTAATGTAGTCTTCTAAATCATTTAGAAAAACGGAGAATAAAAAAGGGTAAACATTTTCACCTTGTCTTACACCTGTAAGAAAAGGGAAAAATCAGACTGACATACTTTATACTTAACACAAGATTTAATACCCTGGTACATATTAAATATTACTTTAAAACACTTTCCTTTAATATTAATAAATTGAAATTTTTTCCACAGGTCAGATCTACTGACCGTATCAAAAGCCTTCCGAAAGTCTATGAAGGTACAAAATAGTTTCTTTCCGAAAGAAAAATACAACTCTATGAGGACAATATTGTCTATTGTAGAGTATCCTTTTCGGAAGCCCGCTTGATTTTCGTGTATAAGTGTGACCTCATTTGCAAAAAAATTGAGTCTAGTGTTAACAATGGATGTAAACAATTTACCTAAGCAACTAATTAACGTTATAGCTCTAAAATTGTCCAGATCTGTTGGACATCCTTTGTTTTTATAAACTGGTATAATTATTCCAGTTGTCCAAGTTTCTGGTATAATACCTGTATCAAGAACAACATTAAACAATTTGGTATAAATAGATACTAAAAACGGCGGAGAATTTAAAAAAAAATCATTAATTAATTTGTCACTACCCGGCGCTTTATTATTTTTCAAACATATTGGGTTGTAGACCGTGAGGATAGTATGTGACAGCTCCGTGTTTGTAAACTTTAGAAATATTTTGTTTCAATTTAACCTGTAATTACTTTTCTATTCTTTTTTTACTTACCACTGTTTATTAATGTTATCAATATCTAATTAGGGAGACAGATTTACATAAGTTTGATAACTTGTTTCTGAATCCCATTGAACATTGTAAGTAAATATATATTTGAATAATTGTATGCTGAAATTTCATTAAATAAATATTGCTTAAACTAACTCGGAGACAGAATCGGTTGTGATTTTGATTGAATTATTTAAAATTGGACTAAAGTGACATTTAATTTGTGGATAATAATTTGTTTTGCGTTCCTTTTTATTTTTAAGGAAATGTTTAATATTTGCTTGCACGTGTCTAGGGTAAAGGGACAGTTTCAAATGATTATGGACTTTCATAAAGCATATTATCCTTTAAATTGTTGCAAACAATATATCTTTGTGCATGCATAATGTCTTATTGCAGAAATAAAGAGGTCGTTGCAGTGACGAGCGGGGGCGGAATCTGGCAAGATGAGAGGGGGTCAACACCCTAGAATTCTACGTTGGACCATATTTCGGAATTGATACCTTCCAGTGGTACCACGGGAAGGTGGGTTTAAATTTGGCTGTTTCTTGTTTACCAGAGCGGCCGATTTACAACTGGTACCAGTTGGAACTTGTTTCATCCTCTGCTTAACCGGGGAGAAATTATTATTTTAAATTTGGCCCGGCGTCAGTTGGGGTTGGCTTCCTGTTCACTCTGTAATGCACGGGGGAACCCTTGTTATCGCTGTTACCAGCGGAACACTTACCTTGCCACTCCAAAATTGCGGCGGTTTGTACCATCTTGCCAGATCGCGTCTTAATCCGCTTTCTGCAACCATTTATTATCCATTCATCGTATATAGTTTTGATTTTGTCCATATATTACTTGAATATTGATTGATTTATGCTTGCTTAGCTCCCCATCAGTTATATTTCAGCTATATCGTGGCGAGTGCCTGATTATTAAATCTAATATATATTGGATTTCCCTAACCACCTGCATATTATTCAAGAACTAGAAATGTTGATGAATGTTATTACCTATACACAGGGTATATTTTCGTTCTGAAGTGCTCATTAAGATCCTTATTATTTGAGGCTAATAAAACGTCTTCGTTAATAACTGACTTGATTGCGTTTTGATCTATAATCAGTTGGGGGTGTATTTTCTTTTTCTATAGGAAAAGTGATTGAAAGAAATGACTGATTATATCAAACGGGTAATCAGAAGTTCGTTAATCTAGAAAGAACAGTTTTAATTTCAATTACATGTAGAAATATAGATATTTCAGAATGTACGATTTTTTCAGGATATTCCCAGATTTGCATTATCATGTATAGCTAACTGTACATACTTTAGCCTCTGCTGTGAAAAGATTTTGAAATATTATGATAATCTATTTATTTTTGCAATAAAACTGGTTACTTTCTGTATGTATGTGACAATAACAATAATTCCCGTAACGATGGTTATGATTTTTTTATATTTTTTCCAATAATTTATAATTAAAATCTCATCTCTTAAAGTCATATTGTCTACCACAATCGTAATTTTTTCATACCCAAAATTATTGTCGTTTTCCGTAATGACCTTCATAAAATGAAGATTAAACACCGAATTATTGGCGAATACGCTACGGAACGTTGTTTTTTCGATTTAGAAAAGCTGACCATCGTTACTGGAAGCTAATTAATTATGCACTGACCTGAGCGAGGCCAAATCTATTTTTATCTATTTTTATGACAGTAGCCCGGATGCTGCAGCATGGATGTTAAAATTCGTGTTTGTTTACCTCGCAAATACGGCCGTTTTATGCTATTCATTGACAATAATTTGCTGTTGCCAGGTGCAAGATTACATATATTGAATAATATCTACCGAAAATGATGCATCATCATAAATTCATAAAATATGAAAAACGATCGAGAAAAGAAGGAAAAAACATGCTCGACTTACCTATCAAGCAAAATCTTTGCCACTTCAGCGCGAGTTTGGACGCGTAGCTTTTCCTTGAGTTCGTTCCAACGGTCCAACTGATCCCCTACATATATCCTGCATTTGTTCCATTTGGAAGATACTTCACTTCTATTCATCTTTCTCTCTGAATCCGTCAAAGTCCGCTTTCTTCCACGTGTTGACACTTTCTCTTTTGCCCAAGAACCACATGTTGTTTATTGTTTCTAAACAGTGCGCATCCTCAAGAAGGGTTCACATAGAAGGTCATATGAATAGATTTGGATTCTTTTTATCCTGGACATTAATTCCGATAACGATAGTTTTGGGTCTTTTTTGTCAAAAAATCGTATCTTTTGCAGCATAACTCGGTGTTAATCTTCATTTTATGAAAGTCAGAACGGAAAACGACAATAATTTTGGGTATGAAAAAATTACGATTGTGGTAGACAATGTGTCTTTAAACATAATATTTGTACAATAAAAAATATTAAAAGTACATACGCATAAATATTAAGAGCCATTCAATACAGAATTATAAGAGACTATACATTTAAATTACTTCATAATAACATAAAAACTACAATTGATGTACATATATAAGAAAGGAAGAACTATTTACAGTATAAACTATGTCTACGTCTTTTTAAAATTTGTAGACAGGTTTTGGCACATATTCTAATTATAGTTTCATTTGAGAATATAAACATTATTTTCTCTTCATTATTAAAAGACATAAAATCAATGGTATAACTTTTTGCAACATTAAATAAATTTTCTCTATAATCATCATAAAATGGACATTTTAAAAGTACATGTGTTTCATCCTCTATAAAATCACTACAAAAACAACAAATTCGTTCTTCAATTCTCAAATTTCCAAATAGACCCGTTTCTATTCCCACGGCGACAATTAATGTCGTTGGATGTTTATGAAAGTTGACATTGAATCTATTGAACGTGTCAAAAACACTTTTTTATATGATCAACAGATTCTACATTTTTATCAATAATAAAACGAAGAACACAAACATATTACACCGTCAGAACAGCTCTAAAATCTAATCGAATAATCAAAACGTAGAAAAAAGCGAAAGATAGATACCCTAACACTCATTCTCCGGGCTTAGTACATACACATTATTAAAACGTGTCTGTGTGGTATGATGCGGTTATGCAAGTGTTTTCCACATTGTCGACCCTTCATTGATACTAGTTTAAAACTATCTGTTGTTATGCTGTTACTATTTCTGTTAAAATGTGAAGTGCTTTGAGTTGAAAGGAATATGTGCACGTCTTGCTTTATTGTTTATTATCTTCCGCATGACAGCTGGATAACTAGATATTAAGAATGGAAGGTATAACCTTGCTACAGTTTTGTGTCCGTCTCATTTTACGACCAAGTTTTCCATCGGTTTCTGTTGTTGGTATTTTTGTATTTGAGGTTTTCAAGGAGTTGGTTTAGTGTAGATATGGTTACTTGTGTTTTCGACTAATACCGTTTTAGTTTATTTTATATATTTATCAATTTAATACTTTAAATCTACGTAAATTAATTTCTGTAAACACAGAATTATTTCTTTATATACCTAAATCGAATTTTCTATATACAAAATTAATTCTATAAATACGTAATTTTTACAATAACAATCTGTATATCGATTGACGTATAATCAGAAATATTTAAGGAATATGTTCATGTTTTGAACAGGGTGTGCGATATAACCTGGTTTGGGGCAGTTTACGCGTAATAAACCGCGGTTTATGAAAAGCGTAATCTTTTCCAAACCAGGTTATACAAGTATAATACAAGTATAACATGTTCAAAAATTGAATATGTTCCTTATGATTACTTTTTACAACAAAATTTAATGATTCTTCGATTTTAATTACGATTATTTCATTGGACTAGTTGAATTTGTCGTTGGCGAATGAATATGTTGGCGACGTCACAATACCACCCAGGTTTTCAAGTATAACCAATGCTGCCCCAGGCGGATCAACCAATCAGATTGCAGTGTTCACATCAAATTGAATTATTTTTGTTTATACAGAATTCGATGTACGTATATATGTAATTATAAAATTTGGCATTGATACCGCACCATAGTTTTTTTTGATTATTTTGTTTTGTATTTGATTTGGATTTTGTTTTTAACATAGTCATTAGAGTCTTAATCAAAGTGTCCAAATTTGAATCAGGTTTTATGTAATTTGATCGTACTTTGTTTTTAATTAGATTCAGTTGATTACGACGCATGTTTGGTACTACAAGTGTATTGTTTCCAGGATCACTATAGATTTGTTTTATTATTTCTAGTTTATCTGTAATTTGTTGTATTATTTATTGGTTGTCTTCCGTTTTGTTGATTCTGCTTGTCTTGTATTATAGTAGTAAAACTATATTTTCTGTTTCTGCATTATATCCTGTAGTCTTTACAAAAATCAATTTAATATTTTCAATATTTTATTGGAGTCTCACCTCTTAATATTATAATATTGTTACAATAAAAAGAAATAAAAATATATATAAATATTAAAAGCCTTTCAATACAGAATTATTAGAGACTATACATTTAAATAACTTCATAATATCATACAAGCTACAATTTATGTATACATATAAGAAAACGCTATGTACAATATAAACTATTTCTACGTTTTTTTTAAATTAGAAAGCAGAATTTGGCACATATTCTAATCATATTGTCATATGAGAATAAAAACGTTATTTTCTATTCATTATTAAAAGACAAAAAAATCAACGGTATAACTTTTTGCAACATTAAATAAATGTTCTCTAAAATCATCATAAAATGGACAGTTTAAAAGTATTTGCTTCAGCTTCTACACAAATCACTGCAAAAGCAACAAATCCATTCATCAACTCTTAAATTTTCAAAATGACCCGTTTCTGTTCTAAGTGGCGCAACACCACATCTACATTTGGAAAACGCAATCTTGTGTGAAAATGACAAAACTATTTTACAATACATTTCTGTTTCAAACGTATTTTTAGAAAGTTTATACGTTCGGAGTTTATTTTCACCTCTACCAGATTCAGATCTTTCTAATCTTCAACAGTTGTGCCAATTATTTACATGTTTATCAAACAATCTCGACATGATGATATCAACAATAAAACTTATATCAACATTTTCTGAAATATTACAAAAGTGACTTTAAATTAAGATCGCAGAACGTTTTATGAATGTACAGAAACCGTGAACTATTCACCTTTAACATTTAAGTCTTATCTTGGTATCTCAAACTCGAACACGTCGTTTCCATGGATACTTCGAAGTAAACAATAATAGTTCTCTCGTTATAGTGTTTAGTTTAATTCATATCTCGAATACATCAAATACATGGCTTTTTCGAAGTAAATCATTGGCCCTCTCGACGACGAACCAACGACATTCAAATGTATTTCTAGAAATTGGAAGTGTGCTAAATGTGAGCTAACCAAGGGGCGTAAAACGTTATAAATTCTATAGTTTGTAAATGTTTAATGATGATGTTTTGGTAACGGAATACAAGATTGATAAACTGATTGGTGTTTGGGGTACGTGTTGCGCATCATTTTAGTTTTTCGTGTTGTGCTTTTTGTTTTGTGTCTTTTGCCCAGTGTTGCCTGTGTCTCATCTCTGGATTGTCCATTCTTGATTGCCCCTTCGGATTTCTGTAACATTAATTTAACTACATCTTAAGCATTATTTCAGCTGATACAACAGGAACATGAATTAAATATGACCTGATAAACGACACACAGTTGGACCTGTCTCCTAATATCTGAGTACTGACATTAATGCCATGTCAGTATTCTAATTTTAGTAAAATTTACACTGTAAGACATCTTGCGTATATGTTGTATATGGGGGCACCTCTATCGTAATTGATTTATTCAGTCTCTTGTTCTGTGGGAATTGGTGACATCTAACATTCAATCTCCTATATATCCTAGTGTTATGTAGTATGTAGTTTGTTCTTTTGATTTCAGTGGGTTGATCTGTCTTGGTGGAACTGGGGTTCAATAGTAATTATAAAACTTGTTTTTAAAGACCATGTTAGTCTTTTTATCTGTATTTCCTGACTGATAAGCAATGGAAGAACAAAGAACATGTCTTGTAAATCATCGCCATTCTGTTAGTACACAATGTAGTATGCAATTATTCCTGACAATTAGTAGAAATATATTACTCAGAATGAAATTTTATATACCACATACCAAGATAAAAAAAAAAAAAAAGTGTTTCAAAACTATTACATTTATGTGCATTATATTACATAGACATTGGAGAAAGTACTACCATTTTATTGTAATAACAATACTATGTACAACAAAACACATTATAAACAGAAAACGCAATTGATCAAAGGAATTATTATGCAAATAGTAATGCAGTAAAATGCATTGATTTTAAAACAATAGTTTCCGAGTTTATTGAAACGTAACTATTAAACCCTGATATTTGTCACAACTCTACAACATTAGCTCTATAAGTATTCACGTTGTTAATTATTCACGTTGATTAGCATGAGCAATTTATCATCATCACAGGATGTTGAGAAAGCTGATATTTAAAGTCTGTCAACAAATGGATGCAACATACTGAAATTATGCGCACGACTACATTTTTGACACGACTACATTCATGATGTACAAAATAATTTGTCGGAGTAAATATTGCAGTACTGTTGTTTTTTTCATTAGCAATTATAAAAGAAGTCATTGGCATTATTTAATAAATATTGGAATTTCAGACACACACCCATACTAAGATGATAGAAGATCTACAAGACTTGATACATGCAGACGTCAACGAGTTCTTAAACCATTAGTAGATGATGAAACATTTTACTTGACAAACATCTTCATTTGCATGTAATGCTATTATAAGCTGCTGATATATCAATGTCGATTTGCCATAAATTATTTGTTTTCTATTGAAAATGAGTGGAAATGAAAGTATCAATACCGTATACGAAAATACGTATTTTGGAAAATACGATTTTATTCATGATGCACCAGGATTTGCGATATCATGTATTGCTTTACTTGCGTTAGCGTCTGTTGTGGGAACGTTTGGAAATATAATGATATTGATCGTAGTATCTAAAACAAAAGAACTAAGACAAACTCAGTCTATATTTATAATAAACCTGGCTATTTCTGATATGTATGTGACATTAATAGCAGATCCAATGAGCATGGTTGGTGAGTAAACTTTTATTGTTATATATCTTTAGTCAACTTGATTTAATAGAAGGTAATATTTTTTTGTACATTTGTCGAAATTTGTGGGAAATTATAATAACATCTGTTTTATAACGTGTATATAATTCTCTTTAAAACTCATAAAATTGTACAACTAATGATAATTTTTGGGTAAATTCACCCCCGGTTTTTAGTGGGGTTCGTGTTACTCGATCTTTAGTTTTATATGTATGTTTTGTAGATCGTTGTACTTTTTCTTTTGTCCATTGTTTTGTCTGCTCTTCTTCGATATACGAATTCTGATTACCCCTTTTGTATCTTCAAACTCTTCTTAGTACCCCAATAAAAAATGAAGACTTTTTGAAGAAGAAAAATATGCTGTTGTAACTACTATTACAGACGTATAATAATTTAATGGTCTTCCGCGTGGTCGCCTGCTATTAACGAAAGATAAAAGAAATATATATATAATCATTAGAAAACTATTTCGTTAAGAATGTGTGGATGATAAACTTTTTCTAAGACCCATTTTTTAAACGAATATTAATTAGAATTGCTTTCCAGGGACACATATGATCTATATATTAATATAATATTTATGTCAGTGTGTCATCAGAAATATGAAATTTTTAATGCAAAATTGTAGTTAACATGAGAACATTGTAATAGTGTGATTTTAGCATTCTTCAGACAAGTGTAGAACTTTAGCCTAACCATAATGCTTAAAAACTGAAATATGGCACATGACATAACGGTAATAACCAAATTACCGAACTCCGAGCAATCTTACAAAGGGAAAGTCAAAACTCATAAGTATATAAACAGACAAAATCAGTCAACAACCGGAAAACTGTGAAAACCGTAATGACCCTGACTTGGTACAGGCATTTCTAAAGAAATGGTGGGTTGAATCAGATTTTAAAGCGCCAAACCTCCCCCTTTCATTACGGCTCAAAGTTTCCGGCTGTCACTATAACAGTATTTATAACAATACTTGAACAAAACAGGTAAAACAGTTGTCATAACAGCACCAAACTCAGTGAAGTGAATGTGAAAAATATTATTAAGTCATGTGAGATTTTAAGCCATTTTGTGTTGTTATATATATCTTTATTCACATAAAGCCAATATATTGCAATGGTACAGAGATATAACAATAAAATCAAAATAACAACCAACTATTTACAATATATATACAAATGTATATACAAACTAAGGAGATAGGTTACAAAGGATTAAGAACCTGAAGGACAAACACCAGTATTAAAAGCTCTTATGAAATCACAGAGATTCTTCAATATTGGTTTTCATTTACTTTGACATTAGTTCTGAAAATTTAACAATAGTATGTCTACTTGTTT
Organism: Bathymodiolus brooksi; assembly: GCA_963680875.1. NCBI lineage: Eukaryota > Metazoa > Mollusca > Bivalvia > Mytilida > Modiolidae > Bathymodiolus > Bathymodiolus brooksi. The sequence continues at coordinate 64,005,152 of OY804575.1, forward strand.
TAAAGGTATGCTTCTTTATTACGGAAACGACAATAACATTAAATTACGTATGCAATGTAGAAATTATGTTAAATTTGAAGACTCAAGGTTTGACGTAAGCACGAAAATAAGAACAATGTAATATATGAAATTACATAATGTTTTAATTTGAGGTAAGGAAAAAGTCTTGTAAAATGATATCGAAAATCCATTGTCAAATTTAATTATTTAATACATCAGCTTCTTTACCCTATATTTCTGGAATTAAAAATATGTCTCCAGAGTTGCTGCTTTTTAACCTTTATGGGCAATTTTGTCCTACAAAACAGACAGACTTCCTGAATTCCCATATATGTTCAAATATTGATTATGCTACCCGCTCTTTGGTTATGATGAAAGGAGTAATTTATTGATATTTAATACCAACGAAAAGTGTTTCAGTCTGAAGAGATATTTCGATATTGTGGATAATTCCAAAGAAACAATTGCATTAATCCAATGGTAAAACAAGAGCCAAAACATGTAAAAAAACGAACACCCACAAACCCCAAGAGCAATACTATGTGTTCCGGAATCCAATATAAATCTAATCCGATTGTTTTATAGAAAAGTACGTTTTATTTCTAAGGGTCATGTAGGTGTCTGAAGTTAATATAACATTTTTACACGCCACGATATAGCTGAAATACTGTAAAAGTTGGCGTTAACCATCAATCAATCAATCAATCAATCAATCAATCAATCAATATAAATCATTATTGTTCATACTTAATACCAACGTTAAATGAAATGAGGCTAGAATAATTATCTGTAAATACAATATTTCCAAATTCCAATTGCTTATCATCATTAACGTAGTGAGTTCGAACCCTGTTCATGGCAAGGTGTACTCGTTACAACATTATGTGATAAAGTTTGTCAGTGACTTGCGACAGGTCGGTGGTTTTCTCCGGGTACTCTGGTTTCCTCCACCAATAAAACTGACCGCCACGATATAACTGAAATATTGTTGAAAGTGGTGTTAAGCACAATAACCCTAATCCTATCCCAATTCCAATATCTGCATTTGAAGATAACCCCGTTATCTTGTTATCTTAAATCTGCAACGAATGACGCGTTTCAAAATTACATCATCCATTCATTGGTCATCGTGAAACAAAGAAATATCATATTGATTTATTGTATCCTATGTTATCCAATACAAAAATGATTTTTCTGCTCAATGGAACATTTATTATTTTGCACTTACAGAAAACGTAATTTATCAATGGACTTCTAAGATTATTAACGGAAAAAAATACTATCGTCATTCTTATTTGATTTTATAATACCGGTGACGTCTATTCACTAAAACTGTTACACTTCCCATAAATAATGGATTTTGCCATTGTACAGATTTATCAGAATTTCAATAATTCACACTTTTATATTGAGAGTCGATAATAGTCAATGCCATTCTAAGACGTTCACATTAACATCTCAGTTAAAGAAAGGTATATGCTGAATTTTGTTTTGTATTACAATTCAATGGGTTTATCGAGGAGTTAAATGTTTTAAGTGAAAATAGGAAGTTTCATTTTTTCTATTAATCTAAATGAAAATGATTAGTTATTGATAATACCTACGACCGTACCTGATTTTATCAATTAATAGTTTGGCATGAATGCATGGTTGACACTGAAACAGGGTTGAAATATTTACGTGTTCTGGGATTTGTTTTCTCAATTTTGTCATTTCATGATTTAATTGATGGAAAGATTGTGATGATAACTGCTACAGTTAAAATCAGATGTCTTTCTTAATTATAATTTCCTTTCTATGCACATACAATGTGCAAATGGAAATTCGTAATGGGCGCAAATAATTAATTAATTAATATGAATTCTAATTTTTACGATGTTTTTTGTTTTGTTTTTGTTTGTTATTTAATTATTTGTAAAACGCAAAAACAACAACAAAAAACCGACATCGATGGTGTAAGTAATGCTCGCCTCGAGTGCCGTAGAACGTGGAGTCGAGCCCCCGTTTGGGTTAAACCAATGGCTATGAAATTGGTATTCATTCCTTCTGCTCTAAGTACGGAGCACAAAGGAGTAAGAGCAAAAAACTGATCCGGAATCAGAATCATGAGTTCGAGTGGAGCGACATGTCTAACCACAGATTGTTACTTCAGTGAGCTCGCACTTTAACAATGCAACTCAGCCTGTTGGTCTAGTACAAAGCGGACATCATTATCATTTTATCAAAATGTAGCTCGTCCTCGCCATGATATAGCTGAATAATTGCTTATTTTGCGTTGAGCAATAATCACTCAGTCACTCACCATTTGTAAAAAAAAAAGCAACATAATTCAATTAATTAGGAAAAATAAAAATGGTTGAATGAACAAAACAGAAGATGTATTTCATCAACATATGTGTTCATTGTGAAATGTATAAACCGGAATGTTGAATATATTAAGCATTTAGACACTTTTATCTGGTAAATTATACCAACATTCTTCGTTTTGTACAACCTTTACATTATCTTAGCTTATATTCAGCTGTCATAGAGTCCATATATTTAACGTAGATTTCTTAAACAACTTAATTTGATTTTATATTTATTTAAATTTGATAAGTAAAATTAAGGAGATGCAAGGAAAATACAGAGTACATATACTAACATACTCCAATAGATGTACACGTATATCCAATCAGTGCAACACTGTTATAATAAGCACGTTTTTAATATCATTTTTTATATGCTAACTAGATTATAATTCATGTAATATACGCTAGTATGGCATGTGCACCTGTAAATTTTACAATATACTGATACCTGAATGATATAACATTTTTGTTATTATCAGGATAAGCTGATAAAATCCTCTTTCATACGATTAAAATGCTGCCAAATTTATTTCATGAGCCACATGGGAATAAAATGTCGTGTTAAAACACACGCGCTTTAATGATAACTAGAAGAATAAAAACAATGTTTTATCTAGTATTTGTTTTCCAACCAATTTCAAGTCAGTGATCCAAGTATCTTTTGTTCTTTCGTCATCACATATACCAATTAAAATTAATATAACATGCATGTAAGGTTATATAATTGTTATTAAAGGTAAAATGTAATTGCATATGAACTATCAATTTCGATAATAAATATATCTAATAAATCATGTCAGTGCCGAATCACTGATTAATGGGTGGATGATGTCTTCGGGGACTGATAGTCCACCAGCAGAAGTATTGATCGATCTAGTGATAATTCAATGGTGCCCTTAAAACACAAATGAAGTTTAACAAAAAATCTAGTTCTTTTAGATTATATCAAGATATCTACTTGTTTCATATCTTGTTTTTTTTCTCTAGATTTCATCATGCATGTATTAGTCATCATGCATCCTACGTTATTTAATTTAAAAATGATTTTAATCTACCCTTTCTGCTCAATGGAACATTTATTTAAGAACTAATTCATGGAAGCCATAGTTTGTATCCAATTTTAATTTTCGTAAAATGTATCCCAAGCGATAGTGGTTTATGCTCTTGTTGAAACTGCATCAGACAATATAATTTGATATAGCATTTTTCTTTACATGAGGATGAACTGGTAAATTCCTCTTTCATGCAATTAGCATGCTGACAGCATACATTTTATATATTTAAATATTGTTTTCCCAAATGGGATATGCATAATTATAAGAAAAGCAAATTCATTATATGAGCCACATGAGAATAAATGTTTTCCGGTTGTTGACTGATTTTGTCTGTTTATATAATTATGAGTTTTGACTTTCCCTTTGTAAGATTGTTCGGAGTTCGGTAATTTTGTTATTACCTTTATTTAAATAGGCAAACTCCATTGAATGCACTTGGTAACTAGAACAAAAATAATTGTTTTATCTCGTATTTGTCTTCCAAACAAATTCAAGTCAGTGCTTACGGTTCATCATCACACATACCATTTATGTTTTGGTTTTACCATTTAAAATGAATAGAACATGTAATGTTATATATATTATATAAATATTCCTTAAAGGTCGTCTTTAACAGAAAAAAAAGATTAATTGCTAAATAAAATGTAATTGCACAAGCCTTCAATATTAGATATTAGGTTTTTAATTGTGCTGTTTAAATATGATGTCGCACTATATATCTTTGATCTTTTTGTTGTTATGCCTTATTTGTGTGATAGCGAATTACAGCAATCTTGTTATCTTGAATGGCATTATAAATAAAAAGATAGATGTCAGTGCACACGACACGTTTCTGGAAAACATTTACCAACCGAAAGATTGGAAAGCCAAAATATTTAAAAGTTTCTGTGAGCAATAAAACCAAAGGGTCTAAACAGAATAGCCAAAATCCGCTAAGGTCACCTATGTCTGAGGGAGGGGAACCTTAGCGTTAATCATAATTACATTATTTAGGAACTGTCAATTTCGATAATAAATATGATAAACGTCCCTGCCGAAGCACTAATTACTGGGAGGATGATACCCTTTGGGGCTGATAGTCCACCAGAAGAAGTATTGATCGACACAGTGATAATTCAACGTTGTCCTTAAAACACAAATGAAGTTTAAAAAAAAGTAGTTCTTTTAGATTATATTAAGATATCTACTTGCTTCATATCTTAGTTTTTGTTCGAGATTTCATCATTCATGCCTTGGTCATCATGTAACAAAGAAATCACCTATTGATTTATTACATCCTATGTTATCCAATTCAAAAATGATTTTAATCGCCTTTCTGCTCAATGGAACATTTATTTGAGAACTAATTCATGGAAGCCATAGTTTGTATCCAGTTTTAACATGGGTAACATTATTTTCATAAAATTTTATATCGAGCGAAAGCGAGGGATAAAATGCAACGAACATAATGTTACCCATGTTAAAACGTTATATAAACTATGGCTTCCCTGAATTATTTCGATACTAGTAAGAAAAATTTAGCTCGTTTTTCGAAGTGGAAGTCAGTAAATGAAATGCATGTCATAACACAATTCGCTAACTGTCATGGTTACAGTTGTTTTTCTTATATGGATAACTAGACGGTGATGCAATTTGATGGCATTTAGAATTTAGCGACTTAATCAAATAAAAAACTTACAAAATTGTAAAATAAATCAATAACCAGATTTTATCCTGAGAAAACCTTAGAATAAAAACAAATAGTATACGAGATTATTGGCAGTTATTGAGAAATATACATACAATATACAATTATTCAATGCATCAGTGAAAATACAAATACAATTATGATACTGACAGCGGATCGTGATAATGTATATGCAATACAAGAATACGAAATGAAATGAATATGAAACTAAGCGTTGCGAATTTTTTCAGCTGGTAACAAATATTTACCAAGATTGTTAAGTTCTTTAATATTACGTACAGACAGTAATTGTACTAATTTAAACCATTTTCCAGTTCCGGTTCATAAATATGGCGGCAATAAATTTTGCTCTGCTATTTTTAAGCATAACAACTAGATTTTATCCACCTAAAGACATTATATTTAAAGAAACAGCTACTCGAACCGAAGATTTGGGATTCTATGCCAGCACTAACATCCAATTACTGCCGACAAGATCTAACACTGTTCAATTTGATAAACAAAGGCAGAGGTTTAACCAAATACCAAAATGACGAACCCAAATATACGAAAGGAAGAACTCTTTTTACTCTTTTAAACTTATTGACATGTGGTGACATTTCTTCCAATCCTGGTCCATCAAAGCACCCATGTGGCACTTGCTCCAAGTCTGTTCGATCCAACCCGAGGGCAGCTATGTGTGACCAATGTAATCTGGTTTCACACAAAGTATATGAACATTTCCATCAGCAGTTACAACAACTTGTCACAAAGTGATGATGAATGGTTCTGTTTGAACTGCTCCTTGCCGAAATTTTCTGACTCGTTCTTTGAGGAAAATGTCAGCATTGATGTCGCAGATCTACCTCAAAACACTGACCTCAGTGAGACTCAAAATCCTGCCCAAGAGCCAAATAAGGCCAGTGAGTTTGAACACAACGAATCAAAATGTTTGAATAAGAAGGGTTTTCTTTTTATTCACCTTAATGTCCGTTCCTTACGTAACAAACTGTCAGAGTTACAACTAATTGCTAACCAAGCGAAAGTAGCAGTTATTTCGGTAACCGAATCATGGTTTGACGAGTCAATAGCAAACACTGAAGTCAGCATTCCAGGATATTCAATCATCAGGAAAGACCGCAATTGCTGCGGAGGTGGGGTGTGTATGTATATTCGTGATGATCTTGTTTTCGCATTCGTACAATTAGACAGTACACATAACACCAATGAAATTGTGTGCGTGGAACTTTTACTGCCAAAATCCAAACCAATCATTGTGGGAACCTGCTACCGTTCACCTTGGAACAATAATTTTATAAATAAATTTGAAATTTTTCTCTCGCAACTTAGAGAAGACTGTGAAATGATTCTACTTGGTGACTTTAGCATTTGCTATGGTGACCAAAAAGGTCCACTTTTTAAATTATATGACAGTGTGTTAAAAATATTTAATTTATGTCAAATGATAAAACAACCAACTAGAGTAACAGAATTTACATCATCTGTTATAGATCATATTCTATGTAATAATCCTGAAAAAAATTGTCAGTCAGGTGTTTTGAACATGGGTATCAGTGATAATTTTATTGTTTATTGTACCAGAAAACTACCAAAAAGTTCATTTAATAAGCATAATAACGTTAAAGTTAGATCTGTGAAATCTTATAATAAAGATGTGTTCATAGAAAAACTAACAGAAGCTAAGTGGGAAAGTTGTTTTTTTCTTGGCTTCAAATATTAATGAGGCCTGGTCTAATTTTAAAGATATATTTACAAATATTTTGGATACAGTGGCCCCACTCAAAGAAATTAGAGTTAAACAAAGAACAGAACCATGGATAACTTCAGATATTTTAGAGTGCATATATTCCAGAGATAAATTATACAAAAAATTGCAAAGATAAAAAAATTCTGAAGATCACAAAGGTTTTTGTAAACTGAGAAATAAGGTACAAAGTTTGTGCAAATCTGCAAAATCAGATTTTTTCAAAAATCAAATTGAAGAAAATAAAAATAAACCAAAACAACTTGGGAATAATTTCAAAATATTGGGCTATCAAAAGGATTCAAAATCCAACCCTTATACAGTTCTAAATATTGATGGGGAAAACTGTCATGATGGTAAAAAAAATTCAAATCATTTTAATAATTTTTTTACTACTATTGCCGCAAAATTAGTGGAAAAGCTCCCAAGTGGGACAGGTTTATACAGGGCAGCATCCAATATTGTTAAAACCTTCTATACATCACGAAGGAATTCAGCTATGAAATTCAATCTTAGACATGTAACAGAAGAATTTGTATACAAGGAACTATGTAGTCTTGATATTAGTAAAAGCACTGGCTTAGATGGGATTCCGGCTAGGTTTCTAAAAGATGCAGTCCCTATTCTAAAAGTCCCAGTCACCTTTTTGATTAATTTATCTATTTCTGAAGGAGAAGTTCCTGACGAATTAAAAATGGCTAAAGTAAAGCCGTTATTCAAGAAAAATGATAGGTTAAAGCCTGAAAATTACAGGCCTGTAAGTATTCTTAGTATTGTTTCAAAAGTACTTGAAAAGGCTGTATATAAGCAACTTGAAAAATGTCTTATTTCAAATAATTTGTTATTTGAATTTCAATCGGGATTCAGAAGCTCATACTCCACGGACTCATGTTTAATTCACTTGATTGATCACATAAAAACTGAAACAGCTAGAGGCCTCTACACTGGGATGGTCCTTTTAGATCTACAGAAGGCCTTCGACAGTGGACCATAGTATTTTGTGTGATAAATTAAGGGTAATTGGCATTCAGTCCGTGTCATGGTTCGAGTCCTATCTCACAAACAGGAAACAATTAGTAAACATCAATGGAAGAGATTCGGATATGGGGGAAGTGACTTGTGGTGTACCCCAGAGCAGCTTGTTGGGCCCTTTGTTGTTTCTAATTTATGTGAACGATCTACAAACTAGCATTGATCACATAAAAAAATCTACATGGTTAGCATACTGAGATATTCATATATTATGAAAACCATATTTAAAAAGAATATTTCTTTCTCTACACGCCCAGTTTAATTTATCATTAGGCTTTACCACTGAACTTTCAAACATATCTTCATATAAACATTTTAAAATACAGTTATCAGCACAAAGCAATTTAAACCAATATCTGAGCATTCTACAATATTTTTCAATATACATAGGGAATCTCCCTAACTTACAATATACCATATAGTTAACAGTAGATTTTATTACTTTTAAAATACGCTTTAAATAACTAATATGAACATTTTCTACATCATCAGCTTTATGATATCCCCAAACTTCACATCCATAGTTCAAAATACTTGATACATGTGTCAAAAAGTGATAATAATGTTTCACAGTTAAAATAATCTTCATTGATTTTACTACATAATGAAAAAACAGCTTTTCTACCCTGATTTGAAAGCATTTTCTGTGTATGAACAAAGTTACAACTATAATAAAAAAGTATACCAAGGTACATAAATTCATTACATACATCAATTTTATCACCATTTAAAAACCATTTCTCTTCAGCCTTTGCATGACCTCTCTTTCTAAATACTAGTATCACAATCTTTGTCTTTAACAAATTAATATATAAACCATATTTATTTGAACAAACATTTACAGAATTAATCATTTTCTGCAGATCGTCTACATTTTCACTAAACAAAACTGTGTCATCAGCATACATAAGTAAAAATAAATTCAGTGATCTTAATTCATATGATTGCCAACCACTATTTATCAGTTCTATCTCCATATCATTGTTTTAGATTAAGCGCTATAGAAGAATTGTAATAATAATAAAAATAATAAAAAGAATATAACAAAGGCGACAAAGATTCACCTTGCATTAGACCTATATTACTTGTGACAAAATTAGAAAAATGTCCATCCAAATTTACACAACACTTTAGCTTTGAATACATAGACTTAATTACATTAAGTAGTTTATCAGTAACGCCACATCTTGCTAGTCTTAACCATAATTTTAAATGACAAACACTATCAAAGGCTTTAACATTAGTCTATAAAACAACAATATAAACGTTTACCCTTTGTTAGTGATTTTGATATTAAGGAATGAAGACTGAAGATGGCGTCAGCAGTTCCATATCCCGGAATCCAAATTGTGCGTCTGTGAGGACCGAACTATTTTCACTCCACTTTGTTAGTCTGTTATTTAATAAAGATGTAAACAGTTTTCCCATATGTGACACTAGTGAAATACCACGATAGTTCCCTGGATCATCAGGATTTCCTTTCTTAAAAACTGGAATAATGATACTTCTCACCCAGATTTCCGGAAAGTTACCAGTATTTAAAATATTATTATTAAACAGTTTACACAATACAGGCTTGATCAAGTGTTTAGACATTAATATATATTCATTCATTATATTATCAAAACCAATAGCTTTGTCCCGTTTCAACTTGGTAATACTCAAATCTAGTTCGTTTTCGTCGAACGGACGGTCTAATTCATCAAACACAGTTTCAGTTGTATAATGGTTTATATCACCAGTATTGTCTTTTGATGTTAAGTTTTTGAAATGCTCTTCGAACTTCTCAAGTGATATATCGTGTATAACAGGTTGTTTTCGCTTTTTAAATTTACTGTAAAAACGCTTCGGATTCGATTTCCTCAAATTTGATAGCATGTTACCCTGTTGACTCTTATATTGTCTTTTGAGTTTATTCTCCAAATACTTGTATCTCTGCTTGGCTACATTAAGACCGAGTCTGTTTTCATTCGACCTATATTTATTAAAGCTGTCAATAGCCATTTGATATTGTTTATATAATGTTTTACACTCTTTGGAAAGATTGTGATGATTACTGCTACAGTTTAAATCAGATGTCTTTGTTAATAATTATTATTTCTTTTCTACGCACATTACATGTGCAAATGGAAATTTGTAATGGGCACGAATAATTGATACGAATTATAATTGTTACGTAATTTTGTTTGTTTGTTTCTATTTTTATTTAATTTCTTTCCCTTAAAAACAAACAACAACACAAAACGTTCGTGTTGTAATGGTTGGAGTGTCCACCTAGAATGCGGTGGATCGTTGTTTCGGACCCTCAGTCGAGTTAAGCCAAAGACAATGACATTGGTATTTGTTGCCTCTCCTCTACGTACGGTGAACAAAGGAGTAAGACAAAAAATGACCCGGAATCAGAATCATGTGTTCGAGTGGAGCTACATGTCTAACCACAGACTGTTGCTTCAGTGAGCTCGCACTTTAAAAATGCAACTCAGCCTGTTGATCTAATATAAGGCGGACATCATTATCATTTCATCAAAATGTGACTCGTCCTCGCCATGAAGTAGCTGAATAATTGCTTATTTTGCGTTAAACAACAATCACTCACTATTTGTAAAATAAAAATACAATTCAATTAATTAGGAGAAATAAAAATGGTTGGATAAACTGAACAGAAGATGCATTTCTTCATTATGAGTTCATGGAGAAATGTAGAAACCGGTGTAGAACATATTAAGCATAAAACTCGCCATTTAGACACTTTTATCTGGTAAATTATATCAACATCATTCTTCGTTTTGTACAACCTTTACATTATCTTAAATTATATTCAGCTGTCATAGGGTCGATATATATAACGTATATTTCTTAAACACTTAAACCGCCACGATATAGCGGAACTATTGCTGAAAGTGATGTTAAACACCATACCCTAACCCTTAAGCAACTTGTAAACATTTCTCAGTCCTTTCCTCATTCACGACTTATGATCAGGCTTGTATCAAGTTAACACGACGGGTGTCACTAGTGGAACAGGAACTGCTTACCTTTCCGGAGCACCTGAGGTCACATAGGTTTTTTGGGGGGTTTGTGTTACTCGATCTTTAGTTTTATGTGTAAGTTTTGTAGATCGTTGTTTGTCCTTTTGTCCTTTTTCTTTTGGCTATTCTGTTGTCTATCCTTCGATTTACGAATTCTGATTACCCTTTTGCTATCTTGAAACTCTTCTTAGCGTAGATTTCTTAAACGATTAGGGAAGGAGATGCAAGGAAAATATAGAGTACACATATACACCAATAGATGAAAATCCTTCCTGGTTACGACATAGTGCAATAGTGTTATCACAAGTACGTTTTTAATATTGTTTTTAAATTATTTTAAACACTAACCAGCGTAAGGGTAATTAATTTGGTTTCTATTCTTATAATATACTCTATAATGGCATGTGCACCCGCATATTTTACAATAAACTGGTATCTTAATGTATACATGTATATATAGCGGGAACATGATGTTGTGTTGAAATTCAGCTATTGAAGTGCAATTAATTATGTTTTATGCTCTTGGCAAACCAGCATCAGACAATGTAGTTTAATATCACATTTTCCTTATTATCAGGATGAGCTGGTATAATCCTCTTTCATACAATTCGAATGCTGCCAGCATATATTTAAATATTGTTTTCCCAAATCGGATATGCATAATTATAAGAAAAACAAATTATTTCATGAGCCACTTGAGAATAACATGCCATGTTAAACACACCATGTACTTTTAAAATGATAACTAGAAAAACAATTGTTTTATCACGTATTGGTCTTCCAAATAATTTCATGACAGTGCTCCAAGTATCTTTCGTGCTTACGGTTCATCTTCACATATATCAATTAAAATCAATATAACATGTAAAGTTATATTGATAAATTTTGCATAAAAGTCGTCCTTAATAAAAAAAAAAAAGAAAAAAGAAAAAAAAAGAAGATTAATTGCTAAACAAAAACGTAATTGCAAATGACTTCAATATTAACCATATAGTTGCATGCTGTTTAAATATGATGTCGTACTATATATCTTTTTATTGTTATGCCTTATTTGTGCGAGAGCGAATTACAGCAATCTTGTTATCAGATGAACGGAATTACAAATGAAAACATAAGTACCAGTGCACACGAAACGTTTCTAGAAAAACCTTCATCAGCCGGAAGAATTGAAAGCCAAAATATTTAAAAGTTTTTGTGAACAATTAAGCCAAAGGGCCTACACAGAACAACCAAAATCGAAGATATCTACTTGTTTCATATCTTGTCAGTGCATCTTAGGTACCGTGAAAAGAACATTTAAACACAAACTTTCGAAATAATGTAATTTATTGAAAATAAGGTGAATCTCCATCGGGTATTGGTACTTTAGCCGATTTTGGCTACCCTGTTTAGGCCTATTAGTTTACTTGCTCCCAAAGCTGTTTTAATTATTTGGTTTTCCAATCGTTTGATTATATACATATGATTGTACCTGATGATGGTTATACAAGAAACACGCCATGCACACTTAATTAGATATCTGCCTTTTTTGTGTTTTGTTTTGTTCTTATCCTAATATTTTGTTTAAATTTTCAAACTTTTTTTTCAGGTAAAATTGAAGGACGACACTTTTTCGACGAGCATTCTCTTCTGTGTCAGATAGTTGGAAAGATATGCACTATTTCGTGTATATCCTCCCTTGGATCCATCATGTTTCTCAGTTTTAACAGATATGTTTTTATTTGCCACAACCCTTATTATAACAAATTATTTAGCCGTCGGGCATGTATTATTATGTGTGTGATACTTTATTGTATTGGGCTGACCCTAGTGTTACTCAATTCAGCTGGAGTCGGGGACCACAGTTTTGACGACAAGAGCCTTGAATGTATCTGGGATAGAATGGCGACGTACAGCTATACAGTCGTATTCTCAGTCGGCCTCGTTTGGATTCCACTTCTTGTAGTTGGAATTTCTTACATTAGTTTATTTAAATTTGTTCTTCGTAAGCGAAAACAAATTGCCGCAGCAAACAATACGAACCGTCCTCTAAAGCTGGCGAGAACGATATTTATCGTGTATGCTGTATTTTCAGTCTGTTGGATACCATTTGCAGTGCTGATAGTTGCGGATGCTGAAGATACATTCCCACACGAAGTCCATCTTTTGATCACAGTTTTTGCTCATCTTCATCCGTCCATGAATTGGTTAATATATTATCTTACAAATGGAAATTTCAAATCAGGTTTTCATAAACTTCTCAAAATCAATCCGTCAAGTATTCACGTTCTCCAACTAAACGACTCAAATCACAAATGTGGCCCTACATCATCTTCCGTAAACAATTCAAAACCAAAGTTGATTTCAAGTGTCAACAAGAAGGGAACATCGAGCAAAATATAAAATCAATGACGGTTTCACAGAACATATGGCTTATTTAGCCAATTAGGTTGTATGTTTGTTGAACAATTGAATGATTTCAATGCACACAAAAAACAATGTAAAATTACAGAACTTTAACACAGACGAATAAAATGAAAAACTACGTATCCTCAACGCAAACGAATAAAATAAAAAAAAATTACTTATGGAAAACTACGTAACGTCAACAGAGACGAATAAAATGACTATTTAGCGTCAACATAGACGTATAAAATGAAAAACTACTAAACGTCAACAGAGACGAATAAAATGAAAAGCTACTTAACGTCAATACAGAGACAAATAAAATGGAAAATTACTTAATGTCAATACAGAGACAAATAAAATGAAAAACTAATTTACGTCAACGGAAATAAATAAAATGGAAAACTACTTAACGTCAACGGAGACAAATAATATGGAAAACTGCATAACGTCAACGGAGACCAAGGAAGATACAAAAAATGGTCGACCAGTATGTTATACCAGTGTCTGTTGTTTGGAGTTCGTGTTGTACTCATATATACTAAATTTATTTTGTTGGGGAGTATGAAGTCCAGTACCATATCCGGGTAATAACGATGTTCTTGCCTGTGACTTCCACTTCTGTTGTTATTTTATTTAACTGCTTTTTTTATTGATTAAATCAGTCGTGAAGATCGATGCGTTCATTTAGATACAGGCCACATCGATTATCCCTTAAAACGAAGTTCATGTCGTTATGACATACGACGGGTGCCATACAAGAAGATTGTGCTGATGATCTTTTCAAATCAGATATTGGTACAAAATATTAATCCGAAACACTTAAGAAACTTCAAATACGAATTATAGTAAAAATATAATACGAATGAGTTACAAGCATCCACAATTACTATAGGAACACAAAAAAAAAAAAAAAAAAAAAAAAAAAAAAATAAGTGAATAATGCAATGCCAATTCGGGGTAACATACAATACCAGTTAGAGGAAGTATAACAAAATTTAGAGAGATTAAATAACATCACTAAAATATGAATTACTAATTGGAGAAAAAAATCCTGTCTTGAAATGTTAAACAACACAACTTAAACATGCATTCCTAATTAAGAACAGCACATGTAATTTCGATAGATTAAATAACGTCACTTAAAAAATAAAATACTAATTGGAAAGAACATGGCAAAATATCATATTTTGGTAGATTAAACAATACAATTTGAACAATATTTAGAGGAGGCTGTCATCAAATATATAATTTGAATGGATCAAAAACTACGAAATACAAACCGAAGGGAGCGGTACAAAAATATATAATTAGGATATATTACATGATGGTTGAAAATAGTGGAGCAGGAACTGACTAACCTTTCAGAGCACTTCTGTGTAATGTTTTGTCAATGATGGCTTGTCTTTTTTCCTTTTCCCTTTGCCATTATACTGTTTATTCTTCCCTAGAATTACGGCTTCTAAATACCCTTTTTGGTATCTATAAAACATCACTGAAACCGAAGTAATAGAAATATAAATTGCGTATCGACCATAGTAATAAAAACGTAAATATCACACGAAGTTTCTGGTATAACCGTCATCAGCTACGCGCAAAATCGAAATATTAGAAAAGCCAAATAATTTAATGTTTTGTAGCAATAAAACCATAGGGCCTAAACAGGATAGCTAAAATCACCTAAGGTCACCTATACCTGAGGGAGAAGAACCTTAGTTTTATTATTAATCACATTAGTTAGGAACTGTAAATTTCAGTAATAAATATATCTAATAAATCATGTCAGCGCCGAAGGACATCACTGAAACTTGAAATATCAATGAGAGGAAGCAATACAAAACATTTGTATACAGTACGGTAATATTAAAAAAAACATAAAACATGAAAATCAATTACAGGGAGACGTCAACAAGTGTACCACCTCTTTAACATCTAATAACAATTTAGAGGAAACAGTCAATACATATTCAATTTGGATAGATTAAAGAAGAGTTTGAAGATACCAAAGGGTTAATGAGAATCCGTTAAAAAAATGTTACTCAAACATCAAATACAAATTAAAGGGCTTTTATAAGATATACAATCCGGATCAAACAATAAATACCAAGTACAAGGACAAGTCAACATAATAACAATGTGGATAGATTAAATAACATTACTGAATATAAAATACTTACTAGGGAGGACAATGCAAATATATGGTTAGGGTTATGGTTATGGTGTTTAAGGCCACTTTTAACAATATTTCAGTTACATGTATATTGTGGCGGTCAGTTTTATCAATGTAGATAAAAACATCACAGGAACATGCAATACCAGTCACAAGGGTCAATCAAGAATGGACAATCCAGAGACACTGGCAACATTGGGTACACAAGACACAGGAAGAAAACAAAAAACAAACAACACAGCATAGCATTCTAAAAAGATGAGCAACACGGAAGTAATAAATGTTGAAGTTCTGCAATACAATTCTATAATTAAAGAGATGAAGTATAGGAATATGAAATGATAGGAACAGATTGATCTTTGAAATAAGGGGAAACCATAGTTCTAACAGATTTATGGTGTAGGATATTGCCGAGGTTGATGGCATCCAAACTTTTATTAGAAAAGAAAATATGTAAAAATAGTCCAGTTTCCTTTTCATTTCCACGTAACGTCACCGGCTTCAAAAGCACATGTTAACCAATATCCAGTATAATAGCAGTCAGTTTATACAGCGTAGAATAGGTATCAGTAGTTGAAGTTTTTAGACAAGCTGGTTATAGTGAATTTACCTTTGATAAGGAATACAGTTTTATTCGAATTTGATGCATTCTTGGTGGTTTTTGTACGAACAGAAGGAGGTCATTTATAGATACATTATTTATTTTACAGCAGCAAATGTTGTATAGAGTACATCTCGCCTGAATGGGATTCGAACTCACAACTTTAGTGATGGAGAAGGAAGTACAAATCAAATAACATCACCGGATCATAAAATGCGAGATTAGAGGAAGTTTCACAAAAAAATAAAAACATAAACGAAACATAGAATGCTAATATTTTAAACAAAACCACATAAATGTTGTAAACATAAAACCTAATTACAAGAAGTAATGAGACATTTAATGCAAGATATGGATGTAGAATTAAGTAAATCATATCTCATCAGCACTTCCCGGTATCAGCTATATAATAGGAGATCTAAGATTGAAGATGAATAGTCTCAAACCACAAATACCCATGAACTCGGAAACGCATGATATGTTTATCAGATTGCTCTGAATTATTTGAACACATTGCATTGTGATCAAATGAAAAACAAACAATACCACATTCAGAGAACAGTTCTTAAATCCGATTAGAAAATCACTAAAACAAGATGCAAAATCGACTACCTAGGCACATAAACCTGACCGCTCACTCTCATATCTTAATATCACTACTAACGTTGTGAGTTTGAATCCTGCTCAAGCATTATGTGATAAAGTTTGTCAGTGACTTGCGGCAGGTTGGTGGTTTTCTCCGGGTACTTCGATTTCCTCAACCAATACAACTGATCGCCACGATATAACTGAAATATTGTTGTGGCATTAAACACCATAGCCCTAGCCTGATCTTAGTACATGCATATGGCGTGATTAGAAACGTTTTATGGGGCTAAACCTCCACTCTTGATGAAATAATGCGGTCATACAAGTGCTTTCCAGAGGTTAGTAAATTTTCGACCTCCACATGAAACACAGCGAGCAGTGTCGCTATAACGAGACCCGAGTCTTGGACTTTATTCATAATATGTTTATTCAAATATTTCTTAAAACTGGATAACATCAAATTTTATGACGTATTATTGATAATGGAAAGAGTTAAATAGTTATGGCCTAAAATCGCACCAACTCCAACAACAGGGAACACTGGTCCACATCACCCCAAAGGAGAGTATAACGACAGATGCTGATATATGGAAATGATAGGATTGGCGTACAAGTATTTCGAAATACCAATGTCATATCAAACAACATTACTGGATCATAAAATACGAATTAGAGGAAGAAGCACAACCAAATACAAACCGGAAATATTAAATAAAATAAATGAAACACAGCATACTAATTAGTGGGAATAGTGCAAAATATACACATTTTATATATTAAACAAAAAACACATAAGCATAAAAATTAATTACAGGAAGCAGTAAGACATCAACGCTGCTCGATATCAAATATATAATAGGAAATCTAAGATTGAAGATGAATAGTCTCAAACCAGAATTACTCATGAAACTCGATATCAAATAATAAGAAATCTAAAATTGAAGATGAAGTCTCAAACCACAAATGCCCATGAAATCGGAAACACATGTTATGTTTATCAGATTGCTCTGAATGTTTTGAATACATTGCAATGTGATAAAATGAAAAACAGACAATGCCACATTGGTAGAACAGTTTTTAAAATCCGATCGGAAAATCATTGAAACAAGAGGCAAAATCGACTCCTTAAACACATATAAACCTGACCACCCACTCTCCTATCTTAGTACAGGCATTTCAATAAAATGTGACGCAGTTAAACAAGTCATATGAAGCTAAGCCACCCCTCTTCGTGAAATAATGCTGATATACAAGTGTTTCCCTCATGCGAGTACATTGCCGACCTTTCATTGATACTAATTTAAAACTATCAGTTGTTATATTGTTATCATTGTTCGACCCCCCCACATAAAGTAGGAATAAGAGTTTGAAGATACCAAAGGTGTAATCAGAATCCGTATATCGAGGAAGAACAGACAACACAATGGCCAAATGAAAAAGTACAAAAGGACACAAACAACGATCAACAAGACATACATATAAAACTATACATCAAGTAACACGAACCCCACTAAAATCCAGGGGTGAACTCGTGTGCTCCGGAAGGGTAAACAGAGTGAGCAGAGTCGTTATGAAGAGCGATCAGTCTTGGGCTTCATTCATAATATATTTATTCCAATAATTCTTAAAACTAGATAACCGGAAATCTTATGATGTATTTTTTTTTTTGATAATGGGAAGAGGTAAGCCGTAATGGCGTAAACACTCCAACAACATGAACCACTCGTACACATCGCCTTCAAAATAGAGTACAACCAACGACAGAAGCTGATACCTGTTTGAAATCATGGGGACACGAACCATTTGATAAATATACACTACATATGGCAGTCATGTTGAGTGAAGCCGTCAAACAAGCAAAATTAACTATAGGATAAAGGTCATTTCTTTTGTCAAAAACACTTGTTAAAATCTTGAGAATTATATAGATTATCGGCTCTCATTAATAGAACTAATATTATACTATTATGACAACTGTGTCATGAAGATTAAATATATTTTGTAGAATGTTAAAAGCTTATAGCGTTCTTTATGATAACGCTGTTCGTCCGATATATGTTGGCATTTCATTCACATGTGGAAAGAACTCGCATGACTGTATTATTTCAATAAGAGGGGAGTTTTGGTCCCATAAAACTAGCTTAACCCCGCCACGTTTTATTGAAGTGCCATTACCAAGCCTGGAAAGACAGCGGTCTTATATTTGTATGTAGGAATATCGATTTTGTCTCTCTTGATTTTTTCTTTATTGGATTTTGGATCTGTGTGTTATTTTTTATTTTTCATACTACATACCGTACTACATATGACAACCAAAAAAGGAAAATTAATTATAAGAAAAAAGCAATTTCCTTTGTTATAAATACTCGTTAAATATATCCTGAAAATGCTATATAGAAATGTCTAAAATGTATAGACTGGCATGAGTTGCTGTTTTTTCTTAAGTTTTATTTTTTACTTTTAAAAATAAGTTCTTTGGAATATTTAAAAAAAAAACAAAAAAAAACACGTAGATATCAAATTTAGTGCGCATGACGCGTTTCTGGAATAATCTTCATCAGGTACACTCAAAGCCAAATAATTTTAAAATCTTTGGGAGCAAGAAAACCAAAGTGCCTATTAAGCAGAATGGCCAAAATCGGAAAAGGTCACATATGATAAGGTTACATATGATAAGGTCACATATGCCTGAGGGAAGAGTGTCTTAGTTTTAATGATAATTACATGATTTAGGAACTGTAAATTTCAATAAAAAAATATCAGGATTATTGACAGATAAGCTTTCGGGTTAGTGTCTATAATTAATTCCCATTGAAACTCAATCAATTTTACTAAAAGCAAATTGCATCAATATTGTATTGCAAATATTGTTCAATTAACTTGTATTTTATTGCTCTGTATGTTTTCTGTTATTTTTAAATCTAATTGAAATAAAGTATGGCGATAATTATAATTATGTTGACATTTAATTGCTCCCAATTAAGACACGACCTTTCATGATGGAACATCTTCATAAACGAAGATAAATTCTGTTCGCAATCTAGTAAGACACTTGTTTAAAAAAATGTTAGAGAAGACCGAGGGAGCAATCAAGAATGAACAATCCAGAGAAACACTGAGCACAGAAGACCCAGGGCGAAGACAAACAAAACACAAAAACACAACACAACACAGAAAACTGAAAAGATGAGCAACACGGACCCACCAAAAACCGGGGGTGAACACAGGTGCTCGCGAAGGGAAAGCAGTAATAAAACCATAAATAACTGCTTCTAAATCAGAAAATCGCATTAGTGGTGTAATGATTAGAAAGCTCGCCTCGAGTGTGGTATGTCGTTGGTTCGTGTGGGCCCGGTCTGGTAAAACCAACAAACTATAAAACGTGGTATTTGCTGCTACTCTACTTAACATTAAGGAGTAAGAGTAAATACTGGTTTGCTCGGAATCAGGATAATGTGTCCACGTGGAGCGACATGTCTACCCCCAGATTGCTGTTTCTGTGATCTAGCACTATTAATGTCCAATTAAACGTGTTGGTCTAGTACAAAGTGGACATAATCATCAATTCATTGAATGTAACTTGTTCTCGCTATGATATAGCTGACAAATTGCCCATTTGGAGTTAAGCAACACTCACTCACTCACTCCCTCCCTCCCTCCCTCACTCTAAATCGGAATGTCAAAGGTACTTGTGACGGTGTTCATTGTGATATTAAGAGAATACGAAGTCGTGACAATATTTTGGTGCTTAATGTATGTTGTAACTATACAATCTAAGGTTGTTTTTTTTTTATCTTTTTTTAAAGTTAGAAGGAAATGCAGCAGCCGATGTATAAAAGACCTCTGTTGTAATAACATCAGACTCTGTTCATTGCAAACAACATATGCGAGTGTCCTATCTGTAACCGTGCAATCGTGGGAACATGTTAGAATCCACACATGACAGCGTTACATATACTCCCGCACTGTATATACTATTATCAATCTACAACAACATACTAAAATACGCTCGTTCAAAGGAAAAATAAAAAAATGTATTTTTGTCTTACGTCAGGAAATTAAAGGGGCCGTGTTCGGTCTTCTGCTAATGAAAAACGGCGATACAGGGTCATTACGGTTTTCACAGTTTTCCGGTTGTTGACTGATTTTGTCTGTTTATATAATTATGAGTTTTGACTTTCCTTTTGTAAGATTGTTCGGAGTTCGGTAATTTTGTTATTACCCTTATATTTAAGGTTATTTTGGTAACTTTCTCTGTCTAGTCTTTGTTTTTAGTGTCTTCGTTGATTTTTATAATATCGGTGAAAATCAAAGAAAGTCATTTTTACGATCACATGGTTATAAGGCTTATCTTTTTAATAGAGTAAAACTGATATTTAATTTACCGATTACCCATTCGGATATCTAAAAGCATTTATGTTAACTGTCATGTGACTTATCTCCCTTCTTTCTTGGTCGATCTTGTAGACATCTTAACTTTATTTTTGTCATGAAGCCTTGAAGTTAAATCTTAGATTAAAACAAATATAAACGATGTGTCTTGTGAATCTGTAGGAACTCTTTAAGTATCAGTCAGTTTTATTCTGTGCTTGCACCCTTATTAATAAGTAAATACTATTGTGTTGGAAGTATATATCATCTGGCTTGTAAAGCTTAGATAGAATTCAAGTTTGAACCGTCAACTAAAATAAGTGAAGCTTTGATTGAGCAAGAGAATAAGATTTAAAATTGAATAATGAAATACATGATGATTGAGCTGATTACAACCAATCGCAACAGCATGGTCCACTCCAATCCATACAAACATAATAAGACGCTAAAACGGTTGAAGCTTATAATAAGAAAAGTTTGAAGATACCAAAGTGGTAATCAGAAGCTGTAAATCTAAGATACCAAAGTGGTAATCAGAAGATGTAAATCTAAGATACCAAAGTGGTAATCAGAAGCTGTAAATCTAAGATACCAAAGGGGTAATCAGAAGCTGTAAATCTAAGATACCAAAGTGGTAATCAGAAGTTGTAAATCTAAGATACCAAAGTGGTAATCAGAAGCTGTAAATCTAAGATACCAAAGTGGTAATCAGAAGCTGTAAATCTAAGATACCAAAGTGGTAATCAGAAGCTGTAAATCTAAGATACCAAAGGGGTAATCAGAAGACGTAAATCTAAGATACCAAAGGGGTAATCAGAAGCTGTAAATCGAAGAATGAGACAATATAAATGCCAGAAAGACAAATAATAATCTACAAAACACTACACAGAAAACAAACATGAACCCCACTATATATAATGGAATAACATATGACTGTGCTTATGTTTTTTATGATAAAAGATGATTATTCCTCCCAGTCAATTTTCAACCAGGGGTGCTCAGAAGTACAAAACAATTCTGATGAAACCCTTTGAGAATTGAACAGATAGACATTCAATGGTTTTGGCATCAATTTTCAATATTAAATAATCATGATCCTAAGGACAAAATACAGCTTGGTACTGGCGGGTGTTTTGATATGCACACCGTTTAATGTTATCTACTACTTTGATGAAGTCAACCATTTCTTTTCAACCATTGTTTACGATAATTAAGATATCAATATCAATATATACGTTTTTATTATTATCTCGTTTGTTATTGAATCTTCAATTTTGTTGCTCTGTCAATGTTTCGTAATCCGAATTGTTCATGTTGATCTTAATAATTGATTCATTTAAATTAATTTGAATAGATAACATACGATGTCTTAGGAACGATAACTCTCCATCGATAAAAATAACTAATACTACACCCAAAAAAGAAATGAAGACAGACTGGTCTTAGACAGCACAATAAACATACATGTTGAGCTGTCGGAAATATGGTATTATTACTAATCCAAATAAATATGGTCTGATCCTTGATAATGAAGTTGATCAAATTGTCTGTCTGTCATGTACATGAAGATAGACTGGTATTAATTGGCTGCATAGTAGCCGTATATATTAAGCTGTCAGATCCATGATAAAACTAATCGAAATAAAATTGGGTTGATCCTTGATAATCAAGTAGATTAAGTTGTATGTTCAAGACTTTGAATGGAACGATAACAACGGTTTGTCATGAAGAGATTGCATATCTGTATCTCTGTAACTTGATGGCTGTTTATTATTTGCAAAACCTAAAATATGTCGTTAGAGTACCTGGTTAATAAATCAACGTCGTTAGAGAATACCGAAGGGGCAATCAAAAATGTACAATCCAGAGAAATTGGCAACATAGGGTACAAAAGTCAAAGACAAACAAAACAAGAACACAACCCAATATGTATTTAACACCATTATACGTAAACAAACATATATAACGTAAATAAAACTTGTGCCCTCCTACAAACAACTGGAGGTAAAGACGAACCCTGCCACATATGTGCGCGTGTCCAAAACCAGGAACAGGATTTCTATCGATGGTAATTTTTGTGCTTAGTGATGTGAGGTGAGGATTAGTTCTCCGTTTTGTTTGTATTGATTGAACCGTTGATCATGGCTTGGTTTATGGTCTTTAACGCCACTTTCAACATTTTTTTCAGCTATGTCGTGGCGTTCAGGTTTACTGTTTGGGGAAACCGGAATACCCGGAGGAAATACCTACCTGTCGCAAGTCACTGACAAATTTCATCACATAACGTTGTTTTGAGTACACCTCTCCTGAGCGGTGTTCGAACTCACTCATTGATCATGCATCACTGTGTTAATAAATATAAAAATAAAATTTTCTTGTTACGACTTTTATGTTCTGTTATATTTTTTCAAATGTTGTCAAGGATATAGAAATGGTTCAAGGTTCAACCGTTTTACTCAATTATTCATTATCCGTCAGTGAACATTAGTGATATTAAACTTCCACGTTAGTCATTTAAAATTTGACCTTGAACTGTTATGATGTAACTGCACTATATTACAATGATAAGGATTGTGTTAGTGATTTATTTTTATTTCGGGAAACACTTATAGGTTTTAAGTTTCTTGAGAAACTAATTATTTTCTTATCGGATGGAAGATGCTGGGATTTGATGTCTCGACATAAATATGTGGGAAAAAAAATAATCACAACCTTCCTCTGATTCCTTTGTTGAAATATGAATCTGTATGATTTCACAATTAGATATTCATGTTACATAATAACAAACGTATACTTTCTAGTGTCGAATGTTGGAAATGTTGGAAAGTGAGATACCAAAGCGAACGTCGAGTTGTCCATGTCTAATTGAATAGAAACGAACGTCAAATTGCTCAAGTTCAAAGTGATTAAGACGAACGTCGAGTTGTCCAAGTCCAGTGGGATAGGAACGAATGTTAGGTTGCTCAAGTTCAAAGGGATCAAGACGAACGTCGAGTTGTCCAAGTCCAGTGGGATAGGAACGAATGTTAAGTTGCTCAAGTTCAAAGGGATCAAGACGAACGTCGAGTTGTCCAAGTCCAATGGGATAGGAACGAATGTTAAGTTGCTCAAGTTCAAAGGGATTAAGACGAACGTCGAGTTGTCCAAGTCCAATGGGATAGAAACGAACGTCAGGTTGCTCAACTTCAAAGGGATCAAGACGAACGTCGAGTTGTCCAAGCCCAATGGGATAGAAACGAACGTCAAGTTGCTCAAGTTCAAAGTGATCAAGACGAACGTCGAGTTGTCCAAGTCCAGTGGGAGAGGGACGAATATTAAGGTGCTCAAGTTGAAAGTGATGAAGACGGACGTCGAGTTGTCCAAGTCCAATGGGATAGGAACGAATGTTAAGTTGCTCAAGTTCAAAGGGATCAAGACGAACGTTGAGTTGTCCAAGTTCAGTGGGATAGGAACGAATGTTAAGTTGCTCAAGTTCGAAGGGATCAAGACGGACGTCGAGTTGTCCAAGTCCAGTGGGATAGGAACGAATGTTAGGTTGCTCAAGTTAAAAGGGATCAAGACGAACGTCGAGTTGTCCAAGTCCAATGGGATAGGAACGAATGTTAAGTTGCTCAAGTTCAAAGGGATTAAGACGAACGTCGAGTTGTCCAAGTCCAATGGGATAGAAACGAACGTCAGGTTGCTCAACTTCAAAGGGATCAAGACGAACGTCGAGTTGTCCAAGCCCAATGGGATAGAAACGAACGTCAAGTTGCTCAAGTTCAAAGTGATCAAGACGAACGTCGAGTTGTCCAAGTCCAGTGGGAGAGGGACGAATGTTAAGGTGCTCAAGTTCAAAGTGATGAAGACGGACGTCGAGTTGTCCAAGTCCAATGGGATAGGAACGAATGTTAAGTTGCTGAAGTTCAAAGGGATCAAGACGAACGTTGAGTTGTCCAAGTTCAGTGGGATAGGAACGAATGTTAAGTTGCTCAAGTTCAAAGGGATCAAAACGAAAGTCGAGTTGTCCAAGTCCAGTGGGATAGGAACGAATGTTAAGTTGCTCAAGTTTGAAGGGATCAAGACGAACGTCGAGTTGTCCAAGTCCAATGGGATAGGAACGAATGTTAAGTTGCTCAAGTTCAAATGGATCAAGACGAACGTCGAGTTGTCCAAGTCCAGTGGGATAGGAACGAATGTTAAGTTGCTCAAGTTCAAAGGGATCAAGACGAACGTCGAGTTGTCCAAGTCCAATGGGATAGGAACGAATGTTAAGTTGCTCAAGTTCAAAGGGATTAAGACGAACGTCAAGTTGTCCAAGTCCAATGGGATAGAAACGAACGTCAGGTTGCTCAACTTCAAAGGGATCAAGACGAACGTCGAGTTGTCCAAGCCCAATGGGATAGAAACGAACGTCAAGTTGCTCAAGTTCAAAGTGATCAAGACGAACGTCGAGTTGTCCAAGTCCAGTGGGAGAGGGACGAATGTTAAGGTGCTCAAGTTCAAAGTGATGAAGACTGACGTCGAGTTGTCCAAGTCCAATGGGATAGGAACGAATGTTAAGTTGCTCAAGTTCAAAGGGATCAAGACGAACGTTGAGTTGTCCAAGTTCAGTGGGATAGGAACGAATGTTAAGTTGCTCAAGTTCAAAGGGATCAAGACGAAAGTCGAGTTGTCCAAGTCCAGTGGGATAGGAACGAATGTTAAGGTGCTCAAGTTCAAAGTGATGAAGACGGACGTCGAGTTGTCCAAGTCCAATGGGATAGGAACGAATGTTAAGTTGCTCAAGTTCAAAGGGATCAAGACGAACGTTGAGTTGTCCAAGTTCAGTGGGATAGGAACGAATGTTAAGTTGCTCAAGTTCGAAGTGATCAAGACGGACGTCGAGTTGTCCAAGTCCAGTGGGATAGGAACGAATGTTAGGTTGCTCAAGTTCAAAGGGATCAAGACGAACGTCGAGTTGTCCAAGTCCAATGGGATAGGAACGAATGTTAAGTTGCTCAAGTTCAAAGGGATTAAGACGAACGTCGAGTTGTCCAAGTCCAATGGGATAGAAACGAACGTCAGGTTGCTCAACTTCAAAGGGATCAAGACGAACGTCGAGTTGTCCAAGCCCAATGGGATAGAAACGAACGTCAAGTTGCTCAAGTTCAAAGTGATCAAGACGAACGTCGAGTTGTCCAAGTCCAGTGGGAGAGGGACGAATGTTAAGGTGCTCAAGTTCAAAGTGATGAAGACGGACGTCGAGTTGTCCAAGTCCAATGGGATAGGAACGAATGTTAAGTTGCTGAAGTTCAAAGGGATCAAGACGAACGTTGAGTTGTCCAAGTTCAGTGGGATAGGAACGAATGTTAAGTTGCTCAAGTTCAAAGGGATCAAAACGAAAGTCGAGTTGTCCAAGTCCAGTGGGATAGGAACGAATGTTAAGTTGCTCAAGTTTGAAGGGATCAAGACGAACGTCGAGTTGTCCAAGTCCAATGGGATAGGAACGAATGTTAAGTTGCTCAAGTTCAAATGGATCAAGACGAACGTCGAGTTGTCCAAGTCCAGTGGGATAGGAACGAATGTTAAGTTGCTCAAGTTCAAAGGGATCAAGACGAACGTCGAGTTGTCCAAGTCCAATGGGATAGGAACGAATGTTAAGTTGCTCAAGTTAAAAGGGATTAAGACGAACGTCAAGTTGTCCAAGTCCAATGGGATAGAAACGAACGTCAGGTTGCTCAACTTCAAAGGGATCAAGACGAACGTCGAGTTGTCCAAGCCCAATGGGATAGAAACGAACGTCAAGTTGCTCAAGTTCAAAGTGATCAAGACGAACGTCGAGTTGTCCAAGTCCAGTGGGAGAGGGACGAATGTTAAGGTGCTCAAGTTCAAAGTGATGAAGACTGACGTCGAGTTGTCCAAGTCCAATGGGATAGGAACGAATGTTAAGTTGCTCAAGTTCAAAGGGATCAAGACGAACGTTGAGTTGTCCAAGTTCAGTGGGATAGGAACGAATGTTAAGTTGCTCAAGTTCAAAGGGATCAAGACGAAAGTCGAGTTGTCCAAGTCCAGTGGGATAGGAACGAATGTTAAGGTGCTCAAGTTCAAAGTGATGAAGACGGACGTCGAGTTGTCCAAGTCCAATGGGATAGGAACGAATGTTAAGTTGCTCAAGTTCAAAGGGATCAAGACGAACGTTGAGTTGTCCAAGTTCAGTGGGATAGGAACGAATGTTAAGTTGCTCAAGTTCGAAGTGATCAAGACGGACGTCGAGTTGTCCAAGTCCAGTGGGATAGGAACGAATGTTAGGTTGCTCAAGTTAAAAGGGATCAAGACGAACGTCGAGTTGTCCAAGTCCAATGGGATAGGAACGAATGTTAAGTTGCTCAAGTTCAAAGGGATTAAGACGAACGTCGAGTTGTCCAAGTCCAATGGGATAGAAACGAACGTCAGGTTGCTCAACTTCAAAGGGATCAAGACGAACGTCGAGTTGTCCAAGCCCAATGGGATAGAAACGAACGTCAAGTTGCTCAAGTTCAAAGTGATCAAGACGAACGTCGAGTTGTCCAAGTCCAGTGGGAGAGGGACGAATGTTAAGGTGCTCAAGTTCAAAGTGATGAAGACGGACGTCGAGTTGTCCAAGTCCAATGGGATAGGAACGAATGTTAAGTTGCTGAAGTTCAAAGGGATCAAGACGAACGTTGAGTTGTCCAAGTTCAGTGGGATAGGAACGAATGTTAAGTTGCTCAAGTTCAAAGGGATCAAAACGAAAGTCGAGTTGTCCAAGTCCAGTGGGATAGGAACGAATGTTAAGTTGCTCAAGTTTGAAGGGATCAAGACGAACGTCGAGTTGTCCAAGTCCAATGGGATAGGAACGAATGTTAAGTTGCTCAAGTTCAAATGGATCAAGACGAACGTCGAGTTGTCCAAGTCCAGTGGGATAGGAACGAATGTTAAGTTGCTCAAGTTCAAAGGGATCAAGACGAACGTCGAGTTGTCCAAGTCCAATGGGATAGGAACGAATGTTAAGTTGCTCAAGTTCAAAGGGATTAAGACGAACGTCAAGTTGTCCAAGTCCAATGGGATAGAAACGAACGTCAGGTTGCTCAACTTCAAAGGGATCAAGACGAACGTCGAGTTGTCCAAGCCCAATGGGATAGAAACGAACGTCAAGTTGCTCAAGTTCAAAGTGATCAAGACGAACGTCGAGTTGTCCAAGTCCAGTGGGAGAGGGACGAATGTTAAGGTGCTCAAGTTCAAAGTGATGAAGACTGACGTCGAGTTGTCCAAGTCCAATGGGATAGGAACGAATGTTAAGTTGCTCAAGTTCAAAGGGATCAAGACGAACGTTGAGTTGTCCAAGTTCAGTGGGATAGGAACGAATGTTAAGTTGCTCAAGTTCAAAGGGATCAAGACGAAAGTCGAGTTGTCCAAGTCCAGTGGGATAGGAACGAATGTTAAGGTGCTCAAGTTCAAAGTGATGAAGACGGACGTCGAGTTGTCCAAGTCCAATGGGATAGGAACGAATGTTAAGTTGCTCAAGTTCAAAGGGATCAAGACGAACGTTGAGTTGTCCAAGTTCAGTGGGATAGGAACGAATGTTAAGTTGCTCAAGTTCGAAGTGATCAAGACGGACGTCGAGTTGTCCAAGTCCAGTGGGATAGGAACGAATGTTAGGTTGCTCAAGTTCAAAGGGATCAAGACGAACGTCGAGTTGTCCAAGTCCAATGGAATAGGAACGAATGTTAAGTTGCTCAAGTTCAAAGGGATTAAGACGAACGTCGAGTTGTCCAAGTCCAATGGGATAGAAACGAACGTCAGGTTGCTCAACTTCAAAGGGATCAAGACGAACGTCGAGTTGTCCAAGCCCAATGGGATAGAAACGAACGTCAAGTTGCTCAAGTTCAAAGTGATCAAGACGAACGTCGAGTTGTCCAAGTCCAGTGGGAGAGGGACGAATGTTAAGGTACTCAAGTTCAAAGTGATGAAGACGGACGTCGTGTTGTCCAAGTCCAATGGGATAGGAACGAATGTTAAGTTGCTCAAGTTCAAAGGGATCAAGACGAACGTTGAGTTGTCCAAGTTCAGTGGGATAGGAACGAATGTTAAGTTGCTCAAGTTCAAAGGGATCAAGACGAAAGTCGAGTTGTCCAAGTCCAATGGGATAGGAACGAATGTTAAGTTGCTCAAGTTTGAAGGGATCAAGACGAACGTCGAGTTGTCCAAGTCCAATGGGATAGGAACGAATGTTAAGTTGCTCAAGTTCAAAGGGATTAAGACGAACGTCGAGTTGTCCAAGTCCAATGGGATAGAAACGAACGTCAAGTTGCACAAGTTCAAAGTGATCAAGACGAACGTCGAGTTGTCCAAGTCCAGTGGGAGAGGAACGAATGTTAAGGTGCTCAAGTTCAAAGTGATCAAGTCGGACGTCGAGTTGTCCAAGTCCAATGGGATAGGAACGAATGTTAAGTTGCTCAAGTTCAAAGGGATCAAGACGAACGTTGAGTTGTCCAAGTTCAGTGGGATAGGAACGAATGTTAAGTTGCTCAAGTTCGAAGGGATCAAGATGGACGTCGAGTTGTCCAAGTCCAGTGGGATAGGAACGAATGTTAGGTTGCTCAAGTTCAAAGGGATCAAGACGAACGTCGAGGTGTCCAAGTCCAATGGGATAGGAACGAATGTTAAGTT
This sequence comes from Bathymodiolus brooksi, assembly GCA_963680875.1. Lineage (NCBI taxonomy): Eukaryota > Metazoa > Mollusca > Bivalvia > Mytilida > Modiolidae > Bathymodiolus > Bathymodiolus brooksi. The sequence goes on from OY804575.1 coordinate 64,034,814, forward strand.
GCTCAAGTTCAAAGGGATTAAGACGAACGTCGAGTTGTCCAAGTCCAATGGGATAGAAACGAACGTCAGGTTGCTCAACTTCAAAGGGATCAAGACGAACGTCGAGTTGTCCAAGCCCAATGGGATAGAAACGAACGTCAAGTTGCTCAAGTTCAAAGTGATCAAGACGAACGTCGAGTTGTCCAAGTCCAGTGGGAGAGGGACGAATGTTAAGGTGCTCAAGTTCAAAGTGATGAAGACGGACGTCGAGTTGTCCAAGTCCAATGGGATAGGAACGAATGTTAAGTTGCTGAAGTTCAAAGGGATCAAGACGAACGTTGAGTTGTCCAAGTTCAGTGGGATAGGAACGAATGTTAAGTTGCTCAAGTTCAAAGGGATCAAGACGAAAGTCGAGTTGTCCAAGTCCAGTGGGATAGGAACGAATGTTAAGTTGCTCAAGTTTGAAGGGATCAAGACGAACGTCGAGTTGTCCAAGTCCAATGGGATAGGAACGAATGTTAAGTTGCTCAAGTTCAAAGGGATTAAGACGAACGTCGAGTTGTCCAAGTCCAATCGGATAGAAACGAACGTCAAGCTGCTCAAGTTCAAAGTGATCAAGACGAACGTCGAGTTGTCCAAGTCCAGTGGGAGAGGAACGAATGTTAAGGTGCTCAAGTTCAAAGTGATCAAGACGGACGTCGAGTTGTCCAAGTCCAATGGGATAGGAACGAATGTTAAGTTGCTCAAGTTCAAAGGGATCAAGACGAACGTCGAGTTGTCCAAGTCCAGTGGGATAGGAACGAATGTTAAGTTGCTCAAGTTCAAAGGGATCAAGACGAACGTCGAATTGTCGAAGTCCAGTGGGATAGGAACGAATGTTAAGTTGCTCAAGTTTGAAGGGATCAAGACGAACGTCGAGTTGTCCAAGTCCAATGGGATAGGAACGAATGTTAAGTTGCTCAAGTTCAAAGGGATTAAGACGAACGTCGAGTTGTCCAAGTCCAATGGGATAGAAACGAACGTCAAGCTGCTCAACTTCAAAGGGATCAAGACGAACGTCGAGTTGTCCAAATCCAATGGGAAAGAAACGAACGTCAAGTTGCTCAAGTTCAAAGGGATCAAGGCGAACGTCGAATTGATCAAGTCCAAAGGGATCAAAATAAACGCAGATTTGCTCAAGTTGAAAGGGATCAAAACGAACGTCGGGTTGTTCAAGCTTAAAGGGATCAAAACGAACGTCGAGTTGCTCAAGTTTAAAGGATAAACAACAAACGTCGAGTTGCCCAAGACCAAGAACTCGAGTGAATGGGCGATCGGGATACGAAATCAATAGTATAAATATGAGAGTAAAACAAAAATAAAGGACAAAATATTTGAAATCACAACCCCACCACTCCAATGAGCAACAAATCATATGCTAAACAAGCATCAACTCTGTCGCTCGAGCAGTGTCGATATAGTAAGAAGAGTTTGAAGATACCAAAGGGGTAATCAGAATCCGTAAATCGAAGGACAGACAACACAATGGCCAAAAGAAAAAGGACTAAAGGATAAACAACGATCTACAAAACATACACATTAAACTAAAGATCGAGTAACACGAACCCCAACTAAAAGCCGGGATGAACTCAGATGACCCGAAAGGGTAGGCAATCCCTTCTCCACTAGTGAGACCCGTCGTGTTACTCTAGTTACAAACCAATGTGATAGGTAATGAAGGAAGGAAGGAAGGAAGGAAGGAACGAAGGAAGGAAGGAATATCCCAGTGCTTATGATGTATAGATGTCATATTCGCATCTGTGAACAAATTTGGCCATCAATTTTGCCTTTTACAACTTTTTCGAATGTAGATATTTTCAACTTATTCATTGACAATGGACTGTCTATGTTTATGTTGTTATTATTTTTGTAACGTCTCTGATCTTTTTGAGTGGAAACAAATCTGTGCAGATTTTGTTTATCGTTTGTTTACATCTGTATTGCAGTTGGAGATCCAATCATCAAAAGGAGGAGGGTTAGGATCTCATTCACCAGTGTAACCTCGCCATATGTAGGTGCCTGTCCCAAGCCATGACCTTGAAATTCAAGGTCATGTCGTGGTTTTTTTTAAATAAATTATTTGAGGTGATATGGGATTCTTCGTTTTGTTGATACTGGTAGAATTGTTGACCATCACTGTTTAAACTTTCTTTTCTTGTTCGTGTTGTTGGCATTTGTAGAATTGTTGACCATCACTGTTTAAATTTTCTTTTCATAATTTAATCCAAATAAGGGTAATAACAAAATTACCGAACTCCGAACAATCTTACAAAGGGAAAGTCAAAACTCATAATTATATAAACAGACAATGCACACAAAAAAAGAAAGAAAATCAGATAAAACGAAATGAAGAACCGAATATCATTCCTACATTAAACAAAAAGACAAAGTTTTCCGTAAAAATTATGTAGCAGGACACAACGCGCGCATTGTCGCAATCATTGCATGGTGGAGAACGCAAAAGATATCAACTACCTAAGGAGATAAGTTATCTTGATGCCGCTTGGAATGTTTATTGAAAAATAAAAATACTGCCCAAGTGGATTATTTTTCTGTGATCAATATCGACTGTGTGATGGACCTATCTGTGTGTGAAATAGTCAAATATTGCAAATGTTTCTTTCAAATAGTCATTAAATTTATTTTATTGGAAGAAAAGTTAAAACTATGTAAACTAAACCTCATTGGGACCAACTTCGGCCTACAAAGCTAAAATTAACAATGATTTCCTACATTGGGACTTTATTTAAAGTTCGGTTTATACAGGAACCCGATTTATTAGGGTTCGGTTTAGACAGGTTTCACTGCATTTCATTTGATAATAAAGATTAAACTTTTGCCAAGAAGTAGATTTTCGACAAAGGGAACTGTTTGGATAACAAAGCAGTAAAAACACAAAGACACACAACACAAAAAAAAATGTTCTAACCGGAAGTGAGGCCATGTGTTCTGGATTGGTTAGAAACTCCTTGTCTTAATTCCCGTCGTCAGGCTAACGGAAAATATTCACATTTTAGCATTATAACCAGAACTGTACATTCCGGATGTAGAAACAACCTCATGATGACGACCAAAAATGTATCATGTGAAGAGATTTTAGTTTCAGTTGTGCTACAAGAAATCTGATTCAGATATGAAAAAAATAGACTATGCAGTGATGGTCAGCAATCTAGCAATTTCAAGAAAGCGAACAACCATATCCCACATCAAATCATTGAATACAAAGAATTCCACGGCACGTGGCGTTAGAAATTTAAGTCCAAACTGTGGCGTTGCTACACCATTTAATGGGATCACAACCCCTCTGTTGATAATATGATCTCTATCGCCAATACAGAAAATAAACGTTAGAAATCATCGAAGGGGAAATAAAAAAATTGGACAATCTAGAGAAATTGGTAACATAGGTTACACAAGATACAAGACGAACACAAACAAAACCAAAAACACACACCACTATACGCAAACAAACACAAATAACGCAAATAAGACATGAGCCCTCCTACAAACAACTACATACGACCAACAATAACAAAGGACAACATAAAAATGGACAGTTCAATAACAGGGTCAGTGAATGTTCGTAGCTAACTGACAACAACTAGCTAAGAGGATGTAATTAAGATATGTCACCTACTTGTTGGAATTAATTATTGATTATATGAAATAGTTATATGATATGAATGAAATATTAATGTACTCATATTTGTTTTCATTTCAACTTTGTCTTCCTCGGGGACCTTACTACAAAATCCGACAGAAAACAAAGTGCGTGAATTATACAAGTTTATATCTATTTTTGTATGTTATATGACCAAAAATGATCGCTTGAAATTAAATAATCCCTTGGGCTTTACCTATAAGTGATAATTTGTATCATATTTTGTAATGCATTTCTATAAAATATCAAAAATAAATCTTATTAATTGGATATCCGATTGCTCATATCCTATTTACCATGTTATAAATACTGACCTACTCCAAGTGGAATTTCATTGTATTGCGTGGTTCTTTCGTAATACCAATTGTGCCTTATTTGACTTATACAGCAATTGATAATTTTTGTACATTTATACGTCATTAAAACATTCTACCTGAACAGAAATCTATTATCGAGCTATAACACTAATGATTTAAATCTTCTTGCATTTTGCCAATGCTTTTAATTTCCCAGATTTTTATAGGATATTTATTGACTTTTCCCATATCTACAAAAAAAATCAAAGAATTTTAGCTTTGTTATAAGAGTAACATCAAAAATGTATAAGTTATCTTCGTAAGTCATGCTATTCGGAATGAACGATTTATAATCTTTTTCCCATATGATCAATAGGTAAATGGGAGATTGTCCTTTTTCGTATACAAACATCGTGAAAAACGAAATCAAATCATTAGAAGATAAAACAACCTTTTATGCTTAATAAAAAGGAAATCCTCGTTAGAATGGACATGTCTGATGTGTCTGTTTTATGTATTTACATTAAATTTTACCGAACACGACAGGCAACAATTGAACGGTTACACAAGTACATTACTCTACTACTTCTACAACATCTCGTTCATAATTACTTTCTGGTTTAAATGAGACCTCGTAGAATGTCACAAACCATCAATTTGACTGGCCAATACCACTATTTACTCCAAATGTTCTCGAAAGCCCGGACTGGTACCACTTGATTGGTTCACTATAGAGGTCTTGGTTCGCACTATATATAAACTTCAAGATTGATACAACATAGTGATCCAGGTTGATAAACAAACGATTTTTTCTGTAAGGATATTATTTTTTTAATGTTCATATTTAAGCCTTTATACCATGGATCCTAAATTTGTACGAACTTTAATTTACATATCACAAAAATGATTGAAGCAATATTAATTGCATTTCCATTATTGGTATTTAAAATTCATTTTAACAGTATTCCATTTCATTTCTTTTCAATCTTTTGACCCCAGGACCTGTGCTCCATAGATACTAGGAGATCTTTATATGTACCGAACAAAGAGCTTGAAGATATCAAACGGGTATTCCCAGCAGTTGTAAATCGAAGGATAGGCAATACAATGGCCAAAAGAAAAAATACTAAAAAAAGTACCACTAACAACCAGGGATGAACTCCGGAATGGTAAGCAGTTCCTGCTGCAATAGTGGCATTTAATGTGCTACTCTGGTAATAAGTCACAAAAGAGGAAAGGATGATGACATTGTGACCACACTACGACAGCCGGAACATATTCGTGGTCATCTGTGACATGGATTTTCTTTAACGGTTGACCAAGTCATAATGCCGACCGCAAAACTGTGGCATTGATTACTTTAACTTAATCACTAGGAAACATTGGCTCATTAGCTTCCTTGTCCTTGTTCAACAAACCTCTATCATGTAGATCCTGATAGGAACTACAATCTCTGGAATATCTCGTATTAAATGAAAGATAATGCTGTGTTATTTTAAAGTAAATCTAATATCCATAGGATCCATTATTGTCATTTCTTGAGAATACATGTATTCTATCTTAATTTTCTACATTTCCGTCTGTATGATATATTGATCCCATAGGTCTTTATTTATGCAAGCTTGATTGTAAATGCATCAATTCCCATTCATGCCAATAACGCAATAGCATTTTCTTCACTGATTAAAACAAATACCAGTTATGCATTTTTAATATTTCCCTTTTAGTCTAAGTTTATATATACTTGTAGACAACATAATACTAGGGTTCTTCATTAATTCAAAGTTGAACCAGATAAATCTATTATTTCGGTCAGTGACAGCATATAGAAAAAATGATCCAGTCAATTCAATTTGCTTGCTCAAAATAGAACAAGTGCGGGATAAAAGTGCATATGACCACAATCAAGCTCTAATGACAAGAAAATTGTCTTGACACACAACACAAACTATTCTATTTGAAATCAGCATAGTAGGGTAAAATCATTGTCATGTTCTTGGCTTTTTCAATGAAATATATCAACTAAATGTGGAGGCACGTCTCATAATTTCTACCTGAGTGCATTCTCACGCATAACAAGTAGATATAATAAATTGATGTCGGGTTAGAGTATATGATTATATCAAATCCGATCGTAGGATAGAATGCTATGATTTGATTGGTTGCCTGTTTGTTGTTTAACGCCCGGTGCCAAATATATGTCATGTATAGCCAGGACGAGAATATAATGATATGAGCACGAAGAAAGGCTAACAGATTTGTAAGCAACAATTTTACGATGCCAAAAGGGGTAATCAGAATATGTAAACAGAAGGACAAACACAACAGGAAAATAACAAAAAGACAAACAATGGTGAACAAAGCACGACACAGAAAACTAAATATGGAGCCACAATAATCTAGTAAAAACCGGAAATAAGCTACTGAATTGTAGGCAGATCTACTCCACTAGGTCGGAGATGAGCTACTGAAGTGCAGGCAGATGTACTCCACTAGGTAGGAGATGAGCTACTGAAGTGTAGGCAGATCTACTCCACTAGGCCGGAGATGAGCTACTGAAGTGCAGGCAGATCTACTCCACTAGGCCGGAGATGAGCTACTGAAGTGCAGGCAGATCTATTCCACTAGGTCAGCGTCACCTGTCGTACTACACTTGTCATAAATTCATTGTTGTGATAGCGCTCTACTACAGTACCACAAACTGTACTATATTCTCTCCCAATAGTGAGAACTAAATAAATAGTTTGATACGTTTATTCCGTTTGAAGCTGTGTATAGCATAATCCAGTCAAAAATTTAAATGATGACACATTATCAATATTGAAGAAACAAAATACTTTCTCCGAAAAAGACAAAAATATTTTCGGAAAGGAATAAAATTGCTTAAAGGAGTAATGTTCTTTCATAACAGTTATATAAAATGCATATTCTTTTTCAGCTAAAATATATGTATATACAGATATACACATATAATTCTAATACGAAACTAGTGTTTGTCGATATTTAGTTTTCTGTGTAATGTTTTGTAGATCAATGTTTGTTTTTTTGTTCTCTTCTTTTTGGCCATTATATTGTCTCTCTGTCTTAGATTTACAGCTTCTGAATACCCCTTTGGTGTCCTCAATTTTTTCTTCGAATACAAATTAGATCAAGGATCTAAAAACGAATGCATACAAAACAAGGCCTCCTCGATGTTCAGACAATACAAACTCACCAGATAATCGGATGTGAGGCCAAGTAAAGCATCTCCCCTCCCAAAATGACACTTGTCGTATACTCTTCATTTCAAAGGCAATTATAAGTACTATAGTAATTTTTTTTTTATTAGAATAACGAAAATTTGAAATATCTTTTAAACTGTAGATTTTAAAGTAGAAGTGTAAACGAGAGTTGTGTAGAGAATCAAGGGTGCTAATTTAATTTGGAAGCTTGCAGACCAGAAAGCGAACGTGTTTGGCCCTGCTCATATAGAAAAATCGCATTTCAAAGGAGTTTTTGGGTCTATATTTTGACAAAGTTTTATGAAATACGGAGGGAATAAGTCTATAAAAGAGAACAGCCTGCGGCCGTGGGGACAATAGACACCCGACGGTCACCCGAAAGATTCCATTGTTCTCCGTAGAGCCCGTCACCATCTCCTACACGCACTATTGAATTCATTGAATTTTTTCTGTAAAATATTTCACCTGTACAAATTGCTTGGACTGGGACATTTTTCATTATTTTTATTGTTTCACTAAATATATAGCACTTCTGTCTTTAATAGTGAACAAATGAAGTCTTCATATATCATATAATATGAAGAATATATCATTGTCGTTTTGTTCTATTCTGTATGACATTTTTAATTTATATACATGTAAGAAACGGAACGAAAAATGAGTTTTGAGATTGTGCAACTTCCTAATTAAAAAATGCTCGTAAAATTAGTACATTGTTAAATCATAGAATCTCAGATATCAATTGGAGGATTTTTTCGGGGGGGGTGTAGAATATTACATTGAGCACTGTCATTTTTTGAGTTATTTTTTACCAAACCTTCAACTTAACATGGGTAAAACATACCTAAAAACTGCAAAAATTATTGATGAATCATTGACACTTGCAATTGTTTTACGTAACTATTCTACTAAATCAAGTTATATCTTTCAACTCAAACGTGAGCTAAAGTTTGGAAATATATATTTAACCTATTCCACTTCGAAATGCTTATCCAAAACAGGAATCCGAAGTTTCGACCTTTGTGTTTGTTTGTTTTGACTTTCCATGAATACGAGGCCCGTTTTGTGTTTGGTTTTCGGTTGGATTATAAACTGTCCCTGTTTATCTTTTTTTTTGTGTCGAGTTGTTTTGTGCATTATTTATGTGTTATAATCAATATAAGTTAAATAATTCATCTGACCCCAGATAGTTTCAACAGTTACAACTGTTCGTAAACCTTAATGAATTGGCAGACACATGTTCCAGATATTTTCGGCATTGGCTTTAACGTGACATTTATTCTATTTTTACATTTTTTCTCTGTCTATTATACTTAATATGATTATACTTCAACCCGTGTCGTCATCCGAGTCATCATCACAAAAATCAATGATAATAGGTTCTATGACACTTCTATCTATACAGTTTTCGTTGCAGTATTCTTTTTCAATTTTGACCACATGTTCTTCTGCTTTTGTCCACACACCTTTTTTTGTAATTTTTCCGAAAGCGGCGTACGTGAGTTCTTTAACATCTTTTAATCGGAAGGTGGTATTGTCTTTAGCCACGAAACCTTTGACTTCCGCTCATATTAATTCTATCGGGTTAAGTTCACAGTGTCGAACGGGGGTTCTTATTACTTCATGTCCATGTAAATTAGCAATTTTATCTGTTTTATAAACTACTGGGGTCTTTTTTTGTTTTATGTTTTGATATAATACTTTTTTGGTATCAGTAGCAGAAAAGGGAATGTTGTATTGTGTAAGATAGTTTTGGAGAACAGCTTTTTTCTGACTAAAATTTGGACACATCGTATCTTCTGTTTTAACATTGTGATAACTTGCATTATTTAACACAACCAAGCTAGCATTTTTCAGAGCAGGCATCAATTAATTTTCAAACCACTCAAGACAACAGTATTCATCTTCTGGTGATAGTCACCATCCTTTGATTTGGCCAGAAACACTAAATCGCAGCGGTCAATCAAACCCTCACTTCGCGTACCTGCATGCAAAACAATCAAACGTTTGCCTTTACCGGAGGGTATTTTTGGGGCATCAGACCCATCATTCGGAAGCCACATATAATCTGTGCAGTAATTTTGGTTAACCCATGTTTCATCCATGTACACGATATCATACCCTGCTTCCCTAAAAGATTTGATCTTTTTCAGATAATTACACCTATCATTGAACTCTTCGATTATCTTCGATTATCACCTATTTTTTAATAAGTATATCCAAGATCAATGAGAGTTAGAGTAAGTTTAGACTTTGATATCTTAATAGAATCTTTTATTTCCTTATGTATTATTGAGACGGTCGGAACATTATTCCGTGAATATAAACTGTGGATTGTTCTTTTAATAACACAATGATCAAAGTCGTCCAAAATTTTAGCTCTTTCATTGGGTCTATTTGACTTACAAGGCCTCTTACCATTCATAATACGGTACATTGAAGAGTAAGACACCCAAAGCTTTAGATGTCTTTTGATATACCCTATTAAATGAAACAATTGGCGTCTTCGTTGCCTTTTCCTTACTAAAAAAGGAAAACAACTTTTATACAAACATTTTGGCATTCCGGAGATAAGTCAGACTTTTTACCCATTTTACAAAGAATGCAAAATATAACAATAATTTATGAGAGAGATGCTTGTCATGTTCGTCTAAAGTACACGTGGCTGAGAGAAAGATTTTACAGGTAAGATACCTGACGTACGGATGGCTCTTCTATAAAGTACATCTACTTCCACCCGAAAAATGAGAACAAAATAGGACCAAGATACAAAATTTCATCTGAGTGCAGCCTCAGCCAAAAAAATAAGAAACATTACTGTATCATTTTTAGTTAGCACTCCTAATTCTAAATAAAACTCTCGTTTATTTTGCTGTTCAAAAATCTATGGTTTAAAAGATATTTGGATTTTTCGTTATTCTAATCAAAAAATTATTACTTTTTTAGTATAGACGCTTCCATATTTATATTGGAAAATATCTGCAATCAGCAATCTGCAATCAGTTGAGTTTATTCATGCACAAACATTTTTAGACTTTAGAAGAAAAAAGCAAACATTCTTCGATTTACAGATTCTGATTACCCCTTTGACATCTTCAAACTCTTCTTACGTAGCATGTGGTATGTTATCAAATTAAAACGTTATTGATAAAAACTGTTTAAAACAAACCCTTTAAATTCGATCACGTTTTCACTATTTGAACTAATTCGTTACATGGATATTATTTGCTCTATCGCTTTAATCATGACATATACATTGTGGACGAGCATTTATTCTTTTGCTTTATTCAGCAATGTGTTTTATATTGGTTTTTCAACCGGACAGTCCCTTTCAACGAAAATTTATTCTTTTGTTTCCCAATTTAAAGTGGGTCTGTTTTTGTTACTTACTGTCCTTTGTTAATTATTACACTTTCTGCACGAAATGAAGAAAATAAGATTTGGTTGACATTGGATTGTTAACATTGGCATTTCCACTGTCGTCAAAGAGCTCCGGTCACTTAGGCATGATTGACATATAGGCGACGACAAAAAGTAAGTATTATGATCATATAGTATTATTATATCTTGAATCCAGAAGATGTCGTTATCGGTCGATTATTTTTGTTTGTTTTTACCTATATGTTTCTGTGGTTAACTTCATCGATTACTCAGATATGGATAAAATGATGGACATAAACAATGACAAATGCTAATAATGATATTAGAAATCATCAAATAAAGCTATAAAAAGTAGTCTATATGTGTAAATAATTACATTACTTCAGTTTTTCATTGAAATGTTACAATATGATTGGTTATGAAGTGGTCACATGATTATAAAAGTGATGTTTCATATCCCAATGAAACTCAAATCCGAACTTGCACGTGCCTCCATGACGACGTCAGATGTAAACAATCAATGGCGTAGTAATTTCCAACAGCAAATAATCTAACACAAATAAAATTCACAACGAAAAATTCAACTATATTAAATTTTAGTGTGATTTAAATATAATTATAAGAATTGAATGCATTCTTTTGAAGCTTCATTGGGGTATGAAAGCGTTGATCGAACTACATTTTCAACATGAAGCGCTACCGCGCTTCATTGAAAATGTACTTCGGTCAACGCTTTCATACCCCAATGAAACTTCAAAAGAATGCATTCAATTCTTAAATAATTACATTACCTCCGTTTTTCATTGAAATGTTACAATATGATTGGTTATGAAGTGGTCACATGATTATAAAAGAGATGTTTCACATCCCAATGAAACTCAAATCCGAACTTGCACGTACCTCCATGACGATGTCAGATGTAAACAATCAATGGCGTAGTAATTTCCAACAGTGTACTATTGTCAACGCTTTCATACCCCAATGAAACTTCAAAAGAATGCATTCAATTCTAAATTTAAGTACACAAACCCTTTGTAATGCTTAGATAAATGATAATTTGCACTGGCGTGCTACCATGAATAGTTTTAGCCTTACTACAATGAAAAACACAATACTTATTTACGTACATTCGTTCCGGCTTTGTCAACCATTACTTTCCGGTTGAGTCCCAAAAATTGTATTTAAGTAGACCCGGTTTTGTCAATGTACAAAATTGAAAAAATAGCGCAAAAAAGCTCAATATCACAATTACGTTTCCTTTTTATAATTTATTTAAGGTTAATTATAACACTTGCCAAGGGTGTGTTCGACTTGCAAATTGATAAATAAAAAAAAAAACACATATTTTTCTTAAATGAATAAAAATTGTGAAAAAAACAACAGCACATGGTCAAAATATTTTAACATTACAAGAAAGAAATACAAAATGGTTTGTGCAGAATTGGCATTCGCCAAAGTTACCTTCGACAGAAAGATCATGATTTTTTATATTTATTTGCCATGCAGTTGGATTATTGCAATATTCAAAGAGTGTTTGATCAAAAGTAGGAACTCTCACTGTTTATATGCTCATAAGTTGTATTTTAATGCCTGAAAATTGTTCCAGAGGTGGAAAAAGTTGCAAAATGTAGGCCATATTCACAAAGTTTTAAAGTTCTGAGGTATCTTTTCAACATTTTTAGATTAAATAACGCTATATATATATGCCGCGAGTAAATTTTATTATTTAAAACAAAAGTTCGGAATTCTATAAAAATGATGTGGAATCATACAAAACGGGAAACTTTACCACCCGGCATTATTAGACGTGTAAGATGTCTATGTGAAAACATCACCTTATATAGATATCAAGTAACTCTTATTGTTTTGGATTAATTTTTGTTTTCAAATAATATATTGAAGGACACTAAGAAATTTTGATTAAAAAAAAAGATAAAATAAAATAAAAATTGGGAACAGCATCGGTAGCGTAATGGTTGGCGTGCTCGCCTCGAGTGCGATAGATTGTGGATTCGAACCCCGGTCGGGTCAAACCAAAGAATATAAAATTGGTATTTGTTGCTTCTCCGCTAAGCACGCAGCATTAAGTAGTAAAAGCAAAGATTGGTTGGATCGGAATCATAACAATGTGTCCGAGTGGAGCGACATATCTACCCGCGGACTGTTGTTTCAGTAAGCTAACACTATACAAATCCAACTCAGCGTGTTGGTCTAGAAAAAAGCGGACGTCATCATCATCTCATTGAAAATTAACTTGTTATCACCATGATATAGCTGAAAAATTGCTGAATTGGCGTTAAACAACTATCACTCACTCACTCGCTTAAATAAATTGGCATATCGAGTGTACCCTTTGAGTTTGATAAGTGTTATAATGAACCTTTAGTATGCAACTGTTTGTTTATTCAGTATATATTACAAAAACCGGTCCAAGACATGGCATACATACGCTGTTTAATATTTTGATTGTACATTTTGCTATGAAATTCTAGTTTTGTTTTACTTGCATTTCAGGTAGAGATGAATACAGGAAGCTTGTCGCCATTTGGTTGTTTCTATTGTCAAACGACATTCTTGAATTTGACAATATAATACAAATGTACCAATGAAATTGACTGAAGCTAATACAAATAAAATGAGGGTAATCGCAAGATTGAAACATAAGATGTTTTAATAGTATTTCTTCGCCGTCCCGTTACTGTTTTTCTTTCTTTCTGCACTTGTTCTATTTGAGCAGTTGCATTGACCGGATATTTTTTGTTATATTATTTGGTTATTGACCAAGATATAGTTTTCTGGTACCTGATTCATGTTGAGCGACGGTAAGAAACAGCAACAGCATTTATGCTTATAAGCTTATAAGCGCGGACTTCACATAGGACACAATCAAAAACGATAAGAACGACGTTTGTTTCTGCTCTTTTTAGAAAATTTGACAGTTTCTTTGGGGCTTTTGACATACTACGATAGATACAATATACGTATATTGTCGGAAAATATATAATTCATTTCCACTCGATGCGAAACAGGTAAGAAAAACTCGTCAAAACTCGTATATATAAATTTTATATTTTCGACAATGTATGTATTTTGTCTATCTATTTTCTCCCTCGTTTCACTCTTCAGAAAATCATTTTTTTATTAACTAAAATAATGTAATATAAATAAGACTCGACACAGTGTAGGATTGTGCGTTCGCTACAAGATCGCGTAGCATTTATTATAAACATATATCAACATAGCAAATTAATTCAGTCTGTCATTTCTACCCCTAAAAAATGCAAAATATATACGAGTAGTTAAACTTCTTTTGGCATTAATCTGAGTGGATGGGCGGGGGACTATAACATCCAAATCACCAACTTTTGTCGTATTACAACTTGTAACGAACGTCGCATTAATCGAGTACACCTAAAATGTTCTTTATATACTAACTGCCAAAATCGTCCGAGCGGAAAGGAATTCAATACTACAGCCTTTGTTAATTTGCATATCTATAACGTTTATGTAAACATTATACTGTGAAGAAATTTAAATATCGTTTCCACGAAGTTATTTCAACAGAGTGACTTACTTCGTTATCGACGAGTATAAAATTCAAATATTGTATAATAAAAAGAATCTCCCACTACTCGACTGGTGCGCCTGGACAGCAATCGCAGGTGAATGTAGCGCATTGAGCGCCAACCGTGATGTCAGGGCCACAAAAAGCATAAAAAATCAAGTGTTCGCGACAGAAGCGATTTAACATAGAAATAACGATTTTTTTTATTGTACAAAGTAGCTGAAATTAGTAGTCATGGCGAATATTCATACTATGGATAAGGATTTATCACTTTTGAGATATTTCCTAATCATAACTATTGTTAAATTGCAATATAATGATCAATAATAATACGATCAGTCGTATTTACATACTGACAAATCCGGTTCTTATAAATGACACAACCGGTTTCTATACATGTTTACAATTTGACAAAGCCGGATTTCAAAAACATCTGTTGACATCAAGTTTTAAGCTATAACTAGTTACTAGTTGACTTTTCCTCAACAAAATAATATCTAAAAATAAAATAAATCATTCATTAATATATTTTTTTTTGGGCAACATTTCATTCATTCGTAAATGCAAGATATAGCGATATTTCAAATGATCATAATGATTTTGATACCGGATTCCTTATAACTTTTAGATAAAATCTAATTTTACACTGCAAAATGCAATGATATTTGGACAACAAATGACAATAATAATAATAATCCTAAAGCATCATAATTCAAAACATTATATATACAGTATATTCATAAAAACTGACGATAATCGTCTGTGTCTTCTTTAAAAATACCGCTTGATAATATCCCGGATGCTTACGAAACACTTTCGATCGGAGCTCTGACGACAGTGATTTCCTAATTCAAATTATCACGCAATCACGCGACATTTAATCAAGGAATCATCCATCAAAAACATACAACCTAGAATCGATTTGTAGGATGTATTAAACAAACACGGACATGCCTTTAAAATGATAACCCACTCTGTTAGCGTCCATGATCACTTTTGATCTTTAGCTTGTTCTCTCTTTAAATAATGGAAAGTCGATGTTGTTTCCTCTACCATGACGTAATTGGACAACAACAGTATTACTTTGATCCGTTACCAAAAGAGAACATTATGCATGATATCATAAGTTGATGTTCATTTTCACGGAACCATGGCAACATTTTCTTAATTCGTCTATCATTAATTACTAACTTATGTGACAATATAGTTATATTTGATATTTTAGCTCAAGATTACGTTATTCAGACAATATAGTTATATTTGATATTTTAGCTCAAGATTACGTTATTCCATATCCCCCGCATAACCACAGTAAAGTCCATGTATTATGTAATTTTTATCAGGGTTACATAACAGGATATTTAAGAGACCCTGTCTGAGGCATTGTGCCTGCATTCCGTTTTTTGAATTGAAGAAAAGATTAAAGATACCAAACGTGTAAGCAGAAACCCGTAAATAACAGAACAGGCAATATATAAATAGCAGAACAGGCAATATATAAATAACAGAACAGGCAATATATAATGCTAAATCGAAACAATACGAAAAGACAAACAATGGTCAACAAATAAGGGTAATAACAAAATTACCGAACTCCGAACAATCTTACAAAGGGAAAGTCAAAACTCATAAGTATATAAACAGACAAAATCAGTCAACAACCGGAAAACTGTGAAAACCGTAATGACCCTGACTTGGTATAGGCATTTCTAAAGAAATGGTGGGTTGAATCAGATTTTAAAGCGCCAAACCTCCCCCTTTTATTACGGCTCAAAGTTTCCGGCTGTCATTATAACAGTATTTATAACAATACTTGAACAAAACAGGTAAAACAGTTGTCAAAGCAGCACCAAACTCAGACACTTTTACGTCACACATTGATAAAAAAATATTTTTGACATTTTTGTTGACACCTTATCTTTACACATTTTCACTATATGAAAATCCATCGTTTATAATCTTTTCTGCAGAGACGGAATATATTTCGACAAGATCTTGGTATCGGAATATAAACTTTTTAAGAGATCGAATAAGGCGAATCTTTTCATAGCCCTGGTCCAGTAGCTACAGAATACTAAAGCTTTATGAACACGGCCCCAATAAAACCGAGAGTGAACTTATGTGTTCCGGGAGGATAATTTCTGTTTCACTACTGGCACCTGTAGACATTGCAATAAACGTTAGAGAAAACCGAAGAGGCAATCAAGAATGGACAATCGAGAGACACTGACCACATTGGTCACACGTAAACACAGGACGAAGACAAACAAAACACAAAAACGCAACACAACACAGAAAAGTAAAAAGATGAGCAACACAGACCCCACATAAAACCGCAGTGAACCCAAGTGTTCGCGAATGTTAAACAGTTCTTGCCTCTTATAAGACACCCGCCATGTTATTAATGTTTAGTCGTTTTTGTCGTCTTGTCGAACATGTGAAAGGTTTCAGTTTGTAATTAGATTTTTCAAAGAACATCTGCGCTGTTATGTCAGAGAGTGTAAAATACTAATCTAAGGGAACATGAAATCGAAAAGAATTAAAATAACGAAATACTGGTCAGCATGAACTCCAATTAAAAACGGAAACTGAGACCACGTGTTTCGAATTGTCAGCGTCTTCCGCTCATCCATGCAGAACACCAGACGTTTATATTAAAAACACCACCAACGTATGTCTATGATAATAAGCAGTGTTCAGTAAATCTATTATATCTGTTTACGTAAGTATGGTCTTATTCCGGTTTGTGGAAGGTTTATCTTTTGGCATTGAAATTGGGATTTTTGTGTGTTTATAATTAAGTACTTGTTCTATGTTTATCATGTAGACAATGAAATATCAATGTTGTCTTGTATTTGAATATCCCACTCTCAGAAGGTAAATAGTTAATTCCAAATGAAATTTCAACTGTAGCCATATTCTATAATTTATGATGTTTGTCGTTGATTAGTTTCTTATGCTATCACGTATTCAAGGGTGACGTGTACTACAAGCAAATGGTACTGTGGTACTGTATGTTATTCTAGTATGATTTTTAATCATGTTTTCTGTTTCTTTTGAAGATAACCATTGTCCTCATTTTCTGTTAAAACAGTGAAACACAATCCAGAAAGACAAGCTAAGAGAAACCTATGTTAACCGAGCGTCTACCTACCTCTGACATAACCTTCAACTTGATGTAGGCGGTCGGTATTTGGTTTATAAACCAAACACTGCTCTTATGGTATATGTATATGAGAAATATAAAAACGAAAGACCAATAACTGATGAAACAAATGTCACGTCTGTAAAGATGTACTGAAATCTCGTAAAAGTATCCTCCAATCAGAATAAAAGTGACTAAATATGACACATTACCTTTACCTCCAGTTGTTTGTAGGAGGGTTCATATCTTATTTACGTTATTTATGTTTGTTTGCGTACAGTGGTGTCCAACACATTTTGTGTTGTTTTTTTATCGTCTTGTGTTGGCAGTTTCCCTGGATTGTCCATTTTTGATTGCCCCTTCGTTATTCTCTAACGTTTATTTATTATATCTCCCTCAGGCATAGTTCGGGCATTTTTTCTCCTGTTCCTGATTAAATGCTCTCCTCCTTCAGGCATAGATGGCCTTTGCCGATTTTAGTTATTCTGTATATATACTTTGGTTTTTTGAGTTCCCAAAGACTTTTAAATTATTTGGGTTTCAAATATTTAGGCATTGGGCGTACCTGATGAAGGTTATTCCAGAAACGCGCCATGCGTTTTGATATCTACGTTTTTAGTGGTATTTACATTTAGTCTTCTAGTTGTCTTACCCTAGCTTCCGTTAACAATTTTAATACAGACCTGTGGATCTGTTTCACTATACTAATGCTGGTATCTTTGGTGAGTATTTCTACCACTGGTTGATAGAAATGATGGTCGACTGTTAGTCATCATGGTATCAGCAGCCCAGTTGTCGGGGTCTTCGTGCTTGCATGAATTAATTAAATAAACGTTAGAGAATACCGAAGGGGCAGTCAAAAAGGGTCAATCCAGAGAAACTGGCAACATTGGGCACACAAGAAACAACAAGAAGACAAATAAAACAAAAACAGTCTAAGAAATTTACAGATATAAAATTTGATATATTATTCTAAATATATACTCTATCAGTATTTCTATGTTTTTATCTAGAGGACATAAATGTCAATATTCTTCAGAAGCACTAAACTAACATTATTATCTTTGACATGTATTTCCTTTTTTAATGTGTTTATATAAAACTTTATGATTTTGTTTTTAGTTTGTTTGACATATTATCAAATTTAACGATTTGTAATAAGTTTGCTCTACGCATTTGTCAGACATATTTTAGTGGAACCATTAAATTTGTCAGTCCATGAAGATAAAAACTAAAATGTTTAGCTTCAATTCGAGAGACATTTTATTGCGACAATAAAAAAAAATCCAGTTTCTTATGATTAGCAAAGCGAAAGAATAAAAGCAATGCTCGTAATCGCTTATATAGTTCTTTTAATTTTTTATTATAGGCCATGGACTGAGATAGCCTACCGTGCATCCCCCCTCCCCCCACCTTCGAACACTACTAAAAAAATTGTCCTTTGATATGTCCTTCTGAAAAAAAAACATGTTAACATTTAATATTTTGGGACGAACTTACATTTTTGAGCCCTTTTTTACATCCTTTCGACAATTTTGCCGGATTTTCAGATTTTTTCATTCTTCACTGTTGCTGAGGTTTTGTAGCTTATGAACAACTATTAGAATATAAAAACTGGGTTTGGTGGATAGCTGATTATATTATTGTTCAAATGAATACAAGTTATTAATATTTTATGAAGCTTAAGTAATCGTAGGAGGCAAAAAATCTATCCCTACTCCCAGGCGCGTAGGCCCCTATACGCCAACACGCAGTTGCGTGCACATCGGCGTGCTGAAAAATAAAATAAAGAGCAAAAAAAATAAAATAAATAAGGAATAATAAAAAATTAAAAAAAAGTGGACAACAAAGTCTCGTTGTGGCTGTTTGTGAAAATTCAATGTCATAAAAATTACGGCATTTCAAATTTTATTCAAATGACGTTACGGCCGTATCATTAGTATGAGTTACATCCCTCATCGTTTCTGGTATATATACATGTACGTGACCTTGCCGGCGTTGAATGACAACATGACGTCGAAACGTGAAAAGGCTAAATGGAAAACAATTGACAGTTTCTTCACTAAACAGGTGTTTCAACAGAAACGAAAAATTCTTCACACAAAATTGCTTCAACAGAAGAACCTATTTCCAAAGAGTCTTTGCCAGAAAGAATTGATGACAGTGAACATGCAAGCTCAGTTTCGACCGTAACTAGCAAAGACAGCGCCCCTCCGTACCCAGATATATCAAGTCTGCAAGATTCTAAATTGCAGATAACAGATGTTAAGATGCAATTATTAACAGCCAACTGGAAAGATGTGAATGATTTTGACTTCCCGACAAGGTACACAGTAATATAACGAATCATATACATGTAACCATCTTGAGAAATCCAGGGGTGTCCGAGAATGACATTAATTAATTTATATATTATTTTCCGTCCTAGGTAGATTAGAGCAATCTTCTAGTCCTAATCTATATGCATTCAAGTATAATTTATGAAGTGGCAGAAATACTGTCAACATGGTCAACACACACAAGAAACGATATACCTAACAAATTAATACCCGAAAAATTAGAATTTATTAAAACAGTAACCTATAATCTGATAAGGCACCGATGTCTTGCATCGACAGATGTTGAGGTCCTATACGTTTTCTTTTAACTTTGTCCGTCCGTCAAAAGTTGTTTTGAGATGTTAAGCATGACTACTCCAAAAGTATACAACCTGCATCAATGAAATGTAATGCAGTTTGTTCACCAACATATGAAAATAAGCTTTTGTGCAATTCTAAGTAAATTATGTCTAACAAAACCATGAAATCAATGTGTTACTTATGTATTCAATTTACCCATGAAAAACACCTCAGAACGCACCATTTTGCATCTAGTAAAAATAAATCCAGATCCCCCTTTCAGGTTTAGTTGCTTGCACTGCCAAAAAGGCTAGCTACGGCCCTGTCTACCCCTGATAAAATTATGTAAAAACCGAGATTTTTCGCCTTTTATTTTGAATAGACAAAATATTACACAACTTTGATGATATTTTTATATTGAATTTATTAAAACTATTGCATTTACGGAAAATTAAACCCATTACATCATTAAAAAACATGTTTTGTAGTGTAGATTGCAGAAAAATGGAATATTATGATTTTTGACGATATTAGCTCTATTCAGTCCAAAGCGCGTAATCTCTTTTTCATAATACTATTGAAAATAAATGTCCTTCTTTTACTAATATGTCGCCCATGAATAGACTTGATTACATGCTCAATCCAACTTCAGATCTTTTATCGGTTGTTTGCACCTTCATAAAACAATCACTAGACTTGAGACGATAGGGTCCACGCCGGTCAAATATTTCTCCTACATTTACATATTTATTATATTTGTGTTGTTTTTCTTTTATATGTTTGCATGCTTTTGTATTGTAATTGCTTGACCCATATGGGTGTAATATGCAATTTGAATAAATAAAACATAATTATAATTATAAATTGACAACCAAATTATACATCTGCCGTGTGGAGTTATGTTATGGAGACATTTTAAAATAAAATGTGTTCTAGTATCACCCTGTATAGGGCTTCTAGCGGCAAAATATTACCCCTTACTCTGCCGAAAATCGCATAATGTTTTCTCATCAGTATAGATAAGGACAAATTTACAGTTTTGCCTGTTGTTAATTTAGATGAATGTTCTTAAACAACACGGAAGAAACATTAAATTAATTAATTTCGCAATATTTCCCCATTTTATAGTCCAGTTAACTGTATTTAATAAATTTACGCAGATCAAGATTATAAAGAACAAAAAATTAGTTTTGGTCTTCTACCGTCACCGACATTATCCGTGAAGTTCTGGTTTCAGATACTTGTACAGAAGTCTTTGACTCAAAGTTATCGAGTGTTTAATACCAAATTAGTTTGATATTAAAATAAAATGAGTTCAAGAAAAAAGAGAAAAGCACAACAGGAGGATTGTGCAGTCTGTATAATACACAGCGCAAAATCGAACAATGAAAATTTGATATCATGTTCGGTTGATTGTTTTGAAAAATTGTTAGACATAAAGCGGCGACGTCTTGAAAGCACGGCAGAAGCTCTTAGGATGGCGGATGTCTGTGTCAAAATCCCGTCTACTTTTTCTGAGGGATTGGGTTATCACAGGGATTGCTTCCAGAAGCTCACAATGAACCTGAGTCGCTTCCCAGCACCGCCACCATCCATTGCAGGCAGTAGTGATCTTGAAAGTAGACGCCGTAGGTCTCTTGATCCTGACAAAGTAATATTCAGACCAGACTGTATATTTTGTGAAAAGGAAGGGAGAAAGAAAGTTAAAGTGAAGGGTAGTTGGAAGACAGAAGGAACCGTTCGGTTTGAATATGATGGTGGGGTGACTGTCCAAAGAATTGCACAGGAAAAGCATGACGAGTATCTGTTCACTAGAATAAGAGGTGTTGACCTGTTTGCCTGTGAAGCGCAGTACCATCCATCTTGCAGAAACAAGTACTGCCAAAACCCTGAGAAATGGAGAAGTAAAGATGAAGATTCCAATGAGCGACAAAGTCACACTGAGAAGGCGCACAGAGAGGCTTTCGATATAGTGAAATCGTTCAGTAGATAAAACTATAGAGGAAACTTTTATGAAGCACTCTAAATCACATGGAGGTGCTGGAGGTGGCAGTGCAGGTTTGTCTGGTTTGCTTAGTAATTATGACGCATATCAAAGATGGGTGCGAGCAGCCCATGAAAGAGTACAGTTTGTGAAGGGAGATTTAGCCATGGTTGATATGTTGGCGGACGATTCTGACGCAAAGAAACATCGTAATCTACGCAGAACCGAGATAGAAAGGTTAGCAATTGTTGGTTTCATCAATCCATTTGAAATGGAACAAAAAGGCAAGTTGTACTGTATTTCATCTGGTGCGTCTGCTACCTCAGAGATTGAACGCGACGTTATACTTGCAGAAGCATCCGGTGCTGACGCTAAAGTTGATTTCATTTCAGAATGCTTGGAGAAGCACGAGAAGTTCTTTGATCCGATCAAACGATTAAATTTGAAAACGTCTGAGTTGGCAAAGAAAACGACAATCAAGTCATCTCAAAACAAAATTATCGAATATCGCCAACAAAGTAACATTGCATTTCAGCTTCTTGTTCGTTCACAATGTGATGATCTCAGGATTGATTTGAAGGAACTTCTAGCATATCCCCTCACTCCAGTTCCATATAGTATTGCGACTCTCGATGGTTTTCTGAACAAGGCAGATAAATCCAAAGGCTATCACTGTTTGACTAAAGATGTGGAGGATGTTCCACCTCCTCCAAATGATAAGAAGCTAGTGATAGAGGATGGCAACGCGGCTTTTTACTATCTGAAAGATTTGCCACCCAATTTCAGAGACATCTGTGCCAGACTGTTTGATATGGTAGTCAGAAAGTCGGATATTATCTTTAGCACAGACATGTATCTAGAAAACTCCATAAAGTCGATGGAACGAAAGCACAGAGGTTGCAGTGAAAAACTGATTGTTACTGGTGAAACTACGAAAAAGCCACCAGACTGGAAGACCTTCCTTGCCAATGAAGAAAACAAAAAGCAGCTCATTGAACTTCTTTGTCGTGTTTGGAGCAAGGATAATTTCGCCCCTAAGCTGTTGGGCAAGAACGTAATAACCGTTTATGATGGGCATGCCTTTCATATTACAAGTTATGATGGTACCAGCGTATGTCGCACAGAAATTAAATCAATCGACACAGGAAGAAACTGATTCACGAGTTGTTCTTTATTGTTTCTATGGAAAACAACAAGGATACAGAAATATTAGAATTCGTAGTCCGGATACCGATATATTCTTTATCCTCCTTCACTACGCGTTGGAATTACAAGGAGTGACAATTCTCTTTGATACTGGAACTGGAAACAAGAAAAGATTGATAGATATCACCAAATTAGCACAGCAGTACTAGTAGGAATTGTGTACAGCACTTTTAGACCTGCACGCGTTAACACGCTGTGATACAACGAGCGCATTTAAGGGGATTGGAAAAGTCAAGCCAATTAAGACATTACAAAAGTCACCCCAATTCCAAAGTGCTCTTGCACAAATTAGAGATTCCTGGCAAATTTCAGAGGATTTGTTTCTGCAGATGGAGGCTTTTGCCTGGTTGTTGTATGGCGGTAAAGAGGTCTCCTGTGTGAACGATTTGCGCTATAATAAGATCAGAGGAAAGTGCTGTTCAACGGGTGAAATGTTTGATGCCTCAAAAATTATTGATCTAGGTGTATGCCTCCATGCAGAAACTGTCTGAGAGAACATCTGAAAAGAGTTAACTATCAGGTAGGAATTTGGAAAATAACCCATATTGCAAGACCAGTATATCCGGAGCCTACTCATGAGAATGGTTGGCAGTGTGTTGATGTGATGATTGAACCAAAATGGGTGTCTGGTGATTTCATTCCAAAACAACTCGCCGACGTTTTAGTTGAGAAAAATATTGCAGGCTTGACAGAAAGCGATGCAAGTGATGATGAATTCGACGATGTTTATACTCGTTGATTGATGGTGATGAGGAAGACTAGTGAGAACTGTTTCGCCAAATTTCAATACTGTTTGGCCGTTTGCAATACTCATTGTTCAGGTCATTTGTTGAAGAATGAAGCTAAAATATGGAAATATTGCGTATATCATGTATATTTGTCCCAGTTTTCAAGTAGAGGAAGGGGTAGAATTTGGCTAAAATGGGCATCATAATATGCATATATGAGGGTTAATGGTTTTTAAAATAAATGCTAATACATTCAGCATTCAGATAAAACTATGTTGACTGGACAAAAATTCCCATAAAGCAACTTAACCTGGCCAATAAGGAATATTCTGTAGAAATTGTGAAAATCAGAAATTACCCATTTTTCATGTTTTGGTAGAATTTAAACCCTCTTAGATGATGTTCATATGATTTGTTTAAATAAAGAATTGAAAGATCGTACAGGGCAAATGAAAATTTCACCCTGCCCGACCATGTTTCTAAGGAAATAACCCGAATTTCATCAAATTTTACGTGTTTTTTTAGAGGGGTAGGGCTAATATTTTGCTATTTTTTTTGTTAATCGGTAGGTAGAAGGAACATAATTATTCCCTTTTTACATTGTTATAGTACCCAGATACAAAAATCAACGTCATTATGATGCGGTATCCTTTATTTTATTAGTAAAATTAAGATATATGCAGAATCCTGTGAAAATCTGCAAAATTGGAAATATCCCATTTTTCAAGTATTTTGACCACACAAACCACTTCATAAAGGATTACTACTGCTCGATTTATTAAATGTGATATATTTGTTTGGCTTAGTATAAAAAAGATCGCAGTTTAGTACGAAATATTTTTTTATCTAAACTTTTAAGGGAAAAAATGTTTTTTTTTCATTTGAGAAGGGGGAGGAGTAGGTTTTTCACGTCTGACAAAATTTGATAGCCACAAAGTGTATATATCTTGTATTCAATTGAAAGGTAATACTATAAGCTTTCATTTGACACCATATTGATATACTTTCAAGACTGTTTAGTAATGCTCGCAAAGACAAAAATTGAGAAAAAAAATCCTCAAAAAGCTGCGACAGGGTGTAAATATTAGCCTCAAACGGCAAGTTCGTCCCAAAATTTTCAATGTTAACATGTTTTTTCTTCAAGAGGATATACAGGAGGACTTAAAAAAATATGTAAAGGGAAACTTCGCGATTTTTTACATGTTAGCTAAATATGTTCCTAGTGACACACAAAGTTTTATCGACATATTTCCACAAATAACGAAGCAAATCGCAAATTTGTAATTTTAATTTCTATTTTTTCCATCGGGTCGTGACGTTTTTGCCCGATAATGCATTGTGGGATTGAAATTTAAAGTCTGGGTCGCTGATGTTAAATTCGCTTCATTTAAAGCGCTCAGAGAACTAATTTAAATCTCATAACCGTTGGAAAATTAAATACTGAAGTGAACAGATACGTACCTTTTTGACAAACAACTATTTTAAATAAACAAAATGTTTCATTTCCTTTATATTTACAACGGAAAGAGTGTTTTACAACAGTCACCTATATTCACTATATGTAGGATCCCTTTTACAATTATGTTCATTTTGTTTTACTGCTAATGTGCTGAAAAATATAATGGATAATTTTGACAACGCGTAACTGGTGTATTGATCTCTAGATTCTGTTTGACCTTATAATCATTATTCGGCATTTTGTTAAACGCTTCTTTTGATCTCCGCATGTAGATGTCTGCTTAAGTGCTTTCTAGCCGGAGGGTAAAATTATACAGGTGTAAAATTTTGAATTACACACTATGTTTGCCTAATAATATAATGTAAAAACAATACCTTTGTTGCTTAATATTTTGAGAAATAATTAATTATATTGATCACCGAGATTGATCTTGATTACTTCCGCGAGCTTCCCTATACCAAGCCATGCAATACTTACTTGTTGTTTTTGTGCGCAATTTTCTTTTTTGAACATGTAACAGCTATTATGTCAGGAAATTGTGCCATTAATTTTCATCGTTATCATTTTAATAAGATTTTGGTAGTTTTTCGTTGTTTCGAGGAAATAATTTTTTTTTATCTGTTTCTCGGTCTTTCAGTGATATTCACAGGTCCTCTGAGGGTATTCTTGGGTAATATGGGGGTATTCTTGGGTAAATGTATGGACCGATTTGAATACACACTATTTGCTTTCTAAGACGAGTTGGTAGATCTTTTATTATTTATTAAAGATAAAATATTTTTAGAACGTTAGAATAAATATAATGTAATTGTAATTATGTTTTAGATGATAAAAAAAGTATACACCATCCTTGAAATTATAAATTTTCATTATGAGAGGCGCCTAATTGGCCTAACTATATATAACTGACTCATCATAATTAATATGTATTCACAATTTTAAAAGATGTTTTAATTTTATAAATTAAAAGTTAGGAGATCGGGTGGCAACTGAGATTACAAAGTTAGTGTTTAAAGAAAAAAACCTCTTTGCTCAGTGACCCCCAGAAGGCACAAAACCTAAATATATGATTTTTTCAGCTCGGAACCCCGTAAGCAAACTTGACCTATATTTTTTATATCCACTGATATTCATTCAAACAAAGTTCGGAAGAGATCATGATCATGAGCGGTATAAACAGATGAAGGGCAGTTAAAATATACAGAGATTAGGCCACACCAAATTTACTTCTTGTTCTTCGGATTTTGTGCTAAAAACGTTGGAGCGAACAAATGATTTAAAAATGTTAATTTCTTTTCCTTTTTTTTTGTTTGTTTGTCATTTTTGATGAGCGAAACGTAAAATATTATGCGGAAAATATATTTCTTATATTTTTCTTATATTTTTCATGTATTTTCAGAAGCGAGAGACCATATTTTAATCTTAAATATGTTATTCTTCCATAAATTAAGGCAAATAATTCCTGAAATAAGAAGTGAAAGGCGGGATTTATTTATTTTTATTTTCATTCTGAAAACGACAGATACATTCTTCTTTTGGTATACAGCTATCCATCCACTGGATGATCACTAGCTGTTGCGCATGCGTGGGAATAAGAAATAATAATAAATTCAGTCAGTTTATAACATATTTACAAGTGGTGCCAATAGGAACAAATTTTGTGGTTAAAACTATTTACAATTTCATTTTTATTTAAATTTGTAATTGTAGATGGCTGAGAACAGTTGGTGTTAGCTGTTCTCTAAACGTGTTGACTGTTGGGCATAGAACTATAGTTTGAGGTAGTAAATTCCAGTGAATGATTGTGTTCGGAAAGAATGAGTACTTGTACGGATCTTTGAATGCATGAAGATGTCTGTATGTAAATGGATGAAATTGTCTGATTCTTGGGTCTGTAGGTATTAATATTGTTGTAGGAACTGCAACTATATGGTGAACAATCTTGTAGAACATGATAAGTTTTGTTTTGAGTCGACGTTGTTGTAATGAAGGCCAGGTGAGGGTTTGTAGCATGTCTGTGACGCTGCTAGTATTATGGTATCTGTTGCAGGCATACCTAGCTGCCCGTCGTTGGACCATCTCAATTTTATTGCAATGTTCTGCAGTGTGAGGGTTCCAAACTGAGCATGCATACTCTAGTTTTGGACGGGCAAGAGATAGGTATGCCTGCGACTTTATATTTGTGTTGGAGGTTTTAAGGTTTCTTTTCAAGAATCCAAGACTTTTATTTGCATTGGCCACTATGTTGTTAGCATGCTGTGTCCATTTCAAGTCGGATTGAAGAGTGATTCCAAGATATTTTGCTGAAGAAACTGATTCCAAAGTATGATTGTGTAGCAAGTAGTTATGTTTTACAGGATTTTTCTTGTTTGTTATTGTAAGGACTGAGCATTTGTCTGGGTGGAAAGCCATCAGCCAGTCACTTTCCCATCGTGCGGCAGCATCAAGGTCTTCTTGGAGACTATCACAATCTTTTTGGGATTTGATAGTTTTGTAGATGATGCTGTCGTCGGCGAACAGTCTGAGTTGGCTGGATTTCATATATTCTGATAAGTCATTAATATATACCAGAAAAAGAACAGGACCCAGAACTGTTCCCTGAGGGACACCAGAAGTGACCGGAGCAATATCTGATGACTCTCCATCCAGAACCACTGTTTGTGTACGGTTTGATAAAAAGGCAGAGATCCAGGTTAATGTTTGATTCTTGATTCCATAAAATTTGAGTTTGTATAGAAGTCGTTGATGTGGAACTTTGTCAAAGGCTTTGGCAAAGTCCATGATAATGAGATCAGTTTGAATATTTTTATCTGAATTTGCAGCAATTTCTTGAACAAAGGACAGTAGTTGGGTTTCACAGGATCTAGAATGTCTGAAGCCATGTTGAAGATCATATAATAAATTGTTGCTTTCCAGATGGTTAAGTACGTGTTTTGTAATGACATGTTCCATAATTTTACAGCTGATACAGGTGAGAGAGATTGGTCTGTAGTTTGCTGCATTGTATTTTTCACCTTTTTTGTATGCTGGTGCAACATTTGCATGTTTCCAGTCAGTTGGTATGCAGCCAGTCTGAAGTGATTTTTGAAAAATGATGGTTAAGATTGGAGCTGTAAAATTTTGAAGATCTTTTAGTATTCTGCCGCTGATGTTGTCTGGGCCACTGGCTTTATGCGAGTTGATGTTGTCAAGTAGTTTTCGGATGCCAGGTGTTGTTATGGTAAGTGGTGGTATATCTGGATGTGGACTCACACCCTTGTTAGGAATGTTATCTATTGATTCAGTGGTAAATACAGATTTAAATTGTTCGTTTAAGATGTTTGCCTTTTGTTTAGTGTCAGCAACTAGTTGTCCCTCTTTTTTCAAGGGAGCAACTCCACTGTTGTCAGTTCTGAGTGACTTTATGAAGGAGAAGAGTTTTTTTGGTTTCGATTGATTATTAAAACTTTGATCTGGATCATTTGTTGGAAGGTCTAGGATTAATTTTTCGATATAGGTGTTGTAAGCATGTCTTTGTTCTTTCTGGACCTGATGTTTCAGCTGTTTATATTTCTCTTTATATTTTTTGTCCTTTTTCATTTTGAAGTATATTCACACCGGTTCACTCAGCAGGGTACCGAATTGTGTAATGAGCTTAGGTCCACACAGGAAGTCGCCAGGCAGAATATCTAAGTGTCATTTTACATCCGGTCGGCGGGACTCTGACCGAATACCTGAATACATCTGTAACAATCTTTGGCAATAATCAGAAACGCAATACACATTTTGTGGCCCGTTAACGCTACCCGTGACTAGAATAGGAGATGCAATACACATTTTAAAGGTTCTAATAGGTGATCAAAATATACGACCGTGATCAAGTATACATTAGGAATGGGTGCATATTAATGCACACTGGCGGATCAAGGGGGGTGTTCGACAATTTAGTAAAATTCGTGTATAAATTGGGTAAAAATTGGCAAACAAGAGCCTGGGACCCGTTTTCAAAATTGCTAGATTCGCACCTGATGCGGCAATGATTCTGGGGCTATTTTCACAAAAAAATCTTAAGATTAACATTGATCGTAAGTTATATTGAATTGTTAATTTTTATCTTGATTTTTTTGTGCCCCATCAGAATGATATAGCAACAACCAAAATTATGAAGTAAAGCAGGGTGAACAGGGCGGGTACGTAGAAATACCGCAAAGGACCTCCTTAATGCACTAAGGACATGTTAGAATGGTACAAATAACACAAAGGAGGTTCCCAATGATAGATAAAACAATATTTTGCCTATTTCCTAAAATTGATTTTGATTGATTAAAAATTATTAAAATTATACCATATTTTCTTGGCGCGTGGCGACATCTAATTAATTACCTGTGATTACACAAGGCAGATCATGTTCAGTCAAGCGTTTCAGTTTATGGCTTGTGTAGTTGTTTAATAGATAATGTGTATGGTGATTGTCTGCTATTTATCTATGAACTATGACCAACTAATTATATATAAATAAAAATGAAATCTGAAAGTTTATATTTTATATAATACAAGTGTTGCCTGAGGGCAAGTGTGGACACAGAAATGTGCTGTCCAAAAGGCAAGTGTGGATGTCAATATGTCATAGTGTCTTTTGCAAAGGTCACACGTTATAGATAATTTTGTTTGATATTTTTTGGAGAGGATAAATATAGCCATGTCCTGCTATCCAATGCAATTCATTTATTGAATAAAATATTCTTTAAATTAAATATTTTTGTTCAAATACATGTAGCTGACAGTTGAAATACTGTTTGTGAATAGGCATCATTGGAAAGTTTGCACTCCTTTGACATTGTACATATAAAGCATTTTTATTTTAGCATGCGATATTATATGTGTTTGAATCTGCAACACTTCCGTTTGCATTTGGGACTCATCAGTAGGCAATGCAAGTGGAATGTGCAGGAGTTAATAATAAAAAATAACAATCATAAATACCCACTTTGGAATATAATCACAGATTTAACATATTTATAAGCATAGACTCCCAAGGCCCTGTTGACAAATAAAAAAATTGTAAATATTTAATGGAAAAAGTTGATAGACTATTTAAATGGAAATTATTGTTGGAAGATAAGACATTGTTTGTTATGCAATATAACATGAAACAATATTTAAAAGAATAAAAGTTTTGAATTTAGAAGTCAGTTTGGCCTTGTGAGTTTCGTCCCCTTTAAATTAGAGTGGTAAAAGTAAAAGAGTAGGAAGAACTAATTGTATGTAACATAAAAATTGAATTTAAGTCATGAAAGTGGTTTTAAGAGGTGAAATTATGAATATTTGCATAGATCTTATTTTACTTGAAGGGTATTGTATGTGTATAGGCGGGTATATATAACACAGCTCTTGACCAATGGAGCGCAAAAATTGACTTCCCACCCCCATTGATCGTTTTCTACATGTAATTTGGAAAAAATGACATGAACATGTTGGTTGGTATTTTTTCTAATGCATTGTATACATATGCGCCGAGGTGTAGAAAATTTCCCAAAAAAGACGGGTGGGGATGGGTGTATAAGAGTAACAGAAGTCATCTAAGAGTTTTACTTGTGAAGCACACACATATAATGTACATTTATTTTTTATAATTTTAACAAATGTATGTACAAAAATGTATGCAGCCTAGTTGAAAGTGAAATAATCACATAAAATGTCCAGTGCAAGGTATTATACAAAATTTCCAATTTAAGTGCATTTTCCTGGAAAATGTTGACGTCACAATACAATTTCCACTTCACAATAGAAGAATTTCCCCCAATTCTTTTCCATGAATGAATTGGGCCAGTTGACCCCGCTCACATGTGCGGTCAATCAGCGCAAAACATCATTATTACAATATGATATTGAAGTTTGTATTTTAACGTCTTAATTTGCAGGGAAATGAACTCTGGCCAAATAAAAAAAACCATGTGGTTCCAGTTAAATCCAAATGCAAAATAGGGTAGGAAGGTAGGTAGGAGAGACATTGGGACTTCAACAGTGCTTATTGAAAAATCGCCAAAAAATCTTTAGGGTAGGCTCTAGGGCCCGGGATCTAGGGACTTAAAATAATTTAGAGCAGGTAATCATGGAACACCAACACCACCTCCCCAAGATTTCATCTTTTCCAACTGCATGTCCCTTGACCTCAAGTTATGTTTATTCTGACTATTTTTGTAGAAATTCACTTTTGTTAAATTAGTTTGCTCCCGCATCGTATGTCGCACAGCGTTCTATGTGTTCTATCTGAACAACTCGACCTTGATTTCAAGTAAACATGGTGTCACGTGATAAATGTTTACATAATTTCGGAGAGGCGGAGCTTCTTCTACTTCTTCTTCTTCTTCTCCTTCTTCTTCGCCTACGTAGTATACTTTCAAAATACCTTGAAAATCTTGATTATCTACTGTGTACACATAAATTAACATTCATAGATCTCCATCAGTTTTCCCGCGAAAAATGGATTAGTCTATTTGAAGTAGGGACTAAGCCCTCCATTAAAAATAGTGTTCTATACTCGGTATAGCTTATTAGGATTAAACCATGCATAAGTTATAACAAAACATGTGAAAAATATGTGCAAGAAGTGAAAAAAGTTGGTATTTTACATTAATCGATGGATTTCAGCAACTTATAACATCCTGTTTCACCCCACTGAAACACATATGGGAAATTCCGAAATTCCAGCGTTTGAGGTCCCCCAAAGGGTAAATTCTTGTCTTTAAGCAGCATGATAGAAAGTCGTTAGTGAAACATAAACACAGGCCTCTTTCAATTAAATTTGAAAGATTTTTTTGTCATTGCAACCCCGTTCACAGTTGCCTAGCAGGAGTTCACAGGTCGTCCAAGTGTCACAGTTTAGAATAATCCTTCAGGACCTCACAGTGACCGGTACCCGCTTTAGCACGTTCTACCAGTTAATTCTTAATAATGTTGTTTAATAATTTATTACTATTAGTCATTCAAGAATACCTTAAAGGTTACTTTTACGCGGTACTGTTTATTATCTCAATTTTAATGTCATTTTAAGTGTAACGAGGGATGGTCCTAGTTGCTACTGTTTTTGGTCTGTGCCTTTGGCCCGGCTTACGAGCCAAACGTTTCACATTGGGTACTGTCAGTTTCCCGTCCGACGACTGGATCATTTTTGTGTTTAAGTTTCGGTTCTTTAAGAATCTGGGGAAGATCTTTTCTTTTTCTGTTGTTGTTTTGCTGGTCCATACGGTGTGGGGTACATATGAATGTTGAAATGCACATTCTGGTTCATAATTTCCTTGTCCAAACAAGGCTCTTTTTAAGTCAGCAAAGTGTAAACGGACAATGTCATGAATAGTGTTGACTAGCTCTGGAAGGCGTTGAGGTTTCCATTCTGTAGATATCTTGAATCTATGATTCATGCTTTCACAGTTATTGTAAGTCCACAGTCGTGTGTTGGTTCCTTGCCTTGATGGTCTAATCACGTGTTCTAACATTCTGGTTTTCAGCTTGGGAGTTAAAGTAGTCCGCAAACATTAAAAAGGAATTAATATAACTCTTTCTCAAATGATACCGGTATTACTACTGAATGTTTGGATCTTTAACAAGCAATTACATTTATTTCTATAATAACAAATAGAACTTTTTGAACGAAAGTTTAGATATTGCAAAACTAATAAAAGGAGCGCCGTAAATTATGTTTATAGATACATGTATAAGGTTTTAATTACTAGGAAAGAAATTTTGATTAATGAATAAATAACTCGAAATATAATGAATTATATACAAAAAGATCATGTGACTCTTTAAGTGACTTTCTTCTTAATACTGAAATTAACGTATTTGTAATCTTTATGTACGTTACTTTACATTGAAAATTACATGTTTTATTCATTATAAATTTTGAAAAATTACGACAATTGTGACATCTAGAAGAAAAAAATGTATACCTCCTGAAGTCTTTGCTGAGATAAATCATAGTCGAATGCACAGGACATCCAAGGTCGCCAGGCCATTACACAGATGTTAAAAATTTAATTCGCTATTATCCAATATATCGTAAATACGAAGCAATGCGACCAAAATTTTCCGTTTTAGATTTTATAAGTTTTGTGAGAAAATGTTGTAAAAATAATATGGTTTGAGTAATTTTTTGAAGTTTTTTTAAATAGCAACTTTACAAACAAAACTGTTCTTAAAACAAACAAGTCATAAAATTTGATTGCAACAACAACTATGTATAGTATTATAATTATTTTCGCCTTTGTGATGGACTTTAATTGGTATTAGTAATGATAAAACAACTTTTACTAATGAATACGATAGCTTCTTATTTGTTCAACAATATGACTCCGGAAAAGATCAAAAGAAACTAACGGGTGTATATCGTTCTGGTTGATTCTCCTGACAAGGTAATAATTAGAATAAACAACTACAACAATATGGCGCGTGCCGATGAAAAAGACGTATAACTCGCTAATTACATAGAATAAAAACCACGTTTTTTTAATTATATACTTAATTTTATATTTTCTTTCATTTAAGACGTCCTTTGTGCTATTTGCACCACTCTAACATGTCCTTAGTGCAGTTTATAGGTCCTTAGTGCACTAAGGAGGTCCTTTGCGGTATTTCTACACACCGGAACAGGGCAGAGTGAAAATTCTTCTTGCAAACCCCAAAAAGCAAAATAGACAAACAAAAAAACCATTCGTATGCAATTTTTCTTTATAAAAACAACCAATTTTTTTATGACTATTCTGAGATTAATCAGAAGGGTCCGCCAGTTCGAAAGACGTGATTAAAATAAACAAAAAATGTTTTCTTTACGCAGAGACATATTATATGTTAGCTTTCTTCAAATCAGAAATAACCGTTATGAAAACAGATTAATCTTTTTACTGTTGGCGAATACGAATATTGTATTTCCATAAACAAATTATTATATTACGTAAGAGATGTACCCTGAAGTTTTGTATAATAAACTTTAAGAATATTTATAATACTCATATCGACACTGAATGAGGACCCCGGTGTGTTACGCTTGTTTTGGGGCGTGGTGGTATTTAGACATCACGTGATAATTGGTATCGAGATGCTATCAAAATGGCGACATCCATCTATCGTTGACCGAATTTTAAAATCGATTTCATTCCCTTATCCAAGATAATAAAACGCTAATTACATATAAACATCCATATTTATACATCAGGAAAAAAATATAAAAAAATATTTTTTTGTGCGAAGTTTCCCTTTAACATGGAAGGTGGGGAGGGGTGTGTGTGCACTGGGGGTTATGCTATCCCACGGACTATTATAATTTGTGGTTTGGATACTTACGAAACTAAATACTAAAACTAATAAGGTATTAAGTCGAATGACATAATACCTGCTTATTAGTAACTTAAGGATCTGTAATTGGTATAACAAATATCTAATTTGTAGATAGTCCTGTTTACTGGAATCATACGCTCGCTTCTATTATAAAGTCGATATTTAAGGTTGTTCCTTTTATATTAACTATGTACAATATTTTTATGTTTAGATTAGTGTAATTACTACAATAATGGACTAATAAACCATGTCAGTACAGAAGCACTGACTACTGGGTGGATGATATACGACTAATAAACCATGTCAGTACAGAAAACACTGACTATTGGGTGGATGATATACGATTAATAAACCATTAAAAATTACGGGAAAAAAGTACAAAAAAAAAAGGAAAAAAATAGAAAAAAAAAAGGGAAAAAAAGGGGAATTTTTTTTTGAAAAAAGTGCGGGAAACCCACACCCGAAAAAAGGGGGGGAAATCGGTTGCGCATGCGTGTACCCAGGGTTCAACATTACCAACATTTTTGTACTACTAAGAAAAAAGCGCGGGAATGCACTTCCGGTCAAAAGGCATCACTAGGGCGGATATTGCGCAACTTCCGGTTGCGCATGCGTATAACGTACTTCGGTCATGTCACTTCCGGTCATGTGACTTCCGGTTGCTCCCCATTGCTCCAACGCAAATATGGTTTTGTAACCTACTCATGTCAGACTACTGGGTGGATGATATACGACTAATAAACCATGTCAGTACAGAAGCACTGACTACTGGATGGATGATATACGACTAATAAACCATGTCAGTACAGAAAACACTACTGGGTGGATGATATATGACTAATAAACCATGTCAGTACAGATAACACTGACTACTGGGTGGATGATATACGACTAATAAACCATGTCAGTACAGATAACACTGACTACTGGGTGGATGATATACGACTAATACACCATGTCAGACTACTGGGTGGATGATGTACGACTAATAAACCATGTCAGACTACTGGGTGGATGATATACGGCATATGCAAACACGAATGACAGTCCAAAACCCATTTTATGTTGCATTTTGCTTGTTAGAAGAATAAGATGACCATTATGATATTAAGATCGTCTAAAATTTAGTTATCCATTTCTGGTAGATTCCATTAGTGAAATAAAATCTAGACTTGAAACATATGGTGATTATCTGTATGATATATACCAATAATTATCCTATAAGTCTGAACACAATTTAGAAAATCACAACTTATGTATCAACAAATATGAACAATCACAATATCAATTTTACGCACCAGGTTCGTAACCTCTCCAAGGCACGAATCAGAATAGTCACAATTTTTATTTATTGTATATCATCTATTGAATAACGGACCTACGGTAGTTAGTGGGGTTTCATGTTGCTCAATCTTGATATTATTTTTCTTTGTAGTGTTTTGAGAACCATTGATTGTTTTTTTTCTGTTTTTTTTCTTTTGTCATTTGTATTGTCTGTCCTTCGAATTACGGCTCCTGATTAACCACTGATTACACTCAGAGAGCCGTGCAATAATCAACTACCTAGATGTGATATTACATGGCTTCATGTTACACATCATTTATACCACGGTTTTCCGAGTTAAACATCTACCGTTTCAATTGTGCTTGGTGGTTTCTTTTGTAACAGATTTAACCATAAATTGGAATCCATAAAATCACAGCACACAAGTCAGCAGTCGGGGGAGCGATATTAGTTCCTTTTGGAATTCCAACAATTCGGTAAAATTTGATAGGTCAACCATAAGTGCTATCTTACAATATTGTGTGTATTCAAGTGCATTTGCAAGATCATCATTTTAACGTCACTGAAAAAATATTTGTACTCGTTACATCATATGCAGTCACAGCTAGTTTTACGGAAGCATGATTGATCTATATAAGAGAAGTTTCAGTGGAAGAGTGGTATATACAAGGAACAAATGGAATAACAGTAACCAGAACTAAACGGACAATAACAATGGTGGTACAAGGGGGCGTAATGCGTTTGACCTCACTCTTACCAGATAGTGTTCAGTATCGGAGTCAGTTCGCTGATATTGAGATCAAAGGGATAATGTCTAAATTACATAAAGTGAGAGCAGAAGAACGTTAAAACGTGAAATAAAAACCGAAAACACGAAGGATCGCAGAACGAAAATAAAAATAAAAATTGATCAATTCTCATGCCTTTACTTCATGTGATAATTCCTTTTTGTTTATTACTTAGAGACGAACCTTTTGTGACACTCTTACACACCTACAACTTCTAAGAAATAAATCCAGTTAAAATGTTAGACAATCTGGTCGTTTACCCTTGTCATCTGTTTTTTAATTTATTTTTGATGGTTAATAGTGTAATTTTTAGATTCATCGTAGCGGGTTGTCATTTTGCAGTTGTTAGCTGCGAAACAATAGGTGAAAGGAATGATTTTTATAACAAAAAATACACAATTTCGGTGGTAACATAATTAAGGTTAAGTGGAAGAGATCCAGCCATAAATCAAAGTATTCTTCTAATGTACACTTTCCTGGCTCATGCATTTTACCAAAAATCGCTCACCCATTCTCTCATTTGAGAAAATCATCTCATTATTTCGAAATCCCCGTAGAACGGAAAATAATAATGTTCAAGATTGATTGATTGGTGTTTAACGCCAACTTAATCAGTGATATCGTGGTAATATAGAAGAAGGTTGCTCAAAGTTGATTGAAGAACAACTGGACGGAAAATTAAAAAAAAACGGATAACACGTTGAACGAGAAATAAAATAGGTCAAACAAATGCACGAAAATAACCCTGTACATAAATATACCAGTTTCAATAAAGACCAGGAAGTCCATAAAAAATCCAAAAATAAACAGTTCTATCGTGTTAATTGATTTTTATAGAAAACATCAATGCCAAGTTACCGTTTCAAGGTAACTAAACAGAACATTAGTATTGAAACCATTAATAATCAATGGATGATGAAATTCGGTAATACGGCGATATAGCACGTAAAGATGGAATAAAGGAAGTTATTATAAAGTTTCTTTAATAACCGGTTTGGAAACTATGTAACAAAGTAGTAAAATAGACAATCAATTCCACAGAGCGTTATTATATTTTAATTTAGCATTAGTTTGTGTCATTGATGGAAAGCCATTTAAAGAACAGTGCCTATCCCCACTTAAGTTGTGAGTTCCACCCCCGTTCATGGCGAGGTCTACTCGATACAACATTATGTGATAATGTTTGTCAGTGACTTGCGACAGGGCACTCTGGGTTCCTCCACCAATAAAACTGACCACCACGATATAACTGAAATATTATTGAAAGTGGCGTTAAATACCATAAACCTAACCTAACCATTGATGGAAAACCATTTAAAGAATATTTTGAGAAAATCTTGTCTGTTTTATCACATACGAGCAAATTCCTTCAACTAAGCTAGAACGTTGACATGTTTGAACATCTGTGATCTGTAAAAAAATCCCCAGAATCAGATTAAATGTCGATCAGAAAGTAATTTAATGTGAAGTAAATAAATGGATATAAAGAAACTAAAGAAAATGAAAACAACATGTCAACATTTAATAGAATTCTCATCATTCAAACACACACTGATAAGTCGAAAATCAATAATTGTTAAAACTCTTCTTGATTACGTTTTCTGGCAATGAACTCACAAAACATAAAAAAGTTATCTTTTTTGTTTGTTTTGGTAATGAGTAAGTTGGCCTATTGCCCTACCTGGACTAACGATTTATGTTAATCAGTATTATCCTACCATGTTGAAAGTGGCGTTAAACACCACAACCTTATTCATTTATTCAGGTATAGTTTTTTTGGCTGTCAAGAAAAAGAAACCAGTGTGAATGAAGCTAGACCGCAATTCTAGCCCGTCGAAACTGCTAGCCCGCAATTCTAACGACTGCGTTCGACCACTCGTCTCGAGAATGCTTTATATAATCATATTTTGCAATTGTTGCAAATTTATTATATGTTTTAAGAATAACCTTGTAACATAGTTATAAAAGAAAAGAGGTTTCTCCTATCTGCAAACATATAGTCTGTGCACATAGCGCACAAAGGAATATATTAACAACTCAGAACTCAATGTCATGTGCAAGCTAGGTATAAGAACATCCAAATCAAACAACGAGATTCAACTTCCCGTCTGAAGCTCTTATATATACCTATTATATGACATTGAGTCATGTGTGGGTAATTTCCTTGTTTGTGCGTTACTTTGGCCTATGTGGTTTAACGGTAAGAAAAAAAAGGGGAGTTGTTTTGGAAGTTATGTCGTTTTCCGTACATACGAGAAATTCCAACTCAGTTTTTAACCTGGAAGCTCTTATAAATAGATAGCATATGACATTGAGTCCTGGGTGGGTTATTTCCTCGTTTGCCTGTTACATAGCCATTTGTGGAATATTTGTTCAACTGTAGGAAAAGGAAGCTTCTTTCGGAAGTTATGGCGTTTTTCGTACCGAAGAGAAGTTCCTAGCTAGTGATTTATTTGGAACATTTTATCTATACCTATCAGATGATGACATTGAGTCCTGGGTGAGTAATTTCCTCGGGCGATAGTTGGTGTTTAGGGGAACAATAAACTTGCGATTACCCGAATATCCAGTCAATAAGTTGTTTTTTTTATTATTCCGAACAACATAATATAATGGACAGACACTGAACCTGTTCGTCATGCTTGTTATTGTCGTCTGTGGGTTTCGGGATTTTAGCTTTGCATAGGAAAAATTCCAATAATTTTGTAGTTCCTTTACCGTGTTTCCTCCAATAAATCAAGAGTATTCAAAATTCCGCGAAAATATATCGCGTCTCCGGTGAATAGCACATGGGAGGTGAATAGTTCATTGCACGGTTTAACCAGTAATTAAAATATTTATGAACATGTCTTATTAATAAGAAAACTTCAGCTGGGATATAACAAAGTTATAAAATAGCTGTCAAGATAAAAAAAACATTAATTATATAAAGATCACTTCCCATTATCTTTCCAACTAAGATGATTTTCTTCCATTTTCTGAATTTCTGTAAATATGGCTTGGGGATATGTTTGTCAATTTCGACTTATGACTTATTTCTTAGCATACTTGTAAGCTGACAAGTAAAATGTAAAATTATGAAATTAAAGCTGTTGCAGTATTTGTATATATATTTTTAAT
This sequence comes from Bathymodiolus brooksi, assembly GCA_963680875.1. Classification (NCBI taxonomy): domain Eukaryota; kingdom Metazoa; phylum Mollusca; class Bivalvia; order Mytilida; family Modiolidae; genus Bathymodiolus; species Bathymodiolus brooksi. The sequence goes on from OY804575.1 coordinate 64,074,601, forward strand.
TATTGAAATAATCCTATAAATTTAGTTTTTTTAAATATTTTTGTTCAAAGTAAAATAGTGAATTCATTTTGTATTGAATATTATTGATTTTCCCAACTTGCATATATTAATTATTAAATCGTTATTCCTGACATTGAGAATGCAAAATGACAGGAAACTCTGAAAATATAAATGAAAATTCTTTACCGTCAATCACAAAAGACTGAATCAATTAGAAATAAGGTTATGAATAATATGTAAAATTGTATGTTGTTCGTTGTATAATCGCTCTAATATGCTCAAAATGTCAATGGAAACAATTGTCATATGCAGGTCAAGCGGAATTGTTAATATACACATCAATGGTTTAACTCAATATCACTATAATGCAATCTAAAACACTACAACTGATGAATATTGGTTTCATTAAAAATAAGTTGTTTGGAGCAGTTTAAGTTGTAATCTAGCCTCAAATAAATACTCCCTTTAACCTAATTATTATAAATGCTTATCAATAGATCTAGCTAATAATTATCTTCATCGTAAACGTAGGGTTTGATGATCACTTCCTGGTCGGTGCCAGACACGATTTTTCAATACAAGATTAATGACAGTACCGGTACATATTTTTATGGGTAGTATTTTCGTCCTCGGTTTTATCAGACATATTATGTTATAGTTAGTGAGTGGTTGTTGACTCAGGAATTTTTCAGCTATATTATGGCGAGAACAATTTAATTTTCAATGAGATAATGATGAGGTCCGCTTTGTACTACACCAACAGACTTTAGTTAGATATTTATAGTGCTAGCTCACTGAAACAACAGTCCACAAAGAGCCATGTCGCCCCTCTCAGACACATTATCCTGATTCCGAGCCTTGCTCCATCTCCTTAATGTTGTGTGCTTAGCGGAGAATCAACAAATACCAACTGTATAGAGTCTTTGGTTTGATCCGATCGGGTCTCGAACCCATGATCTACAACACTCGAGGCGAGCACGCTTACCATTATGCCATCTATGCGGTATTGTTTTATATGTTTCTGGTTTAACTGATTACGTCAAAACTACTAAATTTTCAATTTTATTTTTTAAACAAATTAAGACCGTTTTGATTTAGGAGAAAATGTTGCACGAATTTTAATCAGATATCATTGTATATAATTCGTTAAAATATAAAGACGTATTCATGATGTTGTGCATCGTTCGTCAACATGTTAAATAATAAAACATGCATCTACAAAGATAAAATGGCAATTAGAGCTAACAGTACAAAATCACAATCCGGATAGACAAGCTAATTATTAAAATCAAAGCTGACATGACAAGAGTATGGACAACACCAACTCAACACACAATATAATAATTAAAGGAGCTTAATCTTTGCTTGTTAGAAATACATTGAAACAATCGTTTGGGTGGGTTCATTGTTCTCTCGAAATGTTTGGACGTGAAATCAACAAGGACCAGAGGAACTTTGATCGAAAACCGAATTATTATATCTTAATTATTCCCCATATTCCGTTTGAAATATTGGATACAATCGTTCCTTAGTGGTATAGATATGACAAGTATTTCTACATGAATAACCTGTGTACATGTAGGTTGTTATTTCAACCATAGGATGACATTTGATTGTCATTTTACAGACAAATAAATAACCATTATATATGACAACATTTTTTTCCTATCTCAAGAAGATTGATTGATTGGTGTTTAACGCCAACTTTAGCAGTATTTCAGCTATAGCATGGCCTAGAGGTAATATTACTCAAATTTCAAGGATATACATTTGATTGCTGTTATTCCTGCTATTAGTATGCGGCTTTCAGATTAGTTGATATAGTTCTCCGATTTCCTCCATCAATAAAACTGACCGCCACGATATAGCTGAAATATTGTTGAAAGTGGCGTTAAACACCATAACCCTAACCCAGATTAGTTGACACTAGGTAAAAAAATCGAAGATTGGAAGAAAGCTTTGGATGATAATAAATTTATTGCAGCAATTCTAATGGATATATCAAAAGCATTTGACTGTCTCCCACACAATTTATTAATGCTAAAATTGGAAGCTTATGGTCTCTCAGAAAATTCTTTAAATCTGTTAAAAAGTTATTTAGAAAACAGAAGACAACGCATTAAAATTGGTAATAACTACAGTGAATGGGATACATCAAAGGGGTTCCACAGGGGTCAATCATAGATCCAGTTCTATTTAATGTTTTTATAAATGACATTTTTCACTTTGTTCAAGATAGTACTATTTATAATTATGCAGATGACAATACCCTTTCTTATTCTGATACTAATATAAATACAGTAGTTAAAACTTTAGAAAATGATAGCATAAACTTAATAGACTGGTTTTCCAAAAACTTAATGAAAGCAAATCCGGATAAATTTCAGGCTATTGCCATTGGTCCTAAAACAAATAGACACAATTTATCTTTTGATTTAAAAGGAAATAAAATTACATGTGAAGAAAATGTTAAACTTTTAAGTATAACCGTTGATTCCCATCTAAATTTTGATAAACATATATCAGAAATTTGTAAAAAAAAAAGCATCCCAACAATTAAATATCCTTAAACGAATAGGTAAATATTTAAACAGATTAGGACGCTTTACCATTTACTACTCCTTTATTCTTTCAAATTTTAGTTACTGCCCGGTAACATGGCACTTTTGCAGCGAAAAAAATCCTAAAAAATTTGAAAAAATCCAGGAAAGAGCTCTCCGTTTCATTTATGAAGACTATGAAAATACTTATGAAAATTTACTTATAAAATCTAAATTGCCATCTTTAAAAATTCGAAGATTAAGAACTATTGCAGTTGAAACATTCAAAATTATCCATAAACAAAGTCCAAGCTATCTTCATGATTTAATTTCAATTAAAGATCAAAAATATAATTTTAGGCATCAAGATAAAGCAGTTTTACCTAGAGTACGCACAACAAGGTATGGTTTAAATTCTTTTCGGTATAATGCTGTACAAATCTGGAATGAGCTGCCGAATCACTTTAGACAAGAAACATCATTAGAACATTTTTAAAAATATAATTCACACATGGAACGGCAGCTCATGCTAGTACAGTGCATGCAGATGACCTTTAAATTTTTATTTCTAAATTTTCATGCTTTTAAATATTTTTTATTATTTTATTATTTTCTGTTGTTGCTTAAATGCATGAGTCTCTTATTTTTTAGCTTGCTTTTGTTCAGTTGATATCTGCTTCTGTAACTTGTGTCTATATTGAATTGCATAAATTGATGTATGTTTTTAGTTAATATGTTTGTATGCATGATTGTATGTGTTGTTATATACCATAGTCGATTATAAAAGCTCATTAGAGCTTGTGTTATATGTATGATTTATATCGACTCTAAATAAAGCTTTGAATTGAATTGAATGTATCATCCACATTAATTCTTCTAACCATCCCAAATACCTCATCCTTTAATTTCTAAACAATGTTAAGAAACACTTGTTAGACAAGATTAATAGGTTTCTAAAACGAAATCACAACAGATAACCTGTCCGGTATAGTACAAATGTATTGATCTGGTACATGTAATTGAGAATATTTTCTAAACTTGACAAGATTCATAAAGTTGATATTGGTCCCTGAATGGTCATTCAGTCCTTCATAAGTGGGTTCTTAACACAAGATGCGGAGGATAACAAACTTCGTAGTTTGATATAAGAAGATTAATAATAAATATTTGGATATCTTCCCATAGTGTCTTAGGTTATCCCATAATATAAAGGCAGATGTCTTGGATGAAACCTTTTGAACTAGTCTGTCCAACAAACACACATATATGCTTTTTGGTATATTAAATAAATGGTAATTAATATCCCCATATATAATTCCATTATATCCTTTAGTTACGGTAGAGAAGCTGTTTTTGTCGTGATTGCATAGAGGCTGAATTTAGATCTTCATATTCAATCAGTACCTATCGCCACTAAAGTTGAGTTCAAAACCCGCTCAGGCGAGGTGCACTTGATACAACATTATGTGATAAAGTTTGTCAGTGACTTGCGACAGGTCGGTGGTTTTCTCCGCTTTCCTCAACTAATAAAACTGACCGCCACAAAATAACTGAAATATTGTTGAAAGTGTCGTTAAAAAGTGTGTGTGCTCAAATTAGTCAACAGCTTGCAGCAGGTCTGTGGGTTTCCTCCACTAATAAAACCCAAGAAATTGTGAACAATTCCAGCAATATCAACAAAATGAACAATTACCTCTCACCTCAAGCCATTGAATATCAAACACACAACATACATGGTGTGGCAATCCAGGTCCTGGCTGGGGACAGGAACAAAAATGTGGCAGGTTTAAACCTGTAAATGGTATTTTTTCAAAATTTAAGGGACACATTTCCAGAATGTAATTAGTGGTAAAGTTTGAAATCAATCTTGGGTGCCGTTTATGATCCCTTGGACATGTAGAAATTTCAAATGATTTGCTTCAGGGGGAACTAAAGTAGCATAGCATAACATGAGAAATTTTTATTTTTTCGGAAAATCAAGGGGCATATCTTGAACTTGGCATGCCTTTTATGATTCCAGATCTTGTGTATGAACTCCAAATGATTTACTTATGAGAAACGTAAGTTATTAAACACCAAAATTTGTAGTTTTTATCAAATGGAGTGGAATAAATCGAGAATAGGAAGTGGTTATTAAGACAGAAATCAAACTTGACATTCCTTTATGGTCTCTGACCTTGTGCATACAAATGATTTGCTTATGGAGAACTAAAGTTATTGAGCGGAAACCAGATGCAGGACAGACATGGATTTTTCTTAATGTCCCCGAGACTTAGCAGGGGGAGGGGGCATACAATTATAATGGAAGATACTGTGATTGCTGAGCTAGAAAGTTGATCTTGTCACTAAATTCTTCAGTATTGTAGATATACATGTACATACTTTTTATTGCTATATGATCAACTTTAATTCCTACATTTTTATGATAAATAATTTACTTCTGGTCTCTCATGGAAGCTATTAATGTCTAAGATGTTTTGACTAATTGATATCAAATCTATTTCTGGTAGGAATATTAAGTGTTTTTTTATCCCTATGCTAATGGTTAGAACTGTTAGGGTTAGTGTTGTGGTTTTTAATGCCACTTTCAACAATATTTCCGTTATATGGTGGCAGTAAGTTTTATTGGTAAAGGAAACCGCATTACCCTGAGAAAACCACTGACTTGCTGCAAGTCACTGACAAACTTTATCACATAATGTTGTATCGAATACACCTCGCCCGAGCTGAGCGGTATTCGAACTCACAACATTAGTGGTGATCGTCACTGATTGCACAGGTAGTTGCAAATCCATCTACCATACGATCACGACCACCACAGCCTCTATGTTACAACCAAGATTTGACCTTCTGAGGTAGTACTCAGTCAACTATGATAAGGTCCTTGACTAAGAGCATTCACTGATCCTACTATTGTACTATCCATGTTTATGCTGGCATTATTTTGTGATGGTGTGTTGTCTTTAGAGAAGCAAACCTGGTTAAGTTTTTTGTTGTTTACTAACTTTTGTTTGGTCACCATCTAGATATCAAGAGATCTATTAACCCACATTTTTGTGTCTATCACCAGCCATGATCTAGATTTACACCCGATTCTGCTGTTGTCATTTCTTTGTTTAGACATGTCATGTTTGACAGAGGAGTAGTTTTGTTGATGTGCTTGGTAAATATTGACAACAATTAAATTACTGTTTTAACATTTTATTTTCAATAGTGAATATCAGCCTGACTACAGATAAAAGAATCACATGGGAGATCTGATGATAGGCAAGTAGAAATATTTTATTTCTTCTTTTCATATTTGAATATGGCACTTGTTGGACCCTTTTAGTTGAGTTTATCTCGGAAACCATCAGAAATAAATAAATCTGTCATCATAGTACAGGAATCTCCCAGCACAATCAATTCAAACAAACAAAAAACTTGCATCAAAATTGCATGAGATTTAAAACATTCTATATATAACTTAGAAAAATGTGAAATTTCAGAATTTAGACCCCTTCTAGAAATATAAAATAGTTAACTTTTTTATGGTCCATCAATAATCCATAACGATTATCATTTTGCAAAAATCTGCATTAAAAATTTGACGAAAAAAAGTTAAAATTTTGAAATTCCTCCCCGTTTTGGCCACTTTTATATAAAAAACGGTATTAAATAGTTACATAATAATGCTATGCATTTTTCTGAAAGGGATTTTCCTAAGGACCTCATTAAAAAAAATCTCATCAAAATCAGATAGGCATTAAACTCTCCATGTGTCAAAAACAGGAACACCCATTTCTGCACCTTAGGGCCTCTTGTTTGGACATAAATGCGGCTACAATACTTATAAAATATATGTCAACCGACAAGCAGTGCCAAGGATATTTATGTTTAAAATTAAGTAGGATCTGTAAACTAGAACCAAAGTTATCCCCCGGAAATCATTTTGTCGACAGACAGACGAGGACAACAGACCCATAAAGCATAATAGGATGGTAAAATTATTGCAGTCATATACAAAAAGTACATATTAGATTTTAGAAATTTGTCACCCAAGTCCAAAAATACTGTCAAACATAATAAATAACAATTACAGACAATTATTAAAGCATCAATTATAGTATTACAATGCAATATTTGTGTATTATAGAATTTTATTGGCTAAAGTATTGCGTAAAATTAACAACCTACAATGTAGATGTGGTAACTAAGGGTTATATTTTGAAAACACAAGCCACCATATTGAATTCTTAAAATACACATTAGATAAATATAATATAACAAAATATAAGAATATTGTTTGTCTCAAGAACTAGTTTTAATGAGATTTTATTCACTTTTGAAGTGTTATGATAATGAAAAATACATTCAATGTATAACATTTACTCTGGAAACAAACATATCACAACATGTCTTCACTATGACATTATATGTGCTGAAGACTTCAAAAATACATTTCACACAATTAAAGTTTATGTCAATTTAAAACCACAATTTTTTTGCATTGCATTTGAATTAAGATCACTGCATTGTATTTTAAGCTTTGCTGACATCAATCTTGGTTTTACTGTTGCTAATATATGTTTACCTAGTGCTGCTAGGCACCGGTAGGTAAACTCAATTTGCGATAGTAAAACAGGTAATAAATGAAAGTAAAGAAATAGGACTAAATATGTCTGCTATTGGTTACAACCCTTGCAGGATGAATCAAATATCCAACTTGCTCGGACAGGAAGTAAACAAGTGCCTTTTGATTGGGGAATGCCCCACTTGTTGAACTCTGTTTCACCTCATTTATTATCTCCCTTTTTCCTTGTGGCAATCAAAGATATTCTACCATCCAAGTACCACCATTTACCTATATGATTTATTGCATACAAACATTTTCAAACCTAGTCAAGAACATAGCTGAAACACTCAACAATAGACAATCATCAAATCTATCTTTTATTTTCTTTAAATAGCATATTTATCACAAACACAAGTCGAATTTCAGCCTATTCAAACCTGTCATTTTAAGAATTTTTTATTTTCAATAAAATGTACTAGCTTGCTAGGGTTGAAAGTGGAACTGGTATATATATTGTAAAAGATATCCAAGGATTATCCAAAAGTCATGTTTTGTTTAAATTGGTCGAGTGGAATCAGATAAGAAGATTTAAATATGAAACACCACCTTCATAATACTGTGTAAATTATGTTTTAGATATTGCATTAATACAGTGGATGTAGTATTTGTGATCTAAAATTAGATTTGCAGTTACTTAATCTCATTTTATCTTAGGAAATGTTTATTTGAAATTACATCCCATTGAAATAATCTGTTCATCATTTTCTTAAGTATGACAAATTGTTTGATTCATTCAATGTCAATATCCTTTGATAATGAGAAATACAAGGTAAAAAATGCTAAAGTTCTTTTTTTTTTTATTCAAACAGCATAATCTAGTAATTTTTTCATTAACCAAATTTTCATACTTTTAAAATGATACTGTGTAAACAAAGCTTTTGTGTCTATTTTCAATAAAACTTTTGTTCCATTTTGATTTATCAATAATATTGAAGATCCTAATTTTAAAACTGCAGTTGTGTTTTTGTTTAAAAATCATTTTAATTCAAAGTATCAAACATGTAGTTATAAAGCTTTCAAATAAATCTATTTTTTTTTAACAAAAGCAACTTAAAATGTCACGTACAGACATCATAGCACAAATCTAACCAACAATAAGTTTAACAATTTGTCAATTTTCAGAATTGTATCTTGAAACAGTGATATCACTTTCAGTCCTCGAAATAAAAATTTGAATTTACTGGTTCGAATCAAATTCTTGAATTTATTTTTATATAGTTCTAAATAAATACTGAAAAAGTTACTGGTCTGAACTAAGTTTTACTGGTCTTGGGCCCCAAAGACTGGTGCTCATTGCGAGGACTGCACTTTAATATCAAAATGTTATTTATTCAAACTTAAAACAGTTGGTATGAAATCAGCTTTTTCTACAAAATCTATAAAACATATATTAATTCCTTGAAGTCCAGCACATTTGTCTTTTAACCACATAACTACTCTTGGGGCCACTTTGTCGGCAAACACATTATGCAAACTGCTGTTCAAATGTGCCATTATTGTCCCTGCCCCTGGGGTAAGTATACCTTGTACCACATGAAACTGACTGGGAGATCTGTTTGCTTTGTAACTCTGTTCTAAAAATGTTATAAGATCATGTGCACCTGTAGTATTGGCCCACGGTGCTATAATAGACACACTGGGCCAAAACATCATATTGTCTTTAACAACTTGATTTTGATAGAGAACAATCACCTGCAGACCAGATTCCCACATCATTTCTAAAGTAACACTATCCATGTCCAAATGTGGACAAAGTTTAGCCCTAAACTTTTCTGTGATTAAATCTATCAATATTTCATGATTATGTGCATCCATTTCATAAAAATGGTTGAAATCGAGTAGAATTATCTCCCTTGGATGTTGTTCCATGAATGATTTGATTTCATTTAATCCTGTTTCAACTGACATGCCGTATAAAGAATGTAAGAAATGAGTTCCGCTCTTGTCCTTCCTTGTGGCTACTCTTAAATCAAAGTATCTAACACCATGTTCTAACTGTTGACGGAATGTAAGAGACTGAGTAACAGACCATTCTTTCAATACCGATTTCCCAGTGTCACCAAACATTGAAATGATTGGCCTGATGTCTGCTTTGTCTGGACCAATTTCTGAGCTTACATCCAGTTCATAAGTATACGAGTTATGACTTCCTGAAAAACAAATTATGTGAAAAATTACACAATTGTATATTACAGTCAAACATGCTTTAGTGAACACTTCTATTAAGCAATAACTTGTATTATGTGACCTTAATTTCATTTTCCTTTCACATTGCATTTCATATTAAATAAACCTTTATTTAGTGACCACCTGTCTTTGACATTGATATGATTTATTAGATATAGTTATTACTAAAATTTACAGTTCCTAAATAATGTAATTATTAATAAAACTAAGGTTCTCCTCCCCTCAGGTATAGGTGACCTTAGTCAATTTTGTCTATCCTGTTTAGGCCCTTTGGTTTTATTGCTCCCAAAAGTTTAAATTATTTGGCTTTTCAATCTTTTGATTTTGAACATACCTGATGAAGTTTATTCCGGAAACGTGTCATGTGCACTAAATTTGATATCTACATTTTTATCATGTGACCATATTTCAATGTTTCCTTTGGAAGGTCACATAAGACAGGTTTGACTGTATATTCAGTAAAGTATTGCACAGACTTTGTCTCATTAAAATTAAAATTGGAATAGACAATTTTTTAATTGTAGCTTTTCAATGATTATATTAAGCAACTTTCCTAATAAAATTAGAGAAATTGATCTGGTGATCACAGATACCCCCGCATTCCAAATTTGGTTGAGCGTTACATTTATTTTCATCCAGAAACCTTTAAAGTCCCTATCTTCTAAGAGAAAAAGGGCCATAATTCATGAACGGTAAATGTCAATTTCACCATAATCGAAATTAATCTGTATTTTATGGTACATTGCATTGTGTTAAAGTTTGAAAAGATTTGGTTGAGTTGTACCTTAAATCTCATCCGGAAACCTAGAAAGTCCCTATTTTCTAAGAGAAAAAGGGCCATAACTTATGAATGGTAAATGTGAAATACACCATAATCAAACTTAACCTGTATTTTATGGTACTAGTATACAGCATTGTGTTAAAGTTTGTAAAGATTTGGTTGAGTCGTACCTTAAATATCATCCGGAAACCTAGAAAGTCCCTATTTTCTAAGAGAAAAAGGGTCATAACTTATGAATGGTAAATGTGAAATACACCATAATCAAATTTAACCTGTATTTTATGGTCCACAGCATTGTGTTAAAGTTTGAAAAGATTTGGTTGAGCGGTACTTTAAATATCATTCGGAAACCTAAAAAGTCCCTATTTTCTAAGAGAAAAAGGGTCATAACTTATGAACGGTAAATGTGAAATACACCGTAATCGAACTTAACCTGTATTTAATGGTCCACAGCATTGTGTTAAAGTTTGAAAAGATTTGGTTGAGCCATACTCTAAATATCATCCGGAAACCTAAAAAGTCCCTATTTTCTAAGAGAAAACGGGCCATAACCCATGAATGGTATATGTGAAATACACCGTAATCAAATTTAACCTGTATTTTATGGTACACAGCAATGTGTGAAAGTTTGAAAAGATTTGGTTGAGCGGTACTTTAATTATTATCCGGAAACCAAAAGTGTGATGGACGGACATGAGGATCCCTATATACCCCTCGACTCTCGTCGAGCGGGGGTATAACAAATATAAAATGGCATTAAAGGGTATATATTTTTAACTTGGAGGAAGCTAAATGTCAACTTTCATTAAGATATGTAATATTGTTCTATATATGATCAGTCATTACAGTACAACTATAATGGGAATCTTGAAATCTGAGGTTTTATTTAGAATTAACCATCTTTTGCCAAATTATCATCAAAACAATAATGAAAAGGCAAATTCAATTTCATCAATAAAAATTGTATTTCAAACAGAACTACATGTAGATGATATATACCGGTATATGTTTACAGGAAATCAAGTAGAGACTGATATGGTAATTACTACCAGACTCTGAGACATATGGACCGATATGATAATAATTATCAACCTCTAACATTTTAATATTATATAAAAGGTAAAAAGGTAAAATATATATCACCAATCCACACAAATGATTAAAAATATCTAATTCATCTAAAAATAAAACTTAAAATATAATTATTAAATGAAATTTTCATGCCACTTAATCAAATGTTGATAGTTGTCAATCAAGGATAACCCATGAAAGCCTTACAGCTTATTTCCAATGGGGTCCTTTACAAGTAATAGCTTAAGTGGATATTTAAGGTAAATCCTTAAAAGTCTGTTTACATGATCAAAGTTTTTGTCAAAAACTTGGTCAAAGTTTTTTCAAGGAAAATTTGCTCAAAGAAAACTTTGTCAAAGTTATCCCGTTTACACGATGAAAGTTTGATCAAAGCTTATATCCCAAGTTACCTTTCAGTGGTAAATTGAAAGACAAATAAAATAGCTGAATTAGATCTTGATTCCGAAAAGATGTTTTGATTGGTCAATTCCCATCAAAGTCTGTCAAAGTTTTTGGAAAAATAGGATGGGTTTCTATTCTGTCAAAAGTCCATCAAAGTTCTTTCACAAAGTTTTTGATGCAGGTTTACACGATCAAAGAACTTTGTCAAAGAAAACTTTGATCGTGTAAATGGGCCTTAACAAGCGGGAATGTAGGATTACTTTTGTATTTTTGTCAATGCTTTTAGTTTTACAATCCTATAAAACTAATACTAATGTTATTAAATACAATTGAAATTATTAACATTTGTTTTAATCGACTGTTGTTATTGTATACATGTTGTTATTGGTTAAATGTTGTTATTGTATACATGTTGTTATTGGTTACATGTTGTTATTGTATACATGTTGTTATTGGTTAGATGTTGTTATTGTATACATGTTGTTATTGGTTACATGTTGTTATTGTATACATGTTGTTATTGGTTACATGTTGTTATTGTATACATGTTGTTATTGGTTACATGTTGTTATTGTATACATGTTGTTATTGGTTTTCTTGATGTTCAAATAATAGTTCTCAGAAGTGGGTTTGGTTGAATGGTGTGCTTAACTGACTGACAAAGTTTCAAATCTTAAAGTCACATGTCAACCTTTTGACCAAACATATTGGGCTATCTATATGAAATGAACACATAATGTAATTATATTAAATTACACATGATGGCATATTTGATGAAACATTTGCATAAATTATGTCTATACTAGATGCCCAACTATTTTGTAGAGCATGCTTGTGATGAAATGCTAGTATGAACCATAAATATAGAATTTTTTAACTTGTGGCAGATGGGTGGTTTTCTTAGGTTTCCTTCATAAAAAAAACTGACCGCCACGATGTAACTGAAATATTGTTGAAAGTGGCATTAAACCCCATAACCCTAACCCTATAATTATTTACATACCAGGTATTGCTAATTGGTTGAGAGGAACTGTGTGTAAATGTTCTGGTAATTAAGCAACTTTCCTAATAAAACTAGAGAAATTGATCTGGTGATCACAGATACCCCCGCATTCCAAATTTGGTTGAGCGTTACTTTTATTTTCATCCAGAAACCTTTAAAGTCCCTATCTTCTAAGAGAAAAAGGGCCATAAATCATGAACGGTAAATGTCAATTTCACCATAATCGAAATTAATCTGTATTTTATGGTACATTGCATTGTGTTAAAGTTTGAAAAGATTTGGTTGAGTTGTACCTTAAATCTCATCCGGAAACCTAGAATGTCCCTATTTTCTAAGAGAAAAAGGGCCATAACTTATGAACGGTAAATGTGAAATACACCATAATCAAACTTAACCTGTATTTTACGGTACTAGTATACAGCATTGTGTTAAAGTTTGAAAAGATTTGGTTGAGTCGTACCTTAAATATCATCCGAAAACCTAGAAAGTCCCTATTTTCTAAGAGAAAAAGGGTCATAACTTATGAATGGTAAATGTGAAATACACCATAATCAAACTTAACCTGTATTTTATGGTCCACAGCATTGTGTTAAAGTTTGAAAAGATTTGGTTGAGCGGTACTTTAAATATCATTCGGAAACCTAAAAAGTCCCTATTTTCTAAGAGAAAAAGGGTCATAACTTATGAACGGTAAATGTGAAATACACCGTAATCGAACTTAACCTGTATTTAATGGTCCACAGCATTGTGTTAAGGTTTGAAAAGATTTGGTTGAGCCATACTTTAAATATCATCCGGAAACCTAAAAAGTCCCTATTTTCTAAGAGAAAAAGGACCATAACTCATGAACGGTATATGTGAAATACACCGTAATCAAATTTAACCTGTATTTTATGGTACACAGCAATGTGTGAAAGTTTGAAAAGATTTGGTTGAGCGGTACTTTAATTATTATCCGGAAACCAAAAGTGTGATGGACGGACATGAGGATCCCTATATACCCCTCGACTCTCGTCGAGCGGGGGTATAACAAATATAAAATGGCATTAAAGGGTATATATTTTTAACTAGGAGGAAGCTAAATGTCAACTTTCATTAAGATATGTAATATTGTTCTATATATGATCAGTCATTACAGTACAACTATAATGGGAATCTTGAAATCTGAGGTTTTATTTAGAATTAACCATCTTTTGCCAAATTATCATCAAAACAATAATGAAAAGGCAAATTCAATTTCATCAATAAAAATTGTATTTCAAACAGAACTACATGTAGATGATATATACCGGTATATGTTTACAGGAAATCAAGTAGAGACATGGACTGATATGGTAATTACTACCAGACTCTGAGACATATGGACCGATATGATAATAATTATCAACCTCTAACATTTTAATATTATATAAAAGGTAAAAAGGTAAAATATATATCACCAATCCACACAAATGATTAAAAATATCTAATTCATCTAAAAATAAAACTTAAAATATAATTATTAAATGAAATTTTCATGCCACTTAATCAAATGTTGATAGTTGTCAATCAAGGATAACCCATGAAAGCCTTACAGCTTATTTCCAATGGGGTCCTTTACAAGTAATAGCTTAAGTGGATATTTAAGGTAAATCCTTAAAAGTCTGTTTACATGATCAAAGTTTTTGTCAAAAACTTGGTCAAAGTTTTTTCAAGGAAAATTTGCTCAAAGAAAACTTTGTCAAAGTTATCCCGTTTACACGATGAAAGTTTGATCAAAGCTTATATCCCAAGTTACCTTTCAGTGGTAAATTGAAAGACAAATAAAATAGCTGAATTAGATCTTGATTCCGAAAAGATGTTTTGATTGGTCAATTCCCATCAAAGTCTGTCAAAGTTTTTGGAAAAATAGGATGGGTTTCTATTCTGTCAAAAGTCCATCAAAGTTCTTTCACAAAGTTTTTGATGCAGGTTTACACGATCAAAGAACTTTGTCAAAGAAAACTTTGATCGTGTAAATGGGCCTTAACAAGCGGGAATGTAGGATTACTTTTGTATTTTTGTCAATGCTTTTAGTTTTACAATCCTATAAAACTAATACTAATGTTATTAAATACAATTGAAATTATTAACATTTGTTTTAATCGACTGTTGTTATTGTATACATGTTGTTATTGGTTAGATGTTGTTATTGTATACATGTTGTTATTGGTTAGATGTTGTTATTGTATACATGTTGTTATTGGTTAGATGTTGTTATTGTATACATGTTGTTATTGGTTACATGTTGTTATTGTATACATGTTGTTATTGGTTACATGTTGTTATTGTATACATGTTGTTATTGGTTACATGTTGTTATTGTATACATGTTGTTATTGGTTTTCTTGATGTTCAAATAATAGTTCTCAGAAGTGGGTTTGGTTGAATGGTGTGCTTAACTGACTGACAAAGTTTCAAATCTTAAAGTCACATGTCAACCTTTTGACCAAACATATTGGGCTATCTATATGAAATGAACACATAATGTAATTATATTAAATTACACATGATGGCATATTTGATGAAACATTTGCATAAATTATGTCTATACTAGATGCCCAACTATTTTGTAGAGCATGCTTGTGATGAAATGCTAGTATGAACCATAAATATAGAATTTTTTAACTTGTGGCAGATGGGTGGTTTTCTTAGGTTTCCTTCATAAAAAAAACTGACCGCCACGATGTAACTGAAATATTGTTGAAAGTGGCATTAAACCCCATAACCCTAACCCTATAATTATTTACATACCAGGTATTGCTAATTGGTTGAGAGGAACTGTGTGTAAATGTTCTGGTAATTAAGCAACTTTCCTAATAAAACTAGAGAAATTGATCTGGTGATCACAGATACCCCCGCATTCCAAATTTGGTTGAGCGTTACTTTTATTTTCATCCAGAAACCTTTAAAGTCCCTATCTTCTAAGAGAAAAAGGGCCATAAATCATGAACGGTAAATGTCAATTTCACCATAATCGAAATTAATCTGTATTTTATGGTACATTGCATTGTGTTAAAGTTTGAAAAGATTTGGTTGAGTTGTACCGTAAATCTCATCCGGAAACCTAGAATGTCCCTATTTTCTAAGAGAAAAAGGGCCATAACTTATGAACGGTAAATGTGAAATACACCATAATCAAACTTAACCTGTATTTTACGGTACTAGTATACAGCATTGTGTTAAAGTTTGAAAAGATTTGGTTGAGTCGTACCTTAAATATCATCCGAAAACCTAGAAAGTCCCTATTTTCTAAGAGAAAAAGGGTTATAACTTATGAATGGTAAATGTGAAATACACCATAATCAAACTTAACCTGTATTTTATGGTCCACAGCATTGTGTTAAAGTTTGAAAAGATTTGGTTGAGCGGTACTTTAAATATCATTCGGAAACCTAAAAAGTCCCTATTTTCTAAGAGAAAAAGGGTCATAACTTATGAACGGTAAATGTGAAATACACCGTAATCGAACTTAACCTGTATTTAATGGTCCACAGCATTGTGTTAAGGTTTGAAAAGATTTGGTTGAGCCATACTTTAAATATCATCCGGAAACCTAAAAAGTCCCTATTTTCTAAGAGAAAAAGGACCATAACTCATGAACGGTATATGTGAAATACACCGTAATCAAATTTAACCTGTATTTTATGGTACACAGCAATGTGTGAAAGTTTGAAAAGATTTGGTTGAGCGGTACTTTAATTATTATCCGGAAACCAAAAGTGTGATGGACGGACATGAGGATCCCTATATACCCCTCGACTCTCGTCGAGCGGGGGTATAACAAATATAAAATGGCATTAAAGGGTATATATTTTTAACTTGGAGGAAGCTAAATGTCAACTTTCATTAAGATATGTAATATTGTTCTATATATGATCAGTCATTACAGTACAACTATAATGGGAATCTTGAAATCTGAGGTTTTATTTAGAATTAACCATCTTTTGCCAAATTATCATCAAAACAATAATGAAAAGGCAAATTCAATTTCATCAATAAAAATTGTATTTCAAACAGAACTACATGTAGATGATATATACCGGTATATGTTTACAGGAAATCAAGTAGAGACATGGACTGATATGGTAATTACTACCAGACTCTGAGACATATGGACCGATATGATAATAATTATCAACCTCTAACATTTTAATATTATATAAAAGGTAAAAAGGTAAAATATATATCACCAATCCACACAAATGATTAAAAATATCTAATTCATCTAAAAATAAAACTTAAAATATAATTATTAAATGAAATTTTCATGCCACTTAATCAAATGTTGATAGTTGTCAATCAAGGATAACCCATGAAAGCCTTACAGCTTATTTCCAATGGGGTCCTTTACAAGTAATAGCTTAAGTGGATATTTAAGGTAAATCCTTAAAAGTCTGTTTACATGATCAAAGTTTTTGTCAAAAACTTGGTCAAAGTTTTTTCAAGGAAAATTTGCTCAAAGAAAACTTTGTCAAAGTTATCCCGTTTACACGATGAAAGTTTGATCAAAGCTTATATCCCAAGTTACCTTTCAGTGGTAAATTGAAAGACAAATAAAATAGCTGAATTAGATCTTGATTCCGAAAAGATGTTTTGATTGGTCAATTCCCATCAAAGTCTGTCAAAGTTTTTGGAAAAATAGGATGGGTTTCTATTCCGTCAAAAGTCCATCAAAGTTCTTTCACAAAGTTTTTGATGCAGGTTTACACGATCAAAGAACTTTGTCAAAGAAAACTTTGATCGTGTAAATGGGCCTTAACAAGCGGGAATGTAGGATTACTTTTGTATTTTTGTCAATGCTTTTAGTTTTACAATCCTATAAAACTAATACTAATGTTATTAAATACAATTGAAATTATTAACATTTGTTTTAATCGACTGTTGTTATTGTATACATGTTGTTATTGGTTAAATGTTGTTATTGTATACATGTTGTTATTGGTTAGATGTTGTTATTGTATACATGTTGTTATTGGTTAGATGTTGTTATTGTATACATGTTGTTATTGGTTACATGTTGTTATTGTATACATGTTGTTATTGGTTACATGTTGTTATTGTATACATGTTGTTATTGGTTACATGTTGTTATTGTATACATGTTGTTATTGGTTTTCTTGATCTTCAAATAATAGTTCTCAGAAGTGGGTTTGGTTGAATGGTGTGCTTAACTGACTGACAAAGTTTCAAATCTTAAAGTCACATGTCAACCTTTTGACCAATCATATTGGGCTTTCTATATGAAATGAACACATAATGTAATTATATTAAATAACACATGATGGCACATTTGATGAAACATTTGTGTAAATTATGTCTATACTAGATGCCCAACTATTTTGTAGAGCATGCTTGTGATGAAATGCTAGTATGAACCATAAATATAGAATTTCTTAACTTGTGGCAGATGGGTGGTTTTCTTAGGTTTCCTTCATAAAAAAAACTGACCGCCACGATGTAACTGAAATATTGTTGAAAGTGGCGTTAAACCCCATAACCCTAACCCTATAATTATTTACATACCAGGTATTGCTAATTGGTTGAGAGGAACTGTGTGTAAATGTTCTGGTAATTTGGACATCCAATTAGTGACATCTTTGAAGTCTGTCATTTTGATAGAGATATCAAATTAGGTAAAAATTGGTTTATTACTAGGAAGCAGTCATTTATTAGTAATACTAATACTCATACATTTCTGAAAAAGAAAAGTAGAAAAAGCTCACATGAATCTGTATCATTCACTATTTCCAATCACATAGCATGTATTAAAATAAATAAAGATTTGGACCTAATAGACCCTGGGTTATTTCTCAGGACTTGAATCCAACAGACCAAAAAAGGATATTTACTGGTATGAAATTGATTTTTTACACCACAATGATACTTCATGCCAAATAAATATAACTGCATGTCTATTCCTGGTTGTTAGAAAATGTATTTTCTCCCACCCAGCATTGCAGCCTATTTTAAACTAATAAAAAGTTATAAATTCCATAGATCCCAAGGCTTTAATCTAGGCCAGATTGAACGAGCAGTGCATAGAACAGTGATGTCTCCTGTAATTGCATTTTTGTTCATTGTAAATGTAGCTGGTTAATGCAAAAAATAAATGGAAAATACTTTTCAAATGAAGCCTACATTAATCTTTAGATCACAGCAATGAGGTTATCCCTGGAGCCTCTGTGTGTACATGTTTGTATATTCAAGGATTAATGCCAAATACAATTGCAAATTTCTTGCTATTTTTTAAGAACAGGATTTGTCTTAAACTTTGGACCATAGATAGAAAGGGATTTTATTTGTAACTTGAATCTACATAACATAATGGTACTTCATCATACCAAGTTCAATTGTATTTCCATTGCTGGATCTCATATATTTCAACTATATCATGGTGAGAACAAGTTACATTCAATGAAATGGTGATGATGTCTGCTTTGTTCTAGACCAACACGAGGATAAACATGTCGCTGCAATCGGACATATTATTCTGATTCCGAGCCAAACAGTCTTTGTTCTTTGTCCTTAATGCTGCATGCTTTGCTGAGAAGCAAAAAATACTAATTTTATAGTCTTTGGTTTGACCCAATCAGGGCTCGAACCCCGATTACACCACAGTTACGGTTATATGATCATGAAATGAATGGTAATTTTCCAAAGACATATAACCTTCCCTGACAAGTAATCATGGGTAATTAACACTTGGTAGATTCATTAATTTAAGGAGCAAAATATTAAAGAATACAATATATATTACCTTTTAAATAGATGTTTAATATTATTGCTTTTTAATTCTCTCTGATTTACCGTCTAGTTTGAACCATATTTATATGCCTTTTTGTGATCTTCATCTTCATAGATTATTAGTCACTGTCAACAAATTACAATATATTATAGTGCTAATAGAAATATTGATTAAAATGAATAGAGAGCTTAAACAGTGATTGTTCACAATTACACCTAAATGTCATTGAAAAGAACAACTACCTCTCACCTCAAATCATTGAATACAAAAAGGAGCATGACACATGCCAATGGAATTTCAGGTCCTGGATTGGGACAGGCACAACATATGAGGTGGGGTTAAACCGTTACATAGTATATCCCAACTTTCCCACTTGACAATTGGATCTTCAACAGCAATACAGATTTATATAAAAAAGAAACATGAAAAGATTTGTTTCCACTCAATAAGACCACACACTATCATAAAAATGAATGACAACATAAACATGGACAGTACAATAGCAGTGTCAGTTATTACTAGCTAAGAAGATAGAATCTGTTGGCTGAAGACCATTATTTTTAGGACAAAAAAAGTAATAACTGATTTATCTAAATTAATATTTATAACATATTGTCATGCTATTGTATCAATCAATCAGTCTGCAAAGCTACAACATACATGTACATTGGTACATGTATAGATGGGTCATATTTATGGTGCTTTCAACAATATTTAGAAGTACAATTCATAAAACAAAGATAAACATAAACAAGTGAGAAAAAACTGTCAGTAAATTAGAGGGGGTAACTCCAGTTAGGGGTTATGGTGTTTAACACCTCTTTCAACAATATTTCAGTCATAACTTATCTCGTGGTGGTCAATTTTATTGGTGGAGGAAACCGAAGTACGCGGAGAAAACCACCGACCTGTTGCAAGTTTCACAAAACTCCAATAAGCCGTTTAGGAGGAGTTGCACTTACAAGGTACACGACCCCCCTTTTCGTGAAAGTATAAGTTGAATTATCTCCCCTTCTAAATTTTAGACAGCAACGGTATTCCTTCATGCACATCTGCAGGTTGTGTACTACAACTGTGTAAAGTTTCATAAAAATTCAATAAGCAGTTTAGTAGGAGTTGCGCTTACAAGGTACATGCCCCCCCCCCCCCCCCCCCTTTTCGTGAAAGTATAAGTTGAATTAACTCCCCTTTTAAATTTTGGACAGCAACCATATTCCTTCATGCACATCTGCAGGTAGTGTACTACAACTGTGTAAAGTTTCACAAAACTCCAATAAGCCGTTTATGAGGAGTTGCACTTACAAGGTACACAACCCCCCCTTTTCGTGAAAGTATAAGTTGAATTATCTCCTCTTCTAAATTTTAGACAGCAACGGTATTCCTTCATGCACATCTGCAGGTTGTATACTACAACTATGTAAAGTTTCATAAAAATTCAATAAGTAGTTTAGTAGGAGTTGCGCTTACAAGGTACACGTCCCCCCCTTTTCGTGAAAGTATAAGTTGAATTATCTCCCCTTTTAAATTTTGGACAGCAACCATATTCCTTCATGCACATCTGCATGTAGTGTACTACAAATGTGTAAAGTTTCATAAAAATCCAATAAGCGGTTTAGGAGGAGTTGCACTTACAAGGTACATGGACGGACGGACAGACGGACGGACGGACTGACGGACAGGGTGATTCCTATATACCCCCCCAAACTTTGTTTGCGGGGGGTATAATTATCAATCATTGTTGTCTATTATATCATCACTATATTGTTAATATAACAAAACTTCTATTATATTCCTTTCTAATAAGCTATTGATGTGTTTTTCCTATCATATTTTCCTTAAAATGGATTTTTTGGAGTTCCCACCCGATAATCTGATTTGAGACATTTTCCCCATTATTTGTTTATATACTTTTTATATCTAAATTGGTAGCAGGCAATACACATGTTTTCAGTGGATGGATAATGTAATAATTGTATTTTGTGAGAAATTGTTGAAAAGTTCTATGTTACATTTCAGTGAGTGAGTGATTGTTATTTTAACACCAAGTGAACAATTTTTCGGCTACATTGTATATCATGGCGAGAACATGTTATTTTTCAAAGAGATGATGATGTTCACTTTGTACATGCTTAGTTTGATTATTATAGAGATATCTCATTGACTAATAGTTAAGGGTAGACGGGTCATTATCAAAATACATGTACACGTACTTTTTCCTGTTCAATTTTTGGTGATAACAAATATTTTCTTTCACGTTTTGCTTTAGTCGTTTAGTTTTGCCTACATTACAATGATCTATTCACATAATATGTAGTCGGGAAAACCATCATGACAAAATTATTTCAAGATGTGTTGCACCCCCTCATATCTTTCAGCCCGTGGTGTTACCAACATAAAATTATTCTTTGCAGGAAAATAAATAATAATTTTTATGTCAAAAGTGGTTAAATACATAATATACAGGAAAATTATTCATAGTTTAGGATATTTTCTTTGGAGTTCTATTTTTTCCCACAATATTTGGAAATGTAGTTGTGGAGTACCATTTAAGCTGCATTATGAAACAAACAAGTTTTCATAATTGTATTTTGTTTCACTTTATATAAAGAAAAGATGACTTATACATAGCAATCAAAGTCAACTTTATTCAACTATAATATAATTTATTTCAATTATGTCATTTATCCTTTGTATGAAACAATTTACAAGAGGTAACACCACAGATGACAAAAGTAACACCAGGGACATCTTCATGAATGTAAACATTTAATTCAAGAAAAAAACACAACTATCAACCTATATTTTTTGTTTTCTTAAATGTTTTCAGTACAATATTCAGTTTTCCAACATATTGGTTTTAATGCATGAACAATATCAGTTTTGTCAATGGTGTTATGATGATATAATTTAATTTGATTTGAATATTTCAATCTGATTGGCTAATCCGCCAGGAGAAAATTTTGGTTATACTCGATAACCTGGGTTGGTATTGTGACGTCACCAATGTGTTCATCCGCCAACGACAAATTCAAATAGTCATAAGAAATAATCGTAATTAAAATCGAGGAATCATTAAATTAAATACTTGCCTAACCTGGTTTGGGTCAGTTAACGCTTTTCATAAACCGCTTCGCAGTTTATTAAGCGTAAACTGACCCAAACCAGGTTATATCGTATAACCTGTTCAACAATTTCAAATATTCCTTACATGTCCCTGGTGTTACCAGGTCTAAACAGTATACTCCCATCAGCTTGTTAAACGATATCTTATAAGTAAATGACGATGTTTGAACAATTTCTCTGCATAGGTTAAAGAGCAATTCTGAATATTACTGTTTATGGAATAGTGTTTATTCACAATTGTAATGCTAAATGTCTGTGGTGTTACACAATCTCTATGGTAACACCATTGACAGTAACACCACAGACAAACAGGTAAGTATTTTCAGGATAAAAGGAAAATAATTTCTCCCTGACTATATTTTATATGAATATCCTGTGAAGAATACCAAATGTAATGTATTGTATATTTTTATATTTTGTTCAATTCTTACAATAAGAAGTAGTGAGAAGTACACCACAGACATAAAATGTATATACTATACCAATCGCACATACCTTTTCGGCTGTCTATTAGCTTATGGATCACTTTTGTTTTTGTCGTCTGCACATGTCATGATACAGGAAATAAGCAAAGGGAGAAACTATTTTTGCTTCAAATATGACAAGACAGATAACTCTTACCCAGCCTTAATAGGAAAGGTAACACCACAGACATGAAATTCTATAACAGCAGGTTTATGCTAATTTTCTTTTTAATTTCAATATATATCAAGCAAAAACAAGATGAACTGTGAGCTAATGCTCACTTATGATACCCCCGCTCTTCGGCAAACAGGAAGTAGGAATCTGACGGGTCCAAAAATACTTCCCACAATATGGCATACCTATATGAAGCTTGTGACCAAATATCAGATTCCTGTCATCAATAGTTGCTTAGAAAAATGCGACGAAAAATGTGCATATACAAATGTATGTTAAATGTGTATAAAAATCAACAAAATCGGCAAACAGGAAGTAGGAATCTGATGGGTCCAAAAACGCTTCCCACGATATGGGGTACCTATATGAAGCTTGTGACCAAATATCAGATTTCTGCCATCAATAGTTGCTGAGAAAAATGTGACGAAAAATGTGCATATACATGCATGTTCAATGTGTATAAAAACCAACTAAGTCGGCAAACAGGAAGTAGGAACCTGACGGGTCCAAAAACGCTACCCTCAATATGGTATACCTATATGATGCTTGTGACCAAATATCAGATTTCTGCCATCAACAGTTACTGAGAAAAATGCGACAAAAAATATCTTGGACGGACAGATGGACAGAGGTAAATCAGTATACCCCCTTCCCCCTTCGGGTAGCGGAGGTATAAATACCCCCCTCCCCCTTTGGGGAGCGGGGGTATAATAATGTTGTGCTATTAGAGTTTTAGGAATAGTTCAAAAATAATATAAAAATCGAATAAAATCATTACATCTTAATAGTACAATTGACCAGAAGTAAGTAATTCTGGAAAAATAACATGTAACATCAAGGAAAAAACAGGTCTTTGTGTAGCAAGTATAAATTCGCAATTGGACCAATCTGGATTTAGATGGTAAAACTATTGAAAACTGATGTGCCTTCATGCAAAACATGTTTTCTCCAATCAGTTTGGTTGATATTTGTCTTTTAATTGTGTAATAACAGAAAAGTAAGTGTATTTTGATAATGACCCAGACATGTCGCTCCACTTGTACACATTATCTTGATTTCGAGCCAACCAGGCTTTGCTTTTACTAAAATGCTTCTGGCTTTATTAGCAGAGAAGCAACAAATACCAATTTAATGGTCTTTGGTTTGACCCGACTGTTGCTTGAACCCACGATCTGTCGCACTTGAGGCCACTACGCAAACCATTACAACAACGATGAGGGTGGAATACCCAAAGAAAACCATCTACATGTACCTGCTGCAATTCACGGAAAAACTTTATCACAAAAAGTTGTAGAGTAAAACCCACCTTAAAGGGTACCTCTATATAACAAATCACTGTTTATAAAGGGTAGACTTATATTCCACATTAATGAATTGTGCATATAATTTGAACCTGTATTTAAAGGACACATTTTCATGTTGCTTTGTGTGCCCCTTTATATACAGGTTTGACGGTATATAGATGACCCCTAGCTATTTAAGGATGTAGAGGTCGTCACTTTCTTGTTCATATGGTTGTTGCCACATGTTGGATTTACAACTTTCTATGCAATCAGTACCTATCACCACAGACATTGTGAGTTCGAATCCTGCTCATGGCGAGGTGTACAGTGAATTGTGGAATGTCAGCTTGTGGTTTTCTCCGGCTTCTCTGGTTTCCTTCACTGACCGCCACTATATAACTGACATATTGTTGAAAGTGGCATTAAACACCATAACAATAACCCCATTTAAGGAAGCATGGGAATAGGCACCAATGGCAAATAGGTAGATATAAATTCAATACGATATGATCACATGACAGACCAGATTCCACAAGGAGGCCAATCTTTGTTGTATCATAGGATCGTCAAATAATGGGAGAACTAACGTTTCAGAGGAGACATTGATGGAAATATTTGAGATACTGGAGGGTATATATTATCCTCGTTCAAAGCAGTAGTTAAATTTGGTCATATATTTAGTTGAAATATGAAACCTTGAAATTATAATATTAGAAAGACAATTCTTATTATAGGTTATTCTAACATGACCTCCTTCTTTCGCTTTGTAGACAAACGAGCGATTTATCGATGGTATAATCTCATTCGCACATGTGCCGGTGAATGTGACTGACTTTTCCATTGGCCCACATAAATTGTGTGCGACATTTTTCACAAACGTAAATATCAATTACCGTCTTCCTATCAAAGTATACTACCGTATTTGTACTCTTAGACAGATCAGAATCGAAATAAATCATGGAAGCCAGAATGTGTTGGCGGATATTAGTAATTTTTATCCCTCGCCCCTGGCTCGGGATAAAATACTAATATCCGCTAACCCATTTGAAAACTCCAAACACATTCTGGCTTCCATGATTTATTTCTTAAATATAAGAGAGACAATATATAGCTATTGGAATCAACACCCACTATTTATAACTTATATATTATACATTTAAACAAAGTGTTATATATTATAAGTTATTTAATTTGACTGATAATGCAAGCAGAAGTATAAAGGTAGAAAGAAATGACGAAAGGTAAATATTTGCTGTAGGCAAAATCAAAGTAAACTTTCTTATGTTATATGATTTATACTAATTGGAAGAATAAAGTTATGTGGTATTTAGATGTACCACATTGGAAATCTACATTGTTTAATAAAAACTGATCATCTAATGGATTCATTCTACCAGTTTGCTTACATGAATGGTAAATTATTTGATGCTTGGTCTTCATAATCATGAGATATCGTTCATAACAATCTATATATTCAATTTGTGAAAGAAAATAACCACATGATAGCAATCCGCAATCGATATTTGTCCGGAAATGTTCCTGTATTTTTAACATTTTGTATACTTCCGGTTATCACATGAAACGGGGAAATGTTCCTGGTTTATTTATGATTATTTTTGTTCCAACAATCAGTCGATCGGATGATCTCCTTTTATCATCCATATATTAATTGACAGTAATATTGATGCACATATATCTTGAATTTATATTATATTGCGAGCCTTGACAGTCATTGCCATTGCCATTGGTTCACCATCATCCTTACATCATGAGTACAACTAGTAGTCGCTATGACGACTCCCCAGAAAGACCATTATTTGGGGAACCACAACCAAGGGTATAACGATTTAATCATTGATTTAAAACCAACATATTTAACAAGCTTATTATTATTGTTGTGCAGGGATAATTAGTTATTTACTCCCATGGGCTGGTATCACAGGGGATCACAGTTATATTTTCACATCACCAGGTATGTATTAAAAAGAAGAAGGGACACTTTTTGGGGGGCCAAAAGTAAAAGTAGAGTTTCGGCACCTTTTTTCGCTTCAAAAATGGTTTAGTCTGTTCTTCCCAGAAAATTAATGCAAAATGAAAGGTGAGCAACACAGACTCAGCCCACTGAGCCTCTAGTTTTATTTGCACCTGCAAGTCACGCACG
This sequence comes from Bathymodiolus brooksi, assembly GCA_963680875.1. Lineage (NCBI taxonomy): Eukaryota > Metazoa > Mollusca > Bivalvia > Mytilida > Modiolidae > Bathymodiolus > Bathymodiolus brooksi. The sequence goes on from OY804575.1 coordinate 64,101,172, forward strand.
ACTAGACTTCTGGTATATATTTCCTAAGGCTAATGTGAAAGCAGATTGACGAAAGAATGCCCAAACCAATAAATGTTTACAGACAATGCCATCCAAGAAAATAAGTACTCTTTTTATCATAACCTGCATAATTTCAGCCATTTTGCTAGAACTTTTAATATGCATAAAGTATATTGATAATATTTAACTCTGGTAACTTGAATCTCACCAGCTATTTTTCGTCTGCAGAGTGTGCACTGCCATATTGATGTGTGGGTGAAATTCTGATAACATGACCGTGATGGAAGTTTAAAATTTTGAGGCTCTAAAAGAGTTATTGATTTCTCCTTGTCTACTACACAAATCATGTGACACTCAGAAAAGTATGGATTGTAAAACAAACAAAGAAAAAACATCGGGAATTTATATGTAAATGTTAAAAGTTGAGTTGACAGTTAATGTCCCTGAGATAGACTTTAATGAATATCAAATTTTTTTTTTACAACATTTTCTTTTAACCTATCAAAAATACCTAAGACCACCATACATATATATTTTCTCATTGCTTTCATATTGTTTATAAATTAGTGTACATATATACTTGAATAATATAAAGTATAAAGTTCAAGATTATGATTTTTAGTAATATACGTCATGATAACTGATGGTCAGGTGACAATTTTTCAAATCAGATTACAGACGCTGATGAAGCTTGTCTGTCAAGCGAAATATCCATTGATTTAATTATAATTATAGTCTTTTTGTAGACTTATAATTATTTTTGTTATATTTTAACATCTTTTTTTGATATCGTTGTGCTAACATTTTAGACGTTTATTTATCATTTTTGTTTGTTTGCACAGAATCGTTAAAACTTGTTTCTTCCGATCCGACATCCTGTAGGTTCATACGTTGGCTACTTTTTCAGACGTTTTAATACAACGTCTGAGAAACCAGTCAACGATCAATCTTACGGGGTGTTGGATCGTTACGGTATAACGATACTATACAAGTAAAATAAATTATAAATGCCTAAAATGGTTTGCAAAACAACACCAAGTACACAAAACAAAGTGATAAAGAATTAAACACTTTGTTGAATGACAAAATTTTCGTCCCACCGAGGGACTTTATCAATGTCTAATTAAATAAAATGTCGAACCAATATGGCGACTTTACAATTTAAAAAAAATAATTTGACGGTCAATGTGTGGGACAAAAGAACCAGATGTTACTCATATGAAAATATATACATTGTACATAAAAGAATTGAAATCCCACATATAAATTAATAAAAGTACAATAACAATAATATAAATACACAATAGGGCTACATATTTAAATAAATATTTAATTAGAAATAAAAATAAAAATGAGACATTATTGGTTAATGTATCAAATAGCACTGTCAAAAATATTTTTGAAAACGATATGATACCCAAACTCATTCAAACAGTGTGGAATATATACTTTGGGCCAATTGAGCAAACTGTATGTCCTAATACGACTGGAGGAGACCAACACAAATAGGAGTCAAAGAGAGGATGTTGCTTTTTCTCATTGGTTTAAACATATTTTATTAATTAATAAATATAGTACAATATGATCAATTTCAATATGATACAATACAAATAATTAAAGGGATTCGAAAACAAGTTTAGAAAAACTTATATTAATTCGTTTCCCTGGTATATCTCTTTACAATAATCAAGCTGGTCTCGAAGTTTATACAATATCAAATTTTAAATCGTAAAGAATAATGTTATTCTGAATAGATATAAATGTAAAATTTTCAAATAGATGGAAGAACTAAGTGGTGAAATAGAAGTGCACAAGAGAGAAAAAAAGAAACAATGAAAGAGAGAATAAAAAGACAATAAAAGACCTGAAGGAGTGAATCGCTTACTACGGATAAAAAAAAATTGAACTGCTAAGAATAATTCGACGTTTTGATTGGGTGCAACTTTGGGTTATCCAAAAAGAAGTATTTCTGCTGTCACGTTTATGGGTACATTAATAGAATTGATGTACATTTGCCTTTGTGCAGTGTATCTCGGACAGTGAAATAAGTAATGGGTAGTAGATTCAGTTAAACCACAAATACAGTTAGGCGAGTCGACAATGTTCTTACGGTATAAATGTTGGTTTAAAGAGGAACACTGCATTCGTAATCTGGAATGGAGAATTTGCCCAAGACGACTACCAGTATAATAATAAAATGGTTTTGAAGATATATTTGATTTTAGAGAATACTTCAAGGCTTGAATGGATGGACTTACTCTAATATTATCTAGCTGTAAGTTCCACAGTCGAACGGAAGATGGAATGAAGGAATTGTAATACAGTGAGGTTCGTGTACGGACGACGGGAAGAGCAGAAGCATTGCGTGTGTTATAATCGTGTATATTTGCAAATGCTTGCGGTACTAAGCAGCTTATGTAGTGTGGCGTCAAATTTTTTGTCATTTTGTAAAATTGAACAGGTTTATGTTTTTCTCATCGATCTTTAAGTTTTTCCCAGCCTGTTTCCATGTAAAGGTTATTAAGTGAAACGAGTCTAGTGCCTCCAGTAACTATTCTGGAAGCTTCTAGTTGAACATTTTCAATTTTTTTATTAAGTGATATACTCATGTTATCCCATATTACATCAGCGTATTCTATTAGGGGTCTGACAAATGTAAAATATATTTTTTCGAGAGTTTTTTTGGTCTAATATAAATTTAAATTTTCTTAAGATATTGATCCTCTTGTAAGCTTTTCCTGTTATCATGTCAATGTGTTTTTCCCAACTCCCGTTGTCTGAAATAACTAGTCCAAGATGTTTGTGTTCTGAGACAGTAGAAATGTCATTGCTCTCCATGTAGAGTGAGGGATGATCCGGTTTGTCGATTTTTCTAGAAATAGTCATGGTTTCCGTTTTTTGAGCATTGAAAGTAACCAACCATTTCGTTGCCCAGTCATGGATTTTTATCAAGTCGTTATTTAGAGAGTCTGCGGTTTCATTTGGGTCATCTACAATTAGGTATAAACTAGTGTCGTCAGCAAACAGTTTTATTGTTGATTGTATATCTGTCACAATGTCGTTTAAAAAAATTATAAATAAGAGAGGCCCCAGTATTGAACCTTTGGGGGACCCCAGCTTTAATATCACACCATTGGGAATTGGAATTATTTATTACAACTCTCTGTTTTCTATTTGACAAGTAATTTTTTATCCACGATAGTAAAGGACCCTGTATTCCTATCGATTCTAATTTTTTTAGTAATCCAATATGCCAAACTCTGTCAAAAGCTTTGCTAATATCGCAAAATACTACCCTTATTTCTTTCCCTTCATCTAAAGCCTTCCCAAATTCATTGGTTATGAATAAAAGTTGATTAATAGCTGAATCACCCCTAGTAAAGCCAGATTGGTGTAGAGTAATGATGCAATTTGCCAGTAAGTAATTGTGAATATATTTATAAATGCATCTATGCGTTATCTTTCCTATAATACTAATAAGTGATATTGGTCTATAATTTTTTACATTACAAGGGGAGTCCTTTTTGAATACCGGTGTTACATTTGCAAATTTCCTCTCAGTAGGAAATATACTTGTGGATAATGAAAGATTAAAAAGTTTACACAGAGGATACTTTAATATAGATGAAGCTTCTTTAAGAAGTCTGGGGTTAAGCATGTCGGGACCTGTCGCTTTTGAAGTATCTAAAGTTTTTAATATGTCATCAACGTCAGTCTCAGTAATTATTGTCTGTCTAAGTTTTTCGTATAAAGGGCCATCAAGATCAGGAGGAATGAGGTAATCATCGTTTATGTCTGATTGATCACAAAAATAGTCGTTGAATATTTCAGATTTTTCTGCATCGTCATGAGTTATGTCAACGTCGGTCTGAATTGGGGGGATGGAACAGTTATTAGAATCGCCAAGTAGACTCTTTACAAGATTTTGATTCCATTCAGTGATATTTTCATATGAGTAACATCTGGTTCTTTTGTCCCGCACATTGACCGTCAAAAACTTTTTTTTGTAATTGTAAAGTGGCCATATTGGTTCGACATTTTATTTAATTAGACATTGATAAAGTCCCTTGGTGGGACGAAAATTTTGTCATTCAACAAAGTGTTTAATTCTTTATCACTTTGTTCTGTGTACTTGGTGTTGTTTTACAAACCATTTTAGACGTTTATCTGTATAATCCGACACACAAAGGGACCAGGGAAATGTGTTGGATTGTACAGAATGTCAGAATACTCAGGTTTTATTTTATTTAACAGAAATACTTTGGGACCATAAATTTTTGTCGGAAAACTCAGGTGTCGGATTGCACTAGTTCCACTGTATATATATTTATATATATATAATATTGTTTGTTATCTGAAATACTGCTCACTTCACACATGCTTGATGTTAAACACCCATCAGTAAACCAAAACAGTTACAACCCCCCTCTTAGAATTGTATGCAATATGCATGTAAAGACAACACATTTCATTCCACCCTAAAATATCTAAAAGTTGACTAGCTGTAACTACTGGTAAAGCGGTAATATCTTTATTTATTAAATGTCAAAAGAATATAATTATAATATTTTCCTCAATTAACTTGTATACTACTTATTCTTTCAGGATCGAATGCTGAACCTTATTGTTGGTGTTTTTACTTCGATAGCTGTTGCTGTAAGTAACTAGGAATTAACCAGTTAATTATGAATATTCAACAGCCTTGGTTACTTTATGTTTAGCACATTTACCTAGAGATTGGGAGGTCAATGGTTGAGAGAGAGCCGTCATGGTCGTGATCATATGGTAGTTGTTACAACTACCTATGCAAATAGCAATCAGTGCCTATCACCACTGATGATGTGAGTTCGAATCTCGATCAGGGCGAGGTGTGCAACATTTTTTGATAAAGTTTGTCAGTGACTTGCGACAGGTCAGTGGTTTAATCAGGGTCGTGCAGTTTCCTCCACCATTAAAACTGACCACCATGATATACTTGTAACTCATTTACTGAAATATTGTTGAAAGTGGTGTTAAACACCATCAGACAAACACAAACATCAATGGTTGAGCCATTGTTAGGTAAAATCTTGCTATATGAAATTGGTACTGGCTGGTTCTCCACCACTGACGATAAATAACGGTTGGTCATTCTCCAATCTCTCCACTTATCACCCATACCACAAATGACAAAGAAATATCCTCATAGTCATGAATTATTCACTTAAGTCACCTAACACTATAAAAGATCAGTTACTTAAGATATGGTGACCTAAAGATTGCTTGCAATTCAAAACATTATTTCCCTCTATATTGTAACTGATAAATTGTTCTTAGTATTCAACAATGTGGTAACATTACACAATTCATTTTAAGTTTTAAATAAAGTTGAGATAGATGAAACACATGTGCAGATCATTTTTAGGTGTTTTGACTATTCTCATTTTTGTCATTTGTGAATTACTATTCTTGTAATTATGTGAAAAGCTCCATTTTTAAAATGGTTTTACAATGTTCATGGTATATAACCAAGCACTATATTTTGGATTAACTTAATATTTTAAAATAATCTCACATGGATATAACATAAGGTTAAGATTGATATTAGGGGGTGTCAATTAGTCAAGAATGCCTTTTTATTATTTTGAATTGTTGATTTTTATTTTTATTTTTGAAACATAAAACTATCAAAAATTTTAAAAGTAGCTGCATCTCCAGTTTGAGATATCCTATTAAATTGAAATTACATCCCTTCCCAAGAATTGTACGTCTTATATACTCAATTGATTTTAAATTTAAAAAATCTGATTGCATAATATACATGTATATTGCCAACACACATTATCAAATTTCATTAAATTAAACTTTATCTTCATTCAAATGCTTAAAACTGAGTAATTAAGAAAGAAGAATTCCTTTATTAGCATTCAAAGGCTTCATATTTTTTTTTCTATTTCAGGTAACATTAGTCAGTGCCTTTATCTTCCCTCCAGGAAAAATAAATGGAGTCAATGTGTTTTTTGCCTGTGTAACTTTCTTGATTTGTGGATCACATTTATGTTTGGTAAGTATGAAAAATATAATTCCATTCGATATAATACTAATTAATGTATAGTCAGTTTTATTATTATCCCCTCACCAATGAAGTTGAGAAGGGATATAGTAACGCTACCGTCCGTCCTTCCGTAACATCCGAATGACAACCAAAAAATACCACACTGTCAGAATAGTTCCAAAATCCAATAGAAAAATCATAGAAACAGAGGAAAGCCAAAATCTACCCTTAACACACTTATAACATGACAGATCATTCTCCTGGCTTGGTACAGGCACATTAATAAAAAGTGGGGGATTAAATGGGTTGCATAGGCCCAAACCTCTCCTCAGTGAATGGTGTGGTCATGGAAGTGTTTTTCACATGGGTGTAAGATGTCAACCCTCACATAAAACTGGGTGAGCAGGCTTGTTGTAAAGAACTCCCTAATCTTGAAATTTATACCTAATATATTTATTTTTTGTGAAACAAAAGTTGTCATATGTATAATACAAAAGAAAGCTGATGGTCTTTTCAATCATTAAGTGTTGGACAGTACAACAGGCCATAGGATGTATAATAATTTAGATTTGAGATACGTCCAAACTAACTTTGCTTCTACAACATTATGTATGGAATTTTGATGGATGTTGTCTATTCAAGGATCAGAAAAATTTAAAGCAATAATATGTTGCCATGGTTACCATAAGGTTGTATGGATATAGACATGAACATGTTAAATAAAGTAAAAAGAGATGAAATAATAAAGAAATTTTATGTAAAATAAATACATTGTATATAAAGATAAGCTAAAGAAAAAGATGGGTAATTCTTTACCATAAGCACCTGTTTAACTAGACGGTGGATATGTTACTTTTTATGGATCAAATGTATATCATGTTAGAATATAAATTTTATGCTGTGCATATTCACTACATTGTTTATTTTATGTATTTTTCAGATATACTGGTATCGACAGGGTGACTTGGAACCTAAATTTAGAAAAATGATTATATACAATGCTTTTTCAATTATTTTACTGTGTATATGTGGCAATTTGTATATTCATGGGTTATGAATAAACAAGATGAGTTGAAAATTGGTATTATGGCCTAAGCCGCCTAATGATATCTTGTATGCATGCACTTTTGTAACTTCTGGTTGTATTTAACAACACATTATTTTTTATTTATTATCCATCAAATGGATGTATTGTTATATAAGTAATTTATTTTCACTATTTAAATATATAAACAGTTCTAAAGTGTTCATTATGTCTTGGCTAATTGATAGTCTCCTACCTTGTAGACACATAACAATTTGAAAGTGATGAGCAGTTGAGAATGAAAGTTTTCCCCATTGTGAACTTTCTTTATATGTAACATCATTCCAGCAGCACCTGCATATGGAGTGTATATTTCTCAGTTGATACAATATTCCAGAGCTTGTGTTTCCTATCAGGTTGCTACTAAACCAAGGGTTCCTAGTGGTTAAGTTCAAGTTGTCATTGGAATTTTAGTCTCCATCCTGACTTTGTTAACCTTTATAGAATATCTGTGTCCCTGATGACAATGGATACGTTCATATATGAAATAGCAAATACTATCATTCTTTCCTCATTCATGACTTATCACCAGAATTTTAATCACAAAATAACATGAGTGTCACTATTGGCGTCAGAAGTGCCCACCCCGTTTTTTGGTGGGGTTTGTATTGTTGAATCTTTAATTTTCTGTCTCATGTTTTGTGCACCATTGTTTGTTTTTATCCTTTTCTGTTGGTCAGTACAAAGTTTATCCTTCTTTAGCACCTTCTGATTACTTAGTTGATATCTTCAAACCTTTTCTCTATATTCATTGGTATGGGATTATGGTGTTTAATGGCACTTTCAACAATATTTTAGTTATATCATGGCGGTGAGTTTCACAAGTCACTGGTATGTATAATATATTTAGTCGCTAATCACAAATAGTATGAAAGTATCAGGAAACTAAACAAACTACATATATATATATATATTGCCACCATGCGCAAGTTTGTTTTTAAGGTGATAAGAAATTCAAGATGGCTGCCTCAGCAGGACACATAATTTAACATAGAATCTTGTGGGTACAATAAGGTAGAAATCTTGTTATGAAACATTTGAAAAGAAATTTTGTATGAATATTACTTGTATGATCCCCTAAAAGACTTTATGTTTTGTTTTTGTATTGATGAGAATTCTACGATTGCCAACACTGCAGTGCATAATATAATGTCTTGTGGAAATATGTTTAAAAATATTATTGTAGACTTGACCTGAAATACAATTCTGAATCAAAATTGTACTATTATGCTGATTGAAAAATTAAATTGCTCACCAATGGTCTTAGTATTGTATAGCAATCTACTTCAGTAAACAGAACATTTACAATCCAGCAAGTCTCTGGTTTTTAAAACAACATTTGTGTGATATTTGATACATGCAGTCAAACCTGCTTTAATGACCACCTTAATTAAGCAATAACTGGAATTATGTGATCTCAAGTTCAATTTCCCAGCATAGTGCATTTCATATTACTTGGTAATAAAAATCTGTGTTTAGTAACACTCCTGTCTGTGTGACCCTACTTTGATATTCCCTTGAAAGGTCAAATAAGACAGGTTGGACTGTTTATATATTGTTAATACAATATTTGGTCATAACGTTCTTGATGTCTACCATTTAGTAGGGACGTTGTTTACAGAAAATAGAATGGATTTTGGTTGTTCAACCACTTTCAATAAAATTTCAGTTATATCGGGTTGGTCGGTTTTATTTGTGGAGGAAACTGGAGTAGCATGAGATAATTACTTAACTGTTACTGACAAACTAGATAAAAAAGGTTATAGCATGTGCATCTTGCCACAGATGGAAATCAATCTCACAGTGGCAATTGATTGAATATATAAATGTGCAGAGATAAATCCAACTACTAGTATACCATGATTGCAATCACGACTGCCCATTTATGCTTCCATGTTGTGAAAACGATCATCTTCAAAGGACAGGGACAGTCGTGATCGTAGGATAGTTGGATTTACAACTACCTGTACAATCGGTGCCTGTCGCCACTATTGGCACTAAAGTTGTTAGTTCAAATCCCGCTCATGGGGAGGTGTACTCGATGCATTGCGATAGTTTGTCAGTAACTTGTGACATGTTGGTGGTTTTCTCCGAGTACTCCACTTTCCTCCACCAACATAACTGAAATATTTTTGACATTAAACACCACAACCCTAACCCTCTTTAAAGGACATGCCCCAGATTACCCTTGTTAAAAACAAAAGGTTTTTTAAGCTAGAGATATTATTTACCAGTTACAATGTACAATGTATATATAAAATTCTAAAGGATCCCCAAATGAACAATTTAGAGGCTAGTACACAAAGAATGATATCTTGGTCTTGGTGACATTGTTGATATAAAGCTTCACCATTAATTTGGTTAGAATCTGTTGAAGAACAACCATATTAATGCTTCAATAATCAAACTTATGGCCATTGAACGAAAAGAAATCTTGCATAGCGTCTAATAAGAACATAATTATGTTTGTTTGTTTGATGGTGTTTTATATCGTGTCTGTCAGTTTTATTGGTGGAGAAAACCACCGACCTGTCGCAGGTCACTGACAAACTTTATCACATAATGTTGTACACCTCGCCCTGATCGCGATTCGAACTCACAACATCAGTAGTGATAGGCACTGATTGCATAGGTAGTTGTAAATCCAACTACTATACGACCATGGCCACCTCTAATATAATTATGTGCAACCAAACTATCGCATATTGGCTAATAAAAAATTCTTTTAAAAGAAGATTACTTGTTTTATTTCAACAAATTGACAAACATTAATATACATATAAATGTTTTATATCACAATTGATAACTTGTACGCCATAACAGGGTCTAAACCATTACAACATTTGGATTTATTTAAAATAAATAATAAAATATACAAATAAAGTGAAACAAACAAAAATGCTTCCTGGACAAATTCTACATTAAACTGATTGTAGGCTTAATTTGATATAAAAAAAAGGTTTGCTACATTCCATCACATTTTAGCTATGTGGAAGACAAATTATTTTAAAAAAACCCACTGAATACTGATTATTCTCTGTTCCTGATGGGAACGTATGCATTTCTGTTTTGAGAATACGGAAGTCTGTTCAGTCAACTTTGCCACAACTAAGTAAAAATCATTGCAATTTAATCAATTAAGAATTTGTTGTAACATAATAAAAACAAGAAGAAAAAGGGGGGAAAATTGTCCTATTGTAATAAAGGTTTAAAAATAATTGATCAAATTGTTCTCCACATTCAGGAGGTTGGTGAAACTGTTATTGTTGCAATGGGACAACAACAAAAACATTTTGTTTTTAAGATCAACCAACATTTACAGAGTTCTGGTTCTTGTTGCAAAATAATACACAATACACAATAATATTAGTTACACTGTGTAGCGAATTTATCCTCATTTTGCAACCAAACCTCATATCTAATGTTTTCCATATTAGGACAATGAATTTATCATGATTTTGAATCCATGCAACCATGTACAATGTATCTTACTTACATATTTTATCTCATCTTTCAGTTTTCCATGGGATATGGAATTTGTCATAGTTTTGTCTCCATATTTCACCTCTGACTCCATTTTTTTTCATATTAAGTCAACGGTGTAAGGGAGATAATTCGAATAGACTTAATAAAATATTGCACTGAAATTTATTAGGACAATATCAACCAATCATATTGCGAGATTTAACCTAAAATCAGGATAAATGTATATCTAATCTTGTTTGAAAATATATAGAGATAGTAAAATACTGATATATTTTCCCCTCAAGAGAGGTCACTCCTCTTATAAAGCCACATTTTCATTGCAGGAGTGGCCTCATAAGATGGGGGACTACTTTAACATTTTATTTGCCTTACAATACCGTATAAGTGGGTTTTTTTTGCGGTTACCTAATTTTCGCTTTATTCGCGATAGTCATCGATCAGCGAAAAAAAGAATCCACGTAAATTTCCGCCCTTTTTACTACATAAATATCTTTATTTACTTAAATAATTGTATAACATCTGTATATCTACCCTAAAATGACTGAATATTTAACAATTATATGGTCACTGTCATTCTTAAAGTTGTTGAAATGACGCTTTTAAAATATCTATTTAAAAAAAAGGGGGGGGGGGGGAAACATCCTTCCCGAAAAGAATGCATATAGTGACAAATAACAGGTAAATTATATTACATGTAATTGTCCTTTTATCTTTAAAACACTAATTACCTGAATAGTTGTTGCTGTATATCACACCTTTTTTTAATTAATATTAGCATTTCCATTCAACGATTTTTAATTACCTGTAAAAATGACATTTTTTGGTGTTAATTCATTGATAACATTTTTTGGAGCCTGTTAATGAGACTTATTTATTTTTAATTTTTGTAAATGTTTTGCAATAATACATGCATACAATTCTAAAATACTGCTGATCGCATACAAAAAGCTCTTACTCAATTTATTTTCAAACATTTCCTATTTTTAATTATTGGTCAAACAATTCAGAAAATGTTATTCTAATACATCGGTCAATTCGATAAAATTTGATTTTGGTTACAAAATCAGGATCGTGAAAATTAAATACCGCTACAAAAAATCCACCAATTTGGAAGTAAATCGCGAAATTTGCCTCCCGTGAAAACAACCACTTATACGGTATATCTCTCAAGGAAAGATTTAAATGGGAATCATATTAAGACATTAATTATTGGAATGGTGGTTCTAAAGTTATTATCACACTTTGATATATTAAGACATGCAATGGACCATCATTGTCAAAACCCCAGCTATTGTCAGAATTCTAAAAATGGATGCAATTTACTATGTACATGTGGGAAGTACTGGGCTAGGATAAACACCATATCTTCTGTACTTAAGGTAACCACTCTACCAACTGAGCTAAAGGAGATCTCCACTAGATCAACTAATAGAGGCTATTTAAATCTGTTATGATACCTGAATGACCAAGCTATCAACCTAATTTCATTAGATAACCTCCCATCCAATTCAAGCCTCGTTCAGAGGATTAGCTGTTACACATGGGTACCTGGCCTGATGAAGTGTCCAACTTCATGTAGACCTGAAAAACACTTCAGATTTAGGATCCCACATCTGCCACCATTGTAAAATCCCAAGCTAGGATCTACTCTTGTATCTTCTGCACTAAAGACAACCGCTTTACCAACTGAGCTAAAGAAGATCTCCACTAGATCAACTAGCAGAGGGTATTTAAATATATAACACCTGACTGGTCAGGCTATTAACCTAATTTCGTTACACATGTATGACAATATCTGTTCTGACCGCAGAGCTTTTGGTTGTTGTTACAATTGTGACAATAACAGGGCCCTTCGACAATAACAATAACATAGGTCTAAAAATTTGGAAAACTTGTTATAGAGGAACTATTATAAAAATAAATTCTACATGTAACATAAAATAACCAGAAAAAAAGATAATTATATAAATATTACAAATCTTTGTTTTTATCATTAAATATTATGCACTAACTCTGAAATTTCATCAGAGATTAACTTGTGTTATGATTATCTAAGTCTGTTTCTGAATCGTGGTGATGTGCTTTATCAATTTCTGCATCAGATGAGGAACCAATAAAATCACCTCCTCCTGACGGCAACATTGGATCTGTAATATATGTTATAATTAATGATTTGCAAATTTCCCTTTCATCTTTTACACACAATAATATCTATTGTGAAGCAACAACTGTGACATGAAAAATTATTGTTGATTTCAATGTGTTACTATTGGGTGTTATACAGACTTCGCCTTGAATAGGATTTTTCACTGCATCTCACATCAAAAGCATTCAATGCAAAATTGCTCTGAGAAATCCATTCTCACAAATTAATAAAAGATAATTTATATGTGTAGTTAATTAAAATGAAGTAAACAACTGTATTAGAAATGAGATTTTATTTTACTATTAATTACACATGCACTTTTTTATGTGTTGCTATCATGTGTGCCCTTTGAACCAATCATTATCCAGTTCAAGAAATTTTTTGATTCCGTTGATATATTTTTCGTGATGTCAGTTGGAAGTATCAACAATTTCACAAAACATGCTGTGTGAAAAATAATGGCTAAAGTACATGAAATCAAAGGTTATTTAAAGGATTGATTTCTTTCGCTATTACTTATTGCTAATTGCAAATAAACATTGCTCCTAGCTGGATTTAATTAAATAAATGTATATTGGAAATTTATCGTTTCATCTCAAAATTTTGTCTGTGCAATACCAATTTTATAGTATTTGGCTTGATCAGACTGGGGCTTGAACCCGCGATCTACCACACCACACCACACTCCAGGAAAGTGTGCTAACTATTACACCACAAATGTGTGAATAGAATACAATATATATATATATATACCGTATTTTACGGACTATAGGTCAATGGGGACGATAGGTCGAATTGCTGCTTTTCGGCTAAATTTTTTGGGAAATACTAAGATAGGTCGAAGCATTCCATAGGTCGAGGATGCCGATGACAACTTGGGTAAGTATCGTCACATCAAACTTTTTTTGTGTTTTTTTTCTCACATCGGTAAACATTTGTCCTATAACGATGTTCTTCGGTAAGTATATGTAAGTATTAACTCAAGAATACTATTCTTATGTGTCATAAACGAAATAATTATGAAAATTAAATTAAATAAAATTTTGTTTTTAAACTTGTTTTTTATGAGGAGTCTGGTTTGTAAAGCCAGACATCGATGACATTCAAATCAGGCCATCTGTGGCCCAGTGTGGGTGTCACAATAGATGGTAAATGGATGTCCATACAATAAAATAATCAATTTGTCAAAACAATGTATCACCTTGTGCAGTTTTATTGACATACCTTTAAACTGTGTTTAATTAGTAGTACACAAATTATGTGATGTCTCGGTCCAGTAAATTTTCAATCAGCTGATCAGGATAATTAAGTGCCGACTGATGTTCACCTGTGTTGATTATCTCGTGGTGATTATTTTATTTGTTCCTAATTGACCAAATCAAGTGTAGAACATTCTAGTTTAACGAAATCGATAATTATTTTCCAGTATATTTAGTATAAAAAGCTTGTTCTCCACGTGTATTCAAATTATTGTGAGATGTAATGCAACTGCCATTTTTTACTACAACCCCGTGCGCATGCTCATGTTAGATGGAAAACCTATATAGCTATATTTAGATATTTTGTGACAATAATTTTATATTGTAAAACGATCCACCCTGTGATTTTTTTTCAACAACATACATTTGTCATAGTATATATTTTATTATACAATTCATTATTGAACTGATTTTTGCTAACACTTCAATCATTGAATATTATTGCTTTTTTTCGGATGTTGAACATTTTTTCCCCGGAATTGCACCCCTTGTTAGTATACTTTTATTCCCCAAGAACATCGATGATTTCAGTCTTCTTATTCAGAAAAAAAAACCTACAACAAATTCAAGGTATACTGTAAACAAAATCGTCATTTTTATTGAGATTTTTTTTTAGGGATTCCAGATTTTTTTAACTTCATCCTTGTATAGGTCGATGCCAGCGTGTTGAAGAAAAAAAATATCGACCTATCGTCCGTAAAATATGGTATATATATATGCGTCTGAAAATTAAACCAAACAGTGTTAGAATTAGATTTTAGAGCTGTCAAATTTTTGTTCTTCCCTCGATGGGACCACTCCACCACATCCACTCCCTAAAAAAGGAGCTTCAATGATCGTAGTGTTACTTTTTCTCGTAAGGCAAATCTAGGGATAGGCGTCAGACATGTGTATAAGCGTGTGTAGATGGTACATATTATAATTTGACAGCAATCTAACTCTGCAATTTTTAATATATATTGTATAGGATAATGAAGAATTCATTATACAGTCACAGGAAATAAAGTATATTATACAAACGTCTAGAAGCAAGTGACAACCATACAATATATCTGTCCCACTGGATCTCAAAGTTACTAAGGATACTAGGTTAATACTAAATATTATATACGTCTGAAAATTAAACCAAACAGTGTTAGAATTAGATCTTAGAGTTGTCAAATTTTTGTTCTTCCCTCGACGGGATTTGAACCCACACCATTGATACACTGCAGCACCATTCGCTTAGCCTTACGTCCAGCGCCCTAGACCACTCGACCACATCCACTCCCTAAAAAAGGAGCTTCAATAATCGTAGTGTTACCTTTTCTCATAAGACAAATCTAGGGATATACGTAAGACATGTGTATAAGCGTGTGTAGATGGTACATATTATAATTTGACAGCAATCTAACTCAGCAATTTTTAATATATATTGTATAGGATAATGAAGAATTCATTATACTGTCACAGGAAATAAAGTATATTATACAAACGTCTAGAAGCAAGTGACAACCATACAATATATCTGTCCCACTGGATCTCAAAGTTACTAAAGATACTACTATATATATATATATATATTACGAATTTAGTTTGTTACACATATTTTCATTGGTTATTCAACCATGAATGTCAGCATATATTCGGAAAACAGACGGGGTATATATGTACGCTTTCGGTCTCCCTCATTTGGGCCCCAAAAAACAATAACAACGTGGTTGACAAAAACAGAAATATTTACGCTTCACTGAATCAATATCATAATACGGAATAATAAATGTATTTTTACCAAATTAAATGCTGTTTTTAAACTCAAAACGGTTGTATGAACAAAAAAGATATTCTTTTCTTCAATAAAAAAATTAAAATATACCTTTCACAAATCTACACCAACCACTCAATTCGTGCAACGGGTGCAACTATCCTCGGAAGAAACTGTTCAATGGCACAAATTATGGCAGTTACCGGACACAAATCTGCCTCGTCAGTTGCAGTATATCAACGTGTTTCATCAAAGGAAAAACAAGTTATGGGAGACATTATCACAAGTTCTGTTCGTGGAGAGCAACCATCTCAACTATCCTCAATAATGCCACCGCACAGTACTTCCCGGTTGCAACTCATGCCGCCGACACAAAACAGTTCAAGTTTAACATCACTTGTTCAAATGAGAGCCAATACACATGTTTCATCGTCGGTTACGGACGTCGTTGACATTTTGGATGTAAATTATGATGATTTATTTTGTGATTATAACACTCTTACAACAATTAATTCCGTCACAAACACCAGAACAATTCAGCAAACTCCCATGTTCCACGGCTGTACCATTACAAATTTGAACATAACAATCAACAAGTGAAAGTGTGTTAAAGTTTCCGCCTTTAAAACTTTCGAAGTCACGGGGCCACACCAAGTTTTTGCTTATTGTTAACATTTTAATTATTGAAATTGTTTCACAAACCCGTTGTTTTGTTATGTAATATATTAATGTTATAATTATAAAGTTTATTAAATTTACTGCATATGAAATTGTGTTGATTTAGAAATATTGAACAGGATTTTCCTTTATGAGACACCTCAGTACATAAAATATCACGTGACAAATATTTGACGTCATTGAACAAAGAATGTCAGAGGTACGAAAAGGGACATCTAGAAATACGGGAAATGAAAATAAAAGATGCAAAATATTTAATAAGGTTTTAAATATGAATTGGGACTATGTACGTGGTAAAAAAAACAAAAGGAAAATAAAAATAAACAAACAAAAAGGAAACAAAAAAAATTTAAAAAAAATTTAAAAAATTTTATACGACAGTTTGGTTCTGTATTTAACAAAAAAATGGTTAAATCCGTAATATATTTGTTATTCAGCTATCAGACAGGGTATATAATGTGACATTATAATGTGACATTATATACCCTGTCTGATAGCTGAATAACATATAATATATATATTACCTGAGAGAGTGCACATAACATTGTTCTGTACAAAGCTATTTGATGTATCTGTTAAATCTCCAACTTGGTCTGTTGTAGAAGATGTCCGACTCATCTCTGCTACTGGTATTGTCTATTAAAATAAAAATTTATCAAATTTAAGATTAAAAGGAAATGGGTTGTGGATGATAATCTTTAATCACATCCATTCATCATTCAGATATACACGTAAGTAAATCTTTTAAATTGTTTGATTGATTGATTATTGACCTGTTGAAGTGATCAGTATTTCAGCTACATGCATATCTATCTATACAGACATAAGAATTTACCAGGAGAGATGACCTTCTTATGATATGTATTAATGATCTGCAGAGAAGACCATCTTCAAAATTATTTTTAGGAAAAAAATCATTTAGGAATCGATACCAACTATATACAAATGTAGTTGAAAAATATGTGTATTTAAAAATATGAAATAAAACAAGTACGTCAAGGCTAAAATGCACTTGTAAGTTGACATTCTTCTAAGGTTTTTTAAAATTTTCATTCAGAATACATATTTTTTTTATATCTTACTTACTGTTGATTCAAAATCAGTTGAAGGTTGAAGCTCTGAAAAAAATAAAAAAAAATAAAACATGAATTCTACATTTTTTATACACTTAATTGAAGGTGATCCAGTCTGATTCAACTAACAAAATTATCGATAAAGCAGTTCAGACATTTCTTCTCTTTCAGAGATTTCTGAACAGACACATACTAAAAAATAAGACAATAATAATTGTTCTCAAAATAACACTGGTCAAAGAATCCAGAGGCTACACTAAAAGACAAAAAAGTATACTGTAGTCCTGGAGGATCCAGAAACAAGATGCACAATTCAAGCATTACATTTCAACACCTGATCTGAATAAGATGAATGCATTAATAACATATACAGCTATACAGTACCCTCTAAAGTTACAAATGTCAATCTTAATCTCTAAATTTGTGAGTTTGAATCCCGTTGATGGCGAGGTGTACTCGATGTCAAACAATCAGTGTCTATCACCACTATATTGTGAATTCAAACCCTGTTCATGGGAATGTACTCGATACAACATTATGTGATAATGTTTGCCAGTGACTTGTGACAGGTCAGTGGTTTTCTCCATCAATAAAACTGGCTGCCACGATATACCTGAAATATTGTTGAAAGTGGCATTAAATACCATATCCCCCCACCTCAATCTTAATTGTGAATAAGTTGGTAAAAATATGGGAGGTTACTTTTCTTGTCTGTTTGAAAATGTAATGTAGTGTATTAGAACTTAGGGGGAAAAAAATACTTATGATTTGTTGGTACTGAAATTCTGATGTGTCCATCTGAAATTAAGCTGTGTCTCATTGATAATGATCAAATATAAAAATGTCTGGTTAATCAGGCAAATCAAGGGAATTAACTCACCTTCTGTTGTGACAGGTAAGGTATCTTGTTCAATATGCAGTGGTATTGTGTCTGTATCAACGTCACTTTCAGAAGACAGTATCACAGGTTGTGGATTCATTTCAACAGCCACATTATCACCTGATGATATGTGGTGTGTCTAGAAGAATATATGAGAATAAAAACATAAATGATGGTCATATTCTATTGTTATCAAATACAAAATATACATGTTATCTTCTAAAGTTTTACTAACAATTCTTCCTGTTCAAATCATTGGTTTTCAAAGTTTAAAGTTTTATAAACTCCAATTGTAACATTTTTAGACATGTCATGGCTACTGGGTTTAAATTTGAATGTAGTACAAGGATGTATACCACTGGATGTACAATCATTCCACATTAAGTCATGTGTATGTATTAAAGAGATGCATTGGTTGATCTCTTTAAAACAGATCAACTTACACCATTCGAGAGGCCTTGAGCAAATTACTATATGAATTTCTGTGATTCTGATTTGCTTTCTTGTTCATGAATGAAACACTTTGTGATAGGTTATATGTAAAATGTGACCAATTGAAAATTGGATCTTGACACATTGTAGATAATATTTTATTCTCTCCAATAATGACAAATAATATACAGAAATTAATTTAATATTTGAAATATTACAAATATTTTTGTGATTTTCTTTTTACTTATTTTTCATGGGCAATTCCAAAGAAACAAATCACTTGTCTGATGTGTCCGTATTACAAATCAGCCCTGCATTACTTCACTCCTACAGGCATTTTAAAAGCACTGCCTACTGTTCACAAATTACCAGACACTTATACACACACAGTTTATGTGTGTACAACTGTCAGGTAATGTGGATCTGTTCCCATTGCTACATCACTAGATGTTCATTGGTTGTGTAATTATAATAAGAACAGGTAATGTGTGCATAAATTTACCAGTTTATGTGTCACTGAGTAATACAGCTGTACTGTCCATTGGCTGGTTAATTATAGTAACTTACAGGTAATGTATATACTATTATATGATCAGTACCCATGGCCACACCACTAAGTGATATAGCTGTACTGTCAATTGGATGTTTAATTATAGTAACTTACAGGTAATGTATGTACTATTATATGATCAGTACCCATGGCCACACCACTAAGTGATATAGCTGTACTGTCAATTGGATGTTTAATTATAGTAACTTACAGGTAATGTATGTACTATTATATGATCAGTACCCATGGCCACACCACTAAGTGATATAACTGTACTGTCCATTGGCTGGTTAATTATAGTAACTTACAGGTAATGTATGTACTATTATATGATCAGTACCCATGGCCATACCACTGAGTGATATAGGTGTACTGCCTACTGGTTGTGTAATTAAGTACATCCCTGACTCTGTCTGATGGAGAACTTCATACTGTATACTATCACCTCTATCATCAACATCTGTAATAAAACAAAAAGGGTTTGGGTTTACAGTGTTTATGCTACTTTCAACAATATTTCAGGTATATCGTGGCTGTCAGTTTTATCGGTGGAGGAAACCAGAGCACCCGGAGAAAACCACTGACCTGTCGCAAGTCACTGGCAAACATTATCACATAATGTTGTATCGAGTACATTCCCATGAACAGGGTTTGAATTCACAACTATAGTGGTGATAGACACTGATTGTTTGACCTTTTCTAACTGTATCCTGCAACTTTTGGATTTTTTTCCAGAGGAAAATAGATGAAATATCTGGGAAAAAAATCACTGTAAATTAAGAGAAGCAATTTTTTAAAGATAACAAGGAGGTGCACTCCAAAAGTAAATGATTTGATTGATTTATTGTGTTTAATTCCACTTTCAGCAATATTTTAGCTATATCATGGTGACCAGTTTTAGTGGTGGAGGAAGCCGGAGTACCCGGAGAGTACCACCGACCATGGGCAAGCAACTGGTAAACTTTATCACTTGCGGCTGCGAGTCGAGTGCACCCTTTTTGTAATTTATAAAGCCGGCTAAAAGTAAGTAATGATCCAAAGACTGCAGCATAGAACCATTTAATTTTTGGGGATGATGTGGCAGTTATTGCATGGTAGATAGCTGAATTTACACCTACCTATGCAACCTGTGCTAATCATAGCTAATAAGATTTTAATTCCAACCTGTTTACATAGCAGTAATATGAAAACAATAGCCTGATGTAAATTACAATATTACAATCATTAAGACCCAAAACATTCTTATACAAATGGACAAAACTGAGAAATTTATATTCCATATGATGGTATACATACCAGTGTTTAATTGTATGGGAATATACTGAGTAGTGATTTCATTAGATCCAGTATTGCTCTGTAGACCAATAAACTTCATGTTACTGCCTGTTTGTGGAGTTTGTTTTATCTTCAAATTCTGTAGGTGAACTGTTTTCAAGTATTCTAAAAGATCTACAAATATATAAAATAAAACCAAAATAAAAACATTCCCCAGAAGAAATATGTAATTTTATATAACAATGTCAATAAACATGATAAAGCATTACAATCCTGGTCATACAAATATTTGACATAATTTTCGGTATAGAAATAATTTCTCTGCTGTGGAAAAACTCTTTAAAAGTGGATGCTTGTGTGGGACATATCGCACTATGTATCTTGCAGTGGCTCATAATGAGCTAATTGGTAATGATTGGTCATTGGTTGCCTGTTGCAAGGCAAATTTTTCGACCTCATCAATTATCTCCTTTTATGAAAAAAAAATGTATGCTTGTCCATCGTCCCATTCCAATGCCACATTTTAACCTAAATGCTGATTTATTGTTTGTAAACTTGATTTCTTCATAAATATAGCAGTCATACTGCTCATGGTATGTACAACAACAATAAATCAAACAAATATCATTTTCCAATAGAAGCAAATAAAATATAATTGTGATTATCAATACAAAATGTTATAAAAAAAAGTATTTGTAATCATGTAATCATCATAAATGTACGTAGTAAAAATATTATAAATCATATTTGTATTTGATGCAAGCTGGAACCAAGAGGACAATTCAACAAATTATGTATATTTATTTAAGAAGAAAATATATGTACAGTGAAAACTTGTCTAAACTGAGCCTCCATGGGAAAAACTTTTACTTTTGGAATAAGCAGGTGTTTGGTTTATACAGGGTAAATTAACAATGATGTGAATATTAGGATTCCACTTTATTCATGGTTCTGCATTTTTTTTCTTGAATGCAAAAAAATTATTTAAAATTTCAACATATCTATGGAACATTCTGAAATTAGTGTGTAATTGATGTAATACAGTTTTGGGTGATCTATTTTGACACTTACAGCATCTAACTAGTCCAGGGTCTATAACAGCAGAATATATAGTCACAAAAAATAACAAGTTGATAATTAATATTTGCATATCATATTCATCTCCTAAAATTTGGAAAGTTTGTATGTACATGTATTACAAAAAACAAAAATCTTTTTAAAGTTACCTTTAAATTCCATGTTCTGATATTTCGTGCAATGTCTTTTTAAAGACCACCATTTACCTCTCAACCATTGAGGAGAACGCACACTACAAAAGTAAAGTTACTCATACATAATAACTAGTAAGTGAGGTTCATCATTTAATTCTTGTAAGCAACAAAAATTTGTTTTTAAATTTTATTCAAGGTGTACATGATATTTCATACTAATAAAGATCCTAATAAGCTTGGCCCTCTCATATATTGGAATGGTAATAACTAAAGCAAATCTGTTGAAGACTTTAAACAAGAATTTTTCTAAGGAATTCAATGCATACAATTCGGACTTACAATGAAAATGTTAGTATTTTGGACATTGGTCCCTTTTGGCTCCCTTTAATCCTTTTCATCTCAGAAAACATACAAGCTAGGTAAAATATGTTTGAAAAAAGCAGACAGAAATCTCATAAGCAATGGAAAGAAACCAAATCTATCAAAGTAGAAACTGGTAAGGCTAGAATCCCCTAAATAAATCTAAACATGTATTCAGTTCCAAGGATCATTGTGCTAAAATTTCAGCATGATAGGTTAATCATAAAAAAATTATTGATATAGAAACCCTAGGGTCTACAGAGTTGGATTTTTATAGCTCATTGAAACAACATTCCACAATCCTTAACGATACTTGTTTAGCAGGTAATCAGCAAATATTAATGTGATATTAATTGGTTTTTCCCCAATTTGTGTCAAATTATTGAATTTTTCTCTTGTTTACATATAAAAAAAATAAACAAACCTAGGCCAGTTATTTGCTAGTTCATTCCAGTCAATCTCTGTGTCATTGTTCACATCTAGGTTAGAAATTCTGAAATTTAAAAAAATAGACATGAAATAAAAACATATACATGTACATGTATCTTTGAATTGGTAAACATTTTTATAGTCTGGTAAATTCTGTAATATGTAATCAAATTCATCTTAAAAGTAACTCATTACCTGTGAGTCTCTTCATAAACAACTATCAGTCAAACAAAACATGCATCCATGATAAATAAACTAAAAAAACATCAAGGATATCAATAGTAAATTAGATTATTTCTGTATTTAACAATTGAAATACAAAAAAATCAATAATGAAAAAATTAAGAGAAGCAAAAAAATCAAAATGTCCAAACCTAGCTAAAGCTGTTTATGTCATTTGTTTTTATATGAAAAGGTGATAAACCTTAATTTTACAATAATTTCTGCAAATAATGTCTGTAAACTTCAATATCAATTAATATAATTCCAGTATCAAGGTTCTGACTATTAGGTTTGTTCAATTTAAAGAATATATTCTGTGTGTGGGTTTTATCATGAATAAAACAGAACTTGTTGTTAAATATGATGGCTCTGTCTACTTTTTTGTCTTGGACATAAGGAATATGTTCCTTAAATAGAACAAATAATAAATATATTGAATTAAAAAATAAAAATAATCATACTTTAACACAAGATTAATGTCATCTTCACGGGTCCATTCTGTGCCCCCTTTCTGTTTCCAGTTAAGATAATTCAGCCATTTTGTTCTACACTGTTTCTCTGACCTGGTACCAACTCGCTCAGCTACTAAAGCCCAGGATAGACCAGTGGTAATATTTTCTCCTGTATAAGATTTTGATTTAATAGATGTTGAATTTTATAAATGTATTAAATACAGTCAAACCTGTATTAAGAGGTCACCTTTGGGACAAAGAAAAAGCAGCCTTATAAGACAGAGGACGTCTTAAAAGAGGTTCAATTGATATGAAATTTTCTATGACAGAACAAGAAAAAAGTGACCTTTTAATACAGGTGACAGCATGGGTAAGTTTGACAGTATATTATGATATAACACTACAAAACCACAAACATGGCAGAGTACCATCCACTGACTAGTTATATTATGTATTTCACCACCAATTTGTTTGTTGGTACTCTTATATATTTTTTCTAGATGTCTTTATTATGGTGGAATATATAACATAGACTTTCAAGCAACTTGAATGTGTCACAGTTTAATATTTTTGAAGAGTAAATGTATTACACTTAAAAGTGTCAGTACATTGATTTCCTGTTCAACTAAACAAACAGGGTCAAGAACAGGAAATTCTGTATACCTGTCATATATTGATGTAGCTAGTCATTCTTTTCTCTTAACCTGTAATTATTATGTGTTTTAACAACTGCCAAGTCACACACAGCAGCAGTCTTTTCTTTTATTTATCATTTATATATTTCAACACCCGCCAAATCAAATAAAATTGCACCTCTTTCATCTCATAACTACTTACTTGTAATATTATATCTTGTTTAACATTTGCCAAACATACACATAAGAAACTAGATCCATCTCTTAACCAATTGATAATAGCTGTAATGTTTACCTGGTTTAACACCTGCCAAGTCATATACCGCAGTAGCTAGTCTTTTCTCTTCTTCCCTTAGCCATTTACCTGAAATATTCAACAAACACGACTTCAAATCTTTATCTATAATAACATGTATTTTGGTATTCAAAGTAGAATGATAATATGCCTATGTTCTTGTACATCTACTTGTATATTTATTACAATCATAAGATTTTTCCAACCAAAAATGTGGAAAGAATTACTGGGACAGTAGTTCCTCTCATATATGGCTCTTAGTGGTAAAGTTGAAGTCATCATTTCGAAAGTTTTTTGATGCCATAATAACCATCACAGGATATCTGAGCCACAGATGGCCAATGAATACATTCAGTCATGATCTTGTTTGTTTTTCTTTATTCATGATTTATCTCCAGGTTTTTAAACATGAGTGACACAATGGTGTCATTAGTGGAGCAGTTACACCTGGTTTTTGTGGGGATCATGATCCTCAATCTTTAGTTTTCTGTGTAATTCTTTTTGGACCATACCTCGTAGTTTATTTTTTGTCCTTTTTTTTGGCCATTGTATTGTGTGTCTTTCTTTGATTTATGACTTCTGGTCACCTATCTGGTATCTTCAAATTTTTTATGATGAGACAGCATGATATAAAACTGAAAAATGTTTGGCTTCGTTTTATGTTCTCAGATTTACTTTCTCACATGGTGGCAATGAATACCGACATGTACTCATTGAAAGAGCACCATCTACTCATGACCTAGGGACAAGCTAGCCAGCTCTGTGGGTTGAGGCCTGGGAACTGTCATAAGTACACAGCCAAAACTTTAAATTTCTAATCTCTCTGTTATTTTTGCATACCTGAATTGCAAGTTTCTTTCATCAGTCTGAATTTATCCTTTACTGATGATGCACTCCTACCTAGAGCAGCACCAATAGAGGCCCAGTCATTTCCAAATTTAAGTCGTAATCTGAAAGCAACAATAACTATTTCGTACAAAAATTTACCTAGAGCCTCACCTGAGCCTGTATCACTTACCTGGTTATATATGCACTGCTTGAGAGCAAGCAAGTTTATAATTTAAAAGACAAGAATAAACAATTGCCCATGGTCGTAGTTTTTTCAGTATCAAGATGAAATAATAAATTACCATAGAGGACATTACAAACATCATTTCTGCACAGTTTCGTTCCAATTGGTCCAGTAACTTCAAAGATAAAGATTTTTAGTTTTACCCAATCAGAACTGAGAATTGATCATGACAGCCATGTTTCAGCCAGACCAAGGAATGAGGAATCTTTGTAGAGGACCTCACAAACATCATTCATGCAAAGCTTGATTAGCCTAGCAATTTAAAAGGAAGAATCAAAATGTGAACTGTGAATGTCAGACAACAGAAAACCGACACAAAGTAATGACAATAGCTCACAATACCCTTTGGGTCAGGAAAGCCAAAATGTATAATCTGTTAGTCTACTACTGATTATCCAAAATAACTTGTTTTCAACAATCTAACAGCCAAATTTAGTCTTACTGAATTTTTTGCTATATTGTACGACGTAGTCGATTATAATTATGCGGGAGTGATCAACCATATGCTATGAAAATTCACACAAAATAATTTGATCATGTATCCCCAAAAACATAACTAACAGACTTTTATCACATAGAGTTGTGACAAAGTGCAACTCGCCAGATTCTGATATCAAACTCAAAAACTTTAGTGTTGTTAGGTACTGTTCACATAAATACAATGTATTTGTAAATTCAACTATCATATGATTGCAGCCATTGCTAGCTCCAAATAACAAATACATTTACAGTCAAACCTGCCCATGCGTTCACCTTTATTAAGTAGTCACCTGTATTTAAAGGTCACATTTTCTTGCCCTGTCATAGAACATTTCATATGAATTAAACCTCTTTAAAGAGGTCACTTGTCTTATAAGGCCACTTATTTTTTTTGTCTAAAAGGTGATCTCTTAATGCAGATTTAACTGTATAAGACTTACTCTTTAAGCTTATTAATTTCATCTGGTGTATATTTTCCAATGTGGTTTTTCTGATCATACATCCTAGTCACTCTTCTGTATACAGAGAATAATGGACGCTGTAGACCTCTGGCAATACAACGATAAAAATCTTTTCTTTCATCCTTCGACATTTCAAATATAATAGTTGTTGGGTCCACTATATTACGTTCCTACAAAAGGTTTAATCAAAATGTATATATATATATCTAAAAATAACAGGATGTTAAACAAAACTGATATGATGCATAGTGCTTTTTTTTAAATTTCAAAATAAATTCTGTTAGAAAAGTATTTAAGAATTGAATGCATTTTTTTGTAGTTTTATTGGCATGTAAAAGCGTGGACCGAAGCACATTTTGTATGAAATGTGCTAGCGCTTCATACAAAAAATGTGCCTCGATCCACGCTTTTACACGCCTATAAAATTACAAAAAAATGCATTCAATTCTTATAATTACATTTAAATCACACCAAAATTTAATATAGTTGAATTTTTCGTTGTGAATTTTATTTGTGTTAGATTATTTGCTGTTGGAAATTACTACACCACAGATTGTTTACATCTGACGTCGTCATGGAGGCATGTGCAAGTTCGGGTTTAAGTTTTATTGGGATGTAAAACATCTCTTTTATAATCATGTGACCACTTCATAACCATTCATATTGTAACATTTCAATGAAAATTGGAAGTAATGTAATTATATCCAAATAAGACTTTGACCTGTAAGTTAAATATGGATTTTAACGAATACATGTATGTGAGAAAATGCTAGTAAAGGTAATTAATATTAAAATTAACCCATGTTACAGTATTACTGTACCATAGTTGTACTTCACTAAGTTTGCTTGCTATATCAATTCCACAAAGAGATATATATATACTATCATTGATTTGCTTTGCGAAAAATGATATCACATCGAAGGCAAAACATTTATATAATAGTTACTTATGTATAGGGCATTTTCGTGATTTATAGATGTCCCATCTATCACGATAATGCCCTATACAAAATTAACTATTATTCTTATTCCATTGAAGGAAATAAGACCCTCTGCCATGTTGCGTTACATTGACAACTGCACAATCTCCATTGCGTTTTAAAAAAGGGATGCAACTCTAAAACCTTGAGCGGTCATTAACATAATGCCCGTGGCATTAGCATGTTAATGACAGGTGGATTTCTTTAACGCAGATTATTGCATGACACATGACTGACTATGTCTGCACCAATGAAAAAGACGAATTTAGAACTGATATTTATTGAAAATTTGGTAATGTCATAGTGATATTATGTTAATGTCATAGTTATATTATGTTAATATCACACTAGTTGCTTGACAATAGTTATCATCGCATGTAAAGATCAAATGGAAAATGTACAAATCATTGATCATGATATTTACTGCACAATATCTGTTTATATTTTCTTGTAGAACATCTACTTCCTCTTTTGTCCATTGTCCTTGTTTCCATGTGGCACCTATGGAAAAGAAGAAACAAATTTGGTCATTCAGGGAGCAACACAAAGTAATTTACATTTTGTAAAAGCAATTTCTATTCTTTTTCTATAATCTGCACCTCTATGACTTACATTTGTTCCACAATCATTACATGTTCAAATATTATCTTGAACTATTTTAACCAAGGATCCAAATAAAATCTCAATAAATTGATGAAGCTGATATATACTATTGTAATATCAAGAAAGGTTCTGAACATTTCAGGTGCTTTAAAAAAAATGTGTTCCAAATTAACATTCACCTTGAGTACATCAAACAGAACAGCTTAACCCCACCACTTTTTATCCAAGTGCCTGTACAAAGCCATGAAAGTAATTGGACATTGCAAAGCTTGTGACGAGTGGTAGAAAATACTGTTGTTACATACATCAAGGAGCGCCGACAATCCGTTATTTTTGTTTCTTTAAAATTGACCAACTAATTAATGATCATGAATGAACTACAAACATTGCCTTATCATTTTAGTGATGAAATAGCATCCAAGCCATACAATCATAACTGAAATTGTTATATGTTGTAATCTATTGTTAATCGAATTATACTTCGAATGGGAGGGAGTAATCAAACTTCCAGACAAATACATTTTATTATCTTTTTTCTTTTTATTTCAATCTTTAAAAGCTTGTGTAAACACAGTCTGACAGTCTAATTATACACTAAGTAATTATGATATCTTTATACATACACACATTGAATTTTATCGGCAACATTATTGACTAATTTTATGCATGGCTAGTCACACTTTTACATTTTTTTTTATCTTTTTTTATTATCAACGATGAAGATTTACCAGTACAAAACACAACTGCACTAGAGAGTTATACTTCTCTGAATAATCAAAAAGTATTAGATGTATTTAATGATTTTGTGGAATAGTGTCCAAACAAGTTAAGAAATATGAAAATATTTAACTTTGCATGTTGACAATAGTAAACACCAAAAATGGCAGACATGTGATTTCCTGTTCTGAAAAAAGAGTGAAACACATTGTTCTTGTTTATAATGCACAACCCTCCTGCAAAATAAAGAATCGGGGCAAAATCTTGCGCATTATACATAAGAAATTACGGTATGTGTCAGATCTAGAAGTACTGATTAATTGAATAAAAGTGAAATAAAAGGTTTATTTATATCTTTTAAATTTTAGTATCAGTATATGACTTTAAAATATGTTTATTATTTCATAAATCAATTGACAATCTAACTATTTTTGTTTTGATAATACCTTTACTGTGAAGAGCATCTTTTTCGTCTCTAGTGGTAAACCAAGCTTGAGAGATATCTGAGTTCTCCAGAGCCTTTCTGTTACCCGATGCTACCTGAGATGTCATTGTATCACCACATGATGAAATTACTGGTCTATTAGATGCCTGTGTTAAAATAGTCAAATTATCTTTGTAATACTACTAGTATCATATTCATCAATCAGGTGTTAATACCTTAAAGGGCTGTATATTACCCACATTTGTGAATTATCCACACCCCTTTTGGCTCAAAAAAATATCTTCTGAAATATCTGTTTCATTGGCATTGTCATATCTTGAAAAGAAATTTCTTAGGACCTATTGTAGTATATAATCCACATCCACATACCCAAAAATTCCTTTAAGGGTAAATTTCTGTGGATAATACAAGGTTTTTACTGTCGTAAATGTAAAAATAAAGTAAGATTACCTCATAGAGACCTCACTACTTTCAATTAGAGGAAGACATCACTTCTGTTTCAAAGAGATAACAATTAGAAGTGTGGAAACTTCTTGAAAAAGTAGCCTAGCACAAATTTTAATAAAACTGTTTTACACCAGTCAGGTTTTATACTTTTTCCTGTTTGTTGGAAATAACTTTCTAAAATGCATGTATTTAAGGGACAAACAATTTAGAAACTAAATGGAGAAATTATTCCTCTTGCCCTAGAACAATGTTGTCCATTCATCTTTTCATAAAGAAATTAATATGCATTAATTATTTTATTGCATAATCAGGATTCTAAATTACATATATAGTAAATACATGTTTTTGATTGGTTTGGTTTTATGGTGTTTAATGCCACTTTCAACAATATTTCAGATATATCTTGGAGGTTAGTTTTACTGGTGGAGGAAATCGAAGTACTCAGAGAAAACCACAGATCTGCCGCAAGTCACTGACAAATAAACTTGATCACATTATGTTGTATGTATGTATGTATGTATGTATGTATGTATGTATGTATGTATGTATTATGCTCTACAGAAAATGGCAAGCAACATTTCACAAGCAAAACAGTAATACCCAACAGATAAGAATTTTTATAAAAGGGAAATAACTGTGATAAAAGTTTCTAATACAATATCATACAGATAAGGGCTCTTTACAAAGTGATTGTTGTTTAACTCCAGCTATATCATGGCAAGAACAAGTTAATTTTCAATGAAATAATGATGAAGTGCCCTTTGTACTAGACCAACAAGCTTAGTGCTCTTTATAAAAGGGGGATAACTGTGAAAAATGTTTATAATACAATATCATACAGATAAGATTTCTTTATAAAGGGGAGATAATTGTGAAAATGTTTCTAATACAATAACATAAGTGTTTTACAAGAAAACAGGTGCAAAACTATCTTAAATAGATTTTACAGTAAAGGGAGATAACTATAAAATTATATATAATACAAGATCATCTGTGTATGCAAATTGTCATGTGCAAAACTATCTTAAATAGATTTATAGTAAAGGGAGATAACTATGAAAATGTATCTAATACAACATCATTGGCAAAAGTATTCTAAATACATTTTCAGTAATTATACAGATACCTTCTTCAAAATAAGTAAATAGAGAATCTCAACATGGTTGCTAAAGACATGGAATTTGATATCCAAACCCAATAATTGGTTTTAATATAAAATTCACAATTGATTAATTTTTTATACAGAAATCATTTCTGAAATGTTGTACCTCAAATAAGCATCAATATTTTGATGAAAGGAAACATGCAAGAGATTGTAACATACAGATTCAATAACAAATCATTAACAACATGCTAATGAAATCTTGATCTTGGAAAAAATATAAAATTAAAATGGGGATGAATTCAAAGGCAGTATTTTACACAATAAAATTGCAAGCTTTATGCAATCATTCATATATAAACATGTATAGGCAAATCCGACTTATTTTCTATACATTAAATAATGAAAATGTATCAAATAATACATGTAGAGCTAAACATCCAATTACCTGAACTGTTTCAATCTTTTCCACAATTGTCTCCCCTGTTGTCATGGTATCATCTATTATAAAAAATTATTCTATTGTCAGTGAATTATTCAGTTAAGTTTAAAATAAAGAATTATGCTTGAAAATATGATAACATACATGTTATTATATCAAATCTATGCTATTTCAACCATAACCTTTTACTTATGGTGTTATAAATGTCACTTTTATCAAATTAATTAATGCCTGTTTCGAATTGTTTAAAACTGTTAATTAAACCTTAAACACATCTTGATGTTATTCCTATCATTGTTTCTTTTTTTTGGTATTGTTCACTTGGTTTGTAATGTCAGAAATACATCATAATTTAATTAAGACCACATATATTTTTTTATTAAAGTACAAACATTATCAACGATAAACTAAGTTCTTTTTTTAGTTGAAAAAAACAAGTAATTTGCTAGTCAGTGTCCTTTACAACAAGCAGTAATGAATCAAATTTCGGCAAACATCAGCATGGGTCAACAATGTATGATTATTTAGCTTTGATAGCTTGGTATGTCAGTCTTATCAATGAATTATGAAACCTTTAGGAAGTTTTGTGAAAGTAAATTGACTTTTTATTACATAATAATCAATTATTAAAATGAAAATGTTATGTTTCTAATGTAACATAAAAATTACAAACAATTAAAATTTAACATTAACTTTAATATTCCTTTATGTTTATTTAAATCCACATCCTCTCCTGCTAATCTGTTCTACATTACAAAAAAAAACTTAATATTTACAAAGTTGTCTCTATAAAAAAACTAATTGTGATACATAATAGAATGAAATTAACTAAAAGAACTCCTCCAGAGGACCCGACAGCAATATGTACATGGAAATTTCTTCAATATATTTTTATATTAAAAGAATTTATGTTGTACTTAAATTTCTGTAACTAGTAATATGCTTGTATGTCCAAGTATGTACATTGTAAGGCAATCTGTCACTTGCATGTTAACTCATGCACAAAAAAACATTTACAGAGAAATTACTTAAGACAGAAATGACAGCACATATACCTGGAGCCACAGATAGAACATATGACTGGCCATCTCCACCTTCAATACAGAATCTTTTGGCTGAAGGT
Source organism: Bathymodiolus brooksi (assembly GCA_963680875.1). Lineage (NCBI taxonomy): Eukaryota > Metazoa > Mollusca > Bivalvia > Mytilida > Modiolidae > Bathymodiolus > Bathymodiolus brooksi. Next base: position 64,133,289 of record OY804575.1, read on the forward strand.
TCATCATTGGTCTGACCACTTTCTGATGAATCCATTCCAAGTGAAGCTGAAGTATTATGTTATATATATTTACAATTGAAAAAGATAACAAAATAATAGGATTCATGTCTTAAGAGAATGAAAATGTAAAATGCTTCAGTCATACATTTTGTATAAGAATTCCACAAGACAAACGTGTATATAACTTTGAAATGTATACATTACATGTTGTAATTCCATCTACCCGGTAATTGGTTCATTGTTTGGGTCAATCCGAAGCCATTACAGTTATAGAAATATTTATCGGCATTTGTCAGTGTTTTTGTGTTGTGAAGTTTGACACAGGAGTACAGGATCATATTGTTATGATTGGTTATATGGTTGACATTGATCATTACTTATAACATACTGTTTAACAACGATTTTTCAATAAACCGTTATTTACAACTCTGTACAAGCCTATCACTAATACGGCGTGGGTTCGTGCCCAGCTTTGAAAATTACAAAAAAGGGTGCACTCGACTTGCAGCCGTAAGTGATAAAGCTTAACAGCAGTCTGTGCCAAAAACCTTTTCAGCTACTAGCCCGAATAACTAATTTTGAGGTTTTCTTCTATTTGTTTATATAAATTTCAGTCAAATTTCACTAGCCCTAACAAAATTTTACTAGTCTCGGGCATAGGGCTAGTGGCTAAAGGCACAGACTGTAACAGTTGTTTGCCCATGGTCGGTGGTTCTCTCCAGGTACTCCGGCTTCTTCCACCACTAAGACTGGTCGCCATGATATAGCTGAAACATTGCTGAAAGTGGCATTAAACACCAAAAATCAAATCATAATAAAATGTATCAAAAACACATAAAAAGAGAATACATATTTACCAGCTGCTTCTTTTGACAATATAAGGTATCCTGCTGTAGATGATGGGTCTATATCTACAATATTTTCTATATCCTTCCATTCTTCACTTGAGTTAATATCTGTCTGTCCACTTCCTCCAGGTTCTTGTTTCATCTCAATATATTGGTGGGTTACTTCTCCTACTAACCGATCATGATTTGTATCTCCCTCCAAAGTACCCTGCTGATTCCCCTCTAGAGCCATTTTAACATCAATGCAATTGGACTGTTGATTTGTTTCCGTTGTTAAGCTGACAGTTTCAGTTGTTTCACCAATAAAATTAGCAGATTGGGTTATCTCCCTTCCGTATTTAGATAATTCTGATTCTTCAGGTTCAACCGACTGTATTCTTGGTGAGTCATTTGGCATAATAGGAATTTCTGAGACTTCATTTGACACTGTTACTGTAGTTTCTTGATGTAATGCAGCTTCCATAGAAAATAATCTGTAATAAAAAAAAGTATGAAATGTTTATAAAAAAATATCCCTTTTGTTAATTTAACAAATAAAATCATCATAAGCTAAACAATAAACATTTCTTCCTTCAATAGATCCCCCAGTAGTGTTATTACATTTGTTGAAATTTGTATTAGCCCATGGTTCATGTACATGTATGTGAACAGGGCCTGTTGTTGCTGTGATGATATGGTAAATGTTCAAAATCAAGCTTTGCTGACCTTGTGGTTGCGTTTTTAAATTTAATGATCAAATTAGCAAAGATGACAAAGTTGCATTATGCTTCAGTGAAAGTTGCAATATTTCCTTTGATTTTTAGTTTAAACATATTTTATTTGCCAATTAAACAGACAAAATGGATTAGACACAAGTTAAACAAACTTATGAAGTCTTCTCCAAATTACAATATGTTACAATAAAGAAGTACATAAAAGACATGCATTACTATATGTAGCACTAATAACGAATCAATGATAAATATTCACAAACAGAAAGAAAAATAAAATTAAGATGGATTCATATGATGTGCATGTTCACCCAATTCAATTCCAGTTATACAATAAGGAATCTTTTTGAACATTTAATATAATCAAAAACATATTTAAATATAATACAATTTTGTTCATAAGTTAAATTATCATTGCCACATGTCAGATTGTTTATCAAACCTTAATTTTATACTTATCACATATTTTTGTTTGATGATAAACTGACAGGCCCCATTTACTTAGCAAACAAAAGATGCAAGCAGGTTGCTTCTACATATATATATGTTGATTGTAGAGCATCATTGAAAAAATGTTAATTTCCAAAATCTTTTAAATGTTTAACTTGTGCAATCCACCAGTTGGTGCTACATGTACAAGAATATTAATATTGATGTTTAAGCAAGACAAAACTAATTGGAGCATGAATTTTGAATTAAGAATTGTGGGTAGCAAAGACAGCAAAATTTGTAAAATTATCATTGCTTTTTCCAGTTGCCAGTTATGGTCGTGATGATGACGAGTATTTGACGTGATGTCAACAATATTTCAGTTGCATTTTTACCAGTGGTGGAAACATAAGTACTCATTAGTAAGATACTGACCAAAATCAGGTCACAGACAACTGTTGTCACATAAGGTATCAACTATGTCACCCTTTAATTTAGCTGCCATGATGGTGTAATGGTTAGCATGCTTTCAACTTGTGCTTGATCCTGGTCGTTTGAACCAAAGACTATGTTGTGCTTCTCTGCTAATCATGCAGATGACCAGGCGATCGTTTCACTAAAAGTCGTAAGTCGTAAACGTAGACGTAAGTGTACTCTCAAGAGTTACGACCGTTTCTTTAATAGTTAGGATTTACGACTTGCGATAAAAAGTGATCGCAAAGTTAAGAGTGGTGGAAGGTACACGTAAGTCGTAAATCGTAAACCTAATTTTGAAGAGAAGAATTGCTATCTATTTTTTTTAATATGAACATTAATCAAATGAAGCAATCAATAAATATTAGATGCATGCAACATTTTTTATATTTCGAGAGCCATACAAAATCATTAAAACTGCTACACATTATTGTTTGTTTCAGTGTACTTTCTATCAGTTCTGCATTTACAATATCAACATATTTTATTAATGAGTGTATCTACCTAGATGAAATTTCAAGAAAACAATGATATCGGGTGCATGTACAAACAATGGTTCAAAAATAAAGTTAAGCACAAACAGAGGGCACATTACATTTCCGTGGATTTGAGGATTAACAGGTATCACTTTTAGTGCACGGAGAAAGAGCATTACAATTGCCCGTAAAATATACCCGAGACTTTTTTTTCACATTTGTGCGGGATTACCTGTTAATTAGAATATATTTGATTTACTCATAACATTTTCTGCATTTTGCAGCACGACCGACGATGCAATATGGATTATTCGCCTCTTTGGTTAGCCTTTAAAATGAAAACAAAAAATATAAGAATAACATCTATAATTATATGAAATATAAATTTAAAAAAAAATAGTGGAACATACATGAATAAAAAAAAATTTCTGAAGGCAACAGATATTTGAGCAGTCCAAATGTTAAAATTCATTGGTAGTTTTTATTGATTATATAAAGCATTAAACACTCACTATGAATATAAATCAACAGTACATGTACATGTTAAGGTTTGATATTGTAAGATGTGTAGTTTTGTTGTTTTATGTGTTGATGAAACATATTATTTTATATGCGTGAATATAGTGTTGCAATAAAACTACCCGAATCCTACCTCTCGCTTTTGAGCTGTTGGGTTTATTATATATAAAATATATGATACAATACAATATCTTTTTACCTCCATTATAGGAGATGTTACTTGTCGCAAGTCGTAAGTCGTAACTCTTAAGCTTAGGACTAGTTTAGTGAAACGCACATATACGTGCACGTAAGGAAATCTTAAGAGTGATCTTAGACTTACGATTTACGATCACTTTAGTGAAACGGTTGCCAGGTTCTGAGGTTTGTGAGCTTGAAACTCATATATACCGGTATAAATACTGAGATTGAGGAAAGTTCGGCGAGACCCAGACTCACAAATCTCAGTGGCATTAGACACTAATCGGACAGACAGTTGTACATATAGATCTAATTTACTACCATATGATCACAGCAACAGTCTAAAAATGTTCATACCAAATGGTTTTAAAATAGTTTTGTGTTGCTTCTCCGATAAGCTCATGTTCTTCAAATTTTTAGGCTTTTTGTTTGTCTGCGAATTAGAATGCGTCCAATTTGGGCGACAGGCTGCATTGTTACACTCGGTCAGGCAAAAAAGTTCTGCTCTGATTGTCCTTCTCGTCATAATATGGCCGAGATACTGTTAAATTTGTATTAGATAATACTCGCACATTTAATTGATCAACAGATGTTCAATGCACTGTCAACAAGCGTTTATTTTTCACTGAATGTCACTCATGATTGTGGTATCATTTACTGGTGGATCAGTTAGACCACCTTAAATATTTGCCACATATGACACTTTCAATCTGAGCAATTATATTTGACCACCACCTAGCACTTTTCATTCTTGGTTTTTGATATTGGACATACAGCCCTCTGGCAGTTATGTGACCTCAATTTATAAGGCCATTGCAATTAAATATCCAAAAGGTCAAAATACTTAAGACTTGACAATCAATACTTATTCATGAAAGTGGAAGTTTTATACTGTGCTTTCACTTTCAAAATATCAAAATTAAGACTAACACAAAATTTGTGACAAATAGACTTCCTCCATTTGTAAAGGTTAATTATTTTTGTGATGCCAACAGAAAGTCATTTTTATTTAATAGGTTACAAAATTGAAAGCTGACAGTTGTTTGACAGCTTAAGCTGATAGATGTAAACCAGCTACAACAAAACACGTGGGTTTGACTTTTACAATGTTTTCGTACGGGTGATCAAGGAAGAGCCAGGATGACAAACCTGAAGTCCCAGGATGACAGAAAAATGTAGACGCGGATGGATTTGAATCAATATTCACCTTTTCACTAGTTTGGTGAAAGACGGATTTTGAATGTATGCATTTTGTAATTTAGCTTTATTTTACATGTTCTGTTTCATCCATATGTGATGATTTCTTTGAACAAACTTCATTATAGAACTATTTTTAGAGAAATTCGGTAATTCTCAAAGTAGTTCGCTTTTTCGCGAGATCCAATCCATAAAAAAATGGCTGCGCCCATGAAAATGTTGCGAACGTCAATACGCCACGGTTTATTTAAAAAACTGCTTGGAAAGGTATGCCATTCAGCGTGACTGTCATTCAAAAGAAATATCTGATGCAATTAATACATTTTGCTGTTAAATATCCATAATGACCATTTAAATGTTACACATGCAGGCTCAAATTAAATATGATTGGTACAAAGCCACGGTCAAAGGACAAGGTTATCCGAGTGAAACTCACGTTTCAAATCGGAATTCTCCAGGAATGATATGATTTTATCGTTTTATTTTATTGGGCAATGAATCGTTTGCGTTTATAATGTGAAGAAAGTACTACATATATATATAGCCTTATAGGAGCTGTCATGATCGTATGGTAGTTGGATTTACAACTACTTGTGAAATCAGTGCCTATTGCCACTAATTTTGTGAGTTGGAATCCCTCTCATGCCACGGGACAGTGTACTCTATGCAACATTAAGTTTTCGCTGACTTACGACAAGTTGCTAGTTTTCTCACTCAATAAAACTGGGGGCCCCCGCCCGGGTGGCCAGACCTGCCAACCTCTTGATATGCCATGGTGGGTCATGACCCACCAGCCAGGACTGTGATGGTGGGTCATAGCGTGTGACGAGCCATTTTGAAGAAAAGTTACGGAATGTTGGAAAATATGTTCATACATATATAGAAAGAATGATATAATACTATACCAGTTACACAATTTATTTCAGACTCGGATTGTAATTAACACATGCCATCTTTGCACTTTTAAGAACATCAGGTGATGGCTTAAAGTCGTAACAGTCACTTACATAGCTTTGGTAGTGATTTTATGAAGTGGTCTGCCAGTGAAAAAGGCAAATTGTGTTCAGCCACAAAATTGCTGAATAATGTCTCAGATAATATAACACTGGACGATTTCTTATCAACAAAGTTGGTTATACTTTTGGTTTTTGAGAATGCCTCTACGGGTCATGATCGGGGGTGGGTGATAGGGCGTTTTTGCGGGTGTGACCCACCAAAAGCGGGTCAGTTGGCAAGTCTGGGTGGCTGAGTTAGGTTGTTGGATCTAACAACTCATACAAGCCTATCACCAATACGGCGTGCGTTCGCGCCCGGCTTTGTAAATTACAAAAAACTCGACTCGCAGCTGGGAGTAATAAAGTTTACCAGTTGCTTGCCCAAGGTCGGTGGTTCTCTCCGGGTACTCCGGCTTCCTCCACCACTAAAACTGGTCGCCATGATATAGCTGAAATATTGTTGAAAGAGGCGTTAAAACATCAAAAATCCTGTCATAGAAAATTTCATATCTTGAACCTCAGTTAAGAGGTCATCTGTCTTAAAAGACCACTTTTTCCCCCACATAAAGATGACCTCTTAATACAGGTTTGTATTGTTTTACAATGTGTCCATGCTCATTTTGTTGTGGTCTCTCAAATATGCTGATCTTGCACATTTAGATTTGTCCTATTGATATTCTATATAAATTTTTATTACAGGGCAGCAGACTGGGTGCAGTCAGATGTCTACATCTACAAGAATATCAAAGTAAAAAGTTGATGCAAGATAATGGCATCTCTGTACAAAAGTTTGTTGTTGTTTCTAACAAACAAGAAGCTAAGCATGCAACGGATCATTTAGGTTAGTTGTAAGGAATGTTATTTGTATGCAAACTATAGTATAAATATTCTACAATTACTGGGTTTTTTTTATGAGGTAAACATATTGATTTATTGACTTTTGAAAAAACTGCTAACTATGGGTCACCTGCTGTAAATGACAAAGTTTAAAACTGACCTGATTTACGTGTTATTTTGACTCACCTCACTGACACGGTCAGCGTTTACTGTATTTATCAGTCAGTTTTCATCATAGACTTTGAATATTCACCGGTAAGCGGGTAACTAACTTTTTTGATGTTCTTACCACACAAGAGCATTAATCAGCTCGTTGAGTGGTGAATCGATTAACTGTAAATCGTTTCAAAAACACTGCAACATTACGATGAGACCACCATTTTTTCCAAATAATTATCTTCCTATAACAGTTATACATGAATCTTTACGAATTGGAACTAGCAATCTTGATCAACCTATCTTACAGTCTTTGCATTAATTTTTATCACCTACTTGCCCGAAAGCCAAATTTAGAAAAAAAATTATATTTATTCAAACAAATTCTTTCATAATTTTAACTTGTTCGAATCAAGTTTTAGTTGTCCCAGGCTTTGGACAATTGGGTTAGCGGGAAGACTGATCTTAAGTAAATGGTCACCAGTATATTAATTTATGAGATGAAAAATTACAAAAAAACCACTCCGTTGATGTTACTTTTGACTGTTAGAAAACATAACTTGTGTATTACTGTGATTTACAATTAAATTCAACAGATTTTGTATACTCTAGGTCTAGGTCTAAAGTTTACATATCTGCTTGATATTTTGTAGATGTAAAGGAATATGTAATAAAGGCCCAGATATTGGCAGGTGGGAGGGGTAAAGGTGTGTTTTCTAATGGCTTTAAAGGAGGAGTACACTTAACTACAGAGTATGTATTACTTAATTTTATTTGATTAACGCTTTAGAAATATGTTAATTTTAGATAAAAGTTTTAACTTTTTTTTAATGAATTTCAGATAACCTTTTTAGCATCTTAGTCGTTTTCACGGTCGTGTAAAAAAAAATATATTGCCAATATTCATGTAATGACAGAGATATTGTTTAAATTCACCCAAATTAGACATTTATAAGATTTTTGACAAGTTACATCGTATCAATTTTTATCAAGTCTATACCATTTTGAGATCAGTGATCCAAATGTGAAAATTTTAGAATAAAGTGAAACTTAAATTAGTGGTAGAGCTACATGTTCTTATACAGGGGCAGATTGATTGTTATATTTTTATTTCAAGGGAGTTAGGATTATGGTATAATGCCACTTTCAACAATATTTCAGTTATATCGTGAAGGTCAGATTTATTGATGGATTTATTGCATAGGTAATTGTAAATCCTACTGCCATAAGATCACGACCACGACGGCCCCTGTTTAGTATGAAAAGCTTTGGACTTTGGATTAAGTGGAAATACATAGAAAGTGATATATAAAATTCTATTAGTTTGAGAGCAGAGTTTTTATTGCTTTTTTTTTCATAATTTCATTTCTTTTTAACTTTTTTTTTCTCAGAAAGTCAAAAGTACCAGAAATTGTAGAGAATATGTTAGGCAGCAAACTACAGACAAAGCAAACTATAGGAGATGGTGCTCTAGTACAGAAGGTAAGAATATAAAAAAAATGGTTGGAGATTGCATTCTAGTACATATTTAGTTATATCGTGGCAGTCAGTTTTATTGATGGAGGAAACCAGAACTGCCACAAGTCACCAACAAACTTTATCACGTAAAGTTGTATTGAGTACACCTCGCCATGAGCGAGATTCGAACTCACAACTTTAGTGATGATAGGCATTGATGGCATATATAGTTGTAAATCCAACTACTTTATGATCTCGACCACGACGACCCCTAGTACAGAAGGGAAGAATATAATAAATGGTATCAATGTATTTTATGTCATAATGATATTTGGGTTATTACTCATCTGTGAAATATCACCAATGCAGTAAAATGTACATGTATTAGGTTTTAGAGGGCACTTTTAAGCTTGTAAAGTTTAATATATTGTTCTGTACTTAAATCTACTTTAGTGAGTGAGGAGTGATTGTTGTTTAACACGCCAACTCAGCAATTTTTCAGCTACACTAATTGTAGTGTTACCAGACCGAGACTCAAACCCACGATCTACCACACTGGAGGCGAGAAAGCAAACTATTGCATGTCCGATGTGGTCATTTAGTTTTAAGTAGATTTAATGTAACCTATTCTTTTATAACTTTTAAGGTGATGGTAGCAGAGGCATTAGATATAGGAAGGGAGGCATATTTTGCCATATTAATGGACCGTACTTATATGGGACCAGTAATGATTGGCAGTAGACATGGAGGAGTTGACATTGAAGAAACGTCTGCAAGTGATCCAGATTCCATTGTTAAGGTATTTTATTACAGCTAAATATAAAGTTATATAGATAATAGAAACAGGGATGATTCTTTTCAGTTATTTAACTGATTTTAGCTATTTGCTTCTTAAAATTATTTTTCAAAAGTTGCTGGACATTTTGAAAGGGGGGTGTAGATGGTTTCAGCTATTTTTCATTGATTTCAGTTATTTTATTTTATAACCAGGATCATCCCTGTAAATAGATGAGGGAGGCTTTCAATAAAAAATGTAGATATCTAATTTAGTGTGCACAACATGTTTCTTGAATGACCTTTATCAGGTATGCTCATAATGAAATTTCATTTTAAATTGTATCTTTGCATATTATAGAATACTTATCATTGTACAAAAAACCAACCGCATCGGTGGTGTAATGGTTAGTATGCTCGTCTCAAGTGCAGTAGATCGTGGATTCAAGCATTAAGGAGTAAGAGCAAAGGCTGGTTGGCTTGGCATCAGAATAATGTGTTCGAGTGGAGCGACATGTCTACTCGTGGACTGTTGTTTCAGTGAACTAGCACTATAAAAATCCAACTCAGCGTGTTGGTCTAGAACAAACCGGACCTCATCATCATCACATTGAAAATTAACTTGTTCTCGCCATAATATAGCTGAAAAATTGCTAAGTTGGCGTTAAGCAACAATCACTCACTACAAAAAATAAATACATACAGTTACATCCCATTTTTGTGCTTGCATCCGTAGGCTCTGTATATTAAGAAATAATTCATGGAAGCCACAAGTTGAATGAGATTTAACATGGCTTCGAGAAACATTGATTTCGTAGAAATCTTATCATGAGCAATAGAAAAATATAACTAAATCCACTGACTTTCAGGATTACAGTCAATTTGTTTTATAAATATGCTGAGTTGCATTTAAGCTACTGGCATTTTCCAATTTGATGACATTTTGATAAAATGTTCATAGAGTCGTAGAATAAATCAGTAACCAGGTGTCAATGATACCAGCATCACCGGAAGTCAATAATTTACAAAAGTAAAGAAAAAGGTTGAACTTGGTTATCATCAGTGTTTATTCAGGAAAAATGAATATGTAAAGAGACAAAGCAATGTTTATATGAACTATGATCCTGTTTAAATACATGAAATCACTCAGGAATGATGGCCATAATTTTCCAGAAATATGTATGTGCATAGCATTATATATCAGGACTTTTATGATTGCATTGTTTATATAATCAGTGAATAACATCATGTTAATAAAAATGTATTTCAAAAAGTTCAATCTCTGAAAAATGACGACAGATATTCAAAATCATTGAACATCTCTTTTGATTTTACCATTTTAGGAACCAGTAGACATTTTAAAGGGTATAACAGATGACCAGGCTTTATCAATGGCCAAGAAATTAGGATTTGAAGGAGTTCATTTACAAGAGGTAAATTAGTACCTATACAGTATTGACAACCGCAGAAGTATTACTACTAGGGAACCGATCTCACATTGGAAATCTGTACCTCCTCTTACAACTTTTGATGAAATTTAACCAAACTTTGCCACATTCCTTCTCATAAGCTACTGATGTGCTTCACTTAATTTTGTTTTCCTTGAAAGTGTTTATTATGTTACAACATGACCATCTGTGGTATGGTCCTTTTAATGCCTCCTAACCAGGGCTTTCAATATTTTTCAAGTCTACCAGTATTTCACTGTTTACAGGCGGTACTTTTTATTAAAATTTGAAAAAAAATTATGAATATCTTATACAACACTCTTTAAAATCAGGTGGTACTAAAGACCATTTTAGGGGATAAAAGTATCTGGTACCACCCCTTATTGAAAGGCCTGTCTAACACAGCACAAAGTTTAACGAAGGACTCTTCTCTGACACTACAGAATCATTTGAAAGAAAACTTGGATGGAACGTTCCTTTGATGGTCCTCTACAAAAATGTTTTTGTGTTTCAATCAGAAATCTAATATTTCTGGTCACTACAGGACATTGTTAGACAGATGATTGTATTGGAATATGGATAAAGTCCCTTTACTCTGAAAATACAAAATTGATTGATTGTACATAAATAGCAAAGTGAGCCTCCAGATTCTTTAAATCATTGTAATATTTTGTAAATTTTATTTTCATAATGTTTCATACATTCTCCATAAAGAAATTTTAACCTCTTTCTACGATATTTAAATTGTATTTTGGAATTATTTCGACAGTATGGTATTTTTTGTTCTTCAATTTATTGTATTTATTTAAAGAATATTTGAAATTGTTGAACAGGTTATATGATATAACCTGGTTTAGGTCAGTTTATGCTTAATAAAAAGCATAAACTGACCCAAACCAGGTTATGCAAGTATAACCTGTTCAACAATTTCAAATATTCCTTATAATTTAATTTTTACAACAAAATTTAATGATTCCTCGATTTTAATTACGATTATTTCATGTGACTATTTGAATTTGTCGTTGGCGGATGAACACGTTGGTGACGTCACAATACCAACCCAGGTTATCGAGTATAACCAAAATTTTCTCCAGGCGGATTAGCCAATCAGATTGAAATATTCAAATCAAATTAAATTATGAAGTAATAATGGCATAATACTCAAATAAAAAGTCTGTTGAAAAAAGTATGTTCATGATGGTTTTTTCATGTGATTTCAGGCAGCAGATCAGATAAAAGGTCTGTACAATATGTTTGTAAAGGTAGATGCTTCACAGATAGAAATAAATCCATTTGGAGAAACACCTGATGGAAGAGGTATGTAAATATAGTTCATGTAGGGCTTTCCTATAAATTTCAGTGTAAAACATATTTAAGGTTAAATGATTAGCTCTTATGTTGACAAATATAAGATGTACATACATTTAAGCCTTATGATGCCAGTTTTGCCTCTGGATTATGACAAGGACGAAGAATGGAATAGTTAAATATTAACATCCTTTTTTCCTTTTTTACAAACCATATAAATAATGGCAAAAAAAAAGAATAGAAACAAATTTGGAAACATGCCGAAATCTCTATTCAAAATGTAATGCGTATGTACAATATTCTGTGTATTGTTTTACCATTTCATATATCTCATAGAGTGCAGGAGATCAAGGTTTGATCCGAAGCCTGTAAGCTTGTGGCTTCTCTATTAAGCATTCAGTATTAAGGACAGCAGAGACTAGTTGGCTCGGGAGTCCAAATTATTTTTCTGAGCTGCACTACATGTCTACCTGTAGATTATTGTTTCAGTGAACTAGCAGTATAAAAGTTCAATACAGCGTTTTTGTCTTGTACAAAATGGACATCATCATCATCATCATCTCATAAAAATATAGTTTGTTATTGCCAAGATATGTCTTAAAAACTGTGAACTGAACATTAAACCAGAAGCACTCACTAATCTTGTATTATCAGTTATCCTGTAATTGTATTGACATAGAGCTACTACTATTATCAGTAATTTGGACATTTTTCCTTTGATCTCACAGAATGATATTGTCAGTAATTTGGACATTTTTCCTTTGATCTCACAGAATGATATTGTCAGTAATTTGGACATTTTTCCTTTGATCTCACAGAGTGATATTGTCAGTAATTTGGACATTTTTCCTTTGATCTCACAGAATGATATTGTCAGTAATTTGGACATTTTTCCTTTGATCTCACAGAATGATATTGTCAGTAATTTGGACATTTTTCCTTTGATCTCACAGAATGATATTGTCAGTAATTTGGACATTTTTCCTTTGATCTCACAGAGTGATATTGTCAGTAATTTGGACATTTTTCCTTTGATCTCACAGAATGATATTGTCAGTAATTTGGACATTTTTCCTTTGATCTCACAGAATGATATTGTCAGTAATTTGAGTCTGTGACGTCAAACACATAATGATGTTACCAATAAAAACATGGGTAGCAGTTTTGAAGGTTTCATCATACATCATCACTAGTATCGCAGCGAGTGATGATTTCTGTCTCAACCTTCATACATCATCACTAGAATTACAGTGAGTGATGATTTCTGTCTCAACCTTCATACATCATCACTAGTATCGCAGTGAGTGATGATTTCTGTCTCAACCTTCATACATCATCACTAGTATCGCAGTGAGTGATGATTTCTGTCTCAACCTTCATACATCATCACTAGTATCGCAGTGAGTGATGATTTCTGTCTCAACCTTCATACATCATCACTAGTATCGCAGTGAGTGATGATTTCTGTCTCAACCTTCAAAGCTCACCCTATTCTATAATATTAGTTACACAGTGTGTTAGTGACCTAATACGATATATACGGGGTCAGTAAATCCCATATTGAATTCACTGACCCCGTATATATCGTATTAGGTCACTAGCACACTGTGTAGCGAATATTTATCTTACTGATTACCTTTGAATGGAGGATTTAGATGTAACTGGATCAAAACTAATAAATATGTAATTTTTATGTTGTGTGTAAGTGATCAGGTGAAGTGATCCATATGTGACATCTATCCACATCATCTTTGTTTTCAAAGAAAAAGGGGAGATAACTCTACTACTAACAGTGTATTAAAAACTACTGACCATGTATTGAATATACACGGTTTCCACGTGATCACTTTAAACCAATGATATTCCTAGAAGTTTGCAAGAAGTAAGATATTTATTTATATAATTTTTTTTTACAGTTGTATGTTTTGATGCCAAGGTAAATTTTGATGATAATGCAGCTTTTAGACAGAAAGAAATTTTTGCCATGGATGACATGTCAGAGACAGATCCTAGAGAAGTTGAAGCTGCTAGACTAAAACTGAACTATATTGGGTTGGATGGCAGTATAGGTTGTTTAGGTAATATCTTATGTATATTAGATCAATAGCTAATGTTAATAACCATCGTATCATCAATGTACATTTTCATGCTGATCACACTATAAGGTGTCCTTGACCTGGACCGTGAATGGGAAAATTTACCAGGTATTTACTGATTATCTCTGGTTACTATTAGCGACCTTTAAACTTCCTTCATGACTGGTTAACACAATATAGCAGAAGAAATGGTGAAAGTGGCATGAAAAAAACAACAATCAATCAGTATACCGTCTTACTTTGTTATCTCAAACTTGGATAATTTGTTTCCTTAGATAACACAAGTAAAAATTGTGTCGTTCGTTGTATGTTTCAGTTTAATTTATACTGGATAACTTGAAAACTCTGATATTTAATGGTAAAATCATTGGTTCTTTCGACTTTGACACACAAAGTTGCGACTGTATTTTCCAGTATTGGATTGTATTAAGTTAGCCAGTTACATAGGTGTATACTGTGATTGAGTCGCTACTGAAAGTACTTAAACTGTTTGAAAATAATTTTACTTTATTAAAATGTGTGATTTCTAATTTAAAACATGCAAGTTATTAAAAAATATAATCATGATTCAAACAAAAATATGCATGGATTAAAAACAAGGCAATTTCTGATGTGTTACAAAAATATTTTCTATATTTTTTTTAAAAAACATTATTCAATTTGTAGTAAATGGGGCAGGGCTGGCTATGGCAACATGTGATATTATCAAGTTACATGGAGGAGAACCTGCCAACTTCTTGGATGTAGGAGGAGGTGTGTCCGAACAACAAGTTCATGATGCATTCCATCTACTTACAGCTGATTCTCATGTAAGTTTGCCAAAGGGAGGATTTTCAAAATATGAAAAAATTACAAGTTAATTACTGACAAGATCATACAGCTTAAATAAAATACTGTGTAATGAAATTGTATTAGGCGCTACGTTGCAAATAAATATCTTAGTTATATTAGTGTATTCATTGATGAAATAACCTCAGTTATAATATTAATTTGCTAAAGGAAATTTTTTTTTTTATCTTTTCCACTGAATAGAAACCTCAGCTTCTATTTAATTTAAATTATGTCTTGCTTTCTTGCAATAAAAATCAAATTATAGTAGTTCAATTTGAATATAAACCTAAATGCTTTGTTGATTTACTTACAATTACTCTTTTAAGAAATATTTTATTATTAACTTGTGACTTAGTTTAAACAATTGTTCATGTTTTTCATGCAAAATCGTTTAATTTTAAACCAGCTGAAATAACCTGCTTTCTATTTTCTATTATATATTATATTTATCTATATATATCTTTGTTGTAGGTAAAAACTATTTTAGTCAATGTATTTGGTGGCATTGTTGATTGTGCCACTGTCGCCACTGGAATTATCAAGGCCAGTAAAAAGATTAATTTACAATTGCCATTAGTTGTAAGACTAGAAGGTAAATAATATAATTTGAAGTGATACATAAAAAAAAACTTTGTAAAAGAATATATTGTTGTTAGACGGACAAGGAAACTGTCTATGCTTTGAAGAAACTGACTTAAAAAATAACAGAAACATCAAATTAACATTTTATAGCAAAAAGACTATTGACAATACTTAAATTAATAAAAACAGGGTATTATTCCTAGTTCACAATAAACAAGACATTGAATGTCATGTGGTGATTTTGGTATGGTTACGGTTTATGTAATATAAACCGATATCCTATAATGTTCAGAGCTCCAGAGAAGCTGCGTATTTGCGTTTTTTACGCTATGAAAACGAGTAAAAACGCATGTATTATCAGATCAGAGTGTACATTTACGCATACATATTGCTGTGTAAGCAAACTTTCCAAATTTGGAGCGTACTTGTACGCTGTTGACGATAATACATCGTGTACATAAACAATACATTTTTGACTTTGAGAAATTCCCCGTAATTACTTCTCTTTATACTTTGAGAAAGAGAAAGTGTATACATCTGAGGGGTACCGAATGTTTGCCTTTCTAAGGATCGATGTCAAAAGAGATCTGATTGGATGTTTAGGATAAATCAT
The DNA here is from genome assembly GCA_963680875.1 of Bathymodiolus brooksi. Lineage (NCBI taxonomy): Eukaryota > Metazoa > Mollusca > Bivalvia > Mytilida > Modiolidae > Bathymodiolus > Bathymodiolus brooksi. The sequence goes on from OY804575.1 coordinate 64,149,220, forward strand.
CCTATCGCGGTCAATATTACAAATAAATGCGGTTTAGTTAAGAACTAAAACGAAAGTGAATTTGGGAACACGTTGTTCGGTGAAAATGAGCAAGAACATGAATAAGCGCGCTACGGAAAATTATATACTTTTTTAAAAAGTTTCTGACAGTTTCATCTGTGTCTAGTGACAGTATAGTTAAAGGAATCATTGATAACATTATCAACACGGCTGTGAAAACTGCCGAAGTCGACGAGCAAAAAAACAAAATATTTACATTTTATTAATAAACATGACACAATCGTGTCAAATTAAACAGAGATATACATTTCACTTGCATCCTGTGTTTATTGAATAACACTTGTGTCAAACATAATTTTAAAAGTGTACATGTAAGCAATCTTTTCTGAAGTAGAGAGTACAACAGTGCAAAGGAAATATGCAAATATGCATCATTTTCAAAAGTAGGGGGTAATTACCCTTTGGACTTGAAACTTATCTGGAGCTCTGATGTTGCATAAATAAAACTGATATTATTCAGTATATGCACATATTAATTTGGTACAATGCTTGTAACACACAATTTCACCACAGCTCACTATATGCACTTTAAAAACGGAACTAAATCTAAAGTTTGGAATGTTATTCTTGAATGACTGCATTCTGGGACCTCATGGGACCTACAGTTTAAATACATTATTTAATTCTACTATCTCTATTTAGTACATAGCATATGAAAATGCTTTATTTTGATAGAATGGTTAGTGTTTATTATTTTTGAACAGTTTATGCTTAATCTTGGCAACAGGTGACTATACCTAGCGACGGGAACTATACCAGTTTGAAACGATTTCCCGCCGCCACTATATCTGGAATAGATTTTCCTGTTTTGTTTGATGTATTTTTGGCAAGATTTACTTCCCGTAAAATAGACAACACTATGGACTGTTTATCGTTTGCTGTCAACATGGCAAGGTTTGGCAATGTAAATGCCAAATTTAACTCAACACAGTGTCTTTTTTTCTTTTCTGTCTAGAATGAGATGTTATGTACTAGACATATTATTGTCCTCGCCCTCTGAAGCAGTTTCCCTGTAGAGTTGTCTGGTGAGGAGAAGACAATAATAGAATAATAGTGAACAGTAGACATAATAAAAATACATATATCAATACATAAATAAGTTGCTTAAGATGTTAAACATGTCACAACTATTTTACATATACAGGTAGAAACGTAGAGCAGGCTAAGAAAATAATGGAAGACAGTGATTTGAAGATACATGTAGCAGATGGTTTTGATGATGCCGCCAGATTAGCTGTGGCTAATGCAGAAGCCTACATGAAGTCGGCATCGGCACAGTCCTGATTGTTATAGATTTTAGGATGTTTTTATAATTACCGGTAATTAATTGTGATGATTTTTTTTTAATAATAATTGATGACATCTGTATCTACCCAAGTACATGTAGGTTGTTTATTTTTTAATCTACAGTTATGTATGCAATATCTTCCTTCTGTGTGTAGTAGTATCTCTTCCAGTAATTCATGATTGTAATATGATAGAACTGGAAAAAAAAGATATAGGTCTAGGGTGGAAGTGTATCATATACTTACCATGAATTTATTGGGTTATTGTGGAATTTTTGTGTATAGGTTTTGAATATGTATTTTTGAAAATCATGAAAAAATTGTTGATTACTATTATTTACAGATAAGTTAGCTAAATGTAAATTTGTTTTTCCCTAAGTTGTATGAGAATGTAAATGTTGTTTCCCATAAGATGAAAGGATCTTGATATATTCATGGAATAGCTTTTATATACAATGATAAATTACTAATGATTTATAATTTTATTTCAATTTTTAAAAGAAACCTTTTTCACACGATTAGCCATGAAACAGTGATCGGTAAAGATCCTGGAATCATTCTGTCTATGATTTAGATTGTTAATCAGGTGCTATAAATATCCTCTTTTTTTTTTTATTAAATCTGTATATATAATAATTGATTTTGTACCAATTATAAATGTTAATTCATTTCAATTATTTGAGATAGAATTGTGAGTGACATATATACATACCTATCAACTGATTTGTTCCTCAGTACCTGGTACACACTGATTTTCTTGATCTGGCCTTAATTGTAATAACTTATCCGGTGAACATTTTCATCATCATTTAGTTATCACCATATTCAAATATGAAATGATGAAATTGTTCAGTACTTGATATCAATCTATTTTGAATATTGACAGCCAAAAAGATTAGGCATGGATTTAGAGTTCTTGAAAGAATTTTGTAGAGAAATGTTACATGTTCAACACTTCTCTGTATCTTGCCATGATCAATTTTTAGTGTTGTTGAAATATTTTTATGGAGTTTTACTCTCTTATGTAAACTGCTCTTAAAATTTGCAGCAGCTATTCTTGAGATCATTGGACATTAATGGTTGTATCTTTTGTAAGTTAACATGGTATGTGTGACCAAAAAAGTCTCAGGGAATTGTTGATGGAATGTGAAAATCTGGTTTTCGTTTTGAATGCTATTATTTTTATATAGCTTCAGTTCCACCAGTATTGCCTAAATAGATTTTAAACTGAGCCATTTTTTTCACAATTCTTCTTTCCCTTATGAATTAGAGCTAAATATTTCTTGTTTGTTAATACTGTCATGGTTACAGAAGATTCATTGTTTATACCTCTTTCCAAATTTTTTCTTCCTGCAATATCAGTCTAATTACATAATTTTACAAATTTTTATATGTTTTTTTAGCTCACCTGACCCAAAGGGTCATGTGAGGTATTGCCATCACTTGGCGTCCGTCGTCCGTCCGTTAACTTTTCATATTTTAATCTACTCCTCTGAAACAACTGGACCAAATTGAACCAAACTTGGCAGAAAGCATCTATATAAGGTCCTCTATAAAGTTTCTTCATTTCGTCCCATTCCGCCAACAAATATGGCCGCCAAGGGCAATTCTTGTTTCTGATTGGCTAATGTTAAAAAAATCTTCTCCTCTGAAACTGCTTGGCCAAATGGAGCCAAACTTGGCAGGAAGCATCTATGTAAGATCCTCTATAAAACTTCTTCATTTAATTCCATTCGGCCAACAAACATGGCCGCTGTTACTAAAAATAGAACATAGGGTAAAATTGCACGTTTTTGGTAACAACTCAAAAACTGTTAATAATATCAGAAATCTGACATGGGTAAAAATGATCAGCACAGGAAGATCTAACTACCCTGAAATTTTGAAGAAAATCTGATTACCTATCTTGGAGTTATTGCCCTTTTTTCGTCAAATTTTCAAAATTTTAATACTTTTCGTTTTTTATTTAAAAAACTATAAGAGATAGACGTTAAGTTTAAACAGCAAACATGTGCAGCATGTAAAGATCTACATGCCCTACAATTTTGAAGTAAATCTGATAACCCGTCTAGGAGTTATTGCCATTTTTTATTTTTTTTATTTAAACATTTTGTCTGATATTTCAAAAACTATTAGAGATAAAGGTTAAGTTTAAATTGCAAACATGTGCAGCATATTAAGATCTACCTACCCTGTAATTTTGAAGTTAATTTGAGTACCCAATTTGGAGTTATTGCCCTTTTTTTCGTCAAATTTTCAAAATGTTAATACCTTTTGTCCTTTATTTCAAAAACTATAAGAGATAGATGTTAAGTTTAAACAGCAAACATGTTCAGCATGTCAAGATCAACCTAGCCTACAATTTTAAAGTAAATCTGATTACCCATCTTGAAGTTATTGCCCTTTTTTCATCAAATTTTAAAAATGTTAATACTTTTCATCCTTTATTTCAAAAACTATAAGAGATAGATGTTGAGTGTAAACTGAAATCATGTTCAGCTTGTCAAGATCTACATGCCCTGCAATTTTGAAGTAAATCTGATTACCCGTCTAGGAGTTATTGCCCTTTTTTCATCATTTTTTAGCTCACCTGACCCAAAGGGCCATGTGAGGTATTGCCATCACTTGGCGTCCGTCGTCCGTCCGTTAACTTTTTCATACTTTAATCTTCTCCTCTGAAACAACTTGGCCAAATGGAACCAAACTTGGCAGTAAGCATCTATGTAAGGTCCTCTATAAAGTTTCTCCATTTCGTTCCATTTGGCCTATAAACATGGCCGCCAAGAATAATTCTTTTTTCTGATTGGCTAATGTTAAAAAAATCTTCTCCTCTGAAACAGCTTGGCCAAATGGAGCCAAACTTGGCATAGATGGTCCCTGGGTGTGTCCCTTTTAAAATTGTGTCCGACAGCCCCACCCTCCATTCAAGATGGCTGCTGTTTTTTAAGGTAATGATTATCTCCCTTTGAAATTTGCTTCAGTATCATTCTATTGTCAGGTGAGCGATACAGGCTCAGTGGGCTGAGCCTCTAGTTTTGTGTACCAAAGAGGTGTATGTAGACTTTATAAATTTGCATGCACATTTTAGCTGTCATTGAACATTGATAAAATTTTAATCCATATGACGTGAGGGCTGTGAGTAATCGTAGTTGAGTTTAAATCTACCTGTGTATTCAGTGTCTATCGTCACCTTAAGTTGCGAGTTCGATTCTGACCCATGTCAAGGTTCATGCGATACAAATCTATTTGATAACGTTTGTCATTGACTTTAAGTAGGTTGAAAGTTTTTACTGGATACTCCAAATTTAACATCCTGCAATATATATAAAGGAAATAATGTTGAAAACAGGATAAAATCCAAACCCATATATGGCACATGTGAAAACAGCACATATATATATCTTGTGTGACTTGGATATGTATGATATATACGGTTCACATTACTAGACGATAAACAATAATGCTGTGTTTGATTTTACTCCTTGGTAATATTAGAAAAAAAGAGGGGGGAGGAGTGTGCTTGACAATCCAAAGACAGTGAAACCTGTCTAAATCGAACCCCTTTCAGACTAAACATTTTGTTTGGAATAAACAGGTGTTCGGTTTAGGCAGGTCAAATTCACTAAAATTGACAATATTAGGACTAAATCTTATGTTCAGTTTATTCAGGGTTCGGTTTAGGCAGATTTCACTGTATATCTTATAATGTGCCATATATTGAAAGATTTGTTAGTTCCCAAGTCAAATCTTGGTTGTTTTATAATACATATGTATATACATTTATGTATTAGTTTTATATATTATAGATTTATACTGGGAATATTAATATTTATGCACATCATTTGTATCTTAGCAACCATATATTAAAGGGAGATAATTATTTGTCTGTGCATTAAATTTTTAATAATAAAAATGAGATATAGTGTCTGCGAATTATTCTTCAGCAGCTTTTCATGGACATATGGGACATTTTCATGGATGCATGTTTTTTAATTATATACACTAGAAAAGTGATTACTGCACTCGTAAAAAAGTGGAAGATGGAAAAACATATGTACATGCATTATCTTTCCTTCCATGTTGGTAAACTTTATATTAATAATATCATTTTATTTTCTTATATAGGTATGTCATATAGACAAAATTATGGAGTATATATATCTCTCGGTTGATACAATATTCCAGAACTTGTGGTTGCTATCATGATTTCCTTGATGAAGGATTGCTGCTAACAAAGACGCTTCTGAACCAAGAGTTTCTAGTTGTTAAATTGAAGTCATCACATCGAAAGTTTTGCAGTAGCCACCATGATTTGGCTAGTTGTTACGGAATATCTGTGTCACAAATGACCATGGATATGTTTCCATTGTCATAATCACAATCCTGTCCCTTTTGCTCATTCATGATCTCTTCAAGCTTTTCCTACATGTTACAGATCAAGTAAATTGATACCAGTCAAGTTTTATTATCTACATCTTGTATCAATATTATCACCACCAACATTGTGAGTTTGAATCTCGCTCAGGCGAGGTGTACTTGATACAACATTATGTGATAAAGTTTGTCAGTGTCTTCCTGCAGATCGGTGGTTTTCTCCAATCAGTAAAACTGACAGCCATGATATAACTGAAATATTGTTAAAAAGTGGTGTTAAGCACCATAACCGGTTATAAACCCCCCTCTTGTATCAATGAGATTCACATGACATTTGAATATACAATGTATTTTTTTCTGTTTGGTCTTTACTACAACAGCCACACATCATACATTTATTAAGGTTATGTGACTTTTATATTATTTGACTTTCTAATCTGTCCATTATGAGCATACCTGATGAAGGTTATTCCAGAAATGCATTGTGTGCACTCAATTTGATATCTACGTTTTTATTACATGAATACCTATATCTCTGCTTCCTCTTCTTATATCTATACCTTCTGTAGAATACACAAAACCAAGAAAAACATCTTCATGTGATTAAGTTTGATGTAGACATTGATGCTATTGTGTTAAAACGGGGAGCAGGACAATTGACCCCAAGATATTAAGCACCATAGGACAATTGACCCGTTGTAGTTAGCTTGCAATAATTTTTTCTCAAAATTCTTTTTAATTATTAACCTTTGTACTTAGCTTTGATCATTGTTTAATCAAATTCCTTTTTATAATTTTTCTTTGAAGACCAATTTTGTAAGGTAATTAAACTTAATTGGAAAATCATTAAACTCTATCTAAAAATAAAATATTTAAAAATAATAAGAGAAAGTTATTTTTTATCATAGCTTGTCCAAGCTGTATAATCCTTTTGATGATTAATATACAAAGAAAAAAATCCAACTTAAAAGTAATTTGAATACTTTAATCTGAGTTTATGCATATTTATTTCTCATTTAAAAAAAAATGTTTTCAAATAAAAAAATTAAAAAAATTTGGGGATGGGGGGCTTTGTCCTAGACCCGTTAAAACGATATCTGATAAATATCATATTATACAGATAAAATAAAGTAATTCATTTTAATAAAATAATATATATTTGTCTTATGTTTGTGGGATTGTAGTTGCATAATTTATCTCTGTGCCTGCTTGAGTGCAGTAGATCGTGGGTTCGAGCCTCGTTTGGGTCAAACTAATGATGATAAAATCGATATTTGCTGCTTGGCTGCTAAGCATATAGTACTAAGGAGCAATATCAAAGACTGGTTAGCTCGGAATCAGGATTATGTGTCCGATTGGAACGACATGTCTACGTCTACCCGCGGACTTGTTTCAGGGAGCTAACAGTTTAAAAATCCAACTAAGCATGTTGATTTAGTACAAATCAAACTTCGTCATCATCTCATTACAATGAAGCTTGTACCCACCATGATTTAACTGAAAAAGGCTCACTTGGTGTTGAAAGATAACCACTTGCTCACTCCCCTTATTATATCTCCATTAAATTCTATATTACCCAGGCAGTTCAATGTTGGAACCTCTAAGTGAATGTTCTACACAAATGAGTTAAAGGGCTAGGGCTATGGTGTTTAATGCTACTTTCAACAATATTTCAGTTATATAATGGCAGTCAGTTTTATTGGTGGAGAAAACCACCGATCTGTCGCAAGTTACTGACGAAATTTATCACATAATGTTGTATCAAGCTCACCTTGCTGTGAGCAGAATTCGAACTCAGAACTTTAGTGGAGATAGGGACTGGTTGTTGCACATGTAGTTGTAAATCCAACTACCATACGATCACAGCCATGACGGCCCCCAAGTTCTGTATCTGTATTGAATACGTTGTTCTCGGAAAACGGTTTTTATACAACGGTAGAGAGGCACCCGGATTTTATTGGCACTCGTCCGCTAGGGCATTCTTGAATGCCTCAAGGGACTGCGCATGCAACTGTGTCTGGTAGATGGTTCCAATGTATGACGGTGTCCACGAAGAAGCTGTTCTGATATTGAGCTGTCCTACTATTTCAGATGTTTAAGCACTTTGAGTTGTTAGTTTTGTGTTTTTCAACTGGGTTGATGGTTACACAATCCCCAAATGTCTGGTTTTATTTACCTTTTACGCTTGCTAAATGTGACAAAAGCGTCGGTTGGTAGAGCTGGGACCAACCCCTCAACCACCTTGTACATTAAAATGAGACGGAGACTTTTCGTCTTTCTTCCAGTGTTTCTAGCTCTAATTCTTTTCTCATTTTCGTTCTACACCCCATTTCTCTGCTTCTATAATCCCTTTCGAAGAAACGTATAGCTCGGTTTTGTATCTTTCCTAATTTGTCAATGTCCCCCTTGAGATATGGGTTCCAGATCGTTGCTCCATACTCCATAACTGATCGAACTAGGGATATGTAGGCTGTTTTTTCTACAATTTTCTGGGACGTTTCTTAGGTTTCTCTTTATAAAGCCGAGGGTGGCGTTAGCTTTCTTGCATACGTTGTTGATATGTATGCTCCATTTGAGGTCGTTTGAAATTTGAAAACCAAGGTATGGGTTATCGCTTACTTCTTGAAGGATGTGGTTATTTAGTTAATAGTATCTTGTTGAACTTTTGTTGATTGATAAGGTGTAGCATTTCTTAGCGTTGAATCGCATACCCCATTTATTTGCCCATTCCTCTTAAGTTCTTTAGATCTTTCTGTAGAGCTTGGTGATCGTCTTCTTGTTTGATGGTACGATAAAGAAGGCAATCATCGGCAAATAGACGGACGGATGAGGTGACGCTATCGGGGAGGTCATTTATATGGCATAGAAACATTAGCGGTCCTAATACGGTTCCTTGGGGGTACCCCCGAGTTTACTGTTGTTACCTCTGATGTTTCCCCTTCGACAATTGTTCTCATTTTTCTTGTTAAGAAGTTTCGTAGCCATGTGTGGATGCCACCTTTAATTCCACACTAATCTAGTTTGTGTAGTAGTTTATTATGGGGGACTGTTTTCAAAGGCTTTGGAGAAGTCTAGGATGGCAACGTCGACTTGGGGGCTTTTGTCGTGTTCTTTCAGAAAGTCATTTATTGTTGTTAGTAGTTGTGATTCGCCTGATGAGTAGCCTGATCTGAATCCTATTTGTTTCTAGATGTTTCATGAGATGTCTGCATATTATATGTTCTAATAGTTTACATGGAACAGAAGTTAACGATACAGGCCTATAGTTTTCTGGTAAGTGTTTATCTCCCTTTTTAAATATGCTGGATATGTTGCTATCTCTCCAGTCTTTTGGTGGGTCTCCTGTGTCGATTGATACTTGGAAGATTTTTTGTAATATAGGTGCTAGTTGGACAGCACATTCTTTGAGTGTTCTATTAGGTATATTATCAGGCCCAGATGAGTTTGATGGGTTGACCTTTGATAGCAATTTCTCTAGTCCTTCCTGCTTTATGATAATTGGTTTGATTTTGTTTTTGCATTGTATCTTTGTTGATGGTAAGGTTGTGTCAGTTGTTTGGGTAAATACTGACTTGAATTGTTGGATGAGAAGATAAAGGGAGATACCCACTTATGGCGGTGGTTGATATTTAAATAACATACACTCTACCCACTTCAGGAGTTGTCTTGCCTTCCTAATAAAATATACCAACAAACTAACTTTTCATTCAACCTTTTCTTAGGGATACATGTATTTAGTTGCGTGTCATTGTAACAACATAACCAGTGGTTTCTCTGAAAAATGTCGAGATGTCCTCTAATGCACTAGTCAACTACCATCCCCGTCACACAAGAAATATGACATTACTTCTCCACTGTATGCACAACTCCTCCGATATGTATCTTGGACACAGTTTACCAGATGACCATAACAAAACCATTTTTCCTATCAGAAAATATTGATATTCCAAATTGTTTCCGATAGTACAATATTAAATATGACCACCAGAGTGAACATAAAATAAACATAGCCAATTCAAGGTTAATATTGTAGTGCATGTATCGGGGGATACCGCATGTCATGTCTCAGTTGTACTTCATCATTATCATACCTCCTGGAACAAAGTTATACTAAGTATCTGGTATACGCCTTTCACTAAATCTGTCTGTCAATCTGTAGACAAAGTTTGTCCATGCATGGATCGATCTTATGGTTGTAGGAACCTTGATGATAATCATATCTACCTACACATTAAAGTTTTGGTTCAAGATTTGGCAGGATACCTATCTTTCTCAACTAAGAAAAATGTTTTTTAAAACAAAGAATTATTATTTTTATATATAGACCAATGGGTGGGGTGTGGTTATGATATTTAACGCCACTTTCAACAATATATCAATTATATCGTGGCGGTCAGTTTTATTAGTGGAGGGAAACCAGAGTACCCAGAGAACACATCCACCTGTGGCATGTCGCTGACAAACTTTATCACATAATGTTGAATCGAGTACACCTCGCCTGAGCTGTATTCGAACTCACAACGTTAGTGGTGATAGCCACTGGTTGCATAGGTAGCTGTAAATCCAACTACCATGCGATCACGACCACGACGGTACCCTTTTTTAAATATAGACCAATAGGTAAATTATTATTAAATGCATATCATTTATGATTAAAACAAAATCAGATTATCTTACTACAATATCACTGCTATTTTAGACTACACAATTATTCGGTTGTTATTTCTTAATCTGTGACCTATGTATAACACCTCCAGCATCTCAACACGAAGTTCAAGGATTAACAAGTGTAAATTGTTAACGATTCGTTAATCCCATAGTGTTAAAAGTACTTTTAATCTATTAATCATATATAAACAGAGAAATTATGGATATAATATTTCATATTCTAATATTTATCATAAAAGCTGTCATTTAGTAATGTTTTGCCCTACCATTGTAGTTTGAACACCGTCTGGGGGGTAGGTCGAGGGGGCATACGTTTGATGTGAGATACACAATTGAAAACAGAAGATCAATGTGAAGTTGATATTTTATTGATATCTTTAACGAATTTTGAGAACATATTTCTTGTACAGTGATGACGGATTGTAGTTGGTATGACATATTGATCCATTTAATACCTATAGTCACTTTGGTGCCCACAAGTATATTTTAGATTTATAAAACAAAACATATTAATCGTCAAACATATTTGATGGTTTTTTTACAAACACCATTTAAATTCACATAAGTATCTGATGCTTTAGATTTACAAATAACACCATCTTAATCCGCACAAGAATCTTTTGTTTTAGATTTACAAAGCAAAAACAAATGTCCAAACATGAGACAAAAACCAGCTAAGATTATCTAAGCAAGGTAGATATAAATCGTGAATTTACCCTTTTTGCTCATCTTTTAAGTATTCTGTGCTGTGTTTCTTGTTTTATATGTCTTCGCCCTGTATATTTTGTACCCGATGTAGCCAGGTGATTGTCCATTCTTGATTGCCCCTTCGGTTTTCACTAATGATTATAAAGATCCATTTCATGATCCAACGGACAAATCCTGATTACTGGACTGGGGATACTCCTGGGAACTTATGATCCACCACAGTGATTATGGACCGATCAGTATCAAAACACATGAAAGATGATATTATTTATTGAATCTAATGGAAATCGTTTAAAACACAATATGTAATTATGACAGAAGGAATAAAGTGAAATAAACTGCATTTTAATTTCTCTAAATAATATATATTCAATTTCTATGGGTTTTTGTCATTGACACCAGTTCTCATTTATATAAAATCATGTCTATCACCTGCTTGTATTCATACATATACCTGAATTATAATATGAGACAGGCAACCTGTTTGAAGGACGAAGTCCTAAAATTTCAATAATACAATGATCCGTACACGTTAGCCTCACCGCCACCGGACGCAATTATGAACAATTTCGATGATATTGACCGTGGCATTTGATAATAATTTATAAATTTGACCAAATTGATGAAGCTGATTGCATGTTCATATTTCAGATTAAACACCAATATTCCTTTTGAATCATAGCCCATATTTTATTCAATGCATTGTTACGGGTTTTAACTTGGAACAGATTTTCATGACCCCGTTCTAGTCACTCTGTGACCTAGATCCAGACACAATTTCGAACATCATAATAACCTTTCTAGTGTAAATTATTTAATGACAACTGTTAAAATTGAAAGAGCATTCATTCATTTACGTTCACATATCTATTTGTATATAATACACATGACATAAAAACCTTTCCTTTATTCATACCATAAATGTGTGCCAGTTTGCATTCGGAATTCCTTGGACTCTTCAATGAATAAGGTACATCACGGATTTTGACATAGATCAATGTAAGGAAAATGTATTATATTGACTGTCATGCGCGTAGCTCCCTATACGCCAGCATGCAGAACTTTGCGTGCACATCGGCGTGCTGAAAAAAAAATAAAGATATAAAAAAAAGAAGGAATAATAACACCTCACGATCAGATGCCAACTTCACTTTGTGAGACACTTGATGCGGTAAACCCGGTGCTATATCCTTCTATAGATACCATCTTGTGCATCATGTTGACAAAGCCGGTAACAAGTGCTACCGCAGAGCGATCGTTCAGTGTACTACGTCGGTTGAAGACATATGTACGATCAACAATGAAAAACGATAGGTTGTCATCGCTAGCATTAATGGGGATCCATCGCGATTTCAGTGTGGATTCAGACAAAGTTATGGAGAAGTTCGTGTCTGCTAAGACACGAAGAACAGATTTTGGGCAATTTTAAGTAAATTCTGTCTAACAAAATCATGAAATCAATGTGTTGCTTATGTATTCAATTTACCCATGAAAACACCTCAGAACGCACCATTTTGCATCTAGTCAAAAAAAATATTTCTCCCCCAGACCTCCTCCCCTTCCAGGTTTGGTTGCTTGCACTGCAAAAAAGGCTAGCTACGCCCCTGACTGTTTTTGTTTTAATTTCAATGTGTTCTACATATGCATAGAACCATGAGATCAAATTCTTTCCAATTACAGGCATAAGATAACAAAATATGCGAACCTCAATGAATTTTAGCGATAGATTCCAAGTGCAATTGTCGATCGTTTTCTGTTTACAAATATGAAAACCCGTCGTCTGCAACATTCCATTCAACAACTGCGCAAGAATAATGAATAATTTTCTCCCAAAACACGAGTAATTTAGTGGGGTATCTATTTATAAAAGCATTTTTTTAATTCATGTTTTGAAGGAACAATTAGGGGACATACTTTTTATTTCGATCGTAATTGCGTCCGGTGAGGCTATTATCTTTTATTTTGAATGAATTGTGTAGCCGATTTGTTATGGCGTTCATGTTACCTACGCCGCTCTTCCATCGGTAAACTGACGAGTTCTGTCCCCTGGCTCGTATCTCGGCTAGATTGAGACAGATTGAGTCAGTCTATTCCATCGGGAGTTTCGTAGAAAGAGATTTTTTTATTAGAATTTTAATAAAAGTTTATTTCGATTTTGCATAGAGTAAATAATCAAAGAATTGGGATTTTTTCATTGAAATAGATTTCTTTTGCGTTTCTAAATTATCAATTGATCTATTTTTTAAACTTCCGGTGAGCAGATTTTTGGCTATCAATATAGAAGGAAAAATCGGAGAGCTCACCGTTAGATACAATTTTCCCATATAATTTTAACAACCTTCAAATTGTAAATGATGAATATAAATTTATTCAAAACATATAAAGAGGACAAACTAACAGGAGACATACATAAAGATCTTTTATTATAATGCATTGATAATTAGTTGCCCACTGTAGAAAAAGTCAACTTTGTATGCGATAAGATGTTTTTTATCCATAATCATTACATAATCCTGTGCTCACCGTTAGAAATAATTTTCCCATATAATTTTAACAACCTTCAAATTGTAAATGATGAATATAAATTTATTCAAAACATATAAAGAGGACAAACTAACAGGAGACATACATAAAGATCTTTTATTATAATGCATTGATAATTAGTTGCCCACTGTAGAAAAAGTCAACTTTGTATGCGATAAGATGTTTTTTATCCATAATCATTACATAATCCTGTCATAACAACATTCATGTTATAAAGGAATAAATTTGAGCGATGGAATTTCAAATTAATTTACACAATAAAGTTTCGTACGTACAATGTATCACACAGATTTTCGTGATCGTGAAAGCAACTCGAATATCTAACAATAAATAAATCTGACAACGTATTACAGATTCTCGTAGTAACCACTAGTAGAATACTGATACAACAATTTAAAAATGCAATAATGATTCCAAAGACAGTACGAATGTCTATTGTTATACATTGTATACTTATTAAGTGGTGTATTATATTTAAACCGCATGTGATTGGCATCTCAAGAAAAGTTTAAAGATACTATAGGGGCGGTTAATCATAGAAAGACAGACACAATTGTGACCAAAAGACAAAAGATCCACAAAACTACACAGATTGATTTGATTTTTGGTGTTTATCGCCACTTTCAGCAATATTTCAGCTATTTCATGACGACCAGTTTTAGTGGTGGAAGTCAAGAAGCCGGAGTACCCGCAGAGAACCACCGACCATGGGCAAGCAACTGGTAAACTTTATCATTTGCGGCTGCGAGTCGAGTGCACCCTTTTTGTAATTTACAAAGCCGGGCGCGGAAATAACGCCGTATTGGTGATAGGCTTGTATGACATGTTAGGTAACCCAACTACCTAACTCACTGAGCCACCCAGGCCCTCAAAACTACACAGAAAAATAAAGATTGAACAACACGAATATAACTAAAAACGGGGATGAGCTCAGGTGCTCCATCAGTGTTTCCTATTTAAGGATATAGGCTTGTGATAATTCGACCATTTAACTGATACATCTCGTAGAGAAGGGCTATTGACAATGCTAAGATCACCAGTTATAATGAATCCGGTCGGATTATATATGAATGGAGAACTTGCAGAGGTGCAATCAGAAGGTTTAGACTTGAAGTCTACAGTGAGTGAAGGAGAACACAATATATGCCCGTTTATCAAAAGAATTGAAATAAAGGTATATAAATATATTTAGCAGCCACTGAAACATAAAAACTAATCTACTTATTTTGCAAATAAATTTGCGTGATGGAGGACGCATCCTATTTTTGTTGTGCGCGATAGAGCTGAATCGACATCATTATAATATACACTTGCGTGTCTATGAGTGATATCCAAATAATTTTACATTTGCATGTAACCTCTTACATTGGGTTTTTTGACAGACAAAAATATCATAGCTTGCTAAGATGAATCAGATGTGCATCTTGCCTGTTTGCAATTTACTGTGGTGCAGGAACTGCCCACTCTTCCGGAGCACCGGGTTTGTAACTAGATTAACACGACGGGTGTCACTAGTGGAGCAGGAACTGGAGCACCTATGTTCACCCCCGGTTTTTAGTGGGGTTAGTGTTACTCGATCTTTAGTTTTATGTGTATGTTTTATAGATCGTTGTTTTTCCTTTTGTCCTTTGTTTCTTGGTCAATGTGTTGCCTGTCCTTCTTCGATTTATGTATGTTGATTACTCTGTTGGTATCTTCAAACTCTTCTTACCACTGATTAATAATAGGGGTACAGAACTTTTCCCTTCAGTTTTAATTCAATTACGATTTTAAGCATATTTATGATGGACCTTTAGCTTTGTTTTCTTTCTTTACTACTAAGTCTTCTTTCAGACAGTTTAAAAGGATTTTTAGATTATTAAATAAAAATGATATTATGTTTATATATAATTATGATATAATAGTGCTGACATATGATTTTACATTTTGACCTCGAGTTATTTTTACCATTAGATATCCACTACTACATTTGAAATTTAAATTTAAATGTCATCATAATATTTATTGTCATATTGTATTCTAGCTAATTAAGACAGACAGTCTTTCAGACAGTTTAAAAGGACTTTTAGATTATTAAATAAAAATGATATTATGTTTATATATAATTATGATATAATAGTGCTGACATATGATTTTACATTTTGACCTCGAGTTATTTTTACCATTAGATATCCACTACTACATTTGAAATTTAAATTTAAATGTCATCATAATATTTATTGTGATATTGTATTCTAGCTAATTAAGACAGACAGTCTTTCAGACAGTTTAAAAGGACTTTTAGATTATTAAATAAAAATGATATCATATTTATATATAATTATGATATGATAGTGCTGACATATGATTTTACATTTTGACCTCGAGTTATTTTTACTATTAGATTTCCCCTACTACATTTGAAATTTAAATTTAAATGTCATCATAATATTTATTGCGATATTGTATTCTGGCTAATTAAGACAGACATGAGACATCACTTACTGTATGGATAAACTTCAAATCACACTACCTACTCAGCTGTTATGCACAGGTACTTGTGGACAGGACCCTATATGGTGCCTCTGATTGCCCTTCCCCCTTTTTTTTAACATCGATTTTTTTTTCTTCATGTACACAACATTTTGCAACCGTCTATGTATCACTGTATGACATTTATACAATAAAAACAATCAAACAGTAGTTTCTATCCATACCGGGTTCTGACCTGTGTATAAGTTATACTTATACATATGTCGGAAAAACTTTCTATCCATACCGGGTTCTGACATAAAAAAATATGTCAGAAACGCGGTATGGATAGAAACTACTGTTTGATTGTTTTTATTGTATATACATAGAAAGTTGCAAAATGTTGTGTACATGAAAAAAAAATCGACGTTAAAAAAAAATGGGGGATGGGCAATCAGAGGCACCATAGGGTCATGTCCACAAGTACCTGTGCTTTTATGGTGTTCTGTCAAAAGTAAAATTACTTGTGTTACTGTCATGAAGACCGTTTTAATGTAAATTACCTAATTTATATGTTTTAAACAAACATTGAAATTATCTGTGTGGGTCTTTACAAAAAAAGAGGTGAAATTTATTTATGCTCTACAAACAACTACTAGACGACCCTGTCGGTGGGGGTGTACCATATCTGCATATAACATATACATTCACTTGTGGCCTAGCTAATATTCAAGTATTTGTAAACAGAGGGGTCGGAGTGAACCGGAAAGTGGGTTGCAAGCTTAAGGGCTGGACCAGAAAGGGGGAGGGGGACATTAAAAGTGATGTTGAACGTGGGGACAAGCTTCAGGAGAGGACCGTAAAGAGTGTGTAGGAGATGTAAGCTTCAGGAGAAGTTCGGAAAGTAGGGGCAAGCTTTTAAAACTGACAAGAAAAAAAAATGATTCGGCTTCAAAGCAAACTCTTATATATCTTAATATTATACTTTATGCAAATTTCTTTGATGATTCGGCAATTTCATTGGTAAATGTAGATGTGGTATTTTTCTCTAACTTTTCTTAACCCCGCCCACCAAAGCAGAGGGTGGTATTGCAAGGATATATCACATCCCGCAATACCATCGTTCGCAATACCACCCTCCACAATACCACCCTCCGCAATACCACCCTCCGCAATACCACCCTCCGAAGGGCATTCAGTATAATATAAATCATACTGCCTTTTGTTGATGGTGTTACGGTAGATTACCACACTCAGAAAAAATATTACCCTCGACTTCGTCTCGGGTGACATTTTTTCTTCTTGTGGTAATCTACCGTACACCCTCAACTAAAGGCAGTATGTTTATAATATTATACATAAAGGCACATCTATCCGATAATTAGATATACAGGTATACGTTTTTATTTCGATATACCAAACTCAAATCATGTCAGTTGGAAGTATTGAAATATGTTTTACTAATCTATTGCTGACCGTAAACTCGAGTACGATCTAACATTTGTATATGTTATACCAAGTCTGATTTTGACTATCCTATTTAGACATTTTGATTTTCATGTACCCAAAGACTTTTAAATTATATGACTTTGCAATCTGTTGACTTGACAATCTGGGCGAAACCGAGGAAGGTTATTCCAGAAATGTGTCGTGCGCACTAAATTAGATACCGGTATCTATGTTTTTTTAATACAATTTTTCAATCCTTGTAATAAATATCCCATGGTGGCAGTTTCACATTGACTGAGTTTCCACATCTTTTTAATGGAAGTTAGTGAGGCGCGGTTTTTATTAGTTATAACGTTAATGTCTTTATTGATGTTGGCTGTCACAGTCAACCCTGAGAAATCAAAGGTTGGCCCGACTTTATTCCATTGACTGGTTTTCCTCGTTTTGTTTCAGTGAAGACACATTAAGAAATAATATATTCATTAATATATTAATGTAGATGTTTACTTGGGCATTTTTTCCATATTGAATTGAAAAAAAAAAAAAAAAAAAAAAAAAAAAATTATTTGCAGATCAATTTTTCACAATTTATATTTTTGGCATATCTTAATTGATCTTTATGGTTTTTATTCGTGTATCAGTGGTTTTTAATTGAAACATCATCTTACTATCACAACGGAAAATCAGCCATTAAATTCGAACTGTCATTTCCCTTGACTACGTTGAACTACGGTAAACTTATTATTACCTATCTGCCAAGTACACATAAACATTCACCAAGACTGTTTGAACGAACGTCTTTATTCAGGTTATGGTCAACAAAACATTTCTACAGGAATACGGTAATTGTCAGCAATGTTACGATGTCAATAACATGACTTTGATGGACGGTTTTAGTTTGAATGATTAATAACACTAAACATGCTTGTATTATTTTTTTTAATCTTTATCTTTTTTTCTTCTACTTTTTATATTATTATTATTATATTTTATCTATTTGCACCGTAAATGATACTTTGTTCTGAAAAAAAAGATTAAACAGTGATGAACACCGATTCCACCAATATCAGAAAAAGAAACAATCACATCTCATTTGAGCTGTTTGAACACAAAACAGACCACGATATATAACGTTGTAAATCCATGTCTTTGATTGGGATCAGGAAGAAAAAAGCGGCGGTGTTAAACCTGTTAATGGGATCCCAACCTTCCAATCTTTATAATTGGAATTCCAACGCCAATGCATATATAAACAAACGATAAAAACCTGCACATATCTGCTTCAACTCAACAAGGATGATTTACTAATTCCAAAGGAGAACAAAAGACAAGCTCCTATCGCAAAAAGATAAAACGCGAGTAGAAATTAATGAAAGTTAAGGAATATCATTGCTATTACTTCATCACCTTGTCACAACCAGATCTTTATCGAGAACCTTAATTAATACGCATGAGATGGTATTCGTTTATTATGTGATAAAGTTTGTCAGTGACTTGTGACAGGTCGGTGGTTTTCTCCGGGTATTCCGGTTTTCCATCAATAAAACTGACCGCCACGATATAACTGGAATATTGTTGAAAGTGGCGTTAAACATCACAAACCAAACCAAACCAAACCATCCTAGTTTTTGTGTCCATTACTTGATACCTCATATTCAAACGATTGGAAAACCAAAGAATTTAATAACAAAGGGACCTAAGTACACGGTATGAATATATGAATGAAGAAACACCTACATAATTTATCTGGTAATCCTTTTAATATAAGAAGTAAGAAACACCCACATAATTTATCTGGTAATCCCTTTAATATATGAAGGAAGAAACACCTACATAATTTATCTGGTAATCCCTTTAATATATGAAGGAAGAAACACCTACATAATTTATCTGGTAATCCCTTTAATATATGAATGAAGAAACACCTACATAATTTATCTGGTAATCCCTTTAATATATGAAGGAAGAAACACCTACATAATTTATCTGGTAATCCCTTTAATATATGAAGGAAGAAACACCTACATAATTTATCTGGTAATCCCTTTAATATATGAATGAAGAAACAACTACATAATTTATCTGGCAATCCCTTTAATATATGAAGGAAGAAACACCTACATAATTTATCTGGTAATCCCTTTAATATATGAAGGAAGTAACACCTACATAATTTATCTGGTAATCCCTTTAATATATGAAGGAAGAAACACCTACATAATTTATCTGGTAATCCCTTTAATATATGAAGGAAGAAACACCTACATAATTTATCTGGTAATCCCTTTAATATATGAAGGAAGAAACACCTACATAATTTATCTGGTAATCCCTTTAATATATGAATGAAGAAACAACTACATAATTTATCTGGCAATCCCTTTAATATATGAAGGAAGAAACACCTACATAATTTATCTGGTAATCCCTTTAATATATGAAGGAAGTAACACCTACATAATTTATCTGGTAATCCCTTTAATATATGAAGGAAGAAACACCTACATAATTTATCTGGTAATCCCTTTAATATATGAAGGAAGAAACACCTACATAATTTATCTGGTAATCCCTTTAATATATGAAGGAAGAAACACCTACATAATTTATCTGGTAATCCCTTTAATATATGAAGGAAGAAACACCTACATAATTTATCTGGTAATCCCTTTAATATATGAAGGAAGAAACACCTACATAATTTATCTGGCAATCCCTTTAATATATGAAGGAAAAAACACCTACATAATTTATCTGGTAATCCCTTTAATATATGAAGGAAGAAACACCTACATAATTTATCTGGTAATCCCTTTAATATATGAAGGAAGAAACACCTACATAATTTATCTGGTAATCCCTTTAATATATGAAGGAAGAAACACCTACATAATTTATCTGGTAATCCCTTTAATATATGAAGGAAGAAACACCTACATAATTTATCTGGTAATCCCTTTAATATATGAAGGAAGAAACACCTACATAATTTATCTGGTAATCCCTTTAATATATGAAGGAAGAAACACCTACATAATTTATCTGGTAATCCCTTTAATATATGAAGGAAGAAACACCTACATAATTTATCTGGTAATCCCTTTAATATATGAAGGAAGAAACACCTACATAATTTATCTGGTAATCCCTTTAATATATGAAGGAAGAAACACCTACATAATTTATCTGGTAATACCTTTAATATATGAAGGAAGAAACACCTACATAATTTATCTGGTAATCCCTTTAAAATATGAAGGAAGAAACACCTACATAATTTATCTGGTAATCCCTTTAATATATGAAGGAAGAAACACCTACATAATTTATCTGGTAATCCCTTTAATATATGAAGGAAGAAACATCTACATAATTTATCTGGTAATCCCTTTAATATATGAAGGAAGAAACACCTACATAATTTATCTGGTAATCCCTTTAATATATGAAGGAAGAAACACCTACATAATTTATCTGGTAATCCCTTTAATATATGAAGGAAGAAACACCAACATAATTTATCTGGTAATCCCTTTAATATATGAAGGAAGAAACACCTACATAATTTATCTGGTAAT
Organism: Bathymodiolus brooksi; assembly: GCA_963680875.1. Lineage (NCBI taxonomy): Eukaryota > Metazoa > Mollusca > Bivalvia > Mytilida > Modiolidae > Bathymodiolus > Bathymodiolus brooksi. Next base: position 64,170,338 of record OY804575.1, read on the forward strand.
CCCTTTAATATATGAAGGAAGAAACACCTACATAATTTATCTGGTAATCCCTTTAATATATGAAGGAAGAAACACCTACATAATTTATCTGGTAATCCCTTTAATATATGAAGGAAGAAACACCTACATAATGTATCTGGTAATCCCTTTAATATATGAAGGAAGAAACACCTACATAATTTATCTGGTAATCCCTTTAATATATGAAGGAAGAAACACCTACATAATTTATCTGGTAATACCTTTAATATATGAAGGAAGAAACACCTACATAATTTATCTGGTAATCCCTTTAAAATATGAAGGAAGAAACACCTACATAATTTATCTGGTAATCCCTTTAATATATGAAGGAAGAAACACCTACATAATTTATCTGGTAATCCCTTTAATATATGAAGGAAGAAACACCTACATAATTTATCTGGTAATCCCTTTAATATATGAAGGAAGAAACACCTACATAATTTATCTGGTAATCCCTTTAATATATGAAGGAAGAAACACCTACATAATTTATCTGGTAATCCCTTTAATATATGAAGGAAGACACATCTACATAATTTATCTGGACAATAATCCCTTTAATATTTTAACAGTGTTTTTAATGGAAATCTTACAACTAGTTTTTTTTTAATGTTCAAAAAGCGGATGTATTAAAATGAAAATGCTATTTTAAGTATCGGTAACGACAAATCTGTGGAGTGAGTGAGTGATCGTTGTTTAACGACAACTGAACATTTTTACAGCTATATCGTAGCGAAATTAAGTTGCATTGAAATGAGATGATGATGGCGATGATGATGATGATGATGTTTCCCCCTTTGCACTAGATCAAAAACGCTTAGCTGGAGTTTTATAGCGGTAGATCACTGAAACAACAGTCCATGGGTAGAAATACGTGGATGTTATGGATGTAATTATATTGTGTCGATTATTTTGCTATATAAAGGATTGTCAGTTGTTGATTTTATTTTGTTAAATAAATATTAATGGAATTACTAGATAAATTATGTAGGTGTTTACCCTTCTCCATTAATGTCTATATATACACAGTGTATTCAGAGGTTCAAATCCCAGGACACTGACAATTCACAAAACTATTTGATTAAAACTATTCTGATAAACATTTTATTGCTTTTTTTTCTGCTTTAATCAATTAAGATTACTTTTATAACATGTTTTTCTTGTCTTAGTGCCACGGAAGGATTTTGACTGCTATAAAACAACTTATATATTGTACATACTAAGTTGTAGAATACAACAATTATCTACTTTTCAAGTACACTAACACATTTTTACCAACAATCCCGAATGTCATCTAAATTCAGCTAATATCTCAAATTGTTCTTTGTGTTTTTCACATTCATGTGTTCAAAACTTCATGGACACTAAATTAGGGAATAATTGTATTGAATTTAAAGTGTTGCCGACGTTAATCGCTGGTTTTATTGTCGCAAATTGAGTTTACCTGGCGACGCATAGCGGAGCCAGGTAAAATAATATTTGCGATAGTAAAACCGACGATTGACGTCAGCAACACTTCAAATACAATACGGTTATTCCCATTCTAATGAAATTCTCCCAACAATAACATTTGTTTACAATTAGCACCTGTTATTAATCAATTTCATTGCGCCCTTTCACATTTAGCATTTCCTCCAAAATACAAACCTTTCCGATTAGAAATCAAACGCTTTATAAAATATTCAATGATTTATTATGTAAAATATTAAATCTATAATTTTATTTAACTTAGATAACAATTGTAATAACAATTTTAATGTGTGTCACTTCGAATCAACATTTCCAAGAAGGCAAAGCATAAAATTTAAAAGCGTAAATGCAATTGCTTGTTACATAACCAATTGTATTAGAAAAATATATCTACGTTTTTATTACTATTACTGGGTCCATACCTCTGATGGTGAACTATGAGTCCACTGGAGAAGTCAGTTTTTCGGCACTAGCTTGGTTTATAGGATACCTCTATTATATAAATGTACAGTTTCTAAACAATGTAACTATTATCAACAGAGATTGATCTGCCTCAGGCATATATAATCTCAGCCGATTTTAGCCATCCTATTGAAGTCCTTTGGTTTTCTTGCTACCCCAAAACCTTTGCATCACCTGTCTTTCAAATCTTTGAGCGTACCCGATGAAGGTTATTCTAGGAATGCATCGTGCTATCTAATTAGATATCTACTTTATTATACAATATACATGATGATGAATCTAATTTTATACTGATGCCGTACAATACTTCATTAGTTTCCTTCACTGAACACCGATGTTGTCCAAAACGCTTTGAGGGGCTGTCGTGTTCATGATGGTATGGTAGCTGTATTATGCAACTACCTATGAAATCAGTGCCTATCACCATTAAAGTTGTGAGTTCAAACCCCATTCATGGCGATGTGTACTCGATACAACTTTATGTGATAAAGTTTGTCAGTGACTTGCGACAGGTCGGTGGTTTTCTCCGGATACTCCGATTTCCTCCACCAATAAAACTGACCGCCACGATATTCCCTCTTTGCGGAAAATGGAGTTATCGTTCGCAATTTGAATTATCGTCCTCGGCAGGAGGTATATAGTATTTCCGGTTGCAGAGTTTTCCTGTCGAATTTTTTTTTATAAATTGATTGAATAAATAATAAGTGCGAAAAAATATGAAATTAATTGACGTAGATTCCAAGGCAACACTTGAAGAATTCTTAACTTTAAAAAAATACTGAACTTGTACAGTTTCCACGGAAATGTAATGAACAAAATCAGTGGTAACAAGAATGAGCTTGCGCTCTGAGCTTTCAATGCAAATCAAGTTATCTATGGTGCTAATTCTTCCGTCGATGATGATGTGAAATACGATAAAGATTCTGAAGAAGATAGAGAGGTACACCTCATATTTGAATTGAACACCGGGTGGTCCAGGAAAGAAAATCTCTTCCTTCAATGTAGTCACAAAGATGTAGAGACGTATCTTTTAAAAAGCCGGTCAGATGACAATGAAAAAATGAGCTGCTATAGACAGTTCATAAGAGGCTTTAACTTTTATAAAGAAAATTATATACACATTTCTTTTTTTAAACTTCTATATAAAAAAGGTTATTTACGTTAAAACATATTTTTCTCTGGATTTGTAACATTTTTGTACAAATAACTCCAAATGTGTATTTTCATAATACCAATGAACATGTTACATAAATAACTTTCTGAAATGATTTAGTATAAACATATTTTATTAATTAATTCAATATTACACATTATGATAATACACATATAAATTATATAGACATTTAAATTAATCAATAGGATTATCTGAAATGATTTGGATGATTGTCACCAGACAAAAAAGTTCTGTAACTAAATAAAGTTAAAATATTCAATTTCTTTATCCTGAATGGAGCCTGTCAGAATTTTTATGAGAATCTGCATTGATCTCTCAAAAAAGAAAACAAAACTAAATATCATGAAAAAATAGACATATTTTTAATATACTCCTAGCAGGTAAAATATCTTGAACATTTCAAGATTAAGATAATCCCATGTAAAAGGAAATAAAACTAATGATTCCACTTCGGAAATCGGAATGAATTTTGCATGCATCGCTATTAACGTCCGTAATTTTAACCGCAAAGTCGAATTTCGAGAAAATGCTACATCTTTGAATATAAAACACCGGATATATTTAGTATTAGTACGGTCATTCAGGATATAAACTAAAAATACAGATCTCATAGAATCTACCGATATAAAAAGCTAAATAAAATAATTCCAATAGATCGGATTTTATTTGAATAAGAATACATAGTTTTTCTATTTTTTAAACGTTCTTAATGTTATGTGACGTTCCTTAGTAATGTAACCGGAAGTGTATATACCTACTGTCAGGAAAAGATAACTAAATTCAAGAACGATAACTACATGTTATCGAAAATCGGGATGAAATATTGTTGAAAGTGGCGTTAAGCTCCTTAAACCCAAACCGAAAACCCTTTGAGTGTATTGTTTGGACCATAATTGGTCCGTATCTGTACACTAACTACTGTGGTTTGTTTACCTGTTACTGGCGGAAAGGATAAGAATTGAGCGTGACAGCATTAGACTTGTAAAACAAAGGAACAAAGTGACGATATTTTAATATCTGCATAAGCCAACTTGTTTCAGGAAAATAACAGAATGATGAAACTAGTATTTCTGCTCTAAATACCTTTTACAACTTGCCGTGACATCTTAAAGATATAGAATTTAAGTGTTTCAACAACAACTCTGTTTTTCAAGGGATTCTATGTGAGTTTAAAATTCAGAAAGCATGTTTTCAGTTAAGTTGTAAAGTGGTATTCCATTGATGCACTAGAATCTTAACTTTTATTGATATTTTGCATGTAATTCTGACAGCAAGATAACATTGAGACATCATGGATTGCCACATATAAATATGACCTCTCAGAGGAAAAATACTACACTGTCGGAACAGTTCGGAAATCTAATAGAAAAATCATAAAAGGGGCAAAATCACAAAATATATGATTGAAAATATAGTGTGAAATACTTGATTTACTAAATATAAATGAGGGTCGTCGTTGTCATGATCGTATGGTAGTTGGATTTACAACTACCTGTGCAATCAATACCTATCATCACTAAAGTTGTGAGTTCGAATCCCGCTCATGTTGGGGTGTACTCGATACAACATTATGTACTAAAGTTTGTCAGTGACTTGCGACAGGTCGGTGGTTTTCTCCGGATACTTCGGTTTCTTCCACCAATAAAACTGACCGCCACGATATAACAGAAATACCTTAAACCTTAACCAAAATATGTGATTTAAAATATATTTTGAAATACTAAATTTATTAAATATATATGCATTGTGTAAATATCGCTATTAATATCTGATTATTCAGTGGTAATTAGACGTTTAAAACTTCAAATGTCGTTTAAGGGAATACGATACAGTAGCAAGGGCAGATAATTACTTTGCCGAATAACGCATGTTGTTTTCGCGACGTCACAGTAACGAGCGCGACATTTTCCGCGGAAGTTGCATCGACGTCATAAAAAGCCGATTGCGTAAACATTTGAAAGCACCTGCTTCAAGCCGAATAATGCCGTTTTTAAGAACAAACAAACAAACAAAACTAAACTGAGACAAAACATGTGGTGTTCATTTGCTGAACAACTCTGTTTCATATCTGTGAAGGTAATAATTGGTACACGAGTTATGTGCATATTTTGAATAATTTATTCTCGTCAGTAGTTCTTGAAATCTACATGTAAATGATTGAATATCCAAATAAATATACAAAAACACACACAATGATGTGAAGCACAAACAACCGAAAAGAGGACTTGATTAACGCCGGGTATTCGGATACTCGAAACCGGTGGGGACACTATGAATTCGGTGCAATCTAATAATTTTGAATGTTTTCATTGGTCAATTTAGAATTTTTGTACACTACATACCGCGGAACATTCTTCTCCGTGTTCCATTGTAGAATGCTCCGCCCTCTGTAGTGTCTACAAATTCAAAATTATAATTAGGGACCGACCATTTAACTTGAAGGAGGGGGGGCATGGTTTTTTCCTAAATGTCCCCCCCTTTTTTTTGTGTCCTTACTCCGGATTTTTTTTTCTCTTCATGAACTCCTTTCTCAAACCCCTTTCTCCCTATTTTCCTTTACCCTGTTCCGCTTTAGATTGAACGTGAGGCAAGGGAAGAAAAGATGTGTTTATACAGTATATCACCAAATTTACCAAAGTACAGTCACATGTTAGTTTAAAAAATCTGGAGTTGGTAAAATCAAACTCGGCTAACGGGATTATAAGAACCCCGGACTGACTTACATGTCGTGTAAAGGAAGTGTTTTACGATCATGATCATTGCCCTTTTGTAAACATTTACTGTAGGGCTTCATACGATGGTTAGTTTTTGTCGTCTTCCGCCTCGAAACAATACTATAAGATTGATATTTTTTTTTATCAATGTGTGACGTAAAAGTGCTTTTGACATTTACATTCACTGAATATGGTACTGTTTTGACAACTATTTTACCTATTTTGTTCCTGTATTTAAATACTGTTATAGTGACAGCCGGAGACTTTGAACCGTAATGAGAGCGGGAGGTTTGGCGCTTTATAATCCGATTCAACCCACCATTTCTTTAGAAATGCCTGTACCAAGTCAGGGTCATTACGGTTTTCACAGTTTTCCGGTTGTTGACTGATTTTGTCTGTTTATATAATTATGAGTTTTTACTTTCCCTTTGTAAGATTGTTCGGAGTTCGGTAATTTCGTTATTACCCTTATTGATTGATTTTTGATTTTTGGTGTTTTAACGCCACTTTCAACAATATTTCAGCTATATCATGGCGACCAGCTTTAGTGGTGGAGGAAGCCGGAATACCCGGAGAGAACCACCGACCATGAGCAAGCAACTGGTAAACTTTATCACTTGCGGCTGCGAGTCAAGTGCACCCTTTTTTGTAATTTACAAAACCGGGTGCGAACCCACGCCGTATTGGTGATAGGCTTGTATGAGTTCTAACTCATTGAGCAACCCCAAGACAACAATACTCTGAGGACCAATACTTCCGATCACTTCCTGCAATTTTCATCTTTTCGTCACAAAAATATGCCACGCCTCGTCTAACGAAAGGATGATGAATGCTATCGTCTTTTCATCCCACAGATTTGCGTTTTGATTTTTTTTTTTTTTTTACTGTAGGACAATGAAAATAAATTAGACATTTACTGCTTGTTCTCCTTTCGCCTCAAATTTCTTTTCGTTATAAGGTCGTAAAGGTATCTTTAAACGGGGTATAAATACGTTTCATAGAATTCATTTATTGGTGAGAATATTATATATTTTTTTGTCATGCAGACTATAGCCGTTCTCTTTCATTTATTTCATTCTCCGGTTGCGTTGCCCTTTCATCCAATCCAAGGAAAACGGTGGGAAAGACTGCACGACGTTTTACCTATTAAAATACATTGTAAGGTAATTTGGCGCCTAAATTGACGATGTCTAGGTTTGTCATGAAAAATGCACGGTTTTTGTTCTGTAGCTAAAAAACAAGCACATGTACCCCCTTACTTTTTGTTAAAATTCTAAATAAAATCATTGCGAGAATATCATGACAAAATATTAAGAAAATATTAATTGGCATTTTTTTTCTACATGCAAATTTATTCATGAAGAAACCACTAAATAATCCATATTCCACAAATAAGTAGAATTTTTGGATTACTTAATCTATTATTGGCAATGTACATGTTCATCATCTTTGAATGAAATTATCATAGGAAGCTATTGCAAAAAACCGGATGTAATTATCTTTTACCGTTTTGAAATTGTGATATTTTCTTTACCGCTATAAAAATACGTACTTTAAAAATTTGTCGAAAAATGGTCGAAATTCGATCGTAAATATCTCGAAAACTAAGTCACGAAGGTATATTTTTCTTTGCATATTTGGAAAGAGCATGTCGAAATTGACCAAATCACGAATTTTCATGAAAAAATCAATTGGCAATCCCTACTGTATCGTATTCCCTTAACAAGACATTAATATTAGACAAATATTTTAATGGTGATTTAATTAACAACATTTACTTGATGTAGTACCACGACAGACGTATAATTACCTATAAGCAACCAATTTCTTTTCAATCCAAAACTGAAATGTTTAATTTATCTTTTTTATTATTATTTTATTATTATCAAAATAATTTTTTTTTCACATCATATTTGGTTTTATCCCTTTCATGACTTTAAAATTTTAAAATAAAAATTTTGATATTTGATGATTTTTTTGACTTGGTATTATAGGATGCTTTCAAACAACCGATGTTAAATATGTTACTTGATCTTTAGTTTTATGTGTATGCTTTGTAGATCGTTGTTTGTCTATAGTCCTTTTCCTCTTGGCCATTGTGTTGTCTGTCTTTCGATTTACGGATTCTAATTACCCCTTTGGTGTTTTCAAACTCTTCTTAAACATAAATATTGTGCTAACTACAACAGTGCCAGTTCATTCATTTATTACCCAAGGCTCAAAATATGACGGGGATATCCGCGGCCGCTTCGTAAGGTTGCTTGATCTAGCAATGGATTCAGTGCATATCATCACTACAGTTGTGATGGCGATGGCGAGATGTACTCGATGCAATTTTATGTTTGTAAGGAGAGTTGGTGGTTTTCTCATAGATTCATCCACCAATAACAATAACCGCCACGATATAGAGATGAAATATTGTTGAAAATGACGTTAAATACCCATAATTCATAACCGATCTATCTACTTACGATTCACTTTGGCCGATTACGTTCCTCCATCCATCTTTTAGATGTAGGCAACGGAATCACTCGGGATTTGCTGATTGCCGTCTACACGTGCAACCAGTGGCTGCCTCAGCATGGCGTCTATGACGAGGGGTACTTTATAAAAGTTATTGGATTCATTTTGTCATGTGACTACGGAAATAATCGTCCGTCAAAATATGTTGTAGTTACAAGGTTTATGATGTGTTCTACATTCCCTCCAAATATGTAGGTCAGATTTAATATAACATTAACTACATGTTTGTATATCAATTTTAGAGCACATGATGAACATTGCTACATCTATCTTCTACAGTGGTATTTAATTAAACAAATACATATGTTTTAGAATAAGTTTGTCTATAAAAGTATAGTTTATAAACGACTTTTACTGACAGGAAATATCTGTAATGATATAATAAAAACGTAGATATCAAATTTAGTGCGAGCAACGCTTCATCAGATACGCTCAAAGCCAAACTATCTGAAAACTAATCAAGTAATTGAGAGCAAGAACACCAAAGGACCTAAGCAGGTTAGAGGCTTACTAAATAAATAATGATATTGTTATATATTTGAAGCTAAATTTTAAAAGATCCTACTTTTACCGAATTAATAATCCCACTACACTGTATAACAATTATTGATTTTCTTCATTCTAGGTGTGTTCTATATACTATTTAGTCCAATTATTGTAAAGGTCTGTTCGATTTGTCATTTGGCATATATCAAATTGTGTTGCACTCGTATATTTCATGTTGTTGTTTTTTTGTTGTTTTTTTTCTTCTAATTATTAAGAAAGACTGTAGCTTTTGTGTATTTATGTTCAACTGTATCTGTATATTGTTTATATAAAGGAGAAGATGTTCTAAGTTGAAAAACTTGTATCTGATCCTATTGTCATGTTTTTGGACAATTAAATATGTTTAATCTAGGTTAGAGGCAAAAGCCGCTAATATCACCTCTGTCTGAGGGAGAAGAACCTTAGTTTTAATAATAATGACATGATTTACGAACGATTTCGATAAAATTATATCTTATAAACCATGTCAGTGGCGAATCACTGACTACTGGGTGAATGATACCCTGGTGGATTAATAGTCCACCAGCATATAACTTTAGGATGAAATATTTAAATTGCTCTGTTGTTTTCAATGAGACAATGTTCCGTCTTTGCTTTTTTGTGCTGTGTTTAGTGGACCATTGTTTTCTCTTTGTTCTTTGTATTGTTTGTCCTCCCATATACGACTTCTGATTACCTTCTTGGTATTTCAAAACTTTTCTTACTGATATGTAGCATTAGGAAAATCACATCTGAAGCAACTTGCAAAATCCGTTTGACATTTGCTCTTAATACAAATAATATAGAACATCTATTTCAGATTAGTTGAACCAAAGCAAAAACATTCCTAGTTCTTATTATATACTGGAAAGACTGTAATACTATTGATGAACACCATATACAATTATATCATATGTGCACTTTTCACCATTTCTGATATTTTCTGAGTGCAATTGAGCAATATATCAAGAGTGGTCTATTTCAGGGTCAAGGTCAGGGCTATGATGTTTAATAACGTCACTTTCAACAATATTTCAGTTATATCGTGGCGGTCAGGTTAATGTAAAATTAGTTTCTTCTTTTAATTCATCTATCATATTACCATATTTAGAATATTTCTGAATTTGTTGTAACATTTAATTAGACATAACAGCCAGGTCATTTTCTAGGTTGAAATAATGACACATTTTATTTGATCCATTTATACATATGATCGCTTTGTTAAAGTGTATATACAAACTCTTCTATTATATGTTAATGTTTAAATCTGATTTGGCTACCTGCTTGTGTTATAAGTTTTTATACTAATTTTTAAATCTACTGACATTTAATAGATACATGTATACACTACAAATTAACGACAAAAGTAGCAACAAATGTAGATAGAATTAATACTGAAATATTGCTTTCAAAAACTTTAAATTATTTGGCTTTTCAATCTTTCGATTTTGATCGTACCTGATGAAGGTTATTCCAGAAACGCGCCGTGCGCACTAAATATGATAACTACGTCTTTGAAGAACAATTGTATATACAATGTATAGCTTTATCAAACCATGTATGCGCATTAACTTTTATAAAACAAATGCCAAAGACAAAGGCCCTATCGGTTATTTGAATCCAAGACAACACGGATGGAAATCAACATTAAGGTCTACATTAACAATTTCTGATAGTGACACCAGGGGCATTACAAAATGATAGCATCCCCCGTGACCGATATATATCACGATATGGATTCGGAAAACCAGAGTTTTTGTCACACATGACCTAGAAATATGTCTTCTATAACGAAAACAGCACATTAACCATGAATCAATAAATTCATTCTTACCACCATTACATTATTGGTTTATTGAATGAAGATTGGATTTTTATGTTCAGTTTTTATCTTTTGGTTTCTTAAATTCTTAAGAATTTTATCAAAGGTATGCATGGGTTTTCAACAAATGTGTATGGTTTATAAGCGGAAGAGAAATACAAAAATAAAATCTAGAATGTATGACAAGACTGTGCTTAAAAAGGTCAATATATGTGTTTGAAAATTGAACGAAAACATTGTAATAGCCTACGCACATTTTACTGAATCTTTCTAGATGAGTAGCAGGTGGCAGAAAATAAATCAAGACAAGAAAAGTTTAAAGATACCAAAGGGGTAATCAGAAGCCATAAATTGAAGAAAGACGTACAATACAATAGTAAAAGAAACACAAGACAATAAAGCCAAGAAATGATCCACAAAATAGTACAAGAAAAACTTAAGACTGAGTAGCAATAACCCCACAAAAGACAGGGGTGAACGCATGCGCTTCAGTTGGGTAAGCAGTTCCAACTCCACTAGTGGCTCCCGTTATGTTACTCTTGTTAAGTGATAAGTCACGAGAGAGGAACGGAGAACGTGATTGTTACTACGACAAACAGATATGCAGTAACAGCTAACCAAGTCATGATGGCGTCTGTATAATTGTTGACGGGACGACGTCAACAGCTATTAGGAACCCTTGGTTTTGTAATCTCCACATTAGCAGAACTCTCTATCAAGGAAATCCTGATAGGAACCACAATCTCTGGAATACCGTATCAATTGAGAGATATATATTTCATATGCAGGTGTTACTGGAATGTCGCTACATATAAATTGAACGTTGACAATGAGAAAATATGAAGCAGACCTAGCTATTCCCCCAAAAGAACTAATTTCATCCATCTGAAATTAAAAGGTATATAAATGTGCATATTATTATTTATGGTTTGGTTTACAAAAAAAATTGCATTTTTACACTTGTTCTTGATGTCTTCATATCCACAGGAGCACCCGAATTAATACCATTTTTTAGTCCAGCTCGGCATTGTGTGTCTTTTAATATGGTAATTGTATTGTATGTTCTTCAAGCTTTTCTTTTTTGAGAGGCATTTACATTCATTTCTGTTCTATATGGATTTGTCTTGTGATATTGATTTTCCCACTCCTCACGTTCAAATTTTCTACTTTCTAGTTCATGAAAAAGTAATACTCTGTCTATGTTATTCGATATGTTTCTTGTAAACTCCAGCTTGTTATTGTGAGAATTCATTGTACAATTATTGTTTGTTCAATATGTCTCCTCTTTCATTCCTGTATTGTAAAGACTGTTAAACAGTTAACGTTGGCATAGTACGCTTGTCTTAATATGTGTCTTTACGGTCTGAGTTTCGTGTGATTTGTGTTTTTCTGCGCACAGTGGTGTCCAACACATATTGTGTTGTGTTTTTGTTTTGCTTTTCTTCGCCTTGTGTACCCTATGTGGTCAAGTTTCTCTGGGTTTTTCTTTTCTGGTTGACCCTTCGGTATTCTCTAACGTTTATTTAATATGATAGACATAATATAAACATTGCCATTATCCCACCTAATTTGTAACCTCATTATAAACACAGATAGGATTCCACTTCTCACATCTCTAGAAGTATAATCTGTTAAGACAACAATACAAATCGTACTCCACGAAGATTTATCAGTAAGGCTCATCAGATCTGTAGAGAAAATATCGTGCAAAAGAAGGCGTTGCATATTTACAAAACTTATTAACTTTCTTGAAGATGTTCTATACAGCTATCGACATAACTACTACAAATTATACTCGAAATATTCTCGTAGTGGTGAGTTAAAACCTAAAGAAGCCATAATATATATTTCATAATCTCCTATTCTAAATTTTGTATAAAGTTCTACGTTTCATTTTAGGTACAACCAACACTTCAACTATATTGTACATTCTTTTAAATATATAATTGACAGGCACCTGAGATCACGCTGGTTTTAAGTGGAGTTCGTGTTATTCGACCTTTAGTTTTATGTGTTTGTTTTGTAGATCGTTGTTTGTCTTTTTGTCATTTTTCTTTTGGCCATTGTGGTTGTCTGTCTTTTTTCGATCTACGGATTCTGATTACTCCTTTGGTATCTTCAAACCCTTCTTGTAAAGACCGTTAAACAGTTAACTTTGGCATTATACGCTTGTATTAATATGGTAGACATAATATAAACATTGCCATTATCCTCACTAATCTGTAACCTCATTATAAACACAGATAGGATTCCACTTCTCACATCTCTAGAAGTATAATCTGATAAGACAACAATACAAATAGTCCTCCACGAAGATTTATCAGTAAGGCTCATCAGATCTGTAGAGAAAATATCGTACAAAAGAAGGCGTTGCATATTTACAAAACTTATTAACTTTCTTGAAGAAATTCTATACAGCTATCGACATAACTACTACAAATTATACTCGACATTATTCTTGTAGTGGTGGGTTAGACCTATAGAAGCCATAATGTATATTTGATAACATCTTATTATAATAAAATTTTGTGTAAAGTTCTACGTTTCAACACTTCAACTATATTGTACTTTCTTTTTTAAATATATAATTGATAGCTATTCTGGATATACATTATTGTTCATTTTTTAAAACTATATCTGAAATAAAAAGAAACACACACAAACTAATAGGATTTAAAGATAATATGATATATATACATAGACTTTTGTAGAATATAATATTACATGTTCCTCTTAATTATAAGTAAACTTTCGATAGTGACAAAAAATTAAGTACAAATATTCCATATTTATAATTAACTTGGAGAACGAGCGATAATATATGCAATTATTAAAACTCATGTTTATCTCCTGCTCAGTCTGAATTTGACTATCATGTTTATACCATTTGGCTTCCTTACTCCTTAAAGAATATGGAATTATATGAATTTAAGCGTACACGAGGAGGGTTATTCCAGAAAAGCTTATTAGTACATATGTTCGATTTGATTTATTGTGTTTAACACCATTTTCAGCAATATTTCAGCTATATCATGGCGACCAGTTTTAGTGGTGGAAGAAGCCGCAGTACCCGGAGAGAACCACCGACCATGGGCAAACAACTAGTAAACTTTATCACTTGCGGCTGTGAGTCGAGTGCACCCTTTTTGGTAATTTACAAAGCCGGACGCGAACCCACGCCATATTGGTGATAGGCTAGTACATATGTTCGAAGTTTTCCATTTCAAGATATGATATTGCACTATATATTTTCCTATCAATAGTATATTTCATTCTAATTTGCACTAATTTAGTTTTGTGACCAGAAAAACTAAATTTATAATTAGAAATAATAACGTAAAATGAAGAAAATAAAGATACAATACTACATATAGCTACAAGTTATCACAATACGTATAGCCAAACACAACACAAAACTGAAACAGCAAACAATTGAACAAATTCTGGTCTTAACATGCAGTATATAAATGCACCTAATATTATATTGGGTATGATGAATCCTTTAAAACCAGATAACACTAATAATCAAGTCATTTTGATTTTAAAGTATTATTTATATAAATGTAGATGTTTGGGTGATAAACCCAGTATACATGGTGGTCTAAAATACCTGAAATATTTCATTAAAATAGAAAAGACAACCATACATTTCCTATCCTCTACACAAAAAGAATATATATGTAAAAAGTGGTTGCCATTTTAAACTGTCCTTGGTGTTTGAAATTTCAGTGTAATGTTGCAAAATGTTTGTTTTGATAAATTAAATGTATTTTGTCTGTGTAAAATTGTATATGCATGTCATATGTTTTTGTATTTGTATCTGTCTCTGCTTTTCTTTAAAAATAAACAAATTGCAAAAAAAAAAAAAAAAAAATGAACAAGAAGAATTCCCATAAAGACAGATGTGAATGATAACAACCGCTTTGTAACTGTTAAAATCGTCTGCTCCATGCACGACACCCGTCGTGTACAATGATATGATAATTTACCAGACTGACACTAACATATGTAATATAAAATAGTACAGGCACCTCCTGCATTGAATGCCACTTGGCAAATGACAGTGATTAACATTGAACGAGATCTCATGATACCTTCCATAACACACTTAGTATGAATTTGAACAGCACGAAATCCACGAAGAACAGAAAATAAGGAGTGATATCAGATACTTTAAAGGGATCCATTCTCCTGATTTATGCGTAGTAAATCCCCATTTGCAAATTCGGTGCATAGTATGCACGATTTCCTATCAGATGATGATCGTCTCGTTTAACAGTTACACGACGGGTGTCACATGTGTAGCGGGAACTGCAATCCTTCCGGAACACATGATTTCACCCTCGGTTTTTAGTTGGGTTCGTGTCACTCGATCTTTAGTTTTCTATATAGCGTATTGTATATCGTTTGCCCTTTTGTCCTTTTTCTTTTGGCCATTGTGTTATTTGCCCTCCTTGGATTTACGGATTCTGATTACCCCTTTGGTATTTTCAAACTCTTAAAATTTCTTCCTACATACGATATGATACTTGCCAAACAAGGGTGATTAACATTGTATATGATATACCTTACATAACAGGTTTATTATGAATTTGAACAACACGAACACCTCACAGAAAAGTAAACAAGAAGTAATATCAGGCTCTTTGAAATGATTCTATTCTCCTGATTTATGCATGGCACACGTAGCGAATCCCCATTTACAAAGTCGGTGTATTGCATACACTGGGTCATGGTTCTAATAACAAAACCGGGAACGTGCTTGCAAGCATTTGCGACATGGAATTTTCATAATGGTCGATCAATTCATGATCGATCATAAAACTGTATAAGATAGATATTGACATAATTTGAGATAGTTGGCATATCTAATCCAGTAATGTGTTGATATATGAAGTCCCCTCTCAAACAAATTTATTGTAATTAAAATAGGTTGTAGGATAACGTAAATGATTGACTTTATTTTTAATTTGTTTCTTCAAATTATGTAATTGTTAAATGGGTCTGACAAATAATATGCTTTAGCGAGCAATCTTAATTTAACGAATCGTGTTTCGTATGTATATATAGAAAGAAATTATTGAAGCTATAATGATAAGATATTAGGAAAGTTTTAAATTTTGATACCTAGGTGAAATTTCTTTCATCAATCTACATAATGTTAATTACACCATGCACATTAAATAACTCGGTGAACTTGCAATTAAACATTTTACTGAAACATGCACGTTAATTTCATAAGAGAGCGGGAGGTTTGGCGCTTTAAAATCTGATTCAACCCACCATTTCTTTAGAAATGCCTGTACCAAGTCAGGGTCATTACGGTTTTCACAGTTGTCCGGTTGTTGACTGATTTTGTCTGTTTATATAATTATAAGTTTTTACTTTCCCTTTGTAAGATTGCTCGGAGTTGGGTAATTTTGTTATTACCCTTATTCATATATAGAATTGCTTTTTGGAAATTAGTTTAGGTTTAAATTATTTATTACTTCAAGTCACAGACAAATTTTATCACAATGTTGTATTGACTACATCTGGTCACGGGGATGAATCGAATTCAAATCGTAGAGTCTGGGAATTGACAGGAAAACTCAGTAGAAATTATTAAAGTAACTGAAATGTGCAGCGGTATCAGCAAAACTATCAAAGTAACTGAAATGTGCATCGGTTAACAAAATTGCTTAACGACATCAGATCCGTAATAAATACACGTATGACTATGATGAGATGAGATTTACCCTTCCGGAGTACCTGAGTTCACCCCAGGTTTTTAGTGGGATTCGTGTTACTCTTTAGTTTTATGTGTATGTTTTGTAGATCTTTGTTTGTCCTTTTGTACTTTTTTCTTTTGGCCATTGTGTTGTCTGTTCTTCTTCGATATACAGATTCTGATTGCCACTTTGGTATCTTCAAGCTCTTCTTAAACAACACACAACACATGAAAATACACACCATATCTAGGATAACTCCTCAAAGGCATTTCCCAGTAATTTGCGTTTTTGCGGGAAATACCAGAAGAGCAAATTAAATTCAGTAATATTTATTCGGTCTGTTGAACTTATAATTAGATTATATTACATAGTTTTTGAAAGGAAATGATGTGCTTACTGAGTGCATATAAATTTAGATAGGAATGTAATATCCTCTTGAACGTGGATTTCCAACGTCATTATTTCTGGGTAATTCTCGTTGTACTTCCGAGCACCAGGGACACCACGTACAAATGTACTCCCTACATAATTAATGCATGGCATGTAAGATTATGACACTTAGAAGTAGATATTATAGATCGGGTATGGTGGTGCAATTATATTATTACAAAATCAATATATAATCGATGATCAATGATTGCAATATAATCTTGAACTTCTTCGCTAGAGCAAACAATTGTTATCAAAGGTAGAAATATTTAACACGTGGTGTTGTTGGATGGAATTATAGATTAAAATAATAATAATAATAATAATAAATAAATAATAATAATAACCACAAAAGAACGTCACCGATTTAAACTTGACATTGAAAATAATAATCTACCGTAACTTAATCTGATGTAAAGGAAACAGTTTTGATTCGTGTTGTCTGGGTTTTCCATTTACGCCGTCAAGTGTTTTACAGTCATATATCAACATCACTTAAGCGCAAACCCCTCGCCAACGAAAGTGAATTTGATTTTCATAATTCATGCTAATTTCTTTAAACATGTAGTTTCCGCTATGATATATATGTAGGAGTTTATATAATATTGCTATTGGTTTGTATATTTCGAAATTATCATAATTAAATAAAAGGATGACTAAGACAAACACTAAGTATGCAAGTCCTTAATAGTACGTGTCTTTCTAAACTTTCTGAAAGTCGTAAGTTCTGTCGACCTGAAAATCCTTAATACGTGGAAAAACAAATCGAAATACCGACTGTGTGGGGAAATTATAGGCTATAAATTCATAGAAACCACCTGCTGTACTCTTTCTTTGTTAATTAGAGGAAGGAATCTATGCATGTAGAGTGTAGTTTTCTAACAATTGATAGCAAATCTCACGAACAACACGATTCAATAACCAGTTTTATCACATCAAGATGACAACGACAATGGGTAATGACCTGGGACAATAAATCAAAACTAGGTGAGGGGATCACAAGCCTCTCATTTTTATTTCCACTGGTCAAATATGCATAGCATGCATCTGAGATTTGCTTCAACTAAAAAAGACCGAATAACTGTATAATACTACGTAATGTCTTGTGTCATGAAGATGAAAATAATCATCTAATACATAAAAAGAACATTTTATGTTCAAACTACATAGTCTGTATTGTCCAACGTATTATTGTTATGATATTGTTATGTATATGGCCGAGTGCATTGTCTTGGCCATGTTAAATATTAATTGCTATTTTTACATAAAGGAATATTTTCTCTATGATTTGTTTTGGAAACCGCTTCATTTCGATTATTTTCCACTCCATGATTATTTTCAATATTGAGATTCTATATCGGCATTGACATGCAAAATAATCTTGTATTGCGTTCCTTAATACTATGGAGAGTCTACGATTCAAAGTACTCAATAGTGAGTCAGGAATTGCTCACCCTTCTTCCGGAGAGCCTGAGTTCATCCCAACGTCGTTTTTATCGGAGGTTCGTGTTGTTTATGTTGTTTCAATGATATGTCTTGACGTCTTAAGTTTCGAGTTGTGATGTTCGCTACGACTTTCTCGTAAACAGATGTTCGTCCTTACCTCCATTTGTTTTGTAGGATGTTTAGGTTATATCTGTTATTTGTATTTATTTACGTATACTGATTTCCAACAAATATGTTGTTCGTGTTGTTTTACCGTAACTGAACGTGTGTCAATAGTCGAGCAGGAACTGCTTACCCTTCCGGAGCACTTGCTTTCACTTCCGTTTTTTATGAGGTTCTTGATGTTCATTTTGTAGCTTAGATTATTTCTGTGTAGTGTTTTTCTCTTTGTTCTTTTTCTTTTTGCCATTTGTTCTTCTTCAATTTACGACTTATGGCTACCCATTTGGTATCTCGAATGTTTTCCTAATATACTCTGTATTTATATGGTTATCTTGCAATGATTGCATTGTGCCGAGATTAAAGAGCAATTGCAGTGACTAAACAAGAAAATGATGATTGTGCTTATTTATAGGAAAAGACCAATATAAAAACATATAGTCAGGATTGATGCTATCTATGTACATTTTGTACTTCATAACAAGTGCAAATACTTGCACATTTACATAAGAAGAGTTTGAAGATA
The DNA here is from genome assembly GCA_963680875.1 of Bathymodiolus brooksi. NCBI lineage: Eukaryota > Metazoa > Mollusca > Bivalvia > Mytilida > Modiolidae > Bathymodiolus > Bathymodiolus brooksi. The sequence continues at coordinate 64,189,326 of OY804575.1, forward strand.
TCAAATGGGTAATCAGAATCCGTATATCGAAGTAGAATAGACAACACAATGACCAAAAGAAAAAAACTACAAAAGGACAAACAACGATCTAAAAAACATACATATAAAACTAAAGATCGAGTAACACGGACCCCACTAAAAACCGGGGGTGAACTCAGGTGCTCCGGAAGGGTAAGCAGTTCCTGCTCCACTAGTGACACCCGTCGTGTTAATCTAGTTACAAACCCGGTGATAAGTCATGAACGAGGAAAGGACCGGGAAGTGTTTACAACAAGTGGAACATTAAAATTATTTGATGTGTATCTAGGCCTATAAATGCGGTTTTGTTTTGAAAATATTTTCTTTAGTACTGCAATATATATATATATATATATATATATATATATATATATATATATATAAACGTCTAAAATGGTTTGTAAAACAACACCAAGTACACAAAACAAAGTGATAAAGAATTAAACACTTCGTAGAATGACAAAATTTTCGTCCCACCGAGGGACTTTATCAATGTCTAATTAAATAAAATCTCGAAACAATATGGCGACTTTTCAAAAATTTGAAAAGTCGCCATATTGTTTCGAGATTTTATTTAATTAGACATTGATAAAGTCCCTCGGTGGGACGAAAATTTTGTCATTCTACGAAGTGTTTAATTCTTTATCACTTTGTTTTGTGTACTTGGTGTTGTTTTACAAACCATTTTAGACGTTTATAATTGTTTTACTTGTATAGTATCGTTATACCGTAACGATCCAACACCCCGTAAGATTGATCGTTGACTGGTTTTTCAGACGTTGTATATATATATATATATATATATACATACGTCTGAAAATTAAACCAAACAGTGTTAGAATTAGATTTTAGAGCTGTCAAATTTTTGTTCTTCCCTCGACGGGATTTGAACCCACACCATTGTTACACTGCAGCACCATTCGCTTAGCCTTACGTCCAGCGCCCTAGACCACTCGACTACATCTATATAGTTCTTAAGTGCTAAAACATTAATTGTAATCGTGGCATTCTAATATCTGTACGAATATAGTTCATGAAATAGTCTTGCTTATATTTTATAACGAGTTTCGCTCACAAATAACATATATACGTTTTTATTGATTAAAAACGGAACAACAAAGAATAACATTTGTCATTAGATATATTTATTCCACATGTCAGATTTGTTAAAAGTTCAGAAGTTAGAACTAAGATAAATAATATGATGTAATAACTACATATGTTATCTATAATGCATTGACGTAATACAATAATGATAAAATAAATGGTAGGTCTAAAAGGTTAACATCCCAAACAGGCTCAATAGAAATTCCAATTGTACCATGCATGCTTTCAGATCACAATGCAAGATTAAATATTGGTACACAGTCAGCCCTTTGAAAACAGCGCACAGTGCAAAACCATTTATAATACTGACGACAATTATGACACCATAAAAGAACAACTGATTGCACAACATCAACTGCCAAATAATAAAGTAAGATCCTGTGAAATGGTCAGGATAATTGCTCCGTATAATCTACCAGTATTATATAACAAGGATTTAAACGAGTCGTCCTTATGCAGAGGCACGCTCAAACTAAATGACACAAAACAACAGAGAGTGATTACCCGAACATCACATCTGTTTATGTGGAAATTTCTTTTAAATGTTTATGAATAATATTTTGCATAGATTGATATAAAGTCAAAACTATATAACGACTTGAAAATGCTTAAAAATATAAATTACCTCCTTAATTGCGACCAAAATGCATCCTTTTTACACTTGTCACCAAATCCAGCTATAATGCTGAAGACAAAACATTAAATTAGAATAAGAAGAGTTTGAAGATACCAAAGGGGTAATCAGAATCCGTATATTGAAGAAGAACAGACAACACAATGGCCAAAACAAAAAAAGTACAAAAGGATAAACAACGATCTACAAAACATACATATATAACTAAAGATCAAGTAACACGAACCCCACTAAAAACCGGAAGTGAATTCAGGTGCTCCGGAAGGGTAAGCAGTTCCTGCTCCACTAGTGACACCCGTCGTGTTAATCTAGCTACAAACCCGGTGATAAGTAATGAAAGAGAAAAGGACAAGTGGAACGCCTAACTGTATGCAATTGCTACATGACATAGACGAGAACAAAATGCTAGACAAGACATATCCCTAAAGTAGTAATCATATATTTCACAACAGTAATTACGACGGGTGGCACTAGTGGAGCAGGAATTCCTTACCCTTTGCCAGATCTGACTTCATCCTAGTTTTCTGTGTAGTGTTCTGTAGATCGTTGTTTGTTCGGTTGTCCGTTTTCTTTTGGCCATTATATTGTCTGCCCTTCGATTTTGGGCTTCTTATTACAACTTTGGTATATTCAATCATTCGTCAGACATAAATGTTTCGATTTTTTGTGATTGAAATTTTGATCACTTAAAGAGGACCAAGAAATGATAATAAATGAATTTCAAGTAATTACCATATAAATATTTACTTCATACAATTATACCTACATACATTATACATTAAATAATGAATTTTGTATCAGACTAATAGTACATTTAACGTACGAATTTACATCGTATTTGCTTTAATGTAGAAACTGACATGGAAAAGGCGTTTTATATTGACAAAAATTAAATCTATACTTGAGTATATGTTTTATGTAACAATACTAAGAATCTTATGAAGTTCATTTCTATTTACTTATTGCCAAATCAATTTCTTCTGTAATGACTTTTTAAAATATTATTGTTTGTGAGGAAGTACATATCTTAAGGAGAGTGCAATCTTTATGATATAATGAAAATAACATGGTGTTAGAAAAAGGAAGAAGATAGTATTCAAATGTAATCTTAAGTGGGAAAATCGATGGATGAAAATACCCACCAACTGTGAAATAAATTACACGACGTAAATCCATTTGCTACACAAATATAAAGTTATAATCTAAAACGCCATGCAGGTTAGACATGTATATATTAATCTTATTACATGTCTATAACATATATGCTAATAGACTGGTTTAGACCCGTTGATTTCCTTGCTCTCAACGACTTGTGGCCTTCCAATCTTTTGTCTTTGAGGTTACCTGATGAAGATTATTCCAGAAAAGCGTGGTATGAACTAAATAAGATTTTGTTTTAATTATATATGACAAAATACAACGAGGTCAATAACATAGAAATCAAGTCAATGTGGTGGAAGGTACATAGAGGATTTTATTGTCTTACTGTATTGCAACCAACACCATTTTGATATATGTTGGCTTGAGGAACAGAACATGGATATTCACTCCAAAACAGATGGTATTAGTGTAACATATACTTAACTGTCCTTTTTCTATTTTGCTTGCCATTTCAAAAATCTTGTTTTTTTTGTTTTTTTTTATTTATTGTTGTTGTATTCTGATGTTAGCAAAAACCGTGAGCTGTCTTGTCATTTGGCTAGACGTTCATGGCTGCAATCGGATGGTAGTTTGATCTACACCACTTGCCCGTATGATTTTCACCACACGCGTTCTGAGTTCGATCCCCTCTCGTGGCGAGGTTTACTCCTTACAACTACTTGTGTAAGAGAGTGTGTCATTTCGTTTGATGCGTCCTTACACCCCTACGTCTTCCACCAATGACTGCAAAGATATTTCTGAAAAATAGTTGAAAGTAGAGTAAATCACACACACAATCTTAAGCCTCTTATTTTGTATTTGGTATAATCCATTTGCAACCGATGCTAGCCGTCATGGTACAATGAAATAATCATAATGACAGAACCATAAAAATAATAAATAGGCATTTTAATAACTGATGCATGCTTGGTATATCTCCTGCACCATAAACAAATATTTTAATACATGAATCTTATAAAATAAAGAGCATGTTAACTATATCTTTTGAAAATGGATCATTTTACAATGTAAAAACACCGAAAGTATGCTTGTAAAACAATAAACACTTCCTAATGGAAAACCAACCTAACAACCCTGAAATAAATTTCTTAAAACAATACTTAGCCTGGAAACAAACTTGTTAAATCTCCTTAATCATAACAAATGCACAATTGAAAGTCAATATATTAACATAAAAGTCAAGATTTATATTTGTCTTTAAAACTGTAGACGCTATAGATAGTCCGTGGGCTGTATACCCGAACTCTATCATGGTACCAGTAGAAACGTAGTATTTCCGTAATTCACAGTTATTTACCTCGGAACACAATGATATATATTCATGAGTATTTGTTACAGGAATAAATACATTCCGATCCTTTCCTCAAGCTAGTTATTGTCTGCAAACATTTAAGAACAGATTGATTGATTATTCATTGTTTAACGTCATGACAGCATTACTTCATATTTATTCATTATGCGCGAATAAGCGTTAATTAACATATAGGCCAAAGGACGGCACATAACAATGAATGTTTTATTTACCATAGGCTCCCTTAGGCATAGGTGAACTAAGATGATTTTACATATCCTGTTTTGGCTCTTTGGTTTTCTTGCTCCCAAAGATTTTAAAGTTATTCTGCCCTCCAATCCTTTGACTTAACGTACCTGATGAATGTTATTCTGCTCTCCAATCTTTTGACTTAGCGTACCTGATGAATGTTATTCTGCTCTCCAATCTTTTGACTTAGCGTACCTGATGAATGTTATTCTGCTCTCCAATCTTTTGACTGAGCGTACCTGATGAATGTTATTCTGCTCTCCAATCTTTTGACTGAGCGTACGTGATGAATGTTATTCTGCTCTCCAATCTTTTGACTGAGCGTACCTGATGAATGTTATTCTGCTCTCTAATCTTTTGACTGAGCGTCCCTGATGAATGTTATTCTGCTCTCCAATCTTTTGACTGAGCGTACCTGATGAATGTTATTCTGCTCTCCAATCTTTTGACTGAGCGTACCTGATGAATGTTATTCTGCTCTCCAATCTTTTGACTGAGCGTACCTGATGAATTGTTATTCTGCTCTCCAATCTTTTGACTGAGCGTACCTGATGAATGTTATTCTGCTCTCCAATCTTTTGACTGAGCGTACCTGATGAATGTTATTATGCTCTCCAATCTTTTGATTGAGCGTACCTGATGAATGTTATTCTGCTCTCCAATCTTTTGACTGAGCGTACCTGATGAATGCTATTCTGCTCTCCAATCTTTTGACTGAGCGTACGTGATGAATGTTATTCTGCTCTCCAATCTTTTGACTGAGCGTACGTGATGAATGTTATTCTGCTCTCCAATCTTTTGACTGAGCGTACCTGATGAATGTTATTCTGCTCTATAATCTTTTGACTGAGCGTCCCTGATGAATGTTATTCTGCTCTCCAATCTTTTGACTGAGCGTACCTGATGATTGTTATTCTGCTCTCCAATCTTTTGACTGAGCGTACCTGATGAATGTTATTCTGCTCTCCAATCTTTTGACTGAGCGTACCTGATGAATGTTATTCTGCTCTCCAATCTTTTGACTGAGCGTACCTGATGAATGTTATTTTGCTCTCCAATCTTTTGACTGAGCGTACCTGATGAATGTTGTTATGCTCTCCAATCTTTTGATTGAGCGTACCTGATGAATGTTATTCTGCTCTCCAATCTTTTGACTGAGCGTACCTGATGAATGTTATTCTGCTCTCCAATCTTTTGACTGAGCGTACCTGATGAATGTTATTCTGCTCTCCAATCTTTTGACTGAGCGTACGTGATGAATGTTATTCTGCTCTCCAATCTTTTGACTGAGCGTACCTGATGAATGTTATTCTGCTCTCTAATCTTTTGACTGAGCGTCCCTGATGAATGTTATTCTGCTCTCCAATCTTTTGACTGAGCGTACCTGATGAATGTTATTATGTTCTCCAATCTTTTGATTGAGCGTACCTGATGAATGTTATTCTGTTCTCCAATCTTTTGACTGAGCGTACCTGATGAATGTTATTCTGTTCTCCAATCTTTTGACTGAGAGTACCTGATGAATGTTATTCTGCTCTCCAATCTTTTGACTGAGCGTACCTGATGAATGTTATTCTGCTCTCCAATCTTTTGACTGAGCGTACCTGACGAATGTTATTCTGCTCTCCAATCTTTTGACTGAGCGTACCTGATGAATGTTATTCTGCTCTCTAATCTTTTGACTGAGCGTACCTGATGAATGTTATTCTGCTCTCCAATCTTTTGACTGAGCGTACCTGATGAATGTTATTCTGCTCTCCAATCTTTTGACTGAGCGTACCTGATGAATGTTATTCCAGAAACGCGTCGTGTGTACTAAATTAGATGTGAACGTTTAATCAAAGGGGAGATAATAGTTAGAGTAGGAAATGTTTGTTTTGCAACGTCTTCTACTTCAACAAACTGTTATTTTACTTGCACGGAGCGTATCATTCTCCATAACACTAGATAATTATCTACGTCCATCCTTTAGGCGAATTGTGCATAATTCGCCCCTCGCACCGTACACCTTTTTAGGAGGGAGTTTCCACCAAAGTACGGAATATAAGTCATATTGGTATGTACCGTGGGTCTAACGGTGAGGGTAGCATTTTTGAAGAAAGGATTGAAGATACCAAAGGGGTTACCAGAAGCCGTAAATCCAGTTGTAACGTCGTCAATACACTACACAGAAAACCAAAGATCGAGCAACACTGAAAACCGTGGATGACATCAGGAGCTCTGGAATGTGGTTTTAAAATCAAGACCTATCTCATATAATGATATGGCGTTTTTCATTGGCTAAAAAGTCCAATTCCCCTTATACTTTAAATTTGCACATGCATATCGCCAGACAAATTATGGATATCTTTCCTGAAAACAGATACCGCATCGGTGGCATAATGGTTAGCGTGCTCGCCTCGAGTGCGATAGATCGTGGGTTCGAACCCTGGTCGGGTCAAACCAAAGACTATACATTTGGTATTTGTTACTTCTCTGCTAAGCACGCAGCATTAAGGAGAAGGAGGGAAGACTGGTTGGGTCGGAATCAAAATAATGTGTCCGAGTGAGGCGACATGTCTATCTGCGGACTGTTGTTTCAGTGAGCTAGAACTATAAAAATCCAACTCAGCGTGTTGGTCTAGAAGAAAGCGGACCTCATCATCATCTGATTGGAAATTAACTTGTTCTCGCCATAATGTAGCTGAAATATTACTGAATTGGCGTTAAACAACAATCACTCACTCACTCTTGAAAACAGTAAAAACAACTAAAGACAACCACCCATTGACTTTGCCTTGTGTAGATTGTCGTTGTTTCCAAGGAACCCCGATGAAAAACTGATAAATGCGGATTACTGGTTTATATTGCGATGTGGCTGTACCAATTTAGGAATCTGAGCGGTCATGTATTTGTGTGCTAGGAGTGACGAATTTTCCTCTTTCTACGATTTTTCTATAGGAATTTGGACCAGTTCCGACAGTGTGATATGTTTTGTTTATTTTTCATTTTATTAGCCTTTTATTTCTTTAAGTTTCTAAAATCTAATTGCCAACCATTTGAAAAATGCCAATTATTTCATGTTATATTTTTCTATGTAGAACAAAGACAGTAAATATGAAAGTCAGTGTATTTTGTTTTGGAATACTTTTCCCGTAATCAGTTCTCCTTCAAAATCACGTCAGATATGTTCCCAATTATAATCGACATAGGTCATCGAAGCCAAAGTGTTTATGACATTATAACATAAGTCACGCTATTTTATATTCGCATTTTTTTTTAAGCAAAAATAATTTTAAGCAATTAAATATTTCTCACAAACTATGGTTTCCGTTACTTATTGCTTTAATATCTATATACTCAGATTTGTATGACATTATAACGTAGGTAACACTATTTTCTATCCGTTATACAGTTGGTTTTATTTTAGCAAAAACAATTTTAACCATGCTAAAATTTCTCATAATGTATGGTTTCCATGACTTATGTCTTTAATATCTATATACTCCAGTTTTCATCTGTCGTAGACATTATGTAGAGATTAAGTTAACCACAATAAACGACTAAAGTACGTTTATAATTGGTATATTACGTTGATCAAAAATAATATTAGCACTGTTTTATCGATCTGCACGCATTTATATTTACCTCTTATTAGTCTATTGAAAACAAATATTCCATAGGATTAAGTTTGAATTGTAAAGAATCTGTAATTTCAATTATACTTTATATTTGCATTACAATTAAAACATGTTATAGGCATGCCACAGTTTTCATCCCAGTAACCTAGAATTGGTTTCAGTCGGTGCACACCTGTTTCAACAGCATGTTACCTGCAGGTAGACAGAAAACGAACTATCAGTTCCAGTACGTGGTGTATATATGATCTTAACACTGTCTGAACATGATAAAGGCGTTGCAATCTAGTATATTTTAATCAGCTAAATCTTAAAGCTTACTTAAGTAACTTCTTTTTGCAAGAGTCATTTGTCGTTTGACTCATTTCCTTTGCTATAATACTTTTATAGGAATTTTCTGAGGATTAACATGTCTTGAAATAATGGCTGGTTTTCAGTTTGAGTAGAAGCTAGATGTAGTAATGCGAATCCTCACAGCATGTCAAAAACAGTGTAAAGTCAACAAAATGGAAAACGAAACGCATCAAAAATAAAATCAAAAACAAAGTTGAAGAAAAAAATCAAACCAAAACAAAGCAAAAAAGACCTCCCCCCCAATATAATGAATAAATAAAAACAAACAAAAAAAAAAACCCCCAAAAAAAATACAAGCAAACAACACAAAAAGAAAAAAAAAACACCATAGAAAAACAAGAGACTAGATAAAGTTTTTTTTCAATAGTCCTACAGTATATAATACTTGAATAAAATCACCAGTATTCCATGTTTATGACCATTTCTACAGTCAATATACTAGAGAATGTTGTAATATTGTATACATCGATTTTTTATTTCTTTTCGAAAATATGTAAGTACATGTTATTTTATTTTTATATATTTTTTTTATTATTTTTATTTTATATTTTTCGTTTGTGTTGATGTTTTATTGTATCTAGAATTGCCTTTGTATTGTACTTTGTCTTAAACATTACACTATCAAGCACGTGTATGTAACCCTGTCTATTGTACGATGGTTGTTAAGTGTTGAGGTTTTACTACATGACCAGGCTATAAAACTAAAAGTATAAAAAATATCCCCCGTATTTAATGTATTTGCACGTATGGAAACTTTCTCCATGAGTAAAATTGGTAATGGTCATTGCTTTAGTACAATGTGACGCTGGATACGTTTCTGTGCTTTAAGCCCATTAAACCCAGAACTATTGCCAATCAAATGATAAAATTTACAAATGATTAAAATATATATTTTTTCGCTTTTATGCATATGTGGAATATGCCTGGACATAACACTAGCCACTGTGTTTACATGGGGTTACACGGGCAACATGGTATGACAACAGTAGAGTCAGTAAAATCACCGAATACTGTTTAGTATAAAATAGCCAAATCTTTCAGTTTTCTGTGCAGTGTTGTGTAGATTATTGTTTATCTTTTTGTCCTTTCTCTTTGGTCTTTGCATTGTATTGTCTGTCCTTCTTTGAATTATGGGTTCTGATTTTCCCCTTCAATATCTTCAGACTTTTCTTAATTAAAAAAATTAATCAAGAGAAAGACAATTAAATTATTAAACAAAGATAGGATATCAATTAGAGCAATCACTACAACAGACTAATAATATATAGAAGAAAAAAACACAATACCAGGTGAAACAAGAGATAAAAAAGAAATAAAACGAAAGAATAAAAGTACAAAAACATAAATCAAGTACGAGACCAGGTGGTTCAAAGGTTATATTTAATTATTCATTCATTAAACAAAATGTATTGGTCACTGAGGACGGTGGACGCAGCTGTTAAATTTTTTGTTTTTATATTTCATGTATTTATATCATAGCTATTGTATGCATCAACTACGGAGAAGACCGACGTCTATTGTCTTCAAAACTTCATATTATTTGCCTTTCCAATCTTCCGATTTTGAGCGTACCTGATGAACGTTATTCCAGAAACGCGCCGTGAGTACTAAATTTGATATCTACGTTTTTATTTTCTAGATGAGTCCTTTTTTATTTGACGTTTAATTTCTATGAATCTATCAGTAAGATGACGATTAATTGAATAAGTTAGTGAGAGATTGTTATCTAATGCGAAGTGAGTAAAATGCTTGCTACATCATGACGAGAATGAGTTCCGTTTGAGATGATGATGTTTGTTTTTGTGATCGACCAACACGTTTAATTATATTTTATAGTGGTAGTTCATTGAAATAACTGGTACACATGGCGTTCTACGCGGACACATTATCCTGATTCCGCGCCAACAAGTCTTTGTTTTTACTCCTTAATGGTATATGCTTAGCAGAGGTGCAGCAAATATTTTCATTTTTACCCGACCGAGTTTCAAATGACACCGGATATGTTCTCTGTCGTAATCACAGTAGCGTCATTTCCTCATACATGACTTCTCACTGGGTTTGTAACAAGAGTTACACGACGGGTGCCATTAGTGAAACAGGAACTGTTTACCCTTCTGGAGAACCTGAGTTCATCCCTCTGGCCATGAGTTTTTGTAGGATTCGTGTTGGTCAATCTTTAGTTTTCAATATAGCGTTTTGTATATCATTGTTTGTCCTTTTGTCTGTTGGTCTTTGCATTGTATGTCCTTCTTCGATTTACGGCTTCTGATTACCACTTTGTTATCTTCAACATTTTCCGAGAGCCATACTACATAAAGATAATTTTATCAAACTTGGTTGAAGAATAAACGCGCTCCTCGCACAGAAAAAGAAAACGCCCTTTTTGGCACATTGGGGCTACTTGTTTATGCCGTAGCTTTTTGATCGGAACAAAAACATAAATATTTTAAAATAACCCCCCAAAATTCTATCAAGTTTGGCTTCAATGGGAGAAGAAGATCAGATTTGAGAAGTAGTAATACGCACAATAAATCAACTTGTTAGTAAAGTGCAGCACCCATGAAGAAAATAATGTTTCCAAATAGTTTAAATTAAAAAAAAAACGGATACGCGTCTCATAACATTAAAATATGAGAGTAAAACCAAGGGAATAACAATAAGGTGAATGGTCAACATCAGTATGAAAGAAAAAAAAAAGAAAAAACATAATGAACACAATATTGAGCAGAACCAATTCTAACAAAAGATCTGGAATGTGTAAATGACTTCTTTGAAATTAAACAAACGTTATATCAAATGTAAAAAAAGACAACAATGAACCAGCATATGGTAGTTGAGATTCACTGAAGTGGTAAGTAGATAAGCAGGGTTGTCATCAATTAAATTATGTAAATTTTTATGTTCATTTCATAACACTCAAATAATTGCAAAATATTTGATTATTGCCAATATATTTCCAAAGGTCGCCAAGTACTTAGGAGAAATATGTCCACAATAATAAAGTATCTCAATTTGCAATCATTGGAGTGCTGTTGTCAAATCATCATTGACAATTAACATTAATAGTATTTAATTAATATTATATGCATACTTGATCAATTATTAATGGGCTAGACGGATTCTTGTTTTAGAGGGACCCTACTGAGATTTTCGCCAGTAATTTCTCCCCATATACGATACAAGATCCCGTAATTTACCATTTCCAAATGCTTTTCCGAGAAACGCCATTACGTAACTGCATTGCGAATGAAAACAAGTTTGAAGATATCAAACTGGGTAATCAGAATCCGTAAATCAAAGGACAAACAATAACATAGTTAAAAAAAAGGACAAAAGGAGAAATAATAATCTACAAAACACTAAGCAAAAAGCTAACGATTCTAAGCAGTTCCTGATCTCGTAGTGGCACTCGTCGTGTTACTGTCAAAACATTCAAGCATCATTGTTTATGAAAATAGTCTTGGACACCGGTATACGTAAATAAATTCAAATCACTTCAACATAATATAAAACATATTCCCCCACCCCTAAATATCAGATGGATGTAAAGCACAAATTAAAAAAATATTGAAGGTTATTCCAGAAACGCGTAGTGTGCACTAAATTAGATATCTACGTTTTAATTTGATTGTCTTCTTAGTAAATCTATCGACTTTTCTACCGTGCTCTATAATGGTTATCAATTAATTAGTAATTAATGACAATTTATTTAATTTAAGTCTCACGAGGAACATATGATCAACGACTTTGATGCTGGATGCTGCGAAAACTCCCTTGCTACGTCTGTTTTCGGTTTGGATTCTATACTTTGGTTTCCTACTAAAAATGACTGTAATTTATATCTTTAGTTGAGGTTGACAAAATATTATTTGATTGGCATATTTGCTAAATCAATACATAAACTCAATTGTCTGAAAACATAAACATAGTCAAGTGTATTTGCTATATGTCGGGTTGTTTTATTTACTAATAGCACTCAGGTAGATAAATTCAATACACTAACTGCCATTTATATAAGGTCTCCATGACGATTTAAATAATGGCGGCCGGCGAAGGAACTGACGTAGCCCCGGTCCAATGATCTTTTTGAACTGTTAAAAATAAAGAGGATTTAATCCAGTTCGGTTCGTTTATTCTGATTTCTTGCTCTTTAAAGTTAAATACAGATGCATCCCGAATATCTACAGGTAAGTTGTTAAATTTCTTACTTATTGACAATTTAAAATCAACTGAAACTAAAATTAATACAATTTCCCCTATGTTTATTATTTTATTTCTTTAAAATAAAAAAAAGTTTCCATCTCAAGCGTGTTGGAATTTTGCCACAATAGTTGACTTATAATGTGATTTTATATCGTATCCTAAGTTCTATGTATTATTTATTAACAGTACGATTTATTCACTTAAAAACGTATAAATATATTATTTGGAAGAAATACCACCAAGTATTCATATACAGAAATACCATCGAAGTGTTGAATTCTCTTGTTATAAAACAATATATGTGTAAAATGTATGCATGTATGAATGATATGTAATTGAAATTATATCAATATCCCATTATTTTCGAATTATTAAATATAATCTTTTTTTATCAACGTTTTATCAAAAAGGACATATCTCTGACGTCAATATATTATATAATCGTTTGTCCTGTTAAAAAACCATCTTAACCACCATCTTAACCAACTATTTTATGTAAAGGAGCGATTATAAGCATAGTATTTTAAGAAGCTTATTTCATACTCATGATGATTTTTGATAGGAAATATAACAATAAAAAGCTCAAATATCAAGGCAGAGCAATATTATAAAATTCTTAATGGGGGCTTCATTTAATAATTTACTATATAAAGTTTTGTTATGTATCACAGAATATTTATTTTAAATAACGGTTATTTCTATCTACTTTAAAACAAATAAAACAATAAGCCTGTCAAAATTAACAATAAACTTATTTGAATTAAAGATATCAGTAATATCTTCATGGCAGATTTTCATCAATATCTTTTAATGAATCTCCGTTTATTGTCCCCATACATTACGTTTTTAAATTGCAGTTAAACATGTATAAAAATGTAACGATATCAACTAATCTTTTACACCTTTAGAAAATGTTAAAATAAACATTGGACCAACGTATTCAAAATATTCGTTTTAAAAGTTTCAAATTCAAGTATGCATATTCTTTATGAATACGATACGCAGATTTGCATGTAATTATCCATACATTGGATATACATGTATAATTTGTGTTTACTGTTATCAAATATAATTCAAAATGGAAAATATTTGAGGTGAAGTTTGGACCCATAACATTAGCTTAACCCCCGCCACTTTTTATTGAAGCGCATGTACCTAGTCAGGAAAGCGATGCGGTCATGCATTTGTGTGTTAGTGGTATTAATTTGGCCTCTTTCTACGATTTTCCTACTGGATTTTGGAACTGTTCCGACAGCGTGGTATTTTTTTTTCCATTTTTATTTCATTCATATATAGATGTATACATTTTTGTAAAGAAACATTTTTGTTCTGTCTTCAAAACATGGACATCCAATCATTTTTATCGATAGAGGGCTGTTAACTTTCCACACATGGTCGGAGTTTAAACAAATGAAATAAGAAAAACAAAGATATGTACTGTTTTTACAACTCTTCTTGTCAACTGTACATTTACAGTTCCTAAATAATGTAATTATTAATAAAACTTAGGCCCCCCCCCCCTCAGACATAAGTGTTTAGGCCCTTTGGTTTTATTGCTCCCAAAACTTGAAATTATTTGGCTTTCCAATATTTCAATTTTAGGGGTACCGGATGAAGGTTATTCCAGAAAATCGTCGTACGCACTAAATTTGATATCTACCATGTGGCGGAATAAGAACGCAATACATTACCGCGACATTTTCAAAATAGACATTACCGCGACAATTTCATTACCGCGACAATTTGTCTCTACATTACCGTGACATATCTAACTCTACCTCTTCCGTTAGCCAGTTACATACATGTCAAATTATTATTGATATCATGTATGTACCTGTTGCCCCCTGCTCACCACGGGGAGGTGGAAGTAGGATTGTGAGCAGGATATATAATTGATACACATATTTACAGATAAAAAGCTAAAATGCTAAAACTGTCCTATGTTTGCCATTAAAATCCGTCTGTTTAAAACACTACTGACAGTTTCTAGGAAGGAGACAGCACTTTAAACGTCATCTGCTTCACATATTCTACTCGTGATAACTGTCCATTTTTGTACTGGTCTTGCAACTCCCTTTTCTTCTGCACAATTTCACGGTCACGCTTTGCCAATAAGACAGGAGTCTTGGTCGCACGTATTTTCAGATACGTTTTTGTCTGTGTACACTTAATTTTTTTCAAGAAATCAAAGATGTTTGGGTGAGTGCTGTAAAACATACTGCCAAACTGGTTATGAAAACTTTCACAACCGTTTGTTGTCCTTATACCTTCAATATTTGATTCTGCCCATATCTGTGGTGGGAATACTGCTGAATCTGAACATACGTATGTTTTTAAAACATAGTCTGCAAATTTTACGGCCTTTTCACAGTCTGGAGCTTCTGAAAACAAATCAAAAACAAAACATTCTTCTACTTCCACTGGTTCTAAGAAACTAAGTCCGAAGAAGACCTTCAACCAATCCCCAGTAGGCGACTCCTTGTCCTTATATTCCTTCGCTAAGCCTAGACTTTGGATCTTCCTATACCATGCCTTTGATAAGTGAAACTGACAAGCCTTCACACTTACGTTGGGACAGAAGTGTTTTGCAGCCTCGTGTACGCTGATTTCAAAGTCGAGATGTAGACATGATGGATTTAAAGACAATTCGTTTTCTGTGCAAGCATCAATGAGATGTTGGAACATCTGTATATAACACTCTCTGGATTTACATGGGAGAAGGAAATAAGCGCAGTGTACATATTGTTCATTCTTGTAAGCATGAATTGTGTACATCTGATAAAAGAATTTTGCACAGTACTTGAAGGTTCCATCGGCAAATAACTGTACTTCAGGTTGGCACATGAAACGCAAATTTGTAAGAGTTGTTATCATAACAATGTTTGTCATTGAGTCAAATAGATAAATCATATTCTCTCCTTTACAAGATGTTATTTCATATTCCTTCAAAGTAGCAATAGTCTCTCCTCGCGAGATCGGTAGCTTAGGTTGCGACTTTGTCTGTAAATGGCCTGGCGAACTGATATTATGTCTTTCGGGAGCATCTCTTCTGAGTTATTTTTCTCTATTTCTTGAATTATCAGCTTTGAAGGTCTTTCTGATGGCTCTTCTATTGCCTTTCTCTTGCAGTATTGCCTAATTTGTTGTCTCTCTATATCCCTTTCATCTGGCTCAGAATGGTTATGTTCAAATCGCCCTCCTAACACCATTAATTCTTCTAAGTCCGTTTTGCATCAACTGTTACATCCTTTATCAATGCACCTCCATGCTTTTGAATTTTTAAAAACTTTATCTTTTCTGAATTTAAAACCATCAATAATTATACCGGGATTTCCACGATTAGTTGTGAACTTCTCCATGGCTAACCATCAAGTGAATGTGAGTGAGGGTTTTGCAAATCTTACCTGTATTTGAGAAGTGGTCAGTGTGTCTATTTTGACCATTTTGACTATTTGAGAAGTGGTCAAAACTGTTCATATAGTTCCTATACATGTGTCTATTGTGACCAAAGATTACCTTAATAGGCTAAATTGTCGCAGTAATGAATAGTTTTAAGGAAGAAAAATGTCGCGGTAATGTATACCCGAATTCTCAAAAAATTGTCGCGGTAATGAGTTGTCATTTTGAAATTGTCGCGGTAATGTAATGCGCCCCGGAATAAAACCAACTAATGGAATCTCTATCGCTTCTTGGTATCTGGATTTCCAACCACGAAACCATTATTTCCTTAACTTGTTCGATTGTTAGACAAATATATACATTTACTATATCGAAATTAAAATCAAAAAACGGAAATCAAATAATAAACCCTGGTCTTAAATGCACTTTGTTTTAATTATTTAGTCAAGCAATGTTAAATCGATTGTTTACACTATCCATTATGGTACAACGAATAGAAATGCACGTTGTGATGGCTCTAATTTCATTGTGCCTTCTTATAGATGGTACAAGAATTTATCAACGCAATTAAATTAGACGTCTTCTAGTTTATCTACTGCATATTAAATGACATGACGGAAACACACTTTATTATATCGTATTATTTGGTTACAGTAAACACGTAGATCTATAGTTTAGTGTAGATGACGTACGTGTTTTTGGTAGTCTTAATCAGATACGCTCAAAGTCAAAAAAGGTTGGAAAGCAAAATAATTTTATAAATCTTAGTGGTAAAATAATCGAAGGGCATAAACAGGATAGCCAACACCAGTAAAGGGCACATAGGCTTGAGGGAGGAGAACCTTACTTTTAATAGTAACATTATATTTAGGAACTGTATATATATCTAATAAACCATATCAGTGCTGAAGCACATCTTTTCTCTATGAAGGGACATACATGTTGTATCTGACTTATACACTGAACCAGACATTTGCAGTGATTTGATATGTGGCATTGCCGTTTATTGCTATAATAAACGTATTAAATAGCATAACATGTATTTAATACGTACGCCCGAGTGTTCATTCCTGATATGTTCTTGGGTTTGTGTTACTCCATCATTTGCTTTCTGTGTAGTGTTTTGTATATCCTTGTTTATCATATTGTCCATTTACTTTGGGCCATTGTATTTCCTGTTCTTTGATTTACGGTTTCAGATTGCCTCTTTGATATCGTTAAGCTTTTCTTGTTACCAAGATAATCATATAAATACAATGTTTAGAGACAGTATTACTAGCATTATGTCTGTGGTTGCTAAAATTACAGCAGTTTAAATGTAACCCATAACTGGAAACCTTTTAAACACTACAGTCGGTTCTCGTCTAGAATTACAATGTCTCTATATATAAGACTACATTAATCATGTATTGCTCACTTCCTGCATCAATAATTAAGTCTGGGCATAGAAATCTAATACTTACCACAGTCATCCATTGTCTAACTAGAATTCAAAGGACATAGAAAGCCAATATATTGATTCATTGTCAATGACAGTGAATATATATATAAGTGTAAACGTCTAAACAATCAACCGAACGAAGTTAGAGTTAGATATTTTAGCTGACATTTTGGAAGGTATTATTGTTCTTCCCTAAGCACAATTCAACGAAGTTAGAGTTAGATATTTTAGCTGACATTTTGGAAGGTATTATTGTTCTTCCCCAAGCACAATCCAACGAAGTTAGAGTAAGATATTTTCAGCTGATTTTTTTTTGGGGGGGGGGGAGGGTACTTTTTTCCTTAAGCGGGATTCGAACCCACACTGTTGGTACACTACATTACCGATTCCCTCTGCATAGTGACGAACCATTAATTTCCCTAGGCCAAATTTACAATAAAGATATTGCTCTATTAACCGAAGTGGTGATACCGTGTCACGTTATTAAACTAAATGCCGTAATAATACTTGTATTTAAGCGTCTGGAGATGGTATACCAGTATATACATGTATTCTATTTATTTGACATCAGTGTAACTCAGCATTTTAAATTATACATTTGTATATTGATATAGATCATTTTTCACATTTTTCAAAAATGCTATTGTTAAGCCACGGTCAAAATGTTAAAATATCAAACGATAAAAACAATGAATACATAAAAAAGTAATATTAGACTACTGCTGTCAAATTCATGAGAATACACATGCTTAAACACAGGTGTGTACTCAATATAACATTATGTGATAAAATTTGTCAGTGACTTACGGCAGGTCGGTGGTTTTCCCCGGTTTTCTCCCTAAAAAGAATGACAGCCACGATATAACTGAAACATTGTTGAAAGTGGCATTAAACACCATAACCCTAACCTTTAAATACAGGTGCAATGACGGCATTTAGTTTGTCTATACGTGACAAGGTATCATCTTAGTGTGCCAAACGCATGGGCTCCCCGCCAATGTAAGAACAAAACATTATCAGCCCTGAAAATCTAACTCTAAAGCTGTTGTGGTGAATGTTAAGATTTATATATAAAATATTTGATACATCCAGGCATCCTTTCGGGGGCCAGTGGGGTAGATACCACAGCATCAGAACAATTCAACGACCCAGTCGTAAAAATCTACGATACAGATACAACATTCGATATATCTAGCACATATGAATGTAGACTCACTCTCCTAGCTAGGTACATGCACTTCAATATAACGTGACGGGGTAAAAGTAGTTTTAATAGGCCCAAAACATTCTGTCTTAATGAAATGATACGGCCATGGAAGAATTTTGTTTATGTGAATAAAATGACGAACCTCACGTATAAGTGTATGAGTAGCGTTGTTGCAAAGATTGCTGAATCATAATCATATTTGGGTTCGTGTTACTCGATCCTAGTTTTATGTGTTTTATAGATCGTTGTTTGTCCTTTTGTCCTTTTTTCTTTTGACCATTGTGTTGTCTGTTCTTCTTCGATTTACGGATTTTGATTACCCCTTTGGTATCTTCAAACTCTTCTTAAACCTTCTGTCTTAACAAAATGATAGTGTCATGCAATAGTTTTGTATATATGAATAAAATGACGACGCTCACTTATAACTGTATGGGTAGCGTTGTTGCAAAGATTGCTGAATCGTAATTTTTAACTTAATACATATGTATTTATTCGTCATAAAAGCTAATTCAGTTGAAAAACCAAATTTAAATGCAAAGCATGGGGTTTTCTCTAAAAACGCGTTCCAAACACACAGCCAACCGAGGAGAGGCCTTGCTTATGTCGTATATAATTCATTAATAATTTCTTAGAAGGCATGCAGCTAATCTTGATTCTACAATCCTGTACCAATCCTGTACAATGTCCCGACAGAACGTATATAACCAATAAACAGCCCATTTTGAAATAATTTTATGACTTCCGTTTAAAAAATTCATTATTATTTAATTTTTATGGGCCTTTAAATTGTCAAACGGTGAAAAAATATAAATATTTCTGAAAACTCCATTAAATACCTACATTATTACACAACCTAATGAATAAACAATCAGTTGTTGAGTCAAATGTTAATTCTAAGCGATAAATTCGTTGAAGGATAAAATGAAGTGTATAATTAAAAGAAAAGCAAGTAATGAATAAACAGATAAGAATTCCACAGGCAATTCTAAGAATTTTTTTTTTAGGAGAGGTAGTACTTATCCACACTATAAAGTTTCAGTAAGATATCAGTCTCGAACTGTATGTATTGTCAAGGAAGCCCCATTCTGCTTTTATATCAAACTGACTTAGAGAAAGACATCAAATATATATTAATGTATATGTTTGCTCGACAATGACTTTCTTTTTATATAGATTGTTAATACTCGTAAAATTAACGGTTATTAATTTTGATTTGGCGGAAAGAAGTACTTCATATAATAGAGTGCATTTTAAGTTAATTTAATGGAAAAATATCACATCTTACTGATTGTATTAATATAAGTAGCGTAAAAAGCCAGGAGGACTGCGTTAAATTCAGACTTATTAAATATAAATTTTAAAACCATAGTATGTAAGTTATAGTGGATAGATGTAATTCATTATACGCTAAAAGGCTAAATTATACATATTCCTGAAATATTGTTGAACGTGGCGTTAAACACCATAACACTGTATCTTCCACAAGTAGATAACGTACCAATGTAAACCATTGTTTGTCTTTTTGTCCTATTTTCCTTCGAGTTATGGCCCCTGATTACCCCTTTTGGTATCTTCAAACTTTTCCTGTGGTATCTTTTAACTTCAAGGTCTAATCTCTTCCTTCCCATGTCTAAATCAACGTAGGGGCATACCTTATGTACTTACAAGTTAATATCATTACATGTCTGATATGATGCTAACACATTAGATAATTAATTCATGATGGGAGTATTTTGCATAATTCAAACAGCAGCTCAAACGTTTGAAAAAGAAAGAAAAAAAAATCTAAACTCAGTTTTAAGCTATTAGAAAAAAAACCAGTTATTAATATTTATGTTGTAAATGTTGCAAATAATTGGTTAAAGTGCTATATACAATAACCAATATCTTACAACACCAGATAACATTACCATAATTTCAAAATTATTCCATGAATATTTAAAAAAAAGTACTTTAAAAAATAAATAATTTGCATTCGACCAATTTTTTTCATCATTAGTGCATTTCAGTCAAATGTATTTGTCGTTCTTCAGTTTTAGACACATACATTTGACTGAAATGCACTAATGATGAAAAAAGTTGGTCTTGTGCAATTTATTTTAAGAAAGAAAAAAAACTTTTTAAAAAATATTAATGAAAGAATTTTGAAATTATGGTAATTGGGATAAAACTGAAAGGTCAATGAGAGCACATTTTTTGGAAGAGATAAGAAAAGTGTACATTTTTTAACAACATAAATACGACCTTTACAAAAATAGAAACAACGAAGAAGGATTGTTGGGAGTAGTACAGAAGGAAAGAAAGATAAAGACATTCTATTTGACTTTTATTGTTAGCTTTAAGACATAATATCTATTTAAAATACGCTGAAGTTATCACAACAAACATTATTATTATCTTAATTACTCACATAAACTCAATTAAAAGAAATATTTGTGGAATTTGTCATAAAAAGGTTTATTCCCTTAAATACTAAGAGATTATATGTTAAATTTGAAAAATAAATATTTTCTTTCAAATTTTCTACAGTTGTGTCATTGAAATATGAGAAAGTCAAATATTAATAGAAATATTTCCTCTCGATTAGACGGATTGATGAGATGAAAGCCCCCAACGAACATTGTATTTTTACTTAAATGCCTCATACATTTGAAATCCTATTAAATAGTGAAAAGCCATGACATGTCAAGGTAATATGACAGGAAGGATGAAAGAGACGTCTTAGTATATCTACCACCATTTATAACAAAGTTACTAATCCGTGTTTCTAATCTTTATAAAATATGACTAACTTAATAAGTAAATGACCTTAACCTAAAGCTATGTTCCTTTTAAAATGTTCCATTCTAAAGTAAAAAAAAAATATAAATACATGGCATCAATATTTTAACGAAACCTAAACATTTACAGCGGTCTGTACTGGTGACGGTTCACAGGGTTCAACAATAAGAGCTGCCCAATCAGTCAATCAATCAATCAATCAATCAATCAATCAATCAATCAATTAAAATAAATGGTAGCGTTTAAAACATTAAGGACAACATCTATATCATATATGGAATAATTTGCAGCATATACAGTAGTATAAACAAAGTATGATTTTGTTTGTCTGGGGATTGCTATTGGTTTCGATCTTGTTAGGGGGGCTATGGAGTTTAACGCCACTTTCAACAAACCGGAGTACCCAGAGAAAACCACTGACCTGCCGCAATTCACTGACAAAACTTTATCACATAATGTTGGATCGAGTACACGTAGCTCGAGCAGGATTCGAATTCACAACGTTAGGGATGATAGGCACTAATTGCATAGGTAGTTGTAAATCCAACTACCATACGATCGGGATCACGACAGTCCCTATCTTGTTAGGAGCGTAATTGATAATTACACATGAAATCATTTTGTTCTCTATCTATTATAATAATGAAGAACATTTTAGGGCAATAACATTTTTCCTAAATATCTATAGAATTAGAGGAAAAGATATCATTACAAACATGGCAGAAAATAATGCAACGGTTTATGCAAAAATGACAACTTATAATTAGACCCATTAAAATCATGTTTAAGCCGTTTTGGTTGTCTTGCTCACAGAGACTTTTAGATTATTTAGCTTTCCATTGTTGTGACTATGAGCGTACCTGATGAATGTTATATCAGAAACGCATCGTACGCACTAAATTAGATATCAACTACGTTTTTAATAGACTTTGATATAGAAATAAACAGTTGTGAACTGAAAATTATGTTCTCTGTCACATGTTCATCCGAACATAAAACATTTCTTTTCTTTACTGGGCTAAATAACAAAGACAAATATACTTTTCGGATGGCGAGCTTACAAAAACAGTCGGCCAACATTTAATAAACACATATAATATATTTAAACAGACAATTTTCATGTACACCGGTAAATAATTTTGATTTGACAGCTGTTTTGTCAAAATAGAATCCGGTTCACATGGAGACATCTATTTCATAAATCTACAAAATATAAATACAGAATATTAGAAATTATAACAATAATGTTTCACTATAAAAAAAAACAAAAAAAAAAAACAACAACAGAAAAAAACCCCAACAATTTAAACCCTGCATGTGCGAGTGACATTTATTTACTAAAGTACAAAACAATGTACTCCCATTTTCTTCGTCAGACATGGATATAGTAATCGAGTAGACCGAAGAAAAAATCGTGTATATTTATAGCAAACTTGGCAGATGTTTTCTATTCAGGTATAAGCTCTCGAATGACTAAATTCCCACCATGTACCCGACCTGATAGACTTTCTACCACGAGAAACACGTGCGTATTCATACGCCTACAGTTAGAATTATTTAGCCCTGTACCGAAAAGTAATTTATTTACTTATAAAGACTCGGTTGGTGTTTTATTATTATTGTTATTCCAATATGTATCAATATCTTTAATTAAATGGATAGCGTATTCCTCAATTTGAGATCTATCCTTGACAAGACAGGTTAATTGAAGATAAGAAGTGTCTTAAGCAAATAGGTGACAGTAGTTCACCATCATCTGGTAAACTCCGTTTTTCTATGTTTATATATATATAGATTAACATTAAACGTATAAAACCAGTTGGTTATCTATCAGTGAATAGAAGTGTCATATGTCACTCATAGCACAACCAAAAATTACCATAAAATAGAATTCAAACTTGCATACGTGCAATATAGCATATAAGTCGTGATCTCAGCGATAAAGCAAGCAATATGCGATTTAGCAATTATAAATTATACTATACAATGAACAAGGTTATTGAACGCATATCATTGAATATTGTTTTCGAAAACAATTTATAACAACCCCCAAAGTTTGTGTAATATGTTATTACTAATATTAGAGATATAAAATGACCTTATATTGCTCTACATTTGTCCTATTAGAATAAAAATAAAATGAAGGGAAAAAAGATTATCACGCTCGGAATAATTCCAAAATCAAATATCAAAATCGTAGAAAGAGGCAAAATCGATACACCCTAACACATAAATACATACCCGCTCACTTCCCTGGCTTGGTACAGGCACTTCAAGAAAAAGTGGCGGAGCAAAACTAGTTTTATATTCCCAAGCCTCCCCTCTCAGTGAGTACTACTGGTTAACACACTGACGAGATATTATGAACGCAACAACTTTCTTAAATGCTTCTTAACCTTTCCACTTGTCAAAAATCGACATCACAATTTAACACGACAAAGGTGAAAAAAGACGTTAATATTTATATAAGTAATATACCCATTAGAGATAATGGCAGTCGTGACAAATATTTAAATTTTTAAACGATTGCATGTTTAAGAAAAAATTATGGGCCAATTTACATAGAGCAAGCGTTGTACATGGTGTATTCCATGATATATAACTAAATAAGAACATATGTATAACCTTTATTAAATATTCATAATATCTGAAAAATGGTCTAGAAAATTAGCATACACACGAAATAGTCCAATAAACATAATCTTTTGAATATCAAATAGTATTTTTTAGAAACATTTGCTATGGTTTAGATCACTCTATTTTTTCATATAAAATTCGAATAAGAACGAGGGACTGTCTTGATTGTATGGTAGTTGGATTTACAACTACCAATGCAATCAAAGATATCGCTACTAACTCCCTATCATGGTGAAATGTACTCGATGCAACATTATGTGATAAGGTTTGTCAGTGACTTGCGGCAGGTCGGTCTTTTTATCCGGGTACTCCGGTTTCCTTCGCCAATAAAACTGACCGACACGATATAGCTGAGATATTGTTGAGAGTGACGTTTAACACCATAACCGTAACCCTAACCCTAATAACAACGACCTGGCTGGTTAGTATAATAATTTATATGAAACACAGACATTTTATTTTCTCTCAGCTGAACTGGATGAAATAAAATGTCTAAATTATAGCACTGATAAAGATATAAATAGTCAATCTTAATTATGTGCCACCACCACCATCAGCCACAACAAACAGGATCATGTCCTCTGACATAAATATAGCTTGATGAGGAGGTACAAAGCTATGGAAACGATTGAACAGATTGTATTTATTTTATTTTACGCGGGAAATGCAAAGCTTCGTTACTTTGTCATATAACAATTTTGGTACCAAATGAGAAATTAAATTATACATGATGTTAGATCTTACAACGACAAACCAAACAATGTTTTCTCATAAAATCCCAGAGATTTTACCAAAAATTATGGTTTCTTAATTTGATTTATTGAAAAAAAATTGCGGATCTTTGAGAGTGTGATATTTTCCATAGTGTTATATCTTATGTTTCATCATAAATGTCCAGGGAAAAAAATGTTGTTTTTTTATATAATAAAAACGAATTTTTATCATGCACTCTAGCAAAATATTTGATTTCCTTGTTTTAATGTTTTGTCTTGAAAGGAAGATTTTGCATAATTAATTAGTAGCCTAAAAGCAGCATGAAAGAAATATATATCGTAGCATCACTATTACAGTCAATGACTATTAGTAATTAACGTACTGCTACAGTACAATTCGGTACACCATTTGTTCTTGTATGATAGCAAATATCAATGTAATAGTGTTTAGAATGTTAAGTGCTGAGTTTTTTCTTTAATGTTCCTCGAATGCTTAAATCGTGTTCTGTTTGCATTATATTTAAGATGACCTAATTATTCTCTATATCACAGACCTGATCTTTCTTACCCCATGTCAGGATATCGAATACAATTTCGTTCCACAACAATAACATTGGCGTGCAGAAATCAACTCGATCAAACAGATCTCAATGATAATATTTTAACCGTCTTATCTTTTAAAAAAATATCTTAATTTATATGGAAATATTTATAATAATAACAACAAAATCTGAACAGAAAATCATAATAAAGTATCCAACGGTTATTATAATAAAAAATTAATTCGTCTTTAGAATTCTTTAGAATGATTAATAAGAATATTTATTGCGATTAATAAATTTTAATTTTTAATGATGACATACTTTCAAAACCTACTGATATCTAATTATAATTTTATAGAAAAACTCATTGCAAAAGAATAATATTTATAAAGAATACGAGCATTTTGTTCTTGAACTAATACTCCGCTCGGCTAAACTAGTTCACAAGCAATGTTTACCAGAACACAACACACAATCACGTCAGTGCAAGTTGCCAGTTGAGAAAATGTGTACAGATATATCTAGATCGAGGGAGGAAATTGTACTGATTGATCTAGATCGAGGGAGTTATGCTTAACTGAATACCCATATAGTAGAGTAGAATAGTTAAATATATTAATAAAGAAATCCAAAATTTTCCTGTTGAGAATGTTATACTGATCGATCTTTGACAGAAGGGAGGAAATTGTTCTTAAATGAATGGTTCGCCATCACAGACTAGTCAAATATATAATGAAATCTAAAAGTTACTACAGATTTTATAAGACCTCATGGATTTTGCTAATTTGAGAGAAAAAGACATGGCATAATACCTTCCCAATCAAATGACACTTCCCTGAGTTGGCGGCGTCCACATGAGAGTAAAGGTACTGTGAACGAACAGACAATACAGTGAAACATATCTAAGCTGAACCCTGAGTACGATCTCCATCATGACTTGGGTATCCGCTACTGAATATCTGATGTGAAGATACAAATAGATACGTTCCATTTATCATGAATTATCACCAGATTTTTAACAGGAGTAACGCGGCAGATGTCACTAGTTTAGCAGGATATGCTTATTCTTCCAGAGCACCGGAATTCACACCTTCGGTTTTCGATGAGATTCATGCTGCTCAATCTTTAGTTATTTTGAGTAGTGTTTTTTGTATTTTTAACTTTGACCTCTGGATAATATGTTTTCTGCTAAACCTCTTCCATATCTTTTTTTATAAGCTCTTCCTAGTTACCCCAAAATATGAAATATACGAGCATTTAACCTTCCCAATCCGAACACTTACATATTTCTATCAAAAAGGTTAATCCTCAGGTCGTTCGGTTTATTCGGTTTCACTTTAACAGTCCACAATATGCTAAAATAATTTCTGGTTCATCAAGAGTTGAAATAAACCCAAGAAGAAGGATACCAATACTAAATATAGTAATATAAGTACAAGTGTTAAGCTTAGAGTACTAACTACTGACAATAAACAACTACTTAATCAAAATGACAAACATTTAAGGGGATATAGTTGACTCTTTATAACGCTGATGTGGGTTAGAGTCCCGATTCCCACCTAAGTGTTAAGGTTTTAATTTCAGACACCAATCGATGTCGGTGGACTCACCGGATCAGCTGGATATAACAGCCTGGGTTTGCACTAATTAATTTTGCAGTTACGATATAGATGAGCTATTGTTGAACGGAAAATTCCAGTAACCCAACAAAACCACAAAAATAAATTGATAACCTTGATGTAAGGTCGTGCTTTATGAACAATTTCAGATAAATATAAATTTGTAATTAAAAAAAAATCGCAATTTTATCAAATATAATTATATATCTATAATAGAAAATATTAGAAAATAATGTAAATGTACTGTAGCTAAAAAGTTTTCAAAGTACGTTGTTTTTCTATCAAAGCAAAATACTGATTGGAAAGCAGAACGTTTTAATGTTTTTATTTAAATTGTTCATTTATCCACATCCCCCCTGCAAGTAATTTTTTAATACAAATGTAGGAAATGAAAAAAAAAGAACTTAATACCGTGTGATTGGAAGATAATATTAACACCGTTTTCTTCTTTAGATGATCAATCAGCTCACGAGTATATTGAAATATCAAATAAAATTATAAATAAAAATATACAAAGAGAAAAACCTTGAATCGTCTTGTGAAATGATTTCAAATATTCAATGACGTCAGTGGTTTTGTAATAAGCAATTAATAACACTTTGTATTTTTGTATTGTACTGTTTGATTTCATATAAATTAACCATATTTATAGCACCTTAATAGAAGAAGCCAATATAAAATGATTCTATTTCTATTGCTTATATATGTAACAAAATAATATTTAATATATAGGGTGACATGAGAACAATGAAACGGTTTGATTTAAGACCTTTCATTTCATACAAAAACATGTCAAGTCAGTGAAAAATATTAAAATGACTTTTATTTAGTAGAACTGACTACAATTATTTAAAAACGTGCAATTAAGGATATTTAAAGCTAGGATTATCGTTCAATTTGCCCAAGCATTGCTGGATTAAAACGTTCATTCATTGCCTAATATATTATAAATCTGCCCTCAAGTTACAAGAAAGCTGTTGCTTGGGACTATGAATATTTTGATTAAAATTAACAATATTTACTAAGCTAGAAAGTACTTCAATAGGTGATAATTTGTCATTTTTGATCATCAATTTAATTTCTGATTCGTCCTTTTATTTATAAAAATCCCACCATTTGAATTGCTACATTTACATTTAAAGTATGCACTTCAAAGCGGTTTCAATAAACCCAGACTGTATCGTTATAGAAAGGTAGGTT
This sequence comes from Bathymodiolus brooksi, assembly GCA_963680875.1. NCBI lineage: Eukaryota > Metazoa > Mollusca > Bivalvia > Mytilida > Modiolidae > Bathymodiolus > Bathymodiolus brooksi. The sequence continues at coordinate 64,217,499 of OY804575.1, forward strand.
CTTATATAATGGCAAAAGAATACTTTTTCAGTATAAACTATTGAATATTCCCTTTTTTCACTTTTCATTTTATTGATAAAAGCTTTTATCTTTAATGCAGAGAGTTTTAATTTTGTACATAGAAGTTTTGTGATATTGATATAATAGTAACGGCAACATTTAATAAAAACTTCTTATCCGTATCAACTAACGTATTTCTATTGATCAAATTCTACATAAAGAATTAATTCAACCTTTATTTACATAAATGTTGATAATACATTTAAAAAATAAATATTAATATCTTTAACGGAAATTCTTGGTCACAAATTTTACTTTTTTTTTTAATATGGGAATACAAGTGTTCATTCAGGAGGATATACATTTTTTTTTGTATATTCAATTGGATAGATAGTAAGTACTTATATTATTTTGGTATACATTTAGCACTTGCATGTCGACCATACAATTTATATATACTACTGGTTTATCAAATCACGGGCATTAAGAAACATGCATGTCTTTATTTAATAAACGTAAATATCTAATTTAATGCGTACGACCAGTTTCTGGAATAGCCTTCATCAAGTACGGTCAAAGTCAAAGATTGGAAAGGCTAATAATTTTAAATCTCTGCGAGCAAGAAAACCAAAGGGGCTAAAAACACGAAAACCAAAATCTGTTAACCTATGCATGATAGAGGAGAACCTTAGTTTCATTGATAATTGCATATTTATGAACAGTAGGGTTCAAAAATAAATATATCTTGTAAATAAAGGTAATAACAAAATTACCGAACTCCGAACAATCTTACAAAGGGAAAGTCAAAACTCATAATTATATAAACAGACAAAATCAGTCAACAACCGGAAAACTGTGAAAACCGTAATGACCCTGACTTGGTACAGGCATTTCTAAAGAAATGGTGGGTTGAATCAGATTTTAAGGCGCCAAACCTCCCGCTCTCATTACGGTTCAAAGGTTCCGGCTGTCACTGTATTTAAATACAGGAACAAAATAGGTAAAATAGTTGTCAAAGCAGTACCATATTCGGTGACGTAAATGTCAAAAATACTTTTACGTCACACATTGACAAAAAAATTCTTGACATTTGCGACTTCTTTAAACCATATCAGTACCGAAACACTTTTTGCTTGGCTGATGATACCCTCTGGGAGTGATAGGCCACCAGCAGAGGCATCTATCCAGGGATAGTGTTTAAGTCATCATTTCTGTTCTGTGTTGCTCTGCCCCATTTTGTCTTCAGTCTTTACCAGGTGTCTTTGTACGCAGTGTCACCTTATCTAAATATTTTGGAATATGACTTAATAGACATGCAATATTGCACAGAATAGTTCCCCCTTTTTTTAGGTGAGTGTACACAGGAAATCAATGACTTTCAGGATTTATCCTAGAAGAACATTGTGCTTTGTACGATGTGTTTCCATATGTCTTACCTACTAATTACTGTTTTATATATGTTATTAACCTTATGTCATTGTATTCGTATTATATTTATCATATACTGAAGTCCATTTATTAGCAACCATTTGATAACCATTTCTAGTTTGACGATAAACATTCGGGAAAACAAGATTAATATACTGATAGTCCAAAACCAATATAGCTATTCTTAATAAGCTTATGTATCCAAGCAACCAGCATAATTCGCTCTGCAAAATGTTCTCGTCAATATTCCAGATTTTTATTAAAACTTTATTATGCACATATTTCTGTTGATAAATGGTGTAAGGATTCCATTTACTTTGTTGAAAGTGTTTTCGTCAGACATCAATAAACGTTAGAGAATACCGAAGGGACAATAATGAATGGTAAATCCAAAGAAACTGGCAACAAGACGAAGACAAACAAGACAAAAACACAATATGTGTTGGACAATGGTGTTTTGAAGTCTTAACAGTCACTATTATTGAAAAACTCTGCCCATTGTTAAGGAAATTTGGTAATGATTTTGATAGTTTATGTTTGCTTCGCCTTTGCACAGAAATACGTGTATATTGGAATTACAGACAATAGAAAAGAGATGAAAATTATTGCCATAATTTATGATACAAGTTGCAATTTGTTTTATTTCATACTGCCAGTAAACAGTGAATTTTACACTGCTTCGACAAACTCGAACGAAGACTGATAAATTTGAAATTGCTTCCGACCGGAGTTAACCCCCTCCCGGGTACTAGTGGGAGTTGTGTTGCTAAATGTTCAGTTTTCTGTGTAGTGTTTTGTAGATAATTGTTTATCCTTTTGTTGCCCTTTTTTTGTTTGGCCATTGTGAGGTCAGTCAGTCTTTGATTTACAGTTTCTGCATACCCCTTTAGTATCTTTAAGATATCCTTACTGTGCCTACAACATGTTGTTTCATAGACGTGCCGATATTGGGTTATAAATTACATCATTATAGTTTATCAATATTTTCGCAGTAAAACCCATTTTATATTATTTGGGATAAACTTGATATTCCTGTGGTAGTCGACTAACTTAGAATTACTCACAGACCAATAGCAGATTTAAAAAGGCACTTGATAGACGTATTATCATTCGGAAGAGATTTAATATTTGCCGCATACTGTGCATGAAATCCATATCCTTGTTAATGGGGTCTTTGTCTAATACTTGTTTTGACATTGCATTTTATTAAGTATTATTACTCTTCATGTAAGAAACTTTCACTATAATTGACATGATATTATCGAAACATAATTTTACAAAGAATAAATAACGTCGTTGTACTCGCATAGTACTTTTGTTGGAGTCATTACTATGCTGATGGGCGGAGCTTAGAACAATGTTACGTCATTTAAATAGGCGGGGTCTAAACGGGATCACCTGAGCGCTTTTAACAGTGTACAATTTACAATGTATTATACGTTTTTCTTTAACGTTGATGCTCTCGTCTGTCAAAACAATGACCAGTTCCAGGTTTGGGAATTAAATATTTGACAGTTCATTGTTATTGTTGAAATTAAATATTTCTTGAATTTAAATGAATATTATTTGCCAATCAATACATTTTAGACAAATTTCATTTTTTAAAATCACCCAAGACATTCAGAGTAATGATAACAATAATATTGTGTTGTCCATGTTATGCCTTCTAACCATGGGACATATTTCGGCATATACACTCCCATTCGGGTCGTGCATTATGCCTTGGGACATATTTCGGCATATAACATGGACAACACAATATTATTGTATAAATATGTTGGTTCGTTTTGAGAAAAGAAAATTATGAGGATAGATAAGAAATGACAAAAAATTATTATTATTTTTTGTGTTTATTTTAGATTACAGGTGTCACTTTATAGTTATGCCATATGTTGTGTTAGATTTTGGTGTAATTGATAACAAATAGTTCAAATGCGTATAGTTGTTTAACTGGAAAATGAAATGAAAAAAAACCCCCATACTATCGGAACACTTCCAAAGTCTAAAGGAAAAATCGTAGAAAGATGCAATGTCGACATCCTAGCATATATATATATATAACCACTTACTTTCCTGGTTTGGTACAGACACTTAGCTAAAAATTAGAGGGCTAAATCTAGTTTTAAGAACCCCTCCTTAGTGAAATGATTTACCAATTCTTTGCAAACATGTTTGGTTTTTTTGATGTTCGGATGCAACATCCTCATATCTGAATTAAATAAATGTCAGATAATACCGAAGGGGCAATCTAAAATGGACAATCCAGAGAAACTGGCACACAAGACGAAGACAAACAAAGTAAAAACATAGCACAATATGTGTTGGACACCACTATAGGCAAACAAACACAAATGATGTACATAAGATACGAGCCCTCCTAGTAAAACATCATTAAAGACAATGAGTCATGTCGAATTATCCGACTATTCCTGTTATCCAGGGTGTAAAGAGGATATTTAAATATTATAAAGAGAACAAATTGCTGCATATTCATTTCGAATTGTGTAAGAAAATTACCTAATGAGATTCGAGTTGCTACTGTGCATTAAGCGTAAAATTTGAAATAATGTGTTTGACGTTTGACAGGGTTTTATAATTATATGGGTCAGGAAGAAACAATATATCTTAATGTGCTATTGTTTAATTTGCAATTCCTCCATCATAATGTATGCTTAATTAGGCACAATTAAAATTGAACCCTACACAACTTTTATCTACTTGTTCATAATAAAGATTTATAAATTTGAGGTGAATAACAGATTTTATCAAAATATGTTTGGTTCAGCTTCAATTACAGTTGTGAATCACACCTAATCCTCATTGTCAACTCCCAAAAGGAAACAACAATTATATATTCTTCTTCTTTTCACCTGTTTTTGCATTGGCGTCCATTCATTATTATATAAGCAATGGATTGTAATTTCTACACCCATCATTTCCTATTTACCAATACCTTTATGACGTGTGTTTTTTGACATTAATAATAATTGATATCTCATTGGACAAAATAACAGTTCACACAAACTATGCTGTAGTTTATCACCCTATATATCATGGACACAATTGTGGGTTTGTGGTTCCTTCTACATCGATATGTTTTGTATATAAATAAGAAGAGACTGCTGTTATGTTCTACCAAATTGACTCTTAAAGTTAGATGTGATAAAACGAATACCAAAAACGAAAGAAGAAAAAAAAACTAAAGGTGTAAACAGAAGATGTACACCAAAGGAGGACAGGCTACAATGGCCAAAATAAAAGGAACGAACGGACAAACAAGGATCCACAAAACATTACACCTAAAACTACAAATCGAGCAACTCGAACCCCACTAAAAACTGGGAGTGAACTCAGGTGCTCTGGAAGAGTTAGAAGTTCATGTTCCACACGTGTCACCGGTCGTGTTACTGTTATAATGAAGATACAATGAAGAGTTTGGTTTGTTATATTCCTATCATCTGTGTTTTACAATTAATAAATATATGATGGGTACGCAGAATCATTATTAGAAATAACGTTTTTCTTGTTTCTTTATTTTTTGTCTTAATATATTTTCAAGGTTGGAAAATTGGCGGCTGTTTCTGATATTGTACAACGAGCAACTGCCATTTCCATAAAAAGACAAGCAACACACTGAAAGTATTGCAGGCGGTGCCATTTAATGTAATCATCGATTTATGTATCGCTTTTCAAATTCAAAGAGAAGTAGTCCACGAAATTTCTCAATCAAGCCAAACATTTAACTCTTCATTGGTTCAGTCAAAGAAAATATTAAACTGTTTTCAAACACGTTTCGTGAGAACGACACATTCTTTGTAATGTCAACATAGAATATCATATATCATTGGATATCGTCTCAGTGCACTCTGTTAGGCAAACTTAATAAAACATTTGAGAGTATAATTAATTTAAATTCGTTTTAAGATAGACGAATAGAATATAACAAAAGAGATTATATATATCAAGGTTATGTCAACTTTCGATCATAAACATTCGAGAACACACGATTTTGTGTTTGAAGAATACATAATACAGACTTTCATTTTGAAGTATACGTGTTCTCAGTTATGTCGTGGTGGTCAGTTTTGTTGGTGGACGAAACTTGAGTACTCGGAGAAATCCACCGATCTGCCGCATATATAAAAGAAAATAATAGCAGTCTTCTCATATTTATCAGACAAAACACACATTTGTCTATGAATATAGGATGATAACCATTGTATTGTGAACTTGAAATTTAGCTTGTCCATCAATTGGGTCTAAATGAAAATGGAATGTTTATTCTCAGACCAATGTCACAAAGGACGGAATAGTATGCTAAAACACCACATTATGATTATTTATACGATTCGACCATTTAATTCTGATAATACCGGAATTTTACTATAAGCACAGTTATTTTCTGACTCTTTCATATATATATATATATATATATAACTTTTCTGTTTTAATTTTAATATTGATCTCACAACTGTCTGAAATATATATATATATATAAATTCCTTCTGTCCTCGTTTTCAAGGTTAATTTAAAGTTTTATTGTTAGAAGAGTACGCTTTACTTCTATACGGCCTTCTGAAGTAATACTAATAAATATTCCCCGTGGTTTAAATAAAGACCATTCGTTACAAAAGTAACAAGTACATCTTAAATTTAAAGTATGATCGATTTGTCTGCTTTTATCTTTAAATATATTGACCTTCTGTTTGGTATATTCAAAAGAATACTTCGACACATACTACCGTAATTATGGTGTGAATAATTGCGATTAGATGTAAATAAAATGTACTTAAATGTACTTAACATTACTGCTTCCGAGCAAATTTTCATATCGTTTAGATTATTTACGGTATTTAAATTTGAATCAAATAAGTAGGCAATATTTACACAGTTTTTGTGACTATTGACCACTTATACGTTTTTATCTATTGATGTTATAACTATAAGAATTTTGAGCAAACACAGTATTTAATTATAAGGTCTTTAGGTCAAGTGTTGGCTTTATCACCTTGTAAGGTGGTTTGTTCTGTCATATATTTAGACAGAGATTAACATTTTTGACATGTCGTGTTAAAAAGCCATATTGATTTATTCTATAGAATTATAGTATTTAAAATGTTATATTTTTATAGAGACAATCTGAGAATGTTTAACTTCATGTTAAAAGTCGTAAGTTAGTTACATATTTCAGTTGACAATGACCATCTTGAATAATTTATATATTGAAATTGACAATGTTGAATTTAAATGATGCAAAACAGGAAAATCTACAACGAATCCGAGACAAAGGTTCAATTGATATATATCTGCTTCCATCTTGTATGAACTTCAGTTATCAATAACTACCAATAGTATCACGAATCATAGAATATCACAAAAGACCGAAATGGTTAAAACAAACAGCACTGCACAACGTACTGTGAATTTAAATAGTTAAATCTTAATTTATGATAAGCATACCTGTATATAGAATATGCAATTGCTGAATTGATTTTTGTTTGTAAAGGAGGTAAAATAAAATCAACTAATTCAATAGTTTTAAATTCAGAAATTCAGAACTAATGACATCTTGAAAGCTTTTCTTGGTATCTTCAAGTTTTTCATAATGCCGTTGGTATTGGTAGCACACCATCGAGTTATATTAACGTTTTCAATAGAAGCAATTTTTCAATAGTCCTTCCTCATGCTATTGGGGGGGAAAACAAAGCACCAACTACCTTGACATATCTTATCTAGGTAATCAGAGAACACTATCTTACCCCTTCAATTTTGCTAGATGGATAGCAATGTAACGATATAGATCATCATGAACTTGTATTCGTTACTTTGACCATACATGTATTAATAAAATTGGTCCACTCGAGAGGTTAGAATTTACATTTTATTGTTTGCTTGATCGATTGATTGATTGATTGTTGTCAAGTGACACATATTCAGGACGACCTGTACTTGAAAATTGATTAAAGATTGATAAATGATGAACTTTTGCCAATTGACTATATACAAAATGACAGATTACCTATTATTTCTATTAGCTGTCTTGTAAATATCAAGGACAAGACACTTCAGCTATTTTAATCCCTGGTGTTTCATTTGACAAGTCACTGTTGCTCGGGGGATTCATTTAATGTAATAGACCATTAATTTAGATCGTTATTATTTTATCAACGGATGACAAAGTTTAAATTAAAGAAAGAAAATATTTCCTGATATTAAATGCCTTTTTGACCTATCAAAAAAGGGAGGTAAACTCGAATACAAAGAGATTAGGAGAAGTATTAAACTGCGTGTCAATTTTATTGATAAAATCATATAGTACCAATGGGGTGTTTGATATTTAAACCTACCAAGGCATAGCGTAGCTTAACGAGTCATTATAAACCTTATAGTACATTATTAGTGCTATATGCCCAGGGAGAATAATTCTTAAGTCTTTGTAGCACGTTATTGTATAATACAAACACCATAGAACCTTTTAACTATGGAACTATATATTTAATTTGGAGTGTATATTGTAAATGACGATCTTTTTGAAGTGGTGGGTGATCAATACAGCAGGTTAATTCAAGGTAGGAAATGTTCTTTAATTTTTCGATTCTAATTTTATTTCCATGATTGTATCAACAATATATTTTTATGGCCGTTTAAAACATTTTCTCTTTGATCTAATCAATACTATAATGCAAAATATTTTTACTGGAATTGTCTTAAGATTTTCACTAAAAATGTATTAATTGTTAAGAAAGTCATGTAATCGTTGTGATTTATATATAGATAGGAACAAGCATGTATAAGATTGACTAAATATCAAAAATGCATTTTCAAATATGTGTACACAAGTGTTTCTCTACTATATTTTTTCATAATCAAAACAACGCTATTGTTAAATTTATATTATCATTCACACTATTTCCGATTCTGCAGTTTGTTCATGTGGTTGTTCTGAAACGCTATTTTCAATTATTATCATATCTCCTTGTTTGCTCAGATAGAAACCGTTTGATTATGGTGCCCTTCCATACAGACATGTGACCTTCCTACAAACTGCTGAAGACAAAGCTTCATTGGTCGAGTCATGTATTGAAAAATCACTTTAGCTAATTGGATAAGATAACAAGTTTTGAACATCATTTTCTAGAATGTCTTAGATATATCGTTGAGGTAGTTTTCCTGTGGTAAGGAACCGGAGTATTACCACTAAGACTTACGAGTTAAAATGAGGGTTGGGATGCGGAATCATGATAAGTAATTCACAGTATTCACAGATTCTGTCGATTTGACACAAACGGTAGATCAAAAATTGGGTTTAACAAAATCATGAACAAAAATATTTCAGGTATATATGAAGCTAACATTAGTGAAAGAAGAACGTTTGACGTTTGACGGTAAAGTGCATTCCCACCCTCTAAAACTGCCGCCCACGGAGATATATATTCGATACAACCTTATGTTATAACGTTTGTCGGTGACTTTGTGGAAGCGGGAGGTTTGGCGCCGTAAAATCTGATTCAACCCACCATTTCTTTGGAAATGCCTGTACCAAGTCAGGTCCATTGCGGTTTTCCCAGTTTTCCGGTTGTTGACTGATTTTGTCTGTTTGTTGACTTATGAGTTTTCCCTTTCCCTTTGGAAGATTGCTCGGTGTTCGGTAATTTTGTTATTACCCTTATTTACGACAGGAAACGGGGAATGACGAAAATGAGTTGTCTAAAATATGTTTCTACAGATCTTGTAATTTTCACTAATATTCTAAATAAACAGTCCGCGAATGAAGTGGAATTATGGTGTTTATCGCCTCATTAACAACGTTGGTTATATCGTGGTGGTCAGTTCTATTTGTGAAAGAAACCGGAGTACCTGGAGAAAACCACCGACCTTTCTGAAGTAACTGGAATAAAGCAGCTCATTGAATGATAGGCAATTATTCTGTGTACATGTAGATATAAAACCATTTATCCTGCAATGGTTTTATTTGAGCTGCCAAATTGCATTGACTGGATAAATCTTTGTAATATACAGTCACTAACCACGATATAGTTTTACTGGTACCTGATTCATGTTGAGTGTCGACATGAACGTTGATTTCTTTTCTACGCAGATATCGTAATACACAGAATAAGATATAATTTCAACATCAATGCATTATAATATTTATGCGTTGTAGAAATAATAACCTATGAGCTCTTTAAACCCACACATTTCTTTTTTATTGGGTTCATATTTGTTATTTCATATCCATTTAACTTCTATTTTATTTCATATTATCCTGATAAAGTACATTATTTTTTATTGGATTTAAAAATGGATGTCAAAAATTGATGTCATAATTTTTGTCAACCCCTGCCCGATATATATATATTTTGTTAAATATTGCTGCCATATATTGAACTATATAATGTCAATAAAAACAGATTGAGAGAATGAGCAAATGTTTACTTAAATTATTCTTTTTGAACACCTTAAATATAACATCAATTATGTCTTGCTTACAATCGGAAATACATTATATCTGTTTCTTGTCTTTTGTTCTTTTATGTCCTCGTCGCCTTTCTTAAGAATCAAATAATCCGTTTACTCATAAAACGATAATGGTGTTATCAATTTGTTTGATATTTATTGATTGTTATGGAAAAAAAATGACGATTTTATTCAAGCAAGACATTCACACTACAGTAAACAAAGCAGTATTCAAAATAAATTGGACGCGTTTTCTTTCATATTTGCATATTCATGTACTTATAATTGCATCCCAACAGACATTTGTGTTGAAAGGTGCATGGCATACTCTTGTTGGGGGAGGTCAAGAGAAGTTACTAGCATATTGTTATTTATCTTTATCATCACATATCAAATGTCGTCTGCTAGTCTTTTCTGATATAAAAAAAATTCCGAGATGATAACTTATCTGTTCCGTTCTTGCTTTGTCTATTATATATTAATGTTTCCCGGAACTATGTTTTTATTTCCCATACAGGGAGTTTGTTGATCAAAGCTTTATGTGGTTACTTATGTTTACCCGTTATCTTTTATTTAATTTGTTTTTCCTGTTCGTCCGGTTATAAATTCTGTGTTTATATATGATGTTGTCTTGTTCATATGAATATTGGTTTTGATTATATCCCTCTATCCAGGAAGTTGTCCTGTCCCTAATGTTATCGATTCTGTGTATATATGTAATGTTGTCTTGTCCAAATGAGTATTGGTTTTGTTTCTATCCCTAATGTTTCCATGTCCATATGGCCATTGCTTCTGTATACTTCCTTCATATTGTCTATTCCTTATATCATTGGTTCTGACAATATATCCAATGTTGTCTTCTCCATCCGGCTATTGAGTCTATCTTTATTATTGACATGTTACTTGTCCATATCATAATTGGCTATGTGTTTTCCTGATGTTGCCCTGTCCATATTAGAATGCGTTTTTATCCAGAACGCTGTTCTGTTCTTATGGCAATATATTTTGTGTACATCCCTAACGTTGTACTGTCCTCATATTTATTTCCATGGCGTTATCTCGTTCATCCACATGATTATTCCGTGATTATCCCTGGATATGTCTTGTCTATGCGGAATGTACTACTGTGTTTATCTGGAAGTCAGCTTTTGCCTATAGGGTCAAAAGTTCACGTGAAATTTGTTCTATAAATAATTCCTTTAATTTACTAACAGTCTCAAACATATGTAGGCGGAAAGCAAACCATCCTACTTATTCAACTGTCTTCTACAAATGTTAGGTGGACGGCAACCGTTTCATATTCTTGTTCCTCTACGCCATGCAAGTAATTTTGTTTATATAATTCTCTGTGTAAACCTTTTCTATTTGAATGCGTCTTAGTTGCATTTCTTATAAATGCACTCAAAGTGTGGAATCAATGGCCAAAGCTTATAATTATCCTTCTTCTCTTTGAAAATCAAATTATTCGAAGCAAACGGATGTTTGGTCTTTTTTCATTCAATGACCACCCCTAATTTTGACAATTCATGACGGAAGGAACGTTTTATTTGACATGGTTATTTATAAAACAAACTATTTATCTATTTTGTGTTGGTTGCATAAAATTCAACGACAAATTCGTCATGCTAAATCAGGACTAGAGCAAGTTCAACAATTTATACAATTTATATAGCATAAATGTGAGAAATTTATGTATACACAACTACAAACAGTGAAAACATGCATTATATACCAAACTATTGGACAATGTGTATCACATCCTGTTGCATATGAAAATCTAAGAATGTACATCAAAATACAGGGTATATTAAATTTTGACAACATGCCTTGAGACAATTTGTATTTACAAACTAATATATGTGTATGTATTACCTACTATATTCCATAAAGGACAGATTATAAAAGCAGAAAGTACAACGTTGTATCATATGATACACATCTTGTACTTAGTATATAAGTAACTTTAGCGTGATTATGATTATTCTGTTTCGGTCCTTTGGTTTCTTGCTCTTAGACATTTTTAAGTTACTTTGCCTTTTAACCTTTTAACTTTGAGTGTATCTGACAAAGATTATCCCAGAAATGTGTCGAAATTAGATATCTACATTTGTATTAAAACATTTGATATGACAATGGCCTTGGTGTTTATACAGCATTTTTTATGACAATGGTCTTGGTGTTTAGAAAACATTTGACATGAAAAATGGTCATGATGTTAAAAAGAATAGCCATGATGTTTAGAAAACATTTGATATGAGAATTGTCATGATGCTAAAAAGCATAGCCATGATGTTTAGAAAACATTTGATATGAGAATGGTCATGATGCCAAAAAAAGCAAGTGATCTGAAAATAGCCCATGTATTTACAAAGCATTTGCTATGAGAAAGGTCATGATGTTGAAAAAGCATTTGCCATGAGAATGGCCGTGATGTTTAGCCAAAATTTGATATGAACATGGCTACTGTGTTTACAAAGCATTTGATGTGACATTTGTCGTAATGTTTGGACAACATTTGTTCATTCAGAAATAATCTGTCGGTATTGTATGCAACGTAACATTTGATACTAATATTAATTAAAATGGACAAACATGGACCATTTAAAGTAATTAAAAACATATATTAAATATTTTCAAACACAATAATGACATAACGTTATTTGAGATAATGTGCCACCTAGTTAATCAACATAACCCAGGAGTCTAATAAAACATTGATAAATTTTATTAACAGCTAATGATGTTTAAAATCGAATTTCATTGTCATATGACGGCTAAGTTAAAAGCACAAATGTATATTCAAATGTAACTGAATACTAAACTAATCTGTATTGTTGACCCATTACCAGTTTTCAAGTAGACAGTGAAAAAATACATCAACAGTGGTATTGTAATTTCAAACCTTTAAATAACTGTCACATTTTAATCCGCTCTTCAATTAAACATCTGTTATGATAAGCTTGCAGTCTATAGGGTCTATAGAAAGGTCGGATATCGCGATTTGTGGGATAGATGTATCTGTTAAACGGTGATGCGCTAGCAAATCATATGCAAGAACACTAAGCAGCTAAATACACAATCTACTCAATGAAAACTAAATACCTGACCGAAAGATACATACTGAGTCTAGTATGCTAAGCAATTATTAGTTAGATACAAACTTACGGATCAATTTCAAAATAAATGTTTTAACCGTCATTTTTATAATGTTCCCGAATATAGTCATCTGTAGTTACTCAACATAATAAAATTATAAACTATCAAATTGTGTAATACAATTTTATCTTAATTTGTGTCTTTTACCAACAACAACGAATGTTTTATTTGCCAATCAGTGGCGCCCTTGCGAGCAGAATAATCACATAATAAATTAATATACAATGATTACAATAATTTGTGTATGATTAAAGACATATGACAAACACAGACAAATGACATGAATTTACCAATTTGTTCAATCATAATGTCTATTTAAATTCACAAATATATAAACCATAATAAATTATGTTCAATAGAAATTTGAAGATATCAAAGGGGTAATCAAGAGCCGTAATTCTCAGCAGGACAGTCAATGTAATGGCTAACAGAGAGAAAAAAGGACAAAAGGACAAACAATGATCTACAAAAGACTGAACAACACTAACCCCACTAAAACCTATTAAGGTCATATTACATTGGAAAAGTATATAATGAAATCAAAATCAAAACAATGTATTCAGCTTAAAATAAATAAATTTAAAAATGTTTTAATAATAAGAACAATGTTCTGTATCTGTATGTTATCTAATATTACGGTGGTAGATGCTAAATTTCAATAATTAATGAAGTAAAATAACCGATATAGATTAACAATTTGTTTGTCATGGTTTGGATAATTATCACTTGCGTAAAGTGCGTTGTTAAATATTTTATAAATAATTGTGGATTATATATTTACTATACAATCTAGATCTGTCCATCTATTGGCATGTTGCCTTAGCCAATATTCTTTGACACATTAATCTTAGATATAATCCATCATAGTGTATAATTATGTATCATCATTATGACCACTCATTATAAAGGCAACCATATTTTCACAATTTAACGCCAATGAAAAGCACTGTAGGACGACCGCAGACAATAACCGTTAGAGAATACCGAAAGGGCAATCAAAAACGGACAATCCAGAGAAACTGGCAACACAGACGAGGACAAACAAAACAAAAAACACAACTCAATATGTGACAAGAAAAGATGCAAACAGAAAAGGATTATTTTAATATATAAACAACAATACACAGAGAAAGGTAAACAAATCCACAACAACTTGAGGAATCTGTAGGTGTACTCGATACATTATTACCGCCACTATGAATTCATTATTATTCGTTGCATACCTAATTTCGAGGATGTCGTGTCTTACAAAGCCACAGAATTAAGAAACCAACACATATGTGTTATTCAATAGAATTAGTTACTACGTAATTTACATGCAACTACAAAATTATACCAGACATAAGTTTTTTTTCTGTGAATTGATGGAGATCTACCAATTAATGTATCCACGAAAATGCAATTCTTCCTCAAACAACGATAATTGGTATCTACGAATTTAAGTACATCCACAGTAATTTATGGAAGGTTGATAGTTTACCCCCAGATACCTCGATTTCATCTACTGTCGTGCGTGTACTGATTTACTTCCTTATTAATATATTTATGGTTTGGGTACCTTTTCGCCAATGACAAGGCAACAAGAATACGAAAAATAACAACATCACCAAAAGGAGTGAGAAAAAAATAATCCAGGGACTAATTGATCAATCAAATTGCAATTCTAGTACTGTAAATTGTTAGAATTTGAAATAGACCAATCTCAATAGTGAAATAAATGTTGATGAATGTATGAGAAAAATCAAAACTTATTTAAAAACTGGGCTAATTCAATATGCTTAATATACCTCGTTTAGATTATTTGTGTTTGTTTGCGCTTAGTGGTGTCCAACCCATATGGTGCTGTGTTTTGCTTTGCTTTTCTTCGTCTTGTGAACCCTATGTTGCAAGTTTCTCTGGATTGTCCATTTTTGATTGGTCCGTCGGTATTCTCTAACGTTTTTTACTCATTGTATATTATTTGTGTGCAGCTCAACTAAATAGGTACTTGTATCATTGATACACAATAAAAATGTACCTACAGTGATTTACTGAACCTCTTAGTTAAGTTAAAGTCATCACTTCGAACGTTTTACGGTCGCCACCACGATTTTGGCTGACCGTTATGAAATATCTGTCTCAAATGACCACGGATATGTTCCACTTGTAAACACTTCCCGGTCCTTTCCTCCGCTTAATTTATATGAATTTATATCAATGATTGACATAATCTACAAATAAATCATATTTATATTGCATTTTAAAGAAATAGTTGATTTCCGTTTTGATAATATTGAAGTTGTAGCAAATTCATTAGATTTGATCTCCAATTTTAAATAGGTTATTGACTAATAGGTTAAGTGACCCAGTTATTAGAAATAAACTTATTTGAGGATATCGATTTATCTCATCCAAACCATGGGAAGTAAATTTTATTTGTTTAGCAATTGGTCAATATATGTATATTAAGTGTTATGTTAGTCTTGGATTATTGCAGAGGGGTGGGTGAGTTATGGTGATAAATGACATTTTTTAACAACAATTCAGTGATATCGTGGTGGTCAGTGTTATTAGAGGACACTGGAGAAAACCACCGACCTGCTGCAAGTCACTGAAAAAACTTTATCACATAATGTTGTATCGAGTACACACCCCCATGAGTGTATATAAGAGGTTTCATGTTTAACACTAAAAAACGATAATTTGGTAATATTTATGCATGACAGAAAGAACTGAACGAAGTTACCTGGAGTTGCTATTGATTTTATATATCCCACATACCTTAAGCTCCCATCAATAGACCAAGTATATCGGTTATTACTTTACTATTTGGATACTTATTGTCAACAAGATATAGGGCAATATGATGTCTTTACCATCACTTGGCGTACATCAAGATTCTGATAAGTAATACGATGCTGTTTTGTTCTTTACACAGGTTATTCCAATCATTTTCCAAAATGATTTACTTTAAATACTGTTTGAAGAATAGTTTGAAGATACCAAAGGAATAATCATAATCCGCAAATCGAAGAAGTGCAGACAACATAATATCCAAATGGAAAAGGACAAAAGGACACACAACGATATACAAAAAACAAATGAAGTCTAATTTGTAATTTTAAATTACCACCTATATCTGTGTATAATTTATAGAACACTGTAAACTTTTAGATCATTGGGTTTGCACATATACTTCATTTTCATTGATTCTTGTCAAGGATATTTCAATTATATCGAGTTTGTTTTACTGAATATGAATATCGGTAAAATGTCTAGCTACTATATAGTTTAACGCAAAACATAATTAAATTGGCAAGTAGCATAATTGAATGTAGAAAATAAAAAGTCACTGCGCTAGATAAAAAATAAACAGTAGAAAAAGGAACAAAAGAAATGCACCATGTGGTCTCCTATTAAAAAAGTGGAAAGCTGGCCTGTGCAAGGTTGAATACTGAACCCTGCAAAAATGGAAATATCCCGAAAGTGTTTAAAAAACCCAAGACGAATTAGGCTACTGAACACTGTAAAAATATTTTTTTTAAACTGACAAAATATCAAAGATTTGTTGTGCTTGGTAATATTTCACATCAATAATTGGATACAAATGTAGGATCATTAGACTTCAATGGACCACATTTTGGACAATTTAGTCGAATACACAAGGACAAAGTAACGACAACTGTTACATTAGTGTGTCTTTAATCATGTTAAAACGGTCCATTTGATATATGAAAACATCAACTGTATGCCACTATTACGAATGTACATACGTTTAGACAAGTGCTATTATATGAGTAATTGTAATTTTTCATGCATTTGGCTTCATTTCAATTACTTGTGTGGGACCACCGAGGTCGTTGTCGTATGATAGATGGATTTACATCTATTATCAATGTCTATCAGCACAAAACTTGTCAGCTTTCTTTTCATTCCCGGCCCATGCGAGAAAGTTTGACGATACCAAAAGGCTACTAAGAATCTGTATATCGAAGTAGAACAGATAATGCAATGACTAAACAGACAAAACATGATCTACAAAGCACTACACAGAAAAATTAGAAGTGATAATGAGTAGGGATTACGGTCATAAACTGTGGAATACTATATTTGTACTCGCTTGAATTTGGTACTGCTTTGACAACTATTTTACCTATTTTGTTCCAGTATTGTTATAAATACTCTTATAGTGACAGCCGGAACCTTTGAGCCGTAATGAAAGCGGGAGATTTTGGCGCTTTAAAATCTGATTCAACCCACCATTTCTTTAGAAATGCCTGTACCAAGTCAGGGTTATTACGGTTTTCACAGTTTTCAGGTTGTTGACCGATTTTGTCTGTTTATATACTTATGAGTTTTGACTTTCCCTTTGTAAGATTGATCGGAGTTCGGTAATTTTGTTATTACCCTTATTACTCTAAAATCGTCAAATCAGAACGCTGTATTTAATTGGAAAGGACGTTCTATTGGATGTTTTTCAGATATGAGTACAAAATTCATACTCGAAAGTAATATGTAATACGGTTTGGTTATCGTTAGAAGAACATTTCGGTATATTTTAGCTATTGTTGTTTAGAAAATCATTATGAATAACGGGTGGATTGAGAAGAAGTTAATCCACTGATATTTCCACGTTTCATAAAATAAAATTCGAGATCCTCTTTTTTCGTGGTTATATTGAAACGTAAATGACAATGGCACAGAAAAGTAAACGCGAACAACGATTTGAATTTGAACATTGTTCCTAATCCCACAGTAACTGCAGTATCACAGTGGTATCATTATGGACAGCCATCATGTTTATGTTGGAAGTTGTTTAAAACATACGGTTGTTTTTATTGTATATCAGAATAAAAATCATATATTTAATTGGCTGAACACTCTCCACGTGACCTTCACTATTCCGCGATATAGACTGGAATGCTGATATAAAACGGTCCAAAAACCGTGTATAGACTGGTACTACTGGTCTATACACGGATATTTGTTTGTTTACGTTTTAATAAATAACAATGTTACTTGTAATCTCATTTTATTTCTCATTATAAGTTGAACACCATTCAAACAATTGCTGTAGTCAATTCAAATTAGGTAATAACGAAGGTGATAACGCCTAGGGACATCTTCAATGATCCTGATTAAAAATTTCTATGCATTTATATTGTATGTGTCAGATTCTGGTCTTCAATGCAATAAACACAATAGTTACTGATATGGAATACAATATCAGGATAGACAGACTGCCCGTGGGTCGTGGTACGGACCAGTGAAAATGATATTGCCCCCGCCTCCGCCAATATCATTTCCACTGGTCCATACCACGACCCTTGGGCAGTCTGTCTATCCTGATATTGCTCTCCATATCAGTAACTATTATATAAGTATTATGTCTTATTTACGTTATTTATGTTTGTTTGCGTACAGTGGTGTCCAACACATTTTGTGTTGTGTTTTTTTATCGTCTTTTTGCCAGTTTCTCTGGATTGTCCATTTTTGATTGTTCCTTCGGTATTCTCTAATGTTTATTTCATGTATTTAACTCATAGTTAATAAATCTGTAATTTAGGAATAACGATTTCTGTGAAAAATAAAATGTCAGTTGAAAACAGTCTTTCAACAAAAGTAACACGATATCTTAAATTGATGCTCGTCATAGATATTCTACACTTAAACAGTATCAATTATTCAATTTTTAAAATCAGACTTCATATTTCGTTTCCGTATCGTAATGGCTATAGACTGACAGATCTTTGAATTTACATTATGTGATTAAACTTCTGGATTAAATACATGAAACATTCAATAATCGCTTGGCAATATTCCAATCCGGGGTTATCTGAATGCTTAAAGAGGTGGGGGAACAGAACAAAAGATCACTACTGCACCGATTCAAACGTGACAGACTTCATTGATCGAACAAAACTGTAATATATTGACAGAATAATTTGTCTCTGAGGAAATATCAATGCATATTTAGACAACATCCGGAGCAGTCTTTCAGTCAAATTAATAAATTCTCGCCCAGCGGTCAAATATTTTTCTATTTTGTTCAAGATAAGATATTTTTGTATTCAATGAATACAGTGGTATATTTTCAGATTAAAATCCGGTTGTTGACTTGTTTTCGTTTCAGTTATAATAATTATTTCGGTTAATGTATTTCTAAAAATAAATATACAGCTGAATATGTAAAGATACAGATATATTCTAACTACTTTATGCGGGATGTCGTGGTCGTGATCGTATGGTAGTTGGATTTACAACTACCTGTGCAATCAGTACTATCACCACTAAAGTTGTCAGTTTGAACACCGTTCTGGTCGAGGTGTGCTCAATACATCATTATGTGACAGGTCTGTATTTTCTCCCGGTACTCCGGTTTTTTCCACCAAATAGAACCGCCACGATATACTGAAAAATTGTTGGAAATGGCGTTAAACACTATAACGATAACCCATCTAATTACTTTATTTCAGTCTCTAAAACTTTAAAACAAAGCAAACTAGTTTCCAAGTCAGCATCTAATCTAAGCATCAGAATCTATTATTTCTAAAGCATAGTTTAGACAAAGCTTATTTGTGAGGAGTTGTACATATCAAATTCAATGTTTTGGTGTTTGACTACACCATGAACTTCATATGTTGTATGTTTTACTTTTGCTAGAACGCAATATATATTTGTCAAAATATTGGAAACCAGATAACCAACAAATTCCTGGGAGCAAACAATCTAAATAGCTTAAACAAAAAAGCCAAAGATTAGCAAATACACTGTGAGATTGACATTAACTTAAATAAATTACATTATTTTAGAAACTGCAAATTTTAAATATAAATATATTTAACAAGCCATGAATCATATACATTTATTTCTCATATTCATTAACTTATTGCGGTAGACACTTCCTTGTCCTTGTCTCATTCATGACTTATCACCGGGTTTGTAACTAGATTAACACGACGGGTGACACTAGTGGAGCAGGAACTGCCTACCCTTCCGGAGCACATGAGTTCATACCCCGGTTTATAGCTGGCTTCGTGTTGCTCAATCCTTAGTTTTCTCTGCAGTGTTTTAAAATTATTGTTTGTCTTTGTGTCCCTATTCTTTCGGCCATTGCACTGTGTGTCCTTTTTTGTCCTCCTTGCGGCTTCTGATTACCCCTTTGATATCTCTAAACTTTTCTTCATGATAATTATGGGATAAATAATAGCAGTAAAATTACAATTCTTGAACTTTTTTGCAGAGGGATTTCAGTTCATTTCGACTTTTATCTATATCATTTCGTGTTAAATCGGGGGAGGCCGTGCACTCTTAGTTTAAATTAAAGCAAATATGTTAATGTACATGTACAATTAACGTCATAACCTCCTTGAATTCATTATTATAATGATGGGACAAACAGTTTGTTATGGTACCATTTGGTTCTCATAATTAACCCTTATTACTCATACAGTGATCACCCACGAAATGACTTAGATAATGTTTATATAGCTTTTACGTGATTTTACTTTGAAAACCGATCCAATATAATTAAACGTTATATAAATCATTGTATATTGGCCAATAATAACATAACATCGATGGCAATCAAAGACGGTCTAATTTATAAATCAATCAAAATTCTCAAGTGTTCCTTGACTTCACCAATAACAATATTAAAAGTCATTAACTTTCCATAATAGCAGTTTAAAAAACATTATAAAATAACAAGGGCAAAACTAGAACTTAAGTTCTATCGACAATGGAGAGATATTAGTGGTTTTTTGTTAATTGTATAAATATGCCGTCAATCAAAAGTGGAATATCGAATTTTTGAACCATCATTTTTTCGGTGTAGGCATAAATTATGGACCATGTATAACTGTATAATGGTGTATATTTGTTGTATTTACTTTTTTTTTTTTAAAGATGTGTAGATACATCTGTTGAATTGTGTTCCACACAACTTTGAAAAAATGTGTTGTATATGAACAAAAATTTAGAACGCAAATTTTTGTTCCGTTTTATGTTTGTACTTTAATTTTTTATTTTTTATTCGGTGCACCTTTAATTGAAAATCTTTTCTGAATTGGGTACTCCGATTTCGACAGATCCTATTACAGAAGAAATTTACTCAGTTTTAATTAAAATGTCAAACGAATTAATACATTAATGATTTATGTTACAAAAGTGACCAAAGATCAAATTGTGCAATATAGAAATATGTTGGGATACCAGAATAACATGGAAACAATCTTTATGTGATTAGAAGAACAGTATAACTGCTTTGATTAGAATTCTGCTGCGCTATTCATTATTTTTCCAGTCATTTTAGAATGGGAAATATCAAATATCATAATATGCTTTAGACAAAGAATACATACTCGTTATTTGTTGCTTGTTTGGCATTTCATTTAAGCTTGTTTCATTATTTTGAGCACTCTACAGTTCAATCCTATAATCGGAAAATCGTATAAAGAGGTCAAATCGATACCCATATTACAAACATACTTGACAGCCCACTCTCCTGGATTGTTACATACATTTCAATACAAAGTGGCGGGGTTAAGCCAATATCAATCAGTCATGCCAGTGTATTCCATATGTGAGTAAACTGTCGCCCCCCACGTATTTCATTACTTCGGTATTCAGTACACATAATCTGATGACATACAACATACTTGTTATTGTAAGTTACAGAGATATTCCACTATTAATCACCCCAATCTATTTCATTCCATTCCATTAAAAGATAAATATTCCATACAATTTATTTTCGCTGTAAAGAGGTTTAGACAGATTATTCCAGCTATGACGATTATTTATTTGTAAACTACTATGTTGTCTGTCATAACTTTATCCCTGTCGTATACTAGGTTACCAGTAGAACAAGATGGAGTCGATTGTCTTGATCTCGTCCTCTGATAAGTCATTGTAAATTGTCGATCCCTTTGTGGTAACAATAAGCTGCCACTACGTCGGATTTCTCGGATGCTCGTTTAGTTCAAAGTGAAATGTGGGATCATTTTAACTTTGATATATCCAGATTATACTGTACATCGATCATGCATAGATATTAGGAGGGGAAATTAATATTCTATTTACAATATTATGTAATTGACGGATGTCAATAAAGAGTATATGTATAATTATTTCAAACACGCACAACATGTATAAAGAAATGTTTTTAAAATGTTGAACTATACAATTAAATTTGATTAAAAAATTAAGTGCATTTTTATATACTTTACTTCATTTGTATTTTAATAATTCGATATATTTTATCACTTTCGCCCCAAGGACACCAATATTAATTCTTTTGTTTCAATTTTGAACTAAATTTGATAAGAAACTTCCGTCTGTTTTAATTGGAAAACTTGGGACCATTTGTGTTCTTAAAGAAAAGTTATTATGTCATACTTAAAGGGTCTACACAAGACATATGCCACTAGAGATACTTAATAATGTTTAAATCTCGTTGTCAAACCAATAGTCTTATTAATGAACATATATCTTACAGATGACATTTTAAATAACTCTGTCACATATTTTTTCAGATCATGAATGAAGAAACTATGGAAATAATTTGGAAAATATAATTCGAACATTTTTAGTAACTATTGGCATGGGAACAAGCTTCAGTGTCCTCTGTAATACAAAGAGGTCTGTAGTGATATCAGCCAGCGTACACGATATAAAAGAAGATGTAAATGACAATATAATCTCGTCTCCCCGGAAGTTACATCAATGTGAATCACGTGACTCTGGTATCGTAGAAAACGAAATTCCACATGGCTTACCGGGATTTAGTAGGGTTGATACTGACAGTGAAAACAACATAATTGAAGATGAATATGGAGACGATGAATCATCTGGTGATGATATCATTCCGAGTGAGGTCGCGAAAGTTTCGCGGCCTCATTCGTGTAGACTTGGTAACCGCTCAGCGTCTCATACGAAAAGAGACGATATAGTATTAGCAGAAGATAAATTGGTACAACTTATAAGAACAGGTAAAACGGGTCAAAGTTCATCCGATGAAAACCAGCAAGATATAGTAAGAGAGGATAGTTTCTATGGTGACTCAAATCAAAATATTGTAAACAACAACAGTAATGGCAAACGGAGTAACAGAAAAACCAAAGTCAGCCGTTTCAAAAACGGGAAGGATGTAGGTGGCGCAACCACTATTGGCGATTTAAATAGTTCATCCGGGGAATCAAGTGATGGTGAAATGTGGATAATTCCTGACGAAACCAATGACAAAAGCAGGAGATCGTCACAGCGAAAAGGTTGGGTAAGCCAAGATGATGTACTGGACGAGGAGACACTGACATCGAGATCTGATATGGATTACTATAGAATAGTAAGTGACAGCTACAGCCGTTATGATGCAAATATCATGAAGAAAGCGAGTGAGATGTCAATATCCAGCATTTTACTAATGCCAAGTGATGGCTTTTGTTCACCTACTAACACGGATATGGATGAACCTATTAACAGTTTGCCTTTTCACCTACAGCGGGTTTGTGCATTTATATCACATATATAACACATATGATGGAGAAATTATTTCAAGCAAAATTTGGGAAACAAGATATTCCAAAAACATTCATTTTCCAATATATCATTTTATATTTTGGTAATGTGAAAACGACAAATTCACAATGAACCTCGATTGAATTTACAACTGAAATTAATTTCTCCACAATTAGATTTGATTTCACAGTTCACGCTCATTAAAATAGCTTAAAAAAAATACTGAACTGTATTTAGTTATTCGTTTTTTATATTTCAATTTCGCACTGTAGTATGAGTAAAATTTTGAGATATGGAGAGTTTCTAGTGGTCAGAAACGTTCTGTCATTTAATGTTATTTTATGATTAATTCAATTAAAAGTTGGTTCAGCGTCAAGAATGCAGACATGAGTAGAGCCATTTGATAAAACTGTAAGATTTGTTTGTTGCTATTTTGGATTTATAAAGAAAGTGTTAAGAATGTTTATTGATTAATAATCCACCATTTTGATAACAAATTGGTATAAAGCAATCTTGTTAAATCAGAACATTTCTGGTTTATCATCAAACTCGAAACTCCCATATTACCTCTGTATATAAATGTAATATGCTTATTTTATTTCTATGGAAATACACTATATATGAAATAATAATCATCAATAATGGAAACACACATATATTAAATAGAGCAGTGTTCCAATACTTGTTTTAGCAACGTTTTTCAATACATAGTTTCTGCTTAATGCATTCGTATAATTACTATATACGGTTATATATTTCATAATAATATGCATTCTTTATTATTATATGTTTTATGTAAATCTGGTAAAAATTACATTTGTGTGAAAAAATTTGGGAAATGGTTAAATATTTAAGTTTATCTTGCAATCACTATAAGTGTGCTGTACAATAAAGGTATACGAATAAAACTTTGCTTTATTCGTCCAGCATACAAATAACTGGCTCCCGATTCTGATAGATGTGGAGCGAACGGTACGCAACGGCAACAATAAAGAGCGACATTGCAAACAACGGGAACGGCACTCGTTGCTGCTCTGTTTGGTAAAAATTTCCAGTTCTGGACTTTTTGACATTGCAGGATAAACATAATATACGTACAATGTCGGTAAAAGTAAAATTCATTTGTATTCGCTGCGAAACAAGCCAGAATAATTTTTTTTTTACAAAATTCGCTCTTCTACTTGGTTCTAAAGCTCGTACAAATAAATTATACACTTGCCTGTAATATTGTTTATTATACAGCTATAATTTTAATCCAATCAAAAACACCCATTTAAGACACGTGACCGTACATTATTTTTCCCGTATTGTACAACCGGAAGCCGTATTTTAATACGTTTTTTTTCGTATTGTACATTCATTATGTAAGGGACGTAACTCGTTGGTTTTTCTGCTAGTAAATTATTTTTAATTGTAATCTACAATCAAATTAACTTGTTCGGTATTTAACAGTTTGAGGGAAAAAAATGTTGTTTAGAATAATTGTTGATCAGTTATTTTGCTGTTTTTAATTCATTTTAGAGATTACGAGATCTGTATACAGAACATTTTCCTAACGAAATACTGTTGTGCAGTTGTTCTATTTAGACTGTATTAAAAGTTAAGCATAAAATTGTTGTTATAGTATTGATCATTTCAGCTGTATAATAAATAGGTCATTATACAGTGTTATGTACAATATGGAAATATATTGTACTCGTCCGTATTGTATTGAAAACCCGTATTGGACTCGACGCCTGCGGCTTCTCGTCCAAGACGGGTTTTCAATACAATACAGATTCGTACAACACTGTATAATAACCTATTAATATTCATGGGAATGTCTAACACAATTTTGAAAACAACCATGATATTCGTGACAGCTTACTATATGCAAATGTGTGTACTTGTGTTGTGTTTGTGTGTTTGTAATTGTATTGAATTATTACCTAATATGTGTTCGTGCGTGTATCTACTAACAATGAATTAGGGATGTTAATTGTATTAGATACAAGACACGAAAGGCGGGTCTCCTTAATTAAAATAAAGCGCATTTAAGGTGTTCCTAAATATTTCTTACTTCGCCTCCCCCATTTTTATAATCAATCTATTCCACATAGACAACTATAACACAATCCTAGGAGCTAAGTGGATCATAAGACATTTACCCAAGACAGCACCTTGATGTCAACCAGCTGTTGACAATCATTTTATACCTTAAAGGTTCAACGAAAGGATTTAGATGTCAATCATCTTATGTCATTGTCCTGTTGTCTTATGTCAGACTATAAATGTCTCACGACACGACCTATGCTAAATTGTCTTATGTCCTTATCATAAGTGATACCATGGATTTTCTAAGATATGACCTATATAGGTCAATCGGCCTCTGTTGTTGTTTGAGGTTATACCATAAATGTTGTAAGACACGTCCTAGAAATCAATTATGTTAATGTCTCAAGTCTCCCTACAATATCACAAGACAAGACATATATGTTAATCAGCTGCTGTCGTTGGCTTTTCTTTGTGTTGTGACGTTTGGAGTGGTGCAGAGGAGGGGTGATTCATGTTGTTGTGGGTGGACATATTTCGACAATCACCTTTTTTCTTTATTAATCGTAGCTGTTTTAAAATTCCCTGGTTTGTTTCAATATTATCTTTGACATCTCATGCAAATTTGTATTCAGTTTTTAATGTATCTGCTCATGATCTATATATATATATATATAATTTATATATAGTTTATTATGATAGTGCAACATTATATATACAAATAATACAATATATGTGTTCAGTTTTATACACAGCCAGCCTCCATAGGCTTACGAAGCACTTTTCAAATAATTTCGAAAGTCTAAAAGATTGTATAAGTTTCTATTAACTGACAATGTTTACAATTGGTAATTTCACTTTCAATTTCGCCTGCTTAATGTCTGTGTTCGAATATTAAAAATTTGGATAATAAATCTTGCAACGGGTTTAACACTGACCGTATTTAGAAGAAGTTTAAGTTTATCTGAGTCGGAGATATGTGTAAAATCACAATTATTTTGAAGTTGATAGTCAGTTAGCATCTTATCGCGCTGTGTCGAATAGGTCGAATAAGATGCTAACTGACTATCAACTTCAAAATGTGTAAACGTTAATGCATATATGCATTAAAAAAATAAACTTTGAACTACATTATTCAACATAACTTATGTTCATTTACATCCATAAATACATGCAGCATGCCCATTTACCTTCTGCAGAGGGTTTTTTACCCCCAAAATAGGCCCTGTACCCCCAAAATTGTAGGGACTTTCTATATGCAGGGGTACAAAGTTAAGGAAAAAACAGCAATTTTACCCTATTGTACCCCCAGTTTCAAAACTCAGTGGGCACCCTGACATGTACAAAATGTATTACGTAAAAGTGCTTGGGAATCCATCTGATGACAACTTTGGTCCGTTTTTACTGAACCTCTTTTAAGAGGTCACCTCTCTTGAGAGGTTACTATTGACATTACCCATGAGTGACCGCCTAAGACAGGTTTGACTGTATATTATATATATATACGTCTGAAAATTAAACCAAACAGTGTTAGAATTAGATTTTAGTGCTGTCAAATTTTTGTTCTTCCCTCGACGAGATTTGAACTCACACCATTGATACACTGCAGCACCATTCGCTTAGCCTTACGTCCAGCGCCCTAAATTGTTAGAACCATTCTGTAATAGATTGTAATTGTATCTGTTCGTAGTAGATATGTTAAAATAGGCCATGATCCACTTTGGACTTTCTATCTTACTGCAAACAACACAATATTATTGAACTAATTATGCTGAAATTTATGAACAGAATATGATCATTTGATTTTTTAATTACAACATAACGAATGTTTTTATTTTATTTATGTAACAAAACAAACATACGATTTGTTTTATCAATGTACACAAATGTAACAATACGAACAACATATTTTTGTTTCTCTTTAAATGAATTAATCGGATACGATAACACAATAATGCATTTCAAATATTTACTCTTCCTTAATGAAAGGTATCATTTCTAGCCCATTTAAAGTATACGTATTGTATTGGAGTAATTGATACGACGTAAAGAAAAAGGCTTGTCTCTATCAATCATTCATCCATTGTCAAACAAATCCACGCATTTTGTAAAAAAAATCGTTTCTATTTTCAATATTTAATATTTTAAAATCAGGGGAATCGAATTTTATATACCGTTTATGCATTATATATACATGTATATGTAATATATCAAAGGGCTGTAGATAACAAAGACTTTCACTTCATGATGAGCGATTTTTATATTTTAAAAACATTTCTTTGCGTTTTATGTTTTTTTGTTTTGTCTGATGTATTATAAAACCGTAAAATTTTAAATATCTTTTATTTATTCATGGCAACTGAATCTACGGAGACAATCATGCAAAATGCAATAGGTCATTACTTAATGAAAGAAATAGTATGCAAAATGATGAATAAAAGAATTTTTATCTTACATACGAGGATTGAAAGCCTGCATGCTATATTCCCTTAAGATTTATATTATAAATTTCGAATGACTTGTTTTTTTTACCGCCTATACTATTATCTAATATCGCCCCCGGATGATGATATGAAAACATAATCCAACTATTGCATTGTAGAAGATGGACGATTTGGTGACGATGTTTATGAATTCTCTGCGTGAAAGACGAAGGCGAGGAAAGTTGACACAATCAGAATATGAGGGTTTAATGAGGAACTTGCGGAATCAGCTGGTGGCTTTTGTCTTCAGTTGTATCAACAGCGATTCAACGCCTAGAATTGAAGTCACCGTAAGTATTACTTAATGACGGAGATGGGTTGGGTGTAGGAAATGGGGAAATTAATTGTCGTTCTATATTTTTAAAATCAAAACGTGAATTTTTTTTTTAAATAATTGCATGGTGTTGGTTATGAAGTTAAAAGTTTTACATTGTTTTTGGAATGTGTTCATTGTTGGTAAAAGACAAAAATAAATGGTTAACTTTTGATGTATCTTGCACAGCATCCGCTCATTCGAGGACCAATCTATGTTATATGTATATTCAACTGCTGGACGTTTTTGTATTGTAGTGTAACTGATTGCGTTAATATTCTGACAATCATATGTGGGTTATTTCCTTGCCATCTGAAATATATTTAAGAATTGAATGCATTTTTTTGTAGTTTTATTGGCGTGTAAAAGCGTTGACCGAGGCACATTTTTGTATGAAGCGCTAGTCCACGCTTTTATACGCCTATAAAACTACAAAAATGCATTAAATTCTTATAATTACATCTAAATAACACCAAAATTTAATATAGTTGAATTTTTCGTTGTGAATTTTATTTGTGTTAGATTATTTGCTGTTGGAAATTACTACGCCATTGATTGTTTACATCTGACGTCGTCATGGAGGCACGTGCAAGTTCGGATTTGAGTTTTATTGGAATTGATGTGGTTTCAGACGGCGACTTTCTCAATGAGAAATTGCGCACTAATTGGGATGTAAAACATCTCTTTTATAATAATATGACCACTTCATAACCAATCATATTGTACCATTTCAATGAAAAACGGAAGTAATGTAATTATATGCATATAAATAATATATCCATTGTATCATTGTAAAGGAATAAATGAGAGCTCTTAAAGTATTTTGTAACAGCTTTTTATATGTTTTATGTGTCATTTCTATTCAAATGTCCTTACATTCACATTCTTATTGAAGAGCATGGACTGGGTTGCGCAACCTTCAATTAAATGTAAATGACAATTAAAACTTAATTGACACTTAAATGTACTTGAAATGTACATTAACTTAATTTTAACCTTAAGGTTTAATTGAGACTTAAATTTAAATGAGGTTTGTGCAACCCAGTAGGTCAATCGAATGTCATTTATGGTGTCCTCAAAATGTAAGAGTTTGTGTTACAAACAAGCAACAAAAAAGTAAGAGTGGAACAATACATTGTCCTATATTTTATTTTACAATGGTTTTCTTTGTTGTTTTTTTTGTTTTTTTTACATCATAATATAGTTTATTCAAAATCTGCTGTTTACAATAACCTTAATGGCCTAGGAGTGAACATTAAGGGTCTCTGTTTTACATAAATCTCCTTTGTCTAGAGGTAGAAAGTGAAAATAAAAATAAACATATTTCATATTCATTTGTTTTTACATTTCATTATAATATACACAATTAGACGATACAATTATTACCATGCATTAGCTTTATGTTCATAAATAATAAATACTCATATGTTATTCCGAAAAAGTTCTAATTTGGTTTTATCATTTTCATTAATATGCGAAGTTTGTAATGTGCATTGTAAATGTTTTTTAAAATTATTTTTCCAAGTGTTGAAAATTGTTTGATCTACAATGTTGAATAAAATCGTATGGATAAAATGTATATTTCTAAGTTGTCCCATGGGAAATTTTGCTTGATTGATTACTTTGTTTTGCCTCATTAATTATCAGTCTAATTAAAACTCCAGATTCTTGTAGATTGGCCATTTGTAGTATTATAAATAGCTGCCAAAACAATGACGGAATGACATGGCTTAGTTCCTGTGACATCTACCAGTAACTCTAATTATACAATAATGTAATGACATGTCTTAGTTCTGGTGAAATCTTCCAGTAACTGTAATCATCCAATGATATAGCGACATGGCTTAACTCTGGTGAAATCTTCTCGTAACTGTAGATATACAATGACGTAACGACATGGCTTAGGTCTGGTGAAATATTCTCGTAACTATAAAGGTACAATGACGTAACGACATGGCTTAGCACTGGTGAAATCTTCTCGTAACTGTAAATGTACAATGACGTAACGACATGGCTTAGCTCTGGTGAAATCTTCTCGTAACTGTAAATGTACAATGACGTAACGACATGGCTTAGCCCTAATGAAATCTTCTCGTAACTGTAAATGTACAATGACGTAACGACATGGTTTAACTCTGGTGAAATCTTCTCGTAACTGTAAAGGTACAATGACGTAACGACATGGCTTAGCTCTGCTGAAATCTTCTCGTAACTGTAAATGTACAATGACGTAACGACATGGCTTAGCTCTGGTGAAATCTTCTCGTAATTGTAAATGTACAATGACGTAACGACATGGCTTAGGTCTGTTGAAATATTCTCGTAACTGTAAATGTACAATGACGTAACGACATGGCTTAGCCCTGGTGAAATCTTCTCGTGGCTGTAAAGGTACAATGACGTAACGACATGGCTTAGCTCTGGTGAAATCTTCTCGTAATTGTAAATGTACAATGACGTAACGACATGGCTTAGGTCTGGTGAAATATTCTCGTAACTATAAATGTACAATGGCGTAACGACATGGCTTAGCTCTGGTGAAATCTTCTCGTAACTGTAAATGTACAATGACGTAACGACATGGCTTAGCTCTGGTGAAATCTTCTCGTAACTGTAAATGTACAATGACGTAACGACATGGCTTAGCCCTGGTGAAATATTCTCGTAACTGTAAAGGTACAATGACGTAACGACATGGCTTAGCTCTGGTGAAATCTTCTCGTAATTGTAAATGTACAATGACGTAACGACATTGCTTAGCTCTGGTGAAATCTTCTCGTGGCTGTAAATGTACAATGACGGAATGACATGGTTTAGTTCCGGTGAAATCTTCCCGTAACCTTAATTATACAATGACGTAAAATATGGCATGGTTTAGTTCCGGTCATATTTGCCAGTAACTCTAATTGTACATAAGAAATAATTAAATAATAATTACATTCGATTTGTGCAGCATTTATTAATTACTATATCAATAATTTGCATTTTAATTTTCCACAAATTTCAAAATTAATTGGTTAATTACACCTTATATAAGAATGCTGGATTCTGATTGGTTAATAGCCGTGATATTGTTTACAAATTCAGGCCTTGCATTGTGAATTTGCAGAATTTTTACTTCATGTACTTTTTTTTTGTAGGTGTATTTGCATAAGATTTAACTTTTTTTCATGGTATTTGCAAAATCGCATTTGCCGTTTTTACCCTTCACCGAGACGCTTGTAACACAATTTGTAAAACGTTATCAGTTGTGGGTTTTATATAACAATCGTATTTGCCGTTTTTACCCTTAACCGAGACGCTTGTAACAAAATTTGTGAAACGTTATCAGTTGTGCGTTTTATGTAACATCATCGACTGGTATTTTTCGCAAATACCCCTCCCAAACATGATATATCTGTATAAAAATACTTTGCGGGTATATTTTACATTGTTATGGCATGGACCAAAATAACATATAGGATGCCCTTAAAAGGAAATCGACCCACGTTAGTGTCTTTCAGTTAAATAATGGATATGAAAAATGATATGTGTGTCCATATGAATATTACTAAACAGAACATCATTGTATAAATGGAACCTATATGTTACAGCATCTTCATTTTACTTTGGAATTCTTTAAAAATAGCTACAGTAATGTAGAACAGCACATTACTTTAATTTGTGCTTAAGTGTAAAGTGTGTTCGTCTTTCATGCTTCATTTACATCCATATCCTTTCTTACTAATTGTAGGTATCCAATACTTCTAACAGAAATGAATGGTGTTGCGCTTTGAATAATAGTATTTCATTTGTTGATGCGAATCACATCCATAATAAGTGGATGACGTGTAATAATTTTTTTTTTATGCACCTTGAAAGACCGAATTCTCTAAAAACAACTTCATTTTTTCCGCATTATACACACTTGTATTGAAATACAAAGCCATCCGATTCCTAATGTTATAAACACCTCCAGGTCTTTTCCTCATTCTTAACTTGTCACCAGGTTTGTAACTAGATTAACACGACGGGTGCCACTAGTGGAGCAGTAATTGCTTACCCGTCCGGAGCACCTGAGTTCATCCCCAGTTTTTAGTGGGGTTCATGTTACACGATCTTTAGTGTTATTTGTATGTTTTGTAGATCGTTGCTGGTCCTATTTTTACTTTTTCATTTGGCCATTGTGTTGTCTGTTTTGCTTCGATTTACGTATACTGTTTACCCCTTTGGTATCTTCAAACTCTTCTTCTGCTGCTATCAAAAATGTAAATAAACTATTACTGTTACAGTGACAGCCGGAACCTTTGAACCGTAATGAGAGCGGGAGGTTTGGCGCCTTAAAATCTGATTCAACCCACCATTTCTTTAGAAATGCCTGTACCAAGTCAGGGTCATTACGGTTTTCACAGTTTTCCGGTTGTTGACTGATTTTGTCTGTTTATATAATTATGAGTTTTGACTTTCCCTTTGTAAGATTGTTCGGAGTTCGGTAATTTTGTTATTACCCTTATATACCACAAGAAAATCTCTAATAAGCGAATAAAACACACATTTACCAAGCCATTTTGACATATCATAAGTCATCTTTCTTGTCTCTTTTTTATGCTCCATCAGAAATTGAAGCATATTAGACTTGAGATGCATAGTGTTATCAGGGTAGGTAATGCACTTCTCTTACATTTCAATATGTCGTTTATTTTATTTTTGTTACCACTAGAGTAGTGCTTTCAGATCTTTTTAGATTTTTAAGTCATATTTCCCTTTGTTACAGACCTTTTAGAATGGTGATAAACTGTGATGTGATACATCACATACTTTATTGTATTGTATAAATTTATGATGGAAAAACTAAATTATTATGTTTCAAAATAAATTATATTATTTTTGGTGATTCTAGGATATCATATAAAACCAGGCAGGCAAGCAGATAAAAGCATATCAAAGCGTTACAAATGTTATCAAGAAGAACTAGCGAGTACTGCAAAATACCAAGAGTACATACATAAACGGCACGGACCGTTGTACTATCATTTTCAATGGTTAATCCTGCATTAGCTTTCTGACTTAGGAAATGTTGGACGAATTAGTAATATATTTATTAGGAAATAAAGCTAATTTCACATTTCCGTTTAACTGTCGCAAATGATTGAATTACTATTTAAACCTAAATATTCATTAGGTCAGCACGTTTAACATTGCACTGGTATATTTCATATTAATCATTTAGCTATTTTTTAAACGTTGCTTACATTTATTGTATAGATATTGTAAATATAAAGTATTATATCAGCATCGTGTAAATATTTTAATAATTTTTTAATATCCATTCATCCCTATTGTTGTTTTGTACACATAATGCACATCTCATCATGCTTTTTTGAACATAATTTAAAGATAATGTCAATCCCAGTATTTTACTTCTATTTTAGTTAGAGAAGTAATAGAAAGACAACATATCCAGTCAAATAAACATTGTTTATAAACCTAAAATGTTCAATTAGACTATTAAAGTTAAAATAATGTTTTTGTCAGATTCCCGGTGGAAGCCCCTAGATCTGAAAAGTATGTCCTAGTATATCTGTTATGGGGTAAAGCCACTCCTACAGAGGTGTCCGCTAGTTACGCTGGACAAATCGAATACACACCTAGCCCTGGGCACGATATAGGTGTGTCCTGTATGGTAAATGTCATGTTCATTGCAGGCATAACAGCAACTTGCAGCAGCCCCTAATTAGCAATAAGTAGTGTCTTTTGTGATCCGTTGCAATTCAAAATGCCCTAACCATATTCATTTTATTCTCGTGTTCTTGTGTTAAACTGATCATGTACCCACAGGCTAATCCTAGTATTACCTTTATACCTACACTATTTATTGTTATTAAATTTATTTCGGTCATGGATATAGCTGGATTATTGATCACTTAACGCTAAACAACAATCATTCAATCAATATCCCGTTAGGCTTGAAAGAACATTTGAAAATATTGTAAATCCTAAACGTTAGAAAATACCAAAGGGGCAATCAAAATGGACAATCAAGAGAAAATGGGAACATAGGGTACACAAGACGAAGACAAACAAAACACAACACAATATGAGTTGGACACCACTATGCACAAACAAACACAAATAACAAACAATACTTCTAATGGAGCTATTTCTATTTCAATATTTAGAAAGATAGAGACAGTCAATCCCACGAACATCATGTCCTGATATTTGACCTTTGGTGGAATAGCTAAAAAGTAGAACGATCCTTCATGTGCATGAATGTGGAATAGGAAAATTCTCGTTGTATGATGCAAGATATGAAAATATATAATATCTGTTAAGTGCTCTGCATTGCAGAAATATATCATGCACAGAACATATTTTTTTTCTTTAAAGCTTAGATGTAATCCAGGAATTAAACACTTTCTGAGAACTACTGTTCTTTCAAAGCAATATTATTACTCGGGATCAAATTTGAAATCCTGTTGTGTAATTGTTTATCATGATTAAATATAATGTATAACTATACTTGACTTTCCTTAATGAACTTCTTTATTTTGTTCTACATAGTAATTTCAATTTAATTTTAGTCAGAGAACAAGTCGATGTTTTCAGACAATACATGGGCTGTGCAAATTAATTTACAGTCGGCTGATGAAGAAGTAAGTAAAAAATAAATGTACAGTCAAACCTGTACCAAGAGGTCAAAAGTGGTATTTTAAGACATGTGACCTCTTAAAAGAGGTACAATTCATATGAAATTTTCTATGACAGGACAAGAAAAATGTGACCTTTTAATACAGCTGACTTCCTAATAGAGGTTACCTCATGGGACAGCTTGACTATATTTCTACAATGTTTTGCATTAATGAATAAACAGATAATGATTTTATCTGAAATCTTGTACATGTATTTCATCGAATGTATGTATAAAGGCCTGATAGAATAATAGTTTGCGCTATGTCGTAACATCACAGCGACGAAATATTTGAAGATACCAAAGGAGTAATCAGAAGCCGTACATTGAATAAGGACATGACAAAACAATGAACAAAAGAAAAACAACAAAAAAAAAAACAACAACAACAAAACAACAAACAAACAAAAAAAAACCCAAACAAGCAAACAAACAACGATATACAAAACATTACACAGAAAACTAAAGATCGAGCAGCACGAACCCATTAAAACCAGAGGTGAACTCGGGTGCTCCGGGAGGGTAGGAAGTTCCTGTTCCACATGTGAAACCCATCGTGTTACTCTGATAAGTCATGAATGGGGAAAAGACCGGACTGTGATTACGACAACGGAACATATCCGTGGTCATTTGTGACACAGATACGCCGTAACGTGTAGCCCAAAACTGACAATATTACCGTTGAATATTATGTCAGAGGATGCACATGACGTTCTGTGATACTGTACGTTATTATTACACTTTTGTCAACACATTATGTCGTTTATCATGTTCATTTTAAGGTTGTAAGATAAACACAGTATATATAATATGTGTTAAGATGGTAATAATTTCCTGTCTTATGTAGATTAATATTGCACACAAATGTGAACTAGTAGAATAAATTTGGTATATTCATTTTGTAGATTCTACAAACGTCCGAAAAGCAACTTGCGATGCGACTCGCTAAAAAAGGGAATGACATAACCAAAGAAGATATAGCATGTCTCTTAGGTGACCATCTGAGGACAATCGAGCAACTTCAACATGTTAGAGATTCTGGAAGATTAATATCACCCGACCCTAAACAAGAAGCTAGACCGAGACTACTGTCTGCACCTTCGTCGAGAAAAGACAATTCTGCCAATAATAAGAGGAAAAAGCCACCGCCAAGTGCACATCCGAAAGTTAATGAAAAGCCCAAAGTTTCAAATGAGACAATGAACAATAGTGTAAATGGTGCCAAAAACAAGAAGATTGGTAAAAATAAGGGAAGTCTTAAATCCAATGTTGTATCTCCAGTAGTACTAAACAGTGATAGTGATAGTACAATAGAAAACAGCAGTGACTGTGATACTCCTAAGGCAATACTTCATTGTGCTTCACCGGATGCCCAAACATACTGGATACAACCATCAACCACAAGTTATCACAATGAAGCAGATGAAGCATTTACTTCCCTAAATACGCCGATGTTACCTAATCAAAACAGTGACAAATCAAAAGTTATTGGAAATAAAAACAACAATCAAAATAGAACTGAAACCAATTCGAAATCAATCTTAAAGAAATGTACATCCGATGTCGATTTACTCAATCAGAACACAACGCCCACTACACCATCAAATCTGAAAAAGAGTTTCTCATTGGACGAACAGAAGTTACAAGGCACGCTACCAACTGATCTAGTAAGTTTTATTTCTTATATGTTGTGTGTGTGTGTGTGTGTGTGTAACGAATAACAGTACACGGCTTAATGAATGCGAGTGCTAAGACAAAATGAATGTGTCATTCTAATCCTTGTATCATGGCTGTTAGATGTGATGCTGGCGATAAAATAACACCTTACTCTAATATACCCTTTAGTGGGTGTCTGCAGGATTATCGAGCAATGGTTGGTTATTTGTCTATTATTGTTCAGCATTGTAAAATACACTGTAAATATCTTTATGTCATATGTTTTGATCTATAGCAGAAATGGAGTGGTCAGTTAAAATGAATACGGAAAATAAGCTTGTAAAGTAAATGAAATAATTTTATGCAAGACTCTTGATTATGATACAGGGAGTTACAATGGCACATTTTTAACAAAGATATCATAATTCACACCATTTTGATACAGGCGAAACATGCGTGCAAATGGGAACTACATATATCTTGAAAATTATATATGCAGGTTACAGTTGTTCGCTCAGACTTTCTTGCTGTTAAACTATTGAAATATTGAAGTTTTTTGTTTTAATTTTGAATATCATATTTTTAAAACATTCAATTTATACCCTATCCTGTAGGTTAACACTTCTTTTTTGAATGATTAAATAATCATTTCTTGCTCATATCTCCTATCATGATTTGCCCTCAAAATAATGAATTCATCTAACGTTACAATGCAGAAACATTCCATGGAACCTCATAAGGTACGTTTGAAAGTTGTAAAATCAGAAAAGCACCTCTAATGCTAAACAACCATAATACAATAAACAGTGATGGTGGACACTGCCTTAAGCAAAACAGGTAGATTCACCATCGCTACTACTACCGAGAGCTGGAACTAAATATTGCATGTTTATAGACAAATTGTTCTTGCCGCGTTCTTCTGTAATATAGTACTTCCAAGATACGTCGTTGTTTACGCAGCCATAGAAATAAATTGACCAACTCCGCTAATACTAAAAGATTAGTAGTTACCCAATTTAAATCGGGCACCTGAGTTCACCCCAGGTTTTTAGTGGGCTTCGTGTTGCGCGGTCTTTAGTTGTCTGTGTATTGCTTTGTAGATCGTTGTTTGTCCTTTTTCTTTTGACCATTGTGTTGTCTGTCCTCCTTCAATTTACGGCTTCTGATTACCACTTTGGTATCTTAGATTTACGGCTTCTGATAACCACTTTGGTATCTTAGATTTACGTCTTCTGATTACCACTTTGGTATCTTAGAATTACGTCTTCTGATTACCACTTTGGTATCTTAGATTTACGGATTCTGATTACCCCTTTGGTATCTTAGATTTACGTCTTCTGATTACCACTTTGGTATCTTAGATTGACGTCTTCTGATTGCCACTTTGGTATCTTAGATTGACATCTTCTAATTACCACTTTGGTATCTTAGATTGACGTCCTCTGATTACCACTTTGATATCTTAGATTTACATCTTCTGATTACCACTTTGGTATCTTAGATTGACGTCTTCTAATTACCACTTTGGTATCTTAGATTGACGTCTTCTGATTACCACTTTGGTGTCTTAGATTTACGTCTTCTGATTACCACTTTGGTATTTTAGATTGACGTCTTCTAATTACCACTTTGGTATCTTAGATTTACGTCTTCTGATTACCACATGGGTATCTTCAAACTTTTCTTACTACAAAAACCCATGATATGTGGTAAAGCTATCGTATACATATTTACTATTATTTCCATGATATGTGGTAAAGCTATCGTATACATATTTACTATTATTTCCATGATATGTGGTAAAGCTATTGTATACATATTTACTATTATTTCCATGATATGTGGTAAAGCTATCGTATACATATTTACTATTATTTCCATGATATGTGGTAAAGCTATCGTATACATATTTACTATTATTTCCATGATATGTGGTAAAGCTATCGTATACATATTTACTATTATTTCCATGATATGTGGTAAAGCTATTGTATACATATTTACTATTATTTCCATGATATGTGGTAAAGCTATCGTATACATATTTACTATTATTTCCATGATATGTGGTAAAGCTATCGTATA
The DNA here is from genome assembly GCA_963680875.1 of Bathymodiolus brooksi. NCBI lineage: Eukaryota > Metazoa > Mollusca > Bivalvia > Mytilida > Modiolidae > Bathymodiolus > Bathymodiolus brooksi. Next base: position 64,256,275 of record OY804575.1, read on the forward strand.
CATATTTACTATTATTTCCATGATATGTGGTAAAGCTATTGTATACATATTTACTATTATTTCCATGATATGTGGTAAAGCTATTGTATACATATTTACTATTATTTCCATGATATGTGGTAAAGCTATTGTATACATATTTACTATTATTTCCATGATATGTGGTAAAGCTATCGTATACATATTTACTATTATTTCCATGATATGTGGTAAAGCTATCGTATACATATTTACTATTATTTCCATGATATGTGGTAAAGCTATCGTATACATATTTACTATTATTTCCATGATATGTGGTAAAGCTATTGTATACATTTTTACTATTATTTCCATGATATGTGGTAAAGCTATCGTATACATATTTACTATTATTTCCATGATATGTGGTAAAGCTATTGTATACATATTTACTATTATTTCCATGATATGTGGTAAAGCTATCGTATACATATTTACTATTATTTCCATGATATGTGGTAAAGCTATTGTATACATATTTACTATTATTTCCATGATATGTGGTAAAGCTATCGTATACATATTTACTATTATTTCCATGATATGTGGTAAAGCTATCGTATACATATTTACTATTATTTCCATGATATAGGGTAAAGCTATCGTATACATATTTACTATTATTTTATAACCAATCCGGTTGTCCGTTATATTTTTTTGTCTTTTGCGCCAGAACTTCAAACATAAATTACCAGAGCGCATTTTCTTATTTGATTGATCTCCCTTTAAGCTGTATCGTTATTTTAATATACTTTCACAATGAGCTATAGATTTAGAGTTACTGCTCTTTTGTTAAAGTTTATTACAACCCACGTAAAATAAACTATCGATTTTGGCATTCCTTTGTATCAAAAATTACATGAAATAATGAACGGATAATTAAACTTAATTTTTATACAAGTTTATTTTATGTTGCATTATAAACCTTTCATTTTCTATTTCTGATATTTTAATCTTTCTTTTATTTCTTCTCGTTGTTTAAAAAACGTCCAATGAACACATGCAATAAAAAAGATGAAACTTAATTTAGATGTTGACCGCATTTTTTAAATGATTTAATGTCAATGTATTGTAATACTTTACAGACAAACGAGGAAGCCGTAGTGGCCACAAAATTATGCCATGTATTTTGGACAAGACGTCAGAGTCAAACAGTATCGGAGTATTGCCAGCTGCTTAAGTCAACTAGAGAAGATTTCATACTACATTATGGACACTTTTTCAAAGAGCTAATTAAGGTAAGTGTACCTCATCAAGCTAAAACTGTGCATAAATTATCAATAAGAAAAGTTTGAAGACATCAAAGGGGTAATCAGAAGCTGCATAACGGAGAAGGACAGACAATGCAATGGCCAAGAGAAGGACAAATGAGAAAAAATTGTATACTTAACACTATTCAGAAACGAAAAGAATGAGCAAGACGAATCCCACAATGCTCATGGGTGGACCCAGGTGCTATGGAAGAGTAAGGAGCTCCTGTTTCTCTAATGACACCCGTCGTGTTACTCTTTATAATATTAATGGTATGCCTTTTCTGCAAGAATACATTTGAAGATACCAAAGTAGTAATTAAAATCCATACCTCGAAGGAGGACAGATACTACAAGGACCAAAACAACAAAGACAACCAATGATGGACAACACACTACACAGAAAACTAAAGATTCAGCAACGCAAGCCAGCTTTTACATGAATAATATGAGAGGACCGCCGTGGCCTCTCGGTGATGGGCTGGATTCACTATTAGTCATTGCTTATCACCACCAAGGCCTGTGAACAGGCGTCCGCCCGTGGTAGGGGACGATAATGTTTGTCAGTGACCTACTTTCGTTGGTTTTCGATTCTACTACTGTTTTTCCCAGAAATAAGCATGACCATTACCATACAAATGCATTACTGTCAAAAGTGACGCTAAACACCACTCTCCAAATCAAAATTAAACGTATTAATAACATACGGGAATCATTTTTTGTATATTTTCAAATTAGCAATGATGTACGAAAAAAATATGAAAATCATATTTGGATTTTAAACACAAGACAAAAGCACATATCTCTTTGATCACTTAAATTTCATACAATAAATAAAGTGTGTCATTTGTTATATAATTACTGCTATTGTATATTCAATTAGCAAAAATAGTAAATAGATCTAATTAACCAACTTTGGGTTTCATTCAAGAATAAATTAGTTCCAAATACACGGTCTGATGAAATTAAACATCTAATTAATTATGAATCTTTAGTGAGGTGTTTATTACAATGTACAATTAACAACGAGGAACATGATAGTTACAATGATATGTCAGACACCAGTTCTTTTTATAATGAATTGATCACCTGTGATATATATTGCTACGTATGGGGGCAACCTGATAAATATCTATAAGTCATAAATCTTAAAATATAACAAAATAAGTAATAATGAAGCATACTGTCTTAAAACTATTGACAAAACACAACTTTCATTTTTTTTAAATAAACAGATATTTGTTTTATGCATTTTATTCTGCTGTGAAAGTATTATAATTCGTGGATTTCGTGCTTCATTAAACCACGAAATATACTGTCCAATGAAATACAAAATTTCCATATTATTATTTTGTGGTAACTATGAAACCACGAATATAGGACCCCCAATCCCAGGAAGTTTACTCGAACCACGAAAATTGACATTCACGAATAAAAGTATTATAAAAAAGTCGGCTTTTCACAAATCCTTATGGAATTAAATTCAAGGCTAACTTCCCATAAAGACAAAACACAACTTTCATTTTCTAGAGTAAACAGATATTTTTCTACTTTTTATCTTGTCTTTTTAAAACAATCGGTGATTCACAAATCCTTATGGAATTAAATTAAAGTCTACTTCCCATAAAGACAAAAAACAACTTTCATTTTCTAGAGAAAGGATATATTTTTATACATTTTACTGTATCTTTTAAAAGAAATAGGTTGTTCACAAATCATTATCTTTTCTAGAGTAAACATATATTTTCATCCATTTTATTTCGTTTTTTTTAATTGGTTTTACACAAATCCTTATGGAATTAAATTAAAGTCTAACTTCCCTTGAAGTAATCTTTCTGATTAAAATTAAGATACGCTTGTCAAAATTACCTTTCACTTATGACAAGCAGTTTTTTTTTTATCTCATATTTTTTTTTATGTATGTCAAATGTATACAGTATACATAGTATGCCTGAACACATTATAAGCTCGCGATGCTATTCTTATGATAAAAGTATTGATTGAAAAAACGTAGTAATTTTATACCCTTTAACCTTTTTCGGAACAAAATAGGTTGATGTTAAGTGACAGTAAAAATACTGTTGTGAAATATATCAAATAACCAACACTTATGTACTCCGATGGCGATAAGTCTTCTCAAGTTCTAACTTCGATCTCTATCAGAATATTTTAATTGATTTAATTGTTCCATGTCTATCTACAAGTTAAACTAATTAAATTGAGAACATACTTTCACAGTGTAAATATGATCGCAAGACGAAAAAAAAGTTTATAAACGTTCGATTGTAGTATAACAGTAGAGAAATCTGGAATCAAAAGTCTTAATTAACAGAATATTTGTATACGCCATTATACTTTTCCGATGGATAAATTCAAAATACAGTCAAGCCTGTATTAAGAGGACATATTTGGGACAAAGAAAAGGTGGCCCCATAAGAGAGATGACGTCTTAAAAGATGTTTAACTTCTTTAAAATGTTCTATGACGAGACAACAAAAATACAGGTGGCTGCTTAATAGAGGTTACCTCATTGGCATGTTTGACTATACTTTCAAAATTATTACAGAAGGATATGGAAGATCTACTTCTTCAAATAAAACTTACTTTACATTTGGGAATCCAGTAAACGGGTGTAACCTATATTGAATTGTTGTTCTTAATCACAAGGTCACTACAATTTCTAACATGGCGTCCTTCTTTCGCTTTGTAGACAAACGAGCGATTTATCGATGGTATAATCTCATTCGCACATGCGCCGATGAATGTGACTGACTTTTCCATTGGCAGCATAAATTGTGTGCGACATTTTCAGCAAATGTAAATATAAATTACCGTCTTCCAATCAAAGTATACTACCATATTTGTACTCTTAGACATATCAGAATCGAAATAAATCATGGAGTCAGAATGTGTCTTGAGTTTTAACATGGATTGGCAGATATTAGTAAATTTTATCCGCCAACCCATGTTAGTCGATTCAAAAGCTCACTAGAGCTTATGTTATGTGCTATAGATATTTCGACTTTAAATAAAACTTATTTGATTTGATTTGAAAACTCCCAACACATTCTGGCTTCCATGATTTATTTCTTATGTACATTCTTTATTGTTACTCTTCATGTAAGAAACTTTCATTATAATTGACATGATATTATCGAAGCATAATTTTACAAAGAATAAATAGCGTCGTTGTACTATGCACTCGCATAGTACTATTGTTGGCGTCATTACTATGCTGATGGGCGGAGCTTAGAACAATGTTACGTAATTTAAATAGGCGGGGTCTAAACGGGATCACCTGAGTGCTTATAACAGTGTACAATTTACAATGTATTATACGTTTTTCTTTAACGTTGATGCTGTCGTCTGTCAAAACAATGGCCAGTTCAGGTTTGGGAATTAAATATTTCTTGAATTTAAATGAATATTATTTACCAATCTTTATACTATCAATACATTTTAGACAAATTTCATTTTTTAAAATCACCAAAGACATTCAGAGTAATAATAACAATAATATTGTGTTGTCCATGTTATATGCCGAAATATGTCCCAAGGTTAGAAGGCATAATGCACGACCCTTGGGGCATATTTCGGCATATAACATGGACGACACAATATTATTGTATAATACAACTATTTTCCACTGGTACTATTTCATCTTAATATATACTTGTGTGGGTTGGCATTTCACTCACATGTAAAACAAAACACGTGCATGACCGAATAATTTCAGTAAGAGAAGAGAGATTTTAGGACCATAAAACTAACTGAGCCCGACAACATTTTTGTGTAGTACGTGTATCATTTTTGTGAAGTACGTGTATCATTTTTGTGAAGTGCGTGTATCATTTTTGTGAAGTACGTGTATCGAGCCGTGACTATGGGTGGTCATGTATATATGGTTGTTAGGGGATCGATTTTGCCTCTGTTCCTACGATTATTTTTCTGTTTTTATAATAATATGGAAATGTTCCGATAGTGTGGTATATTTTTGTATTCATTTTATTTGCATTATAGCAAATACCGTACTTCTTTATCCGCACCATGATATAGCTGTAAATTTTCTGAGTTGTCGTTAAGCAACAATCACTCACTCTTGACTTACAGCCAACAATACAAATGTTAACTGCAATTAAGTTTAATGACATAATTATGTCCAATAAAGTGTTGAAATATTATGGCTGTAATTAATTTTATTTGATGTGTAGAAAAAGAATGATCCAAATAAACATTTGAGGGTGAACATAGGCAATATAAATGGAAATTTGCAAATACTATAAGAGTATACAAAAGAAAGTTTAAACAGTGCTGTTCCTTTGAATTACATAATTCATAATTAACATTAGAAACCCCTTTACCCAGGCAATATAAATGGAAATTTGCAAATACTATAAGAGTATACAAAAGAAAGTTTAAACAGTGCTGTACCTTTGAATTACATAATTCATAATTAACATTAGAAACCCCTTTACCCATAAACTATACATTAGTGATAATATATTATTTTTCAATTCCGTCTCATTTCCTGGTGACAATTTAGATATTTTTTCGACTGACCCACTTATTTTCATACAAAGATGACCTATTAATGATATAAGATAAGGGTAATAACAAAATTACCGAACTCCGAACAATCTTACAAAGGGAAAGTCAAAACTCATAATTATATAAACAGACAAAATCAGTCAACAACCGGAAAACTGTGAAAACCGTAATGACCCTGACTTGGTACGGGCATTTCTAAAGAAATGGTGGGTTGAATCAGATTTTAAGGCGCCAAACCTCCCGCTCTCATTACGGTTCAAAGGTTGCGGCTGTCACTGTAACAGTATTTAAATACAGGAACAAAAAAAAAAATTTGACTTCTTTATCTTTATACATTTTCACTATATGAAATGTAATATGCCGTAGTCTGTAATGACTTTCCATATCTATCCATATGCGTCCTTCGTAACATGTGAAGAATATTGTTGAATTGACGTACATCATGGCCTTATAATTTTGATCCTTTTGACTATTTTGCTATCTCTTCATTAAAAATATAAGTACATATATACATGTAAAAATCTTTTTTTAGCATATTGCTATTTCGATATTTATTTGGAAAAATAAGGTTTGAGCTTAGTGAAAACCATTGCATTGGTGGGGTTAAATTGGTGAGAATTATACATGTACCATCTGACCAACTTGACCTGTTATAATATAGTATTGTCTAGACATCCATTATATAAAGATTGTTTAAACAGTGATGGTCAACAAACCAACAAAACGAACTACCACCTCCCACCTCAAATCATTGAGCACATAAATGACCACGACATACGACGTTGAAATTTCAGGTCCTGGGTTTGGACAGTAGCATACACGAGGTACTGCTAAGCAAACTGGTTAATGGGTTCCCACCCTTCACCTCTTAATAAATGGATCTCCAACGGTAATACAAATATGAACGAACGATAATAACCCTACACAGATTCGCTTCACCTCAAAACTACCACACACCATCACAAAGATGAATGACAACATAAACATGGAGAGTACAATAAAAGGGTCAATGATTGCTCGTAGTTAACTGACTACTAGCTTCGAGGGTAGCATCTATTGGTCAAAGATCATTACTCTTAGAACAAATAAAATCATAGCTGTTTACATCGCACCTGCCAATGTGAAAAAAATAAACACTTTTAATGATGTATTTCTATCCAAGTAAGATAGATATGTATTGTTCCTGCTTCCAAACACCAAACCCTAACATTTGTATGTGTTCATCAGACTTGTTCTGTCAACATTACATTACTATTGAAAATAAAGGGTCGTTGGTTCATTAACTTTGTAATTTCAGATGAAAAATGGACTAATTTTCATGGCTTTTCATATATCATATAATTAATTAAAAATCATTCATATATATTGATTCGGTTAAATAGTATATTCAATTGATTCTATATAAATTGGATGTCAACTATTTATAAAACTAGAAACCATTTTCTATTATAACCCATTATGGAATTAATTTAATTTACTTCACCGATTGTCCATTGATATGTAGTGAATAAAAACAACCAATAATGCGAATTTTACAAATATAATTTAAAGTGTCAAAATTAGACAAACCCATCACTTCAGACAATGGCCATTATCTACCTGGGGTCTCACCTAACGTTCACAATTTATACCTGTATATCTTATCTGTTGTAATATTCTCAGATTAAGGATTCACGGACAGTTCAAATTTCTATTTATTTTCATAAACATTCGATTAAAATTATCAAAAAATATATGAACAGAGCAATTAAGACGGACACTTATGTCAATGGTTATTTATATAGCTATAATCAAACACTTATAACGCATTAGGGTCCTTCAGATGATTAACTATGTAGTTTTCACAAGCGAAAAATAAATAATCTACAGGAGGAGAAGGATCTAGGATTATCTTTCTACTTACAGGACGAAACAAACAAGAGGACAATAAATGGTCAACAGTCTACAGCTGCAGAAGTAGATATTGTAAGTTATTTTTAAATAACATTTTTGGGGGATTTTTTTTTCAGGTCTGCTTTATGTAGAGATTGTAAGTTATTTTTTATTATAATTTTTAGGAATTTTTTTTTCATGTCTGCTTTATGTGTAAGTTATTTTTTTATTACTATTTCAGGAACTTTTTTTTAGGTCTGCTTTATGTGTGGCATTCAAATAGAACGTAATGGTAATATGTCTATAATAGTTTTGTTCTTGGCTTTGTGTACTATTTGTTGAAGTGCGAGAATATGGAAATAATACATCTAAAAGAAGACATAATATGAAGAAATAGCTCTTGACTTTGAATGTTTTGTAAAGCAATAGATATACATGTAATATATATATATATAAATATATATATATATAATGATTGTCATGAATTTATATCTACTATTGCATTTATTTGTTATTTGTAATAAATAAACTAACTTGTTAAAATAAAAATGAAGTAAAGAGTAAAAATAATTAAAATGAGAAAAAGTCGTACAATAATAAAAATGAGAAAAAGTCGTACAATAATAAAAATGAGAAAAAGTCGTACATTAATAAAAATGAGAAAAATGGGTTAAGATAAAACATTGTCAAATGTTTAAAAAAAAAATGAGCAAACGAGTATATAATTACCACATTGTCCAATTAGAAGTGTGTAAATTATACGTATTAATGGAACGATATTTTTTTTCAAATAAGATGAAAGAGGTATATGTTATTCTTATGAAAACGACATTGCCAAATTAAGAAACGAGTAATTGGGCATAATAACTACACTGTAACATTGAAACTGAGTAAATTATGACAGTGTCAAAAATATATATAGTAAAGGGGCGATTGAGGACATTGTCAGGGTTAGGGTCATGGTGTTTAACGCCACTTTCAACAATATTTTAGTTATATTGGTTAGTGATTAGAATATAAATATTGTCAAATTAGATGCCGAGAAAGGATGTAAAATTATGACATTGTCAAATAAAAGTATAGTAGAGGGGAGGAGAAAATAACGGGCTATTTTGGACGTGTTTTTCAAAAGACATTCGGCATTCATATGAGTATCAATTGTGCTTCTCCTCTCGTTGACTTGTACCTGTATTCGTATAAGGCAAACTTCATACAGGGGGTTCTCAAGAAAAAAGGAAAAGAAGCTAACCCGATCCTTTAATTTCATATTCCGCAATAACGATGAAATGTCTTCACCAAATAATTCAAAATTTGGTGATTAAATTGATCGCATACATCCCATTAATCTTGAAATACTGGATACATCAGATACAACTACATCCGCTGCTTACTTTTACCTGTACCTAAAAATTGACAGTGAGTGCCGGTTAAGATCGAAACTTTACGACAAAAGAGATGATTTCAATTTCCCCATTGTGAACTTTTTATTTATATTAGTTGATACGATATTCCAGACCTTGTGGTACCGATCATGATTTCCTTGACAGAGGGTTGCTGCTGATGATGAAGCTACCGAAGTATAAAGTTGAAGTAATCACTTCGAAAATTTTACGATCGCCATCATGACTTGGTTAACCGTTACGGTATATCTGTGTCATAAATGACCATGGATATTTATAGTTTGTCACAATTCCGTCCTTTCCTCATTCACGACTTATCACAGGTTTTGTAACAAGGGTAGCACGACGGGTGGCAATAGTAGAACAGGAACTGTTCTACTCTTCCGGAGCGCCTAAGTTCATCCCCATTTTTGTGAGGTTCGTGTCGCTCAATATATAGTTTTCTGTGTAATGTTTTGTAGATCATTGTTTCTTCCTTTGCCGTTTTTCTTTGATCAATGTATTGTCTGTCCGTCTTAAATTTACGGCTTCTGATTACCCCTTGGTATCTTAATAATAACTCTATTTTATAAAACCAATCATACAAAGGGTACAGAGTGAGAGAGTTCAAATTAATACAAAGTAGATACATATTATTACATCAATTATTAAGCTTATAAGTGTACATTAAATAAGAATTATGGAAAGAAAGTTTAAACATTAAATACAAAGAATACCACATGTAATACTAACAGAGGTGTGATGGGGTTCTCTTTGTTAGATTTTGGAGAAGTCACGAATCCATCAGACAAAACAATAAAAATATTATCAGATAATCTACTTATAAAAATATCTTTAATATAATTTATTACTGTTTTGATTTATTAAGATAATAAATTTAAAAACCAAACACATTCTCATACGGAACTGCTTTAGATTAGAGATTTAATAGTAATCATTAAAAGTTAATTTAATAAATATTTGACGTCAATTTTGGTTTTTAAAGTTTTTGTTTACATATATTTTGTAATTTATTTATTTATGGATATGCATATATATATATATTGTTACATGATTTAAATAATCTAGACAGACTATTTGGCTTCTGTATTACGTATAACAAGTCACGGATTTCTCATTCCTTTCATTTATTGTACACATCTTTCAAAGAATTGAGAAATGTTCATTAGAAACCCAATATTAACAGTAATACTGAAATCGTTGCAATTCGTTTTTCCCCAATTTATACTAACGATGTCTTTTCAGTAGTAACAACATTTACACTTCTCAGTATGATTATAAATAACGTAGTGGCTATGGTTGTACAAGATTTACAAGTACATGTGCACTCTGTGCCTATCACCACTAAAGTTGTGTGTTCGAATCACGCTCATGGCGAGATATACTCGATACTACATTATGTGATAAAGTTTATCAGTGACTTGCAGCAGGTTGGTGATTTTCTCCGGATATTCCGGTTTTCTCCACCAATAAACTGACTGTCACGATATAACTGAAATATTGTTGAAAGTTGTGTTAAATACCATAGCCCTAACCCTATAAATAATGTTAGAAACAGTTGTCTTAATGACAGAATACTATATGGTTTATTTAACTGTCAATACACCATGCTTTATCTTAATGCTAACACACAATGCTTTATTTCTACGCCAATATATCATGCTTTATTTTAAGGTTATTATACTATGCTAACATGAAACGCATATACAATGGCATTAGAAGAACTTAGTATGACCTAGCATTCCATATCATGCATTAATTTCCGTGAAAAAAACCCAGTTAAACCGTTTTCTACAGTACGGGTTCCTGTTTACTCCATGAAAGGCTATGTGGCAGATTTTGCTTGCTGATCTAACCAACAATCATGAATGCTTAGAAATAATTTGGCGTCGTCAGCTTTTCATATTCTAGTAATTTTCTCTGCAGCAATCACTTACTAAATTTGAGCAAACATTTGGTTTCGAAAAGTTTGACTGTCAACATCAGATGGACATACATGCAGATACTGTGATGGATTGATTGATTATTGACTAAAGTTCAACGGTACATATTGCATTCATATTCAGGACGAGAACAAGTTCAACAATATTTAAAAAAAAGCTAAACAGACATAAAGAAGAAGTGGAACAACCGGAGCAACCATATTAAACTGCCATTGTAAAAGTCTTCTGTAGCAGCAACAATATGTTACCTACTCTGTTTTTTTTAAATCTACCCCCTCTTCATCGACAGCACACACTCTATCCACCACATGTGTGTCGAGCCGTATGAACCGTTGATAATAGCCAGACATAGTTACTAACATCAAATATTTCACCTCTTCATAACCACGAAATTTCAAAATTAGAAAATTGAAATAATTTATTTTGTGGTAAAGTTTCGTTCTTAACCGGTTCTCACGGTCGATTTCTAGATGTAGGCTGAAGTATAAAGCAGACTTAGCAGTATCTAGTATCCTTTATTTCAATTTCAATAGGATAGATAAGATCAACATAGGTACCAAACTTGATACTATTTAGTGAAAGGAATTCATCTATATAGCGGAACGGGAAATTATGGGACAGAACTAGCAACAACATAATAGTAAATTTTTACCTTCTTTGAAACGATTGATTTTGTTATAGAATTGTGAATCATTGATCCAACTACATATCACCTATCATATAAAAAGAGTGCACAAGATACCGTGACTAAGTAAGTGGTATGCAGTAGGGACTGTATTAGGAAAAATCAGGGATCACTCATATTATAGAGGACAAATTATCCTAATGCTCTTTTAGTTTTTTAAGGTAGAGATAAATGTGTAAATATAAGGAATAAAATGAAAAACAAAAAAATACCACACTGTCGGAGCAAGAAATACCACACTGTCGGAGCAAGAAATACCACACTGTCGGAGCAAGAAATACCACACTGTCGGAACATGAAATACCACACTGTCGGAGCAAGAAATACCACACTGTCGGAGCAAGAAATACCACACTGTCAGAGCAAGAATTACCACACTGTCAGAGCAAGAAATACCACACTGTCAGAGCAAGAAATACCACACTGTCGGAGCAAGAAATACCACACTGTCGGAGCAAGAAATACCACACTGTCAGAGCAAGAAATACCACACTGTCAGAGCAAGAAATACCACACTGTCAGAGCAAGAAATACCACACTGTCAGAGCAAGAAATACCACACTGTCAGAGCAAGAAATACCACACTGTCAGAGCAAGAAATACCACACTGTCAGAGCAAGAAATCGTAGAAAGAGGCAACATCAATTACCCTAACACACATATACATGACCATTCACTTTCCTGGCTTGGTACAGATACTCCAATAAAATGTGGCGGGGTTAAATTTGTGTTACGTGCCTAAGCATCCCCTCTTAGTGAATTAATGCGGTTATACAAGTGTTTTCCTCGTGTGATTAAATTGCCAAGCCTCACATAGAACTGGGTAATGAACGTCTATAATCATCTCTAATAAGTTATCTTACTGTAGTGAGCAAAAGTTGCTTGTCATGGTTTAATTGTTTTCGATGAAATACATATTGATAAAATTAGTCCTTAAAGATATACACTAGAATCCGATTAGAGGCTTTAACAATACATAGCTCAAGCTGTAATGAAAACAATATCTAAAATTAAAGATACAGTTATGTAATCAAGAACAATATGTAATCAATTATGTAATCAAGAACAATATGTTGTTTTGTCTATCATAGTTAAGGTCATTTAAATAAAACTACTTGAAAACATTATATATATCTTTATTCTCATACAGCCAAATACAATGGTACAGAGAAAAATAACAACATAATAATAACATAACAAGACTTTTTACAAAATATACATAGGTTAAGGAACATCAGTGGGTAAGCCAGGAGTACAACAGATCTTATTGATATGTTTGATAAATATACATAATTTTCGTAACAGCGATTGTTTTTTGGTAGATAGAAGTTCAAAGAATTTGACAACATTATGTCTTTTCATAAAATATTTTGGAAGAAGCTGCTTGCGTTTATCGTTTAAAGAGGAACACTCTAAAACATAGTGGTATTCATCGCCTAATTTCTGACAATTACATAAATTACAGTACCTGTTTTCTCTATCAATATTTCTCCATCTACCGGTTTCAATCGGTAGATAGTGATTTGTTGTCCTAAATCTACACAGTCTGATTGCATCACCTATATTTAAAATATTGAAATATTCCTCGAATTCGAATTTGGTTTTAAAAATCCTATAATTTAATGCTTTTGAAGAATCTGACAGAGATGTTTGCCAATTCTGTACAAACTGATCTATCAATCGCTGTTTCACAACACATTTTAACCATTCTTTATTATTAACATTTTCTGTTTCCCATATATATGTAAATCCACACTCATTTAGAATTGTTCTGATAAAATAAACCCAATTTAAATTAGTATCATTTTCATTCAAATTTCTAGAAAGCCTATAAAATACATTTGAAAATTTAGCCTGCTTACCACTTAAAAGTCTTGCCCAGTATGAAATTGTCCTTACTTTTATATCAATATCAATTGGATACCTGCCTAGCTCACCATAAACCATATAGTTTGGAGTAGAGGACTTTAAATTTAAAAGTATTTTGCAGAATTTCAAGTGAACTCGTTCTAGTACTTCATTTTTGCCAAATCCCCAGACCTCGCAACCATATAAGAGAATAGGTTTTATCATTTTATCAAAGAGATCTAGATGGATTTTCACTGATAATTTATATAACCTTCCCATTTTAAGAACTTCGTACATTGCCTTAAGCGCTTTGTCAGAAAGATGCTTTTTAGTAACATCAAAATTACATGTTTTTGTAAAAATGACCCCTAAATAATTAAATTGTTTGACTATTTCGATATCAACGTTTTTATAGGTGAATTTGAGATTTTGTCGTAGTTTTCCAAATCCAAATACCATTATTTTTGTTTTGTTCACATTCACCTTCATTTTCCAATTGTCACAATATTCACCAAAAGCATTTAATTGTACTTGAAGATCTTCAGCTGATTCAGCTAATAAAATTGTGTCATCGGCATATAACATTACAAATATTTTTAGATAAATTTCAAGTTCAGTTTCTAACTCGTCGGTGATACTTTTTAAACCAACTATATCTTTTGTCAGCAAAATTTTTTCTAGATCATTAAGAAATAATGAAAAAAGAAAAGGGGACAGGTTTTCCCCTTGTCTAACCCCAATTTCACAGTTAAAATATCCTGTAGTGTGATTTTTATATGAGATACATGACTTAACACTGGTATACATATTGAATATAATATTATACATTTTACCATTTATGTTGTTAAGTAATAATTTGTGAAAAAGGCAATCTCTCCATACTCTGTCAAAGGCTTTTTCAAAATCAATAAATGCACAATATAATTTCTTCTTTTTTGACTTTAAGATTTGAAATAGTGTAAATATAGAGAAAATATTATCTAGTGTTGAATAACTTTGCCTGAAACCATTTTGATTTTCTTTAAGTATCATGAATTCTTCAGTATAATCATTTAATTTTGCATTCAGTATCGCAGTGAACAGTTTCCCAAAACAACTAACTATTGTGATTGGTCTATAATTCATTGGGTCTTTAACATCGCCTTTGTTTTTATAAATTGGCTTAATAATCCCATTTAACCAACTTTGAGGTAATACACCTGTGTCAAAAATTATATTAAAAAGTTTTTCATAAATATGAATGAAACGATTTGATGTGGATTTAATGTACTCATTTATAATTTCATCTTCCCCACAAGCTTTATTATTCTTTAAATTTTTTATACATTTGAAAATTTCATTCTGAGAAATATACCCATTAATATGTACATTAGAGTCATTTGGAAGTTCATTTTGTAGTGTCGTTGACTGTTGTTCATCGAGTCCTTTCGTATTTAAATCTTTAAAAAATTCATATAAGGTATTGATTTCAATATTTCAGAAAAGAATAGGTCACCAACTTTGAAGATATGTTCAAAATGAACTGGAAATCTTTTATTTCAAAGTTAGAAAATTGGTTTCATCACATTCCCTCTCCCTTTACCCTCAGTTCCAAAATGTATTTCCTAATAAGCCCTCCTAATATCAAAATGTCTCATTATTGTTTGACACTATAAATCATCTAAACGTAAAAGAAAAAAGTGGGTATTTAACCTCTATATTGTGATCTTGTGACCTTAATTAAAGATGGGAAACCTAATAATAAGAATATCATCTTATAAAAGTGTGAAGAGGTCGTAACATTTTCTTCCAACACATATTGTCTCTAAAGGAAATGCAAAAGTGAAAGCCTGACTTCCTTTGTTACTGTTATTGATTCCATAGCTTAGACGAATCTTCCGCTAAAATTAATCGCAGCACAGTTAGTTACATGTTACAAACTTGACACATATTGATAAACGAACAGATCTCAAATAAAAAAACAACATTTTGAATAAAATGACAATGAAATTGGACATTTAGTCAATTATAGGGTTTTCTTCTATTTTAGAAATTATTGTATTTCAATTAATTATAGCAAAAATACGATATCGGTTAATATATACTTTTAGTAAAAGCAAACTAATCATTTAAATCAGATACAAGACCTGCTGTTTATGACGACAATGCGAGAATAAATACATTAAACCGTGACATCATGATAATGTTAATCTGACTTCATTTAATTTGATTTTTCTTTTTTTATTGTAATAGTGCATACATAATGCCGTCTTAATGCATACGTTATACCGTCTGAATGCATACGTTATACCGTCTGAATGCATACATGATACTGTCTTAATGCATACGTTATACCGTCTGAATGTATACACGATACTGTCTTAATGCGAGGTAATTAACCATTGTAATACCTAATGCAATGTCTTCCTTCAATTTATCGCTATAACTGTGTAAATGATGAGATATAAAGATAAATCCCTTTATCCTTAGAATATACGTATTCCTCATACTCACTAAGTTTCATTGTTGATGTCTTGTCAGTACAGATAACACTTTAAATTATTGAATCTGTCATTGACGGCCGTTTGAGAACCAAACTTTATGAGAAGAGAGTGATTTCAATTTTCCCATTGGGGACTTTCCATTTATATGAAGTAGCCTTCCAGCAGCAATTGTCTACGTAGTATATATCTCTGAGTTAATACGATATCCAATAGTTTGTGTTTCCTGTCAAGACTTCCTTGATAGAGGATTACTACTAGCTAGAAAGCTACAGAACCAAGGATTAATAGTGGTAAAGCTGACGTCTTCACTAGCCATCATGACTTGTTCAACCGTAGTGAAACGTCTGGATCACAGAGGACCATGAATATGTTCTGTTTGACCTAGTCAAATTCTGTTCTGTTCTGTTTGACCTAGCCAAATTCTGTTCTGTTCTGTTTGACCTAGTCAAATTCTGTTCTTTTCTGTTTGACCTAGTCAAATTCTGTTCTGTTCTGTTTGACCTAGTCACATTCTGTTCTGTTCTGTTTGACCTAGTCAAATTATGTTCTGTTCTGTTTGACCTAGTCAAATTCTGTTCTGTTCTGTTTGACCTAGTCAAATTCCCTTCTTTCCTCGTTCATGATTTATCGCTATGGTTTTTATTGAGATTCGTGTTGCTCAATCTTTACTTTTTGTGTAGTGTTTGAGAATCATTCTTTGTCTTTTTGTTCTTTTCTGTTGGCCATTTCATTTTCTCTCCTACTGCTATTTACGACTTCTGATTACAACTTTGGTATCTTCAATCTTGTCTTGCTAAGTTTAATGCGAAGGTAGAACAATGGAGCAAGATTAAATTAAAAAAAATTATGGTATTGTGAACAAGTCTTTGTAGAGCTACGTCATGAGGCGTGATAGATTCCAGACTCATTTCTAATCTACTACCTGTTTAGACGTACACACATATTCGCAGAGGATGTCTTAGTTGCTATGGTAACCACAATCATCTTATCTCCGGCTTGTAGTGCAAAGCACAGTTCCAAGGCTACTATTAATAATAACCTTTATATATTAGGCAAAACCTTTATATACGTCAAGCATGTTATATTTACCTACACATGTCTTCCTTTCTGTCTTTAATGCATACAATCTGAGTGCAATTTCTAAGCATAGCTAAAATTAGTTTTTTGCCATATGCTTTTGATATAACTAAATTAAGGTACGGGATATAATATGTAAGCCTTGGATCACAGTCCCAGATCGTCCCATCTGTGTATGATTTAAAATACTGAGGTAGATTGCTTTCAAATTAAAACCACATGTGCATATGCCATCATCAATGTCTGAGATTTGTAAATTATTTTAAAAATGGAATTTATATAGTTCCAAATATGGAGAATAATCGATTGCACAACAAAGGCACATGATTGGAATAATATACAAAAGTAAAGTCAAAATTGTTCTGTTTTGTAGATAATATTTAATCGTTTTGTCTCCGGATATTGCTGAAATAATTTTGTTATTACCCTTATTGGAAGATATCACTACTTTTCAATGTGCTGCAAGAATACATCTACTGCTTTTGCATTCGCGTTTTTCAATCTTGCCATTAATTTATTGTATTTTATGTCCGAAACAAGTATTACAACTGTCACGTGATCATATCAAAGACATATTATATAAAGAGGAAATTATTGTATAACGTCTACTACTTTCCATCTCATCGAAAGAAAAAAAATTCAAATGTGTAACTGGTTCAAGTCTATAAAAGTCAGTTTTGTTATTTTATTTTTAGAAAATTCAATAATAATTCTATCCATAAAAGCCAAATTTAATTTGTTGGCAATATACCTAAAATTAAACATTTTTAATTACTAAAGTATTTTAATCAAAATGCTTTAGTACAATGTTTCAAAATCTAGAAATATATAGATCAAACGAATTTATAGGTCATATGCTTTTAATTTTAATCTAGTAATCCGAAATACTTCAAATGATCATATATGTCTTTGATTGCTAAACACAATACCTGTATTATAATATTCTATGCCAGACGTGTGTAATCTCTAGTAACCTGAAGAAATATTGTATATTTATAAATGGTATATTGATATAAGGGATCTGACCACAACCTTCATATCTGGAAAATTACCGTATAAATATACTCATATACTTGGTAGAAGTTTTATATTTAAAATAATAATTTTAATGCAGATTGAATTAATAAATAACATCTTTTTACAACAAATTGGAGATAACAATATAGGTTATTCTATATAAAGTAGTATATTTTGACAGCACTCTTTATGCCTTTTGATTTTCTCCCCTGAAATACTTTTAAGCTATTTTAATCGTTTTAGTTCCATCGTACCCGATGAAGGTTATTCCAGCAATGTGTCGTACACACTAACGTTAATGCTATTTACTACCATTGTGCTTTCCCCTTTTTATTAGTTCCCGAGGGTATAACAAACCCAGTATGGAGTGCTTGGGCACTGACATGGTTGACATATTTGTTATTCTTATCATAATTAACAGTTCCTAAATAATGTAATTATTATTCAAGCAAAAGTTCAGTGGAGCAGGGAATGCTTACTCTTTCGGAACACACGCATTAACCCCCGGTTTTTAGTGGGGTTCGTGTTGCGTAACCTTTAGTTTTCTGTGTGGTGTTTTGTAGATAATTGTTTCTTAATACCTACCATGCATTGTTAACCTTTGCAGACTTTGGCTTTTTGTTCAGGCCATTTTGTCTTTCATGTACCTAAAGTATTTTGCTTTCCAATATGTTGACTTGGAGCATGTCTGATGAGGGCTCTACCAGAGACACGGCGTGTTCACTAAATTAGATATATACCCTTTTACCACATATTTCGTTTACCTGAAAGTGTTGTTGTGACTACAAGATATTGGTATGAAAGCGTTAGGTAACTTTTTTGTATAATTTACATTGAATTCCTCTTTGAACGGCAACGTACAATACACAGAGTCGTTCACTTTAACTGGTTCGTGTTATCCAAATGGATAACTTTCGGGTTTATTTTAACGAGCATAATCTCGTCATTGAATATAGAAAATAAACGTACTCGAGATAAACAGAAAATACGCATTGCATTCCAGAGAAGAGAACAAAACATCACAATTAGAATGAAAACAAGTACAGCAACAACATTAACACACAGGAAGGATCGTACGATAGCTATCTCACGTTCGTCAGACCTATCGATAAATTATTAAAACATTATTTAGTAAAATTAATGATCTGTACAAATTACGTGATACATATATCTGATTACAGTATATGCTTATGTTGACACGTATTAATAACGCTATTAAAAGTACATATATTACTTCCAAACGTGTTTAATATGTAAATATTTAAATGTGTAAAAGCTGTCCTTTTCCAACTTTATTTTATTTAGCACTCAGCTTCAACCATGCATTCGATCTGCTATTGTAATATTCTAATACATGTAGTAATAAAAACGTAGATATTAAATTTAGTGCGCACGACGCGTTTCTGGAATAACCTTTATCAGATACGCTCAAAATCGAAAGATTGGAAAGCCAACTAATTTAAAGTTTTGGGAGCAATAAAACCAAAGGGCATACACAGGAGAGCAAAAATCGGCTACGGTCACCTATGCCTGGGGAGGAGAACCATAGTATTTTTCCATATGAGTAACATGGCGTGTCTTATAAGAAGCAGGAACGCTTAATCCTTTCGGTTTTCTCTAATGTTTATTTTTCAGTAATATAGCGAATATGTGCAGGCTTTTTGTTCATACACCCTTCTGATTATTTGCCAATATTGTTCTAGAAATTGGGAAGTGAGAATCAGAAACCCATTAACATTCTGAATTCCATCACAATTCCATGTATGTCTGATACCATGATATATATTTAAATGCGATTTGTGTTGTTGAAATTCAATATAATCTACCCGAGTTGTTTATCATTCTTGGTAGATTTGTCCATCATCACCCTCAATATAAACTACCCGAGTTGTTTATTATTGTTGTTAGATTTGTCCATCATCACCCTCAATATAAACTACCCGAGTTGTTTATTATTGTTGTTAGATTTGTCCATCATCACCCTCAGTATAAACTACCAGAGTTGTTTATTATTGTTGTTAGATTTGTCCATCATCACCCTCAGTATAAACTACCAGAGTTGTTTATTATTGTTGTTAGATTTGTCCATCATCACCCTCAGTATAAACTACCCGAGTTGTTTATTATTGTTGTTAGATTTGTCCATCATCACCCTCAATATAAACTACCCGAGTTGTTTATTATTGTTGTTAGATTTGTCCATCATCACCCTCAATATAAACTACCCGGGTTGTTTATTATTCATGGTAGATTTGTCCATCATCACCCTCAATATAAACTACCCGAGTTGTTTATTATTGTTGTTAGATTTGTCCATCATCACCCTCAATATAAACTACCCGAGTTGTTTATTATTGTTGTTAGATTTGTCCATCATCACCCTCAATATAAACTACCCGGGTTGTTTATTATTGTTGTTAGATTTGTCCATCATCACCCTCAATATAAACTACCCGAGTTGTTTATTATTGTTGTTAGATTTGTCCATCATCACCCTCAGTATAAACTACCAGAGTTGTTTATTATTCATGGTAGAAGTGTCCATCATCACCCATTCATTTACTAATCTAAACAAATTGTTTGTTGTGGTATGTGTTGTAAAGACTATGGGAAAACTGGACAAATTGGCAGGTTGTCAAGCCAATAAGAATCAGAAGATTACATTTTTTTAATATTGATTCTGATTAATTTTGGCTCAGATTCTAGAGAAATAGAGAAGTAGAATTGAAAACAGGTCTCAAGGCTGTGGATATTTCAATGTGCAATGGCCTTTCGAACGAAATTTGCCACGATTTTTAACGTTCATGATTTGTTATTGTAAATTGACAATACAAGATATGACCGGGGTGTCATATTTACCTGAATATTTATTTGTATAATAAGTAATTAATTGAGTTATTAATAATATATCACTTATGTACCAGAACCAGAATCAGGTATGGGATGTTAATAGAATTTATATGTAAATAATAATATTTTAATTGTTATTTGAAGTTGTATTGCCAAAAGTTAACAGACTTTAAGTTAATAGATTAAGAAGACTTTTTCATCGTCAAAATACAGATTATGATAAACGACATGAGGGCCAATATTTTTTCAGATAAACATTTGGTTAAAAAGTCAAGTCGGCATGTTTCGGACAGAATCTTGGTTGGTTTAATTTTACCAGAAATGCAGTACATTGTTCATTATATAGGGACCGTCGCGGTCGTGATTGTATGGTAGTTGGGTTTATAACTACATATGCAATCAGTGACTATCACCACTAATGTTGCGAGTTCGAATCCTGCTCATGCGAGGTGTTCTCTATACAACATTATGTGATAAAGCTTGTCAGTGACTTGCGGCAGGTCGTTGGCTTTCTCTGCGTACTCAGGTTTCCTCCACAAATAAAACTGACCGCCACGAAATAACTGAAATATTGTTGAAAAGCGCTAAGCACCATACACTCTTCTCCATTGTTAATTATATGTTACTAATTTGCATTTCTAGTCTGCATAATTTTGTTACTAAGAAAATAATAAAATAGAATAGTAAGGCAAATGGTCGAATTGATCTTTTGAGGTGCATTACAAAGGCTTACGATTCCAACAGTAAAAGGCTATTATTCATAAACACCGGAATAGCATAATAGTCTCTAAAGCAGCATATTGGGTACGAACTTGAACGATCATGTATTTGTGTGTTAGGGGTATCGAATTTGCCTCTCTTTACGATTTTGATATTTGATTTTGGAATTGGTATTTTTTGTTTTTCTCTTTATTCGTAACTAGCAACCAGTTTCTGCCTAACATTAAATGACCCTGTCATAATCTATTGTCCACTGTCAGCATTGCAGGTGGTCTTTTTAGTAAATTTGTGAAGGTGTTGTGGTTTAAACCCATTTAGTGGCTTTGCATTCCATTAGCGGTGTAAGCCTGTTATAGTTTTGAAGACCTTATTCGAATTTTCATAAAATCCTCTGGTTTTGTCTTTGTATTGTCTTGTGGTTTGAGGTGAGTCAGAGATATTTTTCTTTATTGTGTCTGGGGGAAAATTGCTGACGAACATTGTACCATTATCTATATTGGAGGAGTAGTATTAATAATATAAGTATTCCCAGTGTCATGTTCTATGAATTTTGTTACCTCGAAATTAAATTCTTTTTTTAATGTTAAATCTAAAATACTAAAGAATTCCTTATAGACTATACAGTTGTCTGTGATTTCAAGTTGTGCCAAAGTGTGTTATGACATCAAGTGCTATTAGAAACATTAATATCATTTAAGTTTTATGTAAACGTAATTATGTATAAAAGTGCTATAATCCTCAAAAATAACCTAAAATATAGATGTTTTTACTATGTCTTTATGAGCTGTCATGTACCTCTTAAAGCTGACCTGTATAAATTTATACAAAGGATTAAAAAGTAACAAAATTGTGTTTCGAGACCTTGGTGCTATATATCAAACCCATTATAATTCAACTACGTCAGTTTTAAGTATGTGCAACGATATAAAACTACAAAAATACGTTTTATGCAAATATGTATTTTATTTTTTACGTCGAAGAAATGAATCTAATATATACTATTTCAAGTAGGAGATGACAAGCTCTGGTTTTCACATAAAGATCGCACTTTAAATGACTACCTCATAGTGAGAAACCTCGTGGAGGGCATTACAGATTGTTATCGCTACTTATCAATGTTATCATCTTAATTCATAATTCTCTTTTTTATTAAAGTCGTGACATTTTATTTTTTGTATTTAAACTACCGAATTAAATACTCTCCACCATTTAGACGATTTTTCTTATATTAACAATAAGTTTCATTGAAAACAAAATCAATTTTGAATTTATTAATAGAAAAAAAATTCAATGGAGAGACTTCATTATCAAACTGTGAGTTTTAATTTTGTTAGTAATTAAATAATTATATAAGGGTGTCATAATAGTGAGTGAAAATGAAACTCTTTTTCACTTCCATGTTAAGAATGTTAAAAATGTATACGTCTTTTCCCGGTGTCACGCCACGATATAGCTGAAATACTGCTAAGGTTGGCGTTAAACACCAATCAATCGATTTGCCCGTTGTCTAGCAGTTTTCCCTTTTTAAGCTTTTAAGTAAATACCGTTGGTAAACCATACTCACAAAACATTATTGATTTTAAAAACATATTATATGTTACTTAATTAAGGTTTAATACCATGCAATTAATAATGTCCAGTATATTTAATCCTTCCTGATCGAACTGAAGCTATGCCATGTTATAAAGGAGTCCATTTTATGATTTATTACGAGATATATAGGTAAAATGCCAATTAGAGGCCGACACTAAATAAACACGACGGGTGTCACTAGTGGAGCAGGAACTGCTTACCCTTCCGGAGCACCTGAGTGCACCCCCGGTTTTTAATGTGGTTCGTGTTACTCGATCTTTAGTTTGTCCTTTTGTACTTTTTCTTTTAGGCATTGTGTCGTCTGTTCTTCTTCGATATACGAATTCTGATTACCTCCCTTTGGTATCTTTAAACTCTTCTTACAAATCGGATAGACAAAACAACACAAGAGAAGCACAGAATTAATAAGAAATAAAATATAGATAAAGATTCTCCCAACAAAACGGGTATAGCAATCCTTAGGACATAAATAGGATAGCCAAACTTCACCCCTAGTTTTTAGTGTGGTTCGTGTTACACGATCTTTAGTCTTATGTGTATGTTTTGTAGATCGTTGTTTGTCCTTTTGTACTTTTTCCTTTGGCCATTGTGTTGTCTGTTCTTTTTCGATATACAAATTCTGATTACCCCTTTGGTGTCTTCAAACTCTTCTTTGTCTCAGAAAGTCTTGGTAACTAGAACTTGGTCTAAACTAGCTCATTTACTAGGATGCGTACAACATTTATGCAATAGATACAGGAATAGAACTACTCTATTGAAAATGGAAAATTTACCATTTGAAAACTACCATTTTCTTGGTAATAATACATTGTAGAACTCAACTGTCCTTTTCTGTCACATTCAGGAAATAGGTCAGGATATTACAATTTGACACGACTGTGATAAAATGGGCATGATTGGAAATGTAAATCTATGGATAATATTGTGAACTGTCTGAGTGACCAGTAATGATACTGGCGATATATTTATTCGTCGTGTATTCGACTGCCTTATAGTTTGCATTCTTATTGAAAATTAGGCTTAATGGGGAATACTTAAGCACATTCTGAGCACATAGTCTCACTCTCGATTTGCGTTGGAATTCCTGTGATTATATTGTCTATCTGAATTTTTATATGTTAAAATTTTCTATCAGACTGGTGTTGGACATTTTCTTACTAGATGAAACTCTGAGTTAAACGTGCACGCTTGTTGATGGCAACTATTATTTTATAATATAATAATTATGAAATGTTTAGTGCAGAGAGAATAAATTTAATATAGAGTATGCATGTTTAACTATGTAACTAGTGCATATCATCGCCTAAGTTGTAAGTTCGATTTCAAACCTATGTGTGGTATATTTTGAAACAGCTTTATAGGAATTTGGTGATTTATTATTTCCTTCACCACTAAACTGACCGCCACGATATAACTCACATAATCTTGAAAGTGGTGTTGAAAATAAAGGTCGGAAGACACCGAAGGGGCAAACAGAAGTCATAATTCAAATAAGGACGGACAAGACAATGGTAAAAAACACTAGAAAGACAAAATAATGATTGAATAACACAGACACAAATTCACAATGAAGACCATGAGGTGTCCAAATGAGAATACGACCATGGAGAACTAAAGCAAGAAGCAGACCATGGAGAACTAAAGCAAGAAGACGACCACGGAGAACTAAAGCCAGAATACGACTATGGAGAACGAAAGCCAGAAGACGACCACGGAGAACTAAAGCAAGAAGCAGACCATGGAGAACTAAAGCCAGAAGACGACCACGGAGAACTAAAGCCAGAATACGACTATGGAGAACTAAAGCCAGAAGACGACCATGGAGAACTACAGCTAGAAGACGACCATGGAGAACTAAAACCAGAAGATGACCATGGAGAACTAAAGCCAGAAGAGGACCACGGAGTAAGAAGACGACCATGATGGAGAACTAAAGCCAGAAGACGACCATGGAGAACTGAAGCCAGAAGACGACCATGGAGAACTAAAGCCCAGAATACGACTATGGAGAACTAAAGCCAGAAGACGACCACGGAGAACTAAAGCCAGAAGACGACCACGGAGAACTAAAGCCAGAATACGACTATGGAGAACTAAAGCAAGAAGACAACCATGGAGAACTAAAGCAAGAAAACGACCACGGAGAACTAAAGCCAGAATACGACCATGGAGAACTAAAGCAAGAAGACGACCACGGAGAACTAAAGTCATAATACGACCATGGAGAACTAAGGCAAGAAGACGACCACGGAGAACTAAAGTCAGGATACGACCATGGAGAACCCAAGCAAGACGACGACAACGGAGAACTAAACCCAGAAGACGACCACGGAGAACTAAAGCAAGAAGACGACTGTGGAGAACTAAAGCCAGAAGACGACCACGGAGAACAAAAGCCAGAATACGACCACGGAGAACTAAAGCAAGAAGACGACCACGGAGAACAAAAGCCAGAATACGACCATGGAGAGCTAAAGCAAGAAGACGACCACGGAGAATTAAAGCCAGAATACCACTATGGAGAACTAAGGCCAAAAAACGACCACGGAGAACTAATGCCAGAATACGACCATGGAGAACTAAAGCAAGAAGACGACCACGGAGAACAAAAGCAAGACGACGACCATGGAGAACTAAAGCAAGAAGACGACAACGGAGAACTAAAGCAAGAAGACGACCACGGAGAACTAAAGCAAGAAGACGACTATGGAGAACTAAATCAAGAAGACGACCACAGAGTATCCAAGTCAGAAGACGAACACAGAATATCAAGTCAAAATGCAAGCAGACATTTTTCCTGTAATGCGTGTTATGTGCTTTGTTCTTCGTCGTTCTGTGTTTTGTACCCAATGACGCCTCTGTCTGGATTTTCCATTCTTGATTGCCCCTTCAGTTCATTTCTCTAAAGTGGTGCCTTGTCGCTGGATTTTCCATTCTTGGTTGCCTGTTCGGTTGTGTTCTTTAAAATTGTGCTTTTATCTCTAAATTTTCCATTCTTGATTGTCCCTTCGGTTGATTTCTCTAACATTTATTTATAACGCCGCTAGAAGTATTTTCATTGATTGCTTCATAGTTATTTTTTTGCCGGTTTTAACTTTTATATTGAGTTTATTCATTATGTCTATATCTAAATAAAAGAATGCGCCAATGACTGAATGAAATGTTTGTATAAATGAATGTCATACCTAGATTATGACATTGTACCATTTCTACCTTTGATGTGGTCTTATATATTTTGTCTTTTAATCAAATGACTAATTTTTTGATGTGGGCCTTAATATAAAATGAAAATACTATGATTGTAGCAAATAAAAGAATGTGTTGAAAGTGTCCAGGATTGAATATATAGAAGTATCAATATTTTAAAAATTAAAGCGCTATAAACACTTTTTAAAAGTATACATATATTAATCATAACAGTAAATAAAAATCCAAAAGTAGCTCATTAAATAATTTTATAGCTGCAATAAAGTAAACAAACTGCTTGTTTGGTAATGATTGGTTCTAGGGGTTAATAAAAGGTTCATTTTGCAAAACTCAGAGACGGTATGAACAAACGCAGTCACCCGAACCGCAAATGTCGCTCGTCTTGAACTGACCTTTATTATATGAATAGCATTTCCTTCTTAAATTATATATATATATTGGCGGGGGATCTTTAAACCTATTGTTATAACAAAAGAAATCCGCTAGGTTGAGCGGAGATATTATACGCACCAGTAACCATTGTGGTATATAATTCGTTTATAATAATTTCATAAGTATATGTAGGATCACAATAGGCAGTAAAAAGTATAAGTGGTTGTATCGGAAAAACAAAGTGTAATACACAGAATGGTTGATTAAGAGAAGTAAAGCGCTATATAGTCTCATATTCAATGACGGATTGTCTATCATAGCACGAAACTTTTGAAATTATAATACATTAGGACAAAGAAGGAATATTAATGGAAACTTATATTAAATATCAGGAGAATTAATATATAATTTAGTGAATTTGAATATAAATTTGAAGACATTCATACAAGTAATGATTTTCGTACAGAGATTGGATTATTTGTAATTGTAGGAATTGAATAGCTTAGACCATAATTTTACCAAAGATATCTTAGAAAAACTGGACAAAGATGTTGTGACAGAAGATATTCTAGAGAAACTCCTCGTCATACACATGAGGAAAACTAGCTGTGTAAACGCACGGACCATCAAGGTCGCTGAAGCACCTATATCACGTACCCATAGCCTTACCGATGCTATTGATCCACGACATGATGTATCTATCAACAGCGCAGGAAGCACCATTAGCCGAAAAAGTGAACCAGACATGCGCAAATGGTCAAAGAAAGGAGGACTTGGCTCAACTAATTCGGATGATGTTTGGGGAGAAGTGGAAAAATATCAAAGAGCGGTAAGTATTTTAGTTAATCTTGATCCCATCTTTGGTTTTTTTTGTTTTTGTTTTTGGTTATTTTATTAGGTTTAGTTTTTGCACAAGGTAATTGTTGATCAACCCTATCTATTACAAGTGTGTATAAATAAAATATTGCTAAAAGTGGCGTTAGACACCATAAACCAATCCAAACGTATAAATATGTAGTTGGGCTACTTTATTGAGTATAGGTTATTATATAGATATGTAGACCGTGTTTTTAGCACTCCCACAAAAAATTAATATAATATATTAAATATCCAATGAGTATTATTACTACCTATCATTAGTATAACGTACCTACACACAAGGGGAAAAATAACATCAAACGATGAAATCAATGTGCAATCTAGGTTGAAATCAAGTAATATAAATCACCCTATAATGATATACGTGTATCTAATTTATAAAACTGTAGAAATATCCATATTGATAGCTACATAAAAATCGTATAAATTATACCTAATAAATGTTGCAATATTGCTTTTTCTATTACAAAATGCATGTGTCAATGAGTTTTGATTTAGCTAGGCCACATTCAAAAGTAAGAATTCCATATTTGTTTCGATATGTACTCTCTTTGTTGCTAAAATTTGAAAAGACGAGCAACATAAAGTTTGAAACATGACAGAAAGGAAATACCAATAAAAAAAATAATGCTATGTCATTGTTTTAAGCATTAAAAGATATTATATGAAATTAAATCATTTAAGTACAAAAAAAAATGTAAAACCCATACTTTCAGAATTTTTATTTAGTATTAATTAACTTCAATAATATTTAGTCTGTCGTGATAAAAGAAAATTGATCAAAACCTTTATTATATAACTTCAAAGAAAATTAAACAGAGTTAAAGTCTTAATAACAAATGTATGATATTATCAGCAAATTATATCTATATGACGAAATTAAATAATCACATTTGATAATTAAAATACAGTTAACAATTTGCTTCAAACCACAGCCGAGATATCTTATGAAAATGTCAAAGCATTGTATTATGATTGTATACAGCTTTGGTTCACACAGGACAAAGGGTCGAAGTAATGGTATCGGCTATGATCTTAACCCCACGGTTATAAGTGCATCAGTATCATACAAGGTACGTTGTACTACACTGTTGTCATTGGTTGTTGGCTTACATCTAGTTTTCAATTGTAGTAAAATTTTGTGTCTATAAATGAATCAAGGTTTTTGGCCAATAAAACTAATCTAAGCATGCCATTGTTTACTGAAGTGCCTTTACCAAGCTAGGAAAACACGCAGTCATGTATTTGTGTCAAGGGTATCGATTTTGTCTCTGTCTATTGGATTCTAGAATGAGAGGTCATGTATTTGTGTATTTGTGTGTTAGAGGTCATGTATTTGTGTGTTAGGAGTATCGATTTTTGTCTCTGTCTATTGGATTCTAGAATGAGAGGTCATGTATTTGTGTGTTAGAGGTCATGTATTTATGTGTTAGAGGTCATGTATTTATGTGTTAGAGGTCATGTATTTGTGTGTTAGAGGTCATGTATTTATGTGTTAGAGGTCATGTATTTATGTGTTAGAGGTCATGTATTTATGTGTTAGAGGTCATGTATTTGTGTGTTAGAGGTCATGTATTTGTGTGTTAGAGGTCATGTATTTGTGTGTTAGAGGTCATGTATTTATGTGTTAGAGGTCATGTATTTATGTGTTATAGGTCATGTATTTGTGTGTTAGAGGTCATGTATTTATGTGTTAGAGGTCATGTATTTATGTGTTAGAGGTCATGTATTTATGTGTTAGAGGTCATGTATTTGTGTGTTAGAGGTCATGTATTTGTGTGTTAGAGGTCATGTATTTGTGTGTTAGAGGTCATGTATTTATGTGTTAGAGGTCATGCATTTATGTGTTAGAGGTCATGTATTTGTGTGTTAGAGGTCATGTATTTATGTGTTAGAGGTCATGTATTTGTGTGTTAGAGGTCATGTATTTATGTGTTAGAGGTCATGTATTTATGTGTTAGAGGTCATGTATTTGTGTGTTAGAGGTCATGTATTTATGTGTTAGAGGTCATGTATTTATGTGTTAGAGGTCATGTATTTATGTGTTAGAGATGTCGAGTTTGCCTCTTTCTACGATTTTTCTAATGGATTTTTGAACTATTCCGACAAAGTGATATTCTTTGTTTTTCATTCTATTCATCATTTGAAGCATTTAATTAATTATAATATATAAGTCTTTTTGGAATTTATAACTTCTCAGTGCAATTCTGAACAAATCAATTTCCTTGTGAGTTTATTTATCATTGAAATCAATTATATGGCATCACCACGACATTATATTTTCCTTGGTATAAAATGTTAAAAAAGGAAATACATGTAATGCATTGCATTGTCCGTCTTTCTTCAATTTACGGCGTCTGATTACCTTTAGTATATTCACACTTTTCTCACATTCTATCTTAAGATATACGTTTGTAGCTATAGCATAATGGAATTGTCATGGTAATCTGTTACAACCATATTCACAACTTAAAATTCAAAATTAACATTATTTTTAACATTTTACAATAATCAGATCCTTTTCTGAAGAGAAAGTAGATAAGACCAATTTTACCAATAACACAAACAAGAAGAACACTTATGTATACACCATAAATATATGGACGTGGTTTATGCCGTACATTGCGTCATATGACAGCGCCGAAAAGAAACAAAGCGAACTGCAATATTTCATTTTAAAGAAAAGGACACTAGTCGATTGACATCATAAAGAATAAAATATTAAACAAAATGTATGTTATACTCATTGTTACCAGATTTCACCATCATATTAACGCGTGTGGTGCAGAAAAAGGGTAGTTTGTATTCTGTAGACATTCATTAAAGAATTCAATAAGATTTATGTTATAATTTTTATTGAAAATTGATACAACTGTGATAATAAATCTCATCATTCTGAATACAGAATAATATTTCATGACTATATATGAAAATAACGTGGAATATATTGATAAGAAAACTTGCTACTTGTCTATAGATAGCATAACTATCATACTCTTGTTTATAGATAGCATATCTATCATACTACTTGTCTACATATAGCATAACTATCATACTACTTGTCTATAAAGATAGCATAACTATCATACTACCTGTCTATAGATATCATAACTATCATACTACTTGTCTATAAAGATAGAATAACTATCATACTACCTGTCTATAGATATCATAATTATCATATTACCTGTCTATAGATATCATACTACTTGTCTATAAAGATATCATAACTATCATACTACCTGTCTATAGATATCATAACTATCATACTACCTGTCTATAGATATCATAACTATCATACTACTTGTCTATAAAGATAGCATAACTATCATACTACTTGTCTATAGATAGCATAACTATCATACTACCTGTCTATAGATAGCATAACTATCATAATACTTGTCTATAAATATAGCATAACTATCATACTACTTGTCTATAGATAGCATAACGATCATAATACTTGTCTATAAATATAGCATAACTATCATACTACTTGTCTATAGATATCATAACTATCATACTACTTGTCAATAGATAGCATAACTATCATACTACTTGTCTATAAAGATAGCATAACTATCATACTAATTGTCTATAGATAGCATAACTATCATACTACCTGTCTATAGATAGCATAACTATCATAATACTTGTCTATAAATATAGCATAACTATCATACTACTTGTCTATAGATATCATAACTATCATACTACTTGTCTATAGATAGCATAACGATCATAATACTTGTTTATAAATATAGCATAACTATCATACTACTTGTCTATAGATATCATAACTATCATACTACTTGTCAATAGATAGCATAACTATCATACTACTTGTCTATAGATATCATAACTATCATACTACTTGTCTATAGATAGCATAACTATCATACTACTTGTCTATAGATAGCATAACTATCATAATACTTGTCTATAAATATAGCATAACTATCATACTACTTGTCTATAGATATCATAACTATCATACTACCTGTCTATAGATATCATAATTATCATATTACTTGTCTATAAATATAGCATAACTATCATACTACTTGTCTATAGATAGCATAACTATCATAATACTTGTCTATAAATATAGCATAACTATCATACTACTTGTCTATAAAGATAGCATAACTATCATACTACTTGTCTATAAAGATAGCATAACTATCATACTACTTGTCTATAAAGATAGCATAACTATCATACTACTTGTCTATAAAGATAGCATAACTATCATACTACTTGTCTATAAAGATAGCATAACTATCATACTACTTGTCTATAAAGATAGCATAACTATCATACTACTTGTCTATAAAGATAGCATAACTATCATACTACTTGTCTATAAAGATAGCATAACTATCATACTACTTTTCTATAGATAGCATAACTATCATACTACTTGTCTATAGATAGCATAACTATCATACTACTTTTCTATCGATAGCATAGCTATCATAAATGACACGTGAACATTTTTCAAAGACATTATTCCTACAAAAAGGAACTTGCCAAAATACAGGATCAATTTTAAATAATAGATCTACTACCCTGAACTATTTGTTACCTACGTCTATGTAGAGAAGGATTAAATACTTTGAAACTAATTCTTTTAGATTAACTGTGAAGTATTTAAATTTAATATTTCCCCCCAAAGTCTTAAAAGTGAGGAACATCATTCCCCCTTACAGATTATACAGACTAAATTGTTTAGCAAAAAGCATTGTTTTAAAATTTAGTATAAACGAAGTGTTTGTAATACAACTTTAAATATTTTTAAAGCAATTTTTCAAGTGATCTTCGTAAGATCAATGGTTTCCACCAAATAATCTGGCCGCCTACATTTATATAAAAAAAACTGATAACCACTATTTTTAAAGAATATTCATGAAAGGGTGCATTTCGTAATCTTTATTTATAGCAATTTTAGTTATATTTTGACCTTTCACCCTAGAAAATCTAAAGCAAAATAATGAATGAAAAGTATTTAAAACGGTTAATTTACCACACAAGGTAAAGTGCAAAACGGTTCGTCAACGTGGACAACATATCACTATTATAACAAAAGATTTCTTTCGCTTAGGTTATCTATAGTCATTATTAACCCAGAATAGTATTTTGTTCATTCAGAATTTGGCAACACTATCCCCCTGTGGGAATGAAAACCAATGAAACGATACCGGGTCGTTTTACCCCCCGTGAAATGAAAGTTACAATGCGGTATACAAATATAGTATTGTTTAAAAGACACACAAAACATGATACATTGTTTAAAAGATTTTATCAATGATTTAAAAAAAGAAATTATAAACTATTGACTGCGCTAACAAAAAGTAAGTTTGGTGAATGTAGAAATTGAAAAGCAGTCTATATTGAGAGCTGTTAATGCTTTTCCTTCTTCGTTCGTATCAGGTGGAAAATATCAACAGCTCTAACTTTAGACTGTTTTTGTAATGTAATTGGCTAGAACTTTCTATTTTTGTTTGCTTAATAAAATCCCCGAGGGAACCCCGGAATATCGAAATAGGACATACTTGTAGTGTCTCGCTGTGGGGACAACCACAAGACAGGGGCCTCCATTAAATATGAGAAGCGAAACAAATACACATCTCGCCATGAAG
The DNA here is from genome assembly GCA_963680875.1 of Bathymodiolus brooksi. Taxonomy (NCBI): domain Eukaryota; kingdom Metazoa; phylum Mollusca; class Bivalvia; order Mytilida; family Modiolidae; genus Bathymodiolus; species Bathymodiolus brooksi. Next base: position 64,289,682 of record OY804575.1, read on the forward strand.
ACAGGACAAGATAAGCAATTAATCTAAAGGGACCAACTATCCCCCCCCCCCCTAAAAAAACCAACAAAAAAACCGTTGGTTTCGTATTAGTGGTGTCAATTAAAATATTATTGTATTGTATCTTTATAACCTTTGTTATCTTGACTTTATGAGAATAAAATGTCTGCTATCTGTTAATATATCTGTGAAGTATAATATATTCTTATGTACACTTATCACGACATTAAATTTGAAACTCAAAAATATGCAATAATTGAGAATTTAATACAAATTACATAATCTAAGTCAGAATACAACTTCCTCGTCTCAAACGCACAGGTTAATCAGTGACTAAGGGCCAAAACGTAATATTGAAGTGTGGAGTTAAAAAGAAAATTTTGAATGCAATTGTTCCTTGAAACAATTCATATGTCTTTACATCATACATCAGAAGTTATAAGTTATGCACACAAGTTCTTTAGCACGTTAAAACATAGCTAATGATAATTAAATGGTTCGTAACGTGATTTAGCGATTTAGTAACAAAGACTTTGTAAAATGGGTATCTGACATTTACCTTCGAAAGTATATTGGTCATTATCACATATCATCATTCAGTGTTCATGACTTACCCTGCTATTTGCGTATTTAAGAGGTAAATGAAACACTTTACAATGGCTTTCAAACTGTTCGACTAGACAGGAAGTTGCTGCACTTGACCCTTAACATTCTGTAAGCTATTTCAATTCCATATCATTATACGCTGATAGTAGCAGTAAACACAAACAAAGATAAAACATTACAATCCGAAATTGACCTTTGACCTTTTGACCTTTCTCAAGGTTCCGATAATTCTTACAAATGATTCTGATTAGTTTTGTTTTACGATATAAACGGCTTAAACGTATTAACCTTCACCTTTCACCTTTTTGTATTGGATATTTCTCAAGAATGAATATCACCGGTTATTATGCGTTCATGAATTCTTGTTCAGAAGAGGTGATAACTCCGGTAGGATATTGTCGAAGCCATATGAACCTGCTGAGAAGAATATTCAGTAAGATGCAAGCACTAATTTTTTCGACATTTTTATGGTTTAAGAGAATCTGATTTGTGTGCGCAATGGACTTTATTTTTGTCAACAAACCATTAAGCGGACAATTTGTTAGGACACTGAAACATGCATAAAGTATCCAATCGGCATAACACGAAGAGTTTTCTCAGTGCCTTTCGATAAGGGGGTGGAAATAACGCACAATCTCTAAATATGGGAATACGTGAATTTTTTTAATATGAATATCAGTAGGTCTTCCCGATCAATAACGTTGAAAGACCTTATTAGTCAAATATGTTGTCTGTGAGTATTGGGACAGAATCATAGCATATAGCAGTAACTGTACTACTGTTTTACTCATGATGTAATTTCTACTCGCTGTATGTATATACCCCCTTCCCTCCACCATGTCATTTTTTAAGCACCTGTCAAATTCACTTATTTATTTCAAATGATTTATGTCTTTCATAAAAATGTGTCTTTGATATTAAAAGTTATTAATTTCAAAAGCTTGTAAAATTACATAATAAATAATTCATTATTAGGTACTTTTAACAAAAGATTGATTCAGAAAATGTCAAAATTTGATGGACTATGTACTAGATAGTGATTGGGACCTTATTTGATTTTACATAAATGGCCTCCCCAAAGCATCTTTAACGGACAAAATATATTCTTCAGTGTTGACAAAGACCTTCAATTCGTTGTTAGAATTACAATGCATTTACATAAGATTTCTAACAAAATAATCTTATTGCTTTTAACGTCAAAAATAAAAGCAATTTTAAAGCTTTAATTGGCTTTTACGATAGTTACTGAACTATTAAGCCATGTTTGTTACATGAAATAACAATAGTTACAATGGAGAGCCGTTACATATCAAACACGAAATAATTGTTAACCCAAGGTCTAATAGAGGGGGTCTTTTTCAGATATCTACTTAAGTCATAAATATTCATAAATACATCGTGTCAGCAATGATCTAATACTGATTTATCAATTTTGAAAATAGAAATTTACAGTGGGAGGCATGTGAAATGGAATATATTTACAAGCTTAATAACTTGGCCACTGCGACGGATAGATAAAAAAATATATGGAGCATTATGCGTGTACATCAACTCAATATGTTTGTTGTAAAATTTTCCCATTAAAATGGAAACAATAGATACACTGGTAAGACATATTTTCTACTTTTTGTAAATATAAAGCTGTGTCCAAAAAATAGATGAAAAAAAATGTACTGTATGGCATTTCAGATAATTATTCGTTTTGCTGATACTAGTCAAATTGTTGCCATCACTTACATTTCACAATGACATATGACAAGAATCCGTCAGCAGCACCTGATTTGTCAAACTTTTTTTTAATTTTTTTTTTTTTTCGTGTAATCAATTGTCTTCCTACTGTTCTTTGATTTTGGTATTAAGATCTTCCCTTTCTTGAAACCTTTTTTTGTTTCTAACATGAATATTATATATCAATCTCAAAACTCTCCTATTATTTTTTCTGTTTTGTTTTGTTTTGTTTGGTTATATCAATCTATGAAGACGTGTGGGCAACGGTTATGTTTGTGTGATCCATGTACAATCCTTAAGTTGTTTTTAATATTCTCTCTAACGGCCTTATCGCGATACACTTAATCAGATTACTAAGCTACTTATGTTATATGTTGCAGTTTATAAACAAATTAAGTCTTAAATATATTTGCAGAAATTTAATTTACAGGTGACGAGACAATGAAATACTTGGCAATATTTCCAGACACATTTTGTCCTTCGCCTAAGGGACATGTTTCATTGAGTACATGACATGCATGTAAATGAACCGAAGCCATCTTTAGATTACCGATACGTTGGCATAAAAAATATGTAGATAATTACATTTGTATTTCGTTTAAGAAAATCACTAACAAATTAAAATTTTAATTGAAAATTTGTAATAATTCATAACGTAGTGAAGGTGGGTGAACACATTATACAAGAAAATCACTAAAAAAATCAAAATCTTAGTTGGAAATTTGTAATAATTCATAGAACGAAGAGAAGGTGAGTGAACACATTATACCTTATACGGATTGATGGGAAATATATTGGAGAAAAAACTTTGATGGCTCTTGAAAATAAATATTTGATTGACACGCCACAGTTAATGTGATCGCACTCCCATGTTTGTTGGAGTTCTTGTCGCTTCAGGTTTATTCTTTTGTTTGGCTTTAACTTGCGTACGTCTATTAAATCCTAGTCAATATCCATGGTAATTAACTCCTCGGTATAGGTATAGAAGTAAGACCTAGTTCTTCCCTGCGAAATGGCGTCGACATTCTATTCGGGACGAATAAAATACTCAACTCTCCTTTATAAACGATTATAAACGATGGATTTTCATATAGTGAAAATGTATAAAGATAAGGTGTCAACAAAAATGTCAAAAATATTTTTTTTATCAATGTGTGACGTAAAAGTGTTTTTGACCTTCACTTCACTGAGTTTGGCGCTGATTTGACAACTGTTTTACCTGTTTTGTTCAAGTATTGTTGTAAATACTGTTATAGTGACAGCCGGAACCTTTAGCCGTAATGAAAGGGGGGGGGGGGGGTTTGGCGCTTTAAAATCTGATTCAACCCACCATTTCTTTAGAAATGCCTGTACCAAGTCAGGGTCATTACGGTTTTCACAGTTTTCCGGTTGTTGACTGATTTTGTCTGTTTATATACTTATGAGTTTTGACTTTCCCTTTGTAAGATTGTTCGGAGTTCGGTAATTTTGTTATTACCCTTATTTCGGACGGAAGGTGAACGAGCACTTCCTGTGTGATAAACTCATGCCACGACGATACACCTTACAACAGTTCATAATGAGCAGTATAGCTGGTTGAAAGCGATTTTTGATGGCCAGTTGCAAGACTATATTTTCCGACCTTATTCATTATATTCTCGTTGTCCTGTTCAGTTCAAATTTTCATCCATATGCCCAGTGTCACCTTTTGACCTTCACGATTTATTGTTTGCCAAATTGTACTCACGAACACAGATGAAATATTGCTCACGTGACGTGAAGCATTACTCATTCAATCTATATTAATCTTCCTGTTACTCGAAATTTGCTAATGATTTGTATTAATGGACAAACTTTGTTCTCATCGGGAAAGAGGATGGGGTGGGGGAGGGGCTGTAGGGATTTTTTGTTTTGGTAGAAGATATTTTTAGTGAAAGAGTAGAGAGTATCGGGTGTGGTTGGACGTGGTTACCAACGATGATACATCCCCCGCCAAAGAATATAATAAGCCATACACACAAAGACATACAGTTAAATTGTTCTTTTGAAACACAATAATATGAAATAAAACAAGTGACTGTTTTCTAACATATAGATATTTTGTGATTAAGAAAGAGTGTAAGAATGTCTATATATATATTTGGTTGTTTGATATGCAATCTTTAATATACATTGCATATTACCCATATCTTTGTCACATGATATAACACTTACATAATAGGCGTACAATACAAACCAATTTAATATATAGAGAAACAATACTAAAAAATAAGATTCTTTAAGACAATAATTATTTGTTTTTATCATTTATCTTTGTAAAATTTTAATTTCGATTTCGTTTAGTATTGTCAAGACGTGTACCTGTTGTAATCAACGCTATAATGAGATCTTACTGAATATCAACTAAGATTAGCAATAAATTGTTGCTATAACAAGGCGAAAGATTTATCAGTTGTAAATTTAGTTATTTATAGTTAAGGTTAAGACCAGTTTTACATTTGTTTTTGTAGAAATCAGCTCGGTCGAGGGTGTCTACGGGAACACGACGACCAGGAACAATCCAGGTGCATGGCATTTCTCCAATGGAACCATTAAATGAAGGAATGGAGGATAGTAACCTTACAAAGGTAGAGGAGGTAAATTCTTACTAAACTTACAAAAGTAGACGGGTTAATTTCTCAATAATTATACAAGGGTAGAGCGGATAATTTCTTAATAATCGTACAAAGATAGAGGATATAATTTCTTAAATAACCTTACAACGATAGAGGGGGTAATTTCATAATAATCTTACACAAGTAGAGAGGTCAATGTCTTAATAATAGTACAAGGATAGAGGGGAGTAATTTCATAATAGATGACTTAATTTCTCAATAACCTTACAAAGATAGAGTGGGTAATTTCTTAATAACCTTTCAAATGTAGATGAAATAATTTCTTAATAACCTTACAAAAACAAAATTTCTTGATAGCCGTACAACGTTAGAGGCGGGTAATTTCGTAATAATCGTACAAAGATATTAGCAGGAGAGGGGTGTTGAGATATCAGTGTAGGTCATTTCGTAATAAACTTGTAAATGTAGATGATATAACTCAGTATACATTTGTAGGTGACCTTAGTCGATGTTGGCTATCTCGTTGAGACCCTTTGGTTTTACTTGTTCTCAAAGAGTTTTACATTATTTAGCTTTCCAATAGTTTGACTGAGCGTAACTGATTAAGATTATTCCAGAAACGCGTCGTGTGTACTAAATTAGATATCTACGTTTTTTTTATTTCATCCTCATTATTATCTCATTCGTTCATTTATCAATTGTACTATTTCATTCGGATCTCCAACATTCCAATATGACATTACAATTATTGCTTTAATATTAGTCTTAAAGAATCAGACTGTGAAACATTGATAAACCCACAATTGAATATACATTATATGAATTAACGAAAGGCATGCTGGTTCTATTGAATTTATATAGTACAACATCTTTCATTGCTAAGTGAGCTATAGTATAGATACAAATTGTCTCCCTGTTATGAATATTTTAATGCATTATTTAAAACAATTTCGGCAATGATGTTTTGTTGATTGCTTTTCTAACCCTTTGTTTCAATACTTAATGTGTTCAGCTATTGTTTTTAATTTTCTTTCACAAACAGCATATCCATCATGACAAGATAGAACAAAGTACATACTGATCATAAACTACTAGCACCTAAAGTCCTTTATTATAATAATATCACGGTATGCACTTATAACTGTTCATCATTGAATTTCCAAATACATGTCCATTTGAAAAAAAAATGTAGATATCAAATTTAGTGCGCACGACGCGTTTCTGGTATAACTTTCATCAGGTACGCTCAATATCGAAATATTGAAAACTATTTACCATTCGAAAACTATCAACTATTCTAACATGAATATTCGGAACCCTCGAAGCTAGAAACGAAAGAAAGCATCAAACAAAATAAAAATCATATCCTCTTGTTGGGAACTATTTCAAAATTTGAATTAAATTAACCAGGAAATTGTATTGGCATTTTAATTTAACATTTGTACTTTTCAACTGTTTTGTTTGAAACATTGAAATTCTGTGTTTGCTTTTTCATACGATACCTTTCTGATGTTAGCTTTAATAACGCGATTAAGTGGGTTTATGTTGATTTTGTACCATCCCAAATTTAAGTAATTCAAAACGTAAGATATTCAGAGACCCCCCGGATGAGCAAATTTGAATACCTATCTATATAATTGATTAAACAATTAAACAATCCACTGTTACTCTGTATATTTACTGTTTCATTTTTAAATACATTTATATCCAATTAAAACTATTGTATATCTACTTTATATGTGTAAATGGATATTGATGTTTTTCCTTTCAGACGGAGGGTAAATTTAAAAGTCGACCAGATAGTGGGATAGCTGTCAGTATGTCTTCCGGTAGTTACTCTAGTTATTCTAGTTCTGAGGCGACCAAAGAACCACGTGATGATATAGATGAGGCTTGCCATACGGAATCTTCTGATATTTTTGTAGATAGAATTGAAAAGGTAAGACAAACACTAGTTATCTTTGTATTCATCATGCTATACATGTGCAATTTGCTAAACTTTTATTCAATTATTAAGTAAAGCAAAGAAGTCGACCGCAGAGTACTGAAGGTCGAAGACTTTTAAGTGCAAATGGACGATCAGGAACCACAACAACAACAAATAAATCATCAACAATGCAAACACATATATTAAGCAGTTTTCATTGATTGTCAGAAATCCTTATATACAGTCCACAGTTCCTTGTCTTTGGCGTGGCTAGAAAACAATGGGAAGCAGATCCCGGTTCAACAAGTTCAAACCGAATGCTGGAAAAAACATCCTTGATATCTGCTTATTTCACATGCAACTCATAAAACAATATTGAAAAATAAATAGTTATCTTTCTGCCATTTGTCTGAAAAGAAATATGTATTATTGTTAAATAGATGATCAAGATTATCTATTGATTGTCAAAGTAATCTAAAATGATAATGTGTTTACTCCATAGGTCCATAAAGTCTGAGCTTTCCTTTGTTACTATTTATATGCATTCGTATATTTATGTTAATGTTGTTTTATAGGTAAAACCTGAAAGCTACAACGACATCAAAAGTCTGGTGGCGGCTATAACAAAAGGTTTAACTTCTACGGAGATGAAAGCGATGGCACTTTACCAATGGCTTGTCAGAATCAATTTTGCAAAGGACGCAAAAAGTACGAAACGAAACAGTACGCCTTGTGCTAAACTACGCCAAATAGTCGATAAGAGACTCACCTTTGCTCAATTCTATCAGGATTTATGCAAGTAAGAAATTTTTTTATTTCAATATATATTTTTCGTGAAAATGGTACCCTTATATGTTAAGATAAGTTTGGATATTTAAGATACCAATGCGGGTAATCAGAAGTTCCGTAAATCGAAGAAGGACATACAATACAATGGTCAAAAGAAAACAATAGTATACCAATGAATAACGAATGAGGAACATGAACACAAACACGAACTCAAAGGTAAACTCATGTGGACTGGAAGTGTTAACTGGTTACTGAAGACAAATTGTAGTACACCATTATTGTATATAATTAAACAATAAAATGGAATTATGTTTCGTTTGTTAAGTACAAATACTTAAATCAAAACCTGATGTCCTGTAGACATCTTAAGTTGTATTTAAAGGCGACTTCGTATTCGCTATGGTTATTTTCAATTGATGGTACATTTCTTATTTATATATAGGGATTGTTTTAATTCGTTTGCTGAATTGTTCTAATTGCTTTTTTCAGAGCTGCAGGAATCAAATGTGAAAAGGTTGAAGGGTATGTTAAAAACAAAGACTATCTTCCGGGAAATACAGTGCAATCATCCAAATTTTTACACACGTGGAATGCAGTCAGCATTGATGGACAATTTAGTTTGGTTGATCCTTATTTCGGAGCAAGGAAAGAAAAGTATTTCATGGATCATTATTTCAGAACATCTCCGGACGCTTTTATATTATCACATTTTCCAAAGGAGAAGAAATGGATGCTAATGAATAAATCAATAACAGTGGATGATTTCGAGGACACCGTAAAAACATGGCCAGCAATGTTCCACTTTAATATCCGTCCTCTTAGTACGAAATCCGTAATACGGACATACGATGGTAAGCTTAGTGTGACTGTATTGCTTAAAAACGTAGCTGTGATACCCCAATTAGAATATGCAGGACCTGGTGCAGAATTAGAGGCCGGCTCTTTAGTAGACAATATTGATGAAGAAATCAGAGATTCCGAAAATGCTGAAACATTTCACATTACATTACCGCAAGAGGGAAACTATTATTTTACACTGCTAGCAAACATTTTTGAGGAAGAAATAGATGTTCCTGTATTTCAATTTCGTATCGAGTACGTTGATGAATTATTGTGAGATTGCCTATTCACAAATAGCCAAACGTGTTTATATTTAGCCTTTACAAGAGTCAATATGGATGCAAATAAGGAAACATGTGATGTTTGATATGGGTTATAGCCAGTTATAGAGAGTAATTAAATACAAATTGTATTGACACGGTGATATTGAAGGCTCGATATAAACACTTATCGTTTATTATGATTTCATTAGGGAGAGAGAGTGTGAGTTGTGAGATACTTAATTTCTTGTTTTGCATGGTTTTTATCATTTTTAGGTGCCATACTGTCATCTTATGACTGTTTTATTTATTGTTGTTATTTCAATTAGTTTCATTATCTATTTCATCTATCAATAATCAAATGATTATACTGGGCATAGTTAATATCTAATTATTGAAATCTAAATAATGCACTTACTATTTAGTTAAAAGTCCCTTTTTGATGACTTGACGAATGCTATGGACAATCACTAACAACAAATAATTTCTGAGAGAAAAAATAAAAATCAGAGATACGTTGTTCGGGACAAAAATTATATTTAGGCTGATTTAGTTTGTCAGAAAATGTATAGTAACATTACTCTTTGGACGTTATTATAGAGTAAAAGTATCAGTATGTTCTTGCATTGCAAAATATTCACTGTTAAGTGGAAACGAGCTATTGTTTAAGACTGTATGATCAGTCTCGTTGTTTTGTTTGCAATGCTGTTCATTTGTCTGGTAGTCATTATATATACCTACCTCGTTTGTTAAATAAGTCTTTTGTAGATAGATTAGAGAAAGGTTGGAACAGATGAAACATGGCTACCCACATTCTTTACATACATTTGTTGATAAAGGTTTTTTTTTATTATATTTTTTTTTGGGGGGGGTTCCCATTTTAAATCCTTTTTATTTCAATTAGACATTTATGGATATTATAAATTTAAAGATTTTGTAGGTCGTTCCAAATTTTCGAATAATGTATTGATCTCATAGCTAGGCATTTGTTATATATGTAGAGTGCAGGGAAAACGCAACACATGATTTTGCAGCACAAGGGTTATAGTTGCCCAATAATGTTTTTTAACTTGAATAATAATTCAAAGCTTTAAAACTCCAGTGCCTTTAGTGTTAATAATTTATGTCCACATATCGAAATTCAGAAAACGAGTCGTTTGGCATTCTATATAGTATAAACGACATGTAACATGTTTTCAAACTATCAGTATTACTTAATAACTAGTTACAAGCTGCTACAACTTTTATATATAAATGACTCTATCCATGAGCTACATCATCTCATTTTAGCGTTGTAACAACGTCGTGACGTTGAATCACGGTTGTTTCAACGTTTAAATGACGTTGTTGGCCTGCCGTATTACTTTACTTTGATCGAAATCGGTCTAAGTCGGAGCCTCGTTTCAATTTGTTCCAACCATTCTTTATTAGCGTTTGTTGTGTTTGTATCAGCCTAAATCAAAAGGTAAAATTTTGAGGGCTGGGACATACCATATCAGTATTGACATATAAAGTGCTCTTAATTCTATGTTACGTTGTGTTTATATAGATTTAGAGTGTTAATCCGCATTTAATTTATTGTTATATCATCATTGTTATCACAAAACAGTGCTAGAAGAGAGACGCATGTAATGTGGTCTCGTTAAAACCATATTTACATATTGAATCATGCAATTGCCTTTTTGTTTCTTTACATTTTGTAATCAAATTATTTCGATGTCCTGTTAAATAAAAATAAGACAGACATATATTGTCGGTTTAACCAGTTATATCCCGCCAAAAACTGAAGGCAAGAACCTTAAATAATTTTGATATTGGTCCAAAAATAATTTTGCAGTTTTCTTAAAAACAAACCACCTTTTGGCTAATAAAATTTGGCACACATTTTACGTATGTAGCGTTTTAATAACTCGTTTGTGTTGAGCTGGCATTTTTTATTAACCTTTCACAAGTTTTGACGCAAACAAAATTGTCGAGGCCAAAACATCAAGCCCAACAAAATTGTTAAATGATACCAAAATACAAGAATAAATGGCCAAATGTTTGGGATTTTTTTAAACTAAGATTGTTATATACAATGGTTCTGTCAGTTCATGTAATCAACCTTGTTACATTGATTGTCACACACACACTATGATTGAACATAACATGGAAAGCTACTATTAAATAGAAGCTTTGTTTATTTATTTTTTTCTATCAAACTCCGTCCATCAAACCAATGCTGTGATACATATAATTATATTATATATGAACTGTTCATATTTATTAATGATATTGTTGCTTAAAATAAAACATTTCATCTGATTCTTGTATTGTTTTGTATGGTAACAGTATGAAGAGTTTGAAGATACCAAAGGGGTAATCAAAATCCGTATATCGAAAAAGAACAGACAACACAATGGTCTATTGATTGATATAATAGAATGTTTGATTTTACCCAATATGTATCATGGCGACCATGGATCCTAACAGAACCTGTTAAACGTTCATGCAAGTACAAGTACAAGTGTCGTCGCCCTATTCATATCAAATTCAACGTGTTGGTCTAATACAAAGCAGTCATCCGCAATTACTGGTCCCCGTCATGATATATTTATAGATGACAAAAGGTCACTTGGTATGAAAGGATCCCGATAATTTGTGACAGATTAGCATTGTAAACAAACGGCCTTGGATCTCTAGTCTTTCATAAAACTTATAATTGATAGACTATTTATGAAAATAAAGTTTGAATTAAAACAGTGATGGTCAATAATACCACTAATACATGTATCAACAAAACGAAAAAACCACCACCCACTCACCTCAAAACATGGAACATAAACAAAAAGGCGTAAACAATCCAGATCCTTTAGATATTTGACGTTGAAAATCAAATCCATGTCCTGGCTTGCAACAGGAAAAAATATGTGGCGCATTCAAATCGGTTAAATGGGATTCCAACCACACTTTTTGATAATTGGATATCCAACAGCTATGTATTTGTTGATTGTTCTATACAGAATAACATCAACAGAAATTCAAAGGCATAGTCATTAAAGTTACTTAGTACAATGTGATATGCATTTTGCAATATACAAGATATGCCAAGGACAATATTTTTGGAGTTTACCAAGGAATTAGGTACATTGATTAGAAGAAATGATACCAAAGCGGTAATCAGAAGCCGTAAATCGAAGGACAGACAACACGAGAACAAAGGAAAAAGGACAAAACAAAATGACAAACAATGATCTACAAAAATATCACACAGTAAACTAAAGAGCAACACTAACCCCAATAAAAACTATGTGTTACGTCAGCATGAATTATGTTGAAACCTAACCTGTGTTTACAACCATTCAATTTTAAAATGATATATCGTTTTCTCAATTGAAAATGGGGAACTACTCAATTGTCAAACGATGTTTGGACAGATCAAACAGCATCCGGTTTGTCCTTTTGGCCCTTGTATTCTTACGGTTTTTGATTACCCCTTTGGTATCTTCAAACTTGAAAACAAAACTGTGAAAGCTAAATTATCAACGTATTACATCATCCTGAACTTTTGACCTGGAAAGTAACTGTACGAACATTGTCTCACGTATATGCTTAAGAAAACTATTAGAAGCAACAAAAACGTGTTCATGATTCTAAATTATAATGTTCTCTCCGTTGTCCCTTCATTGTTATGTTACATTAAATAATACAATGCATTTAATTTTTAAGTTTTCCTTGCGGTCAAGAGGTCATTTTATGTAGTGTTAACATGTAAAACTACATAATTCTAAAACCAAATCAAAATCAAATAAAAGAATGGCAGCCAGAAGATGCTGAAAATTAATCACATCATAAACTTTTATTGCACAGAAAAAAAAAAATTAATTAAAATGCAGATAATTTACACGTGTTGCGAAGTTTTTAAATGTATGATATATTATATTGTCCTGTGAGATAGAAGTTGATTTATCAGATCGACCTTTTTTTTGTCAATATCGTTACTGAGTTGAAACGTTTATAATAGTTTTTCCATATAAATTAGGTTGAAATTAAGACAAATATGGGGCAACAATTTGTTAATTTGGAATTGTATTATTAACAAGTGAAATTTTATATGTGTAAATTGAATAAAATCTTTTGTTAAGAAGTTACTAGTAACAACTTGAACAAAGCCCTTTCTTAAAAGTGCAATTACGAAATACACCATGTGTATAAAAAACGAGAATATTAATTTCAAAGCACAACTTTCATGAATCGTCTTCGACCTGATACTATTGAAACAATAACAATGTTCTATGAAAAATTAAAATGTGATGATCTCAAAAATTGAGTTTTATTACCATATTGTCCATAGAGGGTATTCCACAGATGACACTAAAAATGATGATACATGTAACATTTTTATTTCTTTTTTTGACCATAAAATTGTCTGTTTAATCCTAGCTCTTAACCCTATTGTTCATGAATTACTCGCGAGTCATGAGATCCTTTGTAAAAGTAATATCATGAAACAAAACAATAACAAAGAAAGATAGAGAACAAAAAAAAATTATTTAACAGCTAACAGTAATATCAAAGATATCTAATTTAGTGCCAACGAACGCGTTTCTCGTTATTGATTGATGTCTGTAATCGCTTTTTATAGCAATTTCATTTGGGTAAGTCTATGCGATATGTCTTATCCAACCGTCTTAACCTACATGCACAAACCCCATGTAAACTTTTGTCATCTGGCGTTCGTCGTTAGCTTTTCATATCTTTTCCCCTGTAAATAATAGATCTAAATAAATCAGACTATTATCCTTTTGTGATCCACTTTCAGAGGCTTATCCGACAGTTTTGCTGTCCTTATAAAATTCCTCGAAAATGGTTTTTAATTGGCCAAAATCTCACATTGGAATGAATCAACTTGTTAATGATTTGTTTCATATATGTTCTTCTGAAAAATTTGAAATATTACAGACATTGACAAATTATTGAAATCATGTCTACTTTAACCAAAAGCGTTTTACGAACGAAACTTTGCAACAAAATAGATGATTTCAATGTTTTCATTTTAACTTTCCATTATATGTAGTAACAATCCAGCAGCACCTGCATATGGAATATATATCTCTCTCAGTTGATATGGTATTCCAGAGCTTTTGGTTTTTATCATGTTTTCACTGATAGAGAGTTGCTGCTAACAAGGAAGCTACTGAACCAAGGGTTCTTATTGATTAAGTTGAAGGCATCACTTCGAAAGTTTCGCCACCATGACGTGTTTACCCGTTACGGAATATCTCTGTCACATGTCGTATTAATTAGTTCACTATTGTTTCATAGAAAAAGAATGGCCAACCTGAGCACAAACATCTTGTCTTAGGAAGGGACAACTCTTATTTTATACAAACGAATTTGATTTCATTGATAACATATTTGTTATGTTTGGTGGACGTATTTTTCAATCATGGGTACTCGCCGTGATCTTCTCACCGGCTTCATCTTTCTTCGTACGAAGCATACTTCGTTTAGGGGCTTCACAAAAACGAAAAGATGCTAACCTGGTACTTTGATTTAACTTATCGTTATATCGTTAATGTCCTTTCACAAAACAATTCAAGGTTTGGTGACTATGTCGATCGCTTCTATCCCATTGAACTTTAAGTAAAGGATACAACAAATACCGCTATGTATGTGTCATACATTGATCTTACGGAAGCAGTCATGACGTGGTTAACCGTTTCTGAACGGCTGTTTCACAGATGACCACGTTTGTCGTAGTCAAGTCCCGTTCTTTCTTCATTTCATATCGATTATGACTTATCACCGCTTTTTAACATGAATAATAATACGAGTGCCACCAATGTAAGCAGAAACTGCTTACCCTATATGAACATTTCCGTTCATTTCTGGTTTTTTTTTTAGGGGTTGGTGATGTTAAATCTTTATTTTTTGGTATATTTTTTCGCGGATCATGTCTTTTTTTCTTTTAATCATTGCATTATCTGTTCTTCCTAGATTTATCCTTTTGGTATCATCACACTTGTCGTATAATTACTTCTTTTTGTATATTTATCTATGTCGTACAATGTTTACATAAGTGAACACACCTTTTGACATAATTTGTACCATTATTTTTTTTTTAAATCAGTGTATAAAATCAGAAATAAGATATGCTATATTTTTCTCATTGAAAGTTGCTATGTAAAATATCTCAATGTTATATTAGATATCTACATTTTTATTCAATTTCTCCAACAGCAATGAACAAGTTGAAGGCAATTATTGTGAACTGTAATATTTTGATGAAAATTGTATTTTGTTTATTGTTTGTCCTTTTTCTTAATAACTGGATCTTCGACGGGAATACATATATAAGAAAACGATATAAACTTGCACATATTTACCTCCACTCAAATAAATATATACGGAGGCCAATGCTGCTAAATAAAAACAAACTAGAATGTCGTAATTTCGATTAATTGATATCTCGAAAATAGCAAATATCATCTCGACATATATATCAGGAGGAAAACAGCAATTTATGTATGTCGTGAAATTACGATCGACATAAATATCTCGTAATTACTACATAAGATCTGAATTGTGAAGGGTAATATTTTAACCATATAGGAAGTCTAGAGTTTTTACATTTCAAGTGTTATATTTTAATGACAATAACGGTACGTGTTAAGATCGAAAATCTGAACAATCTAATTATTTATTGTTTCACAATAAAAATATGAATAGGGTTATATTATGTTGGCATTGACCAATACTATGGTTCATAGGCATTACCGATGTCGTCCTATAAATAGCCATTCGTATTATTAAAATGAATTTAAACTTTCAAAAACGAACAAGATTTACATCTAAAATTAACAAAACTTGGCACCAAAATATATGAGTCCCAAAAAATAGTCCAAATTAATTAATTTTGATAAAATGTTTGTGAAGGTATTATGTATAGAATTGCCAAATACATAATTGGCTTAATACTTCGCAGGGGGGTATACTTTCAAATACTTCCCGATGCCAAAATAACAGAATAAGGTAACGTCCAACATTTCGAGATTTTATTTCAATATCTATAGTTATCCTGCCGAAAACTCGAGATAATATGTCATAATTTAGGGAGATTCGTATAAAAAGTACGAAATCATATGTATGGCTTGGTCATGAAATTTCTTCTTGTGTGTTGATTGCCATCAAGGTACAAAGGTCATCCGTTTATATGCTAATACCTTTTTTTAATGAAATTTGATTCCAGTTCAAATAGGGTCAAGTTTTATGTTATTATTGTTAACTTCTGTTGATAATAACTTTAGACCTCCAGACATCGCTCCCATACTAACCAACCGCATCGTTGGTGCAATAGTTAGCGTACTGCCCTCGAGTGTGGTAGATCGTGTGTTCAAGCCTCGGTCGGATCATCCCAAAGATTCTAAGATTCGTATTAGTTGCTTCTCCGCTAAACACCCAGAATTAAGGAGAAAGAGCAAAAACTGGTCGGATTGGAATCAGGATAATGTGTTCGAGTGGGGCAACATGTCTATCTGCGAACTATTGTTTCAGTAAGCTAGCACTATACAAATCGAACTAAGCGTGTTGGTTTAGTACAAAGCGGCCCTCCTCATCAACATCTCATTGAAAATTAACTTGTTCTCGCCATGATATAACTATAAAATTGCTGATTTGGCGTTAAACAACAATCACTCATTCCCATATTAAACCTCTGTTGTCATCTGAATGATTTAAGATATTATTTTGTTTTGTGTCAATTATTTTGTCTGGTTTGATAAATTGATCGTTAAATTAATAATTTCCGCATTAATTTCCGCCAATTTAATTTTTATGATGTTAACATTGAACTCGGAGTGGTGAACCTGCTATAAACAATGGTTCTATTATACTTGAAAATTTATGTAAATAAAATTATCTTTATTCAAGTGATTCTACTTGAGGTCAGCCCGGTACATTCTCATCTACAAGAAATATTGACAGCAATATTGCACATTTTACAGTATTTTTGACAGTAATATTGCACATTGTTCAGTTTCTTTGACAGTGATATTGCACTTTTTACAGTACACTTTATGAATGTGAAGTCTTAGGATCCAAGAACTTTTTTTTACCTTCTACTTCTACTTCTACCAAATACTGACCGCCTTCAACAAGTTGAAGATGATGTTAAAGGTTACACAAGATAACTGAAAAAGGTTAAAACTATTCACAGGTTTCATAATGTAGTATTTGATAGAGGTGAAAGCAGCCTTGAATGTTTCAACTTTATATAAGTTAACACAATGAAATTTGTAGATGTTAAATTTGCCTATTTATCATGAAAGCTATAAGATATTGGTATTGGAAGGACTCAGAAAAATATACAAAAACAAAAATCTAAGCTGTTTCTTCCTTTAACAGCAATGTTATTGTACGAATGCTAAGGAAACATTTCAAAGTTATTCGACTGAATGTATTGATCTGGATCAAATATTTCAGTTCGTAAAACAAAGACGGATTGCAAAGCACTTTAATTGTGCCGCTGCCTAGCCATGTTTTAATGACTTTTGAGCGTAAAATGAAACAAACTGTACATTTGTTGTCATAGAGACCTACTGTTGTACTGCCTATTTCTACTTTTTAAAATATATATGAGAAAAGTAGTTATCCTCAAAACTGAAATGTTGGCTTCGATTGTTTTGTCAGTGTCTTTCAGAACTTGAAGATGAAGGTGAGGTATTAAATAAATAATACTAATGGTATTAAAATAATGTCCACAAACATGAACAATATATTCCTGGATACTTATAAGTGATAGCAACAATTCATTTATTTGCAAGATTGACTTAATTATGTAGGCATCAAATGTATCTTCTGTATTATAACACAATTGAAAACATGCCTCAATCACCTTGAATATATGTACATTAAACAATACAGCCATAATAAAAACGATATAGAAAACATACACTAGACAGGCATAAAAAACAACTTCCAGCTACAAAGCCTACTTTAGTCAGATTTTGCCAAATTGAATTATATCTGTATGCACGTAGATGTATTTTGATCGCACTTTCCCCCCAATCAAGGGTGCAATTTCGCAATAGAGTAAAGTTAAGCATTTCTCCTAAGTATGCACTCCCCCATACTTGTGGGCTTCTGTCAAGATAGTATTAGTGGATACTTAACGTTAGGTTAAATACTATAACTCCTTGTTGTATGTTACAAACACAATTAAGTCTATTAGGGGAATAGTAATGTAAACAAACTAGCCCTTTATGTCTAAACAAGTGTGCTTTTTAGTTTTAGACATTTAATTTACAACAGGTAGACATATATGCAGTGTCATGCTATAGTTGTGTTGGTTTTTTTTTTAAAGTGCATCGCATTGACCGCTTTTTTTTAGTTGATCGAGTTATTAAAATAAAGTAGTATTCTAATTGTTATTTAACATAAATAAAGGTAATAACAAAATTACCGAACTCCGAACAATCTTACAAAGGGAAAGTCAAAACTCATAATTATATAAACAGACAAAATCAGTCAACAACCGGAAAACTGTGAAAACCGTAATGACCCTGACTTGGTACAGGCATTTCTAAAGAAATGGTGGGTTGAATCAGATTTTAAGGCGCCAAACCTCCCGCTCTCATTACGGTTCAAAGGTTCCGGCTGTCACTGTAACAGTATTTAAATACAGGAACAAAATAGGTAAAATAGTTGTCAAAGCAGTACCATATTCGGTGACGTAAATGTCAAAAATACTTTTACGTCACACATTGACAAAAAAATTATTGACATTTGCGACTTCTTTATCTTTATACATTTTCACTATATGAAAATGCATCGCTTATAATTTTTTCTGCAGAGACGGAATATATTTCGACAAGATATTGGTATCGGAATATAAACTTTTTAAGAGATCGAATAAGGCGAATCTTTTTATAGCCCTGGTCCAGTAGCCTGTTTCTCAGATGAAGATGACGTTTCAGGAAATCATGACATGCATTAAGTGAGAAGTATTTTACATATATTCAAATATAAAGGGGGCAACTATGGAAGGGGTGGGGGTGACTACGAATGGATGTGCTTGGTGAAATAGGGATTCTGATATAGGACAGGATTGGACAATTTTGTATTGCAATGTGCTGCCAACAACTTCTAACACGATGTTGCTAAGTAAGATCTGATGTACGTTTTATGTCATGTACAAGGACTGTCTTATTTTCCAAACACTAATTTACGTCCATTCTTTACTGCGAGTTGTAGATTTGATGCACCACACACATTCATTTGACTCCCAATGGATGAAAAACAATAGGAAAGAATTTCAATAATATGGTTTCATTGGACATCTGACTGTTTTCAAAAAACAATCTTAAGTAGTGTTTATTTATGTTTCGTCTAAATGAAAAACACTTGATACTATGAAGAATGAAGAAAGTTTACAATTCAATATTTCCATTCGGAAATGCATACCAGCAACGTGGGTAATGCATAGCCAATGCATACTGTGGTGCAGCGAGCTTGTTTGTTTAAAAAAAAAAAGTTAACAAAAAAGGGAAACACATCTTTTTGGAATACTGGTACGGATTTTGATTACCCTTTTTGGCTCCATACCAGTTTATGTTGGTCGCCCATTTATTGGATATCATATTTCGCATTTACAGGTACACTTCGTGCGCACGAAGTTTGATATCTACGTTTTTATCAATAACACAACAACAACAAAAAAACAAAAGTGGGTCTCAGCAAACCACCCACCGACATACATCAGTCATAAATAATCAAAATTATAAACACACAAGTCATAGCTTAATGTAGTAACTGTCATAACTATAGCAATGTACACTCCTTTATATTTCATAAAAAGACCTCCATAAGCATTTTCACTATGTTACAAATTCTTTTATAAAATTGTCCACATAAATTCTCCTATTGGAAATAACGATTATATTTTTTTTAGTCATAGCGCACATATCCAAAACGAGGATACAATACAAATTAGATAACCTTTTTTCCTTCACATACGACACAAAAAATAGGTGTATAATAATTATGAATTATTGTCTATCGATTCGTAGAAGATTCCGTTTTGGACAGTCTGTTGGTTCACTAGATATTAGTTCGACAGACGATTGTTACTGATTCCATTTGGATAGTCTGTTGGTTCACTAGATATTAGTTCGACAGACGATTGTTACTGATTCCATTTGGATAGTCTGTTGGTTCACTAGATATTAGTTCGACAGACGATTGTTACTGATTCCATTTGGATAGTCTGTTGGTTCACTAGATATTAGTTCGACAGACGATTGTTACTGATTCCATTTGGATAGTCTGTTGGTTCACTAGATATTAGTTCGACAGACGATTGCTACTGATTCCATTTGGATAGTCTGTTGGTTCACTAGATATTAGTTCGACAGACGATTGTTACTGATTCCATTTGGATAGTCTGTTGGTTCACTAGATATTAGTTCGACAGACGATTGTTTCTGATTCAATTTGGATAGTCTGTTGGTTCACTAGATATTAGTTCGACAGACGATTGTTACAGATTCCATTTGGAAAGTCTGTTGGTTCACTAGATATTAGTTCGACAGACGATTGTTACTGATTCCATTTGGATAGTCTGTTGGTTCACTAGATATTAGTTCGACAGACGATTGCTACTGATTCCATTTGGATAGTTTGTTGGTTCACTAGATATTAGTTCGACAGACGATTGTTACTGATTCCATTTGGATAGTCTGTTGGTTCACTAGATATTAGTTCGACAGATGATTGTTACTGATTCAATTTGGATAGTCTGTTGGTTCACTAGATATTAGTTCGACAGACGATTGTTACTGATTCCATTTGGATAGTCTGTTGGTTCACTATACATTAGTTCGACAGACGATTGTTACTGATTCCATTTGGATGGTCTGATGGTTTACTAGATATTAGTTCGACAGACGACTGTTACTGATTCCATTTGGATAGTCTGTTGGTTCGCTAGATATTAGTTTGACAGACGACTGTTACAGAATTCATTTGGATAGTCTGTTGGTTCACTAGATATTTTTTCGACAGACGATTGTTACTGATTCCATTTGGATAGTCTGTTGGTTCACTAGATATTAGTTCGACAGACGAATGTTACAGATTCCATTTGGATAATCTGTTGGTTCACCAGATATTTGTTCGACAGACGACTTTTATAGATTTCGTTTCGGATGGCCTACTGCGTTTTATCAGTTAGGTTAGGCAAAAGACCATCAATTATTTCGGTTTGTGTGGTATGTTGGCTCACCAGATATTAATTTAAAAGATTATCAAAAATATCTTCGGTGATGGTCTGTTGATTCAGATATTAAATTTGAAGATGACCATAAATATTTCCGTCTTAGAAAGAGTTCACTAGATATATGTTTGGAAGAAGGAGTAAACGGGAAAGCCAAAATCGACTAAAATGACCTGTACCTTAGTGTTAATCAATTAAATTATGTATGAATTGTAAATTTAAATTTGTCTAATACATCATGTTATTGCCGAAACACTGACTACTGGGTGGATGATACCATCGGGGACAATCAAATATTTTGTCTTGCCCGTCTAAGAGTGTCTGTTGTTTCACAATAAATTAGCATGTACACTATACAGGATTCCGTTTTGTCCATCTTGCGTGATCTATTGATATATAAGATATCCGTTTGGCAATAAACTATAAATTATTATGTCTTAGGTAGTCTATTGATTTAAAGGATATTGATGTGACAGAAAACCATCGACGATTTTTAATCTGGATGACTTATTTAAACTTTACTCACCTTGAAGTGGTGTTACGACACCTGGTGAACTATGAATGACACTAATTGAGTACTTAGTGTACTATTATGATGTGGGAAAATAAGTACAATTGATACTGTTGATGCATGAGTGTGTGCTGCTTAATCTGCATGACCAACTTTTCAGCTTTTACCAACATAACAAAAATGAATAAATAGATGATGTTCTGTCACCGAACAATTCTCGATTCGGTGATGATCTACATCGCATCTATCCAAATGAGCTTGAAGTTAAGGATACTACTGATACTCAAAGTTCTGCTTGACCTTCATCTTCAAATCAGCAACGGAGGAAGATTAAAAACAAAATTCTGTGACAAACGCGATGACTTCATTTTTCCAATAGTCAACTTCCCTTTCATCAGTAGCAATATTCCAGTATCCCCAGTGTATGGAGTCTACATTTCACAACTCATACGTGATTCTAGAGCTTGTGCCCAGCAAATTGATTTTCTGGGCAGAGTTTAGCTGCTGACGCAAAAGCCACCCAAACAAGGCTACGTTGCTCTTCGGTTGAAGCCATCGCTACAAAAATTATACGGTCGTCATTACAATCTGGTTGACCGTTACGAAATATCCATATTTCAAATGACAATGGATCTTTTACTTTTTACGTAGATGTTTGACTTTCCTCTATCACTGCCAAGACTTTTACCGGACTTTACTGTATATATAAGTAACATGGCGTGTGTCTTATAAGAAGTAGGAACTGCTTATCCTTCACTAGCACTTGAATTCACCCCCGGTTATTGGTTGGGTCCGTGTTGCTCATCTTTTTAGTTTTTGTTTGTGTTGTCTTACAAAGTGTCTTTACGTTCTGAGTTCCGTATTGTGATGTCTGTTACGATATCCGCATAAACACGATGTTCGGTTCGTCTTGACCTCCAGGAGGATGCAGTATGGAGCATGTCTTATTTACATTATTTGTATTTGGTTGCGCATAGTGGTGTCCAACACATATTGTGTTGTATTTTTGTTTTGTTTTTCTACGTCTTGTGTACCCGATGTTGGTAGTTTCTCTGGATTGTCCATTTTTGATTGCCCCATCGGTATTCTCTAACGTTTATTTGTCAATTGGACTGCTTGTATAACAAAGTATATAGTGGTATAAAGTAACAACCAACAGACATGTCTCCCAATCAGGGCACAACCAAATAATACGCATTAGTCTGTGTACCTTTCACGAAGACGCAGCAAGTACCAAACTAATAAAGGGGCCGTCGTGGTCGTAATCGTATGATAGTTGGATTTACAACAACCTATGCAATCAGTACCTATCACCACTAAAGTTGTGAGTTCGAATCCCGCTCATGGCAGGATGCACTCGATACAACGTTATGTGATACAGTTTGTCAGTGACTTGCGAGAGGTCGGTGGTTTTCACCAGGTACACCGGTTTCCTCCACCAATAAAACTGACATATTGTTGAAAGTGGTGTTAAACACCATAAACCAAATTAATACACGATTCAAATTAATATCTTAGAAGAAAATGAAGATCTTATACACTTACACTGTTGAGATTTTAATTCAAATATTAATGTTCGTAATGAAACAAAAACTTAATACGGTTGGGATCTGGGTGAACATTTATATTAGGAAATTATTCTAAATGTTTATTTTCTCGTTGAATGAATTAATAAATTTGTAAAAAAAGGTTATTGTAGACCATACACCTTATCGTATGATTTAATTTTTCATGGTTGTTATACGGCAAAAAGTTAAAATCATAGACCAGTCAACAGATTTTTGGTTCTCTGCCACCGATGTATTGTTTCTACAGACAGGTTGTTTGGCTTTCAATAAACAAAGATA
This sequence comes from Bathymodiolus brooksi, assembly GCA_963680875.1. Classification (NCBI taxonomy): domain Eukaryota; kingdom Metazoa; phylum Mollusca; class Bivalvia; order Mytilida; family Modiolidae; genus Bathymodiolus; species Bathymodiolus brooksi. The sequence continues at coordinate 64,313,034 of OY804575.1, forward strand.
ATCAGTTTAGTAACGCACAGATAGCTTTAATCAAGTTAATCTCTAATCCAAATCAAGCTTTATGTTAATTTATTACTGTCAATGTCAATCTGAACCAAAACAAAAAAAATATCCTTTACTTTTAAATGATATTTAATATAACACGAATTTAACGTCTTATTAAATAAACGTTATACGAACCGGTAAAATGAAGTCGCAGTTTCCTTATCTGTCGCTAAGACTATATCAATTGCACGTGTTTCCTGGAAACAAAAATAGGTTTTCAGGTTTTCATATACCTGGGTATCAGCACGTAATTTTAACCCATGTATTTTTTTAATCCACAGTTTATGATAGATTGCTTCTTTTCAATAATTACACACAAAAGAAATATTATATTGCACTTTTGTTTAATCCGTAGTTTATGATAGATTGCTTCTTTTCAATAAGTACAACAACAAATATTATAATGCACATTATCGAAGATAATTTGCAGAAATTAATCATTTTGTGTCATTTATTGAAATGTATCTGATCAGACATCAGTTAGTTTTAATTTAATTTTAGTGCGATTCATTAATGAGATTGTGCAAGGTAGATCTTGTACTTAAGGGAGACTTTATTATATAACTCTCTATAACAGTCGGGAAGCCAGTGACGCAGGAGAGCTCCATCTAAAAACAAAGTCACGTGACTTTCGCGTCATTTTTGATGAAAAATGACGTTCAACCCTTCGGTTAAAATACGTCGGTTTACAATAAATACGTACGCTTGAAATCAATTAAAATATACGGAATATGTCTATGGATAAATAGAAATGTATTACATCACTTCAGTTTTTATTTATATAGTGCACAAACATCGAATGTTGCTACTTCAAGTGGACTCAATTTCAAAACAAATGTCGAGGTGGTTCTATTTAAGTCAGAAAATTTAATTAAAACAATATGATGGCTTTCTGTAACATCCATTGCCTGAGGAAATCATCTAGGATCATTGTCATACCGACAACTAGTGTCAATGTCTTGTGGGATGCAATTGTGTCACTTAGTTCTACACCCACCTTGTTCGATCGACCATTTGCCAAACATCGAAATTCATTGTCTTTCGGAACACATCGGTGGTGTTTCTTAACATCAACAATAAACGACACCTAAACGTACATCCGAAAGAGGCTATTTCATTTGGGAAAGGGGTGTCTTTTTTTAATTTTCTTGTATTAATACCGTATTTTTCAGTTTATTTTTATTGCAATATTGTTTTAGACATTGTGCATTTTGTAATTTAGACTGGGGAATTACTATTTATCATCACTTTAAATAAAAAAAAATCATCTATGATACTAGATTTGCAGAGGGGATGTACAACAATTAATAATTTCAATTTAATTTAATTTCAATACAACAGCCTTTTCAGGTACAAGATAAATAGAAAGAAACAAATGTGTGGAAAAAAATAAAAGCATGTAAACAAAAATTAAGTGAATTGAAAAAATATGAAAATATTATAAAAAAAAACATGCCAGTAAAACAATTAATAATCTAAAAAAAATGAAACCTTGAGACAAAAAGGGACATACAAAATTGTATTCAGATATCTTAACCCTTCATATTATATCAAGGCAAATTAAAAAAAAATCAGTGTAAGCAAACATTTTTCTTGAAATTAGGAAATTTTATTATCTGAATGAAAGCTACCAAGTTTCATGTTTATCTGACAATGTAAATATCAATGTATTTGGAATATTCATGTGTTTGACACAACTACAAACTAGCTTCTATAACATATAGAGGTGGCTAAGTTGTAATAATTCTTTCCCCTTGACATTCACAAAATGACCAGCATTTACAAATATGGGTACTTAGGTTGCAATAATTATTTCCCCATGACTTCACAAGATGAAATGACCAGCATTTACAAAAATGACTGAGTACATATGGATACTTAGTTTGCAATAATTCTTTCTCCAGGACATTCACAAAATTACCAGCATTTACAAATATAGGTACTTATAGGTTGCAATATTTTTTCCCCATGACATTCACAAACAGAATGACTAGCATTCACATAAAAGACACATATTGAATGACTACCATTCACATAATTTTAAGACACATACAGAAGGACTTGCATTCACATGAAATGACAAACCAGATTTCCAAATTCCACTAAGTAAATAAAATGACTAGAATGAATATGTTTTCTGTTGGCAAAATAAGCAAGTATTGGTAAATATTGTTTAAAATTGAAGTTAAAAAACTATTTTATTTGATCCAATGACTGAAAAAAAGTTAATAAAAGGGCAAATTTTGAAAAATTCTTTTCTGTAAAATAAAATTTATAAATATAGGTCTAAATGTCTGTAGAAACTTGTTCAACAACTTGGTTCTGGTTCAAAATATCTAAAAGAAATTGAAAAGTTTGAGATCTTGTTTCAGCTCCACTTTCTGACCTAGAAAATGTGTTACAACTGTTATAACAATATGTACCACAATATAATTTATCTTTTGAGCCAAATTCTTTACAGAAATTTAATTCATTCTTGAAATATTTAAGAACAACTTTAACAAGTCCTGGTTTTCAATTGAAATTGAAATAAACCTTTTGATTTTCAGTTTCAGATGAAGTTTCACAAATTACACAATCAAAAAGTTCTTTTCTGAATGACTAAATATATTATAATGTTTATGACACAAGGTGTCTTGAAAACTCTGATCCTTGTCTAAAAATTTGTCATTTATCCAAACATCAAATACTAATGTCATCTCCACTCTTTTTACTTAAATTAAAATGGTTTAAAAAACTTTTTTTTTCATCTTCAACACTCTTACTTCCATTAGAAAATGCCTTTTTATTAACTGCATGGCTCATCATTTTTAAGCAGATTATTTTCAGTAGACGTAGAATACAAAGTTTGAACTTAATTTCACATTTCTTACAAATACAATACAATTCAGAAAAAATGTTAAATTTCTTTTTACAAACAAACAAAATTCAGGAGCATCTGAAACTTTTTGAATTAAATGAATGTATCAGTTAGAGGATATATTCTGCCCACAATTATACCCAAGGGCCTGCATTTGTTTGATGATGTACTTTAAAAATAATTGGAATGCTGGTCCATTTTCTTACTTCATGGATTTTTTAGAAGAGAAAAAAACATATTTATTTATATACAACTTTTCCTACATACACAGGCAATTTCAGATATATTAAAATTATCGACACAAGTTTGTAAAATTCAGGAGCATCTGAACCAATAATAGCCATTTTCAAACCCCTTTGCCTTGTTAAATGCACATCCAGGCAAGCACAACACTGACAAAATAAAAAAAGAAAAAAAATCATCAATAGTTTTATTTAATCATTATATTTTCTGTGCTGTAAATCTGAAATATTGAAATACATAATTGATCAATTAACAATCTGGAAGGTACAAAATCAGAAGCTGAGACTGGAATATCCTTACATGTCCAATTTTTTATCACAAGACCATACAATTTTAAATGTTAAAACATGAATGATGAAGTCAGTTTAAAGGGTTCAAATATAGGTAATAACAACATTAACAAAATAAGATAATACAATCATAAATACTTTTAGTTTTAGTTATGCTTAGCTTTCATGTAAGCTTATTATTTTTTAATTCTGTTCAGCTATAATATCTGCTTTTAAATTGCTTTTAATTTCATGTTTTAGTTATTTCAGATTTCTTACCAACTTACATGTCTGTGCTTTTCTTGTAGTGCTAGCTTTGTTTTTCTTTGTTTTTAATTTATTTTTGCATGCCTTAATTATTGTTATTTATGTTGTATGTCGGTCAAAGGCTCATTAGAGCTTATATTTGTATGCTTGTTGTTTTTAACCATGCCGACTTTAGATAAAACTTATTTATTTATTTATTTATTTATTCATTCAGCGTCTTCTTTATCAAAAATGGCGGCTGACAGCGTCCTAAGTTACAAACCTCGTTTTGCAAATTAAAGGCGGAATGATGGCTATTTTTATATTTCGTTACACATTTGAATGATGGGTAAACCTATTTTTGACCATAGTTTTTACTGACAACCAATGGGATGCGTTTGTGTCAGTTATTCTTAGCCTCGAGAATTTCCCGCCATATATTCTTAGCTATAACAACAAAAACAAATACCTCGGGAAATACCTAGTTTTATACCGATATTATGTCTAATAAACACTTTCTTGGGGTTTTTTCCTGCAACTTATATATTTAACCATGATAATTCACGTATTTTGGGAATGTATTTATTTATATTTATCTCTCATATAAGGTTTATTCTGTAATCGTCATGGTAAACAAACGTCAATACCTATTACGATTATGGGCGACACCTGGTGGGTTATTATTATCTGCCCTTGCGTAAATGTTTTTAGCCTTACGGGAGGAGTTACGGAAGCTGACGTTGGCTTCCCGACTGTAACGAGCTTTTAATTCACATGTACCTACTTGTGATATAAGACAATATAAAATGGGATTCTCTTTAATATTGTGTTGAATTATATCAATTACTTACTCACAAAGACTTTTAATTTATTTGGCTTTTCAATCTTTTAAGGGTCGTCGTGGTCGTGATCGTATGGTAGTTGGATATACAACTACCTGTGTAATCAGTGCCTATCACCCCCTAAAGTTGTGAGTTCGAACCCAGTTCGTGGTGAGGCGTACTCGATACAATATCATGTCATGAAGTTCGTCAGTTACTTGCGACAGGTCGGTGGAATTCTCCGGGTACTCTGGTTTCATCCACTAATAAAACTGATCGCCACGAAATAACTGAAATATTAATCAAAGTGGCGTTAAACACCATAATTCAAGCCACACCTAAATTATTTGCCTTTACAATCTTTTAATTTTGAGCATACGCATGGTGCGCACTATGTTAGATATCTGCTTTTTCAATTTGTCATTGCTGTCAAGTCAGTTTTTGAATATACCGGTATTAAAACTTGCAAAGAAAGCATCAAATTCCATGTCTATAGTAGGAATATTTATCATATGTCAAGTATTTGGACAAAATTTGAGAAACAAATTCTGAAATGGTCTAGAATAACCTTTTTGAGTGACGCTCAGTCAAAAAATTGGAAAGTACAACATGTATGCGGTCCTGTAGTTCAATTATATAATAACTTTACTACCTGACAACAAACAGATTTAAGAGATGCATACATTTAAACATATTCCTGCAGTTTCTGTTTTAACATTTATTTGAATGTTAGTTTGAAAAGAATATACCATTTATTTGCATGTTACTGAAGAAAGATAGAAAGAAAGAATATGGATGTAAATGAACATGAATGATTATTCAACATTACACTTGGACACAACAGCATCGGTGGTGTCATTGTTAACATGCTCGCAGCGATTGTGGTAGATCGTGGGTTCGAGCACGATCGGATCAAACAAAAGACTATAAAATTGGTATTTGTTGCTTCTCCGATAAACACGCCGCATTAAGGAGAAAGAGCGCCGACTTGTTGGCTGGGAATCAGGATAATGTGTCCGAGTGGGGCAACCTGTCTATCCGCGGACTGTTGTTTCAGTGAGCTAGCATTATAAAAAACATTTAAGCGTGTTGGTCTAGTACAAAGCGGGCCTCATCATAATCTCATTAAAAATTAAATTGTTCTCGCCATGATATTGCTGAGTTGGTGTTAAACAACAACTACTCACTCACTCACTTGGATATAAATAAAAATAACAGAATAACGATTTTATTACTGTCCTACATTTTAGTCACAGAATGGTTTTCAACAATGAGCATAACCCATACCCTAAAATGAGCGTAAAACGGACCCTATTCTGCACTTGAGTGGTACTCTCTATACTGCACTTGAGTGGTACTCTCTATGCTGCATCTGGGCATTGGTATCGTTTTGATTTTATTTGGTGTATAGAATTTACACTATTTAGTCTTGGTGACTTTTTGATGCATTGTTGCTTGGCGGGGTTCGAACTTTTATCTTGTGATTTGGATATACTTATTGAAACGGCATTCATTATTTCTACTGACAACAAGAAATAGGTTAAGATTTGTGCCATGTTTTGTCTAAAATAGGTTAAATTTGTTCCATTTATTGTCTGCGAAAAACATTCTTTTAGGTACAAGTGATTTAAGGGTATAATTCCAACTCGTGACTTCGCCCAATTAAAACACTTTCATTAGAACTTTTACACCTGTACGAGAGAAAAAATATTAAAATATTTGAATCTGTGCCAAAGCTTAACAGACATAATACAAATAATTATCGGTTTATTGTATTTGTTCGAGAAAAAAAACAACATTAAATACAAATATAACAAGAACACATAATTCAAATCTGTTAATAGCAAAATCAAGTTAAAATTCAAGCTGTTTTTATTAGTAGTTTTCTGTCGTTATCTTTGGTTTTGGTGTTAGACACATCCCACATTATACGAGATAATCTGCTGTTTAAACACCGATTATATATTCAGAGTTTAACATATGTAATACTACTCCGTAAGTATTTAATATGTCATGTTTCATACTGAAACACTCTTAACCTAAATTGTATTTTATTTAACTGTAGCCTCTCAGTAACCTTGATGAATGAGTGAGCGATATATAGTTTATTGCCAACTCGGCAAATTTTCAGTTATATCATGGCGAGAACAAGTTAATTTGCAATGAGATGATGATAAAGATCCTCTTTGTACTCTAGACCAACACGCTTAGTTGGATTTTATAGTGCTAGCCCACTGAAAAAAACTACCCCGATAGATATGTCGCCCCACTCAGACACATTAGCCTGATTCCGAGCCAGTCGTTATTTGCTCTTTCTCCTTAATACTGCGTGTTTAGCGGAGAACCCACAAATGCCAATTTCATAGTCTTTGGTTTGACCTGATCGGGGCTCGAACCCACGATCTACCGCACTCAAGGTGAGTACGCTTACCAGTACACAACCGATGCGGTTGCAATCTTGATGATAACAATAAGACAGTTTACCACTGATGCATAGACGCTAAGTATTCCTTCAAATGCACTTATTTACCATAAAACGCATAATCTGACCATCGCAAAGTGTACAGTCCAATTTGAACCTATCGGATGTTAATATTATTGAAGTTTGTGACATTCCCAGACATGCCAATAGACCTGCTTGTCGCGGGCTTGATTAGCATTGTTAATTCATTTCCCATTGACCCTTTAATCGCCCATAGAACAAGAAATGCATTAAAGAAAATGCATTTGATCATATTTATTTAATAAATTATGTGGAGTGGTTAATCCTTCGTTCGTTGTATTGCGCAAGCTGTTTGACATCATCATTAGGATTCAAGAACTCAGAGCCGGCCTGAAGCCAATTGGACATATTGTCCCAATTAGGCACCGCGCCTACTCTCGGCTGTTGAAGTACACACTGCAGGTTTTACAGAGAACAGCAATTGGGGCCCGCAGCTCCTAAAATCGACTATGCAAGAACTGTTGCTTCTGCGAATAAGAGGTGAATCAAGAGAGCAATAAATGACCCTCTGACCTCTGACGTTCTATCAGATTAGCTACGTCTCTAAAAAAATCCTGCTGACGTTCATTTCAAATGACATGTGCAATACAATGGCCATACATATGTCCCCCAGAATTCATAAATTTGGTTTCATGTTTCTTTAAATAACTTGGGAGTGGCGGAAACATTTACTTCACTTGCGTGGATTTTAAAATCATTAAATTTTTGCGAAAATTACGAAATACGTTGCATTACCTTTTATCTGGACTTCAAAACAGAGAAACAAAATTTAAAAATAAACACTAAAAAAAGCATTTAACAATAAAGCAATGGCATAAGTGATAAAAACGTAGATTTCTAATTTAGTGAATACTTAAAGCTTATAAAATATAGGTTAAGTTAGGTTATTAGTATATATACAGTCTTAAAAGTTAAATATATATTTACCAATATTATTTATTTTCATTTCTAGGTAAAACCTTAAAATGATATTTCAATCTAAACAGAGATAAATGGAGAAGTTATTATTTCATGGGTCAGTTTCTCACTAGTTTAAACTATGAAAACAAATAAAAAAAACTAAAACAAACGTATGACATGAGAAAATTATATACAGATTCATTTATAAAATATATCAACATATATTTAACATTATCTAAAACCAGTCGCCTCTCATAATTTTTAATTTTGTTAATCCCAACTATTTATAAAATTTAATTAAAAGATTAGCGTGTAAGTTCATTTTTCCACTGAATTAGACTCGAGTATTAAAAGTTCATGTCCATTGCAATTTATTTCCTAAAACGGCTTCATGTCACGTTTATATAATAGTAAAAATATTATGAGTTCGAATAAACATTTCGTGTCTTCATAATTGAAAATTCTTAAAGAAATTGTTTATATTGAAATGAAATTCATTAAATATAATTGGTTTTTTGGTGGATATCATTGTGTGAATTACGTGAACCACACATTTCAAGCTTAACACAAAAGATATATATCATTTTAGGTTATTAAACTGTCCTTGAATCATGTTTGTCTAAGTATTTATTGTTTTCGTACCAATCCACTGCATTCGTAATCTCATAAAATATGTAACAATGAACTTCCTTTTGGTTTTAATGATATTTTGACAACATCAGCATAATAAACAATAAATCAAACAACCAACAAGTACAATGGAGGGTTTCAATTATAGAGTTCGTCCCTGTTTTTTGTAGGGTTCGTGCTGCTCAATATTAAGTTTTCTGTGTAGTATTCCAATTGTCGACCATTATTTGTCGTTTTGTCGATTTTTTTCATTTCGCCATTGTATTATCCGTCCTTCTTCGAATTATGGCTTCTGATTGCCACTTTGGTATATTAGGTAAATATAAAATACGAATTGGAAAATTAAACCAGAAATAGTGAAAAATATATTCCGGTTTCAAATTTGAATGGCGTTTGTACATGTATTAGGGAAGGGGTTAGCAGTAGTGCATATGCATTTGTTTTATCTTTTTCACGATGGAAGAGTTTTTACTTACAAAATCATAATTAAAAAAACAAATATCCTGTTTCATGCACACTTTTTGACAATTCCTGCATCACATTCAGCCCTACTCTCGTATACATAGTTTTTTTTTTTATCCACAGTAAAACAATATCTACATAGAATACATAGATATATATATACGTTTCTGTATTGCTCTACATGGGGTATATGATTTATTGTTGCGTTGTATTACATTATGTCATAGGGGAAATATATGTTTCTCAAGTTGCTCAAAAAGGTTTCACCTAATGTTATATATATGTAGTTGTTTGTATGATCTCGTAAGTTTGTGTAAGAGTTATCTCCGTTTGTACTTTGTCCGGATTTGTTTTATGTATTATCTGTCTCTTGAATAAATGTAAGAAATGGCAGCAGACGTGTTTTTGTCATTTCATTTAATTTGTGATTGTTGCAGGGCACGCGTTGTGTCCTGCTTCATCATTACACTAATAGAGTAACGCATACATTTAAGCACGGACAGAAGTTTGCAAGATATTATTACGAATATTGGCTTTAACGCAAAATTCAATGAATACGTGTAGCTTGATTTAAAAATAAAATATCTGACGTAAGTCTGAAAGCAGAATTAATGCCTGAATGGGGAAACATACTTTTGATTGTCCTACAGTCAAATAATTATATAATGTTTCTTTACATCAAACCATTCGTTTGCAAAATCCATAACGATCAGCTGTCTCATCAAAAACAGCAGACGACTTTTCTCTTTTCCAGTTTAATGCATAATCAAAATCTGCTCTGTATTCATGTCAACTATACCGTAAATTGGGATTTTTTGGATGTGGTTATATTTTGGTTTATTTTGGCGCCTAGTATGAAAGCACCAAAAAATCACATACACCAAAATGTATTTCGCAGGACATATGAATTTACATAAGAAGGGTGTTCTACGTCACTTTCAACAATATTTCAGTTATTTCGTGGCGGTCAGTTTTATTGGTGGAGAACAGCGGAGTACCCGGAGAAAATCACTGACCTGTCGTAAGTCACTGACAAACTTTATCACATAATGTTGTATCGTGTACATCTCGCCTGAGCGGGATTCGAACTCGCAAATTAACATAAGAACATTCAGATAAATATGTTATAAGTCTAGAAAGGTCGGATATTTCGCTCTTGGTGGAGAGCTGGACTAGTTAAATGGTTCGACTTGTGCACCATCGTATAACAAGTTCAGCTGTCTGTCAAAGCGCCATTTCCGATCTTTCTATACCGATAACGTATAACTGAATATACGTTTTTCTCATTTCGGCTGTGTTCATATGAAATAAGAAGATTGTGGCACGAAGTTCATTATATCAAAAAAGAGAACTAATTTCCACCGTATGATTAGAAACAAATATTTCCAGTACATTATATTATCTAATTAAAAGTAACTGGTTTTTTTTTGTTTGCAAGATCATCGTCAGTTATAGCCGTAGTAAGCATAGAGAATCACAGAAAATCGGTAATAAATTCCACATGGCTAGCTATAGAGCAGATCTTACATAGAAAAATCCATTAAAATGAAGGAATGATATATATAATTTTATCAATGAAAGATAGATAAAATATACTTCTATTTTTTTTGTTAACATCTATATGTAAGAATGAATTACTTCATGGATGTCGATGTGCTACTCTTACGGCTCTTTGAAATGTACTTTAATATATTTTCTGTATAGTGAAGATATAGTCCATGTACAGCTTCAAAGTTTTTAACGTTTGGTTTTAATGTTTTAAATTTCATTTCTTTTTTTTATATAGCCATTTTATTGTATTCCATTTGAAACGCTTCATAAATATGTACTGTTAAAAATGTACTAAATAAATATCAAGAAATATATCAGGTATGTATGGAAACAGGGAGAGACAATTTCGCGTTTGTGCTATTCCGTCTGATAATCTTTACAAACCGAAAAGACGAAATGACCGTTCCCAGCTTCCATTGTACTAATAATAATCGTTTAAAGTAGATAGTATATTTAATGTTATTTAACCGTCTTATAAGCTTACATCCTAATGAAGTGCATATATGCTCTTGAAAATAATCTGTTGAGGTTTTTTACTCTGGGAAATGTGTTTTGCTGTCAGCCATATTGGTATACAGTATTTTATTTTCATTTTATGACAATATGCACAATAGTAAATATCAAAATATCAAAAAAAAATATATCCACTTAGATCATTATACGTATTTAACTCTTTTAAGTTCATGACGGTGAGAGCAAAGACTGTTTTCTGATATCCTGATAATGTGTCCGAGTGGAACGGCCATTCCTACCAACAGACTGTTTCGGACGGACGGACGGACGGACAAACCTCTGAATTCTATATACGACCGCTTTTCCAGGGCATATTCAGCCACACACAAAACCAAAACATACCCACAACTGTAAACATTGCCTATTTAATCATACACAAAGAGTAATTGTCCTGAGAATGAGTCAATGGTCTTTATTCTCATATACTATGCATAGTAACAGAGAAGATAAATACAGCATACACACAAAGTAATGGTCTTTTATTGACATTCTAATATTGAATCATTCACAAAACCGTGCACAGCTGTATAATTGCATATTTTATGAGATTACAAATGCAGTGGAATTGTATAAGAAATAATTACTTAAACAAACATAATTCAAGGACAGTTTAATAACCTAAAATAATAGCATTTGAACAGTAAGAGACGGCTTGGGGAACTACCTTATCATCTTAAAGAGTAGATACAGCTATGAAAACATCAATAGGGGTTTCCGTAAAGCCGATTTAGTTTCTAGAGAATCACTCCTTGATTACAATCAACCGCAAAGTGATCTAGCCAATTTCCTTTGTTATTACATACCACCTGGTGCTCGATAGTGTAGTAAAGACCATTGACCGTTAATACAAAAGCACCCAAACACCCGAAGTTATGCAAAATCTTCATAGAACCACCAGTTGTGGCCTTCAGAAAACATAAAAGCTTAAATGATCTTATGGTGAGAGTTGTCATTTCTACATACAAAATAGATATTGGGCAATGCAAAGAGTGTAGGAATAGACGCTGCGTGATATGCAAAAACATTGCGGAAACACAGAAGTTCCACAGCAAGGTCATGGGAGAAGAATAGATCATCTGTTGCAACATCAACTGCAAATTTCACAATGCCATTTAACTGTTAGAATGTGGCATATGTGGGCTCCAATACATGAATGAAACAAGTCCAGCGTTTACTACACGTATGAATGGTCATAGGAGTGACATCAGATACAAGTCAGATTTGTCTCTCATGCGATGTCCTTTCTGCTCGCCAAAAGATTACAAGAGCTTTCCAAAACCATAAAGTCCAATCAATTGAAAACAATTTCAAGTGATATGATGGGTTCAGACAGGAGAGACAAAGTTTCTAGATAAGAAAATTTCGAAAACTAGCTCTCATAGGTATAAACAAAGCAAAAACATTCATTTATATAGATCCAAATTGACAATGAAAAGAAGATATTCTGAATAAACTGGCATTCTTATTGTCATATCGGTTATCGGATATCAATTAGGAGAGAGGGGGGAGTTATATCAAACACACGATCAAAAAATAAAAATAAATATAGCAAGACAAACACGATGCCAAAAAATAAAAGAGAGAGACAATAACAAACAACAATCAACGTGAACAAACACATAAAACTAAAGAGCAACCCCTACCCCTACAAAATGTCGACGTGAACTCAGTTGCTCTGGAAGGGTAGCATTTCCTGTTCCATGTGTAGCACCTGCTGTGTACTCGGTGCAATGGTCCAGTAAATGTCGTCAACGAGGTCAAGATTACGACATTACAAACATATCATGAGTCATCTGTGAGACAGACACTGCGTGGCGATCATGCAATTCATGATGTCGACCGTAAGCATCCGAAGTTTAAATTACGATCTGAATTCCGTGTTTTTCTTCTTCGTGTGTACCCTATGTTGCCAGTTTCTGGATTTTCCAATTTTTTTTATTGCCCCTTCGGTATTGTCTAACATTTAAGCATATTTTGATTGCATATCAAAGTGAAATGAGATCCGAAACAATTTTCTAAGTTAAAAAAACCCTCTGTCTAAAGTCATGAACCCCTGGTTAAGTAGTTAATTCGTCGGCAGAAATCATGTATCAAGAAAATCCAGATAAGATAAAGAAAAAAAAGCAGCCATGAAATACCGTTTTAGTTGAGATATATAAACTCCTAATGGTTGTGCTGATGGAATGTTGCTACAAATGAATGGGACTTTTACAATTGGAAATTTGAATTCATCTCGTTTGTCATACAATTTGGATCACATTCGCACCTCATCGTCAAAGCATGGTAATAACAAAATTACCGAACTCCGAACAATCTTACAAAGGGAAAGTCAAAACTCATAAGTATATAAACAGACAAAATCAGTCAACAACCGGAAAACTGTGAAAAGGTATGAAGCAGATTTGAAAGTGTCTGTTGTATCTTTAATTGCATGTATTGTGATATATACCGATTTAATTATAATATTATCTATAATTTCTCGCTTTTCTGATTTTTAGTTTAAACATATTTTATTTGCTCAAATATGCAAAAAGGATAAGACACAAGTTAAACAAACTTATGAAGTCTTCTCCTATATGCGTACCCTTTTCTGATGTCACGGCATATGAAATTTATGACAGAAGATCTAGAGGTAGCAATTGAATTTCTTATTTAATTAGATTGGATAGATACGGTCCAGTTAATCACATATCGCGCATTATTCAAAGGAAAGACGTCGTCTGATACTGAAATTGAAAGATTTAGCTAATTTCTAATATTTTCTCTTGAGTAACCCCTGTATGAACTTCTACAAATAAGTTGGTTATAAAAGGAGCTCAATTAAAATCCTTTATCAACTGTCTATAGATCATGGGCAACAGACACAAAAATATGTCGTCCATATTTTATCGGTCAAGCATTTTGAAAATGTCAGTTTTAAAAAGTAATATATTTTGTTAGAAGTAGTGCGCTTTTCACAGAGTAACACGTGCCTCCACCGAAAACAAGATACTGACCCCCGTTTCACAAAAGGTCGTAAATCGTACGATTACCGACTTATCTTACGACCACTTACCGACTAAGTTTGCGAACGTTTCACAAAACTTGTCGGAATGTTTTTTACGATTTCCGATTTACAACTTATGGTTATGACGTCTTCTTTGTGCGGAGGTACGAAAATCGATCAATTTACCCGGGCCGCGTCAATCTCCCATACAGAGTTGTCGGTCCTTGCAGGCATTGGGGCCGCGCACCTGTCGGATAAATTTATATATTCGTTCAAACAAAACATTAAATATAGTTATTTCATTGGTCTATGTAGATATAAAATATTAAATATAGTTATTTTATTGGTCTATGTAGATACAAATCACGCGACACCCTAAGAAAGTAGAAGACGACAGTTTCAAAGTGGAGACTGCTTTCTCTAGGAAAGCTCCGCGGTGGAATAAGGAGACAATATCCGCTTAGATAAGGCCAAGGATTTGCCTACTATACAAATCCTTGATAAGGCTGATGACAGAAAATTCAACAATAATGAAGAGAAAGTTCATTCCATCCCTCACCAGCAATGATACAAATATTTCCCAATGACTGTCATTGGTGATTTTTGCAAAATTCTAGTCCGCCCCTTTTTTGGAACCATTTGCCCAACATCAGGCATAATATATTTAACCTAATAATATCATAACTTCGGTTAGATTTAGTTATGATTTTTCTAAGAAGAACATTTTATAGCGGATTCAAAGGATTTTTTTCAAATGTTTAAGTGTAATTATACATGTACATTTGTACAGATGCATGTATTTATTACGAATTTATTTACATGACTGTTGGAATAAAATTGATTACAGGTTTTTAATATATGGCAAAACGTTGACTTGGACAAAATAGCTATAGCATATAAGCAAAAATTTTTTTCTCCCTATATCAATAACTTTCAAAAATTGAAACCACCATATTGGGTCATAACGCAGAGCCAATTTTAATACTTGGTGAATACATGTAGTCATTCGCTTTACGTAACTTCTAGTTGAGACGAATATACTTGACGGATACTATTCCTATGCAGGAGAACTTTTGAGATAACAATGGAAAAAATACGTTGTTGTCCCCTATATTTGGAGGTAAAATATATGGTGTGCTCCTCTCCCACCACTTTAAAAAAAAATACTTCGTGTGCCCCGTACACCCGGGGGTAACCAAGGTACATTTCAGTAGATTGTTTCACATCTCAGTATTTTTTTATGAATATAACGTCTATAAACAGTTCCAACTTAAACTAATGGAATATCCCGATAAAATTTGATGATATATTCCGCTCTGGAATTCTTGGACTTTTTGTAATTTTGATGCCAAATACTGTCAAGAAATAGAAAATTGTAGCACGAATTCAGTGTGTTTTTTTCTTTGTCAGTCGAAATCTACATGTATGTAGTTGCATGCGTGCCAAAATGTATCCTGTCACTGAGATTTTTCCTTATACGATATTTCATAATTACATTTTATATAGCGCACATTACCGTCGTTTTTTATGTGTCTAGATAGATTTCCTTGCAATAAAGAGAAAAAGAGGTAGATTTTATTTAGTAAAATTTCATTGTTCATTTTGAAAGACTCTTATAACCAATTAGTCTCTTTTTAGCAGCAACATAAACAAAAAAGAAGCATCGTTTTTGTAAATATGACTTATGTGGAAATTGCAATACGTCAAATGAAGATAAATTTTTATTTTGGGTATGGTATTAACAAGTTGTCAACCTACAGAAGGCATAACTTCTCAATGTAATTATGTATATTCAATGTTTACTTTTAACGATTTACGAATGCTCCGACCCAGTCGTCAATTTTCGACCAAAAAATGTCGCGCTGCATTTCATTTCCGGAAATATGCACTTCATTTCCGACAATTTTTTTTTTCATTTCCGGCAATTACTTTTCCAACAATTTTGCCGGTAAAACCTGTTAACCCCTGCTCACCACGCGAGGTGGAAGTAGGATTTTGAACAGGATATATATTTGATTAAAAATCGCAAAAAGTTAAAAGTTCATGTCAAAACGTAAAACGTCGACCAAATTAAAGTTTTCAGGTATATAACTGCGCCAAACTTGTACCCTAGGCATTTAATAAAGTCACTTCTTGTCTTTTCGCCCTTCGAATAACATTCAAACTGTGCAACAGCAAACTGATGTTTTTCCATTTCACATCTGCGTGGAGCGAAAATGGCACGAATTTTTATGTAAGTTGTTGCTTGCATTTTCTTAATCACGTCAGCAAAAAGGAAAATGTTTGGGTGACTGGCATAAAAGTGAGCGTTTAACTTGGAATGGAATGATTCGGGTCCGTTGTTCGTGCGTTTGCTGGTCAAGTCGGGAACTGCTGCCCACATTATAAGTGGAAAGGTTGATGAATCTGTAATGTATCCAGCTAGTACATAGTCAGCAAACTGTAAGCACTTGTCATTATTAGGAGCATCACTCATGATGTCTTCAATGAAGCTGTCTTCAACATCTTCTGGTGGGAGAAAGGAAAGTCCGTAAAATTTCGTCAACCATTTGCCCTCTTCTGATGATTTGTCCATGTACACTTTACTCAAACCCAAAGACTGAATTTTTCTCCACCAATTCTGTCCTAAGTAAAACCTGCAACAGTCTATCTCAGTATCTGGAAAGCACGATGTGATGGCGTTATGCATAGCTCTCTCAAAATCTATATGAATTACAGCAGGTTTTAGTTTGGAGGTTTCTTTCACGGCAGCTGTTTATCAGAAGTGACCACATCTTGTTGTAACACTCTTCTGATTTTGATGGTAGCAAAGCAAAAATTAAAGCTAAATAATGACCATTTTTACTTCTATGGATGATGTAAAGTTGAAAAAAGTGTTTCGGACAGGATTTAAATGTTCCGTCGATGAATAACTCCGTCACAATATTGCATAGTGTTTGAAGATTGGTTTGGGGAGAAAAAAATCTAAATTTCGGAATCTTTGTCGTTAACTAGTACACAATTTTCAGATTTGTTAGTTTCCAAACTTAAACTTTGTATCGCATCCTGAGCTTCACTTCTACTTTTAGGCAAAGCAGGCATGTTTTTACGACGCTCTCTGTACAAAGATAGCGCAGCTTTTTTAATATCACTAAGCAATAAACTTCCTTCATTCATATCCTGGAGTTCAGATCGCACAATTTTGTTATAGGCTTTCTGGAAATATCCCCCGACTGTTTTCTCACACGGACACGTAGCTGGTGAGCTTCAGTTTTTTGGTCACTCGTCTCTACATTACAAGTATGTCTGCCGCGTTCCTTTGTAATATATAGTCCATCTTTGTCAGTTGTAATAGATATGGTACATTTATTCCCCGCGCTACATACATACACGATGTCTCCATT
This sequence comes from Bathymodiolus brooksi, assembly GCA_963680875.1. NCBI lineage: Eukaryota > Metazoa > Mollusca > Bivalvia > Mytilida > Modiolidae > Bathymodiolus > Bathymodiolus brooksi. The sequence goes on from OY804575.1 coordinate 64,330,446, forward strand.
TTTCAGAACATTTTTCTTTCGGTAAAGAATTCCCTCAACAAGTATAGCTTTATTTCCTCTGTTAGTTTCTGTTTGTATTATCTGCATTTTGATCGACTTTTATGAAGTTGTCTGAACACAAAATTAAATGCTCAGTGTATTTATATGTTGAGGAACTGAGCGAATACTCACTTAGTTTATGTATTATATAAATTTTAAACTCCATGGCTAAATCATAAATATGTAAATGTATTACCGGTAACCAGTAATCACAAAAATGATATATTTATCAAGCTTAATTTGTGTAACAGAGATATACTATCAGGTTTTTTTTACCTACGATTACCTATTTAAAATTGTCGGAAATGTAAAAACAAAAATTGCCGGAAATGTAAAAAAAATATTGTCGGAAATGAAAAGTAGTCTATTTTCAAAATTGTCGGAAATGAAGTGCAGCCAAAATGTCGTATATCGGAATTCGGTAAGTTTTGTGAAACAGTTGTAAATCGTAAAGACAGTCGTACGACCAAGTTTACGATTTACGACCTTTTGTGAAACGGAGGCCAGTGATGTCTAGCTTTGGCCACTTTTACTAATGAAACATACCCGGTATAGCAAACTTTCTATGCATACAGCAATATTCCAGCAACACTACATTTCACAACTAATACATTATTTTAACAATTAATACGTCATTATAGCGCTTGTGTCCAATATAGTGATCTTCTGGACAGCACCCATCTGCTGACGCAAAATTTACTCAAGCAAAGGATGCGTTGCTCATAGATTGAATTCGTCGGTGCAAAAAATCTACTGTCGTCATAACGAACAGGTTGATCGTTACGAAATATCAATTTCTCAAATGACAATGGACCTGTCGCCTTTTATGTAGATTTTGCTTTGCTCCATTACCGACAAGACTTACTAATCTTGACTATATGAGTAACACGGTGGATGTCTTACAAGAAACAGGAACTGTTAATCCGTCACGAGCACCTGGTTTGATTCAATGTTTTTTGTGGGATTTAATGTCATGTTTTAGTTTTCTGCGTTGTGTTTTTTCGTTTGTTTGTCTTTGTTCTGTCTTGTGTCTGACCTGAACCAGTGTCTCTGAGTTGCCCATTCTGGATTGCCCCTTGGTTTTCTCCGACGTTTATTTTGAACCAATTCCGTTAGCCGAGGTTTTAGCTTTGTGTGTTGAACCAATTCCGTTAGCCGAGGTTTTAGCTTTGTGTGTTGAACCAATTCCGTTAGCCGAGATTTTAGCTTTATGTGTTGAACCAATTCCGTTAGCCGAGGTTTTAGCTTTGTGTATTGAACCAATTCTGTTAGCCGAGGTTTTAGCTTTGTGTGTTGAACCAATTCCGTTAGCCGAGGTTTTAGCTTTGTGTGTTGAACCAATTCCGTTAGCCGAGGTTTTAGCTTTGTGTGTTGAACCAATTCCGTTAGCCGAGGTTTTAGCTTTGTGTGTTGAACCAATTCCGTTAGCCGAGGTTTTAGCTTTGTGTGTTGAACCAATTCCGTTAGCCGAGGTTTTAGCTTTGTGTGTTGAACCAATTCCGTTAGCCGACGTTTTAGTGTGGAGGGATGATAGTATAAAGGGTAGAGAAATCACATGATTTAATACGGAAGGTGAACTGGATTTATTTAATTCAAATAGATCTTTAGAATTTATTGATATCCATATCTAATTCACACCTTTTCTGGAATAGCTAGTCTAGCAGTGCTTCTGAAGGCCATAATTGATTACTGATAGACTAGATGTTCAAGGTGTGGAAAGAGGTGTCATGGAACATTTGGCTGTGCCAGCAATATACCGTAGCTTGTATGAACACTAACGTAATATTGGTATTCATTACAGGGAAGGGGGATCCATTTCGCCATCTTTGCTGGAAATACAAAATTTACACAATGCTGATGAGTGTCATCTTTTGTCAGCGTTGCCTGTGCATATGTGAGGTTGCCATTTGAATTGCAATTTCATTTCAGACCTTGTTCTTACACCCTTTTCGATGACAAATCATAATTTGTTTTGTCCTAGAAATTGCAGTATCCAAACAAGACAAACGCAAACAACTAAACAATTTTCATATGCTTGGTTGATGGACTTTAGTCTCATTTCAAATGGTCCCCCGAGGTATAAGACGTAATAGCTTTGTATCTCTTTGATTCGGATAGCTTCATATCGTGTCTAAATTTTGAATATAAGTACTCGGACCATTATTTTTGTTCTCTGTTAATGCTTGTATACATTAATCTTTCTATTCCCTAATCATGTTATGGTCGTGGATTTTTTTGTTACTCTTGAAATGCATGTAGTAACTGTCAAGGAATTGCGTACATTTGTGGATTTGTCTACATACTACCTATATATATATAAACGTCTAAAATGGTTTGAAAAACAACACCAAGTACACAAAACAAAGTGATAAAGAATTAAACACTTCGTAGAATGACAAACTTTTCGTCCCACCGAGGGACTTTATCAATGTCTAATTAAATAAAATCTCGAAACAATATGGCGACTTTTCAAATTTCAAAAAAGTTTTTGACGGTCCATGTACGGCACAAAAGAACCAGAAGATGCACATATGAAACTACATGCATAAAAGAATGGAAATCCTACATATAAATTAATAAAAGTACAATAACAATAATATAAATATACAATAGGGCTACACATTTAAATAAATGTTAAATTAGAAATAAAAATAAATATAAAAATGAGACATTATTGGTAAATGTATCAAATAGCACTGTCAAAATATTGTTGAAAACGGTATGATACCCAAACTCATTCAACAAAACGGCCCGCCACAGTGTGGAATATATACTTTGGGCCAATAGAGCAAACTGTATGTCCTAATACGACTGGAGGAGATCAACACGAATAGGAGTCAAGAGAGGATATTACTTTTTCTCATTGATTCCATTCGGTGATAAGGTCTTAAGTTTTCTAATCCAGAAGCTTTCCCTTTCCTGTCTGCTTTTATCATCCCACTTGGGGTTATGGTCAATTATGGTGACCTTCAGTTTGCCGAAAGAATCATGGTGGCCCGTCGATCTGAGATGTCTGCTGAGTGGAAGGTCAGGTTTGCAATTTGCATCGCTTCTGTGGCCATTCAAGCGTTTACTAAGTTGTTGTTTAGTTTCTCCGATGTATTGAAGACCACAAATTGCACATTACAGGAGGTAGATAATATTTTCTGTCTTGCAGTTGGCATTGCAGTGTGATGAATTTTTCTCCTGTATGTGTGCTGCTGAATTTTTGTGTGCATTGGATGTTTTTGCACGTCATACATCGTCTCGAATCACATTTTTGACACTGACCATTGTAGGCAGATCGAGGGGAGATGTCAGCTCTCACCAAGATGTCTTTCAAACTTTTGGGTTTCCTGAAGGCCAAGACGGGTGGTTTTTTGAAGATTTTACACAGTTCTGGGTGTTTTTGTATGGTTGTCCAGTGCTCACGAACGATGCTGGATAAATTACTGAGCGCAGGATGGTATGTAATGACAAATGGCACTCTGTTGTTCGCGTTCTTTTCTTTATATTGGATGAGGTCTTTTCTGTCAATACCACTTGCTTTGTTAAAACAATGGTTAATGCTCGCATTGTTGTAACCCCTTTATTTTAGATGACATTTCAGTTCCCCAAGCCGTTTTTTGGTGGTTTGTTCGTTGGAGCAGATGCGTTTGATTCAGAGAGCTTGGCTGTACGGAATACTTTTGGTGCAATGTTTAGGATGACAACTCTGTGGGGACAGGTACTGATGTTTATCTGTCGGTTTGTTGTATATGTCAGTTGACATAATACCATTTTCACAGGTGGTGTAAGTATCCAGAAAGGAGATGTTATTTCTAGATGTTTCATGGGTGAATTTTATAGTGGGGTGAACATTATTGGCGTGGTCAAAGAAACGATTGAGGTTTTCTTCCGACTCGGTCCACTTCATGTCAACGTCGTCTATGAAACGAAACCAGGAAAGTGGCTTGTGAGGTGCAGGTTGTATGATAAGTTTTTCAAGCTTCCCCATGAAGATGTTGGCGTATGATACCATGAACCCCCTTCCTTCGGGGATCATTCTTGTTTCGATGGACGTTACGTCATTATACACTAACATCCCACATAATGACGGTATCGAAGCATGTCGAGAGGCCTGGGACCAAAGAGCCGTGAAAGAACCACCAACGGAATGTCTTGTCCAGTTGCTCACATTGGTACTGAAGCATAACAATTTTACATTTAATGGAGAGCATTTTTTACAAATCAACGGAACAGCTATGGGAACAAAGATGGCACCTTCATACGCCAACATCTTCATGGGGAAGCTTGAAAAACTTATCATACAATCTGCACCTCACAAGCCACTTTCCTGGTTTCGTTTCATAGACGACGTTGACATGAAGTGGACCGAGTCGGAAGAAAACCTCAATCGTTTCTTTGACCACGTCAATAATGTTCACCCCACTATAAAATTCACCCATGAAACATCTAGAAATAACATCTCCTTTCTGGATACTTACACCACCTGTGAAAATGGTATTATGTCAACTGACATATACAACAAACCGACAGATAAACATCAGTACCTGTCCCCACAGAGTTGTCATCCTCAGTAAACATTGCACCAACAGTATTCCGTACAGCCAAGCTCTCTGAATCAAACGCATCTGCTCCAACAAACAAACCACCAAAAAACGGCTTGGGGAACTGAAATGTCATCTAAAAAAGAGGGGTTACAACAATGCGAGCATTAACCATTGTTTTAACAAAGCAAGTGGTATTGACAGAAAAGACCTCATCCAATATAAAGAAAAGAACGCGAACAACAGAGTGCCATTTGTCATTACATACCATCCTGCGCTCAGTAATTTATCCAGCATCGTTCGTGAGCACTGGACAACCATACAAAAACACCCAGAACTGTGTAAAATCTTCAAAAAACCACCCGTCTTGGCCTTCAGGAAACCCAAAAGTTTGAAAGACATCTTGGTGAGAGCTGACATCTCCCCTCGATCTGCCTACAATGGTCAGTGTCAAAAATGTGATTCGAGACGATGTATGACGTGCAAAAACATCCAATGCACACAAAAATTCAGCAGCACACATACAGGAGAAAAATTCATCACACTGCAATGCCAACTGCAAGACAGAAAATATTATCTACCTCCTGGAATGTGCAATTTGTGGTCTTCAATACATCGGAGAAACTAAACAACAACTTAGTAAACGCTTGAATGGCCACAGAAGCGATGCAAATTGCAAACCTGACCTTCCACTCAGCAGACATCTCAGATCGACGGGCCACCATGATTCTTTTGGCAAACTGAAGGTCACCATAATTGACCATAACCCCAAGTGGGATGATAAAAGCAGACAGGAAAGGGAAAGCTTCTGGATTAGAAAACTTAAGACCTTATCACCGAATGGAATCAATGAGAAAAAGTAATATCCTCTCTTGACTCCTCTTCGTGTTGATCTCCTCCAGTCGTATTAGGACATACAGTTTGCTCTATTGGCCCAAAGTATATATTCCACACTGTGGCGGGCCGTTTTGTTGAATGAGTTTGGGTATCATACCGTTTTCAACAATATTTTGACAGTGCTATTTGATACATTTACCAATAATGTCTCATTTTTATATTCATTTTTATTTCTAATTTAACATTTATTTAAATGTGTAGCCCTATTGTATATTTATATTATTGTTATTGTACTTTTATTAATTTATATGTAGGATTTCCATTCTTTTATGCATGTAGTTTCATATGTACATCTTCTGGTTCTTTTGTGCCGTACATGGACCGTCAAAAACTTTTTTGAAATTTGAAAAGTCGCCATATTGTTTCGAGATTTTATTTAATTAGACATTGATAAAGTCCCTCGGTGGGACGAAAATTTTGTCATTCTACGAAGTGTTTAATTCTTTATCACTTTGTTTTGTGTACTTGGTGTTGTTTTACAAACCATTTTAGACGTTTATAATTGTTTTACTTGTATAGTATCGTTATACCGTAACGATCCAACACCCCGTAAGATTGATCGTTGACTGGTTTTTCAGACGTTGTATATATATATATATATATATATTACACTTTATATTATTTGGAATGTTTTAAGCTTCAAAGAAAGATAACCGTTAAATCGCATAGATTACGAATAAATAAAATACAAGAATGTCTTTATACCATGTTCGTTTTCATATGAGTAAAATCTAGAGGAAATATTCATGAACTTTGGAATGATGTCAATTGGAATAGTCTATAGATATTTTATCTGTTGGAAAAGACTTTAGAGTAGATATCAGTTGGAATATGCTCTAGAATAGACCTTAATTAGAATAAGATGTAGAGTTACTATCAATTCTATAGGATCTGATGTAGATATGAATTGAAATTTATTTTTGAAATTTGCTTTTTCCGAAATAATTATTAATAAAACTGTTATCCTCCCTCGGGCATGTATAATCTTAGCCGATTTCGGCTATCCTGTTTAGATCCTTTTGTTTTCCTGCTGACAAATATTGTAAAATTATGTGTCTTTCCACTCTTTTGACTTTGAACGTACCTAATAAATGTTATTCCAGACATGCGTCGTGCACACTAAATTAGATATCTACGTTATTATCGGAATACCCTCTAGTGTTTATGCCAATTAAAATAGGTTGTAAATATCGATGTTTAAAAGTTCTTGAAATAATTCTATAGTAGATTTCGATTAGAATATGCTCTAGAGTATCAACTGGAATAATTTCTATAGTAGATAGCATTGGAATAGGCTTAGAGTAAATATCAATTTGAATATACTATATAGTAAATAACAATTGTAATGGGTTCTAGAACATATGTTAGAATAGGTGTCACTTTTAATAGGCTTTGGAGTAGATATCATTTGGAATGTCTCTATAGTAGTTATCAATTGTGGAATTAAAACTATATATCAATTGGTAGGTGTCAATTGTAACACCCTTTAATATGCATTATTATACTTCGTGTAAATTTCTGTAGTGATATTTGGTACTGTAATATTTTGACATATTACCTGGGTAATATTTTTCGGTCGGGTAATATGTCTCTCAGACCTGGGTAATATTTTGGCATATTACCTGGACAAGACCACATTATTATATAAATATTCTTGTCCAATTCGTCTGAGGGGGGCCCGGAAGGTATATTTAAATGTGGCAGTCGAAAAGAGAAATATCTCGGGAGTGACGATATAATTGGATCAGCGAAAGGATCACAAATAAGCGAAAAATATTGAAGCGAAGTGGGGAAGGAGAAAAGGGCAGATGTTTACCTTGAAGTAAGGAAGAGGAGGGGCCATATATTTTTTGAAATAGTGGTCAGACAGGGTAGAATCTTGTCTACTAATTTGTATAAGATCTTCGTACAAGACCTCTTACTGGAACTGGAAGAGAACTCATTGGGGTACCACCTTGGCAATGTATACATTGGAATGCCAACTTGCGCAGATGACGTAGCTTTAATAGAAAGAGATTCGAATAACTTACAAATAATGATTAACGTTATATCCAGATATGCAAAGCAACATCATTTAATACAAGATAAATCCGATCAAAACCAGAATACTTGACTGTTCGAAACATCCTTCAGTAGATGAATGCTGGGAAATGAATGGCATAGAAATCAAGCCATCAGATTCAGCTGTACATATAGGCGTGACTCGTTCAGGGATAAAAGAAGTAGAACTAAGCATTGATGAAAGAATCATGTGTGCACGACGAACAAAATATGGTATTTTAGGGACAGGCTTCCATGGAACAAACGGAATTGATTCAATAACTGCCTATCAAATATACAAGACTTATGTCTTGCCACGCTTGCTTTATGGTCTGGAGATACTACCATTGACAAGAACCCAGATCAATCTCCTAGAAGGCTTTCATCGAAATTCTATAAGGTACATGCAGTCGCTTCCTCAAAGAATGCAGTGAGCGCTGTGTACTTGCTGATCGGTGCATACCCTGTTGAGACAGAAATCCATCTGAGACAATTATCGTTGCTATACTCCCTACTGTTTTGCCATAATGGAAAAATCAAAGAAGTGGTATCGAGGCAAATTTCGGTGAATTATGACAATACAAAAAGCTTTTTCTGCAATATAAGAAAAATACTAGAGATTTATGAGCTGCCAAAAATGCATGAGCTTCAATCGAACCTACCTCCAAAGCCAAAATGGAAAAATCTTGTTAACTCAACCATAAAGAAATATTGGACTGAAAAACTAAAAGAGGAAACATCTGGAAAAACAACCCTAAAATTTATGAGTTGTGATCATCTGGCTATCTGGCTATAGGAGACAGCCACCCAGTCTGGAAACTTCCCCTAAGATCGAGACCGGAGGTCAGAAAGGGAATTGTTAAATCAAGGATCATTACAGGAACATATATACTCCAAATTGATAGGCACAAATTCAGTCAGTATAACATAGATCCGAACTGTCCTCTCTGTAAAACAGAGGAAGAAAATCTGATACATTTCTTACTCAAATGTTCGTTATTGAGACAAATTTTGGCTCCGTTATTTGAGGCTTTAAAGGGGGAAGTCATCAGCTGCACCAATGAAAATACCTGGAAAAATATTTTCAACAATAACCTATCCATAGTGAGATTGATAGTGGACTGCAGAAATTTTGCTAATATATTTAATGAAGACAAGAAAGTAATGCACAGAATCGAGGAACTATACAGAAACCTTTGCTATGCCCTACACGTCAAAAGGTTGCAAATCATGGACGATCAGAATGGAAATCCTCGTATGAGGTAAGCAGGGTGACAGCTTGCTAACCTCCACTTTTCATGGCAAATTGCTGTGAGTCATGGAAAATCAAAAAGAACACCTCTGACGGAGGTGAGCAAGGTCACAGCTTGCTATTCTCAATTATGTGTTCAATATTCGATAAAAAATCTACAGTGCTATCGCTATGAGATGAGCAAGGTTACAGCTTGCTAGCCTCCGCTATTCCTTCCTTCCTTCCTTCCTTCCTTCCTTCCGTTCGTTCGTTCATTCATTCATTCATTCATTCATTCATTCATTCATTCATTCATTCATTCATTCATAGGGTGTTCGGAGTGAAACTGTGGTCGTTCAGGCGAGCAACGATGTAAATAGATGTATATAAGTTCTTTTTATATTTTTAGATTTTTAATTCTAAATCCATTTTACGGAAGTTACGTTTTATGTAAGGACTTTTCGTATTTTACCCTGCATAAGGGTGTTCCTCCAATAGGAAGCTCATACAGAGAAGAAGTACATGTACAAATCGATCTCAAATTTAAAGACACTATAATTATATAGGTACAGAAAATGCTTGGTTAGATACAAATACGTTTAAAAATGCAAGGGGTGTTTTAATGGGGTTTCGAGAAAAAAAATCATCTTGAATTTATAGCAAGATTTATATATCGGAAATGTCGCCTATGTTTTATGCATATCGACAGAGCTCTTCTTAATTGAAGGACCAATAAGTATTTAAAATGACAGCTGAAAAAAGTGATATCAATGACCAGTTTGAAAAATCTTTCATTAATAATGATGGGAAGCGTATTTACTGTCGTTATTGGAACGAAGAACAACATTCGGAGTCCACCTCCATAAGGTCTTTAAATTATCCATTAGTTTAGGGATCGTCGCAAAATGTGACAGTTGTTTTCAAGCGAAGTTAGTTTCGTTTGGTAGGTGGGTGGTTTTCAGCTGTCACGTTTGGAAAAAAACAAAAATCGCACATTGAGATTTGTCAATAAATCTTTAAAAATGCACTTAAAAAACGGCATAAAATTGAATGGAACATCGTTTTAATTTCTTTCGAGTCTGTATATTGCACTGTTTCTTTAGTACTGAATAAGTAATGGGTGTATCCTAGTGTAGTATGTTCGGAATAAGGGATGAAATATCGAGTGGTATTTGGGAGAACGATGAAACCCGAGAGATCCGATGGAAAAGGTCAGAGACTAAGGCGGATAAACCTAGAGGTCAGGAGGTTTTAGCGGGAAGAAAGTAAGCAGAGAGAAGATTGACGAGAAGACAGAGTGCGGAGATTAGACGTATTAAAGGGAGCGATAGTGCTTATTTTGGTAGGTTTAACAATAGGACTGTAGTAACCTGTGTAGCATATATTTAACTCGGCCAAAGTTACGATACTAGTGTTGCCGGTTCTCGATATCGTAAAAAACATTTCTCCCGTGTGTCCCTTAGAAACAATAATTTTTTACAAAATTGTTTTTGTTTGTTTGTCAAAACTAGTTCTTTATTTCGACCAAAGCTAAAAGTTCTACTCCTAGAAGTTACGGAGAAAACATAATTTTTGTGTATGACCTTATTTCTGACTATTTGTGTAATATGTCATTATATGATAATAGGTGTTACCTAACTTGGGACGAAGTCCAATAATTTTTTTAAGCATTAATATGAGACAGGTGCTACCTGTAGTGCCAGCGAAGCACACTCCACATTATCTAATATTTAAATCATGTAAATCCTTGGGATGATTGAAATAGAAATTGTACTTCCTTTTGTGTACTTTTTGGAGTGTACTGTAGTACAATGTAAGGATGCTCTTTCCATCTATTGAAACAGGCACGGCCATGAATGCTCGCGAATCTGAAAGTTATCTGCCAATTTCACGCTCAATCAGTGCATCAAAATAGTGTCGAGACTTTTTGGGCCAAGATATATCGGGGATGACATTTAACATTAGTATCCGGAAGTAGTTCCAGATTACTGCGCATCCGATTTCCTGCAGATTTAACCATGTACTGGTTTCCGGTGTATCATTTCCGGTGCATGAAATTTAAGCCATTAGTCATATGGATCTGGAATCAAAATATTGCTATTTCTACCATAGTTGGGACTTCGTCCCATATTACGACACCAGTTCTCGATAAGTGTGTAAAACCCTGTAAAATCAATTATGGATGGCATGTTTACTAATAAAAATTATAGGAAGAAAAGAAAAAAATGTATTTAAGACATTTGTAAACACCAAGATTATTGATTTCAACCATACATGTAAAATTAAACATGTTTAAAAAAGTGTTCCATTAGGGTTACACAATACAGAAATAACGTTGATATAAAGATAAAACTGATAAGATATGACCCGAACAGTGTTCCAATTTTTTTTCTTTCTGAACAGTGCCACCTGTATATTTCCGGTTTTGTATGACGTATACGTACTTGACCTTCATTGACAGCAAAGTTTTGTTTACATCACAAACGTATATTTTAAGCAATGACCCGGTGAATTTAGAGTTATTTTTGGAATAAGAAAATGTGCATAAATATCGGAGACTATAAAGATTATGTTCATACATACCTTGATACGTAGCATAGCCATTTCTTTCTTCTTGTGAAGCGAGGTGGTGTTCCGTAGGTAAAATCCTGGCGAACAGAAGACATGTGCGTTTTCCCGATTTATGTCAAAACTCTCACGCGCATAACTATCGAGAACTGGTAACTATCGAGAACAGGTGACTCTACGATATATTAAAGAAAGAGGTCTTTTTGTAAATGAAATACAGATTTTATGTAGTAATTTCCCATACTTGAATAATTCCGATAAACTATATTGGTTATTTAACAATGAAGAACCTAAAATATATATGGCGATTTCAATTTTTTACAAAAAGTTTTGAAACAAGAAAGGCAGTCAATTGTTAAGACAAATCCACCTCATCTCCTTCAATTTAGATGGTACTTTAATATACAATGTAAGAAATATTGTAATTGTATGACAGTAATGACATTATCATTATTATTTATTTATGTAAAATTCTATCTATATTTGGATTCTTTCTGTCTCTTATGTAAAACTATCTGTATGCCTCAAGTCAAGTGGGCCCGAAATGGAAATAAAGATATTGTATTGTATTGTACACAGCTCTGGTTTCCTGTTTGCGGTACAACTAAATATATTACGCAACGAAAAGCAACGGTCTTCTTTTGCAAATTAAAAAAAAAAATGTTTTCGATTCTCGGAACGTTTACTGTTGTCAAAATTTAAAATAATACTATAATGTATTAAACAAGTTTTGACCAAAGAGAGTAAACAACAGATACCACGATGCTTATGGTGGGTTTTTGTTCTTGTGTACGTTGCAGAAATAGGCTTTCGGTAGTTTGTGATTGTATTGATCGCTTTCGGTATTTTGTTATTGTATTGATTAAGTACCGGTATTAAACATGGCAGCGCCCAATCTCTACCCAGAGTTGTTGGTCCTACACTCTCTTCAATCTCAATCGTAACTACTCGGCCATTCTCGCTACCCTGCAAATAACCTTGTACATACATAGTAGAAATTCTTCTTAGATTGTTTGCCGGAAGATAAGTTAAGTTAAGCCGCACAAAAATATAGTCCACAAAAATCCAATATGGAAGACATACTAAGTAAAATCTAATCGTGCAAAGCTAATTAAAACTTTAATTGAAATATAGAAAAATTTTTAAAATATAACTTTATCAGACTTTCATGTTACTGACATGTGAAAAGTAGTGCGAATTATACGCCTAATGCATACAAGGTTATTTGCAGGGTAGCGAGAATGGCAGAGTAGTTACGATTGTCTCCAATCTCTGTCAACGCCTAAAAAGTAGTCTACCTTTGTATTAAACTGGTTTCCTTTTTATAAAATATTACCAGTGTAATGTTCAGCAACTATAGAAGCTATTACAACAAGGAACCAGAACAGTGCTGTATGACTGATCACCGTATAAAAAATAATCCCTTATCTTCGTTTGAAAATAAACAAAGAAGCTTCTCAAATATTAGTTATATGGTATTCTTTACATATTTAACAATATATGGGGTCATTATAACCGGTTTATTTCAAGTTACCCTTTAATAAATGGATTTTGACAATATTCTTGGTTTTTAGGCGTTGACAGAGATTGGATAGAGTGTAAGGACAGACAACTCTGGGTAGATATTGGGCAGCGCCCTGTAAAAAACGTCTTGTGTAGACAACACTATTTGGTAGCAGGACACACGGAAAGAAGATGTCCTCAAAAATACACATTCATTATGGTTCACATGTATAGAAAAGGCTTTAAATGGATTTCTTGATATACAAGATGCATACACTGCTCCACAAATAATAAAAAAGTGGTCCAGATCTTTGCATTTATTATAAGAATGCACTTTACAGAGATGTCCATATTAATCTATAAATTAAAATATCATTTTATTGGTACAGTATGCTTGTTGAATCATATGTATACTTAGATGAAATCAAGTGTCTGATTTTGAAAGGATAAAAATTCATAGATAGACACTTTATATCATGACATGCATATGGAGAATACATGGTTCTAAACCCTATATTTTTTAGGTGGCGTTTGGTTTATAATACATCGGTATTATGTTTTTCACACTTTCATTTGGAGTGGGTGGGTGGGTGGTCTGAGCCAAATGAAACTAACTTCATTTGAAAAAAAACTGTCACATTTTGAGACGATCCCTTAATAATATGAAATAGGCACGACCATGAATGCTCGCGAATCTGAAAATTATCTGTCAATTTCACGCTCATCCAATGCATCAAAAAGTGTCAAGATTTTTTGGGCCGAGATATGTCATGGACAACTTTTTTTTAGGGCCGAATCTAGTCTCATTCAATCGAACTGTCGTTCCTTGCGAAATCTCAAAAGTTAACTTCGCGTAGAAACAGAAATTCTTGTCAGTATGTCAGAAGAGATTTAATAAATTAAAAAATATCAATATAAGTAAAACAAGCTACAGTACGGAAAGGGACATGCCGTGATCAATCACCGTGATAGTGGTGATGTCTAGGAGAGTGATGGGGATTAAAAATTGTAATTCATGTCGGTGATCAGGGGGCAATAAAACACCAGGTGTTAATCTTGTAATCAAGTGTGTCGTTTTACAGGTAAACTAGTCAGATAAGATGTACAGGTGAAATTACGTTTTTAAATCGCCTATTTTTTTTTCAGGTACTGTCTCCGATTCCCCTCAGAATTAAAAAAAAAACATTTTTATTTCTTTCCTCAAAACGTAAAACATCCTTGAACGTAATCCCGGGAATGAAATCCCGAGATCGAGAAAATAGCACGAGAACGGAGAGTTCATTTGAATTGATGAATAAAATGTAAATAATAAATGATTATTCAACTTCAATTCAGTGAAATCATGGGTTGTGCAAATATGTTTCAAAATTTTTTAACCTTGGCTGTGTATTGCGTATCTACACCTAGTATTTTATTGACACATGTACACGTGACCTGGCTTGTGCACAAATGAAGTTGCATAAAAACATGCGCGATATGCGTGATTTGTTACGTTTTAAAGCGTATTTCCAGTTCAACATTACATTTTAGTTCACTAATATTTTTTATACGTTCAGTAATTTTTTTTATTTTAATCTTCGTAGAAAACCCAGTTAAAACCCTTTTCGTTGTAGAAATACGTACTAAATAATTTTTATACCTGTATACGGTCATTGAAGAATTTGATTAAAAATTAACGAAACAAATATTTATAAACAGATCGTTCAAAGAAGTACTACCGTACATGTCCAAAAGTCACTAAATTTACGGATATATTTTGGAAATTAGCGACTAATCTGCAGAAAGTTTAGAAACGTGAAAGGAAATAAGGAATTAACCTTCATCATGATTTTACCCCTACAAATGTTTGACATTACACAGTATCTGACCAAAATCAAATGTCACCAGTTTATTTATTTATTCAAATTCAAATCTTAATTGGCTTTCAACCCAATAGATTTATGACAAAATACAGTAAAAAAAACTCAAAGTTTATGGAACAAATTAAAAGCATGCTCATAGTTTTCCGCTTTTTGTTCATTTTGTAGCCATTAGGCTACGTAAATTTGGATTGACGTAGGTTTTTGTTTGCAATTTTAAAGAAAATTATTTTCATCTATAACGAAATTACGTAACAAGCCATGTGTGTAAAACAGTTTACTTGAATTGTTAATTTTTTTTCAATACGAGAGGTAAAAGTCCAAAACACAAAATAAACCAATAATCAATTTTAAGTCTGCTCTTTACCAACTAAACACTAAAAACCCGTGCTTGCAAAGTCCGTGCTTCAAAAACCCGCGACTGCGGTTTAACTTATAAACAAAAAATACATTGATGAAGTAGCCCGTATTTACGAATATTTCAATACATACTGAATACAACCCACCAGTAGAAAAAAAATGAGAAATTAAAATTAAACAGGATAAAGTTCAGTTGCGGTTTCAACAAAATTCTTAATATAGAACTCGAGGTCATAAAGTAGAACTTTCTAAAACAAACGAAAACGATATCAAGACAGACATTCTTTGTCAATGAAAAGCAACAAACAGTCAAATATTAACAGCAAGAGGATACCAAATTAATTGTCAAAAATACATCCTTCAGTAGCAATAATTACGGCTTACGATATTAAAAGTCAACAGGTAGAACAGGTAACGCTAATCTCTTAATTGGCGGTAAAATATCAATCGGCGCACAGGTGACCGAGAGCCATAAAATTGAATCCCCACCACCTTGTTTTATGGTCCTTTTTAGGTCTATCACAGTGGGTTTATGTCCGTGATGATATGTCTAAAGGATTAAAAATTATGTCTCTCGGAGTGATCAATCACGGTATGTCGCTTTCTGTACTGTAACAAAATTACTTTTATTACACACGGGTTCCGGGTTTCAGTGGTATCGGACGTACGAGAGAAGGTACGAGACTTCATGATCACCTTTGCGCTTTATGTTAAGAAGATCTTCATTAGTTGAGTGTGTTGCACAGAACGTGTTTCCAATGCGTCAAAAATTTTTTTAGCCATCACTATGTGCAGCCATGTTTGTAAAAAAATCCTAAGTACACATTTTATACCATAAAGAGCTCGATGACGCTCGCATAATATGAAACAGGCACGGCCATGAATGCTTGCGAATCTGAAAATTATCTGTCAATTTCACGCTCAACCAGTGCATCAAAAAGTGTCGAGATTTTTTGGGCCGAAATATATCGGGGGCAACTTTTTTTTAGGGCTGAATCTAGTCTCATTCAATTGAACTGTCGTTCCTTACGAAATCTCAAAAGTTAACTTCCACGTAAAAACAAAAATTCTTGTCGGTATGTCAGAAGAGATTTAATAAATTAGAAAATATCAATATAAGTAAAACAAGCTAACAAAATGACTTTTATTATACACGGGTTCCGGGTTTCAGTGGTATCGGACATACGAGAGAGGGTACAAGACTTAGGATCACCTTTGCACTTTATGTTAAGAAGATCTTCATTAGTTGAGTGTGTTAACTAGTGTGTTACACGGAACGTGTTTACAATGCGTTGAATTATTTTTTATTCATCAGTATGTGCAGCCATGTTTGTCAAAAAATCCTAAGTACACATTTTATACCATAAAGAGCTCGCTGACGCTTGCATATTAAGAGAAAGTGCGACCTAAGACAAGAGGTCAAGAGTAAGGGCTTACTAAGTCTAAGGCACAGGGGCTTGAATCACTTTCATAGAGGTCATGCGGCCTATATACTAACAAGGGATGTAAAGACCAACGTAGCCAAGCCACTACCAGTTCTGTTTCAGGTTTGAAAAAAATATTTAAAAAATCACACATTCAAACAATCTTTGTTGTCATTCGCTAGCATATTGATTTATCTTTACTACGAGACATAATTTTTCACAACTGCTCTTGGAGTTTTACCATTGACTGTGTGCCATAGCAAAACGTTGGTGGCCTATTTTCGAGCAAAGTTTCAAGTTTGCAGGGGTGCTCTGACTTCTAGAGTGAAGCAGTTGTGAAAAAAGCAATATTGGCCTATACCATGCTATGTACAGCCGATGCATGTTCATGAAGTGTAAATGATAAATGATGTACGGTCAGGGCCGTCTTATCAGCAATATAGGCTCAGGTCAAAGCAATACACTGAGGCCCCTATCTAGGCAAACACTCGCAGAAATAAAACTGTAAATGGTCGATAAAATTAAACATATATTTCTTGTATTGGTACTTCCAACAAAATCAGTGTTTAAGCATTAAAAATCATGCTGTATACAACATACATAGATTAGTATGGGGTTCATGAAGAAATTCTTAACTTCCGGTTATTTTTTTCCATAGTATTTTTTTGTGTCTTTTTTTAAGCACATTTCTACTGTTAAGAGCGGGCTATCGCTCGTTTATAAAGATATTTCACTGTTAATGTTGACTTAGTTACCATACATTGTAAATAATTACGGTCACACCAGTTAATATTCCACTTTATTACATACTTAGTTCAAATAAAGGCATTTTTGTATGACCAATATGGCCAGAAGTAAACTGTCCATATTTTCACACCCCGGGAAAATAACCGGTTATTGGATTACTACAAGATCATTTCCATATCGAGGCCCATATTGGCCGCCAATATGGGTGTCTCTTTTCCAGATGTCGGAAGTATGTAATAAATAGTTTAAAACATGGGTATTTCCATATTGGCCTGGTTATCATCCCTTGACTCCGTCTCGCGCCAATATGGGGGTCTCAGGATGATAACCAGACCAATATGGAAATGCCCATGTATTAATCTGTATATATTGACTTACATGTACTGTACTTTGTAAATATTAAAACAAAAATCATAAAAAATATCTTAAAGCAATTTCAAAGTTCATTGACCTTGTGCTCTAATTTGTACTTATTGTGTAGTTATCTCAAAACGTCATTCTTGTGAAAATGTACGTTGTAATTAGAATTTGAATTTAACAGTAAGGAAATGCTTAAAGTTAAATTTCATTATTGATTGTAAGAAAATTACAAGAATTAGCTTTGGAAGTTTTGTATTTAAAAAAAAAGAACTTGTTGATTAAACAATGGCAAAAACTCTCTGTACACTAGTTATAAACCAAACTGATCACAGCACATTTTCAATGAGTTGATTCATACGTGTACGGTTTAATAGTTATTAATAACTGCACTAGTACTGGTAAATATTCGAAACTGCTGACGGAAAATTTATTGTGTCGATGCATTTGCCTGATATATATATGTACATTGTATGTAGAAATGTAGCCCTGATAATAATATATAACAAATATTAACTATGTTTACTTTTGTAGAGGTCTGGTGTTTATTTCTCATGGGGTTGCAGAACATTGTCTTTGGTACACAGAACTTGCGATGTACCTGATAGAAAGTGGATTTTATGTCTTTAGTCACGATCACGGTAATGTTAATTTGAAAAGTCTGAAATTTGTGTACTAATCTTAAAATTGAAAGATAATCCAGCGTGAAAAAAAATGATGATATATAATAATTATCCACCCCCCTCCCCCCAAGGTAATAAAAATCTTTTTAAAAACAATGGTCTTCATGAGAGACTAGCTATGCAGAGTTTGTCATACATTGTGAAAAAACATCACAGACAAGAAAATATTTGATAAATTCAAGTTTCTGTATAAAATGCATTTTTATCCCCTCGCCAACGAAGTTGCAAAGGGATATAGTAATGCTACCGTCCTTCCGTAGCATCCTTGTGAACACTCTAGAATCAACCTCCTTCAATGGATTTTGACCAAACTGGGTACATACTTAGTCCTTAAGATAATCTGGAACCCTATTGATTTTCAAGGTCATAGGTCAAAAGTCAAGGTCACCGGGTCAAATTTTTACCGCGTAACATCCTTCTGAACACTAGAATCAACATCCTTCAATATATTTTGACCAAACTTGGTACATATTTAGTCCTTACGAGAATCTGGAACCCTATTGATTTTCAAGGTCACCAGGTCAAATATTTAGGCGACGCTTTGCATTGCCCTTGTTTTTCATAGAAATGTGTTGAGTTGTGTTGCTTTGTATGTACAACAAATGTATTCTCAAAATGAGGAATTATTCTGTTGTTCCTGCACATTTATTATTAAGCACCTTTTGTTGTATATATATCATCTATATTTAGAATTTCCATATCGCTTGAACAATTGATGTGACATACTTTATTTTAGGAACCAACCAAATTAGGCCCTAATTACACTTTGTTCTTTGTACATATACAGTAAAATTACAACGTTAGCCAAACTTTTATTTTTTATTGGGCCATGGACAGAGTGAGGGAGATCGAGTACATATTGATGATTTTAGTAAATATGTCGAGGATATATTTCAACATGTGGACGATGTCAAGACAAAATTTCCTGAAAATACTCCAGTATTTTTAATTGGACATTCAATGGTTTGTAAATATAAAATTAAAAAAGTTAAAACTGTTGGATGTAATAGCTTCAATAAGGATAATGAAATGATAAAAATTGATGTCGTCTATACTGCATAACAATTGATTCCTTGATATTATGAATTGCATCTTTTCTCATTCTGTAAGCATGGGTAAAATAAGCAAAGACATCTATGCCTATAGTCTGTATGAAAACATTTTTGCTTTGCCATATGAGTAGCCAAAATGTAAACTGTGGAAATGAACAGTTGATTAAATTTCAGATCTCCTGACCTCAACTGTCCTTTATGAATATTTAGTACCTAACATATGAAAATGCTGTATTTTGATTGGAAAATCAGTGTGAACTATTTTTGAACAGTACACTTGACAATGGGTGACTATACCTAGCGACGGGAACTATGCCAGTTTCAAACGATTTCCCGCGGGGACTATACCTGTGGCATAGATTTTCCCACGTAATTTTTATATATTTTTGTCAAGATTTATCTCCCTTAAAATAGACTTGTGCTGTAGTCTGCTGTCAACATGGCCAGGTTTGGCAATGCAAATATAATGTTACATTGTAAATTTTATTATTATTATTATTATATTGAATTTGAGTGTGTTTTTCTTTTATGTGTGGAATGGGATGTTATGTACTAAATATATTATTGTCTTCTCCCTCGAGAACAGTTTTCCTATAGTGTTGTCTGGTGAGGTATAGGAGAACAGTTCCCTCAGGAGTAGACAATAATAGAATAATAACCACAACATTTATAAACACTTCTGGTATGTTCTGTGTTCTACTACAAACATATTTGTTTTCATCATTTGAGCTTTAAGCGAACAGTATGTGCATAAGTTAGTAAGTAATTATTGTTTAGTGCCAAACGAGCAATTTTTCAGTTATATCATGGCAAGAACAAGTTACATTTCTATAAGGTGGTGATGATGATGTCCACTTTGTACTAGACCAACACGATATAGATGGATTTTTACAGTGCTAGCTCATTGAAACAACAATCCATGGATAGACATGTCACTCCACTTTATCCTGATTTCAGACCAACCAGTCTTTGCTCTTACTCCTTAATTCTGCATGCTTAGAAGAGAAGCAGCAAATACCAATTTCATAGACTTTGGTTTGACATGATCGGGGGTGGAACCCATGATCTACTGCACTCGAGACAAGCATGCAAACCATTACACCACCTATGCAGATGTATGTACATGTATACAAATCAATATTCAAACAGAGATACATGTATGTATGTTACAGATTTTGTTTTTGCCGATTTATTCCAAACATAGTTTCCCTGTAAGAGAAATTAGGCATACCATCTAAAAAAATCATTTGAAAATCTAAAACCAATATTGGCCAGTTAAATCACATGTTCCGAATCATTTGTAAGGTGCTTGATGACCTCATCAAACCGATCTACATGGATATGTAGAACATATGGGTAAAATACACTTAAAAGACAGCAATTAATGGCCCAACAGGGACTAATTGTATCATTTATTCATTATAAAGTCTCTTTTCAGAATGATGAACCCACCAAACAACCACCAAAACTAACGTTAAATAATCTGATAAAATTAAAAAAAAAAAAGAATTGTAAAAAATGATTGTGTACTTGATCTTATTTTTTTTTTACCTTATCCATTATAGGGAGGAGCCATTGCTGTACTGTGTGGCATGGAAAGACCAACCTATTTTAAAGGAGTAGTGTTAATTGCTCCTGCATTGATAACAAGTCCAGACGTTATATCACCAGTAAAAGTTAGTCATCTTGTAATCAGGGCCTAGATTTCATGAAGCAAACTTAAGTTAAATCCAATACTGAAGTCTTTAGATTTTACTCAAAATTAAGCTACTTTGTTCTATGTGCAAAACTCTGACTTAAGTCTGAGATTTTTATGAGACATCAATGATGGAAAGTTCACACAATACATAATTTGCAGATTTATATTTAACACAATGGAAACCATGAAATAAAATAATAATAAAAACGATGGAATTGTTCTTACACACCTCCCTCCTAACCTTTAGAATATAAAAAAATGGATCATATTTACTTATTATACCCCCGCTCCCCTAACCTTTAGAATATAAAAAAATGGATCATATTTACTTATTATACCCCCGCTCCCAAAGGGGGAGGGGGGTATACTGTTTTACCTCTGTCCTTCTGTCCGTCCAAGATATTTTTCGTCGCATTTTTCTCAGTAACTGTTGATGGCAGAAATCTGATATTTTGTCAAAAGCGTCATATAGGTATACCATATTGTGGGTAGCGTTTTTGGACCCGTCAGATTTCTACTTCCTGTTTGCCGACTTAGTTGGTTTTTCTACACATTGAACATATATGCTCATTTTTCGTCGCATTTTTCTCAGCAACTATTGATGGCAGAAATCTAATATTTGGTCACAAGCTTCATATAGGTACCCCATATCTTGCCGATTTTGTTGATTTTTATACACATTTAACATACATTTGTATATGCACATTATTCGTCGCATTTTTCTAAGAAACTATTGATGACAGGAATCTGATATTTGGCCACAAGCTTCATATAGGTATACCATATTGTGATAAGCGTTTTTGGACCCGTCAGATTCCTACTTCCTGTTTGCCGACTTAGTTGGTTTTTATACACATTGAACATATATGCACATTTTTCGTCACATCTTTCTCAGCAACTATTGATGGCAGAGATCTGATATTTGGTCACAAGCTTCATATAGGTACCCCATATCGTGGGAAGCGTGTTTGGATCCATCAGATTCCTACTTCCTGTTTGCCGACTTTGTTGATTTTTATACACATTGAGCATACATTTTGTATATACCCATTTTTCGTGGCATTTTTCTCAGCAACTATTGATGGCAGAAATCTGATATTTGGTCACAAGCTTCATATAGGTACCACATATTGTGGGAAGTGTTTTTGACCCATCAGATTCCTACTTCCTGTTTGCTGAAGAGCGGGGGTATCATAAGTGAGCATTAGCTCACAGTTCATCTTGTTACTCCAGCTATTGAAGGAAATGACACTACAGATTCTTGATCAAACAAAATAATTAAAAAAATCTAATGGAATTAATATTGGCTGTACAACTGCCTCACTTTTAGAATAGTGAGTGAGTAAGTGATTGTTGTTTAATGGCAACTCAGCTATTTTTCAGCTATATCATGGCGAGAACAAGTTAATTTTCAACGAGATGATGATCAGGTCCGCTTTGTACTAGATCAACACGTTTAGTTGGATTTTTATAGTGGTCACATTATCCTTATTCAGTCAACCAGTCTTTGTTCATTCTCCTTAATGCTGTGTGCGTAGTATCACTACTTCTTCAATAAAACGAACACCACACTATAACTGAAACAGGCATTTAACATTTGTAATCCTAATCTGTTCAAACAAAAAGAAGGAACTTTTTGGGAAGTAGTATTTTTGTTTTTTACTTTCCCTGGACAAATATCTTTATCTAATTACGCAAATAATATTTTTGTATTTCAGATTTTTTTTGGAAAGATTGCAGCACGAATATTACCTCAACTTTGTGTAATAAAACTTGATGCCAAGAATGTATCACGTGACCAAGCAGTGGTAAATTAACATAATAATTGATATTGCTCTATAATTTACTAGCTTTACTATATCTGTTTGCTACTGATCTTAACACATTTCCAAGAGGATTTATTCATCATTTTGGGTCTGTTTTCCTGTGTCATTACCACTTTGCGTCTCTGTTATCGTCGTTGTACATTAACCTCTTCCTCTCTGAAAATACTAGATAAAATTTAAGCAAACTATTTAGCTCACCTTGCCAGGCAAGGTAAGCTTTTGCCATCACTTGGCGTCCGTCGTCCGTTAACTTTTCACATTTTAATCTTCTCCTCTGAAACCCCTCAGACAAATGTACTGAAACTTGGAATGTCCTCTCTAAAGATTGCCCATTTTGTCCCGATCCATTGACAAACATGGCTGCCAGAGGCAATTCTTGTTTCTGATTGGCAGATTTAAACAAATCTTCTTCTCTGAAACCGCTTGGCCAAATGAACTGAAACTTGGTAGGAAGCATCTATGGAAGGTCCTCTATAAAGACTGTTCATTTCGTTCCGATTCGTTAACTAACATGGCTGCCATACTTATAATGTAATACATGGCAGAAACCAAAATGCACGTAAGAAAATAGAGGAACTTAAAGAAACATTTGAATTATTAGATCCTTGGCGAACTTGTTATCCAGTGGATAAAAAGTTCACATGGCGTCAAACCTCTCCTATTAAACAAAGCAGAATTGATTACTTTCTTGTCTCAGAAGATATTTTTTCTCTCATGGAGTATACCAAAATAATTCCAGGCTATAGAACTGACCACTCTGCCATTGTTTTTAGTTTTTCTGCCTCTCCTGCTAATCGGGGAAAGGGCTACTGGAAATTTAATTCCCAATTTTTGAGGGACTCAAATTATATTGATATAGTTAAAACATGCATCAGAGATACATTATCTGAATACTATTCAGTTGGAAATATTGATGATTTTCTTCATGTTGAATTATTATGTAATGATCAGGTGTTTTTTGAAATATTGAAAATGAAAATCAGAAGTGTTTCCATAACCTACAGTATAAGAAAATCTCGAGATGAAAAGGAAAAAACATTAAAACTTGAGAATGACATACAAATTTTAGAAAATCAAATGAATTTGAATCCTACTGAGTTTATTCAGGCATCTTTGAATCAGAAAAAGGGGGAATTAGAAAATCGGAGGCAGGATATAGTAGAGGGTTTACTTCTTCGATCTCGGGCCAATTGGCATGAGAATGGGGAAAGATGCTCTGAATATTTTTGTAAATTAGAAAAAAAGTCCTCTATCAACAAAACCATTTCTGAACTTATCAATGAAAAAGGTAATCATATTTCAGAACAATCAAAAATTCTATTTGAACAGGAACAATATTACAGGAAATTGTATTCATCCAATCATTTATGTGTAGATAATGATTTTTTCTTCCAGCATGATGTCAAATTAAGTGATGAACAAAAAAACTCTTTGGAGGGGAATTTATCATTCAAGGAATGTGGTGAATCTCTTAAATTAATGAAAAATGGCAAAAGCCCTGGGTCAGATGGTTTCACAGTAGATTTCTATAAATTCTTTTGGAACGATATTGGTGCTTTTGTTTTTCGGTCATTATATTTTGGCTATGAAACAGGCCATTTCTCTCAATTTCAGACTCAAGGAGTTATTACTTGTATTCAGTTTACTAAATACAGATTTAAAAATAGCTTCTGCAGCAATTGCAAATAGATTTAAACAAGTTTTAGGTGGTATTATTAGTGATACTCAAAAAGGTTTTATGAAAGACAAATTCATGGGTGAAAATACTCGTCTTCTCTATGACTTAATGCACTATTTAGAAGAAAATGATATGGATGGGTTATTATTATTAGTTGATTTCGAAAAAGCTTTTGATTCTATTGAATGGAAATTTTTACAGAAAGCTTTAAATAGTTTTAATTTTGGTCCTTCTATTTGCAAATGGTTTGAAACTTTTTATGTAGACTCTAAAAGTTGTGGGATAAATAATGGACATATATCAAACTTTTTCAATCTGGAAAGAGGCTGTCGTCAAGGCGATCCACTATCTCCCTATTTATTTATTATTGGTGTTGAGTTGCTTTCCCTACAAATTAAATCAAATCCCAAAATAAAAGGAGCATTGGTGAATGATACTGAATCACTCATTAGTCAATATGCAGATGATACATTCCTTGTACTTGATGGTTGTGAGACATCACTTAGGGAGACCCTGATTTGTTTTGAAAACTTTTATAAAGCTTCAGGTCTGAAAATTAATACATCTAAAACAAGGGTAGTATGGGTGGGAAATAAAAGGTATTCCAATCAAATTCTTTGTCCAGATTTCAAATTGAACTGGTCTGTATCCAATTTCAAACTACTTGGAATAGATTTTTCTCTTGATCTCAGTTCTATGCCTGACCTAAATTTTAGAAAGAAAATTATAGATGTTTCAAAAATATTAAAAAGCTGGCAACATAGAAAACTCACCCTTCTTGGGAAGGTAACCGTGATAAAAACACTTGCACTTCCAAAACTTATTCATTTACTTACCTCACTGCCAAATTTAAAACAATCACTGTTTAATGATCTAAATAAACTATTTTTTAATTTTATATGGGATGGAAAACCAGAAAAAATCAAACGAAATACACTCATAGCTTATTTTGAAGATGGAGGGTTAAAAATGATACATTTACAACAGTTCAATGCCTATCTCAAAATAAGCTGGATAAAAAGATTCTTTTCCAATTTGAAAGGTGGCTGGCAAAAAATCATGGCAAAGAATATAAAATATTATGGGGGTGAAAGAATTTTTTCCTTACAAAAGGAAAAGATCCTTGAAATTTCTAAAATATTCAGTAACCCATTTTGGAAAGATGTCTTTTATAGCTTGTATTTAGCAAAGCCACTTGTAAAATTGAATATAAAGGAGTGTTTATCTCTTGATCTACTTAACTTTGTATCGATTGATGATTTCCCTTTTTATATGAGATGGGAAAATGCAGGTGTAACAAACTTAAATCATATGATGGATACTGTTGCAAAAAATTTCTTGACTTTTGAAAAGATTAAAACATTAATTAAAAGTAACAATTTCATTCGATATTACACATTAATCTCAAATATTCCTACTGATATTAAAAAGTGCTTAAAGGATAACATTGATAATATCAATACAGAAAATTTTCATCCAAAAGATGACTTTTTAGACAGACTAATATATACAAAAAGTTTAAAGTTTGTATATATTACTTTACTGCAGACATTAACTCATCTTCCCATTCAAAAATTTTTGAAATGGGAAGAAATACTTGGGATTGACATTGCAGACTGGTCTATATATTTTCGAATTCTTAAAAAGTGTTGTAGGAATACATATCTGATCAATTTTCAGTATAAGTTTTTACATAGAGTTATACCTACTAATACCTTTTTATTCAAAATTCATATTAAAGACACAAAATTGTGCTCATTTTGCAATGTTGAAGACGAAACGGTTGAACATTTATTTTTTAATTGTCCTTTGATATTTCCTTTCCTGAGAGCTTTCTATGACTGTCTTAAACGCTATTTTCACAATATTGAATTTCACAAAGAACAATTTTTGCTTGGATTTAAAGAAGAAAGTTTAACTCTTAACTTGCTGATCCTTATAGCTAAAAATTATATATATAAATGTAAACTAAAAGAAAAAATTCCAAATATCATAGAATTGAAGTATCGAATTAAAAATTACTTTTCACTTGAACAATATATAGCCATAAAGAACAACAACTTAAAAGGTTTTGAAAAATACTGGACCCCAGTGAAACATGTTTTTCCAGATTTTTAACTATGGATAGGTACCTGGGTACACTACGTTATTTATGTTTATGTATTTATTTGTATCAATTAGGAGTAAGTTACTAAAGTCACAAAATAATAGAAGACAGATATTGTAAAGGAATGGGTGTTTTGTTTATGAAAGGGAGAGAGAGAATGTGAAAGAATGAATGTGTCTCAATTGATTTATTTATTCATGTCATATTTTGCTTATTAATTAACTTTAAAAAAATGCAAGTCACATAATAATTATGCTGTAAATCCTTGTACATCCATGTCAGGTGGTAATGTATGGGCTTTTATATGAATGTAAATTCCTGACTATTGAAGAAACAAATAAAAAAAAAAAAAAACATGGCTGCCACAGGCAATTCTTGTTTCTGATTGGTTGATTTCTAAAACATCTTCTCCTCTGAAACCGCTTAGCCAAATGAACTGTAACATGGTAGGAAGCATTTACGGAAGGTCCTCTATAAAGATTGCTCATTTCGTCCCGATTCGTTAACAAACATGGCCACCACAGGCAATTCTTGTTTCTGATTGGTTGATTTCTAAGTCCTCTATAAGTATTACACATTTTGTACCGATCCATTAACAAACATGGCTGCCGCGGGCAATTCTTGTTTCTGATTGGCCGATTTTTAAAAATCTTCTCCTCTGAACCCACTTGGCCAAATGAACCGAAACTTAGTAGGAAGCATCTATGGAAGGTCTTCTATAAAGGTTGCTCATTTCATTCTGATCCGTTAACAAGCATGGCCACTACAAGCAATTCTTGTTTCTGATTGGTTGATTTCTAAAAAAATCTTCTCCTCTGAAACCGCTTGGCCAAATGAACCGTAACGTGGTAGGAAGCATCTACGGAAGGTCCTCTATAAAGATTGCTCATTTCATCCCGAACCATTAACAAACATGGCCGCCACAGGCAATTCGTGTTTCAGATTGGTTGATTTCTAAAAATCTTGTTCTCTGAAACCGCTTTGCAAAATGAACCGAAACTTGGTAGGAAGCATCTATGGAAGGTCCTCTATAAAGATTGCTCATTTCGCCCTGATCCATTTAACATGGCCACCACAGGCAATTCTTGTTTCTGGTTGGTCAATTTCTAAAAACCTTCTCTGAAACTGCTTAGCCAAATGAACCGAAACTTGGTCGGAAGCACCTATGGAAAGTTCTTTATTAAGTTTCCACAAAGCAGAATGAAAGGTGAGTGACACAGGCTAAACCCACTGAGCCTCTAGTTCTTTTGGCCATTGTGTTGTCTGTCCTTCTTTAATTTACGGCTTCTGATTACCTTTTAGTACATGTATCTTCAAACTTGTCTTGCATTGTTTTTTCTTAGGTTGACTTTATCAGAATTTGTTATTTTAGTGTAGAACCAAAATTCAAGATGGATGACAGAGGGAATAATGCAATTTGATTGACTTAGTCTGAAAGTTTTATTATTCCAAAGTTACATAATGCTTTGAAATTTGATATGATATTAATGATCCAACACTGTAGGGAAATTATTAAATGGACCCAATAGACAAATGTTAAAATAGTCCAGAAACCTTATTGAACAGGTACTGTAAATACATGACCTTATTGATTAGGGAATAATAATAAATAACTTGTTCAACGATACAGGTTCAGTTGAGTCTCTAGTTTTTTCAGCTCACCTTGCCAAAGACCATGTGAGCATTTGCCTTCACTTGGCGTCCATTGTTCGTTGTCTCTTAAATTTTCACATTTTAATCTTTTGGTTGGTCAATTCCTAAAAATCTTCTCCTCTGAAATCGCTTGGCCAAATAAAGCGAAATTTTACAGGGAGCATCTATGGAAGGTACTCTTAAAGATGTCCTCATTTCAGATTGAACGAAAAAACATGATCGCCATGGGCAATTTTTGTTTCTGATTGGCTGAAGCTTAATAAATCTTCTCCTCTGAAACTAGGAGGCACAATGAATATTTACTTTGTTTGAATGATGTATTGGAGATCCTGTACAAAATTTCCATATTTCGTGCCAATCGTACAACTAATATGGCCACCATAGGCATTTCTTGTTTGTGATTGGCCAATTAAAAAAATCTTCTATAAAACCATTTGGCCAAATTGATTGAAATTTAGTAGGAAGCACCTATGGAATGTTCTGTATAAAGTTTCCTCAAAACAAAATAACAGGTGGGTGACTCGGGCTTAGCCAACTGAGCCTCTAGTTTATTTACAATACAGAACATGTGATTTTGAGAATTGATTTTAGCTTGTTTTCTGTCATTTTCTTGCATTAATGTGTTATTTAACCATTGGCGTATGATTACCACTTTGATATCTGCAAAACCTTTCTTATATGAAGTTTAATTATCTTTAAAAACAACTGTTTTTTTCCCTCATTTAATCTAAGGGTTCATGAAGTTTTACACTGTAACTCATTCAACTCCTATCTGTAATATGCCGATAATGTCTGCAGTTGTAGTTTGTTACTTCTATCTCTTGTGGTGAGATCAGGTCTAGGAACAGCTCCCTCTGTCAGTTTAAAACACTTTAAGGGTACATAATTTGTGTAATTTGGAGCAACAACAGTTTTCATTCAACATTATTCAATGTACAATGTTGCCAGTGTCTCTGGATTGTCCATTCTTGATTGCATCTTAACATTTATTCACACATTGCTCAGTGATTTCACACACATTTAAAATTTACACCTCCTTTTTGGAAAATAAATAATTTTTCTCAAAATCTTGAAATGATTGAATGCATACTTGAGTATGAATGACAAAGTTAGCAATACAGGCTGAGGTGAGCTTCTAGTTTTGTTGTGCATACAACTATTTTGCCATGCTCATTCTTCTGTAAATTGAAACTATTTGATTTAAGTAATCTAGTCTTTCTTTATCTCTAGGTAAAGAAGTATGAAAATGATCCATTGGTGTGGCATCATGGTCTGAAAGCAAAGTATGTTTGTGTAGCACAGTTAATTTAGAGTAGGTTAGGTTATGGTGTTTAACGCCACTTTCGACAATATTTCAGTTTTATTGGTGGAGGAAACAGGAGTACCTGGAGAAAACCACAGACCTGCCGCAAGTCACTGACAAACTTTATCACATAATGTTGTATCGTTAAACACCATAATCCTAACCCTGCATTCAGAATATCAATAATAAAACACTGGTAGCCGTACAACGATGATGATTAACTCATGTACTAACACAGATTCTCTAAACAATTGCTAAAATTGACTATACACACCTATAATTCAACATTTATGATATATTTCAATGACTATTTTCTTTTTTGTTTAAATGAATTTTTTTATGCTTAACTACATCAGGGCTCTACAATTCATACCAGCACCCACTAGTCCCTGGCTAGTAAGGAAATTTTGTTTACTCGCCAAAACAAAAGAATGTTACTTGCCATGATTTGTACTATATATCTCCAATATGTATTTATTTGTACATAATTATTAATGCCCTGAATGAGGCAGAAGATACTTAGTTGAGGAATGGGTTTTTCTGATACCACATTGAAACATTTTTCATGTTTCAGACTTTTAGTTATTTAATGATAAACAAGACTTTCACGTTTAAACTGTTTTCCAGTGACAAATTCGGTTTTGTCAGCAATATCTGGGTCTTGCCTTTCTGCAAATATAACAATACATACCGTAGTTATTGGAATCATCATGATCAACGAGCCATGAAAACTCTGACTTCGAGACATCTTGGAATTTACACTTTTTAGCTTTAGAACCCGATCCTTCATCAGTATTTTGGCTTATACTTCCGGCAATGTTGCATCAGGCAGGCCAGTTTCGTAATCAGTTGATTCAACTGGTTTATTTTTAGGGAAAAAATTTGTGAGGAGGTTTTGTTTTTAGCTGATTTAAAACTTTGATGTCCGAGTCAATTGTGCGGTTTATTACCTTTCCACTCTTTTATGGTTTTTACGCATATCCCTTTCCCCCTCACTAATGCATTCTGTTACATAGTTTCTTTCAACATAAATACCGAGGAATTAAGTCGGTATGTTGCAAAAGTTGTACCAGTTAACGAAATTACAGATTCCAAACTTTCTATTTTCAAAATAGGAAAATCCGAGTGTGATATAAATAACGTATAATTATATATGAATATTCACAAGTGTGTGTCATGTGCAAACGATGTAAATAAACATGGTGACGTCCAGGTCAAACGTGTTGGACGTTTGGCATCAATTGACAATTGCCAACCACACAGCTATCTCTGGACCAATAAATATTCTTCATGTATGGCTTAAAATTTGCAAAAACACTTCAATTTGACAAATCCGGTTGAATATGATTTTAAAAGAGTTGAAATCTGAACGCTAAATATAAAAGTTTACAAAACAGTGTGTGTATACACACTTACCGCTTTTCCATGAAAGATGTTCAGCCAGATATCAATAGTCTGGACCTTCCTCTAAAGATATGTCGCCAAAGTTTCAATGGAAAAGCACCAATAGCTCGTAGAAATCATTGGATATTTGGGCCATATTTTCCGATTTTGCAATCAGGATAGAGCAGGAAGAGTTATTGAAGGATGTGTGGTGCTTGGCTAGGGGTATTTCACAAAGTAGTAACAAAAAATGAAATTTACCGACATATTGTTCCATCAATTGATTAAATAGTTTTCTCTAATTCTTGTTCAATTTTCACACTTCTCAACCCGTGTGAGAAGAAATTGATAATCAACGTGTGGATCACTTTGTTCTCAGTCGCTGATTGGTCAATTCCGCAATTATGTCTCATCCCGTGGGTGAGATAAGAATTTCAGGCTACTTTTCCCGTAAAAATGTTATGTTTCGCAAAATGTCATTGTATCAATAAAATTGTTTAATTAACCGTAACTAACCGTAATTAACCGTACCGTCATCAAGAACTCATCATCTGGAATCTTCTCCCTTCTCCGTCATTGCTTCAAAAACATTTCTTAACAGGTGTGACGTCAATATTGAAGTATACGTCAGTGACGTCATTGGACGTCGATTTGAGAAAGTGAAAAACGGCCATATATTTTGTTAAATTAATGAGAAAATGAATCGAACAAATTTTTAGTGGTTCATTAGAGAAACAATCTCGAATATTGTTTCCGGTTTATTACGATAATTTCTCAAATCTCGATAGTTAAATTTTCACATTTTAAAGTTCTCAAAACCTCGAACTTTAAAATGGGAAAATTTAACTATCTTGATTTGAGAAATTATCGTAATAAACGGGAAACAATGTTAGAGACTATATGTCTAACATTGATGTACTCAGGCTTTGGAGGTCAACCATGCACGGTAAGTAACATAACTTCTTCTAAAATATAGTTAGTCTCAATAGAAATATCGTTTTCAAGCAGGTTAAATGAAGTTAAGTTTGAAACAAAAAGAAGAACAAAAATCGCACAGAATATTTACACGAACTAAATATATAGATCTCCGTATCTATAAATGAATAAGAGATAGAATATAATTCACAAATTTGTTTTTTCCCCGAAAACGGCGAAAACAGCAAGCATAAATATTAAGTTATCAAATTCTCCCAACCTTTAATAACTTTATCCAATCAGAGACTATGTGACGTAATTATGGCTGTTCGAAAATATCGGGATTGTTTAATACATCTATCTAAATGAGCTGTTCCAATATTCTTTGATATTTTTAGAAAAGAGGGTATCTTGTGTGAATTTTTTTATATTTTGTCTGTTTAATGAAATTTTTTTCATGAAAACTGAGATAAAGTTTATGCATTTTTTATTAAGTCCCACGTGTACTTTGTACAAATATTTTAACATGAATTTCCATGCAACGTTTTTGAAACAATTTTTTGATAAAACATATTAATACAAATGTATATGTTTCAGTGCAATAAGGAAAGCTTTACAAAATATATGTGTAATGCATTGCAGTATGTACATGTATTAACATTCTGGACTGGGTTGTACAAACGTCAATTAAATTTAAGTCTCGATTAAACCTTAAGTGTAAATTAATTCAATGTACATTTCAAGTAAATTTAAGTGTCAATTAAGTTTTAGATTAAAATACTGAGATGTACATGTGGAATAAATGTCCACCAGACACCATCCAATTCATAAAAAATAAAAATAAAAGATTTGTAAAGTAAACTGAGCTATTTAAATCCTTGCAAAACTATATTTAGATCCACATTAAATATTCAGATTACTAATTTCTTTTCACCTTCAGTGTTGGGGCCGTTGTGGTCCTGATCGTATGGTAGTTGGATTTACAACTACCTGTGCAATCAGTGTCTATCACCACTAAAGTTGTGAGTTCGAACCCCCGGGTATTCCGATTTCCTCCACCAATAAAACTGACCGCCATGATATAACAGAAATATTGTTGAAAGTGGTGTTAAACACTATAAACTAAACCACCTTCAGTGTTATATACTTGATAAAAAGCAAGTTAAATGGTCCGTCCTAAATGAAATATTCATATCTGACTATTTAAATCTTTTTACGATTGTCATATTTATCCAAATTGAAGAATCTGCCATATTTTCTAATCAATTTATTCTGAATACCGCGGTAGATACGGTACTTCAGGTTTCAGTTAACCTTCAACCATTTTGAAATGACACTTAATCCTCTTAGATAACATAGTGTTGGCATGGCGAGCGGTTGGTTGTGTTTGAGAAAAGAATGAAAATTCGTATCTTTGGTTTGATTTATGTTTCTGTAAAAATATTAAGTTGACTGGCCATGTATCCTTGATATTTGCTGCATAATTTAAAAAAAGAACGAATCTGATAATTTAGCAAGATAAATTTTTTTCGAGAAACAGTATAAAGAACAATTTTCCTACAAGTGAAAAGCCGAGTACAATGATAAATTCCTATTTTTTTAAGTTTGGAATATAAAGAAAACTTATAATTACATGTAGTCTATAGCAATGCTCGCCAAAGCCGTTCCTGGTGAAAAATTGTGCGAACTAATTTATTTTCCCACCTTCCGATGTTTTATCGTGCTCCCAGTGCTCCTCAATTAAAAGCGGACACTTAAATCCAACGTTTGACTTGCGGTACGTAACGGAAAGTGCGGAAATAGGGGTGCATAACGTCACAAAGGGGAATAGAAAGACAGCATTCAGCCCCAGAGTACAAGAGTGGGAAAGTGTTAAAAGACTGGAAATTCAAAATCGGAATTTAAATTGGAAAAAAATATCGGGGAGGAAATGAAAATGTTCCGAAAATGTCAAATTTGTTACTCGCATTTTACAAAAGTAACTCGCAAATGCGAGTGTTTTGGTCGCATTGTAGAGCCCTGAACTACATTCCTTTTTCAGTTTTCATTTGCAAGTGAACAATTAAGACGAACAATTATAGAAACTCTTGCAACAAATAACTATCAAAGGCTAAAAATAGTACATATTTTCAGATGGATACTGTGTCTCTTTAGTTCTATGGAAACAATCCAAAAGAAACAAGAACTAATAGAATGGCCATTTATTACTTTGCATGGAGATGAAGATAAAATGTGTGATGTTGTGGGGTCCCAGAAATTTTTTGATTCTGCAAAAAGTAAAGACAAGGAAATAAAGGTTAGTGCAGGGCTAAAAATTAACACTAGCAAGCAGTTGAAATTTTGATTTGCCTTTATTTTGTTTGTGGTTAAAAATAATTACTAGCAGAGTTTTACTAGTCGTAAAAAATATGCGTTTAGAATTGAATATGGAACAAACAAACTGTAATGACGTCTTTGTGATAGATGTTATGGAAAAACCAGAGTATCTATGTTGTCCCTATGTAAAGCCTGGAAATAATATCCAAACAATTGATCCCGATTCCTGATTTCTAAAATGATATTGGTCATAGATTTTCCAGTCAAAGTAACCAGCCACGAGAAAAATGTCTGAACGAAATGTTCTAATGTTCATGTGGAACAAGAAATTATACAAATTAAGAAGTACCGTCAAGTTTCTGGTAGAGTTGTATTTTTACTGTGACTAAGAGGAAATATGTAATCACTTGTTATGTATAAAAATCTGTTTGTTTTCTTTTTTTGACTGATACAGTATCGTATAAATGTCGGTCTGTTTGACTACATTCATTTATCTAAGTCTGAGAGTTTTATTACTCACAGTCTGAGCTCAGGGATCTGGAAATCGTAATGCAACAAGAGAACGGTTTCTAAAGATTTACTTATTTTTATAATGAGTTTATTGGCAAATTATGTGCATTTCATTTACATAGCAAATAGTTCATGGCACTGAGGGTCATATGGCAGTATATGGACCGGTCCGTCACCAAAAAAATATTATATGGACCGAAGCTTCTGAGATAGTAGAGGTAGTTTTATATGTCTAGAACCTTTTGTAATATTTGTGTACGTCAGTATTTAGAAAGAAGTGATGTTGAGGCCCAAATAGTTCACAAAAACATAAATTTTGCAAAAAATTCTTACAGGTATATTTTGTAGTTTTTGATAAAGTGATAATCATTGAATTGGAACAAAATATTTTGTCACAATTTTCATTTTTTGCTTAAAATTGTATATGAAAAGGGAGACAACCTGCATATATTACTATATGATATATAAACATGTGGTATTTATCTAGTGTTTCAACCTTAAAATCAATTGAAAAGAATGTTTTAACAATTTAAATGGACATGGCTTGGCAAAAAAAGGAAATGCCTGGCAGTGCTATTTTTTTTTTCTCAATATGTTTTAAAAAAATCTACAAATCCTTATTGGAGGGGTCTTTGTGGTCATGATTGTTTGGTAGTTGGATTTAAAACTATCTATGCAATCAGTATATATCACCACTAACGATGTGAGTTCGAATG
This sequence comes from Bathymodiolus brooksi, assembly GCA_963680875.1. Lineage (NCBI taxonomy): Eukaryota > Metazoa > Mollusca > Bivalvia > Mytilida > Modiolidae > Bathymodiolus > Bathymodiolus brooksi. The sequence goes on from OY804575.1 coordinate 64,365,841, forward strand.
TGATGTGAGCGGGTCAGGTGAGGTGTTTGTCAGTGATTTGCAGGAGGTCAGTGGTTTTCTCCGGGTACTCAAGTTTCCTCCACCAATAAAACTGAATGCCACGATATAGCTGAAATATTGTTGAAAGTGGCTTTAAAACCATAAACCTAAACCTAAGCCAAACCTTACTGGATGATTAAGGACACTCCAATAAATCTCACTGTTCTTCTCAAAGCATTTTCACAAAGAGTTACTTTTACACATGCCAAGCATCTGATATATTATTTCTCACAGAACTAAAACAGAGAAGTATCAATTATCAACAAAGACTATTTTCTTTAGTTTATTTTTACTGTTTGTCTTCAATAGGTGTACAAAGGTCACTATCATCAGTTACATGGTGAGATAGAACCAGACAAACAAGTCGTGCTTGATGACATCAGAAACTGGTTGGTGAAAAGATCTTAGATTACTAAAGACTATTTCTGCTGATTTATAAACATTAGATGTTATCTTTATATTTTATTTTATTTTTTTAGTAATATTCAGATCTGAAATTGAATACTCATAATATATTATACATTTAATATAATTACAACTTGGTGCTAATTGACATCATGCGTACTCATTTAACAAAATCTTCCCTAAAAAATAAATAAATAACGCATGTGTTTTATCATTAAAACTAAATATAGTGAAACCTGTCTAAAACCAAACCTCAATGGGACCAAATTTTGTGTTCAGAAGAGACAGGTGTTCTGTTTATACTAGTTAAATTAACAAATTTCCTAAAATGAGACTTCAATTGAAGTTCAAATTTCCTACATTGAGACTTCAATTGAAGTTCAGATTTCCTACAATGAGACTTCAATTGAAGTTCAGATTTCCTACATTGAGACTTCAATTGAAGTTCTGATTTCAGTATGTGTATGTATGTGTGTATATATGTATGGGTAGGTATGCAAGAAGACATGTTTGAGAGTGTATGTAATGTATGTATATCCTGTTAGTATAACATAAATTGCACAAATAATGTGTATGTCGCACACTATGTGTTGCCTCTGAGTCTTATGTGTTTGTACTTTCTTGTTTTGTTGTGTTTATTTTCTGTATTTATGTGTGTGTAGCTCTATATATATATTTTGGAGGGGGGGGGGGGGGAGAGGGGTTAGTTGTTGCTCTTTTTGTTTACATATCAGACATATCTACTAATATGCTATCTACTTACACTCAGTTATGTGACGATGAAGATTCCATAGCTTGATCCATTAATTATCCTTGTTAAAATTTAAAGTTATATGTTGTTGAATAGAAATTGGGACTATGACTATGTCTATGAGAGTGATTTCAAGTACATGTATCTCTTTTTCAATCTTAAATATTATCTGGATACATTAATTTCGGAAACAAAGTATATTTTATCTCTGTTGATAATATAATTCCATATATAATATTGATAATAAAAACCAAAAAACCCCAACATTTTAGATTTTTTATATTTCCCAACACGTGAGTCAAAACGAAAGTATATCGGAAGTGAATAAATAAACCAAAATTAGAAACAATTATGAAATAACTCTCAAAATATGTACTGAATTTATTGATCTATCTTAATTGTATTACTATTGTACTAAAAAGACTAACACAATTCCTATGCATGCCACTAATATTAACGAGGCCAGGATAAGGTACTGGTATGTTATGTTTCTCTCACTAACAAATGTAAAGATTTCAAATAAAGATTTTAACTGGGAAAAAAAAGAAGTTCAGATTTCCTACAATGAGACTTCAATTGAAGTTCAGATTTCCTACAATGCGACTTCAATTGAAGTTCAGATTTCCTACATTGAGACTTCAATTGAAGTTCAGATTTCCTACATTGAGACTTCAATTGAAGTTCAGATTTCCTACATTGAGACTTCAATTGAAGTTCAGATTTCCTACAATGAGACTTCAATTGAAGTTCAGATTTCCTACAATGAGACTTCAATTGAAGTTCAGATTTCCTACAATGAGACTTCAATTGAAGTTCAGATTTCCTACAATGAGACTTTAATTGAAGTTCAGATTTCCTACATTGAGAATTCAATTGAAGTTCAGATTTCCTACAATGAGACTTCAATTGAAGTTCAGATTTCCTACAATGAGACTTCAATTGAAGTTCAGATTTCCTACAATGAGATTTCAATTGAAGTTTAGTTTATACAGGATCCCATTTTAATCTGGGTTTGGTTTAGACTGGTTTCATTATATATATTTAGCATTTCAACATTCCTATTCTTGACTGCTCCACACCTACATTTACATATATTATCATAATGTACAATAATACAATATAATTAATGTACGATAATACAATATAATTGATGTACGATAATACAATATAATTAATGTATGATAATACAATATAATTAATGTACGATAATACAATATAATTAATGTACATCATTGTTCTGTTACTTGGACATTGTTGTACACAAAATATATTTTGCATAAAAAAAAGCATTATTTATATAACTTAGAAATTATATTTGTGGGACCAAATTTTTGGTAGATTTTATACTCGTATATAGTCAAGATCTATGATATTTATTTAATAGAAATATGATTAAAATATTCAAAATATGATAATATTAATATAAAAATTGAAAGTTAATTAAATCTTAAAATTTAGTTGAAATACTCACATATTTAATATTTACTTAATGTTTAATTGATACTTAAATTTAATTCAGGTTTATGCAACATTGTTCAGTTTGTTTTTGGATGTGAACATGGTCCTACATATTAGTTACATAGTTTTTGCTTTCTTGTTGAGGTCACACACAGATCTGTTGTTGAGTTTTTTTAAGCACCAATTTTAAATTTTAAGGTCACTGCTAAAGTTGTTATATTTTGCAGAGGATTTAGAAGTAACTTTGTTAATGGTGATTTTCAATACCTACTGATGTTGTAATTTTCTTTCCAAAATATGCTAAGTAGAAGATTAGAATAGAATGTTATCTATGTTATATTACAATCATAACATTTATTTATATACTCAGTCTTCATGCTAACCCACTTGCCAAAAATCTGGGACAAGTAAAACTTGATTTGGACAAGTAAAAATTATGAAAGGATTTGTTTGAATAAATAGAAATGTTTTCTAAATTTGACTTTCGGGCAAGTAGGTGAAAAAAATGAAGGCAAAGACAGTAAACTAGTAGAATATTTCTGTACATTTTCTCTATCATAAATGTTTAATTAAAGTAGTCTCTTTTTTAAGAGAATATTGTAGGATGTCATTTTCTTCATATAAACTCACATTGAAATACTGTAATACATACAGCATGTTACAACAATTATATACTTTTTTTTCATTTTCTTCTTCTCCTCTTTATTTTTCTCCTATGTGATATACTAGTACATACGATAAAACTGAAATATTGTTGAAAGGGTCGTTAAACTGTTTTTTTTTTTTTTTTTTTTTTTATACATATGATGAAATCTTATATTATGTATCAATTAATACCTAATGTAGATGTAGATCTATGTTAATGTTACATGTATATATGATATATTATGTATATGATATGCAAACAAAAACATGGCAGCTCTTACATCGGACACTGTTCCTATTGTATGGATAAAAGACATACATAAATTTGTATGTGTACATGTGATCTCCATATTTTCTGAGGGAGACTTGTACTTTAAACTTATTTTGTTGTCCAAAAAAAAATTAACAATGACAAATGGATAAGACACAAGTAAATTGATAGCAATGCCTATCTAGCTATGCTCTCTTCGGGGTGTTGAAAACTATTTTTTAAAGACACTTTCAATCAATTTTTATAATTAATCCTTGATGTGTTTAAATAAACGTTGTCAGACTCAAATTAATTCCTCTGATACCACATTAAGTTAATGATATGGACCATCGACTCTTTCCATCAATAAATTTTATGATCTAGATAATGACCTTTATCTTCAGGTGTTTAAATCAATTGTTTTATAGTTGTTTATATTTCCTGGTAATTAGAAAACCATCTATATATCTTCAAATCTTGGCTTTACTTAGTAAAATAATTCTTTAAATGCAACACAACATGATTTATTATTTTTCTGTAGTGACTAGACTTTTTGGTTTTTTTCTCATCTCTTTATTTTCCTTGCTTTATTGTTTTTTGTCGTCTTTTTATTTCCCTTACATTATTGGGTTTTTTTTCTTCATATATTTATTTCCCTTATTTTATTGTTTTTTTTTCTTGATCTGTTTATTTCCCTTGCTTCATTGGTTTTTTTCATCTTTTGGAAATTATTTAGAAAGGATTGTCGAAATTGATATATATGAAATAATTTTGAATGATAATATTTAAATGTTTCTACAATTTAAGGTGGCAAAAGAATAGTGTTTTTCCAAGCCATAATGTTTCTTTTCTCTTCTAATATAATACTTTTTAATGAGGCTTAGGGTTATGGTGTTTAATGCCACTTTCAACAATATTTCAGTTAGATTGTGGCTGTCAGTTTTATTGGTGGAGGAAACTGGAGTACCCGTCCTGCCGTCCGTCACTGACAAACTTTATCACATAATGTTGTATCGAGTTCACCTCACCATGAGCAGGATTCAAACTCACAACTTTAATGGGAAAGGCACTGAATGCATAGCTAATTGTAAATCCAACTACCATATGATCACAACCATGACATCCCCTTTTTGTATTGAAATCTGATTAAAACTGTATGGGTAATGTGTGTCAATGAGGAGTCATTCTAGCAACCCTATCGGTAATGGTTGTCCAATTAAAAATAAAATCTCTATAAAATTGTTAGTTATACCTATACAGTCAAACCTGCTTTAGTGACCACCTCTTTTAAGTTACAGTCAAACCTGCTTTAGTGACCACCTCTTTTAAGTTACAGTCAAACCTGCTTTAGTGACCACCTCTATTAAGTTACAGTCAAGCCTGCTTTAGTGACCACCTCTATTAAGTTACAGTCAAACCTGCTTTAGTGACCACCTCTATTAAGTTACAGTCAAACCTGCTTTAGTGACCACCTCTTTTAAGTTACAGTCAAACCTGCTTTAGTGACCACCTCTATTAAGTTACAGTCAAGCCTGCTTTAGTGACCACCTCTATTAAGTTACAGTCAAACCTGCTTTAGTGACCACCTCTATTAAGTTACAGTCAAACCTACTTTAGTGACCACCTCTATTAAGTTACAGTCAAACCTGCTTTAGTGACCACCTCTATTAAGTTACAGTCAAACCTGCTTTAGTGACCACCTCTATTAAGTTACAGTCAAACCTACTTTAGTGACCACCTCTATTAAGTTACAGTCAAACCTGCTTTAGTGACCACCTCTATTAAGTTACAGTCAAACCTGCTTTAGTGACCACCTCTATTAAGTTACAGTCAAACCTGCTTTAGTGACCACCTCTATTAAGTTACAGTCAAACCTGCTTTAGTGACCACCTCTATTAAGCAATAACTTGTATTATGTGACCTTAATTTTTATTTCCCTTCACAGTACAGTTCATATCAATTAAACCTGTATTAAGTGACCACCTGACTTATGTGACCATATTTCACTGTTCCATTGGAAGGTCACATAAGACATGTTTGACTATAACATCAGTTTTTATTATGTTTTATATGGGTTTTTATAACCATGTACAGTCATACCTTGTTACCTGGACAAATATGAAGTCAAAATGACGTTCTGTTATTTTTGAACTCTGTTACCTGGACAAACTTGAAATCAAAATGTCACCTTTTTGTACTTTTGTAATTAAAACATAAGTTCCTTTAGGGCTCATTATTACATATATAAAATTGGACACTGCCGAAATATTTTTTTTTAAATAAAAACATTGATAAATTTGGAAATCAAGAAAAAAGTAATAAAAAATATATAAAGTTTTGAAAGGAAAATAACGGATATGCCATTATTCATTGAGCTTGTTGATTTATGTTTTATCTAGGAAATATAGGAAATCATGTGTCTTCGTATGACAGTGAAGGTCATTATATCAATCTTATTTTTTATGTAAGAAATAAAATATATTTATTACAAGTTAGAACAATCTTTTTGTTGTTATTTATATATTTTTTGAAGTATATTTTTTTGACATCTGTTTTATTCTTTACAATATCCTGTACTTTTGTTTTATTGAGAGATCTAAAGTTGATGTATTTATATTTTATGTTCTTTAAAAAAAAAATCAAAATTTGTGTTTCGTTTATTTACATATGTTTATATAAAGATTTGTAAAATTTTCCTTTTCTATTTTTTTTTATTACTAGATTATGTAATCTTGTATCTGTTTTAGGGCCTTTTTTATATATAATTTATATTTATATTTGAAATGATAATACATTTATAAAATTATGTCCATATTTTTTGTTTATTCAGACACAATTTACAAGTCTATTGAAATTGACATCAAAATTTGAATTTAATATGTGTAGTGTTTATTGAAGATATTTTCGAAATTGAAATCTGTATGGTTAGTGTTTATTGAAGATTAAAAAAAAAGAATTACATGTGGAAGATGTCATTTTTTTTTTTTTTTTTTTTTTTTTTTTACATCAATGAATATTTTAAATGTCATTAAGTTTAGACTACATATGTGTAGTGTTTTATTGAAGATGTCATTAGATTTAAACTACATATGTGTAGTGTTTTATTGAATATATCATTAAATTTAAACTACATATGTGTAGTGTTTTATTGAAGATATTATTAAATTTAAACTACATATGTGTAGTGTTTTATTGAAGATAGCATTGAATTTAAACTACATATGTGTAGTGTTTCCTTGAAGATGTTATTAAATTTAAACTACATATGTGTAGTATTTTATTGAAGATGTCATTGAATTTAAACTACATTGTGTAGTGTTTTACTGAAGATGTTATTAAATTTAAACTACATATGTGTAGTATTTTATTGAAGATGTCATTGAATTTAAACTACATATGTGTAGTGTTTTATTGAAGAGGGAATTAAATTTAAACTACATATGTGTAGTATTTTTATTGAAGATGTCATTAAATTTAAACAAAATTGTGTAACAATATTATGAGAAGTGAAAACAAAAAGGGATAGTTACATTTATTCACAGTCCATTTATAACAAAAGATTTGAAACTGCTTATTTTCCTTTAACCAAGGGTCGTGTGATTTTGATGTCACTAGGCATTCTTCATATGTCTATAGATTTTTTCTGTAAAACTGCTGAACCAAATGGATGAGATTATTTGGATTATATAAATGGGATCCAAGACCTGGGTTCAAAATGTAAACATTTGCTGTAGAGGAAGTGTGTCTGACAGCTCTGACCTACATTCAAGATGGCTGCTGTTACTAATATAGAAATGTCCTCAAATGAGCAAAATGTAACATTCTAAACTTAAATGAACTGAAATTTAAGCTGTAGTTTTCTGCTAATGAGTTGTTGAATTTATTTTGAATTTTTCTGTGATATTTGTAATTTTGACTTTTGCTTGTTTACGTTGTTTACCTTGTCGTCGAGATCTATTATAGGCTCAGCCTCTATGATCCATCTCAAGTGAGTTTCCGCTTATCCCAGCTTCCGGTCCATAAAAGTCGGGAGCAAATTTCAACGGATAGTCTCTCCAATGTTTATTTATTGAACTTTTAAAACTATCTACACTACTGGCTTCAACTACTTTATCTGGTGATGAGTTCCAATGGTCCACGACTCTTTGTGAAAAACTGTATTTCCTCCTATTTGTTATACAGTGTTTTTTTGCTTGATTTACAATTTAGGTCCATTTTAACAAGTGCATCATCACTTTCTGAAGATATGTACTCAAATTTAATTTCCAAGTTTGTACTATGAAATAAGTTATATTGTCATATAAAAAAAAGAATAATAAAAAGGACAATGGTGAAAGGATCACACAGAAATTTTAATTGATTTTGAAACTTAATGTCAGTTTTTGCTGATATTGTTTGTATTACAGAACTAAATGCAAGTTATTTCCAGATGTATACAAAAAGACATGTATTTCATTTGTTTATTATTATTCCAGAAAAATAGACAAGAAAATAAAAAAAATCATTAACAGCTATTGTTGATTTTAATGTTGTGTTTTCAAACATAGCAGAATTGTAACTCGTTTTGAGGGGGAAAAAAACCCAGTTATTTACAATATATTAATTAAAGTTGTTTTCTGTAGAATTACTGTTTATATCTTAATGTGTCTTTTGAACTTTTAAATGAAGATGCATATTCTACCAGGACCACCTTGGAGGTGTAACTGGTAGCGTGCTTGCTTCGAGTGCAGTAGATCATGGGTTCAATCACTGGTCATGTCCAATCAAAGACGAAACACTTACACAGTTGTAAGAGGTTACTGTTAATTGTATTGGAGTCAAGATAATGTGTTCAAGTGGAGCGATATGTCTACTTGTTGACTTTTGTTTCAATGAGCTATTACAATTAAAATCCAACTACAATGCATGCGCTTTTGTCTGTAAAAACCAGATATCCTGAAATTTATCTCACCAAAATTACTGTGTTCTTGATCAACAAGATATTGCTAAAAATTGCTCATATGGCGATAACAAAAATTTGTAGAGTTCACCAAGTAAAGAGGATCTCCAACAGAGGAAGAATAAAAACAAAACTCTACGACAAACAGGATGTCTTCAATTTTCCAATAGTCAACTTCCCTTTCCTTGGTACCAATATTCCAGCATCACCAGCATATGGCGTTTACATGTCACAACTCATGTGTTATTGTAGGGCTTGTGCCCAGTACAGTGATTTTCTAGACAGAGTTCAGCTGCTGACACAAAAGCTACCCAAGCAAGACTATTTTGCTCCTAGGTTGAAGTCATCGCTATAAAAATTATATGGTCGTCATCACAATCTGGTTGACCGTTACGAAATATCCATGTCTCAAATTTATTACTTTTTATGTAAATGTTTGCTTCCCTCTATCACTGCAAAGACTTTTACTGGACACAATTGTATATATAAGTAACATGACAGGTGTCTTATAAGAAACAGGAACTGCTTACAATTCGTGAGAACCTGAGTTTGCCCCAGTTTTTTTGTGGGGTCCGAACACGAGTTGCTCATCTTTTTATTTTTTTGTGTTGTCCTATTATGTGTCTATTTATTCTGAGTTCCGTGATGTGATATCGACTACGAGTTCTGCATAAAAACGATGTTCGATTCGTCTTTACCTCCAGTTGTTTGTAGGAGGACTTATTTACATTATTTGTGTTTGTTTGCGTATAGTGGTGTCCAACGCATATTGTGTTTTGTTTTTGTCTAGTTTTTTGTTCGTCCTGTTTACCCTATGTTCCCAGTTTCTCTGAATTGTCCATTTTTGATTGCCCCTTCTGTATTATCTAACGTTTATTTACTAGATATACAAACGACACTAGTACAAAATTAACGAAGAACAAAAGCAGATATAAAAGCTTAGACAACACACTCCAACCACTGCTTATTTCCAAACCCAGATACAGTAACAGTATCTAAAATACATATTGAAAACTCGGAGTGCTACCTATGAAATTGTGGTCGTTCAGGCGAGCAACGATGTAAATAGATGTATATAAGTTCTTTTTAGATTTTTAGATTTTTAATTCAAAATCCATTTTACGGAAGTTACGTTTTATGTAAGGACTTTTCGTATTTTACCCTGCATAAGCAGGGGTGTTCCTCCTATAGGAAGCTCATACAGAGAAGAAGAAGTACATCATGTACAAACGATCTCAAATTTAAAGACACTATAATTATATAGGTACAGAAAATGCTTGGTTAGATACAAATACGTTTAAAAATGCAAGGGGTGTTTTAATGGGGTTTCGAGAAAAAAAATCATCTTTAATTTATAGCAAGATTTATATATCGGAAATGTCTCCTATGTTTTATGCATATCGACAGAGCTCTTCTTAATTGAAGGACCATTAAGTATTTAAAATGACAGCTGAAAAAAGTGATATCAATGACCAGTTTGAAAAATCTTTCATTAATAATGATGGGAAGCGTATTTACTGTCGTTATTGGAACGAAGAACAACATTCGGAGTCCACCTCCATAAGGTCTTTAAATTATCCATTAGTTTAGGGATCGTCGCAAAATGTGACAGTTGTTTTCAAGCGAAGTTAGTTTCGTTTGGTAGGTGGGTGGTTTTCAGCTGTCACGTGTGGAAAAAAAACCAAAATCGCACATTGAGATTTGTCAATAAATCTTTAAAAATGCACTTAAAAAACGGCATAAAATTGTATGGAACATCGTTTTAATTTCTTTCGAGTCTGTATATTGCACTGTTTCTTTAGTACTGAATAAGTAAATAAGTCCCATTAAATCATTATCCCACACACTTGATTAGTTCAACTAAAATGCACAGTCCAAAAATTCATTGCATAATCTTCAACATGAAGAATGCATCAAAACCAACGATGACACAACATCTCTTCAAGACGACCTTAACAACTTACAATACTGGGAGCATGACTGGCAGATGCACTTCAATCCCGATAAATGTGAAGTTATACGCATAACCACCAAGCGTAAGATCATACCATCATCGTACTTCATCCATGGGAAGGAATTGAACATAACATCTAAAGGAAAATATCTGGGTATTACCATCAGTCAGAACTTGTCATGGAACAACCATATTGACAACGTATGTAGAAAGGCAAACAACACTACAGCCTTCCTACGTCGAAATCTGTCAAACTGTCCAGCAAACATCAGGACTAAATGCTACACCACCTTTGTTCGACCGCAACTAGAATATGCCAGTTCCGTTTGGGCACATCATACCCAGAGTAACATCAACAAGTTAGAATCAGTCCAACGGAGAGCAGCTAGGTTTGCTACTGGCAACTACAACACAACCAGCAGTGTTACAACAATGCTAAACCACCTGAATTGGGGCACACTCCAGCAACGCTGTTTGAGAACAAAGGCGATTATGATGTACCGGATAATTAACGGACTCGTAGCGATTGAACCACCACCATTCATGCACCATCTAGGTGCCGCTACTAGAGGACAACAGCATAAATATATAGTACCATACAGCAGAACAACTGTACACAAAGAGTCCTTCTTTCCATCCACAATCCGGTTATGGAATCAACTACCAGAGGCGACAGCAGCAGCCTTGGACCTGGAATCCTTCAAAAAGGAAATCCAGGCAGTCAGATTCTAACACCGCTCACCTTGTTTTTAATTGTACATAGTCTCTCCCTTGCGCAAGCATGGTTGTTTTAAACTCAGTGTGAAGATGCTGTTGTGGCAGCCCTGCACTTTAATGGAAGAAGAAGAAGAGATATGATAGAAGTATTTAAAATAATAAATGTTATTTATGATCCTCTAACAACAGTGGATATGTTTGAGCTAAACACAACTTCAAACACAAGGGGACATAGCAAGAAGATGAAGATAAAAACAAGTAGGCTGAATGTGAGAAAATATACCTTCGTCGTTAGAATTGTCGAAATATGGAATAGCCTCCCAGAATCAGTTATACAGGCAAAAACAGTTAAAAATTTTGAAATCGGCCTAGATGAGCACTGGAAGCACCAAGAGTGCAAATATGACTTTACGGCAAACATAAACATAAGATCAAATTCCGGAAGTGACGTAAAGTCGCGCATCAATGATATGGATTTAGAGGCGGACATAGTGGCAACAAGCCAGCGTCCACTGTAGTTCCTATGGTATTCCTATGGTATGATGAAGGAGGCAATTACATGGCAGAAACAGAAAAAAGTAATGGGCGTATCCTAGTGTTGCCGGTTCTCGATAGCATAAGAAACATTTCCCCCGTGTGTCCCTTAGAAACAATAAATTTTTACAAAATTGTTTTTGTTTGTTTGGCAAAACTAGTTCTTTATTTCTACCAAACCTAAATGTTCTACTCCTAGAAGTTACGGAGAAAACATAATTTTTGTGTATGACCTTATTTCTGACACTTTGTGTATTACGACACCAGTTCTCGATAAGTGTGTAAAACCCTGTAAAATCAATTATGGATGGCATGTTTACTAATAAAAATTATAGGAAGAAAAGAAAAAAATGTATTTAAGACATTTGTAAACACCAAGATTATTGATTTCAACCATACATGTAAAATTAAACATGTTTAAAAAAGTGTTCCATTGGGGTTACACAATACAGAAATAACGTTGATAATAAAGATAAAACTGATAAGATATGACCCGAACGGTGTTCCAATTTTTTTTTTCTGAACAGTGCCACCTGTATATTTCCGGTTTTGTATGACGTATACGTACTTGACCTTCATTGACAGCAAAGTTTTGTTTACATCACAAACGTATATTTTAAGCAATGACCCGGTGAATTTAGAGTTATTTTTGGAATAAGAAAATGTGCATAAATATCGGAGACTATAAAGATTATGTTCATACATACCTTGATACGTAGCATAGCCATTTCTTCCTTCTTGCGAAGCGAGGTGGTGTTCCGTAGGTAAAATCCTGGTGAACAGAAGACACGTGCGTTTTCCCGATTTATGTCAAAACTCTCACGCGCATAACTATCGAGAACTGGTGACTCTACGATATATTAAAGAAAGATGTCTTTTTGTAAATGAAATACAGATTTTATGTAGTAATTTCCCATACTTGAATAATTCCGATAAACTATATTGGTTATTTAACAATGAAGAACCTAAAATATATATGGCGATTTCAACTTTTTTACAAAAAAGTTTTGAAACAAGAAAGGCAATCAATTGTAAAGACAAATCCACCTCATCTCCTTCAATTTAGATGGTACTTTAATATACAATGTAAGAAATATTGTAATTGTATGACAGTAATGACATTATCATTATCATTATTATTTATTTATGTAAAATTCTATCTATTTTTGGATTCTTTCTGTCTCTTATGTAAAACTATCTGTATGCCTCAAGTCAAGTGGGCCCGAAATGGAAATAAAGATATTGTATTGTATTGTGCACAGCTCTGGTTTCCTGTTTGCGGTACAACTAAATATATTACGCAACGAAAAGCAACGGTCTTCTTTTGCAAATTAAAAAAAATAATGTTTTCGATTCTCGGAACGTTTACTGTTATCAAAATTTTAAATAATACCATAATGTATTAGACAAGTTTTGACCAAAGAGAGTAAACAACAGATACCACGATGCTTATGGTGGGTTTTTGTTCTTGTGTACGTTGCAGAAATAGGCTTTCGGTAGTTTGTGATTGTATTGATCGCTTTCGGTAATTTGTTATTGTATTGATTAAGTACCGGTATTAAACATGGCAGCGCCCAATCTCTACCCAGAGTTGTTGGTCCTACACTCTCTTCAATCTCAATCGTAACTACTCTGCCATTCTCGCTACCCTGCAAATAACCTTGTACATACATAGTAGAAATTCTTCTTAGATTGTTTGCCGGAAGATAAGTTAAGTTAAGCCGCACAAAAATATAGTCCACAAAAATCCAATATGGAAGACATACTAAGTAAAATCTAATCGTGCAAAACTAATTAAAACTTTAATTGAAATATAGAAAATTGTTTAAAATATAACTTTATCAAACTTTCATGTTACTGACATGTGAAAAGTAGTGTGAATTATACGCCTAATGCATACAAGGTTATTTGCAGGGTAGCGAGAATGGCTGAGTAGTTACGATTGTCTCCAATCTCTGTCAACGCCTAAAAAGTAGTCTACCTTTGTATTAAACTGGTTTCCTTTTTATAAAATATTACCAGTGTAATGTTCAGCAACTATAGAACAGTGCTGTATGACTGATCACTGTATAAAAAATAATCCCTTATCTTCGTTTGAAAATAAACAAAGAAGCTTCTCAAATATTAGTTATATGGTATTCTTTACATAATTTACAATATATGGGGTCATTATAACCGATTTATTTTAAGTTACCCTTTAATAAATGGATTTTGACAATATTCTTGGTTTTTAGGCGTTGACAGAGATTAGATAGAGTGTAAGGACAGACAACTCTGGGTAGATATTGGGCAGCGCCCTGTAAAAAGCGTCTTGTGCAGACAACACTATTTGGTAGCAGGACACACGGAAAGAAAATGTCCTCAAAAATACACATTCATTATGATTCACATGTATAGAAAGGGCTTTAAATGGATTTCTTGATATACAAGATGCATACACTGCTCCACAAATAATAAAAAAGGGGTCCAGATCTTTGCATTTATTATAAGAATGCACATTACAGAGATGTCCATATTAATCTATAAATTAAAATATCATTTTATTGGTACAGTATGCTTGTTGAATCATATGTACACTTAGATGAAATCAAGTGTCTGTGATTTTGAAAGGATAAAGATTCATAGATAGACACTTTATATCATGACATGCATATGGAGAATACATGGTTCTAAACCCTATATTTTTTAGGTGGAGTTTGGTTTATAATACATCGGTATTATGTTTTTCACACTTTCATTTGGAGGGGGTGGGTGGGTGGTCTGAGCCAAATGAAACTAACTTCATTTGAAAAAAACTGTCACATTTTGAGACGATCCCTTAATAATATGAAATAGGCACGGCCATGAATGCTCGCGAATCTGAAAATTATCTGTCAATTTCACGCTCATCCAATGCATCAAAAAGTGTCGAGATTTTTTGGGCCGAGATATATCATGGACGACTTTTTTTTAGGGCCGAATCTAGTCTCATTCAATCGAACTGTCGTTCCTTGCGAAATCTCAAAAGTTAACTTCGCGTAGAAACAGAAATTCTTGTCAGTATGTCAGAAGAGATTTAATAAATTAAAAAATATCAATATAAGTAAAACAAGCTAACAAAATGACTTTTATTACACACGGGTTCGGGTTTCAGTGGTATCGGACGTACGAGAGAAGGTACGAGACTTCAGGATCACCTTTGCGCTTTATGTTAAGAAGATCTTCATTAGTTGAGTGTGTTACACAGAACGTGTTTACAATGCATCAAAATATTTTTTAGCCATCACTATGTGCAGCCATGTTTGTCAAAAAATCCTAAGTACACATTTTATACCATAAAGAGCTTGCTGACGCTCACATAATATGAAACGGGCACAGCCATGAATGCTTGCGAATCTGAAAATTATCTGTCAATTTCACGCTCAACCAGTGCATCAAAAAGTGTCAAGATTTTTTGGGCCGAGATATATCGGGGGCGACTTTTTTTTTAGGGCTGAATCTAGTCTCATTCAATCGAACTGTCGTTCCTTACGAAATCTCAAAAGTTAACTTCTACGTAAAAACAAAAATTCTTGTCGGTATGTCAGAAGAGATTTAATAAATTAAAAAATATCAATATAAGTAAAACAAGCTAACAAAATGACTTTTGTTATACACGGGTTCCGGGTTTCAGTGGTATCGGACATACGAGAGAGGGTACGAGACTTAGGATCACCTTTGCACTTTATGTTAAGAAGATCTTCATTAGTTGAGTGTGTTTGTGTGTTACACGGAACGTGTTTACAATACTTTGAATTATTTTTTATTCATCAGTATGTGCAGCCATGTTTGTCAAAAAATCCTAAGTACACATTTTATACCATAAAGAGCTCGCTGACGCTTGCATATTAAGAGAAAGTGTGACCTAAGACAAGACGTCAAGAGTAAGGGCTTACTAAGTCTAAGGCACAGGGGCTTGAATCACTTTCATAGAGGTCATGCGGCCTATATACTCCTATATACTAACAAGGGATGTAACGATCAACGTAGCCAAGCCACTACCAGTTCTGTTTCAGGTTTGAAAAAAATATTTAAAAAATCACACATTCAAACAATCTTTGTTGTCATTCGCTAGCATATTGATTTATCTTTCCGACGAGACATAATTTTTCACAACATGCTCTTGGAGTTTTACCATTGACTGTGTGCCATAGCAAAACGTTGGTGGCCTATTTTCGAGCAAAGTTTCAAGTTTGCAGGGGTGCTCTGACTTCTAGAGTGAAGCAGTTGTGAAAAAAGCAATATTGGCCTATACCATGCTATGTACAGCCGATGCATGTTCATGAAGTGTAAATGATAAATGATGTACGGTCAGGGCCGTCTTATCAGCAATATAGGCCCAGGTCAAGGCAATACACTGAGGCCCCTATCTATACAAACACTCACAGAAATAAAACTGTAAATGGTCGATAAAATTAAACATATATTTCTTGTATTGGTACTTCCAACAAAATCAGTGTTTAAGCATTAAAAATCATGCTGTATACAACATACATAGATTAGTATGGGGTTCATGAAGAAATTCTTAACTTCCGGTTATTTTTTTCCATAGTATTCAACTCTTCTTTTTTTTGTGTCTTTTTTTAAGCACATTTCTACTGTTAAGAGTGGGCTATCGCTCGTTTATAAAGATATTTCACTGTTAATGTTGACTTAGTTACCATACATTGTAAATAATTACGGTCACACCAGTTAATATTCCACTTTATTACATACTTAGTTCAAATAAAGGCATTTTTGTATGACCAATATGGCCAGAAGTAAACTGTCCATATTTTCACACCCCGGGAAAATAACCGGTTATTGGATTACTACAAGATCATTTCCATATCGAGGCCCATATTGGCCCAAGCCAATATGGGCCTCGACTTCGTCTCAGGCCAATATGGGTGTCTCTTTTCTAGATGTCGGAAGTATGTAATAAATAGTTTAAAACATGGGTATTTCCATATTGGCCTGGTTATCATCCCTTGACTCCGTCTCGCGCCAATATGGGGGTCTCAGGATGATAACCAGACCAATATGGAAATGCCCATGTATTAATCTGTATATATTGACTTACATGTACTGTACTTTGTAAATATTAAAACAAAAATCATAAAAAATATCTTAAAGCAATTTCAAAGTTCATTGACCTTGTGCTCTAATTTGTACTTGTTGTGTAGTTATCTCAAAACGTCATTCTTGTGAAAATGTACATTGTAATTAGAATTTGAATTTAACAGTAAGGGAATGCTTAAAGTTAAATTTCATTATTGATTGTAAGAAAATTACAAGAATTAGCTTTGGAAGTTTTGTATTTAAAAAAAAAGAACTTGTTGATTAAACAATGGCAAAAACTCTCTGTACACTAGTTATAAACCAAACTGATCACAGCACATTTTCAATGAGTTGATTCATACGTGTACGGTTTAATAGTTATTAATAACTGCACTAGTACTGGTAAATATTCGAAACTGCTGACGGAAAATTTATTGTGTCGATGCATTTGCCTGATATATATATGTACATTGTATGTAGAAATGTAGCCCTGATAATAATATATAACAAATATTAACTATGTTTACTTTTGTAGAGGTCTGGTGTTTATTTCTCATGGGGTTGCAGAACATTGTCTTTGTTACACAGAACTTGCGATGTACCTGATAGAAAGTGGATTTTATGTCTTTAGTCACGATCACGGTAATGTTAATATGAAAGTCTGAAATTTGTGTACTAATCTTAAAATTGAAAGATAATCCAGCGTGAAAAAAATGATGATATATAATAATTATCCACCCCCCCCCCCCCCCCTCCAAAGGTAATACAAATCTTTTTAAAAACAATGGTCTTCATGAGAGACTAGCTATGCAAAGTTTTTCATACATTATGACAAAATAACACAGACAAGAAAATATTTGATAATTTCAAAATTCAAGTTTCTGTATAAAATGCATTTTTATCCCCTCGCCAACGAAGTTGCAAAGGGATATAGTAATGCTACCGTCCTTCCGTAGCATCCTTGTGAACACTCTAGAATCAACATCCTTCAATGGATTTTGACCAAACTTGGTACATACTTAGTCCTTAAGATAATCTGGAACCCTATTGATTTTCAAGGTCAAAAGTCAAGGTCACCAGGTCAAATTTTTACCGTGTAACATCCTTTTGAACACTCTAGAATCAACATCCTTCAATGTATTTTGACCAAACTTGGTACATATTTAGTCCTTAAGAGAATCTGGAACCCTATTGATTTTCAAGGTCAAAGGTCAAGGTCACAAGGTCAAATTTTTAGGCGACGCTTTGCATTGCCCTTGTTTTTCATAGAAATGTGTTGAGTTGTGTTGCTTTGTATGTACAACAAATGTATTCTCAAAATGAGGAATTATTCTGTTGTTCCTGCACATTTATTATTAAGCACCTTTTGTTGTATATATTTCATCTATATTTAGAATTTCCATATCGCTTGAACAATTGATGTGACATACTTTATTTTAGGAACCAACCAAATTAGACCCTAATTACACTTTGTTCTTTGTACATATACAGTAAAATTACAACGTTAGCCAAACTTTTATTTTTTAGTGGGCCATGGACAGAGTGAGGGAGATCGAGTACATATTGATGATTTTAGTAAATATGTCGAGGATATATTTCAAAATGTGGATGAAGTCAAGACAAAATTTCCTGAAAATACTCCAGTATTTTTAATTGGACATTCAATGGTTTGTAAATATAAAATTAAAAAAATTCAAACTGTTGGATGTAATAGCTTCAATAAGGATAATGAAATGATAAAAATTGATGTCGTCTATACTGCATAACAATTGATTCCTTGATATTATGGATTGCATCTTTTCTCATTCTGTAAGCATGGGTAAAATAAGCAAAGACATCTATGCCTATAGTCTGTATGAAAACATTTTTGCTTTGCCATATGAGTAGCCAAAATGTAAGCTGTGGAAATGAACAGTTGATTAAATTTCAGATCTCCTGACCTCAACTGTCCTTTATGAATATTTAGTACCTAACATATGAAAATGCTGTATTTTGATTGGAAAATCAGTGTGAACTATTTTTGAACAGTACACTTGACAATGGGTGACTATACCTAGCGACGGGAACTATGCCAGTTTCAAACGATTTCCCGCGGGACTATACCTGTGGCATAGATTTTCCCACGTAATTTTTATATATTTTTGTCAAGATTTATCTCCCTTAAAATAGACTTGTGCTGTAGTCTGCTGTCAACATGGCCAGGTTTGGCAATGCAAATATAATGTTACATTGTAAATTTTATTATTATTATTATTATATTGAATTTGAGTGTGTTTTTCTTTTATGTGTGGAATGGGATGTTATGTACTAAATATATTATTGTCTTCTCCCTCGAGAACAGTTTTCCTATAGTGTTGTCTGGTGAGGTATAGGAGAACAGTTCCCTCAGGAGTAGACAATAATAGAATAATAACCACAACATTTATAAACACTTCTGGTATGTTCTGTGTTCTACTACAAACATATTTGTTTTCATCATTTGAGCTTTAAGCGAACAGTATGTGCATAAGTTAGTAAGTAATTATTGTTTGGTGCCAAACGAGCAATTTTTCAGTTATATCATGGCAAGAACAAGTTACATTTCTATAAGGTGGTGATGATGATGTCCACTTTGTACTAGACCAACACGATATAGATGGATTTTTACAGTGCTAGCTCATTGAAACAACAATCCATGGATAGACATGTCACTCCACTTTATCCTGATTTCAGGCCAACCAGTCTTTGCTCTTACTCCTTAATTCTGCATGCTTAGAAGAGAAGCAGCAAATACCAATTTCATAGACTTTGGTTTGACAAGATCGGAGGTGGAACCCATGATCTACTGCACTCGAGACAAGCATGCAAACCATTACACCACCTATGCAGATGTATGTACATGTATAAAAATCAATATTCAAACAGAGATACATGTATGTATGTTACAGATTTTGTTTTTGCCGATTTATTCCAAACATAGTTTCCCTGTAAGAGAAATTAGGCATACCATCTAAAAAAATCATTTGTAAGGTGCTTGATGACCTCATCAAACCGATCTACATGGATATGTAGAACATATGGGTAAAATACACTTAAAAGACAGCAATTAATGGCCCAACAGGGACTAATTGTATCATTTATTCATTATAAAGTCTCTTTTCAGAATGATGAACCCACCAATCAACCACCAAAACTAACGTTAAATAATCTGATAAAATTTTTAAAAAAAAGAATCGTAAAAAATGATTGTGTACTTGATCTTATTATTTTTTTACCTTATCCATTATAGGGAGGAGCCATTGCTGTACTGTGTGGCATGGAAAGACCAACCTATTTTAAAGGAGTAGTGTTAATTGCTCCTGCATTGATACCAAGTCCAGACGCTATATCACCAGTAAAAGTTAGTCATCTTGTAATCAGGGCCTAGATTTCATGAAGCAAACTTAAGTTAAATCCAATACTGAAGTCTTTAGATTTTACTCAAAATTAAGCTACTTTGTTCTATGTGCAAAACTCTGACTTAAGTCTGAGATTTTTATGAGACATCAATGATGGAAAGTTCACACAATACATAATTTGCAGATTTATATTTAACACAATGGAAACCATGAAATAAAATAATAATAAAAACGATGGAATTATTCTTACACACCTCCCTCCTAACCTTTAGAATATAAAAAAATGGATCATATTTACTTATTATACCCCCGCTCCCGAAGGGGGAGGGGGGTATACTGTTTTACCTCTGTCCGTCTGTCCATCCTTCCGTCCGTCCAAGATATTTTTCGTCGCATTTTTCTCAGTAACTGTTGATGGCAGAAATCTGATATTTGGTCAAAAGCGTCATATAGGTATACCATATTGTGGGTATGGTTTTTGGACCCGTCAGATTTCTACTTCCTGTTTACCGACTTAGTTGGTTTTTATACACATTGAACATATATGCTCATTTTACGTCACATTTTTCTCAGCAACTATTGATGGCAGAAATCTAATATTTGGTCACAAGCTTCATATAGGTACCCCATATCTTGCCGATTTTGTTGATTTTTATACACATTTAACATACATTTGTATATGCACATTTTTCGTCGCATTTTTCTAAGCAACTATTGATGACAGGAATCTGATATTTGGTCACAAGCTTCATATAGGTATGCCATATTGTGGGAAGCGTTTTTGGACCCGTCAGATTCCTACTTCCTGCTTGCCGACTTAGTTGGTTTTTATACACATTGAACATATATGCACATTTTTCGTCACATTTTTCTCAGCAACTATGGATGGCAGAGATCTGATATTTGGTCACAAGTTTTATATAGGTACCCCATATCGTGGGAAGCGTGTTTGGACCCATCAGATTCCTACTTCCTGTTTGCCGACTTTGTTGATTTTTATACACATTGAGCATACATTTGTATATGCCCATTTTTCGTCGCATTTTTCTCAGCAACTATTGATGGCAGAAATCTGATATTTGGTCACAAGCTTCATATAGGTACCACATATCGTGGGAAGCGTTTTTTGACCTGTCAGATTCCTACTTCCTGTTTGCTGAAGAGCGGGGGTATCATAAGTGAGCATTAGCTCACAGTTCATCTTGTTACTCCAGCTATTGAAGGAAATGACCCTACAGATTCTTGATCAAACAAAATAATTAAAAAAATCTAATGGAATTAATATTGGCTGTACAACTGCCTCACTTTTAGAATAATGAGTGAGTAAGTGATTGTTGTTTAATGCCAACTCAGCTGTTTTTCAGCTATATCATGGCGAGAACAAGTTAATTTTCAACGAGATGATGATCAGGTCCTCTTTGTACTAGATCAACACGTTTAGTTGGATTTTTATAGTGGTCACATTATCTTTATTCAGTCAACCAGTCTTTGTTCATTCTCCTTAATGCTGTGTGTGTAGTATCACTACTTCTTCAATAAAACGAACACCACACTATAACTGAAACAGGCATTTGACATTTGTAATCCTAATCTGTTCAAACAAAAAGAAGGAACTTTTTGGGAAGTAGTATTTTTGTTTTTTACTTTCCCTGGACAAACATCTTTATCTAATTACGCAAATAATATTTTTGTATTTCAGATTTTTTTTGGAAAGATTGCAGCACGAATATTACCTCAACTTTGTGTAATAAAACTTGATACCAAGAATGTATCACGTGACAAAGAAGTGGTAAATTAACATAATAATTGATATTGCTCTATAATTTATTAGCTTTACTATATCTGATCTTAACACATTTCCAAGAGGATTTATTCATCATTTTGGGTCTGTTTTCCTGTGTCATTACCACTTTGCGTCTCTGTTATCGTCGTTGTACATTAACCTCTTCCTCTCTGAAAATACTAGGTAAAATTTAAGCAAACTATTTAGCTCACCTTGCCATCACTTGGCGTCCGTCGTCTGTTAACTTTTCACAGTTTAATCTTCTCCTCTGAAACCCTCAGACAAATGTACTGAAACTTGGAATGTCCTCTCTAAAGATTGCCCATTTTGTCCCGATCCATTGACAAACATGGCTGCCAGAGGCAATTCTTGTTTCTGATTGGCAGATTTAAACAAATCTTCTTCTCTGAAACCGCTTGGCCAAATGAACTGAAACTTTGTAGGAAGCATCTATGGAAGGTCCTCTATAAAGACTGTTCATTTCGTTCCGATTCGTTAACTAACATGGCTGCCACAGGCAATTCTTGTTTCTGATTGGTTGATTTCTAAAACATCTTCTCCTCTGAAACCGCCTAGCCAAATGAACTGTAACATGGTAGGAAGCATTTATGGAAGGTCCTCTATAAAGATGGCTCATTTCGTCCCGATTCGTTAACAAACATGGCCACCACAGGCAATTCTTGTTTCTGATTGGTTGATTTCTAAAAAATCTTCTTCTCTGAAACTGCTTGGCCAAATGAGCCGTAACTTGGTAGGAAGCATCTATGGAAGGTCCTCTATAAAGACTGTTCATTTCGTTCCGATTCGTTAACAAACATGGCCGCCACAGGCAATTCTTGTTTCTGATTGGTTGATTTCTAAAAAATCTTCTTCTCTGAAACTGTTTGTCCAAATGAGCCGTAACTTGGTAGGAAGCATCTATGGAAGGTCCTCTATAAAGACTGTTCATTTCGTTTCGATTCGTTAACAAACATGGCCGCCACAGGCAATTCTGGTTTCTGATTGGTTGATTTCTAAAACATCTTCTCCTCTGAAACCGCTTAGCCAAATGAACTGTAACATGGTAGGAAGCATTTATGGAAGGTCCTCTATAAAGATGGCTCATTTCGTCACGATTCGTTAACAAACATGGCCGCCACAGGCAATTCTTGTTTCTGATTGGTTGATTTCTAAAAAATCTTCTTCTCTGAAACTGCTTGGCCAAATGAGCCGTAACTTGGTAGGAAGCATGTATGGAAGGTCCTCTATAAGTATTACACATTTTGTACCGATCCATTAACAAACATGGCTGCCGCGGGCAACGCTTGTTTCTGATTGGCCGATTTTTAAAAATCTTCTCCTCTCAACCCACTTGGCCAAATGAACCGAAACTTAGTAGGAAGCATCTATGGAAGGTCTTCTATAAAGATTGCTCATTTCATTCCGATCCGTTAACAAGCATGGCCACTACAAGCAATTCTTGTTTCTGATTGGTTGATTTCTAAAAAAATCTTCTCCTCTGAAACCGCTTAGCCAAATGAACCGTAACTTGGTAGGAAGCATCTATAGAAGGTCCTCTATAAAGATTGCTCATTTCATCCTGAACCATTAACAAACATGGCCACCACAGGCAGTTCGTGTTTCAGATTGGTTGATTTCTAAAAATCTTGTTCTCTGAAACCGCTTTGCAAAATGAACCGAAACTTGGTAGGAAGCATCTATGGAAGGTTCTCTATAAAGATTGCTCATTTCGCCCAGATCCATTTAACATGGCCACCACAGGCAATTCTTGTTTCTGGTTGGTCAATTTCTAAAAACCTTCTATGAAACTGCTTAGCCAAATGAACCGAAACTTGGTCGGAAGCACCTATGGAAAGTTCTTTATTAAGTTTCCACAAAGCAGAATGAAAGGCGAGTAACACAGGCTAAACCCACTGAGCCTCTAGTTCTTTTGGCCATTGTGTTGTCTGTCCTTCTTTAATTTATGGCTTCTGATTACCCTTTTAGTACATGTATCTTCAAACTTGTCTTGCATTGTTTTTCCTTAGGTTGACTTTATCAGAATTTGTTATTTAGTGTAGAACCAAAATTCAAGATGGATGACAGAGGGAATAATGCAATTTGATTGACTTAGTCTGAAAGTTTTATTATTCCAAAGTTACATAATGCTTTGAAATTTGATATGATATTAATGATCCAACACTGTAGGGAAATGATTAAATGGACCCAATAGACAAATGTTAAAATAGTCCAGAAACCTTATTGAACAGGTACTGTAAATACATGACCTTATTGATTAGGGAATAATAATAAATAACTTGTTCAACGATACAGGTTCAGTTGGGTCTCTAGTTTTTTCAGCTCACCTGGCCAAAGACCATGTGAGCATTTGCCTTCACTTGGCGTCCATCGTTCGTTGTCTCTTAAATTTTCACATTTTAATCTTTTGGTTGGTCATTTCCTAAAAATCTTCTCCTCTGAAATCGCTTGGCCAAATAAAGCGAAATTTTACAGGGAGCATCTATGGGAGGTACTCTTAAAGATGTCCTCATTTCAGATTGAACGAAAAAACATGATCGCCACGGGCAATTTTTGTTTCTGATTGGCTGAAACTTAATAAATCTTCTCCTCTGAAACTAGGAGGCACAATGAATATTTACTTTGTTTGAATGATGTATTGGAGATCCTGTACAAAATTTCCATATTTCGTGCCAATCGTACAACTAATATGGCCACCATAGGCATTTCTTGTTTGTGATTGGCCAATTAAAAAAATCTTCTATAAAACCATTTGGCCAAATTGATTGAAATTTGGTAGGAAGCACCTATGGAATGTTCTGTATAAAGTTTCCTCAAAACAAAATAACAGGTGGGTGACTCGGGCTTAGCCAACTGAGCCTCTAGTTTATTTACAATACAGAACATGTGATTTTGAGAATTGATTTTAGCTTGTTTTCTGTCATTTTCTTGCATTAATGTGTTATTTAACCATTGGCATATGATTACCACTTTGATATCTGCAAAACCTTTCTTATATGAAGTTTAATTATCTTTAAAAACAAATATTTTTTTTCCTCATCTAATCTAAGGGTTCATGAAGTTTTACACTGTAACTCATTCAACCCCTATCTGTAATATGCCGATAATGTCTGCAGTTGTAGTTTGTTACTTCCATCTCTTGTGGTGAGATCAGGTCTAGGAACAGCTCCCTCTGTCAGTTTAAAACACTTTAAGGGTACATAATTTGTGTAATTTGGAGCAACAACAGTTTTCATTCAACATTATTCAATGTACAATGTTGCCAGTGTCTCTGGATTGTCCATTCTTGATTGCATCTTAACATTTATTCACACATTGCTCAGTGATTTCACACACATTTAAAATTTACACCTCCTATTTGGAAAATAAATAATTTTTCTCAAAATCTTGAAATGATTGAATGCATACTTGAGTATGAATGACAAAGTTAGCAATACAGGCTGAGGTGAGCTTCTAGTTTTGTTGTGCATACAACTATTTTGCCATGCTCATTCTTCTGTAAATTGAAACTATTTGATTTAAGTAATCTAGTCTTTCTTTATCTCTAGGTAAAGAAGTATGAAAATGATCCATTGGTGTGGCATCATGGTCTGAAAGCAAAGTATGTTTGTGTAGCACAGTTAATTTAGAGTAGGTTAGGTTATGGTGTTTAACGCCACTTTCGACAATATTTCAGTTTTATTGGTGGAGGAAACAGGAGTACCTGGAGAAAACCACAGACCTGCCGCAAGTCACTGACAAACTTTATCACATAATGTTGTATCGTTAAACACCATAATCCTAACCCTGCATTCAGAATATCAATAATAAAACACTGGTAGCCGTACAACGATGATGATTAACTCATGTACTAACACAGATTCTCTAAACAATTGTTGAAATTTACTATACACACCTATAATTCAACATTTATGATATATTTCAATGACTATTTTCTTTTTTTTTTAAATGAATTTTTTTATGCTTAACTACATCAGGGCTCTACAATTCATACCAGCACCCACTAGTCCCTGGCTAGTAAGGAAATTTTGTTTACTCGCCAACAAAAGAATGTTACTTGCCATAATTCATACTATATATCTCCAATATGTATTTATTTGTACATAATTATTAATGCCCTGAATGAGGCAGAAGATACTTAGTTGAGGAATGGGTTTTTCTGATACCACATTGAAACATTTTTCATGTTTCAGACTTTTAGTTATTTAATGATAAACAAGACTTTCACGTTTAAACTTTTTGCCAGTGACAAATTCGGTTTTGTCAGTAATATCTGGGCCTGCCTTTCTGCAAACATAACAATACATAGTGTAGTTAGTGGAATCATCAACGAGCCATGAAGACTCCGACTTTGAGACATCTTGGAATTTACGCTTTTCAGCTTTAGAACCCGAACCTTCATCAGTATTTTGGCTTATACTTCCGTCAATGTTGCATCAGGCAGGCCAGTTTCGTAATCAGTTGATTCAACTGGTTTATTTTTAGCGAAAATTTTGTGAGGAGGTTTTGTTTTTTGCCGATTTAAAACTTTTATGTCCGAGTCAATTGTGCGGTTTAATACCTTTCCACTCTTTTATGGTTTTTACGCATATCCCTTTGCCCCTCACTAATGAATTCTTTTACATAGTTTTTTTTCAATACAAATACCGAGGAATTAAGTTGGTATGTTGCAAAAGTACCAGTTAACGAAATTACAGATTCCAAACTTTCTATTTTCCAAATAGGAAAATCCGAGTGTGATATAAATAACGTATAATTATATATAAATATTCACGAGTGTGTGTCATGTGCAGACGATGTAAATAAACATGGCGACGTCCAGGTCAAACGTGTGGGACGTTTGGCATCAATTGACAATTGCCAACCACACAGCTATCTCTGGACCAATATTCTTCATGTAAAACTTAAAATTTGCAAAAACACTTCAATTTGACAAATCCGGTTGAATATAATTTTTAAAAAAGGGGCGAAATCTGAACGTTAAATATAAAAGTTTACAAAACAGTGTGTGTATTCACACTTACCGCTTTTCCATGAAAGATGTTCAGCCAGATATCAATAGTCCGGACCTTCCTCTAAAGATATGTCGCCAAAGTTTCAATGGATATGCACCAATAGCTCGTAGAAATCATTGGATATTCGGGTCATATTTTCTGATTTTGCAATCGGGATAGAGCGGGAAGAGTTATTGAACGTTGCGTGGTGCTTGGCTAGGGTATTTCACAAAGTAGTAACAAAAAATTAAATTTACCGACATAATGTTCCATCAATTGATTAAATAGTTGTCTAACATTGATGTACTCAGGCTTTGGAGGTCAACCATGCGCGGTAAGTAACATAACTTCTTCTAAAATATAGTTATAGTCTCTATAGAAATATTGTTTTCAAGCGGGTTAAATGGGGTTAAGTTTGAAACAAAAAGAAGAACAAAAATCGCACAGAATATTCACACGAACTAGATATATAGATCTCTATTTCTATAAATGAATAAGAGATAGAATATAATTCACAAATTTGTTTTTTCCCCGAAAACGGTGAAAACAGCAAGCATAAATATTAAGTTATCAAATTCTCCCAACCTTTAATAACTTTATCCAATCAGAGACTATATCGGGATTGTTTAATACATCTATCTAAATGAGCTGTTCCGATATTCTTTGCTATTTTCAGAAAAGAGGGTATCTTGTGTGAATTTTTTTTATTATACCCCCCGCAAACAAAGTTTGGAGGGGTATATAGGAATCACCCTGTCCTTCCGTCCATCTGTCCGTCTGTCCATCCGTCCATGTACCTTGTAAGCACAAATCCTCCTA
Organism: Bathymodiolus brooksi; assembly: GCA_963680875.1. Classification (NCBI taxonomy): domain Eukaryota; kingdom Metazoa; phylum Mollusca; class Bivalvia; order Mytilida; family Modiolidae; genus Bathymodiolus; species Bathymodiolus brooksi. Next base: position 64,393,582 of record OY804575.1, read on the forward strand.
AACGACTTATTGGATTTTTTATGAAACTTTACACATTTGTAGTACACTACCTGCAGATGTGCATGAAGGAATATGGTTGCTGTCCAAAATTTAAAAGGGGAGATAATTCAACTTATACTTTCACGAAAAGGGGAGTTGTGTACCTTGTAAGTGCAACTCCTCCTAAGCGGCTTATTAGAGTTTTGTGAAACTTTACACAGTTGTAGTGCACTACCTGCAGATGTGCATGAAGGAATATGGTTGCTGTCCAAAATTTAAAAGGGGAGATAATTCAACTTATACTTTCACGAAAAGGGAGGGTGCATGTACCTTACAAGTGCAACTCCTACTAAACTGCTTATTTAATTTTTATGAAACTTTACACAGTTGTAGTACACAACCTGCAGATGTGCATGAGGGAATACCGTTGCTGTCTAAAATTTAGAAGGGGAGATAATTCAACTTATACTTTCACGAAAAGGGGGGTAGTGTACCTTGTAAGCGCAACTCCTCCTAAACGGCTTATTGGATATTTGTGTAACTTTACACACTTGTAGTACACTACCTGCAGATGTGCATGAAGAAATATGGTCACTGTCCAAAATTTGGAAGGGGAGATAATTCAACTTGTACAATGTACTTTCACGAAAAGAAGGAGGGCTTGTACCTTGTAAGCGCAACTCCTCCTAAACAGCTTATTGGATTTTTATGAAACTTTACGCAGTTGTAATTCACTACCTGCAGATGTGCATGAAGGAATATGGTTGCTGTCCAAAATTTGGAAGGGGAGATGATTTAACTTATACTCTGAAATACGTTCTGTATGGAGAGATGGGCTTGTAAGCGCAACTCCTCCTAAACGGCTCATTGGATTTAAATGAAACTTTACACTGCCTGCAGATGTGCATGAAGGAATATGGTTCATGTCAAAAATTTAGAAGGTGATGTAAGCTAATTTTGAATCAATAACATTTGATGTGACCTATATCCTCTTGTAAAAAAGTTAGGAAATGTTGTAATCCTCATGTATACTGATGAAACCGTATTGGTTTTAAACAATCTCACTTTGTTGAAGACCTTGTGGCGACCCCTAGATGTATGTTCTTGGTTAGTTTATTTTGGAGATGGGATGTTGTCTCCTTGACATAACTCCATATCCGTTCATTTTTCATAGGTATCTTGCTAATATACCTGTATTCCAAAGTTTGACATCATAGTATTGCAAGCAGGGTGTATCACTCAGTGAGGTCACTCACAGCTCTAGTTTTGTTTGTTTAATGAAATTTTCTTCATGAAAACTGAGATAAAGTTTATGCATTTTTTATTAAGTCCCACGTGTACTTTGTACAAATATTTTAACATGAATTTCCATACAACGTTTTTGAAACAATTTTTTGATAAAACATATTAATATAATATGTTTAAGTGCTATATAAAGGGAAGCTTTACAAAATATATGTGTAATGCATACATTGCAGTATGTACATGTATTAACATTCTGGTGTATATACAATGTAACATATCTGTGCATATCTGTGATATGTTATGTTTAATTAATAATGCTATTTTTTCATGTAGTTGCCACCAAAACATATATGTATAAAGAAAATTTTAAAATTGCATTTTATTAAAACTTTTTTCTCAAGTACATGATAAACTAATTCTGGAAAAGATAGTTATTATCCCCTCGCCAACAAAGTTGCGAAGGGATATAGTAACGCTACCGTCTGTCTATCCTTCCGTAACATCCTTGTGAACACTCTAGAATCAACATCCTTTGTGTTGCCCTTGTTATTTTTAGTTCTTCATTTTCTTTCTCTAAAACTTAATGTTAATGTTTTAATTTTACAAGTGTGACCATGTCATCTCAGAAGATCATGAAGAGTTTTAAATGCCACTTCTGAAACCTGATGTTGTTGATTGTGATTCAGTGTAATCAAATTGCATAGGATCATAAAACACCAAAATTATTTTAAAGAAATCACAATGATTTCATGTGGAACAAGTTGGTTATGAACTGGGACACAACACTATTTGTAGTCATCAAATGTAAATTTAAAACATATATAAAGAAAAGAGAGTGACATCTTGGGGTGTTGAGAATTAAGATAAATAGAAAGTTTCAAATGTAATAGTAGAAGATAACATGTTACAGTTTATTGATTTATGACAATAAAAATGATAGTTGATTAATGTGACTAATATGAACTACCAGATATTACAGACACTTTTAGTTTTAATTTTTCTACTGCAGACAGCTGGGTCAGATCCAGGGGGAGGTGGACGTTTAAGGGGGTCTGGACTAAATCAAACCAATTCAATGTCTGTTTTCTTACCACTTTCAACATATACATTGAAAATTCTAGGTTTGGGGGGAGGGGGTGTGTGGGGGTCCAGACCTCCTGATCTCTGCTGGATCCATCCTTGTACAGTATGCACTTTATCCATTACAAAATAGCAATTCCACATTACACAAATTCTCTAGGCTATATAAGAAGCCAACAACTTGTAAACAATGTCCAAAGCATGGTGAGAAAAAAAGAAAAGAAACTGTATATGGGTGTGTAAAATGCAACAAGCATTTTTGCAGTTTTATCTGTCAGAGACCCTATCATGCAGTTCTTGATGTCAATATTGTTGAGGAGTAAACAAAAGTAATTTCACTGTTTTGAAAGTAATAAAAAGATCTTGCTATACTCAAATTAGTCATAAAATATCATTTCATGGATACATGTACATGTAAGAACCAAAAAATAATAATTTTCAATTTTTAGATCACTGTCTGCCTTAGTCCATCCACACCTTAGTCCATCCACACCTTAGTCCATCCACACCTACTATTAAGCTAATAACTTAAGTAACCCTTTGAATACCAGCAAGGCCCAATATGACTGTCAGTTTTCTAATTATATGTTAACTAGTAATTATTGTTAGTCTGTATGTCATATGGCCAACACTAAGGCAACTGGCTTTTGATCAGGTTGATGAGGTAAAACATATGTGAATTTCCAGGTAACATGATAAAAAAATAGTATACCGTAGTTGGTACATAAAAGGTGTGAAAATTAGTTTTACAATGGAAAATACTGAGATGTACATGTTGAATAAATGTCCACCAGACACCATCCAATTCATAAAAAATAAAAATAAAAGATTTGTAAAGTAAACTGAGCTATTTAAATCCTTGCAAAACTATATTTAGATCCACATGAAATATTCAGAATACTAATTTCTTTTCACCTTCAGTGTTGGGGCCGTTGTGGTCCTGATCGTATGGTAGTTGGATTTAACTACCTGTGCAATCAGTGTCTATCACCTCTAAAGTTGTGAGTTCGAACCCCCGGGTATTCCGATTTCCTCCACCAATAAAACTGACCACCATGATATAACAGAAATATTGTTGAAAGTGGTGTTAAACACTATAAACTAAACCACCTTCAGTGTTATATACTTGATAAAAAGCAAGTTAAATGGTCCGTCCTAAATGAAATATTCATATCTGACTATTTAAATCTTTTTACGATTGTCATATTTATCCAAATTGAAGAATCTGCCATATTTTCTAATCAATTTATTCTGAATACCGCGGTAGATACGGTACTTCAGGTTTCAGTTAACCTTCAACCATTTTGAAATGACACTTAATCCTCTTAGATAACATAGTGTTGGCACGGCGAGCGGTTGGTTGTGTTTGAGAAAAGAATGAAAATTCGTATCTTTGGTTTGATTTATGTTTCTGTAAAAATATTAAGTTGACTGGCCATGTATCCTTGATATTTGCTGCATAATTTAAAAAAAGAACGAATCTGATAATTTAGCAAGATAAATTTTTTTCGAGAAACATTAAAAAGAACAATTTTCCTACAAGTGAAAAACCGATTACAATGATAAATTCCTATTTTTTTAAGCTCAGAATATAAAGAAAACTTATAATTAGTCTATAGCAACGCTCGCCAAAGCCGTTCCTGGTGAAAAATTGTGCAAACTAATTTATTTTCCCACCTTCCGATGTTTTATCGTGCTCCCAGGGCTCCTCAATTAAAACGGACACTAATCCAACGTTTGACTTGCGGTACGTAACGGAAAGTGTGGAAATAGGGGTGCATAACATCACAAAATGGAATAGAAAGACAACATTCAGCCCCGGAGTACAAGAGTGGGAAAGTGTTAAAAGACCGGAAAATCAAAGTCGGAATTTAAATTGGGAAAAAATAACGGGGAGAAAATGAAAATGTTCCGGAAATGTCAATTCGCCATCTGGCTATCAATACTGAATTTGTTACTCCCATTTTACAAAAGTAACTCGCAAATGCGAGTGTTTTAGTCGCATTGTAGAGCCCTGAACTACATTCCTTTTTCAGTTTTCATTTGCAAGTGAACAATTAAGACGAACAATTAAAGAAACTCTTGCAACAAATAACTATCAAAGGCTAAAAATAGTACATATTTTCAGATGGGGACTGTGTCTTTTGAATTCTATGGAAACAATCCAAAAGAAACAAGGACTAATAGAATGGCCATTTATTACTTTGCATGGAGATGAAGATAAAATGTGTGATATTGTGGGATCCCAGAAATTGTTTGATTCTGCAAAAAGTAAAGACAAGGAAATAAAGGTTAGTGCAGGGCTAAAAATTAACACTAGCAAGCAGTTGAAATTTTGATTTGCCTTTATTTTGCTTGTGGTTAAAAATAATTACTAGCAGAGTTTTACTAGTCGTAAAAAACATGCATTTAAGAATTGAATATGGAACAAACAAACTGTAATGACATCTTTGTGATAGATGTTATGGAAAAACCAGAGTATCTATGTTGTCCCTATGTAAAGCCTGGAAATAATATCCAAACAATTGATCCCGATTCCTTATTTCTAAAATAATATTGGTCATAGATTTTCCAGTCAAAGTAACCAGCCACGAGAAAAATGTCTGAACAAAATGTTCCAATGTTCATGTCGAACAAGAAATTAAACAAATTAAGAAGTACCGTCAAGTTTCTGGTAGAGTTGTATTTTTACTGTGACTAAGAGGAAATATGTAATCACTTGTTATGTATAAAAATCTGTTTGTTTTCTTTTTTTGACTGATACAGTATCGTGTAAATGTCGGCCTGTTTGACTATTCATTTGTCTACGTCTGAGAGTGTTATTACTCACAGTCTGAGCTCAGGGATCTGGAAATCGTAATGCAACAAGAGAACGGTTTCTAAAGATTTAATCATTTTTATAATGAGTTTATTGGCAAATTATGTGCATTTCATTTACAGACAAATATTATATACTAATATAATATATTAATTTTATGTGACAATTAAATTTCAGGATTTGAAATAATAAGGACTTGAATAGATATATAATTATGACTTAAAATAATATTATAATTAATAATAAAGGTAAAAAATAGAGGTGGTGGTGGATTGGAAAAAGAGTCCTGCATTTGTGTTCACCAACAAATGGGGGAGAAATATAAAAAATAAATCAGGATAAGTAAACACAAAACAGAATATAAATATTACAAAATTGGGAGCCATGGGTTCCAGCAGTTTCCAAAGATTTACTATTTCATTCATAGTTTTAATGCTTTAATTTTCCTACAAATATAAAGTATATGTTTATACCTATAAGAAGAACTCGGTCTTGAAAAAAAAAAAAAAAAGTGATTTAAAAATATGACTGCCAGATCTTAGGGAAAAATGGTTGTATAACTATAGTTAAAGCTTTGATGCAAGCAGTCTTCTGAATTTTAGTACAAGATAGTTACTATGACAGGATATAGTCTCTTAAAGCACTTCAATCTGAATAGAACCCCAACTGTACATGAAGTTTAGCTTTTTCGAATCAGAAATTCAAGATGGACACCCACACATTATGATCAAATGGGGAAAAAAATATTCTCTATTTCAATGGACATGGCTTGAATGTTCCTTGTATGGTCTTGTAGCAAATGTCTATGTTGGTTGCAAAGCATAGTTTATGGACCTTATGGGAAAATATATATAAAAAAGTTCATTTCTCAGAAACTACACTAATGATTGAAACCCAAACTGTACAAAGATGATTTTAGTAACCAGGTAAATGATATTGAGGCTCTAGATATAAAATCTGACATAATCTTCAACTAGTTAAAGGTGGTCAGTATTTGGTAGAAGTAGAGGTAGTTTTATATGTCTAGAACCTTTTGTAATATTTGTGTACATCAGTATTTAGAAAGAAGTGATGTTGAGGCCCAAATAGTTCACAAAAACAAAAATTTTGCAAAAAATTCTTACAAGTATATTTTGTAGTTTTTGATAAAGTGATAATTATTGAATTGGAACAAGATATTTTGTCACAATTTTCATTTTTTGTCTAAAATTGTATATGAAAAGGGAGACAACCTGCATATATTACTATATGATATATTTAAACATGTGGTATTTATCTAGTGTTTCAACCTTAAAATCAATTGAAAAGAATGTTTTAACAATTTAAATGGACATGGCTTGGCAACAAAAGGAAATGCCGGGCAGTGCTATTTTTTTTCTCAACATGTTTTTAAAAAATCTACAAATCCTTCGTGGTCATGATCGTTTGGTAGTTGGATTTACAACTATTTATGCAATCAGTACATATCACCACTAACGATGTGAGTTCGAATCCCGCTCAGGTGAGGTGTTTGTCAGTGATATGCAGGAGGTCAGTGGTTTTCTCCCGGTACTGAAGTTTCCTCCACCAATAAAATTGAATGCCACGATATAGCTGAAATATTGTTGAAAGTGGCTTTAAAACCATAAACCTAAACCTAAGCCAAACCTTACTGGATGATTAAGGACCCTCCAATAAATCTCATTGTTCTTCTCAAAGCATTTTCACAAAGAGTTATTTTTGCACATGCCAAGCATCTGATATATTATTTCTCACAGAACTAAAAACAGAGAAGTATCAATTATCAACAAAGACTATTTTCTTTAGTTTATTTTTACTGTTTGTCTTCAATAGGTGTACAAAGGTCACTATCATCAGTTACATGGTGAGATAGAACCAGACAAACAAGTCGTGCTTGATGACATCAGAAACTGGTTGGTGAAAAGATCTTAGATTACTATTAAGGACTATTTCTGCTGATTTATAAACATTAGATGTTATCTTTATATTTTATTTTATTTATTTAGTAATATTCAGATCTGAAATTGAATACTCATAATATATTATACATTTAATATAATTACAACTTGGAACTAATTGACATCATGCGTACTCATTTAACAAAATCTTCCCTAAAAGGTAGATAAATAACGCATGTGTTTTATCATTAAAACTAAATATAGTGAAACCTGTCTAAAACCAAACCTCAATGGGACCAACTTTTGTGTTCAGAATAGACAGGTGTTCTGTTTATACTAGTTAAATTAACAAATTTCCTAAAATGGGACTTCAATTGAAGTTCAGATTTCCTACATTGAGACTTCAATTGAAGTTCAGATTTCCTACAATGAGACTTCAATTGAAGTTCAGATTTCCTACAATGAGACTCCAATTGAAGTTCAGATTTCCTACAATGAGACTCCAATTGAAGTTCAGATTTCCTACAATGAGACTTCAATTGAAGTTCAGATTTCCTACAATGAGACTTCAATTGAATTTTAGTTTATACAGGATCCCATTTTAATCTGGGTTCGGTTTAGACTGGTTTCATTATATATATTTAGCATTTCAACATTCCTATTCTTGACTGCTCCACACCTATATTTACATACATTATGATAATGTACAATAATACAATATAATTAATGTACGATAATACAATATAATTAATGTACAATAATACAATATAATTAATGTACAATCATACAATATAATTAATGTACAATAATACAATATAATTAATGTACAATAATACAATATAATTGATGTACAATAATACAATATAATTAATGTACAATAATACAATATAATTAATGTACAATAATACAATATAATTAATGTACGATAATACAATATAATTAATGTACAATAATACAATATAATTAATGTACATCATTGTTCTGTTACTTGTACATTGTAGTAGTACACAAAATATATTTTGCATAAAAAAAACATTATTTATATAACTTAGAAATTATATTTGTGGGACCAAATTTTTGTAGAGTTTATACTCATATATAATCAAGATCTATGATATCTATTTAATAGAAATATAATTAAAATATTCAAAATATGATAATATTAATATAAAAATTGAAAGTTAATTAAATCTTAAAATTTAGCTATGATAATATTAATATAAAAATTGAAAGTTAATTAAATCTTAAAATTTAGTTGAAATACTCACATATTTAATATTTACTTAATGTTTAATTGATACTTAAATTTAATTCAGGTTCATGCAACATTGTTCAGTTTGTTTTTGGATGTGAACATGGTCCTACATATTAGTTACATAGTTTTTGTTTTCTTGTTGAGGTCACACACAGGTCTGTTGTTAAGTTTTTTTAAGCACCAATTTTAAATTTTAAGGTCACTGCTAAAGTTGTTATATTTTGCAGAGGATTTAGAAGTAACTTTGTTAATGGTGATTTTCAATACCTACTGATGTTGTAATTTTCTTTCCAAAATATGCTAAGTAGAAGATCAGAATAGAATGTTATCTATGTTATATTACAATCATAACATTTATTTATATACTCAGTCTTCATGCTAACCCACTTGCCAAAAATCTGGGACAAGTAAAACTTGATTTGGACAAGTGAAAATTATGAAAGGATTTGTTTGAATAAATAGAAATGTTTTCTAAATTTGACTTTCGGGCAAGTAGGTGAAAAAAATGAAGGCAAAGACAGTAAACTAGTAGAATATTTCTGTACATTTTCTCTATCATAAATGTTTAATTAAAGTAGTCTCTTTTTTAAGAGAATATTGTAGGATGTCATTTTCTTCATATAAACTCACATTGAAATACTGTAATACATACAGCATGTTACAACAATTATATAATTTTTTTTCGTTTTCTTCTTCTCCTCTTTATTTTTCTCCTTATGATATACTAGTACATACGATAAAACTGAAATATTGTTGAAAGGGTCGTTAAACGCCATAACCCTACTAGTACATGTAGTACTAGATACTAGCGCCAAACCACAGATATTTCTGGTAAGGTGAAACCGATGGGGAAGAAACTGAATTTATTTGTGTGTTTATCATTTATATGAATTTAGGAATTATGTTTAATATATTTAGTGCATTTTCGGCTATATATATAAAACATTGTATGTTTTCAGTCTTTGCCTTAATTTTGTTCACCTACTTGCTCGAAAGCCAAATTTAGAAAAAAATTATATTTATTTAAAAATAAATTCTTTCATAATTTTCACTTGTCCGAATCCAATTTTACTTGTCCCAGGCGTCGGGCAAGTGGGTTAGCGTGAAGACTGGTTTTTTTTGTGTTTTTTTTTACATATGATGAAATCTTATATTATGTATCAATTAATACCTAATGTAGATGTAGATCTATGTTAATGTTACATATCTATATGATATATTATGTATATGATATGCAAACAAAAACATGGCAGCTCTTACATCGGACACTGTTCCTATTGTATGGATTAAAGACATACATAAATTTGTATGTGTACATGTGATCTCCATATTTTCTGAGGGAGACTTGTACTTTAAACTTATTTTGTTGTCCAAAAAAAAAATTAACAATGACAAATGGACAAGACACAAGTAAATTGATAGCAATGCCTATCTAGCTATGCTCTCTTCGGGATGTTGAAAACTATTTTTTAAAGACACTTTCAATCAATTTTTATAATTAATCCTTGATGTGTTTAAATAAACATTGTCAGACTCAAATTAATTCCTCTGATACCACATTAAGTTAATGATATGGACCATCAACTCTTTCCATCAATAAATTTTATGATCTAGATAATGACCTTTATCTTCAGGTGTTTAAATCAATTGTTTTATAGTTGTTTATATTTCCTGGTAATTAGAAAACCATCTATATATCTTCAAATCTTTGCTTTACTTTGCAAAATAATTCTTTAAATGCAATGCAACATGATTTATTATTTTTCTGTAGTGACTAGAGTTATCTCCTTGGCTTTTTTTTTTTTCTCATCTTTTTATTTTCCTTGCTTTATTTTTTTTTGTCGTCTTTTTATTTCTCTTACATTATTGGTTTTTTTTCTTGATCTATTTATTTCCCTTATTTTATTGGTTTTTTTTTCTTGATCTGTTTATTTCCCTTTTTGTGTTGAAATCTGATTAAAACTGTATGGGTAATGTGTGTCAATGAGGAGTCATTCTAGCAACCCTATCGGTAATGGTTGTCCAATTAAAAATAAAATCTCTATAAAATTGTTAGTTATACCTATACAGTCAAACCTGCTTTAGTGACCACCTCTTTTAAGTTTCAGTCAAACCTGCTTTAGTGACCACCTCTATTAAGTTACAGTCAAACCTGCTTTAGTGACTACCTCTATTAAGTTACAGTCAAACCTGCTTTAGTGACCACCTCTATTATAAGTTACAGTCAAACCTGCTTTAGTGACCACCTCTTTTAAGTTACAGTCAAACCTGCTTTAGTGACCACCTCTATTAAGTTACAGTCAAACCTGCTTTAGTGACCACCTCTATTAAGTTACAGTCAAACCTGCTTTAGTGACCACCTCTATTAAGTTACAGTCAAACCTGCTTTAGTGACCACCTCTATTAAGTTACAGTCAAACCTGCTTTAGTGACCACCTCTATTAAGCAATAACTTGTATTATGTGACCTTAATTTTTATTTCCCTTCACAGTACAGTTCATATCAATTAAACCTGTATTAAGTGACCACCTGACTTATGTGACCATATTTCACTGTTCCATTGGAAGGTCACATAAGACATGTTTGACTATAACATCAGTTTTTATTATGTTTTATATGGGTTTTTATAACCATGTACAGTCATACCTTGTTACCTGGACAAATATGAAGTCAAAATGACGTTCTGTTATTTTTGAACTCTGTTACCTGGACAAACTTGAAATCAAAATGTCACCTTTTTGTACTTTTGTAATTAAAACATAAGTTCCTTTAGGGCTCATTATTACATATATAAAATTGGACACTGCCGAAATATTTTTTTTTAAATAAAAACATTGATAAATTTGGAAATCAAGAAAAAAGTAATAAAAAATATATAAAGTTTTGAAAGGAAAATAACGGATATGCCATTATTCATTGAGCTTGTTGATTTATGTTTTATCTAGGAAATATAGGAAATCATGTGTCTTCGTATGACAGTGAAGGTCATTATATCAATCTTATTTTTTATGTAAGAAATAAAATATATTTATTACAAGTTAGAACAATCTTTTTGTTGTTATTTATATATTTTTTTGAAGTATATTTTTTTGACATCTGTTTTATTCTTTACAATATCCTGTACTTTTGTTTTATTGAGAGATCTAAAGTTGATGTATTTATATTTTATGTTCTTTAAAAAAAAATCAAAATTTGTGTTTCGTTTATTTACATATGTTTATATAAAGATTTGTAAAATTTTCCTTTTCTAGTTTTTTTTATTACTAGATTATGTAATCTTGTATCTGTTTTAGGGCCTTTTTTATATATAATTTATATTTATATTTGAAATGATAATACATTTATAAAATTATGTCCATATTTTTTGTTTATTCAGACACAATTTACAAGTTTATTGAAATTGACATAAAAATTGGAATTTAATATGTGTAGTGTTTATTGAAGATATTTTCAAAATTAAATTCTGTATAGTTAGTGTTTATTGAAGATTAAAAAAAAGAATTACATGTGGAAGATGTTTTTTTTTTTTTTTTTACATCAATGGATATTTTAAATGTCATTAAGTTTAGACTACATATATGTAGTGTTTTATTGAAGATGTCATTAGATTTAAACTACATATGTGTAGTGCTTTATTGAAGATGTCATTAAATTTAAACTACATATGTGTAGTGTTTTATTGAAGATGTCATTGAATTTAAACTACATATGTGTAGTGTTTTATTGAAGATGTTATTAAATTTAAACTACATATGTATAGTGTTTTATTGAAGATGTCATTGAATTTAAACTACATATGTGTAGTGTTTTATTGAAGATGTTATTAAATTTAAACTACATATGTGTAGTGTTTTATTGAAGATGGAATTAAATTTAAACTACATATGTGTAGTATTTTATTGAAGATGTCATTAAATTTAAACAACATTGTGTAACAATATTATGAGAAGTGAAAACAAAAAGGGATAGTTACATTTATTCACAGTCCATTTATAACAAAAGATTTGAAACTGCTTATTTTCATTTAACCAAGTGTTGTTTACAACATATTAATTAAAGTTGTTTTCTGTAGAATTACTGTATATCTTAATGTGTCTTTTGAACTTTTAAATGAAGATGCATATTCTACCCGGACCACCTTGGAGGTGTAACTGGTAGCGTGCTTGCTTCGAGTGCAGTAGATCGTGGGTTCAATCACTGGTCATGTCCAATCAAAGACGAAACACTCACACAGTTGTAAGAGGTTACTGTTAATTGTATTGGAGTCAAGATAATGTGTTCAAGTGGAGCGATATGTCTACTTGTTGACTTTTGTTTCAATGAGCTATTACAATAAAAATCCAACTACAATGCATGCACTTTTGTCTGTAAAAACCAGATATCCTGAAATTTATCTCACCAAAATTACTGTGTTCTTGATCAACAAGATATTGCTAAAAATTGCTCATATGGTGATAACAAAAAATTGTAGAGTTTACCAAGTAAAGAGGATCTCCAACAGAGGAAGAATAAAAACAAGACTCTACGACAAACAGGATGTCTTCAATTTTCCAATAGTCAACTTCCCTTTTCTTGGTACCAATATTCCAGCATCACCAGCATATGGCATTTACATGTCACAACTCATGTGTTATTGTAGGGCTTGTGCCCAATACAGTGATTTTCTAGACAGAGTTCAGCTGCTGACACAAAAGCTACTCAAGCAAGACTATGTTGCTCCTAGGTTGAAGTCATCGCTACAAAAATTATATGGTCGTCATCACAATCTGGTTGACCGTTACGAAATATCCGTCTCAAATTTATTACTTTTTATGTAAATGTTTGCTTCCCTCTATCACTGCAAAGACTTACTGGACACGATTGTATATATAAGTAACATGGTGGGTGTCTTATAAGAAGCAGGAACTGCTTACCATTCGTGAGAACCTGAGTTCGCCCCCGGTTTTTTTGTGGGATCCGAACACGAGTTGCTCATCTTTTTAGTTTTTTGTGTTGTCCTATTATATGTTTATTTATTCTGAGTTCCGTGATGTGATATCGACTACGAGTTCCGAATAAAAACGATGTTCGATTCGTCTTTACCTCTAGTTGTTTGTAGGAGGACTCGTGTCTTATTTACGTTATTTGTGTTTGTTTGCGTATAGTGGTGTCCAACGCATATTGTGTTTTGTTTTTGTCTTGGTTTTTTTCCGTCCTGTTTACCCTATATGTTACCAGTTTCTCTGAATTGTCCATTTTCGATTGCCCCTTTTGTATTATCTAACGTTTATTTACTAGATATACAAACGACACTAGTACAAAATTAACGAAGAACAAAAGAAGATATAAAAGATTAAACAACACACTCCAGCCACTGCTTATTTCCAAACCCAGATACAGTAACAGTATCTAAAATACATATTGAAAACATGAATGAAATAGATATTTAAAACATGTTTGAAACATTAATTCTGTATAGATGAATTAATACAAGATAGCGACCATAGATGCGATTACTTAAGTTGTTTCTTACGAGGAACATTGGGAATTAAAAATAGAAGCTGTGTGTGGTTTTTTTTTGTTTCGTACGAAGGATATTTGGGGGGTTAGGAATAAAAGCTGGTTTCTTTGTTTCTTACTAAGAACATTGGAAGTTAGGAATAGAAACTTGTTTCTCGTATGTACAACCCATTCTTCGAAGGTCATTCGTTGGTTGTGCGGGACAAATCAGTTGCACAACTCGACTTCAATTTGGAGAATGCCACGGTACTTATACAAGAGAAACAACTTGCAGCAGATTCCAATGAAGTACTCCTTGGTAGGAGTAGTCTCGAGTAGTCAATTGTTGCCAATTTCAAGGCAAATACTAGTTCTTCCGACCGTATGTATTATCTCCCCCTTGTGAAATTCAAAATACCCGATGGCCCTTTTTACCAGATGCTTGTTCTGTTTGTGAATTTATGTGAACTTAGTGCTCTGGTAAGAAGAGGTTGAAGATACCAAAGGGGTAATCATAATCCGTATATCGAAGAACAGACAACACAATGGCCAAAAGAAAAAGTATAAAAGGACAAATTGAAACAACGATCTACAAAACATGCACATAAAACTAATGATCGAGTAACACGAACCCCACCCGGAAGGGTAAGCAGTTCCTGTTCCACTAGTGACACCTGTCTTGTTGAGCTAGTTACAAACCCGGTGATAAGCCATGAATGAAGAAAGGACCAGGAAGTCATAAGTCATATTCGGTTATATGTCATGGAAAAGAAATAAATGCTCTTTGACTACCACAAACGAAGTATACCTGTTTTAATCAATGTCATATGTCTTCTACTTATACAGCTTCTGATTTCCCCTTTGGTAGCATTATCTTGCCTGTATAGTAATTAAGATATCAATTTATTATCTCCTTATCTAATCGTTTTTCCTATGATATTGGCTAATCGCAACAAGAAGGAATTTTTTCTTTCTTTTTAAATTGCCCTTTTTTAGCTTTAATTTGCTATAATATTTTTTTATTTATAATTTGTAAATATAATTAATTTATAACATAAACATGAAATATTCTCTTATGGTATTGGCTAATCGCAAGAAAGGAAAAAATTTTTTGTTAAAATTTGCATTTTTTTAGAGCATCTTTTATTTAATATTTGTAAATATAATTTGTTTATAATACAAATATGAAACATATTTGCGGTGTATAACAAAACACTTGACAAATGACATACATTTCACATAACAATTTAAATGATGTCTTAGAGGTGTTACTTGTATCTTTGCTACAGATGAACTGATTACAGTCACATAAGGTGATAACTAGAACTAAATACTTTGTGTGATCTGATAGTGTTGCCCCAGGTCTTTATTATAACGTCTTGTCAACTAGCAAATGACAGACATGCGAAGAGAAAGTGCCTCGGGCGCAGAAATCGACATATCCGAATACATTACTTATTAACAAGTTTGGTAATTCGGGAACAAGTCAGGGAGCACCAATAGTTGATCATTTATTTCTGTGATTTTTTTTTTTTTATTATTGTGTGTTGAATATTTGTTGTTGGAATAATATGTTCGATTCGTGAGGCTATTTTCGTGGAAAGGATATACCGTTATAATTTAATTCCATGTGTATGAGAAATTACTAAATCGTGTGGATAAAGGAGTATTATTTTTTTTAATCAAAATTACATATTAAAAAAAGTAGACATATCTAAAGGACTGTTTAGACAGACATGTGAGTATATTTTATATGAAAATATTACAACTACACACACATATATATATATATATATCATTTAGTAAGATACAACATGTATTCATACCTTAATTACAATTGTAATATATGTAGTATATGATTAGAAATACGTACAATATTTTTGAATAATGGAAGTCATTAAGACAACTATTGTTTACTTACACGGTTAATTCTTAAATGCATCTTAAAAATAAAATAATTATGATCAGGAAAAGGGTAATCAGAATCCGTAAATCAAAGAAGAACAAACAACACAATGGCCAAAAGAAAATAAACAAAAAGACAAACAACCATCTACAAAACACGGCAGGTCGGTGGTTTTCTCTGGGTGATCTAGTTTCCTCCACCAATAAACTGACCGCCACGTGCGTGATATAACTGAAATATTGTTGAAAGTGGCATTTAACACCATAACCCTCCTAATTATCTTAATCATCCCTCACATGCCATTTACAAATGTTAAATAAAAACATACACAGGTATATCATATTTACTGGTTTTCTTTTTAATTTTAGAATACAATGCTCTTTAAAACCAGAACCCAAATTATAGACCAAGATTATGATTATTTAAGTAAATTAAAAGAAAATTGCTACTTTTTACAAAAGATCACATTTTGTTTTCTAAATAGTGACATCATTTTGCATTAATGTACTTTTTAGAATGAATTTGAATTTGAATTTTGGGGCTTAATGCCACTTTCAGCAATATTTCAGCTATATCATGGCGATCAGTTTTAGTGGTGGAGGAAGCCGAAGTACCCGGAGAGAACCACCGACCCTGGGAAAGCAACTGGTAAACTTTATCGCGGTTGCGAGTCGAGTGCACCCTTTTTTGTAATTTACAAAGCTGGGCGCGAACCCACGCCGTATTGATGATAGGCTTGTATGAGTTTTAGATCCAACGATCTAACTCAATGATCCACCCGGACCCCCTCTTTAGAATGAGTCATGCTCCTAATCAAACACAGAGCAAGTACAATAACACACCCATTGAGAAATGTAATATGGCATCTAAGTTCAACACCGGTTCTTTGTTGTTCCTCGATCTTTAGTTGTTTTTGTAGTGTTTTATAGATCATTTTGTGTCCCTTTTCTTATGGCCATTGTATCCTCTTTCCCTTTTCTTATGGCCATTGTATCCTCTTTCCCTTTTCTTATGGCCATTGTATCCTCTTTCCCTTTTCTTATGGCCATTGTATCCTCTTTCCCTTTTCTTATGGCCATTGTATCGTCTTTCCTTTTTCTTATGGCCATTGTATCGTCTTTCCCTTTTCTTATGGCCATTGTATCCTCTTTCCTTTTCTTATGGCCATTGTATCCTCTTTCCCTTTTCTTATGGCCATTGTATCCTCTTTCCCCTTTCTTATGGCCATTGTATCCTCTTTCCCTTTTCTTATGGCCATTGTATCCTCTTTCCCTTTTCTTATGGCCATTGTATCGTCTTTCCTTTTTCTTATGGCCATTGTATCGTCTTTCCCTTTTCTTATGGCCATTGTATCCTCTTTCCTTTTCTTATGGCCATTGTATCCTCTTTCCCTTTTCTTATGGCCATTGTATCCTCTTTCCCCTTTCTTATGGCCATTGTATCCTCTTTCCCTTTTCTTATGGCCATTGTATCCTCTTTCCCTTTTCTTATGGCCATTGTATCCTCTTTCCTTTTCTTATGGCCATTGTATCCTCTTTCCCTTTTCTTATGGCCATTGTATCCTCTTTCCCCTTTCTTATGGCCATTGTATCCTCTTTCCCTTTTCTTATGGCCATTGTATCCTCTTTCCTTTTTCTTATGGCCATTGTATCCTCTTTCCCTTTTCTTATGGCCATTGTATCCTCTTTCCCTTTTCTTATGGCCATTGTATCCTCTTTCCCTTTTCTTATGGCCATTGTATCCTCTTTCCCTTTTCTTATGGCCATTGTATCGTCTTTCCCTTTTCTTATGGCCATTGTATCCTCTTTCCCTTTTTGATTCACGGCTTCTGATTGTACTTTTGGTATCTTCAAACATTTCTTAACAATAATAATACTAACTTTATGTATATTTAGATATGTTCGATATTTTGATGATTTGCATTTTATTGACAACTGTAAACAGAGAAATGTTCGCGGTCTGCAGGCTTGATCTAATAAAAACAAAATCAATATATGTAGGGTTATTCTTACATCAGGAAGTTTGTCTACTTTCAGAGAAAATTTCAAACTGGAGGGCAATAACCATGTCAGGAGGACGTAATACACTTGTACGTCACCATTGATATATTTAGTACTTTTCAACTCCAACCTCGTCCATTTTGGTCAAGAATTGACAATTTTCAGACATATATTAAGCATAAAATATGTCAGATTTTAACATTAATATTATTTGTGAGAAATAAATTTCAAAATAGAGAAATATATATGTCTACTGGAAGGAGTTCACTAACATATATTAAACTTAAACAAGGATTGTTGAAACCAACCAATTTACAACAACGCAGTTGTAAATCTCTGAAAAAATTACCAACTTACTAAATATAAATATTTTGATAAAATTGACAATATTTTTAAAATGTTTATTTCTATAATTATTATCATTATGTTGATATATATTTTTTATTGCGAAAACAAGTCAAATAACTGATTGTATAACAAGGAGGATATCTAAAGTAGATAAAGATACATTGAAGTAAGCAAAGAAAAATATAGGCTGATTAACTCCATTCCAAACAGTGTTCCTGTTCACGATTAAACTTACTACATAAATAAATCAGAATTAAACAAAAGTAATATTCTAATTTTCTAAAGTTTTAAATTAATGACATAGCGTTGACAAACAATCTAAGAAACTAATTAGAGGTTACTCCCACGAATGATTTTGAAATTCTCATGTTATCATTCCTTGAGTGCAGAAATTGTTTTTAATGATTTGGTATTTAAATATCAATAAAAACTCGAATTGAGTCTTAAATTATTACACGTTCCCATTTAATACAAATGGGGGTCAGAGTATGGGGGTGGTAAAAAATTATTATGAAAACAAAATATAGAAAATTGAATACAAAAATCCTTAGAAAAATACAAAAGTTAATTGTAACTGTCAACAAAATGAGAAATTATTATTATTATTATTTGCTTTCCCCCCTTACAGTAATTGACTGATCTATTTGCTATTCTGTCTCTTCTAACACATATTCTATTAAAAATTTGCTTAAAATGTAACAAAAGAATATCCCAACTTTAACCCCATACATAATATATTACTAAAATAGATAGACAATAACTGCCAACATAAGATCATAAATCAACATTCCTTAAAGACGTTTACATATTAACTACTTCTATTGGCATCATTTCGAACATAAATGTATTTTGCCAAATTGTATTTTGTGATTTTAAAGTCATGACCTCTGTCTTATTATTTTCTGCCCCCCCCCCCCCTTTTTTTTTAACTTAGAAAACAATTCCATACATGTATTGTTAAAAATAGAAAAATAAAAAAGAAGCATTCTCGTTTAGAACCAGAGTCGGTTTTAAGGGCTTCATATAGCTCATGTTATTTGTTAAATGTATATGTGCCGACTTTAAATAAAATTTACTTGACTTTAATAGTGATTGTACATTATGAAAAGAGAATTGAAACTGTGTGGAACCCGTAGTTGTCGTGATCGTATGGTAGTTGGATTTACAACTACCTTTAATTTGGAATCAGTGCCTATCACCACTAACGTTGTGAGTTTGAATCCCGCTTAGGCGAGGAGAACTCGATACAACACTATGTGATAAAGTTTGTCAGTCGGTGGTTTTCTCCGGTTTCCTCCACCAGTAAAACTGACCACCACGATATAACTGAAATATAGTTGAAAGTGCCGTTAAACACCATAACCCATTGTTAATACAAATGTGATGGTAAATAATTCAACCAATATCAACAAAATGAACAACCATATCTCACATCAAACCATGAAATACCAAAACAAACCCACACGATGTTGGAAATTCAGGTCCTGGTTTGTGCCAGGTACAAGAAAATTATAAAAACGTAGATATCATATTTAGTGCGCACAATACGTTACTGTGATAACCTTAATCAGGTATGCTCAAAGTCAAAAGATTGGATAACAAAATAATTTAAAAATTTGGAGTGCAAGAAAATTACCAAAGGGCCTAAACAGGATAGCCAAAATCGGTGAAGGTCAACTATACAATATACCATATGATCTTTCAGCAGGGTACCCGGTTACCTATTTTGCTATCCCTCTATTGGGTTATTGTCAAGTTCTCAAATATAAACTTTTCATTGGTGGAGAGATAACTCTAGTACATTCTTATTACATGCATATAGGAATATACATGTATGTCTTTTAATAGTATTGTGAAAAGTTTAATATGTAGACTGTAGTGAAATATGAATAAAAGGGTAGATATCAAGTTTAGTGCGCACGACACGTTTCTTGAATAACCTTCATCAGGTACGCTCAAAGTCAAAATATTTGATAGTCAAAATCGACCAAAATTTAATAATAATTACATGATTGGAACTATCATAAGATATCTGGATGGACAGGTTAATAAATAGAAATAATGCAAATCCAACTCAAAGATCAAATAAAAATCGTTCAAATATTACCAAAATGCATAAACATTAATGAAATACAATCAAACATGACGGGTGTCATGAATGGATCAGAACATAAATGTAGACCATTTCGGTCGGTAGTGATTTTATTTGTCTGTTATTTCACTTGATTTCTTCTATATCGGTGCTGATGTTGATGTTTACTGTTCTCTCTAATTGGTATCTATCTCCTAATTGTATTTTACATTGTACTGCCCCCATAATTGGTATATATCTTTTCATTGGCACCTGTGTTCATTCTCGATTTCTAGTGGGATTCGTGTTGCTCAATCGTTAGTTTTCTGTTTAGTGTTTTGTAGTTTTATCCTTTTTCTTTTAGCCATTGCAATGTCTGTCCTTCTTCGATTTACGTCTCATGGCCTCTTTGTAATCTTCAAACTTTCTACCTTGTTCTGTCCCCCTAACCGATATCTTATTTTATATTGTGTCTCTAATCGGTATTTTACCTTGCATTGTTCCCTTTTTGGTATTTTGTCTTGTACTGTTATTTCTCATTGGTATTTTTACCTTGTACTACCCTCTAACCCCTATTCCTCCTTTGACATTTCCCTCTAATCAATATTTAACATTAAGATCGCATCCTCTAACTGGCATGTTACCTCTGGACTGGATGTTACCGTTAATTGTTATACATTGTTTACCAGCATTTTATTGGTTTATTTTTTTTTATCATGGTAACAAGCGTGAGTAATAAAAGGTACAAGGTACCGGAAATATATGTTTCTTGTTGGTGAACGACACCTGTACCACAGATATTGTGCACATATATACAGATCTTCCTTTATATTGTTGTTTTCGATATACATGTAATAAACGTTAGAGAATACCGAAGGGGCAATCAAAAATGGACAATCCAGAGAAACATAGGATACACAAAACGAAGAAAAACACAACACACTATGTGTTGGACACCACTATACGTCTAGTAGTTATAAAAATGATAGACATCTGGTAGTACATGTAACATAGTCTGTTTAACTTTCATTTACTAGTATGACAAAATAGATTGTACAGTGCATATACGATCATGATTCTAGAAAATAAAAGCAAGCAATTTAAAAACAACGATAAAACAAAACCAAATAATCAATACTGTTATAAAAACATAGATATCTAATTTAGTGCGCACGGCGCGTTCCTGGAGCCTTCATCAGGTACGCTCAAAGTCAAAAGATTGGAAATTCAAATATTTTAACGTATTTGGGAGCATGAAAACCAAAGGGCCTAAGCATGATTATTTTGTTTATATCTGTCGGGCCATTGAAGATCTAGATGAGTGTATGGGTCCCATTAACCGGTATACCCACAGGAACATTGTTGTGCATGTCCCAAGTCATGTTCTATATTTCTATCGACATCTGTGGTCATATTTTTTAAAAGGAGTTTGAGTTTACCAGAGGGTTTTTTTCGTGTTTATTGCTTATGGTCATTTGGTCGACCAATAATATATATATAACTTTATTCTATTTCGAAAGAACAAAAAGAAAAGAACTGAAAAAAACCGGGAGTGAAAGCATCTGCTTGGAGAGGGTTTAACACCTCCTGTCTCATTAAGTACACCATCGTAATGTGCTAATTACAAAAGTCAGCCCCTATTCTATAGAATCTCACCGTTTTTGGTCATATCTAATACATGTAGTATAATAAGTACATCAAGGCTATTCGTTTTACACCAGTTTAGCTATTTTATATAAGATATCACATGTATTGATGGGTCGTTAAAAAGTAATAATATCGCCAGAAGTGTCTTACTTCATAGTCAGACCAACACAGAAATATAAACCTAGTTTTCTCGTTGTTTTCGTCATGTCAATGAACATGATGGACAGGTTCACGTTTAATTGACCGTTTAATAACAAATTACTGTTTCCATGGTGATTGACACACTGATAGGTGTTACACGAAAATCTTGTCAGGCACATAATGACGACTAATATACGTTATGCATCAATTATCATAAAAATAGTCAAAGTGCATTTGTTTTGGTGTCATGTTTTAGCTGCAGTGATTTTTGAGTTATCGATACATGTAAATCATGACATAAGATATGTAGAATTTTAAACGACTGAAAATAAAGGAAAAGTGTGTGTGCTTTATTTTCAGAATTAGTATTTTGAATATTTAATTATCTATTTGAAATAATATACAATTATGGCCTTCATGAAAAGTTAATATATATTCGCTGCGGTCCATATACTATTTTAGTGGTGACATATGGCCCTCAGTGCCATGAACTATTTGTATTATATAAATTGAGAAGGGGTTATTTCCCAAAGCCCACAGTTATTAGAGCTCCACGGAGAATACCGTGGGAATAATTACCCCTTTGGTATCTTCAAACTCGTCTAGTTATTGCTGGACATCAACAAATAAACAGTAAAATAACATAGTTATTGATTGCTCAGTTACTATGGTAAAGTATAATAATTATAAATATGGAATTATAAATATGGAATTTTATATAATTAATTCATCAACTTCTTCTACCTCTACCCTCTGTGCAGTTTAAGAGTTTTGGCCTTGAGCGTCACCTGATTATGATTATTGCAAAAAGCGTCCTGCGCACTAAAGTTGATATCTACGTTTTTATTTTTACTATTATCAATTAATCAACTTACTTTTTTTTCAATGAATTAATACAATATACTTTATTTTTCCGAATTAAGTCTTATGAATATTAAAATATTCATTTGGAAATAATTATGGTTGGATTAATGAATAACATAAAATAATCTATTCCACCAATACAATTTATGGTAATGAGTTTCTTTATAAAATATTTTCATACTAAAAAAATGTATCCGGTAGTGGTGCGTAAAACCGGAATCGTGCTATAACACTCGAGTCTGGTGATATTTTCTAGAATTATTCCCCATATACATTTGTACTATATAATCATGAAGGTCTGATACAATTTTTTTGGAAATTGTTATCGTTGGCTTAACGTGTTGAAAAGAGGGATCCAAAATGGATTCAAGTAATTATAAGAACTTTGGCATGATAAAACTGAATATATAAGCTGTTTCTGGAGTACTGATATTTTATATGCAGATGATAACTTTATGGATGCAAAATTTGATAAAAAGGATGATAAAATAAAATATTAATCGTCTCTTGTTAAAAACCGTATGAAGAACAGCGAAAAAAATTAAAATACATTATTATTATAAGTTTTCATTATTATTGTTATTATTATTATTATTTTTATTATTATTATTATTTTAACTTAGTTTTGCGTCTCCACTTATATAGAAATATATTTAATTATTTGGCAGGGTGAAAAGGAATTGACATATTGAGAAATACTAAAATTATCGATTATTATGATTTTATCATATAAATGTGAAAATAACCATAAAGTAGCTAAACATTTATTAAATTTTATTACTTTCAATGAACAAAAATATATAATTATTAAATTATGTTCTTATTCCTAATTGTCAATGAAATGGCTAAATTATAAAATATCTATATTTTTTTGAAATTTTCACTGATATTGTTTGTTTAAGTACCGAAACATCTATTTATTAATACATGTAGGGAACCCTTGAAACGCTTATTATATGGAGATTCTTATGTTAAGAATAAAAAAAATGCAAATAAGTACTTTCAACAACAAATATTTAATAATTCTGGAGTCAAAATTTAAATGTCAATAGGAACCACTATAATCCATCGAACAACATTTAAAGAAGTTAAATAAGAAAAAAACCATCTTAGAATGGACACAACATATACCAAGATACAACCAGAAGTAAAAACCATTATTTTCACACAATTTTGCATCTCATATCCAATCTTGTCGTATCAGCAGTTTTGTGCACGTCGTATCAAAATATCTATAAATAAATAATAAATCTGACATTCTGAACATATACGGTAAAAAATAAAGCGCAAAATTACCCTGAAGACTGAAATTATATATCTGTCTTGGCAGTATTTTTGATAAATATCATTCAGCATGATTTGATTTATTTAGTTATTTATGGTATCAATCTACGCATATAGACCTCAATCATATTCCATTTATCAGAATAATTTCACGCTTTATGAGTTTTATATTTTCATCACTTTTCAAGATATAAAACAGAATAATATACTAGTAGTAGAAATTATATGTTAGTAGGTTATATCTACAATGTCGTTTAATCCTGCATTTCATCGTTTTAGATTTGATCAGAATTATTTCTTTTTAATTCCAATTCCTTACCAGCCCACATAAGATTTTGGGAAGTTTACATTATTGCGCAATAGTCGGTAATGAAAACGTAGACATTTAATTAAGTGCACACGACGCGTTTTTAGAATAACCGTCGTCATGGACGCTCAAAATCGAAAGATTGGAAATCCTAATAATTCAAAGTCTTTTAGAGCAAGTAAACCAAGGAGCCTAAACAGGATAGCCAAAATCAGTTAATGTCAGCTATGCCTGATGGTGGAGAACCTAAATTGTATTAAAACTACACTGTGTAGTAACTGTAAATTTCAATAATAGATGTATTTAATAAAGTATGTCATTGTAGAAACACTGAACCTAAATTGCGTATGTAACTACTATAATGAGTTTCGTATATTTTGCCATACATTTCACTACTTTTTGGGGAAATATGTCGTTTAAGTCATTAAATATCACGGCACGTACACATTACCAACAAACATTTGAGGTTGAAGGAAGAGAACAACGGCCTGTTTTGTGCTGTCTGTCGTACAACCATCTTTTGTGATTTTAATGAACTACAAAATTAACATTTCTCACCTAAGACTTAATCACTAATTTGACATTTGACATAATAAATTGCCGTAATAAAAAGAAATGATTATATACTTAACCTCGGAGATTTCTTTCTACACTTTAAACTGTCATAATGATGACACATGTATTACATATATATCATTAACAAGATTTGTGTGTCTAGAATGGGTTTATATACATGTAATATGTTGAAAACTAAACAAATGTAAATACCACGATTTAGGGTGTTAGGGTTATGGTGTTTAACACCACTTTCAACAATTCTTTTTAGCTATTTCGTGGCGGTCAGTTTTATTGGTGGAGGAAACCGGAATACCCGGAGAAAACTATCCATCACTGACAAACTTTGCCACATAAAGTTGCATCGAGTACACCTCACCATGATTTACATATATATTTTACATATATTGTTATAACCTTGTTACATCTTAGTAATAGACCAATCTCTCAGAAATGTTTGAAGATACTAGTAATCCGAATGACAATAATTATAGTTATCCGAATGACAATAATTATAATGTTAATATTTTCATTTGACCGACATTCAATACTCATATTATGTCCTGTACGAATAAACAGCCACTTATAACTAAGATTGTAGTCTTAATTGTGAAATTAAAAGTAGTAAATTTACTAATTTATGTACTATAATGGGCGTATGTATCTTCTTTTTTCTCTCTCACAAAATGCATGACCTGCACTTATTAATCAAATTAGTTGTTGATGTGTGTGAATATTCAGAAGTTCAGTGACGTTCAGTTTTTTTTATAAAGAACTTGACATAGAATAAATGATAAAAGGTTTAGCCACCAGGCAAGTGCTTTTGAAACAATTGATGTTTTATTACAAATGCAGTGGAAAAAATATGAGTAATAAATAAACGATAAAGACACACAAAAAACCAACAACATCAAACATCAATGCATGACAGCGACTATATATTCTGGCTTCTCGTATCCTTTGTTTGAGCAAATTTCCGGCCAAGGGTAACTTTAAAAGAAGCTTAATTTAAAGCACTTATTAAATTTTACACGTGTAAAAAAAAATTTAAAAACCTTTCGTCGTATCAAAATTTGAAAACAATTCTAACGAGAAGCAAAAAAACTTCTATTGTCTATGTAAAATATAGACTTTCTACAAACATACATCATGTGGTGGGTGTTGTATAATAGACATGATTAGTAAAACCAAGTGATCTATAATGATCAATTAGATATTTTTTGTCGATAAAGACGAATTGTTGTTCCCCTGAATGTCCTAGTATTTGAGAAAAGTTAACATACAAGTATTAAAGAGAACTGAGACAACACCTTTAAGAAATGGGGAATATAGAAATAATTGAATATTGTTAAGATCTTTAAGAGTGATTTAAATTACATTGTTTGTATTGAAGCAAGGTTGGTTCGTTCTTCTTTACTACCTTTTGTTTTATCTATATGCTATTTGTGCTTATAAAAATGTATACGTATTCTAGCGTCCAACAAGATTTCCATATAATATGATGTTCGCGTCGTTGAACAGTAACACGAATGGTGCCACTAATAGAGCGGGAACTGCTTACCCTTTCGGATATACCCGGTTTTTAGAAAGATGTCCGCGTTGATCAATCTTTTGTTTTCTGCATTGTGTGTTGTGGACCATTGTTCTATGTTCGTTTTTACACGCTTGAGTGTTTTCAAACCAAAGTCTTCGTGGACATCACACTACATGTACTTAAATCTGCACAAAAAGCGTAAAGTTTAACATGAACTCCTAATGCTCAAAAGTCATAAAATATAACGACACAAACTGGACAACACTATACCTTAGATGTTACAAATGTTTAATACTAGTTATTTCCTACTTGTATTACATATTCATCCAATCAGAATGATGGATTTTGCGGTAATAGCAGCCATGATCGTTATTTAGCAATTAAAAGTTCCTTAACATTTTAATTTGGAATTTAAAGTAATCTAATGATTTTTTTATTTTTCTGGCAGTACACTAACATCTAATGACATCCACTATCGGCTCGCGTTATCGGTCATATTTTCAACAGACCAATTAGCTCACAATGGTGGAAATGGAATGATAGAATACCTGACATGAAATCGTACGGGATGTTGTTAGATGTTAGCGTATCGCCAAAAAATCTACCAAAATCTAATTATAATAAGATTGACATATTTGATATTTAAATATTCGACCAGCATAAAAAAAACGAACAGCATATCTCGAGAAAAAAAATGCATTAAAATCTGAAAAGATTTTCAAACAAATAGACGTCCCGGATGAAGAATTCCAACCACAAACTGGGTACGAAAGAAAGCTCTTTCGGAAGGGTAGTCATCGCTACATGACGTATATATGCTACCCGTTATAGGTCCTCAATTCAAAGATAATTTCAAGTAGGTTAAAGATTAAATACTGCGTATGCTAAAAATATACAGACATTAGGAAGAACATTCAAAATCATTGCAAAATTTTTATTTGATTGTAAAATACAATTGAGAGTTAAATGAACACGAATCATCGTTAATATGGCGACAGTTCTCGCCCCAAAAAATTCAGAAACCATTGTTTTGTGTTTTAACTGGAAGCTGTAGATAGCATAAACAAACTGTGTCTTATCCATATGATGATGGTTCCATACAAGAAGTCCGTTTTCTTTTAAAATAATTTACGCGTGAAAAAAAAAAACGAGATCTCGATTTTATTTTGGCGACAATATGCAGTAAAAAGATACTTCGTTAAAATTAATAGTTACAAAGAATGTCTTTAGTTTTTAATGATTTGTAAGGAAAAATCCATATCATGTATAAAACAGAACCATGCTATTCGAGATGATGATTTTCTCCCTTTTATTGCAGGTTATACCACTTTAGATAATGTTGATAAGGCAGCATGTAGCCAGTTCAATCCTGCCAGTTCTACTTCTTATAGGTATAGTATATAT
Organism: Bathymodiolus brooksi; assembly: GCA_963680875.1. Lineage (NCBI taxonomy): Eukaryota > Metazoa > Mollusca > Bivalvia > Mytilida > Modiolidae > Bathymodiolus > Bathymodiolus brooksi. Next base: position 64,421,396 of record OY804575.1, read on the forward strand.
TATTTTACAAAAAATTACTTACAGGTACAGATCAGGCTAAATACAATTAAGCAAAAATCTAATCAGCACTATATATTAACCCGGACATCAATACTTTTCACAATTTATATGAAACTGTCTAATCAAAACATATCTCTATTACAAACAGGGGGGGGTATAGTGGTCGTGATCGTATGGTGGTTGGATTTACAACTATCTATGCAATAAGTGTCTATCACCACCAAAGTTGTGAGTTCGAATCCTGCTCATGACGAGGTGTACTCGATACAACATTATGTGATAAAGTTTGACCATGACTTACGGCAGGTCGGTGGTTTTCTCCGGGTACTCCGGTTTCTTCCACCGATAAAACTGACCACCAAGATATAACTGAAATATTTTTGAAAGAGGCGTTTTAAATTCCATAACCGTAACCTCTATTACAAACAAATAAGATTGTCACTAGAAGGTGACAAAAATACCAGTGTCAACATTCCACCCTCGAAAAATGGTAGGTAGAGAAGCAAAATCCATTCCACTCTCCTATACATTAACAAACATATACATGATCACCCACTCTCATATACCTTCCCTCTTGATGCATTAATATGGTCTTGTAAGTGTGTGAGTTAAATGCCACATATCACTGGATGAGCAGGCTATTGTGCAGAACGTTGAACCCTAATCTTAATCTTTATGCATAAGCCCACAGATGCATGTTCGATTAAAACAGGGTTCATTGTAATAAAGATTTCACAGAATAGAGTGAAATATTGAACTATTATTTATTGACTAACTATTCACAGCTTATTATTTTGCACCAAGAATCGTTTGAAAATACCAAGGGGTAATTAGAATCCGTAAATCGAAGGACAAACAACACAATAACCATAAGAAAAATGACAAAAGGACAAACATCAATCTACAAAACATACACATAAAACTAGAGAACACGAACCCCACTAAAAACCGCGGGTGAACTCAGGTGCTCCGGAAAACATCTAATGCTAAAACACACATTAATACATCTGCACTGATAATTTACGTGATCACTTTGATAGGTATTGACACATTTTCCCTTTGATCCTGTATGTAAAATACATATATCACATGGTTGTAGTGTATAAGGAATTTGAAGATATCAAACTGGTATTCAGAAGCTGTATATTGTAGAAGGACATAAAACACAATGGTCAATAGTGTAACAGTTATCATTACATAAGATAAATTACATGTCCATTGACCATGTAAACGATATAAGTCTATGTGAGAGATGATTGTTTTGTTGATATTGGTAGAATTGTTGACCATCACTGTTTAAACTTTCCTTTCATAATTTAACCAGGAAACATTGAACTATGCAAAATCGAAAAAATAATACGAGAAAACTGATTCCATTGCTGAAAAGGATAATAAATGTGGAGTTATCCACACATGTACTTTTCTCAATCAACGTATCTTTACTATCCACACTTGTATCTGTATATCATTGTGGATAGTAAAGATACATTGATTGAGATAAGTGTCTGTGATATATTATATTAGAACAACCAACAGAACCACTGATTGTCACATACATACACAGTAACATACACAAAAGGAAAACATGGAACACACAATATCAAGAAAACAAAAAACGGTTTTGCTAATTAATGACTGTATTTAAGTTCATATGCTAAGACCAGACCACGCGGTCATAGAACTGTCGATTATGAGTTTCCTACTCATAATCCAAAATCAGCCAATAAAAACGCTGTATTTATTGGATATGGCAGTCTGATTGGATATTTAATACGTAATCCAGGTCATTTTCAAAGCAAGACAAATGAGCGGTCATGTTCATCGATTTTACCTCTGTTTCTACGATTTTTCGATTCGATCTGAAATTGTTCCAACGGTGTGGAATGATTGTCATAGAGTATTCACTAGTTTTACATATTTATTGATTAATTAACATTTTCTAGTACAAAAAATGTATATATAAACATTTCCCATTGTGGATTATACACTTGGTGCTTCTAGGTAAGCAATTACCAATGTGGATGGTATCACGCGATGCTTCTAAGTAAACAATTACCAATATGGATGATGACACGTGATGCCTCTAAGTAAACTATTACCAATGTGGATGATATCACGCTATGCTTTTAAGCAAACAATTACCAATGTGGATGGTATCACGCTATACTTCTAAGTAAACAATTACCAATGTGGATGATGACACGTGATGCTTCTAAGTAAACATTTACCAATGTGGATGGTATCACGTGATGCTTCTAAGTAAACAATTACCAAATATGGATAAGACGTGATGCGTCTAAGTAAACAAATACCAATGTGGATGATATCACGTGATGCTTCTAAGTAAACAATTACCAATGTGGATATCACGCAATGCCTCTAAGTAAACAATTATCAATGTGGATGTTATCACGTGATGCATCTAAGTAAACAATTACCAATGTGGATGGTATAATGATGCTTCTAAGTAAACATTACCAATGTGGATGATAACACGTGATGCTTCAAAGTAAACAATTACCAATGTGGATGATAACACGTGCGGTTTCTAAGTAAACAATTACCAATGTGAATGATAACACGTGCGGTTTCTAAGTAAACAATTACCAATGTGGATGATTACACGCGATGCTTCTAAGTAAACAATTACCAATGTGGATGGTATCACGTGATACCTCTAAGTACACAATTACCAATGTGGATGATGCTTCTTAGTAAACAATTCCCTAAGTGGATGACAACACGTGATTTATTATATTATGCATCAGGCAATTAATGTCATGATTGTTTTTGCCAATTGAGTAGATATAGGTGTGAGATCGTAAACGTAGAGTCATTAATAAAGACAAATGGTATACACAACCATTCTCATTATCTTTGTTTTTTAAGCAAATATAAGTACTAAGAGCAGGACAAAGATGTCATTAATTGGTATTTACTTATACATGTCATGTCACAATGTGTAGGGAAGTGCTAGGTATATATAGGTAATTTACAGTGGGTGGACACGTTCCAATGTTATGGGGTTTATGCACTTATGTTAAAACATCATATTCTGACTTATATCAACTAAGGTAATAAATATGATTCTTAAGATTTTAGATGGAGAATAACAGACTGTCTTGATTTCGAGTGACACTTGAGTTGTACAACTTTTTTCTTACATTTTGAAAAAAAATGTTTCATTATCCCGCCAGTCTTTGTCTTCTTAATTTTTCTTCTTCCAGTGTATAGGAACCGGATTGATTACTGAATGTATGTGATTCCGCGAAAAGTTTGCACATGCACATTTAAAAATATAATTAATTATTATAGAATGTAGTTGAAGATGACACAAATTACAAGAATACGAACACACGAAACAAAGGCAACTATTGTTGATCGATTTACATGTAATTATACAAACATTAAAATTCATTGAATGTACATGTATTGCAACAATGTGGCGATATAATTATTTCACGCGGAACAGTGTTATTCCAATTTGACATATATTTTATACATGTTTCATTTAATTTTTTTTTTTATACCTAATCATATAAGAATAAAGGTAGATGAAACCTGATGTGTTCCACATTTTCATAATATGGTGTTTAAATTGAAACCTTTCTTTATATAAGAGTAAAATGTCAGTTTATTGATTTCTCTTTTTGCTAATTATTTAGAAAAAGGGTTAGTTTTCCCATTCCAATTTTGGATCATACGTGGAAAATCTGTGTAATATTATTATTTCTTTTTAGGCCCTTCGCTTTTATTGTTGCCAACATTTTAAATTATTTGGCTTTCCAATCTTTCGATTTTGAGCGTTATTCCAGAAACGCGAGGTGCGCACTAAATTTGGTATCTACGTTTTTATTCTTTTCAAGTAAATTTGATCAACTTCAGATTTATTGCTTTTATATATGTAAAGCAAGAAAGACTATATTATTTATGTATAAATTACGACACAAGGTCACTAAGATTTCATATCTGCATTCCTATCATATCTTTTAATGTAAAAATACAGATAAAACATGATATATATAATATATAAATTATTCGCCTGAATTACTAGCCTTTTAGGTTACATGACAATATATTTTGCAACATCACTGACTAAACAGATACGATAAATTCTTTAAAAAAAAAGACAACAAATGTTCAAGTGACTTAGATTCAAAGAGATTATTGAATAAAATGAAACACAGAAAAATGCCACACTGTCGAACAGTTCCGAAATCCAATCAACAAAGCCTTGTAATAGATGCACAACTTATTACCCCCAACAACAAAATGTTACTCATGGCTTAGTACAGGCACCTCAATAAAAAGAAGTGGCGGGGTTAAGCTAGTTCTCTTGGCACTCTTAGTGAAATGATACCGTTATGTAATTGTTTCCCACATGTGAGTACAATGCTAATCCTCACATATAATTTGTGAGCAGCGTTGTTGTAAAGAAAACTTACTCTCAATCTTGTACTTTATACATAATAAAGGACGAAGTCCTTATAACGGGTAGGCTGTCCGATTTTTCCTTCTATATTGATAGCCAAATATCTGTTCACCGGAAGTTTAAAAAATAGATCAATTGATAATTTAGAAACGCAAAAGAAATATATTTCAATGAAAAATTCCCAATTCTTTAATTCTTTACTCTATGCAAAATCGAAATAAACTTGAAATAAAATTCTAATAAAAAAATCTCTTTCTACGAAACTCCCGATGGAAGAGCGGCGTAGGTAAAATGAACGGAACAGCCATAACAAATCGGCTACACAATTCATTCAAAATAAAAGATAATAGCCTCACCGGACGCAATTACGAACGAAATCAAAAGTATGTCCCCTAATTGTTCCTTCAAAACATGAATTAAAAAAATGCGTTTATAAATAGATACCCTGCTAAATTACTCGTGTTTTGGGAGAAAATAATTCATGTGCAGTTGTTGAATGTTGCAGACGACGGGTTTTCATATTTGTAAACAGAAAACGATCGACAATTGCACTTGGAATCTATCGCTAAAATTCATTGAGATACGCATATTTTGTTATCTTATGCCTGTAATTGGAAAGAAAATGATCACCTGGTTCTATGTATATGTAGAACACATTGAAATTAAAACAAAAACAGTCAATATAATACATTTTCCTTACCTTGATCTATCCCAAAATGTCAAAATCCGTGATGTACCTTATTCATCGAAGAATCCAAGGAATTCCGAATGCAAACTGGCACACATTTATGGTATGAATAAAGGAAAGGTTTTTATGTTATGTGTATTATATACAAATGGATATATGTGAACGTAAATGAATGAATGCTCTTTCAATTTTAATAGTTGTCATTAAATAATTTACACTAGAAAGGTTATTATGATGTCGTTTGAAATTGTGTCCGGATCTAGGTCACAGAGTGACTAGAACGGGGTCATGAAAATCTGTTTAAAACCCGTAACAATGCATTGAATAATATATGGGCTATGATTCAAAAGGAATATTGGTGTTTAATCTGAAATATGAACATGCAATCAGCTTCATCAATTTGGTCAAATTTATTATCAAATGCCACGGTCAATATCATCGAAATTGTTCGTAATTGCGTCCGGTGAGGCTAACGTGTACGGATCATCGTATTATTGAAATTTTAGGACTTCGTCCTTCAAACAGGTTGCCTGTCTCATATTATATCTAATCTTCGCGACACTGAATTTATCATTTGCATGAACATTATTCTATGGTATATTGCATTAAAAAACAGACCAGGACAATGGCAATAAAGGGGAAAACAAAAAATGGCACATTGTCGGAACAATTCCACAATACAATGGAAAAATCGCAGTTGGATTTTAAAAACTTGACCAAATTCCTCGTAGAAATTATATCACACAACAAACGAAAAATCGAAGGCATTAATTTGCAGAGATTTGTTTTAAAATTATCATTACAGGATTAGATCAAATTCATTGTATGCAAATCGTGGCTATAAAATAATGACTAAATATATTTCATTCTTTTTTTGTAGATATATTCACTGTAACTTATTGTCAGTTTCTAAATGGACCAAGGAGAAATCCACTTGATCCAATAAAAAACTTTCGTAATATTCCACGAGTACCCGGAAATGCAGCTATTGGGAATTTTCCAAGGAGCAACCTAAATTATGTTCAACAAAACAGTTTACGGTTTCATCAGCTTGATCCAAGATTATTAGACAGACGAGATGTGGAAGGATCTGACTTCGACCGCGGATCAACAGGGGATAACAGTGAACTGTCTCAATTTGACAATACAGGGTTTTGTCGAGATGGATGGACCGAAGCATCAATTGATGGTGTTGCTATATGTATTCGTGTAAATACTGAACCCTCATCCTGGGATGATGCCCAGGAAAAATGTAGAAATGACTATTCCTTTTTATTGAAACTAGAAGTCCCAATCAAAGTACAATCAAAATCTATTCAGGATCATCTTCTTTCACTTGGTGAGTTATCTTACTGTTTTACATATTCAAATTAAACATTCTGACCACGAATAGGAAAAACTTTTACACAACCGATAGATACATTATGGGTTAATTTTATGGGTTATGGTGTTAGCGTCATTCTCAACAATATTTCAGTAATATCGTGGCTGCTAGTTTTATTGGTGGAGAAAACCTGAAGTACCCGGGGAAAACCACCGACCTGCCGCAAGTCACTGACAAACTTTATAAACATAGGCGGGATTCGGGTGTGTTAGGCACTGTGTCATAGGTAGTTGTAAATATACCTACCATACGATCACGACCACGACGGCCCTTGATACATTTTAGTATTATTTCCGCTTATTAATGTTTGATATAAGTTAAATACAGTTATACTTATCTTGGAAGCTTATCATATTGCTTTTTCGTACTAAATAAAAAACTAATCATTTTATCAAGCATAGACAGTTTTATAATTGGACAACTTTAGAGTATGAATGATAATCTATTACTCGAAAGAAAGCAAGGTCTGTTCGATTTTTCTAACCTTGTAGAATATTATGAAATTATGCATAAAGTTTATAAAAATTACAATATATTATATAGAGATCGGGATGTAGATGAAAATGGATAAAAATTACAAACAAATAATTATACACGGTACCATGTAAATCATGCAATTGGTGAATGGACCATATACGTGCAGTATAACAGTAGTCCTTATCTTATGACCAACATTATATTGTTAAAGTATAAAATATATGTATATATCTGTTCCAGGTATTAAAAATGTTTGGACTGGGTTACATTCCGAGCATGATCACTTGGTTTGGGATGACATCAGTCCAAGTCTGGTTATAGGCAACACAGGGTGAGTTATATGATTTAGCAATCGAATTTCAGTGAACAGATGGGTTATATACTTATTTAATGATCACATCTAATTTGTTCTAAGAAACAGTTGGAAGATAAGAAAGGAGTAATCAGAAGCCATAAGAAAGACAGACCGTAACGATACAATGGCCAAAAGAAAAACAGAACAAAACGATAAACAATATTCGACAAAATACTAAACAGAAAACAAAAGTTTGAGCAACACGAACCCCACAATAAACCAGAGTGAATTTTAATCATGTGTACAACATATACTAATTTGATATGCTCGACATATTTTGATATTGTGAGGTATAACATGTCGTTAAATCATTGTGCGAGTAAAAGCTTAACATAAGTAAAAGGCAATTAATAAAAAAAAAACAAGAACAAAAAACAAAACAAAAACAAAAAAAAACAACAACAAAACAAAAAACTCCACACAATTCATAGACAAAACACGGAAATGTTATGGATTACAAAGTAACATATTGGATAGTACAAACGCCCATAATGGATGATTCGGATTCTATTAAGAAGTTCAACCCACCATATTCGTCATGTTTATTTGATACTCTAGAACAATACATAAAATTCCATTACCTTTTAACGTTTTTCCTCTTTTTTGTCTTTATGATTTAAATATATAGTTAATAAAATTGTAGACTATATATCCAGCGATATCAAACGATTATCTAATTGTACATTGCATAGTGCCGTGACTTTGTGATGATACATATGATTTTGCATTATTTCAAATGCAACCATATCGCTACAACTGACTCATACAGCCATCCACCGTATTACCATGTGTCTCTATATGTATGTTATTGAGCTATGTGTTGTGCTTACCAGGTGTATGTCTGTTTTGTTGTGTTGTATTAGGATGCCCTTTTTACTTAAAAATATGTTCGGATTCCTTCGTACTTTTCGTTCCTCTTCATCTTTACCACTTCATCATGGGATAAATATTAAATGTTGTGTATTTCAGGTCAGACAAATCCCCATGGACTTTGGATGAGGATATTTTAAAAGGTGAAGACGAATTATGTGGAGAAATTGATATTCAAGATAATTCCCATATAATTGAGGCAAAACGACGACGCAAAAAGAGGGCACCAGACAACAATCGACCTCGTTTATTAAATCAGTTTCAAAATTTCTTCCAACAAACAACCCCTTCTAATTCAAAAGAGGTTGTCGACAATTCGCCGTCACCCGATTTTAGTCAGTTAAACATTGCAGACAGATTTAGATCTTTAAACAATAACAGAAAAATTATCCATTTTGGAAATATGAGACAACAACGACCATTTGCAAACAGAGAACAAACGAACGTTCGTGCCTTTAACAGAAGAGAGCTACAACATCAAAATCGTCGTTATCAAAACAGACAAAGAATTAATACCAAAGATTTATTACATGACTCACACCAAACACACAATATGCCGGCTGTAAATGTCAGACCTGTCAACAACGAACGGTACTTAAGTTTGCTGAGAATGTTACGAAGTGGTTCGAATCAACTCAATATAATAAAACCTACAAAACAATCTGAAACGAATCCTCAAAATACACAAATGCCAGAGATTTTAAATAAGGAGGTAACGACCTTGATTCCACCGGAGGACGACATTCATGTGAATACGAATTTGGAGAACCTGCCGAAATTTGGTGATCTTTTCAACAAACCAAAGATTGATAACAAACCACCTGATGACGATGACAAGAAACTTCGATTCGACAAACTTAATCTAGAAATGCTTACAACTTCTCCCTCTTTCGATACTGACGCTCAGAAAAAATTGAAAGGAGACGATTTGAAAAAAAAATTAGAAACACTATTTAATTCCCCGGATAAAGTTGCAGAGACAGAAAATAAAACTCCTATAGAATTACTTCAAGGAATTCCAAATATAAGGATTGAAAAGAAAAAACCAACAGGTGATGTTCTTGAAAAAATATTTAGTGATGATAAACTGAAAGTGGAATCTGAAAATGCAAACAAAGATATCATGGGGGATATTAAACCACAGCAAAGTGTATCGAACGATGTAAGTAAGGATAAAAAGAAATCAGACGATATTAAGGAAGCAAACAATCCATCGAATCCTCCGACAACTGACTTATCCATAGACAATATACAAAGTAGAACACCGGATTCTTACAATACGGACGACACACAAGAATCCACCAAAAACAAGTTGTCTGACGATAAACCAAAGACAATATTGGACGATATCATGACACAACCTAATGACTTACCACCAACACCATCCAACCTGCCACCTTTACCCTCCGATATAGCACCCTTATCCGATGCGCAACCTTTGCCTGTCAATGTTAAACATTTACCATCTGACGATCAGCAATCAAATGTGGAAACCTTACCAACAACCGTGCCACCACTTTTACCACCAATAGTACCATCTGTACCATCCAATGTAGAAACCATATCCGATGTGCCACTTTTACCTTTCAACGTGCAGCCCCTACCATCCGATAGTCAGCCTACCGATGTGCAACCTTTACCAACAAATGTGCCGCTTGTGCCTCCAAATATACCAAACTTACCTTCGGATGATCAACATTCAGGTTTTATTTCCACTACTACAGCAAGCAGCATAATCAATAACCAAATTGCCGCCATGAAAGATGTTATTCAAGTAGAGGCGAATACAGAAGATGATGCTGCCCTTAAACAATTAGACAATTTACGTGTTGCGAAAGAAGATGTTAAATCGACTGATATGAATATTGATAAAGCTATCGCTGAAATTGACGAGGCTCTCGCACATGATGATCAAACAAAATCTCATTCTGTAACCCCGACACTGGACACAGAACTGGATAAAAATAGTGGACTGGATGACATGTCAGCTATTATGATAGATTCTGCTAACCCAACTCCTACACCAAAGACAGAAATAGAAACCCAAATATTGGCAAGCAAAGATAATGCAAAAGATGAAAACGATATGCTATTGAAACTTTTGGAAGGAATTGATAGCGATGTTGATTCAAATAATAACAAAGCAACATCTATCAAGCGACTTAAAGAAAAACTAGAGGGTACACTTAAGCAGTCAAAGGGGGATAATTCACAGAATATAAAAGATCTAAACATTGTAATTGATGAGGATGATTCAACACACGACGATACCGTTAAGACAAAAGGCTCAAATAAAGACGACGTTAATATGTCTCAAACGGGATCCATCGGAGGTCTAATTATACACCCATTTGAACCGGAAGTTATTGATAAACCAAATACCAACGATGATACAAAGCCGAAGGAGACAACAGACATCACTATTGATGAGAATTTATATGACAAGATAATTGAAGAGAATGGTGGAAATGTTGAAAATATATTAAATATTCTTAACAAACTGAGTGAAAAGAAACCAACAACGGATGCAGCTGAAAATGATATTATGACTGGTAGCGTCGTGCAGCAAATGATGACAAATGACGGACAAGGAACCAGCATCGGACTTTTATTAAAGCCAGCAAATACGAAAACAACTGATGACAAAAATCAAGAAATATCAAATGTGAAAATAGAGGAAGACAATGCAGAAGATAAACTGAAATTGGAACCGTCAAATGGAGAAAATAGCCCTATAGTAAATGACTTGCAATCAACACCAGGTGGTATCACGATTATGGGAAATATACCCGCAGATGACACTGGTTTAATGGCAGACCTGTCAAACGACATGGTTGATACAGTTAAAGATGACACATCTGTACTAGACGGAAACGCTCCAGCGATTGTAGATGATTCAACTGATGAATCTATAGGGGTAGATGATTCCAGCGTAACGAGTATTGATGTATCTGGATCTTTAGATGATGCCACACAATCGGTCAATGATGAATCAATAACTGTTGATTCTGTCGTTGCCGATGACGAAGCCACAAAAGATGATTCAATTCTGGGAGACGCTGAAATATCCGTAGAATTAGATGATTCAGCGAAAAAGGATATTGTTGAATCCTTAACAATAGACGATTCTACCATATCTGATATTGTTAAATCCGTGACAGTAGATGATTCGACCAAATCAGATATTGTTGACACTGTAACAGTAGATGATTCGACTAAATCGGATATTGTTGACACTGTAACAGTAGATGATTCGACTAAATTGGATTTAGTTGACACTGTAACAGTAGATGATTCGACTAAATCGGAAATTATTGATACTGTAACAGTAGATGATTCGACCAAATCGGACACTGTTGAATCCGGAACAGTAGATGATTCATCATTAGATGTAATAGATTCATCCAGTGTCGATGCGGATGCCATTGCAATAGATGATTCAACCACAGAGGAAATTGATGCAACCATAGCTGTAGATGATTCATCCAAAGCGGAAGTTGCTGCAACCATAGCAGTGCTTGCTTCGCCTAACATGGAATCTGATGAAAATCTAGTAGTAGATGTTTCATCTAAACCGGAAGTGGATATACCTGTAGCGGTAGTTAAATCCCTTGAAGTTGATGAATCATTACATGATGATGTATCTTTAGCTGATGCTACTGATGACGTAATAAACGTAGATGACGGTGTCTTACCAGATGATTCATTAGAAATAATAGCAGTAGAGGGCATTCCACTAATGTCTGAAGGAGATAATTTTGCAAAAGAAGATGAGGCGATCTTGGACGAAATATCTGCTAGCGATGACAAGGTATCCACAGAAATAGACGTAGTACCAGCGGATGATTTAAGTGTTCCACTATCTGATAACACAGAAACAAAATCAGATGGTAATCTTTCACCTAACGGGATATCCGTATTAATGGATGATGAAATTACAAACATGGAAGATGATCAGCTATTATTAAACACAGATAACAATATAAACAAGCAAATTGCTGCTGATGATGCTGCAATCTCTAACATGGCTGATATAATAACAGAAAATGAACCTGTCGGAATTAAAGATGGCATAGATGATAGAAACAGTAAAAGTAGTGAAGCCTCAGAAATGACTAACGATATAGATGATGGCAAAGTTGAACACATTATTGAAGAAATTATACATGAGGAGGAAATAACAGGACATCCACAAATGGAAACAATTGCGGAAACACGCGAGCAAATTGTAAATGTTACCGATTTAAGCTCAGAGTTACCAGATGCTATAGAAATAAACAAGGTCCTTTTGCCAGGTGGCGACTCAGTGGAAAAAACGATTGATGATCTTGAGGATTTTCACCAGGATAATAACAAGAAAGACAACAAAGCAGAAACTATTATTGATAATCTTCAAGATTCTGTTGACCAGGTCAATGAAAATAACGATATCAATAATATTCCCGATATTACACAGTCAGAGAACATTGAAAGCATACAAGATACAATAGAACTTATAACAGGGTCTGATATTATAGAGGACGCTGCTTCCACTTATGATGAAATTGTAGAGAAAATTGAAGATAACATTGATGGTATCACCAAAGAGGAAGTACTAAATGTAGACGACGGTTCATTAGATGAAGAGGTTAACTCGACGAATGATTTTTCAGACGAATACTTAGGAATTGAAAACTATAACACTGACAATGATATGATTGATATTATAAACGATGCTACTGATGAAATTATCATGGCAGAAAGTGAAGATAGTAAGTTAATGGAAGAACTACATAACAATAAGAGTGAGCTGATTGATGACTTTGATGTCGAAGTAAATGAAAATGAAAATGTTGGCAAAGAAATTATAAGCGACGAAGCTTCTGCAGATATTGAAAACGCATTTAGTGAAAGCACAATTGACCAAACATCACAGGATATGTCTACAGAAATTGAAAATGCAACGGTTTCCAGTGAAAGCGAACTTGTGGAAAATATAACGGATATCTTTGATTCATCTGAGGACATGTTAGTCAGCGAAGCTGCAGCTCGAGATGACGTGCGTCAGTCAGAATATCGCGAACTTGATATCACACGAACAGCAGATGATCTTTTAGATGAAGAGGCTGAGGAGTTTGTACCACCAGAGGACATTGTAGAGCATATTCCACAGCCTATAGAAAATCCAAACGAACCGGTAAAAGATACCAAGAAATTGATAATGAGACTAGGTGGATGTGAGAAACAAAAACCATCAGTATGTTTTAGTCACCCAATAAAAGTAGACACAGACGGTAAGGATGATGAAATACAAACATTAATCAAGTAAAAGATTTAAAAAGAAATTAAGATAAAGAGTTTTGAAAATGATAGAAATGAATATCAAATATTCTAAGTTTAGAGTTATAATATAGTAATGTTCAATGAATTCCATTGTAGATTTTGTATATAAAAATAATACGACAATACAGGCTTGAATTTAAGCGAAAACCACATTTACAAATAATGCTGAAATACATGCTTCAATTTAAGCGATAACCATAACTAGCTATGTATTTGGTTTTATTATTACCATTCAACATAAAAAACAATAAAACATTTCCTATTACTATTATTTTTTATAACTTCAAACAAACTCGACTATTTGCACTAACATTAAATTTTGGGATGATCGATCAAAATATTTTAATTCAAGAACATATGAGTCCATAAAATTTAGGATGTGTTACTTTTATGTTGAATTAAGTGGAAAACTACTTTCTCTATTTTATATTACAGTTTCTATGTGTGGAACCGGTTGGTACGGAAATGTATTTGTCAACAAGTGCTACAGGTACATACCACAAGCAATGACATTTACATTTGCAAGAGACACGTGTATGCAGGAAGGTGGAAGACTGGCAGTGGTGGATAGTAATTTCTTACGTAGATTCATTCTAACATCTGTGACACTTTCAAGATACACGTCAAATATACAAAGTATGTTTATGATAAAAATAGACACCGGTGGTATATAATGATAATAAATACAAAACATCTTTTTCAATTTCATTTAAATATTTGGCTAGAAACAGACAACTTTGAAAGTATAATCATAATACTTGATGATCATTTTATTATATAAATAACACAATTGTTTGTAGATTACGTCTGATTGTACTGCTCGTTGATAGATGCCTACGATGGTGTTCCTATATTGATCTAACTTGGGTTTTTTTCAAATCGGTTTCAATATTTACAAATTATAATATTATGGCATTTATTAACACATAAAACAGGACAATAAACCAAAATATATAAATACCATATTTAGACCTAACATATTTCGTACAGAGGCTGATAGCTTTACAGAAAACAATTGGAGTTGTTTCCCTTTCATATGACTAGGTTGCACAAAACACATCTCATCTTCGATGATAATATGGCCTCTCTTATATGACTCTCAAATACACACCAAGAAAGAAAGTAGCGATGTGTTGGAATCCATGATACCTAATACTGATGCAGAAAGCTGGTATTTGAAGAAAACAGTCCCTACGTTTTCCATTGCCACTGAAAATATACTGTAAATTATGTAGACTTTACTATTTTTGTGTTTACTACCGCTGAATTTTCATCCTTTCATCAACAATGGACAACGAAGAACAATAATCAATGGGATCTTATATATATGAAATATAATAATTACATATAGAAATATCATATATGTAATGAATCCATATACAAATATAGAAAATGTAATACTTACATGTAGATGCATCATGCATTATATACTTACATGTAGATATACGTCATCAATGTAATAACTACATGTAGAAATATATATTAAAAACGTAATAATTGCACATAGTTATATCATAAATGTAGACTTTTTGTTTTTGACATTTTCAAATATGACCGTTTTTACTTACAGATAATGTGATTAATGTGTGGATTCATACAGATCAGGGTAGTCGTAGTTGTAGATTATTAGGTAATAGGATTGGGATACAGAATGTTAACTGTTTAACAATAGCTGAAGCCGTCTGTGAGAGACCAATAGAACAAATTAGTAAGTAATCAGTATCAAAACACAATATATCATATTAGAAAAGCTTCAATAAAGCATTAAACTGCATCAGTTCACAAAGAGAGGAGGCACATGAAACAAATTTAACCCCGCCACTTTTTTTATTGAAGTGCCTGTACCAAGCCCGGAAAGTAGTCAGTCATGTATTTGTGTGTTAGAGGTATCCATTTTGCATCTTTAAACGATTTTTCTATTTGATTTTCGAAATGTTCCGACAGTGTGGTATTTTTTATTTTTCATTTTATTCTGTCTTTGGAATTCGATGTTTGTCAAATAAGTAGTTCATGTTGTCGTGGTTGAATATATTGTCAGCCATTACTGTTAATCTTCTCCATTTCAATCCCTTTGATGATTTTGCTGTGTATGCATAGCGTAATAATATACATCAATATAAGTTACAAATGTATGTACACAAAAATGTACATATAAATCATTGCACAGGGAAACCTGTGTAAACCGAACAGCCTTTTGATCAAAATGTTTGTTCTGAATAGACAGGTATTCGATTTATAGGACTATAGATGTTGTTTTTTTTTACATTGGGGCTAAATTGTAAGTTCAGTTTATGCAAGTTTCCAGTTTATTCGGGGTTCGGTGTGTATGTGTTTCACCGTATTTGTCTGATACACAATATTTGACATAATGGATGCATAACGGTTTCGTAATTGACATCTAGTAATTATCTATTTATTATTTCATCACCTTTTTTTTCACAGTATACATCTAGTCATAACTATATCATTGAATATATTTTAATAAGTATGTAAATATTACAGGTCCAGTAGATAACATAGACAGTACAGAAAGTCATGATTTTGAGTATGTTCAACCAGGAGTCCAACAGTTTCCCAAAGATGATATTGACAACAAATTACAATGTTCTCTAGATAATGTTGCATCAGAACTGCCTGTCATGTGGTATAAAGATGGCATACCCATTACAACAAAAGTCACGAGGTCATCATCAAGTCTGCCATCTCTAGCTGATAAAGGTATTTCAGATTCTGCCTTTTACATGTGTTGGTGTTTGAGACTATTCATGAATAGTTATAGTATATAGGTTTGTTGCCGTTTCGTGGCCAATACTGTTGAGCTATGTTTTTTTGTCATGGTTATAAAATCATTACAAACATTGGTGTGGCCATTGAGATTCAAGGTATAATCAATTTTTATGATATTAAACTTATGAATAAATAATTCTATAGTTCGTTTTCCATGTTTCATACATTTGGTTCCTTAGACATGTGTTGCGGGTTGGAAGTTTATTCATATATTGAATACTTCCATGCTACTTTAAATACACTTCTTTATTAAATAAGACAAATAAAAATCACACTTATAACATAAATAATACGATTTAAAAACACAATGGAATTTGGACGTTTTTTTTCTCCACAATTATAAAATGTTATTGCAAAATTATCGGAAACAAAAATGCTGCAAATGCATTAGGGATCTTTTATTGATATGTTGTCATAATTTCAGTTGTTACACCGACGTCAGATTTATACCTGACATCAGACCTCACACAGTCACTGGGAGACACCACTAATTCAACAATGGAGATGTTACAAGGGAGATATTGGTGTGAAGCATGGACTATTAATCCATTTAAACGAATAGAATCAAAGCCAACACTTGTTCGTTTTTCAGGTAAACTATTTTGAAATCTAAACATGTAGATAAAACAGGAAATTGATTTCTTCTGTGATACAACCAGTGTACCACTTAATCATACTGAGTACTACAAAAGCTAACAAAAACTATTAAAAAAAGAAAGAAAAAATATTAACATATTCAAACCAACACTCAAGACAAATTTTTTTTTGTCTTGTTTTAAATAAACGTTAGAGAAAACCGAAGGTGTAATAATAAGAGTGGACACTCCAGAGACACTGACAACATTGGGCATACAATACATAGGACGAAGACAAACAATACACACAACACAGAATACTAAAAATATCACCCACACGAAACAACACGAAACAACATGCTTTTTCAAATGTTTCCTAAATTATTTATTTTAGAGTAAACATTTTGGTATTTATGTTGTAGGAAAATAAACATAATATTTGGGGTTTTTTTTCCAGATGTTATGGCATTTGTTGGTCGCCTTGATATTCATCCAGTTACGTCCTATGAGTACACAGTACATAACATGCTAAACCAACCTTCCCAAGGCATTCCGAATGTTGTCAAAGATCTTCAAATCCTCCATGATGGTATTATTCCCGACATCAAAGAAATAATACCGGAAGTGGAGAAAATCCAGATCAAACCAGATATTATTGAAGGGTATATAATAAATAATCAAATGTACTATATAGTGATGACTTTTATTCAAAATCTGTTATTTCTATAACGTATGCTTTCACTAAAGAGTATTGTAGATGAGACAACTGCTAAAGAAAAGGGATGTTTGATATGTTTTTTTTGGGGGGGATGAGTGTCCGAAATATTTCATATTGTACAACAATCTTTTGTAGTGCAATCGCCTGTAGAAAAAAACCAAACAACAGTTGTATATTGACAACTCTTCATACCCAAATGCTGATCCTTCAGCATTATTATCATTTATTACATACTTAGTTCAAATAAAGGCATTTTTGTATGACCAATATGACCGGAAGTAAACTGTCCATATTTTCACATCCCGGGAAAATAACCGGTTATTGGATTACTACAAGATAATTTCCATATCGCGGCCCATATTGACCCGGGCCAATATAGGTGTCTCTTTTCTAGATGTCGGAAGTATGTAATAAATAATTTAATATCTGTATATATTTAATTGCATAGAAGTTGTAATATGTTTATACACAAACTCATTATTATATCGCGTGTCTTTTATACCAAATTAAAGAAAATATGACGCTTTTACCTTTGACATAGCCAATCTTCCATTGTAATACGATAAAATAGTTTAGTCATTCAAATTACAAATATTTTTATTATACCTGTATATTATATTTTTTTCTAATAGGAAACAATCTCAAAGGTTGAAGTTTTACACTTACGTAACCATGGCAACAACATACACCATGGTAACTGAGAGGTCTGTTAATCTGTTAATGAGAAGAGAACTAAGAGAAAAATTACAGAATACGTCATTGGTACTATCATTGCCAGGCAAAACTCCTATCCATCTGATCAGAACTCTACAGTTCCTTAGTACAGGTATTGTATAACCTTGTGACAGCCGAGAACGACACACTTGAAAGTTTTTGCATACCATAGAAAAATAAAGGCATTTCATTTCATTGGTTTGTAAAGAACTTGAACTTTAAACTAGCAAAACTAGATCGATTAGTAAAATAAATATAATTTTAAGTTCACAAGAATACGCTCAGCACCCCCCCCCCCCCCCCCCCCCCAAATACAGCTAATATGCTATCACCTGTTAAAGAATTGCAAATGGTGAATTATTGTAACAGCTAAGTGAATTAATATCGTTGTTTGATATTCAAACAAGTTATCGATAAAATATACTAAAAATTAAGAACATTTTTACCCTAGAGTACAGTTAAATATTTAACACTGAGGTACAATATTATGTCCAAAATCAAATTTGTATTGTACATACATTTCAGTGGCATGTCCAATGGATAGACTGAAGGATAGGGAGACGTCCCTGATAGCTACATTCCCAAGTTCAGCAATAGGCTTAGAAATGACAAGCGTGGAAACATGTGGTAAGTTATTAAGCTGTAATATTCGATTCTCGGCTACCATCAGCAATAATATGTAAATATGTTACTTTTATGAATATGGACAATATTCCCGAGGCTTACATAAATACATAGTTATGCTTATTTTGGTGTCTTAGAAATGGTCACCAAATTTGAAAACGTAGTTGATATCTTCTTAAAATGTATTATTTCTATGTTTTATGGTAAATGTAATTGCTGTCAATAAAACCTTTAATGTACCATAAATTATTGATATTAGTATCAGAAACGTACAATTCACATTTTGATTATAGAAAAAAAAATCACGAAATGTGAAAAAAGAATCTTGTTTTGGAAAATATTAAAGAAAAAAAGAAAATAAATTTGAGTCTTATATGTTTGAATTTAATCCAATATAATGACAAGAAAAACTATTTCGTCGTGTTGCAAGAAGAGTTTGAAGATACTAAAAGGTATTCAGAATCTGTAAATATGTAATATTGTAATTCTAATAATAGGATTATAAATATCTCTTTTATTTTTGTTAATATTTCCAGAACTGAAATGAACTGATTTCTGTTATTTAAACAAATTCGTTTGGGAAATATATCACATTTAATAGAACAACGTAATATAAAGTAAAATGACTTTGTTTTAATGGACATTAACCCTAACTCCCACCAGTAAATCTTCCCTTTTAATTACAAATAACCTGCAGTTTTAGTTTTATAAACAGATTATGTCAGTAAAACCCGAGGACTAAATTACTCATATACACCTGTAATCTAACGTGACAACTCCTAATGTTACATTACATGTATTTGTGTGTGAAATGCTAATATCTCTGTTAGGTTGTTTAGCGACATTTGTTCTTCTTTTACAAAGTAAGTTTTTAATTCGTTCAGTTAAAGTTTGAATTTACGTCAGTGTTATTATGCAAAAGGTATGTAATCATGGAAAAATATTGTATTGTGTTGTGTTTTGACAAATATAATATATTCTAATTAGAACTAGAATTTTAAATTCGTATGTTAAATAGTAAACGTGCAAAATGTTCTATAATATTTGGGAAACATTACTTTAATATATCATTAATATATTTAGTATACCCATGTTGCAGGACATATGACGAATATGACATTACCATTAAATGTAATCCGGTAATAAAAAACGAAATATAGCTCTATATTTTTTAATGGGAAGAATCTTTTGCATGAGTTTTGATTTGTTTCAAGAGCAGTAAACAAACAAAGCAAATTTCGTATATAATTTTGAGAGCATTATTAACATTTCAAGTCTGTGCGGATTGCATTTGAGTTTTTTTTAAACGACATGAATGTATATTTTTACAATGTTGAATTCGATATTTTTGTATATTTTGCTACATCAAAACTCATTTCATCCAGGTGTACAGAGGAAGAGTTATACATTTCTTTTTATTGGGCATGTGCAGGGTAGCTTAAAGTCATTGGTTACTTTTATTCTTAGCTGTTTCACAAAGCATATAGACTATAGAATAGCAATACAATCACTTTCCTTTAATTTAAGTTGAATCCAAGTGTAAAGTTGGATAGTCTCTCATGTTAATTTAAATCCATATCCTTTCTCATTACTCGTAGATACATTTCGCTCGAAGACAAATTAAGGTCATCATTAATGTGTTCTTTGAACATCAGCATAAAACAATATGCCATATTACCTTGGAAATAAATTTATTTCTGCTAAAAAAGTAGACCAGATTCGTATAATGTCAAGTCGTGTACTTTTCCAGAATCATTAAGTCTAAAATTAATTTTCATAAAACAATTTGAATGCAGTCATTGTAATAATATGCGTTCGAGACACACAAAAAAACCGTAATAAACTGACGCCACAATATATCTGAAATACTGCTAAAATATGCATTACGCACCAATCAATCAATTAATCAATCTTAATAAACTGATTTAATTTAATATTTAAATTTATCAAGCAATAATATTATTTCCATATTCGTTTTCAGCAAATCTTGTTATATAGTTAGAAGTACGAACAGATACGCATTTGGACATTAACTATGCTATTTGCATATTCTCGACTGATTCTAAAAATAAAATATTTACAAATTACAAGAAAAGTCTACTCAAATGCTTTGCCCTTTCAGTTGTTTTTTTTTCTAGAACGGGTGTCAATTTATTCGTCGGACTGTAATTAACTCGTATAAAAAAACGTATAATTTCAGAATCAAATGGGGGATGTAGAAAAGGTCTATTTATATATTGCTAAAGTAGAAACTTGGAATGCGATGCTGATTAAGATTAGACACAGTAGCTGATAAATCCGACAAGTTGTTAGCACTTCGCATTTTAATTCATTCAATCAATCATAATAATTAACATAGCTTAGTCTTGTTTCGAAACGAAATCGAGTCTACGATTTTTCTATTAGATTTTGGAAGTGACCGACAATAGGGTATTTGTTTTGTTACTTTTCATTTTTATTACTACCGCTATTTTATTACACCACATTCATGCGTGTGATCACAGAAGGGTACCCTCGCATATTTTCAATTTGACTTTCCCTTTGTAAGATTGCTCGGAGTTCGGTCATTTTGTTATTACCCTTATTTACAGAAGGAGGGGTCGCAGGCAAGGCCAAATGTGACGGTGATTATGATAGTGGTGCTTACTGGAATGACGTCAGAGTATTTAAAACATGTAACAACAATGGTGGCAGTAGTGATGACAGTGACACTGATAGTGACTCTACTGACGACGATGAAGATGACAAGGCCACTGTCATGGGTCATATAAGTCTGGAAGATAGATTGAAAGAACTAGCTGAAGTATGTAGACCATTTCCTAATTTTTTTAAATTTTAATCTAAACATTATATAAAATAATAAACAAAACAATAGTACATTTTCATTTCGTTTCATTTAATCGAATAAAGTTGAAATTTTAAGGCAAATCCAAATAGACAAAACAAATAATTATGTAATCGAAGCATAACGAATACAACAATACAAAAGAGAAATATAAAACTACGCCTGATATAGACAGTTTAGAATGAAAAAAATCCTAGTTTGGAATTACTGTAGTTTCTAGACAGAGAATGAACAATCGTCTGTAAAAATGTTTTAATCAGACATACAAAGCTGTCTCTGTTCCTGATTAATGTTGTCGAAAAACATATCTTCCGTGTAAGTCTTTCACTTTAATTGTTTATGCACTATTATCAGCAGTTTGTCCTTTTAGTCATTTACTAATCACTATTATCCGTCACATGAATTCTGACCTATAAAATTCTATAAATGCCATTTATTTGCTACTCAAACATTTGTATGTGGATTTCACTTGATAAATACTGTTGATAGGTTGATGTGGAAGACGACAATGTGGATGCAATTATGGACGAAACTGCAGAAATACTGGAAGCAGCACAAGAAATGACAGCAGAATATGTCGATTATGTGGCTGAGATCGTCGATAAAACTGCAAACGTAGACCACACTTCACTTGTGGTAAGTTACATTAACACCATTTAGCTGCATGCAAATTTGTGTTAAAATTCTAATGAGAAAGTGGTGATAGACATTGATTGTGTAACAGTAAAAAAAATAGTCCGGATGGAATTAATTTTCAAGTAAAATAAGTCCATGAACATTATTTTCTAGGAAGAAATATCACATGAACTATTTCAACAAGAAAAAAATATTCAAATGACCCTTTACAGTGGAAAAATGTGTAACCGTAGATTTTTTTTTTACTATAAAACAAGAGTTCTGAATGTATCTTACTTGGACAGATTAATCGCTGACAATTGAACTTATAATTATGACATTTATTTATATGTATTTCCAGACGAGTGAAAATATAGTGAGAACAGTGGACAAAATACTAGATATTGATGACGATGAGTTGAAGAAGACAAAGAAGGCCAACAGGTATTAACTGAGATGATGTCTCTCTCAGACAGTATTTTAATTTGAAAAGAAACAATAATGATCTAAGAAATATTTTTTAAAGATAATTAATTTATGCAAATAATAAGTTGTATTATTAAGTTATTTTTTAACATTAAAAATGCCTGTTAATATATATAGAGTTGTAGCTTTATGCATATTCATAAATAATAATAGAAGTTGTATTGAAACAATTTGTATCGGTGAACTATTTTTGTAACTAACTTAGTTTTAAAATGCAACAAACTTCCATATTTCAGCATTATTAAAAACCTGGAAAAAATGGCAGAAAACATGGTACTGGACATGTACGGGAAGTTTAGAATAGTAACACCAAACGTAGCATTAGAAGTATGGGACCTGAAGTATCAGAGTCTTCCAGTAATAGGTTTGGCTGCCAAAGAGGATTATAAAACAACCCAGTTTGAGGAAAGCCAGATTGTAACCTTATATAACCGGTCACAGGTCTACTTTGATGACATCAATGCTGCCATAGAACTTCCACCTGAACTAGTCAATGAATTAATGACTGGTAGGCAAAAGATACAATTTATTATTGTGTTAATTGTTTGCAGTACATAAATATACAAATTTACATAATCTGGTCTCGCTCTGTCGTGTTCGTGGTATCCAAACTTTCTCATTTCCAGTTAATGTTGCATTAATGTTGTTTCACAATTTCTGGATTAGGATGTGTTTGCTACTTTCCCTTAAAATTTATATTTTACGTTTGACTGCAAATATTAAATGTAATCTCAAAAGCAGAGATGGATTTCTTTTCCGAACCTACTCATATGCTCCGATACAAACTTATGTTGTTTAAATCGAATACTGCTATATCAAGTTAAATTAAATGATATTTTTTGGTATTAGATTATAATATTAATAGAAACAGTGTCGAAATATACATAATATTATATTGTCTTTCGATTTTTAGGAAAGGAATCTCGCCTGTACATGATGGTATACAGATATGGCCGGTTATTCCAGACCATGGATGAGGCACAATCTAACCTTGAGCAGAAGAAAGAAGCACAGTTTGTTGATGACAGTGGTTTATTGAATAGCTTTGTCATATCTGCCAGTATAGGTGGAAAGAAAATAGAACGTTTGAAAAATAAAGTCAAGACAATATTTAAACCTTTGAAGGTAACACTTAGATATATTTATTATTGAAACTTACAGTTTCTAAATAATGTAATTATTAATAAAACTAAGGTTCTCCTCCCTCAGGCATAGGTGACCTTAGCCGATTTTGTCTATCCTGTTAAGGCCCTTTGGTTTTATTGCTTCCAAAACTTTAAGATAATTGGCTTTCCAATCTTTCGATTATGAGCGTACCTGATTAAGGTTATTCCAGAAACACGTTGTGCGCACTGAATTTGATATCTACCTTTTTTATTATGTATACTAGATAAAACTTCTTGTAAATGAATTTACTTTTGTTTCTACAATTGTTTTTCTCTTCCATACACACCAGTGATTAATGTATTATAATAGTCTTTGTAAATTGCAAAGAATGCAATGCAATCATATAAAATTGTGAAATACTTTAGATATTTATCTTAACATATTCATATATTTAAATGAAAAAAGAATACTACACCGCTAGAATGGTTATCCTATATCTAATCGCAAAATGGTAGAAACAGAGATAACATCGATAACCGTAATACACATGTACATGATCACTAAATATCCTGGCTTAGTACAGACACTTCAAAACAAAGTGGCGGGGTTAAACTAGTTTTATGGGGCCAATTGCATTTTACCCTTTTATGTTGTTTAAAAACAAGATTTTAATTTAGTACTCTTTACATTGAAAATTAGCTTGATAAACTACATTGATGAAAAGCATTTCACATAAATAGATTAGAGCGAGTTATTAGTGTGGTAAGCTTAAAAAAATATATACTATTTAACATTTCTCATTTTAATGAAGACGTACATATATTTATATATGTCAATTTGTATTAAGATTATACGCTATTTCCATTTACAACCAATTAGGATGTTCCGGGCAAAGAAAAAACATGTGCACATTGGGATTTTACTCTTAACAACAACCGTGGTGGATGGTCAGCTAGAGGTTGTGTTTATAACGGAACTGTTAACGGACGGGATATTTGTTTGTGCGACCATCTTACTAACTTTGCTGTATTAATTGTAAGTTTCTTATAGCTGAATTCATAACTTTGGCACGACTTAGTAATGACGTTCAAAATGTGTCAATCAGTAAATCATACAAATTTATTTATGCACCGCTTTGATTGATGGAATCATTGATGTTTAATGGCAGGTTGCTATCAATGAATTATGTAGGTAAACTGTTTCCATGTGGATGTGTCTTTGGCCGGATTGTTTTATTTCTCCAAGGATCTTTGGAGACAGTGGATATGATCAGAAAACTGGTGCAAGTTATGTTTAAGATACAAGTGTCGTGGCAATTTCAGAACGAGACAATCAGTGGTGTCCTATAATTAGACCTACTTCTGTCTTTGATTGTCCACTACTTCCAGTGGACACCTCATCCACTGGCATTGTACCTGAAAGAGGGAAACAACTATGAAAATAAGACTCTGATACGCT
Source organism: Bathymodiolus brooksi (assembly GCA_963680875.1). Classification (NCBI taxonomy): domain Eukaryota; kingdom Metazoa; phylum Mollusca; class Bivalvia; order Mytilida; family Modiolidae; genus Bathymodiolus; species Bathymodiolus brooksi. The sequence continues at coordinate 64,446,853 of OY804575.1, forward strand.
GTTGAGGCAAAGTTGTATTGTTTATCAGTTAAGGTAATGAGTATGGCTCAGCCATGATAGCCCAAGGATATTTAATTAGTGTCCATTAGGAGAGTGTTATTTTCGTCCATTGTAGCATACAGCTATATCATGATGTGTTGAGCGTTTAATAACGACCCGAGTATCTACGTTGCCGCGATCATATGGATGTTAGATTTGTATGGTCATGGGCAATAATCGCGTTTTACTAATAAGGTTTGTAGGCGACTCTCTCGCAACAACCTTTTGTTATCATGTTTGACACTGACTTACGAAAGGTCGCCGTTTTACCCCGCGTACTTATATTTCTTTCACTAGAAAAAGCCAATCTCCATGATGTACTTAAAATATTATCTAAGGTATCGTTTAACAGCCATAGCAAATATTCCTGATAATGTGAATGATAATTGAATCATTTGTAAAGATTGACAACATGGCGGCAATTAAATAAAACATTCATATATTTCATGTATCAGCATTTTTTTTTAAATCGTCTGAAGATAAGATGCATAATAAAATAAGTCGTCTTTAGACAAAATTAACTATATGACCCATGTCAATAGATTTATCAGTCAGCAAATTTTAATCATTTAGTTATTATATATTTTCAGGATTTTTATGGCCAGGCAGAACCCATTCCAGAGCATCATGAAATATCCCTGAGTATTATTTCGTTGATAGGATTAAGTTTGTCTATACTTGGACTGTCACTTACACTAATTTCGTATGCATTTTTCAAGTAAGTACTATACTTAAAACATAAATAGCATGTTTCAAAATCTGGTATTAACTATTATCTCTTGAAACCCATATTCAGCTTAAATATCTAAATAGAATATAATGCAGTCAAATCATATATTGAGGAGCTGAGGTAACTCGTGCCTACTAAAGCTTAGTCTACTTTTACTGACATTCTACAATAATTCCTCCATGTCAAACAAATATGAAAAGAAAGAGCTTATACAGTTATGGTCAATTATTCCATCAATAAAACAAACAATCACCTCTCACCTAAAATCATTGAACACAAAAAAGACCACGATATGTGGGTTGGAAATTCCAGTATTGGCTTTTGACTGGCGAGGTTTAACTGGTTAATTTGATGCCAAGCTGGATCCTCAAAAGCAACACAGACACAAATAATCGAAACATCAAAAACAACAACAAAAAACCAAACATGCATATATTTGTTTCAACTCTAAAAGACCACACACTAGCACAAATATGAATGACAACATAAACAAAACAAGACATGTTTTACTGTCAATTATTTTGTTTCCCATTTTAATAAATTGACTAATATTGAAAATCGTATGATTAAAGCAAAGTCGTTTAAGTTGACATAAAGAGGCTATGACACTGTTTTCAGCAAGTAGACACATTTTAATGAAATACGCCGAAGTATTCAAAATGTCAAAGAATAGTCAGCATGTACAATGAGCAAAACACATTATTTAGCATCGTCTTATGTTTGTTGACAGGAAGTTACGACGAGGACGTGCCCAGCAGACATTGTTTAATTTAGCTTTAGCAATGTTATGTTCCTGGGTCGTGTTTCTGACCGGTATCAAACAGACCCACAGTTTTTATGGCTGTATTATTGTGGCTGTTTTGCTTCATTACTTTATCTTGTCCACGTTCATGTGGATGTTAATGGAGGCGTTCCTACAGTATCTAACTTTCGTCAAAGTCCTCGGCACATATGTCACCAGATATACTTTGAAGACTGTTTTGATTGCTTGGGGTAAGTCATAACATATTTTTTTGAATTTACAACCATTTTTATCATCTTTTCCATTTTTAATAATGAATTCATTAAATATTCTAACTTTCAATCTTTTTTAAGTGATTTTATTTCCCCATTTTAATTGGTAAGAAAGGAAATGTTTACTATATACAAATAATTTTGAAACTTTACTGTCGTTTTCTATATTAGTTATTTTGTTGTTGCATATTACAGGATTACCGTTGGTACCCGTCATAAGTATCTTAAGTATAGATTATACTCTGTACTCGGGCGGAAGCAGATAGTATGTACATATAATATAGCATGCGCATGTCTGGTTATAGGGGTAGCGCTTGGTAGAATTATATATAGTTGAACCTAATAATGGCGGAACAAAGGGACGTATCATTTTAGTTTGAATTAGCCGTGTGTTCAAATTAAAAGGACAACAATTACGATTACAATGAATGAACCATATTCCTACTTCAGATTATGGAAGAAAGCGACCTATCAGTGTTAGAAATAAATGGATTGGACATTATTTTAAATTAACGGCGAAAAACATGTTTATCGGAGGAAACCACTATACTTAACGGGAAAATGTATACATTTTTGCTTTCTATAATATTAACTGGTCAATACCAAGTTTTCGCTTTTAAACGCGCATTCGTGAGACGGTATTATAAGATATCATTGGCTAAGATTGTTTACCTGTTATTTGGTGTCGGATTTAGCTATAACGGTGATGCATGTAAACGTATACATTGTAACACGTATTAAGAAAATATATGGATGTAAACGAACATGACATACTATCCAACATTACACCTAAATCCTCTATGACAATGTAAGTTCAATTTGGTGATAATATCAATGAAGTATATAAATATTATATATAGTACACATGTACGACTATTAGAGGAAACACAGTATACAAAATCACAACATGGACACCATAGCAACAAGTGAAACATAGATTCAGGTGTAAATTTATCGGAACATTGGATTTAATATTACAAAACGTGTCCTTGCAAATGTTACATGCTTAACAATACCACAGGCTTTAGTGAATTTAGACCATATGAACAGGATTATAACCAAGTTTATAAACAATCTGATATTTGTACATGATTTGACGTTTTAAGGGTGCATTTTCATATGTTATCTTTTTTGGTTGGTTTTAACTAAAAGTAGGTCATTTCGAAGTATACAGAAGAACATAGAGACAAATAAATAATTACTTTACTGTGTTTGTACCTGTGTAAGTAGAAAATACAATAATTTTAATATGAAATCCTTATAGACCTATATAGAGTGATTTTTAGCGTTTAAATGATAGCCATCATTTCAAGTAGTTATCAGGAAACTTTAGCATTTTAATGATATCTATTCATCTAAGAGGTTAACAGGACAAACTATGTTTTTGGGAATGTTTGTCGGGCATCACAAAACTCAAAAGACGTGAAGGGGTGCGAATTTTGGACTATGTACTGAACACAGATTATAGCATATTATTACACTGTTATTATATTTGTTTGTAGTTGCTGGATGTCTTTGACAGCCTTTTACTACTCCTTTGCCCTTCCTGTTGGATGCATTATACTCTGTAACATGATAGTGTTCATAGTCACGGTAATCAGCATTTGCAGAAGACCAACTGGTTTACGTAGTAACCAGTCGAAGTCAAAGATGGCGATGGCAAATCTGCAGGCAGCTATTACTAGTTTCGTGCTTTTAGGTGAAATTTATTTTTGAAATACAAAGTATCATACCATAACAGTTTCACTTTTTCTAATAAAGTGATACATAGAAATAAAATGGAAAACAAAGCAAAATTATTACACCGCCAATACAATTCTAACATCTAATCGTAAAATAGCTTAGAAACATAGCAAACATCGATAGCCCTAACACACATATACACTATCTTGACAGCCTACAGACATTTCAATAAAAAAAATGTGGCATATTTAAACCAGTTTTATCCGAGTAAAATTATGCCAACTCTAATATATAACTGGATGATCATCAATGTTGTATATAAGGCTGAGTCATAATCTGGAACAAAAAGTAAAGCCACGTCAAAATTGGTCGGTTAGGTTATCATATGTTCTTAAAATATAGATCAATCGAGTGTACCGGTGTCATAGAGTAAACCTTTCCCCATAGTAGATTAACCCCCCGGAAGATTTACTACATAGTAAGCCTTCCCCCATGGGGGAACGTTTACTATATAGTATTTATTCCGCATAGTAAACCTTCCTACCTACTCAAATAATGCAAAATGGCTCCGTACATTTTTTTTTACCTTTTAATCATAACCGGATATAATTAATGGTATATAGCAATTAAGATTAACACGATTAAGGTGCTAAATTCCGAATCAATAGTAATTATCCGGATTAAGGGGGAACATTTACTATATAGCAAAATATCCGGGAGGATGATCGGCTATGGATGGGGGAATGTTTGCTATATAGTAATTTTTTTACCGGGGGAATATTTACTATATAGTAAACATTCAGGGGGAAGGTTTGCTATGCGGAAGGTTTACTATACGACACCAGCACGTGAATCTTAATTTATATATTAATATTTTGCTTTTATATTTGTTGCACATTTTTCCATCTATATATCTAATTTAATAATAATTTTATACAGGATTGACATGGTTCCTTGGATATCTTGCCATTTCCGATGCTCGACTACCCTTCCAGTATGCTTTCACAATACTTAATTCGTTGCAAGGATTTTTCATATTCATTCTTTTCGTATTGAGAAAGAAAAGAGTAAGAGACCAGTGGCTTATTCTGTGTTGCTGCAAGACCCAAGAACAAGAAAAAGTCCTTAGATCATTATCAGCATCCGGGTCCATACCAAGTACAGGAAGCGGAAGAAGTAGTTATAGTGGCAGAAGTGAAAGGTCCGATAGTACTCGAACAACAACTAGTTTCGTTAATGATTCGTATGACTCCCTATTTTTCCCGTTTAAGTCTTCTAGAAGTTCACTGTATTTCAGAGAAAAATCACATAGTGTTACCAGTGAATGAGAGCGTATTCGGAATTGATCTTTGTTTCCGAATAGAAACGAGACATTGCTATACATAGCCATTGTAGCCCATTGGTTAAATTCAACGCTCTTAAGAATGTATTTCGTTGTTGAAGGTCATATTTGCCTTAGACATATAACATGAGAAAAACGTCACATCAGCCTGCATAGAAATGATAAATAAAATAGCGAATGACGAAAGGTGGTGACTTATTTATAGAGTGATGCATTGAAAAAGAATATTGGTGGTAGCTAACAACATTTGATGAGCATTCGTATTGATTGTTATTTAAATCTAAATAATTATATGTTAATATATAATACAAGCTGTTGTACGATATGTGTCAAGTAAGATATTTGTCATTTTACTCTTTAGTTTTATAATGAGTATTGCTAACAGCCATTGGCCACACCACAAGCAGTTTTATAAGATACGTAGTGATATATAAAAACACTGTCTCAGATCAAAGGTCATTGGTAAGAATTTTGTTACAATTGGTGCAGTGTCTTATGCAAACGCTATTATTAATAAAACTTTAAAATGACCACACTGATTATAGTGCTAATTTGTGGTATAAAACAAATATGAGAAGTAGCATGTACTTGGTAAAGAGAATTAGTAGTGATTTTATTTACAGTTTATACTTTGTGATGGTCTCGTTTAAATTTGTCTCCATTTAATTTTTGCTGTTGATTTACAGATAATCTCTTTTGATATTGTACAATGCCAATTGTTTTTAGAAAATAATAAGTATTTCGTATTTTAAATTATTTGTTCTATTAAAGAACGAGGAGCTTTGTCTTGTTTGTTTGTTCCAGTTTTGAATTTTAAATACAGTTAAACCTGTCTAAGCCGAACCTTCTTGTGATCAACTTTTGTGTTCGGAATAGACAGGTGTTCGGTTTGCACAAGTTAAATTAACAAAGGTTGTCTGCATTAAGACTTCATTTAAAGTTCGGTTTATGCATGATTTCGCTTTATTCAGGGTTCGGTTTAAACAGGTTTCTTTATAATTGTGTTGTTAGACTTGATTCTCGAATTTTGCTCATTTAATATAAATTATGTAAAATGAGATTTTGATTCACAGAAATGTTCACATAAATTATTTTTCCTACTGAAATTCGCAGTTGTTAGAAATATTATCAGCACTATCTTAACGACAAATTGTAATGTAATATTTTTTGCATAATGTTTCCAAATTATAAACGATGTTATGTCTTTGTCTTGAACATGATGTTGAGAATCAAAGCTTGTAAAGTTATTTAATATGTGTTTGTTTTCATTAAAATTTAACCAAAGACATACGACGTTTGTTTTCATTAAAATTTAACCAAAGACACATGGACTTCATCGAAGCTCATTTTCCGTCATGTGAAACGTATGCAGTTGTACTTACTTCAGCTTGTTCCATATTATGTTTAAAAAAGTTGATAAGGTAAGTCTTCTTCAAAATTACTTGACCAAGTGGGACTTTTGGCGTTGTCGTCATAGCTAAATATGACTTAGGAATTATTGAAATTCAAATGGTCTCATCATTAAAACCAGCATATGTAATAGAGGTGCTTGATAATTTATGTAATTCTATGCTGTGGTCAGTTTTGGTAATTTTAGTTTATAATGTATTACATTGTATTTGAAAAACCATTTATTTCTACAAAACATATTACAATGGGAAAAAAAATACCACACAGTTCCAAAATACAATAGATAAATTGTAAAAACAGAAACAAAATCGATACCTCTAATACACATATACATAGCTGATTATTTGATGGTCAACAAAATATATGTTTCTGTGTCAATTGGAAAAACGATTATCAATGTATATATCATATCTTCCAAGGTAAGTTTGGATATTGACTGCTTAACAGCCTTTCTCATTGTTATTATGAAGTCACCCACGCGAAAGTTGGACGCTTCTTTTTTTGCCACTTTCTTTTTATTAAATCTCCTAAACTTTCTTCTCTTCTTCTTCTTATTATTTTTTCCATGAGCTTGTCCGACCTAATTCAAGAAGAATATGTGGTAGCTCAGTTTAAATTTCGTTAACCGAGATATGCATAGAATACTTCGTCCTTATTTTGAACCCTTTAAGGATGTTCAAGAGGATTGGGGGCTACTATAGAATCATTGAATCATCTGGTCGCTATTATGATATGCTACACGATCTTGTTTCTAGGCTATACACCACTATGTTAGAGTGACTGTTGTAAATAGGAAATGGTTTTTGACCATTCCATATCCGAAACCATGAAATATGCATAGCGATAGCAAATAGTACAAATGAACAGTTATATTACTGGTGTTGATAGTGGTTGGTCCGGCAGTATTTCAGCTATATAATCTTTTGTTTTCTTTTCTTTTGGTGGTGGGGGGTCAAAATAATTAATTAATGAATGTTATTTATAAAAACCTTGTGGCTGTTTGAAAATGAAATAATTATTTATCTCTGGATAGTCAACTGGGCATCTTCAGGAACACAGTCGTGAATCAGTTATCTAAAAAGATGATACTGTCGTTCCAATATTCAAGCGGAGTTTTAACGATGTATAATAGAATATCTTTTTAAGCTATCGCATGACAATCAGGATAAGTAAAACAATGATAAATTGCACGACATTCTATCTAGCCCTTAAGGATGAAGAAACTGTTGGCACAATATTCGCATAGGATTACGCACCACTTTATTTGAATAAAGAGCAATGACCTGAATATATCCCACGGGATTCCTTGTGTATCATAGAACATATTTTAGCTTGAATTGGTGGATGTACGTGATATCTGACTAACATTTTTTAATGTCAACTCTTTTGATGAATAACTATACAAATGCCGCAAGGTGGTGCAATTTCACTGGGTTTTTTTCAAATCGATTTGCAATGTAAAATATTGACTTTTTACTTACTAATATCCTTTTAATATAACCCTTTCATTTGTTAATAATACTTTATAGTTTAATACAAGTAATGTCTTTACCGGATTTTATTTCCCATAATTTCTTGTGTTTTATATAAATTAAATGCGGTGATGTCTGATTTATTGCAAAAAAATAATAATAATGCAAATATAGCCATTTATACTAGAATATGAGCTTGATGAAGGTCATAGCTAAAAACGTTTTGATAAAGATCAGATATATACATTATTGGAAAATATATAACTTGTGTAAAGGGCATATATTTTCTACAAAGTAGCGTTTGTATCCACTGAGTAAGTACCTACTATCCACAGATTGGGTAGCCAATCATATAAGTAGAAGTATGCAATTACCATAATATGTTCCTTATTTCTGTACAAATATGCATCCCTTTGAATTACAGCGAATCTGCGATCTTTATTTTTTTTTATGTTACGCCGCTGGATATCAAGATATACAGAGATGACGAAGGTTGGAATCCTATTAACAAGAATAAACCCGGTGCAATTCCTTTCCAAAGCATAGCCTAGATTTCCATCAGATTATGTCGTTGATGTTTATGTATTCTAAATTATGATGCTTGTCAGAGGAGTTATTCAATTTACTTGTTTTTGATTAACAACATAACATGGAACCATGAACTTTTTGAAATCAACAATTCGTACTTGGTGTCTTTGATTGCATCAGTAAACTTCGAACATTATCCATTTATCTTTCTAATTCTTAAAAAACACTTTTGGTATTTCATTGTTCTGCAGTTTAACTTCAATAAAATGTCAGCAAATCGCTCATGGACGTAAAGATGGGTAATACACCTGTTTTCAAAAACAGGGTACGTGAAACCCAAGCTACAGTCATCGAATCAGATATTTTATAGTTACCATCATCAATTGGTTGGTTCATATATTTTCTTACCAGCTAGCTATCACGTCTTTTATATGGTTTTGAGGGACTGTCGTGGTCGTGTTGGTATACTGGTTAATTTTCACAACTACCGTTCCAATCAGTGCCTATCACCACTAACATTTTGAGTTCGAATCCCGGTCAGACGAGGTGTACTTGATACAACATTATGGGATAAAGCTTGTCAGTGAATTGCGGTTTTTCTCCGGTTTCCTCCACCAATAAAATTTACCTCCCGATATCACTGAAATATTGTTAAAAGTGGAGTTAAGCACCAAAACTATAATCCAATATGGTTTCGATATGTCTGGTCTTTTGACTGGGTTTGAGACTTAAGTGTGCCGTTGCTGTGGCAGAAGATCCATATTCATACAGATCACCTGGCCCCAATCTCTTTTGTGGAAATTTGTGTTGTGCGATCTTTTACCTGTATGTTTGTACTGCTGCTTGTACCCTGATCATCCCTTTATCCTAAAAACCCATGAGACCAAGGTACTATACTCTTGTTTTATACACATTTATAGAAACTTTAGACAAATATGCAGTAAATTCAAAATAACATGTCCAAACGATTCAATCCGTGATATTGAAATTTGACTTTGTAATCTTGAATTATCCTAAATTGTCTGAGTCAGCGGGTTTTAACTGTTTATTGCTTCATTTAATTGAAAGGGAGATAACACGTCCGGTCCAAAATAGAATAATGTTCTACATTAGACATTTCACTCTAATAATGTGCTCGAGAGCCGCCACATGTATACCTGTAGACCATTGTTTTAGTTAGTTGGCACTATCAACATCCAGCACATTTCATCTAGAAGTAACCCGTTCCCGTCACGATACAGCTGAAATAGTGCATGTTATGAACCAATACCCCTCGATACCTTAATGTGCACAGCGTATACACCACAAAATTGATAAAACCAGACTAAAATATTTTAAATACATTATTGTCATTAATATTAAAAACCATTTTGGGGCAGACCAAACGTAGGATCAATTTAGGAATCAGATCATCTTTGACTCACGAGGCACTAATTGCATAGGTAGATTGATATAAAAACAACTAACTGGTGTTCGACCTCACGACGGTCTCATACATCACACAATTTACATTTATTATATATTAATACATAATTTATTAACGTGAAACAAATAATTAAATTATTATTCGAAAAATACAAAATACATATGTGGTTTTATTGATCTTTTGTGCAATTAAAACGAAATTCGAATGGTTTTATTATTACCAATAATTATCTAAGAAAACAATAAGTGACAACCATTGTGAAATAAGGAATTAGTAAATGAAAACCCATTATTGGCCATTTACTGTACTTATTTCAGTCTTTCTAGTATTTTGGCTTTGGGCGTGCCTGGTGGGAGTAGTTCCGGGGGAAGCACGTCGTGAGCAATACATTTTATATTTACGTTTTTATTCAATTAAAAACACAATAATATAAAAATGTCACTTTTAAGTTTCAGATAACGATATCTAAAATGTATTTTTTCATATAATATATTAAATTGGTTAATATACCCTTGATGTTTTTGTGGTGTAAGAAGAGTTTGAAGATACAAAATGAATTTTCAGAAAACAGACAATACAATGGCCAAACGAAAAATGATACAATGCAAACTATGGTCCAAATATATTACACAAAAAACCAATGATCGAGTAAAATACAAACCCTATTTAACTACGGGCATGTACATCGGTACTCATGAAGGGTAGCAGTTCCTGATGCACCAGCAGAACCCGTCGTATTACCCATGTTACAAATCCGGTAATAAATCAGGAACGAGGACAGTAAGAAGTGATATAGTAATAGCGAAAAAATGATTTGATTTGATTTGATTTTTGGTGTTTATCGCCACTTTCAGCAATATTTCAGCTATATCATGGCGACCAGTTTTAGTGGTGGAAGAAGCCGGAGTACCCGGAGAGAACCACCGACCATGGGCAAGCAACTGGTAAACTTTATCACTTGCGGTTGCAAGTCGAGTGCACCCTTTTTGTAATTTACAAAGCCGGGCTAGAACCCAAGCCATATTGGTGATAGGCTTGTACGAGTTGTTAGGTAATCCAACTACCTAACTCATTGAGCCACCCGGACCCTCGCGAAAAAATGAAAATGTCCATGATCATCTGTGACATAGATATTAAGCATAATTCGTTTGACTTCTATAAATCTCCAGAAAAAATTCTTAAATAAATATTTGTACTTATTCACATGCAGTTTTCTATACTTCAGAAAATTCAATTAGCATAGGAATAAAATGGACAACTTTTTTTTATTAATTGACCATACATTTTGAAATTAATTGTTAGAGCTCGTACATATCATATATTTACATACATCTTGAAAATAACTTGTTGATTGAAGAAAAATGATTTTTAAGAATTTTTTAGGAATTAATAGAAATCAAACGGACTGTAACGGTTTACGAAGTCATGGTGACCACTAAATGGTTTTGAATCTTTACGTTACTGTATTTGTTTCCCGGAATTTTTAGCATATTTGTTTCAAATAACATTCATCCAAATAGAACAATTTGACCGTCACAAATTGAAGAAAAAAAAGTTAAATCGATATTATTTAGCACATATTAGAAATATATAAACCAATTTTCTTTTGATGCCAAAATAGTCAATACATGTTAGAGAGTACCGAAGGGACAATCCAGAGAAACTGGCAAAATAGGATACACAAGACGATGACAAACAAAACAAAATAGGATACACAAGACGATGACAAACAAAGCAAAATAGGATACACAAGACGAAGACAAACAAAGCAAAATAGGATACACAAGACGAAGACAAACAATCCAGAGAAACAGGCAAAATAGGATACACAAGACGAAGACAAACAATCCAGAGAAACAGGCAAAATAGGATACACAAGACGAAGACAAACAAAGCAAAATAGGATACACAAGACGAAGACAAACAAAGCAAAATAGGATACACAAGACGAAGACAAACAAAGCAAAATAGGATACACAAGATGAAGACAAACAAAGCAAAATAGGATACACAAGACGAAGACAAACAAAGCAAAATAGGATACACAAGACGAAGACAAACAAAGCAAAATAGGATACACAAGACGAAGACAAACAAAGCAAAATAGGATACACAAGACGAAGACAAACAATCCAGAGAAACAGGCAAAATAAGATACACAAGACGATGACAAACAAAGCAAAATAGGATACACAAGACGATGACAAACAAAACAAAATAGGATACACAAGACGAAGACAAACAAAGCAAAATAGGATACACAAGACGAAGACAAACAAAGCAAAATAGGATACACAAGACGAAGACAAACAAAGCAAAATAGGATACACAAGACGAAGACAAACAAAGCAAAATAGGATACACAAGACGAAGACAAACAAAGCAAAATAGGATACACAAGACGAAGACAAACAAAGCAAAATAGGATACACAAGACGATGACAAACAAAGCAAAATAGGATACACAAGATGAAGACAAACAAAGCAAAATAGGATACACAAGACGATGACAAACAAAGCAAAATAGGATACACAAGACGAAGACAAACAAAGCAAAATAGGATACACAAGACGAAGACAAACAAAGCAAAATAGGATACACAAGACGAAGACAAACAAAGCAAAATAGGATACACAAGACGAAGACAAACAAAGCAAAATAGGATACACAAGACGAAGACAAACAATCCAGAGAAACAGGCAAAATAGGATACACAAGACGATGACAAACAAAGCAAAATAGGATACACAAGACGAAGACAAACAAAGCAAAATAGGATACACAAGACGAAGACAAACAAAGCAAAATAGGATACACAAGACGAAGACAAACAAAGCAAAATAGGATACACAAGACGAAGACAAACAAAGCAAAATAGGATACACAAGACGAAGACAAACAAAGCAAAATAGGATACACAAGACGAAGACAAACAAAGCAAAATAGGATACACAAGACGATGACAAACAAAGCAAAATAGGATACACAAGACGATGACAAACAAAGCAAAATAGGATACACAAGACGAAGACAAACAAAGCAAAATAGGATACACAAGACGAAGACAAACAAAGCAAAATAGGATACACAAGACGAAGACAAACAAAGCAAAATAGGATACACAAGATGAAGACAAACAAAGCAAAATAGGATACACAAGACGAAGACAAACAAAACAAAATAGGATACACAAGACGATGACAAACAAAACAAAATAGGATACACAAGACGATGACAAACAAAGCAAAATAGGATACACAAGACGAAGACAAACAAAGCAAAATAGGATACACAAGACGATGACAAACAATCCAGAGAAACAGGCAAAATAGGATACACAAGACGATGACAAACAAAGCAAAATAGGATACACAAGACGAAGACAAACAAAGCAAAATAGGATACACAAGACGATGACAAACAAAGCAAAATAGGATACACAAGACGAAGACAAACAAAGCAAAATAGGATACACAAGACGAAGACAAACAAAGCAAAATAGGATACACAAGACGAAGACAAACAAAGCAAAATAGGATACACAAGACGATGACAAACAAAGCAAAATAGGATACACAAGACGAAGACAAACAAAGCAAAATAGGATACACAAGACGAAGACAAACAAAACAAAATAGGATACACAAGACGATGACAAACAAAACAAAATAGGATACACAAGACGATGACAAACAAAGCAAAATAGGATACACAAGACGAAGACAAACAAAGCAAAATAGGATACACAAGACGAAGACAAACAAAGCAAAATAGGATACACAAGACGAAGACAAACAAAGCAAAATAGGATACACAAGACGATGACAAACAAAACAAAATAGGATACACAAGACGATGACAAACAAAACAAAATAGGATACACAAGACGATGACAAACAAAACAAAATAGGATACACAAGACGATGACAAACAAAACAAAATAGGATACACAAGACGATGACAAACAAAACAAAATAGGATACACAAGACGATGACAAACAAAACAAAATAGGATACACAAGACGATGACAAACAAAACAAAATAGGATACACAAGACGATGACAAACAAAACAAAATAGGATACACAAGACGATGACAAACAAAACAAAATAGGATACACAAGACGATGACAAACAAAACAAAATAGGATACACAAGACGATGACAAACAAAACAAAATAGGATACACAAGACGATGACAAACAAAACAAAATAGGATACACAAGACGATGACAAACAAAACAAAATAGGATACACAAGACGATGACAAACAAAACAAAATAGGATACACAAGACGATGACAAACAAAACAAAATAGGATACACAAGACGAAGACAAACAAAGCAAAATCACAACACAATATGCATTGGACACCAACATACGCAAACAAACACAAATAACGTAAATAAGACATGAGCCTTCCTACAAACAACTTGAAGTAAAGACGATCCGAACATTGTTTTTATGCGGAAATCGTAATGGACATCAAAACAGGGAACTTAGAACCTAAAAACCATAATAGGACAACACAAAAAACAAAACTAAAATCAATTAGAACTGGAAAACATACAAATGAGGATGTCGTTTCAGGGACCAATGCTCTCTCTATATAACAAAATATTTGTGATATCATGAAATCGGATAGTTGTTCCCGTTTTACTATATAAAAGCAAACATATAATGTCTTGTTATAGAAAAAAGGCACAATCCGATTTCATGTCATCACAAATATTTTTTCCACGTTATTAACGTTATTTTCATTTTTAAGTCAAAAATATATTTCTGCCCCCCCCCCCCCCCCCCCCCCAAATGGAAAGATATTACTACTAAATATATTTAATTAATCATAATATAATTTGCTTACATTTTTTTTGTACATATTAAGAAAAATCACAGCAATCCGATTTCATGTCATCACGAATATTTTTTTCCACGTGATTAACTTTATTTTCATTTTAATGTCAAAAATATAATTTATTATGTCCTAAATTAAACAAAAAATGATACGATATTAAAATTAAATATGTTTAATTAACCATAAAATACTTTTGTTTACATATCAAGAAAATTCACAGTTAAACTGATTCACTTACTAATACACTAAAATTACCTACTATATAATTTTTTTTTGCGCATTAATGCATGACGTGTTTCCTTGTCTATTAATCCTGATGATGGATATCAGAGCCTCAAGACTAATTACTTTTGTGGTTTATATAAGTGCTGGAAACATAGCAAAAAAGGTATTTAACAAGACATTTTCTCAATGACAGTTAATATACATACATACATATATATATATTTCTAGAGACCTATAGCTACCCAACGTTCGATGACGTACATTGTGTGGGAAAACACTAGAGAATTTTACTAAAAATAACAAGAAATGTGTGTTTTCTGTAAAGTTTTACATATGAAGGTGAAAAGGACATACTAAATATATCATCTGAATGATAGAGATCACGTGTCCTATTAAAAAAAAACCATATAAATTATAAATTTATTAAGTCATAATTTATATCGTTGTCAATTATGTTGTTCTTTTTGTTGGTAGCAATAAAAAAAATCATGCAAACAAGGGATTACTTGTAGCAAGTCAGGTCGACATCCAATTGATATATTGAATTGCCATCTGGGCAATTGATTTTGAATAGAACAAAAACAATCATATTATTTCAATATGGTCACTCTTAACGATACTTTAGAGTAAATGGTAATATATGTATGGAAAAACTGATGAAAGCAATCACCATATTATCAGTAAATCATATACATCCAAAAGCATGTAAATGTAACCAGCGGTTTTTTATATGAATTTGTTTTTCTTTTTCTTATGCATTTTATGGTCCATAATATGGATTCATTTAAGTTTATATATTTGATATATTCAATAGAGACCAAGAAAACAGTATAATTGAAGAATAAAAATACGCATAATAAATCTAAATAATGAAAATTATTTTTAAATTCAATTTGTTATCAATGAGCAATGTTATGACAATGGAAATTTATTACACCTGTAGTGGAATATATACTTAATACCATTTTAATTTTCATGATCGACACATTTTTAGAAGTACACATTGTACTTTTAATAAGACAATCAGTATTCATTTCCAGTCACTACAAAATAAAACTCCTACATTTTACTGTCAAACTTTGAATACGTTTGAATACAATTCGTCATTCAGAGCAGGTAAATCGTAAAATAAGTCCGTAACCACAAAAACAACAAAGAGATATGGAGGAATATAGCCACACCATGCTTCCAGATTATCAGAAAAAATCGAAAAGATTAGTTTTAGATGATTTTATTTGGATCACTATCAACATCGCAAATGGTCAATTCGGTTTACTACGTTTCTTTGCAACAAAACTCTGAAAGAATAATTTCCAACAATGCAATGCATATTGATTACTAACATAGCAAATTTAATATATACATTTGTAGGTATGAAGTTATACAATCAATCTATGTGTATATGTGTCACCATTGTGCAACACCATTATACCAATAACAGTATTGTACTAAAATTACTACACAAGACAATACCACGTGATAAAAATGACAACCATATTGAGTCATCCATCAAAACAACGGTGTGTCTATACTATGAACAATGCGAATTTTCTTATCATTGTTTTGCATGAAAATGTTTGATATAAAATTAATTTGGAGTCTATTATTCCTGTTTTTCATTTTCAAGGTAAGTTAATTTAATTTTATCATATTGACTGACACTGGATTTTGATTTTTGCCGATGCTGCTACAATCAATAAAGGTAGACCATTATAGGGTATCTCTGTCTGAGCGCCAGATATTAAACAAATAAAAATACATTTGTTATTTAGTATATCAGTATACATCGGGGTAGAGGTTTCTTCCATACTGCATGTTTTGTTTGCTTTCATATATTTTGCATAAATTTCTTAATTATATATACTTTTTTGTATATCTAATATCAATTTATGCTATGATTGGAAAACTAGTTAACTATAAAATCTGATAATCCTAGAGCATGTTTATATTACTTGAGATGATTCAAATTTAGAATGGTTACACATTCATATCATGTTCAAGGTTGACTTACGACAGGTTTATTGCTATAATAGTCAGACCATGAAATTGTGAACTGAATAGATAAATCAGTGGACAACATCCGATATATTTTGTTTTTAATAAGACGAAAAGCAAAACATACCACATTGGCCGTTATATTGTCTGTCCTTCTATTCACGAATTCTGATTACCCCTTTGGTATCTTCAAACTCTTCTTTTTATGCATTTATCCATCGCAGAATCGTAGAAACATTGGCAAAATACTATCACTAACACATCTAAATGTACATTATATTTTTTAACTTAATCGTATGGCACACTTTTTTTACACTTTGCTTTATTGTTTTTATTGTTTTTATTTTTTGTCTTATTGTTTTTTTTTTGAAGGAAGAGTTGATGATGTGTTTCTTTGTTAAGTGTATTTTGCCTTCACTTACTAAAGATGTCTGTTATAATGCAATTTCCATTGATGATTTTTCTTTTGACTTTGTGAATTAATTCAGTACTTTACAGGAGTGGTCAAAGAAGGCATATTTCAGAACACCATAAGTTACCGAATTTATCAAGCAAGGTGGTCATAATATATAGAACTTTGCTGACCTAGAATGACACAACTAGTCCCCTTTATGATGATCACAATAAAATGAGTCTGAATACCTTAACAAGTTTATCACATAATTCCACTGAACTTACGGAAATGAAAATTTGAAAGTACTAACAGTTTAATTGTAAATCTAAATCCCAGTTTTATGTATTAAAGCATTTTGACATCTAGATAAGATATCTAATTTAGTGCACATAACATTTCTGGAATAACTTTCATCGTGTACCGTCATAATCAAAAGAGTTTGAAGATTCCAAAGAGGTAATCAGAATCCGTATATCGAAGAAGTACAGACAACACAATGGCCAAAAAAAAAAATACAAAAGGACAAACAACGATCAATTTAAGTGCTAAAACAACAATATATAGCAATAAAATCCACCAGGCATGACTCAGGTAAGAAACTATCTTGTAGGCCAAGTGTGACAATGAAATTTTCAAATGTTGGCCAGGTGAGACTAAACCCATATAACCCTATAAAGCATACACATAAAACTAAAGATCGAGTAACACGAACCCCACAACATATTGCAAAGCTAAATAATTTAAAAGTCTTCATGTATAAGGGATAAACTATATTTTTAATAACTATCCACATTTCGTTACTACATTTTCATACTAGTCCAATGGTATATTAAGTTATTTTTAGTTAACAGTAAAATATCTTAGAACATGGAGTCTTTAAAGAAAAAAAAATCCAGTAGATTTGTTTGAACATTTTCCATTTTTTTTTTTAAAGAATAACGGATTATCATTTGAACTTAATATTTTCCAACGAAACTTAATTGTAGTGTTAAAGGACCAAATATTACACACAAACTACCTCAAGTGATAATGTATTATGATAATTATATAAAAAAAAGTTCTCTTTGTAAGACCCTTTACTAAACTTAACATTGATCTTGGATGACACAATTAAACTTTTAACTGATTTAACCTACAATTTCCAGCATGTATTCCCACAGAACTGACCCCAGTTAACACCTTGATACATATAATTGAATAAATATTCTAATTAATTATTCCCGCTCAGACAAATATCTAAATTATGACACTTTTGATACATAGGAAAATGACGCCATAATATAATATGTGATTTTCCTTAAATAAATAGATCGAACATGGCCAGACAACAATGTCATTTACCACATCAGGATTTATTACCATGATATATTCAAATTAGCAAACTGTCGAAATCAATTGGATCAAATTAAATATAAAAAGGAAATCAACAAACAAACATGATAAAATAAACTAGTGATCATATGTGCTTGGAAGATACTTTCTAAAGATAAAGTTGGACTTGCAGATTGCATTTGCAATTTATATGTGAATTTAAAGAAATAGCAGTTGGTTTCTCCATCTAATGCAATTTGTCATATAACAAAAATAACACACACGTATTATGTTTTGATTTTAATATTAACGTTTTAAATTAGTGTTGCATACACTGGTAGAAATATATTACTCTTACTATACAACATTACTACCTCAATGGTACAGTCGTAAGCGCGCTCGCCTCCAGTGTGGAAGACCCATGTTCAGGTGAAGCCAAATACTGTAAAACAATTATCTTTACTTCTTCATACCAGCACTCAGGAGAAAGAGAAAAGACTGTTTTACTGTGAATCAGAATTATGTGTTCGAATGGAGCTGCATATTTATATCTTCCTACGAACTATTGTTTTCAGTGAGATGGTACACAGCAGGTACTCCCATAATCTCATCTCAAGTACAAATTGATAACTTGGCGTTAAATAGAAGCTAATTGCTCGTTCAATTGCTCATTTATTCACCATTTCAAATAATAAATGTCCATGAAGTTTATAATTGACTGAAAGAGTGGAATAAAAAGTGGTGATCCATTTGATATCAGAATGAATGAAATAACAAACCGTCATGTATATGTGTTTTATCCATTTTGCCTCTGATTCTAGAACTGTTTCTATGATTTTGCGATTAGATTTCAGAACTGTTTCGACAGTGTTGTCCTTTTTTTCTTCATTTTATTATAAATTAATTTGATGTGTTTAAGAGATTTTGATTGGTTAAAAAATTGATGTTATTTTCCATAGACAAAATTTTTAACCGGAAGTCACATGTTGGGGTCTCAATTGGGAAATTTTGTATTTTTAATTCTTTTTAAGCAATTATTATCCGACAAGATGTTTTTAGAACAAGAAAAAAGTTCATTAGGAATTAATTTATAAGGATTTATCACAATTTTGTGTTCGGTTCATTCGAAATAAACTAAAAAATGTGGTACACACCCTTGCGTAACACGCTTCGCGGGTTACACAGTGTGTATCACATTTTTTAGTTTATTTCTTCATGAACCGAATTTTTTTTAGATCAATCCTTAAATGAATTAGTCATAATCTTTACAATTATTCCCACTATCAAAAAAATGAAACGATATTTTATTAACTGAATAGTTAAACGCCTCCGTCGGGTTACATTAAAACGCGAATTGTATTCAACAAGAACAAGGGATTGCGACATAAATTATGCAATATTCTTTTCAAGCTGTCACCCTGTTATGACGATTACATCGGTAATTTTTTTTATCTAAAGATAATGTGACCGTATGTCGGCAGAAATAATTGTAGTCATTAATGTATTTATTGTTAAGGTAAAAATAAAGTTCATATTGAATTGCCTTAAAAGATGTTTTCTACTATGATCTTTCTACCGCATACACATATAGTGTGGTGTTTGTCGTAAATAATCGGCGAAGGAGGAAACACATATGTAGTGTCAAAATGTTATCAGCTAAGAGTACTGATCGTGTGTATGCTATATGTCGTCTGTGAATAAAGGGGCACATGTGTAGTGTTACACTATTATCAGTTAAGGTTTACTGATCATGTGTATGCTATAGGTCGTAAATGAAAGAAGAGGCACATACGTAGCATTTATCTGCTTTAAAAAAGGAGTGCTGATCATGTGCAGTTTGGTTTGGGAGGGGTGGTCTGTGAAGGAAGAGTAGCATATATAGTGTTTATCTGGCATGTCGAGAATGCTGATCATGTGCAGTATCAGGGTCATCTGTGAAAAAGAGAGACACAGATGTAGTGAGTCAAGAGTGCGGATCATGTGTAGGCTAGGGGGAGGGGGGTCTGTGAAGGAAGATATATAGATGTAGTGAGTCAAGAGTGCGGATCATGTGCAGTCTAGGGGGAGGGGGGTCTATGAAGGAAGATATACAGATGTAGTGAGACAAGAGTGCGGATCATGTGCAGTCTAGGGAGAGTCTGTGAAGGAAGATATACAGATGTAGTGAGTCAAGAGTGCGGATCATGTGCAGTCTAGGGCGAGGGGGGGTCTGTGAAGGAAGATATACAGATGCAGTGAGTCAAGAGTGCGGATCATGTGCAGTCTAGGGGGAGGGGGATCTGTGAAGGAAGATATACAGATGTAGTGAGTCAAGAGTGCGAACATGTGCAGTCTAGGGCGAGGGGGGATCTGTGAAGGAAGATATACAGATGCAGCGAGACAAGAGTGCGGTTCATGTGCAGTCTAGGGGGAGGGCGGTCTGTGAAGGAAGATATACATATGTAGTGAGACAAGAGTGCGGATCATGTGCAGTCTAGGGGGGGTGGTCTTTGAAAAAGAGACACAGATGTAGTGAGTCTAGAGTGCGGATCATGTGCAGTCTAGGGGGAGGGGTGGTCTTTGAAGGAAGATATAGTGTAGTGGTTTGACTGTACTGGTCACGTGTAGTCTAAGGGCAGTGTGTGATGAGAAAGAAACAGGTGTAATGCGTCAAAGATATTGATCATGTGCTCTCTAAGGATCAACGCCTGTATAGTGTTTATCTCTTATAAGGAAGGAGGGCTGTCCATATGCAGTCTATGGGCAGTATACGAAGGAAGAGATACATATTAAGTCTTTATCTGTTATAAGTAAGGAATGCAAATCAGCAGTCTTTGGTCAGCATGACTTCAATATCACCATGACATGCCAAACAGTAAAATCATTGCAACGCCGTGATGTTTGTTCCTACTCAACTCTCTAAGCTTTTCCAGTGGCAGACACAATTCGTTGTCTCGGTTGTACCATTCACCCATCTCTTTGTATATTGTTTTATATATTGTTGAACTCATTCTCGTCTGACATATTTTCCGCTGGACATTACGCATCATTCTATTCTCTCTAAGGCATAGCAAGCCTTCATACGTTAGGAGATAATAGACTCAAAACAAAAAAACAAAACAAATCAAAAGCCAAAAAGGGATACGCTTACACCGCATATTCGAAATCATACCGGTGTTACATACTCATTTTTCCGGGGGGAAAAATGAGTATATACTAGTTTTTCCCCCGGAAAGATCAGTATATACTCATCTTTCCCCCTGATTTTTAGGGGGGAAATCTGAGTATATACTGAAGTTTCCCCCTCATACTCAATTCTCCCCCTTTGCACTGATAGACTATGCAAGGGCAATAACTCCTATAAGGGGTCGACCCTATGGAGACTTTTGTAGAGCTTTTGATGCTGAAGAAGGAAGATCACCTCTATTTTTCTCTATATGTAATACACCACCAGAACCCCCCTGGATTCGCCAATGGTTATCTACTAATTTATTCTTAAGAATTTCAACTGTTTACAGTACACCGAGACACAACATAATTAGTTTTAAACTAAACAAACTATTTTGTGGTAGCTTGTTTGTTTGTAATCGATCATTTTAAATAAAGATCAGTAACTATAGAATGGCAGTGTCCATCAATGACGCATAACTATGAATGATACAATTATTAGTTCTACTGTCAGAGTGTGGATTTGTTTTACCGAACATAATTATACCAATTTATCATATTATGTTCATTTCAAATGATGAACTAAACGGTAACAGTATTCTCTAAATTAAACTACTACTATGAGGGGGGAAGGACCCTTTTGAGGACTCCGGGATGGTGTTTTTTTAAGCTCGAGAATTCGGGATTGACCATTTCGGGATTCGGGATTGAAATTTTATTATATTCGGGACTTCTGGATTTCAAGTTTTTTAGTTCGGGACTAAGGGGATTTCAAGTTTTTTAGTTCGGGGTTTCGGGGTCAGACCCCCTCCTAACCCCCTCTACTATATCAGCACAACTATTTTTTGCTTCGTTTCATGATCAAATTATTATAAAATTGAGCCATCTTGATAAATGCGTTTGTCTCCATCTTTTTTGATTGATCTACCGAAATGGTAGCACTATAATACCATATTCACACGTATTCCGGATTGAAACTGAATCATTAGATCGAATTTAAATCCGTTATAATTGTCGAATCGGATTTGAAATCAGTTAGCGTTCGCATATGGTCAACCAATGCGTAATTGTTCGTCTGCATTGAATTTATCTGTGGTTTACATAATGACTAGAAATTGTACTGAGGGATCTGGTGTTTGTTTAGATCGGATGAGGGATTTTTTCCGATTCGTCAACAAATGGTCATCAGGAGACATTGGAAACATTGTTAATTTTTCAATAATCTTTTTTCAAGAAACACTGAAGCGATGGTATGGAAACGTGATTTGTATGTTCATTTTAAGGTCCTTGACAGGTCTTGTTACTTTTTGAGCCCATCGGAAATTCAAAATCGTTGCCAGCGGAGGTCAAAGTTTGCTTTGAAACCATATGTAAAGCAACATTTTCATGGTCTACTTGGAAAACACTGAACAGAATTTAACCACACTTGGCAGAGGTGTTCATTATTATGTCCTACGCAAGTGTTGTTACTTTTCATGCCGATTCGTTAAAAAATTAATAAAAGAAGAATGTGTCCGAGGACACGGAGTTCTCCGCTTTCAGCTAAGTGGGCCTAACTTCCAAGCCGTATATGGGATCTGGCTGCAATTGAACCTGACCTGCATATTATGGTTGTAAACATTGTCTTGAAATTTCAGAGTCCTTTACAGGTGATAATGGTTTTTATGCCGATCGGAAATTCAAAATGGTCGACAGCGAAGGTCAAAATTGCTTTGAAAATCTATGAATAACATTTTCGTAATCTCATTGAGAACCACTGAACATAATTTAACCAATTTAACTTTGAGGGTGTTCACTATGAGGTACTACACAAGTGTTGTTTCTTTGGTGCAGATCGATAGGAGACTTTCTGATTAATCGATTTTCAAGAACCACTGAAGGCATTGTCGGGGGAAATTTATTAAAGTAGTCGTCCTCCTCACTACCTTTCTCATCCTTCCTCTCCATCCTCTTCCTCACTGCCTCTCTCTCTCCTTCTTCTCCATCCTCCTCCTCACTACCTCTCTCCCTCCTTCCTTCCCATCCTCCTCCTCACTATCTCTCTCCCTCCTTCCTCTTCTCTACTTCTCTCCCTCCTTGCTCTCCTCTTCTTACTACCTATCTCCCTCCTTCATCTCAATCCTCCTCCTCACTACTTCTCCTCCCTCATTCCTTTCCATCCACTTCCTCACTACCTATCTCCCTCCTTCCTCTCAGTCATCCTCACTACCTCTCTCCCTCCTTCCTCTTTTCTACTTATCTCCCTCCTTGCTCTCCTCTTCTTACTACCTCTCTCCCTTCTTCCTCTCATTCCTACTCACTGCCTCTCTCCCTCCTTTCTCTCAATCCTCCTCCTCCCTCTCCATCCACTTCATCACTATCTCTCTCCCTCCTTCCTCTGAGTCATCTTCTTCCCCTCCTTCCTCTCAATCCTCCTCACTACCTCTCTCTCCTTTTTCTCCATCCTTCTCACTACCTCTCTCCCTCCTTCCTCTGGCATCCTCCTCACTACCGCTCTCCTTCCTTCCTCTCAATCCTCCTCACTACTTCTCTCCCTCATTCCTATCTATCCTCCTCACTACCTCTCTCCCTCCTTCCTCTCAGTCATCCTCACTACCTCTCTCCCTCCTTCCTCTCAGTCATCCTCACTACCTCTCTCCTTCCTTCCTCCCAGTCATCCTCACCACCTCTCCATCCTTCATTCCTTTCAATCCGCCACCTCATTACCTCTCTTCTCTTTCCTGTAATATTATCATCCACCTCATTACCTCTGTCTTTCTTCCGTCTCCATCCTCCTTATTAACTCTTCCTAATTACCTTCTCCGTATACTTTTCTCCTCCGTCGTCATCATCATCCTCCCTATTACCTCCTCCTCACTACTTCTCTCCTCCTCGTTTACCTTTATCACTTCGTCCTTTCTATCCTCTTCCTTCAAATCTCCTCTTCAATACCTGTTTCACTACTTCCTCATCATTATCCTCCTCACTATCTCCATCCTTTTCCATATTGACTCCCTCCCTAATTCCTCCCCGTCATCCTCCTTATTTTATACCTCTAGTATCTCTCCTTCCTCTCCATCGTCTTTTTACCATTCTCCCTCCGTCCTCTCTATCCTTCTCTTTATATTCCTTCCTTCCTGCCCTCTTCCTCATACCTGTCAGCTGTGCCTTCCAGCACTTAGCAAACTTGAGTTTTTCTCACTTGCACTAAGGAAGATCGCTTTATCACTCAAGTGTTTTTCCCATCCTTTCCTCCTACCTCCTTATCCGTTCTCACTCCATGTTCATGCTTGCCTTAGTTATTACTATTATCATTGTTGATACCCTCTTTCGTCCACATTTAACTATTATGTCTTCCACCATATACATGAATATAAGTGTACACAAGAAAAACCCTATTAAAAAAGGAGAGGGGAGAAACTAGTATGGGGGGAAAAATGAGTATGGGTTAACACATACTTGGATTTCCGGGGGGAAAATTCAGTATATACTCATTTTTCCGGGGGGGAAATCTCAGTATATACTCATTTTTC
This sequence comes from Bathymodiolus brooksi, assembly GCA_963680875.1. Lineage (NCBI taxonomy): Eukaryota > Metazoa > Mollusca > Bivalvia > Mytilida > Modiolidae > Bathymodiolus > Bathymodiolus brooksi. Next base: position 64,471,937 of record OY804575.1, read on the forward strand.
CGGGGAGAAAAATGAGTATGGGGGAAAAATGAGTATGTAACACCGGAACTAAACCTTTTATATATAATGTGAAAAAAACAACAAAAACTAATTGATGTCCTATCATACGGACGGACCAGTGATTATAGCCAGAAATTTAATCCAAAAAATATAGACGGATCGTCTATATGACTTTCCTAAATGTTTGGCCAATATCATTGTAATTGAATTTAGACAATAACAACATCATAGGGAAAATATCCTCTTACGTTGTATGACTTGTATCAGATCCTATTATCATTGTGCTTTGGACAATACAATATGTAAAAACTAACAACATCATAACAAGCGTGCTTCGTAACTTGTTGACACTCTTCAGTCCTGTTCCTCACCTTTTGAGTTAAGCCATGGTCTTCACTTTTTGACAATGTCAAGACTTGTTATTTTTCTTTTCACAATGTCCAGTCATGTTCTTCACCTTTTGACAATGTTAAGTCGTGTTATTTTCCTTTTCACAAAGCTAAGCCGTGGTCTTCACCTTTCGTCAATGATAAAGCCCAGTTGTTTTACCTTTTGATAATATAAAGTTATGTTACTTAATTTTGTCAATGTGTCATACCTTAACAAATATATGAAATATTTTGTTTTTGTTACTTGATAGTTTGCATTCATTAATACTTTCTACGATTATTAATCAAACTCAACAAGGACCATACCTCTTCACAATGTACCTCGTCGTCGGTGATTCGAGTCTGATATCAGCCTTGGGTAAAACGAGGATGACTATATCCATATCTACAATGTACTAACAACATACTGTATTAAATAAATATTTACAACAGTTTAATTGGTCATAAGTAGCAGGGACCGTTGTGGTCGTGATTGTATGGTAGTTGGATTTACAACTATCTGTGCAATCAATGCCTATAACCACTAAAGTTGTGGGTTGGAATCCCGCTCGTGGCGAGGTGTTCTCTAAGCAAAATTATATGATAAAGCTTGTCAGTGATTTTCAACAAATATGTTGTTTTCACCGGGTATTCCCGTTTCCTCCACCAATAAAAATGACCGCCATAATATAACTAAATATTGTTAAACACCATAACCCTAACCCTCATAAGAAACAAATATAACATTAAGTGGAAATTTTCGTTGCGGTTTCAAATCCGGTTTTCAGACATCTCAGAATTCTTGAATTATTAATTTTACAACACGAGGAGGATTGGGGTTCCTTTGATCGATTTAACCCCGCCAATTATTTTGGGCCAGTCTCAATCCAGGACATAGATTACGAACATAATATGTCTTTGTCTTGTTTGTGCTCAACTGGTTTGAGATTAGAAGCTGTTGTTAGTTTCGTTGATATTAGTAGAAGTATTGACCATTACGGTTTAATTTTTCTTTTGATGAACGATTCCTAATCACGGTAGAAGCTATAACACTATGACATATATATACAGAAATGTAAACTTTAAAGGATTTACTATAGGAACACAAGCTGTCAATGTCATTGAAGACAACTACCAAAGACGTTTTATTGTCCCTGCTAGCAATCTTTACACTAAACTGCTAACTATATTGAACTATCAATTTGTTCGTTACAGTTATTAATAGATAACTTCTTTTTGTGGTAAGCATAACCTTCAACAGTAGGCCAAGTTTACACTGATACACAATATCACAAAGTTTTGAAATCCATTCTAAGCATACCTCATATAAATATTCAAATTAACTTTATAATTATGGGTAAAACGAACTGTTCATAGTCAAAAACGTTTATAAGGGTTTTTGAAAACCATTAAAAATACCCTACAAGTGTTAAATAATAAATCTTTTGTAAATACCAACTTTATTAATTACAGTACATTATATAATACATTAAATAGGTCAGAAAATAGTTAGTTAAATTGTTACCTTGCTACGATAATATAAATAAAAAGGTAGATATTTAATTTAGTGCACAGTGCATTTCCGGAATGACCGTCATCACATGGGCTCCGAGTCATAAGATTGGAAAGCCAAATAAGGTCAAATTCATCGACAACATATAAACCAAAGGGCTTAAACAGGATACCAAAAATCGGTTAAGGCCACCTTGCCCTCAGGAAGGTTCAAATTAGTTTAAATAAATTACATTATTTAGGAAAAATAACCATGTTATGACAATGACATTTATTTTAATTTCTTATAAGTTATACAGTATTTTTCTTGACGGATGCTTTGTGGTTATATGTTATCCTATTAATTTAATGTATTTTGTTTACGAAATTAATATATTCTATTCTATCTTTTATACGATAAGCTAACACAATTACCGTATGCTTGTTATTAATGTTTACCTTTGCCATTTCGACTTGTCTTGATTTTGTGTGCTATGACTGTTGTTGTATATTTACAATATAATACATGTAATTGGAGTGCATTCTGTTTTCCAATATAAATACCTAATTGTATTGCAAAATATTCCTTTCTTCCTGGCAGGTGAGGAGTACGCATACCAGCTGATATGATATCGTCTAACATGTTCTCAAGATAATAGTTTTCTTTACTGCATAAACTGACATAATTTTCAACCTTTGGCATAATATTCAATTTCTGACATAATCTTCAACCTTTGGTATAATCTTTAATCTCTGACATAATCTTCAACCTTTGGTATAATCTTTAATCTCTGACATAATTTTTAACTCTGACATGATCTTTAACCACTGACATAATCTTTAATCTCTGACATAATCTTTAATCTCTGACATAATCATTAACCTATGACATAATATTCACCCTATTACATGATCTTCAATCTATGGCACAATCTTAAACTTGTTGAAGGCGGTCAGTGTTTGGTTGAAGTATATCTATAAAACAACTCACTTATAAATCGGTGCCAACACCTATAGGAATGTCATTTTTCAAAAGGAATGGCATTTCTTAAACCATGTTATGTTGGTCGTCAACACTGTTATGCCATCGCACAGTTTGGCTGTCTCAACTGCTTGCATACCTTTACAGTAAGAATTATATGTTTAACCTTCGAATAAAGAACTGGAAAGAAAAGTGGTTTTTTTTTAACAAACATGTGTATACGTATTGCACTGAAGTAAAAACAAGTGTTAGAACACTAGTAATAGTACACAGATATATACTTTTATGGGCGGACATACTTTGTCTAGAATTGTTTTACATAAAAATACAAAATAACAACAAACTACAGAAATTGACTTGGTGAAATCTAATATGTGGGAAAAATCGAAAATCATTGAAAAAAATATGAATGCCTATTCTGACGGCTTGACACATACTAGTACACTATATAAGTGGCGAAATTAAACTAACTTCATGAATCACATTCTCTCCCTACACAAAATCCCAATTCAAACGTATGTATCCAATATAGGTCTCTCTATTCGTTTCTGAAATAACCTTCATCAGTTACGCTCACAGACAAAAGTAAAACAAATGGCCTAAACAGTATAGCCAAAGTCGCTAAGGTCACATGTGCTTCAGGGATGATAAATTATGACATTAGTTACGTTCCATCGAATACATTGAACTGCTTTTATTAAATAGTAGATATGAATATATGTCCTTAATTCCATTGTAGAGTATATCATGTAGTGGAATTGTTGAAATCCGACTTCTGAAGTACATCAACTCAGGTGGAGTGGGGTCTAATGGCCACTGCTGTGACGGTAGGGGACCATTTTGCTTCAGTGACTGTGATCATCAATTTAAAATATGCATCGATAATGCTGATGGGTAAGGTATATTTTACTCATGACTTCAATATGTACTTAATAGTTAAAATTCGAATATGAACCTATTTGTGCTGAATTTTGCAAACATAATATTCTTATCAAAATTTGATATATGATTGATTGATTGATTGATTTCTGCTTAACGCCAACTTAAGCAATATTTCCGCTATATCGTGGTGTGAAACTGAACTGCATTAAAAGGATAAAAACACATTTTAAAATTATAGATATTATGAAATCAGCGATTAATGTTCATCAATTACACAAAGATAAAAGATTGAGCAGGTGGTCCGAAAGGACAAACAGTTCCTGCTCTACGAGTTGCATCCGTCGTGCTTTTCTTGTTACAAAACCATTGATAAGTCATAAATGAGCAAAAGACTGGATTGTGATTATGACAAACCAAACGGAACCATACCTGTGATCATTTGTGACGGTTAGCCAAGTCCTGGCTAATTCCACTTACCATAACCAAAATTAAATGAAATATTACTTTTGAATGCCCTGGTTATCTTGGTTACTAGTACGCTCAACATAATTCTTGTTTATTTCAGACCAGACAACATAAACTCTTGTCCTTACTACAGAAGAGATTCAGGAGAATTAGTTAATAGTAATACAGTGACGTTTGGCACATCTATAGCTGGACTTAAGAATCCAATAAAGATACCATTTGATTCATGGCCTGTAAGTTCAAGAATGCTCACAAGAAATCGAGGATCATGGAGCATTTCCCTCTAATAACAATTTTCATTATTTTTTTCAGCTTGCATGTCAAAATCTTTTACATGTTAAAATATAAAGCAATATTCTTTTTCTAAGAAATTAGAGTTACTGGATCGTCTCAATCATGAGATATGAAGGTGTACTTGTTGTCCAAACTTGTGTTCTCTGAATTAGTGTGTGTTTATGTTTCAAGGTATTATTTGAAATGACATGTTCGTTATGATTTTTGTATTATTTCGTAAATTTCAACGTAACATTTTCTCACTCTTTGCTTATATCTATCAAATGAAAAAAATAAAAACAAATTAATGCCGTCACAACAGTTCCAAAATCAATCTTAAATACAGAAGGTAAAGTCGATACCTCTAATACATATATACATTACATGGACTGGTAGACGGACGTCAATAAAACATTATTGCAGAAAATCCAGTAAATATCTTATTGCAGACTTATAAGCTCATGTTAAAAAATGTGATCATTTACACATTTACACCTCAGCACTCTGTATTTGATTTCTTCGACACAGGGAGAACTTAAGTTAAAGGTTGACGTATGGGATGTGGATGATAATAGTCATGATCATGTTGATTTTCTAAGTGGAGTATTTGGTTTGAAGGCATCGAGATCAGCAACTACTGCTGCCGTCACAGCATTTCAGATCAGAAAACGAACATTGTAAGTATTTGAAGCATTTATAATTTAGCCGAAGGTCAAGAAACATAGTAAATTGGATTAGTAGGGTTTTTTTTTTTTTAATAATAACACAATTGCAACATGTTTATTCCCCTTATTTTCTTAGAACAAGAGCAAGTAGTAAGAAAACGTGTTTGGCACATATGTAAACTCTTCTAAGAAACTTTTTTCTGTAAAATCTGAAATAACATATCAATATACTGTTTCCGCCTTGTACTTTGACCTATATTTATACAAGAGACAAACACTTGATTATGGAAATTCAAATTTGGATAAATTTCATATGATTATTAATTCTGATTTCAAATATTTCCCATTAATATTTGTATTGTCGAAGCCAGAAATTCTGACAAAAAAAAAGGTTGCATATTCATAAATATGCAGTAAACATGCATAAATGTTAATAAATTGGTCATTTCAACAACTTTTATACATTACTTAGGTTAACATACAATGTAAAAGTGTACTGCGATGCATTTTATTATGGAGAATATTGTGATACATTTTGTAAAGCAGCAGACGATGAATTTGGTCATTACACGTGCGACACTACCACGGGATCTTTCATTTGCGATGAAGGTAAATACAATATAGTAAAAACTCAGATAGTTTAAACACAATATGCAATTTCTTTTCCATTATCGACACTATATATTCTATATAATGAAATACATGTTAGATAATACCGAAGGGGCAATTAAAATTGGACAATCCAGAAAAAAACTGACAATATAAGGTACACTAGACGAAGGAAAGCAGAACAAAAACACACCACTATACGCAAATAAACACAAATAACGTAAATAAGACATGAGCCCCCCTACAAAGGAAAATCACAGTGTGAGAGGAGATTGCATTTGGCATGTGAAATAAGTGGAATTTAAAACAAAAATTTACTTTAAGTAAATCTCAGTTCCTATATACATGTGTAGCAATTGGTGTTTAAACTTTGTTCTGCAGTAGTAGTTTTACGATATAAATCGGTTGTAAGAACAAAATATATCTCTTCGACGCAATGACAATATTGGATTAGGCACAACGTTTTAACTGAATGTGAAAATAGTCACTTAAAATTATACTTCCATCAATATTTTACATTTATTACGTTTACTGAAATATGAGTATGAGAGAAAGGAAATAATTAGTGGGGAAAACGTGAAATGCTTTAGCATTGCCCTACGTATTCCTGAGGGAAAAATATAGTAAATATTAACAAGTGTATTTCGGATCTCATATGTTTCTGATTATTTATTTTTATCTCCTTATTAAAAGATGAAATTAACTAGATATGGTAGTTACATCAGAACATATGTATTGTAAAATATTTGGTGTGATACCAAAAGTAAGATATTTCCGGAAATCTTATTATTAGATCTTTAATATTAGATATGATATTTATTGTTTATTTTGTTACTAAAATTGAGTTTTAACTTCTTCGTTAAAAGAAAATGTGCAAGTAAATGTGCTTGTTTATTTTTTTTCTAAAATTGAGTTTTATCTGATTTGAGAAAAAAATGTGCAAGTAAATGTGCTTGTTTATTGTTTTTCCTTAAATTGAGTTATCTTATTTGAGAAAAAAATGTGCAAGTAAATGTGCTTGATATCACAATACACAGCACTATTGCGAAATAAAAAAAAGTTCGTGTATAAAACATCTTTCCCCATTATCTATGGTGATATATTTTTATACACATATATCAATTTGAAGTTTCTGGTCGTACAGACGTTACCCGCGATGTTGGTGACACTTGACGTTACACATAATTAACATTGAAAAGAACGTTTTGAGTCTTCTTTTTCATTTTTTCTTCTTCCTTATTTGTGTTTGCATACCGTGGGTTTGGTTAGGATGGAGGTGGTGTGGGTGTGTTTTGATGTATTTTTCTTTATTTCGGAATTTCACTTTTTGTTTTTATTGATTTTTGTTTTATTTTGGCTTGCTTGTATATATTTGTTTTGTTGGTGTTTTCCTTTAGGTGTTTATTTCAATGTTTGTTTGTTTGTTTGCTTATTTATTTCGTTTGTATTCCCTTTTATTTATTTATTGTTTATGTTATGTGACTGTACTTTATCATTTTTTCTTCGAAAGTATATCTTGCTCTAAAACGAGATTATCATATTCTGTTTGTTTATTGATTGATTGTATACGTTGTATTCTTGAAAATTTCTCGTAATATCTTATGTATAATCTAGTGAAATTATAATTAAAATAATTCAGTTCACATTTTTAATTTTCATATTTATATATTTCGCGATTTTTTTTAACTATTATATAATTATAGTTTCTACAATGCACACATTCTTTTTTGCATTGCTTGTTCAAAAATGACACACACAAATTAAGGTCATGAATTCATTTTTAACTAGGGTCACTTGAGTAAGCGGAAACACATCGTTATTTTTTCAGGTTTGGTATATTTTTGTATTTTGTTTTCGCTCTTTTGTTTGTTGTTTTTCAAGTTTTGATATCGTTTGTTTGTTTTTAGCTTCGCTTTTTTTAGTTGTTGTTTATTTGTTTTAATTTTAATAGAAAACTATAGAAAAATATGGAAGTAGCGCGACGTTAAACTTATTTTGCCGTCGATAAGAAAAAAACGTTTACTGGACAAATTGGGTAACCTTCTACAATTTTACGTAGAAATCGTAATTTTTATCCGAAATCAAGTTTGGTAAGTTCATTCTCTGCCACTGAAAATGAACATTTTTCGTTATTTCGATTTAGCACGAAATATGAGCGAAAAAATATAGTTTCGAATTTTTTTACGTCAAGTTGCAACTGGACATTTTGTTGACCATACTCCTTTGGGAACATTTTTTAACTTGCTTTAAAAAAATCATTTTTGAAAAGACTTTTTCGTTTTTGAAGATAATAACATTTGATATGTATAGTTTTTTTGTGGAAATTTTGTAAAACATAGCTGAAATAAAGCTTGGTATTTGGCATACAGATGTTTTTTCTTCAGCGTTACGTTCTTTTCTTTCCATAAACTTACCGATTTTTTCCTTCAAGCATTGCTTTAATCAGAAATCGTTAATGGGGTCATAGAACACGCTGACTCTTCTTCCGGTCCCACAAAAACAAATAGTCCGAAAAACGTATTTTTAGGTTTTTACTGAGGAAAATGTAAAAGACATACGGATATTTTGTAACGCGTTACATGAGAAATTGTGTGTTAACGACGTTTTCTTCCAATAAATTCGTTTTCAAAAGCAAAAATAAACCTAATCTAATATAATAATACAAATATTCGTATAATTCCCTATACAAGCATGTATCGGAAATAAAAATCCATCAATCTAAAAAAAATCTACATTCGTTTTACTTATTTCATGTTCTATTTAGTCAAAGTATCACCAATAGCGCGCGTAACGTCTCACGCCTGTGTTATTACATGTATCTATCTGTTTTTAAGGTTGGAGTGGTCCATTTTGTGATGGAAATGACATCAATGAATGTTTAAATTCACCCTGTAATGGAACAAAGACTTGCATAGATAAACCTAATGGATTTTATTGTCAATGTCCAGATGGGCTAGAAGGTAAGCCACAATCATCGACAAATGTTAGAAAGTTGTCCCCCTTTACTTAATAAATAACATGAACAGAAACTGACAGCATCACTGTATCCTTGACGACCAAAGGGATATCAATTTGTTAGCTGAATTGTTGGAGGTCAATAATTATGTGTCTCACTATCCCCAAGGCCTCGAATATTCAGTGTTGATCAATATACAATCAAACCAAGTACACCGTGGATTATTAGAATAAGTCAGCAAATAAAAAGTGTACTAGACTTCGCAATAAACATATAAAACAACATGACAAAGTTTGAAACTTTGAAATTTCCCTATATCAGAATTCGTTGTGAAAGAATGTTTTAAAACCTTGTGTTGAAAACAAAAACACTTCTCTTTCATTAAGTTCGCTAAAAGACAAGAGTACTGTATTATAATCTCGGCGATTATAGTGTGATAGAATGCTTGTCTGTTGCTTCTTGATTTCGTAAAATCAATCTCCATCACGCATAGGTGGAATTAGCTGATTTTGGCTATGCCGTTTAGAGTTTTTGGTTTACTTGCTGCCATAGACTTCAAGATTTTTTGGCTCTCCGATCGTTTGACTATAAAGATTATTCCAGAAACGGGTCTTGCGCACAAACTTATATATCTACGTCTTTTTTTATTGAAGACCATGAATGACACTTGTGACAAATGGTTCATATCTGGCACTGTTGATTGTAAAAACTAATTAGCATTACGAAAAAAATATTATATTATAAAAATAATGTTTTTTTCTTGTCTTTTGTCTTTTTAAAATATTCTATTGTGGTAACTGTCGTGTAAGATGTCTAAATTAAATATTGAAAATGTGTGGGAAAATGCAAATCTGTAAATGACTGTTTTCATGTAAATAGACATATATACTCATATCTACCATCATGTAATAATTAATTTTCATTAGGTTTCACACAAAATATGACACTAAGCATGTCTGTCCACTTTTTATCATATAAAATATGGTCCACATATTTAAGAAGACTATTGGTATACCAGTACTTTTCAATATTACTGTGGAACCATTGTGGTCGTGATCGTATGGTAGTTGGTTTCATAACTACAACATGCAATCAGTGCATATTACCACTAACGTTGTGAGTTCGAATCTCTCATGGCGAGGTGTACTCGATACAACATTATGTGATTAAGATTGTTAGTGAATTGCGGCAGGTCGGTGATTTTCTCCGGGTACTCCGGTTTCCTCCACCAATAAAACTGACCTCCACGATATAACTGAAATATTGTTGAAAGTGGGGTTAAAAACACCATAGTTCTAACCCTTTTCATTAAGTTGCATACGAAATTAAACTAAGCAAGTCTGTCCACATTTTAGCAGTAGTCCACATATTTAAGAAGACTATTGGTATACCAGAACATTTCGATTTTACTGTTATCAAAATATTTTAGTCAATCATAAAAACGTAGACACTAAGTGATTAGCCCTATTACTAAGTAATTATATTGTCAAAAGAATATGCTGGTATGAAAGGACAATAGGTACTTGTTGTTTGATAGAAATGAATGTAAATTTAGATATACAGGTTTATTTTTGGTATGGTTATTAATATTTATGAGCTGTATCACTCTACAAGATTATAAAATGGAAGGTAATGCATTCGTACATCAATATCAATTTAGAAACACTCGTCTGGCACAATAGCTAGACAAAAAAATCATTAATAATAAATTTGCCCCATATTTACTGACATTTACAATCTGAAGTTATTTTCTAGACATTAATTGATTATCTTGATTAATAATGTAATTATTTGTTATTAATAAAATATTTTTTTGATAATATTAGAAGTCATTAATATTGTCAATCCGAGATGAGATAATCCTAAAAACGGTGCTCACTCAGTTATATGTGAGGTTTGACATATTACGCACACCTTCGTGACGGCATCACTTCACGTAAAAGTGATGTAAGGGCCCACAAAGCCGCTTTTTATTTAAGTGGCCGTATCAAGTCAGGACAGTAAGAGATCATGTATGTGTGCTAAAAGCCTAAAGGTGTTTCTACGATTTTAGATTGGATTTTTGAACCTATTTTTTTTTCATGTAATTATTATTGTCAATCCGAGATGAGAGAATTATAAGCGTAGGAGAAACAAAACAATACATGTAAAATGTATAACAGCAATAAAAGCGATGTACCTTTATTTGAAGCAGTGTCAAAGTATAATTACATTACTTCCGTTTTTCATTGAAATGTCACAATATGATTGGTCATGAAGTGGTCACATGAATATAAAAGAGATGTTTTACATCCCTATAAAACTCCAACCCGAACTTGCGCGTGCCTCCATGACGACGTCAGATGTAAACAATCAATGGCGTAGTAATTTCCAACAGCAAATAATCTAGCAAATAAAATTCACAACGAAAAATGCAACTATGTTAAATTTTGGTGTGATTTAAATGTAATTATAAGAATTGAATGCATTTTTTGGTAGTTTTATAGGCGTGTAAAAGCGTGGACCGAGGCACATGCTTCATACAAAATGTGCTTCGGTCCACGCTTTTACACGCCAATAAAACTACAAAAAAATGCATTCAATTCTTAAGTAGTGTAAACAATTGGGTAATATTTATTTATATACTTATTGTTTCCTATTTATCCTTCGAATGTTCAAAGTTATCAGTTTTCCCCATTAAAGTTTAACATATTTGTCATTTGGAACTGGACATTTGGACGACAGGACATTTTCAGCTGACTAATACTCTATGTAGCCAATGTATTTGAAAGTGGGTCATCACTTGACGCAAACTTTGATAATATCTATGCTTCCTGTCCTACTTTTGCTACACCCTAAACCACCGAATAAATTATGTGCCTGTTGTTCCCATTATAGTAACTGTCAAATTGTAAAAGAGAGTCATAAAGTACTATACCATATTTAAATCTTACAAATGTATTGAACTTAATTGAGTGTCTAACTGTCAAATTGTAAAAGAGAGTCATAAAGTACTATACCATATTTAAATCTTACAAATGTATTGAACTTAATTGAGTGTCGCCCATATACTGTACAATGACATATGTATGAGAACAACATTGAAAGGAAAGTACGTAAAGATGACATTGTGATTTGAAACTGTCGTTAGAGTTTATTAAGTGAATAAATTTCAAATTGAAAGCTATGTTCATCAATTATATAGTACTATATTTCTCAGTAAAAAATCAACTCCAAAACTTGTTGCTATCAGTTGCTAATTTTCACATAAAAATTTAAATGTTCAAATTGATTGATTGATTTTTGATATTTAACGCCACTTTCAGCTATATCATGGCGACCAGCTTTAGTGGTGGAAGAAGCCGGAGTACCTGGAGAGAACCACCGACCATGGGCAAGCAACTGGTAAACTTTATCACTTGCGGCTGCGAGTCGAGTGCACCCTTTTTTAATTTACAAAGCAGGGCGCGAACCTACGCCGTATTGGTGGTAGGCTTGTATGAGTTTTTAGGTAATCCAAATACCTAACTCATTGAGCCACCCGGGCCTTGTGTTCAAATTGAATATATCCATATATTATGCTAGATGTATTAAGCCGCATTTCATATTTTCTCTTCTTCAGGTTCAAATTGTGATGAATCTGTGAATGCAACATGCCGAAATGATACTTGTCATAATAACGGAACCTGTGAATTAGTCCAAGGTCACGTGGTTTGTGATTGTCCTCATGGATTTATTGGTTTAACCTGTGAAATAAAATTTGATTTGTGTGACCATATCCTGTGCTACAATAATGGCACATGCGTTACGAAATTATCTAATTTTGAATGCGAATGTGATTCGGGATTCTCTGGAGAATATTGTGAAAATACAGAAAACGTTACTTCTCCAATAATGCCATCCACATCTATTAGTGTGAAACCACAAACGATAAACACAACAGAAACCGTAACGAATGCAACCGGAAGTACCAATATTACCGATGTTATGGAATCACAAAGTAACAAAACAGATGAAGTAACATCAAAAACTACGTCTGTCGTAACAACTGTAGCAACAGAAACTACCACAAAGAGTCATACAACTTTAGCAACAGAAACGACACCAAAGGGTCATACAACATTAGCAACAGAAACGACAACAAAGAAGAAAGGTGAGACGTGCTTAGGCCAATAAGGACTATCATTATACTTTGCAATAACTGAGATTCACATTTAAGGTAATATTGCCAAGCCACCAGATATGTATATTAGTGGTATCGAATTTGCGATTTTGTTTCTACAATTTTCCTACTGGATCTAGAAATTGTTCTAAGGGTGTGGTTTGTTTTGTTTCTGTTTTTCCATTTACTTAATCAGGAAGAATTTATATGAGAGTTTAAAGCTAAAGGTTAAGCCAAGTTTGATGATTTCAAAGGGGTAATTAAAAGCTGTAAATCGAAGAAGGGCATATAATACAATGGCGAAAAGAAAAATGACAAAAAAAAAAAAAAAACAAACAATGGATCACAACAAATTGCACAGCAGCTAAAGACTGGGCAGCACCAACCCCAAACAAAAACCGGGAATGAACTCGGGTGCTCCGAATGGTAGACAGTGTCCGTTCCACTAGTGTCACCCATTGTGTTTGCTCACTGCTTGTCATGTTCTCTTTATTATAGCAGTCTGTTGATCATATATTGGTCTAATATACAATTGTGTTTTTGCCAAGTTAACGTTGGGTGTGAAAATTAGTTGTGTAGTTAATTTTGATATATTATATTACTAACTTGTGCATCATTTTCATATTGATAATGTTGTTGATACAGTGACGAAGACGAAATTACAAGCGACTCTATTTGTACGAGGCAGAGTGGATAAGAACAACAAGGAATCTGTAGGAAAAGGACTTAGAGATTTATTGTATGAGTTAATAGCAATCAAGGACCAGTTATATCTGACATTAAAATACCAAGTGGAGACGACGGATGAGGGGTAAATATGTAGCATTTATAGAGAAGGCACAATACGATATGTAGAAAAGACAATAAAACAAATAAAAGTTGTACATACAGGAGCGAACAAAAGCTTGCTATATTGTATGTGTTGGGAGTGTCACTGTTGCCTCTGTCCATGTGCATGTGTATGTATTGGGGAGAGGGTCAATGCTTCCTCTCTTCATGTCCAAGAGTATGTGTTAGGAGGCAATGCTGCTTCTGTTCATGTCCATGTGTTAATGGGAAGTGGGTCAACGTTGAAATTGATTACTGTAGTTCAGCTCAATAGATCATTTGCATATTTCCGACTTGATTCCAAAATTATACGTTTCGATAAGACTTACTTTCCCTTAATGTGAGCAAAATGTATTTTATATCTGCACAGAAATTTAATGTTGAAACAACTTGTGAATACTATGTTTGCCATGTACATAACCCGTTTGTTTTATAGATAAGTATGTTTTAATTTCTTTTATTTCTAATGGTCTTCTATGTGTCTAAGCTAACATAAACTTTGTTGACGCCACGATATAGCTAGAATATTGCTAAAGTTGGAGTAAAACACCAATCAATCAACCGAATCTTTATTTATATGGAATACAATACGAATTATAGTGTATGCATTGAAAGAAATATTATAAATTGCTAACAGTGAAGAAATTCCAGTAAATTTAATTTGATCTGGAAAAAAGAAAGAAAAATTATTGTTTAACAAACTGCTTCATCTTGATATTCAAAAGAAATACAATCGTATTATATATTAGTACGATATGAGCATGCATGAACAATATAAAGGATACAGCGTATTTATTACTAGATTAGCAAGGCGGGTGCCACTAGTGAAGAAGGAACTACTTACCATTCCAGAGCACATGAGTTCACCCCCGGATGTTAGTGGTGTTCATGTTGCTCGAACCTTTTTCTTTCTGTATAGTGTTTTGTAGATCGTCGTTTGTCCTTTTTTTCTTTTGGCCATTGTGTTGTGTGTCCTTCGTCGATTTACGAATTCGGATTACCTCTTTTGTATATTCAAACTCTTCTTACTGTTCTATATTTCCCATAACCCATACCCTGAAATAAGCGTAAAAGAGTCCATATCCTATTGTTTTGTAGTTTATTAAATTGAAAATGGATGAACAGATCAAAATGTATGTCGCGCATAATGGGACCATAAATCATGGGCATACAGCATTTCCTGTAAATGCATCGTGTCATCATTCATTTATCATTATTAATATTTCCAGGGATATCGTCAGCAAAATAATTATAGATTCGGCAAAAGATGGAGAACATACGATCAACGGTTCTCTCATACAACACCTATTTGACCATTCACCAACATCAGTAATAGAAGAACACATACATCTACCCGTCATTAGAGAAAGACCTATAGTGGCTCATACCCATGGCGACACAGATCTTCACGTATGTACTTTTATACTTTTATAATACTTTTTGGTATTAGGTTATGCTCTTTTCGATCATTCGAGTGCCAGGATTATCACTTTGTGTCTTCTTTGTTGCCATCCTTTTCATTATTTCTCTAGCTTAATCCCTCACTTTTTTTTATTGCTCATGTTTTACCAAAATAATAAGACAGTATGGTCAGGATACTTAAGATATACTAACATAAAGGAATACATAGGAAGAATTATAAATGAAATAAAATGAAGAACCTGTAACAAGCCAGGACAGTGATATGTAATTATTGTGTGTTAGGAGTATAGATTGTGCCTCTTTCTACGATTTTTTCTGTTGACTTTTGAAACTGTTCCGACAGTGTGGTATTTTTCCCCCATTTTATCCCTAACAATTACATTGAACCAAATTTGGCAGTAAGTTTCCTGACGTGAATGTTATATGCTGGTTTTGTATCAAATCTGGTTGGTTTGATTGATATATTTGTCGTATCTGGTGAAGATAATAGCTAACTTATTTACTAGCCATTATTTTCCATTAAAAATAGTAATTTATAGATTTACTTTTAAAAATAACATCTCAAGACATTAATGTTCTTCTCGAAAGACGATGTAATTAATATTAAATGGGTGGATTTTTTTATGTTGATACAATAACAACGAACATATGTTTTCAGTGACGTGGCTATTTTGGCTTAAAAACCATGTTTGGGTCGTCTTTACCTCCAGTTGTTTGTAGGAGGGATCATATCTTATTTACATTATGTGTGTTTGTTTGCGAATAGTAGTGTCCATATTGTGTTATGTTTATTGCTTTGTTTGTCTTCGTCTTGTGTACCCAATGTTGCCCTATGGTGTATATTTTCAAATTGTCACAATTATTATCTAGGAATGTACCCAAATAGCATAGACATAATATGACATGCTTTCTTTGCTGTAGGTTCAGTACCTCCGAAAGGACCATCCGTTGTGTGAGGGACTAATGCTGTAAACAATCGTCTTTAGAACGGCACGTCAGTGAGCTCACAGTGCTTTGAAATTCCGACATTCTTTGCACGTGAAAGAAAACTTACAATAGATTGTTATATTAGTGATCGTTGGTGTTCCGTAGCAAGTCAAATTTTACTCACTGCTCATAAACTCCCTTTTGCATTGTGGAACTAAAAAACCCATCACTGCTTATTGTTTTATGACTTTTTGTACTATGTTTGTAAAGTTGTTATTGGTATAGATATATCTGAATATCGCTCAATTGACGCTAAATAGCCATCAATGAATAAATCATATCAAATAGTTACCAAAATGATTACCTTTGTGGAAAAGAATGTACAAATATGTATTATGTTTTGAAGTATTTTGGCTTTGTGAACAATATCTTTATATACACGAGATATGTCTTTGTTCTTAAGAGGAATGAGACTTGTAAACATCATATTTATGGAGGTAAATTAATTAACTTTATTAGATGTTTTATATCATAAACCATACCCTCCATACACGGGGGTCGTCGTGGTCGTGATCATATGGTAGTTGGCCATGGGTTTATAGCTACCTGTACAATCAATGCACGTCACCACTAAAGTTGTGAGCTCGAATACCGCTCATGGCCAGGTGTACTCGATACAACATTATGGGAAAAAGTTGGTTGGTAACTTGCGACAGATCGGTGGTATTCTCATGGCACTCCGGTTTCACCCACCAATAAAACTGAAATATTGTTGAAAGTGACATTAAACATTATAACCCTAATCCTCAATAGATGAAATTCTGTACATTTTCTGGTGGTTGTATAAAAGTTGTAAGTAGAAGCTATGATATATATTTGACAATCCATTTCTACTCTCTTAAAAAGCTGTAAATAATGATATTTCGACAATGTTTATTATAGTACCAAGGTGTAATGCATTGTAAGAGTTTTATAGAACATACTATATTTTGTTTTACAGCACGACAGTTTTATGCACGACTATTGGTATCTTGTTGTCATCCTGGTTTTAATTGTAGTCTGTATCATCATAGCAGTAGGAATATTTATACTATACAAACATAAAAAGTAAGTAAATAGATGTTAATCACTTAATTTGAACCGAATCGGTGGTGTAATGGTAAGTGTGCTCGCATCGAGTGCAGTGGATCGTGGGTTCGAGCTTCGGGCGGATCAAACCAAAGACTATAAAATTGGTATGTGTTGCTTCTCCGCTAAGCATGCAGCATTAAGGAGAAAGAGCAAAGACTGGTTGGCTCGGAATCAGGATAATGTGTCCGAGTGGGGCGACATGTCCACACGCGGAATGTTGTTTCAGTGAGCTAACACTATACAAATCCAACAAAGCGTGTTGGTCTAGTACAAAGCGGATCTCATCACCATCTCATTAAAAATTAGCTTGTTCTCGCCATGATATAGCTGACAAATACTAGGTTGGTATTAAACAACAATCACTCTCTCACTCATTTAATTTGAACGGTTTCTTGGTCTTTTTGCTTTCGTCTGCCGGTATCTGGTAATCGGTACTAGTATGTAGTTATTTCAGAGATCATTTTTCTAGCACCAACTACCGAAGATCTTGCAAAGTATTAAAATATTTAACAGTATAAGAGTTTAAGAAAAGAGTAAAGAGTTTCCGAATGTGACCGAAACCGAATGTCCACATATGCTAATGGTTCTTAAGATAAGATAGAATGCAGATCCAACAAGCATGTAATTTCAGTAAGATTGATATTACTGTCTTGATAAAGAAAAGTTATTGTATATTTTATTATGGGTAGTAAAAACATGAATGAACTTATCGTTAATGACGAACATTGTATGGGAAACCATCGGCTTGATGTACATAACTGACAACCTACGTCACATAAAATAGCATCGGGTACACCTCGCCACGACAACCGCCATAGAATATTATATGCAATGGATTAGGTGAAGACAATCTTTTAACCTTTGAACCGTAATGAGAGCGGGAGGTTTGGCGCCTTAAAATCTGATTCAACCCACCATTTCTTTAGAAATGCCTGTACCAAGTCAGGGTCATTACGGTTTTCACAGTTTTCCGGTTGTTGACTGATTTTGTCTGTTTATATAATTATGAGTTTTGACTTTCCCTTTGTAAGATTGTTCGGAGTTCGGTAATTTTGCTATTACCTTTATTTGATGTAATATTTTTAACCGCGTCGTGTGCATTGCCCTCCCTTTATTTTTACAAAAAATAGTGTCCACAATGACCACATTGGTGGTTTAATTGGAAGTGTGTTTGCTTCAAAGTGACGTAGATTGGAGTTTTAATCTCGTTCTCTACATTGGTGGTTTAATTGGAAGTGTGTTTGCTTCAAAGTGAGGTAGATTGGAGTTTTAATCTCGTTCTGGTCAAACTACGAAATTGCTAATTACTGCTTTATTCGTTGAATACTCAGCATTAAAGGACTTCGGACATCAAATATATTGTTTTCTAATAATGATTATTTAATAATAATTTAATCAAATTGAGTGTTTGTGGTGTGTACAAGGCAGCAGGGAATCCGATAACTGTCAGTGTAAACACAGATGACCTTGATTACTACGATATGCATATTTCCGGCTCGATAACGAGGCACGCCAAGTATGACGTCACTTTTGCTATTCAGTTCACTAGTGCAAATAGAAAGCCAGATCGTCTCCCAGGGTATAGGTTAGGGTCCTTTAATTACTTATCATTTTAACTTACGATTGTAGAGAATTTACTACAAAAAAATATCGTTATCGGGTCCTTTCGTCCTAACTACACATTCGCCCTGGGTTCGTTCGCCCTGATAATTAAAAAGTATTGTAAAGAACATAATGCATATTTTAATTTAAATTGTAAAGAAGTATATCGATATTAATGAGAGTTAAGTGAAAGAAGGGAGACAGTATGTGCATTTATAGTTAATTGATTGTTGAACTGACTGATCTCAATAAAAAATAAATACTTACTATATTCCTTTTTTTGGGGTTATATTCTTGGTCTACGAATATTAAAAATACCGTACTGTGTAGATCGGGGTTGCAAAAGAAATTATATGGTGGACAAGTCAATCTCATTTTTTGGTTTTCCAAAAGATCAACAAATATTAAAAATATGGGTACATTACTGTAAACGTCAATATTTTTCTCCGTCAAAACACAGTATAACATGCTCAAAGGATTTCACAGAGCGTCAATATAGCAGAAATCCAGCACGACTAGCCCCCTTTTTGGATAGTGCTGTGGGTTGACAGTTATGACAGCAAATATTGATACAATGTACACATGTGGAAGTGGTTCTCGTACAAAACACAGTAGTACATGTAAACTCAGGCAACGAGAATGATCACCTCGGTAACAGGTCAAAACGCCCCCACTTTTTACCAAAACGCCAACATTTTCTTTCAGAATAAAAATTATTTACCAAAACGCCCCATTATTTTTTGCCAAAAAGGCACGTTTAATAAAAAAAATGATGCTCAAACGTGTGATGTCTTGTAGCTCAAGATTTGTCTAGTAAATTAATATATTGTATATACATGTTTATCTTACATCAGACGATAACGAACTTGAACTTGTATATATAGGCTCCGGTAATTGTGTTTAAAGATAAGTATATAAAACTTACTTATATTCTAGGCATGTTTTGTCCTGTTATGGTATCTTCAATTTTTGCAGAAGACTTCATAAGTTTACAACTTGTGTCTTATCCATTTGTCTTCATTTTTTTTCTGACAATAAAATATTGATATTAGTGCTGTTCATAGTAAAACAAGAAGATGCTACACATTGCATGTGACTAAGTTAAAAATTTACCAACAGAGCTAAACACGATGTATATATCAGCTATTTATAAAAAAAAATACATACATAAATAAATAAATAGTTAAATGAGACAAAATGGTTGGTTAACTATTTATGGTAGAATATAAAGATTATCATTGTGTTTTAATGTTTAATCGTGTGAAAAAATGTGCATCAGAATATTTATGTAATCTTTTTACTACATGTTCAATTATACAAATTATTCCGAGATAATTTGAAAATGGAAATTTACTTGTTCAAAGACCAAATTCAAATTTCACGAAGAAAACAAACCGTCACTTTCAACAATATTTGAGTTATATCGCGGTGGTCAGTTTTATTTGTGGAGGACAACAATGAATCATTTGAATTACAAAAAATTAAATAATATATATATGGAGCGTTTTGGTCAAATAAAGATTTATTTTGGGAAAAAGTGGAGGTTTTGGTAGTGGGGGCGTTTTGACATGTATTCATCACCTCTCTCTTTTTAAACAACCTTATTAATAAAAAAACTGCGGAGATGTGCTAATCTGGGTCACGGGTCACTGTAATCGGGCGGCTGTATCGAGAAACAGATACGGTGTTGAAAAAACTGTTGATACTCATAAAATATTGATAAATGCTATAAAATTTTATGTTTGTCTTCAAGAAATATGATAGACAAAACCATGTGTGAAGTTTCATGACGAAATATCTCCGATTTCTATGTACATTTACGAGTTGAAGTTGCGGCTATATCGAGAAACAGATACGGTGTTGAAAAAACTGTTGATACTCATACAATATTGATAAATGCAATAAATTTTTAAGTTGGTCTTCAAGAAATATGATAGACAAAACCATGTGTGAAGTTTTATGACGAAATATCTCCGATTTCTATGTAAATTTACGAGTTGAAGTGGGGAAACACCCACAGGTATTGATTTGAGTTTGGACGGCGACTTTCTCACAGGTAATTTTAGCGATGTATTTTTATCTTGGACAAGAATAATGAGCGTCCTGTTTACATATGAAAATAGTTACATGGCTTTTTTGGAATACAACCTCAAAGAAGGATACTCAGTATATACAATCCTACCGAGTGGGCATCTGTCAGTGTGTGAAGAATACAATTTAAATTACCAATTAAGACTGGGCATAAATGAGTGCCTCATGTATGGATAATTCCATACCCCTTGCACAAAAAAGACAATATTCAGATTTTCCGTTACCTTTTAGCGGGTAATTTATGTAATTTTTTTTTAGAACAAAATTCTGTCGCAAAATTTTACATAAATTATATCTTGGTCTGAAAGGTGCAAAAATGAATATTCTAATATGACGTCCTTCAAACGCTTCGATTCAATAAAAAATAAGTTGTTTGGAGCAGTTTAAGTTGTAATCTAGCCTCAAATAAATACTCCCTTTAACCTAATAATTATAAATGCTTATCAATAGATCTAGCTAATAATTATCTTCATCGTAAACGTAGGGTTTGATGATCACTTCCTGGTCGGTGCCGGACACGATTTTTCAATACAAGGTTAATGACAGTACCGGTACATATTTTTTGTTCAGTACACGAAGTAAATCGGGGAACTCTGAACATTTTCGTTAATACTATAAAAATACGTAATCTTAGACTAACTTTTGCTTAAAAAATTACCGTACTATGCTAAGCTATCCATTCGTACATCTTGGCTTTGTTGTGTGTCAACATGTGTCGTTTTCGCCAAAGTGACGTCATGCTCATTCGGGCACTCATCTAATAAATTGTCGACAGTTTCCGGCAATCGTCGGAAATTACATATTTTTCATTACGATGACTCCTGTGTTCTAAATTATCGTAAGGATAAAAAGGAGGCGAGTTGAATTTTTTGTTTTATTGTATTGAAATGAATTGAAAAACGTGTATTTGAAATTTTGTGTCAGGTGTCCTTTAAAGCATTAGAGCTGGGATACTCCTATTGTGGACCATAAAGTCCACGTTAGAGTGCATAAATAATGCACACCCCACCATTATTATGAACACAAAGTGCTTACTGTGTATTCATTCCATCCCTCAATCTATCAAATATAAGTACAATGGAGAATATTAATTGTGTTTAACGCCACTTTCAACAATATTTCAGTTATATCATGGCGGTCAGTTTTTTTGGTGGAGGAAACCGGACTACCCAAAGAATATTAAACAAAAACAATTTATCAAAATATGTCGACATTGGATGTATTTTGTCTTCGTATGTAATTCTTTTTGTTTTCGTTCTTTTAATTTTAGAGTCCAAAGTTAACTATTAAACTGATGTTATTTTTTAGATTAACAGAACCACAGAATAAAGAAGAGGTTCCAAGACAAAATCCAGGAATTAGTGAACCATCATCTTCTTCACAATCATTTGAAAATTCTCTTTATTTTGAAATGAAGAAAAATAATAACAAAAAGCAACCACATATAGAATATGCACCGATGCCCTAGTCAGAACTACAAAACAATGATAAAAAATATGGAATGTGATACTTGTCATATTTATTTGGGAAGAAATACCAGATATCATGCGTTTAAAATGGACATTTCATGCCTTTCAATAAACTTACAATGGCATGCTGTGATGTCCTTCAGCAAAACAATATTTGTTGGACTGTTAGTGTTTTCCAAGTCACTTTAAGTTATTGTATATACTATGTCTCAACTAACGGTATGGTGGCGAAAATAATACGTGTTCATATTTATATTGTCACCTATAACGGCGATTTGTTATATTCCATGGTTATTTTTGTAGATATTATCTTAATTCTGAACATATACAATATAGTATATGATCACTGCCATATCGGATTATTTTCAATCCATAAACAAAGCGTGAATGGCCGGTGTACAGTAACATTCTGCTCGAAAAGCACTGCAGAATCGTTCCTTAAATATACCTCTGTCGACGTCACAAATTTTACAAGATTTTTGTAAAACTAAAAACCAAGTTTATTCAAGCGGAGGACCCATTAATGTACATTCATAGGAAGTAAATCAGGGTGTGATGACCGATAACTGTTTAGGAGAATATAAAATCACATTGTGGTCGACCAAGAATGAAGGCCATTTAAACATCTTGAGAGGTGACCCTAGTTTAGGTATTTGGTGCTCCGAACAATATATTCAACATAATAATAGTATGTAAGTTCAGCTGTTTCATCATATATCAAAACAATTTCATGTTGTATATTATGAATTGCATTCGACCTACATTCAGCCAATTTATAGTATTTTAATGGCGTTGAGCAAAAATAAAATTTAAAAATTTAGAATAGCAAACTGTAGCTCAAAAATCAATCATTAGTTCTGTACATATATATACAATTATTATTATTATTATAATATGAGGCAGGTGCAACCACGCTCCCGAAGAACAGTAATTTTTCTTCCTGTTTACAAAATATCAAGCTTAAAAATAACACTACCTAAAACTCTACAGCTGAAAACTTTGGATTTCTTGCAGTAGACGATCACAATGAATGAGAATGCACAGTGGCAAATGATTAAAGATTCGGTGTTATTCGCTTTGAGTTTCATTGTTTCATTTTTATTTGAAAGAAAAATCGACTAGAGGTGTATTGTTCTGTATCTCTTCTTTTTTCTCGTTGCATCGATCACTTTATTTGCTACTCGTGTATTTTTTATATTGGAGATAGTTTAGGTCACGTGATTTGTTTTTTAATTTATTTCCGGTTGGCAGCCATGTTGTGAACATTTTGAAGTGCATTAGTACGTAATCTATTCATACTTCTACCATTAAAGCTCCCCTCGGAAGCGTATAATGTGTTGTCTTACGACAGTTTCGGAAGTTTCAGTGATTGATACACATACCGCTATCACGACAGTTATTCTTAGTGTGAAAAGTAATGACTTTTGACTTTCAGTACAATAATAGCTTTAGTCTTCTTTCATTTCTAAAAACTGTCATCTAAATTAAGTAGAATGCTCTATTTTACACCTAGATTTTATATTTTTAGTTATCGAGTTTTTAAAGTGTTCGATGACGCACACACAGGAATAATTTTATGTCTTCCGTATCGTGGCTTTTTATTTCGTTTCACTATTATAATTATACACGTAGTTAGAATATTTTCCTCATTATATCGACCTTCTCCAAACATCATCCAAAATTAGAGTTTAATGCAATTTTTAACATTTAAATTGATACCATCAGATATCGTGTTCTTAAGATGTTCGATGATGCAGATATACGGATGTGGCTTTTATTATTTATATATATATATATATATATTGAAGCTATTGAAGCTCCTTTTTTAGGGAGTGGATGTAGTCGAGTGGTCTAGGGCGCTGGACGTAAGGCTAAGCGAATGGTGCTGCAGTGTAACAATGGTGTGGGTTCAAATCCCGTCGAGGGAAGAACAAAAATTTGACAGCTCTAAAATCTAATTCTAACACTGTTTGGTTTAATTTTCAGACGTATATAATATTTAGTATTAACCTAGTATCCTTTAAAGTAACTTTGAGATCCAGTGGGACAGATATATTGTATGGTTGTCACTTGCTTCTAGACGTTTGTATAATATACTTTATTTCCTGTGACTGTATAATGAATAATTCTTCATTATCCTATCCAATATATTAAAAATTGCTGAGTTAGATTGCTGTCAAATTATAATATTAAGTATATATGTACCATCTACACACGCTTATACACATGTCTTACGCCTATCCCTAGATTTGCCTTACGAGACAAGGTAACACTACGACTATTGAAGCTCCTTTTTTAGGGAGTGGATGTAGTCGAGTGGTCTAGGGCGCTGGACGTAAGGCTAAGCGAATGGTGCTGCAGTGCAACAATGGTGTGGGTTCAAATCCCGTCGAGGGAAGAACAAAAATTTGACAGCTCTAAAATCTAATTCTAACACTGTTTGGTTTAATTTTCAGACGTATATAATATTTAGTATTAACCTAGTATCCTTTAAAGTAACTTTGAGATCCAGTGGGACAGATATATTGTATGGTTGTCACTTGCTTCTAGACGTTTGTATAATATACTTTATTTCCTGTGACTGTATAATGAATAATTCTTCATTATCCTATCCAATATATTAAAAATTGCTGAGTTAGATTGCTGTCAAATTATAATATTAAGTATATATGTACCATCTACACACGCTTATACACATGTCTTACGCCTATCCCTAGATTTGCCTTACGAGACAAGGTAACACTACGACTATTGAAGCTCCTTTTTTAGGGAGTGGATGTAGTCGAGTGGTCTAGGGCGCTGGACGTAAGGCTAAGCGAATGGTGCTGCAGTGTAACAATGGTGTGGGTTCAAATCCCGTCGAGGGAAGAACAAAAATTTGACAGCTCTAAAATCTAATTCTAACACTGTTTGGTTTAATTTTCAGACGTATATATATATATATATATATATATATATATATATATATATATATATAACGTCTGAAAAACCAGTCAACGATCAATCTTACGGGGTGTTGGATCGTTACGGTATAACGATACTATACAAGTAAAACAATTATAAACGTCTAAAATGGTTTGTAAAACAACACCAAGTACACAAAACAAAGTGATAAAGAATTAAACACTTCGTAGAATGTCAAAACTTTCGTCCCACCGAGGGACTTTATCAATGTCCGAATGGAATCAATGAGAAAAAGTAATATCCTCTCTTGACTCCTATTCGTGTTGATCTCCTCCAGTCGTATTAGGACATACAGTTTGCTCTATTGGCCCAAAGTATATATTCCACACTGTGGCGGGCCGTTTTTTTGAATGAGTTTGGGTATCATACCGTTTTCAACAATATTTTGACAGTGCTATTTGATACATTTACCAATAATGTCTCATTTTTATATTTATTTTTATTTCTAATTTAACATTTATTTAAATGTGTAGCCCTATTGTATATTTATATTATTGTTATTGTACTTTTATTAATTTATATGTAGGATTTCCATTCTTTTATGCATGTAGTTTCATATGTGCATCTTCTGGTTCTTTTGTGCCGTACATGGACCGTCAAAAACTTTTTTGAAATTTGAAAAGTCGCCATATTGTTTCGAGATTTTATTTAATTAGACATTGATAAAGTCCCTCAGTGGGACGAAAATTTTGTCATTCTACGAAGTGTTTAATTCTTTATCACTTTGTTTTGTGTACTTGGTGTTGTTTTAGAAACCATTTTAGACGTTTATATATATATATATATATATATACAACGTCTGAAAAACCAGTCAACGATCAATCTTGCGGGATGTTGGATCGTTACGGTATAACGATACTATACAAGTAAAACAATTATAAACGTCTAAAATGGTTTGTAAAACAACACCAAGTACACAAAACAAAGTGATAAAGAATTAAACACTTCGTAGAATGACAAAATTTTCGTCCCACCGAGGGACTTTATCAATGTCTAATTAAATAAAATCTCGAAACAATATGGCGACTTTTCAAATTTCTAAAAAAGGTTTTGGACGGTCCATGTACGGCACAAAAGAACCAGAATATGCACATATGAAACTACATGCATAAAAGAATGGAAATCCTACATATAAATTAATAAAAGTACAATAACAATAATATAAATATACAATAGGGCTACACATTTAAATAAATGTTAAATTAGAAATAAAAATAAATATAAAAATGAGACATTATTGGTAAATGTATCAAATAGCACGGTCAAAATATTGTTGAAAACGGTATGATACCCAAACTCATTAAAAAAAACGGCCCGCCACAGTGTTGAATATATACTTTGGGCCAATAGAGCAAACTGTATGTCCTAATACGACTGGAGGAGATCAACACGAATAGGAGTCAAGAGAGGATATTACTTTTTCTCATTGATTCCATTCGGTGATAAGGTCTTAAGTTTTCTAATCCAGAAGCGGGAACTTCGGATATTACTTTTTCTCATTGATTCCATTCGGTGATAAGGTCTTAAGTTTTCTAATCCAGAAGCGGGAACTTCGGATATTACTTTTTCTCATTGATTCCATTCGGTGATAAGGTCTTAAGTTTTCTAATCCAGAAGCGGGAACTTCTGGATTAGAAAACTTAAGACCTTATCACCGAATGGAATCAATGAGAAAAAGGGGTCTTAAGTTTTCTAATCCAGAAGCGGGAACTTCTGGATTAGAAAACTTAAGACCTTATCACCGAATGGAATCAATGAGAAAAAGGGGCTTCTGGATTAGAAAACTTAAGACCTTATCACCGAATGGAATCAATGAGAAAAAGTAATATCCTCTCTTGACTCCTATTCGTGTTGATCTCCTCCAGTCGTATTAGGATTCCCACTTCTGGATTAGAAAACTTAAGACCTTATCACCGAATGGAATCAATGAGAAAAAGTAATATCCTCTCTTGACTCCTATTCGTGTTGATCTCCTCCAGTCGTATTAGGACATACAGTTTGCTCTATTGGCCCAAAGTATATATTCCACACTGTGGCGGGCCGTTTTTTTGAATGAGTTTGGGTATCATACCGTTTTCAACAATATTTTGACAGTGCTATTTGATACATTTACCAATAATGTCTCATTTTTATATTTATTTTTATTTCTAATTTAACATTTATTTAAATGTGTAGCCCTATTGTATATTTATATTATTGTTATTGTACTTTTATTAATTTATATGTAGGATTTCCATTCTTTTATGCATGTAGTTTCATATGTGCATCTTCTGGTTCTTTTGTGCCGTACATGGACCGTCAAAAACCTTTTTTTAGAAATTTGAAAAGTCGCCATATTGTTTCGAGATTTTATTTAATTAGACATTGATAAAGTCCCTCGGTGGGACGAAAATTTTGTCATTCTACGAAGTGTTTAATTCTTTATCACTTTGTTTTGTGTACTTGGTGTTGTTTTACAAACCATTTTAGACGTTTATATATATATAAAACTCAGAATAAATATTTTTGGATTTCATTTTCTTAAAACCTATTCCCATCCTATTACAATAATTACATTAAATGTGTTCATTTAACTTAGAAAGCGTCATGTTACTTGTCAAAACGTTGACACTTGATATCGAAATTGTAACTTCATCAGCCAATGAAGCGCACAACCATTCAATGACGTCCACTTCCGCGAACTATTTACGAACGTCATAAAACTAGTAACTACACACAAATGACGATTGAAAATGTGGAATATTAAAACAAATAACAATAATTTTAATTGTATTTAATAATGTAAAGCTGTAATTTAGTATTCAATGAATTTTTTCAAGTTTTATTGGGTTGTAAAAGTGTTGACAGACGTACATTTTTTATATGAAGCTCGGTATTTTGGTCATCGCTTTAACATGCCAATACAACTACAAAAGATTGCATTCAATTCTTAGAAATAAGTTGGAGATATGTGTTTACATACTTGTCATTGTAAAAGTTCCTTGGGGTAATATTCCGTTCCCGGGCTGAAAAATGGTGTGATATTGAAAATATAGTATTAATAATTGATACAATGTATCACATAATATATCATTTTAATATTGTACAAATGTTGACTGAGTAACAGCTATACTTATGTTGACTTTTTATGTGTTTCATGATTTTATATTTTAACTTTCTTTATCACATATTTATAAGTAATAACGTCAATGTTGCCCATACGTAAACACCGGAAGTGCCACAGCGATATCTGCCATCGGGGCAAAACTCTGATAGCACGATATCAAGCCTCTCGTGAGCCCCACGACGTCACTTCCGCCCAACTGTTAATTGTCGTTTTGAAAATGTCGACGTTCAACGAGGAAAGATTTGTTGGCGTTTCGGAAGCAGAACCCTCAACCGATATCGATCACTCATATCCATAAGTTTGGTGTCTGTGTGGGAAGTTAATTTTGTTCTTGTAAATTCAATGTTGAATTATGTGATAAACAGATTAATGGATTCCTTTTTCCAGATCAGGATTGTTATCATCCCTCAACCGATATCGACCCTCGGGCTAAAGCCCTCTGGCCGATATCGGTCTCTCGGGATGATAACAGTCTTGATATGGAAAAGGGCATGCATTAATCTATCATTATCACATATTTATAAGTAATAACGTCAATTTTGGCCATACGTAAACACCGCAAGTGCCACAGCGATATCTGCCATCGGGGCAAAACTCTGATAACACGATATCAAGCCTCTCGTGAGCCTCACGACGTCACTTCCGCCAACTGTTAATTGTCGTTTGGAAAATGTCGACGTTCAGCGAGAAAAGATTTGTTGGCGTTTCGGAAGCAGAACCCTCAACCGATATCGATCACTCATATCCACCAGTTTGGTGTCTGTGTGGGAAGTTAATTTTGTTCTTGTTAATTCAATGTTGAAATATGTGATAAATAGATTAATGCACGCCTTTTTCCAAATCAGGACTGTTATCATCCCTCGATCGATATCGGTCTCTCGGTATAACAGTCTTGATATGGAAAAGGGCATGCATTAATCTATAGTTATCACATATTTAAAAGTAATAACGTCAATTTTGCCCATACGTAAACACCGGAAGTGCCACAGCGATATCTGCCATCGGGGCAAAACTCTGATAACACGATATCAAGCCTCTCGTGAGCCTCACGACGTCACTTCCGCCAACTGTTAATTGTCGTTTGGAAAATGTCGACGTTCAGCGAGGAAAGATTTGTTGGCGTTTCGGAAGCAGAACCCTCAACCGATATCGATCACTCATATCCATAAGTTTGGTGTCTGTGTGGGAAGTTAATTTTGTTCTTGTTAATTCAATGTTGAAATATGTGATAAATAAATTAATGCATGCATTTTTCAGGACTGTTATCATCCCTCGACCGATATCGACTCTCTGGCCGATATCGGTCTCTCGGGATGATAACAGTCTTGCTATGGAAAAGGGTATTCATTAATCTATATATAATTAATACATTTTTGTTAGGGATATAATCCCGAAGATATTTTGCAATGTTTAAGTCAAACCTATAATGGTTTGCCATTAATTTGTTTTTTTAGTATAAACTATAGAAATATGGATATTCCTTATTTATTCCAATATCATATTATTGTTTTTAAATCAACCATCAGCTGGAAGATACCAAATGGGTAAGCGGACACCGTAAATCGAAAAACGACAGACAACACAATGGCCGAAAGAAAAAAGGCAAAGAAGGATCTACAAAACATTACACAGAAAACTAAAGATCGAGCAACACGGATCCCAATAAAAAAGAGGGGAGTAAACTCCGGTGCTCCGATATGGTTAGCAGTTCCTGCTCCACATGTGACACCCGTAACAACGGTACTATGCGCACCTGTGTCAATTACCTGTAATCCAGTCGTTGCATTGCGCTGTCTCTGTTGGTTCCACAAATCGAAGCTGTAACGGAACTAGATGTATGACCATGGGGAACATTATTCGACATTATTGCAGATAATATACATTATAGAAAACCGAAGGGGCAATCAATAATGGACAATCCAGACACAACGGAAACACTGGGCACAAGACACATAACAAGAAAAAACAAAACGAAAAACACAACACAGAAAACTAAAACGATGAGCAACACAGACACCACCAAAATAAACGTGGGTAAACTCTGGAATCATTTTCATCAGCTACGCTAATAAAATCAATAAATTAGAAAGCCGAAAACCTTAAAGGTTTTGAGATCGACAATACCAAAGGACCCACATAAAGCTGCAAGAAACAAAATTAATAACAAGAATGAGCACTGAAAGCCGGTTACTAATTTAGCATCTTTCAATAAGACATGATGCCCTTAATGGCTGTAGCAATCGATTAGGAGTTCTTCTTCTTCCGGGTGTAGTGCAAAACCAATGAAGTATTCTCACACTTTTGATTGGAGGTGACGTCTATGTACAGTGCAGGTTAAAATGATAAAAACAGTTATAAATTTACATGAGAGTTGCCCCAGACAGCTGAGCCTTGAAGTTGTCTAAGGTGTCTGCTTCCACCACACTTCCTGGTAGTTGGTTCCAGAGGCGTATGGCTTGTGGAGAAAATGATGTCCTATGCACTGTTGTTATCGTGTGTGGTACCAGGAATCTCAGTGAATGGCCTCTAATTCGAAGAGAGGTGCGGTTGAGGTGGTGTTCCGCTGGTATATCAACAAGGTTGTAGACTATGCGGTACATCATCACTGTCTGGGCGTACGCTCGTCTGCTCTGTAGTGTCTGTCACTGGAGTTGCTGTAGCACGGTTGGTTATGCATAGAGCACAGTGTAATAAATGTATGACCCGTGTCCGTGGCAACGTGTATTTGATGCAACCTTTAACAGTAAAGTTCGTCTGTGAGTTACGGAAGGGTTATTGTCGAAATATTCCTATTAAAACGGAAATATTACTCAAATTGGTGTTCATAATTTATAATCATACTCATCTGAAGCATGAAATAAAGAACGTTTAGTACAAAATACACGTGTTTTGAATATGATTCAATAATTTGAATAACATAGCTAATGGTATGTCAAAGACGATTTGACGAGAATTGTAAAAGAAAGAATTTATGAGAAATAGGTCAGTATGAAATGTGTTGGTGCAATCCCGAATCTCAACACGGCTGTCCGATTACGTTTTATTTTGTAATTGTTTTCATTTATGATTTTATTCACAAGTAATCTGTTATTTCCTACATTAGGGAATGTGTTAATGTCTTTTTCATTTTATTTCACATTTTAGAATAATTTGAGTAACTAAAGCGTCCTCTGTAATATGTTATTGAATCGAGTTAATAAGTACATAGAAATCAAACGTTAGAACTTTTTGGCTTAATTTATTATAAATTTGATACATTTGAACGTAAAATGCACCATGAATTTTTGTTAGATACATTGTAGAAGTAGTTGCAATAATGCTTGAATATATTTACTCTGCAAGTGTATATGGCAGGCATGTACCGTGGCTTTTCTGAAGAAGGAAAACACTGCTTGTAATTCCCAAAGGAATTTACTCTTTCCTACGAATCCTTTCAACGGATTAAGGGTTTAACGAAATTATGTTTAAATTAGTAGATGATGAAATCACATGTTGTATAATGTAGTAGGAACGATTTGGAAACTGTGAAAGGTTTCATTAAAATGTGAGAACGGTTTATTTTTCTGTCTTTCAAATCAAACAGATCTACTTCCGTAATATTATATGATTCCAATGCCTTTGTAATACGAATTATTATTGTAGCAATCTTCAATCTAGTCTTTGTTGTTTATATACATGTTTAGATTTATCATATCACGATAACTCATATCATTTGAATTTCCGATTGACATACAACAATCAATAGTCAATGATACAAATTACACTGTGGCCAAGTCTTTTATAATCATTTTGAAACATAAAAAGATACTTGACATACACCACAATTGCTTGTAGACTGTGCTTCAGTCAATCGGTTACACGATCGAACTCTTTTGATTGACAAAACACGCAGGAGAAAGATTATAGCGTCATTACGGTACATCAGTCAACGAAACGGCTTACTCTGGCATTAGGAATTTTTAAATTGCGTCGAATTACATGGCCCTTTTTGTAAAAAGTGCTTGAATACAAGATAATAATGTGCAACTTGCCTCCTTGTAGACGTGAAAAGATCCCGCCAATGCATATCCGGAAATCCCGATAACATTACCGTTAGCATATCATTTGAATATGAGTTAGAGAGATTGGTGGCCGTGATACAGAATCCTGATCATTTTAAATCGGATTTTATTTTCATGATAACATTTTATTGCACATTCATAATCCTACAAAACACTAATAGTGTCTTATTTAACGATTTCGCTTATCCCAATAATACTGCAATGAAGCCATTAAGATACATGTTTTAAAATATCTGGATTAATGATTTCAAATTGCTCTCATCTAATGTAACAAGGAAACGAAAATTTAAATGCTAGTTAAAGTTGTGATAATTTAATTTAATTCACACTTGTTGCACACTATCAAATCAATTTGTAGGAAAAGAAACAGTGATTCACCCGTTGATTCCATAGAGCCATTGAAAAAGGTTAATTAGAATACGATTTGAGATACGTGTTGGAGTATAAGGAACAATTTAATTCTAACAATATTAAAGTAGTTTGAATGGTATTAAAAGTTTCTTGAACTTTAATCTAAGGAGATACTTTAAGCTTAGATAATTATTTGTGACTTTTCAGTCAATAAAAAATGTCAAACGCTACATTGTCAGCAATTAATATTATTCTATTTTCCAGAACGGGTCAGTACTGTCACGTATGTTCCACGTGTTGAATAGACTTTCCAATATGTCAATTTCATCATTAGATAACATATTACTATATTATTAGGAAAACACTAATATATTCGACACTTTAAACATTCATAACACGACGGGTGCAACTAGAGAAGCAGGAACTGGTTACCCTCCCTGAAAACCTGAGTTCACCCCTAGTTCGTCTTGCTCGATCTTTGGTTTTCTGCGTAGTGTTTTGTATATTGTTGTTTATCCTTTTTCTTTTGGTTATTATGTTGTTTGCCTTTCTTTCGATTTACGTGTTCTGATTACCCGCTTTGATATCTACAAATTCTATACTGATGAAAAACGTAGATATCACATTTCGGGCGCATGATATGCTAAGTTACGCGGATATGAATGATTAAAATAGGATACCAATATTTAGTTGTTCTGATTGTTTTCGCTTTCAATTTCAAAGCCCTATTTCTTTTCTTGTGACAACATAGCTTTGTCCAACGTGATTCGTTGATATATTTCTAATGTGAAGAACGTACGTATATTCATATATTCTTAGAAATATAAATGCACACATCTTTATTTAGTTATTGCACAATGGGAAGTTTTGAAAGTTCAGTTCTGTTTTTAAATTCGATAACCTTTGGTCAATGTCTGTGGTAATTATTAAAAAATAATGTTCTTTTATTGTAACAAAAGGAAAAATCTAGAATGTTATCGAATTCCTCTCCAATGAAAAATAATAAGTGTGTACAACACTTCTTCAAGATTTGAGTGCATTCCTAGTACAATGGTTTGCATGCTCTTCTGGGTACAAAAGATCATGAATGCGTTCAGCTGTCGGGTTAAATCATAGATTTTAAAATTGGCGATTGTTGCTTCACTGCCAAGTAAGAATTAAAACAAAAATAAATAAGACTCGATTGGTGTATTTCAAGATAACTGGGAACGACAGTGCGATTAGTAGACTGGTGTGTTAGTGAGCTAGCACTATACAAATTCAACTAGAAGCGTTTGGGTTTAATACAAGTCAGATATCATTATCTACAGTTCATTAAAAATAGCTTGGCATTTCCGCGATAAAGCTGAAAAAGTGTTTATTTCGAGTTAGTTTTAACGTATTTATTCATTGAATAAATAGACTACAATATAACACAAATATATGAAAAAAAGTTACTTCAGGATTCGCAAAGAAGCTAAATACGGTTTATGCTAGCCCGTATCCCTACTGAACCATTACTGATTCCCCCATACCTCCTCATTGTTATCAATCCTATGTTGTTATCTGTGTTATAGTTAACTTTTTACTGGTCCTTATTTGATCTGTGATTATTAGAAATAGTGTTTTGTCATATATTTTTTGTGGTATGTGTGTTGGTTTTTGTTTTTGTTTTTGTTTTTTCAATTGTTTTGGTTATGTTTGTTGTCTTTTTTTTCTGATTTGCGTCTTTATTTTTAATGTTTGTATTTGTGAAAGCACAGATACACGTGTTTCGGGTTTTTAATGAAAAAAACATGGGTATGCGTTTTGTTTTATGGAAAGACAGGGGTATGTGCTTTGTGTACGTTTTGTTTTATGGAAAGACAGGGGTATGTGTTTTGTGTACGTTTTGTTTTATGGAAAGACAGGGGTATGTGTTTTGTGTACGTTTTGTTTTATGGAAAGACAGGGGTATGCGTTTTATGTACGTTTTGTTTTATGGATAGACAGGGGTATGTGTTTTGTGTACGTTTTGTTTTATGGAAAGACAGGGGTATGTGTTTTGTGTACGTTTTGTTTTATGGAAAGACAGGGGTATGTGTTTTGTGTACGTTTTGTTTTATGGAAAGACAGGGGTATGTGTTTTGTGTACGTTTTGTTTTATGGAAAGACAGGGGTATGTGTTTTGTGTACGTTTTGTTTTTTATTGATAGTCAGGGGTGCGTGTTTTGATATTTAAAAAAATACGGGGATATAAGTTTTGCTTTATGGGAAGACAGGGTCATGCGCTTTGCTTTAATGTATGTGGTCTTTTTCTCAATCAAACAAATTTCCATCGCATGAACGTCTTGTTTACATATAATAATACAGTTTTTCAACAAAACAGTTCACATAGATTTTTGTCCTTTTTGAATATTTAGTTTGGTGTCGGACATGACAACTAACAGTCAATTTGACATTTACCGACATATTATGTTGGAAAGCTTTATAAATTGAATCTTTAATTGATAACGAGATTTTCATAATTAGGGCCAGTCTTTCATACTTTATCTTTTACTAATCATGTAAGACCAATACACCACGATATAGCTGAAATATTGTTGAAAGTGGCGTTAAACACCATAACCTTTACATTTAAGACCAATATTGTCATTAAAATATAATCTGTTGTATGGTTAGAGTGCTCGCATCGAGTTCGATTCCCGGTCGGGTAAAACAAAAACTATAAAACTGGTATTTCTTGCTTCTCCGATAAGCACACAACTTTAAACAGAAAGAGCAAAGACATGTTGGCTCGAAATCAGATTAATGTGTCAGAGTGAAGCGATATGTCTTCCCACAGTCAGTTGTTTCAGTGAGCTAGCACTATAGAGATTCACGTATATTAACCGGTCATTATTTCATTGAATGTTAACTTGTTCTCACCATGATATAGCTGAAGAAAACTTGGTCATATGGCGACAAACAACAATCAATCAATCTTAATTACGATCGATTTTTCAAACGTTATCATTTACATATCATGTAATGCCATTATTGTCTTTAAAATATAATTATGTTATAGCAATGCTTTTTTTTAGCATAACTTTGGTAGCAACTTATCTACTGTTTAATTCTATCTCTCCATGTCAATTGACAAATATATATCTGCTCGTCTCTGTCTTTTAAAAATTAATAAATAACAGTTATTTTTTATATGGACGTCATATTGAATGATATTTCATGGGTTAGAATGTATCCATTATATGTATGAATCCAGGGGCGTGACCAAACAAAATCATTTCTTTTGGATCTGCAGATGTTAAATAAGGATAACTTGCTAGAGTCGGTCAGTCTGTGGTAGTAAGAAAAGAATTTCACATAACTCATAGCTGTACATGTTATTATGATTAAACACTATGTTTAGTTGTTACTGTTATATGTAAGTAAACACTTTTATTTAAACACGACTGTAAGTGACTGGCATATAGTGTTCATTTCAAATTTAAGTTCACATACCAGGGCTCAAACCGACAGAGCTGCTCGGTGCGGATAAGGGGAACGCTCTCGACAGAGATTGTCAAGTTATTGTATGGAAAGCCTCACCTTGGACGATAGTGGGTATTGTGTTGGAGAATGTCAGGATTACTGCACTCTAAAGAGTAGGCGTATTGTAGCCGATGCAGACGACTAATGCTGTCGTGCTTCCCAACTCTTCGTACTTTTTTTTGCGGCAGACGAACGTCTTTTTATATATATATATATTACTGAACCTGTTCTCGTCCAGAATATAGCTGAAATTCTACCTGTTCAGTATATTAAGAAATCAAGCAATACAATTTGGCAGTCATATTGTTTTTGAATTAGTTAGCCCTACAAATAATTTTCTGTTAACCTTTGATCTGGAATACAAATAGGATTTTCATCGCCAAATCAAATGATGGGTATCTTTTGTTTTCCAAGACAAAATGAAAACCAAACAAAAACATCACACTGTCAGAGCAGTTCCAACATCTAATCGAAAAGTCGAAGAAAAGAGTTAATATCGATATCACTAATATGCATCTACATGATCTCTCTCTCTCTTTCTCTGCTATGTACAGGTACTTCAATAACAAGAGGCGGGATTAAACTAGTTTTATGAGCCCAAACCTCACAATTGAGTGAATTAATACAGTAGTGCAAGTGCCTACCATTGGTGAGTAAAATGCCAACCGTCACATAGCTGAGTGGGCAGTAATAAAAACGTAGATATCAAATTTAGTGAGCACGTTCCTGGAATAACCTTCATCAAGAACACCGAGTTCATCATCTTGTTTACCATGTAAGCTTTCCTTTCATAAATGTACAAATGTATTTGTCGGTTACATTTCTGTCGAGCATAAATGAAGAATGACACCATGCACATTCACTTTTATTTTATATTTCCTAATGACCATTTTAGATTTACAGCCATTTAACATGACATTTAATCATCATATCATTGGATGTCAACATTATTAACGGACAAACAGACAAACATACACACACACACATACACACATGACATGACCACAACGTCTAATAGAGCTTTTTCATTTCAATTTCACAACACATATAATAGCTTTACAAGTTTTATTTATTCATACCAGTGGTTCATACACATGATATATCTCACTTCGACCTATTTTCACGAGAAATAAATTTCCCGCATTCTAATGGTTTGTTAAGAAACAAAGAAATTAAAACTGTAAAATCGTGATATTGCAAAAGTCAGAATGTTTTTTTGATTTATATTACATTACAACTACCAAAATATTTGTTATTTTAAATATTGTGCTTTGTTTTGGTTCGTCAGTATGACAAAAATGTCGGGTTGATCCAGCATGTGTTTGATTAAAATGTATATTACGAGGTCATTAGCTCATACATGTTACAGATTCTTGAAAGCTTGAGACAATTCTTGTATAAACCGTAATTATACAAAGGAGTTTTATCCGTGTTTTGAGTAGTGATACTCGTGCTTGCCGTGTTAGACACTGCTTTCACATGTCGCATTTCAGAGCTTCAATGCCCTCAATTATATGCAGTACCAGATTTACCATTGTGCTTAGGTGTGCTTAAGCACAGGTCCCCGTTGGCCAGGGGGCCCATTTCCTAAGCATGTATGCCTGACTGCCTGTGTAGTCCTACCGGGTCTACCTCCTTCAGGGCCAAGAGTAAGGAGTCTGATAACCTAACTAGTACAGGGCCTCATTTATCCTAAATCCGACACTGATTATATGTCTTGTCTATCCTCTTAACAAATGTACAAGTATCTTTCGTTGTGGGATTTGACGTCAAGTGCTTGTATTGGTTTTAATTAAATTCGCTATAGAGTTTGTGTTTATCGAAATTTGTCAAAGTTATTGTATTTGTTTGTCATGATTCTTATCATTACATAATTTTTGTATTTCAAAAATTCTGGCGGCTATTACCTTGAAATCATCTGGTTTGTATTGTTGTTATGAGTTATTGTATCTTATTATCCTTATTGTGTGCTTAACATCAAAATGTGTTTGTTTATTGAAAAATCACATAAATCAATTTACCTAATATAGCTGAATCGGTCAATCTTGCTATAATTAAAAGTTGTGGCGACAAATAAGATCAGCAATATTAGTTGTGAATGGAATGTTTCACTAGAGTAGTACAACACTGCCTTGTATATGATTATACCATAACTAATATTAAAGTTTGAACAATTTAATTTGGATGTTAAATTTGAATGAAGATGTCACGTTTGTAACATTTAGAATTATTCTCCCACTATTTGCTCCTCTATAGTGATGACTTTAACAGATAAGGTGCGTTACTCTGGAGCAACAGTAGGAATAGTAAACATTTATTTATTGTTTCCGGAGACACCAACTCTCACCCGAGGCGAAGCCAATGACAATGCTTGTTGTCGAGTGGAGCAATACAATTGCTATTACCCGAATATCCAGTCAATACGTGTTCTATCAGATCGCATAACATATGAGGCATGGATAGATACAGCGCCTGTTCATCATGTTTTTGTTGTCGCGAATATCACATGAGTGGTGACTAGTCTTTTGGACTATTGACCGGTGAATAGTACATTACACAATTTACCAGTATATAGAATATTTATGAACATGACTTCTTCATAGGAAAATTTATACTGATATATAATAATAATAATACAACGTCGGCTTCCGATGGTAATATAAACGGTCGTGAATTCTGTCATCATCAATTAGACAGGAAGATCGAAGCTCAAAATACGAAACTGCTCGAATATTCATTCATCACATAATGTTTGAAAAAAATGCGATAACAGCAATTTATAACATAAGTACAATGATA
This sequence comes from Bathymodiolus brooksi, assembly GCA_963680875.1. Taxonomy (NCBI): domain Eukaryota; kingdom Metazoa; phylum Mollusca; class Bivalvia; order Mytilida; family Modiolidae; genus Bathymodiolus; species Bathymodiolus brooksi. The sequence goes on from OY804575.1 coordinate 64,511,009, forward strand.
TGTTCCTGACTCCACACAAATAATGCTTCACATTAAAATTAGAAAAAAACAATAGTAAATGGAATTATAAAAACAAAGTATGAATTGAAGATGTTACTTTTAAATTTTAAATGCATCTACAGTCACGGAATGTTAACTTTATGTTTATCCAGTTTGATTTCATCGACCCCACCAATGGTCTGATTTGTCAGTAGCATCATCTAGAAAAAAATAAACAAACAAAATGTTATGACAGACACGACATGTATAAATAACAAAATTGCACTGCAATATTAAGTATCTTTTCCAAAGTGTATTGTTCAGTGTGAGTTCATATGTACCATTTGTGTAGACATATATTCCAATGACATTATATATCATAAAATAATATTGATATTAGTCTGTATTTTCATTGATATACACGACACAAATCATTTCTCTTTTGTTAAATTGTAAGCGAAAGAAATTGGATGTAATAATGTTTATAGCAACGCCATGAAAATAGCCAATTAGCGGTTATAATCTGTTGATATAACTATGTTATTGTTGTCGCTATGTTATGAAAGTGAACACTTTATGACTGTTAGCTATAACCGTATTATCCAAATTGTTGTTACTTTATATATAAAAATTGTATAATGACGTCATTGGTTTCAAGGGATTCACACATTTGGTCTCGATGACTATTACACACGAGGTATTATTGGTGGTTCGTTTTTATTCATGAGTAACACTTCGGGTGTCTTATAAGAAGCGGGAATTGCTTACCCTTCGTGAGCACATCAGTTCACCGCCAGTTTATGGTGTAGTCTATGTTGCTAATCTTTTTAGTTTTTTGCATTGTCATATTATGTGTCTACATTCTGGGTTTCGTGTTGTCATGTCCGTTACTATTTCCGCATTACAACGATATTCGATTTGTCTGTAGGAGGGTTCATGTCTTTATTTGTGGTTGTGTGAGTATAATGGTGTCCAACACATATTATGTTGTGTTTTTGTTTTGTTTTTCTTCTGACTTGTAATCCTAATTTCTTTAGATTGTCCATTTTTGATTGCCCCTTCGGTATTCTCTAACGTTTGTTTTTAATATGAAATTTCCATATCAGCCTAATCATAATCACTTATTCTGGAATATTAAGATGGCCCAATACACTTTACTTTGATTAAGAAGTAAACATATCTTAAGGTGAATGTGTTTTCCTTGATATTACCCTTTACACCCCTGCTTGAAGTCTTTCCTTTGATTTATAATGAACACTTCTGATTATAAAGCCTCCAGCACGATTGACCGAAAATTGTCCATTTTCAAAAAGCTAGACTTCAAAACTGAAATATACATCTCTAGGCTATGTTGTTGCTGTCCAATTACACCACTGAGGCTTTCACTAATTTGAAAAAAGTCTGGTTTTAGGAAATATACAATTGTCTAATATTAACTTAACGGAATTATATACTTACATGTATAGACAAGGTTAATATAACGTTTATTTTAAACGAACTATTTTAAGCTGACAGTCAGAGAAAACAAACAAAAAGAACTACACATAGTAATTGGGATTTTATTTTATTGCTTTACGCTATATTTATTTGATTTCATACCATTACTCGTGGCCTTCATCATTGAGCACATCCCGTCTACACAGAAGAAGCTACCATAACAAGAGCAGTCAGAGTCTGACCCACATGTTCGAGTTTGTATACCATCACAGTCACTCTGAAGTAAAATATCAATAATCAATTAGAATCTCTCAGATACAAATATCCTTATCCGTTGTTCAACGCATTCACTTTAGATGTAACATTATACAAAATAGCAAAGTTATTTTCATAAGCTGTTTGTCTTTTATTTTCGTGTATACATAATACATGTTTTACCATCTTTTTAACATAAGAGACCTATTATATTATAGTATCCATGCAAAATATAGATCTCGATTTGTTATTTAACCGTCCTAGTTATTAGCCTTTAGCCTGTGACATAAAACTGACAAGGATGTGATGGTGATTGAGGATTATGCGAATTTATATTTAGAGGGGTAAGGGTTATGGTGTTTAACGCCACTTTCGAGTACACCTCACCATGAGCGGGATTCGAACTCGCAACTTTAGTGGAGATATGCACTGATTACACGGGTAGCTGTTAATCAAACTACCATACGACTATGGTCACGACGGCCCCTATTCTTAGAATATATGTATGTATTGGCTATATTGGATATCTGAACTCTACCATTATTGTTTTGCATTGATGGTTATATTTTCTGGCTTCCGTGTATTCTGTATTCATCTAAGGCGGATTCTTTGTAATGTTGTAATAGAGTGTCACTACCCAAAATGAGATTCGGATTCTATTGTATTACAACGCCCTGTATTTTGTGTGTAAGTTGTCCAATTTATATTAATTATTTTTCTTATTTTAGATTGTGTTATTAATTCAGGTTGCGATTTTTGTTGTTGTGTTTCCTATAGTTATGTCTTAATCTTGTCTGTGTAGGTCTTCATTGAGTGCGGAAGATCGCGGGTTCGAGCCCTGGTAGGGACAAAGCAAAGACTATACAATTGATGTTGGGTATTTTCCTCTAATCACACCGCATTAAGGAGTAAGAGCAAAAACTTGTTTGCTCGGGGTCGAGAACGGCATGTCTATTCAAGGGAGGACTGTTGTTTCAGTGTGCTAGCACTATAAATTCAGTGTGTTGGTCTAATAGAAAGTGGGCATCATCATCTTCATCTGATCGAAATGTTGCAAATTTCCACTTTGATATAGCTGAAAAAACAACAACCACTCACCAACTCACTTAAAACTGAGTCTTGATATCCAGTAATAAGCAATGTGGTGTGTGACTATATGAGACGCTTTATCAGTTTCTTTGTGGGAAAGGAGTAGATCGGTTTTATTAAACGTGCAAATCTGATACAAGCAAATGCACCATATATACATAATTAACATTTGCATTTTGCATCTTTGTATGTAGACAAGTTCATGACGAAGCACACGTATAATTATTGTTATTAACTGACTTTGAACAGATTAATAGACTAAATTACAAGATGAAGCAATTATGTATTTTCAATGTAGATTATTAGCCAATCTTCAACTAGATGTAGGCGGTCAGTATTTTCTACCAGCAGAAGTAGAAAATATCGTTTTAGAACTACAAATAGAGAGCAATACGAGTGTAGCTTTTATCTTATTCGATTCTTACAAAAACAAGAGAAATCGAAATTTGATAGGACAAAATAATCCTATATACAAACAGTAATTGTTGTTAGTGCTTCAAGTATCTAAACGGAACATACCTGATCATTATTAAAGGAACCTTCTTCTGCAATATCAACAAAAAATCCACCTTCTTCATTTTGAAAACCTGAATTATCCACATTAGAACTAAAACCGTTTCCAAAATCCCTGTTCGTGTGTAACGCTTCTGATTCCTGGTTTGAAAAATCTAAAGGCTTGTTATGAAATTGTACCTTACTTGGTTGATATATTGCTTCCTTTGGTACTATGGCACTTTGAAATCCAGAAAACTCTTCTTTCGGTCCATAATTATTCAAATTAAAATCATTGTTGTTCGAATGTGGTCCAACTAATAAATCCTGGTGGTTTGTCCTTGTAGATCCTCCTTTGTCTATTGTACCAAAATTTTTAAATTCTAAATTTGAATTGTAATTATCGTGTTCCTGTTCAAAAGTTCCTACGTTGTTAGATTTAAATCCATCTGGGGCAACTGGATATTTTTTCAATGAGTGAAAGCTTTCGTCAGACAATGTGCCTTTACTATCTGAGGCTTTTACGAACTCCTTTCTGTGAAAACCTGAGTCATCCCTATCTGAATTTAATGGAAGTCTCACATCGAAGTGACCATCGTTATCATTTTCATCGTTTCTTCCTTGGACATTTGCGCCGGAGAATGACCCTGGTTCTAAGGATATGTCTATGTTATCTATGTTGCCAGGCATAAATGTCACTTTACGGGACAATTTCGAATCTTCTATTTCTAAAATAGTTCCTGGGTTGATGACGTCATCTATTTTTTCATTCTTTCTTTGATTTTTGTCTGAATATTTGATAGAATTGTCCAAATCTATAGGCTTTTCTAATTTACTACTTAAAATTCCAAAACTACTACCTGAAAGAGGTTTTCTAGATAATTGTTTATTTCTATTTACAAAAATATATTTATTTTCGGACGTGCCTGAATGCATATGACCTCCTAAGTCATTATAATGAGATAAGTACATCGAAGGAGACTTAAAATAAAACGGGAAATAGGGTGGACGATGAATGTTACGACGTACAAATGTATTTCTGTTTATATTGTTGCTATAGACATTGTAATTAAAACTATTGAATTTGGATCTCGATTTATTTTTGTTTGTTCTTTCTTTGGGTCTTGTTCTGTTCTTTCCAAAATAACGAGGAAAATATGGTGAATATTGTAGAAATCTTTTTCTTGCCGGAAGTCTTTCGAATGGTAAGACATCTATTGATCTGTAGTTAGCTTCCGGTTCCGGTATTCGGCGCTTTCTCCAAAAATTTTGTGGCTTCCATAAAGAAAAACCACTGGAGTATGTATTTATTGGTTTGTGTTTTTTTAAATATTTATTTGAAAATAAATAGTAACTATGTCCATCGTACCAGCCTAATCCAAGACAGAATTGAAACAGTGCAGAAATAATCACAGCAAATAAATTCATGTCCTCACCCAAAACCTGAAAAATAAAGATTGATTGATTGATGTTTAATGCCAACTTATGCAATATTTCAGCTATATCGTGGTGTGAACAATTTTATTGCAAAAATAAAGAATGTAAGCTATAATATAAAAGGGAATATAACTGAACTATTGATGAATACAATCGGAGCAAAATTATCCGATGTTTGCTGTCCTGTTTATGCCCTTTGGTTTACTTGCTGACAAATACTTTTAAATGATTTGGATTTCCAATCTCTTGATATGGAGCGTACCTGAATGTTCCAGAGACGCGTAGAGCGCACTAACTTCGATATCTACGGTTTTTTGTATTATTTTTTTCCTAACGATTAAACAGACAACCTCGATTTCATTGAATTTTCGGTGGCATAATGATGGGGATTAGATCGTGAAATAGAAGTTTGTTTTTTTGTAGAGAACATGTCACCTAAATGAATATAGAATACTGTTACTGTTCTAATCTGTCAACTGTCATCCAAGTAAAGTGTTCAAAGGAGTAACAGAAGGACTTTGTTCTGTTATTTTCCAGTAATTACTTCTCTATTGGATTATTTATTTCTACATATTTCTGATAATCAAAATTATATTCTTTAAAATATTGATCGTTTGATTAAAATCAACTACCAGTTGTATCATTAGCTTGTCATTATTGAATTGACTGAGTAATACTCAACGTGTAGTTTGAATTAAAAAATAATTACGGTGTTTCGAAATTCCAAGCTAAATAGAAAACATATAGAAATCACTGGTAGGAGTCTTCCGGAATAACGTATAATGGGTAATTTCGATAGGTGTAAATCTTCACGAAAGTGGGAAAAAAAACCCAATGAAAACATTTTGATTTTTCGCGATCGTGCTTGCATTTTCATTACATTGCAATGGAGTTTTAATTTTGACGGGTCCAATTTTGGATTTTTAAGTAAACCGCCATTTAAAGATCGCTTAGATACGTATCTGTACGATTTAGTATATATAACATTCTAATACTGACAATGTTGAGTTTAATTTTTAAAATTATTCGTCTTTCCAATCTTTTCACTGAGCGTATCTGATGAATGTAATTCCAGAAACGTATCGTGTGTACTTAATTAGCTATCAACGTTTGTAAACATGACAGGTGTCACTAGTGTAGCAGGAACTGCTTAATCTTCCGGACCACATGATATCATCCCCGGTTTTTAGAGGGGTTCGTGTTGCTCAAACCTCAATATTTTAGTGTAGTGCATTCTTGACCATTCTTTGTCTTTTTACCTTTTGCTCATTGTATTTGTATTCCTTTCTTGCATGCTAATTTATGGTTTCTAGTCATCCCTTTGTACTTTTTTTTATAATTTTATGTGTTTGAAATCAGGTTAATTGACATTATTGTCAAATATTATTTGTTCCTTATTATTGAGATAGCTTAAGAGGAAATATGTATTGTAGATATTGTCAAAAGGCATTCCATACTGTGTGTCATTATTTGAACATATGTCTTCTAAATTGACATCTTACAACTAGTATTGACAAATGAGTGCAATACAGATATCATTTAGCGGAATACCAATCAATTCTCACTGTAAATATGATATTTGATACCAATATTGTATGTAGAAAGAGTTACAATTCAAGCATTTCATTCTTGATATATATGATTACGACAAAAATTGTATTATAAGCTATTTTAACCGTAAAGATCTAAGAAGAGTTTTAAGATACCAAAGGGGTAATCAGAAGCCGTAAATCGAAGACTGAAAAACAACACAATGGCCAAAAGAAAAGGGACAAAAGGACAAACAACAATAAACAAAACATTACACAGAAAACTAAAGATCCAGAAACACAAACCCCACTAAAACCCGGGGTGAAATGCGCTTTGAGATACTGATATCTGTGGGATTGTTTTATACATGGAAGGCTTTTCTTGCTTGAATTTAATATGCACTACTAAAATATAATCTTTCAAACTGATAAAGTTAATTAAAAGATGAACGGGAGATAAACACAAATTACTATGACATAATATAACTATAAACATTTTTTAGTGGGGTTTTTTGTTCATCAAACGCGTAATTAATAATGAGAATAACAAATTGCTAAGCTCAGCAATGATATTCGTTATTCGTATGTGCACACACAAGAACAATCTTATAATCATCTTATTTAACGTTAGATCTATTTTCATGGTCAAATCGGGGGCCGTCGTGGTGTTGATCGTATGGTAGTTGGATTAACAACTACCTGGGCAATCAGTGTCTATCACCACTAACGTTGTGAGTTCGAATCCAGCTCATGGCGAGGTGTACTCGATACAACATTATGTGATAAAGTTTGTCAGTGACTCAGCAGGTCAATGTGAATTTCCTCCATCAATAAAACTGACCGCCACGAAATAACTGAAATATTGTTGAAAGTGGCGTTAAATATCATAACATTTACTCATGGTCAAACGACCCTTCTAATACAGACATAATCTGCCACCTGCAACGTCTTGCTTACAAGCACTATTCTGCGTTCATTTAGTGTTTAAATCTACGTCGACTCGAGAAAGCATGTATGCATTCTATTGCATTGTATAATTTTCTATTCATACTCTACAAAATATGCCATTGTCTTCGCATTCAATCTTGATATTTTGTTCTAATGACCAGGCACTTTCTACAAAAATGTACGATAAAAGACATTGGAAATATTAATTATAGAATATATTTATAACATTAGCTTTATTCTTCTACAACTTAGGATGTATTGTCGGCAAATATCAAATTCATATGTCTGGGCTTTAGAAACGGATAGTAATGCAAGACTTTGGTGCCCATTTCTGACCTGTTTTGTAGCAAGTGGATATACATGTTATTATCACTCACAATGTACTTGCATTGTGTTTATTCTGTAATTTCTAAATTTACAAAACAACTGCAAATTGTAATGAAAAGAGCAGGAGCTTCACAAGCTTCGTTCTAATCGTTTTAAATTATTTCTTCTTTCATATACGCGTCTATACTGTAACCGTGTCTTATCGTTCACTCACCACGAATCAGACAAAACAAAAAGACAAAACAAACAAAAAACCTGGTATTTTTATTTTTCTCTTGCTAATAAATGTGTCGAATTTTTCTTGTTCTGAATCCCCCCCCCCCCCCCCCCCCCCCTCCATTTAAATCATAGTTTCATAACTAATCACTTCATGTGAAACTAATGCTTTAATACTTATCCTTTTTAAATATAATTGCATGACTGCATTATTTGTTGTATTAAATATCATTGAATGAAACATCTAGAAAATCTCAGCTAATTAAACAGTTAGTTACACCTTTGACTTACCTTTCAAGCCTTTGAAAATAAAAAAATATTACTCATCACATTTTAGACCGCACTCCTATTTATATCTATTTGTTATCCCAATGGTTAATTTGCAAATGTCTGCAAATTGACACGAACTTTCAAATTAATATTGCTGCAAACCATAAAACTATCAAATACAAAACACCCACCTTTTATATTCTCAAAAATTATTTCCAATGAAACTTCGTCTCGACTATAAACATACCAACATTACAGATTTATTGATATTAAGCCAATGGTTTCATCTTACAAAAATCCTTCATATTTATACTGTCATAGAAAAAAACCCAAAGTGGACTAATTTAAATGTCAAAGAGGGATTATATTTTATTCTGGCTAGTTTTAAATCGTGAATCTGTCCCTTTAAAAGCATTATATCAGTTATTTCTCCTAATTGGTAAAATTAGTGCTGTCACTAGGGAATGACTTTCGTTTTAATGAACTACCTTAGCCCTTTAATTTTAATTTTAAAGAGTAATATATTTTTGGGGGTAAAATTTAAAATGTAGCTGATGGCCATGTCTGGAAGTCCAGCGGTAAATGTTAATAGTTTCGATTCGGTTTCTACTTCAAATCGCTGAATTATTCACTCTATTTAAGAAAACATCATGGGACGGAAGTAAGTTCATATTACAGTAATATTTCGTCAATCGAAAATCATAGTCTTCTTACCGTGTTTATGCTACTACTCATCTTGCATCAGGAACTATCAAAATGGAAAGACTGGAAAACGAAACTCATTAAAAGTCTTTCGAAGCAATAAAACCAAAGAGCATAAACACGACTAAGGCAAGTTATGCAAGAGGGGAAATTGCCTTAGTTTTAATAGATTACATTATGTAGGAACTGTAAATTTAAAACAAAACTATATCTAGTAAACAGTGTCTGTGCCGAATCATCGGCTATAGCACGGATGATACATTCGGAGAAGAATAATCCAGCAGCATAGAAATCGATCCAGTGAAAGCTATAAAGATGCTGATAACACATCTAAACTGTTTTAGGCCCTTTGGTTTCTTGTTCCTAAAGACTTTTACACTAGATGGCTTATTGTTTTACTTATAGTGTACTGGATGAAGATTATTCCAGGAACGAGACGATAGCTATTTCAGAAAGGAGTCGTGTGCACTAAGCTAGATACATTTCTATGAACAAATCCCCGATTTCAGTGCAGTTATCTGGCATTTCCGTCTCATTTGATATCGGGTTCAAATTGTGGATCTTAAATGAAAGTGTTAATGTTCTATTAATAACATAGAATTGTATTCCCTACAATAAGTGCTGTTAAATACACTAAATAGAATGTGAGTGGAAAATGTTATGATATCTCTAGTGTATAAATTAGAATACGATTAGTTTCTTTTCAAAGACTATTTCTAGTCTATGTAATGACGATCAAAATTCTTGATTGTTTGTGCTAATTTGGCGTTGCAGTTCTTGTCAATATTACAATCCCATGATGGATATATATATATATATATATATAGAATGTCTACTTCTCTACTTCTAATATATTTTTTTTACCCGTATTGGCATAGAGAATTATCACCAATGGATATATGAGACACTGGATTTTAGCACTTTCCCTCTGTCACGTAAATCCTATATTCAAAAGACTGTCAGTATACATTTTCAACTCTGTTATGTTTAAAATTATATGCACATTTTTGTTTGCTTGTTTTTTGCTTTTCTTTTGTTTTGTTTCTTTGTTTGTATTTGTTTTTTGTTTTTTTATTTGAGAAAGCAGTCTGTTACCCCTTATGCTGTGATATATATATTTACACAATGCATTACCTTAATTGACGAAAAGGTATTTTAATACTGAAAATACCATTGATGTACATGGATATTGTACTAATATACGAATCTACTTATTTTATTAAATTTATATACACTTTCTCATAAATCTTGGCTATTTTTATATGTACGACTCACAACCTGTGGAGAGACCGATATATTGTGAAAACACGACCGATATTTTTCCCATATTACTAGCTTTTTCAGAATCATTGTAGTAGGTCGTTACAAGACACTAAAACCGGATGTCATCCATTACATTTTTGCTCGTATATGCCAGTCAGGACTTCCGTTTCTAAACCAATCCCACTAACATCCATTCTGATCTATTGTTTATAGCGTTGTTAGCATCATTAATACATTGATATAATACAAATAGTACAATTACTGCCTATATTAGGGTGAACATATAAACCTTTGTTTTATATGTATAGTAGACGTATACAATCTCCAGGTAATCTGGGTCTTATCTAGAACAACACGCAAAAGTCGCTGGTCAAATTCGGACACCCTTTAAGAAATTCAACTAGAATATTCAATGTATTTGCCGTTTTGAGAGTAAATGTAATATGTTTGCATACAAAACATTGCAGTCAGAGGCTCGCTTTACTTGCCTTTTCTAAACTTTTTACAAATAAATTTTATATTTGCCGACAATATATTGTCTATTTTACTAGACCCTAAGCCATATTCTCACAATTAACCCTTCTTGGTCTGATTCCTGGTCGGGACGAACAAAGACTATTAAACGGATATTTGCTGATGATCTGTTAAGCACGCATAATTAAAATGAAAAACCAAACATACCACACGGTTGGAACAATTCCAAAATCAAATATCAAAATCGCAAAAATATGCAAAGTTGATACCCCTAACACACAGATACATGACCGCTCACTTTCCTGGCTTGGTTAAACTAGTGTTATGGGCCCAAACCTCCCCATGAAGGAATAATAGCAAAGGCTGGTGGATTCCGAGTCCAGATAGTGTGTCCGAGTTGAGCAGCATGTCTATCGTGTCTGTACTGTTGTTTCAGTGAGATAGTATAATAAAACCTAACCAAATATATGCTTCTCTTACAGAATATAAAAGCAACTGCAATTATCTGAAAATTGCTTACGTGGTGTTAAAGAACAAGCATCTCTAATAAACCAATTATATTTCAGGAATGGTGCTTGTTTTGCCTCCCTGTTTATAAGCAATTGTTTCAAAATTCTTTACACGATCAAACGTAGTATATATACAATATGAAGACAGAAACAAGTAAAACCAATTACAACATATTTCTAAAAATGTGTTAATTTTTCCTTTTTTTATTGTCAAAAATTCATCTAAAATGACATACATGTATGCATAAAGAAAGTGCTTTCTTGTTGGCATGCTGTTCTTTAATATCAAATGAGCATGTAGTATCTGAGAAACATCAATAACAAGAAATAAATATATTTTGAAATAGCAATTAAAATAATTATACTTTAAAGAGCAACGCCATACATTTTTTTTTCTTATATTGTAAAATTTTAAACTTACCGCGTTACTATAACACCAGTCTCCAAATAAATGAAATGTGATATTGTATGAAATTGTATAAAGTAATTATACTTTTTTTTATTTCAACCATGTATATGACACCTCCCCTTCGCCACCATTTCCGCCTTCAAGGACATACTGAATGGTTTATAATTTATGAGCCATTCATACTTCCGGACCACGGTATATTTTTTATCGGTTTATACCTATCGATAAACGATTTCCACTTAGAAATAAAATAACTGTTTAAATCACAAATGATCGAAATAGATATAGCAGAGCTGAATCCTCTATTTAATGTTGGTTCACCTTGTCTTAAGATTTGTTACGTCTAACACGAAGTACTCATCAATACGTACGCTTAATCATAGAACGAACCGGATGTATCAGACAATATTATACACAATAAAATTATGAGATTTACATAATGATAAAAAAACCATCACAGCTTCAAGTAATTGGGTTAGTTAGAACAAATTAATGGTCGATCAGACTTCGATTTTAACATATAATAGCTGACCTTTTAATCAGATAAACATTAATGCTATGTATATTTATATAACAGTCTTGATGAAGAAATCCAAATTCAAACCATTAAGTCTAAATAAAATAAAAACTAAAAACATTGATATTTTCACATTTCAAAAATAAATAAAACATTTCTATGTGGACATAGTGTAATTAACGATGTTCAGGTTATGGTAAACAAACAAATGCTAAATATGAAACGGAAACAGTATGACATGAAACCGCCAAAAATTCTCTCAATACTAATGACAATTCAATGGGAGTTTTAAAATAAAACCCCACTATTATAAATGTATAGTAATATTTGTCAAGATTTATGAACTCTCATTACACAGCACTTCGATATCGATGTCATTTTCGAGGTGGGTGGCTGGGTGTTTTATGGTGCTTAACGCCACTTTCAACGATATTTCATTTATATCGTGACGATCAGTTTTATTGGTGGTGGAACCGAAGTACCTGGAGAATACCATCGACCTGCCGCAAGCCACTGACTAACTTATCCCATAATGTTGTATCGAGTATATATCGCCTGATAGAGTGGGATTCGAACTCTTAACGTTAGAGGTGGCTTTATATTCCATTATTATCTGTTAAGTATAACTAATATTTATTTTTGTATGTCCTTATAGTGCAGTATATTCACGCCCACAATGAATGCACACTTTTTAATGACATGTAAATTAATAAGCACATCTAAATTTAGATAATCCCAAATTAAGTTTTAATATAAAATTGAATCTAATGTCATAATATTATTAAAATATATTTATAAAAAATTGTCATACTATTTAGTTTTGGTCGTATGATAGACAGATTTAATTGTGACAAAGCCTATATGACCATTTCTATCATGTATATTGTTACTTTTAATCACACATGTCCATGGGTTTTATTGCACCCAAAGAATTTCAATTTTTTTGGCTTTCCAATCTTTTATTATTAAATTGTTATTAAAACTAAGGTTATCCTCCTTCAGGCATAGGTGACCATAGCCGATTTTGGCTATCCAGTTTAGACCCTTTGGTTTACTTGCCCCAAAACCTTTTAAATTATTTTCCTTTCAAAACTTTCGAATTTTAACGTAATGGTTAAAGTTATTCCAGAAACGCATCGTGTGCACCGAATTAGATATCTACATTTTTATTAGATATCGGGTGCTTCATTATAAGTGTGCTACATAAAATGAAGAAAAAAAACATAATGTACACACTGTTGGAACAAGGACACACATGATAAAGATTGGAATCTTTGTGCATAATCTATATTGTATGATGCCAGCTATCGCGATATATGACATGCTATAGTAATGGCGTATAGCTAGTTCACCTCGCAAAAGAGGGTTGGGGGTTATGGTGTTTAATGCCACTTTCAACAATATTTCAGCTATATTGTGGCGGTCAGCTTTACTGGTGGAGAAAAACGGAGTACCCGGAGAAAACCACTGACCTGACGCAAATCACTGACACAATTTCGCCTCGCAATGAGCGGGATTCGCACTCTCAACGCTAGTGGTGATAGTCACTGAATGCATTGGTATTTGTAAATCCAACTGCCAAGTGATCACGACCACGACGGTCCCACCTCGCAAATGAAGATGATAGTGTAAATAAATCAACCACGAGTTTAATAATAATTCGTGTATGATAAATTATTTTTATCTTACAGAAATAGAAATACTTAAAGGAGGCAATAAAGAATGAACCTCGTGTATCAGTGTATCATGATTATTGCTTCCGCGTCAAACGACAATTTTTATATTTTTTTGGGCGAAATTGGAAAAGCAAAGGCATTAATATTAATACTTTTTACCAATTTACTGAAGGTTATTTTAATAACCTACCACCTAATAAAGTTTTTTAACAATTTCACTGTTATATTGTCATTTACGAAATGACCCACTTTTTTTTTGTCTTAAGAAAGAGGGATTGGAATAAATCTAAATATTCAAAAAGATTTATTCCATGCTGAAAATTATAAAAGAAAAAAGAAAAGTAATAGTTCAAAAAATACTATTAACAATTTATATCACAACCCATTGCGATGAAGATAGCTATTTTTGGGCAAAGCATTTTCTATTTAGCGTGCTTTAGCTGTGACCTAATTTTGATAGAACACAGAAATAAACACATTGTAACTTTTTTTTTGACAATTGGTACACACTGTAACTTGTTTTGACAAGTGATAGACATTTTGGGTGCAAAGTGGTACTAAGTGCAAGCTTTCTTAAATCTGACACTGGAAAAAACTATAAAACAAGCTAAAAAACTGACAAAATGATCCCCACGTGTTTGTTCATGCAGATGACCTAAAAACACATGAACATTTCTTTAACTTTATTAAAGGTAACTGGTGATACACTGTGATATTGCTAAGCTATTCAAATCTTGCTCACATTTGTATTCGTTCTCCATTCCCTCTGCCACCTGTGAAAGCAAAAAATCCAAATCATCGTTTAAAATATCGTCCGTCATGTTCTCTACCACCTGTGAAAGCATAAAATCCATATCATCTTTTAAAAGATCGCAGCCATTTAACGTTTTGACGTTAACCACGTGTTCTATTAAAAACTGTTTCCCACGTCACTGACTGCTGGCGTACGTGACCAAGATCAGTATTCTCCAAAGTTGGTCAAGTGCGACAGACGTCAATCACACATTTGCTTCCGTTTGATTGGTTATGATACAAAACATTTAGAATACTTTTAATTTCTTGTATGCGCGGATAAACTGATCTCGGGCACGCCCTCGATCAGTTTATCAGCACATTTATTTCTGAAAAAAAAATGTAAAAATGGATGTGCCTGTAAACTTACACAGGAAATAAGTACATGTTTATTACCAGGTCTAATTATAATTACCATCTGTGGTGATAAGGGTCATTGTTGGGGTATTTTATTGTTCTACCAATGATAGAAGTGTTGTCGAAAGGTGTTTTAGGTCTTGTTTTTATAATATTTCAAAGATATTACGAAATAATTAACAAATAATTATACAATTCAAGAGAAAAAAGAGAATAGTTCCTCATCGATAACATATTTGTCTCCTTTGGAGGGACACTGTTTCAGCAGGTCGTCGGCATACCAATGGGTACGAATTGTGCCCCTCTTCTAGCCGATTTATTTTTATACTCATATGAGTCGGAGTTTCTTCAAAAGCTTGTAAAAGATAAGAAGATTCATGAGGCTAGAGCCTTTAATTTCACATACAGGTATATTGATGACGTTTTATCTATCAATAATTCTAGATTTGCAGAATTTCTTCCATTGATATATCCTCCAGAGCTGGAAGTTAAAGAGACCACCGATACAGTTTCGTCCGCATCATTTTTGGATTTATACCTCGAATTTGACGACAGTGGTCAACTCAGTACTAAAATTTATGATAAGCGGGACGACTTCAATTTTAAAATCATAAATTTTCCATACATGTGCAGCAATATACCAGCTTCTCCTGCATATGGTGTTTACATCTCGCAATTGATTCGCTATGCAAGGGCCAGTAGCAATTATTCTGATTTCCTGAAACGTCATCTTCATCTGAGAAACAGGCTACTGGACCAGGGCTATAAAAAGATTCGCCTTATTCGATCTCTTAAAAAGTTTATATTCCGATACCAATATCTTGTCGAAATATATTCCGTCTCTGCCGAAAAAATTATAAGCGATGCATTTTCATATAGTGAAAATGTATAAAGATAAGAAGTCAAAAATGTCAAGAATTTTTTTTGTCAATGTGTGACGTAAAAATATTTTTGACATTTACGTCACCGAATATGGTACTGCTTTGACAACTATTTTACCTATTTTGTTCCTGTATTTAAATACTGTTACAGTAACAGCAGGAACCTTTGAACCGGTAATGAGAGCGGGAGGTTTGGCGCCTTAAAATCTGATTCAACCCACCATTTCTTTAGAAATGCCTGTACCAAGTCAGGGTCATTACGGTTTTCACAGTTTTCCGGTTGTTGACTGATTTTGTCTGTTTATATAATTATGAGTTTTGACTTTCCCTTTATAAGATTGTTCGGAGTTCGGTAATTTTGTTATTACCCTTATTTACATAAAGGACTGCAATTCAAGCAGACAAATATTTACACAGAGGACTATTTAATTCAAGATTCATTAACAACCTCATCATACCTTTTATAACTATTTGAAGTTTTGGCAAACATAAGCTTAAACTCGAAATAATTTATTTTGATAGAAAACCGCCCACAAATTTATTTTAAAAATAAACTTTTACAATTCGCCAATGACCGGATTAATACATATGCGTCCTTGATTTTGCGATGTATCAATGTTTCGATCAAAATAACGGGATAAATGTCATGGACGTTTGTTTTATTTATAAATGATGGAGAAAGAAGTTGTTTTCAATATTATGATAATTTAAAGGGGCATTAGCTACGATTTTGACCAAAAAAATTATGTTTTGGAAATTGGTAAATAGCTTTAAAATGATGAAATAAAGGTAAATATTTCACATTAAACAGCTTATCGTACCACTTTTCGCCTTTTGAGAACGAAAATTACCATCGAATTATTATTTCCTTGCAAGCAAATAATTTGACCTCGCTTTCTCCGTATGCAACTGACCTTACTTGTGACAGGTAAAAACGAATAATTTGTATTTTGTCGCTTATTAACTGCAAATTTGCATGGTTCTTTGTCCGTAATTAACGCCGACTAAAAGCAGATTCACAGAAAATAAGAAATAAGTGCATTGTTGTACTGATTTAATGGCGATTCGGCAAACTTCGTAAACAATGCCGATAATTAATAAGATGACGTCCATTTCTTGATGATCTCAAAACACGAGCAGTTGCACCTTTTTTCCCCGATGCGCGTACATTTCATAACATGTATAAGTTACAGAAACACGTTTTATTAAGGCATCAATCATATCTGATAGTTTTTATGGATAACAAAAAATTACGATTTTGGCAGATAATGCCCCTTTAAGAAAACATGAATATTTATCCATAGATTAGTCCAAATCGTTGTTGTTTTAACATATTATATTAAAATATGCCTGTTTACAAAATGTAGGGGCGCGTTAAATACGTATTATCAAATATCCCGTTTATCGCGATAACTTAGCGAGAAACAACATGTTTCTTACCCGTCTTATACCCGGTCCTTGGTCAGAAATCTAATAAAAAAAATACGTATAAAGAGGGAAAATTTATATTCCATATGCACGACCTCTCACTCCCATGGCTTGCTACAGGCAGCTCAATAATAAATTCGCAAATTTATATTATATTATATTTAATAATATCATATCGGGGGTTTCAACAAACGATTGGTACTCCAGAATGGTGCTCCGCTACTCGCCGATTTGTTTCTACATGTTTATGAGACAGACTTCTTTCAAGGGCTTCTCAATAATAAAGATAGAAAATGGGACCATATCTTTAATTCCAGCTTCCGCTATTTAGATGATGTTCTGTCACTGAACAATTCTCGATTCAGTGATTATCTACATCACATCTACCAAAATGTGCGTAAAATAAAGGCTACTACTGACACTAAAAAATCTGCTTCTTACTTTGACGTTCACATTGAAATCGACAACGGAAGTATATTTAAAAACAAACCTCTCGACAAATGCGGCGACTTCACTTTTCCAATGGTCAACTACCCCTTTATCAGGAGCGATATTCCAGCTTCACCAGCGTATGGGGTTTACATTTCACAACTCATACGCTATTATAGAGCTTGTGTCCAGTACAATGATTTTCTGGATAGAGCTCAGCTGCTGACACAAAAGCTACTCAAGCAAGGCTACATTGCCCCTAGTTTGAAGTCATCATCGCTACAAAAATTCTACAGTCGTCATCACAATCAGGTTGGCCGTTACGAAATATCCATATCCTTCTCAAGCACCTGAGTTCACCCCGGTTTTATGGTGAGGTCCGTTTTGCTCATCTTTTTAGTTTTTTACCGGACTTCACTGTATATATGAGTAACACGGTGGGTGTCTTATTTATGTTATTTGTGTTTGTTGCGCATAGTGGTGTCCAGCATGTTTTGACTATATGAGTAACATGGCGGGTATCTTAAAGTAGGAAGGAACTGCTTATCCTTCGCGAGCATCTGAGTTGGTGGGGTCCGTGTTGCTCATCTTTTAGGTTTTTTTTGTGTTGTCCTATTATGTGTCTTTACGTCTTCAATGTTGTGATGTCTGTCACGATTTCCGCATAAAACGATGTTCGGTTCGTCTTTACGTCAAGTTGTTTCTAAGAGGGTTCATGTCTTTTTTCTATGTTATTTGTGTTTGCTTGCGTCTAGTGGTGTCCAAAACATATTGTGTTTTTGTGTCTTCGTCATGTGTGCCCTATGTAGCCAGTTTCTCTAGATTTTCTCTTCCGTATTATCTAACGTTTATTTATGTACTAGCTTAGAGCATGTGTATGTAGTGAAAACTGCAGAAAAAGGACGGGAAATTCGCAAATTTATATTATATTATATTTATTAATATCATATGGTAAGAATAAAAGACCACCAAAGAGAAATACTTATTTTCGAAGTGAAAGAAGGATTAAAAAATAGTGGAAGTTATAACCTTCAATGTTATGCAAAAATAAAGACTGAATTGTGAAAGTTATTATCGTATTCTCAGTAAATGCGTGCTGAAAATGGAGAACGTGCATATTTCTACGATTTTAATATTAAGCAATACTTTTGTATTTTCATTATATAAAATCTTAAAATAGAAAGTCGAAATTAATAATTTAGACAAACATCGAAATAAAATGGTTATAAAATACCAGATTGATAAATATATTTTACTAATATTGAAATACATATTTTAAAAAGATTATCAGATGGTGGTTAATATAAAACTGATATAAAGAGTTGAAATCATGGCAATTATAGCTGTCATGAAATATGTAATATAACTAGAACAACATGAATATTGTATAACGACAGAGATATAATATTTTAGCACAGATTAAAGCATAACACATAATGTCATGCACTAAAGAGATCAAAACAAAACAAAAACAAAAGGAAAATTGCAAAATGATGAGAGGAGTTTGATCTAGACATTGCCAATCGGATTCTCTTTAGCCTTATTATTTTGCAAGAGGAGGAAGAATGTTCTGAAAATAAATGTTAAGAAAAACCGAAGTGGCAATCAAGAAAGGACAATCCAGAGATACCGGCAATATTGGGAATAAGACTCCGAACGAAGACAAACAAAACAAATAAAACAACACGGAAAACGTAACGCGTACCCCACCAAATAACCGGAGGTGAATTTAGGTTCTCCCGAAAAATGAAGCAGTTCATATTTCTTATAAGACACTCGCCGTGTTACTCATATAGAAACATCCTTTAACCATCTCTTCTTGCTCACTATGTAATATAACGATTACAGACAGATATAATTCAACAGCGAGATCACAAACACAACACTGTCCGTTTCATCCATGCGGGGAGAGATAATTAATTACGGGTGTCTCTATGACCGATTGGATCGATAAAGCTCATTAGGAATATAAGCATTAACGCAAGAAACCAGAAATAGATTTCGTTGAAATAGAAATCTACATATGGCAGTGAAACTTTTTTATTATTAATAAGATACAATGGAACAAAGTAAATCAAAATGAAAATATATATAGATACAATGCAACCTCAAAACATTCTTAATAGAAAAGAGGTCGTAAAAGAAATTCCACCATATTTCAAAAATCAATCTGTTCCCATTGTCTCCTATAGCTACACTAACAGCATTGGCCGTAAAATTTTCAACTACAAAGAAGCATTGCAAGATATTAACATAGAAGAGTACCTTAAGAACCCTCTGAATTGTGACTGCTCCCACTCTCCTTTTCAATACAACCCATCTGGACATGTAATCACTGGTGATCTGAATATCATTCAACATGAGAGTCTCCGAAAGGTGATTTCTCATGGTCCTAAATTCAGAGAACCTCAACACATCAATTGGAAACATAATTTCAAGATAATTATGGATGCTGTTGAAGATTATGCCAGAAGGTGGATAAAGAGAGAAGTAGACCAAGATCCTGAGTTAGAGTCCTTGTCAGACTGGGTTAGAACAATTAGGTCTCTAGTACAAGGTCGGATTCACAAACTCAAAAATTGTGTTAATAGTCGACCCAAGTCTGTATTTAAAGACCAAGAAGCTGTTAAGTGTCTTTCCTCTCTTCATGACAAATATGTTGTCGTTCCTGCTGACAAGGCTTCCAACAATATCGTGTTTGTATGTAAATCATATTACTTCGAATGCCTAATCAAGGAATTAGGCATAAATAGCAACACCTCTAGTAATATCACATACAAACCAACTTCGTTCGACAAAGATGAAATCCTAGCTAACCACAGATCATTCATGACCTCTTTAAACATTCCCTCTGGTAAAGAGTCTGAGGATTTACCCTACTTATATTGGATACCTAAACTCCATAAGACACCATACAAAGAAAGGTACATAGCGGGATCATCAACTTGTTCGACGAAAGAATTGTCTATTCACCTGACAAAGATTCTGTCTGCAGTAAAAGAGGGACAACAGAAATATTGTGAAACTGTTTACTCGCGTAGTGGCATAAATCACATGTGGATTTTGAAAAACTCTAAAGATCTTTTGGATAACCTGAAATCAAGATCTTTCTCTCAGGTATCCTCCATCAAAACATTTGATTTTTCAACTCTATATACCACCCTACCGCATGACAAATTAAAAACCCGCTTAAAAGAAACAATTCATAAAGCTTTTAGTCATAGAAACTATGGCTCAAAATTTGTTGTGTTAGGCTACAATTCCACATATTTTTCAAACAAAATTCATAAAGGTAAAACATGCTACTCCGAGGAACAAGTGATCAGTATGCTGGAGTTCCTCATCGATAACATATTTGTCTCCTTTGGAGGGACACTGTTTCAGCAGGTCGTCGGCATACCAATGGGTACGAATTGTGCCCCTCTTCTAGCCGATTTATTTTTATACTCATATGAGTCGGAGTTTCTTCAAAAGCTTGTAAAAGATAAGAAGATTCATGAGGCTAGAGCCTTTAATTTCACATACAGGTATATTGATGACGTTTTATCTATCAATAATTCTAGATTTGCAGAATTTCTTCCATTGATATATCCTCCAGAGCTGGAAGTTAAAGAGACCACCGATACAGCTTCGTCCGCATCATTTTTGGACTTATACCTCGAATTTGACGACAGTGGTCAACTCAGTACTAAAATTTATGATAAGCGGGACGACTTCAATTTTAAAATCATAAATTTTCCAAACATGTGCAGCAATATACCAGCTTCTCCTGCATATGGTGTTTACATCTCGCAATTGATTCGCTATGCAAGGGCCAGTAGCAATTATTCTGATTTCCTGAAACGTCATCTTCATCTGAGAAACAGGCTACTGGACCAGGGCTATAAAAAGATTCGCCTTATTCGATCTCTTAAAAAGTTTATATTCCGATACCAATATCTTGTCGAAATATATTCCGTCTCTGCAGAAAAAATTATAAGCGATGCATTTTCATATAGTGAAAATGTATAAAGATAAAGAAGTCGCAAATGTCAAGAATTTTGTTGTCAATGTGTGACGTAAAAGTATTTTTGACATTTGCGTCACCGAATATGGTACTGCTTTGACAACTATTTTACCTATTTTGTTCCTGTATTTAAATACTGTTACAGTGACAGCCGGAACCTTTGAACCGTAATGAGAGCGGGAGGTTTGGCGCCTTAAAATCGGATTCAACCCACCATTTCTTTAGAAATGCCTGTACCAAGTCAGGGTCATTACGGTTTTCACAGTTTTCCGGTTGTTGACTGATTTTGTCTGTTTATATAATTATGAGTTTTGACTTTCCCTTTGTAAGATTGTTCGGAGTTCGGTAATTTTGTTATTACCTTTATTCACAAGAACTGAAATAGTGTTGAAAGTGCCATTAAGCATCATAAATCATGGAAACAGAAAAGGTCAAATATTTGCGTCATTTTGAGGTAATTGTCACATTTCTCATAAATATCAGTATTAAAATTAAACCATTATTGATAATATAGGATATATATACTTTGTTCTACCTATAAGTTACATATTATTAACTTGCCTTGATGTAATATTACGGAAGAATAAACTTCATATATTTAAAAGGAAGTAATTAACCAGTTTCTAACCAAAACAATTGTTGTTTGGGTAATTAATGTACACATGATGTATATAAAAAGGTAGATATATAATTTAGTGTGCACGACGCGTTTCTGGAATAACCTGCATCAGGTGACGCTCAAAGTCAAAATACTGGAAAGCAAAATAATTTGTATAATACAAAAAAAGTTATGCTTTTGGTAAGATATCTATAACACATTCAATTCTGACGATGAACTTATCTATCGTTTCCTATAGACTCATTGATAAAGATGTTGAGTAGTAAATTGACCAGATTAATCAATTTAGTGTAAAAGTCTTCTATATCAGATGCAAATAATTCCATCAACATAGAATATATTTTTAATTACACTGATTATCATTCCGTCAATCCCGCCATGATATAACTGAAATATTGTTGAAAGTGGCGTTAAACACCATAAACCAAACAACTGCAAAATAATAGTTTTTTGCAGTTTCCATCAATTTTCCCATTTTCACGTTTGTTGCAGAGAAATGTTATTAGTACTTTATTCTTTTTTTGCAATGTTTGTCTTCACTATGTTTTGTTCCCTTATGTACATCTCTGTTTGTCATTTTTCGCTTTGGCCATTGCATTGCAGCTTCTGATTACCCCTTTTGTATCGATAAAGTTTTCTTGCGTGTGTCTCTAGATTGTCCATTCTTCATTACACTCTCCGTTTTCTCTTACGTTTCTTTATCAAGCCATCGACATCGACGATACAAAATGTGTAATTATTCACACAGTATTCTCTACAATTTCAAACCGGATATAAATGCAAACTATATTAACATGTAATTTTTTTTTATTAATATTTCAAACGTAATATTACACAAATTACTGTTTCCTATCTTGATAATACATGAAAGAAAATATTGAAGATCATAGCGGTAATTGGAAGCCGTAATTCGAGGTACAAACTTCACCAATCAAAAGCAAAAGGGCAAACAATGATCAACACACCACTACACAGAAGACTAAAGATTGCGCAACACGAACCTCACTAATAACCTGGAGTGATCTTAGGAGCTCCATAATAGCAAGGAGGTCCTGATCCACTAGTGGGATCCTTCGTGTTACTCTTGTTCCAAACAATGTGATAAGTCATGGATGAGGAAAGAATCGGTTTGTGATTACGAAAAACGGAACATATCCGTGGTCATTTGTGACACATATATTCCATAACAGTTAGCCAAGTCATGCGGCGATCGTCAAAAAGTGATGACTTCAACTTAACCACTAGGAGCCATTGGTTCAGGAGTCTCATTGTTAGCAGCATCCCGCTATTAAGTAAGTCATGATAGTAACCACAAACTCTGGAATATCTTGTCAACTGAAAGATATATATTTCATATGCAGATGTAGCGAGAATTTTGTTAAATATAAGTGGAAAGTTCACAATTGGAAAATTGAAATAATCTCTCTTGTCGTAAAGTTTCATTCTTATCCAGTCCTCTTGTCACATTCTATGTGTAGGCAGTCCTCACTGTCACATTCTAGGTGTAGGCAGTCCTCACTGTCACATTCTACGTGCAGGCAGTCCTCACTGTCACATTCTAGGTGTAGGCAGTCCTCACTGACACATTCTAGGTATAGGCAGTCCTCACTCACATTTTAGGTGTAGGAGTCCTCACTGTCACATTCTAGGTGTAGGCAGTCCTCACTGTCACATTGTAGGTGTAGGCAGTCCTCACTGTCACATTCTAGGTGTAGGCAGTCCTCACTGTCACATTCTAGGTGTAGGCAGTCCTCACTGTCACATTCTAAGTGTAGGCAGTCCTTACTGTTACATTATAGGTGTAGGCAGTCCTCACTGTCACATTCTAGGTGTAGGCAGTCCTCACTGTCACATTCTAGGTGTAGGCAGTCCTCACTGTCACATTCGAGGTGTAGGCAGTCCTCACTGTCACATTCTATGTAGGCAGTCCTTACTGTCACATTCTATGTGTAGGCAGTCCTCACTGTCACATTCTAGGTGTAGGCAGTCCTCACTGTCACATTCTAGGTGTAGGCAGTCCTCACTGTCACATTCGAGGTGTAGGCAGTCCTCACTGTCACATTGTAGGTGTAGGCAGTCCTCCCTGTGACATTCTAGGTGTAGGCAGTCCTCACTGTCACATTCTAGGTGTAGGCAGTCCTTACTGTCTCATTATAGGTGTAGGCAGTCCTCACTGTCACATTATAGGTGTAGGCAGTCCTCACTGTCACATTCTAGGTGTAGGCAGTCCTCACTGTCACATTCGATGTGTAGGCAGTCCTCACTGTCACATTCTAGGTGTAGGCAGTCCTCACTGTCACATTCGAGGTGTAGGCAGTCCTCACTGTCACATTGTAGGTGTAGGCAGTCCTCACTGTCACATTCTAGGTGTAGGCAGTCCTCACTGTCACATTGTAGGTGTAGGCAGTCCTCACTGTCACATTCTAGGTGTAGGCAGTCCTCACTGTCACATTCTAGGTGTAGGCAGTCCTTACTGTCACATTATAGGTGTAGGCAGTCCTCACTGTCACATTATAGGTATAGGTAGTCCCCACTGTCACATTATAGGTGTATGCAGTCCTCACTGTCACATTCTAGGTGTAGGCAGTCCTTACTGTCACATTATAGGTGTAGGCTGTCCTCACTGTCATATTATAGGTGTAGGCAGTCCTCACTGTCACATTTTAGGTGTAGGCAAATACATGAAGCAGACTTAGTTGTAACTCCGGTGTCTTTATTTCAAGCTCAATGGCATAGATGCCATTATCGAATTCAACTTAAAACTTAAAATTAGTTAGTGGCAGGACATCATCAATAAAGCGGGAAATAAAATTAAAGGATCGAGCGAGCCTATTTTTGACTGACCGACTAAATTCATTTGTAACCAACTTGTTAATTTAGTTTAATATTCAAACACGAATATCACGCATGTTTCCAAAGTGTTAACACATTGTTTTATTTGTACAGCTTCCTCACCTACTCAGATGTATTAATATGTAGGAGTTCAATCGATCTTATTTGTGAAATAGTTTAATTTGACCGAAGATCGTTTAAAAGAGACGGATATAGAACATGAGTAGAGTCATAAATACTAATTGAATTGCATAAGTTGCCGTTTCTATGCATGGAAATATTATCAGTATATTCTTAATTGAGATCCATTGAGCTCAAACTTACTCTATAAAAGTCGCACCTTTTGATGTAGTTTTACTTGATGACCTACAATGTGGAACTTCATTGTTCTTCTAATAATAATAATCAAACATACCCAATGGTATTCTAACTACGCAACACCTGTATCTTTTAGCATTTACCTGAAGGATATTAACTGTTATTTGAGTATTTTCCACCAGACATGATAGAAAGGCCGAAGAGATAATATTTAGTAAACGTCATTTTATCCGACATTATAGCTAGCTGATCACGTAAAACCAAACAAAACTAAGCTAATTAAAAGATGTCGATTACATCTCTAACAATTTGTCATTTTGGAAAATAAATATACATAAAGGCTACCATAAAATGATGGAAACATTTGCTAAATTAATTACCGTTGTAAATAATATCGTGTCCACATTTACGTTTTATAGTCTGATCGTAAAATGTATTCCTGATTCTTGTGTTAAAGGGGGTATGGTTCAGAAAGCTGTTAAGTTTTATACCTTGACACTATAGACGTATCTTATTCGCAAAAGCTACAATAGTAGTAGAAATACATGAACAATGATAGCATTACGGAATATATCAAACAATTTGATGTTGAAATTAGTATATTTACATTACAAGTAAATTGCAAATGTAGTTTTGAAGATATATTTCTCGTTGTTTATATATGGGTGAATGTAATTCTTCCAACAATCGACTTGCAGAAACTACAATTAAGTTTGTGCAATATTATGCGTAAATAAATGAAAACAAAAACATACCACGCCGTCAGAAGAGTTCCAAAAGTCAATAGGAAATTAGTAGATAACACCCAATTCGCAGCTTTTGAAATTATATCTATTAAACACACATTTGTGGTAGTGTACTGAGGTCGAACCTTGATTTTTATCACATTTTTGTGGTTTTTGTGATGTTATAAGTCACAATTATAAATAATAATTACATAGTGAAATAGGAAAGCATACAAAGCAATTAAAATGGTACACATGGTTTACCATACAAACGATACTGCATCCTAGCAAACTTAAATATCCGCAAAGATATACTTGACAAATGTGAGAAATCATCTTTAAAAAACTGATGTTAATTTTCAAATTTATCCAAATGCTAAAGACTAGTCCATTGTCATAAATTGCCAAAAACAAATCATGCCACAGATTCAAATTGTAATCGAAAAATCGTAGAAGCAGAGGTGGAATCGTTACTCTGAACACATATATAAATGACCGTTCATGTTCATGTCATGCTAAGACCCCTCAATAAAAATTGGCGGGTCTAACTAGGTTTATGTTTCCAAAGCTTCCCCCATTATTGAATCGATGCGGTGCTGCAAGTGATTTCACCATTGGAGTAAAATAGCTGACATAATGTTCAATTTCTTGAAGGCGGTCAGTATTTGGTAGAAGAAATACACACATAAAATATATTCACATATAACTGTAGATATACTATAATCGTTTCGTTTTTATATAATTTTCCCATTGTAAACTTTCCATTTATATGTAACAACATTCCAGAAGCACCTGCATATGGAGTATATATCTCTCAGAGCTTGTGGTTCCTATCAGGATTTCCTTGATAGTGGGTTGTTGCTAACAATGAAGCTACTGAACCAATGGTTCTTATTGGCTGAGTTGAATTCATCACTTCGAAAGTTTTATGGTCGACACCATGACTTGGTTGACCGTTATGGAATATATGTGTCACAAATGACTACGGATATACTGCACTTGTCGTAAGGACTTCCTTTCCTCATTCATGATTTATCACCGGGTTTGTAACTAGAGTAACACGACGAGTGCCAACAGCGGATCAGGAACTGCTTATCCTTCCGGATCACCTGGGTTCATCCCCTGTGTTTGGCTTGGTGGTGTTCGTGTTGCTCGATCTTTAGTTTTCTGTGTAGCGTTTTGTAGTATCGTTGTTTGTTCTTTTTCTTATGGTCATGGTGTCGTCTGTCCTTCAATTTGCAGATTCTGATTACTGTGTTGGTATTTTACTTGTAGTTGAAGAGTCATTCTGTACATTCTTATATAAGGTAAAAGTACTACTGTATATTTGATATTTTAATACTTAGATGCTATATTTCCATGCCAATTTTCTAAATTGTAATAATTACACCACACATATTAGGGCTGAATTAAATACGGTTACAGATTATTGCGATTTAGAAAAATATACTTTCAATAACTACAATGGAATAATATATAATGATTTTTCATGTTAATATTGACAGCAATAAGTTTATCTTTGACAAATATTGGAATATAAATATGATATTGTATGAACTTTATATGCCAATGGCATTACATAAAGTATGAGTCAAGATACATTAAACCTTCTTTTCATATTAATATAATGGCTTGTTTAGTTACATTATTGTTTAAATGGTCGCCCACAATTTCTGCAAAATATCAAATTCAACCTTGACATATAATACCTGATAATATATATGTTGAACTATTATCAATTCATTTTGATGTACTCAAATCTGCGTAAGGCAAACATAAAACTTCAAATTACTCTGGGAAGCCCACAATATCTTCGAAATATTAAATTCGACCTTGACATATAATACAGGGTGACCCAAAAAAACCCGAACCCATCAAAATGTTAATTATTCCTACATAGGTCCATCACATTTCTTCAAATTTGGTAGACTTAAACTTCAGCATATGGATGATCTTTCCACAAAGTTTTAGCCATCTGTGTCAGTTTGCATATAATTTTTATGTTCTTTCCAAAATGTCCACCAAATGGCATCCTCGGCGTTGAAGGCACACTTGCATACGTCGCGCAAAATTGTCAATGACTCGCACACATTCCTCCTATGGGATTCCCTGATCTTTTTTTGGGTCACCCTGTACCTGATGATATCTGATGAACTCCCACCAGTCCATTTAGATATATTCGAAACTGCTGGAGGAAACTTCCAATAACTCTGGGCAGTTGTTTACACAAATTCATAATACGGATCATATAATATACCCAAGTGTCATTCTTAATTCGAATATTTCCTATTGAAATATTTTTTACTTGAGGTAAGAAATTAAATTCGGGTGATCGTAATCGTACGGTGATTGGATTTACAACTACTTATATAATCAGTGCCTATCACCACTAAAGTTGTGAGCTATAATTCCGCTCAGGCAAGGTTTTCACCGGGTACTTCGGTTTCCTGCACCAATAAAACTGACCACCACGATATCAATAAAATATTGTTGAAAGTGGCGCTAAACATCATTACCCTAACCCATTAAATTCACGAAGGACTTCTACTGCCTTTGTGATTAGTTTTCAATAATACCTGGCTATTTCACTTTAGTATTGACCTATTTATTACCATGCATTCTCCGAACAATAGTAGTATGTGTTTGATCTATGCTTAACATATTGGAGGTCATTTGGAAGTCTAGTGTTTCGGCAAGGCATTCGCTCTTACATGTTGAATCAATGATCAAACTTCTGAATATATAACTCTTTCATTGTTTATATTTGGAAATAAAAGGAGGAGGGGGTCAATCCTAAATTTTCTATGTTGTCTTTTGAGGACTATTGTTTGTCTTTTGGCTATTGTATGGTCTGTCCTTCTTCGATTTACTGCATTCGATTATCCTGTTGATATCTTTAAAATGTTCTTTATACAAGTTTAGCCTATATATAAACGTCTGAAAAAGTAGCCAACGTATGAACCTACGGGATGTCAGATCGGAAACAAGTGTTAACGATTCTGTGCAAACAAGCAAAATGATAAAATAACGTCTAAAATGTAGCACAACACCAAAAAAAAAAAAAAATGTTAAAATATAACAAAAAATAATTATAAGTCTACAAAAAGACTATAATTATAATCAATTTGAAGGATATTTCGCTTGACCGACAAGCTTCATCAGTGTCTGTAATCTGATTTATCAGACGCTGATGAAGCTTGTCGGTCAAGCGAAATATCCGTCAACTTGATTATAATTAGTCTTTTTGTAGACTTATAGTTATTTTTGTTATATTTTAACATCTTTTTTTGGTGTTGTGCTACATTTTAGACGTTTATATATATATATATATACGTCTGAAAATTAAACCAAACAGTGTTAGAATTAGATTTTAGAGCTGTCAAATTTTTGTTCTTCCCTCGACGGGATTTGAACCCACACCATTGTTACACTGCAGCACCATTCGCTTAGCCTTACGTCCAGCGCCCTAGACCACTCGACTACATCCACTCCCTATAAAAGGAGCTTCAATAGTCGTAGTGTTACCTTGTCTCGTAAGGAAAATCTAGGGATAGACGCAAGACATGTGTATAAGCGTGTGTAGATGGTACATATATACTTAATATTATAATTTGACAGCAATCTAACTCAGCAATTTTTAATATATTGGATAGGATAATGAAGAATTCATTATACAGTCACAGGAAATAAAGTATATTATACAAACGTCTAGAAGCAAGTGACAACCATACAATATATCTGTCCCACTGGATCTCAAAGTTACTTTAAAGGATACTAGGTTAATACTAAATATTATATACGTCTGAAAATTAAACCAAACAGTGTTAGAATTAGATTTTAGAGCTGTCAAATTTTTGTTCTTCCCTCGACGGGATTTGAACCCACACCATTGTTACACTGCAGCACCATTCGCTTAGCCTTACGTCCAGCGCCCTAGACCACTCGACTACATCCACTCCCTATAAAAGGAGCTTCAATAGTCGTAGTGTTACCTTGTCTCGTAAGGAAAATCTAGGGATAGACGCAAGACATGTGTATAAGCGTGTGTAGATGGTACATATATACTTAATATTATAATTTGACAGCAATCTAACTCAGCAATTTTTAATATATTGGATAGGATAATGAAGAATTCATTATACAGTCACAGGAAATAAAGTATATTATACAAACGTCTAGAAGCAAGTGACAACCATACAATATATCTGTCCCACTGGATCTCAAAGTTATCTCACAACAGTAGCCCTTCATCATAACAAAATACAATAGTAACTTTCAAGGAGGTTTGTGATCCCATTAATTATTTAAACTCGCCATATTTGTGTGCCTGTCCCAAATCAGAATCTGGATTTCCAACGTCATATGTCGGGGGATTTTTGTTGTTGTTCAATGAGTTGAGGTGAGAGGGGATTGTTCGTTTTGCTCATAATGGTGGAATTGTTGACCATCACTGACCAAAGGACATTTGTCATCTGTCCGTACATACATGGTTATTTAATCGTATTCTGCAAAACTCTTAGAGCAAATAGAACGCTTTTAATCAAATTTTGCATAAGAGACTCCGATATAAACAAATGAAATGTATCCGCTATGGGGATGAGTTATTAGGGGAATAAATGCGTCCGTCGTCTGTAAACGTCTTCTTCAAGGAATTCAGAAAATTATTAAATTTAATAAAATCCAGACAAATACAACAGGAGGTATTTACATAGGTCGAGTTAGCTCTTTGCGTCCGTCGTCCGTAAAGGTTTCAGTGATATTTTGTACAATTACACATTCATACCAAACAGATACAAACAACAAAACGCATCGCTTAGCGTCTGTTCCGCATTAGCTACATACAACACACGGATAGAGACCGATATGTATGAAATGGACAATCGTGACCAATGAAACCAGGACGACGTTTCATATAAGTCACGCGTACTTATTATAGGTATTTATATATTGTCTTCAATCCTTCCAATAATTTAAGCCTTAAAAACATATAGTTTAATATACGCCATACCATCAAAGGATATGAATTAAAATTCACCAGCCGGATAGATAAAACAACATCAGGATAGAATAAAATACCAATTAGAGGAAACTTAACTGAAAAAAGATCTTGAATTTCACAGAAAGAGGAGACTTGTCAACAATACTAAGAGACATATTGCCAAAATACTTCATGATTAATTTGGGTTTCTGAAGAAAATACTTCAACGACTTTCATGTAGTATCAGAGTTCACGGTCAAAACGTGTCGTTATATTGCACTTAGTTTGTAGAATCGGAAAATTGTATTTATTATATATGCAAGGCATACTATACCACCAAAATTACATCAAGCCCCCGAAACAATTAAATACATGTTAGCAAATTTCTCAAGGCACGCGATCACTGTGTAATTACCGGCTAGACGCTGTTGCACATTTTGTGTTAATAGACGACATATAGTTATCTTCCTGGTATCGAGTTAACACAGCTCGTCATTCAAATATTGCCCTACAATTAATTGGTTTGCTTTTAGCTATCTTAATTTACTTTCTCTGTAGAGGAATAGTCGTACTGTATTTCTAAACCGATTTCCTTCCGGTGGAGGAATTAGATCTACTTGTATCACCGTTGGGTATCTGACAGTACGTATTCATTATTAACTTGAAGCATAACAGGGGAAGGTTATTCCAGAGACGCCTCGTGCTCACTAAATTTGATATCTACGCTTTTATTACATAATATTTCAGTCACAGATACAGAAACTGAGATGTTTTAGTATAATTATGTACATGTGCTAGTGGAGTATACATTATATTAGATGTAACGTCTTATAAGAAATAGGACTTGCTTACCCTTCACAAACACCTAGGTTCATCCCCGGGGTTTGGTGGGGTCCGTAATGCTCATTTGGTGTATTGTGTTTTGTTTGTCTTCGTGCTGTGTCTTGTGTTCCCGGTGTCTCTGGATTGTCCATTGTTGATTGCTCCTTCGGTTTTCTCTAACGTTTATTCAGTGGGGTTCGTGGTTTGCTTTCTCTAACGTTTATCCTCAAATTGTAGATATACCATATTTGTTGTTTGTATTAAATACGAGCATTGTCTTCTGTGTACTGATATTGTGGTTCTTTCCGCGTTCAATGATGTAATGTGAGATGTAGTTGTTCATTTCGTTGATATTGATTGAACTGTTTCGACTTTCTTTTCATACAATTCAGTAAGTTAAGTGCATTGTATTTATGTTCATAAGAGTGTGGTCAAACATCATTCTCTAGTGGAACTCAATAGATATACTAAAACACAAACGTATTGATTAATTATATTTTCCTGAGTATTGGTGGCGATTTCAAGGTCTCAACACACTGCTGCCCAGTGTACCCCTGGGTAGCGGGATAGGCGCTATCATGTCATAATATGAAAGCCTTACAGTGGGTCATAGTGGAAATGTGACTGGTGTGTCTAGCTTCCTGTACGTTAAAGAATTCTTTAGACTAAAATAAGTAAGCGCATTATATCAGCTACTAAAGGCTACATTTGTCGTACCTACCAAAGTCTTCATGCTTTTCCAATGGCTGTCAAAGGTCAAATATGCATGAAACATTTGTCACTCGAAGTTCAGCAATCAATCAATCAATTAATTACTTTTTGAATATATTACCATATTTATAACTAAACAATAGTTCTCCATCCCAAATATATTTCAAATTCAGAAAATTGATACTTTTCAATTTCAATACCATATCACTCAACATTAATCGGTCGATATTATCACATCGTCAAGACACTGTAGTTGACTTGTAGCCGATTATGACATCTAGAAGTATAATGTTCGCTGTGATTGGTGGAATTTTCACAATTTCGAAAACAGCTGATTTGTACGAGATTTACATCATATATATATCTTATATTAATTTGGTGCACCATATACATATTGGCGTATTTAATTCCATCAAAATAAAATATATTTACGAGCAAATTCTGATTTGCTTGAAATAGAATGGACATAAAGACTCGTTGCATAACTATTTGACCAGATGCTCCTATGATCCGGCATCAATCATCTGGTATATGCAATTAGAGTCATATGAAACTATTTTTGCCTGATCATGATGTAATGAGGAATATTTATAGAATAACTGATAAACAATATTTGTGCATATCACATCCTAAAATTGTTGCAATTTACCTTTTACGTGCAAGGATCGTGACACAATGTCAACCCCCTGGTGCAATAATGAACACGATAAAGGGTAGGAGTTCTTTGGTAATATGAACATTAAAAATATGACATGTAGCAATGTAATTTTATAAGAAAATGGCAATTTTCCAATGAAGAATGTCGTTCTTATATAATACAGACCATTATGCGCTGACCTGGTCAAGTATGGTTTTTGAGAACCATAAAAAAGCCAGTAGTAATCAATATTGTAAAATGCACTTCTAGTGGCTTAGCAATTGACTGTTGTTTACCGCTACGTAGTAAAACCCTTGCGTTTGAAATTATATTTCATTGTTTCATCCCAAAGCACTCGGCTGTTGTAATAAAGTACTAAAATGCTAGTTTATCGATGCAAAAGTCTCCGATTAGACATATGGCTCCACTCCAATACATTAGACATGGTCCCAACAAATTACTATTTGCTTTTACTACTTAATGCTGCCCGCCTATAGCAAAATCAACAATGACATTGGTTTTCGTTCCATTCGACCGGAGAACGAACCAACGATATTACTCATTCGAAACGAGTACGCTAAAGCTAACGCTATAGATTGTTCAGTTCAAATCATATGTAGGGCCCGGTTGGCTCAATGAGTTAGGTAGTTGGATTACCTAACAACTCATACACATCTATCATCAATACGGCGTGGGTTCGCGCCCGGTTTTGTAAATTACAAAAAAGTGCACTCGACTCGCAAGTGATAAAGTTTATCAGTTGCTTGCCTATGGTCGGTGGTTCTCTCCGGATACTCCGGCTTCTTCCACCACTAAAACTGGTCGCCATGATATAGCTGAAATATTGCTGAAAGTGGCGTTAAAACACCAAAACCATCAAATCATATACAATAAAATGGAAAAAAAATACAACATTGTCAGAACAGTTCCAATATCCAATCGAATAAACATGGAAACAGAGATCCGCCTAGCACACATATACTTGACCACTCACTTTCCTGGCTTCGCACAGACATTTCAGTAATAAGTAGCGGAGATAAATTAGTTTCATGGTCAGCTAATAATCAAAAACAACATATTTTCTTTTTATAAATTTTGATATAACTTATAATAGAAGAAAACAGGTGGATATCTGTCATGATTTTTGTGTAAAACATGATGTTGGAATATTTCATTTTGACAAACAATGAATTCAGTTAACATAAAGAGTTGAGTGGTGGTGTGTATGTCAGAAGAGTCAAATCGTGTTAATGTTTCAAGTTCAAACTAAAATCGTGTGGAAAATGATATTTAAGGAACGCAAATCTTAAAATAAACACGTAATTATTTTATATTGTTTATTGCTATTTTGGGAATAGAAACCAATTTCTCTTGTTTTCGTGATACAACAATAGGTATAACGGATTGATGTTCAGATTGTGTTTTCTAAATCGCCCCACTGAATATAACCCTGAGCTGAATCGAGAAGGTCAGCAATCATTAATAATTTGTTTTACAGAAATTGACCTTTTATTGACCAACAAGCGCCCATCTTATCAAAATGTGTTTACAAACAATAGTTGATTACAATTATCTATTTAATGAAACCGGCGTAACAGTTCAAAATTCTAATGGAACAAACGTACAAAAAGGCAAAATCGATAAACCTTCCATTGAAATACATGACCACTCAAAATCAACAACTTACCAGTTTAAATTTCTACACAAAGGGAGGTATTATAATCGACATTGGTTTGCTTAATAGATAGTTCATTTAATTATGCTGCATTCACATATTTTGGTTTTCACCCATAATCAAACTCAATGTAATCATTAGAGTGTTTGTATCGAGTGAGGAATATGATGCATTCAATCCTCGTTTTGGGTCAAAATCAAGACTTTGACATTACTATTACTGGTTAACCGCACTTGTCGTTTCCTCATCCATGACTTATCACCGGGTTTGTAACTAGATTAACACGACGGGTGTCAATAGTGGAGCAGGAACTGCTTACCATTCCGGAGCACCTGAGTTCATCCTCGGTGTTTAGTGGTGTTCGGGTTACTCGATCTTTATTGTATGTGTATGTTTTGTAGATCGTTGTTTGTCCTTTTGTCCTTTTTCTTTTGGCCATTGCGTTGTGTGTTCTTCTTCGATATACGGATTCTGATTACCCATTTGGTGTCTTCAAACTCTTCTTACGAAATATCAATTTGTCAACTGGCAATTGATATTTCCTGTTATGTAGACTTGGCTTTCCTCTATCACCGACGAGACTTTTACTGGACTTTAGTCTAAGAAACACGGTATGTATCTTATTAGAAACAAGAACCGCTTACCCTTCTTGAACACTTGCATCCATCTCTGGTTTTGTAGTGGTGTGCGCGTTGCTCATTTTTATTTTATATAGTTTTGTTTGTCTTCGTTCTGTGTATTGCTCCCTCCCAATGTTGCCCATGTCTCTGGATTGTCCTTTCTTGATTGGCCCTTCGATTTTCGAACTGTTCTTACGAGGCTAAGGTGGGTGGTAAAGATAACAAAAAAGCCAAACACGACCCCTGTTAGAACTCCCCTTAAAGCGTTCCTATTTTCTAACTGAAAATACAAAGGAGTTGCAAAACATTTTCCACAAACATATAACTAGTATTCTGGTCGCTCCTTGAAGTCAATTTATAATATTTGAAAACCACAATGCATTGCAATTAACTAGTGTTCATATTGGTTGGCCGTTGTGGGGAGGTCAATTTATGATATTAGCAAACCATTAATAATTATGATTACATGTAGTAAGAATATTTTAACATACATATAAACACAGTCATTAACTATATTTCTACAAGCATTACAACTTCATTAAAGCAAGAATTGTCATGATAATATACATTATTAGAACACACAGAAAATTATGTGCTTAATTCACAAACAATCCCACTTGATCTTATTTAGATATGTTAGAAATACAATTGAATTATATCAACCTAATGTGCGGATTTGAGTTAAACATTAAAGAAAACCGAAGGAGCAATACCGCCAACTCAGCTATTTTTCAGCTATATCATGGCGAGAACAAGTCAATTTTCAATGAGATGATGATGATGAGGTCTGCTTTGTAGTAGATCAACACGCTTAGTTGGATTCTCATAGTGCTAGTTCACCGAAATAACAGTCCGCGAATAGACATGTCTCCCCACGCGGACACATTATTCCGATTCCGAGCCAAGCAGTCTTTGCTCTTTCTTCTTAATACTGTGTGCTTAGCAGAGAAGCAACAAATATCAATTGTATAGTCTCTGGTTTGACCCGATCGGTGTTCGAACCCACGATCTACCGCACTCGAGGCGAACACCCTAATCATTACACCACCATGAGGTTAATAAAGAATGGACAATCCAGAGACATCGGCAATATTGACCACACAAAAAACAGGACGAAAACAAACACTTTAGCATGCACAAAAAGGCAATCTGTATTGGTACCTCTTACTCTGAAATTCTTGATCATGTGTACTCCTGAGCAATGCGCTACATTGTCTTGTTTTGCTATAATTATTGTTGATATCCCTGTGGCAGAATATTTAAAAGGAATCATATTTGCATCCCATAACCATTTTGTGTAATTTTTACTTTGATAACTGAATGCTTGTGATGGATGATCTTAATGTAAATTCAATACATATTGTGTGAACCTATGATACGCATCACTACATGAATAGTCAAGCACCATTAACAATTTCTTAAGTACTGATAATGTAATCGTCTCTTATAAAACGTATTGCTGCCTTTTGAAGCATCTTTACAATGAAAAAAAAAGAATTTGATGGATCCGGAAAATTTCTTAATTTACGTAGATATTTAATTGCTGAATTATACGTTTGTGTGATCAAAATTATAAAGCTCATAATTCAGAACGAAATCTACCCGGAACCTCAACAGAATATTTGATACTCTATAAACATTACAATATATTTGCACCAGTCGTTATTATAGATTTTATTACAAAAGCTATTTGTTAGTAGTAAGAACACAAGTATTTCTGATATTGATGCATCTAATTTTCGACAGAAAATATTATTCAGTAAAAGACCTTCATAGATGGGATTAAAACAACCTCCTGTTTTAGTAGGGCTCGTGGTGCTCAGTCTTTAGCATTCTGTATAGCGTTTTGTAGATCATAGTTTGTGCTTATGTGTCCTTTTTCTGTTGGCCATTTTATTATCTGTCCTTCGATTTACAGTTTCTGATTACCACTTTGGTATCTTAGATTTACAGCTTCTGATTACCCCTTTGGTATCTTAGATTTACAGCTTCTGATTACCCCTTCGGTATCTTAGATTAACAGCTTCTGATTACCACTTTGGTATCTTAGATTTACAGTTTCTGATTATCCCTTTGGTATCTTAGATTTACAGTTTCTGATTATCCCTTTGGTATCTTAGATTCACGGCTTCTGATTGCCCCTTTTGTATCTTATATTTACAGTTTCTGATTATCCCTTTGGTATCTTAGATTCACGGCTTCTGATTGCCCCTTTGGTATCTTATATTTACAGTTTGATTATCCCTTTGGTATCTTAGATTTACAATTTCTGATTATCCCTTAGGTATCTTAGATTTAGTTTCTGATTATCCCTTTGGTATCTTAGATTTACAGTTTCTGATTATCCCTTTGGTATCTTAGATTTACAGTTTCTGATTATCACTTTGGTATCCTCAAAGTTTTCTTACAAATTAAAGCAAACTAACAGTTTCCTAAAATGGCCCACAGCCTGCAGTAAATGTTCTACGACTAAGATGTGTATTCATCTGATCAGTGTTCATACTACCATTTTACACTATCACATTACATTGATTTAAGATGAGAAAAAGTACATAATGACATGTACAAATCAATTACTAATAAGATAATCATTAATAAGATCTTGTAATATAAATTTAAGTTTCGATGTTGAGAACGCTTATTGCATTTTATACATATCCCGTGAGATCTACACCTTCTCAGTTTCGTTTATAATATTTTCATAATGTCGAAGGGTGAAGGTCGAGATAATATTTCTTTGTCCTATGTTATTATCGTTACACCCGGCATAATAAGTTATTTGTATATTGTATTTGTTTCATTGTCTTCTTATTCGGTAGAAATGAAATAGTATTAGTCCGTAGTGTAACGTAACCTCGGTTGTTTATCTGCCAATTTGAATATTACATCCTGGTGAGGACCGACTTATAGTTGTTAACATGTTTCTTTCGTTCTGAACAAACTTTGTGCTTGTCTAGCAGATATATTTGCAGATGTGTGTGTATTTATATACATTTTTAGGTCTTCATATAACGAATCGGAAAACTATTAGAATTACTTTTTAGGCCTAAAAAACACATAAATAAGATACCTCGGCTTTTTTAATTGTTTCACGTTATGATCAATGACAGTTGGGGTCGGCAAGCGCACAGGACAGTACAAAATAACAATTTCAACTATTCGAAAATGTTGTTCTAGATAAATGTTTCTGAATGTGTAAAATAATTTCAAATGTGTACATTATGCATTATTTTACAAAACTACATGGTCTTTAAAACATTTAACATGTGTTACACTAAAAATGCTACCTATGCATTATGAGTACAGGACCCAAAAAGAAATTTACTACATGCACACAAAGGATCGGTTTCTTGAAATTCAATATGATTAATTTAGTAAGTGATTCTATTTAGTATAGCATTTTGTCTTCCTTAATGTAACAGACAATGGTTTCCGTTGTACATTTGCCAATGGTCGGTATATGCATCTCTACACCTGCAATGTGTGACAACAACACTCTGAACCTAGCAATTCCATGAATATAAATGTTGTTTTTTTTTACAATATTATAGACACAAAATGTAGAAAACAAACAACTATTATGTTGCTGTATACGATCTCTGCATGACTTTGGTCAAAATAAATTCTAACTTCAGAAAGGCAGTGGGAAAACTTGTGTAGATATAATTATAGTGAATATTTTTTCTCAATTTTTCATTATAGCTAATTTCTATTTGACGATGACTTTACACTAGGACTATTTAATCAATCAGTTTTGAACTATCGACCTTTAATGTTAAGACACTGTTTTGCCATTTCTTCATTGTTTTCCAATAATACGCACGTTTCCTCTACTAGATCATACATTTGTAACAACAAAGCACAATTGTTTTGTTTTGTAATGGCTCTTTTGTGGAATATTCAGATCAAAATCCAGTCCGCCCAAATTCAGAATTTCCAATAATTCCAGATCTAACTAAATGGATGTTTCTTTGTCCGTATATGTAAACAAATCATTTTACAAGTGGGTTTTCAAAATACCAGATGAAGCATGATGCAAGCCAACTTAGTGCTTATGATATATGATTATTGCAGATGTTACAATCCATTGCCTATCGACAATTAATGGCATTCGTGTTGTTTTTTCTTTTGTTTCAATGTAAGTTGTTATTACACACCCTGTTCATTTTGTTCTTATGAACACCCAATTAATTGTAAAGTAAATGATTGTACATGGTAGCTGAAAACTGGTAGTTCAGATAGAAAAAAATCCAATATATTAACGATACTTCTTACTCAATTTTATGTGGAAAACACTTATATATTCCTACAGAAAGCTTAAACAGTGATGATCAACAACTACATGACATCATTTCACCAAAAGAGGGGTTTGAGCCTGTAAAGCTCCGTTAATCTCGCCACATTTTATTTAAGTACTTATACAAGCAAGGGGAATGGGCGTTCATGCATATATGTGTCTTCGCTTCTACTATTTTCCGATTGGATTTTGGAACTGTTCTGGTGGTGTGACATTGTTTGTTTGTCATCACATTGATAATAAAGATTATACATTGTCATGTCGAACACCTCGTTTCTTTCCTATATCAGACTGTTGAAAACTCGATATTGTTCTAGGTGTAAATGGTCTCTATAACTTTTTTTCATTTGTATTATTTTGTATCTTTCTACAATGTGTATACTTATCATTAGTTCGTGATATTAGAATTATTTTGCAAATAATTCAATTGAGTAATGGTGTCCAACACCAATATACAACCTCAGAAACACAATGATGAAACTGTCTAGTTAACTTTGCTGACATTAGTTAATAAGAAACACGATCAAATTTCAACTTCTTTCAACTCTAATATTGAAATAGAAATATGCGGTAAAAGTAGACAAGACTTTTAAAAAAGGTGATAATTGTTATTTAAAAAAAATTGAAGAATATTTGACCGGAAATGTGGGAGAAGAGGGTGGTTGACGAAATGTTTTTAAACAAAACCTTTGATACAATAATAATAAATATATACTTAAATAGTGTGGTTTATTATTATTAATTTTTTCGAAACCGCTATTTTTATTGCAGAAAGTGTTTCATGAAGCTTTTGTAGATGGAATAATAACAAAGGGATGCGGAGTTTAAGATGCTTCCAGACAATACTAGATAAGGCATGAAATAAATCAACGATGGAACAGTATGAATTTCTCATATGCCGTATCATATTACCAGCTAGGCATTACTACAAATCATAAAAAATCAAAATGAAAATTTTAGGCGAGACCGATTGTGGTGTCCAAAGTTTGAAAAATACATATGAGTATGTATTGGTTAACTCTAAACAGTTATTATCAGTAACAGTGTAAAAAGTAGATTTACCTTTTATATCAGTTCCAATTAAATAATATCATCAAATATCACAGATGCAAATGATGTCCAAGCCATTTTCTTCAAGCAGTGTCTCACATTAATATATATCACGCTAAAAACATGCAATTTGTTGTTATTAAAGCAACTTAATGATAATTTAGCTTTTCCTTATTTCAGAAAATCCTGATTGGAATCAAGATTTGTTCGATTTGCGCAAAAACACTTCTATAATTAACGGGTGGTACGAAATTGTAATTGACAAGAACAATATATATCCTGGTGATGTCATTTGAACCAGCAGGAAATAGGGGGAATTAAGGGAATGTATAACATTTTGACAGTTTCATATATTAAATGTTCTGAGAGATAATTAGACTTTCATGACGAAACATTAATAAGATTCGATTGGTCTATAGTGTGATGACACGCAAAGGTAGTTCCGACAATAATACAAGCATACGTAT
This sequence comes from Bathymodiolus brooksi, assembly GCA_963680875.1. Lineage (NCBI taxonomy): Eukaryota > Metazoa > Mollusca > Bivalvia > Mytilida > Modiolidae > Bathymodiolus > Bathymodiolus brooksi. The sequence goes on from OY804575.1 coordinate 64,552,182, forward strand.
TAAACGGACTTTAGGTCATAAAATGGGTTGTGACCCTGATTGTGTAAGAAATGCTTGAAGATACCAAAGGGTAATCAGAAGCTGTAAAAGGTTGTGTATAACCAGAGCAATCAAATAATTATCTAAGAGGGTTGCTTGGGCCCCATGAAACTAGTTTCACTCCGCCACTTTTCATTATGCCTGACCAAGTCAGGCAAGTGAGCGGTCAAGTATATGTCTTAAAAGGATATCGATTTTGCATCTTTCTTATGGAACTGTTCCGACCGTGTGATATATTTTGTTTTCTATTTTGTAATTAGTAATAAAGTTAATAATAATTTGTTTTCACGTTTACATTTCATACCAATCGTAAGAGAAGAGAGTTTAACTACATAATAATAAGGTGTTATGAGAAAATCGTGGAGCTAAAACTTGGAGGAACAAAATTTAGACAAAAATTAAATAAAGGAAATACCGAGAACTTTCAAAATTGGATGACGCAAGCCCTTTATATATAATTGCATTTTGTAAAAGGTGATAGCTAAATTAAATATTAATGTAAAGATTTAATGTGTCGTTACATATTTGTACAATGGATTTGCACTTAATTAACAAAGTGTTATCGTTTGTATTACGTATTCTTTATTAAGGTAGCTCAGAATCTATAATGAATGGGTTTGTGTTACTCGATCTTTAGTTTTATGTGTAGTGTTTTGTAGATCGTTGTTTGTCCTTTTGTCCTTTTTCGATTGGCCATTATGTAGTCTGTTCTTCATAGATTTACGGATTCTGATTACCCCTTTGGTATTTTCAAATTCTTCTTTGTGTAGAGGATAACATGAGATAGCTAATACAGATTATTTTGGGAAACTAAGGGTCACCTCTCCGTTTTGTTCAAGATGAATACTCAACAGATAATGACAGAGGTTCTAGATAATAAAGTGTTCAACCAAGTTAAGCTATAATTTTATGAATACAAAATTGCCTATATTCATATTTGAAATAAAGACAAAATGAACAATGATTGTAAAATAATTATGATCGTGCCGTTGGATTTGTCATTTTTTTTAAATAACAAAGTCAGGAGATTGAGTGGTCTTGTACCAATGTTAATGCTGTAAATAAACGTTAGAGAAACCAAAGGGGCAATCAAGAATGGACAATGCAGAGAAACTGGCAACATTGGACACAAGATGAAGACAAACAAAACAAAAAACATAACACAATATGGGTTGGACACCACTATGCGCAAACAAACACAAATAACATGAGCCCCTGCCTACAAACTGCTGGAGGTAATGACGTACTGACGAACAGTCAATATTGCCTCTGTTTCTACGATTTTTTGATGTTGCAAATCTTCTGATGGTGTAGTATTTTTTGTTTTTCAATTATTTAAATATATATCCTGTGTAAATAAACGCCTAATGCCACAGACAATGTTATTTATTTTCTTTCAAATACTTATTTTTATCAAATTAAATTAAAATTAACAGAAACAAATTCATTTCAATGAATTGCTTTTTCACAGAAAATCAGTTCGCAGCTAATTTGTCATGGTAATACAGTTATGAAAGGCTTACCGAGACATAGATGAACTGATTAGTAATATCAACTACATATATAGTAGAGAATAATTGAATAAAGCATCAACAAGAACATGATTTTGTATACAAGATATTTTATTTCCAAATCATGGGCCCCATAAGGGCATTAAAGGTACAAACATACAAAGAAAGAATCATAATTATATAGAGTACAGCTACACAATGACATATTTATCACAACATATTAAAAGTAATAAACACTAACCATGTTGTATTTGTTGCTAGATTGCTGTCATTAATACAAATTATCTTTGATAAATTTGCCCACTGTATTAAGTATTGAGACATTTTCATTATGAATTAAAAAAAAACATTTGTTAGCTTAAACATATTTTATTGTTCAAAAACATGACAATAGGATCAGATACAAGTTTTTCAACTTAGAACATCTTCTCACAACTGAGTGTATGGAAATTTTTACCTTCACCCGCCACTAAATCTAAAATATGTTTCCTATCATTTTCAAAAGGATTGCATAAAAGTAAAAAATGGATTTCATCTTCTATCTGTCTAATTTACGGGTACCCCCATATCCACACTCACTTTAGAATGACCGTCGATTTGTATGTGGAAGTATTAATATATTGTCATTGGCTGAGGCAAATATCACTTAAAACTATTCATACGTGTATACTTGCTGAAATGAATTTACACTTCCCGAAATCTGACTTCATCGCTGTGCTTAGTGATATTCTTGTAACTCGATATTTAGTTTTCTTTGTAGTGATTCGTTGGTCATTGTGTGTCTGTTCATCTTTTCTTCTTTTGGTCATTGTATTGTCTGTTTTCGATTGACTGTTGTTTTTATTATCCCTTTGGTATCTTTCAAATTTTTCTTTGATATGTTCCATATCGTAAATAGCTTTGGCTTTATATTATGTATAAATACTTTAATTGCTCATAAGAACTTTTATAATATAATGCATCTTGATGTATGCATACTCGGTGCCAAATAAGTAATTCAATTAGCACATACCTAGAACGAAGAAGGCGCGAATTTTATAGATTGTGGTTGCTTCCAATAGTTTTACTTTAAGGGGCTGAACTGTGAAACACGTGGCATATGTTCTGACATGACACTGATAGGTATTGGTTTGCCTTGACTTTAATTTACTACTTTGATCTTTACGTTTTCTAGAAGAAAATACTGTTTTATTAATATAAATATATAAATGGCGCTCATAGTTTAATGTTAATTGCAATATTTCGTCTGCATTGAATGTTTTATGTTCATTTGACATTTTAAGTCCAATAAACTAAATAATTGATACGTTTTGTCTGAAATAGCATTTTCGCAGTTATAAATGAATCCAAAATATTGGTTTATGAATGATGTTCTAACCTCATTTTAACCGTTTATATTGAATCAAATATGATATACAAACTTCAAATAACCTTGTTTTTCCCATTTCAATAAAAAGTAGATACGCCCCCTTTAAAAAATATATCCAAAAGGATGAACCTTCCTTATAACAACTCTACTTCAGAACGCACCATGTTATTTTCTTCTACAAAACGTTTTCATTGTATAATTATATATTCGGTAAGATAGTCTACAATTATTTTGACTTTTCCATTTTGACGATTTTTGAAAACAGACAGAAATCATTATCCGAGTGGACAAAAGATGTTAAGCCTAAACAACCAGAACACAAACACACATAAACAGTTAGAGCATGTCTTCTCATTTTAAACATGTATTTTTACTTCGTCACATGACACCCATCATCAAGTTGAATTTCTAAAAAGTCATGTGTAATTCATCGAATTTGAAACCATCATTTAAATGCTGGATAGTAAACAAAGCCATAATAAGGGGGTTAGGTTTATGGTGTTTAACGCCACTTTCAACAATATTTCAGTTATATCATGGTAACAATAGCTACCTTTGAACCAAAATAAAATTGCCATCTGTACCGATGCAAGTGACAGAATACGTCAGAAAACAAACTTTTTACAAGATGAAATGTTTGTGCTCAAAAGACGGTGGCGTATAACACCGAATACAAACTGTAGGCTCGAGCGTAACGTACGATATGTGAAATATGAACTGCATACACGGGAGCGGTTGTTATATTACTATTCATAGGTGAATAGCAAAATTTAAGTCGTCTCTTTTGTCATAGATTCTGGTAGAAAGGTGACCATTGGTCACAAAATTGAGGTAAATGTCCAGAAATAAGGCAGAATAAGCTGAATTTTCTGTTGCTTTTTAATCTCAAGGTCTTAGGGGTTATATTAATGGAATGCAAAAGTTTGGATTATTAATTGACAGAACACCATCAATATATCTTAAATAAAGGTAATAACAAAATTACCGAACTCCGAACAATCTCACAAAGGGAAAGTCAAAACTCATAATTATATAAACAGACAAAATCAGTCAACAACCGGAAAACTGTGAAAACCGTAATGACCCTGACTTGGTACAGGCATTTCTAAAGAAATTGTGGGTTGAATCAGATTTTAAGGCGCCAAACCTCCCGCTCTCATTACGGTTCAAAGGTTCCGGCTGTCACTGCAACAGTATTTAAATACAGGAACAAAACAGGCAAAATAGTTGTCAAAGCAGTACCATATTCGGTGACGTAAATGTCAATAATACCTTTACGTCACACATTGACAAAAAAATTCTTGACATTTTGGACTTCTTTATCTTTATACATTTTCACTATATGAAAATGCATCGCTTATAATTATTTCTGCAGAGACGGAATATATTTCGACAAGATATTGGTATCGGAATATAAACTTTTTAAGAGATCGAATAAGGCGAATCTTTTTATAGCCCTGGTCCAGTAGCCTGTTTCTCAGATGAAGATGACGTTCCAGGAAATCAGAATAATTGCTACTGGCCCTTGCATAGCGAATCAATTGCGAGATGTAAACACCATATGCAGGAGAAGCTGGTATATTGCTGCACATGTTTGGAAAATTTATGATTTTAAAATTGAAGTCGCCCCGCTTATCATAAATTTTAGTACTGAGTTGACCACTGTCGTCAAATTCGAGGTATAAGTCCAAAAATGATGCGGACGAAGCTGTATCGGTGGTCTCTTTAACTTCCAGCTCTGGAGGATATATCAATGGAAGAAATTCTGCAAATCTAGAATTATTGATAGATAAAACGTCATCAATATACCTGTATGTGAAATTAAAGGCTCTAGCCTCATGAATCTTCTTATCTTTTACAAGCTTTTGAAGAAACTCCGACTCATGAGTATAAAAATAAATCGGCTAGAAGAGGGGCACAATTCGTACCCATTGGTATGCCGACGACCTGCTGAAACAGTGTCCCTCCAAAGGAGACAAATATGTTATCGATGAGGAACTCCAGCATACTGATCACTTGTTCCTCGGAGTAGCATGTTTTACCTTTATGAATTTTGTTTGAAAAATATGTGGAATTGTAGCCTAACACAACAAATTTTGAGCCATAGTTTCTATGACTAAAAGCTTTATGAATAGTTTCTTTTAAGCGGGTTTTTAATTTGTCATGCGAGATCAAGGACTTAACTTAACCTCTGTAATAAAAACAAGAAGGCTATATTGTCTATTGATATCAATTAATATTATAACTTACAGCTATTTTCCTTTGTACTTTCATGTCTATAGCAATGAAAAATAATTATCAATATAATAACATAGCAAATATTGAAAGCTAAACTTTCTGTATTAATATTTTCAGGTCATATGTTTGGTCCCCTATGTACTATAGTTGTCATTGTTATCATTACTGCCAGAAATTCATTTGCCAGTAGCATTACTAATTCATTTTCGATGAATTTAATGGAATTCATTTACCCGTAGGACTTTCAATTTGACTTGTACTTCAATTACACATTATATATAAAGGACACAATTGGGAGAATTGGACAAAAACATGTAGAACGCTTTCACAATCTTACGAAAATGGGGTGCTTAGGGGAATATAAATGATAAATTTTAAATGATTAAAATGTCTATTGTCAATCTGCAGATTGTGAGCTCTCTAGTACAAATAGGTTCTTTATAAAGAGACACAAGTTATGTAGCAAATCATGTAATGCAAACGGAAGTAGCCTTTGAAGTATGCATTGTGAGTAGGCATTCTATGTCAACGATGTCTTCACCTATGTGTACATGCACGCATCACTGTATTATTTGTTCTAGTTATTACCTAGAGCTGTGTACGTAATAATTACTTTTCCTAAGTAGCTATGCCAAACCGGGAAACATGAACGGTCATATATATGTGTACTAGGGGTGTCGATTATGTCTCTGTCGGATAATGGTGCGCGAAACATCGTGTTAAGGTGGTGCACCTATATCCTATATGCAAAATGTCATGCACCTAGGTGAACAAAAATGGACCATATAACCTTACTTGCCAAGGAAAACATAACAATTGGACCTGTAGGGAGATAATGAGGTCATATATGTGTCATAATGGTGCGCCACACGTCTTCGTAAGACGACCAATCCACATGCACGATATCATGAGCCTAGTAAAAAAAATAAGAGTCTTTTCTGAGCTAACTTATTCCTCAAAAATTAATAATTTGACCTTGAGATTAGCTGTCAAGGTCAATGGTGGGTCATGATGGTACGCGACACATCGTTTTAAAGTGGTGTACCTAGAACCCACATGCTAAATATGAGCTTATGTGAAAAGATAAAAAAAAAACAGTTATGATCCGTGCAAGTTTGTAACAACAAGACAAATAATTAAGGAAAAACCATATAAAAGCTATAAACATAACATCATTTATTTCTCTGTATTTATTTAAAGCAATTACACGCAGCATGCTGTATATATAGAACGTTATTCTTAGTTTGACGCACAAAGAGACGGAATAGTATAAGCCATAATTAGCTTGTTTTCGAATCCTAAAATATGTATGTTTATATTTGTATTATATTGTTTGTTAATGTATATTATAAGTTTGTCTATAAATGAATAAAAATGTTCATACTAACCTTGTAATTTTTTTTTCTGAATTTTACATATGATATTAATATTTACGAGAATTTACTCTCATTGAACTCTATGCATAATATGCATAGTATTAATATAATATGAAAAACAAAAAATACAACAGTTAGCAACATTTCCAAATTCCAATGGATTAAACGTAGAAAGATGTCAAATCGATACCCCTAAAACACAAATACATGACCGCTCATTTTCCAGTCTTAGCAAAGGTACTTCAATGTAACGTGGCGGGGATAAATTAGTTTTGTGTGACAACCTCTCATCTTAGTGAAATGAGCTACAACTTGTATACAATATAATTGTTATCATGGCAATGGCAACTAAATCAATACAAAAAAGGTGGTGTAACTGATATCTCCAGCTTATGGAGTAGTACAACTCTTTTAAGGGGAATATCAACATGGTGGTTTAGTGTATACAAAATCACAATCAACTTCCATCGGAACCCCCTATGCTGGGACATGTCTGTTTTTCTATCTCTTTTTTAGGGGAAGTAGTAAAACAACTCTACAGCAATAATACGGTTCTTTCGAATCATTTCCATTCCGTCAAAATTTTGTTCTTTTCGTCCGCCAGATCACGTGATTTCGATGGACTAATCGGCATTGAACTTCCGGTGTCAATGTACACAACACACACTCCAATCGATTTGTGCCGTTCGATCTTCAACTTAAAAAAATCTTAACTTTTTCTGTAAAAGACAGATATCAATTAAATTATTTTATTTGTATCAAAGACTTCAATGCAGAGACAATTACTTCTTTAAAATTAAATTTGTTTTCTTTCTTTATTTGCGGTTGTCAGCATCATGAAAGGAAAACGATCTGCCTTTATGTATATATTTCTGATATCAGACAGATAGTGGGTACGAACACCGGTATTTATTCAGCCGTTTCCTTGGCGTCTCCATATTACAATTACTTATAATCTACCGTATCTACGACTATGATATGCTGACGTTGTCACAGTAATAGCGTAAACACCGGAAGTCGCCTGCCGATTTGTTCAGACGTCAAGACAAGAAAAAGATGGAACGTGGTCGGAATTGACATGATTCGAAACAACCGTATTGTAATGGTTGATAATTAATAGGATTTATGGCTTATTCATAAATCCATTTATCCGGCGAAACCGAAATATTATTCTTTATTTTAGCCTGACCCATTATTGGGTAATGCGAATTGCATCTTGGGTAATTCTTTCCAATTTGTTCTCGAAACGACGACATGGTTGTTTACAGATACAGAAACAATTTATTTATTTTTTTTTTTTCAATAGTTAATATCCATTTCCACACTGCTATTGTCAACCCACACAGTTATATCTTCGTGAATTAGTGGCAATTTCAATTTCAGTTCACAATGCGTACCAATGTCATTCCTGGGTTTCGTTTGTTTGTAGACTTATTAATGTCTTGTCTGCTAACACCGAGGGAGTTAGACACAGCTTACTCAACATCTTAGATATATTGGGTATGTGTGCATCTGTGTGACATTTAAATATAATTATTTGTTATTCTTCCTACTTTCTTATTATAGTGCAAGACGAGTGGGGAAAATGACAGATTTATTATCCGCCATTCCTCCTGTGCATTATAGATGATAAAAGAAATCTCCAGGAAAGCAACAAACATTATGTACTAAAGTTCTTAATTCAACTATTATATTTATTGTTCAGCACCTTGATAAAACGCCTCAGTGTTGTGATATTAAACAGTCTGGCCTCGTGTGCGAGATATCATGAGCTCTATTCCCGGTCGGGTCAAACAAAATACTTTTTAATTGGTACATTTGTTTTTGTTACTTCTTCTCTGTTAAGCATACATCATTAAAGAGTATGAGCAAATACTAGTTTGCTTGTGTCAGTGGAACACGATGTCTACCATGTAGACTGTTTTTTTCAGTATAAACTAAACTGCGTCGGTGTTCTAATGGTTGGCGTGTTCGAATGGAGTGTGTTAGATCTTAGGTTCGAGTCACGGTAGATTAAACCCAAAGACTATAAATTGCTAGTTGCCGCTTTTTCGCTAAGTACACAGTATTAAGGCAAAAAGAAAATACTGGTTGTCTCGGAATCGCGATAAAGCCTACGAGTGGTTAGACATCTGCCGTGGACTGTTGTTTCAGTGAGCTATACAAATTCATCTAAGCGTTTTGGTTTGGTAAGACAGGATAGCTAAAATCAGCTAAGGTCACTTTATGCCTAGAGAGGGGGTTAGTTTTGATAATAATTATATAGTTAAATTAAATATATCTAAACTATTGATAATAATTATTTATAGTCGCATTTGAAATATCATCAAACCAAAAGCCTGAATGCGTATCGAAAACAGACTTATGTTTACAAGTTCAGGGGCTGGTCCAGGATTTCAAGTTAAGGGGCGCACTTTTTTTTGGGGGGGGGGGGGGGGCATTTCGTGTGAAAAATCACGATTTTACGCCAAAAAATCTTATTTTCTCCAATTTTAGGGGGCGCCCCTGGAGTTCTCTGTGTGAGTAAAATGCTGATTCTCGCATTTTGATTGGGAGAGCAGCGTGATTGTAAAGAACTCCGATGCTTAAGCATCTTGATCTTGATACATAATTTATTTATTATTTGTTCTGCAAAAGTTATCATAAAGATCTTTAAAAGAGAGCCGCTGGTCCTAACCGTTACTTAAATGTTGAATTGACTATAATGTGGCTTGTTACATATATGTCAACCAACTTATAATATTCAACACATGACCTTCTGTTTGTACATATAATCCGAATGTTTTGTCCCGTTTTATAGACAAGTATATTTTATTTCTACGGTTCATGTAGGTGTCTATGTTAATAATAAAACATTTTCACTCCACGATATATTGCTAAAATTGGCGTTAAACACCAATCAATCAATCAATCAATCAATCAATCATGAACTCTTTTAATAAAATAAGAATGATATACTTATTTCTGGAGAGGAAATAGAATATTAACTAACTGAGAAAGTAACCTAGCTTGGACATAGCAAATAAATAGAATATATTTTACAATTTCCGGTTAGATTAATTTACTGCGACAAATTAGAAGTACCTGTCGATGCGTGTAGACAATTATAAGGTCAGCACGTGCAATAACGGAAGTGGATATTTTGACACCATTTTCTTTCAAAGTTAAAAATGGATGAGCATATTAAAAAGGAAAAATATTTCAATAAGGTATCATTGTACTAATTACTTCATTAAATAATATCGTGAACACATCTATTTTGACCTGTGTATTCTATGGATGTCTTACGTCAGAAATTAGAATATTCTGGAGAATAGTATATCTTTAACTTCCGATTCAGCATTATGTTTAAAAACATGACAAAATTAAAACCTTCATAGTTTCAAAACTGGCAAAATATACCAAATAAAAATACATTACATCAATGTCATTTGTTTACATGTAGAAGCTTTGAATATATATATTATTTTTTTGAATGTTTTATGCTGTGTATTGAATGTGTACTTCTAGTACGTACTACTCATCAAGTGACTATGCATGAAACGTTTGAATACATCAAATGTGTAAGCAGAAGCCGTTATTCTATGAAGGGTAGACAATACAATAGTCAAAAGGAAAATGATATAAAGGCAAACTATATTACACACAATCCGAAGATTGAGCAACACGAATACCACTTAAAACCGAGTGTTCTCCGGAAGGGTGTGTATTTCCTGCACCCATCGTGTAACTGTGGTTTAATATCCAGTGATAAATCATGAAAGAGGAAAGGAGAACATGATTGTTACTACGACAAATGGTAAATATCCGTGGTCATATGTGACATATTTTCCGTAACAGTTAAACAAAGTATTGCAGAAACTGTCTATCACGGAAATCCTGGTAGGAACCACAAGTTCTGGAATACGTATCAAATAAAAGATATGCAACCCATAGTTGCTGCTGGAATTGTACATTTTAATGGAAAGTTCACAATAGGAAAATTTATATCATCTCTTATACACTAAAATTTCGTTTTTAAACTGATCGTCGTTGTCAATTTATAGGAGTCGTATCTCATTAACGCGAACTCTACCAAATCCCTCCTTCGAAAACTAGGCGTAAACATTTGCTCCGTTCATAGTAGCCTCTACCTTAAGGTATTCCGGAATAATCAAATATACAGCATTTCGAAGTAAAATACTCCGTACCTTCGATTTCGACACAACGCGCTTCAGCAATATGTTATTGGTTGGTTCATGGTGTTTAGCGCCACTTTTTCAACAATATTTCAGTTACATCGGGATGGTCAGTTTTATTGGTGGAGGAAACAGGAGTACCCGGAAAAACCACCGACCTGTCGCAAGTCACTGACAAACTTTCAATACGTAATGTTATATCGAGTACAACTCGCCATGCACGGGGTTCGAATTCACAACTTTAGTGGTTATAGGCACTGATTGCACAGGTAGTTGTAAATGCAACTACCATACGATCACGACGACCCCCATATGTTATTGGAGATCTCAGAGAGACAACTATATAACGTTAATGGGGATCTAAGGGAGATAACTATCAAATGTTAATGGGGATCCCAGGAAGACTAACGAGTTATAATTTATGGAAAAATATATAAAAATTGTTCGATTTGAAATCTGTTTTGTGAAAATTTCACATTTAAAACAATATTCAGTCACTCATAAAAATGAGTTGTTTACAAAGGACATCTAAGATTAATCAAATGGTACGTCAAACAGTTAGTTACATGTCAAATTTGCACTAGTACAAATGCATGCATCTCGTTTGGATATTTTGGTCCCCTCTGTCAAGTTGATGTTTAGACTCGTAAATAATGAGTACAAAAAGATCACTCTATTAAGAAAGGTCATTACTCAACGCAAAGGAAGGATAGATAATGTACATGCGTCATTGTATTAGCTTTATGTGACCCAAAATATATAAATAAATGCGATAACACCTGTGTCGTTAATGCTTTTAAGTACTATCTTTATCTAAGAATGGTTATAAATACCAAAACATCAGACATATATTATCAAGTATATTTTTGAAAAGAAAGTTTAAAACAGTGATGGTCAACAATTCCACCAATGTCAACAAAACGAGCAGTGATTTCACATTAACCCACTCAATCCAAAAATGACCATGACATATGACCTTGGAAATCCTGGTCCTAGTTTGGGCCAGGCACAAACATGAGGCGGGGTTAAACCGGTTAATGGTTATTTTTAAGAATTTTTGGCATGCAAGTTTTGAGTTCTTCGTTATTTCAATCAGTCTTCGTCCTCGTTCCCCTCATGATGCGATTAACATTGTAATTATTTACGTATGCAATAGATAAATGTCCGTTTGCCTTAAAAAAACCACTTTTTTCTGTGAAAAAAAAATAGGAGGTACATGTAGTTGCTGCGCTACAGTTGCAGCATATACAAAAGGGGCTTCCACTAGTTTTATGGAATGAATCATATACATAATAGAACTATGGCAGCTCATAATAAGCAACATCGTATTGCTGGGACTGCACGTTGATCGTCCTTTCCGAGGCATTTTCTTTTATTGGTCTACCATATCTGTCGTATCTTCTTTTTCCGGCTGTTACAATCTTAATTTCTGCTCATAGATCCACAAGACGTTAAACATCAATCCATTGGAACACTTTTAATAGTATAATGGCTGAAGCCAATATTTTTTTTTATTTAGCGCACCACTATATTTCAAAGGCTACTTTTTACCAAATGTTTTAAGGATTTTCAATTCTTGTAAAATATCTCGAGTAATGCTCACTTTTGACATATGCATAATAATGAAATATTCCTAAATTATATTTTTAAGAAAATTTTATGACTTCTTTAATGAAATAACAAATGCCATCGTGTGTATTAAATGCATAAATTTGTCTGTTGTTTTATTGAGAACTACCTCATATAATATGTTGATTAATAAAAGATATATAGTAATGATCAACAGTATAAGCAACAGAAACAACTACTCCCCCGGTATGTATCAAAACTCCAAAACAGATGCCCTTGAGACATGTATAAAACTTTGCGGCGTTTTTAATGGATAGATGATATCTTAATTGAACTTTCCTACACAGTATGTTATATTCAAAGCTGACAAGACAAAATATGCCGAGTCCGTAAACTGTTGGCAAAGCATAAAGTGTAGATTATTGTTGTTATCCGAGTAAAATACTCGTTAAAGAAAAAAAACGTAGGTATTTTAGTGCGCACGACACGTTTCTGGAATAATCTCTCATCAGGTACGCTCAAATCTAAAATATTTAAAACTCAAATGATTAACAAATATTTGGGAGCAAGAAAACCAAAGGGCCTAAACAGAATAGCCAAACTCGGCGAAAGGTTACCTATGTCTGAGGAAGAAGAACCTTAGTTTTAATAATAATTACATGATTTGGAACTGTAAATCTATTACCGAGACGCTATCAATAGTTTTATGGGTAGTGCTTTGTAGGTCATTGTCCTGTTTCTGTTTGTCATTGTATTTGGCTGTTCTTCTCAGACTTACAGTTTCTGATTACCCTTTTGGTATCTTCAATCTTTTCTTCCTCATGATATAAATAATAAAATGTGTCACGTTTAGCGCTATCATCACATGTCAGAAAACAAAATACAAAATTTTGTTGAGACAATCTCTGGAATACAACACAATAAAAATGTTGCCATAGATACACTACTGCTCTGTTAATGGTGAATATGATATTTATATGACGAGACTGAGATACGGAGAGAAATAGGAGCTTTATTAGTGAGTCTTTCCACCCTTTTGCGTCGAGTCAAATTCAATCTATATTCACCATCAGTAGACCAATATTGTATTTATCATGTTGTTTATCATTCATTTCTAGGAGTTGTTTAAATGTTGAATTCTGAAATTATTAGTTTCATATTATTCATTTTGTCGTTTTGTATTTAGAAACGCGCAAAACAATACGTATCAACAACAGCGGCCGATTGTTTATATTGGAGAACATGAAAGGTACATAATGGGCGGGGCTTACAAGGTTGTTCGTTAAGCAAAACATTATTCGTATGCTCTATTTATACAGCAAATGTAAAGATTGTATGATATATATATACTTTATTATAACTAAAACAATAATTCTAAATCATTTACTCTCTTCAAACAAATATACCTCACACATTCTTAGTACAAATGTATCTAATGTATTGATTAAATACAAGTAATACATTCATGTTTTCCATAAATTTACCAAAAGTAAATAGATCCTAAGCTCTGCGTGAAAGATAGAATTAGAGAATTCCCATATGAGTAGTTAATAGTGTTATTTTGCAATGTTTTTTACCGAGTCTTGTAAGAAAAGTAGTTGTTACGTCTAATTAAAACAGACAGATTTAAAGCATACTATCATTATTGCTACACAAATGGTATCGAAAAATATGTGTTAGTTAGACGAGTTTGAAGATACTAAAGGGGCAATCAGAATCCGTATATCGAAGAAGGACAGACAACACAATGGCCAAAAGAAAAAGAACAAAAAATAATAAAATATAATGTTCAATTAGAAATAGTACCACTAACTCTTAGGAAGACTTGATAGAATTGGTTATTTTTATGGAATAACTCATTAAATGTAGCCATAAGTATCTTTTCTTTAACATTTAATTGGTGATAAATGGATAATGGTTGGATATTATTTCATTTTAACCGAATTACGATTATTTTAAACTCGGTGTACGTTTAATAAAAGGGGGAGTGTTATTTACTTGTCTTTTATCATTATCTCAAGTTATGTTGTATTGATTCACTTGACATTTTTACATTGTGTTAAAATAAATGTAAAGTATTACTTGTCATCGTCTTTGTTGAGGTTTATTTATTTATTCTTTTTTTTTGTTGCTATATACTTATGTCCCTTTTGTATGCAAAAATGGTTTTGATAGTTTCAGAGCATCATTTCTATATATTTAACATTATATGTTATAACCTAATTATAGAGGGTGTCGTCGTAATTGTGATTGTTTAATAGTTGGATTTACAACGCTACCTTTGCAATCAGTACCTATCACCACTAAAGTTATGAGTTCGAATCCCGCTCATGGCGGGTTGTACACGACACAACATTATGTGACAAAGTTTGTCAGTGACTTGCGGCAGGTCGATGGTTTTCTCCGGGTACTCCGGTTTCCTCCACCAATAACACTGACCGTCACGATATAAATGATATATTGTTGAATGTGGCTTTAAACATCATAATCCTACATCATCCTAATTATAATTTGCATACAAATTATTAAGTATTTGTTATTTTTGACTATTTTGTTTAACGTTCAGAAGCTGTCTATTTCTCCGGGCAATGCACCGGGCTATTGATTAGTCAATAGATCCATCGATAATCCGGAAATTCTATCATGACGTTTCCTGCTTCGTAATATTTTTATATCTAATTATCTAAGACGTTTAAATGATTAAGATGTTTGCTTACCAGACGACAAATATGGCAACTAGCTTCGTTAGTGTGGCGGAGAAGAATTTGCAGGAAATCCTTCAGAACAGGGAATAAAAGACACCCACTAAACGTTATTTAGACATCACTTAATATTCTTCAAGCATACTACAGAAGCAAAAATGTTGTGTTTTTCGAACTGGATATAATTAGGTAATACAACAGTTATTTAATGGGAGTGCAGGCAATAGATCAAACAATTTTTCCTTCGGTATTGGCATCGGGTAATGGAACACCTGGGTCTTTCCCAGTACCTCAGGAAAAATAGTTTGATATATAGCCTGCACTCCCATTAAATAACTGTATATTATTTAGACGCTAGAAAGGGTATATAATGGTATTCACGGCTTCGGGTTTATATACTCCATGACGTCAGTTACATGGTTTGAAAATAGCTCAAGACATGCATAAAGGTAAGACTTGTATGTGAAAGTACTAGTGTTATCTCCTTTAGCTAGGATATACCGTATTGGTGTGACCATTCACGAATATATAGTCAATACTCACTATATGGTGTTCTCTGTCTTAATTATATATTCAAATTTAGGTTGTATTTTCAACAGTAAATAAATACAAATTGTCAACTTCACAACACTAACAGAAAACAAAAACATTATTGTATTGTATTGTACATAGATAGGCTTATTGTTTACAAGTGTTGTCGTTAAACGTACAAATGTAGTGCACCAACACACCTGGCTCGACAGTATTCGTTCCCTGTATGTCCAATACCGGTTTCACAGGGTAACTTCAAAGGAGCTTGGAGTTTGAAGATCTAATGTAAAAAGCATTGATGGATAAACTATAAACTATTATTTGGGGGAAGGGGGGTATTCTTAATTCAGCAGAGTTATGAAATTGAATTGCAACATAAAATCTTTTTTTTGTACTCTAACCACATTTCTGAATCTATATACACATCAGACAAATAATATTTTTATTTGGAATGACAAACACTTTCGTTCGGTGACATCGCGAACATTCATTGTCATATTCGCACATCCATACGATTTTATGAAAATCAAAAGTTCTCCTGGTCTTGAAAACAAGAGCGCAAGACCATAGACAACATTTTAGATAGGTTAACAAACAATATAAATATTAATTTATATTATAACATGACATCCTTCATTGGTTATATAAATAATACAATGATAAAACTCAAGATATATTTTAATTCGCACATGCGTATTGACGAACATATTAGAAACATAATTCCTTAGTGAATTCATGTATTCATACATGACCGTGGTGCATACAAACATAAAAATGTTATCGCCCGGGATAAAATGTTTACGAAAATAATGTTACCCATGTTAAAACTGGATACTAAGTGAACATTTCTGCATTTAACTTCTTCAGTGACAACCTTTCTCAAACATTGAATAGCAGAGCAAAAAAGCGCACCATACAAATATTCTAATAATCTCATGCTTGGTTAGCTATATCTGACGGAAATACACCTACATGTATGTCTTGTTTGACTGATTCTGTGTCTTGTACAGTCCAATGTTGCCTGTGTCTCCGGGATGTCCATTTTTGATTGCTCATTCGGTTTTCTCTAATATTATTTTTTCGAACAACACATACGTGGCTTTATTACTTGAATTATGCACCTCTTGCATTTATAGGTTATTATATTATTTTTATTCTAAATATCTAAGCAAAAATAATCTTAATCAATTTAGATATAAAGATAACCGAAATCCTTTTCCAAAGTTTCTGTGTGTTAAGTGGTTTCAGTTAAAGAATACTTATTAATCATACTAAAAATATATCCCTACCTTGTATTCTGTCCTCAGTAGATTTATGTCCTAAAGTGCTTAAGCATATCTTCTAGAGTCCATAAACATTTCTTCTAACACGGCCTTAAACACGGCATGGCTTTGTCGCTGTAGGTGTGAAAAGGAGGACGTCATTCTAAGTCTTCAGTCGATACCGATTGTAACGCTATGTATTTCCTGACTTCTAAACTATTTGATTCTTAATTGTCTTAGCAATTCATTATGCAAGTCATGGACAAACAATTTTAACAGCAAGAAATTTTGATACTAGTTTACAATATAATCTTCTATAGATTCTATTCGTCACGGCAGCTATTTCATTTTTAATCGAAGTTTTCTTAGAATTAGAAATAATTATTGTTCATATATTTTTGAGGATGATAAAACACGATTGTTATCCCGCACTTAAATGATTCATTATGACGAATGACCATCCTTAAAGTTTGCACCTTTTTCTTGCCAATAATAAACATCTTCCTTCAGAATCAATATATATTTAACTAATTACCCTGGTCAATTGATTCAGCGTTGAATTAGACAACGGAAATGGAGAGTAGGGTTTTTAAAAAAATACATTAATTGTACTTTTGAGTACAATATAGAACATTGTTTAGAATTTCATGACGACAAATATCGAGTGTTTTTGCAGTTTTTAAAAATTATTTCCTATTAAAATTGTATTTGCTAAAAATGTATTACAGTACAAAGCAAAATGGATGGAGTGAGCAATTGTATAGTAATTGTTGTTTAACACCAACTCAGCAATTTTTTCAGCTATATCATAGCGAGAACAAGTTAATTTTCAATGAGATGATGATGAGGTCCGGTTTGTACTAGATCAACACGCTTAGTTGGATTTTTGACCACAGTCCGCGGATTGACATGTCGCCCCACTCAGACACATTATCCTGATTCCGAGCTAACCAGTCTTTGCTCTTTCTCCTTAATGCTGCATGCTTAGCGTCAAAGCAACAAATACCAATTTTATAGCCTTTAGTTTGACCCAATCGGGGCTCGAACTCACGATATATTGCGCTCGAGATGAGCACGCTAACTATTACACCACCGAGGCGGTTAACATGGATGGAAACAACAAAATATTATTAAGTGATGCAATAATCAATGCACTTTTCATTCATCCATTTTCAGACTCCTTTTTTTATGTTAAACAAGGCTATTTGTTTGGACATATTTTATTTGTTTTCTAACGTTGTCGAGCTTACATATCAGATAAACAAAGGCAAAATAAAGATCCATTGATATGATTAGAAAATGTGCGCGCAACATTTTTAAATTAATTGCTTCACTCCAGACATATTTTTAGGAGTTTATATCGATCGACTTTTTTTGTTTGTTATATCATTTTATTAATTGTATGTTTCATTGGTGTTGTTTTGTATACACGGACTGATTTTTTTCCCTGGTGCTAATAATTAATATTTTATGCTTCAATAGGTTGTATTGTCTATTTTTATTGTGATGTTTGTACTGTTCCTGTAAATTGAAATTGTTATGATTTGCTGCTGTTTTTTTCATCAGGATTATGATTTTTGTACCGTGTGTGTCTTCTAATTGATTTGTTTTATATTCTATGTTTTATATGTGATATGTTGTTTTATTACATTTATGGTTTTAACCATACAATTTATATTATCATCCTCTAAAGAGCTAACATCGTGGGTTAAGCTGCAAGTAGAAATCTTTTGTAAGGTAAGCCGCAGGCGCGCCTTACAAAAGATTTGTACTTGCAGCTTAACCCACGATGTTAGCTCTTTAGAGACTGATAATGTTTTTGTCTTCTGTGTAGCGTTTTTTTAGTGTTCGTGTTCTATATTGTCATCTGTATAGCGATTTTAGTGTATCTGCTGTATAATAAATGACCATTTCCATGTGACCTTCACCAGTGTTTTAAATAACACGCCACAGCTTGTGTTGATGTGAGTGTTCTAAAAATAGCCATCCAATAGCCATAGGTGACATAATACCCCAGTTCAGATATCTTGCATAATATATCACACTGCACACATGATACACGTTACAGTATAATTGTATGCAATATTTTTGCCATTTTCTGCTGCTTTATTTTGTTTTATTGTTCTTTCGGCACTTAATTTTAAACGTTTTTCTTCAATTTCAGCTTCTGTTGTAGCAAATCTTTTATAAACTTTACTCTCCATTGTTTTACTGTTATTGATTATAAATGCACTCAATACACAGCATGACCTAATTCTTGTGCTTGGTCATCCTGGCAATCAGCGAGAGGCGTGTCTTTGATGAAAATTTATTGATAGAACCTACGTGGTTGCGTTTTTGTAAGTAGAAATACGGGGTATAAATAATTTCGCGCGCAAACATCGGTGTTTGTCCTCGCTGCATAAACCAATCACCGTTTAGAAAAAACGGTACACAGAAGACAATTCGGTTTTTGTGGTAAATCGTCATATTGCACGATGGGATTTGATATTGAACGATCTATTTAGCGGTAGCCAAAATCGCGGCATAATTTTAAAATTTACTTCGTTTTCTACGTCCGTTGCAATGACGTCACACAAACAGAAAGTGGCACAGAAGTTTTACAAATGCAAGCAGAATGCAATTATAAATTTGTACACACTGAATTAGTAATATAAATTTGCACACACTGAATTAAAGTAATAATTTTTTGAATAGAATAACGAAAATTTGAAATATCTTTTACACTCTAGATTTTAAAGTAGAAGTGTAAACGAGAGTTATGTAGAGAATCAAAGGTGCTAATATAATTTGGAAGTTTGCAGACCAGAAAGTGAACGGATTTGGCCTTGCTCATATAGAAAAATCGCATTTTAAAGGAATGTTTTGGTGTATATTTAGATTTTGTTACAGTACCCTCTAATATAAATTCAATGATTTACTAGTGTTGCACCCCAGCACCACCTGGAAATGGAGTATATATCACTCTGTTGATACGATATTCCAGGGCTTGTTGTTCATACCAGGATCTCCTTGTTAGACGGTTGTTGCTGAAGCTAATCACAATCCGGTCCTTTTCTATTCATGACTTTGTTTCTAACAAAGGCAACACGACATGTACCACTAGTGAAACAGGAACAACCTACTCTTCAGGAGCACATGTGTTCACCCCTGTTAGTAGTGGGATTTAATTTGTTGTTTTCTGTTTAGTGTTTTGTAGATCATTGTGTGTCCCTTTTCTTTCGTCCATTGTATTATCTATTCTTTTTCAATGTACGGCTTCTGATTTTCCTTTGACACTTTCAAACTTTTCTTTCTTCTAATTTGTATTTTGCATTTCACTGGAGTTGCATTTTATATATGTAGTGGTTTTTTTTTTTGATACTCTTCCCTATGATTAGCATTTTGTATTATGTCTTGGTGCAGTAATACTAAATGTTTAATTAGGTTACAGGGATTAAAACTCTCATTCTTTATTATAACATAATACAGTCTTGAATTCAAGATATCCCCGCGAGATATTACATGTCACTATGAACAATTAAGTAAAAATCTATGCAATATTGTTTTGACATTTAGATCAATTAATGCATTCCGAATGTTGAAATTAAAGAAAAATCAGAAGCCACCTACATTAAATCGAACAAATATGGAAATTCGAAACAATATAACAAGACACATACTACATCGTTTTCAGGAAGTTGACAGGTAATATAGTGTCAGGTTTGTGTACTAGGTAATGCTTTATTTCTTCTTGCGTCGCATGTGTAGCTGAGCTGATTGCCAGGGATCACTATGTGTCTTTACGCTTCGTCATCCATGTGTCTTCCGCGTCATTGTCACACAATTATTAATCCAGAACACCTCTTGCCATACCTGATGTCAACCTGTTTCTTATAATATACCACTCCGTGCGTCCTAATCAATTTTAATTAACAAAATACTTTTTGGATTGTCACTTGACCATCCTAGTCCGTGCCCTTTTCAACATTAACGTGTTAATGTGTAAATACGATACGCATCAATGGTTCCAAAATGAGTAAGTCCGATACGCATGGATGAATCCATAGACATATCCCCGAAATGGATATTATATTTGTTGGCCACAGATGGTAAAACAATACATTAAGAACTACAACTCTACAACATATAATATATAGTATTGAGTCGTTTTGGTAAATTTCAAAACTTAATAAGTGTGACAATTAATAGTTAACATAGTATAGTTTTCTGTGTAATGTTTTGTAGATGGTTGTTTGTTCTTTTGTTCTTTTTCTTTTGGTCATTGTGTGTTTAGTCCTTCTTCGATTTACGGGTTCTGATTACCTCTTTGGTATCTTCAAGCTTTCCGTAACATGCTCAATCTGTTCCTGATCACATATCACATAATATAAAGACATTCTAAGAAAATATCCCCCCCCCCCCCCTTATATCAAAACACAGGAAAGTATCTTATGACATCGCCTCATTAGAAATATATCTTAGATGTGATATTGAATATCATAATTGTACAATTCATTTCCTGACCATATTCTTTGAGCTTTTTTGATGAAACAGTATACTGTAGCATGTTCAAAGAGATATGCTGGACATAGTGTCTGATCAATAAAATGATCAAAACATGTACTTTATATAGTATATAATTTGCATAGAACTAAGTCAGCATAACTGAATGGCAATCCTCAGTATAGCGTTACTAATCGGTTTCCTGGTCATTATCATAAAAACATTAAAACATGCAAATTATTCCACGCAAAGTCCCATTTGATTTCAGATTTTGCACATTCAGAGGATGTAGAAAACTTTGTATAACATATCAGTTATTATCTAAATTTATTAAATCGCATCGGTGGCATTATTGATAGCGTGTTGTCCTCGTATGCGTTTGATCGTGGGTTCAAACCCCGGTCGGGTCGAGGCAAAGACGATCAAATTGGTATTTTCTTTTACCCCACTAAACAAACAGTTTCATCGGAATTCGGATACCGTGTCCGAGTGGAGCGACATTTCTATCCGTGAACTGTTTGTTTCAGTGAGCTAGAACTATAAAGATCCAATTAAACGTGTTGGTCTAGTACAAAGCTGACATCGTCCTCATTTCATTGATATAGCTGAAAACCTGCCCATTTGACGTTAATTAAGCTTCACTCAAATTGTGTTTCGGAAAAAAGAAGAGTTTGGAGATATTAAAGAGGTAATCGGAATCCGTAAATCGAAGGACAAACAACACAATGGCCAAATGAAAAAGGACAAAATGACAAAATGATCTACAAAACATACACATAAAACTAAATATCGAGTAACACGAACCCCACTAAAAACCGGGGTGGACTCGGGTGTTCTGGAAGGGTAAGCATTATCTGCTTCACTAATGACGCCCGTCGTGTTACTCTAGTTACAGACCTGGTGATTAGTCATAAATGAGAAAAAGACCGGGAAGTGTTTACAAGTGGAACATATCCGTGGTCACTTGTAACTGACACGTCCACTGAACGAATAAACCATTTAAAAAAATGAATGAAAAAACTAACGATAAAAGTTTCTTCTTGTACAACATAATGTATGCGGAGTTTTATTGAAATATTTAGTTAAGTGGATTTGGTCAATAGGAATAATTGGTTCGTCATTATGATAAGCGAATGTGTGCTGCAGTGTACCAACGGTGTGGATCCGAGTCTCGTTGAAAGAATAACAAAAATACAAATATTTTACTGGCTACAAAATCCACCTCTAACACTGTTTGGTTGAATTTCAAACGTATGTTTACACTTCAACTATTGAAGCTGTATTGTTTATATAGCAGATGTGACCGAGTTTCTAAGGTGGTTGATATAAGGTTAAACGATTGGTGCTGGACTGTATGAAATATTTGAGTTCGAATCCCGTAAAGGGACAACAAAAAAATGTCCGTTCAAAAATATAATTCTAATACTGTTTGGTTTAATTTTCAGAGATATATTAGTATTTAGTATTAACCTAGTATTTTAAGTAACTTTGAAATATAGTGGGGGAGGTATATGATATGGTTGTCAATTGCCTAGAGGTTCGTAGAGGCAACAGTCATCTGTACGTTGGAGTTGGATCATTGACAAACGATGCTGTACTATAATGAACATGATTTACAACGTCTAAAATATGCATACTATATATAAATAAATATATATATGAACTTTATTGACAGAAATAAAACTAATGGCACAGGAAATATACTTAATATAATGATCGTATTACGATATAACTATGTAAACTCAAAGCCTATTAAAGAAAATGTAATTTAACAGAGTACAGGAAACTTGAACGACAATTACCATATGGTTGTTAGACGAAACCGTTTTCATACTTCCCTCTAGGTAAAGTTCTAACTTTATTGATAGTAAGGGAAAAAAACAGATAATTGGATAAACTGAAAACAAATATAGTGGAAGATTTCTCTCCCACAATTCATTACTAAATATATAACGTCTTATAATTTATACGGCCCTAAGCGTTATAGATTGACACAATGAACTGTTACACGATGTATTCTATTGCATAACAGATAACGTTAATCCAGTGATTATTTTCACAACAACTGCATGCAATGTTAAGAAAACTGTATGGTGACAATTTAATTTTAATCATGTATCAATTTTGTTTAATTATTATTAAAGTAAGATGTGGAGTATTGTTCAAGACAACCTCCCTTTTTGGGGGGGGTTATCACGACAAAATCTTGTAATATCTTGTATCACTGTTTTTCTTATATTTCATGATAGAATAGATCACGAACTAGAAAATGAGTCATATTTTGAAGATGGTTAATGAATACAAAGGATTAGTTATTACGCATGACAAAGGATGGACAAATGTAAAAACAGTTTTATTTATTTTCTTCACAACAGTTTAGAACAACTGATGAGTCGTCAATGTGTCACTTTGAATGAGTGTACTTCGAAAATCTTATTATTCATATTTGCTAAACAGCAAATATTACATTTATGTCAATACAAACGTAGATATCTAATATAGAACGAAGGGTTCGTTTCTAGAATGACACTTATGCCCGAGAAAGGTTGACGTGAGTTGTAATAATAATTACATTATTATTAATTGTTTGACTAATAGATGGCTATTAAAATGGGTTACCAACGTGTACATTAAGCACTGTATCACTGTATGTATTGTCGTACTCACAGCCGCAAGTGATAAAGTTTACCAGTTGCTTGCCCATGGTCGGTGGTTCTCTCCGGGTACTCCACCACTAAAACTGGTCGCCATGATATAGCTGAAATATTGCTGAAAGTGGGGTTAAAACACCAAAAATCAAATCAAATCATGTATTGTCGTTAGTTTTACATTGTACAGTATACATGTCAAATTTGCAATTCATGAAATATCACACAGACACTTAACGCCGTCACTACCGAACGATGTCGTAGCAATAATGCTCCAGTCACTAAATGATATCTTCCTATATTGTTTAAACCCCAACATCTGTTTGCAGCAATAAAGCGCATTTTCGTCTGACCATTGGACTCGTCACCCATTACGAATTTTCCAATGGAGATTATTCCAATCGGGTCTGCAGATGACGTGATTAGTATCTGCGGGATGTCCTGGCAACAATTATTTGGTTTTCCAATCTTTTTACCATGAGACCTGATGAAGGTTATTCTAGAAACAAATCGTGTGCACTATATTATATATCTACGTTTTTATTTCATCAATAAAATGCAAGAGTATCATTCATAAAAATCACGAACCCTTCAATTATTTACTGACCGTCCAAATAATCATAGTCGGTCACGGGAGCTTAGAACATTTTTGTACGATGTTGCTGATCTATAACTTGTAACTAAGTTTTTTCCACGAACTATGTTTGGCGGACTTTCTTGGAAATTCTAAGGCTAAATACGTAATGGTCACTAGACAAAATTAAGCACCGCCCACTGACCTTCTGTAATTTTCCCTCTGCATCGTTATTTTTATGAATGAAATTTTCTCCTGGCCAGGTAAAGCGTATTAATCTTATTCTCTAGATTTCCATATATGGCTCTCCTTTCTATCATTATTTTTAGGAATGATTTTATCCAATCATAGATCGTCAAATAAATGCAACATCGTACAATATTATATATCTACGTTTTTATTTCATCAATAAAATGCAAGAGTATCATTCATAAAATTATATTGAGAAGACGCAGGTGCATTTTGTAATATAATAAGTAAAATAATGTTTTCCATTAGTGTGTAGAAGGACATTTATCGCTCATTAAGACCAAAGATAGAAGAAATAGAAACGCATTTAATCAAGAGCAGAAATAAACATTGATATAAATTTTGACAATGTTTTTTTCTAAATGTATTTTGATGAATGTTATTTGAGAAACGTGTCATGCGCATTAAATTAGATATCGACATTGTACTAGTAATGATTGAGATGAACTTTTTACACTGAACACGATTTTACACTACATATTGTTTTGACATATACATGTAGTTAAATCGTACTGTGAACAGGTGACATTTAAATGGAATTTAATTTAACAAATACTGTTTTTATTGAAAACATAAATGAGAATTTTCATTCAAGATTAATACATCTTTGATATTTTTCACAAAATATTATATATCCATTGTTGCAATACAGTTTGAAGATACTAGATGAGTAATCAGGAACGGTAAATCGAAACAGACAATGCAAAGAAGAAAAGAACGAAATGACAATGGTCCATAAAATACTACACAGAAAACTATTGATATTTAGCGATACGAACCTTACTGAATAACCGTTAGGGAAAACCGAAGGGTCAATCAAGAATGAACAATCCAGAGACACCGTGCACACGAGACACAGGACGAAGACAAACAAAACAAAACCTAAAAAGATGAGCCACACGGACCTCATAAAAAACAGTGGGTGAACCAAGGTGCTCGCGATGGGAAAGCAGCATGAGACAACCACCATGTTACTTATACAGTAATGTTGAACACAACATAACCCGTAGAGGTAATGTTGAACACAACATAACCCGTAGAAATATATATAAATAAGACGTGAGCCTTCTTGCAAACAACTGGGGATAGAGACGAACCGAAATCAAAATCTCAAATCGGGGATGAGATCATGTGTTCAGAAAAAGATGGGAATGTACTACGACAAACGAATCATATCCATGATCCTCTGCGACACAGGTATTCCATGACGGTAACGTAAGTCAGGATGGCGACCGTGAAATGCTCCAATAGTTTGCCAACTCTTAAAGTAGACAAAATTAGTGGTATTTAATTTACAGTAAACCTACACAACAGACTATCAAATATCCTAAAATAAAACTTGTTATATTTCAATTTTGTCAAAGTAGAAATCATAATATCATCTTGGATAACAGATATAGATTGTCTTTTACTGTTCATATAATGTATTTTGTCCAAAAATTAAACCAACAAAAAACAACAAAACAATAGTTGACTTTTCTGTAAAAATTGAGCGTGAAAGTACTTCGTCTGGTTAATCCCACGTTAAGCAGAAAATACAAATTATACAAATATTTTAAGATGCGATACACTTGTAACCTTATGGCAACAGTTATGTCCGAAGGGTCTTAAGTGGTTTACACTTCCGGTAAATGTCACTGAACCGATTTCGAGTCTTTATCTAAAGATTTCAGGTCATATTTCATAAAATGGATAAGCTTATTTCCTCTTTGTATAAGTTATTATCACTAAATAAACAAGTTTTCCACAATGAAACAGGTTAATTTCAAGTTGCGGTTGGTGACTCTCAAGCAGAGGGGATTATCATCAAAGTGCCAACAAGTTCACTAACCTCTTCAATGAAAAGTTGTTTGATCTATAAATACATGCAAAATATATTCCCTTTTTCATGAAGATTATAGTAATTCTACAATTGATAACATCATTCACCAAAGTCTAACTTGAGCAGAATAAAAAAATATATGCTACAATTGAATAGTTATTAGCTAACTCTCAATTTCCACATCTCACAAAACAAACAAGACATAGGCTAAATAATATATAATTCGTCTTCAAACATTACATATATTCACCTGTCTTACTTTAATGTAGATATCGAATTTAGTGCACACGACGCGTTTCTGGAAAAACTTTCAACATTCTTGATTGTCGCATCGGTTTTCTCTAACGTTTATTTCATCAGGTAAGTTCAAAGTTCAAATAATAAAGCCAAATAATTTAAACGTTTTCGAAGTCAGAAACCCAAAAGGCTTTTATGGGATAGCCTAAATCTGTTAAGGTCCCCTATGACCGGTGACGAGAGGCTTTTATGGGATTGCCTAAATCTGTTAAGGTCCCCTATGACCGGTGACGAGAGGCTTTTATGAGATAGCCTAAATCTGTCAAGGTCCCCTATGACCGGTGACGAGAGGCTTTTATGAGATAGCCTAAATCTGTTAAGGTCCCCTATGCCCGGTGACGAGAGGCTTTTATGGGATAGCCTAAATCTGTTAAGGTCCCCTATGACGGGTGACGAGAGTCTTTTATGAGATAGCCTAAATCTGTTAAGGTCCCCTATGACCGGTGACGAGAGGCTTTTATGAGATAGCCTAAATCTGTTAAGGTCCCCTATGTCCGGTGACGAGAGGCTTTTATGAGATAGCCTAAATCTGTTAAGGTCCCCTATGACCGGTGACGAGAGGCTTTTATGGGATTGCCTAAATCTGCTAAGGTCCCCTATGCCCGGTGACGAGAGGCTTTTATGGGATAGCCTAAATCTGCTAAGGTCCCCTATGACCGGTCATGAGAGGCTTTTATGTGATTGCCTAAATCTGTTAAGGTCCCCTATGACCGGTGACGAGAGGCTTTTATGGGATTGCCTAAATCTGTTAAGGTCCCCTATGACCGGTGACGAGAGGCTTTTATGAGATAGCCTAAATCTGTCAAGGTCCCCTATGACCGGTGACGAGAGGCTTTTATGAGATAGCCTAAATCTGTTAAGGTCCCCTATGCCCGGTGACGAGAGGCTTTTATGGGATAGCCTAAATCTGCTAAGGTCCCCTATGCCCGGTGACGAGAACGTTAGTTTTGGTAATAATCACATTATTTAGGAATAATAAATTTCAACAACAAATATATCTAATAAACTATGTCAGTGCCGATTGATAATGAATTGTTGCTTATCCTGAGTTGAGCAATATTTCCAACTTTACATTTATTCTTCTATGGACCCTGGTTACATGAATACGCCATAACATAGCTTCTCCATTTTGTATGGAATGTAACGCACGTTTTCTGTGCTGGTTGTAAAGAGTACCATGTGCTTGACATCTCTATGACACGTAATGTACCAGGTCATTGGGTGCATAAGGTCCATGGCAGTGTAATGCTTACTATCCTATCCATTGCCCAGCAATCAAAAAGTTTACCAGTTTCTTTCCCAGGGTCGGTTGTTCCGTCCGGGTACTCCGCCTTCCTCCACCACTAAAACTGGTCGCCATGATATAGCTGAAATATTGTTGAAAGTGGCGTTAAAACACCAAAAATCAATCAATCAATCAAAAAGTTTATCATCCTCCCAGTAGGCACTGATATGCTTTATTAGATATATTTGTGATCGATATTTACAGTACTTAAATCATGTAATTATTAAAACAAATGTACTGCTTCCTCAGACTTAACTCATGTAATTATTAAAACAAATGTACACCTTCCTCAGACTTAAATCATGTAATTATTAAAACAAATGTACTCCTTCCTCAGACTTAAATCATGTAATTATTAAAACAAATGTACCCCTTCCTCAGACTTAAATCATGTAATTATTAAAACAAATGTACTCCTTCCTCAGACTTAAATCATGCAAGTATTAAAACAAATGTACTCCTTCCTCAGACTTAAATCATGTAATTATTAAAACAAATGTACCCCTTCCTCAGACTTAAATCATGTAATTATTAAAACAAATGTACTCCTTCCTCAGACTTAAATCATGTAATTATTAAAACAAATGTACTGCTTCCTCAGACTTAAATCATGTAATTATTAAAACAAATGTACTCCTTCCTCAGACTTAAATCATGTAATTATTAAAACAAATGTACTCCTTCCTCAGACTTAAATCATGTAATTAGTAAAACAAATGTACCCCTTCCTCAGACTTAAATCATGTAATTATTAAAACAAATGTACTGCTTCCTCAGACTTAAATCATGTAATTATTAAAACAAATGTACTCCTTCCTCAGACTTAAATCATGTAATTATTAAAACAAATGTACTCCTTCCTCAGACTTAAATCATGTAATTATTAAAACAAATGTACCCCTTCCTCAGACTTAAATCATGTAATTATTAAAACAAATGTACTCCTTCCTCAGACTTAAATCATGTAATTATTAAAACAAATGTACTGCTTCCTCAGACTTAAATCATGTAATTATTAAAACAAATGTACTCCTTCCTCAGACTTAAATCATGTAATTATTAAAACAAATGTACTCCTTCCTCAGACTTAAATCATGTAATTATTAAAACAAATGTACTCCTTCCTCAGACTTAAATCATGTAATTATTAAAACAAATGTACTGCTTCCTCAGACTTAAATCATGTAATTATTAAAACACATGTACTGCTTCCTCAGACTTAAATCATGTAATTATTAAAACAAATGTACTCCTTCCTCAGACTTAAATCATGTAATTATTAAAACAAATGTACTCCTTCCTCAGACTTAAATCATGTAATTATTAAAACAAATGTACCCCTTCCTCAGACTTAAATCATGTAATTATTAAAACAAATGTACTGCTTCCTCAGACTTAAATCATGTAATTATTAAAACAAATGTACCCCTTCCTCAGACTTAAATCATGTAATTATTAAAACAAATGTACTCCTTCCTCAGACTTAAATCATGTAATTATTAAAACAAATGTACTGCTTCCTCAGACTTAAATCATGTAATTATTTAAACAAATGTACTGCTTCCTCAGACTTAAATCATGTAATTATTCAAACAAATGTACTGCTTCCTCAGACTTAAATCATGTAATTATTCAAACAAATGTACTGCTTCCTCAGACTTAAATCATGTAATTATTAAAACAAATGTACCCCTTCCTCAGACTTAAATCATGTAATTATTAAAACAAATATACTCCTTCCTCAGACTTAAATCATGTAATTATTAAAACAAATGTACCCCTTCCTCAGACTTAAATCATGTAATTATTAAAACAAATGTACTCCTTCCTCAGACTTAAATCATGTAATTATTAAAACAAATATACTCCTTCCTCAGACTTAAATCATGTAATTATTAAAACAAATGTACTCCTTCCTCAGACTTAAATCATGTAATTATTAAAACAAATGTACTCCTTCCTCAGACTTAAATCATGTAATTATTAAAACAAATGTACTGCTTCCTCAGACTTAAATCATGTAATTATTAAAACAAATGTACCCCTTCCTCAGATTTAAATCATGTAATTATTAAAACAAATGTACTCCTTCCTCAGACTTAAATCATGTAATTATTAAAACAAATGTACCTCTTCCTCAGACTTAAATCATGTAATTATTAAAACAAATGTACTCCTTCCTCAGGCTTAAATCATGTAATTATTAAAACAAATGTACCCCTTCCTCAGACTTAAATCATGTAATTATTAAAACAAATGTACTCCTTCCTCAGACTTAAATCATGTAATTATTAAAACAAATGTACTGCTTCCTCAGACTTAAATCATGTAATTATTAAAACAAATGTACTCCTTCCTCAGACTTAAATCATGTAATTATTAAAACAAATGTACCTCTTCCTCAGACTTAAATCATGTAATTATTAAAACAAATGTACTCCTTCCTCAGGCTTAAATCATGTAATTATTAAAACAAATGTACCCCTTCCTCAGACTTAAATCATGTAATTATTAAAACAAATGTACTCCTTCCTCAGACTTAAATCATGTAATTATTAAAATAAATGTACTGCTTCCTCAGACTTAAATCATGTAATTATTAAAACAAATGTACTCCTTCCTCAGACTTAAATCATGTAATTATTAAAACAAATGTACTCCTTCCTCAGACTTAAATCATGTAATTAGTAAAACAAATGTACCCCTTCCTCAGACTTAAATCATGTAATTATTAAAACAAATGTACTGCTTCCTCAGACTTAAATCATGTAATTATTAAAACAAATGTACTCCTTCCTCAGACTTAAATCATGTAATTATTAAAACAAATGTACTCCTTCCTCAGACTTAAATCATGTAATTATTAAAACAAATGTACCCCTTCCTCAGACTTAAATCATGTAATTATTAAAACAAATGTACTCCTTCCTCAGACTTAAATCATGTAATTATTAAAACAAATGTACTGCTTCCTCAGACTTAAATCATGTAATTATTAAAACAAATGTACTCCTTCCTCAGACATAAATCATGTAATTATTAAAACAAATGTACTCCTTCCTCAGACTTAAATCATGTAATTATTAAAACAAATGTACTCCTTCCTCAGACTTAAATCATGTAATTATTAAAACAAATGTACTGCTTCCTCAGACTTAAATCATGTAATTATTAAAACACATGTACTGCTTCCTCAGACTTAAATCATGTAATTATTAAAACAAATGTACTCCTTCCTCAGACTTAAATCATGTAATTATTAAAACAAATGTACTCCTTCCTCAGACTTAAATCATGTAATTATTAAAACAAATGTACCCCTTCCTCAGACTTAAATCATGTAATTATTAAAACAAATGTACTGCTTCCTCAGACTTAAATCATGTAATTATTAAAACAAATGTACCCCTTCCTCAGACTTAAATCATGTAATTATTAAAACAAATGTACTCCTTCCTCAGACTTATATCATGTAATTATTAAAACAAATGTACTGCTTCCTCAGACTTAAATCATGTAATTATTTAAACAAATGTACTGCTTCCTCAGACTTAAATCATGTAATTATTCAAACAAATGTACTGCTTCCTCAGACTTAAATCATGTAATTATTAAAACAAATGTACTGCTTCCTCAGACTTAAATCATGTAATTATTAAAACAAATGTACTCCTTCCTCAGACTTAAATCATGTAATTATTAAAACAAATGTACCCCTTCCTCAGACTTAAATCATGTAATTATTAAAACAAATATACTCCTTCCTCAGACTTAAATCATGTAATTATTAAAACAAATGTACCCCTTCCTCAGACTTAAATCATGTAATTATTAAAACAAATGTACTCCTTCCTCAGACTTAAATCATGTAATTATTAAAACAAATATACTCCTTCCTCAGACTTAAATCATGTAATTATTAAAACAAATGTACTCCTTCCTCAGACTTAAATCATGTAATTATTAAAACAAATGTACTCCTTCCTCAGACTTAAATCATGTAATTATTAAAACAAATGTACTGCTTCCTCAGACTTAAATCATGTAATTATTAAAACAAATGTACCCCTTCCTCAGATTTAAATCATGTAATTATTAAAACAAATGTACTCCTTCCTCAGACTTAAATCATGTAATTATTAAAACAAATGTACCTCTTCCTCAGACTTAAATCATGTAATTATTAAAACAAATGTACTCCTTCCTCAGGCTTAAATCATGTAATTATTAAAACAAATGTACCCCTTCCTCAGACTTAAATCATGTAATTATTAAAACAAATGTACTCCTCCCTCAGACTTAAATCATGTAATTATTAAAAGAAATATACCCCTTCCTCAGACTTAAATCATGTAATTATTAAAACAAATGTACTGCTTCCTCAGACTTAAATCATGTAATTATTAAAACAAATGTACTCCTTCCTCAGACTTAAATCATGTAATTATTAAAACAAATGTACTGCTTCCTCAGACTTAAATCATGTAATTATTAAAAGAAATGTACCCCTTCCTCAGACATAAATCATGTAATTATTAAAACAAATGTACTGCTTCCTCAGACTTAAATCATGTAATTAAAACAAATGTACTCCTTCCTCAGACTTAAATCATGTAATTATTAAAACAAATGTACTCCTTCCTCAGACTTAAATCATGTAATTATTAAAACAAATGTACTGCTTCCTCAGACTTAAATCATGTAATTATTAAAACAAATGTACTGCTTCCTCAGACTTAAATCATGTAATTATTAAAACAAATGTACTGCTTCCTCAGACTTAAATCATGTAATTATTAAAACAAATGTACTCCTTCCTCAGACTTAAATCATGTAATTATTAAAACAAAGGTACTCCTTCCTCAGATTTAAATCATGTAATTATTAAAACAAATGTACTGCTTCCTCAGACTTAAATCATGTAATTATTAAAACAAATGTACTCCTTCCTCAGACTTAAATCATGCAATTATTAAAACAAATGTACTCCTTCCTCAGACTTAAATCATGGAATTATTAAAACAAATGTACTCCTTCCTCAGACTTAAATCATGTAATTATTAAAACAAATGTACTGCTTCCTCAGACTTAAATCATGTAATTATTAAAACAAATGTACTGCTTCCTCAGACTTAAATCATGTAATTGTTAAAACAAATGTACTCCTTCCTCAGACTTAAATCATGTAATTATTAAAACAAATGTACTGCTTCCTCAGACTTAAATCATGTAATTATTAAAACAAATGTACTCCTTCCTCAGACTTAAATCATGTAATTATTAAAAGAAATGTACTCCTTCCTCAGATTTAAATCATGTAATTATTAAAACAAATGTACTCCTTCCTCAGATTTAAATCATGTAATTATTGAAACAAATGTACTCCTTCCTCAGACTTAAATCATGTAATTATTAAAACAAATGTACTCCTTCCTCAGACTTAAATCATGTAATTATTAAAACAAATGTACTGCTTCCTCAGACTTAAATCATGTAATCATTAAAACAAATGTACTGCTTCCTCAGACTTAAATCATGTAATTATTAAAACAAATGTACCCCTTCCCCAGACTTAAACCATGTAATTATTAAAACAAATGTACTCCTTCCTCAGACTTAAATCATGTAATTATTAAAACAAATGTACTCCTTCCTCAGACTTAAATCATGTAATTATTAAAACAAATGTACCCCTTCCTCAGACTTAAATCATGTAATTATTAAAACAAATATACTCCTTCCTCAGACTTAAATCATGTAATTATTAAAACAAATGTACCCCTTCCTCAGACTTAAATCATGTAATTATTAAAACAAATGTACTCCTTCCTCAGACTTAAATCATGTAATTATTAAAACAAATATACTCCTTCCTCAGACTTAAATCATGTAATTATTAAAACAAATGTACTCCTTCCTCAGACTTAAATCATGTAATTATTAAAAGAAATATACCCCTTCCTCAGACTTAAATCATGTAATTATTAAAACAAATGTACTGCTTCCTCAGACTTAAATCATGTAATTATTAAAACAAATGTACCCCTTCCTCAGATTTAAATCATGTAATTATTAAAACAAATGTACCTCTTCCTCAGACTTAAATCATGTAATTATTAAAACAAATGTACTCCTTCCTCAGGCTTAAATCATGTAATTATTAAAACAAATGTACCCCTTCCTCAGACTTAAATCATGTAATTATTAAAACAAATGTACTCCTCCCTCAGACTTAAATCATGTAATTATTAAAACAAATGTACTGCTTCCTCAGACTTAAATCATGTAATTATTAAAAGAAATATACCCCTTCCTCAGACTTAAATCATGTAATTATTAAAACAAATGTACTGCTTCCTCAGACTTAAATCATGTAATTATTAAAACAAATGTACTCCTTCCTCAGACTTAAATCATGTAATTATTAAAACAAATGTACTGTTTCCTCAGACTTAAATCATGTAATTATTAAAAGAAATGTACCCCTTCCTCAGACATAAATCATGTAATTATTAAAACAAATGTACTGTTTCCTCAGACTTAAATCATGTAATTAAAACAAATGTACTCCTTCCTCAGACTTAAATCATGTAATTATTAAAACAAATGTACTCCTTCCTCAGACTTAAATCATGTAATTATTAAAACAAATGCACTGCTTCCTCAGACTT
The DNA here is from genome assembly GCA_963680875.1 of Bathymodiolus brooksi. Lineage (NCBI taxonomy): Eukaryota > Metazoa > Mollusca > Bivalvia > Mytilida > Modiolidae > Bathymodiolus > Bathymodiolus brooksi. The sequence continues at coordinate 64,586,988 of OY804575.1, forward strand.
AAATCATGTAATTATTAAAACAAATGAACTGCTTCCTCAGACTTAAATCATGTAATTATTAAAACAAATGTACTGCTTCCTCAGACTTAAATCATGTAATTATTAAAACAAATGTAATCCTTCCTCAGACTTAAATCATGTAATTATTAAAACAAATGTACTCCTTCCTCAGACTTAAATCATGTAATTATTAAAACAAATGTACTCCTTCCTCAGACTTAAATCATGTAATTATTAAAACAAAGGTACTCCTTCCTCAGACTTAAATCATGTAATTATTAAAATAAATGTACTGCTTCCTCAGATTTAAATCATGTAATTATTAAAACAAATGTACTCCTTCCTCAGACTTAAATCATGCAATTATTAAAACAAATGTACTCCTTCCTCAGACTTAAATCATGTAATTATTAAAACAAATGTACTCCTTCCTCAGACTTAAATCATGTAATTATTAAAACAAATGTACTGCTTCCTCAGACTTAAATCATGTAATTATTAAAACAAATGTACTGCTTCCTCAGACTTAAATCATGTAATTGTTAAAACAAATGTACTCCTTCCTCAGACTTAAATCATGTAATTATTAAAACAAATGTACTGTTTCCTCAGACTTAAATCATGTAATTATTAAAACAAATGTACTCCTTCCTCAGACTTAAATCATGTAATTATTAAAACAAATGTACTCCTTCCTCAGATTTAAATCATGTAATTATTAAAACAAATGTACTCCTTCCTCAGATTTAAATCATGTAATTATTGAAACAAATGTACTCCTTCCTCAGACTTAAATCATGTAATCATTAAAACAAATGTACTGCTTCCTCAGATTTAAATCATGTAATTATTAAAACAAATGTACTCCTTCCTCAGACTTAAATCATGTAATTATTAAAACAAATGTACTGCTTCCTCAGACTTAAATCATGTAATCATTAAAACAAATGTACTGCTTCCTCAGACTTAAATCATGTAATTATTAAAACAAATGTACCCCTTCCCCAGACTTAAATCATGTAATTATTAAAACAAATGTACTCCTTCCTCAGACTTAAATCATGTAATTATTAAAACAAATGTACTCCTTCCTCAGACTTAAATCATGTAATTATTAAAACAAATGTACTCCTTCCTCAGACTTAAATAATGTAATTATTAAACAAATGTACCCCTTCCTCAGACTTAAATCATGTAATTATTAAAACAAATGTACTGCTTCCTCAGACTTAAATCATATAATTATTAAAACAAATGTACTCCTTCCTCAGACTTAAATCATGTAATTATTAAAACAAATGTACTGCTTCCTCAGACTTAAATCATGTAATTATTAAAACAAATGTACTGCTTCCTCAGACTTAAATCATGTAATTATTAAAACAAATGTACTCCTTCCTCAGACTTAAATCATGTAATTATTAAAACAAATGTACTCCTTCCTCAGACTTAAATCACGTAATCATTAAAACAAATGTACTGCTTCCTCAGATTTAAATCATGTAATTATTAAAACAAATGTACTCCTTCCTCAGACTTAAATCATGTAATTATTAAAACAAATGTACCCCTTCCTCAGACTTAAATCATGTAATTATTAAAACAAATGTACTGCTTCCTCAGACTTAAATCATGTAATTATTAAAACAAATGTACTCCTTCCTCAGACTTAAATCATGTAATTATTAAAACAAATGTACTCCTTCCTCAGACTTAAATCATGTAATTATTAAAACAAATGTACTCCTTCCTCAGACTTAAATCATGTAATTATTAAAACAAATGTACTCCTTCCTCAGACTTAAATCATGTAATTATTAAAACAAATGTACTCCTTCCTCAGACTTAAATCATGTAATTATTAAAACAAATGTACTGCTTCCTCAGACTTAAATCATGTAATTATTAAAAGAAATGTACCCCTTCCTCAGACTTAAATCATGTAATTATTAAAACAAATGTACTGCTTCCTCAGACTTAAATCATGTAATTAAAACAAATGTACTCCTTCCTCAGACTTAAATCATGTAATTATTAAAACAAATGTACTCCTTCCTCAGACTTAAATCATGTAATTATTAAAACAAATGTACTGCTTCCTCAGACTTAAATCATGTAATTATTAAAACAAATGTACTGCTTCCTCAGACTTAAATCATGTAATTATTAAAACAAATGTACTGCTTCCTCAGACTTAAATCATGTAATTATTAAAACAAATGTACTGCTTCCTCAGACTTAAATCATGTAATTATTAAAACAAATGTACTCCTTCCTCAGACTTAAATCATGTAATTATTAAAACAAATGTACTGCTTCCTCAGACTTAAATCATGTAATTATTAAAACAAATGTACCCCTTCCTCAGACTTAAATCATGTAATTATTAAAACAAATGTACTCCTTCCTCAGACTTAAATCATGTAATTATTAAAACAAAGGTACTGCTTCCTCAGACTTAAATCATGTAATTATTAAAACAAATGTACTCCTTCCTCAGACTTAAATCATGTAATTATTAAAACAAATGTACTGCTTCCTCAGACTTAAATCATGTAATCATTAAAACAAATGTACTGCTTCCTCAGACTTAAATCATGTAATTATTAAAACAAATGTACCCCTTCCCCAGACTTAAACCATGTAATTATTAAAACAAATGTACTCCTTCCTCAGACTTAAATCATGTAATTATTAAAACAAATGTACTCCTTCCTCAGACTTAAATCATGTAATTATTAAAACAAATGTACCCCTTCCTCAGACTTAAATCATGTAATTATTAAAACAAATATACTCCTTCCTCAGACTTAAATCATGTAATTATTAAAACAAATGTACCCCTTCCTCAGACTTAAATCATGTAATTATTAAAACAAATGTACTCCTTCCTCAGACTTAAATCATGTAATTATTAAAACAAATATACTCCTTCCTCAGACTTAAATCATGTAATTATTAAAACAAATGTACTCCTTCCTCAGACTTAAATCATGTAATTATTAAAACAAATGTACTCCTTCCTCAGACTTAAATCATGTAATTATTAAAACAAATGTACTGCTTCCTCAGACTTAAATCATGTAATTATTAAAACAAATGTACCCCTTCCTCAGATTTAAATCATGTAATTATTAAAACAAATGTACCTCTTCCTCAGACTTAAATCATGTAATTATTAAAACAAATGTACTCCTTCCTCAGGCTTAAATCATGTAATTATTAAAACAAATGTACCCCTTCCTCAGACTTAAATCATGTAATTATTAAAACAAATGTACTCCTCCCTCAGACTTAAATCATGTAATTATTAAAACAAATGTACTGCTTCCTCAGACTTAAATCATGTAATTATTAAAAGAAATATACCCCTTCCTCAGACTTAAATCATGTAATTATTAAAACAAATGTACTGCTTCCTCAGACTTAAATCATGTAATTATTAAAACAAATGTACTCCTTCCTCAGACTTAAATCATGTAATTATTAAAACAAATGTACTGTTTCCTCAGACTTAAATCATGTAATTATTAAAAGAAATGTACCCCTTCCTCAGACATAAATCATGTAATTATTAAAACAAATGTACTGTTTCCTCAGACTTAAATCATGTAATTAAAACAAATGTACTCCTTCCTCAGACTTAAATCATGTAATTATTAAAACAAATGTACTCCTTCCTCAGACTTAAATCATGTAATTATTAAAACAAATGCACTGCTTCCTCAGACTTAAATCATGTAATTATTAAAACAAATGAACTGCTTCCTCAGACTTAAATCATGTAATTATTAAAACAAATGTACTGCTTCCTCAGACTTAAATCATGTAATTATTAAAACAAATGTAATCCTTCCTCAGACTTAAATCATGTAATTATTAAAACAAATGTACTCCTTCCTCAGACTTAAATCATGTAATTATTAAAACAAATGTACTCCTTCCTCAGACTTAAATCATGTAATTATTAAAACAAAGGTACTCCTTCCTCAGACTTAAATCATGTAATTATTAAAATAAATGTACTGCTTCCTCAGATTTAAATCATGTAATTATTAAAACAAATGTACTCCTTCCTCAGACTTAAATCATGCAATTATTAAAACAAATGTACTCCTTCCTCAGACTTAAATCATGTAATTATTAAAACAAATGTACTCCTTCCTCAGACTTAAATCATGTAATTATTAAAACAAATGTACTGCTTCCTCAGACTTAAATCATGTAATTATTAAAACAAATGTACTGCTTCCTCAGACTTAAATCATGTAATTGTTAAAACAAATGTACTCCTTCCTCAGACTTAAATCATGTAATTATTAAAACAAATGTACTGTTTCCTCAGACTTAAATCATGTAATTATTAAAACAAATGTACTCCTTCCTCAGACTTAAATCATGTAATTATTAAAACAAATGTACTCCTTCCTCAGATTTAAATCATGTAATTATTAAAACAAATGTACTCCTTCCTCAGATTTAAATCATGTAATTATTGAAACAAATGTACTCCTTCCTCAGACTTAAATCATGTAATCATTAAAACAAATGTACTGCTTCCTCAGACTTAAATCATGTAATTATTAAAACAAATGTACTCCTTCCTCAGACTTAAATCATGTAATTATTAAAACAAATGTACTCCTTCCTCAGACTTAAATCATGTAATTATTAAAACAAATGTACTCCTTCCTCAGACTTAAATCATGTAATTATTAAAACAAATGTACTCCTTCCTCAGACTTAAATCATGTAATTATTAAAACAAATGTACTGCTTCCTCAGACTTAAATCATGTAATTATTAAAAGAAATGTACCCCTTCCTCAGACTTAAATCATGTAATTATTAAAACAAATGTACTGCTTCCTCAGACTTAAATCATGTAATTAAAACAAATGTACTCCTTCCTCAGACTTAAATCATGTAATTATTAAAACAAATGTACTCCTTCCTCAGACTTAAATCATGTAATTATTAAAACAAATGTACTGCTTCCTCAGACTTAAATCATGTAATTATTAAAACAAATGTACTGCTTCCTCAGACTTAAATCATGTAATTATTAAAACAAATGTACTGCTTCCTCAGACTTAAATCATGTAATTATTAAAACAAATGTACTGCTTCCTCAGACTTAAATCATGTAATTATTAAAACAAATGTACTCCTTCCTCAGACTTAAATCATGTAATTATTAAAACAAATGTACTGCTTCCTCAGACTTAAATCATGTAATTATTAAAACAAATGTACCCCTTCCTCAGACTTAAATCATGTAATTATTAAAACAAATGTACTCCTTCCTCAGACTTAAATCATGTAATTATTAAAACAAAGGTACTGCTTCCTCAGACTTAAATCATGTAATTATTAAAACAAATGTACTCCTTCCTCAGACTTAAATCATGTAATTATTAAAACAAATGTACTGCTTCCTCAGACTTAAATCATGTAATCATTAAAACAAATGTACTGCTTCCTCAGACTTAAATCATGTAATTATTAAAACAAATGTACCCCTTCCCCAGACTTAAACCATGTAATTATTAAAACAAATGTACTCCTTCCTCAGACTTAAATCATGTAATTATTAAAACAAATGTACTGCTTCCTCAGACTTAAATCATGTAATTATTAAAACAAATGTACTCCTTCCTCAGACTTAAATCATGTAATTATTAAAACAAATGTACTCCTTCCTCAGACTTAAATCATGTAATTATTAAAACAAATGTACTGCTTCCTCAGACTTAAATCATGTAATTATTAAAAGAAATGTACCCCTTCCTCAGACTTAAATCATGTAATTATTAAAACAAATGTACTGCTTCCTCAGACTTAAATCATGTAATTAAAACAAATGTACTCCTTCCTCAGACTTAAATCATGTAATTATTAAAACAAATGTACTCCTTCCTCAGACTTAAATCATGTAATTATTAAAACAAATGTACTGCTTCCTCAGACTTAAATCATGTAATTATTAAAACAAATGTACTGCTTCCTCAGACTTAAATCATGTAATTATTAAAACAAATGTACTGCTTCCTCAGACTTAAATCATGTAATTATTAAAACAAATGTACTGCTTCCTCAGACTTAAATCATGTAATTATTAAAACAAATGTACTCCTTCCTCAGACTTAAATCATGTAATTATTAAAACAAATGTACTGCTTCCTCAGACTTAAATCATGTAATTATTAAAACAAATGTACCCCTTCCTCAGACTTAAATCATGTAATTATTAAAACAAATGTACTCCTTCCTCAGACTTAAATCATGTAATTATTAAAACAAAGGTACTGCTTCCTCAGACTTAAATCATGTAATTATTAAAACAAATGTACTCCTTCCTCAGACTTAAATCATGTAATTATTAAAACAAATGTACTGCTTCCTCAGACTTAAATCATGTAATCATTAAAACAAATGTACTGCTTCCTCAGACTTAAATCATGTAATTATTAAAACAAATGTACCCCTTCCCCAGACTTAAACCATGTAATTATTAAAACAAATGTACTCCTTCCTCAGACTTAAATCATGTAATTATTAAAACAAATGTACTCCTTCCTCAGACTTAAATCATGTAATTATTAAAACAAATGTACCCCTTCCTCAGACTTAAATCATGTAATTATTAAAACAAATATACTCCTTCCTCAGACTTAAATCATGTAATTATTAAAACAAATGTACCCCTTCCTCAGACTTAAATCATGTAATTATTAAAACAAATGTACTCCTTCCTCAGACTTAAATCATGTAATTATTAAAACAAATATACTCCTTCCTCAGACTTAAATCATGTAATTATTAAAACAAATGTACTCCTTCCTCAGACTTAAATCATGTAATTATTAAAACAAATGTACTCCTTCCTCAGACTTAAATCATGTAATTATTAAAACAAATGTACTCCTTCCTCAGACTTAAATCATGTAATTATTAAAACAAATGTACTGCTTCCTCAGACTTAAATCATGTAATTATTAAAAGAAATGTACCCCTTCCTCAGACTTAAATCATGTAATTATTAAAACAAATGTACTGCTTCCTCAGACTTAAATCATGTAATTAAAACAAATGTACTCCTTCCTCAGACTTAAATCATGTAATTATTAAAACAAATGTACTCCTTCCTCAGACTTAAATCATGTAATTATTAAAACAAATGTACTGCTTCCTCAGACTTAAATCATGTAATTATTAAAACAAATGTACTGCTTCCTCAGACTTAAATCATGTAATTATTAAAACAAATGTACTGCTTCCTCAGACTTAAATCATGTAATTATTAAAACAAATGTACTGCTTCCTCAGACTTAAATCATGTAATTATTAAAACAAATGTACTCCTTCCTCAGACTTAAATCATGTAATTATTAAAACAAATGTACTGCTTCCTCAGACTTAAATCATGTAATTATTAAAACAAATGTACCCCTTCCTCAGACTTAAATCATGTAATTATTAAAACAAATGTACTCCTTCCTCAGACTTAAATCATGTAATTATTAAAACAAAGGTACTGCTTCCTCAGACTTAAATCATGTAATTATTAAAACAAATGTACTCCTTCCTCAGACTTAAATCATGTAATTATTAAAACAAATGTACTGCTTCCTCAGACTTAAATCATGTAATTATTAAAACAAATGTACTCCTTCCTCAGACTTAAATCATGTAATTATTAAAACAAATGTACTGCTTCCTCAGACTTAAATCATGTAATTATTAAAACAAATGGACTCCTTCCTCAGACTTAAATCATGTAATTATTAAAACAAATGTACCCCTTCCTCAGACTTAAATCATGTAATTATTAAAACAAATGTACTCCTTCCTCAGACTTAAATCATGTAATTATTAAAACAAATGTACTCCTTCCTCAGATTTAAATCATGTAATTATTGAAACAAATGTACTGCTTCCTCAGACTTAAATCATGTAATTATTAAAACAAATGTACTGCTTCCTCAGATTTAAATCATGTAATTATTAAAACAAATGTACTGCTTCCTCAGACTTAAATCATGTAATTATTAAAACAAATGTACTGCTTCCTCAGACTTAAATCATGTAATCATTAAAACAAATGTACTGCTTCCTCAGACTTAAATCATGTAATTATTAAAACAAATGTACCCCTTCCCCAGACTTAAATCATGTAATTATTAAAACAAATGTACTCCTTCCTCAGACTTAAATCATGTAATTATTAAAACAAATGTACTCCTTCCTCAGACTTAAATCATGTAATTATTAAAACAAATGTACTCCTTCCTCAGACTTAAATCATGTAATTATTAAAACAAATGTACCCCTTCCTCAGACTTAAATCATGTAATTATTAAAACAAATGTACTGCTTCCTCAGACTTAAATCATGTAATTATTAAAACAAATGTACTCCTTCCTCAGACTTAAATCATGTAATTATTAAAACAAATGTACTCCTTCCTCAGACTTAAATCATGTAATTATTAAAACAAATGTACTCCTTCCTCAGACTTAAATCATGTAATTATTAAAACAAATGTACTCCTTCCTCAGACTTAAATCATGTAATTATTAAAACAAATGTACTCCTTCCTCAGACTTAAATCATGTAATTATTAAAACAAATGTACTCCTTCCTCAGACTTAAATCATGTAATTATTAAAACAAATGTACTCCTTCCTCAGACTTAAATCATGTAATTATTAAAACAAATGTACTCCTTCCTCAGACTTAAATCATGTAATTATTAAAACAAAGGTACTGCTTCCTCAGACTTAAATCATGTAATTATTAAAACACATGTACTGCTTCCTCAGACTTAAATCATGTAATTATTAAAACAAATGTACTCCTTCCTCAGACTTAAATAATGTAATTATTAAAACAAATGTACTCCTTCCTCAGACTTAAATCATGTAATTATTAAAACAAATGTACTCCTTCCTCAGATTTAAATCATGTAATTATTAAAACAAATGTACTCCTTCCTCAGACTTAAATCATATAATTATTAAAACAAATGTACTCCTTCCTCAGACTTAAATCATGTAATTATTAAAACAAATGTACTGCTTCCTCAGACTTAAATCATGTAATTATTAAAACAAATGTACCCCTTCCTCAGACTTAAATCATGTAATTATTAAAACAAATGTACTGCTTCCTCAGACTTAAATCATGTAATTATTAAAACAAATGTACTGCTTCCTCAGACTTAAATCATGTAATTATTAAAACAAATGTACTCCTTCCTCAGACTTAAATCATGTAATTATTAAAACAAATGTACCCCTTCCTCAGACTTAAATCATGTAATTATTAAAACAAATGTACTGCTTCCTCAGACTTAAATCATGTAATTATTAAAACAAATGGACTCCTTCCTCAGACTTAAATCATGTAATTATTAAAACAAATGTACTGCTTCCTCAGACTTAAATCATGTAATTATTAAAACAAATGTACTCCTTCCTCAGATTTAAATCATGTAATTATTAAAACAAATGTACTCCTTCCTCAGATTTAAATCATGTAATTATTGAAACAAATGTACTGCTTCCTCAGACTTAAATCATGTAATTATTAAAACAAATGTACTCCTTCCTCAGATTTAAATCATGTAATTATTAAAACAAATGTACTGCTTCCTCAGACTTAAATCATGTAATTATTAAAACAAATGTACTGCTTCCTCAGACTTAAATCATGTAATCATTAAAACAAATGTACTGCTTCCTCAGACTTAAATCATGTAATTATTAAAACAAATGTACCCCTTCCCCAGACTTAAATCATGTAATTATTAAAACAAATGTACTCCTTCCTCAGACTTAAATCATGTAATTATTAAAACAAATGTACTCCTTCCTCAGACTTAAATCATGTAATTATTAAAACAAATGTACTCCTTCCTCAGACTTAAATCATGTAATTATTAAAACAAATGTACCCCTTCCTCAGACTTAAATCATGTAATTATTAAAACAAATGTACTGCTTCCTCAGACTTAAATCATGTAATTATTAAAACAAATGTACTCCTTCCTCAGACTTAAATCATATAATTATTAAAACAAATGTACTCCTTCCTCAGACTTAAATCATGTAATTATTAAAACAAATGTACTCCTTCCTCAGACTTAAATCATGTAATTATTAAAACAAATGTACTCCTTCCTCAGACTTAAATCATGTAATTATTAAAACAAATGTACTCCTTCCTCAGACTTAAATCATGTAATTATTAAAACAAATGTACTCCTTCCTCAGACTTAAATCATGTAATTATTAAAACAAATGTACTCCTTCCTCAGACTTAAATCATGTAATTATTAAAACAAATGTACTCCTTCCTCAGACTTAAATCATGTAATTATTAAAACAAATGTACTCCTTCCTCAGACTTAAATCATGTAATTATTAAAACAAAGGTACTGCTTCCTCAGACTTAAATCATGTAATTATTAAAACACATGTACTGCTTCCTCAGACTTAAATCATGTAATTATTAAAACAAATGTACTCCTTCCTCAGACTTAAATAATGTAATTATTAAAACAAATGTACTGCTTCCTCAGACTTAAATCATGTAATTATTAAAACAAATGTACTCCTTCCTCAGACTTAAATCATGTAATTATTAAAACAAAGGTACTCCTTCCTCAGACTTAAATCATGTAATTATTAAAATAAATGTACTGCTTCCTCAGACTTAAATCATGTAATTATTAAAACAAATGTACTCCTTCCTCAGACTTAAATCATGCAATTATTAAAACAAATGTACTCCTTCCTCAGACTTAAATCATGTAATTATTAAAACAAATGTACTCCTTCCTCAGACTTAAATCATGTAATTATTAAAACAAATGTACTGCTTCCTCAGACTTAAATCATGTAATTATTAAAACAAATGTACTCCTTCCTCAGACTTAAATCATGTAATTATTAAAACAAATGTACTCCTTCCTCAGACTTAAATCATGTAATTATTAAAACAAATGTACTGCTTCCTCAGACTTAAATCATGTAATTATTAAAACAAATGTACCCCTTCCTCAGACTTAAATCATGTAATTATTAAAACAAATGTACTCCTTCCTCAGACTTAAATCATGTAATTATTAAAACAAAGGTACTGCTTCCTCAGACTTAAATCATGTAATTATTAAAACAAATGTACTCCTTCCTCAGACTTAAATCATGTAATTATTAAAACAAATGTACTGCTTCCTCAGACTTAAATCATGTAATCATTAAAACAAATGTACTGCTTCCTCAGACTTAAATCATGTAATTATTAAAACAAATGTACCCCTTCCCCAGACTTAAACCATGTAATTATTAAAACAAATGTACTCCTTCCTCAGACTTAAATCATGTAATTATTAAAACAAATGTACTCCTTCCTCAGACTTAAATCATGTAATTATTAAAACAAATGTACCCCTTCCTCAGACTTAAATCATGTAATTATTAAAACAAATATACTCCTTCCTCAGACTTAAATCATGTAATTATTAAAACAAATGTACCCCTTCCTCAGACTTAAATCATGTAATTATTAAAACAAATGTACTCCTTCCTCAGACTTAAATCATGTAATTATTAAAACAAATATACTCCTTCCTCAGACTTAAATCATGTAATTATTAAAACAAATGTACTCCTTCCTCAGACTTAAATCATGTAATTATTAAAACAAATGTACTCCTTCCTCAGACTTAAATCATGTAATTATTAAAACAAATGTACTCCTTCCTCAGACTTAAATCATGTAATTATTAAAACAAATGTACTGCTTCCTCAGACTTAAATCATGTAATTATTAAAAGAAATGTACCCCTTCCTCAGACTTAAATCATGTAATTATTAAAACAAATGTACTGCTTCCTCAGACTTAAATCATGTAATTAAAACAAATGTACTCCTTCCTCAGACTTAAATCATGTAATTATTAAAACAAATGTACTCCTTCCTCAGACTTAAATCATGTAATTATTAAAACAAATGTACTGCTTCCTCAGACTTAAATCATGTAATTATTAAAACAAATGTACTGCTTCCTCAGACTTAAATCATGTAATTATTAAAACAAATGTACTGCTTCCTCAGACTTAAATCATGTAATTATTAAAACAAATGTACTGCTTCCTCAGACTTAAATCATGTAATTATTAAAACAAATGTACTCCTTCCTCAGACTTAAATCATGTAATTATTAAAACAAATGTACTGCTTCCTCAGACTTAAATCATGTAATTATTAAAACAAATGTACCCCTTCCTCAGACTTAAATCATGTAATTATTAAAACAAATGTACTCCTTCCTCAGACTTAAATCATGTAATTATTAAAACAAAGGTACTGCTTCCTCAGACTTAAATCATGTAATTATTAAAACAAATGTACTCCTTCCTCAGACTTAAATCATGTAATTATTAAAACAAATGTACTGCTTCCTCAGACTTAAATCATGTAATTATTAAAACAAATGTACTCCTTCCTCAGACTTAAATCATGTAATTATTAAAACAAATGTACTGCTTCCTCAGACTTAAATCATGTAATTATTAAAACAAATGGACTCCTTCCTCAGACTTAAATCATGTAATTATTAAAACAAATGTACCCCTTCCTCAGACTTAAATCATGTAATTATTAAAACAAATGTACTCCTTCCTCAGACTTAAATCATGTAATTATTAAAACAAATGTACTCCTTCCTCAGATTTAAATCATGTAATTATTGAAACAAATGTACTGCTTCCTCAGACTTAAATCATGTAATTATTAAAACAAATGTACTGCTTCCTCAGATTTAAATCATGTAATTATTAAAACAAATGTACTGCTTCCTCAGACTTAAATCATGTAATTATTAAAACAAATGTACTGCTTCCTCAGACTTAAATCATGTAATCATTAAAACAAATGTACTGCTTCCTCAGACTTAAATCATGTAATTATTAAAACAAATGTACCCCTTCCCCAGACTTAAATCATGTAATTATTAAAACAAATGTACTCCTTCCTCAGACTTAAATCATGTAATTATTAAAACAAATGTACTCCTTCCTCAGACTTAAATCATGTAATTATTAAAACAAATGTACTCCTTCCTCAGACTTAAATCATGTAATTATTAAAACAAATGTACCCCTTCCTCAGACTTAAATCATGTAATTATTAAAACAAATGTACTGCTTCCTCAGACTTAAATCATGTAATTATTAAAACAAATGTACTCCTTCCTCAGACTTAAATCATGTAATTATTAAAACAAATGTACTCCTTCCTCAGACTTAAATCATGTAATTATTAAAACAAATGTACTCCTTCCTCAGACTTAAATCATGTAATTATTAAAACAAATGTACTCCTTCCTCAGACTTAAATCATGTAATTATTAAAACAAATGTACTCCTTCCTCAGACTTAAATCATGTAATTATTAAAACAAATGTACTCCTTCCTCAGACTTAAATCATGTAATTATTAAAACAAATGTACTCCTTCCTCAGACTTAAATCATGTAATTATTAAAACAAATGTACTCCTTCCTCAGACTTAAATCATGTAATTATTAAAACAAAGGTACTGCTTCCTCAGACTTAAATCATGTAATTATTAAAACACATGTACTGCTTCCTCAGACTTAAATCATGTAATTATTAAAACAAATGTACTCCTTCCTCAGACTTAAATAATGTAATTATTAAAACAAATGTACTCCTTCCTCAGACTTAAATCATGTAATTATTAAAACAAATGTACTCCTTCCTCAGATTTAAATCATGTAATTATTAAAACAAATGTACTCCTTCCTCAGACTTAAATCATATAATTATTAAAACAAATGTACTCCTTCCTCAGACTTAAATCATGTAATTATTAAAACAAATGTACTGCTTCCTCAGACTTAAATCATGTAATTATTAAAACAAATGTACCCCTTCCTCAGACTTAAATCATGTAATTATTAAAACAAATGTACTGCTTCCTCAGACTTAAATCATGTAATTATTAAAACAAATGTACTGCTTCCTCAGACTTAAATCATGTAATTATTAAAACAAATGTACTCCTTCCTCAGACTTAAATCATGTAATTATTAAAACAAATGTACCCCTTCCTCAGACTTAAATCATGTAATTATTAAAACAAATGTACTGCTTCCTCAGACTTAAATCATGTAATTATTAAAACAAATGGACTCCTTCCTCAGACTTAAATCATGTAATTATTAAAACAAATGTACTGCTTCCTCAGACTTAAATCATGTAATTATTAAAACAAATGTACTCCTTCCTCAGATTTAAATCATGTAATTATTAAAACAAATGTACTCCTTCCTCAGATTTAAATCATGTAATTATTGAAACAAATGTACTGCTTCCTCAGACTTAAATCATGTAATTATTAAAACAAATGTACTCCTTCCTCAGATTTAAATCATGTAATTATTAAAACAAATGTACTGCTTCCTCAGACTTAAATCATGTAATTATTAAAACAAATGTACTGCTTCCTCAGACTTAAATCATGTAATCATTAAAACAAATGTACTGCTTCCTCAGACTTAAATCATGTAATTATTAAAACAAATGTACCCCTTCCCCAGACTTAAATCATGTAATTATTAAAACAAATGTACTCCTTCCTCAGACTTAAATCATGTAATTATTAAAACAAATGTACTCCTTCCTCAGACTTAAATCATGTAATTATTAAAACAAATGTACTCCTTCCTCAGACTTAAATCATGTAATTATTAAAACAAATGTACCCCTTCCTCAGACTTAAATCATGTAATTATTAAAACAAATGTACTGCTTCCTCAGACTTAAATCATGTAATTATTAAAACAAATGTACTCCTTCCTCAGACTTAAATCATATAATTATTAAAACAAATGTACTCCTTCCTCAGACTTAAATCATGTAATTATTAAAACAAATGTACTCCTTCCTCAGACTTAAATCATGTAATTATTAAAACAAATGTACTCCTTCCTCAGACTTAAATCATGTAATTATTAAAACAAATGTACTCCTTCCTCAGACTTAAATCATGTAATTATTAAAACAAATGTACTCCTTCCTCAGACTTAAATCATGTAATTATTAAAACAAATGTACTCCTTCCTCAGACTTAAATCATGTAATTATTAAAACAAATGTACTCCTTCCTCAGACTTAAATCATGTAATTATTAAAACAAATGTACTCCTTCCTCAGACTTAAATCATGTAATTATTAAAACAAAGGTACTGCTTCCTCAGACTTAAATCATGTAATTATTAAAACACATGTACTGCTTCCTCAGACTTAAATCATGTAATTATTAAAACAAATGTACTCCTTCCTCAGACTTAAATAATGTAATTATTAAAACAAATGTACTGCTTCCTCAGACTTAAATCATGTAATTATTAAAACAAATGTACTCCTTCCTCAGATTTAAATCATGTAATTATTAAAACAAATGTACTCCTTCCTCAGACTTAAATCATATAATTATTAAAACAAATGTACTCCTTCCTCAGACTTAAATCATGTAATTATTAAAACAAATGTACTGCTTCCTCAGACTTAAATCATGTAATTATTAAAACAAATGTACCCCTTCCTCAGACTTAAATCATGTAATTATTAAAACAAATGTACTGCTTCCTCAGACTTAAATCATGTAATTATTAAAACAAATGTACTCCTTCCTCAGACTTAAATCATGTAATTATTAAAAAAATGTACTCCTTCCTCAGATTTAAATCATGTAATTATTAAAACAAATGTACTCCTTCCTCAGATTTAAATCATGTAATTATTGAAACAAATGTACTCCTTCCTCAGACTTAAATCATGTAATTATTAAAACAAATGTACTGCTTCCTCAGATTTAAATCATGTAATTATTAAAACAAATGTACTCCTTCCTCAGACTTAAATCACGTAATCATTAAAACAAATGTACTGCTTCCTCAGATTTAAATCATGTAATTATTAAAACAAATGTACTCCTTCCTCAGACTTAAATCATGTAATTATTAAAACAAATGTACCCCTTCCTCAGACTTAAATCATGTAATTATTAAAACAAATGTACTGCTTCCTCAGACTTAAATCATGTAATTATTAAAACAAATGTACTCCTTCCTCAGACTTAAATCATGTAATTATTAAAACAAATGTACTCCTTCCTCAGACTTAAATCATGTAATTATTAAAACAAATGTACTCCTTCCTCAGACTTAAATCATGTAATTATTAAAACAAATGTACTCCTTCCTCAGACTTAAATCATGTAATTATTAAAACAAATGTACTCCTTCCTCAGACTTAAATCATGTAATTATTAAAACAAATGTACTGCTTCCTCAGACTTAAATCATGTAATTATTAAAAGAAATGTACCCCTTCCTCAGACTTAAATCATGTAATTATTAAAACAAATGTACTGCTTCCTCAGACTTAAATCATGTAATTAAAACAAATGTACTCCTTCCTCAGACTTAAATCATGTAATTATTAAAACAAATGTACTCCTTCCTCAGACTTAAATCATGTAATTATTAAAACAAATGTACTGCTTCCTCAGACTTAAATCATGTAATTATTAAAACAAATGTACTGCTTCCTCAGACTTAAATCATGTAATTATTAAAACAAATGTACTGCTTCCTCAGACTTAAATCATGTAATTATTAAAACAAATGTACTGCTTCCTCAGACTTAAATCATGTAATTATTAAAACAAATGTACTCCTTCCTCAGACTTAAATCATGTAATTATTAAAACAAATGTACTCCTTCCTCAGACTTAAATCATGTAATTATTAAAACAAATGTACCCCTTCCTCAGACTTAAATCATGTAATTATTAAAACAAATGTACTCCTTCCTCAGACTTAAATCATGTAATTATTAAAACAAAGGTACTGCTTCCTCAGACTTAAATCATGTAATTATTAAAACAAATGTACTCCTTCCTCAGACTTAAATCATGTAATTATTAAAACAAATGTACTGCTTCCTCAGACTTAAATCATGTAATTATTAAAACAAATGTACTCCTTCCTCAGACTTAAATCATGTAATTATTAAAACAAATGTACCCCTTCCTCAGACTTAAATCATGTAATTATTAAAACAAATGTACTGCTTCCTCAGACTTAAATCATGTAATTATTAAAACAAATGGACTCCTTCCTCAGACTTAAATCATGTAATTATTAAAACAAATGTACTGCTTCCTCAGACTTAAATCATGTAATTATTAAAACAAATGTACTCCTTCCTCAGACTTAAATCATGTAATTATTAAAACAAATGTACTCCTTCCTCAGATTTAAATCATGTAATTATTGAAACAAATGTACTGCTTCCTCAGACTTAAATCATGTAATTATTAAAACAAATGTACTGCTTCCTCAGATTTAAATCATGTAATTATTAAAACAAATGTACTGCTTCCTCAGACTTAAATCATGTAATTATTAAAACAAATGTACTGCTTCCTCAGACTTAAATCATGTAATCATTAAAACAAATGTACTGCTTCCTCAGACTTAAATCATGTAATTATTAAAACAAATGTACCCCTTCCCCAGACTTAAATCATGTAATTATTAAAACAAATGTACTCCTTCCTCAGACTTAAATCATGTAATTATTAAAACAAATGTACTCCTTCCTCAGACTTAAATCATGTAATTATTAAAACAAATGTACTCCTTCCTCAGACTTAAATCATGTAATTATTAAAACAAATGTACCCCTTCCTCAGACTTAAATCATGTAATTATTAAAACAAATGTACTGCTTCCTCAGACTTAAATCATGTAATTATTAAAACAAATGTACTCCTTCCTCAGACTTAAATCATATAATTATTAAAACAAATGTACTCCTTCCTCAGACTTAAATCATGTAATTATTAAAACAAATGTACTCCTTCCTCAGACTTAAATCATGTAATTATTAAAACAAATGTACTCCTTCCTCAGACTTAAATCATGTAATTATTAAAACAAATGTACTCCTTCCTCAGACTTAAATCATGTAATTATTAAAACAAATGTACTCCTTCCTCAGACTTAAATCATGTAATTATTAAAACAAATGTACTCCTTCCTCAGACTTAAATCATGTAATTATTAAAACAAATGTACTCCTTCCTCAGACTTAAATCATGTAATTATTAAAACAAATGTACTCCTTCCTCAGACTTAAATCATGTAATTATTAAAACAAAGGTACTGCTTCCTCAGACTTAAATCATGTAATTATTAAAACACATGTACTGCTTCCTCAGACTTAAATCATGTAATTATTAAAACAAATGTACTCCTTCCTCAGACTTAAATAATGTAATTATTAAAACAAATGTACTCCTTCCTCAGACTTAAATCATGTAATTATTAAAACAAATGTACTCCTTCCTCAGATTTAAATCATGTAATTATTAAAACAAATGTACTCCTTCCTCAGACTTAAATCATATAATTATTAAAACAAATGTACTCCTTCCTCAGACTTAAATCATGTAATTATTAAAACAAATGTACTGCTTCCTCAGACTTAAATCATGTAATTATTAAAACAAATGTACCCCTTCCTCAGACTTAAATCATGTAATTATTAAAACAAATGTACTACTTCCTCAGACTTAAATCATGTAATTATTAAAACAAATGTACTCCTTCCTCAGACTTAAATCATGTAATTATTAAAACAAATGTACTCCTTCCTCAGATTTAAATCATGTAATTATTAAAACAAATGTACTCCTTCCTCAGATTTAAATCATGTAATTATTGAAACAAATGTACTCCTTCCTCAGACTTAAATCATGTAATTATTAAAACAAATGTACTCCTTCCTCAGATTTAAATCATGTAATTATTAAAACAAATGTACTCCTTCCTCAGACTTAAATCATGTAATTATTAAAACAAATGTACTGCTTCCTCAGACTTAAATCATGTAATCATTAAAACAAATGTACTGCTTCCTCAGACTTAAATCATGTAATTATTAAAACAAATGTACCCCTTCCCCAGACTTAAATCATGTAATTATTAAAACAAATGTACTCCTTCCTCAGACTTAAATCATGTAATTATTAAAACAAATGTACTTCTTCCTCAGACTTAAATCATGTAATTATTAAAACAAATGTACCCCTTCCTCAGACTTAAATCATGTAATTATTAAAACAAATGTACCCCTTCCTCAGACTTAAATCATGTAATTATTAAAACAAATGTACTCCTCCTCAGACTTAATCATGTAATTATTAAAACAAATATACTCCTTCCTCAGACTTAAATCATGTAATTATTAAAACAAATGTACTCCTTCCTCAGACTTCAATCATGTAATTATTAAAACAAATGTACTCCTTCCTCAGACTTAAATCATGTAATTATTCAAACAAATGTACTGCTTCCTCAGACTTAAATCATGTAATTATTAAAACAAATGTACCCCTTCCTCAGATTTAAATCATGTAATTATTAAAACAAATGTACTCCTTCCTCAGACTTAAATCATGTAATTATTAAAACAAATGTACCTCTTCCTCAGACTTAAATCATGTAATTATTAAAACAAATGTACTCCTTCCTCAGGCTTAAATCATGTAATTATTAAAACAAATGTACCCCTTCCTCAGACTTAAATCATGTAATTATTAAAACAAATGTACTGCTTCCTCAGACTTAAATCATGTAATTAAAACAAATGTACTCCTTCCTCAGACTTAAATCATGTAATTATTAAAACAAATGTACTCCTTCCTCAGACTTAAATCATGTAATTATTAAAACAAATGTACTGCTTCCTCAGACTTAAATCATGTAATTATTAAAACAAATGTACTGCTTCCTCAGACTTAAATCATGTAATTATTAAAACAAATGTACTGCTTCCTCAGACTTAAAAATCATGTAATTATTAAAACAAATGTACTGCTTCCTCAGACTTAAATCATGTAATTATTAAAACAAATGTACTCCTTCCTCAGACTTAAATCATGTAATTATTAAAACAAATGTACTGCTTCCTCAGACTTAAATCATGTAATTATTAAAACAAATGTACCCCTTCCTCAGACTTAAATCATGTAATTATTAAAACAAATGTACTCCTTCCTCAGACTTAAATCATGTAATTATTAAAACAAAGGTACTGCTTCCTCAGACTTAAATCATGTAATTATTAATACAAATGTACTCCTTCCTCAGACTTAAATCATGTAATTATTAAAACAAATGTACTGCTTCCTCAGACTTAAATCATGTAATTATTAAAACAAATGTACTCCTTCCTCAGACTTAAATCATGTAATTATTAAAACAAATGTACCCCTTCCTCAGACTTAAATCATGTAATTATTAAAACAAATGTACTGCTTCCTCAGACTTAAATCATGTAATTATTAAAACAAATGGACTCCTTCCTCAGACTTAAATCATGTAATTATTAAAACAAATGTACTGCTTCCTCAGACTTAAATCATGTAATTATTAAAACAAATGTACTCCTTCCTCAGACTTAAATCATGTAATTATTAAAACAAATGTACTCCTTCCTCAGATTTAAATCATGTAATTATTGAAACAAATGTACTGCTTCCTCAGACTTAAATCATGTAATTATTAAAACAAATGTACTGCTTCCTCAGATTTAAATCATGTAATTATTAAAACAAATGTACTGCTTCCTCAGACTTAAATCATGTAATTATTAAAACAAATGTACTGCTTCCTCAGACTTAAATCATGTAATCATTAAAACAAATGTACTGCTTCCTCAGACTTAAATCATGTAATTATTAAAACAAATGTACCCCTTCCCCAGACTTAAATCATGTAATTATTAAAACAAATGTACTCCTTCCTCAGACTTAAATCATGTAATTATTAAAACAAATGTACTCCTTCCTCAGACTTAAATCATGTAATTATTAAAACAAATGTACCCCTTCCTCAGACTTAAATCATGTAATTATTAAAACAAATGTACTGCTTCCTCAGACTTAAATCATGTAATTATTAAAACAAATGTACTCCTTCCTCAGACTTAAATCATATAATTATTAAAACAAATGTACTCCTTCCTCAGACTTAAATCATGTAATTATTAAAACAAATGTACTCCTTCCTCAGACTTAAATCATGTAATTATTAAAACAAATGTACTCCTTCCTCAGACTTAAATCATGTAATTATTAAAACAAATGTACTCCTTCCTCAGACTTAAATCATGTAATTATTAAAACAAATGTACTCCTTCCTCAGACTTAAATCATGTAATTATTAAAACAAATGTACTCCTTCCTCAGACTTAAATCATGTAATTATTAAAACAAATGTACTCCTTCCTCAGACTTAAATCATGTAATTATTAAAACAAATGTACTCCTTCCTCAGACTTAAATCATGTAATTATTAAAACAAAGGTACTGCTTCCTCAGACTTAAATCATGTAATTATTAAAACACATGTACCCCTTCCTCAGACTTAAATCATGTAATTATTAAAACAAATGTACTCCTTCCTCAGACTTAAATAATGTAATTATTAAAACAAATGTACTCCTTCCTCAGACTTAAATCATGTAATTATTAAAACAAATGTACTCCTTCCTCAGATTTAAATCATGTAATTATTAAAACAAATGTACTCCTTCCTCAGACTTAAATCATATAATTATTAAAACAAATGTACTCCTTCCTCAGACTTAAATCATGTAATTATTAAAACAAATGTACTGCTTCCTCAGACTTAAATCATGTAATTATTAAAACAAATGTACCCCTTCCTCAGACTTAAATCATGTAATTATTAAAACAAATGTACTGCTTCCTCAGACTTAAATCATGTAATTATTAAAACAAATGTACTCCTTCCTCAGACTTAAATCATGTAATTATTAAAACAAATGTACTCCTTCCTCAGATTTAAATCATGTAATTATTAAAACAAATGTACTCCTTCCTCAGATTTAAATCATGTAATTATTGAAACAAATGTACTCCTTCCTCAGACTTAAATCATGTAATTATTAAAACAAATGTACTCCTTCCTCAGATTTAAATCATGTAATTATTAAAACAAATGGACTCCTTCCTCAGACTTAAATCATGTAATTATTAAAACAAATGTACTGCTTCCTCAGACTTAAATCATGTAATCATTAAAACAAATGTACTGCTTCCTCAGACTTAAATCATGTAATTATTAAAACAAATGTACCCCTTCCCCAGACTTAAATCATGTAATTATTAAAACAAATGTACTCCTTCTTCAGACTTAAATCATGTAATTATTAAAACAAATGTACTTCTTCCTCAGACTTAAATCATGTAATTATTAAAACAAATGTACCCCTTCCTCAGACTTAAATCATGTAATTATTAAAACAAATGTACCCCTTCCTCAGACTTAAATCATGTAATTATTAAAACAAATGTACTCCTCCTCAGACTTAAATCATGTAATTATTAAAACAAATATACTCCTTCCTCAGACTTAAATCATGTAATTATTAAAACAAATGTACTCCTTCCTCAGACTTCAATCATGTAATTATTAAAACAAATGTACTCCTTCCTCAGACTTAAATCATGTAATTATTCAAACAAATGTACTGCTTCCTCAGACTTAAATCATGTAATTATTAAAACAAATGTACCCCTTCCTCAGATTTAAATCATGTAATTATTAAAACAAATGTACTCCTTCCTCAGACTTAAATCATGTAATTATTAAAACAAATGTACCTCTTCCTCAGACTTAAATCATGTAATTATTAAAACAAATGTACTCCTTCCTCAGGCTTAAATCATGTAATTATTAAAACAAATGTACCCCTTCCTCAGACTTAAATCATGTAATTATTAAAACAAATGTACTCCTCCCTCAGACTTAAATCATGTAATTATTAAAACAAATATACTGCTTCCTCAGACTTAAATCATGTAATTATTAAAAGAAATATACCCCTTCCTCAGATTTAAATCATGTAATTATTAAAACAAATGTACTCCTTCCTCAGACTTAAATCATGTAATTATTAAAACAAATGTACCTCTTCCTCAGACTTAAATCATGTAATTATTAAAACAAATGTACTCCTTCCTCAGACTTAAATCATGTAATTATTAAAACAAATGTACCCCTTCCTCAGACTTAAATCATGTAATTATTAAAACAAATGTACTGCTTCCTCAGACTTAAATCATGTAATTAAAACAAATGTACTCCTTCCTCAGACTTAAATCATGTAATTATTAAAACAAATGTACTCCTTCCTCAGACTTAAATCATGTAATTATTAAAACAAATGTACTGCTTCCTCAGACTTAAATCATGTAATTATTAAAACAAATGTACTGCTTCCTCAGACTTAAATCATGTAATTATTAAAACAAATGTACTGCTTCCTCAGACTTAAAAATCATGTAATTATTAAAACAAATGTACTGCTTCCTCAGACTTAAATCATGTAATTATTAAAACAAATGTACTCCTTCCTCAGACTTAAATCATGTAATTATTAAAACAAATGTACTGCTTCCTCAGACTTAAATCATGTAATTATTAAAACAAATGTACCCCTTCCTCAGACTTAAATCATGTAATTATTAAAACAAATGTACTCCTTCCTCAGACTTAAATCATGTAATTATTAAAACAAAGGTACTGCTTCCTCAGACTTATATCATGTAATTATTAATACAAATGTACTCCTTCCTCAGACTTAAATCATGTAATTATTAAAACAAATGTACTGCTTCCTCAGACTTAAATCATGTAATTATTAAAACAAATGTACTCCTTCCTCAGACTTAAATCATGTAATTATTAAAACAAATGTACCCCTTCCTCAGACTTAAATCATGTAATTATTAAAACAAATGTACTGCTTCCTCAGACTTAAATCATGTAATTATTAAAACAAATGGACTCCTTCCTCAGACTTAAATCATGTAATTATTAAAACAAATGTACTGCTTCCTCAGACTTAAATCATGTAATTATTAAAACAAATGTACTCCTTCCTCAGACTTAAATCATGTAATTATTAAAACAAATGTACTCCTTCCTCAGATTTAAATCATGTAATTATTGAAACAAATGTACTGCTTCCTCAGACTTAAATCATGTAATTATTAAAACAAATGTACTGCTTCCTCAGATTTAAATCATGTAATTATTAAAACAAATGTACTGCTTCCTCAGACTTAAATCATGTAATTATTAAAACAAATGTACTGCTTCCTCAGACTTAAATCATGTAATCATTAAAACAAATGTACTGCTTCCTCAGACTTAAATCATGTAATTATTAAAACAAATGTACCCCTTCCCCAGACTTAAATCATGTAATTATTAAAACAAATGTACTCCTTCCTCAGACTTAAATCATGTAATTATTAAAACAAATGTACTCCTTCCTCAGACTTAAATCATGTAATTATTAAAACAAATGTACCCCTTCCTCAGACTTAAATCATGTAATTATTAAAACAAATGTACTGCTTCCTCAGACTTAAATCATGTAATTATTAAAACAAATGTACTCCTTCCTCAGACTTAAATCATATAATTATTAAAACAAATGTACTCCTTCCTCAGACTTAAATCATGTAATTATTAAAACAAATGTACTCCTTCCTCAGACTTAAATCATGTAATTATTAAAACAAATGTACTCCTTCCTCAGACTTAAATCATGTAATTATTAAAACAAATGTACTCCTTCCTCAGACTTAAATCATGTAATTATTAAAACAAATGTACTCCTTCCTCAGACTTAAATCATGTAATTATTAAAACAAATGTACTCCTTCCTCAGACTTAAATCATGTAATTATTAAAACAAATGTACTCCTTCCTCAGACTTAAATCATGTAATTATTAAAATAAATGTACTCCTTCCTCAGACTTAAATCATGTAATTATTAAAACAAAGGTACTGCTTCCTCAGACTTAAATCATGTAATTATTAAAACACATGTACTGCTTCCTCAGACTTAAATCATGTAATTATTAAAACAAATGTACTCCTTCCTCAGACTTAAATAATGTAATTATTAAAACAAATGTACTCCTTCCTCAGACTTAAATCATGTAATTATTAAAACAAATGTACTCCTTCCTCAGATTTAAATCATGTAATTATTAAAACAAATGTACTCCTTCCTCAGACTTAAATCATATAATTATTAAAACAAATGTACTCCTTCCTCAGACTTAAATCATGTAATTATTAAAACAAATGTACTGCTTCCTCAGACTTAAATCATGTAATTATTAAAACAAATGTACCCCTTCCTCAGACTTAAATCATGTAATTATTAAAACAAATGTACTGCTTCCTCAGACTTAAATCATGTAATTATTAAAACAAATGTACTCCTTCCTCAGACTTAAATCATGTAATTATTAAAACAAATGTACTCCTTCCTCAGATTTAAATCATGTAATTATTAAAACAAATGTACTCCTTCCTCAGATTTAAATCATGTAATTATTGAAACAAATGTACTCCTTCCTCAGACTTAAATCATGTAATTATTAAAACAAATGTACTCCTTCCTCAGATTTAAATCATGTAATTATTAAAACAAATGTACTCCTTCCTCAGACTTAAATCATGTAATTATTAAAACAAATGTACTGCTTCCTCAGACTTAAATCATGTAATCATTAAAACAAATGTACTGCTTCCTCAGACTTAAATCATGTAATTATTAAAACAAATGTACCCCTTCCCCAGACTTAAATCATGTAATTATTAAAACAAATGTACTCCTTCCTCAGACTTAAATCATGTAATTATTAAAACAAATGTACTTCTTCCTCAGACTTAAATCATGTAATTATTAAAACAAATGTACCCCTTCCTCAGACTTAAATCATGTAATTATTAAAACAAATGTACCCCTTCCTCAGACTTAAATCATGTAATTATTAAAACAAATGTACTCCTCCTCAGACTTAAATCATGTAATTATTAAAACAAATATACTCCTTCCTCAGACTTAAATCATGTAATTATTAAAACAAATGTACTCCTTCCTCAGACTTCAATCATGTAATTATTAAAACAAATGTACTCCTTCCTCAGACTTAAATCATGTAATTATTCAAACAAATGTACTGCTTCCTCAGACTTAAATCATGTAATTATTAAAACAAATGTACCCCTTCCTCAGATTTAAATCATGTAATTATTAAAACAAATGTACTCCTTCCTCAGACTTAAATCATGTAATTATTAAAACAAATGTACCTCTTCCTCAGACTTAAATCATGTAATTATTAAAACAAATGTACTCCTTCCTCAGGCTTAAATCATGTAATTATTAAAACAAATGTACCCCTTCCTCAGACTTAAATCATGTAATTATTAAAACAAATGTACTCCTCCCTCAGACTTAAATCATGTAATTATTAAAACAAATATACTGCTTCCTCAGACTTAAATCATGTAATTATTAAAAGAAATATACCCCTTCCTCAGACTTAAATCATGTAATTATTAAAACAAATGTACTCCTTCCTCAGACTTAAATCATGTAATTATTAAAACAAATGTACTCCTTCCTCAGACTTAAATCATGTAATTATTAAAACAAATGTACTGCTTCCTCAGACTTAAATCATGTAATTATTAAAACAAATGTACCCCTTCCTCAGACTTAAATCATGTAATTATTAAAACAAATGTACTGTTTCCTCAGACTTAAATCATGTAATTAAAACAAATGTACTCCTTCCTCAGACTTAAATCATGTAATTATTAAAACAAATGTACTCCTTCCTCAGACTTAAATCATGTAATTATTAAAACAAATGTACTGCTTCCTCAGACTTAAATCATGTAATTATTAAAACAAATGTACTGCTTCCTCAGACTTAAATCATGTAATTATTAAACAAATGTACTGCTTCCTCAGATTTAAATCATGTAATTATTAAAACAAATGTACTCCTTCCTCAGACTTAAATCATGTAATTATTAAAACAAATGTACTCCTTCCTCAGACTTAAATCATGTAATTATTAAAACAAATGTACCCCTTCCTCAGACTTAAATCATGTAATTATTAAAACAAATGTACTCCTCCCTCAGACTTAAATCATGTAATTATTAAAACAAATGTACTGCTTCCTCAGACATAAATCATGTAATTATTAAAAGAAATATACCCCTTCCTCAGACTTAAATCATGTAATTATTAAAACAAATGTACTGCTTCCTCAGACTTAAATCATGTAATTATTAAAACAAATGTACTCCTTCCTCAGACTTAAATCATGTAATTATTAAAACAAATGTACTGCTTCCTCAGACTTAAATCATGTAATTATTAAAAGAAATGTACCCCTTCCTCAGACATAAATCATGTAATTATTAAAACAAATGTACTGTTTCCTCAGACTTAAATCATGTAATTAAAACAAATGTACTCCTTCCTCAGACTTAAATCATGTAATTATTAAAACAAATGTACTCCTTCCTCAGACTTAAATCATGTAATTATTAAAACAAATGTACTGCTTCCTCAGACTTAAATCATGTAATTATTAAAACAAATGTACTGCTTCCTCAGACTTAAATCATGTAATTATTAAAACAAATGTACTGCTTCCTCAGACTTAAATCATGTAATTATTAAAACAAATGTACTCCTTCCTCAGACTTAAATCATGTAATTATTAAAACAAATGTACTCCTTCCTCAGACTTAAATCATGTAATTATTAAAACAAATGTACCCCTTCCTCAGACTTAAATCATGTAATTATTAAAACAAATGTACTCCTTCCTCAGACTTAAATCATGTAATTATTAAAACAAAGGTACTCCTTCCTCAGACTTAAATCATGTAATTATTAAAATAAATGTACTGCTTCCTCAGACTTAAATCATGTAATTATTAAAACAAATGTACTCCTTCCTCAGACTTAAATCATGCAATTATTAAAACAAATGTACTCCTTCCTCAGACTTAAATCATGTAATTATTAAAACAAATGTACTCCTTCCTCAGACTTAAATCATGTAATTATTAAAACAAATGTACTGCTTCCTCAGACTTAAATCATGTAATTATTAAAACAAATGTACTCCTTCCTCAGACTTAAATCATGTAATTGTTAAAACAAATGTACTCCTTCCTCAGATTTAAATCAGGTAATTATTAAAACAAATGTACTGCTTCCTCAGACTTAAATCATGTAATTATTAAAACAAATGTACTCCTTCCTCAGACTTAAATCATGTAATTATTAAAACAAATGTACTCCTTCCTCAGATTTAAATTATGTAATTATTAAAACAAATGTACTCCTTCCTCAGATTTAAATCATGTAATTATTGAAACAAATGTACTCCTTCCTCAGACTTAAATCATGTAATTATTAAAACAAATGTACTGCTTCCTCAGACTTAAATCATGTAATCATTAAAACAAATGTACTGCTTCCTCAGACTTAAATCATGTAATTATTAAAACAAATGTACCCCTTCCCCAGACTTAAATCATGTAATTATTAAAACAAATGTACTCCTTCCTCAGACTTAAATCATGTAATTATTAAAACAAATGTACTCCTTCCTCAGACTTAAATCATGTAATTATTAAAACAAATGTACTCCTTCCTCAGACTTAAATAATGTAATTATTAAAACAAATGTACCCCTTCCTCAGACTTAAATCATGTAATTATTAAAACAAATGTACTGCTTCCTCAGACTTAAATCATGTAATTATTAAAACAAATGTACTCCTTCCTCAGACTTAAATCATGTAATTATTAAAACAAATGTACTCCTTCCTCAGACTTAAATCATGTAATTATTAAAACAAATGTACTCCTTCCTCAGACTTAAATCATGTAATCATTAAAACAAATGTACTGCTTCCTCAGATTTAAATCATGTAATTATTAAAACAAATGTACTCCTTCCTCAGACTTAAATCATGTAATTATTAAAACACATGTACTGCTTCCTCAGACTTAAATCATGTAATTATTAAAACAAATGTACTCCTTCCTCAGACTTAAATAATGTAATTATTAAAACAAATGTACTCCTTCCTCAGACTTAAATCATGTAATTATTAAAACAAATGTACTCCTTCCTCAGATTTAAATCATGTAATTATTAAAACAAATGTACTCCTTCCTCAGACTTAAATCATATAATTATTAAAACAAATGTACTCCTTCCTCTGACTTAAATCATGTAATTATTAAAACAAATGTACTGCTTCCTCAGACTTAAATCATGTAATTATTAAAACAAATGTACCCCTTCCTCAGACTTAAATCATGTAATTATTAAAACAAATGTACTGCTTCCTCAGACTTAAATCATGTAATTATTAAAACAAATGTACTCCTTCCTCAGACTTAAATCATGTAATTATTAAAACAAATGTACTCCTTCCTCAGACTTAAATCATGTAATTATTAAAACAAAGGTACTGCTTCCTCAGACTTAAATCATGTAATTATTAAAACACATGTACTGCTTCCTCAGACTTAAATCATGTAATTATTAAAACAAATGTACTCCTTCCTCAGACTTAAATAATGTAATTATTAAAACAAATGTACTCCTTCCTCAGACTTAAATCATGTAATTATTAAAACAAATGTACTCCTTCCTCAGTCTTAAATCATGTAATTATTAAAACAAATGTACTCCTTCCTCAGACTTAAATCATATAATTATTAAAACAAATGTACTCCTTCCTCAGACTTAAATCATGTAATTATTAAAACAAATGTACTGCTTCCTCAGACTTAAATCATGTAATTATTAAAACAAATGTACCCCTTCCTCAGACTTAAATCATGTAATTATTAAAACAAATGTACTGCTTCCTCAGACTTAAATCATGTAATTATTAAAACAAATGTACTCCTTCCTCAGACTTAAATCATGTAATTATTAAAACAAATGTACTCCTTCCTCAGATTTAAATCATGTAATTATTAAAACAAATGTACTCCTTCCTCAGATTTAAATCATGTAATTATTGAAACAAATGTACTCCTTCCTCAGACTTAAATCATGTAATTATTAAAACAAATGTACTCCTTCCTCAGATTTAAATCATGTAATTATTAAAACAAATGTACTCCTTCCTCAGACTTAAATCATGTAATTATTAAAACAAATGTACTGCTTCCTCAGACTTAAATCATGTAATCATTAAAACAAATGTACTGCTTCCTCAGACTTAAATCATGTAATTATTAAAACAAATGTACTCCTTCCTCAGACTTAAATCATGTAATTATTAAAACAAATGTACTTCTTCCTCAGACTTAAATCATGTAATTATTAAAACAAATGTACTCCTTCCTCAGACTTAAATCATGTAATTATTAAAACAAATGTACTCCTTCCTCAGACTTAAATCATGTAATTATTAAAACAAATGTACTCCTTCCTCAGACTTAAATCATGTAATTATTAAAACAAATGTACTCCTTCCTCAGACTTAAATCATGTAATTATTAAAACAAATGTACTCCTTCCTCAGACTTAAATCATGTAATTATTAAAACAAAGGTACTGCTTCCTCAGACTTAAATCATGTAATTATTAAAACACATGTACTGCTTCCTCAGACTTAAATCATGTAATTATTAAAACAAATGTACTCCTTCCTCAGACTTAAATAATGTAATTATTAAAACAAATGTACTCCTTCCTCAGACTTAAATCATGTAATTATTAAAACAAATGTACTCCTTCCTCAGACTTAAATCATGTAATTATTAAAACAAATGTACTCCTTCCTCAGACTTAAATCATGTAATTATTAAAACAAATGTACTCCTTCCTCAGACTTAAATCATGTAATTATTAAAATAAATGTACTCCTTCCTCAGACTTAAATCATGTAATTATTAAAACAAATGTACTCCTTCCTCAGACTTAAATCATGTAATTATTAAAACAAAGGTACTGCTTCCTCAGACTTAAATAATGTAATTATTAAAACACATGTACTGCTTCCTCAGACTTAAATCATGTAATTATTAAAACAAATGTACTCCTTCCTCAGACTTAAATAATGTAATTATTAAAACAAATGTACTCCTTCCTCAGACTTAAATCATGTAATTATTAAAACAAATGTACTCCTTCCTCAGTCTTAAATCATGTAATTATTAAAACAAATGTACTCCTTCCTCAGACTTAAATCATATAATTATTAAAACAAATGTACTCCTTCCTCAGACTTAAATCATGTAATTATTAAAACAAATGTACTGCTTCCTCAGACTTAAATCATGTAATTATTAAAACAAATGTACCCCTTCCTCAGACTTAAATCATGTAATTATTAAAACAAATGTACTGCTTCCTCAGACTTATATCATGTAATTATTAAAACAAATGTACTCCTTCCTCAGACTTAAATCATGTAATTATTAAAACAAATGTACTCCTTCCTCAGATTTAAATCATGTAATTATTAAAACAAATGTACTCCTTCCTCAGATTTAAATCATGTAATTATTGAAACAAATGTACTCCTTCCTCAGACTTAAATCATGTAATTATTAAAACAAATGTACTCCTTCCTCAGATTTAAATCATGTAATTATTAAAACAAATGTACTCCTTCCTCAGACTTAAATCATGTAATTATTAAAACAAATGTACTGCTTCCTCAGACTTAAATCATGTAATCATTAAAACAAATGTACTGCTTCCTCAGACTTAAATCATGTAATTATTAAAACAAATGTACCCCTTCCCCAGACTTAAATCATGTAATTATTAAAACAAATGTACTCCTTCCTCAGACTTAAATCATGTAATTATTAAAACAAATGTACTTCTTCCTCAGACTTAAATCATGTAATTATTAAAACAAATGTACCCCTTCCTCAGACTTAAATCATGTAATTATTAAAACAAATGTACCCCTTCCTCAGACTTAAATCATGTAATTATTAAAACAAATGTACTCCTCCTCAGACTTAAATCATGTAATTATTAAAACAAATATACTCCTTCCTCAGACTTAAATCATGTAATTATTAAAACAAATGTACTCCTTCCTCAGACTTCAATCATGTAATTATTAAAACAAATGTACTCCTTCCTCAGACTTAAATCATGTAATTATTCAAACAAATGTACTGCTTCCTCAGACTTAAATCATGTAATTATTAAAACAAATGTACCCCTTCCTCAGATTTAAATCATGTAATTATTAAAACAAATGTACTCCTTCCTCAGACTTAAATCATGTAATTATTAAAACAAATGTACCTCTTCCTCAGACTTAAATCATGTAATTATTAAAACAAATGTACTCCTTCCTCAGGCTTAAATCATGTAATTATTAAAACAAATGTACTGCTTCCTCAGACTTAAATCATGTAATTATTAAAACAAATGTACTCCTCCCTCAGACTTAAATCATGTAATTATTAAAACAAATATACTGCTTCCTCAGACTTAAATCATGTAATTATTAAAAGAAATATACCCCTTCCTCAGACTTAAATCATGTAATTATTAAAACAAATGTACTGCTTCCTCAGACTTAAATCATGTAATTATTAAAACAAATGTACTGCTTCCTCAGACTTAAATCATGTAATTATTAAAACAAATGTACTGCTTCCTCAGACTTAAATCATGTAATTATTAAAAGAAATGTACCCCTTCCTCAGACTTAAATCATGTAATTATTAAAACAAATGTACTGTTTCCTCAGACTTAAATCATGTAATTAAAACAAATGTACTCCTTCCTCAGACTTAAATCATGTAATTATTAAAACAAATGTACTCCTTCCTCAGACTTAAATCATGTAATTATTAAAACAAATGTACTGCTTCCTCAGACTTAAATCATGTAATTATTAAAACAAATGTACTGCTTCCTCAGACTTAAATCATGTAATTATTAAACAAATGTACTGCTTCCTCAGATTTAAATCATGTAATTATTAAAACAAATGTACTCCTTCCTCAGACTTAAATCATGTAATTATTAAAACAAATGTACTCCTTCCTCAGACTTAAATCATGTAATTATTAAAACAAATGTACCCCTTCCTCAGACTTAAATCATGTAATTATTAAAACAAATGTACTCCTCCCTCAGACTTAAATCATGTAATTATTAAAACAAATGTACTGCTTCCTCAGACATAAATCATGTAATTATTAAAAGAAATATACCCCTTCCTCAGACTTAAATCATGTAATTATTAAAACAAATGTACTGCTTCCTCAGACTTAAATCATGTAATTATTAAAACAAATGTACTCCTTCCTCAGACTTAAATCATGTAATTATTAAAACAAATGTACTGCTTCCTCAGACTTAAATCATGTAATTATTAAAAGAAATGTACCCCTTCCTCAGACATAAATCATGTAATTATTAAAACAAATGTACTGTTTCCTCAGACTTAAATCATGTAATTAAAACAAATGTACTCCTTCCTCAGACTTAAATCATGTAATTATTAAAACAAATGTACTCCTTCCTCAGACTTAAATCATGTAATTATTAAAACAAATGTACTGCTTCCTCAGACTTAAATCATGTAATTATTAAAACAAATGTACTGCTTCCTCAGACTTAAATCATGTAATTATTAAAACAAATGTACTGCTTCCTCAGACTTAAATCATGTAATTATTAAAACAAATGTACTCCTTCCTCAGACTTAAATCATGTAATTATTAAAACAAATGTACTCCTTCCTCAGACTTAAATCATGTAATTATTAAAACAAATGTACCCCTTCCTCAGACTTAAATCATGTAATTATTAAAACAAATGTACTCCTTCCTCAGACTTAAATCATGTAATTATTAAAACAAAGGTACTCCTTCCTCAGACTTAAATCATGTAATTATTAAAATAAATGTACTGCTTCCTCAGACTTAAATCATGTAATTATTAAAACAAATGTACTCCTTCCTCAGACTTAAATCATGCAATTATTAAAACAAATGTACTCCTTCCTCAGACTTAAATCATGTAATTATTAAAACAAATGTACTCCTTCCTCAGACTTAAATCATGTAATTATTAAAACAAATGTACTGCTTCCTCAGACTTAAATCATGTAATTATTAAAACAAATGTACTCCTTCCTCAGACTTAAATCATGTAATTGTTAAAACAAATGTACTCCTTCCTCAGATTTAAATCAGGTAATTATTAAAACAAATGTACTGCTTCCTCAGACTTAAATCATGTAATTATTAAAACAAATGTACTCCTTCCTCAGACTTAAATCATGTAATTATTAAAACAAATGTACTCCTTCCTCAGATTTAAATTATGTAATTATTAAAACAAATGTACTCCTTCCTCAGATTTAAATCATGTAATTATTGAAACAAATGTACTCCTTCCTCAGACTTAAATCATGTAATTATTAAAACAAATGTACTGCTTCCTCAGACTTAAATCATGTAATCATTAAAACAAATGTACTGCTTCCTCAGACTTAAATCATGTAATTATTAAAACAAATGTACCCCTTCCCCAGACTTAAATCATGTAATTATTAAAACAAATGTACTCCTTCCTCAGACTTAAATCATGTAATTATTAAAACAAATGTACTCCTTCCTCAGACTTAAATCATGTAATTATTAAAACAAATGTACTCCTTCCTCAGACTTAAATAATGTAATTATTAAAACAAATGTACCCCTTCCTCAGACTTAAATCATGTAATTATTAAAACAAATGTACTGCTTCCTCAGACTTAAATCATGTAATTATTAAAACAAATGTACTCCTTCCTCAGACTTAAATCATGTAATTATTAAAACAAATGTACTCCTTCCTCAGACTTAAATCATGTAATTATTAAAACAAATGTACTCCTTCCTCAGACTTAAATCATGTAATCATTAAAACAAATGTACTGCTTCCTCAGATTTAAATCATGTAATTATTAAAACAAATGTACTCCTTCCTCAGACTTAAATCATGTAATTATTAAAATACATGTACTGCTTCCTCAGACTTAAATCATGTAATTATTAAAACAAATGTACTCCTTCCTCAGACTTAAATAATGTAATTATTAAAACAAATGTACTCCTTCCTCAGACTTAAATCATGTAATTATTAAAACAAATGTACTCCTTCCTCAGACTTAAATCATATAATTATTAAAACAAATGTACTCCTTCCTCTGACTTAAATCATGTAATTATTAAAACAAATGTACTGCTTCCTCAGACTTAAATCATGTAATTATTAAAACAAATGTACCCCTTCCTCAGACTTAAATCATGTAATTATTAAAACAAATGTACTGCTTCCTCAGACTTAAATCATGTAATTATTAAAACAAATGTACTCCTTCCTCAGACTTAAATCATGTAATTATTAAAACAAATGTACCCCTTCCTCAGACTTAAATCATGTAATTATTAAAACAAATGTACTGCTTCCTCAGACTTAAATCATGTAATTATTAAAACAAATGGACTCCTTCCTCAGACTTAAATCATGTAATTATTAAAACAAATGTACTGCTTCCTCAGACTTAAATCATGTAATTATTAAAACAAATGTACTCCTTCCTCAGACTTAAATCATGTAATTATTAAAACAAATGTACTCCTTCCTCAGATTCAAATCATGTAATTATTGAAACAAATGTACTGCTTCCTCAGACTTAAATCATGTAATTATTAAAACAAATGTACTGCTTCCTCAGATTTAAATCATGTAATTATTAAAACAAATGTACCCCTTCCTCAGACTTAAATCATGTAATTATTAAAACAAATGTACTGCTTCCTCAGACTTAAATCATGTAATCATTAAAACAAATGTACTGCTTCCTCAGACTTAAATCATGTAATTATTAAAACAAATGTACCCCTTCCCCAGACTTAAATCATGTAATTATTAAAACAAATGTACTCCTTCCTCAGACTTAAATCATGTAATTATTAAAACAAATGTACTCCTTCCTCAGACTTAAATCATGTAATTATTAAAACAAATGTACCCCTTCCTCAGACTTAAATCATGTAATTATTAAAACAAATGTACTCCTTCCTCAGACTTAAATCATATAATTATTAAAACAAATGTACTCCTTCCTCAGACTTAAATCATGTAATTATTAAAACAAATGTACTGCTTCCTCAGACTTAAATCATGTAATTATTAAAACAAATGTACCCCTTCCTCAGACTTAAATCATGTAATTATTAAAACAAATGTACTGCTTCCTCAGACTTAAATCATGTAATTATTAAAACAAATGTACTCCTTCCTCAGACTTAAATCATGTAATTATTAAAACAAATGTACTCCTTCCTCAGATTTAAATCATGTAATTATTAAAACAAATGTACTCCTTCCTCAGATTTAAATCATGTAATTATTGAAACAAATGTACTCCTTCCTCAGACTTAAATCATGTAATTATTAAAACAAATGTACTCCTTCCTCAGATTTAAATCATGTAATTATTAAAACAAATGTACTCCTTCCTCAGACTTAAATCATGTAATTATTAAAACAAATGTACTGCTTCCTCAGACTTAAATCATGTAATCATTAAAACAAATGTACTGCTTCCTC
The DNA here is from genome assembly GCA_963680875.1 of Bathymodiolus brooksi. Lineage (NCBI taxonomy): Eukaryota > Metazoa > Mollusca > Bivalvia > Mytilida > Modiolidae > Bathymodiolus > Bathymodiolus brooksi. Next base: position 64,623,634 of record OY804575.1, read on the forward strand.
AGACTTAAATCATGTAATTATTAAAACAAATGTACCCCTTCCCCAGACTTAAATCATGTAATTATTAAAACAAATGTACTCCTTCCTCAGACTTAAATCATGTAATTATTAAAACAAATGTACTTCTTCCTCAGACTTAAATCATGTAATTATTAAAACAAATGTACCCCTTCCTCAGACTTAAATCATGTAATTATTAAAACAAATGTACCCCTTCCTCAGACTTAAATCATGTAATTATTAAAACAAATGTACTCCTCCTCAGACTTAAATCATGTAATTATTAAAACAAATATACTCCTTCCTCAGACTTAAATCATGTAATTATTAAAACAAATGTACTCCTTCCTCAGACTTCAATCATGTAATTATTAAAACAAATGTACTCCTTCCTCAGACTTAAATCATGTAATTATTCAAACAAATGTACTGCTTCCTCAGACTTAAATCATGTAATTATTAAAACAAATGTACCCCTTCCTCAGATTTAAATCATGTAATTATTAAAACAAATGTACTCCTTCCTCAGACTTAAATCATGTAATTATTAAAACAAATGTACCTCTTCCTCAGACTTAAATCATGTAATTATTAAAACAAATGTACTCCTTCCTCAGGCTTAAATCATGTAATTATTAAAACAAATGTACCCCTTCCTCAGACTTAAATCATGTAATTATTAAAACAAATGTACTCCTCCCTCAGACTTAAATCATGTAATTATTAAAACAAATATACTGCTTCCTCAGACTTAAATCATGTAATTATTAAAAGAAATATACCCCTTCCTCAGACTTAAATCATGTAATTATTAAAACAAATGTACTGCTTCCTCAGACTTAAATCATGTAATTATTAAAACAAATGTACTCCTTCCTCAGACTTAAATCATGTAATTATTAAAACAAATGTACTGCTTCCTCAGACTTAAATCATGTAATTATTAAAAGAAATGTACCCCTTCCTCAGACTTAAATCATGTAATTATTAAAACAAATGTACTGTTTCCTCAGACTTAAATCATGTAATTAAAACAAATGTACTCCTTCCTCAGACTTAAATCATGTAATTATTAAAACAAATGTACTCCTTCCTCAGACTTAAATCATGTAATTATTAAAACAAATGTACTCCTTCCTCAGACTTAAATCATGTAATTATTAAAACAAATGTACTGCTTCCTCAGACTTAAATCATGTAATTATTAAAACAAATGTACTGCTTCCTCAGACTTAAATCATGTAATTATTAAAACAAATGTACTCCTTCCTCAGACTTAAATCATGTAATTATTAAAACAAATGTACTCCTTCCTCAGACTTAAATCATGTAATTATTAAAACAAATGTACCCCTTCCTCAGACTTAAATCATGTAATTATTAAAACAAATGTACTCCTTCCTCAGACTTAAATCATGTAATTATTAAAACAAAGGTACTCCTTCCTCAGACTTAAATCATGTAATTATTAAAATAAATGTACTGCTTCCTCAGACTTAAATCATGTAATTATTAAAACAAATATACTCCTTCCTCAGACTTAAATCATGCAATTATTAAAACAAATGTACTCCTTCCTCAGACTTAAATCATGTAATTATTAAAACAAATGTACTCCTTCCTCCGACTTAAATCATGTAATTATTAAAACAAATGTACTGCTTCCTCAGACTTAAATCATGTAATTATTAAAACAAATGTACTCCTTCCTCAGACTTAAATCATGTAATTGTTAAAACAAATGTACTCCTTCCTCAGATTTAAATCAGGTAATTATTAAAACAAATGTACTGCTTCCTCAGACTTAAATCATGTAATTATTAAAACAAATGTACTCCTTCCTCAGACTTAAATCATGTAATTATTAAAACAAATGTACTCCTTCCCAGATTTAAATTATGTAAATATTAAAACAAATGTACTCCTTCCTCAGATTTAAATCATGTAATTATTGAAACAAATGTACTCCTTCCTCAGACTTAAATCATGTAATTATTAAAACAAATGTACTGCTTCCTCAGACTTAAATCATGTAATCATTAAAACAAATGTACTGCTTCCTCAGACTTAAATCATGTAATTATTAAAACAAATGTACCCCTTCCCCAGACTTAAATCATGTAATTATTAAAACAAATGTACTCCTTCCTCAGACTTAAATCATGTAATTATTAAAACAAATGTACTCCTTCCTCAGACTTAAATCATGTAATTATTAAAACAAATGTACTCCTTCCTCAGACTTAAATAATGTAATTATTAAAACAAATGTACCCCTTCCTCAGACTTAAATCATGTAATTATTAAAACAAATGTACTGCTTCCTCAGACTTAAATCATGTAATTATTAAAACAAATGTACTCCTTCCTCAGACTTAAATCATGTAATTATTAAAACAAATGTACTCCTTCCTCAGACTTAAATCATGTAATTATTAAAACAAATGTACTCCTTCCTCAGACTTAAATCATGTAATCATTAAAACAAATGTACTGCTTCCTCAGATTTAAATCATGTAATTATTAAAACAAATGTACTCCTTCCTCAGACTTAAATCATGTAATTATTAAAATACATGTACTGCTTCCTCAGACTTAAATCATGTAATTATTAAAACAAATGTACTCCTTCCTCAGACTTAAATAATGTAATTATTAAAACAAATGTACTCCTTCCTCAGACTTAAATCATGTAATTATTAAAACAAATGTACTCCTTCCTCAGATTTAAATCATGTAATTATTAAAACAAATGTACTCCTTCCTCAGACTTAAATCATATAATTATTAAAACAAATGTACTCCTTCCTCTGACTTAAATCATGTAATTATTAAAACAAATGTACTGCTTCCTCAGACTTAAATCATGTAATTATTAAAACAAATGTACCCCTTCCTCAGACTTAAATCATGTAATTATTAAAACAAATGTACTGCTTCCTCAGACTTAAATCATGTAATTATTAAAACAAATGTACTCCTTCCTCAGACTTAAATCATGTAATTATTAAAACAAATGTACCCCTTCCTCAGACTTAAATCATGTAATTATTAAAACAAATGTACTGCTTCCTCAGACTTAAATCATGTAATTATTAAAACAAATGGACTCCTTCCTCAGACTTAAATCATGTAATTATTAAAACAAATGTACTGCTTCCTCAGACTTAAATCATGTAATTATTAAAACAAATGTACTCCTTCCTCAGACTTAAATCATGTAATTATTAAAACAAATGTACTCCTTCCTCAGATTTAAATCATGTAATTATTGAAACAAATGTACTGCTTCCTCAGACTTAAATCATGTAATTATTAAAACAAATGTACTGCTTCCTCAGATTTAAATCATGTAATTATTAAAACAAATGTACTGCTTCCTCAGACTTAAATCATGTAATTATTAAAACAAATGTACTGCTTCCTCAGACTTAAATCATGTAATCATTAAAACAAATGTACTGCTTCCTCAGACTTAAATCATGTAATTATTAAAACAAATGTACCCCTTCCCCAGACTTAAATCATGTAATTATTAAAACAAATGTACTCCTTCCTCAGACTTAAATCATGTAATTATTAAAACAAATGTACTCCTTCCTCAGACTTAAATCATGTAATTATTAAAACAAATGTACTCCTTCCTCAGACTTAAATCATGTAATTATTAAAACAAATGTACCCCTTCCTCAGATTTAAATCATGTAATTATTAAAACAAATGTACTGCTTCCTCAGACTTAAATCATGTAATTATTAAAACAAATGTACTCCTTCCTCAGACTTAAATCATATAATTATTAAAACAAATGTACTCCTTCCTCAGACTTAAATCATGTAATTATTAAAACAAATGTACTCCTTCCTCAGACTTAAATCATGTAATTATTAAAACAAATGTACTCCTTCCTCAGACTTAAATCATGTAATTATTAAAACAAATGTACTCCTTCCTCAGACTTAAATCATGTAATTATTAAAACAAATGTACTCCTTCCTCAGACTTAAATCATGTAATTATTAAAACAAATGTACTCCTTCCTCAGACTTAAATCATGTAATTATTAAAACAAATGTACTCCTTCCTCAGACTTAAATCATGTAATTATTAAAACAAATGTACTCCTTCCTCAGACTTAAATCATGTAATTATTAAAACAAAGGTACTGCTTCCTCAGACTTAAATCATGTAATTATTAAAACACATGTACTGCTTCCTCAGACTTAAATCATGTAATTATTAAAACAAATGTACTCCTTCCTCAGACTTAAATAATGTAATTATTAAAACAAATGTACTCCTTCCTCAGACTTAAATCATGTAATTATTAAAACAAATGTACTCCTTCCTCAGATTTAAATCATGTAATTATTAAAACAAATGTACTCCTTCCTCAGACTTAAATCATATAATTATTAAAACAAATGTACTCCTTCCTCAGACTTAAATCATGTAATTATTAAAACAAATGTACTGCTTCCTCAGACTTAAATCATGTAATTATTAAAACAAATGTACCCCTTCTTCAGACTTAAATCATGTAATTATTAAAACAAATGTACTGCTTCCTCAGACTTAAATCATGTAATTATTAAAACAAATGTACTCCTTCCTCAGACTTAAATCATGTAATTATTAAAACAAATGTACTCCTTCCTCAGATTTAAATCATGTAATTATTAAAACAAATGTACTCCTTCCTCAGATTTAAATCATGTAATTATTGAAACAAATGTACTCCTTCCTCAGACTTAAATCATGTAATTATTAAAACAAATGTACTCCTTCCTCAGATTTAAATCATGTAATTATTAAAACAAATGTACTCCTTCCTCAGAGTTAAATCATGTAATTATTAAAACAAATGTACTCCTTCCTCAGACTTAAATCATGTAATTATTAAAACAAATGTACTCCTTCCTCAGATTTAAATTATGTAATTATTAAAACAAATGTACTCCTTCCTCAGATTTAAATCATGTAATTATTGAAACAAATGTACTCCTTCCTCAGACTTAAATCATGTAATTATTAAAACAAATGTACTGCTTCCTCAGACTTAAATCATGTAATCATTAAAACAAATGTACTGCTTCCTCAGACTTAAATCATGTAATTATTAAAACAAATGTACCCCTTCCCCAGACTTAAATCATGTAATTATTAAAACAAATGTACTCCTTCCTCAGACTTAAATCATGTAATTATTAAAACAAATGTACTCCTTCCTCAGACTTAAATCATGTAATTATTAAAACAAATGTACTCCTTCCTCAGACTTAAATAATGTAATTATTAAAACAAATGTACCCCTTCCTCAGACTTAAATCATGTAATTATTAAGACAAATGTACTGCTTCCTCAGACTTAAATCATGTAATTATTAAAACAAATGTACTCCTTCCTCAGACTTAAATCATGTAATTATTAAAACAAATGTACTCCTTCCTCAGACTTAAATCATGTAATTATTAAAACAAATGTACTCCTTCCTCAGACTTAAATCATGTAATCATTAAAACAAATGTACTGCTTCCTCAGATTTAAATCATGTAATTATTAAAACAAATGTACTCCTTCCTCAGACTTAAATCATGTAATTATTAAAACACATGTACTGCTTCCTCAGACTTAAATCATGTAATTATTAAAACAAATGTACTCCTTCCTCAGACTTAAATAATGTAATTATTAAAACAAATGTACTCCTTCCTCAGACTTAAATCATGTAATTATTAAAACAAATGTACTCCTTCCTCAGATTTAAATCATGTAATTATTAAAACAAATGTACTCCTTCCTCAGACTTAAATCATATAATTATTAAAACAAATGTACTCCTTCCTCTGACTTAAATCATGTAATTATTAAAACAAATGTACTGCTTCCTCAGACTTAAATCATGTAATTATTAAAACAAATGTACCCCTTCCTCAGACTTAAATCATGTAATTATTAAAACAAATGTACTGCTTCCTCAGACTTAAATCATGTAATTATTAAAACAAATGTACTCCTTCCTCAGACTTAAATCATGTAATTATTAAAACAAATGTACCCCTTCCTCAGACTTAAATCATGTAATTATTAAAACAAATGTACTGCTTCCTCAGACTTAAATCATGTAATTATTAAAACAAATGGACTCCTTCCTCAGACTTAAATCATGTAATTATTAAAACAAATGTACTGCTTCCTCAGACTTAAATCATGTAATTATTAAAACAAATGTACTCCTTCCTCAGACTTAAATCATGTAATTATTAAAACAAATGTACTCCTTCCTCAGATTTAAATCATGTAATTATTGAAACAAATGTACTGCTTCCTCAGACTTAAATCATGTAATTATTAAAACAAATGTACTGCTTCCTCAGATTTAAATCATGTAATTATTAAAACAAATGTACTGCTTCCTCAGACTTAAATCATGTAATTATTAAAACAAATGTACTGCTTCCTCAGACTTAAATCATGTAATCATTAAAACAAATGTACTGCTTCCTCAGACTTAAATCATGTAATTATTAAAACAAATGTACCCCTTCCCCAGACTTAAATCATGTAATTATTAAAACAAATGTACTCCTTCCTCAGACTTAAATCATGTAATTATTAAAACAAATGTACTCCTTCCTCAGACTTAAATCATGTAATTATTAAAACAAATGTACTCCTTCCTCAGACTTAAATCATGTAATTATTAAAACAAATGTACCCCTTCCTCAGACTTAAATCATGTAATTATTAAAACAAATGTACTGCTTCCTCAGACTTAAATCATGTAATTATTAAAACAAATGTACTCCTTCCTCAGACTTAAATCATATAATTATTAAAACAAATGTACTCCTTCCTCAGACTTAAATCATGTAATTATTAAAACAAATGTACTCCTTCCTCAGACTTAAATCATGTAATTATTAAAACAAATGTACTCCTTCCTCAGACTTAAATCATGTAATTATTAAAACAAATGTACTCCTTCCTCAGACTTAAATCATGTAATTATTAAAACAAATGTACTCCTTCCTCAGACTTAAATCATGTAATTATTAAAACAAATGTACTCCTTCCTCAGACTTAAATCATGTAATTATTAAAACAAATGTACTCCTTCCTCAGACTTAAATCATGTAATTATTAAAACAAATGTACTCCTTCCTCAGACTTAAATCATGTAATTATTAAAACAAAGGTACTGCTTCCTCAGACTTAAATCATGTAATTATTAAAACACATGTACTGCTTCCTCAGACTTAAATCATGTAATTATTAAAACAAATGTACTCCTTCCTCAGACTTAAATAATGTAATTATTAAAACAAATGTACTCCTTCCTCAGACTTAAATCATGTAATTATTAAAACAAATGTACTCCTTCCTCAGATTTAAATCATGTAATTATTAAAACAAATGTACTCCTTCCTCAGACTTAAATCATATAATTATTAAAACAAATGTACTCCTTCCTCAGACTTAAATCATGTAATTATTAAAACAAATGTACTGCTTCCTCAGACTTAAATCATGTAATTATTAAAACAAATGTACCACTTCCTCAGACTTATATCATGTAATTATTAAAACAAATGTACTGCTTCCTCAGACTTAAATCATGTAATTATTAAAACAAATGTACTCCTTCCTCAGACTTAAATCATGTAATTATTAAAACAAATGTACTCCTTCCTCAGATTTAAATCATGTAATTATTAAAACAAATGTACTCCTTCCTCAGATTTAAATCATGTAATTATTGAAACAAATGTACTCCTTCCTCAGACTTAAATCATGTAATTATTAAAACAAATGTACTCCTTCCTCAGATTTAAATCATGTAATTATTAAAACAAATGTACTCCTTCCTCAGACTTAAATCATGTAATTATTAAAACAAATGTACCCCTTCCCCAGACTTAAATCATGTAATTATTAAAACAAATGTACTCCTTCCTCAGACTTAAATCATGTAATTATTAAAACAAATGTACTTCTTCCTCAGACTTAAATCATGTAATTATTAAAACAAATGTACCCCTTCCTCAGACTTAAATCATGTAATTATTAAAACAAATGTACCCCTTCCTCAGACTTAAATCATGTAATTATTAAAACAAATGTACTCCTTCCTCAGACTTAAATCATGTAATTATTAAAACAAATGTACTCCTTCCTCAGACTTAAATCATGTAATTATTAAAACAAATGTACTCCTTCCTCAGACTTAAATCATGTAATTATTAAAACAAATGTACTCCTTCCTCAGACTTAAATCATGTAATTATTAAAACAAATGTACTCCTTCCTCAGACTTAAATCATGTAATTATTAAAACAAAGGTACTGCTTCCTCAGACTTAAATCATGTAATTATTAAAACACATGTACTGCTTCCTCAGACTTAAATCATGTAATTATTAAAACAAATGTACTCCTTCCTCAGACTTAAATAATGTAATTATTAAAACAAATGTACTCCTTCCTCAGACTTAAATCATGTAATTATTAAAACAAATGTACTCCTTCCTCAGATTTAAATCATGTAATTATTAAAACAAATGTACTCCTTCCTCAGACTTAAATCATATAATTATTAAAACAAATGTACTCCTTCCTCAGACTTAAATCATGTAATTATTAAAACAAATGTACTGCTTCCTCAGACTTAAATCATGTAATTATTAAAACAAATGTACCCCTTCTTCAGACTTAAATCATGTAATTATTAAAACAAATGTACTGCTTCCTCAGACTTAAATCATGTAATTATTAAAACAAATGTACTCCTTCCTCAGACTTAAATCATGTAATTATTAAAACAAATGTACTCCTTCCTCAGATTTAAATCATGTAATTATTAAAACAAATGTACTCCTTCCTCAGATTTAAATCATGTAATTATTGAAACAAATGTACTCCTTCCTCAGACTTAAATCATGTAATTATTAAAACAAATGTACTCCTTCCTCAGATTTAAATCATGTAATTATTAAAACAAATGTACTCCTTCCTCAGAGTTAAATCATGTAATTATTAAAACAAATGTACTCCTTCCTCAGACTTAAATCATGTAATTATTAAAACAAATGTACTCCTTCCTCAGATTTAAATTATGTAATTATTAAAACAAATGTACTCCTTCCTCAGATTTAAATCATGTAATTATTGAAACAAATGTACTCCTTCCTCAGACTTAAATCATGTAATTATTAAAACAAATGTACTGCTTCCTCAGACTTAAATCATGTAATCATTAAAACAAATGTACTGCTTCCTCAGACTTAAATCATGTAATTATTAAAACAAATGTACCCCTTCCCCAGACTTAAATCATGTAATTATTAAAACAAATGTACTCCTTCCTCAGACTTAAATCATGTAATTATTAAAACAAATGTACTCCTTCCTCAGACTTAAATCATGTAATTATTAAAACAAATGTACTCCTTCCTCAGACTTAAATAATGTAATTATTAAAACAAATGTACCCCTTCCTCAGACTTAAATCATGTAATTATTAAGACAAATGTACTGCTTCCTCAGACTTAAATCATGTAATTATTAAAACAAATGTACTCCTTCCTCAGACTTAAATCATGTAATTATTAAAACAAATGTACTCCTTCCTCAGACTTAAATCATGTAATTATTAAAACAAATGTACTCCTTCCTCAGACTTAAATCATGTAATCATTAAAACAAATGTACTGCTTCCTCAGATTTAAATCATGTAATTATTAAAACAAATGTACTCCTTCCTCAGACTTAAATCATGTAATTATTAAAACACATGTACTGCTTCCTCAGACTTAAATCATGTAATTATTAAAACAAATGTACTCCTTCCTCAGACTTAAATAATGTAATTATTAAAACAAATGTACTCCTTCCTCAGACTTAAATCATGTAATTATTAAAACAAATGTACTCCTTCCTCAGATTTAAATCATGTAATTATTAAAACAAATGTACTCCTTCCTCAGACTTAAATCATATAATTATTAAAACAAATGTACTCCTTCCTCTGACTTAAATCATGTAATTATTAAAACAAATGTACTGCTTCCTCAGACTTAAATCATGTAATTATTAAAACAAATGTACCCCTTCCTCAGACTTAAATCATGTAATTATTAAAACAAATGTACTGCTTCCTCAGACTTAAATCATGTAATTATTAAAACAAATGTACTCCTTCCTCAGACTTAAATCATGTAATTATTAAAACAAATGTACCCCTTCCTCAGACTTAAATCATGTAATTATTAAAACAAATGTACTGCTTCCTCAGACTTAAATCATGTAATTATTAAAACAAATGGACTCCTTCCTCAGACTTAAATCATGTAATTATTAAAACAAATGTACTGCTTCCTCAGACTTAAATCATGTAATTATTAAAACAAATGTACTCCTTCCTCAGACTTAAATCATGTAATTATTAAAACAAATGTACTCCTTCCTCAGATTTAAATCATGTAATTATTGAAACAAATGTACTGCTTCCTCAGACTTAAATCATGTAATTATTAAAACAAATGTACTGCTTCCTCAGATTTAAATCATGTAATTATTAAAACAAATGTACTGCTTCCTCAGACTTAAATCATGTAATTATTAAAACAAATGTACTGCTTCCTCAGACTTAAATCATGTAATCATTAAAACAAATGTACTGCTTCCTCAGACTTAAATCATGTAATTATTAAAACAAATGTACCCCTTCCCCAGACTTAAATCATGTAATTATTAAAACAAATGTACTCCTTCCTCAGACTTAAATCATGTAATTATTAAAACAAATGTACTCCTTCCTCAGACTTAAATCATGTAATTATTAAAACAAATGTACTCCTTCCTCAGACTTAAATCATGTAATTATTAAAACAAATGTACCCCTTCCTCAGACTTAAATCATGTAATTATTAAAACAAATGTACTGCTTCCTCAGACTTAAATCATGTAATTATTAAAACAAATGTACTCCTTCCTCAGACTTAAATCATATAATTATTAAAACAAATGTACTCCTTCCTCAGACTTAAATCATGTAATTATTAAAACAAATGTACTCCTTCCTCAGACTTAAATCATGTAATTATTAAAACAAATGTACTCCTTCCTCAGACTTAAATCATGTAATTATTAAAACAAATGTACTCCTTCCTCAGACTTAAATCATGTAATTATTAAAACAAATGTACTCCTTCCTCAGACTTAAATCATGTAATTATTAAAACAAATGTACTCCTTCCTCAGACTTAAATCATGTAATTATTAAAACAAATGTACTCCTTCCTCAGACTTAAATCATGTAATTATTAAAACAAATGTACTCCTTCCTCAGACTTAAATCATGTAATTATTAAAACAAAGGTACTGCTTCCTCAGACTTAAATCATGTAATTATTAAAACACATGTACTGCTTCCTCAGACTTAAATCATGTAATTATTAAAACAAATGTACTCCTTCCTCAGACTTAAATAATGTAATTATTAAAACAAATGTACTCCTTCCTCAGACTTAAATCATGTAATTATTAAAACAAATGTACTCCTTCCTCAGATTTAAATCATGTAATTATTAAAACAAATGTACTCCTTCCTCAGACTTAAATCATATAATTATTAAAACAAATGTACTCCTTCCTCAGACTTAAATCATGTAATTATTAAAACAAATGTACTGCTTCCTCAGACTTAAATCATGTAATTATTAAAACAAATGTACCACTTCCTCAGACTTATATCATGTAATTATTAAAACAAATGTACTGCTTCCTCAGACTTAAATCATGTAATTATTAAAACAAATGTACTCCTTCCTCAGACTTAAATCATGTAATTATTAAAACAAATGTACTCCTTCCTCAGATTTAAATCATGTAATTATTAAAACAAATGTACTCCTTCCTCAGATTTAAATCATGTAATTATTGAAACAAATGTACTCCTTCCTCAGACTTAAATCATGTAATTATTAAAACAAATGTACTCCTTCCTCAGATTTAAATCATGTAATTATTAAAACAAATGTACTCCTTCCTCAGACTTAAATCATGTAATTATTAAAACAAATGTACCCCTTCCCCAGACTTAAATCATGTAATTATTAAAACAAATGTACTCCTTCCTCAGACTTAAATCATGTAATTATTAAAACAAATGTACTTCTTCCTCAGACTTAAATCATGTAATTATTAAAACAAATGTACCCCTTCCTCAGACTTAAATCATGTAATTATTAAAACAAATGTACCCCTTCCTCAGACTTAAATCATGTAATTATTAAAACAAATGTACTCCTCCTCAGACTTAATCATGTAATTATTAAAACAAATATACTCCTTCCTCAGACTTAAATCATGTAATTATTAAAACAAATGTACTCCTTCCTCAGACTTCAATCATGTAATTATTAAAACAAATGTACTCCTTCCTCAGACTTAAATCATGTAATTATTCAAACAAATGTACTGCTTCCTCAGACTTAAATCATGTAATTATTAAAACAAATGTACCCCTTCCTCAGATTTAAATCATGTAATTATTAAAACAAATGTACTCCTTCCTCAGACTTAAATCATGTAATTATTAAAACAAATGTACCTCTTCCTCAGACTTAAATCATGTAATTATTAAAACAAATGTACTCCTTCCTCAGGCTTAAATCATGTAATTATTAAAACAAATGTACCCCTTCCTCAGACTTAAATCATGTAATTATTAAAACAAATGTACTGCTTCCTCAGACTTAAATCATGTAATTAAAACAAATGTACTCCTTCCTCAGACTTAAATCATGTAATTATTAAAACAAATGTACTCCTTCCTCAGACTTAAATCATGTAATTATTAAAACAAATGTACTGCTTCCTCAGACTTAAATCATGTAATTATTAAAACAAATGTACTGCTTCCTCAGACTTAAATCATGTAATTATTAAAACAAATGTACTGCTTCCTCAGACTTAAAAATCATGTAATTATTAAAACAAATGTACTGCTTCCTCAGACTTAAATCATGTAATTATTAAAACAAATGTACTCCTTCCTCAGACTTAAATCATGTAATTATTAAAACAAATGTACTGCTTCCTCAGACTTAAATCATGTAATTATTAAAACAAATGTACTCCTTCCTCAGACTTAAATCATGTAATTATTAAAACAAATGTACTCCTTCCTCAGACTTAAATCATGTAATTATTAAAACAAAGGTACTGCTTCCTCAGACTTAAATCATGTAATTATTAATACAAATGTACTCCTTCCTCAGACTTAAATCATGTAATTATTAAAACAAATGTACTGCTTCCTCAGACTTAAATCATGTAATTATTAAAACAAATGTACTGCTTCCTCAGACTTAAATCATGTAATTATTAAAACAAATGTACTCCTTCCTCAGACTTAAATCATGTAATTATTAAAACAAATGTACTCCTTCCTCAGATTTAAATCATGTAATTATTGAAACAAATGTACTGCTTCCTCAGACTTAAATCATGTAATTATTAAAACAAATGTACTGCTTCCTCAGATTTAAATCATGTAATTATTAAAACAAATGTACTGCTTCCTCAGATTTAAATCAGGTAATTATTAAAACAAATGTACTGCTTCCTCAGACTTAAATCATGTAATCATTAAAACAAATGTACTGCTTCCTCAGACTTAAATCATGTAATTATTAAAACAAATGTACCCCTTCCCCAGACTTAAATCATGTAATTATTAAAACAAATGTACTCCTTCCTCAGACTTAAATCATGTAATTATTAAAACAAATGTACTCCTTCCTCAGACTTAAATCATGTAATTATTAAAACAAATGTACTCCTTCCTCAGACTTAAATCATGTAATTATTAAAACAAATGTACCCTTCCTCAGACTTAAATCATGTAATTATTAAAACAAATGTACTGCTTCCTCAGACTTAAATCATGTAATTATTAAAACAAATGTACTCCTTCCTCAGACTTAAATCATATAATTATTAAAACAAATGTACTCCTTCCTCAGACTTAAATCATGTAATTATTAAAACAAATGTACTCCTTCCTCAGACTTAAATCATGTAATTATTAAAACAAATGTACTCCTTCCTCAGACTTAAATCATGTAATTATTAAAACAAATGTACTCCTTCCTCAGACTTAAATCATGTAATTATTAAAACAAATGTACTCCTTCCTCAGACTTAAATCATGTAATTATTAAAACAAATGTACTCCTTCCTCAGACTTAAATCATGTAATTATTAAAACAAATGTACTCCTTCCTCAGACTTAAATCATGTAATTATTAAAACAAATGTACTCCTTCCTCAGACTTAAATCATGTAATTATTAAAACAAAGGTACTGCTTCCTCAGACTTAAATCATGTAATTATTAAAACACATGTACTGCTTCCTCAGACTTAAATCATGTAATTATTAAAACAAATGTACTCCTTCCTCAGACTTAAATAATGTAATTATTAAAACAAATGTACTCCTTCCTCAGACTTAAATCATGTAATTATTAAAACAAATGTACTCCTTCCTCAGATTTAAATCATGTAATTATTAAAACAAATGTACTCCTTCCTCAGACTTAAATCATATAATTATTAAAACAAATGTACTCCTTCCTCAGACTTAAATCATGTAATTATTAAAACAAATGTACTGCTTCCTCAGACTTAAATCATGCAATTATTAAAACAAATGTACCCCTTCCTCAGACTTAAATCATGTAATTATTAAAACAAATGTACTGCTTCCTCAGACTTAAATCATGTAATTATTAAAACAAATGTACTCCTTCCTCAGACTTAAATCATGTAATTATTAAAACAAATGTACTCCTTCCTCAGATTTAAATCATGTAATTATTAAAACAAATGTACTCTTTCCTCAGATTTAAATCATGTAATTATTAAAACAAATGTACTCCTTCCTCAGACTTAAATCATGTAATTATTAAAACAAATGTACCCCTTCCTCAGACTTAAATCATGTAATTATTAAAACAAATGTACTCCTTCCTCAGACTTAAATCATGTAATTATTAAAACAAATGTACTCCTTCCTCAGACTTAAATCATATAATTATTAAAACAAATGTACTCCTTCCTCAGACTTAAATCATGTAATTATTAAAACAAATGTACTCCTTCCTCAGACTTAAATCATGTAATTATTAAAACAAATGTACTCCTTCCTCAGACTTAAATCATGTAATTATTAAAACAAATGTCCTCCTTCCTCAGACTTAAATCATGTAATTATTAAAACAAATGTACTCCTTCCTCAGACTTAAATCATGTAATTATTAAAACAAATGTACTCCTTCCTCAGACTTAAATCATGTAATTATTAAAACAAATGTACTCCTTCCTCAGACTTAAATCATGTAATTATTAAAACAAATGTACTCCTTCCTCAGATTTAAATCATGTAATTATTAAAACAAAGGTACTGCTTCCTCAGACTTAAATCATGTAATTATTAAAACACATGTACTGCTTCCTCAGACTTAAATCATGTAATTATTAAAACAAATGTACTCCTTCCTCAGACTTAAATAATGTAATTATTAAAACAAATGTACTCCTTCCTCAGACTTAAATCATGTAATTATTAAAACAAATGTACTCCTTCCTCAGATTTAAATCATGTAATTATTAAAACAAATGTACTCCTTCCTCAGACTTAAATCATATAATTATTAAAACAAATGTACTCCTTCCTCAGACTTACATCATGTAATTATTAAAACAAATGTACTGCTTCCTCAGACTTAAATCATGTAATTATTAAAACAAATGTACCCCTTCCTCAGACTTAAATCATGTAATTATTAAAACAAATGTACTGCTTCCTCAGACTTAAATCATGTAATTATTAAAACAAATGTACTCCTTCCTCAGACTTAAATCATGTAATTATTAAAACAAATGTACTCCTTCCTCAGATTTAAATCATGTAATTATTAAAACAAATGTACTCCTTCCTCAGATTTAAATCATGTAATTATTGAAACAAATGTACTCCTTCCTCAGACTTAAATCATGTAATTATTAAAACAAATGTACTGCTTCCTCAGATTTAAATCATGTAATTATTAAAACAAATGTACTCCTTCCTCAGACTTAAATCATGTAATTATTAAAACAAATGTACTGCTTCCTCAGACTTAAATCATGTAATCACTAAAGCAAATGTACTGCTTCCTCAGACTTAAATCATGTAATTATTAAAACAAATGTACCCCTTCCCCAGACTTAAATCATGTAATTATTAAAACAAATGTACTCCTTCCTCAGACTTAAATCATGTAATTATTAAAACAAATGTACTTCTTCCTCAGACTTAAATCATGTAATTATTAAAACAAATGTACCCCTTCCTCAGACTTAAATCATGTAATTATTAAAACAAATGTACCCCTTCCTCAGACTTAAATCATGTAATTATTAAAACAAATGTACTCCTCCTCAGACTTAAATCATGTAATTATTAAAACAAATATACTCCTTCCTCAGACTTAAATCATGTAATTATTAAAACAAATGTACTCCTTCCTCAGACTTCAATCATGTAATTATTAAAACAAATGTACTCCTTCCTCAGACTTAAATCATGTAATTATTCAAACAAATGTACTGCTTCCTCAGACTTAAATCATGTAATTATTAAAACAAATGTACCCCTTCCTCAGATTTAAATCATGTAATTATTAAAACAAATGTACTCCTTCCTCAGACTTACATCATGTAATTATTAAAACAAATGTACCTCTTCCTCAGACTTAAATCATGTAATTATTAAAACAAATGTACTCCTTCCTCAGGCTTAAATCATGTAATTATTAAAACAAATGTACCCCTTCCTCAGACTTAAATCATGTAATTATTAAAACAAATGTACTCCTCCCTCAGACTTAAATCATGTAATTATTAAAACAAATATACTGCTTCCTCAGACTTAAATCATGTAATTATTAAAAGAAATATACCCCTTCCTCAGACTTAAATCATGTAATTATTAAAACAAATGTACTGCTTCCTCAGACTTAAATCATGTAATTATTAAAACAAATGTACTCCTTCCTCAGACTTAAATCATGTAATTATTAAAACAAATGTACTGCTTCCTCAGACTTAAATCATGTAATTATTAAAACAAATGTACTCCTTCCTCAGACTTAAATCATGTAATTATTAAACAAATGTACTGCTTCCTCAGATTTAAATCATGTAATTATTAAAACAAATGTACTCCTTCCTCAGACTTAAATCATGTAATTATTAAAACAAATGTACTCCTTCCTCAGACTTAAATCATGTAATTATTAAAACAAATGTACTGCTTCCTCAGACTTAAATCATGTAATTATTAAAACAAATGTACTGCTTCCTCAGACTTAAATCATGTAATTATTAAACAAATGTACTGCTTCCTCAGATTTAAATCATGTAATTATTAAAACAAATGTACTCCTTCCTCAGACTTAAATCATGTAATTATTAAAACAAATGTACTCCTTCCTCAGACTTAAATCATGTAATTATTAAAACAAATGTACCCCTTCCTCAGACTTAAATCATGTAATTATAAAAAACAAATGTACTCCTCCCTCAGACTTAAATCATGTAATTATTAAAACAAATGTACTGCTTCCTCAGACATAAATCATGTAATTATTAAAAGAAATATACCCCTTCCTCAGACTTAAATCATGTAATTATTAAAACAAATGTACTGCTTCCTCAGACTTAAATCATGTAATTATTAAAACAAATGTACTCCTTCCTCAGACTTAAATCATGTAATTATTAAAACAAATGTACTGCTTCCTCAGACTTAAATCATGTAATTATTAAAAGAAATGTACCCCTTCCTCAGACATAAATCATGTAATTATTAAAACAAATGTACTGTTTCCTCAGACTTAAATCATGTAATTAAAACAAATGTACTCCTTCCTCAGACTTAAATCATGTAATTATTAAAACAAATGTACTCCTTCCTCAGACTTAAATCATGTAATTATTAAAACAAATGTACTGCTTCCTCAGACTTAAATCATGTAATTATTAAAACAAATGTACTGCTTCCTCAGACTTAAATCATGTAATTATTAAAACAAATGTACTGCTTCCTCAGACTTAAATCATGTAATTATTAAAACAAATGTACTCCTTCCTCAGACTTAAATCATGTAATTATTAAAACAAATGTACTCCTTCCTCAGACTTAAATCATGTAATTATTAAAACAAATGTACCCCTTCCTCAGACTTAAATCATGTAATTATTAAAACAAATGTACTCCTTCCTCAGACTTAAATCATGTAATTATTAAAACAAAGGTACTCCTTCCTCAGACTTAAATCATGTAATTATTAAAATAAATGTACTGCTTCCTCAGACCTAAATCATGTAATTATTAAAACAAATGTACTCCTTCCTCAGACTTAAATCATGCAATTATTAAAACAAATGTACTCCTTCCTCAGACTTAAATCATGTAATTATTAAAACAAATGTACTCCTTCCTCAGACTTAAATCATGTAATTATTAAAACAAATGTACTGCTTCCTCAGACTTAAATCATGTAATTATTAAAACAAATGTACTCCTTCCTCAGACTTAAATCATGTAATTGTTAAAACAAATGTACTCCTTCCTCAGATTTAAATCAGGTAATTATTAAAACAAATGTACTGCTTCCTCAGACTTAAATCATGTAATTATTAAAACAAATGTACTCCTTCCTCAGACTTAAATCATGTAATTATTAAAACAAATGTACTCCTTCCTCAGATTTAAATTATGTAATTATTAAAACAAATGTACTCCTTCCTCAGATTTAAATCATGTAATTATTGAAACAAATGTACTCCTTCCTCAGACTTAAATCATGTAATTATTAAAACAAATGTACTGCTTCCTCAGACTTAAATCATGTAATCATTAAAACAAATGTACTGCTTCCTCAGACTTAAATCATGTAATTATTAAAACAAATGTACCCCTTCCCCAGACTTAAATCATGTAATTATTAAAACAAATGTACTCCTTCCTCAGACTTAAATCATGTAATTATTAAAACAAATGTACTCCTTCCTCAGACTTAAATCATGTAATTATTAAAACAAATGTACTCCTTCCTCAGACTTAAATAATGTAATTATTAAAACAAATGTACCCCTTCCTCAGACTTAAATCATGTAATTATTAAAACAAATGTACTGCTTCCTCAGACTTAAATCATGTAATTATTAAAACAAATGTACTCCTTCCTCAGACTTAAATCATGTAATTATTAAAACAAATGTACTCCTTCCTCAGACTTAAATCATGTAATTATTAAAACAAATGTACTCCTTCCTCAGACTTAAATCATGTAATCATTAAAACAAATGTACTGCTTCCTCAGATTTAAATCATGTAATTATTAAAACAAATGTACTCCTTCCTCAGACTTAAATCATGTAATTATTAAAACACATGTACTGCTTCCTCAGACTTAAATCATGTAATTATTAAAACAAATGTACTCCTTCCTCAGACTTAAATAATGTAATTATTAAAACAAATGTACTCCTTCCTCAGACTTAAATCATGTAATTATTAAAACAAATGTACTCCTTCCTCAGATTTAAATCATGTAATTATTAAAACAAATGTACTGCTTCCTCAGACTTAAATCATGTAATTATTAAAACAAATGTACTCCTTCCTCAGACTTAAATCATGTAATTATTAAAACAAATGTACTCCTTCCTCAGATTTAAATCATGTAATTATTAAAACAAATGTACTCCTTCCTCAGATTTAAATCATGTAATTATTAAAACAAATGTACTCCTTCCTCAGACTTAAATCATGTAATTATTAAAACAAATGTACCCCTTCCTCAGATTTAAATCATGTAATTATTAAAACAAATGTACTGCTTCCTCAGACTTAAATCATGTAATTATTAAAACAAATGTACTCCTTCCTCAGACTTAAATCATATAATTATTAAAACAAATGTACTCCTTCCTCAGACTTAAATCATGTAATTATTAAAACAAATGTACTCCTTCCTCAGACTTAAATCATGTAATTATTAAAACAAATGTACTCCTTCCTCAGACTTAAATCATGTAATTATTAAAACAAATGTACTCCTTCCTCAGACTTAAATCATGTAATTATTAAAACAAATGTACTCCTTCCTCAGACTTAAATCATGTAATTATTAAAACAAATGTACTCCTTCCTCAGACTTAAATCATGTAATTATTAAAACAAATGTACTCCTTCCTCAGACTTAAATCATGTAATTATTAAAACAAATGTACTCCTTCCTCAGACTTAAATCATGTAATTATTAAAACAAAGGTACTGCTTCCTCAGACTTAAATCATGTAATTATTAAAACACATGTACTGCTTCCTCAGACTTAAATCATGTAATTATTAAAACAAATGTACTCCTTCCTCAGACTTAAATAATGTAATTATTAAAACAAATGTACTCCTTCCTCAGACTTAAATCATGTAATTATTAAAACAAATGTACTCCTTCCTCAGATTTAAATCATGTAATTATTAAAACAAATGTACTCCTTCCTCAGACTTAAATCATATAATTATTAAAACAAATGTACTCCTTCCTCAGACTTAAATCATGTAATTATTAAAACAAATGTACTGCTTCCTCAGACTTAAATCATGTAATTATTAAAACAAATGTACCCCTTCCTCAGACTTAAATCATGTAATTATTAAAACAAATGTACTGCTTCCTCAGACTTAAATCATGTAATTATTAAAACAAATGTACTCCTTCCTCAGACTTAAATCATGTAATTATTAAAACAAATGTACTCCTTCCTCAGATTTAAATCATGTAATTATTAAAACAAATGTACTCCTTCCTCAGATTTAAGTCATGTAATTATTGAAACAAATGTACTCCTTCCTCAGACTTAAATCATGTAATTATTAAAACAAATGTACTGCTTCCTCAGATTTAAATCATGTAATTATTAAAACAAATGTACTCCTTCCTCAGACTTAAATCATGTAATTATTAAAACAAATGTACTGCTTCCTCAGACTTAAATCATGTAATCATTAAAACAAATGTACTGCTTCCTCAGACTTAAATCATGTAATTATTAAAACAAATGTACCCCTTCCCCAGACTTAAATCATGTAATTATTAAAACAAATGTACTCCTTCCTCAGACTTAAATCATGTAATTATTAAAACAAATGTACTTCTTCCTCAGATTTAAATCATGTAATTATTAAAACAAATGTACCCCTTCCTCAGACTTAAATCATGTAATTATTAAAACAAATGTACCCCTTCCTCAGACTTAAATCATGTAATTATTAAAACAAATGTACTCCTCCTCAGACTTAAATCATGTAATTATTAAAACAAATATACTCCTTCCTCAGACTTAAATCATGTAATTATTAAAACAAATGTACTCCTTCCTCAGACTTCAATCATGTAATTATTAAAACAAATGTACTCCTTCCTCAGACTTAAATCATGTAATTATTCAAACAAATGTACTGCTTCCTCAGACTTAAATCATGTAATTATTAAAACAAATGTACCCCTTCCTCAGATTTAAATCATGTAATTATTAAAACAAATGTACTCCTTCCTCAGACTTAAATCATGTAATTATTAAAACAAATGTACCTCTTCCTCAGACTTAAATCATGTAATTATTAAAACAAATGTACTCCTTCCTCAGGCTTAAATCATGTAATTATTAAAACAAATGTACCCCTTCCTCAGACTTAAATCATGTAATTATTAAAACAAATGTGCTCCTCCCTCAGACTTAAATCATGTAATTATTAAAACAAATATACTGCTTCCTCAGACTTAAATCATGTAATTATTAAAAGAAATATACCCCTTCCTCAGACTTAAATCATGTAATTATTAAAACAAATGTACTGCTTCCTCAGACTTAAATCATGTAATTATTAAAACAAATGTACTCCTTCCTCAGACTTAAATCATGTAATTATTAAAACAAATGTACTGCTTCCTCAGACTTAAATCATGTAATTATTAAAAGAAATGTACCCCTTCCTCAGACTTAAATCATGTAATTATTAAAACAAATGTACTGTTTCCTCAGACTTAAATCATGTAATTAAAACAAATGTACTCCTTCCTCAGACTTAAATCATGTAATTATTAAAACAAATGTACTCCTTCCTCAGACTTAAATCATGTAATTATTAAAACAAATGTACTGCTTCCTCAGACTTAAATCATGTAATTATTAAAACAAATGTACTGCTTCCTCAGACTTAAATCATGTAATTATTAAACAAATGTACTGCTTCCTCAGATTTAAATCATGTAATTATTAAAACAAATGTACTCCTTCCTCAGACTTAAATCATGTAATTATTAAAACAAATGTACTCCTTCCTCAGACTTAAATCATGTAATTATTAAAACAAATGTACCCCTTCCTCAGACTTAAATCATGTAATTATTAAAACAAATGTACTCCTCCCTCAGACTTAAATCATGTAATTATTAAAACAAATGTACTGCTTCCTCAGACATAAATCATGTAATTATTAAAAGAAATATACCCCTTCCTCAGACTTAAATCATGTAATTATTAAAACAAATGTACTGCTTCCTCAGACTTAAATCATGTAATTATTAAAACAAATGTACTCCTTCCTCAGACTTAAATCATGTAATTATTAAAACAAATGTACTGCTTCCTCAGACTTAAATCATGTAATTATTAAAAGAAATGTACCCCTTCCTCAGACATAAATCATGTAATTATTAAAACAAATGTACTGTTTCCTCAGACTTAAATCATGTAATTAAAACAAATGTACTCCTTCCTCAGACTTAAATCATGTAATTATTAAAACAAATGTACTCCTTCCTCAGACTTAAATCATGTAATTATTAAAACAAATGTACTGCTTCCTCAGACTTAAATCATGTAATTATTAAAACAAATGTACTGCTTCCTCAGACTTAAATCATGTAATTATTAAAACAAATGTACTGCTTCCTCAGACATAAATCATGTAATTATTAAAACAAATGTACTCCTTCCTCAGACTTAAATCATGTAATTATTAAAACAAATGTACTCCTTCCTCAGACTTAAATCATGTAATTATTAAAACAAATGTACCCCTTCCTCAGACTTAAATCATGTAATTATTAAAACAAATGTACTCCTTCCTCAGACTTAAATCATGTAATTATTAAAACAAAGGTACTCCTTCCTCAGACTTAAATCATGTAATTATTAAAATAAATGTACTGCTTCCTCAGACTTAAATCATGTAATTATTAAAACAAATGTACTCCTTCCTCAGACTTAAATCATGCAATTATTAAAACAAATGTACTCCTTCCTCAGACTTAAATCATGTAATTATTAAAACAAATGTACTCCTTCCTCAGACTTAAATCATGTAATTATTAAAACAAATGTACTGCTTCCTCAGACTTAAATCATGTAATTATTAAAACAAATGTACTCCTTCCTCAGACTTAAATCATGTAATTGTTAAAACAAATGTACTCCTTCCTCAGATTTAAATCAGGTAATTATTAAAACAAATGTACTGCTTCCTCAGACTTAAATCATGTAATTATTAAAACAAATGTACTCCTTCCTCAGACTTAAATCATGTAATTATTAAAACAAATGTACTCCTTCCTCAGATTTAAATTATGTAATTATTAAAACAAATGTACTCCTTCCTCAGATTTAAATCATGTAATTATTGAAACAAATGTACTCCTTCCTCAGACTTAAATCATGTAATTATTAAAACAAATGTACTGCTTCCTCAGACTTAAATCATGTAATCATTAAAACAAATGTACTGCTTCCTCAGACTTAAATCATGTAATTATTAAAACAAATGTACCCCTTCCCCAGACTTAAATCATGTAATTATTAAAACAAATGTACTCCTTCCTCAGACTTAAATCATGTAATTATTAAAACAAATGTACTCCTTCCTCAGACTTAAATCATGTAATTATTAAAACAAATGTACTCCTTCCTCAGACTTAAATAATGTAATTATTAAAACAAATGTACCCCTTCCTCAGACTTAAATCATGTAATTATTAAAACAAATGTACTGCTTCCTCAGACTTAAATCATGTAATTATTAAAACAAATGTACTCCTTCCTCAGACTTAAATCATGTAATTATTAAAACAAATGTACTCCTTCCTCAGACTTAAATCATGTAATTATTAAAACAAATGTACTCCTTCCTCAGACTTAAATCATGTAATCATTAAAACAAATGTACTGCTTCCTCAGATTTAAATCATGTAATTATTAAAACAAATGTACTCCTTCCTCAGACTTAAATCATGTAATTATTAAAACACATGTACTGCTTCCTCAGACTTAAATCATGTAATTATTAAAACAAATGTACTCCTTCCTCAGACTTAAATAATGTAATTATTAAAACAAATGTACTCCTTCCTCAGACTTAAATCATGTAATTATTAAAACAAATGTACTCCTTCCTCAGACTTAAATCATGTAATTATTAAAACAAATGTACTCCTTCCTCAGACTTAAATCATATAATTATTAAAACAAATGTACTCCTTCCTCTGACTTAAATCATGTAATTATTAAAACAAATGTACTGCTTCCTCAGACTTAAATCATGTAATTATTAAAACAAATGTACCCCTTCCTCAGACTTAAATCATGTAATTATTAAAACAAATGTACTGCTTCCTCAGACTTAAATCATGTAATTATTAAAACAAATGTACTCCTTCCTCAGACTTAAATCATGTAATTATTAAAACAAATGTCCTCCTTCCTCAGATTTAAATCATGTAATTATTAAAACAAATCTACTCCTTCCTCAGATTTAAATCATGTAATTATTGAAACAAATGTACTCCTTCCTCAGACTTAAATCATGTAATTATTAAAACAAATGTACTGCTTCCTCAGATTTAAATCATATAATTATTAAAACAAATGTACTCCTTCCTCAGACTTAAATCATGTAATTATTAAAACAAATGTACTGCTTCCTCAGACTTAAATCATGTAATTATTAAAACAAATGTACCCCTTCCCCAGACTTAAATCATGTAATTATTAAAACAAATGTACTCCTTCCTCAGACTTAAATCATGTAATTATTAAAACAAATGTACTTCTTCCTCAGACTTAAATCATGTAATTATTAAAACAAATGTACCCCTTCCTCAGACTTAAATCATGTAATTATTAAAACAAATATACTCCTTCCTCAGACTTAAATCATGTAATTATTAAAACAAATGTACCCCTTCCTCAGACTTAAATCATGTAATTATTAAAACAAATGTACTCCTCCTCAGACTTAAATCATGTAATTATTAAAACAAATATACTCCTTCCTCAGACTTAAATCATGTAATTATTAAAACAAATGTACTCCTTCCTCAGACTTCAATCATGTAATTATTAAAACAAATGTACTCCTTCCTCAGACTTAAATCATGTAATTATTCAAACAAATGTACTGCTTCCTCAGACTTAAATCATGTAATTATTAAAACAAATGTACTCCTTCCTCAGATTTAAATCATGTAATTATTAAAACAAATGTACTCCTTCCTCAGACTTAAATCATGTAATTATTAAAACAAATGTACCTCTTCCTCAGACTTAAATCATGTAATTATTAAAACAAATGTACTCCTTCCTCAGGCTTAAATCATGTAATTATTAAAACAAATGTACTGCTTCCTCAGACTTAAATCATGTAATTATTAAAAGAAATATACCCCTTCCTCAGACTTAAATCATGTAATTATTAAAACAAATGTACTGCTTCCTCAGATTTAAATCATGTAATTATTAAAACAAATGTACTCCTTCCTCAGATTTAAATCATGTAATTATTAAAACAAATGTACTGCTTCCTCAGACTTAAATCATGTAATTATTAAAAGAAATGTACCCCTTCCTCAGACTTAAATCTTGTAATTATTAAAACAAATGTACCCCTTCCTCAGACTTAAATCATGTAATTAAAACAAATGTACTCCTTCCTCAGACTTAAATCATGTAATTATTAAAACAAATGTACTCCTTCCTCAGACTTAAATCATGTAATTATTAAAACAAATGTACTGCTTCCTCAGACTTAAATCATGTAATTATTAAAACAAATGTACTGCTTCCTCAGACTTAAATCATGTAATTATTAAAACAAATGTACTGCTTACTCAGACTTAAATCATGTAATTATTAAAACAAATGTACTCCTTCCTCAGACTTAAATCATGTAATTATTAAAACAAATGTACTCCTTCCTCAGACTTAAATCATGTAATTATTAAAACAAATGTACCCCTTCCTCAGACTTAAATCATGTAATTATTAAAACAAATGTACTCCTCCCTCAGACTTAAATCATGTAATTATTAAAACAAATGTACTGCTTCCTCAGACATAAATCATGTAATTATTAAAAGAAATATACCCCTTCCTCAGACTTAAATCATGTAATTATTAAAACAAATGTACTGCTTCCTCAGACTTAAATCATGTAATTATTAAAACAAATGTACTCCTTCCTCAGACTTAAATCATGTAATTATTAAAACAAATGTACTGCTTCCTCAGACTTAAATCATGTAATTATTAAAAGAAATGTACCCCTTCTTCAGACATAAATCATGTAATTATTAAAACAAATGTACTGTTTCCTCAGACTTAAATCATGTAATTAAAACAAATGTACTCCTTCCTCAGACTTAAATCATGTAATTATTAAAACAAATGTACTGCTTCCTCAGACTTAAATCATGTAATTATTAAAACAAATGTACTGCTTCCTCAGACTTAAATCATGTAATTATTAAAACAAATGTACTGCTTCCTCAGACTTAAATCATGTAATTATTAAAACAAATGTACTCCTTCCTCAGACTTAAATCATGTAATTATTAAAACAAATGTACTCCTTCCTCAGATTTAAATCATGTAATTATTGAAACAAATGTACTCCTTCCTCAGACTTAAATCATGTAATTATTAAAACAAATGTACTGCTTCCTCAGACTTAAATCATGTAATCATTAAAACAAATGTACTGCTTCCTCAGACTTAAATCATGTAATTATTAAAACAAATGTACCCCTTCCCCAGACTTAAATCATGTAATTATTAAAACAAATGTACTCCTTCCTCAGACTTAAATCATGTAATTATTAAAACAAATGTACTCCTTCCTCAGACTTAAATCATGTAATTATTAAAACAAATGTACTCCTTCCTCAGACTTAAATAATGTAATTATTAAAACAAATGTACCCCTTCCTCAGACTTAAATCATGTAATTATTAAAATAAATGTACTGCTTCCTCAGACTTAAATCATGTAATTATTAAAACAAATGTACTCCTTCCTCAGACTTAAATCATATAATTATTAAAACAAATGTACTCCTTCCTCAGACTTAAATCATGTAATTATTAAAACAAATGTACTGCTTCCTCAGACTTAAATCATGTAATTATTAAAACAAATGTACTCCTTCCTCAGACTTAAATCATGTAATTATTAAATCAAATGTACTCCTTCCTCAGACTTAAATCATGTAATTATTAAAACAAATGTACTCCTTCCTCAGACTTAAATCATGTAATTATTAAAACAAATGTACTGCTTCCTCAGACTTAAATCATGTAATTATTAAAACAAATGTACTGCTTCCTCAGACTTAAATCATGTAATTATTAAAACAAATGTACTGCTTCCTCAGACTTAAATCATGTAATTATTAAAACAAATGTACTGCTTCCTCAGACTTAAATCATGTAATTATTAAAACAAATGTACTCCTTCCTCAGACTTAAATCATGTAATTATTAAAACAAATGTACTCCTTCCTCAGACTTAAATCATGTAATTATTAAAACAAATGTACCCCTTCCTCAGACTTAAATCATGTAATTATTAAAACAAATGTACTCCTTCCTCAGACTTAAATCATGTAATTATTAAAACAAAGGTACTGCTTCCTCAGACTTAAATCATGTAATTATTAAAACAAATGTACTCCTTCCTCAGACTTAAATCATGTAATTATTAAAACAAATGTACTGCTTCCTCAGACTTAAATCATGAAATTATTAAAACAAATGTACTCCTTCCTCAGACTTAAATCATGTAATTATTAAAACAAATGTACTGCTTCCTCAGACTTAAATCATGTAATTATTAAAACAAATGTACTGCTTCCTCAGACTTAAATCATGTAATTATTAAAACAAATGGACTCCTTCCTCAGACTTAAATCATGTAATTATTAAAACAAATGTACTGCTTCCTCAGACTTAAATCATGTAATTATTAAAACAAATGTACTCCTTCCTCAGACTTAAATCATGTAATTATTAAAACAAATGTACTCCTTCCTCAGATTTAAATCATGTAATTATTGAAACAAATGTACTGCTTCCTCAGACTTAAATCATGTAATTATTAAAACAAATGTACTGCTTCCTCAGATTTAAATCATGTAATTATTAAAACAAATGTACTCCTTCCTCAGACTTAAATCATGTAATTACTAAAACAAATGTACTGCTTCCTCAGACTTAAATCATGTAATTATTAAAACAAATGTACTCCTTCCTCAGACTTAAATCATGTAATTATTAAAACAAATGTACTGCTTCCTCAGACTTAAATCATGTAATTATTAAAACAAATGTACTGCTTCCTCAGACTTAAATCATGTAATTATTAAAACAAATGGACTCCTTCCTCAGACTTAAATCATGTAATTATTAAAACAAATGTACCCCTTCCTCAGACTTAAATCATGTAATTATTAAAACAAATGTACTCCTTCCTCAGACTTAAATCATGTAATTATTAAAACAAATGTACTCCTTCCTCAGATTTAAATCATGTAATTATTGAAACAAATGTACTGCTTCCTCAGACTTAAATCATGTAATTATTAAAACAAATGTACTGCTTCCTCAGATTTAAATCATGTAATTATTAAAACAAATGTACTGCTTCCTCAGACTTAAATCATGTAATTATTAAAACAAATGTACTGCTTCCTCAGACTTAAATCATGTAATCATTAAAACAAATGTACTCCTTCCTCAGACTTAAATCATGTAATTATTAAAACAAATGTACCCCTTCCCCAGACTTAAATCATGTAATTATTAAAACAAATGTACTCCTTCCTCAGACTTAAATCATGTAATTATTAAAACAAATGTACTCCTTCCTCAGACTTAAATCATGTAATTATTAAAACAAATGTACCCCTTCCTCAGACTTAAATCATGTAATTATTAAAACAAATGTACTGCTTCCTCAGACTTAAATCATGTAATTATTAAAACAAATGTACTCCTTCCTCAGACTTAAATCATATAATTATTAAAACAAATGTACTCCTTCCTCAGACTTAAATCATGTAATTATTAAAACAAATGTACTCCTTCCTCAGACTTAAATCATGTAATTATTAAAACAAATGTACTCCTTTCTCAGACTTAAATCATGTAATTATTAAAACAAATGTACTCCTTCCTCAGACTTAAATCATGTAATTATTAAAACAAATGTACTCCTTCCTCAGACTTAAATCATGTAATTATTAAAACAAATGTACTCCTTCCTCAGACTTAAATCATGTAATTATTAAAACAAATGTACTCCTTCCTCAGACTTAAATCATGTAATTATTAAAACAAATGTACTCCTTCCTCCGACTTAAATCATGTAATTATTAAAACAAATGTACTCCTTCCTCAGACTTAAATCATGTAATTATTAAAACAAAGGTACTGCTTCCTCAGACTTAAATCATGTAATTATTAAAACACATGTACTGCTTCCTCAGACTTAAATCATGTAATTATTAAAACAATTGTACTCCTTCCTCAGACTTAAATAATGTAATTATTAAAACAAATGTACTCCTTCCTCAGACTTAAATCATGTAATTATTAAAACAAATGTACTCCTTCCTCAGATTTAAATCATGTAATTATTAAAACAAATGTACTCCTTCCTCAGACTTAAATCATATAATTATTAAAACAAATGTACTCCTTCCTCAGACTTAAATCATGTAATTATTAAAACAAATGTACTGCTTCCTTAGACTTAAATCATGTAATTATTAAAACAAATGTACTTCTTCCTCAGACTTAAATCATGTAATTATTAAAACAAATGTACTGCTTCCTCAGACTTAAATCATGTAATTAAAACAAATGTACTCCTTCCTCAGACTTAAATCATGTAATTATTAAAACAAATGTACTGCTTCCTCAGACTTAAATTATGTAATTATTAAAACAAATGTACTGCTTCCTCAGACTTAAATCATGTAATTATTAAAACAAATGTACTCCTTCCTCAGACTTAAATCATGTAATTATTAAAACAAATGTACTCCTTCCTCAGACTTAAATCATGTAATTATTAAAACAAATGTACTCCTTCCTCAGACTTAAATCATGTAATTATTAAAACAAATGTACTGCTTCCTCAGATTTAAATCATGTAATTATTAAAACAAATGTACTCCTTCCTCAGACTTAAATCATGTAATTATTAAAACAAATGTACTGCTTCCTCAGACTTAAATCATGTAATCATTAAAACAAATGTACTGCTTCCTCAGACTTAAATCATGTAATTATTAAAACAAATGTACCCCTTCTCCAGACTTAAATCATGTAATTATTAAAACAAATGTACTCCTTCCTCAGACTTAAATCATGTAATTATTAAAACAAATGTACTCCTTCCTCAGACTTAAATCATGTAATTATTAAAACAAATGTACTCCTTCCTCAGACTTAAATCATGTAATTATTAAAACAAATGTACTCCTTCCTCAGACTTAAATCATGTAATTATTAAAACAAATGTACTCCTTCCTCAGACTTAAATCATGTAATTATTAAAACAAATGTACTGCTTCCTCAGACTTAAATCATGTAATTATTAAAACAAATGTACTCCTTCCTCAGACTTAAATCATATAATTATTAAAACAAATGTACTCCTTCCTCAGACTTAAATCATGTAATTATTAAAACAAATGTACTCCTTCCTCAGACTTAAATCATGTAATTATTAAAACAAATGTACTCCTTCCTCAGACTTAAATCATGTAATTATTAAAACAAATGTACTCCTTCCTCAGACTTAAATCATGTAATTATTAAAACAAATGTACTCCTTCCTGAGACTTAAATCATGTAATTATTAAAACAAATCTACTCCTTCCTCTGACTTAAATCATGTAATTATTAAAGCAAATGTACTCCTTCCTCAGACTTAAATCATGTAATTATTAAAACAAATGTACTCCTTCCTCAGACTTAAATCATGTAATTATTAAAACAAATGTACTCCTTCCTCAGACTTAAATCATGTAATTATTAAAACAAATGTACTCCTTCCTCAGACTTAAATCATGTAATTATTAAAACAAATGTACTCCTTCCTCAGACTTAAATCATGTAATTATTAAAACAAATGTACTGCTTCCTCAGACTTAAATCATGTAATTATTAAAACAAATGTACTGCTTCCTCAGACTTAAATCATGTAATTATTAAAACAAATGTACTACTTCCTCAGACTTAAATCATGTATTTATTAAAACAAATGTACCCCTTCCTCAGACTTAAATCATGTAATTATTAATACCAATGTACTGCTTCCTCAGACTTAAATCATGTAATTATTAAAACAAATGTACTCCTTCCTCACACTTAAATCATGTAATTATTAAAACAAATGTACTCCTTCCTCAGACTTAAATCATGTAATTATTAAAACAAATGTACTCCTTCCTCAGACTTAAATCATGTAATTATTAAAACAAATGTACTGCTTCCTCAGATTTAAATCATGTAATTATTAAAACAAATGTACTCCTTCCTCAGACTTAAATCATGTAATT
This sequence comes from Bathymodiolus brooksi, assembly GCA_963680875.1. Taxonomy (NCBI): domain Eukaryota; kingdom Metazoa; phylum Mollusca; class Bivalvia; order Mytilida; family Modiolidae; genus Bathymodiolus; species Bathymodiolus brooksi. The sequence continues at coordinate 64,655,653 of OY804575.1, forward strand.
ATTAAAACAAATGTACTGCTTCCTCAGACTTAAATCATGTAATCATTAAAACAAATGTACTGCTTCCTCAGACTTAAATCATGTAATTATTAAAACAAATGTACCCCTTCTCCAGACTTAAATCATGTAATTATTAAAACAAATGTACTCCTTCCTCAGACTTAAATCATGTAATTATTAAAACAAATGTACTCCTTCCTCAGACTTAAATCATGTAATTATTAAAACAAATGTACTCCTTCCTGAGACTTAAATCATGTAATTATTAAAACAAATGTACTCCTTCCTCAGACTTAAATCATGTAATTATTAAAACAAATGTACTCCTTCCTCAGACTTAAATCATGTAATTATTAAAACAAATGTACTGCTTCCTCAGACTTAAATCATGTAATTATTAAAACAAATGTACTCCTTCCTCAGACTTAAATCATATAATTATTAAAACAAATGTACTCCTTCCTCAGACTTAAATCATGTAATTATTAAAACAAATGTACTCCTTCCTCAGACTTAAATCATGTAATTATTAAAACAAATGTACTCCTTCCTCAGACTTAAATCATGTAATTATTAAAACAAATGTACTCCTTCCTCAGACTTAAATCATGTAATTATTAAAACAAATGTACTCCTTCCTGAGACTTAAATCATGTAATTATTAAAACAAATCTACTCCTTCCTCTGACTTAAATCATGTAATTATTAAAGCAAATGTACTCCTTCCTCAGACTTAAATCATGTAATTATTAAAACAAATGTACTCCTTCCTCAGACTTAAATCATGTAATTATTAAAACAAATGTACTCCTTCCTCAGACTTAAATCATGTAATTATTAAAACAAATGTACTCCTTCCTCAGACTTAAATCATGTAATTATTAAAACAAATGTACTCCTTCCTCAGACTTAAATCATGTAATTATTAAAACAAATGTACTGCTTCCTCAGACTTAAATCATGTAATTATTAAAACAAATGTACTGCTTCCTCAGACTTAAATCATGTAATTATTAAAACAAATGTACTACTTCCTCAGACTTAAATCATGTATTTATTAAAACAAATGTACCCCTTCCTCAGACTTAAATCATGTAATTATTAATACCAATGTACTGCTTCCTCAGACTTAAATCATGTAATTATTAAAACAAATGTACTCCTTCCTCACACTTAAATCATGTAATTATTAAAACAAATGTACTCCTTCCTCAGACTTAAATCATGTAATTATTAAAACAAATGTACTCCTTCCTCAGACTTAAATCATGTAATTATTAAAACAAATGTACTCCTTCCTCAGACTTAAATCATGTAATTATTAAAACAAATGTACTCCTTCCTCAGACTTAAATCATGTAATTATTAAAACAAATGTACTCCTTCCTCAGACTTAAATCATGTAATTATTAAAACAAATGTACTGCTTCCTCAGACTTAAATCATGTAATCATTAAAACAAATGTACTCCTTCCTCAGACTTAAATCATGTAATTATTAAAACAAATGTACTTCTTCCTGAGACTTAAATCATGTAATTATTAAAACAAATCTACTCCTTCCTCAGACTTAAATCATGTAATTATTAAAACAAATGTACTCCTTCCTCAGACTTAAATCAGGTAATTATTAAAACAAATGTACCCCTTCCTAAGACATATGTGATCTTAGTTGCCCTTTGGTTGCTTTGCTCTCAAATACTTATAGATTATTTGTCGTTCAACCATTTTGGATTTGAGCGGACCTGCTGAAGGTTATTCCAGATATGCGCCAGATATTTGATATCTAGTTTTTTCTTCTACATATAAACAAAGTCCAGTAACATCTTTTGTCTACACTGTGATTTCTGTCTTGTAGCATTGTTCATTCCCATATAGATGAAATACAGCACACTTGTAGTATAATAGTAATCAAGCCAACCAGACTCTTGCTAAAACATTAATTGGAGAATGCGAGATTATATGAATAAAATGAAAAGCAACAAAAAATACAACACTGTCGGGACAGTTCCAGCATTCAATAGAAAAATCACAAAGACAAGATTAATACACCTAATACATGAACGTTCACTTTCCTAATACAAACACTTCAATACAAAGTGGCGTGGTTAAACTAGCTTTATGTGCCCAAAAGAGTGTAATGTAATTGTGCAGATAAATTCTATATAAAAAAACAAGTTAATTGATAAATCAATGTTAAACATAAAAAAAAGTTAAACCGTGATATATAGAATTAATGTTTATGGATAATTTGTATAAAAAAACCTCTTTGCTCTTAACACGCACGTGATAACCTATGTTATTGAAATATCATATTATTTATAAGGTCTGATTTGTCAGTTCATGTCACATGATTTAATTATAAAACACATACATAATACCTACTAAAATGACTATTTATAGACCTTGGGTCGATTTCACAAAAAGTTGTTAGTCTAAGATCAGTCGTAAGTGTGAATTTCAACCAATCAAAAGCTTGGAAATCACACTTACGATTAATCTTAAACTTACGACTTTTTGTGATATCGACCCCTTATTACTAAAATAGATTACAAAAGCCAGCATTAGAATTTATTTTTGGAAATATATACTGACAAAATCCTATCTCTAATCTGTTTGCTCAAAATGGACTACTCATCTAATCTCACACTTAAGGCTTCAACTTCGAGGCGATGTAATATTGCTATGAGAAAACTAATCTCACAAAACCAATCAACGATAGTACATATTTCCTATCTTCCGCATAAAAACAGCACCAACCTACACTATCAAAAACGAAACACATACTCATAAATTTAATGACATGATTTCTTTCTCTAAATGTTTTAATCGTTAGACCATTTTTTTTCTATTTTTATATATCTATGTCACAAATGACTGGAGGATATGTTCCACTTGTCGTAAGTACTTCCTGGTCATTTCCTCATTCATGACTTATCACCGGGTTTGTGACTAGATTAACACGACGGATGCCAATAGTGGAGCAGGAACTGCTTACCCTTCCCGGAGCACCTGAGTTCACCCCCGGTTTTTAGCGTGGTTCGTGCTACTAGATCTTTAGTTTTATGTGTATGTTTTGTAGATCGTTGGTTGTACTTTTTCTTTTGGCCATTGTGTTGTCTGTTCTTCTTCGATATACGGATTCTGATTCCCCTTTGGTATCTTCAAACTCTTCTTATATGCGTCGTGCGCAATAACTTTGATATCTACGTTTTCATTATTATCACTGGGTCGACGCCTCTGCTGGTGAACTATTAGTCCCCGAGGGTATTACCCACCCAGTAGTCAGTGATTCGGCACTGACATGGTTTATTAGATATATTTATTACTGAAATTTACAGTTCTTAAATAATGTAATTATTAATAAAACTAAGGTTCTCCTCCCTCAGGCATAGGTGACTTTTGCCGATTTTGGTTATCCTGTTAAGGCCTTTTGGTTTTATTGCTCTCAAGATTTTAAATTATTTGGCTTTCCAATCTGTCGATTTTGACCTACCTGATGAAGGTTATTCCACAAAAGTGTCGTGCGCACTAAATTTGATATCTACGTTTTTATTCTACCACAGTCTGATAAATTTTCCAATACCAGTATTCTGGTTACTCCTATGACGTATGATGATCCAATTATAAATATATAATTGTCAACAATTTTATTTCTGTTTGTTTCTGTTTTGTAGACGACACTCCTTTCTTTGTGTATAAAATTACAAGTACAGTGAAAAATTATTGTGCTATTTGTTTAAGAAAAATATAATTATTGTACGATACAAATATTGGTTTATCTGACTATGAATATAAATTTATATTTCGACTCATCATATTTGTTCACTGTTCCAGAATCGCTACGTGCGCACTAAATTTGGTATCTACGTTGTATTACAATCACTGGGTCGATACCTCTGCTGGTGGACTATTAGTCTATGGGTGTACCATCCGCAGAGTAGTCAGTGCTTCGGCACTAACGTGGTTTATTAGATATATTTATATTTAAAATGTCTAGTTCCTACATTATGTAATGTACTAAAACTAAGGTCAATCCTGTTTAGGTCCTTTGGTTTCCGTGCTCCTAAAGTCTTTAAAATATGTTAATTTCCAATTTTCTGTCTATGAACACATTTGATGAAGGTTATTCTAGAAACGCGTCGTCATCAAGAAGGTCATGAATTTATTTTTATTGCAAATATGTTATCTTGTATCCCTCTTGTTAGAAGTTTAATTTGTTCATATTGGTTAACAGAAGTCCTATTAGAAACAGGAACTGCTGTTTGCCCTTTGCGAGCACCTGGATTCACTGTTTATTTATTTATTTATTTATTTATTTATTTATTTTTATTTTATTATTATTATTTTGTTTGTTTCATTACTTTTTTTCTGTTTTGTTTGGGTTTTTTTTATTGTGAGAGAGAGTTCTTTTTAGTGTTCTGTTTTATTTGTCATCATTATATGCCTTGTACTCCATGTAGCCAGTGTCTCTGGATTGTCTATTCTTAATTGTCCATTCAGTTTACTCAAACGTTTATTTCAAATGCTAAAAGTCAGATTGTATATCTACGTTTTCATAAGAGGTTAAACATTTACCAGTTTGGAAGAAAACATCAGGAATCTTAATTCTATTTACGCTTGTGTATATTATATCTATGTAAGTAGAATACTATAAATACTATGTTCAAACATAATTAGATTTCCGTTCACATTTAATATATCTTTAGAACTGTATCGATATAATTACGTTCATAGTAAAACATATAATTTTAATGTGTACGAAAGTGTTGTCTAGTATTGTTCCGTAACCATAGGGTTGATGTTATCAATTTTCTTTATATATATATATATATATATATATATATAACAAGTGTGGACACAGAAATGTGCTGTCCAAAAGGCAAGTGTGGATGTCAATATTTCATATTATTAACTTTAAAAAAAAACAATTTCATGGACACAGGGGTCCTGGATTTTTTTAATAAAAAACTAATCCTGGATTATTATTTTTGCTTAAAGTCCGGTCCTGTGTTTTTATTTCAAGTTTTCATCATAGATCCCATCCCCCTACCAAGGGATATAAAATTGTATCATTAATAATAAATTAATAAATAATAAATTCAGATTTTCTATTTAAAATAAATCTCATTTACAAAACCACTGATATTTGTTAAATTTTTAATGCTGATTTAAGCTTTAGTGGCAGCAAATTTTTATTTTTCTCTTTAAATTGTCGTAACATAACATTTATTTAACTGTACAATTCACAAATAAAATTCACCCCCCCCCCCCCTCCCCTTTTCCCCTTTTTTCTTGCTTAAATCAATGATCAACAATATTCCAGAATCAAACAAATGAATAAATATAACATAGATTTCTTTTACATGCATCTTTTTACCATGCGGAGTCCGTGTGTTTTAAATCGGTCATCCAATCAGGACGCTCATTATTCTTGTCCAAGATAAAAGTACATCGCTAAAATTACCTGTGGGTGTTTCCCCACTTCAACTCGTAAATTTACATAGAAATCGGAGATATTTCGTCATAAAACTTCACACATGGTTTTATCTATCATATTTCTTGAAGACAAACATAACATTTTATTGCATTTATCAATATTTTATGAGTATTAACAGTTTTTTCAACACTGTATCTGTTTCTCGATACAGCCGCAACTTCAACTCGTAAATTTACATAGAAATCGGAGATATTTCGTCATAAAAATTCACACATGGTTTTGCTTATCATATTTCTTGAAGACAAACATAAAATTGTATTGCATTTATCAATATTTTATGAGTATCAACAGTTTTTTCAACACCATATATGTTTCTCGATACAGCCGCCCGATTACAGTGACCCGTGACCTACTTTAGCACGTTCTACCAGTTTTTTTCTTAATAATGTTGTTTAAACATACGAGATATATAAAGTGACTAGTCATTCCCTATTATGTCTTGCGATGGCCTTGTGTACTTTTTATTAAATATTTAAATAATGGTTGATGCCATCGGCTCTCTTTAATAGTACTAAAAACTACTGCCTCACGAAGATTATATATATTAGGCACAATGTTCAATATTAGGTCGTTCTCTATAATAACGCTGTTCGCCAGTATATATTCGAGGGTTCCTTATGCATTTTACTTACATGTGAAAAACGATGGCATCAAGTTCGATAGTACTCATGATCACTGAGGGATGAACTTTATAGGAAGAAGAAGAAAACATTTAGTAGCCGCCTCCATCATTTCACAAAGAGAGGAGGTTTTCACCCATAAACTAAATTAACACCGTCACTTTTTATTGAAGTGCTTGTACCAAGCCATGAAACCGAGTAGTCATATATATGTTTGTTTGGAATCTCGTTTTCCCTCTCTCTGCGATTTTCCGTTTGAATATTGGAACTGTTTTTACATTGCGAATGTCTTGTCTTTTATTTTATTATGTCCATTTTGTCATTTTCTATAAGCAAGTAATGGATAAAGACAGTGATGATAATCCCATCAAATACACTAACGTTTCTTCAAAATTACACATCCTTAGAAGATAATGCTAAATGTTATGAATTTCTAGGTCCTGGCTTGCAAGAAGTACAAACATGTGGTAGGGTGACCAATAATGGGATCAATACCCCGCACTCTATGGTTGCTATGACGTTCTCATATCAACCACAGCAACTTATAGTGGAAACCTCACATGTCAAAACAAAAAGAATACAATGTCAGACGTTGGTGGAATTTTCAGTCAAGAGACACAAACACGTGACGGCAAGAAAATTCAGCAATCAATCAAATACATTTACAACGAAATGATATTAACAGTGTCAATTGCTCTCGCTCACAGTTCTGATAGTAATTCGTGTGTCCACGCCACGATACAGCTGAAATATTGCTAAAGTTGGCTTCAAACACCAATTAATCATTCGCGGCGTTCTATATTTTAACCATTAATTTAGCTTTGCATTATTACGTTCTTGTCAATAAATATATTCGAAATTTCTTTAGCGAAGTGAAATATACAATACACTGTATCTATCGCAATTAACCAGCGAACAAAATAATCTGATATTATTGGTGGCTTAGATAAGATATCAAGTTTCAAATCAATTCCGTAGTGTGATGTGAAGTCATGACTTGTCTGATAAAAAAAACAATTTTATGAATTATTTTTGTCATGATATGCACTTTTATCAGTTGATGTCTGATTCTAGAATTAGTTGGCATCTAAAAACAATGCAATTCCATCTCCACAGTCCCAGTAGTGCTATGTGTTATATTTTTATTTTGTTCTTCCGTAAGCGAGAATCGAACGAACACCATGGGGCCATTGCAAATTAGACATTGCAGCGGCTATTCGCTTACCATAATGAAGAATCGTTTAGTTCACATGCGAGTGCCCATAATAGAAAAAATATATAATATAGGACTAGCAATCCAAACCAAGAAACACCTCTCTACAGACAAAGGGAAGACTACTAGATACGAAAACAGGAAACAGATGCACCCTGTGCTTGCAATTGGTAGTATTTGTATTCTATCTATCCCTACAGTATGCATTAGATTCACACAAAACTATGTTCACGACCCCTCTCAAAACTGCTTCCCTTGTATAACTCGTGTTGGGATAATCTCGTTGCAAATCGAATTAAAATCAATGCAAGCTTACTGTAATCTGCTTGTATATTTCCTATAACACATTTTTAAAACTAAGGTACTCCTCCCTCAGGTATAGGTGACATTAACTAAGGTTCTCCTCCCTCGGGTATAGGTGACCATAGTCGATTTTGACTATCCTGTTTAGGCCCTTTGGTTTTAAATTATTTGGCTTTTCAAACTTTCGATATTTGGCGTACCTAATGAAGATTATTCCAGAAACACATCGTGCGGAGTAAATTTGATATCTACGTTTTTATTTCAAGCTGTTGGTATTTAGAATGATGACACAGATAACCGTTCATTAGCAAACAGAATGATATCCTTCATAAAACACCTGTCTAACCTTTATTAAAAGTATGTTGAGTAAATCGTGGATAAACACAAATCTGCTTTGTGTTCCTCTGGCAATTCAATCTTCTGTCACTATACTGGATACCTAAATTTCACGAGTGTCATTACAAACAAAGCTATTTCGCTGGGTCTGCCAAAAGTTCAACAATACACCTTAAAATTATTAACATCTATTCTATCAACAGTCCAAAGCGGGTTTCAGAGTTGCGGTGATACTAGCAACCCAGTGGTGTGAATCAGATATGGATTCTGAAAATTCCTCTTAGATCTGTAAGAGTTCATACAAGTAAAATAATTTTCATTATGCAATGACATTAAAATATATGATTTCGCTACCCTTTACACAACTATTCCCCACTCTAAGCTCAATGAGCGATTAAAATAATTTGTTCAACTTTGTTTCATGGAAAAGAATAACCAACGTAGATACAAATATCTTGTCTTAAGAAGGGAGGACAAATCGTTTTTATAAAATAAAATCGCTCTGAATCTCGCATAAAGTTCTCTTAATATGACATCATCTACTTCACACCTAGACATTGACAATGAGGGCCATTTAAGAACGAAATTTTACCAGATGATTTTAATTTTCCCATTGTGAATTTTACATTTATATGTAGTAACATGCAGGCAGCTTCTCCGTGTGGAATATATATTTTCAGGTTGATACGGTTTTCAAGACCTTGTGGTTCCTGTCAGGATTTCCTTTATAGATGATTGCTGCTAACGAGGAAACTACTGAACCTCTATTAATGTTGATTGACAGCCTTTACATGGTCAAATCGACGTTAATTTGTAACTCAATGCATGACAGTTTTTTGTGGAATTTTGAAAGGTTCTGATGTTCTGTTCTTTAATTACTTTGTCATTGCTTTATGTTTTTCCAGTCTTTTGTCTTTATATCCAAACAGTAATCAAAAAACATGCCAACACCATTGATATCTGATACATAATTTTTACAAAGTCAATCCATGAGTATTGACATTGTAATTAGAGTAATTTGATGAGACCATGAAAATATTTAAGTACCACAATATTATTTTACCAATCTCTACCGAAATAACAACGCTAATCCAAAGCCGATGTTTCCTAACTATAGCTCGAGTTCAATATCACGCCTATAAGATTTTATAATTTAAATCCTATATCTGAGAAGATGATGAAACATATGATCTTGCTACATAATACATTTCTCTGACGTCACACTATTGTTCGAACAGTGGATTATTTTTAAGAATCTACAGTTTATTCATTTGTTCTTGAATATAAAAACTTTAACCTTTTACTGTTTTAGGCTTAAAAACGTGATATACATATTTAGGGACTTTCAGGTATCGAACCACTGCTGGGCTTTTTAATGTCTACTTTGGCTTTCAAAACTTCCATCTAACTACTCGGCTACTGTGACCACACTACTATACTCTATAATTAGTATATATGACTCTTGATAGTAAGTTTTGTTAAACAAAATATCAACAATTTGTTTAAAGGCAATCAGAATTGAATTTTTTTGTTTATATTAAAAGTTGCCAATATTCGATGTTTTATACTAATAAAATGGTCTGAGCAAAAAGCCAGGTTTAAAAAATATGCTATAATGTCGTAATTAGTGAAAAAAATTCGAATGTCTGTTGGTGAAATCGCCATTAACACGACCTAATTATAAGTCGGTTGCTGTTCCGAAGTTTGCCGGACACTGATAACTGCTATAAATAACCAGGAAGCATGTTGCATGTAAATTCGTTAGAATTAATATAATTTAAGAAATATATCTATGAAATTGGATCCCGAGGTAATCAGTTAATATTATATAATGTTATTTAGTAAAAATAACACTTACAATCGGAAATACGTGATGAAATCAAAATAGACAAAGCCAAACTCTGCAAAGGGGCCCGATAAAGGGAAAATTGTAAACAAAGTATATTACATATTATTGACAACACTTGAATTGTTTTGATTATATTTTTTCTTAGAAAAAAACAGACATGAAGTTCATTATTTTAGTCTCTAATTTAAAAGAGACATCACCTAGCGTTTTCTCCTGAAAAAAAAGAATATATAAAAAAACGATGATGCAATTCTACTGTCAAAATACGATTCGGCCGTAAAAAAATACTAAATTATGATTACCGTATACGTGTTGAAAAATGTAGTAGGTCGGTATAACACTTTTTTTTAATTTTTACACAAAGCTTGCTAAATCCTCAATGTTTTTGTTCTTCCACGATTCGATTTGAGCACGTGTTCTTCATCAACAAACAATTTAACAAATTCGCACATGCGCAAACGCCTTCCCGAATGAGTTCACTGTCATGTCGTATTAATATTGCGCGGGTCAACATTGAAATTTTACTGGATACAAGATAATCAAACAGCGACGTATTTCCTTCGTTCTAGGCTATTTACGTATGATATTATGAAAAATTTCAACTGCAATTAGTATAAAAAATCGAATATTGGTAACTTTTAATAAAAAAAAATAAAAATTCTGACAGCCTGTATGCTTTTAAAAAAGCAATTGATCAATATATACAAGACACGATACAAGTATTTCAGATCTGACATAATCTATGTTCAGAACTGACGAGTATGTGAACCTTTAAAATGTATTCTCGCAATACAAAAACAACTAACGAACCGACCGCAAGTAATAATAAATCAGACAGACCACAGGTGAACATTTGGGACACTTGAAGGACCTTGAAATATCTAAATATAAACGAGATTCGAAAGCACGAATGCCGATAAAATGTTGTTGTTTAATTTTTGTTAATTGTGGCTTATTCAGCTTTCTGAACATTAAAAAGGTAAAAATATGAAATGAAAACATTGTTGCAGATGGAAATGTATTATGTAATAGAATACACTCCAACTTCTCCATTACCTATCTGAATTAAAACCAAGGCCATTTCAGTCTATAAACAGATTTTCGTTCACGGGGTGATAAATTGTGTTGGTCTGATGGGTAGTTTGTTATAATTATACAACCATAACATATAGAGAAAAATAAAAAAGGACATCATTACCCAACTGGTTCAAACAACAGAAATGAAACATAAATCACATATGAAGGGCCAAGTAAAACCAGCCATGGTCACAATATCAATAGAGAAAACAACATCAGCCAAAAATAAGGAATAATGGTGTTGTAATTGAAGAGTCACCGGCGTCAAATATTAAATTCACGCCATCGACTCTTCTAATACAAGACTGGTATTTCTATTCTAATGCAAGACAAACATAGTTCAACTTAAATTAAAAAAAGATCTAAAAAAAAATTATAATTATTATTATAATAGTAATAATAATAATAAAAATAAAATGCCTCGAAATAATGTAAATAACTTTGTAAAAAGGTGTGACATAATATGAACATTTACATGATAGAACGTAAACACTATAATGTGATATTTCGGATATAATACAACAAGAAATTATTTTATTGACAGGCGATGTTTTCATATTCAATCATAGACATATTGTATTAATTGACATGTTGTGTTTCAAGGGTTAGGGTTATGGTAGTTAACGTCACTTTGAACAATGTTTCATTTATATTATGGCTTTCAGTTTTATTGGTGGAGGAAACCGGAGTACCCACAGAAACCCATCGACCTGTCGCAAGTCACTGACAAACTATAATGTTGTATTAAATACACCTCGCCATGAGCTGGATTCGAATTTTAGTGATGATATGCACTGATTGCACATGTAGTTGTAAATCCAACTACCATACGATTATGACCTAGACGGCACCCTGGATTTCAAGAATTTAACATGGCGGTGCATTCACACTACAATTTGTTACGACATGTCAACTGTGGATTTGTCGGTAAACAATAGCAGCCAATGAAGAAACGTGTAACAAAATGAGAAAGTTGATATATTTTTGTATTAAGCTACGTTTCCATTTATCTAAAATTCCTCAAACATTACAGGTTACTTTGGTGATAGAGGGTTGGGTTTATGGTGTTTAACCCGACTTTCAACAATATGTCTGGCATATCGTGGCGGTCAGTTTAATTGGTGGTGGAAACCAGAGAAAACCACTGACCTGTCACAAGTCACTGACAAACTTTATGACATAATATTGTATCTAGTACACCTCCCATGAGCGGAATTCGAACTCACAAATCAGTAGTGATAGGCACTGATTACACAGGTAGTTGTAAATCCAACTACCATCCTACCACGACCACGACGTCTTCAGTGGTTATAGAGGACAGTGTTGACTTTAAATGGTCTCAGAACCTCTCTCTGTTTACTATATTCTCAACCCACAGAATAGCGGATTGCAATCATCTTTGTACTCAAGAGGGGACAATAAAAACAAATAATGCCACTTAAATTTTGTGATATCAAAGATCATGCAAGTTCATTTTGGTCTTAAAATAAAATGAAAAGCAAAAAATACCTAGAGGACCGTGCTGACCTTAAATGACATTAGAACCTGTTTACCAGATTATCTACCCTGCAGAAATACGGATTACGATTAACTTTATATGTTGATACCTTGCACCATAGAGAGAACAATAAAAACGAATAATTACAAATAATTTACATGCGATTAAATCTCATGTCAGTTCATGTTGATCGTAAAATAAAATGATAAACAAAGCAAATATACCAGACCGTCAGAACAGTTCTAAAATGAAACACAAAAATACCACACCGTCAGAACAGTTCTAAAATGAAACACAAAAATACACCGTCAGAACAGTTCTAAAATGAAACACAAAAATACCACACCGTCAGAACAGTTCTAAAATGAAACACAAAAATACCACACCGTCAGAACAGTTCTAAAATGAAACACAAAAATACACCGTCAGAACAGTTCTAAAATGAAACACAAAAATTACACACCGTCAGAACAGTTCTAAAATGAAACACAAAAATACCACACCGTCAGAACAGTTCTAAAATGAAACACAAAAATTACACACCGTCAGAACAGTTCTAAAATGAAACACAAAAATACCACACCGTCAGAACAGATCTAAAATGAAACACAAAAATACCACACCGTCAGAACAGTTCTAAAATGAAACACAAAAATTACACACCGTCAGAACAGTTCTAAAATGAAACACAAAAATACCACACCGTCAGAACAGTTCTAAAATGAAACACAAAAATACCACACCGTCAGAACAGTTCTAAAATGAAACACAAAAATTACACACCGTCAGAACAGTTCTAAAATGAAACACAAAAATACCACACCGTCAGAACAGTTCTAATATGAAACACAAAAATACCACACCGTCAGAACAGTTCTAAAATGAAACACAAAAATACCACACCGTCAGAACAGTTCTAAAATGAAACACAAAAATACCACACCGTCAGAACATGTCTAAAATGAAACACAAAATACCACACCGTCAGAACAGCTCTAAAATGAAACAAAAATACCACACCGTCAGAACAGTTCTAAAATGAAACACAAAAATACCACACCGTCAGAACAGTTCTAAAATGAAACACAAAAATACCACACCGTCAGAACAGTTCTAAAATGAAACACAAAAATACCACACCGTCATAACAGTTCTAAAATGAAACACAAAAATACCACACCGTCAGAACAGTTCTAAAATGAAACACAAAAATACCACACCGTCAGAACAGTTCTAGAATTAAACAAAAATACCACACCTTCAGAACAGTTCTAAAATGAAACAAAAATACCACACCGTCAGAACAGTTCTAAAATGAAACACAAAAATACCACACCGTCAGAACAGTTCTAAAATGAAACACAAAAAATACACACCGTCAGAACAGTTCTAAAATGAAACACAAAAATACCACACCGTCAGAACAGTTCTAAAACGAAACACAAAAATACCACACCGTCAGAACAGTTCTAAAATGAAACACAAAAATTACACACCGTCAGAACAGTTCTAAAATTAAACACAAAAATACCACACCGTCAGAACAGTTCTAAAATGAAACACAAAAATTACACACCGTCAGAACAGTTCTAAAATGAAACACAAAAATACCACACCGTCAGAACAGTTCTAAAATGAAACACAAAAATACCACACAGTCAGAACAGTTCTAAAATGAAACACAAAAATTACACACCGTCAGAACAGTTCTAAAATGAAACACAAAAATACCACACCTTCAGAACAGTTCTAATATGAAACACAAAAATACCACACCGTCAGAACAGTTCTAATATGAAACACAAAAATACCACACCGTCAGAACAGTTCTAAAATGAAACACAAAAATACCACACCGTCAGAACAGTTCTAAAATGAAACACAAAAATACCACACCGTCATAACAGTTCTAAAATGAAACACAAAAATACCACACCGTCAGAACAGTTCTAAAATGAAACACAAAAATACCACACCGTCAGAACAGTTCTAGAATTAAACAAAAATACCACACCTTCAGAACAGTTCTAAAATGAAACAAAAATACCACACCGTCAGAACAGTTCTAAAATGAAACACAAAAATACCACACCGTCAGAACAGTTCTAAAATGAAACACAAAAAATACACACCGTCAGAACAGTTCTAAAATTAAACACAAAAATACCACACCGTCAGAACAGTTCTAAAATGAAACACAAAAATACCACACCGTCAGAACAGTTCTAAAATGAAACACAAAAATTACACACCGTCAGAACAGTTCTAAAATTAAACACAAAAATACCACACCGTCAGAACAGTTTTAAAATGAAACACAAAAATTACACACCGTCAGAACAGTTCTAAAATGAAACACAAAAATACCACACCGTCAGAACAGTTCTAAAATGAAACACAAAAATACCACACAGTCAGAACAGTTCTAAAATGAAACACAAAAATTACACACCGTCAGAACAGTTCTAAAATGAAACACAAAAATACCACACCATCAGAACAGTTCTAATATGAAACACAAAAATACCACACCGTCAGAACAGTTCTAATATGAAACACAAAAATACCACACCGTCAGAACAGTTCTAAAATGAAACACAAAAATACCACACCGTCAGAACAATTCTAAAATGAAACACAAAAATACCACACCGTCAGAACAGTTCTAAAATGAAACACAAAATACCACACCGTCAGAACAGTTCTAAAATGAAACAAAAATACCACACCGTCAGAACAGTTCTAAAATGAAACACAAAAATGCCACACCGTCAGAACAGTTCTAAAATGAAACACAAAAATACCACACCGTCAGAACAGTTCTAAAATGAAACACAAAAATACCACACCGTCATAACAGTTCTAAAATGAAACACAAAAATACCACACCGTCAGAACAGTTCTAAAATGAAACACAAAAATACCACACCGTCAGAACAGTTCTAGAATTAAACAAAAATACCACACCTTCAGAACAGTTCTAAAATGAAACAAAAATACCACACCGTCATAACAGTTCTAAAATGAAACACAAAAATACCACACCGTCAGAACAGTTCTAAAATGAAACACAAAAATTACACACCGTCAGAACAGTTCTAAAATTAAAAACAAAAATACCACACCGTCAGAACAGTTCTAAAATGAAACACAAAAATACCACACCGTCAGAACAGTTCTAACATGAAACACAAAAATACCACACCGTCAGAACAGATCTAAAATGAAACACAAAAATACCACACCGTCAGAACAGTTCTAAAATGAAACACAAAAATTACACACCGTCAGAACAGTTCTAAAATGAAACACAAAAATACCACACCGTCAGAACAGTTCTAATATGAAACACAAAAATACCACACCGTCAGAACAGTTCTAATATGAAACACAAAAATACCACACCGTCAGAACAGTTCTAAAATGAAACACAAAAATACCACACCGTCAGAACAATTCTAAAATGAAACACAAAAATACCACACCGTCAGAACAGTTCTAAAATGAAACACAAAATACCACACCGTCAGAACAGTTCTAAAATGAAACAAAAATACCACACCGTCAGAACAGTTCTAAAATGAAACACAAAAATGCCACACCGTCAGAACAGTTCTAAAATGAAACACAAAAATACCACACCGTCAGAACAGTTCTAAAATGAAACACAAAAATACCACACCGTCATAACAGTTCTAAAATGAAACACAAAAATACCACACC
Source organism: Bathymodiolus brooksi (assembly GCA_963680875.1). Classification (NCBI taxonomy): domain Eukaryota; kingdom Metazoa; phylum Mollusca; class Bivalvia; order Mytilida; family Modiolidae; genus Bathymodiolus; species Bathymodiolus brooksi. The sequence goes on from OY804575.1 coordinate 64,671,771, forward strand.
GTCAGAACAGTTCTAAAATGAAACACAAAAATACCACACCGTCAGAACAGTTCTAGAATTAAACAAAAATACCACACCTTCAGAACAGTTCTAAAATGAAACAAAAATACCACACCGTCATAACAGTTCTAAAATGAAACACAAAAATACCACACCGTCAGAACAGTTCTAAAATGAAACACAAAAATTACACACCGTCAGAACAGTTCTAAAATTAAAAACAAAAATACCACACCGTCAGAACAGTTCTAAAATGAAACACAAAAATACCACACCGTCAGAACAGTTCTAACATGAAACACAAAAATACCACACCGTCAGAACAGATCTAAAATGAAACACAAAAATACCACACCGTCAGAACAGTTCTAAAATGAAACACAAAAATTACACACCGTCAGAACAGTTCTAAAATGAAACACAAAAATACCACACCGTCAGAACAGTTCTAAAATGAAACACAAAAATACCACACCGTCAGAACAGTTCTAAAATGAAACACAAAAATACCACACCGTCAGAACAGTTCTAAAATGAAACACAAAAATACCACACCGTCAGAACAGTTCTAATATGAAACACAAAAATACCACACCGTCAGAACAGTTCTAATATGAAACACAAAAATACCACACCGTCAGAACAGCTCTAAAATGAAACACAAAAATACCACACCGTCAGAACAGTTCTAAAATGAAACACAAAAATACCACACCGTCAGAACAGTTCTAAAATGAAACACAAAATACCACACCGTCAGAACAGCTCTAAAATGAAACAAAAATACCACACCGTCAGAACAGTTCTAAAATTAAACACAAAAATACCACACCGTCAGAACAGTTCTAAAATGAAACACAAAAATACCACACCGTCAGAACAGTTCTAAAATGAAACACAAAAATACCACACCGTCAGAACAGTTCTAATATGAAACACAAAAATACCACACCGTCAGAACAGTTCTAAAATGAAACACAAAAATACCACACTGTCAGAACAGTTCTAATATGAAACACAAAAATACCACACCGTCAGAACAGTTCTAACATGAAACACAAAAATACCACACCGTCAGAACAGTTCTAATATGAAACACAAAAATACCACACCGTCAGAACAGTTCTAATATGAAACACAAAAATACCACACCGTCAGAACAGTTCTAAAATGAAACACAAAAATACCACACTGTCAGAACAGTTCTAATATGAAACACAAAAATACCACACCGTCAGAACAGTTCTAACATGAAACACAAAAATACCACACCGTCAGAACAGTTCTAATATGAAACACAAAAATACCACACCGTCAGAACAGTTCTAAAATGAAACAAAAATACCACACCGTCAGAACAGCTCTAAAATGAAACAAAAATACCACACCGTCAGAACAGTTCTAAAATGAAACACAAAAATACCACACCGTCAGAACAGTTCTAAAATGAAACACAAAAATTACACACCGTCATAACAGTTCTAAAATGAAACACAAAAATACCATACCGACCGTCAGAACAGTTTTAAAATGAAACACAAAAATACCACACCGTCAGAACAGTTCTAAAATGAAACACAAAAATACCACACCGTCAGAACAGTTCTAATATGAAACACAAAAATACCACACCGTCAGAACAGTTCTAATATGAAACACAAAAATACCACACCGTCAGAACAGTTCTAAAATGAAACACAAAAATACCACACCGTCAGAACAGTTCTAAAATGAAACACAAAAATACCACACCGTCAGAACAGTTCTAAAATGAAACACAAAAATACCACACCGTCAGAACAGTTCTAAAATGAAACACAAAATACCACACCGTCAGAACAGCTCTAAAATGAAACAAAAATACCACACCGTCAGAACAGTTCTAAAATTAAACACAAAAATACCACACCGTCAGAACAGTTCTAAAATGAAACACAAAAATACCACACCGTCAGAACAGTTCTAAAATGAAACACAAAAATACCACACCGTCATAACAGTTCTAAAATGAAACACAAAAATACCACACCGTCAGAACAGCTCTAAAATGAAACACAAAAATACCACACCGTCAGAACAGTTCTAAAATGAAACAAAAATACCACACCGTCAGAACAGTTCTAAAATGAAACACAAAAATACCACACCGTCAGAACAGTTCTAAAATGAAACACAAAAATTACACACCGTCAGAACAGTTCTAAAATTAAACACAAAAATACCACACCGTCAGAACAGTTCTAAAATGAAACACAAAAATACCACACCGTCAGAACAGTTCTAAAATGAAACACAAAAATTACACACCGTCAGAACAGTTCTAAAATTAAACACAAAAATACCACACCGTCAGAACAGTTCTAAAATGAAACACAAAAATACCACACCGTCAGAACAGTTCTAAAATGAAACACAAAAATACCACACCGTCAGAACAGTTCTAATATGAAACACAAAAATACCACACCGTCAGAACAGTTCTAATATGAAACACAAAAATACCACACCGTCAGAACAGTTCTAAAATGAAACACAAAAATACCACACCGTCAGAACAGTTCTAAAATGAAACACAAAAATACCACACCGTCAGAACAGTTCTAAAATGAAACACAAAAATACCACACCGTCAGAACAGTTTTAATATGAAACACAAAAATACCACACCGTCAGAACAGTTCTAATATGAAACACAAAAATACCACACCGTCAGAACAGTTCTAAAATGAAACACAAAAATACCACACCGTCAGAACAGTTCTAAAATGAAACACAAAAATACCACACCGTCAGAACAGTTCTAAAATGAAACACAAAATACCACACCGTCAGAACAGCTCTAAAATGAAACAAAAATACCACACCGTCAGAACAGTTCTAAAATTAAACACAAAAATACCACACCGTCAGAACAGTTCTAAAATGAAACACAAAAATACCACACCGTCAGAACAGTTCTAAAATGAAACACAAAAATACCACACCGTCATAACAGTTCTAAAATGAAACACAAAAATACCACACCGTCAGAACAGCTCTAAAATGAAACACAAAAATACCACACCGTCAGAACAGTTCTAAAATGAAACAAAAATACCACACCGTCAGAACAGTTCTAAAATGAAACACAAAAATACCACACCGTCAGAACAGTTCTAAAATGAAACACAAAAATTACACACCGTCAGAACAGTTCTAAAATTAAACACAAAAATACCACACCGTCAGAACAGTTCTAAAATGAAACACAAAAATACCACACCGTCAGAACAGTTCTAAAATGAAACACAAAAATTACACACCGTCAGAACAGTTCTAAAATTAAACACAAAAATACCACACCGTCAGAACAGTTCTAAAATGAAACACAAAAATACCACACCGTCAGAACAGTTCTAAAATGAAACACAAAAATACCACACCGTCAGAACAGTTCTAATATGAAACACAAAAATACCACACCGTCAGAACAGTTCTAATATGAAACACAAAAATACCACACCGTCAGAACAGTTCTAAAATGAAACACAAAAATACCACACCGTCAGAACAGTTCTAAAATGAAACACAAAAATACCACACCGTCAGAACAGTTCTAAAATGAAACACAAAAATACCACACCGTCAGAACAGTTTTAATATGAAACACAAAAATACCACACCGTCAGAACAGTTCTAATATGAAACACAAAAATACCACACCGTCAGAACAGTTCTAAAATGAAACACAAAAATACCACACCGTCAGAACAGTTCTAATATGAAACACAAAAATACCACACCGTCAGAACAGTTCTAAAATGAAACACAAAAATACCACACCGTCAGAACAATTCTAAAATGAAACACAAAAATACCACACCGTCAGAACAGTTCTAAAATGAAACACAAAATACCACACCGTCAGAACAGTTCTAAAATGAAACAAAAATACCACACCGTCAGAACAGTTCTAAAATGAAACACAAAAATGCCACCCCGTCAGAACAGTTCTAAAATGAAACACAAAAATACCACACCGTCAGAACAGTTCTAAAATGAAACACAAAAATACCACACGTCATAACAGTTCTAAAATGAAACACAAAAATACCACACCGTCAGAACAGTTCTAAAATGAAACACAAAAATACCACACCGTCAGAACAGTTCTAGAATTAAACAAAAATACCACACCTTCAGAACAGTTCTAAAATGAAACAAAAATACCACACCGTCATAACAGTTCTAAAATGAAACACAGAATACCACACCGTCAGAACAGTTCTAAAATGAAACACAAAAATTACACACCGTCAGAACAGTTCTAAAATGAAACACAAAAATACCACACCGTCAGAACAGTTCTAACATGAAACACAAAATACCACACCGTCAGAACAGATCTAAAATGAAACACAAAAATACCACACCGTCAGAACAGTTCTAAAATGAAACACAAAAATTACACACTGTCAGAACAGTTCTAAAATGAAACACAAAAATACCACACCGTCAGAACAGTTCTAAAATGAAACACAAAAATACCACACCGTCAGAACAGTTCTAAAATGAAACACAAAAATACCACACCGTCAGAACAGTTCTAAAATGAAACACAAAAATACCACACCGTCAGAACAGTTCTAATATGAAACACAAAAATACCACACCGTCAGAACAGTTCTAATATGAAACACAAAAATACCACACCGTCAGAACAGCTCTAAAATGAAACACAAAAATACCACACCGTCAGAACAGTTCTAAAATGAAACACAAAAATACCACACCGTCAGAACAGTTCTAAAATGAAACACAAAATACCACACCGTCAGAACAGCTCTAAAATGAAACAAAAATACCACACCGTCAGAACAGTTCTAAAATTAAACACAAAAATACCACACCGTCAGAACAGTTCTAAAATGAAACACAAAAATACCACACCGTCAGAACAGTTCTAAAATGAAACACAAAAATACCACACCGTCATAACAGTTCTATAATGAAACACAAAAATACCACACCGTCAGAACAGTTCTAAAATGAAACACAAAAATACCACACCGTCAGAACAGTTCTAAAATGAAACAAAAATACCACACCGTCAGAACAGTTCTAAAATGAAACACAAAAATACCACACCGTCAGAACAGTTCTAAAATGAAACACAAAAATACCACACCGTCAGAACAGTTCTAAAATGAAACACAAAAATACCACACCGTCAGAACAGTTCTAAAATGAAACACAAAAATTACACACCGTCAAAACAGTTCTAAAATTAAGCACAAAAATACCACACCGTCAGAACAGTTCTAAAATGAAACACAAAAATACCACACCGTCAGAACAGTTCTAAAATGAAACACAAAAATACCACACCGTCAGAACAGTTCTAATATGAAACACAAAAATACCACACCGTCAGAACAGTTCTAATATGAAACACAAAAATACCACACCGTCAGAACAGTTCTAAAATGAAACACAAAAATACCACACCTTCAGAACAGTTCTAATATGAAACACAAAAATACCACACCGTCAGAACAGTTCTAACATGAAACACAAAAATACCACACCGTCAGAACAGTTCTAATATGAAACACAAAAATACCACACCGTCAGAACAGTTCTAAAATGAAACAAAAATACCACACCGTCAGAACAGCTCTAAAATGAAACAAAAATACCACACCGTCAGAACAGTTCTAAAATGAAACACAAAAATATCACACCGTCAGAACAGTTCTAAAATGAAACACAAAAATTACACACCGTCATAACAGTTCTAAAATGAAACACAAAAATACCATACCGACCGTCAGAACAGTTCTAAAATGAAACACAAAAATACCACACCGTCAGAACAGTTCTAAAATGAAACACAAAAATACCACACCGTCAGAACAGTTCTAATATGAAACACAAAAATACCACACCGTCAGAACAGTTCTAATATGAAACACAAAAATACCACACCGTCAGAACAGTTCTAAAATGAAACACAAAAATACCACACCGTCAGAACAGTTCTAAAATGAAACACAAAAATACCACACCGTCAGAACAGTTCTAAAATGAAACACAAATATACCACACCGTCAGAACAGTTCTAAAATGAAACACAAAATACCACACCGTCAGAACAGCTCTAAAATGAAACAAAAATACCACACCGTCAGAACAGTTCTAAAATGAAACACAAAAATACCACACCGTCAGAACAGTTCTAAAATGAAACACAAAAATACCACACCGTCAGAACAGTTCTAAAATGAAACACAAAAATACCACACCGTCATAACAGTTCTAAAATGAAACACAAAAATACCACACCGTCAGAACAGTTCTAAAATGAAACACAAAAATACCACACCGTCAGAACAGTTCTAAAATGAAACAAAAATACCACACCGTCAGAACAGTTCTAAAATGAAACACAAAAATACCACACCGTCAGAACAGTTCTAAAATGAAACACAAAAATACCACACCGTCAGAACAGTTCTAAAATTAAACACAAAAATACCACACCGTCAGAACAGTTCTAAAATGAAACACAAAAATACCACACCGTCAGAACAGTTCTAAAATGAAACACAAAAATTACACACCGTCAGAACAGTTCTAAAATTAAACACAAAAATACCACACCGTCAGAACAGTTCTAAAATGAAACACAAAAATACCACACCGTCAGAACAGTTCTAAAATGAAACACAAAAATACCACACCGTCAGAACAGTTCTAATATGAAACACAAAAATACCACACCGTCAGAACAGTTCTAATATGAAACACAAAAATACCACACCGTCAGAACAGTTCTAAAATGAAACACAAAAATACCACACCGTCAGAACAGTTCTAAAATGAAACACAAAAATACCACACCGTCAGAACAGTTCTAAAATGAAACACAAAAATACCACACCGTCAGAACAGTTCTAAAATGAAACACAAAAATACCACACCGTCAGAACAGTTTTAATATGAAACACAAAAATACCACACCGTCAGAACAGTTCTAATATGAAACACAAAAATACCACACCGATAGAACAGTTCTAAAATGAAACACAAAAATACCACACCGTCAGAACATGTCTAAAATGAAACACAAAAATACCACACCGTCAGAACAGCTCTAAAATGAAACAAAAATACCACACCGTCAGAACAGTTCTAAAATGAAACAAAAATACCACACCGTCAGAACAGTTCTAAATTGTTAGTTAGAAATCGTAGAAACAGAGACAAAATCGATACTCCTAACATACATATAAATAACAAGCTTACATTCATAGCTTGATACATGCACTTCAATAAAAAAAAAGTGGCAGGGTTAAACTAGCGTTGGGGCCCTAAATTTTCCCCGCTAAGTAAAATGACGAGCTCGTACAAGTGTTTTCCACATGTCATGTGAGTAAAATACCAACTTTTACATATTGTGCAGCATCCGAAATTCGATAGGTCAGTATTTTTAGTGTCGCATTCGGATACTGGTGACGTCATCACCCGGAACTTTTCGGTATAGAACGACCTAGTGTTGACGTCTACCACAAATAAATAAAAATCGCGAACATGTCTTTTAGAGAGGTGAGTAACTTATTTTATTCATCCTAGACTAGAAAAACTATGTTTTCACTAATACCATTTTGATTTGACCGAAACACGTTGATTTTCCTCATGAAAACTTAATTAGAATCCACTGAACTGTCACTGTCTTGATCGTCTGCATCTACGCTAATATATTCTAAAAATAGAACATAGTGGAATCCCTGTCCAAAAATAAAAAGTATGGAAAGCCAAAGGTGTCATATTATGAAATTGTTCAATTGACGTTCAGATGCGTCTTTAAAGAATGGCAACTTACAGAAGTGATAATAAAGTGCTAGCAGTGAAAAACTAATTAAATATATGATTTTTTTGTAAGTTTATGTCTATATGTTTTGTTTTTTTTAAATTATCAACTACAATCAAAGGTCATCTTGAGGCTTCATAAAATATTTCATTTTTCTACATTTCTAACAGTCTGCCATTTTTGAGAGAGAACAAATATTTGAAAAAACATATACTTCACAGACTCAGTATCTTCGAACTTGGTGATTAGTGTCGACATTTTTTGGGGCCGAATGAGTTGAAATTATCTCCCCTATCGAAATTAGGATACGCCATTTTCTTTCAGGTAAAAACAACAACACACTTCATAAGATTGACACCAGTCGAACTGTTTATCGGATGTTTCTTCTTTTTTGTACAGTTAAACAACTATATTAATAATTTAAGTTTATTAAAGTATTTCATACAACAAATCTACGGGATGCGTGACATAAGCCAACAAGTTGTTACGTTATCGAAATTTAGTAACGCCAGGATATAATAAGTTAAGTGGTGTTGTAAGAAACGATGCGTCTTAGTTTTTAACTTTTTACATAGAGTCTGACTTAATTAACGGTTAACTACATCAATGGAATCAATAATCTTGCTCTTTCGAAGTACTTGCTTTCACTCCCTTTGCTATGGTCCAATCCTTGTTTTATGTTTCTCTGCTTTGTCTATAGAATTCAAGGTCGTAGCTCAGGTATTGTAAAATTGAGGCAAATATCGCTTAGAGCTGACATAATTTTAACTATTCGAAATTTAAATAACTTTTTAATTTTGCTTATTTGAATGAAACCATATTTTGGATATACCTCCCATTCTAATGTATTTTATATTTTGATGAACATCATATAATTTAATGTATAAAATTTATCATAGCGTAATATTTTTTTGGGAAAGTTACCTCAGTACATTCAGACTTCATCGTTGGTACCCGATTGATATTCTCCACTCATCATGATAATGAGTGGACGGGATGTCGAAGCGTGATTAACCATGGATTGTCGACGATGTCTTCGCGTCAACGAAACTATTCTCAGATAATTCATTATGGGGTTGAACTCATTTAATATCCGCGCTGTTGTGCTGTTATCACATACATGTGCAGTGCCGAATTTATCATTGTGCTTAAGCACAAGAACCCGTTGGCCAGGGGGGCATCGTCCTGACAAAAAACGCAGTGTACATGTCTGACCTAATATAACGTAATATTTTAACTATTCCTAAATTTCCTGAGCATGTATTCTTGATTGCCTGTGTAGGCCTACCGGGTCTACCTCCTTCAGGGCCCAAGTAAGGGGCCTCATAACTTAACTAGCACAGGGCCTCATTTGTCCTAAATCCGGCACTTTACATGTGATATTATTTCATACTACCTTTTTCCTTAATTCCAGGTAGAGCAGTTGGGTTTACATCATACGATGCTATGTTTGCTTTTAACAGAACTATGGTAGGATAAAGTAGGTGGTTGTAGATGTTTGGTCATTTAAGACTCCTTAAAAGATTGAGTGAGTGTTGTTTAACGCCAAGTTGGCAAATGTTCTGCTATATCATCGATGAAATAATGTCCGCTTTGTACTAGACCAGCTCGCTTATTTGGATTTGTATAATGTTAGCTCACTGACACAACAGTGGGTGGTTAGATACATTATCCCGATTCCGAGTCAACCAGTCTTTGCCCTTACCCCCTAATGCTGCATGATTAGCGGATAAGATCAATGCAGCTATCAATATAAAGTCCCTTTATAAAACGATAGTGTCACTACAGAGGCAGGAAATTTTATAATGTTAATTCAAATGAAAATTCCGCTGACAATTCAATTAGTCTGCACGCTCACTCACAAAAATCAGTGATTTCTTGTTAGTGTCATATTTTCGTAAACCAGGTCGACTTGTATAAAACGAGTTATACATGTGATCTTATGAAGGAAAATGAGTGAGTGAGTGAGTGATTGTTCTTTAACGCCAACACTGAAATGATGATGAGGTCCGCTTAGTTGGATTTGTATAGTGCTAGCTCACTGAAAAAACAGTCCGGAAATAGACATGTCGCACAACTCGGACATATTATCCTGATTCCGAGCAAACCAGTCTTTGTTCTTTCTCGTTAATGCTGCGTGCTTAGCGGAGAAGCAAAAATACCAATTTTATAATTTTTGGTTTGACCCGATCTGGGATCGAATCCACGATCTACCGCACTCCCACAAGCACGCTAACCATTACATCACCGACGGCTTCGTGCTAATATCACTATGACAAAAACAAGATTATAGAACCTACTACCACCTACTACCAATTATATTATATCTTTCTTCTTCGTGTTGTTGTCGCTTGATTATACATCCAATTACAATAGCTTTCATTATTAGAGATATTAAATAAAAATTATACGCTATTATAATTCTCTAGATAGATGTGAAAACGTTTGCACCGAAAAGAAATGACAACAATTTTTGTGTAATTGCCTGATTATTAGAGTTGTAATGACTAAAAAGTCTTAAGTAAGGGAGAGTTCGAGACCGTCAAGTGATTTCAAACAGCACAATTATGACTGAAAGTATCAAAGGGAGAGTTCGAGACCGTCAAATAATTTCAAACGTTAACATAATACGGTTGTTTCGAATCATGTCAATTTCGACAACGTTCCGTCTTTTTCTTGTCTTGACGTCTGAACAAATCGGCAGGCGACTTCCGGTGTTTACGCTATTACTGTGACAACGTCAGCATATCAAAATCGTAGATGCGGTAGATTATAAGTAATTGTAATATGGAGACGCCAAGGAAACCGCTGAATAAATACAGGTGTTCGGTACCCCACTATCTGTCTGATATCAGAAATATATACATAAAGGCAGATCGTTTTCCTTTGATGATGATGACAGCCGCAAATAAAGAAAGAAAACAAAGTTAATTTTAAAGAAGTATTTGTCTCTGCATTGAAGTCTTTGATACAAATAAAATAATTTAATTGATATCTGTCTTTTACAGAAAATGTTAAGATTTTTTTAAGTTGAGGATCGAACGTTAAAACGGCACATATCGATTGGAGTTTTTGTTGCGTACATTGACACCGGAAGTTCAATGCCGATTAGTCCATCGAAATCACGTGATCTGGCGGACGAAAATAACAAAATTTTGACGGAATGGAAATGATTCGAACCAACCGTATTACATTGTATATGAAAATATTTACCCTTTCGTAGGCTATTTCCCGATCATTGAGAAATTTTGTGGAAATAACACTGTCTAATATATTTTAGATAATACTAAGGGGTACAAGTATTACATCACCCTTTTAACAAGTACGGGGGGCGTGTCATGATTATGAAAATAAAAAAGAATCTGTCCAAAATCTAGAACACACTGAGAAGGTCTTATTAGAGAAATGTATTGAATGTTTATCATTTGTCAACTAGAAACAGGACAAACGTATTTATTGACCAACTGTTAAAAATAAAAGTTCATGAGACATGGCTCAGTGTAATTGGCAATATCTGGACGATAATAATTAATTAACTGATGGTATATTAATTGGTATTAATTTCTTATGCATGTTCAATGGACACTGGAGACATGGGTGATCTTTTGAATGTGATTATAATATATGGGTAACCAAAGTGTCTTTTCTAATGTGAACTAATAAATTCTGTGTAATTTTAGCGACACAAGGATGTTCACTTTATTTTCCTGTTGTCAACGATTTTTCGATTCGGTTGGTTTATGGTGTTTAACGCCACTTTGAACAATACTTCAGTTATATCGTAGCGGTCAGTCTTATTGGTGGAGGTACCCGGAGAACACCACAGACCTGTCGCAAGTCACTAACATACTTTATCACATAATATTGTATCGAGTACAGCTCGCCATGAACGGGGTTCGAACTCACAACTTTAGTGGTGATAGGCACTGATTGCACAGGTAGTTGTAAATCCAACTATCATACGATCACGACCGCGACGCCCTCCTTTTCGATTCGGATGAAGCTACTGTACTAAGGATTTCTATCGGTTAAGTTGAAGTCATCACGTCACTTCGAACGTTTACGCTCGCCACCATGACTTGGTTAACTTTTATGGAACATCTGTATCACATGTGACAACGGGTATGTCACGTTTGTCGTAGATATAGTCACAATCCCGTACTCCCTTCTTCTTTTATAACATATCAACGGCACACAAACATACACATTATAATTATATATAAAGAGCAAGATTAGGAATCTGCGTTCACAATAACACTATTACATTCAAAATACAGTAGAACATCAAACACCTGTCATGGCGTCGTTTCTGACGAAATTGGTCACGTTACTAAATAATACCATTTTTCCTCGTTTCACTTTACGTCATCGTTTTTTTGGCATTAGCATAGCGTAAATGATGAATATTAAATCACAGATTTACGTACAGAAATTAAAATAATTACACCTCTCTTTATATATATGCATACCCCTCTAGAGAGGTTCAATTATTTTGTACCTCGCAACCAATGGAGTGTTGCTCCCATCAAATGTGTATTGCTCCGTTTGATTAAATAATGTTCGCATAAATACAATTGTTGCTAGCAATTATTCACTTGGTGTTCTCTTCAAATGAATTATAGAGAACCTGGACGAAATCATTTATTAAAGAGATGTGTAATTAATTTAAACATAGTTTCAATTGTGAAATTTAAATGAATTGAAGAGAGGTTTAAACAATTTACACCTCTCTTTAAATGATTTGATCCGAGGTTTAATAGAGTTTTTTTCTCTCTACATTTAAAGAAATGTGTACTTCTCTAGATTTTTATCTCTCTTTAAATAAATTAGACCACGCTGCAATCCTTTTACACCTCGCAACAAATCATTTGCACTTTGCAACAAATAAATAGAACTATGGAACCCAGCAACAAATAAAAAAAAGTAGATCATATCGCGTTTTGTTTTCTGCCACTGATAGACACAAAGCATCTTCATTCCATACAGGAAATGGTGGTTATTTAATGGAAATATCTTGAAAAATCTTCTATACCAAAAACTAAGTAAATGCTTACATATAAAAAGTTGATAATAATAATGAACAAAGGAAGTACTTTTTAAATGATTAATGGCTGGAAATGTTTTTTGAAGATAATGGATAAATTGATATGATAAAACATTTATTTTTATTTTTCATTGATTAATATTAAGACTTACAATAGTTATTGAACACATTTTATATGTATTGGACATACTAAAACAGACATTTGAATATTTTGTTTTGTTTATGAGGGGGAAAAGAAAAAGAAAATAAAGCCATTGATTTTCTTTTATGAATAGTCATTGCAACTTGGAGCGTGGGAAAATAGGTTATTAAAAGTACATAGCCTTTTATCTTGTCATTGTAGACATTGTAGAAAATTTATCAGTTTGACTTTTTTCAACTTCAAAGAGTAGACCTATATACATTACGCGTTGAATGTTTTGTCACCTTTTCAGTGTAAAAATGTATTTAGTGATAAGAAAAATTGTTTTTTTTATATGTTTTGTGATAGGCAAAAAGGTTAGTAATGTACAAAGAATGACTCGATATGTTATATATTAAGTTAACTTTATCTGTTTACAAATATACGAAAATAGTAACACAGTGAATACAACGAATATTTCGAAATCAACTACATATCGTGTTGTGTTTTTGCTATGTTTTTCTTCGTCTTGTGTACCCTATGTAGCCAGTTTCTCTGGATTGTCCTTTTTTGATTGCCCCTTCGGTATTCTCTGGATTGTCCTTTTTTGATTGCCCCTTCGGTATTCTCTAACGTTTATTTGGAAAGATATATCATCGATGGAATTGAAAACAAATAACATGACTTTGAGCATACCTGATGAAGGTTATTCTGTAAACGCATTTTGCACACCGAATTAGAAAATTAGAAACTAACAAAAGATCTTACTCCTACCAGGATTTACAATGAAGTGCCTCGAAAGTCAAGCTTAATCCGTTCCATGTAAAACCCTCGTTTATGAAGTCGTTATGCATGTTCTAGACAATTTCTTTATTGCATGTATGTTCGAATTAAAAAAAAGAACACGCAAATATATTCTTCTACTTTAGACTTTATTGATATAAGCTTCTTATTTTAGATGGTTGAGTTTACTTTAATTAGTACATAGAAGTAAAGTACACAGAATAAAATTATATAATAAAAACATAGATATCTAATTTAATGCGCAAGACGCGTTTCTGAAATAAACTTCATCAGGAACTTTCAAAGTCAAAATATTTAAGCCAAACAACTTTAAATAACTAGATTAACACGACGAGTGTCACTAGTGGAGCAGAAACTGCTTACACTTCCGGAGCACCTGAGTTCACCCCCGGTTTTTAGTGGGGTTCGTGTTACTCGATCTTTAGTTTTATGTGTATGTTTTGTAGATCGTTGTTTTTCCTATTGTACTTTTTCTTTTGGCCATTGTGTTGTCTGTTCTTCTTCGATATACGGATTCTGAATTCTTCTTAAAATCTTTTGGAGCCAGAGCATAAAACAGAATAGCCGAATCATAGATTATGTTTGTTAATATGTTGTATTTGTCCTCTTTTAATGTCTAATAAATATATGTCGCAGGCGACACCATTTTGAAATTTTTGAAAGACATTAATTTATATGAAAAAATATAGTTGGATAATATACGTTCAAAATATTTGATTTTGTCCTAATATTTGTACATCATATAACCCGTTTGTTTTATAGACAAGTATGTTTTACTTCTAAGGATCTTGTAGGTGTCGTATATTAATATAAGATTTATTCACGCCACGATATAGGTGAAATACTGCTAAAGTTGGCATTAAACACCAATTAATTAATCAATTTAATGTATAATGCCACGGATGTAACACCATTATAGTCTGGTTTTGCTAAGCCAACCAAATTAACTAGAATTTGGTTTATTATTATTATTATTTGTATTGGCAAAGAAGGATTAATTTTATGTCCTTTTACGTATCTCGTTCCTGGACACCTCTACAATGATTGTAGGAGTCCACCGATGGGCTAACATTAACAACTCTAAGGAAGCACTATATTGTCTCCTGTTCAATTCTATTTCATTTGTTTTCTTCATGCTGGAAAATTACCTCTAACAGTCTGCTGTACAGCGGCTTAATACATAGGAGACAAAAAGTATTTTATATTTTTCTTCTACTAACGATAACAATATCGGTCATTCACTGACCATTGTGAAAAGGTATATATTCTTATCTATGCATAGTAATTTTCTCTGGGTTGCAGCCAAACTGAAATTAATACTTTAGATCTTTGTGACACATACATAAATTCTAATAGTTTACAAAGGTTCGCGAACCCTCTGATTTTTGTTGCAATGAAAGCTTCATAATAAAAAACAAAATCTAATCAAATTTAGTGCACATGACGTGTTTCTAGAATAACCCTTATCAAGTACATTCAAAGATAAAATAGTTGAAAGCCAAATAACTTAAAAGTCTTTGGGAGCAAGAAAACCAAAGACCCAAAACAGGATAACTAAAATTGGCTAAGGTCGCCTGAGCTTGAGGATTGATTGATTTAGTGTGTTTAATGCCACTTTCAGCAATATTTCAGCTATAGCATAGCGACCAGCTTTAGTAATGGAAAAAACTGGAGTACCCGGAGAGAACCACCGACCATGGGCAAGCAACTGGTAAGCTTTATCACTTGCGGCTGCGAGTCGAGTGTGCCCTTTTTGTAATTTACAAAGCCGGGCGCGAACCCACGCTTTATTGGTGATAGGCTTGTATGAGTTGTTAGGTAATCCAACTATCTAACTCATTGAGCCACCTGGGCCCTTCCTGAGCTTGAGGACGGAGAGCCTTATTTTTAATAATAATTACATGATTTAAAAAAAACTGTCGATAAAATCTGTTAAAACAATAATATAACAATACATTATTTGTTTAATAACATTCCTCAAGTGAAAAGAAGAACATTGTATTTTACAATTATAACTAACAATAGTGTCACTGTGTGTTAACTAACTTTGATAATCTTCTTTTATTTGTTCAATAATATGTATTTCATTCTATTTTTACTTTTTTGTTTTATTGGCACATTTTTTCTTAACATTGATTTACATTTTTTAATCATTTTAATAGCCATAGTTTTATTTAAATTGTGTTATATTAAATATATAATACCGTTTATCAATATAATATATTGTGCCATCAATTAACTAGTTAAAGTGTTCATCTTTCCTTTCAATAACTTGAGTTTCATCTTCTAAGGCTATGTCATCTAAATCATACTTAGTCAAGAATTAAGTCGGCACTAACACTCCTTGAGAAATATGATAAAATTAATTATCTTTAACCAGAATTTATATGATACCAATAAATGGCATATATATTTCTATGTAACATTATTATACTTCGTGTAAATTTCTGTAGTGATATTTGGTACTGTAATATTTTGGCATATTACCTGAACAATTAGACACTCAGTATAATAATGATATTAATGTGGTCTTGCCCAGGTAATTACCTGGACAAGACCACATTATTATATAAATACAATATACCCTATTAAACTAGTTTAATCCCGCCACACTTTATTGATTGCCTGTACCAAGCCAGCAAAGTGGGTGGTCATGAAATTTTGAATGTGTGTTAGGAGTATCGATTTGACTGTTTCTACGATTTGTAGATTAGATTTTGTAACTGTTCTGACTGGTATTTCTTTTCTATCATTTCATAACTAGCGAGCACTACAAATATCGTGGTCTTTATTTGTGTTCAATTGTTTCAGGGGTGATTGTTCGTTTTGTTGATATTGATGGAATTGTTGACCATCACTGCTTAAGCTTTCTTAATTATTCAGAAAAGAAGAGAATAGAGGTATACTCTTTAAAATGACAAGCTGACAAACAAAACGAAAAAAAAAGTATAGTGTTAAATGACGAATTTCATCTGAAAAACCATTATCTAACTACCGCCAAAAACTAAATAAGATTGTCTTGATATGGAATAATACTTTTATACTGTCTATTGATTGGTCAAAAAAATAATTAGAGAGCACAAAAACATATTCACATTTTAAAATGCTTTTCGGCTTACGTGTGATGGCGAACACCTTTTCAAAACGTCTTATCATACTCTTTTGTATCCGTAACAAATAAATAAATCATAATTCCATAATAACGGGAACTTATATAAATATATAATATTATAAATTTCT
Source organism: Bathymodiolus brooksi (assembly GCA_963680875.1). NCBI lineage: Eukaryota > Metazoa > Mollusca > Bivalvia > Mytilida > Modiolidae > Bathymodiolus > Bathymodiolus brooksi. The sequence goes on from OY804575.1 coordinate 64,688,832, forward strand.
CTTAAATATAGAATCGGTGAGACATGCGCACTATGAAATATACTACAAACAAACATGTAAAATAAGTTAAAGTAAGACAAACAAGATATTGTAAAGCAAGGTATAATTCCTTGGCCGATATAAAAACGTGTGGTTGGATTGCTTCGAACAAAATATGCAAAGTACTTTTCTAGTGTCAGGAAAATTGGTTATTCAATAATTCCAGTATTTGTTGAAGGTGTTAGATAAGTAGATACTGATTATGAAAGAATTCTGTAACGATTAGTTCCCAAAGTAAAAGGTATCCCCAGTGTAATGATTTATAACGCCGTTCAGGCTATAGTACGCCCAGATGTATGGTTTTAGCATAGTATTGTTACGTCTGGTAGACAATATTTCAGTTTGACATAGATGGCCAGTTTTCATTCTTTAGGTTTAAATCGATTCGCATACTTCTGAATTTATATTAAATATTGGAAATTGCATGATCGATATACATTGTGGGCCTAATATTGCAGAATATTTTGAATGGAATAATAAAAGCATAACATGACCCTTATATCATAAGATATGAATCATATGGCACGGTGACGTTTCTTTTGCGGTTAAGTATAATTATATTGTGTCATCAATTAACTGTTTAAACTGTTTTTATCATATACTTGTATATAATATAGCTAAAAATTTACCCTGTGATAAAACTTTGAGTTTTATTTACAATAATAAAAGGAATCATGTTTATTTCATCCAGTTTCACAAGAATGGACCAAGCGGGCTGATAAAACAAGTTTAGTAACTGCTTCCGGAATGTTATTACATGCCTTTCCGTCAATCTTCGTATGTTTATTACACGCTACTTCATGAATTTCCGGAAAACTGTGTTTAATTAAAACTATTTTATTGAATATTTGCACAGAAAATTATTAACTGCCAATTTTCTCTCTTATGATATTGAAAGTACTAAAAAAAAAAGGGCATTTTAAAACAATACATTTCTTGTTCTATATATCTCCAAATATTTGCTAAACATTTTGGTACAAATCAGTTATTTCCTCTGTTGAATTATATGATAAACAGATCATAACATTTCATTTTTCATATCATACCATTTATCAGCCGTCGTTCATATATCATACCTCAAGCCTATCGGCTCTCGGGCTGATATCATGATATAGGCCTGATAAAGGGTATAATATAAAAAATGCCATGTAATAATCTATATATATCATCCTTCCTTTCAACAAATTGAATTGTAACTTTTAAGGCTATGTCATCAAAGGCATGCTGTTTGGGACTAGACATATACAGAAACTGTTTCATATTTAGTCAAGAATTAAGTCGCACAAAAATTCCACAAGAAATACGATAGAATCAATTATTTTAAACAGAACGTAAATGATACAAATAAATGGCATATATACAGGGCCGGATTAAAGCCATTTATTCCCTAAGTACAGGCCAACCTTATTGCCCCCGCATTTTCCACTGGCATAATGTAAAAACTAACACGACCCCTTAATGCCAAGACTCAACATAATTGTCAAATTCCTAACATTAAATTAAGAATTCAATTTCCAGTCAGGCCAAACCTCTTATATTAAAATCATTTAAATATCTGTTTTTCATATTATTTAATACAGTGATTGTACTCTGTGCTTTAGAGCAGACAACAGTATAAACATATTATTTACTTATAACTAGGACAACAGATGTAATGCAAGTCTTTAACTTGCAAATCAATATTTAAATGTTATAAAGGGAACAATACAAACAGAAAAACTAAAAATTGTGTCTTACAACAGCAGCCAGTATTGTCAATATTTCAACAACGACAAAATTAAAATTACATGTTAAAGAGTTTTCTCCTACATTTCTTATTAACAAAGTCTTTGATTAAATCCTCAAAGTTAATTTGGGGCAACAAATCTGCTTCAGTCATGAGCAGAGATGAGGATTCCAGCCTCTCTTGTCTCATCGTTGTTCTATTTGGATATTTTTTATACGCTTCATTTGAGAGAATAAGCGTTCAGTTTTGCAGTTTGTGACCATTAATGTTAAAAATATACGCAAGCTAATCTCTACGTTTGTAAAAGCGCACTCAATGTTGTCTTCTGCAATTACTTTATTCAGCACGACTGAATCTAGCTTTTTTTTGCACTAAATTTATGTCGAATATATGAGTGAAACTGCTGAAGCTCAATAGATAAATTACTGGATAACCATCAATTAGTTTTTGGCAACACCCCGAGTACCTTATACCTTCTTCAGTAAATGAGGAAGTTGCCTTTTCAGGTACATCAATTAGGTTTACCTACATTTTTTAAGATTTTTTCGATGTTTTGAAGCTTAATATATGGCTGATAAAATAAATTGCCTTGTGACCGGATTTTTGTGGTGCCCTTTTATGCCCTTAGCACGTGCTTATTTTGCCTAAGGGTTAATCCAGGCGTGCATATATATTGCTGTATAACAATTTCACCCGTCAAGCTAGTTTAACCCTATCAATTGCTTGTGATTGCCTGTACCAAGCCAGCAAAGTGGGCGGTCATGAATGTATGGTAGGGGTATCGATGTATGTACCAAGCCAGCAAAGTGGGCGGTCATGAATGTATGGTAGGAGTATCGATGTATGTACGAAGCCAGCAAAGTGGGCGGTCATGAATGTATGTTAGGGGTATCGATGTATGTACCAAGCCAGTAAAGTGGGCAGTCAAGAATGTATGGTAGGGGTATCGATGTATGTACCAAGCCAACAAAGTGGGCGGTCATGAATGTATGTTAGGGGTATCGATGTATGTACCAAGCCAGCAAAGTGGGCGGTCATGAATGTATGTTAGGGGTATCGATGTATGTACTAGTGGTGCACCGATCATCGGAAACATCGATTAATCGGTCGCTTCGGAAGCCTCGACCCGATGATCGATAGCAAGAATCTGAGATCGATTCCTTGTCTTAGATTGTAAAATAATTATATAACAATAAAGATGTTGTTTCCTTTAATTCACCTTACATTTCTCGTTTTGAAACTCCACTGACCGGTAGTTTACGACAGCAGGTGCGTGCTGTTTGTAAACATGTGTTCTAAATTTACATTGAATACTGGGCGATTCTATTTCAGTCTGTTGGGCAGGGGTGGACAGGTCACATTTTTGTACGTGGTCATATCTGGCGGCATCTTCAGATCTTTGATTGATATTTATCTTTAAAAAATGTTATCGAATTACTGAATTAGAATAATTTACTTTGCATGACTCTTCTTATTATCAGATAAACTTTATGACCGAATATGACAGAGAAGTTGTGTTTCCGTTGAATATACTCAATGCAGGAGAATAGATTAGTCGTACCAAATATACACATTGGTTTTTTTTATATTAAAAATTAAAATCATAACCGGAAACAAACCGTGATTGATTTTTTAATTTAATTTTAATAACCTTTCATAATTAATAAATTCATAATGGCGGCAGAATTTAAAAGGGAATGGACAAATTTTCCAGGGAAAGCAAAGTCTGTTGTGTGGAAATATTTCGGATTTTGGAAAATTATAAAACAAGATGCTCCAAGTGAAATCATGAAAGACAAAGCTGTGTGCAAACTTTGTAAAGCAGAGTATAAATACAGCGGGAACACAACTAATCTCAGCCAACATCTGTCTAAAGTTCATCCTGATGAACTCAAGCAAAACTCCCCGGCCACATTACAACCGACATTACAACAAATGTTCAATAGGAATGAAGACACCTCTAAGTCCCTTCCTCTCCCTTCAAAACGTTCGGAAGAAATTACGAGGTACATTGCAGAATATATAATTCATGACATGTGCCAGATCAGCACCGTAGATGGCATTGGTTTTCGTAGGCTTATAAATTCAATGGAACCTAGATATACCATTCCGTCACGGAAACATTTTACAGAGACTGTATTTCTCAAAATGTATGATGTTGCAAAGTCAAATCTTCAATCAGAAATTAATCAAATTGAAAATATTGCCATCACTCATGACATGTGGACATCCGCAAATACAGAGTCATATGGTACCACCACATGCCATTACATAACAGATACTTGGGAGATGAAAGGGGTGGTTCTAGAAACTAAAAAAATGGACGGACACCATTCTTCCGAAAATATTTCCCAGGAACTTGAATCTACTCGTAAGGCTTGGAATCTTCCTCAACCCGTGGCCGTGTCTGACAACGCTGCAAACGAAACTAAGGCATTTCAGATTTTGAATTGGGAGCGCGTATCGTGTATCGGACATAACCTGAATCTTGCTGTACGGGACGCTTTGTCCATTCCCGAAATATCAAAAATTGTCGCTAAGGGGAGGAAAGTTGTAGCTTATTTCCATCGAAGTCCGTTAGCTACTGGAATTCTGAAAGAAAAACAGAAACTTTTGCTTCCTCCAGAATTTCAGGGCCATAAACTGATCCAAGACGTTGTAGCACGTTGGAATTCAACGTTAGACATGTTAGAAAGGTTGATGGAACAGGCCCCCGCCCTTCACGCGGCTTTTATGGAACCGAGCGTAAAGAAAGCAATTGATATCAAAATGCTTCTATCCTTCGAAGAACAAGAACTTATTGAGAAAGTTGTTAAACTTTTAGAGCCGTTTAAACTCGCTACTATTATTTTATCGAGCGAATCAGAGCCAACACTCCCAGCCGTAATGCCGCTATTAAAGAAGATGGAAGGACTCTTAATTGAGACAGAAACCGACACAACTGTTATTAAGAAAATGAAAAAAGTTACGAGAGAAAATATCCGTAGGCGTTATGAAAGAAATCAGAGTGAAAATGAATGCATGCCAGTGTTGCCACTCGCATCGATCCTTCATCCGCGATTCAAAGACATGAACTTTTTAGATGAGGACGACCGTAACGCGGCTATTGAACTGCTGAAAGCCAATGCTCTGGCCACCGCCAATAACAATTCGCTCCACACAACTATTAGAGAGGAGCCGCAGGGTAATTCCGAGGCTCAGTATGTCATTCCAAATTTTACTCAAACTGACAGTGAAACTGAACAAGTCGATTTCGTAAAACACGAGGAAAATAGCATGCCGCCAAATAAAAAGCCACGTTTAAATATGGACTGGTTTGATGATGTTGTACTTGTCGCCACCGCGGGACCGAAGTTTACGAAAGCTGAGATAGTGGAAAACGAAGTAACACGCTATGTTAGCGAACCGTCGTCTACCGTTGATCCGCTAACTTGGTGGCGAGAGAGAGCCCCGACCTATCCAATCATCAGTCGCTTAGCCAAAAAGTATTTAGCTATTCCTGCATCCTCAGTGCCGAGTGAAAGAATATTCAGTCTGGCTGGAAACATCGTTACTAAGAAAAGGGCTAACTTGAAACCTGAAAATGTCGACAGACTTATCTTTCTACATAAAAACTTCCATTACTGTGCTAAATAAAACACAAGTGAAAGACATATAGTATAACTTTACATAGTTCTGATTTACATTTTTGTCAAATGCTTTTGATGTTTCATTGTTCACCTGTTATTTTATCGAATACACGTTTCATTCATTGATTTATTACTTCAGAATTACACAGCAGTATCCAATACACATTTTCACCTTAATTTACCTTCCCTTGGACTATTCCATTTCATCAGGACACATGGCCAATCAGTATGCACGTCTATATTTAGATAACATTGAATACACAATGAAGGCTATAAATTCAATACACAACGTAGGCAATTGGCGTACAATCAATACAAACAATGTTATATAAACTATTTTATTGGTTTTAAGACAACACAGAGATATCCTTTAATAAATATTCATGGGTAATATATTACAACAACATGATAATGCACTGTTTGCAGTGCTTTGCACGTTTTTAAATCTTAATTAGATTTTACACCGATCATCGATCATCGGTCGATGTTGAACCCCCGATCATCGATCTTGAAAATCTGACCGATTCCCATCACTAGTATGTACCAAGCCGGCAAAGTGGGCGGTCATGAATGTATGTTAGGGGTATCAATGTATGTACCAAGCCAGCAAAGTGGGCGGTCATGAATGTATGTTAGGGGTATCGATATATGTACCAAGCCAGCAAAGTGGGCGGTCATGAATGTATGTTAGGGGTATCGATATATGTACCAAGCCAGCAAAGTGGGCGGTCATGAATGTATGTTAGGGGTATCGATGTATGTACCAAGCCAGCAAAGTGGGCGGTCATGAATGTATGTTAGGGGTATCGATGTATGTACCAAACCAGCAAAGTGGGCGGTCATGAATGTATGTACCAAGCCAGCAAAGTGGGCGGTCATGAATGTATGTTAGGGGTATCGATATATGTACCAAGCCAGCAAAGTGGGCGGTCATGAATGTATGTTAGGGGTATCGATGTATGTACCAAGCAAGGAAAGTGGGCGGTCATGAATGTATGTTAGGGGTATCGATGTATGTACCAAACCAGCAAAGTGGGCGGTCATGAATGTATGTTAGGGGTATCGATGTATGTACCAATCCAGCAAAGTGGGTAGTCATGAATGTATGTTAGGGGTATCGATGTATGTACCAAGCCAGCAAAGTGGGCGGTCATGAATGTATGTTAGGGGTATCGATGTATGTACCAAGCCAGCAAAGTGGGCGGTCATGAATGTATGTTAGGGGTATCGATATATGTACCAAGCCAGCAAAGTGGGCGGTCATGAATGTATGTTAGGGGTATCGATATTTGTACCAAGCCAGCAAAGTGGGCGGTCATGAATGTATGTTAGGGGTATCGATATATGTACCAAGCCAGCAAAGTGGGCGGTCATGAATGTATGTTAGGGGTATCGATGTATGTACCAAGCCAGCAAAGTGGGCGGTCATGAATGTATGTTAGGGGAATCGATATATGTACCAAGCCAGCAAAGTGGGCGGTCATGAATGTATGTTAGGGGTATCGATATATGTACTAAGCCAGCAAAGTGGGCGGTCATGAATGTATGTTAGGGGTATCGATGTATGTACCAAGCCAGCAAAGTGGGCGGTCGTGAATGTATGTTAGGGGAAACGATGTATGTACCAAGCCAGCAAAGTGGGCGGTCATGCATGTATGTTAGGGGTATCGATGTATGTACGAAGCCAGCAAAGTGGGCGGTCATGAATGTATGTTAGGGGTATCGATGTATGTACGAAGCCAGCAAAGTGGGCGGTCATGAATGTATGTTAGGGGTATCAATGTATGTACCAAGCCAGCAAAGTGGGCGGTCATGAATGTATGTTAGGGGTATCGATATATGTACCAAGCCAGCAAAATGGGCGGTCATGAATGTATGTTAGGGGTATCGATGTATGTACCAAGCCAGCAAAGTGGGCGGTCATGAATGTATGTTAGGGGTACCAATGTATGTACCAAGCCAGCAAAGTAGGCGGTCATGAATGTATGTTAGGGGTATCGATGTTCCTTCTGTTTCTACGATTAGATTTTACACAGTTGTGACTCGAATGTTTTCTTCGTTTTACTACTAATGAACAGTACATATGACGTGGTATTTTTTGTGTCCGACCAGTTGAGGTGAGAGGTGATTGTTCGTTTTGTTGATTTTGATAGAATTGTTTACCATCACTGCTTAGGTTTTCCTTTCACAAAGGAATTGTTCAGGAAAGAAGAGAATAGAGGTATACCCTAGATGTACATTAGACTGACATGCCTAGTGCTTAATAACGAATTTCATCTGAAAAGCCATTATCTAACTCCTGCCAAAAACTAAATAAAACTGTCTTAATATGGAACAATACTCTTCTATAATACTTTTATATTTTATATTCTTCATTGGCTATATAAATGATACCGTGATAAACATCCGGATATATTTTAATTCGCACATGCGTATTGACGAAGAAATTCTAAACATCATTCATAAATGAATGCATGTATTCATACAGGACTGTGGTGTATATATAAAACATGAAAATTCGTGTATTGTTTCTTAGCATAATTTTTTTCACGGAAGAAATACTTAAGACAACCAATTTTCGATTTTGGTTTCTGGAATTGTTGTCTTTCTGTGAAGAAGTACGCTGGTGACATTGACACAAGCTGGTTATTGATGTATTTTATGATTATGTGTGCATTTTACTTATTTAAGTTGCTAAATTCAAAATTCCATCAATATGGAAAATATCAGTAACTTGATTGCATCATATAAGAAAAACAACTAACCAGAAATGTTAGTGGATTTTGTTATGACATGCATTTCCATTACTGGCTTCCACTTCGAAAAATAAGTTATAATTTTCCTACTAGAATCGAAATAATTCATGGAAGCCATAGTTTATATTACGTTTTAACATGGGTAACATTATTTTCGTTGTATTTTATACCTTGCAATCGCACTCGGGATAAAATTTTACGAAATTAATGTTACCCATGTTAAAACATGCTACCCATGTTAAAACGAGATACAAACTATGGCCTCCATCAATTATTTCTTAATTGATTGATCCAATAAATTTAGAAAATACAAAAGATTCATTTTCACATTTTAAAAGGTCCTTTTATCTGACATGTGTGCTGGCGAACACGTTTTCAAAACGTCTTATCATATTCTTTGTATCTGAAACAAATAAATAAAGCATCCCATATTAACAATAAACCAGAACTTAAATAGAATATCACAATATTATAAATTTCTTTTAAACATACAATTGGGGAGACAAACGCACTGTGATATAAAGTCCACACAAACATGCAAAATACGATAAAGAAAGACAAACAAGATCTTGTAAAAATAGAAAATAATCCCTTGGGCGATATACAAATATGTAGCTTTGAAGAAAATATACAAAGTGCTTTTGTAGTGTCAAACAAATTGGTTCTCCAATAATTACAATATTTGTTGAAGGCGTTAGATAAGTAGATACCGTTTAGATAATATTTTTTTAATGATTAGCTCTTAAAGTAGAAGGTATTCATATTACTTATTGATACTTATTGGTGGGTTCCGGGACAGGTCCTATAAGGGTCCTCTACACCAGACTCTCGTTCCATACATCTTTCATTGTTTCCGTACTGATTAACCACGCTGTTCAGGCTATAGTACGTTTTAAAGAGAATATTTCAGTTGACACAGTTTTTATTCGTTTGATTTGAATCGACACATATGCCTCGCATTTATTTTAAATATTAAAATTGGAATGGTTCAGTATATATCTTGGTTCTAATATCGAAAATTAATCGAAACATAAAACGACCCTTATATCGGAAGATATTGCATATTCCATGATGACTATATAATGTGGCCATGTTATCGGTATATATATATGGCACGGTCAGTATTATTATATGAAAGTATTGTAGGTGGCATGATAAGCGTTTAAACTTGTGCTAATATTGAAAGATAACAGAGGTGGCGTGATAAGTATAAAGCGTGGTCGTTATATTGGAAGATATTTCAGACTATATCCTTCCCTAAACCACTGAGCACAAAAAAGACAACGACTTATCGAGTTGGAAATCCAGGTTCTGATTTCGAGCAGACACAACATTGTGTTGTGGTTAATGGGTTCCGGCGGGTCCTCCACCTTTGATAATTGTATCAACATAGATATAAGCATGAAATAAACAAAACTTGCACAGATTCGCTTGTACACAACACATTTTAGCAAACATTAATGACAACATAAACCTGGACAGTACAATAGCAGGGCCAGTGAAAGTTCTTAGTTAGCCGACTACTAGCCAAAACTTTATTGGTAAAAGACCATTACGTTTAGGACAGAAATCCAACTGATAGTCTCAACAGCTGTTTGTGTCTGCTCCAAATCAAATAATCATGTGTCTAAGTTCAAAATGGATACGAATCGCTTGTAAAGTTAACTTTTTTCAACGTGAGTTCTTAAATTAGTGTTGAATAAACAAAACAGTTAGTTCTTAGAAGGATCCATTTTACAGTTTAGCCATTAATTGGCAATGATAGCATTGCAAAAATGAGAGGAGCACAATTTGCAACCATCCATTTGTATTCCAACCATTTGGCGATTTACTTTATTGTCAAAACGAACAAAATGTTGTAAATAAAAAAAAATGATAGCATAGATAGAGTCCTCGCACGTCTAATTATAGTATTTTCCCTCTTAAATCATCAATAAAAATTATTTGTATTCGTTGCAGCATATGTAATCACAGCCTGATTAACGGAATGACCATTTGATTAAATATGAAAGCTTGTCTTTGATAAGGTTATGTGGTCGAGTGGTATACAAGATGGATCAGTTATAGTTGTCGACGGAATCAACTATGCAATCAAGGGAACGAAGCTTCTTTGGTACATCAACAGAATCATTTACACTCCAAAAATGGTTTACTTCGCTGTGTTCGTTGAACTAAATGCTAAAATTGATAACACTTTGTCTGGGCTAGTTTGGTTTTATTGCTTCCAAACCTTTAAATTCTTTGGCTTTTCAATCTTTTGATGATGATTATTCCAGAAACGCGTTGTGCGCACTAAATTTGATATACACGTTTTTGTTAGGAGCCATTGGCATGACAACCACACAAAGCATTGTTTTCCTACCCTATCAATTATTCCTTTTTCATATGGCAAAGGTCCATTAGACACCATCGTTCTACCTACAAGACATATTGTTTGTGAGCGATTGTTGTCTAACGCCAAGTCAGCAATTTTTCAGATATATTATGGTGAGAACAAGTTAATTTTCAATGAGATGATGAGGTCCACCAACACACTTTATTAAATGATAAAGAATTTTGCTTTTCGCTGATTGGCCTAAACAGTACTTTTTGGTTGTACCTCAGAGTGAGTTCACCTCGAATGAGCCTCAGGAGGTCTATTCGGGGTTTCAACGTTGTCTAACCAGAGACGAGATTTCATTTCGAGTCGGTCAATCAAATTGCGTGGCTTAGCGAACATTCGTCATTGTATCTTCTGCTTCATGTAAACAAACATGGCAGACGGACGGTTCGCCACAGTTGGCGAGGAAGAATTGAACAAGATTTTACTGGAAAAAAACTCAATAAATACCAGGAGAAACACTGCTTCCGCTGTTAAGTTGTCTTAAAGCTATTTGTCCAAAAATAGTATCGCTGAATTTATTATGCTTAGGTACAGAGGCAGTTTTCAGTCTCATTTGATCATTTTCCCTCACACTTTTCCAATGTCCGTCTTCAATAAAGTCTTTAAACAATGTCTTGCAAACCTTACAAATTCCTGGTAGAATCATCTTTAAAACAGAAACCACAAGATTGTCGTATTCAGATGGGGCAATTAAAGCCTGATACGTCTCATTAGATGCTAAAGACATTTCATCACAGAACGACAGTTTATTATTACCGGACATAAAATTTTCAACATTATTGGAGCATTCTTCAAGATACGTAATAATCTCTTCGTAATAAGGGCATGCATCCAGTATATGCAAAAGCTTTTCTTCGATTGTACACCATAGTGGAGTGGTTACAAGAAATGCAATTAATCCAAGTGCTTTGCAGCCTGCTACGAACTCTAGTTTATTCATGTCAAATTTAACAGACTTCAAAAGTCTATTCGAGTCATTGTAAATCAAAAACTCTTTGATCTATTAGAAAGTAAACTGCCGCTGCATTTGTAAACAAAATATTAAATATATTACCACGGAACCTCTGAATAGGCACGCTTGACATATGTTTTTCTCGTAGAAACGGTTTAATATAAACATTAAATGAACTGTATGCTCCATTCTTTTCATCGCTTCCACATGAAAACGCCTTGCTGGTAGTTCTTATCAACCTTAAACAACCTGATTCACCAGATTTTCTAAATGAACTGTCATAAATTGGTATATTAGTATAAAAAAATACTTTTCAGCTTCAATTAAGCATGAAGATGCTGCTTCTGCAATGTGTACTGAAACGTGTAACCCGCAGAAAAAATTATTAAGTTTTGAAAAAGACGATTTCTCAACATCACTCATTTCTTTTTTCTTTTAATATATTTGTCCTATACTCTTCAAGTAAGGAATTAAATTTCATTGGTGTGGCAGCTCGATCGGACATTGTTGAGACAATGTTCAATAATATTTGTTTACTACCCAAGTTATCGGAGTTTTCACCAATCGATATCGGCCAAATTTCCTGTAAAGTTTGTAAGGTATCACGACCAGATTGAGTGACTAAATGTCTTAATCCAAGTACCCATGTCTTGCCATGGCTATCCGATAAATGAAAGCCTTCAAGCTTTTGTCCATATTTTGACGCTTCATCACTTAACAAACAACAAGGTTCGTCTTCTTTTGCAATATTGTTTGACACAATAGAACAAGAGAGCATTAGCCGCTGCACATTCATATTATTCACTGTTGAAATTGATGAAAGTTTGTTGGCATTTACACCAGCAAGTTTCAGTACTGTTTCTATCACCGGACTAACACGGCTTGTGGTGACATCATTATTAAGTAATTCATAAACGCACTCTTGGGTTTGTTCTGAATAAAGCATGTTATTCTCTTCAAACAACTGTATGTCTCTGTTAATGTTATCATTAATCAATAAACGCAAATACTCATTTTCCTCCCTTTCATCACGGAATGCCTTCTGAAGATTCTTAAGTTTATTATCTAAATATTGCATTTTTAGTTTCAATTTTTCAATACAATTTCCGACTTCCATATAACAGGTTTCAAGTTTTTATGTTTTTGTTCAAATAGTAAGAATTTTGCGACATTAAACGCTTCATTTGTTCAGATTTACTTTTAATTCTTCTACTCAAACAGGATATTTGTTTTTCTTCATGTATTTGTGTCTTGCATGCTTTCAATTCGTATTTTAAATTGCATTTCTTTGAAACTGACAGTTTTAACTCAGCATTTTCAGATTCCAGTTCATTTTCTTTCTCTAATAACTTATTTAAATCAGTTGCTAGATTTTCACCTAATGACCTTAACATATTGGCATTTAAGTCACCAATATCGTTCTTTGATTTCTTATTCCTTGGAGTCAGTAATACTTATGGAAATGTATATGGCTCTTTTTTGAAGCTGTCAATTGTTTCAGTAAATCCTGGTCTAGACTTGGATTTATTCAAGTTTTGTAATTTCTTAACCAGACCAAGCACTGAACTACAGACTGAAGTATCTTTTAAAGTTTGATTCGTAATTTTTCTAATCCACTGACAACAAGGAATTAAACCTTCCAATCGTTCTTTTTCAATAACGTCCTGATTAGTTATGGATGCCATAAGGTCACTCTTTTATGATATGTGATCTTTTAGAATATCTGTTATAATAGTTTGTGTAAGTACAGACTTCAAATTTTCGACGACACAAATATCTCCAGTGTAAATATTATCTGATCCTAGACAAAGTGATAAGTAGTCAATATTTGTAAACATATGTCGCAAAAATGTTCCACTTTTCTTAGTTTGTGTACACCTATCAATAGAAAACCCTTCTTCTAATTCATCGTCCTTTAAAGTAGCTTCATATATAACGGAGCAAATTTGAACAAGTTCTTCCTTAAATTCAGTTTTATAGTAGACACATTCTTCCTTGTATTTATGTGTGATATCTGTTTGGGAAAACGCATCTTGTTTCATCGTAGGATCTGATGTGCAAAGCTGCAACAAATAAAGCAGTATAAGGACATGCTTAAGCGCCAATCCGTTGATATGGGTTAAAGAAGTCCAAGAAAAAAATGTCTGTTTAGGGTTCAAAAAATCTGAACTAGTTTATACCTATGTCAATGACCATTTAATTACGTAAGCAGAGAAATGAATGTATCCATGGGACACTGATGCTTACGCTCAGGTCAAAACTTGGAAACAGCTAATGCGAAATGGGTAAAATTCAAAATCAGTCTGTGTTGAGTGGCAGCAATTTTTTTTCTCAAAAATTCAAATCATTCAGTCAGGACATACTTAAGTTATTGATACTAAATGTACAAACATGTGGATGTACGATGGTAAAACTTGTCCATGACGCCTGTCAGCAGGGCATAAAAATCAACAAATTTATTTGACACTCAACATTAAAAGTTTTCAACTTAAACCCTAAACAAGACATAATTTTCGTTGGACTTAGCACTATCTACTAACTATATATATGTATGTCTGTGTATATATATATACACACAGACATACATATATAATGTGACTGTATAATGAATAATTCTTCATTATCCTATCCAATATATTAAAAATTGCTGAGTTAGATTGCTGTCAAATTATAATATTAAGTATATATGTACCATCTACACACGCTTATACACATGTCTTACGCCTATCCCTAGATTTGCCTTACGAGACAAGGTAACACTACGACTATTGAAGCTCCTTTTTTAGGGAGTGGATGTAGTCGAGTGGTCTAGGGCGCTGGACGTAAGGCTAAGCGAATGGTGCTGCAGTGTAACAATGGTGTGGGTTCAAATCCCGTCGAGGGAAGAACAAAAATTTGACAGCTCTAAAATCTAATTCTAACACTGTTTGGTTTAATTTTCAGACGTATATAATATTTAGTATTAACCTAGTATCCTTTAAAGTAACTTTGAGATCCAGTGGGACAGATATATTGTATGGTTGTCACTTGCTTCTAGACGTTTGTATAATATACTTTATTTCCTGTGACTGTATAATGAATAATTCTTCATTATCCTATCCAATATATTAAAAATTGCTGAGTTAGATTGCTGTCAAATTATAATATTAAGTATATATGTACCATCTACACACGCTTATACACATGTCTTACGCCTATCCCTAGATTTGCCTTACGAGACAAGGTAACACTACGACTATTGAAGCTCCTTTTTTAGGGAGTGGATGTAGTCGAGTGGTCTAGGGCGCTGGACGTAAGGCTAAGCGAATGGTGCTGCAGTGTAACAATGGTGTGGGTTCAAATCCCGTCGAGGGAAGAACAAAAATTTGACAGCTCTAAAATCTAATTCTAACACTGTTTGGTTTAATTTTCAGACGTATATAATATTTAGTATTAACCTAGTATCCTTTAAAGTAACTTTGAGATCCAGTGGGACAGATATATTGTATGGTTGTCACTTGCTTCTAGACGTTTGTATAATATACTTTATTTCCTGTGACTGTATAATGAATAATTCTTCATTATCCTATCCAATATATTAAAAATTGCTGAGTTAGATTGCTGTCAAATTATAATATTAAGTATATATGTACCATCTACACAGGCTTATACACATGTCTTACGCCTATCCCTAGATTTGCCTTACGAGACAAGGTAACACTACGACTATTGAAGCTCCTTTTTTAGGGAGTGGATGTAGTCGAGTGGTCTAGGGCGCTGGACGTAAGGCTAAGCGAATGGTGCTGCAGTGTAACAATGGTGTGGGTTCAAATCCCGTCGAGGGAAGAACAAAAATTTGACAGCTCTAAAATCTAATTCTAACACTGTTTGGTTTAATTTTCAGACGTATATAATATTTAGTATTAACCTAGTATCCTTTAAAGTAACTTTGAGATCCAGTGGGACAGATATATTGTATGGTTGTCACTTGCTTCTAGACGTTTGTATAATATACTTTATTTCCTGTGACTGTATAATGAATAATTCTTCATTATCCTATCCAATATATTAAAAATTGCTGAGTTAGATTGCTGTCAAATTATAATATTAAGTATATATGTACCATCTACACACGCTTATACACATGTCTTACGCCTATCCCTAGATTTGCCTTACGAGACAAGGTAACACTACGACTATTGAAGCTCCTTTTTTAGGGAGTGGATGTAGTCGAGTGGTCTAGGGCGCTGGACGTAAGGCTAAGCGAATGGTGCTGCAGTGTAACAATGGTGTGGGTTCAAATCCCGTCGAGGGAAGAACAAAAATTTGACAGCTCTAAAATCTAATTCTAACACTGTTTGGTTTAATTTTCAGACGTATATAATATTTAGTATTAACCTAGTATCCTTTAAAGTAACTTTGAGATCCAGTGGGACAGATATATTGTATGGTTGTCACTTGCTTCTAGACGTTTGTATAATATACTTTATTTCCTGTGACTGTATAATGAATAATTCTTCATTATCCTATCCAATATATTAAAAATTGCTGAGTTAGATTGCTGTCAAATTATAATATTAAGTATATATGTACCATCTACACACGCTTATACACATGTCTTACGCCTATCCCTAGATTTGCCTTACGAGACAAGGTAACACTACGACTATTGAAGCTCCTTTTTTAGGGAGTGGATGTAGTCGAGTGGTCTAGGGCGCTGGACGTAAGGCTAAGCGAATGGTGCTGCAGTGTAACAATGGTGTGGGTTCAAATCCCGTCGAGGGAAGAACAAAAATTGACAGCTCTAAAATCTAATTCTAACACTGTTTGGTTTAATTTTCAGACGTATATAATATTTAGTATTAACCTAGTATCCTTTAAAGTAACTTTGAGATCCAGTGGGACAGATATATTGTATGGTTGTCACTTGCTTCTAGACGTTTGTATAATATACTTTATTTCCTGTGACTGTATAATGAATAATTCTTCATTATCCTATCCAATATATTAAAAATTGCTGAGTTAGATTGCTGTCAAATTATAATATTAAGTATATATGTACCATCTACACACGCTTATACACATGTCTTACGCCTATCCCTAGATTTGCCTTACGAGACAAGGTAACACTACGACTATTGAAGCTCCTTTTTTAGGGAGTGGATGTAGTCGAGTGGTCTAGGGCGCTGGACGTAAGGCTAAGCGAATGGTGCTGCAGTGTAACAATGGTGTGGGTTCAAATCCCGTCGAGGGAAGAACAAAAATTTGACAGCTCTAAAATCTAATTCTAACACTGTTTGGTTTAATTTTCAGACGTATATAATATTTAGTATTAACCTAGTATCCTTTAAAGTAACTTTGAGATCCAGTGGGACAGATATATTGTATGGTTGTCACTTGCTTCTAGACGTTTGTATAATATACTTTATTTCCTGTGACTGTATAATGAATAATTCTTCATTATCCTATCCAATATATTAAAAATTGCTGAGTTAGATTGCTGTCAAATTATAATATTAAGTATATATGTACCATCTACACACGCTTATACACATGTCTTACGCCTATCCCTAGATTTGCCTTACGAGACAAGGTAACACTACGACTATTGAAGCTCCTTTTTTAGGGAGTGGATGTAGTCGAGTGGTCTAGGGCGCTGGACGTAAGGCTAAGCGAATGGTGCTGCAGTGTAACAATGGTGTGGGTTCAAATCCCGTCGAGGGAAGAACAAAAATTTGACAGCTCTAAAATCTAATTCTAACACTGTTTGGTTTAATTTTCAGACGTATATAATATTTAGTATTAACCTAGTATCCTTTAAAGTAACTTTGAGATCCAGTGGGACAGATATATTGTATGGTTGTCACTTGCTTCTAGACGTTTGTATAATATACTTTATTTCCTGTGACTGTATAATGAATAATTCTTCATTATCCTATCAAATATATTAAAAATTGCTGAGTTAGATTGCTGTCAAATTATAATATTAAGTATATATGTACCATCTACACACGCTTATACACATGTCTTACGCCTATCCCTAGATTTGCCTTACGAGACAAGGTAACACTACGACTATTGAAGCTCCTTTTTTAGGGAGTGGATGTAGTCGAGTGGTCTAGGGCGCTGGACGTAAGGCTAAGCGAATGGTGCTGCAGTGTAACAATGGTGTGGGTTCAAATCCCGTCGAGGGAAGAACAAAAATTTGACAGCTCTAAAATCTAATTCTAACACTGTTTGGTTTAATTTTCAGACGTATATAATATTTAGTATTAACCTAGTATCCTTTAAAGTAACTTTGAGATCCAGTGGGACAGATATATTGTATGGTTGTCACTTGCTTCTAGACGTTTGTATAATATACTTTATTTCCTGTGACTGTATAATGAATAATTCTTCATTATCCTATCCAATATATTAAAAATTGCTGAGTTAGATTGCTGTCAAATTATAATATTAAGTATATATGTACCATCTACACACGCTTATACACATGTCTTACGCCTATCCCTAGATTTGCCTTACGAGACAAGGTAACACTACGACTATTGAAGCTCCTTTTTTAGGGAGTGGATGTAGTCGAGTGGTCTAGGGCGCTGGACGTAAGGCTAAGCGAATGGTGCTGCAGTGTAACAATGGTGTGGGTTCAAATCCCGTCGAGGGAAGAACAAAAATTTGACAGCTCTAAAATCTAATTCTAACACTGTTTGGTTTAATTTTCAGACGTATATAATATTTAGTATTAACCTAGTATCCTTTAAAGTAACTTTGAGATCCAGTGGGACAGATATATTGTATGGTTGTCACTTGCTTCTAGACGTTTGTATAATATACTTTATTTCCTGTGACTGTATAATGAATAATTCTTCATTATCCTATCCAATATATTAAAAATTGCTGAGTTAGATTGCTGTCAAATTATAATATTAAGTATATATGTACCATCTACACACGCTTATACACATGTCTTACGCCTATCCCTAGATTTGCCTTACGAGACAAGGTAACACTACGACTATTGAAGCTCCTTTTTTAGGGAGTGGATGTAGTCGAGTGGTCTAGGGCGCTGGACGTAAGGCTAAGCGAATGGTGCTGCAGTGTAACAATGGTGTGGGTTCAAATCCCGTCGAGGGAAGAACAAAAATTTGACAGCTCTAAAATCTAATTCTAACACTGTTTGGTTTAATTTTCAGACGTATATAATATTTAGTATTAACCTAGTATCCTTTAAAGTAACTTTGAGATCCAGTGGGACAGATATATTGTATGGTTGTCACTTGCTTCTAGACGTTTGTATAATATACTTTATTTCCTGTGACTGTATAATGAATAATTCTTCATTATCCTATCCAATATATTAAAAATTGCTGAGTTAGATTGCTGTCAAATTATAATATTAAGTATATATGTACCATCTACACACGCTTATACACATGTCTTACGCCTATCCCTAGATTTGCCTTACGAGACAAGGTAACACTACGACTATTGAAGCTCCTTTTTTAGGGAGTGGATGTAGTCGAGTGGTCTAGGGCGCTGGACGTAAGGCTAAGCGAATGGTGCTGCAGTGTAACAATGGTGTGGGTTCAAATCCCGTCGAGGGAAGAACAAAAATTTGACAGCTCTAAAATCTAATTCTAACACTGTTTGGTTTAATTTTCAGACGTATATAATATTTAGTATTAACCTAGTATCCTTTAAAGTAACTTTGAGATCCAGTGGGACAGATATATTGTATGGTTGTCACTTGCTTCTAAACGTTTGTATAATATACTTTATTTCCTGTGACTGTATAATGAATAATTCTTCATTATCCTATCCAATATATTAAAAATTGCTGAGTTAGATTGCTGTCAAATTATAATATTAAGTATATATGTACCATCTACACACGCTTATACACATGTCTTACGCCTATCCCTAGATTTGCCTTACGAGACAAGGTAACACTACGACTATTGAAGCTCCTTTTTTAGGGAGTGGATGTAGTCGAGTGGTCTAGGGCGCTGGACGTAAGGCTAAGCGAATGGTGCTGCAGTGTAACAATGGTGTGGGTTCAAATCCCGTCGAGGGAAGAACAAAAATTTGACAGCTCTAAAATCTAATTCTAACACTGTTTGGTTTAATTTTCAGACGTATATAATATTTAGTATTAACCTAGTATCCTTTAAAGTAACTTTGAGATCCAGTGGGACAGATATATTGTATGGTTGTCACTTGCTTCTAGACGTTTGTATAATATACTTTATTTCCTGTGACTGTATAATGAATAATTCTTCATTATCCTATCCAATATATTAAAAATTGCTGAGTTAGATTGCTGTCAAATTATAATATTAAGTATATATGTACCATCTACACACGCTTATACACATGTCTTACGCCTATCCCTAGATTTGCCTTACGAGACAAGGTAACACTACGACTATTGAAGCTCCTTTTTTAGGGAGTGGATGTAGTCGAGTGGTCTAGGGCGCTGGACGTAAGGCTAAGCGAATGGTGCTGCAGTGTAACAATGGTGTGGGTTCAAATCCCGTCGAGGGAAGAACAAAAATTTGACAGCTCTAAAATCTAATTCTAACACTGTTTGGTTTAATTTTCAGACGTATATAATATTTAGTATTAACCTAGTATCCTTTAAAGTAACTTTGAGATCCAGTGGGACAGATATATTGTATGGTTGTCACTTGCTTCTAGACGTTTGTATAATATACTTTATTTCCTGTGACTGTATAATGAATAATTCTTCATTATCCTATCCAATATATTAAAAATTGCTGAGTTAGATTGCTGTCAAATTATAATATTAAGTATATATGTACCATCTACACACGCTTATACACATGTCTTACGCCTATCCCTAGATTTGCCTTACGAGACAAGGTAACACTACGACTATTGAAGCTCCTTTTTTAGGGAGTGGATGTAGTCGAGTGGTCTAGGGCGCTGGACGTAAGGCTAAGCGAATGGTGCTGCAGTGTAACAATGGTGTGGGTTCAAATCCCGTCGAGGGAAGAACAAAAATTTGACAGCTCTAAAATCTAATTCTAACACTGTTTGGTTTAATTTTCAGACGTATATAATATTTAGTATTAACCTAGTATCCTTTAAAGTAACTTTGAGATCCAGTGGGACAGATATATTGTATGGTTGTCACTTGCTTCTAGACGTTTGTATAATATACTTTATTTCCTGTGACTGTATAATGAATAATTCTTCATTATCCTATCCAATATATTAAAAATTGCTGAGTTAGATTGCTGTCAAATTATAATATTAAGTATATATGTACCATCTACACACGCTTATACACATGTCTTACGCCTATCCCTAGATTTGCCTTACGAGACAAGGTAACACTACGACTATTGAAGCTCCTTTTTTAGGGAGTGGATGTAGTCGAGTGGTCTAGGGCGCTGGACGTAAGGCTAAGCGAATGGTGCTGCAGTGTAACAATGGTGTGGGTTCAAATCCCGTCGAGGAAAGAACAAAAATTTGACAGCTCTAAAATCTAATTCTAACACTGTTTGGTTTAATTTTCAGACGTATATATATATATATATATATATATACACAACAGATAAATGCGTAAAACCATACTTGAAATGAAGAAAAATTATTGCAAAGTTTAGAATGATTAATTTTCAGTACAGTAAAGGTAGAAGAAAATATTCACAGAATTTAAGTATGATTTTCATTTGTGTTGCATATTTAAACATGATAGCATAGATTAAAAGTTGTTTTGTAAGAAATCTTGGGTGCGTAAATAAGACTTACTTACTAAATTTAGTTAGTAAATAAACTCTTAACTGCAAAAGAATTTACGATAAACGTCAAGTTTACATACATACAAATGTACATGTATGATTTCTGTAAAAACATCTTTTTTTCCTTATAATTTTAAAATTTGTCAGAAAAAATTAAAATAACCTACATTCTAGAGACAAAATATTAGAACTGTTTTCTCAGTGTATGAATTTGTATTCCTAGCATTACGAATTTGGAATGAAGTGAGAACAAATTTGGTCGTCATGGCACTGACTAATGGAATTGAAAACCTTATTATACATGTTTTTAATATGCATTCACACTGGTTACACTACAAGCATTGATTAGCGGGTTATTACGTGCACGTTCATGCAGCTACACATGTGACTATACATTAATATTTGCAGCGTTTTACCTCTAAATTATCATCTTCACAATCGACATAGTCAAACTGTACAGGCCTTTTTCTTTTCCTTGAAGTAAAAATCTGACTTGGTTTAAAATCACAATCAATGATGCTGCTGAAATCAGAAGTGCTTTCAGAGGATGAGCTGCAGTCTGTAAATAAATTATAAAATATGTGCAAAATGGTAACAGATCCGCATGTTTTTACACTTTGTCTGGGACCATACACAGATTGTCATACAGGGTGGGCTACGGTACATTGTTGTAGGCTGTATCACAATCTCTGTACGTGAGGTTTAAATTGTTGGGGTTCTGGTGTCTGGTTGGCATTTATTCCATATCGCCTCATTTTATTATTACACAAACACACACGAGCAACACAAACTCCCCAATTTGGTTACATACTTACATGTAAATTACAGTGTACAAACAACACAGTATGTAAATCAATGACAAATTTTAAAAAAACTACTGTGTCCCAAAATGTTGTGCAACTGATTTCATTATAAAAGTAACAAGCTACGTTTATTTTTACCTTCATGTTTTATTTCATTTCAAAGATAATGCCCGAAAACCAATTGCATTTTATTTAGGGATAGCCAGTAGTATAGATACTGATAAGTAACTAAGAAACTTCATTTAACTAGATTTAATCACAAGATGAAAGGTTCGGCGGCTAACAATTAAATTCTTCTTAATTTCTCAATACTCAACTATCACACGCTCAAATAAGGGATTCGCAAGTCCTGGAAACAACAAAATATACTTCTTCAAATATTTTATCTTTAATTTAGCAAGTGTTCACATTAAACTATTAAAATTAGTCGATTAAGAGGCTTTTTAAATGCATTTTAAAAGTGGTGTTAAAAAAAAGAAGCAAACCGGAAGTTCCAAGGGGAGGTAGCTTTTGCATGATTCCGTGTTACTCGACCGGTGCCTTTGGCAAAATTGTTTGCGCAACTTTGCGCTCAAACCAATGTCATGATCTTTGATGTAATACCACTCAATAAATATTGTTTGTCAATCAACTATGATCGGAAAAGTTCGATGTCTTGTCTATTTTTGTCAAATTATTGTGAAAGTTTACCAATCTTTGCTGAAAGTGAACTTTTGATAGAAAAAATCACTCCAGGCAAGCTGACTATCATCTTGTTCCTTCATCTTCCCGCTTTAAAACGAGGTACGCAAAGATGTGCTTTACGTCACAAAAACATGAGTATCTCGTGATCAAACAAATATCGTACTTGATATTCAAAATGTCGGCCTCCGTATTTAGATGGAAGTGAAATACCTGTCAACTTCAATTGGGTTTTATGACTTCATATCGAACTCAAAAAGAAAAAAAACATATTAACCGTTAAATATTGGATATGATCAATACATTTTTCATTTCTTAACTGTACATAACAAATTAAAACCAGTATTGAAATGGAATTCTGTGCTTACCTATTTACATGGCGACAGGTAGGAGCTGTCAAAATGGCGGATATATTGTTATCGCTATTAAATACGTAACAGTGTACACTTTACATCGTTACAAACTCGGTGTAGACTTTCGGCAGAGTAAAAGTTGCACTCATCTTCAACATACAGGGAAATTAAAGACATTTAGAGGACTCTCTTCTTTCCATAGCCAGATAATCTTGGAGGACTATGGTAGTTTACTACCTGTTGAAATGGTATGTTTACAATCTTTTTATTCATAATCACAAGATAAAGTTTTTTAAAAGTAAAATTTAGTTAAATTTACATAGCAAAAATAATTTCTGAAAAATATAGCAAATTTACAGGATTGGATTGATTACTGTATAATGTTTTGTTAATACAATTATATACAAAATAAACAATGCCTACCTTGAAAAATTAAAAGAGTTTGGAAAGTAAGAAAATGTCTGATGTTCAGATTTGCATATATAGGATAAACTTGTGTGACATAACGCTGTTAATTTGCAACAGTACTAGTAATACCCATGATTTACCTCTGTAAAGCTTGAAATAGTATACAGTTTATTGTTAGTTATCTGCTAATTATGAAAATTATACCAAAGTTACATAATTGGAATTATCACTGTACAGGGGCATAGCTGGGGCTAAATAAAGTGGACAGCAGAGGGGTTGGTTCTCGCCAAATTTTTTTATTACTGAACGCAAAATGGTGCATTCTCGGGACATTTAAGAGTATCAAAGAAAGCATGACCAGGTACAATTTTAATTACCTGAGTTAACAAAGTATGTTTATAATAGTTCACAATCTGCCCTTCTTGCCTTAGCAGACACTAATACTGATAAGATCCCTGCTCAGATATCGACGACTCACCGATATGCGTTACCGGGTCGAAACATTTGTTGTTTCATGGGCTATGAGAGCGAAACAATTATTAGTGTTACATTCAGTTACAAACTATTGCGGTACAAATCTGATTTTTTATGATATAAATGATCTCATCCTGGATATCAGGGGAAGTATATTTCTCCCTGTTACTAGTACTACATTGTAGCTATATGTTCGGCAAATATTGGGTCACCTTGTGCCTTTGAATTCAAAATTGTCATGAAATTATTTGGCTCCAGAGCATGACAGTGTACACTGCAATATTTTGTTTCCTTAATTTTCAACAATACATGTTGGTTTTTCATTACTTGGGTCTTTTTAAATTCTGAGAGTTTGTAAATTATCGGTTCATCTTCAGAATATTTGGATGTGACTGAAAAGAAAATAAGGACATACACCACTACATAGAAAAAGGATGGATGCTGATCAGCATTGTGGTGTACTTGTAAAAACCTATAATATTTTAAAAATGCAAAAGTTAATGTTTATCAAACCTCAAAACATCTTTTAATGTCTTGTAGGGATAAACACGCCATTGCTTGGAAATCTTTTGAAATTGGAGATGGTATTTTATACACAAAAGATGATGTCAAGAAAATATGTCCATCAACTCCATCATCACTAGGACTCATCGTTCCAATTGTAACTACTCGGCCATTCTCGCTACCCTGCAAATAACCTCGTACGTACATAGTAGAAATTCTTCTTAAATTGTTTGCCGGAAGTTAAGTTAAGTTAAGCCGCAAAAAAATATAGTCCACGAAAATCCAATATGGAAGACATACTAAGTAAAATCTAATTAAAACTTTAATTGAAATATAGAAAATTGTTTAAAATATAACTTTATCAAACTTTCATGTAACTGACATGTGAAAAGTAGTGCGATTTATACGCCTAATGCATACGAAGTTATTTGCAGAGTAGCGAGAATGGCCGAGTAGTTACGATTGTCATCGTTCATGAATCATTCATTTTGTCATCAAAAGAAGAAGGGATAATGTCAAGAAAAAGATAGAAAATGTAAATGAGGATACCATAGGAAATGAAATTGTGACATCTGACCAACCAGTGAATGCAATGCAAGGCACATTTTTATAGTGGTCTGCTACTCAGTACCTGTTTCTTGGTTTAGGATAATACATGCGCATCTTGAATGCAATGTTGAATGGTCTATATTATATTTTTAAAAAAATACCAAATTAACTCTCAGGGCTTTTGGGGAAAAGTAAACCCTAAGTCTTGCTACAGAGCATTTGTTCCAACAAACTTTGTAAAGTTGAATAGGTACCTTTTTCTTCACAAAAAATATTATTTATAATTTAGAAGACATTATATCAAAATGTTGTCCTTTAAAGTGTTAAAGGAGTTGTAATGTTCAACCATTTGAAAAAAGTAAATGTTGATTTTTTTTCAGTGTCTGATTTTTATTTAATTTGTAAAAAGAGCAATAGGAGACTATTGTTTAATGATACTGGTTTTTTTGTTTGTCATTTGTCAGTATAAAGGAGGTGAGGAATGGCTACAAGGGAGGTGCAGGCCATGCATATAACTTTAATTTATCCTATATTTTCATTTTAAAAAATCCTATTTTCCTATATAATTTTTGTCAAAAGTGGCTTGACATCCTGCACTAAATGACTATCGCCTTCCTATTCAAATTGCATTTTTTTCAAGACTTTCTTTACCGTCTCGAAACCCAAAGAAACAAACAGTAGAGTGAGTTATTGTTATTTAACTCCAACTCAGCAATTTTCAGCTATATCATGGCGAGATCAAATTAATTGTCAATGAGATGATGTTTGTTTTGTACTAGCTCACTGAAACAACAGTCTGTGTATAGACATGCTGCCCCACTCAGACACATTATCCTGATTCCGAGCCAACCAGTCTTTGCTCTTTCTTCTTAATGCTGCGTGCTTAGTGCAGGAGCAACAAATACCAATTTTATGGTCTTTGGATTACAAACAGTAGAAGATGGGGATCTTGAATCAGCTAGTCAGATGACAGAATTTGTCTAAGCTGTGAACTCTGAATAATCTAAATATGTTGTTCTAGGCTGACGAGACATAGGTATCACTGGCATTATTTGTAGGAGCCATCTTTATACCTATGACAACCAAACAAGTTTATGGCACTACTTTGACTTCATTTTTACAGTCTAGCGACCATGTAAAAGTTTTTTTATTTTATTTTTTTCATGGAAGGTCAATAATATTTGGTATATATTTTCCTTATGGTGATCTGTTAACAAATCAGATTATACTGTCGTGAAGAAAATTTCATGTGCTGTTATTATAGAAAATAAGTATCCCAAAATTATCAGTTTTTTTCTTAATGAATTAGATGTCAAAAAGGGCAAGCAAACATGTACATGTTTCTATGGCAACCATGGACATTATTTAAATTTTCATTGTTATCAGTTTAAGAGTTGGCATTTAGTTATAAAATCAGTTATATGGAAATCTTTGTGACCAAAAGAAAATTTTAAGATTTTAGCATGATATGAAATGCATTTAATATGTAAAATGTTTTATTTTTGTTTCCATGGCAACCATTCACATAATTTAAGGTGAACCGTTTATTTAGTAGTTAGTTTGGTTATAAGTTATGTGAAAAAGATAATATCAGTAAATACATTTTAGAGAAGTAGACATATTTTGTAAAAAATGTAGTTGTATACTATTTGCTAAAAAAAACCAAAAGTATGGGACAAAAAACACTTTTTTACAAAAATTCTAAAAGAGGCTACAAACGATTATGTTTTTTATGTTTTAGACAAGTGTCGATTGAACGGATACAAACAAGCATCATTCACATAGCACCCTGTTCACAGGAGATAATAGATAATGAAAATCATAATTGTTTGCGGTTTTTTTGAAGATGCTAAATGAAGCTGTTTGGTTGCCATGGTAACAATAATTGGCAAACTTGTATTTTCTGTACATAGACTTTAATTTTTAGAAGAAATCTTCAACATCACTAATATGTAATTATATTATGAATTTTTGTTAAATATTTTTTGAGAAATCTGTGTGGCAAAAGTGCAAATTTAGTGATTTGAAGACTGAAATAAAAGGGGTTCTATGATGAAGTTGTAACCCAAAGTCAATACATGTGTTCTTTTATTATTTTATGAGTTTTCCATGAACATGCAACTTATGAACCATATAGACTCCAATTTTGCAACTATCAATATATCACCCATTGCATGATTCTTAGGTGGAGCCATACTTAATTATACGTTTGATACTAGGAAAATATTAATAAAAAAAATATATCATTAAAAATTGAAATTTATTGAAAATATTGATAAAACGTGTCTATAAATTCAAATTTATTAACTAAAACATGGTTGTGGATAATTGAAATTTCAGTATGATATTTGCCTGAAAAGCGAGATCGCTCGTATATACGTGTTAGTACATAAGTCTGGGCCTGAACGACTTTCCGTTTTCTGTGTGTAATTAGGGAACTGTTCGATTGGACAACAAGCAATTCAAAACTTGTTCAAATGTTTTGCGATTTGTTCGTGTTGGTATTATATACATCGTGAAACATGTCTAACCATGAATAAAATAAATAAAATGCCAATGCAGAATATTTTGGTTTATTTAACATGTAGAAACAGAACCCATGTCTATTCCGAACACAAAAGTTCATCCCAAGGAGGTTCAGTTTTAGACAGGTTTCACTGTACATGCATATATGTATATGTATGATCCGCAAACATACTAACAATTGCCCGTTCGATAAAAACACAAGTAGAGGAAACGAACACTTATAACAATATCCTACTCATTTAGAGCAAGTGTCAGTTTCACTTTATTTGCAATATGTGTTGTATTCTCCAATCACAATACATTTATATACGGCCCGTCCTTAGTGGTACCTTGTGTATTTGGTCTAATAGAAATGAGGGGTTTTGGTGCTTAGCGCCACTTTCAATATTTCAGTTATATCGTGGAGGTCAGTTTTATTGGTGGAGAAAACCGGAGTACCCGGTGAAAACCACCGACCTGCTGTAAGTTACTGACAAACTTTATCATATAAGGTTGTATCGAGTACACCTTGCCATGTGCGGGATTAGAACTTACAACTTTAGTGGTGATAGGCACTGATTGCATAGATAGCTGTAAATCGAACTACCAAACAACTACTATATACTTAATACAAATGATTATTTTAGGGGTTATTCCTGAAGCCCAATACTGACAGTGTTCTGTTCAGTGATTATTACATCGATGCTACTGCTGCAACACAATGGATTTTTGCAATTGTGTGGCTTAGGCGACAGTCGTGATCGGGAACGCAAAATTACTGACCAATTGAGAGAGATTGAGTCCTGTAAAACGATTTTCTATTTACATTGGTCAGTAATATTACGTAAGTCCCGCATGTCATTATGCCATAAAGTTTGTCAGATATTTGCGGCAGGTTGGTGGTTTTTTTCCTGGTACTCCGGTTTCCTCCAGCAATAAAACTGATCCACACGATATAGCTGAAATATTTTTGAAAGTGGTGTTAAACATCATAACCCTAACCCTCTCTTTGTATTGATCTATGTGTCTATTTCCACATCTGAAGCTCAAAAGTCCAATCAAAAATGTGTAGCGAGAAAGATGTTACAGCAGTAGCCAGGACTAGATAATCAGTGACTACAACATTGCTCGTTTAAAACGACTGGGATGATCATGATAATAATAAGCGTTGTGCGCGCTTGGTTTGGTACCTACATTTTTATTGAAAAATATATGGTTTAATATATATAAAAAAAAACACAAGCTAAAACATGTTAAGGGCAATATAACAATTAACAACAATAATTTCATTTTTACTAGTGTAAATTACTGATATGTGCTGCAAATGTCGATAACTTGATAACTTCAAGACTCGTTTAACTTTTCAATTTCATGGAATTTTCTTCCACTATATTATGAAATCAGATCATCAATGGAGTATTTGTATATCAGTTGGAACCACAATATTAAGATACTGGTGGGTTGCTTAGTCCTTTGGATCTATCTACATATTTTGATTTTTGACACATTATACATCTATTCCTCAAGAAAACTATGATATTAAAACCAATTTGAAAGAAATCATCCACAAGTATGTTATAAAATCTGAGTTTTAGTGATAGCTTAATATATTTCATAAAGAAAAAGAACAAATGGCAAACCGTGCTACATAAAAGTAGTTAGTAGTAATTTGTAGTTCGTCATTCACAATATATGGTGGTACGAACTCTCAAAAATATGCTATAGCGTTTCACTGTAGATCAATTGTTTCCAATAAATTATTTTTTTAAATAAATATTGTTTACTGGGCACGGAGGACTCTTTTTTTTCTGGGACAATACTATTAAACTCCTTAGAGTACTACACTATAAATCATAATGCCAATTAATCATTCTGATTCTCTTTTATCAAAGAATATATCCGATCTGAGGTTAAAAAAAGTTTTAATGAACACTGAATCTGTCATTTTTAAGTCTCTTAAACAAAGGTTTTTGCTCCGTTTCTTCTTATTATTATTATTCTTTCTTTCTACAACTCATGTAGTTGTCAGAAACTATAGGTCCAATGATCGTCAGGTTTAGTATGTTGATAGATCTATATATCTAGTTATGCATAAATGTTTGCACTGGGACTCCTTTTGGGTATATTTTTAGGGGCATAACTAGTTGGTGGTTCACTATAGAATCATATGGGATTTTTCTTCTTCTCCAGGAATTCTTTTTTGTCCGATTGTAATAAAACTTCACATAAACGATCTTGGGATGTGTAGATGTGCATTTAGGGTTTGACCATTTCAAAATGGCTGCGGTTGCCATGGTAACTATGAAAGTTTTATAATATTATTTTTGATCCGATTGTAATGAAACTTCACTATATGATCCTCAAAATGTGAAGTTATGCATTTAGGGTTTGACATTTTCAAAATGGCCGCCATTCCCATGAAAATCATAAAAGTTCAAGAATTATTTTTTATACGATTGTATTGAAACTTCACAGGAATTATCCTTATGATGTGTAGAAGTTCATTTCAGAATATTTGTGGAATTGTTTTTTTCACTTGAAGGTGTAGGGCTATCATAAAGACCGTTTGTTTATAAAAATCGTTGAGAGAGTTCTACCAGTCGGCGAAAAAGTGTTTGGTTATGTTTTTGCTTTTGATGATTTTATTAGGGCGATGTGTGATTTCACTAGTTTTCCAATTTATTTTCACGATTTTGGTATATTGTTTTCTTTTATTTTGTCTTTCATTACGTTTATAAAGGATTTTAAAAAACTCCGGATTACGATAATGTAGAATCGCTTAAAAGTGACCTAGCAATTTGGGATCAATTATTCGATTATATGCATATTGTAGTGAAATAGAAGCGAAGCTTTTTATATTATAACGTTTTGAGGATGCAAGTTGGACTTTTATTTTAAGTGAAACATAAATTTAAATCAAACATTTTTATGGTACGACCTTCTTTAAAGTTTTTAGTATTTATCTAGTAATCTAAGGCTATATGTGTTTATATGACTAACATTGTGTCTAGCAGGAATATTTGAACATCTTCCGAACTTCTGACCGAAATTTCTCATCAAGAAAACTATAAATTAACGGATTGGCCATGTTGTTTACAAAATAAGTACGAAGAAGAAAATTATAAAGTAATATCTCTGAACTTGTCATATGTGTCCAAAAGTCTTCATATATACCATTCAATATTGAAATAGTCAAATATGGCAAGAAACTTAAAACGAAAACAATCGTAATAAGAGTTAACATCCCGGTTATGCGCAGTGAGCGTCTTTGTTTTCTGTTGAGGTTGCTTGTCATTCGTAATCTCTCGCGTACTAATTTGGATTTTCTTTCAAGTGTTGACGAGAAAGATTCCGAACTACTATCGTCGGAAATAGATTTCGCCTTTAGTCGAAAACTGGAACGTAAACTTACTCGATTGCTTGTTCTTTTGCTGTCAGTTCGTTTAAGGCGTAAACTTGACCGTCTAATGTCCATTTGTATAGTTGCTTTATCCCTCAAACTTTTCCTAAGTTTCGGTGAACGCAAGGCAACACTGGAATATTCATCGAATGTATTCGCGTGTTTTATTAACGCTGGATGTCGCTGATCTCTCGTGATCATATTAGACAATTCTATTGCTCCATCGGAATTGTAACATTTGGATTGTTCGGATCCTTTCGCTGAACTTTCGTTGTTCTTATATTTCTTTGTATAGCCTTGAAACGTACCTTTTCGCCAGACCGTCATTCCTATCCTGCTATACAGTACTAAAAGGGTACAGGTTGCTATCACAAACAAAACACATGATACGGTGTCGTAAACCAGCGGAAATATACTATCTCTATATGTATGAGATATGTAACATTCGGAACCGGTTACGTTAAATACATTGGTCTCAAACGGAGTTGCACCGTAGAACATTAAAACTGGAGAGGAAAATGCGAACCCCATGAAAATGCAACCTCCGCAAATGGACTTTGTTCCAATGTCTGAAATTTGTTTTTCAAATGGCAAACATATTTTCCTGTATCTTTCTATAGATATTAAAACCAATATAAAAGTGGATGAAAAAATAGTTGAAGTCATAAGAAAACAAACTGTTTTACAAGGTATATCCCACACAAACAAATACGGATATCTCATATCAATTACATGAAATGGAATTCCGAATAGACATGTTACAAGATCTAACATAGCTAGGCACAAGATAAATGCGCGTGAACTGGATCTCCGGAAGCGGAACTTGTAAATATACAAAACTATCAAGTTTCCAATGACTCCAAATACCATTAGAACAAGAACGTAGACAATAACCGGAAGAAGAATGGCAGCCTCGTTATCATTCAGTTCTTGTAGAATTTGCGTTACAGTTTTATTATCAAGAATGATAAAATTTGACTGATTATCCATGATTTTTGTGTCCAGTGTGCGTGCATGTAATATATCTAAATATCTCACAAAATTTCATTGCGTAATATGTTTCTTTTTCTTTTTGCTAATAACCGTAGCAAAAAAATAAATAGCGCCATCCATTTTTTACGTTTTACAATTATTCCATAGGATATTCCACTGCTTGACGCACAGATGGCAAGCTATTTCTAGAGAATCCTTATTCAGAATTATTCCTAATGAATTGAACAATTTATTTTTGAAACGCGGTAAATACCTCTGGTCCTCTTGAAATATATTAATTCACAACAATAAATCGGTCAAATCATCTTTGAAGGATCCCTGAATAAGTATGTACTGGAATTCAACAATTATAAGGAACGGCATCCACGATCTCGAATGGTGTGGTCAAGTTCATATATTTCCAACAAAACATATTGAATTCATAAAGTGAATTGCGATTTATTTATTTTTTGTTATCATAAACATTTTACGTATATAGATCGGATTAATATAGAATTAACATCAGGATATAACCCCTACGATTTCACATAATTTCGAGATTAAAAAATATGTTATTCTCAATATTTAATCCGGATGTTGATATATGTTTTCTTCAAAATTTTATGTACATTGTACATGTGGGTTAAATCAGATCCTTTTTTGCAAATTTAAATTCATTGACAAATTCATTCACTAATCTAAAAGGGGGAATAACTGAGTAAGGTTTAATAGAAATCAAACGGGTTTCCATTGCACTGGTTTTAGGACAGACGATAAATGCCACAGGATGCCCAATATAATCTAGTAACCATTACTAAGAAGTTAGCTTTTATTCTATGTCAACTATTAAGCCATGTAGGGATTACTTTAGCGAAAACCAAAAAGAAAATACAGAAAATTGTTTCAAAACACAGAAAAATTTGATAATTTCTTGATACCCCGTATGCAAACTTATTGTTGAAAGTGGCGTTAAGCACCATAAACCCAAACCCAATAGAAATTAATATTATCTCCCCTTTTAATTAAATCTTTGCAACAAAGGACTGGGAGCTATAAGGGCCAAAATCGGCCCCCACCTCAGATGTCGATAAAATTTTCTCCAAAATGTATTCACAATATGTGCTTTTCAGAAATAAATACAGTTACTTAATATGTGTATCTAATTCCTCACAGCGGATCGACAAATTCAGGTAATGAAAAGCAATGAACGTCATTTTTTTCATTATACAGAATATACGTATCATTGTATTATAATGCATATCATTAAAAAAACAAAAACAAAGCATAATAAAACTCAATAAACACACCATAATATGCAATGTGGATTGATTTCAGGAATAAAAACATGTTCCGAAACTGTATTATGAAATTAAAGTGAACGAATAGTAATGTTACAACGTCACCCATTTTCGACGGTTTGTTTCACGTGATAAAATTTCTCATTATTTTGATCGCTTAATTTGTCAGAGGTTATATTATAATGCTGAAATTGCATGAATTATCTCATGAAATCTGATCTAAAAATGTCATATTAAATATAAGAACTACGTACCACATCTATTATTTCACGTTCAAATTGTAGTTTTTCGTAATTCATTTTTTCGTCACCTTAAATCTCATACAGACCAATT
This sequence comes from Bathymodiolus brooksi, assembly GCA_963680875.1. Lineage (NCBI taxonomy): Eukaryota > Metazoa > Mollusca > Bivalvia > Mytilida > Modiolidae > Bathymodiolus > Bathymodiolus brooksi. Next base: position 64,722,343 of record OY804575.1, read on the forward strand.
TTGGATTCATCGTCTCCTATGACATTGATAATGTACATATTGAGGTTAATATCAGGGGCGGATCCAGGATTTCAAGTTAGGGGGGACGGACTTAAAGAAAATTGCGCCGATCGGAGGGAGGCGCGAAAATTTTGGGGGTATATCGTGTGAAAAATCACGATGTACCGCCAAAAAATTAAATTTTTTTTCCAATTTTATGGGGGGGGGGGGGGGCGGGTACGCCCCCTGGATCTGTCCCTGGGGCATCAATTCAGAAACTTATTAACATTGATCGGTCGAAAACTGGTCGAAATTTTGGTATTAAACTTAAAGAAGTAATAGAGAGATTTATTTGGACAATAGAACTTTGTCATATTTTTTAAACACTTTTTTAACCGTACTTTATTCTTCAAGACAACCAATGCGATGATATATTCCAGTACATTTTTACAGACAACCATCACAAATCTATAAAAAAAAATGTCCAATATTTAAAAACCGGTTTTTTTTGATAATATGGAAATATTTTGGGAAATGGTGTGAAGCAAAATGTTTAATGTGTAACGATTTTAGCAAGAACCCTGTGAGAATTATTTTTGTTTTTTTGATAAACTGATAACAAACCTTGGAATCAGATATCCCATAGAAAGTGGTTGTCGATAGATAATTGTTTTACAATCAAGTATTTCATATATATTTATGATGAGAACAAGTTTACAACCATATGATTAATCGTCTTCCGTAATTAGGATCGCCAAAATGAAATACAACCGAATTAATATCAAATGGTGACTTGTTTCAACCTCATTTAAAATATACCTGGACATTCTTTAATACTTGTACATCACGTTCACGATCTTTTATTACAATACTATTTCACTTAAGTGAATATTTTGTTCCTGTTCTAGTTAAAGGACTTTATCAAACAGAATCATACAGTTTACATGTAATGCAGTTAATACGCATTTAAACCACAGAAGAATATTTCTATTTTCCACACCTTGTGGTGTGGGGTCGCTATTGTGCATGCGAAATATTAATTGCAAACCCCATTGACTGGCTATTTGCTGCCTGTCTAGAATATTTTTTTTTTCTCGATCGACAGTTCAGAAGCTAGAAAACAATATGATGAATAGTGTCTGTCAATCATGCAAACAATAACTTATGCACGTGACAGAACGCATTTTCAATGCACTACATACACAAACTTGTGATCCATCATTTGTCCATTGGAGGTTGATTTAAGAGAATGGAACTGAGAGAAGTTAAAAGTTTGATTTGGGCGCAAAAGGGGAAACTTTATATAATTTATGAAAATGTTATGTGAATTCAGTGGCCAACCATCCCAGTCTGATGGCAAAAGAAAAGGTATTGTTCTGATATGCCTAACGTTGTGTCTGCAATCGACGGAACTTCACATGAGATACAAATTCCATCCAATGAACCCCAACAAAAAACATACTTTCAGCAAACCAATTCTTTTCATTGAATGATATGAAAAGAAATTTTATAAACAGTGATAATCATAAATTCCATCAATATCAATAAAACAATTACCTTTCATCATAACAGAACTTGAGCCGTCGTGGTCGTATGGTAGTTGAATTTACAACTACTTTTGCAATCATTGCTTATCACCACTTAAGTTGAGAGTTTGAACCCCATTCATGGCGAGGTGTACTCGATAAAACATTATGTGATAAAGTTTGTCAGTGACTTGCGACAGGTTTGTGGATTTCTCTGGGTACTCCAATTTCCGCCACAAAAGTAGTAAATGAAATATTTTTGAAAGTGGTGTTAAACACCTAACCTCCAATGGACAAATGATGGATCAAACGTTTGTGTATGTAGTGCATAACATAAAACACCATTGGGTCATAATGTGAGAGCTATCTGTTGGATTGTGTCCATATCTACTCCTTTTGGATCAAACTATTTGACTTCATTTTAGAAGTAGCATCGATAGACCATTAAACAGCTACCTCCGTATCCCTGTAGTAATAACTATTTCAGTATCCCGGAAGAAAATATATAATCAATCATTGGGGGCTTATGAAAAAAAACTATTTTGGATGAAGTGGTGTTTATTTTATTTTTATCTTACATTTGTATATAACTGTTACGTGCCGACATACCATCGTTTTTTTACGGCAAAGATTGCTTCTCAAATATCAAAACGTCATCTAAGCGCTTGGAATATTTGAACATTTTTCCGTCGTTTTTCAAGAAATTTAACACCTCGTGAAACCAAAAAAATACTTTAACAGTATTTGTGTTTTATTTATTTTAATAATCTGGTAAAATATTTTTCTGGTGCACGACTGGTGCTTAATTTCTTCGAAAACCGTCCAAATATCGCGGGAAAAATTCCACGATATACAGAAAACAAATAACGCTCATGACGTCACAATGACGTCAAATACGTATCGAGTTTGTTGGAAACAAGTTTTAACATCAAAAGTATGATCTCGTCTATAATACATCAAATATTAATCAAGTATTTTCTAAGATAATGATTCATTAAATATGGGGCCATATATGGCACTTATAGTCCCCAGTTCTTTTTATGGCATTGACGCCGGATTGCATGCACTGAGTTTTTCTCTTGGTTTCAATGTACACAAACTGTATTTAAAATAAATACAATTATTTACAGAAACATAAGTTATTTACTGATGAATTTCATTACTTGAAATGAATCATGAAATGTACAGATTGTGTATATAATGGTCTCATATATACAATCAGAAGAGTGAAAATATTGATTTTAAGGGTCTGGCTGCGGTTATAAATAAATTAATATTTAACAACCTCCACAATCATCCACCAACAAAATATTTTGATAGAATCATTAACCCTCTATACTCAAAACAGCTGCTCAATTTGGTGTTGGTGGAAGACTGTGGAGGTATATAAAATAGCTAAAATGTACATTAAATATGTCGTTTGTCGTCCATTTTTAGCATTATCCGTCTAATTATGATGTCATTATGACGTCATAACGCACCCAATTTCACGGAAAGTTACATTTTTTGAAAATTTGTTTATCTAATCAAATTAGTAAATTGTTTTTATTCTATGTCGAGCATTATTTTTTAATATAATGTGGGGCCAATTTTAGGGTGTTTAATGACACTTTCAACAATATTTCAGATATATCGTGGCGGTCAGTTTTATTGGGGGATGAAACCGATGTACCCGGAGAAACCCACCGACCTATCGCAAGTCACTGATAACCTTTATCACATAATGTTGTATCGAGTTCACTTTAATAATTTGACCCCGTGCTGTTTTTACATGGAAACATTATTGATTATTAGTATAAACATTTTGAATTTGTTTAGCCGGATCTGTAATTATATCTGAAAAAAATTCCCTCTGTTCAAATACTTATCTTTTAAGAAGTAGGAGTAAATATAATGCTTGCAGGACAAGGAAGTATTCGTTCCATCAAACTATAATTTATAAATAAATATTGATTTAGTCATCTATTATTAAAGATGCACTCGTCATTAAAATCAGTTTGATAGTACTTTAAATCAGGTAGGTGACAGGATAGTTGAATGTCCGTGGAGAGATGCAACGAGTATCCATACCGACATCTTTGTTTCAATTTTTATCCACATTATGATAATACCGGTAATTGGTTTTCAAATGTTCCCAAGAGAATATTCATATAGTTTTGACAGATATTGTACTTTTTTGAAAAATACAATGCAGATACCCTCGGACTAATAAATAGGCCAATACGGAAATCATCACGTAATAATATCATATTATTGAACTCAAATTAAAATCAACCATATCGAGGTCAATCGTATGATTGTGGTGTTAACGCCACTTTCAACGATATTTCACTTATATTGTGGTGGTCAGTTTTATTGGTCTCTATATATATACGGCTTACTAAAAAGTAACCTGACAGAAACAAACCTTAGTAAGTTCATTGTCTTTATCTTTGCTATTTTTATTAAGGAAGGATATGTTCACAAAGTGAGATATACTGGATTTGTACTTTAAGTGAACTTCCGGCTTCGGTTCCACCACGTCTATACATGATCTCCACGATAAGCGCTGAAAATGGCGAAAAACAAACATTATTTAATAATTATTTCTCGTCGCATGTTTTATATTTAAACACTTGTTCCCGTCGTGACATTAAGTAATAATCAATCAAACAATATCGTTGTACTTCAGAGTAAGAGAATCTCGAGTGGTTTTTTTCAACTGGTCTGTAAGATATGTCAACAATATTGTAAAGACACTTACCGTCCATCTCTAATTATATTGCAATACAATTAGAGATAACTATGCACAATCTTTAATAGGCGAGGATGAATAATTCAGGAGTAATCAATTTCTGACTTACAAACTTAAAAAGAAACATAAATGTGTTTGTTCGTTAGATTGAACGAGATAAAGTGTCCATTGTTTAATTAGAGTTATCTTTCTTTCTATATGTCTGAAATAATTTCTTATTTAAATATTTATTTACTGGAGGTCCTACTTTTCCTTTTATTTCATAAACGATTTTATCCAATTTCCACTATAGTTATCGTTCGTTCCTTGCTCTCATATCAACCCCTGTCCACGTCTCAACTTTTACAATATTCTTGTAAAACTAATTCATTCAAATGAAAAACTCAATCACATGTAGTATCCTAAGCTCAAATTCAAACATTTATCTCTTGATCTTACATTTATTATCACAGATTTCAATAATTTTTAGACTGGTTTTACTGATTATTTCATTAAAATTTGTGATATTCTAAACTCAATCGGCAAACCTGATGTTAAATTAGCTGCTCCTCTTCTATCCCTCGGTTGTAATACGGTATGTGATATGTGTTATACACTCACATTTCATTGCCGGAAGTGACAGTGTAATAGTGCAAAACAAATAAGTCCTCTAATAAAAACGTAGACATCCACTTTAGTGCCTAATGGCGACATTCGATGAGTGGTGTTTAGATTAGGTTTTAAAAATACTGGAACACATTACATTGAAATAAAAACGGATTCATATTCTTAAAGCAGTTTATGCCGTCAAAGACTGTGTATCTATATAGTATAAAACGGGTTTTAATCTCGAAGACCTACATATTGTCACATTTATATATATATGTTATTCAGAAACTACCCTTTTACAACGGGGGCAAACATCAACGGGGTACCAATGTTTGCGTCTAATAATCATAAATAAACAACTATATTAAAATGAGCATAAATCATGTATACACGAACATTAAATATAAGACATTTTCATCAAAGAACAAAAAACATATCAAAGTCATTGTGGTAAAAGTCATAACATATTATCACAGAAACAATTGTGTCATTCTTCATTAAAACAAAAATTATATACAATGTATCACATTATTTTAATTGAACTTAATTATATGTAAAATATAAGAATGACATATAAAATAAAAGAAACAATATTAAGCGAGTTCCTGATCATCGACATATGACTCAATTAAAATAGTTCGCTCTTTTATCATTTTACATAATAGTGTTTGACTGAACTGGTCAAGCAAGAAACCAAGCTCACTTAAAACTAAAACAAATGTCTCCGATCAAGAACTGCAGTTTTTGAAAGGGTGGTAGCTCTGAAAACGCGAGATCCGGATAAAACGATTTTATTACTGTTTCCATTTCTTCGAATTGTTCTTGTCTGATACCACGTAAGGTTTTGCATTCAAATAAGAAATGGTGCAAATCTTCGACCATATCGTCATCGCATATACTACACTTACAACTTTCACGGATATTATTTTTAAAAAGACATTCATTCAAGGGCAAGTAATTGGTTCTAGCTAGAAACTTCAGTCGAGAGGCCCAGAAATCATTTATGCTGCATATATATGCTTGTTTCCCTGGTGAAATATTAAATGTGTTCTAGTTTGATAGACTGCTCATTTCCAGTCTCTTAGATAATTCCTTATCTTGAACTGCTTTACCGAAAAAATGTTTAAATATCTTTGTATTAAAATTTCCATAGTAGTAATGGTCTAATCCTATTGACTGGAAAATGTTTTTCATATGATTTACATACTTCCATTCCACACATTCGGAATTTTTTGGACCTGTGAGCCGGAAGTTCATCAAATCTTGCAAAATAATTAACACGCTGTCGGTCAAGAAATTCGTTAATTGGTTCACACTCAAATTCTGATAGAAGAGCAGATTTTGGAAAGCTCACTTTTGTTTTCAAAGTAATTTTCCAACTTGGTACTGCAAACTTTCAATGTTTTGAGAATCTGAAATTGCGGAAGGGAACCATACGACGCAACCGTCCGCAATAGAAGGGCGTATAATAATAGATGTCCATAATGAGTCTCCAAACGAAATTCGGTTAAAGTTACCGTGTTCGCCTACAATTCGTGTCATATAATTTAGTTTTTTCCTGGATATTTTCCTTTATGAATGTTTCTATATGATAAGTAAATTTTAGGGAACGTGAAAAGTACACTCCAAGATACATATAAACATTTGTTTCTTCTATTTGATAATTTCCAAGATCCCATCGTTTGGGTTTATCAATTTTCTTGCCTATTACCATTACCTTTGATTTTTTTAAATTAAATTTTAGGTTCCACTTACTTGCAAACCTAGCTGTAATATTTAGAAGAATTTGTAGTTCCTGCTCCGATTTGCCCATTAAGACAATATCGTCTGCAAAGAGGAGACAGTTTATAATATCAGAGGCTAAATTCAGTTCTGATAGCATACTGACTAAATCGTTCATCAGCATTTATAAATCGAAGTCATACTTAAAAAACAAACAAAGCAATCAAACAAATAAATACTACATATTCAAGACATTAAAATTGTCTAGTCTAAATATCATATTTTTAAGTGTGCAGATCCATTATGAAATTACTTAAATTACCCCCAACGTTGAAGATTTCCTATATAAGTTCCAATGTTAGCAATGGTTATACGGACGAGATTAGATGGTGGGAGGAATGAAATCGGCCGAGGTGTGACGAGTGATTCTATAAACCATCATATAGTCGAACGGAACAATATCCACATCATGTTAAATTCATCTCTGTTCCGATAAATTCCGTTTATTATTTCGCTATTCTTACGCGAAAATTGAATAATATGTGACATAGAGTTTGAGTGGAGAAACACGGAACGATAACTCTGTTTTTTATCATTGTATTTCTGATAAGTGAAATAATAATAAAAATCAGAGTTATCTTTCTTTCTATATATAATTTTAATTACTGAAATATTGTTGAAAGTGGCGTTATATGCCATAACCCTCTCGCGTGAATTTTCTTTATCGATTTGATGATTAGCTTTAAGTTATCTTTCTACGGTACATCAATAAATCAAATAACAAACAAGTCAATACAATAAATGCAAAACAATGTGCGTTGTACTCAAATGTGGAAAGAATTTGTAAGACCGCATCGTTTCACTAAGAGGGGGCGGGGGCTAAAAATAGATTAACACCGCCACTTTTTACTACAGTTCCTGTACTACCAAGCCAGGAAAGTGATCGGACATGTATCTGTGTTAGGGGTATCTATTTTGTTCTTTCTGCGATTCTGATATTTGATTTTGAAATTGTTCAAACAGTGTGGTAATTTTTTTGTTTTTCATTTGATTAAAATCCGCAATTATCAAACCACAAACATAACACGACTCGTTAATGAAAATAACACGACAGAGGTCACAATTATAGGTCATTTATTCATTTGACGTGTGTATCCGCGTTATCAGTTTATGTAGCGTTCCTTCAGATTAACATCTTGATTTACCTACTGATAATAGCGCAACATTACAGAGTACATTTAGACTCTTTAGTTATGTTTTATTTGTTGGTATTACTTATTTTAACGGCTTGGTGTTCTTTTTTTCTATCTTGTCTCTCATAGTTTAAACATATTTTATTAATAAATAAATATAGTACAATATGATAAATTTCAATATGATACAATACAAATAATTAAAGGGATTCGAAAACAAGTTTAGAAAAACTTATATTAATTCGTTTCCTTGGTATATTTCTTTACAATAATCAAGCTGGTCTCGAGGTTTATATAATATCAAATTTTAGATTATAAAAAACAATGATATAAATGTGAAATTTTTCAAATAGATGGAAGAACTAAGTGGTGAAATAGAAGTGCACAAGAGAAAAAAAAAGAAACAATGAAAGAGAGAATAAAAAACAAAAAGACCTTAAGGAGTGAATCGCTTACTACGGATAACAAATTTTTGAACTGCTAAGAATAATTCGACGTTTTGATTGGGTGCAAGTTTGGGTGATCCAAAAAGAAGTATTTCTGTTGCCAGGTTTATGGGTACATTAATAGAATTGATGTACATTTGCCTTTGTGCAGTGTATCTCGGACAGTGAAATAAGTAATGGGTAGTAGATTCAGTTAAACCACAAATACAGTTAGGCGAGTCGACAATGTTCTTACGGTATACATGTTGGTTTAAAGAGGAACACTGCATTCGTAATCTGGAATGGAGAATTTGCCCAAGGCGACTACCAGTATAATAATAAAATGGTTTTGAAGATATATTTGATTTTAGAGAATACTTCAATGCTTGACTGGATGGACTTAGTCTAATATTATCTTGTTGTAAGTTCTACAGTCGAACGGAAGATGGAATGAAGGAATTTTAATACAGTGAGGTTCGTGTACGGACGACGGGAAGAGCAGGAGCATTGCGTGTGTTATAATCGTGTATATTTGCAAATGCTTGCGGTACTAAGCAGCTTATGTAGTGTGGCGTCAAATTTTTTGTCATTTTGTAAAATTGAACAAGTTTATGTTTTTCTCTTCGATCTTTAAGTTTTTCCCAGCCTGTTTCCATGTAAAGGTTATTAAGTGAAACGAGTCTAGTGCCTCCAATGACTATTCTGGAAGCTTCTAGTTGAACATTTTCAAATTTTTTATTAAGTGATATACTCATGTTATCCCATATTACATCAGCGTATTCTAATAGGGGTCTGACAAATGTAAAATATATTTTTTCGAGAGTTTTTCGGTCTAATATAAATTTAAATTTATTTAAGATATTGATCCTCTTGTAAGCTTTTCCTGTTATCATGTCTCTCATGACGATATCTTTCGATAGCCAAGACTAATCATGGACATTATTACATCTAATTATAAATAAACATTCTGACAATTGAACTCAAGAGTAAAGGTCAACAACTAGTAATATTATATACTCATATAAATATTTTGAATCTGATTTGATAAAACACTGTCACGTGATATTTATCCATTCGTTGGGTCAACCGCTAATCGTAAGGTCTCATAGTAAGGTCCAGCGCTCGCGAGGAAATCCCAAGGAAATTCTCACGTGCACCTCACGTGTTTCCAATTATAGTTACTTCCCTTGATTCAACAGACAACAAACATGGCGTCCAGCGACAGGTTCGTCGCTGTAGGCGAAGAAGAAATTTTATATATTATCGAATATTTTCGCAAAGCCGCAGATATTCTCAGAGGTATTCTATTACTTAGTGTCTGATGCAAAACTATTCGATATAATATGAAACCGGCACGGCCATGAATGCTCGCTCATCGGAAAATTATCTGGCAATTTCATCAAAAAGTGTCGAGATTATTTGGGCCGAGATATATTAGGGACGTCTTTTTTTAGGGCCGAATCTAGTCTCATTCAATCGAGCTGTCGTTCCTTTATTCGAGTTATCGTTCCTTACGAAATCTCAAAAGTTAACTTCCGTGTAGAAACAAAAATTCTTGTCAGTATGTCAGAAGAGATTTAATAAATTAAAAAATATCGATATAAGTAAAACAAGCTAGCAAAATGACTTTTATTACACACGGGTTCCGGGTTTCATTGGTATCGGACGTACGAGAGAGGGTACGAGACTTCAGGATCACATTTGCGCTTTATGTTAAGAAGATCTTCATTAATTGAGTGTGTTAGTGTGTTACCCGGAAACCGGTGTTTACAAAACGTAGAATTTTTTTTTCTTCAACAATATGTTCAACCATGTTTGTTAAAAAATCCTAAGTACACATTTTATACCATAAAGAGCTCGCTTAAGCTCGCATAATATACCAATTATCACCCTTGTTTGAGTGTGACCTGACGGTTTGTCTCCCAGAGAAAAGTAAGGTCACCCAAGGGCTTAGGTTACCTGCATAGACAGTTAGCTACCCGATGCCGTCACTAACCATGTCACTGTATTGTCCATGTACATGCATGGTCGATTTGTTATATCATATGATCTTTTTTAAGTTGAGTTCTTTAAGCCATTCACTTTCACTCTCATATTTTGCTTCTGTCTTCTCCTATTAAGCACTAGATTGTATTTATCTTTTTACATTAAGAAGAGTATGAAGATACCAAAGGGGTAATCAGAATCCGTATATTGAAGAAGAACAGACAACGCAATGGCCAGACGAAAAAGGACAAACAACGATCTACAAGACATTCACATTAAACTAAAGATCGAACAACACGAACCCCACTAAAAACCGGGGGTGAACTCTGGTGCTCCGGAATTATGTTTGTTTAATTTGACGATATATCTTGAAATTCATTTATTGTTATCTGCGACTTACGGAAATACCTTAGGTAATACAGCATCTGGTCCCAAAAACTACGAGTCGCTTCTTCAGTCGTCAGCAAAAACTGCTGACGCGTATGCCAGAGGGTTTGCAGTCATAACCGAAAGTAGTATGTCATATTTCTATACCATGGGCAAGATACTACATTATGTACAATTTTATGCATCCATATTTAATGTGTCACATCATGCTTATTTCTTATAAATATGATTGAGTTGTCTTTCTTTTGCTATGCACAAATCGATTTTAGTTTGTTCCTCCGATATCTGAAAACTTTAACAAATCGTTGTGCCTGTATCCTAGACTTTCTACAAGTCCCTTTCTTATTAATAACCGCTTGAAATAAATTTGTTGGTATGAAAGTTGAAATCTTGACTGACTACTAACCGCATCGGTGGTGTAATGGTTAACGTGCTCACTTCGAGTATTGTAGATCGTGAATTTGAGCCCCGGTCGTGTCAAACCAACGACTATAAAATTGGTATTTGTTGCTTCTCCGCTAAGCACGCAGCATTAAGGAGAAAGAGCAAAGACTGGTTGGCTTGGAATCAGGATAATGTGTCCGAGTGGAACGATATGTCTACCCGCGGACTGGTGTTTCAGTGAGAGCTAGCACTATAACAATCCAACTCAGCGTGTTGGTCCAGCATAAAGCGGACCTCACCATTATCTCATTGACAATTAACTTGTTATCACCATGATATAACTGAAAAAGTAAAGATATGTTTTAGTAAATACAAGTGGTCATTGAAGATTTTTACTTTCATAGCAGCATTTTTAAGAAAATATTAATAAGAAATATACTTGTAGCAAGTCTACCAGTATCCATATTACCCTCAGCACAATGCAATTTTGTTAATGTCGCTTCATTTTTTAGGCAAGTAGTGTGTTTAATGAGACAATTAAATGCATGGCAAGTCACAAATTGAGTGAGTGAGTAAGTGGTTGTTGTTTAACGGCAATTCAGCAAATTTACAGCTATATCTTGGCGAGAACAAGTTAATTTTCAATGAGATGATGATGAGGTCCGCTTTGTTCTAGACCAACAAGCTGAGTTGGATTTTTATAGTGCTAGTTCACTGAAACAATAGCCCGCGAGTAGATATATCGCTCCACTCAGACACATTATTCTGATTCCAAGCCGACCAGTCTTTGCTCTTTCTCCTTAATGCTGCGTGCTTAGAGGAGAAGCAACAAATACCAATTTCATAGTCTTTGGTTTGACGCGAACGGGGCTCGAACCCACGATCTACCGCACTCGAGGCGAGTGGTTAGACACAAATTGAAACGAGTAATAAATTCAATATTTTTTAGAATGAGAATACAAATAATCAATCAACCTACTGATGGGTCAGAGGTGTTATAGGTCCTAAACGGACTAATAATTTCATACTTCTATACCATGGGGATGATACTACACTTTTCTGCATCTATATTTGTATCTCAATGCGTCATTTCACGCTTCTGTCTCATAAATATGGTTGAGTTGTCGTTCTTTTGCTATGTACAAATCGATTTCAAGATTGTTCCCTCTATATAAATTTACATGCAAACGTTAGTAAGCAATCATTATACCCATACTCAATATGCTTGTTAAAAAACGGTACATGTATCTACATTACCCTCAGTACACAGCCAATAAAATCAGTGCCGCTTCAAACATTTGGCAAGTGGTGTGTTTAAAAAGAGAATATGTGATCTTAGCTGATTTTGGCTATCCTGTATAGGTCCCAAGGTTTTATTGCTCCCAAACACTTTCAAATAATTTGTCTTTCCAATGTTTCGATTTTTAGCGTACCTGAAATAGGGTTATCATAGAAACACGTTGTATTTATTCACTAAACTAGACATCTACGATTTAATTAAATGACAAGAAACAAATTGGAATTATCTTTTTTATGATAAAATAAAACATACAGAAGTCCTTCACATAAGGTATAATGTAATACACCGGTCTTTAAATAACATATTACACAAATTACTTCTGTATGATTCTTATAGAATTAATGTATATCGTTTTCGTGCCTTTTGATTGGACAAGAGCACTGTCACATGTTTGTTTTTTATTCGTTCATAACTCGATGAACTTTTCAATCTACAAGTCGTAGCTAAGGGGTTCAGATGGAAGGATCCACCATATTGAAAACTTGAAATTATACACGTCATATTTACAAAAATACACAAAAATAATTAAAATGCCTACCTTACAAACTTATTTTAGTTAAATTTTATCAAAATTGAAGCGTACACGAAGCCAAATGACGTCTGATCTTTATGTTTTGAACTGGAAGTCTTCATATGACGCCATGTTGTTTATGCGCCAAAGTTGTCAACACCATTTCGCGGAATTTTAATTTGCGCGATTTTTAGACCAGGGATATGCAAGAAATATTTTTATGTTCAGTATTGCATTGAAGAATTATAAGTATTAAACGGTTCTTTTCATGAGTTCATACATGTGTAAACGGTGTCGATGCACTCACAAACTTTACATAGACGTCTTTTGGACGTTTATTCAGTTTGTGAGTGCATCGGTACCGTTTACACATGTATGAACTCCTGAAAAGAAGCGTTTAATACTATAATGAATATAATGATAAGGTATTGTTACTTTCTTGGTGCTTTGGTAACCTGTATCTATAGCCACGATAAAGCTGAAATATTTTTGAAAGTGGCGTTAAACACCATAACTCTAACCCTGTATTTATAAAACTTGTTTATGGGGAATATATTCAAACATCATTCTCTGAAACTACTGACCCAATAGAACTAAACCTAAATACGATTTTTTCTAAAACATTAATAATTATCGTCGATAACCCACGACTGATCACGCTTCGGTATTCTGTTTATGAGTGGAGATAATTGGGTAGTGGGTTACCGAAGATACTAGGAATTCAAGATGGTTATAAAAGCTAAATGCTGTTTCTTATTTGCTTAACATTCAAATATATCATAGTAAAAACTTTAAACGGTCGATTGAAATATATCAAGTCATGAATGTTTCATTTCGGACTCTCTTGGTCACCTTCATAAAAAAACCCAATCATCTTTCTAGAATCGACAGAACATTAGAAAACATGGTTTCATTTGTTTAAGAGTTTCGCACAGGTCTTAATAGCAAAATAGGATCGGTGTTATAATCCGAAACTATACTGAAACAAAAGAATACGCATTATTTGTTTCCCCTCGTGATTTTCTAAACAAGGCTTTTAACAAAAAACAAAACAAAAAACAGGCGAACAATACAGGCTCGGAAGTGATTGCTTAATTGGTTTGGTTTTAGGATTGATTGATTTGTGTTTCTTCACGTCTCGTGAACAGTATTTCAACTATGCTTCGTGACGAGAACAAACCTACAAACAATAAACCATACAGGTATAAACGGTGGCGGTGGGATGGGTTATTGCTAGGATGTCCACAATAAATATACGATCGGATATGTTTTGCCACCAAACGACCACTCCGAACAAATTAACCCATGACCACTGTGATCTACATCAAATTGTCATTTACAAGGCACTCGTCTACGTTAAGGACGAGTCATTTACAAGGCACTAGTCTACGTTAAGGACGAGTCATTTACAAGGCACTCGTCTACGTTAAGGACGAGTCATTTACAAGGCACTCGTCTACGTTAAGGACGAGTCATTTACAAGGCACTCGTCTACGTTAAGGACGAGTTATCTACATTTTCGTCCTGCACAACTTCGGATCAGTTGTACCGAGAAGTATGGTGAGTCGTTGTCAAATCTTTATACCTAGAGGTTCCCTATAGATGATTATGTTATTGAGATTGAGATTTCATTATACCTTAATGTTGTAAGATATAAATTTAGGGTGTAAAATGTTTGACAATGTTGCAATTTGTTTTGTAATATCAATATCAACTCTAAAATAAAAAGTCGCATAGACGATTCTTTTTTAACTGGAAATCGTTTGAATTTAGACTAATCCTTAATAATTGTATATCTATTTTAATATATCTGCTTTTAATCGTTTTTAAATGAGATTCATTTGTTAAATTATTATTATTTTAGACACAATGTATACATTTTATTATTTCTAAGCATCTAAGAAAAATATGACATTGTCCAGAAAGTAGGTTAATGATATATCCTTTATCTACTGACGTCTCGTTTGTCTAGGGGTTACAAAGTTAGATAAATGAGAGAATAAACTCTAGATAATTATTAACTAAAATTAAATAATATCATAATATAAAATAAATAGAATAGGGTGTTATCTTTTGAACATTGATCATGAAGGATTAAATAGTTTATTTGAATATCAAAATCATCCTATTATCTCTTACGTCATAACTTGCCCTCATTTCAGCCTACACCATTTTATTAACAACATATATATGTTTTTCAATATTTTGTTCATCCCTACTGGTGTGAAAAAATATTTGGCCATTTTATTTGTGACAACGTAAATATACACCCATAAATATTGCACTTTCTTTTTTTAATATTATATCCTGCTTTAGTAAAGTTTTATTTCACATTATTATGAAAAGTTTCCCACACTTTATCCAATCCACTTTTCAAGAAATATATATTTAGTCTTAGTAGATAGATACTTATCGTAGCTTACGTTACATGTAAATATTCCGTTGACAACCTCAGTCTTTTGGAATGAGTGATTTCCTGGAAATTTAACGAAATGGGAAGGAATGGCTGAATTGACTCCTTAGACACTGTCACCAAAGAGCTCCGGTCCAAAAGTGTTTCGTCAACATCCGGGATGCTATAAAACGTTATTTTTAAAGAAGACACAGACGATTATCCTAAGTTTTGATGAATATACTGTATATATAATGTTTTGAATTATTATGTTTTATGATTGGTATTGTATTATTGTCATTTTTTGTCCAAATATCATTGCTTTTTTGCAGTGTAAAATTATATTATTTCTAAACGTGCTACAGAATCTGGCATAAAAATCATTACAATCAACTGAAATATCGCTATATGTTGCATTTACGAATCAATGAAATGTTGACAAAAAAGAACAAATATTGATGAATGATTTAATTTACTTAGATAAAATTTTGTTGAGGAACTTAGCCAGTAACTAGCTATAGCCTAAAAATTGATGTCAACAGACATTTTTGAATTCCGGCTTTGTCAAATTGTAAATATATATATATAGAAACCGGTTGTGTCATTTTTTAGGAAACGGATTTGTCAGAATGTAAATACCACTGATCGTATTCTTATTGATCATTATATTGCAATTTAGCAATAGTTATGATTAGGAAATATCTTAAAAACGATAAATACTGATCTATGGTATAAATATTAGCCATGGCTCCTAAATTCAGCTACTTTGTACAATAAAAAAAATCGGTATTTCTATGTTAAATTGCCACTGTCGCGAACACTTGATATTTGTTATGCTTTTTTTTACACTGGCATCACGTCTGGCATTCATTGCGCGACTTTCACTTTCGGTGGCTGTCCAGGCGCATCAATTGACTAGTGGCCAGGGTAGTGGGAGATATTTTTTTATAATGTCATATTTGAATTTCACACTCGTTGATAACAAAGTAAGTCGCTCTGTGGAAATAACTTCATGGATACGTTATGTAGACAATATACACACATTGTCGGAAAATATTAAATTTATATACGTGTATGTACGAGCTTTAGAAACGTGAAGAAACGCGAGCATGTTACGAGTTTATCTGACATGTTCCACAGCGACTGGAAATTAATCATTTATTTTCCGACAATACACATATATTGTAACTATCGTGTTATGTCAAAAGCCCCAAAACAACTGTCAAATTTTCTAAAAAGAGAAGAAACAAGCGTCGTTATTATCATTTTTGATTATGTCCTCTGTGAAGTCCGCGCTTATAAGTTTATAAGCATCAATGATGTTAATGTTTCTTATCGTCGCTCAACAAACTATTTCTTGGTCAGTGATCAAATATAACAAAAAAATATCCGGTCAATGCAATGTGACTGCTCAAATAGAACAAGTGCAGGATAAAAAAACATTAACGGGCCGGCGAAGAAATACTTCCGCCTATTAAAACATCTTATTTTTCAATCCTTCGATTACCCTCATTATATTTGTATTAGCTTAAAATTCAAGGATGTCTTTTGGTAGTAGTAACAACAAAATGGCGAAAGGCTTCCAGTATTCATCTCTACCTGCATTGCAAGTTAAACAAAACTAGAATTGCATAACCAAATGTACAATCAAAATATTAAACAGTGTGCGTATGCCATGTCTTGGACAGAATCAGACCTATAATCCGACATTCCGATAGTTCGACGGTCCAATAGTCCGACAACCCGGTAGTCCGACAGTCCGATAGTCCGACAGACTAAGTACATTTAATAGCTATTCTATGAAAATAAAATATCTGTTCTTTATAAGACATATTCGCATAGTCAAGTTTTGTGCACTGTGAAAGCAAGATCCGTCGTCAAACTGGCGTTGAAAGATTCTTAAGTACAAATTCAAACAAATGTTCAAGAAAGTTGGTCAAGGTAAGCTTTAGATCTCTTTCTTATGTATTCCCGCGAATGTTTACTTTGTTGCTGTTCTTACTCGTACGATGAAAGTGAAAAACAAACACATCTCTGTCGCACTATCGAACTGTCTGATTATCGGACTGCGGAACCAGTGAGATGTCGGAATTTCGGACTGTTTGGATAATATGAAGCAGCCGGCCACAATACCGGTAATACCAGTATTGTTACACTGTACAATACTAGAAATACCAGTATTGTAATGTTACAATATCGGAAATCCAGTATCGTATATATACAATACTGGATGTACCAGTATCGTGCATTTACAATACTGGAATACCAGAATCGTTGATTTATACACAATACCGGAAGCTCCAGTATTCTTCATCCAACAATACTGGTAATACTAGTATTGTAAAATACACGGTACTGGAAGCTCCAGTATTCTTCATCCAGCAATACTGGTAATACTAGTATTGTAAAGCACACATTATCCATTCTCCCGCCACTCTTCTCCTTTCTCCCACCCTTTTTCTCATTTCTCCCACCTCGCTTCACCTTTCTCCTTTCCCTCTTTTTTCTCCCCATCTTCTCCTTTCTCCCGGTCTCCCTATACACTGTCCGTCCTCTCATAACAGACGCACAGACAGGACAGGAAAAACAATATACAAGTACATTCCGCAACTTCGTAGCTAATCTTCCAGTATCTACAATACTGGTATAACCAGTATTTTCCAGAATATTCCAGTATCTGCAATACTGGTATAACCAGTATTTTCCAGAATCTTCCAGTATCTGCAATACTGGTATAACCAATATTTCCAGTATTTCCCAGAATCTTCCGGTATCTGCAATACTCATATTTTGGCAATCAACAGTATCTTCTAGTATTGCAGATACTGGAAAATTCTGGAAGATACTGGGAAACTAGTATTTACCAGTATCTGTACCAGTATTGCAGATACTGGAAGATTCTGGTAAAATACTGGTAATACCAGTATTGCGGCCGGCTGCTTCATATTATCCGACTGTTTGACTAACGGGTTATCAAATCATAGCTACGCTCCCGTCTTGGACCGGTGTTTGTAATATATACTGAAAACAGTTGCATACTAAAATAAATTATAAAAAAGGAAACATAATTGTAATATTGAGCTTTTTCCATTATTCTTTCAATATTGTACAGTGACAAAACTGGTTCTACTTAAATACAATTTGTGTGACTCAACCGGAAAGTATGGCTGACAAAGCCGGAGCGAATTTATGTAAATAAGCATTGTGTTTTTAACTGTAGTTAGTCTAAAGCTATTCATGGTGGCACGCCAGTGTACACTATCATTTATCTAAGCATTACAAAGGATTTGTGTGCTTTAATTACACATATAGACTACTTTTTATAGCTTTATTTGATGATTTCAAGCTCATTATTAGCATTTGTCATTGTTTATGTCCATCATTTTACCAATATCCGAGTAATCGATGAAGATAACTACAGCAATATATAGGTAAAAGCAAACAAAACTAATCTTCTGGTTTCATGATACAATAATGCTATGTGATCATAATACTCACTTTTTTGTCGTCACCTGTATGTCAATCATGCTGAGCTGACATTTTCAGCCGAACTCTTTGACGACAGTGTTAGAAAGCTATATTAAAGTTTCTAATTACATACGGTTGATAAGATAACGATTTTTTATCATATATACGTAAAAAAAAATCAAATAAAAGTTGAGGATTTACGTGGTAAATATCACATATACCACGTTCGTAAAATACCTACGTGTGTATATAGTTACCAGAGAACAATGATGTGTAATTTACAAGGTGAACATTTTAATTATGGTACAAATGTACATTCTCGTTTGAAATTGAATATAAAAGGTAACACTGTGGTATTATCAACCACAACAATGTCACCAAATATTAATTTGTATCTTCATATAGGATCCTCTGGAATGACCTGTTTTGACGGTCGTTGACTTAAAATCTACAAACCTAACTAGTACACACACACACGCAGCATTGGCACGGTCTGGAACAACGATCGATACCCACCTCAAATGATAATGATGATAGACACTTATGGTTAGGGGTTTTCAGCAGTCAATTCGTTATCATTGTCCCAGCTTCCCTAATTAGGTCTGGTTGTCACGATGTAGCTAAAAACCTACTGAAGGTAACGATAAATACCAGCAAACAGTTAGTGTGAACTTCGCTAAAATACACAATCATATTACATTGTAACAAAACCTGATTATTCTCCAGTGGATTTTATTTCTTCTCATATTTTCCCCTGTTTTAATATACATTGTTGCGCTTGTCCTAACCCAGGGACTGGATTTCCTACAGGGAAATCAAAATTGGACAATCCAGAGAAACTGGCAACATTGGATACACAAGACGACGAAAAACAAAGCAAAAACACAACACAATATGTATTGGACACCACTATGCGCAAACAAGCACAAATAACGTAAATAAGACACGAGCACGCCTACAAACGACTAGAGGTAAAGACGAACCGGACATCGTTTTTATGTGGAAATCGTAAAGGACATCAGAAAACGGAACTCAGAACGTAAAGACGCATAATAGGACAACGCAAAAAGACAAAAAAGATGACGGATCCCACCAAAAAACTTGGGGTTAACTCCGGTGCTCGCGAATGGTAAACAGTTCCTGCTTCTTATAAGATACCCACCGTTTTACTCAAGTTCTATGAAAATCTTGTCAGTGATAGAGGAAAGAAAATATCTACTTAAAATTGTTTACAACATATTGGTATGTATCTTAAATTGTACACTGTACTTCATGCTAATAACATACTTATTTTAGCTCAATCATCTGAAGAATCACAGACTGCTCTTCAAGTTTTTAAAGTCTTAAAATTACAGCTCAGAAAGGAAGCTCAAATGTTTCATAGATAAAACAAAAGTATAATAAAAAATAAAATTGTGTAATGCAACAAAGAAGTAGACATTAATCTTGGACTACTATTTTTTATGCCTCAACTGGCACCTTATACCTTCAACAATACCTGTTGCCTGACCAGTTTACCAAACTGCCGACTAACCAAGAACATTCATACCATTCCCTTGGTAACTTCAGATTGGTAATTGCCCATCCAATCTTGCAAATTAAAATCCTATGAGGACTGTAAATTGTGACCGAAACTCGATCAGACATGATTTTTTTTTTCATTTTAAAATGGTATTCGGTTTTCGCGAAAGTCGGATTCCGATTTTTTATTCGCCAATTCAGTTTTTGTTGAGTTCAATCACATTAGGATTTGTACCGGGTCTGCTGGTTCGTATAGTAAACTAGCTGTTTGTCATTTTAGCTCATATTTCAATTGGTTATTGTCGTTCACTGAATTGCATCCTCCAATCGTTTACATTGTGGATCGTGAATAAACAAAAAAGGCAGATATGTGTTTAATAAAGACATGGAATTAGGAATTGACAAGAAAAGAAAGTTGGAGATGAACTACATGTAGTAACGCAGTTTATACGAAAAATAAAGTCGAAAGCCCTGGCGTTTTTGTGTTCTTTGCCAGGAGGATATCAACTATGCCATTCGTGGATAGAAATCCCTTGAACTGCCTCTGTAGAAGAAGTTGCAAAAATAAAACAAAAATCAAGGCAGCGATAATCAAAGTCTTTCGGGTAGGTAGCAATGTGTTATGCAATGGTCTATTGCGATAAGAACTTTATAAAATTTCTCTCTCACTGTCAGAACCTTAAAGATCTAACATTAATACAGGGATGGGGCGAATAAAGCAACTTTTCTAGGAGCCGTGCTGCCGGAATGTTGTTATCCCCTAGTGTGATTCCCGCGAGATACTATTTGTCAGACCATTGGATATTTAATAAGCCATTTGTCCCTTTATCAGGTGAAATAATATGATATTTTAAGAGTTGATATATACTTGTTTTACTCCACTAATGACATGCGCATTTGGAAGAAGAAAAGAGACTGATAATATTCCTTAATCAGAGATTTTACGTCAATTCAAGAACAATTATCTGAACCAGTCACAACATTATTACCATTCATAACATTATTACCACATAATTACAATTACAAATGCAGAATCATCAGTGCTCTCATTCACAACACAAAAATCACTCACTTTTATCACTTGTTCTGGACCTAATTGGCTAATAAAGCCTAAATTAGGTCTATCAAAGTAGCCCTTTCCTATTGATTTAAAATAAAAACATGTAAACAGAAGGAATACCACTAAATGTATATATGGCAAGAAATATTGTTATTTATACATTTGTACATGTATGCCGCAATATCGTCATTTATCCACTGGAGAAACACAGAAAGTACCAAGTACAGTCAAGCCTGTATATAAAGGCACTAAGGGAAAAGAATCCTGTATGAGCAGTTACCCTTTACATTGTATATACAGGTTAAATTTATATGCACTATTCATTAATAGAAAAAACGAGACTGCTCTTTATAGACTGTAACTTGTTACATAGAGGTGCCATTTAAGCCATGATTGATTGTATTTTATAGTTTTCAAGTAACTTACAATCAAGCTCTTTAAAACATAGTGATTGATTAGTTTCAAGTTAAGTGCAAGGAAATGCCTAGAATTCAGGATTTTGCACCACTTACCCTCAGATCCAATGCTCCGGCTTCGAGTGTCTACATCATAATCAATTTCATTTTCATTTTTTGCTTCTTGGAATATCATGTCTGCAAACTGTATATTATACAAAATACTTACTTACTGTATAAGAAAGTAATTTTATTTTTGACAACTAGAATGAATAATTTCAGAAATTTGTCGACGATTTTAAATTCATTTTCAAAACACATAAATTGGTATTAAAAAAGGCCTTTGTAAACAATCTGGTTTCCATTCTTTCAAATTGTGTTAATTTGTACTTTTTGCGATAAAATAAAACAAACCCGAATGGACAGCTTATTACAACCGCAACAATTTTTGTCTCTTGCTTAGAAACGAATAAAGCAGCAATTCATAAAAATCACTCTCTTTATCGTTTGTTCTTGACCTAATTGGGTTATAAAGACTTAAGTAGTCCTTTCCTGTTAATTGAAATAAAACACGCAATCGGAAGATATGCTACTATATATGGCAAGAAAGAGTGTTGTCAGAAATTTTACTACCATTTTGGAATTGTATAAATATTTACGGTTGAAATTATTCTGAAGGCCCTGCTCATCTGAAAAATTACCAATTTTTGGCGTTATTTTGGTCTTTATTTCAGGCTAAGTTCTTCAAAATAGGCCAAGTTTGCTCATTAAATGTGACAGCCAACTCACCGTGGACGTAATCCCATATAACAATAGGAACGACGGTGGTCCCGCAGCTGGTCTATTGTCTCTCGTCGAAGTGCCGGAGAAGGCTATTGTTCCCTTCATGGTTAATGCATTTGACTACGTGACATTTATACACATGCTTACCTGAGATATCCCTCGAAAATTTTGAAAAAAACTTGAAATCATAAATTTCCATAATTACTGATTTTTAATTTGACCAAGCTATTTCAATCTTTCTGAAATAATTCGAAAAAGAACGGTCTTTTCTGCTAATAAATTCACTGAAGTTAGACATAGAGTACACAATTATTGGATATGAATAAAATTTTATGGGTAAAAACGTTATGTACAATCTGTCATTTACAACCGGTATACCCGTTCAATATGTAATCTAGTTGGACTGGATTCAGCTTTCCTCGTCGTCATCAAAATCAATTATTATTGGGGGAATCTCACTCCTATCAATGCAATTCTCTTTCCCATACTCCTTTTCTATTTTTAATACATGGTCTTCTGCCTTCGCCCAAACTTCCTTTGTAATTCTGCCAAACCCCCCATAAACAAGTTCTTTCACATCCTTCAAACGAAAAGTTGTATTGTTTTCTGCAACAAACCCTTTAACATGTGCCCAAATAAGTTCTATGGGGTTCAATTCGCAATGGCGAACAGGGGTTCTTAGAACTTCGTGACCGTGTAGGTTGGCAATTTTATCAGTTTTAAAAACGGAAAGGAGTTTCTTAAATTTGATTTTTTCATAAAGTTGTTTTTTAGTTTCAAGGGGCTGAAAAGGAATGTTGTGTTTTGAAAGATAATCTTGTAAGACAGCTTTTCTCTGATTAAAGTTTGGCACAACAGTTTCTTCAGTCTTGATGTTGTGATAACTGGCATTATCTAAAACGATAACACTTGGGCTTTTTAATGCTGGCATAAGCTGATTTTCGAACCAGTTTAGAAAGATGGGCCCGTTCATTTCTTGGTGATAATCCCCATCTTTAGCTTTGGCAAGAAAAACCAAATCACACCAATCAATCAAACCCTCCTCACGATTACCAGCGTGCAAAACTATCAACCTTTTACCTTTTCCTGAAGGGATCTTTGGGGCATCAGAACCATCAACTGGTAACCACATGTAGTCAGTGGCATGATTCTGATTAACCCAGGTCTCATCCAAATATACAATTTCATACCCATCCTCTCGAAACTTCCTGATTTTTTGGAGGTAATTACACCGATCATTTATTACTGACCTCTGATCATATAAAAGCCTCCTATTATCGTCGGATTTTTTGTACTTATAACCAAGATCTAATAAAGTTAAGGTAAGCGTTGATTTCGAGATTTTAATTGTATCTTCAATTTCTTTCTTAATTTTTGAGACTGTTGGAGCAATTTTCCTGTTGTACATGCTATGAACGGTCCGTTTAATAACGCAACGGTCAAAATCATCAAGAGTTTTCTTTCTTTCTTTCGGTCTGTTGGATTCAGGAGGACTTTTACCGTTTACAACTCTATACACAGAACTGTAAGATATGCCAGCAGCCTTGCATGTTCTTTTAATCAAATTATCTGGGGAATAAAATGGTCTTCCCCTGGCCTTCTCAAGCTGAAAAAACTTGAATAGATTTAACACAATGTTTTTACAATCTTTTGACAAGTCCTTTGTTTTACCCATTCTTGCGATGTTTATATATATGTTAAGATGTCAAAAAATAGGTTTATGAAGAAATTTTATGTGAACTTTTAAAAAGATTTTAAAGTTTAAAAATGGAGTGTCAAAATATGCCTGTACACGTGTCTCTGTCTCTATCAAGGTAAGATTTACCTGGCTGCTACCTCTAGTTAGTTTACTCCCACCTCTATTTTGGCGGTAAAAATCGGGGAAAATGTCAAATTTCAGATGAGTGCAGCAATAATGAAAGGTTATTGTTAGATGAAATGCATATTTTAAAAATGGTAGTAAAATTCTGCACAAAACTCTCGTTTACTGTGTTTTAAAAAAATGTATTGTTTTCGAGAAAACTCAAATTTTCCGTTTTCTAATCAAAAAATTATTACTTTAATTGGGTTATAAAGACTTAAGTAGTCCTTTCCTGTTAATTGAAATAAAACACGCAATCGGAAGATGTGCTACTATATATGGCAAGAAATATTGTAATATATACATATGTACATGTATGGTCATTTAGCCACTGGAGAAACACACAAAGTACCAGGTACCCGGTATATGTCAAACCTGTATGGAAGGACATTAAGAGAAACCCTTTATGAGCAGTTGCCTTTATATACAGGTTAAAAATATGCACTATTATGACTCCGCTCAGCACGCAGCATTAAGGACCGGTTGGCTCGGAATCAGAATAATGTGTTCGAGTGGAGCGACATGTCTACCCGTGGACTGTTGTTTCAGTGAGCTAGCACTATAAAAATCCAACTCAGCGTGTTGGTCTGATACAAAGCGGACTTCATCATCATCTCGTTGAACATAAACTTGTTCTCGCCATGATATAGCTGAACAATTTCTGAATTGGCGTTAAACAACAATCACTCACTCCCTCACTCATTAATAGGAAAAATGAGGCTGGTCTTTTTAGGCTGTAACTTGCTATATAGAGGTGTCCTTTTAGGCTGGTTTAACTGTATTTTATCTTTTTTCAAGTAAATTCCAGGCAAGGACTGGTGGGTTTCAAGTTAAGCCCAAGGAAATGCCTAGAATTCAGGATTTTGCACCATTTAACCCCAGACCACTTGTTCCGGTTTCGGGGGTCTACATCATAATCAGTTTTATTTTATTTTTTTCTATCTTCTTGGAATATCATCTCTGAAGACTGTGTGTCTTATACAAAATACTTACTTACTGTGTGAGAAATTAATTTCAGTTTTGACAACTAGATTTAATAATTTCAGAAAATTGTCGATAATTTGTACTTTTCACGATAAAAAAGCACAATCCCGAAGGGACAGCTTGATGCAACCGCAACCATCTTCTTTCACATATAGACCTGTTTAGAAACGAATAAAGCAACAATTCACAGAACTAATTCGAAATACATTCTGTGCTAAGAACCATTGTGATTAAATTTCAGGATCGGTCAACAGAACTTAAATTGTAAGAGAAAAAAGGCATTCTGTCGTACAAAAATTATCGGATATGTTCACTCGTAGTTGTGTGTAGAACTACACTTGTATTCTTTGTAAGGACTCGGTGGTCTGGTGGTGATGGCTGTGTGTGGATCATCTATTATAGATATATATATCTATAATAACAAAAACTATCCTATAAACATATCTAGTATAGGATCGAACATAGATCTGTACCGCGACATTTCCTATATTAGCGGCCTATTACCTATACTCGCTGGTTTGTTCCTCCGGAAATCCCAAGACTTTTACAGGACTTGACTGTATATATGAGTAACACACTGAGTGTCTTATAAGGAGCAGGAGCTGCTTACCCTTCGCGAGCACCTGAGTTCACCACCGGTTTTTTATATTGGTGTGGTCCGTGTTGCTCATTATTTTAATTTTTTCTGTTGTCTTATGTGTCTTTACGTTCTTAGTTCCGTGTTGTGGTGTCCGTTACGATTTCTGCATAAAAACTATGTTCGCTTCATCTTTGCCTCAAGCTGTTTTGTAGGAGGGCTCATGTCTTGTTTACGTTATTTGTGTTTGTTTGTGCATAGTGGTGTCCATCACATATTGCGTTGTGTTTTTGTTTTGTTTGTCTTCGTCTTGTGTACCCCATGTTGCCAGTTTCTCTGGATTGTTTTTGTTTTGTTTGTCTTCGTCTTGTGTACCCCATGTTGCCAGTTTCTCTGGATTGTTTTTGTTTTGTTTGTCTTCGTCTTGTGTACCCCATGTTGCCAGTTTCTCTGGATTTTTTTTGTTTTGTTTGTCTTCGTCTTGTGTACCCCATGTTGCCAGTTTCTCTGGATTGTTTTTGTTTTGTTTGTCTTCGTCTTGTGTACCCCATGTTGCCAGTTGCTCTGGATTGTTTTTGTTTTGTTTGTCTTCGTCTTGTGTACCCCATGTTGCCAGTTTCTCTGGATTGTTTTTGTTTTGTTTGTCTTCGTCTTGTGTACCCCATGTTGCCAGTTTCTCTGGATTTTTTTTGTTTTGTTTGTCTTCGTCTTGTGTACCCCATGTTGCCAGTTTCTCTGGATTGTTTTTGTTTTGTTTGTCTTCGTCTTGTGTACCCCATGTTGCCAGTTTCTCTGGATTGTTTTTGTTTTGTTTGTCTTCGTCTTGTGTACCCCATGTTGCCAGTTTCTCTGGATTTTTTTTGTTTTGTTTGTCTTCGTCTTGTGTACCCTATGTTGCCAGTTTCTCTGGATTGTTTTTGTTTTGTTTGTCTTCGTCTTGTGTACCCCATGTTGCCAGTTTCTCTGGATTGTTTTTGTTTTGTTTGTCTTCGTCTTGTGTACCCCATGTTGCCAGTTTCTCTGGATTGTTTTTGTTTTGTTTGTCTTCGTCTTGTGTACCCCATGTTGCCAGTTTCTCTGGATTGTTTTTGTTTTGTTTGTCTTCGTCTTGTGTACCCCATGTTGCCAGTTTCTCTGGATTGTTTTTGTTTTGTTTGTCTTCGTCTTGTGTAACCCATGTTGCCAGTTTCTCTGGATTGTTTTTGTTTTGTTTGTCTTCGTCTTGTGTACCCCATGTTGCCAGTTTCTCTGGATTGTTTTTGTTTTGTTTGTCTTCGTCTTGTGTACCCCATGTTGCCAGTTTCTCTGGATTGTTTTTGTTTTGTTTGTCTTCGTCTTGTGTACCCCATGTTGCCAGTTTCTCTGGATTGTTTTTGTTTTGTTTGTCTTCGTCTTGTGTACCCCATGTTGCCAGTTTCTCTGGATTGTTTTTGTTTTGTTTGTCTTCGTCTTGTGTACCCCATGTTGCCAGTTTCTCTGGATTGTTTTTGTTTTGTTTGTCTTCGTCTTGTGTACCCCATGTTGCCAGTTTCTCTGGATTGTTTTTGTTTTGTTTGTCTTCGTCTTGTGTACCCTATGTTTCCAGTTTCTCTGGATTGTTTTTGTTTTGTTTGTCTTCGTCTTGTGTACCCCATGTTGCCAGTTTCTCTGGATTGTTTTTGTTTTGTTTGTCTTCGTCTTGTGTAACCCATGTTGCCAGTTTCTCTGGATTGTTTTTGTTTTGTTTGTCTTCGTCTTGTGTACCCTATGCTGCCAGTTTCTCTGGATTGTTTTTGTTTTGTTTGTCTTCGTCTTGTGTACCCTATGCTGCCAGTTTCTCTGGATTGTTTTTGTTTTGTTTGTCTTCGTCTTGGGTACCCCATGTTGCCAGTTTCTCTGGATTGTTTTTGTTTTGTTTGTCTTCGTCTTGTGTACCCCATGTTGCCAGTTTCTCTGGATTGTTTTTGTTTTGTTTGTCTTCGTCTTGTGTACCCCATGTTGCCAGTTTCTCTGGATTGTCCAATTTTGATTGCTCTTTCGGTGTTCTCTAACGCGTTTATTTAACCTCATCACCAGGATATTTATCTGAAAAATGACTGAAAGCGGTTAAATAATAGTCAATAAGACCGCATTTTTTTTTTTTTTTTTAAATATATACTTAACAGCAATTTTAATATATGTATATTAGACCACAAAAGTGCTTTAAAATGAACCATTTATAAACATGTAAATTGCAGTGCACGGTCTACTATAATTGCCAAAACAACATGTAACATAATCGATGTGTATATATCATTGATTGTGATCGTCAAATATAATGAAAGATATAGAACCTCATCAAAGGCTAATTTTGCCAAAAGATTGCTGATAAACCTGATTAAGCGTTATTCTATAAAATTGGTTTGATTTAATCGTTATTCCTGTCAATAAAACATTACAAAATAGTTGTCACCGTGCTATTTGAACCATAGATAATTGATCTTTCTTTAAATAAAGGTAATAACAAAATTACCGAACTCCGAACAATCTTACAAAGGGAAAGTCAAAACTCATAAGTATATAAACAGACAAAATCAGTCACCAACCGGAAAACTGTGAAAACCGTAACAGATTGGTAAAAAATGCGTTTAATGAATACTAAAATATATTAAACTTGTTTTTTTATATGCTTCGCTATATTCTTTGTTATTTTGGGCGTTCGATCAAAACTTATAGGACTTTATTATGTGCTACAACGCGTATCAGTTACATTGATTTATTTTTAAACTAGGAATTTTCATATTTCATTTAAAATGTTAAAATTGATTATCTGGGCGCTAAAACTTTATGAAAAGTTACAATGTTAAATGGTATTCGTCACATGAACGAGACAGTTGTAACTTTATTTGCCCATGATATTCAACGAATGGCTGACTGACTTAGCCATCTTTTATAGAGCTAATATTATACATATGACATTGTTTTGTTAGTCTTCGTTCTGTGAACGAAAACGGCAGAAAAAACCAATCAGATACGTAGGAAATCTACCAACGTATTTGATGTTTCTGTTCTTCACTAGTATCAAAGACAAAGTCCAAAGTGATGTCTTAGTTCAATGTCCATTACGATTTCCGCATAAAAACGATGTTCTGGTCGTCTTTATCTCCAATTGTTTGTAGCAGAGCTCATGTCTTATTTACGTTATTTGTGTTTGTTTGCATATAGTCGTGTCCAACACATAGTGTGTTGTATTTTTGTTTTGTTTGTCTTCGTCTTGTGTACCTTATGTTGCCAGTTTCTCTGTATTGTACATTTTTCATTGCCCCTTCGGTATTCTCTAACATTTATTTGCATTGAATTGCCATGGCTTTTGTCTTGTATCATAGAATTCGAATCTATAGTTACGTATATATAACAGACAATAACATAAAGAAACACTTTATAGCAGTATTATGTTGATTTGCTTAACTAATCTGCTTCTCTTAAAAACAAGGGCAGTCGTGGTGGTGATCGATCGCATAATAGTTGGATTTACAACTACCTATGCAATCCGAGTCTATTACCACAAACATTGTGTGTTCGAATCCGGCTCATGCGAGGTGTACTCGATACAATGCTATGTGATAAAGCTGGTCAAGGACTTGCGGCAGGTCGGTGGTTTTCTCCGGGTACTCCGGTTTCCTCCATCAATAAAACTGACCGATATAACTGAAATATTGTAGAAAGTGGCATTTTAATCTCCATAATTCTAGCCATCTGTTAAAACAATTTACCTTAAATATATCTAAAGTGACAACACTCTTTAATGAATTGTACTATTTATTTAATTTTTACAACTAAACTTACAACTTACATCTTAATGACGCATATTGTAACGAACATTACATATATTTCATTTTTTAAATTTTGACATGAACGTGCATGTCATGTCTTAAATTGTTTTCATTGTTGAGAGATGGGCAATCGGTAAATTACGTTGTGTAATACATGTCAATCTTGAAGGCAAACTACGAGATATTTATTTTCGTATTGAAAATTGATGTGGCACTTGTTGTCCATCCGATATCCTCTTCCAGCGGCTGTCACATATTTTACTTATATAAGGTATTGGTAATAAAATGGAAAACAGTTAATACCACACCGTCAGAACAGTTCTAAAATCCAATCGAAAAATCGCAGAAACAGCGGTAAAATCGACACCCCTTACACACATATACTAGTGAACGTTCACTTTCCTTGTTGGATCTAGATACAGACTATTCAGTAAAACTTGGCGTGTTAGCTAGTTATATGGACCCAAGCCTCCCTCTCACTGGAGTGAAATGATGCGGTCACGCAAATGTTTTCCACATGAATGTATTATGCCAACCCTCCCTCATGACTGGGTGAGCAAAGAGCGCTGAGCCCTAATCTTGAACTTTATATATTATATTTAAAGATAAAAGATATAAACTTTCCAGATATGGTTTCATAGAGTCCTGGGTCATTCTCCGACAACTTTTCCAAATACCGAGATTTGTCAGTATGAAAGGGAATTTTGTCACAAATGGTTCATTTTGTACATTCCGTTTAATTAACCATCCTTGAGACAGAATAAAGTGTTTGGCAAGCTGTTTTATCAAAAAAATATTTTTTCTACGTCTTTTATTCTCGTGTGGGGGAAATATTTGTCTTTACCGTCACAATACCTAAAACGCATATTTTCTTACTTTTTCTTCAACATAAAAAATAAAACCGATATGAATATAAACGAATGAATTGTTCTGTTGATACATATAGAATTACTTATATATTTTTTCTTATATCTACGAAGTATTGAAAAGGTTTGTGTGTCATAATTTCAAAGTTGAGATCCGGGATGTATATATTTTTGCTATATTCTTTAACTATTGCTCACTGGTCAAAAATAACTGAATTGGGTTATAGATGTGCTACTACAGTGTCATTTAAGGTTACATATGTTGTACAATTACAAATATAATATACATAAAACATTTTTGAGTTCGTGACGGAAAGGAAAATTTGCGACGGTAAAGAAAACGTATGTGACGGTAAAGACATTTTGGTTTATAATAACAACTACCAACATAAATCAAATGCACGAGGTTGAATATAACACCTTTATCGGTGCCCAAAGTCATTCCTAATGCTAAATAAAAGTGATTAAAAGTGTGGTTGTTTTTACCGTCACGACTGTAATATGAAATTATGACGGCAAAGACTGTTACGGTAGAAACAATTCCGAATTTCGGTATTGATTCCGTGTATTACAGAAAATATTTCTAATGATGAAATATGTGCATTGCTATCGGGAACAACGTTTTATTTTTACATGACGTTTAAAATGTTGTAGCAGGTGAACTGAGGAACTTCTATTATGTTTGGTAAAGACGTTGAATAAAGGTACTAATGCATTTTAATGGAAATACTGGCTTGCTTCTTTGAATCCTGCTGAGATACCGTTTCTTTACATCGATGAAGTAAAAAGAAAAAGCACCAACGTGACTTCGATCTCAGTCACCTGTATATCGAGACGTTCTTCAACGTTAAAATTTCGTGACGGTAAAGATAGAAATTCGTAGGACACACATTTCAGAGTAAATAAAGGAAATATTTTACATACAAAATATATAAAACTTTAAGCATATTATTATTCAATGTTTACTGTAATGATTAAACCTTTAAAACATAAAGAAACACCATTTTAAAGTTTTAATTCTTTTTTTCTATGATCATCCCTGTTATGGAACATTACCGTCACGTGTATTATTCTATATGTGACAGTAAAATAGAGAATTTGTAAATCCATTATTTGGCGTATACCTTAATGTATTTTATAAATCTTTTAATGAAATAAATACAATTTAACATGAACAACCGACATATCAACTTTTATTTTAATTTAGTTTGTTGTTTTTCTGTAATATTAATGGGACACAATTGCAGTCTTTACAGTCACTGTTGTAAAAGTTGTCAGAGAATGACCCTCCTATGCATTTTAAAATAAATCCAAATATGACGATTGGAATTCTTCAACGTGTTAAATAAACGTTAGAGAATGTCGAAGGCCAATCAAAAATGGCCATTCCAGAGAATCAAGACGAAGAAATGGCAGCCTCTTGACGTAGCATTAACAAATGTACTTGGTTAAAATAGAGATGTATTTATTAATGAAAATGAACTTAGTATATGTGTGTGATGGGTGTCAAAATAATGTATAATTGATTAATGTAAATGAATGTATACATTACATGTTTATTCCTTTTTAAAAAATAAACAAATTACAAAAAAGGACGAAGAAAACAAAAACACATTCTCTCTCTAAACTCTAACCCGCTGTCCACTCCCTACCTACACCCCCCCCCCCCCCCCCCCCCCACACACACACAAACACCAAACTCACTACCTCTCTCTCTTAACTCTAATCCCCCAAACCCACTCTTCCATCCCTCCAAACACACCTCTCTATGACAACATTTCCCCCTCCCCCCTCAAACTAGTTAAGTCTAACCGATTAACTGATAAACAAAACATAAATCAGACCGTGTATAGACAGACAGTCCACAAATGAACTGGATTAGGACAAGATCGTTGTTCAAACAACAAAATCAATAATGTAATGTATATACATAATACTGATGACATGTATAATAATCAACCTCAGATAGTACTGATGATAAATATAATATTTTAAAATGTACCCAAATACAATAAACGTATTGCGTACATATGTACGTATACACTAATTAAAGTTTATTGATTAATTAACAGTATTTATTCTATTGAACATGTATATTATGTTAAAATTGAAATAAAATACGATAATTAGGATTTAATAAACGAAATACGAAGAAAGCCGTCGTAATATTTTGAAGATATTGGGGTTAGGGCTGTGGTGTTTAATGACACCTTCCAAAGCATACATTTGTATAAGAGTGAAACTTGTACTTTCCTAAACATATAAGAGTGAATCCTGTCCAAATAGAACCTTGACAAAAACAAATTTGAAGTAAATCCTGAAGTAGGAATATTGATGTGACACAAAGAAGACATGTTCTTTATCCCGATATCTTCAAACAACGATTAACTACCATTAAAGTCTATTAACAAAATAAAATAAATTATATTCTGAAATTTCTAATATTATAGCTAATTAAAATGGTTCAATAACCGAGTCCGACCTCTATTGTAAACAAATCCCAAGTGTTTACAATATACATTTTACGTTTCAACAAGACAACAAGTGCAATCTATTACGTAAAATAAAATACAACATTTTTATTATTGTATTTTCACCACAAAAGAATTTAAAAAAAAAACCGAACTACTTTCTTTTTTACATATGCGACGTCACAGGTATTTCACAACTGTACACAAATATAACAATCCCATATTTGGTAATTTGGCACCTTTCCAAAATATACAGGTAAAAATAGCAATTGATATATGTTACCTGTATTATTCATACACGATAATTTAATGAGATTGGATTGCATTACCATAATACACAATATATTTCATTTGTATGTCACTAGGCAATAAAAGTGACAAGATTACATATGATGAAAAAAAAAAATATTTTAAATTTAAAATTTTTGTATCGATAATTCAGTTTTGTCATTGAGGCATATTTTTTTGATTACTCATTGTATCTGATTATTGTCACTCTATGACGTAAATTATAAAACTTATTGAGCAGTGGGAAACATTGATTTATATAAACCCTTTTATAAGTTAGATAATGGGTATCTAATCACTGTTTAAAAAATTCTTCCGTATTCATATTGCTAGTACATCCCGTGATTGAAAATAAAAATATTGATGTTTTTAATAATGATAATATAAAATACTGGAAAAACCAGAATTATAACAACACTATAAGTGGTTTTAAAGTGTTCTTATTACAATATTTGAGTTGTATTTGTAGTTACTGTCAGCAGGTTTTCATATATGTCCTCACTGCCAGACATATTGGGTGAGGTAATACAGGACAGTTACGAACGGACCAGAAAAACCACATATCTTGTTGGTAACTAGATGTCTCTGAACCTTAACACTTTACGTGGCTTTCAATATTGGAATTATTACTGGATCTAATTAATAGTGTCTTCTAACATTTTAGATTTACAGCACAATACTTCTATTAGTATTATATTTTAAGCTACCCTTTTCAGAATTAAAGTTACCCTTTTCAGTGTTAAAATTTACCCTTCTCATTATTAAAGTTAAACTTTTCAGTATTAAAAGTTACCCTTTTCAGTATCAAAGTTACCATTTTCAGTATCAAAGTTACTCTTTTCAGTGTTAAAGATACACTTTTCAGTATTAAAGTTACTCTTTTCAGTATTAAAAGTTACCATTTTCAGTATTAAAGTTACCCTTTTCAGTGCTAAAAGTTACCCTTTTCAGTATTAAAATTACTCTTTTCAGTATTAAAATTACTCTTTTCAGTGTTAAAGTTACTCTTTTCAGTAATAAAATATACCCTTTTCAGTATTAAAAGTTACCCTTTTCAGTATTAAAGTTACTCTTTCAGTATTAAATGTTACCATTTTTAGTATTAATGTTACTCTTTTCAGTATTAAAAGTTTCCCTTTTCAGTATTAAGAGTTACCCTTTACAGTATTAAAGTTACTCTTTCAGTATTAAAAGTTACTCTTTCAGTATTAAAAGTTTCCCTTTTCAGTATTAAAAGTTACTCTTTTCAGTATTAAAAGTTACCATTTTTACTATTAAAGGTACACTTATCATTATTACATATACTGAGGGTTCTTCTATAAAACAAACCGTTAACCCTGATCAAATTTATGTGATTGTATTTCAAGGTCAGTGTACACGTGTTTAGAGATAAAGTTAAAACTACAATAAATGTATTCCCAATACAAATAAAGAAATGAACTTTTTCTATACATAGATCACGTCTGCTTTGTTATTTTTTTTTTTATTATACTAGCTCACCGAAGCAACAATCTACTGTCACGTTGACATGTCGTTCTACTCGTACACAGTATCATGACTCTGATGCAACTATTATTTGCTCGTAGTCCTTAATGCTGCTTGCTTAGGGCAGAAGTAGCCAATACGTATTTGAAAGTGTTTGTTTTGACGCGAGAATCTAACCTAATATCTACGACACTCTAGGAGAGCACGCTATCCAAAATCACATAGAGACGGTCCTATGCAGTACCTACAATATATATGTTAGAACCAGACCATAATTTATGTGTGCGTCTAAATTTGGATTCTAAAAAAATGTTCCAATCTGTTGGCGTCCGGTATGAAATGAGAATTTACAGAAAAAAACGCCCCCATAAAAAAGCATTTAGTTATTAAACATTTGTACAATTTTTCCTTATTGAGACACAACAGAAACTTACATAATGTTTTCACTGTGACCGGAGGTAACACAGTGTGTATCTAATAAGAAACAGGAACTAACCTTGGCGAGCACCTGGGTCAGGTTCACCCCAGTTTTTGGTCGGGCCTATGTTGTTCATCTTTGTAGGTTTCTATGTTGTGTTTATTGTTTTGTTTGTCTTCGTTCTGTGTCTTGTGTCCTATGTCTAATGTTGACTGTTTTGTTTGTCTTCGTTCTGTGTCCTATGTCCAATGTTGACTGTTTTGTTTGTCTTCGTTCTGTGTCTTGTGTCCTATGTCTAATGTTGACTGTTTTGTTTGTCTTTGTTCTGTGTCTTGTGTCCTATGTCCAATGTTGACTGTTTTGTTTGTCTTCGTTCTGTGTCTTGTGTCCTATGTCCAATGTTGACTGTTTTGTTTGTCTTCGTTCTGTGTCTTGTGTCCTATGTCCAATGTTGACTGTTTTGTTTGTCTTCGTTCTGTGTCTTGTGTCCTATGTCTAACGTTGACTGTTTTGTTTGTCTTCGTTCTGTGTCTTGTGTCCTATGTCCAATGTTAACTGTTTTGTTTGTCTTCGTTCTGTGTCTTGTGTCCTATGTCCAATGTTGACTGTTTTGTTTGTCTTCGTTCTGTGTCTTGTGTCCTATGTCTAATGTTGACTGTTTTGTTTGTCTTCGTTCTGTGTCTTGTATCCAATGTCCAATGTTGACTGTTTTGTTTGTCTTCGTTCTGTGTCTTGTGTCCTATGTCTAATGTTAACTGTTTTGTTTGTCTTCGTTCTGTGTCTTGTGTCCTATGTCCAATGTTGACTGTTTTGTTTGTCTTCGTTCTGTGTCTTGTGTCCTATGTCCAATGTTTATTGTTTTGTTTGTCTTCGTTCTGTGTCTTGTGTCCTATGTCCAATGTTGACTGTTTTGTTTGTCTTCGTTCTGTGTCTTGTGTCCTATGTCCAATGTTGACTGTTTTGTTTGTCTTCGTTCTGTGTCTTGTGTCCTATGTCTAATGTTGACTGTTTTGTTTGTCTTCGTTCTGTGTCTTGTGTCCTATGTCCAATGTTGACTGTTTTGTTTGTCTTCGTTCTGTGTCTTGTGTCCTATGTCTAATGTTGACTGTTTTGTTTGTCTTCGTTCTGTGTCTTGTGTCCTATGTCCAATGTTGACTGTTTTGTTTGTCTTCGTTCTGTGTCTTGTGTCCTATGTCCAATGTTGACTGTTTTGTTTGTCTTCGTTCTGTGTCTTGTGTCCTATGTCTAATGTTGACTGTTGTGTTTGTCTTCGTTCTGTGTCTTGTATCCAATGTCCAATGTTGACTGTTTTGTTTGTCTTCGTTCTGTGTCTTGTGTCCTATGTCTAATGTTAACTGTTTTGTTTGTCTTCGTTCTGTGTCTTGTGTCCTATGTCCAATGTTGACTGTTTTGTTTGTCTTCGTTCTGTGTCTTGTGTCCTATGTCCAATGTTGACTGTTTTGTTTGTCTTCGTTCTGTGTCTTGTGTCCTATGTCCAATGTTGACTGTTTTGTTTGTCTTCGTTCTGTGTCTTGTGTCCTATGTCCAATGTTGACTGTTTTGTTTGTCTTCGTTCTGTGTCTTGTGTCCTATGTCCAATGTTGACTGTTTTGTTTGTCTTCGTTCTGTGTCTTGTGTCCTATGTCCAATGTTGACTGTTTTGTTTGTCTTCGTTCTGTGTCTTGTGTCCTATGTCCAATGTTGACTGTTTTGTTTGTCTTCGTTCTGTGCCTTGTGTCCTATGTCCAATGTTGACTGTTTTGTTTGTCTTCGTTCTGTGTCGTGTGTCCTATGTCCAATGTTGAATGTTTTGTTTGTCTTCGTTCTGTGTCTTGTGTCCTATGTCTAATGTTGACTGTTTTGTTTGTCTTCGTTCTGTGTCTTGTGTCCTATGTCCAATGTTGACTGTTTTGTTTGTCTTCGTTCTGTGTCTTGTGTCCTATGTCCAATGTTTATTGTTTTGTTTGTCTTCGTTCTGTGTCTTGTGTCCTATGTCCAATGTTGACTGTTTTGTTTGTCTTCGTTCTGTGTCTTGTGTCCTATGTCTAATGTTGACTGTTTTGTTTGTCTTCGTTCTGTGTCTTGTGTCCTATGTCCAATGTTGACTGTTTTGTTTGTCTTCGTTCTGTGTCTTGTGTCCTATGTCCAATGTTGACTGTTTTGTTTGTCTTCGTTCTGTGTCTTGTGTCCTATGTCCAATGTTAACTGTTTTGTTTGTCTTCGTTCTGTGTCTTGTGTCCTATGTCCAATGTTGACTGTTTTGTTTGTCTTCGTTCTGTGTCTTGTGTCCTATGTCCAATGTTTATTGTTTTGTTTGTCTTCGTTCTGTGTCTTGTGTCCTATGTCTAATGTTGACTGTTTTGTTTGTCTTCGTTCTGTGTCTTGTGTCCTATGTCCAATGTTGACTGTTTTGTTTGTCTTCGTTCTGTGTCTTGTGTCCTATGTCCAATGTTGACTGTTTTGTTTGTCTTCGTTCTGTGTCTTGTGTCCTATGTCCAATGTTGACTGTTTTGTTTGTCTTCGTTCTGTGTCTTGTATCCTATGTCTAATGTTGACTGTTTTGTTTGTCTTCGTTCTGTGTCTTGTGTCCTATGTCCAATGTTGACTGTTTTGTTTGTCTTCGTTCTGTGTCTTGTGTCCTATGTCCAATGTTGACTGTTTTGTTTGTCTTCGTTCTGTGTCTTGTGTCCTATGTCCAATGTTGACTGTTTTGTTTGTCTTCGTTATGTGTCTTGTGTCCTATGTCCAATGTTGACTGTTTTGTTTGTTTTCGTTCTGTGTCTTGTGTCCTATGTCCAATGTTGACTGTTTTGTTTGTCTTCGTTCTGTGTCTTGTGTCCTATGTCCAATGTTGACTGTTTTGTTTGTCTTCGTTCT
This sequence comes from Bathymodiolus brooksi, assembly GCA_963680875.1. Classification (NCBI taxonomy): domain Eukaryota; kingdom Metazoa; phylum Mollusca; class Bivalvia; order Mytilida; family Modiolidae; genus Bathymodiolus; species Bathymodiolus brooksi. The sequence continues at coordinate 64,760,315 of OY804575.1, forward strand.
GTGTCTTGTGTCCTATGTCTAATGTTGACTGTTTTGTTTGTCTTCGTTCTGTGTCTTGTGTCCTATGTCCAATGTTGACTGTTTTGTTTGTCTTCGTTCTGTGTCTTGTGTCCTATGTCCAATGTTGACTGTTTTGTTTGTCTTTGTTCTGTGTCTTGTGTCCTATGTCTAATGTTGACTGTTTTGTTTGTCTTCGTTCTGTGTCTTGTGTCCTATGTCCAATGTTGACTGTTTTGTTTGTCTTTGTTCTGTGTCTTGTGTCCTATGTCCAATGTTGACTGTTTTGTTTGTCTTCGTTCTGTGTCTTGTGTCCTATGTCTAATGTTGACTGTTTTGTTTGTCTTTGTTCTGTGTCTTGTGTCCTATGTCCAATGTTGACTGTTTTGTTTGTCTTCGTTCTGTGTCTTGTGTCCTATGTCCAATGTTGACTGTTTTGTTTGTCTTCGTTCTGTGTCTTGTGTCCTATGTCTAATGTTGACTGTTTTGTTTGTCTTCGTTCTGTGTCTTGTGTCCTATGTCCAATGTTGACTGTTTTGTTTGTCTTCGTTCTGTGTCTTGTGTCCTATGTCCAATGTTGACTGTTTTGTTTGTCTTTGTTCTGTGTCTTGTGTCCTATGTCTAATGTTGACTGTTTTGTTTGTCTTCGTTCTGTGTCTTGTGTCCTATGTCCAATGTTGACTGTTTTGTTTGTCTTTGTTCTGTGTCTTGTGTCCTATGTCCAATGTTGACTGTTTTGTTTGTCTTCGTTCTGTGTCTTGTGTCCTATGTCTAATGTTGACTGTTTTGTTTGTCTTCGTTCTGTGTCTTGTGTCCTATGTCCAATGTTGACTGTTTTCTAGTCTTGATTACCACCACTTCAGTGTTCTCTAATGGTTATTAAGAATAATGGTATAAACTTCTACATTTCTTTTGATATAAATGAACAAAAGTCGATATTACGATAATACGCAAGGATATTACTCAAGAACTGTAGTGACGTAAAGAACTAACGTAACCCACAGTTTTGTAATGTATTAATGGTAGTATAAAAAGAGTTTGAAGATACTAAAGGGGTAATCAGAATCCGTAATTCGAAGGACAGACAACACAATGGACAAACGAAAAATAGCAAAAGGACAAACAACGATCTATTTTAACATACACATACAACTAAAAGGGGTGAACTCAGGTACTCCGGAAGGGTAAGCAGTTCCTGCTCCGCTAGTGGAACCTGTCGTGCTAATCTAGTTACAAACCTGGTGATCAGTCATAAATGAGGAAAGGACCGGAATCTGCTTTCGACAAGTGGAATATATCCGTGGCCATTTGTGACACAGATATTCCATAACGGTCAACCAAGTCATTGTGGCGACCGTAAAACTTTCGAAGTGATGACTTCAACTTAAAAAGTTTATATTCCGATACCAAGATCTTGTCGAAATATATTCCGTCTCTGCAGAAAAGATTATAAACGATGGATTTTCATATAGTGAAAATGTATAAAGATAAGGTGTCAACAAAAATGTCAAAAATATATTTTTATCAATGTGTGACGTAAAAGTTGTCTTTGACATTTACTTCACTGAGCTTGGTGCTGCTTTGACAACTGTTCTACCTGTTTTGTTCAAGTATTGTTATAAAAAAACTGTTATAGTGACAACCGGAGACTTTGAGCCGTAATGAAAGCGGGAGGTTTGACGCTTTAAAATCTGATTCAACCCACCATTTCTTTAGAAATGCCTGTACCAAGTCAGGGTCATTACGTTTTCACAGTTTTCCGGTTGTTGACTGATTTTGTCTGTTTATATACTTATGAGTTTTGACTTTCCCTTTGTAAGATTGTTCGGAGTTCGGTAATTTTGTTATTACCCTTATTAACCAATATGAACCCTTGGTTCAGTAGCTTTCTTGTTAGCAGCAACCCTCTTATATATGTGGGCATAAAGAAATAAAGTAAACCACAGGTGTGTAATGTGTTAATGGTAGTGTCGTATATGTGGGCAAAATAAGAATTAAAATAAACCATAGTTTTGTAATGTGTTAATGGTAGTGTCGTATATGTGGGCAAAATAAGAATTAAAATAAACCACAGTTTTGTAATGTGTTAATGGTAGTGTCGTATATGTGGGCAAAATAAGAATTAAAATAAACCACAGTTTTGTAATGTGTTAATGGTAGTATAATATATGTGGGCATAAAGAAGAGCTCCTGAATTAGTATCAAATAAATGCACTGCATTAAAATTTTATACGATAACGTTATACACAAAGGCTTCTCGGATACAAAAAGAAACATTCCTTACTTTCCATTGTACACATCGTTCACCTTATTTTCCTGAGGGGCCACCAGCTACAGCGTTATGTGATAAAATTGGTAGGTGACTTACGAAAGATTGGCGTTTTACTGCGAGTTATCGGGTTTCCTCCACAAATAAAGCAGGGACATTGTCGAATGAGTGATCGTCTTTTAACGTGAGGAATTTTTCATCTATATTAAGTCGAACACATTACACTTTTCGATGAGATGATAATGTCTCTTTTGTACTAATAAACACACTGCGATGGATTGTTATAGTATTAGCTACCTCAGACAACAGTCCACAGATGCACATGTTGCTCCACTCGGATTCATTGTCCTGATCCCGAGCCAACTAATCTTTGATATTACCTCCTTAATGGTGTGGTGTGCAAATACCAATACTAAAGTCCTTGGTTTGACCCACTCGGTGCTCGAAGCCAAGATCTACAGCCCTCGAGACGAACTCATTAGCCATTACATCACAATGATGGCTATGAAAATTGCTATAAATGGTGTTAAAAACTCTGAAAATGAACTGGTAGCTGTTTCATTGATATTTGGGAATATATACCATATTGTTACTTTTTTGTTAATTGTTTTAAAGTTGATGGGATTTGGTTACCAAATTTTGGTCGGTACCTGAAGCCAAAAAGGTAGAGTCCCCTCTTTCCGGAAGGTCTGGAACCGCCTGTGTTTTGTGTGTTATTAATCAAGCTTTGGTATTTTGTATTGCCATTGGAGATATATTTGATGATGTAATCAAAACATATAACGTAAAAAGGCTTTGACATTGTGGTAATAATTTGGTATCATAAATCATAGGCTGCCAGTCAAAAATATATCAGATAAAGTCAATGGATACTTGTGTGGGTGTATAATGCACCAATAATTTTCACTATATTGTTCATTCACAAAAATGTTACGTCGGTGATGGCGTCAATATGTAAAGTACATGTACAGGACTTGTAGGACTACTAAAATAGTATACCAGTCAGGAAATTCTGATATCTTCTGTTAATGAAATTTTATCACCAAAACGACACTTGCAGGTCATATTTAATATCCTTAAGATACCAAAGCAAAAAAAACCTCTTTATCCAATTAACGCTAACCTTTATTGTGAATTACATTATTTAAACAAACCATAAACATCGAAAGGTTGAGTTTGTTTAAATAAGGCCACGAGCAAGATACGTATTATAACTGCAAGTTAGAGAATAACGCAGGGGCAATCTAGAGAAACTGGCAACATAGGGTATACAAGACGAAGGCAAACAACAGAAACACAAATATGGTTTATTGGGAGAGAATCCAATAACTGTTCGTTATTTCTTCACATTGGGGGATTATAACTGTTCGTTATTTCTTCACATTGGGGGATTATAACTGTTCGTTATTTCTTCACATTGGGGGATTATAACTGTTCGTTATTTCTTCACATTGGGGGATTATAACTGTTCGTTATTTCTTCACATTGGGGGATTATAACTGTTCGTTATTTCTTCACATTGGGGGATTATAACTGTTCGTTATTTCTTCACATTGGGGGATTATAACTGTTCGTTATTTCTTCACATTGGGGGATTATAACTGTTCGTTATTTCTTCACATTGGGGGATTATAACTGTTCGTTATTTCTTCACATTGGGGGATTATAACTGTACGTTATTTCTTCACATTGGGGGATTATAACTGTTCGTTATTTCTTCACATTGGGGGATTATAACTGTACGTTATTTCTTCACATTGGGGGATTATTGCATAAAAGGATAAAACAAATCAGGTTTTTTTTGTGGGGGGGGGGGGGGGGGGTCAAATAACTGATCGCTATATATTCACATAGAGGATTATTGTCATAAAATGACACACAAATCTCGATTTCAGGGCAGTGATAATGCAACAACTGATGCATTATTTTTTTAGATTATTCCGCTATTTTGGAACTGTCTAATCTTACATATACATCTGTAAGACACGGCCGTCTTGTCTTAACCTTTGTACATAATGGATATAAATTATTTATCTATGTTGATGCAATACGAATACAACCTTAGCTTCATATAAAACAAGGAAAGCACATATGCTTATATTAAACGTCAGAGAAAGAATACCGAAGGGGCAGTCACACATGGACAATCAAGAGAAACTGGCAACATATGGTAAACAAGACGAAGAGAAACAAAGCAAAAACACAACATGATATGTGTTGGACACCGCTATGCGCTATACGCAAACATATACAAATAACGCAAATAAGACATGAGCCTCCTACAAACAACTGGAGGTAGTGCGATAACATTCAAGTAAAGGAATCCATAGTTCACAGGATTAAAATAATATTCGAGTAAAGAGATTCATAGTTCACAGGATTAAGATAATATTTGAGTAAAGAGATTCATAGTTCACAGGATTAAGATAATATTCGAGTAAAGAGATTCATAGTGCCCAGGATTAAGATAATATTTGAGTAAAGGGATTCATAGTTCACAGGATTAAGATAATATTCGAGTAAAGAGATTCATAGTGCCCAGGATTAAGATAATATTTGAGTAAAGGGATTCATAGTGCCCAGGATTAAGATAATATTCGAGTAAAGAGATTCATAGTGCCCAGGATTAAGATAATATTCGAGCAAAGGGATTCATAGTTCACAGGATTAAGATAATATTCGAGTAAAGAGATTCATAGTGCCCAGGATTAAGATAATATTCGAATAAAGAGATTCATAGTGCCCAGGATTAAGATAATATTCAAGTAAAGAGATTCATAGTGCCCAGGATTAAGATAATATTTGAGTAAAGGGATTCATAGTTCACAGGATTAAGATAATATTCGAGTAAAGAGATTCATAGTGCCCAGGATTAAGATAATATTTGAGTAAAGGGATTCATAGTGCCCAGGATTAAGATAATATTCGAGTAAAGAGATTCATAGTGCCCAGGATTAAGATAATATTCGAGCAAAGGGATTCATAGTTCACAGGATTAAGATAATATTCGAGTAAAGAGATTCATAGTGCCCAGGATTAAGATAATATTCGAATAAAGAGATTCATAATGCCCAGGATTAAGATAATATTCAAGTAAAGAGATTCATAGTGCCCAGGATTAAGATAATATTTGAGTAAAGGGATTCATAGTTCACAGGATTAAGATAATATTTGAGTAAAGGAATCCCTAGTACTAAGGATTAAAATAATATTCGAGTAATGGGATCAATGGTACCCAAGTCTGGAGATAATACTCTCGTATTCGCAACCGATATCAGTTTTTTACGTGTGCATACATACAGAAATGACGTATCTTAATACGAATATGATAAACAATATTTGTACATGTATTGTAATTTACATTGTTCTATTACAGTATTTTGTATTCAGCAACACTATAAATCTCTAGATAATGCTTACAGTGTTACTTTCACATTTCCAAGAATGATAATATGCACTTTTTACTGTTTAATTACCTATCATGTTAGCCAATTTTTATATGCAATAACGTCTAACCAATATCAGTTTTATGGTATTTGTAGACATCAAGCATGACTTCTAATGGGTTCAGTACAACAAAAAAACTGAAACATGAAAATCAATATTTTTATTTGTTTTCATTTTTGATCGTCAAACACCCATTCCAGTCAAAAAAAGTGCAGACAGTTAAAATACAGAAATTTTAATCAATACATAATTATAATAGTACTATTACTGTACTTAGAATCACAACAGAATTAATGGGAAGAGTGATTTATCGTTCTATAGACAATCAGTATTTGCTAAAATACTCCTGCGGATTTGTTCTTGGCAGAAAACCAGGAAAAAAACTAATTTATAGTCTTTAGCTTGACTCGACCGGGATTTAATCCATTGTGGCCAACACACCAACTAGGTGAGTTTGAAGGGAATGAGTGACTGAGGTGAGTGAGTGATTGTTGTTTAACGACAATTCAGCAATTTTTCAGCTATATCATAGCGAGAACAAGTTAATTTTCAATGAGATGATGATGAGATCCGCTTTCTACTAGACCAACACGCTGAGTTGGATTTTTATAGTGAAACACTGAAACAACAGTCCGCGGGTAGACATGTCGCTCCACTCGGACACATTATTCTGATTCCGAACCAACCAATAAATACCAATTTTATAGTCTTTGGTTTGACCCGACCGGGGCTCGAACCCACGATCTACCGCATTCGAGGCGAGCACGCTAACCATTACGCCACCGATGCGGTTGACGGGAACGAAGTATTACTACAATCTCATCACTGATCATAACGACGACATGCCCGATTTACTACATCACAAAATATATATTGAAGGGATATTGCTTACAACATTGTCTACTTCTATTGTGATTGGGGCCGCCGTGGTCGTATGGTAGTCGCAATCAGTGCCTATCACCACCACTAAAAATGTGGGTTCGAATCCCGCTCATGGCGAGAGTTACTAAATACAACATTATGTGATAAAGTTTGTAAGTGACTTGCAGCGGGTCGATGGTTTTGCCCTGGCACTCCGGTTTCATCCACCAATAAAACTGACCGCCACGATATAAGTGAAATATTTATGAAAGTGACGTTAAACACCATAACGCTAACACTGGACACATTTCGATCGTAACTTTATGTTATCGCGTGATATTCTTGTCATCTCTATGTATTAGTATGACATGTTTTCTACTAAACATACCCTAATTAAGTATAGTGATAATGTGTATTGTACAAATTATATTTATTATTGATTTAAACAAATAGCGAGAACCTAGAAACTAAACCAGGAAGTTGGTGTTAATGCTTAATTCGCTAGTGCTATATAATGGCATTTAAGTGTAATGTTTCGACATGGTACGGATTAATGAAACAAAACGTTAATAGATCGATGAACTCTACTGGTTGCAAGTAAAACATTTTAAACGACAATTTACAATTAAAATGTTCTTAATAATACATTATATACGCTGCAGAAAACCGTCTGAACTCAGTAAAAAATGTAAGTGTTCGTTTAAGAATCCAAGTGATGCACACTCCAGAAATATGTCTGAACATAGTCCAAAATCAAGTGTGCTTTTAAGAATCCAAATGATGGTCACTCCAGAAAAAGATCCGAGAATAATCACAATGATGCACAATGCAGATATATGTCTGAATATAGTACAAGATTAAGAGTACTTGTCGGAAGCAAAATGATGAACACTCCAGAAAAGGGCTTGAACATAATCACAATAGTGCACAATGCAGACTGTATGTTTGCACATAGTCAATAATTAAGTGTATTTAAAATGTACTTCTCAGAAACAAAGCGATGCACAATGTAGTAAGACGTCTGTATAGTCAAAAGTTTGAAATATACTTATCAGAAACAAAATGATGCACAATGTAGTAAGATATCTGTATAGTCAAAAGTTTAAAATGTACTTATCAGAAACAACATGATGCACAATGTAGTAAGACGTCTGTATAGTCAAAGTTTGAAATGTACTTATCAGAAACAACATGATGCACAATGTCATAAGACGTCTCTGCATAGTCAAAAATTTGAAATGTACTTATCAGGAACAAAGTGATGCACAATGTAGTTAGACGTCTCTGCATAGTCAAAGTCTAAAATGTACTTATCAAAAACAAAATGATGCACACTGCAGTAATACATCTGCACAGTTACAATTTACTTGTTAGAAACGATATGCACATTTTTTAAAGAATGAAATATATGAAAACGTAATTTGGAGGCGCGAAGCATATTGTTGTTTTCCAAAAGTTACTAAACGTCACTCTTAAGCTACAAGAAACAAATGGATTTGATCAACATGTCTAAAATAGATTTTTTGGGGTTGGAAATTGAAACTCCTGTTTTGTATTTCAAACTAGTAATTGCACTATCTTTTGGTATGACAATAGAATATGGAATACACATGCCACAATTCGTCTACTATCAATAAATATAGAATAACGACAGGTGTGGAGATCGGAACAGACACTATCGCAGCGAGTCCGACTGACGTGATTGTTTATATCGATAACATCAAAATATATTTGACTGACTGATAAATTCCAGTATCAGTGTCAGTTCAGTTTGTTGATCTTGAAAATATCACCTGGTGAGATCAAAGGAAAAAATGTCCGAATTACTGATAATAATATATATATGTAGGTACTATCCCAGATAATTACAGGAAAAAACAAATAGGTAAAAGACATATCGTGATTTAAATAACCTTGTGCGTCAATCCAAGTTATAGATTTCCAACGGTTTATGTTTTTTACTTTTTTTTTAGATTCGAGGTTTGCCAGAAATGTTGTCCCGGATGATTATATTTTTTTACCATTACTGTTATCGTTTGTATAATGTACAATTTTTGAATGTTGTTCTTATATAAAAACGTTGTTTTACGGTCCCTATTTAAAGTTAGGTCTTAAAATAAATTCTTAGCGGAAGACAAGTCTAAAGTCAGCACTGACAAAGGTAAGAATTGGTACAAGACACCTGGGTTTACCCCAATTTTCAGTGGGGTTCGTGTCAATCTTCAGTTTTCTGTATAGTAGATCATTGTTTGCATTGTTGTTCTTTTTCGTCATGTTCTTTTGGCCATAGTATTGTCTGTGCTTCGATTTACGGTTTCGGGTTACCCCTTTGTTATCTCGCATAACGGTCATAGCATATCTCGAGTAATTGGTGTGTGTACTCGAACTCTAAAAACGACCAATTAGAACAATGTGACTCAAAGCAAAACCTAGCTTATTAAAGGAACAGTGATTTTCAACCTCTAATTTATAGCAATATCCCGATGGAACGACGGGATATATAACCAATTAATAAAACATATACTCACCCGTCGCGAGCACATGGGTTCACCCCAGGATTTTTTGGTGGGTCCGTGTTTTTCATTGTTTTGGTTTTCTGTGCTGTTTTGTGTTCTTCTTTTTTTTGTGTCGTGTGCCCTACATTGCAGATGTCTCTTGATTGTCCATTTTCAATTGCCCCTTCGATTTTCCCTAACGTTTATATACACTATATTTGGTTTTCTGTGCTGTTATATACACTATACATCTTTCCTTTCTGTCTTGTGGATGAATCCGGTGGTATCAAAACCATTACATCATGCATTAGATTTATTTCACCATATCAGCAGTGTGATAGCAGCCGCTTCTAATTTTAAAATAAAGCAACAACAAAGTACAGAAACCGTTTTAATATCTGCATCCATAAATCGTTTATCTAAGGAAATTAATATATTTTTACATTAAAACTGATGATTAAGAACATATTTATTATTTTATTTTTCATTCTGACGCAGAATGAAGAAATACCACAGTACGGTTATTGACTTTTTCTTAAGGGGATGCAAATAATCTTGTTTACATTACCAATAATAAATGAATTATAATAATTTATATGCTATATGCCTTTTTACATTAGCTTTACAATATGTTATTCATCTCTCTAGTGTAAGACAACATCCTTCCTGACTTGGGGCTCTTTCTCTGTACATTACAAGAATATCTCATCTGACCTGGGGTACTCTCTGTTACAAGAATATATCATCTGACCTGGGGTACTCTCTGTTACAAGAATATCTCATCTGACCTGGGGTACTCTCTGTTACAAGAATATATCATCTGACCTGGAGTACTCTCTGTTACAAGAATATCTCATCGGACCTGGGGTATTCTCTGTTACAAGAATATCTCATCGGACCTGGGGTACTCTCTGTTACAAGAATATCCCTTATGACTTTGGGTACTCTGTTACAATAATATCTCTTTTTACTTGAGGTACTCTCTGTTACAAGAATATCTCATCTGACCTGGGGTACTCTCTGTTTTACCTGTTTTGTTCAAGTATTGTTATAAATACTGTTATAGTGACAGCCGGAAACTTTGAGCCGTAATGAAAGGGGGAGGGTTGGCGCTTTAAAATCTGATTCAACCCACCATTTCTTTAGAAATGCCTGTACCAAGTCAGGGTCATTACGGTTTTCACAGTTTTCCGGTTGTTGACTGATTTTGTCTGTTTATATACTTATGAGTTTTGACTTTCCCTTTGTAAGATTGTTCGGCGTTCGGTAATTTTGTTATTACCCTTATTTACAAGAATATCCCTTATGACTTGGGGTACTCCATATTACAAGAATAGCCATTATGATCTGGACTGGCCGGTGTTACAAGAATATCCATTATGACTTGGGGTATTCTCTGTTACAAGAATATCTCGTCGGATCTGACTTGGACTATTCAATATTACAAGAATATCCCTTCTGACTTGGACTATTCAATGTTACAAGAATATCCCTTCTGACTTGGACTATTCAATGCTACAAGAATATCCCTTCTGACTTGGACTATTCAATGTTACAAGAATATCCCTTCTGACTTGGACTAGTCAATGTTACAAGAATATCCCTTCTGACTTGGACTATTCAATGTTACAAGAATATGCCTTTTGACTCGAAGTAGAAAAATATTTCTGGTGGTTTGGTATTCTGGACAGCAAAATAAAATGAAACGCTTATTTCGACTGCTGTGTGGTATTTGGGATATGCATGTATCATCCTTCCCTCCCGCTATATCTACCTGCTGACTCCATAAGCAAAACTCGTATCAAAGTTCGCGTGAGCTGAGCTGGACTTATCAACAGTGAGCAGGAGTTATCACCAAATTCTCCCAACATTTAAACGACTATTCCTGTGAAGATGACAAAAGTAAATAAAATTCAGCAACACCATTAGCTAGCTAACATTTTATTTTTTAAACATATATCAAATTAGGAACTGTCGTGTCCGCAATATCAACAAACATCGTCCTACAAAAATGTACTTGTCACAATTCTTCATATCATCTGCTGAGACGTTATAATTTTTACGTCATAAGCGAGGTCGTGACCTTTATGTTTTCTAAAACGGGACGGCATTGGTAAACAAAACCGGTGAATTGCCGACTTTGATGTTTGTAATAAAAAAAACCAATGAATATCACCATTAAAGGAAAAATTCAGCAATCTTAACATTTATATAAACCTGTAAAATGGTATATTTGCAAACTACTTATGAACTATGTTTTGGGAAAGCGTATTTTGAATTTTGAATCATGTGATTTTCCCCGCGAAAATATAAATATAGATCTATCCATGTTTATGTTTGATTTAATGATGATAAACATGTCATCTGAATGTGAATATGATTGATACTGAAAAATATCAGCCTGCTAGACAGAATATGAAGTTTGTGACTCGTTCGCTTCGCTCACTTGCCACCAAACGTCATATTCTGGCTCGGCAGGCTAATATTTTCGGTATCAATCAATTCACATCCAGATAACATATACGTATAATATACTCACTAACAGATCTGTCGTAAACATAATAGAAAATATATCTCTTTTAGACAAATTGCTGTGGAATAATTTGGTTTTTTTTTGTCAAGTTTATTGTGTGATCGGTCATATTTAATCAGTTTGCACTCGGATTAGACAACTTGAGCAATTTCCTCAAATACCATCTAAAAGCTCTTCAAATATTTGTCCTATTCCTGTTTGATTATAACAATACAACATTGATGGCATTCACCTAAAATAAATGAAACAAAGTGAACCAAATGTTAATGGGGTTAATTATTTATTTCCGTAACAAATTGTTGGAATTTGAAAGTGCTAGAGATTAATAAACAGGTGTCTACTAACGCGGAACCATTGCCATAAATATTGAATTTTATTACACAGTAAATAAACAGGAGTGTGCGCTTAGTTTGTCACGTACTCGTCTCAGGAAACGGGTTACCTTATGAGCACATGCAAGTCAAGAGCGAATATGGACGTTTGTGGAACTTGTTGAACAATATCAGTTTATGTAAATATATGGATACTATAGAATTCATAAAATATCTCTAATATATCTAATAACGCCTCCAAAACTTCACTCTGCTGGTCGTCTGATAGGGTTCAATAGCGGGTCATCGTCAGACCACCTTCTGTTTTATCACCTTATATTAACCGCAGAAAACTTCCCTTAAGCATTTAATTTGGGTTTTTGTGCTAAAATGACGACGTGCAGAAATCCTGTTGATAGTCTTAAATCTCTCCCTACATTTCTATAACATTTATGTACATATTCTTTTATCGGCAAAGACCTTCTTCAATACTTCGTACAACGTTTTCAATGTTCAGCATCATTTCGATTGTCAGTTTTGATCTTTGGTTTGTGAACCTATTTTCTGGTTTGTTAACCTATTTTTTGGTTTGTTAACCTATTTTCTGGTTTGTGAACCTATTTTCAAAGAGAGTGTCATCACTTGTACAATTCCTGATAAAACGAAAATCACGAAGATTGAATATCGGTACAGATATTATCTGAATAGTAAACGCGCCTTGGACTGTTTTATGATCGCGTCATGAACAGTTTGAAGAGAAGATACCAAAGGGGTAATCAGAAGCCGTAAATCGAAGGACAAACCATACAATGGCCACCAAGAGAAAAAGAACAAACAACGATCGCTAAAACATTACACTGAAAACTAAAGATCGAGCAACACGAACCCACTAAAAACCGGGGGTGAACTCAGGTGCTCCGGAAGTGGTTATAGGTCATGTTCCAATTGTGACACTCGTCGTGTTACTGATAAATGACACGAATATGATATGTAAATCGTGTTGGACACCAGTATTAAGTGATTAACGATGTGGTTTTTTTTAAAGCGAGAGGACTGAGAAACGTCCTCGAGTTTTAAAAAAACATCTTTAATTATTTTATCGCTATTTTGTATTCATAAATAAATAATTTTTGTTGAGATACTGACATTTTTTTAAACACAATTAATATTTTATATCGTTGATCACCTAATTATCAAGAAATTGGTATTGTGACGTCATTATAACGTCATATTAGAAAACAAGATAATACTAAGTGCGTCCTTGACAACGTTTAGCGATTAGCGATAATTGGAATCATCTCATGCGCTTACGTGATATGAAATATATCGGTTTTAAACATCAAAGGGAAAATAAACAAAATAGCGATAAATGTAAATAAATACATATAACATAAATAAAACAATTTTCGTTTGGTTTCACCCGGATATTTAGTCTGTACAATGTAAAAAACGAACACTTCTAGATGGACATGCATATGAAAGGAGTAACTTGATTGTTTAATTAATCGAAAGATCATCTCAAGATGACCCATTTTTTAAATTTATTAGACCGGACGAGCAGAGTATGGGGGGTTTAGTCACACTGTATTAACATTGAATTTGGTCGTTGTACATTTCTTGTGTAGTGCAACTCAGAATAACTACTGCATAATTTTGACTTTGACACAAAACCGCCTCGATGGTGTGCTGATTAGTGAGTATCTCCGCCACCGTAAATCGTTGGTTCGGTCCCAATGGAGGTCAAAGGAAAGACTATGAAATTGATATTTACTGCTCAACCAATCATAGTTATACGAATAAGGGCAAAGACTGGTTGGCTTGGAGTCATGAAAATGTGTCCTAGTGGTGCAAAATATCTACATGTATATATGGACTAACAAAATAAATTCAAGCCGGCGTGTTTGTCTAGTCCAGACTAGATATCGTCATCATTATCATTATCATCATCAACTCAAAAAAGTAACTTGTTATCGCCATTATATAGCTGAAACATGGGAATTATTTTACGTATCTAATTGTTCAGGTTGTCACGTTTTTAAGTCACATGACAGGAAAAAAAAATGGTCTATTGTATAAAGTATGTTCTAGTCAAAGAATGAATTAATAGGATTGAAACGCAGGATAGGAACAATATACACATTGAATGTATATTTATATATATTGTAAATCTATCGATGTCGATAGAAATAGTAAAAGCTGCACCTACAATAACATCGAATTTCTTTAAGAGAACAAAAATCGATTCAATAAGGATTGGTGTATTTTGACAATTAAACCTGGTACATGTATGGTTTATTAGTTATGCCACATGAGTCATTCTAGAACAATCTATTAACATTGAATAATTGAAACTATAACATTGAAGCAAACGTGTGTGCCCTACAATGACATTGAAATGTTTGATGTCGTCTGTTGTCTGTAGATACAAGTGTCTGGCAGCACAGATATAGATATTTCCACTGCCAACACATGTAAAGACAATTTGTACCAGGCGAGAAACTGCTATTAATGTGTCAAGCACAAATGGTCTAGACGTGAGGTATCGCATAGATTTATTGGGTATTTGTGATGGTTCCCACTGCTCTACCATGAGGTGAATGGGTTGCCTGTCAGGTTATAGTACGGAAAGCCTGACCGTGATATTGATATTTCAGTGCCACGCTCCCTCCATGTTAAAAATTTCTTTTCAATTTCGCAAAAAGAATCTGTAACCACTACAGAAGACTGTTTTCGTCGTCTCTAACCATCTGCTTTATAAATACTAGTATGTGATGATTTCTTTTATTATGTAAGTTACATGTCTGACCTTTTGTATGCCATCTTTTTATGTAAGACATTGACCTTTGGTTGAACCTGGACGACCAAGGTGGATTGAAAATTAACTGATGATGATCAATAAAGCTATATTGTTGTTCTAGAAATATCATATTACTTATTTACACTGCCAATTCTTCTATTTTTGTATGGTTGTTTTTATCAATGAAACACGTGGCTTCATTACACTGACCATTCAATATGGCTTTTTAGTTTGTAGTGTGCATTTATTATTATTATTATATTCTGTTCTCTTTGGAGTGAGTGAGTCAGTGAGTGATTGTTGTTTAACGTCAACTCAGCAATTTTTCAGCTATACCATGGCGAGAACAAGTTAATTTTCAATGAGATTATGATGAGGTCCGCTTTGTACTTGATCAACACGCTTAGTTTGATTTTTATATTTTGTGTCTCACTGAAACAACAGTCCGCAGATAGACATGTCGCCCCACTCGGACACATTATCATGATTACGAACCTATCAGTCTTTGCTCTTTGTCCTTAATGGTGCATTCTTAGCGGAGAAGCAATGCATATCAAATTTTTAGTCTTTGGTTTGACCCCGATCGGGACTCGAACCCACGATCTACCACACTCGAGGAGAGCACGCTAACAATTACACCACTGATGCGGTTGTATTCTTTTTTGGAGGGGACGTCGTGACCGTGACCGTATGGTAGTTGGATTTACAACTACCTATGCAATCAGTGCCTATCCCCACTGATGTTGTGAGTTCGAATCTCGATCAGGGCGAGGTGTACAACATTATGTGATAAAGTTTGTCAGTGACTTGCGACGGGTATGTGGTTTTCTCCCGGTCCTCCTGTTTCCTCCACCAATAAAGCTTACCGCCACGATATAACTGAACTATTGTTGAAGGTGGCGTTAAACACAATCAAACAAACAAACATTATTCTTTTTGGAGGATTGGTTAAGATTCGAGTGTATTTGATACTTTTATGCTTGTCAATGTCACCCTAGATTTTAAAATGTACGGTTTTCTTTCAATTAACTCAATTATATTCTTTAGGTTTCGTGGTAAATTTTAAATTGAACACATTAGGCTGTCGTGAAAATGTCTGTGGTGGAGTAATTGTTTTCCTCCTTCTCTACATTAGGAGAGAAAATTAAAACCGTCGATGACCTTCAGATTAAACTGATAACATCAAATATTTAAACAAGATAATTAAGGAAAAACGCCTTGGTCTTAACAAGTTAGCGTGAAAATCTAAATGACAGTAAATAAAAGACATTTGTGTTAATGAATGTTAAAAATAGTATACCGTAAGGTAGAATTTGGTCATTGAAGTTGCATGTAGCACCAAATAATGGGGATCGCCATTGTTCGTAACTCTTCAATGTGAGGAGACAAAAGGCATAATCCATTTTCGGAGTATACCTGCAATTAAAGCTCTTCCGAAAGAGCCGTGACGTCATGCAACCGGTATCGTATATTATAGCAGCATTGCCCAGTTGCAATTTTATCATTAAAAATTATGTAAATCGTAAGATAACGTCGTATATTCATCTTTTGATATTTACAAAATCATTATGACTTCATGTCAAGCATTGCATTGCACTAACGAAAAGAGAACGTGTGAGAAGAATTTTTTTTTGTAATTACCGATCAGGACTACCCTAGTTAACACATCGACCAGTGATCACGGGAAAGTACGACAGCATTGGCGACAAAAAAGAAAAATGCATATGTACGCATTAAACGAGTTAAAAGTGACAGTTATTTATCCTACGGCCAATCATGTAAAACATGGAATTATACGTAGATACCCATCCCCCAAATACAAATAAACTCATTAGTTATATGAAAATGTAACATGGGATGGGAATATTAAGAAAAAATATTAGGACGATATACAAATTGTTATCATTGTATTGCAGTTGATCTGATATTAAAACATAACCAAAAGGGCTCGATGTTGGGAAGAGTCAAAATTTATTTATTTATTCAAGTAACATGATCTGTCTCCGTGACGTCACATGAAGAGGTGTCATGGCCGCTTACACTACGACAGGAAATTCCAAATATTCATATTTCTAACTGGGTATATTAATGTTAATAAAGGTGTTTTTTTATTTAATAATTAGTTATTTACGAATAAAAAGTTACAATGTATTGAATTATAACAATTGTTCAACTGACTGGAGTTTTCCTTTAATGGTACATTGAGATTTTACTTCACCTTGTCCAAATAATAGGACAGACGGGAGATGATTCATGGACAATATACAAATGTCTAGTTTTAGACTTGTTTTGTTTTCTAGAAATAAACTCAACATTCAAATGGATATTGAGAAGATTTAATTAATTATTCCTATAAGTTAGCTGGTCATGTTCTAGGTTGATCACGATATACCCATCCCTCAGATCAATATATTTTATTTTGCTGGCACATGGTTTCTATATCGAGCTCACATGCAGATGAGATTATCATCTTCCTGCGAAATGAATAACCAACACTGTACACAGATGGTCATGAGCAATACTTATGCACTAGGGTCAAAAAGGGTGATCATCAGTTTTAGATGGGTCGAAATTGTCCGACTTGTTTTGTTTATTACTAAATCGCGAAATATTGAGTAAGAACTCGTATTCAAGTTCCAATTTCGACTTTAAGAACGATTTTCCAAATAGCAGGAAAATTGTATTCGTAATCTTATATTAGAAAAGACTTTGAATGTCTTCAAAATGTTGGCAACGGTGTTTGAAATAACATTATCGATTAAGGATACAACTGGAAAACACTGTTTCAGTCAAATATAAACTTATACAGGTTTTAAAGCAAGGATATCTCACATTTTGTGTTTTTTTTTGTAACAATTATAACCTCTTTTAACAAATTTTCTCAAATGTATAAAAGATGAAGCCTATCATACAGAATTATTATGGTCAGTCCTTACTCAACTCTCTATATTTTCCAGTGCCAGTCAAAAGTCTTTGCCACGGTTGTCTAATTTCTTCCCATCTCTGTAAAATTTACATATAATTGTAGAACTCGCTTTCTTCCTGAATCAGTGCTTCATTAAATATTATACTTATCTGACCTTCATGTTACCTTACAGTTGTCATATTACACCTGAAAAATAGTCTAAACAGTGATGATCATCTTTTCAACCTATGCCAACATTTTTTCTTACCTTTTTATACATATTTTTTTTAATGTTGGCATATGTTGAATGAACCATTTCACCAATAGCAACCGGCCTTCCCTTGAAACCATTAAATATATTTTAAAAAAATAAAAAAGCCCACAACATATGATGCTGGAAATCCAAGTCTTGACTTCGAACAGTTTAATTACATGGTATGTTGTTCTATACCTTACAATACACCACAATGAATAAATATAAAAAACGTATATCCCGAAGATTCTGGAATGTCTAATTGTCATATTTATTACGCATGGATATCTTTTTTTGTGTACAAATTGTGACGTGTTTCACTACAGTTGACTTGTATATTTAAATGTGAGGTAAAAGGTGAATATCTGTGGACACTTTAATGTTAACATGGTGGAAAAGTTCATATTTAGATAATTACGAATGTATCATTCAATTACATAGAAATTGTCTAATTTACTGTGTATAATTGTAAAAAAAATCAACCTGAAGTGGTATTGCTGGTCTCAAATTCACCCGCTTCTTTTCATAAATGTCTTAAATACTGAAATATTGTTCATTAGAAGCTGGAATACATAATTAAGTCAAGAGAATATACATTTTTGTATATAAAATTGAGCGATGGTTTTAAAAGTTTTCTCACAATCAAGGGCATAACAACAGACCGATAAACTCTTGAGACTACGTCAAACGAATACTCCAAAAAATATAAAGTCAAGAACAACTCAAGAATGAAAACAAAAACATTAGATCATCTTATCTAATATAAAGAACGTCTTATTTGGCACAATTAAGATGTTAACCTTAAGTACCGCAAGAATGAAATTCCACCATTTTCAAGAAAAAACATTTCATTTCCAATAATAAGCTACATTTATACTTTTACTTCATAACTTCTTTTCTGAAACCAGTTCTCCAGACACATTTCTATGTTTTGTTTTGCAGAATCCAGAACGATTAAAAATTCTTACCCTACACAAGCAAGATGTGTATTGATATCAAGAGTACATACATATGCACATTGAAACAAGGATTGTCCGCCAACTAGACAAAACGTGATTATTGGTAATTTGCTGTTAACATTGACGAAGCAAGACAGCTGCTCACTTTGATATATGATAAGTAATTTTGAATATTCGCTCTATAGTTATACAAATTGAGCCAACGCATTTTTGTTTTCTTTCTCTTTTTATTTTGCATAGGTGCGAATATGTTTTCTTTTTACTTCTTTCTATTTGGAGTATCGAAGTCAGTACCGCCATGATATAAGTGAAATATTGTTGAAAGTGGCGTTAAACGCCATAATCCTAACCCTCGAAGTCAGTTGAAATCCTTAAGAAATGAGTAACGTCTGAATCACAATACCTAAAATGTATTCGTCAAACTATATATATTTGTTTAAGATAATGTTACCTTAACGACTGGCCTATTAACATATTTTGTAGCATTGTCACAAAACGTCGAACCTAAATAAAACGACATACTGTTTTCAAATGACAATTTAAGTAGCCACATTTTTAAAAATAAATGTCTTTGTTGATAGTTTCACACGTGTTAAGGTGCAAAGATATATACAAATTTAGGCTAGTAAGCCAAATTTTACACTAATGTTTAAATACTTATCAGCATATATATTACCATGTCAATTTTGCCTTGAATGAACAAACATGGATGACATTAAAGATAATTATTTCTCCTATTAAAACATACTAATGGTGACTCTTGACTGAATTCTGTGACCTTGTTTTCATGACAATATTATATTGTTTATTTCATATTTCTAACATGTCAATTTCATGTTTGTAACAGTCTAATTCTAATTAGTTTATCCCTCTTTCTGATACAATGTATAGCAAATGGTCACATTCAGGTGACCTGTACTCGCCCAATCAAATTGCCGAACAGCAAATGTTTAGGTACAACTGAAGTATGATTTCCCTGAGGCAATCTTGGATAATCTCGCTGTTCTCTCATTGACGCTTCGGTTGTGATGGGTGTAAAATCATGTTTCAAACCGAAACATTTTAATTCGCCTGAAAACGGGTGCCACTAGTGGAGCAGGAACTGCTTACCCTTCCGGAGCACATGAGTTCACCCTCGGTTTTTAGTGGGGTTCGTGTTACTCGATCTTTAGTTTTATGTGTATGTTTTGTAGATCGTTGTTTGTCCTTTTGTACTTTTTCCTTTGGCCATTGTGTTATCTGTTCTTCGATATACAGATTCTGATTACCACTTTGGTATCTTCAAGCTCTTCTTTTTTTAATCGTTTATTAATACGCCCAACTTTCTTACTGATTTACATTTTGGGAAGATTAAATAACATTGCCAATTGTATTATAATTTGATTTGAAGCCAAAAACAATTTGAGATTTTGGAATAGTCATACGATCGACGTAAAGCATTTACTGTATTGATTCGAAGCGCCACGTGTTTTAAAGGAAGTTCATGGCTGCTGTTGTATCACTTCCAGTGTTATTTTTGAGTGCATCCAAAACATCCGAGGACTTCCGGTGGTTTGATTTGGTGACTATAATTTACCTTGATATATTTGTCTGTCTATAACAAACGATACGAGTGTCATACCAGACCAGCATTGAACAACATGGAAACGAGACAGATTTCTTCTATTTAAGCAATTAATAAAAACGTAGATATCAAGCTTAGTGCGCACGACGCGTCTATGGAACAACCTTCATCAGGTACGCTCAAAGTCAAATTCAACAATTCCATTTTTGACAGACGATAATAACAGATAAGATGTACAACTTTATCGTTAGATACTTCTATAATAGAGCAAATAAATGTTTTTAACTTCCCGAGAATTAAAACATAACAAAGGACGAATATCCTCCTTGATTAGCGTATCACACGATTGGTCAGTTCTAACCGTATCGTAACGGACTTTCGTTGGATTTTTATAACTATGTGACTTATCAGAAAAGGTCACATTACATATATAATTAGATTGCCTTCGCCATTACCACATTGTGTATTATTGTAATGATAATACATATATTATAAGCACATAGATCAGTTACAACCGCATCAATGGTGTAATGGTTGTTGTGCTCGCCTTGAGTGTGGTAGATCGTGGGTTCGAGCTCTGGTCGGTTCAAACCAAAGACTATAAGATTGATATGTGATGCTTCTCCGCTAATCACGCATTACTAAGGAGAAAAAGCACAGACTGGTTGACTCGGAATGAGGAAAATGTGTGCGAGTGTAGCGACGGGACTGTGCAAACACTATAACAATCCTTAAGCTTGTTGGTCTGGTACAAGCAGACATCATTATCATCTCATCCTTATCGAATACAACTTTTTGTCGCCATGATATAGCTGGAATAAATGCTGATTTGGCGTGAAACAACAAGCACTCACTCCCTAGATCTTATAGGTTGTCGAAAATCGTGGACATCGACATGGTCAAATTTCACAAAACAATTATAATAGAGCATTTCTTTTGAAATCAAAGTTTCAAATCGTATTGCAAATGCCAGTCTTTCTAGTACAAATAGTTAAGGATCATATCGGGTATGGTTACATCTCCATCTTGCAGACAATTAATATATTTTTAACCATAAATGTCATGATTTTGACATATAGTACTTGCACGTGTGTTCATTCTTAAATTCTAAAATAAATCCAGGCATTTTATCTTAAATTACCATATGCACAGATAAAGAGAAAGATAAAGTAAATGTCACGTGTAGACTATATTAGTAAATACGATATGGCACATAGCCAAGTTTCGATATAGATCGCAAAATTATAACACACCCACACGTCTATGTATGCGTCTGAAACAATAGATCATGTCCCCTATTGGGCCTCTTGATCTTGAAGGTATTCGATCATATGTGAATATCAAAAAACCGTTTAGATCGATATGTGAATATAAAAAGTGTTATGATCTTCAGTGGGTTAACTAACTGTACTTGCAAAGTCATTTTAAACTTGCGCATCATCAATGTCATTGGAAACAGATCTGTTTCAAAAAATGACTATTCTATATTCTATTCTTTTTCCTGTTTTTTTCTATATAACCTTTATTTTGAGTTTTATCGATATACACAGTATTTTCTGCTTATGTAATCTTGAATCTTTTGATTATAGACATTTAACGCGACCTCAAATTCAATTATATTCTTGGTATTGAGATAGTAACTGGAGAAAAACATCGACCTTCCATGAGTCGCTGGTGACATATTTCAAGGTATAGAAATAGGTGCTATAGTGCACAATCCCTCTGAAAGGAGCGCTCGTTGCTTGTGATGGACGCATCAAATACATAACTATCCCGTGGGGCGGAAACACAAATGAATGGATAATGCTTAACTCATTGCAAGTAAGATCAGCAGCTCCTAATGAACATTAGCTGTTATGAGTGGTCGATGGTGGCCCGTTTCAAGGCAAGCTTTTCCGACCCTACCAAATAATCTTTTGATCTACTGTAGGGGGTTATGGTATTCAACGCCATTTTCAACAATGTTTCAGTTATATCATGGCGGTCAGTTTTATTGTTGGAGTAAGCCACCGACCTGCCGCAGGTCACTGACAAACTTTATCATATAATGTTGTATCGAGTACACCTCGCCATGAGATGATCTGTAGTAATCTACACTTCCATCATATATGCCACTTGCAGTACCACCTATTTACCACCATGATTTGTTGTTTATGAACTTTTTCTTGTAATGAATAAATAAGAAATAATTTTCACTTGACGTTACACAACCTACATGTACGTGGCGGTGCAACTATTTCACGGGCTTCCTTCAAGGGGCAGTTGATTAAACCTGTGTACACCAGTTTAATGGCATTCCCAGTAAATTGGATCCGTTGTGAAAATCCATCAAATATGATTCGCTAGTGGATTGGTGCCATTTATGCATCCATCTAATGATATTCGCCAATGGATACGCGCTACTATGTACACCCATCTGATGAGATTCACGAGTGGATTAACATCATTATGTACAGGCAACTTATGAGATTCAACAGCAGCTAAGCTACTTTGACATGTACATTCATGTACTGAGATAAATCCATCTTATGAGATTCCCAATGGATTATATGCATTATAACGAGATTCACAAATGTGTTTTGGGGATTGCAGTATAATACACAATGTAGCACAGTGGATTGTGTTTTATTGCATCAAATTTCCCAAAAGTTTTATTATTTGATAATAAATTCGCGTATGAAATTGATACGAATTCTTACGACACCAAATGTTATGTTAGTCATTTGCCAGTGAATTTTACAAGGGTGAATAATCGGCCAAATATTTCATAAACTTGTTTAACACTGTAGTTCAGTTATACAAATTACTTGATTTTTCTGTATTTGTTTATTCAATGTTTTCAATTAGCTTTGAACACCGTCAATGTCATCCAAATTACTGAAATATTTCTATAACCCATATCATTTTCAAGTTTGTATAATATTACTAAAGTGACATCCAAGTTTGTTAAACAAACGTATTTACAGCAAAAACCTTAGTCTAAATACATATAGACATTTTATTGATATTTACGTTTAGTTCTTTTGCAATACATTTACCTTTTCTAAGAGAAAAAGATAGTCAATATTTCCCAATAGCGCGTATGTTTCTGTTGGAAAAAAACCCCGAAATGTCTACCGGATTTTAGAGGGGTTCGTGTTACTCAATCTTTAGTTTTCTGTGTAGTGTTTTGTAGATCGTTGTTTATCCGTTTGTCTTTTGTCTTTCTTTTGGCCATTGTGTTGTCTGTCTTTTGGCCATTGTGTTGTCTGTCTTTTGGCCATTGCGTTGTCTGCCCTTCTTCGATTTACGGCTTTTGATTACCCCTTTAGTAGGGGAAGTCGTGGTCGTGATCGTATGGTAGTTGTATTTACAACTACCTCTGCAATTAGTGCCTATCACCACAAAAGTTGTGAATTCGCACCCCGTTCATGGCGAGGTGTACTCGATACAACATTATGTGATAAAGTTTGTCAGTGACTAGCGACAGGCCGGTGGTTTTCACCATATACCCCATACCTCTTTAGTATATCCAAACTTTTATATAATGATAGTCTCGAAGTCCGGAACCAGTTTGTATACCCTACCTTCTTCAAGTTAACGAATAAATACTGAGGGATGGGTACTGCTATGATAATAATAGTCCTATTACTCGGTTTTTTCCCATACGTATTTTTACTGTCAGAAAAGTCAATGAGAAAACACCCAGAAATTAAATAATTCGGATATTATTTGAATTTATCTGTGTGTCAAATGTGAAAACAATCAGATCGATCTTATAAAATTGGTAACCGGAAAAGTGTTTTTTGTTTTATGTCGAAAATATGAAATACATAAATGGGTATACTGTGTTCGTTTCACACAGAGTAGTTCTTGTCAAAGCAGAGTTATATATCCAACAATGACCGAGTTCTATTTTTAGCTGACAAATGACCGAGTTCTATTTTTAGCTGACACGAGTTCTATTTTTAGCTGACAGATTATTCTTTTTAATTAATTTGATGGTCTGTAAATTAGTTAAGTAATATATGTAAGGTATTTATATTTCATTATGTTTAAAGCCAAAATGTCGGTTGTTTAAAAACCTTTGAATTTAATCCTAGGCGCTCTAATAATTCTTGATAATCTTGTTCTATAAACTTCTAGGTGCCAACTGTATTAAACATACAATAGTATCACTAGTTCCAATCATTTTAATTGTCGGGTTTTCTTTGGAAATGTGTATCATCCTTTCATTATAAAACATGTTTAACCCCGTCACGTTGTATTGAAGTGTCTGTACCAAGCCAGGAAAGTCAGCGGTCTTGTATATACTGTATGTGTGTTAAGGGTATCAATTTTACCTCTGTTATTACGATTTTAAGTTAGATTTTGGAACTCTTCTGACGATGTGGTAATTTTCTGTCATTTTTTTTAAATTATTTTAAATGTGGAAATAAAGGAATAAAGTGGTATACGAGACAATAGAACGGTGTAGCTGTAGAGGAGATTTATGGTGTTTAACGCCACTTTCAACAATATTTCTGTTAAATGGTGGGATGAAGAGGAGATTGATGCGATACTTTGTATATAGGCTTAAAACGTACTACGCCCAATTTCTTGGACTTTAATCCATATCTTAGATGTAATTTTTGAGTGAATTAAAACATAAAGAAACCTTTGAAATGGGTCGATTTTGTTGACATAAAAAGTTAAAAACTTTCATTTAAATACACTTATTTTTTCTATTCAACCTTGACTCAAGGACACTTTTGTATTCATGTTTGTTTAAGCTGAAAAGTTTTCAGAAAGTAGCTACACGTAATGTAAAAAAATTCAATCACCGACTATTATTTTTGAAAAGAAGGCAGTATTTAAATATTTGAGATCTATATACATGTAATTAAATTTTTAAGAGTATTTACATGAGGTCAGCCCCAAACACATGTAATAATTTAATCTTGCCATGAAAATGACCACTCATTGTTTTGTTTTCTTCGTGTGGTGAAATCTCTATATACAAATACAAACAATAAAGTACGTGGAGTCAAAATGTAAGGTTTGTTTATGGAAAGTATATTTTTAGCTGTAATGGCTAAAAATAGTTCCTATTGACCCCCAATTTAATTCAGATTATTGGGTACGTGTATTACATTTTTGTAGAATCCCCCCCCCCCCTTTTCCAGTATAGTGATAGTGGTAAATATTTATAGTCTTTAATATTACATTGTACATTAATACCTCATTGGAACCCGCGAGGTAGAAATAGGAGTTAGAATATTGGTCTTGTCGTATAGGAAACCTCCTTTAAGAGCGTTGACTGGTTGTGCGGGGTGTAAAAAGTACAGTAACTAACGTGTACGGAATCAGGAGTAAATGAGAATACGACGTTAATTACACATAATTTGACACCTTCCGAATGTACTTCTTTACGAGTGGTTGTTGCTTGTCCACTTAAAGACAACATTTCTGACTCTATACAATATATCCTCCCCCACTTATAACAATAAAACATTCCGTATATTGACACATCATAGAGCCAGTCGTTTCCTCTACTGATGGTATTGTACTCGCGTTTAGTCCCTCAATTTACCCGAAACACTTCTCACTACCTTAAACTAAAGTTTTGTATAGGGTAATCAGTTTCATTACCATTTTTTGCCATGATATTGGTAATCCTTGAAGGACTGGTTACCAACAAGGTCTGTGAGTCCGACTTCCACTCATGATGCCTGAGGTGTACTTCATAGATTCATC
This sequence comes from Bathymodiolus brooksi, assembly GCA_963680875.1. Taxonomy (NCBI): domain Eukaryota; kingdom Metazoa; phylum Mollusca; class Bivalvia; order Mytilida; family Modiolidae; genus Bathymodiolus; species Bathymodiolus brooksi. Next base: position 64,786,421 of record OY804575.1, read on the forward strand.
ACGTTTGTCATTGACGTACGCCCGTTCGGTAGTTTTCCGGTTTCATCCACGCGAATAGAACTGACCGCCACGATATAAATGAAATATTATTGAAAGTGGCGTAACACACTCATTCTCCTGAACTATATAACACCAATATTCTACAATAAATAACTGGCCATGGGCCACAATAGTTTTCCACTCTGTACTACAATAAAAGATAATTAATCACATATTAGATTATTCCGAGTAGTAATGTACAAACACTTATTTGTTTATGCAAATCATTTAGTTTTTCCTTTGATATGTAAGAAGAAGCATCAATTCCTTAATTAATTGTTAATCGTCTTAATGGAGTTACCGTTTATAGTGTACTGTGGCGACCCCTTTAGACTATCCTGATATATGTCAGTCACATAAATACCATGAAGATGAAACTTCGATAATAAGTACAAAACACTAACTGAAGATTCTATCAGAGTTTTACCAGAAAAGTTATCAATAATATAGGTTTTTTTCTACAGAATTCAGCCCACTTTAATAAAACTGGCCGTCACGATATAACTGAAATATGGTTAAACACCAACATTCTAACCAACTCATTTTTTTTTTTTTTTCCACCAATTTTTCCAAAATAAAAGAATATACATTATTATTATTATTATTCATTTTTCAAATTATATGATTGTATTATATGGTAAATCACCAATAAAACTGAAATATTGTTGAACGTGGCTTTAAACACCAAAACCATTAAGGCAAATGATTGTTTCTTTGATCTAATTTATTGCGGATCCCTGTAAGAATCTAAAAAGAAGCATATCTTCGTTCTTTTTTCATTTTTCGTTTTCTTACAGTGTGCTTGTTTTCTCTAATTTCTTTTAGTAAAGGTCGTACATTTCATCTTCCGATTCGATAAACATATTGTAGTTCCCAAAATATCAGACGAAGCGGGATTTTACCCAAGTTAAGGTAATTTATGAAGTCTTCGTACTTTATGGAGGACCATTTGTTTTATGTTTAACTTTTTTTTTAAATCAATTTAACATATTAAGACATTTGTTTAGTCAATGAAGAGAACACACTGACACAATACACATTAAACATACGTATTTATTTTTATCTACTTGATGTAAACAACTTAAATTAATGATTTGAGGTGACAGGTGATAGTTCTTTTTGTTGCTATTGGGAGAATTGTTGACCATTTACTATCAAAACTTTTTTTTCATAAAGTATGATTTTGACATACTGGCAATAAATGCACATTTATTTGCATGGATATAGTACCACTGCAAAAATGCTCCAAATTGAGGTTGGTGTGTCATTTTACAATGGAAAAGTAAAAAAGAATCTTAGTTTCTTGATGCTTCTCTAGCATAAAAGGATATTATATTTTACAATAATCAATACTTTGGGTATGTAGTATGTAATTTTTTTTTTCAACAGGGTTCACGGTTACCAGCAATTCCGTTTTTTGTCTAGAAAAGTATAGATATTCTAACAGTGGTAGAGCTATACACGACCCCCGGGAGATTTACGACTAGCAATGCTAATCATATTGTATTTATATGATCTATATCAAACACACGGGACAGAGTATGTGGTGAGAATCAGTAGCGAAGCATGTATAATGATGGCCCGGCCATTTAAATGACTTGAGGGTGTCGTACACAATGACAATTCTAACACTTTGGACAAATTTGTGGTCAGACTAGAAGTAATTGAATTGGTATGGGGCTGTCATAACATCATATTGTGTGGTCAGCTCAGAAGTGGTAAATCTCTCATAAAGGCAAATGACATCGGAGTGTCATACAATGCATCTTTAACAATATTTATGAACACAAAACGTACGTTGTGGTCTATGTGCATAGGTCGTAAACTATTCGGTATAAGGATTGAACTGTAGCGTGTTTGTCGTGGTCATGCGTATTGACCAATAAGACACCAAGGAGTGTAGCTTAGTAAATAAATATTTACTATCGTCGACTCAAGTATTTACGTAAAAAAAACATATAATTTTGTTTACAAACAAATACCGTCAACAAGTTTGTATGATTATATGTTTTCCTGTAAGGACAGGTGATATATTTAATTACAGAAAATGTGTTTTGTCCTTTGGTTCTTCCATACTGCTGTGGTCATTGAAAAATTAATTAGTTTGGAAACGTGATAGAGCATTTAGGTGTCAAATAAATTAGGTATACAAGATCAATTGAATTGGGAGTTAGGATACGTGTATGGCCGTATAATAACAAATATATGGTCATTTGGGAAAACATTATTTAAAAAGAATGTGGTAACAAAACATAAATATTCTAATTTAGTGCGATTGACGCGTTTATGGAATAAATTTTATTATGTACGTTCATAGTAAAAAGACCTGAAAGCCAAATAATTGAAAAATCTTTTGGGAACAAAAGATCACATATGTCTGAAAAAGATGAACCTTCGTTTTAATATACAATTATGGCCTTCATGAGAAGTTAATATCCATAATTATTAAATTGAGAAAGGTTTATTTTCCTGAGGACCGAAGGACCGAGGGAAAAATAACCCTTTCGAGATTTAATAATTATGGATATTAACTTCTCATGAAGGACATAACTGAATTATTATACTGAACTAATATGAGGGAAATAACTAGTTATTGGTTCGACGTATGATGGAAATATTAACTAGTTATTGGTTCGACGTGCAAAGGCGCGCCAAGTTCAAACAGTTATGTTGTGCTACGTGCAGATTCCCTCACAGTTATTTGACTTACGTGCAGTTTGCCGCGGGAATAATGAGTTATTTCTTGTTCCATGGAATAAAACTTTAAAATATCTTAATTATTTATTGCTTGGTTTCTATAGTAAAGTATAATACTAATAATTACTTTATATAGGAACTGCGAGATTTCAATAATTAATACTTGTATATATAATTAATAAACCATGTCAGTACCGAAACACTAATTACTGGGTGGATGGTGCAATTGGGGGGACTAATTATCCACCAGTAGAGGTATCTAATAAAAACGTAGATATCTAATTTTGTTCTAACGACGCGTTTCTGGAAATAGCATTCATCGGATACGCGCATGTATAACTTGCGCAGTCGAGACCTGTTTTAAAATGAACCTTGTTAGATTAAGTCGTAAATGCACAATTATATTGTCAGAAAGAACTCCGTTATTAAATTTGCTACTAGTCCCCTTCATAGTAATAACCACTTTAAATTAATTGTTCGTATGAAAGTTGAAATTTTTATTGACCACTTATAATTACTATCCAGGTGTTGAGAAAGGAATGGAAAGGATCAGTATAAAGAAATTATGGGTTTTGGGTTTATGGTGTTTAACGCCACTTTCAACAATATTTTAGTTATATCATGGCGGTCAGTATTATTGGTGGAGGAAACCGGAGTGCCCGGAGAAAACCACAAATCTGCCACAAGTCAACACAACTAGTCAGTAAAGATTTGAATTTTCATAGCAGTTATTTAATTATTAATAAGAAAGTGATTTGTAGTAAGTCTAACTCGTACGTACCCTTCCCTTGACTTAAAACGTGTTTGTAATTGAAATAATGTAGTGATTGTGTGTTTGCTATTTACATCAAACACCCAGAAAACCACTCCTCAGTCTTTCATGTCAATATGAATTATTAAATTTGTGTTGTATAAATAGTTAATCCCTTTATGTCAATAAATAATAATTATTTTTGCTTAAATAATGTATATTGTGTTAACAGATTGTGACCATATAACATATTCAAAGTGGAATTTGTTTTATATAAGGGTAGGGAGATGGAAACATCATTGGGGGATAGTTCAATTTATTAACTGATTTGTATAAGCATTGACATTACTGTTTATTAAAATATGTCAAGACATCAGAGACCATTCTGTAATGTAAGGTGGATATGGTATGAAGTCCAGAATGATATTGTCACTCTTTGAAATACTTTGTCAACCTCTGCTTCGCTGTGTTGCAATATACTCCGTCACCCTCTAAAATATATGTTATAGCCCTATGCTTGATTGAACGTTGTTTTACGTCACGTGAGAAGTAATTCAACTAAACCCTGCAACAATGACGCAAAGTCCTGTTCTCTCATATCTCTCTCGTCTGTTTGCTGCAATATCGATTTATCCGCTGGGTACTCACGACTGTTCCTAGTGCTCAACCTACAAGGGTGTCCAGCACGTCTCTAGGTGGTCTGATAAGTGCCCTCTCAATGCCGATTTCTTTGAACGTTAAAAACCCCCTTTGTAGATTTCTAAAAAGAGTAAGCACATTGTAGCAACTAAAAAGTGTGTTGTTGTCCCTACACATGACTCTAAACTATTCCAGTGACAGACAAGTATTGCATCGGTTGTCCCTTTCACACATATTTCTGTATATTGTTGAACATATTCTCGTCCAGAATATGCATGACATATTTTCCACATGACGTTAAGCATCAATTTATCCTTTCTGATGCGCACCAATCATCCACACATTAGGAGATAGTAGACTCAAGTTTGTAACAGAAAGAATCAAAATCCAAAAGATCCGTACGCACACACTGCATATTCGAAATCATACCGGTGTCATAGAGTAAACCTTTCCCCATAGTATATTACCCCCCCCCCCCCCCCCCCCCAGAAGATTTACTATATAGTATTTATTCCGCATAACAAATCTTCCTACCTACTCAAATACTGCAAAATGGTTCCGTACATTTTTTTTTTACCTTTTAATCATAACTGGATATAATTAATGGTATATAACAATTAAAATTAACACGATTAAGGTGCTAAATTCCAAATCAATACTAATTATCCGGATTAAGGGGAAACATTTACTATTTAGCAAACTATCCGGGGGGATGATCGGCTATGGATGGGGGAATGTTTGCTAAATAGTAAATTTTCCCTCGGGGGAATATTTACTATATAGAAAAGTATGCGGGGGGAAGGTTTACTATATAGTAAACATTCCGGGGGAAGGTTTGCTATGCAGAAGGTTTACACCGGAACTAAAACATTTTTTATATAACATGATTTTTTTTTTATTTGCTATCAAACGGTCCGTCTATATATACAGAGACGTGCAAAAAGTATTCAGTCACTGTAAGTTTTTACTATATATTTCATATTTCGATTTTGATGATTTTTTTACCAACAAATGCAGAATGAAATGTTGTTTTACACTGTAATTTTAGCATAATTTTATAATCTATAAATTTTATGAGTTCACGAGTTAAACACAAAACTAAATTTAGAACGTCAAAAAACACAATACAATGAGAGTACATTTGAAGACAAATAATTTAAGTTTGTGTTTAAATCATGAATATTTAAAATCTGTGCTTCAAAAAAATATTTTAAAATAATCACAGAAAACTACATACGTTCTCGCTTCTGTTGGTAAAAATATCATCAAAATCGAACAAGAATAGACTTTGGAATAATGTTTTGAAAAATTGTGGTTTTATATGAAATATACAGTAAAAAAAATACAGTGACCGAATACTTTTTGCACGTCTCTGTTTGTGTATATGACTTACTTTAATGTTTGGCCAATATAATTGTAATTGAATTTAGACAATAAATATATACTATATATATATAGAGAGGAGACCGCCACGAAATAACTGAAATATTGTTGAAAGTGGCGTTAAACACCATAAAACTAATCCTTTATGAGAGACGGTATAGATGTATAACGTATATATATATTGATGTTCATCATAACAATATGACCTCCACGATATAACTGAAATATTGTTGAAAATGGTGTTCAACACCATCAAACCAAACCAAACCATAGGAATATTCTATGGCGTGTTTATACTGAATTTGTCACGTAGCCATGTCTTTAAATATATTTTTGATTCTCATATTTAAAAAAACCAAAACAATTATTATATATAATAATCAAAGTTTAGTTCAATCAATTAAAAAAAGGGGGATTGAACATAGAAATATTATCTTCATATTAGTAATTCATTTAAAAACCTGACATCAAAGTAAGAAATATCTTCCTGGTATCAACTGTCACTATTATTAGCCTCCACGTGACAAGACGGAATTTGATGAAATATTACGAAATATACGGAAATTTAAAAGAAAAAATCAACTGATGTGAGATTAAGAATTCTGGTTACTCATTTATCAGATAAAAAGTTTTGTTAAAGAGTCGAGTAATTTGCCTATCTTTTTTGTCTATATTTAATTATGAAATTATATAAAAGTGCATTAAATTTCTGCTTTTATTATTACTGGTCTCAAAATCGTACAAATGGAGTAACAAATAAGCAATGTCATATATTTTTTTTTAATTTACGACACATCACGATCCTCTATTCTTTGTATTTACAATACTTAGTATACGACATTTTCGAATTGAACGGTCATATATATATTATAGTTTTAATTTTACTTGAGTTTCAAACTTTTAGCCATAAAATTTACTGGAAGTATTTTATAAGAATACAAGGAGAAAATATAATCATCTCTGGTTCTAATTCCTATCACTGTTCATTGGGGCCCATAAAAATAATTTAGCCCCGCCACTTTTTTTTTATTGAATTGCCTGTACCAATCCAGGAATGTGAGCGGTCATGTATTTGTGTGTTAGCAGTCTTGATCTCTTTCTGCGATTTTTTTTATTGGATTTTGAAACTGTTCCGAGAGTGTTGTATTTCATTTTCTTCATTTTATCACAAACCGCCACGATATAGCCGAAATATTGTTGAAAGTGGCATTAAACACCATAACTTTAACACCGCTCACAAACTTAATAGGACGTATTATAAAACATAGTGAGAGAGTACAGATGTATTCAGTATAATTGGTTTCTAGGATTGATTTATTTCTATTAATGAATATGCTGTCCCACTTCATGGACACGTTAACATGTATTATTTATAATACTTATTAACCTATTGTCGCGGGTGGATTATTTTGTTTTCTCTCATTTCCTATAATCAATATTATAAAACCACGTATATCATTCAGTGGTTAAAGACACCAATCCTTAGACCGTAAATGTAATTAAACAACGTATAATGTACCTACACATTTTTATGTATGTTACATGATATTTTTTCCCATTAAATTGGACAGTATACCAGTCTCTCTCAATTTACTTTCATTAATTAATTTTTGATTAAATGTCTTTTACAAAAGTGACACCCAGAACATGACATACATATAGGTGAAAGGGATATGATAACATAACGTCTCATTTTATATATATTGATGATAATAATATTTTTTTTAAAAATGTAATAATTTTTTGTATAGAATAACGGAAAATCCAAATATCTTTTAAACTATAGATGTTTGAACAGCAAAATAAACGAGAGTTTTATTTAGAAATAGGAGTGCTAACTAAAAATGTTACAATAATGCTTCTTATTGTTTTGGCTGAGGCTGCACTCAGATGAAATTTTGTATTTTGGTCCGATTTAGTTGGCATTTTTCGGGTGGGAGTAGATGTACTTTATAGAAGAGCCACCCGTACGTCAGGACGAGGTATCTTACCTGTAAAATCTTTCTCTCAGCCACGTGTACTTTAGACGAACCTGACAAGCATTTCTCTCATAAATTTTTTTTTTGCATTTTTTGTAAAATGGGTAAAATGTCTGACTTATCTCCGGAATGCCAAAAGTTTGTAAAAAAGTTGTTTGTCTTTTTTAGTAAGGAAAAGGCAACGAAGAAGCCAATTGTCTCATTTGATAGGGTATATCAAAAGACATCTAAAGCTTTGGGTGTGTCTTACACTTCAGTGCACCGTATTATGAATGGTAAGAGGCCTTGTAAGTCAAATAGACCCAAAGAAAGAGCTAACATTTTGGACGACTTTGATCATTGTGTTATTAAAAGAACAATCCACGGTTTATATTCACGGAAAATTGCTCCGACCGTCTCAATAATACATAAGGAAATAAAAGATTATATTAAAATATCAAAGTCTAAACTTACTCTAACTCTCATTGATCTTGGATATACTTATTAAAAAAATAGGTGATAATCAAAGAGTTCTGTACGATCAAGTGTCTATTATCAATGATAGGTGTAATTATCTGAAAAAGATCAAATCTTTTAGGGAAACAGGAGATGAATTGACAAAATGTAGCATTTATTGAAAACATTATTTTGTAAACAGTACCACTTCATATTACGCTAGTACCCATATCAAATTCACTTCTGAATAATAGAAAAACATGAAATATAATTGATTGATTGGTTGGTGTTTAACGCCAACTTCAGTAGCAATACCATGGTGTCACGAAATAGACACGTGAGTAAAGATTATTTAGATAAAGAAAACTTCCGGTTATAGAAACATTAATAGTAGAAGCGCAAAGATAAAACAACAGAAAAACAGCGATGAGACAGACGAATGCATAAGACACCGAATGGAGACAAGCTGTTCTAGACTTGTTGTAACTACTGTCACATATAAATGACACCCTCGCGAAAGCCTAATTCCCAAAGCTAGGTTTATGCAACAGGGAATCACGGATCTACATTGGATTCCGTATTCACAAACCGGGTTTATGTAATAGGGAATCACAGGTTCACACTGAAGTCCCAATTCCTAAACACATGTTTACGTTTACATTGGAATTCCGTATTCCCAAAACCAGGGTTATGTAACAGGAGATCATGTGTACTTTGGAAGTTCTAATTCTTTTATCAAGGTTTAGGTTGTAACAAGGGATCACAGATTTACAATACATTGCAGGTCCTATTTTCCAATGCCTGTTTTAGATAAGCAGGGATCACAAGTTTTCATTAGAAGTCATATTTCCTAAGCTAGATATAGGTAACAGATCACAAGCTGTTTTTGTATTTTAATTACATTAAAAGTCCCAATTCCCAGAATTAGGTTTAGATAAATGGGAATAATAGGTTACATTGAAAGTCCTAATTCTCATACCTAGGTTTAAGTAATAGTGTTTTACAATTTCTTTTTTTCTTCTTCTTCCTTTAATTTCCAGTTATTTTAATAATGTTAATTGAATTGAGTATGTTTTAATGACTATTTGCAATTTTTCATGTGTTTTTTTTTAGGAAACGGATTAATATAAGCGTTACACTTGTTTCTGAATCCTATGTTATATTGTATTGTGAAAAAAAAATGTAATATGTAATTCATCAATAAAAATATGCTTAAATCAAGTAATAGTGTCAAAGAACTAATAACTAATTATTTCGTTACTACATCTGAATTTTAGAAAACATCAATTTTATGACATTAGGAATATTTTCAACATTCGATTTACGAGATTTGCTGAACAAGATTGTTAACGTTCCATTCCCATGTAACTTGCCAAAATAAATAAGATTTATATATAAAACAAAAGTTAATAGTTTTTCAACGATCATGAAATATGAAACAGATTTCATGTAAAGGGTGTCAAGGTTGTGTTGATTTACTTTTGATAATGTCTGTATCGTTAGTTTTTGAACGTTCTGCCTGTTTCTTTCTTTTTTTTTTGGATATTTTTTCGTAAACAGTACAGTTTCTGGTGGGAATGGAGTGGTTTTTGTAATATGTGTTGTCTCTCCATGGTTAGTACCGTTTCTGGTGTAGGGGGTTGTTTTGTTAATAATTGTTGTCTTTCCATGTTTAGTACCATTGGGCGGGGGGGTTAATATTTGTTGTCTTTCCATGTTTAGTATGGTTGGGGGAGGGTGATGTTTTTTGTAATTTGTGTTGTATCTCCATGGTTAGTACCGTTTTGGGTGGGGAATATGATGTTGTTTTTAATATGTGTTGTCTCTCCATGATTAGTATTGTTTGTGGTGGGAATGTGATGGTTTTTGTAATATTTGTTGTCTCTCCATGATTAGTATTGTTTGTGGTGGGAATGTGATGGTTTTTGTAATATGTGTTGTCTCTCCATGGCTGGTATCGTTTCTGGTGGGAATGGGATGGTTTTCCATGGTTAGAACCGTTTTGGGGCGGAATGGGGTGGTTTTTGTAATATGTGTTGTCTCTCTCTCTCTGTGGTTAGTAAGTACCGTTTTGTGGATGTGATGTTATTTGTAATATGTGTTGTCTATTCATGGTTAGTATCATCGCTGGTGGGAATGGTATGGTTTTGTAATATGTGTTGTTTCTCCATGATTAGTACCTTTTTGCTAATATTTGTTGTCTTTCCATGGTTAGTATTGTTTCTGGTGGGAATGTGATGGTTTTTCTAATATGTGTAATCTATCCATGGTTAGTACCGGATTTTTTTTTTTGGGGGGGAGGTTATGGTTTTTGTAATATGTGTTGTCTCTCTCTCTCTCTCTGTGGTTAGTAAGTACCGTTTTGTGGATGTGATGTTATTTGTAATATGTGTTGTCTATTCATGGTTAGTATCATCGCTGGTGGGAATGGTATGGTTTTGTAATATGTGTTGTTTCTCCATGATTAGTACCTTTTTGCTAATATTTGTTGTCTTTCCATGGTTAGTATTGTTTCTGGTGGGAATGTGATGGTTTTTCTAATATGTGTAATCTATCCATGGTTAGTACCGGATTTTTTTTTTGGGGGGGGGGAGGTTATGGTTTTTGTAATGTGTTGTCTTTCCATTGTTAGTATCGTGTTTTTTGTTGTTGTTTTTTTTTGGGGGGGGGGGGGGTTTGGGGGGTGATGTTTTTGTTTTTTTGTTGTAATATTTGTTGTCTTTCCATGGTTAGTATCGTTTTAGGATGGGATTTCTATGACTACTTTTTATTTGTATTTTTTTTTTGGTGATGTCATTTTATCCTATGATTATTAAAAATTCCAAATGATATCAAATAGAACTCTTAAATTTCCCTGTCACATTACAGCGTTGTCATGGTAATGGTAGTGATTCTAACTATATTAGTATTTCCATTGAAATAAAAACAACAGAAAAACAGCGATGAGACAGACGAATGCATAAGACACCGAATGGAGACAAGCTGTTCTAGACTTGTTGTAACTACTGTCACATATAAATGACACCCTCGCGAAAGCCTAATTCCCAAAGCTAGGTTTATGCAACAGGGAATCACGGATCTACATTGGATTCCGTATTCACAAACCGGGTTTATGTAATAGGGAATCACAGGTTCACACTGAAGTCCCAATTCCTAAACACATGTTTACGTTTACATTGGAATTCCGTATTCCCAAAACCAGGGTTATGTAACAGGAGATCATGTGTACTTTGGAAGTTCTAATTCTTTTATCAAGGTTTAGGTTGTAACAAGGGATCACAGATTTACAATACATTGCAGGTCCTATTTTCCAATGCCTGTTTTAGATAAGCAGGGATCACAAGTTTTCATTAGAAGTCATATTTCCTAAGCTAGATATAGGTAACAGATCACAAGCTGTTTTTATATTTGAATTACATTAAAAGTCGCAATTCCCAGAATTAGGTTTAGATAAATGGGAATAATAGGTTACATTGAAAGTCCTAATTCTCATACCTAGGTTTAAGTAATAGTGTTTTACAATTTCTTTTTTTCTTCTTCTTCCTTTAATTTCCAGTTATTTTAATAATGTTAATTGAATTGAGTATGTTTTAATGACTATTTGCAATTTTTCATGTGTTTTTTTTTTAGGAAACGGATTAATATAAGCGTTACACTTGTTTCTGAATCCTATGTTATATTGTATTGTGAAAAAAAAATGTAATATGTAATTCATCAATAAAAATATGCTTAAATCAAGTAATAGTGTCAAAGAACTAATAACTAATTATTTCGTTACTACATCTGAATTTTAGAAAACATCAATTTTATGACATTAGGAATATTTTCAATATTCGATTTACGAGATTTGCTGAACAAGATTTTTAACGTTCCATTCCCATGTAACTTGCCAAAATAAATAAGATTTATATATAAAACAAAAGTTAATAGTTTTTCAACGATCATGAAATATGAAACAGATTTCATGTAAAGGGTGTCAAGGTTGTGTTGATTTACTTTTGATAATGTCTGTATCGTTAGTTTTTGAACGTTCTGCCTGTTTCTTTCTTTTTTTTGGATATTTTTTCGTAAACAGTACAGTTTCTGGTGGGAATGGAGTGGTTTTTGTAATATGTGTTGTCTCTCCATGGTTAGTACCGTTTCTGGTGTAGAGGGTTGTTTTGTTAATAATTGTTGTCTTTCCATGGTTAGTACCATTGGGCGGGGGGGGGGGGTTAATATTTGTTGTCTTTCCATGTTTAGTATGGTTGGGGGAGGGTGATGTTTTTTGTAATTTGTGTTGTATCTCCATGGTTAGTACCGTTTTGGGTGGGGAATATGATGTTGTTTTTAATATGTGTTGTCTCTCCATGATTAGTATTGTTTGTGGTGGGAATGTGATGGTTTTTGTAATATTTGTTGTCTCTCCATGATTAGTATTGTTTGTGGTGGGAATGTGATGGTTTTTGTAATATGTGTTGTCTCTCCATGGCTGGTATCGTTTCTGGTGGGAATGGGATGGTTTTCCATGGTTAGAACCGTTTTGGGGCGGAATGGGGTGGTTTTTGTAATATGTGTTGTCTCTCTCTCTCTGTGGTTAGTAAGTACCGTTTTGTGGATGTGATGTTATTTGTAATATGTGTTGTCTATTCATGGTTAGTATCATCGCTGGTGGGAATGGTATGGTTTTGTAATATGTGTTGTTTCTCCATGATTAATACCTTTTTGCTAATATTTGTTGTCTTTCCATGGTTAGTATTGTTTCTGGTGGGAATGTGATGGTTTTTCTAATATGTGTAATCTATCCATGGTTAGTACCGGATTTTTTTTTTGGGGGGGCGAGGTTATGGTTTTTGTAATATGTGTGGTCTCTCTCTCTCTGTGGTTAGTAAGTACCGTTTTGTGGATGTGATGTTATTTGTAATATGTGTTGTCTATTCATGGTTAGTATCATCGCTGGTGTGAATGGTATGGTTTTGTAATATGTGTTGTTTCTCCATGATTAGTACCTTTTTGCTAATATTTGTTGTATTTCCATGGTTAGTATTGTTTCTGGTGGGAATGTGATGGTTTTTCTAATATGTGTAATCTATCCATGGTTAGTACCGGATTTTTTTTTTTGGGGGGGGAGGTTATGGTTTTTGTAATGTGTTGTCTTTCCATTGTTAGTATCGTGTTTTTTGTTGTTGTTTTTTGGGGGGGGGTTTGGGGGGTGATGTTTTTTTGTTTTTGTTTTTTTGTTGTAATATTTGTTGTCTTTCCATGGTTAGTATAGTTTTAGGATGGGATTTCTATGACTACTTTTTATTTGTATTTTTTTTTTGGTGATGTCATTTTATCCTATGATTATTAATAATTCCAAATGATATCAAATAGAACTCTTAAATTTCCCTATCACATTACAGCGTTGTCATGGTAATGGTAGTGATTCTAACTATATTAGTATTTCCATTGAAAATGTTACACGACGTTAATTATATTTCATGTTATTCATCCCTTGTCTTTAAACAGGGTCAGTTATTTAAACCACATCGACACCTACATACGCTTAGTGAAATCTTTAGATGAATAGAAATAAAAATAGAACGGATCAGCCTATCTTATATGCTTGGAGCATAGCCAAATGTGTAACCTCAAATTATATAGAGATAGGTAAAGTTGGTTTACACACCAATTTAAAATTCTCCCCTACCGTGATGACGTTTAAAACTACTTTTCATTCAATATTGAAATCCGAACTTTTTTTGGCTCGACAATTTGGTACTCGTCCAAGTTTTCTTTCATTATACTTAGCTTGTTTCTTATTACTTTCAGCATGCTCTATTTCCTCTCAATTAGATTGTGTTTGAAGTAACTGAAACTTAAATGGCAATTTGTCAATGAAGCATTGTAATAATGTCGAGGACGTTGTCATTATCACACACAAATCTTTAACTATGAAATACACACACAAATTAAGGCAAACATGAAATATACAATATCCTTTATTCTAGTAGATCAAACAAACGTAATATAGTTAGACACATGGGATACAAGTCTGTAAGGTTCTGTAGTTAAACACATGGGATACAAGTCTGTAAGGTTCTGTAGTTAAACACATGGGATACAAGTCTGTAAGGTTCTGTAGTTAAACACATGGGATACAAGTCTGTAAGGTTCTGTAGTTAAACACATGGGATACAAGTCTGTAAGGTTCTGTATTTAAGCAGAATTTTTTAATTTAATATTTTAAATTCTAGAGGGAATTATTGAAGACTTTTTTTTTTTTTTAATATTGAGTAAATGTCAGAATGTATACGAAGATATAAATCTAAATCGATACTTTCATTTTACAGTTTTGCAAGTTTCATAAACCGTTATTCTTTTTAATTTTCTGTTAAAACAACCATGTTATTAATTTTTTGGGTCATATCTATAAAGATCAGTTTCTCAAACCGTTATTCTTTTAATTTTCTGTTTAAAATAACCATGTTATTAAATTTTGTTTGGGTCATATTAATAAAGATCAGTTTCTCAAACCGTTATTCTTTTAATTTTCTGTTAAAACAACCATGTTATTAATTTTTTGTTGTTGTCATATTTATAAAGATCAGTTTCTCAAGCTGTTATTCATTTAATTTTCTATTAAAACAAACATGTTATTCGGTTTGGAAAAAAAAGGGGGAGTGTTGTCAGTGCTTAGATAAATTTTAGAAACACATATACAGGTTCCAAAAGAAAGTTATTCGGTTTTTGGGGAAAAGGGGGGTGTTGTCAGTGTTTAGATAAATTTTAGAAACACATATTCAGGTACCAAAAGAAAACACGTTTTTCTTTTTTGGGGGAAAAGGGGGGTGTTGTCAGTGTTTAGATGAAGATCAGAACACATATTCAGGTTCCAAGACAAAAAAACTGATGTTTTTCGCTTTTGGGGGAAAAGGGGGGTGTTGTCAGTGTCTAGATAAATTTTAGAAACACATTATCAGGTTCCATGGAACAAAAATGATGTTATTCGGTTGGGGGAAAAGGGGGAGTGTTGTCAGCGTTTATACTTAAAATTTTAGGTTCCAAGAAAATTTTAAGAAGTAAACAGATGTAATAGGAAATAACTGCTTGACATCAAATATTTGTGTGTACATATTTTAATATATATTTGTGTGTACATATTTTAATATATATTTGTGTGTACATATTTTAATATATATTTGTGTGTACATATTTTAATATATATTCAACAGATCAAACTCCTAGGAGTGTTAGTGTGTGAGCATTTTCTAGGAAACAACAATTAATCAATATCTTTACAACCTGTAGCCCTTTTCACAAAAATTCGTAACTATAGTCTTAACTTTTTTACTTAAAGAGGCATTAGCTACGATTTTGACCAAAAAAATTATATGTTTTGGAAATTGGTAAATAGCTTTAAAATGATAAAATAAAGGTAAATATTTCACATTAAACAGCTTATCGTACCACTTTTTGCCTTTTGAGAACGAAAATTACCATCGATATGTTATTTCCTTGCAAGTAAATAATTTTACCTCGCTTTCTCCGTATGCAACTGACCTTACTAGTAACAGGTAAAAACGAATAATTTGTATTTTATTAACTGCAAACTTGCATGGTTCTTTGTTCGTAATTAACGCCGACTAAAGGCAGATTCACAGAAAATAAGAAATAAGTGCATTGTTGTACTGATTTAATGACGATTCGGCAAACTCCGTAAACAATGCCGATAATTAATAAGATGGCGTCCATTTCTTGATCGATCTCAAAACACGAGCAGTTGCACCTTTTTTCCCCGATGCACGTACATTTCATAACATTTATAAGTTACAGAAACACGGTTTATTAAGGCATCAATCATATCTGATAGTTGTTATGGGTAACAAACATTTACGATTTTGGCAGATAATACCCCTTTAAGATTATCTTACGACAATTCCTAAGTCCTTTTCACAAAGATTATCTTACGACAAATTTTAATCTTACGACTAAAATTACACTTACGATAAAAATTCTTCTTAGGTGTACTCGATACAACATTATGTGATACATTTTGTCAGTGATTTGTGACAGGTGAATGGTTTTCTCCGAGTACTCCAGTTTTCTCGACCGATAAAACTGACCGATATATTGTTGAAAGGGGCGTTAAACACCATAAACCATCTTCCTTAGCAACCTAGTTTCTTTTCCATAGCACAACAAAACATTTTTCTAAATAAAATTATTCTATAAAATATCCCGGCACTAATTTATAAGCAGTGTTTATGCTATGATGTGTTTGTATGTTTATATTGAATTTTTATCTAATACATGTGTATGAATCGGTCACCAATAACTGCACAAAATATGAACGGGTATGATTTTCGTATAGAGGAACATTTCTAATGCATGTAAATTAAAATGATCTATAATACACTGTAATTATCATTTCTTGGAGATGTGTGTCATCATCCACGCGTGGTTACTTTTGGTAGAAGTATTTTTTAAGGGAGTGCATCTGGAGTGTGAAAAAAACCCTATTCATATAATTCATTTTATCGGTTATTTGTCAGCAAAATATTTACCCCCTTTTTTCCAATTAATCCCATCCCACATAAAATTAAACGCTTGTTCTTTTACTGATGACAATTTATCCCGATTTTTCTGAGATAACCCAAATTAAGATGTGTTTATCATCTATCAATCATGAAGACGAATAAATATCCCTGTTATATATTAATATTGATACAAAACCACTGATATTTGTTCCATTTTTAACGCTCATTTAAGCTTTAGTCGCAACAAATTTTTATTTTTCTCTTTAAACTGTCGAAACATAACATTTATTTAACTGTAAAATTCACAAATAAAATTCACCCCCTCACCCCCTTTTTCCCTTTTTTCTTGTTTAAATCAATGATCAACAATATTCCAGAATCAAACAAATGAATAAATATAACAGATTTCTTTTACATGCATCTTTTTACCATGCAGAGTCAGTGTGTTTTAAATCGGTCATCCAATCAGGACGCTCATTATTCTTGTCCAAGATAAAAATACATCGCTAAAGCCTAAAGTAAAATTACCTGTGGTTTCAGAGTAGAAGATTTTTAGAAATCGAACATAAAATTTCCCCACTTCAACTCGTAAATTTACATATAAATCGGAGATATTTCGTCATAAAACTTCACACATGGTTTTGTCTATCATATTTCTTGAAGACAAACATAAAATTTTATTGCGTTTATCAATATTGTATGAGTATCAACAGTTTTTTCAACACCCTATCTGTTTCTCGATACAGCTGCAACTTCAACTCGTAAATTTACTTAGAAATCGGAGATATTATGTCATAAAACTTCATACATGGTTTTGTCTATCATATTTCTTGAAGACAAACATAAAATTTTATAGCGTTTATCAATATTGTATGAGTATCAACAGTTTTTTCAACACCCTATCTGTTTCTCGATACAATACGCTGCAACTTCAACTCGTAAATTTACATAGAAATCGGAGATATTATGTCATAAAACTTCATACATGGTTTTGTCTATCATATTTCTTGAAGACAAACATAAAATTTTATAGCATTTATCAATATTTTATGAGTATCAACAGTTTTTTCAACACCCTATCTGTTTCTCGATACAGCTGCAACTTCAACTCGTAAATTTACATAGAAATCGGAGATATTATGTCATAAAACTTCATACATGGTTTTGTCTATCATATTTCTTGAAGACAAACATAAAATTTTATAGCATTTATCAATATTTTATGAGTATCAACAGTTTTTTCAACACCCTATCTGTTTCTCGATACAGCTGCAACTTCATCGCGTAAATTTACATAGAAATCGGAGATATTATGTCATAAAACTTCATACATGGTTTTGTCTATCATATTTCTTGAAGACAAACATAAAATTTTATAGCATTTATCAATATTTTATGAGTATCAACAGTTTTTTCAACACCCTATCTGTTTCTCGATACAGCTGCAACTTCAACTCGTAAATTTACATAGAAATCGGAGATATTATGTCATAAAACTTCATACATGGTTTTGTCTATCATATTTCTTGAAGACAAACATAAAATTTTATAGCATTTATCAATATTTTATGAGTATCAACAGTTTTTTCAACACCGTATCTGTTTCTCGATACAGCCGCCCGATTACAGTGACCCGTGACCCAGATTAACACATCTCAGCAGTTTTTTCTTAATACTGTTGTTTAATAACTGAAGAATGTACACAAGTTTATCATACATAATATGTCTATATGTATTGCCAGTGTTCTATGATCATCGAAGTTACCAGAAATTAATCAATTATATTACTAATATAAAGGCAAAATCAAAACGATATCATTGGATCCAGAAAATTCTAGTCCTAAAGCGGCTGTTCATACAAAACTTTTGTAAGCGGAGTAGATGTCTAGAAGAAAATCCCGTATTCCTGTTTTTATCCAAAAAATAAAAAATAAAAAAGAAGAATTCTCCCCAAGTTTGCAAGTAGTCTTTTCGATTGTCGATCGTTCCCAATTTGAAATCTAAAATTAAAAGAATTATCCTGATTTTTTTGGTCATGTAAACGATACACTTTGCTGCATTGAAAAGGTAAATGTACGGAATGCATCGTTATAGACTATGTTATTAGTCACGCCAAAAAGGAGTAAACAACAATGTCATTTGTAGCGTCTGTTTGTATTAAACCATATTCATTTCAATAAACATTAATCAATATGTGTAATTAGGTTTGTCATACGGTCAGAGAAAATGCGCTAACGATGAATTGGTCTCTTATTTTCAAGTCGAACGCCAATACACCCTCCATCTTTTTTTCCTTTTTTTTTCACTTACGATAAAAGATAAGACCAAAATTTCTCTTACGATCAAAATTTTACACTTAGGACAGGGTAGTTTTACACGTAAAGTTAGGACTATTTTTACACTTAAGATTATCGTAAGTATTTTTGTGAAACTCTTTTTAATCTTAGTTTTACACTTACGACAATTTTTTATCGTAAGAATTTTTGTGGAAAGGGCTACTGGTTCGTGTCGCTCACCATATTGAAAACCTTGAGGAAGCAATGGTCACGTGTCCACAACGTGTTCGTGAGACCACAATCTCTTAAACATACGTTCCCTCATTTAATATGTAGATGTAAGGATAGATAACTAAGTTTAAGGGTTTGATTGATAACAAGCACTCTTGTCATAACGGTTATTAGTTTCGATGTCATTACGATTCGTGGGCATTACGAAAATTTGGCAGATACCAAAGGGGTATTTAGAAGCCGTAAGTGTAGAAGAACAGACAATGCAATGACCAAAAGAAAACGACAAACAACGATTGGCAATACACTAAAGATTGCGCAACAGGAACCTACAAGAAGCATATGTCTCCTCAACAGGAGTTTCTAAAACTTTATTCTGCAGGACATTGGTGTTATCACAATAAACGCTAGTAAAAATCTAAACAGTAAGAAACAGATGTCTTCCCAACAGGAGTAACTAAAAGTTTATACTGTAGGAGATATATGTCACCACAACAGATATATGTCACCACAACAGATATATGTCACCACAACAGATATATGTCACCACAACAGATATATGTCACCACAACAGATATAAGAGATTAAAACAAATGTAAGTAAATGGCTACCCTGAATAGGATCGATGTTATCATTCGTATATAGTTGATGGTAGGTTGGTTGGTTTATGGTGTTTGACGCCACTTTCAACAATATGTCAGTTATATCGTGGCGGTCAGTTTTATTGGTGGAGGAAACCGGAGAAAACCACCGACCAGTCGCAAGTAACAGACGAACTTTATCACATAAAGTATCGAGTACACCACGGCATTAACGGGGTTCGAACCCCTACCCTGAATAGGATCGATGTTATCGTTCGTTTACACTTGACATAAGGAGTAAGTACAAGTCCTCACGGTTAGAAATTGATGGCATTGTAAGAAAAATGGTTCCGTAAGAATTATTTCTAACAATGAAAACAAAAACAAGATGAAGAAATAATAACCTATGGGATTTAATGAAAATGTACAGAATCATTGAAAAATCGTTTGAAATATTGTTAACAAAAAATCCTTAATCATTTAAGTGTCTTTAAATTTCTACTTTCATTTCAAATAAATTTCATAAGAATATATAATATACATGATTGTAACAAACAAAATAAGTATCCTTATATATATATATATAAATATATTAACCTATATAAATAATTACTTTTCCGACACATTGCCCTGGGGAGGAATAAACATAGTGACGAAGCACATATTCATGAAATAATTATTTATACAGCTAAATAAAACAAACATTTAAGGTCCATTGCCGAAAATTTGTTGTCCGGCCATTTCTGTTTAATCATTTTATTTTTAATGAATGGAGTTTACTTGCATTAGGACAATGGGATTGCATTAATGTTTCCATTTGCTTGTTGTATATTGAATCTATATAGATTATGACTAGACAATCCTATTGATGATTGTACATTTGTAAGATCAATGAAAACAATACATATAACAATGAATTGTCTTCAGTCAGAAGAGTGGTGTAAGGAAATTTAGGAAAAACAATTATTATGTAAAAAGGTACTTTTTAAACAAAGATATTAAAACTTCAATTGTAAATAAACGTTGGAGAAAACCGAAGAGGAAATCAAAAACGGACGAGGAGCCAAGACATAGGACGAAGACAAACATACACAAACATACATATATACCATTTTATTTTGCAGCAATTCCTACTCAGCAGTAATTTCTTTGGAATGGTCGTTGGTAGCTCTTTGCAAGACAAATGTTCCGGTTGTATATCCCCCCTTTCCCCTATCATATCTGTTTTCCCTTGTGGCGATCAAAACACCTGTACATACTTGGTCAGTCCAATCGTTTTTTGTGAGGTTCGTCTTTCTGAATCTTATTTATATATAGTTTCAATATTCGATCATTAACATTTTGGTTAGAAAATCGAAAATCTGAAATACTAGAGAGTAATGAACATCTTTCATTCAAACTGAGGTTTGTAACTCTTACATACGATTCTGTCCCCTTATAGTAAAAATACATGTTCTATTATAAATATACGTCTAATTCCTTGCTTAAATCGCATTTATGATATTATCAACGGAAGATTTAATCCGCCTTTTGATTAAGGTATTGTTATATCAACCCATCGTCCAGAGACCCCAAACACTGCATATTGTCTTGCCGTTTAAATCTACAGTTTGATCGTTTACGACAACCAGAACAAAGCTATTGTCCTTGTTTACTGACCTCGTAGGGCGTTATCACTGTCATCTGTGTGTTTTGATATCAAAATAGGGGGGAAATCTAAAATGTTTGTTTGTTTGATGGTGTTTAACAATATTTCAACAATATTTCAGCTATATCGTGGCGGTCAGTTTTATTGGAGGAGGAAACCAGAGGACCCGGAGAAAATCACCGACCTGTCGCAAGTCACTAACAAACTTTATCACAGAATGTTGTGCACCTCGCCCTGAAGGAGATTTGAACTCACAACATCAATGGTGACAGGCACTGGTTGCATAGGTAGTTGTAAATCCAACTACCATACGATCACGACTACGACGGCCCCCGAAAATCTAAAAAGTATTGAATATATCTATATATATCTCATTGGTTTCAGTTGAAATAAAGCGACACAAACTTTACTCATAATATCCACAGACATTTTATTGCATATAAGAACATACATCAAACTATCAGCTTGCCCTATCCCGGGCATATAGTTTACCCCCGGTTCTAAGTGAGGTTCGTATTAATCATTAATTTTCTGTGTATTGATCAAACGTCAATATGTACATTATACGACGATAGTCACGTCACAAATTACAATTGGATACCTACAGTGTAAAACAATTAAATCAGACTTTATAAGATCACTCAATTAACAAGTTGGTATTTTTTTCTTTTCTTGTTTTGGCCAATGCACAGTCTGTCCTTCTTGCGGTTGTATGTATAAACTTTTCTCCTTAATATCAATTCACCAGTCCACTTTCCTGTAACAAAAGAACAGCATGAAGACACCACATGGGTAGTCAGATGACGTCAAAGACGAAGGGAAGACGACAACACAATGGCTAAGCGAAAAAGGGACACAAATACCAACTTTGCCGCGAATAATTATGTGTAAAATTATTCTCCACATGTAACTGAAATACTGGTCACTAGATATTTAACAGAATTAAACATTCACTCTACACCTATGTTCATTACGATTTACACACAATGTCGTTGTCAAGTTTTGAAAATTTCCACACAGAAATTCCCACTTGATTACATACTTAGATAAATAGGAAGAGTAAGCATAATATATATTGTTCTAACTTATATTGTGGTTGTTTGATATTCATGAACACGTTCATGGTCGTAAAATCATTTACATAATTTGTTCAGCCAAACCTGGTCGTGAATTAAGGAGATTTGCTGTTTTAAACTTAAAACTAGTCGTGGATGGATATTATTAATTTTACTACATCCAAAACTGGTCATGAATGAGGATGTCAAATAAATGCAACATCGTACAATATTAATTTTACTACATCCAAAACTGGTCATGAATGAGGGTTTGTTTGATTAAATCTAAGATTGATTACTGGTTGGAGGTTATTACACTAAAAACTAGTCATGTTTATTGGGGTTGTATTAAAATGAAAAACAAACAAAATATAACACACTGTCTGATTTATTATATCAAATGGAAATCCAAATAAATGAGGGGCCGTCGTGGTCGTGATCGTATGGTGGTTGGATTTACAACTACCTGTGAAATCAGTGCCTATCGTCACTAAATTTGTGAGTTCGAACCCTGTTCATGGCGAGGTGTACTCGATACAACATTATCTGATAACGTTTGTCAGTGACTTACGACAGGTCGGTGGTTTTCTACGGGTACTCCGGTTTCCTCCACCAATAAAACTGACCGCCACGATATAACTGAAATATTGTTGAAAGTGGCGTTAAACACCATAAACCAAACCAAATAAATGCGTAGTGAAAAAAAAGGATCCACAATCGTGGCACATACAAAACTACACAGGAACTCCTAATGATCAACAGTTTATTAGGCCCGTCGTTAATGACTCATTGCAAGCCAAACATTCCCGACTCGATCCTCGTTTTTCATAGAAATCTTAACTGCTGTCTATATGCACATACACCTCTGTTCTTCCACCTTGCCTCTAAATGGCATTTGTTTGTGCATTTGTCGTCCTCATGATCATAGCTGTAATACTGCTCACTTGACATTAAACAGAAATCATTTAACTAATAAAGAACGTATCATTTCAATTTTACATTAATTTTGATTTTATTGTGCTTAACCCCTTTCAGCAATATTTCAGCTATATCATGGCGACCAGTTTTAGTGGTGGAAGAAGACGGAGTACCCGGAGAGACCCACCGACCATGGGCAAGCAACTGGTAAACTTTATCACTTGCGACTGCGAGTCGAGTGCACCATTTTTGTAATTTACAAAGCTGGGCGCGAACCCACGCAGTATTGGCGATAGGCCTGTATGAGTTGCTAGGTAATCCAACTACCTAACTCATTGAGCCACCCGGGCCCTATTCAACTTTACAGGATGATGGTTTATGATTTTTTTGTGAAGAAGTCCTTTTGACAAATAAACATTAGAGAAAACTATAGGAGCAATCAAGAATGGACAATCCACAAGTACAGGCAACATTGGGCAAAAGACACGGAACGACGACACACAAAACTAAAAACATAACACAGAAAATTATATAGATGAGCAACATGTACCCTATCAAAAAAACCTACGTGTGAACCCAACTGCTCTCGGGTTACTCATATTGTCAAGTCACACCAACGTCATGATGTACACATTAATATGACGATATTCAAATCACAAACAAACTCTGTAAATAAAATGTCTGCGATATTAAATAAGACTCACACAATTAACAAATTAACACGTTGCCGTTTGTTTGGCTGTTTGTTATTGTGTTCTACGTTGACCATTCTCAGCGTTTGGGCATCCTTTCGCACAAACAGGTGATAAAATGAAAAACAAAACATACCAGTTCCAAAATCCAATAGAAAAATCGCATAAATGGGTAAAATCGCTACCTCTAACACAAAAATAAGTGACGCTCACTTTCCTGACTTGGTACAGGCACTTCAATAACAAGTGGCGAAATTAAACTAATTTTATGGGCCTTAACCTCCCCTTTAAGTGAAATGATGCAGTCATGCAAGGGCTTTCCACGCGTGAGTAAAATGCCAACCCCCACATATAATCGGGCGAACAGCGTTATTAAAAAAAAAGATATTCCAGTCGATTTACAGTAACACGAAGAATTTCATTTCTTGTAGATGACATTTTATAACAAGGATAATGTATATAGAATTATTTGTCCAGCTAAATGAAGACATTTATATAATGTTATAGAGACAAACGATGACCATGTATACCAATGACAAATGATTACATGAGTGAGTGGCTGTTGTTTAAAGCCAACCCAGTAATTGTTCATCTATATCATGGCGAGAACAAGTTAATTTTCAATCAGATGGTAATAAGTTGCTCTTTATACTTAGCCAACACGCTTAGTCGGATTTAATATAGTCCTAGCTCACTGAAAAAATAATCCGCGGATAATAATGTCGACCCAAGCTCTTTCTCCTTAACGCTGAGTGCTTAGCGGAGAAGCAACAAATACAAATTTTATAGTCTTTGGTTTAACCCAATCAAGGTTCGAACCCACGCTATCCATTACACCGCCTATGTGATTAATGATCTCATATGACCAATTGGACTGTCTGAGCTGTAAATTAATGAAACATACCAATTTATATTATGAAATTAAAGACGAATGAAATTTTGGGGGTCAAATATAACCTTGTATTACTGTTGTAGATATTATTTGCCTCTAAACGCCATGATTCAAGCAATATTTCAGGTGATATATTACAGTTGTATTGTTTTATGAAATAATTCAGGTTTTCCATTTTCCATTGACCAGAAAGCAGGGCATCTTTACCTCATCCTCATATTTCTAGCTTTTGGGTTTTTTCCACCTATCTCACTTGTGATAGTTTTATTTGTGACAGTAGTCGTGTCGAACATGAATGCTTGAATGCATTAACGGAAACTCCTGTTAAGCCTAATATGGAAATAATTTTAAGTGGTAGGATGACATTTGCAATATACAAAACTTTGCGGTTTACTTTATGTATATATTTCTATAGTGAAAATGATATGGTTTGAGTTTAAATATAGTTTCTCGCTTGTAATCTATTATTTCTTATCTAGAGGTTATGTAATTTCAGTAATGTATAGATAATGTTTATGAAATTGTGCCAAACTTTTACAGTACAAAGTTGAATAATTAAAGTTATGGTTTCGTTCTTTTATGATGATAATTATATTTTACTGAATGATGAAAGCTTATCTGATGAAGGTTATTCAAGAAACACGTGATGCACACTAAATTTGATATCTACGTTTTTTGCTATTATGAATGTACATGTATACCATTCATAAACTATAGTGATGCACTAATTGCATATACTGCCTTACAATAACAAATATTATTATTCTATTTTTCAATTTCCAGGATACACGAATACTCATGTTTTGATTTTGTGTTATCCAGTTGGTCCATTTTAATGTGTCCGGATTGTGTGTCCGGATTGTTTCCCTGTCCGGGTTTATTTTCCTTTTCCGTTTGTATGGATGGTGTATCATGTCCTGATCGTTCATTTTATATTGGCTGTTCTCTAGCTATGTTATTCTCTGTTTTGTATGTACTTCACGTTGTATACTATTCAGTATTTCTTTCGTTGTTTACTATCTATGGATGTTGTGGTTTGTCCAGATTGTACTTTATTATATTGATAGCCGACAGCTATAACGGATATTGTGTGCTATTTTGATTGTATTTCCTATATTGGTTCTAGGATTTTTATATTTGACAGATTAGATGTTCTCTCATGTTTGCCCTATTGCTTTGATACTGGACGCTTATAATGGATGTTGTATTTTGTCCGTAATGTACTTTTTATATCTGTTCGCGTGCTGTGATGTTAGACAGTTGTAATAGATAATGTGCTTTGCTTAGGTTTGCAATATGTATTGATTCTAAGGCTGATAGTGGACAGTTGCAAGAGATTATATGCCTTGTCCGTATTGATTCTAGAGCTGATAGTGGACAGTTGTAATAAATGATGTGCCTTGTCCGAGTTTGTCTTATGTATTGATTCTAGGGCTGATAGTGGACAGTTGCAAGAGAGATTATGTGCCTTGTCCGTATTGATTCTAGAGCTGATAGTGGACAGTTATAATAAATGATGTGCCTTGTCCGAGTTTGTCTTATGCATTGATTCTAGGGCTGATCGTGGACAGTTGTTATAAATGATGTGCCTTGTCCCAGTTTGTCGTATGCATTGCTTCTCGGGCTGATCGTAGACAGTTGCAAGAGTTGATAGTTGACAGTTGCAAGAGATGGTGTGCCTTGTCCGACTTTGTCTTATGTGTTGATTCAAGAGCTGATAGTGGACAGTTGTAATGGAAGATATGGCTTTTCCGTTTTGTTCTTATTGTTTTCGGCTTATGTCTGTATTTGTGTTGTATTCTGAGGGTTTGTACTTGTTTTTGGTTCTTCCAATATCTTTACATTGAAGCGATTAACTTCTTTATAGCATTAAAGGGTACGATCAAACGTTATCGCATAAAATGATAAAACTGAAAGTTTGAAGCAAATACACGTTAGAGAAATACCGAAAGAGCAATCACAAATGGACATGTTAGGTCGAAGCATTGCATCATAAAACTCTGTTTCAGCTTATTATTTTGACATCTTCTCGTAATAATTGGAATAAAACAAAATAATTAGATTTATCGTCTTCATCATGATGTCTCTGGAGTCAATGTAATAAAGATATATGAATGAATGTCTCTTTATCCTTTTCCTTTTCGATTGTGCACTTCCCGGGTCCTTTCCTCATTCACGACCTATCACCGGGTTTGTAACTAGATTAACACGACGGGTGCCACTAGTGAAGCAGGAACTGGTTATCCTTCCGGAGCACCTGAGTTCACCCTCAGTTTTAGTGGGGTTCGTGTTACTCGATCTTTAGTTTTATATGTATGTTTTGTAGATCGTTGTTTGTCCTTTTGTACTTTTTCTTTTAGCCATTGTGTTGTCTGTTCTTCTTCGATATACGGATTCTGATTGCCCCTTTGGTATCTTCAAAATTATCAATGAAAAATGTCACACTGTGGGAACAATTCCAAAATCCAATAGAAAAAATCGTATAAAGAGGCAATATCGATACCCCTAACACACAAAGACATGACCGCTCACAAATACATGTACCTGGCTTGGTACAGGCATTTCAATAAAAAGTGACGGGGTTAAACTAGTTTTATTGGAGCAAACATACGCTTACAATTTCAAATCCGTTTCAGATTAGAACACTATACACGTGTATCGATTTGGACAGATTACGACAGTATTAACACGATTGGGGAGTGATCAAAGTCATCTGACCAATATACTTATATATATATATATATATATATTGATTTTGTAAATACGTATTCCTCTTAATCTAAAGCTTTTCTTACATTTAATCTTAAAACAAAGGAAACTATTTTAAAACTAATACAGCATTTTACTTATCCAGGGAATCGACTACCATTAGATATTCATTACATATTCTTTTTCGTGTAGAAATAAGGTATCATAAGGACATAAAGTACAAGTTCACGGATTTAAAGATTTTTATCAACAAAAAAACTAAAAACATTATCAAAACATGTTACGTCCTTACCATTGTTTCACATTAACGATTTTTACAGTAAATAGGATTCACTCGGTCGAGTCACTGGCCTACGATGTATATACATATTCCAAAAAGGGTCCATTGTTTAAGGTAGTTAATAAGACAACAAAGAAAGCTCATACACCTCTAGCAACAAGCGTAACACTAGTGACGTGGGTTCAAGTACCGATCCCACATAAGCGTTCAGAGTCGGGTTTAAGCAGTCACTTGGTTTTTATAATTGCCGAGATACCATTCCCTTATTGGTCTGGTAACCACGATACAGTTCAAATTGCTGAAAATAATAATACACTCCACACATACATGAGATCTATGAGGAAATACATTAAATCGTTTTATGAAATTATACTAGTAGCTTACTTTAGAAAATATTCATGACTTACATGTATCACTGGGTCAGTAACAAGAGTAACACGACGACGGGTGTCATTAGTGGAACAGGAACTTACGGAGTTGGCCCCCAGTTTTTAGTTGGGTTCGTGTTGCCTAATCTATAGTTTTCTGTATAGTGTTTCATAGATCAATGTTTGTCCGTTTTTCCTTGGCCATTGTATAGCCTGTACTTCTCCGATTGATGGCTTCTGAACAATTTATAGCCTGTACTTCTACGATTGGTGGCTTCTGAACAATTTATAGCCTGTACTTCTCCGATTGGTGGCTTCTGAACAATTTATAGCCTGCACTTCTCCGATTGATGGCTTCTGAACAATTTATAGCCTGTACCTCTCCGATTTGTGGCTTCTGAACAATTTATGGCCTGTACTTCTCCGATTGGTGGCTTCTGAACAATTTATAGCCTGTACTTCTCCGATTGGTGGCTTCTGAACAATTTATGGCCTGTACTTCGATTGGTGGCTTCTGAACAATTTATAGCCTGTACTTCTCTGATTGATGGCTTCTGAACAATTTATAGCCTGTACTTCTCCGATTGGTGGCTTTTGAACAATTTATAGCCTGTACTTCTCCGATTGGTGGCTTCTGAACAATTTATAGCCTGTACTTCTCCTATTGGTGGTTTCTGAACAATTTATAGCCTGTACTTCTCCGATTGGTGGCTTCTGAATTCATAGCTTGTACTTCTCTGATTGATGGCTTCTGATTACCCCATAGGTGTCTTCAAACTTTTCTTACTTGAAAAGAAATAATATAAATATGAATAAAAACTGGATACACTTTTTGAAGCTACATTAATACAGTAAAAAAGGACAGTGCTTTGATTGTGGGTTTTGTAGGTACACTTGATATTATCCAGGGTGTAAAAAATCTTCTAGCCTAATGTTGAGTGACACACGGTGTGCACTGGATATCCCTATAGCTCTAAATAACCATATGTTGTTTCTGGGTCATGTATTTACTAGACATTTGATATGTATCTTCTTGTAAGTAGTTCCTAAATAATGCCATTACTATTAAAACTAAGAGTATCATCCCTCAGGCAGATGACCCTAACCGATTTGACTATTCTGTAGAAGACCTTTGGTATTCCTGCTCACAACTCTTTTTTCATTGTCGTAAGGGCCCGGGTGGCTCAGTGAGTTAGGTAGTTGGATTACCTAACAACTCACACTAGCCTATCACCAATACGCGTGTGTTCGCGCCCGGCTTTGTAAATTACAAAAATGGGTGCACTCGACTCACAGCCGCAGGTGATAAAGTTTACCAGTTACTTGCCCATGGTCGGTGGTTCTCTCCGGGTACTCCGGCTTCTTTCACCACTAAAACTGGTCGCTATGATATAGCTGAAATATTGCTGAAAGTTGCGTTAAACACAATAAATCAAATCAATCACATCAAATTTTTTTTCATTATTTTGGCTTTCCAATCTGTTGCACTAACTTAGATATCAACGTTTTTATTTAGAATATAGATTGTTTGGAATTAAGATGACGATATTTGATATGTACTAGAGTAAACGCTGAATGTTTTTATGACAGCCCACTAAAACAACAGTCCACTGGTATATATATATGGAGCGGGTGTGGTCGAGTGGTCTAGGGCGCTGGACATAAAGCTAAGCAATTGGTGCTGCAGTGTATCAATGGTGTGAGTTCAAATCACGTCTGAAAATTACACCAAACAGTGTTAAGAATTAGATTTTAGAGCTGTCAAATTTTTGTTCTTCCCTCAACGGTATTTGAACCCACACCATTGATACACTGCAGCATCATTCGCTTAGCCTTACGTCCAGCGCCCTAGACCACTCGACCACATCCACTCCCTAAAAAAGGAGCTTCAATAATCGTAGTGTTACCTTTTCTCGTAAGGAAAATCTAGGGATAGACGTAAGACATGTGTATAAGCGTGTGTAGATGGTACATATATACTTAATATTATAATTTGACAGCAATCTAACTCAGCAATTTTTAATATATTGTATAGGATAATGAAGAATTCATTATACAGTCACAGGAAATAAAGTATATTATACAAACGTCTATAAGCAAGTGACAACCATACAATATATCTGTCCCACTGGATCTCAAAGTTACTTTAAAGGATACTAGGTTAATACTAAATATTATATACGTCTGAAAATTAAACCAAACAGTGTTAGAATTAGATTTTAGAGCTGTCAATTTTTTGTTCTTCCCTCGACGGGATTTGAACCCACACCATTGATACACTGCAGCACCATTCGCTTAGCCTTACGTCCAGCGCCCTAGACCACTCGACCACATCCACTCCCTAAAAAAGGAGCTTCAATAATCGTAGTGTTACCTTTTCTCGTAAGGCATATATATATATATACGTCTGAAAATTAAACCAAACAGTGTTAGAATTATATTTTAGAGCTGTCAAATTTGTGTTCTTCCCTCGACGGGATTTGAACCCACACCATTGATACACTGCAGCACCATTCGCTTAGCCTTACGTCCAGCGCCCTAGACCACTCGACCACATCCACTCCCTGTAATATATATATATATGTAAGACTCAGATCGACGTCCAATCCTCAAATCGGCGTCTACTTCTCAAATATATGGCCGTTTTTCACTTTCTCAAATCGACGTCCAATGACGTCACTGACGTATACTTCAATTAACGTCACACCCGTTAAGGAATGTTTTTGAAGCAATGATGGAGAAGGGACAAGACCAGATTCCTGATGAGGGGTTCTTGATGACAAAAATGCCTAGGTATTTTATAGTTACTGTTGATAAAATCCTATTGTGTTTAGGAGTACTTCTACTTTAGCGGACCCTAACTCTAACCTTAATCCTAACCCTAACCCTAACCTTAATCCTAACCCTAAGCCTAACCTTAACCCTAACATTAACCTTAACCATAAGCCTATCCCTAACCTTAACCCTAACCCTAGCCCTAAACCTAACCTTAGACCTAACCCTAACCCTAAAAACAAAAAAACAAAACAAACAAAAAACAGATTACAAAAACAAAACTGTCGTTACAATTATTTTTGATGGCAAACTTTGATCGTGTAAACGGGCCTATAGATATGAGAGTTTGGAAAGGACGCCGATTTGAGAATATCCTAAAATTGGACAGTGATTTGAGATAATGCCGTCAGTGGACGCCGATTTGAGGAGTGGACGTCGATTAGAGACTGGACGTCGAACTGAGTCTATCATATATATATATATTGCTCTAGCCATTCACATTATCTTGTTCCGGACCATTCAGTCTTAGCAGAGAAGGAGCTATTACCAATTCTATAGCATACACCTATTTACTGGCTATTCGGACAATAGCAAACTTGCTATTGTCCGAATAGCCAGTAAATAGTCGCTATTGTCCGAATAGCCAGTAAATAGTCCGAATAACCAGTAAATATGTGTTTTATTATACCAAAGGCAATCTAGGAAATCTGAGAAAATATGGCTATTAAAAAGACACATATAGAAGTTCTTAATAGTAATATTAAGAAAACATATCAACAATAAACATGCTTTAACAACAATTCTAACCAGTTTAAAGAATTGATCAACAAGATTAAACTCATATTAAAGTCACTGTTCATTGTCAATCAAATATTTTCAGCAGATGCCATTTTATTGTCTGGTAAACAAATAATCGTATCTCTCGGGCATGTAGGTGCATGTACGTTAAAACACGAAAGAGCCGAACCATAAAAGCGCGGGAAAACGTTTGCTGTTTGAACTGAACTATTTCCCTAGGGAAATAGTCATCGATAATAGTCATGATCAGTCATCAAAACTATTTAAACAAAATCAGCAATTGGATTTTTATGTGCAAAATAGTAATTTTATCTGCATTTAATTTTATATAGAAAATATATACTGAGATATAATAATCTTTTGTATAACCTGACGGTGATCGAACTCACGATCTACCGCACTGGAAGCGAGCATGCTAAGCATTACACCACCGATGCTGTTTATTATGAATGAAGTAGGAAGTTAATTATATACGGCATTTCTCCTCTCATCAAACGCTTAATATATTTTTAAGTGATTCTTTTTTGCTTAATATTTATACAGAAGAAACTATTTTTGTTCTTGAAAACAGAGAAGCTGTCCATTACAAATGACATGATGAATAGTGTGTATTTTGTTTTACAAAACCTCATATCCTGATGTCTATAAAAGTCGTATGTTTCAATTTATTCATTCAAATATAGATACAAACTTAGAATATTATTTAGAATCAGACAATTTCTATTAAGAAACGAGGAGGTCGTCGTGGACGTGATCTTTGGTAGTTGGATTTACAACTACCTGTGCAACCAATGCCTACCACCACTAAAGTTGTGAGTTCGAATCCCGTTCATTGCAAGGTGTACTCGATGCTAAAGTTTGTCAGTGATTTTCTCCGGGTACTCGGTTTGCTCCACCGATAAAACTGACCGCCACGATATAACTGAAATATTGTTGAAAATGGCGTTAAGCACCATAAACCAAACCTATTAAGCAACGGTACTTCGAATGTTTGCATTATTATTTCTCTCTAAATTAACTCTCATCTTCAAAAGTTAAAAACTAGTCTTACACATTGTTGAAGTTTTAATAAAAAATTTAAAATCATTTGTAAAGACAGACACAAAAATGACGACAAATATTTAAATTATAGCTTTAATTGTTCATGCAAAGAAAACTGTGGTAAAATAGTACGGTTACTTCTACAAACAAAATTAGATATAATTAAAAAGTCAATTGTTCAGAGAAGAGTTGAAAGGTTTTTCCCAAAACATGACCTTGAATTTGATCATACTGGATCTTCTGTTAAATAAAATGGATAGTTACTTGCGGAAAGACCTTATTTATATGGACATACATACATTTCCGTCATATGTATTCAAGCTAGCTGCATTTATTTAATACTAGAATAAACCAATGAAAATTAGTCCCGATTGAAGACCTTTGTTCTTTTCACGTGTTTCTGCACGTGTTAAGAGTAACCAATCTAAATGTTCTGCTCGCGTTAAGAATAACCAATGTAATTAATATTGAGATTTATATATATAAAAGGTGGGAATGAAATATCGAATTATTATTAGAATGACAATAAGTTATTTTATTTTGTTTCATACCGTATTAATATAGATCCATTAATATATCGTTAAGATCAATTGTTTATATTGTTGAATCTAACCTTCAATTTGGGATGGTGCGATTATTCGTTCCAGCGGTATTTATCTCCGACCTCGTAACCCTCACATTCAAAATCGTGACTATACAATTGGCAACAAATCCATATAATGTATCTATTATGATTTATTTCATGAATTAAAAAAATATATATGTATTAAAACGGAAAAAGAACCAACGTTTCGTATAACATTTTTACTTATAATATAATGTTATTTAAATAACTAAAGAACCAACTTTTTGTGGAACATTTTTACTTGTAATATATGGCTATTTAATAAAATGTTGACGTTTTTAAATGACCATATACTATATATAAGTAATTATATTTCGTCACAACACTCAAATATTTGTTTTACATGTTGGTTACTCATTAATCACGAGTTTTTGAAGTAAAGTAAATGCCCGTGTTGCTTGTTTATATACTTGATACAAAACAATATAATTAACACAGAACAACGAACAGATAAGTTTGAGATTATTGACTTATGTCTTCAGAAACTTCGCCCTTTCATATATTCAGTATCTATAATGCTATTTGAAAACAATTTAAGACGAAACACGAAAATTAATAATTAAAACGTAGATATATAATTTAGTGTAATGAACACGTTTTCTTCATGTACACCCAAAATTCGAAAAACTAAATAATTTGGGACCAAGTAAACAAAAGGGCATAAACAAGATAGCCAAAGTCAGCTAAGTTTACTTATGCCTGAGAAAGAGTGACTAGTTTTTAATAGATTACGTTAATTGGGAACTGTAAATGTCAAATAATACCATAAATCATTACAGTGCCAACACACTTCTGGGTGGATGATACCCATGTGGATTAATTGTCCACCAGCAGAATTATCGGCCCATTTTAAACGTGAAAATAAAGATTATGTGGTATCATAGTACTGTTTTCCAAATTTTGTCAGCAGCACTTTAAGTTCTTTACTTATTAAAAGAATTAATATTATGATTCAAATAACTTTTGATTACAATTGTATTTCTATAGCCAAGCACCCCATCCCTTAAATAATCACAGACAATAATAGTTAAAGTAAGACACAATTCAATGTTGAGTTCGTCAAATACCCTGGGCTTGGGTAGGTGTCTAGAAACCTTACCACTTGATATGGATATCTCGAGCGCGAATCCACACCAGTGGTACTAGTGTGTTTGTAGTCGACGGCATTAATCAACTCGTCCACCGAGACCCCTCGGTGAAATTTTCCCCTTTTCTTTCTGATATACAGGCTAAATGAAATGTAAGCAAATTTTATAATTACATGTTAATTAGTTTTGTTGACGAACCAACCTTATATTTAATTAGTTTCTAATAACTAAAGAATATAATAGTCATTGTATTCAAAACATTAGATATGTATTTACTTCACTGAACCCTACCCCCAAAACATTAGACATGTATTTACTTCACTGAACCCTACCCCCAAAACATTAGACATGTATTTACTTCACTGAACCCTACCCCCAAAACATTAGACATGTATTTACTTCACTGAACCCTACCCCCAAAACATTAGACATGTAATTACTTCACTGGACCCTACCCCTAAAACATTAGACATGTATTTACTTCACTGAACCCTACCCTCAAAACATTAGACATGTATTTACTTCACTGAACCCTACCCCCAAAACATTAGACATGTATTTACTTCACTGAACCCTACCCCCAAAACATTAGACATGTATTTACTTCACTGAACCCTACCCCCAAAACATTAGACATGTATTTACTTCACTGAACCCTACCCCCAAAACATTAGACATGTATTTACTTCACTGAACCCTACCCCCAAAACATTAGACATGTATTTACTTCGCTGAACCCTACCCCCAAAACATTAGACATGTATTTACTTCACTGAACCCTACCCCCAAAACATTAGAAATGTATTTACTTCACTGAACCCTACCCCCAAAACATTAGACATGTATTTACTTCACTGAACCCTACCCCCAAAACATTAGACATGTATTTACTTCACTGAACCCTACCCCCAAAACATTAGACATGTATTTACTTCACTGAACCCTACCCCCAAAACATTAGACATGTATTTACTTCACTGAACCCTACCCCCAAAACATTAGACATGTAATTACTTCACTGGACCCTACCCCTAAAACATTAGACATGTATTTACTTCACTGAACCCTACCCTCAAAACATTAGACATGTATTTACTTCACTGAACCCTACCCCCAAAACATTAGACATGTATTTACTTCACTGAACCCTACCCCCAAAACATTAGACATGTATTTACTTCACTGAACCCTACCCCCAAAACATTAGACATGTATTTACTTCACTGAACCCTACCCCCAAAACATTAGACATGTATTTACTTCACTGAACCCTACCCCCAAAACATTAGACATGTATTTACTTCACTGAACCCTACCCTCAAAACATTAGACATGTATTTACTTCACTGAACCCTACCCCCAAAACATTAGACATGTATTTACTTCACTGAACCCTACCCCCAAAACATTAGACATGTATTTACTTCACTGAACCCTACCCCCAAAACATTAGACATGTATTTACTTCACTGAACCCTACCCCCAAAACATTAGACATGTATTTACTTCACTGAACCCTACCCTCAAAACATTAGACATGTATTTACTTCACTGAACCCTACCCTAAAAACAAACGTATTTAAAACGTTATTACACAAACATGTATTGTTAAATGAAAAGTAGTATATAATAAAATACAAATGTTAACTGATCTATGAGAAAGATATCTTACATATGCAGTATAGATCGTTGTAAACAATATAATGTAAATTCATGTTATTGACCAAGGCGTGAATTCGATAGATATTCTGAAATAAACAACCATGTTTTACTGTATCATTGTAAATTGTAAATTGAATAACAATTCCGGTATACAGAGTGAATGAACTTATCATTCATATGATTAAACCTAGGAAAACTAATTATAATATGTAAACAGCATGTCATTTCATTCATCTATAGTTAACAGAAAGAGCACTATTATGATTATGGTATAGAACCGGTGTTTCTTTGTTCACGTAAAACAAACAGGGACTTGATTAAACAAAATATTATTCCATTCAAATTTGAAGAACATGGGCATGGGTGGACGAGTGGTTAAAGGCCGCCGACTTTTGACCCCAAGCCCAAGGTCACGGGTGTGGATTGCTGTCCCGATACTCACCGCAGATGTAAAGGTTTCCACGCATCTTACTCATGGCTGCCAGTGTTTTCAGAGGTCAATTTCCTCCTTGTACTCCAGTTTCCTCCACTACTAAGTGACCGCCACGATATAACTGATATATGGTTGAAAGTGGCGTTCAACACCATAATCCTTACCCACTGGTCAATTCGTAATAGATTTCCTCCTATATTAAGTCTGATGGTCACAATATAAGATTAACATAACTACCACTGATCCTGAAGAAGTCCCTAATTTATATATTTGATTTTAAAAAGCGTGCTAGGTACAAAGTAACTGCCATTAAATTTTGTAAAAGACCAGAACTGGAGAGACATGCCCCATAAGAATTGTTTGGTTTTTAAAAAATTAAAAATCGAGTCATTTTGTACTGACAATTATTAATGTACATTTTCTTTAGTATTACACAAATATAAATAACTAATAAAAGACGTAGTTTAATCAAAATGAATTAGATGGTTGTCGAAATCAGTTGTTGAATGATTCTGGAGAAAAAAAACAACTGCAATGGTATTTTTAATCGTATATAATTTAGGTTGAAACAGTACAAAGGTTAGGGTTATGGTGTTTAACACCACTTGCAACAATATTTCAGTTATCTCGTGACAGTCAGTGTTATTGGTGGAGGAAACCCGAGTACCCGGCGAAAACCACCGACCTGTCGCAAGTCACTGACAAAACTTTATCACATAATGTGGTATCGAGTAAACCTCAACTGAGTGGTATTCGAACTCGCAACGTTAGTGGTGATAGGCATTAATTGCATAAGTAGTTGTAAACAAACTACCATATAATCACGACCACGACGGCCCCCAAGTACAAAGTTTTTGGATGGTTCGTTCACTTATCTATCATATACTCAGGTGAACACAACGGGTGTCTCTAGTGGACCAGGAACTGGCACTTTTCCGAAGCACCTGCATTCACCCCCGTTTTTTAACGGTATTCGTGTTTCTTAATCTTTTGTTTTCTGTGTAATGTTCGTACAACATTGTTTGTCCTTTGTCTTTTTTCGTTTGGTCATTTTAATGAATTTCTTACCATTTACAGTTTCTGATAACCCTTTTGGCGTCTTCAAAAATATATTAAAGTTAATATGTTCTTTCTTTGTTTTGTTACCTTCGAAACGTTACAGCCATTTTAAGAAGTGATAATAATTAATTAAAAATTTCGTTTACTTTCACATAACTTCCTTAGTTACTAAAGTTGTTGATATTTACCGAAGTTGGGATTCTAACATTGAAGCTGATTTATAACATGAGGCAGGTGCATTTGTTAGGTCTGGTAAAAAAAAACAACAACATAGTTTATCGTTGATACTGTTTGTGCTTTAATGAACAAAACAGACCTGGCCTTAACTCATAAAAGTTGAAGAACAGCTTGAAGATACCAAAGGGGTAATCATAAGCCATCAATCGAATGGCAGACAATATAATGGTCAAAAGAAAAAGTACAAATATATACAAAACACTACACAAAACTAAAGATCGAGCAACCCGAAACCCACTAAAAACCTGTGGTGAACTCAGGTGCTCTGGAAAGGTATGCAGTTCCTGCTCCACATGTGATGTCCGTCGTGCTTTAGTAAAATATACCTGGTATTAAGTACTAAAACTGATGTCATTTGACAAGAGAACATATAAAATACTCATAACGACAATCTAAAGAAAAAACAATAATGAGCGGGGATACGCATTCAGTTTTAGAATATGGCATTTCGTTCCGAGAGAAATGTTCAGCCCTACGGTTATACTGGTGACCAAAATGAACAAACTTAATCATTCAATGAGCATTCACGCAATATCTGTCTTCAGAGACAAAACAGTGTAAAATACCTGTCTAACTGCTTTCCAATCTTTCGGTTTTGAGTGTATCTGATGAATGTTGTGCGTACTAAATTAGATATCTATGTTTGTATAATCTTAATGACAAGCATGTTATTGTCCCTGTAAATAAACCTCCTAATGTTATCGTTTTTATTTAGATGTTTTAAATCACATTGCACAAACTGATTGATAAAGGCATTAGGGGTAGACAATTCACTCGGCAACCCAACATATACCTCGACGACACTTACAAAAGAAAAGAGGACATCCTGAAAAATCATTGGTCTGTATTGTGTTTCTTTTAGAATTTCAATCAATGATGATGAACTGGACCTCCGTCACTCTTCTGTATACTCAAATTACATACATGTCCTTACAACCAGCGTTATGTTGCTGAGTCTGTCAGATGCTCCACGAAACACGCTTCCAAATTATTTACATCAACCAGCATTCACAACCAAGCTTCAGAGTTGCTATGACATGGGTTGTGTGAATCAGATATGGATTCTAGAATATTCAAAAGACGTGTGTAGTACACACAAACAATGTCTCCATTGTCATTTATATCATAAAACATTTGCCTTATCTACACTTTATATAACCATTATTCCCCGTTTTAAACTAAAAAACAGATTAAAAGAATGACCCACGTCGGTACAAATATCTTGTTTTAGAAAGGGACAAATCTTATTTTGTAACAAGCCATTCTGATTCTACACAAAAAAAAGTTTCTTGAAACTGACATCATTCAAATCTCGCAATATTTTGATTGACAACATATTTGTTACTTTTGGTGGACGTGCTTTACACGGACAGTCCACATTCCTATAGGTACTTGCTATGATTCTCTTCTTGATCACTTGTATTATTATTCGTATGAATCAGATTTAATGCAGGGGCTTGTCTGAAAAAACAAAAAGAAGCTAAATCGGTCCTTCAGTATCACGTTTTCTAAATAGATGGTACGATTCAGTGATTAATTCACAGTTTGGTGGTTATTGTTGATCACATATATTCCATTAAATGAAAGGATATATATGGGTCTGCTTCGTCTATAAATTTACAGTGAGAGAAGGAAACTTTGCCACAAAAGAGATTATTTTAATTTTCCAATTTAGAACTTTTCCTTTAAATATTTAGCAACATTGAGGACAGCACCAACCTATGTAGTATAAACGTATATCTTTAAGCTGATGCCATATTCCAGAGCTTGTGTTTCGTATCAGGATTTCCTTGAAAAGGGGTTGCTGATAATAAGTAAACTATTGAACCAATGGTTCCTAATGGTAATGTTAAAGTCATCACATCGAAAGCTTTACGGTGGCCACCATGACCTGGTTGACCGTTATAGAATATCTGTGTCACAAATGACCACAGATATATTCCACTTGTCGTAAGCACTTCCCGCTCCTTTCCTCATTCATGATTTATCACCGGGTTTGTAACTAAATGAACACGACGGGTGCCACTAGTGGATCAGGAACTGCTTACCCTTCCGGGGCACCTGAGTTCACTTCCGGTGTTTGATGGGGTTCGTGTTATTCAATCTTTAGCTTTATGGTATGTTTAGTAGATCGTTTGTTCTTTTTCATTGTTCATTGTGTTGTCTGTTCTTCTTAGATTTTGGATTCAGATTACCTTTTTGGTATCTTCAAACTCTTCGAACGTTTTACGGTCGCCAACATGACATTGTCAACCGTTACGGGACAACTGTTAACAGATGATCACGGATATTTTCCCTTTTGTGGTACATGTATTCACAAATCATCGACAAAGGTTCGGATTGATTATGTACATTTTACCTTACCCGTTCCCAAACAAAGAGGTGTCAACACTTTCTAGTATGTTGATGGCTTATTTCAATTTTGCTGATATTTTTCTTTATATCTTTATGTAATGTGTAGTATGGCTTTTACTATTTAAAATATATAAAAGGTCATATTTGGGCTATCGATTCCTTAAGTAGTTTTACATCAGATTTGACCTATGACTGACGGATTCCGAGAGAAAATTCCTGTTGCAAAATTTTCAACAGATTTATTGTCGCTATTTCCATTTCTGAGACAAGGGAGGGTTGTTTCCATTGATGACTTTTCTCGGATAATATTATTTTAGTGATACATGGGGGAACTCTTGTCGACTTGTTGAGGTGGTACCATGTTATACCCGGCATAGTCCTTTATTATTACTAACGTTTTTCTTATCTTATCTTATCACTTTACATTATTAAGCCAAAACATGTTTGTTAGTCATCAGTAATAATTGTGAAAAATTATATCTTCACAACCTTCAGTGTTTTCACGTGAAAAAACAAAAACATGGTATATAATTTATTCTAAACTACCTTCTTTAAATATTTCCTTTGAATTTGTAGTGTTCCTTTTTCTTTCTTTTTCTTCTTTCTTTTCTTTCCTTTTTTTTTTTTTTTTTTTTTCTTGCAGCCTACCTGACCATTTTGTCTCTAAGTTTAATCTTTTCGACACCATATGTTTTCTGAAACATACATGAATCAGCTAAGTTCTGACATTTAAATAGCATTTCATCTTTAAAATACTATAGAGGCCGTCGTGGTCGTGATCGTATGCTAGTTGGATTAACAACTACATATTCAATCAGTGACTATTACCACTAAAGTTGTGAGTTCGAATCCCGCTCATGGCGAGAGTAACTCGATACAACATTATGTGATAAAGTGTGTCTGTGACTTACGACAGGTCTTCTCCGGTTCCCCCGCCAATAAAACTAACCGCCACAATATAACTGCAATATTGTTGAAAGTGGTGTTAAACACCAAAACCTTAACGCTTAAATTCCTATTATGAAACACTGACTTCCGCGAGAGAAAAAATCTACTCTAAAATAAGGCATCGTCGTTTCTAGACATTCTGTATTTATATATCATGTATTAAATCATTCATATCTAATGTAGGCTCGAAATAATCGTTATAAGTCAACCAATTGTATTAGTGATTCAATCAAATGCATTTTAATACAACTATGGGTAGGGTTTCTTTTGCTAAAAAACAGAACTACTATTGAGTTAGTTTTTTTTTATATTTAGAGGGAACAAATTGTTTCTCTTAACCATTTGTTGACTATATCCAGCCCAAAAAAAACTGTAAAACTATGCAGCTATAAGATTTGCAAGAATTAACATCAAAATACAAACGAATATTTTCATGAAAACAAATACCTGAATTTCAATCTGTTGAGTACAGATAGTGTAATAAATTAACACTGACTTTCTCTCTAAATTATTAGTTATGATGATTATTTTTAACACAATCAGCAATTTATAATACACACATATATGTCTCAGTTATATATATATATATATATATACAACGTCTGAAAAACCAGTCAACGATCAATCTTACGGGGTGTTGGATCGTTACGGTATAACGATACTATACAAGTAAAACAATTATACACGTCTAAAATGGTTTGTAAAACAGCACCAAGTACACAAAACAAAGTGATAAAGAATTAAACACTTCGTAGAATGACAAAATTTTCGTCCCACCGAGGGACTTTATCAATGTCTAATTAAATAAAATCTCGAAACAATATGGCGACTTTTCAAATTTCAAAAAAGTTTTTGACGGTCCATGTACGGCACAAAAGAACCAGAAGATGCACATATGAAACTACATGCATAAAAGAATGGAAATCCTACATATAAATTAATAAAAGTACAATAACAATAATATAAATATACAATAGGGCTACACATTTAAATAAATGTTAAATTAGAAATAAAAATAAATATAAAAATGAGACATTATTGGTAAATGTATCAAATAGCACTGTCAAAATATTGTTGAAAACGGTATGATACCCAAACTCATTCAAAGAAACGGCCCGCCACAGTGTGGAATATATACTTTGGGCCAATAGAGCAAACTGTATGTCCTAATACGACTGGAGGAGATCAACACGAATAGGAGTCAAGAGAGGATATTACTTTTTCTCATTGATTCCATTCGGTGATAAGGTCTTAAGTTTTCTAATCCAGAAGCTTTCCCTTTCCTGT
Source organism: Bathymodiolus brooksi (assembly GCA_963680875.1). NCBI lineage: Eukaryota > Metazoa > Mollusca > Bivalvia > Mytilida > Modiolidae > Bathymodiolus > Bathymodiolus brooksi. Next base: position 64,828,803 of record OY804575.1, read on the forward strand.
CTGCTTTTATCATCCCACTTGGGGTTATGGTCAATTATGGTGACCTTCAGTTTGCCGAAAGAATCATGGTGGCCCGTCGATCTGAGATGTCTGCTGAGTGGAAGGTCAGGTTTGCAATTTGCATCGCTTCTGTGGCCATTCAAGCGTTTACTAAGTTGTTGTTTAGTTTCTCCGATGTATTGAAGACCACAAATTGCACATTCCAGGAGGTAGATAATATTTTCTGTCTTGCAGTTGGCATTGCAGTATATGATGAATTTTTCTCCTGTATGTGTGCTGCTGAATTTTTGTGTGCATTGGATGTTTTTGCACGTCATACATCGTCTCGAATCACATTTTTGACACTGACCATGTAGGCGGATCGAGTGGAGATGTCAGCTCTCACCAAGATGTCTTTCAAACTTTTGGGTTTCCTGAAAGCCAAGACGGGTGGTTCTTTGAAGATTTTACACAGTTCTGGGTGTTTTTGTATGGTTGTCCAGTGTTCACGAACGATGCTGGATAAATTACTGAGCGCAGGATGGTATGTAATGACAAATGGCACTCTGTTGTTCGCGTTCTTTTCTTTATATTGGATGAGGTCTTTTCTGTCAATACCACTTGCTTTGTTAAAACAATGGTTAATGCTCGCATTGTTGTAACCCCTCTTTTTTAGATGACATTTCAGTTCCCCAAGCCGTTTTTTGGTGGTTTATTCGTTGGAGCAGATGCGTTTGATTCGGAGAGCTTGGCTGTACGGAATACTTTTGGTGCAATGTTTAGGATGACAACTCTGTGGGGACAGGTACTGATGTTTATCTGTCGGTTTGTTGTATATGTCAGTTGACATAATACCATTTTCACAGGTGGTGTAAGTATCCAGAAAGGAGATGTTATTTCTAGATGTTTCATGGGTGAATTTTATAGTGGGGTGAACATTATTGGCGTGGTCAAAGAAACGATTGAGGTTTTCTTCCGACTCGGTCCACTTCATGTCAACGTCGTCTATGAAACGAAACCAGGAAAGTGGCCTGTGAGGTGCAGATTGTATGATAAGTTTTTCAAGCTTCCCCATGAAGATGTTGGCGTATGAAGGTGCCATCTTTGTTCCCATAGCTGTTCCGTTGATTTGTAAAAAATGCTCTCCATTAAATGTAAAATTGTTATGCTTCAGTACCAATGTGAGCAACTGGACAAGACATTCCGTTGGTGGTTCTTTCACGGCTCTTTGGTCCCAGGCCTCTCGACATGCTTCGATACCGTCATATATATATATATATCACATATGGTGTGGTTTTCGTACAATTTCATTGGCTAAACCAGTCACGTGATATACAGAATATTTAATGTATTTTTCCACTGTGAAGAAACCAGATCTCTTGTTTCTATTTTTACGTATAGTGAAAACGCTATGTTTCTATTTTTACGTATATTGACGCTATGTTACTAAATTTTGAAGCGCCAGTTCCTCAACAGACGAAAAGATTTTTTGTTTATTTATCAGTATTCAAAAATTTCATAAAATTTCAAATTTTTAAAAAAAAAAATTCTAAATTCTAAAATAAAAAAAAATAAAATTTTACAGTTCAAAATTTCAAAAAATTTCATAATTTCAAAAATCTTAAAAAAATTAAAAAAAATTCATAAGATTTAAAAATTTTTAAAATTTTCAGTTTTCATAACATTTCAAAATTTTAATATTTAAATAATAATATTGAAAAGCATATGTAATATAGAGAATAATACATGGCAAAATCCGTATCATATGCCGTATCATCCCGAGAAACCAATATCATCCAGAGGGCCTTTAGGCCCGAGGGATGATATTGGTCGAGGGTGATACGCATATGATGAAGATTTATCAAAAACAATTCACATTTAGCTCGGGAGGTAAATGAGTGGCTTGAAAATGTCACGTTCCTGGTAATTAATCGCGGTACCTCCAGATAGCCAGACATGTCTACCCCCGGACTGTTATCGGTGTGATAGCATTATAATAATACAATAAAGCGTGTTCGTCTAGTACAAAGTGGACATCATCTCATCGACTGCAGCTTGTTTTCGCAATGATATAGCTGAAAATGTTCATTTGGCGTTAAACAACAATCACTCATTCAGTCCAGATGAGGAAGACTTTGATAGGAGTGGTCGTTGTTGATCCATTGCCAGGCTTTTATTTTGTTGCTACCCATTATTGACCCTTTCTCTATGTCTATGTGGTACTTTGTTTCATCTGCCTGCTTTATTGTTTGTAAACTTGTGTTCACCATGAATTTAGTTGAAATAGTCCTAACTTGACGATAAACAACGATTAATCAATCAATTTAATCTGAAAATTGAAACTTTATTGTCTATATTCGGCATATATTTACTGATTACAGCTTCACGCATTGAGTGTTACTGAACAATACTTTATCTCAAACAGACTTTTATTTTGTTTTATTACTCCCAAAGCTTTAAATTATTTGGCTTTTCCAATCTTTCGATTTTGAGCGTACCGGATGAAGGTTATTCCTGAAACACGTCATGCGCACAGCCGGAACCTTTGAACCGTAATGAGAGCGGGGGGTTTGGCGCCTTAAAATCTGATTCAACCCACCATTTCTTTAGAAATGCCTGTACCAAGTCAGGGTCATTACGGTTTTCACAGTTTTCCGGTTGTTGACTGATTTTGTCTGTTTATATAATTATGAGTTTTGACTTTCCCTTTGTAAGATTGTTCGGAGTTCGGTAATTTTGTTATTACCTTTATTTGATATCTTTTTATTTTTTACAGAACACAAAATGGTGTTATCGTTTGTCATTTTTTTTTATATTTAATTTTACATATACAGTCAGACCTGTATTATGAGGTCACCTTTGGGACAAAGAAAACGTGGTCTTTTAAGACAGGTGACCTCTTAAAAGAGGTTCAATTCATATAAAATTTTCTGACAGAACAAGAAAAAGGCGACCTTTTAATACAGGTGACTTCTTAACAGAGGTGACTGCATGGGCAGGTTTGACTGTATTCAATACATTTAGTAAGTACTTCAAAAATTAAAAGTAACCATACAATTTAGCAGTGTAAGCATACAACCTTGCTTTACATAATATTTACGTGTTCTCGTTTATGAACCATTGTTTATCTTCGATTGTAAATATTTAAGAGGTAAACATGACCTCATACATTTTTAATTAGCAGCATTAAATTGTCCCTTTTAAATCGACCGACTATAAATAATTTCTTATCTTATCTTATTTACAGGCCTAATAATGGAAAAGACGTAAATTTTGTTTTGTTTGTTTAGTAATTGCAACTTTAATAAACTAAATACAATTAATAAGACAAACGTCAGAGAATATCGAATTGGGCAATCACAAATGGACAATCCAGAGAAACTGGCAACATAGGGTACACAAGACGAAGAAAAACAAACCAAAAACACAACGCGATATGTGTTGGTCACCACTATACTCAAACAACCACAAATAACATAAATAAGACATGTGTCCTCCTACAAATAACTGGAGTTAAAGACCAACCGAACATAACGTAAATAAGACATGAGCCCCCCTACAAACAACTGGAGGTAAAGACGAAACGAACATCTTTCTTTATGCTGAAATCGTAATGGACATCACAACAAGGAACTCAGAACGTAAAGACACATAATAGGACAACACACAAAGGAATAGCATGTACATGTAATACAATATGTACACAAAAGAACCCCCCTGAAGTATACAAGCTCTTAAAGTAACTGAGAATGTCTCAAAATAACTATACCGGTATGTGTTACAACCCACCTGTTTTATCACCATAACCTTTTCCGTGCATGCATTATTAATTTTCAAATTAAACAGACTAAAGTCTTCATATTTCAAATTTAAGCAATTTAAGCTGAAAAGGGAAAGCAATATAACTGACATAGGTCAATGGAAACCTCTGTTTGAACACGTACACCAATTGTCTTCAGTCCATTATACACACAAGTGCCATATCTCAATGTTACTTCGATCAGTTAATTGATTGATTGAGTGATTGTTGGATGTTTAATGTCCAGTGGCAAATATACCATGCATATTCAGGACAAGAATAATTTCACTACATATATGAGGGGGAATAGACAACCGGGGCAGAAGATTGCGACTATCACTGGACAACTATGGAGATTTGAGTAGAGACGAAGTATTTAACCTTTTGTAGAGGCTCAATACGCCCACTCTAATCTACAAAAGCAGTCTTTGGCATACAGGGAAATTGGCACTCTACAAACACGTTCCCCATTATGGTCCCCGATCAGGCTTTTCCTATTATAACATGACAATCACTCTCCCCTATGGAGAGGCCACCCCTATCCGTCACTTGACAGCCCTGTGGGTTGAGTCTGGGAATCGTCACTATGACCCAGAGCTCGTTTGATGATATTGGTCGAGGCTAGATATACTAGAGACAAAGAAAACTAATTACAATACATTCCTCATTGAATATTATTTTTCAATTGTTCATTTTATTGTCAAGACATTTGGAGCATGCCATGTTGCTTACAGGTAAAAGGCCACATACACTAACAGTTTGTAAAGAGTGGTCGTTAGTGTCCGGTTGCCATGGAAACTTACCGACTTTATCCATTATATGCTCTATTTCCTTGAAGAATACGGTTGTTGCTTCATTTTAGTTCTACAAGGTTGACCCAATCAAAAAACATTCGGTAAAGAACAACACAAAATGTAAACCAAATTGGTATGGGGTATGGTGTTTAACGCCCGCCACTTTCAACAATATTTCAGTTCTATCGTGCCGGTCAATTTTTTTTGGGTGTATGAAACCGGAGAAAACCACCGCCCTATCGCAGGTCACGTCCCAACACACCACGATGGTATGATACTGGCCTCACAAATAAACGAGAAAATATTGCCAGGTTGTTTCCTAATGATGTCCCTAAATTAGTCTATAAATCACAGTACTTACTATCTTTGGTATCTTTTGAATAGTTATTTAGCAACTATATATTCATTTCGTCGAAACAGTAGTTTTAAGCTTACGAAATATACAATAATGCTTTTAGTAAACCATCGTTCATCAGTGGGCGGAAACGTTCGTTTAATTTGTTTCTTAACACACACACATACACATTTTGATATAACTAAAAGTGGTAATTTCACTGACATATAGACAATATCATCCAGTCAGCAATAAATAATTGTATATCTTTAACAGGTATCAGTCTTCACATTAAATTCCCTGACCCGCATTATCTCGTATCTGAACAGTTTAAATGTCAATGTTTATGAATGAAATGCCTTTATCATTACTTTATAGACCAACAACATGTTTGTTTGTTTGCTTGCTTGTTTGTTTATGTCTAGTAAATAAGAATCAACATCATCTACACCATGCATGATCTTGTCAAAAGAACTTTATCATTCTGCTATGTACTTCAGCTGATGTTAAAGACTTAATTTATTCGGCTTTTATATACTTTGGCTTTGAGTGTACCTGGAGAAGGTTATTTCAGAAACGCGTCGTGCGCACTTATTATTTTTTTCATATCTGCGTTTTATTGAAATTGGTATGGTGTCCTGTAGTAGGTCCAAGAACCTTTCTTGACAATAAAATCTTTGTAATTTTCCATCTTGTTCCAGAACATGCATAGAACAATATATTGCCATTCTAGAAAAGTGACTTTTTCATGTTCGCGCTGAAACATTTACATATATGGGAACATTGTACCAGATTGTATCTCATAAGGTATCGCCCACGTAGGTGACGTGTACGGTAGTGTTCTGGTTATAAGAACCTGTCCCAGGGGGGATTCACAATAGGTTCTCGTGTATGTACTTTAATTCCTTGTACAAGTTTATTCCTACACGAATAGATTTGTGAACAATTTAATTGTTTGACAAAGCAAATAACGCTTCTATGGAAAACAATAAAAATAAATCAATACGACTAGAACATGAAATTGTCTAAGGATTTGTGTGAGTGGTCGTCTGCTAATTATCAGGTTTGCTTAGAAGGGAACACGAAGGATATGGTATAATTCTTTTGACTGCGAGGAAAAAGTTACGCTACGCAAAAGGTTGTGGATGTACTTCTACCTAGAATAACGTAGTGTGATATTTCTGTAGAATTACTATTATTTCATTCATTATATTTCTTTGTCCATGGACAAACCTAGAATATATTGTGTGAAATACGGTATAATATAGTGATTGTTCAATCAAAAAGCAAAAATATATATGAGGTGTCGCGCGGTATTTTCTCTTTTTTATTTCGTTTCAATAGCCCCAGACCATATGCTACCATTCATGGATTCATTTTGTAGTGTAATATTTATTTTTAAGATTGAAATGTTGAAAGAAAGAAATAAACATTAGAGAAAACCGTAGGCGCATTCAAAGCATGGACGATCCTAAGACACGGGCGACATTTGGGAACAAGACACAGAACGAAAAGATACAAAGTAAAACACACAACATAGAAAACTATAAAGATGCTCAACATTGACCCTACAAAAAAACGGGGATGAGCAGATCCTGTTTCTTATAAGAAAGATATACATTGTATTTCAGATCAGACTGTGCATTAAAATATATATATATTGGAATGTATAACATATAACAGTATAAGATGTGAACTCAAAAGTGACAACCACGTTTTGATTTTTCAAGACACGAGTGTCCTAATTCACTTTGAAATCACATGTAACCACGCTGTGCACTTCTATAGTGTTACTTAATGGGTGATTGCCAAGTACCAATAATATATGTCATGTCTTTTAGACGATTAAAAGTTTAAATTCTATATCAGATATAAAAGGCCTCCAAAAATTACCAGGGGTCGTCGTGGTCATGATCGTAGGGTGATTGGGGGGGGGTTAGGGTTATGGTGTTTAACACCACTTTCAACAATATTCAGTTATATCGTGGAGAATAGTTTTATTGGTGGCGGAAACCGGAGAATCCTGAGAAAACCACCGACCTGTCGCAAGTCACTGACAAACTTTATCACATAATGTTGTATCGGGTACACCTCGCCATGATCGGTATTCGAACTCACAACGTTAGGCACTGATTGCATAGGTAATTGTATATCCAACTACCGTACAATCACGACCACGACGTCCCCTATATGGTAGTTGGATTTGCAACTACCTATGCAATATGTGCCTTTCACCACTAACGTTCGAATACAATATTATGCTAAATTTACAAGCAGCATAGTTAAATTGTTTATATTCTAAAAGGATAAATCTATTTTGTATTGTTATTTTATTATTTGAGAAGTTTTATGGTATTGATAGTGTGATTATTTTGATGTCGTGATGTCCATTACAACAATGTGATTGTACGTGTACCCGGGTTGCCCATATATGTTAATGCCTTGTGTGTTTGGGATCGTCAAATTGTATACACATATGTAGATGAAATAGCATTGTTTAATTAACTAGAAGGTAGATAAAAAGCAAATAATTCAAAATATATTATGGTTTACGATTTGAAGAACACCATAATAGTGGCAAAAATTAGCACCTGAGTTCACCCCCGCTTTTTAGTGGGGTTCGTGTTACTCGATCTTTAGTTGTATGTGTATATTTTGTAGATCATTGTTTGTCCTTTTGTCCTTTTTCTTTTGGTGGTTTCCTGTCCTTCGATTTACGAATTATGATTACCCTTTTGGTATCTTCAAACTCTTGGTTTACTTTAAGAGAACATATTTTCCACCACTAGATTTTTATGAATATTTGACGTTAGTTTGAATTGAGATTTAATTTCAATGTACATCTAGCGCATGAAACAGAATTATTGCCAAGTTTAATTAAAACCCATTGTTATGTCTTAAGTAGGAAATACGTTTCAACGGAGATGTATATGACGTTGTTTGTGCGACTGTCAAGAAATCCTGACAATGAAACGGATGGAGAAAAAAATTGCTTTCGCAACTAATGTCATTAACGGCAGTATCTGTGACCACGCATCTTATTAACACATATAATTAAGAGGCATTGCTGTTGATAATTGCTCGTATATGTGGGTGAATATTGACAAATACATCTCATATCAAGGATACCTTGTTTTTTGTAATAGAGATATGAATCCCACTCTTCCAAATTCCCAGAAATGTTGATCTACATTTATTTGAAAACTAGATGAAAAGAAAGAATATCAATTTTAGCATATGTTTCAGTTTCGTGTTGTATACAGATATATCATGTTTGGGAGGGGTATTTGCGAAAAATACCAGTCGAGAGACGAAAAGAAAAAATTCTCGAGCCGAATGGCGAGGGAAATTTAGTCTCAAGACTGGTATTTTTCGCAAATACCCCTCACAAACATGATATATCTGTTTAATTACACCGAATATTAAACAGAACACTGGTTAATAAAATAATACCTTTTGTTTGTCGTTTTCAGGACCTAACATGATGTATCTTTTTAATTCTACCGAATGATGTTACATAAAACGCACAACTGATAACGTTTTACAAATTTTGTTACAAGCGTCTCGGTGAAGGGTAAAAACGGCAAATACCATGAAAAAAGTTAAATCTTATGCAAATACACCTACATGAAGTAAAAATTCTGCAAATTCAAAATGCAAGGCCTGAATCTGTAAAACAAATATCACGGCTATTAACCAATCAGAATCCAGCATTCTTATATAGGGTGTAATTATATTAATTATATTTATAATATATAGTATTTCAGTATGTAGAAGTACTCTATTTTTTGCACACGTGTCGGTAACTGACGGACAGAACTTGTTCCGAATTGCGTTATACATTCTGCCAGTAATGTTTGTATACGTCATAGTTAATACAGAAAGACTTAAGTATGCTTAAAAATGAAAATGTAAACTCTTCAAGTGAATAAATCCAAATATAATGACATACCCTGTTTTAGTTTTAATTTTCTCCTTTGAAATGATAATCTGTTGTCACGTGGGTGATAATCTGGGGATTTTTTTCTTCAGACAATTAGGTTATGCATAACGTCAATAAACAAACCGTTAGAAGGCTTCCCATGTTGTAATCCTGGTGTAGATTATCCAAAGTCCGAGGAGCTTATCAAACTAAAAGGAGTTACGAATACCATACCATAACAGTGCAAAACAAAACAAACAGTGCCACCTCCCCCCCCCCCCCCCCTCACACAAACAGGAGTTATGAAAAGAATATATGTAACTGTGTTACAGATTTGATTATAGACAGACACAATTCATTTCTAAAAGCGGTTAAAAAACAACTCTTCTTCATCGCCATTTTTTAGTGAGATTCGTGTTGGTTTTCAGTGTAGTGTTTTTTAGATCACTGTTTGTCCTTTTTATTTTGTCCATTGTCAGTTCTTCTTCTATTCACGGTTTTTGATTACCTCATTAGTATCTTCAATCGTTTCGAAGTATCATTTTTCCCTTTTTCACATTTTACTACTATTTCCTCGCGTATGGGGACAACATATCACATCGATATGTTATTTTAGTGTTGTATTGGCAGAAGACTAATTTTGTACCATACTGCCAGGCTACTACTTTGTACCTTATTACCAAGAGACAACTCTGTACCATATTGTTAGAAGACTATTTTCAAACTATTGCTAGGAGATCCTATTGACAGTATTGCCATGATACCAAATTACACTGTATTGCAAGGATAGTCTACAATGCACCATATTGTCAGGAGACCACTGTGTACATAATTGCCAGACTAGTTTACAAAGTTCCATATTACCAGGGAACTACTTTGATCAAGTACCTGTCTTCCATAGAGATGTCAAGTATCATTATTAAAGTCATCTTACTCTACATTTTATTGATGTGTCATCCTGAAGGTCAAGAATTTCTACATTTCTGTGTTTCAGCTACATATATAGGCATGCTCTTCGTTGCAATTGACAGAATTGATCTTGTTTCAATGGCGTTTATTCTATATCCAAATTAGGTATGATTGTGTAATGTAATTAACACTGACCAAGAATGACAGATGTTAATAACACATTCACACTTATTTACACGTTTTGATGAATGAGCAACGGCTCCGATCTTTCTTTTTACACGAAATGAGCGTCATGTCCAAATATGAGGCTCTGTATTCTGGAGAATGGTAATTGAAATGTTTGATCATGGCCTCTTGTTGTTCTGGTGGTTGCAGGAGTAAGGTACATTTGCGATGGTATGGCAATAAGGTGGTGGACTATCCTGTACATCATTACCATTTTTGTGTTCGTTCTTCTTTGTTATAAAATTGGCCATTTTAGTTCCTTTTGCATAGATGTAACACTGCTTTTTCTTGAGAAGTCTCCATTCCCAAATCTGGCAGCACGACGTTGGCATTTTTCTAATTTGTTTATGTTGAATTTGGTGTAGGGATCCCATATGGTTGCTAGCTTACTTAAATCAACATGTCGCCTTACTCGGACACATTATCCTGATTCCGAACCAATCAGTCTTTGCTCTTTCTCCTTAATGCTGCGTGCTTAGTGGAGAAGCAACAAATACGAATTTTGGTCTTTGGTTTGACTCGAACGGGACTCGAATCCACGATCTACCGTCACTCGAGGCGAGCACGCTAACCAATACAACGCCGATGTGGTTTTTAAAGCTTCATTCATAAATTTGATTATCATATAAGGAAACCTCCAGGTAGATAATAAACCTCAAAATATTTTTGGAGATTGAAGGCTATATTTTATATTTTTGATTTGAAATAGATTTAAAATATATTTTAAAAAATCGTACGCGCTTTTCATTTATGCTTATGGATGCTACATGTGTGCTGGGTTTTTTTTTGTTTTATTTCAGAAAATAAGTTTGTAATGGTCTTTGCTGTACTCCTCTTAAACAAAATTACTTCCGGTTAAAATTGCAAACTGAATTATTGTGAAATTCAGTCCTTTTACTAAGCGAAATGAACGGAATTGCGAAATCGAGGTTTATGTTTGCGATAGTATTTCTCATACTGGTATATATAAATCGACTTATTATTGTTTAACGCCACTTTCCTGTGCTAATCATATTCATTGTATCCTCTTTTTCCTGTGACAATCTAAACTTCCGCCCATGTTTACCCATCATAGTTTTACCCGATAGGAATGGTCGTCGATGGTCTGTTGCAAGGCAAAATTTCAGTCTATGAATGCCACTACATTTTGGAATGCAAATTTTTTAACGGTCTTCGAAAAGACTATATTGACACTTACTTTATATAGCGTCCAAGTGCAATAAAATTCGGCCATTTAATGAAAACAAAAAATTAGATTAAACTTAACAAATTTGTAGATTTATCAAGATTCAAGATTCTTTATTCTCATAAACCAATGCATTACAATGGTACAGAGATAGATACAAACATTCAATATCAATATTTGCATGCACATGACAAGATGATGGATGTAACACAATAGAAACACAACAAAGAAGGAGAGAGAGGTGACTAACCAGGAGGACGTGTTTTTGAAAAAATAATTTTGATAAATTTACAAAGGTGTCTTAACTTAATTTTATTTCTAGATTGGAATAAATTAGCAAATTTTAAAACATTAACTCTAGTCAAATAGGTAGAATCCAATAGACGTCGTCTATCGTCGTGAAGAGATGGGCACTGTAGTACATAATGGAATTCATCACCAATCTCATTTTTATCACATATGTTACATGTCCTATTTTGTCTCTCAATGCCTTGCCACCGACCAATTTCAATAGGCAATCTATGATTGCATGTCCTAAAATCAAAGTTATCAATAAAGCTGTGTGCGCCCCGGGCTAAACCTATAGCGATATTCTTCTCCACCCTGTTCTTACATCATTATATCATTTCATTTCTACAGACATTTATTAACCTAATTAACATTACTAATATATATATAGAATTTTTATGCTATTGATATTTTTATTATATACGTAAATAATGTTTCTTATTTGTCATTTCTTTCTTCTTGCTGCTTTCATTGTATATGATTATCATTATTTATTATATATGTATCTCTATACCTTTGTAACAACATGGTTTATGAGAATAAAGATTTAATTAATTAACTTCTTTTCTTGTGACATTTAAATTTTTGGGCGACTGCAAACCATGCATTCCGGTGCCACCTTTTTTCCTACAAGATTGTGAAAGGGAAAGAAAGTTTAAGCAGCCAATGTCAACAATTCCACCAATTTCAACAAAACGGACAATTGCTTCTCATCTCCATTCCTCGAACATAAAAAGCATCATGACATAAGACTGGTTGGGTCGGAATCAGGATGATGTGTCCGAGTGGGCGGACTGTTGTTTCAGCGAGTTAGCACAACAAAAATCAAGCTAAGCGTGTTGTTCTAGTACAAAACGTACCTCATAATCATTTCATTGAAACTTAACTTGTTCTCGGGAGGCAGATGAATTCTGTAAAGCATTAACACAAGGAAAATAGTGGTGAAGAATGAAAAGGTCATAGGATGTAGAACTGAATGCAGAACTGACCAACTCGAAGCCGTAAGCATTCTCACCGCGTCATCAGATAATTACAACAAAGATGCTTTGTACTGTAAACAGGATGGGAAGTATCATTGTTTGATATAGGAAAAATAGAAGATGTATGTGTTTTATACACTAAGGGGAAAGTATTTTGTCTCTCTGATAATTCGGACGAGCGGAACACGACATGACTCCATGTGTTACTAGTTTTACTAATTAGTAATTGGGTGTCTAAAAACTGTTTTGGTTTTATGGTGTTTAACGCCACTTTCAACAATATTTCAGTTATATCGTTGCGGTCATTTTTATTGGTGGAGGAAACAGGAGGACCCGGAGAAAACCATCGACCTGCCGCATCGTCTCTCTGATAATTCGGACGAGCGGAACACGACATGACTCCATGTGTTACTAGTTTTACTAATTAGTAATTGGGTGTCTAAAAACTGTTTTGGCTTTATGGTGTTTAACGCCACTTTCAACAATATTTCAGTTATATCGTTGCGGTCATTTTTATTGGTGGAGGAAACAGGAGGACCCGGAGAAAACCATCGACCTGCCGCATGTCACTGACAAACTTTATCACATAATGTTGCACACCTCACCCTGATCGGGATTCGAACCCACAACACCAGTGGTTGCACAGTTAGTCTTAAATCCAACTACCATACGATCACGGCCACGACGGCCCCAAAAAACTGTTTTGTAATAAATGGTAGGAATAACACTAGAACTAACGAAGAATAGGAATGAAAAGGGACATAATTTAAAAAGTTGATTAAAACCATGTTTGTGAAATACTTGTACAAATGTACCTATAAGTTCCCACATTTAAAGGTACATATACACATTAACATATTTGCTACCAGTTTCTTTCTTATTTTATTAAAAAACATTTCAGTCAACGTGTCTTTATCGATTACTTGTTTCTCAACATGTAAATAGTTACTATAAGTGGTCACTATAAGTGGTCAGTCTAGTTTTCACCTTTCATAGCAGCAATTAATATTAACGGGTTTAATAATAAGTAAGTAAGTCTACGTGTAATTTTTACTCATTAATACTCTGAACTGTGATAAATTTACACATTTTAATAATACAATCTTGACATACATGTAAAAATTACCACTTGTCCATAGAGAGCACATCGTTAATAAATATGTGGGGTTTATTTTATTTTGCCAGTGAAGTGATAATTAAAGAATAATTGTAATATGTCAAATAACAACGGCCAATAAAACTGACCAGCACGATATAACTGAAATAATGTTGAACGTGGTTTTAAACACCATAACCCAACACCCCCTCCGCCATATAACAAAAGCCCTTCCGTCCCATTTTGGTAGTTATCAACTTCACAAAGAGTAGACTTTTGAAATGACATATCAAGTTATTTTTAAAAAAATGCTTATTACTAAGCTTTATTGATAAAAGCCAGTCTATGCAGATGTTAGATGATTCAAAATTAGTCGTGTCTTTTTGGGGAGCTATATATCAGAGACGTCATTTATTGTTTTGTTTGTACATCTCTGACTACTAGATTTAGAAAAATAAACATTTTCTAAGTTGCCCACCCTCCCCCTTTTTTTAATCTTTCTTTTCTCAACAAGATTATCAGATATGATATTTTCTAAGTTACCCACCTTCCCCCTTTTTAACCTTTCTTTTCCCCAACAAGATTATCAAATATAACATTTTCCTTTCCCCCCCCTTCCCCCTTTTTAACCTTTCTTTTCCCCAACAAGATTATCAAATATAACATTTTCCTTTCCCCCCCCCCTTTAATCTTTCTTTTCCCGACAAGATTAACAGATATATAAATAGTTTATTTAACGGTAATCAATTATTTCATTTGTTTCTATTGTGTGTTATTTTCCCTCCCTTCCTGTCAATATCAACAACTTCTGATCTACTGACCTGATTAGGCCGTCGAGACCTGCCCCCGGCATAAAAAACGGGAGTAATTATCTTTTTTAATATGTACAGGAAATCCTAACCATTGACTCCGTATATTATAATCTAATTGATCAAAATTTTAAATGATCATTTGATTTTTCCTGCCTATTGGAAATTCTACCCCCTGGTGAGAAAATCAATTGAAACGACAATAACCACGTGATCAGTTGAAGGTCGTCAATGACACTGATAATTCAATGAATGGTGTAAATCGACAGGAAATGTAGTTCTTATATAAATAATACATTTTTCTTTCGATGACATTATTAAGAGAGAAGTGGTAAGTAGAAATAGTTTCACAAATCGTTTTTTGATAAGAAATTGTTAACTTCAGTCTGTTGTTTTTTAAGGAACGTCTTCATAAATAAGACAATAATACGATAGAATTACACGCGTAGTAATTCTGTCCTAAATTTAGATAAAAAAGTAAAGTTTATTAACGTTACTGTAATGTTCCATTAATAGTCTTGAATGGGCGGAGTTATATGACGTCGAAGTATTTGATTGGTCCCGATAATATGTCTGATTTGTCACAGAGAATAGTGTGGTTAACACATTCAAATACACGGTATAAAGTAGGCCAAACACTCACAACATCTCTACAGTTAGAATCAGACACTCAGAGGAGTTTTATCATAAATACACACATTTTTTTTGTATAGTTTTGTTATTGTTTTTTGACAATTTCACGGAACTCATGTGTTAATATTATAGAATAATTAGAACATTTTTATACACGTATGTGTTCATGTGGTTTGAATTCGACTGTAGTTTTTAAGTTGTTTTATTTTTAGTTTCCGAATGCCTTGTTCAAAGTGTATTACCAACATGACGGGAGATTTCTGCAGTCGTGAAAGCTTAGATGCGGTGCTAAGGGATGGGAAAACTGTTTTGATACTGGATTGTCGTCCACAGGCCGATTACGTACGATCTCATGTTAAAGCTTCTATAAACATTACACTGCCAGGACTAATGGTTCGACGGTTGAAAAAGGGAAATCTTAAAATCCAATGTGTTATTCAAAACAACGAAGCCAAGGACAAATTTAACAAATTGTGGAAAACCCATGATATTATTCTGTACGATCAAAGTTCGACGGATAACAACTGTAATACATCTGTGACGGTGGATTTGTTAATGAAAAAACTGCAACAAGATGGGGCTTCAGCCAGAATTTTAGATGGTAAGTTTTTTTTCAATCAAAATATTTTACATTTTACTATTTTTTTTTTATATATAAATATCATTTTTTGTAATGTTTACTTATATATGTTGTTCGTTGACAATTTCCTTCATTAAATAGCTTTCGGCCATATACTTTGATGTATTACTATTAGGATTGGTTTTGGATTGTGAAATGAACGTAGACATTTTCATTGATGATTGAGGCCTAAAATAGAATAACAATTGTTTTCTATGTAAATCTACTTTCGTTCTTTACTACTTACAGAAATTCTTTTTATTTAATAAACAAAATTGTTACCCCATTTTATTGTTAAAATAATTATTAAAAAAGTGTGTGATAAATAAAATAAAATAAAATCATTTCCGTCCTTGTTTTCCCCCATAATGAAATTTTGAATAGGTAAACAAACAAAACCAAATATGACTTTATTTAAGTCTGACCAGTTACCTGTTACAGTTCATTAAATCTTTTGATCACAGACACACACGTGTGTACATCCCACCGATACCCCTTTAAATTAAGATAAAGATATTCATGTATTTTTCAACCTTATCACAGAATGAAATCTATGACAGGAAGCCCGACCTACATGATAAGTTATTTAATATTTGCTATGAATGCCAAAGTAAACAAATTTATCTTCGTTAGTGGTTAAGTAAATAAATTGGCCGATTAGAAACCTAAAATAAAAAGGCACCATGTGGGGGTTTGTACATTTGTAGTTTGATTTAATCATATTTAATGTACGTTCACCTTTTATTTTTCAGGTGGTTTTGAAGCCTTTGAAAAAGAATCCAGAGACTTATGTGAAGGGACCAGTACATCAGATGATACAATTTATGGTTTATGTAATTTGAAAATTTCCGACGACTCTGGAAATGGTACAGAATCCGGCTGTGACAATACTTCGCCTCACTCACAGTACCCAGTACAAGTGCTACCATATCTCTACTTAGGAAATGCCCAGAACTCAGCTGACTTGAACCAACTTAAAAAATTTGGAATCAAATATATTTTAAATGTTACTCCGAATGTTCCTAACAAATTTGAAATGGACAGTGATTTCAAATACCTACAGATTCCAGTAGCGGACCAACTATCTCAAAATCTCTCAGCTTTCTTCCCACAGGCCATTGCTTTCATAGGTTGGTATATACATTCATCTAAATAATGTAAATATGTCAACAGTCTGACAAAAACTTATTAATATCGTTCAGATGACAAGACGAGGGTCATCATAATGAAAAGCACAGGATTTACGCTTTTATGATTTCCATATCCGGCCTATTCAATACGTCTGGCATTTAATATAGCATAAACGTATAGATGATAATGATAGCTGTAATTTAGCGTTGAAGGATGTCCTACTTACATTTTTAATATAAAACACAGGAAATCGAAACTGTCTACAATTAAATAAGTGTTTTATAAACGAGATTATGGTCGCTTGAGAAAAAAGTCAATATTCAATGTTAACGGTATCTTGTATTATTTTGAAAGTTATTTTTGTAATGTCACATTTGGTATGACATACAACCATATTGGTGTTATATACATAAATAATGATAATAAAATACAAGTTTTTACTGTGTATGCAACATCTTGTATATAAGTGTTATGAGTCAGACAAAACTTTACATTTTTTTTTATCTTTCTATTTTTTAGATGAGGCCAGGGAAAACAAATGTGGAGTATTGGTACATTGCTTGGCAGGGATTAGCCGTTCTGTGACAGTTACATGTGCATATTTGATGCAGAAACTACACATCAGTCTAAATCAAGCTTACGACCACGTGAAACAATGCAAACCAAATGTTTCGCCTAATTTCAACTTCTTAGGACAATTACTTGAATTCGAAAAATCCATTTTGTGCCAAAACTCAACTCAGTCGGTGAACGAGTTTCACTTTCATTGCAATGACAATGTCACGGTTTCAACAACTCAAAATATTGAAACAGCAACGTGAACCTGTCAGCCGTATTAACTGCGGTCAAAATAGAAGGTTTCAATTCCAATCCAGATCGGCATTGAGTACCAGACGATAGCCATAGAGCGTGGCAGACGACGTTGTTTTTAAAAACTCGTAGAAGTCTTTCAGGTTATGTCATGATCATAAATATCGTACATTGTGCATCAAAATATCTTCAAATGGCAGCTACAGAAGAAAAAAACTTTTCTCATCGGAGATAACACGCAGTTGTCACTGATATTTGACGGGTTTATGTCGGGATCGTGCGCACGTTATTTCCCGCCAAAAGTGTTCATTCATTGACATTTTCATAGTTTATCGTTATCATTTTCATTGATATTGTTATCCATTAGCATTGTTCATTTGTTGTTATTACTCTTTAAAAAAGAGAAATTAAAAAATGTCTCAAAATATTTTTTCTCTAAAGTTTATTTATTTTTTAACAATTTTTTTATCCATGGATACCACACAAGCATATGTATTCGCAATTATGCCCAACAGTCGACATAATTACATGTGTACAGAATTTACAACAACCAATCGGACATTTTACCGATTTGTCAAAGTAAAATTTGGTTTGTTTCTGTTTTCCTCTTTTTTTCTCAATAGTCTTCGAAAGTTGTTGTTGTTGAGTTTTTTTTCATATATCAAATCGTGGTATGTCCTTTTCACTGTAGACCTTATATTTATTACTTTAGTTTTGTACACGCACATATACACGAACGACAGAAACAAAACACATATTGTATAGCAGTGATTGATAACATAAATACGCGTGAAATGTTCACGTACATATGTATGTCTTATATATATATATATCTTTATTTCTCATAACCAATTTTACAAAGGTACAGAGATATGTATGGACGACCTACTTACTTCATATTAATTAAATCAAGATAGTTTTGCGTCTTGTTTTCATAAAAATTATACAAGTAGGTGTATACAGGATATTGTCAACAATATTATATAACATGGGTTTGATGTAATGTATGACATAGTCTTCTCAAGGTTTCATTCTGCACTTGTGCTATTTATGTAATCTAGGGCATATGTTCGGTTTTACAAGAGAGATGTATGTTGTGTTCGACTTTAATTTACCATCTACAAGAGAGTTGTATGTGTTATTACCTATCACTGCCCGCCCATAGATGGCATGGAAAGATGAAAGAAAGTTTTGCTTCTTGGCGTTTTAAATTGGTATTGTTTGAAATTTCATTTGAATTCCTAAGAGTGTCGGTCTAGTACAAAGCGGACTTCATCATCATCTCATTGAAAATTAACTTGTTCTCGCCATGATATAGCTGAAAAATTGCTCACTCACTCACTAATACGAAATCATTTAATTTTTGCCATAAATACGTCGAAAACCCATGTCCAATTCAGTATATACATGTACATGTATACTGTACGTACAACGTTGTCAGGAATCCTTAATAGTTTATTTGTTTCAACTATCAATGGACAAATTTTCACATCTATTCCCTGTACAAAAATATTTGTTATCTATAATTCCCCCAAATGTACCTCACTAGTTCTTAACCCTTGAAGGTCAATATGCATAAACTTTATCGTTAAAATGTTTGCACTGAACTTTTTATCTTATACAACTGTAAAAAATCAATTGAGCTGGAACGCTTTAACTCCTACACATAAAACACTATCGCTTTATGGACGAAAATACCCAGAATTAATAGGAAGTCAATTTACCTGGGAAAACCATTTTTACCTGCAATTAATGCTTAAATGTCAAGGCTACAATCTGAACGACAATTACAATATAATAATATTAACTGCATCAAAATTTATTGGAACCAGTCTTTGTTTGGTTCATATATTCGACAGATAATGAAGTTTCAACTTCCTGTGCAGACATCCTGGCGTCTACATACATCATGCCAGTACCGCTTGTCAAATATTCACATCAAGGTTTTATGTTACGCATTTTAACCACTTGAGAAATACCGTTCTGGCATTAGGGAAAACATACACCAAATTTGTTTGATTTTGGATGCCCCCTTTTTCATATAATTATTAAATCGGATACATATTTGGTGGTTTAAATGTCTCTGATTAAATCATAACCAATACCCGATTGTATCCACGATACAATATTTCTATTTCTACTTTTTATACTACCACAATCATTTAGCGGTCGCATAATGTTATGGGTCTGTCCGTCTGTAGACATAATGGTTTCCGTGCTATAGCTTTTGTTCTAGATTACCGACCCTTCTGAATTTTGATCACATCGATCATTAGCATAGAATAAAGGGTGGGGTTGCTATGGAGGATTGTAAATCCAATTCGAGTCCAAACAATAGACTTTAAGGTGCCGAAGATGAGGCTTTCTATTATATCATTATTCATCTGTTTTTTATTAGATTTAGGAAAACCCATTTCAGATAAAGTGACATAACGTTATTAACTATAACTTTCACCGTTTTTGACAAAAGTAGATTTCCAAATTTTCCCTTTGATTTATTTTTCATCAGATTTTAAAGTATATTTTGCAAAATTTTCGTATTATAGGTTATTGATGGGCTATTAAAACATTAAGCTCTTTTATTACACTTTATAAAAAGACCCAAATCCCGAGAAAGGGAGGTGTCAAAATTTTAGTTTTATTTTTTTATTTTTCATCAAATTTTAATCACCAGTTGGTACTAAATATTTGAATATGGAAGTAAAATTGTTATGATCTGTTAGAACAACGTATGAAGTATAAAGTGGGAATTTTCCAATACGCGAAAGAAGTGTTTTATTTGTTTGTGTTGTTTTCTTTGCCTTGTAACGTATATTTACCAGCATAAACTGAACTTTTTTGGGACCTTCCAAATTACAATAAATGTGTGATGTTTATCACATATTTCAATCACTATCGCCTATCCAATCTTTACAGCTTGCCAAACATCTGAATTTAATATCTGAGTGCATATGCTCCACTGATCTCCCCCCATAATAAACATTACAATTCACCAATGTTAGTAAACAGGTCTTTCAAAACATCTTTTGTTCAAATTTCGTTGCTGAAAGGACGGAATATAAATTATACCAACTAGTTTGAAAGATCGTCAAAGATGTTTATCGATAAAAACCTATACAATACAAGGAACTATGATAAAATACTCGTTAAAACTTTTTAAATGACGAAATTTGAATGAAATTCATATTAAAATATCATATACACATTTGATTATAGATGAATAAGATGACAAAAGCTTTTTAACCTGTAGGCAATCTTTCAAATTCCATCAGACGCAGACGATATTAATGTATAGTTTTTAATTCACGTCATCGGGATTATCAGAACAAGTGCATTTGTATTCTTTAACACCACTTTCATGGCGAGGTGTACTCAATACAACATTATGTGATAAAGTTTGCCAGTGACTTGTGACAGGTTTGTGGTTTTCTCTGGGTACCCCGGTTTCCTCCCCAATAAAACTGACGGCCACGATATTGTTTTCATTTTATTTGTACGTTCTTACTATGTCTTTGTCTATTTGACTTGTGTAAGTTGTTTGTATATATTCCTTGTATATGCCTTCAAGCCTTCGGGGTAAAATTGAGCATTGAATAAAGATTTATAACTGAAATATTGTTGAAAATGTCGTTAACACCGTACCCTAACCTTCTCAAGAAAACTTGTCTAAAACTTCAAATGGAATTGCATATATGTGTTTAAAAATTTAAGCGACCAATCTTGAGAGAGAGAGAGAGAGAGGGGGGGGGGGATACATAATATGCTGATAGTAAATAACAGTTTTTGAGGTTTAGTCTTTCAATATATAGGCTTTAAAATGTATTTGATATAATCTTTCCTAACAAGGAATTCTGTGTTGTAAGATGTTTATAAAATTTTAAAAAAAACATGCATGTCGCTTTTGCCGTTTTATGTTAAAACTTGTTTGTTTGTGATTTTGTATGATTAGTCTTTATGTATACATGTACGTGTACTGTGGTTTAGACAATAAACTAAGTCTTTGGTTTGACTAGAAGGTTGATCGAACCCACGATCTTCCCACACCCTAACCACCACCCCACCCCGTCAAAGAATTATATATGTCTTCATAGTATAGATACGAGTGTATTAGATGAGTTATGAAAACTCCATCTAGGGATAGTGCCTCGGAGGAGTAAGAAGGACGTTGTTTGTGTTTAACCCCTCTAGTCTTTGATGTCATTTTATTGCACGCCACGTCAAAGTTTTATTTTTCATGTCATTTATTATGTACACCACGTCAAGCACTTCTTATAAACTCGTTAGAGAATGAACATGAAATTACTGACAAGATATTTTTTAAACATCCTAGTACAGCCAGTGGTGCATAAACATTAAAATTATTTTCATGAATTCATGTGCATTTGGTTTTCGTATATAAAAAAAATGGAGGGCGGGGGGATGTTTGTTGTTGTTATTTTTCCTTTCAAACCGTATTTTATATCTTGTTTACTATGTTTACATAAATCATGCATATTTAATGACACTACAACTGTGCACCAAAATTGCTTTTTTATACCTGACACGTAAATAGTAATAAAAGGGGGTGAATAATTTACATTTATTACATATTGTTTAGTACGAAAAAAATAAACTTAAATATATTGTTACTCTTCCGGCAGGTCATGGGGAATGTCTTTTTTTTTTTACATTGGAACACTACCACCAAATTAGGTAAATTATACCACCGTTTGATTGATGATTTTTACATCTAGCTATTAAATTCAATTTTAAACCAAAATTACTCAAACCCTAGTTAGGGGATAGAAACGGGATATCCATCCCGATTTATGGAATATAAATCAAATTCACAGAAATTAATATATGATAATTTATCCTTAAAATTCACAAATCGGCATGTGTTACAGTAGTTTATCACCAGACACGCAAATACATGTTAAAATGCCAATCACAGGAAACAAGTTACCCCCACCTCCCCCCACATGTCATGCCAAAACAATTTGTTACATAGGACAACTGAACTGTGTACGGAAATATGTACATAAACAATATCTCAGTATAATACGAATGAATGAATGTGGATCACGTTACAATATTGGCAGTAGATTATAGCGATAAATCACAGAGAAATTAATGAATGAACGTATATCGATTGTATCTGGACCAGGTATTTTTCATACGAGATGCAATACACAAATGATGCAATACTAGTAAATACATGTAGGAGTTACAGTCTGTTATTTAGCCATGATATTTGCAGTCAAACGTTTGACATTTTTTGTGGTGGTCATCTCGAAAAATATAGCTGCATTCAAATTTTCTTTATAAAGTTAATTAACACAGACGTCTTGGTGAGACAGGTTGCATACGTCATTGTTACACCTGTGCTCCGACCTCATATGGTATTGATGGCACATATGTTGATGAAATCTTTATTTATAGTTAATTGATTGTTGATTAATGTCACATGAAAAGTGGATGAGATATTTTCGTGACCAGAAGTATAACTAAAAAATACATCAAGAAATATCATTGATCTAGTCCATCTACTTTTAAACTTGTTCAACTCTTGTTAGTGGAAAACAGGAAAGAACTTTGTAATTTAGGAAAGTTTATCCATCTCGCATGTAAAGCTAGAAATAATTTGGTATGATTAACATGTGTGTTTATTATAATTGTTCATAATTTTCTGACGTACTTATGCTATTTCTTAATATGTCACATATACACATTGTATGCTAATCATGTTATTATAACATGCCACATTGTATACTAATGATCTGTTATGTTCAAAGTTAATAAAGAATTTGAACTAAAAATATAGTATTTACAAAAAATAAGAGGACAGGACTGCGATGGGGTATGAATGGCAGCTTAGAGGTTGCCACTGGAAGAAAGACGAGATAACAAACGAGATCGAGAAAGGTTGCCTAGCAACGGGCCACCAACAATCATTTCAAACAAACTTTGCCTACTAGGAGCAACTGGAAGCTGTATTTTACGCGCAAGGAGCATGGCATTCTCCCCCAGTTATATTTCCCCTCGCCATGAAAACTCTTCCCACTCGTAATTCGGGGTATTCGAAGCAAGAACCGACTACCCATTCATTTTTTGTGCATTTGTTGTTTACAATTTCATAATACACATGTAGATTAAAATAAACAAACACTAATAAGTATTTAATTATTATACATAATACTAGTGGCCAAAAGACCAGTCGTATATCAATTTACCACCTTATCAGATTAAATTACTAAAGAGACTTTCACCTTCGATTTACGGCTTATAATTACCCCTTTGTTTTCTATATATTTTTTCAGCTAATAATTTTTCTAACACACACACACTAAAAAAATGGTCTGAAGGTCAGAGGTCATTGGTGAACAGGACCTTCTATAATAACCCAGAAACCATAATAAAAGTAAAAGTCAAAAAGTCAAGCAATGAAATATTTTAGGGGACGTCATTACAGAAAGAATCTGATCTCTTGGTAAGGGACACAACTCCAATTTACAGTTTGGCTAACGACATTATGGTTATTTTGCGTAAACCATAGATTGCTATCGGAAGTTAATTTTTTGTTATAAAACTGGAAGTGAAAAGTCACTACCAGCATTTTTTTCCTATTCAACGCACAATTTTGAGCATACAAAGGGCACTTCTAGTTGAAAAAGGCTCCAACAATAATATATTTTAACAGTCAGAAGAGCATAAACCATCACATCACATACATGTATATACAGAGGATCAACGGATGGTAAACAGAAGAAATTTAACGTTTAGCACTTGCACCTTTCAATATTAATTGTTCTTCAGCAATTTACTTTTTAATATGTTGTGATTTGCTTTAATTGGGACGTTAAACTGTGATTGTCTACCTAATAAATAACTTGTTAGCATGCTCGCCTTGAGTGTGGTAAGGTCATGAGTTCGCCCCGGTAGGGTCAAGCCAAATAGTACTATAAAATTGGTATTTGTTGCTTCTCCACTAAGCACGCAGCTTTAAGGAATAAGAGCAAAGACAGCTTAGCTCGGAATCAGGATAATGTGCCCGAGTGGAGCGACATGTCTACCCACTGACTGTTGTTTCAGTAGACTAGCACTATAGATATTAAATTAAGCGTGTTGGATAGTACAAAGTGGACATCATCATTTCGCTGAATGTCGTTCGTTCTCGCCATGAAATAGTTGGCGTTAAGAAAACAACCAGTCACACACTCACTCACTCACTCGAACCGAGGATCGTTTTTATACAGAAATAAAAAATTATGAATCTTGTGGAAACTATTTCATGATTTGGAAACGTTTTGCATCTAACATTGTGGTAATCCACATTTATTGTTCTTAATTCGTGATATAAAAAATATATTTGTTCATCCTCTATTATATACTCCTCGTTATTCCTTCCTGTGTTGTTTAATGTCAATTAATTTTTAATGGTAAGTGTATATATTTTTCTATGAAAATTATCTTTTTTAGTACTTGATGGCATCGCGTGTCCTATTCTTGTTCTTTTTTTCCTGAGGGAAATGACAGTGAATTTGTAAGGTCGTTAAGAGGACCCAATTAACACCGGAAGCTCTTGATACACGTACACTATTATTTTGACCTCTTTTCAGAAAATACTGTATAGAGATTTCCGTCTATCTTGAAGTGTGTTATCCGGTTCAGCTAGTTTATCCTAGATATACCGTATACAGGGGCGGATCCAGGATTTCAAGTTAGGGGGGGGGGGGGCGCACTTAAAAAAATTGCGCCGAGCAGAGGGAGGCGCGAAAATTATTGGGGTATTTCGTGTGAAAAATCACGATTTTACGCCAAAAAATCATATTTTTCCAATTTTAGGGGGGGGGGGGTCGCGCGAAATTTTTGGGGTATTTCATGTGAAAAATCACGATTTTACGCCAAAAAAATCATATTTTTACCAATTTTAGGGGGGGGGGGGGGCGCGCGCCGGGTGCGCCCCCCCTGAATCCCCCCCTGGTATATTCCAAAACAAGTACAAGCTATTAATAATATCCTTTTATTTCGGTGTAATAGATACATTTTTTTACCGTATTCAAAATATGTTTTCTTCATTTCACAGTGATTCTTAGGGTTGTGGGTATCCGATGCCATCATTAACTTTATATTATACAGTTATACCATTACGCACGGTCCAGGCGGGGTATTAGATGGGCGTATTGGGTGTGTACCGCCCCCTAAAATAATTGAACCAAATGTTATACAGTATTTAATTCAAAATTAACAATCAGAATGCTAGTGATTCCCCAAACCTTTGAAACGTCCACAGGGCTTATTTCCATGACCCCTACCAAGCTCCAGCCTTGCACCGGTACAATCTTTCGCGGTCATCAGACCACTCGCCTATAATTCACCCTACTAACGATAAAACCAAGATCCACGCCTGCGGTTAGTTTTATTGGTAATATCGAAGAAAACCACATACAACGTATAAATACTAACAAACATTAGTACATAACATTGTACCTAGTAAACCTCGTTGTGGGCGGAAGCTTTAATGGTGATATGTATTTATTGTATACATGTAGGTTGATGTAAATCCAACTACCATACTATTACGACACGACCCTCCGCAAATTTAAGTATAAATCATGAAAGTTAATGCATTCAGTGGAATAATTCACACCCATCCACTTGAGTTTTGTATTCAATTTGGATATTTATCCTAAAATATGGGAGAGAGAGTTAATTTGTATGTTGTATATGAAAATATAACTATGCACGAATAACCATATACTCATTTGACCCCTTTTAACGCGAAAACCATAATAGATCGGTCAAAACTGTTTACTAAACGTACGCAGAATATTTCATAAAGCATATTAGAGCTCCTAACCATACACTTATGGTTAAAATTTGAGCAGACACTGACCTCAAATCAGGTATTTTCCACTTCAGAATTTTACATTTTTAGAAACGGTGGTTATCTTTGATAAATTTAGAACAACCATCTACTAATTAGATTGGGGACCAACAAAGGACTATTCCTGTAATATTTACCGGCCCAATTGCCTAACTACTTTCCGAGAATAATATTTTGATGAATGTTCGCTTAAATAATCTTTATTACCTTATTCGGCTAAAGTGGGATATGCGTTAAAGAGCTCCTTACCATGCATTTAGAATTAACATTTGAGCTAATTCTGGCTTCCAATAAGGCTGCTTCAGCCAATTTAAGAAATTTCTAATTTTAGCAATGGTGGTCATCTTGGATAAAGTTTGGACAAATTGGATATAATGTTTCAAATTAGCTCAGTAGTTTCAGAGGAGATTTAAACTGCATTTTTGCTTCAGTAATAGTATGCCTTATTTCCATATTCGTCAAAAGTATAAACATGACGAGAAAAATACCCAGAATATAGGTTAAAGAGCTTCTTATTATGTCATTTGCAGTTAAAATGTTAGTCGATTTTGGCTTCAAATAAAGCTGTTTTACCCAAGTTAAAAATTCTCAATTTTTAGTAACGATAGCCATGTATTTCAGACCTATCGGATACAATTTATAGTGGTCACTACCAAGGGCCATTCCTGCCAAGTTTGGTTTATATTGGTCCAATGGTTTCATAGGAGAAGATTAAACCATGAAATGTTAACGGACTGCGAACACCGGATGCCATCTGATAGCATAAGCTCATTCCGGCTTTATTCGGGAGAGCTTAATTAAAAGGACAAGGGGGAGATAATCTAATATTGATATTTACTGTTGGACAATGTTTGACAAAAATGTATACAAGCACCAAAATGCATACTACTCTTCGTTATGTAATGTGTGTGGATTTATATAATACAAATGTATATGTAAAATGAAAAAATAATTGAATCCTTGTAATTTCCCCCAATATAATGAAGTTGCCTGAGATTTATATCAGAAATATTCTTAACGATAAGAGAAACCTTGTAATTTCCGTTTTGATAGATAAAAATGACGTTTCCATAGATTTATTTACAAGTTACACCTATTTCATCCAAATGAACTGAAATTAAAATTATAAATCTTAGATTTGTATACGTAGAAAATAACCATGAAGAATAGTACTGTCCTACTTTCAAGACAATTCCAGATATAGGTACCGTCGTAGCCATCATTGTATGGTAGTTGGATTTACAACTGCCTATGCAACCAGTGCCTATCACCACTGATGTTGTGAGTTCGAATCTCGATCAGGGCGAAGTGTACAACATTATGTGATAATGTTTCTCAATGATTTGCGACAAGTCGGTGGTTTTCTCCGGGTACTCCGGTTTCCTCCACCAATAAAACTGACCGCCATGATACAACTGAAATAGTGTTGAAAGTGGCGTTAAACACCATCAATCAAACAAACAAACAAACAAATCAAATGAAATATTAATATATAGATATACTACAGTGTACATGTATTATATGAAAAGTTGCATCATAAAATATGCATTAAACATTAATATAATAAATTTATGAGATAAAAAAAAAAGTCACCTACATTCCTCGCTATAGAAAGTCACATTTGCATGAAGAGAGGATGAATAAAATGGGTCAAAGATCTTATTCAAATAAACCATTGATATTGATCGCAATTTGTTTATAAATTCAAATTGCTAAATTCCATAAAGAGAGCAATCGAATGTATCAAGAATTCGGAGCATGGCATTTTTATTTCCCCTCAAGTACATTATAGAAACTGCTATTCAAATGAAAAATGAATATTACGCAACTGATATTAGAAACATATAATTCTTAATAACTTAATAAATACTATATTGTATCTCTATAGGCTCTCTATACCATGTTGGTTTATGAAAAATAAAGATATAGCAAATAGTTCATGGCACTGAGGGTCATATGGCAGTATATGGACCGGTCCGTCACCCAAAAAATAGTATATGGACCGAAGCTTCATATAATATAATATTCTTTTGGTGACGGACCGGTCCATATACATATGACCCGAAGTGACATGAACTATTTGCTATATTATACTTTTTATCTAAAATAATGCAGGTACCTGGCCGGTCCATATACTACCGGTCCATATACGAAAATAGTGACCGGCTGCGCTAACTAAGACAAATAGGGAAAATAAAAACGTAAAGAAAAATAAAGATATATATATAAAAGAAATTAGTAAAAAAAAAAGAACAAAACGGATTTTTCACAACATTCTTGTACTAACGTTTTCACTGCTGTTGAAGATCTGCAACAACAGTGAAAACGTTAGTACAAGAATGTTGTGAAAAATCCGTTTTGTTCTTTTTTTACTAATTTCTTTTATATATACCATGCAACAGCAGTGAAAACGTTAGTACAAGAATGTTGTGAAAAATCCGTTTTGTTCTTTTTTTACTAATTTCTTTTATTTATACCATGCAACAGCAGTGAAAACGTTAGTACAAGAATGTTGTGAAAAATCCGATTTGTTCTTTTTTTTACTAATTTCTTTTATATATACCATGCAACAGCAGTGAAAACGTTAGTACAAGAATGTTGTGAAAAATCCGTTTTGTTCTTTTTTTACTAATTTCTTTTATATATACCATGCAACAGCAGTGAAAACGTTAGTACAAGAATGTTGTGAAAAATCCGTTTTGTTCTTTTTTTACTAATTTCTTTTATTTATACCATGCAACAGCAGTGAAAACGTTAGTACAAGAATGTTGTGAAAAATCCGATTTGTTCTTTTTTTTACTAATTTCTTTTATATATACCATGCAACAGCAGTGAAAACGTTAGTACAAGAATGTTGTGAAAAATCCGTTTAGTTCTTTTTTTACTAATTTCTTTTATATATACCATGCAACAGCAGTGAAAACGTTAGTACAAGAATGTTGTGAAAAATCCGTTTTGTTCTTTTTTTACTAATTTCTTTTATATATACCAGCATACGGATATATATATATATATATATATTAAAAAGTCATATATATATATATATATATATATCCGCAAAAAAAAATAAAAAAATACTATGAATGTCAGTATTGAAAAATTATATAAATTGTTTTTGTCTAGATTCTTGTTTTTATTATTTCTTTGGACTGCTAATGGACTGCGTTGGTTTATCGCTCGTGTAGATAGCAGTAAATGAATTTGATTTTAGCAGTTTGGTTGATATTTTGTTTTTTCCTGTCCTATATCTATGTTAAGTGTATATATATATATATTTGGTTTGGGATCAGATAAACCACTGAAGAAGTCAAACAATGGAAATGTAGTGTAGCAAATGTTTGTTGCATTTTTTAAATATTATTTTTTTATTTTTTTGCGATACACTAACATCTTGGAATATCACGTATGGTTTCATGTTTTCAACTGACCACCCAACGAGGTGCCTACTAATTCTTGAGGTATTGAAGCAGAACAGAAACCGAGAGCTGTTGTCCGATTGGTCAATATACTTAATTAAACCGTAACTAATTGTGAGATCTACAGTATGGATGGGTGACGGTTGTAGAATTGCAGAAACTGTAGCCATTTGTGAGATGTGCAGTATGGATGGGTTACGTATATAGAAGCAGAAATCGTAGCTAATTTGAAGATCTACAGTGTGGATGGGTGACACATGTAGAATCACAGAAACTGTAGTCATTTGTGAGATATGCAGTATGTGGATGGGCGACTATAAGGCAACGTACAAGTATCCATCGGTACTGAGTGTATTAGGCAGTTGCCATTCAAGACCATGAATTCCCTACGCAGTTTATATTATTTTCTATGTGATACGTATTATTTTAATTGCTGTATTTATATTTTTCTGTACTTTGCTTGACCCCATTAGTGCAACATGTACACAAAGATTGTATGTTGTATACTTCATTAACAGCGCCTGTTGATTTTGAAGGAAATTGTCTTGTATTTATATGCCTTGTCATTTACATATTTTTAATGGATATGTCAATTAAATGATTTTTGCTCTTGTACTGATATGTTGGAGTGTTACGTTAAGCATAGTCAGTATGCAGTAATGGAATCATTTGGTTAGTTTAGTTGTTTATTGTGTTTAACGTCACTTTCAACAATATTTCAGTTATACCATGGCGATCAGTTTTATTGGTGGAGGAAAACGGAGTACCCGGAGAAAACCATCAACCTGTCGTAAGTCACTGACAAACTTTATCACGTAATGTTGCATCGAGTACACCTCACCTGTGTGGGATTTGAACTCACAATGTTAATGGTAATAGACACTGATGGCATAGGTAGTTGTAAATCCAACTACTATACGACCACGACGACCCCTCTGATATGTTGGAGTGTTTCTTTAAACGTGGTTGCCAGTTTGAAATAATGGAAACATTTTTTTTAGTTAAAGTAGATTTCAAGTATAATGATGTATACCCTTGGATTTATAACTACCTGCACAATCAGTGCCTATCACCACTCAAGTTGTGAATTCGAATCCCGTTCAAGCAAGGTGTACTCGATACAACATTATGTGATAAAGTTTGTCAATGACTTGCGGCAGGTCGGTGGTTTTCTCCGGGTACTTCGGTTTCCTCCACCAATAAAACTGACCGACACGATATAACTGAAATAGTGTTGAAAGTGGCGTTAAACACGATAACCCTAATCCCTAACCCTTGCTCTTGTAGTGATATGTTGGGTTGTTTCTTTAAACATTGTTGCCAGTATGCGGTAATGGAATCATTTGGGTTTTATTTAATCTCATAAGTGGATTTCAAGTATAATGATGTATAGCTTCTAGTAGATACATCATAAGATTAAAGGGTTTTTTTTTTGTCTGTAAACATGGAGGCACATTATATTTATTTTCTAGTTGAAAATCAATAGACTGACAGTGATTGCTACAGGGATGTGTATTGGCAGACATTCTATCATTCAATGCTTCAAAACCATTTTCTGAGTTAAAATAGGAAAGAACACTTATGTTTTATATATGACGGAAGCTGTGCTGATGTAATTATCGGTAATTCTTGGATCTTTGATCCCACATATATAAATTAAAATCCTTTCTCGTTTACAAAGTAGGGCTTGGAATTCTAATCATCAAATGATAAAACAAAGTACACGAGGCGTTAAGTCATGGTATTATATACGCCATACATACAAAGACTTCACAAAAAGACCGTATATCTCATTTACCGGTGATAGAGAACAGCCGACGTCATCAATGATTTTATATATGTATGGATCAATGAATGAATTGTAGGCAGTATATCAATGAAAATCTTCGATATCATAGAGTTTGTCCTTGAGCATAATGTGAAACGAGAAACTAAAACTATCATGTAATAACGGAAGCGTATACTAGTATCCCTTTATATAAAGTTATTATGTATGAGGCTTAGAAACTGAGAGAAAGGTCAGGTTTCTCGGACTTTTCCCAAGTATTGTGCTGAATCATCGGTTTATTATATAAAGTTATTATGTATGAGTCTTAGAAACTGAGCGAAAGGTCAGGTTTCTCGGGCTTTTCCCAAGTATTGTGCTGAATCATCGGTTTATTATATAAAGTTATTATGTATGAGTCTTAGAAACTGAGAGAAAGGTGAGGTTTCTCGGACTTTTCCCAAGTATTGCTGTGAATCGTCGGTTATGTTTTATATATTATTAATATGTCATAGTCCTGACATGTCTTCGACGAAGAAGGGGCCGTCGTGGTCGTGATCGTATGGTAGTTGGATTTGCAATTACCTATGCAATCAGTGCCTATCGTTGTGAGTTCGAATACCGATCATGGCGAGGTGTACCCGATACAACATTATGTGATAAAGTTTGTCAGTGACTTGCGACAGGTCGGTGGTTTTCTCAGGATCCTCCGGTTTCCGCCACCAATAAAACTATTCTCCACGATATAACTGAATATTGTTGAAAGTGGTGTTAAACACCATAACCCTAACCTCCCCCAATCACCCTACGATCATGACCACGACGACCCCTGGTAATTTTTGGAGGCCTTTTATATCTGATATAGAATTTAAACTTTTAATCGTCTAAAAGACATGACATATATTATTGGTACTTGGCAATCATCCATTAAGTAACACTATAGAAGTGCACAGCGTGGTTACATGCGATTTCAAAGTGAATTAGGACACTCGTGTCTTGAAAAATCAAAAGGTGGTTGTCACTTTTGAGTTCACATCTTATACTGTTATATGTTATACATTCCAATATATATATATATTAAAGCACAGTCTGATCTGAAATACAATGTATATCTTTCTTATAAGAAACAGGATCTGCTCATCCCCGTTTTTTTGTAGGGTCAATGTTGAGCATCTTTATAGTTTTCTATGTTGTGTGTTTTACTTTGTATTTTTTCGTTCTGTGTCTTGTTCCCAAATGTCGCCCGTGTCTTAGGATCGTCCATGCTTTGAATGCGCCTACGGTTTTCTCTAATGTTTATTTCTTTCTTTCAACATTTCAATGTTAAAAATAAATATTACACTACAAAATGAATCCATGAATGGTAGCATATGGTCTGGGGCTATTGAAACGAAATAAAAAAGAGAAAATACCGCGCGACACCTCATATATATTTTTGCTTTTTGATTGAACAATCACTATATTATACCGTATTTCACACAATATATTCTAGGTTTGTCCATGGACAAAGAAATATAATGAATGAAATAATAGTAATTCTACAGAAATATCACACTACGTTATTCTAGGTAGAAGTACATCCACAACCTTTTGCGTAGCGTACCTTTTTCCATTGTGTCCAATCCCATTTGCAACTTTTATGCAAATAAAATATGTTTAAACTAAAAACCAAAACTCGCATTCAAAAGAATTATACCATATCCTTCGTGTTCCCTTCTAAGCAAACCTGATAATTAGCAGACGACCACTCACACAAATCCTTAGACAATTTCATGTTCTAGTCGTATTGATTTATTTTTATTGTTTTCCATAGAAGCGTTATTTGCTTTGTCAAACAATTAAATTGTTCACAAATCTATTCGTGTAGGAATAAACTTGTACAACGAATTAAAGTACATACACGAGAACCTATTGTGAATCCCCCCTGGGACAGGTTCTTATAACCAGAACACTACCGTACACGTCACCATCGACGTTGTGGGTTCGAATCCCGTTCAGGTGAGGTGTTCTCGATACAACATTATGTGATAAAGTTTGTCAGTGACTTGCGACAGGTCGGTGGTGGCGTTAAAAACAACCCCTCCCCCTTTCGATTTTGGCGAAAGAAATACATGTATGCTGTTTGATAGATTTTGCATGAATTAATATCTCTGACCTCCATATGAAAGTAGATATATATTTCTGAGCCAGACGCGAGGAGATTATGATCTAGTATCATCTCTTGACTGTTGTCGAAAAATGAAGCATTTATTTATTTCTGCCATTCGTTATATTTTTATACTGTATTAATGATAAATGGAACAAACCTGCATATTATCCATCAATTAGTCCTATGATTAGTGAAGTAAAGTACATTTTTGTATCTATTTATAGCTAAAATGATAATAACTTGCGTTAGAGTTACGGTGTTTAACGCCATTTTCAACAAAATGTACTAATAAAAACGTAGATATCAAATTTAGTGCGCATGACGCGTTTCTGCATAACTTGGGGTTAAACAGGAATCAAATGACAATTTATGATATTTCTTCCGTTAATAGGGAAAATACCATAGAGGATACAGAACAGAAAAAGAAAATGATTAGAAATAAAATAAAATCATAAGAAACTAGAGGTAATAGGAACACATTTCACAAATAATACACGACCTCTCTGCACTCATCTTAACATATCAACTATAAAAACACATTTTCTTTAAAGGCATTCCTTTTTTCACTGTTCAAGGTACCAATATTATCTATGGCATGCAAAGCCTTTGGAACCTTGAGGAAGGAAAAAAGATCGGCAAATCATTGTCTTGTGGTCAAACGGTCACAGTGACCTTATTTTTATATGCTTCAGTCAGTCATGTCCTTAAACATTCAGTCCTCAAATACAAAGCAACCGCATCGGTGGTGTAATGGTTATCGTGCTCGCCTCGAGAGCAGTAGACCGTGTGTTCGAGCCTCGGTCAGGTCAAACCAAGACTATATAAAATTGGTATTAGTTGCTTCTCCGCTAAGCACGTAGCATTAAGAGTAAGAGCAAAGATTGGTTGGCTCGGAATCAGAATAATATGTCTGAGTGGAGCGACATGTCTATTCGCGAACTGTTGTTTCAGTGAGCTAGCACTATACAAAAAAACTAAGTCTGTTGGTCTAGAACAAAGCGGACCTCATCATCATCTCATTGCAAATTAACTTGTTCTCGCCATGATATACTAGTAGCTGAAACATTGCTGAGTTGGCATTAAACAACAATCACTCACTCACTCAAATACAAAGCACAAACAGTTTGACTGTGTAACTTACAACTGCCAAAAATAGAAATATCGTTGGTCAAGCTAAATATAATAACCTCAATGTTATACATAACACTCTGCTATGTCCGATTACATGTATATACAAAATACGTCGCGTCGTGGGTCTGAAGACAAACACTTCTGAACCGATCAAAATACAGAAAGACAGAAAGACGTCCTTTGCAATTGTGAAACCATTATGCTCTCACTTATCTCATCTTCTTGGAGGTATAAAAGAAAAGAAAGTTTAAACAGTGATTGTCAACAATTCCACCAATATCAATAAAACTAACAATAACTGAACACAAAAAAGAATACACCATATAACGTTGGAAATATAGGTCATGGATTGGGACAGGCACAAAAATGTGACGGTGTTCAAACAGATAATGGTTTCCCAACCGTCACCTCTCGGATAGCTGTCTTGTTGACAAAGAATATATTGAATAATTTGGTTTTTAGAAAGAACTACAGTATTGTAGTACACAAGTACTAAAACGTGGGAGATCACATTCATCATATCTTCTATTATTTTACGGATTGATAAACAACTACACCAAAACCACAAAAAAGATTATATGTGTAATACGAACGTTTCATATAGGTGTGTGGAAACCAGAATCATTGTTTATGTTTAATAATCACGGTATTCACCATGTAAACATGTCATTAATATTGATCTCAACGGGAATAAAAAATCATGGTTATACGGGGGTTTGGATTTTTAAATATTAGAGAAATTTTTTCTTCGTTTTTAACCAAGATCTGATATGGATAATCGTCATCACTATGAATACACACCTGTCACATGTATATTATTTGTTGACAAATGTGTGTAAGTACTACGCTACTAAGGTGAAAACACTTACATATGTATGATGCATTGAAACATGATTCAATTACATTATACATATATTTTTTGGGGTGAATTTACGCCTTTCACAATCAAGTGGTTTAATGTAATGTAATGTAATGTGTGGGTAAAATTATTTCCTTTTAATTCTAGCATTAAATTAACTTTAAAATTTGTTCTTAACGCGTCTTTGGATGAAAAATCTTCCATGATATTAAATGATGATATTTTAGAAATGTACCTACTTAAATTCGAGAAAGTTTTATAAACCCTCATGCATACATTGTAGATAAACAGCATTATAGTGTTGGTGCCACAGTAAAATCCGTCCGGTGTGAAATTGGTCCAACCTGAATAAAATTGCTAGTGAAATAAGTCCTGGTGTGTGAAATTGGCCCAGACGGAATAAACTAACAAGTAAAATATGTCCTGTTGTGAAATTGGTCCGAAAAAAATAAAATGTCTAGTAACATAAATCCTAGTTTGAAATTGGTCCGGAGAGGAATAAACTATCTTGTAAAATAATTCGATGGACCATATTTATTAAAAAAAATTTATTTCAAGTAGGAAATTTTCCGAATAGACCTTTAAACCCTGGACAATTTATAACCTTGGATTTTTTGTTTAGAAATGTTGGTCCATCCGGAGTTATTTTACTAGGACCAAATTATCATTTACAGTGGAACATTTTGTTGTTTTCGGTTTTGTATTTAACTGTTTTTTAACAGATTAAATTGGAACACCACTAAACATATCAAATACAAATGCTGTGGTACCTTTAGACCATAGTTGGTAATCATGAACTGTATTGATACTATATATATATACATATTTCATAAATTTACAGAAATTAAGAATTTAAACTGAAGTTTTGTTTGATATTTGAATTACAACATTGTAAAAGAACATGACTCCTGATGTTTTGTATCTATGTGCATGGATTAATCCTGGTGCAAATGTATCTTTGCATGCGTTGTGACTGCTGGAAAGGTATCTTTGTATGTTATGAACAGAAAGTTTAATTGCTGCAAAGGTATCTTTGCATTCTCTATTCCTAATGCAAAGGTTTCTTTTTTATGCGTTAATCATGCCTCAAAAGTAACTTTGAATGCGTTATTACTACGCGTTTGTATATATAGATTATTACATGGCATTTTTCATATCATACCCTTTATCATCCCTAGGTCATGATATCATCCCGAGAGCCGATAGACTCAAGGGATGATATATAAACGAGGGCTGATAAAGGGTATGATATGAAAAATGACACGTTATGATATGTTTATCATATACTTCAACAGAGGAAATAATTGATTTGTACCAAAATGTTTTGTCATTTTTGGCTAGAATTAAATACGTGGCTATAGAACAAGAAATTTATTGTTTTAATAATTAAATCCAATAAATGCATTTTTGCTAGCACTTTCAATATCATAAGAGAGGAAATTGGCAGCTAATAATTTTCTGTACAAATATTTAATAAAACAGTTTAGTTCGCCATGCATGTAAACACAGTTTTCCGAAAATTCACGAAGTGAACTTACGAACATTGACGGAAAGGCATGTAATAACATTCCGGAAGCAGTTAATAAACTTGCTTTATCAGTCCGCTTGAGTCATTCTTGTGAAACTGGGTGAAATAAACACGACTGCTCTTATTAGTCTAAACAAAATTCAAATAGTTATCACAGGGTAAAATTTTAGCTATATTATCTACAAGTATATGATAAACGTTTATATTGCTGGTATCGTATCTTTGCATGCGTTCATCCTGATGCAAGCATATCTTTATTTGTGTTTAAATGTTTATTGCTGCAAACGCATCCTTCCATGTGTTAATACTGCTGCACAAATAAATGCTATTAAATTTATCTTGCTGTGCATGCGTTAACGTATTCTTGTACGCATTAATCTTGATGCAAATGTATCTTTGTATGCGCTTCTATTGCTGGTAATGTATCTTTTTATGCACTAATATTTGTGTTTTTGTTTTTGTGTTTTGTTGTTGTTGTTATTGTGGTATGTGTTAATATTGTTATTATTTTATCTTTGTATGTGTTTATACTGCTACAAACATTTGTCAGTATACGTTTTCTCAGCTATTGTCAACCAGTGTTATACATTTATGTCGAAGTTATCTTTCAAAATTATCACAATCTTTGTTCGATTTCAAATATATTTTCAATTCATATTCATTCTATTATATTTATGCCATTATTTCAACTATGCAATAAAAACATAATTATATGATTGTATTTTTTTCCTTCAAACACTGACTATTTGGTGAAAATGTTATTGAACTTCTAAGATATTACAAATTCTAATATGACGGTCTATATATCGTCAACCAGTATATGTCGGTATATATCTACCTTTAGCACCTGCGCACTCAAATTATCGATTGGAAACAAAAAAACATAATATAAAAAGTTTCTGTAATGAATAAAAGCCTACAAGGCCGTTTCCGTGAGGTCATACACAACAACTACACATTATATTACTTTGTTTACATGTATACACAAATATGCGATGAAAACGCACTCATCTGGGGTTTTCCCCGACGGATGTTCCGGCCACCTCCCACGTGAAATGTTGACGACGTAAACAACCAATATTCGTATTCATATGTGAAGGGGGCTAAACGAAACAGCCGTTGTGTGGCGGATTCTAAGGTCGCCTAGTGTCATAAAAATTACCATATTTGTCATATTAGAAAAGAAATAATTCATGGCAGCCGTAGATTTGTGTACATTTAACCATGGGTTGGGCATTCATATTCGTATTTTATCCCTCGCTAGCGCTCGGGAAAAAATAATCGAATATAAATGCCCAACCCATGGTTAAATGAGCACAAATCTACGGCTGCCATGAATTATTTCTTAAATATTCTCCAGATAATCAAATAAAAACTCCGGCAGATGAAACTAACAATCTGATAAATGTCAAAATAATCATGACACAAAACTTCATTAAAGTGCATACTCTTTTAACGACCTTCCAGTTATGAAAATGTCAAGGGCGCCTTTTTTTTTTTATCAAAATCACAAAACAAATAAGAAATTATTTATTTTTTGATAGAATATCGGTTTCCTAGTTGTGAAGTCGTTAGGGAATGGGACAAGATAATGATGAAACTGATATATAATCGATTGCAGCGGGCCATCCTTTAACATCTACTGACGTAAGACATGGCAATCTAACACTCTAACTCTATTACGAAGTTACAGCTGAAGTTGTACTCTAGGATCATTAAATTAGACAGCATACTTAACCACAAGCCAAGAAAATCCTAAAAATTTCCGCGTTATTTAGTTTTATTAATCCTCTGGGATTTTCATCGCTGCAAACGAAATAATTAACAGACAACATGTCAATATCAGTTATACATTATGTGTACTTTGTTCTCTGTTTTTACACATATTGTTTACCCAAGTGAATTTCACTTTCTTACAAATAAATAACAACAACTAAAATTGTCTTCCGGCATTTCTATGTCTCGCTATACTATTGTTTATTAGCTTTATTGATGCTGTCCTAGATGAAATATTATTCAACACTTCACCTTTATATAGTGCATATAACTGAATTGGTTTTTTTTAATCCTTAATTTATCAGTAAAATACGACAATAGTCCCTTTACATCTGTGACAATATACTTAATAAATAATAATAATCGTTAAGGTTAGAGTTATGTTATGATGTTTAACGCCACTTTCAACAATATTTCAGTTATATCGTGGCGGTCAGTTTTCTTGGTGGAGGAAACCGGAGTACTCGGAGAAAACCACCGACCTGTCGCAAGTCACTGGCAAACTTTATCATATAATGTTGTATCGAGTACACCTCGCCTGAACGGGATTTGAACTTACAATGTTAGTGGTGATAGGCACTGATTGCATAGGTGGTTGTAAAATTAACTATCATACGATCACGACGGCCCCTATTAATCGTTAAAGAGCTAGTTGTTCAAGAACAGTTGCAAGGTATTCCCCCACAACATAGTTCGTCAAAGTTGTTTCCTCATGACCCCCCTTTAAGCTTTCTGCATAAATTACACCAATCTTGCCTCTTTCTACGATTTTGATATTTGATTTTGGAATTGTTCCGAAAATATGGTATTTTTTGTTTTTCATTTAATTACCACTTCCGGTCAGAAGTTTATCGTGTGATAGTTGATGCAACACTATATGGTTGCTAGATACGATAATCAATCACACATTGTACATAGTGATAACTTATTTTCTCCTGATTCCAAAAATATAAGTTTGTTATGGGCTTTTTTTTACCTCCGGTATCGGCCAATATCACTTTATGTCAGAAAAATATTTGACAGTCCGTGATCCCCCGATTCCAAAAATATATGGTTTCAAGGTTATTTTTCTCACTTCCGGTTACCAAAGATGTCGCTTCCGTTTGAAAATAAAATTGATAGTCCCCGCTCTCCTGATTCGAAAAATATAAAGTTACTAGGAAAACATGCATGAGTTAACATAAGCATCATATGTGAACTATAGAAATAGTTAACCAAATTATTTTCCTGTGACCTTTTCCTGCATTATAAGCGTCGTTCCTTTACTTTAATTTGTTGTCCATCTGTGAAGTTCGATAGTCTCTAAAGTTCATTTACATCCATATTCTTACTTATAATTTGACTTGTTGTCTTGTAACATTTCTGCCTTCTGCTTCTGCATTTAAAGGACAATCAACTATGGCAATAATTCTAGTTTTATTGGTCGATGACACTTTCACTAGAAACAATTGTTCTGTAAATTAATCTAAAGTAAATGTATTTGATTTATGCCGTGGATGTAAATGTCATTAATTTACTCGTCAGGGTTATCCACTCCCGTATATCAATGTATTGATTAAAGGTGCGGGACTTAGATGACAAAGTTTTAATAATCAGAGGTCATGACTGTGTGAACATGTACTTTAACATGCACATGAATCCAAAACTATAAGGTTGATAGGGACTTTATTTTTACTTCCGGTATCAGCCAATATCACTTTATGTCAGAAAAATATAGCATTTGACAGTCCACATTTCCAACAAATATATGGTTTCTATGGTATATTTCTCACTTCCGGCTACCAAAAATGTCGCTTCAGTTAGAAAAAAATTTGATAGGCCCCGCTCTCCTTATTAAAAAAATACAAAGTTACAAGGAAAACATGCTTGTATTAACATAAACATCATATGTGAACTAGAGAAATAGTTAACCCATGTTTTTCCTGTGATCTTTTTCCTGCATTGCATAAGCGCGTTCCATTGCTCTAATCTGTGTCCATCTGTGAAGTTCGATAGTCTTTAAAGTTCATTTACATCCATATTCTTACTTATAATTTGACTTTTTATTCTTGTGATTTTTTTTTATTTCCGATACCGAAAATTCAAATATTTTAAAGGACAATCAACTATGGCAATACTTATTGTTTTATTGGTCGATGACACTTTCACTAGAAACAATTGTTCTGTAATTTAATCTATGTCGTGGATGTAAATGTCATTAATTTACTACTTACGGTTATCCACTCCCGTATATCAATGTATTGATTAAAGGTGCGGGACTTCAAGGTGACAAAGTTTTAATAATTAGAGGTCATGAATGTGTGAACATGTACTTTAACATGCACATGAATCACAACGACCAGAGGTCATGACTGTATGTAAATGTACGCTAGCATGTACATATTTGCATTCAGTCTGAATCAAAAATTGTTTTTGGATAGATCACTCAAATCGTCATTATTTTAGGATGTTTTATGACCCGGTCAGCCCTTTCACCATCATACGCTGACATATATACCTGCCAAATGTAGGGCGTTCATACTATGGTCCTTCTATAGATACAAATCAAGTGAGCGAGTGATTGTTGTTTATGGCAAGTGAGCACTATTTCAGCTATATCACGGTGGGAACAAGTTACATTTCGATAATATGATGATGATAATGTTTATATCCACTTTGTACTAGACCAACACGCTTAGTTGGATTTTTATAGTGCTAGCTCGGTGAAACAATAGTCTGGATAGATATGTCGCTCCATTCGGACATATTATCATGAAGCTGAACAAATCAGTATTTGCTCTTACGCCTTAATCATGCGTGGTTAAGGAAGAAGTAGCCCATACCAATTTTATAGTTGTGAGTTTGACCCGAACGAGGATAGAACCCACGATCTACCACACTGGAGGCGAGCAGACTATCTATTACAATATCGATCCGATCATATGAAAGTACAATATGCAATAGTTAAATAATATATTTGTGAAAATGTTTAACATTGTGTTTAAAAGTGTTGTATGCATTCTTGCAGAAGTAAGAATTCTACGACGGTAATAGTGTGAAACGCTGCTTGGTCCATGTTGGGTCTTCTTCTTCTACCAATGAAGTTGATCCCTCAATGATCCTGAGTATTATCGAACTTGTGTTATGTACATTCGCCGACAAGGATGTGTTTAAAAACACTTCTCAAAAATGTAATATATACAGCTAAAACTATGACGTGAATGTCTACATATGAGCCAACTCCACCTTGAACAGCCAACCAAATAAGATCTCAGTTCCCAAACTTTATTACTATGGCCCTAGAAAGTAAAACGTCATTTTAACACAACTTAGATGTAGAGCTTCTTTCATCAACCATGATCTATACAAAGTAAATATCTTATCTAGCCCAGCTTGTAGCTGCGGTGCACCTCAAGAAGATGCGAACCACTCCTTGTTTGTTTGTACTAAATATTCTGAAATAAGAAACGATCTGTTTCTCAGCATAAGCAATTTGTCTCAATTGATCAATACTTCACTACTCACATCAGGAAGTGAAATTTTAAGTTATGCAGATAATTGTCTTATTTTTTATTAAGTGTTTCGATATATAAAAAGGTCTAAACGATTTCTAATCGTTTAAATGTACTAACCATACACCATCCAGCACCCAAACACACTCACAAACATTTTCCTCATTTCTTTTTATTCTTTGATTATTTTCAGCTTTGTCTGTTATATGTTAAAATTGTATTTTACTTGTTTTCGTGCGCATTCTCAACATAATGTAATGATAATTGTTTATATATTTATATGAGAAGACTCCATAAGTTGGTAAAACTTGTGTCTGATCCTCTGTATCATTGATCAAATAAAAGAATTATAAACTAAACTCTCCACCTTGAACGCTTCAGGTGTCGGAAAACTTATTAACACTGCTGGCAAGTTATTCCATGTTCGGATTGCTGAAGGGAAGTATGAGTTTTGGTGGCTCTGTATTCTGGAGAATGGTATTTTAAATTTTTGGTCATGACCTCTTTTTGTTCTGGTGGTTGCAGGAGTAAGGTACATTTGCGATGATATGGCAATAAGGTGGTGGACTACCCTGTACATCATTACCATTTTTGTGTTGGTTCTTCTTTGTTGTAGAGTTTGACATTTTAGTTCCTTTAACATAGATGTAACGAACCATGGATTCGGTCCATGGACATCTACTAACAACTAGTTAACACCGTGAGTGTGAGACCACGTGGTATACAAAAACGTTAATAACACCTCTTATCATAATCATCGTCATTGTAGGCATTATGTTGTACATAGCAATACAGTGACCCAGTTACCTCAATATGTATTTATTTTTAACCTTTGCCGGTGGCCATCATCTCAGTTGTTAAACTTATCTATAGCTGAAAGTCATATTTGTGACAATGCACGCTATTGTGAGAGAAGCAAAGTCTTTAAATAAGGTGTTGATTACTTGCCCTTGGTCAAATGTAAGTTGGTTAATTGGTATTTATGTACATTGAACTGGATATACCGATAATATACTTTCATATCCAGGACAATTCTTCTATATCTAGAAAAATGTAGCGTCATGCAACAAGCAAATATACAATTTGCTTTCAGCACACCTCCAATAACTGTTATTCCGAAAAGCAGCACAAATTTACCACGACCATGTGTAATGTCGATTTGATTTTATTGTACTCTGTTATAGCGCCCCGGGAATATGGTTTGGCTTATGATGTTTAATTCCACTTTCAACAATATTTCAGTTATATCGTAGAGGTCAGTTTTATTGGTGGAGGAAACCGGAGAAAACCACCGACATGTCGCAAGTCACTGACAAACTTTATCACCTACGCCGTGAGAGAGATCTTACACGACAGAATGATATTAACGAGTTTCTAAACCATATTTTAGTCTTGTCGTTGTTGGTCAACATGAGAATACAATAACCCGAACTATTTTTGGAACTAACTTTGTAACGATTTGTCTACTGAAATGGAAAAAAATGTCAGGAGTTGACAATAAAATGCATATGATATTTGAAATAACTTCTTCTTGTCCATTTAATCTTCAAAGGATATCCATTTCTATATTACTCTTAGTCACTTTCCAAAGGTTATCGCGCGAATATTGGTGAATATTGTCCAACACTCGTGCCGTTAATATTCAACGAGGGACAATATTTATCAATATTCGGACAATAACCTTTTTATTTTACAACAGAACAGTAAAATGATGAGCGCATTATATTAAGATATTGATGAATCGGAAATGTACGATTGATAAATCGGCAATTTCCGTGATGATATGACCGATGAACTTGACGGTTCGTGTGGTCTATTTGTCATCACTCGGTTGCCGTATTATACATGTCAATGGGATTTTTTTACACGTTTAACACGACGATCATAGAAATCTGGGAAACAAACAAAATGCCACATGTTCATTTCGACTGTATTTTGGTAGAGTTTTGTTGGTGTTGTTAGAACTGTTGACCATCGCTGTATAAAGTTTCTTTTCATTATGAAACATCTTGCAAACAAAATTTCTTAAAAGATAAAACAATAGGGACATTTATTTAATTAATCATTACAAGGCAATTAAGGGTTACACTCATCATGTTTATGTTACTTGAAAGTTTGTATCCTTCTCGACCACAGTAAACTACCAAAAACACTATAAGAAGAATACTAGCTAACATTTCTCCTGTACGTAGAATTATTAGATTTCCTAAATAAGAATAATTGTTACGTCAGATTAAATAATGAATACGATATATTCTAATGAATACTTGGTGATGTTCACAGGAAGTGATCGGTTTATAGCCTCCTTATTTACACGG
Source organism: Bathymodiolus brooksi (assembly GCA_963680875.1). Classification (NCBI taxonomy): domain Eukaryota; kingdom Metazoa; phylum Mollusca; class Bivalvia; order Mytilida; family Modiolidae; genus Bathymodiolus; species Bathymodiolus brooksi. Next base: position 64,873,616 of record OY804575.1, read on the forward strand.
AATCCTCCTACTTCCCGCTATTTTTGCAGCAAACTGAGAAAACAAATTAACACTTTTGAGATATAGTAATGAATGAAGTGATTACGCACTGCCAATGATCTAAATGTATGCCTTCCTCGCGTAGTTTTCGAATTAGCAACAAATGTGGTTTTAATGAAATTCTATGTTATTCACAAATGAACCAATCATAAAAAGGCGAACAAACACGTAAACTTCCGGTTGGTACATTGACGCACATCTTCCACATGTAGTTAGCGATACCAAGGACACAAATATCACCGGAAATCACCGAGTGCGAGGAACTTTGTATTGAATCTAAAGCCGATCCAATATTAGCCGCCTCCTACTATTGTACCTACTATTCAGCCAGTGAGTGAGTGATTGCTGTGTAACGCAAAGTGAGCAATGTTTCAATTATATCATGGCGAGAACAAGTTGCATTTCGAAGAGATGATGACGTTGCCAACGTTGTACTAGGTTAGCATGCTTAGTTGGATTTCAATAGTCCTAACGCACTGAAACAACAGTCCGTGGATAGATACGTTGATCCACTCGGACGAAGTATCCGGATTCCGAGCCAAACCAGTCTCCTCTATTACACATAAATACTACGCGCATGACGGAGAAGCAGCAAAAATCAATATAATGTCTTTGGTTTTGGGGGACCCACGGATAGCACCCACGATCGATCTACACGCACTCTAGGCAAGCACGCCAAACCATTTCACCATAGATACGGCTTGCCAAATAGTTATGTCTCATTGCATACAATTGATCAAAGTATGAGCGGATTTGGTAACCCGTTTTTTAATTCTGATGAGCCATGGTGTATTTAGGAAACGCTATATTGAAATGCTATGTTTAACAACTTTCCTTAACAAAATTGACGTTAAAATAAATCGCACTAAGTTCAACATTAACCAGAGAAGATTAATGTCATATTTTACATCTAATAAAGGTTAATTACACAAGAGAGATCCTTTTCCTTAGACCGTTTCTTGTTCGTTTTTCACGTTTGCTTCCTTATTATACCTGACAGTTTTATTAGCCAATGGAATTTGTTTTATATGTTTTTCCTGTATTTGTTGGTTGTTTCTTTAACTGTAAGAAGATCAGTTTCAAGAAGACTCACTAATAATTTCCTTATATAAATGGCAATCCCTACAAATCAATATTTAACCATCCTTGTCGTTTCGTTGTATTTCCATAGTAACAGATTCTAAAATATAATTGCTGTCTTTGAGACACTTGTTTTGCTTCTGTTAAAGTTAATTACAAGTCATTGTCAACCCCATCTTCTATATCTCCGGGTGATCTGAACGTGTTTGACATTCTATGGCGTCAATCCTTTAAGCCCAAGTCACAGTATCATTTATTACACATTTGGTTAGGAGACATGGCGTGATATTATATCAGAAATATTACAGATACGTCATTTTAATAGTGCAGGATTATCGGAAATATGTTATAGAAATGACCCACAATGCTAGAAATAAACGAAAGCAAATAATACAATGCATACATATTTCTTCTCAAACTGTATAAATAGTAACGGAAACAAATGCTTGAAATGAAGATTTCTGTAACAGATTATGCAACACATTGTACATTTATTCAAGATATTAATCCATTTTGAGTTTCATATTTAAGTGTATTTTGTTATTCGCGTCGCCATCAAACCATTACGCGCTTCGTATAATTGAAAATCCGTCACCAAAAGTTTAGTTTGGTCGTTGTTCACATATGTAGTACGAGCTTATTTTTTAATATATTTCTTGGATTTAAACAGAGATAAAGCAAATTTTATAATTCTCTATTTTGAAATAATAAACAATTCATATAGAATTTTAAATATACAATGTATGTTTAAGCTAAAATATTAGAATTTGTGACTAAAATGTAGGTGTATTCGTATTCATTTTTCCTTCGTGTAAAGATATATTTTATCTCGTCATATTTGGAATCGGGTTAGGGGTTCTGGTGTTTAGCACCATTTTCAACAATATTTTAGCTATATCGTGGCGATCAGTGTTTATTGGTGGAGGAAACCGGAGTATCAGGAGAAAACCACCGACTTGTCGCAAGTCACTGACAAACTTTATCACATAATCTCAGTACACCTAGCCTGAACGGGATTCGAATTCACAACGTTAGTGATGATAGACAGATTACATAGGTAGCTATAAATCCAACTACCATGCGATCACGACGGTACCTTATTTGGAATCGGGATACAAATATAATTGTATCTGACATAATTACATTTTTTTATGATTATTACGTCCTGTAAATAGTCTAGAGACTTATTACCACATATCTATTTCTTATTAAGACTTCCAAACGAATAGCACAATATAGCTGAAATTCTGTTAAAATTGGCGCTAAACACCAATCAATCAATCAATCAATCAAAAAATCCAAGCGAATTTGGCAGATCTATTGTTTTTACTCAGTTTCTTCTTTTAGAATATTCTTTTTTTTTCTGTCTTTCTACCTCCGTTATGAACTTGTCGGAAGCAACCCAAGGAGAGCTGAAGTCATATGACTTTTACTTACCTTTGATGGAATGCCACTGTTGCCATAGTAACCAATCAAATGCTAATATACAAAAATGAACCTGGCGTAGTAACCGCTGAACAGACCTTCATGAAACTTCATAGGAATTAATTAGACCAAGTAGAATCAGTTGTACAAATTTTGGAGTCGTTGCTATGGAAATACAAACGGACGGAGTTTTGAAATCTTTACCTTTTTTTCCACCGCACATTTGCATTAAATGGAGAGGGGAAAAGGGTGACAATAGGAAATTTGAATTGCTACTGGAAAAATAAAATATAATGGATCTTGCCTTGCAACAGGCCAACAACGAACAGTCCTATTTTTATAAACCGAGGTTCCTGTGGGGTTTTTCAGTTAAATCCGCTTATATACAGTGATGTTATATTATTGTTGATTGGAAGATTAATAAAATATACATGTAATTACTAACACCGGAAACAGTGTCGGATTACGGAAGTGACGGCTTTTGTTTTCCACACTCATTAAGATTGTTTTTAACTAAGAATGTAAAAGAAATATCTTGGGACCAGAAATATCGAATATCGCAGGATGTCAAGATACTCAGGAGGTGTCTGATTACACAAGTAGCTTTGTAATTGTGTGCAGACTTAATATGTAAGACTGCAACCATTGTGTTGTGGTCATTTAACGTTCAGACTTTCCTATTGCTAAAAATAGAATGTTATACTAGACCCTTTGTCATCTTGATCAATAACATTACATCTTAAGATGAGTGATTTACCACAAAACAGGATCTGTGTGGTTTCTGTTATCAACTATTTTAAGTGTAAGTTATATTTAAAATCACATGCAAGACGTGAACATTAATTTGGTCTTGTTTCATGATAACCTTAAAACGAAACGTGCACATGATGTGGTAAAACCGAAACTAAGGACAAATATTTCGAACAACATCATGATTCTCCAATATAGCTTGAACATTATGACGAATCTACAAACCATGTCACTGTGTTTCTATGGATTACAAGTTTATGGAACTTTTCCCTCTTACATAGATGTTTTATTTCCTCTGTCACTGAGAAGACTCCTACCGGGCTTGACAATAAGTACATGGCGGATGTCTGATGGGAAACAGGAACTGATTACCCTTCCGGAGCACATGTGTTCACATCCGGTATTTTGATGGGTCCTTGTTGCTCATCATTTTAGTTTTCTGTGTTGTGTTTTTGTTGTTGCTTTCTTTGTCTTTGTTCTATGTCTTGTGTCCATTGTTTCCTGTGTCTCTGTATTGTTCATTCCCAATGGTTGCCCCTTTCATCATGGTTGTCGTCTTTCTGGAGCACTCATTCTTTGAAGTTAAATTGTTGAATGGATGTGCAGAGAATAATTAAACTGGTAATATTTATGCTAAAATTAAACTGGATTTTCTGGGTTTGTCTTAAAATATTTAATACAAATTTTCAAATAGAATTTAGTTTAAAATTGCGTCATTAAAATGAATATGGATTAACCAAAGGCTTAAAGACTTCATTTGAAATAAATAAACTGACATATTTGCATTGTGCTAAAAGTAAGAATGTGATATTTAATATTGTCTGTAATTGAAAGCAGACGTAAGTGATACTACATTTGAAATAAAGTCTCAACTAATAACTAATAAAGGGCGAAATCATGTAGGGCATCATATTTGAAATACATTTAATTCCTGCATACCTTTTAAATTTCGTATTTATTTAAAGGGATAGTTTTGGATTGTTCTCTTGTCACTTTTTTACAATGAAACGTCAGCTTAGACATAATATTTTTTACGACGCGTTTCGGTTGAAAATCTCGCTGTCATCTCTAATTAGGCATGATATACATTGTATGGTTATTGATCCCGATAAATCATGATGACGTAAGGTGGATGGAGAAGTTATTGTGTTTAACGCCACTGTCAACAATATTTCAGTTATATCGTGGCGGTCGGTTTTATTGGTGGAGGAAACCGGAGTACCCGGAGAAAACCACCGACCCGCCACAAGTCACTGACAAACTTTATCATATAATGTTGTATCGAGTACACTTCGCCATGAGCGATATTCGAACTCACAACGTTAGAAGTGATAGGCACTGATTACATAGGTAGTTATAAATCCAACTACCATACGATAACGACGGCCCCGGATGAAGAGATAAGAACGGGTATTTATAAATATGAAAAACAACTTTATGAATGTTTACACCTAATCCTGTAGGAATACAAGTATATTTGGAAGGAATATAATTATATGCACGGAGTACGGAATGTTGTTCTTTGTTTTTAACTCTTGATCAATCTAAGAACCACATGAACTTCCTTTAATTCCAGCCAATGGTCTCGGGGCATGCTGGCCAGTGTTTTTTGTTTTGTTTTTCTTCGCCTTGTGTTGCCACTTTCTCTGGATTGTCCTTTTTTTTTATTGCCCCTTCGGTATTCTCTAACGTTTATTTCTTATTTTATTATATCTTAATAAAACATTTTTCTGTCTCTTTTTCAAGTCGAATCTGTTAAATTTGTCGTCCAGCCGACTGAGTAGTTTTATTACATCAATCGTCATTTTGGTTACGACGTCAAACTTTGATATGAAGGAGTGGTTTTAAATTACACTTCAATTAAACCAGAAAACTGTTACTCAGTAATACACACCTCGGTCATTTTGCGTACCATTAAACATGCATAGTGATTTAGTGATTTATACGAGACATATTCATGGATATGGTACATAATATTGTGTGTATCGCTAGAAGAGAACATTATCTTTCAAACTGTTTGAAAAGTATCTCAGTACTTCAATTAACACTGAAACCACAGGCACTCGTATTATGTTTTAGCCTTTGTATTGTCTGTTCTTCTATCATTTACGGCTTTCGATTACCTCTTTGGTATATTCAAAGTTTTCTTTGTACAAATCTAAATCTTCATGTCACAAGGACGGATGCTACAACACAAATATATCAAGGCCGTAGCCAGGAGGGGCGGGGGGTGGGGTGCAAAAAGTGACATTCAATAGATAACACACTTACAGTTGTAAATTTAAGTACTGCATCAAAAAGGATATAACAATTTTCTTGCATTTTGATCAATTTTTTCCTTTGATCATACTGTTTGTAAAATGCTAAAACCTCAGAGCTTCCGGGGGGCTTCACCCTCGCCTTTTAGTTGTGCACCCCCCTTTTAGAAAACCTGGCTACGGCCCTGATATTTCACAATTTTTGCTGCTTCTTCATGAGAAAATTTTCTCTGCTTCATTTCCTCGTTTAATTACTCCGTTGGAGAATACCAGCTTCATTTGTACAAATCTGATAACTGTTCCCGCTAAATTTGGTTTAATTTGGTTGAGCAGTTTTGCAGAAGATTAAAATTAAAAACAGTTAATGGATAACGACGAATAGAAGACGGACGCCAATTAATAAAAAAAAAGTTCACATAACCTTTGTCATGGTGAGCTAAAAAGAAGAAAAAAACAAACAAACGGAGGGTCCAGAAGTTCAATACCAAGTGACACAAACCTATCATACACTGAAACGTTTCAAAGTATATATGACACTCGATGAATGAGTGTTACTATAAATAAACAACGGTTTGGTGTCACGTACATGTGCATGTAAAATGAAATTCGGCCGTCATCGAGTTCCTTTTTTTTTTTGGAATATCAACATCCTAAAGTAATAATTTTTTGATTAGAAAACGGAAAAATCTAAATATTTCGTAAAGCGTAGATTTTTTTTTAACGCATCCAACGAGAGTTTTGTCAGGAATTTTACTACCATTTTGGAATTGTATAAATATTTACGGTTGAATTATTCTGAAGGCCCTGCTCATCTGAAAAATTACCAATTTTTGGCGTTATTTTGGTCTTTATTTCAGGCTAAGTTCTTCAAAATAGGCCAAGTTTGCTCGTTAAATGTGACAGCCAACTCACCGTGGACGTAATCCCATATAACAATAGGAACGACGGTGGTCCCGCAGCTGGTCTATTGTCTCTCGTCGAAGTGCCGGAGAAGGCTATTGTTCCCTTCATGGTTAATGCATTTGACTACGTGACATTTATACACATGCTTACCTGAGATTTACCTCGAAAATTTTGAAAAAAACTTGAAATCATAAATTTCCATAATTACTGATTTTTAATTTGACCAAGCTATTTCAATCTTTCTGAAATAATTCGAAAAAGAACGGTCTTTTCTGCTAATAAATTCACTGAAGTTAGACATAGAGTACACAATTATTGGATATGAAGAAAATTTTATAGGTAAAAACGTTATGTACAATCTGTCATTTACAACCGGTATACCCGTTCAATATGTAATCATGTTGGACTGGATTCAGCTTTCCTCGTCGCTGGACTCGTCGTCATCAAAATCAATTATTATTGGGGGAATCTCACTCCTATCAATGAAATTCTCTTTCCCATACTCCTTTTCTATTTTTAATACATGGTCTTCTGCCTTCGCCCAAACTTCCTTTGTAATTCTGCCAAACCCCCCATAAACAAGTTCTTTCACATCCTTCAAACGAAAAGTTGTATTGTTTTCTGCAACAAACCCTTTAACCTGTGCCCAAATAAGTTCTATGGGGTTCAATTCGCAATGGCGAACAGGGGTTCTTAGAACTTCGTGACCGTGTAGGTTGGCAATTTTATCAGTTTTAAAAACGGAAAGGAGTTTCTTAAATTTGATTTTTTCATAAAGTTGTTTTTTAGTTTCAAGGGGCTGAAAAGGAATGTTGTGTTTTGAAAGATAATCTTGTAAGACAGCTTTTCTCTGATTAAAGTTTGGCACAACAGTTTCTTCAGTCTTGATGTTGTGATAACTGGCATTATCTAAAACGATAACACTTGGGCTTTTTAATGCTGGCATAAGCTGATTTTCGAACCAGTTTAGAAAGATGGGCCCGTTCATTTCTTGGTGATAATCCCCATCTTTAGCTTTGGCAAGAAAAAACAAATCACATCAATCAATCAAACCCTCCTCACGATTACCAGCGTGCAAAACTATCAACCTTTTACCTTTTCCTGAAGGGATCTTTGGGGCATCAGAACCATCAACTGGTAACCACATGTAGTCAGTGGCATGATTCTGATTAACCCAGGTCTCATCCAAATATACAATTTCATACCCATCCTCTCGAAACTTCCTGATTTTTCGGAGGTAATTACACCGATCATTTATTACTGACCTCTGATCATATAAAAGCCTCCTATTATCGCCGGATTTTTTGTACTTATAACCAAGATCTAATAAAGTTAAAGTAAGCGTTGATTTCGAGATTTTAATTGTATCTTCAATTTTTTTCATAATTTTTGAGACTGTTGGGGCAATTTTCCTGTTGTACATGCTATGAACGGTCCGTTTAATAACGCAACGGTCAAAATCATCAAGAGTTTTCTTTCTTTCTTTCGGTCTGTTGGATTCAGGAGGACTTTTACCGTTTACAACTCTATACACAGAACTGTAAGATATGCCAGCAGCCTTGCATGTTCTTTTAATCAAATTATCTGGGGAATAAAATGGTCTTCCCCTGGCCTTCTCAAGCTGAAAAAACTTGAATAGATTTAACACAATGTTTTTACAATCTTTTGACAAGTCCTTTGTTTTACCCATTCTTGCGATGTTTATATACATGTTAAGATGTCAAAAAATAGGTTTATGAAGAAATTTTATGTGAACTTTTAGAAAGATTTTAAAGTTTAAAAATGGAGTGTCAAAAAATGCCTGTACACGTGTCTCTGTCTCTATCAAGGTAAGATTTACCTGGCTGCTACCTCTAGTTAGTTTACTCCCACCTCTATTTTGGCGGTAAAAATCGGGGAAAATGTCAAATTTCAGATGAGTGCAGCAATAATGAAAGGTTATTGTTAGATGAAATGCATATTTTAAAAATGGTAGTAAAATTCTGCACAAAACTCTCGTTTACTGTGTTTTAAAAAAATGTATTGTTTTCGAGAAAACTCAAATTTTCCGTTTTCTAATCAAAAAATTATTACTTTAGTCTTTACTTATGATCTGGAGAAAAAAAAAATCATAAACTCGTCAATGCTATCATAAGACGCTGCAGGTCATTAAAGAAAATTATATTTGTTTTTTTGTTTATCAATTCTAATTCATTTCAATCTGTTTATATATACAATCAACCCAATAGATGAAGATGAAAATAACACATTACATGTTCATTTCTTGTCACTCATCCAAGATCACTGTAAGCTTACAGATATAAAACTGTAGCTTAATAAACGGAAGTAGACGAGATTACAAACACTTCTATCCTCCTTCTAATAAAATCTTACGTCATTTTAAACTTAATTTCACAAATCTACTAAAAACTGTCAACGTCATCACATGCTGAATGACGAAAACTGTGGTAGTTTGAAACAACGTAGAGGGAATTTAGAAATTTATTACCAAGTTTTAAGTGCTATTGACCAAACATTTGTTAATTAAAATTACGTAGAGTGAATTTAGAGAGAATTGTTACTAAATTTGAAGTGCAATTAACGAATATATGTCTGTTAGAACAACGTAGAGTGAATATAAAGTTTTAATATTAAATTTGAAGTGCAATTTGAGAAGAAGAAAAAAAAACCTTTTTCATACGTATGAACAAAACATCTGAAAGGCGATAATTTCTAATTTTCTTGTCCAAATATTTGGAAACACAATGTAATAGCGATTTCATATTTATTTTACGCCATTTTATAATATGTGGACCAAATAAAACAATTAAATATTTAATGGTTAGGTTTATGGGGTTTAACGCCACTTTCAACAATATTTCAGTTATATCGTAAATATTTTATGTATTAATGAGATAATAGTGCACCATATTTCAGAAAGCGGTAGTGGCAAAGATCTAATAGGAATTAGATTGTATTAAGCCCACGACTGATTTTTCCAATCATGGAGACACTATACGAATTCAATATATTAATCTAACAAAAAAGAAATGGCGATTACTTGTTATAATGTACAAACACAATAAGCATTGCACAATAGCATCAATAACATTGGGTTAACCAACTCCTAATTTAGACCCTGCTTCAAATCTAATTTGTAGATTTTTTTTTATTATTCTGTATTCAATCAAGTACCATCACTGTAGGTAGCTATGGCTGTTTATTGATGTAGTGAATATTGGAACAATGCATCTCATGAACAAGAAGATATTAAGAAAAGTACTGGTTAAACTCGGAATGCGTCAATGTTCCTTTTAAATAAAATTTTCAATTCTTTGTTAAAATCGTTACAAATTTCTTTGAAATCGTGATTTTTTTTTTGAGGGAATCAAACATACTTGATATAAATTGAAATATTCAATAAAGTATCTAGGATTGGTTTGTGTGTATTTTTCATAATGAATGATGTATCTCGTTAAATAAAGCTATTGATTTGATATCAAAACCACCCAATAGTGTTATCAAACTTAGATGATGGGTTATGAAAGGTTATATAGAATATTATTATATAAATAATAAATATACAACGAATTGTCTGTGTATAGTGTCTGATTGATGCTTTGTTTATTTAAAACAATTGTAAACAAGTTTATTTTGAGAAACACTCATAGGAATTATTAGCAAAATACAAAAACAAACAACACATCTTAAAACCGGAATTTCATAATTTAGCTGATAAACACCTCTAAAATATTTGAAAAATAAAGGATTTCTTAAGATTAAATAAAGTCTTAATTCCACATACTATGTTACTTGTGTTTGTTTGCGTAGAGTGGTGTCCAACACATATTGTGTTGTGTTTTTGTTTTGTTTTTCCTAATCTCTTGTGCCATATGTTGCCAATTTCTCTGGATTGTCAATTCTCTAACGTTTATTTATATTTCAGAAGATAATATTTTTTGATAATTAATGTTAAAACGTTGATGATTGCTTTGGAAAGCCATTTTGTAGTATCAATATGTCAAACCGTAGTGAAGATAATTTTAATTAATCGTATTTAAGCCATATATTTCACAGTTTTGAACCAGAAAGTAAGCATAATTCTCCTCCTTGTTAGTTTGTTACAACTTTCCGGCATTTCCGGCATCCCTATTAAGTAAGATATTCACGATTTGGGTGACAAAATGGTGAAAGTGAGTCTGACTATAAATACCATGACCAAACTGATAATTCCGGAAATCGGCGTGGTGATCTATAGTTAATTAATTCAGCTGGTTGTCACCAATGAAGGGTCGTTCCCAGTTCAACGGGGATATACTTGACTTGTTACATACTTTACCAGGCACTTGCTTAAGTTCCGGTACCCCCTGATTCCCCATTATTAAATTTAGCCCCCACGCTCTAACTAACAAATGATGTAAAGCACACATTCCTGTACTCACTTCCCAAACACAGCTTTCCCTTTTGAATTGTATATGGCTGTTTGTAAAGTGCAACTCTTCCAGAATATATTACATTATCATTCTTGCCCATAAAACTATTTTAACACCGCCACTTTCTATTAAACTGCCTATAGCAAGCCAAGAAGGTGAGAGGTCGTGCATCTATGTATTAGGGGTATCGAGTTTGACTCTGTTTCTATGATTTTGCTATTATATATAGCAATTGTTCCGAGAGTGTGATATTTGTTATTTTGCTATTATATATACATTGTAGCAATTGTTCCGAGAGTGTGATATTTGTTGTTTTCGGTTTTCATTCCAGTGCTTATTGTTTAACGCCATCTTTTCAGGACAGTCATAATTAATATTGTTGAAATTCATACAAACGCTACGATCAACAACTTTTACTTGTATGTATGAACTAACATTGACTTGAGTTGACATATACACTATTAGTAAGAAAGGATATGGATGTAAATGAACATGAAAGATTATTCAACTTTACACTTAGACACAAATTAAAGTAAAGGAACGTCGTTTTATTGCAGGTTTCTGAATAGTATTCTGTTATAAGCCACGACCACATGACTACATAATAGTTGGACATATATTTATTGATGCCACTAGTGCCTATCACCCTTTAAGTGTGTTAGTTCGATCCCGTCCAGCGGGAAGGTGTATTTGATAGCCTTATTTAAAATAGTTTTTTTCTACATGTCGGTGGTTACCACCAGATAATACGGTTTAATCCACTAATAGCACAGACTACCACGACGTTTATCATGTATGATCCTAATCATAAATAAATACAATAAAAACAAGAGTCATACGGTGATGGCCAACAGACACTAGCCACAATAAAGAAATCAATCCTCTGTTTCAAACCCAAAACCACAAAGAAAAGATAACAACGGAAGTTAATGTCATGATATTACCTTGACAACAGGTGCATGTTAGATAAGTTTGAAAATACCAAAGGGGTAACCAGAAGCCGTAAATCAATAGGCAGACAATAAAACGGACAAAAGACAAACAATAGTCTTCAAAACACTGACAAAAAACTAAAGATTGACCAATACGAGCCATACTAAAAACTGGAGATAAACTTAGGTGCTCCTGAAAGGTAAGCAGTTCCTGTTCCACTCGAGGCACCCGTCGTTTATTTAGATCACATCCAACTGCTTTCGAAATAATGATATTTACAGTAACTATATAATCAAAGAATTTAAAAACAACCACACAGACTCGATTCACCCCATAAGACCATAATGTCGACAACATAAAAGTGGACAATACTCCACCATGGTCATTGAATTTCCTCGCTATTGTTGCGTTCATGGCAACTCTGTAATGAAACACAGCTTTTTGAGATGAATTGCTATTTGATGGTTGGTTGGTTTATGGCGTTTAACACAACTTTCAACACCATTTCAGTTAAATAGTGGCGGTCAGTTTTATTGGTGGAGGAAACGGGAGTAATCCGGAGAAAATCACCGACTTGTCAATCACAAACTTTATCATATCATGTTGTATCGAGTACATCTCGCCATGAACGGGGTTCGAACTCACAATTTTATTGCTATTTGAAATAGTGAACTGTAACACTATTGACAAATAAATTGGAACGTGTTGGTTGTATCCCATAACTCTAAGGGTAAAACAAACTAATATGTTGTTTTAATTTCTTGTAAGTTTAATAGTAATTATTAGCTATAAACATAAAAAAAATATGGTCGTACTTGATTGACTTTTTGTTCAAAATCCCTATATGTAAATTCCTTCCTCATTGAACAAAGCCACGTTTCCCAACAAAACTAGATTTTCATTCATTCTAAATTTGTAAGTAGGTACGTAAGATTCTGTACTATTTGAAATAATCAAAAGAAATACAATATGCCATTAATCAAAACAGGCCATGTGCGATGTCGCACAGCAATTTGATATTTCCCCTATTGCTTTTTAAAAACAACAAATTATATAATTTACGAGAGGAGATTGAAGTGTCCTGATTAAAACACAAGTGATATAATAATTGTCAGTTCAAATATACATTTAAGGATTGAAATTATAAAGCTATATATAATTATGTATTAGGTTTAATTTTGGTCATCGTTGAGACATTTTTAAGTTTTCATTTCAAGGGTTTCATTCGACAATGATGACACCTGCATGTGATCAAACTGTTTGATGAATTATGAATGACACAAGACTTTTAACCGACAATTCTTTGTTACCCAGAATAAATATATTATGTATAAAGTTCAAGATTACTATTCAACGTTCGCAAAGAATACTACGTAGTACTATCATTCGAAAGTCTGCTTCTTACCTTGACCTTCAGCCACCTTGAAGATAACGGAAAACTTTCCACTCATCAGTAGTAATATACCAACAAATCATACGTTCAGAGCTGTCAAGGGTTTTTGGTGTTTCAGAAGGAGACAGTATGGTAAAACTGAAGAATTCACCAGCACTAAAATGACTAAATTTGTGTTACTTATAAAACATTTAATAATATAGGATATGTCTTCCCAAGTAAACATACTTTTGTCATGGGATTTTCAAATTGTTTTGTTAGTCGTTTAAGCCTTGGCTGCTTTTATGGGCTTGACAAAAATAACTTTTCGAGGGCTTGTACATTTCCAACGTACGAGAAACTGCCTTTTCCAAGCTTAGCCAACGCGTGGATACATGTTTCAGAACCTGTTTATATAAATACGTAGTATCACAAAATACGCAAAACTCACTTACTAGTAGTTCGTTTTTACGCTTTGTACGTTTGTCAAACAATAGATTTACAACTAAATCCTCAACATCAAATCTAGAAGCTGCAGAAAAACAACTTCTCCTTTACGTGCTACATTATGTGCCATATGGCAAGAACATCCAACAAAGTACACATCGGGGTTTTTCACCAGTATCCTACCGGTACTTTTAATTGAGTTTATTTTACCCATATTCACAGAGGCTTTATCTACATAGAAAGCAACACACATATCCCATGGTATCTGATTTTGTCTATAATTGTCGTTTGTTCAAACATATCTGCGACAGAAGCGCCTTCTGTTGAGCCCAAATCTAGCAAATTGCTGGTTATATAATTACTTTGCTTAAAGAGATGTCAACTATTTTTACGGTCAAATAATTCATTTTTGGTTAAATAAGAATCATTACTCCCGCATGTTGCTATAAAGTGTATGGGTTGGCTTTCATTTCATATACTAGATCAATATGAAATCTTGGTGTTAGCGACCTGTTCAGTAACGCAAACAGTTTTAGTCTTCACACATTGATACTGTTTTGCAATATGGGAATCTGGGGACATATGTTTTAACAATGGGCCACATTTGTCAGCTGTAGCAATCGAAAAACTGTTTTCAACAATAAGATTGGTCATGAGAACTTCTGCCATGAAAATTTTAAAAGTAAATGGATCGTTTTGTGGAACAAAGAGTATGTTGTTGTAGTGACGAAGCTTTGTCTTTGTGTGTTTTAGTCAATATATGTCGCTTTACATCAGCTTGACCCTGATGAGCACAACTAAATTCCCGAAAACAAACAACTAATAGAAAGTTTGTTTGAGACCTTGAAGCCTTCACTGGATATTTGCTACATCATTTGGAATCAACTTTTGTATTATATGCAGCAGCTCCGCTGAGTTTTTTTGGGCCACTTTTTGTAGGACGGTCTGCTTCATCCGCAGTTGAAGGTTCGCTCTATTTAACTGAATTTCCGTATTGAGCGAACCAATTCTGCTTAGGCAGTTTTATTATCTTTACTGAAATTTTCGAATTCGTCAATTGTTGTGTTAGCGTGAGAATAATGAGGGAGAGCGTGATTTGATGCCTTGAAGCGTGACTCTCAAGCTCAAAGCGTGAGACTTGACAGGTATGTACGTTATTCTATGTCGTTTGTTCAGTACAGTGATTTTTCTGAACAGAGATCAGCTGCTGACGCAATAGCTACTAAAAAAGGTTACGTTGCTCCTAGGTATGAAGTCACATAAACAAATCTTGTTATTCATTTCTCAAATGGCAACGGATCATTTCCCTTTCACGTATATTTTTTATTCTTTCCTCGCCAGCGACAAGACTTTGACTGGACTAGACTATGACTATGAGTGACACGGCGGGTGTATTATAAGAAACAGGAACTGCTTAACATTCGCAAGCACTTGGATGCCCCTGGTTTTTGGCGGGGTTTGTCTTGCTCATCACTAGTTTTTTGTGTTGCGGTTTTTGTTTTGTTTGTCTTCGTTCTGTATTTTGTGCCTAATGTTTCCTGTATCTGTTGATTGTTCATTCTCTGTTGCCCTTTCGAATTCCTCTGAAGTTTATCTACAGCAAAGCTGCTAACCTAATAATTATATGTTATGGTATGTATTTTACTCGCATGTAGAAAACACTTGCATGACAGCATAAGAGGAGATGTGTGGACTCTTAAATAAAGTTTAATCCCAACATTTATTAATCGCACTACGTGTACTAAGACATGAGAATGAGCTGACATATGATGCGTTTGGGGGTTTTTCTTTTTCTTTTTATTGAGACAATTGATATTTTCGTTAGAAAAAACACGAATTGTTGCGTTTCGTAAAACTTTTTGTCCATATTGAACACAACAATTAAATCTATCCGCTTTAAGACTAAAATTCCAAAACTATCCAATGAATTTTTTTTTCTGACAAATGATATACATCCACCACACAAATGAGTGTGTGGACACCAGAAAACATTACTTTATTGAATATTAAGTAGGTTTAGTGAAGCTATAATTTGTTTGGGGATATAACATGGATTTGTATGGCATTAGCTTTTAATCCTATGCGATAGTGCATGAATGATAAAATTACTTGTTTATCACGGTAGCCCATCCTAAAACACTCGCAAAAAAGTATGACTTGTATGATGATATTACAGATTTCGTAGAAACAAAGAACCATCGACATTTTCAGTACAAACGGATATTGCTGACGACTGCAATTGAGTAACTAGAATATTCAAATTTTATGACATTTTATTTTGTGAAATTATAAAGGGAGTAAAATGATATCATCAATTTAATGGTTATATCGAGGTGTTGTTTAAGGGAATACGATACAGTAGGGATTGCCAAATGATTTTTTCATGAAAATTCGTGATTTGGTCAATTTCGACATGCTCTTTCCAAATATGAAAAGAAAGATATACCTTCGTGACTTAGTTTTCGAGATATTTACGATCGAATTTCGACCAATTTTCGACAAATTTTTAAAATACGGATTTTTATAGCGGTACAGAAAATATCACAATTTCAAAACGGTAAAATATAATTGCATTCGGTTTCTTGCAATAGCTTCCTATGATAATAATTTGTGGAATATGGATTATTTAGTGGTTTCTTCATGAATAAATTTGCATGTAGAAAAAAAATGCCAATTGATATTTTCTTAATATTTTGTCATGATATTCTCGCAATGATTTTATTTCAGAGTGTCTTCTTGGCCTTTGTTTTGTTTGATAGCATACGAAAAACATTTCTGAAAATATTTGATAACTTCTGTTGTCAAAGTTTTATGCTTTTTTTGAAGTGTGTTGTACAATGCGTTGCCTACTGATTTTCTGGAATGGTTAGTATCACTCCATTTTTCCAAGGGATGTCCCAAACTCTCTCTGACTTGAGAAAGTGTTGCCGAATCGTCGTCCATCACAAGAACTCCTACTTTAAACCCCGCAGTATCTTCTAATAACTTCAATAGATGTGCCCAGGTATGTGCTTCCATGGCCTTCGGTGACTTGTCCCAATTGTTTCCACATTCATGGACTTCCGGTTCTTTGTCTAATTTTGAAGCTGTCAAACATATACGGCAGTGGTCAGAACAAACTTTGAAGTTCAAAACTTTCCCTGTGTGTTGTCTGATAACGGATCCTACTCCAGAGTGGCTGCTGTATGAACGACCAGAACCTCTTTTCTGCCAACACATCATATTTTGCTATTAGAGGTGGGGCTTCGTCCTTGCCTGTAGGGCTATCTTGTTCAAACTCTTCTCTTAAAAATACAAATGTAATTTCTCAAAATTGTAACCATACAACGTATACTGTAACATAAATATAAGAATTATCAGAAAAAAGTGTATTTATAAGTTAGAGAATTTTTTTGTAACTAGTAATTATTCAAATGGCTTTAGAAATAATGATTTGACCTTCCAACTCTGGAACGCAACACATTGTCTTCATATACCAAGTGCCAATAGTCTGTCAAAAGATAATAAAGACAGAGTGTGTCCATAGGGACATAGATACCCCAGCCGTTTATTAAAAATGTATATTTTAAAATCGTAACAACTGTATTAAGTAAATTACAAGTTGTACAGCGAATAGATAAGTAACTGCCGAACCCGTGCAAACGTTCTTGCTCAATGTTCATTAGCTTTAACGGTGAATCACAACCGTCACACGCGTTTAATTGCTCTGCTAGTGTTTTTAGTTCAACTATTCGTCGCCCATCCTGCCAGCATATATCTTTATAATCAGTTCCAGGGTTTGCGTCCGTCTGGTCTGCGTCTGTCTGGTCTACCTCTGTCTCACTAACATTCCTATCCAACTCTTTCAAGCGCTCTGAACATTTTTTTACGACGGCGTATTTCTCCTTCTTTTTAAAACGGCATTATTCGGCTTGAAGCAGGTGCTTTCAAATTTTTACGCAATCGGCTTTTTATGACGTCGATGCAACTTCCGCGAAAAAGAGACGTTCCGTCAAGCGCAATCTCGAAAATGTCGCACTCTTTACCGCGACGTCGCGAAAACAACATGCGGTATTCGGCAAAGTAATTATCTGGCCTTGCTACTGTATCGTATTCCCTTAATTCTGTTGGTGTGAAGATAACATTTTATTACAGGTTAACGTATAGGATCTAATTTCTTCGTAGTGGAGTTCGAGCAGTAAGAGAGGGACGTAATTCTGTTGTATTAGAGACGAATCAAAGACACAACTTCAAATAAGTACGGGACCAAAATGAGTGATTGACTCATGTTTGGAGAATGTCACTAAAACACGTAAAAACGGCACTTACAACTCATAGTGAGCAGTTTGTTAGGAGTAATATTTGATTGTCCGTTGTAAGGAATAAAATGCCAACTTGTCCAACCGTGTCTCTTGTCCCCCTTTTCTTACTGGTCAAAATCGCAACACCTGATCATTGACCTATCTCAGTACCACCCTTTAATTTCAAGATTTATTATTTGTAAACCTGTCATGAATATATAACAATCAATCAATCAAAACGAAGTGTACAGAGGTTAATGAACGGGGATATATATCCGTTTGTACATTTATATTACAATGTATCTATCTCCATTGTACCAAATGTATTGGTAAGTAGTTCTTTCTACAATAATGACACATGCCATGTTCTTTATGTTCCATTTCCGTCGATAAGTCATTAACCAGGAAAGGTCGGGGTTTGTCAAATGGAACATATCCAACATCGCAAGTACACTCATTTTGCTGATCGTCAAACTTGTCGGAAATGATGACTTCAACTTTATCATAAAGAATGCCTGGTTTTGTAGCTTCCTTGTTAGCAGCAATCTTCTGTCAAGGAAATCCTGATAGGAAATACAACGAACAAAGGCAGTAGATTTTATGGTGATGTGCATTTTACGGCAATCTATTAGATATGGATGTAAATTAACACGAGACTATCCCACATTACACTTAGACATACATTAAAGTAAAGGAACATGAGATACTATCCAACATTACACTTAGACATACATTAAAGTAAAGGAACATGAGATACTATACAGCATTACACTTAGACATAAATTAAAGTAAAGGAACATGAGATACTATCCAGCATTACACTTAGAGATAGATTAAAGTAAAGGAATATGAGAGGCCATCCAACATTACACTTAGTCACAAATTAAAGTAACTGAACATGACATGAAAAACTATCCAGCATTACACTTGGACATAAATTAAAGTAAAGGAACAGTGCTTTTATTGCTGTTCTGCATTCCACAGTCACAGTAGGGTCTTCAACAATCAGCAAAATTCGTACCCTAAAATGAGTGTATGTATATCTTCGTATTATACATGTACTATACCTTTAATTGAATAAAACGGCAAATAACCAAACAAGATAAACCCGCGACTCTTATAGAAAAAGCATCATATATCTCAGTCGCATTTTTTTACTGACGGCATACGTTTTCATACTGATATCAATGAGAACAGTAATGACTTTGAGTTTATTAGAATATATTTATCTAGATAAAAACCCACAAATAAGGTCGTATTAGGGCGATAATTTATTATCTTTATCAACTAAAATTTTAAACTTTAACATCGTCTGATTTTTGTTTACTTAGTAAATGTATATTTACTTTATAGGATAACGGTATTGATCCATTTCCCAGTTTCTGACCGACATACATGTGCACACGTGATATCTGTATGAAAATCATACTGGATGCAATCTAGAAAATTCTAAAATGCACGTGTATGAATTCGAAGTAAGCTTGATTTTGAAGGTTATTTGTCTTCTCAAAAATTTGTGAAGCATTACTGATTGAACAAATCAGTGGAACTCTTTTCTTAAATGTCAGAAGGAACAGGAACTCCGTTATCCACCGAAAATATGTATGTCATCTCGGATCCACCCACTGTGAATCTACCTGATAATAGGAATGATAGGCAAAAGGGATCTTGGATACTACAGCAATTCGGTTTTTGGTCAGTTTATTCTACGGATCGTTTGAATCCATCCAAAAACAGGGTGTGGAACCGAGTGCCAGCGCCAATGATAAAAATATTAATATAATATTAGGTTCTAAATAAAAGAGATTGTGCAATGTTATTTCGAAATCGTTAAATACCAACAATTTCATAATTTATGCAACATATTTTTTTAAATTAAACTGTGGACTTTTTTTATGGTATCGACCAACTGATATTAAATCAAAACATGTAAAAATTTTGATATTGTTTATCCTTAGAAAAAATCTTATGCCATCATTAGATTAGATTCTGCCATCGTAGCCAGTAGTCGGTCAACAACAAGCATTTATTGACCCTGCAGTTTTGTAGTGTACTTGTTGATATTGTCGACTTGTTTATCTGAGCATACATGGTCTTCTTGAGAACGTATATGGTCGTCTTCTTTAGTTGAACATAATATGAAAAGGAGTTGAATTGTTTATTTGTTTTGAAAATAAAACATTTCACTGCTAGAAGTCTAGTAATCAAGGGGGTGTAATCCGGTCATTTACCGATTTATCCCCGCCACATTGTATGCATGTTCAGTGCGTTTCAATCAACATGTTGGCGTGTTCTCTTTGTGTTGTGTAGACTAGCGTGAGCGAGAGTAGCATTGTAGTAGCATTGTTCTTCTTTTTATGGTTGTAGACCATCACCGTTTTACTTTTCAATCACCAATATTTTAAAAGTCGTCACGCCTCATAGTTTATACACATAATCATTTATTCATATATGCTTATAAAAATGTCTTTAAATTGCCCCATAGATGTTTTATGAGAATAAAAGTCATTCATTCGGAAACATTCAAGCCACATGCTTACATTGATATACCTTATTTTGATTCAGTATAGTGAACTCTTACAAATACTCTATATACAAAAAAAATATTAACCAAAGTTTTCCAACATTTCCCTTTATTCGAGATATTAAAAAAAAATAAAACTTTTCATAGTAAACATTAGAATAGCCAGCAATATATGTAAAATTATACAAATAAAATAGAAGTGAAAATAAATTAATATTTTACTTTCTATTTTCAAATATAAAAAAAACTGATTATCAATACAATAGACTGATGACACTTTATGATCAGATTTGTTGTTCTACGTCTTACTCAAAGTATAGTTGTAAACACTTTCCACTATTTCTACTAAGCAAACAAACGTGATCAACAACTTGCACAACCACAAAGAATACCTTAGCCGATTGTGGCTATCATGTTTAGGCCCTTTGATTTTATTGCTCCCAAACACTTTAAAATTATTTGTCCTTAGAATCTTTCTTTTTTGAGCGTCACCTGATGAAGGTTATACTAGAAACGCGTCGTTCGCACACAATTTGATATCTACGTTTTTATTAAACAGTCAAAAGGCTGACAAAATACGAAATTTTGACTGACTACGTGCAAATATATATGCATATTTTTTTTAAACAAAAATCTAGACGACTGATCTTGACTTTGAATTAATTCAAAATAGTTTTTATCATTTAAAATCTAGATTTCTATTCATACACTATACTGTACTGAATAACATCTCATATACAGACTGTACATATGTGCATAGTGTATCGTGTGTAATGACATCCCTCCGGGCTGGACCACTTAATGTGTGGGACATTTGTCACTTTACAGCGAAATCTCCTCAATATTAATGTCACTCTTATATACAATACCTATATATATCATACTAGTACTTTATAAATGAGATATGTTCCTATTAAACTTGACCTAAGTAATGCACTAACTTTAGTCTATATCTTAATTTTCTGTTATCAATTCACAGATAGTATGTGGTCTTTGAGTGGAAGCGAAACTGCCGGTTTTTTTGTTTTTTTTAATCACTTGTTGTTATATGTATCGCCTTTATCAAGAGAGGCGGGTAGGGATCCCATTAACAAGAGAGGAGGGTAGGGATCCCATTAACAAGAGAGGGGGGTAGGGATCCCATTAACAAGAGAGGAGGGTAGGGATCCCATTAACAAGAGAGGAGGGTAGGGATCCCATTAACAAGAGAGGAGGGTAGGGATCCCATTAACAAGAGAGGAGGGTAGGGATTCCATTAACAAGAGAGGAGGGTAGGGATCCCATTAACAAGAGAGGAGGGTATGGATCCCATTAACAAGAGAGGGGGTAGGGATCCCATTAACAAGAGAGGAGGGTAGGGATCCCATTAACAAGAGAGGAGGGTATGGATCCCATTAACAAGAGAGGGGGTAGGGATCCCATTAACAAGAGAGGAGGGTAGGGATCCCATTAACAAGAGAGGAGGGTAGGGATCCCATTAACAAGAGAGGAGGGTAGGGATCCCATTAACAAGAGAGGAGGGTATGGATCCCATTAACAAGAGAGGAGGGTAGGGATCCCATTAACAAGAGAGGAGGGTAGGGATCCCATTAACAAGAGAGGAGGGTAGGGATCCCATTAACAAGAGAGGAGGGTAGGGATCCCATTAACAAGAGAGGAGGGTAGGGATCCCATTAACAAGAGAGGAGGGTAGGGATCCCATTAACAAGAGAGGAGGGTAGGGATCCCTTTAACAAGAGAGGAGGGTAGGGATCCCATTAACAAGAGAGGGGGGTAGGGATCCCATTAACAAGAGAGGAGGGTAGGGATCCCATTAACAAGAGAGGAGGGTAGGGATCCCATTAACAAGAGAGGAGGGTAGGGATCCCATTAACAAGAGAGGGGGGTAGGGATCCCATTAACAAGAGAGGAGGGTATGGATCCCATTAACAAGAGAGGAGGGTAGGCATCCCATTAACAAGAGAGGAGGGTAGGGATCCCATTAACCGGTTAAACCACGCCACATTTTTGTGCATGTTCCAATCAAGGAACTGGATTTTCAACGTCATATGTCATTGCGTTCAGTCAGATTAGGGTTAGGAGTATGGTATTTAACGCCACTTTCAACAATATTGCAATTATATCGTGGTGGTCAGTTTTGTTGATGGAGGAAACCGGAGAAACCCACCGACCTGCCACAATTCGCTGACAAACTTTATCAAATAATGTTGTATCGAGTACAACTCGCCTGAGTGGGATTCGAACTCACAACGTTAGGTGATAGGTAATGATTGCATAGGTAATTGTAAGTCCAACTACCATACGATCAAGACCATGACGACCCCAGTCAGTTTAGGCAAGAGATAAGTGTTCGTATTGTTGATATTAGTGGAATTGTTTACCATCACTGTTTTAAAATCTCTTTTCATAACGTGAATTTATAATTAATTATGAATATCATTTCTGTAATGATCTGAATACCAGAACAGGTAAAGCTAACTTGATAGAGGATTTTAAATGCAAGATTGCAAAAAGTATCCCCCCCCCCCAAAAAAAAATAAAATAAAAACAACAATCAAGAACCGTCCAGTTCGCAAAATCAAGTGCATGGTAATCATTGGTAGCCTTCGTTACAGGGGATCTTATAATATTGCCTGTCTTTCAAGGAAGAAGGCATAAATAGTCCTTCAATTGTCGCGACAATGAGGTGAAAACAATCATTGTATAAAATTGATACAATAGACTATACGATGCAATGAAACAGTTACGTTGTTGTATCATTTGACGATGTATACAAAAATGGATGGCAAGGATTCCTAGATACAACGTTTATCGACAGAGGTCAAGAGTACCGATCAACGGCATGCTAGGGTCGTTTCCGACACATTTTAGGGTATGAGTTATGTTCATTGTAGAAGACCATACTGGCACTGTGAAATGTAAATCAGCAACAAAAATGGTGTACCCTTATTTAAATTTGTGTCTAAATGTAATGTTGAATATCTTGATTTGCCGTCGTGATCGTGATGTTATGGTACTAGGATTTGCAACTCCCTATGCAATCAGTCCCTAGCACTACTAAAGTTGTGAGTTCGAATCCCGTTCATGGCGAGGTGTACTCGATATAACATTATGTGATAAATTGTTCAGCAACTTGCGACAGGTTGGCGGTTTTCTGCGGACAATCCGGTTTCATCCACCAATAAAACTGATCGCACAATATAACTGAAATATTATTGATAGTAGCTTTAAACACCATAACCTTAGCCATAACCCTTGGATAGTCTCTGTCCACTTTCCATATTATTTCTTACTAAATGACTTATCAATTCTTACTAAAGTACATATTTTGAAACAGTGTCTATTTTATTAATTTCGATTTCATCAGAATGACGATTGTAATTAAAGAACAAGTTTAAACTTAGTACAAACAAGAAATCAATCTATATATACTCATAATGACAAAGAAATAATTCCAATTTCCGTGTTTCCTTCAATCAAAGAAGAATTCTTAATGAATGTTTCATCTTAGCGTGGTATTTCCCCTCCAGTTTAATACGTGAACGCGTGTATTAAAATATTGTCTTGAATTCAAGTATGCCAAATATGATTATGACGTAGAAACAATTTCAAATATCAAACACAAGTGGGAGCTTTGAGGATGAGTTGTGGCGGTCGTAGAATTGCGACTGCAATCCTAACACCATTGACATAGTTTGGTGGCATCATTATAGTAACCACCACCATTTTTAAGATTGCTAGAGACCTACCCACTGTAAGTGTCTCACCGGTCAGTTCGGCAGGGGGTCTCACCGGCCAGTTCGGCAGGTGGTCTAGCCGATCAGCTCGTTACAACTGACCGACCTTTCCTCTCCAGTTAAGTCTGGCGGTCACATTACATGTATATCTAAACGAATTGCTATCAACCTATTGCAATAAATGCTACTAAACCGAAATTCCATCATGTTGATTGTTAGATTAATTCTGTTGACAATTATGTAACAGAGATTAATAGCCATATTCATGTTATAATAAGTATAAGTACTTACATACGAAACGCATGATAATTATTAACAATTGTGCTACCGTTGACATTATTTGAACCATCATCCTATCTATCTTGGCTTTGGAGAACAAGTGTTTCATACCAAGATTCTTTATAACGTCGTCTGTTAAAGAATGAACCGTTGTTGTTCTGTTGACTTTTATAGTTATTGAATAGTGCTCTAGATATTCTAAATTTTTGTTGTTTTTAGTTCTAACCACATTTTATTTGCCGTAATTAAGATTATATAGCCAATAACAATTAACCATTAGTCGTTAATGTCTTTATCGCAAGCCAAAATATTTTGCACAATTAATGTTGGGAAATACTACAGAGAAAGAGAGAAATATCTGAAATAATGAAACAATCAAAATACATTGGCATTTTATTCAAATTGTCGGAGATATTTTTACGTAATATATCACATTCCTCAAACGAATAACAGCTGCATTATAAAACATAATTGTCTTACAGTTAGTAGAAAGGAAGAATGGAGAATAAATTGAAGTGAATGACATTTTTTTGGCCAGTCAACTTGGAAAATCGTGTTAAAAGTTATGTTGTTAAGCAGAAGGTTAACGCCATAAATATTCATTAAATAAAAAACAACAACTACGAGAATAACAAACCACAGATATCTGTTACCAGATTCCTGAATTCGCATGTGGATGTTAATCGTGCATTCACGCTAATTGCACGTGCAGAGCCATAATTATCTAAATAATTCCGGAAGTCCTGATTAAAACAGTAAGAGCTCATCTTTTTGATGTCAAAATCATATTTAACTCAAGTAGATGGGTAGTACTTAACAAGGGAATTGGCTTTGAAGGATCAAGGCGTTTCTAATTGTATTTTCAGATGTTTCTTCATTTTTACCATCTTGTTTATGTTTGTTAGAATCTACTTTTTCTTTTATCGAAAACATTGGTTACTCTGATAAACATTTAACCTAAACATATATAAAAACACTCCACTTTGTTTTAATTGTAGACTATTTATTTTTATTATGATGAACATGTTCATCCCTTATTATTTCTCAGTCAACATATTTTCGTTTTGCGTTGGACATTGCGTTTCATTATTTCATTTTGTGATGATTGCTTTTGTTCAAACGTCATTTATCACTAACAATCGTGAGAAAATAATACTATATTTTATGACTTAAAATTTATTTTCATCTTCACTTATAACAAACAGAAAACATGTTTTAATTTTCTCATAATATATTTTTTTTCTTTGGAGGGGGAAAGCATTTAAAGACTAAGTAAAAAAACGTAGATATCTAATTTAGTGCGCACGACGGGTTTCTGGAATAAACTTCATCAGGGACGCTCATAGTCAGAATATTGGAAAACCAAATAATTTAAAAGTCTTTGGGATCAAGAAACCCAACGTCATAAACAGGATAGTCAAAATCAAATTATAATGACAGTTTGAGTTTACTTCACTGTTTAAAGCTTGATGCTGTAAGAATCTATAGAGTATCAAATTGTGCGAAACAAGTCATCTACACAACAAGGAAACAACACAGAAACAAAAACATGAACAATTCAAACGTAAAGATAAAACAACAAAATCGATCGTAAAACTGAACTTCCACACAATCTGGTAGCAAGATGAGGTACTTCAGAGAACTAAGCTTCTTTTTGTTCTATAAAATAACATGTATGCGATATTCATGATACTAAAATAACAAATTAGAGTACTAATATTGATAGAAAATTGTATATATTGTTGTTTTAACAGCATGAAGTAGTGAAAATGGTTAACCAGTGAATTCTTCACATTCAAAATATCAACACAAACATGCGAAAATTACATTTAGAACTATTATCTGAAAACCGATATTCAGATGGTAAAAGTGGATAGAGCATACCAAATTCGTGTCATTGTTTTAAAACATTCTAATGATCGATATGTAAGCTGAAGGCTAGGTCCATCCATAATTTATAGTATGATATGTTATGGAATATCTGTGTCACAAATGACCACGGATGTGTTCCACTTGTCGTAAACACTTCCTGGTCCTTTCCTCATTCTTAACTTATCATCGGGTTTGTAACTAGATTAACACGACGGGTGTCACATGTGGAGCAGGAATTACTTATCCTTCTGGAGCACATGAGTTCACCTTCGTGTTACTTGATCTTTAGTTTTATGTGTATGCTTTGTAGATCGTTGTTTATCCTTTTGTCATTTTTCGTTTGGCCATTGTGTTGTCTGTCCTTCGATTTACGGATTCTGATTACTCCTTTGGTATCTTAGATTTACGGATTCTGATTACTCCTTTGGTATCTTCAAACTTTTCTTACACGCCCAGTCGCCAACACAGCGCACAGTTGTATTAGCTAATGTCTTGTCATTTGATATATTGTATGACCATCTTCTCAACACACAAACTGTCAATGTTCAATGACTTTTGTTTGCGGAAGTATTCAGTATCCCCATTTTCGTAAAATTTGATTTAAAGGGCAATAATAATGAAGTCAAATGAACAGTGTAGATTGTTATTTTTAACAAAATATTCATATTTTTTGTAAACGCGTACACTACTACTAGAAATAATCAAATGGAAATAAATCATTAATCATTATACATGTTACTACGCGTTTTTAAAAATAATAATGATAAAATAGAAAATAAATAATAAAACTTATTTGTTTACTGTGATGTAAATAAATAATAAAACTTATTTGTTTACTGTGATGTAAATAAATAATAAAACTTATTTGTTAACCACAATAGACAATAGATCAACAAGCATCAAATAACTTCATGTATGGATGCGTAGAACTGTTTCCTTTCATCACACGAGCGATGTTATTAAAAATAAATCTTTTTATAAACGATAAAGTAGATTACACATGAATTGCTTTGGCAATCCTAATTTCGTTCCGTCATGATTTTGTGATCATACATACATGTATTATATAAAACCAAAAAGGTATGTCAGTGAACACATAAATAGCACAGTTTCTACACATAGGAAATTCGCTTGTCATTCATAATGTGGTTACAAAATAGGGGGTCATTCTATATTTCTATATTAAACATTAACAATGTTAAATCCCAGCAAGATTTGTAGATATCCTCTATATAGGTTTATGGTGTTTAACGCCACTTTCAACAATATTTCAGTTATATCGTGGCGGTCAGTTTTATTGGTGGAGGAAACCGGAGTACCCGGTGAAAACCATCGATCTGTCGCAAGTCACTGACGAACTTTATCACATAATGTTGTATCGAGTACACCTCGCCATGAACGGGATTCGAACTCACAACGTTAGTGGTGATATGCACTGATTGCACAGCTAGTTGTAAATTCAACTACCACACGATCACGGCCCCTCCTCTGTATAAGAATATCCTTAGGTCTCTGAATTATTACCCTTACTTGGGTTAAATAGTGTGTCTATTGTCTTTGTGTATGAACAGTGTGCTAGATATTGAGGTTCTGATGACATCACATTAACCTTTTATATTACTTAATTGAATTTGGGATGGATTATGAATAATTAACAATGTTACAATGTTACAGTTCTAAAGTAGCGGTCTGTTTTATTGGGGAGGAAACCGGAGAAAATCACAGACCTGCAAGCAACTGACAAACGGACTGTAGTGTACACAACCCGTGACTAGAGTGAGAATCAAACATTAAGCATATACACATAACTAGGCACGGAGTGCATAGGTAGATGTACACACAACCATCATACAATCTCTACGACCATGGGAATGGGGAATCATTTTGAGATATTAACTCGCATCCGTAGGCTGTGAGGTTTGTATGAACCTTCCACCTCCCATTGAATACCAAGAAGGAATATTAAAGTCGAGATTTTGGTTGAACTGTGACTATTGATTTCGAGATTTTGGTCTCGCTCTCGCTCTCTCTCTTTGGATCTGCAACTAATAATTCAATATAAAAATGTGTTGCTACACTTCACAGAGCTACTAAATGTAATACATGTGAATATTTATATCCAATAGGAAAACACAGAGAATTAAAACACGATAGAATCATTGTACAATAGAAGTCAAAGATGGACATCTTTCGACGATTCGTTCCTGGCACTGGACAATAAACATGTATGTCACCACACTAATCAATCATCTACAACTGTGAAAAAAACGTCATAACAAAGTTTAATGAATGTCAGTTACATACTAGTTCAATAAATATTAAAGGGTGAGAACAATTTCAAAATTCTTATTTAGATTTTTCATTTATTTAGAAAACAACCAATAATGACAACGTCATGTTTTGACATTTTTTCATTAAGAAGTATTTTATAAAATTTTACTTTTGGAATATTCCTTATATTCTATTTCATACCTGAATGAAACGAAATAGTTCATATAAAGTATTAAGTCGGATGCATCATAAAAGCGGTTGATGAACCCATCATCACTATTGTTTGGGCAACAATTAATTATAATGGCATTCTATTCTACCAATCAAACCAACAATACCAGAATGGTGTCATAATAAAGGCCTAGGGCGTTAGGTAAAGTCTCTTTGAATAGATTTAGGTGTAAACAAGGAACATATTTACCCATGACAGTCTACGTCACAAACCGCAGTCATAAGATATGGTTTTTGCGGTTTTCCACTCCATTTGATGCCATTGTATAACACAATCTTATAACACCGGGGTACACTAATTATATTTATGTCTAGCAATGACGGAAAAAAAATCAAAATTCCCAAAAACTGTTTTGTTTTACCGAGAAAGGTTTTTATTTGAAAAAATAAGATGTTGAAGAAAGATAAACATTAAAGTTGGTATTTTTTATCGCTTAATCTTTAAATATAATTTGTTTTCTCTCAAAACAAGAAGACCAGATGGTAAGCTGCTTTAGGGTGATATAAGATAATATCAAACACATAAATACCTATTGGTAACATTAATAAACTATCAAAATGCATCAAGTTTTGTTCCTGTTTTGACGTGTAACATTGATTCTCCGCACCCATAAGGGTATTCGGAATATAACATACCGAATGGTTGGAAGACATTTTGTTAAAATACAAAATGCGTCTGTTTTTATCTTCTCAAGACGTTTAGACATTTTTATGTTTTCGACTCCTAGGAAACACCGTGATATAGAAAAAATAATAGCTTCTCCTATTTGCTCGATAAAAAAACTAGAGAGATTTTTTATATTCTTACACACAAAAGAAGCAGGTACAGAAGCTTCTATGTTAGGAATGGTTGTTTATGTAAAGTTTAAAGATACCAAAAGGAGCAAGCATTTAACCATCAATCGAAGAAAGAGAATACCATAAAAACAAGGACAAAAGTACAAACAATGGTCCATACAACATTGCAAAACTAAAGAACTCTAGTGATCCGGACGAGTAAGCAGCTCTTGCTCTATTAGGGACACCCGTCATATTACTCATGTTAAAGGTCAAGTGATAAGCCATGAACGAGGAAGAACGGAAAAATACAGCATATCAAAAAGAAAAAAAAACAGCGTGTAATTTCGGCCAAGTATATATCTATTAAAGTGTACAGTACTCGACGTGATGCAAAACTTCAAACTATATAACGTTATTAAGCATTTTCCAGTTCGTTGACCACTTGCTCAGCTGGATTTTCCCTTAGTCAGTTTTGGATTACTGTTAAGAAGTACCACAGCATTGTGTCTCTTCAATTTTATGCTGTTGGGAGTTTTTTCTCGTAAGAAATTAAATTATTATTAAAGGGGAGCAGAGAAGAATTCGGTATCTGTATAAGGGAATCGATTGGGGTTAATGATAATTTTGATGGTTAAATGGATTCAGGGTTTTTTTTATTTCAAGCTAGATGATCTATGAATTGAAAAGGGGTGCATTTGTAAGAGAATGATAAAGTAATTATTGTGTTTCTTGTAACCAGATGTCAAATAAATTGTATTTGGGCTGCAAAATGTGGTTAAATGACGTGCAATTTCTGTGCTTGAAAGAGAAAGCTACTACAATCATCGACAATGGAGATATTTTATTGACATCTACGCCTTCCTTTATTGACAACGATACTATCCGAAAGTTGACCAAATATTGCGTGAAAACATACAATACAAAGAAAAAACCATTAGAAATGCGTGATGTCAATTCCAGTTCAAATCGATGATGATTCCGATAGCCTTCGGACATGAGACCATCCCACGTTATACCTCAATAATGTCCTAATTCCCAAAGCTACTCCTAGCAATAGCGATTCACACGTTTACACCGGACATATTAATTGAGACACGAACAAATATACGTGACGTGTTGATTATAATGCTGGTAAAATACTTTTTGACACAATGAGTTATGTGTAAGCTTGGTCTTAATCTATTGCCTTGGTACCGATAACTGACCTGCAAAAAAACGTAAACACATGGGATACAAACGCCTCGTATGTAACTATGCTGCTTCTCAAGTTTATAAACAATGCAATAAGGAAACAGAAACCGAAATTATAATGCTTCAATAGCTACAACTTGTCTAATTAGATTTAACTTGTAGAAGATCAGTATTTGATTGCAGTAGTACAACAGTTCACATAAGATTTAACTTGAAGAAGGTCAGTATTTGATTGCAGTATTACCACATCTCACAGAAGGTTTATTTTATAGAAGGCAGTCAGTATTTTTCGTACAAGTGGTACAATCTCCGACGTAATATTTCACTTGTTGAAGAGTCGGAATTTGGTTGAAATAGTACGTACAACTTCTGACA
The DNA here is from genome assembly GCA_963680875.1 of Bathymodiolus brooksi. Classification (NCBI taxonomy): domain Eukaryota; kingdom Metazoa; phylum Mollusca; class Bivalvia; order Mytilida; family Modiolidae; genus Bathymodiolus; species Bathymodiolus brooksi. The sequence continues at coordinate 64,904,775 of OY804575.1, forward strand.
TAAACTACAACTTGTGGAAAGCGGTCAATGCTTAGTAGAAGCAATACAACCTCTCACACAATGTTTCATTTGTAGAAGGCAAACATAATATATAGTAGAAATAGTACAATCTCTGACAGAATATTTCACTAGTAGAAGGTATTCGGTATTAGGTTGAGGTAGTATAACCTCTGATATCATCTACATATTGTTGGTAAAAATTGAAGTAGCCTGTTGGTGTCCATCGTTTCATGCATTACATATTTACTATATATGTCCACGGGTAATGACTGGCGTTGAGTTAATGACGTCAGGATTCGGCAACAATATCCACAACGATCACCTGACCTCACTTCCGCTTTTGTGGGGGTTCCCCCGTGCTGTTCAAGATTTTGTTTTTGTTTTGTACTTTGCGTTTGTATTCTTATCGTTATTATTGGTATTCAGCATGGTCATTTACTAGAATATTCTTTCTGTAGTCTATTTTTGTCTCTCATATTGTAGAAATATGCAGCATTCTCGGTTTTCTCTTCATTCTGAAACAGACATAAATACAATTCTATAAATAAATGAAAATGAAATAACAACTAGGAGTACAAAAAACAATCCTTTGCTTACAAAGTATATATTATTGGATTATTTGCAAACATAATAAATTGTGGTAGAGGAAAACTAGATACAAATGTTCTGTCCTGTTTTTGTAGTTCACATGATAAAAGGCTTCAATAGATTTAAGGAAAAGAGTATTCTAAGGAACGAACCAGTAATAGGCCATGGAGGGAAAACATTAACATAGACTGCAAGGGAGAAAATGGCAGAAATCATTAGTAGATCACAAATCTATGCCTACGGTCTATGGTTTCCGAGTCATTATGATTCAAACTTTAACATATGATGTAATATGGAGAAAAAAAATCAGAAGTGGAGATGCAGGTTGCATGAAGTAGTAGTATGCTATGAATGCTTCATTTTGTGCCAGTGAATGGCCAATCTGAGTCAAGTCCTATTACATCAAACTTTAAGATACCGAAGGGTATTCAGAAGCCGTAAATCGAAGGACAGACAACACCACAGCCAACAGAAAAAGAACAAAATGACAAACAACTATATACAATACACTACACAGACAACTACAGATCGAGCAACTAAAACCCAAAAAACCGGGGGTAAGTCAGATACCCCGGAAGGGTACACAATTACTGCACCACATGTGACAGACATCGTGTTACTCTTGTTACAAACTTGGTAATAAGTCATGAATGGGGAAAGGACCGGATTGTGGTTACGACCGACAAACGGACCATATCCGTGGTCAGTTGTGGCACAGATACTCCGTAACGGTTACCCAATTCATGGGTAAAACTTTCGAAGTAATGACTTCAACTCAACCACTAGGAATCATTAGTCAAGTACTCTTCTTTGATAGCAGCAACCCACTATCAAGGAAATCCTGATAGGAACCACAAGCCCTGGAATATCAGATCACTTGAGATATATACTCCATTTACAGGTGCAGCTGGAATGTTACTACATATAAATGGAAAGTTGACAAGGAGAAAATTGAAATCATATCTTATGTCGTAAAGTTTCGTTCTTAACTAACCATCACTGTCAATTTCGAGGTGTAGGTCAATGTATGAAGCAGACCTGGCTATATATGTGGTATCCTTTATTGCAAGCTCGTTTGGGATATATGCGGTCAACAAAATCATATCTTCTATATAACGGAACGTGAAATTAAAATTAACACATGATACGATAATAATAGTTTAAGAAAGCCTCTTTACCAGATGAGTGATACGACTTGTTCGATCCTCTAGTTCTTATTCTAGATATGAATAGCTTCAAACGAATTTACCATAAGCAAACATGTGTGTGTGGTGTAATATTAAAGCATAGAACCCATATCCATTACTAAAAAGTATGGTTCAATACTCGACCCTGAACTCAGATTATACCGAGTACTAATAATAACAGGGGCGTGGCTACATTCATTCAAAAACGCACGTACGAACATATCCTTTGGACACAAAAAAATAACCAGTAATTGAATGATAGGTGATAACTATCGCTGAAAAAATAACACATTATAGTAAATATAGTTAGTCTGACGAGGTCGTTATCATGATGGAAATATTTACAAAATCAGATACGATCACAATAAGAAACTGTGCATGTTGTATTGAATGGCTAAGGTGAAAATGAATGTTATTGATGAGAAAACGGTTTTAACATATTTTTTTCCCTTCTTTCTTTTTATTGAATCCTGATTCTAAATAAATATTGTCTCTCCATTTTTAAAGTTTTATTTAGTTTTTGCTTTAATATCAAAGTTTCAGTCGTTAAAATATTTTGTTGTAATAAGGTTAAGTAAATATTTGTTTTGTTTATTTAAGATCAGAATCACCAAGAAATACGAAGACTTAGGTAATTGGCAAAATGTGATTACTGTTAAAAAAATACAAATAAAATCGACTTTTATTACAAATTTTCATGTACAAATTATCACCATCTCAGCTCGCCTAAATGTGTGAGCTGTTCACCCCCTACGGATACAACCCACCAAGGAGTCCATTCGGCCAATCACCACGTACATTGAGAGTACAGTTCATGTAATTATTGCTCATCTACTTAAAACTACTAAATAATTGTTTCTCTTTCGTCTGTGGAAATTGGTATTTGTTAAATACGTCTTTATCCATTACCATTAATGGTTCGTTGGTTTGATTCTCTGATTGATTGGTTGGTGTTTGACGCCAACTTTAACAGTAGTTCCGTTATAAGGTGGCTGGAATAATTTTGTTAATAGTTCGTATTATACATACAGGTTAATGTAGAATGTCTTACGATGTAGAATTGTGTTTGTAAGTTATTTCATTGGACAAACACACTAAATAGAGAATATATTATGGGTTTTTATCAATAAAAACAGAAAATGATCATGGTACATTACTTTTTAATCTTAGACTATACTGTTTCTACATCGTATGGACTGGATACTGGTGAAGGTTCTCTCTGTGCTCTAACCCACAGAATTGTTCAGCGTGTCCCCATGTGACGAATAGGGGAAGCCCTCTCAATGGTGGGTGTTGTCATGTTATAATACAGAATCCAAACCGTGGATCATATTGGATAACATGTTTGGAGAGTGACACGCTAAAGACATCTTTTGTAGATTTCGAAAAACTGTAGGCGCATTGTAGCCGTAACAAAAGACAACATTGTTTGACCTACCCAACCCTCCATACCTTTCCACTGCAAAAGGCGTTGATCCGGTTGACTCATTCCTTCTCTATTTCTATGTGGTGTTTATATACTACTGATATTGTTCTCCTCCTGAATACTGCGGAAATACTGCTTGACGTTAAGTAATAAGTAATATTCAATCAACCAATCATCGTCTAGAAAATAAGAATGATGCCAAGAACAAACAATGTACGAAAGTCTCTGGTTCAACTCCACATGGTTTACATCTTATAAATTGTTGTACCTATACATTTCGTCATTTTTGTTGGTGAAGGAAACCGGAGTACCCGGAGAAAACCACCGGCATGTCGCAAGGCACTGACAAGCTATCACATAATGTTGTATCAAGTAAACATCGCCATGAACGGGGTTCGAACTCACAACCTTAGTTTGTCATTTGATGTGAACTGTGTGATCAACTATGCCATTGATGACCAGGCAGATGGCTTACTTGCATCTCACCACTTAATATGTTCTCGTTTAGAGCCATTTTTGAGACGACATGAGTATCTTCGGTGTTTACCAACTACTCGAGAAAGAACAAAATGACTGTCTACAGTAACAATAACATTATTCTCAAAAGGATGCTCTGTCTCTATATATATATATTTTGTTTTAATAATTAAATATACATAAAAACACTTTAAGAAAAGGCAAACAAAGGAATGGAAAGAGTACAATACAAAACGCCTGAGAGACAGAAAACCTTAATGGTGGTACATACGACGTAGATAGGGGGGAGTACAATAGATTAACGTCATTCTATAGTAAGACTTCTGTTGTGATGTTCACATAGAATACATATACAAATGAATTTCACTAATTAGTCCGTACGTTATCATTAACGTATATTTTCTTAATTATGATTCTAAGGTTTTTCAGGATTCTTGCCAATTTATTAATTGATTTTTCAGGATTCCCACGCTTCTCAGATACTCATCCATATTTACCAGATGGCGTCAATCTGGCATGTTTCTCTGTTTATCAGCTATAATGCTTTCATTAATAAGTAAAACCCGAGCTGGCATTTTGTATCTTATCTATTATTAGCTTCTGTAAAACATTAATATTTTCAGATAAAACGCCAAAAAGGATTTCTAGATCTATGTGTTAGATAGTACCTACATATATATACTGTATTGGGAATATACAAAAAAAAATATAACACCATCGATCATGTGAAAGTTTCTAAATTTGTCTCTTTTTTTCATTAACTATGACGTCATCACTTCACACTGTAGTTAATGGATTTTCTGAAGAAATATTTTCCTCCTAACAGATCTATTAATGTTTTTAACATGTGAAAATATAATCTTCATTCGGGTTTTTTTTCTTTCGGTACAACTGTACGATATTAATTGATTATACTTTTCTATTGTAAATTGTATGATTGTATTATATATTGTGAAAACTAATTGAGTATACCCTCTTTAAAGAAAGGATATTATTATTATTAATAATACCTTTGTGTACCCTCGAGTTTTTTCTTTCGGTGCAATTGTACGATACGATATTAAACTGATAACCCTTTTGTGTACCCCCATAAAATTTTGAATATCGACAAACCAATCTAAATAGGTCTAATTTAAATATTAGAAATGTGAGTCAGGCTATGTGAAACTGAAAGTAGATTAAATGAAAATGTAAAATTCTACAAATCTACGAATTTATCTCACAAAGATAAAACTATCGTAGTATAATATAATATGTTTGATATTGTTTTTCGTCAACACGGATTATTTTATCAATACTTTGTTTTGATATATTATTTGCTAAATATTGATAAATGTATGAGAAAGGAGGTGTTGGTCGTTGAAAGTAACTTTATTACTACTTAATGTTTCTGCTATTGGAAAGAATACAAGAATATGTGTGTTATTTCGATTAATACCACAACCCGGAGTGCTAAAGGTACTTCTAATGGACAATCTCCTAGTATCAGGTATCAGTGGAAAAATATTCTAACAACGAACTACCTACAGGTCGTTACACCTATGTAAATCTAATCATCCCCATGTGTCGTGAAAATGCAAAGTCTTCTCTCTTTTATATATCTTCCTGGTTATATAACTATTAATAAATATATTCTTTTTTATATCTTCCTGATACTTTGACAATCTGGTTATATAACAATTCAACATTCGTCTAATCTATATCTTCTTGGTTATATAACAATATAAAATCTTCTCTAGTCTATATATTCGTGGTTATATAACAATATAAAATCTTCTCTAGTCTATATATTCGTGGTTATATAACAATATAAAATCTTATCTAGTCTATATATTCGTGGTTATATAACAATATAAAATCTTCTCTAGTCTATATATTCGTGGTTATATAACAATATAAAATCTTCTCTAGTCTATATATTCGTGGTTATATAACAATATAAAATCTTCTCTAGTCTATATATTCGTGGTTATATAACAATATAAAATCTTATCTAGTCTATATATTCGTGGTTATATAACAATATAAAATCTTCTCTAGTCTATATATTCGTGGTTATATAACAATATAAAATCTTCTCTAGTCTATATATTCGTGGTTATATAACAATATAAAATCTTCTCTAGTCTATATATTCGTGGTTATATAACAATATAAAATCTTCTCTAGTCTATATATTCGTGGTTATATAACAATATAAAATCTTCTCTAGTCTATATATTCGTGGTTATATAACAATATAAAATCTTCTCTAGTCTATATATTCGTGGTTATATAACAATATAAAATCTTATCTAGTCTATATATTCGTGGTTATATAACAATATAAAATCTTCTCTAGTCTATATATTCGTGGTTATATAACAATATAAAATCTTCTCTAGTCTATATATTCGTGGTTATATAACAATATAAAATCTTCTCTAGTCTATATATTCGTGGTTATACAACAATCCAAATATCCCCCCCATCTTATATCTATATGGTTACATAACAATAAAAAAAATCCCCCCCCCCCATTTTATATGTATCTGGTCATATAACAATACAAAATCCTCCTTCCCCCATTTTATATAAATCTGGCTATATAACAATCCAAAATCTCCCCTTCCCCCATTTTAGATAAATCAGGTTATATATCAATCCTTTCAAATCTATCTGGTTTATATAACAAATGTAATACACCATTTATATCTTCCTGGTTTAATAATAAAAAAAAAGACATCTCTCGATAGTGTGATAATTCGTCGACAAAGCGTTCTATTAACAACAATGGGGAACATTGGTGAAGATTATCCCCACTTAATTACAGGTGGCGCTATGGTAGATCAGGTTCAGCATATGTTATCAGGATAAGCCAGCATGCATTCACTGCTATGTGTTTGTGTTATTTATCAATAAATTCCTTTCTTTGATTTTTTATTTATCTACTTTATAATATTATTAATGATACAAAAAATGTCAAATTATGAAAGTTGTGTATTATATACCTGAACTGAAAAAAATGAATTAAAATTAGGGAGTGCACCTGTATCTGTACACATTTAAGGTTAACAAAATAATAACAGTTGATATAAATGAAGAGTTTATTTCTGAAATTATTAGTACATTAGTTTAACTGCATTTTATGATAAATCAATTTTAAAAAGACAGTTTTAAATAAGTTTAGTTATTATGGATATTACAAATTATTCTTGGTGATATGAAACTTTAAATAAAGTTATATTCCAAACTGACTGTATTGCTATGAACATGTATATACGACCTAAATAAATTTATATATGATAGTTATACATGTATATTTACTCTGTTTATTAGTGTACTCAGACATATATAATAATTTACTTTCAATTATGAAATAATTTAGTTTAAATGGTGGAATAATGCATTTTTTTGAAATTGCACAACTACAAATCTGATGTCACTGACAAGCTTTGTTTCTGTTCTGTTTGAAGAAAGGGTGAGAATTTTAAATGATTTTGCTAAATCTATCACCTGTTCAATATGAACAAGTTTACTGGATATTTTTCTGTCTCTTTGCATTGTTTTTCCAGACATCCTATTTCTTTTCTTTAAAAAATGTTGGAACATCTGATCCTCCATATGCAGGAGACAGATATGACACAAGTCCACCAGTTGAACATCCAAACAATACGCTTACTGTGTTTCTGTTTTATATGTAGAATAAGTAGATCATTGTGAAACCTGATGTTTTGGTTTTTGGAATGGTATTTTTGTGTCATCTACAATAAGTCGGGTTGGTGAAATTTTATTTCAATCAGATGGACTATAACATACTAAATCACTATGTGGACACAAAGCTAACTCCTGCCATTGTCTAGACACAACATTTATCCAGGATATTGATTTTCAAAATATAGCTGGTCCACACTCTGCTGTATACATAGTGCAAGCTATATGCTCCATCACCTAGGGAAGCCAATACAAATTTGATGTTGGTGTATTTTGCCTACCCAGTATGAATTAATACTGATCATTGTCAGGTCTAAAGTTTTCAATGGCAAGGGATGGCCAAGCTGGAGTTTGACACCCAAATTCCTAATATTGTGGAACAACACAACACTTTTTTCATTTTTTTTGCATTTAAGCAAGACTAATTTTCACTCTAAACGCGTCCCTTTTCCCCTACATCAGATATACACAGAAGTCCGCATTCCTCTTCTTCTTTTGTTAAGAACTCAAATTTTGTTTCATTTGTAATTTGCTCCCAAGTCTGTCACCTCCTTCAGATGCACTAGATGGACATTTTCTTTTAACAACAGACCACATTTGAAACACCCCTTTACCCCCTTTTTAGCTGTTTCCTATAAACATTGGAACCAGCAATAAATAAAATACAAAAAAGTTAAAATGGAAAAAAGTATTTCTATTCATTAATATCTTCTGATGATAAACGTAATCCCTAATATGTGATGGCATGCATCAATCTTACAAATAAACATGCTAAGTAAACACTGTAAAGATTGCCATCTCAGCGTGTAATATTAAATAATAAATATAAACACTATAAAGTACAGTCAAATCTGTATTAAGAGGTCACCTTTGGGATCAATAAAAAGTGATCTTATAAGACAGGTGACCTCTTAAAAGAGGTTCAATTCATATGAATTTTTCTATGACAGGACAAGAAAAAGGTGACCTTTTAATACAGGTGACTGCTTAATAGAGGTGACCACATGGGCAGGTTTGACTGTACATAAATATTAATTATGAACCAATATTAAAGAAATTATATTTTGCAATAAATAAAATATTTATTATGTGAAGTTGTCTTTATATTTTCATTTAAGATATTTCTTTTTGTTATATTTATTTATATTTAAAATTATAAAATTTAATATATAAAATTAATAAAAATATATAAATATGAAATGTATCATCCTAAATTAAACAATGCTATTAAATTATTACATTTTACAGTTTAATTTTAATTTACTTTTACTAAAACTTGTCAGTGGTGTATAATCATTTTCTAGGCAGTTCATAGCAAACAATACTGCTTTTGTATGGTGTCCATTCTTTGTGTTTTTACTCACTTAATTCTTTTTAATTGCATTTAATAATTCTTTTTTATTTGATCATCATTAGAAAACAAGTTTCCACCTCTATGAGCATATAATAAGGGTAATAACAAAATTACCGAACTCCGAACAATCTTACAAAGGGAAAGTCAAAACTCATAAGTATATAAACAGACAAAATCAGTCAACAACCGGAAAACTGTGAAAACCGTAATCACCCTGACTTGGTACAAGCATTTCTAAAGAAATGGTGGGTTGAATCCGATTTTAAAGCGCCAAACCTCCCGCTTTCATTACGGCTCAAAGTTTCCGGCTGTCACTATAACTGTATTTATAACAATACTTGAACAAAACAGGTAAAACAGTTGTCAAAGCAGCACCAAACTCAGTGAAGTAAATGTCAGACACTTTTACGTCACACATTGATAAAAAAAATATTTTTGACATTTTTGTTGACACCTTATCTTTATACATTTTTACTATATGAAAATCCATCGTTTACAATCTTTTCTGCAGAGACGGAATATATTTCGACAAGATCTTGGTATCGGAATATAAACTTTTTAAGAGATCGAATAAGGCGAATCTTTTTATAGCCCTGGTCCAGTAGCCTGTTTCTCAAATGAAGATGACGTTTCAGAAAATCAGAATAATTGCTATTGGCCCTTGCATAACGAATCAATTGCGAGATGTAAACACCATATGCAGGAGAAGCTGGTATATTGCTGCACATTTTTTGAAAATTTATGATTTTAAAATTGAAGTCGTCCCGTTTATCATACATTTTAGTACTGATTTGACCACTGTCTTCAAATTCGAGGTATATGTCCAAAAATGATGCGGACGAAGCGGTATCTGTGGTCTCTTTAACTTCCAGCTCTGGAGGATATATCAATGGAAGAAATTCTGCAAATCTAGAATTATTGATAGATAAAACGTCATCAATATACCTGTATGTGAAATTAAAGGCTCTAGCCTCATGAATCTTCTTATCTTTTACAAGCTTTTGAAGAAACTCCGACTCATATGAGTATAAAAATAAATCGGCTAGAAGAGGGGCACAATTCGTACCCATTGGTAAGCCGACGACCTGCTGAAACAGCATCCCTCCAAAGGAGACAAATATGTTATCGATGAGGAACTCCAGCATACTGATCACTTGTTCCTCGGAGTAGCATGTTTTACCTTTTTGAATTTTGTTTGAAAAATATGTGGAATTGTAGCCTAACACAACACATTTTGAGCCATAGTTTCTATGACTGAAAGCTTTGTGAATTGTTTCTTTTAACCGGGTTTTTAATTTGTCATGCGGTAGGGTGGTATATAGAGTTGAAAAGTCAAAAGTTTTGATGGAAGATACCTGAGAGAAAGATCTTGATTGAAGGTTATCCAATAGATCTTTAGAGTTTTTCAAAATCCACATGTGATTTATGCCACTACGTGAGTAAACAGTTTCACAATATTTCTGTTGTCCCTCTTTTACTGCAGACAGAATCTTTGTCAAGTGAATAGACACTTCTTTCGTCGAACAAGTTGATGGTCCCGCTATGTACCTTTCTTTGTATGGTGTCTTATGGAGTTTAGGTATCCAATATAAATAAGGTAAATCCTCAGACTCTTTACCAGAGGGAATGTTTAAAGAGGTCATGAATGATCTGTGGTTAGCTAGGATTTCATCTTTCTCGAACGAAGTAGGCTTGAATGTGGTATTACTAAAGGTGTTGTTATGTATGCCTAATTCCTTGATTAGGCATTCGAAGTAATATGATTTACATACAAACACGATATTGTTGGAAGCCTTGTCCGCAGGAACGATAACATATTTGTCATGAAGAGAGGAAAGACACTTAACAGCTTCTTGGTCTTTAAATACAGACTTAGGTCGACTATTAGCACAATTTTTGAGTTTGTGAATCCGACCTTAATATGCACAACAATATGTAGAAAGAATTTTAATTATTAACAAAAATACTGATAATTACTTGTAAACAAATATTAACCCAATGTTAATCTATGTAACTTAGAGATAAAGAGATGCTGTTGTTGAACCTGATCTACAGCAGCGCCATCTGTGTTATCAGTTAGGGGAAATAATTGACCATTTGTCCCCATTGTTTATCATTCTCTACGTGGGCATTTATAATAAGTATTAACAGAAAATTTACATTTTTTATTACTTATAATATCTATCTATAGTTATGTTTTACTCGTTCTAGTTCTAGGACAATCTTAATGCTTTGTAGATCGTTGTCTGTCCTTTTTCCTTTTGCCAGTGTGTTGTCTGTCCTTCTTCGATTTACAGATTCTGATTACCTCTTTGGTATCTTCAAACTCTTCTTCATAAATACAAACAGCATTAACTAACATTTTACTGGATAATTTTACCGGAACCTTTTAACCGTAATGGAAGCGGGAGGTTTGGCGCCGTAAAATCTGATTCAACCCACCATTTCTTTGGAAATACCTGTACCAAGTCAGGGCCATTGCGGTTTCTCAGTTTTCCGGTTGTTGACTGATTTTGTCTGTTTATTAACTTATGAGTTTTGCCTTTCCCTTTGGAAGATTGCTCGGTGTTCGGTAATTTTGTTATTACACTTATTATGCATATGTCGGCTCATTCGCACTCTTTGCCACAACACCTTTATTGCTGAAGGAGTTGTTCCATGTCACAATTAGTGTTCTTCTGGTTACAAGAACTTTCCTATTGCTATATACAATAACAAAATGATACGTCTGAGAGATATTTACCACAATTGGAATTCCATGTCTCACAGCTATTGTTCTTCTGGTTCTTTGCGTCCTTCGTGCAAATTAACGATAGAGAAAACCAATGGACAATCCAGAGAAACTGGAAAACATAGGGTACACAAGACACAGGAAGAAGACAAACAAAACAAAAAACATAACACAAAACTAACGATGAGTGACACGAATCACACCATAACCGGGATGAACCCAGGCGCCATCGAAGGGCAGTTCCTGCCTCCCACTAAACAACCACCATGCCACCTATATAGTCAATATGTGTGACAACACTATACACGATTAACATAAATAAGACATGAGCTCTCCTACACGCTTTTAAATCGAGTTTTTTTTTGTAGACGACTACACAAGCAATATTTATACAAATGAAAATATGATTAAGTTTCAGAAAAGATATTTTTAAATTGCAGTTAATCAGAAACATGAATTTCCAATGAAGTACTTGTTTTGTTTTTGATCGATGAAGACGAAATGAGATATTTTTGTAAAGATCTACCAAACATCATTCCTGCAATTGCCACAGCATACAGACGACGAGTAGCAAGATATGGCAAAAGCTTTCATGACCATGTTGGTCCTGTGTGTTAGTAAGGTTAAATAAAATAGGACAGAATATCATAAGAACAAAAAACATATGGGATTTATCATAGGAGCAAGCTTTTTGCCAACTGTAGATTAAATGCCATGCAATTTATTTATTGTTTTACTATTGTCCCAACTATCCAAGTTCATAAACATATTTCACTATGCATTGTTTTAAATCTGTATAATGAATAAAACAGTTAGTTACTGTCTCATACAAAACATCTTTCACCTTCTTGTCCACGACCGTGTTCCTGTAGATACATATGCGAATAGGAATCCGGATAAAAATAATCTCCTATCCAACAGCGACAAGAACCTTTGCCGCTTTCAAAGAGGCACAAATTGGAATCTGGTCATATCATACATTTAATTTTTTCAGATGAAGAAACTTTGAGAGCAAGTAATATGGCCATGGTTTGTGCAGTAAAATTGGAACTTGCAGATTGAAGACTTTAGAAAAGAGACTTGCTATATAAAGACAGTTGCAGATGCAACTCTGTCACCATCCTAAAAGCGTCGGTACACATTGAGAATTTTCTGGCCATATTTCAGCAACATGAATTTTTATGATTGAAAGCAGTTTGATTGCGTATTACAGAACTTTTGATTCTTGTTTTGTAATTAGAGTTTGTTTCCTTCAAGATACAAACTATGAAATGGAGAGGTTCTAACGGCGCCAAGCGACAGACGTAATCTTTAGTGGTGTTTTGTATAGCACCGATGTTAATATATGATTTGCGGGCGGACCCATAAACCAGCTATATGACCATCATCTATTTTCAACAGTTTAACGATCTACATAAATGTATCAAAACTGTGCTGAGGGCACCCCAGTCGGTACTCGACACAAATCTTCAGATATTAAAGCACATAGTTCTGACGCATAATAATATGAGGAAGAAGTGTGTGATAACTGTTTACTACTTTAATAAAGCAATTGCTCTGGGTCGGGATGTAATTTTCCTTCATAGCAAAAATGCATTCCTGTTATTTTAGAAATGGGATATTTAAAACTATTCCCATTTTTGTCTTTTTGGTTAAGACATAGTGGTAGTTGTTTTAATGTAATGGGAAAAAAAGTCCTTGTACAGCGCCCATTTCTTGTTCAAAAGTATCGGTCAAGTTTGAGTTTACTTGTACCTATATTTTAAATTCTTTGTCTGTTGAAAACAAAAATAGAAATGAAATTATTCTATGTTTCAACCCCATATTAAACAGATCTCTTGATATCCCAATTTTCTATGTTGTATCATAAGATTTTTCAAGATCGAAAGAGATCGACAAATCACTGTAAGTCAGTCCTTGAGACATGGGGAGTCTCTCTTTTCATAAAAGGACGATCTTCACGTTACAAATCAAAATGAGATGCATTTGCAGTTATCAATATCCTGCTCCAATAGAGATGAAAAGGCAATAAACTTTAACCATCATTATTTGAACCCTAAGATATCTGGAATGTCACGAACGCTGTGAATCCAAGTCTGAAGAGATTTGTGTGCAAAATGACGATTCATATGCGAATGAAATGCTTTCCAAATTTGATGAATTCTCTTTATTTATAAAATTGTTTTGTTTCATTGTATACTTAACTACTAAAGCTACGGGAATCTGTATACAATGTTGAGTAATTTTAATCTATGGTTATACTCAACGTACAACTTAATTCACAGTTCTTAAATAGTGTAATTAATTTCAAAACTAAAGTCGGTCAATTTCCCGCAGGCATAGCTAATCTTAGATAATCGTGGCCATACTGTTTAGGCCATTTGGTTTACTTATCTCATAGATTTTGAAATTATTTGGGTTCCCAATCTATTGAATTTAAGCATACTTAATGAAGGTTATTCAAAATTGCGTCGTGAGCACTAAATTAGATATCGACTTTCTTATTCAGACGATCTCGACCTGAACAAGTCGACTAGTTGCATCATGAACTACTAATTGATATATGGTTTACCTAATAGACAGATCCTTCTTTTTTAATTTATGGTTCTATAGCTCTATGAATACAATAGAAAATGTACAAGTTGATCTTATTATACATATAAAATCTTATATTTCAATGACCAACCTGTGTACTATGTATGACTTACCTGAGGCGTGTTATTATTTATATTCTGTTGGCTTGACTTGAAATTCTAACATGTCACAAATAGCTTCATATATACTTTCTTACTTGACATCTATATAGTATTATCATTAAAATGCAAAGTATAATATATCATGCTATTCAGAACAAGAAGACATCCATCTAGTCCAGTTTTTATTAATAAAAAGTTGAAGATACCAAAGGGGTAACCAGAAGCCGTTAATGGAAGATGGACCGACAATATTATGACTAAAAGAGAAGGACAAACAATGAACTACCAAACACTACACAGAAAACTAAAGATTTCACACCACTCGTAGTGTTGTTTTCAAAATTGTGTTCCGTGTGTTGTGTTGTTGTTGGAACTATACCCCCACATAATGTGCTCTCTTTCAAATTACATGTGTATTGTTTATTCTTTAAAATTGTATCTCATGAATTGTGATGTGTTCCAGAAAAGTGGTTGTACTCTTAACATTTATAGCTCTTAACATTTTGTTTTTTCCCAAAGCTAATAATTTCTACCTCAATACAATACAGGTTTCATGATTTTGTTTCTGCAGAATTGTGGTAGGGTTTCGTCCTCAGTATTATACCCACAGTGTTGTGAAATTCAACTAACTCCAAATATTGTGGATTGCTTTTTCTTTTAATATACGATATCCCATGTTATTTCCAAACCCTTTCAATTATATAGAGGTGACCATCATTAGATGTCGGCAAAGTAGTAATCCAAGCAGAAAACCGTAAGTGAAACTTGCTCCATGATTTAGTGGCTGGTTGATGTTTTAAGCCAAATGAGCATTTGTTTTGTCAGCTATATCATAAGGAGACCAAATTGGATTGTTATAGTGTTATCTAACTAAAACATATGTCCATGGGTAGACATGTCGCCCCACTCGGACACATTATCCTGATTCCTAGACAACCCGTCTTTCCTCTTTCTCCTTTATGCTGCTTCAAGACTTATTTTCTGTTTTATCATTATAGTTGTTAAAGAGAATGCTGAAGAAGCAAACACTTAATGATGTTTATGTCTGAAGTATTCAGCTTACTTTCCCTTAAGTCTATGCAACTGTGTTTCATTTGTGCTGTGGTCTATCCTGGTTTTGTTTTCGTTACTATTTGAACTTCAATAACGTATTTGCATTCCAAAGAGAATCTGCGTAAAAGAGTAAATATGTGAGTGATTGTTGTTTAAAACCAAGTGAGCAGGTTTCCATCTATATCATGGCGGGAACAAGTTACATTTCCATGAGTTGATGATGATGTCTGTTTTTTTTTCCTACTGTACGTTGAGACACAATTTAGGAATATATTTTTTACATTCGGTTTCTATTTTGATAACTAATATGAACATGGCAGCCCGCTAAATTTCTGACTATGATTGTCATTATAAGAGCATTCTGTCATATGTCTACATAAACTTCAGTATACATTATTTTCAACGCATATTTGCCTAAAATAATATGTTCATTCATGTGTTCTTAATGTGTTCCCTCAGGCCAGGAAGTCGTCTACAATTTATAATTAGTATACACGCCCACAAAAACATCTAGGTTAACTAACATACATGGTGTCAAGACATTGTCATACAATTAAAATATTTCAAAAAAATATTTAATAGCTTATAATTAAAGAATTCCAAGACAGTGTAATGTAATAACACGACCACAATTACGTAAATAAATTGTTGTTTTCTCAAAATTCGTGAATATAAGACACAAAAGTGACCACCAATTTACCTTTAAAGAACCAGTCAATGAAATGAAAACGTGTTAATATTTTATATTCGCACGCAGAGTGTAATACCACACTAATCTTTAGAATACCAATGGGGGCATAAATACCCGTTTATAATTGTGATATAATTCTTGGAATAATAACCACCTGCCTACATTTGCTGTCTGGCACTTGATATATGGAGTATAAATTTGTTTTAGACATCCGTCCATGCTGCGTTATGGTAAGACTTCATTACGGGGCCAGCATTAGGATGTTCGGGCCCTTGGTCCAATTGGCTTAAGGACGGTCCTGCTTCTTCAGTTAGATGTCGAATAATGTACTATACATAAGTTACGACCGAGACTATGTGGCAGTCTTCTCGTGATGTCCGTGTTTGCACGGCTGCTTCAGTTTGGTGTTTGATCGGATTGTGAGGTGTTGTACCACGCAGCGCAGAAAATACAAATGGGACTTAACAAAAAGAGCGTCCGCTAATTGTGTCGGAAAAATAAAATGCATAATCCCCCCTTAGAATGGGACGTAAGCTAATATACCGTGTATGTAGAATACGACGCTCCTGGCAAGTAAAGAACAACCTGCAACAGCTCCTACAGAGCAACCCTTTATTTAGGAGGAGTCGTTCATTGTCCCCTCCAAGTCGACATTTTCCCACCCCATCCATTATATATTGTATGTATGCAATTCTTCTGTAGAAATCGAGACAGCTTTTTACCTGCTATTTTTATAGGATGGTTTTAGTTTTCAGTTTAAGATTATTATTTTTTTACTTTACTGTCTTTAACATAGATAACTGGAATTGGTTATGATAAGAATTCGTACATATTTCTGTTCTCATAATTTTTGCTGAAAGTCGGTAATGATATTCGACAAGATAGCATAAAAGTCAGCGTGTTCTGGCGTCCTTGTAACATAAAAAGAGATTTATTTGTTTACGTGATATGCAAATTAATTGATATTAATACATCAGTATAACAATTACACGTTCAATACCATTCTTATAATTGAATGTTCTCTAGACTTCCCGTTCACCGAGTGTCACTTGATGACGTCAGTGCGTTCTTTATTTGAAGGAAATTTCAAACTGTTTTCGTTTGTATAAGATTAAAAGAAAGTAATTAATATTTACAGCAATGCTATTCGCATTGACTTTTATTCCTGTCGGCAAAACAAAATCTGCAATGTCTTTTCAGAAACTGCGCTGAGTGAACCTTTTAGTATTATTTTTATGATATGTAACAGGTCATTACAGAACAAATGTATCAAAGTTAGATATTCTCATATGGTGTCATACAAAAATTGCTAGAAAATAAATTATTGATACTTTTTTTCCCTCACAAGTATATTGCATTTCGATGGATTTAATCCTTAGGAACATTTAGTTTTATTTCTATTTGGAGCCATTTCGATGTCCAGAGGCCCATTAGGGGATGCATTTTCTTAGTTTATGTAAACAAAAAAACACAAAAACAAAACAAAAAATTCACTGAAAAACATTTCGCATAACATACTTATCACCTAATTTGTAACTAGATTAACACAATGTGTGTGATTAGTGAAGCAGGAACTGCTTACCTTTCTGGGAGCACCTGAGTTCACCCCCGGTGTTTAATGTGATTCGTGTTTCTCGATCTTTAGTTTTCCGTGTATTGTTTTGTAGATCGTTGTGTGTCCCTTTGTCCTTATTCGTTTGGCCATCATATTGTCTGTCATTCTTCGATTTACGGATTCTGATCAATTGAGAAATACAAACAGAACGTCACTAGCAAAAAAATGCAAATTTATCATAAGGAAAAATCGTCTCTTTTGTCATAAACGCATGCGTTAAATTTACCTTGAAAAAGGGATATGTATTATTTCAAACATTGGCATGAAACGTTGTAATTTTAGCCTTATTTAACATCAGTTCCTTGGGATGAATTTGTTTTACAAATGTAAGTAAAATAGGCTTATTTGCAGTTAAGAAATTAAAAAAATAAAGAACACTGGAAATTGAAAGATTTAAATAGCTGCTTCCCAAAGACATATCCTATTTATTCTTTACGTACATGTACAACTGCTTTATTTACCGACTAACATGCAACTTAGATTTGTCTCGCCAATCCCTTTTTCTCAAGAGGGCATTACACAGTTGCACAACCTTCATCCCGAGAGTGTCACTTCGGTGGTGTGCTAGTACACGCAATTCCCCCCCCCCCCCCCCAAATACTTTAAACATCTTGAACGCTCGATTTATTATCCCGAACTCTTGAAGTTATTAATTTATAGTATAAGTAATCAAGCAAGCAGGAAATGGATGTATATACGGAATTACAAATATATCAATAGCATTCACAAATAACACATCTATACGTATATAATACTTCAGATTATATTTCTATAAGAAGAGCTTGAAGATACCAAAGTGGTAATCAGAATCTGTATATCGAAGAAGGACAGACAACACAATGACCAAAAGAAAAAGGACAAAAGGACAAATAACGATCCACAAAACATTACACCTAAAACCGAGTAAAGATCGAGTAACACGAACCCCACTAAAACCGGGGTTGAACTCAGGTGGTTCGGAAGAGTGTTTAATTTCGACTACTTGCATTGATTTAGCTGATTATTGGTAAGGGTTCCCAGTGCTCAAATCAGTGCGTATAGGGGGGGGGGGGGAGGGGTTGTCAGGTTATAATGCGGAAATTAAGCCTGACCGTGGACAATAGTGAGTAATATACTTGGGGAAAGCCACTCTGCGCTAAGCAAAAGACCTATTACTTAGATTTCGAAAATGAGTAGGTTTTCCAGTGGCAGTCACAAATTGTTGACAGTATTAACCAATCCCTCATTTCTATATGCACAATACAATGTAGTCTTTATTTTTGTTAAGATTGCTATAGACCTGAATATAGCTGAAATACTGCTCCCTGGACGTTTAAGCAACAACAAAAAATCAATCACTATATTGATTAAATCATTGCATTTTACACATTTAAATGATGTGAATTATACTATTTCATAAATTTCCCTAAGGTTTTTGGCCGAATCGGTGGTGTGATGGTTATCGTGCTAGCCTCGCGTGTAGTAGTTCGTGGGTTCGAGCCTTGTCGAATCAAACGAAAACACCATAGAATTCATTGGTATTTGTTGCTTCTTCATAAAGCATGTAGCATTAAATAGAAAGAACAAAGACTGGTTAGTTCGGAATGAGGATAATGTGTCAGAGTTCAGGGACTTGTCTACCCACGGACTGTTGTTTCAGTGAGCTAGCACTATAAAACCCAACTAATCCTGTTGGTCTAGTACAAATCGGACATCATTATCATCTCATCGAATGCAATTATTCTCGTCATGATATAGCTGAAAAAATTGCCCATTTGGCGTTAAACAACAATCACTCACTCACTCCTCAAGTTTTTCTGTGTTATTATTAAAGTAAAATTTCAACGGGTAACACTACAATGATTAATTAAAACTATTTGAAAAAATATGAGTTTTTTTTTTAAACAACAACTTAACTAAGCAAAATATGCTAGAGCTTACCTGTTACAATACCCACCTAAACAGTCAAATAATCATATATAGAGTGAGTTAGTGAATGATTGTTGTTTAACGACAATTCAGCAATTTTTCAGCTGTATCATGGCGAGAACAAGTTAATTTTCAATGAGATGATGACGAGTTCCGCTTTGTACACCAACACGCTGCGTTAGATTTTTATAGTACTAGCTCATTGAAACAACAGTCCGCGGGTAGACATGTCGCTCCACTCGAACACATTATTCTGATTCCGAGCCAACCAGTCTTTGCTCTTTCTCCTTAATGCTGCGTGATTAGCGGAGAAGCAGCAAATATCATTTTTATAGTCTTTGGTTTGACCCTAATTATATAGAAGATGATTAGAAAATCGTTTGATTTTATCAGTATTTGTTCTCATTTTGAAAAGCTAACATAATCACGAATTCATGATATTACACAGCAGTGTTATATTGTTACACAATGTTGATTTCTCTTGACAATAAGACATCGCTCAACCCATGAACACACATGGTGCACTTGAGATAATAAGTATGACAGTCCCTTGTTGTAAAAATGTTGAGCGCTCGTGATGCATGTACTATTAAGAGTGATCGTTATAGTATACAACAAGTGTGTGTCCTGAGCATACAACCACACCACGTCACCTTATGGTGTCACATCCAGGCTTCACATTGATATATTCCAGAAGCTATAATATCCACCGCGGTCTTATAATCGTTTTTATTGTGTAACTTCTTTTTCACTCCCTAGTCCGATGAATAGATATATTATATAAAGTACAAATGTACTTTAATATTTCTAAAGGTGATTGATCTTAATTTGCCTTATGATATAAATATATTATATACTGAATAAGTGTTAAATATGTGCAGACAATCGATCTGATCATATAGATATAACAAGTTTAAACAACTAATTATAATAATTACTGGGGAAAATAATCGATTTATGATTCTAAATAGAATTTGTATGTAATGTCTGCAAGGCGTCTCTTTTAATGCTTTTCGATAATGGAAGATTTATATATATACGTATCAAACGTACATAGTCGTATGTTGTTCAGACAATAGAAAAAATATTTTTGAAGAGACGTCAGAACTGAGTCTGATATGTAAAGTATCTTATCTTATAAAGAATTAATAAGTATTTGATATTCGAGAAACGTAGATAAACGTCAGAATATAATATAGAAACGTATAAACACATCAAAGGGGGGTAATCAGAAACCGTTAATCCAAGAAAGAATATATAACCGATACACATAGTAGTAAGAAGAAGCTCGAACATACCAAAGAGGTAACCAGAAGCCATAAATCAGTGGAAGAAGGACAGGCAATATAATGGCCAAAAGAAAAAAGGACAAACAATGATTTACAAAATACTATACAGAAAACTATAGATTGACCAAAGTAAAGTGATCCCATCTGACATGTTACACACTTTGCAATACACATTGTTTAATTGTGATCAACGTTTAATGTGGGTTGCTGTATTTTGAATTATATATTTCACATTTGTCTCTGACGAATGACAAAAATGACAGATTCGTTTGTTGCCATGTCGCCATATCAATCGTCCACAAAACACTACAGTCACAAAAAACTAAGCAACACGAACCCCACTAAAAACAGGGGGCAAAGTTAGGTGCCACAGAAGGGCAACAAGCTCTTAGTCCACTATATATAATAGTGTCACATATAGTGTTACTCGAGATAAATCCGATGATAAGTCATATTCGGTGAAAAGTCATGAACAAAGCAAGAAGAACGGAAGTGTGACTATGACAACTGTAACATATCCGTGCTCATTTGTGACATTTCATAATGATTTTCCAAGTCATCATGAATGCGACCATAATACTTTCGACATGATTACTTCAACTTACCAAATCGGACTTCGTGATTCCGTAGCTTCCTTGTTAGCAGCAACCCTCTATCAGAGCAATACTGATAGAAAACACAAGTTCTCGGACATCTTATCAACTGAGAGACTCCATGTGCAGGTGCTCCTGGAATATTGCTGCATATAAATGGGAAGTTCACAATAGGAAATTGAAATTATCTCTTTTGTCTTCAAGGCGTGGAACAGAACAAGTTGTATCTGTGGTATCCTTTATTTCAAGTTCAGTGGGATAGATACGACTAACCAATTCAATAAACTTTTAATTATTACGTTAAATGACATGATCTGTATAGTGGAACGTGAAATTAAAGAATCGGGATAGCTCCTTTCTGTCATTCCTGAGAAACACCTGTATGAAGTCCGCTTCATTAAATAGAGATACAAATCGTCAAGAAGGGGGCACAGTTGGTAACATAGGAATTCCTAATGTCAACAAACAACAAACATTATGAAAAAAGGTTTAAACAGTCACTTCCATTAATATCAACAAAACGGACAACTACCTCATCTCAAATCATTGGACAACAAAAAAAATACCATATGAACCAATAGAAATTATGGTCATGACTTTGGGACAGGCACAACAATGTGCATGGGTTAAACTTACAAACGGGATCCCAACCATCCGCTTCTTGTGAATTTGTCCCCAAAGACAATACAAATGCATTGACCTGCAATAAAAAGATACACAGACTCGCCTCTACTAAATAAAAACACACACGCACCATAAAAAAATGAATGACAAGCATGTATACAATGTATGTACAGTAAAACAGCAGGGTCAGTGAATGCTCGTAATTAACTGACTATTAGCTATGAAGGTCGAATATGTTGGTTAAAGACCAGTAAATACTCTTAGGACAGGAAAATCATAAGCCTCCCTCCTTGTTCGTAAAATACAACTTGTAGCAGCTGCTTATGAGCAACAGTTTGTTATGTGTTGTCGTTGGTGGCCCGTTGCAAGGATGTATTTCTGTTTCTATCCTTTAGATCCTCTTTTTCTTGTGACACTCGAATTTTCCACCTGCAGACCAATCCCAGTGTCTTCTTCAACACCTACATGCAGGTCCGGTCTTCAGCCAATTAAACCAATTACTCACAATTGGGCCTCGCGCTGGAGTTATTTACTCTCTGCTGTTCAAGTACTCACAACAACATACTGCAGGTTTTACAGAGAACAGCATTAGGCCATGTACCTCCTAAGACAGGCCCTGCTTACATGATTTATTGATTGTAAACTTGTTCTCGTCATTAGAATACATGTAGCTGAAACACTATATTACTTACCGTTTAGCAACAACAACAATCTGTAATACATATTATAATTATAGCATCCCCATTCTATTATATCTACCTATTCATTTTCGTTAAGCAAGGGTTACTTCGATTAAAATACATCAAAGGGAAAACACTCGTTTAGCCATGTTAAATGATGATATTTAAAAGATCTTGTTAAATAATTATAGGCAATGTTAGTATAAATGCCTAAATGGAGGATGTCTGTTAATTCTAACTCCTTAACACTGCTTTTGGACACCACAGAAGTTCTGTTGTACTTATCATCATTTAACATGGCTATAGATCGTGACTATTTTGCACTAGTAAATATGTTCGTTAATATTAACGTTTTATTTTTCCAATAATTACATTCATTTATTTTAATGAGTACCGAAAGTAAATATAGATGCTATTGATCAAGACTGCATGTAGTAATATTTCAGTGCACAAAACAACATGGGAAAAACAAAAAGTTCA
Organism: Bathymodiolus brooksi; assembly: GCA_963680875.1. Lineage (NCBI taxonomy): Eukaryota > Metazoa > Mollusca > Bivalvia > Mytilida > Modiolidae > Bathymodiolus > Bathymodiolus brooksi. Next base: position 64,927,860 of record OY804575.1, read on the forward strand.
AGGACTAATCATTATGCCTTATAAAACAATAATAAGAAGAAGACATGGTATGTATCAAAGGTAAATTGTCTGGAAAAGCAACAAAAAGAAAAAGAAACGAATATACATGTACATTTGGGAGTAAAATACAATGATTTTGTTTTACGTTATAAGGGAGATAATTCTGTTATATTTTAAGTTTAGATTGTACTTGACATTGTAGAGCATTTTAGATAAGTTGATTGTTATAGAATTATTGTTATATACGTCTGAAAATTTAACCCATGTGGTGTTAAAGTTAGATTGCTAGATGCTTTTTTCCTCTTATCTATAGATTACTAGAATACACTGCAGTACGTGTTCGTTACCCTCATGCACTAATAGTCCACCAGCAAGGGTATCGACACAGTGATAGTATGAAACAAACATAGATATCTAATTTTATTGCGCATGACTCGTTTCTGGTATAACCATCATCAGCCACGTTCAAAGTAAAAAGAAATGAATACCAAATTATTCTAAATTCGTTAGGAGCAAGAAACCCAAAGTGCATTGTTTCCTCGATCAGGTTCTGTATGTATTTGGGTCCATAAAACTAGCTTATAGAAGTACATATACCAAGTCAGTTTCTTCAGACTGTGGTATTTTTTTTTCATTTTATCCATCTTATAGAAGATACCAATTTAATTCATAAAGAAAAGTATTGAATCCGTAAATTTATACGTTTGAATATGCATGCTACTTGTAAATATGTGTACCCGTGCGCCATATCCAAATATGGAGATACAATATTGTACACAGGCATATTGCTATCAAAGTGCATTGTTAACCATTTAGACAATTTGCTTGGACAATATTCATAACAAGAGAGACATAGGCAAAGTGCAGTGAGTAAGATATAATAATATACATCATATTAATATTTTTAGGTTTTTACGACTCTCCCTAACCTGTGTTGAAGTGTTTACATATTTCATTAAAGTCTTTGAATGCAGAATGGGGTCATTGTATCCCATGCAAATTATCGCTGTCTTCGGTGGTACAGTTCAATTTATTGAAATTTGTCATTTCCTGACAAAATGTGCGTCACAACATGTGGTATTGGAGACGGTGAAATACCCTCGAGCAGGAATATCGCAAAACTCGAACAGTTCATAAGATGTCCAAATAAATCCTACATGTATATAGTACTAGAATATACAGTCTCTCTGAAAACAAATAGTGACATTAATTTTACATGCAAATTTATACTGAGATATGTGCACGAATAAATTATAGATATCGGCCATTTACAATGTAGTATTCGTAGGAAATGAAACGGACTTCGAGTTTCGGATTGATTGATTTTATTTTATTTATTGTGTTTAACGCCACTTTCAGCAATATTTCAGCTATATCATGGCGACCAATTTTAGTGATGGATGAAGCAGGAGTATCCGGAGAGAACCACCGACCATGGGCAAGCAACTGGTAAGCTTTATCACTTGCGGCTGCGAGTCGATTGCATCTTTTTTTTGTAATTTACAAAGCCGTATTGGTGATAGACTTGTATGAGTTGTTAGGTAATCCAACGACCTAACTCATTGAGTCACCCGGGCCCCTCGAGTTTCGGTATCTCCATATAAGTATGCATATGATCTCTACTTCTGTGATTTCGCTCTAAATAATATCCAAATTAATTTCTCTCTTCTTTTCATTTTCTTATAAATGAGATATTTCGTCCGTTCTACAATTTTTGGTATTTAAATTTGGCTTTCCAACTGTTTCGGCTAAGGACCACTGAAGAAGTAAATATTCTAACATACTCATCTGGTTTATCAAATCAATATCAAAAAAAGTTTGAAGATACTAAAGTGGAATAATCAGAAACCGTAAATCGTAGGACAGACAATACAATGGCCAAAAGAAAAGGGACAAAAGGTAAAACAATAATCAACGAAACACTACACAGAAAACTATATAGAAAAGTTTGAAGATGCCAAATAGTCGAGTGACTTTTCACACATTTGTAAGATTTTAATGCTTATATCTAACACACGGCTAAATTTCATATCATTCGAAAGCTTGTATTTAGGGCTATACGAATTGACTGTTCGTAAAAGTTGGAAAGGGTCACATTTTTGTTAAATCGATGTTAAACACCAAGGGATGTAATACGATAAAAATTCTCTTTTTCACAAAAATTCCGTTTTATTTCATAAGTATGAATACAAATGTGACAAAAAGCATATAAAATGAAACGCGTGCTAATTCTTGATAAAAATATCAAGTAATAGTAATTTAAACTATTGAGACTTCTTTTAAAAATATCATATTTCGAGAAAAGGTGACAAAATCATATTTTAACTAAAAAAAAATCCTGAAAGTGCGAAACCTATCTAAACTGGTGCAGTGGTGTATTTGGATGTTTTCTATAATAAAAAATAACCATTTGACCATCGAATGTGAATTTTTGTGAACTTTTAAGAGAGGGGGGAGAATGAAAAATCACGGAAAATACATAAATGTCCGTTTTAGACTAATTCGGACTTGGTCTTCTGTTAGTTTGAGATAAAAATGCATTGTCAACAAACCTGCCAGCCACGTCAAGGCCGAAGACCATATGGCAGGGATTTTTATGCACTTTCATGCGAGTTGATTGTTGATGTCTGTTACAAATGCCCACAAACGATTCTTTCGTAAGGGAATCATGAACAAGTTAAAGATACGCATAGAAACGTGTCACAAACATACATACACTCAAAGACACACACATATATATATATATATGTCTAAAATGGTTTGTAAAACAACATCAAGTAAACAAAACAAAGTGTAAAGAATTAAACACTTTGTTGAATGTCATTCAACAAAGTGTTTAATTCTTTGTTATGTGTACGCGGTGTTGTTTTACAAATCATTTTAGACGTTTATAATTTATTTTATCCTGCAATTAGGTTATTATTTGTCATAATAAATGGGGTGAAATAAACTTGCTTTATTATGTCATAATAACACTTTTCACATTAGCCTAATAAAACTATTAAGCCACACCCCTGTCATAATAACACTTTTTATATTAGCCTAATAACGCTGTTAAGCCACACTCCTTACGGAACTACTATTAAGGTATTAATGGGGTTTCCGTTATCCTTTTTTATTATTAAATTGAATAACATTTTTTTTTGCAAATTTTATTGGAGGATAAATACAATATTGGTGTATATTTACTTGTATAGTATCGTTATACCGTAACGATCCAACACCCCGTAAGATTGATCGTCGACTGGTTTTTCAGACGTTGTATATATATATATACTGATAGTCAGGAACAGAACGAAACCAATAGATATCAGTCATGTAAGTCTCTGTTCTTCTATAAAGCAGTTTTAAAGCTAACAAATCATATTATTCGGAAATAATGCAAGCTTGAAATGGAACAAGAAACTATTATTCAGTCAACTAAAATGAATAAAACTAGACTAACATCCAACTGAAGATAAAAATGCATTAACACGACATAGTGAAAAGAAATCGTAAGTTATTTCATTCAAGAGCAAGATGATAATGAAAACCCTACTAATCTGCATCGTTTTCCTCTTCGCCTTCAGAATCTCTTTCATTTTCTCTCGATCTCGAAAAAGGATTCATACAGAAATCGCTACCCTGACAGGAACATAATTCAGTGCAGCACATGTTTTGTTCATTACAAACGCAAGACCTACCACACATCACTTTTCCTTTGCAAGAGCATATAAGATCTTGCAGAAAATCTGAAGTCATAATCCTTCAAAGAATAGAGGCAGTGATTCAGCTGCATCTTTCCGCCATCCGTAGTCGTAAGGAGACAGAGGTGGTGGTTTTGCGATATTGGAAGACAACCATATTTTGGTCTGCAAAGAAGCCCTTAGTACATGCTGATAAGGGGATGGTTCACTTGGTGGTAGTCGAACCAGACTTGTTCTTTACACGTTGCAAGCTTTACTCTGAGCTTATTCAAGTTCTCGTGACACGAAAAAAAATTCTTCTTCAAGTCATACAAACTTGTGATAAGTTTCCTGGCTGCATTTAATACCGCACTAGAATCAACATCACCGACTTTTGCTAATTCAGAGTATTGTTCTGGGCTATTTCTAAGCCACTTGAATACCAATTTTTTCCAATTCTGAACAGGGAAGACGTGGTAATCACAACCTGTTAATGCATGGGCTACAGGTAAAATTTGACAAACTGTTGGAGATAAAGATAGACTCCGCTCGTGAACAGGGATATAACGCCTGTTGTCCTTTACATTTGTGATTGTATGAGAAACCACATCTGCTCAGTGGACTCGAGCTTAGGAAAAAAGTGTACACAAAGAACAAGCACGTCGGTGTCTGAACATTTGATGATGATAGCGATTCTTCCTTTCACTTTCTGCTCTTTGAATTGTTGATCGGCAAATATCGCGTGTAGAATCATTCTGGTGTCTGCCTCTTCATGGGAGCTGTGCATGTCGAAACAATTTTCAACATGACCAGCTGATACCCTCTTTACAATTTCCGGATTGCTAAAAGTTCCAACTAAAAAGTCAGTTTGACCAACTTTTAGTGGTAATAGGCTCCGGTAATATACTCACCAAGGAAAGTTATCAACGCCTGCTTGTTTTTTGAGTTTGATAAACTTTTTCCAGTCTGGGATTGAGCGCCCTTCAGAAAGATGGTATACTATTTGCGAATTAGATGCAGAAGCTCGCCTAGTTCTCTCCGCTGACTTAATGGAATCATCCTTGTCATAGCGGTCAAAAACATCAACTACATGCAGTATCCGTAAGGCCAAAAAGAAGTGACAGAGGTTTGACATATTGCTTAACAAGGTCGCCAAATGTTGATATCCTACGAACATTAATGGACTGAATCAGATTCATGCCATCGCGGATCAAAACTGCTGAAGAAGGGTTGAATTAATAAGCAATGAACTCGAGTCCGCCCCCAAATCGAACTAAGTATCACATTGATAGCATTTCAGAGATAAGTAAAAACAAAGAAATGTCGGAAAGATCTAAACAAAAAGTAACAAAATCAAACAGTTTAGGGAATTGCTATCATTTAGCCTGATTGTAGTTGAATAAAACAATTGCATTTGTTTAATATTGTGTAAACAAACAGCAGTAAGATAAACAAGCATGTACATGTAATTGTAAATACATTTTGTATGTCGCGAATCGGTGGTGAGATGAAATTAATCCGGAATATTTGAAAGAAATTGATAAATTTTAATGCAAGAAATTAAAGCAAGCAGATATCATAAAAATACAAAACATGTGTTAAAATGATAGCATAATCCCAATATTATAATATAAATACAAATTAGCCTGTTAGAAAAAGGAATTTTTAAATGAGGTTAAACAATCAACACGTTTTGGCCGGTTTTGAGGGGTGCTGTTATTAAAACCGGAAAACGAGCGGAAAATGTATTATTGGTATCTATTTGACAACTGAAATTTATTCAATAAGCATATGTGAAACGAAATTTAGCCCTTTTTGGTCAAAAATATATAAATCCAGACTTTTATAAGTTTCGAAAAAAATCCTATCTTTTAATAAAATACCTACCATATCAATTCAATTCAAATATTTTATTGAATAAAATGCATAAATTTAATTACACAATATCCAATGGGATTGCACATCAAGCATAGCCTATGTAAGTGCTCTCCCTCAATAACTAAGGACATCAAGTATATTAATAAGAATAAATAATTAATTTACATCATAATTAGTGCGCAATGATTTTTACTTAGGAGAAATTCAAAATTTTGTAATAATTTTAAAACTGTCCATTTATTCATTATAATTGTGAATAAGTTAACAAGTAGTTAATACATTCTTCTGTATATTAATGATACATATGTACATGTATATATAAGCACATAAAAGGGCATATTCATACATATACCTACCATATCGTGTTCTCTCTCAATTTTCAAAAAATGTGACCACGGGAATCTTTTACGAATGCATAATTCGTAAACTAGAGATATTTTTCTTTCGAACGATACCAAATTTAGCCGTGTGTTAGATAGGTGCATTAAAATCCTAAACTAGACGCCTTTTTATCAAAAAGTCACTCTACTAAAAGGGGTAATCGGAAACCGTAAATCGCAGGACAGACAAACCAATGGCCAAAAGAAAAAAGGACAAAAGGACAAACAATGATGAACCAAACACTACACAGAAAACATAAGATTGTGAAACACGGAACCCCATAAAACGGAGATTAACTCAGGTATCCCAGAAGGGATTTAGCAGGTCCTGCTTCACTAATGACATCCGTTGTGTTACTTTTATTACAAACCCGGTGATAAGTCATGAAATGAGAAAAAGACAGGATTGTGATTACGACAAACGGAACATATCCTTGGTCATTTGTGACACAGAAACACAGTAGCGGTTAACCTTGAGTTAAATGGTATCTCGATGTTTATCTTTGATGTTTGTATTTTACTAGGCGTACATGTTGTAGTTAAGTTACTTAAGGTAACTTGTACTTTTCAACAATATCTTAATTAGAATAAGAGAATCAATATATCCTGCTTGACACTGAAATTTACACTTCTATAATGAAGTCTCATTAATTCTAATGAAGTCAAGAATCCTGGTATTACTATTCTTGTCATCAACCTTTTTATTAGAAGATTTAAATAGAGATAAAATACATTATTAATCAATTTCTAAGAAATAACTAAAAACACTGGTAATTGTTTACTCCCTATGGTATGCATGATGATTTAAAATGTATATATCAAAATAATTATGCGTCGTGCGCACTAAATTTGGTTGGTTGTGGTTGGTTTATGGTATTTAATGCCACTTTCAACAATATTTCAGCTATATCGTGGCGGTCAGTTTTATTGGTGGAGGAAACCGGAGTACCTGGAGAAAACCACCGACTTGTCGCAAGTCACTGACAAACTCTATTACATAATGTTGTATCGAGTACACCTCGCCATGAACCACTACATTTGATATCTATGTTTTCATTACATGTATTTATGAACAAAAAACAATAAAATAATTACCATCTCTGTATCGAAAGTATGTTTAAAGTAATTTGGAGAAAAAACACCAACCTTCTTCTTTTTGCCCTTTTGGAGTTTCGAGAATTTTATTTTACTTGATATTTTCCTTTATATTAATGTTTCTTAATACATCGTATCATATTGCAATGTGAATGTATGTTGTATAATTATCGTCATTATTTTCAATTTTTTTTTTTTTTTTTTTTGTAAAAGTGAAAGGACTTCACTAATGACTTGTGTCCAATCCGTTTGCTATATTTTACATGCGATTGAAATATGTCTACATCAAAAACCACTGATTGACCTACCTCAGCTAACAACTAACGTACAAACTTTGAGACCAAAGATGACGTGAAGTGGACATATTAGAGTTCAATGAAGTGGAGATTCTTACCGTTTTAGCAAGAGAGGACGATGAGTGGACATTAATACTATTTTAACAAGAGGGGACAAGAAGTGGACATTCATGATTATTACCGTTACAACATACAAGAGATACAATATATGACAAAAAATAATTATGTGACACCAGAATCAATTTGTCATCCACGATCATTGTGGATGTGTGGAGCTTGCCTTTCTGAAGCACCTACGAGTTGTTCAGTCTCTGTTTGTCACATTGAAGGTAGTCTGAAAGGGCGAGGAGTGAGCGTTTACGCCATTTTAACATTTTTAGTCCCCAGCTATATCATGGCGAGAGCAGTTACATTTCGATGAGATGATATAAAATGATGCCCACTTTGTACTAGATCCAAACTCTTAGTTGATTTTTTTTATTGTGCTAGCTCACTGAAACAACAGTTCGCGGGTAGACATGTTGCTCCATTGGACACATTATCCCGACTTTTCAATGCTGCGTTCTTAGCGGAGAAGCAACAAATACCAATTTAATTATAGTCTTGTTTACACCTTTATTACTCAAATTTCCTTGTTATAACAGCATACTTACCTTTATTTGTTGTGCTCTTGATCCATCTTCATATATTCGTATGGTAACAACAGCTATCATGTACCACCCCTACTCTTAAAGAGATTACTAAAAGAAAGTTGAAACTGTGATGATCAGCAATTCCACCAATATCAACAAAGCAAACGAACCACCACCTCTCACCTCAAATCATTGAATACAAAAAAGACTACGACATATAACGTTGGAGATCCAGGTCCTAGTTTGGAACAGACACTAAAATGTGGCGGGGTTAATGGAACCTAGTTCTAATAATAAAACCCTAAATGCTCGCTTACTCGCAAGGGTTATAACGGAATGCCATAACACGTAATGGAGCAGCCGCCGAGATTTTTTGCGCTCGCTTACAGAGTTTCTGACGCCTGCATTTATCAATAATAAGACATAACCTTTCCTTTTGTCCATTATTGTAACAAGTTTTTATCACCTACCAGTATTTTAGAATGTAATTCCCACAAAATAAAAATCCATGTTTACTTTCTCTCTGAACATTTTGAATTTCGTCATTTCGGCCTCACTATTTGGATGTCGATACCATATTTGGTGATTTGAGGCGTGAATGTTTACATCAGCCGTAGAAAACGTGTAGTAAGAAATACCATATTTAGAAAAGCTCCGCCTTCCGTAGTTTCCGGTTATGGCAAACGATCGATATATTTGAACAAGGTTGTTGCTACCTTTGAAAAGCATATATTTCTCAGCCAAACCGATTTAACAAGGACTGGGATCATCAGTAATAATTATAATGAAATGTTTGAAGCGTAAATAGTGAGTTTTTATGCTTAAACTGCAACTTTTTTTGGCTCCATTGTGACGAATGGGACCGCGTTGTAGCTCTGCCGAGACACAAGTTTGTCACAGGAGCTACATTATTGCAGCTAAATGGAACCTAATATCCCCTCTTGTTAATTGGATATCCAACGGCAATACAGATATAAACAAAGGATAAAAACAACATGCATAGATTCTCTTCCGCTCAAAAAGCCTACACTATCGCATGTATGGGCATGGACACGAATACAATAATAAAGAAACATATGCTGAAATAATAAAGAAATAGTATTGAAACAAATATGTAAACAGAAAATAAAAAGAGCATATGTAGGAAAAAAAGGGTAATTCCATGCCCCGTGTCCGCTGCTGGCCACAACTCATCGTGTGCATTGACTGATTATACGAGACGAATACAATTCGTAATTCGCTTTTAAGGACGGAACGACGTATCTCGTATTTCTAGAATGGTCCGCTCCGTGCATATAAAAGACAATTTGCAACAGCTCCCAATAACCTTGTTCAAGAGTTGTTGATGGCCCGTTTCAATGCAAAAGTAAATCCTGCTGTCCATTTTCCCCCATTTTATTTGTGGCTATCTAGAAATTCCTCCATAGGCCACCGTTATATCTATGCAGTTCTATCTATATCGTACAATTATGAATATAGCGGAGATGCAAGACAACGTTAACTGTCCCAGAGATATTGTATGACCTAAGAGAAACAAATCTACAAATCTAAATATCACAGAAATGAAGAAAAGAATTTAGATGGTGATGTCAAGTTTTTATGAATAATGTCTCTAGAAGACTTGTCTTTTATAAAAAAAAAATAAAAAATGTCACACTTAGAAATACATTATCCGAGGAAAACATGCCCATCCAAAAACACACTTTTTATGTGCATGATTTATTGTGTGCAAACATGTTCTCGTCATGAATAACAGTTTTCCATGTTTTGTGAACATTTAAAGCCTAATGCGAACCGCGTTCTTTATTGTTCATAAAACATGGAAAACTCTTGTTTAACCAATAATCACTTTTCAATGAATTTTAAAGGGTAAATTCAAAGTAAAAAAATAACTTAATTAAAATAATCCACTTTTGTGAATTGACCAAATTTGATTATAAAGTCGTATTATATGACTATCTTCGGAGACAAATCTAGAGTTTTCGAAATGGGGCTTTATTTTGGCTCAACTAGAGGCTCACTTGGACATGTATCGATCACCTGGTTATTCATAAAAGTTTGTGTTCAAACAAGTGTGATTTATTTGAGAAAAAAAACCTTTTTATTCATATTCCCATATATTAACAATGTCCCATGAAGTATTAGCTCTACGCACTTGCTCCCCATTTTCTATCGGTTTTTTTTTGTCGCCGCGTGTGTAATTAGATTGATGAAGTTAGATAACTTGAACTTCCGATGGACACAATAAAATGAAAATGACAATCCAATGACTAATTATGTACTGTTAGGGTTCAAAGCTAGTATCGAAGATTTTTTTTCATTTTCCCGTATTGTCATATGTTGTATAACTATGCCCTGTTGTGGTGGTCATACTAGATTTCCATATACGACCATCCAATAATTATTCATTTACAGTTTGGATACAATTAATTAATAGTTTCTAAGAATTTTTCCACATAGGGTCGGGGCCGTTATGGTCGTGATCGTATGGTAGATGGCTTTACAACTACCTATGCAATCAGTGCCTATCACTACTAATGTTGTGAGTTCGAATCCCACTCATGGCGATGTGTACAACATTATGTGATAAAGTTTGTCAGTGACTTGAGGCAGGTCGGTGGTATTCTCTGGGCACTCTGGTTTCCTCCACCAATAAAGCTGACCGCCACGATATATCTGAAATATTGTTGAAAGTGGCGTTAAACACCATAAAACCAACCAACCCCATAGGATCATATGTTAAAACTATGAGTAGCAATGGCTGCCATCTTGAATTTCCGATCGACACATTTTTAAAAGACCATCGATATCTAAGGCATATTGCAGCAAAGACACAAACAGTGTTTGATGGAATTATTATGTAGTATGGTTCACTAACGATTTATTTGGGGGGGGGGGGGGGGGGGGTGGTGGGGGGGGGGTGAGTTTTTATCATGAAGTAATTCGTCTGGCTACAACAAATGGTGGTTAGTTAGTTGTAACTAAAATCATATAAATTGTTGGTTTTTGGGATAATTTATTTATATAATTAATCAGTTTATCATTGTAGACAACTGTTTGTTTACGCCTGTCTGGACTGTGTGTCACATATCTTGACTTTTTCCTCTTTCTCATTTTTTTTAATCACTGTCATCTTTCTTTACTTCTTTATCCCTGTATATAACGCTCTAAAAATACTGTGTAATCAGAAGTTTTAGTCACGTTATTTCAGTATTAATGGTCACAATTTGTTTACATATATTTTTGCAAGTTTTTCGCTTGGATGGTCTAACTTCGACTTCAACCACAGGCGATCGTTGCAAGGAATTACCTCCCGTTTTAAAAAAAAAAATCTGTTTACATATTTATTTTCAATAAAAAAAATCTTTCTTATTTCATCTCTTTTCCTTAATTAAACTTGTTCGTGTCTATATTCATACAATCTTATGTTAACAACAACTTGTATGTAATTCATCAATAAATATATGTTTAAATCAACAACTTACATGTCGACCCTCTATAACTCCGAGCTATATTTCAGTTATAATGAATGTTTTGTAAACACCAAGAACTAGACATCAGTTAAACGGTTAAACAATCGCGTGAGATTGTTTAACCGTTTAACTCGGAAAACCGTGGTATAAATATTACTTGGGAGGAATAAAAACATTGTTATGGCTTACAGTGCATTTGGTTGCTGAATTAGATAATTGCATTTTCCACCGTGCTGTTCATATAATATGGATTATAATGTAGCTCTATACTTGTAATCGTTAAATCCTAGGACTCGAAGGGGTTCTAAGCGGTCCTCAGTGGCCCTCACATATTTTACGCCCCCTCTAACTTCAAAACCTGGGTCCGGTCCTGGTATGGTATCTTCAAACATTTCTTACGAAACCGGGTGAAAAAATATCCTTTCCATTGAACTGAATATCATGATGTTCAAAAATGACCAACTCGGTAGAAGAATAAAGATATTTATTGATCTCACCACAGTGTCCAAAATAGGGTTATGGTTATAGGGTTTGACGCCACTTCAAACAATATTTCAGCCACATCGTGGCGGTCAGTTTTATTGGTAGAGGAAACAGGAGTACCCGGAGAAAACCACAGACCTACCGCAAGTCACTGACAAACTTTATCACATAACGTTGTATATTGTACACCTCTGCATGAGCGGGATTCAAACTCACAACTTTAGTGGTGAAAGGCACTGATTGCATGTAAAGGTAGTTGTAAATCAAACTACCATATGACCACCTCCCCAAAATCGGGCATGCAATCATATAGACATTTATAAGAATCGTCCGTACATTTACAAATATAATGCAATCAGACATCAAATACAGTGATCAGATTGATTTGATACAAATAAACACACAGGTAAATGAAAAGTCTGAACAAAGAGAGATAATCCAGTTAAAATTTCATGATGACATTAGAGTAAATGGTAAATGATTTTGATGTGTTAAAGCCACATTATTGATAAATATGACAGTTTTATTTTACACACCAGTAACCCAAATGAACTCATAAGAAGATATGTTTTACTAGAATTAAACATGGCTTTCAAGGATATACTTATAAAAAGTAAACCGCAAAGCTTGTAGCATGGAATAACTTTCTCACATATTTTTATATAAAATGCTAGCTAGATTTAGATTTTTGAACAATTGAATTATATTTCGAAAAAAAAAATCCTTTAGATAAATTAATTTTTATTAAATTTATTAAGAACCGTTAAGCATGATTTTATCAATTAATCTATAAATAACCCAATTCTTCGTCTTCTTCCAAATACAGGATAGACTCGAAGGATCGATTGAAATTATCCCGGCGTGGAGACTATAAATTTTGAATTTATAGATTGATAAAAATATATTTACATAATTACATATTTACAATTTAACAAGTGGAATTACATGAAGGCTGGAGGGAATTGTATACCCTCCAAACCAGACCTGAAGCTGTCAAGGTCTGTAGCCTGTGCTACTGCTGCCGGGAGGTAGTTCCAACTTCTGATGGTGCGGGGTAAAAAGAATACTTATATATGTTTTTTGAAGTTGCAATTTGTTTATATTTATGTTCCCCTCTAGTACGTGTGTCACTTTTGTTTAAGTATGTGTTTGGGTCTATAGTCACTTGGTTATTAATGATCTTGTATAGCATGGTGACTCTGTTTTTGGCTCTTCGTTGACTCAGAGGCTCCCAATTTAGTGTGTCTAGCATGTTTGTAACGCACCCTTGTTCTTTACTCCTGTAATTATTGTACACAAAACGTGCTGCTCTTTTTTGCACTTGTTCTATGTCCTCAATCAGATCTTTGCTATGAGGATCCCAGCATGTGGATGCATATTCCAATGTTAATCTTACCATTGTAGTGAAAGTGTGTTGTTTTACTTTCTGAGTGCACCCATGAATATTTCGCTTTATAAAACCTAGTGTTTTGTTGGCCTTGTTAGTGATGTTGTTGATGTGTGCTTTCCAAGTGAGATCTTTACTTGACTGAATGTGAACTTACCAGAGCCAACCTGAGCAGAACGAAAAGTAAGCTTGCATTGTTCAAAGGGTGTATTTCTTTCGTATGTCCGGGATGTGCCGACCATGTTCTAGCGAATGAAGTGGTACGGAACACTCTGCGCGAACAAACAGAACAGTGTGCGGGGTGTACCACGTTTTGAGGTGGTGCAGAAGGAATCAAGATGGCAGAACCGACTATCTTTTTTTTTACATAGAATATTTTTACACCTTACTCATTTTCCTAAAATTACGCAATACAAAAGAAATGCGTGGATTTTTTTTAGGGGGGAGGAGGGACTTTGTAAATTGTGAATACAGTCGCCTATAGTTTTATAAATCAATCATTTGGTGCAAATTTGATTCCTGGGAGAACACAGGAGCTTCTTAACGTGAAGTTCCCTTTCCCTCCCTCTTTATTCAATTAATGTTTAAGAAAAAAATATTTGGTTTGCAGCACCACTGTCCCTGATGGATTTATGGGTTTCAAATTATTTTTAAAAACATACAAAATAATTATGCCAGATAGATGTAAACTTACACAAACAATTTTTTCCCCCCGCTACGCTCGGTAATAATATTTTGACGAACGCCCCTCAATTAAAATCTCAGATCTGCCCTTTTTAAGATCTGCTTTATCTCCTACCTAACCTCTCTATACGTTAAAACACTATATGAAAATTATATAATATAAAGATTACACGTATCCGTCATTTATTGTTCAGTTTGCATATTTTTAGGATTCAGTAATATTATAATTAAAGGTTAAATTACGTGGAAACAGCAACTATGGCTACAGTATGCAGTAACTACTGATTCTTCCAAATTCATCTCACCATCGTCGTCGTCCATTTCGAGTTCTGCTGACAGAAATAACAGAGTTAACTTATCCACCATATTGTTTGTCCAAAAAGTTCTAAACCACTTCATTGACCTAGGGCACATGGAATGTTCGGAACAGTCCAAAGAAATACACCCAAAGACAGTATCTTTAAATGCTACCACAACAGTGATAAATACTTATATCAAAAGTTATTTGACGTTGGTCAAAGGGATGTGATTTTTTTTTAATTGACGTTAGAAAGGGGTGAGAAAAAGAATCCAACACCGTGAAAGGTGCAAGATTGTTAAATCTGAGACACCCTCGGGTGTCACAGATTCTATTATCGTGTACCTACCTCTCCAGGTATTTGACCCTACATGTATATCTCCTTTTAATTTTCTGTTTGTATATCAGTGGCGTAGCAGCCGGGGATACAACTATGTTTTTGCACCCCTACCACTATTTTAGACAAACAAATTAGAAACAGCTGAAATTTGAACATTGAAGACGAAATGTGTAATAAATTAAGAGATTTAAGGCTGTAAATACATGTAATATATATACCGCTATATATTTTTGCCTTTTGGAAAGCTTGCCCCTCCCAATTTCGGGTCTACAGCAAAAGCTTGCCACTACTTTTCAGTTCAACTGAAAAGCTTGGCCCCTCCTTTCAGGTCCACTTCTAAAGCTTATCCTCTTTCATGTCCCAACCGATTAGTCGGATGTTTCTGATGATCGGTGCACCACTAATATGCATACAATCTATATCATCATATGTGATGTGTAACAACAGTTTACATGACGGTCCGCTATACTCTTTTTCGTGGACGATGTGAACATAGGAGGACGGTACATGTTAGCTGCTGTTACCATAAAATTGCATGATGCTACGATACCATGAGTGCCTGTACAAAACGCCTGCTTGCACAAATATGCATGAAAATAGCAAATATCTACAAAAATCTTTCTATACATTTAAGTACGCAGATCAGATACGACAGTTATCTTTCTAAGTTACCCTATACATGCATGTACTCAATCGATAACCATTCATAAAAAGGTTTCATCCTTCTATGCCAGTATTATTATTTTTTAATATTGTATCCTGTACTGGTTCTTTTTGAGCAGTCAAGTTGCATTGACTGGATAAATTGTTGTTATTTATATGCTGTCACTTACTGGTACCTGATTCATGTTGAGTCTGGGAGGATAATGGCTATACATGTATATATATATTTTTTTTTTCTTCTGGTGGTGGCTAAGTAAAATGGCTCTACTCCGATACTCCGGAACATCGTTGCCAGTATCTAGTAAACAATACTAATAACTGTCATTACTATATAGTTAAATGTAAGATCCTGTCCAAAGTCTTCTTCTTAGAGACTGTATAATTAATTTTCATAAATGGTTCTGTAGTAATTAATTGCATACATTATCTTGTGGAATTTTTTTTCAAGATAGCAACTACCGGTTGAGTGATCGGGGCAGGATCCTGGGTGCCTCTGGTTTTTAAATGTGTCCCAATGTCCTCACAACACATCATTTCTTTCAATAAAAATTAAATACAAATGTATGCATTCCACAATAGAATGGCATAGTGGATCACTATAAGAAACATTTATTCCATAATAAAACAAAATTTGTGTTTGCATTGAATTTTGGAAAAATTATGGTTCAATTTATTATCATTTCACAATAATTTCTTTTTTTTTCTCCCAAATATACCATGTACATTAAGTTAAATTATAAAATCAAACGTTTTGAGAAAAACCTGGACCCCGCCAACGACGACCTACAATAAATATTGGAGTAGAACTGAGCATTTTTTTGTCCGGGTTGAAATGGGATTCTTGAATTATGGTTAGCACGCAGTGACTTTAAATTTGTGTATAAATTTCTTGCATGTTACTTAGGCTTTCATGGTTTTGGTACCATCAATGTACTGAAAATAATTCTCTTAATGTTTACTTGGGAATATTATTACAGAGTTTGTGATAAAAAGGAAAAAAAAAACTCTTTTAATTCCTCAAATTGAAATTTACTGATTACTCAAAATGTTGATTAAAATAGAGAAATATAACTTAAACCAAATTTTTGTAGTAAATTAGTTATAATTCAACATTTGAATACAGTCCTTTTTGCTAAGAATACTATTAGGAGTAATTAAAAAAAATATAGAGATTTAATTTAAGTTTTTAGCAGAGAGCATATTGATCAGTGTGTTGGTCATTTCTAATCCTTATTGAACCACAGGCAGTTGTTTCATTCAAAAAATATATGCCCCCTCCTCTTCCTTACTTCAAGGTAAACATCTACCCTTTTCCCCTTCCCCACTTCGCCTCAATATTTTTCGCTTATTTGTGATCCTTTCGCTGACCCAATTATATCGTTACACTCCCGGGATATTTCTCTTTTCGACTGCCACATTTAAATATAATTACCGGGCCCCCCTCAGACGAATTGGACAAGAATAGTCAGCGAACGTGGCTTAGTGAAAATTTCAGTTATTGAAACGGTTACAGCCACTTCCGATTTGCGCAAGATTTTTTATATGCATTCGGAATTCTCTAGACCGGCCATGTGTAACAATGCTACATGATCGTCTCCTCTCATATATAAAGTAAGCCTTTAAAATACAGATAATTGTTCCAATGCAGATTATAAAAATATGTTCAACTCCAAATTACTGACATTTGATTTTTAAAGCACTTTTTTTTTATTTTCTAGATCAATTTAAACCGGACCGGAAGTGGTTGTATCCGTTTCAATCAATCGTAACTACTCGGCTATTCTCGCTACCCTGCAAATAACCTCGTACGTACATAGTAGAAATTCTTCTTAAATTGTTTGCCGGAAGTTAAGTTAAGTTAAGCCGCACAAAAATATAGTCCACGAAAATCCAATATGGAAGACATACTAAGTAAAATCTAATCATGCAAAACTAATTCAAACTTTAATTGAAATATAGAAAATTGTTTAAAATATATAACTTTATCAAACTTTCATGTAACTGACATGTGAAAAGTAGTGCGATTTATACGCCTAATGCATACGAGGTTATTGGCAGGGTAGCGAGAATGGCCGAGTAGTTACGATTGCGTTTCAATGACTTCAATTTTCACTAAGCCACGTTCGCTGACTATTCTTGTCCAATTCGTCTGAGGGGGGCCCGGTATGTATATTTAAATGTGGCAGTCGAAAAGAGAAATAGCTCGGGAGTGTAACGATATAATTGGGTCAGCGAAAGGATCACAAATAAGCGAAAAATATTGAGGCGAAGTGGGGAAGGGGAAAAGGGTAGATGTTGAACTTGAAGTAAGGAAGAGGAGAGGGCATATATTTTTTGAATGAAACAAGTGTCTGTGTACTGAACCCCAAAATATTTGCACATTTCCAAATATTAATTTCATAAAAAGCACAATGAAGCATATTTTTTGTTGATAATCCCGTTTTGAATAACTTCCATGCACAGGCATAAGTGCCTGTGCTTCCATGGGCTATTTCAGAAATTTAATATATATAGAAATAATCCTGGATACCCGTGTTAAAAGTACGGTGACCTCATATATTTTGCATTTTTTAATCTTTTCTTAGATAAAAGATGAAAAAAATACATAAATAATTAAAACCCTCCATCGTCCCTAATTGTATTATCGTAGAGTACATGGCTTGGTGGTTTGAAAACCCTTTTTTCTTCCAACAATCAAGCTCTGACCCCTCTTGATAAAATGGTTGGTGCTTTCAGTTTAGGTGTTCTCCTCGAGGTCCGCGTAAATTTCTGAATTCGGCAATCTTTACGAAACATATTGTTTTAACAATCTTCAGAAAACAGAACCAATGTGGAGTCTCTTTATACCGAAGATCGGAATGGTTTAGTTCCGGAAATCGGGAACTGCAAATCACGCTATGCAATGTGTATTGACCGTGACCTTGTTCAGGTCATGAATACATATTGCCCGGATGTTAGGCACAAAATGGTTTGACATCAAAGTTTGCAGGTAAATTACATGAAATCTATTTCACACTGTGTTTTGACATGATGCCATTTTAAATTCTCTGCTAACCGCGTACCTTTTTATACGAATTCGTTCCACTTGAGTCCGAACAAAAAGTGTAAATATTGAAAATAAGACTCCCTTATTTCAACACGATGTTTAAAAACAACATGAAAGATTAGTACATTATCAACTGTTTTTATCAGAATTACTATGGTAAATTTTACTTTGAGATTGTTTTCATATTTTTTAGATGTAGCAAATTTATGATCTTGACATTATTCAAAGGGTTGTGAAAATCAATACCCCTTCCTGCATGTCCTGTTAGCATGTCTTTATTCTAGTTCATTTTTTTGTATATGATCCAGAAGTTTACAAACTAAGTTGTGTTGTTAGATCTATGACTTGTTATATTCAACAATATTCATATTGTCGAATCCAACAACTTGACATGTGATAAAGTTTGTCAGTGACTTGTGACAGGTCAGTGGTTTTCTCCGGGTCCTCCGGTTTCCTCCACCAATGAAAATGACCACCACGATATAACTGAAATATCATTGAAAGTGACGTTAAACACCATCAAACAAACAAACCAACAGCTTGGTCCCATCTTGTTATTTTAGACTAGAGGGTTTGTTTTAACATAGTGCATGTGGCTAGTTACAGTGTAGTTGTTCAGTCCATTTGAGAATTGATCAATATCATATCATACCTGTTAACCTCTGGGAACTGCTAGGGGGGAGATCTCCCCCCTACCAACTCTTCTAAGGGGGAGATTTTGTGCCTCGCCTTTAAATGCACAAAATTGTACCTTGTAGTTGCATACATGTGATAGAGTTGCTATGCTACAACTGGAGATTTGTAAAATTTTTGGCTGGAGATTTTTTATCGACGTATTTGGTGCATATTTTTATTGTTAATTGATGTTTTCTTTTTGTTTGTTTCAGTATTGAACCAACTGCATCCCATTTCAATATATATTGTTTACATTTCTGTCTTATTAGTAGTGTTTCATATGATGAATGAAGGATAAAAACTGTATTTATAATTTATTCATAATCATAAGGTTATAACAAAGCAATAAAAATGAAGACAGAATGCTCTGAACAATAAAGTCATAGAGCACTAAAATTAAAAAGTCACTTTGCTGCTGGTACGTTTTGGGTGATAGCATACGTTTTGGCATTTTTGTGGTTTTATCAATTCCATCCTGGAACTTAGTCCTTAAATAATACTTTGATCGGCTTTGGTCCCAAACAAGCCATAACAACTCAATCCGAGATGAATTCATTGTACGTTTGATCGAAATAAGAAGTTTTCCTCGGCATCAAAGGTTGTCCGACTCCTGTTTGCACAACGGTTTATAACTATTTTTAATTGCCGCTATCACACTTCTAATCATCTAAGCGTGTGCCACAAACCCACTTCCTTATCCCCAATTAACTGTCAATCAGTGGATAATTGTTGTATAATCATCAACACCTTAATTAATCTCCATGACCCAATTTACCTGTAAAGGTGTCAAACAGATCAATAACCGGATATCATTTACATTCGTATCTCTCTGCGTTTTTCATCAGCGCGGGAGTTCCAAATGGGGAATTTCCAGAAATATTGATCGCAAAAAGTAGGTCAAGATTTTATTGTACTTGATTTTTTTGTTGGGGGGATATCGTGCAGGAGGAAAAGGTGTGTGCGGGAGATTAATGTCTCCCGCGCATGAGACCCAGTCCATGCGGGAGATAAGGCTCTTACGCGGGAGACTCCCGCGAAAAGGGGGAGGGTTAACAGGTATGTCATATTAGAAATGAAAACTAACGTACAAATGTAGCGATATTTGTAATTAGATATTGTGATGTTTTATGTAGTTGGTAACACTGTGTAGTGTATGTTCAAATGAACAACAATTTTCATGTCCAAAGGCAATATGTCCCCACCTTCCGATACAGCCAGAAGAAACTGGAAGAAGGTACTCAAGACAGTCGTCAGCACCACTTCAGACATATCAAAGCGTGTTCATAGGAAGCAAATGGGCAAGCAAACACACTTGATTCATTTATTAAAAATTGGGGGTCGAGTATTAACCATTTGTAGTTCAATATGCAGTGAGATCAAACATTATCAATACACTGTTTCAAAGCTGGAAAAACTATTTTTTTGTATTGTTGATGATAATTCTTATTATTATATGACTTCAGATAATGTCTTTTTCTGATTGGCTGACGTCCCTAGTAACGATCTTTGTTAAAACATTATAATCACCTCGTGTGACGTCATGCGAGGTGAATATAACATTCCAACAAGGTAAACAAAAGAAAATGTCGTGATCAAAGCTTATTTTAAGGGTGAAAGAAACATATAAAATGTGTCATATAATAAAACAAATAATGACTTTCAATTCAATGGATACCAAGATTTATTAACCCAAGAATAATATATTTACTTGGGCCCTAAGGTAGAGATGCCAGGTGGTTTTTGAAATTGCTGTAAAACTTTTTAAAGTACTTTCATCTCATAGATCTTCCATAAAGAAACATTTTGAGCCCTCAACTGTTAAAATCGGTGGTACGGTTCATAAGATATGAGAAGTTAAAGTTGTCTAATTATATAATTTGTTTTTCCAATATGGCCACCGTGAACAGAAATGTGTCAAAATGAGATTTTCACATTTGTGGGACTTTTTTTTCTCAAAATTATACATTCCAAGCTATTGTATTCTACTTTAATTTAAAGACTGTACTGCAATTACCACAGAGACTCAAGGATTTTAAATAAAAATCATTATACACTTCTTTTTTCAGTCTTTGGATTTTGTGCAATTTGCATTTGTATCTGGGCAAAATGGCATGATCGACCATATTTGTTCCCATTTTTCTCTCTACCTAGGACAATACAATATGTTGAAATACATGTATTATTGAAAAATGAGTCCCAAATTAAGGGATTACCAAATATTAAGAGTATAGATGGTATGGTATACAAGAAATATAAGTATGAATTTGGCCCCAAGGCACTTTTCAGCCCTTTCCTATGGTGGCACCATTGAAAATTAACGTTTTTGAATCTTATGATTTTTTAATGTAGAAATTCAAAATTTCTCTTTGTACACAAGTTGGAGTAGGTGACTATCCCTTATAAAAAACAAAATTTAGCAACCTGGTATATCAGGAACATCTACCCCTTTTCATTTAAAAGGATTTTTTCAGTAGATTATTGCCAAAAACCCGTAATTTATGACTTAAAGATAACCAAATCCTTGTATCCACCTCATTAAAAGTCATTAATTGTATAATATTATCCAAAAAAAAAACATTACATCAGCCAATGAACACAACTTTCCAGTGGAACATTTATTTAAGAATAAACTGCATTCGTGTCACCACATGATTCCTGACTTGCAGTTAATACACAACCAAGGGTGTAAAGCTGAAAGCTGGAAATAATAAATAATTCTTGACATTATTATTTTGTTTAATACTAGTATTTCATTATTAAAATCAGTAATCAAAGAATCGTATTCATTCGAAAATAATATTTACTCAAGAACAGACAAGGAATGCTTTCAAAATCATGTCATTTCAATAACTTCATTACCTCCCCTTGATAAAAGTATTTTTATTTTCAATATTCAATATTTTACTATCTCACTATAAATCGATCAGCTAAGGCCAAACAAATGTGTTTCCGATTGCATGGTCTTCAAAATTAGGGTCAGTACATGTAGGTAGGGATTTTTTTTTTTTTTTTTTGAAACCTACAAGTGTGGATACAGAAATGTGCTGTCCAAAAGGCAAGTGTGGATGTCAATATTTCATATTATTAACTTTAGAAAAAAAAATTCATGGACACAGGGGTCCTGGATTTTTTTTTAATAAAAAAACAAGTGTGGACACAGAAATGTGCTGTCCAAAAGGCAAGTGTGGATGTCAATATTTCATATTATTAACTTAAAAAAAAAAAAAAAACGTGGACACAGGGTGGATTTTTTTATAAAAAACTAATTCTGGATTTTTATTTTTGCTTAAAGTCTGGTCCTGTGTTTTTATTTCAAATTTTCATCATAGCCTCCCCCTCCCCCTCCCAAGGGATATAAAATTGTATCATTGATAATAAATTCAGATTTTCTATTTAACATAAATCTCATTTACAAAACCACTGATATTTGTTCAATTTTTAACGCTGATTTAAGCTTTAGTAGCAACAAATTTTTATTTTTCTCTTTAAACTGTCGAAACATAACATTTATTTAACTGTAAAATTCACAAATAAAATTCACCCCCCTTTTTCCCTTTTCTTCTTGTTTAAATCAATGATCAACAATATTCCAGAATCAAACAAATGAATAAATATAACATAAATTTCTTTTACATGCATCTTTTTACCATGCGTTGTCAGTGTGTTTTAAATCGGTCATCCAACCAGGACGCTCATTATTCTTGTCCAAGATAAAAATACATCGCTAAAATTACCTGTGGGTGTTTCCCCACTTCAACTCGTAAATTTACATAGAAATCGGAGATATTTCGTCATAAAACTTCACACATGGTTTTGTCTATCATATTTCTTGAAGACAAACATAACATTTTATTGCATTTATCAATATTTTATGAGTATCAACAGTTTTTTCAACACCCTATCTGTTTCTCGTACAGCTGCAACTTCAACTCGCAACTTCAACTCGTAAATTTACTTAGAAATCGGAGATATTTCGTCATAAAACTTCACACATGGTTTTGTCTATCATATTTCTTAAAGACAAACATAAAATTTTATTGCATTTATCAATATTTTATGAGTATCAACAGTTTTTTCAACACCGTATCTGTTATCTGTTTTTCGATACAGCCGCCCGATTACAGTGACCCAGATTAGCTTGTTCCAGGAGTTTTTTCTTATTAATGTTGTTTAACTAATCCTGGATTTTTTTTTTTGCTTAAAGTCCGGTCCTGTGTTTTTATTTCAAATTTTCATCATAGCCCTCCCCCTCCCAAATTAATAAATAATAAATTCAGATTTTCTATTTAAAATAAATCTCATTTACAAAACCACTGATATTTGTTCAATTTTTAACGTTGATTTAAGCTTTAGTCGCAACAAATTTTTATTTTTCTCTTTAAACTGTCGAAACAACATTTATTTAACTGTAAGATTCACAAATAAAATTCGACCCCCTTTTTCTTGTTTAAATCAATGATCAACAATATTCCAGAATTAAACAAATGAATAAATATAACATAGATTTCTTTTACATGTATCTTTTTACCATGCGGAGTCAGTGTGTTTTAAATCGATCGTCCAATCAGGACGCTCATTATTCTTGTCCAAGATAAAAATACATCGCTAAAATTACCTTCTTGTCCAAGATAAAAAATACATTGCTAAAATTACCTGTGGGTGCTCGTAAATTTACATAGAAATCAGAGATATTTCGTCATAAAACTTCACACATGGTTTTGCCTATAATATTTCTTGAAGACAAACATAAAATTTTATAGCATTTATCAATATTTTATGAGTATCAACAGTTTTTTCAACACCGTATCTGTTTCTCGATACAGCTGCCCGATTACAGTGACCCGTAACCCACATTAGCACGTTTCAGCAGTTTTTTCTAAATAATGTTGTTTAACAAGTATTAATTATTTGACATGCAGTATAGTACCTTCCTATGGTACCAAGGGTTCTATCATACCACGATATTTACGTTTCACGCGATTGTGCAATTGCAGCGCCACCTGGTAGCAAATCTATTTTGGTTTAGTGGAGTCCCAACCTACACGTTTACGATCATCTGTCATAGTTTTTTTTGGCAGAAATCTATTTATAGATGGAATGGAATTACATTTGGCCTCATTTTGAACATAGACAAACAAACGACAAGTAGAGAGTGTTTACAGTTGGAACAAATCAATAACAAATGATTTTAAGGACGTTTTCTTGTTTAATCATATTGGACAATAATTTATCAGATTTCTGCTGTTAATATTTAATACAGCACTCCATAGACTGATTTTCGGAACTACCTCGGTACCATAGGAATCTCCTTTTCTTGACCTATAAAATGGATGCTGTTGTGATTGCCGATTATAGACTCGTAAACATACTTTGTTTAAAAATAATGCATTGGATATGAAGGAAGGGATCTGCTGAAGTAATGAAAATAATATTTCTCTCAGGTATGTAACCGTTTTTATTTATTTCTAGTTTAACATTAATTACCGTGGTACATGTACAATGTACCATAGAACCCCAGGCTACAATGTACAAGGAAATGAAGAAAATTCAAACAGGAAACAGAGTCTATTGTTGAAGTCGGAAACAAACACGGAAATGGAGACAAATTTCTGGATTTTGTCGATCGATTATTTTTTTGGCATAAAAAATGTTTGGGTCGATCGGAAACACACATATATTTTTTTTTGGTCTAATCGAATACACTCAGGATAATAGAATTATATTCTCTGACATTTACATATATGTAAATAAACAGAGTTGACTATATCATGATATGATCAGCATAGATCTCTGTTCATCATGATCTAAACAGGAAAATGAAAAACTGAAAAGGAAGGATTTTTTAGCCTTTTTATTTAAAAAAGTATAACACTAAGTTTGGAAATTGGTATTTTTTGGCCCCTTCCATCAAGTTTATCTCAGAAACCTAGAGAAAATATTTTGATATATCAAGTCTGTGGTGAATCGTTTCTCATCTTTTGTTGTGAACATTTTTGTTGTTGTTTTTGGTAGTGATGAGAATACAATTAGGACAATAACAAGTTCAATAATATATAAAGAAACGAGTGAAGAAATGGGTCAACGGGGTCAACGACTTTTGACTGCCACTTACAAAGTATGGAGAGTTGGGTAGGGATAAAAAAAAATATAGCGGCTACAATGTACCTTCTCTTTATCACATAATGTTGTACACCTCAGAGCTCCAGATAAGCTGCGTATTTGGGTTTTTTACGCAATGAAAACTGAGTAAAAACGCATGTATTATCAGATCAGAGTGTACATTTACGCATATATATTGCTGTGTAAGCAAACTTTCCAAATTCGGAGCGTACTTGTACGCTGTTGACGATAATACATCGTGTACATAAACAATACATTTTTGACTTTGAGAAATTCCCCGTAATTACTTCTCTTTATACTTTTCAAAAGAGAAAGTGTATACATCCGAGGGGTACCGAATGTTTGCCTTTCTAAGCATCGATGTCAAAAGAGATCTGATTGGATGTTTAGGATAAATCATCCAATCGCGGTCAATATTACAAATAAATGCGGTTTAGTTAAGAACTAAAACGAAAGTGAATTTGGGAACACGATGTTCGTTGAAAATGAGCAAGAACATGAATAAGCGTGCTACGGAAAGTTATATACTTTTTTAAAAGTTCCTGACAGTTTCATCTGTGTCTAGTGAGAGTATAGTTAAAGGAATCATTGATGACATTATCAACACGGCTGTGAAAACTGCCGAAGTCGACGAGCAAAAAACAAAATATTAACAACATTTTATTAATAAACATGACACAGAGATATACATTTCACTTGCATCCTGTGTTTATTGAATAACACTTGTGTCAAACATAATTTTAAAAGTGTACATGTAAGCAATCTTTTCTGAAGTAGAGAGTACAACAGTGCAAAGGAAATATGCAAATACGCATCATTTTCAAAAGTAGGGGGTAATTACCCTTTGGACTTGAAAATTATCTGGAGCTCTGCACCTCGCCCTGATCGAAATTCGAAATCACACCAGTGGTGATAGGCACTGATTGCATAGGTAGTTGTTAATCCAACTACCATACGATCACGGCCACGGCAGCCCCCATAGTGTTTGGACCTTTGTTTTACTTTGATGTCCTGAATGCTGCTTTTGTACATACAATATACCGTAGCAGCTGTAAATTTAATTAGGGCTGTGTTTTAACATTACAATGTTTAGGTGTTTATTAGTTTTATTGACTGCCAAACTCATATTACATTTGTTGAAGTGGACATTCGATTTTCTAATAGAAAGAGACAGCTGATAATACAATTTGGCTTTTAATAATGATAATAAAAAAAGACTCGCAGTGAAATCAGCATGAAGTGTTATAATGCGGGCTTTACATGTAGAATTTTGCTGTACATTAATATTCTAACCAGCTTGTAAGAATACATGTAGATATTATAAAGAGTAAATCTAGTAAATTAGAATTTGAGTACCATTGCAGGGGTTAAAAAATCCACTAGCCCGACTCCCGGGGCTAGTAATTTGCACATTTGGGCTAGCTGAAATAATCGGCTGTATGTCCAACGGGCTAGTAAAAAAATATATTGGATATTGACAAACTTGTCAATATTCGTGTATCTACTTATATTTATGTATATGTTATATGTTGTTTAATCAGCAGCAATGTTTTATTTATTCAACCGCTAGCTTTTTGTCGAAATTGAGAGCAAAAGAAGGTAGAAAACCTGCATATTTTTGTCGTCATAAAACAGCTTCAACAAATGACGGCTTACCGGAAATTTCGAAAATGAAATACCGGAACCGGGAACGACTATTTCCGGTTTTGCCGATAGTAAAAAAAAAAGTAATGCAGACCGACCCTAGATTTTTTTGATATGTGACCGTAAACACAAATATTTTTTTTTTTTGTCCTTACAGTGACCTGAATTGTGGAAAATAAGTGAAAATAAAATGCAATACCAGATCTGAAAAGAAAGAGTTAAACTAATATACATTGTACATGTTGTACAAGGGTTCAAGTCTGCAAGTCGGATACATGAAATCACGGTATTGACCAGGACTAGTGGTTCATAGATTCGGGCTAGTAATATTTGGGAGTATGCTAGCCCTGGGCTAGTGAGGTGGTCCAAGATTTTTTAACCCCTGCATTGGCTTGAATTATTATAGTTTGGATCAGCCCAATCAAATGGCACATAATATAGCAGTTGATTGAACTCACAACTTTAGTGGTGATAGCCAGATAGGCACTGATTGCATAAGGGCGCCGTCATGGTCGTGATCATACAGCCACAGTTTTTGAGTTATGGGAAAAGAATCTCTCTCCCTCCATTTTAAGGTTAAATTATGCGACACTTTAACAGTGAAAATGAACCAATGAATAGGTGACATGTGTTAGATCTAATTCGATGAAATCTTGCTGTCAGATATACAATTATGAAATTGGTATATTTTTACCACAAAAAGTGAAGGACGTCTTTGTAGGAAGCATCTATGGAAGGTCCTCTATAAAGATTACTCATTCCGTCCCGATCCGTTAACAAACATGGCCACTACAGGCGATTCTTGTTTCTGATTGGCTGATTTTTTAGATTCTTCTCCTCTGAAACCGTTTGGCCAAATGAACCGAACCTTGGTAGGAAGCATCTATGGGAGGTCCTCTATAAAGATTGCTCATTTCGTCCCGATCCATTAACAAATATGGCTGCTATAGGCAATTCTTGTTTCTAATTAGTCGATTTCTAAAAATCTTGTCCTCGGTAACCGCTTTGCCAAATGAACCGAAACTTGATAGGAAGCATCTATGGAAGGTTATCTATAAAGATTGCTAATTTTGTTCTGATCCATTAACAAACATGGCCACCACAGGCAATTCTTGTTTCTGATTGGTCGATTTCTAAAAATCTTCTACTCTGAAACAGCTTGACCAAATGGACCGAAACGTTGTAGGAAACATCTATGGAAGGTCCTCTATGGGAATTGCTCATTCCGTTTTGATACGTTAACACACATGGCCGTCATAGGCAATTCTTGTTTCTTATTGGTCGATTTCTAAAGCAGCTTTTTCTCTGAAACCACTTGGCCAAATGATATGAAACTTGGTAAGAAGCATCTATGGAAGGTCCTCTATAGAGATTGCTCATTTCGTTTTGATCCATTAACAAACATGGCTGCCACAGGCAATTCTTGTTTTAGATTGGTCGATTTCTAAAAATCTTTTTCTCTGAAACTGCTTTGCCAAAATGAACTGATATTTGGTGGGAAGCACCTATGGAAAGTTCTGTATTAAGTTTTCTCAAAGCAGAAGGAAAGGTGAGCGACACAGGCTCAGCTCAGTGCTGAGCCTTTAGTTTTTCTTCAAATGAATGTAAAAAATTTTTTTTACTGACCTATGGAATCATATCCAATATCAAATTTTCAAGTGGAGATGGTCATGGGACCAAATCTAATTGATCCTACAGATGATATATTGAAAGTTATGGGTCACGTGGCTTGAAAGAACTGTATACAGATACATGTTGATATACTTTTTACTTATCTGGCCATCAAAAGGCATTTCATTATTAAGAAGGCAAAGTGATGTCATCTGATATTGTGAGCTGTATGCCTGTCTTCTCTAGTAGTTTTTTTGAGTCTTGCAGATTGCTTAACTTTCTTCATCCATTATGTACAACCTTCAAATTCTACTTTTTCTTATCTACAGGTATAAGCTCCATGTAATAATTATTTATCTTTGGTCGTTCACAGCTGACTGTCCTTGTTTAAATGTATGTTGGCAAAATATCATGTTCTTTGCACTTATGAAAGCCTGAAAATTGTCTTTGAGACCATCAGTGAATTGGCATCCCCCCCTCATACATTATGGCAAAAATATTGCAGGTTATGCTCAACCAGTATAAAAGTGCAATGCAAAGTAATAAATGTGTACCGGTAGTAATGTCCTTGTAGTTGTGTTAGTTCCAAATGTTTTTATGAGAAAGCTCACTATGCTGCTTTTCAGTTATTGACCAGTTCTCTCATTTGTGCATACTCTTTAAAATAATTAATCCCACACTTCGTTGCTCCATTCACAACATTTATGATGATATAGATGAAATTTGGTTGAACATGCTTTATTCATTGTATAAGTTGCGTGTAATAACAAAATATTTTACGGGTGTCATTTTTTTTAGTTTAGGTGTATTGATATAAAATTGTCCAAATATCAAAATTTTCAATGTTTTTGTTAGAGTTATCTCTCTTTAAACAGTTTTTTTGTTAAAGTTATCTCTCTTTAAACATTTATTTTAGCCTAGGCCAAAAAAAAATATGTGTGTTTACTGACACGTCAAAAAAATCTAGGGTCGGTCGGTCAGGATTAATTTTTTTTTTTTTCTTTTTTTTTTATCGGCCAAACCTGAAATAGTCGTTCCCGGTTCCGGAATCTGGTTCCGGAATCTGATTCCGGTATTTCATTTTCGAAATTTTGGGTAAAATGACGAATTATGCAGTTTTTCTACCTTCTTTGCTTTCAATTTCGACAAAAAGCTAGCAGTTGAATAAATAAAACATTGCTGCTGGTTAAACAACAAAAATGGTTATCCGAATTCTGTTTAAAAATTCATAGGGTTGCTAGCAAAAATTAGGGTCGGTCGGGTGACCGTAAACACACATATTTTTTTTTGACATTATATAAATCAGTAAAAAAAAAAAAATTGGTCGGAAAAACGCAATATACATGAAGGTTCTTTTCATAACATTGAAGTTTAAATTAAAAAGAACAATTGATTTTATCTTCCATTACTAAATAGCATAGTCATTTCTATAGCACATTTGCACATACCTTTTGTGTATTACTCTTTTTGTTGTAAATGAACCCATAGTTGCTTTGGAGATATATATTATATAACATGATCGTAATCAGCAGGAGCTGTCATGGTTGTGATTGTATGGTAATTTGATTTACTACCTATGCAATCAAGAGTCTATCACCACTAAAATTGTGAGTCCTCTAATGGCGAGATATACGCGATACAACATTATGTGATCAAGTTTGTCAGTGACTTGCAACAGGTTGGTGGTTTTCTCCGGTTACTCTGCTTTCCTCCACCAATAAAATATAGCTGACCGCCGAGATATAATTGAAATATTGTTGAAAGTGGCATTAAACACCATAACCCTAGCTAATCAGATGTACTTGGATATTCAAACATTACGGTAAATCAGGAAAATACAGATGTACTTTTCATAGTAGACGATAACTATTTTTTCTGTCGGACAATACAATGTACATGTAGATTACACAAGACTTTTGGAGACTTTTCTTACTCTCTGCTAGACCTATTTTTATCAACATTTTTAGCTCACCTTGTCAAAGGCAATGTGAGCTTTTGCCAAGTGTTTTTGCCATCACTTGGCGTCTGTCGTCCGTTAGCTTTTCACATTTTAATCTTCTCCTCTGCAACCGCTTTGCCAAATGAACCGAAACTTGGTAGGAACCATCTATGGAAGGTCCTCTATAAAGACTGCTCATTTCGTCCCGATCCGTTAACAAACATGGCCGCCACAAGCAATTCTTGTTTCTGAATGGTTGATTTCTAAAAAAATCTTCTCCTCTGTTAAAAGAAAGATAACTCTTGCCTAAACTGTTAAAAGGAAGATAACTCTTGATATTATCTCTGTTAGAAATTAACTAATGCTGATATAGTGTAACATGTTTATTCTATACATTACAAGTAGGTATTCACATTTTAATATTCTTTTTAGCAAACCTTGCCAAAGGCAATATGAGCTTTTGCCATCACTTGGTGTCCGTTGTCTGTCATCCGTTTACTTTTCACATTTTAATCTTCTCCTCTGAAAACCCTCAGCCAAATGAACTGAAACTTGGTAGGAAAAATCTATGGAAGGTCCTCTCTAAAGAGTGCACATTTTGTTATGATCCATTACCAAACATGGGCGCCTCAGGCAATTCTTGTTTCTGATTGGCCGATTTTTTAAAATCTTCTCCTCTGGAACCGCTTGGCCAAATGAACCGAAACTTGATAGGAAGCATCTATGGAATGTCCTCTATGAAGATTGCTCATTTCGTCCCGATCGGTTAGCAAACATGGCTACCACCGAAACTTGATAGGAAGCATCTATGGAATGTCCTCTATGAAGATTGCTCATTTCGTCTCGAGCAGTTAGCAAACATGGCCACCACATGCAATTCTTGTTTCTGATTGGTCGATTTCTAAAAAATCTTCTCCTTTGAAAATGCTTGGCCATATGAACCGAAACTTGGTAGGAAGCACCTACATGTATGGAATGTTCTGTATTAAGTTTCCTCAAAGCAGAATGAAAGGTGAGCGACACAGGCTCAGGCCACTGAGCCTTTAGTTGGAGTCTGTGTAACTGATATAATAACCAACATACAAATGTACATGTACCTGTATATTAAACAAATAACAATCAATGGTAAAAACTTACTTCATTATTCAGGACAGCAATGCACCTGAAATTAAGAAATGAATTTCATTTAAAATTGATAGTAAAAATAATTTGAAGATACCCAAGGGTTAATCAGAAGTGGTAAATCAAAGAAAGACAAATAATTTATATTAATGCTGCTATGGCCAAAAGAAAAAAGACAAAAGACAAGCAATGGTTGACAAAACACCTCACAGAAAACTAAAATTTTGAGTGACATGAACACTATTTAAAGACAGCCATGAACTCAGGTGCTCCAGAAGGATAAGGCGACCCTACTCATTTAGTTGCACCCATCATGTTGTTACTCTTGATAAATATCCAATAATAAATCACAAAAGACAAAAGCAGGGCATGACTGTGACTACAACAAACAACATATCGCTGGTCATTTGTGACACATATTCTATATCGGCTAAGTTGCCTGTCGAGAGCCTTGACTTGAGTATAATCAAAAATAATCTTGACCAGGGTTGCAGTGATAGGGAAAGATTTTTACTAAATGGGCCCATGGTCCCTTCCTCAAAATTTCAATGGGCCATTCAGAAAATTAATGGACCATATGAACCCAATGGGCCATTCTTTACATGCATTTTTCGTTGAAAAAAGTGTGTTTTCAAGTTCTAGCACTTCCTTTTGTTTTTCTGAGTGTGTTTTAGTCTGCTTTCAGTTAAACTTCATAATAGATGTCAATACTGAATAGTCAAGTGTGTTGTACAAAGCTGTATGCTGTTACCATCATACATACACTCAGAAAACTGTCAAATTGTGGTGAATTTTCTTCAAGACGTGTTGACAGTAATCAGAAATTTATGGATTGATAATGATAATTAATTGGTAATACTGATCTATACAGGTGATAGCAGTATATTACATGGTAAATGCAAGACGAGCATCATACAGAAGTTTACCGGACCATACCATTGTGTTTAAAAATGGTGTCTGAGATTCAAGCGCTATCAGTGCTTTAATGGTTTGTCCTTGTAATGAATGAAGCATTTGACAAAGTTAAGAATGCTGTGTAAACAGCAGGATCATTCACAAAACATTTTCTTACATTTTTGTATCATGCTGTAAGCATTACTTCTTAATGTTTTAATAATGAAACCAAACATTTGATTAAATACTGAGATCAGAAGATAAAAGCTAATGTTATTTTTTTTATAAGATTTTGTATCCAGACCTTGGAAAAGTAGACACTTATTTTAGATTCAGGTGATAGTGATAAGTGTAGAACATAAAGATGTTGATCTAATGTTAAAATAATTGAGACAGGAAAAAATGTGATTATTCAATTTATTGTCATCTTGTGTTGATCCCAGATTGTAAAAATCAGATGGAATGTAATTTCAATATTTATACATGTATATAGGCACTGAATGAATTGGTACATTGATTTAAGTCAAAGGCATCTGTCTATTAAATGTATCTTTACTATTCACATATGAATATATATGATAGACCCAGATCAGCGTCCAGACTCAAATCGGCATCCACTGACGTCATTATCTCAAATCACGGTCTGATTTAGGGATATTCTCAAATCTGTGTACTTTCCAAATTCTCCGATATATGGCTGATTTATTGGTTAAGGTTAGTATACGTCAAGTGATGAATTTGAAAAAGGACATAGATTTGAGAATTGGAAGCCAATTTCAGAATTTGTTAAAAGGATAGATCAGAGGTACAGATGTCTGTGACTTAGAAATCGGACATGAATTTGAGGATTGGACGTCGATTAGAGGCTGGACATCATTCTGAGTCTTACATATATACATATGTGTATTCAGTACTATTCACATAGATAATGAAAATACGTTGATAGAAACAGTTGTCTGACGGTCAAATGTTTGCTTTTTACCCCTTTCAAATGACCACGATTTTTTGCAGTCCTATTTATAGTATGGTGTTGTTGGCAGCATTGTAATGACAAATGTCTGTAGACAGTTAGTTTCAGATGATGGCTTAAATACTTATATATTTGTACCAAACTCTTCGAAATCAATGACAAAAAAAACAACATTTTAAACTGGAATGTATTTGTAGCAAACAGCTGATATTCTTATGTCTTGTTTTTTGTTTGTTTGTTGCTGTTTCTTGCGTTGGTGTGTATCATCTTGACCTCTTCTCTTTAAAAAAATTAATTAATGGAAACCCAATTTTTATTATTTGGTTTGACTATAGCTATCATTTGGAAATAAAATGGTCAACTATACAACCAGCATTGTCATACATTAGAAATAGACCTTAATTCTGAACTAATTAGTATAAAAACCTAAATGAAACACTGAAGGCAATGTCTGGTTTTGATTTTATGTATTAAATGCCACTTTCAACTACATTAAAAAGGTTTATTTTCTTAAAAAAAAGCAAAAAAACAAACAAGCAAATTGCGAAAGTGGGATAAAAGATGACTTGGAATGGAACCCATATCACAAATATTTGTCTAGAGTACATGTAGATTGAAAGGCTTCATCTTATAGTCTGGCTTTTGTTTTTTGTGGTTGCATTTGAAAAAATTTTGGCGTTTAAAAGTATTGATTTACTGGTATACTGAAGATGCTTAAAGGAAAGTGATGATATAGTACCTTACATGCACTTAGATATAGTGTGAATTTATAATTGGTTCTATTAGATTTTCTTTTTCTTTTCAGGATTAAATTTATAGACAGCTCTGGTAAATCATCATATTAAATCCACTGATTTCTTATAAGGTAAGAATTTTTTTTCAGATTTTCACAAAATTAACAGGATTCTTAAATATGGTAAGGCTGGCTGTTCCTAAATACAATATGAATAAGTCCAAATAGATTTGAAAAAAAAATTAAATGCCAGTAACTCATTGATTCCAGAAATACTGTTAAAAATGTGGATTATAAAATCCGTTCTAAGCTTTTCTGAAAAAAAATGCCTCCAAAAGACCATCTTCAATGTTTATATATTCAATTCTTTATAACCTACTTTACGTCATTAAACGACCAATATATTTATTGATTGATATGCCTCTTCATGTTGTACTGTTGAATAGTCCCTAACCTTAAGGGAATCATCAACCTCAAGGTTAGTCTTGATAGTCAATATGTTGATCTGTTGGAATGAGCTTTATTGTATTAGTAAATTATTTTCTAAATTTTCAGACATTTAAAATATCAAATTGCTGAAAACCTAAGAAATTGTCCACGGTTTGGACAACGCAAGTTTGTGTTTTTTACTTTCAAATATTTCGTACATTTTGATTATCTAACTTTTCGATCATTAGCATCATTGATGAGATACTTTACGTCACCCTGAACTCCAGTGACGTGTTGCTATTCTACCGTAGAATTTCTACGTTACTTTTTCATTATTTTTATTACGTCACTCCGACTCCAGTCGGGTGACGTATTGCTATTCTACGTTTCTTTTTCACTATTATTATTCTTCCACACATTTCATAGCATGAACCCCATTCGATTTCTTGGAGATGCCTTGATCAAAATTTATGAAACCTTGTAGGAATATCATATGCCATGTGAAGTTGTGCTTTTAAGGGTTAATTTTTTTCAAAATGGCTGCCGTTACCATGGAAACAGCCAAAATGCTAAAAAAATGAAAAACACAAAAATGATCATAGCAGGTTACTTGGTGAACAGAAATTGATGAAATTTGGTAGGAACAACATCCACATCTAGTGGAACGAGATCAACCAAAAATCGGAATCAGAATGACAAACTTTGCCGCATTTGCCATGGAAACAATAAAGGGGGGATTTAAAAAAATTTGGATTCCTTTCATGAAACTTTGTAGGAATATCCACCGTAGTGTGTGGCAGCTTTGGGGGGGGGGGGTGAACAAATTCAAAATGGCGGCCGGTGCCATGGTAACCAAGGCACAAAAAATATTAAATTCACTCCAAACTTCACAAATTTTTGCAGTAATGTTTCCTGTCACATCCACATCTAGTGGAACGAGATAAGCCAAAAAAATCAGAATCGGTAGGACAAACTTTGCCGCAGTTGCCATGGAAATAAAAAAGGGGGGATTTTTTTTTTTTATTATTTCTTTCATCAAGCTTCATGAAACATCGGAGGAATATTCACCGTAGTGTGTGGAAGCTTTTGACTTGTTGATAAAATTCAAAATGGTGGACATTGCCATGGTAACCAAGGTGCAAAAATTGTTAAATTTATTCCAAACTTCAAGAAACGTTACAGTAATGTTTCTTGTCACATGCAGATTTGCAAACAGAGATATTAAGTTTCAAAATGGCTGCAATTAGTTTGAGGAAGCTTTTGACGGGTTGAAAAAATTCAAGATGGCTGCCATTACCATGGAAACCGAGGTACCAAATAATGGAGAGGGGTGACGTCTTCTATTGCTTTGCAATGGCAATTCTAGTTAAGATATTGTTATTGTATGTACACACAAATGTAATTGATATCTACGTGACATTGATCACTGATTTTGTAATTCTTGAGTTTCTCTTACTTATCATGAGGTTGAATCCTGCAAGGTTCAGTAGTGGTTGTATACAATTAAAATAATTACCTATGAAATCAGTGCCTACCACCACTAACGTTGTGAGTTCGAATCTCATTCAGATGAGATGTACTTGATACAGCATTATGTGATAAAGTTTGTCCGTGACTTGCAGCACCAATAAAACTGACCATCACAATATAACTGAAATATTGTTGAAAGTGGCATTAAACACCAACCCCTACCCTAAAATAATTATCATTAATATGTCTATAACCTTCTAAATAAGCAAATCTACATGTATATATCAAATAAACATTTTTGCATTGTTGGTTGTTTTTTTCTAGCTCACCTGGCCATAGGCCATGTGAGCTTTTGTCATGGGTAAACGTCCGTCCGTCCGTCCGTTAGCTTTTCACATTTAAATCTTCTTCTCTGAAACCGCTGAACAGATTTCAACCAAACTTGCCAGAAATGGTGCTGATTTGAAATCCAACATGGCTGCCAGGGTCCATAATGTGTTCTCATTGGCTGAAATTTTAAAAAATCTTCTTGTCAGAAACCACTAAGTCAATTGAATTGTGACTTTGCAGGAATGATCATTGGGTGGTCCTGTACTAAAAGTGTGAATCGTTTGCCGATCGGAAATTCAAGATGGCCGCCATGACTCGACTTAGTTTAACATTGGATCCTATGGGAATTTCACATTTTCAACTTTTTTTCTGAAACCACAAAACAGATTTGAACCAAACTTGGCAGAAATGTTCATTGGATGGCCATATACAAGATTTATGTTTTTGGTGCTGATTGGAAATCCAACATGGCTGCCAGGGCCCATAATGTGTTCTGATTGGTCGAAATTTTTAAAATCTTCTTGTTAGAAACCACTAAGCCAATTGAATTGTGACTTTGCAGGAATGATCATTGGGTGGTCCTGTACTAAACTTGTGAATCGTTTGCCGATCGGAAATTCAAGATGGCCGCCATGACTCGACTTAGTTTAACATTGGACCCTATGGGAATTTCACATTTTCATCTTTTTTTCTGAAACCACAAAAAGATTTGAACCAAACTTGGCAGAAATGTTCATTGGATGGTCATATACAAGATTTGTGTTTTTGGTGCTGATCGGAAATCCAACATGGCTGCCAGGGCCCATAATGTGTTCTGATTGGTCGAAATTTTAAAAATCTTCTTGTTAGAAACCACTAAGCCAATTGAATTGTGGCTTTGCAGGAATGATTTTGTGAATCGTTTGCCGATCGGAAATTCAAGATGGCCACCATGACTCGACTTAATTTTAACATAGGACCCTATGGAAAAAATGTTTAAAAGTCTTCTCCTCTGAAACCAGTAAGTCAGTTTAAAGCAAACATGGCATGAATGGTGCTTAGGTGGTCAACTTTCAAAATTATGTCCTGTGACCCCGACCTCCATCCAAGATGGCCGCCATCAGCAAACATATTTTTAACATAGGACCCTATGGGAAAAATGTTTAAAAAAAATTTCCTCTGAAATCAGTAAGCCAATTTAAAGCAAACATGGCATGAATGGTCCTTAAATGGTCAACTTTCAAAATTATATCCAGTGACCCAAAACTCCATCCAAGATGGCCACCATCAGTGGACATAGTTTTAACATAGGACCCTGTGGGAAATATGTTTAAAAATCGTCTTCTCTGAAACCAGTAGGCCAATTTAAAGCAAACATGGCATGGATGGTCCTTAAGTGGTCAATTTTCAAAATTGTGTTCAGTGACCCTGACCTCCATCCAAGATGGCCGCCTTCAGCGGACATACTGTAGTTTTAACATAGGACCCTATGGGAAAAAATGTTTTAAAATCTTCTCCTCTGAAACCAGTAAGCCAATATAGCAAACATGTCATCGATGGTCCTTAGGTGGTCAACTTCCAAAATTGTGTTCAGTGATCCCGATCTCGGTTCAAAATGGCCGCTGTCAGCAGACATAGTTTTAACATAGGACCCTATGGGAAAATTGTTTAAAAGTCTTCTCTTCTGAAACCAGTCAGCCAATTTAAAGCAAACATGGCATGGATGGTCCTTGGGTAGTATACTTTCAAAATTGTGTCCGGTGACCACGACCTCCATCCAAGATGGCTGCCATGAGCAGACATAGTTTTAACATAGAACCCTATGGCAGTATGGGATTTGAATAGTAACTTAGATGTATTCGGCATGCAGACATTCTTAAGAGGACTTATTTATGTCAGGTGAGCGATACAGGCTCACCTGAGCCTCTAGTTTTAGGGTAAGCCTTATAGAATTGCTTCAAATCTTGAATGGGCAGTTGACAGTTTTAGTGTTAAGCCTTATAGAATTGCTTCAAATCTTGAATGGGCAGTTGACAGTTTTAGTGTTAAGCCTTGTGGAATTGCTTCAAATCTTGAATGGGCAGTTGACAGTTTTAGTGTTAAGCCTTGTGGAATTGCTTCAAATCTTGCATGGGCAGTTGACAGTTTTAGTGTTAAGCCTTGTGGAATTGCTTCAAATCTTGCATGGTCAGTTGACAGTTTTAGTGTTAAGCCTTGTGGAATTGCTTCAAATCTTGAATGGGCAGTTGACAGTTTTAGTGTTAAGCCTTGTGAAATTGCTTCAAATCTTGAATGGGCAGTTGACAGTTTTAGTGTTAAGCCTTGTGGAATTGCTTCAAATCTTGCATGGTCAGTTGACAGTTTTAGTGTTAAGCCTTGTGGAATTGCTTCAAATCTTGAATGGGCAGTTGATAGTTTTAGTGTTAAGCCTTATAGAATTGCTTCAAATCTTGAATGGACAGTTGACAGTTTTAGTGTTAAGCCTTGTGGAATTGCTTCAAATCTTGCATGGTCAGTTGACAGTTTTAGTGTTAAGCCTTGTGGAATTGCTTCAAATCTTGCATGGTCAGTTGACAGTTTTAGTGTTAAGCCTTGTGGAATTGCTTCAAATCTTGAATGGGCAGTTGATAGTTTTAGTGTTAAGCCTTATAGAATTGCTTCAAATCTTGAATGGGCAGTTGACAGTTTTAGTGTTAAGCCTTGTGGAATTGCTTCAAATCTTGAATGGGCAGTTGACAGTTTTAGTGTTAAGCCTTGTGGAATTGCTTCAAATCTTGAATGGGCAGTTGACAGTTTTAGTGTTAAGCCTTGTGGAATTGCTTCAAATCTTGAATGGGCAGTTGACAGTTTTAGTGTTAAGCCTTGTGGAATTGCTTCAAATCTTGCATGGTTTGTTGACAGTTTTAGTGTTAAGCCTTGTGGAATTGCTTCAAATCTTGTATGGGCAGTTGACAGTTTTAGTGTTAAGCCTTGTGGAATTGCTTCACATCTTGAATGGGCAGTTGACAGTTTTAGTGTTAAGCCTTGTGAAATTGCTTCAAATCTTGAATGGGCAGTTGACAGTTTTAGTGTTAAGCCTTGTGGAATTGCTTCAAATCTTGAATGGGCAGTTGACAGTTTTAGTGTTAAGCCTTGTGGAATTGCTTCAAATCTTGAATGGGCAGTTGACAGTTTTAGTGTTAAGCCTTGTGGAATTGCTTCTAACCTTGCATGGTCAGTTGACAGTTTTAGTGTTAAGCCTTATAGAATTTCTTCAAATCTTGTATGGACAGTTCACAGTTTTTATAGAAAGTCTTTTCTTTATAGAATTGCTTCAAACCTAAATATATGTTCAATTGGCAGTTTTTAGGGGAAACCTTTTAGAAAATGTATGGACAGTTGGCAGATTTATGTAGAAGCTTTGTAGAATAGCTTCAAACCTTGCATGGTCATGGTTTGTTGGCAGTTTTTATGGTAAGCCTTTTATAGAATAGCTTCAAACCTTGCATGGTCATGATCTGTTGACAGTTTTTATGGTAAGCCTTTTATAGAATAGCTTCAAACCTTGCATGGTCATGGTCTGTTGACAGTTTTTATGGTAAGCCTTATAGAATAGCTTCAAACCTTGTATGGTCTGTTGGCAGTTTTTATGGTAAACCTTTTATAGAATAGCTTCAAACCTTGCATGGTCATGGTCTGTTGACAGTTTTTATGGTAAGCCTTTTATAGAATAGCTTCAAACCTTGCATGGTCATGGTCTGTTAGCAGTTTTTATGGTAAGCCTTTTATAGAATAGCTTCAAACCTTGCATGGTCATGGTCTGTTGGCAGTTTTTATGGTAAGCCTTTTATAGAATAGCTTCAAACCTTGCATGGTCATGGTCTGTTGACAGTTTTTATGGAAAGCCTTTTATAGAATAGCTTCAAACCTTGCATGGTCATGGTCTGTTAGCATTTTTTATGGTAAGCCTTTTATAGAATAGCTTCAAACCTTGCATGGTCATGGTCTGTTGACAGTTGTTATGGTAAGCCTTATAGAATAGCTTCAAACCTTGTATGGTCTGTTGGCAGTTTTTATGGTAAGCCTTTTATAGAATAGCTTCAAACCTTGCATGGTCATGGTCTGTTGACAGTTTTTATGGTAAGCCTTTTATAGAATAGCTTCAAACCTTGCATGGTCATGGTCTGTTGACAGTTTTTATGGTAAGCCTTTTATAGAATAGCTTCAAACCTTGCATGGTCATGGTCTGTTGAAAGTTTTTATGGTAAGCCTTATAGAATAGCTTCAAACCTTGCATGGTCTGTTTTTAGGGGAAGCCTTGTAGAATTGCTTCAAACCTTGTATGGACAGTTAACAGTTGTATGCAAAAGCTGGATTGAATTTCTTGAAATCTTGTATGGACAGATGACAGTTTTGAGGGAGGCCTTGTAGAATTGCTTCAAATCTTGTATGGGCAGTTGGTAGTTTTTGGGGAAAAGCATTGTAGAATTTCTTCTACTTTTCAGTCTCTTGTATATTCAGTTTGCAGTTTTTAGGGAAAGCCTTGTAGAATTGCTTCAATCCTTGTATGGACAGTTTTGGCAGAAGCCTTAAAACTGTTCCAGACATACCCTGTACATGTATATCAGACTTCCCGAAAACCGTCGGTCCATCGGTCCTGACCGACAGAAATGCAGTAGGACCGACGATTTCAAAATATATATCGGACCGAATGTTCGGTAAAACATAGATATTTGAAAGGACCGGCGATTGAAATTTATTCCCTCCCAATTTCCACTGCCAATGGCATTAAATTCCGTTTTCAGTTTTATTAAAATGTCAGACAGAGACTTGAAATTTGTTTATTTATTCTGTCAGACCGACACGTTCCTCTTTGTAATCGAAACTCCTATACAATTGTACGTAAATGTAAACATCCTTTTAGTAGGAACCAGCACCTGCAAAACGTGGAACATTAAAACTGAAATATATTACTGAGCACATAAATAAGTTGACTTCCACACTCCCCAAGTATCAAAGATTATTTGTGTTTAATTAAATATGTTTTGAGATGCATATATATTGAAGATGACAGCAGATTCATATTCTTAACTGAAATTAAAAATGTAGGCAAACCGGAAACTGACATTGATGTATAATATTCGGAACGTGATCGGACCATTAGATACGGATTGTTGGCTATATCTGCCTTATCTTTTTAGATAAAAATATGTATACAGAAAAACATTTAATTGAGTTGTTTAATGATTATGACTATAGGTAATCTTGCATTCAGTTCTGTATAAAAAAAACAAAATTTGACAGGTTATAAACAATATTACAAAAAAATGGTGGGACAGACACAAAGCCCATGGGTAAGACAGAACCCCAGTTCCTGTCTGACCCAATGTCAGACAGAAAAAAAAAGTTTTCGCCAACTCTGTAATACCGAATGCTTGGTATAATAGTTACCTCAGATTTTGTCCGAAAGGCATTGATCAGTGTTTAATTTTATTTTTAAATTACATAATTTTCATTGTTTTCATCCCTTTTATACATTTCCAGTTTCAACCAAACCCATTTGTAAAGACGATCACGACACGATTGGTTATTTGTATATATATTAGCCAATGACATGACGTCTTTCATTTAACCATTGACCTATAGTACAAGGTCATCAAAACAATAAAACTCGAGACACACTATAAAAGACATAACATATACAATTTTGAACAACACTGAAAACTGAATTACTTTAACCTCTATGAAAACCAGAGGTAAAATCAGGTGCCCAATTGCTAATACTAAGGTAAATCACTCTAAAAAGGCCAAACTAAACATTATGCATGTGACAGTGAATTTTTTGGGACTTTTTTTTGGCCTGACAAGATTTTCATGTCTGTCAGTCCGAATGACTGACAACTTCTCAGCAAGTTTCGGGAAGTCTGGTATATATGATGTTTTTAATACAAAGCAAATTATTAAAGAAGTAGAGTTACATTTGTTAAACCCCAGAGGGAAGCCAAATAACCACAAATAATAGTTTAAGAATATTTAGTTTATTATTACATCATAGGATCTTCTGTCACGACATCATGTATCATGTGATGTTGTCCATTTTTCGCAGTTTACATTAATTTATTGTGTGAATTGAATATATTATTGTCTAGGTCCATGTATCATGTTTAAGAACAGTCACACTATGCAGATCATAGATTTGAGAATTGAAATTTCATCATAATGTTCATAATGAGATTTCTGTAATGGAATTGTTTACATTGTATTGTAAATGCTCCTATACCAAAAGGGAAGACAGGTATCATATCTTTCGATGTCCACACCGCACTGTTGATTCTGACTTCGACGATTTAATGCAGTCCTCACGATGATCACCGATCCAAGACCAGTAAAACTTTGTTCGAACCAGTAAATTTTTCAGTTTTTATTTAGATATATATAGTGAGTATGTGATTGTTGTTTAATACCAATTTAGCAATTTTTAGCTACATTGTATATCATTGCGAGAACAAGTTAGTTCAATGAGATGATGATGGGGTCCACTTTGTTCTAGACCACCACGCTGAGTTGGATTTTTATAGTGCTAGCTCACTGAAACAACAGTCCACGGGTAGACATGTCACTCCACTCGGACACATTATTCTGATTCTGAACCAGCCAGTCTTTGCTCTTTCTTCTTAATGCTGCGTGCTAAGCGGAGAAGCAACAAATATCAATTTTATAATCTTTGGTTTGACCTGACCGGGGCTCGAACCCGCGAGCACACTAAACATTACGCCACCGATTCAGTTTAGATATATATACCGGTATATTGATAAATTCAAGAATTTGATTCTGATGTGTAAAAATTAGAAAATTCTTTCAATCATTTTAGAAATCATGTTCTTCTGGTGCTTTCCTCCAAACAGTCTCTCTAAGCCTCCAAACAAAAATATTTAGTTTGTCTTTAATGGCAGTGGTGTCACGTCATGGTTGTTAGGACGTGTGTCCTTGCAATTGTTTTCACCTTTTTTCCAGAATAATAAACACTTAAGTACTAAGTACATTGGAAAAAACACTTGTCCCTCTTACTCTTATCCAATAACCTGGTGTTCTTTTTCAATCTATTGTTTTTTATCTTGGTAATGATCTGTCAAAAGGGTTATTTTTATCCTCCTGATAAAACATCATATTTAAATAAATTCTCCTCGATCCATTTATATTGCAATTGAGACGGGAGGCTTCCTGTCATTACAGATCATATTTCTACATAAGGCTAAAATCAATAATCAATTTAGTGTTGTCTATAAATGGTTGTTTATTGTCTATAAAAATAGCAGCTTTGTAATTAGGTATATGACATGAGATTTGTTGGTTTGTTAGGGATAAGGAGCAGGCAAATTATGTGGGAGATCAATTCAAGGATCAAATTTTATTTGCAATGTGTTTTGAGTTACGGTAAGACGGTTATATATTATATATAGATATGGAAAAAAATACCAGTATATTAAGGTTGTAGACGAAAATTTATATAAGGAAAAGACAGAGAAGGAAGAAAGTTGCTAAATCATAAAAAAAAATCATTTACACTCTTCGCGTTGACCCACATGCCCGAAGCCAGGGACAACTAAAACTGGATTCGGACAAATGAAAAGAATTTGTTAAAAAAAAAATTGAATAAATAGGACATTTTTCTAAATATGGCTTTTTAGGTGAAAAAACTTAAGACAAAGACTGCATTTATCAAATTTTCTTTGTTCACATGAAAAGAAAATCCATCTGGCATCAGATAATTAGGTTGCAAATTAACATTCAGGAACTATGCTCTGTGTCACTGTCAGACTTTCAAATCTGCTGAAACTGTCGGAAATGAAAGCAACTTACATCGTTGCGTCAAACTAAAGTGCATCTGACAAATTAAATTTTGGGAATTTCCCAATGACATATA
Source organism: Bathymodiolus brooksi (assembly GCA_963680875.1). NCBI lineage: Eukaryota > Metazoa > Mollusca > Bivalvia > Mytilida > Modiolidae > Bathymodiolus > Bathymodiolus brooksi. Next base: position 64,971,999 of record OY804575.1, read on the forward strand.
CTGCATTTGAATTATTTGAATATGCTCGCTGATCATAGACGATTTTGGTCATTGTTTATACCGGAAGTGAACTTGGGTGCAATTGGTCAGATGTTCTCGGAATTCATCTTAATGTCAACTGTGGGTAAAAGAAATATATGATATTGACAGACAATGTAAGACAACATCATTCATTTTTGTCATATTTATCTCAGATATGGCTTATAACATAAACAGCAAGTTTTTATTGAAAATGTAGAGGCAAAATTAACGACGCGAGGTAAGCAACTCAGTGTTCCATTAGCAGCAAAGATTTTCTGTCCATGTAATGTTAAATCTCCATAGAGAAAGTTAAGGACATATTCATTCATTCAAATTGTCAGGGGAGAATATAAAGCATGGACCATTTACAATGTACGTTGTGATGGAGTATATGCAAAAGGGTAAGGAATGAGCATATCAAAAAATAACTACCATATTTTGAAAAAATGGATCGTGTGACAGATTATAGTGCTTCTAGTAGTTCTATTCTTAATCTCACAGTCACAATGATTGTCTGAATTAACTAGTATTTAAAACAAGAGCATTGATAACAAAATTCAAACCGGCAAATGTTTGGAGAATTATAAAAATTTGTTTTGTTTTTCATCAATGGTGACCATAAATTTAATATTGACCATGATCTCTTATTTTTCTTACAGTTATATAGAAACAGGTCATTGCACTTAAAAGTACACATGGCTTATCCTAATCCATTAAAGTTTAACATAATACATTGTAGTTATAGTAATTTTCAGTGTATTTGAAATTATTTATATGCCCCCACTCTTACAGACAATACCTGTATGTGTGGGTTTTTTTCTGTTTCATAAATTTCCTTCCATCTCAAAAGCTTGTAAACATAACTCCTAGATTTTGAAATTGAACTCTGTATAGTTTTGGATGATTGAGATACATATATATTGTATCGTTTTAATGCAAACTCTACATGAATGTCCTGTATTAATTTTCATTTTGTTCTATGTTTTGGAAATTCAAGATCCTACTCAGTAGAAATATATAACATACCAAGTAATTGTTTTCAATTAGTAATTTTAGCAGCTTTAATAAATGACTATATGTATGACAGAAAAGAATAGCAAAGATCTCCTAGTGTCATTTTCTTCTATCGACAGAATCCAGAATATTAGTTCTTTTTGAATGTGCTTTCCTGGAGATCAGGGGATCGTGTGCTGAGTCCCAGCCATGTCAAACAAAAACTTTGGGAAAAATTAAAATGGTGCTCACTGCTACTTTATTTAACCTGTATAAACCGAACACCTGTTTATTCCGAACACAAAAGTTGGACCCAAGGAGGTTCGCTTAAGACATGTTTCACTGTATAAGATGAACTCTATAGTACACAAGTTGGAACCATATCTGATATCATATGGATATTCAAGCAATGAGACAATCTGTATGCAAAAAGCAACATCAGTACTAGCATAAAGCCAAAGGTAAAGCAAACCTCAGGAACGGACAACACAAACATCCCCAAGACTGGAGCGAGACCAGGTCTCACAGTCATTATTATATATATGAGTTTCATTTCATCCAATCAAAACACTGGGTTTACTGAATATGACGTTCTGATTGGATGTTTATCGAGTATGAATGCAAAGCTCATACTGAAAAGTTTTATGACCATGAGTTCAAATGCTCCTGAAAGGTTATCATCTCCTACCACATTAATGGTACTAGTCCACGGTAAAGTCCTTATTCCAAGTTAGCCGCATCAGTGGTGAAATAATTCTCTTATTTGTCTTAAGTTTGATAGATTGTGGGTTCAAAGACCCTGGCAGTTCAATCCAAAGACAGTAATTGATATTTACTGCTTCTCAGCTAAGGCCAAAAAAAAAAATATGTGTGTTTACGGTCACCCGACCCACCCTATTTTTCAGCCGCCGACCCTAACCTTTTTTATCAGCAATTATTCCATCCTAATTTTTGCTAACGACCCTATCAATTTTTACACAGAATTTGGATAACCATTTGTGTTGTTTAATCAGCAGCAATGTTTTATTTATTCAACCGCTAGTTTTTTGTCGAAATTGAGAGCAAAGAAGGTAGAAAAACTGTGTAACTCGTCATAAAACAAATGACGGCTTACCGGAAATTTCGAAAATGGAATACCGGAACTGGGCACGACTATTTCCGTTTTGCCGATAGTTTAAAAAAAAAAAAAAAAAAAAAAAATAATAATAATACCGACCGACCGACCCTAGATTTTTTTGACATGTGACAGTAAACACACACATATTTTTTTTTGGCCTAAGCATGCAACATTAAGGAGTAAGAGCAAAGACTGATTGGTCCAGAATCAGCATGATATGTAAGAATGGAGCGACGTGTCTACCTGCGGACTGTTATTTCAGTGAGCTGGCACCATAAAAATCCAACAAAGCTTGTTAGTTTAGTACAAAGCAGACATCATCATCATTTCATCAAAATGGAACTTGTTCTCACCATAACATCACTCAATCACGAGTGACCTTTGACTGGTAATCATTATAGCATGTTCTGATTGGCAATCTCATGTCTGCTGCACTGCTGGAGGTTGTATCTTTGGTGACTTGCACTACCAGTAGTACAATATGTAATTCACAGTATGATTTATTCTCATCCTGAAATAGCTGATATACTGTTTACTTGATTGCATTACATAATATTTTCTTGTAGTGTAAATGTATACATGTACTATTCTAGATGTAAAAAAAAATCAACATTTGATGTTGGAATGTGTCGATATATAACAATTATTTGTAATGGCCTGCTATTGACCACAGATGACACCATCTGAAAAAAATAAATATCATAAAAAGTAACAAAACTGCTACAAATACTAACCTGAAATCTAATCTATTGCTACTGTATATTTGACCAAATATTTCCAATTACAATTATATTTATATATGAAATATGGTTCCAAAAAGATTGATCGTGATCGATCTTGCACATATGCAAATTATGTTGTTTATGGAAATAGATTTTACCTAGAACAATTCAAATAAAGATCAATTGATTTTAAAGCAAGTGTACACATGGTCTAATAATGAGTTGTACACACAAGAATAAAAAGGAAATTTTCTATGAAATTGTTAATTCTGATGATTTTGCAAATTTAGGCTTGTTTTGACAAAAATTCCAGTAAAATCTCTGCTGAAACCTTAACTTGACTGGGATGTCCAAACTTTTATTCAGCAAACTACCACCTTCTTTCTGTGTCGTTAACAGTAACAAGACGGGTGTCACACGTGTATCAGGAACTGCTAACCCTTCTGGATCACTTGAGATTACTCCCGGTTTTTCTTGGGGTTTGTGTTGCTCTATCTTTAGTTTTCTGTGTAATGTTTTGTAAATCATTGTTTGTTCTTTTTCTTTTGTCCATTGTATTGTCTGTCCTTCTTTGATTTATGGTTTCTGATTACCCCTTTGGCATCTTCAAACTTTTCTTCCAAGATGGCTAACATTGCTTGTCATAGAAATTCATCAAATGACCATAGCTTAAAGGGGCATTAGCTACGATTTTGACCAAAAAAATTATGTTTTGGAAATTGGTAAATAGCTTTAAAATGATGAAATAAAGGTAAATATTTCACATTAAACAGCTTATCGTACCACTTTTCGCCTTTTGAGAACGAAAATTACCATCGATTTATGATTTCCTTGCAAGCAAATAATTTGACCTCACTTTCTCCGTATGCAACTGACCTTACTAATGACAGGTAAAAGCGAATAATTTGTATTTTGTCGCTTATTAACTGCAAACTTACATGGTTCTTTGTCCATAATTAATGCCGACTAAAAACAGATTCACAGAAAATAAGAAATAAGTGCATTGTTGTACTGATTTAATGACGATTCAGCAAACTCTGTAAACAATGCCGATAATTAATAAGATGGTGTCCATTTCTTGATGATCTCAAAACACGAGCAGTTGCACCTTTTTTCCCCGATGCACATACATTTCATAACATGTATAAGTTACAGAAGCACGTTTTATTAAGGCATCAATCATATCTGATAGTTTTTATGGGTAACAAAAAATTTCGATTTTGGCAGATAATGCCCCTTTAAAAAAAAGACAAAAAAGAAAGTAAAATATAAACAAGCCAATATATTTGGACAGAATTAGGACACATTTTGTCAGTATAGTTGTCTCCCTCTTATAAGACCCCTCTAATCAAGGCAAGATTTCCGACTTACTAAGATAGTAAAATACTGCAAAATTGTCTCGCTCAAGGAAGGCCACCCCACATTTTCATTGCAAAAGGGTGGCATTATATGAGGGGCACTACTGTACTAGAACAATTTAAGCTGAATTTGCATAATAGAGTATTAAAATAAACTTTGTTTTAGGATTGATGTCATTTTATATAGCAGATTAGTGCACATGATTACAGGCTTCTGGGATACTTTTGTTCTTCTAAAAACTTCCCTTACAATAAAAGTATTCTTTATACATACCGGTAGTCGAAAATTTTGTTGACCTTTTGTTGATAATTTGATAATTGAAAATATTCATGATGATAATGATAAAAACGAAAATATGTACTTAAAGGTTCATTGACCAGGAAATGCTATTTTTAGAAATTAAAATATTACTGTTTAGGTGTGCTGTCATTATTCAAGGTAACTATAGTATGTGATATATATACTACACATGACCTCAGAAGAAACTATATGTTGTAGTAGTAGATGTATATCTTGTATAGACTTTTAGTGAATAAATTCTTGTCTTTTATCTAGATCAGTCAATATTTTCCTGGTTGTATTATACAGAGAGAATTTGTTAATTATAGATTTTATTTGTATGGAACGACCTTCTGTAAGAGTTGATAAAGAGAACTTTGAACTTTTGATGTACTATATTGTAACCCATGGAGATAATAAAATGTTCAAAGTTCCTTAGCCTGTTAAGCGTTCTCCTCCCCCTTCTTAGCCTGTTAAACGTTCTCCTCCCCTTTCTTAGCCTGTTAAACATTCTCCTCCCTATTTTCCCCTTCCCAAATTGCAGTCATATATTGGTACAATACAGGCAGTCGTCAAAAGTACAGTCAAACCTGCCCATGTGGTCACCTCTATTAAGCAGTTACCTGTATTAAAAGGTCAGGTCACCTCTATTATGCAGTTACCTGTATTAAAAGGTCACATTTTTCTTGTCCTGTCACAGACCACCTCTCTTTTTTTTTTTATAAGGCCACTTTTTCTTTATCACGAAGTTGACCTCTTAATACAGGTTTGACTGTTTTCGAAAACTTCCAATTTTCCCTATCTATTTCATATACAGTTTTGACTACATAAATATCCTGAAGTCAATTCATGTCTGATTTTGGTAGGGCATTATACAATAATGATTCATATGTAAACAGGTGGTTTCTGTGCTCTAACCTTTACCTTTCAAACATGAATTACCTCAGTGATATCTTCATGAACATGTGTTCTTTAATATATATATCATAAAGTGTCAGTAAATTGTTCATAATTCCCAAATGTGAACAAGTTGATCGAATGGTAATTCCCTTTAAGGATTGTACAATTTGAGTCATATTGTTCCCAATATTGTGGTCCTTGGTTTTACACAAATGTTATTTATAATGGTTTCCAAGCAGTATTTGTATAACTTTTTATTGAATCAAAACTTCAATAGATACAAGAACACGTCATCAAATTTCATTTTGAGTTTTTGGATTTTTTTCGTAAATGATCGCATGCGCATGGACAATCAATCAATTCTTGGTATTGTTGATTTGAACAAGGAAGTGTATTCCATTCTGTTATTAAAGAACTCTTTATCAGAGACAACATTCAACAAAATATGTTTGGATTTATATATAGATCATTCAATAATATTGATTCTGTTATTTGATTACGAAAATGCAATGTTGCCTTTTGGGAAATTTATATCATAATGGACTTTTGACGTAACGACGCAATGTATATAGTATTCTATTATCATCAAGACTGAATCATTACCCTTGTACTTAGTATTGAAAATTTTTCTTTAGTATTGAAAATATTCATTTTTGTATAGACTTTTAGTGTGATGGGTTTTCAATGAAGACCCAGTCGTCTTATGTTGTCCAAGCCTTGGAATCCATAGATTAACTACAATGAAGAAAACATAAAAGCATTGTAATATAATAGATTCAAGTTAGCACACATTTAAGCCAAGGGTCTGTGGTTTCCAAAAACCTTATGGTCCTATGTTGAAAACTTTCAACTACCTGTGCAATCAGTGCCATGACCACTAACGTTGCGAGTTCGAACAAGACGATGTGTACTTGATACAACATTATATGATAAAGTTTGTCAGTGACTTGCGACAAGTCAGTGGTTTTCTTCAGGTACTCCGGTTTCCTCCACCAGTAAATCTGACCGCCACGAAATATTGTTGAAAGTGGAGTTAAAACACTATAGACCATAAACTTATGTTTAAAGTAGACTGCAATGGAAAATGTTTAGAAAATCAGAGTATCACTATCAGGAATGTAAATGTAATTGTAATTTGCATGAAGCTGTATAGTGATATGAAGATTCAATGTTGTACCAATGATCAATGTGCCAGAGTTTATTAGGTTCAAGTCCTGGGAAATAAAAATAGAACATATGAAAATACAATATATATATTCATAAACTAATAATAGGTCACTGGGTCTGATGTTAAACTTGATTATCACCTTTGCAAGAGTATCCAGTCACCTTTCAAAACAAAAACAAACAACAAACTGAAGGACAATTTTCTAATTTCTCAAACATGTAGTCATATTATCTTTGCAAAAATGCAGTCACAGATTTAATGAAGAAACATTCCCAAGAGCAAATTGTGGCAACTTTTGCTAAAAGGGAAAATGTTTTGTGGCAGGACTTGTGCAAATATAGTTTGTACATCCATAATGTTCCAGATTATATTTGTCACCCAGAACCACCTCGGTAGTGTATTGATGAGTTGTGTTCTCATTGTTAAGCATGGAAGCTCATGTGTTCACTCCTTGGTCAAGGTCAAACCAAAATTTATTTAGATATAATCCTAGTTTGCTGCTTTCCCACTGAGCACACAGCCAACAAACACCATAGAACAAAACAAGTAGCTTCATCATCTCATCAATATGAACTTGAACTTGTTATCATACATGTAGCTAAAAAAAATTATATCTTGACATTGATCAACAAACTGTCGTCTGCCCTTTCCACCAATTGATTGCTGATTGCTTGATTGATTGTTATTAAATGTCAAGTAGAAGTATTTCAGCTACATGTATATTCATTCTAGTTTACAAAATTACAAGCAATAAGGCATGTTCTGTAAAGGATAACACATTATGATTACCACAACGAAAGGGGGGTGGGTGGGAGGCAGGGGCTTGGAGATGGTGGGGGGTTATGGATAAGCGTTTGAATTTTTGTCTTGTAACAGGGTCACCAACAAATTCTACTAACAAATGTTTGGTAATTTAGAGCTTCTGCTGAATACTGCATCTTGTTCATGCTATTAATTATATTCTGTCTTTAAATCATTTAGAAAAAACACCCAAATTGATTGGTAAAATGACTGACAAGTGACATAAGAATTGTAACTTGATCTGTCAATTAAGTGAACAAATATGTAACCACACCCACTTCTGGAACTATTTTCAGACACCACAATACAAACTAATAATGATGAACAATATTAACAGTTGAAAAAAAGGGGTTGCATACAGCAGCTGACTAGGTCCTATTTCTTTACATTTTGGGTGGGGGTGTAGTAACTTTTGTCAGTGATAGCAGTATATCGGGGAATTCAAACTGGTCCAGATGTTTCAGCATTTAATAAACTTCCCTGTTGTAAAATGACAGATCCACATATTACCATAACCGAAAGTAATGACATTGATAAATGAGGTTTATATTTTCAACTGCATTTGTGTCTATAAAAGAAGAAATTTAAAACTGAGTTATTTCTAAACAATCCCTCACATTTTATACAATGTATATTCAATGCATTGGAAAAAAAATACAGATTATAACATTATTTTAGATCTTGAAACTACTAACTTTGGTATTTGTTGAGTTCTGCCCTTTATTATAATCAAAATTAGTTAAAATTGTGACAAGACTTGTACATCTCAGATGCTGCAATGATTACAACAATTTATATTGTTTTACTTTTTTCAGGTATCAAGAATATATTTATGCTAAGTCAGGATGGATCCAGCCAATGACCAAAAATCTAGGTATTTATAGATATTTAATGGACATATGATATATCTTTTTGTCTTCACCCTTTTTGCATAAAAAATTAATTAATTTAAGAAAATACAGGATTTAAACTACTTATTTAAGCTTACCTAGATCAAAGGTCAAAGGTCAGCTATTGTTGACGTTGACTTTGTTGGGTTTGTTTGTCGATCTGAAATACCAAGATGACATCCCTTCAAGACAATGTTTTATAACATAGTTATAGGACCAGAAATTAGATTGAATTGAAACTGCAGGATAATCAATTGTTAATTTTCATGTCAAATGGAAATCCAAGATGGCAATCATTGCATGAATCCTAGGGCAAAAATATTTTTTTTTAAGTTTCTTATCTAAAACCACAAACATGGCTGAAATGTTCCTTTGACGATGATCTTTCAAATGCCTTTTTTCTGTATCAATGGAAAATTCAAGATGGCCACCTATATGACACTCAGCAAATTTAGCTGGAATGTTACTTGGATATTCCTTTTATGAAATGTATATTTTTTTTGTGTTGAGCCAAAATTCATAATGTCCACCACCATATGGCAGTTTTTACATAGGACCATATCAGAAAATGAAAAACAAATCATTTTTCTCAGATACTAGATTCTAGATTGGAACAAAATGGTACATGCATAGTCCTTTTTCCAGCTTCCATATTTGATGTAGATCAGAAATCCAAGTTGGCAGGGTCTGTCGTGGTCATGATCGTATGGTAGAGCGATTTACAGCTACATATGCAATCAGTGCCTATCGCCACTAACATTGTGAGTTTGAACCTCGTTCATGGCTAGGTGTACTCGATACAACATTATGTGATAAGTTTGTCAGTAACTTGCCACAGGTTGGTGGTTTTCTCCGGGTACTCCGGTTTCCTCCACAAATAAAACTGATGCCACGATATAACTGTAATATTGTTGAAACCTAAACCAAACCAAGTTAGCATACTTACACCACAGGATATTGTTTAATTATGGGAATAAAAATAAGAAGCTCTTTCAGAAACTACAAACATGTTTGAACCCCAACAATACATGAATAATTAGCCGCTATTTAGTTATTTTATTGATGTTGTGAGATTACTATTAGAATGGATATTATGAGTATTAAATGTCGTTCAACAGTTTTTCGGTTAAGTTTTTATGGTCAGTTTTATATTGGTGGATGAAGTTGGATTACACAGAGAAAACCACTGATTTTCAACAAATTACACCGCTGGTGCGAGTGAAACTAACAAAGGTTAAACGTCATAAGTACCGATGCAAAGGTTGTTGTTAATCCATCGACCACATGATCAGGCCGTGGAATTAAGTAGGATTAATTGTTAGTGAACACTTTAACAGTATATCATTGAGGCTTTTACACCTGGTAACAATATCAGATACGATTTCATCAAACTTTTTTGACTTTACGTTTTATAATTAATACATGATGATATAAAGTACATTTGTACTAAATGGTTCGTAAACAACGGCTTACGAAACCATACCGAGCGTTAACCTTGAAATATTGTTACATGTAAATATCAATTTAGAATATATATTTTTGTAGGTCATTGAATATTATCTGTAAATGTATTTATTGGAGTTCTATTGAACATTTCAAAAGCTACCGGTTTTATGAGGATGTCAATACTAATAATAATGGTCCTAGTCGAGAACATGCTATTGAAAAAACAAGTCTTTGAAAAATATAATTCTTTGTATTTGTGTACAAATTGCAATTTCCTCACATTTTGTCACTTGTCTTGCAAATAATGCAAGTAGGATCTACTATTAGTGACTAATAATTGACATTTTGTGGTCGTACTTGGGTATTATATTTTATTGTATGATCTGAAGGGAAAATTAAGAATTTTTAAATAGGAAAGCATAGTGTACGTGCATTGTAAACAATTTTATAGTATATTAATAGTGTAATTTGAACCATTATAAAGTCAAGTAGCATTCATTATAGTACACATATATCATTTTCTTTTTAATGTGATGAAATTTATATTGAATTTCCCATTCATTGTGACCTTCAGTGCAAATAGACAAGGCATAAATTAAATAATAGTGAGCTTGCTGTTTATTCAACTAACAATAAAGTTTATTAGTGAGGAGGCAGGTTGGAGATTTTTTCCATCACTCACTGAACAAATATTTCTGAATTAACAAATAGGAATAGAGTAAAAATAAATGATTTAAACTATTATTTAACAAATTAGATAGGGGAAGTTTTGATTGGTAGGTAGGTAAACAGGAAGCAATATTTTTTTAACCCTAAATTTAGTCCATGTTTTTACATCTCTGTATTCAGATCCGTTGGATACTTTACCTGTTTCCATTGATGCATATCTATTAGTTCACCTGGACCAAATGTCTATATGTACTATTGCCATATCCATCTTCCCTTCAAAAGCCAGGGAGCTGATTGATGTATTAAAAACTTTCAGGAATATAGCTATTGTCCTTCAAAAAGTTTCCTCATTTTTCACTTCATTCAAACTTCTCATTCAGTTATATCTGGATATTTATTTATTATAATTGGGAAATAATGTTTATATTCTCTGATTGTCAGAATACTGAAAAAAAATCATAAAATACAGGGAAGATTGAACTGATATTTTGGAGGAAGTATTTTTGTTGTTTTTTTTCCTCATCAATATCCAAGATGGCTGTCACCACATGACACAATTTAACATATGACCATATGTGAAAATGTATAATAAGCTTTTTCTCAGAAAATGCATACTTGATTGAACTCAAACTGTACACAAATGATCATTGTATGATCATTTACAAAGTTAACATTTGTTGTGTCAGTTGGAGTTAGAAATGCCATCACCACAGGATATACTGGTGAGAGAGACTCCATGTAAAAAAAAAAAATCTTCTTTTCTTTAAAGCAAAACTTTTCTTAACAACAAAAATTGTTGGCTAAACAAAACATTGAATTCACATCTATATTTGGTACTGCAAAATGTTTTTTTAGCTCACCTTGCCAAAGTCAATTCTTGTTTCTGATTGGCCGATTTAAAAAAAATCTTCTCCTCTGAAACCGCTTGGCCAAATGAACCGATACTTGGTAGGAATCATCTATGGCAGATCCTCTATAAAGATAGCTCATTTCGTCCCGATCCGTTAACAAACATGGCCACCACAGGCAATTCTTGTTTCTGATTGGTTAATTTAAAAAAAAAAATCTTCTCCTCTGAAACCGCTTTGCCAAATGAATCGAAACTTGGTAGGAAGCATCCTTGGAAGGTCCTCTATGAAGATTGCTCATTTAGTTCCGATCCGTTAACAAACATGGCTGCCACCACAGAGAATTCTTGTTTCTGATTGGTTGATTTCTAGAAAGTCTGTCGTCCGTTAGCTTTTCACATTTTAATCTTCTCCTCTGCAACCGCTTGGCCAAATTAACCGAAACTTGGTAGGAAGCATCTATGGAAGGTCCTCTATATAGACTGCTCATTTTGTCCCGATCCGGTAACAAACGTGGCCGCCACAAGCAATTCTTGTTTCTGATTGGTTGATTTCTAAAAAATCTTCTCTGTTAAAAGAAAGGTAACTCTTGCCTAAACTGTTAAAAGGAAGATAACTCTTGATATTATCTCCCTTAGAAATTAACTAATGCTGATATAGTGTAACATGTTTATTCTATAAATTACAAGTAGGTATTCACATTTTAATATTCTTTTTAGCAAACCTTGCCAAAGGCAATATGAGCTTTTGCCATCACTTGGTGTCCGTTGTCTGTCATCCGTTTACTTTTCACATTTTAATCTTCTCCTCTGAAAACCCTCAGCCAAATGAACTGAAACTTGGTAGGAAACATCTATGGAAGGTCCTCTCTAAAGAGTGCACATTTTGTTATGATCCATTACCAAACATGGGCGCCTCAGGCAATTCTTGTTTCTGATTGGCCGAATTTTAAAAATCTTCTCCTCTGGAACCGCTTGGTCAAATGAATCGAAACTTGGTAGGAAGCATCCTTGGAATGTCCTCTATGAAGATTGCTCATTTAGTTCTGATCCGTTAACAAACATGGCCGCCATAGGCAATTCTTGTTTCTGATTGGCCAATTTTTTTAAATCTTATCTGAAACCGATTGGCCAAATGAACCGAAATTTGTTAGGAAGCATCTATGGCAGGTCCTCTATTAAGATTGCTCATTTCGTCCTGATCCGTTAACAGACATGGCTGACACAGGCCATTCTTGTTTCTGATTGGTTGATTTCTAAAGAGTCTTCTCCTCTGAAACCACTTGGCCAAATGAATCGAAGCTTGGTAGGAAGCATCCTTGAAAGGTCCTCTATAAAGTTTGCTATTTTAGTTCCGATCCTTTGACAAACATGGCCGCCACAGGCAATTTTTGTTTCTGATTGGTTGATTTCTGAAAAATCTTCTCTGAAACAGCTTGGCCAAATGAATCGAAGCTTGGTAGGAAGCATCCTTGAAAGGTCCTCCATAAAGTTTGCTAATTTAGTTCCGATCCGTTGACAAACATGGCCACCACAGGCAATTCTTGTTTCTGATTGTTGGAAGGTCATCTATAGCGATTTCACATTTAGTTCCCATCTGTTAATAAACATGGCCACCACCACAGAGAATTCTTGTTTCTGATTGGTCGATTTTAAAAAAATCTTCTTCTCTGTAACTGTTTAGTCAAATGAACCGAAATTTTTTGGTGGGAAGCACCTATGGAAGGTTCTGTATTAAGTTTCCTCAAAGCAGAAGGAAAGGTGAGCGACACAGGCTCAGCCCACTGAGCCTCTAGTTTTGTCATGGTATGTTTTAAAAGATGAAAATTTGCTAATCGTTTTCTGATGACATCAACAACGTCCTGGTTTTGAGATTAGGTTTGTTTTTCAACAACTATGTCTTAATTCTACAATAATAAGGTTGTTATCTGTCATTTAATCTTTGCATCATTTTTACACTTCATATTTAGCTCATTTGGACCAATAGTTAATATGATGTATTGTCATCACTTTGTCTCTGTTGTCGTTGTCGGCATCTGCATCCTTTAGATTTTTACTTTTCAGGGGTTTTTTTTTGCAAACTACTGGATCAATCGAAACCCAACTTGTCCGGGATGTGATTTTTTTTCTTTCCAAATTTCAAGATGGCTGCTAGGCCAATAATGCTTTCCGATTGGCTCAAATTTGAAATATTTTATTTTCAGAAACCACATGTATGATTGAATTGTTGTATGATGGAAATTTCCTTAAATAACCTTCTAAAAAGCTTATGTTTATTGTGAATCAGAAATCCAACATGGCTGCCACCTAATGACACAGTTTTAACATTTGACCTTATGGGAAAATATGTAAAATTATTCTTGCTTGAATTTTGGTTGGATGGCTGTTTCTTTTGTCTATTGGAATTCCAAGATACCTGCAAGTGGTGCATGAATACACATTTGATGATCTGCAAAATTTCATATTCTGTGTAGATCGAAAATCCAAGATGGCCAACACCACAGGACTTATCCATTTCTCAATAATCATATATTGTGGCCTTGTGTGTCAGTCAACATTATTGTTTTGTTCATAAATCATAAAGCCAGCTAATCAGTGAGTCATATGTCACTGACCATGATCTCATTTACATATAATATATCTACACACAATATAATATGATTCAGGTTCATTGTCCATTTTACATCTACATGTATTATATTATCATAATCTCTTCTGGTTATTGTTTTTGTACATATTTGTTTTATTTGCAAAAACAAAGTTTTATGAGTGCTATATTGTGGCAATTTCCTATTTTCTATATCCTGTCAGCAATTTCCATATTAACTGCTTGGTTTCAGTCAATACAGTTGTTTCACGTCATTAAGACAGGTGATTTTTGTTTAAGGTCATGTGGGCAATTTTTCAGCTGCATCATGGTGAGAATAAGTTACATTTCAATGAGACGATGATGATGTTCGCTTTGTACTAGACAAACATGTTCACTGCGGTAGTTAGATTTTTATAGATAGTGCTAGCTTGAACTGAAACAACCGCCTGCGCATAGACATGTCGCTCCACTTATCATCATTCCGAACTATTAAGCCATGATGTTCAAGTCCACATTGTATGTCCGATTCAAGAAACAAGTGTCAACCTAATTGTTTTGTCATATTTGGTACACTTTATATCAATTTCAATCAGGTTTTTTGTAAAAGAATTACCTACATTTACTCAAAAGTAACTGAGTAACTAAACATGACTTATTTTTTTGTTTCTTAATTACTGTAGTCACAATATTTTACATTGTAGATGTGATATGCATGTATTTGAATTTGAACGACCATGAGGAGGGAAAATTTAAAAAAATGTGTACAGAACCTTCTTATTCAATGAAGAGTTTTACAACTGATTTCAGCAAACAAATATTTAAAGATTATTTCTGCCCAAGAATACAATACGATACAGGAGGACTTACAACAATATATTTATATGCCTTCAATTCATTATTCATGTTTTTATTTATTTTTTAGAGACTTGTCGTCGAATAATGAGTGTCACATGACAAATAAGAGTCTGTTAGAACAACATTCAGCTGCTGGTGAATCAGAACAGTCTTGTTCATCATACATCAATCAGCAGCCATTATCATGTACCTCTCAAGTGTCAGCGTTGTCCATTAACTCCATTCAGTCACCAGCTATCTGTCAATCTTCCTCCGCTAATACAAATGTATCCACTATGTTCAACAAGAACGGAGCCAAGTCTCCACATTGTAAAGTTTGTGGTGACGAATCCTCAGGGTTTCACTATGGTGTGGATTCGTGTGAAGGATGTAAGGTGAGAATTATGAATAGAATAGTTGTTACCCATGACTGATCACACTCTGATATGCTCATCGTCTGTACCCCTTGACTGATCACACTCTGATATGCTCATCGTCTGTACCCCTTGACTGATCACACTCTGATATGCTCATCGTCTGTACCCTTGACTGATCACACTCTGATATGCTCATCGTCTGTACCCCATGACTGATCACACTCTGATATGCTCATCGTCTGTACCCCATGACTGATCACACTCTGATATGCTCATCGTCTGTTTCCCTTGACTGATCACATTCTGATATGCTCATCGTCTGTACCCCATGACTGATCACACTCTGATATGCTCATCGTCTGTTTCCCTTGACTGATCACACTCTGATATGCTCATCGTCTGTGCCCCATGACTGATCACACTCTGATATGCTCATCGTCTGTACCCCTTGACTGATCACACTCTGATATGCTCATCGTCTGTGCCCCATGAATGATCACACTCTGATATGCTCATAGTCTGTACCCCATGACTGATCACACTCTGATATGCTCATCGTCTGTTTCCCTTGACTGATCACACTCTGATATGCTCATCGTCTGTGCCCCATGACTGATCACACTCTGATATGCTCATCGTCTGTACCCCATGAATGATCACACTCTGATACTGTCACTTCATCACCAGTGGATCAATTCAGATGAAAACCATTGTTTTGGATTATGTTTCATATAACTGATCTGTGTTTAGTAGTTTCCATAACAACATAACATCACTCAAATTTAAATTCCTATTAGACAGATCTAACATATTATTAAAGATATAATCTGAATAAATGATGTAGCATTTATTGTTGATAAGCCATTGATAATTGCCACCTGTTTATATACTCTAATCATGTCAATTTGATAGGAAATCACCTCCTTTAAAAAAAAAAATTGTTTGATTTGATTGGCTGTAAAACAGTTTGTTGGTACAAATCAAAATGTTTTAAAATGACTCATGAATAATTCATGACTATGAGGATTTATCTGTCAGCTAATCCATGGGTAATGAGTAGAGAATAATCAGAACATGATCAACCCTAGGCTACCGCAGTCTGTGCCAAAAACATTTTGACAAACTAGCGCGAACAGCATTTTAGAAGAATTTTTTCTAATTGATTAAGGAAATTTTATGCAATTTTAACGAGCCAGAACCAATTTTTACGAGACTGGGACTTGGGGCTAGGGGTTTTTGGCACAGACTGTTACCGACGATTTGAATTGCTCAGAATTTCCTATTTGTAGAATGTAGTGGTCAAGCATTGTGTTGATTAAAGGCCAAGAAAAAATTGCTTTTTATCTGGTAACTGACACTAAAATAGAGTTGTTGGAGGTGTTTATTTATGTGTTGCTTGATTAGCAGAGGAATCAATATACTGTATACTGTTGTCAACATTGTTAGAACACTATTGTTCATATATAACTCCTTAAAAAATATGTTTCATTTAACCACACTACCACATTCCTCCTCATCAATCTACTATAGCGGGCTAGGTGGCATCTAACTTATATCCCTTAATTGGACCCTTGAATATTATGAAAATCCAAAGACCAAGGTTTTGGATATAACAGTTTAAATAGAATGTATAGGATTCTACAGGTAAAATCAGTGCTATGTCTCTCATACATTACAGTACTAAGCATTTAGACTTCAGGCCAGAATTAAAAATTTGTTTGTTTCCCGCACCCGACCGACCGTTAGAAAACGTTGCGACTCCAAAAATTTTTTTTTTGCGTGATTTGCGATGATTTGGTTTTTTTTTTGGTTACTGGAAACCGTGACCAGAAGTTCCGATATTGTTCCAGATTTACGTTCGGAACTGGTTTACACTTTGAACACAATGAACAAAATCTGTTGCTCGACTTTGAAGGAACCAGATTTGTGAATGAACACAGTCTATTTTGAAAAAAAAAAAAAAATCCCCCTACCTACCGACCCATAGGGGAAATGGAGGTGCGGGAAACGAACATATTATTAAGTTGGGCCTCACAAAGGCAATTGGAAAACATGGTAAAATTCATGGAATTTATTAGTATAGAAATGAATATGTTATTCCTGGATCAATCAACTATTCAGAGATCAATTTATTATCTCGATCCTCTACAGGATATCATATGTGGATAATATTGATTCAATAAATGTAGTAATTTTTCGGATCCTGTACCCTATTAATAGTATGAGGCAGCGACGCCATCATAGACAGTGACAGAGGATTGCTCGCAACAGACCGATCAACAGGGAAAATCTATCAAGTTTACTATCTGAAGTTGAAATCTTTTCGTTTCATCCCAGACACAATAATACATATTGTGGGCTGTTTTAATCCCTTTTTGATAAAGTGCAATGGTAAGAAGTTGTATCCTCTCTCCTCTTTTGCAAGTCGTGGGACCATTGTGGTCGTGATCATGTGGTAGTTGGATTTATAACTCTCTATATGATCTAATAGTCCCTTTTTGTAGACTTTCTTCCACGAATTCATCATTTATTCCTTCTTCTGTTAGAGAATGGAATAAACTTGAAAACTCTGTCCGTAATCTTGACACCCCATTAAAATTCAAATGTGCGTTACTAAACAATGCAAATGAAATAAATATTGTTCCAAAACATTTCATGTATGGTCCACGGAAGTTAAATGTGATATTAACACAACTTTGATGTTCAGCTTCTTTCTTGAACAACGATTTATTTAAATCAAAAATAGTATCTAGTCCAAATTGTCCTTGTGGTGTTCCTCGAGAAGATGCATTTCATTTCTTCTTTGAATGTAGTAAATACACCGATATTAGGAGGGATCTGTTAATTTGCATAAATCGATTTAGAATGAAAATCGATCTTGCTTTAGTAACTAGAGGAAACCAAAATCTAACTTATGAAGATAACTGGTTAATTTTTAAAGAAGTTTACAAGTTTATTAGAAGATCTAAGCGATTCCTCATTGTATAAAGTTATAAATATATCCATCATGATCATCGTGTCCACACAAAACTCCCTTTCCCCCATACCTGCCAACCCTCCCGTTTTGTGCGGGAGAATCCCGCACAAACGACGAAATTCTGGAAATCTCCCGCTTGCCGGTCCGCTCCCGCGCAGGAGTCTGTGCTGGGGCCGAAGAAATACTGCATGTTCTCAAAGCCGATCGGGCAGATATGCAAAAGACATAATATGAGCTATCATTGTTATGCGGATGACACTCAAGCGTACCTAGTAATCAAACCTATTGACAATTGGATCAATATAGCTACTCGAAAGGAGGCTTGTCTTAGTGACATCAGTGCATGGATGAAATCAAACATGCTTAAGCTTAATCAAGACAAGACTGAACTGATAATTTTTACAACAAAGCAACGCACGAAGGATTTTGTCAACTGTAGTATCAGCTTCGATGGACACATTGTAAACGAGGCATCTGTTGTGAAAAATTTAGGTGTCCTCTTCGACAAAACTCTGACTATGGAGAAACAAGTAAGTTCAGTTTCTAAGTCATGTTTTCTCCAAATATGCAAGATAGGACGTATACGATCTTATATCACTGATGATGCTTGCAAAACGTTGGTCAATTCGCTAGTGATTTCACGTATAGATTATGGAAATGCGTTGTTATACGGGGTGAATGCCAGCATTCTCTCTAAACTTCAGCGGGTACAAGACACAGCTGCACGATTAATATCACGAAAACGGAAACATGAACATATCACGCCTGTCCTCGTCTCTTTACATTGGCTACCAGTGCAGTATCGAATTAAATATAAGATCCTGTTATATACTTTTAAGGCACTCAACAACTTAGCACCTGTCTATCTACAAGAACTTGTGAATGCATATCAACCTACTCGAGCATTAAGATCAGAAGACTTGCCGTTGTTAAAGGCTCCACGCATACGCACCAAAACCTACGGTGAACGCCGATTGGACAAATCTGCCGCAACTTTATGGAACAGTCTTCCTCAAAACATTCGACATGTGCAATCAGTTAGCATTTTCAAGAAACTTTTAAAAACTCATCTTTTTAGAGCAGCTTATGGTGACAGTATTTGATTTTAAACTCTCTTTTTTTTTAATTATATTTATTTTTGGACATGTGCAATCAGTTGTCATTTTTTTTTTTTTTTTTTTTTTTTTTTTTTTTTTTTTTTTTTTTTTTTTTTTTTTAGAAACTTGTAAAGACTCATCATTATTTTTTTTTATTTTTTATTTTTTATTTTTTTTATTCATTCTTGACTCTTATTGCTACTTTTACTTTTATTGATAGGATTAACATTTTATGTATTTTGTACAGCGCTTAGAGTAATTGTTTTATTAGATAGGCACTTTATATATATTGTTTAATAAATAATAAATAATAAATAGAATCTCCCTCATTCGGATATTTTAACCACAATGACCCGCATTTGTATTTCTCTGGATTTTTCATTACTATCAATATAAGTAAACAAACAATGGGCGATCATTTGAAAACTTTGGCGAGTAGTTTTCATGTTCGATTTATAAGTAATCGAAAATCATTTCTGCCATGTCAACTCCAACAAGAAAGAGGTCTTTGTTTGGACCAAGCACCTTGAAGCGGCAGTGTAAAAAAGAAGAAATATAACTGCAAATTTCAAGCAGATTGGATGAAGGATTTTCAATTTTTACGATCAAGTTCACCCGGCAATGAATCTTCATTTTGCACATTATGTTCGTCAACTTTTCAGAATTGGCAAATGACACTATATGCTCACTTATTTGTGCCAAACAAAATCAAAATATGGAATGTTGTGAGTATTGTTTTGACTCGGAGGTATTGAAAAAGGCAAAAACAGCTTGTATACATGTAGATTATAACAATGAATTGAAGAAATAAAGTATATATTTTTTAACTCTTATTGGTGTTTTGTAGATGTACAGGTATATAGTGTACAGGTCATATATTTAGGCTGAAAATGTCGTTCGTGCAAAATCTCCCCTTCAGCTGTCATAGCTGAGGGGGAAATCTCCCTCATTGAAGGTTTCCGAGGTTGGCAGGTATGCTTTCCCCCCTTTTTACAATGTTTTTCTGTTCTCTTTTACATGTGTAATTGTTACTGGTATACTTCCATTAATGTGCATGCTCTTTTTCATATGTATATCTATATTTGTTATGTAATTCCAAGGAGAAGACTTCATAAGTTGGTAAAACTTGTGTCTTATCCTTTTTGTCTCTGAGCAAATACAATTGTTATAAACTAAACTAAAACTCTCTGAAATCAGTGCCTATTGCCACTAACGTTGTGAGTTCGAATCCTGCTCAGGTGAGGTGTAATTATTATATGATAAAAATTGTCAGTGACTTGCGGCAGGTCTGTGGTTTTCTCTGGGTACCGTACTCTGTTTTTCCCCCTGATAAAACTGACCGCCATGATATAAATGAAAAAAAATTCAACATGGTGTTAAACACCATTTCACCATTCTTCTGCAAGTCTTGGTTACTGTAATATTTTTGACAACGGGAAGATTTTATTCTCTAATTTGCAGACACCTTTCAACCAATTCACCTCCGATACCAATTTTAGGTGTAAAGGATTCCAAACACCGCCCCATTGCAGTGGGTTCACTGGTCAGTTCTTAAAGCTGCCCAGTCTTTCCCTCCCCAATAAGTCTGGTAGTCACAGGATAGCTCATTAGCTGAAGAACTGCTGAAAGTGACAATTCTCAATAATAGATCATTCATTTTTCAAGACTAAATAATGGACGCTATTATATATTGTGTTTCATGTTATAGATATAATTCCATTTCATTTAAAAAAAATTAATTTTGCAATTGACAGATTTAAATGCATATATTGTAATTGCACAGCTTCCTCTGATCATGTTGACTATGTTTGTTTTTTAGATAAAATGTTGATTCAAGCTATTAAAACTAGTATTAGTGCTGGCTTAATAGATTAATGACACTGCAGGCATTCACTATGTAATAAAATATACATTTCTTGTAGTTTTGTTCTGTAAATAGTTTTGTTGCAATCTTGAGATTGATATTCATGGAAAATAACCATTAAATATTTCAAGTAAACTGATTTCTATTTTTAAATTAAAATCTCACAGGCCTATCGCCATCACTTTTGTCGGTTGTTAGCTTTTCACATAAAAATCTTCTCCAGCATCTTCTTCATAATGAAACCAAACTTGATTGGGATGTTCATTGGGTGGTCAAGATTCCTTCAAAGACCAATACAGCTACCCAAGGACTAATAACTAGGCTAGTACGGAAATCAACATGTAATAATATCATAACATTGTTGAAAGTGGCATTAAACATCATAACCCTAACCCCCTATTCATATATTTACTTGTGTTTTTAAGGGCTTTTTCCGAAGATGTATCACACAGGGAATGACACACAAATGCTCAAATGAGGAAAAATGTGACATTACTCCATTTACACGGAACAGTTGCCAGTATTGTCGACTAAAGAAATGTTTTGCGGTTGGCATGTCCAGAGAAGGTAAGCACAGAGAATTCCCCAATATTAAACTCCCCCACACACATCCTGAGAGGGTAAGAACAGAGAATTTTTAAATATTAAACTCTCCTCGTTGTAGTTGGAATCTGAAACGTGGATAAAATTATGTGTGAAAAGTTGTGTCCCTTAACTTGAAGGATTTCAAACTTTCATAAACATCTCTTCTGTAACGATAAGCAACTAGAATATGTGGGTTTCTAAAGAGTTCCTACATGTTTCATTTTGTATTGAAATATGTTATAATATTATGGTTTATAGAAAAATGGTATTTTTTCATTGGACGCCCAGCTGGATACATCAACCTATGTATACGACTGGATCTGTAGATATATATCACATGATTTAATGATGAAAAATGTCATTTGCCAGCCAGTTCTGTTATTGGTTTTCTATCTTGTTGCAACTTACCAAGATAATTTACTTGTTCAGGTTGGTAAAATTAACATGTTCTTCCTGGAAAACCTTAGAATGGAGCCGAAATGTCATTGCTATGACGTAACATATGTCGTCATGTTCATTGTATTCCACCATACAAAAACAATGTCTTGATACAGAAAGGAACTTTCCGTAATGTTAAAAACGACATGAAAATGTTTAAATTAAAAGCCATGCACCATAATATAATAGTCATTCAGGTACTAGACAGGGTATATAATGGTCACATTTCCGCCTTCTGATTTTGATACCCCTCACCTGACGGCTCGTTGTATATAAATCTGAAGCTGGGAATGTGACATTATATACCCTGTCAAGCACCTGACCTGTTACATGTTATATGACTGTTATAATATATTGCAATAAAATAGTCATTGTCGTTTTAAACAAAATAACAAAAAATATGAGATATATTGATAAACTAAGGGACAATAATAATGTTTTTATTTGTGATTCACAGAAGCAATTATTATGAATGTCACTTTTTTTCATCTTTGTTGTATTTGATTGCTATAAAAATGAGAAAACATTTTTCTGATTTCTTTGTACTTGAATGTCTTCACTGTATCAAATAAGGAAGTAAAAAAAAATCTATACTTATTTATAACCCAGAACTGACATGACATGTTAGGTTATAAAAGAATTATCCAAGTACCTGTTCACCTTGTGTTAGTATGATGAACAAGTATTGATTGAGAATAAAGGTGATTAAAAAAACTAAATTGTAAAGACATGGTTTATAGAATGCCATTGTAATTACCAATATGTATAGGAAGAGAGTAGAGCGACATGTCTAACTGCAGACTGTTGTTTTAGTGCTCTAGCACTATAATAATCCAACTAAGCTTGTTGGTCTTACTCTAGTACAAAGTGGACCTCATCATCATCTCATTCAAAAATTAGCTTGTTCTCTCCATGATATAGGCAATAGCTGAAAATTGCTGATTTGGCATTAAACGATAATCATTCACTCACTGTATAGGAGGGAGGATTTCTGCAGTGCATGGTTTAAGCTTGGGTCACACTTTTTTTTTAGCTCATCTGCATGATCTGGTCAAAGGTTAAAAATTTCTTGTGACATCCAATGTTAGCTGTTCAGCTCACTTGCCCAAATTTCATTTGATATGTGCATTCCAATTAAAGCAGGGGTTAAAAAATCCCCTAGCCCGATGCCCGGGGCTAGTAATTTCCACATTTGGGCTAGCTGAAATAATCAGCTGTATGCCCGACGGGCTAGTAAAAATATATATCGGATATTGACAAACTTGTCAATATTCGCATATCTACTTATATTCATATATGTTATATGTTGTTTAATCAGCAGCAATGTTTTATTTATTCAACCGCTAGCTTTTTGTCGAAATTGAGAGCAAAGAAGGTAGAAAAACTGCGTATTATCGTCATAAAACAGCTTCAACAAATGACGGCTTACCGGAAATTTCGAAAATGAAATATCGGATTCCGGAACCGGGAACGACTATTTCCGGTTTTGCCGATAGTAAAAAAAAAAAAAAAATAATAATGCCAGATCTGAAAAGAAAGATAGTTAAACTAATATACTACATTGTACAAGGGTTCAAGTCTGCAAGTCAAATTCATGAAATCACGGTATTTACCAGGACTAGTGGTTCATGGATTCGGGCTAGTAATATTTGGGAGTATGCCCTGGGCTAATGAGGTGGTCCAAGTTTTTTAACCCCTGTAAAGCTTTTCACATTTTAATCGTCTCTATAAAAACCAAATTTTGGGTTGCCACTCTGAAATTTTTATCTGACCACTAGATACCTTCCATCCAACATGTCTTGTTACTAAATTGGTCTATTCAGTAGTCTCCCTATCTCACGAAAAGGCCACCTCTCCTATCAGGCCAGATTTCAGATGTATTGAGATAGTTAATTACTATTAAATTGTCTCCCTGGAGAGATGTCATCCCTTTTATAATGCCCCTTTTCCATTGAAGGAGACAAATGTATTCTTATTTTGACCAGAATGTACTGGTTCCAACTGGTTCTAGTGTGAAAGTCTGAAAACATCCTCTAAAGAGCAAGAAATGGATATGCTATGATATATATATATAGTTTATCAATAAAAATGGAATTCCAGGACAGTCCTCACGATGAGCACCTGTCCTGCCCAAGACCAGTAAAACTTTGTTCAGACAGTTAAATTTTCAGTTTTTATTTAGGTATATATTATATAAGATAAATTCAAGAATTTGATTCGAACCAGTAAATTCACATGTTCATTTCGAGGACTGCCAGGAATTGATGTGGTCAAAGTACAGGGTTCCAAAGTTTAACGTAGGCTTAAATTTTAAAGTTTTAAAATGTTCTACGTCAAAGCCACCATTCACATTTTAGTAGTTTCCTTTCAAAATTATGCTTCACATCCTAGCCCTTCAATCAAGATGGCCATCTCTATTGAATAATATAAATACAGTCAAACCTGTATTAAGAGGTACCTTTGAGATTAATGAAAAGTGGTCTTATAAGACATGTGACCTCATAAAGAGGATTCAAGTCATATGAAATTTTCTATGACAGGCCAAGAAAAGGTGACCTTTAACTACAGGTGACTGGTTTCTAGAGGTGATCGTGTGGGCAAGTTTGACTAAATGTATGAAGTTAGCTTCCATGATCTCGTGGTATAATTTACATCAATAGAATTAAGAGTCAGTCAGTATTACATGTACTGTTGTGATATGACCTTAAGGGCCTTTCAATTGATTTTTATCTGTCAACTTCAACTTACCGCTAATGATTCCCATCATTTTCGAGATCCAAATCTATTTGTAATTCCTATCTACGTCAGTTGTTATCGTTACTTTAGTTACAACCACATTTAGTGATTTACAATTTTTTTCTACTCAAAAGTGACAACAGCAAAATTGAAAACAGTCAGTGTCAGATAATTAGGAATAAAGGTCATCATTCATATCTAGGGGTTCATTAGACACTTCATAATGTGTACTTTGATATCTTTATTAAGTCTCCCAAACGTTGTTTGGAGACTTATTGATTTTGCTCCGTTTCTTATTATTATTATTAAGTCTCCCAAACGTTGTTTTGGAGACTTATTGTTTTTGCTCTGTTTCTTATTATTATTATTATTATTAAGTCTTCCAAACGTTGTTTGGAGACTTATTGTTTTTGCTCCGTTTCTTATTAATATTATTATTATTAAGTCTCCCAAATGTTGTTTGGAGACTTATTGTTTTTGCTCCGTTTCTTATTATTATTATTAAGTCTCCCAAACGTTGTTTGGAGACTTATTGTTTTTGCTCTGTTTCTTATTATTATTATTATTCTCCTTTCTTTCTTTGCGACATGAACGTGTCCACGGCAGGTCTCAGGAACTACTGGACAGAATTTCATGAAGCTTGGTGGAATTATAGATATATGTTTCTAGTTGGTCCTAAAGTTTTCAGCTTTGTGGTAAAGGGGGTTAAAGTTGAGGAGTTCAAAGGGGGTGGGGTTTACTATAGAATCCTATGGGAAAGTTGAAATTTCGTATATTAATGTTGATAACTTCTAAATGGATAATGATAGAGACATCAAATTTTACAAAGTGATAGGTCACCATTAAAGGAGCAATTCTGCGTCTTCAAAATTTTCAAGATGTCTGCCATCGAAAACCACCGACCTGTCACAAGTGACTGACAAACTTTTATCACATATTGTTGTACTGAGTAAACCTTGCCCGAGTGGGATTTGAACTCAAAACATTAGCGCATACGATCATGACCACAACAGCCTGACTTGTGACTTGTTATATGCAGTCACACATTAGGTGTAAATTGCAGTGTGTTATATTATATACTGTTCATTATTATAATATTGCCCTCTTTGAAGGAAATTGTTTTAATTGTGAACTGATTTACACCAGCCACACAGCTTCCCTGATTTATTAATCTGAGACCATTATCTAAATGAATAAAAGATTCACAGTAGACTTGTTTACAATGTAAAGAATTTCCAAATTCTATCTGAAAAAGATTATGAATGACTTATGTAGCAAAGATTGTTTACTTCTAAAATTGACAAGTTGTCATAACTGATATGTTTATACATAAAACAGGGGAGAAAATATGTAAAAAAGCACATGCTATTTATAGTTTTAATGAAAATTATGTTTTAGGAGGATTTAATATTTCAAATCCATTAAATTACTACAAAATATAAAAAAAAACAGTAGTTTTAGAGACCTTTATAAATAAAAAAAAATACTCAGTGATTGATATATTTAATGGACACAAATAATAACAGGGAAATGCACTGTATAGTAAACACATTGATTTGATTGGTTAGAAAGTAGGTGAAGTGTAATATGATTGGATGAAAACAAGGTGAAGTGACCTTTGACTTACTACCGTGAAGATCTTCATTGGTTATTTTATATGAACCTTGACAAAGTTGTATAGTTTCTAATTTCCATACATTTTTATCTATAACAGGATGAAAAGCAGTTGAAAAATAATTAAATAAAAATAAGTTCGGGAGCTCTATATAAAAATATAGATATTATATGTTACTAAAAATAAGATGGTATAGACAACATCCATTTGATACTTTAGGAAAGGTTGTAAATTAATTTTGTGTGTGGGTCGATTTCAAAATTAATTTAAGTATAAGATTTTAATAATTCATTGGACTTGTTTGGAAATTGCTAACCACCAAGTGTTGTAATGGTCATTTATGTTTTATATCCACTAAGTGTTGTAATGGTCATTTATGTTTTCTATCCACTAAGTGTTGTAATGGTCATTTATGTTTTCTATCCACTAAAGTGTTGTAATGGTCATTTATGTTTTCTATCCACCAAGTGTTGTAATGGTCATTTATGTTTTCTATCCACCAAGTGTTGTAATGGTCATTTATGTTTTCTATCCACTAAGTGTTGTAATGGTCATTTATGTTTTCTATCCACTAAGTGTTGTAATGGTCATTTATGTTTTCTATCCACTAAGTGTTATAATGGTCATTTATGTTTTCTATCCACTAAGTGTTGTAATGGTCATTTATGTTTTCTATCCACTAAGTGTTGTAATGGTCATTTATGTTTTCTATCCACTAAGTGTTATAATGGTCATTTATGTTTTCTATCCACTAAGTGTTGTAATGATCATTTATGTTTTCTATCCACCAAGTGTTGTAATGGTCATTTATGTTTTCTATCCACCAAGTGTTGTAATGGTCATTTATGTTTTCTATCCACTAAGTGTTGTAATGGTCATTTATGTTTTCTATCCACCAAGTGTTGTAATGGTCATTTATGTTTTCTATCCACTAAGTGTTATAATGGTCATTTATGTTTTCTATCCACCAAGTGTTGTAATGGTCATTTATGTTTTCTATCCACTAAGTGTTGTAATGGTCATTTATGTTTTCTATCCACCAAGTGTTGTAATGGTCATTTATGTTTTCTATCCACTAAGTGTTGTAATGGTCATTTATGTTTTCTATCCACTAAGTGTTGTAATGGTCATTTATGTTTTCTATCCACTAAGTGTTGTAATGGTCATTTATGTTTTCTATCCACTAAGTGTTATAATGGTCATTTATGTTTTCTATCCACTAAGTGTTGTAATGATCATTTATGTTTTCTATCCACCAAGTGTTGTAATGGTCATTTATGTTTTCTATCCACTAAGTGTTGTAATGGTCATTTATGTTTTCTATCCACCAAGTGTTGTAATGGTCATTTATGTTTTCTATCCACTAAGTGTTATAATGGTCATTTATGTTTTCTATCCACCAAGTGTTGTAATGGTCATTTATGTTTTCTATCCACTAAGTGTTGTAATGGTCATTTATGTTTTCTATCCACCAAGTGTTGTAATGGTCATTTATGTTTTCTATCCACTAAGTGTTGTAATGGTCATTTATGTTTTCTATCCACCAAGTGTTGTAATGGTCATTTATGTTTTCTATCCACTAAGTGTTGTAATGGTCATTTATGTTTTCTATCCACTAAGTGTTGTAATGGTCATTTATGTTTTCTATCCACTAAGTGTTGTAATGGTCATTTATGTTTTCTATCCACTAAGTGTTATAATGGTCATTTATGTTTTCTATCCACTAAGTGTTGTAATGATCATTTATGTTTTCTATCCACTAAGTGTTGTAATGGTCATTTATGTTTTCTATCCACCAAGTGTTGTAATGGTCATTTATGTTTTCTATCCACCAAGTGTTGTAATGGTCATTTATGTTTTCTATCCACCAAGTGTTGTAATGGTCATTTATGTTTTCTATCCACTAAGTGTTGTAATGGTCATTTATGTTTTCTATCCACTAAGTGTTGTAATGGTCATTTATGTTTTCTATCCACTAAGTGTTATAATGGTCATTTATGTTTTCTATCCACTAAGTGTTGTAATGATCATTTATGTTTTCTATCCACTAAGTGTTGTAATGGTCATTTATGTTTTCTATCCACCAAGTGTTGTAATGGTCATTTATGTTTTCTATCCACTAAGTGTTGTAATGGTCATTTATGTTTTCTATCCACCAAGTGTTGTAATGGTCATTTATGTTTTCTATCCACTAAGTGTTGTAATGGTCATTTATGTTTTCTATCCACTAAGTGTTGTAATGGTCATTTATGTTTTCTATCCACTAAGTGTTGTAATGGTCATTTATGTTTTCTATCCACTAAGTGTTATAATGGTCATTTATGTTTTCTATCCACTAAGTGTTGTAATGGTCATTTATGTTTTCTATCCACCAAGTGTTGTAATGGTCATTGTGACCATTACAACACTTGGTGGATAGAAAACATAAATATTGTGACCATTACAACACTTGGTGGATAGAAAACATAAATGACCATTACAACACTTGATGGACAGAAATTATGAATGACCACTGAAGCGCAACATGGTTAAAAAACATTCTTTGCTAAAACGTTTTAAATAGTATTTCATTGCTGTTTAAATTATAATATTACCATAATTCATCATGATGGAAGTAACATTTGAAATGAAAAGATGGATGAATATTTAAAAAAATTATACTTTATAAAGTATTAATGTGTAATGTTTTATAAATTATGATGAAACAGTGCATAATGACACACTAAGTCATACAGAACAAACAACTTGTATAAATAGCTATGATAAAAGGTTACATTTTTAAATTATTAATAAACTTTTTATTATTTGATCAAAAAGAAAATACACCATAAATGAGTTCATATGAATCCTGTTATAAAAAATGGAGACTTTCCACATAACCGATAAAGCACAATGTGTTATGATTGTTCAATGGATTCCATTTAATGCATACCCTTATCACCAAAAACATTTCCTGTTTTAAAAGCCTGTTGATTGGTTATATAATTACTCAAGAAATTTCCCTTTTTAGCTCACCTTTCCAAAGGCAATGTGAGCTTTTGCCATCACTTGGCGTCCGTCGTCCGTTAACTTTTCACATTTTAATCTTCTCCTCTGAAACCCCTCAGCCAAATGAAGTGAAACTTGATAGGAAGTATCTATAGCATGTCCTCTATAAAGATTGCTCATTTGGTCCCGATCCGTTAACAAACATGGCCGCCACAGGCCATTCTTGTTTCTGATTGGTTGATTTCTAAAAAATCTTCTCCTCTGAAACCGCTTGGGCAAATGAATCAAAACTTAGTAGGAAGCATCCTTGGAAGGTCCTCTATAAAGAGCGCTCATTTAGTTCCGATCCGTTTACAAACATGGCCGCCACAGACATTTCTTGTTTCTGATTGGTTGATTTCTAAAAAATCTTCTCCTCTGAAGCCGCTTTGCCAAATGAACCGAAATTTGGTAGGAAGCATCCTTGGAAGTCCTCTAGAAAGATTGCTCATTTAGTTCCGATTCGTTAACAAACATGGCCACTATAGTCAATTCTTGTTTCTGATTGGCCGATTTAAAAAAATCTTCTTCTCTGAAACCACTAGGCCAAATGAACCGAAACTTGGTAGGAAGTATCTATGGCAGGTCCCCTATAAAGATTGCTCAGTTCGTTCCGATCCATTATCAAACATGGCCACCACAGACCATTCTTGTTTCTGATTGGTTGATTTCTAAAAAATCTTCTCCTCTGTAACCGCTTGGCCAAATGAATCAAAATTTGGTAGGAAGCATCCATGAAAGGTCCTCTATAAAGATTGCTAATTTAGTTCCAATCCGTTGACAAACATGGCCGCCAAAGGCAATTCTTGTTTCTGATTGGTTGATTTCTAACAAATCTTCTTCTCTGAAACCGCTTTGCCAAATGAATCGAAACTTGATAGGAAGCATCATTGGAAGGTCATCTATAAATATTGCTCATTTAGTTCCGATCCGTCAATAAACATGGCCACCACAGGCCATTCTTGTTTCTGATTGGTCGATTTCTAAATATCTTCTTCTCTGTAACTGTTTAGCCAAATGACCAAAACTTGGTGCAAAGCACCCATGTGAGGTTCTGTATTAAGTTTCTTCAAAGCAGAATGAAAGGTGAGCGACACAGGCTCAGCCCACTGAGCCTCTAGTTTATTGATTCTATAGAATTTCTATGACTTTTTAATAATATTTAGCAAATGTTTTTATGTTGTTTGTGTGGTATTTAAGTCAACAAGATTTACACTGGAATCTAGATAAGAATAAACAACAATATTAATATTTAAACAGGTGCTTAGTAATAACACTGATATCTTTGTATGATAAAGAATGATTTATTTTGTTTTTAGATTAGATTTTGTTAATTGATTGAAAACATGATTTTTTGGTATAAAAAAAAGTGTTATTTATCTTGCCTATTTGATGGAAATGTAATTGTCTTTTTTGTCAAATATTGGAATTCATTTCATAGGTAAAAAAAAATAGTTCAGTTAGTCTGGTGAGAATACAAATGGCCTTTGCAATGAAATGACGGCTAACTATCCATGACTTTTGGGAGTACAAATATCATTAAAACAATGGCTTTATTATGGACAAAGTATTAATTTTAAAATTCAAATTGATGTTTTGGGTATAAATATTGAATAAAAAAGAGCTTCCTGGTTGAATGATGTAGAATATAATAAAACATGAGACAAAAACATCTTTTTATAACTTGTTATATTTTGCTGAAGGTACTTTAAAACCTTGTGGAAAGTTTAATTATGGTTGGCATAGAAACTTAAAAACATGTGAACCCCTTTTAGTAAGACCATTGATACTGTTCCTGTCTAACTCAAACCTCCTGAGGACCAACTTTCGTGTTGAGAATAGGCAGGCGTTTTTGGTATATGCAGAATAAATTAACAAAGATTTAGTATATTGTAACTTTATTTAATGTTTGGTTTATACAGGATTTCAGTTTATTCAGACTTTGACTTAGACAGATTTCACTATATAATGAAAAGCTTTCCTACACAATATATGTCCATAAGATCCCTACACATTTTAAATAATTTTTTTTACCAAGCTTAGAATGAACCTGAAATATGCTACATGATTATTATTGACTTGTCTCATCCATACAACAGTGCAATTTAGACAAGGTTATCAGTAGTTAATTTCCTGTTGAAGAAGTCGTGTAAACTGAAAGCATTATTAGAAATTCATTGATCATTTTTGCAAACTGTCCGGGATGTACAAGATCATCAAATTTCTTAGTTTTAGGCCTCTTCAATATTAGATATTTTTTGCTCAAATGAATTGCCGCGATATGACTGAAATATTGTTGAAAATGGCATTAAACATCATAACCTTAACCCTAATCTGAAAATAATGAGGTGTTTAACTGTTTCTTTATTAATTATTGTCGTTTACTTTTTTCATTGTCTATATAATTCATCAGTAGTGTAATGGTTAGAATGCTCTTGAATGCAGGAAATTGTGGGTTTGATTGCCGGTCTGGTCAAACCAAAGACCGTTGGGATTTGCTTCTTCTGTGCAAAGCATGCAGTATTAAGGAGGAAGAGCAAAATCTGGTGGGACAGGGTTTACCCGTGGACTGTTGTTTCAGTAAACTAGAACTATGAAAAATCCAGCATGAGCATGTTGGTCTTGTACAAGGCAGACATCATTGCCTTTTTGTCGATACATAACTTGTTTTCACCATGATATAGCTGAACAATTGTTCACTTGAGAATTGAGTAGTAATCACTCACTCAAGATTTTCATGGGTTTTTGATCTCTGAATTTCTTATGAAATTCCCTCCTGCACCTTTCAAAATCATTCTACATTTCTTGTCCCTAGAGATGACTTTTGCTAAACTATAATCATTTTCTATCAAACTTGTGTAGGAGGAAGATTAATGTTGACTTGTTGTGGTTTCCTCAATATTACAGCTGCCCTCGTCTTTGCTTTTTATTTTTCTATTTATACTTTTTTAAATCAAAAAGTAAAGAAACATAAAAATATATGGAGAGAAAGAAATAATATTAGTGACCAAGCATTGATCAGGGGTTTCAAAGTTTTTTATAATAGGAGGTACTTCTTAAATTTTAGGAGGTACCTAAAAAATTAGGCTGAGGGCCGTAAGGGGTCCAGGGGGCGGAAGCTCCTGAAATCTAGCATTTTGTGGACCAAAAAATGTACTTCAGAGACTGCAAAACATTAAGTGTTTTTGAAAGAAAAATCCCATTAACTTTCTCTTTAGAGTTCAGATTTCACCAAGAGTGAAGACCATGCATAATGCCTGGATTTTCCCCCCCAATTTCTTTATTGAATATTTCAGTTTACAGACTTCAGCCCAGATTATTCATAGATAGTCTGCCATATCTTAAAAAAAACCAAAAGGACCATAAAGAGCTATGGTTCCGCAGCTAGGCTTGACCAAGCCATTGTTATCAAAGCTTAAACTTCTCAAAATTCTTTTGTTGGCTTTGTCCTTTTCTTTTTCACAATACCTTGGCTTATATGTTTTTTTTTACTTTATTACCAGTAATTAAACTCATCAAAGACCATTGGCAGGATCAAGACATATAATTGTCATAATTAATGAAACCAAGGACGTATATAGAATACTCCTTGATGAAACATATAAATTTAATTTGCAATCATCAATCTTTAATAAAAATTTATTATTTTTTAATAGATCAATACAAATATAATTAAACAAAAACAATATATATTGTTACTTTCACGACTTGTGTGCAAAAAAATGTTCGAACAAAAACGATTCGCAGGAAGACATTTATTAAATTATTTTGGAAAAAAAGTGGGGGGGAGGGGGGGGGCCGGCGTTTTGACATTACTATGTAATTCGTATTTGAGCCATGTCCGGTCCTTTTTCAAGATTTCTAGTAATTTTCTATCCCTTATCTCCTCGTACCCCCTTTTATAAATGTTTTTCAGCACACTTTCATTTCTGTGAACAACTGCGGTAGGGCCCCGTCAAAATGTGAGCCATAGGTTTTTATTTTTATATTCATAATACATAATGATCATACTTATATTACTGGAGATTACACTAAATTGTGTTTGAACATAATTTGTAATCGGTCATTTTTTTATTTTGAAATGATGTCAGCTTTGTTCCGGTCCGAGTTTTACACAAGGATGAAAGGATATTGGGGCGAAAGCATAACTAATTACCGCATGCACAAACTGCTATTTACGATTCTAAGGTAAAGTTATTTTTAAAACAGGGAATATCCCATCAACTTGGTCGTGACGCAGTTGTTCGATTTGAATGCGAGAATTCAGCAATTGACGTGATCATTAATTTTTTATGAAAAATATTCCACAAGACTATTGACCATCGTACTTGTGGTTTTGACCACCGCTAATTTTGGGGGGTTCAGTAATTTCTGCCGGTACTATACACGATCTCAGGCGGGTAAAAGTACCGGGTACCGGCCCACTTTGAAAACCCTGCATTGATTTTAGAAACAAATAATTCAGTCTATAATAACCTTATTAAATTCAATTAGGTATTCAAAGATAGAACAGATTACCCATATCTGTTCTTGTTACACAGTAACAATGACCAAATGAAATCTACACTAAAATATCCATACAATACTTTACCAACTATTAGTACTAGAATAGCTACCTAATGCTTTCATTTGTAATTCACCATCCCAGATAAATGAATGTACTCATTAATAAGAAATATGCCAATTAGTATAAACAAATGTGGTGTAGCGTAATAGGTCCCTTGATTGATAAAAAGAAAAGCCATGTATGATTTGTTATGTAATATTATCATTAGCCAAAAGTAGTCTGGTACATGTTGTCATGTGGAAGTTGATAACACCCCCTTCTCCCCCTCCAAAAAAAATCACGATAACCATTGAAATATGGAAATAAATTCATTTTGAAGTGATGTTAGATATAAATAATGTGCTATATATGGATGTACAGATATTACTTTTAATGGTATCTCATTATAATTTGGTTTACAGAACAACTTCATATAGGACAGATTTTTGTCTACTGAAATAGAAGTTCCCACACTTTTTTTTTATAGATTTGCCTGCTTGCTCCTTAATTGCTTGTTTATTAGTGTTTTATTGCTAGTTTATCTGTCTTTTGTTGCTAGTTTATCAGTCATATATTGCTAGTGTATAAGTATGTTATTGCTATTAGCTAATATATCAGTCCTTTATTGCTAGTTTATCAGTTATATATACCTGTATATTGCTAGTTTATTAGTGTTTTATTGCTAATTTATCAGTCCTTTATAACTAGTTTATTAGACATTTATTGCTAGTCTGTGGCCCTTTATTTCCAATTTATCAGTCCTTTATTGCTAGTTTATTATTCCTATGTTGTTATTTTTTTTAACCTTTTATTGCTAACTTATCAGTCCTGTATTGCAAGTTTATCAGTCTGATTTTGCTAGATTATCAGTAAAATATTGCTAGTTTATTAGTTTTTTATTGCTAATTTCTCAGTCCTTTATTGCTAATTTTTAGTCTTTTATTGCTAATTTATCAGTCCTTTATTGCTTCTGGTTACCCCTTTGGTATCTTCAAGCTTTTCTTATCAGTCCTTTATTGCTAATGATCAGCCATTTGATGTTAGTATATCAGTCCATTATACCCGGTAGCTACAACTGTAGTTGATTATATTATATTTTGATTACAATTTAGTATTATTATTAGACTTTAAATGAGAGACAGTTTCATTTCACTGGTATTGATGAAGTCATAGAATCAATGGAAAATTTCTCCCACGTCATTCATAATCATTTTCTTATCATGTAACAACATGAAACAAGAAGAATACTGCATTAACCTTGAGATTATAAAAAAAAAATGAGAATTTGTCATGGAAACTAATTAAGGGTATAATAACATTGCAAGATTCCTTGTTCTTTTCTTCTCAGAATTTGAGACGAAATGAAACTTTCCTTTACCATTCCAAGATGACTCCATGATATAGCTGAAAAATTGCTGAGTTGGTGTTAAAC
Source organism: Bathymodiolus brooksi (assembly GCA_963680875.1). Lineage (NCBI taxonomy): Eukaryota > Metazoa > Mollusca > Bivalvia > Mytilida > Modiolidae > Bathymodiolus > Bathymodiolus brooksi. The sequence goes on from OY804575.1 coordinate 65,007,329, forward strand.
AACAATCACTCACTCACTCCCCCAATAATATATTTTTTTCTGTTAAATTTTGACATTTTGAACTATTATGCAAATTAAGCCTATTTTGCCCAAATATCATTTAAATATCATCACTGAAACCATTTTAGCCGTTTTGATATGCAAGACTCCAATAGTCAAGGTAGACAGAAATAAAAATATCACATTGAATAGATGTCCTTAAGGTAGTTATGAATAAAAAAAACCCCAGAACAAATCAGTTCAGACAGCTTTTTAACTATTTGCTAAATTTGGGCAGGGTAACGTCAGAGGGGTCGCGAAACAATGTTTCGATTAATCGCAATTAACTTCTCCCAGAAGTCTCCCCACTTCTCTCTGTTGTCTCCCACTTCTCCCTGTGAGCTCTCTGAACGAGAAGTCACTTCTTTCTCTAATTTGAAAGCCCTGTATGTACAATCAATAAACAACAGATGGTAGAGACTAGAAGGGTCAGATTTAACAGTACACTATATTCATACAATCACATCTGCCCTTCATGCTATTGTAGTGAGTTGAGTATGATAGTTCATACTTATTTTTAGTTCAGTGACATCAGACCTCTTGTTTTACTGTGTGAAAGGCCATTCACTTTCATCATTGTATGTTTGGCACACTATTTGTAATCTCATTTGTGATTATATTTTACTAATGTGTCAAATGGCATTCTTGTTTTGTCATAATGTAGATAAGTGCAACCACATCTGCCCATCATCATACATAATCTTATTTTTGATCATTTGACTGGCATGCCATATCTATCGAGAAGATATCAAATATATATTAGTTGAATATTTTGCCAATGACAATCAGTGAAGTTATTGTTGCAAATTTAGTTTTGTTGCAAAAACCTGTAGATCTGTGTGACACTAACATTATTGATTGCAAGAAGTAAAAACTCTGATTATGAGTAGAGGTTGCACAAGATTTTCTAACAGTGAAACTGTGTACCTCTCTAAAGTTAGGGTTTCATCTGATGTATGACATTGCCATAAGTAGGTGAGATTTGAGATCCATGATGGCCTCCACCAAGCTAAGGAACATACTGGTAGTATAATGGAGGGCTCTATTGGATTTTTTTTTTTTTTATTAATCTTAAAAACTATTGATCTGTTTTCATCTAATCTGTACATAATAATTATTAGATGGTCCTTTATGGGGTTTCAATTTGGGTGAGCAATTCAGACTAAAAAATCTCTGGTTGAATTGAACTATATATCATACAGAAAATATATGTTGGGTGATATGCTGTCGTCAAAAAAAACCCACTCGTTCAAAAGAAATACATCTTTTCGGTTGCCTGCAAGTGGTTGATATATGCAAGTACAGTCAAATCTGCTTTATTTACCACCTCTATTAACCCTAGCCATGCAGGTCCTGTCATATGATGGTTTTGACGTTGTCGTTCTCACTGTGGATACCGTCACCTAGAATTTGATCACCTCATTTCAGAGGCTTATAGAGTTGAAATGAAGACTTGAAATGAATCTCTGAACAATGAAAGTTGTGGATTGAATGTTAGTCCCTTGTAATTACCGAGTGTAACACATCCAGAAAGCTTTATGGTTTATTTTTAAACTTATGTAAATAAACATCGTGACGTAGCGAGTCTAAAAATATACGTGGGAATTCTGTGTAATTATTTGTTCTTCCTGGTAAATTATAGTCCATGACATGGTTAATATAGATAAAAAGTATTCCTTTTTTAATATTTATAACAGCTTCGAATAAAGTAAAATATTTGATTGCATTAAAATAATTGGAAATAATTACGAGCACACCATATTTTTATTCCTGCGGAGATGTACTGGCTTTCATTGGTTGTCTAAAAATAACTTATTTACTAATTATCGATAAAATTTTATCATTAATTATCCTTAAATTTAATTATTCTTAAGAATCCAAAAATATGTTATTTGGAACCCGATTTCCCTTCTAAAAAGAGAACTGAATGCTACTTTCGTTTCATGGTAAAATCAGAAGTTCAATCAAAGTGCGAGAGCTGCAGAAAGAACATAAGCAAATTGGACTCACAGACAAAGTGAAATAATGATTGCTAACATTTGAAATAAACTCTTTTTTGGTAATTTTTACTAATGAATATGACTTCATGATATTTCATTTTTTATTTTTAAACAATTGTTCTTATCAGACTGATTTGTTATGTCTCTGTTTGCTTAAAAAATCAACTACAACTTTCAAGATTTTAGCAGAAGTAAAACACAGATGTCTTAACGTCGTCTGCTTTATTCCCTTTCTCCATTATATTGAGAATCATTCCTTCGTCTTTTAAAGCATTAAATAAATAAAATGTACCGTATTAAACATCTGAGTTTTTACTTTATTATCTGAAACATTAACTGACTGTAGGATTAAATTAGGGGGGGGGGGGGAGGGGTCCCAAAGCTTTTTTTGTGCTGACGAGATCGACAACATGGCTTCTGGTAATGACCAAACTATTCCTGGAATATTTGCTGATAATGACAGTGAAAATGAAGATGAATTTGAAGGTTTTGCATATAATTTTAACCTGTATAGGCCACATGTTCAGGTTCCCATTGAGTGACCTTACATGTATATACAGCTTTGACTGTATATTGGCAAACAATCTTAAGTAAGCCTCTTGTTTCATCTTCAGTCATTGTAAAGTTATCTTTGATGTATGTAACTTGTACCTGAAAATGTGTTGCCATTTTAAATTGTCATGTGCAGCTTCTGACATAATCTTCAACTTGTTGAAGGCAGTCATCAGTATTTGGTAGTAGAACAACCTCTGACATAATCTTCAACTTGTTGAAGGCAGTCATCAGTATTTGGTAGTAGAACAACCTCTGACATAATCTTCAACTTGTTGAAGGCAGTCATCAGTATTTGGTAGTAGAACAACCTCTGACATAATCTTCAACTTGTTGAAGGCAGTCATCAGTATTTGGTAGTAGAACAACCTCTGACATAATCTTCAACTTGTTGAAGGCAGTCATCAGTATTTGGTAGTAGAACAACCTCTGACATAATCTTCAACTTGTTGAAGGCAGTCATCAGTATTTGGTAGTAGAACAACCTCTGACATAATCTTCAACTTGTTGAAGGCAGTCATCAGTATTTGGTAGTAGAACAACCTCTGACATAATCTTCAACTTGTTGAAGGCAGTCATCAGTATTTGGTAGTAGAACAACCTCTGACATAATCTTCAACTTGTTGAAGGCATTCAGTATTTGGTAGAAGTAGAAGTAGAATGTGTACCTAGTATTCAAATGAGTGATACATGCATTTCTAATCAATTAATGCTACATTGGTGGGGTTGTAGATCATAGTTACAGTGGAACCTGTCTAATCGGACACAAGGGACCAGAGAAATATGTCGGAATACTCAGGTTTTATTTTAGTTAACAGAAATACTTTGGGACCATAAATTTTTGTCAGAAATCACAGGATGTCGGGAAAACTCAGGTGTCGGATTGCACAAGTTCCACTGTATATATATATATATATAGGTAGTGGATGTGGTCGAGTGGTCTAGGGCGCTGGATGTAAGGCTAAGCGAATGGTGCTGCAGTGTATCAATGGTGTGGGTTCAAATCCTGTCGAGGGAAGAAAAAAAATTTGACAGCTCTAAAATCTAATTCTAACACTGTTTGGTTTAATTATCAGACGTATATATATATATATATATAAATATAAACCTCTGAAAAAGTAGCCAACGTATGAACCTACGAGATGTCGGATCGGAAACAAGTGTTAACGATACTGTGCAAACAAACAAAAATGATAAATAAACGTCTAAAATGTTAGCACAACGATATCAAAAAAAGATGTTAAAATGTAATAAAAATAACTATAAATCTACAAAAAGACTATAATTATAATTAAATCGATGGATATTTCGCTTGACCGACAAGCTTCATCAGCGTCTGTAATCTGATTTGAAAAATTGTCACGTGACCATCAGTTATCGTGACGTAAATTACTAAAAATCATAATCATATATACATGTACATGTATATATGGCGAATGGAAAAGATGTACCTGTAACTATTGCTACTTTGTATAATCATCTCTTTTAAACTTTTTTGTCTATTTCAGCCTCCAGACTTGGTAGAAGGCCAAAAAGAATGAAGGATCCTGGAAGTCGAGATTCCAAGCCAACAACTAATTTACCAATTGCTCCTTATCCATCTGCAGATTTCAACAAGCTACGCATGGCTGATTTACAGGGAATGTTACAACAGAGTGGCACTCTCAAGCCAGAAATGATGGAGGCATTTTTGAGTGCGGCTCAAGTCAGCTTCCGTGAGCATCAAAGGAACCACAGTAACCAAAATAATAACAATAACAATGCAAGCACAATTACAAACAGTACGAATACCAGTATTGTTGGTAAAGTACACAGACAAGGAAATGACTCTGGTTATTCCAGTTTGAGTAGTCCGTCGAGTAATAAAAGTTTGTCTCCACCTCAGGACACGGGTCAGCCGACTTCGGTGGATAACGACAATAATGTGGAAGATAACAAAGCTTCTGTTAATATGGACCCAAATTTACTTGGGAGAGGCATGCACATTCCACATACTTCTGCTTATAACACGCTCGATATCAAATCAGAACCATCGGAAGAGTTATCATCATGTTCTAAATCGAGAACACACAATACCATCATGGATTTTTGTCCTCAAGATTTGGACGTATTTAATCAAAATAGTTTACCAGATATCCAGGAAACAAATTTTGAAAACGATTTTGACAATTTCGATTCGGCTGATGTGATCGATGACGACGAGAATCAACTGTTAGTGTACACTGAACAAAGAGATGAAGGAACAGATATTCCTATAGCAATAGAAGAAATGTGTGATGACAACACGTTCACTATAGACATAGGCAAAATCATGGTGGAGGTGATTAAAAAACCATCGAACATTCGGCGGAATCTGATTGATCAAGTAACAGAAGAAGTTGTGAGTGCACACTTTAAAACGTGTAAACCAACATACCAAAATGTCAGAGAAGCTAATATGAGATTTGAGAAATTAAAGGCACAGAATCTGTTGGTAAGAATAACACTCCAAGCAATTAGCATATACAGTAAAACCTGTCTAAACCAAACCCCTTTTGGACTGAAGAATTTGTTCAGTTTAGACAGGTGTTTGGTTTACACGGGTTCAAATTACATAGACATTTAGTAGATGGAACTGTAAAGTCTGTCTGGTTTAGGCAGGTTTTCGGTTTACTCAGTGTTCAGTTTAGACCGGTTTCACTTTATGTCATTTCCTCCCGGTAGATGTATCCAGATTGTGGAATCACATTCTAAGTTCACACCTCCAAGCGAGAAAGAGAGTGACAACATTTACCTTTCTTATTTACGGAGACTAACATATTGTAACACAGCTTACATTCTCACATTAAATGTTACTAGATGTTTATTAAATGGCAAATCATTGTAATATCTAACCCACTTTATTATCAGCTGCTGTGTATTAACACTTCATAATATGGTTAATTGGTCATTATTATTGTCATCAATAGCAGACTTGTGGTCAAGTTTACCTGCCAAGAAATCATTAAATGGGTCTATCCATGTCACTGTGTTGTTCAGACACCTATTAATTTAGCTGATTTGAGTTTAAGGTGTGTCCATGTCACTGTGTTGTTCAAACAGGCTCTATAATGATTTGAGTTTATGTCTTCATTCTAAGCCGTGAACTTAATATTGTTGATTCAGGCTAAGTTGGCCGGGCGTGGCTATCGGTCGTAGTTCAATTGGAACCTGCATTTTTAATTTAGAGTGGACAGGTAAAATAGTTTACTTCTGAATTCACTGATCCATTTAATTAGAGTCAATACCTTTTATCTTCTATACTAGCGTAGTTATTGATTGATTGATTCACAAAAATATAGTACAATCATTAAGAAATCCACCGACCATGCAGCTGCATTTTCCATTGTATGCTAAATTGATAATTTATTTTTATTTGTTTATCCTCGTGCCTCATGAGCAAAATTGCATAAGTACAGAGAAAATATAACTATATGTATTAACCCATCATAAAAAGATAATTAAAAGTAGTAACATTTCATATTTTTTTTTAACTTAACCAACATGATTGATATATGTTTATTCTCCTAATTACAGCTGCAGTAAATGCACCCTCTCTCCGATTTGAAAAAATGGTATCCTAAGTTTTAAAAAAAATAACAGTGAGGAAAATATTTGTCGTAAGATTTTTTTTTTTAAAGAAATGACTTTATTGTGTATCCAACACAATACAGTAAAATAGTTATCGAAGTAAAATACTGTGCCTGTCCTACATCAGAGTTGAACGGATGGGTAATATTTGTTAAAAGTCGAATTATAGACTCTCAAAATTGTTTACGTGAAAGGCGGACATTGGGTATGTTTTTCTTCTCCACCTTTCTCCTGTCCCTCTCCTGCTTTCTCATGTCATTCTTTCCATTTCTCCTGTTCCTCTTCCCGCTTCTCCCTCCTCCTTTTTTCGCCCTCTTTTCAAGGTCTCCCTTCTGTCCCTTTTCTCCTATTTTACACTCTTTTATGCTTTCTTCCGGTCCGTATACATATCTCCCTACCCTTATCACTTTCTCCTGTCCCTCTTTTCCTTTCTTCCACTCTATTACCACTCTTGTCTGCCCCTCATATGTATCATTTTCATTCGATTGTTTTATTTATTTTTTTTGTATTTTTTGATATTTCATATTATAAATATTATCTAATCTTTTATTAAAATAAAATATAAATATCACAGACAATATAACAATAATCAATAAAGTTAATTAGTCGTCGTTTTCCTGGTCATCACTGCTGCTGCTATCATCGGCTAGCTCGATAACAAAATTGTCCATTTCCTGGTCAATTACAATGTCTTTTCGTGTATACTCTTCCTCTACATTGATGACATGTTTACAATAGTTCTCCCAGTTCTGTACACTAATTTCTGTAAATGCAGCCTTAGTAATTTCTAGAACGTCATTCAGTTTATTAGTGAAATTTCTGCTAGACACTATCTTCTTAAGTTGTGCCCACACCAGTTCGATGGGGTTCAAGTCTGGGTGATACGGCGGAAGTCGCAGAATAATATGTCCTTTTTCTTTCGCAATGTCACCTATGATATATTGCGGTTCCGGTTTATTTTCCTTTGCCAAAGCTAACAATTCAGGGCGCAATAGCTTCTTATCAAACGTTATATTATGTTTTGTTAACTATGCTTGAATGTCCGCTTTACGAGTACTTGAATTTAGACATTTTTCCAATTTACAAGAATGGTATGACGCATTGTCCATAACGATTACACTTTTTACCGAAATGTTCTCCAATGGTTTCTTGCAAAACCATTTTTGAAAATTCTGACCGTTCATCTCGTTATGGTAGTCACCAGTACTTGATGTTGCTTTCCATACAAGTAGAGCACCAGGTACGAATCCTGTACAACCACCACCGTGTACGACTATAAGTATTTCGCTGTGTAGGATGTGTCAATCCATGTCTCATCAATGTAGACAATGTTCATGTTTTTTTCACGGTACTCGCAGATTTTTTTCAGGTATCGGCAACGCAAATTTATGATGTCATATCGTTCGATAATAACTTTCCTACGACCTTGGGACCGTTTCCATTTGAAGCCAAGTTCTTTTACAATGTTGCGCAATAGTGAAACACTTCCATCAAATTTAATGTAGTCTTTTACATTCTCGTGCAATTTAGCAATAGTTGGTAACTGACGACGTACAGTATAGAATTCATGAATTTTATTTCTAATAGCGCATCTATCAAAATCATCTACCGGCTTCAGTGGTTCACGATTTCTCATCTTAGGCCCAAAAAAAAAATATGTGTGTTTACTGTCACATGTCAAAAAAATCTAGCATTAATTTTTTTTTTTTTTTTTTTTTTTTTTTACTATCGGCCAAACCGGAGATAGTCGTTCCGGTTCCTGAATCCGATTCCGGTATTTCATTTTCGAAATTTCCAGTAAGCCATCATTTGTGTTGTAGCTGTTTTATGAGAGTTACACAGTTTTTCTACCTTCTTTGCTCTCAATTTCGACAAAAAGCTAGCGGTTGAATAAATAAAACATTGCTGCTGATTAAACAACAAAAATGGTTATCCGAATTCTCTGTAAAAATTGATAGGGTTGCTAGCAAAAATTAGGGTCGGTGGGGTGACTGTAAACACACATATTTTTTTTTTGGCCTTAGGCTGTGACAGTAGCACCCCAGTGTCAGATTTTTCTTTTCTTATTCTACGGATCGATCTTTCACTGATAGAAGTTGTGTCAACAGTTTTCTGGATATAAACGTTTACTGGCATTGTTGATGGAACTGAAGCTTGTTGCTCAAAATATTTCAAAACGTTATATACAATATCTTTAGATTGCTAATTTAGAATTTTTTTCCGTGTCTCAGACATGTTGCCAAAGCAAAATCGATATCAAAAATGATTTGAAAGATATTTGCGCCAATATCATTCGAAAAGGAGCCTGCAAATATCATGCTTTAAAGGTATTTTTACTATTTTAAACTTCTTTTTTTAAAACAAAAAAATGCTTGTATAATTCTTTTATTTATAAAAGGTTAAGTATTTATAAATTTTTCTGGGAAAATGAAAACAGTAAATTCAGATTGTACGATATAATAATGCATGTTTCCCTGTCATCACCTTAAGCATATTTATATACTCCATGCACATTCGTCAGTTTCTATTATGTATATCGAAGTATAGCGTAAAAGTATTCAACAGCTTATTGTTAAAACAGTTGACCATTTGAACCGTCTATTTAAATGCAAACAACAATACTATGAATAGCCGATTGTTGTTATTTGTATGAGAACCTGGTGTTACATATAAATAGTAGATTCGTCCATGGTGAGAGTTTGAAGTTCAAACAGACCGGCCAGGTTACTTTATAACATCAATACTAGATTTTAATTGCAGAAATGTCGACCTTCTGTAAGAGAATAATTGTAAAAAGTTCTGATATTGCATATCTGAATTTGAAATGAAAAATCCCAATTTTTTTAATCTGACCTGAGACTGAAGAAAAAGAAGGCACTGGCAGGAATGAAAATCTTATAATTAATTTTTTGGAGTCATCATTAATATTAAGCCTTTATTTTATTGAGTACTTAAAAGTTCTTTGGCATTGAAATTATTGACTCCACATTCATCATACACATTGGTTAACCTTTTAAACACAGTAATAGGGTAATTAAAATATTATTTGAGTTCTGGTCTTCAGAAAAAATTGAATTGTATTGAAACAGAATAGCTGACATTTTGAATAATTAAATAAACTTCAATTTTGTTTAATTGTTTCCACAATTACCGGTGTAGTATACTATCCATTTAATGAAATAAAGCATGTGCCTGACTTCAGGAAAGATTAAAGTCTTAATATACTGAAATCCTGTTCATACAAATGTGACTGACACATGACTTGTGAATTACCATAATTGAATATAAGCTCTTACGATTAATATTGTAGTGTTAGAAGTTGTTTTAACAAACATCTAGATACCAGACAAACAATCATCTTCAAATCGGAATTACCATTTTTAGCTCACCTGACCCAAAGGGTCAGGTGAGCTATTGCCATCACTTGGTGTCCGTCGTCGTCGTACGTTGTAAACGTTTTCAAAAATCTTCTCCTCTGAAAGTACTAGACCAATGGAAACCAAACTTGGTCTGAATCATTACTAGGGTGTCTAGTTTCAAAATTGTGTCCGGTGATGCCGTGCACCAACCAACATGGCCGCTGTTACTAAAAATAGAACATATGGTAAAATTGCAGGTTTTTGGTAATAACTCAAAAACCGTTAATAATATCAAAAATCTCACATGGGGTAAAAATGATCAGCACATCAAGATCTACCTACCCTGCAATTTTGAAGTAAATCTGATAACCCATCTTGGAGTTATTGCCCTTTTTTCATCAAATTTGTAAAATTTTAATACTTTTCATCTTATATTTCAAAAATTATAAGAGATAAAGGTTAACTTTAAATTGCAAAAATGTGCGGCATATCAAGATCTACCTCCCCTGCAATTTTGAAGTAAATCCCATTGCTCATTTTGGAGTTATTTCCCTTTTTTCATCAAATTTTCAAAATTTTAATACTTTTCGTCCTTTATTTCAAAAACTATAAGAGACAGATGGTAAGTTGAAACTGCAAACATGTTCAGCATGTCAAGATCTACCTACCCTGCAATTTTGAAGTAAATTTGATTACCCATCTTGGAGTTATTGCCCTTTTTTCATCAATTTTTTTTTTTCATTTTAATACTTTTCGTCTTATATTTCAGAAACTATTTAGAGATAGATGTTAAGTTTATTGCAAAAATGTGCAGCATGTCAAGATCTACCTACCTTGCAATTTTGAAGTAAATCCCATTATGCAAATTAGAAAAAAGGGGGGATGAAATTTAAAAAAAATCTTCTCTGAAACTACTGAGCCAATCTCAACCAAACTTTGCTGAAATGATCCTTAGGTGGTCCCCTTTCAAAATTGTGTCCGTCAGCACCGTCCTGTATCCAAGATGGCCGCCATTACTAAAAATAGAATTTTTTTCAAATGGCCAAAACTGCTCTATTTTAAGCCAGAAAGTGCCCAAATTTGAAGTGTATAAGCATAATGATGAGCTTTTTGGCATATATTACGAGATTTTTATGAACTTTGAACTTTTGCCGATTTTGACCGATTATGCAAATTAGAAAAAAGGGGGGATGGAATTTAAAAAAAATCTTCTCCTCTGAAACTACTGAGCCAATCTCAACCAAACTTTGCTGAAATGATCCTTAGGTGGTCCCCTTTCAAAATTATGTCCGTCAGCGCCGTCCTGTATCCAAGATGGCCACCATTACTAAAAATAGAAATTTCTTCAAATGGCCAAAACTGCACTATTTTATGCCAGAAAGTGCCCAAATTTGAACTGTATAAGCATAATGATGAGCTTTTTAACATATATTACAGGATTTTTTATGAACTTTGAACTTCTACCGATTTTGACCGATTATGCAAATTAGAAAAAAGGGGGGATGAAATTTAAAAAAAATCTTCTCCTCTGAAACTACTGAGCCAATCTCAACCAAACTTTGCTGAAATGATCCTTGGGTGGTCCTCTTCCAAAATTGTGTCCGGCATTTCAGAACACCGACCAAGATGGCCGCCACAGCCGAACTTAATTTAACATAGGATCCTATGGGAAATTCCCATAAAAATCTTTTTGTCTGAAACCATTTGCTCAATAAGAACAAAATTTTGATGAAATAGTCATTGGATGGTACTCTTCCAAAAATGTGTTTGGCGGTTCGACCCTTCTATCCATTTTTTTTTTTACCTGCAATTTTGAAGTAAATCTGATTACCCATCTTGGAGTTATCGCCCTTTTTTCATCAAATTTATTAAAAAAAAAAAAAAACTTTTCGTCTTATATTTCAAAAACTATAAGAGATAAAGGTTAAGTTTAAATTTCAAAAATTTGCAGCATGTCAAGATCTTCCTACCCTGCAATTTTGAAGTAAATCCAATTACCCATTTTGGAGTTATTGCCCTTTTTTCATCAAAATGTTCTCAATTTTAATACTATCATCTTATATCTCAAAAACTATTAGAGATAGAGGGAAAGTTTAAACTGCAAAAATGTTCAGCATTTCAAGATTTACAAAAAATTTCCCACAGTTAAAAATGTGCGACAGCTGTGAAGAGTTATTCCTCTTGAAATGCATATTTTTGTCGACTCACTGCTTTTGGTTACTCAAATAATCAAAGGGAAGCAACTCTAATACAAAATGTGAAGTAGGAAAAGCTAAATTTTGAGAATCATTGACATATATGTTTTTTTACAGCAATTTTGATAACTTACATTAAAGGGGGAACCCCTGCCCACATTTTTAGTTCACCTGGACCAAAGATCCATGTGAACTATTGCCATCACTTGGCGTCCGTCGTCTGTCGTCTGTAAACTTTTCACATTTCAAGCTTCTTCTCCGAAACCACTTGGCCGATTGGAACCAAACTTAGCAGGAATGTTCCTTGGATGGTCCTCTACAAAGTTACTGTTTTTCGTTCCAGTCGGATATTCAATATGGCTGCCAGGGCCAATAATATGCTCTGATTGGCTGAAATTTCAAAGATCTTCTTCTCTGAAACTAATGAACTGACTGAACCCAAACTGTAAATGAATGATCATTGGAATGTCCTTTACCAGGTTTCTGTTTTTTATGCCAATCGGAAATCCAAGATGGCCACCATCGCAGGACATAGATTAACATTGGATCCTATGGGAAAATGTTCAAATGCCTTCTTTTCAGAAACTACAAATATGATTAAAGCCAAACTGTACATGAATGTTCATTGGACGGTCTTCTACAATCTCAAGGTTTTTTTGTTCCGATATGAAATTCAAAATGGCGGCTACGGCAGGACTTAGTTTAACATTGGACCCTATGGGAAAAATGTTTCAAAATGCTTCTTCTCTGAAACCACTTGGACAGTTGAAACCAAACTGCCCAGGAATGATCATTGGAAGGTCCTCTACAAATTTTCTGTTTTTTATGCCGATCGGAAATCCAAGATGGCCGCCATCGCAGGACATAGATTAACATTGGACCCTATGGGAAAATGTTCAAATGCCTTCTTCTCAGAAACAACAAATATGATTAAAGCCAAACTGTACATGAATGTTCATTGGACGGTCTTCTACAATTTCAAGGTTTTTTGTTCCGATATGAAATTCAAAATGGCGGCTACCGCAGGACTTAGTTTAACATTGGACCCTATGGGAAAAATGTTTCAAAATGCTTCTTCTCTGAAACCACTTGGACAGTTGAAACCAAACTGCCCAGGAATGATCATTGGAAGGTCCTCTACAAATTTTCTGTTTTTTATGCCGACCGGAAATCCAAGATGGCTGCCACCGCAATACATAGATTAACATTGGACCCTATGGGAAAATATTCAAATGCCTTCTTCTCAGAAACTACAAATATGATTAAAGCCAAACTGTACATGAATGTTCATTAGATGGTCCTCTACAAACTTTACGTTTTTTGTTCCGATATGAAATTCAAAATGGCGGCTACGGCAGGACTTAGTTTAACATTGGACCCTATGGGAAAAATGTTTCAAAACGCTTCTTCTCTGAAACCAAACTGCCCAGGAATGATCATTGGAAGGTCCTCTGTTTTTTATGCCGATCGGAAATCCAAGATGGCTGCCACCACAGGTCATAGTATTAACACAGGACCATATCGGGAAAATACAGAAATATCTTCTTCTCTGAAGCTATTGCACTGATTGAACCTAAACTATGCATCAATCATTGAAAGGTCCTTTACAAACTTTGTGTTTTTTATGTTGATCATAATTCCAAGATGACTACCACTGCAGGACATACATAGTTTTTACATAGGACCAATTGGTTTTTTTTATAACCAGGTGAACGATACAGGCTCTTGAGAGCCTCTGGTTTTTGTAGAAGGGGTCTGCAATGACGAAGGCTACATTTGTTAAATTTTTTTACCGAAGTTATCAAGTTTTATTGACTGATGTTGTTATTATACCCAGGTGAGCTATACAGGCTCCTGTGAGCCTCTAGTATAGGTTTACTTGTTTGTATGTTGAAACATGAATAAATCAAAACCTTAATCAAATGGAATCCTGTAGAACTGAACTGAGAGTAAATTCCCATGTAAATTTGTGTTGTTAATTTAACCTGTATAAACCAAATGCCTTCTATACTAAACACAAAAATTGGTCCCAAGGAAGTTTGGCTTAGACAGGTTTCATTGAATATCATTACAATTATGAATTTTGGAAAATTCACTATAAATTTTTGGGGAATGCATAAAAATTTTGTAAGTCAACCATATTTGATCAATTGTCCATCCTTGAACAAATATTATACTCAGTAACCATACATTGTGAACCAAATATTGTTAGTTTTAAACATCAATCTGGCATAGAACAACATGTCAGTCAATCATTTGTTTGAGGCCACACCCATAGGCAGAGGGGCATACAGGAGGTTCATACTGAAAACCAAGAAGGACTTTTAAAAATCAAATTATTGGTTGAAAATTACAATCAGGATATTGGTTGAACTATGACCATTAAAGTCCAAATTTTCTTCCCCAGCCACAAGAACATCTGGTATATTGTAAGGATACAACTTGTACTGTAGATCGGTAGTTTAAGATCTATAGTTTTATTCCTGATTGTATCAAAGCAGAGAATGTAAATTGTTGCTTCTTAATTAAGCACAAAGTATTAAAGAAGTAAGAAGAGCAAAAACTGGTTGGCACTGAGTCAGGATAATGTGTCCACCTGTGGACTGTTGTTTCAGTGAGCTCGTACCACACATTATTTTTTTCTCCAATTCAGGGATATACCTTTGTCTTGTTAACTTTATAATCATAACTTTATAAAATACAATTTTTAAGGTAATAACTGTAATAAGACTTTTATGACATGCCCACAAGATGGGAAATGATGCACTGTCATATATTATTATACCTCATATATTAATAACCATAAATAGATTAATTTGATTGGACAATGGGTAAAAATCAGAACACGTGATCACACAGGACAAAAATCATATTCCATGAAATAAATATCATATTCCACCTCTTCAGAAGCCTTGCGGGTTTTCCCACCAGAGTTATCGTTCTTTAACAGGAAAACGTCCGAGGCACTCGCAATGCATCACTTGCAAGCGACCGTTACAATGTTGTTGTGGATGTGGTTTTTAAATGTCTGAGAAAACGTTCCAATGGACTTAAAATATGTTTGCGAGCAGTATTTTACATGTATGTGTTTTCTTGGTTTCATTCGGTATAATAAAACATTTATAGCATGCAGGTTCGGGAAATATGAAAATTTATTCCTCCATTAGTACATTTTCATATTTCCCTCACTAGCATGCAATGAATGTATAATATTACATCATAAAGATCTTCCTAAAGTATGGTTCTACTTGCACTTGCTGTTAAAGGTCAACCCACCTGGTAGAGTTGTTCTCAGCTGTTATGGAGGTATTATGAATTATTCATTTCAATTAAAGATAGAAAAAATTTGAAGGAAAACTTCTGTTTTTGTTTACCATTCAGCATTTTCTAATGACATATCTGCACTTAAGTTTTAAAACAAATGAGTATTATATCACCTATGCAAGTCATTCGCTTATTAAAGTACACATGTCTTGAGGAATTTTAAAAGTAAGTGTCTGTCCTATAAATAGCTTCAGATCGATATAAAACTTTATTTGCCAGCCAAACAATCTGATTTTATATCAATCTTCTGCTTGCTGTGATTTTCAGAATTGTATGGATATTATAAAAAACATAATAAAGTAAAATATGATCAATTCAAAAAATTTCTCAGATAGTTTAGATACATTGTGAATACGGTAATAAGTCAATCCAGTATAAAATTAAATGATGATGTTCCTCAAAGCAGTTTTCTAATTTGTTGAACATTCTTTTATTTTATTTTTTTCATTTGAAGAATGAAATTGTTGATGATTCAGCACTTCTAACACCATATTACCTTCATGACTGTGATTTTTTAAAGAAGTTTTGTAAATGGTTCCTGTTTGTTTTTTGAGAATTTTTTTTATCTAGTAAAAAAAAGAACTGAGACACTCTTAACATGATTACATTGAAGTATGACTTAGGTCGGTGGTTTTCTCCGGGTACTCCTGCTTCCTCCACCAATAAAACTGTCTGCCACGATATAACTGAAATATTGTTAAAAGTGGCATTAAACACAGACAAACAAAGTTTTACTGGTCTTGGGCTGGAGGACCTGTGCTCATCTTGAGGACTGCATATATATGTGTACTGGGTATATCATTAAATATTTTTATGCAACCACCACTTTATTGCAGATTAAGTTATAAATATTTTCAAGATATTTTTTTTTCAACTTTTGTATTTTGTTAGGCTGAAATGGAGACAATTGACATAAGCAATTTTATGGTATAACCATTTGTAAGTTGTCTTAAAGATATTAGCAAATTTATTTAGATATTTATCTTTTTATTAATGGATACTGCTCAATATCTGCTATAACAGTATGTAATAATAATACAAAAATATATCAGACCGATACATCAGACAATCTAATCTAGTTTTTTTTTTTATTATTCTTTGACCCATCTCTATTTGTACTTGAAAATGAAAATTTTACAGTGCATGAGAGAATTGAGATAATCAATAGGTGTATATCCAGGAATAGCTACAAAAGACCTTGATCGTTGCTGTACAATTACATGCCTGTGTTAATGTAGAGATGATCAATGCGTGATACTTGTACAGTGTTACAGGTTGATAACCAATCTTTAATTAGGAGACCATAGACCTCACACCAACCAAACTTAATTAGGAGGTATAATGGAACTTGTGCAATCCGACAGCTGAGTTTTACCGACATCCTGTGACATCCTACAAAAATTTATTGTCCCAAAATATTTCTGTTAACTAAAATAAAACATGAGTTTTCCGACATCCTGTACAATCCGACACATTTCCCTGGTCCCTTGGTGTGTCGGATTAGACAGGTTCCACTGTATATAGTCCTCATGGGTTGATAACCAAGCTTTAATTAGGAGGTATACAGACCTCATACCAACCAAACTTTAATTAGGAGGTATATAGACCTCACATCAACCAAGCTTTAATTAGGAGGTATATAGACCTCATACCATCAGTAATTAAAGAGGTATATAGACTTCATACCATCAATAATTAAAGAGGTATATAGACTTCATACCATCAGTAATTAAGGAGGTATATAGACCTCATAGATAGTACCATAAATAATTAAAGAGGTATATAGACCTCATACCATCAGTAATTAAAGAGGTATATAGACCTCATACCATCAGTAATTAAAGAGGTATATAGACTTCATACCTTCAATAATTAAAGAGGTATATAGACTTCATACCTTCAATAATTAAAGAGGTATATAGACTTCATACCATCAATAATTAAGGAGGTATATAGACTTCATACCTTCAATAATTAAAGAGGTATATATACTTCATACCTTCAATAATTAAAGAGGTATATAGACTTCATACCATCAGTAATTAAAGAGGTATATAGACCTCATAGATAATACCATCAATAATTAAAGAGGTATATAGACTTCATACCATCAGTAATTAAAGAGGTATACAGACCTCATACCAACCAAACTTTAATTAGGAGGTATATAGACCTCATACCATCAGTAATTAAAGAGGTATATAGACCTCATAAATAATACCATCAGTAATTAAAGAGGTATATATACCTCATACCATCAACAATTAAAGAGGTATATAGACCTCATACCATCAGTAATTAAAGAGGTATATAGACTTCATACCATCCGTAATTAAAGAGGTATATAGACCTCATACCATCAATAATTAAAGAGGTATATAGACTTCATACCATCAATAATTAAAGAGGTATATAGACCTCATACCATCAATAATTAAAGAGGTATATAGACCTCATACCATCAATAATTAAAGAGGTATATAGACCTCATACCATCAATAATTAAGGAGGTATATAGACCTCATACCATCAGTAATTAAAGAGGTATATAGACTTCATACCTTCAATAATTAAAGAGGTATATAGACTTCATACCTTCAATAATTAAAGAGGTATATAGACTTCATACCATCAATAATTAAGGAGGTATATAGACTTCATACCTTCAATAATTAAAGAGGTATATATACTTCATACCTTCAATAATTAAAGAGGTATATAGACTTCATACCATCAGTAATTAAAAAGGTATATAGACCTCATAGATAATACCATCAATAATTAAAGATGTATATAGACTTCATACCATCAGTAATTAAAGAGGTATATAGACTTCATACCATCAGTAATTAAAGAGGTATATAGACTTCATACCTTCAATAATTAAAGAGGTATATAGACTTCATACCATCAGTAATTAAAGAGGTATATAGACTTCATACCTTCAATAATTAAAGAGGTATAT
The DNA here is from genome assembly GCA_963680875.1 of Bathymodiolus brooksi. Taxonomy (NCBI): domain Eukaryota; kingdom Metazoa; phylum Mollusca; class Bivalvia; order Mytilida; family Modiolidae; genus Bathymodiolus; species Bathymodiolus brooksi. Next base: position 65,025,372 of record OY804575.1, read on the forward strand.
AGACTTCATACCATCAGTAATTAAAGAGGTATATAGACTTCATACCATCAGTAATTAAGGAGGTATATAGACTTCATACCTTCAATAATTAAAGAGGTATATAGACTTCATATCATCAGTAATTAAAGAGGTATATAGACCTCATAAATAATACCATCAGTAATTAAAGAGGTATATATACCTCATACCATCAATAATTAAAGAGGTATATAGACCTCATACCATCAGTAATTAAAGAGGTATATAGACTTCATACCATCAGTAATTAAAGAGGTATATAGACCTCATACCATCAATAATTAAAGAGGTATATAGACTTCATACCATCAATAATTAAGGAGGTATATATACCTCATACCATCAGTAATTAAAGAGGTATATAGACTTCATACCATCAGTAATTAAAGAGGTATATAGACTTCATACCTTCAATAATTAAAGAGGTATATAGACTTCATACCATCAGTAATTAAAGAGGTATATAGACTTCATACCATCAGTAATTAAAGAGGTATATAGACTTCATACCTTCAATAATTAAAGAGGTATATAGACTTCATATCATCAGTAATTAAGGAGGTATATAGACCTCATAGATAATACCATCAATAATTAAAGAGGTATATAGACTTCATACCATCAGTAATTAAAGAGGTATACAGACCTCATACCAACCAAACTTTAATTAGGAGGTATATAGACCTCATACCATCAGTAATTAAAGAGGTATATAGACCTCATAAATAATACCATCAGTAATTAAAGAGGTATATATACCTCATACCATCAATAATTAAAGAGGTATATAAACCTCATACCATCAGTAATTAAAGAGGTATATAGACTTCATACCATCAGTAATTAAAGAGGTATATAGACCTCATACCATCAATAATTAAAGAGGTATATAGACTTCATACCATCAATAATTAAGGAGGTATATATACCTCATACCATCAGTAATTAAAGAGGTATATAGATCTCATACCATCAGTAATTAAAGAGGTATATAGACTTCATACCATCAGTAATTAAAGAGGTATATAGACCTCATACCATCAATAATTAAAGAGGTATATAGACTTCATACCATCAATAATTAAGGAGGTATATATACCTCATACCATCAGTAATTAAAGAGGTATATAGACCTCATACCATCAATAATTAAAGAGGTATATAGACTTCATACCATAAATAATTAAAGAGGTATATAGACCTCATACCATCAGTAATTAAAGAGGTATATAGACCTCATACCATCAGTAATTAAGGAGGTATATAGACTTCATACCATCAGTAATTAAAGAGGTATATACACTTCATACCATCAATAATTAAGGAGGTATATAGACCTCATACCATCAGTAATTAAAGAGGTATATAGACTTCATACCATCAGTAATTAAAGAGGTATATAGACCTCATACCATCAATAATTAAAGAGGTATATAGACTTCATACCATCAGTAATTAAAGAGGTATATAGACCTCATAGATAATACCATCAATAATTAAAGAGGTATATAGACTTCATACCATCAATAATTAAAGAGGTATATAGACTTCATACCATCAGTAATTAAAGAGGTATATAGACTTCATACCATCAATAATTAAAGAGGTATATAGACCTCATACCATCAGTAATTAAAGAGGTATATAGACTTCATACCATCAGTAATTAAAGAGGTATATAGACTTCATACCATCAGTAATTAAAGAGGTATATAGACCTCATACCATCAATAATTAAAGAGGTATATAGACTTCATACCATCAATAATTAAGGAGGTATATATACCTCATACCATCAGTAATTAAAGAGATATATAGACCTCATACCAACCAAACTTTAATTAGGAGGTATATAGACCTCATACCATCAGTAATTAAAGAGGTATATAGACCTCATAAATAATACCATCAGTAATTAAAGAGGTATATATACCTCATACCATCAATAATTAAAGAGGTATATAGACCTCATACCATCAATAATTAAAGAGGTATATAGACTTCATACCATCAGTAATTAAAGAGGTATATAGACCTCATACCATCAATAATTAAAGAGGTATATACATACCATCAATAATTAAGGAGGTATATATACCTCATACCATCAGTAATTAAAGAGGTATATAGATCTCATACCATCAGTAATTAAAGAGGTATATAGACTTCATACCATCAGTAATTAAAGAGGTATATAGACCTCATACCATCAATAATTAAAGAGGTATATAGACTTCATACCATCAGTAATTAAGGAGGTATAAAGACCTCATAGATAATACCATCAATAATTAAGGAGGTATATAGACCTCATACCATCAGTAATTAAAGGGGTATATAGACCTCATACCATCAGTAATTAAAGAGGTATATAGACCTCATACCATCAGTAATTAAGGAGGTATATAGACCTCATACCATCAGTAATTAAGGAGGTATAAAGACCTCATAGATAATACCATCAATAATTAAGGAGGTATATAGACCTCATACCATCAGTAATTAAAGGGGTATATAGACCTCATACCATCAGTAATTAAAGAGGTATATAGACCTCATACCATCAGTAATTAAGGAGGTATATAGACCTCATACCATCAGTAATTAAGGAGGTATATAGACCTCATAGATAATACCATCAATAATTAAAGAGGTATATAGACCTCATACCATCAATAATTAAAGAGGTATATAGACTTCATACCATCAGTAATTAAGGAGGTATATAGACCTCATACCATCAATAATTAAAGAGGTATATAGACCTCATACCATCAATAATTAAAGAGGTATATAGACTTCATACCATCAATAATTAAAGAGGTATATAGACCTCATACCATTAATAATTAAGGAGGTATATAGACCTCATAGATAATACCATCAATAATTAAAGAGGTATATAGACCTCATAGATAATACCATCAATAATTAAAGAGGTATATAGACTTCATTTTTACATGTATGTGTTTTCTTGGTTTCATTCGGTATAATAAAACATTTATAGCATGCAGGTTCGGGAAATATGAAAATTTATTCCTCCATTAGTACATTTTCATATTTCCCTCACTAGCATGCAATGAATGTATAATATTACATCATAAAGATCTTCCTAAAGTATGGTTCTACTTGCACTTGCTGTTAAAGGTCAACCCACCTGGTAGAGTTGTTCTCAGCTGTTATAGACTTCATACCATCAATAATTAAGGAGGTATATAGACCTCATACCATCAGTAATTAAAGAGGTATATAGACCTCATACCATCAATAATTAAAGAGGTATATAGACTTCATACCATCAATAATTAAGGAGGTATATAGACCTCATACCATCAATAATTAAAGAGGTATATAGACCTCATACCATCAATAATTAAAGAGGTATATAGACTTCATACCATCAATAATTAAAGAGGTATATAGACTTCATACCATCAATAATTAAGGAGGTATATAGACTTCATACCATCAATAATTAAGGAGGTATATAGACCTCATACCATCAATAATTAAAGAGGTATATAGACTTCATACCATCAATAATTAAGGAGGTATATAGACCTCATACCATCAATAATTAAAGAGGTATATAGACCTCATACCATCAATAATTAAAGAGGTATATAGACTTCATACCATCAATAATTAGAGAGGTATATAGACCTCATACCATCAATGATTAAAGAGGTATATAGACTTCATACCATCAGTAATTAAGGAGGTATATAGACCTCATACCATCAGTAATTAAAGAGGTATATAGACTTCATACCATCAATAATTAAGGAGGTATATAGACTTCATACCATCAATAATTAAGGAGGTATATAGACCTCATACCATCAGTGATTAAAGAGGTATATAGACTTCATACCATCAATAATTAAGGAGGTATATAGACTTCATACCATCAATAATTAAGGAGGTATATAGACCTCATACCATCAGTAATTAAAGAGGTATATAGACTTCATACCATCAGTAATTAAAGAGGTATATAGACTTCATACCATCAATAATTAAAGAGGTATATAGACCTCATACCATCAGTAATTAAAGAGGTATATAGACTTCATTCCATCAATTATTAAGGAGGTATATAGACCTCAGACCATCAATAATTAAAGAGATATATAGACTTCATACCATCAGTAATTAAAGAGGTATATAGACCTCATACCATCAGTAATTAAAGAGGTATATAGACTTCATACCATCAATAATTAAGGAGGTATATAGACCTCATACCATCAGTAATTAAAGAGGTATATAGACTTCATACCATCAGTAATTAAAGAGGTATATAGACCTCATACCATCAGTAATTAAAGAGGTATATAGACCTCATACCATCAATAATTAAGAAGGTATATAGACCTCATACCATCAGTAATTAAAGAGGTATATAGACCTCATACCATCAATAATTAAGGAGGTATATAGACTTCATACCATCAATAATTAAGGAGGTATATAGACCTCATACCATCAGTAATTAAAGAGGTATATAGACTTCATACCATCAATAATTAAGGAGGTATATAGACTTCATACCATCAGTAATTAAAGAGGTATATAGACCTCCTACCATCAGTAATTAAAGAGGTATATAGACTTCATACCATCAATAATTAAGGAGGTATATAGACCTCATACCATCAGTAATTAAAGAGGTATATAGACTTCATACCATCAGTAATTAAAGAGGTATATAGACCTCATACCATCAGTAATTAAAGAGGTATATAGAACTCATACCATCAATAATTAAGGAGGTATATAGACCTCATACCATCAGTAATTAAAGAGGTATATAGACTTCATACCACCAATAATTAAAGAGGTATATAGACTTCATACCATCAATAATTAAAGAGGTATATAGACTTCATACCATCAATAATTAAGGAGGTATATAGACCTCATACCATCAGTAATTAAAGAGGTATATAGACTTCATACCATCAATAATTAAGGAGGTATATAGACCTCATACCATCAGTAATTAAAGAGGTATATAGACTTCATACCATCAATAATTAAGGAGGTATATAGACCTCATACCATCAGTAATTATTTCTTGTTACCACAGTTGAGAATTCACATGTTTCTGTGTCTCCTGTTTTACAGAGTTGATCTATATATAGGTTTCAGTGTCGTTGTCTACGTGGCACGTCTATGTCGTCGGTGGTGTTGAGGTTGTACTTTTGTTAATCCATAGCAATTATTCTTCTTACCATGCTTGATGGAAATAAAGTAGACTTGACCACATTCCTTCTTATAACTTTATAACCCACTCATGTAAATATCCTATGTTAATTTTCATTGTCATTGATTTTTTGTTTAGGTTTCTATATTCCGAACAGAGTGAATTCCTTTCTTTTAACTTCATGGTTTTTTTCAGATGGGTCACAGTCGGAATTCTACTTTCACAAAAGTCCCCAAGCAATTTTTTTCATCAGATTTCCTTCAGATTTTTTATATCGTTAATACAAAAGGTTTGTTCACTTTTTCTGGAAGAGTGTGTGGGGAGTGGAGGCTTTTTAAAATAAATTATGAATAGTTCAATGGATGCTGATTATTAGTTATAAAACAATTCCACAATCCGATCAAAAATATTTTAACATATTTGAATGGCTAATTAAATTATAATATTGTTATTTTTCAGCCTGACTTCAGTAAAGTGAAGATTGATTCATCTAAGATGTGGGAACAGTTCCTGCAGAATATGGTACCAGAAATAATGATGGTTGTTAAATTTTGTAAGAAGATTCCCGGTATGTTTATTTTAATGAAATGGGAAAGATTTAATGTTGATGAAGTGAAATTTAATAGTATGTGTGTATTCAATAACAACTAATAAACAGGAAATACCTTTTTAATTAATATTTTTTTCTGCAGTGAGCATATCACAGTTATTTTTTCAAGTACTTTCTCATGTTTTTAAATATGAAATAAATTGAAAGAAAATAACACTAAATGGAATGCACTAATAATATGTTACGCAGCTGACATAAAAGCTGTGTCATGAAAAAATATGAAAATTGTAGACAATTCTAATGATGTTGTTTAAATTAATTAGAATTATATGTACATCGTATTTATTTATCTCATGATAAATGGTATCATAATCGTTTTAAGTGATTTTCCCCATCATTTTGTCAATCAATTGATTTCTCGTTGTCTACAAAGATTAATGCGTTCTAGACTATTGTTGACCAGGGTTCGACGTAACCGCTGGCCCGTGGCCAGTATATTTACGATCGGGCCAGTCAAACAGAACAAAGATCGGCCCGCTGGGCCAGTTGATATTCTCGGGCCCCTTGGGCCAGCAACTTTCGTTTCTTCCAACCGGTAGATTTTTCGTACTTCCGTGTCATTCAATATCGACTGATAACAAGGACATTAAAATAGAATATTAATAAAGTCCTTGCTGATAAGTATAGCAGTCAATCACATTATTCGGTAAAAAAAAAATATTTCCGTTCCGCTGATTCATTGCCCGAGAATCTCGTCGGATCTCGTCTATTCGGAATTCGTCGTGAAAAACATGGCAGCGCCCTGTTACCTGTTACCTTCTCTGTATGCTGCCGCCTTTGTCAGGCGAACTACTTCTTCAACAGATCTTCATCCATTCTTGAAGCGTAGTTTATAATTTATACGTTTTAAGCACTTTATATTTTATACAGGATGTGGAACAGTATAAGGAAAAGCTCCATCATGGATTGTTTCTTAACGAATTCAAAAAAACGTAAAGTCGAAATTACAAATAAAGAAAAAAGTAAAGCCTATGAAATGGAAAAAAGAAAACCTGTATTTATTCCGTCCTGGACGACAACTTATCCATGGTTGCAGAATGGCATTAGCGGAATGACATGTACAGTTTGTACTAAATTTGATAAAACCGGCACTTTCATTACCGGATGCGAAAACTCTTGCAAATGTTTGACAATGAACCTTACAAGAGCGGCAATGAATATCTTGATGAATCAGATGATGATACGCAATATAAAGATATTGATTATAGAAGGAATAATCAGTCTAAAACTTTTTCTGACTTAAATGAACTACTTGAAACAGAATCCTAGAATTTGAAGTGTTTTGTGAAAACTAATAAAATTTTGAAACTTAATCATTGTTAATATAAAGAAAAATAAGAGGCATGCAACAGAGTAAACTAAAATGACATCATATTATAAATTCTGGAATAAAAATTATGATTAAGATCAGATCAATAAAAGTTATCATAAGTGATTGCTCAGTATAAAAATGACTTTTTTCAAGACAACATTTCTTTCTAAATATTGGATCAGAAGTTCTCAGATTGCAGGATTTTGCCCAAATAATACTAAAATTTTCTTGGGGGGGGCAAACTCCCCCATTTCATATCGGTCCACTATGTGGACCGATATTTCTCGGGCCAGTGGAATTTTGAAGGGGCTAGTTGATCAAAAGTTTTACTGGCCCAAAGAGATTTTTTTTCTTAAATCGACCCCTGTTGACGCTGGTAATATGTCCAAGAAGAATTGAAATACATCACAAAACAGTTCTTGCAGACTGACTGACTGACTTGGTCAATCCCTCATTGTTGTAATGTTTCCTGGAGGGAGGTAACTGGAAATCTAATAGTGCACCTGCTAAGAAACAATGAATGTGACTTAAATTACCTGTATAAATAGGTATAGAAAAAACATTATTGTCAGCAAAATTTTCAACAGAACCTGTTTTGATGGGCTTGTCATAAAATATGGCACAGAATATGATGCAATGAAAAAAATGGTCTTTTATTGGCTAACAAACATTGATGGGAACCACTGAAATGGAAGATTACTAAAAATGCAATTTATAAATTGAGATGGAAGATTACTAAAAATGCAATTTATAAATTCTTCTTCTTTGGGATGTCCTTAATACACTTTGTTTTCTAAACTGGACACGAGGGAGAAATTATTATTGCTTTAAATTTAATTTATAAAAAAAAAACTGGTTTGATGAAAGTGAGTTATTAATATTTCTCACTCATTTTAGCAATTTATTTAAAACCACATCTCTCACTGACTAGAAATTTACTAATATGTCACGGCGTAGGAGAGCTAAAGAAACCCCATTACAGATCACATTTGAATGATCATATGTCATACCCTTTGCTGTTCAATGTAAATGGAGCTTCCGAGAATATGAAAGTGCTTTTTTTTAGTACTAAACTGTTTTGTTTGCTGCAAGCAATCTGATTGGCTGAAAAAGGTCATAAACCTGTATTTATCATATCATTAAATAAATATACATGTCATAAGGTCACTGTGACCTGTAAAGGGGTGACTTATTGTTGAAAGTGAAGTTAAACACCATAAACCTAAGCCAATCAGATCTCCCAAGCAGTAACATTAAAGTTGAAAGGAACAAGTAAAAGATGATACTTTAATCTGATTGGTATTTTGATGACTTTTGAAAGGGTGATACAAAATTAAGTGAACTGGTTTGTTCTTCTTACAAGAAAAATACACAAGTATGATTGACTTTTAATTATGGTAGATTGATTTACAACTACCTGTGAGTCAGTGCCTATCACCACTAAAGTTGTGAGTTTGAACCCCGATCATGGCGAGGTGTACTCGGAACAACATTATAAAAGTTTGTCAGTGATTTTCGCTGGGTACTCCAGTTATTCCTCCACCAATAAAACTGACCGCAATGATATAGCTTAAATATTGTTGAAGGTGACGTTAAACATTAACTTTTAAAATGATATTTCATTGGCATCTTTTTTCTTAGGCTTTAATGAAATTTGTCAAGAAGACCAGATCAACTTAATAAAGCAGGGATCATTTGAAGTGATGCTGGTCAGAATGTGTAACCTGGTTGATATTGAGAAGGAAGAAATGTTTGATCCTGATATGAAAATGAAATGTCCAAAGTAAGTGATAGCATGGAGTATGGTTGTTTGGAAAGTCTAGTGTTGACACGTACCACTATATGTTGGGTTATTTCCCATTTAAATGTCTGTATTTTTTGGAGGTATAAAATTTATGACATTAATGCTGAAAAAATTAATATAGAGTAATCATTACATGATAGTCATTTATATACAGTGAAACCTGTTTAAACTCAACCTCCTTGGGACCAATTTTTGTGTTCGGAATAGACAGATGTTTGATTAATACAGATTGAATTAACAAGATTTCTTACACTGGGGCTTTATTTCAAAGTTTGGTTTATACAGGATTTCGGTTTATACTGGGTTCGGTTTAGACAGGTTTCACTGTATTGTAAAAATAGTAAATGGCAATTACATTCATTTGCAAAAAGCACAACTATTTTAACCATAAAAAAAAACTATGCAGGTTCACTGAATGGTATGATTTACCGGCTACATTTGTGACCATGAAAGATTTCTAGTGGTACACCCCCAAAAAAATAGTTGATGAACTCCTGTATAGGTATCTTGTACCCGTCGGTATTTAAAAAAATAACGAACTTGCCAAATCAAATACTACTATTACAAAAATAAATGACAAGATAGAGGAAATGAATGTTTATCAAATGTTATGAAAGATAAATCATTTTGAAGTCCACATTTAAGCAGGAGAGTTATAACCCTTTCAAAACACCTGTTATTCCATTTTTATTTAATCTCACTTTGCATAAAGGAGCATGTTTTATATTTCAAAACTTTCTGATGATCCTGCCAAACAAACAACATGGCTGCCATTCCAATGCAAAAATACTTTTTGCTAGCTAATACATCCAAATGCCATCAAATCAGTTCTAATTTAAATGATACATTATCATGAGTTGCTTAACATACTGTATGTATGTTCAAGGTTCAAGGTTTAGCTGAAAGATTTTTTTTATGCTATGCTAATTTTAGACAAATATGCAAATTAGGCAGACATGTATATTCATGAAAAATCACTGAATTCTTTTCCTTGCAAAACAGTTCATCCTATAAATTTCTTGTTGATTACGATCATTTGATTTAAATCCAATGAGGGTATTTGATGGTTTTATTATATACTTTTAAAGGTTCTTTACAAATGCTTTTTTAAAAGTAATTAAAACACAGAATATTTTGAACATACATCATGATTAAATACATTGCACTGCAGGAAAAATATTGGTAGTAGTGTATACAACCTGTTTCAGAAAGATTAAATCAAGGTTTAAAAACATCTAAGTTCATTGACTTTCTGATAATACCATAGTACTTGTCTTGTTAAAGAAACTAAATTGATTAATTTTGCAACCTCAGTAAATCAATATGACAATGTAAGAGCTACTTCAGAGAACACAAGAAACCTTGACAAAGGAACTGAAAACACAAGGAAGTGCAATATAGACTATAATAAGAGATGGATTTAAATTAATCTGTTAATTTATTCACATCATCTTCCAGTAGGAGGCGATAATCCTAAAGTAGAAGGGCAGGAATTTTTCTAGCCTTCCCCAGGGTCCGGTCAAAGGACCCTTTCCCAATGAAAAATATTCCAAAATCATGCAAAATTCCCAAAATTTTCATTCTTATCCCCTTATTTTGATTCCCAATTTGAGCAATTTAGATTGCAAAAGATAAACGAAGCCATATTTTACTTTCACTTTGACATTTTCATTTTTGAAAACAAAGTAGCCTGTGATAAAATGCAAATAGACAGACCATTTTCCCTGTGCCCGGCTGCTATGGAATGCCCTGATCATGGTCTGTGTGCAGTAATTATTATATAATACCCTGCTATCAAAATCATTAATCATTTGAAATCAAGGTTTAAAAACATCTAAGTTCATTGACTTTCTGATAATACCATAGTACTTGTCTTGTTAAAGAAACTAAATTGATTATTTTTGCAACCTCAGTAAATCAATATGACAATGTAAGAGCTACTTCAGAGAACACAAGAAACCTTGACAAAGGAACTGAAAACACAAGGAAGTGCAATATAGACTATAATAAGAGATGGATTTAAATTAATCTGTTAATTTATTCACATCATCTTCCAGTAGGAGGCGATAATCCTAAAGTAGAAAGGCAGGAATTTTTCTAGCCTTCCCCAGGGTCCGGTCAAAGGACCCTTTCCCAATGAAAAATATTCTAAAATCATGCAAAATTCCCAAAATTTTCATTCTTATCCCCTTATTTTGATTCCCAATTTGAGCAATTTAGATTGCAAAAGATAAACGAAGCCATATTTTACTTTCACTTTGACATTTTCATTTTTGAAAACAAAGTAGCCTGTGATAAAATGCAAATAGACAGACCATTTTCCCTGTGCCCGGCTGCTATGGAATGCTCTGATCATGGTCTGTGTGCAGTAATAATTATATAATACCCTGCTATCAAAATCATTAATAAGTTGAAATTTTTTGGGCTATCCTGTTTAGGCCCTTTCAAAGATTTCTAAATTATTTGACTTTCCAATCTTTTGACTACGAGTGTACCCGATGAAGGTTATTCCAGAAATATGTCGTGCTTACAACATTAGATATATAAGTTTTTATTTATATTTATTGGAGCATGTTTGTTTCCCATGTAAATGATTACAGGAACTTTCGAGTGTTGTCAGATGTGTATTTTGGATTTTGTGTTTCTTTCCATGTTTTCTTTCTGGATTGTGATTTTATAGTGTCCATTTTAATTGGTATTTATTTATCCTATTATTACAGTGACTAACATTGTTTACTTACATTATATACATTTTATATTTGAATAACATTAAACATATGTTACCACATTCTAATAGACTTGGAGGTTTAAAATGTATTATACTCTAAAAGCAATTGTTATTAGTATTTAACAAGAAAACATATGGCTGTAAGTCTTCAGTGATGAACAATATCTTATCTTATACTGCAAAAAAGAATTTGAAATGGCCACTAACCCAAAAATATGTTACCCCTTGAATCAGAGAGTTATAGGTTCTTTAATGGAACATATAGAAGATCAGGAATCTGTTCCATATGTTTGAGAAATGTCATCTCTTATCAGATAGTCAGTTCTTGCACATGCGAGTTATGAACTGACCTAATATTTTTGTGGATCAAGGTCAGTTCAGTGATCCAGACTTTATCAGCGGCACACATCAAAGGGAACATGTCCAATTTGCCGATAATATTGATTACTGTACTTAAATGTATGAATTATTGTTTTTAAATCAAATGTACCATAAATTACACTTTCAAAAATATGTAACAAGTTGTCAGGTTTATCCAAGTAGACTAAACGTATTATAACAACAAGCCAAATGTACATTTACAGTATAACAGGTTGTTTTTTTATTTGTTTACAGGTCAGTTGTTATTGGAATGCCTATGGGATCATTTCTGGTGGAGTTCTTCAGAGTTGCCAAAGCATTTAACCCACTCCAATTAACTGATGGAGAAATTGGGATCTTTACAGCAACACTTATCATATGCCCAGGTATTTTGATATAACGATGCAATATCCTTGTCATTGGTGATATGGTTAGCATGCTTGTCTTGAATGCAGATAGGTTAAGGTTAGGATTATGTTTCAGTTATATTGTGTTTTTCAATTTTATTGGTGGAGGAAACCAGAGAAAACCACAATTCACTGACAAACTTAATCACATTATGTTGTATCGAGTACACCTCTCCATGCACAGGATTCGAACTCACAACTTTAGTGATGATAGGCATTGATTGCACAGGTAGTTGTAGATCTAACTACCATACGATCATGACCATGATGGCCCATCTTGAATGTGGAAGATGATTGGTTCATTACCTGGAAACTATACAATTGGTGTGTGCTGCTCCTTCACAAAACCTGTAGCATTCAGGAGTAAGAGCAAGGAGCCTCTGACAGTCTCAGGCAGGATAATATGTCTTAGTGAGGTGACATGTTTTATCTGTGGACTCTTGTTCCAGTGACCAAGAACTATAAACAACAACTCGGCATGTTGGTCTACTGCAAAACGGAGATCGTCATCATCATCAAAAAGTAACTTGTTCTCTCCATGATAAAGCTGAAATATTTCTCAACTGGTAAAACAACAATCACTCACTCATTCAATGTTTTTTTTATTTTAAATACAAAAAATTTAAAAATATAAACACTGGATGCAGGTTATATTGAAGAGAGAAGAGACAATTTTTAATTCGGTTAAGATCAGAAGTTGTATTACAATTTACCCAAAGTTTTACAAGATGATCTGGGGCTTCTTTATTGTAGCAGCTTAATATGACACATATAATATCCAGTATAGGATTGATCAAAGTTTGTGTTAATTTCAGATACAAAATATTTAGCTTGAACAACAATAAATCAGGGGAGATAATTCCATATTTATCATGTAAAAAAATGATGTTAATGTTGTAAATTTCCAGCTGAGCTACAGCTGTTTCAGTTGTATAATCAACAAGTAATTTGTGCATGACTGCTGTGAGAGATATTGCTTTATCCTTAATGATGTCAGATAAAATTTGTAAATAAACTTGATGCACATAGGGGCAACTACAGAAAAAAATCAACCAAATGTTAAATGAAGATTTGACGAATGAACCTTACTGAGATCATAATTAGTCACAAAATATACACACATTACTGTACATCATAATTAGTCACAAAATATACACACATTACTGTACATCATAATTAGTCACAAAATATACACACATTACTGTACATCATAATTAGTCACAAAAATATACACACATTACTGTACATCATAATTAGTCACAAAATATACACACATTACTGTACATCATAATTAGTCACAAAATATACACACATTACTGTACATCATAATTAGTCACAAAATATACACACATTACTGTACATCATAATTAGTCACAAAATATACACACATTACTGTACATCATAATTAGTCACAAAATATACACACATTACTGTACATCATAATTAGACACAAAATATACACACATTACTGTACATCATAATTAGTCACAAAATATACACACATTACTGTACATCATAATTAGTCACAAAATATACACACATTACTGTACATCATAATTAGTCACAAAATATACACACATTACTGTACATCATAATTAGTCACAAAATATACACACATTACTGTACATCATAATTAGTCACAAAATATACACACATTACTGTACATCATAATTAGTCACAAAATATACACACATTACTGTACATCATAATTAGTCACAAAATATACACACATTACTGTACATCATAATTAGTCACAAAATATACACACATTACTGTACATCATAATTAGTCACAAAATATACACACATTACTGTACATCATAATTAGTCACAAAATATACACACATTACTGTACATCATAATTAGACACAAAATATACACACATTACTGTACATCATAATTAGTCACAAAATATACACACATTACTGTACATCATAATTAGTCACAAAATATACACACATTACTGTACATCATAATTAGACACAAAATATACACACATTACTGTACATCATAATTAGTCACAAAATATACACACATTACTGTACATCATAATTAGTCACAAAATATACACACATTACTGTACATCATAATTAGTCACAAAATATACACACATTACTGTACATCATAATTAGTCACAAAATATACACACATTACTGTACATCATAATTAGTCACAAAATATACACACATTACTGTACATCATAATTAGTCACAAAATATACACACATTACTGTACATCATAATTAGTCACAAAATATACACACATTACTGTACATCATAATTAGTCACAAAAATATACACACATTACTGTACATCATAATTAGTCACAAAATATACACACATTACTGTACATCATAATTAGTCACAAAATATACACACATTACTGTACATCATAATTAGTCACAAAATATACACACATTACTGTACATCATAATTAGTCACAAAATATACACACATTACTGTACATCATAGTTAGTCACAAAATATACACACATTACTGTACATCATAATTAGTCACAAAATATACACACATTACTGCACATCATAATTAGTCACAAAATATACACACATTACTGTACATCATAATTAGTCACAAAATATACACACATTACTGTACATCATAATTAGACAATATCAAATGGCATTTTATCTTTAATATTTAATTATTTTAGATCGTAAAAATATCATAAATTCTGTTGCTGTAATGAAACTGCAATTACTGCTGATGCAGGCTCTTTATGTACTTATCAAAAAGAATCATCATAATTAGTCACAAAATATACACACATTACTGTACATCATAATTAGACAATATCAAATGGCATTTTATCTTTAATATTTAATTATTTTAGATCGTAAAAATATCATAAATTCTGTTGCTGTAATGAAACTGCAATTACTGCTGATGCAGGCTCTTTATGTACTTATCAAAAAGAATCACAGTGGTGAGTACCAGAATGAACTGTTGCATTTTATGTTTCATCAAATGTATTAATTTTTTAGAGAAAAAAAATTCTTAAAATAAATTATTCCTTAATTATGTGCTATGATTTCAGTTTTAATCGTTGAATGACAATTTTTCATGGTTTTCTGTGGTTCAGTCAGACCATGAGATATATTGCACAGTGAAAGGCGTAAATAACAAGAGAAGTCATTTACCAGTATCAAAACCACAAATTCAAATGTCAACGAACATGTCAGATTCTGCCAATCCACGGAAATTGACATGAACAAAACATATGTAACCACAGTAGTTGAAAATAATAAGCTTTACAGTAATAGAACAAACAAACAAAAAAACATAGCACTTCACTGTCAAACACAGAATTGATGACAAAAGATGATGGGAAGTTAGGGTTATGGTGTTTAACACCACTTTCAACAATATATCAGTTATATCGTGGCGGTCAGTTTTATTGGTGGAGGAAACCAGAGTACCCTGAGATAACCACTGATCTGCCGTAAGTCACTGACAAATTTATCACATAATGATGTATCGAGTACACCTCACCATGAGCGGGATTCGAACTCACAACTTTAGTGGTGGTAGGCACTGATTGCATAGGTAGTTATAAATCCAACTACCATATGATCATGACCACAACAACCCCTTCAAATGAATATTAACAGACAAGTGATGCACATATGAAAATATTGGAGATAAAAAAATTGTTCCCCATTATGATTCTTAAAAATCTTTATATAAGACTAACAGCAATTCAATGTTTATCATTTTTGGTGTACCTTTGTCTGTATCTTATTTATGCTACGATATAGCTGAGGTTGGTGTTAAACACCAATCAATCAATCAGTATTGTGTTTAAATCTTTTTGTAATGATTTTGTTGCAGATTTTGAGACGCTGTTTATTTCATTGATGAAAAGAATTCCTATATTCAGAGAAATAAATGCAAAGCATGCTATGGAGTTGAACAATATGAAAATGAGTTCACCAGAGACTATTTTCAAATTTCCGGAGTTGCACAAAGAAGTTTTCCAGGAAAGCTTAGAATAGATTGGACAAAATCGTAGTAAAACATTCTTAATTGTAGACAATTTTTTTTATGGAAGGAAGGTACAATAAATTAATGACCGAGTGGAAAGTATGATTTTTGAAAAAATGCAGAAAATGGATTGTTATTTTATCAGGAGGAAATAAGTGATTGAGAGAGTGGAATAAGTGCTTTATTTTAGTGCTATATTTAGAACTATTTACATTGATTGTATTGACAACCATTTTAAAGGTTGTAGATGTGTTTCAGGGCATCATACTTGTGGCATTGATTGTCACAAAAAAATAATATGTTTTGTATAAAATTAATTCGAGTGAACATAATTATTTTTGTTGTTGACATTTTCATTATTAGTGGAGAAGGCGATTATGTCAACAAATATTACACATATGTTGTCATTATATTTATTTCATTGTCAGATTTTACTTCTGTACATGTATTTCATTAGATTAATCAGAACACCTTATAGTGCCTAAAGTCTTTGTAGTGTATTGTTAATTTTGTACTGCTGTTTGAATTGTAAAATGGTTTAAGTCTTGTATGAGTTTCAAGTTGCCATGCCAAAATATATATGAATGTTTGTTATCATTTTGTTGGGGGATGTTGAAGACAGTAACTCTTATTCTTGAAGATATTGAAGACTCATGCAATGTCTCATAGGCCAAAGGTCCACATTTAGAAAGAAAGCTCATATAAAATCTCTCATAGGGCAAAAGATCCAATTAAATAGCAATACATAATACAAGGATATACAAAACTTGAAGATTCCCAGATGTAAATTGCTATAATTTCTGTGCATATAGTCGACCATACTTTATATGTTGAAAGTAATTTACTGAAGAAGAAAAAAAAAGCATTTTCAATTGAATATAACATTTTTCATCTATGAAACCGATTCTGAATTGCCAAACTGGTCTGTGTAGGATTAACAAATCAACAACATAAGTGATAGGTCCCTGGTAATCATTAAAAAAATATGAAGCTGTGGTTCTCGTGTATATCCTTTTTTAACACTTTATCTAAATGGACACCGACTGAAGTTATTCTGTGATGTTATCTTTCCTAGTATAATTGACAGAAATGTGAAAACATGACCCTCAAATGAGGGAGACAACTAGGTCAAAATGTTTTGTCCAATGAAGAACTCAGATTTAGTTTGAGATTACTTTAAGAGATTGAAATTGGGGATTAATTAATTTTTGAAAGTCGTCATCGAAGGTCAGTATCATTGAATCATTAAGCAAGATTATTTTAATAACTTCATTCAAAGTATCCTTAATTCCATTTTATGGTTCAAATTAGCATGAAATAGGTTATTACAATGTGATAGTTATCTTCAGACGAATTTTATTGTTTAAGATTTTTTATTCTATCCAATTTGTTAAGGGCAGTAGTTAATTGTCTTTGTGAATAATTAGAATATAAAATAGTGATGTATTTAATACAGGTGGAATTTTAATGTTGATTGTAGATTCATAGAATACAAATTTGACTGAAAACTGAAGGTCTTGTGTTATTGGATTTTTGGAGGTGTTATTGTATCAAGATTTTTGACTATTTGATTAGTCTATAATTCTTTAAAGTAAATTGTCAAATAAGTACATTTGTAATACCATGGCTTATTTCTGAGAAAATGGTAAAAAAAAAAAAAAAAAAAAAAAATTAATAGTTAACCTGTTAATGAAATAATGATATATAATTTTTCACCTGGTCACAAAAAGGTTTAAATAGTAATAAAACTGATAGAATGTATCACATCATCTAACATCTGAAATTACTGAAAACCATTTTTTGTACATTTTACATAAATTATAGATTTATTTTGTTTGTTAATGAATTATTATTACTGAATTACATTGACTTCAATGAAAACTAAAATTGAAAAGACTCTGGAATATTTCCATCAAATATTTTATGAAAAAAGAAGAAATTTTAATATTGTCAATGTTATGTACAGTCTGTTGGACAGCTTTAAAAAATGACCCAAAACATTTGATTAAAAAATCTGATTTAATATTTTAATTTCCTAAATATGCACATTATATTGTATATTATCTGCAAACTCGTACAAATATTTTAATGTTTAGTTTTCTTATCTATTGCCTTCCTATGTTTATTTTAAAGCATTTTTTTAATATTGGACATTCATGGGCTATTTCTTTTTGTTCCAAAATAAAAACATATGAAAATATTGCACATTATTGGAAAACGACAGATGTCACCTCAGAACTTTTTTCATTGTGTTACTTATGTACAAGGGCAACTTTCAGATGTGTATAAAAATAAAACGTAAAGCAACATTTTATAGGAGTTATTTCGGATTCAAGGATTTTCATAAACGATAATACTTAGACCTCATGAACGGTTTATTGTTGCATGATCACAGGGTCTTCTTTGTTAAATTCCTTAGTTCTTTTAACGGTCAAAGGTCATTATCTAGGTCATGAACCTTTTACAGTTTTTTTTTGTTTTTTTTTTTCTTGCTTTTAAAGGAAATAATTGTGTTTGTTGAGTTGTTGGAGCTCTAGGTTGTTTTGTTGTTGTTGATGTGTTATAGCAGTCAAACAGACTTTAAATTGAATGTTTTTAGCATAACATTTGAGCATGTTTAGAGGAGAGATTTTGACTTGGAAATTGTTTCTTTGACTATCAGTTTTAAGAGAGTCTTTTTATTTCTTTGTTAAGTTACTAATCTTTAATGATTGTGTTCATATCTTGTTAATTTATACGAATATTTACTGCAATTCAAATTTTTTTTTTTTTAAAGAAAAAAGTTTGATAGAATATTCTTTTTAATTTCTTTTTATTTTGTGAAATATTTTTTTATCGTATAGTGCTATTTTTATTGGTGGTTTTTTTTCTCTCTCTAAAAAATAGCAAGAATTTACTACAACAAAAGTCTTAATTTTACTATTGTATATATCGTATGTTTTATTTACTAACTTTCAAAGAGTCTCTTGAAAATAAAAACAAGCTTAATATTAAAATGATTGTATTTCAATCTAAAAATATTTTATTACAAACACTAACTTTCGAAATGATGTTTTTTATTCAAATCATTGTTTTAATTGATTTTATACTGGTACTTGAAACAATTGTTAAGTATACCAACATATTCAAAAATCATGGAGACAAATTAATTGTTGAGTGGGGTTAAACACCAATAACCCATATTATGTGATTTCTGTTAGAACTAGGTATACAGTGAAGCCTGTCTAAACCTAACCTCTTTTGGACCCGTTTTTGTATTTAGAATAGACATGTGTTTGTTTTATAGAGGCTGATTAAACAAAGATTTCCATATGTTGGGACTTTATTTAAAGTTTGGTTTATATGGGTTAAATTGACAAATATTGACTTTATATATAATTCAGTATATACAGGATTACGGTTTATTCAGTGTTCAGTTTAGACAGGTTTCACTGTACCGGGCATATATTTTACATTACTATATACAGGTAAATACATATTAATCAGGTATATTTATATCAGGCAATTGTTAATAGGCATATTTCAACAGGGAGATAAGTCATCTAGAGACGCTGTACACAAGGTTTCTGTAGTCTTAGAGAATCTTGACGCTGAAAAGGTCAATTTCTTATATAATATTATACCTCGTTTTATTATAATGTTAATATACATTTTGTATGTTCACTCAGGAATCTTTTACAGTCAAACCTGCATTAAAGGACACCTCCATATAACAATTCACTGTCTAGGGCACCTCACCTCCATATAACAATTCACTGTCTATGAAGGGCAGTCTCATTTTTTACCATTTATGAATAGTTCATATAATTTTAGCCTGTATATAAAGGGCACCTGCTGATAAAAGGCCACATTTTCAGGTTCCATTGAGTGGTCTTTATATACAGGTTTGACTGTATATTAAATCTGCCCACATACAGTCTGAAATTGACGATGGTATAGCTAAAAATAATTCTGAAACTTACGATAAGCTCCAAACTAAATTAGTATATATCTAAAATTAAATGTATTTCCCTAGGCCAAACACAATA
This sequence comes from Bathymodiolus brooksi, assembly GCA_963680875.1. NCBI lineage: Eukaryota > Metazoa > Mollusca > Bivalvia > Mytilida > Modiolidae > Bathymodiolus > Bathymodiolus brooksi. The sequence goes on from OY804575.1 coordinate 65,045,849, forward strand.
AATATTTTGTCTTTAAAAATTGTGCAGGTGCATGGTTTTTGTCTTTTTATTTCTTTCATTTTATAACTAGCTCAATTAATTTGTTTCTTTAGAGGGAAAATAACATATTAAATATTCAAGATAATCGCTCTGTTACTTTTAAAATACAATGTTTCGGATTTCAGGCCTATATCAAGGATAAGAAGTCACATTCTGTGGGGACTCTTTTTTTTTTTTTTTTTTTAGGTAAATGGACTTTTAAGTGTATGAACACCAGAATATGATTTCTTTATAGACTTGTCCTTGATAAAAGACTAATGGCTGAAACGTTGGATAAAATAAATGAGCAATAATGTTAGATAATTATTTTAATTGTTGGTCACAAAATATTATACAATTTACAGGAATTATAGAATGTCAATTCCATCTTTATGAATCTGTTTACAACGTGTTGTCGTAGATTACAGACAATTGATTTTATGTCCAGACAATGGCGATTTAGACGTTGATTACGGACAGCTTGTCAAGACAATTGTTGAATGGTGAAAAGGTCATGATTAAGTGCTTCGATGATAACATAGAAATGCCAGTTGCATGTAGAAATGACACCAAAAAAAACCCTTTTATTATTCTTTACATTGTTTCTGTGATTATGATTTTCAAAATAGAAAAATGAATTCAAAAAATGAGAATTGAAAATTGAAATAGAGTCCATGAAGCATTGTGTTGTCATGTTTTTTAGGAGTCTTTTGAGAAACAGTTATATTATATTGTCCTTGTATGCATTATTTAAGCTCTTAATTATCTTAATATCATATATTTAAGGGAATTTTAATGAATTTTAATTTAATTCACTTTTTACATGTTACATCTATAATTTTATCTTGTCTCGGCTCAATTTATTTATTTATTTATATGACCAGATTATTTAGTGGTATAGGTTATTAATGGTATGACAATTGCTGTCATCATCATCTATTGTCTATGAATTAGTAACTTTTGTTCCTTTTAACAAATTTTCATAAAATTTTGACACAAGGGTTCAAACAATAAAATATAGGTCAAAAATTAGAATTTGAGTGTTGGCTATTATTATTTTTTAAATAGTTGCTGACAAAAGGTAAAAATTCATCAAAATTCATTGATTTCCAAGATCTAACTTTAACTTCCCTGATGAAGCTAAGACTAATAGTTTAACATATTATACTTATATCAAAGTACAAGTTCAAAAAGGTCAAAATATCAAATTGAGTTGAACATGAGAGATTATCCAACATTATACAAATTAAAGTAAAAGAACATGACTTTTATGTACATGTAATAGATTTTTGGACTGATATGTGAATCTTATTGTTTAAAGAAGATGAACTCTAGCCCTTTTGGATGAAAAAGAAATGGCTGAATTTTCCAAATTGATTGAAAGTAAGGTAATTCATGCTAACAAATAATTGATTGGTGATAAGTTCTAACTGATGACAAATGAGAGATATGGGGATACTTGTTTGTTTTAAAAATTGTATTAGAGCCACTGAAATTCAGTGACAAATTTTGTTATTGTGTGCACACTCATTTTGTTTTGCTCATAATTATATCATGCTGTGTATAGACAAGCCCTTTTTTATCTTGTATGTTTGACCTATAAATGGAAATTCTGTTTGTTAAATATTACATGAAGAAACAAAATCATGTGTTCCTGTAAGTTTGTGTGAGGAGATATTCTATTTAATTATGGCGAATGAGATTAATTTATCCTTTCTATAGTCAACTATTTAACATTTCTCAAGTGTAAGATTACCAGTGAAAATAATATTTTATAAAAAGGAGTTAATCATTAGAGTTTGAACAATTTGAGAATTTTTTTTTTTATATATATACATGTATACATGCTGAAAAAATAAAAGGACAAACATTTTCTTGTTTATGGAGAGTTGACTATGAAAACAAGAGTTCGAAATATGAAATGTGGCTCACTTGACATGATGGCTATGGGAAAGAGTTCAAAATGTTCACTTTTTAGCTCACCTGACCCAAAGGGTCATGTGAGCCATTGCCATCACTTGGCATCCGTCGTCGTCGTACGTCGTAAACTTTTTCAAAAATCTTCTCCTCTGAAAGTACTAGACCAAAATGGAAACCAAACTTGGTCTGAATCATCACTAGGGTGTCTAGTTCCAAAATTGTGTCCGGTGATGCCGTGCACCAACCAACATGGCCGCTGTTGCTAAAAATAGAACATATGGTAAAATCGCAGGTTTTTGGGTAATAACTCTAAAACCGTTAATAATATCAAAAATCTGACATAGGGTAAAAATGATCAGCACATCAAGGTCTACCTGCCCTGCAATTTTGAAGTAAATCTGATTACCCATCTTGGAGTTATTGCCCTTTTTTCATCAAATTTGTAAAATTTTAATACTTTTCGTCTTATATTTCAAAAACTATAAGAGATAAAGGTTAACTTTAAATTGCAAAATTGTGCGGCATATCAAGATCTACCCACCCTGCAATTTTGAAGTAAATCCCAGTACCCATTTTGGAGTTATTTCCCTTTTTTCATCAAATTTTCAAAATTTTAATACTTTTCGTCCTTTATTTCAAAAACTATAAGAGACAGGTGGTAAGTTGAAACTGCAAACATGTTCAGCATGTCAAGATCTACCTACCCTGCAATTTTGAAGTAAATTTGATTACCCATCTTGGAGTTATTGCCCTTTTTTCATCAATTTTTTTTTTAAATTTTAATACTTTTCGTCTTATATTTCAAAAACTATTTAGAGATAGATGTTAAGTTGAAATTGCAAAAATGTGCAGCATGTCAAGATCTACCCACCCTGCAATTTTGAAGTAAATCCCATTACCCATTTTGACCGATTATGCAAATTAGAAAAAAGGGGGGATGAAATTTTAAAAAATTCTTCTCCTCTGAAACTACTGTGCCAATCTCAACCAAACTTTGCTGAAATGAACCTTGGGTAGTCCCCTTTGAAAATTGTGTCCGTCAGTGCCGTCCTGTATCCAAGATGGCTGCCATGACTAAAAATAGAAATTTCTTCAAATGGCCAAAACTGCTCTATTTTAAGCCAGAAAGTGCCCAAATTTGAACTGTATAAGCATAATGAAGAGCTTTTTAACATATATTACGGGATTTTTTATGAACTTTGAACTTTTGCCTATTTTGACCGATTATGCAAATTAGAAAAAAGGGGGGATGAAATTAAAAAAAAAAAATTCTCCTCTGAAACTACTGTGCCAATCTCAACCAAACTTTGCTGAAATGATCCTTGGGTGGTCCCCTTTCAAAAATGTGTCCGTCAGTGCCGTCCTGTATCCAAGATGGCTGCCATGACTAAAAATAGAAATTTCTTCAAATGGCCAAAACTGCTCTATTTTAAGCCAGAAAGTGCCCAAATTTGAACTGTATAAGCACAATGATGAGCTTTTTAACATATAATACGGGATTTTTTATGAACTTTGAACTTTTGCCTATTTTGACCGATTATGCAAATTAGAAAAAAGGGGGGATGAAATTAAAAAAAATTCTTCTCCTCTGAAACTACTGAGCCAATCTCAACCAAACTTTGCTGAAATGAACCTTGGGTGGTCCCCTTTCAAAATTGTGTCCGTCAGCGCCGTCCTGTATCCAAGATGGCCACCATGACTAAAAATAGAAATTTCTTCAAATGGCCAAAACTGCTCTATTTTAAGCCAGAAAGTGCCCAAATTTGAACTGTATAAGCATAATGAAGAGCTTTTTAACATATATTACAGGATTTTTTATGAACTGTGAACTTTTGCCTATTTTGACCGATTATGCAAATTAGAAAAAAGGGGGGATGAAATTAAAAAAAAAATCTTCTCCTCTGAAACTACTGTGCCAATCTCAACCAAACTTTGCTGAAATGATCCTTGGGTGGTCCCCTTTCAAAAATGTGTCCGTCAGTGCCGTCCTGTATCCAAGATGGCTGCCATGACTAAAAATAGAAATTTCTTCAAATAGCCAAAACTGCTCTATTTTAAGCCAGAAAGTGCTCAAATTTGAACTGTATAAGCATAATGATGAGCTTTTTAACATATATTACAGGATTTTTTATGAACTTTGAACTTTTGCCTATTTTGACCGATTATGCAAATTAGAAAAAAGGGGGGATGAAATTAAAAAAAATCTTCTCCTCTGAAACTACTGAGCCAATCTCAACCAAACTTTGCTGAAATGATCCTTGGGTGGTCCCCTTTCAAAATTGTGTCCGTCAGCGCCGTCCTGTATCCAAGAAGGCCGCCATGACTAAAAATAGAAATTTCTTCAAATGGCCAAAACTGCTCTATTTTAAGCCAGAAATTGCCCAAATTTGAACTGTAGAAGCATAATGATGAGCTTTTTAACATATATTACGGGATTTTTTATGAACTTTGAACTTTTGCCTATTTTGACCGATTATGCAAATTAGAAAAAAGGGGGAATGAAATTTAAAAAAAAAAATTCTCCTCTGAAACTACTGAGCCAATCTCAACCAAACTTTGCTGAAATGATCCTTGGGTGGTCCCCTTTCAAAATTGTGTCCGTCAGTGCCGTCCTGTATCCAAGATGGCCGCCATGACTAAAAATAGAAATTTCTTCAAATGGCCAAAACTGCTCTATTTTAAGCCAGAAAGTGCCCAAATTTGAACTGTATAAGCATAATGATGAGCTTTTTAACATATATTACAGGATATTTTATGAACTTTGAACTTTTGCCTATTTTGACCGATTATGCAAATTAGAAAAAAGGGGGGATGAAATTTAAAAAAATTCTTCTCCTCTAAAACTACTGAGCCAATCTCAACCAAACTTTGCTGAAATGATTCTTGGGTGGTTCTCTTCCAAAATTGTGTCCGGCATTTCAGAACACCGACCAAGATGGCCGCCACAGCCGAACTTATTTTAATATAGGACCCTATGGGAAATTCTCATAAAAATCTTCTTGTCTGAAACCATTTGCTCAATAAGAAAAACATTTTGATGAAATAGTCATTGGATGGTTCTCTTCCAAAAATGTGTCCGGCGGTTCGGTGCTTCGATCAATTTTTTTTTTTTTTTTTTTAATACTTTTCGTGTTGTATTTCAAAAACTATAAGAGATAGATGTTAAGTTTAAATTGCACCATGTCGAGATCTACCTACCCTGCAATTTTGAAGTAAATCTGATTACCCATCTTGGCGTTCTTGCCCTTTTTTCATCAAATTTTAAAAAAAAAATTAATACTTTTCGTCTTATATTTCAAAAACTATAAGAGATAAAGGTTAAGTTTAAATTGCAAAAATTTGCAGCATGTCAAGATCTTCCTACCCTGGAATTTTGAAGTAAATCCCATTACCCATTATGGAGTTATTGCCCTTTTTTCATCAAAATGTTCTCAATTTTAATACTAGCATCTTATATCTCAAAAACTATTAGAGATAGAGGGAAAGTTTAAACTGCAAAAATGTTCAGCATGTCAAGATCTACAAAAAATTTCCTGCACTTGAAAATGTGCGACAACTGTGTGAAGAGTTATTCCTCTTGAAATGCATTTTTTTGTGGACTCACTGCTTTTGGTTACTCAAATAATCAAAGGGAAGCAACTCTATTACAAAATGTGAAGTAGGAAAAGCTAAATTTTGAGAATCATTGACATATATGTTTTTTTTACAGCAATTTTTATAACTTACATTAAAGGGGGAACCCCTGCCCAAATTTTTTTGTAGAAGGGGTCTGCAATGACGAAGGCTACATTTGTTAAATTTTTTTAACAAAGTTATCAAGTTTTATTGACTGATGTTGTTATTATACCCAGGTGAGCTATACAGGCTCCTGGGAGCCTCTAGTTTTCTATGAAAAGTGGCTTATATTTGGCATTGTGGCTATGAACAGTTCTGAATGTCGACATGTCTACCTTGTTACCGGTTAATCAGAATGACAGCTAAGAAAGACAATCTAAAGGTGTGGTCACACGATACAATTTTCCAACCGATTCTACATCTGCCGCACAGGAAAGTTGAATGGCCAAGTGTTCAGACTGTCTAACTTTTCATTCGAAGTATAATTTCTTTGACCGTTATCACGATACAATTTTCATCAGACTGTCAGATGGAAATAGGACGCCAAGCGATTTTGAAACTACATTTTGACTTTCGTTTTCGCACAATGCAATTTTAGTCGAAATGAAAAATCGGACGGGAAATGGTATCATGTGTCCACACCTTTAAACACTACCTTTAAATGTCCTTGTTATATTAATAGATTCTGCCTTATATTTAATCATTGCAAGCAAATTCAAAGCCCGGTGTGTTTGTTATTAACATTTCCTAGTGTTTATTGTGCAAATTTAATGTGATATTTGATTGTCTGTGTATTTTGTGTTTCATCGTATTTGAGAATAAATATTTTGTCTTAATCATAACTTACAGTGAAACTTGTTTGTATCGAAGTCAAGTCGATAAAAACAGTACAATATCTTATACTTTATATGGTGGTCAGAGTCATTTGTGATAAATATTAGATCACATTTATTGTCTATGGCAAACGATGCATGAAAATGGTTGCATACATGCATTTTAGTTTCATTTTGTGTATTTATGTTGGTAAATTTTTTCGATCAAGAGGAAATTGAAGTAAATAAAATTGGTGTTCTTTTGTGATGCATAGATTTATTTTTGTGATGTAAATGTAGAAATCTGATAAAACATTTTTTTTCTTATTTTGGGGTGAAAACCAGATTTTTTTTACCAAAAAAGTTAGAATTTTGAGAATTACCTTTACAAAATGACTTTTATATTATTTTTTCAGGATTGTTTTCTTTTTTTCTTATACATTTAATTTGTGATTGTTGAAATGAGACAAAGCAATTTTATATAGGTAGTGGAAAATGAATTTTATTAGAGAAAACTTTTGATTTTTAAAATACATGTACAAGATCAGAATTTTATTTATTTGTACTGTTTTAGATTGAAATTTGAAAATAGATACTGTAATAAATCAACAATTTGATAGTTAATAATAATGATAAAGTCAAAACAAATGCATCATGTCTTATCATTAATTTTTCAGACTACCACAATATATTTGTGATTGTATTATGGAATGGGTCTGTCTTTGTCTGTAGACATTGGTTTTTTTCAACAAACGGATTTGACAAGCTTTTCTTCTAGATTTTTTTCTCAAAATTCTGTATGAAATTCCTTCCTGCATTATTTAAACAGATTCTACCTAGTGATGACTTTTGCTGGACAATAATCATAATCAGGCAAACCAGTACAAGAGGGGGCCGTGCTGGCTTGACTTACTGCGGTCATATCATGCTTTGCATGGCATAACTGTTTATCAGTATGATGCAATGTTCCTATATAAATTTTTTTAAATCAAAGAAACAAGTAGATAAATTTTATGTAAGACATTCAAATTTTCTTAATAAATAAACTTTTAATTTTTGGCTTTGTTTTCTGTTGAATGCCATGTTCTAAGCCCAGCACAGCAAAACAAAAATCTTCCATATTCTAATGGATACAAAAACTGTGACATAAAAAGGTAAAGTACCATACACAGATTTTTAATTATGGAAAAGGGACATATTCAACACAAACAATGTATTTGACTGCAGATTGTTAGCTAATCTATGTTGATTCGTTTGTAAGATTTGATATATCATTGTTTGACACAAACAAGTTTGACTGTATATTTGAACAAAAACGAGAAAGATAGTCTTTGTCAATTGTTAGCATCTTTAATTCAAGGCCAGTTTGAATGTTTGATGAAGTGTCAGATGGTATCCTCTTAATATTTAAACCATTTCATTAATATTAATGATATGAAACATCTAATATTATTATTATTATATTATTACAGTAAAACCTGTCTAGAGAGACCTCCATTTTATATCATCAAAATGTGGTCTTTCAAAAGAGGTCAGAAATCTATTTATAATGAAGACTTTCACAGTGATTTGAAAAATAAGAGGAAAAATGTTAAAAATCATTAAGTAGAGTATCATTATGTAGAGAGTTTTACAATTTACTAGAATGCTAGATGCAAAATAGATTGTGAAAATAATGAATTAATTAATGTTGACTTAAAATCGAGACCTTCACTTTTGTACAAAGAATTATGGGAAATTCCATATGGCGTTATAAGAGATTTATGATTATTGATGTTGGAAATTCTGGGTTTTTTTTCTCAGATGGAGCTTAGCTTGAAATGACGGTATAGAATAGGAGGAGTGAAAAAAATATTCTTATTTTGGCCGAATGAAAGATTATATTTCTTCCGTAAATAATGGGGAAAATAAATGATTTTTTCAAAATTGCTGGAAAATTAATGCCATTTCCTACATAGTTTTTAACTGACATGTTCATAATTTGATCGAATAAGCTATCCCATTGAAGACAACAACACACATGTGCAGTTGTATGCTATGGGCTGTCTCTCATGAAAAATCTCCTTTACCAAAGAATAGCGTGTCTTGTAATCTTTAATAACAATATTTATTTCAGTTCTTCATTTGAAATGCAGAACAATTACGAAGGAGTTTGGAATGATGAAGAAAGTTGTCTTGTGTGCATATATAATAAAATTATATTTATAGGAAGCTCATTTTGAAGTTAAATGTTACTATTTTAGATGATGTGTTCTTTATGTGTTTCTGTCTATGCTTAACCTTTATATATATATATTTATTCTGCGGAATAGAAATTTCGGGTTTTTAGGAGAATATCATTAAGACATTAATAAATTTTACTTGAATTGTTCAGAAGTTAAATATATCATTAATATCATTCTTGTATATATAATGTTATAATTATCATTGAATTCAAATTTAATTTGCTTTGGTTTTTTTCTGTTTTATAATGTATTTTATGAAATGTTAAATAACAGAAGAAACATACCACTAGACTTCACTTAGACATAGACTTTTAATAATTAACCTTGCGGGTTCATATCCAATAAAACCTCTTATGTTACTGTAAACATTTACAGATAAAATTATTTGTTTTAATTGTCTAATCCAATTAAAGAATATTTCACTTTTTATTTATAAAAAAAATTCTTCCTGTGTTATTGTTTGAAGATCAATAAATATGTATTAACTTTAATGGTCTTTTTTTTTGTGTTTATAGCAGGGCCAATATATAGCGATCATTGTCCCTTGCCTGTTAACATCCTCCATGTTGTTCTCACATTATTGTCAATCCACAATTTCTTCCACTGCACTTTGATTTTATTTAAAATATTCTTTCTCATAGCCTACTGATGTTCATCTCCCATTGTATATTCCATGAATTAATTGTTTTAGATTCCCCCCTCTTTGGACATTTTACATAAAAGGTCCTTTTTCAACGTCTTTCGTACATGACTTACATTTGCTAAAAGATTATTATTTTCTGTTATTAGACCTGTGCTGGCAAGAAAATCAAAAGATATTTATAGAAAAATAAAATAAAAATGGAAATGAAATGTTCACACAAAAAGTGGTATGTTTATTCTATTGTTTGACATTTTTTTTAGAGGATCAATGCTGTGCTTACTTTGTATATAACATTAACATATTAGTGTGGTTTCCTTATGTTTTACCTACATTTGATTTTAACTTGTACTGACTACTATATATTATAGGTTATCAACGATGTCAAGTCTACTATACCTGTAGCTGTTTCAATAAGAAAAAATAATGTATATTATTTTTTGGTAAATACATGTAGATCTCGTGTTTTACTCACAATGATATAAAATTTTATCAGATTTTTTTTATGCCTGTCCCTTTCAAGTCGGCTGATATATTACATTAGTTGCAATGTACAAGATTTTCATCCTGTGAAGTAAACAACAATCTGTTTCTTTAATGACCAGTTCTGTTGTCAGGTTACAGAAGGGACCACCGTGGTATTGGTGTAAATGATTGTTTTGTCTCTACATATAGGATACAACAAGCTTGACGTCCACTTATGAAGTTATATTGATATGAACTTATATGGTAAAGTTGAATAGGTGTGTGGCTTTCTCTCTTTATACCATTCAAACCATTTAATTTATGTCAGTGAAATGGTCACACAAATCTATATAGCTAATTGAAAGAAAAAAAGATGCTGTGACAGAGGTCATTTATTACGATTTTTTAACCATTTAGTGCAAAAATAATAGAAAAAAAAGATTCCTCACTTTTTAATTTAATACTAAATGTGCCATACCAGTTGAAGTCTTTTTTTTATTTCTTTTGTGATCTATTAAGTTGCTCATATGTAAATATCACAGAGTATAGTATATATATATATATATATATATAAATATAAATAAATAGAAAATATGACCTTTCTTATAAAAATTTAAAAAAAAAAGTGAAAATTGTTCTATGATTGAGGACAAAAAGGTCATATATGGTGTGCATAATGATTGAAATGCTTTGACCTTGTGTATAACAAAAATCATGTACTATCATCACATAATATTCCATTGTTAAATGTAATTTGTGGAAAATAAATTTTGTTTTGGAGAGATATTGGTTTTTTTTATATTTCTAACAGCTCGGTGAAAGAGGAGTTGAAAGGGGTTCATGATCTCATTTCTCATGTGAGGGTTTGTCATTACTTTGTGTCCGTCATCGTCTGTAAATTTAATCATTTCAATCTGTTTCTCGCAAACTACTGGCACAATTGGAACCAAACTTAATGTTACTTGGGAAGCCACATGTGTGATAGAATTGTTCCATGTTAGGAATATTCCTTATATGGTCCTCTTTGTTTGCTTTTGTTGGTTTGTTTGGTTTTTTGTTGTTTTATTTTTGGTTTGTCGATTGGAAATCCAAAATGGCTGTCACTGAAAGTTTTATTATAGGATCCTATGGGAAATTGAAATAGTCAATTCTCTCAAAAACTATAAATTTGATTGACCCCAAACTGTACATATATAATCATTGGACAGTCATGTAGACAATTTGAATTTTGTTGTGTCTATCCGACAACCAAGATGTCTGCCACCACAGGGCAAATTTAGCATGGCCCGGTATGTGAAAAATGTTTGAAATTAATATCTTAAATCTCCAAACCATTTGACAGCAAAAGTGTCTGGAATATTCCAAATTGGTATTTGCTGCACAGCATTGAGAAATAAGATCACAGACTGGTTGACTTGGAATATAATGCGTCCAAGTGGGGTGACATGTCAGCCTGTGAATTGTAAGTTGTTGGGATAAGTTACAAGTCTGTTCTCATAATCTATGTAGGACAACATTGATCTTGTAGCTATCAGAACAGGTTTATTGAGAATGAAACGGTCCACTTGCATCATCATCTCCAAAGCAACATAATACGAGTGAGACTACACGAGCAAGTAAAGATACCTTGCGCATTTTAAACATCAATTTCCAAAGCATCAGAAATAAGAAAGCTCTCCTGCACAATCTTGTCGAAACTACTGAAACCGATATTATCATTGGCACAGAAACTTGGTATCTTCTGAGATCATACCAACAGATCAGTATAATATATTCAGAAATGGCCGAGAAGGATCCAAAGGAGGTGGTGTCCTCATTGCGGTCCACAATAGTATCATTTGCTCAGAACTTTTCAAGAGTAACAACACAGAACTTATAGCTGCAAAAATCCACCACAACCAGAGATCTATAATTCTATCTGCATTTTATAGACCACCATCCTTGCAGGATATGACGTATACAGAGAAGATCCGCAATGACTTTGTCCATTTAAAGACACTAGCTAAACACAACCAGGGGCGGATCCAGGATTTCAAGTTAGGGGGGGAGCGCACTTAAAAAAATTGCGCCGAGCAGAGGGAGGCGCGAAAATTGTTGGGGTATTTCGTGTGAAAAATCACAATTTTACGCCAAAAAATCATATTTTTCCAATTTTAGGGGGGGGGGGAGCGTGCGAAATTTTGGGGGTATTTCATGTGAAAAATTACGATTTTACGCCAAAAAAATCATATTTTTACCAATTTTAGGGGGGGGGGGGCGCGCGCCGGGTGCGGCCCCCCCCCCCCTGAATCCGCCCCTGACAACAGCTTATGGATAGCAGGTGACTTTAACTTACCTGATATTAACTGGAATAAAATGACTATTGAAGGTTCAACATATCCAAACCACAGAAAAAAGTCCTTCATCGATATAGTATAAGACTTATGTATGGAACAAATAGTGGATTTCCCCACTCGACTTGACAAGGTAGCAGGTCAAATCCAATCGTAACTACTCGGCCATTCTCGCTACCCTGCAAATATTTGCAGGGTAGTGGTAGCGAGAATGGTCGAGTAGTTACGATTGGGTCAAATCGGCCCCAAACCAAATCGGCCCAAAGTCAAATCGGCCCCAAGTCAAATCGACCCTAGTCAAATCGGCCCCAAGTCAAATCGGCCCAAGTCAAATCGGCCCCATTTTTGTTGTTTACTATTGTCAACATGCAAAGTTAAATAGTTTGAACACTATTTAGCAAAAATGTTTTGTACCAGTAAATGTTTACCATTGATACGAAAATAAACTGAATATAAACGTTTGACTATATCTAGCCATGCTTAAATATTTTTTTTTTTTTTTTTTTTTTTCGGACGCACCTAGCCCCTGTGTGTCTGCATATATATGATGCACATTTCCCCCATCAGTCCATGAACATTGTCCATGAGGAGGACTTTAATTTCATTTTGTTTAATCATTTCCAGTCTAAATGTCCTTTAGGCACCGACCCTTGATGACCTCTGTATATGAATGGTTTATTTCTATTTCGGTGTTCAGAAGAAGTTAATAACTTGTTAAATATCTACAAATGATATATACAGGTATTTAGTTTTTTTGGGGTTTTTTTTTTGTAATTGTCCAGTGGACTCTTCCAAATACTAGACTCATCAGAGACATAGATATGTTTAGTAATCACTTAATTATGCCATAAATTAATCATTAATTAATTTTTTTTATCCTTACAAAAGAATCCGCTCACCAATAAGATTTAAATTTTACATCTTTTAACTAAAAATATTAATTTATATTAATAAATAATTTTTATTTATTTATTCTTTTTTTATTTTTATTTTTTTGGGCCGATATGACTTTCATTTTGAGGCCGATTTGACTGGAAATCCTTGACAACACCCTAGATCTTGTCTTCACCACCCACAGATCACTGGTAAATAAATGTAAACCTCTGCCAGGAATAAGTGATCATGACATTGTCTTAGTTGACACCAACATCAAAATCAACAGAACCAAACAAACAAAACGTAAAATATATTTATGGAAATCAACAAATATGGATGAACTACGTACAGAAGTACAAACAAAATTGAATGATTTCATGGCAGTATCTTTCCTCACAATTGACAACATGTGGACTGCATTTAAAGACATCCTTCTGAATGCTATGGAGAAACATGTTCCATCCAAGCTATCTAGATCAAAACAAACTTGCCCCTGTATCACAACTGAAGGAAAATTATTAACAAAAAGAACAAAGCTGGAAGGAAAGCTCGGAGAAACAACAACCAGAAAGACAGAGATCGGTTCCGAAAACTCAAGCTGAAGCCCAAAAAGCTGCTAGGAAAGCATATAACAACTATATACATGATATTATTAGTCCAGATCAAACAGGAAACCCCAAGAGATTTTGGTCCTTCATAAAGGCTAAGAAACAAGAAAATTCTGGTCTTGCTCCTCCGAGGGGAAATGATGGAATGTTGCATAGCGCTGGTAACAACAAAGCGGAAATACTTAATGCACAGTTCAAATCAGCATATACACAGGAAGACTTAACCAATTTACCTGACGTCAGGAGAAATACCATCCCAAAACTTCCAGAACTCAGAGTTATGGAAAAAGGCGTCTTAAAACTATTACAGAACTTTGAAAGTTCACAAAGCAGCTGGACCAGACACCATCTCGCCAAGATTACTAAATAGCTTAGCCAGTGTCATTACGCCAACTATTACAAGGATATTCCAGACATCACTTGACGAGGGGACTGTCCCCAAGGACTGGAGGAAAGCTAACATCGTTCCTATTTTCAAAAAGGGTGATAAGTCTAAACCAGCAAATTACAGACCAGTTTCACTTACAGCAATATGCAGTAAAACTCTTGAGCATATTATCTACAGTAACATCATGAATCATCTTTCACAAAACAACTTATTATCGGACAACCAACATGGATTTAGAGCCCGTCGATCTTGTGAAACCCAACTCATAACAAATGTACAAGAGCTAGCAAAGAACATGTCTAGTGGAAAACAGATAGATGCCATCCTTGACTTTTCGAAAGCCTTTGACAAGGTTCCACATAGACGACTACTAATGAAACTTGACCACTATGGCATTCGTGGTACAACACTGAAATGGATACAAGACTTTCTTATAGTACGTACTCAACAGGTGCTACTAGACGGCACACACTCTTCCACCTGTGATATATACTCTGGGGTGCCCCAGGGTACTGTACTCGGACCACTGTTGTTTTTCATATTCATCAATTACTTGCCCGAATATGTCACATCAAATGCACGACTATTCGCTGATGATTGCCTCCTCTATCGTGTGATTAACAACAACAATGACCAGCATCAATTACAAAACGACCAACAACAACTAAATATATGGGAGAAAAAATGGCAGATGCAGTTCAATGCAGATGAATGTTTCACCATCCACTTAACCAAAAAGAGGAAAACAGCTGAATTTAACTACACTCTACACAACCACATACTAGAGGTTACCAAAGACTGCAAATACCTTGGAGTTACATTCAGCTCAGACTTAAGCTGGAACAGCCACATTAACAACATATCAGCTAAAGCCAACCGCACCATTGGTTTCCTAAGGCGCAATATACATTCCTGCCCAAAAGAAGTGAAAGCAGCCGCATACACAACTTTGGTACGACCACCTATTGAATATGCAAGCACATTGTGGGACCCTTATACCCGGAACAACATACACCAACTAGAGGCAATACAAAAGAGAGCTGCAAGATTTGTATATAACAACTTTTATGATAGAGAACCTGGAGTAGTAACATCAATGATATCAAGGTTACAGTGGGAGTCACTAGAACAACGAAGACCAAAGCAAGAGCCACAATCATGTACAAAATAGTTAACAACTTAGTTGATGTCCATGCGGAACACATTCTCACACCATCAGACAACAGAACCAGAGGTAATGCAGCCTACAGAACACTGTATACACATGCTGATGTATATCGATATTCTTTCGTCCCGCGTACCATCATCACCTGGAACACCATACCACCAACTCTACGTCAAGTCAACAGTAACACCATTGACCAGTTACAGGCAGGGTTAGGGTCCATCACCCTACCAGTGCTATCCCAGATGTAAATACGTTCATTCCGTTTTTAACTGTATATACGATTTGCTTTTAGCTGTACAGAAGGGACATGCGCGGAGAGTCAACACTCAATATAGAGTATTCTCTTGACGGGAAGAAGAAGAAACATCCTTAGTTCGTAACATACCAAACCCTATATTAAACATGTGTATTAATTCTGCTGTTAATTATGAACAACTCTTTGGTAAAGTGAAGAATACAACCATGATACTGGTACTACCAGTATTATATACAATACTAGTACATATTTTCATACCAGTATTGTATGGACACAATATTAGGGAACGACCATTTAACTTGAAGGGGGGGGGGGGGGGGGGAGGGGTTATGGTTTTTTTTCTAAAAAAAATATTATGATTCCCAATGTTGCTGGTAAAAATATTCTGATTTTGGTGGAAGAAAAAAAATAATCTGATTCAGAGTTTTTGTCTTATAACGTAATGTTGAATTCTGGAAAAAAAATTCGCGCTTTGCGCGACAAAAAAATAAATATTCTAACTCTCGTGTTGTCCGAAAAAAAAATTCTGAACGAAACAAAAAGCCATAACCCCCCTGCAAGTTAAATGGTCGGTCCCTTAGTAATTCCAGTATTTCAAACAATCCAGCACGAAATAAATGTCCAAATTGCATATTTTAATTCCCGGGTTTAATTGTAGGTATTTGTAAACATTACTAATCATGTGATATATATATGGGTTACTGGAGGTAGTAAGAAGACCTGTCCTTTCTGTGTAGTTGTCATCTAGTTGTGCAGTTGAATACATGTAGCTGACCTTGCATCTTCAACTGATCAATGCTAGTACAATGCAAATTAGATACCTCGTGGTGACTGTGAGCTGTAGAAAAGCCTGTGTTATCTTTCATATTCAAATACATCTAATTCCATTCTTTATATGAACAAGTCTAGCTACCATCTTCCACATTAAACTAAATCCAGCTCTCAATAAGTTCTATTATTCCACTCTATAATATTTATTCTACTTGTATAGAAATTCAAATGATTATAGATTGTACAAAATTTCGAAATTCGAGGTTTGAACTTGATGATATTGCAGAGCAACAAATGGAACAGAACTCAAGAATAATGTGCTACGCCTTGCACTGCATAAGATCAACGTCAATCACTTGCCACAGGAGAAAGTCAGACAAGAGGAAATAGTAACTGTTATAAAATCATGGGTAGGGAGGGGGGAATGTTGACTCGGTGTTATTAGAAATATGTAGTGTGAATGACATTTCCATGAATGTAGATAGATATGTACATATATGTTCACGGTGATGGATTCCTAGGATGTACATAGTTAAAATCTGCATTAAAATGGTACTGATCACCCAATGGTGGAGGACAGATGATAGGGATTATGGTGACTGGTGATGGCTATATCCTACACTCATAGTGAGGTTGTCCTGAAGGACGGTTAAAGATTCAACGGTAAGGTAAGCGGTAATTGGTCGAAACAATCCCACGTGACATTTATCAAAACATTGTATTTCCCTCTCAACAACATCGTATTTCCCTCCCAATAATATCGTACTTCCCTTATTCGAAATTCTCAAGATTTAACTGTGACGGAATATGTCAAACAACTATGTTAACAGATAATCCTTGTATTTTTATTAATTTTTTTAACATTTGCTATGGTTTTTCTTTTCATCAGGTTAATCAATAGATTTATAAATAATGTTAAAGTCAATGTTTTCTTAGACTTCCTGGTACAAGAAATGTACTTTAAAATCTTGTTGTCCTTTGTTATATTTTCTTGCTTCTTTTTAATTACCGGTTTCTTCTCTGTAACGTTGTATATGGTTTATGAGAATAAAGATTGGTAAGTTAACCTTCTTGAGGATTGTGATATGCATTGCATAATATCAGGAAATAGCCCATGACTGTTGACACTCCCGTAAGATTCATTCGATTTTTAGCTATCAATATAGGAGGAAAAATCGGACAGCTTACCGTTAGAAGGACTTCGTCCTTTAATATCTACTGAAAACTCGAACTGTTCAAATTAAAAGTACAGTGTGTTGTTGTTCTGAGGATTGTTGGAGTAGTGTTTGTATTGTGACGTTTTATGCTGTCTGTCTGCTATTTCTGTTGATCTTATTATTCTTAATCACTCAAACGTTTTAACTTGATAGCACGAAGTTATGATTTGAAGATTTCTTTGAAATAAAAAAATAAACATGACCATTAAGATGCATTCTATGCTAGCAATTGCATTCATGTCATTAGCCTTAAACAAGAAGTGTGTAGGCTACTAGTGTGGTTTTTCTTCCGGTAAGAAGAACTGTGATACTGGTGATAATGTATGTTGAGACCTTCAAAACTGATGGTATTGTTTTCATTGGTAACGCCATGTATAAGTAGTATATCAGCACGGTTCAAGCCATATTTCGGGGGGATCGGACCATTGCGCATGACCGGAAGTGACGTCACCAGAAGCGGCTGTGATCGGAAGTGACGTCATGGAAGTATGTTCTGCACATGCCCGGATTTTCCCCGCGTTTTTTTCTTACTATAGTAGTAGCTATACCATTGTGCATGACCGACATGGCTACGGATGTGACGTGACTGGAAGTATGTTCTGCGCATGCCCGGAAGTGAGGGTTCCCGCTCGTTTTTCCGGGTTTTTCGAGGTTTTTCGTTATGTTGTGTAGTACTCCTAGGGTGCTTTCTATCACGTCCGCGTTCTCACTGTGGTATTTCTACTAAGAGTCAAATGAATGAAATGGCACATTTGATCCCCCAAGTCTCCCAATAGAAGGTCACTCTGCATTTGTCCAGGCTTGTGACTGGCTCTATATAGAGGCTGCATTAACTTTTTTTTTCTCTTATTTTTATTATTTATTATTTTTTATTTTATTTTTTTTCATAGCACATGTTTAACAAGTAACAACACAAATTTCTGTACAATGTCCGTCGCTTCCACGGGATTTTCTAAGAGCCTGGTGACGTCTGTCATGCTATGTCCTGCACATCGATGAATGAGGTAAAAGATGCAATGATGTCCGCACACGGTAGATCCTTCTTCTTGTACTGGAACGGTATTGTAAGTCCAATGAAGGCAATGTTTGTTCATGAAATTGACATAAGCGGATTCGTGCGGTGGACGTCCGGTTGGATCGTAGTATTCCCCTCGTGAGTTGGCGTCGATGTATATAGCGACCCAGTGTTGTCCCATTCGATTGGTCTGGATCCGTATTTCCCACAAGGGCCGAAGGTACGTTTAATAGTCTGGGTAATCTGTTTCTGGCATAGACTCCCTTAAACACAGGTCTGGAGTGGGGATGTTTTTTCAATAGAGTGTCAATCTCTAGCGTATTCATTGTGCACTGTAGTCAAACAAGACTTGTCTGTTTCTATCGATTTCGATCACGTTGTCAAATTCTGCATACAGGACGACGTTGATGGTCCCTGCTAGAGCTTCGGCGAAATGAATCTCCACGGTTCATTCAACCTATGCCAACATTTTAAAAAATATATATAAAAAGGTAAGAAAGATTGTTGGCATAGGTTGAATAGGTTAATTATTATATAAACATGACTAGTCATGTTTAATTAGTGTAAAATCGGGGGAGATGTCAATGTACTCCAAGTCCACAATTAATTTTTAATGAAATTATGATAATTCTAAATTTATAAATAAATATTATTAAAAACTTGAATTTAGATTTTTTTAAAATTGCTTAATTGCATGAGTATCATATAATATTTTAAATTCATACATTTTAGAAAGATTGTTTATTTAAATTATTCTAAAATTTTATATTTTCATCTTTTTTATTTACAGATCTTTGTGTAATTTTACCAGATTTTTATTTTATATATAACTTTTTACAAAAGTTTAATTTTTTTCTTTTAAAGTTAGAAAATTTTAACAGACTTATTCTTATATCTTTAGATTGTTTTTTGTTTTTGTTTTTTTAATAATTGTTTATTTAAATTATTCAAAAATTTTATATTTTTATCTTTTTTATTTACAGATTTTTGTGTAATTTTTTACCAGAATTTTTTTTTAACAAAGTTTAATTATTTTTTTTTCAAGTTATTACATTTTAACAGACTTATTCTTATATTCTTAGATTGTTTTTTGGTTTTTTTTGGTTTTTTTTAAATAATAAATTTCACTTTTGAGACCTGCATTTCAAAATTTACTTACCTGTAAATGTCATTAATTGCTATATAAACACCTGTAATATAATGTTTGTTGGCATACCTTGAATATGATATTTCAAAATGTTGGCATAGGTTGAAGACACTGCTGAGTAATGTTTATATGTAAGCTCTGTAAGGTCGGCGGAAAAACCAGTTTTTCGTTGAGGCTAACACTGACATCTCTAAAGAGGGAATGCATCCATAAGTTGACAGATCCAACGTCTGCTCGGCAGAATCGTAGTCATCCACGATCTTTGCTTCCACAAACAGGTAAGTATTAGCCAAGTCGATGTAGTGGTCTCCTGCACAATCTTGTCGAAACTACTGAAACCGATATTATCATTGGCACAGAAACTTGGTGCAACAATTCGATCCATTCTTCTGAGATCATACCAACAGATCAGTATAATATATTTAGAAATGGCCGAGAAGGATCCAAAGGAGGTGGTGTCCTCATTGCGGTCCACAATAGTATCATTTGCTCAGAACTTTTCAAGAGTAACAACACAGAACTTATAGCTGCAAAAATCCACCACAACCAGAGAGATCTATAATTCTATCTGCATTTTATAGACCACCATCCTTGCAGGATATGACGTATACAGAGAAGATCCGCAATGACTTTGTCCATTTAAAGACACTAGCTAAACACAACCAGGGGCGGATCCAGGATTTCAAGTTAGGGGGGGGGGCGCACTTAAAAAAATTGCGCCGAGCAGAGGGAGGCGCGAAAAATTTTGGGGTATTTCGTGTGAAAAATCACAATTTTACGCCAAAAAATCATATTTTTCCAATTTTAGGGGGGGGGGGAGCGTGCGAAATTTTGGGGGTATTTCATGTGAAAAATCACGATTTTACGCCAAAAAAATCATATTTTTACCAATTTTAGGGGGGGCGCGCGCCGGGTGCGCCCCCCCCCCCCCCTGAATCCGCCCCTGACAACAGCTTATGGATAGCAGGTGACTTTAACTTACCTGATATTAACTGGAATAAAATGACTATTGAAGGTTCAACATATCCAAACCACAGAAACAAGTCCTTCATCGATATAGTATAAGACTTATGTATGGAACAAATAGTGGATTTCCCCACTCGACTTGACAAGGAAGCAGGTCAAATCCAATCGTAACTACTCGGCCATTCTCGCTACCCTGCAAATATTTGCAGGGTAGTGGTAGCGAGAATGGTCGAGTAGTTACGATTGGGTCAAATCGGCCCCAAACCAAATCGGCCCAAAGTCAAATCGGCCCCAAGTCAAATCGGCCCTAGTCAAATCGGCCCCAAGTCAAATCGGCCCAAGTCAAATCGGCCCCATTTTTGTTGTTTACTATTGTCAACATGCAAAGTTAAATAGTTTGAACACTATTTAGCAAAAATGTTTTGTACCAGTAAATGTTTACCATTGATACGAAAATAAACTGAATATAAACGTCTGACTATATCTAGCCATGCTTAAATATTTTTTTTTTTTTTTTTTTTTCGGACGCACCTAGCCCCTGTGTGTCTGCATATATATGATGCACATTTCCTCCATCAGTCCATGAACATTGTCCATGAGGAGGACTTTAATTTCATTTTGTTTAATCATTTCCAGTCTAAATGTCCTTTAGGCACCGACCCTTGATGACCTCTGTATATGAATGGTTTATTTCTATTTCGGTGTTCAGAAGAAGTTAATAACTTGTTAAATATCTACAAATGATATATACAGGTATTTAGTTTTTTTGGGTTTTTTTTTTTGTAATTGTCCAGTGGACTCTTCCAAATACTAGACTCATCAGAGACATAGATATGTTTAGTAATCACTTAATTATGCCATAAATTAATCATTAATTAATTTTTTTTATCCTTACAAAAGAATCCGCTCACCAATAAGATTTAAATTTTACATCTTTTAACTAAAAATATTAATTTATATTAATAAATAATTTTTATTTATTTATTCTTTTTTTATTTTTATTTTTTTGGGCCGATATGACTTTCATTTTGAGGCCGATTTGACTGGAAATCCTTGACAACACCCTAGATCTTGTCTTCACCACCCACAGATCACTGGTAAATAAATGTAAACCTCTGCCAGGAATAAGTGATCATGACATTGTCTTAGTTGACACCAACATCAAAATCAACAGAACCAAACAAACAAAACGTAAAATATATTTATGGAAATCAACAAATATGGATGAACTACGTACAGAAGTACAAACAAAATTGAATGATTTCATGGCAGTATCTTTCCTCACAATTGACAACATGTGGACTGCATTTAAAGACATCCTTCTGAATGCTATGGAGAAACATGTTCCATCCAAGCTATCTAGATCAAAACAAACTTGCCCCTGTATCACAACTGAAGGAAAATTATTAACAAAAAGAACAAAGCTGGAAGGAAAGCTCGGAGAAACAACAACCAGAAAGACAGAGATCGGTTCCGAAAACTCAAGCTGAAGCCCAAAAAGCTGCTAGGAAAGCATATAACAACTATATACATGATATTATTAGTCCAGATCAAACAGGAAACCCCAAGAGATTTTGGTCCTTCATAAAGGCTAAGAAACAAGAAAATTCTGGTCTTGCTCCTCCGAGGGGAAATGATGGAATGTTGCATAGCGCTGGTAACAACAAAGCGGAAATACTTAATGCACAGTTCAAATCAGCATATACACAGGAAGACTTAACCAATTTACCTGACGTCAGGAGAAATACCATCCCAAAACTTCCAGAACTCAGAGTTATGGAAAAAGGCGTCTTAAAACTATTACAGAACTTTGAAAGTTCACAAAGCAGCTGGACCAGACACCATCTCGCCAAGATTACTAAATAGCTTAGCCAGTGTCATTACGCCAACTATTACAAGGATATTCCAGACATCACTTGACGAGGGGACTGTCCCCAAGGACTGGAGGAAAGCTAACATCGTTCCTATTTTCAAAAAGGGTGATAAGTCTAAACCAGCAAATTACAGACCAGTTTCACTTACAGCAATATGCAGTAAAACTCTTGAGCATATTATCTACAGTAACATCATGAATCATCTTTCACAAAACAACTTATTATCGGACAACCAACATGGATTTAGAGCCCGTCGATCTTGTGAAACCCAACTCATAACAAATGTACAAGAGCTAGCAAAGAACATGTCTAGTGGAAAACAGATAGATGCCATCCTTGACTTTTCGAAAGCCTTTGACAAGGTTCCACATAGACGACTACTAATGAAACTTGACCACTATGGCATTCGTGGTACAACACTGAAATGGATACAAGACTTTCTTATAGTACGTACTCAACAGGTGCTACTAGACGGCACACACTCTTCCACCTGTGATATATACTCTGGGGTGCCCCAGGGTACTGTACTCGGACCACTGTTGTTTTTCATATTCATCAATTACTTGCCCGAATATGTCACATCAAATGCACGACTATTCGCTGATGATTGCCTCCTCTATCGTGTGATTAACAACAACAATGACCAGCATCAATTACAAAACGACCAACAACAACTAAATATATGGGAGAAAAAATGGCAGATGCAGTTCAATGCAGATGAATGTTTCACCATCCACTTAACCAAAAAGAGGAAAACAGCTGAATTTAACTACACTCTACACAACCACATACTAGAGGTTACCAAAGACTGCAAATACCTTGGAGTTACATTCAGCTCAGACTTAAGCTGGAACAGCCACATTAACAACATATCAGCTAAAGCCAACCGCACCATTGGTTTCCTAAGGCGCAATATACATTCCTGCCCAAAAGAAGTGAAAGCAGCCGCATACACAACTTTGGTACGACCACCTATTGAATATGCAAGCACATTGTGGGACCCTTATACCCGGAACAACATACACCAACTAGAGGCAATACAAAAGAGAGCTGCAAGATTTGTATATAACAACTTTTATGATAGAGAACCTGGAGTAGTAACATCAATGATATCAAGGTTACAGTGGGAGTCACTAGAACAACGAAGACCAAAGCAAGAGCCACAATCATGTACAAAATAGTTAACAACTTAGTTGATGTCCATGCGGAACACATTCTCACACCATCAGACAACAGAACCAGAGGTAATGCAGCCTACAGAACACTGTATACACATGCTGATGTATATCGATATTCTTTCGTCCCGCGTACCATCATCACCTGGAACACCATACCACCAACTCTACGTCAAGTCAACAGTAACACCATTGACCAGTTACAGGCAGGGTTAGGGTCCATCACCCTACCAGTGCTATCCCAGATGTAAATACGTTCATTCCGTTTTTAACTGTATATACGATTTGCTTTTAGCTGTACAGAAGGGACATGCGCGGAGAGTCAACACTCAATATAGAGTATTCTCTTGACGGGAAGAAGAAGAAACATCCTTAGTTCGTAACATACCAAACCCTATATTAAACATGTGTATTAATTCTGCTGTTAATTATGAACAACTCTTTGGTAAAGTGAAGAATACAACCATGATACTGGTACTACCAGTATTATATACAATACTAGTACATATTTTCATACCAGTATTGTATGGACACAATATTAGGGAACGACCATTTAACTTGAAGGGGGGGGGGGGGGGGGGGGGAGGGGTTATGGTTTTTTTTCTAAAAAAAATATTATGATTCCCAATGTTGCTGGTAAAAATATTCTGATTTTGGTGGAAGAAAAAAAATAATCTGATTCAGAGTTTTTGTCTTATAACGTAATGTTGAATTCTGGAAAAAAAATTCGCGCTTTGCGCGACAAAAAAATAAATATTCTAACTCTCGTGTTGTCCGAAAAAAAAATTCTGAACGAAACAAAAAGCCATAACCCCCCTGCAAGTTAAATGGTCGGTCCCTTAGTAATTCCAGTATTTCAAACAATCCAGCACGAAATAAATGTCCAAATTGCATATTTTAATTCCCGGGTTTAATTGTAGGTATTTGTAAACATTACTAATCATGTGATATATATATGGGTTACTGGAGGTAGTAAGAAGACCTGTCCTTTCTGTGTAGTTGTCATCTAGTTGTGCAGTTGAATACATGTAGCTGACCTTGCATCTTCAACTGATCAATGCTAGTACAATGCAAATTAGATACCTCGTGGTGACTGTGAGCTGTAGAAAAGCCTGTGTTATCTTTCATATTCAAATACATCTAATTCCATTCTTTATATGAACAAGTCTAGCTACCATCTTCCACATTAAACTAAATCCAGCTCTCAATAAGTTCTATTATTCCACTCTATAATATTTATTCTACTTGTATAGAAATTCAAATGATTATAGATTGTACAAAATTTCGAAATTCGAGGTTTGAACTTGATGATATTGCAGAGCAACAAATGGAACAGAACTCAAGAATAATGTGCTACGCCTTGCACTGCATAAGATCAACGTCAATCACTTGCCACAGGAGAAAGTCAGACAAGAGGAAATAGTAACTGTTATAAAATCATGGGTAGGGAGGGGGGAATGTTGACTCGGTGTTATTAGAAATATGTAGTGTGAATGACATTTCCATGAATGTAGATAGATATGTACATATATGTTCACGGTGATGGATTCCTAGGATGTACATAGTTAAAATCTGCATTAAAATGGTACTGATCACCCAATGGTGGAGGACAGATGATAGGGATTATGGTGACTGGTGATGGCTATATCCTACACTCATAGTGAGGTTGTCCTGAAGGACGGTTAAAGATTCAACGGTAAGGTAAGCGGTAATTGGTCGAAACAATCCCACGTGACATTTATCAAAACATTGTATTTCCCTCTCAACAACATCGTATTTCCCTCCCAATAATATCGTACTTCCCTTATTCGAAATTCTCAAGATTTAACTGTGACGGAATATGTCAAACAACTATGTTAACAGATAATCCTTGTATTTTTATTAATTTTTTTAACATTTGCTATGGTTTTTCTTTTCATCAGGTTAATCAATAGATTTATAAATAATGTTAAAGTCAATGTTTTCTTAGACTTCCTGGTACAAGGAATGTACTTTAAAATCTTGTTGTCCTTTGTTATATTTTCTTGCTTCTTTTTAATTACCGGTTTCTTCTCTGTAACGTTGTATATGGTTTATGAGAATAAAGATTGGTAAGTTAACCTTCTTGAGGATTGTGATATGCATTGCATAATATCAGGAAATAGCCCATGACTGTTGACACTCCCGTAAGATTCATTCGATTTTTAGCTATCAATATAGGAGGAAAAATCGGACAGCTTACCGTTAGAAGGACTTCGTCCTTTAATATCTACTGAAAACTCGAACTGTTCAAATTAAAAGTACAGTGTGTTGTTGTTCTGAGGATTGTTGGAGTAGTGTTTGTATTGTGACGTTTTATGCTGTCTGTCTGCTATTTCTGTTGATCTTATTATTCTTAATCACTCAAACGTTTTAACTTGATAGCACGAAGTTATGATTTGAAGATTTCTTTGAAATAAAAAAATAAACATGACCATTAAGATGCATTCTATGCTAGCAATTGCATTCATGTCATTAGCCTTAAACAAGAAGTGTGTAGGCTACTAGTGTGGTTTTTCTTCCGGTAAGAAGAACTGTGATACTGGTGATAATGTATGTTGAGACCTTCAAAACTGATGGTATTGTTTTCATTGGTAACGCCATGTATAAGTAGTATATCAGCACGGTTCAAGCCATATTTCGGGGGGATCGGACCATTGCGCATGACCGGAAGTGACGTCACCAGAAGCGGCTGTGATCGGAAGTGACGTCATGGAAGTATGTTCTGCACATGCCCGGATTTTCCCCGCGTTTTTTTCTTACTATAGTAGTAGCTATACCATTGTGCATGACCGACATGGCTACGGATGTGACGTGACTGGAAGTATGTTCTGCGCATGCCCGGAAGTGAGGGTTCCCGCTCGTTTTTCCGGGTTTTTCGAGGTTTTTCGTTATGTTGTGTAGTACTCCTAGGGTGCTTTCTATCACGTCCGCGTTCTCACTGTGGTATTTCTACTAAGAGTCAAATGAATGAAATGGCACATTTGATCCCCCAAGTCTCCCAATAGAAGGTCACTCTGCATTTGTCCAGGCTTGTGACTGGCTCTATATAGAGGCTGCATTAACTTTTTTTTTCTCTTATTTTTATTATTTATTATTTTTTATTTTATTTTTTTTCATAGCACATGTTTAACAAGTAACAACACAAATTTCTGTACAATGTCCGTCGCTTCCACGGGATTTTCTAAGAGCCTGGTGACGTCTGTCATGCTATGTCCTGCACATCGATGAATGAGGTAAAAGATGCAATGATGTCCGCACACGGTAGATCCTTCTTCTTGTACTGGAACGGTATTGTAAGTCCAATGAAGGCAATGTTTGTTCATGAAATTGACATAAGCGGATTCGTGCGGTGGACGTCCGGTTGGATCGTAGTATTCCCCTCGTGAGTTGGCGTCGATGTATATAGCGACCCAGTGTTGTCCCATTCGATTGGTCTGGATCCGTATTTCCCACAAGGGCCGAAGGTACGTTTAATAGTCTGGGTAATCTGTTTCTGGCATAGACTCCCTTAAACACAGGTCTGGAGTGGGGATGTTTTTTCAATAGAGTGTCAATCTCTAGCGTATTCATTGTGCACTGTAGTCAAACAAGACTTGTCTGTTTCTATCGATTTCGATCACGTTGTCAAATTCTGCATACAGGACGACGTTGATGGTCCCTGCTAGAGCTTCGGCGAAATGAATCTCCACGGTTCATTCAACCTATGCCAACATTTTAAAAAATATATATAAAAAGGTAAGAAAGATTGTTGGCATAGGTTGAATAGGTTAATTATTATATAAACATGACTAGTCATGTTTAATTAGTGTAAAATCGGGGGAGATGTCAATGTACTCCAAGTCCACAATTAATTTTTAATGAAATTATGATAATTCTAAATTTATAAATAAATATTATTAAAAACTTGAATTTAGATTTTTTTTAAATTGCTTAATTGCATGAGTATCATATAATATTTTAAATTCATACATTTTAGAAAGATTGTTTATTTAAATTATTCTAAAATTTTATATTTTCATCTTTTTTATTTACAGATCTTTGTGTAATTTTACCAGATTTTTATTTTATATATAACTTTTTACAAAAGTTTAATTTTTTTCTTTTAAAGTTAGAAAATTTTAACAGACTTATTCTTATATCTTTAGATTGTTTTTTGTTTTTGTTTTTTTAATAATTGTTTATTTAAATTATTCAAAAATTTTATATTTTTATCTTTTTTATTTACAGATTTTTGTGTAATTTTTTACCAGAATTTTTTTTTAACAAAGTTTAATTATTTTTTTTTCAAGTTATTACATTTTAACAGACTTATTCTTATATTCTTAGATTGTTTTTTGGTTTTTTTTGGTTTTTTTTAAATAATAAATTTCACTTTTGAGACCTGCATTTCAAAATTTACTTACCTGTAAATGTCATTAATTGCTATATAAACACCTGTAATATAATGTTTGTTGGCATACCTTGAATATGATATTTCAAAATGTTGGCATAGGTTGAAGACACTGCTGAGTAATGTTTATATGTAAGCTCTGTAAGGTCGGCGGAAAAACCAGTTTTTCGTTGAGGCTAACACTGACATCTCTAAAGAGGGAATGCATCCATAAGTTGACAGATCCAACGTCTGCTCGGCAGAATCGTAGTCATCCACGATCTTTGCTTCCACAAACAGGTAAGTATTAGCCAAGTCGATGTAGTGGTCTCCTGCACAATCTTGTCGAAACTACTGAAACCGATATTATCATTGGCACAGAAACTTGGTGCAACAATTCGATCCATTCTTCTGAGATCATACCAACAGATCAGTATAATATATTTAGAAATGGCCGAGAAGGATCCAAAGGAGGTGGTGTCCTCATTGCGGTCCACAATAGTATCATTTGCTCAGAACTTTTCAAGAGTAACAACACAGAACTTATAGCTGCAAAAATCCACCACAACCAGAGAGATCTATAATTCTATCTGCATTTTATAGACCACCATCCTTGCAGGATATGACGTATACAGAGAAGATCCGCAATGACTTTGTCCATTTAAAGACACTAGCTAAACACAACCAGGGGCGGATCCAGGATTTCAAGTTAGGGGGGGGGGCGCACTTAAAAAAATTGCGCCGAGCAGAGGGAGGCGCGAAAAATTTTGGGGTATTTCGTGTGAAAAATCACAATTTTACGCCAAAAAATCATATTTTTCCAATTTTAGGGGGGGGGGGAGCGTGCGAAATTTTGGGGGTATTTCATGTGAAAAATCACGATTTTACGCCAAAAAAATCATATTTTTACCAATTTTAGGGGGGGGCGCGCGCCGGGTGCGCCCCCCCCCCCCCCTGAATCCGCCCCTGACAACAGCTTATGGATAGCAGGTGACTTTAACTTACCTGATATTAACTGGAATAAAATGACTATTGAAGGTTCAACATATCCAAACCACAGAAACAAGTCCTTCATCGATATAGTATAAGACTTATGTATGGAACAAATAGTGGATTTCCCCACTCGACTTGACAAGGAAGCAGGTCAAATCCAATCGTAACTACTCGGCCATTCTCGCTACCCTGCAAATATTTGCAGGGTAGTGGTAGCGAGAATGGTCGAGTAGTTACGATTGGGTCAAATCGGCCCCAAACCAAATCGGCCCAAAGTCAAATCGGCCCCAAGTCAAATCGACCCTAGTCAAATCGGCCCCAAGTCAAATCGGCCCAAGTCAAATCGGCCCCATTTTTGTTGTTTACTATTGTCAACATGCAAAGTTAAATAGTTTGAACACTATTTAGCAAAAATGTTTTGTACCAGTAAATGTTTACCATTGATACGAAAATAAACTGAATATAAACGTTTGACTATATCTAGCCATGCTTAAATATTTTTTTTTTTTTTTTTTTTTTTCGGACGCACCTAGCCCCTGTGTGTCTGCATATATATGATGCACATTTCCCCCATCAGTCCATGAACATTGTCCATGAGGAGGACTTTAATTTCATTTTGTTTAATCATTTCCAGTCTAAATGTCCTTTAGGCACCGACCCTTGATGACCTCTGTATATGAATGGTTTATTTCTATTTCGGTGTTCAGAAGAAGTTAATAACTTGTTAAATATCTACAAATGATATATACAGGTATTTAGTTTTTTTGGGGTTTTTTTTTTGTAATTGTCCAGTGGACTCTTCCAAATACTAGACTCATCAGAGACATAGATATGTTTAGTAATCACTTAATTATGCCATAAATTAATCATTAATTAATTTTTTTTATCCTTACAAAAGAATCCGCTCACCAATAAGATTTAAATTTTACATCTTTTAACTAAAAATATTAATTTATATTAATAAATAATTTTTATTTATTTATTCTTTTTTTATTTTTATTTTTTTGGGCCGATATGACTTTCATTTTGAGGCCGATTTGACTGGAAATCCTTGACAACACCCTAGATCTTGTCTTCACCACCCACAGATCACTGGTAAATAAATGTAAACCTCTGCCAGGAATAAGTGATCATGACATTGTCTTAGTTGACACCAACATCAAAATCAACAGAACCAAACAAACAAAACGTAAAATATATTTATGGAAATCAACAAATATGGATGAACTACGTACAGAAGTACAAACAAAATTGAATGATTTCATGGCAGTATCTTTCCTCACAATTGACAACATGTGGACTGCATTTAAAGACATCCTTCTGAATGCTATGGAGAAACATGTTCCATCCAAGCTATCTAGATCAAAACAAACTTGCCCCTGTATCACAACTGAAGGAAAATTATTAACAAAAAGAACAAAGCTGGAAGGAAAGCTCGGAGAAACAACAACCAGAAAGACAGAGATCGGTTCCGAAAACTCAAGCTGAAGCCCAAAAAGCTGCTAGGAAAGCATATAACAACTATATACATGATATTATTAGTCCAGATCAAACAGGAAACCCCAAGAGATTTTGGTCCTTCATAAAGGCTAAGAAACAAGAAAATTCTGGTCTTGCTCCTCCGAGGGGAAATGATGGAATGTTGCATAGCGCTGGTAACAACAAAGCGGAAATACTTAATGCACAGTTCAAATCAGCATATACACAGGAAGACTTAACCAATTTACCTGACGTCAGGAGAAATACCATCCCAAAACTTCCAGAACTCAGAGTTATGGAAAAAGGCGTCTTAAAACTATTACAGAACTTTGAAAGTTCACAAAGCAGCTGGACCAGACACCATCTCGCCAAGATTACTAAATAGCTTAGCCAGTGTCATTACGCCAACTATTACAAGGATATTCCAGACATCACTTGACGAGGGGACTGTCCCCAAGGACTGGAGGAAAGCTAACATCGTTCCTATTTTCAAAAAGGGTGATAAGTCTAAACCAGCAAATTACAGACCAGTTTCACTTACAGCAATATGCAGTAAAACTCTTGAGCATATTATCTACAGTAACATCATGAATCATCTTTCACAAAACAACTTATTATCGGACAACCAACATGGATTTAGAGCCCGTCGATCTTGTGAAACCCAACTCATAACAAATGTACAAGAGCTAGCAAAGAACATGTCTAGTGGAAAACAGATAGATGCCATCCTTGACTTTTCGAAAGCCTTTGACAAGGTTCCACATAGACGACTACTAATGAAACTTGACCACTATGGCATTCGTGGTACAACACTGAAATGGATACAAGACTTTCTTATAGTACGTACTCAACAGGTGCTACTAGACGGCACACACTCTTCCACCTGTGATATATACTCTGGGGTGCCCCAGGGTACTGTACTCGGACCACTGTTGTTTTTCATATTCATCAATTACTTGCCCGAATATGTCACATCAAATGCACGACTATTCGCTGATGATTGCCTCCTCTATCGTGTGATTAACAACAACAATGACCAGCATCAATTACAAAACGACCAACAACAACTAAATATATGGGAGAAAAAATGGCAGATGCAGTTCAATGCAGATGAATGTTTCACCATCCACTTAACCAAAAAGAGGAAAACAGCTGAATTTAACTACACTCTACACAACCACATACTAGAGGTTACCAAAGACTGCAAATACCTTGGAGTTACATTCAGCTCAGACTTAAGCTGGAACAGCCACATTAACAACATATCAGCTAAAGCCAACCGCACCATTGGTTTCCTAAGGCGCAATATACATTCCTGCCCAAAAGAAGTGAAAGCAGCCGCATACACAACTTTGGTACGACCACCTATTGAATATGCAAGCACATTGTGGGACCCTTATACCCGGAACAACATACACCAACTAGAGGCAATACAAAAGAGAGCTGCAAGATTTGTATATAACAACTTTTATGATAGAGAACCTGGAGTAGTAACATCAATGATATCAAGGTTACAGTGGGAGTCACTAGAACAACGAAGACCAAAGCAAGAGCCACAATCATGTACAAAATAGTTAACAACTTAGTTGATGTCCATGCGGAACACATTCTCACACCATCAGACAACAGAACCAGAGGTAATGCAACCTACAGAACACTGTATACACATGCTGATGTATATCGATATTCTTTCGTCCCGCGTACCATCATCACCTGGAACACCATACCACCAACTCTACGTCAAGTCAACAGTAACACCATTGACCAGTTACAGGCAGGGTTAGGGTCCATCACCCTACCAGTGCTATCCCAGATGTAAATACGTTCATTCCGTTTTTAACTGTATATACGATTTGCTTTTAGCTGTACAGAAGGGACATGCGCGGAGAGTCAACACTCAATATAGAGTATTCTCTTGACGGGAAGAAGAAGAAACATCCTTAGTTCGTAACATACCAAACCCTATATTAAACATGTGTATTAATTCTGCTGTTAATTATGAACAACTCTTTGGTAAAGTGAAGAATACAACCATGATACTGGTACTACCAGTATTATATACAATACTAGTACATATTTTCATACCAGTATTGTATGGACACAATATTAGGGAACGACCATTTAACTTGAAGGGGGGGGGGGGGGGGGTTATGGTTTTTTTTCTAAAAAAAATATTATGATTCCCAATGTTGCTGGTAAAAATATTCTGATTTTGGTGGAAGAAAAAAAATAATCTGATTCAGAGTTTTTGTCTTATAACGTAATGTTGAATTCTGGAAAAAAAATTCGCGCTTTGCGCGACAAAAAAATAAATATTCTAACTCTCGTGTTGTCCGAAAAAAAAATTCTGAACGAAACAAAAAGCCATAACCCCCCTGCAAGTTAAATGGTCGGTCCCTTAGTAATTCCAGTATTTCAAACAATCCAGCACGAAATAAATGTCCAAATTGCATATTTTAATTCCCGGGTTTAATTGTAGGTATTTGTAAACATTACTAATCATGTGATATATATATGGGTTACTGGAGGTAGTAAGAAGACCTGTCCTTTCTGTGTAGTTGTCATCTAGTTGTGCAGTTGAATACATGTAGCTGACCTTGCATCTTCAACTGATCAATGCTAGTACAATGCAAATTAGATACCTCGTGGTGACTGTGAGCTGTAGAAAAGCCTGTGTTATCTTTCATATTCAAATACATCTAATTCCATTCTTTATATGAACAAGTCTAGCTACCATCTTCCACATTAAACTAAATCCAGCTCTCAATAAGTTCTATTATTCCACTCTATAATATTTATTCTACTTGTATAGAAATTCAAATGATTATAGATTGTACAAAATTTCGAAATTCGAGGTTTGAACTTGATGATATTGCAGAGCAACAAATGGAACAGAACTCAAGAATAATGTGCTACGCCTTGCACTGCATAAGATCAACGTCAATCACTTGCCACAGGAGAAAGTCAGACAAGAGGAAATAGTAACTGTTATAAAATCATGGGTAGGGAGGGGGGAATGTTGACTCAGTGTTATTAGAAATATGTAGTGTGAATGACATTTCCATGAATGTAGATAGATATGTACATATATGTTCACGGTGATGGATTCCTAGGATGTACATAGTTAAAATCTGCATTAAAATGGTACTGATCACCCAATGGTGGAGGACAGATGATAGGGATTATGGTGACTGGTGATGGCTATATCCTACACTCATAGTGAGGTTGTCCTGAAGGACGGTTAAAGATTCAACGGTAAGGTAAGCGGTAATTGGTCGAAACAATCCCACGTGACATTTATCAAAACATTGTATTTCCCTCTCAACAACATCGTATTTCCCTCCCAATAATATCGTACTTCCCTTATTCGAAATTCTCAAGATTTAACTGTGACGGAATATGTCAAACAACTATGTTAACAGATAATCCTTGTATTTTTATTAATTTTTTTAACATTTGCTATGGTTTTTCTTTTCATCAGGTTAATCAATAGATTTATAAATAATGTTAAAGTCAATGTTTTCTTAGACTTCCTGGTACAAGGAATGTACTTTAAAATCTTGTTGTCCTTTGTTATATTTTCTTGCTTCTTTTTAATTACCGGTTTCTTCTCTGTAACGTTGTATATGGTTTATGAGAATAAAGATTGGTAAGTTAACCTTCTTGAGGATTGTGATATGCATTGCATAATATCAGGAAATAGCCCATGACTGTTGACACTCCCGTAAGATTCATTCGATTTTTAGCTATCAATATAGGAGGAAAAATCGGACAGCTTACCGTTAGAAGGACTTCGTCCTTTAATATCTACTGAAAACTCGAACTGTTCAAATTAAAAGTACAGTGTGTTGTTGTTCTGAGGATTGTTGGAGTAGTGTTTGTATTGTGACGTTTTATGCTGTCTGTCTGCTATTTCTGTTGATCTTATTATTCTTAATCACTCAAACGTTTTAACTTGATAGCACGAAGTTATGATTTGAAGATTTCTTTGAAATAAAAAAATAAACATGACCATTAAGATGCATTCTATGCTAGCAATTGCATTCATGTCATTAGCCTTAAACAAGAAGTGTGTAGGCTACTAGTGTGGTTTTTCTTCCGGTAAGAAGAACTGTGATACTGGTGATAATGTATGTTGAGACCTTCACAACTGATGGTATTGTTTTCATTGGTAACGCCATGTATAAGTAGTATATCAGCACGGTTCAAGCCATATTTCGGGGGGATCGGACCATTGCGCATGACCGGAAGTGACGTCACCAGAAGCGGCTGTGATCGGAAGTGACGTCATGGAAGTATGTTCTGCACATGCCCGGATTTTCCCCGCGTTTTTTTCTTACTATAGTAGTAGCTATACCATTGTGCATGACCGACATGGCTACGGATGTGACGTGACTGGAAGTATGTTCTGCGCATGCCCGGAAGTGAGGGTTCCCGCTCGTTTTTCCGGGTTTTTCGAGGTTTTTCGTTATGTTGTGTAGTACTCCTAGGGTGCTTTCTATCACGTCCGCGTTCTCACTGTGGTATTTCTACTAAGAGTCAAATGAATGAAATGGCACATTTGATCCCCCAAGTCTCCCAATAGAAGGTCACTCTGCATTTGTCCAGGCTTGTGACTGGCTCTATATAGAGGCTGCATTAACTTTTTTTTTCTCTTATTTTTATTATTTATTATTTTTTATTTTATTTTTTTTCATAGCACATGTTTAACAAGTAACAACACAAATTTCTGTACAATGTCCGTCGCTTCCACGGGATTTTCTAAGAGCCTGGTGACGTCTGTCATGCTATGTCCTGCACATCGATGAATGAGGTAAAAGATGCAATGATGTCCGCACACGGTAGATCCTTCTTCTTGTACTGGAACGGTATTGTAAGTCCAATGAAGGCAATGTTTGTTCATGAAATTGACATAAGCGGATTCGTGCGGTGGACGTCCGGTTGGATCGTAGTATTCCCCTCGTGAGTTGGCGTCGATGTATATAGCGACCCAGTGTTGTCCCATTCGATTGGTCTGGATCCGTATTTCCCACAAGGGCCGAAGGTACGTTTAATAGTCTGGGTAATCTGTTTCTGGCATAGACTCCCTTAAACACAGGTCTGGAGTGGGGATGTTTTTTCAATAGAGTGTCAATCTCTAGCGTATTCATTGTGCACTGTAGTCAAACAAGACTTGTCTGTTTCTATCGATTTCGATCACGTTGTCAAATTCTGCATACAGGACGACGTTGATGGTCCCTGCTAGAGCTTCGGCGAAATGAATCTCCACGGTTCATTCAACCTATGCCAACATTTTAAAAAATATATATAAAAAGGTAAGAAAGATTGTTGGCATAGGTTGAATAGGTTAATTATTATATAAACATGACTAGTCATGTTTAATTAGTGTAAAATCGGGGGAGATGTCAATGTACTCCAAGTCCACAATTAATTTTTAATGAAATTATGATAATTCTAAATTTATAAATAAATATTATTAAAAACTTGAATTTAGATTTTTTTTAAATTGCTTAATTGCATGAGTATCATATAATATTTTAAATTCATACATTTTAGAAAGATTGTTTATTTAAATTATTCTAAAATTTTATATTTTCATCTTTTTTATTTACAGATCTTTGTGTAATTTTACCAGATTTTTATTTTATATATAACTTTTTACAAAAGTTTAATTTTTTTCTTTTAAAGTTAGAAAATTTTAACAGACTTATTCTTATATCTTTAGATTGTTTTTTGTTTTTGTTTTTTTAATAATTGTTTATTTAAATTATTCAAAAATTTTATATTTTTATCTTTTTTATTTACAGATTTTTGTGTAATTTTTTACCAGAATTTTTTTTTAACAAAGTTTAATTTTTTTTTTTTCAAGTTATTACATTTTAACAGACTTATTCTTATATTCCTAGATTGTTTTTTGTTTTTTTTTGGTTTTTTTTAAATAATAAATTTCACTTTTGAGACCTGCATTTCAAAATTTACTTACCTGTAAATGTCATTAATTGCTATATAAACACCTGTAATATAATGTTTGTTGGCATACCTTGAATATGATATTTCAAAATGTTGGCATAGGTTGAAGACACTGCTGAGTAATGTTTATATGTAAGCTCTGTAAGGTCGGCGGAAAAACCAGTTTTTCGTTGAGGCTAACACTGACATCTCTAAAGAGGGAATGCATCCATAAGTTGACAGATCCAACGTCTGCTCGGCAGAATCGTAGTCATCCACGATCTTTGCTTCCACAAACAGGTAAGTATTAGCCAAGTCGATGTAGTGGTCCCCCCCCCCCCCCCCCCCACTGACGGCACATTCGAAAGGTCCTTGATCCGTCAGAGCTGATGTCAATCCTTTCTGCTCCCAATACCCATAAGCCACACTGGTCTGTGTAGGTGCTGATTTCGTGCATTCGCATGAGTTGGGGTGTACAAGTGCCATTCTTATCCGAAAATGTCATTCGATGTGTTCCGTTGCTTGGTCTGCCGACGTTTGGTCTTTTTTCGCTTGGCAGGTCCTTTAATAGCTCGTTGTTCTGGGGGTCATATCGTGTCCATAGCTTTCTGGAGTAAGTTTTGTCCTGTTGATTTCAATCGTGATTTTGCTTCCTGTTTGATATTTCTTCCTTGCACGACATCTCCGGCAATATTTAATCCCGTTTTTAAAGCCTCACGTCCTAGGGTCTTTGCTCCCTTTTTCAACAAAGGCATGGCTGCTTTAAAGAGTCCTCCAAAGATACTGCCAAGTCCTTGTCCTCTTTGATATCGTCTTCCCGCAAATATCGGATATCCTTTTCCGGCTTGGTGTATGTAATAATCCTGGTAAGCTTTCGTATCGTAACGATGAGCTGGTTTCATTCTAGAGAGAATTATTTTCGTTTTCTACAGTGAAGTGTCACCACCACTCGTCCTCTT
Organism: Bathymodiolus brooksi; assembly: GCA_963680875.1. NCBI lineage: Eukaryota > Metazoa > Mollusca > Bivalvia > Mytilida > Modiolidae > Bathymodiolus > Bathymodiolus brooksi. The sequence continues at coordinate 65,083,108 of OY804575.1, forward strand.
TCGAATGGCACAATAGAGCCCGTGTCGTCCCTTATATCTATTTCCACGGTCTGAAATCGTCGTTTTAACAGGGGACAGTACTGTATCGGATCAAACACTCGGGTGATCATTTCTCCGTCTCTTCCTTCCCACGGTACGATTTTCAATAACGGTACTTGGGCATCTCCCACCATTCTCGGTTCCACCAAGGGACAATACACGTACAGAGAAATTAATCCTTTCTTGACGTCCGCTACCCAATCTGAAACATACTCTCCCGCCGGGAATATAGCTTGTCTGAATCCTAGTATGGATTGTAATAAAGGACTGATGATGACTTGACAATCTTTTTTCACTTTCATATTGATTTTATGATTGATTTCGCTGAAACCCATGTCGAATTTATTCTTGAGTTTCTTCTTGTGCTTTTTCCCCTCGATGGCTTTAATGATCCTTTTGGCCGAGGAATAGTACCCATCCGGTAACAAGACCAAACGCTTTTGTAGTTCTGACTCCTTGTAAAAGTGAACCTTCAACCAGGCTTCGTTATTCTTGACGTTATACCAACTGTGAGGATACTGTATCTCTGCCAATCCGATTTCCCATGCTCCGTGCAGATCCATTATTTTCGGCAATTTCGTCGTGTAATGAGTCAACGTATTGTTCGGAAAGTAATTCATGGAACTGTTACTAGGCAGAGTCAGGTAAAACATGCTTCGTCTTGATCGTGGGACTAGGTAACATGTATCCCAGACAACTGCTCAACAAGGCCGTCCACAAGGTACTGTTTTGCGACTGTACCGTCAAGTTATAAATGCTCACCACAAAAACCGTGTACAGGATAAGGACTTGACACAGGAACACGACTTCCGATCGAGGCGTCTTTTTTCAACAAGTGACCCAAGACGATACACTGTCTGAGTCGGTCGATGCCATTCATTAAACTGACTATTCAAGTAGGTGTTGTGTGCTTTTGTAGGTCTGATCGAAAGATCCAACTATTAAAGGTATCCGGATATCCGAGCCACTTGACCAAATGCTGAACTCTTCGTCCCTTTTTTCTCTTTTTCAAAATGGTTTCAATCTTGTACACGTCGTCTGTCTTAATGACTTCCTTCTAGAATCACCCCGTGATCGTCTTTGACTACGTATACTTGAGAACTAGTCTCGATACATCGAACTATGGTAAACAATTCTTCGGTCCAGTTAGGTAAGTATCCTTTCTTGAACGTACGTTTCGCCTTACTCAGTCGCACTCGATCTCCAGGAACAAACTTACAGGATTTCCTAGATCCTTTTCGTCCATACAGTCTTTTCGCTACCGTCGTCTGATTCGACCACGTGACTTCAAAGTTCTGTTGAATCGTTCCACAATGCTAGCTTTCGTCTCGTCGTTATACGTGGTAAAGAAATGGACATCGTTTTCCTTCAGAAATTTCTGAAACACTCTGTTTGTAAACTTGGTTCCACGATCTGACTGTAGGGGTATCGGTTGTCGACCCGTCTTGAAAATGACATGGAAGGCTTCTTTTAAACTTTTTCCCGTCTTGTCTTTCAACGGAACGACCCATGCGTATTTCGATAAGACATCAATGCACGTCAACAAGTATTTAAAACCTTTGTTATAAGATGCTAATTTGCCCAAGTCCACCAATTCGGCCTGCCACTGATGATCTATTCCATACACGACCACTTGACGTCTGGGAAATCGTCGTCTCGTTGGTTTATGCAAGGTGTGGGCATCCTGTGTCTGTAACCTGTCTTTGGTTTCTTTCTTTGTGTACCCTTTCGATCTGAATTTATTGAGACCCCCATAACTGGCGAGGGCAACTACATTGTAATAGGACGACTCCATAGCTGCCACTGACTCAATGACCCCTTCTTTAATATTTAAGCCATTTCTGTTTACGTCTTGTACTTTTCGGAATTTCTGGAGTGTCATATCTAGTGGGTGACGGACTTTTCTGTCGTTTACGGCTTCTTGGTGTTCTTTTGGCCTGAGTGATGTGTCTCCATCGATCTGTATGACCGATCAAGTCTTGTGGTACATTTGCTTCTCTCAATGCTTCTCCGAAAGTTTCCCAACCTTCTGGGTTCAAATATTTCCTCTTGCGCAGCACATCATTGACTAGATCCACTATGTTACTTCCATGTACGATTGTATCTTTGTATTTCAATTCCCCTTTCTCATTTCAGGTGATGTCTCGATTGGTTTTCATTTTTTTCAATAAAAGTTCGGCCTTACCCCTCATCGTTTTTGGAACGCTGTCCAAGATTTCGCTTTCGATGAGGTCGGGAGATTCTGATTCCGGCGTTGGCGTTGAGACTTCTGGTTTAGGTCTGTAGTCATCGAAGACATTTAAATATCTATACAGGGATTGGTCATAGAGTTTAAGGCGTTGATCGGTAGGTATGTCTTCTCTATTTAGTATCGTTTGCATCTTCTTGTCCAACGTGTCCATGACTTTCACGCGCTGTTCGATGGGTGGTTTAGGACGTGATAGCTGATCGCCTTGTTTCATCAATTCCAGGAGTTTCATTGTAAGATGGTGGATAGCAGAGGTGCCACTACGGACGCAATGGGTGCCAAGAGAGAGCCTAGGAAGCCTCCTTTCTGTAAGATCGTTTTCTTCTTTTTGAGAGGAACGGACTTTTTCACCAATGCTCTCAATCCGACTTTGTTACTTTTTAGCTGATCTTTTTGTTTTCTGGTAAATGGAACGTTTCCTTTTAAAATGTTATAGGTACACTCGCACAGACACTCGATGAGACTGTGATCGGCTTTGTCTATGATGTGATTACTCGTTGGCGTGTTTAGTTAAGCGCGGAGAGACCATGTTGCTCCTTCTACATCTCTCGTAAAACTGAATTAATCTTGGATAGACTGAGATATATAACTAAATATTGACTTAGCCAATAATAACCGAGGCAGCTGTCTGGTTCAATGGTTACCTTAATGGCAGTTACGGCACTATATGTACATCAAACCTGGGAGTAATATATATATTATTCCCAGGTCAAACAAGCAAAACGTTTCCTCACATCAAGGATTTGTATAGTAAATCCTTGCTCACAGTGATCACACTTCATAATTGATTTAGGGCTCCATTTCCTCTTTGTTTTAATCTTGTTCTCTTCATTGTCTATTATTCCACGAATAAGACAATTATGTACTGTTACGTAAAAATATAGAGAGCTCAATATGTTATATCATTTCAAAAATTCTTTCTTTTTTCTCATTGTTTGTTATAAAATGTAACATTAATAAAAGGCATGCCTTAATAAAACTTACTGGTGCATGGAATATGTTATTGTATGCAAATATGTGGAGTTGTTATAGCTTGTATCCGATCCAAATTTTATGTAGTTAAACAATAAAATAAATTTAATCTATAATCTAAATTTCCACATGAGGAAAGAATCATGCTATATATAGCTATTTTAAAATACAACTGGAAACACGCAACGACAAGTTCCAGTTATCGTTTTCCGTTTCCAAATACATTGTTTTTCCGAGCTTGTTTTTATAGTAATACAAACGAAGGGCGCAGGTGCGTTGGCAGACGATGCTATCATGGCGTACGAGTTTTGAATGGCTTCATTGTTTATCTTTTTTCACAAGCTTAAAATTACATATGCAAAATGCCTGTGCAGTTTAAGGTATAAATGTTTTCGATATATTATATGTTTCTTCCAATGCAATATCCTTTTCTGGAAAAAACGAATTACTTCAGATTTCTTAATCGCATATGCATATGTTGTTTCAATGTCACAGTGAAATGAGTGATTGAAATGCATTCGACAAGAACAATTTTAAATATGAAACTGATTTAATTTACAATACATAAATATTTATCTAAAAAATCAATAATCACCACCCTTTCCCCTCTTAAAAGTACTAATTTTATGCCAAATGTTTACCTGTAACGATTAAAGATTGTAAAAATGAAAATTAAAAAAAAACATGTCCAGACAAATACAATATCAGCGGTAACTTGATTCAAATTTCATATTCAGTAATAATTAGATTAAATAGTGAAGATGCGGATGAAAAAAGTTGTGAGTATTTGTTGCCTTTGTTTATTGTCAAGTCATCTCGTAATACATGTGGCTATAAAATCATTAAAACAATTCTTTTCTTTATGAACAAAAATTGATAAATCTCGTTTGACAGAAAAATGTTGACATTTCTCCTTTGAAAAAAAAAATTGTGATAAAATCGACTTTATTATTTTAGATACAAAAGGTGAACGTAAAAATTAATGACATGAAAAGTTTGTAGAAGCTGTTGTGTTTGTAAGTAAATAAAAATGACAACATGGACAATTTTTGGACAGAATTATGCTTGTGGACGGTTCAGAGACATTCACTTTAAACTGTAAAGTCTTGAATTTTATACATGATGAGGCCTAAATTGAACAAAGTTTGTTTGCTATTGCTGTCTTACCCCTGAAAAGTTGGGTAGATAGATAGTTCTATAAGGCCAAAAAAAAAAATATGTGTGTTTCCGATTGCATGGTCTTCAAAATTAGGGTTGGTAGGTAGGGATTTTTTCTTTTTTTTTTAAATTGCTTTCCAACTTTTCAAAAGATGTAGACAGCGATAGTGCTTTGAAAGTTTGGATTTCTGGAGAGTGGTTGCACTTCTCTTTCCATATGGAAAGGACTGTTAACATCCCTTCCATTATAGGATTGCTGAATCATTAATACTGGTTCCAAACATTGATCAAATGTACAAGGAAATGAAGAAAAACTGGTCTTTAATCAATCCATTTCAATTAAACGCTTATCAGAAAGCGTCTATTGTTGAAGTCGGAAACAAACACGGAGACGAATTTCCGGATTTTGCCGATCTATTATTTTTTTTTGGCATAAAAAATGTTAAGGTCGGCGGTAAAATTTTAGGGTCGGCCAGTCGATCGGTAACGCACATATATTTGTTTTTTCCTAGCATAAAACCTTGCTTTCATTTTTACTGTCAACACACATGTGTGAATTACTACCTTGTTCAGTTACTCATGAATTATTTTCAATATTCGGATTGCAATATTAGTTATAGTTATACTTATTATTATAAATAATTTTTAATGTAGACCAGCGATATAATTTCAGATATCTGTGATCTTTTCAATTTCCAGTTTCACTTTCGCTTTGTACATCAGATAAAGTGTTCTTCATTTTGGACAATAACCATGTCATTTAAAGATTCAATTTAAAGTTTTATTAAATTAATTGTGGATGTTCATTAAGATAAAATTGTCTAAATTATAGAGAATGTGAGACTCGACCACATGAACAAATTAATGTTTGAAATGAACATAACATAGGAAAAAAGGCAGAAATTCTAAGATGTGACCAAAAAATGATCAATCAATATATAGAAAGATAAATGCACATGGTAAAAGATAGACAAGAATAGCAATAAAAAAATGTTTTATGAAGTCATAAACTGGTACAGTAAGTTAACTAATGTGTCCTTTTGCATTTGTTTCATTGTAGTTCAGGCTATAAAGGGAACCAGCATACCAGTCTCACTAATAACAACAAAAAATAGAATGTCGCTGCTAATACAACAAATTAAGAAAAAATCCTTCAGAAAATTACAAATAAAATTTTTCAAGTCAGACAGCAAGAGAAAAGAAACAGTTCTTTTAATTTAGGCTTAAGCACTGCTTAAAAGTGTTTGTTGAAATTTTCTTATTGCAGGGATCATCGGAATACTTTACCGAGTATAAATGGGTAGATTCTTTCAAAAGTAATACATTTGTGCCTACACATGACCAGGCTGCTCCAGTGGCAGGCTTATCATCACTAGAACTTGGTGCTGAGAGTGGGTACCTTTCATGAAGAATTAATATAAATGCATGAGTGTAGCCTATTTGTACTGTACACATGACATACACATGTACATTGTATGCTAGATAACTTTATATACATGATTTGTGTACACTGTACTTAAAATAATGTTAAATACATGTACCATCAAAGATTTGATATTGTCACGTTTGTGGTGGTGGAGTATCAAATGTATATCACTGAATACATCTATAAATTTGATCAGTAATGTGTTATTTAATCAAACAATAATTATTTTTATTAGGTAGAACAAATGTAGAACACAATTCTCGGATTGAAATATACAATAATTGTAATCATTTGTACGCTGTACACAAAACCCAAACAGATATCCACGTTTTTATTTAGAACAAAACCAATAGTAACTCTGCTTGTGAATTTCCCATTTGATATTTGATTTTTTTCCCAATTACTAAATACATTCCATGTAAATCTTCAAAATTCTCTAAATACACAGTAGTGATTCATATTTATTGATGTATTTCACTGTTTGTAAATTTAGCCAGAGTTTGTTTGCATTATTACTATAGCTAGACCATGTGCATTTTAAGCATGCCTTATACATCTATGCATTACAGAAAGAAAGTGAATATCATTCATCATTCAAAGAATTATCAACTCATGATCCAATAAAAGAACAAGAATTTTCACCTGCTGGCCAGAGATCTACTAACTTAGGTATTACTTAAAAATAAATGGAGTCTCACTGTCACCATTTATAATACAGTGGAATTATTTTACCACATCATTCAGGTTACAGCTTACTCTGTAAGCCCAAGTTTGGTAGCCTCTGGTGTAGGTCTGTTTGCAAATTTCATACACAGAATCATTGAAATTGCACAGTATCCACACATAGCTCACCTTTTTAAAACACAATTTAATTAACAGCAAGGCTGAATTTTAAAGTCATACTTTTGAAGTTGTACATGTAGAATAGTTATATTTTACATCAAAATTATAAAAAAAAATCTTTGTTTATTATATTTAATATTAAAAATTGTAAGATATACAATGTATATATTAAGCTCCCTTTTCACTACATGTACATAGCTATGGATCACTCCCCCAAGGAAACCCAGGGTAACAGAAAGTCAAGAATGGAGCCCAGTTTCTCTGCTAGCCTAGGGGATGTACAAATGTATGCATAGCTCTTCTTAAGGGAAATCTTGAATTTAGGACGGGATGAAAATGAGTGCCTCTTGTTGGTGAATGTCACATTATCTATTTTTTTGCACATAAAAAAACTTGCAGAAGCTCCTAGTGAACAATTGCTTGTTTGGGGTTGGTTGTGGTGGGCATGGTATATTGCAAGGCAGTATAAATTTCTGCCCATTGACCTATCCCAATATGGCCATCACTGTTTAAACTTTTTGTTCATAGCAATGTTTTGTTTGTAAATTGCTCTCGTTTTGAATATATAGCAAGTGTATAGCAGAAATAGTGATGCTAAACTTCAATATATCAAGAATTATAATGTGCATGTGTTTCAATTGAATGCTAGTACCATTAAAAAAACTTCTTTTTACTTAATATATTAAATTAAAAAAAAAAAGGAAGTCAGCTGGTAAATTATAAATATAATTTGAATTGCACTATCTTTTTGGCATAGATATATATATTTATAAGCATGAGTTTGTCTGAAATATATGCATATGAAAGATTCCCATTATAATTAGAAATCATGCTGGCATGCTCAAGATCAAATAAATCAAATTCAATCGACCTATTTTTAACAATTTTGGCAAGATTACAAACATATTACAGTGAAATTTCAAATAAATTATTTTCTTAGACATCACAAGTAAAATTATGGTCCATTCATACACATGGTACTGTTTGCTAAATTTGCTCTGATGATTTGAATCCTTGGCATATTCAAGCTTGGGTCGTCGTGGCCGTAATGGTATAGTAGTTGGACTTACAACTACATTTGTACCTGTGCATTCAATGCCTACATGTATCACCACTAAAGCTGTGAGTTCAAAACCTGCTCATGTCAAGGTGTACTCTGTACAACAATATGTGATAAACGTTTGTCAGTGACTTGCGGCAGGTTGGTGCTTTTCTCTAGGTACTCCGGTTTCCTCCACCAATAAAACTGACTGCCGTGATATAGCTGAAATATTGTTAAAAGTGGTGTTAAACACCATAATTCAAACTAAAATAGTACATGAATGTCCATTTGAAAGTAGTAAGTTACATGAAAATGACAGATTAATGTATATTATAAGCTTTGGTTATGTATTTTATCTTTTTGCGTGTGTATATGACTAAGCTGTAGCTATAGTATTGTACATGGTTTATATACGTGAATAATTTACTATATCAAGGGTATTTGGGAACTAATCATTAGAAAGGATTGAATTGATCTACATTAATACCATAAAAGGCATATTAATGCTATACATTTGATTTATAATTAGAAGGACAGTACTGTGGAATGTAAATAATAATAAATTTTTGTTCCTGATAGTTTGTGTTGATTTTAATATCTTCAGGATTGTGGTAACACATTGTTGTGGTGATCAGGGGCGGATCCAGGATTACAAGTTAGGGGGAGGTCGCACCTAAAAAAAATTGTGCCGAGCAGAGAGAGGCGCGAAAATTTTTGGGGTATTTCGTGTGAAAAATTATATTTTTTCCAATTTTAGGGGGCGTGTGCAGGGTGCCCCCCCGACCCTGGTGATGGGATATTACATATAATTAAGCATTAACAACATTTTTCATGTTAATGAAACTAGAATTGATATTATATAATGTAAATTTTCTTATAAACATTTGAAATGAATTCAGTCAAAAATTTACAGTTTACATAAATTGAATGAAGAGTTGAAATGATATTAAATTATTTTGAATATATACATTGTATATGCAAAAAGAATTTCAGTAATTTTATGACAATAAACAATTTTTTCAATTAAATTATCCTTTCAAGCTTTTTGATATTCTATTAAAACATTTATTAGATAATTGTGTACTGGCAATTTGAATCTAATAGATGTCTTAAATTGTTTTTTCTTGACAATGTTTTTTTTCTTTTAAGGTATCCCATTTGAACCTCCAATTCAAAGGAAGAAAAGATCCAGTGGGCCTAACCCCTCTCTGAGTACAAAGTTTTATGAGTGTCCAGATAGATTCAGTGATGATTACCAGCTGTTAGGAGCAAATGATAAATTTATGCCAAATGTAAAATACAGGAGTAAAAGCCATGGTAGAACACCGTCGCCACCAAAACAGCAAAAACTTAGCAAGAAGACAGTATGTAAAAAATAATATCAATTAATTTACCTTAGGTACTCATTAATTCTCATTCAGGTTACATTAAACCCTGACATGTATTGTGTTGCATGAAAACGTTTGTGAAAACAAAAAGAAGCCAGTTACTTCCCTTAGACCACAATGAAATATTAACTTTTTTGTCAGTTTTGCACACAGTTATTTTTATCATTGTAGAAAGAAATGTTATAGCATATTAAATTCTTCAGTAAATGGTTGATTTCATGTTTTTAATACTGTAATCATGCAATCGTGTATGCTGCAGTTCTCATACAATATTAATGTTGTGACATGTCAGTGGTTTTCTTTTGGTATTTCGGTTTCAATAAAACTGACTGTCATAATATAGCTGAAATATTGTTGAGAGTGACGTTAAACACCATAACCCCTAATCGTAACAATATTAATAACTGTTTATTGGTATTTAGAACTGAAACATTGTGTTTTAACATATTACTATGAATTAATTTTAGAGAGAAGAAAATAAAGAAAATTTTAGAAAGACAGTACCTGCACCTTTTGTCAATGTTGAAAGATTTAGAGAACCAACAAGACAAGCAAAAGTGATAGGGGAACCATTTAAACCAGAGAGAGTTGATGATCAACCACCAACACCGCTTACTCCAAGGAAACCAAAAGATTATCATGGATTTCAACAAGACAACCTCAAACTTAAGACAGTTGATGTCAATAAAGAGGTCTCATCATCTAAACAGCTGAAAGATAAAAAAATCAACAATATGAACGCATTTTCTCAAACAAATATTGAGAAAGGAATTATGGATTCAGCACCAGAAGCACCAGTAAGCATTCTTATTATCTTAAATGTTAGGCTCTATAAAGATGTACTTTATATAAAATATTGATTTTTGGTTAAAAAAAATTATGTCTCTAAATTCATCCCTTTTTTAAAAAGACATCTTGTATTGAATATTTAATACTAAATAAAGTCTACGATCTTGAAATATGTATTTTTATATCAAAATAAAGATTTTGAGGAAATAATTATTGATTTCTCAAGAAAAGTATAAAATAAATTGAATTTTCACTGAAAAAAGACAAAATTGTGCCTTTTTATGATTTTTATGCCTCTACAGCTAGCCTGTCCCTCCATATATCCTGTGTTTGGTTTCTACTCATTAGCTTTAAGTTCCCCTTAAGCAAATCATTTGAAATTTATACACAAGGTCAGGTACCATAAAAGGATGGCCAAGTTTGATTTGGGACTTTACTATTTTTACTGTTCTGGAGTTATGCCTCATGATTTGCTGAAAAATACAAACTTTTAGGTTTTAAGCAAATCATTTGAAATTTATACACAAGGTCAAGAACCATAAAAAGCAGGTCAAATTCGAATTCATATTTTACTACTTTTTTGTTTTGAAGTTATGCCCCTTGATTTGCTGAAAAATAAAAAAAACTTTTTGGTTTTCATTCAATAACTTAAGTTCCCCTGAAGCAAATCATTAGAAACATGTATGCCCCTTGATTTGACAAAAAAGAAATTCTGAGGTTTGTGCTTAAGTGTTAAGTTTTGCTTATGCAATTCATATGAAATATATTAAGCAATGTTTTGATGGCAATACACAGATCACATTTGAATTTGGTTATTATTTCTGTTATGATTTCAGAGTTATGTCCCTTAATTGACAATATTTTGTTTCTGTGCTCTAACGGAGTATCCCTTGTTGAAATGTTTGAGATTTTTGCACAATGTTATTTACCACAATACTTACACTTTTTATTCAATGTTTGGAAGGATATCATCATCAGATTCTTTCTTATTTTATGTATTTGAATTTGATTTGCAAGAGTTGTTGCCCTTTCTTATTTAAGAAGTTGGCTTTATCATATAATAATGATACTCTTTATTTGTAAGCAATACAGCTCATAGAATATATAGATTTCTACGTATTTGTTGTTTGCAACTTTTTTAGGCTGAATATTCTTTAAAATATAAGGCTGGTGTTGCACCATACAGACCTAAGAAAAAGACATCTGAATACCAGAAATCTTTTGAATGGAAGCAAAGGATACCATCATCACCAATGTTGGCTGCTGAACAGGTATGTATTTGAACTTGTTGTGTGTGTGTGTGTGTGTGTCTGCGATACCTTCTCATGATGAGGTGTACTTAAGACAACTTAGTGTGATAAAGTTTGTCAATGTCTTGGGGCAGGTCTGAGACTAGTATTCCCCACCGATAACTGACTGCCACAATATAACCAGTCTGTGCCAAAAACTTTCTGAAACACTAGCCCATAGGACTAGTGAAAATAAGAAAATACTAACCTGACACATATTGTACCAGACCAGAAATAATTGAATAACAGTTGAGGATCATGAAGTGATATGCAGCACTTCCTCCCAAGGAAAATGTTTCAAAATCCATAATCCTGAATTTTTGTGTATCTGAAAGGTTGAACTGAAAACTGAGATTTTATTTCACCCACATGCTATTTGACGAGGCCCACGAGGGCCCCATATTTCAGCTGTATAATATACATTGTGTAAAATAATATGAGATATCTGTTTCAGGTGATTTACAATAGTAACCCAGCAATGTCACCATTAAAGAAGGATGTTATAGCCAAGTCATCAGAGTATAATGCACAGTACAAAGGCTGGAAGACAGTACCTACATTGAAGGAATTAAAAGATGAAGAACTAAAGGAGGCAGAAACTAATCAAAGACAAAGCAGAACTAAGAGGAAACAGAAACCAATGGTCAGTTCTTTATCACATACACAATCTTTTCAGTTGTTGTATACCTTTTCTAAATTCTTATATATTTTTAAGGTCTAGAAATTTCACCTTAACAAAGCTATTAACTGTTGTGACGAAGGTCCAGACAGATATTATCACTAGTGGCATACTTCTGACACTCAGTCAATACACATTTTTGGACCAGTCTATTATTTATATACTGCCATGACTACTCAATTTTATGTCGGGTGTTACACACATGATGTCAATTACTGGTAAAAAAAACTTCAATACATGTATTTAGCAAATAGTTCATGGCACTAAGGGCCATATTATGACAGTTTATGGACCGGGATGTCACCTACAAAATATTATATAGACCGAAGCGAAGCTGAGGTCCATATACTATTTTGTGGGTGACAGACCGTGCCATTTGGCCCGAAGTGCCATGAACTATTTATTATATTATACTCAATACTTGCAAATATGTCAGACGACATGTTTTTTATCCCCTAGCCAACGAAGTTGCGATGGGATATAGTAACACTACTGTCCGTCCTTCCTTCCGTAACATCCTTGTGAACTCTCTAGAATCAACATCCTTCAATGGATTTTGACCATACTCGGTACATACTTAGTCCTTAAGAGAATCTGGAACCCTAATGATTTTCAAGGTCAAATGTCAAGGTCACCGGGTAATTTTTTTTACCGCATAACATCCTTGTGAACACTCTAGAATCAACATCCTTCAATGGATTTTGACCAAACTTGGTACATACTTAGTCCTTATGAGAATCTAGAACCCTATTGATTTTCAAGGTCAAAGGTCAAGAGCACTGGGTCAAATTTTTTACCACATAACATCCTTGTGAACACTAGAATCAACATCCTTCAATGTATTTTGACCAAACTTGGTACATACTTAGTCCTTATGAGAATCTAGAACCCTATTGATTTTCAAGGTCAAAGGTCAAGATCACTGGGTCAAATTTTTTACCACATAACATCCTTGTGAACACTAGAATCAACATCCTTCAATGTATTTTGACCAAACTTGGTACATACTTAGTCCTTATGAGAATCTAGAACCCTATTGATTTTCAAGGTCAAAGGTCAAGGTCACCGGGTCAAATTTGTTATCGCATAACATCCTTGTGAACACTCTAGAATCAACATCCTTCAATGGATTTTGACCAAACTTGGTACATACATAGTCTTTAAGAGAATCTGGAACCCTATTGATTTTCAAGATCAAAGGTCAAGGTCACCGGGTCAAAATTTTAGGTGACTTTACCCGGTCAATATACTGTTATATTGACCGGCTCGCTAACAAAGACAAATAGGGAAAATATAAACGTAAAGTATAATATTTTCAAATAAAAGAATACAAATTATAACATATTCTATTGAACAGAAATGTTTCAACAACCACATTTTCTAAAATTTGTATTGTTCCAGTCAGTATATATTATAATTACCAGCGACCACGGCAAATGAAAACAAATTGTAGTCTTTGTTCTTATGTGATCCTATTTTTTCAACTCTTTACTTTTGTCAAACATACTCTTGATATAAGACTATTTGAGTAATTATAGTCAGTAAATACATTTAGTAGGTATTTGTCACCAATGATCGCTCATCGGTCGATGTTGGTATAACGATCATCCATCTTCAAAATTATAAATATTAATCATATTTCATAAAGATTAAATTCATGACGTTCGTTCTGTTTCAAATTTGCTGTAACCTATTTTCTCTTTTCTTGACTCTGTCCATAAAAGTAGTGAGATTTTTATAACTACTCTCTATTCAAATTATTTACTATTATTTTTAGTTCGAAATACATGTATTTATTTTTATTTATTAATTTTTTTAGATTCCAAGAAGCAAGAGTGCCTGTAAGTAGTAGTAGACAGCATGTAAGACAAAGGATTTCATTTTCTCCAACTTTTATCTGTTTTAGCTTTTACTTGTTTTACTTTAACTTTTCTACAAATCTGTCGTCTTTCATGAGTAACTTCCCCTTTTAATAAAGGTTCTGTATACCTGTACAATATTTTTGCATTATACCTATGCAGATGACCCCCATCTTTTGAAATAAATTCTGCTAAAACTGTCTTAAAATCTTACTTCGATATTATATTAATATTGTTTTCGTCCTTTCGTCCATCATAGAAGTCTGTATGAATGTCAGGGGCCATCGTGATCATGATCTTATGGTAGTTGGATTTACAACTCACTGCAATCAGTGCCTATTGCCAATTAAGTTGTGACTTCAAATCCCGCTCATGGCAAGGTGTACTCGACACAACATTAAGTGATAAAGTTTGTCAGTAACTTGCGACAGATCGGTGGTTTTGTCGGGGTACTCTGGTTTCCTCCACCAATAAAGACTGACCGCCATGATATAACTGATATATTGTTGAAAGTGGCATTAAAAAAAAGAAAAAGAAAAAAAATTGCATGCATGTCTCCTCCTAGTCCTACATTTTAAATAGGAGTTCCTCAAAACTTTGCATGCTTGCTAATTGACATATGAAGATAATACTGATATGCACATTTATTTTTGTGTCAATAACCAATATGTTTTTTAAATGTGCTTTTCTATTTTGACTTGTTATCACATACAATGTATATAATAGTACAGCATATTTTATCTCCGAAATATGCAATGTCTCCGATGGGATTTGATCCCGGTACCATTCGCATTGTAAGCCATCACTCTACCAGGTGAGCTAAAGCAGATCTCCACTAACACAGTTAGTGAAGGTGGTTATGAACCTACTACTGTTCCTAGAGTTCTCGTTACACATGTATTGATAAACCTTTTAGAATATTGCATATTTCATATACCTATAGTGGCAGGAAATATATGGAGTAACAATATGAAAATTGTCTGATGTTTATTTATGTCAATATATTTTTAGCTGTTAGTCCAGATAGACTTCCACCAGCAGGTACTGAGAAGTTGGTTACCAGTGATGACAAAAGACAGTTGAGAGGTACAACAGAAGTCAAGAAAGAAGTGCCAAAAGTTCCCATGGGACCAGTCAGGTATATAAGACATCCATAGTAATCAACCTGGTGTATAGGTTCTTGTCTTTAATGCAACATGTCTTAAGATAGAAAGTTTGCCCGGTACCGTAAATCGGGAAATTTTGGTCATGGTTTTATTTTGGCCCCTAAATACGAAGTGCCAAAATTAAACACCAAAATATATCACACTCCAAAAATTAACCGCCAAAATTGAACACTGCCTTAATATCTTTTTATATTTATATTCCCTAGTCTGCACCTTTTTGTTTTACTTCTTTCCTAAGTAAAACTTTTTTTTTATTACCGTTATACATGTATATACACACACAAGTCAAACTGAAAAGTGTTCACGATGTGAAATCGTTGGATTGGATGACAAGAGAGAAATTACATTGATAAAAACATTGAAAAAAACCATGCAATACCAATAAAATTGATTCAATCAACAAAATGTCAAATATCATTAAAATGACAATTACCCATAGAAAAAAGGAAAAATCAATAAACACGTAATTAGTGTCTTATCGGTTTTATTTATAACAACATAAAATTCACAGTCAATAATCAAATAGATTTACAGGTACAAAATCGAATTATAAAGGTGTGATCTGTCATATACATTTTTTTGTAACCTTTGATCTGTTTATTATGTATAATTGTTGTGTAAACAAATACATGTACTGACTGCTATAATAAGACTGTGTACCTGTAAAAGCGATGATTAATACCAGTGCAAAATTATTATTTGTTGTTTTTATATTAAATGCATTTTACTTTATGCTGTTTAAATATTTAAATTCCTAGTTTTAATAAATATCACAATTTATCCATAATCGATTCGGTTTTTAGTACGACATCAAAATATCTGGTAAGTAACAGTAAAAACGTAGTATTGCTGGTTGAAATGAGAACGCTTCCATTTACGTTCTGAATTAACTGACAAAAAAATTAAACACATGGGAACCAAAAGTGGCCAAAATTAAACACACTAGAAACGAAAATGGCCAAAAGTTCACACACCAAAATAAAACAACCCTCTTTTGGAGAAAAAAGGCCAAAATTAACCTACACCAAAATTTCCCGATTTATGGTAGCTACAGAAGTTTTATGGTTTTCTTGAGGGAACACCAACTTCTTCCACCACTTAAGCTGGTAGCCACTATAAAGCCAAATAATTGCTGGTGTACTCATTTTCTTGTATTTCGGTTAATCACAAATTTTAAATTCCATTAAAATGACATTACTTCTCTCCTAATTGTACCAAACAAATTAAAGTATGTTATAGAATAGAATGAACATGCTTTAAGGTCATGCATGAAATATTTTTTTGGTTTTTTGTAACATGATTGACCAATCAAAATATCTCCTACTAATTTTAACAAGTTTGTTTGTAAATAAATGTTAATGAGATGTTTAGATAAAATAAAAAATGACCTATCTTTGCTACCTGTGCACATCAAAAATGTTAATTCAAGTTACAGTATACCAGTACATTTTTAAGAATTGCCTTCATTTCATCATGTTAAGAAAGAAAATAGTATAATTTTCGTTAATTGTCAGATAAGTCATTTGTTGTATGTAATTAATAAAATTTAGGGAATGAAATGATAAAAATACAATAAAAACTCTTGGAGTTGCATTTATTGTTTTTGTTCTGTACATTTCCAGGAAATCAAGAAGTGAATATACTGCTAATTACAAATCACCAAAGAAATTCAAGGTCGTCCATGGTGCATGGAAGGGAGCAGATCCTCCACAATTACAACCACAGGTATGATAGAAGTAAATGCCTATTTTGTCATTTAATATGAGAGCTTAATGTCGTGGATCTCAATTTTCATGGATTGATCATAGAAAACATATTCAAGAGTTCTTTAATTGTGGATTTTCCACAATTTTTTTTAAAATTAAATTAAAATCAAAATGTAAAGAAATTTCATTATTTATTAGTGCTGTGCATGCACCAATCATCTGAGAGACCTTCTAGGTTATGATGCATCAATGTTAATGATGATGCATCAATTTTAATGATGATGCATCAATGTTAATGTACCCTATCATATTCAACATGGAATGTAATGAGATTGTCAACACAACATTCGAAAGAAAAGATTTTAAATGTTACTCAATACAATAAGAATACTCTAACATTTAAAAACAAATGTCAATAAGAGAATAAGTCTATATATACTAATATATTTGTATGTATTTTGCTTCTTCATCCATGTTCTTGTCAATTTCAGAATGGAGCTGATGAAGCTACACCAGTACTTTCTAACTGGTTTGCTGAAGTTGTAGAATTGAGGAAAAAAGCTCAAGAGTATAAGAAGCGGGCACAAGGAACACATTTTTCACGTGAACATTGTGTACAGCTGATGGCCAAACAAGCTGACATGTGGGACTTGGACACAGAAAGGACTAGTACACTATCTGCCTTGTCGCTAGAAATTGGTAGTGCTAGAGACCAGAGGCGTAGAAATAAGTAAGTATGGAATATCTTAATATAGAACTTATATCATGGCAATGACGACACTATTAGAATAGATCTGGTGTATTTGTTTTATTTGTCAGGGCTCCCACTACTTTGAAATCAAAGGGAGAAGTGACTTCTCTTTCAGGTGCTGATAAAAGAGAAGTGAGAGACAACAGGGAGAAGTGGTGAGAGTACAGGGAGAAGTCAAAATATTTCTCTAATTGTACCACTTTTCACATTCGCAGGGCATTATCGTGGTATTCGTATGTTATAATGTACTTGTTATGCATTAAGGTATATTCAGTAGTTGTTTAATTCCTTGTTTTTGTTAGCATATCATCTCTCTGATTTACATATGTTAACCTGGTGCATCACTAATACAACGTCATTGTGGACGTAACAGTATTTTGCCGATTTAACCTTGTGTTTTAACCTGTTTTCTTGTTTTAATCATGTGGCTTTTCTGACGAAACCTACCTCGTTAGAAAGATCGTTTTCTGCTCTTTAATTTGATATAACTTTAGTGTCGATCGTGACATTTTAAACGAAAATGCAAGCGTTTGAACACAACGTTATCTACGAATATATATAGCGGCGTCATAATTTGACCGTAAAAATGTCTCCGGTACCAAACTTCAGCCTATGTTTGCCATTATCGCCCCGAGGATTACAAAAACAAAATTTGTGTCGTAGTAATCTGCGTTTTCTCAGCTTTATTTTCGTACCACTTTATTGATGATATACGCGGAGTTTCATATCTTATTTTCGATTTAATTGTTTTAAACAAAATTTGCGTATTGTTAATGACGGAATATTGAGAATAAAATTATATCATTAAAATCTAGAGAGCTTTTTCTGTCAAACCATCTAATTTACATTTTATACGAAAATAAAGCGATATCAACTTTTCCTGTTTGTAATAAAGGTCGCGACCTCCAAAAGACGCTCTAAAAAATGACAGCGCTTATTGTATTAGCAACTAAAATCAATGGCGTGTTTCGATCTGTCGATCACGCGTTGAAGCACAAAAATCGAGGTATTATTTTATATTAATTCGGAACCGGGATTTTGCTAACACAATCAGATAGATTACTTGTTATTCTGTCACATTTCCATAATGCCCGTGGCATAATTTGTTTACGACCGAGCTACTCGAGAAATTAAAAAAACTGCATGTCTTTCTTCAACTTAAATTCTTCTTGCATATTTGTATGCCACTTTATAAACTGCTTTAATTGTTGCATCTATGAATGACATTCATGACTTGGGAATTTAAAAAAATTGATGTTGGGGAACAGGGATGCAGCATATAAAGTCCCACTATGAAATAGGGACCAACCATTTAATTTGAAAAGGGGGGGGGGGGGGGGGGGTATGGTATTACGGTAAAATCACACTTTTCTGAGTGTTTCCATGGAAACTTCTAGAATTATCCAGAAATAGAAGAAACTTTAACATTATTACTAACTATACACAATCATATATTCAATTATTTCCCATACAATATCATTCTTTGGTGAAAGAAAACAGTATGAAAGGAAATATTCAATTTGTTCCTATTTCGTTGCTATGGTAACCAAGCTTCTCTGTTAAATTTGTAAAAAAGTTTGAAAAATTTAAGGGATACAAATTTTGAGGGTCTGTATAAAGAGAACCATGTCCTATTATTTGCATTTATGGAAAAATAGCTGTTTGGAAGTAGTATTTCATTTTTTTTCATCCATTGCCATGGTAAACACTCCTAGAAACGTGCTTAATTAGAATTTTTTTTTATGAAAATAGGCTTGTATCAAATGGGACATCACGACCTCCAAGTATGCCAAGTTTCAAGAAATTATCTTTCATATTTTCGAAGTTATGGTCATTTTTCTGCTATATTTTGTATTTATGTCACCTTTTCGGTGCCATATTTGCATATAAAAACATTACATTGAATATGTCCAGAATCATCAAGAATAGCGGACCTTAAAATTCAATATCTCGGAAACCATACCTGTTAACCCTCCCCCTTTTCGCGGGAGTCTCCCGCATGGACTGGGTCTCATGCGCGGGAGATATTAATCTCCCGCACACACCTTTTCCTCCCGCACGATATCCCCCCAACAAAAAATCAAGTAAAATAAAATCTTGACCTACATTTTGCGATCAATATTTCTGGAAATTCCCCATTTGGAACTCCTGCGCTGATGAAAAACGCCGAGAGATACGAATGGTAAAGGTGTTTAAATGATATCCGGTTATTGATCTGTTTGACACCTTTACAGGTAAATTGGGTCATGGAGATTAATTAAGGTGTTGATGATTATACAACAATTATCCACTGATTGACAGTTAATTGGGGATAAGGAAGTGGGTTTGTGGCACACGCTTAGATGATTAGAAGTGTGATAGCGGCAATTAAAAATAGTTATAAACCGTTGTGCAAACAGGAGTCGGACAACATTTGGTGCCGAGGAAAACTTCTTATTTCGATCAAACGTGCAATGAATTCATCTCAGATTGACTTGTTATGGCTTGTTTGGGACCAAAGCCGATCAAAGCCGATTTAAGGACTAAGATCCAGGATGGAATTGATAAACCACAAAAATGCCAAAACGTATGCACCAGCAGCAAAGTGACTTTTTAATTTTAGTGCTCTATGACTTTATTGTTCAGAGCATTCTGTCTTCATTGTTATTGCTTTATTATAACCTTATGATTATGAATGATTATGAATAAATTATAAATACAGTTTTTATCCTTCATTCATCATATGAAACACTACTAATAAGACAGAAATGTAAACAATATATATTGAAATGGGATGCAGTTGGTTCAATACTGAAACAAACAAAAAGAAAACATCAATTAAAAATAAAAACATGCATCAAATACGTCGATAAAAAATCTCCAGTTATGAGACCAAATCTCCTGCCAAAAATTTACAAATCTCCAGTTGTAGCATAGCAACTCTATCACATGTATGCAACTACAAGGTACATTTTTGTGCGTTTAAAGGCTATGCACAAAATCTCCCCCTTAGAAGAGTTGGTAGGGGGGAGATCTCCCCCCTAGCAGTTCCCAGAGGTTAACAGGTATGCGGAAACTACTTAACCAATTTTGACCAAATAAATTGCATTAACTTTGTTTTTCATAGTACTTTCACTTGTAAGCAAAATAATTAATAATTGCTATACTAAGAAAATTGGATGCACCAGGTTACATATGTCCTTGTATTTGTTTTTTGTTTGTTTGTATTAAATAAACCCTTTTCAGATTCTTTGTTTTGGCTTGCAGATGATAAAGGCACGTATATGATAGTCAACTATTGTCCAATAAATAATAAATAAATAAAATTGAATAATAAATTTTATTTCGACATCAGCATTGTTTCAAACAAGTCACACATAGATAAAATGACAAAACATTAGATAAGATAAATATATGCAAAAAAAAACCCACAATGCACTATTTACTGATGTTCTTTGCACTATACTATAATCAATCTAAACATATATTAACAACGAACAATTATACAGATTTAAAACAACATATGCATGTCAAAAAATGATGAACAAAAAGAAAGTCCAAAACATACACACAGTTCTATATTAAGGACATTCAGTTCACTGAACTGAATAATCATGTTGATTGGACAACTGAAATCATCTTTGTAAATAAAGCAGGACATGTATATATTACTTTTCATACAGGCTTGGGTGGAAAACATAACCACCTTTGTTCTTTTAAATAAATTTACGTATACAAATACAATCAAACAATCGACCAAACTATATCACATTATCACAAGCTGTGAAATCGCTAATTATTTAATCAAATTTTAATGAGTGTATATTATTTACATTGCTTCTCTTTAATCACTGATTGATATTAATTAAGAAACTAATCATATCCACAAAGTTAACAATCCCTTTGGATAGCCGCCATCAAACCCCAAATAAATGAAATGAAACAATACCGACGTTATTTTCCCGAGTACGGATCCGTAGTACAGTTTTTATATTCGTAACTGTTTCGATTACGTTCCTTTACAATGGCGGTTTGAAAAACGGAAATTTTGTAGTAAAAATATACCGATGTTTTACCGTTAAAACAATTAAAATTAGCAAAGTGACTTGGTAAAATTATAGGGCGACTTCCACTTCTCTTTTGGCACTAGTACAAAGCGAAGTGAGCAGCCACAAGGCGACTTCTTCGCCCGAATCGCTCTCCAACGTGAGCCCTGTTCACTAAATAATTTTGATTTCCAGTAATGAGAAGGTGAACATGATATATGTCTATACAGTCAAATCTGCTCATACGATCACCTTTATTAAGCAGTCACCTTTTTCTTGTCTTGTCATAGAATATTTTATATGAATTGAACCTCTTTTAAAAGGTCACCTGCTTTATAAGACCACTTTTTCTTTGTTCCAAAAGTGACCTCTTATTTCAGGTTTGACTGTATATTATTGTGTATCATCTTTTCCATCTTTATCCTGGTATCAATGATATACTGTAGATTGTTAATATGAGACAGGCAACCTGTTTGAAGGACGAAGTCCTAAAATTTCAATAATACGATGATCCGTACACGTTAGCCTCACCAGACGCAATTATGAACAATTTCGATGATATTGACTGTGACATTTGATAATAAATTTGACCAAATTGATGAAGCTGATTGCATGTTCATATTTCAGATTAAACACCAATATTCCTTTTGAATCATATCCCATATATTATTCAATGCATTGTTACAGGTTTTAAACAGATTTTCATGACCCCGTTCTAGTCACTCTGTGACCTAGATCCGGACACAATTTCGAACGACATCATAATAACCTTTCTAGTGTAAATTATTTAATGACAACTGTTAAAATTGAAAGAGCATTCATTCATTTACGTTCACATATCCATTTGTATATAATACACATGACATAAAAACCTTTCCTTTATTCATAATATAAATGTGTGCCAGTTTGCATTCGGAATTCCTTGGACTCTTCAATGAATAAGGTACATCACGGATTTTGACATTTTGGGATAGATCAAGGTAAGGAAAATGTATTGACTGTTTTTGTTTTAATTTCAATGTGTTCTACATATACATAGAACCAGGAGATCATATTCTTTCCAATTACAGGCATAATATAACAAAATATGCGTACCTCAATGAATTTTAGCGATAGATTCCAAGTGCAATTGTCGATCGTTTTCTGTTTACAAATATGAAAACCCGTCATCTGCAACATTCAACAACTGCACATGAATAATTTTCTCCCAAAACACGAGTAATTTAGCGGGGTATCTATTTATAAAAGCATTTTTTTAATTCATGTTTTGAAGGAACAATTAGGGGACATACTTTTTATTTCGTTCGTAATTGTGTCCGTTCGTAATTGCATCCGGTGAGGCTATTATCTTTTATTTTGAATGAATTGTGTAGCCAATTTGTTATGGCTGTTGCGTTCATTTTACCTACTGTACGCCGCTCTTCCTGTCTGGAGTTTCGTAGAATGAGATTTTTTTATTAAAAGTTTATTACGATTTTGCATAGAGTAAATAATTAAAGAATTGGGAATTTTTCATTGAAATAGATTTCTTTTGCGTTTCTAAATTATCAATTGACCTATTTTTTAAACTTCCGGTGAACAGATTTTTGGCTATCAATATAGAAGGAAAAATCGGACAGCTTACCGTTAGAAGGACTTCGTCCTTTATTAGTATCAAAACTCTTCAAACAGTTATATCCAACAAAAGCAAATGAATTCATCATGTTAGTTGAAAATTGGTGTAAGTTTTGTCAAACAGATATTATTCTTAATGTTTATCTTCACATGAAGTAACTGAAATAGATGAAGTTATTAATTTTTTAACAAGGTGGATTTCATTTTCTCTAAACATGTCAAAATTTGCCACAATATTAGACCGGTTGGATTTCATTTTATATAAGCCAGTCAAAATTTGCCACAATATACAAAAATGGATTCCATTTTCTCTAAACCAGTCAATATTTGCCACAATAATATACCAGGTGGATTAGAGTGCCATTTTGGCATAATCTACAAGCATATGTATCTGACACTGCACTGTTGCCACATGCACTAGAAATTTGGGTCAGTCTCCAAAAGATTACTGTCACCACCACGTTTGTACAAAATTGGCTTTCGTTTGTAAGAATTGATCCTAAAATAGTATTGACGGTTCTGATTGGTGATAAATTTGTTCAAAAACAACTATGATTGGTGGATAAATATATCCTATAATATATATTTGTACAGGGAAGCTCAACTATGTCTTTGGTGAAGTCAGTTGTTAAATGTTTTTACAACAACTTTATAAAAGAACAAATGAATTTTGAATGATGAATTTTATAACATTTTGTAAATTTTAGCGTTTTTATTCATTTTGTTCATTTGTCCCATCAGACAAGTAACATACAACTTTCACTAGACTGAACCAAACATTTACTTGTCTCGTGCTACTGTCAAGCCCTGGTTTAAAATCTTTCCAGTTTGTTAATTTTTTCTTTTTTTTACTCTGTTCAGTGGCAGTATAACATCATCACAATCATCGTAAGTACATTTTTGTACCTAATTTTTCCTGTAATATACATTTACTATTTAACAACACATCATTGTTTGACCTTTGGACTTTCCCTCTTACATTTGTGATGATTGTAATTAACTTACCTGGCTTGTATATTGGTGTTTTGGGAATACATTACATGTTTAATTCTACCTGCACGTAATTTCTAAAATTAAAAACATTTTACTTATAAATAATGAAGATGACCTTGGTGGTGTAATGATTACCATGCTTGCCTAGAGAGTGTGGTAGATTGTTTGTCCGATCCCTAGTCGGGTCAAACCGAAGGTTGCTATAGTGATATTTGATGCTACTTTGCTGGGCATGCAACATTAAAGAGTAAGAACAAAGATTTTCTCAGAGTCGATAATGATTACAAGTGAAGTGACATCTCGCATGTGGGGCTGTTGTTTCAGTGAACTGTCAAAATGAACAAAATGTAGCATATCCCACCAGGCATGAAAGCTTGTAATAAAGGGCTACGCTGAGCAAAGCATGAATCGACCGCAGCATGTCAGAAGAGAAAGTTTAACAAGTGTATGTTAAATGGAAGTGTAGAAACAGTATTTTGATTGACACAAAAGTGTGTTGGCCACAGTAATTTGCTGGATCCACTGTAATTAGGGCATTTTTCTCATTTTACAATTTCAAGTGTTTATTCTCTTTTACCCCCTTTAGCCCCTTATACTTGGAAGCCATAATCAGCTATATTCAGTGTCTCCTAGTTTCAAACCTGTTGAAATGGTTAGAAATGAAAGCTACTTACTGTTTTGCATCAAACTAAAGTTTTGAGTTCGAATTGTGCTCATGGCGATATGTACTCGAGACAACATTATGTGATCAAGTTTGTCAGTGACTTGCGGAAGGGTGATGTTTTTTTTCTGGGTAGCTGGTTTCCTCCACCAATAAGACTGACCGCCACGATATAACTGAAATATTGTTGAAAAAGGTGTTCAACACCATAACCCTCCATAAGTGCGAAATTTCTGAATTTAGCCTCTTTTCCATAGAAAATAGCTCATGTGCTGTAATGACTCGAAGTAACCCAGAAAGATGAGTATTTGAAGTAAAAAAAATGCATTAAAATTGTGTGAAAAAAAAAGAAAGTTCAAGTTTTGGAATCTCAAGATACCATATATTGTCCATTTTGAACATAACTACTATAATAAAAATCGACAGAATTCTGACCACTGAATATTATAGATTTGCCATTTCCTTTATTAAACCAAATAGGATATCATAGCAAAAATGATCAAGGTGACAATCAAATGTCTAAGGTTATTCAGTATAATCATTGATTATGCTTTTCTGTCAGATATAGGACCAATAATACATATATAAAAATGTGTTGGCGGCATATGTCATAATTTATCCCCCCCCCCCCCCAAAAAAAAGACTAACGCAATATATAATTGTATTATTTAGACAATTATATACATTCTGAAAAAAGATATGAACTAACATGTCAGCGGTCCTGAACAAAGACTTAATGAGAATAGAATGTTGGGCCAAATTGTTAGGAAAAGAACAGTGATGGTCATCAATTCTACCAATATCAACAAAATGAACAATCACCTCTCACATGCTACCTTTCTAGTAATTTCAAAGATCTTGACAACTTTTTAGAAATTCTGTCTCCATATATTTTCAAATATATCTTAACTTATACTTTGCTGAATTTAAGATAGGTATATACAATAAATCTGAAAATTGTACTGACGTGAGTGTAAATATTTTTGTTGGTTTCTGCTTAGTATGTGTTGTTTGTTCATTGAATCTTTTATGTAGCTGTGTCTCTTTACCTTTGGTTTGATATGATGTGTACTAGATACAGAAGTTTTGTCAATTGTAACTACAGTTCATTGTTATGCCTTGTCTGTATATGTATGTTTGAATATCCTTTTTTTTTTCTGTAAAATTAGTTATATTCCAAACTGTTCAGTTATATCGTTGCGATAATTTATGTTCTAAGAGTGGGGCCGTCGTGGCTGTGATCGTATGGTAGTTGGAAACTACCTATGCAATCAGTGCCTATCACCACTGATGTTGTGAGTTTGAATCTTGATCAGGGCGAGGTGTACAACATTATGTGATAAAGTTTGTCAGTGACTTGCTACAGGTCAGTGGTTTTCTCTGGGTTCTCCGGTTTCCTCCACCAATAAAACCGACTGCCACAATATAACTGAAATATTGTTGAAAGTGGCATTAAACACCATCAAACAAACAAATATGTTCAGAGTGAGGAATATATTATTATTATATAAAACTACTTTCAACAATGATAAGGTTCAGTTTGTTTTTTCAACCCAATAATATTTTGAGATCATGAATTGTGCTGTGTTCTTTTATTCATCTTACATATTCATACATACTTTTGGAAAAACAAATATTTTATATATTTGAGAATCTAAATGATATATTTAATACCAACCATAGAAAATTGAATATTATATCGCGATTATTATAGGGAGAGGGAAACCATATTAATATTTTCAATGATATTTCAATAAAGAGAGGGGGCCGTCATGCTCGTGTTCGTATGGTAGTTGGATTTACAACTACCTGTGCAATCAATGCATATCACCACTAAAACTGTGAGTTTGAAGCCTTTTCATGGTGAGGTGTACTCAATACAACATTATGTGATAAAGTTTGTCAGTGACTTGCGACAGGTCGGTGGTCTTCTCCAGATACTCTGGTTTCCTCCACCAATAAAACTGACTGCCACGATATAGTTGAAATATTGTTGAAAGCAGGGAGTGGTGTTCAACACCATAACCTTAATCCTAACCCTGTACCCTATAATGTTAAAATTTAACCTATTATATCCCGATTATTATTAGGAGGGAGGGGGACCACATCAATATTTTCAATCATATTTTAATAAATAGATGTGTTTATTATTTTTCATGGTCACAGATCATTTTAAACAGGTAGCTAGTACACTGAACCTTTTGTTAACTTTCATTACGATAAGAGTATAGTATTCTAGATGATCTTTTATACATGGTTATGAAAACACATCTTTTCGCTATTTCATTTCAGCTTCAGGTAGTTGAACAAGAAAAACAACTTTTTCTAAAAAAAAATAAAAAAAAATTGTCATGGTATAGCTACGAACTATAAAAAAAAGTTTTTAAATATTTAATTACTATCTTCAGTTATATGAGAAGATGATTTGATATGACCATTACAATACATATAATCTTTTGCCCAAGGAAATATTTTGATTCTTTTATCATTTTGGTCAATACAAACAAGATTTCCATCATGATTAAAAGCTATCCCATACATATCGTTAACATTGTTTATGGTAAATTTTCCACTCAAATATTCGTTGTTTTCATTTAAATCACTTGTGAATACATGAACAGTTTTATTTTGGGTATCAGCATGTATGATATTGTGGTCTGAATCAATTGCTAAACTTCCAATGTTTTTTCCATTTTCGATATCGGTTGGAATAGTTTTATGAACTCCACTCTTTTTGTTCAATACTTTGATACAGATACTGTCTTTAACAATGTCATTTAGTACAATGTCTCCTGTTCGGTTAATCACAATATAATGTGGATTGTTTAATACATATCCGTTTGATCCAAATCCACCGAAACTTTTTATTAGTTTTCCATCGGCACTGTAACAGAGTATTCTCCCCTTATCTCTATCAGTGATATATATTTGGTCCAAATTATCAACACATACACCAAAAGGTTGATATAACGGTTTGCCTTCTATACAAATGCTAACTTTTCCTTTCCAGTTTGAGATAACGACTTTGCTGCCCCATGGTTGGGTGTACACAATTTTTTTAGATGATAGCCAAGCCACGTCATGAGGTTTATGTTTGTCTAAATCCAGTAACAAATAGAACGATGATTTTGGTATTGTGCTAAAATGACTGAGATATTCTCCAAAACTATTGTAAATTATTATAAAACAGCTTTCAGAGTCGGACACTAAATATTCCCCTGTTGGAGAAACTGAAATACAACATGGAGAAATCAATTTCTCACCTACTGGTCCTAAAAGATTGAAACTGGTCAGAGAGTTAGTGTCTTCATCATCTAAAGCTGACATTCTGTTGGCCATCTTTTCTGTCATGTGTTCATTCGTTCTTAGTAATTGCCTATATATATAATATAAACACAGGGTTAATATAATCCCATGTATAAATTGTTCACCTCTATATCTTTTAAGCCTGTATTATCAATAGAGATAAGTAAACAGTAGCTTCACAAACAAATGATTTCCTGTAAAGAATTGTATGTCATTTCCTGATGGTAGTTGTAATGTATTGCATGGTTTAAGGCTTAAAGTCTTCTATTATTCATATCTGAAATAGAGATAAATTTAAATAAATTTTCAGAACTTAAAATATTGATTGGTAGGGATACATCTATATAGAACTGTAGATAATGATGGGATATTATGAAAATAAATACTGAAGTTTAATACAGGATTTTGAATCCTCCATTACTGGTCTATATTACATACAGGTACTATACAGTCAAATCTGCCCAAGACCTCTATTAAGCAGTCACTTGTATTAAAAGGTCACTTTTTTTTTCATCCTTTCGTATAAAAATTTCATATGATTTGAACCTCTTTTAAGAGGTCATCTGACTTTAGAGACCACTTTTTCTAAATGTCCCAAGGGTGACCTTTTAATACAGGTTTGACTATTATTTTTTCATAATAAGATTAAGATTAATTTTAGATGAAAAAAATTTAACATGTTGAAATGAAATGATCCTACAGAAAATATTTTCCCAAAGCTAAGGATTACAATCTGCTCCTCCCCCTTCCTCGTCACATACAAAAATGTAATAAGGAAAAAAAGGGGGAGGGTGAAAAATAATAATTTGAAACATATATTGGTTATCTGTTTCTATTTCTTGTTATTTGGTGTATATAATTTATTTGTATTTAATGTCCTCAAAAATTAAAACATATTTTCTTGTTTTATTTTTAGGAGAAACAAGGCATTATCGATTGTCTTGTAAGATATTTTAATATGACAAATTATTTAAGAAATATGAAAAAAGAATTTCTATATTATCTAATAATAAATAGTTTGCAGATAAAAGTGTTTTGAAATGAAAGCATCAATAAATCAGACTTACTGTTACTTATATATTCTGTCTACATTATCAAGTGTTACATTAACAGAAACAATATGTTGCAATAAACATGTACTGGTATATACTTCATACTTACATGAGAAGAAAAAAAAGGATTTTTGTGTTTCTGACATGACAAATATTGAGGGAGATTGTTGTATTTTCTCAGCCTTACCTGTAATAAAGGTATGAATCATAATAAAGTATTTTCACATCTTGACCCTGTGTTCAGATGATCAACAGTCTAAGCCTCTGTCTGTCTTATTTGCTATCTCCTTAAGTAAAATAACATATTACTTGCATATAGTATATAGTATACATGGTCATTGTGTCAAAAATAGACAATGATTTAATTATGACATTTTGATGTGCCCTTTATGAAATAGCTGTAATATATATATTATTTTTACCACCAATTTTATGTTTTATATTGATCAGTTAACTCTAATTTTAGGCTTGCATATGTAATTGACACAAATTATTTGTATTTAGATTCTCATAAATGTCAATATTTGATATTTTGAATAATTCATGAGTATAAAACTTTAATTTCAGTTGGTAATAATATTGTAAAGTTGTTCTAGATTCATATTTAATATTTTGAACTAATTCTCCCATTTCTTAACTTGATATTACCAGTAGTTTTGATCAGACATCACATCACAATATAGCTGAAATACTGCTAATGTTGGCATTAAACACCAATCCATCAATCATTGATCAGACATCAAACTTAAATAATTATCTTTGGAGTGAAAGGGGTATGAAAAAAGGGGGGAGTGGGTGCAGTGCAGCTTTTCATTATTTTAAAAATTTTGGTGGGATAGTAAATATTTCAGAATATGTTTTTTAGACTGACAAAACAATGCTCATTTAGCTTCGCTTACCTTTCTCAAAAGAAAACATCCATTTTAGAGGCTGTCTCTATTAATAAGGCAGAACATGTTATTTTCTTCACAGCAGTGTTGGTTTCATGTAAATATCATAACTGAATATTTTATGCTATCAATCATGATGATCTTAGATATATATTAATGATATTGTCCCATTAAATCCAGCAAGTGTTTACATGGTTCTGGGTGACAAAAGTTCAGTCGTTTTGTATGATGGAGGTTTACATTACAATACGTTTTTGTATTATCAGTGATTTAGCTAATCAGAAAAGATCAGAGGTTGATATGGGAAGCAATTTTTGCTAATTACTCACGGAATGCTGCATGTTCCTTCCAGATCTTTTAACTTGTACATAGATAACCAGTGTTGTATTTTGGCCATGAACTTTATATAACACCAGAAACAAAAGGCCCACATAGCTAGAGGCATGTATATTGCTCATGTGGTTTAGAAATTAAAGTGACTTAGACAGTTATAACAATGGGCAATGGATATATAAAAAGAACAATGCAGTTTTGAGTGAGTGATTGATTGTTGTTTAACACCAAATGAGCAATTTTGCAGCAATATCATGGTGAAAACAAGTTACTTTTGATGAGATGATGATGATGTCCGCTTTGTACTAGACCAAGACACTTAGTTGGATTGTTATAGTGCCAGCTCACTGAAAAAATCAGTCATGTCTCTCCACTCAGACATATCATCCTTATTCTGAGTCAACCAATCTTTGTACTTACTCCTTAAAGTTTTGGCAGAGAAGCAACAAATACCAATTTCATAGTCCTTGGTTTAACCCAAAGGGGATAAAAACCCACAATCTACGCTCGAGGTGAGCACACTAACCATTGCACCACTGATGCGGTCATACAATTTTGACAAAGTACACGCTCAAAGTCAGACTCATATACATGACCATGCCAGGAGCATTCATGTTCACATTCGGTTAAGTTAGCATTATAGTTTCTGAAGAAGAAGCTTTTGAACATATTAACTTATGATTCTTTAGACCAAGTGCTGTAAAACAAATGAATAATACATTGTTTATAGATAACTCCTAATTCTATGTTATCATGATGGATCATGATGGGCAGTGAAAACAGATATAATTCAAGAGTTTGTAAAATATAAAATTAATAATCAGATGAACACCTATAGAAAGTTTAAAAACATTCATGTTATAAATACCTCTGTTTAAATTGAGAAATCTGAAAACATGAAATGGGTTTAAATGAATAAAAATTATTACAAGTAAATTATGTAACAAATTTTATTTATTGGTATATGAATCATGCAAAATGATCTATGAATGAATTTTGATTTTTTTTTCTAATTAAAAGATACACAAATAAAGATGCACCTTAAAAGTAAATAATAATTTAATCAAATTTACAGACTGCTAGACTGTTAATGTACTACATACGTGTAATAACTTGTCCATATCCCTAGACACGTATTACTGAGACATCAGAAGCTTCTGTTGTGGAATGTCAATCTCACCTCAATTGTCTTCCTCCAACAACACATTTAATACATGTACATTATACTTTTTATCTCAGGGGGATACAGGAATCAATGTTTGATGCTGTTGATTACCATAGTAACAATGTATATTGATCATTTACCTATTTACCTTACCTGTCCAATTACATAATAAATTTCACTTTAATTGATTATAGTGTTTCCTTTCGACTTAACTTTATTTACTGATGTAATCATTAAGTGATAGATAATTCATCTGAAATATTTAAATTAAAGATAGAGTGGAGCCTAAGGATTTATAGTAATTTATTTCTACATGTAGACCCTTAGAACCAGGATAAGCCATACCAGTGCCTTCAGTTCATATGTTAAAATTGATTATGCAATGATTGGATTAAATGCAATCTGATGTATGCATTTAATTAATCAATAAATCCCTCATCAACCCACCTTGTAAGATGTTGAAATGTATGGATGGTTGTTTTATGGTGTTTAACACCACTTTCAACAATATTTCAGTTATATCATAATGTATGGATAAATATTAAGTATTGTATAAAACTTGAACAGTGATGTAATTGACCTTTGACCTTTGCTAATTTTATTAACTTCATGAACAAATTTAAACTGCGGCAGAATGATAATTGGATAGTTTTGTACCAAGATTTTTTTTATGATGATTCATTGGAAATTTAAACGATGACTATCACATGACTTTGTTATGGCTTTACATAGTTCAACATGGCTTACAAGATTGATTTTTGATTTTTGGTGTTTTAGCGCCACTTTCAGCAATATTTCGGCTATGTCATGGCGACCAGTTTTAGTGGTGGAAGAAGCCATGGTACCCGGAGAGAACCACCGACCATGGACAAGCAACTGGTAAACTTTTTCACTTGCGGCTGTGAGTGCACCGTTTTTTGTCATTTACAAAGCCAGGCGCGAACCCACGCCATATTGGTGATAGGCTTGTATGAGTTGTTAGGTAATCCAACTACCTAACCCATTGAGCCACCCGGGCCCCAACATGGTTTACAAGTAGTTACACAATTTTTAATAACATTTTGAGCATTAATGTATTATTTTATCCTCAGTTATTTCTTCTTCTTCAAATGATATAGAAATTCAATAGATTTTAATAATTGAAAATAGATAAATAAAAGCTAGACGATAATGGTCGAGGATTAAACCAACCAACCTCTGTCAATCATCAAATTTCTAAGCACAGAAGTCAATGACAATATAAGTTTTGTTTAGGGACAGGCACACAGTGATTGCTAGTTGAAACAATTAATGGAATCACAATCCTCCCCTCATATAATCTAAATCTCAAGCGAACAATAAAAAATTGACAACCGTTGAACCAAAATTTTTTACAAGAAATTAAATTAAATTCTTGCATATGTTTGATAAATTAAAATAAAGAAAAATGCTGTCCAAAGAAAACTGACATAATTTAACAGATAAAAATATTACTTTTCAGCATGGACTACTTTATGACATAAATTTTATTTGCATATAACACAAATACTAACAGAAATTTAGCTCTTGTGTTTCTACCAAAAATGAGGTATTTGCACATACAGTTAAAAATTACCTGTATATAAAAGTGTGTCCTTTAAGAAAGGGTTGACTGCATCAAAAAGTAGCATTCATTGTTGGAGTATCCAAATCTCAAAGGTTGTGAGATCGAATCCTGTTCATGGCAAGGTGTACTTGATACAACATTATGTGATGAAGTTTGTCTGTGACTTCGGCAGGTCAGTGGTTTTCTCTGATTAATCTGGTTTCCTCCACTAATAAAATTGACTGCCATGATATTACTGAAATATTGTTGAAATTGGCATTAAATACCATAACCCTAACCAAATCTCAAAGATAACATTACTGACAGTAAACAAAAATCTGATGTTTTTTTTTATATTGCATCAATCTTTTTTAGCTCACCTGACCCAAAGGGTCATGTGAGGTATTGCCATCACTTGGCGTACTTCGTCCGTCCGTTAACTTTTCATATTTTAATCTACTCCTCTGAAACAACTGGACCAAATGGAACCAAACTTGGCAGAAAGCATCTATATAAGGTCCTCTATAAAGTTTCTTCATTTCGTCCCATTCCGCCAACAAATATGGCCGCCAAGGGCAATTCTTGTTTCTGATTGGCTAATGTTAAAAAAATCTTCTCCTCTGAAACTGCTTGGCCAAATGGAGCCAAACTTGGCAGGAAGCATCTATGTAAGATCTTCTATAAAACTTCTTCATTTAATTCCATTCGGCCAACAAACATGGCCGCTGTTACTAAAAATAGAACATAGGATAAAATTGCACATTTTGGTAACAACTCAAAAACCGTTAATAATATCCGAAATCTGACATGGTTAAAAATGATCAGCACAGGAAGATCTAACTACCCTGAAATTTTGAAGAAAATCTGATTACCTATCTTAGAGTTATTGTCCTTTTTTTCGTCAAATTTTCAAAATTTTAATACTTTTCATTTTTTATTTCAAAAACTATAAGAGATAGATGTTAAGTTTAAACAGCAAACATGTGCAGCATGTCAAGATCTACATGCCCTGCAATTTTGAAGTAAATCTGATTACCCGTCTAGGAGTTATTGCCCTTTTTTATTTTTTATTTTTTTAATTTAAACATTTTTGTCTGATATTTCAAAAACTATTAGAGATAAAGGTTAAGTTTAAATTGCAAACATGTGCAGCATATTAAGATCTACCTACCCTGTAATTTTGAAGTTAATTTGAGTACCCAATTTGGAGTTATTGCCCTTTTTTTCGTCATATTTTCAAAATGTTAATACCTTTTGTCCTTGATATCAAAAACTATAAGAGATAGATGTTAAGTTTAAACAGCAAACATGGTCAGCATGTCAAGATCCACCTAGCCTACAATTTTAAAGTAAATCTGATTACCCATCTTGAAGTTCTTGCCCTTTTTTAGGACCATGTGAGGTATTGCCATCACTTGGCGTCCGTCTTCGTCCGTTAACTTTTTCATATTTTAATCTTCTCCTCTGAAACAACTTGGCCAAATGGAACCAAACTTGGCAGTAAGCATCTATGTAAGGTCCTCTATAAAGTTTCTCCATTTCGTTCCATTTGGCCTATAAACATGGCCGCCAAGAATAATTATTTTTTCTGATTGGCTAATGTTAAAAAAATCTTCTCTGAAACAGCTTGGCCAAATGGAGCCAAACTTGGCATAGATGGTCCCTGGGTGTGTCCCTTTTAAAATTGTGTCCGACAGCCCCACCCTCCATTCAAGATGGCTGCTGTTTTTTAAGGTAATGATTATCCCCCTTTGAAATTTGCTTCAGTATCATTCTATTGTCAGGTGAGCGATACAGGCTCAGTGGGCTGAGCCTCTAGTTTTTTTTTACATTCATCATTCTTCCTTTTTAAACCTATACCATTTTTCTGCTACAGGAAAAAGGCAATGGAATCAAAAGTTATGAATATGAACACTAACTGTTCAGCAGCAGCAACCATTGCATCTGAAGATGAAGATTACAAGCACATGGACGATGTTGAGGAACCAGTAGAGAGGATGAGGCAAAGGAGAGAGTATGCAGATGAACCAATTTCAAGAACAAGACAAAGAATAGAGTATGCAGATGAACCAATTTCAAGAACAAGACAAAGAATAGAGTATGCAGAGGAACCAGTTCAGAAGCAGAGATCACGACCTAGAAAAGCAGCTTGGACTGAACAAAGACTTTACGAAAGAATGAGGTAGGGAATATGCTTTTGATAAAGTATGAATTTTTTTAGTTGCTCTAACTAAGTCTAATATTTTTTTTCCATAGATTTGTTCTGATTCATTTTATGTAATGCCTTGGGGAACAAAATCTGGCTGGAGTCATAATCATTAACCTTAGTGGTACATGTAACCAATCTATTTGAAATTAGATATTTGATGTATCTTTTTATATTTTGATGATCTCACTAGATACTAATAGACACTGATCGCATAAGTATATCATAATCCATCTTATCATACAATTGTGGCTGCCTGGACTGGATTTTTTAAAATTATTTTTTCTAATGAAACACAAATTGAAAATGAAGCAACTAAAATAAATTTACT
The DNA here is from genome assembly GCA_963680875.1 of Bathymodiolus brooksi. Lineage (NCBI taxonomy): Eukaryota > Metazoa > Mollusca > Bivalvia > Mytilida > Modiolidae > Bathymodiolus > Bathymodiolus brooksi. Next base: position 65,118,603 of record OY804575.1, read on the forward strand.
AATTGTAATTCATTGTTATATTTGCTGCTCAAATAATTATGTATTTATTGTTGTTTTTTAAGTGATGGCAGTCGCTCTTCAAGAAGTACAGAAACTTTCAGTGATGACGATGGTAGAATTCCAACTCCTGTCTTAGTAAACAAAGATTCTAAATCTAAAAGACATCATCTCGACTTGACAACACCTGCAGTAGGAGGAGCTTTGTTAACTTCTCCACCACAGGCCAGAAGACCTTTAAGAAAACCACGACCACAAACAGCACCTGTCAGCAAATCATGGGCTGGTCCATTGAGAGGTATGTAGTTAAAATAAGCAATAAAAGTGATGAAAAAGGGAATGACAATTTACTGGTATTGCAGCTGTGGGTTACCGACGATGCTGGTATTGTGATATCAACTAATTTCTTCAATCTTTTAAGTTATTAATATCGGGGATGATTTTTTTCATTTATTTAACTGATTCCAGCTATATTCTTCGGGAGAGAAATTGCCAAAAGTTGCTGGACACAGTCAGAACAGGTCAAAAATGGACCATTAGAAGGGGGCGTAGATAGCTCCAGCTATTTTTCCTTGATTTTCAGTTATTTTATTTTTTGACCAGAATCATCCCTGTAATGGGAACCCCCCTGTAATATAATTTGAAGTATGAATAAAACAGAAATAATCTCGAGATTAACAAATAATCTCATGATAATAAATTTATAGACAAAAAACAACAGATATTGCATATATATTTTTGTTCTAAATTTGGAAGACAAAAATAGATATGAAGTTAACACTTTCTGTTTGATATATTTGTCATCTGTTAAAAAGAATATGTATATTTCAGAATTAGACGACGATGATTATGATAGTGATGATACATTGACAGAAGAACCAGTGAGGAAACCTACAGCAAGCAAACAATTATTTAAGGTATTATGTCAATGTATCTTGAGAAATCCTTGTATTAATTATGAATTCTCCATTGACAAATAAAACATTTCATATATTCTGGATTTAATAAAAACATATTTTCAGCAATTGGCACACTTCTGAAATAACCATCATCATTAATGATTTCACCTTGAGTTCAGAGGATTATGACTTTGAAGTGCAATCAGGTCAAACTTAAGACTATGAAATTGGTTTTTGCTGCTTAATGACTTTCTCTATTACTTTGTAATCATACTAAGGACGATAACTTAAATTAAAATTTGATCCTGACTAAGGGAGATAATTTAAATCATAATTTGATCAAGAACTTGAGGCCCGATAATCAAGGATTCCTCGTGTTATTTTGATAAATGGTCGGTGGAGTAGACATCTGTCCATGCAATTTCTGGGTATTCCCTAACAAAAAATCCCATTATACTTTCCTATATAAACTGTTTTATAATAATAACAGTGCTTTCAGTGACTTGCGACAGGTCTGTGGTTTTCTCCTGGTCCTTCGGTTTCCTCCACCAATAAAAGTGAAATATTGTTGAAAGTGGCGTTAAAACACCATAACCCATAACCCTTACATTATTTTTCTAGATTACTAGTACTTCAATAGTTACAGACAATACTTTTTGTTAATATTTCAACATTTTTAATGAACAGTCGGCGAATTTAGCACTGGTACTATTGTCCCTGGTCAGTAATAATCTGATAGGGCCAGTAAGCTTAATTTATTTTTGTATTGCAATAGTGCTTAAAATATGCTTTATTTTTAAGTTCAGACCAGTAACGTCTGACGTCTAAAATCATAGACTGCATGAATATTTTGTACAACCCTCTTTGAAGTTATGACGTACCAAATACCATTTTAAAAGGTTAAAAGTACCTGGTGTGACCCCATTTTGAAAAACCTGAACAATATTTAAAATATTGATATTATTTTGCAGACATTTGATGTAAATAAAGCTAAACTATCATGTAGCCCTACATATGGTAAGCCATCACCAGATACCCATCTTTTAAGAGATGACGATGCTTCTACAGACAGACCAATGTTGACAACATTTGTTGATAGTCCAGTCAAGTGTCAGCCACCTGTAGAAGATGGACAGGTCAAAGCCCAGAAAACAAGTGAAGGTATGTGATTTCATCTTACTACATCAGTCTTTGCCTTCATTTTTTTTCACCTACTTGTCCGAAAGCCAAATTTAGAAAAAAAATTTGATTTATTAAAATTAATTCTTTCATAATTTTCACTTGTCCGAATCCAGTTTTACTTGTCCCAGGCTACGGGCAAGTGGTTTAGTGTGAAGACTGCTACATGTGCAGGTATTATAATGATCAGTCATGATCTGGAATGTGAGAGGGGACAATTCCACTTGAGGGTTCACATTTTAAAGTCACAAACAAGGCTTACTGAGTTACTGATGAAAGAAACTTTGAATCTGTGGGTGGAAATGTCTCATTTCACATTGTTAACCATCAACAGCTATTTTCTGTCACCTTTTGGAAAGAATTGGATAGTTTTTCCCACCATTGGAAGAAATAATATTACTTCTTTACTTTGTGGCTTAAAGAAAAATTTGTTTACTATATTTGAAATTATTGTATGCATTTTAGTTTATATCTTAGATATAAAACTCAGGGATGATTTTTTTCAGTTATTTAACTGATTTCAGCTATTTTCCTCTGAATTTTTTTTTCTGAAAGTTGCAGGACATTGTCAGAACAGGTCAAAAATGGGGATATAGATGGTTTCAGGTATTTTATTTTCTAGCCAGAATCATCCCTGAACACTGTAGATTAACTACTTGAAAGTAGTTTAGAGTTTGAAGTGATCACAAGTTCTCTGGAATGCATTTTTTGCAACAATTTTCAACCAAAAAAGGTCATGTGATGTGTGATATATATATCTCACATTGGTATCTCTCATTTAATATGCCTGTCACACATGTACAATATTGTGAGAAATAATTTATCACACATATGTAGCATCTAATTGTATTAAGTTGGTGATATTCACTCTAGTGGTATTCTTCTGTAACTTGGTATTCAAATGTAAAAATGATATGAAATATAGTTAATGAGGTTATGTAGAACCAGAACTGTTCTGGTTAAGCACTGACTTTGCATCTCCCATGTAGGTTTCTAATTGTTAAAAATAGAAGCAAAAATGGTAAGTTTTTTTGTTTTTTAGCTCACCTGACCCAAAGGGTCATGTGAGGTATTGCCATCACTTGGCGTCCGTCGTCCGTTCGTTAACTTTTCATATTTTAATCTACTCCTCTGAAACAACTGGACCAAATGGAACCAAACTTGGCAGAAAGCATCTATATAAGGTCCTCTATAAAGTTTCTTCATTTCGTCCCATTCCGCCAACAAATATGGCCGCCAAGGGCAATTCTTGTTTCTGATTGGCTAATGTTAAAAAAATCTTCTCCTCTGAAACTGCTTGGCCAAATGGAGCCAAACTTGGCAGGAAGCATCTATGTAAGATCCTCTATAAAACTTCTTCATTTAATTCCATTCGGCCAACAAACATGGCCGCTGTTACTAAAAATAGAACATAGGGTAAAATTGCACGTTTTTGGTAACAACTCAAAAACCGTTAATAATATCAGAAATCTGACATGGTTAAAAATGATCAGCACAGGAAGATCTAACTACCCTGAAATTTTGAAGAAAATCTGATTACCTATCTTGGAGTTATTGCCCTTTTTTCGTCAAATTTTCAAAATTTTAATACTTTTCGTTTTTTATTTCAAAAACTATAAGAGATAGACGTTAAGTTTAAACAGCAAACATGTGCAGCATGTCAAGATCTACATGCCCTGCAATTTTGAAGTAAATCTGATTACCCGTCTAGGAGTTATTGCCCTTTTTTATTTTACAATTGTGTCTGATATTTCAAAAACTATTAGAGATAAAGGTTAAGTTTAAATTGCAAACATGTGCAGCATATTAAGATCTACCTACCCTGTAATTTTGAAGTTAATTTGAGTACCCAATTTGGAGTTATTGCCCTTTTTTCATCAAATTTTCAAAATGTTAATACCTTTTGTCCTTTATTTCAAAAACTATAAGAGATAGATGTTAAGTTTAAACAGCAAACATGTTCAGCATGTCAAGATCAACCTAGCCTACAATTTTAAAGTAAATCTGATTACCCATCTTGAAGTTATTGCCCTTTTTTCATCAAATTTTAAAAATGTTAATACTTTTCATCCTTTATTTCAAAAACTATAAGAGATAGATGTTGAGTGTAAACTGAAAACATGTTCAGCTTGTCAAGATCTACATGCCCTGCAATTTTGAAGTAAATCTGATTACCCGTCTAGGAGTTATTCCCCTTTTTTCATAATTTTTTAGGTCACCTGACCCAAAGGGCCATGTGAGGTATTGCCATCACTTGGCGTCTGTCGTCCGTCCGTTAACTTTTTCATATTTTAATCTTCTCCTCTGAAACAACTTGGCAGTAAGCATCTATGTAAGGTCCTCTATAAAGTTTCTCCATTTCGTTCCATTTGGCCTATAAACATGGCCGCCAAGAATAATTCTTTTTTCTGATTGGCTAATGTTAAAAAAATCTTCTCCTCTGAAACAGCTTGGCCAAATGGAGCCAAACTTGGCATAGATGGTCCCTGGGTGTGTCCCTTTTAAAATTGTGTCCGACAGCCCCACCCTCCATTCAAGATGGCTGCTGTTTTTTAAGGTAATGATTATCTCCCTTTGAAATTTGCTTCAGTATCATTCTATTGTCAGGTGAGCGATACAGGCTCAGTGGGCTGAGCCTCTAGTTTTTAAATGGAAATCAGAATTTTTTTCCAAAGTTTACCATTCATCCTTGGAAAAATTGCTGAATAAAAACCCAAGCAATCAAAGAACTATAAAACACATGCCGTGAAAAACTTCTGTTCATCAATTAATTCTTTTTAGTGGATTTACATTATGTTTTTCAGTGATGGTGAAGAGATCTAGAAAGCCTAAAAGAGAGGGTATTCCCCCAACAATTAAAGAAGGATTTGGTTATACATACAGTAAAAATCCTCAAGAAAAACTAATGTGGACAATAGATGGAGGTAATGTTAGCATTTGCATTAATAATTTTGGCTGTGATCGTATGGTAGTTGGATTTACAACTACCTATGCAGTCAGTGCCTATCACCACTCAAGTTGTGAGTTCGAATCCTGCTCATGTGTACTCGATACAACATTATGTGATAAAGTTTGTCAGTAACTTGCAGCAAGTCAGTGGTTTTCTCTGGGTACTACAGTTTCCTCCACCTATACAACTAACTACCACAATATAAAGGAAATATTGTTGAAAGTGGCATTAAACACCATAACATTAACCTCATTTTCCCTCCACAATTAAGTCTCCCAAACTGTTTTTGCTCCGTTTCTTATTATTATTCTCTTTATTCTCCTTTCTTTCTTTGACACATGAACTTGTCCACGGCAGATCTCAGGAACTACTGGACAGAATTTCATGAAACTTGTTGGAGTTATAGATATATGTTTCTAGTTGGTCCTAAAGTTTTCAGCTTTGTGGTAAAGGAGGTCAAAGTCATATTTTGAGGGTTCAAAGGGTTCAAAAGAATCCTATGGGAAAGTTGAAATTTCGTACATTAATGTTGATAACTTCTAAATGGATAATGATAGAGACATAAAATTTGACATAGTGATAGGTCACCATTAGAGGAGCAATTCTGCATTTTCAAAATTTTTGACATGTCTGCCATTTTGAAAACGGCTGCCAAAACACGGCATAAAATATGGGCGGTAAAAATTCAACATTGTCCGATATCATCAAAATTTGATATGTGGTTAGATAATGATCTCCCGAATTGATTCCCGACATTGAAAAAAAAAAAATTCTCAACTGCAAAATACATCAATACAGAATAGAGTACAATAATATAATAACATATAAAACATCATACAATCTATATAGTAAAGTACAATTAAATCTTCTTACAATCTTTTCCAATATATAATCATATGTATATTGCAGTGGAGGTTTTTTTTTTTTTTTTAGAATATAAAAGATGAGAAAAGAGGTATTTTGCAGAGTTTAAAATTGTTTACTATTGATATATGTGATAAATATTTTTTTGTATAATTAGGAAAAAAAGTAGATAAGAATTTAATGTATTTTTAAAAAGAAGAAGAAAAAAAAAAGAAGACATTGAGAAGATGAGATTGTACTTTATATTGGCATTTATATATAAAACTTTTATGGTCTGGCCTGGTGCAAACAATCAATTGGACTATACAAAAGTATTATTTGGATGGAACAAACATTCATATTGTTTTAATTATCCCGTAATGAGTATACTATAAAGTATACTATAGTATAGTAAATATAAACAAGAAAAGTATATTTAGATAGACTATATCAGTTAGTATTTAGTGGTGTCTCTATGGAAAGGGAATTTACATAAGAATGGTAGACTTAACATACTGGTGATGATACATATGTGCCTTTTTTTTTATTTGTCCCTGAATATATTTGTATTATCAATATATTCTCAGAGATGCAGCTAACCGTCGACCCTGTCGGACCTAGGGGGCAGAATTTTAGAGGGTCCGGCAAATGACGTCTTTGTGTCAGACCTAATGACCGGCAAACATTTTTACTGCTTGGGGCTGTCAAAAATCAAATTTCTGTCGGTCCTGGTTACCTCTTAGACCCCTAAGCGAAGGATCTTTGATTATCGTTAATAAAGTCAAAAGTCGTAAACAAATCGGTAAAAATTTCTGTTCCTTTCTGTTTATGCTAAATTTCGGGAACCAGTTCCCATTCCGGATTTTATTTCGTATCCTATCGGTATCCTATCGGTAATCGTTGTAGATTGTAATTTGATCATTTCCGTTATGGCTGCATGGCCAATTAAGTTTACGGGGGGTCTAAATCTGGAAAAAAGCACCCACTACCTATCGATTTATCTAGAGAATAAAAAAGCCAAAAGGTCGGCATATGAAAAGGAGAGGCGATCGGCGCGGTCCTTTAATCGAAAATGGAAGGACAAAATGAACAAACAAATGACGACTTGATATCAAAATTAAAGTTTGTTTTTGCCCGCAAAAACATATGTCTCCCCCCGTCCCACAAACTGTAGTCACAGGTAAAAAATCTATTTGGGTAACAAATAAAATTAAGCTTCAATGAATAACAAAAAAAACCTGTTTTTAATCCATGAAACACAAAAAAAAATTGATCAAAAGTTACAGGTACTATTCCATATTGCCATGGCAAAGTTCCCCATTCCAGAAAATTGCTCAGCCCATGTTCCAATGATTTTAAAGGAGTTTTGTTCTTCTAAAATCAATGGATTGGTGATGAAAACTTTTTCAGGGAAATAGTGACATTATGAGAGACTCTTGTACATATATATATACAAGTTTCAGTAAGGGATATTACACTAGAGTGTTTGCAAATAACTTCCACAAAATTTAGGGGATCAACATTTCCTGGTAATATGCACAACTACATATGGTGTCCTTACTACCTACCAAGTTTCATGAAATTCTGTTCAGTAGTTTCAGAGGAGTTGCGCCGACAAACTGTGTGACGGACAGGACAAAAACAATATGTCTCCCCACAAAAGTGGGGGGAGACATAATACTCATTAGAGGAATAATAAAATCTTACTAATATGAAGTATTGATTATTCGATGTTGCAGGGCTATCTAAATTGAATGTGGTCTCAGTCACTAACCCCCCTTTGGCAATATCCTTAATCTGATTCTGGTCGTAGTAGTCGTTAGCTGTGTCAAGGCTTTAAGATTGTTCCTTTAATCATACTGTATTTAAAGTGAAATATTAAAAAATTTCTAAAAAAAAAGCAGGTCTGGCAAAAAGTTGATAGGTCTGGCAAAACTCTCTTACTTGCAGGACCCAATGTCTGACAGGAATTTTTTTTTATCTGCAACTCTGTATTCTTAAAACAAAAAGATATAGCACAAATAATTATGTTATTACAACTGATGGTATATCTTGAAATTTAATCTTACAGGGATCTAAATCCTGTGGACTGTAGGTTGAGATATTGTTGTTAATAACTGAGTAGAACGCTTTTGTCTTCATCCAAGATTACAAAAACATTATCCCGCCAATGAAATTATAGTGCTATAAATAGTTGTTTTTTTTTTTGAACCTATCGAAAAGTCCATATTAATTGGCACGATATGTTCCATAACATTAAACAAACTCAAATCTTTAATTTAACAATAGTATTCTTTGGGAATTCTTCCATGGTTTCAGTTTAATGTATTTTAAAAAAGATTTTATTTATAAATCATCCAAGAGACACCTATTACGATAAATAATTAAAATGTTTTTCATCAGTAGAATTGGATACAGTAATTACATTGTCGGAGTAAAAATAAAATAGATATAAACGGAATATGGTTTCTTTTTCTCTTAATGTTTTGCATCCTGAACCAATCAACTGTTAATGGGATTGGAGGTTTGTGATCATGCAAGTGTTCCCAAATTTAGAAGGTATATTACTGTGTCTAGATCTAATGATCCAAAAAATAGAATAAAATATTAATCAAGAATTACGACCTGATTCGCAGCTAGTGCAAATAAATTTGATTTTTTATTATGAATAATGTATGTATATTGTGTTTTACATAAAATTACAATATGATATTCTTCATATGGAGAATATTCAAAAATATTTGTTCAAATTAGACTAAATATGACCACATTTTCATGTTCTTGGTATTGTTGAGAAACAAAAATAAGTGTGTAAAACTATTTTCAATTCAGTGGAATGACACATACAATATCAACTAAATTACATGTACATTAATCATAATACCATATATAGATTCATTTGCATTTTCTTGGACATCACACTCAAACGACACCACACGACACCACACGACATCCAGAAGTCAATATAGGTTAATTGTATAAGTTCAAGGTCATATGCAATGTCATCAATTATGAAAATGAAAGAGAAAACGCTGTAGATTAATGCGACAGATATGCATATCTCATTAAAACAAAGAAAATGAGTTTTGGTCAGATGGGTCCCCAATGGTTTGTTCGGAGGATTGTTCAAGGAAAGACAATTATTGGGCTGTTAAGTTTTATCACCGAGGAGCATGGCAGGTTGTTTGATCGCATCCTTTGGAATACATTACGACATTTCTAAAGAGAGTTCGCTTGATATTTGTCAGCAATAAAACAGAATAAAAATAATGATTGTATTAAATTGTATTTGTTTGTGTAAGTTTTTTATTGCTGATCTGTGACAGTTGTTCTAAGACAAGTCATTAAGGGGGGGCTTTAAGTACAACAGTAGTACACCGCATTAACTCAGGATATCAAGACTTTTCCATCATACATACCGATAATGAGCAGTGTTTTTTTATACCATTAAAAATATCATGTCAATATCATTTACAAGCACAAACAAATTATTAGTTTCATCATTCATTCTTTGATTTTTTTTGAATGTTTTATTAAGTTTCCCAAACAACGTTTGGAAACTTATTGTTTTTGCTCCGTTTCTTCTTATTATTATTATTATTATTATTATTATTATTATTATTATTCTCCTCCTCCTCCTCTTTCTCTTTCTTTCTTTCTTTCTTTCTTTCCATGGACCATGAACTTGTCCACGGCAGATCTCAGGAACTACTGGACAGAATTTCATGACACTTTGTGGAGTTATAGATATATGTTTCTAGTTAGTCCTAAAGTTTTCAGCTTTGTGGTAAAGGGGGTCAAAGTCATATTTTGAGGGGTTCAAAGGGGGTGGGGGTTACTATAGAATCCTATGGGAAAAGTTGATAATGATAGAGACATAAAATTTGACATAGTGCAGGGCTCCCACTACTTTGAAATCAGAGGGAGAAGTGACTTCTCTTTCAGGTGCTGACAAAAGAGAAGTGAGAGACAACAGGGAGAAGTGGTGAGAGTACAGGGAGAAGTCAAAATATTTCTCTAATTAATTGTCCCACTTTTCACATTCGCAGGGCATTATCGTGGCATTCGTATGTTATAATGTACTTGTTATGCATTAAAGTATATTCAGTAGTTGTTCCTTGTTTTTGTTAGCATAACTCTGATTTACATATGTCCTTGTATTTGTTTTTTGTTTGTTTGTATTAAGTAAACCCTTTTCAGATTCTTTGTTTTGTTTTGCACAGATGATAAAGGCACATACATGTATATGATAGTCAACTATTGTCCAATAAATAATAAATAAATAAAATTGAATAATAAAATTTATTTTGACATCAGCATTGTTTCAAACAAGTCACACATAGATAAAATGACAAAACATTAGATAAGATAAATATATGCCCCAAAAAAAGCTGTGAAATTGCTAATTATTAATCACATTTTAATGAGTGTATATTATTTACATTGCTTCTCTTTAATCACTGATTGATATTGATTAAGAAACTAATCATATCCACAAAGTTAACAATCCCTTTGGATAGCCGCCATCAAACCCCAAATAAATGAAATGAAACAATACCGACGTTATTTTCCCGAGTTCGGATCAGTAATACAGTTTTTATATTCGTAACTGTTTCGATTACGTCCCTTTACAATGGCGGTTTGAAAAACGGAAATTTTGTAGTAAAAATATACCGATGTTTTTTAACAGTTAAAATTAGCAAAGCGACTTGGTAAAATTACAGGGCGACTTCCACTTCTCTTTTGGCACTAGTACAAAGCGAAGTGAGCAGCCACAAGGCGACTTCTTCGCCCGAATCGCCCTCCAACGTGAGCCCTGAATTAGTGATAGGTCACCATTAGAGGAGCAATTCTACGTTTTCAAAATTTTCGAGATGTCTGCCATTTTCAAAATGACTGCCAAAAACACAGCATAAAAAATGGGCGGTAAAAATTCAACATTGTCCGATATTATCAAAATTTTATATGTGGGTAGATAATGATGTCCTGTCATTGAAAAATTTCTACCGGTCGCCATTTTCAAAATGGCCACCACAATACCGCAAAAATTCAACATTGTCCGATATCATCAAAATTTGATATGTGGGTAGATAATGATGTCCCAAATTGTTCCCGGCATTGGAAAATTTCTACCGGTCGCCATTTTCAAAATGGCCACCACAATACCGCAAAAATTCAACATTGTCCGATATCATCAAAATTTGATATGTTGGTAGATAATGATGTCCAGAATTGATTCCTGACATTGAAAAATTTCTACCGGTCGCCATTTTCAAAATGGCTGCCACAATACTGCACAAATTCAACATTGTCCGATTTCAACGCCATTTCATATGTGGGTAGACTATGATGTCTCGAATTGATTGCTGACAGAAAAATTTCTACCGGTCGCCATTTTCAAAATGGCCACCACAATACCACACACATTCAACATTGTCTGATTTCAACGACATTTCATATGTGGGTAGATTATGATGTCCCGAATTGATTCCTGACATCGAAAAATTTCTACATGTCGCCATTTTCAAAATGGCCACCACAATACCACACAAATTCAACATTGTTCGATTTCACCGTCCTGAATTAATTCCCGACATCGAAAAATTTCTACCGGTCTCCATTTTCAAAATGGCCACCACAATACCGCAAAAATTCAACATTGTTCGATTTCAAAGGTAGCTTTTAATTTATTTTTTAAACCGGTTGTTAGTGGCCGGTTTGGGAGACTTCATAATCGTTAGATTATAATCATATCTTGTTAAAATATTGTGACAGAAATATTGTTATTTGTCTGTGAGTATCACTTAAAACAAGCTAAGTATTAAAGTAACCTTACATAATTTTCTGATTCAGCAAAAAGTCATAAACTTATCAGGCTTAAAAGAATTTGTTAATGTCCCTCTTTTTGATCTTGATCATCCTCTATTTTTCCTTGTTTTTCAGGTATGCCAATGCATAGAAGAGACCCAGATGATGATGTTTTGTCTATGTCTGCTAGATCTGTAGCTTCAAGTTGTTCTCTAGCGTCCGATACTTATGAACGTGCCAAGAGAAGGACAGAGGAATTCTGGGGGAAGAATGGCGTAGCTGCACACTGATCAGACTTGTTAAAAAAGAAAACAATTTATTAAGATGTATTTATTTGTTAATAATATGTTAGAGATTTGTTATGTAGTGTCAGTTACTAGATAGTTTTAGCATGTTGTTTTTTCTGTAGTAAATTAACTGTGGTCAAAGTTTGATTTGGTGCAGAGTTTGAATGGGTGTTTAATGGAAATATGAAATAAAAGGCAAAATGTTTAAAATCAGCAGTATATGATTGGAAAAAATTCATTGAAGTTGTCACTGAATTTCAAACTTTCATTTTGCAAACAAAATTTGTACTAAATAACAACTAACAAAGTATTCCTTAATGAACAAGAGTTGTCGGCTTAAAATTGTGTAATTGTTTCCATTGAAATTTTAACTAATTACCATAAGAAAGTAAAATATTTAATTCTCCTGTAATATTGTAGTGTAATGGTCAATCATTTTATGTATTTCCGTATATTTATATCGTATGCAAAAGTTGATTGAGATCATTTCATGGAATCAACAAAATTTTGTTGGAACATTGGGTGAAAATGGAAATTATAGGAGATTAATATTTCAACGGATAATGTTTGTATGCCATGTTTGTGTAGCATTTAGACATGCACAAGCACTTCATAATACCCATTCAAACACTGACTGTTTTCATTTGCTCAAGAGTGTTAAGATAGGTTAAATATGATAGATAACAAATTGTCCATATTTATATTGTTTTAGTCTGATATTATCTTCCGCTTCTGCTTCTTCTCAGGGAAGCTTGTCTGGACCATAACTTTTTTGTCTTTCGAGATAGGTCAATGATATTTGGTATGTGGGTGCATGACCATAAGGTGGTGTGTCACGTACCGTAATGACCTTCGTTGGACTTTGACCTCAAGGTCAAATAAATGTTTTTTAAATAGTATCACTTATTAAGGGGAGACATAAGTTTTAGGTATCTAAAACAGTTCTTCCTAGTTTTTTTGTGTAATTATGTGCTAAATATGATTTTTATATATAGATTAAATAGAAAGGCAGCAATGAAAATATCAAACAAACAAAAAACTAATAATGAAAAATGGCATTAATCCTACGTAAAATAAAGTTGGTGTGTAAAATCAGGACATTTTATTGTATGTGAAAAAATGAAAGTGGAAAAAACTGTAAACTTTTACTTAAGGATTTTCTTTAAGTATTTAGTTATGTGGAGCTATGTGACTACAGGGACCTACCATGACCCATTTTTAAAAGGTATTTTATATATTAAAGCATTTCTGTGATAAAGTTTCATTTTTTTATTTTGCAAACATATTTTAACCTGGTATTTAAGAAAAATGCTGCTGATAATTTCAAGATATTTTCATAGATGTGTGTAACCCAGCACATTGGATGAATTTATTTTCAGTCATAGATGTGTGTAACCCTGCACAATGGATGAATTTATTTTTAGTCATAGATGTGTATAACCCTGCACAATGAATGAATTTATTTTCAGTCAGATGTGTGTAGCCCTGCACAGTGGATGGCAATTTTAATAACTTTTTATTCATTGTCGCTATCAAGATTATGGAGAAAATATAGCTGAGAATAATAAGTCTATATTGCAGTGAACAAATTTATAGTCTACAAATTGTTTTGTTACTGCCATCCATAGCCTTCAATTAATGAATTGAATGGCGATTTATAATTATTTCCAGCAAGTCAAAATTAGCAGTATTTTTTTTTTTTTTTATAAGTTTGTTTTTATATAAAGTTGCTAGATGTTTTAATATACTCTTTTTACTTTGTTCTTCCTTTTTATCTATAATGATGATTGCCAGGTTTTTTTTTATGTCTTGAGTTTTTTAATGCATGTAATAATAGTAAGAAAGACAAATATTCTGTTTAATAATGGGATTATATATTTATCAGTTTAAAAGAAACAAATTAAAAATTATTTATATACTTTCTTAGTTGTAATGTATCTATCTCTTCCACATATAACCCTTTTATAGACAAGTATGTTTTATATTGAAGGATCTTGTAGGTGTCTTACGTTATTATAACATTTGTTCCACTACGATATAGCTGAAATACTACTAAAGTTGATGTTAAATACCAATGCATCAATCTATCTCTTCCACTATAAATGAGTAAATTATACTTGCTATTGAAAACCTTTTTTTGACATTGACAGAGGTTCAAAATTAATGAAGGTCTGAAGTCTGTGACCTTTCACTATTGACTTCAGACTTTTATCTTTGGTATTAGCTGTGGCCACAGACCTTCTGATTATTGTTTGAAATTCCATTGACTTTTCATAATTCAATTAAATTCTTTAAACATCTAGTGCATTAAATCGTAGATCAGCTCATTTCATTAAGAAATGTTCATTAGAAATGATACTTAACAGCACCGGTCACAAACCATTATCAATTTTTTTTTTTAAAGGGTACCGATATTATTCACTTCTGGAAAACAAAGACCAATAAGCAGGAAATATAAAATGTGTATTTTGATGAGGAATCATTTTCTGCATGTAACTATGTCAATCCTTACAAACTGGTACTTGTAGCCAAAAGGGGCCTACATAATTTTGTGATATTGTTATGCATATTAGGCATTTAATCTTGTGCCTAGTGATCAAAATCAATGAAACCACCCTGCAACACAACATTTTGGCCTTACAAAAATATTTTAGACACCAGATTACTTAGTGACACAAAGTCTTCTGATCTGAGATAGCTTTGGGTCACATCTCAGAACATTGTAAAAGGTACAAGGTGTTTATTGATAATTGTTTAAAATGTTCTGATAAAAGCAGGACTTTCCTAACAATTAGATGGACCTTCAGGATTTTCAAGCTGAAAGGTCTCAAACCTTTCACTTTAAAAAATAATTTTGAACCCCTGATTGAGATGAAGAACAACAGTCAAAATCATTTCTATTTACTTCGATCTGATCTTGTCCATCCTTTTGTTTATGGAGGTTAGTGAACATAAAAGATGATGCATGCAAAACTCACACTGACAGTAATGTCTTCAACAAGAATATAAATTGTACCTCAAAATGGACAGGAGGCATTCTCATTATTATAATTTTTCAAGCAGATTTTCAGATTCTTGACTCGGTTATTTACAGCAGATTTCTGTACAAAGTACCAGTACATTTTTGTGGAGTTTTCCAATCTACCTACCCCCCTATGCAATATGATTATACGTGTAATGTAGATGTTCATGCTACATAATATCAAATTGTTGAATTGGTCAGACTGCTTTCAAGTTAACAATCCATAATTTGTGACCTCTTTGTTACCAATGGCAATATATATATATGTATATATCTACCATAATTGGTATTAGATGTGTTTTTCAATCACAGACTTGCAGGTTAATGCTACCTGTATATAAAATTACTGTTTTCATGTGATAAAATTAGGAAAAGGGACATAAATCTGGAGGAGTATAATGTTCAATATGTGGTAGCAATAAAGAAAACTAATTTCAAAAATAGCAATTTAAAATGCAGATTTATTTGGTTGATGATCCACAAGAGTGTAGATAGGAATTCTTGAGTGAGTCATGTGCAGATTGTTCATTTCACATGTACAAATAAAAACAAATTTAAAAGAAATAAAATTTATTGTAATGTCTATGAATTAAATAAAATTGAATGAGATTTTATCCACTTGTTGAGACTATTGTGTAAGGAGAGATGCAGGTCAGTGAGAACTGGTTCCAGACCAGACCAGCCGGACAGGACAAGACATAGGCATCTCTAGCTATATCACATTGGATAAATTTAGTGGCATCTGGATGGGAGAAAAACTGTTGGTTTGAGCTTCTGCATGGATTGTTCACTCCTAAAAAATGCAAATATATGTATACATGTACCTTTAGTTAAAAAATTCTTTTTTTTTTTCAAAAAAAAAAAAAAAAATCTAATTTAATGTTCTCCAGAATATTGATACCCAGTGTAATATTTAGTACAGAAAGATTATTAAATATATGTTTGTACAAGCAGGCCCCTATATTTATTAAAGATGTATTTCTTAAGTAAACATGTTGTAGATAATAGAACCTTTCCAAAAACTAGATGAGATTTGTCATGGGGATTGGGGTGAAAATTCATTGTCAATTCTCTAATGTGTTTTGGCTTCTATGATTGTTTCAGGTAAGGTGTAATTAATGACAGTTATGGATACCAGTTAGTATTACTATTTTGTGTTTCAAAAGTGGTCAGCTTTTCCATTCAAATCGGGTCAATACTATGAAAAAAAATTATGTACAAAAATACCTTAACACAAGTAGTGTCAATTTTTTTTAACTTTGATTATTTTTAAGGGTTAGCTCATTGAATTGCAAAGCAATTAGTTTTTAAAGTGTGCAAGAAACCTATCACTTTTGATGCATTAGAAAAGTTTTAGTTTTGACCAAATGCTTATATTTAATTATCTGTTGGTAACCGATGGCTGATTACCCTCCTATACTCTCCACTCATTGCCTATGGAACACTTGAAAGAATATTCCTCAACCTCATGAATAATTCATCACGAATCTGATTAGCTCCAAATTCTAAAACCCAGGACTGGGTTGCACAAGCGTCAATTAAATTTAAGTCTCAATTAAACCTTAAGTAAATTAATTATATGTATATTTCAAGTAAATTTAAGTCTCAACTAAGTTTTAATTGACACTTAACTTTAATTGACGTTTGTGCAACCCAGTCATGATTAGTAATTGTAACAATCCTGAAAAACGAGGACTGCTGAAGCTTGTTGTTTCCTGTGTACTAGTATACCACAGTTCTCTAAAAAATCATGTTGTCGGTCTCTTTTCTATGATAGATAAGGCATATTTTCAACAATGTATATAACAATGTCGAGCATTTTAGTCACCTAGTTAGTTAGGCTAATGATTGTCGGACCATTGATGTCATTCCGGATTTTTATGGTACCAGCTCACTGAAACAACAGTCTACTGGAAGTCATGTCGCTCAACTCCGAAACATTATCCTGATTCTGATCTAACCAGTCTTTACTCTTACTCCTAATTACTGATGTGTGACTAGCGGGAATGCAGCAAATACCAATATTATAGGGTTTGGTTTGACTCGACCCAACGATCTACCGCATTCAAAGAGAGCATGCATGCTAACAACATACACACACGCTAAAGATTCGGCATGATACAAGAGAGATAACTCCAACTTACCAATTGTTTGTAGTTGGCAATACTTGAGGAGATGGTCATTCTGTTTTGATGATCCCTTTAAACTATATTATTAAAGTCTACGAAATTAATTAAAGGTAACTAAGTCTGTTGCTTAATGGATTTTCAAATAATTGAAAATACTTGCCTATTAGGCCATTAGGATTAGGTGTTGTAATGGCCATTCCAAGCTGGAAGTTGTAGACACAAGATAAACGACTCTGGTCCCAGACTAATTGAGAAGGACAAGTAAGGACATTGGCGTTCCCATTGAGATCACATTCTATAAACTTGGTGTTATCTGTAGCCACAATAAAGTACAGGTTTCCTTTGTTAAGGTTTGTTACTGTACAAGGGTTTTGTCCAAGCCCAGTATTGGTTGTCTGTCCTCCTGTGTTCTGGAAAAGTATATGCATATACAAATTAATATTAAGCTACTAAGTAATAATAATAAATACCACTGATTAATAGCAAAGCATGATCTTGTAATTGGTTCATTGTTTGTATATAAATGTAAAGTCAACATTTCAATGTAATTTCAACACGGAAATATACCTGGACTAAATTTTATAATCACTTCAATTTTTTTAATGTTGAAAAATAAAAAAATAAATAGAATAAATAAAAACGAAGTAGCTTTTATTTTATGCTGAAATCTACGAACAATTTCTAACCCAGTTTAATTCTATAAAATACATTTTTATGGAGAACAACAACAACAAACAAACAACGTCGTATCGGTTAAATGTTACTCATATATTATAAATTAACATAGAGGTGGTTCCTCCACCATTATTATAAAACTGACCGCCACCATACAACTGAAATATTGTTGAAAGTGGCGTTAAACTCAATATCCCTAACCCATAGAGATTGTCGTTCCTTTCTCATAATTACACAAACACAAACGATAAATTAACCAATTGAAAAACAGAACACAAAGAATGAAATGTTTGTTTCTTTGATGGTGTTTAACGCAACTTTCAACAATATTTCAGTTATATCCTGGCGGTCAGTTTTATTGGTGGAGGAAACCAGAGTACCCGGAGAAAACCACCGACCTGTCGCAAGCTTAAGTCACTGACAAACATTATCACATAATGTTTTACACCTCGCCCTGATCGAGATTCGAACTCACATCATCAGTGGTGATAGGCACTGATTGCAAAGGTAGTTATAAATCCAACTACCATACGATCACGGCCACGATGGCCCCTAAGAATGAAATGAACATCAACTATTCAAATAATATATACATTGTACACGTACCTTTGATGCAATACAAGAAGTTGTAGCTTGGTTATAAATCTCATTAACTGGACATTGAATTACAAACATTCTTCCGAAAACATCACACTGAAGAAATTTGCTTGTGTCACGTGGATGGGGAAAGTACACTTTCTTGGTGGGGTTGTTTTTACATGGATTTGGTACATTGTTAAAAGCATCTAAAATTGAATTTAATTATATTATATTAAGCAGTGGGAACGATTGTACGTTTCCCCCAGAATGCGTCTGAACTGAATAAAAGGGAGAAAAATACAACTATATCGTTAGAATTACTATCAGGAAAATCGTAGAAACAAAGGCACGTATATATGACCACTCACTGCCCTGGGTTTAAACAGACACTTCAATAAATAGTGGCGGGTTGAACTAGTTTTATAGGCTAAACGTATCCTCTAGTGAACTAAGTAAGTCGTGTTAGTCTTTCCACTGATATACTGGGCGGCGAGTATCGTTCTTGTTAAGAACGCCGAGTCGTATAATAAGCTACGGGATGGAAATGTTTTCGTCTGTACAATGCTAGATCTACGAAAGAGAATTGATGGCATCAACCATCATATAAATTTTAGTTGGTATACACAAGGGAGCGTCGTGGTCGTGATCGTATGGTAGTTGGATTTACAACTACCTATGCAATCAATGTCTAACACCACTAACGTTTTGAGTTCGAACCCTGCTCATGGTGAGGTGTACTCGATACAACATTATGTGATAAAGTTTGTCAGTGACTTGCGGCAGGTCGGCGGTTTTCTCCGGTTCCGAAATTTTTTTTGAAAGATGATACAGACGATACTGTAAAAATCCTAAACTTAGTCTGAACACCAATGTAAACACGAGCATAACGTAAGAGTTGTGAAATACATACTTCCAACACCTGAT
The DNA here is from genome assembly GCA_963680875.1 of Bathymodiolus brooksi. Lineage (NCBI taxonomy): Eukaryota > Metazoa > Mollusca > Bivalvia > Mytilida > Modiolidae > Bathymodiolus > Bathymodiolus brooksi. The sequence goes on from OY804575.1 coordinate 65,137,895, forward strand.
AATATCTGAAATAGTTCCTTTTATGAAGAAATGCAAAAGCTTTATCTTAATGTAGCTGGCATATTTTTTTTAAAGAAAGGTTTATTCACAATATCATGGCATTTAGATATTTTGCGACAGTCAATAATTACTTTTGCTTCTTCACCCTTTTTACCTTTTAAATGTGGTGATCTAAATTGTTATTTTATCCGTTTGAATGGAATGAATTAGGATAAAATTAATTTCTCCTGGATGTTTTAGTACATGTAGTATAGGTGGCGTAGTGGTTTTTCCCGCTCAAAAATTGTTTTTCGCGGTCTGGCATGTTCGATTCCTCATTCAGTACGACAACGTCCATCTGACCGGGAGTGTATTTTTGGCAAAATTTATTTGAAGCTTTATGCTTTTACATTTTGAACATTATGTGGATTTAATTAATTATTGACACTATTTTCATATGTAGTTATATGAATTATATAAATGTTATATTTGCTATATTAAACTAGCACCGGCGTTGTTGTGTGACTATGCTCTTTATTATTTGTTTATTATTTGCCAGTATATTTACAGTTTTGCCAGTACATATGGTCTCTTAGCATACTATGCTTATATTAGTTACTAGCAAGGTTTTCAGCTATATAGTACAGTACGTTACATGTACTAGTTTTTAGAACAGGAGAATGCAATTATTAGTTCATTGGGTTTAATTAATTTTAATTTCCAAGTGGCTGTTCATGTTGTGATATCGAACATATTGATGACAGTGTTTGTTACATTGATGAGAGTCATGTGGTTATTTATGTTATGATATCGAACATATTGATGGCAGTATTTGTTATATTGATGAGAGTCCTGTGGTTATTTATGTTATGATATCGAACATATTGATGACAGTGTTTGTTATATTGATGAGAGTCCTGTGGTTATTTATGTTATGATATCGAACATATTGATGGCAGTGTTTGTTATATTGATGAGAGTCCTGTGGTTATTTATGTTATGATATCGAACATATTGATGGCAATGTTTGTTATATTGATGAGAGTCCTGTGGTTATTTATGTTATGATATCGAACATATTGATGACAGTGTTTGTTATATTGATGAGAGTCCTGTGGTTATTTATGTTATGATATCGAACATATTGATGACAGTGTTTGTTATATTGATGAGAGTCCTGTGGTTATTTATGTTATGATATCGAACATATTGATGACAGTGTTTGTTATATTGCTGAGAGTCCTGTGGTTATTTATGTTATGATATCGAACATATTGATGGCAATGTTTGTTATATTGATGAGAGTCCTGTGGTTATTTATGTTATGATATCGAACATATTGATGACAGTGTTTGTTATATTGATGAGAGTCCTGTGGTTATTTATGTTATGATATCGAACATATTGATGGCAGTGTTTGTTATATTGATGAGAGTCCTGTGGTTATTTATGTTATGATATCGAACATATTGATGGCAGTGTTTGTTATATTGATGAGAGTCCTGTGGTTATTTACGTTATGATATCGAACATATTGATGACAGTGTTTGTTATATTGATGAGAGTCCTGTGGTTATTTATGTTATGATATCGAACATATTGATGACAGTGTTTGTTATATTGATGAGAATCCTGTGGTTATTTATGTTATGATATCGAACATATTGATGGCAGTGTTTGTTATATTGATGAGAGTCCTGTGGTTATTTATGTTATGATATCGAACATATTGATGACAGTGTTTGTGATATTGATGAGTCCTGTGGTTATTTATGTTATGATATCGAACATATTGATGACAGTGTTTGTTATATTGATGAGAGTCCTGTGGTTATTTATGATATGATATCGAACATATTGATGACAGTGTTTGTTATATTGATGAGAGTCCTGTGGTTATTTATGTTATGATATCGAACATATTGATGACAGTGTTTGTTATATTGATGAGAGTCCTGTGGTTATTTATGTTATGATATCGAACATATTGATGACAGTGTTTGTTATATTGATGAGAGTCCTGTGGTTATTTATGTTATGATATCGAACATATTGATGGCAGTGTTTGTTATATTGATGAGAGTCCTGTGGTTATTTATGTTATGATATCGAACATATTGATGACAATGTTTGTTATATTGATGAGAGTCCTGTGGTTATTTATGTTATGATATCGAACATATTGATGGCAGTGTTTGTTATATTGATGAGAGTCCTGTGGTTATTTATGTTATGATATCGAACATATTGATGGCAGTGTTTGTTATATTGATGAGAGTCCTGTGGTTATTTATGTTATGATATCGAACATATTGATGGCAGTGTTTGTTATATTGATGAGAGTCCTGTGGTTATTTATGTTATGATATCGAACATATTGATATTGCTATTTGTAATAGTTCTGTTTATTAATCTTTCTGATATCACTATGGATAGCGTTTGATGATTATATAAGCTAATATTAGTATAATGCTTATGTGTATGCTAATGGTTAAACTGTAAGTTACTCTTCAGTGATTACTCGTTTCATGTTTTGCTCTAAAGTCAAGTGGTATTGTTCTATGTAATTTAATATTGACATCACCTACCGACACAATTTGGAAGAATCTGTCTTTTCTCTGAAAAAGAAAATAATTAAACTAAGATTTCTTAAAAAGAAGATACATTGTAAATACATTTATATATGTATATATGTTTCGAAGCTATCATGAGCTATGTAACCATTGTAGCGTAGGTGAGGATGTTGTGCTGCAAAATATAATTCCAATCTGTGTATATAGGATGTAACCGTAGAAATCGGACACAATTTGGAGTATATCCATATATATGTAAAAGTCAATTTTTAGAACTTGACTTCATCTACTGTCAATTATTGAAAAAATGCGATTGAACAATTTTGAAGTACATGCTACACAGAACTTAATTTCATCCGTGGACAATTAGTGTTTGAAATAACTTCAAAAAGTAAAAAACGCCTTTAAATTGTCTTGTGACCTTGACTTTTGACTGCTTAATGTAAGTTATTGTTGAAGGGCTTCTTGCCATTTTCATCTAGCTATCTCAATTATTCTGATAAAGGTATAAAATGCGTTCAAGTATAAGAATGACTGGGTTGCAAAGGTGTTGAACAAGGTCAAACATTCAAAATCTTAATCAATGTAAGCTTTCAATGTGGATTCATACATAATGTCCGGTGAATATCTCCAATATGTGTGCAAGCATTCTGCAAAGTTTCAAAGATTTACAATAAAAACTGTCGAAGGAGTAGATTGCACAAAATAGTTTGTCAATGACAATGAATTTGTGACTTATTCGTGCCATTACCATAACGACGAATAGCAGTTTTCTTAAAAAGGGAAGACCGCTACACCTTTATCAGTAAAAAAATAGGAGGGGGCAAAATTTGGGCAAAAATCGCTGCAGATTAAAAAAAAATCCCTTGACCCTCATATGGATAATATAATAATAGAATCTTTATCAGTCTCTAGTTCTTCATTTACTTCTATCGATTTCAAGGATTCATATGAGATTGATCAAAAATGGTAGATTTATCAAAAATAGTTGATAAGTTTTGAATATGTTTTTGGCGAATTCTAAATCTTATTCATTGGTGGATATTTTGGTAGTTAGTTCCTTGGTCTGCAGGACTATCCATTTCTCCATTAACAGAATCGATATACATGTACATTGTATGCACATTTTACGCTAAACCTTAATTACACATGAGAATGTCTATGTATATCTATATATTAATGCACGCGTTTGGTAACTAACTGTCAAGCAACTCAAAATGGTTTATGGTTAATGGTGTTTAACGCCACTTTCAACAATATTTCAGCTACATAGTGTCGGTCAGTTTTATTGGTGAAGGAAATCGGAGTACCCGGAGAAAACCACCGACCTGTCGCAAGTCACTGACAAACTTTATCACATAATGTACACCTCGTCATAAATGGGGTTCAAACTCACAACTTTTGTGGTGATAGGCACTGATTGCATAGGTAGTTGTAAATCCAACTACCATACAATCACGACCACAACGACCCCTCAACTCAAAATAACACCTGTTATATTGACAAAGTCCTTACAATGCTTATTGCATTTTTAATCAGCGTAGTTAAAAAAGAAATTAAAAACAACACGGTAATCGAAAACAAAGTTTCTAGTTAAAGATAATATTATCTCATTTCACAATACAATTCTGCCAAAAAAAACCTAACTAACTCCAACATTTGTTTTAGACCAACGTTATTCATACGAATATTTTTGTGCAATAATTCAGATCCTTACCTCTTGAAGGCAGAGCAAATGCTACTCCAACCAAAAGAACTATAACCAAGTACTTCATGATTACTGTTGTCTGTGTGTTCTGATCGTGTGACGGAGTGTCTGTGCCTCATGGTACCTTTATATAGGTTATATTCTGGGTGTCAAATCTTGTTACCATTACATCATAAAGGCTTTCCCTATATTTAGTGATAAACACATTAAATACATTAGATACATATCACAGTTTCCGTGTATCTTCAGAGATGAGTTTATTTACATAAAATCATAAACTTTAGTTTGAAAGAATACAACCCAATTATTCGAATATAACATGTTGTCAGCTTTTGACACTTAGGCAAACATTGTCATCCGTCTTGAAACATGCAACGTTTCAAATTCGTATAGGCATGGCTACCGGGTATAATATCACAAGATTAATTACAGTAGATATTCTTTTGAGGTATAAAACTATTTTGCACCAGTTATTTTTATCTGTATATGTGAATCTCTTACACGTATTCCAAGTTTTAAGGTCAAAATTTAGGACGTGACCTTCATGTCGGCAGTTTGACTTTTTGGAATAAAGGTCATATTTAAAAAAAGTGATTAAGGGTGTTTATGACAAATGTTTTCTTTAGTTTTGATTAATAGTAAGTTAACGACAATCGAAGGAGATGCGCTTCTGAAGGGGTCAATACAGCGGTATCATCTACTAAACATTTCCATAATGAAACAAAAGTTTAAACAGTGATGGTTATCAATTCCACCAATATCAACAAAACGAACAATCACCTCTCATCTCAACTGAATTCATTGAACATAAAAAAGACCATGACATATGACATTGGAAGTCCAGGTCCTGGCCTGGGACATGTTTTATTTTTTTTTCCTGTATGTATTACCAATCTCAATCATGATGTGAAAGCAAGGAACGATAACTCTGGTAGAGATTGATGTATTACATTTGTACTGGTACTAGCTTATCTATATGTTTACGGTCAAAATGTAGGACGTTAGGTTGTCGCCCTTTTGACATTTGTCAAGGTCATGTCATTAGAAAACCATTTCACTGAGAGAAAAAAAAACATGGAAAGAGTCGTCGAACTCGTTCGATACAAAACAACAAATTGTGGTATCTAATTGGGCGAGTGTTATTGGTATTTCACACTAGGTGATCAATTTTCGGCTATTTTAAGGCAAGAACAAGTTACTTTTTGATGGGATGATGATGATGCATGCTTTGTTCTATAAAATAGAGAAACACAGCTGAATTTTTATAGTACTAGCTCATTTGACTAAACATTGAAACAACAGTCGACATATCGCTCCACTCGGACACATTATTCTCATTCAGGGCCAACCTGTCTTTGTTATTATTCATTAATGTTGTCTGCTTAGTGGAGATGTACCAAATACTTGTTGTATAGTGTTTGTTTGAACCAGGGGTCGAACTCCATAATCTACGCACTCGCGGCAATCACTATTACACCAAAGTGATGGTTACCAAGGTTTTAGTGTTCTGAGGAAATAAAGGGGGAAACAATCGTCTATCTCGGAAGGATTTAAACATGGCCAATGCTAGATACCAACTTTCATTGTGAACTTTGCTGGTAGTGTTTTGTTTTCGGAAACAACGGAGAAAAATAATAAGATGAAATACAACAAGGCTTTACCATGAAAAGCAAATAATTTGAGAATTTTCTCTTTAAACACATGGTGGGTTGCCGAAAGGAAAAAAATCACACAGAAATTCCGAAATTATATTTATCATATTTATAATTCCATTTATTAGTTTTTTTATATTTCATTTTAAAATTTCGCGCCCTTGTCGTTTGATTTTTAGTAGAATACTAATTATTTAACTCCCAAGTTTACTTGTTTACATTTAACACGAATGGAAAACGTCATTAAGTCCTTGCTATATATCAAAATATTGTTTGAAAGTTCAATTGACAGAATATGCACTAGTACGAAAACAAGGTGACAAAAATATACAAATAGTTCACTCGAATAGGAATGCTATATCAACGCTGGTGTCGCCGATAACATTGGAACTGCATAAATAAAATACTTAAAGGGGCATTGTCTAACAAAATCGTAAATTTTTGTTACCCATAAAAACTATCAGATATGATTGATGCCTTAATAAAACGTGTTTTTGTAACTTATAAATGTTATGAAATGTACGCGCATCGGGGAAAAAAGGTGCAACTGCTCGTATTTTGAGATCGATCAAGAAATGGACGCCATCTTATTAATAATCGGCATTGTTTACGGAGTTTGTCGAATCGTCATTAAATCAGTACAACAATGCACTTATTTTTTATTTTCTGTGAATCTGCATTTAGTCGGCGTTAATTACGGACAAAGAACCATGCAAGTTTGCAGTTAATAAGCGACCAAATACAAATTATTCGTTTTTACCTGTCACTAGTAAGGTCAGTTGCATACGGAGAAAGCGAGGTCAAATTATTTGCTTGCAAGGAAATAATAAATCGATGGTAATTTTCGTTCTCAAAAGGCGAAAAGTGGTACGATAAGCTGTTTAATGTGAAATATTTACCTTTATTTCATCATTTTAAAGCTATTTACCAATTTCCAAAACTTATAATTTTTTTGGTCAAAATCGTAGCTAATGCCTCTTTAAATAATTGAAGGATAAAGTTATAGATATTGTGGGGTTTGGAGAGGGAGAAAGGGAAGTAAAGAACGACCACAATTCAGTTACAGATATTTACATATCGTATTTATAATTATATGTTTACTTAGTTCTAACCGACGGAAACATCCTGCTTTAAGTAAATATAACTGTACGCCCTTCAACTGGGCCATTTATTTTCAACGTTATGTAAATAATATTTAGAGACATATCATATCATAAGCTTAAATGACTTGAAAACCTAGTATTTATTTCTTGCTTATCAGCATCATAATGTTATATATACCTGAACGAAAACGAATTAAAAAAATCCTTTACACATTTTCGTCGTAATTTTGCGATTAGCCATGCAATCAATGGCTGTTCCTATCATGCTTCATTCGTTTTAGAAATCAATGGCTGTTCCTATCATGCTTCATTCGTGTTAGAAATCAATGGCTGTTCCTATCATGCTTCATTCGTGTTAAACTTATGGTTTAATGGTGTTAATGTCAAAGTAACAGAAGAATTACGGACTTACAATGCCTTAATTAAACAAGATGAATGAAGATACATGTACAAGTGTTAAAATATCTGTAACTGTTAGGGTCTGGTTTGGTTGTTAGGTGTTTATTGTCACTTTCAATGGGTTCAGCTATATATCGTGACTACCAAACGTTTTGAGAGTTAGAATTATGGTGTTTAACGCCACTTCAAAACATATTTCAGTTATATCGTGGCGGTATTTTTTATTGATGGAGGAAACCGGTGTACCCGGAGAAAACAACCGACCTGCCGCAAGTCACTAACAAGCTTTATCATATAATGTTGTATTAAGTATACCTTGCCATGAACGGGATTCGAACTCGCAACTTTAGTGGTGATAGGCACTGATTGTATAGATAGCTGTAAATCCAACTGCCATACGACCACGACCATGACGGTCTCTTCAAACTTATTGGGGATAGGGTAGAAGAAGACCGGATAGATACGAAGTGACAGGTAAAAGGGCCCATGAGAGGGGGGTTCAGCCGGTACATCGGTCCGGGGAACTGAGAGCCATGAAAGGGCCCGTTAATCTCCGAAAGGCCCCATAGCCTTAGCCATAGACATTTTATTTTTATTTTTTTCATTTGTTGGGGTATTTTCAACTAACTTTAGTTTATTTAGAAAAATAATTATGTAAAGTGCACTTAGACTTCTGAATTCTGGTTGTTGATCATCACTCACATTTACATTATAACCAGGAAGGCCATCATTTCATTATAAAACATATATATAGTTGTTTTATTAGACCTCCAATCCCCAATTTTGAGAGAAGTCTCAGCCTGTCCCCGGGGCCCGAAAGAAAATAAACCACAACCCTACAAACGAAGATTGAGGTTTGTATCATAGGTTGCAGTTTAAATATATATATTTAGAACGTCTTTGTCGTATGGCGTTGTATTTACAACTACCTATGCAATCGGTGCTTGTTACCAATTAAGTTCCGAGTCCCATGACGAGGTGTACTCGATACAACATTATGTGATAAAGTCTGTCAGTGACATAAGGCATGTTTTCTCCGAGTATTCCGCTTTCCTCCCCCAATATAACTGAAATAGTGTTGAAAGTGGCGTTAAACACCATAAACCTAATCACATATATACAAATGTATATAAGGATGAAAAAAGGTTGTAAATGCTTTTAGTAAAAAACAGAAATGGAAATGCAATTTTACTTGGCACGGAACATAATTACATTTTTGTATATAGTTGTGATATAAATTGTCAAGCTGCTTAAAATGAAGCCGGTCTTGTGTACAGTTCGGACCAATACCCGATGGGTTAAAGCTTAACATGGGCGGCAACAGGAAAAAATGAAATTATCCGTACAATAGGGAATAGAAATAAAATAATAAGTTTAAAAAAACGGGGGGAAAAGATTGTGACAGTGAGATTCTTGATACATATGAAGGTCACATGGTGTAGTCTTCCAGGTGCTCTGGAGGTACACGTTCTTTTAAGAACAACCAATACAATTGCAGTTATCATGATGATACTTGTGACATGTTGATTCAAATATGTACAAATGCACAACTTGGTGGCGTAAGATTTTAAATACAACAAATATGTTATTTTAAATAAGATATTTGTTGTATTTTGAGAATTGTTTCTGGACGATACACTCTAACATCGCCAAAGATACAACAAACATCTACTTTTAATTAGATTGAAAAGTGCAACAGACTCATGTTTGCCTGATTGATTGAATGATTGATTGATTGATTGATTGATTGATTGATTGATTGATTGATTGATTGATTGATTGATTGATTGATTGATTGATTGATTGATTGATCGATTGATTGATTGATTGATTGAATGTTGCTTAACGTCAAATGAGCAGTATATCTACCTAGTATATAAATTATATTAATGATCAGAAGAGGTCTATAAGCAATAAGTACCTCATGTATATATGACATATTGGGATGGACCAATGTGTGAAAACTTTTTCTGCGACAGGAAGAAAAAAAGGAGTTGGAAAATTTGGCATTTGCAACTTAAAGCCACGAACGACCACTACTATATATAACACACATTTGCTCATTGGAACTGTTGTAAGTTGTCTCTTAATTAATACGTGTTAGGGCTATGGTGGTTAACGCCACTTTCAACAATATTTCAGCTATATCGTGGTGGCTAGTTTTACTGGTGGAGGAAACCGGAGAAAACCATTGACCTACTGCAAGTCATTGACAAACTTTATCACATAATGTTGTATCGAGTACATCTCGCCTGAACGGGATTCGAATTCACAACGTAAGTGATGATAGACACTGATTGCGTAGGTAGTTATAAATCCAACTACCATACATCACGACCACGGTGGCCCCCTTTTACGTACGTGAAAGCTAGGATAGTGACATTCTCCATACAATAGACACTCAATTATTAACCGTCCTGGGGGCGAGCTATGTATTAGAATCGTCCCGCACAAATAGCTGACACGCCCCCTTTTTGATGGAGTTTCAACTAGGACTATTCTTATACCAGGGGCGGATCCAGGATTTTGTGTTAGGGGGGACGAAAGTCGGCTAGGGGTTTGGGGACCGCTTAAGGTCTCCAGCGGGTCCAGGGCAGAGCTCTGTTAGAGGGTCCCGGGGGAAAAGCCTCCCCGGAAGCTCCTGGGTTTTGAGTATTTAGGAAGATTGACCGTCAATAATTTTGAAGCATTTTGTGAATGTGATGAAGTGTATTAAAACGCATGAATCTTCTTCAAAAAGTTTCAAATAGTTTCTAAGCAGTGAGTGTAAATTAAAGGGAGATGTCACTTGAAATTATCTATCTGGAGCTGTATCTCCCCTAATTTCCTTATCACGCCGGGTATTCGTATACTCGGAACAGGTGCGGACACTTTGAACTCGGTGCAAGCTAGTTATTTTGAACGTGTTCATTGGCCAATTTTGAATTTTTGGACACTACAGACCGTGGAGCATGACGGCAACGGAACACGGAACAGCATGCTCCGCGGTCTGTAGTGTCCAACAATTCAAAATTGACCAATGAAAACGTTCAAAATAACTAGCTTCCACCGAGTTTCCGAATATCCGGCGTGCTATATTAGCCAATTTTCTCATGTTTCTCTGTTGAAAATGGGGTAATTTGTATTGAAGTGTTTGTAGAATGGATGGATTTTGATAAAATTATTGTCTAAGTGATTATAATATCACTTTGTTTTCTGATTAATCGTCGACTGCTTCAAAAGTTCAAAAGTATTTAGATAAACTAAAAGGGCAATGCAACGGATAAAAAATATATAATGATTTATTACATTTAACAGGCGAATGAATGAATGCTGACGCTGATTGTTTAATTGAGGAACGGAAGACCCCCCCCCCCCCCCCCCCCCCCACTCCCCCCTCTCTCTCTCTCTGTTTTTTTTCATTTTTAGGGGGGGGGGGGGGGGGGCGAACGTCCCCTCCCCCTCTGGATCCGCCACTGTATACCCCACGGATTCCTTGGTGTTTCATGTTGGCCTCTGGTTTCTTGCACTAAAGTTCAACGTGCTAATAGCTTGTTGTCAATTAAGATTCGTCACGGATCACCTAGGTTAACAATTTATCACGCAATTGTGAAAAAAGTTACAAGTGAATTACGTATGTTATTAAAGGAATGTGCAGGTTAGTACACCTATTAATTTTTCTCCCTTAACCACAATTAGGCCTAGATATGTAATGTTCTAGAATTAAAATCTTGCCTCTTCATCTAAAACTACGTCATCCATATTTTCAAAAATACGAGTACAGTTAAACCTGTATTAAGAGGTCACCTTTGAGACAAAGAAAAAGTGGTCTTTTAAAACAGGTGACCTCTTAAAAGAGGTTCAATTCAAATGAATTTTTCTACGATAGGACAAGAAAAAAGTGACTTTTAATACAGGTGGCTGCTTAATAGAGGTGACCAAATGGGCAGGTTTGTCTGTATTTATTTATCCTAGTCATCGTTATAATTATTTTTTTAAATATATATGACTCTAAATCATTGATACGAGACGTGTTCAATAATGTACACAAATAGCAGTGACATGCGCATGTTTTATATCGCCTCACGTTTGTTCACATTGTAAAATTTCGGGCTCTATATAAAACAAAGATCAATAGATACATTACATAAGGAAGTTAACTATTTGGAGGAAGTTAAATCAAACAACCTTGACGAAGTAACTGATATTGTAGATATCACTGTCTGTGATTAGCGTACAACCCTACTTTCTTTTTTGGAAATTTTAACATAAAAATGTGCTTCAGAACAACCTGTTCGTCATGTAACAAACCAACGTGGAGAGGTAAGATTTATTTTTCTTTTGTTTAAAGATTTCATTTTACTAACGAAAATACATTATATTTATTACCACAGGCGTACGTGGTACTGCATTACACCCCCCTTTTTAAACTTTATACGTAAACAAAATGTTAAAAAAAGGGAGTGTGGTGGCGATTCCATGCCACGAGCACCTGTGTATATTACTATGTAAAAGCTATTTTATCTTAGTTTTGATAAAAACATTATTCATGATTTTCTTGAGATGTCATTGTAATAAATACGACCTAAACACCAATTACATAAATTACAACCTTCAAAAAGTTGTACACCAATATCATACTAAGGTTATAATGTCTTAGATTGGAGTTTTTCGTCAAGCGTTAGCGAATTCTATATACAAGATACTTTATTTTCCAAATCAGGGCCCCTGGGGGGCATGATACAACATTTATAATTAGCACATACACAATAAATAAAGTAAAATATAATAATTATTTTATTACCATCAACCATGTCTCACAGATTAATACAAAGGGAAGATATATAACACATTACTATTGGGACATACACTAAGTAGTTTTAGTTTGCTGTAAATCGACCAATTATTTACAAAAACATAACTGCACCAATTTTATTTTTGATCAGATATCCTTTATTTGCAATACACAGAACTCGTATTCTGGATTAGAAACATGCAGGTCTATTAAGATGTTGTATTTTGCCCTGTATCTAAGCAGAAACAGTTGTCAGAAAATTGACAGACGGTGTTGCTAGTAACTTGTACACTATTTCCCCCACACATTCCGATCTGTTATGACAATGTAATCAAACTTTAGTCAGTCAGACTGCACGTGTTGTTAAGGAACAAGAGTACAGACGTCCAGTCAGACTACAGGTGATGCTTATCGACAAGATCACAGAGGACCATTCAGAATGCACGTATTGGTAATCAACAGACAACAGACGATCACCAACAATACACACACTTTTCCTAATAACTCCTTACAGTCGAACGTATGGGGAGGTATGATAAGTAATATACAGAATAAAACATCAACCCACATCATGTTTATAGATAGGTCGTGTAAGCCCTTCTTATTCATAAACATGAGGTGGGTTTCCGACACGTACAGGGGCCCCCGTGGCCGTGATCGGATGATAGTTGAATTTATGACTACCTATGCAATCAGTGCCTATCAATACTAACGTTGTGAGTTCGAATCCCTCTCTGGCAAGGTGTACTCGATACAACATTATTTAATAAAGTTTGTCAGTAACTTCAGGGCCGTAACTATGGGTTTAAAACAGGGGAGGGAGGGTATGAGGATAGACGATTGAGGCGCCCATGTAAGGGCGTCGGGGGGGGTCAATGTTCCTGTCCGAAAATTGTGACTTGCCGGCCCAAAATAACGCTTTTTTTAATCGATTTACAATATATTATCGAGACGTTTTATATACCAGTTACTAACGTAAATAGCGACCACGCCATCGAAGCTTCTATGGTAAATTAAACAACACAACTAATTGGTTTTTGAAATAATATTTTATTAAATGAATAATCTCAAATGACAGTACTTAGTCGGTGAATGCAAGATGGAATTTCCTATTGCCACTCGATCAAATCTTTTGAGAACAGCTTCTGGCTTTTCCTGCACGACAGTATCATTACGGTGGACGTGAAGCATCGCCAACTCGCAAAGGCGTTCTTCATTCATTGTCGCTGGACATCAAATCTTGAGACACCGAAGAGCCGAGAAAGACCTCTCACATACACAGGAACCGATTGCATGGATTGGTAATGTCAGAAGTAGCTTTAAAACTCACATGAACATTTGGGTACAAGTCAGCGTCAGCATAAGAAATTGAGACTGTAAGTGTGTTGACAAATTGTAAGTTGCAGGCTTGCAGCAGATACATTTTGCCACCCATCTGTCAACCTCTTATGGAAAATTATTTGGGTATGGCAAGTCATTCATGTATTCTGTTTTCATGTCATTAACTATTTCCTGATTTACATTATTTACAAGGGCTGGTACCAGATAATTGCCGTAGAAAATTGCTTTTAGTTCTTGGGGAAATCGCGAATTTAGAACGTGATAATGATCTTCGATATTTTTGACTGGTGCGTTTGCTCTGTGCCTTTGCCTTTTATTTTTCTTCACCAGAAAATCAGACGAGGCAGTTTGCCTCGTCTGAGTTGTCTCGTCTGCCTCAATGGTAGTTACGGCCCTGAACTTGTGGCAGGTATGTGGTTTTCTCCGGGTACTCAAGTTTCCACCACCGATAACACTGACTGCAACGCTATAACTGAAATATTGTTGAAAGTGGCGTTAAACACCATAACCCTAACCCAACACATACAATGTATGCGATATTAATGTGATTTAGGTAAGACGTGTTCGGTAACCCATGGCTGATCACGCGCCGACACTCCGATAATCTTTTCAAAAACTGAAAATCGATTGCACTCAATGGCTCTGTGCCAATATCACATTTGTGTACAGATTGGAAATTTGAATGGGAACGAAATAATTCATTAGATTGGAACACTTCATAAATAACAGATAATGTATACCTAGTAACGCTCGTGTGAATATATGCTTGGTGAAACCATAAACAAATGTCTGAACATCCCACACTTTTGGTATTTCCTTTAAAGAGCTAATCGATCGTAATACATTAACTTTGACATTTATCAGTATAACCTTCACAGAGCCTTAATAACCACATCCACAGTCTCCTTTCAACTGGAAATTATGAATAAACAACATGATCATGTAGTTTTTATTGTAAACAAAGACTTGCTTGAAGAATTCTCTCGAGAACCTTTGGAAATCATCGAAATTGAACAATCTAGCAATACACTGGCACATTTTCACAATGTTATTGACAACAACACTCGGGAATAGTATTCACTTCGTTATTTATGACTTGACCTTCATCGGAACAGCTAATGGCTATTTCAAATTTGGGGCAGTGTTCATTTCTTCTTGTTGGTTAAATATGATAAACTACGTGTGTATAGAATACTTGATCATCTGGGTTGTTACTTATACATGAACATAACTTATCTATTCATATATATCTCAGATAGAAATATAGTGTATAAATTCTGTCTTTCTTCCATTTACGGATTCTGATTACCCCTTTGGTATCTTCAAACTCTTCTTATTCTTACTACAAGGTTTACTACAATTATTTTCATATTATATATATATATTTTCAAAAGATATTCATTTTATTTTAAAGATTTTAATATTATAGGATGTGGAAGGCATGTTGAACAAGTCTTAAAAGATGTCCCACAGGAAGAGAGATGTAAATGTCCGAAGGGGTCCGTAACATGAAAGGTTAGCCATTTATAAAATGTAAAAGAGATCCGTGATGAACAAGAGCTACCATAAAACACCAGGCGTCCTCTTAGTAATTGTGTATACCAAATAATGAATTGTTGCTTTTGATTGGACTAATTAAAACAGTTTACTGTCAGAATAAATGACAAGATTTACTTAGTCGTTCCAGGTCTTTCTAGATTGTTCACTATAAAGGATGCAAGACGTATCGGTGATAATACACTTTTGTACATGATAACAATAACATCATGAATCTTCTTTTACATATAATGACGAAAGATTATTAGACAAGTCTGAAGTTCGTTTTTCAAGACCGAACACCAACAGATTGTTGACGACTGCTTAGTATGAACCGAGTGTTTTCACTTGATCCAATCGTTCTAATAAAATCATAGATATCTAATTTAGTGCATACGATGCGTTTCTGGAGAAACGCTTGTGGAATTACCTTCATCAGGTACGCTTAACATCGATAGATTGGAAAGTCAAATAATAATAATAAAAGTCTTCGGGAACAAGAAAACCAAAGGACATAACTGTATTTCCCTCATGTAATCGGCGCCTATCACTACCACAAGAAAACCAAAGGACATAACTGTATTTCCCTCATGTAATAGGCGCCTATCACTACCACAAGAAAACCAAAGGACATAACTGTATTTCCCTCATGTAATCGGCGCCTATCACTACCACAAGAAAACCAAAGGACATAACTGTATTTCCCTCATGTAATAGGCGCCTATCACTACCACAAGAAAACCAAAGGACATAACTGTATTTCCCTCATGTAATCGGCGCCTATCACTACCAATTTCGAGAGTTTTATTCAAACCTATGATCAGATGTACTCCACACACGATTGTGTGATACAAGTTTGTCAATGATTAGTGACAGGTCGGTGGTATTCCTGTTTCCTCCTCAAATATACTGACAGTCAAGATATAACTGAAATCTTGTGGAAAGTGGCGTTAAACACCCACAATCATGACATTATATATTCGTGCCAATGCTATTCATTATTAATTATTTTTGCAGGATTTGTCTTTTGAAGATGGTGTGATAAGATGGACATTGTAAAGCTGTTATATAATTTGAGTTTGTGTATTTTTTGTTGAACATTTGTTGTTATTTATACTTTTTTTTATTTTAGTTTGTTGAGTTAATAAACACAATACAGGGGCGTAGCTAGGTATAAAATGAAGTGTAGGCACAACTTGCGGCGAGGGGTCTGGGGGCCGCTTAAGGCCCCCAGCAGGTCCAGGGCAGAGCCCTGTTGGGGGGTTCAGCGGTGGGGGCTATTTTAAGCGTAAATAGATGTACAAATGGCGAAATCTGAACAATAAAAGACATGCAATATATTCTTATTTTATCATGGAAACAATACAAGAATCGAAGTTGTTAATATATTTTTGCTGAATATGAGAACTTTTGACTGAATGTTAGGTATACCTTTAATGGAGTAGCTACACTTAAGCTACTAGTAAGTCCCAAGTATTTTTCATTAATACTTCAAAATCAGCAACGAAGATTAGATCTGTAACTTGTCATTATACGGCTGTAGCCAAATATCAAAGCAGCTCAAAATCTCGGGATGGTAGAAAAATGTTCCGATATATGATTACGGATGATGAACATGGATAAAGTTATATGCATCGGCTACTTTGTGGCAAGGTATACAAAGAATAACGATGTTTTCTTACACTGGCAACACAGAGAGAAATGTCCGGAAGTAATTAAGACCTATAATAACAGATGTGCAAACTTAATTTTATGTAATACATGTATCATTATTATATATAATAATATAATACAAAATTAAAAAGGAATATTTTATTTCTAATTTATGTACCTGCTTGGAAATTTGAATATATGATAGTCGTTCCACTTTGAAGACAAAAGTTTTCGTTTTACTGTGTCATCCATTACGGTTAATTTGGCAATGTCAGGGCATGGAGGTGCAATATTCTGCTGAGTATCTGTGGTTGAAACGGAAGGCTCCAAGTCCGATTTGGTTGCTCCTGTCTGACTTGATTCAGATTCAACTGGTCCGCTATCAGTCTCGGATAAGCTAAGTGCTGGACTGTTTTCACTTGTATGTGCTAACTGTTCAGGATCATTTTCTGAAGATTCGCTTATCTTTTTAAACATTTCATCCAAAGTTCTAACTTTAAGTTTAGGTTTAGAGCCAGACATTTTTATACTGCAAGCCAATAGCACCACAACAGTTCTTTTGACGGTCCATGACAAACTAGTAAATGTATCAATTCATGTTAAAAAGCGTGTGAAAAACAAATTGTGTTTTATTTTATGTCAAGACAAAGCCTTTGAAGATAAAATGAACTGTCAATTTCAAAGAGTTAGTTAAGGTCACAGTACTCATTGCAAATGTTTATCTTTCAACTTGTGGAAGCTTGTCATCAGTACAATAAACATTAAACAGACATAATTAAAATATGTAATGCGTTGTTTGTCATTTTTTCATCAATAAAAAAATTTCGGGAAATAAATTATGTGTAGGCACGTGCCTAAAGTGCCTTACGGTAGCTACGTCCCTGCAATACAACAAAAGTAGTGTTAATTTTCTAAGCTCATGATATTCCTAATCAACACGTGTTGTGTCATTGTTAGTTACCCCTCAGTAGAATCCATTGAAGGGTTTAACACGAAATGATATACATGTCAAGAAACCATGAAAGAAAATCAACCCTTAACTCTAGCAAAAACTAAATTCAAAGAAAAATGCTTTAATTGCTGTTATTCATCGAACAAAACATCGACGGTAACCCACAGCTGAGCTCACTCCGATTACTCCCCACTCATCCCCCGTAGGTCAGCTGGAAGAGAGATCCTCGTAGTCAAATTGGTATTCGTAGCTTCTCCGCTAAGCACGCAACACTATTAAGTAAGAGCAAAGTCTGGTATTACCGGAATCAGGATATTGTGGCCAAGTGGAGCTACATGTCTATCCGGACTCACGATTGTTTTAATTAACTAGCACTGTAAAAATTCAATTCAGTTTGTTGGATTAGTACAAAGCGGTCATAATTATTATCATCTCATCAAAATATAACTTGTTCTCGCCATGATATGGCGTTAAGCAATAATCACTCTCGACGAAATAAGGATTTTATTTTGTTTTTCAATATTTTACCCATTGTTTGTAACCCACGGCGGATCACGTTCCGATACTTTTCACTCGTCACCGTGAGTCAATTCATCTGTAAACAGTCGTTTCGGGTTTGGTAACTTACAACTATCTAATCCCGCTCATGGCGAAGTCTACTCGGTACCACATTATGTTATAATAAGAGTTTGAAGATACCAAAGGGGTAATCAGAATCCGTATATCGAAGAAGAACAGACAACACAATGGCCAAAAGAAAAAGTACAAAAGGACAAACATACATATAAAACTAAAGATCGAGGAACACGAACCCCACTTAAAACTGGGGGTGAACTCAGGTGCTCCGTAAGGATAAGCAGTTCCTGCTCCATTAGTGGCACCTGTCGTGTTAATCTAGTTACAAATCTGGTGATAAGTTATGAACGAGGAAAGGACCGGAAATCCGTGGTCATTTGTGACACAGATATTCCATAACGGTCAACCAAGTAAAACTTTCGAAGTGATGACTTCAACTTAACTAAGAGAAACCCTTGTTTCAGTAGCTTCCTTGATAGCAGCAACCCTCTATCAAGGAAATCACGATAGGACCCACAAGCTCTAGAATATCGTATCAACTGAGAGATATATACTCCATATGCAGGTGCTACTGGAATGTTGCTACATATGAATGGAAAGTTCATGATGGGAAAATTGAAATCATCTCTTTTGTCGTAATGTTTCGTTCTTAATTGCCTCTCACTGTCGGTGACTTGCGGTAGGTCGGTGGTTTTCTCCGAGTGCTCCGGTTTCCTCTACCAATATAACTGTCCGCCACTATATAACTGAAATATATTTGAAAGGTGTTAGACACCATAGCCCTAACCCTATACTTCACACAATATATAGTGGTATCTTCTTTTTCTTTTGATTACGTTCAAACAATAATAGGGTTAATTAATTTATTGGTGTTGGTTGTCAATATCAGTAAATGTTGCAGTATATCGTGACTATATCAGTTTGAATGACAGGACAGCCCTGGCAGATATAACGAACTGATCGATGGAACCACTGTCCATTTGAATATGTCTGAAAACTTTAAACTTTGAAGTGGTTAACGGGGTTCGAAGCCACGTCAGTATTATTTTGCATATTATACTGTAGAACATGTCAACGTAGAAATTAGTTAGTTTAGTATATTCTTATACCGTTTTGGGTGTGTACTTTTATTACTATATATAGTATACGAACAAGATCTGATGTGGAAATCGTAAATAAATACCCCAAAAAAACATAAATGAAATATGGACCTCTTACAAAGCAAATAAGCAACAGATTGCAACCAAGGAGACACTAACTGTTTCGGCCTGCTCCACGTAGCCAGTGGAGTTCCCCTGCGTTGTTCTCAATTCCAGGTCAATCCGGTAGTGAAATACATCTCAGAAAAACTCAATATACCGACAGATTCCAGGTCACTAACAACAACGAACACATCGAATGGAAACTGAATCATTCGCTGTTCAGTACTATGGATCGCTGTTTGGAATTGTCCTCATACATACCTATTTGTTTCAAGCCTAAACTACAAATTCAACATTTGTTTCTACGGTCACAGACTAATAGTGATTTTCAGTAGATGATATGAGTCCATATTGAGAATGAATATTCACATAATCAGATTATGCAATTCAACCATTGCGATTTTTTTAAAGAAAGCAAAAACGAGTTGTAAGATCATTGTCATTACACCAATTTGGCACACACAAGCACAGCACATCGATATTTAACGTCTGTCCTGTGCACAACCACTACATCTGCCATTGAGGACGGATCTACTTTACCAATTCGAAAACAGAATAGTGCATGATAACCCAGAAAAAGTTAAAAGCTGATGATGTGATGTATCATCATCGTCTATATTCAACAGTGCTGCTTTACATGACGCGTGGTGCGAAATAATTTATATATCTACGTTTTTATTGTTAATCTATAGAATCATAGATGACCACCAACAGCACACATTCACTTCTCATCATCATTCCTGACAAAGGCATATTTGATAATTATCGAAACTAGCTGTGAAACAGCTAGCCTTTATGGTCTTTTATTGTAACTATAATATTATATAGAGTGGTACATTAATATAAACGTGCTGGAGTGCATTTTTAATCCAATCAAATTGAAATTTTGTTTCTATATATCATGTTTTTGCATATATCCGGTTATCCTTTTTTGTTCAACGTACTAATAGCTTGTTGTCAATTAAGATTCGTCACGGATCAACTAAGGTAACAATTTATCACGCAATTATGAAAAAAGTTACTACAAGTGAATTACGTATGTTATTAAAGGAATGTGCAGGTTAGTACACCTATTAATTTTTCTCCCTTAACCACAATTAGGCCTAGATATGTAATGTTCTAGAATTAAAATCTTGCCTCTTCATCTAAAACTACGTCATCCATATTTTCAAAAATACGAGTACAGTTAAACCTGTATTAAGAGATCACCTTTGAGACAAAGAAAAAGTGGTCTTTTAAAACAGGTGACCTCTTAAAAGAGGTTCAATTCAAATGAATTTTTCTACGACAGGACAAGAAAAAGGTGACTTTTAATACAGGTGGCTGCTTAATAGAGGTGACCAAATGGGCAGGTTTGTCTGTATTTATTTATCCTAGTCATCGTTATAATAATTTTTTTAAATATTGATTAGTAAAATTTAACGATCTGTTTAAAATATATGACTCTAAATCATTGATACGAGACGTGTTCAATAATGTACACAAATAGCAGTGACATGCGCATGTTTTATATCGCCTCACGTTTGTTTACATTGTAAAATTTCTGGCTCTATATAAAACAAAGATCAATAGATACATTACATAAGGAAGTTAACTATTTGGTAGGAAGTTAAATCAAACAACCTTGACGAAGTAACTGATATTGTAGATAGCACTGTCTGTGATTAGCGTACAACCCTACTTTCGTTTTTGGAAATTTCAACATAAAAATGTGCTTCAGAACAACCTGTTCGTCATGTAACAAACCAACGTGGAGAGGTAAGATTTATTTGTCTTTTGTTTAAAGTTTTCATTTTACTAACCAGGGGCGGATCCAGGATTTCAAGTTAGGGGGGCGCACTTAAAAAAATTGCGCCGAGTGGAGGGAGGCGCGAAAATTTTGGGGGTATTTCGTGTGAAAAATCACGATTTTACGCCAAAAAATCATATTTATTCCAATTGCGGAGGGAGGCGCGAACAATTTTGGGGTATTTCGTGTGAAAAATCACGATTATACACCAAAAAATCATATTTTTTCCAATTTTAGGGGGCCCCCCCCCCCACACCCTGGATCCGCCCCTGCTAACGAAAATACATTATATTTATTACCACAGGCGCACGTGGTACTGCATTACACCCCCCTTTTTAAACTTTATACGTAAACAAAATGTTAAAAAAAGGGAGTGTGGTGGCGATTCCACGCCACGAGCACCTGTGTATATTACTATGTAAAAGCTATTTTATCTTAGTTTTGATAAAAACATTATTCATGATTTTCTTGAGATGTCATTGTAATAAATACGACCTAAACACCAATTACATAAATTACAACCTTCAAAAAGTTGTACACCAATATCATACTAAGGTTATAATGTCTTAGATTGGAGTTTTTCGTCAAGCATTAGCGAATTCTAGATACAAGATACAAGATACTTTATTTTCCAAATCAGGGCCCCTGGGGGGCATGATACAACATATATAATTAGCACATACACAATAAATAAAGTAAAATATAATAATTATTTTATTACCATCAACCATATGTCTGTCACAGATTAAAACAAAGGGAAGATATATAACACATTACTATTGGGACATACATTAAGTAGTTTTAGTTTGCTGTAAATCGACCAATTATTTACAAAAACATAACTGCACCAATAGCTTTAAAAAAAGCTAGCCATCTTTTAGTACCGGAATTTTTAATGTTTGTATTTTATTTTTGATCAGATATCCTTTATTTGCAATACACAGAACTCGTATTCTGGATTAGAAACATGCAGGTCTATTAAGATGTTGTATTTTGTCCGGTATCTAAGCAGAAACAGTTGTCAGAAAATTGACAGACGGTGTTGCTAGTAACTTGTACACTATTTCCCCCACACATTCCGATCTGTTATGACAATGTAATCAAACTTTAGTCAGTCAGACTGCACGTGTTGTTAAGGAACAAGAGTACAGACGTCCAGTCAGACTACAGGTGTTGCTTATCGACAAGATCACAGAGGACCATTCAGAATGCACGTGTCGGTAATCAACAGACAACAGACGATCACCAACAATACACACACTTTTCCTATAACTCCTTACAATCGAACGTATGCTAAGTAATATACAGAATAAAACATCAACCCACATCATGTTTATAGATAGGTCGTGTAAGCCCTTCTTATTCATAAACATGAGGTGGGTTTCCGACACGTACAGGGGCCCCCGTGGCCGTGATCGGATGATAGTTGAATTTATGACTACCTATGCAATCAGTGTCTATCAATACTAACGTTGTGAGTTCGAATCCCTCTCTGGCAAGGTGTACTCGATACAACATTATTTAATAAAGTTTGTCAGTAACTTCAAGGCCGTAACTATGGGTTTAAAACAGGGGAGGGAGGGTATGAGGATAGACGATTGAGGCGCCCATGTAAGGGCGTCGGTCAATGTCCCCGTCCGAAAATTGTGACTTGCCGGCCCAAAATAACGCTTTTTTTTAATCGATTTATAATATATTATCGAGACGTTTTATTTACCAGTTACTAACGTAAATAGCGACCACGCCATCGAAGCTTCTATGGTAAATTAAACAACACAACTAATTGGTTTTTGAATTAATATTTTAAGGCCAAAAAAAAAAATATGTGTGTTTACGGTCACCCGACCCACCCTATTTTTCAGCCGCCGACCCTAACCTTTTTTATCAACAATTATTCCACCCTAATTTTTGCTAACGACCCTATCAATTTTTATACAGAATTCGGATAACCATTTGTGTTGTTTAATCAGCAGCAATGTTTTATTTATTCAACCGCTAGCTTTTTGTCGAAATTGAGAGCAAAGAAGGTAGAAAAACTGTGTAACTCGTCATAAAACAAATGACGGCTTACCGGAAATTTCGAAAATGGAATACCGGAATCGGATTCCGGAACCGGGCACGACTATTTCCGGTTTTGCCGATAGTTAAAAAAAAAAAAAAAAAAAATAAATATTAATGCCGACCGACCGACCCTAGATTTTTTTGACATGTGGCAGTAAACACACATATATTTTTTTTTGGCCTAATGAATAATCTCAAATGACAGTACTTAGTCGGTGAATGCAAGATGGAATTTCCTATTGCCACTCGATCAAATCTTTTGAGAACAGCTTCTGGCTTTTCCTGCACGACAGTATCATTACGGTGGACGTGAAGCATCGCCAACTCGCAAAGGCGTTCTTCATTCATTGTCGCTGGACATCAAATCTTGAGACACCGAAGAGCCGAGAAAGACCTCTCACATACACAGGAACCGATTGCATGGATTGGTAATGTCAGAAGTAGCTTTAAAACTCACATGAACATTTGGGTACAAGTCAGCGTCAGCATAAGAAATTGAGACTGTAAGTGTGTTGACAAATTGTAAGTTGCAGGCTTGCAGCAGATACATTTTGTCAACCTCTTATGGAAAATTATTTGGGTATGGCAAGTCATTCATGTATTCTGTTTTCATGTCATTAACTATTTCCTGATTTACATTATTTACAAGGGCTGGTACCAGATAATTGCCGTAGAAAATTGCTTTTAGTTCTTGGGGAAATCGCGAATTTAGAACGTGATAATGATCTTCGATATTTTTGACTGGTGCGTTTGCTCTGTGCCTTTGCCTTTTATTTTTCTTCACCAGAAAATCAGACGAGGCAGTTTGCCTCGTCTGAGTTGTCTCGTCTGCCTCAATGGTAGTTACGGCCCTGAACTTGTGGCAGGTATGTGGTTTTCTCCGGGTACTCAAGTTTCCACCACCGATAACACTGACTGCAACGCTATAACTGAAATATTGTTGAAAGTGGCGTTAAACACCATAACCCTAACCCAACACATACAATGTATGCGATATTAATGTGATTTAGGTAAGACGTGTTCGGTAACCCATGGCTGATCACGCGCCGACACTCCGATAATCTTTTCAAAAACTGAAAATCAATTGCACTCAATGGCTCTGTGACAATATCACATTTGTGTACAGATTGGAAATTTTAATGGGAACGAAATAATTCATTAGATTGGAACACTTCATAAATAACAGATAATGTATACCTAGTAACACTCGTGTGAATATATGCTTGGTGAAACCATAAACAAATGTCTGAACATCCCACACTTTTGGTATTTCCTTTAAAGAGCTAATCGATCGTAATACATTAACTTTGACATTTATCAGTATAACCTTCACAGAGCCTTAATAACCACACCCACAGTCTCCTTTCAACTGGAAATTATGAATAAACAACATGATCATGTAGTTTTTATTGTAAACAAAGACTTGCTTGAAGAATTCTCTCGAGAACCTTTGGAAATCTTCGAAATTGAACAATCTAGCAATACACTGGCACATTTTCACAATGTTATTGACAACAACACTCGGGAATAGTATTCACTTCGTTATTTATGACTTGACCTTCATCGGAACAGCTAATGGCTATTTCAAATTTGGGGCAGTGTTCATTTCTTCTTGTTGGTTAAATATGATAAACTACGTGTGTATAGAATATTTGATCATCTGGGTTGTTACTTATACATGAACATAACTTATCTATTCATATATATCTCAGATAGAAATATAGTGTATAAATTCTGTCTTTCTTCCATTTACGGATTCTGATTACCCCTTTGGTATCTTCAAACTCTTCTTATTCTTACTACAAGGTTTTGTATATGAAATTATTTTCATATTATATATATATATTTTCAAAAGATATTCATTTTATTTTAAAGATTTTAATATTATAGGATGTGGAAGGCATGCTGAACAAGTCTTAAAAGATGTCCCACATGAAGAGAGATGTAAATGTCCGAAGGGGTCCGTAAAATGAAAGGTTAGCCATTTATAAAATGTAAAAGAGATCCGTGATGAACAAGAACTACCATAAAACACCAGGCGTCCTCTTAGTAATTGTGTATACCAAATAATGAATTGTTGCTTTTGATTGGACTAATTAAAACAGTTTACTGTCAGAATAAATGACAAGATTTACTTAGTCGTTCCAGGTCTTTCTAGATTGTTCACTATAAAGGATGCAAGACGTATCGGTGATAATACACTTTTGTACATGATAACAATAACATCATGAATCTTCTTTTACATATAATGACGATAGCTTATTAGACAAGTCTGAAGTTCGTTTTTCAAGACCGAACACCAACAGATTGTTGACGACTGTTTAGTATGAACCGAGTGTTTTCACTTGATCCAATCGTTCTAATAAAATCATAGATATCTAATTTAGTGCATACGATGCGTTTCTGGAGAAGCGCTTGTGGAATTACCTTCATCAGGTACGCTTAACATCGATAGATTGGAAAGTCAAATAATAATAATAAAAGTCTTTAGGAACAAGAAAACCAAAGGACATAACTGTATTTCCCTCATGTAATCGGCGCCTATCACTACCAATTTCGAGAGTTTTATTCATCCTATGATCAGATGTACTCCACACACGATTGTGTGATACAAGTTGTCAATGATTAGTGACAGGTCGGTGGTATTCCTGTTTCCTCCTCAAATATACTGACAGTCAAGATATAACTGAAATATTGTGGAAAGTGGCGTTAAACACCCACAGTCATGACATTATATATTCATGCCAATGCTATTCATTATTAATTATTTTTGCAGGATTTGTCTTTTGAAGATGGTGTGATAAGATGGACGTTGTAAAGCTGTTATATAATTTGAGTTTGTGTATTTTTTGTTGAACATTTGTTGTTATTTATACTTTTTTTTATTTTAGTTTGTTGAGTTAATAAACACAATACAGGGGCGTAGCTAGGTATAAAATGAAATGTAGGCACAACTTGCGGCGAGGGGTCTGGGGGCCACTTAAGGCCCCCAGCAGGTCCAGGGCAGAGCCCTGTTGGGGGGTTCAGCGGTGGGGGCTATTTTAAGCGTAAATAGATGTACAAATGGCGAAATCTGAACAATAAAAGACATGCAATATATTCTTATTTTATCATGGAAACAATACAAATATCGAAGTTGTTAATATATTTTTGCTGAATATGAGAACTTTTGACTGAATGTTAGCTATACCCTTAATGGAGTAGCTACACTTAAGCTACTATTAAGTCCCAAGTATTTTTCATTAATACTTCAAAATCAGCAACGAAAATTAGATCTGTAACTTGTCATTATACGGCTGTAGCCAAATATCAAAGCAGCTCAAAATCTCGGGATGGTAGAAAAATGTTCCGATATATGATTACGGATGATGAACATGGATAAAGTTATATGCATCGGCTACTTTGTGGCAAGGTATACAAAGAATAACGATGTTTTCTTACACTGGCAACACAGAGAGAAATGTCCGGAAGTAATTAAGACCTATAATAACAGATGTGCAAACTTAATTTTATGTAATACATGTATCATTATTATATATAATAATATAATACAAAATTAAAAAGGAATATTTTTTTTCTAATTTATGTACCTGCTTGGAAATTTGAATATATGAGAGTCGTTCCACTTTGAAGACAAAAGTTTTCGTTTTACTGTGTCATCCATTACGGTTAATTTGGCAATGTCAGGGCATGGAGGTGCAATATTCTGTTGAGTATCTGTGGTTGAAACGGAAGGCTCCAAGTCCGATTTGGTTGCTCCTGTCTGACTTGATTCAGATTCAACTGGTCCGCTATCAGTCTGGGATAAGCTAAG
This sequence comes from Bathymodiolus brooksi, assembly GCA_963680875.1. Taxonomy (NCBI): domain Eukaryota; kingdom Metazoa; phylum Mollusca; class Bivalvia; order Mytilida; family Modiolidae; genus Bathymodiolus; species Bathymodiolus brooksi. The sequence continues at coordinate 65,165,007 of OY804575.1, forward strand.
TGCTGGACTGTTTTCACTTGTATGTGCTAACTGTTCAGGATCATTTTCTGAAGATTCGCTTATCTTTTTAAACATTTCATCCAAAGTTCTAACTTTAAGTATAGGTTTAGAGCCAGACATTTTTATACTGCAAGCCAATAGCCCGACAGCAGTTCTTTTGACGGTCAATGACAAACTAGTAAATGTATCAATTCATGTTAAAAAGCGTGTGAAAAACAAATTGTGTTTTATTTTATGTCAAGACAAAGCCTTTGAAGATAAAATGAACTGTCAATTTCAAAGAGTTAGTTAAGGTCACAGTACTCATTGCAAATGTTTATCTTTCAACTTGTGGAAGCTTGTCATCAGTACAATAAACATTAAACAGACATAATTAAAATATGTAATGCGTTGTTTGTCATTTTTTCATCAATAAAAAAATTTTGGGAAATAAATTATGTGTAGGCACGTGCCTAAAGTGCCTTACGGTAGCTACGCCCCTGCAATACAACAAAAGTAGTGTTAATTTTCTAAGCTCATGATATTCCTAATCAACACGTGTGGTGTCATTGTCTGTTACTCTTCAGTAGAATCCATTGAAGGGTTTAACACGAAATGATATACATGTCAAGAGACCATGAAAGAAAATCAACCCTTAACTCTAGCAAAAACTAAATTCAAAGAAAAATGCTTTAATTGCTGTTATTCATCGAACAAAACATCGACGGTAACCCACAGCTGAGCTCACTCCGATTACTCCCCACTCATCCCCCGTAGGTCAGCTGGAAGAGAGATCCTCGTAGTCAAATTGGTATTCGTAGCTTCTCCGCTAAGCACGCAACACTATTAAGTAAGAGCAAAGTCTGGTATTACCGGAATCAGGATATTGTGGCCAAGTGGAGCTACATGTCTATCCGGACTCACGATTGTTTTAATTAACTAGCACTGTAAAAATTCAATTCAGTTTGTTGGATTAGTACAAAGCGGTCATAATTATTATCATCTCATCAAAATATAACTTGTTCTCGCCATGATATGGCGTTAAGCAATAATCACTCTCGACGAAATAAGGATTTTATTTTGTTTTTCAATATTTTACCCATTGTTTGTAACCCACGGCGGATCACGTTCCGATACTTTTCACTCGTCACCGTGAGTCAATTCATCTGTAAACAGTCGTTTCGGGTTTGGTAACTTACAACTATCTAATCCCGCTCATGGCGAAGTCTACTCGGTACCACATTATGTTATAATAAGAGTTTGAAGATACCAAAGGGGTAATCAGAATCCGTATATCGAAGAAGAACAGACAACACAATGGCCAAAAGAAAAAGTACAAAAGGACAAACATACATATAAAACTAAAGATCGAGGAACACGAACCCCACTTAAAACCGGGGGTGAACTCAGGTGCTCCGTAAGGATAAGCAGTTCCTGCTCCATTAGTGGCACCTGTCGTGTTAATCTAGTTACAAATCTGGTGATAAGTTATGAACGAGGAAAGGACCGGAAATCCGTGGTCATTTGTGACACAGATATTCCATAACGGTCAACCAAGTAAAACTTTCGAAGTGATGACTTCAACTTAACTAAGAGAAACCCTTGTTTCAGTAGCTTCCTTGATAGCAGCAACCCTCTATCAAGGAAATCACGATAGGACCCACAAGCTCTAGAATATCGTATCAACTGAGAGATATATACTCCATATGCAGGTGCTACTGGAATGTTGCTACATATGAATGGAAAGTTCATGATGGGAAAATTGAAATCATCTCTTTTGTCGTAATGTTTCGTTCTTAATTGCCTCTCACTGTCGGTGACTTGCGGTAGGTCGGTGGTTTTCTCCGAGTGCTCCGGTTTCCTCTACCAATATAACTGTCCGCCACTATATAACTGAAATATATTTGAAAGGTGTTAGACACCATAGCCCTAACCCTATACTTCACACAATATATAGTGGTATCTTCTTTTTCTTTTGATTACGTTCAAACAATTATAGGGTTAATTAATTTATTGGTGTTGGTTGTCAATATCAGTAAATGTTGCAGTATATCGTGACTATATCAGTTTGAATGACAGGACAGCCCTGGCAGATATAACGAACTGATCGATGGAACCACTGTCCATTTGAATATGTCTGAAAACTTTAAACTTTGAAGTGATTAACGGGGTTCGAAGCCACGTCAGTATTATTTTGCATATTATACTGTAGAACATGTCAACGTAGAAATTAGTTAGTTTAGTATATTCTTATACCGTTTTGGGTGTGTACTTTTATTACTATATATAGTATACGAACAAGATCTGATGTGGAAATCGTAAATAAATACCCCAAAAAAACATAAATGAAATATGGACCTCTTACAAAGCAAATAAGCAACAGATTGCAACCAAGGAGACACTAACTGTTTCGGCCTGCTCCACGTAGCCAGTGGAGTTCCCCTGCGTTGTTCTCAATTCCAGGTCAATCCGGTAGTGAAATACATCTCAGAAAAACTCAATATACCGACAGATTCCAGGTCACTAACAACAACGAACACATCGAATGGAAACTGAATCATTCGCTGTTCAGTACTATGGATCGCTGTTTGGAATTGTCCTCATACATACCTATTTGTTTCAAGCCTAAACTACAAATTCAACATTTGTTTCTACGGTCACAGACTAATAGTGATTTTCAGTAGATGATATGAGTCCATATTGAGAATGAATATTCACATAATCAGATTATGCAATTCAACCATTGCGATTTTTTTAAAGAAAGCAAAAACGAGTTGTAAGATCATTGTCATTACACCAATTTGGCACACACAATCACAGCACATCGATATTTAACGTCTGTCCTGTGCACAACCACTACATCTGCCATTGAGGACGGATCTACTTTACCAATTCGAAAACAGAATAGTGCATGATAACCCAGAAAAAGTTAAAAGCTGATGATGTGATGTATCATCATCGTCTATATTCAACAGTGCTGCTTTACATGACGCGTGGTGCGAAATAATTTATATATCTACGTTTTTATTGTTAATCTATAGAATCATAGATGACCACCAACAGCACACATTCACTTCTCATCATCATTCCTGACAAAGGCATATTTGATAATTATCGAAACTAGCTGTGAAACAGCTAGCCTTTATGGTCTTTTATTGTAACTATAATATTATATAGAGTTGTACATTAATATAAACGTGCTGGAGTGCATTTTTAATCCAATAAAATTGAAATTTTGTTTCTATATATCATGTTTTTGCATATATCCGGTTATCCTTTTTTGTTCAACGTACTATACTACAAGTGAATTACGTATGCTAAAGGAGTGTGAAGGTTAGTACATCTATTAATTTTTCTCCCTTAACGACAATTAGTCCTATATGTAATTATCTAGAATTAAAATCTTGGCTCTTCATCTAAAACTACGTCATCCATATTTTCAATAATACGAGTACAGTTAAACCTGTATAAAGAGGTCACCTTTGAGACAAAGAAAATGTGGTCTTTTAAGACAGGTGAGCTCTTAAAAGAGGTTCAATTCATATGAAATTTTCTACGACAGGACAAGAAAAAGGTGACCTTTTAATTAATACAGATGCATGGCTGCTTAATAGAGTTGACCACATGGGCAGGTTTGTCTGTATTTATTTATCCGGTTAGTCATCGCTAATTTTTTTTTTTTAAATATTGATTAGTAAAGATTAACGACCTGCTTAAAATATATGACTCTAAATCATTAATACGAGACTATAATAATGTACCTCGAATTGAACAGGTTATACGATATAACCTGGTTTGGGTCAATTTACGCTTAATAAACCGCGAAGCAAGTATAACCTGTTCAACAATTTCAAATATTCCTTATAATTTAATTTTTACAACAAAATTTAATGATTCCTCGATTTAAATTACGATTATTTCATACATGTGACTATTCAGGGGCGTAAGCTACCGTAAGGCACTTTAAGTTAGGCACGTGCCTACAGATAATTTTTCCCAAAAAATTTGTTATTGATGAAAAATGACAAACAACGCATTACATATTTTAATTATGTCTGTTTTATGTTTATTGTACCTAGAAATCTAGAAATGAATTGATACATTTACTAGTTTGTCATTGACGGTCAAAAGAACTGTTGTCGGGCTATTGGCTTGCAGTGTAAACATGTCTGGCTCTAAACCTAAGCTTAAAGTTAGAACTTTGGATGAAATGTTTAAAAAGATAAGCTCCACACATTAACAGATCAGACAACTAATTCAACCTTTGATTCTTTTCGTACGGATATTGGCGACAGACAAGCGTTTCTTGATGAAGTTGCTAGGTGGAAAACACGCTGGAATATGGTTGATGGGCAACAACCACAAACATTACTGGAGACACTCAATGTCACAAACCAAGACTTGTACGGTACCCTAATAGTTATGCAATTTTTACAGTATTGATAACAATGCCAGTGTCTGCGGTGTCTAGCGAGCGTTCATTCAGTGCGATGTGCCGCGTAAAAAACTGTCTTAGAGCTACAATGGGTGATGAGAGATTATCAAATTTATCGTTGTTACACATCCACAGAACAAGAAATCTAAGCGTCGAAGATGTTATCAACAAATTTGCAGTGAGAAAAAACAGACGTCTGGACTTTATCTAATTACCAGTCCGTGTTGCTCGACATGATGGCTGCATGTGCTTACATGAACTCTGAAACTTTATTCTATGAATGTTTCCGGGAATGTTTCTTTCATACATTTTGCATTTATGATAATCTTCGCTATAGATTCAATGCTTTGTGATGCTGAATTTTTGTAACTTAAAATTATTCTCAAAAGCGGTGTAGAAACATTCAGTCAAAAGTTCTCGTATTCAGCAAAAATATATTAACAACTTCGATATTTGTATTGTTTCCATGATAAAATAAGAATATATTTCATGTCTTTTATTGCTCAGATTTCGCCATTTGTACATTTATTTACGCTTAAAATCGTTTTCCGTTGGGGGCTTAGCCCCCTTAGACCCCCTACCAGGGCTCTGCCCTGGATCTGCTGCGGGCCTTAAGCGCGCCCCCCCCCCCCCCCCCCCCAGACCCCTCACCGCAAGTTGTGCCTACATTTCATTTTATACCTAGCTACGCCCATGCTATTTGAATTTGTCGTTGACGGATGAACAACGTTGATGACGTCACAATACCAACCCAGGTTATCGAGTATAAGTTATAACCAAAATTTTCTCCAGGCGGATAATAATTGCGATTAACGTATTGTTTACAACCCTACTTTCGTTTTGGAAATTTTAACGTAAAAAATGTGCTTCAAAATAACCTGTTCATCATGCAACAAACCAACATGGTCAGGTAAGCTTTATTTATCGTCACGGTATGTGTTTTCGTGCGTCATCTGTTTTCGTTTTATCCATTTTATTTTGCTAAAAATTTACTTCATTTATAAAGTAGCTGGAAAAAAATCCAGAAGGGCTATATAAAATTTAACTATGTCATCTGCCTCTCAGACACCGGCCCTTCCTGACATGTAACTGTCATTGGGTCACTGATCGTACTTGTAAACAAAATAGCTGACTGAAATGTGCCTGTTTCTTATATAAAATACATGTCACTTTGCAGTGCATTGTGGTTTCAGCACCAAAAAAAACATCAAAAGTAAACACAATTTTGAAAGTGGTCATTTTCAAACATTCTGTTATTTTATTTAGATGTAGTATGGTAGATGGCCAGAACCATGAAATTTTAAAACCAGCCATTTCCGGATTATATATTGGTTTCCATCCCGTATATCGGCCTTGTTTTTACTTCACACGAAAACAGATGACGCCATTTTACCGACAACAAAAGTTGGCAGATAATCGAGAGTATATTAAAATACAAGAATGGCTTTAAAAACAATCTTATGTACAAAGAAATATTCAACTAGCCATTCTTTGAAAATTCCAATCGTCATATGAATGAAGGGTTAACACTGTTAATCGCTATATCTGAAAATCGATAATAGCACGAAAACCGATAACACGCACGATGCTACTTTTGTTTAAAGATTTAATTTTACTTGAAATTTGTTGAAAGTGGCGTTAAACACCATAACCCCTTAATTTTATTAACGAAAATACATTATAACTATTATTGCTATGTAAAAGCTATTTTTACCTTGGTTTTAATTAAAACATTACACAATTATTGCCTCACCCGATTGTTCACCCGACGGGTGTTGTTTTCCCCCCGAGGGCTTTAGCCCGAAGGAAAACAACATCCCAAGGGTGAACAATTATGATGTTCACCGCAAGTGCAGGCAATAATTGTTTTATTATACCGAAACTCTATTTACAATAATGTTGGATGCAATAAACACTTATTTTTATCTTGTTTTTATCTTGTGTTTTAATAAACTTCATATTTGTGTTTTTAACTTCCGGTCAAGTTGTAATTCCGGAATGCAAAAACGGATACATTTCCGGACAGACATGGAACATCACATAGATTTGTCGACCGGTGACCAACAGTGATGTTTCCTTAGGGTACCAATTTTGTAAAAAACATCACTTTTATTTTATATATAATATATAATGTAAGGTATAATAATATGCATGATTTTCTTGAAGCGTCATTGTAATAAATACGACCTAAAACATCAATTACATTTACAACCTTCAAAAATTAGCATACAAATGTTATGTCTGATGGAATTGTTTTTACGTCAGGTGTTAACGAAGTGTAGATATAACTCATTAATGTTGGAACATCCATTAAATAGTTTAAGTTTGCTGTATTTATCGACCGACTTGTTAAAACACAACTGTCCCAATCCATCCTCAAAAACTATGAGGAATATGTGTTTGTTTTTTGCTTTGATGTTTTCGAATACATGTCTTAGACTATTAATGATGTTGCATTTTGTCTTGTATCAAATCAGAAACAGTTATAGGAGTATTGACAGACGATGTTGCTAGTAACTTGCACACTATTTGTTCTCACAGATTCCATCTGAACACCACCATTGGTGTAATGATTATCGTGCTCACCTCGAGTACGGTAGATCGTGGGTTCGAGCCTCGATCGGATCAATCCAAAGACTATAAAATTGGCATTTCTTGCTTCTCCACTTTATACGCAGCATTAAGGAGAAAGAGCATAGACTGGTTGGCTCGGAATCAGAATAATGTGTCCGAGTGGGGCAACATGTTTATCCGCGGACTGTTGCTTAAGCGAGCTAGCACTATAAAAACCCAACTAAGCGTGTTGGTGTAGTACAAAGCGGAACTCGTCATCATCTCGTTAAACATCAAACCCCCCCCCTTTGAAAATTTACTTGTTCTCGCCATGATATAGATGTAAAATTGTTAGGTTGGCGTTAAATAACACTCACTCACTCACTCACTCACTCACTCACTCACTAACTCACTCACTCACTCACTCTCACCAATTCCATCTGTTATCACAATGTTTTAGAACTTTAGTCAGTCAGACTGCACGTGTTGTTAATGAACAAGAGTACAGACGTCCAGTTAGAATGCACGTGTTGTTAATCAGCAAGAACACAGACGACCAGTCAGACTGCACGTGTTGTTAATCGACAAGAACACAGACGACCAGTCAGACTGCACGTGTTGTTAATCAACAAGAACACAGACAACCAGTCAGACTACACATGTTGTTAATTGACAAGAACACAGACGACCAGTCAGACTGCACGTGTTGTTAATCGACAAGAACACAGACGACCAGTCAGACAGCACGTGTTGTTAATCGACAAGAACACAGACGACCAGTCAGACTGCGCATGTTGTTAATTGACAAGAGTTTAGAAGACCAGTCAGACTACACGTATTGTTAATCAACCAAAGTACAGACGACCAGTCAGAGTGCACGTGTTATTTATCGACAAGATCACAGACGACCAGTCAGACTGCACATGTTGTTAATCAATCAGAGTACAGACGACCAGGCAGACTGCACATGTTGTTTATCGACAAGAGTACAGACGACCAGTCAGACTGCACATGTTGTTAATTGACAAGATCATATACGACCAGTCAGACTGCACATTTTGTTAATCGACATGATCACAGACGACCAGTCAGACTGCACGTGTTGTTAATCGACAAGATCACAGACGACCAGTCAGACTGTACGTGTTGTTAATCAACAAGAACACAGACAACCAGTCTGACTGCATATGCTGTTAATCAACAAGAATACAGACGACCAGTCAGACTGCACATGTTGTTAATTGACAAGATCACAGACGACCAGTCAGACTGCACATGTTGTTAATCAACAATAACAGACGACCAGTCAGACTACACGTGTTGTTAATCGACAAGAACACAGCCGACCAGTCAAACTGCACGTGTTGTTAATCGACAAGATCACAGACGACCAGTCAGACTGCACGTGTTGTGAATCAATAAGAGTTCAGACGACCAGTCAGACTGCACGTGTTATTTATCGACAAGATCACAGACGACCAGTCAGACTGCACATGTTGTTAATCAACAATAGCACAGACGACCAGTCAGACTGCACGTGTTGTTAATAGACAAGAACACAGCCGACCAGTCAGACTGCACGTGTTGTTAATCGACAAGATCACAGACGACCAGTCAGACTGCACGTGTTGTGAATCAACAAGAGTTCAGACGACCAGTCAGACTGCACGTGTTGTTTATTGACAAGATCACAGACGACCAGTCAGACTGCACATGTTGTTAATCAAACAGAGTACAGACGACCAGTCAGACTGCACGTGGTGTTAATCGACAAGATCACAGACGACCAGTTAGACTACACGTGTTGTTTATTGACAAGAACACAGCCGACCAGTCTGACTGCACATGTTGTTAATGGACAAGATCACAGACGAACAGTCAGACTGCACGTGTTGTTAATCGACAAAATCACAGACGAACAGTCAAACTACACGTGTTGTTAATTGACAAGAACACAGACGACCAATCAGACTGCACGTGTTGTTAATCGACAACAAGACCGACGACCAGTCAGACTGCACCTGTTAATCGAAATGATCACAGACGACCAGTCAGACTGCACGTGTTGTTTATCGACAAGAGTACAGACGACCAGTCAGACTGCACATGTTGTTAATTGACAATATCACAGACGACTAGTGAGACTGGACGTGTTGTTAATCGACAAGACCACAGACGACCAGTCAGACTGCACGTGTTGTTAATCAACAAGAACACAGACAACTAGTCAGACTGCACATGTTGTTAATCAACAAGAACACAGACGACCAGTCAGACTGCACGTGTTGTTTATTGACAAGATCACAGACGACCAGTCAGACTGCACATGTTGTTAATCAATCAGAGTACAGACGACCAGAAAGACTGCACGTGTTGTTAATCGACAAGATCACAGACGACCAGTTAGACTACACGTGTTGTTTATTGACAAGAACACAGCCGACCAGTCTGACTGCACATGTTGTTAATGGACAAGAACACAGACGAACAGTCAGACTGCACGTGTTGTTAATCGACAAAATCACAGACGAACAGTCAAACTACACGTGTTGTTAATTGACAAGAACACAGACGACCAATCAGACTGCACGTGTTGTTAATCGACAAGAACACAGACGACCAGTCAGACTGCACCTGTTGTTAATCGAAAAGATCACAGACGACCAGTCAGACTGCACGTGTTGTTTATCGACAAGAACACAGCCGACCAGTCAGACTGCACGTGTTGTTAATTGACAATATCACAGACGACCAGTGAGACTGGACGTGTTGTTAATTGACAAGACCACAGACGACCAGTCAGACTGCACATGTTGTTAATCAACAAGAAGACAGACGACCAGTCAGACTGCACATGTTGTTTATTGACAAGAACACAGACGACCAGTCAGACTGCACATGTTGTTTATTGACAAGAACACAGACGACCAGTCAGACTGCACGTATTGTTACTCGACAAGAAGACAGCCGACCAGTCAGGCTACATATGTTGTTAATAGACAAGATCACAGACGACCAGTCAGACTGCACGTGTTGTGAATCAACAAGATTTCAGACGACCAGTCAGACTGCACGTGTTGTTTATTGACAAGATCACAGACGACCAGTCAAACTGCACATGTTGTTAATCAATTAGACTGCAGACGACCAGTCAGACTGCACGTGTTGTTAATCGACAAGATCACAGACGACCAGTTAGACTACACGTGTTGTTTATCGACAAGAACACAGCCGACCAGTCTGATTACCCATGTTGTTAATGGACAAGAACACAGACGAACAGTCAGACTGCACGTGTTGTTAATCGACAAAATCATAGACGAGCAGTCAAACTACACGTGTTGTTAATTGACAAGAACACAAATGACCAATCAGACTGCACGTGTTGTTAATCGACAAGAACACATACGACCAGTCAAACTGCATCTGTTGTTAATCGAAAAGATCACCGACGACCAGTCAGACTGCATGTGTTGTTTATCGACAAGAGTACAGACGACCAGTCAGACTGCACGTGTTGTTAATTGACAATATCACAGACGACCAGTGAGACTGGACGTGTTGTTAATCGACAAGACGACAAGCGACCAGTCAGACTGCACGTGTTGTTAATCAACAAGAACACAGATAACCAGTAAGACTGCACATGTTGTTAATCAACAAGAACACAGACGACCAGTCAGACTGCACATGTTGTTAATTGACAAGAACACAGACGACCAGTCAGACTGCGCGTGTTGTTAATCGACAAGAACACAGCCGACCAGTCAGGCTGCACGTGTTGTTAATCGACAAGATCACAGACGACCAGTCAGACTGCACGTGTTGTTAATCGACAAGATCACAGACGACCAATCAGACTGCACATGCTGTTAATTGACAGTAGTTCAGACGACCAGTCAGACTGCACGTGTTGTTAATCAACCAGAGTACAGACGACCAGTCAGAATGCACGTGTTATTTATCGACAAGATCACAGACGACCAGTCAGACTGCACATGTTGTTAATCAATCAGAGTACAGACGACCAGACAGACTGCACGTGTTGTTAATCGACAAGATCACAGACGACCAGTCAGACTACACGTGTTGTTTATCGACAAGAACACAGCCGACCAGTCAGACTGCACATGTTATTAATGGATAAGAACACAGACGACCAGTCAGACTGCACGTGTTGTTAATCGACAAAATCACAGACGACCAGTCAGACTGCACGTTTTGTTAATAGACAAGAACATATACGACCAGTCAGACTGCACCTGTTGTTAATCGACAAGATCATAGATGACCAGTCAGACTGCACGTGTTGTTTATCGACAAGAGTACAGATGACCAGTCAGACGGCACGTGTTGTTAATTGACAAGATCACATACGACCAGTGAGACTGGACGTGTTGTTAATCGACAAGACCACAGACGACCAGTCAGACTGCACGTTTTGTTAATAGACAAGAACACATACGACCAGTCAGACTGCACCTGTTGTTAATCGACAAGATCACAGATGACCAGTCAGACTGCACGTGTTGTTTATCGACAAGAGTACAGACGACCAGTCAGACTGCACATGTTGTTAATTGACAAGATCGCATACGACCAGTCAGACTGCACATTTTGTTAATCGACAAGACCACAGACGACCACTGAGACTGGACGTGTTGTTAATCGACAAGACCACAGACGACCAGTCAGACTGCACGTGTTGTTACTCGACAAGAACACATACGACCAGTCAGACTGCACGTGTTGTTAATTGACAAGACCACAAACGACCAGTCAGACTGCACGTGTTGTTAATTGACAAGACCACAGACGACCAGTCAGACTGCACGTGTTGTGAATCGACAAGATCACAGACGACCAGTCAGACTGCACGTGTTGTTAATCAACAAGAACACAGACAACCAGTCGGACTGCACATGTTGTTAATCAACAAGAACACAGACGACCAGTCAAACTGCACGTGTTGTTAATTGACAAGATCACAGACAACCGGTCAGACTGCACATGTTGTTAATCAACAATAACACAGACGACCAGTCAGACTGCACGTGTTGTTAATCGACAAGAACACAGCCGACCAGTCAGACTGCACGTGTTGTTAATCGGCAATATCACAGACGACCAGTCAGACTGCACATGTTGTGAATCGACAAGAGTTCAGACGACCAGTCAGACTGCACGTGTTGTTTATCGACAAGATCACAGACGACCAGTCAGACTACACATGTTGTTAATCAATCAGAGTACATACGACCAGTCAGACTGCACGTGTTGTTAATCGACAAGATCACAGACGACCAGTTCGACTACACGTGTTGTTAATCGACAAGAACACAGCCGTCCAGTCTAACTGCGCATGTTGCTAATGGACAAGAACACAGACGAACAGTCAGACTGCACATGTTGTTAATCGACAAAATCACAGACGAGCAGTCAGACTGCACGTGTTGTTTATCGACAAGAGTTCAGACGACCAGTCAGACTGCACGTGTTGTTAATCGACAAGAGTTCAGACGACCAGTCGGACTGCTCGTGTTGTTAATCAACCAGAGTACAGACGACCAGTCAGACTGCGCGTGTTATTAATTGACATAGACGGTCACTACAATACACATACTTTTCATAATAACTCCTTACATTTGGACGTACAACTCTTGTCAGAGATGTATTAAGAAATATATATAGAATAAAACGTAAACCCATCTCATGTTGATGAATTAGGTCGTGTAAGCCATTCTTATTCATAAACATGCAACACATATAATGTATATAATGTATATACATGCAATATTTGAGTGATTTAAGTAAGACATGATCGGTAATCCATGGCTGATCACGCTCCGACACTCTCCAATAATCTTTTCAAAAACTGAAAATCGATTACACTCAATGGCTCTGTGCCAATTCACATTTGTGTACAGATTGGAAAATTGAATGGGAACGAAATGATTCAGTAGATTAGAACACTTCATAAATAACAGATAATGTATACCTAGTAAAACTCGTGTGAATATATGCTTGGTGAAACCATAAACAACTGTCTAAACATTTGTACCGTGTCCCACAATTTTGGTATTTCCTTTAAAGAGCTAATCGATCGTAATACATTAACTTTGACATTTATCAGTATAACCTTCACAGAGACTTAACAACCACATCCACAGTCTCCTTTCAACCAGAAACCATGAATAAACAACATGATGTACGTAGTTTTTTTTTTATTGTAAACAAAGATTTGCTTGAAGAATTCTCTCGAGAATTTTGGGAAATCGTTAAAATTGAACATCCTAGCAATACACGGGCACATTTTCATGTATTCATTTCGTTATTTATGATTTGACCTTGATCGGAACAGCTAATGGCTATGTCAAATTTGGGGCAGTGTTCATTTCTTCTTGTTGCAATCGGCAAACCTCGGGTGAGTCCGCTTCGCTTCCTAAATACCTCGGCTGTAATACGGTATTTGATATGTGTCTACGCGTCACATTTTTTCGCCGGAAGACCGTATCACTTCAATCAAACATTGCGCACCGTGAATAAGTTCTAAAATGGCGACAATAGATGAGTGTATAGAGTTTGCTTTGAAAAATATTGGTCTTTGATGAAGGTACGGAATCAGCCGACATTGCGACGAATGAAAATATATTGTTATTGGACGAATATTCGAAAGTGAATTTATTTTAATACCTCCTTCATTGAAGATTTCCGAAAGTAGTTCCAATGGGAGCTATCGTAATACGGACGAGGTTTGATGAAGGTACGGAATCAGCCGAAGTTGCGACGAGTGCTTCTTGGTGGTTAAATATGATAAACTACGTGTATATAGAATACTTGATCATCTGGGGTGTTATTTATACATGAACATAACTTATCTATTCATATATATCTCAGATAGAAATATAGTGTATAAATTCTCTCGTTATAGCATAGTTTATTGCCATTGTGTTGTCTGTCCTTCTTCGATTTACGGATTCTGATTATCCCTTTATTATCTTCAAACTCTTCTTATTCTTACTGCAAGGTTTTGTTTATGAAATTATTTTCATATTATATATATATATATATATATTTGTTTCAAAAGATATTCATTTTATTTTAAAGATTTTAATATTATAGGATGTGGAAAACATGTTGAACAAGTCTTAAAAGATGTCCCAGAGGAAGAGAGATGTAAATGTCCGAAGGAGTCCGCAAAATGAAAGGTTAGCCATTTATAAAATGTAAAAGAGATCCGTGATGAACAAGAGCTACCATAAAACACCAGGCGTCCTCTTAGTAATTGTGTATACCAAATAATGAATTGTTGCTTTTGATTGGACTAATTAAAACAGTATACTGTCAGAATAAATGACAAGATTTACTTAGTCGTTCCATGTCTTTCTAGATTGTTCACTGGCGTCGGTGACAATACATTTGTGTACATGATAACAATAACATCATGAATCTTCTTTTGCATATAATGACGAAAGATTATTAGACAAGTCTGAAGTTCGTTTTTCAAGACCGAACACCAACAGATTGTTGACGACTGTTTAGTATGAACCGAGTGTTTTCACTTGATCCAATCGTTCTAATAAAATCATAGATATCTAATTTAGTGTGTACGATGCGTTTCTGGAGAAGCGCTTGTGGAATTACCTTCATCAGGTACGCTTAACATCGATAGATTGGAAAGTCAAATAATAATAATAAAAGTCTTTGGGAACAAGAAAACCAAAGGACATAACTGTATTTCCCTCATGTAATCGGCGCCTATCACTACCACAAGAAAACCAAAGGACATAACTGTATTTCCCTCATGTAATCGGCGCCTATCACTACCACAAGAAAACCAAAGGACATAACTGTATTTCTCTCATGTAATCGGCGCCTATCACTACCACAAGAAAACCAAAGGACATAACTGTATTTCCCTCATGTAATCGGCGCCTATCACTACCACAAGAAAACCAAGGGACATAACTGTATTTCCCTCATGTAATAGGCGCCTATCACTACCACAAGAAAACCAAGGGACATAACTGTATTTCCCTCATGTAATAGGCGCCTATCACTACCACAAGAAAACCAAGGGACATAACTGTATTTCCCTCATGTAATAGGCGCCTATCACAACCACAAGAAAACCAAAGGACATAACTGTATTTCCCTCATGTAATCGGCGCCTATCACTACCAATTTCGAGAGTTTTATTCATCCTATGATCAGATGTACTCCACACACGATTGTGTGATACAAGTCGTCAATGATTAGTGACAGGTCGGTGGTATTCCTGTTTCCTCCTCAAATATACTGACAGTCAAGATATAACTGAAATATTGTGGAAAGTGGCGTTAAACACCCACAATCATGACATTATATATTCATGCCAATGCTATTCATTATTAATTATTTTTGCAGGATTTGTCTTTTGAAGATGGTGTGATAAGATGGACGTTGTAAAGCTGTTATATAATATGAGTTTGTGTATGTTTTGTTGAACATTTGTTTTTATTTATATTTGTTTATTTTAGTATGTTGAGTTAATAAACACAATACAACAAAAGTAGTGTTAATTTTCTAAGCTCAGGATATTCCGAATCAACACGTGCCGTTTCATTGTTAGTTAATCTTCAGTAGAATCCATTGGAGGATTTAACACGAAATGATATACATGTCAAGAGACCATGAAAGAAAATCAACCCTTAACTCTAGCAAAAAATAAATTCATAGAAAAATGTTTTAATTGCTTTATTCATCAACGGTAACCCACAGCTGAGCTCGCTTCGATTACTCTCCGTTCATCCCCCGTAGGTCAGCTGGAAGAGAGATCCTCGTGGTCAAAACAGAGACTGTGAAATTGGTATTCGTAGCTTCTCCGCTAAGCACGCAACACTATTAAGTAAGAGCAAAGTCTGGTATTACCGGAATCAGGATATTGTGGCCAAGTGGAGCTACATGTCTATCCGGACTCACGATTGTTTTAATTAACTAGCACTGTAAAAATTCAATTCAGTTTGTTGGTTTAGTACAAAGCGGTCATAATTATTATCATCTCATCAAAATGTAACTTGTTCTCGCCATGATATGGCGTTAAGCAATAATCACTCTCTCAACGAAATAAGGATTTTATTTGTTTTTCAATATTTTACCCATTGTTTGTAACCCACGGCGGATCACGTTCCGATACTTTTCATTCGCCACCGTGAGTCAATTCATCTGTAAACAGTTGTTTCAGGTTTGGTAACTTACACTATCTAATCCCGCTCATGGCGAAGTCTACTCGGTACCACATTATGTTATAATAAGAGTTTGAAGATACCAAAGGGGTAATCAGAATCCGTATATCGAAGAAGAACAGACAATACAATGGCCAAAAGAAAAAGTACAAAAGGACAAACAACGATCTACAAAACATACATATAAAACTAAAGATCGAGGAACACGAACCCCACTTAAAACCGGGAGTGAACTCAGGTGCTCCGGAAGGATAAGCAGTTCTTGTTCCATTAGTGGCACCTGTCGTGTTAATCTAGTTACAAATCTGGTGATAAGTTATGAACGAGGAAAGGACCGGGAAGTGTTTACGACAAGTGGAACATATCCGTGGTCATTTGTGACACAGATATTCCATAACGGTCAACCAAGAAAACTTTCGAAGTGATGACTTCAACTTAACTAAGAGGAACCCTTGGTTCAGTAGCTTCCTTGATAGCAGCAACCCTCTATCAAGGAAATCACGATAGGACCCACAAACTCTAGAATATCGTATCAACTGAGAGATATATACTCCATATGCAGGTGCTGCTGGAATGTTGCTACATATGAATGGAAAGTTCATGATGGGAAAATTGAAATCATCTCTTGTGTCGTAATGTTTCGTTCTTAACCGCCTCTCACTGTCAGTGACTTGCGGCAGGTCGGTGGTTTTCCCCGAGTGCTCCGGTTTCCTCTACTAATATAACTGTCCGCCACTATATAACTGAAATATATTTGAAAGGCGTTAGACACCATAACCCTAACCCTATACTTCACACAATATATAGTGTTATCTTCTTTTTCTTTTGATTACGTTCAAACAATTATAGGGTTAATCAATTTATTGGTGTTGGTTGTCAATATCAGTAAATGTTGCAGTATATCGTGACTATATCAGTTTGAATGACAGAGGACAGCACTGGCAGATATAACGAACTGATCGATGGAACCACTGTCCATTTGAATATGTCTGAAAACTTTACACTTTGAAGTGGTTAACGGGGTTCGAAGCCACGTCAGTATTATTTTGCATATTATACTGTAGAACATGTCAACATAGAAATTAGTTAGTTTAGTATATTCTTATACCGTTTTGGGTGTGTACTTTTATTACTATATATAGTATACGAACATGATCTGATATGGAAATCGTAAATAAATACCCCCAAAAAACATAAATGAAATATGGACCTCTTACAAAGCAAATAAGCAACAGTGGTTGCAACCAAGGAGACACTAACAGTTTCTGCCTGCTCCACGTAGCCAGTGGAGTTCTCCTGCGTTGTTCTCAATTCCAGGTCAATCCGGTAGTGAAATACATCTCAGAACAACTCAATATACCGACAGATTCCAGGTCACTAACAACAACGAACACATCGAATGGAAACTGAATCATTCGCTGTTCAGTACTATGGATCGCTGTTTGGAATTGTCCTCATACATACCAGGGGCGGATCCAGTGGGGGGCGCACCCGGCGCGCGCCCCCCTAAAATTGGGAAAAATATGATTTTTTTGGCGTAAAATCGTGATTTTTCACACGAAATACCCCAAAATTTTGCGCACCTCCCTCCGCTCGGCGCTTTTTTTTTGAGTGCGCCCCCCTAACTTGAAATCCTGGATCCGCCCCTGCATACCTATTTGTTACAAGCCTAAACTACAAATCCAACATTTGTTTCTACGGTCACAGACAGACCGATGGACCTTAATGTCCTCGTGTTTGCCACGGGGATACGTATTTTCAGGGCTAGTAATGATGTAGGGCCTCTATTTGTGGGTCTGGGTCCACACGAATACTAGAAATAAACACAAGGTAAGCAACAAAATGGCGGGGTACTGCTAAATTTCTTATTATTGTCGATTTCCTTGATTTCTGAAAAATAAACGGATGGAATGCACTAACCCTGTGGACCCCCATCAGCTGTTGTGCCCCTGATTTACTGTCGTATTCGTACTATTTGGCATATATACCCCCGACAATCTGTTCCCAAGACCGATTGTCAACTAAGTCGGAGGTCTATTTTGGATTCTCTCGGACTCTGCATAGCTGCATTAAAGGATGGGTTCCCTGATATCAAGATCTTGTCAGACAGCCAAACTGCAGTAGGTATCCTGACTCTCAACTGGAAGTCATCAAACTACATTGACACGATCTCTGACATTAAGGAAAATTTAGGGACATTGATGAGATACGGAATGCGAACAACCCTATCTTGGATCCCAGGCCATGCTAATATAGCCGGGAACAAGATAGCGGACCAACTGGCAAAGGAAACTGCAAAAGAGTCAATGTCCCTAAATGAACAGTATAATGTCATCACCATGTCAGATGTCAAACAAGTTGTGAAGACTTCAACTAAAACAAAATGGCAGAATAGATGGACCATCAGCCAATCAGGGAGACAACTATATGATCTGATACCAATGGTTGGAAATGCCAACCATTTAGATATGCCAAACCCACAGATAGGCAGAGTTTTGACAGAGATGAGAACAGGATACAGCAGACTAAACAAATACCGGAATAACATAGGTCAGTCCCTCACGCCACTATGCGACTGTGGAGAAGAAGAAACCACTGAGCACTACATATTGCACTGCCACATTTATGATCATGAGAGAGCCAAACTCGCAGTGCAATTAGAGACCATAGATGAAAGCTTAGACCTACTTTATCTCCTGACTAGAGACTCCAATAAAGAGAAACATCAAAATAAATTAACATTCTTGGAGGAATTTATCAAAAGTACAGGGCGCTTCCCAAAACTAGCAAGTCCTGTACCCCGATCCTGAGCCTAAGCAACTCAATACTCCAGTACAATGAGATATTACAGTGAGACAATAAAGCACCAAAGAGAAAAAATTCAGTACTCGGGGACCAGTAGCATCAATTGCGATCTTTAGGATCAGGATCAGGAACCATTTTGTTGCTTACTTTGTGTTTTTTTCTAGTATTCGTGTGGACCCAGGACCCACAAATAGAGGCCCTACATCGTTACTAGCCCTGAAAATACGTACCCCCGTGGCAAACACGGGGAAATTAAGGTCCATCGCTTAAGTGCCTGTGATTTTCAGTAGATGATATGAGTCCATATTGAGAATGAATATTCACATAATAAGATTATGCAATTCAACCATTGCGATTTTTTTTAAAGAAAGCAAAAACGAGTTGTAAGATCATTGTCATTACACCAATTTGGCACACACAAGGACAACACATCGATATTTAACGTCTGTCCTGTGCACAACCACTACATCTGCCATTGAGGATGGATCTACTTTACCAATTCGAAAACAGAATAGTGCATGATAACCCAGAAAAAGTTAAAAGCTGATGATGTGATGTATCATCATCGTCTATATTCAACAGTGCTGCTTTACATGACGCGTGGTGCGAAATAATTTATATATCTACCTTTTTATTGTTAATCTATAGAATCATAGATGACCACCAACAGCACACATTCACTTCTCATCATCATTCCTGACAAAGGCATATTTGATAATTATCGAAACTAGCTGTGAAACAGTAGCCTTTATGGTCTTTTATTGTAACTATAATATTAAAAAATTGAAAAGAAAAAAACAAAATTTAAAAATTTTGTTTCTATACATCATATGTTTTTGCATACCCGTATATCGGGTTATCCTTTTCTGTTCTTCAGTACACATCCATACCAATATTTGTTGTCTATATACCAGTACACATCCATACCAATATTTGTTGTCTATATACAACTATTTTATTTTATTTGTTGTCTATATACAACTATTTTATTTTATTTGTTGTCTATATACAACTATTTTATTATATTTGTTGTCTATATACAACTGTTTTATTATATTTGTTGTCTATATACAACTGTTTTATTATATTTGTTGTCTATATACAACTGTTTTATTATATTTGTTGTCTATATACAACTGTTTTATTATATTTGTTGTCTATATACAACTATTTTATTATATTTGTTGTCTATATACAACTGTTTTATTATATTTGTTGTCTATATACAACTGTTTTATTTTATGTGTTGTCTATATACGACTATTTTATTATATTTGTTGTCTATATATGACTATTTTATTATATTTGTTGTCTATATACAACTGTTTTATTATATTTGTTGTTTATATACAACTATTTTATTATATTTGTTGTCTATATACGACTATTTTATTTTATTTGTTGTCTATATACAACTATTTTATTATATTTGTTGTCTATATACAACTGTTTTATTATATTTGTTGTCTATATACAACTGTTTTATTATATTTGTTGTTTATATACAACTATTTTATTATATTTGTTGTCTATATACAACTATTTTATTTTATTTGTTGTCTATATACAACTATTTTATTTTATTTGTTGTCTATATACAACTATTTTATTATATTTGTTGTCTATATACAACTGTTTTATTATATTTGTTGTCTATATACAACTGTTTTATTATATTTGTTGTCTATATACAACTGTTTTATTATATTTGTTGTCTATATACAACTGTTTTATTATATTTGTTGTCTATATACAACTATTTTATTATATTTGTTGTCTATATACGACTATTTTATTATATTTGTTGTCTATATATGACTATTTTATTATATTTGTTGTCTATATACAACTGTTTTATTATATTTGTTGTTTATATACAACTATTTTATTATATTTGTTGTCTATATACAACTGTTTTATTATATTTGTTGTCTATATACAACTGTTTTATTATATTTGTTGTCTATATACAACTGTTTTATTATATTTGTTGTCTATATACGACTATTTTATTATATTTGTTGTCTATATACAACTGTTTTATTATATTTGTTGTCTATATACGACTATTTTATTATATTTGTTGTCTATATACAACTGTTTTATTATATTTGTTGTCTATATACAACTGTTTTATTATATTTGTTGTCTATATACAACTATTTCATTATAATTGTTGTCTATATATGACTATTTTATTATACTTGTTGTCTATATACAACTGTTTTATTATATTTGTTGTCTATATACAACTGTTTTATTATATTTGTTGTCTATATACAACTGTTTTATTATATTTGTTGTCTATATACAACTATTTTATTATATTTGTTGTCTATATACAACTGTTTTATTATATTTGTTGTCTATATACAACTGTTTTATTATATTTGTTGTCTATATACAACTGTTTTATTATATTTGTTGTCTATATACAACTATTTTATTATATTTGTTGTCTATATACAACTGTTTTATTATATTTGTTGTCTATATACAACTGTTTTATTATATTTGTTGTCTATATACAACTATTTTATTATATTTGTTGTCTATATACAACTGTTTTATTTTATTTGTTGTCTATATACAACTATTTTATTATATTTGTTGTCTATATACAACTATTTTATTATATTTGTTGTCTATATACAACTGTTTTATTTTATTTGTTGTCTATATACAACTATTTTATTATATTTGTTGTCTATATACAACTGTTTTATTATATTTGTTGTCTATATACGACTATTTTATTATATTTGTTGTCTATATACAACTATTTTATTATATTTGTTGTCTAAATACAACTATTTTATTATATTTGTTGTCTATATACAACTGTTTTATTATATTTGTTGTCTATATACAACTATTTTATTATATTTGTTGTCTATATACAACTATTTTATTATATTTGTTGTCTATATACATCTATTTTATTATATTTGTTGTCTATATACAACTATTTTATTATATTTGTTGTCTATATACGACTATTTTATTATATTTGTTGTCTATATACAACTGTTTTATTATATTTGTTGTCTATATACGACTATTTTATTATATTTGTTGTCTATATACAACTATTTTATTATATTTGTTGTCTATATACAACTGTTTTATTATATTTGTTGTATATATACAACTATTTTATTATATTTGTTGTCTATATACAACTATTTTATTATATTTGTTGTCTATATACAACTGTTTTATTATATTTGTTGTCTATATACGACTATTTTATCATATTTGTTGTCTATATACAACTATTTTATTATATTTGTTGTCTATATACAACTGTTTTATTATATTTGTTGTCTATATACAACTATTTTATTATATTTGTTGTCTATATACAACTATTTTATTATATTTGTTGTCTATATACAACTGTTTTATTATATTTGTTGTCTATATACAACTATTTTATTATATTTGTTGTCTTTATACGACTATTTTATTATATTTTGTTGTCTATATACAACTATTTTATTATATTTGTTGTCTATATACAACTATTTTATTATATTTGTTGTCTATATACAACTATTTTATTATATTTTGTTGTCTATATACAACTATTTTATTTTTTGTTGTCTATATACAACTGTTTTATTTTATTTATTGTCTATATACAACTATTTTATTATATTTGTTGTCTATATATGACTATTTTATTATACTTGTTGTCTATATACAACTGTTTTATTATATTTGTTGTCTATATACAACTGTTTTATTATATTTGTTGTCTATATACAACTGTTTTATTATATTTGTTGTCTATATACGACTATTTTATTATATTTGTTGTCTATATACCACTGTTTTATTATATTTGTTGTCTATATACAACTGTTTTATTATATTTGTTGTCTATATACAACTATTTTATTATATTTGTTGTCTATATACGACTATTTTATTATATTTTGTTGTCTATATACAACTATTTTATTATATTTGTTGTCTATATACAACTATTTTATTATATTTGTTGTCTATATACAACTATTTTATTATATTTTGTTGTCTATATACAACTATTTTATTTTTTGTTGTCTATATACAACTGTTTTATTTTATTTGTTGTCTATATACAACTATTTTATTATATTTGTTGTCTATATATGACTATTTTATTATACTTGTTGTCTATATACAACTGTTTTATTATATTTGTTGTCTATATACAACTGTTTTATTATATTTGTTGTCTATATACAACTGTTTTATTATATTTGTTGTCTATATACAACTATTTTATTATATTTGTTGTCTATATACAACTATTTTATTATATTTGTTGTCTATATACAACTGTTTTATTATATTTGTTGTCTATATACGACTATTTTATTATATTTGTTGTCTATATACAACTGTTTTATTATATTTGTTGTCTATATACAACTGTTTTATTATATTTGTTGTCTATATACAACTGTTTTATTATATTTGTTGTCTATATACAACTGTTTTATTATATTTGTTGTCTATATACAACGGTTTTATTATATGTGTTGTCTATATACAACTGTTTTATTATATTTGTTGTCTATATACAACTGTTTTATTATATTTGTTGTCTATATACAACTGTTTTATTATATTTGTTGTCTATATACAACTGTTTTATTATATTTGTTGTCTATATACGACTATTGTATTATATTTGTTGTCTATATACAACTGTTTTATTATATTTGTTGTCTATATACAACTGTTTTATTATATTTGTTGTCTATATACAACTGTTTTATTATATTTGTTGTCTATATACAACTGTTTTATTATATTTGTTGTCTATATACAACTGTTTTATTATATTTGTTGTCTATATACAACTATTTTATTATATTTGTTGTCTATATACGACTATTTTATTATACTTGTTGTCTATATACAACTGTTTAATTATATTTGTTGTCTATATACAACTGTTTTATTATATTTGTTGTCTATATACAACTATTTTATTATATTTGTTGTCCATATACAACTGTTTTATTATATTTGTTGTCTATATACAACTATTTTATTATATTTGTTGTCTATATACAACTGTTTTATTTTATTTGTTGTCTATATACAACTGTTTTATTATATTTGTTGTCTATATACAACTATTTTATTATATTTGTTGTCTATATACGACTATTTTATTATATTTGTTGTCTATATACAACTGTTTAATTATATTTGTTGTCTATATACAACTGTTTTATTATATTTGTTGTCTATATACAACTATTTTATTATATTTGTTGTCTATATACAACTGTTTTATTATATTTGTTGTCTATATACAACTGTTTTATTATATTTGTTGTCTATATATAACTATTTTATTATATTTGTTGTCTATATACGACTATTTTATTATACTTGTTGTCTATATACAACTGTTTAATTATATTTGTTGTCTATATACAACTGTTTTATTATATTTGTTGTCTATATACAACTATTTTATTATATTTGTTGTCTATATACAACTGTTTTATTATATTTGTTGTCTATATACAACTATTTTATTATACTTGTGGTCTATATACGATTATTTTATTATATTTGTTGTCTATATACAACTATTTTATTATATTTGTTGTCTATATACAACGGTTTTATTATATTTGTTGTCTATATACGACTATTTTATTATATTTGTTGTCTATATACGACTATTTTATTATATTTGTTGTCTATATACAACTGTTTTATTATATTTGTTGTCTATATACAACTATTTTATTATATTTGTTGTCTATATACGACTATTTTATTATATTTGTTGTCTATATACAACTGTTTTATTATATTTGTTGTCTATATACAACTGTTTTATTATATTTGTTGTCTATATACAACTATTTTATTATATTTGTTGTCTATATACGACTATTTTATTATACTTGTTGTCTATATACAACTGTTTAATTATATTTGTTGTCTATATACAACTGTTTTATTATATTTGTTGTCTATATACAACTGTTTTATTATATTTGTTGTCTATATACAACTATTTTATTATATTTGTTGTCTATATACGACTATTTTATTATATTTGTTGTCTATATATGACTATTTTATTATATTTGTTGTCTATATACAACTGTTTTATTATATTTGTTGTTTATATACAACTATTTTATTATATTTGTTGTCTATATACAACTGTTTTATTATATTTGTTGTCTATATACAACTGTTTTATTATATTTGTTGTCTATATACAACTGTTTTATTATATTTGTTGTCTATATACGACTATTTTATTATATTTGTTGTCTATATACAACTGTTTTATTATATTTGTTGTCTATATACAACTATTTTATTATATTTGTTGTCTATATACAACTGTTTTATTATATTTGTTGTCTATATACAACTATTTTATTATATTTGTTGTCTATATACAACTATTTTATTATATTTGTTGTCTATATACAACTATTTTATTATATTTGTTGTCTATATACAACTATTTTATTATATTTGTTGTCTATATACAACTGTTTTATTATATTTGTTGTCTATATGCGACTATTCTATTATATTTGTTGTCTATATACAACTATTTTTATTATATTTGTTGTCTATATACAACTATTTTATTATATTTGTTGTCTATATACAACTGTTTTATTATATTTGTTGTCTATATACAACTGTTTTATTATATTTGTTGTCTATATACAACTGTTTTATTATATTTGTTGTCTATATACAACTATTTTATTATATTTGTTGTCTATATACAACTGTTTTATTATATTTGTTGTCTATATACGACTATTTTATTATATTTGTTGTCTATATACAACTGTTTTATTATATTTGTTGTCTATATACAACTGTTTTATTATATTTGTTGTCTATAAACAATGATTTTATTATATTTGTTGTCTATATATGACTATTTTATTATACTTGTTGTCTATATACAACTGTTTTATTATATTTGTTGTCTATATACAACTGTTTTATTATATTTGTTGTCTATATACAACTGTTTTATTATATTTGTTGTCTATATACAACTATTTTATTATATTTGTTGTCTATATACAACTATTTTATTATATTTGTTGTCTATATACAACTGTTTTATTATATTTGTTGTCTATATACAACTGTTTTATTATATTTGTTGTCTATATAGAACTATTTTATTATATTTGTTGTCTATATACAACTGTTTTATTATATTTGTTGTCTATATACAACTGTTTTATTATATTTGTTGTCTATATACAACTATTTTATTATATTTGTTGTCTATATACAACTGTTTTATTTTATTTGTTGTCTATATACAACTATTTTATTATATTTGTTGTCTATATACAACTATTTTATTATATTTGTTGTCTATATACAACTGTTTTATTTTATTTGTTGTCTATATACAACTATTTTATTATATTTGTTGTCTATATACAACTGTTTTATTATATTTGTTGTCTATATACGACTATTTTATTATATTTGTTGTCTATATACAACTATTTTATTATATTTGTTGTCTATATACAACTATTTTATTATATTTGTTGTCTATATACAACTGTTTTATTATATTTGTTGTCTATATACAACTATTTTATTATATTTGTTGTCTATATACAACTATTTTATTATATTTGTTGTCTATATACAACTATTTTATTATATTTGTTGTCTATATACAACTGTTTTATTATATTTGTTGTCTATATACGACTATTTTATTATATTTGTTGTCTATATATAACTGTTTTATTATATTTGTTGTCTATATACGACTATTTTATTATATTTGTTGTCTATATACAACTATTTTATTATATTTGTTGTCTATATACAACTGTTTTATTATATTTGTTGTATATATACAACTATTTTATTATATTTGTTGTCTATATACAACTATTTTATTATATTTGTTGTCTATATACAACTGTTTTATTATATTTGTTGTCTATATACGACTATATATTTGTTGTCTATATACGACTATTTTATTATATTTGTTGTCTATATACAACTATTTTATTATATTTGTTGTCTATATACAACTGTTTTATTATATTTGTTGTCTATATACAACTATTTTATTATATTTGTTGTCTATATACAACTATTTTATTATATTTGTTGTCTATATACAACTGTTTTATTATATTTGTTTTCTATATACGACTATTTTATTATATTTGTTGTCTATATACAACTGTTTTATTATATTTGTTGTCTATATACAACTGTTTTATTATATTTGTTGTCTATATACAACTATTTTATTATATTTGTTGTCTATATACGACTATTTTATTATATTTTGTTGTCTATATACAACTATTTTATTATATTTGTTGTCTACATACAACTATTTTATTATATTTGTTGTCTATATACAACTATTTTATTATATTTTGTTGTCTATATACAACTATTTTATTTTTTGTTGTCTATATACAACTGTTTTATTTTATTTGTTGTCTATATACAACTATTTTATTATATTTGTTGTCTATATATGACTATTTTATTATACTTGTTGTCTATATACAACTGTTTTATTATATTTGTTGTCTATATACAACTGTTTTATTATATTTGTTGTCTATATACAACTGTTTTATTATATTTGTTGTCTATATACAACTATTTTATTATATTTGTTGTCTATATACAACTATTTTATTATATTTGTTGTCTATATACAACTGTTTTATTATATTTGTTGTCTATATACGACTATTTTATTATATTTGTTGTCTATATACAACTGTTTTATTATATTTGTTGTCTATATACAACGGTTTTATTATATTTGTTGTCTATATACAACTGTTTTATTATATTTGTTGTCTATATACAACTGTTTTATTATATTTGTTGTCTATATACAACGGTTTTATTATATTTGTTGTCTATATACAACTGTTTTATTATATTTGTTGTCTATATACAACTGTTTTATTATATTTGTTGTCTATATACAACTGTTTTATTATATTTGTTGTCTATATACAACGGTTTTATTATATTTGTTGTCTATATACAACTGTTTTATTATATTTGTTGTCTATATACAACTGTTTTATTATATTTGTTGTCTATATACAACTGTTTTATTATATTTGTTGTCTATATACAACGGTTTTATTATATTTGTTGTCTATATACAACTGTTTTATTATATTTGTTGTCTATATACAACTGTTTTATTATATTTGTTGTCTATATACAACTGTTTTATTATATTTGTTGTCTATATACAACTGTTTTATTATATTTGTTGTCTATATACAACTGTTTTATTATATTTGTTGTCTATATACAACTGTTTTATTATATTTGTTGTCTATATACAACTGTTTTATTATATTTGTTGTCTATATACAACTGTTTTATTATATTTGTTGTCTATATACAACTATTTTATTATATTTGTTGTCAATATACGACTATTTTATTATACTTGTTGTCTATATACAACTGTTTTATTATATTTGTTGTCTATATACAACTGTTTTATTAAATTTGTTGTCTATATACAACTGTTTTATTATATTTGTTGTCTATATACAACTGTTTTATTATATTTGTTGTCTATATACAACTGTTTTATTATATTTGTTGTCTATATACAACTGTTTTATTATATTTGTTGTCTATATACAACTGTTTTATTATATTTGTTGTCTATATACGATTATTTTATTATATTTGTTGTCTATATACAACTGTTTTATTATATTTGTTGTCTATATACAACTGTTTTATTATATTTGTTGTCTATATACAACTGTTTTATTATATTTGTTGTCTATATACAACTGTTTTATTATATTTGTTGTCTATATACGACTATTTTATTATATTTGTTGTCTATATACAACTGTTTTATTATATTTGTTGTCTATATACAACTGTTTTATTATATTTTTTTCTATATACAACTATTTTATTATATTTGTTGTCTATATACAACTGTTTTATTATATTTGTTGTCTATATACAACTATTTTATTATATTTGTTGTCTATATACGACTATTTTATTATACTTGTTGTCTATATACAACTGTTTTATTATATTTGTTGTCTATATACAACTGTTTTATTATATTTGTTGTCTATATACAACTGTTTTATTATATTTGTTGTCTATATACAACTGTTTTATTATATTTGTTGTCTATATACAACTGTTTTATTATATTTGTTGTCTATAGACAACTGTTTTATTTTATTTGTTGTCTATATACAACTGTTTTATTATATTTGTTGTCTATATACAACTATTTTATTATATTTGTTGTCTATATACGACTATTTTATTATATTTGTTGTCTATATACAACTGTTTTATTATATTTGTTGTCTATATACAACTGTTTTATTATATTTGTTGTCTATATACAACTATTTTATTATATTTGTTGTCTATATACAACTGTTTTATTATATTTGTTGTCTATATACAACTATTTTATTATATTTGTTGTCTATATACACTATTTTATTATATTTGTTGTCTATATACAACTGTTTTATTATATTTGTTGTCTATATACAACTGTTTTATTATATTTGTTGTCTATATACAACTGTTTTATTATATTTGTTGTCTATATACAACTGTTTTATTATATTTGTTGTCTATATACAACTGTTTTATTATATTTGTTGTCTATATACAACTATTTTATTATATTTGTTGTCTATATACAACTATTTTATTATATTTGTTGTCTATATACAACTGTTTTATTTTATTTGTTGTCTATATACAACTATTTTATTATATTTGTTGTCTATATACAACTATTTTATTATATTTGTTGTCTATATACAACTGTTTTATTATATTTGTTGTCTATATACAACTGTTTTATTATATTTGTTGTCTATATAACACTATTTTATTATATTTGTTGTCTATATACAACTATTTTATTATATTTGTTGTCTATATACAACTATTTTATTATATTTGTTGTCTATATACGACTATTTTATTATATTTGTTGTCTATATACAACTGTTTTATTATATTTGTTGTCTATATACGACTATTTTATTATATTTGTTGTCTATATACAACTATTTTATTATATTTGTTGTCTATATACAACTGTTTTATTATATTTGTTGTATATATACAACTATTTTATTATATTTGTTGTCTATATACAACTATTTTATTATATTTGTTGTCTATATACAACTGTTTTATTATATTTGTTGTCTATATACGACTATTTTATTATATTTGTTGTCTATATACAACTATTTTATTATATTTGTTGTCTATATACAACTGTTTTATTATATTTGTTGTCTATATACAACTATTTTATTATATTTGTTGTCTATATACAACTATTTTATTATATTTGTTGTCTATATACAACTGTTTTATTATATTTGTTGTCTATATACAACTGTTTTATTATATTTGTTGTCTATATACAACTATTTTATTATATTTGTTGTCTATATACGACTATTTTATTATATTTTGTTGTCTATATACAACTATTTTATTATATTTGTTGTCTACATACAACTATTTTATTATATTTGTTGTCTATATACAACTATTTTATTATATTTTGTTGTCTATATACAACTATTTTATTTTTTGTTGTCTATATACAACTGTTTTATTTTATTTGTTGTCTATATACAACTATTTTATTATATTTGTTGTCTATATATGACTATTTTATTATACTTGTTGTCTATATACAACTGTTTTATTATATTTGTTGTCTATATACGACTATTTTATTATATTTGTTGTCTATATACAACTGTTTTATTATATTTGTTGTCTATATACGACTATTTTATTATATTTGTTGTCTATATACAACTATTTTATTATATTTGTTGTCTATATACAACTATTTTATTATATTTGTTGTCTATATACGACTATTTTATTATATTTGTTGTCTATATACAACTGTTTTATTATATTTGTTGTCTATATACGACTATTTTATTATATTTGTTGTCTATATACAACTATTTTATTATATTTGTTGTCTATATACAACTGTTTTATTATATTTGTTGTATATATACAACTATTTTATTATATTTGTTGTCTATATACAACTATTTTATTATATGTGTTGTCTATATACAACTGTTTTATTATATTTGTTGTCTATATACGACTATTTTATTATATTTGTTGTCTATATACAACTATTTTATTATATTTGTTGTCTATATACAACTGTTTTATTATATTTGTTGTCTATATACAACTATTTTATTATATTTGTTGTCTATATACAACTATTTTATTATATTTGTTGTCTATATACAACTGTTTTATTATATTTGTTGTCTATATACAACTGTTTTATTATATTTGTTGTCTATATACAACTATTTTATTATATTTGTTGTCTATATACGACTATTTTATTATATTTTGTTGTCTATATACAACTATTTTATTATATTTGTTGTCTACATACAACTATTTTATTATATTTGTTGTCTATATACAACTATTTTATTATATTTTGTTGTCTATATACAACTATTTTATTTTTTGTTGTCTATATACAACTGTTTTATTTTATTTGTTGTCTATATACAACTATTTTATTATATTTGTTGTCTATATATGACTATTTTATTATACTTGTTGTCTATATACAACTGTTTTATTATATTTGTTGTCTATATACAACTGTTTTATTATATTTGTTGTCTATATACAACTGTTTTATTATATTTGTTGTCTATATACAACTATTTTATTATATTTGTTGTCTATATACAACTATTTTATTATATTTGTTGTCTATATACAACTGTTTTATTATATTTGTTGTCTATATACAACTATTTTATTATATTTGTTGTCTATATACAACTGTTTTATTATATTTGTTGTCTATATACAACTGTTTTATTATATTTGTTGTCTATATACAACGGTTTTATTATATTTGTTGTCTATATACAACGGTTTTATTATATTTGTTGTCTATATACAACTGTTTTATTATATTTGTTGTCTATATACAACGGTTTTATTATATTTGTTGTCTATATACAACTGTTTTATTATATTTGTTGTCTATATACAACTGTTTTATTATATTTGTTGTCTATATACAACTGTTTTATTATATTTGTTGTCTATATACAACTGTTTTATTATATTTGTTGTCTATATACGACTATTGTATTATATTTGTTGTCTATATACAACTGTTTTATTATATTTGTTGTCTATATACAACTGTTTTATTATATTTGTTGTCTATATACAACTGTTTTATTATATTTGTTGTCTATATACAACTGTTTTATTATATTTGTTGTCTATATACAACTGTTTTATTATATTTGTTGTCTATATACAACTATTTTATTATATTTGTTGTCAATATACGACTATTTTATTATACTTGTTGTCTATATACAACTGTTTTATTATATTTGTTGTCTATATACAACTGTTTTATTATATTTGTTGTCTATATACAACTGTTTTATTATATTTGTTGTCTATATACAACTTTTTTATTATATTTGTTGTCTATATACAACTGTTTTATTATATTTGTTGTCTATATACAACTGTTTTATTATATTTGTTGTCTATATACAACTGTTTTATTATATTTGTTGTCTATATACGATTATTTTATTATATTTGTTGTCTATATACAACTGTTTTATTATATTTGTTGTCTATATACAACTGTTTTATTATATTTGTTGTCTATATACAACTGTTTTATTATATTTGTTGTCTATATACAACTGTTTTATTATATTTGTTGTCTATATACGACTATTTTATTATATTTGTTGTCTATATACAACTGTTTTATTATATTTGTTGTCTATATACAACTGTTTTATTATATTTGTTGTCTATATACAACTATTTTATTATATTTGTTGTCTATATACAACTGTTTTATTATATTTGTTGTCTATATACAACTATTTTATTATATTTGTTGTCTATATACGACTATTTTATTATACTTGTTGTCTATATACAACTGTTTTATTATATTTGTTGTCTATATACAACTGTTTTATTATATTTGTTGTCTATATACAACTGTTTTATTATATTTGTTGTCTATATACAACTGTTTTATTATATTTGTTGTCTATATACAACTGTTTTATTATATTTGTTGTCTATAGACAACTGTTTTATTTTATTTGTTGTCTATATACAACTGTTTTATTATATTTGTTGTCCATATACAACTGTTTTATTATATTTGTTGTCTATATACGACTATTTTATTATATTTGTTGTCTATATACAACTGTTTTATTATATTTGTTGTCTATATACAACTGTTTTATTATATTTGTTGTCTATATACAACTATTTTATTATATTTGTTGTCTATATACAACTGTTTTATTATATTTGTTGTCTATATACAACTATTTTATTATATTTGTTGTCTATATACGACTATTTTATTATATTTGTTGTCTATATACAACTGTTTTATTATATTTGTTGTCTATATACAACTGTTTTATTATATTTGTTGTCTATATACAACTGTTTTATTATATTTGTTGTCTATATACAACTGTTTTATTATATTTGTTGTCTATATACAACTGTTTTATTTTATTTGTTGTCTATATACAACTATTTTATTTTATTTGTTGTCTATATACAACTATTTTATTATATTTGTTGTCTATATACAACTATTTTATTATATTTGTTGTCTATATACGACTATTTTATTATATTTGTTGTCTATATACAACTGTTTTATTATATTTGTTGTCTATATACAACTGTTTTATTATATTTGTTGTCTATATACAACTATTTTATTATATTTGTTGTCTATATACGACTATTTTATTATACTTGTTGTCTATATACAACTGTTTAATTATATTTGTTGTCTATATACAACTGTTTTATTATATTTGTTGTCTATATACAACTATTTTATTATATTTGTTGTCTATATACAACTGTTTTATTATATTTGTTGTCTATATACAACTATTTTATTATATTTGTTGTC
Organism: Bathymodiolus brooksi; assembly: GCA_963680875.1. Lineage (NCBI taxonomy): Eukaryota > Metazoa > Mollusca > Bivalvia > Mytilida > Modiolidae > Bathymodiolus > Bathymodiolus brooksi. The sequence continues at coordinate 65,199,073 of OY804575.1, forward strand.
TATATACAACTATTTTATTATATTTGTTGTCTATATACAACTATTTTATTATATTTGTTGTCTATATACAACTGTTTTATTATATTTGTTGTCTATATACAACTATTTTATTATATTTGTTGTCTATATACAACTATTTTATTATATTTGTTGTCTATATACGACTATTTTATTATACTTGTTGTCTATATACAACTGTTTAATTATATTTGTTGTCTATATACAACTGTTTTATTATATTTGTTGTCTATATACAACTATTTTATTATATTTGTTGTCTATATACAACTGTTTTATTATATTTGTTGTCTATATACAACTATTTTATTATACTTGTTGTCTATATACGATTATTTTATAATATTTGTTGTCTATATACAACTATTTTATTATATTTGTTGTCTATATACAACGGTTTTATTATATTTGTTGTCTATATACGACTATTTTATTATATTTGTTGTCTATATACGACTATTTTATTATATTTGTTGTCTATATACAACTGTTTTATTATATTTGTTGTCTATATACAACTATTTTATTATATTTGTTGTCTATATACGACTATTTTATTATATTTGTTGTCTATATACAACTGTTTTATTATATTTGTTGTCTATATACAACTATTTTATTATATTTGTTGTCTATATACGACTATTTTATTATACTTGTTGTCTATATACAACTGTTTAATTATATTTGTTGTCTATATACAACTGTTTTATTATATTTGTTGTCTATATACAACTATTTTATTATATTTGCTGTCTATATACAACTGTTTTATTATATTTGTTGTCTATATACAACTATTTTATTATATTTGTTGTCTATATACAACTATTTTATTATATTTGTTGTCTATATACGACTATTTTATTATACTTGCTGTCTATATACAACTGTGTAATTATATTTGTTGTCTATATACAACTGTTTTATTATATTTGTTGTCTATATACAACTATTTTATTATATTTGTTGTCTATATACAACTGTTTTATTATATTTGTTGTCTATATACAACTATTTTATTATACTTGTTGTCTATATACGATTATTTTATTATATTTGTTGTCTATATACAACTATTTTATTATATTTGTTGTCTATATACAACGGTTTTATTATATTTGTTGTCTATATACGACTATTTTATTATATTTGTTGTCTATATACGACTATTTTATTATATTTGTTGTCTATATACAACTGTTTTATTATATTTGTTGTCTATATACAACTATTTTATTATATTTGTTGTCTATATACGACTATTTTATTATATTTGTTGTCTATATACAACTGTTTTATTATATTTGTTGTCTATATACAACTGTTTTATTATATTTGTTGTCTATATACAACTATTTTATTATATTTGTTGTCTATATACGACTATTTTATTATACTTGTTGTCTATATACAACTGTTTAATTATATTTGTTGTCTATATACAACTGTTTTATTATATTTGTTGTCTATATACAACTATTTTATTATATTTGTTGTCTATATACAACTATTTTATTATATTTGTTGTCTATATACGGCTATTTTATTATACTTGTTGTCTATATACAACTGTTTAATTATATTTGTTGTCTATATACAACTGTTTTATTATATTTGTTGTCTATATACAACTATTTTATTATATTTGTTGTCTATATACAACTGTTTTATTATATTTGTTGTCTATATACAACTATTTTATTATACTTGTTGTCTATATACGATTATTTTATAATATTTGTTGTCTATATACAACTATTTTATTATATTTGTTGTCTATATACAACGGTTTTATTATATTTGTTGTCTATATACGACTATTTTATTATATTTGTTGTCTATATACGACTATTTTATTATATTTGTTGTCTATATACAACTGTTTTATTATATTTGTTGTCTATATACAACTATTTTATTATATTTGTTGTCTATATACGACTATTTTATTATATTTGTTGTCTATATACAACTGTTTTATTATATTTGTTGTCTATATACAACTATTTTATTATATTTGTTGTCTATATACGACTATTTTATTATACTTGTTGTCTATATACAACTGTTTAATTATATTTGTTGTCTATATACAACTGTTTTATTATATTTGTTGTCTATATACAACTATTTTATTATATTTGTTGTCTATATACAACTGTTTTATTATATTTGTTGTCTATATACAACTATTTTATTATATTTGTTGTCTATAAACAACTATTTTATTATATTTGTTGTCTATATACGACTATTTTATTATACTTGCTGTCTATATACAACTGTGTAATTATATTTGTTGTCTATATACAACTGTTTTATTATATTTGTTGTCTATATACAACTATTTTATTATATTTGTTGTCTATATAGAACTGTTTTATTATATTTGTTGTCTATATACAACTATTTTATTATACTTGTTGTCTATATACGATTATTTTATTATATTTGTTGTCTATATACAACTATTTTATTATATTTGTTGTCTATATACAACGGTTTTATTATATTTGTTGTCTATATACGACTATTTTATTATATTTGTTGTCTATATACGACTATTTTATTATATTTGTTGTCTATATACAACTGTTTTATTATATTTGTTGTCTATATACAACTATTTTATTATATTTGTTGTCTATATACGACTATTTTATTATATTTGTTGTCTATATACAACTGTTTTATTATATTTGTTGTCTATATACAACTGTTTTATTATATTTGTTGTCTATATACAACTATTTTATTATATTTGTTGTCTATATACAACTATTTTATTATACTTGTTGTCTATATACAACTGTTTAATTATATTTGTTGTCTATATACAACTGTTTTATTATATTTGTTGTCTATATACAACTATTTTATTATATTTGTTGTCTATATACAACTGTTTTATTATATTTGTTGTCTATATACAACTGTTTTATTATATTTGTTGTCTATATACGACTATTTTATTATATTTGTTGTCTATATACGACTATTTTATTATATTTGTTGTCTATATACAACTGTTTTATTATATTTGTTGTCTATATACAACTATTTTATTATATTTGTTGTCTATATACGACTATTTTATTATATTTGTTGTCTATATACAACTGTTTTATTATATTTGTTGTCTATATACAACTGTTTTATTATATTTGTTGTCTATATACAACTATTTTATTATATTTGTTGTCTATATACGACTATTTTATTATACTTGTTGTCTATATACAACTGTTTAATTATATTTGTTGTCTATATACAACTGTTTTATTATATTTGTTGTCTATATACAACTATTTTATTATATTTGTTGTCTATATACAACTGTTTTATTATATTTGTTGTCTATATACAACTATTTTATTATATTTGTTGTCTATATACAACTATTTTATTATATTTGTTGTCTATATACAACTATTTTATTATATTTGTTGTCTATATACAACTGTTTTATTATATTTGTTGTCTATATACAACTATTTTATTATATTTGTTGTCTATATACGACTATTTTATTATACTTGTTGTCTATATACAACTGTTTAATTATATTTGTTGTCTATATACAACTGTTTTATTATATTTGTTGTCTATATACAACTGTTTTATTATATTTGTTGTCTATATACGACTATTTTATTATATTTGTTGTCTATATACAACTGTTTTATTATATTTGTTGTCTATATACGACTATTTTATTATACTTGTTGTCTATATACAACTATTTTATTATATTTGTTGTCTATATACAACTGTTTTATTATATTTTTTGTCTATATACGACTATTTTATTATATTTGTTGTCTATATACAACTGTTTTATTATATTTGTTGTCTATATACAATTGTTTTATTATATTTGTTGTCTATATACAACTGTTTTATTATATTTGTTGTCTATATACAACTGTTTTATTTTATTTGTTGTCTATATACAACTATTTTATTATATTTGTTGTCTATATACAACTATTTTATTATATTTGTTGTCTATATACAACTGTTTTATTTTATTTGTTGTCTATATACAACTATTTAATTATATTTGTTGTCTATATACAACTGTTTTATTATATTTCTTGTCTATATACGACTATTTTATTATATTTGTTGTCTATATACAACTATTTTATTATATTTGTTGTCTATATACAACTATTTTATTATATTTGTTGTCTATATACAACTGTTTTATTATACTTGTTGTCTATATACAACTGTTTTATTATATTTGTTGTCTATATACAACTGTTTTATTATATTTGTTGTCTATATACAACTATTTTATTATATTTGTTGTCTATATATGACTATTTTATTATACTTGTTGTCTATATACAACTGTTTTATTATATTTGTTTTCTATATACAACTGTTTTATTATATTTGTTGTCTATATACAACTATTTTATTATATTTGTTGTCTATATACAACTATTTTATTATATTTGTTGTCTATATACGACTATTTTATTATACTTGTTGTCTATATACAACTGTTTTATTATATTTGTTGTCTATATACAACTGTTTTATTATATTTGTTGTCTATATACAACTGTTTTATTATATTTGTTGTCTATATACGACTATTTTATTATATTTGTTGTCTATATACAACTGTTTTATTATATTTGTTGTCTATATACAACTGTTTTATTATATTTGTTGTCTATATACAACTGTTTTATTATATTTGTTGTCTATATACAACTGTTTTATTATATTTGTTGTCTATATACAACGGTTTTATTATATTTGTTGTCTATATACAACTGTTTTATTATATTTGTTGTCTATATACAACTGTTTTATTATATTTGTTGTCTATATACAACTGTTTTATTATATTTGTTGTCTATATACAACTGTTTTATTATATTTGTTGTCTATATACAACTGTTTTATTATAGTTGTTGTCTATATACAACTGTTTTATTATATTTGTTGTCTATATACAACTGTTGTATTATATTTGTTGTCTATATACAAAGAAAGATGGCGGAATGAGTAAGACAGTGTTTGTGTAGGTCCTAAGGAATTCTCAATTTAAGTATGTTTTAGATGAAAATGTGCTTGAACTTTTGTGAATATTGTTACGGAAAAGAACATTTTTCATATTCAACAGTTAAATGGGGAAAAATAATAAGAGGAATAGGAGTAATAACAGTACAACAGGTTTGACTCCATCGACCAAAACAATAGCAAATATGGAGTCGCCCAATCAACAACAACAACAACAACAAAGTTTTTCAAATTTGTTAAACCAAGCTCATGAAACTTTATATACTAGTACTCCAATGAACACATGTCAGAGATTACCGTTAGCAGGGCCTTATCAACAAAATCCTATGAATAATATGAATCAGACATTTGATTGTATCAATCCAGTTTTGAACCCACAGGCACCACCGATTCTTAACTCTAACACTAGTCCTGTATCTGTTCCTGTTCCAGTACTTCATCCCCCTGGATATCAACCTCTGCCGTCACAGTCTGCTCCTTTACCTACGTTACCTACGTATCCTTACCCACATGATAATGCTCGTCCAAATATTTCTATGGAGATGCTTGTTTCCACAATAAACATTATTAACCAAAGGTTGGAACGCATTGATGTTGTAGTTTGTGAAAAACTCTCAAAACTTGACCAAAAAATTGATGAAAGGTTTGATAAAATCGAGAAAAGTATAACAAACATTTATCAAGAAATTGAAAATGTAAAAACTACCCAAAAAGTGCACTCTGAAATTTTAGACAAAGAAGAAACACATCATCATGAAATTGCCGACAGGATGACTTTACTTGAAAATTACGCCCAAAATATTGAAACAGAAAAAAACCAAATAAGAGAGGATCACTTGAAAATGTAAACTCATACTATGAAGTATAACTTAATTTTTGGTGGAATAGAGCAGACAGCACTTGATTATGAGGAAGAAACTGAAGCTGTTTTAAAGGAGTTTATTAAAACTGAACTTGAGATACCTGATGCAGATCAAATTAACTTCCAAAACGTGCACCGTTTAAGGAAAAGGAATGATGGCAAACCCCGCAATATTATTGCCCGCTTTACGCACTACAAAGACCACGAACGTGTAAGGAAAGTTGTTCCCGTGAAACTTAAGGAAAAGACTCGTTATACAGTTAACCAGCAGTATCCGACGGAAATTATAAATCGGCGACAAAACCTTTATCCGAAAATGAAGGAGCTCCAGAGACGTGGTATGCGCGCATCATTGGTATATGACCAGATTTTTGTAAATGGTCGTCCGTACGATGAAACCCGTGTTGAGCGTCCAAATCCAGCAAACGCCAGGCATAGCTAGGACAACACATCAGACAATCGTAGACATTCAAATTTAAATGTAAATAAACTTAATATAACTTACCTTAATGTTTGTGGTATCAGTTCAAAATTACTAAATCCAGATTTTGAAACATTAATAAATAACTATGATATACTTGTACTAGTTGAAACAAAAACTGACGAATACGACAATATCAAACTTCCAAATGAATATGCATGTTATGCAAAGCATAGAAAAAAAATTTAAAAAGAAATCGGGTGGCATTATTATTATTTATAAAAAAATATTGTCAAATTTTTTGAAATTTATTCAATCTGATTCTGAATTTGTACAATGGGTAGAAATATTAAATGATATCTCGGATAAAAGTAAAAATGTTATATTGGGATGTGTTTACATTCCCCCAGAGTTTTCCCCATATTCTTCTGATGAAGCCTTCTTACAGTTAGAAGATGAACTTATCACACATTCAAATTTCTCTAAAAATGTCGCTCTTATTGGAGATTTTAATTCCAGAACTTCTATAGGAAGTGATTTCGTTATACCAGACGAAAATTTACTTGAAATTTTGCAAGTTGATGATGATATTAGTCAGGAAAATATTTTTGCTTATCTTATATTAGAAAAAAAATATATTCCTTTGCAAAGGTATAGTTGTGATAAAGGTAGAGTCAATAAATATGGTAATCTTTTATTAGAATGTTGTAAAAGATGTGGTCTTTTTATTTGTAATGGTAGAATATTTACAGATAGATCTATTGGTCGTAATACATGTAAAGACTCTAGTCTAGTTGATTATTTAATTGTACATCCTAGCATGTTTTATTTCATTAGTTATTTTAAAGTTGAAGACTTTAACCCTATGTTTTCAGATGTCCACTGTAGACTTAGTTTTACATTGTTATTTAATACACCTAATAAGTGTAATAGTATTCACAACGACAATAACAAATTGAAAAATCAAGATACTCACATTAGATGGGATTACCGTAAAACAGACGATTTTGTCCATATATTATCCAATGACGACACACTACAACACATTGACGGTCAATTAAGTGATATTGATAAAAACACAATTACAACTGATCAGTTGAACGGTCTAGTTACTGACCTAGGTCATGTACTTTTAGATACTGCCCAGAAATTACAGGGCAAGGGTAAAATAAAGAATGTTGCTCCGAACTGTGATCAGAAACCGTGGTATGATAAACTATGTAAAGAAAAACGAAATGAGTTTAATATGACAAGACTCTCATATAATAGAGTGAAATCAGGTGCAAATAAAAATACAATGAATATAAAAGCAAAAGAATACCGTAAGACTTTAAATACAAGTTATCAAAAATATAAAGAAAAATGTGCATCTGAACTGAGAGCACTGTCAAACAATGATACGAAAGGATTCTGGAAGACTTTGAAAAAAATATTCTGGTAATAGAAAAGAAACCCCACCTGTTGATATTGATACATTCTTTGAATATTTTAAGAATTTAAATTTTTGTGAAGAGGAATATAGTGATATCAATATTGACGAAGTCTGTAATGACCCTATGTATAACGAAATGTTGAATGGGATAATTACAGAAAAGGAGGTTTTAGATGCAATAAAAGGTTTGAAAAATAATAAAGCGCCGGGTAGTGACAAATTAATTAATGAATTTTTTAAAAATTCTCCGCCGTTTTTAGTATCTATTTATACCAAATTGTTTAATGTTGTTCTTGATACAGGTGTTATACCAGAAACTTGGACAACTGGAATAATTATACCAGTTTATAAAAACAAAGGATGTCCAACAGATCCAGACAATTTTAGAGCTATAACGTTAATTAGTTGCTTAGGTAAATTGTTTACATCCATTGTTAACACTAGACTCAATTTTTTTGCAAATGAGGTCACACTTATACACGAAAATCAAGCGGGCTTTCGAAAAGGATACTCTACAATAGACAATATTTTTGTACTACATGTCCTCATAGAGTTGTATTTTTCGTTCGGAAAGAAACTATTTTGTACCTTCATAGACTTTCGGAAGGCTTTTGATACGGTCAGTAGACCTGACCTGTGGAAAAAACTTCAATTTAGTAATATTAAAGGAAAGTGTTTTAAAGTAATATTTAATATGTACCAGGGTATTAAATCTTGTGTTAAGTATAAAGAATATCAGTCTGATTTTTTCCCTTGTCTTACAGGTGTAAGACAAGGTGAAAATTTATCGCTTTTTTATTCTCAGTTTTTCTAAATGATTTAGAAGACTACTTTAAGACTTTAGATGGTGTTCCTTTAGAAAAGCTAAAAGAACGGTTTTATAATGAATTGCATATGTTGTTTGAATTATTTATCATATTATATGCTGATGACACTGTTTTAATGTCTGAAGCAAAGGAGGGTATGCAACAATCGCTAAATATCTTTCAGTTGTATTGTGATTTGTGGAAATTGGATGTAAATATTAACAAAACAAAGGTTATGGTTTTTAGCAAAAAGAAGAATCTTAATTATTCATTTATATTACAAGACAAAGAGTTAGAAGTTGTAGAAAAATTTTCATATCTAGGTATTATTTTTAAATATAATGGTACCTTTTTTGATACAAAAAAGAAACTTGTAGATCAGGCTCAAAGGTCCTTACATTTTATTTATAAGACTATCAGGAACGAAAGCATACCTGTCGACTTACAATTAAAATTGTTTGATTCTATGATTGAACCAATACTTTTATATGGTTCTGAAGTTTGGGGATATGAGAATTTAAAAATATTAGAACAGATTCATCTTAAATTTTGTAAACGAATTTTAAAAGTTAGAAATACTACTCCAAATTTTATCGTTTATGGGGAATTAGGTAGATTTCCTTTGGAAATTCGAGTAAAACTTCGTATGATTTCATATTGGTGTAAACTTGTGAATAACGAAACAAAATTGAGTAGTTCCTTATACAGGTTGATGTTATGTTTAAAAAATCAGGGTCAGAATAATTTCAAGTGGATTAATTATATAGAATCTATATTAAATAGAGCTGGCTTAGGATATATTGTTATAAATCAGGTTGGATATTGTGATAAAGCATATCTTAACCAAATTTTAACAGATCAGTTTGTCAGTTCATGGTATAATGACATTGAAAATTCATCTCGAGGACAATTTTATGGCTCTTTCAAAAAAGACTTTGGATTAGAAAATTATTTAGTGAGATTAAACGAGAAAACTAGAATTTGGATGACAAAATTAAGGGCGTCAAATTTACGAATTCCAATAGAAACTGGGCGGTAGTATAATATTCCTAAAGATGAGAGGTTTTGTACTTTGTGTGGACAATCAATTGGTGATGAGTTCCACTTGTTATTTGTTTGTTGTAATGAATATTTAGTAAACATGAGACGTATATATTTACCTAGGTATTATGTTACTTATCCTAGTATTGTTAAAATGAATGGTCTCCTATCTTTTTGTAATGTAGAAGTTTATAAAAGGTTATCATTGTTCATAAAGAAAATTGCTGGTATGTTTTAATGTTTTTGATAATATATGATCATTTCGCCATGTAACACTGTATATATGTTATGTCCTCATGTAACACATTTATGTGTCTGAGTGTTATCAATAAAATCTTGTGAAATCTTGTACAACTGTTTTATTATATTTGTTGTCTATATACAACTGTTTTATTATATTTGTTGTCTATATACAACTATTTTATTATATTTGTTGTCTATATACGACTATTTTATCATACTTGTTGTCTATATACAACTGTTTTATTATATTTGTTGTCTATATACAACTGTTTTATTATATTTGTTGTCTATATACAACTGTTTTATTATATTTGTTGTCTATATACAACTGTTTTATTATATTTGTTGTCTATATACGACTATTTTATTATATTTGTTGTCTATATACGACTGTTTTATTATATTTGTTGTCTATATACAACTGTTTTATTATATTTGTTGTCTATATACAACTATTTTATTATATTTGTTGTCTATATACAACTATTTTATTATATTTGTTGTCTATATACGACTGTTTTATTATATTTGTTGTCTATATACAACTATTTTATTTTATTTGTTGTCTATATACAACTGTTTTATTATATTTGTTGTCTATATACGACTATTTTATTATATTTGTTGTCTATATACGACTATTTTATTATATTTGTTGTCTATATACAACTGTTTTATTATATTTGTTGTCTATATACAACTATTTTATTATATTTGTTGTCTATATACGACTATTTTATTATATTTGTTGTCTATATACAACTGTTTTATTATATTTGTTGTCTATATACAACTGTTTTATTATATTTGTTGTCTATATACAACTGTTTTATTATATTTGTTGTCTATATACAACTGTTTTATTATATTTGTTGTCTATATACAACTGTTTTATTTTATTTGTTGTCTATATACAACTATTTTATTTTATTTGTTGTCTATATACAACTGTTTTATTATATTTGTTGTCTATATACAACTATTTTATTATATTTGTTGTCTATATATGACTATTTTATTATATTTGTTGTCTATATACAACTATTTTATTATATTTGTTGTCTATATACGACTATTTTATTATACTTGTTGTCTATATACAACTGTTTTATTATATTTGTTGTCTATATACAACTGTTTTATTATATTTGTTGTCTATATACAACTGTTTTATTATATTTGTTGTCTATATACGACTATTTTATTATATTTGTTGTCTATATACAACTGTTTTATTATATTTGTTGTCTATATACAACTGTTTTATTATATTTGTTGTCTATATACAACTGTTTTATTATATTTGTTGTCTATATACAACTGTTTTATTATATTTGTTGTCTATATACAACTATTTTATTATATTTGTTGTCTATATACGACTGTTTTATTATATTTGTTGTCTATATACAACTATTTTATTATATTTGTTGTCTATATACAACGGTTTTATTATATTTGTTGTCTATATACGACTATTTTATTATATTTGTTGTCTATATATGACTATTTTATTATATTTGTTGTCTATATACGACTATTTTATTATATTTGTTGTCTATATACAACTGTTTTATTATATTTGTTGTCTATATACAACTGTTTTATTATATTTGTTGTCTATATACGACTGTTTTATTATATTTGTTGTCTATATACAACTGTTTTATTATATTTGTTGTCTATATACAACTGTTTTATTATATTTGTTGTCTATATACAACTGTTTTATTATATTTGTTGTCTATATACGACTATTTTATTATATTTGTTGTCTATGTACAACTGTTTTATTATATTTGTTGTCTATATACAACTATCTTATTATATTTGTTGTCTAAATACGACTATTTTATTATATTTGTTGTCTATATACAACTATTTTATTATATTTGTTGTCTATATACAACTATTTTATTATATTTGTTGTCTATATACGACTATTTTATTATATTTGTTGTCTATATACAACTATTTTATTATACAAGTTGTCTATATACAACTGTTTTATTATATTTGTTGTCTATATACAACTGTTTTATTATATTTGTTGTCTATATACGACTATTTTATTATATTTGTTGTCTATATACAACTGTTTTATTATATTTGTTGTCTATATACAACTATTTTATTATATTTGTTGTCTATATACAACTATTTTATTATATTTGTTGTCTATATACAACTGTTTTATTATATTTGTTGTCTATATACAACTGTTTTATTATATTTGTTGTCTATATACGACTATTTTATTATACTTGTTGTCTATATACAACTGCTTTATTATATTTGTTGTCTATATACAACTGTTTTATTATATTTGCTGTCTATATACAACTATTTTATTATATTTGTTGTCTATATACAACTGTTTTATTATATTTGTTGTCTATATACAACTGTTTTATTATATTTGTTGTCTATATACAACTGTTTTATTATATTTGTTGTCTATATACAACTGTTTTATTATATTTGTTGTCTATATACAACTATTTTATAATATTTGTTGTCTATATACAACTGTTTTATTATATTTGTTGTCTATATACAACTATTTTATTATATTTGTTGTCTATATACAACTGTTTTATTATATTTGTTTTCTATATACAACTGTTTTATTATATTTGTTGTCTATATACGACTATTTTATTATATTTGTTGTCTATATACAACTATTTTATTATATTTGTTGTCTATATACAACTATTTTATTATATTTGTTGTCTATATACGACTATTTTATTATATTTGTTGTCTATATACAACTGTTTTATTATATTTGTTGTCTATATACAACTATTTTATTATATTTGTTGTCTATATACAACTGTTTTATTATATTTGTTGTCTATATACAACTGTTTTATTATATTTGTTGTCTATATACAACTGTTTTATTATATTTGTTGTCTATATACAACTGTTTTATTATATTTGTTGTCTATATACAACTGTTTTATTATATTTGTTGTCTATATACAACTGTTTTATTATATTTGTTGTCTATATACGACTATTTTATTATATTTGTTGTCTATATACGACTATTTTATTATATTTGTTGTCTATATACGACTATTTTATTATACTTGTTGTCTATATACAACTGTTTTATTATATTTGTTGTCTATATACAACTGTTTTATTATATTTGTTGTCTATATACAACTGTTTTATTATATTTGTTGTCTATATACAACTATTTTATTATATTTGTTGTCTATATACGACTATTTTATTATATTTGTTGTCTATATACGACTATTTTATTATATTTGTTGTCTATATACAACTATTTTATTATATTTGTTGTCTATATACAACTGTTTTATTATATTTGTTGTCTATATACAACTGTTTTATTATATTTGTTGTCTATATACGACTATTTTATTATATTTGTTGTCTATATACACTATTTTATTATATTTGTTGTCTATATACAACTATTTTATTATATTTGTTGTCTATATACGACTATTTTATTATATTTGTTGTCTATATACAACTGTTTTATTATATTTGTTGTCTATATACAACTATTTTATTATATTTGTTGTCTATATACAACTGTTTTATTATATTTGTTGTCTATATACAACTATTTTATTTTATTTGTTGTCTATATACAACTATTTTATTATATTTGTTGTCTATATACAACTATTTTATTATATTTGTTGTCTATATACAACTGTTTTATTATATTTGTTGTCTATATACGACTATTTTATTATATTTGTTGTCTATATACAACTATTTTATTATATTTGTTGTCTATATACAACGGTTTTATTATATTTGTTGTCTATATACAACTATTTTATTATATTTGTTGTCTATATACAACTGTTTTATTATATTTGTTGTCTATATACGACTATTTTATTATATTTGTTGTCTATATACGACTATTTTATTATATTTGTTGTCTATATACGACTATTTTATTATATTTGTTGTCTATATACAACTATTTTATTATATTTGTTGTCTATATACGACTATTTTATTATATTTGTTGTCTATATACACTATTTTATTATATTTGTTGTCTATATACAACTATTTTATTATATTTGTTGTCTATATACGACTATTTTATTATATTTGTTGTCTATATACAACTGTTTTATTATATTTGTTGTCTATATACAACTATTTTATTATATTTGTTGTCTATATACAACTGTTTTATTATATTTGTTGTCTATATACAACTATTTTATTTTATTTGTTGTCTATATACAACTATTTTATTATATTTGTTGTCTATATACAACTATTTTATTATATTTGTTGTCTATATACAACTGTTTTATTATATTTGTTGTCTATATACGACTATTTTATTATATTTGTTGTCTATATACAACTATTTTATTATATTTGTTGTCTATATACAACGGTTTTATTATATTTGTTGTCTATATACAACTATTTTATTATATTTGTTGTCTATATACAACTGTTTTATTATATTTGTTGTCTATATACGACTATTTTATTATATTTGTTGTCTATATACGACTATTTTATTATATTTGTTGTCTATATACGACTATTTTATTATATTTGTTGTCTATATACAACTATTTTATTATATTTGTTGTCTATATACGACTATTTTATTATATTTGTTGTCTATATACAACTGTTTTATTATATTTGTTGTCTATAAACAACTGTTTTATTATATTTGTTGTCTATATACAACTATTTTATTATATTTGTTGTCTATATACAACTGTTTTATTATATTTGTTGTCTATATACAACTGTTTTATTATATTTGTTGTCTATATACGACTATTTTATTATATTTGTTGTCTATATACAACTGTTTTATTATATTTGTTGTCTATATACAACTGTTTTATTATATTTGGGTGCCGCTGTGGTCGTGATCCCATGGTAGTTGGATTAACAACTACCTATACAATCAGTGCCTATCACTAGAAAAGTTGTTAGTTCAAATCCCAGTCATGGCGAGGTGCACTCATACAACATTAGATGATAAAGTTTGTTAGTGATTTGCGGCTGGTTTGCAGTTTTCTCGGGGTACACTGGTTTCCTCCACCAATAAAACTGATCGCCACGATATAACTGCAATAGTGTTGAAAAGTGGCGTTAAACAACACAGCCCCAACCTTTTATTATTTTCCTTTTTTTCTGCTGAACAGAGACAAAACAATAGCAAGAACATTCTTAAAATTTTATTGAAAAATATTGATCAAAATTGATTTTTTCCAAATACTGATATTCATAAAAAAAAAAAAAAAAAACTGAAATAAAATTTAAAATATCACAGATAGAAACGGATAAAAAAAACTGTAATGATCAACAGTCATTACCTATATTAATTATAAAGTTTCTTAATACTTCAATATACAAGTGAAAATATATCAAACATACCTGTAAAAATGTGCCTATTTTATCATTCGGAGTTTGGTAATTTTGTTATTACCCTTATTACACCCTGTTTGTACTCTTTTTTTAACAAATGATTATAAAAAATTTACAAATACTATTGAAATCAGCTATTAGTATATCTTATAATTGCACGCATTGACTATTAATATAAAAAAGGGTATTGCAGAAAAATTTGAGATTCAAAACCATTTTATATTTTATATAAGCATTTAAAGTACTACCTAGTTCATATGATTGAGCATTAAATAGAATTTTGAATTATCTAGACAGTTGAAAATTGCAACAACAACAAAAAAAGAAAACATTTTAAGTGACCCTAAATGACAACGAATCAACCCTAAACAATTATGTATTGACCACAGTAACCAATGACACAATGTCAGGTAAAAAATTTGGCACCGGAAGTAGACAATTGTGAATGACCAGCTGGCATGAAACAATGTGTTTCTACTTTTTTATAACTGTAATTTAAATAATGTAGACAATAAGAAATATATACCAATTAGAAACATAAAAAGAACAAAAACATAATAAGAGTATTATAAAGTTGTATTATGTCTGTACCGTGATTGTCCTGTAGTCACATATCACAAAAGATGGTATCTCTATTGTGATATCATAACAATGTAAAAAAAAAAGAGTAATAAAACAAAACAATAAAGGGATAAAACAAAATCCCTAAAGAACAGTAATTCAATTTTGTGGTTAAAAACAGATTATGTAATATCTTATATAAATAATGCTAAAATGGTGGTAGACCTCAGCAGTCACAAAATTGCAAATATTTAAATGTACCTATTTTCTAAAAATACATTGCACTTACTTTAAATAAAAATTGAATATTAAAAAATAATACTTTAGGAAATCATCATGAATAGATGAAGATAATATAAACTGTCTTATATTATACATAAGTTAAAAAGCAACAGAAATATTACAGGATAGAACATCCCCAACAACATTGTTGTGGGTAATCGGGACAATGAACCTTCCTTTCCAATCCATAAACCCAAAATCGTGAGCTGACATCTTCCCAGGAATAGTTAGCCTCAGTAACTGGCACGGCACGAAGACGTTGTCTCTGAAAAAAACCAACCAACCGTTATTTCATTATCTGTACACTGTGCAGCATTGAATAATTAAAAAAAAAATCTTAGATTTTCATAGTGCTGGTTCAACAAAACAATATGCCCTCAAATGACACATTATGCAAATATCAGTGTTA
Source organism: Bathymodiolus brooksi (assembly GCA_963680875.1). NCBI lineage: Eukaryota > Metazoa > Mollusca > Bivalvia > Mytilida > Modiolidae > Bathymodiolus > Bathymodiolus brooksi. Next base: position 65,215,612 of record OY804575.1, read on the forward strand.
TATAGTCTTTTGTTTGACACGACCTGGGATTGAACCCACGATCCACCGAAGTTGGGGCGAGCCCACTAACCATAATACTACAGAGGCGATTATGCCAAATATGATTAGAAAGATTAAAAATGATTAGCTTCAACTGAATGTAAACAAAAACATAATTGGCTATTCATTATGTCTTGCTTCTTTAATAGCTTTTTCTCATTCACCACAGGTCTTTAGACATATCCTCATATTTCCCCGATAACTCGTTTTGGGATCTCCAAATAATTAATCTTTCTCTCCTTCTACTAAATGATATAAAATAAAACCTACTTGTTGCAACTGTTTTTCATTAGGAAAAGCACTTCTATGACTATTAACCAATCTGATAGAGTTGTCATTTATTTCACCAACTGGGTAAGAGGTGATTGGCCAAACCTGGATGAAAAGAAAACATTGTGAATAATATAAAGTTCTACACAGAAAAAAAACTAAAATTAAAATAACTTTGTTAAAGTTTCCTTTACCTAATATTTAAAAAATATTGCAAACTATGGGTAGGTTTTTTTCCTTAAAAAGCCGTTAATTATACGGCGATAGTAATAGTTTTTTCTTTTGATTATTTCCCTTTGGCCGTTATTTCCACCCGAATGATTTCTAGTGAAATCTACTCACTCTGACTCTGAGTAGTAAATGTAGTCATTATTAGAGCGATTAGAGGCAAAAATTCACCCATCCTCCTCCCTTATAATTTCAGCATGTATGACAACATATACATATTGTATTATATATCTGTACTGTTTTTAACACTAAGGCAGATTTTATAAAGTTTTGTAGCCCCCTATTTAAATGTTTTTGTGTCTTGTCTGTCTTGTATATGTAAAGTGTAGATTGCTATGTGTTGTCATGTATGTTTCATATCGGCCAAAATAAACGTATATTATTTATTTTGCTTCATATTCAAGCCAAGTAATTAGAGAACATCGAAAAACAGTTACTACTATTAATATACAATCTTAACTCAAACATATTACTATCACTGGGTTGATACCTCTGCTGGTGGATTATTAGTACCCGAGGGTGTCATCCGCCCAGTAGTCAGTGGTTCGGCACTGACATGGGTTAATAGATATATTTATTACTGAAATTTACAGTTCCTGAATAATGTAATTATTAATAAAACTAAGGTTCTCCTCCCTCAATCATAGGTGACCTTAACCGATTTTGGCTATCCTGTTTAAGTCCTTTGATTTTTTGCTCCCAAAACTTGGCTTTCCAATATTTCGATTTTGAGCGTACCTGATGATGGTTATTCCAGAAACACGTTGTGCGAACTAAATTTGATATCTACATTGTACGTTTTTATCTATGTATAACAGAATGAATTAGACTGAAAGCCATGACTTGGATAACCGCTACAGGATATCTGTGTCACAAAAGAGCTTGGCTATAGTATTCTGTTTGTTGTGATCACAATCCCGTCCTTTTCTCGTTCATGACTTACGACCGAATTATTAACAAGAGTAAAAATGATGGGTACCACTAGTGAGATAGGAACTACTTGTATTTTCGATCACTCTGAGCTTACCAGAATTTAAGCCTCAGTCATTACTTTACTTTGTTTTTAAATTTAAAAGAAAACTTATCTAATATTTCAAAATAAAAATAATAATAATAAGACTTACATTTAACATGACCTGTTCAAAGATGGTTTCTCCCTTTACATGTCTGATCATCTCATCAGGTAAATCAGTACGTTCTATGATATGGTCAACCTCATGATTTGTACTACAATGCAAAAATATTTACTCTTAAATAGTGACGAAACATAATTTAGAATACGATTAGAAAAGAATATTTGGATTCTTTTGTCCAAATGTTACAGCAACTAATGATAAAATGAAAAACAAGAAATAACACACTGTCTGGAGAATTACCAAATCAAACTCAGTTCCTCTAACACAAATACATTATCGCTTATTTTCCTGATTGGTAGAGCAGCTAATGATATAATATACTAGTATACAAAATATCTAAATATTGGCCAGTAATAATTTATGCATATTACAGGTCTATAGAAATTTGTTATTACTCAAATAGTACAATTGTTATGTAATAATATGTACACAAAATGCAATTGGTAAGAAAGAATATGGATGTAAAGGATCATGAAAGACTAAACATAGCAAAATCATCACTACTTACTAAGTAACCGTCAGTTGAATGAAGCACTTCATTTGCCTATAACCATCACATGTGTCACATGTAATACGACCATCTCCACCACAAGTAAAACAACTACAATTTTAAACAAAACTCATTTTACAAATTGCAAGAAATAAATCTTCCTAATGGTGCATATATGAATCTATGTATACAAAATTAAGGTTTGTTGCTATCATATCAACCATACACAATTTTAGGGTCGTGTAAGGATTATGGTACTTTATGCCACTGTCAACAATATTTCAGGTATATCGTGGCTGTCAGTTTTATTAGTGGAGGAATCCGGAGACAACCACCGAACTGACACAGAGCGGGATTTCGAACTCACTACTTTAGTGGTGATAGGCCACGATTGCATAGGTAGTTGTAAATCCAGCTACCTTACGATCACCACCATAATGACCCCCTTTTAGGGTCAGGATGATAACCGATTGGATCATACACACCATTTCGAGTTTTGGTAGCACTGCACTTTATAGATTATGGCTGTTTACCCACAGGCACTTGTTTCATTTAAAAAATATATGCCCCCTCCTCTGTATCCGTTTCAGTGACTGAAAAATAGAAAATGCGACTTTCGCTGAATATTCTTGTCCAATTTGTCTGAGAGGGGGCCCGGTATTTATATTTAAATGTGGCGGTCGAAAAGAGAAATATTTCGGGAGTGTAACGATATAATTGGGTCAGCGAAAGGATCACAAATAAGCGAAAAATATTGAGGCGAAGTGGGGAAGGAGTAAAGGGCAGATGTTTACCTTGAAGTAAGGAAGAGGAGGGGGCATACATTTTTTGAATGAAACAAGTGTCTGTGTGTTTACCTCCACTTTCAACAATATTTCAGCTATATCGATGATTTGAAAATTGTACGTTCATCTATACGCGATAATATCTGTAATATCTATTATCAAGTGACAAGCCTGACACCAACATATAATAGTTGATTTCTACCAGGACTTCTATTGAATGTAAACAATGTCCAATATTGATATTGGATGGATTCCATATCTGCTCAATCATATATTAATCGGCTTTAGGGTGCACGGGTACGTGTGGACATGACCCTATGTTGCCATCTTTTTTTTTTTTTTTTTTTTTTTTTTTTTTTTATTAGATGTTGCCCCCCAGGCATATATTTATTCTAGTTTTATGTAAAATAACCTTTTATAACCACATTTTTGCTTTGCTTTTCCATGTGTTCTCAACTATATGAATATAGAACGCTGCGGATCAGATGTAGCATGAGGTCACTGGACATCCACATGCACAAAATGTAAACAGCGATGAAGACACACTTATGGGTGTTGATTTTACCACAACATACCTAATGCAACGTATTTCAACCAAGGAATAATGGGTGATAGCTAAATCTAACTTAAAATATCTGTTTCACGAATCTGATCATGAATATAACTGAAATACTGCTTATCTGCTGTTAAAATCAATCAACCAATAAAGCATTCATCTGCCTTAAGTTAATATTCCTGTCATATCATACTATGAAATTTATATTTCTACTTTTTACTTGTCTTCCGAACGGTATACTGGGCATATGTTTTTATAAAGAAATTAATTTTTATGGTAGAAGTGATATTCATGTTATTATGTTTATTCTCCTCATATGTTTTTTTTATATTTAAATATAGATCTACCCTCAGCTTAGTTTACAACGGATGCTGCCACTATCGGGGTAATAGTGACCGAGTGCATTCTAATGCTATATATATAAAAACAATACATAGTAAGTTTCTAATATAATTCATCCTTTTGATTCAACTCTTTCATTTGCTGAATATCGCTTTTGGGCGTTTCATGGTTGGTGTACTGGCCCATATTTCCTTGCTTAAATTTAATGTGCTAAATTACAATTTTAAGCTCCGATATCGTGAAAATATTACCAAAAATGGCGTACTTGATGGTTGAATTGGTCATGTGTGAGAGTAAACTAAACTAAATGGTACTAACCGACTATGTCCATCACCTCCACAACTAAAACAACGACCTCTGTATCGATTTCCCTCATGATCAGTGTTCCAAACCTCTCCATCTCCACCACAGTGGTCACATATAGTTTGACCCCATCCACCACATCTCCAACAACGGTGATAGCCCCTAGCATCACAGTCATGACAGGGCTAAAATATGTAAATGTGACTAGTGAGTCGTTGTTATAAATACGTATCGATTTCATTTTATATTGGCGTGTGGAATCTGTGTTCATAATGCAATTTCTAATAAAAAAAAATATTGGTTATTTCATGGAGGGTTGTTTTATTGGAGGAGGAGAGTGGAGTACTCGTAAACAATGCTTTTCTAGAAAAAGGGCGAGATGTAATGTGTGCCATTCTCCTTCAGTGTAAAAACAACTTGTAGCAGCTACACCATCGTCGGTAGCCCACAGCTGATCAGGCTTCGGTGGTGACAGAGTGGAGAGTAATCAAAGTGTGATCAGCTGTGGGTTACCGGCGATGCAGCTTCACATTTAGAACTGTTTGTTAGTTGTTTTTGTTCACCTGTTGCAAAGCAAACCTCTTCGACCATATCCATTTCCTATATCACATATTTGTCAATCTAAATTTCCAACCATGGATCATTCTAGTGTCACCTTTTTAATATCAATATATTATCGTTTGTAATCGTATTCTAGCCATACATATTGCTGAAATACCATCACCTGATACACCAATTAGATAGGGGATCGCCTACATGGGAAAACTCACCATTTTATCCCCACTTATATGATATAAATATTCAAGTTAGTAGTTAAGTGAAGGTAAATACCAATATGAAACAATAGCAAAACAACCACAAACAGCACTATAAGCTACAGATATAACAGGAGTCCCATCGGCTAAAGATATTTTCAAAGTATACTGATACAATGCTATAAACATAAATTCTAGCTTAAATTAATATTCACATGGTTATATAATAGCATAGCCTTATAATGCCATGCAGGTAGACATTATTTTGTTATATTTCATACCCGAACAGTAGCTGTATGTGGAACCTCCATTTTCTTTGTGTGTGAATCAAACATTCCATTGGGTTGGCATGGTATGGCCCAGGGGGGTGGTGGTGGTCCATTCTGAGGACCATCAACTGGTCCACCTCTATACGGCTCATTAATATATCCTGTATTACGTCCCTCACAGAATGTTTCAAGAGTGTACTGCAAATACATTTACGAATATAAAAATATGATAATAAATAATTCGCGTTATGTGTGATATTATGACATTAATTGTATCATGGATTATACAATTAAATGGGTTGTACTATATTTTATGTGATATCATATGTGGATATTTTTTATGTACATTCTTTTTGTGTGAACAAGCATTTAGCTTATGAATTATGCAATTTATTGATGTTAAAGTGCATGATTGCTTAAGAAAATTATTATTATATATATAAAAAAAAAAAAGGGGGGGGGCGGGGTGGATGGCAGAGTGTCTAAGATTCCTTACCTCTGTCCATTGGTCTGACATAATGACGATACTCACCTCAAATATTAAGGTTTCCATATATTTCCTGAAGTGTGGCGGCTTTAACGGTCAGTTCGTTCGTTGTGCTTTTTTGCGATTTCCTCCCCCCCCCGAATGAGTGTTTCTGCACTGACATGGTTTATTAGATATATCTGTTATTGAATTTGCAGTTCCTAAATAATGTAATTACATGTATTGACAAAACTAAGTGTCTCCTCCCTCAGACATAGGCGATCTCATCTTAAATTTTGACTATGCTGTTTATGGCCCCTATGGCCCCCAAAGACTTTTAAGATATATTGCTTATCTTTCTTCTTGAGCGTACCTGATGAAGGTAATTCCAGAAACGTCTCGCTTTCACTAAATTATATATCTATGTTTTTATTTATTATTACTATCACTGGGTCGATACACCTACTGGTGGACTATTAGTCCCCGATGGTATCATCCGCCAAGTAGTCAGTGTTACTATCACTGGGTCGATACACCTACTGGTGGACTATTAGTCCCCGATGGTATCATCTGCCAAGTAGTCAGTGTTACTATCACTGGGTCGATACACCTACTGGTGGACTATTAGTCCCCGATGGTATCATCCGCCAAGTAGTCAGTGTTACTATCACTGGGTCGATACACCTACTGGTGGACTATTAGTCCCCGATGGTATCATCCGCCAAGTAGTCAGTGTTACTATCACTGGGTCGATACACCTACTGGTGGACTATTAGTCCCCGATGGTATCATCCGCCAAGTAGTCAGTGTTACTATCAATGGGTCGATACACCTACTGGTGGACTATTAGTCCCCGATGGTATCATCCGCCAAGTAGTCAGTGTTACTATCACTGGGTCGATACACCTACTGGTGGACTATTAGTCCCCGATGGTATCATCCGCCAAGTAGTCAGTGTTACTATCACTGGGTCGATACACCTACTGGTGGACTATTAGTCCCCGATGGTATCATCCGCCAAGTAGTCAGTGTTACTATCACTGGGTCGATACACCTACTGGTGGACTATTAGTCCCCGATGGTATCATCTGCCAAGTAGTCAGTGTTACTATCACTGGGTCGATACACCTACTGGTGGACTATTAGTCCCCGATGGTATCATCCGCCAAGTAGTCAGTGTTACTATCACTGGGTCGATACACCTACTGGTGGACTATTAGTCCCCGATGGTATCATCCGCCAAGTAGTCAGTGTTACTATCACTGGGTCGATACACCTACTGGTGGACTATTAGTCCCCGATGGTATCATCCGCCAAGTAGTCAGTGTTACTATCAATGGGTAGATACACCTACTGGTGGACTATTAGTCCCCGATGGTATCATCCGCCAAGTAGTCAGTGTTACTATCACTGGGTCGATACACCTACTGGTGGACTATTAGTCCCCGATGGTATCATCCGCCAAGTAGTCAGTGTTACTATCACTGGGTCGATACACCTACTGGTGGACTATTAGTCCCCGATGGTATCATCCGCCAAGTAGTCAGTGTTACTATCACTGGGTCGATACACCTACTGGTGGACTATTAGTCCCCGATGGTATCATCCGCCAAGTAGTCAGTGTTACTATCACTGGGTCGATACACCTACTGGTGGACTATTAGTCCCCGATGGTATCATCCGCCAAGTAGTCAGTGTTACTATCACTGGGTCGATACACCTACTGGTGGACTATTAGTCCCCGATGGTATCATCCGCCAAGTAGTCAGTGTTACTATCACTGGGTCGATACACCTACTGGTGGACTATTAGTCCCCGATGGTATCATCCGCCAAGTAGTCAGTGTTACTATCACTGGGTCGATACACCTACTGGTGGACTATTAATCCCCGATGGTATCATCCGCCAAGTAGTCAGTGTTACTATCACTGGGTCGATACACCTACTGGTGGACTATTAGTCCCCGATGGTATCATCCGCCAAGTAGTCAGTGTTACTATCACTGGGTCGATACATCTGCTGGTGGACTATTAGTCCCCGATGGTATCATCCGCCAAGTAGTCAGTGTTACTATCACTGGGTCGATACACCTACTGGTGGACTATTAGTCCCCGATGGTATCATCCGCCAAGTAGTCAGTGTTACTATCACTGGGTCGATACACCTACTGGTGGACTATTAGTCCCCGATGGTATCATCCGCCAAGTAGTCAGTGTTACTATCACTGGGTCGATACACCTACTGGTGGACTATTAGTCCCCGATGGTATCATCCGCCAAGTAGTCAGTGTTACTATCACTGGGTCGATACACCTACTGGTGGACTATTAGTCCCCGATGGTATCATCCGCCAAGTAGTCAGTGTTACTATCACTGGGTCGATACACCTACTGGTGGACTATTAGTCCCCGATGATATCATCCGCCAAGTAGTCAGTGTTACTATCACTGGGTCGATACACCTACTGGTGGACTATTAGTCCCCGATGGTATCATCCGCCAAGTAGTCAGTGTTACTATCACTGGGTCGATACACCTACTGGTGGACTATTAGTCCCCGATGGTATCATCCGCCAAGTAGTCAGTGTTACTATCACTGGGTCGATACATCTGCTGGTGGACTATTAGTCCCCGATGGTATCATCCGCCAAGTAGTCAGTGTTACTATCACTGGGTCGATACACCTACTGGTGGACTATTAGTCCCCGATGGTATCATCCGCCAAGTAGTCAGTGTTACTATCACTGGGTCGATACACCTACTGGTGGACTATTAGTCCCTGATGGTATCATCCGCCAAGTAGTCAGTGTTACTATCACTGGGTCGATACACCTACTGGTGGACTATTAGTCCCCGATGGTATCATCCGCCAAGTAGTCAGTGTTACTATCACTGGGTCGATACACCTACTGGTGGACTATTAGTCCCCGATGGTATCATCCGCCAAGTAGTCAGTGTTACTATCACTTGGTCGATACATCTGCTGGTGGACTATTAGTCCCCGATGGTATCATCCGCCAAGTAGTCCGTGTTCCACACTGTCATGGTTTATTAGATATATTACTATTCCTAAATAATGTAATTATTATTAAAACTAAGGTTCTCCTCCCTCAGCCAATATTGGCTATTCTGTGTTGGTCCTGTGGCTTACTTGCTCCCAAAGAGTTTTAACATCATTTGTCTTTCCATCCTGTTGACTTTGAGCGTTCCTAGTGAAGGTTGTACCAGAAACGTGTCATGGTACCCAATTATATATCTACGTTTTATCATAACACTACATTATGATTGGGTTTCCTTTTCCTTCAAAGTAAACCTACTTGACGAGACATTTACAGCTAGAAGTTATTTCTTTTAAAATGCTATGCCCATTTGAATGTTCTCAACGAAAATCCAGACTTTACTAACTCCTCCCACTTTTAAAATATATTTCATTTCTTGGACTAAAGTTACCATACTCACATGTAATGCAGTTAACCCTAGTGCCTTTTGGATGTTCATTTCGTTGGCCGGTTTTTTGCCATAACAACAGTTTTGGTTGACAAATTCAATCATGGCCTGTTTACAGGCGGCTTCATCTAAATTAGCTAAACTGAAGAAAAAAAATAGATTGACGAACTCATTTAGTTTTCGTTACATCATAGACTGCCTTTTAACTTTTTAATGAGACTTATCTATCATATTAATCATAACATACGTATTTGGATGGTTGGCTGTTCTGCACAGGACACAAGGAAAAAGTGCTGTTATCTATTTTAATATCGTCTGCTTCGGATGATCTAGCATGCCTGCTTATCTCCCCTTTGTGCTCTCTACAGTACAGTCACTCATATACAACCTAAATACTTGACCACATAATGTAAATACATAGCAATTAGTTTCGGGTACATGTACTACCGGTATTTATTTATTATTTTTACTTAGCTTGTTTTTTTCTGCTTTAGCTTTAGCTAGAACTTATTTTATTTTAACTTTCCCAAGCATTGTCACCTAGTGCTTTTTGTAGTTAAACAAATAATGCAATAAGGCTATATGCCATATAAACTGGTTTGCTTCATGAACATAAATAATAGTGTTATTCATGTGTAAGTCCCTTATGTGCCATAATTGGTAAATTAATAATCTTATAATAGCTACATAGAATATAGGCTTAAACGTTTGATGAGTTTTTTAATTAAACAAATATATACATTTTGATATCTATGTGGGTCTACACATTTTATTTGCATATGCATGAAGAAGAGTTTGAAGAACCAAATGGGTAATCAAAATCCGTAAATCGACAGACAATACAAAGGACAAAAGAGCATCTACAAAACACTACATAGAAAACAATAGATAAAGCAAAACGAACCCCACTAAAAACTGGGGTGAACTCAGGTGCTCCGGAAGGGAAAGAGGTTTCTACTGCACCTAGTGACACCCGTCGTGTTACTCTAGTTACAAACCCGATGATAAGTCATGAATGAGAAAATGACCCGAAAGTGTACTACAAGTGGAAGATACCCATGGTCATCTGTGACACAGATATTCTGTAACAGTTAACCAAGTCATGGTGGTGACCGTAAAACTTTCGAAATGATGACTGAATAGAAACTGCCATAATTTTTATATTTTATGTATTCAAAGTAAGAACGTTAAATATGACATCAAAAGGTTAACATATCTCATCGTCAAGACAAAAGAAATGGCAATTAAAAGGGTTAGATGGTCAATTTTAGTTACAGCTTGGTGTTCAGTTTCACTGGTTGGGAAATAGGTGTTCGCTCAGAAAACTAAGGTCATTTTCCGCAAGTTACTGACAAACTTTAAATACATACTCTGTAAATTCCATCGGTGGGGGTTTCCCTTGGGGAGGCGGTGGTGGTGGTGGTGGGGGCATCGGTGCCACTGAAATACAAATAATTTAATAAAATTAATACAGAAATATAATGCAAATTAATTATATATACATTAATCAAATGTACATTGTATATATTTAAGATAAAAGATATACAGGAAAAAAAAGTCCATTATGACAGATATACAAAAGTGTTCAAAAGTCATCTTTCATACAGACTAGTTAGTTGTATTGGTTGAGATAAACTGAAAGTTTATACACGAGCTATCTCTAATGGTGTTTTGAGCTAGATACAAACCAATATCTCATTAGTGATAGAATAGTTCTTGATTTACATACAACAATGTACCATATTCGATCACAGGGACCCTTAAACGAACGTACCAAGTTAGTCTGTTGTAGTTTTCATTTTATGGTATTTAAAATACGCATTACTTTGTTTATTAACAAGTAAATGTTTCAAGAAATTAAAAACAGAAAACAAAATATTCTTTTGGCTATTTTTAAAATACGGCATACCGTTGTGAAAAAAAATGTTTCAAAACACAAAAACATTTTGACAAGACGAGTTTTCTTACTTACTCTGCCCAAAGCCACCAACTTGTCCATAACCGGCGAATTGTGGCATCCCTTGCATAGGTGGTGGACCCCTCGGTCCAGGTGGTCCCTGGGCCAATGGCTGGCGTGGTGGTCCTTGTCCCTGTCTGAAATCTGGAGGAGGTGGTCCCATTGCTTGATTCCATTCTGGTAAAACAAATATCACATAAGGATAAATACTGGACCTCTTAAGCAAACCATACGACACCAACCAATATTAAAGGTCTTAGTTGTTATGTTTCTTTTAAGCACACAACCAAATTGATTATATAAAAAAAATATATATAATTATATCAATTTAACACACATTTAAAGTTTTGTTATTCATTTTGAGATCATAAGCTATTTACTAGAAAAAAAAACACAATGAAACATGATATATTTGTATTTGACGGTACCTTCTCACCATATCTCACATAATTATTTAATACATATGTACTAGGTGTCGTTGTTTAAACATAATTAATATAGAACATATATGGATTTTATATTTTTTCTTTTATGAAAACATTAAAATATAAATTTAAAAATAATTGTTATACAAATAAAAAAAAAACTTACGTTGTGGAGGCGGTCCCCCATAACCACCTGAAATTAATAAGAAAAAAAGTTTAGTAATTAATAAATAATATAATGTACATGTATACCTGAAAATGTCTGTTGAATAATTCAAATTCCTGGAGATAATCTTCAACAGAAGTTAATTTTTAAACACGTATATTCACAATTTTACATCAGTATTTTTGCAACAGTAGAATGTCACGCCGAATTGAGGAGTTGGTTTTGAATCAGGACAAGGTGCTCGAGTGGAGCACAACCTTACCCTTGCATCTACAAAATTATATTCTTGTAAGCCACAATGTATGTGACTGAAAAATAATAAATATAAAAGTACAAGAATTTAAATGTCTCTTTTCCGCAAAACCAAAGTCAGCGGTGTAATCACAGATCCTTGGCATAACAATTTCTATGCATGTTGCATTCTGGCCTGGAATTAATTATTGGATTCTTAACAGAGACAAATATTTCATAAATATCATCCCAAGAAGAATCTGACCTTATCTAGTTAGAACATTCTTCTAATGTACATCTTAATAAATAATGTAGGAATGGCTAAATTTATATTTCTTGTTCGAGTACATTATCGGTTATTGTGTCAAGAAAAGGGATTCCTATTTCAACTCCTGCAGATAAAACAGTTTTTTTGGGATGGATACTATGAAAGGAAAATAAATATTGCTAGGTACAGATTACAGAGGATACAATACATTATTTGATTTGGGGGCAAAACACGTTAAATCTCTTGTAAAATAGGATTGACTGAACATTTTAGACTTGTCAATTTAGCATGCAGATTGCTCAACCTGCAATTAACTGTAACACAACAAGGGTTTGTGAGTGCCAATGGGAATCTGGACTTGTGTTAACACCATACTAAAAATATACCTAAATATAATTTGCTGGAAAGATTATTTTGGGCTATTGTATTTGGTACTTAAATTTCGTTTTCCAATTGTTTTAGGGGTATGCACCACTCCAGAGAATTCAACTGCAGAATCTTCCATCTATTAGACAGACTAAACCTATAAAGGTACATGTAACTTGTTAAGATGTTTATTACATATGTAGTATATAATTTAGACTTTGTTCAGACCACCTTGTTGGTGTAATAGTTAGCATGCTGACTTCTTAGGTTTGATCCCCGCTCGGATCAAATCACAGGTTTTAAAATAGCATATTTGCTGCTTCTCAGCTTAACACCGGGCATTAAGGAGTAAAAACAATGATTGGCTGGTTCGGATTCATGAAAAATGTGTCCGAGTGGAGAGACATGTCTACTTGTGGACTGCAGTTTCAATGAGTTATCTCTATAAACATCCAACTCGGCGTCAGTTGGTTTATCACAAACCAGATATCATTGCTATGCCAATAGATCCGTTTGTCAAGGGTTTTGTAATTGATTTCTCACTGACTCGCTTTAGGCTTATCTCTCACAACTCCATTAAGTTGAAGAAATATTAGATGACAATTATTCAATAAATTATGCGAAGTGGTTATTCGCACGGCTATTTATTGTGCTTATCATTTGACATTATTATTAACATGATTCCAGAACTATTGATTCTGAAAGGCTCGAGGAAAAAGGGAATCAAAAGAGCAATACATTATACTGTGGTGTTCTGTCAAATTCGTTCAGCCTAAACAAAAGTTGGGGAAAAATTCTGCTGATGATGTACACGCAATATTATTACCGGACTTATATAAATTCCACAGAATTCACATATTTGTTTTCATTTAAAAAAAAATGACTTGGGGTCGCAGACACCTACGGCACACATTTTTGGTGCTGCACTAGACCGAGATTCCTCTGTCGTTTAACGGCATTGATAATCTTGCTGTAGCCGTTCAACGGCACGGCTACAGTAAGATTATCAATGCCGTTAAACGACAGAGGAATCTCGGTCTAGTGCTGCACTTAATGATCAGAAATTCATTCCAATGGGGTTGGCATTAAGCTTTAGTCTTATAATACTTTTATCTTTTTTAATTGGATTTGCTTCCCTTTTTCTATTAATGGGAAACCCGTTTCCCCAATAAAAAGAAATAAAAATACAAAATAATAAAAAAAAATTAAACGTTTGGAAACGTATGGTGTCCTTTATTGTTGGGCTAGGGTTGCAACTTGGCATCTCTGATATCATCATCACCACATCAAAAGCCGAGTAACTTGTTCTCAACATTTATATATGAAAAATTGCTCACTTTAAATTTGTGTTAAATAACAATCACTAACCCCTCGCTGTGTTTGGCATAGAAAAAGTTTTTTTGCTCTCATTCACCGTTCACCTTATTGCAACCCAATGACCCCGACTTAAGCACATCATATTACACCCGATAGAGTGTAATACCATAACATATATAGTAATACTTTAATTAATTGTAATTAACTGATTAATTATGAATACATTTAATAGTAATAAATAAGTAATAAACATTTTGTGGATAAAGACTTACCGGGTGCTGCCATCTTGCAAACACTATTATTTTAGAAACACGTGTCCATGACAGTACCCAAACAAACGGGTGGTTGTATATGAAAACAGCCGTGTCGTGTGCAAAAATCCCAGGTAAGAACGGAAAAATCCATATTTCATTAGAAATATTATTTATAGAGATTTAAATATAAACTGGCCTGTTCGGTATTGTTAAAGATAACTAAGTATATGTAATCAATTTTTTTTCTTCTAAATTAATTACTTCTGCAAATTATGCGATTTGTTTTGAATAAGAAAATAAAGATTTAGAAAAAAAAAAACCAAACATTTCTAAAAATAGCATTGATCAGTTCAATACATTTGTTGATCAGCTGTTAATCCGGTTTATCTAAATACAAACATGCAACAAACAGAGAAAGATAAGAAACGCAAACAAAGCACGCGAAAGATCAGTCTCGATTAAATTCAGATCTCTATACTAACATGTCGTGGCGTGTGAGATCTGCGAAACACCATTACGGATAACATACAAGTGATCCAATACTGTAAAATCCAATGAAAATGACGATTTCGAGACTATGAAAGTGTTACTAAACTGTTTTGCATTCTACGAGCAATCCGATTGGTAGTAAAGGGTCATAAGTTCCATATGTATCATTATATATTCTTGACATAAGGTCACTCTCACATGTGACCCGTAATGAGGTTTCCCCAGATCTCCCTCGACATATCAGTAAAGGATATCAGTAAAGGGAATTGTTTCCCCAGATCTCCCACCCCCGACATATCAGTAAAGGGAATTGTTTCCTCAGATCTCCCACCCCCGACATGTCAGTAAAGGGAATTGTTTCCCCAGATCTCCCACCCCCGACATGTCAGTAAAGGGAATTGGCTAAAGATATACAAATAGACCTGTTGATTGTTCATATTGATAGAAAGTTGTAATTAATAAACTTAGACTACGTTATGATAAATCTTTCCCATAGCATCTCATTCTATATTAAAATAACCCCATACCCTGATATAAGCCAGACAGCTATTTAACATAAGGAATATAATGATACAATTTGTGAGAAGTGGTCTTTGATGGCCAGTTGGAAATCATATACTTCCAATCTAGGAAAAAAGGGCGGTACCCTCCGTATTTTATTGGTAGGGACAGAGACATATAAACCAACTGATCCCACATGAAAAGTATTAAGCTATTGATGGTCAGAAATTCACGACCAAAACCACCCGACTATCTATGACCGTCGTAAGTTTCGTTCAGTTTCGTTAACTTAATTAACCTTTCCCCATACACATTCGGTTTACTAATATATGGAAAAATGGAAACCATAGGTTAACTATAATTTCCCAAAAGAATAATAAACTGATAACATTTTATTTCTCGTTTGTAAAGTAAACTAAGCTGAATTTAAGGGGGGCTTTGGGGGCTTCAGCCCCCCGGTCCAAAAAGTCGAGTACATATATTAACATACGTTTTTCAAGGCTATTTAACGTCACGATATGGCTTTTAATCGAATGATTTCGATCTGTGTGATGAAAGTAAAACAAAATACAAATTAATTTCTTTGTGTTGATTTAATCTTCAAAGAGGTAATTATAAGTAATTATGCATCTTTATGTATCATTTTTATGAATGTATCATCAAAATACCAAATAATCAGGTGTTATTGTCTTAAACCGTTATATAAACATGTTTAGTTTCATAATTTCATATAGGTATAACCACCAACACCTGTAAATTGAGGTTCTTTGAAGGAAATTCTTGTTTAAATATCATTTATGTTTACAAATAAAATTAAAGGAAAATGTTGCTGTATTATAAAATTATTACACGAGTTTCCGTTTTGAAAATATATGAATACATCACATCTTAAACTCTAAATGAAAATATAAATATATATAAAATAATTAATATTAATTAGAAAAATAATAGACTTATTAGATTTTTTTCCTGCTATTGCTCAGACCCTTGAGCACTTTACAAAACTGCCAAAAACACACATACATTTGTACACCAGACCAGGGACAGCTGATGTAACTTCTTTAAATTTGTTGTATTATATGTGCAACTTTGATTTTGTCGTAGCCATTGTTATTGTTCAACTGTGCCTGGCTTTCAAAAAGGCCTCAGCAGATCACTACAAGACATAGAGGTTGAAAAAAACCTAGAATATGCGGGAGACAAATAATGAGAGATAATGTTCAAGCAGGGCCGGAAGACTACTTTAGGAAGTCAATAACTGTACCTTTTCTCGGCTATACGCTAAATGAAACGAAAACAAGGTTTACCAACCTTCACACCTGGACCGCTTTGGGGCTACAGTTGGTTCCATCTATTATTGAAAATATTGCCCCATATCTGAGCACCCCCCCCCCCCCCCCCCCCCGCCAAAAGAGTCTCTGGATCCGCCCCTGTACTGATACAAACACAACTTCACTTATGTTCGTACCGTATTGCGGTTGGCCTGTTTATGTAATTTGTCCAGCACAACGAATATTACCCCACTCTCGAAGGCTTACATAGACATTGTATCATACATAGAAGTAATGGTAGAACTCTTTTGATTTTGTTGAACTAGATACACGCGTCAACCTAGATAGCGACATGTGCTTGTGACGTATTAGTAAAAATCTTTGTGGAAATGTACACGTAATGAACATACCAGTTATTACACCGTGACAGGGATAGTCTTTACAATATAAAGATCAAATATATATCTCTTGAAATATTTTAAAGTGTAAGACATTCAATACAACAATCAACTTAAATAGTTTTTTAAAGGTATTCTTTTTATAGATCATACATTGAGCCAGTTTTCTATTACTAAGTAAACATCTTGAACAACATAAACAATGGAAAATTTTACCAATGAGCTTTATAAAACTATGTAACATTTGAAACTCCCCCATCACTAGCTGTAAAGTACATAACCTATATACATGTATATATAAAAGGCGCAATTTCTTTCTGAGAAAGTTGCTGTCAATAATTACCCTTCACCGAGACGCTTCACTCGTCGCAACTTCGGCTGATTCCGTACCTTCATCATACCTCGTCCGTATTACGATAGCTCCCATTGGAACTACTTTCGGAAATCTTCAATGAAGGAGGTATTAAAATAATTTCACTTTCGAATATTCGTCCAATAATAATATATTTTCATTCGTCGCAATGTCGGCTGATTCCGTACCTTCATCAAAGACCAATATTTTTCAAAACAAACTCATCTATTGTCGCCATTTTAGAACTTATTCGCGGTGCGCAATGTTTGATTGAAGTGATACGGTCTTCCGGCGAAGAAATGTGACGCGTAGATGCATATCAAATACCGTATTACAGCCGAGGTATTGAGGGAGAGAAGCGGACTCACCCGAGGTTTGCCGATTGCGAGACGCTTGTAACAAAATTTGTAAAACGTTATCAGTTGTGCGTTTTATTGCAAAATCGTATTTGCCGTTTTTACCCTTCACTGAAACGTTTGTAACAAAATTTGTAAAACGTTACCAGTTGTGCGTTTTATGTATTTTCGGTAGAATTAAACAGATACATCATGTTAGGTCCTGAAAACGACAAACAAAAGGTATTATTCATTTAACCAGTGTTCTAAATAATATTCGGTGTAATTAAACAGATATATCATGTTTGGGAGGAGTATTTGCGAAAAATACCAGTCTTGAGACTAAATTTCCCTCGTCATTCGGCTCGGGAAATTGTTCGTCTCTCGACTGGTATTTTTCGCAAATACCCCTCCCAAACATGATATATCTGTATAATATAAACGTCTGAACATTAAACTCAACAGTGTTAGAGTAAAGATTTTTAACTGACAAAGTTTTGTTCTTCCGTCAGCGGGATTCGAAACCACACTTTTGGTAAACTGTAGCACAAGCTCTCTTAGCATGACGAACAACTTAAACCTCTTTGCCAAATCCACAAGCTATCGACACCATATCAATAAATTTTGAAACAGTCAATGATAAAACAAAATGTCAATATGTAAAACGAGAAGGCCTCCAATTTTTTCGTGAACTGTTTTCACTTTTAAAATGCGGTACTCTTGGACAAATGAAGGAACAGCTCCGTCGATGATCGGCCATGATTGTTTTGCCCGCACCGAATATCAACATACCTGTACGAAGTCATTGTATTTTTCTATGTTGCTCTATTTTTACTTAACAAAAAAGTATATTATATATTAATAAGGAAACCCTTTTATTTATTAATATAATTTGCTCTATGTACTAGACCAAACTGCAAATCAGTTTGTTTGAAACGCAGCTGTTTTTAATTGGATAGCGTAAATATAAATTACAAAGATAATGCATTCGCATTTAATGCCCTTTTTCGTTTAAACTAAATACTTATTAACAGGTCATTGTACAATTTGTCCTCTTCCCTTTACTACGATCATATACCAGAATGACTCACACATGTTCGAAATATGCAATGTAACTTTTTGAATCCATGACCGAGTTTACATATATATATTTTTCTAAATAAGCTGGATAAAACTATTCGACCGTTGTTATGTAAAATTTCTTATTTGGCTAAATGATTAAAATTACAACACATTTAAACCCAACAGTATAAAATCAGATTAAGCCGACACATATTAGTATGTATGTCTGGCAATTAGAACATTAGAAGTACCTATATCGGGTCAATTATGTGTTTCTGGCTTTGATCTAATAGTAGATATAAGTTGGGTTTTCGTGCTATGTTTTTTTAAGTAGAAATACAGCCAAACCCGCCCATATGGTCACCTCTATCAAGTCACCATTTTCTAGTCCCATCTTTGAAAATTTCACATGAATTGAACCTCTTTTAAGAGGTCACCTGTCATATAAGGCCACCTTTTCTTTGTCCCAACAGTGACCGCTTAATACAGGTTTGACTGTATATGTTGTCAGTAGTTTTCTTAGCAATAGAATGTAGTAATGGTAGCAATGAATAGAAATTAAAATACATGTACCTTTAAGGAACTTAAAGGTCGATTTGAATTTAAATTCAGACTATCATCTGTCCAGCAATAATTTAAGTTCAATGCGTTCTTAGGTACTGATTAAATCACGACAATGCAAAAAAAACTGTTCAACTGAAGGATACATTATAGAAGAGGTACATAAGTTCTACAAAAGCTGTCCCATTTAAATTTGTCAACAAAGTTAATCTACCCCAACAATTGATAGAATAAGTTTGTACAAGGTATTACCCATTTTAATCCAAGGATAATTAATTGTGTACTGTTATTTCAGGCAGAAATACATTATGTTACACTCTTACCAGTACAAATAAAGCCTGAGTGATCGTTGTTTAAGGCCACGACAGCAATATCATGGCGAGAACAATGGGATGATGACAAGATCCGCTTTAGTTTGTACTAGTTAATATAGACCAACACGCTGATTTGGATTTGTAGTGTCAGCTCATTAAAACAGTTCTCAGCAGTTAGACATCTCGCTCCACTCGGACATATTATCCCGATTCCGAGCCAACAAGTCTTTGCTCTTGCTCATTAATGCTGCGTGCTTGACGGAGAATCTGCAGATACCAATTTTATAGTCTTTGGTATGAGCCGATCGGCGCTAGAACACATGATATACCGCATTGGAGGCGAGCACGCTAACCATTTTCAATATATGGGTTGTTGTCGAATGTTTGTTTTACGATTTCATTCCATCAAACTTGTCTCCTTAGTTTTATTATTAAAGCTAAAATGAAAAAAATTACATGCATGCTTTTCCTACATGAACGAAAAATAGATTTAATTTTACATACACAAATCAGTGAAATGATACTAGGGACAATTTTGTGTTTTGGTGTCAATAAAAATCATCCCTGGCCGGCACCAATGTGACCTATTTTTACTATGGAACCATCCGGAAATTCTTCTTCTCAGAAAATATTTCACTCATTTAGACCAAATAATGTACAAATGATACTAAGATGATCCTCTAATAACTTAAAGTTGTTGTTGCTGCTCTAATTCTAAGATGGCCGCCACCATTGAACAAAATAATTCTAAGATGGCCACCACTATTGAACAAAATAATTCTAAGATGGCCACCACCATTGAACAAAATTTTAAGCACTATGCATACATTAATACTAACACTATTTATGAAACAGTTAAGCCAAAACTTTGCAGGAAAGATCATTGGATTGTCTTTTACTAAATGTGCTGATCTATAATTCCAGATGGCCACCATTGCAGTTCAATGTATAACATGCTCTACACCACAAAATATGTGTTAAAATGAGCATATTCTCAATTTTCATAGAACATTAAAATATGAAAATGACAAGGAGGAATCTGCATAATAGTGTTTTGGGTGTTTAGCATTTTTATTTCAGTCAATTAAATGTTTGAAGGAAACAGGAAAAGCACTGACCTGCCACAATTAAGTCACAAACTTTGTCTCACAAAGTTGTATGGACTACACCTCACCATTGGCAGAAGTGAGCAATTTATTATTGCTTTAGCCAAGTGATTAATTTTTCATCCATATCATGGCCAGAACAGGTTAATTTTGATGGGATGATGATGATGTCTGCTTGGTACAAGAACAACCCACTGAAACAACAGTCAACAAGTTACTCAATTTAGACACACTGTCATGACTCATTTTCAGCCAGTCTTTTCTCTTATTCCTTAAAATAAATGTGACTATCAAAGAAGCAGCACATACCAATTTTAGTCTCGAGGATTAATCCAAATCGGGATTGAACCCAAAATCTATCACACTCCAGGTCCAGGTGAGGATGCTAACCATTACTCTACTGATGCGACTGCCATCGATAAAAAACAAATTCCCATGTTTTCTGATGATAAGGTTAGGATTTATAGTGTTTAACACCACTTTCAACAATATTTCAGTTATATTGTGGCAGTCCGTTTTATTGGGGAAGGAAACTGAAGTACCCGGAGAAAACCACAGACCTGACGCAAGTCACAGACAAACTTTATCACATAATGTTGTATCTAGTACACCTCGCCTGAGCAGGATTCAAACTCAAAACGTTAGTGGTGATGGGCACTAATTGCATAGGAAGTTGTAAATCCAACTACCATACAATCACGACAGATCCCTGATGATAGAAAGTGATTGCATAGGTACATGTAATTCAAACTACCATACAATAGTAGCAACTGCATCACTGAAACTAGAGGCTCAGCCCACTGAGCCTGTATCACTCACCTGACAATAGAATGATACTGAAGCAAATTTCAAAGGGAGATAATCATTACCTTAAAAAACAGCAGCCATCTTGAATGGAGAGTGGGGCTGTCGGACACAATTTTGAAAGGGACACACCAAGGGACCATCTATGCCAGGTTTGGACCTTACATAGATGCTTCCTGCCAAGTTTGGCTCCATTTGGCCAAGCTGTTTCAGAGGAGAAGATTTTTTTAACATTAGCCAATCAGAAAAAAGAATTAATCTTGGTGGCCATGTTTGTTGGCCGAATGGAACCAAATGAAGAAGCTTTATAGAGGATCTTACATAGATGCTTCCTGCCAAGTTTGGCTCCATTTTGCCAAGCTGTTTCAGAGGAAACAGTAGCCAATCAGAAACAAGAATTGCCCTTGGCGGTCATATTTGTTGGTGGAACGGAACGAAATGGAGAAACTTTATAGAGGACCTTACATAGATGCTTACTGCCAAGGTTGGTTCCATTTGGCCAAGTTGTTTCAGAGGAGAAGATTAAAATACCTCACATTTGGGCCAGGTGAGCTAAAAAATGATAAAAAAGGGCAATAACTCCTAGACAGGTAATCAGATTTACTTCAAAATTGCAGGGCATGTAGATCTTGACAAGTTGAACATGTTTTCAGTTTACACTTAACATCTATCTCTTATAGTTTTTGAAATAAAGGACAAAAAGTATTAAAATTTTGAAAATTTGATGAAAAAAGAGCAATAACTACAAATTGGGTACTCAGATTAACTTCAAAATTGCAGGGTAGGTAGATCTTGATATGCTGCACATTTTTACAATTAAACTTAACCTTTATCTCTAATAGTTTTTGAAATATCAGACAAAAAATATTTAAATTAAAAAGAATAAAAAAATAAAAAAGGGCAATAACACCTAGACGTGTAATCAGATTTACTTCAAAATTGCAGGGCATGTAGATCTTGACAAGCTGAACATGTTTTCAGTTTACACTTAACATCTATCTCTTATAGTTTTTTAAATAAAGGACAAAAAGTATTAACATTTTGAAAATTTGATGAAAAAAGAGCAACAACTCCAAATTGGGTACTCTTCAAATTAACTTCAAAATTGCAGGGTAGGTAGATCTTGATATGTTGCACATTTTTGCAATTTAAACTTAACCTTTATCTCTAATAGTTTTTGAAATATCGGACAAAAAAGTTTAAACTAAAAAAAAAATAATGAAAAAAGGGCAATAACTCCTAGACGCTTAATCAATTTTACTTCAAAATTGCAGGGCATGTAGATCTTGACAAGCTGAACATGTTTTCAGTTTACACTTAACATCTATCTCTTATAGTTTTTGAAATAAAGGACAAAAAGTATTAAAATTTTGAAAATTTGATGAAAAAAGAGCAATAACTCCAAATTGGGTACTCTTCAAATTAACTTCAAAATTGCAGGGTAGGTAGATCTTGATATGTTGCACATTTTTGCAATTTAAACTTAACCTTTATCTCTAATAGTTTTTGAAATATCGGACAAAAAAGTTTAAACTAAAAAAAAAATAATGAAAAAAGGGCAATAACTCCTAGACGCTTAATCAATTTTACTTCAAAATTGCAGGGCATGTAGATCTTGACAAGCTGAACATGTTTTCAGTTTACACTTAACATCTATCTCTTATAGTTTTTGAAATAAAGGACAAAAAGTATTAAAATTTTGAAAATTTGATGAAAAAAGAGCAATAACTCCAAATTGGGTACTCTTCAAATTAACTTCAAAATTGCAGGGTAGGTAGATCTTGATATGTTGCACATTTTTGCAATTTAAACTTAACCTTTATCTCTAATAGTTTTTGAAATATCGGACAAAAAAGTTTAAACTAAAAAAAAAAAAATGAAAAAAGGGCAACAACTCCTAGACGCTTAATCAATTTTACTTCAAAATTGCAGGGCATGTAGATCTTGACAAGCTGAACATGTTTTCAGTTTACACTTAACATCTATCTCTTATAGTTTTTGAAATAAAGGATGAAAAGTATTAACATTTAAAAAATTTGATGAAAAAAGGGCAATAACTTCAAGATGGGTAATCAGATTTACTTTAAAATTGCATGCTAGGTAGATCTTGATATGCTGCACATGTTTGCTGTTTAAACTTAACATCTATCTCTTATAGTTTTAGAAATAAAAAATGAAAAGTATTAAAATTTTGAAAATTTTATGAAAAAGGGCAATAACTCCAAGATAGGTAATCAGATTTTCTTCAAAATTTCAGGGTAGTTAGATCTTTCTGTGCTGATCATTTTTACCCTGTCAGATTTCTGATATTATTAACAGTTTTTGAGTTATTACTAAAAATGTGCAATTTTACCATATGTTCTATTTTTAGTAACAGTGGCCATGTTTGTTGGCCAAATGAAGAAGTTTTATAGAGGATCTTACATAGATGCTTCCTGCCAAGTTTGGCTCCATTTGGCCAAGCAGTTTCAGAGGAGAAGATTTTTTTTAACATTAGCCAATCAGAAACAAGAATTGCCCTTGGCAGCCATATTTGTTGGCAGAATGGGACAAAATGAAGAAACTTAATAGAGAACCTTATATAGATGCTTTCTGCCAAGCAAATTTGGCCCAGTTGTTTCAGAGGAGTAGATTAAAATATGAAAAAGTTAACGGACGGACGACAGACGACGGACGACGGACGCCAAGTGATGGCAATACCTCACATGACCCTTTGGGTCAGGTGAGCTAAAAACCCAGCACCAATTAAAATGTGTACAAACTGTAATAAAATAATCTCATAAAATTTGAGTTTACTAACAAATGCCAGTGTCATATCTCTTTAAAAAAACAACAATGTCATTTTCATTATTTAATGTCAAATAGTAGTGATAAACGAAAACTCGAGCTTCTCCATCAACCACTGCAATTTGCAATCACTTGTCTCTCTGTATCCTAGTTAGCAGTCTCAATCATTTTTTTTGACAGCTGACACACAAAACCCTTCAGATTTAGGTTCTATCATCAATTCTTTAACAGCTGATGCACAATACCGTTCAGGTATGGCTTCTATAATCAATGGTTCGGAAAAAAGTAGATGTTTTGTTTTCTTAGACTTTTCGTGAGCTTCTGGTACTTCTTCCTTAAATTGTTCTACACAAAAGCGCGACAACATGTCTGCTAAAACGTTATAATTCCTACTCAAATGACAAGCTAAAAAGTCAATCTCATACTTTTGTGTGGTAGTAAGTAGAATATTACACAATTTTTGATATTTGGAAAATTTACAGTTTGACCAATAAATTCCTCTATTAATTAATGTAGCACTAAATAAACAATCAGTGTAACAGAGAACACGTTTATTAACAAACTTATGCTTCCAGGTATAGCATGCTGTAACTAGAGCATATAATTCTCCAAATGTAGAACTATAAGAAGACATGAAATACTTTGATTTAATATCATCAGGCCATTGTTCTGTAAGCCATCGTACTCCGTTTTCATCCTTCATTTTAAGATATGCACCAAACCCATGTTTTGAAGCATCAACGTGAATAATACAATCTGGATCAAAGTCTTCCACAGATGGTATTAAATAACCACCAGCTGATCTTGCTTTCATATAATAAGAAAGGGCTTTTGGTAGTTTTTTAGAATCGAGTAATCCATGACACTGAAAGAGAAAACACAAAACATCTATCAGATTAACAAGTGTTGACATATATCTATGTTTGAGCACAAATAGAAAATACAATACATCTAGGAGAATAACAAGTGTAGATACAGATGCATGTCTAGTCTGCAATCTGCAAATCATTAGTGTGATTTTTTTCCTCCGAAAATAAACTAAATCTATGTACATGCACCATGAAACTGAAATTAGGTTAAGGTGAATTATGCATTAATATGCACATGTACCCTCCATCATCAATATATGGACCAAATAAGGTAAATCTAGGTTCTATGGGTAATCAAGAAACTGACGGAATCATGAAACCTTGATATCAATTTAACAAAGTCAATAGACTGTGAAAATAAGGTCAGGGTCAGGTGACGTATGCCTGGCTAACATGTTCCCTCCATGATCAATGTATGGATCAAATATGGTAAGCCTATATTGCATAGGAATAGAGAAACTGACATAAAAACGAAAACTTGACCTGAATTTTTCAAAAGTCAGTAGACCATGAAAATGAGGTCAATGTCAGGTGACACATGCCTGACTGACATGCATGAATATGTGTAGACAAACTACTTGCATGCAAAATATTAACAAAAACTGGTAAAAAAAAATTCTAATGACATTGTGAGAAGGGTTCAAATTCTCAAAATCAATCCAAACTTTTATTCTGTGCAAAAAATCAGTGTTAAAATGTCGGAAGCATTGTTTGATTACAACTTATGTAATAGTGGAAAAAAACCATTGTATCTACAGATGAAAAACAATGATGACACACCCATACATGAAAGTGAGTGTATCAAGTACACACCCCCATGGAAGTCAATCAAACTCAAACATCAGGTTATGTAGGTTATGGTGTTTAATGGCACTTTCAAAAATATCATGGTGGTCAGTTTTATTGATGGAGGAAACAAGTGTATCCGGAGAAAACTAGCAATCTGTCGCAAATCACTGACAAACGTTACCACATAATGTTGTATCAAGTACACCTTGCCATGAGTGGGATTTAAACTCTCAACTTTAGTAGTGATAGGCACTGATTGCACAGGTAGTTGTAAATCCAACTACATGTACCATATGATCACAACCACGACCGTCCCTCAAACATCAGTGGTGATAGGCAATGATAGTAAAAGTAAATGTATAGCCATTCGATTTTACCAACAGAAGACTACCAACTAAATAAATGGAAAAACTGCAAATGGCTTTAATTCATGGAAAAAATGCAGTATTTACAATGTAAGGAAATATTACCTCAGATTTTTTTTTAAACTTTTGCATACACATACCCATTACATACATTGTGTGGTGGTACAAGACTTTGTATCAGGTCGAGCCTGTTGTGTGAACCAGTATCACTACCAAGTCGTTATCCGACGAGTTGTGATGCGGTTAGTTCACTCAACAGGCAAGACCTGATATAAAGTCTTGTACCAACACACTATGTATGTAATAAGTTTATCTAACATTTCAATAAAAACAAATTTTCAACAAATAACAAGGGTTGAATTAAAATTTGTACAATACTCTGAGGGAGACTACATTTTGTGCATGACGTCACGTTATTTTTTCTGTTCTTTCACCAATGTCAGGTTACTGTGTTTTGTCTCATATTCCAATGATATGACGTCATGTCAAAGTAGTTTGGCAGAGAACGTCTCGTGCAACGTTGCGCCATTCTTTTATCACCACAGTGTGATGATACAACACCTTGTATCAGACGTGCTACTTTCTTTAATTTCAAAGGAAAACGTAAACATAATGTTAGATAAAAATGTATTATATACATATACAAATGTATTACCTTTAATTTGTGTGCCAATAATAATGCTGCTTCATGCTGACTGTTATAAGAAGAGTATCCTTCAGCTTCAGTTGATAAAAAAAATGGCCATTTCAAAATAATTTTTGTAACCCAGGTCTGTGATCCATTATCACCTATATGACTTGTGACCATCTCAAGATTCTTGGCATTTTTTCTAAATGGTGATATGGTATTTTCAATTAGACGTTCTAAAGTAGTTAACAGACTTTCAGGTGTTATGTTTGTATTATTTATATGTAGAAATCCCAGTTCCTGGAATAAAAAAAAATATAAACGTATTTTTATAGTATATATACATTAATAAGACTATATTATATATAACAATGATATTTCCAATACTAAAGTTTTATCAATATCTAAGTATGAGGGAAAAATCTGTAAACAGTTTTTTTTTTACTTTACTTTGTGCATCAACAATAGGTACCATATAACACTCAGGTCACCAACACACAGTTTGGTAGTTAGTTGAACCCTAGATCTTGTATTCTTTTTTTCTTGGTTACAAAAAGAAAAAGAAAAAAAAAGAACTTAAAGAGTTTGGCAACACACGGAAAAAAAAGATGATAAGAGCTACGGTTCTACAGCTAGAAGTTTGGCTGTAACTTTAACAGGTGAATGCAACAAACATTTGTTTATCTTACATCTATTAATTGCCGAATGGAGTCATTCTCTCAAGTTCTCTTACATTCTGCAAATGTATTCAAGATTGTGAATAGAATACATCTAGGTTTTCTAGCTGCCAGACAAGATATTAAAAGTCTTTTACTTTAATCTTAGATTGGTTATGTTATGGTGTTTAATGCCACTTTCAACAATATTTCAGCTATATCGTTGCGGTCAGCTTTCTTGGTGAAGGAAACCGGAGTACCTGGAGAAAACCACCGACCTGGCGCAAGTCACTGACAAACTTTATCACATAATGTTGTATTTCGTACACCTCGCATGAGCTGGATTCAAACTCACAACGTTAGTGGTGATATGCACTGATTGCATAGGTAGTTGTAAATCCAACTACCATACGATCACCCCTATCTTAATCTTGATATCCAATTATTTCTCCTTAAAATTAACTAGTTTAATTAAATAGAGATTTTAGAAATTGCTGAATATACTATGGAGATGTGCACTTTCAATTATTATAGACACCTACCTACCAAATTAACTTTTGTCTTGCATTAACAGAACAAAATCTATTACTCGACAATGCATACAGTACATTGTACATGTTTTTTTCTTTAGTTAGAGATTAATTTGACCACATAAACATTTGACCTTCGATTTACCCTTTCCCCTTTCATTATTGTACAACATGGCAAGGTCCCCAAATGTTACATTGGAACTGTCATTTTGAGCATTTTTACTACTTTATTTTTCTCATTTTGAAAATATTTACTTTTTCTCGTCAGTATTGTGTATGTACTGTATCATAAAAAATTGTGTGTATTTCTGATTATTCCTACATTCCATTTCCTGTTGGAATACATTTTTTTGTGAATGCAAAATGTAAAATTTTCAGTTTTTCAGAATTTTCTTGAATTTAACATTCAAAACACCAGTAATCATAATTTTACTCAAATTTGTTGAAACGTTCAGTTTTATACAGATATATATACTAATAACATGTAATAACTCTTAGCTTGTTGTTTGTAGTCTTTTTTCAGTTAAAAACAATTTTCAATTGGTTCAGTGACAGAAATAAAACATACAATCAAACCTGTATTAAGAGGTCACCTTTAGCACAAATCAAAAGTGGTCTTTAAAGACAGGTAACCTCTTAAAAGTGGTTCATTATGAAATTCATATGAAATTTTCTATAACAGTACAAGAAAAAGGCGAGTTTTTAACACAGGTGACTGCTTGGGCAGGTTTGATTGATTAAAATAAGATATAAAGGATCTAACACCGGTAAGAGGGCAAGACGGAAAAATCTCAGACACCCAAGGGAAAGATTTCTGGTCTCCAACTAATTTCCCTATCTTGTACGTTTTCCAACGTTTGATTTTATTTCTCACTAAACATCTTTGTTTTGTTTACATTCCATCGAGCGTTTTCCCACAAAATTGTTTTCCGTTGCTGAAGGTAATTGTCGATTTATCGATATACATCCGTGTATTGGCAGTATTTTAATTGTATTTCATAATAAAATACAATGTATTTAATAAATATATATGCTACTATATGTACTACAACAGCGATAAATACCTGTAGAAATTGGTCAAGGGAGGTAATTTCTTTCTTTACGTTAGTTACTAACAAGGGAGGGCACTCTATTTTTTGCTCAAAGGAAACAAACATTGACACGGTAGAAAGGAGTGAGAAAAAGTCAAACGCAGTGAAAGGTGCAATATCGTTAAATCGCTAGAAAGCAGAATAGTATACGTAGATTAATAACAAAAAATACTTATGTGGTAGAATTGTGGTTTTATTGATGAGAATAAAGACGGAACCGTGGTGAAGAGCTATTTTGCGAAACGTAACATTTTTATGGGAAAAGTAGCGTGAAATTCTTATCTCACCCACGGGTTGAGAACTTGAGACAAGGATATCTCACAAGGCTATAAATAGGAACTGTGCTGTCTCATTAGTGAGAAAATTGTCAGTGTCACAAAGGTAAGTGTATATGACATAAGTTTAAAAAAAGATTAAAATATGTGTATGTTACTGTGTTAACTTCACCTTGCACATTCTGCATGCTTCTAAATATGTATTCTCTTTTGCCTGTTCTAAGCCTGAGTGTATACCAGTTGCATAAAAGCATATTGGAAAATTAAAATGAAGATGTGCTTTCCAAAGTCTACCATTTAACTTGGGTACAAAGCTAAAAACTGGAGCTCTTTCTTTATTTGTTTCTACTAAAGGCTGGTACATTTCTGTAATCAGCTTGGAGGGTTCTGGAAAGTTATTCTTTAGAATTTTCACTGAAAATGATAAAATGTGGATTAAAGAGTTAGGGTTATGCAGTTTAATGCCACTTTCAACAATATTTCAGTAATATCATGGCAGTCAGTTTTAATGGTGGAGGAAACTGGAGTACCCAGAGAAAATAGTTGCTCCATTCAGACACATTATCTTGATTTCTGTGTTTGCTCTTACACCGTATTACTTTATGCTTAGCGGAGAAGCAGCAAATACCAATATTACAGTCTTTGGTTTGATCTGACAGGGGCTCGAGCCCACAATCTGCCACACAATCACGTTAACCATTACACCACTGATGCAGCCTATCAACAATTTGTTATCTTCCCTTTTTTTTTAAATTAGTATACATACATTGTACCTACCCTCTCTCCCTTATATAGAGAGAGTATCCCAAACATGCCAAAAATAAAAATAATAATTTTAAGATGCAAATCATATTATTGGAGTTTCAGAATTCACATGTTATTGATAACCGGCTTACCTTTCAAACTCAAAGCAATTCAAATAACTTTTTGTTTATATAAATCTGCATTGAGAAAGTCCTCTATTCAGAGATACAGTATAAAATAGTAATTTCCAGTATTTTAAAGCATGTACAATTGAACAACAAAAACAACAGATAGAGTAAATGACACAACGAATGACAAAAAGGTACACAGAGTTGTTTAAATTCATTTCTAGTAAATAATAAAATAGCAATCGCCCATTGGCAGCTAGCTCCCAGATCGGAAAAAACTTTTTAAAATTGTGTTGCATTTTTTGTTCGTTTCACTTTACAACGTTCATGAAACTTCTGTGTTACTTTGCATTATATTCAGCATATAGGATATTCAACTTCTGTGCAGTGGCCAGGTGAGCTATAAATTAGGCCAATTTAAAGTAATTGATAGATTTTCATCCCCGCCTGCCCCTCGAAAATCGGTTGGCCCCATTTTTAAATATTTTACCAAAATTACGATTTCCTGATTTTTTTCACATATTATTAATGTATTTATTGACACTTCCGCCTCATTTTGAACCATGGTGTGTGTTCATATATAAATCATAATATGTGTTGTTGCCGGGTTGAAAAAGAAAAAGGGTTGGTTCGCGACCAATTAGAGTGATGAATGCACAATATTTGACCTATATAATAGCTTCCTTGACAGCAATGTTGACGGGAAAACACCCCAAACTGATTTGCAGATGGCAAGGAACACCGTGAGAATCGACAAAAGTAAACATGACATGTCAACCAAGGTTGATCCTTCTATTAAACAATCAAAAAATAAAATCCTCCAACCTGCCCCACTTTTTTTCTGGAGGGTGGATGAAAATCTACTAATTAAGTTTAGTTGGCCTTGCCTTAGCCTGGCTTAGGCTTCTTCTTCTATCGTTAATCAGCAAGGGAAAAAATCAATCACGCTGATGCTGTGTCATAGAGTGCAGGTGCTTCACAGGGCCTTGTCACTATCCACGTAAATATACTATCAATGCGTAAACATGTACAAGGGCGGACACCTTTTTTACCCCCGCTCGCTTCAAGTCATGTTTGTTTTTTAAATTCCTTCTAATATATTCAAAACCCTGTTTGGTTCACTCCCAAAACCTTATTCTTTTCAAAAAATATCATGACTTCCCCTCGACTACCTCTTGTGAAGGCGCAGGTTTTCGTCAGGAATATGCCTGAGTACCTAACTCCATGGACACAAAGTGAAAGTAACAGCACCACCTATAAAAAAACGGAAGTTAGGAACTCTCGGGGTTTTAGATTTGAGGTAAGGAAAATACAGAAGTTTGAATCTTAGCGGTATTTTCCCTACCTCAAAACTAAAATCCTGAGAGTTTTGAATTTCCGTTTTTTTTATAGGTGGCGCTGTTACTTTCACTTTGTGTCTATGGAGTTGTGCCTTCACAAGAGGTAGTCGCGAGGGAAGGTCATGATATTTTTTGAAAATAATAAGGTCTTGGGAGTTGAACCAAACAGGGCTTTGAATATATTAGAAGGAATTTAAAAAACAAACACGACTTGAAACGAGCGGGGGTAAAAAAGGTAGGTAGTAGGTCACGTGACATCTTTCTGCCTTTCGGTCGTTCTCGGGTTTTATCATATATAATTACTAAACACTAGAAACATTCCAAGGCGTCAAAATATGAACTTCTCATATATGTTTCGTAAGGCAATGATAAAACCTGAGAACGACCGAAAGATGTCACGTGACCTATTTTCACTTTTGCGGCCATGAACTTGTCCATTGTCAACAAAATGGAAAGATTATCTGTCAGTATGGGGGTGTAGATGGTAGGAAGATATAAAAAACGGATTTTCCTTGAAGAAAAATCATTTCACTACGCAAATTAGTCCGAGATTCCTCTGCCGTCCGACGGCATTATATATTTTTTGTTAGAGCCGTGGGACGTCAGAGAGCTTTACATACGGAAAACAGCGGATTTGCTTCTCCAACTCTGGGTCAGCACATTTCCACGTTTCGTGGCTATCGGATTTTATTTTCTATCAGAAACCCTTATATAAATCGCTTCACCAATCATTTTTCTATTCATTCTTAACCATCTTACCCTCAGAAAGTGGTGTTACACTCCATTACAGCACGATTTTGCCTTAGATTCTATTATTCCACCATTTGTCTTCCATTTTTCAAACATTTGTCACGTGACTACGAGAAAACTACGATTACCGCAATGTATCATGGGAGATGATTTGCATATAAACAAACAAACAAATATTTTTATTGCCAATCATAGGCACCTGTTAAGGCAGAACAATTAACATAAAATTTAATACAGTTGATTATATTGATTGGTAATGATTTTAACAGCAAATTTAGTGAATTACAGATAACCATAAGAAAAAAAAATGTTGTAGTACAATGTACCTTGTCCAAAAAGGGGGAACGTAACACATGCTCTTTCCGAAGCCCGTTGGTAACACTCAGCCATTGAATCTTTTCTTTCCAACACATTCTGTATTATTTCCTTCTGCTCTGCTTTGATCTGTAGATGGACTGTTTGTTTGTCCTGCAGAATACGTTTAAATGTATCGTCTTCCATGTGATTTAAATGTTGTTTACGTTTGCAAATAATGCTCCAAATAATTTGGCATGCTGCATTAATTAGCTCCCATCATGCAATGCGTTGCTGTCATCATTCAGTTAGTATCGCGAGATCACGTTTGTAGATTCGAAAAAGGAAGTCAAATAGCGGAATAAAAAAGGAATAATAGGATCTAAGGCAAAAATCGCACTGTAATGGAGTGTAACATCACTTTCTGAGGGTAAGATGGTTATGAATGAATAGAAAAATGATTTGTGAAGCGATTTATATAAGGGTCTCTGATAGAAAATAAAATCCGATAGCCACGAAACGTGGAAATGTGCCGACCAAGAGTTGGAGAGCCAAATCAGCTGTTTTCCGTATGCATAGCTCTCTGACGTCCCATGGCTCTAGCAAAAAATATATAATGCCGTCGGACGGCAGAGGAATCCCGGACTATACGCAAATTAATAAGCGATTTGCGTCCTATCGACATTTTGACAGGGAAAAAATAGCAGTGGAAATGACAGGGGTAGTAGGAGTGAGTCCGGCCTTGTGCCAAGTTGTGGTATTTTAGGTACATTGCGAGCAAATTTTTGACTCTACACAAGCGACTGTGGTTACACCTGATACATGATGACAATTTTTACCACATAATTTGTCCGGAAATTCGTGCTTAGAAAGAAATTTTGTTGAAATGTTTTCACTATCGTCATCCGTGATGTCCGTACGTCCTCGTGTCTGTGAACCGGTTGATGCTGAGCGATTTATTGGTTTATTTCCGACACATCGAGAGGACATCAGTCTACATAAATCAATACGCGGAGCATCAAGCTTATGCAGTAACATTGCTCTAAAACTATTTGTGAAAACATTAAAAGATATATAACTTCTGGATGTTTTCATTTCTTTTCCATTTTACGCGTTCCCCCATTTGTTTTGTTGATAGATGAAATTTACCTCCAATCACAAGAGAACGATAATTAGATCTCACATATGACCGAATATAAACATAGACTGAAAAGATAAGTCAAAAGTTATGATTTTTAATAAATCTGGAAAAATTTTAAAAGGTCACAATTTTTTATATGATGGACACACTGTGAGTCTAGTCAATGAATATAAATACTTGGGTATTATTTTTAAACCATCCGGTTCCTTTACGGAAGCGAAGCAAAAAAAGCAATTTTTTGTATTCGAAAATCACTGTGTTCAGAAAACATGAATGTTGTATTACATATGAAATTATTTGATTCTTGTGTTAAACCAATACTATTATATTGTAGTGAGATTTGGGCAATGCCTTTAATTGTAAAAGACGGTATTGATATTGAAGCAAAATATGATTCATTTCACCCTAATAGAATTCAAATTAAGTTTGCGAAATATATTTTAGTAGTTCATAAATCAGCCACTAATATTGCTGTTCTAGGTGAGCTTGGATTATATCCCTTGTCAATTCACCCATTGAAATCTTGTATTAACTACTGGTTATATCTTGTGAATACACGGGAAAATTCTTTGGTTTGTCATTCATATAAAGAAAATATACTTCTCAAAGACGGCTTATTTAATAAAGCTAAAACATTCTTAACTGATATTGGAATCAGACATGTTTAGGATAATCAGGACACATTATCTAGGGTTGCTCTTTTGAAATCGATACAAAATAAACTGGAAGAGAGATATGAACATTTCTGGAATAATTTATTATCTCAAAATAATGATAATATTTGGGGGAGAAATAAGTTGAGAACATATCGCACACTTAAGGCCAACTTTGAGGCAGATAAATATTTATATACAGATGTGGATAAATGCAGTATCTCAACATTTGTTAGGGTGTGTATTAGTAACTGTAATCTTGATATTGAAAGAGGTCGATATAGCAAATTACCAGTAGAACAGAGAATATGCAGATTATGTAGCTCTGAGGTCGAGGGTGAGTTTCATTTTATCATGCATTGCCCTAAACTAAGTGTATATAGGGTTGATCTTTTTGAAAGTTTACCATTAGTCATACCCTCTTTTCCAGATATGTCTGAGATTGAAAAAAATAAATATATTTTGAGTAGTAATGATTTAGACATATGTAAAATTTGTATTTTGGGTGTGAAAAAGATTTGAACCAAACATTAAAACAAAGTGTGTAGTACTCTCCTTATCTAGTTTAATGTGAAAAGAGAGATAACTCTTTTCAACTTTCCTCAGCTGAGATACACAACTTCAATTAAGTATATGTTTATTGTTCTTTTTGTATTGTTATTTTACATTGTACATTGTTGTATTGACATTGAAGATAGATCATTGTCTGGTCTTTATTTCAATAAAATTATCTTGATCTTGATCTTTATCTTTATCTTATTCATATTCAAATTCAAATTTGACAAAATAAAATTGTAAATGAAGTACTATTTTCTTTATAAATAACTGACAAACTTCCGCAATCAATGTAAACCCCCAAAAGCAATACTTACCGTACAGACAAAACAGGTGTCGCACCACCGAAGAACGAAAAGCCACTCATCGCTGACACAAAACAAAAATCAAACATCATCTACGCCTAAGGACAGTTTCAGTCTGTATTTACTGTAGGACCACAAGACAATATTACCGACAAAGGTCCAAGCACACATGTATACTGACATAACATCACTCACAATATCTCTAACAGGTGTACAGAAACTCATACACAACATCAGTCAACATTGCACGAAAGAAGAACACGCACAAAAGTCATTATATTTTTTTTTTATAAAATCATTCACCAACTTGTAACGTTCCATATACTGTTTTATTCAATCTGATTAAAATCACATCTCTCACTCTTACTCCCCTTGACTGACATGTTGCGACACAAACAGACCAGTAACTCGAAAAGGGGAGCGAGTGAGAGATATGATTTCAGTCTGACCCGAGAACTCGTAAAACCATTCATAACTATTCATACAGACACATTTCAACATATAAAGACACCTACAAATATTCTTGTTTCCCGTCAACAACACTCTCAAGTGTTTCATCCACAACAGTTGCATCATTCAGGGAATATCACAGCCCTGCTATTCCAAACAATATCATATAATCTTATTTACATAATTGCACATAGTTTTAATCACATGCTAATAAATTCTCTTTCCACATACAATTTGTTTTTATTTTGAAACCCAAAACCGCATCGGTGGTGTAATGGTTAGTGTGTAGTACGTGCTTTGCCCCCAGTGTGTAGTACGTGCTTTGCCTCCAGTTTGTAGTACTTGCTTTGCCTCCAGTGTGTAGTACGTGCTTTGCCTCCAGTGTGTAGTACGTGCTTTGCCTCCAGTGTGGTAGATTGTGCGTTTGAGCCACGGTTGGGTAAAATCAAAGACTATAAAATTGGTACTTGTTGCTTCTTCGCTAACCATGCAGTATTAAGGAGAAAGAGCAAATACGGGTTGGCCCATAATCAGGATAATGTGTCAGAGTAGAGCAACGTGTCTACCTGGGGGCTGTTGTTTCAGTTAGCTAACACTATAAAATTACAACTAAGCGTGTTGGTCTAGTACAGTGCCGAAAGCAATTTGATCTCAATGCATGTAACTTGTTCTCGTAATATTATAGATGAAAAATTGCTCATTTGGCGTTAAACAACAATCGCTCATCTACTCTGTAATGTCCGTGCTACAATTTGTGCCGCATGGCTGTGCTATTTGCTCTGCTCTGAGTACCAGACTATGCTTGGCTTGTACATGTAAATATCAAAATTAACGGCACTTTAGGTAAACATACTGGTACTGGCATGCATGAGTGTCAGCTACAGCAAGGACTATTAGCGACATACTTAATCGGCTACGTTACCACGTTTGTGTCCTGTGAGCTCTGCTTCTTCCAGCCACAGTCTGAGTTTTTGGAAATAAGACTGACGTATTCAACATGACCATATCACCCCACGTAGCAGGAGATACCTTGCTTTTCTTGGTGGTTCGTTAAATGCTGTCGAATACTGACACAATTTTAGCTACAAAAGTTGTAAATTTCATTAATTCCATAATGAAAATTGCTTTATATTTCAGCAAGAAAAATCTAAAACCATACACGCTGGCTCAGAAAAACATTGATGCAATGCATTAGACTTCACAATCACCGGACTTGAATCCATCACAAGAGGAGAATTGAACCACCGTGTCAAACGCAGATAACAAAGCCCAATCATACAGTCAGGCAGATCTCTGACAAGCCTTACAGAAGGGGTGGAAAAACATTCCAATGGCCGCATTCACTGAAACGTCGTCTATATTCTGTTATGAATGCAAATGGTGGACACACAAGGTATTCATATAGTTAATATTTCTATCCTTGAACTTCAAGACTTATTTTGTTATTTTTGATTGTGCACTGTTGTTCTCTCTGGTGGCACTACAACAAAATTGTTTTGATCCATATTTGTTCTGATTGATCAAGAGTAACACGACGGATGATGCGTGTGGAACAGGAACTGCACACCCTTCCGGAGCACATGAATTCACCACGGTTTTTAGTGGGTTTCGTGTTGCACGATTTGTAGATTATTGGTTGTCCTTTTTGTATTTTTTCTTTTGGCCATTGTATTGTCTGTCCTTCGATTTACGGCTTCTGATTAGCCCTTTGGTATCTTCAAACTTTTGTTGTCATGTTTTACTGTATTTTTTTATATACAAGATTTATATTGATTTATTGTAATACAAAAGTGTTTATTTTACCTATTTCCCCCATATATGACCAGAAACAAATTGTTCCCAACCAATTTAGAATAAGTAATAAAGACTAACAATTATTAAAGGTTACGATGGAATTATCTCCCTTAGACTAAAGACATGTAACATAAGATTGAAACTGATCATGTCCGTCTGTTTTTCGGTTCCTTTAAATTAGGATGCTCCATTCAGTTTACCATGTTTATTAAACGTATTGATAACATGTTTCAGGATTAAACATTTTCAAACTTCAACGCTAGGTTGCACAATCTTCATTTTTAATTGATGAAAACAAACAGGAAACCAAGAATAAACAACAATTTCATTAAGACTTTAAAATTATTTGCGGCTTGTGCAACACAGTCATGTTTTTCGACATAGAAAATCATTCATGACTGATACCAGAATGACTCAAAATACTTTTTTTTAAATGCTCGTCTTTCTCATAGTTGTTCTTGTGATAAAATGTAGTCTTTATTATTGGTTGATTTGATTTGATTTTTAGTGTTTTAACGCCACTTTCAGCAATATTTCAGCTATATCATGGCGACCAGGTTTAGTGGTGGAAGAAGCCGGAGTACCCGGAGAGAACCACTGACCATGGGCAAGCAACTGGTAAACTTTATCACTTGCGGCTGCGAGTCGAGTGCACCCTTTTTGTAATTTACAAAGCCGGGTGCGAACCCACACAGTATTGGTGATAGGCTTGTACGAGTTGCTAGGTAATCCAACTACCTAACTCATTGAGCCACCCGGGCCCTCTCTTTATTATTGGTTTGTTTCCGTATTTCTCATGTCGTATGATACCTGAATTGTTCATTTAGAATTATCGTATAATATAATATAACAATTGATAAATATAATGTACCTGTATTCGGTTTCAGAATAACATTTCAGAATCAGATTTATAAAAAATATTGCAATTTCATATGAATTAAGTTCAATTATTGAAGGAGAGGTTTAATTCATTTGATGTGGTTCCTATCAGGATTTCCTTGATAGAGGGTTGCTGCTAACAAGGAAGCTACCGAACCAAGGGTTCCTCTTGGTTAAGTTGAAGTCATCACTTCGAAAGTTTTACGGTCGCCACCATGACTTGGTTGACCGTTATGGAATATCTGTATCACAAATGACCACGGATGTGTTCCACTTGTCGTAATCACTTCCCGATCCTTTCCTTATTCATGACTTGTCACCGGGTTTATAACAAGATTAACACGACGGGTGCCACTAGTGGAGCAGGAACTGTTTACCCTTCCGGAGCATCTGAGTTCAACCCCGGTTCTTATTAGGATTCGAGTTACTGGATCATTAGTTTTATGTGTATGTTTTGTAGATCGTTGTTTGTCCTTTTTCTTTTGACCATTGTGTTGTCTGTTCTTCTTCGATTTACTGATTCTGATTCCTCCTTTGGTATCTCCAAGCTTTTCAAATCTCATTGAAAATTTAGCATGAAATGCATGGATGATGGGCTTGGTCATTAGCAGAAAGAAAAACATTCACAACACTTGTAAATTAATTGTTATATTGTGAAACAATCAGCATAAGGTATTATACAGAAATAATATTATCAACAACAAAACAAAAAACAAAAACAATAAACAAAAAACAAAAAACGTAATGATAAAATGATAAAAAGTAAATAAACAAACAAAACAAAAAACCAATAGAGTCATGAACGGATATTTGAGATGAAATACCATCAACGTTAACGATGTATCAAATTACTGGTGCAGTTTATCGATGAACTCTGTATTTTCAAGTGCTACTAAAATACTTTATGTGGTTAGGATTATGGTGTTTAATGCCACTTTCAACAATATTTCAGTAATATCGTGGCGGTCAGTTTTATTGTTAGAGGAACCCGGAGTACCTGGCGAAAACAACCGACCTGTCGTAAATCACTGACAAATTTTATCACATAATGTTGTTTCGAGTCACACTCGCAATGAGGCGGATTCGAACTCACAGTTTTATTGGTGATAGGCAGGCACTGACTGATTACATCATCACAACCACTGCCACAGGGGCTCGCAGTTATATTTTCACATCACCAGGTATTTATTAAAAAGAAGAAGGGAAGACACTTTTTGGGGGGCCAAAAGTGAAACTAGAGTTTCGGCACCTTTTTTCGTTTCAAAAACGGTTTAGTCTTTGTTCTTCCCATAAAATCAATGCAAATATCGATGTTTTTTGCTGATTGACTGGTTTACAGTGGAATAACACTCATTTTTAAATTCCAAGCGGTTTGGACAACTTCTTA
The DNA here is from genome assembly GCA_963680875.1 of Bathymodiolus brooksi. Lineage (NCBI taxonomy): Eukaryota > Metazoa > Mollusca > Bivalvia > Mytilida > Modiolidae > Bathymodiolus > Bathymodiolus brooksi. The sequence continues at coordinate 65,255,283 of OY804575.1, forward strand.
GCATACTCAATTCCGGTTTATACGGACTAAATATCAAGGTGAGTTTTCATTGGTCGAAGGATTTATAAACTGGCATTTTTGCGGAAAATTATTTACTCATCTTGTCAAAAGATATTCTTAAAATGCTGTCTTCCTATATTTCCAGATTGATTGAGAAAAGGAAAAAATATATTTTAATGCAAGAGATTTAAGTTGTCTTTTTTCCTACTTTTTAAAATTATATTTCGATTTTTTTATTTCTATCAATATTATTAAGTCCGTATAAACCGGAAATGAGTACAATGTCGCAGGCGACACAATTTTGAAATTTTTAATAGAAATTAATGTATATACAAAAATATAATTAGATAGCATACATTCTAAATATTTATACAATAACTAATTGACGAGTTTCTTTATCAAAAATATCTCACGAATGACCAAATAACTCAGTAACTCACGAATGCGCTACGCTACAACTATAACTAATTGACGCAGTAACTCACGAATGCGCGTAGCGTAGCGTTTCATTATCAAAAATATGTCACGAATGACCAAATAACGCAGTAACTCACGAATGCGCGTAGCGTAGCGCATTCGTGAGTTACTGCGTTATTTGGTCATTCGCTACGCGCATTCGTGAGTTACTGCGTTATTTGGTCATTCGTGACAGCCTAACTCTTTATAAATTAAAATTTAACTAGCAAATATTGGAAGACCAGTAACGATTTTGGCAGCCTCAAGTTGCAAATAGTCAAGTTTATTAGAATTCCCTACCCAACAATTATCCCATACTTCACAAGCATATTCAAAAATTGGTCTGATATAAACTAAATATAATTTCTCTAGATTTTTCCGAGAAAGTTTATATTTTAACTTTCGAAGAACATTCAGGTGTTAGTAAATACTTAACAATATATTTTCAACATGTATATTCCATTTAGCATCGCTGCTAAATGTAACTCCCAAATGTTTGTGAGAATTTGCAATAGGAATAGTTCTTCCATTAAATGTAAAATTGAATTCTGGAATATCCGTATTTGAAAACAGCATAATTTCTGTTTTATCTGAGTTAAAAGTCATCAACCATTTCTTTGACCATTCATCCAGCTCTTTCAAATCGTGATCAATCACAGTTTTTATCTGTAATTCATCACGTTTGGATTAGCTGAAGGAAGTGTCATCTGCGAAAAGTCGGGTAAGAGAGATTAACTTCTCAGTAATATCGTTGATATACATAATAAATAATAGTACTGATCCTTGGGGTACACCAGCTGAAACATTGCAAAGTGAAGAAGACGACTTGTTTATTAATACTCTCTGTTGTCGATCTTGCAGGTAACTAGAGAACCAATTTAATAAATTACTATCCACACCGTATGATTTAATTTTATGTATCAACCCTTTATGCCAAACTTTGTCAAATGCTTTAGAAAAATCACAGAATACAAAACAGCTAATTTCCTTTTTTCCAGTGAATTTAAAATGCAGTTATACATTTCTAATAGTTGGTGTACTGTTGAATATTTTGGGAGAAAACCAGATTGATATTCATAAATTAACTTGTTTCTTTGTAGATGGTTAACTACATATTTGTAGATAACTCGTTCCATTATTTTTCCAACACAACTTATGAGGGATATAGGTCTATAATTAGACGGTAATGACTTGTCACCTTTTTTAAAAATAGCAATCACATGTGCAATCTTCCAGCTGGTTGGATATTTACATTGTAGAAGAAATTTATTAAGAATTATTTGGAGAGGGGCTGCTATTTTTTCAGGACAGATTTTAACATTTTGTGACTGATTATATCTGGCCCTGATGCCTTATTAGGATTTATTATTTTAATAATATCAACAATCTCCTCTGTGGTAATGACTATATCTCGTAGAAAATTATCGGTCTTAAGTTCAATATCTGGAAGAGGAACCTTCGAATCTTCCAATGAAGAAATAAAACTAAAATATTTATTTAGTAATTCACGCTTCTCGTCCTCTTCGTAAACTACCTCCTCTAGTCCTTCATCCTGAATTATATTTTGGAGAGGGGGTATATTACTACATCCTTTATTCGATTTAATTAACATCTTCATTATTTTCCAGTAAGTTTTTGGATTTGATATATTTTCTAAGATTATATTGTCTAAATTTTGCTCAAAATGTTCTTTAGCAATCTTTTTTAAGTTATTAATTCTATTTCTCTGTTTCTTGTATTTGTCGATATCTGATTGTTTGTTATATTTTTTTTACTGTCTTACGAATACGGTCTCGTTTTCTAATTTCTCTTCTGAGTTCAATATTAAACCATGGTCGATCGCTATTACATACAGTGACAATTTTGGTTGGAATGTACTCCCTTGCGACTCTGAGGAATATCTCGGTGAAAGTATTACACATTTCATCAACATCCTGGGAGTCAATATCATTATTACTAATGTTTGGGTATATATGTGTTTCTGTTATTGTTATTATTTTTGGCTGTTTGTGCTAAACCTGTCTTCGGTGGTTTTAGACCCATGGATGTTTTTTTCCCAACTTGAGGTCTGCTTACATTTCGTGGAGTGGTAGCTTCATACTGCGCTGGCCTATTACATGTATCCTTTAAAACAGCCATCATTTGACTAAATTGGTCATCCATTTTATTGGACATGTCTTCAATCTTCACCTCTAGTCGTTTACGATCTACACTTGCCTTTCGAAGTTCCATTTTCAGACGTTTCATTTGGGTATTCAAATTAGCAATCTGCTCAGATTTTTCATCGTTCTCAATTTTCAGATCCTCACATTCCCTCTGTAAGACATAAATTTCTTTACTTCTCTCAGAAAGTGCCATTTCAATCATATTACTAGAATAAGATTTTTCTTTTTCACTTAGTCCGACCTCGATATCCTGCAGTCGACCCTGTAACCCCTCGAACGCTTTAATTTTATCATTTAGATCCGTATTTTGTCTTTTATAGTCACCAATTTCCAGTTTAAGTTCCTGTATTTTCTGATGCTTTTCATTTAGCTGATCTCTGACAAAGGATTGTTGGCTTTTCAATCTGTCATTTTCTATCTTGAATTCTTCCAAACTTTTCTCCTTTAAGTATTGATCTTTTTCTGACTTTTCTACGTTTTCATCTTCATCCTTTAAAAGTGAAATATTCGATTAAATTGAAAATATAATATCAAATGCTAGTGTTTTCTGGCATACAATTCTATAATCATTAAAGTTCTAGCAAATGGAGTAACGTAAATAAAAATTTGACAAATACAAAAAAGTTATTAATTATTCACGACGAATAAAAACACAGAAAACGCTTTAAGCACGTCTTTTAGCTTTCCAGTTTCTCCCCTGAGAGACACAATTAGTAAGCTCTTATTTTCATAAGATGCTTTATGGTCATCATCAGAAATTGGTAATTTAGGAATTTCCTCAGCGTCTATTTGCATGCATGTTCCATTATGTATTTTTTTTTTTTAAATCTACATTCTTTGACTCGGTCAGCGAGAATTATCCGACCGGTGTTTATTACTGTTATTTCTATTTTTAGATATCTAATATGTTATGTATTGTGCACAGGATTTCACTCCCAATTTAATTCTTTATAGAGTTCGTGTTGTTCTCATCCATAAGCAAATATGCTATGTCATAGATGTTGTTCTGTGTGATTTTATATTATTTTCTTATAATTTCAGACTTTTTGTATTGGATTTATACCAAACCCTAATATTTGAGTGTTGTTTAATGATAAATGAGCAATTTATCAGCTATATGGTGGGGAGAACAAGCTAAAATAAATAAAATGATGATAATTATATCTTCTTTGTACTAAACCAACACGCTTTATTGGATCTTTATAGTGCTAACTCACTGAAATAGCAGTTCGTGGGTAGACATGTCGCTCCACTCTGTCACTTTCTGATTCCGAGCAAAACATTCTTTTATCTCACTTTTTAAAGCTACATGCTCATTCAGTATCCAGAGTTGTCGTTCCTGCTACCCTTACACAACATCTCTGTCAACGCTCATTTTACAAGATTTTTGTAAAATTTAGAAACAGTAAAAAAAATGTACTTAAAATTGTTTTAATTATTGTAAATATCAATAAAGATGAAAATAAATTACTCATTTCAAATCAATTCTCTCTTAAAAATGATTTTCCCCCCATTTCTTGGAGAACTATTTTGCGGAGGTAAAAATTAAAAAATTAAAAACGATCACAAATCATTTTTAAGAGAGAATTGATTTGAAATGAGTGATTTATTTTCATCTTTATTGATATTTACAATAATTAAAACAATTTTAAGTACATTTTTTTGCTGTTTCTAAATTTTACAAAAATCTTGTAAAATGGGCGTTGACAGAGATGGAGTGTAGCGTAAGCAGGAACGACAACTCTGGATAGAGAATGCTACGTGCTTAGCAGAGAAGGAGCAAATATAAATTTTATAGTCTTTAGTTTGACACGACCGGGGCTCGAACACACGATCTACCGCACTCGAGGCGAGCATGCTAACAATTACACTACCGATGCGGTTTTAATATTTGATGTGTTAATATAAGTATCATGCTGCCTACCAAAACGATATCCGTATCGTCATTATACACGAAGAATGTTGTCCTTTTGACATTTTCTTAGAACACATTATTATCATTAAAGTTGCACAAGTGATACAGATAAAATTGCAAGGTTACACATGCTCCCTATATTACAGTGTATCTACATAAAAAATGAAAATACTTTGTTAAAACATATAGCAGAACTTTATTATCTTGTACTTGTAAGTATTATCTTGTAAGTTGAATCCTCCGATATCTCGAAATAAACATTCGGTCGTTCGTAGTATCGGTTAGCTTAATTAATCATTTATAATTCGATTTCGAGACGAGGTCCGACTGTACTATGATTCTGCATATATAACTAATAATGCAACATTACACCAAATGGCACACTAGGATTTATTAAAATTTAATGACATATTTCAAGGCTTTATGAAATAAGAACTATATGTACATTCATTACCGTTAATTGGATTGCATAAGTATTCTCTCTGTTTATGTTCTTCTCATCTACAAAAACAAAACATAAGACAAAAATAAACCAAAACATAATAAAACAGAAAACAAAAAAAAACAAAAAAACAAAAAACAAAAACAAACAAACAAACAAAAAAAAAACAAAAACAAAAGACAAAACAAAACAAAAAACAAGAAGAAGAAGCAAACAAAAATATTTGATGGAAAAGAAGTTGGTGCAGGAATATGACTTTTGTGTCAATATGTGAATACATACTTTTTGAGAGGGCCCGGGTGGTGGTTCAATGAGTTAGGTAGTTAGATTACCTAGCAACTAATACAAGCCTATCACCAATACGGCGTGGGTTCGCGCCCGGCTTTGTAAATTACAAAAAAGGGTGCACTCGACTCCCAGCCGCAAGTGATAAAGTTTACTAGTTGCTTGCCCATGGTCGGTGGTTCTATCCGGGTACTCCGGATTCTTCCACCACTAAAACTGATCGCCATGATATAGCTGAAATATTGCTGAAAGTGGCGTTAAAACACAATAAATCAATCAATCAATCATACTTTTTGATTACATCACGTTATATTACTTCACGTGTGATTATTGATAAATTGTCAAAGAGGTGATCTGCAAAACACGAGATATGAACACTTACACACAGTAACACCTCATAAATATACACCTTTGTATAATTATTTTTGAAATTTACATTTTTTAAATATAATATCATTTATTAAATAAAGTTTAAGATGCCAAAGGGGTAATCAAAAGCCACAAAGAAGAAGAATAAACAACGCAATGGTCAAATGGAAAGGACAAAATGACTAAAAACGATTCACAAAACATAGAAACGCATTGCACGTATTAAGTTAGATCTCGACGTTTTTATCAAATATAGAAATATAGTAAACATATATGTTCTATATTTCACTTCTGTCGTGATACTCGACACCAACCATCGAAGAAACGAATTTAAAAATCAAATATTAAGAACAATGACAACTCAATTGTCACAACCTACTACCAAACAAAGGCCATATATGTCAAAGTTAGAATCACAGGAAAACACATGTTAACAGAACACGCTTAGGACGGGTGGCACTAGTGGAGCAGGAACTGTCTGCCCATCCGCAACACTCGAGTTCACCTCCTGGTTTTTGTGGGGTTCATGTTTATCAATCTTTTTTTCTGCGTAGTGCTTTGTAGATTATTGTTTGTCTTTTTCATTTGTTCATTGTATTGTCTGTACTTCGATTTAAGCTTTGAATATTTTTAAACGTTTCGCACGTCCATCTAATTTGTTCCGAATTGACAAGTGTTTGGATTAGACGGCTTTATATGCAAAGATTCTATACTTTGAGACCAAATGTTACAGGAGCTTGTAAAAAGCAGCGCTCGAAAAATGTCCCCAAGCTCCTATATATTCCTTTGTACCTGAGACGGTGCCAATGAGTTTTTACCCAGCTAACTTCAAAGTCTTGTATTTCAACTAATACCGACAGAAATGTATAAAAATAAATGCACATAATTTACGAATTCTCTATCATAGTTGAAGAAAAATAAAGTTTTCTTACCTTCACTAGACTCTTAGAATATATGTAAAGCATTGGTTAATATTGTTTAGTATTTATACATTTAAAATGTAGTCGGTGTAAGCCAAAACCTGTTTTAATTAATTCTATTGATGTTTATAAAAAACCATGAAAACGTAGATATCAAATTTAGTGCGCACGATGCGTTTCTGGAATAATCTTCATCAGGTACGCTCAAAATCAAATAACTTAAAAAAGTATTTGGGAGTAAGAAGACCAAAGGACCTAAATAGCATAGATAAAATCTGCTAAGGTCACATATGTCTGAGGGAGGAGAACCTTAGTTTAAACCAGAGGCTCTCAAGAGCCTGTATCGTTCACCTGGTAATAAAAAAAAACAATTGGTCCTATGTAAAAACTATGTCCTGCGTCATCTTGGAATTACGATCAACATAAAAAACACAAAGTTTGTAAAGGACCTTCCAATGATTGATGCACAGTTTAGGTTCAATCAGTGCAATAGCTTCAGAGAAGAATATATTTCTGTATTTTCCCCATATGGTTCTGTGTTAATACTATGACCTGTGGTGGCAGCCATCTTGGATTTCCGATCGGCATAAAAAACATGACCTTCCAATGATCATTCCTGGGCAGTTTGGTTTCAACTGTCCAAGTGGTTTCAGAGAAGAAGCATTTTGAAACATTTTTCCCATAGGGTCCAATGTTAAACTAAGTCCTGCCGTAGCCGCCATTTTGAATTTCATATCAGAATGAAAAACGTATATTTTGTAGAGGACCATTCAATGAACATTCATGTACAGTTTGGCTTTAATCATATTTGTAGTTTCTGAGAAGAAGGCATTTGAACATTTTCCCATAGGGTCCAATGTTAATCTATGTCCTGCGGTGGTGGCCATCTTGGATTTCCGATCGGCATAAAAAAACAGAAACTTTGTAGAGGACCTTCCAATGATCATTCCTGGGCAGTTTGGATTCAATTGTCCAAGTGGTTTCAGAGAAGAAGCGTTTTGAAACATTTTTCCCATAGGGTCCAATGTTAAACTAAGTCCTGCCGTAGCCGCCATTTTGAATTTCATATCGGAACAAAAAACCTAACGTTTGTAGAGGACCATCCAATGAACATTCATGTACAGTTTGGCTTTAATAATATTTGTAGTTTCTGAGAAGAAGGCATTTGAACATTTTCCCATAGGGTCCAATGTTAATCTATGTATTGCGGTGGCGGCCATCTTGGATTTCCGATCGGCATAAAAAACATACAATTTGTAGAGGACCTTCCAATGATCATTCCTGGGCAGTTTGGTTTCAACTGTTCTAGTGGTTTCAGAGAAGAAGCGTTTTCAAACATTTTCCCCATAGGGTCCAATGTTAAACTAAGTCCTGCCGTAGCCGCCATTTTGAATTTCATATCGGAACAAAAAACGTAAAGTTTGTAGAGGACCATCCAATGAACATTCATGTACAGTTTGGCTTTAATCATATTTGTAGTTTCTGAGAAGAAGGCATTTGAACATTTTCCCATAGGGTCCAATGTTAATCTATGTATTGCGGTGGTGGCCATCTTGGATTTCCGATCGGCATAAAAAACACACACCTTGTAGAGGACCTTCCAATGATCATTCCTGGGCAGTTTGGTTTCAATTATCCAAGTGGTTTCAGAGAAGAAGCGTTTTGAAACATTTTTCCCATAGGGTCCAATGTTAAACTAAGTCCTGCCGTAGCCGCCATTTTGAATTTTATATCGGAACAAAAAACGCAAAGTTTGTAGAGGACCATCCAATGAACATTCATGTACAGTTTGGCTTTAATCATATTTGTAGTTTCTGAGAAGAAGGCATTTGAACATTTTCCCATAGGGTCCAATGTTAATCTATGTCCTGCGGTGGTGGCCATCTTGGATTTCCGATCGGCATAAAAAACACACACCTTGTAGAGGACCTTCCAATGATCATTCCTGGGCAGTTTGGTTTCAATTATCCAAGTGGTTTCAGAGAAGAAGCGTTTTGAAACATTGTTCCCATAGGGTCCAATGTTAAACTAAGTCCTGCCGTAGCCGCCATTTTGAATTTCATATCGGAACAAAAAACGTATTGTTTGTAGAGAATCATCCAATGAACATTCATGTACAGTTTGGCTTTAATAATATTTGTAGTTTCTGAGAAGAAGGCATTTGAACATTTTCCCATAGGGTCCAATGTTAATCTATGTCCTGCGGTGGCGGCCATCTTGAATTTCCGATCGGCAAAAAAAACCCAGAAACTTTGTAGAGGACCTTCCAATGATCATTCCTGGGCAGTTTGGTTTCAATTATCCAAGTGGTTTCAGAGAAGAAGCGTTTTGAAACATTTTTCCCATAGGGTCCAATGTTAAACTAAGTCCTGCCGTAGCCGCCATTTTGAATTTCATACCAGAACAAAAAACGTAAAGTTTGTAGAGAACCATCTAATGAACATTCATGTACAGTTTGGCTTTAATCATATTTCTAGTTTCTGAGTAGAAGGCATTTGAACATTTTCCCATAGGGTCCAATGTTAATCTATGTATTGCGGTGGTGGCCATCTTGGATTTCCGACCGGCATAAAAAACCTTAAATTTGTAGAGGACCTTCCAATGATCATTCCTGGGCAGTTTGGTTTCAACTGTCCAAGTGGTTTCAGAGAAGAAGCATTTTGAAACATTTTTCCCATAGGGTCCAATGTTAAACTAAGTCCTGCCGTAGCCGCCATTTTGAATTTCATACCAGAACAAAAAACGTAAAGTTTGTAGAGGATCATCTAATGAACATTCATGTACAGTTTGGCTTTAATCATATTTGTAGTTTCTGAGTAGAAGGCATTTGAATATTTTCCCATAGGGTCCAATGTTAATCTATGTCCTGCGGTGGCGGCCATCTTGGATTTCTGACCGGCATAAAAAACGGAAAATTTGTAGAGGACCTTCCAATGATCATTCCTGGGCAGTTTGGTTTCAACTGTCCAAGTGGTTTCAGAGAAGAAGCATTTTGAAACATTTTCCCCATAGGGTCCAATGTTAAACTAAGTTCTGCCGTAGCCGCCATTTTGAATTTCATATCGGAACAAAAAACGTAACGTTTGTAGAGGACCATCCAATGAACATTCATGTACAGTTTGGCTTTAATCATATTTGTAGTTTCTGAGAAGAAGGCATTTGAACATTTTCCCATAGGGTCCAATGTTAATCTATGTCCTGCGGTTGCGGCCATCTTGGATTTCCGATCGGCATAAAAAACCTTAAATTTGTAGAGGACCTTCCAATGATCATTCCTGGGCAGTTTGGTTTCAACTGTCCAAGTGGTTTCAGAGAAGAAGCATTTTGAAACATTTTTCCCATAGGGTCCAATGTTAAACTAAGTCCTGCCGTAGCCGCCATTTTGAATTTCATATCGGAACAAAAAACCTTAAGATTGTAGAGGACCATCCAATGAACATTCATGTACAGTTTGGCTTTAATAATATTTGTAGTTTCTGAGAAGAAGGCATTTGAACATTTTCCCATAGGGTCCAATGTTAATCTATGTCCTGCGGTGGCGGCCATCTTGGATTTCCGATCGGCATAAAAAACATAAAATTTGTAGAGGACCTTCCAATGATCATTCCTGGGCAGTTTGGTTTCAACTGTCCAAGTGGTTTCAGAGAAGAAGCATTTTGAAACATTTTTCCCATAGGGTCCAATGTTAAACTAAGTCCTGCCGTAGCCGCCATTTTGAATTTCATATCGGAACAAAAAACCTTAAGATTGTAGAGAACCATCCAATGAACATTCATGTACAGTTTGGCTTTAATAATATTTGTAGTTTCTGAGAAGAAGGCATTTGAACATTTTCCCATAGGGTCCAATGTTAATCTATGTCCTGCGGTGGCGGCCATCTTGGATTTCCGACCGGCATAAAAAACAGAAAATTTATAGAGGACCTTCCAATGATCATTCCTGGGCAGTTTGGTTTCAACTGTCCAAGTGGTTTCAGAGAAGAAGCATTTTGAAACATTTTTCCCATAGGGTCCAATGTTAAACTAAGTCCTGCCGTAGCCGCCATTTTGAATTTCATACCAGAACAAAAAACGTAAAGTTTGTAGAGGACCATCTAATGAACATTCATGTACAGTTTGGCTTTAATCATATTTGTAGTTTCTGAGTAGAAGGCATTTGAATATTTTCCCATAGGGTCCAATGTTAATCTATGTCCTGCGGTGGCGGCCATCTTGGATTTCTGACCGGCATAAAAAACGGAAAATTTGTAGAGGACCTTCCAATGATCATTCCTGGGCAGTTTGGTTTCAACTGTCCAAGTGGTTTCAGAGAAGAAGCATTTTGAAACATTTTTCCCATAGGGTCCAATGTTAAACTAAGTTCTGCCGTAGCCGCCATTTTGAATTTCATATCGGAACAAAAAACCTAACGTTTGTAGAGGACCATCCAATGAACATTCATGTACAGTTTGGCTTTAATCATATTTGTAGTTTCTGAGAAGAAGGCATTTGAACATTTTCCCATAGGGTCCAATGTTAATCTATGTCCTGCGGTGGCGGCCATCTTGGATTTCCGACCGGCATAAAAAACAGAAAATTTGTAGAGGACCTTCCAATGATCATTCCTGGGCAGTTTGGTTTCAACTGTCCAAGTGGTTTCAGAGAAGAAGCATTTTGAAACATTTTTCCCATAGGGTCCAATGTTAAACTAAGTCCTGCCGTAGCCGCCATTTTGAATTTCATATCGGAACAAAAAACCTTAAGATTGTAGAGGACCATCCAATGAACATTCATGTACAGTTTGGCTTTAATAATATTTGTAGTTTCTGAGAAGAAGGCATTTGAACATTTTCCCATAGGGTCCAATGTTAATCTATGTCCTGCGGTGGCGGCCATCTTGGATTTCCGATCGGCATAAAAAACAAAAAAATTGTAGAGGACCTTCCAATGATCATTCCTGGGCAGTTTGGTTTCAACTGTCCAAGTGGTTTCAGAGAAGAAGCATTTTGAAACATTTTTCCCATAGGGTCCAATGTTAAACTAAGTCCTGCCGTAGCCGCCATTTTGAATTTCATATCGGAACAAAAAACCTTAAGATTGTAGAGGACCATCCAATGAACATTCATGTACAGTTTGGCTTTAATAATATTTGTAGTTTCTGAGAAGAAGGCATTTGAACATTTTCCCATAGGGTCCAATGTTAATCTATGTCCTGCGGTGGCGGCCATCTTGGATTTCCGATCGGCATAAAAAACAAAAAATTTGTAGAGGACCTTCCAATGATCATTCCTGGGCAGTTTGGTTTCAACTGTCCAAGTGGTTTCAGAGAAGAAGCATTTTGAAACATTTTTCCCATAGGGTCCAATGTTAAACTAAGTCCTGCCGTAGCCGCCATTTTGAATTTCATATCGGAACAAAAAACCTTAAGATTGTAGAGAACCATCCAATGAACATTCATGTACAGTTTGGCTTTAATAATATTTGTAGTTTCTGAGAAGAAGGCATTTGAACATTTTCCCATAGGGTCCAATGTTAATCTATGTCCTGCGGTGGCGGCCATCTTGGATTTCCGATCGGCATAAAAAACAAAAAATTTGTAGAGGACCTTCCAATGATCATTCCTGGGCAGTTTGGTTTCAACTGTCCAAGTGGTTTCAGAGAAGAAGCATTTTGAAACATTTTTCCCATAGGGTCCAATGTTAAACTAAGTCCTGCCGTAGCCGCCATTTTGAATTTCATATCGGAACAAAAAACCTTAAGATTGTAGAGAACCATCCAATGAACATTCATGTACAGTTTGGCTTTAATAATATTTGTAGTTTCTGAGAAGAAGGCATTTGAACATTTTCCCATAGGGTCCAATGTTAATCTATGTCCTGCGGTGGCGGCCATCTTGGATTTCCGATCGGCATAAAAAACAGTAACTTGGTAAAGGACATTCCAATGATCATTCCTTTACAGTTTGGGTTCAGTCAGTTCATTAGTTTCGGAGAAGAAGATCTTTGAAATTTCAGCCAATCAGAGCATATTATTGGCCCTGGCAGCCATATTGAATATCCGACTGGAACGAAAAACAGTAACTTTGTAGAGGACCATCCAAGGAACATTCCTGCTAAGTTCGGTTCCAATCGGCCCAGTGGTTTCGGAGAAGAAGCTTGAAATGTGAAAAGTTTACAGACGACAGACGACAGACGACAGACGACGGACGCCAAGTGATGGCAATAGTTCACCTGGACCTTTGGTCCAGGTGAACTAATAAAAATTACATGACTTAGGAATTGTAAATATCGATAAAATTATACCTAGTGAACCATGTTTTTTGTGCCGAAGCTCGAAGCACTAACTACTGGGCGGAGGATACTTATAAATGAATATATGGCAATCACGCAGACGTAATACAGCAGTGTGGGAAACGACTGCTTGCCAACTCGCCATAGGCGAGTGGAAATTTCGGGTGGCGAGTAAGATCCACTTTATACTCGCCGGTCTGGCGAGAAACAGTTGTAAGGCGAGTAGGAACTTGAAAACACATGCCACGACAACTGGTTTACAGCTTTAAAATATCATAGCTCCCAAACAGTTAAATTTTCTGTTAACTGTGTCATTTATCCATTTATTCAACATTCTATTAATAGTACACAAATTATGTGATCGTCTCGGTCCAGTAAATTTTCAATCAGCTGATCAGGACAGGATATTAAAGTGCCGACTGAAGTTCACCTGTGTTGATTATCTCATGGTGATTATTTTATTTGTTCCTAATTGACCAATTCAAGTGTAGAACATTCTAGTTTAACGAAATCGATAATTATTTTCCAGTATATTTTGTATAAAAAGCTGGTTCTCCACGTTTATTGTGAGATGTAATGCAACCGCCATTGTTTACTACAACCTCGTGCGCATGCTCGTGTTTGATAGAAAAGCTATATAATAACTATATTTAGATATTTTGTGATAATAATTTTATATTGTAAAACGATCCACCCTGTGATTTTTTTTTCAACATACATTTTTTATAGTATATATTTTATTATACAATACAATATTGAACTGATTTTCGCTAACACTTCAATCATTGAATATTGATTTTTTTCGGATGTTAAACATATTTTTGCCGGAATTGCATCCCCTGTTAGTATACTTTTATTGCTTTATTTAAAAAAAAAATAACACCAAGAACATCGATGATTTCAGTCTTCTTATTCAGAAAAAAAACCTACAACAAAATAAAGGTATACTGTAAACAAAATCGTCATTTTTATCAAGATTTTTTTTTAGGGATTCCAGATTTTGTTAACTTCATCCTTGCATAGGTCGATGTGGGCGATAGGTCGAAGCCTGCGTGTTGAGGGAAACAAATTATCGACCTATTGTCCGTAAAATACGGTATTTGGTATTTCTTGGCAAGTTTAAAAAAAATGTCACTCGCCAAACATGTCGAGCTCTATTTCATTTTGGCGAGTACTTGTTTCAGTCCACTTGCCATTTTGGCGAGTGTTTGAAAAAAATGGTTTCCCACACTGTACAGGCAATACAAAAGAGCACCTATGTTCGCCCCTGGTCTTTGGTAGGGTTCGTGTTGCTCATCTGATTAGTTTTCTGTGTTGTGTTTTTGGTAGGGTTCGTATTGCTCATCTGATTAGTTTTCTGTGTTGTGTTTTTGGTAGGGTTTGTGTTGCTCATCTGATTAGTTTTCTGTGTTGTGTTTTATTTTTGTTTTGTTTGTCTTTGTCCTGTGGCTGTTGTGTCCAATGTTGCCAATGTCTCTCGATTTTCTCTAACGTTTATTCTAAGCACCAAGCCAGGACACCGGATTTCAATCTGCTTCTATCTTTATATACTATCAACATTATTACACAAATAATTGTAAGTGCATAACAAATTGTAAGTGCGGTCCGTTTTCAAAAAATAATAAATTAACATTTGTTCGACTATACATGTATCTATATATTTCACAATTTCACAAAATCTCATTCAAATGGCAATTGCAGGAATCAAATAAAATAGTTACCTTTCTGAAACGTACATCCCGTAATCTTATCAACAACATGACTATTTCCAGTTTTTTTCAAAGCTTCCAAGAAAGATTGGTGCGCCCGTTTTCTGATTACTGTTTCGATTAGTGCATGTATTTGGTTCTCTAACGGAAGTTTAGTCAGAATTTGAGAACGTTCGTCTAAACCAATGATTTCATCTTCAATAAGAATATCTAAAATTTTCTCCACTTGTGTTATATTCTCCTTAATGTATGTGAGACATCTTGTAAAACTCCTCGTTTCGTCTGCCATTTTGTTTAAAATGACATGGATGCCGGCAACTACATTGCCTTATTGATAATCAAGTGAGGTATCTAACCACATATATCGTATATATTGTTGGCATTCCTTATTATAGGTCGTATTTTGTTTCTAAAGATTATTTAGAGGGAAGTGTTAGGTACTTATTAAGATCAATATTGCATCATGTTTTATTTGAGAACCTTTTGACAGAAATTCATACTTTGTCCTACATTTATTGCCAAATAATGCCTTTGTGTAATAAATGGTTACATCAATCAAATATTTTTTTTACATTTATTGCTAAATAATGCATTTGTGTAATCAAAGGGTGGGTATGATAAGGGTAGATTTTGGCCCAATCTCAGAAACTGTTTATATAGATATAATATTAAACACAATCATTGAAAGGTAAGAAAAATATCTTTTTGGATGATTTCACTTTGTCCTTTGTTGCTTAACAACGTAAATGGAGGAGGGTCCAATTAATCATTGGAAATTCAAATATGGTGGTTTTATTTTACATATCTTGCAGTCTTTTCCACAAAATGTTATATTCTGTGCATGTACACTCTAAAAATAATATTCCAATTCTCTATGGTAGCATATAGTATTTTTGTGTTGTTTTGTCACCCTAGCAACGGTTTTGAAAACATTAAATTAGCCTATATTATTGTAATTAATGGTTGAATTTTGACATCTACGATCTTTTGACTTGATATTTGACTAACCGGTACATTTTTGTCAAGCTATACACACAACAAATGTCATTTCATATTTCAAAAATACATTTTGATATTTTTATTTATAGTTATGCCCCGTCCATAGCAACAGGTTTCCCTATGCACAGTATTTTCCTGTAGATCTCATGGACCTTTTATTTAATCAAGAAAACAAATTCTACAACAGCACCTTAGCAGATCTAGAGACATATTATCATTTACTTACCAGTATATATTATAAGAATTCCTTAAACCTTACAATGTCCCTAGTAACCAAATATTATCCATAGCAACCGCAGAAACTCGTCAATGCTGAGCTCTGTAAATTGCTTCTTTTTTTTCCTTTTTATAACCGAATGTTGATCTTTTTATTTTTTTAATCATGAGAGGAAATTATTCTCAGTAATTAGAATGTCAAAGGAACCAAGTCAACTACATAACATGGTAAAGCAGCGCTACAGCGGCAGGAGAGGATATAATCCATGTTGAATAATTAAGAAATAAATCATGGAAGCCAGAATGTGTTGGAAGTTTTAATATGGATTGGCGGATATTAGTATTTCATCCCGAGCCAGAAACGAGGGATAAAATTTACTAATATCCGCCAATCCATGTTAAAACTCAAAACACATTCTGGCGTCCATGATTTATTTCGATTCTGATATGTCTAAGAGTACAAATACGGTAGTATACTTTGATTGGAAGACGGTAATTTATATTTACGCTTGCGGAAAATGTCGCACACAATTTATGTAACTCGAATAATACTGCGCCCTCTATCGGCATTATTCGGGTTACAATTTATGCTGCCAATGGAAAAGTCAGTCACATTCACCGCCGCATGTGCTAATGATATTATACCGAATGAATAACTAGGTCGTTTGTTAACAAAGCGAAAGAAAGAGGTCATGTTAGAATACAAAATTTAAAATGTGTCCATGGACACGGATGCCCTTCTAACTGAAAAACCCTTCACCCAATTTACCCCAAAATCTAGTTGATCTGTCATTTGTTGTTATAAACAACATATCCATATATCAAAACAATTGGTTGAGGCTTCGAACGTTATGGCACGGAAACATCGTTTGGACGGACGTACGTCGCGTGCGTAAGTTCGTCCGAACGAGGTAACACGTAAACATCAAACCGAAAAGAAAAAATGACAAATTAACGTACACCTTGAGATGTCAAATCTTCTTCTCTTCTTTGGTTACGGAAAACCATCAACGTACTGATGTTTACTTTCCGGCGCATGCCTGGTAAAATGTTTTCAAATTTATAAAAATTTTCAGAACTTAGATAATTTATTTGATATAATTGTTATTATTATTTTTTAGTTTTATATTATCAGTTTTTACAATTTTTCTTTTAATTTAGGATTTTTACAATTTTTTTATTTTTCATTTATTAAGATAAAAACATGATTTCTGTTTATTTTATTCTGTGTGGATAAGTATCAAGGAGCACATTGTGAGTGAGTGCACCCTTGAAGGATTCTGTAGTGGTGTTTTTGGTTATGTCAGGGGATAATTTGTTCCAGTCTTTAATGGTTTGACAAAAGAAAGAAAATTTATAACTGTCTTTATTGCATTGGATTTGTCTGTAGGAGTCTTTTCGGGAAGATCTTGTCGTGGACTGGCTCTGAAGTAATATATTTTGTGTAGGGATAGCGATATTTTCATTTATTACTTTGTGAAACATTATGAGCCTAGTTCTTAGTCGGCGATCTTGTAGAGTTTACCAATTCATGGTGTTTAACATCTCAGACACACTGCTGGTGTTATGATGTCTGTTGCATGTATACCTGGCTGCCCGTCGCTGTACCTTTTCTAGCGAGTTGATGTTTTCGTTTGTGTGAGGATCCCAAACAGTGCAGCAGTATTCTAATTTGGGTCTTATTAAGGTTTGATATGCTCGTTCTTTTATTGTTTGTGATTGTACTTTTAGATTTCTTCTGATAAAACATAATGATTTGTTTGCTTTGGCGGCAGTTTGTTGGATGTGGGTGTTCCATTTTAGGTCTGTTGAGATTGTGACACCTAGATATTTTGCGTGTTGAACAGATTCTAATATATGGCCATGCATGTTATAGTAAAAGTGGATTGGATTTCTCTTGGTTGTTATATTCATGATGTTACACTTGTCTGGGTGAAATGACATGAGCCAGTCTTGTTCCCATTTTATGGCAGCTTCGAGATCTTTTTGGAGCTTGAGGCAATCGCTTTGTGATTTGATTTGTCGATAGATCATACTGTCATCTGCAAAAAGTCGGATACGGCTATGTTTGATGTATTCAGGGAGGTCGTTAATGTAGATTAGAAAAAGTATTGGGCCAAGAACTGTACCCTGTGGGACACCGGATGTGACTGGTATTTTTGATGATGTCATATTTTCTAAAAGTACTGTTTGAGTTCTGTTTGAGAGAAAAGATTTAACCCAGTTTATGATTTGTTCTGATATGCCAAAGTATTTCATTTTGTACAGCAGTCTTTTGTGTGGTACCTTGTCGAAAGCTTTTGCGAAGTCCATTATTATCAAATCTGTTTGTATATTTTTGTCATTGTTTTGTGATAAATCATGTATTAAAGAAATTATTTGTGACTCACATGATCGTTTTGCCCTAAATCCATGCTGTAATTCATAAAATGTTGTTGGTTTCTAGATGTTGCATCATGTTGCTGGCAAAAATATGTTCGAATAATTTGCAAGCTATGCATGTTATGGATATAGGTCTGTAGTTACCTGGGTTGTGTTTATCTCCTTTTTTGAGAACAGGCGTGACATTTGCGTGGTTCCAGTCAGATGGTACTTTGCCTGTTTCCAATGATTTGGTGAATAATAATGTGAGGATGTCTGTACATATATCAATATTTTCTTTCAGTACTCTGCCTGCGATGGTGTCAGGACCAGTAGCTTTACTAGGGTTTATGTTTTTGATGAGTTTATAAACACCATCCCTAGAGATTTTTATGGGTTCCATTGTGGGACGAGTACTAGGACCTTTATCTGGAATGTTAGTGTTTGCTTCAGATGTAAAAGCAGACTGAAACTGTTTGTTTAGTATATTTGCTTTCTCAGATGGATTTGAGTGTAGGGTACCTTCACTTCGTAGGGGAGCTATGCCGGTGTTTTCATTTTTCTGGCTTTTTATGTAAGATTAAAGTTTTTTGGGTGTATTTTTGAAGCTTGGTTGATCTGGTTCATTTATTTCAATATCAAAAATCATGTTTTCTATATATCGCCAGTATGAGTTTCTCATTTCGTTCTGGAGCTTGGCTTTAGTTTTCTGATATTGTTCTTTATACTTGGGATTACGTTTTTTCTTTTTATATAACTTGTTTTTCTTGTTAATTAACTTTTTTAGTTGGTTATTTACCCAAGGTAATCTTGATTTGTTGCCAATGCTTTTTGTTGGAATATACTTATGGATAGTCTCTTGGACATTGGTTTTGAAGATGTTCCATAATTCGTCTAGACTCATTTTATCCTGATCTTTTTTTAGTTGTTTGTAAGTTTCAGTGAGGTCTTTTTCTATTTGATCCCATTGTGCCTTTTTGTAGTTTAACACTTTGTGAGCTTGTTGTTTATTTTGCGGCAGGGCTAGGTTTATTTCACTGTAAACTATATCATGATCACTCGCACCGATTGGTGGTAATGTTTCTACTCTATTGACAAATGATGGGTTTGTCATGCACAGCAGATCTAGTGTTGTGTCTTTTCGGGTGTTCTTGTTTATGACTTGTGTTAGGTTGTTGTCATGTAATATATCGAGGAGTTGTTGGTGTAGTGAAGCTTCAGGTTTGTTAGGTATGACTGCTGGTGTATTCCAGTCTATGTGGCCAAGGTTGAAATCGCCACTTACCCTGATGTTAGAGTTTGTTTTCTTACATAAGACTCTATTCAGTGAGATACCAAGTTGTTCTAATGATTCACCTTTATCGGATGGTGGTCGATAGTATGTGCTAAGGTAAAGTGATTTGTTGCCTTCATATGATATTTTTGCCCACACATTTTCGCAGTTTGTTTCAAGGTCTAAATCGGTACCTGCTTTTGTGATTTGTGTGGATGTCAGCTGGTTTGAGATAGCCAGTAATACTCCCCCATAGCCATCCTTTCCGTTTTTTGTATAAATGTTGTATTTAGAGGATGGGATGTATTCATATGGAGAGATGTCATTTGAGAGCCATGTCTCGGTACCAAATATTATGCTGGGTTTACAAGATTCAATGATAAGTTCTACTTCAGGTTTTTTGTTCTTTATCGACTGAAAATTTATTGTAAGCACTCTTAGTGGTTCAGAGTTTTTTGACGTGTGGGAGTCCTTTTTATTTTTACCTTGCTTTTTCTTGGTTGTCGATGATGACTGTGTTTGATTTATCTGGATTGGTGATGATGTGTATGTTGGTAATCCAATATTATCAGTGCTTTCATTTTCAGAATCATTGCTTATTTCTAATTCTGAGTAGGTATTCGATAATTCAGGTATGGTACTATTGAAAAAAAGTTGTGGAGAAGTTTGGCATACCACAGTTTATACAGTTCCATGAGAGATTGCTTTTATCTAGTATTTTATACATTTTCTCGTCGATACCTTGGCAATTTATGTGGTACCACTAATCACAACTGTCACAACATACCGCTTTTTGTTTCCAAGTGCAAGCTTTGTTACAGGATCCACAGGGGTATTTAGGTGGACCAGGGTTTGGCTCAGGTGCATATGAATTTGTTAGGAGAATGCTACATAGGTATGTCAATACCAGTCTATCATATTTGATAGTTTTGGTTTTTCTTGTCAGCACCATCATGGATGTTGCGGAGATGCTTGACTTGTACGTATCTTGGTTTGCAATTGTTACTGACCAAGACTTATCTGGTGCCTCTTTATTTTCTTTGATGTTTTTATTTTGACCTACAGTTTTGCAGTTGACAATAAAATCTAACTGGACACAATTTGCCAAAAATAGTGTGAGAATGGTGGTTGTGAGTACTGTTTTTATCGTGTTCATGGTGTATGAGACAGTAGTAATAGAATGGAAAATAGCAGGTAGTTAATACAGATAGACTTACAATTAGATCTTCGTCCCTTGGGCGACACAAGGGTACAAGGTAACTGTCTCGATTTGGCCTTGTTGTTTTGATAGAATTGTAAGATTTGTTTACTTCTGGTTATCAGATTTGGCGGCGATAATTTTCAGTTTGAAAAATATTACAAATATCGGATTTAGGTTTTTTCTATGATTACAATGAAAGAGAATATGTGTGGTAGTGTCAATACAAGATGTCTACAAAGTATTGCTTCTAAATGTTCAGTATATCAAACAAATTTCAACTTTTTTGATCAAACCAAAATCTTGTCAACTTCCTGTTCCAGGCATGCGTTTTTTCTATGATTACAATGAAAGAGAATATGTGTGGTAGTGTCAATACAAGGGATCTCCTGTACTTGGCGATCACAATACTGGTATACTAGTATTGTGCACAATACTGGTATAAAAAAATATTCCAGTATTGTTAAATTAGTTATTTTTTGGGAGTATTGTATATATTAACAATACTAGAATACGATATTGGAATAAATTGATAACAATGTGTCAAGTTGTCAATGTGTATTGTAGGACAGGAAATGGCAACATGAATTGACACTTTTTCAAAAGCAAAAAAAACACAAAAAAACATTATCTTATTTTTTTATTGATTTAAGCACTATTCACTATTTCATTACAGTGTTCCAGCTAGGATTTCAAAAGGGCAGGGTGCTGGTCCTGAAAAAGGGCTCTTTAGTGCGCTGTTGGATTTTCAAAAAAGGCATTTTTTAGGGACACTGTAAAATCAAATAAAGTATACAATGAAATATTGACTTTTATTATTTATACATGAGCAAATAGGTCAGTTTATTCAACAAATCAACCTAGATATAATTCTATCTTTCTGTCATTAACTCTAAAAAAACTTGGCAACTACTGTATCTGACACATGCTCATAACATTGTTTGTTGCAATTTAGTTTGACATGTAAAATATTGTTCATTGTGACCTGTTTCATGTGATTTATGTGATCACACTTTACCAATTTGACCTGTGAAAATACCATTTCTACTTCTGCTGTACTCAGAGGTAACACAGCAGCTGTACTCATTAAGTGTATGCTATTATTGGGGTACAGTGCTGATAAACCAAGCTTTTCATTTAATAAAAGCTTAAGGCATGCCATGATGCTCCTTTCATGACATTCCTCTATTTTTATCACTTGTTTAATTTTCAGATGAATTTGAAAGTTCAACATTTTAAAATTGGATTAAATAATTTTTTTGATGAAAATACAAGGATGTTACGGGAGGACAGACGGACGAACGGAAGGTAGCGTTACTACATGTATATCCCTTCGCAACTTCGTTGGCGATGGGATAAAAACTACCCCCCCCCCACACACACACAAAATAAAAACCTCTACAAACTATCAGTTGTAAATGGCAACCCCTTACAACAATTACAGCAGCATCAATTATGGCAATAGACGATGTAAGTGGTTTTTTTTCTTCTTCAAATTTACAATAAAAACAATGATGCCTGTGATATGGCAGTTAAAGGCACTCACTAAAAACTATAAATATCATACTTCTACACAACATTTATACTTATATAACAAGTGCCATTCTATAAAGAATTATGAGAGACTATATAAATTTCAATAAATTAAAACTTTAAATCACGTCTAAAAAACATTTCAGTTCTGTAAAAACTTAACTATCAATCAAGAATATAAAAAACTATTTCTTCTACCTTAAATATTAAAAAGAAACCATCATAAAGAAAGATAATTAAAAAGTTGGCATGCGGTGAAATATTTCTCCAATTACGAATTATACCTCAAAAAACGGCATTGTCATAATTTGGTCTTAATTTATGGTACAAGGATGTGCTTTACAAAGTTTTGACCTTTTTATCTAAGACATCAGCATATCTGGCATGCATTCAGGATATATACAATGAAAGATGAACACAGGATTTACACAGACATCGTGTTCTTTGTATTTGATCTCGATCTTCTTTATTAGGTTTAAATAAAATACCTTGTCTTTTGTATGAACAATTATTTAATATACACGACTATATGGTTTAAAAGGAATATATTACTTGGCTATTTTAAGCTTGTCTTATTATTTGTTATGTTAATTTGTCAAGTACGCACATGTGTTTACCAAGAAGCTAATTGTATTGATTGATCAATTAAAAAGTAATATTTTTTTCTATTAGAATTACCATGCAGAGTCAGTGTGTTTTAAATCGGTCATCCAATCAGGATGCTCATTATTCTTGTCCAAGATAAAAATACATCGCTAAAGTAAATTTACCTGTGGTTTCAGAGTAGAAGATTTTTAGAAATCTAACATAAAATTTCCCCACTTCAACTCGTAAATTTACATAGAAATCGGAGATATTTCGTCATAAAACTTCACACATGGTTTTGTCTATCATATTTCTTGAAGACAAACATAAAATTTTATTGCATTTATTCATATTGTATGAGTATCAACAGTTTTTTCAACACCGTATCTGTTTCTCGATACAGCCACAACTTCAACTCGTAAATTTACATAGAAATCGGAGATATTTCGTCATAAAACTTCACACATGGTTTTGTCTATCATATTTCTTGAAGACAAACATAACATTTTATAGCATTTATCAATATTTTATGAATATCAACAGTTTTTTCAACACTGTATCTGTTTCTCGATACAGCCGCCCGATTACAGTGACCCGTGACCCAGATTAGCAGATCTCAGCAGTTTTTTCTGAATAAGGTTGTTTAATTAATTTGCTAATATAATGATTATATAAGTATTGGGATAACATATTTGCAAGTTTTCAATAATAATGTTAATTATTCAAATGTTCATACACAGCTGTTGTTATCAGGCAAATTCTCAAATCTTCAATGGTTTTGTTTTTAAAAAACGGTATGTTGGCGTAGGACATCCACAGTTTCTTGAGAATTGCTGATATTTTGCTGTAGTTGTTGTTTGGTCATTCTCATAATATTATGTAAAGAATTTTTGATTGAGATAGCCGTCTCTATATTTGGATCATCAGCGATGTCATCCTCATTGTTGTCTTGTGTATTTGCAAGTAATCTCTTCCGATACTGGTACTCTGTTTCGTCATCTTGCCGTTTCCGTTTTACAGCATGTCCAGTAGGTTGCTGTGATGGCACATGGACGGCTTGAAAATGGTAACCAGACCGACACATCCGCTAAAGATGGTTTTGGATGGCGCTGTGCCAACCAAAGATGTCCGAAACGCCGTACATACCGTACCATTCGTGCTGGATCATTTTTCGAAAGGTCTCGCATCACCTTAGATAAATGGTTATACGTCACATACCTATGGAGTCAAGGAACAAAAGTTAATTCCGTAGAAAGACAAGTACAGATTGACGAGAAGACCATAATACAGATGTTTCAATACTTGAGAGATGTCTGCTCCACTAAACTACTATCAACTCCAGTTGAATTAGGTGGACCAGGTGTGATTGTCCAAATTGATGAAAGTCTTTTTAATCACAAATCAAAATACAACAGAGGGCGACGGGCCAGCAAAGAGCAGTGGGTTTTCGGTTTAGCAGATACATCCAGCAAGCCTGCCATTACTACATGGAAACTGTTGACAAAACAGATGCCGCAACTCTTTTACCTATTATACAACGTGTTGTAAAATCAGGGACAATCATCCATTCAGATCAGTGGAAAGCGTACCATAACATCAGCTCACGACTGCAGCTTAGCCATGGCACAGTTAATCATTCGCTCAACTTCGTGGACCCTGCAACTGGCATACATACTCAAGCAATCGAGTCGTACTGGGCTAAAGCCAAACAGAAGTTTAAAGAGATGAAAGATGTGTCATCACATCTACTACCCAGTTACCTAGATGAAAGAATGTGGAGAGACAGATGGGGTACCACAGGTGACAATGCATTTACAAACATTCTCATACATATTTCAGAACAATATCCTGTGTAAAAGTGATATTTATTATGGACATGATAGACTCTTTATAATTCTAGTGCTAGTACATTATATTGTGAATGTGATGTTATTATTCATAAATCATGTTGTTCATCAAAGATTATTAAAAATTTGATGCCATCTACAAAAATGTATGATCATCTATAAAATAAATAAAATGTAAATTATGACATGTTGTTTTATCAATTATTATATATCCTGGTATTGCATATTTTTATTTACGAACAGTATTGTTAACAATACTGGAATATGATTTTATACCAGTATTGTATTTTTTTTGTAAAAAAATTACAATACTGGAATAATTTTTTATACCAGTATTGTCAACAATACTGGTATACCAGTATTGTGATCGCCAAGTACAGGAGATCCAATACAAGATGTCTACAAAGTATTGCTTCTAAATGTTCAGTATATCAAAAAAATGTCAACTTTTTTTATCAAACCAAAATCTTGTCAACTTCCTGTTCCAGGCATGCGCAGTATCTTAATTTTATTTTACCTGCACACCTTAAAAAAACTAGAATACTATAATAACAAAATAAATCATGAAATTCTATGAAATCGGCACTGTATGGCTAGAGGTTCAGATAATTTTTTTTCGTTAAGTTAATAATAACCGAGATATCAAAGGGCGTGGCTATCCTTTTAAGTAAACATTTTGCTTTTGATATTAATTTTAATTTTTCTGACAAGACTGGTAGACTATTAACATGTGAGATAAACACAGAAAATGCAGTGTTTCATATTTTTAATATATATGCTCCAAATCTATCCAGTGATAGAAAACAATTTTTCGATTCTTTTCAAAACATTTCTTACAACCATGAAGATGATAGTATCTATCATTACAATATTGTTTTGGGAGATTTTAATCGTATTCTCGATAAAAAGATTAATAGATATCCCAATAGACGGACGGACGACATAGGCAAAATAGAACTACAAAATCTTATTACTAGGTATGATTTATATGATGCATGGAGAAAGCTTAACCCAAATAAAAAACGATATTCTTTTCAAAGAGGGAATTCAAAATCACGTATTGATTTTATTTTATGTTCAAATGGTTTATGTAGTAAATAAAGGTAATAACAAAATTACCAATATAAAACACTTTCCATTCAGCGATCACGACTTAGTATCCACTAAATTAAAATTAGATGATATTGAGAGGGGCCCGGGAATTTGGGCAATGAATTTTAACACTATAACTAGTGAACTATTTACAAAAGCATTTAATACTTGGTGGGGTATATGGAAGAACGAGATAGAAAGATTCCGAAATATTCAAGAATGGTGGGATGTTACAAAGACTAAAATTAAATATTTGACAATGCAAATAAGTAAGCAATTAAAAAAAGGTCAAAATAAAAAAGACATAGAAAAATTTGAGAAACAGTTAGAAGATCTTAAATCTAGTACAGATGACGGCGATATCATCAAAGGTAAGATACTAGAATTAGAAAATTTAATTAAGAAATATTATACACAAAAAGCGGAAGCCGCAAAAATTCGTTCAAGAATAAAATGGGCGGAAGAAGGGGAAAGGTCAACTCGATATTTCTTTGAACTTGAAAAAAAACAGGGAGAAAATAAAATGTGGAATCGAATTAAAAACACAAAATAAATATGATATAGATTCAATAATTGACGAACAGATAAAATTTTACTCCAAGCTATTTACAACTGAGGGATGGGATGAAAACAGTGCTAATAAATTAACGCAACATATTGAAAGTAAGTTAAATGGGGATGAAAAAGAAACTCTCGAATTGGATGTAAGCATAGAAGAAATTAAAAATGTTTTAAAAATTTTGAAACCAAATAAATCACCCGGAGAGGATGGAATAATTTCTGAGTTTTATATAACTCACTGGGAACAAATCAAAGACGAATTCTTTCTGCTTGTAAATGATACTTTCGAAAAAAAAGAACTAACTCCTTCACAATATAAGGGGGTTCTTACTCTATTACATAAAAGTGGGGAGCGGGAAGATATACGAAACTGGAGACCACTGACTCTATTAAACAGTGACTACAAAATAATTGCAAAAATTCTTGCAGAAAGATTAAAAGTTGTTTTACCAAAATTAATACATTCGGACCAGAAGGGATTTATAAAAGGTCGTAATATCAGTGAAGCTAACCGTCTAATACAAGATGTAATAGAATATACTGATCGTGAAGATGATGACGGTATCATAATATTTTTAGATCAACAAAAGGCCTTCGACCGGGTAGAATGGGGATGGGTGGATCATGTATTAAGCAAATTTAACTTTGGTGAACAATTTAGGGAGTGGGTTCAAATGTTATTCAAATATGCACAAACTTGTATCAAGACCAATGGTTTTGTGTCTAAATATTTCAATATTTCAAGGTCCTGTAGACAAGGGTGTCCAATAGCGCCTCTTGTTTACATACTACAGGCCGAACCTGTAGCCTGTGCTATAAGGGGGGATAGTGAAATACAAGGAATCAAATTACCTGGGGGGAAAGATGGGGAATATATCGAGACTAAGCTCTGCATGTTTGCAGATGACACTCAGCTATTTAATAAAAATGATGAATCTGTCAAAAAATCTTTTGATATTTTAACTATATATGAAAAAGCCTCTGGTTCAAAAGTCAATTATGAAAAGACAAAAGGTATGTATATTGGATCGGCTAAAAATAACAGACCCAAGTTTACAAAAATAGTTTGGACAAAGGATAATGTTAAAACTCTTGGCATTCATCATGGGTATAATATACAAAATGATGAGATATGGAAATCAATAATACGTTTGGAAAAGTAGAAACTTGACATATACAGGAAAAACGTTAATAGTGAAAAATCTATTGATCTCTCTTTGTGGTTACGAAATTGAAATGCGGGGAATACCAGAAAAATACGTAAAAGAAATAACAACTTTGGTATGGGGTTTTATCTGGGGAGGGGGTATTAATCAAATAGATAGGAAAGTTTGCTGCTTGGGAGTAGAAAATGGAGGCATGGGTATGATTAACATACAAGAGTTTATTGACAGCAAAAGAATTAAGCTTCTATACCGAATTTTACATGAACCATTAGAAAGTTGGAATGCAATTGGTAAGTATTGGCTCCGTAAGTTAGATATCAAGTTTAATGAAAAATATTTTGTATGTAAGTGCTCTAATGTATCAACTCTAAATTTAAATATGATACCAATTTTTTACAAAATATGTATCCAATCATGGTCAAAATTACAGGAACTTATTCAATTGTGTAATAATGACATTGATTCCATTCTAAAAACCAGAATATTTTGTAACTCTTCAATAACTTTTAAAAACAAACCATTAGGGTTTACCTCGTTTCTGCAAAGTAACTTACGAACTATAAACGATATTTGGGATTCAAATAATACAAATTTTAAAAGTTGTCATGATATATACAATTTATTAATAGATAGGAGGAACTGTATTTCAGAGTTTTCTAAGATAAAAAAAGCAATCCCCGAAAAGTTCATAAAAGTCTTAAAAGGTGAAACTACAATAGTACCAGAACGTAGAGTTACCTTAAATATCAACGATAAGCTACAATTTTTAAATGAGTCAAATACAACTATGTCACCTGATAAATTGAAAATAAAAGTAATTCAGGGAATCTTTAAACAAAATATAAAACCAAAATGTCAGATTAAGTGGGAAGAACAGTACGGGGGTAATATTGATTGGACACAAATTTGGACAAAATTAAAGAAAATCAAAGTTACTAATAAGGTCAAAGAATTCCAGTGGAAATGTCTCCATAATATAAATTATACAGAACATAGATTGAAAAAAATGAATTTGTCAAACGGAAGATGCCATCTCTGCCAAATAAGAGACAACGATGAAACGATGCAGCATCTATTTTTTAAATGTCCTTCTGTGAACAAAATTATAAAAGAAATAGAAGCAATATTTAACAGATCTGGATTAATAGCTAATATAGAAATCAAGGAATTAAATATAATGTTAGGGCTATATGGGGGTGAGGATTTAGACGTCATTTTTAATACCGTAATATTTATCTCAAAGTGGGAAATATGGAAAATACGTAATAAGGTGAAATATAACCAATCCCGAATTGGAGATCAAACAATTTTCAACACTTGGAAAAGTAATTTTAAAAAACATTTACAATGCACATTACAAACTTCGCATATTAATGAAAATGATAAAAACAAATTAGAACTTTTTCGGAATAACATATGAGTATTTATTATTTATGAACATAAAGTTAATGCATGGTAATAATTGTATCGTCTAATTGTGTATATTATAATGAAATGTAAAAACAAATCAATATGAAATATGTTTAAGTGGACTTTTTATTTTTATTTTCACTTGCTACCCCTGGACAAGTGAGAATTATGTAAAACAGGGACCCTTAATGTTCACTCCTGGGCCATTAAGGTTATTGTAAACAGGAGATTTTGAATAAACTATATTATAATGAAAAAAAAAAAAAAAAAAAAAAAAAAAAATACCCGAGATACAACATCTTATAGTGGGGGAAAACAGACAACACAATGGCCAAAAGAAATGTACTATCGGGGAATCATATAATGCCCGCATATGATTCCTAAGCTATATCTAGTAACTGATGTCTAGTCTTGAAGGCACAACATTTTATTCGAACTCTCAGTTAACAGTGACCTAACCATTAGTAAATACTGTTGTGCTTTTTATCAAAATCCATTGCTTAATCATACCTATCTAGTAAATGAAAATTGAACCTATTCCTATATAATTAGCAACGGTGCTTAAGGGTAACACGGAGGCAACAATGACATATCAAGGACAAAATCAGGCATTATCCAATACAAAATATCATTAATGTACTATCGTGACTATACCATTTATTATATTCAAGATCTTGACGTATACCCATAAGTTAACCAAAACCTAGGGTGCATGGTCGTATGGACCTGCAGATCGATGGACAAGGGTACATACTTGTACTTCTTTGTGATAATGGTAATCAAAAATAATAATGCTTATCGAAAAAATCCAATGTCATAGGTGCATTATATTCTTCAGTAGAAGCTTCACTTCATTGACATCATCAATTAACTTTTAGTGTCGGTGAGATTTGCACTCCAGTCATTACGAAAGTCAATATCCATATGACGAGCACATCACAGTAACCACACAACAATCTCTGGTCACAATAAGGCAACATTTAGGAAGTCTTATATATTACCCTTTCTAACGTTTTTTTTTCTTTTTTTTCTGAACTTTATAGTTTCTCCTTTTTCTGCTTTTGAATGTACATGTATAATATGCTATTAAGATTTGAAAAAAAAAATATTCTGCCATATACGAACCCGATATGTTTACCGTAAATATATATTTCTTTATGAGAATAAGTCGTGTTCTTTGTTTTTTTAAACACTTTTAAAGGTTTAATTTGTATAAAAGTGATCAATTTCAGTTCATTATATCAGATTTTTTCAGTCGGCACTAAACAAGGCAATGATAGCAATGTTAACCTTTATTATACGATCCGTTTTCCTTACTTTATTTCTCTAACGTTATTTCTTTTTTTATTTTTGTAATTAAAAGTTGTATAGAATTGGTATGTGTTGCATCTCTGCTAAGCACACGACAGTAAAGCATTATAACAAAAA
Organism: Bathymodiolus brooksi; assembly: GCA_963680875.1. Classification (NCBI taxonomy): domain Eukaryota; kingdom Metazoa; phylum Mollusca; class Bivalvia; order Mytilida; family Modiolidae; genus Bathymodiolus; species Bathymodiolus brooksi. The sequence goes on from OY804575.1 coordinate 65,285,481, forward strand.
CTGGTTGGCTCGGAATCATGATAATGTGTGAATCCCCATGTCTATCCGTGGAGCATTGAGATGGCACTAAAAATTCCAACTAAGTGTGTTAGTCTAGAACAAACCAGACAGCACCATTTTGATATAAACTTAACTTGCTCACGCCATGGTATAGCTGAAGAATTGTTCACTTGGCGGTAAGCAACGATCACTTTTACTAATGATTAAGAATTTGTACTAGAATTTTATCAGCTATTTTTCTATCTTACTATGCTACCCAACATTTCACAATTTAAAGAAATGGGGAATGTATAGTGTCAATAGATTCATACATGGTATACATGGTGGTCTAAAATACCTGAAATATTTTATTAAAATAGAAAAGACAACCATACATTTCTTATCCTCTACAAAAAAAGAAGAATATATATGTAAAAAGTGAAACTGTTCTTGATGTTTTTTGGAACAAAACCGGGTCATCATGCTGTAACATCATTCACGAAACCGGGTCCTGCCATTTTGACATGACCCATTTCTTTCGCCCCGTGCTTACTTATATCAATAATTAAAAGCACGAAGTGACGATTCTTGTCATCTTTATTCATCAATCGTTCCTTCAATACATTTCGTTCCATTCAATGTGAGCAATTCAAAGAGAAACTGAGCGAAATTCGGGGTTGGGGTCAAGCTGATCGTCATTTTGCGGCACATTATCGCTTATTTCTCACAGGTACTTGTGGACAGGACACAGCATCCCCCCTTTTTACACCCTACCCCCTTTTTCATTTTTTCCCCTTCATTTCCATGGCTTAGAAATATGTATAACAGCTATACTATGCCGTTTTCTGATTGCATAAGTCGACTGATATGTATATAGAGATGCCGTTTTCTGATTGCATCAGTCGACTGATATGAAATGAAAAAAAAAAATGAAAAAAAAATGAAAAAGGGGGGTAGGGTGTAAAAAGGGGGGATGATGTGTCCTGTCCACAAGTACCTGTGTTATTTCTCAATTAATATACGATGACATAGCCCGGCAAAATGTTTCATCTGACAGCAGGAAATGGCTAATAAAGCATTTATTTCCCCGAAGTTCATGCAAAAAGCAAATAAATAAACAGAATTCTTACCTTCTTCTTGCCTTCTTACAGTCCGGCTCCGTTCCGGAATTAGATATGCACGAGTCCAAACATTTTTTGCCGGGTCAGTTTGTACACAGTGAAGAAATTATCGTTTCATGTTTACAGTGATGGATGACGTCATTTTCTAGTGTGCATTTCGTCTGCTTCGGAGAGGAAAGAAACATGAATAAATGTGCATCCACTTCTTGGTCATCCTGTCTCTGAAAACTTTGTGAGCTGGTGTCAAACTTTGAAGAACATCTCCGCATCGTTTTTATGTATACAGGAAATCTATTTCATCTCCACGATCTCGCAATTTGAAAGTGATTAAAAAAATGTGTACATTTGAAGTGCATTTAAGATGTCTGGACAACTGATTTTGTCAGGTAAGCCTTTTAACACATTTTCCATGGCAAGGTTAAAAAATATTGCAATTGCGTCTGATCCTCAGTCCCCTTTCCAATACCACCAAGGATCCTACCATATAAATCCTTGCTACCACGCATGGCAAGCATTTTTTTCTCTCGAGTCTCGCAATTCCCCTCCCCCCACCCATGGCCATGATCTGTGATTGGAACACAGGGCCTTGTCACTATCCAGGTAAATATACTATCAATGTATAAACATATGTTTATAAGCTCGCTTCGTTAAGCGAGCTATTTATGACTGAAACATGGTAAAATTAAATCAATAAAGGAATAATGACGAATACCATTTACTTTGACTAAAACAGAAATCCTTATCATCCATACACTATGCCTATGGAAAAGTTTCACCACATCCGGGTTATCCATACCACTATGGCTATGAAAAAGCTTCAACACATCCGGGACATTCCGGGTCACTGCTTTTCGCGACACCCTCTAGAACTTATGAAAGATGCGGTATACGAAAGGTATCGAATACCGGAATCGCTGTTGCCTATATTGTTTCCTTGTGAAATAAACATAAAATTTAATTCAACATTCTTCTTCTTTGACGAAAATATACAAATTATTTGTTTGAAATGAATATTTAAAGAATTTTGTCTGTAAATTGAAACCGATAATTATCGAATCCTACACGGAAAGTAACGAGTCGCTAAAAATAACACGATTGCGCAAACCCGATCGTCTGCTCTGGATTATTGCTAAAGCAAACGCAAGCTTATATTTATATTCGCATCAGGTATTGATAAAATACACAATTGCCCAAAATGTCTCAAAGAAAAACACTTTCAAAAGTTCCGTTGACCCCCCCAATTTACAACAAATGGTCCAAAGTCCAATCGGAATAAAATCCAGGTGTTAAGCGGCCTTCCTGTTTGGATTATTTCATGGCGTCTCATTGACATTGGCGATACCACTTCATTTTTAACCTTTTCGAAGTTCTATTCAACTATATAATTTTATTCTACATTTACACATGGATCCTGGTGGTAAAATCTACACTATTGATGAGTTTAGATGTTGGAAAGTCGAGAATCTTGACGATCAGAGGTCTGACGAAAACAAGAACGAAGGGGGAGGGTACCGGGTCGTTTCGCCCCAGAAAGTGAGTCGATTCGCCCCACTTAATCGCTATTATATAATAATAGATGAAGTCTTTTTCGACAATTTGTTGGTAATTATTTATTTATTAGTTGTATACAAGAAATAATAATAACAACTGATATGTGTCGTATGTCAACAACTAATTTGAAGCCATGCAGAACAAACAATACATATAAATTTATTACTGTATTGTTCAAAGAAATTTTACAAATTTAAGCAGGTGTCAAACAATTTACTTTATAATGATTTTATTGTCAATATATATATACAATTGGATTGGGAACAAGTTTTTACAACTTACTAGTCCCTCTCCATACAAATACAGTAATAGCATAAACAAATCAAATGACAGCAAATGTGCAGGCTATATCAATAATTAGTAAATTAAGCAAAATCATGTCAAACTAAGCATACATATTAAATATTGTTTTAATATTTAACAGAAAAAAAGGAGGGGGGTGGTAAAACTAATAAATTGTGTTGAGATAATATCACGGTTGGGGATAATTAACACAGGCACTTGTTTCATTAAAAAAATATATGCCCCGGCCTCTTCCTTACTTCAAGGTAAACATCTGCACTTTACCCCTTCCCCACTTCGCCTCAATATTTTTCGCTTATTTGTGATCCTTTCGCTGACCCAATTATATCGTTACAATCCCGAGATATTTCTCTTTTCGACTGCCACATTTAAATATAAATACCGGGCCCCCTTCAGACGAATTGAACCAGAATATTCAGCGAAAGTCGCATTTTCTATTTTTCAGTCACTGAAACGGATACAGTCACTTCCGGTCCATTCTAAATTGATTTAGAAACTAAAAAAAAAAAGTGTTTTAAAAATCAAATGTCAGTAATTTGGAGTTGAACATATTTTTATAATCTGCATTGGAACAATTATCTGTATTTTAAAGGCTTACTTTACATTTGAGAGATGATCATGATGGCATTGTTACACATGGCCGGTCTAGAGAATTCCGAATGCATATGAAAAATCCAGCGCAAACCAGAAGTGGTTGTATCCGTTTCAATGTCTTGAGTTTTCACCAAGCCACTTTCGCTGAATACTCTTGTCCAATTCGTCTGAGGGGGTCCTGGTAGGTATATTTAAATGTGGCAGTCGAAAAGAGAAATATCTCGGGAGTGTAACGATATAATTGGGTCAGCGAAAGGATCACAAATATGCGAAAAATATTGTGGGGAAGGGGTAAAGGGCAGATGTTTACCTTGAAGTAAGGAAGAGGAGGGGGCATATATTTTTTGAATGAAACAAGTGCCTGTGATAATTAATTATTAAATCTACAAGTTTGTCGAATAAATTTTTGCACTGATTTGAACAATAAAGTATTCAATTCTTCACTAATTTCATTACATCCAAAGAGTATATATTCTATAGAGATGGGAACAATGTTATTAAAATAGTTAAACAGAGAAGTTCTATCGTGTTGATAAAGTGGACATTCAAGAAAAAAATGAATAGCATCCTCAAATAAATGACCACATACACAACGTGGATCATTCTTCAAATTTACTCTATAAATCGGCATTAAGGCCACTACATCTATGTCTTAGCTTAGTATGTATTATGTTAATTTTCCTATCGCCAATATTGTCAAATGAAGCCACCGGAATTTGGACAGCCTGAATTGTCAAACAATGAAAGTGAAGCCATACATAATATTAAACACGTCAAGAAAGCATGTTAATTATGAGGAAGACAAAAATAAAGTACCCATGAACAAGCCTTACAACAATCAAAATACCAATATTTGCAATGCTATTTTCCGTATTTCATTTTTTAAAGCACTATTACAATGGTATTTTCCATATTTCATTTTTTAAAGCACTATTACAATGGTATTTTCCATATTTCATTTTTTAAAGCACTATTAATAAATGAAGGCGAAACGACCCGGGGCAAACGGGAATAGGGGAAAAACGACTCGCGGGGCGAAACGACCCGGAATCAGGGAGAGCTGACGCCAACGGCATTCAGGCTTGTGTTGTCGGCAGGTAAGTTAAAGTTGCCTTTGGTGCCATCACAAGATTATGTTTTATAAGATAACAAGAGGTGCTACGACAAAATTTTGAGTGACTGGAATTTCAGACTCTGTTCATTGGGCTTCAAATGTATTCTGGTAGGCTTGATGAACATGATTGATGGTATGCAATTTTGGACACCAATTGTTTTTTACAGACATAAAACAGTTCTGATTAGCCCATGGTTATGTTGCATTGACAAATGACATGCTGAAAGCCTATAAGGTTGCCCAGGTCTGAATATTTTTAAGTGGGTGGTTGCAGGAGGCATATTTCCTAAAGACGAAGTCGAACAACAACAACTTATGTATTTTAAGAACAAAGTGTTCATCATCACAGACACTGGATGACGACCCCCACAATGTATAGATATTGCACCAAAGAAGATGATGGTTTAACAGAAGGAGCTTATTGTTCTTGCACTGCAGGGTATGAAATTTATGCATGTTTTTTTTTATTCTCTATATCGTGTCTATGCAGTGCCAATTCAGGACCATTAGATAATAACACTTAACAGAAGGGATTGCAACCAATCTTGGCTGAAATGTTCCTAACAAATTCATGACAAAATGTTGTAGTTACTATGGTGTCAATGAATCAGTACATTTCAATAATGTTTGAGAGATGTCAGTTCAAATCTCTCTGGAAGCTAATGATCTGCATACATATTAGGTTTGTCAACTACTAACAATTACAATACATGTATATACAATGTAGCTTCTATAGTACAAGGTAGTACGTTTCAATAATGTTGAAAAGATGTCAGTTCAAATCTGACTGGAAGCTAATCTATCATAGTATGGGTTTATTTTAATATATGCCTGATCATGTTGACTGCATTAACTAACTTGGACACAAGTCCCTAGCTTAATGAAAGTTTTGAAGAACTACTCCTTTTTCAGTGCGACCGCAAAAATGTTGTGTAATAGTTAGCATGCTCACCTAGAATGTGGTAGATCCATGGGTTCTAGCCCCTGTCTAGTCAAACCAAAGATTATAATATTGGTAAGAATGCAGCATTAAGGAGTAAGAACAAAAACTGGTCGAGTCAGAATAATATTTCCGAGTGGAACGACATATCTGTTGTTTCAATGAACTACATTTTGTAGCACTCTAAAAATCCAACTAAGGGTGTTGGTCTTTTCATTTTTTGTATCTAAATGTGTTTCCTGTTGCTCATGCTTAAATAGTTTACACATCACATGTTATAGTTCATGTTTCTTGTTTAAAAATTCTATGAATAGAATGTTTTTGTCCCCCATATGAGTTGTTTTTCATGTAACATTATTGAATATTTTGGGCTTTGTTCATTTACCTGAGAAAGTCTTAGACAAATATTTTGAAATTAAAGGAGTTTTGAACCTTATTACATGTAGTATGGGGGTTTTTTGGGAGGGGGTGGGGTGGAACTTTTGTCAGATTTTATAACTTCTCAATTCAATAACTAAAGGATAGAGAAATTTGCATAGTGTCCTCCAATATTAACTTTTTGATGTTAAAAGCAATATAATTTTTCAATCATTAACTTAAGACTTAATCAGGATGAGGGGAATGTGTTTTATTACCCATTCTTCAATGTTCCAGTTCATAGTTTTGTTATTTTACAACATTGTTATTATACATGTACATATAGCTGACCTTTTAATAATGTTTTGTTTTTGCAATAAATATTTTCTTGTTAATGAATATTTGTTTAATTTTTGTGCTCTATAATTTACAAAAGTTATCGAGTTGAATCATTTACAAAGTACATGTGCATGTACATATTTTGCCCAACCAAGACTGACTTTTTCCATACTAATCCTTATATGTTATTATTGGTCTCCTAACATTGGCATCAACAAGAAAAGAATGGAGTGCTTCACGAACAGAAACCACACCATAATAATGTGCTTGACATACATGTAGGAATGGAACATGACTGTTAATGTATAGCCCTGTATCAGGGCATACTATTTAACCCCTGTCTGTCCCTCCCTATAGTTTTGAGCTACAGTTTTTGTAATATTTTGTAGTGTTTTTAATGTACAAATACTAAAGGTGTGCATTCTTACAGGAATTTGACTTCTAAAAAATCACAAAATGATATATAGTTGAACTAAGTCATTTTTAAGTTAGTACATCTAAAGTGTCTTACACACACAGACTTTATACATTCTCTAACAAAAGGGGCACACCAGGTTTAAGTTGGGCCTTTTAAAAAGTTTTATTTGATGCTCCATAATATGATAATTTACAAATTGCATGTTTAATGTGATATAAATATGATAAGCTATAAAACCATGCAGAAGTCTAACATAATGCCAACTTTAAAGCATTAACATTACAAAGCTGGTTTTTGTACGAATACCTGCCAGTCGCTTAGGGGGAAGAAGACTTCTTTTGATTTCCCTTTTTTATAAGGACCCCCCCCCCTTTTATAGGATAGTTGGACAACAAAATATACAAGATTTAGATTAATTTTCTTCAAGTTAATCGATAAGTACCCGCTAGGATGATATATTTTATTTATTCTTGCAGGTCTAGGATGTTTTGTAAACAGTACTATTTGCGAGGTTGAGTCACAATATCCTTGGAAGTTGGAACTACTACATGTATTCTACTATAGCTGAATATTCACACGATCTCTCATTATTTTCAAGATTTACGGGATACATGTAGTCATAAATTATTTTCCAAACCAATAAATTCACGAAAACTTCCTTACTGTCACGTGTGACGATATGTGCATAACTGCCACGATGAATAAACTGCGTCACCGTGTTTACAAATGCAATGATGTCTTGTTTACGTTTTTTTACTCCGATTGACCTTTGAACCATAATGGCGGCGGCAACGTGAAATTGGTAACCGATAATTATCGAATCCTACACGGAAAGTAACGAGTCGCTAAAAATAACACGATTGCGCAACCCGATCGTCTGCTCTGGATTATTCCTAGAGCAAACTCAAGCTTATATTTATATTCGCTTAATTGCATCAGGTATTGATAAAATACACAATTGCCCAAAATGTCTCAAAGAAAAACACTTTCAAAACCTTATGCATATGTCAGAAACCCAGTATGGATAGAAACTGCTGCTTGATTGTTTTTTTTTTGTATATATGTCATACAGTGATACATAGAAAGTTGCAAAATGTTGTGTACATGAAAAAAAATTGATGTTAAAAAAAAAGGAGGGATGAGCAATCAGAGGCACCATAGGGTCCTGTCCACAAGTACCTGTGATCTTGAAGAGTGTCTCACTCTCAGACCCTATGCTATGTGCAACATTTACATACTCTATAATGTCTACTGCGAGTACTGGTGGTCACTAGTAAACCAAATTTCTATTTTCAGGCAAAGTTGGTAAATAATTATATGTACTACATAAGCATAAAGTTTTGCATATGTTTGCTCATCCAAGACCAAGGATATCTAATTAGCGATTAGCTTCGCGAGCTTTCCAGGCAGTGCCTGTTTCATATTACATTGATAGTATATTTACCTGGATGTTTATACATTGATAGTACATTTACCTGGATAGTGACAAGGCCCTGTTGCTGTGATTGGAATCGCCCGAATGGTTTTTTTTTTTTATTCTCGTGACCCTTCATTTAAGTCTCTTATTGATTCACCGTTATTTGTGAAATTCTCAAAAATGGCAAATTTTAATTTCCGTGAATCGTGATTTGCGTTTTTTTTTATTTTCTGAGATTCGTGACCAGAACGAGGTATTTATAAAAAAAAGGCCTATAAGACCATGGTCTTAATAAATGCGCGCGCATCTGCTATTATCGCTCTCCTCGAAGAAGATAAAAATGTCACTTCCGGAATTAGAATTTTGAATTTAAAAGCGATTTGAATAATTATTATTTGTATATTGTTGATCAAGGGTAAGCTTTTCCAGATGATGTTAAGTAACCGATCTCTAGAATTATCCTTAAGACCATGAATCACTCTACCAACCCTTAATACCTCATGGTCTTATCTCTGTAATTATGAATAAGAATAAGATCATGAATCACTCTACCCACCACTATTCACTAATACCTCATGGTTTTATGTGTCTATAATTTTCCATAAGTCCATGAATCACTCTATCCACCCCTAATTAGGCTAATACCTCATGGTCTTATCTTTCTATAATTTTCCTTAAGACCATGAATAGGGAGGTCAAACGTAGTCGCAGATAACGTTATTATTTTCTGTCGGAGTAAAAAAAAACGATTTTTCACCTTTTTCATTTCATTAGAAAAACACCTAAAATTGATTATTTCGTGAAAAAAAATATATCAGATAAAATTTGAAAACTAGAACTTTATTAATTCGGTAGTTATAAGTATTAAAAATATGATTGGGTACTACTACTGAACGTCCAAAGTGAAGTCGTTTCGAGAAAATCGGACGCCATGTTGATTTATGTGTCAACGAACAACCCATTTTCAAAAATAATTCCGGGAGCTATCCCTGGATCAATATTCTTCATGCATGGCTTAAAATTTGCAGAAAGTCTTCAATTTTACCAATCCGACTGCCAAAAATTAAAAACAATCGAAATCGTAACGTAAAATATAAAAGTTTACAAAACGGTATTTTTAAACTCGCTTACCGCACTTCCGAAAAACATTGGGGGTCAAATATCAATAATCTGGACCTTCCTCTAAAGACATGTCGCCAAGGTTTCAACGAGTAAACAGCATTAGCTCCCGGTTATCATTGGATGTTTGGGCCACATTTTCTGACTTTGCAATCAGAGTTGAGCGGGAAGAGTTATCGGACGTTGTGTGGCGCATGACCGGGATATATGTCTTCCGCCATTTTGGCCAGGACAATTTCAGAGTTGTACCAAAGAAAAATGGAATTTACTGACGTATTGTTCTACCAATTGATACAATAATTATCTAGCATTGATGTATTCAGACCACGGAGGTCAATCATGCACGGTAAGTAACAAAACTTCTTCTAAAATATAGTTTTATTCTCAAAAGAAATATCGTTTTCAACCGGATCAAATGGGGGTTAATTTTTAAAACAAAAGATGCACAAAAATCGCACAGAAACTTTACACGAACTGAATAAATATAGATCTTTGCTTCGATAAATGAAAAAGAGATGGGATTTAATTCACCATTTTATTATTTTACTCTAAAAATGGCGAAAACGGCAAGCATCAATATAAAGTTGTCAAATTCTCCCAATCTATAAATAACTTTATCCAAGCAGAGCTTTGGTGACGTAATCATGGCTGCTCGGAAATTATCGGGATTTATTAATAAAGGAGTTGTTCCGGTATTCTTTGATATTTTTAGAAAAGTGGTATCTTTTGTGAAATGTTCAAGATTTTTTTTTATTTTTGGGTTTTAAATGAAATTTGTCTACATAAAAACTTTTTATGCATTTCTCATTAAGTTCCTAGTGTATATTGTAGCAATACATAGGACAATTGTTTTTAAATAGTAACATGAATTTCCATGCAACATTTTTGAAACAATTTATTTAAATTGTTATAAAACATAATTATTATGTTTCAGTGCTATTAGGGAAGCTTTATGAAATATATGCTTAATGCATACATTACAGTATGTGAATGTATTAACATTTTGGTTATATACAATGTAATCAGTGCATGTGATATGCTAAGTTTAATCAATTACATTTTTTTCATTACACCATTACTGTGTGCAAACTTGTTTGGTATGACAGAACATTTATGATGCATGCAGCAAACATTTCTGGAATAATGCTAATTTTCATATAGAATCTATTTGCCACCAAGCATATATGCATAAAGATAATTTTTAGTCGAATAGTGCATTGTATTAAAGCTTTTTTCATTTGTACATGTATGATAAACTATTTCTGGAAAAGATAAATTATTTTTAGTTCTTTATTTTTATTCTGTATAACATATTTTAAATGTTTATTTTTATTTTACAGGTGTGATCGAGGCATCTCAGTAGATCATTAAGAGTTTTAAATCATTAAAATGCCACTTCTGAAAGTTGATGCTGTTGATTATGATTCAGTTTATCAAATATGCTGCTAATGCATAGGATCACAACACACACAATTTAAAGAAATCACAAAGATTTAATTTGGAATAAGTTGGTCATGAACTGGGACACAGCACTATTTGTAGTCGTCAAATGTAAAATTATAGTATATAGAGGAAAAGAGAGTGACATTGAGGACTGTTTGTTATAAATTAAGATTATAAATAATAGTAGAAGATAACAGTTTATTGATTTGTGACAATAAAAATGATAACTTTGAAAATTTGGGACTTTCTAATCGCATGAACTGTTTGCTTAAATCAGCTAAAATTGTCAAATTTGAGGTTTTTCCCAGACAAAAAAATGAAAATCATGTATAAAATGTGATAATTAAATGTTTAAAAGATAAAATAACTTCAAGGCTGGCTTATAAATTGTACAGAGAACATATCTGAAAATCCAAATAAGACTTTTCATGGAATATGGGGCCATAATTGAAATATTATTTTTACTAAATTTCCAGGTAGAGGGCTAATGAACCAGGACATAGTTCATACCAGTGTCAGAATTGGGGTTGCTGATAGTTTTCTCCTTGTAGTATACAGTTATAGGATCAAAATGATACCAAACACTTGAACATTTAATATTATAATATTCGACAATTATTGAAATTGTATCAATTTCGGGAATTATCTGAAATTTTGATTGAACAAAGAAAATTGACCTTTTCAATGGAAAAAATGGCAGTTTTTGCACAAACTGTAATAATAACTTCATTGATGTATGGATATTGAGGTTGTTTACCATAAAAATATCAATTTGAACATAAAAAATATAATTAATTCCCTAAAATAACTTATTTTTACACTTTACGGAGCTCAAAATATTAAGCTGCGGAGTTTATAATTCTGGCGCTACAGACTTTGAGAATTTTTTTTGCTGATAAATATAGGTGTTCCATGTTAGAGGGTTCTTTTCCCTACCAAAATCAGTATTCAGAAAAATTCCAGTACTTTTTTCAGATTTTTTATGACCAAAAACTTGATTTTTCGAATAAAATTTGACGTTAAAATTATGGAGGCCTGCGCAAAGGAAATAATATTAAAAAAAATATATATATCAATTGAATAAATGTTATTCTTGATATTTTTACCTGGAGACTGGGCACTTTGTGGACAGTGCTGCAAGTTTCAGCCTTGCAAGTTAAAGATTTTTGAAGATATTTGACCACAAACCTGGTAGTTTGAACAAGTAGACGGCTGACACATAAATTAAAAAAACTAAGTCCAAAGGCTATTTTCAATGTTTTAAATTCTGTGACATTTTTTTCATACAACACCTACAGGTGTGTATAATACCTCTTTTTGAAGCACAAGGAGGATACAGTACTATAGAAGAAAGCATGATAACCTATCAGGTAGTGAAAAAAAAATATTTTGGTCCAAAAATGTCATTTTTTTTGACATTTTTACAAAAACCAGAAAATCGACCACTTTTGGCTCACCAAAAAGGCCACAACTTTTGAACAGCTCAACCGATTTTAATAATTTTTGTACCAAAATTTCCCATTTTGTATGTACTGTCATATTAAACTATAATTGGATGATTTATTAGCATTTCAATTTTTGGCTTGACCACCCTACCATGAATCACTACCCACCCCTAATACCTCATGGTCTTATCTCGCTGGAATTTTCCTTAAGACCATGAATTATTCTACTCACCCCTGATACCTCATAGTCTTATCTTTAGAATTATCCTTAAGACCATGTATTACTGTACCAACCCCTAATACATCATGGTCTTGCCTCTCTATAATTATCCTTAAGACCATGAATCACTACACCCCTACTACCTCATGGTCTTGTCATGCTGGAATTTTCCAAAAGATTATGAATCACCCTACCCACCCCTAATACCTCATGGTCTTATCTCTTGATAATTTTTCTTAAGACCATGAATACTCTATCCACCTCTAATACCTCATGGTCTTATCTTTCTAGAATTTTCCTTAAGACCATGAATCACTACCCATCCCTAATACCTCATGGTCTTATCTCTCTATAATTATCCTTAAGACCATGAATCACTCTGCCAACCCCTAATACCTCATCGTCTTATCTGTCTATTATTATCCTTAAGACCATGAATCACGCTGTCCACCTCTAATACCTCATGATCTTATCTGTCTATAATTATCCTTAAGACCATGAATCACTCTGCCAACCCCTAATACCTCATGGTTTTATCTGTCTATAATTATCCTTAAGACCATGAATCACTTTGTCCACCCCTAATACCTCATGGTCTTATCTGTCTATAATTTTCCTTAAGACTATTAATCACTCTGCCAACCCCTAATACCTCATGGTCTTATCTGTCTATAATTATCCTTAAGACCATAAATCACTCTGTCCACCCCTAATACCTCATGGTCCTATCTGTCTAGAATTATCCTTAAGACCATGAATCACTCTGCCAACCCCTAATACCTCATGGTCTTATCTGTCTATAATTTTCCTTAAGACCATGAATCACTCTGTCAATCCCTAATACCTCATGGTCTTATCTGTCTATAATTATCCTTAAGACCATGAATCACTGCCAACCTCTAATACCTCATGGTCTTATCTGTCTATAATTTTCCTTAAGACCATGAATCACTCTGTCCACCCCTAATACCTCATGGTCTTATCTGTCTATAATTTTCCTTAAGACCATGAATCACTCTGTCCACCCCTAATACCTCATGGTCTTATCTGTCTATAATTATCCTTAAGACCATGAATCACTCTGTCAACCCCTAATACCTCATGGTCTTATCTGTCTATAATTATCCTTAAGACCATGAATCACTCTGCCAACCCCTAATACCTCATGGTCTTATCTGTCTATAATTATCCTTAAGACCATGAATCACTCTGTCCACCCCTAATACCTCATGGTCTTATCTTTCTATAATTTTCCTTAAGACCATGAATCACTACCCACCCCTAATACCTCATGGTCTTATCTGTCTATAATTATCCTTAAGACCATGAATCACTCTGCCAACCCCTAATACCTCATGGTCTTGTCTGTCTATAATTATCCTTAAGACCATGAATCACTCTGTCAACCCCTAATACCTCATGGTCTTATCTGTCTATAATTTTCCTTAAGACTATTAATCACTCTGCCAACCCCTAATACCTCATGGTCTTATCTGTCTATAATTATCCTTAAGACCATGAATCACTCTGCCAACCCCTAATACCTCATGGTCTTATCTGTCTATAAGTATCCTTAAGACCATGAATCACTCTGCCAACCCCCAATACCTCATGGTCTTATCTGTCTATAATTATCCTTAAGACCATGAATCACTCTGCCAACCCCTAATACCTCATGGTCTTATCTGTCTATAATTATCCTTAAGACCATGAATCACTCTGCCAACCCCCAATACCTCATGGTCTTATCTGTCTATAATTATCCTTAAGACCATGAATCACTCTGCCAACCCCTAATACCTCATGGTCTTATCTGTCTATAATTATCCTTAAGACCATGAATCACTCTGCCAACCTCTAATACCTCATGGTCTTATCTGTCTATAATTATCCTTAAGACCATGAATCACTCTACCAACCCCCAATACCTCATGGTCTTATCTGTCTATAATTATCCTTAAGACCATGAATCACTCTGCCAACCCCCAATACCTCATGGTCTTATCTGTCTATAATTATCCTTAAGACCATGCATCACTCTGCCCACCCCTAATACCTCATGGTCTTATCTGTCTATAATTTTCCATAAGACCATGAATCGCTCTAAGACCCCCTAATACCTCATGGTCTTATCTCTCTAGAATTATCCATGAGTCCATGAATCAATCCTCATATTTATCTTGTTACAAAGAATTTTATAATACATGTACACATGTAATGTTATTTTTATTTTTTAGATAATTTCAGGCCACCAGAAATATGCCAGAGCAAATACAAAAGAGTTGGGGAAGATTGCAGAAGAGAGTATGTTTACATTTCACACAGTTCTAAAATATTTGTACAAATGTTGTAACTTACATTTAGTACCTGAAGGAGAAATAAAACTTGTTAACATGGTTAATCATTAATGCTGATTAATGTTTTCTTCCAACTTCCAAGTACACTTTTCAACATGAGTTATCTACATGCTGAATTTTGAAATTACCTTATTTCCTCAGTCATATGGTAAGGTATTTTATTGGAAGAAAAAAAACTGTTTTTCGCTTTCTTAATAACATGCATTACATGGTCAGGGTTAACCTAGCAAAAAGTCACTATAGTATATGTTTTTTTAATCCTTGCCCGAGAAATCTTGTGTCACTCAACATGCTCAGTATGTCATGTTGAATACAAGTACAAAAAATATTTATTCAAATTTATTGCTTAAGAATAAGAGGGTGTCTGTGGAAGACCCAGGCAGTGGGTGGCACATACCAAATTTTGTTTTGAAAAAAATTTCACAAACTTGTGTTTTCTAAAAAAATGAATGTTGGTTTGTAATTTACTGCAATGGTTAGAGTGTAATAAATTACATAGAAAGCACTAAAAACTTTGAAATAAAGGGAGATAACTCTTTGATCTGTACATAATTTAGTTGTTTTGTTAGGGAACTTTGAAATCATATTCTGAGTCATCCACTTTTGATACAGAAAAATCCCTATTCTTTTTGACATACATATGAGTTCAACATTACATTGGAACAAAAAAATAGGTGGGATAAAATTTACCATGTGCCGCCCATATAGGATCTGCCTGACTACTTATAATATTTTTGTTACAGGTCTTGAAGTTCAATGAAACTTACCCAGAAGCACATATAATATGTATCGCTGTAGTAGATAACTATTACAGATCAGCAGGTAAGAATTCTTTTCATATACCAATGGCATATGGAGCCAGTTATTGAGATTTTGAATAACAATTCTTTCTTTACAATAGAGTTAAATGGTTGAATTTTTTTTTATAATGATGGCATAACATACCATTGAAAATTTCTTGTATGGTCTGAGCCGTACCAACCTTGTGACTATGTACGCCCCTGTGTAACTTAGCTTTTTTTTAATATTCAAACTTAAAAAATCAACTGAAAAAAGTTCTAATTTTTATATTTTTAGTAGTATTTTTTACTCATTGATATTATAAAATGTTTCTCTGCTATTTGACCCCGAAAAAAGTTGGTCATACTCATTGAAAATAGAACATTCTTTAACACCTATTCATAATGGTGTTTTTTTACCAGCATTTTATTTTATCATACATTTGATTAGGTAACCAGCAAATGAAAGTCCACTTTGCAGAAGCTGATGTGGTAAAAAGCAAGTACTTGGAGATAATTGAAGGACAGTCTGTCATCAATCAAAATGGTAATATATATTAAAGGCAGATTAAGTTGTGTTTACAAATTTACAATTTTATATGAATATATAAAATTGGCTTTAATAGACATGATAGATAAATGTGACCAGCCATGACATTTCAAGGTTGATGGAGGTCATGTTTGTGGAAAATAGATGCGAAAATGAACATGTCAGTAATCATAAATATTCATTGAAATTGCTAAGGAAACTAAGCATATATTTCAAACTTTTATGTTTAAGTAAAGCAATAAAAATATAAACAAGAATTATGTTTCATTATTGTTCATGAATCTGAAAACTAACCATTATCATAATAATCAAAAACATATTGAAATTTGCATTTGATTAAATCCTTTTTTCACAGAACCCAGAGAAGAGGAAGCAGCAGAAGAGGCTGAGCTTCATGACAGTGTCAAGGACTCTCTGGCCAAGCACTGCTTTGATATGGACATGAATGAGATTCGTACCATCATCACGACAGTGCTGTCGCCTCCTGACAAACCCCTAGGTTTATAGTTTAACATAGCTTAACATAAGATCAGCACATACCAAAAAATAAATTCACAAATCTAATCTAGATATAAGATGAATTTATATAGAAAGTAACGAGAAAGTGAATTTTGAGCAGTAACTTATGACACGACACTAGCTTTAACAGTTCTACACTTTTTCTGTTAGAGAAGATCTTAAGTTTATAGTTTATGGTACCAAAAATAAATTCACAAATGTTAGAGGGAAGTCAAATTAACCCTGTTAAAAAATTTATTCACTTTCATGGTTAGTGGTCAAAAGAAAGTTGTGGTAATTTAATGCAATGGTTGACACCTCTTTCAACTGAAAAAAAACCTATTTTTATTAAATATTTTTATTATTTTATCTTAAGGCACTGGACGTATGAGAGGATTTTATGATGAAGCAAATTGCCCATCATGGTGGAGGGAGACATCAGTACCTTTTGCCTCACTAAATAACCCAAGAGGTACATGTACAATATCTTTAAGCATGAACTGATTTGATTCCCTAGTTATTGATAGTGTATGAATATTACGTAGTAAAGAATGATCCTATTACGAGAAAGAAACCAGGGTTGTATATATGAGTATTTCCCACTTTTTTGCCAACCCTGAAAGAAACGGATAAGGAGAAATGTCATGAAGGCAACCACAAAAACGACACCCTATGAAAAGGATACCCAAAGGTCACTTCACAGTCTTCAACCAGGCAGGAGCCCACTATGAAGCAAAAAATGTAACTTGGATAGAAACCATTTCGATGGTTGAAGCTGTTATAATTTCAAATAGTAATTACTCTAATTTTTCGTCAGTGAAAAACTACCTGTTTCTAATTTGTATGAAAATGGTGAAAAATTAGATATTTATCTTAAAAGTTTTCATCAGTTTTGAACTGAGGTGTTCACCAAAAAAAGAAAACTGATGAAAAATTAGGATAATTACAGTTTCTCACTGGTTATTAGACTTTGACTTATCACAAATATATGAAAAGGCTCCAAAATAACTAAAGTAAGAAGGCAATATTTACATGTTTGAAATGTTAAGCTTATGGTGTGTTGATTCATATTTGGGCACTCAATAGGAAATTTGTAGTTTGCAGTAGCTTAAAATGTCTCTACTAATATTTTTACTAAATAATTCTTACTGTTAATGAGGTTTTTTATCATCTGGCTACTATATGAATAGTTTAACATGCTTTCCCTTGCATATGTATTTCAGCTGGTCAGAAGAGGGCAACCATTGAGGATGGATACCAAATAATTGAGTCTCTACAGGAATTTTGCCAGGTCTATCCACCAAGACCCACCAAAATGCCAAGTAGAAGCATTCAGTTTAGGTTTGAATTTTCAAATTAAAATCTTATTCATGATACATGTGATAGTTGAATCAGTACAAAGAGCTAAAGTTATGGATGGTTTGTGGTTACAATTAATTTTAAATAATTAAAGATCCATAACAAATGCTCCGGAGACATCACCCCATTGACAAAATTCAGGGTAAACTGTTGTGTAATACTAGAGGAAAATGAGTGGACTTCAGTGAATGGTGTGAAAAGGCTCTGCACGGTTATCTCGAATAGGCACCAAAAGGAACCCAGCTAATCCTTCAAAAGCATATTATTTATCTGATGTATGCAATATTTACCTGTTATAATGATGTTATTACTGACAAACTCAAATCCCACAGAAAATATGATGAAAATTTACAGTTCATACAATCTTTGCTAGTACAGGAAAGTTCAACTGATCAAGTTACAAGCTATGCTTTTTTGCAAAATTTTAATCCTACTGCCAATATTATTTGTAGTATTTAATTCAATAGTTGTTTTGTCTTTTTCAGATCAAGGTTCTATCGTGATGTACAAAGCTCGACCTCAAACTGCTCTACCTCAGCTTCAGCTACCTCTGCTACTTCTACCTCTGCCACTTCTACCCCTGCTTCTCCTACCTCTGCTACTCCTACGTCTACCACCCCTACCTCTACCTATGCCACTTCTAACTCTGTTACTCCTGCCTCAGCCACTCCTACCACTGCTACTTCTACCTCTGCCAGCCCTACCTCTATCTCTGCCACTTCTAACTTTGCTACTCCTACCTCTGCCACTTCTAACTTTGCTACTCCTACCTCTGCCACTTCTAACTCTACTACTCCTATCTCTGACACTTATAACTCAGCTACTCCTACATCTGCCACCCCTACTTCTAACTCTGCTACTCCTGCCTCTGCCACTTCTACCCCTGCTCCTCCTACCTCTGCCACTTCTAACTTTGCTACTCCTGTCTCTGCATCTGCCACTGTCACCTTTGCTACTCCTACCTCTACCTCTACCACTTCTGCTCATACCTCTGCCACTCCTACCTCTGTTGCTTCTCTAAGACAGCGAAGAGAGCAGCTTATAGCACTATCAAAGGTAATCGGTTGTTATTTAATGAGTATGGTAATGTTGTGCATTCTGATTTGTAATATCTTCATTCATGGTCACATTTTGTTCAAATTTATGCATAAGCTTTATTAGCGAAATATCTAGGCAAATTTTGAATTTTAGATTGATTCCTCATATTTCTTGGAGCTTGTTTTAATTTTTACATGGGCAAGTGACAATAGCTACAGTAGTCTTGTTTAATATGTCAAATATGAAAAAGTAGGATTAAATAGATACAGGAAAAGGAGAGAATTGCTGTATGGATTTTTATTGCAAAATGGTAGATAAATAAAGTATATTTATCCTGTAATGATGCTTGCATTGTACAAATATAACCTGACAAATATTTATTTTTTTTGCGATATTTGTCAGTTGTTATTAGTAATGCTGCAACATTTCCCACCAGGTATGGATGTTTTGTTTACACATTTGATGCCATATTTCACCTGGATTTATTCG
This sequence comes from Bathymodiolus brooksi, assembly GCA_963680875.1. Classification (NCBI taxonomy): domain Eukaryota; kingdom Metazoa; phylum Mollusca; class Bivalvia; order Mytilida; family Modiolidae; genus Bathymodiolus; species Bathymodiolus brooksi. Next base: position 65,304,911 of record OY804575.1, read on the forward strand.
TAAAGTGATTGATTTTGAATTAGAATTGCAGGATAAACACAATACATGTGCATTGTCGAAGCATATAGGTTAAATATGTGCTTCAACAATGCACTAGTATTGTATAATTATTATTTGTTGACGCAATTATTGGAACATTTTAGTTATGAATTTTTATGTCCTGACTAGAATTGTGAAAGGATCAGACTCGTATATCAATTTACCGTTGTATTTCTGTCGATACGATTGATTTATTTATTTTAAGTTCCATAGTTGAAATATGGTAAATTATGATCACACATGAATTTTAATTTGTAAAACAGGGTTATTAAAACTTTTTAAAAGGGTAATAATAATTATTATCATACTTGTCTTTTCAGGAATCATTGAAAGACAACAGTGTTGCCTTATTGAGAATTTTAGGTGCTGGTAACTGGAATGAATTGGTTGCTTTGTCAGAAGAGTTGAAGGCATTCATCCCAGCTTTTCCAACTTCCCTTGCAAAGGAATGGAAAAGGCCAACTTTAATTAGTACTAATAAAAGGTATTATTTTGTTGCATTGAACCTGGAAGGTATTGCATCATCATCCAGCAAAAGGGATAGGGTTTAATGTCTGTTGTCTAATCTACATCTTCTCTGACACCTGTGGATGGAGTAATCAAAATTTACTTGTAATGTTTATCCTATAATGTATTTGTACACCTCCTATTTTATATCCTTGAAAAAGGATATTTTTTTTTATTCATCATAGCAAAGCATGTACTTGGATGCTACACTCAACCACTAGTACGTAAATATTCTGATGTTACAACTGTCAATGAATTTCTTCCAATACAAAACAGATATCATTACCAAAACTTGGAATTTAGGGCTATTCCATTTAAATTTACCTGGGGAGGATGGAACACCACTTATTTTCAGACCCCCCTCCAGGAGAAAAAAAATACTATATACCTATTATGATTATAGGTTAAAATACCCCCAACCCATATGCAAAAGATTTAATTAGCATTCCACCCCTGGGAGGTAACTTTAAATGGAATAACTCTTTATATCGAATACATGAATGCTGAATCACTTAATATATCCACACTGTATATGTTCTTTATATTTCTTTAAAACATTCTTTGGAGTCATTTATTTGCATAATTATGTCTCCCCCCCTCTAATTGACTTATAATTTGTGCATGAATAGAACTATCAAGCAGCAAAAAGAGGGGGGGGGGGGGGGGGGAGACATGTTTTAGTTTACTAAAACAACATACTCCTAGTTCTGATTGTTTTCCAGATATGAGGATTTCATTCCCAAATCAATTGGCAAAAGAACATGCATTTCAGCAACATCGGATGGAAATTGCATTTTTAATTCTTTTTCAATAGCCTTGTATGGCAGTGAAGATGAGTCTTTTTTCCTTCGCCTAGTGTCTGTTGTACTAATTGCCGACAATATTTTGCAGTATTCAAAATATGTGAGTATAATTTTTAAATGTTTTAGCAGACTATTGAGTAGTATGATTTAATTGTACTACCACACATCGAAGCTGCTGATAGTATATTGTCAACCTGTCTGTCCATAGTACTAACAGTTTTAAGATAGTGATTAAACATTTTTTAGTTATTGGTACTTATTGGGGCTTTGGTGGCAATGTGGTTAAGGTCATTGGTATAAATACCACAACTAATTCGAATAACTAAAAGGATGTCTTCCTTTTTTATGTGATAAGGTTTGCCAATTACCTGCCTAAGGTCGGTGTATCTCTCAGATCCTCATGCTTCCTCTACCATTCGAACAGGCCGCCACAAATTGCATTAGTTTGCATAAAAGTCTGCATTGAACCCCAACAAACAAACAAAGCAAACAAACAATGGTAATATAAAAGTAGTGGTACATTAAGGGTTTGGTGTGTGTTTAAGATGCAGCACATAAATTTCTTTCATTTGTTTTTGGGTTTTTTTTTGTTTTTTTTTTGCTATTTATATATAATTTTTGTTTCAGATGGTGGAAGAATTTGGCAACGATGCCACACTGTTGATAAGTTCCTTGTCTGGTACAGAATATACTGTACCAACAGATATATCAGAAGGAGAAAGAATGGAGTATTTCTGCCAGCAGGAGCTCCTTTTGACAGCCAGGATGCCATTTAGAGATTGTAGTAAGATATTTATATCCCTAATGAATTGTTTCAGACATGTTTGAGAATATAATGATGTTAAATCTTGTCAGTGATGTCAGTGGTTACTTTTGTGGTTTTTATATCTTGTAAAAAATTACCAACATAAATGTATAAAGTACTGGTTACTGTTACCTACTTCCCCTAACCACTTTTAATTTTTTAAGCGAGTGTTAAGAACAAAACTAAGAATAAAAGATGTGGTAGACAAAATAATGAATGTTTAGGAATTATCTTGAAAGGATATATGGAATGTGAGGGAAAGGCAGCTGTCCATGATAATGTGCGACACATGTTGTGTGTCATTTTAAGATAAAATCAACATCACATGCGGTGAGAAACATAATACCATCAAATAATGGTCTGGGCGTATAAAAGATTGTCATTTTCCTGGTTACTGGATAGTACTTTGTTTATGTTGAGTCTTAGTACTTTTTAGTAGCTGGTGTATATGGCAAATAGAACATCAAGACATCTAGATTTTTTAGTTGATCATCTGCATCACATAGTCCATGGACATAAGTATTCGTCACCTTCGATTTTTTTCTATACAGTAGTGAATTATATTGATTTATTTTTTCTTCAAATTCAATTGAATATTTCATTGCAAACAACCGCATTTTACAATTTACTTCCCGAAACAGCGTGACATCATTGTTTTCATTAGCGACGACCGACATTGACCTAGCACGATTGCATCACAGTACATATCCTTCTGCGTTGGTCAGCGCATGTCAAATGATGAACTGACCCAATAAATTTCTGATACGGTCTAGTACGTTAACCCTAGCTTTATTTATCGGCACACTTCAAAGGAATGCGGCACAAAATACCAATATATATATATATTAAAAAGTCAAATGAAATCTGTATGCTGGTACATATAATTACTAATTTCTTTTATATATATTTAATATTTAGTACTTTAGTTTGTAGAAAATGAATAAATTGTGAATAAATGTAAATAATTTGCACATGTTTTGTTTAGATTGAGGCTTTATTTTCAGCATTGTTCCACATGCATGTTCTTTCCAATGTTCTTCAAAGGGCTGTTGTGAACCATTATTCAAAGAAGAATTCTGCAGTTCCTTTCATGCAGCACATATTTCCTTCTATTCCAAAGACATTGTACTCGTCTGTGATACATGTTGTCTGGGTACCTGCTAAGCCTAGTAGGTAGGAAATTTTTACGTTTTAAAATAGAACAGTTTGTAATAAGATATATGACAACTAGAGTTCGTCTTCTATAGTAAGTTTCACTTTAAATACTTTAATCATTTAAACTTTATTCCATTGTTGCAAATGTTGCTTTCCAAGCAGCAGGGCTGTGTATATAAGTTCTACTCTCCTAGGTCAATGATATGTTTGGTTGGAACTTGCACATGTGTGTTAGTTAGTTCACTCAATTCTATTTTTACCTGAAAAAAATTGGACCAGGCAAGACTTATCTCTGTCTAGATTTATTTATTGAATCGATTAGAACTGAAATTACAATAAGACCTTAATTTTGTTGAACTTATTTGAGACTTTTTGGTACTTTTTTATTACTTATGACTTTGCTCATTTTGCAGGTATGCATCATTACGGCATGTTGTGCCTGCAGTATGTCTGCCTGGGTCATTTGGGGCCCATTTTGACGAGTGTGCTTTGGAGGGGATGTCCTGTTGTGCATTTATGTCGAATGCTAATTCTGGCATAGATGCAGTGATGATAGAATGCACACTTTGTGGGCAATGGGTGCATGATGCCTGTGCCAGAATTGATGCGAAGAAAATCAAAGAGGAGGACCCATACCTTTGTGGATGTGACAGAATTGACAATGGGAAATTTGTCATTAAGAGGTATGTTTTTTGCTATATCAAGCTGAATTTATAGTACAATGAGGTGGTTAGTCGGATTTCCTTCCTTTCTGAATTTCATTGAAAACAAACCAAAAATAAAAGTAAATTGAAAATTCTAAATTGGAAATTGACCTTTTGACAGTGAGGTGCCTTACTGGTACAAGTAAAAAAAAATCTTAATTCTAGAAGTAAATTTTTAAATATTAGAAATTATCTCCCCTTACCTCTTCTGCAAAAATTTACTTGTAGAAGTCAATTTTTGTAATAGCATGAAAATTCTCAATCTTTGCAATGCCATATCATTCTTCTGAGAATTTTCTTTTTGTTCACAATATTTTTCTATAGAAGTACAACCTTTAAATAATAACAGGAAATATCAATATGCATGGCTGATTAGTTGATGCACACAGCCTTCAATGATTGGTAATTTGGGAGAGTTAATATCAATGTTTAGCTAATTAGAGAAATGGGGTTTTCATAAGGCATGGAATTTTAATATAAAGAATCTTTGAAGATAAATGCATTAGACTGGTGATAGAATTTTGGATTCCCTCAGAGTATTAGTAGGAGAAATGGATGAAAATGAATATACCAGTTTTTTACTTTAACAAGTGAAAAAAAGGTTTACTTGTAGAAGTAATTTGAGAATTTTACCTACACAAAAAAATATATATTAAAATTGTTTACTTATACACATGAGACCCCTGACTCTGAAAATTTTGAAGATTAGGATATGGGTCATATAGAATAAGATTCTATTAGTTTTACAAAACACCTAAAAATGAAAATATTTGAATTTATAGTTTTTTTTTCTTCTTACTGGATATTACTTAAATTTGCATGTTCTCTTTTCTGTTCCTGAAGTATGTTAGGATTTGTATGTCTTTTTTTCCTTTACCTGAAAGCATGCTTTTGTATATTTTTCAAATTTTATCAAATTTTTATCCAGCAAGGAATGGTACACACATTTATCTGTAGAGCAGTGCATGTCTATGGTGGATATTAAGGTGAAAATTTGCCTTGTGACCTGTTTGAAAGTTGTTTTGAATTCATTGCGTTTGATTTGTTCTGTTTTTGTTGATTCTACTCTGGCTTTGTTATCCTGCATGTTATCTTTTTTTTTATTTTTTAGCTTGAAATAATGCATTTATGCCTTACCTGACAGCATGTTAATATACAATTATAGTCTTTTGTTAAAGTCAATACAAGTTTTTATGGACCTTAAAATCGATATTTACCGAAGCCTTTAGGCTGAGGAGAATATTGATTTCTAAGGTCCATAAAAACTTGTATTGACCGATACAAAAGACTGTAATTGCTTTATTACATTAAAGTGAAAAGTGAAAGTGAAACCAAGTCAATATGAAATTAATCACTTCATTATGATGTCATACATAATGCAATGGAAAGTGAAAGTGAAAGCGAGTCAATACGAGTTTTAATCAAACAATATCAAATTTTACGGAATGTCAGGTGACAGCATGATAGCCAATAAAATTGTTTAAATAAAATCATTATGTAATAATACTTTTAATACAAGCAAGATTACCACAGAATGAAAATGTGTGTTTATGTGTCTGATGAATGATAAGGTTATTCCATTAAAGCATTTGAGGTACCTGGGGTATGCAACTTAAAATTGATATTATTGATTGTTGCCAAACCATATTCTTGCTCTGAAAAACTCAGCTGAAATTCCAAAGTACATGTATGTCCTATCTGGGTCTTCTAATTTCAGAAGCCCCTTTCCCAAGTACCTTACATTTTCAATGGAACAGCTGTAGAAGAATGGGACATGTTTGTGGTTTTAAATATATTTTTCCCACCAAAACATAAATTAATTTTTCATGATGAAAGTAGAATATCTAACTTTGATAGCTGGCAAAACTAGTCTTCCATGATAGACTCTGAATTTGTAGATTTGTTATTGTAAGGCCACACCATATTGATTTTTAGTTCTTTGGATTTTTGGTTGACAAAAATAGGGGCGAGCAAGCAAATTGCTTTTTCTTTTTCTTTTTTTTTATTGAAATTGAAAATGTTTGAGGTGAAGTTTTTTAAAGAAAATTTCACTTTTTTGAACAGGATATAATATGTGATACAACTCCATCCTTAAGACTGTTTATGATGAAGAATGGAGGTTTCACAACATTGAGGCGTCAGCTGGCTAGAAGATTTGGCCCTTTTAAGTTTGAAGATGATGATGATGGAAAGCTTGTAAGTTTAATCATTGCTGAAAGAATTTGATTTAAATTTTACTTTATATTAAAGAGGTGTGGTGTTTGTATGGCTTAATAATTTAACTTGAGATGTAACAAGTTTTTTGCTTGGTTGGCTCTCCTTGGGCAACTTAGATTATTTTTTAACCTAACTTGGGTACTGTGATGTCACCAACGTATTCATCCGCAGTCTGCAAATTCAAATAGTCCCAAACTAAATAATGTTTTAATCTACGCTTGGTACTTACTTTGAACAGGAAAACTATCAAAGATTAAATTGTAAGGATTGTTTTTAAATTTTTGACCAAGTTATGCTTGCATAACCAACTTTGGAGCCGCTTACGCTTTTTCGTAAACCGCTTCAAAGTTGGTTATTTTGCATAACCTGGTCAAAAATTGAAAACAATCCTTAAATGTAATTGTCTCCAATTACAGTGCAATGAAGTTACAAAATTCTAATGTTTTGTGAACACATTTTTTTTAAAATGGGAGTACCTGTTTCTCTAATAAGCATACAGCATTTTAGAGGAGGAATGTTGACTACATTGCTTGGAGTCAGAATCATGTGGGTTGACATGATTTCCTATGGTTGTTGAATATTGATCAATTGTATTTGGTAGTTTAGCAAACAAAAGCAAATTTTTGAAATTTAGAGTAAAAAAAGAGCATCACAGTATATAGTATTTTGTGTGTAAAAAAGTAAATATTATGTATTTGAACGTATGTAGATATATCAAATAAATATATAGTACGCCCATTTTTATCATGGAATCTCCTTGTGTCATGTGCACACATGCTGAAAGTTATTGTGTTAATGGTAACATGTACAGGTGTGTTATGGCCAAGGAAGGATGTCATTAGAATAATATTTTAAAAAAACCTATGAAAAAAATTCAGTAGATTGGATTCAAACTCCAAATAATTGATGTTGATGGTGTTGATTCCCAGTATGGTTTTCAGCACTAAAAATACAACACCTGGGGTCAATGCATTTGTAGCTCACTTGACCCAAATGGTCAAGTGAACTAATATGAACACTTTGCCTCCATCGCTAGCCTGTAAACTTTAACATTTTTGTCTTCTCAAAAACTACTGGGTAGATTTTAACCAAACTTTACAGGAGTGATGTATGAAGGTCCTCTACAAATGATCTTCGTTTTGTTACAGTTGAATTAAAAACATGGCCACCAGAGGCTATCTTTGAATTTGATTGGCCAATTTTCTCCATTGACCATGCATCTAAGAACCACAGGTAATACATGAGCTATGCATCTAAATACAATGGGTAATACATGAGTCAGACCTCCCAGCTGATCATGTCAACTTTCCATTCATTATTATATATTTATTATGCTTGTGTGTATATATGTTCTCTCTGTAACTACAGTTGAACCTGTGCGTTCCGACACCTGAGTTTTCCGACATCCTGTGACTTCCGACAAGAAATTCAGGTCCCAAATTATTTCTTTTGCATTCTTTGTTAAAAAACCCTGAGTAATCCGACACCTGTCACTTCCGACATCCGACACTGTTTTTGTTTTACGGTCCCAATGTTATTAATTACACTTAATTAATCCTGTCTTATCCGACCCTTTGATCTGCTAATTATTAAATTACCACTCTTCCATGTGTATCATTAAATATAAACCATTAACAAATTGACAGACTTGCCTCACAAATAAATTGTGATTTTAACTAATTGATTGGCAGGCAATTAGAGGCTGATTAGTAAGGGTTAAAAGTAGGTCTACAAAGAATATATATGTAATAATCAAAATTTTACAGTTAGCTGTTTTCACTTTCTTTGTAAAGGACATGTCTACAACCATTATCTGATATATTATGAAATTGTTCTAGGCTTGTGTACACAAATAAATTATTATTTGAATTTATTGATTGGCAGGTGATTAAAGACTCGTTATTAAGGGTTAAAGTAAGTTTACCAAGAATATAATAATTACAATTTTACAGATAACTGTTTTCACTTGCTTTGTAAAGGACATGGCTACAACCAACAATTATCTGATCCGATTATGAAATTGTTCTAAATATATTAATTTTGTAAAAATTATATATTAAATGTATTTTCATCTACATTGTAGTTTCAATTATTTAAACCATCCTACATAATCAAACACAATTTCTTCTCTTGTTAAATTTGTGCAAATTTCTGTTAACTAAAACGAAAACCTGAGTTTTCTGACATCCTGTGCAATCGGATACATTTCCCTGGTCCCTTGGTGTGTCGGATTAGACAGGTTATACTGTATGTACTTTTATAATTTATGAGAATAGAGTTCATTCATTCATTGAAATCTGTAACTGTAATGATAGCATAGCTTCACAAATCATTTTCTACAATTATCTCAATGTAATTGATGGGTTTTCGTTACTTGAATTTTGCATTCTGTAAATATGTTTTGTGTGTATGCCAAAAATTCTTTGTGTGATGAAATAAAATAATATTATGTGCATTTGTTAATTTTTATTTAACAAAATTGACAGTTTATAAAACATGAACTACTAAACATGAAATGTATTTGAAAAAAGGTTAAGAGCAATGCCAAAAAGACAACAAGATATAGAAGTAGATATGATTGATGTACATTTCACATGGTAGTTGTAAGCTATATCCCAGATGAGCCAACATGTTGGTGGGACATGGAAAGTTAAACCATACCTCATAAAACAATATCAGATAACAAGAATATCCTTCCGGATAATTCACAGGCCACATTTTACATAGATATTGAAATCTTCCCTAGTACAAGAACAATGCTTCAAAAAAACACTTGCTTAGGGATCGTCGCAAAATGTGACAGTTTTTTTCAAACGAAGTTAGTTTCGTTTGGTAGGTGGGTGGTTTTCAGCTGTCACGTTTGGGAAAAAAAACAAAATCGCACATTGAGATTTGTCAATAAATCTTTAAAAATGCACTTAAAAAACGGCATAAAATGTAATGGAACATGGCGTCTTTTGTATGTCCTACTTGATCCCTGGTCTTGTGGAAATATTACTACAGATACGACCATGGCATCTTTTGTACATCTTAAGAGGTTCCTGGTCTTATGGAAATATTACTACAGATACGACCATGGCGTCTTTTGTATGCCCTACTTGATCCCTGGTCTTATGGTAATATTATTAGAGATACGACCATGGCGTCTTTTGTACGTCTTAAGAGGTTCCTGGTCTTATGGTAATATTACTAGAGATAAGACCATGGCGTCTTTTGTATGCCCTACTTGATCCCTGGTCTTATGGAAATATTACTACAGATACGACCATGGCGTCTTTTGTACGTCTTAAGAGGTTCCTGGTCTTATGGTAATATTACTAGAGATAAGACCATGGCGTCTTTTGTATGCCCTACTTGATCCCTGGTCTTATGGTAATATTATTAGAGATACGACCATGGCGTCTTTTGTACGTCTTAAGAGGTTCCTGGTCTTATGGTAATATTACTAGAGATAAGACCATGGCGTCTTTTGTATGCCCTACTTGATCCCTGGTCTTATGGAATATTACTACAGATACGACCATGGCGTCTTTTGTACGTCTTAAGAGGTTCCTGGTCTTATGGTAATATTACTAGAGATAAGACCGTGGCGTCTTTTGTATGCCCTACTTGATCCCTGGTCTTATGGAAATATTACTACAGATACGACCATGGCGTCTTTTGTACGTCTTAAGAGGTTCCTGGTCTTTTGGTAATATTACTAGAGATAAGACCATGGCGTCTTTTGTATGCTCTACTTGATCCCTGGTCCTATGGTAATATTATTAGAGATACGACCATGGCGTCTTTTGTACGTCTTAAGAGGTTCCTGGTCTTATGGTAATATTACTAGAGATAAGACCATGGCATCTTTTGTATTCCCTACTTGATCCCTGGTCTTATGGAAATATTACTACAGATACGACCATGGCGTCTTTTGTATGCACAACTTGGTCCCCGGTCTTATGGAAATATTACTACAGATAAAATCTTGGCATCTTTTGTATTCCCTACTTGGCCCCTGGTCTTATGGAATACGTCTTAAGAGGTTCCTGGTCTTATGGTAATATTACTTGAGATACGACCATGAGTTACTAGACCTCTTACAACAGAGACAATATAGATACTCAATAAATGATTACGTATCACTTTGATATTCATGAATTAATAACGAAAGTCTTATGTCAGAGGAAATATTTTATTACACTACAATTCAATATTGTATTAAGTGACAAGGTCTATGAATTGTCTACACACAATGTTGTAAAGCAGATATTTTCGCTAATAATAAATTTGTGGTATTGGTAATGAAAGGTTGTTCACAAGGTTTTATTTAAACGATTTCTACATTCATCACAATCAAATGTGTTGAAAATAAATTGTTCTAAAGGTTCAAAAGATATGTACACAATTCTAAATAAAAACAGTAGTGTTCATACAGCTCAAAGAAAATGGAATACAGTTTTCAATATTAATTCAAATGAGTGGAAACAAATTTATATACTCCCATTTAAAGTTACAGCATGTACAAAATTACATTGGTTTCAATTTAGAATAAACCACAATATTCTGGCTACTAATTATTTCCTGAAAAAATTTAAAATTATTGATGATGCAAATTGTAATTTTTGCCAAAATGAAAATGAATACATTGAACACATTTTTTGGGGTTGTGAAAATGTACAAAATCTTCTAGAGCAAGTAAATTCTTGGTTCGGTGACAAAGACATAAACCAAACATTTTTAAAGAAGACTCTAATTTTGGTGATGTTGATAAAGTATATAAAGATGATGTATACAATGCCATTTTACTAAACATAAAATACTATATATATATATACAAACAGATGTCTGAAGAAAAAATTATCCTTTCATTCGCTTAAAGCCTGTTTGATAAATTTATATAAAACTGAAAAAATGATTGCTGTCCGAAATCAAAGAATTGCAGAATTTCAATTACATTGGAGTACTTTTGAAAAACTGTTTGAGGATTGTTGACATATTTTTTATTATTATGTAAATTCCCTTTCCATAGAGACACAATTAAATATTAACTGATATAGTCTATCTAAATATACTTTTCTTGGTTATATTTACTATACTATAGTATACTCATTATGAGATAATTAAAACAATATGAATGTTTGATCCATCCAAATAATACTTTTGTATATCTGGTACAGTCTTATAGTCCAATTGATTGTTTGCACCAGGCCAGACCATAAAAGTTTTACATATGAATGTCAATATAAAGTACAATCTCATCTTCTCAATGTCTTTTTTTTTCTCTCGATTCACTGCCAAACTCGCGCATCGCCAAGAATTTCTGCAGTCCCGTTTTCCGTATGTAGTAATAACCCCGTTATAATGCCAAACTCGCATACCGCCATCCGCCACGGTAATTAATGATCAAACGGTCAATTTACTGTTATTTAAACCTCGATCATAATGCCAATCAATAATGTCACACCTCAGTGATTTTAGAAGTGCCTGTCAATCAAGGTAAGTAAACAAGCAGTCAAGGCAAATAGATATCGCTGTGAAAACAGTTAATTGTTTTCTTTACAATACAATTTTACAACTCTGAACTGATTACTTTTCATTCTGAATAAATCTTAATAAATTTGTTTGTGTGTTTTTTCATTTGTGTTGAAAATGTCGACGCCTAACGTAAAAGAAATTTGCTTGATTTTCGATAGAAAACAGAAATTGTGGAAATTAAGAATCCAACGAACAATGAAACTTGGGAAGCAGCTTGACATCGATATATTGGCAAATGATGTCCTCCAGTGACCTCAACTTTTTGAACATTTATGAAGAAATAAGTACAAGCCTTCCTTTTAATGGGTTATAATCCATGTGAACATGTTATGAATTATTTAATTGTGAATGCATGCGTAAAAACGATGTGAATAGATTTTAACAACTTCCGGTTATAGAAATCAAATTTACTTCCAAACCACACACTGACCGTGACACACTTCTAAGTGTTGTATAAACATTTTTCAATTAAAGTATAACACCCTTACTTCTATAAACATATTTTATCACCTTTCTTTAAACAATTAATGATCAATTATCCATAAGTTAACTGTACATTTGCCCCGGGGACAGGATTAATCTTGTGACACGAAAACGAGTGAGAAAAAAAACTTTATTGTTCTTTTTTTAGTTGTGATAAACAAATATTGAAAATAAAATGGAGAGTAAATATTTGTAAGACGTAAAAACGAATTTAATATATATTAAAGGAAATTGCTAGTATACTTGCTAATAACGTAATTTCAGTAGATTTTTCTTCTTTTCAAATTAGATAAAATAAATTCTGCTAAATTTACAAATGCCGAAATTTTCTACAACTGTCAAAATGAAACTTATATATTAGAATATATATTAAAATTGTAAGTGATAATACTCATTTCCGGTAAAATTGTCAAAATCAAACAGTCAGTCATTCCAAATTTAAAATCAAACTGTTGACTTCCGGTTTTCTGTCCTTACTCAGTTTATCGCCAAACTCGTTATAACGCCAAAATCTGGCTGGACAGATGGTGGCGGTTTAACAAGGTTATACTGTATATCAATAGTAAACAATTTTAAACTCTGCGAAATACCTCTTTTCTCATCTTTTATATTCTAAAAAAATAAAACAAACCTCCACTGCAATATACATATGATTATATATTGGAAAAGATTGTAAGAAGATTTAATTGTACTTTACTATATAGATTGTATGATGTTTTATATGTTATTATATTATTGTACTCTATTCTGTATTGATGTATTTTGCAATTGAGAAATAAAAAATAAAAATATTTGTGAATTTCTTCTAATAGCAAATTAGCTGAAATTTTCCACTTAACAGTTATTCAGTGAATTTGTAGAAATAACTACTAGGGCTATTCCATTAAAATCTACATCCCATGCACACATTTTATTTTGTTTTCTATTGGTCCTGAGGTACTGGGGCAAGTTTGTTAGTATTGGTACAAGAGAAAAAATCCATAGATGCTGGGGTCTTATATTACTGGCGTTCTCCCCCTGGGATGTAGATTTATGTGGAATAGCCCTTAGCCAAAAGTATTTCACTTCAATAAATGGATAGTCTTAATAATGTATGCATACTGTACAACAATGTACAATGCGATGAAAAAAAAGCAATTGCTGTAAATGTATTAATTTTCGTGGTGTTCTAATTTTTGCTATTTTCGCATTCATGACAGAAGCATGAAAATTAGCACCCTCAAATATATATATTGCCTAATGTAAACTACACTAATGATTTTAATACCACCAAAATTGATACCCTTTGATAGGTCTCACTTATCGAAATCACGAAAATTGAAATCTGTGAAAATGAATGTACATAAGATTACAAAATTTCAATACATAAATCTAACATACCAAATTTTAAGTAATTACAATTGGTCAAAACAACATCTATACTAGGAATATTGAGGTATATGCAATATTTTCATGTAGTTATATAACTGTTATTAACAATGCAATGTCTATGATTTCATATTAATGTATTTCATGTTTTTATTCCAAAGATAAAAACAGCAATGGTGCATAAAGTTTTCGGCAGTCATGTAGGATAGTTGGTCTTTTATTCTCTTGAGTCCAGCATTTGCCTGTTCATTGGTTTGACTGTTCAATCCTTTCAGCATTGGATACATGTCAAGACAATATCCACAGCTACAACCTATTGAAATATATAATATAGTATCATATTAGAGATTATTGTTAATCATATGATAAAAAAAATATATGAAATCTTTTATACACTGTAAAATCTGTCTTAACCCAGACATAAACCGGATCACTGTAAAAACATTTTTAAGAGTACTTTTGCAGTGATTAACATACAGTTTCAATATGAGTACACACAATTCCTGTATAAACAGATCAAAATCGTCTACAGTATAGTCCAAAAGGGGTTCAACTTAGAAAGGTTTCAACATATGTCGTGCTTGAAGAGAAAGCGTAATTAATTAGGCAACAAACAAAAATGTGCAATTATAAGTTATGCAAAGGAAATCCAAAATTAACATAACAACAAATTGCAGATAATTTGACAATTAAATGGGATCTTCCAATAACCCCACAAATGAAGATGAACTGTTGCTGTCACGTGTTTATAATGACCTTGATGTCCCGAGCTACAAATGACGGTTCAAGAATTTGTCAACATTGACAAAGATCTGCAAACTGTACAGGAAATTTTCGATGTGAATATAATTATTCTAATTTATTTATTTATTAAACAAGTATTATTTATACTTATGTATTTGTACAAGTGCAAAATGCATGTCAGTCGAGTTGAAAGTTTATCTTTTCATATGATCACATAACTTCCGGTTTTCAATGTCCCTCAGTTTATCGCCATACAACCTACTGCACAGAAGGTGGCGGTTTAACGAGGGAGCACTGTATATCAATGATATTTATTCACTACAGGCGTCTTCTATAGTACAACACAGTTCAGCAACTCTTGGGTTTCTATGACCTACATTTCACACTTTCGAAGCTGTCATGTAAGGCAACATATAGATATCATATCATGTCTATTGCTACGACAACCTGTGAGAAGACTTAAAACAACTTACCGATATGATTATCCCAATGTAGTCTATCTACTAAAAATATGGTATTTTTGAAGAAACCTGGATCTCGATTCAAACAGTATGCATGTAATGCACATGCATTATCATAAATCACTACTTTTGGAGCTGAAAATACATGTAAATTATAGAAGATAAAAATAGATTAACATTTTTGAACCACCGTTTGTTATTTAAGGTATGATTATCACTAGAAGTTGGCATCTTCAAAATCTTACCCACTGAAAAGAAAAGGGATCTATATTTATATCCTACCATAAAAATGTACATTTTGAAAATTAAAAAAAATTCGCAAGGCAGTCTCACATAAGTGACATTCATCGCAGGCAAGACAAAAACATCCAAGTTAAAAAAAATTCAATCATGAATGACATTCAAGGTATGTTTAACACACTTTGTCCACATATGATAAGTTGAGCCTGAATGTCAACATGCTTGGTAGGTGTTTTATGAAAAGCAGAGTAGGCTTACCCTACAGGTGCACCTGGTCTGGATGGAGGCCCAGTTTCTCAATATATTTCATACTTCTTGTTTATTGTGGTTTTTAATTTTCTGAGCAATTTGTCTCATGTTGTCCTTGTTTTCATGGTCTGGTCATTTGACATGACGTTTGATACAATCCTATCATTTGAATTGTGTTATTGTGTGTCTTCTCTTTTCTTGATAATGAAAAAAGCAGGCAAATGGAAATGATCTGAACATAAGGTTTTAATTACCTGTTTTAAACCTTGTCCTCAAAATTGTGAATGGAACATTTGGTGACTCCATAGTCTGCATGACCTGAAGACCATAGCATATCCCTTGAAAAATAAAAAAATAAAAATATATCAATTTGTTTTATAATTGTGAAGAAACAGAAGAACATATCAATTTCAGTGATTTTTTAATCTTTGTACACACAGGGGGATTGGATTACACAACAGTTTACCCGAAATTTTGTCAGTTTGGTGGTGTCTCCGGAGCATTTGTCCCAGATCTTTTCTTATCTAGTTATAACTTTTCATATGCAGAATGAACATAGATCCAAGTGAGCCATGGGCTCACAAATACCCCTCGCTCTGGTCCCACCTTCCAGACTATAAATGGTACTTTTGAATGAGTTGTGGATTGCAAAGAGGTACCCTGTATCAATACTACACAGAGGAATCCCAAAATGTCTCACTAAAACCCCTTTTGCAAGAAATAAATACATGGTGCACAACTAAAGTACTTACTTAGTAACTTGTACAAGCTTCATGAAAATCCACTGATTACATAAGGAGTTGTGAATTGCATAGTGGTACCCATATACTTATGCTAAACAGATAATTCCCTAAATTTTCCTATCTCCTCTTTCCCAGCTAAGATGCCCCTCCTAAACCCTAAATACAGAAAAGAAATACATGGTGCACAACTACAATGCTTATTTAGTAACTTGTATAAGTTTAATCAAAATTCATTATGTAGTTAAGAAGGAGTTGTGGATTGCAGAGTGGTACCCTATACTAATGCGAAATGGTGAATCCCTTAATGCCCCCCTTTGAAAAGCCACTCATAAACCCTCCATGCAGAAAATAAATATATTGTGCAAAACTACACTGCACATAGATGTTATAAGTTTGGTTGATCCATTGAGTGGTTTAGGAGATGTGGATTGCAGATATCACAGACGGAAGGACCATGAACACTATATACCCCCCACCTAGGCGGGGGGTCTAATAAAAATGCTAATTCGCCAAAACATACCATGTGGACAGTAAACTGTAAACACTCCTGGAAGCAAAGATGGATGACCTTTGTACTTTTTCTGACAAGAATTGTCACTCTTTTTTTCATCCATACCATAATGCCCTCTTGGTCGACAAGTTGATAACGAAGGAAAGAATGACATTTCTGCCTCCTCTACAACAAATGAAGAGTCATCAATCATGTCACAATTGTCAAATGGTTGCATAGCACGTTCCCACAACTCATCTAACAAAGGTCGCAATTCTGCTGGAGCTGAACTTCCACATGAATTTTCAAGCAACGTAAAAAGAACAGGAATGTTATTGTGGAGACTCTGCCACATGATAGGATCACATTTGACATCTATTCCTTTTACAAGGCTTTGGATCAATTGCTCAACCTCCTCAGAGGGATGAATATATCCACATACTGGAGACTTAAAAGCTAGTGATGTTATGAAATTGGAAAACATATTAGGTAGCTTTACTGTTCCATTGTCAATGGACTTAATAAAAAGATGTAATGCAGGATAGGAGTGCAAATAACACATGAGTTCTTCCTTTTCTTTCATATTCAAGATAGAAGTTTGTTTTCCTCTGTAAATATCACCTCCTGTGGCATATCTCTGCAATAGTTTTCTTGTCTTTTCCTCCTGAATAAATACTCTGTCCCTGAAACTATAATCAATCTTGTTTTCAAAACCACATGCTCTTGGAAGCCTAAATTGCTTTAATCATTACATTGTATTTTTATCACTGATCAACATACTACAGATCTAAATGATATGAAAAATTAAATTTCCATTTCTAGAAAATGATATTAACTGATATAAAACAAGCTTTTAAACAATCATATAATTTGTTGTAGAAAAGTAGACTCATATGAAACCTTTATATTCATATTTTTTTTTTAAAAGTCAGGTACATGAATATGTCAGTATCATATAGTTGATCCTTATTTGTGACACTACAAACCTAAAAGGTCACTTACATTACAATTGTGTTCCACAAAGGCTGTTAAACAGACAATGAATTGTGCTTGTTTGAGCAAAATTATTCTGTTCAAATATTTCAAGACTAATTCTAATATGACGTCTCTAATACGGTACACATGTTAATACTCAACAACTCTATATTTAGCGCAAGTGCAGTACACAACAAATCTGGCTGTTCCTATGTGACTCCTGCTGTGAATTTACCGTGACGACCGAGTGTAACAAACAAAACACTGGCATATAACGTATTTGTAAAGTCCTTAAAATATAAATTCCCCCTCAGTTATAAATAAATATTCTGTAACTAATTATTTTTTTATCATTTGTTTTGAAAATTTACATTTGGGGATCATACATTCCATTGATATGTGTCAGCCATGAATAACAAAATGCACTAACGTACTGACTAACCTTATTTTCCTACGTATACATTGATAACTAGACGGTGATGTAATTAAGTTACTGATATTTTCCAATTTGATGGCATTTTGAATTTTGCAACTCAAACTAGTAAAATGCTCACAAAATCGTAAAATAAATCAGTAACCAGCTTGTGTCAATCAGCGTCCCTTGTAAACAACGTCACAGGATGACGATATATTACAAGTCAAAGTCGATAGATGGTTGTCTTAAGTATTTTTTCCATAATTTTTTTTATGTCAACAATACAAGCTTTTTTTTTCATTGGCATTTATTTCTTTATTTCATATCTAACAATAATTGTCGATTATTAACAACTGTTCAAGTGTTCGATATTATGCTTGATGACTCCGCTCCGCCATCTTGTTAGCACTTGAAATGATGAACGAATGAACTCCGACTTTTTTTTTTTAAATATTTTTACGCAGGAATTGTTCAATCGAATCTATGTTGGAAAATACACAATAAATATGTTTTTCATGTTAACATCCATATCTTTGTTTTAAAATATCTCATTCAAAAACAAATATGCCTGCCATGAATTATTTCTTAAATAAATTCATTTAAATTCTGATATAAATGGAACATTGTTGATTATTTTGCCTTCTAAACATACCCTGACTTCTTTTTTGATGAGGTTTTTGTTGGCATTTCAGTATTCTTCCAAGACCACATGCGACGTTGGAATGACAAGGATGTTCCATCACATATGATTATTTCAGGACCATCTCCTGGGCAATCTGGACATGAAAAACCATTCTCAAAATCAATGTCGAGTAATTTCAAAAAAGACAGCCAAGCACTCCGCAGTTTGTGGTATGAAAAGCATTCCAGAATCTTTTTATTACCATAGTCATAGTGGTCCTCCACAAATACCGTGTAAAAGGTATACAGAGGGCGTCTACAAAATAAAATAAAAAATAATATGTTGTTCAAAACATTTTTTGTGTACTGAGGTTATTTTAGCTTTTGAGTGCACATGTTTTATGTCATGTTGTCCCTTTTCTCCAAGTAATCTTCAGAATCTCACAAAATTAGACCCTTCGATTTGCAGAATTTCTTCCATTGATATATCCTCCAGACCTGGAAGTTAAAGAGACCACAGATACCGCTTCGTCCGCATCATTTTTGGACTTGTACCTCGAATTTGACGATAGTGGTCAACTCAGTACTAAAATTTATGATAAACAGGATGATTTCAATTTTAAAATCATAAATTTTCCAAATATGTGCAGCAATATACCAGCTTCTCCTGCATATGGTGTTTACATCTCGCAATTGATTCGTTCTGCAAGGGCTAGTAGCAATTATTCTGATTTCCTGAAACGTCATCTTCATCTGAGAAACAGGCTACTGGACCTCTTAAAAAGTTTATATTCTGATACCAAGATCTTGTCAAAATATATTTTGTCTCTGCAGAGACAATAATAAACGTTGCATTTTCATATAGTGAAAATGTATAAAGATAAGGAAGTCAACAATTTTTTTTTTTTTTTTTATCAATGTGTGACGTAAAAGTGTTTTTGACATTTACTTCACTGAATTTGGTATTACTTTGACAACTAATTTACCTATTTTGTTCCAGTATTGTTATAAATACTGTTATTGTGACAGCCGGAACCTTTGAGCCGTAATGAAAGCGGGAGGTTTGGCGCTTTAAAATCTGATTCAACCCACCATTTCTTTAGAAATGCCTGTACCAAGTCAGGGTCATTACGGTTTTCACAGTTTTCCGGTTGTTGACTGATTTTGTCTGTTTATATACTTATGAGTTTTGACTTTCCCTTTGTAAGATTGTTCGGAGTTCAGTAATTTTGTTATTACCCTTATTCATTCTTAGTGAATTTTCCTGACAACAATCTCTGAAAATTTAACTGCATAGTATAACATATACAAATCGTTAAATCATACCTTCCATGGAGAAAGCTGTGCATGTAAGAACGAAGGATGTCATATCCAACCAGGTAGCTTCCCATGTTTAAAAAGCAGTGGTCTTGACCATCAAAAAGTGTCACAGAGTCACAATCCAAACACGTCGATAATAAACTACAACAAATAAAAAGTTAATACAATATCTAGACCCTAAAAAGGCTTACTTAAGATGATGCAAGTAAAGGACAATAAAGCAGAAGATATGGTTTTAATCAAAATCAAGGGTTAATAAAATTTCACAGGTGTTGAAAAGTTGTACATAACTTAATCCTTATACAAAAATTTCTCTAACCTGTTGCAGTTTGTCATGCTAATTATGGCAATATGTATTGTGGTAGTGAGCTGCTATTTAGAACAATGTTGTTTTAATGTTTCCTCAGGACTAGATATCTCAAAACTTTTATCAATCTGATAAATCATGAACAAATTATATTTATCCGAAAGATAAGTGCTACCATTGGAACACTATTTTATGCAAGTCATTAAAAATAATCATTGATGTTTTATTTTGCTACACTTAAGATACTTAAATTTATTTTCAACTATTTATCAACTGTAACTGCTTGTTACTTAAAAATATTGAAAAAAGTTTATAAAATATATACTTTGTACAAAAATGTATATGTATAGTGACAAAATACTTAAATTACAAAATAATTTTACTACCTATTCCATTTCCAAGAAAAGTGTTAGTAACAACTGTAACATTGCTGCCAGCTACCCATTCGTTTTCAATAGGATCATCAGTGTCTAATCTACCAGAGCAATGTTTGCATACTGTATTGTTTGGTATAAAGACTAGGCTATCTCCATGTCTCTGTACATTCTGTATGATTCCTGAGCTGAATACTCTTGTTAATGCTTCGGTAGGACCAAATGGAATTTTCTCAAATGAGTGGCAAATGATCCTTGGGTTAGAAGAATTTGGAGATGTCTCATTTTCTGAATTATGAATGTCTACCAATTCTTGAAGAACTGGTGGGTAATTGTCTTCATCAATATTATTAGCAGACAAGTGTTTAAATTTTTTCACATGGTCACAGTGATTTTTTTCACAGCAAAAGCAGAAATATTTCCTCCTCACCACAGAAACAAGACCATGAGTTTTTGAAGTAGAACTCCAAATTCGTATTACTGGAACTGATTCTATTCGTGTTGCCTCTTCAGCCTACAAAAATTAACTAACTTTCAAAAGGTGCTATGGAGCATTGAAATGAAATGGTTTATATTGTTTAATTGAATCCAAAGTAAGGTTTGACATGTTTTTTGTCACAGGTTATGACATAATTTGGGTATAACAGTAGTTGAAAATTTGAGAAAAACATATTCAACTGTTGTATGTTTAGTCTGATTTGAGCAAAATTACTGTAAGCTAAATACTTTCAATTGCTGTATGAGTAATCTCCACTTTGTCTCTGACTTGAGCTAAATTACCATAAGCTAAATACTTCTTTGAATTAAACATTTATAATTGGATTTTGTACCTGTAAATCTATTTGATTATTGACTGTGAATTTTATGTTGTTATAAATAAAACCGATAAGACACTAATTACGTGTTTATTGATTTTTTTTTCTATAGGTACTTGTCATTTTAATGATATTTGACATTTTGTTGATTGAATAATTTTATTGGTATAGCATGGTTTTTATCAATGTACTTTATTTACCTGTAATTTCTCTCTCCAAAACTCACATCGTGAACACTTTTCAGTTTGACTTGTGTGTGTATATACATGCATAACGGTAATTGACAAAGTTTTACTTAAGAAAGAAGTAAGACAAAAAGGTACAGACTAGGGAATATAAATATAAAAAGATATTAAGGCAGTGTTAAATTGTGGTGGTTAATTTTTGGAGTGTGACATATTTTTGTGTGTTTAATTTTGGCACCAAAATAAAACCATGACCAAAATTTCCTGATTTACGGTAGTTGTCAAGTCACTACCCATAAGACCATGTCAGGTTTCTGGAAAATCTACCTGCTTATCGAAAAATGGTGATTTTTTTGTACGGAATGTATAATACAAGAAATAGTCCACTCACTTCTACACTGCCAGCTGTGTAACCATGTTCTGCTTCTGAAAGCACATAAAAAAATTAATACACGTTATCTGTGCTGCAATTTTAAATTATTTAAGCATAATAATGAGCATAGTGGGACAAAAGGCTTGACATGTCCAGTGCAAAGACGATACGCTTACATTAAATGATCTTCCATCAGGATTATGAATCAAATAACAATCAACTTATTTGAGTCATATGTTAATGTGTTTCGCAAAGGGTATGACTATTAAAGGCATGATCTTTAGCAGCAGATGAAATAATAGAATAAGTTTCATTAAATTCAAACTCATCTGCTATAGTTTTTATACATATGTTTATATCATCAAAGGACAGTCTGCCCTAACAGAAAAATTGCTTTCAAAAGCAAAATATGCCGGGCACTGTATCCATTTATGTTTATTTAGTGGTCTTATTTCTTATCTCTTATGTACATTTTATTTTTTGGATAGGGTGATTTAAATAAAATTGATCATTTTGAGGGACCAATAAGAGCTTGTCATTCAGTGTGAGTTTTCCACTGCATTTTATAAGACCATGTACAGAATGTCTCTATCTACATTTAAACTATAAATAATAACTATTTAAAATTTAATAGTTGGAAAGAAATTTCTTAGGATGACATGGTGTATTTTTAATTTAATTTTGGACATTCAATTTTTTTAAAAAGAACATGCAATAAAAATATACTTTTTGGTCTCTTTTTCCTTAAACTAGGGGTGTAATATCAATTTAAAAAATACACACTTCTAATTCAAATAAACATATATTTTGTAATGTTAAAACTGGGACATATAATAACTAGTTTATATTAGTCCCAGGTTAAAAAAAACAACAAAAAGAGCAATAGCCTAATATACTTATAATTTTATTCTGATGAGATTAAGCCAGGTAAATAACAATATAAAATTATGTAATTTTATTATTTATCTGAAGTAAATCACTGATAAGGAGTACTGATTGATTACACACCATGTTGTCAACAAATTAGCATTAAAAATGTACCCACTTGTCTTGATTTCATTTGAATTTTTCAAAAAGAAAATTATATCTGATAAAACTATAATCTTGCAGATTTCAAACAAAATTTTCAGAATAAATTTATGATTAGTAGTTCAAAATATATTTAAGATTTTGTAGAAGACTGCAGTGGGGCGCTGAACATTTGCTGTCAATTGAAAACTACATAAAGTTTCAAGTCCCTTTAGTCACCTTCAAAAAGGATAACAAAGTAATCTGCAGGGCTGCACTGATGTAAATTATCATACTGTTCATAGATAAATGAACCAACTCTTCTGTGTAAGCATGGTGGGTACAGAGTCATAAAGTCTGAAAAAGATAAATGAAAAAACAATCTCAATATTAGCCAATTTAACCCTTTATTCTTTGAAAAAAGCAACTATCCCCATAAACAGTATCTACAGCCTGGTTTGAGCATCTTATATACTTGAAACCTTGATATACAGAAAAGCCATAGACATATAATTGAAACATTAATCTGTCAGAAATACATGAATTCATATCCTATCAAAATCTGCCTCAATATATACTTTCAATGATGAAAAATATATTTACATGTAATTTTGTACTTTTCTCGGAAGTAAAATTTGCTATCATGAGCCATTTTCTCAACAGCAAAAAAATATATTTACACTTAATTTTGTCTTTTTTACCTTCAGTGACAATGGCTATCAAGTGCTTTTGGTAAAGTTTTATGTAAATATATCAACTTATATTTTACTAGGAACAACTGTTTTAGATACCTAAAACTTATGTCTCCCCTTAAAAAACAATTATTTGACCTTGAGGTAAAAAGGTCATTATGGTACGCGACACACCGCCTTCTGGTCATGTACCCACATACCAAATATCATTGACCTATCTGGAAAGACGAAAATGTTATGGCCCGGACAAGAAAATACTATTTAAAAAACAATTATTTGACCTTGAGGTCAAAGGTCTCACAAAGGTCATTACGGTATGCCGCCTTATGGTCATGCACCCACATACCAAATATAATTGACCTATCTGGAAAGACAAAAAAGTTATGGTCTGGACAAGCTTCGCTGAGAAGAAGCAGAAGAAAAAAACAGATTACAACAATATCTCCCTTCGTTCGAAGGGGAGACATAATTATATAATATCATAATATAATGATTATACCATCAAAAGAGGCACAACTCCAACTTGATGATGACATTATTTCCTTTGACCAAATTGGTTGACAACTGCAGGTACACAGCCACTTTGCACCTCCACCTCGAAAATGCACAGCCTTGCGTTGTAACAAAACATAATGATCTCTCTGAAAAAAATTCAAATCCAGCAAACAGTCAAGCTAACATTGACAGATGCAAAAATAAAATCATTCACGACTAGAGGACATGAATAAGTATGTATAATCAAAAATTGCATCTGTAAAGTAACTTTTGAATATAGTCTTCAATTTTCATGCTTTTTGCAAAATTGTCGAATATAAAATGTTAGTCAGCTCAGTATTTACCAATATTCATGCTAAAAGTCCTTTAATATTGACAGAAATGAAATAGACTGTTCAAAAATTATAACTATATATAGTCCATTTGGTGGCTCTGAATATAGGGAAATAAATGCATAAATATACATTACACAGTCATTGTCGGAAAATATAAAATTTATTTGGGTGAGCTTTAGAAACATGTGAAAAAGCATTCTTTAGTGAGCCTTTTTAGCATGTTTTGCAGCGAGCCCAAATAAATTTTATACTTTCCGACATTAACTGTGTATTGTCTTTATCCTGCAACCATTAAATTGCTACATTTGATGCTAAAAATGCATTAAAATTAGGTTTAAAATAATATTCATCTGTCTCGAAAAACGTGGAAAACATCACAAGGTGATCTGGTATGTTTACTACAGTCATCACGCTCTTCATCTCAAAAGGGTAGCAGGAGACTTTATTAGGTCAGTGACTGAATATCACTCAAGTTTATTCTACCCATGTTATTAGACCAGAAATTGCTTGATTGCAGGATAAAAAGACTGAAGGTGATTCAAATCAGTCTATTTATGCTTCCATTAATATTGGTCATTCAGTACATATCTTTTCACAATTTACCATTGAAATTAACATAGAAACAAAAAATTCATTAACCCCAATAGTAAATTTTACACAAAATTCTAACATCATCAAATTGAATGCTACCTTAAAAGGTATAATTAAAATTTAAATATAAAATAATTGTCAATGGTGTCTATAAGGATAGTGATCAGTATTTCCAAACTTAATATCTGAAGTTTGCCAGAATTTTCCAAAAATCATGGATAAACATGACAAGAAGACAAAAAAAGCATGTTCAATTATAGTCCAGATGCATTAATACAAACCTTCAACTGTGCTTTAGTAAAATCCAAATCAGGTAGGACCATGAACAAACCTAAACCATCAGAAATGGACACTGTCTGTGTACCTAAAATTAAAAGGAAAAATTAGAAAAAAAATCTCAGAACATTCCCCTTTTTGTTGACAATTACAAATGCATTTTTTTTTAAGCATTTATCAATCCTGATGATTCAGGCCTGTATCTGATTTGCTAGATTCACCTGCATCATAACCCAACTTTGCCTACATTGTCTACACTCTGATAGTGATGGGTGTTGATTGAACATAAGCAAATTTGAGTAATTTCACGGGTGCTTTGGTAACTAGATTAAAAATCCCTGATCTAAACCATAAAACATGCAACTTTAGAGAAGACATTTTGAATAAAAAGAGACAATGTATGTATATAATTGCACTGATTTGGTGATTTCTACTACAGTTCAGGTATGGAAACATTTACATTCTGTACTTCTACTAGACACTGCAAATAAGTAAGGGTTATTGAACTGGTGGATCTGAAGATACAAAGCCTCTGAAGATTCTCCAGACCAATAACCAACTTATATTATTTAGCAATTAAAATCTTTGAAGATCTAGATTTATTACTTTGCACAATAATTGTTAAGTTATCAGTAGGAACTGTGTGAAAGTTGTAAAATATGACATGAAATGCTGGCTATTGTTCCTTTCAGATTTCTTCTTAACTAATTATCATTAAAACTGACCATGCAAAATTCTATTTATCTCTCGCTTAAAAGAACTATTGGTATCAATTCCTTTGATTTCTTTGGCAACTGTCAGCTGAAGTATGCATAAAAATGTAATTGCTATGTAAATGAGTTTTTTTTCCTTTTCAATATTCTGGATCTTGCCAAAAGGTGTGGATCACCCAGTCGAGCAATAAAAAAAATACAAGTTTTATTATTTTGACAAATTAAGAAAAAAGTATCATTACCTCCTTTGCACAGCATATTTAGATAAAGTTGGTCTTCATTTAGAAAAACATCACTCTGGATATCCTAAAATAAAAAATTCACAGACACATAAAATATATAAAAAGGTAGAAAACTGATGTTTTTAAAACTTTTAAAAAAACAACAAAAGGTAAAATTGCATCCACAGATAGTTTAATTGTGCGCTTGTGATGAAACAGATCTAGATTTAAAAAAACACCCAACAAAAGGTAAAATTGCATCCACGGAGAGTTTAATTGTACGCTTGTGATGAAACATCTAGATTTAGTGTAAGACAATAAAGCTTTAAGGGACATGTCTAGAGGGACATCATATCAAACAAGCAGTTCAAATTAAGATATTAATCATAACTAAGTTTATTCTTCCTATAATGGATGTATTGTTGACACTACTTTATACCTGCTTCTCTCCATATATCCTAATATGGCGTCTTCAAAACACTTCAAATCCAACCCGTATTAAAACAGCAATAAATCTATACCAACATCACTAAATAAGGATGGTCAGTTTCGCAGGTTTGTTTTAATACTTTTGCTATGTCATCGATGATTTTGTATTCCGTAATGGTCATTTGGTCTTTCATGTTGTATATATATAAGTTGGTAGGAATTTATGTTCATTTTACCACGTTTCTTAATTATAATTACCGTTTCAGGTGCAACTACATCAGGTATACTTTCAGAAAGTTGACATGAAGTGCTGGTGGAATCTGTATCAGGTACATGTAAATTGACTGGATTGGTATTGTTTGTCAAGTTTTCAGAAATCAGTGGAGGAAAGATGATTGACTCAGACTGTGATGTTGATGGTTCTGCTAATGCTGTTGTTCCAGGTGGTGACGCAGTTTCCTCTGTTGTCTTGTTGACTGCTGTAACCATAAAATTCTATTGGACATATTGGATTAAACAATTACTGAGATAAGTGGCTAATATGATTCAGGTGCTCATGGAAATTTATACGATGATAAGACCATGATGTTTTATAGGTGGCTAGAATGATTCATAATATTAAAGATAACTATTGAGAGATAAGAACATGGTGTAATAAAGAGGGCTAGAATGATCCGTGGTCTTATATAAACTAGAGGCTCCCAGGAGCCTGTAATCGCTCACCTGGTTTTCAATTTGACATCTAAAGTTCATAGAAAATGGGGGTGTTACACATAATTTTGAAAGTGGGCCACCCAAAGATCATTTCAACTCAAATTTCTGAGCAAAAGATTTTGATGTGATTTTTATCTCATAATATTCCTAAACGGAATAAACTGCATGAAAAAATCTCACAGAAAAACCCAGAATATATGTTAAACTACTCATTGCCATATAGCTGCAGTTAAAATTTGAGTTCATTTTACTTTGTTATAAAGTGGAAATTGACAACTAAAGAAATTTCTATTTTTAGTAACAGCAGCCATTTTGAATGGAGGGCGGGGCTGTCGGACACAATATTGAAAGGGGACCACCCAAGGACCATCCCAGCCAAATTTGCTTTAATTTGGTTCAGCGGTTTCAGAGGAGAAGATTTAAATGTGATCTTTTATCAAAATATGTCTAATTTGTATAATCAGTATAAATCGGTTGAAAGAAAAAATTCACAGAAAAACCCAGAAAAAATGTTAATCTACTCATTGTCATGTAGCTGCAGTTAAAATTTGAGCTCATTTTGATTTATAATAAAGCAGCAATGGACAATTGAAGAAATTTCTATTTTTAGTAACAGCAGCCATCTTGAATGGAGGGTGGAGCTATCGGACACAATATTGAAATGGGACTACCCAAGGATTAACCCTGCCAGTTTTGGTTTAATTTGGTTCAGCGGTTTCAGAGGAAAAGATTTAAATGTGATCTTTTATCAAAATATGCCTAATTTGCATAATCGGTATAAATCGGCTGAAAGAAAAATTTCACAGAAAAACGTGGAATATATGTTAAACTACTCCTTACCATGTAGCTGCAGTTAAAATTTAAGCTCATTTTGACTTATGCTAAAGCGGCAATGGACAATTGAAGAAATTTCTATTTTTTAGTAACAGCAGCCATCTTGAATGGAGGGCAGGGCTGTCGGACACAATTTTGAAAGGGACCCACCCAGGGACCATCCCTGCCAGGTTTGGTTTAATTTGATTCAGCAGTTTCAGAGGAGAAGATTTAAATGTGATCTTTTATCAAAATATGCCTAATTTGCATAATCGGTATATATCGGCTGAAAGAAAAATTTCACAGAAAAACCCGGAATATATGTTAAACTACTCCTTGCCATGTAGCTGCAGTTAAAATTTGAGCTCATTTTGACTTATACTAAAGCAGCAATGAACAATCAAAATTTCATCCCGTCTTTTTTCTATTTTCAGCTTGGCGGCCATCTTGGTTGGAAGTCGGGATCACCGGACACAATTTGGAAGGGGGCCATCCAAGGACCATTCCACCAAAGTTTGGTTCAAATTGGCCCAGTGTCTTCAGAGGAGTTGATTAAAATGTGAAAAGTTAAAGGACGGACGACAGACGACGGACGCTCAGTGGTGACAATATCTCACATGACCCTTTGGGTCAGGTGAGCTAACAACTCCAAGGAGATTGAACCAGTCCATGATGCATAGTAGATAACCATAGAGAGATAAGACCATGGTGTATTATACGGGGCTAGAATGATTCATGGTCTTATATAGTATAGGGAGATAAGACCATGGTGTAATATAGAGGGATAGAATGATTCATGGTCTTATATAGTATAGGGAGATAAGACCATGGTGTATTATACTGGGCTAGAATGATTCATGGTCTTATATAGTATAGGGAGATAAGACCATGGTGTAATATAGAGGGATAGAATGATTCGTAGTCTTATTAATAACTCAAAGGAGACTGAACCATGATGCATAGTAGAAGACTCAAATGATTCATGGTCTTATAGACGAGTATAGAGAAATAAGACCATAGTGTATTATAGAGGGCTAGAATGATTCACGGTCTAATAAATAAGCATAGAGAGATAAGACCATGGTGTATTATACTGGGCTAGAAGGATTCATGGTCTTATAGATAACTAAATGGAGATAATAACATGAAGTATTATAAAGGGCTAGAATGATTCATGGTCTTATAGATAACTATAGAGAGATAAGACCATGAAGTATTATAGAAGGCTAGAATGATTCACGGTCTGATAGATATTATAGAGAGATAAGACCATGGTGTAATATAGAGGGCTAAAATGATTCATGGTCTTATAGATATTATAGAGAGATAAGACCATGGTGTAATATAGACAGCTAGAATGATTCACGGTCTTATAGATATTATAGGGAGATAAGACCATGGTGTAATATAGACAGCTAGAATGATTCATGGTCTTATAGATATTATAGAGAGATAAGACCATGGTGTAATATAGACAGCTAGAATGATTCACGGTCTTATAGATATTATAGGGAGATAAGACCATGGTGTAATATAGACAGCTAGAATGATTCACGGTCTTATAGATATTATAGAGAGATAAGACCATGGTGTAATATAGAGGGCTAGAATGATTTGTGGTCTTATAGATAACTATAGAGAGATAAGACCATGGTGTAATATAGACAGCTAGAATGATTCACGGTCTTATAGATATTATAGGGAGATAAGACCATGGTGTAATATAGACAGCTAGAATGATTCACGGTCTTATAGATATTATAGGGAGATAAGACCATGATGTAATATAGACAGCTAGAATGATTCACGGTCTTATAGATATTATAGAGAGATAAGACCATGGTGTAATATAGACAGCTAGAATGATTCACGGTCTTATAGATATTATAGGGAGATAAGACCATGGTGTAATATAGACAGCTAGAATGATTCACGGTCTTATAGATATTATAGAGAGATAAGACCATGGTGTAATATAGACAGCTAGAATGATTCACGGTCTTATAGATATTATAGAGAGATAAGACCATGGTGTAATATAGAGGGCTAGAATGATTCACGGTCTTATAGATATTATAGAGAGATAAGACCATGAAGTATTATAGAAGGCTAGAATGATTCACGGTCTTATAGATATTATAGAGAGATAAGACCATGGTGTAATATAGACAGCTAGAATGATTCACGGTCTTATAGATATTATAGAGAGATAAGACCATGAAGTATTATAGAAGGCTAGAATGATTCACGGTCTTATAGATATTATAGAGAGATAAGACCATGGTGTAATATAGACAGCTAGAATGATTCACGGTCTTATAGATATTATAAGGAGATAAGACCATGGTGTAATATAGACAGCTAGAATGATTCACGGTCTTATAGATATTATAGAGAGATAAGACCATGGTGTAATATAGACAGCTAGAATGATTCACGGTCTTATAGATATTATAGAGAGATAAGACCATGGTGTAATATAGAGGGCTAGAATGATTCACGGTCTTATAGATATTATAGAGATATAAGACCATGAAGTATTATAGAAGGCTAGAATGATTCACGGTCTTATAGATATTATAGAGAGATAAGACCATGGTGTAATATAGACAGCTAGAATGATTCACGGTCTTATAGATATTATAGAGAGATAAGACCATGGTGTAATATAGACAGCTAGAATGATTCACGGTCTTATAGATATTATAGAGAGATAAGACCATGGTGTAATATAGACAGCTAGAATGATTCACGGTCTTATAGATATTATAGAGAGATAAGACCATGGTGTAATATAGACAGCTAGAATGATTCACGGTCTTATAGATATTATAGAGAGATAAGACCATGGTGTAATATAGACAGCTAGAATGATTCACGGTCTTATAGATATTATAGAGAGATAAGACCATGGTGTAATATGGACAGCTAGAATGATTCACGGTCTTATAGATAACTATAGAGAGATAAGACCATGGTGTAATATAGACAGCTAGAATGATTCACGGTCTTATAGATATTATAGGGAGATAAGACCATGGTGTAATATAGACAGCTAGAATGATTCACGGTCTTATAGATATTATAGGGAGATAAGACCATGGTGTAATATAGACAGCTAGAATGATTCATGGTCTTATAGATATTATAGAGAGATAAGACCATGAAGTATTATAGAAGGCTAGAATGATTCACGGTCTTATAGATATTATAGAGAGATAAGACCATGGTGTAATATGGACAGCTAGAATGATTCACGGTCTTATAGATATTATAGAGAGATAAGACCATGGTGTAATATAGACAGCTAGAATGATTCACGGTCTTATAGATATTATAGAGAGATAAGACCATGGTGTAATATAGACAGCTAGAATGATTCACGGTCTTATAGATATTATAGAGAGATAAGACCATGGTGTAATATAGACAGCTAGAATGATTCACGGTCTTATAGATATTATAGGGAGATAAGACCATGGTGTAATATAGACAGCTAGAATGATTCACGGTCTTATAGATATTATAGAGAGATAAGACCATGGTGTAATATAGAGGGCTAGAATGATTTGTGGTCTTATAAATAACTCAAAGGAGATTGAACCAGGATGTATAGTAGATAGATAACTATAGAGAGAAAAGACCATGAAGTATTATAGAGAGCTGGAATGATTCATGGTCTTATAGATAACTATAGAGAGATAAGACCATGGTGTAATATAGACAGCTAGAATGATTCACGGTCTTATAGATAACTATAGAGAGATAAGACCATGGTGTAATATAGACAGCTAGAATGATTCACGGTCTTATAGATATTATAGAGAGATAAGACCATGGTGTAATATAGACAGCTAGAATGATTCACGGTCTTATAGATATTATAGAGAGATAAGACCATGGTGTAATATAGAGGGCTAGAATGATTCACGGTCTTATAGATATTATAGAGAGATAAGACCATGAAGTATTATAGAAGGCTAGAATGATTCACGGTCTTATAGATATTATAGAGAGATAAGACCATGGTGTAATATAGACAGCTAGAATGATTCACGGTCTTATAGATATTATAGAGAGATAAGACCATGAAGTATTATAGAAGGCTAGAATGATTCACGGTCTTATAGATATTATAGAGAGATAAGACCATGGTGTAATATAGACAGCTAGAATGATTCACGGTCTTATAGATATTATAAGGAGATAAGACCATGGTGTAATATAGACAGCTAGAATGATTCACGGTCTTATAGATATTATAGAGAGATAAGACCATGGTGTAATATAGACAGCTAGAATGATTCACGGTCTTATAGATATTATAGAGAGATAAGACCATGGTGTAATATAGAGGGCTAGAATGATTCACGGTCTTATAGATATTATAGAGATATAAGACCATGAAGTATTATAGAAGGCTAGAATGATTCACGGTCTTATAGATATTATAGAGAGATAAGACCATGGTGTAATATAGACAGCTAGAATGATTCACGGTCTTATAGATATTATAGAGAGATAAGACCATGGTGTAATATAGACAGCTAGAATGATTCACGGTCTTATAGATATTATAGAGAGATAAGACCATGGTGTAATATAGACAGCTAGAATGATTCACGGTCTTATAGATATTATAGAGAGATAAGACCATGGTGTAATATAGACAGCTAGAATGATTCACGGTCTTATAGATATTATAGAGAGATAAGACCATGGTGTAATATAGACAGCTAGAATGATTCACGGTCTTATAGATATTATAGAGAGATAAGACCATGGTGTAATATGGACAGCTAGAATGATTCACGGTCTTATAGATAACTATAGAGAGATAAGACCATGGTGTAATATAGACAGCTAGAATGATTCACGGTCTTATAGATATTATAGGGAGATAAGACCATGGTGTAATATAGACAGCTAGAATGATTCACGGTCTTATAGATATTATAGGGAGATAAGACCATGGTGTAATATAGACAGCTAGAATGATTCATGGTCTTATAGATATTATAGAGAGATAAGACCATGAAGTATTATAGAAGGCTAGAATGATTCACGGTCTTATAGATATTATAGAGAGATAAGACCATGGTGTAATATGGACAGCTAGAATGATTCACGGTCTTATAGATATTATAGAGAGATAAGACCATGGTGTAATATAGACAGCTAGAATGATTCACGGTCTTATAGATATTATAGAGAGATAAGACCATGGTGTAATATAGACAGCTAGAATGATTCACGGTCTTATAGATATTATAGAGAGATAAGACCATGGTGTAATATAGACAGCTAGAATGATTCACGGTCTTATAGATATTATAGGGAGATAAGACCATGGTGTAATATAGACAGCTAGAATGATTCACGGTCTTATAGATATTATAGAGAGATAAGACCATGGTGTAATATAGAGGGCTAGAATGATTTGTGGTCTTATAAATAACTCAAAGGAGATTGAACCAGGATGTATAGTAGATAGATAACTATAGAGAGAAAAGACCATGAAGTATTATAGAGAGCTGGAATGATTCATGGTCTTATAGATAACTATAGAGAGATAAGACCATGGTGTAATATAGACAGCTAGAATGATTCACGGTCTTATAGATATTATAGAGAGATAAGACCATGGTGTAATATAGAGGGCTAGAATGATTTGTGGTCTTATAAATAACTCAAAGGAGATTGAACCAGGATGTATAGTAGATAGATAACTATAGAGAGAAAAGACCATGAAGTATTATAGAGAGCTGGAATGATTCATGGTCTTATAGATAACTATAGAGAGATAAGACCATGGTGTAATATAGACAGCTAGAATGATTCACGGTCTTATAGATAACTATAGAGAGATAAGACCATGGTGTAATATAGACAGCTAGAATGATTCACGGTCTTATAGATATTATAGAGAGATAAGACCATGGTGTAATATAGACAGCTAGAATGATTCACGGTCTTATAGATATTATAGAGAGATAAGACCATGGTGTAATATAGAGGGCTAGAATGATTCACGGTCTTATAGATATTATAGAGAGATAAGACCATGAAGTATTATAGAAGGCTAGAATGATTCACGGTCTTATAGATATTATAGAGAGATAAGACCATGGTGTAATATAGACAGCTAGAATGATTCACGGTCTTATAGATATTATAGAGAGATAAGACCATGAAGTATTATAGAAGGCTAGAATGATTCACGGTCTTATAGATATTATAGAGAGATAAGACCATGGTGTAATATAGACAGCTAGAATGATTCACGGTCTTATAGATATTATAAGGAGATAAGACCATGGTGTAATATAGACAGCTAGAATGATTCACGGTCTTATAGATATTATAGAGAGATAAGACCATGGTGTAATATAGACAGCTAGAATGATTCACGGTCTTATAGATATTATAGAGAGATAAGACCATGGTGTAATATAGAGGGCTAGAATGATTCACGGTCTTATAGATATTATAGAGATATAAGACCATGAAGTATTATAGAAGGCTAGAATGATTCACGGTCTTATAGATATTATAGAGAGATAAGACCATGGTGTAATATAGACAGCTAGAATGATTCACGGTCTTATAGATATTATAGAGAGATAAGACCATGGTGTAATATAGACAGCTAGAATGATTCACGGTCTTATAGATATTATAGAGAGATAAGACCATGGTGTAATATAGACAGCTAGAATGATTCACGGTCTTATAGATATTATAGAGAGATAAGACCATGGTGTAATATAGACAGCTAGAATGATTCACGGTCTTATAGATATTATAGAGAGATAAGACCATGGTGTAATATAGACAGCTAGAATGATTCACGGTCTTATAGATATTATAGAGAGATAAGACCATGGTGTAATATGGACAGCTAGAATGATTCACGGTCTTATAGATAACTATAGAGAGATAAGACCATGGTGTAATATAGACAGCTAGAATGATTCACGGTCTTATAGATATTATAGGGAGATAAGACCATGGTGTAATATAGACAGCTAGAATGATTCACGGTCTTATAGATATTATAGGGAGATAAGACCATGGTGTAATATAGACAGCTAGAATGATTCATGGTCTTATAGATATTATAGAGAGATAAGACCATGAAGTATTATAGAAGGCTAGAATGATTCACGGTCTTATAGATATTATAGAGAGATAAGACCATGGTGTAATATGGACAGCTAGAATGATTCACGGTCTTATAGATATTATAGAGAGATAAGACCATGGTGTAATATAGACAGCTAGAATGATTCACGGTCTTATAGATATTATAGAGAGATAAGACCATGGTGTAATATAGACAGCTAGAATGATTCACGGTCTTATAGATATTATAGAGAGATAAGACCATGGTGTAATATAGACAGCTAGAATGATTCACGGTCTTATAGATATTATAGGGAGATAAGACCATGGTGTAATATAGACAGCTAGAATGATTCACGGTCTTATAGATATTATAGAGAGATAAGACCATGGTGTAATATAGAGGGCTAGAATGATTTGTGGTCTTATAAATAACTCAAAGGAGATTGAACCAGGATGTATAGTAGATAGATAACTATAGAGAGAAAAGACCATGAAGTATTATAGAGAGCTGGAATGATTCATGGTCTTATAGATAACTATAGAGAGATAAGACCATGGTGTAATATAGACAGCTAGAATGATTCACGGTCTTATAGATAACTATAGAGAGATAAGACCATGGTGTAATATAGACAGCTAGAATGATTCACAGTCTTATAGATATTATAGGGAGATAAGA
The DNA here is from genome assembly GCA_963680875.1 of Bathymodiolus brooksi. Taxonomy (NCBI): domain Eukaryota; kingdom Metazoa; phylum Mollusca; class Bivalvia; order Mytilida; family Modiolidae; genus Bathymodiolus; species Bathymodiolus brooksi. Next base: position 65,340,918 of record OY804575.1, read on the forward strand.
CCATGGTGTAATATAGAGGGCTAGAATGATTTGTGGTCTTATAAATAACTCAAAGGAGATTGAACCAGGATGTATAGTAGATAGATAACTATAGAGAGATAAGACCATGGTGTAATATAGACAGCTAGAATGATTCATGGTCTTATAAATAACTATAAAGAGATAAGACCATGGTGTAATATAAGGCTTCATGCAGGCTACTTCTCTCCATAAATAAAACTTTTATACTTATGCGTGAAATGACCTTAGATGATTAAACGGCATTCAAACACAACAATCAATAAATCATATTACAACTATATTATTATTAATTCGAACTCCAACCTCTGAAAATGCGCTCACAAGGCAGTACTAGTGTCAGTGAGTAGTGGCAGTAGAGAGAAAGAACAATAATAATTGTACCCAATAAATCATATTGTTATAGCATGTATACGTACAGTAAGCACATTTAGACCTTTTTCTTTGACTAAGATCGTAAGGGAACTCTCCTGGTTTGATGATTCTTTTTCTTAGAGGAGCTAAAGCTTGCTTCTTGGGTAATTTTATCCTTTTCGACAAGATTTCATCCACATTTTCAGCCATTTTGTCATTTCTGGGTGCATCGGATTCCGAGATCTTCCGAATGTTGATGATTTAAGACCATGGTCTTAAAGGCCAAAAAGTGACGTATAAATACCTCCCAGAACCCCCCCCCCCCCCTTTTTTTTTAGTTTTCGTTTATGGAAAAGGTGTTCAAAATACATGTAGATGTAAATTTACAAATATTTTTTTCTTCAATTTACATCTGTATTTTAGGAGACATTTGCCTCTCATGCCTCCCTCTTAATTGTCATTATGACATCAAATAGGCTTCGCCCTTAATTTAAGGCTTAAACAGGTTGTGCCTGTCTCATATTATCCTTGTTTAAGTTGTTGAATATAGAAATTGAGAGTGATTTCAAGTATCTCTTTTTTCAAAACTCAAATATTTTCTGGATAGAATAATGTCTTAAGTTAAGACATTAAGACTTAACAAAAATACATTTTAGAATTTTCACTCCAGATCTCCCAACACGTGGGTCAAAAACGAAATTAAATAGGAAGTAAACAAACAAGATTAAAATTAGAAACACTTATATATTTATGAAATGACTCTCATAATCCGTATTCATTTTCATTGATAAATTTAATTGTATTGTACTAACAGGGACTAACACTATATATCTATAACATGCTGCTAATATTAACGAGGCCAGGATAAGGTACTGGTACTTATGTTTGCCACTAATATTAAGAGGCCAGGATAAGGTACTGGTACTCATGACGTTATGTTTGCCACTAATATTAACGAGGCCAGGATAAGGTACTGGTACTTATGTTTTTCCACTAACAAATGTAAAGATTTCATTAAAGATATTAATTGTGAAAAAAAAAAAAAATATATATTTTACTGCATGATTTTTATTTTTACTAAGGTAATTTTCAGAGACATGTTGATAACTGTTCATGATAAAATATACTTCTCACATTCTGATTACAGGTATTGTTACATGAATGTTGATGAACTCAAAAGGTCAATATTTTTTATTTTATTTATTTATTATTTGTTTTTCTAGACCTAAATTCATGAACAAACATACCACTTCAGTAATGTACTTTCTATTTTTATTTGTTGTTGTTGTGTATATATAAATGTATATGTGTTGTACTCATTATATATTCCATGTAGTGATACATGTATAAGTTAAGGAACCAAAGCTCATACCCGAGGTCCCTGCTGCTTGGTTCTTTGACTTCTAGTTTAATTATTTATTAGATTCTGTGCATCCAATTAAAATCATTACAATCCACTTCCTGACAATTATATATTCCATTTAATGATATAAGTTGATGAGCTGAGACTCATACCCGAGGTCCCTGCAGCTCAGCTCCTCAACTTATAGCGTCAATTTATTAGAATTTATTAGATATGGTACATTTAAACAACCCTACCATTTACTTCCTAAAATTATTTAAACTTATAATCAATTTGTCTTTATTAAGTCAAGCTTTTTGTGAGTAGAAGAGGTTCAGTAACCAAACATTATAGAACAATCATTTGTATATGTCTGTCATTAGATGTATATGTATTATATGTTTGTGTGATGTATACATTATAGAACAATCATTTGTATATGCCTGTCATTCTATGTATATGTATTATATGTTTGTGTGATGTATACATTAAATGTTACCCACGTATGCTGTAAATTGTAGGTTGTTACCCATATACACTAGACATAAGGGAAGGGAAATAACTCTTCTTTATTTTTACTTTTTTTGTGTTTTGGTTTCATATCATTTCATATCTGCCTGTGAAATACATGGTATAGTGCTATCATGCTATTTCCGTGTTGATATGTTGATTCACTTCTTAATTTCTAATTCAATGTTGAAACAGAATGTGTAGGAAATTGTATGTTGAAACATAAAACAATATCTACTCTTTGGTTAATTAAGAAGTATTGTTTAACATTTTTCCATATTATACATTTACATGTAGTAGGTTAAATTTAATTTTATAATTAAAATATATATATAAAATTAAAAATAAATTTAATAGTATTCAAATTTAAAATGTTAGTTTAGGTCAAACAAGGGTGATAACTCAAAACATTAATGTAACACTTACTTTAGATATATAACTATTTCTATATAATGCCAAACTGTACAAAAAAACTGACATCTTTATGATATAGATGTTTATATCAACAATTGTCAAGCGTCATCTTGTGTATGTACACTATGTGTGTGTATGTTTGCATGTTGTATACATTGCATGATTACATCTGATTTCAATAAGGGTGTGTGTATGTGTGCATGTGTGAGGGTGTGTTTGCTGTCCATATTTATTGTGATTATAAAGTGTCACTTGCTCCTGTTGAAAATTTTATATGAAAATAAAACATAATTAATAACCATAATAAAGTTCTATCGATGAATGAGTCTTTCTTCAAATTCCAAGAAGAGATTGGGCAAAATCAAAAAACGCTTCTATTGTTTGCTCTCAGGAGACACATAGTACTAAAGATATTGAAACTAGATGGGAGGATGAATGGGGTGGTAAATGTTACTTTAGTCATGGTGATAGTAAAAGTGCTGGTGTTAGTATAATTTTCAGAAGTGGTCTTGATTTTAAGGTTAATGATTTAAAAATAGATGAAAATCAGGGGCGGATCCAGGATTTGGGATTAGGGGGGCGTGAGTAGGAGAGGGGTCTGGGGACCACTTAAGGTTCCCCCGCATGTACAGGACAGAGCCCTGGTAGGGGGTCCAGGGGGGCGAACCCCCCCTAAGCTCTGAGGGTTTGAGGAATTACATACATTTATTTGAACGACAATTTTGAACCAACCACACCATTTTTATCAGACCAAAAAAACTTTACTTTTTGTCTTAATTTTGTCGGATAATTGTTAACAGTATGTTTTTGTCAGATTATAAGAACCTGAAGTAAAACTTTTTTTTGAACAACCGTGATGCGAATTGTTCAACTCATGACTGATCGATCACGATAGTTTAACCCTTCAAAGAACTATTGGTTTAGTTTTAACGCATTCCTGGGGCCTGGATGACTCAATGAGTTAGGTCGTTGGATCTAACAGCTCATACAAGCCTATCACCAATAGGTTCGCACCCAGCATTGTAAATTACAAAAAATGGTGCACTCGACTCGCAGCCGCAAGTGATAAAGTTTACCAGTTGCATGCCCAGGGTCAGTATCAGGATTTAAGTTTACTAAATGCTTTGATCTGTAAAGATTTGTTTTTCTTATAGTTGTAAAATTGACTGAAGAAATAATGTTTAATTAGCATGAGAAAATAGTTGATGTCTGGTACCTCGGAACCAATCAGAATGGAATAATCATTGAACTACTGACGGCGAATACATATATTTATCCTGCAATCAGTACATTTGCTGTACTAATATGCTATACAAATAATTTTTTGCTTTATTCGTACTAGACGAATAAACTTTTCGTACTATACGAATAAACTTTTCAGCCTACGAATAAACTTTCCTGGTACCCTGTAGCTATGTACTGCGGAGGGCGCAGACAAGTATGAAACTGGTAACGCGGACCACGAAGAAGACACCCTTGACAACATTTATGAAAGGCGAGGAATGACGCTTGTTTCTGTCCTTTTTGTCTAAATCTGACAAGTTTTCCGATTTTTTTTACATTGCAGGATAAACACAATATACGTACATTGTCGGTAAATATAAAATTCATTTGTACTCGCTGCGAAACAGGCATGAAAAGCTCGCCAAAGGCTCGCTATTCTGCCTGTTTCTAAAGCTCGCACGCCCCCTCTAAATCCACCACTGAAAATGGTCGATATATTATATTAGATTTAACTGTTTATGAACAAAGATTAACATTTGTTTGTTTGTATGGGTATAATACAGATGTACCACAATTCTTTACAGATATACTTTATAAATCTGCAGTATTTGCAAATACAAGTTATCTATTTTGTGGTGACTGGAATACAGTACAAAACAAAAGTGACGATACATACAATGTACTTCATGACAGAAATATAAATGCTCGTAAAAGATAGATGAAATGAAAGAAACATTTGAGTTGTTGGATCCATAGCATACTTGTTATCCTGATGATAGGAAGTACACATGGCGCCAGCCCTCACCTGTCAAACAGAGTAGGATAGACTATTTTCTTGTGTCAGAAGACATGTTTGCACTCATGGAAAACACGAAAATAATTTCGGAATATAGAACAGATCATTCAGCGATTGTTTTTTTGTTTTTCAGCATCCAAGCGTGGCAAGGGATACTGGACATTTAATTCCCAGTTGCTGAGAGATTCAGAATAAATTAACTTAGTTAAAACATGTATTAAAAATACAATATCAGAATATTATTCCAATGGAGATGTTGATGATATAATAAAAGTTGAATTGTCTTGCAATGATCAGAATTGTTTTGAAATACTTAAGATGAAAATCAGAAGTATCTCTATTGAATATGGTATTAAAAAGTCTAAGCAAGAAAAAGAAACTACTAGAATATTGGAAAATGATATTCAGAATTTAGAGAATGAGATGAATCTACGACCACGTGATTGTACACAAATATGATTAAATCAAAAGAAAACTGAACTCGAAATTAAAAGACAACATATAATTGATGGTTTACTTCTCCGTTCTCGGGCAAACTGGCACGAGAATGGGGAAAAATGTACTGAATATTTTTGTAAATAATTAGAAAAAAAATTCTTTACCAACAAGACTATTTCGGAACTTATAGATCACAAAGGAAATAATATTTCGGATCAGTCAAAAATTCTTTCTGAACAAGAATGTTTTCATAAAAATCTGTACTCAAGCAAATCTTTATTTGATAATGATGATTCCTTTTTTCACCACGATGTAAGATTAACAGATGAGCAAAGAGACTCCTGTGAGGATAATTTAACATTTAAGGAATGTGGAGAGGCACTTAAATTGATGAAAAATGGAAAAAGTCCAGGGCGAGATGGTTTTACAGTCGATTTTTTCAAATTGTTTTGGAAAGATATTGGTGCTTTTGTATTTCGTTCACTAACATATGGGTATGAATCGGGTTTCAAAGTCAAGGAGTTATTACATGTATCCCTAAGGGAGGTAAAGACAGAAGGTACATGGGCAACTGGCGTCCAATCAACTTGCTTAATACTGACATAAAAGTGGCTTCTGCAGTACTTGCAAATCAGTTAAAACAGGTCTTATCATTTATTATATGCGAGCTTAAGCGAGCTCTTTATGGTATAAAATGTGTACTTTTTTTTAACAAACATGGCTGAACATATTGTCGAAGAAAAAAAAATTCTACGTTTTGTAAACACCGGTTTCCGGGTAACACACTAACACACTCAACTAATGAAGATCTTCTTAACATAAAGCGCAAAGGTGATCCTGAAGTCTCGTACCCTCTCTCGTACGTCTGGTACCACTGAAACTCGGAACCCGTGTGTAATAAAAGTCATTTATTTTTTAATTTATTTAATCTCTTCTGACAAACTGACAAAAATTTGGTTTCTACGCGGAAGTTAACTTTTGAGATTTCGTAAGGAACGATAACTCCAATCGTAACTACTCGGCCATTCTCGCTACCCTGCAAATAACCTCGTATGCATTAGGCGTATAAATCGCACTACTTTTCACATGTCAGTTACATGAAAGTTTGATAATGTTATATTTTAAGCAATTTTCTATATTTCAATTAGTTTTGCATAATTAGATTTTGCATAATTAGATTTTACTTAGTATGTCTTCCATATTGGATTTTCGTGGACTATATTTTTGTGCGGCTTAACGTAACTTAACTTCCGGCAAACAATTTAAGAAGAATTTCTACTATGTACGTACGAGGTTATTTGCAGGGTAGCGAGAATGGCCGAGTAGTTGCGATTGAATGAGACTAGATTCGGCCCTAAAAATAAGTCGTCCCCAATATATCTCGGCCCAAAAAATCTCGACACTTTTTGAAGCGTGAAATTGCCAGATAATTTTCAGATGCGCGAGCATTCACATCTTCGCTAGCCAAGGGTTACGATTCGGGTCCCCCTTCTCTCCACCCTTGGCAGATCTAGAATACATTTTGAAATTCGCGCGCAATGCCTCCTGGTGGTTTATCGAAGTTGCGCCCCTTAGATAGTCGTCATCGCCAGCCAATCAGAATCGTTTTGTTATACGTATGTTGGAGAGTTGAAAATGGCAGCGCCCAGTGAAGAAAAACTTATTTGTGATAAATTTAATTTGGAAGCACTTACTGTCAACCAAGTGAAAAGTTTCAAAGCTTTGGCATACGGGAAAGATGTTTTCATTGAAACCAAAACGGGAAGTGGCATCTTTGCTTACATTTCGTCGATAGCATGTGCTCCGTGTAAAACATCTTCTGATTGGATACGTGTACTGGTAGCCGTAACCAATGAAATATTAAAGCGTGAATCCTCAAAATGTATTCTAGATCCGCCAAGGGTGGAGAGAAGGGGGACCCGAATCGTAACCCTTGGCTAGCGAAGATGGAGCATTCATGGCCGTGCCGGTTTCATATTAAGAGATACTCAAAAGGGATTCATGAAAAACAGTTTCATGGGAGAGAATACACGACTTCTTTATGACTTGATGCATTATTTAGAAGAAAATGATTTAGACGGTCTACGCGGGTGTGTTAAGGCTGTTTCACGTCGGTTTGTTTCATACAGTTGCTCCCCTTTGTAATAGTTTACGTAATGACGTTGCATCCATGGAAACGTAGTCTTCATGGATGAACTGCCCGAAGGAAAAATGTGTTTCTGCATATCTAATGCACTTATTCCTTGTTCGTTTTGTGACAGTAAGATATATATATTTATTGACTATCCAGATTGTGAATATATCATTATTTTGAATACGTCGATTGTAATATATGATTTTTGGCGCTTGTCAGTCTTGCGAAGCTCCACCCCTTCAATGCCCATATTTGGAAATCGCCATCGCCAAAAAGCTTGTTTGTTGACAAATACGAGAATGATACACACGCACCTGTTTACTATCAATATGATACTTATGTAACAGAATTTCACAAAAAAGGAAAATGTACACATCGTCAGTTGCAGACAAATGATGCTGAGAGGTAAACCTTAGACTTTAGTTTAAATTAATAATGACAATCTCCTGAAGCACATGTATACTGAAAAAAGGGGGTCGTATACTATACCTACCGAACTTGAAGAAAGCACATGGAGAATCAAAATAAGATACATAAGCCTAGAACTCTATCATGTCAATACCAACATTTTCGTGATCTTTTTTTTAAGATCGAGATGTTTGATTTGCATGCAGTATCTATTTTTGCCACAGGCACAGGTGAATCAGACACCACCACCCCCTTTTTTGCAAGTTGTGGAACACAATTTATAGATGAATAATCAATATAAGGACTATAATGAAGAAAACCATTAAAAAACGTTAGAATCTTTATACAAAAAATATCTTGATAGGTTGGGGGTCCTGTTTATTTTTAGAATTTACATTTGTTTTCTTTACAAGTAACATACAATCTCCATAACACTTTGGCTTGGAAAGGCAAATTGTCCATTCTGACAACTTGTGTAGGACCAATTCTCAACGCATACTAATAATCGACAACCAAAAAGTATGTATGTATTATCAGAGAATAACATCCCTTTTCAGAGGTTTTTTTTCCCTCAAACAAATCTTCTGTCAAGTTACTGGGGAGGATGACTTCAATTTCATCAACATTTAAGCTTCTAAATTTTTTTTTGGTCAAAATTCATTTGCACATAACAGATTTGATCAAATAAACAACAGGCGAAAACTGATCTGACACCAGTTAGTTATTCTCTAAATCCAGTTTGTCTTTTTACCAACTAACAGATCATGGTCCATACAGTTATTACATAAAACCATAAAACCAAAACCTGAAATGAAACTTAATTATGTACATTGTAATTTAAATCCAATTTTTAATTAAAGGTGGGTGATCTGATTGTGCTACAATATCACATTTTGATCAAAGAAATTTTTATTGAGACATATATTAAGACAGATGCTCAATTCCTTTTAATATACATATTGTAGTTTATTTAGTTATGCCAAAACATGTTCAGTAAAATTAAACCTTTACATAATTAAAAATTGCACTGATCAAATTGTATAAGCATTGATACCGGTATTAAGTTTTTAACTTAGAAGACATACCTGGTTATGCATACATTGTACAGTGTACTGTTAGTGTTAATTCTAAAAAAAATTGTTTATATAAAACCCGATTGTAGAATGAATTTATCCTGCAATTGTGTGATTTTGAGTACTAATAGACAGGTCAAATAAACTTAAGTGTTATTTAATCATTGTATGTTTTGACAATATATGTTGTAGGTATATACAATGTATACAACATCTTACATTAATAATAATTTTAGAAGATGGTCAATATTCAGCATTTTCATTGGATTTACAAATGTAGTTCAGTAGCTGAGTATCATATTAACTATCTCTGCACTGGGCTAAGTTCATTGTTATGCATTCAATCATCTTGGTGATATATTAAGGGTATGATAAATGGGCATCAAGGTAAGATGCTAAACATGTTATACATGTACATATTGATCTATTGATGAAACAGATTGATCTTCAGAGCAGCCATCAATTGATTTTCAAACCACTCAAGAAAGACAACACTATTCATCTCCTGGTGATGGTCGCCATCCTTTGATTTGGCCAGAAACAATAAATCGCAGCCGTCAATCCTCACTTCGCGTACCTGCATGCAAAACAATCAAACGTTTGCCTTTACCCGAGGGTATTTTTGGGGCATCAGACCCATCATTCGGAAGCCACATATAATCTGTGCAGTGATTTTGGTTAACCCATGTTTCATCCATGTACACGATATCATACCCTGCTTCCCTAAAAGATTTGATCTTTCTCAAATAATTACACCTATAATTAATACTAAACACTTGATCGTACAGAACTCTTCGATTATCACCTATTTTTTATAAATATGTCCAAGATCAATGAGAGTTAGAGTAAGCTTAGACTTTGATATTTTAATAGAATCTTTTATTTCCTTATGTATTATGGAGACGGTCGGAGCAATTTTCCGTGAATATAAACCGTGGATTGTTCTTTTAATAACACAATGATCAAAGTCGTCAAAAAATCCAGCTCTTTCTTTGGGTCTATTTGACTTACAAGGCCTCTTACCATTCATAATACGGTGCACTGAAGTGTAAGACACACTCAAAGCTTTAGATGTCTTTTGATATACCCTATCAAATGTGACTATTGGCTTCTTCGTTGCCTTTTCCTTACTATAAAAGGCAAACAACTTTTTTACAAACTTTTGGCATTCCGGAGATAAGTCAGACTTTTTACCCATTTTACACAAAATGCAAAATATAACAATAATTTATGAGAGAAATGCTTGTCAGGTTCGTCTAAAGTACACGTGGCCGAGAGAAAGATTTTACAGGTAAGATACATGACGTACGGATGGCTCTTCTATAAAGTACATCTATAAAAATGACAACAAAATAGGACCAAAATATAAAATTTCATCTGAGTGCCGCCTCAGCCAAAACAATAAGAAGCATTACTGTAACATATTTAGTTAGCACTTCTAATTCTAAATAAAACTCTCGTTTATTTTGCTGTTCAACAATCTATAGTTTAAAAGATATTTGGATTTTTCGTTATTCTAATCAAAAAATTATTACTTTTTAATTTATCAATCAATACAATTAGCTTCTTGGTAAGCACATGTGTGTACTTGACAAATTAACATAACAAATAATAAGACAAGCTGAAAATAGAACCAAGTAATATATTCCTTTTAAACCATATAGTCGTGTATATAAATAATTGTTCATACAAAAGAAAAGGTTTTTTATTTAAACCTAACAAAGAAGATCAAGATCAAATAACAGGATATCTGTGTAAATCCTGTGTTCATCTTTCATTGTACATATCCCGAATGCAAAGCCATATATGCTGATGTCTTAGATAAAAAGGTCAAAACTTTGCAAAGGACATCCTAGTACCATAAATTAAGACCAAATTATTAAGTATAATTCGTAATTGGACAAGTATTTCACCGCATGCCAACTTTTTAATCATCTTTCTTTATGATGGTTTCTTTTTAATATTTTAGGTAGAAGAAATAGTTTTTTATATTCTTGATTGATAGTTAAGTTTTTATAGAACTGAAATGTTTTATAGATATGATTTAAAGTTTTGATTTATTGAAATTTATATAGTCTCTCATAATTCTTTATAGAATGGCACTTGTATTTTATCTATAAAACTTCTGTTTTAATGTATATATTGTGATGATTGTGTATTATATGTATTACAAGTGGTGAGACTTTAATAAAATATTGAATCTGAATCTTTTAAAACATTAATATTATGAAATTAAAAGACGCTTCTTTCTTAATTAGAATTTATTCTTTTTTGATGAGTAACAATAAAGTACAGAGCCCGTTAACTGACATGATAAATATTTTTATGACGTTATACGAAATAGTATTTCGCATAAACTAAATTAAAAAAAATTCTATAAACGAAATAAAAAAAAAATTCTCATGTTAGAAAACGGGCTCCGTAAACTATTTCGTATAAACAAAATTAAAATTCTCATGTCAGTTACTGGGCTCCACAATAAAGCAACATATTAATATGCATTTAGCTTTTCTATTTTCTTTTTTTCCTTTCATATGAATTTCAAATATAAATATTTGGTGCGGACAGCAGAATCATGAACGCTCAACGATGGAAACTGGCATAACAAACCTGGATATTGCCGATGGCATAGTTGCCTTCAAATTCAATAAGCCATGTGAGGTAGAAATCACTAAATTAGGCCTGCGTTCAACAACATCGCAACTGTATAGCGAAATCCGTTCACGAAAATAATAAACCGAATTGTTTTCCTTTTTTTTTTGGAAAATTTTACGTTCACGATTTATTGCTTATCATTGACTGTATGGAATTAATATTGATAAAGTGTCTGTGTTCAATATAATATCGTAAGTATGTGTTGCGTCGGTAGAAAAAAAGTCACAATAAATTTTTTCCACATTTACTATTCCCCGAAAAGTCAGAGTGTGTATAATTATTTTTGCTTTGTTTTTGTTTTGTTTTTTCTTTATTTGTTTGTGTGTTTTTTTGTCTTGTTTTTGTTTTGATATTTATTCAAGACCTTGATTGAGAACCAAATTCGATTGATGTCTATGTATTCAATCCCAACTCCTTCTAATTATAAAGGAATGATTCTTAATGAGACCTTGATATATGAAAACCAAAATTTGACTCATTGATATTCACCCATCTAACTCTTTCTAATTAGAAAATAATATAAAAAAAACCAATGAATTAGCATTTACATTTAATTAATCACATCAATGATTGGAGCATTTATAAGTCATATAACAAATAACATATGAAATATATCAAATCATAACGATATAATGATGAACATACAAACATTGAATATTTCCAGTTGAAAATTGTAAATGTTCATAATGTCAATTGTCTCTTAAGCACTAATATTGGTGATTGAGTCTGATGTTCCACCCAACTCCACACAAGTACTCGGCAATGGTCTTCTGGCCAGTAGTGAGGTCTCTGCATAGGTTCTGTAAACGCTCCTGGAGCTGAACATGTCTCTGTTGAGTACGCTTAGCTGGTGGATTACCGACGGCATCTTGCTGGATAATAGTACGGACAGTAGCTTCTTCCTTTTGACACCACTCGATGACACGCCATATAGACGGATGGGCATGTCCTACCAGGTTGAAGAAATTGTTGTTCCAGCCCTCGCACATGTTGTTGGTTCTGGCATCACCGTTGACTGTGGCATCATGTACGTTCCAAATGGCTGGTGGAAACAGGTGGGCTACGTGCTAAGACCAGACGGACTGCTTGATTTTGTGCTGGATTCTGCTGTCTAAGTCTACCACTGATGTAAGTTGAATCAAAGTAATCTAGGAGCTCAGCTGCCTCTGGTGGGTCATCAGGGCATAGTGTTCTAAGCAGATGAATACCATTGGTCAAATCAAGTACTGGTAAAAAGGCAAGACCATCCATCATACCACAGAACACTCTTGTAGAGAGGCACCAAACCAAGCTGCTGTATCTGTCGCCATGATGCTTGTGTCAAGGTGGTAGAAACAGCCCTGGTGGTTGATGTGGCGACCAAATACAGCTGTAACTGCACGAAGAACTGCATCTTCAAAGTCTGGACATTGAAATGTAGGTTGCTGGCATGGCAGTTTAAACAATAGACTGGAAGAGTTCCCTGTAAGTATCTTGACATTTATTTGGCAGGAACGCATATACTGCAGTGCCTGTTACATCTTTGAATGGAACCCGGATGGTGTATAGCTGTTTAAATGGGTGCGGAGGTACAGAGAAGGTACCGTCCATGAAGATGAAGAAGGTCTGGGCATTGGCTAATCTTTCCAAACTCTCTGGTGAGTAGAAGACTAACATTCTGTTTTCTGCATTCTGGCCGTTGTCGTATTGCAGGAACTGTTGGTTGTTGTTGTGTACTCCTCAGGCAATCTGACATCTGCATAGGTGGCTGAGACTGGAGTAGTTGGACGCTGGTATCGAATTGTGCGTTTGGGGTTTTCTTCACGGGGCAGCAAGGCTTGGACATTGTCGTCACACTGGGACGCAACCTGGGCAAAGATCTGGCTGGGTTTATCTCTGGTGTTGGTTGCCAGGTCTTTCATGGCATTTCTGGTTTTTGAGTACTTGATGCTTGTATCACTGGGAGCGTGATTGTGTGGCTGCCCAGGAGCTGGATTTTCATTCTGAAGTGTAGTGCTAAGGTTTCCTCTGCATCCTATGCTTGACCGTTTAACACACTTCCACCACTGATTGGTCTCCCTGGTAGCATGTTTGGTATACAGGTACCCCTGGTAACACAGCTTGGAACCACCTCTGTTGCTTGGTATAATCTCCATTTTCGTTTAATGATAGTGACAGTTAACTGTTTCCTTTTATACAAAAAGTGAAAGAAACCATACATTTTGCTCTGAATTGACTAGGGCATGGAATACACCAGGTATTGTTTCACCATATGTTGATGTTCAACAATTTCTTTCATAATTGTATTCTTAACTATTAAAAATGACCTATGTATGTCTCTGTATAAACATTATGACAATAGCAATCAAGTGGCTTCTTTTTATAAATTACCCCTTTCCATTTAAATCATTATAGTTTGAGTCATTTATGAATTAAATACATGTACTAAATAAACAACTGGGTCTCTATTCAGGAAGAATATATTAATTACAGTATAAACAAATTAAAGATTAAGGCATTGTAATAATTTTTACAAAAAACTTTAATTATCTGAAAGATGACATTATATATGTGACTTTTTTTCCGTGACTTTTTTCCCTACATTCTCTCCATATACATTGTTATTGTCTGTAAGTGTACTGGTATAGTGTAAACGTAAAGGGTCTCCTTTCCAATTCAAATGGACTTACACCCGACGATCACCGCTACAATTTTTTTTCTATTATACTACGCCAAATTGACAAGAAAACGTAAAACGTTTCCCTTTTTATATAAACTTACAAAATAAGGAATAGAACTCTATATTTGAAAAGCTCAATTTTCATACACTTCGGTAAATTAATGACAATACCATTTATGATGAACACAATCATATATTCTGTACAAATAATTATCTGTTTGTCCCATAATTAATTTCTACGCTTCATTGTGACATATATGACAATGCAGACTGTAAAGACTCTCGTGTATATAATTTTAGGAAGCTTATACATTCCAAATAAATATTAATGTTAGGCATATTAAACCTTTTAAAAATATGTTCCACGATATAGCGTGGAAATCATCGTGGAAAATATTAATATGTCGTGTTCACCACACATATATTAATCTCTGCCACGATGATGTCCACGCTATATCGTGTTCAAAACACATATATTAATCTTTTCCACGATGATTTCCACGCTATATCGTGGAAAAAACACACGTATAATAAAAGTTAATCCCTTCCACGATGATACCACCGCGGATGAAAAATATCAGATTACCTGTTCCGTCGTGTTTTCATCGTGGAAAGGATTAATTTCCGTGACAGAATAGTGGGAAATGTAAAAAGAAAACACGCTGTTCCCTTTGTAGATAAACTACTATTGAAACAAAAGAAGTTGTACGTATTGCGGGATATTCAATACGGGCCGCTTCTTATTTTTTTAATACTACTGTATCTTATACTTAAAACCATTTCGCTTGAACAGTTGACTACAGAACGACAGGGATATAAATTCCTAACGGTGTATACGTGTATCACATTTCATTTCTTACATTAGCATTAGGGGAAAAGGGTGTATTTAACTCTTATAAAAAGATTTCGATGCTACATTTTTGTAACTGAAAAAAAAAATGCACTCTGAAGCAGAATTTTTGTTCCAATCTCGATCTAGACACCTTTTCAAATAACATAGTTGGTACTTCATATCATTTAAAGGGGAGCTTATTCAAAATAAATCCCAAAACGGTTAATGATAAAAAAAATTAATAGCAATAATAAATTTATGTTTGTAATAAACAATCCAAAGGGAACACATTGATGAATATTTTCCAAAATTTTCCAACAAAAAATATTCTTTATCTGTATGATATATCCAGTTTAAGGAAAGGAAATCTTAATTGACCTTCCCTACAATATTTAACTCAGTAGTCCGTTAGGGGCCTTCGTGGACGTGATCGTTTGGTAGCTGGATTTACAACTACCTATGCAATCACTACCTATCACCAATAACGTTATGAGTTCGAATCTCTCCCAGGCGATACCACATTATGTTATAAAGTTTGCCAGTGATTTGTGGCAGATCCGTGTTTTTCTCTGTGCACACCGTTTTCCTCCACCAATAAAACTGACTCCCACGATATAACTGAAATTTGTTGAAAGTGGTGTTAAACATCAAACCCAGTAGTCCGTACGTTTATATTTTATTTATGTTTTTTTTTATTGTATAGAACGCTGGGTTTTATGCAAATTCCCGATTTTTTCGTAACATTTCTAAAATTGTAATTCAAATCGTTTGACTGTTCATTTCAATAACATGCAGCTAACTAAAGTTATAAATAACGTTTTTACCTGCATTAGAATGGAATAAACCTACAAAAAATAATGTGGCATATATACTACAATGAAATAAATTTGATAATTGGGATAGTATAGTGGTGCGTGAATATGTCAACAGATAAGAAAAGTTTTTTTGTAGATGCCAAAAGAGTTATCGGAATGCAATGCAATGGCCAATCGAAAAAGGAAAAAATGATAAACAGTGGTCTAAAAAAAAACTACACAGAAAACTGAAGATTAAGCAGCACGAATCACACTTAAAACCCGGACGGAACTCTGTCGGTGACAACTTGAGCCTTTAGTTGTACATTGTATGGCAGTTCCAGGTTTTGTACCATGGTCCGCCAGTCTGATTGTACAAAATAGTTGAGTGCTACCAAAATCTGTCGAAAATAATTTAAAATAGTAAGAAACAGCAAATTTTCTTTATTTAACTATTTATCATAAGTTATGCCATTCATAATACATCTGCTCAAAATCTTTCCAAAATAAATGCTATGATTAATCCGCTTGTTGTCGAATCTTTAACAGTTAATAACACTACACGAAGAAGGAATGTATTATATGTATAATTTTGTACCAAATAATTTTAAAGAGTGTGATTTAGATTTGAAGATTGCTTAAATATAGATAGACCTAGATATATTCATGATTCAAAATTTTGTACTTGGAGACGGTGTCTTTATCATTCTATTTTGTTCACTTAGAGGTAGTATTTCCCAAAATACAGGTACTTTAAAATGTTGAAATGAAGTTCATCAGTATTGCAGTGTGAGTAACCAAACATCATGTACACCTTGTATAGGCTACACCAAGATACATGCCAATATGGCTTGTAAACGTCCGTTGTATTTCTTAATATGTTCAAAATAAAACTCTTTTCTTACGACTTAAAGACTTATACTTTTATTTTACATATAGTCGTCAACTAAATCTATACTTATAACAGGTAATACCACCCCAGGCTGTACTAGTTAAACCTTCAATGTTTACACTGTCCAAGTTTTATAATTCAGTTCCGTCATTAGGTTAACGTTAGATACAAGCGTTTTTGTGATTCAAACGCACATGTAACCACTTATGGAACAGCAGCGTCACCAAATGGGAGAAGCAGTGAATGGTCCCTATTGCTGGTGTCTAAAAGCTTTTAACTATTTATAGTTTATTTTGTTGGTTCAAAAGCCCATGGAGATTGATATAGCTTTTATGTTATTTTGTTTATATGTTTGCAGAACTGAAATACAAATTATCTTGCTACTATTTAATGGGGAAAACAACTTGGTGTAAAGCTACATGTACCGCTGTATTTCATTGCCCCTTTCTTCAAGTTTATTTAACCTAGCATACACACCAGTGGCGTAGCTTGGGTCTTTTTTCTAGTGAGGCAATTCACCGAGCGCAGCGAGGCGAAAAAATGCAAGGGGGGTGCGGAAATTGAAAAAAAAATGGACGATTGAAACGCATTTTCCCAAGTTTAAATGGATAATTTATGATTTCAATAATAACCGAAATAACACGCAGAAAACTATTTCGATATGCGTCAAATGACTGTGTTTGTGAATTTATTTCAGAACCTTGGGAGTGGCTACGTGAAGCTTCTTCCCGAGTTTCAGATAGAATCTATATCTGCAATCGAAAAAAAAACGAGAAGATAAAATAAGCTTGTATCTAAGAGCGTATTTAAGCCCGGCGCATTTCCACTTTCAAACTTTGGCACACGGCAACAAACTATACTAAATTATGTAACATGACGGAGCCAAAAGTTTCCGTGAACGATTTCAATTAATGATGTAGAATATATTTTTATTACAAACTTTGACAAAGGTTTTTATTTCTCGTATTTTAATCAACTTTTATAATATTAATCACATTAATTTTTTTCTGCAAAAAAATCTAGTGAGGCAGTTGCCTCATTGCCTCAATGGAAGCTACGCCACTGCACACATAACGAAAACAAGATTACATACATAACATTGAACCATATATATGTAGATATACAGATATACTAAAAAGGTATCAGTAGACTCAGTGCCATATTAACGCATGGGCACGCTGAGCAGTTGCCCGGGGGCCCCATGAGCATAGGGATCATATGCTAATCTTTGTATGCTGTGTGCGGCATGTTTTTTAATGTTTAAACACTGTTTTTTTTGGAAGTACCTATACAATAACTATATATTTAATTTAGTCGACATTTACATTTATATTCCTGCGAATGGTTGTATAGGTAGCCGTCTCGGTGTACTGCTATGCCCGGGGTCCTATAATGCTGTTAAGACGGCCCTGAGTAGACTAGCTTTCCCCAGATTCACAAAACATATACAAAACAATGTAACCCAAGATTCATTTTTAGTTCACCTGGACCAAAGGTCCAAGTGAACTATTGCCATCACTTGGCGTCCGTCGTCTGTCGTCTGTAAACTTTTCACATTTCAAGCTTCTTCTCCGAAACCACTTGGCCGATTGGAACCGAACTTAGCAGGAATGTTCCTTGGATGGTCCTCTACAAAGTTACTGTTTTTCGTTCCAGTCGGATATTCAATATGGCTGCCAGGGCCAATAATATGCTCTGATTGGCTGAACTTTCAAAGATCTTCTTCTCTGAAACTAATGAACTGACTGAACCCAAACTGTAAAGGAATGATCATTGGAATGTCCTTTACCAAGTTACTGTTTTTTATGCCGATCGGAAATCCAAGATGGCCGCCATCGCAGGACATAGATTAACATTGGACCCTATGGGAAAATGTTCAAATGCCTTCTTCTCAGAAACTACAAATATGATTAAAGCCAAACTGTACATGAATGTTCATTGGATGGTCCTCTACAATCTTAAGGTTTTTTGTTCCGATATGAAATTCAAAATGGCGGCTACGGCAGGACTTAGTTTAACATTGGACCCTATGGGAAAATGTTTCAAAATGCTTCTTCTCTGAAACCACTTGGACAGTTGAAACCAAACTGCCCAGGAATGATCATTGGAAGGTCCTCTAGAAATTCTATGTTTTTTTATGCCGATCGGAAATCCAAGATGGCCGCCACCGCAATACATAGATTAACATTGGACCCTATGGGAAAATGTTCAAATGCCTTCTTCTCAGAAACTACAAATATGATTAAAGCCAAACTGTACATGAATGTTCATTGGATGGTCCTCTACAATCTTAATGTTTTTTGTTCCGATATGAAATTCAAAATGGCGGCTACGGCAGGACTTAGTTTAACATTGGACCCTATGGGAAAAATGTTTCAAAATGCTTCTTCTCTGAAACCACTTGGACAGTTGAAACCAAACTGCCCAGGAATGATCATTGGAAGGTCCTCTACAAATTTTCTGTTTTTTATGCCGGTCGGAAATCCAAGATGGCTGCCACCGCAGGACATAGATTAACATTGGACCCTATGGGAAAATATTCAAATGCCTTCTACTCAGAAACTACAAATATGATTAAAGCCAAACTGTACATGAATGTTCATTAGATGATCCTCTACAAACTTTACGTTTTTTGTTCTGGTATGAAATTCAAAATGGCGGCTACGGCAGGACTTAGTTTAACATTGGACCCTATGGGAAAAATGTTTCAAAACGCTTCTTCTCTGAAACCACTTGGATAATTGAAACCAAACTGCCTAGGAATGATCATTGGAAGGTCCTCTACAAATTTTTTGTTTTTTATGCCAATCGGAAATCCAAGATGGCCACCACCGCAATACATAGATTAACATTGGACCCTATGGGAAAATGTTCAAATGCCTTCTTCTCAGAAACTACAAATATTATTAAAGCCAAACTGTACATGAATGTTCATTGGATGGTCCTCTACAAACTTTACGTTTTTTGTTCCGATAAGAAATTCAAAATGGCGGCTACGGCAGGACTTAGTTTAACATTGGACCCTATGGGAAACATGTTTCAAAACGCTTCTTCTCTGAAACCACTTGGATAATTGAAACCAAACTGCCCAGGAATGATCATTGGAAGGTCCTCTACAAATTTTCTGTTTTTTATGCCGGTCGGGAATCCAAGATGGCCGCCACCGCAGGACATAGATTAACATTGGACCCTATGGGAAAATATTCAAATGCCTTCTACTCAGAAACTACAAATATGATTAAAGCCAAACTGTACATGAATGTTCATTGGATGGTCCTCTACAATCTTAATGTTTTTTGTTCCGATATGAAATTCAAAATGGCGGCTACGGCAGGACTTAGTTTAACATTGGACCCTATGGGGAAAATGTTTCAAAATGCTTCTTCTCTGAAACCACTTGGACAGTTGAAACCAAACTGCCCAGGAATGATCATTGGAAGGTCCTCTACAAATTTTCTGTTTTTTATGCCGGTCGGAAATCCAAGATGGCCGCCACCGCAGGACATAGATTAACATTGGACCCTATGGGAAAATATTCAAATGCCTTCTACTCAGAAACTACAAATATGATTAAAGCCAAACTGTACATGAATGTTCATTAGATGGTCCTCTACAAACTTTACGTTTTTTGTTCTTGTATGAAATTCAAAATGGCGGCTACGGCAGGACTTAGTTTAACATTGGACCCTATGGGAAAAATGTTTCAAAACGCTTCTTCTCTGAAACCACTTGGATAATTGAAACCAAACTGCCTAGGAATGATCATTGGAAGGTCCTCTACAAATTTTATGTTTTTTATGCCGATCGGAAATCCAAGATGGCCACCACCGCAATACATAGATTAACATTGGACCCTATGGGAAAATGTTCAAATGCCTTCTTCTCAGAAACTACAAATATTATTAAAGCCAAACTGTACATGAATGTTCATTGGATGGTCCTCTACAAACTATACGTTTTTTGTTCCGATAAGAAATTCAAAATGGCGGCTACGGCAGGACTTAGTTTAACATTGGACCCTATGGGAAAAATGTTTCAAAACGCTTCTTCTCTGAAACCACTTGGATAATTGAAACCAAACTGCCCAGGAATGATCATTGGAAGGTCCTCTACAAAGTTTCTGTTTTTTTATGCCGATCGGAAATTCAAGATGGCCGCCACCGCAGGACATAGATTAACATTGGACCCTATGGGAAAATGTTCAAATGCCTTCTTCTCAGAAACTACAAATATGATTAAAGCCAAACTGTACATGAATGTTCATTGGATGATCCTCTACAAACAATACGTTTTTTGTTCCGATATGAAATTCAAAATGGCGGCTACGGCAGGACTTAGTTTAACATTGGACCCTATGGGAAAAATGTTTCAAAACGCTTCTTCTCTGAAACCACTAGAACAGTTGAAACCAAACTGCCCAGGAATGATCATTGGAAGGTCCTCTACAAATTTTATGTTTTTTATGCCGATCGGAAATCCAAGATGGCCGCCACCGCAATACATAGATTAACATTGGACCCTATGGGAAAATGTTCAAATGCCTTCTTCTCAGAAACTACAAATATGATTAAAGCCAAACTGTACATGAATGTTCATTGGATGGTCCCCTACAAACGTTAGGTTTTTTGTTCCGATATGAAATTCAAAATGGCGGCTACGGCAGGACTTAGTTTAACATTGGACCCTATGGGGAAAATGTTTCAAAACGCTTCTTCTCTGAAACCACTTGGACAATTGAATCCAAACTGCCCAGGAATGATCATTGGAAGGTCCTCTACAAAGTTTCTGTTTTTTTTATGCCGATCGAAAATTCAAGATGGCCACCACCGCAGGACATAGATTAACATTGGACCCTATGGGAAAATGTTCAAATGCCTTCTTCTCAGAAACTACAAATATGATTAAAGCCAAACTGTCCATATGTGTGTACATTGGATGGTCCTCTACAAACTTTACGTTTTTTGTTCCGATATGAAATTCAAAATGGCGGCTACGGCAGGACTTAGTTTAACATTGGACCCTATGGGAAAAATGTTTCAAAACGCTTCTTCTCTGAAACCACTTGGATAATTGAAACCAAACTGCCCAGGAATGATCATTGGAAGGTCCTCTACAAGGTGTGTGTTTTTTATGCCGATCGGAAATCCAAGATGGCCACCACCGCAGGACATAGATTAACATTGGACCCTATGGGAAAATGTTCAAATGCCTTCTTCTCAGAAACTACAAATATGATTAAAGCCAAACTGTACACGAATGTTCATTGAATGGTCCTCTACAAAATATACGTTTTTTATTCTGATATGAAATTTAAAATGGCGGCTACGGCAGGACTTAGTTTAACATTGGACCCTATGGGAAAAATGTTTCAAAATGCTTCTTCTCTGAAACCACTTGGACAGTTGAAACCAAACTGCCCAGGAATGATCATTGGAAGGTCCTCTGTTTTTTATGCCGATCGGAAATCCAAGATGGCTGCCACCACAGGTCATAGTATTAACACAGAACCATATGGGGAAAATACAGAAATATATTCTTCTCTGAAGCTATTGCACTGATTGAACCTAAACTGTGCATCAATCATTGGAAGGTCCTTTACAAACTTTGTGTTTTTTATGTTGATCATAATTCCAAGATGACTACCACTGCAGGACATACATAGTTTTTACATAGGACCAATTGGTTTTTTTTATTACCAGGTGAACGATACAGGCTCTTGAGAGCCTCTGGTTATTTAATTAAGATTTAATAAATTTAAATATTCCATCAGTTTCATCCGGTTCAAGTTCTAGATATGAAAATTTACAGGAATAGAAAACAGATTTGAGGGTTACGAGTGTTATCTGTTTTTTTTCTCACTTCATCTGTAGGCCATTATAAAAAGTAACATTTTATTTTGTAAAAAAGAGATGTGAGGGGAACAAAAGAAACAAATATATCATTACACCATGCACACTCAGATATTCACTATGTTTGCAAATATATCAATTTTTGCCATTTTTTTTCAAAAGTATTTCAACTCAAAATATAATTTAACAACTTATTTTAAAGAGAGTTGTCGAATAATTCAATATGAACATCTACTGATATACCCAATACATGCAGAGACATAATTGTGTTATATGTCTCTGATACATGAATAAGTAATACATGGATATTCAATATTTTGTTTTGTACATGACGCCCAGGACCAGGTACAAGATTGTGTGATAGTGATAGAAAATGACATGGATAATTACACCATTTTACAATTGATTAGCAATCACTTCAGGGTCATTACGGTTTTCACAGTTTTCCGGTTGTTGACTGATTTTGTGTTTATATGCGAGCTTAAGCGAGCTCTTTATGGTATAAAATGTGTACTTAGGATTTTTTAACAAACATGGTTGAACATATTGTCGAAGAAAAAAAAATTCTACGTTTTGTAAACACCGGTTTCCGGGTAGCACACTAACACACTCAACTAATGAAGTTCTTCTTAACATAAAGCGCAAATGTGATCCTGAAGTCTCGTATCTTCTCTCGTACGTCCGATACCACTGAAACCCGGAACCCGTGTGTAATAAAAGTCATTTTGCTAGCTTGTTTTACTTATATTGATATATTTTAATTTATTAAGTCTCTTCTGACATACTAACAAGAATTTGTGTTTCTACGCGGAAGTTAACTTTTGAGATTTCGTAAGGAACGATAACTCGAATAAAGGAACGACAGCTCGATTGAATGAGACTAGATTCGGCCCTAAAAAAAGTCGTCCCTAATATATCTCGGCCCAAAAAATCTCGACACTTTTTGATGAAATTGCCAGATAATTTTCAGATGAGCGAGCATGCATGGCCGTGCCGGTTTCATATTATAATTATGAGTTTTGACTTTCCCTTTGTAAGATTGTTCGGAGTTCGGTAATTTTGTTATTACCCTTATTCACAGAAACCTTTTTTTTATATATGAAATAAACAATTGATTAATTATCGAATCGACGACAAATTTAGTTTACTTTAATTAAATAAAGCTTAAAATTATATTGTTTTCATATTTGCCTTCGATAGAGTTAACAAATATTGTTACCTCCCTTTATCGGTGCGCCGGTGTTATAGAGCCATTTTTCCCCCATAGTCAGTTTTCCCCCCGGAAAAATGGCTAGGGGGAAAAACTACTATAGGAGCGTTATAGAGCCATTTTTCCCCCATAGCCAGTTTTCCCCCCCGGAAAAATGGCTATATAGTAGGATTTCCCCCCGGAAGAATGGCTATATAGTAGGATTTCCCCCCGAAAGAATGACTACATAGTAGTCCACCTCTGAAAATGGCTTGAATATTCAACTTAATTGCTCTGTTAAATTTTACTACCACTTGCCAGTGCCACTTTTGGTCGACTATTAGTGTCGATGGGTTTACTAGCCAAGTAGCTTGTACATGGATGATCCAAATGACTTTGAATGGCAAAAAATAGGGCATCTAATGGGACATTAAATGATACCCCACCACGTTTTGCATATTTTCAGTCTTGAAACGGCCATAACTTTTGAACCAATTATCCGATCAAACTAAAATTTGAACTTGATCTGTATTTTATGGTACTAAACAAATGTAGAAAATCCTTCAACACGTTCTAAAGGTATCATCTGGAAACCATCGGGGGACGGACAGGCGGACACTCAACTGCAGAATTTTTCGGAGGCCATCACATAATACATATAAAAAGCAAAACATGGACATCTGTTACTATTCTTAAGGGGTCCCCATTTTATGTCCATATCTCACTAGTGGGAAGTTGGCCCCTAATAATAGCCCACAATAAATTGAGTGCGCTCGATGATTTAACGTAATAAACAAATAATCAATGTTATTGTGAGCTAGATTCACACTTTGTATTTGATTTCAAGATTTTTTTTGGAAATTCTGCACCTCAATCGATGGTTAAAATGCCCATGCTGACTCATCAAATATATATTCTCCAGACATACGTATATTTCTTTTATATATCAGTTTTATTTTATCATTGCGAAAAAAAGGAGGCAAATGTGCTAAAGACGTTAGATTCAAACAAGACGATCTGAATAGCTCACCTGGCAAACCGTACCCTATATGTTTGTGAATATGTGCTCATAGAGAATAGCTGAAAAATGCAAAAATCGGTAAAAACTGACATTTCAGAGGCTAATAACTTCAACATCTGTAATCCGATTCCAGGAAGATAGACCTTGTCATGCTGTTCAAATTTACAATTAAGATTGACCTTTTATCGTCTATAAATTTCAAGATAATAGCCGAAAATGCAAAAATTGGTAAAAACTGACATTTCAGGGGCCATAACTCCAACACCGGTAGTCCGATTTTGCTGAACTTTTGCAGGCAGATAGAACTTGTCATGATGATCAATTTCGCAGTTTACATTGAACACCTATCTCTTAGTTTTCAAGATAAAAGCCGAAAATAGCAAAATTGGACATTTCAGGAGCAATATCCCATATAAGGGGTCGTCGTACAACTTCGACCTGATGGAGACTTTTGTAGAGCTTCATTAACTGAACATTTCAGCAAGCAAAAGTTTTTCTCTATCTATAATAGTTTTCAAAATATTAGCCAACAAGTGCAACGACTTCGACCTAATGGAGACTTTTTTTTTTAGAGCTTTTGATCCTGAAGAAGGAAGGTCGCCTGCATTTTCCTCTATCTGCAATAGTTTTTGAGATATTAATTAGTCAAAAACTGCAGTTTGACCCCTATGTCGATCTATGCAGTTAGAAAATTAGTACCTAAATGTGCATATTTGTCACGGACTGAAATAAGATTAACTAGAGTGACTATAGTATGTTAGACTTTGCCTTTGGATTTTGAAAGAAGAAATTAAAACGCGAAATTGTGAAAGCGAAAACGCACAATCGAAAAAGCAAAAATTCTAAATTGCGACAGCGAAGAGGCGAAATCGAAATCATTTCTCCATTTTGCGTTTCAACCTTTTCAGGTTTTCGGCTCTCGCTTATTCGCGTCTTTTTTTTTGCATCTTCGCAAGCAGGAAGGTGGCCGAGTGGTCAAGGCGCTGGACATTACAATCAGGATGTCGACACCGTTGTGGGTTCGATCCTCATGTGTGTCAAGGTTTCAAGGCACCTTCTCTAGCTCAGGGTTTCGCCGATTTTCCAGATTGAAATATAGGGCTCCCCCCACAAGACTGGTGACCTTGCGAGAACCCCATATCTGTAAAACGGTCGTTCATTTCGCCGTCGGAAAACTTGCCTTTAGGTTTACCATACCTTCACATTCGCGTTGTGAGTTCGACCTACGATTAGGCTAGGTTTAAGGTAAGGTTTAAAATTAGGATTAAGTTAAGGCCTAGGTTTAGGGATAGTGTTGGACCGAGGGATTCGGTGAGGATTAGGCCTAAGGGTAGGGTAATGTCTAGCCTAGAGTTTGCATACTTTAAAGGTCTTGGTTGAGTAAGTTTACGTTGAAGTCAGGTTTATGTTAAGACGAGGGGGAAAATTGACTATATAGCCATTTTTCCGGGGGGAAATTCTACTATATAGCCACTTTTCCCCCTGTCAAAAAATGGGGGGAAAAATGGCTATGTTCAATGATATAGTCATTTTTCCGGGGGGGGGGGGGAAATGGCTATATAGTCAGTTTTCCGGGGGGGGGGGGAAATGGCTAGGGGGAAAAACTACTATAGGACACCGGATCACTTGAGTGTTTTATTGTTTTCGAAATTGATTAAATATTGAGTACGTACACTTCGACATGAAAGTTCTAGAATATACGCGTCAATAAATTCACAGTTGAAAACATATTTATAAAGAGCAGATAATAAAGATATATGATTTTGCTACGAGACCAATGAAAAACTTGACAGAAGACGATGATTTACAATTTTACACCATTGGCCAACAGGAATCGTCAATTTTCCGCGTTTTATCTTGTCTTAATCTCCATTGTTGGCTGTATAGTAGCTCTCGTAGCACTTTTCTTAAACAAAAACAAAAAATCTTACAGAAAATATCCAGTTTTTAATTCAACTTTCACTCTAAATACTAGAACTTTTCGAAATTAGTTAAGGCACTGATTGTAGTCACGTGACCATCATTTTATCAACAGAAATCCACGTTGACTCGCACAAAGTTGAAACATTTTCACTTTCGAACATGTATAAATAATGGTTGCAATATGCATCAAATATTGTTATGTTTTACTCATTAATTTGTATTACATACCTGACCCCCCTTTTTTTATTGCATGCGGCAATCTTAGAAACAGCCTTAACACACCTGCGTATTGTTACTGGTAGATTTTGAAAAAAAGCTTTTGATTCCATTGAATGGGAATTCCTAATTAAAGCATTAAAGAGTTTTAATTTTGGTCCGTCTATTTGTAAATGTTTTAAAACTTTATATGCAGAATCAAACAGTTGTGTTATTAATAATGGGCAAGGAGATCCCCTTTCTCCTTATTTATTTATAATAGGGGTAGAGTTACTTTCTTTAAACATCAAGTCTAACCCACACATTAAAGGAGTTCTTATAAATGAAACAGAGCCATTGATAAGTCAGTATGCTGATGACACTTTCCTTTTGCTTGATGGAAGTGAACTTTCATTAAAAGAGACCCTTAATTGTTTTGACAAATTCCATAAAGTTTCTGGTTTAAAAATGAATACATCAAAAACAAAGGTAGTTTGGGTGGGGAATAAAAGGTACTCAGATTTAATTCTTTGTCCAGATTTTAATCTTGACTGGTCATACTCAAATTTTAAACTTCTTGGAATTGAATTTTCTCTAGATCTCTATACCATGCCAGAATGGACAAAACGAACATACATGAGAGAAGAAGCAATACAGATATTCATCTTAGCAAACAAATTTCAACATTCAATGATTCAAATTTATACAAAATAGATTTTAGAAGAGTAAACTACATGTTGAAAACGTCAGTCTTTGTTTATCTCTGTTTCTTACATTTACTATATTTACTTTTATGAAAAGTTTGAAGATACCAAAGTAGTAATCAGAAGCCGTTAATTGAAGGACAGATAATACAATGGACAAAAGAAAAAAGACAAAAGGACAAACAATAATCTACATATCACTACACAGAAAACTAAAGATCGAGCAACACGAATTCCACTAAAAACCGGGGGTGACTGACATCAGGTGCACAGGAAGGGTAGGCAGTTCCTGCTACACTAGTGACACCCGTCGTGTTACTCTTGTAAATAGTGAATTGAAAAACTGCAAATCAGCCTCAGCAAGTCAATGTTCCTGGATCAAAAGTAAAGATCGATAACAAATATACCAAACGACTCTAATACATATTTTATGTTAGCCAGATATCGACACGGATACATAGGCCGTATTACGATATCACTTTTCTGAAACAAAAATATATAAAGTATAAAGAATAAAAAATAACAATGCATATAAAAATCGCATAAAACATCATCCTCTATTCTGTCAAAACAGTGTTCTTAAATGATCAGAGAAAACAAAACATTCTTACCACCTACCATTTCCTTTTACCATACATTGGTAAATACCCTCAAATGCAGGAGCTGTCCATATATTTGGGTCATTATCGAAATACACGCACCTTTCTGTTATTACGCAATTAAAAGACAAATATCAACCAAATTGATTGGAGAAAACATGTTTTGTATGAAGGCACATAAGCTTTCTATAGTTTTACCATCTAAATCCAGATTGGTCCAATTACGAATTCATACTTGCTACACGAAGACCTGTTTTTTCCTTGGTGTTGCGTGTTATTTTTCCAAAATCACTTACTTCTGGTCAATTGCACTATTCAGATGTAATGATTTTATTCGATCTTTATATTATTTTTGAACTATTCCTAAAACTCTAATAGCACAACATTATTTTTGCTTGATATATATTTAAATTTAAAAAGAAAATCAGCATAAACCAGCTGTTATAGATTTTCATGTCTGTGGCGTTACCCTTCCTATTAAGGCTGGTAAGAGTTGTCTGTCTTGTCATATTATAAAGCAAAATTAGTTTCTCTCTTTGCTTATTTTCGGTTTCATGACATGTGCAGACGACAAAAACAAAAGTGATACATAAACTAATATACAGTCGAAAAAGTACGTGCGATTGGTATAGTACATAAATTTTATGTCTGTGGTGTACTTCTCACTACTTCTTTTTGTTAGAATTGAGAAAAATAAAAAATATACAATACATTACATTTGGTATTCTTCACAGGATATACATATAAAATATAGTCGGGGAGAAATTATTTTCCTTTTATCCTGAAAATACTTACCTGTTTGTCTGTGGTGTTACTGTCAATGGTGTTACCATAAAGATTGTGTAACACCACAGACATTTAGCATTAAAATTGTGAATAAACACATTATTCCATAAACAGTAATATTCAGAACAAAATGCAGAGAAATTGTTCAAACATCGTCATTTACTTATAAGATATAGTTTAACAAGCTGATGGGAGTATACTGTTTAGACCTGGTAACACCAACGATATATCTTCATAACACCATGGACATATCTTCATAAAACCATGGACAAAACTGATATCGTTCATGCATTAAACCAAATTTTCAATATGTTGAAAAACTGAATATTAATATTGTACAGAAAACATTTAAGAAAACAAAAAATATAGGTTGATAGTTGTGTTTTTTCCTTGAATTAAATGTTTACATTCATGAAGATGTCTCTGGTGTTACTTTTGTCATCTGTGGTGTTACCTCGTGTAAATTGTTTCATAGAAAGGATAAATGACATAATTGAAGTAAATTATATTATAGTTGAATAAAGTTGACTTTGATAACTATGTATAAGTCATTTTTTCTTAATATAAAGTGAAACTAACTACAATTATGAAAACTTGTTTGTTTCATAATGAAGCTTAAATGGGACTCCACAACTACATATCCAAATATTGTGAAAAAAAAATGGTGCTACAAAGAAAATATCCTAAATTATGCATAATTTCCCTGTATATTATGTATGTAACCACATTTTACATACAAATTATTTTTCATTTTCCTAAAAAGAATAATTGTATGTTGGTAACACCACGGACTGAAAGGTATGAGGGGTGCTACATATCTAGAAATATTTTTTTTCATGGAGGTTTTCCCGACTGCATATTATGTGAATATGTCATTGTAATGTAGAAAAAACTAATAGGCTAAAGCAAAACGGGAACGAAAATAGTTGATGTCACCAAAATATGAACAGGAAAAAGTGCGTGTATTTTGATAATGACCCATTTACACCTTAAAGAAATAAATCAGACATTTAACATATTTTATTGATTAAGTTTGATTTATTAGCCTTAATATTGTCAAATCTGTCAATACAATATAGAAACTTTCATTGGGCCAATACGACAAAAACCAGTCCTGTACGGATATTTTCCGTATTGGCCCGATTCCGGTCCGTCCAATAACAGCTATTTTAGATACAACGATCTGTCAAGAATGGAAGCAGATGATATATTAATGAATATATCTGAAATTGAAAGCCCAAATTACGAGTATACATTGAACTTGATCTGCTGAACTTACCAAGAGATTTGTCAACAAACCTGAACGAGGATTCCGACAATCAGAAAGAAAATGTCGTACCAAACAAAAGGGTTCGTATGGTAATAGATGAACAAGAAACTGGTGTTTTTTTTAAAGGAAAATTTAAATAAAAATACTAAGACAAAGACAAAAAGTTACATGAAAGTGATCACAGACTTTTTCACTTCTATTACGATAGTATTGGCGAGGAAAGAGGACCGGGACAGATACCCCCAAAGACCTTGATAGTATTATGGCTAGATTCTTCCTGGGTGCACAGGTACTTGTGGACACGACACAACATCCCCCCTTTTTACACCCTACCCCCTTTTTTCATTTTTTTTTTTTTTTTCTTTCTTTTCCATGGCTTAGAAATATGTAAAACAGCAATAATATGCCGTTTTCTGATTGCATAAGTCGACTGATATGTATATAGAGATGCCGTTTTCTGATTGCATCAGTCGACTATATCAGTCGACTGATGCAATCAGAAAACGGCATCTCTATACATATCAGTCGACTGATGCAATCAGAAAACGGCATCTCTATATACATATCAGTCGACTTATGCAATCAGAAAACGGCATATTATTGCTGTTTTA
The DNA here is from genome assembly GCA_963680875.1 of Bathymodiolus brooksi. NCBI lineage: Eukaryota > Metazoa > Mollusca > Bivalvia > Mytilida > Modiolidae > Bathymodiolus > Bathymodiolus brooksi. Next base: position 65,371,608 of record OY804575.1, read on the forward strand.
CATATTTCTAAGCCATAGAAATGAAAAAAGGGGGGTAGGGTGTAAAAAGGGGGGATGCTGTGTCCTGTACCTGTGCCTGGGTGTACTAAACAAAAATGGTACTGAATATGAACCAGATTCTCTGGGTTCCATGTACAACAACCTTGACAGACACTGAGAGACATGAAATCTCCAATCGGGTATGTACTGACATTTTTGTCATTCAAAATAGTAAACATTCATCATAAATTTGCCTGATATTTATAGGATAATTAATTAGGCATTGTGAATATTGAAAATAATATCATGAGTGCCGAACAACACAGTGTGTTTCAGAATATTATAATTAGGGCCCGCCAAGTTTTGGCGGATTATTAACCCGCCTTATAGTAATCACTCTGTCCGTCCACACTTTCTGTCGTACAATAACTCATGATCCTATGATCGTTCAAAAATATGTTTACAGATACATTGTAATTCATCAATCAATCATATATCATTTTACTTGTGTTATCTTGAAACAGTTTATACTACATTGATAGTACCAGTTGCAACATGTAAAAATGAAAAAGTAATTAACAAATATGAATATAGATACATAAATGTAGTAAATTTATTTTTTATATTTCATTTTCAGACAACCCAGAAGTTTTAATTAATGCAGTCTTTCTAAACAATGGTGCATACTTTGGGATAAGAGGAAGACAAGACCATGTAAATATGACATGAGGGTGATATACAGCTGAAAAGTACTTCTGGAGGACAAACATGATAATCCATTGGCCCTCTTTTGTGGGGCAACTGTTTCGGGTGGTGTAATTAACATTAATGTATACTCTGGAGATAGAAAGAGCACAATTAACTGTAGTCAGTAACTGTAAGTGGACTCTTAAGTCATTTCTAACAATATTTGACTCTTTAATATTTCTAATTCAGATATTCTGCAGTTTGTTTGATTCAGTAATGTTGTTTTATTGTTTTTCTTGAATTTGCTTTGAATGAGTCATGCAATGCCTAAAAACTTGTCATTTGATGGAAATCACATGTTTTCATATTGACCTATATAGTTAACATCATATTGGACTGGTTAATTAATAAAGGTATCGTTACGTGATGTTTTTTCATATTGGCCTAGTTATAGGTCCTCGGTCTGAATTGTAATTCACGGGGAGCTGATGTTCGTTGTAGGACTGATTTTGTTTCCTATTCAAAATCTTTGAAAAAAGAAAACTCCGAATCAATAGTTCTTTTGTCCGTAATGCTGTGATTAGCGGGGATGGAGCAAATATCAAGTGTATAGTCTTTGGCTTGATTCGACCGTCTACCTTCTATCTGGAACAGTTGTTGAGTCGAGCAAGCTATCAATTACACCACATAAGTAGTTTCGGAGAAGATACGTGTTCAATAATATAAATAAAGGAAGTTTTAGATAAATATATGTATGTATATCGTGCGTAGTAATTTCTTACTGTATTAATAAGAACCGGTTTTCAGAATACGGGGGTATTTAAAGGGATATTGTCTACCAGCTGCGTAATTTTTTCATACCCAAAATTATTGTCGATTTCCGTACTGACCTTCATAAAATGAAGATTAACACCGAGTTATGCTGCAAAAGATACGATTTTTTGACAAAAAAGACCCAAAACTATCGCTATCAGAATTATTGTCTGGATGACAATATTCAAATCTATGATATGGCCTTCTATGTGAACACGTCTTGAGCATGCGCACTGTTTAGAAACAATAAACAACACGTGGTTCTTGGGCAAAAGAGAAACTGTCAACGCGTGGAAGAAAGCAGACTTTGACGGATTCAGAGATAAAGAGGAATAGAAGTGAAGTATCTTCCAAATGGAACAAATGCAAGATATATGTAGGGGATCAGTTGGACCGTTGCCGTTGGATGGAGCGAACTCAAGGAAGTGCTACGCGTCAAATCTCACGCTGAAGTGGCAAAGATTTTGCTCGATTATTGTTGATAGGTAAGCAGAGCATGTTGCCTTCTTTTCTCAATCGTTTTTCATATTTTATGAATTTATGATGATGCCTATGATCATTTTCGGTAGATATTAATCAATATATGTAATTTTGCACCTGGCAACAGCAAATTATTGTCAATGAGTAGCATAAAACGGCCGTATTTGCGAGGTAAACAAACACAAATTTTAAGAGGCCAGCAAAGGGGAAATGGGAGTGCAAAAATGATATCAATGGCAATGCAGTTTATTATTATCAATTTAAATTTTTTTTTCGAATCATTTCATTTATAATGCAAGAATTAAAACTGTACATGGCTTAATGAAAACCCTATAAAGTTCTTTTTATTCAAGCAAATTTATTTCTTTGATATACAACATATAATTAGGCTTTTAATTTTATCAAATTTCAACAACTTGGACATGAAACTTAGTTTTGGGAACCAAAAGTATATACCTTACTTTCTTCGAATTATCACTAGTATAATGGAAAATCAGTATGTATTTTTCAAATAAAAGCTTTCTATTTAAAGAAGCTTCATTTCAATTGCACTTTTAGTTTGGATCCTGTAAGTATAATATATAATTATAAACAAGGTTTTGAAGAAATGATATGAATATCCATTGAAATTTTCAAGTTTCAGAACTTTTTTTATATATGATTATAAAATTTTACTGAAAATTTCAGAAATGTCCTAAAATGCATATTTTAGACCATGGCTAAATGAAAATCATCTTCAATTCCTTTATGCAAACAAGTTTATATCTTGGGTACTGGAAATACATTACATAAATAAGTTTAAAGTACTTTTCAACAAGTTTGAACATAAAACTTTGTTATGGGAGCCAAAATTATATCTTCCTGTTTGTGAATTATCACCATAGTAGAAAATCAGTATGTATCTTTTATATAAAAAGCTTTCCATTTAAATAAGTGTCATTTCAGTAGCATTTTTAGTTTGGATCCTGTAAGTATGATATATAAACAAGGTTTTTAAAAAATAATATGAAGATCCATAGAAATTTGCAAATTTCAGAAACTTTTCTATATATGTGACTAAAATTTTACTGGAATGTCCTGAACTGCATATTTCAGACTATGACTAAATGAATTTCCTTATGCAAACCAAGTTTATTTCTTGACTATTCTAAAAACATTACATTAACTAGTTTTTTTACTACATTTCAACAATTTTGGACATAATTTTTAGTTCAGGGAGCCAAAATTATACTTTACTATCTTCGAATTATCAACATAGACATGATAGAGGGAAATCAATATGTGTTTTTCATATAAAGGCTTTCTATTTAAAGAATTGTCATTTGAACTGCTTTTTATCCCCTCGCCAACGAAGTTGCAAAGGGATATAGTAACAGTAACGCTACTGTCCGTCCGTCACATCCTTGTGAACACTCTAGAATCAACATCCTTCCAATGGATTTTGACCAAACTTGGTACATACCGGTACTTAGTCCTTAAGAGAATTTGAAACCCTATTGATTTTCAAGGTCAAAGGTCAAGGTCACAGAGTAAAATTTTTACAGCGTAACATCCTTGTGAACACTCTAGAATCAACATCCTTCAATGGATTTTGACCAAACTTGGTACATACTTAGTCCTTAAGAGAATCTGGAACCCTATTGATTTTCAAGGTCATATGTCAAAGATCAAGGTCACAGACTCAAATTTTTACCGCATAACATCCTTGTGAACACTAGAATCAACATCCTTCAATGGATTTTTGACAAAACTTGGTACATACTTAGTCCTTAAGATAACCGAAACCCTATTGATTTTCAAGGTCATAGCCTCATAGGTCAAAGGTCAAGATAACCGGGTCAAAATTTTACTGCGTAACATCCTTGTGAACACTCTAGAATCAACATCCTTCAATGGATTTTGACCAAACTTGGTACATACTTAGTACTTAAGAGAATCTGGAACCCTATTGATTTTCAAAAGTCAAAGGTCAAGGTCACCGGGTCAAATTTTTAGGCGAGGGGATATGCCACGCTTTGCCCTTGTTTAGTTTGGATCTTGTAAGTATGATTTATAAACAAGATTTTTAAGAAATAATGTGAAGATCCATAGCAATTTGCATGTTTCACAGTGTGTGAATTTAACAGTGGACCGATGGCCCATGTCTGTGTTAAAATCATGCAGGTTTTTGTAAAATTATCTTAATTTTTTAGGCAAATTACTACAAAAACTGGTAATTTTAGACAAATGTGATTTTGTAGTGATTGATATTTGTACTTTTGATTTAGATATTCTGACCAAGGTATTTCTAGAGTAGAAGAAATGAGCAGCCATCACATTTCAACGAAACGGATGAAACTGGAGAAATCAAGTTCATTTGTGAACCCATTTGAGTATGTTCATTTTGTTAAAGATTAGACATATTCTACACATTGTTCCAGCTAGGACTTAAAAAGGGCAGGGTGCTGGTCCTGAAAAAGGGCACTTTAGTGCACTGTTGGATTTTCAAAAAAGGCATGTTTTAGGGACACTGTAAAATCAAATAAAGTATACAATCAAATATTGACTTTTATTATTTATACATGAGCAAATAGGTCAGTTTATTCAACAAATCAACCTAGATAGAATTCTATCTTTCTGTCATTAACTCTAAAAAACTTGTCAACTACTGTATCTGACACAGTCATGCTCATAACATTGTTTGTTGCAATTTAGTTTGACATGTAAAATATTGTTCATTGTGACCTGTTTCATGCGATTTCTGTGATCACACTTTACCAATTTGACCTGTGAAAATACCCTTTCTACTTCTGCTGTACTCATTAAGTGTATGATATTATTGGGGTACAGTGCTGATAAACCAAGCTTTTCATTTAATAAAAGCTTAAGGCATGCCATGATGCTTCTTTCATGACATTTCTCTATTTAATCACTTGTTTAAGTTTCAGATGAATTTGAAAGTTCAACATTTTAAAATTGGATTAAATAAAAAAAAATCAGCTGTTTTCCTTAATTGTCAAGGTAAACAGGTAGAATATTGATTATGATGCGTGCGCAATGTTTACAAGGAAGCATAATCGAGAAAAATGGCGGATCATTACGAAACATCAAAATAAACGATACATGTTCTTAAAAATGGCATATAGACTTTGAAAAAGGGCATGGCGTCATGAAAAAGGCACAGGGCGTCACTTGAAAAAGGGCGGGCGGTCCGCCTTGTGAAAAGGACCTAGCTGGAACACTGCTACATTATGTTTATAGGTAACATTGTCAATATTGTTCAACACAGTCACTTCTTCTTCTTCTTTTGGTATACAGCTATCCATCCACTGGATGATCACTAGCTGTTGCGCATGCGTGGGAATAAGAAATAATAATAAATTCAGTCAGTTTATAACATATTTACAAGTGGTGCCAATAGAAACAAATTTTGTGGTTAAAACTATTTACAATTTCATTTTTATTTAAATTTGTGATTGTAGATGGCTGAGAACAGTTGGTGTTAGCTGTTCTCTAAACGTGTTGACTGTTGGGCATAGAACTATAGTTTGAGGTAGTAAATTCCAGTGAATGATTGTGTTCGGAAAGAATGAGTACTTGTACGGATCTTTGAATGCATGAAGATGTCTGTATGTAAATGGATGAAATTGTCTGATTCTTGGGTCTGTAGGTATTAATATTGTTGTAGGAACTGCAACTATATGGTGAACAATCTTGTAGAACATGATAAGTTTTGTTTTGAGTCGACGTTGTTGTAATGAAGGCCAGGTGAGGGTTTGTAGCATGTCTGTGACGCTGCTAGTATTATGGTATCTGTTGCAGGCATACCTAGCTGCCCGTCGTTGGACCATCTCAATTTTATTGCAATGTTCTGCAGTGTGAGGGTTCCAAACTGAGCATGCATACTCTAGTTTTGGACGGACAAGAGATAGGTATGCCTGCGACTTTATATTTGTGTTGGAGGTTTTAAGGTTTCTTTTCAAGAATCCAAGACTTTTATTTGCATTGGCTACTATGTTGTTAGCATGCTGTGTCCATTTCAAGTCGGATTGAAGAGTGATTCCAAGATATTTTGCTGAAGAAACTGATTCCAAAGTATGATTGTGTAGCAAGTAGTTATGTTTTACAGGATTTTTCTTGTTTGTTATTGTAAGGACTGAGCATTTGTCTGGGTGGAAAGCCATCAGCCAGTCACTTTCCCATCGTGCGGCAGCATCAAGGTCTTCTTGGAGACTATCACAATCTTTTTGGGATTTGATAGTTTTGTAGATGATGCTGTCGTCGGCGAACAGTCTGAGTTGGCTGGATTTCATATATTCTGATAAGTCATTAATATATACCAGAAAAAGAACAGGACCCAGAACTGTTCCCTGAGGGACACCAGAAGTGACCGGAGCAATATCTGATGACTCTCCATCCAGAACCACTGTTTGTGTACGGTTTGATAAAAAGGCAGAGATCCAGGTTAATGTTTGATTCTTGATTCCATAAAATTTGAGTTTGTATAGAAGTCGTTGATGTGGAACTTTGTCAAAGGCTTTGGCAAAGTCCATGATAATGAGATCAGTTTGAATATTTTTATCTGAATTTGCAGCAAGTTCTTGAACAAAGGACAGTAGTTGGGTTTCACAGGATCTAGAATGTCTGAAGCCATGTTGAAGATCATATAATAAACTGTTGCTTTCCAGATGGTTAAGTACGTGTTTTGTAATGACATGTTCCATAATTTTACAGCTGATACAGGTGAGAGAGATTGGTCTGTAGTTTGCTGCATTGTATTTTTCACCTTTTTTGTATGCTGGTGCAACATTTGCATGTTTCCAGTCAGTTGGTATGCAGCCAGTCTGAAGTGATTTTTGAAAAATGATGGTTAAGATTGGAGCTGTAAAATTTTGAAGATCTTTTAGTATTCTGCCGCTGATGTTGTCTGGGCCACTGGCTTTATGCGGGTTGATGTTGTCAAGTAGTTTTCGGATGCCAGGTGTTGTGATGGTAAGTGGTGGTATATCTGGATGTGGACTCACACCCTTGTTAGGAATGTTATCTATTGATTCAGTGGTAAATACAGATTTAAATTGTTCGTTTAAGATGTTTGCCTTTTGTTTAGTGTCAGCAACTAGTTGTCCCTCTTTTTTCAAGGGAGCAACTCCACTGTTGTCAGTTCTGAGTGACTTTATGAAGGAGAAGAGTTTTTTTGGTTTCGATTGATTATTAAAACTTTGATCTGGATCATTTGTTGGAAGGTCTAGGATTAATTTTTCGATATAGGTGTTGTAAGCATGTCTTTGTTCTTTCTGGACCTGATGTTTCAGCTGTTTATATTTCTCTTTATATTTTTTGTCCTTTTTCATTTTGAAGTATAATTTGTTCTTTTTATTAATCATCTTTCTTAGTTTATTATGGATCCAGGGTAGTCGATGTTTGTATGTTAGCATTTTATGTGGGATGTTTTTATTAATTGATTTTGTAAGATTGTTCTTAAATAAGTTCCACATTTCATTTACAGTACTTTTTGCATCATTGTTTATGTTTATTATCTTTTTAAGTGTGTCTTCTAAATCAAATTTGATGTTATCCCAGTTTGCTTTGTCATACCTAAGAATTTTTCTGGGTTGTTGACGTACTTTACGCAGCCATATGTCTGCTTCTGTGTAAACAACATCATGGTCACTAAGCCCAAGAGGTGGTAATGTATGAACTTTATTGATGATAGATGGATTGGTTACTAGGATGAGATCAAGAGTTCGCTCTTTTCTAGTTGGAACATTTACTAATTGATGGAGATTGTATTCATCGATGATATCTAAGAGTTTGATGTTAAGTTCTGTTTCTGGTTTACCTGGTATAACTTGTGGTATAGACCAGTCGATGTGACCCAGATTAAAGTCTCCTCCTAAAATAATATTGGTATTGGATGCATGATTTATTCTACTGAGGGATAATTCAAGCTGTTGTAGAGATGTTCCCTTATCAGATGGTGGTCTATAGTATGCACCTATCAGTAAGTTCTTACTTCCAGACATGTTTATTTGAGACCAAACTATTTCGCAATCAGTTTTGAGTTCGCTTACTTCAGTACTAATAAATTCTTTTTTGATGGCAATAAGCACTCCTCCATAACTTTGGTTGTTTTTATTTGGTTTTCTGTCTGACCTGTAGACATTGAATAATTCTGATGGAAAGAACTTGTATGATGATGTATCTTTATCTAACCATGTCTCTGTTCCTAAGATTATATCAGGTTTAGCAGAGTCAATAATTTGGTTAAGGTCTTCTTTCTTATTTTTTATTGATTGAAAATTAATGTTCAAGATTCTAATTGGTTTACGATTTTTATTTGGAGTTTTCTTTGGTGGTTTAGAATTTAGTTTAACCTTAGTCATAGGCGATGAAGATGCCTGTGGAGCTCCTAAGCTATTATTAAGAGATGTATCATTCATCAAGCTCCAGTTATTTGTGGTATTAAATGATATGTCGGTTTGATTATTAAATAAGCTGGTGGAAAAGTTTGGCATTCCACAGTTGGTACATTCCCAGTTTATGTTACTGGCATTCATACATTCATAGTTGTGAGATGTCATACCCTGACAGTGTATGTGGTACCAAGTATCACAACTGTCACAGCAAAGTGCTTTTTGCTTCCATGTTACTGCCCTCTGGCAAGTGCCACATGGCCATCGTGTGATTTTGTTTCTCTTTTGTTTGTTCGTAGTTGTTGTATTAATTCTTTCTATGCTTGTTGGTGGTAATAAGCTTTTACTTGGTGCATGTACATCATTGTTATTGTTAATGGTTTTCCCCAAGTTATTCAGTTTGTCAAATGGATTTGGTGACACAAACGAATAATTATTAAAAATTGATGTAGAAATGTTGGGCATTCCACATTGTATGCACTCCCAGCTGATGTTACTAGCATTCATACATTCATAGATATGAGGGTGTACATTTTGACAGTCTATGTGATACCAGGTGTTACAGCTATCACAACATATAGCTTTATTTTTTGTTGTTACTGCTTTTTGGCATGTACCACATGGCCATTTAGGAGTTCTAGGGCCAGGATTTGTTTCAGTGTCTGAAGAGTTTGCAATAAGTAATAGGCACAGATATAATTGTACCTTTCTATTAGGACTATATTTGAGGTATTTGGTAACTCTTAGGCTGTTATACAGGTTACAGTTTTTATTTGGATGGTGTAGGGCCTTGGAAAAGGCAATAAAAGGAAAACGTTCTGTTGGACATCTGAGCAGTATGTTTTCAGTAGACAAAGTGCTACTTGGTGAGTGTAGTATGTTAAATACAGAGCTTGTTATTGCCAAAATACAAAAACAAATTTTCCACATACCTGATTTTTTTTTTTTTTTTCTTTCTCTTTAAAGCTTTTTCTGTGCTCGAATATGGAATTGTGAAAAGGTGGGAATAGTTAATATTAGCAGAGTAGACTAGTTAAATCTTCGTCTCCTGGGCAACTCAGGAGTTCGGGTTTATCGAAAAGCCTGGTTAGTATAAAGTCTAGACAGCATGAAACTATTGAAAGTAGAAAAAAAATGTTTGTTTACTTCCGGTATACTTTGTCATGTGACTGTTTTACCGGCAATGTTATCATTCTCATTCATTGAATTTTTAATGTTGTGTTTATCTTTTTTACTGGGTTTAAACGTGAATTTTTGTGTTATTTGTGTATTTTTACCACAATAATGATGATTCTTATTATAAATTTGTCATAACAGTTTCCTATAACAGTATAACAGTTTCCTAATATGAGACAGGCAACCTGTTTGAAGGACGAAGTCCTAAAATTTCAATAATACGATGATCTGTACACGTTAGCCTCACCGCCACCGGACGCAATTACGAACAATTTCGATGATATTGACTGTGGCATTTGATAATAATTTATAAATTTGGCCAAATTGATGAAGCTGATTGCATGTTCATATTTCACATTAAACACCTGTATTCCTTTTGAATCATAGCCCATATATTATTCAATGCATTGTTACGGGTTTTAACTTGGAACAGATTTTCATGACCCCGTTCTAGTCACTCTGTGACCTAGATCCGGACACAATTTCGAACGACATCATAATAACCTTAATTTCTAGTGTAAATTATTTAATGACAACTGTTAAAATTGAAAGAGCATTCATTCATTTACGTTCACATATCTATTTGTATATAATACACATGACATAAAAACCTTTCCTTTATTCATACCATAAATGTGTGCCAGTTTGCATTCGGAATTCCTTGGACTCTTTCAATGAATAAGGTACATCACGGATTTTGACATTTTGGGATAGATCAAGGTAAGGAAAATGTATTATATTGACTGTTTTTGTTTTAATTTCAATGTGTTCTACATATGCATAGAACCAGGAGATCATATTCTTTCCAATTACAGGCATAAGATAACAAAATATGCGAACCTCAATGAATTTTAGCGATAGATTCCAAGTGCAATTGTCGATCGTTTTCTGTTTACAAATATGAAAACCCGTCGTCTGCAACATTCAACAACTGCGCATGAATAATTTTCTCCCAAAACACGAGTAATTTAGCGGGGTATCTATTTATAAAAGCATTTTTTTAATTCCTTCTTTGAAGGAACAATTAGGGGACATACTTTTTATTTCGTTCGTAATTGCGTCCGGTGAGGCTATTATCTTTTATTTTGAATGAATTGTGTAGCCGATTTGTTATGGCGTTCATTTTACCTACGCCGCTCTTCCATCGGTAAACTGACGAGTTCTGTCCCCTGGCTCGTACCTCGGCTAGATTGAGACAGATTGAGTCAGTCTATTCCATCGGGAGTTTCGTAGAAAGAGATTTTTTTATTAGAATTTTATTAAAAGTTTATTTCGATTTTGCATAGAGTAAATAATCAAAGAATTGGAAATTTTTCATTGAAATAGATTTCTTTTGCGTTTCTAAATTATCAATTGATCTAGTTTTTAAACTTCCGGTGAGCAGATTTTTAGCTATCAATATAGAAGGAAAAATCGGACAGCTTACCGTTAGAAGGACTTCGTCCTTTATTAATTATTGTGGCTTGCATAGTGATAATACTAGTAGCTATATTATATAGGGATCATATTGGCTTCTGAGTCATCTTTACATTTTCATCAATCCACAAGCTGAAATGGCCAGTCCTCCTTAGCTACTTACGGAAATGAAACCAAACTGGGACAGAATTGACGCACGTCTGGCGCACCAAATTTTTTCCTGGAACTTTGATGTAATTTTGTCTCTTTATATTGGGTTGTGTAGATGTGTGCTGGATACATGTATATAGATTTAATATTATTTTGAAAAGCTTTTTCGTTATACAGCTGCACATCAGAACCATATAACAAAATTTGTTTCGATATTATACACATACACTAATAAACAATTATTTTTTATTCTTACAGTCTCTCAATAGATATTACTGAAGAGGGCAGTGATGTTGGTGATGATTCTGACGATGAAGATTTTGAACCTAGCCTCAACTCTCAACTTCACTCTAAGGTTTGTCATGTTAATTTCATATGTTTCAGTTGTAACTTACATACTTGAAATTTTGTCCTAATAACAGAACCATGCATGATCATATGTCATAGGAGCTTTATTATACCCCCGCTCCACTGGAAGGGGGGGGGGTACTATACTGTTTTACCTCTGTCCGTCCGTTCGTCCCAAGATGTTCATAACATTTTTCTCAGTAATTATTTGTGGCAGCAATCTGATATTTGATCATAGGCTTCAGAAGGGTCAATCGAAAGTCGCAAACCCGCTGCGTTGTCCATGGTCAAGTCCGGTAGAAGTCCCATCCGATGAAGGGAAAGACATCAACAACAAATGAAGATCAGTTCTGATTTGGGTAACAGACACCCTGTAACCATTGACCAACTCGTGATGCCTGCCGTAGAACTTCTTGAGGGATGATCACAACCTAAAATCTGTCTACAAATCACTCAAATCCTTCATAAAGTGGACTTGTAATGATATGTTTAGTTGCTCATTCACTATACATTCGAGATATTCATCTAGAATTGAAAATTAGGGCTCCATAGATCATAATCTCAATTCTATTGTTTTATTCTTGTGAGTTACATTGTATGTATTTTTCTACTTCAGGTAGCAGAGAAGTTACAACAAAAAGACAGCTAGATGGTCTGTGCAGCATGTTAAAGCTGACAAGTCATATTCCTATGTTCCAAGACTATTAAGGGTCATCATTTGTATGAGACTGCAAGATAATGAAGGAATGAATTAACATGTGCAGTTGGTAGTAGATGATCCCAGAAGAATCTCGGTCCATCTTGCACCAATTCCACAACCTCCAACTCGGGATGATATTGTAGCATCTCAGAAATCCAGATTTGAAGACCAAGACAAAACAATTGACTATATTGTCGCATAAAATAAATTTAGATTGTCACTCTTTGTTTTTCCTGGTCTAACAGAAGTTCTGCACATTTATAGCAGAAAAGTACCCAAGTCAGGATAATGGGCATTACAAATTGTCCAATGCAAAATAATGATAGCACTCAGTGTGTTGGTCTAGTTAGTACAAACCAGGACAACTTTTTAGGACCTCACAAGAAACATCTCTGTCAAGTTTGGTTAAATTATGTTCGGCTGTTCTCAAGAAGAAGATGAAAATGTTGTTTCCCATAGGGTTTCAATGCAAACTTTGACCTCCGCTGGTGGCCATTTTGAATTTTCAAATGGCACAAACAGTAACATCACATGTTAAAGACATTCATAGGAACATATATATACCAGATTTCAATTCAATCCCTTCAGCGGTTCTTGAGAACAAGTTTCTTGAAAATCGACCAATCAGAATTTTCAAAGTCACATGGTGGCCATGTTTTTTGACGAATCTGCACAAAAGTAACAACTCTTGTGTAGGACCTCATAGAAAACATCTCTGCCAAGTTTGGTTTTGAATTATATAAAAGACTGTCAGTCCATTTTAGAAGAAGTTGTCAGTGCTGATAGAACAAAAAATAATAATAAGATGGCAAAATTTTCAAATTAAATTTACAATTCCAACTTGTGAAATTAACAACTCGTTAGGGTTGATTTATTTTTTATTTTTGATGTTTTAATGCCACTTTCAGCAATTTTAGTGGCGGAGGAAGCCAGAGTACCCGGACAACCACCGACCATAGGGAAGCAAGTGGTAAACTTTATCATTAGGGTATATGGGATAAAATACAAAATATTTCATGAACAAGATTTGATTAAATCGTCTAGGAATGAAACCCTTGTATTGTCCATATAGATCAGGATACTTGTCCCTAATTTTCCAAGTACAACAGCTTGGGATCACACGTCTGACCCCAGCTCCAAGTCGGCCATGTGCCCAAATGGTATACTGGCGGTAGGCTGCATACCTATTGGATCTGTTGTAATCCTCTTCATGGGGCATTACTACAAGTTCCTCTCGAAACATTCTAGCAACCCCCAACACTGCCTCATCAAGGACAATCTGATCAAAGTCCTGTAATAAAGACAAGAGATTTAATAAAAACAGACTAAAGACAGATGGTTATACATTCATCTAGAAAAATGAGCTCTATTTAAAAAAGAAATATAATTCATTATAAGTGAAATAGTTTGCAAAAATTCAGCTTAGAGAAATAAAAAAAAGTCTTATTTTGGAAGGAAAGATTTTCTCGTGGGACTTTCTTATGACCACAGTTTTATTTCGTTTTTTTGTTGGTATATGGGAGAACCATTTTGGTCTTGCAAATTTTTTTATCAATTTACCCCTCAAGCTATTCAATTTTAATTTTATGTTTTTTTCCTAAAAAATTATTTTTTTAATTCTGAATCTTGAAGAAAAAAATTTGGCTGGACAGGAGAAAAAAATATATTCCGACTTGACATTTTCACAGTATAATCATATACTTGCCATTTTCACAGTATAATCATATACAAAATTTTGAAGAAAAAAAATTATTCAAGCACTTCGCCAATCTAATTAAAATTAGATCTACGCACTTGCTCCCTATTTTAGATCTAATTATACCCCCGCTCCCCGAAGGGGGAGGGGGTATACTGTTTTACCTCTGTCCGTCCGTCCGTCCTTCCAAAATATTTTTCGTCACATTTTTCTCAGCAACTATTGATGGCAGAAATCTGATATTTGGTCACAAGCTTCACATAGGTATGCATTTTTGGAACCATCAGATTCCTACTTCCTGTTTGCCGACTTAGTTGGTTTTTATCCACATTTTTCTCAACAACTATTGATGGCAGAAATCTGGTATTTGGTCACAAGCTTCATATAGGTACCCCATATCATGGGAAGTGGCAGGGGTATCATAAGTGAGCATTAGATCACAGTTCACCTTGTTTTAATTAGATTGGCACTTTCGCCGGAAAATAAGAAAATGTGATTTCTGTGGCGTCTGAAAAAAACATTTCTACGGCGAAAAAACGTGACATAGCCCCCTTCAAGGTAAATGGTCAGTCCCATATTATTTTGCAGCAACTGTCTTGTGGAACTAGAAGTAAGGTCTCTTTTGTTTCTAATCCAGCCCAAATTTCTCTGAAACATTCCAGTCAATTAACAAATAAAACAACACTGGCTACGTCATTCGTTTTCATCAGACATGTATTTCACTGTGTTCTACGTGTATGTCTCTGATTTCATATTGTCGGTAAAACTGGCTAAAATAAATTAATTTAACACGTGTATCAAAATCTCGGGGAACAACTTCATAATTTATAAGAAGAAAAAAACTAATTTAGTTATTTTTAACGCCGGCAAAAATTTCCGATCGAAAATACGTAGTTGAGCTTGTCCCCATGGGGTGCCTCCTGGCATGTTTTCAATGGTTATCGTGGAAATATCGGCTGAATCTGTTAAGGCATGTAGTTTTCATCAAAGAAAATCTATTCCTGATACAGAAATTATTTATTCTACGTCTTTTAGATACAATCGGTTCGCAAATAGCTTTTTTTCCTCAACTTTTATAGAAACTTACCTCAATATCCATGCTGCAGCATCCGGGCTACTGACATAAAAATAGATAAATAAATAGAGTTGGCCTCGCCCAGGTCAGTGCATAATTAATTAGCTTCCGGTAACGATGGTCAGCTTTTTTAGTCTAAAAAACAACGTTTCGGAGCGTATTCATCAATAATTCGGTGTTTAATCTTCATTTTATGAAGGTCAGTACGGAAATCGACAATAATTTTGGGTATGAAAAATTTACGCAGCTGGTAGACAATATCCCTTTAAAGAACTGCGAGAAGAATTCAATATCGAGACTAGGCAGTGACCGTATCGAGCAGACCCACGAGCTTATTGTGAAGTCAAATTTTTATAGCCATATTGAATATTGAAGAATGTCCGATTCGGATGAAAGAATGATGGAAGGAGACTCTCCAGAAGTAATTACTAAGACAGGGAATACGACAATTAAAAAGATGAAAACACACAAGAAAGACCCAGGAAGACAAAAGACCATCCTAATTTAAAGGAACCGAAAAACAGACGGACATGATCAGTTTCAGTCTTATGTTGCATGTCTTTAGTCTAATGGAGATAATTCCATCGTAACCTTTAATAATAGTTATTCTAAATTGGTTGGGAATTTTTTTTTTCTGGTTATCTATGAGGGAAATAGGTAAAATAAACACTTGTTTGACAGTAAATCGATATAAATCTTGTATATAAAAAATACAGTAAAAAATGACAACAAAAGTTTGAAGATACCAAAGGGCTAATCAGAAGCGTAAATCGAAGGACAAGGACAAGGATAATGAAAAAAAAAGAGAGTTTGTTTACACAGATGATATGTTGAGTTTATCACAGAGTTGAATGCTCATTTTAACCACATCTGGATATCATGTAAATTAGGATGCTCCATTCAGTTTACCATGTTTATTAAACGTATCGATAACATGCTTCAGGATTAAACATGTTCAAACTTCAACGCTAGGTTGCACAATCTTCATTTTTAATTGATGAAAACAAACTGGAAACCAAGAATAAACAACAATTTCATTAAGACTTTAAATTATTTGCGGTTTGTGCAACACAGTCATGTTTTTCGACATAGAAAATCATTCATGACTGATACCAGAATGACTCAAAATACTTTTTTTTTAAATGCTCGTCTTTCTCATTGTTGTTTTTGTGATAAAATGTAGTCTTTATTATTGGTTGATTTGATTTGATTTTTAGTGTTTTAACGCCACTTTCAGCAATATTTCAGCTATATCATGGCGACCAGGTTTAGTCGTGGAAGAAGCCGGAGTACCCAGAGAGAACCACCGACCGTGGGCAAGCAACTGGTAAACTTTATCACTTGCGGCTGCGAGTTGAGTGCACCCTTTTTGTAATTTACAAAGCCGGGTGCGAACCCACACCGTATTGGTGATAGGCTTGTACGAGTTGCTAGGTAATCCAACTACCTAACTCATTGAGCCACCCGGGCCCTCTCTTTATTATTGGTTTGTTTTCGTATTTCTCACGTCGTATGATACCTGAATTGTTCATTTAGAATTATCGTATAATATAATATAACAATTGATAAATATAATGTACCTGTATTCGGTTTCAGAATAACATTTCAGAATCAGATTTATAAAAAATATTGCAATTTCATATGAATTAAGTTCAATTATTGAAGGAGAGGTTTAATTCATTGATGTGGTTCCTATCAGATTTCCTTGATAGAGGGTTGCTGCTAACAAGGAAGCTACCGAACCAAGGGTTCCTCTTGGTTAAGTTGAAGTCATCACTTCAAAAGTTTTAAGGTCGCCACCATGACTTGGTTGACCATTACGGAATATCTGTATCACAAATGACCACGGATGTGTTCCACTTGTCGTAATCACTTCCCGATCCTTTCCTTATTCATGACTTGTCACCGGGTTTATAACAAGATTAACACGACGGGTGCCACTAGTGGAGCAGGAACTGCTTACCCTTCCGGAGCATCTGAGTTCAACCCCGGTTCTTATTAGGATTCGAGTTACTGGATCATTAGTTTTATGTGTATGTTTTGTAGATCGTTGTTTGTCCTTTCTCTTTTGGCCATTGTGTTGTCTGTTCTTCTTCGATTTACTGATTCTGATTCCTCCTTTGGTATCTCCAAGCTTTTCCAATTTCATCGAACATTTAGCATGAAATGCATGGATGATGGGCTTGGTCATTAGCAGAAAGAAAAACATTCACAACACTTGTAAATTAATTGTTATATTGTGAAACAATCAGCATAAGGTATTATACAGAAATAATATTATCAACAACAAAACAAAAAACAAAAACAATAAACAAAAAACAAAAAACGTAATGATAAAATGATAAAAAGTAAATAAACAAACAAAACAAAAAACCAATAGAGTCATGAACGGATATTTGAGATGAAATACCATCAACGTTAACGATATATCAAATTACTGGTGCAGTTTATCGATGAACTCTGTATTTTCAAGTGCTACTAAAATACTTTATGTGGTTAGGATTATGGTGTTTAATGCCACTTTCAACAATATTTCAGTAATATCGTGGCGGTCAGTTTTATTGTTAGAGGAACCCGGAGTACCTGGCGAAAACAACCGACCTGTCGTAAATCACTGACAAATTTTATCACATAATGTTGTTTCGAGTCACACTCGCAATGAGGCGGATTCGAACTCACAGTTTTATTGGTGATAGGCAGGCACTGACTGATTACATCATCACAACCACTGCCACAGGGGCTCGCAGTTATATTTTCACATCACCAGGTATTTATTAAAAAGAAGAAGGGAAGACACTTTTGGGGGGGCCAAAAGTGAAAGTAGAGTTTCGGCACCTTTTTTCGCTTCAAAAACGGTTTAGTCTTTGTTCTTCCCATAAAATTAATGCAAATATCGATGTTTTTTGCTGATTGACTGGTTTACAGTGGAATAACACTCGTTTTTAAATTCCAAGCGGTTTGGACAACTTCTTAGCATACTCAATTCCGGTTTATACGAACTAAATATCAAGGTGAGTTTTCATTGGTCGAAGGATTTATAAACTGGCATTTTTGCGGAAAATTATTTACTCATCTTGTCAAAAGATATTCTTAAAATGCTGTCTTCCTATATTTCCAGATTGATTGAGAAAAGGAAAAAATATATTTTAATGCAAGAGATTTAAGTTGCCTTTTTTCCTACTTTTTAAAATTATATTTCGATTTTTTTTATTTCTATCAATATTATTAAGTCCGTATAAACCGGAAATGAGTACAATGTCGCAGGCGACACAATTTTGAAATTTTTAATAGAAATTAATGTATATACAAAAATATAATTAGATAGCATACATTCTAAATATTTATACTATAACTAATTGACGAGTTTCATTATCAAAAATATCTCACGAATGACCAAATAACGCAGTAACTCACGAATGCGCTACGCTACAACTATAACTAATTGACGCAGTAACTCACGAATGCGCGTAGCGTAGCGTTTCATTATCAAAAATATGTCACGAATGACCAAATAACGCAGTATTTGGTCATTCGTGACAGCCTAACTCTTTATAAATTAAAATTGAACTAGCAAATATTGGAAGACCAGTAACGATTCTGGCAGCCTCAAGTTGCAAATAGTCAAGTTTATTAGAATTCCCTACCCAACAATTATCCCATACTTCACAAGCATATTCAAAAATTGGTCTGATATAAACTAAATATAATTTCTCTAGATTTTTCCGAGAAAGTTTATATTTTAACTTTCGAAGAACATTCAGGTGTTAGTAAATACTTAACAATATATTTTCAACATGTATATTCCATTTAGCATCGCTGCTAAATGTAACTCCCAAATGTTTGTGAGAATTTGCAATAGGAATAGTTCTTCCATTAAATGTAAAATTGAATTCTGGAATATCCGTATTTGAAAACAGCATAATTTCTGTTTTATCTGAGTTAAAAGTCATCAACCATTTCTTTGACCATTCATCCAGCTCTTTCAAATCGTGATCAATCACAGTTTTTATCTGTAATTCATCACGTTTGGATTAGCTGAAGGAAGTGTCATCTGCGAAAAGTCGGGTAAGAGAGATTAACTTCTCAGCAATATCGTTGATATACATAATAAATAATAGTACCGATCCTTGGGGTACACCAGCTGAAACATTGCAAAGTGAAGAAGACGAATTGTTTATTAATACTCTCCTGTTGTCGATCTTGCAGGTAACTAGAGAACCAATTTAATAAATTACTATCCACACCGTATGATTTAATTTTATGTATCAACCCTTTATGCCAAACTTTGTCAAATGCTTTAGAAAAATCACAGAATACAAAACAGCTAATTTCCTTTTTTCCAGTGAATTTAAAATGCAGTTATACATTTCTAATAGTTGGTGTACTGTTGAATATTTTGGGAGAAAACCAGATTGATATTCATAAATTAACTTGTTTCTTTGTAGATGGTTAACTACATATTTGTAGATAACTCGTTCCATTATTTTTCCAACACAACTTATGAGGGATATAGGTCTATAATTAGACGGTAATGACTTGTCACCTTTTTTAAAAATAGCAATCACATGTGCAATCTTCCAGCTGGTTGGATATTTACATTGTAGAAGAAATTTATTAAGAATTATTTGGAGAGGGGCTGCTATTTTTTCAGGACAGATTTTAACATTTTGTGACTGATTATATCTGGCCCTGATGCCTTATTAGGATTTATTATTTTAATAATATCAACAATCTCCTCTGTGGTAATGACTATATCTCGTAGAAAATTATCGGTCTTAAGTTCAATATCTGGAAGAGGAACCTTCGAATCTTCCAATGAAGAAATAAAACTAAAATATTTATTTAGTAATTCACGCTTCTCGTCGTCTTCGTAAACTACCTCCTCTAGTCCTTCATCCTGAATTATATTTTGGAGAGGGGGTATATTACTACATCCTTTATTCGATTTAATTAACATCTTCATTATTTTCCAGTAAGTTTTTGGATTTGATATATTTTCTAAGATTATATTGTCTAAATTTTGCTCAAAATGTTCTTTAGCAATCTTTTTTAAGTTATTAATTCTATTTCTCTGTTTCTTGTATTTGTCGATATCTGATTGTTTGTTATATTTTTTTTACTGTCTTACGAATACGGTCTCGTTTTCTAATTTCTCTTCTGAGTTCAATATTAAACCATGGTCGATCGCTATTACGTACAGTGACAATTTTGGTTGGAATGTACTCCCTTGCGACTCTGAGGAATATCTCGGTGAAAGTATTACACATTTCATCAACATCCTGGGGGTCAATATCATTATTACTAATGTTTGGGTGTTTTTGTGTTTCTGTTATTGTTATTATTTTTGGCTGATCGTGCTAAGCTTGTCCTCGGTGGTTTTGGAACCATGGGTGTTTTTTTCCCAACTTGAAATCTGCTTGGATTTCGTGGAGTGGTAGCTTCACACTGCGCTGGCCTATTACATATATCCTTTAAAACACCTAAAGCAGCCATCATGTGACTAAATTTGTCATCCATTTTATTGGACAAGTCTTCAAACTTCTCCTCTAGTCGTTGTCGATCTTTACTTGCCTTTTGAAGTTCCGTTTTCAAATGTTTCATTTGGTTATTCAAATTAATAATCTGCTCAGATTTTTCATCGTTCTCAATTTTCAGATCCTCACATTCCCTCTGTAAGACATAAATTTCTTTACTTCTCTCAGAAAGTGCCATTTCAATCATATTACTAGAATAAGATTTTTCTTTTTCACTTAGTCCGACCTCGATATCCTGCAGTCGACCCTGTAACCCCTCGAACGCTTTAATTTTATCATTTAGATCCGTATTTTGTCTTTTATAGTCACCAATTTCCAGTTTAAGTTCCTGCATTTTCAGATGCTTTTCATTTAGCTTATCTCTGACAAAGGATTGTTGGCTTTTCAATCTGTCATTTTCTAACTTCAATTCTTCCAAACTTTTCTCCTTTAAGTATTGATCTTTTTCTGACTTTTCCACGTTTTCATCTTCATCCTTTAAAAGTGAAATATTCGATTAAATTGAAAATATAATATCAAATGCTAGTGTTTTCTGGCATACAATTCTATAATCATTAAAGTTCTAGCAAATGGAGTAACGTAAATAAAAATTTGACAAATACAAAAAAGTTATTAATTATTCACGACGAATAAAAAACACAGAAAACGCTTTAAGCAAGTCTTTTAGCTTTCCAGTTTCTCCCCTGAGAGACACAATTAGTAAGCTTTTATTTTCATAAGATGTTTTATGGTCATCATCAGAAATTGGTAATTTAGGAATTTCCTCAGCGTCTATTTGCATGCATGTTCCATTATGTATTTTTTTTTTTAAATCTACATTCTTTGACTCGGTCAGCGAGAATTATCCGACCGGTGTTTATTACTGTTATTTCTATTTTTAGATATCTAATATGTTATGTATTGTGCACAGGATTTCACTCCCAATTTAATTCTTTATAGAGTTCGTGTTGTTCTCATCCATAAGCAAATATGCTATGTCATAGATGTTGTTCTGTGTGATTTTATATTATTTTCTTATAATTTCAGACTTTTTGTATTGGATTTATACCAAACCCTAATATTTGAGTGTTGTTTAATGATAAATGAGCAATTTATCAGCTATATGGTGGGGAGAACAAGCTAAAATAAATAAAATGATGATAATTATATCTTCTTTGTACTAAACCAACACGCTTTATTGGATCTTTATAGTGCTAACTCACTGAAATAGCAGTTCGTGGGTAGACATGTCGCTCCACTCTGTCACTTTCTGATTCCGAGCAAAACATTCTTTTATCTCACTTTTTAAAGCTACATGCTCATTCAGTATCCAGAGTTGTCGTTCCTGCTACCCTTACACAACATCTCTGTCAACGCTCATTTTACAAGATTTTTGTAAAATTTAGAAACAGTAAAAAAAATGTACTTAAAATTGTTTTAATTATTGTAAATATCAATAAAGATGAAAATAAATTACTCATTTCAAATCAATTCTCTCTTAAAAATGATTTTCCCCCCATTTCTTGGAGAACTATTTTGCGGAGGTAAAAATTAAAAAATTAAAAACGATCACAAATCATTTTTAAGAGAGAATTGATTTGAAATGAGTGATTTATTTTCATCTTTATTGATATTTACAATAATTAAAACAATTTTAAGTACATTTTTTTGCTGTTTCTAAATTTTACAAAAATCTTGTAAAATGGGCGTTGACAGAGATGGAGTGTAGCGTAAGCAGGAACGACAACTCTGGATAGAGAATGCTACGTGCTTAGCAGAGAAGGAGCAAATATAAATTTTATAGTCTTTAGTTTGACACGACCGGGGCTCGAACACACGATCTACCGCACTCGAGGCGAGCATGCTAACAATTACACTACCGATGCGGTTTTAATATTTGATGTGTTAATATAAGTATCATGCTGCCTACCAAAACGATATCCGTATCGTCATTATACACGAAGAATGTTGTCCTTTTGACATTTTCTTAGAACACATTATTATCATTAAAGTTGCACAAGTGATACAGATAAAATTGCAAGGTTACACATGCTCCCTATATTACAGTGTATCTACATAAAAAATGAAAATACTTTGTTAAAACATATAGCAGAACTTTATTATCTTGTACTTGTAAGTATTATCTTGTAAGTTGAATCCTCCGATATCTCGAAATAAACATTCGGTCGTTCGTAGTATCGGTTAGCTTAATTAATCATTTATAATTCGATTTCGAGACGAGGTCCGACTGTACTATGATTCTGCATATATAACTAATAATGCAACATTACACCAAATGGCACACTAGGATTTATTAAAATTTAATGACATATTTCAAGGCTTTATGAAATAAGAACTATATGTACATTCATTACCGTTAATTGGATTGCATAAGTATTCTCTCTGTTTATGTTCTTCTCATCTACAAAAACAAAACATAAGACAAAAATAAACCAAAACATAATAAAACAGAAAACAAAAAAAAACAAAAAAACAAAAAACAAAAAACAAAAACAAACAAACAAACAAAAAAAAAACAAAAACAAAAACAAAAGACAAAACAAAACAAAAAACAAGAAGAAGAAGCAAACAAAAATATTTGATCGAAAAGAAGGTGGTGCAGGAATATGACTTGTGTGTCAATATGTGAATACATACTTTTTGAGAGGGCCCGGGTGGTGGTTCAATGAGTTAGGTAGTTAGATTACCTAGCAACTAATACAAGCCTATCACCAATACGGCGTGGGTTCGCGCCCGGCTTTGTAAATTACAAAAAAGGGTGCACTCGACTCGCAGCCGCAAGTGATAAAGTTTACTAGTTGCTTGCCCATGGTCGGTGGTTCTATCCGGGTACTCCGGATTCCTCCACCACTAAAACTGATCGCCATGATATAGCTGAAATATTGCTGAAAGTGGCGTTAAAACACAATAAATCAATCAATCAATCATACTTTTTGATTACATCACGTTATATTACTTCACGTGTGATTATTGATAAATTGTCAAAGAGGTGATCTGCAAAACACGAGATATGAACACTTACACACAGTAACACCTCATAAATATACACCTTTGTATAATTATTTTTGAAATTTACATTTTTTAAATATAATATCATTTATTAAATAAAGTTTAAGATGCCAAAGGGGTAATCAAAAGCCACAAAGAAGAAGAATAAACAATGCAATGGTCAAATGGAAAGGACAAAATGACTAAAAACGATTCACAAAACATAGAAACGCATTGCACGTATTAAGTTAGATCTCGACGTTTTTATCAAATATAGAAATATAGTAAACATATATGTTCTATATTTCACTTCTGTCGTGATACTCGACACCAACCATCGAAGAAACGAATTTAAAAATCAAATATTAAGAACAATGACAACTCAATTGTCACAACCTACTACCAAACAAAGGCCATATATGTCAAAGTTAGAATCACAGGAAAACACATGTTAACAGAACACGCTTAGGACGGGTGGCACTAGTGGAGCAGGAACTGTCTGCCCATCCGCAACACTCGAGTTCACCTCTTAGTTTTTGTGGGGTTCATGTTTATCAATTTTTTTTTCTGCGTAGTGCTTTGTAGATTATTGTTTGTCTTTTTCATTTGTTCATTGTATTGTCTGTACTTCGATTTAAGCTTTGAATATTTTTAAACGTTTCGCACGTCCATCTAATTTGTTCCGAATTGACAAGTGTTTGGATTAGACGGCTTTATATGCAAAGATTCTATACTTTGAGACCAAATATTGGCCTTAGTTTTATCTTTAGAAACCAAATTCCTGTTAATATAATTTGGATTAAAACACATGTGAAACAAATTCTTATTGACCAATTCATACAAAATTGGCGTTCAGAGATTGGTAATTCCTCTCGTGGTCATTATTATTCTCTTTTCAAACAAGAGTTTTGTATAGAACCGTATCTGCTACGCCTCGAACAAAGGTATAGAATCTATATAACTAAATTTAGGCTCTGTAACATTAGAATACCAATTGAAACAGGACGTTGGCAAAAAATTACAAGAGAAAATAGAAAGTGTACAAAATGCTCAAAAGATGTAATTGGCGATGAATATCACTACTTGTTTATATGTAATAACACTGAAATACAAAGATTAAGATCCAAATATATTCCAAAATATTATGTACAAAATAGTAGTCTAGCTAAAATGGCTGGTATCTTCTCTTTGTGTAATTCTCAATTATTGAAAAAGGTAGCATTATTTTTGAAAGGAATCAGTAAACTATTCTAGTACATTAGATATTAGAGTGATCACTTCTATTCACTATGGTTTTTTTCTCCAATGTTAATATTCTTGTTGTGTCTTTGTCTTATTTCCTATGTATGTATTTATGTTATAATAACTGTATGCTCATGTTGCACACTGTGCCTGAGCCTTGTTAATAAAATCTTGAATCTTGAATCTTGTTACAGGAGCTTGTAAAAAGCAGCGCTCGAAAAATGTCCCCAAGCTCCTATATATTCCTTTGTACCTGAGACGGTGCCAATGAGTTTTTACCCAGCTAACTTCAAAGTCTTGTATTTCAACTAATACCGACAGAAATGTATAAAAATAAATGCACATAATTTACGAATTCTCTATCATAGTTGAAGAAAAATAAAGTTTCTTACCTTCACTAGACTCTTAGAATATATGTAAAGCATTGGTTAATATTGTTTAGTATTTATACATTTAAAATGTAGTCGGTGTAAGCCAAAACCTGTTTTAATCAATTCTATTGATGTTTATAAAAAACCATGAAAACGTAGATATCAAATTTAGTGCGCACGATGCGTTTCTGGAATAATCTTCATCAGGTACGCTCAAAATCAAATAACTTAAAAAAGTATTTGGGAGTAAGAAGACCAAAGGACCTAAATAGCATAGATAAAATCTGCTAAGGTCACATATGTCTGAGGGAGGAGAACCTTAGTTTAAATAAAAATTACATGACTTAGGAATTGTAAATATCGATAAAATTATACCTAGTGAACCATGTTTTTTGTGCCGAAGCTCGAAGCACTAACTACTGGGCGGAGGATACTTATATATGAATATATGGCAATCACGCAGACGTAATACAGGCAGTACAAAAGAGCACCTATGTTCGCCCCTGGTCTTTGGTAGGGTTCGTGTTGCTCATCTGATTAGTTTTCTGTGTTGTGTTTTTGGTAGGGTTTGTGTTGCTCATCTGATTAGTTTTCTGTGTTGTGTTTTTGGTAGGGTTCGTGTTGCTCATCTGATTAGTTTTCTGTGTTGTGTTTTTGGTAGGGTTCGTGTTGCTTATCTGATTAGTTTTCTGTGTTGTGTTTTTGGTAGGGTTCGTGTTGCTCATCTGATTAGTTTTCTGTGTTGTGTTTTTGGTAGGGTTCGTGTTGCTTATCTGATTAGTTTTCTGTGTTGTGTTGTTGGTAGGGTTTGTGTTGCTCATCTGATTAGTTTTCTGTGTTGTGTTTTTGGTAGGGTTCGTGTTGCTTATCTGATTAGTTTTCTGTGTTGTGTTTTTGGTAGGGTTCGTGTTGCTTATCTGATTAGTTTTCTGTGTTGTGTTTTTGGTAGGGTTCGTGTTGCTCATCTGATTAGTTTTCTGTGTTGTGTTGTTGGTAGGGTTTGTGTTGCTCATCTGATTAGTTTTCTGTGTTGTGTTTTTGGTAGGGTTTGTGTTGCTCATCTGATTAGTTTTCTGTGTTGTGTCTTTGGTAGGGTTCGTGTTGCTCATCTGATTAGTTTTCTGTGTTGTGTTTTTGGTAGGGTTTGTGTTGCTCATCTGATTAGTTTTCTGTGTTGTGTTTTTGGTAGGGTTCGTGTTGCTCATCTGATTAGTTTTCTGTGTTGTGTTTTTGGTAGGGTTTGTGTTGCTCATCTGATTAGTTTTCTGTGTTGTGTTTTTGGTAGGGTTTGTGTTGCTCATCTGATTAGTTTTCTGTGTTGTGTTTTTGGTAGGGTTTGTGTTGCTCATCTGATTAGTTTTCTGTGTTGTGTTTTATTTTTGTTTTGTTTGTCTTTGTCCTGTGGCTGTTGTGTCCAATGTTGCCAATGTCTCTCGATTTTCTCTAACGTTTATTCTAAGCACCAAGCCAGGACACCGGATTTCAATCTGCTTCTATCTTTATATACTATCAACATTATTACACAAATAATTGTAAGTGCATAACAAATTGTAAGTGCGGTCCGTTTTCAAAAAATAATAAATTAACATTTGTTCGACTATACATGTATCTATATATTTCACAATTTCACAAAATCTCATTCAAATGGCAATTGCAGGAATCAAATAAAATAGTTACCTTTCTGAAACGTACATCCCGTAATCTTATCAAAAACATGACTATTTCCAGTTTTTTTCAAAGCTTCCAAGAAGGGCTGGTGCGCCTTTTTTCTGATTACTGTTTCGATTAGTGCATGTATTTGGTTCTCTAACGGAAGTTTAGTCAGAATTTGAGAACGTTCGTCTAAACCAATGATTTCACCTTCAATAAGATTATCTAAAATTTTCTCCACTTGTGTTATATTCTCCTTAATGTATGTGAGACATCTTGTAAGACT
This sequence comes from Bathymodiolus brooksi, assembly GCA_963680875.1. NCBI lineage: Eukaryota > Metazoa > Mollusca > Bivalvia > Mytilida > Modiolidae > Bathymodiolus > Bathymodiolus brooksi. Next base: position 65,398,591 of record OY804575.1, read on the forward strand.
CCTCGTTTCGTCTGACATTTTGTTTAAAATGACATGGATGCCGAGCAACTACATTGCCTTATTGATAATCAAGTGAGGTATCTAACCACATATATCGTATATATTGTTGGCATTCCTTATTATAGGTCGTATGTACACTTTGTTTCTAAAGATTATTTAGAGGGAAGTGTTAGGTACTTATTAGGACCAATATTGCATCATGTTATATTTGAGAACCTTTTGACAGAAATTGATACTTTGTCCTACATTTATTGCCAAATAATGCCTTTGTGTAATAAATGGTTACATCAATCAAATATTTTTTTTACATTTATTGCTAAATAATGCCTTTGTGTAATTCATTACCGTTAATCAAAGGAGTGGGTATGATAAGGGTAGATTTTGGCCCAATCTCAGAAACTTTTTATATAGATATAATATTAAACACAATCATTGAAAGGTAAGAAAAATATCTTTTTGGATGATTTCACTTTGTCCTTTGTTGCTTAACAACGTAAATGGAGGAGGGTCCAATTAATCATTGGAAATTCAAATATGGTGGTTTTATTTTACATATCTTGCGGTCTTTTCCACAAAATGTTATATTCTGTGCATGTACACTCTAAAAATAATAGTTTTGTCACCCTAGCAACGGTTTTGAAAACATTAAATTAGCCTATATTATTGTAATTAATGGTTGAACTTTGACATCTACGATCTTTTGACTTGATATTTGACTAACCGGTACATTTTTGTCAAGCTATACACACAACAAATGTCATTTCATATTTCAAAAATACATTTTGATATTTTTATTTATAGTTATGCCCCGTCCATAGCAACAGGTTTCCCTATGCACAGTATTTTCCTGTAGATCTCATGGACATTTTATTTAATCAAGAAAACAAATTCTACAACAGCACCTTAGCAGATCTAGAGACATATTATCATTTACTTACCAGTATATATTATAAGAATTCCTTAAACCTTACAATGTCCCTAGTAACCAAATATTATCCCTAGCAACCGCAGAAACTCGTCAATGCTGAGCTCTGTAAATTGCTTCTTTTTTTTCCTTTTTATAACCGAATGTTGATCTTTTTATTTTTTAAATCATGAGAGGAAATTATTCTCAGTAATTAGAATGTCAAAGGAACCAAGTCAACTACATAACATGGTAAAGCAGCGCTACAGCGGCAGGAGAGGATATAATCCATGTTGAATAATTAAGAAATAAATCATGGAAGCCAGAATGTGTTGGAAGTTTTAATATAGATTGGCGGATATTAGTATTTCATCCCGAGCCAGAAACGAGGGATAAAATTTACTAATATCCGCCAATCCATGTTAAAACTCAAAACACATTCTGGCGTCCATGATTTATTTCGATTCTGATATGTCTAAGAGTACAAATACGGTAGTATACTTTGATTGGAAGACGGTAATTTATATTTACGCTTGCGGAAAATGTCGCACACAATTTATGTAACTCGAATAATACTGCGCCCTCTATCGGCATTATTCGGGTTACAATTTATGCTGCCAATGGAAAAGTCAGTCACATTCACCGCCGCATGTGCTAATGATATTATACCGAATGAATAACTAGGTCGTTTGTTAACAAAGCGAAAGAAAGAGGTCATGTTAGAATACAAAATTTAAAATGTGTCCATGGACACGGATGCCCTTCTAACTGAAAAACCCTTCACCCAATTTACCCCAAAATCTAGTTGATCTGTCATTTGTTGTTATAAACAACATATCCATATATCAAAACAATTGGTTGAGGCTTCGAACGTTATGGCACGGAAACATCGTTTGGACGGACGAACGTCGCGTGCGTAAGTTCGTCCGAACGAGGTAACACGTAAACATCAAACAGAAAAGAAAAAATGACAAATTAACGTACACCTTGAGATGTCAAATCTTCTTCTTCTTCTCTTCTTTGGTTACGGAAAACCATCAACGTACTGATGTTTACTTTCCGGCGCATGCCTGGTAAAATGTTTTCAAATTTATAAAAATTTTCAGAACTTAGATAATTTATTTGATATAATTGTTATTATTATTTTTTAGTTTTATATTATCAGTTTTTACAATTTTTCTTTTAATTTTGGATTTTTACAATTTTTTTATTTTTTATTTTTCATTTATTAAGATAAAAACATGATTTCTGTTTATTTTATTCTGTGTGGATAAGTATCAAGGAGCACATTGTGAGTGAGTGCACCCTTGAAGGATTCTGTAGTGGTGTTTTTGGTTATGTCAGGGGATAATTTGTTCCAGTCTTTAATGGTTTGACAAAAGAAAGAAAATTTATAACTGTCTTTATTGCATTGGATTTGTCTGTAGGAGTCTTTTCGGGAAGATCTTGTCGTGGACTGGCTCTGAAGTAATATATTTTGTGTAGGGATAGCGATATTTTCATTTATTACTTTGTGAAACATTATGAGCCTAGTTCTTAGTCGGCGATCTTGTAGAGTTTACCAATTCATGGTGTTTAACATCTCAGACACACTGCTGGTGTTATGATGTCTGTTGCATGTATACCTGGCTGCCCGTCGCTGTACCTTTTCTAGCGAGTTGATGTTTTCGTTTGTGTGAGGATCCCAAACAGTGCAGCAGTATTCTAATTTGGGTCTTATTAGGGTTTGATATGCTCGTTCTTTTATTGTTTGTGATTGTACTTTTAGATTTCTTCTGATAAAACATAATGATTTGTTTGCTTTGGCGGCAGTTTGTTGGATGTGGGTGTTCCATTTTAGGTCTGTTGAGATTGTGACACCTAGATATTTTGCGTGTTGAACAGATTCTAATATATGGCCATGCATGTTATAGTAAAAGTGGATTGGATTTCTCTTGGTTGTTATATTCATGATGTTACACTTGTCTGGGTGAAATGACATGAGCCAGTCTTGTTCCCATTTTATGGCAGCTTCGAGATCTTCTTGGAGCTTGAGGCAATCGCTTTGTGATTTGATTTGTCGATAGATCATACTGTCATCTGCAAAAAGTCGGATATGGCTATGTTTGATGTATTCAGGGAGGTCGTTAATGTAGATTAGAATTAGAAAAAGTATTGGTCCAAGAACTGTACCCTGTGGGACACCGGATGTGACTGGTATTTTTGATGATGTCATATTTTCTAAAAGTACTGTTTGAGTTCTGTTTGAGAGAAAAGATTTAACCCAGTTTATGATTTGTTCTGATATGCCAAAGTATTTCATTTTGTACAGCAGTCTTTTGTGTGGTACCTTGTCGAAAGCTTTGGCGAAGTCCATTATTATCAAATCTGTTTGTATATTTTTGTCATTGTTTTGTGATAAATCATGTATTAAAGAAATTATTTGTGACTCACATGATCGTTTTTCCCTAAATCCATGCTGTAATTCATAAAATGTTGTTGGTTTCTAGATGTTGCATCATGTTGCTGGCAAAAATATGTTCGAGTAATTTGCAAGCTATGCATGTTATGGATATAGGTCTGTAGTTACCTGGGTTGTGTTTATCTCCTTTTTTGAGAACAGGCGTGACATTTGCGTGGTTCCAGTCAGATGGTACTTTGCCTGTTTCCAATGATTTGGTGAATAATAATGTGAGGATGTCTGTACATATATCAATATTTTCTTTCAGTACTCTGCCTGCGATGGTGTCAGGACCAGTAGCTTTACTAGGGTTTATGTTTTTGATGAGTTTATAAACACCATCCCTAGAGATTTTTATGGGTTCCATTGTGGGACGAGTACTAGGACCTTTATCTGGAATGTTAGTGTTTGCTTCAGATGTAAAAGCAGACTGAAACTGTTTGTTTAGTATATTTGCTTTCTCAGATGGATGTGAGTGTAGGGTACCTTCACTTCGTAGGGGAGCTATGCCGGTGTTTTCATTTTTCTGGCTTTTTATGTAAGAATAAAGTTTTTTGGGTGTATTTTTGAAGCTTGGTTGATCTGGTTCATTTATTTCAATATCAAAAATCATGTTTTCTATATATCGCCAGTATGAGTTTCTCATTTCGTTCTGGAGCTTGGCTTTAGTTTTCTGATATTGTTCTTTATACTTGGGATTACGTTTTTTCTTTTTATATAACTTGTTTTTCTTGTTAATTAACTTTTTTAGTTGGTTATTTACCCAAGGTAATCTTGATTTGTTGCCAATGCTTTTTGTTGGAATATACTTATGGATAGTCTCTTGGACATTGGTTTTGAAGATGTTCCATAATTCGTCTAGACTCATTTTATCCTGATCTTTTTTTAGTTGTTTGTAAGTTTCAGTGAGGTCTTTTTCTATTTGATCCCATTGTGCCTTTTTGTAGTTTAACACTTTGTGAGCTTGTTGTTTATTTTGCGGCAGGGCTAGGTTTATTTCACTGTAAACTATATCATGATCACTCGCACCGATTGGTGGTAATGTTTCTACTCTATTGACAAATGATGGGTTTGTCATGCACAGCAGATCTAGTGTTGTGTCTTTTCGGGTGTTCTTGTTTATGACTTGTGTTAGGTTGTTGTCATGTAATATATCGAGGAGTTGTTGGTGTAGTGAAGCTTCAGGTTTGTTAGGTATGACTGCTGGTGTATTCCAGTCTATGTGGCCAAGGTTGAAATCGCCACTTACCCTGATGTTAGAGTTTGTTTTCTTACATAAGACTCTATTCAGTGAGATACCAAGTTGTTCTAATGATTCACCTTTATCGGATGGTGGTCGATAGTATGTGCAAAGGTAAAGTGATTTGTTGCCTTCATATGATATTTTTGCCCACACATTTTCGCAGTTTGTTTCAAGGTCTAAATCGGTACCTGCTTTTGTGATTTGTGTGGATGTCAGCTGGTTTGAGATAGCCAGTAATACTCCCCCATAGCCATCCTTTCTGTTTTTTGTATAAATGTTGTATTTAGAGGATGGGATGTATTCATATGGAGAGATGTCATTTGAGAGCCATGTCTCGGTACCAAATATTATGCTGGGTTTACAAGATTCAATGATAAGTTCTGCTTCAGGTTTTTTGTTCTTTATCGACTGAAAATTTATTGTAAGCACTCTTAGTGGTTCAGAGTTTTTTGACGTGTGGGAGTCCTTTTTATTTTTACCTTGCTTTTTCTTGGTTGTCGATGATGACTGTGTTTGATTTATCTGGATTGGTGATGATGTGTATGTTGGTAATCCAATATTATCAGTGCTTTCATTTTCAGAATCATTGCTTATTTCTAATTCTGAGTAGGTATTCGATAATTCAGGTATGGTACTATTGAAAAAAAGTTGTGGAGAAGTTTGGCATACCACAGTTTATACAGTTCCATGAGAGATTGCTTTTATCTAGTATTTTATACATTTTCTCGTCGATACCATGGCAATTTATGTGGTACCACTGATCACAACTGTCACAACATACCGCTTTTTGTTTCCAAGTGCAAGCTTTGTTACAGGATCCACAGGGGTATTTAGGTGGACCAGGGTTTGGCTCAGGTGCATATGAATTTGTTAGGAGAATGCTACATAGGTATGTCAATGCCAGTCTATCATATTTGATAGTTTTGGTTTTTCTTGTCAGCACCATCATGGATGTTGCGGAGATGCTTGACTTGTACGTATCTTGGTTTGCAATTGTTACTGACCAAGACTTATCTGGTGCCTCTTTATTTTCTTTGATGTTTTTATTTGGACCTATAGTTTTGCAGTTGACAATAAAATCTAACTGGACACAATTTGCCAAAAATAGTGTGAGAATGGTGGTTGTGAGTACTGTTTTTATCGTGTTCATGGTGTATGAGACAGTAGTAATAGAAAGGAAAATAGCAGGTAGTTAATACAGATAGACTTACAATTAGATCTTCGTCCCTTGGGCGACACAAGGGTACAAGGTAACTGTCTCGATTTGGCCTTGTTGTTTTGATAGAATTGTAAGATTTGTTTACTTCCGGTTATCAGATTTGGCGGCGATAATTTTCAGTTTGAAAAATATTACAAATATCGGATTTAGGTTTTTTCTATGATTACAATGAAAGAGAATATGTGTGGTAGTGTCAATACAAGATGTCTACAAAGTATTGCTTCTAAATGTTCAGTATATCAAACAAATTTCAACTTTTTTGATCAAACCAAAATCTTGTCAACTTCCTGTTCCAGGCATGCGTTTTTTCTATGATTACAATGAAAGAGAATATGTGTGGTAGTGTCAATACAAGGGATCTCCTGTACTTGGCGATCACAATACTGGTATACTAGCATTGTGCACAATACTGGTATAAAAAAATATTCCAGTATTGTATTCTAGTATTGTTCCAGTATTGTTAAATTAGTTATTTTTTGGGAGTATTGTATATATTAACAATACTAGAATACGATATTGGTATAAATTGATAACAATGTGTCAAGTTGTCAATGTGTATTGTAGGACAGGAAATGGCAACATGAATTGACACTTTTTCAAAAGCAAAAAAAACACAAAAAAACATTATCTTATTTTTTATTGATTTAAGCACTATTCACTATTTCATTACAGTGTTCCAGCTAGGATTTCAAAAGGGCAGGGTGCTGGTCCTGAAAAAGGGCTCTTTAGTGCGCTGTTGGATTTTCAAAAAAGGCATTTTTTAGGGACACTGTAAAATCAAATAAAGTATACAATGAAATATTGACTTTTATTATTTATACATGAGCAAATAGGTCAGTTTATTCAACAAATCAACCTAGATATAATTCTATCTTTCTGTCATTAACTCTAAAAAAACTTGGCAACTACTGTATCTGACACATGCTCATAACATTGTTTGTTGCAATTTAGTTTGACATGTAAAATATTGTTCATTGTGACCTGTTTCATGTGATTTATGTGATCACACTTTACCAATTTGACCTGTGAAAATACCCTTTCTACTTCTGCTGTACTCAGAGGTAACACAGCAGCTGTACTCATTAAGTGTATGCTATTATTGGGGTACAGTGCTGATAAACCAAGCTTTTCATTTAATAAAAGCTTAAGGCATGCCATGATGCTCCTTTCATGACATTCCTCTATTTTTATCACTTGTTTAAGTTTCAGATGAATTTGAAAGTTCATCATTTTAAAATTGGATTAAATAATTTTTTGATCAAAATACAAGGATGTTACGGGAGGACAGACGGACGAACGGAAGGTAGCGTTACTACATGTATATCCCTTCGCAACTTCGTTGGCGATGGGATAAAAACTACCCCCCCCCCCCCACACACACACACACAAAATAAAAACCTCTACAAACTATCAGTTGTAAAAGGCAACCCCTTACAACAATTACAGCAGCATCAATTATGGCAATAGACGATGTAAGTGGTTTTTTTTCTTCTTCAAATTTACAATAAAAACAATGATGCCTGTGATATGGCAGTTAAAGGCACTCACTAAAAACTATAAATATCGTACTTCTACACAACATTTATACTTATATAACAAGTGCCATTCTATAAAGAATTATGAGAGACTATATAAATTTCAATAAATTAAAACTTTAAATCACGTCTAAAAAACATTTCAGTTCTGTAAAAACTTAACTATCAATCAAGAATATAAAAAACTATTTGTTCTACCTTAAATATTAAAAAGAAACCATCATAAAGAAAGATAATTAAAAAGTTGGCATGCGGTGAAATATTTCTCCAATTACGAATTATACCTCAAAAAACGGCATTGTCATAATTTGGTCTTAATTTATGGTACAAGGATGTGCTTTACAAAGTTTTGACCTTTTTATCTAAGACATCAGCATATCTGGCATGCATTCAGGATATATACAATGAAAGATGAACACAGGATTTACACAGACATCGTGTTCTTTGTATTTGATCTCGATCTTCTTTATTAGGTTTAAATAAAATACCTTGTCTTTTGTATGAACAATTATTTAATATACACGACTATATGGTTTAAAAGGAATATATTACTTGGCTCTATTTTAAAGGGATATTGTCTACCAGCTGCGTAATTTTTTCATACCCAAAATTATTGTCGATTTCCGTACTGACCTTCATAAAATGAAGATTAACACCGAGTTATGTTGCAAAAGATACGATTTTTTGACAAAAAAGACCCAAAAAAGAATTATTGTCCGGATGACAATATTCAAATCTATTCATATGGCCTTCTATGCAAACACGTCTTGAGCATGCGCACTGTTTAAAAACAATAAACAACATGTGGTTCTTGGGCAAAAGAGAAACTGTCAACGCGTGGAAGAAAGCGGACTTTGACGGATTCAGAGATAAAGAGGAATAGAAGTGAAGTATCTTCCAAATGGAACAAATGCAGGATATATGTAGGGGATCAGTTGGACCGTTACCGTTGGATGGAGCGAACTCAAGGAAGTGCTTGATTATTGTTGATAGGTAAGCCAAGCATGTTGCCTTCTTTTCTCAATCGTTTTTCATATTTTATGAATTTATGATGATGCCTATGATCATTTTCGGTAGATATTAATCAATATATTTAATTTTGCACCTGGCAACAGCAAATTATTGTCAATGAGTAGCATAAAACGGCCGTATTTGCGAGGTAAACAAACACAAATTTTAAGAGGCCAGCAAAGGGGAAATGGGTTGCAAAAATGATATCAATGACAATGCAGTTTATTATTATCAATTTAAAAAGAAATATCGAATCAATTCAATTTTAATGCAAGAATTTAAACTGTACATGGCTTAATGAAAACCCTATAAAGTTCTTTTTATTCAAGCAAATTTATTTCTTTGATATACAACATATAATTAGGCTTTTAATTTTATCAAATTTCAACAACTTGGACAAGAAACTTAGTTTTGGGAACCAAAAGTATATACCTTACTTTCTGCGAATTATCACTATAATGGAAAATCAGTATGTATTTTTCAAATAAAAGCTTTCTATTTAAAGAAGCTTCATTTCAATTGCACTTTTAGTTTGGATCCTGTAAGTATAATATATAATTATAAACAAGGTTTTGAAGAAATGATATGAACATCCATTGAAATTTTCAAGTTTCAGAACTTTTTTTTATATATGACTACAAAATTTTACTGAAAATTTCAGAAATGTCCTAAAATGCATATTTTAGACCATGGCTAAATGAAAATCATTTTAATTCCTTTATGCAAACAAGTTCATATCTTGGGTACTGGAAATACATTACATAAATAAGGTTAAAAGTACTTTCAACAAGTTTGAACATAACACTTTGCTATGGGAGCCAAAATTATATCTTCCTGTCTGTGAATTATTACCATAGTGGAAAATCCGTATGTATCTTTTATAAAAAGCTTTCCATTTAAATAAGTGTCATTTCAGTAGTATTTTTAGTTTGGATCCTGTAAGTATGATACATAAACAAGGTTTTTAAAAAATAATATGAAGATCCATAGAAATTTGCAAGTTTCAGAAACTTTTCTATATATGTGACTATAAAATTTTACTGAAATGTCCTGAACTGCATATTTTAGACTATGACTAAATGAAAATCGTTTTCAATTTCCTTATGCAAACCAAGTTTATTTCTTGACTATTCTAAAAACATTACATTAACTAGTTTTTTACTACATTTCAACAATTTTGGACATAATTTTTAGTTCAGGTAGCCAAAATTATACTTTACTATCTTAGAATTATCAACATAGACATGATAGAGGGAAATCAATATATATTTTTCACATAAAGGCTTTCTATTTAAAGAATTGTCATTTGAACTGCTTTTTATCCCCTCGCCAACGAAGTTGCGAAGGGATATAGTAACGCTACCGTCCGTCCGTCCGTCACATCCTTGTGAACACTCTAGAATCAACATCCTTCAATGGATTTTGACCAAACGTGGTACATACTTAGTCCTTAAGAGAATTTGAAACCCTATTGATTTTCAAGGTCAAAGGTCAAGGTCACAGGGTCAAATTTTTACTGCATAACATCCTTGTGAACACTCTAGAATCAACATCCTTTAATGGATTTTGACCAAACTTGGTACATACTTAGTCCTTAAGAGAATCTGGAACCCTATTGATTTTCAAGGTCGTATGTCAAAGATCAAGGTCACAGGCTAAAATTGTTACCACATAACATCCTTGTGAACACTAGAATCAACATCCTTCAATGGATTTTTGACAAAACTTGGTACATACTTAGTCCTTAAGATAGCCGAAACCCTATTGATTTTCAAGGTCATAGCCTTATAGGTCAAAGGTCAAGATAACCGGGTCAAAATTTTACCGCGTAACATCCTTGTGAACACTCTAGAATCAACATCCTTCAATGGATTTTGACCAAGCTTGGTACATACTTAGTCCTTAAGAGAATCTGGAACCTATTGATTTTCAAAGTCAAAGGTCAAGGTCACCAGGTCAAATTTTTAGGCGAGGGGATACACCACACTTTGCCCTTGTTTAGTTTGGATCTTGTAAGTATGATTAATAAACAAGATTTTTAAGAAATAATGTGAAGATCCATAGCAATTTGCATGTTTCACAGTGTGTGAATTTAACAGTAGACCGATGGCCCATGTCTGTGTTAAAATCATGCAGGTTTTTGTAAAATTATCTAAATTTGTTAGGCAAATTACTACTAAAACTGGTAATTTCAGACAAATGTGATTTTGTAGTGATTGATATTTGTACTTTTGATTTAGATATTCTGACCAAGGTAATTCTAGAGTAGAAGAAATGAGCAGCCATCACATTTCAACGAAACGGATGAAACTGGAGAAATCGAGTTCATTTGTGAACCCATTTGAGTATGTTCATTTTGTTAAAGATTAGACATACATGTATTCTACATTATGTTTATAGGTAACATTGTCAATATTGTTCAACACAGTCACTTGTATAACAGTTTCCTATTAATTATTGTGGCTTGCATAGTGATACTACTAGTAGCTATATTATATAGGGATCATGTTGGCTTCTGCGTCATCGTTACATTTTCATCAATCCACAAGCTGAAATGGCCAGTCCTCCTTAGCTACTTACGGGAATGAAACCAAACTGGGACAGAATTGACGCACGTCTGGCGCACCAAATTTTTTCCTGGAACTTTGATGTAATTTTGTCTCTTTATATTGTGTTGTGTAGATGTGTGCTGGATAGATGTATAAAGATTTAATATTATTTTGAAAAGCTTTTTCGTTATACAGCTGCACATCAGAACCATATAGCAAAATTTGTTTCGATATTATACACAAACACTGTAATAAACAATTATTTTTTATTCTTACAGTCTCTCAATAGATATTACTGAAGAGGGCAGTGATGTTGGTGATGATTCTGACGATGGAGATTTTGAACCTAGCCTCAACTTCACTCTAAGGTTTGTCATGTTAATTTCATATGTTTCAGTTGTAACTTACATACTTGAAATTTTGTTCTAATAACAGAACCATGCATGATCATATGTCATAGGAGCTTTATTATACCCCCGCTCCACTGGAAAGGGGGAGGTATACTGTTTTACCTCTGTCCGTCCGTTTGTCCCAAGATGTTCATAACATTTTTCTCAGTAATTATTTATGGCAGCAATCTGATATTTGATCATAGGCTTCAGAAGGGTCAATCGAAAGTCGCAAACCCGCTGCGTTGTCCATGGTCAAGTCTGGTAGAAGTCCCATCCGATGAAGGGAAAGACATCAACAACAAATGAAGATCAGGTCTGATTTGGGTAACAGACACCCTGTAACCATTGACCAGCTCGTGATGCCTGCCGTAGAACTTCTTGAGGGATGACCACAACCTAAAATCTGTCTACAAATCACTCAAATCCTTCATAAAGTGGACTTGTAATAATATGTTTAGTTGCTCATTCACTATACATTCGAGATATTCATCTTGAATTGAAAGTTAGGGCTCCATAGATCATAATCTCTATTGTTTTATTCTTGTGAATTACATTGTATGTATTTTTCTACTTCAGGTGGCAGAGAAGTTACAACAAAAAGACAGCTAGATGGTCTGTGCAGCCTGTTAAAGCTGACAAGTCATATTCCTATGTTCCAAGACTATTAAGGGTCATCATTTGTATGAGACTGCAAGATAATGAAGGAATGAATTAACGTGTGCAGTTGGAAGTAGATGATCCCAGAAGAATCTCGGTCCATCTTGCACCAATTCCACAACCTCCAACTCGGGATGATATTGTAGCATCTCAGAAATCCAGATTTGAAGACCAAGACAAAACAATTGACTATATTGTCGCATAAAATAAATTTAGATTGTCACTCTTTGTTTTTCCTGGTCTAACAGAAGTTCTGCACATTTATAGCAGAAAAGTACCCAAGTCAGGATAATGGGCATTACAAATTGTCCAATGCACAATAATGATAGCACTCAGTGTGTTGGTCTAGTTAGTACAAACCAGGACAACTTTTTAGGACCTCACAAGAAACATCTCTGTCAAGTTTGGTTAAATTATGTTCGGCTGTTCTCAAGAAGAAGATGAAAATGTTGTTTCCCATAGGGTTTCAATGCAAACTTTGACCTCCGCTGGTGGCCATTTTGAATTTTCAAATGGCACAAACAGTAACATCACATGTTAAAGACATTCATAGGAACATATATACCAGATTTCAATTCAATCCCTTCAGCGGTTCTTGAGAACAAGTTTCTTGAAAATCGACCAATCAGAATTTTCAAAGTCACATGGTGGCCATGTTTTTTGACGAATCTGCACAAAAGTAACAACTCTTGTGTAGGACCTCATAGAAAACATCTCTGCCAAGTTTGGTTTTGAATTATATAAAAGACTGTCAGTCCATTTTAGAAGAAGTTGTCAGTGCTGATAGAACAAAAAATAATAATAAGATGGCAAAATTTTCAAATTAAATTTACAATTCCAACTTGTGAAATTAACAACTCGTTAGGGTTGATTTATTTTTTATTTTTGATGTTTTAATGCCACTTTCAGCAATATTTCAGCTATATCATGGCGACCAGTTTTAGTGGTGGAGGAAGCCAGAGTACCCGGACAACCACCGACCATAGGGAAGCAAGTGGTAAACTTTATCATTAGGGTATATGGGATAAAATAAGTTTTGATTAAATCGTCTAGGAATGAAACCCTTGTATTGTCCATATAGATCAGGATACTTGTCCCTAATTTTCCAAGTACAACAGCTTGGGATCACACGTCTGACCCCAGCTCCAAGTCGGCCATGTGCCCAAATGGTATGCTGGCGGTAGGCTGCATACCTATTGGATCTGTTGTAATCCTCTTCATGGGGCATTACTACAAGTTCCTCTCGAAACATTCTAGCAACCCCCAACACTGCCTCATCAAGGACAATCTGATCAAAGTCCTGTAATAAAGACAAGAGATTTAATAAAAACAGACTAAAGACAGATGGTTATACATTCATCTAGAAAAATGAGCTCTATTTAAAAAAGAAATATAATTCATTATAAGTGAAATAGTTTGCAAAAATTCAGCTTAGAGAAATAAAAAAAAGTCTTATTTTGGAAGGAAAGATTTTCTCGTGGGACTTTCTTATGACCACAGTTTTATTTCGTTTTTTTGTTGGTATATGGGAGAACCATTTTGGTCTTGCAATTTTTTTTATCAATTTACCCCTCAAGCTATTCAATTTTAATTTTATATGTTTTTTTCCTAAAAAATTATTTTTTTAATTCTGAATCTTGAAGAAAAAAATTTGGCTGGACAGGAGAAAAAATATATTCCGACTTGACATTTTCACAGTATAATCATATACTTGCCATTTTCACAGTATAATCATATACAAAATTTTGAAGAAAAAAAATTATTCAAGCACTTCGCCAATCTAATTAAAATTAGATCTACGCACTTGCTCCCTATTTTAGATCTAATTATACCCCCGCTCCCCGAAGGGGGAGGGGGTATACTGTTTTACCTCTGTCCGTCCGTCCGTCCTTCCAAAATACTTTTCGTCACATTTTTCTCAGCAACTATTGATGGCAGAAATCTGATATTTGGTCACAAGCTTCACATAGGTATGCATTTTTGGAACCATCAGATTCCTACTTCCTGTTTGCCGACTTAGTTGGTTTTTATCCACATTTTTCTCAACAACTATTGATGGCAGAAATCTGGTATTTGGTCACAAGCTTCATATAGGTACCCCATATCATGGGAAGTGGCAGGGGTATCATAAGTGAGCATTAGATCACAGTTCACCTTGTTTTAATTAGATTGGCACTTTCGCCGGAAAATAAGAAAATGTGATTTCTGTGGCGTCTGAAAAAAACATTTCTACGGCGAAAAAACGTGGCATAGCCCCCTTCAAGGTAAATGGTCAGTCCCATATTATTTTGCAGCAACTGTCTTGTGGAACTAGAAGTAAGGTCTCTTTTGTTTCTAATCCAGCCCAAATTTCTCTGAAACATTCCAGTCAATTAACAAATAAAACAACACTGGCTACGTCATTCGTTTTCATCAGACATGTATTTCACTGTGTTCTACGTGTATGTCTCTGATTTCATATTGTCGGTAAAACTGGCTAAAATAAATTAATTTAACACGTGTATCAAAATCTCGGGGAACAACTTCATAACTTATAAGAAGAAAAAAACTAATTTAGTTATTTTTAACGCCGGCAAAAATTTCCGATCGAAAATACGTAGTTGAGCTTGTCCCCATGGGGTGCCTCCTGGCATGTTTTCAATGGTTATCGTGGAAATATCGGCTGAATCTGTTAAGGCATGTAGTTTTCATCAAAGAAAATCTATTCCTGATACAGAAATTATTTATTCTACGTCTTTTAGATACAATCGGTTCGCAAATAGCTTTTTTCCTCAACTTTTATAGAAACTTACCTCAATATCCATGCTGCAGCATCCGGGCTACTGACATAAAAATAGATAAATAAATAGAGTTGGCCTCGCCCAGGTCAGTGCATAATTAATTAGCTTCCGGTAACGATGGTCAGCTTTTTTAATCGAAAAAACAACGTTTCGGAGCGTATTCATCAATAATTCGGTGTTTAATCTTCATTTTATGAAGGTCAGTACGGAAATCGACAATAATTTTGGGTATGAAAAATTTACGCAGCTGGTAGACAATATCCCTTTAAAGAACTGCGAGAAGAATTCAATATCGAGACTAGGCAGTGACCGTATCGAGCAGACCCACGAGCTTATTGTGAAGTCAAATTTTTATAGCCATATTGAATATTGAAGAATGTCCGATTCGGATGAAAGAATGATGGAAGGAGACTCTCCAGAAGTAATTACTAAGACAGGGAATACGACAATTAAAAAGATGAAAACACACAAGAAAGACCCAGGAAGACAAAATAGAAAAAGACCATCCTAATTTAAAGGAACCGAAAAACAGACGGACATGATCAGTTTCAGTCTTGTGTTGCATGTCTTTAGTCTAAGGGAGATAATTCCATCGTAACCTTTAATAATAGTTATTCTAAATTGGTTGGGAAATTTTTTTTTCTGGTTATCTATGGGGGAAATAGGTAAAATAAACACTTGTTTTACAGTAAATCGATATAAATCTTGTATATAAAAAATACAGTAAAAATTAACAACAAAAGTTTGAAGATACCAAAGGGCTAATCAGAAGCGTAAATCGAAGGACAGACAATACAATGAAAAAAAAAGAGAGTTTGTTTACACAGATGATATGTTGAGTTTATCACAGAGTTGAATGCTCATTTTAACCACATCTGAATATCATGTAAATTAGGATGCTCCATTCAGTTTACCATGTTTACTAAACGTATTGATAACATGTTTCAGGATTAAACATGTTCAAACTTCAACGCTAGGTTGCACAATCTTCATTTTTAATTGATGAAAACAAACTGGAAACCAAGAATAAACAACAATTTCATTAAGACTTTAAATTATTTGCGGTGTGTGCAACACAGTCATGTTTTTCGACATAGAAAATCATTCATGACTGATACCAGAATGACTCAAAATGATTTTTTTTTAAATGCTCGTCTTTCTCATTGTTGTTTTTGTGATAAAATGTAGTCTTTATCATTGGTTGATTTGATTTGATTTTTAGTGTTTTAACGCCACTTTCAGCAATATTTCAGCTATATCATGGCGACCAGGTTTAGTGGTGGAAGAAGCCGGAGAGAACCACCGACCATGGGCAAGCAACTAGTAAACTTTATCACTTGCGGCTGCGAGTTGAGTGCACCATTTTTTGTAATTTACAAAGCCGGGTGCGAACCCACACCGTATTGGTGATAGGCTTGTATGAGTTGCTAGGTAATCCAACTACCTAACTCATTGAGCCACCCGGGCCCTCTCTTTATTATTGGTTTGTTTCCGTATTTCTCATGTCGTATGATACCTGAATTGTTCATTTAGAATTATCATATAATATAATATAACAATTGATAAATATAATGTACCTGTATTCGGTTTCAGAATAAAATTTCAGAATCAGATTTATAAAAAATAGTGCAATTTCATATGAATTAAGTTCAATTATTGAAGGAGAGGTTTAATTCATTTGATGTGGTTCCTATCAGGATTTCCTTGATAGAGGGTTGCTGCTAACAAGGAAGCTACCGAACCAAGGGTTCCTCTTGGTTAGGTTGAAGTCATCACTTCAAAAGTTTTAAGGTCGCCACCATGACTTGGTTGACCATTACGGAATATCTGTATCACAAATGACCACGGATGTGTTCCACTTGTCGTAATCACTTACCGATCCTTTCCTTATTCATGACTTGTCACCGGGTTTATAACAAGATTAACACGACGGGTGCCACTAGTGGAGCAGGAACTGCTTACCCTTCCGGAGCATCTGAGTTCAACCCCGGTTCTTATTATGATTCGAGTTACTGGATCATTAGTTTTATGTGTATGTTTTGTAGATCGTTGTTTGTCCTTTTTATTTTGGCCATTGTGTTGTCTGTTCTTCTTCGATTTACTGATTCTGATTCCTCCTTTGGTATCTCCAAGCTTTTCAAATCTTTATCGAAAATTTAGCATGAAATGCATGGATGATGGGCTTGGTCATTAGCAGAAAGAAAAACATTCACAACACTTGTAAATTAATTGTTATATTGTGAAACAATCAGCATAAGGTATTATACAGAAATAATATTATCAACAACAAAACAAAAAACAAAAACAATAAACAAAAAATGTAATGATAAAATGATAAAAAGTAAATAAACAAACAAAACAAAAAACCAATAGAGTCATGAACGGATATTTGAGATGAAATACCATCAACGTTAACGATGTATCAAATTACTGGTGCAGTTTATCGATGAACTCTGTATTTTCAAATGCTACTAAAATACTTTATGGGGTTAGGGTTATGGTGTTTAAAGCCACTTCCAACAATATTTCAGTAATATCGTGGCGGTCAGTTTTATTGTTAGAGGAACCCGGAGTACCTTGCGAAAACAACCGACCTGTCGCAAATCACTGACAAATTTTATCACATAATGTTGTTTCGAGTCACACTCGCAATGAGGCGGATTCGAACTCAGTTTTATTGGTGATAGGCAGGAACTGACTGATCGCATCATCACAACCACGACGGTCCGCAGTGAATTTAATATGTATGTGTTTGTTTATTAACTTGATCAAACAACATAATTTATTGATTAATTGATTGATTGGTGTCTAACGTCAACTTTAACAGTATTTTAGCTATATCATGGCGTTTAAAAAATGTGATAATAACTTACAAGATACTTAAATGTAAACCATACTAGTCCATAAAACAAACGGGTTATATGTGCAAATTAAAAAAAAACATTTAAAGGATAGATATAGATTCTCCTTCAGTTGTCCGTGGGTTACGTTATTTCTCCACTCTCGAGAGTTAGATTAAAAATTTTAACCACAA
The DNA here is from genome assembly GCA_963680875.1 of Bathymodiolus brooksi. NCBI lineage: Eukaryota > Metazoa > Mollusca > Bivalvia > Mytilida > Modiolidae > Bathymodiolus > Bathymodiolus brooksi. The sequence goes on from OY804575.1 coordinate 65,416,355, forward strand.
GCCGTACGATATTTCTCCACCCAAGAGAGTTAAATTAAAAATTTTAACCACAAGCAGTTAGGCGAGTGGTTAAAATTTTTAATTTAACTCTCGAGAGTGGAGAAATATCGTAACCCACACGGGCAACTGAAGGAGAATTTGTTTCTCCCATTATTTAACACGAACTTTATTTCAAAATCCTTTGGCGAATCTCTACACAATTCTGTTGCTAGGACGCGGGGAAATGCACGAAACATTTTAACCCTCTAGAGGATTACAGATTTTTCCACCACTGGTTCAGCGGGGTTAAAACGCCGTAATAATGGGAGAAATATAGATTCTCCTACAGTTGCCCGTGGGTTACGATATTTCTCCACTCAAGAGAGTTAAATTAAAATTTTTAACCACAAGTCGTAAGAGAGTTAAATTAAAAATTTTAACCACAAGGCTTGTGGTTAGAATTTTTAATTTAGCTCTCTTGAGTGGAGAAATATCGTAACCCACATGGGCAACTGAAGGAGAATTTGTTTCTCCCATTATTTAACACGAACTTTATTTCAAAATCTTTCAAAATTACCGATTTGACAACATGCGGGTAAAGGCACGAGACATTTTAATCCTCTAGAGGATTACAGATTTTTCCACCACTGGTTCAGCGGGGTTAAAACGCCGTAATAATGTGAGAAAAACTATTTCAACTATTATTACGGCGTTTTAACCCCGCTGAACCAGTAATAATGGGAGGAAACTATTTGGTTAGATAGCATACATTCTAAATATTTATACTATAACTAATTGACGAGTTTCATTATCAAACATATGTCACGAATGACAAAATAACGCAGTAACTCATGAATGCGTGCAGCTCATGAGTGAGTTACAACGTTATTTGGTCATTCGTGACATATGTTTGATAATGAAACTCGTCAATTAGTTATAGTATAAATATTTAGAATGTATGCTATCTAACCATATTTTTGTATATACATTAATTTCTATGAAAAATTTCAAAATTGTGTCGCCTGCGATATTTGTAAATAAATCTGATACCCGGAATAGTGTTAACGTTGTAGAGTGTCTGACGAACATCAGCAACATCTACGCAGTCGATTAAAATATGTTTGATAGAACAATTGGAATTACACGGAATAGATTCCGCTCGTTCCTCATTATCTGATATATAACTATGTGTATATCTACCATATGTCCGATACGATATCTGGTCAAGGCTACTTGTTCCCTTCCGATTTTGACCGTAAGAACAAGGAGTCTTGCCAAAAACAATCAACTTGTTGTTCAAAGTAGAAAAATAAAAGTACATGCAGCTAGTACAGAGATGTGAACTGATGCATAAATACCATACCATAATAAGGAAAGCTTCTCGTGACAATCAGCTTCAATAATGGTTAGTCTATGACCAACATTTTAGATTGAGACTGTCAATACAGTCAAAATTCTTGTTCCAATATTAATGGTCATTTACGATTAATGCCTGGCATAACAGGAAGTTCAAAGGATAAACATACTCTTGCATGTTGTATGAGATGCCACATGGGCCACCCATTTATGACATGTAGTCAAGCTAATGCTAATTACCATGTATCTTATAATTGTTTTAATAATCGTCAAAATCCGGCATTCAATTTTAATATTAATATATTTATAGATATTATACTTTACGTTTTTATTTTCCCTATTTGTCTTTGTTAGCGCAGCCGGTCAATATAACGTTATATGGACCGGGACTGGACTGCCTCGTTTTCGATTCGGTTCCGGAACGGTACCTGCATTATTATTTTAGATAAAAAGTATAATATAGCAAATAGATCATGTCACTTCGGGTCATATGGCAGTATATGGACCGGTCCGTCACCAAAAAAATATTATATGGACCTCATATGGCAGTATATGGACCGGTCCGTCACCAAAAAAATATTATATGGACCACATATGGCAGTATATGGACCGGTCCGTCACCAAAAAAATATTATATGGACCTCATATGGCAGTATATGGACTGGTCCGTCACCAAAAAAATTTTTTGGTGACGGACCGGTCCATATACTATTTGCCATGAACTATTTGCTATATATTACGATATCTTAAAATGTACACCGTGAAAATATATCTTCTCAAATAAAAAAAAAAAACGAAACAACTTTCACATAGTATAATACATGTACATTGTATATTGGTTGGCCAGTTTTATGGTGTTTAGCACCACTTTCAACAATATTTCAGTTTTATCGTGGTGGTCATTTTATTGGTGGAGGAAACCGTAGTGCCCGGAGAAACTTTATCCCATAATGTTGTATACCTCGACCTGAACGGGATTCGAACTCGCAACATCAGTGGTAATTGGCACCGATTGCCTAGGTAGTCGTAAATTGAACTACCATGCGATCACGACCACGACGACCGCCTTTGTATATTGGTGGATGACCACGACTCGAACACCATAAAGCAAATTAAAGTGGAAAGAATTGGTGAACAGATATTAAACTAAACAAAAGTATTACAGTTAAACCTCGAAATTTGGATGTCGAATGAATCAAGGATTTTACTTTGTATTATCACAGGTTTATCCGATGTATATGAGAGAGTGGGTGATTATTACTTAACGTCAAGTGATCAATTTACCAGCTATATCATAGCGAAGAAAACAAGTTACATTCGATGAGATGATAATGATGTCCGCTTTGAACCAAACCAGCGCACGCAGTTGGATTTTTAAAATGATAGTGCACTGCACAACATGGAAGACATGTCGCTCTACTCGAACATACTATCCTGATTCCTTCACTGCACAACATGGAAGACATGTCGCTCTACTCGAACATACTATCCTGATTCCAAGTCAATCAGTCTTTGCTCATCCTCCTTAATGCTGCGGGCTTAGCAGAGGAGTAACAAATGCCAATTTCATAGTCTTGGTTTGACCAGACATGTGCTCGAACCTACGATCTACCGCACTCGAGGAAAGCGCGCTAGCCAATACACCAACGATGCGGGTCCGGGGTATATGAAGCTGATTGTTTCTTCTAAAAATGAGAAATGAACCATACATGTGCTTGTCCAAATTCGAAGTAGCTTGATTTGAACATATTTGAAAGAACTTCCTGAAAGTTATAGCGTTGCATTATGTTTCAGAAGTAACGTATCGTATCTTTAAATTTGAATACCGTATAATGAAATAGTTAGCAAAATTACTGTCATAGTACGTTTGAAAATGGTTAAATCAACGTTTTATTCTGTTTAATTGTTCTATGCATGCCTTCTGTGTTGGAACCATAAGGGGTACTTTTCTCCCAAGTTGAGGCCTGAAACTGCTTGGATTTCTTGTAGCGGTAACTTCACACTGCCGTTGCCTATTATATATACCCTTTAAATCACCTAAAGCGGTCATCAAGTCACTAAATTTGTCATCCATATTATTGGACATGTCTTCAATCTTCTCCTCTAGTCGTTGTCGATCTTTACTTGCCTTTTTAAGTGCCGTTTTCAGAACTTTCATTTGGATATTTAAATCAGCAATCTGCTTAGATTTTTCCTTGTTCTCAATTTTCAGATCCTCACATTCTCTCTGCAAGACATACATTTCTTTACTTCTCTCAGAAAGTGCCATTTCAATCATATTACTAGTAATAGATTTTTCTTTTTCACTTAGTTCGACATCGATATCCTGCAGTCTAACCGGTAACCCCTCGAACGCTTTAAGCTGATCGTTTAGATCCGTATTTTGTCTTTTATAATTAGCAATTTCCAGTTTAAGTTCCTGTATTTTCTGATGCTTTTCATTTAGCTTATCTCTCACAACGGATTGTTGGGTTTTCAATCTGTCATTTTCTATCTTCAATTCTTCCAAACTTTTCTCCTTTGAGTATTGATCTTTTTCTGACTTTTCCACGTTTTCTTCTTCATCCTTTAAAAGTGAAATATTCGATTAAATTGAATATATAATGTCAAATGCTAGTGTTTTCTGGGACGTAAGAAATGTACCATGGTATACAATTCTATAATCATTAAAGTTCTAGCCAATGGAGTAACGTAAATAAAAATTTGACAAATACAAAAAAGTTATTAATTATTCACGACGAATAAAAAACACAGAAAACGCTTTAAGCAAGTCTTTTAGCTTTCCAGTTTCTCCCCTGAGAGACACAATTAGTAAGCTTTTATTTTCATAAGATGTTTTATGGTCATCATCAGAAATTGGTAATTTAGGAATTTCCTCAGCCTCTATTTGCATGCATGTTCCATTATGTATTTTTTTTTTAATCTACATTCTTTGACTCTGTCAGCGAGAATTATCCGACCGGTGTTTATTATTGTTATTTCTATTTTTAGATATCTAATATGTTATGTATTGTGCACAGGATTTCACTCCCAGTTTAATTCTTTATAGAGTTCGTGTTGTTCTCATCCATAAGCAAATATGCTATGTCATAGATGTTGTTCTGTGCGATTTTATATTATTTTCTTATAATTTTAGACTGTTTTGTATTGGATTTATACCAAACTCTAATATTTGAGTGTTGTTTAATGATAAATGAGCAATGTGTCAGCTATATGGTGGAGAGAACAAGTTAAAATAAATAAAATGATGATAATTATATCCTCTTTGTACTAGACCAACACGATTTATTGGATCTTTATAGTGCTAACTCACTGAAATAGCAGTTCGTGGGTATACATGTCGCTCCACTCTGTCACTTTCTGATTCCGAGCAAAACATTCTTTTATCTCACTTTTTAAAGCTACGTGCTCATTCAGTATCCAGAGTTGTCGTTCCTGCTACGCTTACACAACATCTCTGTCAACGCTCATTTTACAAGATTTGTGTAGAATTTAGAAACAGTAAAAAAAATGTACTTAAAATCGTTTTAATTATTGTAAATATCAATAAAGATGAAAATAAATTACTCATTTCAAATCAATTCTCTCTTAAAAATGATTTCCCCCCCATTTCTTGGAGAACTATTTTGCGGAGGTAAAAATTAAAAAGTTAAAAACGATCTCAAATCATTTTTAAGAGAGAATTGATTTGAAATGAGTGATTTATTTTCATCTTTATTGATATTTATAATAATTAAAACAATTTTAAGTACATTTTTTTGCTGTTTCTAAATTTTACAAAAATCTTGTAAAATGGGCGTTGACAGAGATGGAGAGTGTAGCGTAAGCAGGAACGACAACTCTGGATAGAGAATGCTACGTGCTTAGCACAGAAGGAGCAAATATCAATTTTATAGTCTTTAGTTTGACACGACCGGGGCTCGAACACACGATCTACCGCACTCGAGGCGAGCATGCTAACAATTACACTACCGATGCGGTTTTAATATTTGATGTGTTAATATAAGTATCATGCTGCCTACCAAAACGATATCCGTATCGTCATTATACACGAAGAATGTTGTCCTTTTGACATTTTCTTAGAACACATTATTATCATTAAAGTTGCACAAGTGATACAGATAAAATTGCAAGGTTACACATGCTCCCTATATTACAGTGTATCTACATAAAAAAATGAAAATACTTTGTTAAAACATATAGCAGAACTTTATTATCTTGTACTTGTAAGTATTATCTTGTAAGTTGAATCCTCCGATATCTCGAAATAAACATTCGGTCGTTCGTAGTATCGTTTAGCTTAATTAATCATGTATAATTCGATTTCGAGACGAGGTCCGACTGTACTATGATTCTGCATATATAACTAATAATGCAACATTACACCAAATGGCACACTAGGATTTATTAAAATTTAATGACATATTTCAAGGCTTTATGAAATAAGAACTATATGTACATTCATTACCGTTAATTGGATTGCATAAGTATTGTCTCTGCTTAAGTTCTTCTCATCTACAAAAACAAAACATAAGACAAAAATAAATCAAAACATAATAAAACAGAAAACAAAAAAAAAACAAAAAAACAAAAAACAAAAAACAAAAACAAACAAACAAACAAAAAAAAACAAAAAACAAAAAACAAAACAAAAAACAAACAAACAAGCAAAAAAAAACAAAAAACAAAAAACAAAAAACAAAACAAAAAACAAGAAGAAGAAGCAAACAAAAATATTTGATAGAAAAGAAGGTGGTGCAGGAATATGACTTGTGTGTCAATATGTGAATACATACTTTTTGAGAGGGCCCGGGTGGTGGTTCAATGAGTTAGGTAGTTAGATTACCTAGCAACTAATACAAGCCTATCACCAATACGGCGTGGGTTCGCGCCCGGCTTTGTAAATTACAAAAAGGGTGCACTCGACTCGCAGCCGCAAGGGATAAAGTTTACTAGTTGCTTGCCCATGGTCGGTGGTTCTCTCCGGGTACTCCGGATTCTTCCACCACTAAAACTGATCGCCATGATATAGCTGAAATATTGCTGAAAGTGGCGTTAAAACACAATAAATCAATCAATCAATCATGATTTTGATTACATCACGTTATATTACTTCACGTGTGATTATTGATAAATTGTCAAAGAGGTGATCTGCAAAACACGAGATATGAACACTTACACACAGTAACACCTCATAAATATACACCTTTGTATAATTATTTTTGAAATTTACATTTTTAAAATATAATATCATTTATTAAAAAAGTTTAAGATGCCAAAGGGGTAATCAAAAGCCACAAAGAAGAAGAATAAACAATGCAATGGTCAAATGGAAAGGACAAAATGACTAAAAACGATTCACAAAACATAGAAACGCATTGCACGTATTAAGTTAGATCTCGACGTTTTTATCAAATATAGAAATATAGTAAACATATATGTTCTATATTTCACTTCTGTCGTGATACTCGACACCAACCATCGAAGAAACGAATTTAAAAATCAAATATTAAGAACAATGACAACTCAATTGTCACAACCTACTACCAAACAAAGGCCATATATGTCAAAGTTAGAATCACAGGAAAACACATGTTAACAGAACACGCTTAGGACGGGTGGCACTAGTGGAGCAGGAACTGTCTGCCCATCCGCAACACTCGAGTTCACCTCCTGGTTTTTGTGGGGTTCATGTTTATCAATCTTTTTTTCTGCGTAGTGCTTTGTAGATTATTGTTTGTCTTTTTCATTTGTTCATTGTATTGTCTGTACTTCGATTTAAGCTTTGAATATTTTTAAACGTTTCGCACGTCCATCTAATTTGTTCCGAATTGACAAGTATTTGGATTAGACGGCTTTATATGCAAAGATTCTATACTTTGAGACCAAATGTTACAGGAGCTTGTAAAAAGCAGCGCTCGAAAAATGTCCCCAAGCTCCTATATATTCCTTTGTACCTGAGACGGTGCCAATGAGTTTTTACCCAGCTAACTTCAAAGTCTTGTATTTCAACTAATACCGACAGAAATGTATAAAAAATAAATGCACATAATTTACGAATTCTCTATCATAGTTGAAGAAAAATAAAGTTTTCTTACCTTCACTAGACTCTTAGAATATATGTAAAGCATTGGTTAATATTGTTTAGTATTTATACATTTAAAATGTAGTCGGTGTAAGCCAAAACCTGTTTTAATCAATTCTATTGGTGTTTATAAAAAACAATGAAAACGTAGATATCAAATTTAGTGCGCACGATGCGTTTCTGGAATAATCTTCATCAGGTACGCTCAAAGCCAAATAACTTAAAAAAGTATTTGGGAGTAAGAAAACCAAAGGACCTAAATAGCATAGATAAAATCTGCTAAGGTCACATATGTCTGAGGGAGGAGAACCTTAGCTTAAATAAAAATTACATGACTTAGGAATTGTAAATATCGATAAAATTATATCTAGTGAACCATGTTAGTGCCGAAGCTCGAAGCACTAACTACTGGGCGGAGGATACTTATATATGAATATATGGCAATCACGCAGACGTAATACAGGCAGTACAAAAGAGCACCTATGTTCACCCCTGGTTGTTGGTAGGGTTTGTGTTGCTTATCTGATTAGTTTTCTGTGTTGTGTTTTTGGTAGGGTTCGTGTTGCTTATCTGATTAGTTTTCTGTGTTGTGTTGTTGGTAGGGTTTGTGTTGCTTATCTGATTAGTTTTCTGTGTTGTGTTGTTGGTAGGGTTTGTGTTGCTCATCTGATTAGTTTTCTGTGTTGTGTTTTTGGTAGGGTTCGTGTTGCTCATCTGATTAGTTTTCTGTGTTGTGTTTTTGGTAGGGTTCGTGTTGCTCATCTGATTAGTTTTCTGTGTTGTGTTTTTGGTAGGGTTTGTGTTGCTCATCTGATTAGTTTTCTGTGTTGTGTTTTTGGTAGGGTTCGTGTTGCTCATCTGATTAGTTTTCTGTGTTGTGTTTTTGGTAGGGTTCGTGTTGCTCATCTGATTAGTTTTCTGTGTTGTGTCTTTGGTAGGGTTCGTGTTGCTCATCTGATTAGTTTTCTGTGTTGTGTTTTTGGTAGGGTTCGTGTTGCTCATCTGATTAGTTTTCTGTGTTGTGTTTTTGGTAGGGTTCGTGTTGCTCATCTGATTAGTTTTCTGTGTTGTGTTTTTGGTAGGGTTTGTGTTGCTCATCTGATTAGTTTTCTGTGTTGTGTTTTTGGTAGGGTTTGTGTTGCTCATCTGATTAGTTTTCTGTGTTGTGTTTTTGGTAGGGTTCGTGTTGCTTATCTGATTAGTTTTCTGTGTTGTGTTTTTGGTAGGGTTCGTGTTGCTCATCTGATTAGTTTTCTGTGTTGTGTTTTTGGTAGGGTTCGTATTGCTCATCTGATTAGTTTTCTGTGTTGTGTTTTTGGTAGGGTTTGTGTTGCTCATCTGATTAGTTTTCTGTGTTGTGTTTTATTTTTGTTTTGTTTGTCTGTATCATGTGGCTGTTGTGTTCAATGATGCCAATGTTTCTCGATTTTCTCTAACGTTTATTCTAAGCACCAAGCCAGGACACCGATTTCAATCTGCTTCTATCTTTGTATACTATCAACATTATTACACAAATAATTGTAAGTGCATAACAAATTGTAAGTGCGGTCCGTTTTCAAAAAATAATAAATCAACATTTGTTCGACTATACATGTATCTATATATTTCACAATTTCACAAAATCTCATTCAAATGGCAATTGCAGGAATCAAATAAAATAGTTACCTTTCTGAAACGTACATCCCGTAATCTTATCAACAACAGGACTATTTCCACTTTTTTTCAAAGCTTCCAAGAAAGACTGGTGCGCCTGTTTTCTGATTACTGTTTCGATTATTGCATGTATTTGGTTCTCTAACGGAAGTTTAGTCAGAATTTGAGAACGTTCGTCTAAACCAATGATTTCATCTTCAATAAGAATATCTAAAATTTTCTCCACTTGTGATGTATTCTGCTTAATGAATGTGAGACATCTTGTAAGCCTCCTCGTTTCGTCTGCCATTTTGTTTAAAATGACTTGGGTGCCGAGCAACTACTTTGCCTTATTGATAATCAAGTAACGTATCTAACAACAGATATCGTATATATTGTTGGCACTTCCTTATTATAGGTCGTATGTACACTTTGTTTCTAAAGATTATTAGAGGGAAGTTTTAGGTACTTATTAGGACCAATATTGCATCATGTTATATTTGTTATGTTGTATGCCTAATTATCTTGTAAAAAGAACCTTTTGACAGAAATTGGCATTCTTCCTGTCACGAAAATCTTACTTTTTCCTACATTTATTGCCAAATAATGCCTTTGTGTAATAAATGGTTAATCATATATTTCTGATATATCATTACCATTAATTAAATTTTAAAAGATCTGCATTCAATTGCAAGATCATATTTTTTTTTTTACATTTATTGCCAAATAATGCCTTTGTGTAATAAATGGTTAATCATATATTTCTGATATTTCATTACCGTTAATCAGATTTTAAAAGATCTGCATTCAATTACAAGATCAGATAAAGAAATATATAATCTATCCAATCAGGACAAACCACGCGAAAATATTTCCGATAAAGCTTAACCCAAGTACGATTAGATCTGCATTTGCTATTTTTTTTATATGTCGCGCATTTGGACATCTAACGAATCTCATGAAGGGGCACGTTCATCTGACTTTTACTCGTCCAACGAAGACTACTTCTTGCCAAATTTTGAAAGTGAAACTGAAATCTATTATTTTGTATTTAACGAGAGGTCAATCGGGTTGAATCCGGTGTTTGTCAGCTGTAACGAATGTGCTTTTCAAAGGTCATAATGCTTTTGACGTCACAACTGGGGATTTTCTATAAATTCTTATGCGATGGGAAACCTGACAAAATTAAAAGAAATGTGATTATAAATAACTATGAAGAAGGGGGTTAAAATTGCCATATATTAAATTTTTCTGTAAGACACTAAAAATGTCTTGGCTTTATAAACTTTTTGATCCCACGAATATGTCCCCTTTGAAAATTTTACTTTTAAGTTATATAGAAAAATATGGTGGAGGTAAGATATTATACTTAAAAAAGGAGGGATTGGATAGTATTTCTGATAAGCTAAATCCATTTTGGAGAGATATTCTTCTTAACTTGTCAGAACTGCTGCCAATAAAAGACGAAGAGGAAAAAGATATTATTAACACCTTGAGTCAACCCATTTGGCTTAATTTAAATATTAAAAGAAATGTCAATTTTTTTATTATTGTAAAATATTGTTATAATGGTGTTTTTTTTTTTATATTAATTATGTTGTCTCTGATGAAAAACAGTTTTTGCCATATCAGGAATTACAAAACAAATATATGATAAGTACAAACTTTTTAGAATATTATGGTATTGCAGGTGTAGTCCCAATGAGGTGGAAAAAACTTCTTTCAGAGTATGGGAGTCTGCATGATATTAAAAATAACATTATTGACAGATTTAAAACTGCTAAAAAACCATGCAAATATTTTTATAAATTGTATTTAGTAACAAAAATAAAATTACTTTTAGGTCACAAAACAAATGGACCCAGGAATTAGGAATACAAATAGATGATTGGGGGTATATTTATTCTTTACCTTTTTAGGGCTACAAGAAACACCAAGCTTCGAAACCTTCAGTTCAAACATTCCCATAGAATTACTGCTAAGAACTCTTTTCTTTTCAAGTGTGGCTTAAAGGAAACAGAACTATGCACCTTCTATACAGAAGCTAAATAGAGTTTATTGCATCTGTTTTGGGAATGCACCTACACTAAACAATTTTGGTTTTCATTAGCAAATATTTTAGAAAAATTTTGGTCTTAACATGCAGTATATAAATGCACCTAATATTATATTGGGTATGATGAATCCTTTATAACCAGATAACACTAATAATCAAGTCATTTTGATTTTAAAGTATTATTTATATAAATGTAGATGTTTGGGTGATAAACCCAGTATACATGGTGGTCTAAAATACCTGAAATATTTCATTAAAATAGAAAAGACAACCATACATCTCCTATCCTCTACACAAAAAGAATATAAATGTAAAAAGTGGTTGCCATTTGAAACTGTTCTTGGTGTTTTTTTGTGAAATTTCAGTGCAGTGTTGCAAAATGTTGGTTTTATAAATTAAATGCCTTTTGTCTGGATAAAATTGTATATGAATACCATATGTTTTTTTTCTGTATTTATATCTGCTTCTGCTTTTCTTTAAAAACAAACAAATTACCAACAAAACTGGGGATTTTCCAAAATAAAATCGGATTACGACAACAAGTCTGATCTGACACTGTTATGCATGTAGTGTACGTGTACATGTGATCATTACCCACACCATCATAATATACAGAACTGTTTCAAATAAATATCCTCGCCACTATATAGCTGTAATGCTGCTAAAATGGAGTTAAACATCAATCAATCAGTCAAATCTATATTGAAGTTCATATATTCTCTTAAGCGAATACGGACTTGTTGTCGTAATCCGATACTGAACTAGGTCGACAACTTAATTCTGGGAATTATGATCCACATATTTTTTTTTAATGTACGCAATTATAGATTTTGAATAAATGACTGGACATTGAGTAATATTCTTCACTTATCTGATAATTCCTAGAATTAAATTGTCGACCTAATTCAGTATTTACGGATAAAAAATCAAACGAGTGTTTGTCACCTCATCATGACAAATATGTTGTTGTACCTGCAGACAAAACTTCTAATAACATTGTTTTTGTTTGTGAAAGTTATTACTATGAGTGTTTAATTAAAGAACTTGGCATTTTCAAGAACTCTGGTAACCCTACTTACAAAAATACTAGTTTTGAGGAACGAATTAATCTATTTTGTCAAGCACGAAACGAAAAGCAATAAGTGCCACACAGAAAATGAAGTCATCAGTATGTTGGAGTTCCTTATCGATAGCATATCTGTCGAGCTCGGAGGGTACATTTTCAACAAATCATTGGCATCTCTATGGGAACAATCTGGTCTCCTCTCCTCGATCTTTTCCCATACTCAGTTCAGGCTGAAATTATGCAAAAACTTGTCAAAGAAAAAAATTACAGAACATAAAGCCTTTAATATCACTTTCAGATATATTGAAGATGATCAGCCAATAAATAATCCACATGTTGCTGACATGTACCTCGATTTTGACACAATATTCAACTTCCTAGCAGTCTTTATGACAACCGAGACTTCAGTTTTGCTATTATAAGTTTTCCACCCCTTGATAGTAATAAACCAACTGCTCCCGCGTATGGAGTTTATATTTCACAACTAAAGCTTGCAATTTGTATTTAAACTTTTTACAACGTCACGGTATTCTGAGTACTAAGTTATTAAATCAAGGATTTTTAGATAATCGTCCGGTTTTATGTGAGGACTCGAAGTTTACTCACATGTAGAAAATACTTGTATGACCACATCATTTCACTGAGAGGGGTGGCTTGGGCCCATAAAACCCCGTCACTTTTATTGAAGTGCCGGTACCAACCCAGGAAAGTTAGCAGTCAACTATTTGTGTATTAGGGCAATAATTTACTTTGGGTTTTGTATTTTGAAATGTTTTTTAACTTTTTGAATTTCCATCATTTCGAAAGATAGTTATATTGACAAAACACACGCATTCGAAATACATATCTAACCTGCCCAAATTCATTGATATGTCGATGTTTCTGATGAGGGTATCCAAGCTGAAATATTTAGTTTTCAGAACGCTAACACGATAAATAAATAAACGCTAGAAACACCGAAGGGCCAATCAAGAAATTTATTATTGAATGAATATATGGTACAATACATAAATATAGATTACATAAATTAGCCGACATCATTCAAAGGCGCTATTGAATTTTCCAGTTGTGGCCAGTAACACTAATACAAATAATGATAACATGCATATACATATATGATTCATAGTTGTCTACCATTGAGAGATGTTTTCCTCTGTTCTGTTCATATGTTCACAATAATATATGTGTCAGCCTTTCTTCCTCTCAGATATCATTCGTTCAGGGAAAATAATGATGTGTGATGGGTAACAAAAGAGGGTAACAAAAGAATTGTTACCGGCGATCGTCCATTTCTGTAAACCCAGTCGATTTTATTCCAGCATGTGACAGCATTTCAGATTACAAAAATAATAATAATAAGTAGGTAAGCAAATATCACAATATTTATTTAACGTCTCTTAATATCTTCAATTGCTTGTGCAATTTTCAAAACGGTTATTTCGTCATATTTACGTCCAACTATCGTCATTCCTACCGGTAATCCTTCGGAGAATCCAACATTGATCGATAAAGCTGGATGCTCAGTCACATCGAATGGCGCTGTGTTCTTGATCATTGTGAATGAAAGTCGAATTTTTTCTGAAAATAACAATTAGAGTTATAAGTATGTGAGTACACTTTAAATACAATAAAATTGTCGTAGTGACGTTTTTACTTCAAAGTCACCGAAAGTTCAATTTACCTTTAATAAATCAAGGTGAACGCTGTTACTACTATCAGAAAAACGTATACATAAAGTAAACAAAGAAACTGATTTGCTGTGAATCCATTGTTTATTCGTTTTTTGAATATTAATTTGCGTGGTTTTCGTTGGGTCAATCAAACTACAAAATGTAGTGCACAACGAAAAGTATGAATAACAAAATAAATCATTTGCAAGTATTAAAACGACGAATTCAAATGTCAACGAACATCTCATTTTCTATCGATGCACGTAAATTGACCCCAACGAAAATAAGTGAAACCACATATTCTGAGTTCGAGATAAGAAGAGTATGAAGATACCAAAGGGGTAATCAGAATCCGTATATCGAAGACGGACAGACAACACAATGGCCAAGAGAAAAAGTACAAAAGGTCAAACAACGATCTAACAAAACATAAACATAAAACTAAAGATCCAGTATTGGACTGGTTAATTAATAAAGGTATCATTACGTGATATTTTTTCATATTGGCCTAGTTATAGGTCCTCGGTCTGCTGTATTGGCCTTCGGCGGGGGGCTGTATTGGCCTTCGGCTGCGCCTCAGACCAATACAGCAGGCCTCGGACCTATAACTAGGCCAATATGAAAAACATCACGTAATAATACTATCGTACGCATTGACTAGTATACCTTACAAGTACAGAATTAGTATAAAAAAATATCATATTAGGTGAAAGCTGCATCGATTAATTATTAGGTCTCGTTTTGAAATTCATGACATGCAGTTCACAGTTCTAGTCTACATTGCTTTAAATAAAATCCATATGTTATCTACTACACACATCGACAGGATCAGGTTATAGGTATCATTTCAAATGCCTAGTATTTTGTATATTGTCTTATTTTTCTTATTTCTGTATTGTTTCATTAAATACATTTGTGTTTTTTTTTTATATGTGCTATTTATTTGTCCGACCTTTCTTTATTTTTAACTGTACGCTGTCCAGGATATCTTATTTAAATCTCCTCATTTAAAAGGAGAAATTGCATTTATTTTTGGAGAAAAAATAAAACGGATTCTGCCAAAAATGACATCTGAATAGGCTCTGAAGAATTTTACCTTTTAAGGCTACAAAATAACTTTTAGTGAAATAACAGATTTTTATGTGCTATTAATTAGAAATCTACACTTAAATTATTTTTGCTTAAATACAACGCCTCATAATTTTTGCTTCTACCGAATCGTATTCTTCTATAGTCAAACATATAAAAATGATGATTGATTAAGAATGGAAAATATAAGAAAGGGTCCATCAGAATGTTCTTCAACCATTGTTGTACAATTGTATCAGACTATTTCTACAATAATAATGCATAAGGAAGAAGTGTGAAAACATATTCAAAGGTGCTCTCAGGGCTTTCAAAATTTTTCTAGTGTACCACACTTGACTATATACTTCTTCTTAAAATTAGAACATTTTTCATGAATATCTTATTTAACTGATCAAAATCAGGAGGTACCCAAAACCATTTTATGTGGGTAAAAGTACCTGGCACCGCCCCTTACTGAAATGACTGTGTTCTATGAGTCAAGTAAGTATGTTAATATATCATCATCATGGAGGGGCACTGTAACATCATTAACTACAGCCCCTAATTCAGACAATTTTAAAGCTGTGTCTCGTACAATGGTAGATACATCTTCCTCTACACCATCAAATCCCTCTTTTAAAAGTCCAATCTTAAGTTTTGATATATCTAGGGTTAATCTTATTAATAATAAAATCATAAAATAACTGAATATTATAGGTGATAATTGTAAACGTTCTATTGAATTGTAATTCACGGGGAGCTGATGTTCGTTGTAGGACTGATTTGTTTCCTATTCAAAATCATTGAAAAAAGAAAACTCCGAATCAATAGTTCTTTTGTCCGTAATGCTGTGATTAACGGGGATGGAGCAAATATCAAGTGTATAGTCTTTGGCTTGATTCGACCGTCTACCTTCTATCTGGAACAGTTGTTGAGTCGAGCAAGCTATCAATTACACCACATAAGTAGTTTCGGAGAAGATACGTGTTCAATAATATAAATAAAGGAAGTTTTAGATAAATATATGTATGTATATCGTGCGTAGTAATTTCTTACTGTATTAATAAGAACCGGTTTTCAGAATACGGGGGTATTTAAAGGGATATTGTCTACCAGCTGCGTAATTTTTTCATACCCAAAATTATTGTCGATTTCCGTACTGACCTTCATAAAATGAAGATTAACACCGAGTTATGCTGCAAAAGATACGATTTTTTGACAAAAAAGACCCAAAACTATCGCTATCAGAATTATTGTCTGGATGACAATATTCAAATCTATGATATGGCCTTCTATGTGAACACGTCTTGAGCATGCGCACTGTTTAGAAACAATAAACAACACGTGGTTCTTGGGCAAAAGAGAAACTGTCAACGCGTGGAAGAAAGCAGACTTTGACGGATTCAGAGATAAAGAGGAATAGAAGTGAAGTATCTTCCAAATGGAACAAATGCAAGATATATGTAGGGGATCAGTTGGACCGTTGCCGTTGGATGGAGCGAACTCAAGGAAGTGCTACGCGTCAAATCTCACGCTGAAGTGGCAAAGATTTTGCTCGATTATTGTTGATAGGTAAGCAGAGCATGTTGCCTTCTTTTCTCAATCGTTTTTCATATTTTATGAATTTATGATGATGCCTATGATCATTTTCGGTAGATATTAATCAATATATGTAATTTTGCACCTGGCAACAGCAAATTATTGTCAATGAGTAGCATAAAACGGCCGTATTTGCGAGGTAAACAAACACAAATTTTAAGAGGCCAGCAAAGGGGAAATGGGAGTGCAAAAATGATATCAATGGCAATGCAGTTTATTATTATCAATTTAAATTTTTTTTTCGAATCATTTCATTTATAATGCAAGAATTAAAACTGTACATGGCTTAATGAAAACCCTATAAAGTTCTTTTTATTCAAGCAAATTTATTTCTTTGATATACAACATATAATTAGGCTTTTAATTTTATCAAATTTCAACAACTTGGACATGAAACTTAGTTTTGGGAACCAAAAGTATATACCTTACTTTCTTCGAATTATCACTAGTATAATGGAAAATCAGTATGTATTTTTCAAATAAAAGCTTTCTATTTAAAGAAGCTTCATTTCAATTGCACTTTTAGTTTGGATCCTGTAAGTATAATATATAATTATAAACAAGGTTTTGAAGAAATGATATGAATATCCATTGAAATTTTCAAGTTTCAGAACTTTTTTTATATATGATTATAAAATTTTACTGAAAATTTCAGAAATGTCCTAAAATGCATATTTTAGACCATGGCTAAATGAAAATCATCTTCAATTCCTTTATGCAAACAAGTTTATATCTTGGGTACTGGAAATACATTACATAAATAAGTTTAAAGTACTTTTCAACAAGTTTGAACATAAAACTTTGTTATGGGAGCCAAAATTATATCTTCCTGTTTGTGAATTATCACCATAGTAGAAAATCAGTATGTATCTTTTATATAAAAAGCTTTCCATTTAAATAAGTGTCATTTCAGTAGCATTTTTAGTTTGGATCCTGTAAGTATGATATATAAACAAGGTTTTTAAAAAATAATATGAAGATCCATAGAAATTTGCAAATTTCAGAAACTTTTCTATATATGTGACTAAAATTTTACTGAAATGTCCTGAACTGCATATTTCAGACTATGACTAAATGAATTTCCTTATGCAAACCAAGTTTATTTCTTGACTATTCTAAAAACATTACATTAACTAGTTTTTTTACTACATTTCAACAATTTTGGACATAATTTTTAGTTCAGGGAGCCAAAATTATACTTTACTATCTTCGAATTATCAACATAGACATGATAGAGGGAAATCAATATGTGTTTTTCATATAAAGGCTTTCTATTTAAAGAATTGTCATTTGAACTGCTTTTTATCCCCTCGCCAACGAAGTTGCAAAGGGATATAGTAACAGTAACGCTACTGTCCGTCCGTCACATCCTTGTGAACACTCTAGAATCAACATCCTTCCAATGGATTTTGACCAAACTTGGTACATACCGGTACTTAGTCCTTAAGAGAATTTGAAACCCTATTGATTTTCAAGGTCAAAGGTCAAGGTCACAGAGTAAAATTTTTACAGCGTAACATCCTTGTGAACACTCTAGAATCAACATCCTTCAATGGATTTTGACCAAACTTGGTACATACTTAGTCCTTAAGAGAATCTGGAACCCTATTGATTTTCAAGGTCATATGTCAAAGATCAAGGTCACAGACTCAAATTTTTACCGCATAACTCTTTAATATTTCTAATTCAGATATTCTGCAGTTTGTTTGATTCAGTAATGTTGTTTTATTGTTTTTCTTGAATTTGCTTTGAATGAGTCATGCAATGCCTAAAAACTTGTCATTTGATGGAAATCATATGTTTTCATATAGTTAACATCATATTGGACTGGTTAATTAATAAAGGTATCGTTACGTGATGTTTTTTCATATTGGCCTAGTTATAGGTCCTCGGTCTGAATTGTAATTCACGGGGAGCTGATGTTCGTTGTAGGACTGATTTTGTTTCCTATTCAAAATCTTTGAAAAAAGAAAACTCCGAATCAATAGTTCTTTTGTCCGTAATGCTGTGATTAGCGGGGATGGAGCAAATATCAAGTGTATAGTCTTTGGCTTGATTCGACCGTCTACCTTCTATCTGGAACAGTTGTTGAGTCGAGCAAGCTATCAATTACACCACATAAGTAGTTTCGGAGAAGATACGTGTTCAATAATATAAATAAAGGAAGTTTCAGATAAATATATTTATGTATATCATGCGTAGTAATTTCTTACTGTATTAGCAAAAAACCGGTTTTCAGAATACGGGGGTATTTAAAGAACTGTGAGAATAATTCAATATCGAGACTAGGCAGTGACCGTATCGAGCAGACCCACGAGCTTATTGTGAAGTCAAATTTTTATCGCCATATTGAATATTGAAGAATGTCCGATTCGGATGAAAGAATGCTGGAAGGAGACTCTCCAGAAATAATTACTAAGACAGGGAATACCACAATTAAAAAGATGAAAACACACAAGAAAGACCCAGAAAGACAACATAGAAAAAGACCATCCTAATTTAAAGGAACCGAAAAACAGACGGACATGATCAGTTTCAGTCTTATGTTGCATGTCTTTAGTCTAAGAGAGATAATTCCATCGTAACCTTTAATAATAGTTATTCTAAATTGGTTGGGAACAATTTTTTTTCTGGTTATCTATGGGGGAAATAGGTAAAATAAACACTTGTTTGACAGTAAATCGATATAAATCTTGTATATAAAAAATACAGTAAAAAATGACAACAAAAGTTTGAAGATACCAAAGGGCTAATCAGAAGCCGTAAATCGAAAGACAGACAATACAATGAAAAAAAAGAGTTTGTTTACACAGATGATATGTTGAGTTTATCACAGAGTTGAATGCTCATTTTAACCACATCTGAATATCATATAAATTAGGATGCTCCATTCAGTTTACCATGTTTATTAAACGTATTGATAACATGTTTCAGGATTAAACATGTTCAATCTTCAACGCTAGGTTGCACTATCTTCATTTTTAATTGATGAAAACAAACTGGAAACCAAGAATAAACAACAATTTCATTAAGACTTTAAATTATTTGCGGCTTGTGCAACACAGTCATGTTTTTCGACATAGAAAATCATTCATGACTGATACAGAATGACTCAAAATACTTTTTTTTAAATGCTCGTCTTTCTCATTGTTGTTTTTGTGATAAAATGTAGTCTTTATTATTGGTTGATTTGATTTGATTTTTAGTGTTTTAACGCCACTTTCAGCAATATTTCAGCTATATCATGGCGACCAGGTTTAGTGGTGGAAGAAGCCGGAGTACCCAGAGAGAACCACCGACCATGGGCAAGCAACTGGTAAACTTTATCACTTGCGGCTGCGAGTCGAGTGCGAACCCACACAGTATTGGTGATAGGCTTGTATGAGTTGCTAGGTAATCCAACTACCTAACTCATTGAGCCACCCGGGCCCTCTCTTTATTATTGGTTTGTTTCCGTATTTCTCACGTCGTATGATACCTGAATTGTTCATTTAGAATTATCATATAATATAATATAACAATTGATCAATATAATATACCTGTATTCGGTTTCAGAATAAAATTTCAGAATCAGATTTATAAAAAATATTGCAATTTCATATGAATTAAGTTCAATTATTGAAGGAGAGGTTTAATTCATTTGATGTGGTTCCTATCAGGATTTCCTTGATAGAGGGTTGCTGCTAACAAGGAAGCTACCGAACCAAGGGTTCCTCTTGGTTAAGTTGAAGTCATCAAGTACGCTCAAAGTCAAAATATTGACTAGCCAAATAATTTAAGTCTTGGGAGCTTGAAAACCAAAGGGCCTGAATAGGTTCCTTTTTGGTAAAGTTGAAGTCATCACTTCAAAAATTTTACGGTCGCCACCATGACTTGGTTGACCATTATGGAATATCTGTGTCCCAAATAACCACGGATGTGTTCCACTTGTCGTAATCACTTCCCGATCCTTTCCTTATTCATGCCTTGTCACCGGGTTTATAACAAGATTAACACGACGGGTGCCACTAGTGGAGCAGGAACTGCTTACCCTTCCGGAGCATCTGAGTTCAACCCCGGTTCTTATTATGATTCGAGTTACTGGATCATTAGTTTTATGTGTATGTTTTGTAGATCGTTGTTTGTCCTTTTTCTTTTGACCATTGTGTTGTCTGTTCTTCTTCGATTTACTGATTCAGATTCCTCCTTTGGTATCTCCAAGCTTTTCAAATCTTTATCGAAAATTTAGCATGAAATGCATGGATGATGGGCTTGGTCATTAGCAGAAAGAAAAACATTCACAACACTTGTAAATTAATTGTTATATTGTGAAACAATCAGCATAAGGTATTATACAGAAATAATATTATCAACAACAAAACAAAAAACAAAAACAATAAACAAAAAATGTAATGATAAAATGATAAAAAGTAAATAAACAAACAAAACAAAAAAACAATAGAGTCATGAACGGATATTTGAGATGAAATACCATCAACGTTAACGATGTATCAAATTACTGGTGCAGTTTATCGATGAACTCTGAATTTTTAAGTGCTACTAAAATACTTTATGGGGTTAGGGTTATGGTGTTTAAAGCCACTTCCAACAATATTTCAGTAATATCGTGGCGGTCAGTTTTATTGTTAGAGGAACCCGGAGTACCTGGCGAAAACAACCGACCTGTCGCAAATCACTGACAAAATTGTATCACATAATGTTGTTTCGAGTTACACTCGCAATGAGGCGGATTCGAACTCACAGTTTTATTGGTGATAGGCAGGAACTGACTGATTGCATCATCACAACCACGACGGTCCGCAGTGAATTTAGTATGTATGTGTTTGTTTATTAACTTGATCAAACAACATAATTTATTGATTAATTGATTGATTGGTGTCTAACGTCAACTTTAACAGTATATTAGCTATATAATGGCGTTTAAAAAATGTGATAATAACTTACAAGATACTTAAATGTAAACCATACTAGTCCATAAAACAAACGGGTTATATGTGCAAACTAAAAAAAAATATTTAAAGGATAAATATAGATTCTCCTTCAGTTGCCCGTGGGTTACGTTATTTCTCCACTCAAGAGAGTTAAATTAAAATTTTTAACCACAAACTATTTCTCCACTCAAGAGAGTTAAATTAAAAATTTTAACCACAAGCTGTTAGCTTGCTTGTGGTTAAAATTTCTCCACTCAAGAGAGTTAAATTTAAAATTTTAACCACAAGCTGTTAGCTTGCTTGTGGTTAAAATTTTAAATTTAACGCTCTTGAGTGGAGAAATATCGTAACCCACATGGGCAACTGAAGGAGAATTTGTTTCTCCCATTATTTCACACGAACTTTATTTCAAAATCCTTTGGCGAATCTCTACACAATTCTGTTGCTAGGACGCGGGAAAAAGCACGAGACATTTTAATCCTCTAGAGGATGATAGATTTTTCCACCACTGGTTCAGCGGGGTTAAAACGCCGTAATAATGGGAGAAATATAGATTTTCCTTCAGTTGCCCGTGGGTTACGATATTTCTCCACTCAAGAGAGTTAAATTAAAAATGTTAACCACAAGCCGTTAGGCGAGTGGTTAGAATTTTAATTTTAACTCTCGAGAGTGGAGAAATATCGTAACCCACATGGGCAACTGCAGGAGAATTTGTTTCTCCCATTATTTAACACGAACTTTATTTCAAAATCCTTCAAAATTACCGATTTGACAACATGCGGGGAAAGGCACTAGACATCTTAATCCTCTAGAGGATTACAGATTTTTCCACCACTGGTTCAGCGGGGTTAAAACGCCGTAACAATGGGAGAAAAACTATTTCAACTATTATTACGCGTTTTAACCCCGCTGAACCAGTAATAATGGGAGAAAACTATTTGGTTAGTAGCGCATTCGTGAGTTACTGCGTTATTTGGTCATTCGTGACATATGTTTGATAATGAAACTCGTCAATTAGTTATAGTATAAATATTTAGAATGTATCCTATCTAACAATATTTTTGTATATACATTAATTTCTATGAAAAATGTCAAAATTGTGTCGCCTGCGACATTTGTAAATAAATCTGATACCCGGAATAGTGTTAACGTTGTAGAGTGTGTGACGAACATCAGCAACATCTACGCAGTCGATTAAAATATGTTTGATAGAACAATTGGAATTACACGGAATACATTCTGGTCGTTCCTCATTATCTGATATATAACTATGTGTATATCTACCATATGTCCGATACGATATCTGGTCAAGGCTACTTGTTCCCTTCCGATTTTGACCGTAAGAACAAGGAGTCTTGCCAAAAACAATCAACTTGTTGTTCAAAGTAGAAAAATAAAAGTACATGCAGCTAGTACAGAGATGTGAACTGATGCATAAATACCATACCATAATAAGGAAAGCTTCTAGTGACAATCAGCTTCAATAATGGTTAGTCTATGACCAACATTTTAGATTGAGAGTGTCAAAAGACAGTCAAAATTCTTGTTCCAATATTAATGGTCATTTACGATTAATGCCTGGCTTAACAGGAAGTTCAAAGGATAAACATACTCTTGCATGTTGTATGAGATGCCACATGGGCCACCCATTTATGACATGTAGTCAAGCTAATGCTAATTACCATGTATCTTATAATTGTTTTAATAATCGTCAAAATCCGGCATTCAATTTTAATATTAATATATTTATAGATATTATACTTTACGTTTTTATTTTCCCTATTTGTCTTTGTTAGCGCAGCCGGTCAATATAACGTTATATGGACCGGGACTGGACTGCCTCGTTTTCGATTCGGTTCCAGAACGGTACCTGCATTATTATTTTAGATAAAAAGTAAAATATAGCAAATAGATCATGTCACTTCGGGTCATATGGCAGTATATGGACCGGTCCGTCACCAAAAAAATATTATATGGACCTCAGAAGCTTCGGTCCATATATTTGTTTGGTGACGGACCGGTCCATATACTGCCATATGACCCTCAGTGCCATGAACTATTTGCTATATATTACGATATCTTAAAATGTACACCGTGAAAATATATCTTCTCAAATGAAAAAAAAAAACGAAACAACTTTCATATAGTATAATACATGTACATTGTATATTGGTTGGTCAGTTTTATGGTGTTTAGTGCCACTTTCAACAATATTTCAGTTATATCGTGGTGGTCATTTTATTTGTGGAGGAAACCGTAGTGCCCGGAGAAACTTTATCCCATAATGTTGTATACCTCGACCTGAACGGGATTCGAACTCGCAACATCAGTAGTAATTGGCACCGATTGCCTAGGTAGTCGTAAATTGAACTACCATGCGATCACGACCACGACGACCGCCTTTGTATATTGGTGGATGACCACGACTCGAACACCATAAAGCAAATTAAAGTGGAAAGAATTGGTGAACAGATATTAAACTAAACAAAAGTATTACAGTTAAACCTCGAAATTTGGATGTCGAATGAATCAAGGATTTTACTTTGTATTATCACAGGTTTATCCGAGGTATATGAGAGAGTGAGTGATTATTACTTAATGCCGGCTAAGTGATCAATTTACCAGCTATATCATAGGGAAAACAAGTTACATTCGATGAAATGATAATGATGTCCGCTTTGAACCAGACCAGCGCCCGCAGTTGGATTTTTAAAATGATAGTTCACTGCACAACATGGAAGACATGTCGCTCTACTCGAACATACTATCCTGATTCCAAGTCAATCAGTCTTAGCAGAGGAGTAACACATGCCAGTTTCATAGTCTTTGGTTTGACCAGACATGTGCTCGAACCTACGATCTACCGCACTCGAGGAAAGCGCGCTAGCCAATACACCAACGATGCGGGTCCGGGGTATATGAAGCTGATTGTTTCTTCTAAAAATGAGAAATGAACCATACATGTGCTTGTCCAAATTCGAAGTAGCTTGATTTGAACATATTTGAAAGAACTTCCTGAAAGTCATATCGTTGCATTATGTTTCAGAAGTAAGTATCGTATTTTTACATTTGAATACCATATAATGAAATAGTTAGTAAAATTACAGTCATAGTACGTTTGAAAATGGTTAAATCAACGTTTTATTCTGGTTAATTGTGCTGTGTATGCCTTCTGTTTTGGAACCATAAGGGGTACTTTTCTCGCAAGTTGAGGCCTGAAACTGCTTGCATTTCGTGGAGTTGTAACTTCACACTGCGCTGGCCTATTATATATACCCTTTAAATCATCTAAAGCATTCATCATGTCACTAAATTTGTCATTCATATTATTGGACATGTCTTCAATCTTCTCCTCTAGTCGTTGTCGATCTTTACTTGCCTTTTTAAGTGCCGTTTTCAGAGCTTTCATTTGGATATTTAAATCAGCAATCTGCTCAGATTTTTGCTCGTTCTCAATTTTCAGATCCTCACATTCCATCTGTAAGACATAAATTTCTTTACTTCTCTCAGAAAGTGCCATTTCGATCATATTATTAGACTTTTCTTTTTCGCCAAGTTCTACCTCGATATCCTGCAGCCGAACCTGTAACCCATCGAACGCTTTAAGCTGATCATTTAAGTCCGTATTTTGCCTTTTGTAGCTAACAATTTCCAGTTTTAGTTTCTGTATTTTCTTGTGTTTTTCATTTAGCTGATCCCTGACAATGGATTGTTGGCTTTTCAATCTGTCATTTTCTAACTTCAATTCTTCCAAACTTTTCTCCTTTAAGTATTGATCTTTTTCTGACTTTTCCACGTTTTCGTCTTCGTCCTTTAAAAGTGAAAAATTTGATTAAATTGAAAATATCATTTCAAATACTAGTGTTTTCTGGAACGTAAGAAATGTACCATAATATACAACTCTATAATCAATTAAGTTCTAGCCAATGGCGTAACGTTAATTAGAATTTGACAAATATACAAAAAGTTATTAATCATTCACGACGAATAAAAACACAGAAAACGCTTTAAGCAAGTCTTTTAGCTTTCCAGTTTCTCCCCTGAGAGACACAATTAGTAAGCTCTTATTTTCATAAGATGCTTTATGGTCATCATCAGAAATTGGCAATTTAGGAATTTCCTCAGCGTCTATTTGTCTACATGCTCCGTAATGTATTTTTTGAAATCTACATTCTTAGACTAAGTAACATGCATTGACTTTGTAGGTAAGAATTATCCGACCGGTGTTTTTATTATTATTATTATTATTTGTTTATATATCTACATATGTATGGAGGAAGTACCAATTAGAAACACAGGATTTCACTCCCAGTTTAATTATTTAAAGAGTTAATGTTGCTCTCATGCAAATATGCCATGCCATAGATATTGTTCTGTACGATTTTATATTTTTCTTATCATTTCATACTGTTTTGTGTTGAAGTTTATACCAAACTCTTATATTTGAATGTTGTTTAATACCAAATGAGCAATTTTCAGCTATATCATGGCGAGAACAAGTTACATTCAATGAAAGGATGATGTCAGCTGGAAACTTTGAGCCGTAATGAAAGGGGGAGGTTTGGCGCTTTAAAATCTGATTCAACCCACCATTTCTTTAGAAATGCCTGTACCAAGTCAGGGTCATTACGGTTTTCACAGTTTTCCGGTTGTTGACTGATTTTGTCTGTTTATATACTTATGAGTTTTGATTTTCCGTTTGTAAGATTGCTCAGAGTTCGGTAATTTTGTTATTACCCTTATTGTACAGGACCAACACGCTTTATTGGATCTTTACAATGCTAGCTCACTGAAACAACAGTTCGCGGGTAGACATGTCGCCCCACTCGGACACTTTATCCTGAATTCGAGCCAACCACTTTTTGGTCTTAATCATTAAAGCTGCGTGCTTAGCGAAGAAGCAACAAATACCAATATGAATAGTTTGAAGATACCAAAGGGTTAATCGTAATCCGTAAATCGAAGAAGGACAGACAACACAATGGCCAAAAGAAAAAGGACATAAGGACAAACAGCGATCTACAAAACATTAACATAAAACTAAAGATCGAGTAACACGAACCCCACTAAAACCAAGGGTTAACGCAGGTGCTCCGGAAGGGGAAGCAGATCCTGCTCCACCAGTGGCACCCGCGGTATGAATTTATCCTGTATAATTCGATATCGAGACAACGCGTCCGACTGTTCTTTGTTTCTGCACATATAACTAATATTGCAGCATCACACCCAATGGCACACTATGATCTATCAAAATTAAATGACATGATATTTCAAGGTTGATTGAAATCAGAACTACGTTAATTACCGTTAATTGGATTGTATAAGTATTCTCTCTGTTTATGTTCTTCTCTTCTACAAAAACAAAGCATAAGACAAAAATAAAACAAAACACAATAAAACAGAACAAAACAAAGAAAACAAAAACAAAAAACAAGCAAACAATAATATTTGATCAAGCTGAAGGTGGGGGCTAGAATATGACTGTGTAGATGTGCGAACAGATTATTTTTGTTACGTCACGTTAGATTGCTTCACTTGTGGTTATTAATAAATTGTCAAAGCGGTGATCTGGAAATTATTAAACACGGGATAAGCACTTACATTCAGTAACACCTGATAAATTTACATTTTTTTATAATTATTTTTGAAATTTACATTAAAAAAATCATTTATTTAAAAAATAAGGGGAAATAAGGGGCAATAAGGGGCAATAAGGGGCAATCCAAATCCGTAAAGGACAGATAATGGTCAAAAGAAAAAGGACAAAAGGGCAAACAACGATTCACAAAACACAGAAACGGATCGTTCGCATAAAATTAGACCTCGACGTTGTTATCAAATATAGAAATATAGTACACATATGTTCTTTTTATTTTTTTTTCTGTCGTGGTGCTACACCAATCAGCTGAAGAAACAAATTTAAAAACCAAATATTCAGAACAATGACAACTCAGTTGGGAAAACCTACAACCAAACAAAGGCCATATATGTCAAAGTTAGAATCACAGGAAAACACATGTTAACAGAACACGCTTAGGACGGGTGTCACTAGTAGACCAGGATCTACTTGCCCATCCGAAACACACGAGTTCACCTGGTTTTGTGGAGTTCATGTTTCTCAATCTTTAGTTTTCTGTGTAGTGTTTAGCAGATTATTGTTTGTCTTTTTGTTCTTTTTCTTTTGGTCAATGTATTGCCTGTACTTCGATTTAACCTTTGAATATCTTTCAGCGTTTCGTATGACCATCTAATTTGTTCCGATTTGACAAGTGTTTGGATTGGACGGCCTTATATGCAAATATTCCAGACTTGGAGACTAAATGTCACAGGACCTTGTAGAAAGCAGCGCTGGAAAAATGCTCCAAACGCCTGAAAGAGTGCCACCGAACTTTTACCCAGTTCTCTTCCAAGTGTTGGATCTCAACTAATGCCGACAGAAATGTATGTAATAAAATGAACATAATTTACGAATTCCCTATCATAGTTGAAGAAAAATAAAGTATTCTTAACTTCTCTAGACTCTAGAATATATATTAATCATTGAATAATATTTACCTATTATAACGTGATGATTTCCGTATTGGCCTAGTTATTAGTCCGAGGGTAGCTGCATTGGCCTGAGGCGAAGTCGAAGGCCAATACAGCAACACGAGGACTAATAACTAGGCCAACACGGAAATCATCAAGTAATGATATATCTATTAATCAACTACAAAATTTTATCTTATAATGGGTATTTATAAAATATATCAATTTTATAAATACCCATTATAAGATAAAATTTTATGGTTAATTAATAAATATATCAATTTCATAAAATGGGTATTTATAAAATTGATATATTTATTAATAAACCATAAAATTTTATCTTATAATTACCTATTATTACGTGATGATTTCCGTATTGGCCTAGTTATTAGTCCGAGGGTAGCTGTATTGGTCTGAGGCGAAGTCGAAGGTCAATACAGCTGCCCGAGGACTAATAACTAGGCCAATACGGAAATCATCAAGTAATGATATATCTATTAATCAACTATAAAATTTTATCTTATAATGGGTATTTATAAAATATATCAATTTTATAAATACCCATTATAAGATAAAATTTTATGGTTAATTAATAAATATATCAATTTCATAAAATGGGTATTTATAAAATTGATATATTTATTAATAAACCATAAAATTTTATCTTATAATTACCTATTATTACGTGATGATTTCCGTATTGGCCTAGTTATTAGTCCGAGGGTAGCTGTATTGGTCTGAGGCGAAGTCGAAGGTCAATACAGCTGCCCGAGGACTAATAACTAGGCCAATACGGAAATCATCAAGTAATGATATATCTATTAATCAACTATAAAATTTTATCTTATAATGGGTATTTATAAAATATATCAATTTTATAAATACCCATTATAAGATAAAATTTTATGGTTAATTAATAAATATATCAATTTCATAAAATGGGTATTTATAAAATTGATATATTTATTAATTAACCATAACATTTTATCTTATAATGGGTATTTATAAAATTGATATATTTATTAATTAACCATAACATTTTATCTTATAATTATCTATTATTACGTGATGATTTCCGTATTGGCCTAGTTATTAGTCCGAGGGTAGCTGTATTGGTCTGAGGCGAAGTCGAAGGTCAATACAGCTGCCCGAGGACTAATAACTAGGCCAATACGGAAATCATCAAGTAATGATATATCTATTAATCAACTATAAAATTTTATCTTATAATGGGTATTTATAAAATATATCAATTTTATAAATACCCATTATAAGATAAAATTTTATGGTTAATTAATAAATATATCAATTTCATAAAATGGGTATTTATAAAATTGATATATTTATTAATTAACCATAACATTTTATCTTATAATGGGTATTTATAAAATTGATATATTTATTAATTAACCATAACATTTTATCTTATAATTATCTATTATTACGTGATGATTTCCGTATTGGCCTAGTTATTAGTCCGAGGGTAGCTGTATTGGTCTGAGGCGAAGTCGAAGGCCAATACAGCTGCCCGAGGACTAATAACTATTTTATATTTTATAATTAATTTATATGCCAATATAAAAAAACAGCCAATATCGGAAAAACGAAGCCAATATAAAAAAAACAGCCAATATCGATAATTGGCTTAGTTTTTTTTATATTGGCCGAGTTTATGATTTTATATTGTAAAGACAGTTTAGGTTGTATTGACAACAATAACATAGAGTTAATTAATAATTACCTATTATTACGTGATGATATATTTATTAATTAACCATAAAATGGGTATTTATAAAATTGATATATTTATTAATTAACCATACAATTTTATCTTATGATGGGTATTATAAAATCATAAACTCGGCCAATATAAAAAAAACTAAGCCAATATCGGAAAAACTAAGCCAATATCAATATTTACTTAGTTTTTTTTATATTGGCCAAGTTTATGATTTTATATTGTAAAGACAGTTTAGGTTGTATTGACAATAATATAGAGTTAATTAATAATGTTTAGTATTTCTACATTTCAAATGTAGGACGGAGTAAGCCGAATCTGTTTTATTTTTTCTATTGCTTTATATAAAAAAATAAAAACATAGATATCAAATTTAGATCGAACGATGCGTTTCTGGAATAATCTTCAGGAGATACACTCAAAGCCAAAATATATGAAAGCCAAATAACTTAAAATATTTGGGAGTAAGAAAACCAAAGGACATAAATAGCATAGATAAAATCGGACAAAGTCAAATATGTCTGAGGGAGGAGAACCTTAAAAATTACATGACTTAGGAACTGTAAATATCGATAAAACTATATCTAGTGAACCATGTTAGTGCCGAAGCTCGCAGCACTAGCTACTGGGCGGAGGATACTTATATATGAATATATGGCAATCACGCAGACGTAATACAGGCAGTACAAAAGAGCACCTATGTTCACCCCTGGTTTTTGGTAGGGTTTGTGTTGCTCATCTGATTAGTTTTCTGTGTTGTGTTTTTGGTAGGGTTTGTGTTGTTCATCTGATTAGTTTTCTGTGTTGTGTTTTTGGTAGGGTTTGTGTTGCTCATCTGATTAGTTTTCTGTGTTGTGTTTTTGGTAGGGTTCGTGTTGCTCATCTGATTAGTTTTCTGTGTTGTGTTTTTGGTAGGGTTCGTGTTGCTTATCTGATTAGTTTTCTGTGTTGTGTTTTTGGTAGGGTTTGTGTTGCTCATCTGATTAGTTTTCTGTGTTGTGTTTTTGGTAGGGTTTGTGTTGCTCATCTGATTAGTTTTCTGTGTTGTGTTTTTGGTAGGGTTTGTGTTGCTTATCTGATTAGTTTTCTGTGTTGTGTTTTTGGTAGGGTTTGTGTTGTTCATCTGATTAGTTTTCTGTGTTGTGTTTTTGGTAGGGTTTGTGTTGCTCATCTGATTAGTTTTCTGTGTTGTGTTTTTGGTAGGGTTCGTGTTGCTCATCTGATTAGTTTTCTGTGTTGTGTTTTTGGTAGGGTTTGTGTTGCTCATCTGATTAGTTTTCTGTGTTGTGTTTTTGGTAGGGTTCGTGTTGCTCATCTGATTAGTTTTCTGTGTTGTGTTTTTGGTAGGGTTTGTGTTGCTCATCTGATTAGTTTTCTGTGTTGTGTTTTTGGTAGGGTTCGTGTTGCTCATCTGATTAGTTTTCTGTGTTGTGTCTTTGGTAGGGTTCGTGTTGCTCATCTGATTAGTTTTCTGTGTTGTGTTTTTGGTAGGGTTCGTGTTGCTTATCTGATTAGTTTTCTGTGTTGTGTCTTTGGTAGGGTTTGTGTTGCTCATCTGATTAGTTTTCTGTGTTGTGTTTTTGGTAGGGTTCGTGTTGCTTATCTGATTAGTTTTCTGTGTTGTGTCTTTGGTAGGGTTTGTGTTGCTCATCTGATTAGTTTTCTGTGTTGTGTTTTTGGTAGGGTTCGTGTTGCTCATCTGATTAGTTTTCTGTGTTGTGTTTTTGGTAGGGTTCGTATTGCTTATCTGATTAGTTTTCTGTGTTGTGTTTTTGGTAGGGTTCGTGTTGCTTATCTGATTAGTTTTCTGTGTTGTGTCTTTGGTAGGGTTTGTGTTGCTCATCTGATTAGCTTTCTGTGTTGTGTTTTTGGTAGGGTTCGTGTTGCTTATCTGATTAGTTTTCTGTGTTGTGTCTTTGGTAGGGTTTGTGTTGCTTATCTGATTAGTTTTCTGTGTTGTGTCTTTGGTAGGGTTTGTGTTGCTCATCTGATTAGTTTTCTGTGTTGTGTTTTTGGTAGGGTTCGTGTTGCTCATCTGATTAGTTTTCTGTGTTGTGTTTTTGGTAGGGTTCGTGTTGCTCATCTGATTAGTTTTCTGTGTTGTGTTTTTGGTAGGGTTCGTGTTGCTCATCTGATTAGTTTTCTGTGTTGTGTTTTTGGTAGGGTTTGTGTTGCTCATCTGATTAGTTTTCTGTGTTGTGTTTTATTTTTGTTTTGTTTGTCTGTATCATGTGGCTGTTGTGTTCAATGTTGGCAATGTCTCTCGATTTTCTCTAACGTTTATTCTAAGCACCAAGCCAGGACACCGGATTTCAATCTGCTTCTATCTTTGTATACTATCAACATTATTACACAAATAATTGTAAGTGCATAACAAATTGTAAGTGCGGTCCGTTTTCAAAAAATAATAAATTAACATTTGTTCGACTATACATGTATCTATATATTTCACAATTTCACAAAATCTCATTCAAATGGCAATTGCAGGAATCAAATAAAATAGTTACCTTTCTGAAACGTACATCCCGTAATCTTATCAACAACATGACTATTTCCACTTTTTTTCAAAGCTTCCAAGAAAGACTGGTGCGCCTGTTTTCTGATTACTGTTTCGATTATTGCATGTATTTGGTTCTCTAACGGAAGTTTAGTCAGAATTTGAGAACGTTCGTCTAAACCAATGATTTCATCTTCAATAAAAAAATCTAAAATTTTCTCCACTTGTGATGTATTCTCCTTAATGAATGTGAGACATTTTGTAAGCCCCCTCGTGTCGTCTGCCATTTAAAAAAAACCACATGGGCGCCGAACCACTACATTGCCTTATTGATAATCAAGTGAAGTATCTAACCACATATATCATATATATTGTTGGCACTTCCTCATTAGAGGTCGTAAAGATTATTTAGAGGGCAGTTTTAGGTACTTATTAGGACCAATATTGTATCATGTTATCTTTGTTATAAATGTTGTATGCCTTATCTTGTAAAAAGAACTTTTGACAGTAATTGGCATTCTTCCTGTCACGAAAATCATATTTTTTTTTTACATTTATTGCCAAATAATGCCTTTATGTAATAAATGGTTAACCAGATATTTCTGATATATCATTACCGTTAATCAAATTTTAAAAGATCTGCAATCAATTACAAGATCATTATCTGTTATCAAAAATGGAGATAAAGAAATATGATATAAGTAGCTTAACAAATATAATCTATCCAATCAGGACAAAACACGCGAAAAATATTTACGATAAAGTTTAACCCAAGTACGATTAGATCTGCATTTGCTATTTTTATATATCGCGTATTTGAACATCTAACGAATCTCATGAAGGGGCACGTTCATCTGACTTACTCGTCCAACAAAGACTACTTCTTGCCAAATTTTGAAAGTGAAACTGAAATCTATTATTTTGTATTTAACGGGAGGTCAATCGGGTTCAATCCGGTGTTTGTCAGCTGTGAATGTGCCTGTCAAAGGTCATAATGCTCTTGACGTCACAACTGGGGATTTTCTATCAATTCTTATCCGATGGGAAACCTGACAAAATTAAAAGAAATGTGAAATAACTATGAAGAACGGGGTTAAAATTGCCATATATTCAATTTTTCTGTAAGACACTAAAAATGTCTTGTCTTCATAAACTTTTTGATCCCACGATTATGTCCCCTTTAAAAATTTTACTTTTAAGTTATATAGAAAAATATGGTGGAGGTAAGATATTATACTTAAAAAAAGAGGGATTGGATAGTATTTCTGATAAGCTAAATCCATTTTGGAGAGATATTCTTCTTAACTTGTCAGAACTGCTGCCAATAAAAGACGAAGAGGAAAAAGATATTATTAACACCTTGAGTCAACCCATTTGGCTTAATTTAAATATTAAAAGAAATGGCAATTTTTTTATTATTGTAAAATATTGTTATAATGGTGTTGTTTTTTTATATTAATTATGTTGTCTCTGATGAAAAAGTTTTTGTCATATCAGGAATTACAAAACAAATATATGATAAGTACAAACTTTTTAGAATATTATGGTATTGCAGGTGTAGTCCCAAAGAGGTGAAAAAACTTATTTCAGAGTATGGGAGTCTGCATGATATTAAAAATAACATTATTGACAGATTTAAAACTGCTAAAAAACCATGCAAATATTTTTATAAATTGTATTTAGTAACAAAAATAAAATTACTTTTAGGTCACAAAAAAAATGGGCCCAGGAATTAGGAATACAAATAGATGATTGGCGGTATATTTATTCTTCCCTTTTTAGGGCTACAAGAAACACCAAGCTTCAAAACATTCCCGTAGAATTACTGCTACGAACTCTTTTCTTTTCAAGTGTGGCTTAAAGGAAACAGAACTATGCACCTTCTGTACAGAAGCTAAAGAGAGTTTGTTGCATCTGTTTTGGGAATACACCTACACTAAACAATTTTGGTTTTCATTAGTAAATATTTTAGAACAAATTTGGTCTTAACATGCAGTATATAAATGCACCTAATATTATATTGGGTATAGGAAATCCTCTAGATCCAGATAACACTAATAATCAAGTCATTTTGATTTTAAAGTATTATTTATATAAATGTAGATGTTTGGGGAATAAACCCAGTATAAATGGAGGTATAAAATATCTGAAATATTGTATTAAAATAGAAAAGACAGCCATACATTTCTTAACCCTTACACACAAAGAATATATATGTAAAAAGTGGTTGCCATTTGAAACTGTTCTTGGTGTTTTTTTTGGTGAAATTTCAGTGCAGTGTTGCAAAATGCTGGTTTTATAAATTAAATGTCCTTTGTCTGGATAAAATTGTATATGAATACCATATGGTTTTTTTTCTGTATTTGTATCTGCTTCTGCTTTTCTTTAAAAACAAACAAATTACCAACAAAACTGGGGATTTTCCAAAATAAAATCGGATTACAACAACAAGTCTGATCTGACACTGTTATGAATGTAGCGTACGTGTATATTCTTTATTTTCCTTAACATGTGATCATTACCCACTACATCATAATATACAGAACTGTTTCAAATAAATATCCACGCCACTATATAGCTGTAATGCTGCTAATATGGAGTTAAACATCAATCAATCAGTCAAATCTATATTGAAGTTTATATATTCTCTTAATCGAATACGGACTTGTTGTCGTAATCCGATACTGAATTAGGTCGACAACTTAATTCTGGGAATTATGATCCACATATTTTTTTTTAATGTACGCAATTATAGATTTTGAATAAATGACTGGACATTGAGTAATATTCTTCACTTATCTGATAATTCCTAGAATTAAGTTGTCGACCTAATTCAGTATTTACGGATAAAAAATCAAACGAGTGTTTGTCACCTCATCATGACAAATATGTTGTTGTACCTGCAGACAAAACTTCTAATAACATTGTTTTTGTTTGTGAAAGTTATTACTATGAGTGTTTAATTAAAGAACTTGGCATTTTCAAGAACTCTGGTAACCCTACTTACAAAAATACTAGTTTTGAGGAACGAATTAATCTATTTTGTCAAGCACGAAACGAAAAGCAATAAGTGCTACACAGAAAATGAAGTCATCAGTATGTTGGAGTTCCTTATCGATAGTATATCTGTCGAGTTCGGAGGGCACATTTTTCAACAAATCATCGGCATCTCTATGGGAACAAACTGGTCTCCTCTCCTTGACGATCTTTTCCCATATTCATTTTCATGTTGAATTTATGCAAAAACTTTTCAAAGACAAAAAACTACAGAAGCTAAAGCCTTTAATATCACTTTCAGATATATTGATGATGATCAACCAATAAATAATCCACATGTTGCCAACTGGATTCCATTAATATACCACAAAAATCTTGAGATAAAGGAAACAGCAGAAACAGCTTCCTCAGTTTTATTTCTGGACATGTACCTCGATTTTGACACAATATTCAACTTCCTAGCAGACTTTATGACAAAAGAGACTTCAGTTTTGCTATTTATAAGTTTTCCACCCCTTGATAGTAATATACCAACTGCTCCCGCGTATGGAGTTTATATTTCACAACTAAAGCTTGCAATTTGTATTTAAACTTTTTACAACGTCACGGTATTCTGAGTACTAAGTCATTAAATCAAGGATTTTTAAATAATCGTCCGGTTTTATGTGAGGAATCAAATTTTACTCACATGTAGAAAATACTTGTATGACCACATCATTTCACTGAGAGGGGTGGCTTGGGCCCA
The DNA here is from genome assembly GCA_963680875.1 of Bathymodiolus brooksi. NCBI lineage: Eukaryota > Metazoa > Mollusca > Bivalvia > Mytilida > Modiolidae > Bathymodiolus > Bathymodiolus brooksi. The sequence goes on from OY804575.1 coordinate 65,452,302, forward strand.
TAAAACCCCGTCACTTTTATTGAAGTGCCGGTACCAACCCAGGAAAATTAGCAGTCAACTATTTGTGTATTAGGGCAATAATTTACTTTGGGTTTTGTATTTTGAAATGTTTTTAACTTTTTGAATTTCCATCATTTCGAAAGATAGTTATATTGACAAAACACACGCATTCGAAATACATATCTAACCTGCCCAAATTCATTGATATGTCGATGTTTCTGATGAGGGTATCCAAGCTGAAATATTTAGTTTTCAGAACGCTAACACGATAAATAAATAAACGCTAGAAACACCGAAGGGCCAATCAAGAAATTTATTATTGAATGAATATATGGTACAATACATAAATATAGATTACATAAATTAGCCGACATCATTCAAAGGCGCTATTGAATTTTCCAGTTGTGGCCAGTAACACTAATACAAATAATGATAACATGCATATACATATATGATTCATAGTTGTCTACCATTGAGAGATGTTTTCCTCTGTTCTGTTCATATGTTCACAATAATCTATGTGTCAGCCTTTCTTCCTCTCAGATATCATTCGTTCAGGGAAAATAATGATGTGTGATGGGTAACAAAAGAGGGTAACAAAAGAATTGTTACCGGCGATCGTCCATTTCTGTAAACCCAGTCGATTTTATTCCAGCATGTGACAGCATTTCAGATTACAAAAGTAATAATAATAAGTAGGTAAGCAAATATCACAATATCTATTTAACGTCTCTTAATATGCTCAATTGCTTGTGCAATTTTCAAAATAGTTATTTCGTCATATTTACGTCCAACTATCGTCATTCCTACCGGTAATCCTTCGGAAAATCCAACATTGATCGATAAAGCTGGATGCCCAGTCACATCGAATGGCGCTGTGTTCTTGATCATTGTGAATGAAAGTCGAATTTTTTCTGAAAATAACAATTAGAGTTATAAGTATGTGAGTACACTTTAAATACAATAAAATTGTCGTAGTGATGTTTTACTTCAAAGTCATCGAAAGTTCAATTTACCTTTTATAAATCCAGGTGAACGCTGTTACTACTATCAGAAAAACGTATACATAAAGTAAACAAAGAAACTGATTTGCTGTGAATCCATTGTTTATTCGTTTTTTAGATATTAATTTGCGTGGTTTTCGTTGGGTCAATCAACCTGCAATATGTAGTGCACAACGAAAAGTATGAATAACAATAGAAATCATTTGCAAGTATTAAAACGACGAATTCAAATGTCAACGAACATCTCATTTTCTATCAATGCACGTAAATTGACCCCAACGAAAATAAGTGAAACCACATATTCTGAGTTCGAGATAAGAAGAGTATGAAGATACCAAAGGGGTAATCAGAATCCGTATATCGAAGACGGACAGACAACACAATGGCCAAGAGAAAAAGTACAAAAGGACAAACAACGATCTAACAAAACATAAACATAAAACAAAAGATCGAGTAACACAAACCCCACTAAAAACCGGGGGTAAACTCAGGTGCTCCAGAAGGGTAAGAAGTTCCTGCTCCACTAGTGACACCCATCGTGCTAATCTAGTTACAAACCCAGTGATAAGTCATGAAGGTGGAAAGCACTGGGAGGTGTTCTAATGTTTCAAAAGTTGGACCAACGCCATCATGACTTGGTTAATCGCTACGAAATATCTTTTTGTCCTTATTTTCCATTGCATTGTCTGTCTTGCTATTTATGAATTATGATTGCCCCTTTCCTATCTTCAATTGTTCCTTATCGCATCAGTTCCTGGCCTAAGATCATGAAATCTCTGCTTCCCAAACTGATTTTGCATCTAAGAGTTTTTAGTAGTTAGGCTGAAAGCATCACTTAGAAAGTTTTACGGTCGCTATAATGATTTGGTTAATCGTCTCGCAATATCTGGATCACAGATAACTCGGATATGTTCTGTTTGTCGTGGTCACTTATTACCAAATTGTTAACAAGAACAACACGACGTGTGCCACACGTAGAACAGGAACTGCTTATCCTTCCATGGACCACCATGGGTTTTTATTGGGGTTCGTTTTGCTAAATCTAGTTTTCAGTGTAGTGTTTCGTCGACAATTTTTTGTTATTTTATCATTTTTCTGTTCTCTATTGTATTGTTTGTCATTCGATTTATGGCTTCTGTCTACCCCTTTAGTATCTTCAATGAAGTTAACCACAATAACATATAGGTAAAAACAAACAAAAATAATCGACAGATGACGACATCTTCTGGATTTAAGATATAATAATACTATATGATCATAATACTTACTTTTTGTCGTCGCCTGTATGTCAATCATGCCTAAGTGACTTGTACCGGAAGCTGACAGAACATTTTCGACTGGAGCTCTTTGATGACAGTGTTGTAGAAGACGTCCCACTATTACCACTATAACACATGTCTTCACACAGTCTTTCCAACAATATTTCCACCTATAATTAAATCAAAACTACCAAACAAATGAAATTTTATAAGCAAATGTAAAGTTAGGGTTATGGCGTTTAACGCCACTTTCAACAATATTTCAGCTATATCGTGGCAGTCAGTTTTATTGGTGGAAGTAACCGAAGTACCCGGAGAAAACCACCGACCTCTCGGAAGTCACTGACAAACTTGATCAGATAATGTGATATCGAGTTATAATCTGTCTGTCGGACATTGAAGACTGGAAATGTCGTTATCGATAGTTCTGTAAAAGAACAAACCTATATATTTGAAACACCTCTAATTGGAATACCGGAAGTGACAAGACAAATATATTTAAACAGCAGTCATGCACCAACCAGAATTCGAACTGTTCAGACGTAGTTTGTACAATTGCCATCCTTGACGACAGTTCACCGGTGACCAAAGACCTAGAATATATTATCCAGGAATACACACAATATTATTTATTACAGTGGTGTCAGAAGTCGGCACGATCCCACTGATTGCATTTAATTGTGCTTAATGCAACTTTCAACAATATTTCAATTATATCGTGGCAGTCAGTTGGATTTGTGGAGGAAACCGGAGTATCCGGCAATAACCTCCGACCTGTTGCAAGTCACAGACAAACTTTATCAAATAATGTTGTATCAAGTACACTTTGCCATTAACGGGATTTGAACTCACAAAATTAGTGGTGATAGGCACTGATTGTATGGATGGTTGTAAATCCAACAACTATACGACCACGACCATGACGACTTTGGAAGATGATTATTGTAGCGTCGAATTCTGGTGTAAAAACCCTCTAATATCTTAGATCCATTCATCATTGGGACCCCGACAACAGCGACATTGTCCTTGACACCAATCTTCTTCCCAACAAGTTTATCAGTTGTTGATCTCTTTATGTCACATTTCCAGTACCTGCCATAAAATGAACAACAAAACATACCACTGTCGGAATAAGTCCAAAATCAAATATTAAAATCATAGAAAGAGCGAGGCAAAGTCGATACCCCTAACGCATGACCTTTCACTTTCCTGGCTTGGTATTATCACTTCAACAACAAGTTGTGGGATTAAGCCATTTTTAGGGACCAAACCTACCTTCTAAGTAGTGAAATGATGCGGTCATACAAGTGCTTTAACTTTGAATTCCTTATCTAATAGGTTTATTGTATTACAATGTACAAGTATATCCTTGCAATTGTTATTTATTGCAAATTCATCCAAAACAATCAAAAAGTGAACTGAAAATCAACAAATTGTTGTATCATAAGCAATATCTATCATCGAGTTATTTTAGCAAATTAACCTGGGATCCGTTGCTGAACTTGTGATGAAACTAATCATATGATTAGCTCCAATTACATTTTAAATTCCTAATCACATGCTTAGCTAATGCAATCATTAAATTATGTTGCTGAACTGTTTTTAATAAATGTATTAACTAATCATATTTAATCATTGCATTAGCTAAATATGTGATTAGGAATTAAAAATGTAATTAGAGATAATCATATAATTAGTTTAATCACAAGTTCAACAACGGACCCCTGAATTCTAGTGCTTGTCTACATAGTTCGTCTATAATCTTGTGTGCTAGAAAAATAAACAAATACGGAAGCTCAGAAGGATCATTCGAGATTCAAGATTCGAAATTCGAGATTCAATATTTGAAATTCGAAATTCAGTACCCTAATTAATAAATGGGATGAAAGCCATGTGATGTTCAATCGAAGCGCGACAACGCTTACTTTTTTACAGGGAGGCTACTCATAATCAAATTAGACCTACAAATATACACACTGAATTTATTAATGTGCATTAGGACAATATGTAGAGTTTCTTGACACATTATGAGTGTTTTATCAATTTCCTCTGTAACTGTAACTGTTTCAATTTTCTCTAAATGGGCACTTCGAATTTCGAATCGTGAATCTCGAATGGTCTTGTGCTTTCGTAGGCAGGAGTAAAATAAACCATTACCATGCTTCGTCTTCTGACCTCTTACCAGGAATTCTGGGATATTTGACCGAAAGTTTGACGTCACATATATCATTTATTCTCTCATATGCATTAGCTGTCAACTTTAAATGCTCTGAAATTAAGTCTTTCGATGCTATGGCATTTTTATAGAGATCATGTTTTATCTTTGATATATGTTTGTTTTCCATGTTATCATATGGTTTACTGTTCGCTTGTACCATCTTAAAGATTATTAAAAAAAAAAAAGTCGCTCGGCTAGTTTAACATGTAATATGGATCCTCTGGACACACACAAACACATGAACAATCACTCGTTTGGTTTGGTGCATGTACATGTAACTGATTTGGCATATAAATGGTATCCAAACATTCCATATAAGGTTCTGGAAGCGATTGGTTATTGCTAAACATCAAGCGAGCAGTATGCCAGCAGCAATGAATAGAACGCGTTTACAAAGAATAAACAATGTAGGTAAATAAATAACTAAATAAATATTTCACAGTTAGAACAGTTCCGACGTATAATCGTATAATCGAAGAAACGGGTAATATCGATCCCCTGAACATATACATATACCATTCACTCTTTTGGCTTTCAATTCTATGAAAGGTAGAGGGATTAATCTGGTTGTATGCACCCACACCTCTCGTTTCAGTGAAATGATGCGGCCATGAGTAACATGACGACCCTCACATATAACTGGGTAATCACCGTTGTTGTAAAGGACTCTAGTTCTAATCTTGAACTTCATGCGTAATATATTTACTCTTCGTGATATAGAAGTTGTTATATGCATAATACTAATTCCATAAATAAGAGCCAATGGCCTTAACCATCATTTAAACGTTAGACAGTACACAAGACCATCGGAAGATGATGTTTCATTGAGCTAAAAATACAAAACATACAAATAACATATAACACATGAGCCCCTACATATCAAACCGATTATAGTTTTTACGTAGAAATCATACCGAACGTCACAACATGTTATTGGACAGACTTTTTTTTTTAATCAATGAATAATGATAACTACAAATGGGGGAAAACTCGGGAGCTCCGGATGAGCAAACAGTTCTTGCTACGCTAATGACAGAGATATTCCGAACTTGCAGTGTTGTAGAGATTATGCATAAATCATAAACGTTAACAATGTAACCATGCTTTGCGAAAATATTTTCCTAATTTTCAGTATTGAAATTACCATGGAAATATTTCAGTTCCTCTTCAGACAACTTCAGTTTGAGGTCTGCATCAATATTTCTGAGTTCTTGTAGAGATGGGTCCTTTACAATAGGATTACGATATAGCACTGCAAATAAAATAGAATTACAAGTATGCTTAATTAGCTTTTGCTATTGAATAAGCCCTAAATATATAAAAGACCTTGTATCAGCGCCAAAACTTCAAAGAAGAGGATCTATGAAATGTTTCAACTGTTCAGTTAATCTAATATTTTCTTAATTTTGACAAATTGTTATATTAAATATGGCACTCACAAAAACATATTTGACTAAAACAGCCACTGTACAACCCCAAAATGTTAGAACACTACTTGACACTAAAGGTGAATTTTTTACTATTAAAATCTGGATCTTCTTAACAAAATTTATTGATGGCAATAGCTTTAGATTTCTTAAATAATTGTTTATCCTACGTGGACCAGTTGTTTATTTAATTGGTCGACGGTTCTTTGAAATGGAATCTGGTTCCTACGTGTGTATGCAAGTATACTATTTACTAAATGTTAATTTTTATTCCTTTTTCTCTCTCAAATGAATGAACAGGATTTCAACTTATCTAAATTGAATTGTACTGTCAAATTCCTTATTGATACACAATAAATCTCCTTTTAATGATCTGAGTGAGTGGATGAGCGAGATAATGTTCTTTGATACAAAATGAGCATTTGTTTTGTCATGAATATATCTGATGTACTTTTCACTCACTCACTCACTCACTCACTCACTCAATCACTCAATCAATCAATCAATCAATCAATCAATCAATCAATCAATCAATCAATCAATCAATCAATCAATCAATCAATCAATCAATCAATCAATCAATCAATCAATCAATCAATCAATCAATCAATCAATCAATCAATCAATCAATCAATCAATCAATCAATCAATCAATCAATCAATCAATCAATCAATCAATCAATCAATCAATCAATCAATCAATCAATCAATCAATCAATCAATCAATCAATCAATCAATCAATCAATCAATCAATCAATCAATCAATCAATCAATCAATCAATCAATCAATCAATCAATCAATCAATCAATCAATCAATCAATCAATCAATCAATCAATCAATCAATCAATCAATCAATCAATCAATCAATCAATCAATCAATCAATCAATCAATCAATCAATCAATCAATCAATCAATCAATCAATCAATCAATCAATCAATCAATCAATCAATCAATCAATCAATCAATCAATCAATCAATCAATCAATCAATCAATCAATCAATCAATCAATCAATCAATCAATCAATCAATCAATCAATCAATCAATCAATCAATCAATCAATCAATCAATCAATCAATCAATCAATCAATCAATCAATCAATCAATCAATCAATCAATCAATCAATCAATCAATCAATCAATCAATCAATCAATCAATCAATCAATCAATCAATCAATCAATCAATCAATCAATCAATCAATCAATCAATCAATCAATCAATCAATCAATCAATCAATCAATCAATCAATCAATCAATCAATCAATCAATCAATCAATCAATCAATCAATCAATCAATCAATCAATCAATCAATCAATCAATCAATCAATCAATCAATCAATCAATCAATCAATCAATCAATCAATCAATCAATCAATCAATCAATCAATCAATCAATCAATCAATCAATCAATCAATCAATCAATCAATCAATCAATCAATCAATGTCTTGTGTGCATATTTAATCCCAGTCAAAATATGATTATACTCTAGATTTATTTTTTCTTCATATGCGGTCGTGTGCTCTTAAAACTAAAGTGCATCATGCGGTCGTGTGCACTTAAAACTAAAGTGCATCATACAGTTCATTATATATAATGCTTCCACGAACGTATAATTGGCATTGCTTGCTGATAACAAAACATTCCTGATATTATCTAGGTATTTATTCTTTCACTTCTGACAAAAACTGATGAAATTTATTTTCCTAAACGTTTGATGTACATTTCAATAACTATTTCAATTTCTAGTCACGTTTCACTTGAAATCGACTTATTGTTCATTTCTTAGACAATTCATCGCAGTTGTAAACAATCATGCATTTAATAAGTGACGATAAATGCTGTTTTCAACAGGTATTTCTTATACTAGTATATACAAAAAAAAATGTATAAAAATAAACTTATAATACAAAGTGGTGTAAAGCAACCGTCAGAAATTCAATATATTTAAATCTTTAATTTATTTATTGTAAAAAGATTTTACAGACCATTTTGCAATAACAAGAAATTTGAAATATACTCAATTAAAATACTTACTCAATGACTGATTGACGAATTAGTATCAATCTGTCTTGGACTATTGAAGGGTTCGTCGTGTTCGTGTTCGTATGGTAGTTGGATTTATAACTACCTATGCAATCAGTGTCTATCACCACTGGTGAGGTGTACTCGATACAATATTCTGTGATAAAGTTTGTCCGTGACTTGAGGAAGGTCGGTAGTTTTCTCCAGGTACTCCGGTTTCCTCCACCAATAAAACTAACCGCCACTATATAACTGAAATATTGTTGAAAGTGGCGTTAAACATCATAAACCTAAACCCATCTTGGACTTTTGAGGACAGTTTTAATTTAGTAACGATACTGGTAATTTTGGATGGAGGGTAAAACTGGCATAATTATACTTACTTAGTTTTAGATGCAATGTTATTAGAAAATAAATCGATTTATTGAATTGTGTGTGGTTCATGAAATCGTTTTAGAGTGGGTGTGATTGATAAGAAAGTGCAGGTGACATTATGCCATTGCAAAAAAAAAAAAGGGTTCCTTTCAGAGACGATTGTATTAAAATTTCAATGAATCGAATAATATATCACAATTTCATCATCTATAGAAAATTAAGTTAAGATTAAACAACATCCTGGTTCTAAATTACATATCAATGAAGCGTCAAAACAATTCCAAGTCAATTGGCGAGGTGTACTCGATTAAGCCTAATGTGATAAAGTTGGTCAACGACTAACGTAATGTGAGTTTTTCCGGGTAATTCTGCTTTCTCTACGAATAAAACCAACTGCGATTTTATAACTGAAATATTATTTATGAAATTTGGCGTTAGAAATTCAAGCGTAGTACAATCTAATGCGGACGAAATAAGGTTATGATTGATAAAAGGAACAATGATGGTCGACGGTCTCATAAACCACAACAATAAGAAAATATTCCTCCGAGTTTCAAAAGAACATCAACAAACAATAAAAGAACCTGCAGCGATTCACTTAAAAAAGACATATATTTGTCAAAGACGTTACAACCGCATCGGTGGTGTAATGATTAGCGTGCTTGCACCGAGTGTGGTAGATCGTGCGTTCTAGCCCCGATCGGGCCAAACCGAAGACTATAAAATTTGTATTTATTGCTTCTCCGCTAAGCACGCAGTATGAAAGAGAAAGAGCATAGACTTGTTAGCTCGGCATCGGGATAATATGTCTTAGTGGGTCGACATGTCTATTCGTGGACTGTTGCTTCAGTTAGTTAGCACTTTAAAAATCGCCTCTAATACAAAAAGGGCCTCATCATCATCTCATTGAAAATTAACTTGTTCTCGCCATGAAATAGCTGGAAAATTGCTGAGTTGGCGTTAAGAAAAAATACCCCACTCACTCACTCACTCACTCAAAGACGTTAGAACATAAACATGGGCAATACAAGTAAAGGATCATGCCTGCTCGGAGCTAATTGACATCTAATGTAGATGTTTATGGCTGATGACCATTACTACAATGATATTTTAAAAGTTGATACCTCTTCAAGATTTAATATTAACCAGTCACAAGCATCATAGGAACTCACATATATTCTAAACGATCTCCATGAGAAACCAGATAATATAAAATTCCTTGAATTGTTGAAATTAAAATTTGGTAGAGATTTCTACAAGATTTGAATGTTAATAGTTATAGAGTGGGTCTATAACTAGTTAAGTCATCAAGTAATAAACTATGTACTGGTGACGGGATGACGGCTCCTACGGGACTCGACCCAGAGAGCTGGCCTAAAGATGGCGGTTAAAGGATGCCCTCCGCTCGATATGAGAGGGGTTGTCGCGTTATTAGAACAATGGAAAGCATGACCACGTACCATAGTGGATGACCTGTTTGAAGAGTGACTCATACCCTGCACGTTAAACACCTCCTTTGTAGATTTCGAAAAAGAGAAGCGCCTTACATATGCAATTATACAAGACTGGTACAATACAAAACGATGAATAGGAATTGCAGTGTATTATATGTTTACTGGGGAAGAATATAAACGAAACAAAAAAATCAAAAAAATATCAGCGATTCTTCTAAAAACTGTTCAGTAGAAAACAACCCAGTAGTTTTAGATTTAGATTTTTTGGATTCAAGATAGATGTACGTATCTTTTCATCTCGAAAATTTTGTCATAAAGTGTTAGATTTGTTATTAACTTTTAGAAACATATTTAAAAGTAACTTGAAACACATATTTCAAGATTAGAAAATATTTCACTCATGTCACTGTTCTGTGAAATTAAATGCATTTTCAATTCTACTTTTAATTTTACTTTCGTGGTGTTGTACACTTGTAAAGTGCAATGGAATTTCACCTAAAATATTTACAGATCTGATGATTGTCAGTGACTTGGGAACCGCATCGGTGGTGTAATGGTTAGTGTATTCGCCCCGAGTGTGGTAGGTCGTGGGTCCGAGCCCCGATCGGGTCAAACCAAAGACTATAACATTGTTTTTTGTTGCTTCTCCGCTAAGCACGCAGCATTAAGGAGAAAGAGCAAAGACTGGTTGGCTCGGAATCAGGATAATATAATGTGTCCAAGTGGGGCGACATGTCTATCCGCGGACTGTTGTTTCAGTAAGCTAGCACTATAAAATCCAACTAAGCGTGTTAGTCTAGTACAAAGCGAACTTCATCATCATTTCATTGAAAATTAACTTGTTCTCATCATGATATAGCTGAAAAATTGCTGGGTTGGCGGTAAAGAACATTCATTCACTCACTCATTGACTTGCGACAGGTGGGTGGTTTTCTCCTGGTACTCCGGTTTCCTCCACCAATAAAGCTGACCACCACGATATAACTCAAGTATTGTTGAAAGTTGCGTTAAACACCATAACCCCCTAACCCTTCAAAATATCTGACCGACAGTTAGGACTGACTATTTATAGACATGAATGCGAAACATTCTGGTAGCGTTTGATTAGAAAAAATTAGTAGCACTAGTCTCTATACTTTCAAATAAAATTAATTTAGTTCAATACTAGTACATCGCATTAGTGTTGGGTGTATATATGCTCCCCGTATATGTGGGAACACACGTCGTGAAGCTGGCAATCGGTAAAACCGAATTATGTGTCCGTTCAACTTTCTTGATATTCATAAAAAAAACATTAAATCTATTCAATAGCAATTCCAATACATCAAAACTAATAAAAGTTATTAATTTTGTTACAATTCACAACGATATTGTAAATGAGAAATAATTGACATTAAAACCACTTTTACCTGATAATATTTATGCAGATTATCTATTAAGCAGATGACATACATTTATTTTATTCTCAAACTTTGTGCCCGGATGGCATTAGTCCGACTTCTAAAGACAGGTAGTGTCGAATAAATAGAGACAGGAATTAAGATAATTATACACAAATATTAGATCACGTTTATTTGGTGTGTACGTCTTACTTAGCAACAGCAATAGCAATTCCGTCAATATTTGTTTGGTTTTAGTCGTTTGGTCATGATATCAGTGTCCACAATGTTCAAATTTGATACAAGAGTTAAGCATGTTACTCTAATCGAACGCTATGTCCTATTTTAAGACCCAGTTTACAATGTAAATAAAAACTGGTCAGTAAACGTGGATATAAATAGTAATAAAATAGTTTACAGATATATAAACAACAATTTTGCTGATCTGATAGGGATGGCGGAATACAAACTGCACTATTTTCCTGCACGTGGGAGAGCCGAACTTATTCGGCTTATGTTTGTAGCCGGTGGGGCTAATTTTGAAGATATTCGCATTCCCATGTCTGAGTGGGCAAGTAAGAAGAAATGTAAGTCGATAAATGCAAGTAATAATATTCGGTCGATTAACTATTGAATTTGATGTTCTTCTGTTTTGTCATAATATGTAGGTACAACGTCATTTACAACAGCTAAACAATGGGGTTATTGTCTGCTTGTGGACAGGGTGTGGTCCTACAGAACCTGTACGGTATGTACATGTATTATTTTTTTTATCTCATGCGGTTGGACTATATATAACGTGGGAAATGAGTGGCAACGTTTGCATGTATGCAAGTCGATCAGTTATCCCAAATACCCATGGGCGGATCCAGAGACTCTTTTGACGGGGGGTTGCTCAGTTATGGGGTAATATTTCCAATAATAGATGGAACCAACTGTAGCCCGGGCCCAAAGCGGTTCTGATGTGAAGGTTGGGAAACCTTGTTTTCATTTCATTTAGCGTATAGGCGAGAAAAGGTACGGTTATTGACTTATAAAGTAGTCTTCCTGACCCCCTGCTTGAACATTGTCTCATTATTTGTCTCCCGCATATTCTAGGTTTTTTTTAACCTCTATGTCTAGCGGTTTTAATACTCCTCTCAAATCACTGGCGGTTGAATTGTTCAACATTTGCTCTAAGTCTTCTAGTCAGCTCTGAACTAAAGTTTCGCTTTTTAAGGCTCTGCCTATGTCAAGTGATCTCTCTTTTAGTGATCTGCTGAGGCCTTTTTTAAAAGCCAGGCACATTTGAACGATAACAATGGCTACAGCCTACGTACGACAAAATCAAAGTTGCAAATATAATACAACAAATTTAAAGAAGTTACATCAGTTGCCCCTGGTCTGGTGTATGTGTGTTTTTGGCAGTTTTGTAAAGTGCTCAAGGGTCTGAGCAATAGCAGGAAAAAAATCTAATAAGTCTATTATTTTTCTAATTAATTTTAATTATTTTATATGTATTTATATTTTCATTTAGAATTTAAAATGTGCTGTTTTCATATATTTTCAAAACGGAAACTCGTGTAATTTGTTTTATAATACAGCAACATTTTCCTATAAGCCAAAGCCCCCCTTAATTCCGCCACTGAATTACCACATTACTCTTTTTCCAGGTGTATTTCAACCGAAATCAATTTCAACAAAGCTAAATAAAGAATAAAAGACGAGTCTACGTGGTCTAGCAATTTGTCCACAAATACGTATATTAATTGCAACATATAATACACTTTTCAATTACGTTATGTGGAGAGGACCCTTGTAACTTGATATAACTGGTGTCCAATACAATTGTTAAAATATTTAGCAATAAAATATATTTAATCTAATTACGTTTTCGTCCCATAAATTGACATTTTACGTATGGAAAATCTTTTCATTAAGACAAATTTGAATCTCTTTACAGGTAATGCAAAATGGAGATCTAATTAAACAATAGCGCATTTAAATTGCAATGTCACCTATAAACGTTGGTAGGTCCTTGGCTTATAATGATGATATAGGTCACAGCCACAGGATCGAATCTGATTGGAAAATTGTGGTTTTCGGAAATAAAAAAACATGTACTCTACTGTTACACACAAGACGAGTTTACACCAAGTTTCTTATTCTAAAAAGATCACGTGACTATGAGAGTAAATTAGTTTCATTAAATTACATTTAAAAACATGTTCTTTAATATAAAGGAACAACGAGGCGTTGTATAACTTTATGATTGTCGATAGAAGTATAGGAGAATGTCCAAGTAACTCTCCATTCTTTAAAAATAATGGAGCCGAGGCCCATTGTTTTTAAGGAATGGAGAGTGACGAGGACATTCTCCAACTTAAAATCCACCCATTGTACTTTATTAATTTTATTAATTATTAATCTTGTAACAAAAAAAAGTCTGTGTATAGTATCTAAAGTACAAAGAGAACAATAACTCTCCATTCCTTAAAAATAATGGAGAGTTTTGACAATAGATTTACATCACGGGTGGATTTTAATTATTAAGAGTGATATCGCCGAAGGGTCCTGTTTTTAATTGTTTTATTGTTCAAATATGGGAAATGTTTTGTCCTCTTGTTACTGGCAACAAAAAGACCTTAAGGTGGTTTGAAATTATATCATAACCAGTCTGATTGCAGAAAGTCGTAACATTTTACACATTTTTGTAAAACATTTTTTTACAGCATTCCCCAATGGAAAACTGCCAATGTTAGAAGTAAAAGGACAGCGTCTTACCCAAAGCATGGCCATAGCTAGATATGTTGCAAGAACGTTTGGTATATGTCAATATTTTAACATTTAATGTAGATCAGAACTAACTATTTCAACGGATATTATTTATTAAAATTTTATTTACACATGAGTGTGTTGATCGTTATATACCTGTAGCTACATGTAACCGTTCTCAAATTTAGTTGATGAACGAAAATACTGATATGATACTTTATTTCAAAGTTATAAAGAATACCGATGTGTTATTTGATTTTAGAGTTTTGTACAAAAATGGTGAAAAAAAAATCTGTTAAATTGCATTTTATATAGGTCTTTGTTTAATATTCAAATTCAATACCGTTGCATACTTTTATTGTCATTTTATAATGCAACTTGAAAAGTGTTTTCGTTGCAGTTTTAAATTACTAAAAACATGTATAACAGATAAGCATGTATGTTAATTCTTCTGACTTCAGATATTGAGATGTCAACTTTTATATATATCGGTTTAATTAAATTTTGAAACATGATCAGGTACTTGTTTTGTCATGTGATGCATAATATTGATTGATTGTTTTTGTTTTCATTGATAACAGGTCTAGCAGGAAAAACTGATATGGACCAGGCATTGGTCGACCAAACAGTTTATACTGTAAACGATTTGATGGAAGAATTTTTTCAATATGTATTTCAACAAGACCCAGGTAGAAAGGTGTGTGATTATATTGCGTATGACATTATTTCAATTTTCCCATTTCAACAATTGAACTTTCTGTATTTATATGTAGTAACATTCTAGCGACATACCGGTATCTCTCAGTTGATACGATATTCCAGAGCTTGTGATTCTTAGAGAATTGTCTCTAACAAGGAAGCTGCTGAACCAAGGGTCCTAGTGGTCAAGTTGAAATCATCACTTTGACAATTTTAAGATCGACACCATGACTTGGTTAACGGTAACAGAATATATGTGTCACAAATGACGACGGAGATGTTCAGTTTGTGGTAATCACAATCCGGCCATTCTCTGATTCATGACTTATTCATGGGTTTGTAACAAGAGTATCAAAACGGGTGCCACTAGTGGGACAGGAACTGATTACCCTTCTACAACACATGGGTTCACCTCCGGATTTTAGTGGGTTCGTGTTGCTCAATATTTAGTTTTCTGTGTAGTGTTTTGTAGATTATTGTTTGTCATATGTGCTTTTTCTTTTGACCATTGTATTGTATGTGCTTCATAGATGTGCGGTTTTTGATTACCCCTTTTGTATCCTCAACCTTTTATTATGTTAATTTCTAAATATTCAGCAGACATTTAGGGGCAATTGACGTACTATCACATTTAATGTTATCCGTACAATAACTAATGCTATACAGGGGCGGATGCAGGATTTCAAGTTAGGGGGGAGGGGCGCACTTAAAACAATTGCGCCGAGCGGAGGGAGGCGCGAAAATGTTTGGGGTATTTCGTGTGAAAAATCACGATTTTACGCCAAAAAATCATATTTTTTCCAATTTTGGATCCGCCCCTGCTATAAGTAAAATCTTATCTTCAAGCGGCACAGAATGGCTTCCAATTATGATGTACATTCACCCCCTGTCTTATTGATGTGAAAAATAACAACATGACATTTTAATACATCAGTTTTATATTTTTAATTAAAATTATGTTGATTGCAGGAGGAGATGCTGAACAAATTGATGACGGAATATATTCCCAATAAACTAACAACTTTAGAAGATTGGCTTAAACAGAACAATGGTGGAGATGGCTACTTTGTCGGGTCGTCGGTTAGTACAAATCAAACATCTACTTCAACTTAACATTATGTATAACCTTGTATTTCTTCTTATGATACCACAATATTATCAAATCTTACACTAAGCATGCAATTAGAGCAAAAACTGGTCGGTAAAGAATCAGGATATTGTGTCTGAATTCATTGGCATGTCTTATGTATGTTGTTTCAGTAAGCTTTTGCACTATTAAAATTCAGTTCAGCTGTTGGTCAAGTACAAAACAGCTATCATTATCATTCTCAACAAACAGTAACCTGGTCTACTCATTCTATCCTTTTTGCTGAAAATTTTCTCACTTTGTGTTAAACAACAGTCACTCATTCACTTATAATGTATGCAATAGATGTTTATGCTTTAATAGCAATATAAACTTTTCTCTGACTAAAGTTGTGAGTTCGAATCCCGCTCATGACTAGGTGTACTCGATACAACATTATGTGATATTGTTTTTCAGTGACTTGCGGCAGGTCGGTGGTTTTCTCTGGGTACTCCTGTTTTCTCCACCAAAAAAAACCTGACCTCCACGATATAACTGAAATATTGTTGAAGGTGGCCTTTAATACCATAACCTTAACCCTACTTTTCTCTGATTCCTCATGTATATACACCATTTATTTGGAAAGGATCTTTTCAAAAATGATCGTATGGTAGTTGTATCTACGTGAATATTGAGAAATAGAAAGACAAATACGTCTCTTTTGAACAAACCTATTTAAAATTAAAAACAAAAGATGGGATAATGGCTAGAACACTATTATCAACCATGTACCAATTTGTTTCTTATTTCAGTTAACAATGGCCGATATAGCTGTTTACGAAGATTTGACAAGCGTTTTACAGAAAGATACCAACCTGTTAGACAAATATCCCAAGATGACCGCTCATCGACAACGCATAGCTGGGTTACCAAGGATAAAAGAATACCTTGCAAAGCGTCCATGTACCGAATTTTGATTATTAAACTTTCCGAACTTTGAACCTCATTACTACCATTTGTATATATATTTCATCTACATCTACATGTAAAAGCAATATACTTCATCTGACATTTTGTTACATGTACATGTACATATATATTATATATAAAATATAATAATAAAATATAATAGATATCTTGTAATAACATGTTGTTATTAATTATCCAGAGACCCACGTTAGCCGATGATAATTGATTGATATATATTCCATTGATCATCTATGTGTAAGGGGTATTGATTTCTTGAGATTGATTTTGTCTCTCTCTACGATTTTGATATTTGATTTTGGAACTGTCCGACAGTGTGGTATTTTTTGTTGTTAGTTTGGAGTTAATCAATTGTCCTAGTTTCTCTGATGGTTATATATTTTCTAACTGGGTTCCATGTTACACTATTTGATACAGAATGGCAATATTATATTGTTGGTTTAAATAACACAAAGGATTCAGAAATAAGCATAACTATGAACACCAATTTAGAATTTTTTTTAGTAATTGGAATAGAATCTACAATAGTGTAGTAACTGGGATATATATATATCCATAGATCCTGTGATTAGGGGGAGTAACTACTAAACATGAGACATGTACAATGGTGAATCTAAAACTGTTATCAGTAAGTTAAATCCAACACAATTTTTTATAGAATCCAGATATCTATCAACATGATACCTCGGTATTCCACAGAAAAGCCTGTTAAAATTCCAAACCTTTATTTAGTATGTAACTACATGATCAGCACAGTTCGCTAAACATGA
The DNA here is from genome assembly GCA_963680875.1 of Bathymodiolus brooksi. Taxonomy (NCBI): domain Eukaryota; kingdom Metazoa; phylum Mollusca; class Bivalvia; order Mytilida; family Modiolidae; genus Bathymodiolus; species Bathymodiolus brooksi. The sequence continues at coordinate 65,469,725 of OY804575.1, forward strand.
GTAAAGTTTGTTTCTCTATCCGATCCATTGCCTCTCCTTCCCCCCATGGCAGACAAAGCCAATCCCAAATACACTGTCATGATTATTGTTTGTTTGTAATCTTGTTCTCATCATAAAAAATAGCAGAAATACTGCCAATTTGACGTTGATCAGCGTTCAAACACGTGTTATTCAGATACTCTACTGTGACTGAAATGTATAACAGCAAAACACGCGATGTTCCTTTACTTTAATCTATTTCTAAGTGAAATGTTGTATAGTCGCTAATGTTCATTTACATCCACACCCTTTCTTACTAAATGGTTACAACACAAGAGAACTAATAACTGTTCAAAATTTGATAGTTTGAATATTAACATTGAAAAAAGGTTTGTGGAAGCACCACCATGCGCATCTATTTTCAGATATAAAATATAGGCGATAATAAAAATGTATATATCAAATTTGTACGCGTGACGCGTTTCTAGAATAACCTTCATCAGGTACGCTCAAAATCAAAAGATTAGAATAACCTTCATCAGGTACGCTCAAAATCAAAAGATTAGAATAACCCTTCATCATGTACGCTCAAAATCAAAAGATTAGAATAACCTTCATCAGGTACGCTCAAAATCAAAAGATTAGAATAACCCTTCATCATGTACGCTCAAAATCAAAAGATTAGAATAACCTTCATCAGGTACGCTCAAAATCGAAAGATTGAAAAACTAAATAATTTGTGGTCAGTAAGTCTTTGTTATCTGAAAACTATGTACGGACTGGATTGATTGTTGGGATGTTTCCGGTCAACAATTTTGAATGCCCTATTAACCTCTGATTACCTATGTTATGATGTTTCCGGTCAACAATTTTGAATGCCCTATTAACCCCGGAAAACACCTATTAATATATTGTCTCTATGGGTTATAAAGTTGAGAAACTGTATGTTAATGAGTAGAACACTTTTCAAGTGTATTTTAAATTTTTATATTGCCGTTGACCTGTATGGAAGTACTTTACGACAACATATTATAAAAGTACCAAGTATTTATATCGGAGTTGTCTCCTTTTTCACAAAGCAATATCTACTGATGGTTTGGTTCGGTTTATAGTGTTTAACACCACTTTCAGCAATATTTCAGTTATATCATGGTGGTCATTTTTATTGATGGAGGAAACCGTAGTACCCGGATAAAACCACAGACCTGTCGCAAGTCACTGACAAACTTTATCACATAATGTTGTATTGAGTCAATATTTACTGACAAATTACTGTAGATATCATTACATTCTATTATAGCAGTGTGTTTAACGGTATGCATAAAAATAGACAAAATAGATTGCATGGATTACGACTAACTTCAGACATTTCCTATGCAATTTGTACGAGCATGCTGATTAATTATAGTTTGAACAAATAATTCCCATTATTAGCCGAAAACTGACAAAAGAGAAAAAGGAGAATTTTAATTTCCATTTATTCACATTTTTCTCTCGTTTATTTTCATTGGTATATTAATGTTAGACTTTAGATTGTGTTTGTTATATAGACACCAGTAAAGATAGGATGAAGTGATATTTGCAGATTAAAACTTTTAAAATGGACATGAAAGCATCACTATCTCCTTGAAAATTGACATAGATTCAAGAGACAATATATTAATACTGATATGTTTTTTTAATCTGGAGAACTGGTACTAAAGGACTGGGAGCTATAAGGGCCAAAATCGGCCCCACCTCAGATGTCGATAAAATTTTCTCCAAAATATATTCACAATATGTGCTTTTCAGAAATAAATACAGTTACTTAATATGTGTATCTAATTCCTCACAGCGGATCGACAAATTCAGGTAATGAAAAGCAATGAACGTCATTTTGTTCATTATACAGAACATACGTATCATTGTATTATAATGCATATCATTAAAAAAACAAAAACAAAGCATAATAAAACTCAATAAACACAGCATAAATTTGACATAATATGCAATGTGGATTGATTTCAGGAATAAAAACATGTTCCGAAACTGTATTATGAAATTAAAGTGAACGAATAGTAATGTCACAACGTCACCCATTTTCGACGGTTTGTTTCACGTGATAAAATTTCTCATTATTTTGATTTTGATTATTTTGATTTTAATTTGTCAGAGGTTATATTGTTGAACCTAGGGGCTCAGTGTACGGTGTGTGAGTTTTGGTTAACAAACTCAGTCTATATAACTTGGTAGTAGTTTACACCATTGGTAGCATGGCTGGTCTAAGGCACTGGTTTTATCCAAAGGATAACAGTTTATTATGACAACAATTATATAGGTTCTTAGACAAAGCAATTTATTATTCGAGTGTAATAATATTCAAGTAAAGTACAACAATAATATAACTTCCCCGTGAGCGATAATAACAAATATGAGGTCCCCCCTATGGAATGGTCGGTCGTCGTAAAGTCGTAGTAAAATCGTAGTAAAACACATCTAGGTCAAGTCGAAAGTGTAAATAAAATGAAAACGTACTGGTAATGTACGGATATCCTGGTTACGGATTTAACGTCTCTTGGTTTAAACTGGTCGTTCTATGGTGTCGATAGTAGTTGCTGTCTGGTATGTTCGCTGTCGTCTGTGGTTGTTGGGGGGTCGCTCCTGTGGCGTGCAGACGATGACCTTTTATATCTACGCAGACTCCACACTTTTGGCTGTGGCGTGAATCGTTGTCGTTGATTGGTCCGTTCTTACGGAGGTTCCCACGGTAATTATATCCGTTAACAGGGCCGCAAACGGGCCACATAAAGTGTGAGATAACACACATGCGCATTAAATTACACACAGGATACACATGGCGGAAAGTATAAACATAGTTTGTCATGTCAAGATGAAAGGGAAAAACGGGCTTAATAAAGCTTACTCTTATAGAAACCAAGCCCAAGTACAATATATAAACCTAGCATGAATCAATGAAAAAGGTAAGAGAATGTGACAAAGGTTTATAAGGAGAACAAAACATTGGGAAGTTGTCGTAGGCCCCCCTTTTGGTCAAACAATGAGAACGAACTCTGTCCTAACTACATATTTCCCATATAATATAACAACAATTTACATACAATAAATATTCGCGATCACGATGCCTGAAACAAGAATAGTGTTCATTCATTCACATCACAGTCGCGACAATTACTCAAGACACCGGAATACGGCACGGTATCAACAACAAGAACAAAGTGAAAATGTGCCAGAGTAACAAGAATAAATAAATAAGTGTCATATATGCATACATACAAACAATATTATCTCCTATGCCTTACACCCTATTCGTTACATCACCCCCCACCCAGGGAAAAAGAGTTCGTCCTCGAACTAAAAATAAAGGACACCTATTCATAGCAAACCTACCTAACATACCCTACAAAAAAAAACCTACTCCTCGGTGGTTGAATCAGCAGTCCAGATGTCCAGTTAATAGATTGTCCCGTCCGGCAGGTAACATCTTTCCTCCTTAATAATGGTTCTAACACCAACAGGGGTCAAGTGCCTCTGGTATTGAGATTTGTGGTTCCTTTTGCAAAGGTTTGCTTTCTCCTGAAGGGTACTGGCTAGAGGGTGATCCATGTAGGCGGAGGGTGCTCCAGCAAAGAACCACCTTGGATCATGGCACATGTGATTATTGCTCTTATCCCTCGGATCAACCTCTATGCTTCTTGGATTCCATGATCCTCTGGATATGGTATTGGTACAGTCTATGACATTGGTGAATGACTGTGATGGGATGACCCTGGTAGTAGGTCTTCCCCTAACAGATAAGTCTAAGGGTTCATCCTGGAATGCTCCCTCGTTACTGATGGACTTACTTCTAAAGTCCATTGGTGTGTTGATTGGATTGCTGGTGATCGGTACACTGGTCTGACAGGGGGTTCCACTGGTTATTTCCGCTCTGGATGCTGGTCTACTAGTAAGATTGAGCGCTTGTGCACAGTCACTGGTCTGGCTTGTGGTTCCTGTGGCCATCGCCGCACTGGTCACTGGTGTACTGGCTTGCCTGCTGGAGAGGTCGAGCACTGGTACGCTGGTCTGTCCAGTGTTTCCACTGGATACTAGTGTACCACTGAGACTGCTGGTGGCACTGATCTCTGGTGTTCCGGTCTGGCTGTCGGCTCCTTCTGACAGGGGTGAAATGATGGTGACACTGGCTGGAACTGGTTCCTCTGATTCATCAGAATAAGTACCTTCCGGTGATGTCACCGGAGATAAATATCTGGAGAACAACTGGTCTGAGGGGACGACTGCTTCAGGGGGAGGACTAGCTACAATTCCCATCAGAACCCTCATTGGTGATGGTGTACGGGGTTCGACCCCCAGCAGGTCAGCAAAATCCGGCATGCTGGCGTCTAACTCCCGCATCAGCTGCCTGCAGCTATCATCAATAATGGGAACCTGCACCACTGACTCTACCTGGCCTCTGGTATAGCTTGGCGTAGCCATGGGCTCTAAGTCCAGGTATTTCTGGTGGATCAGCTCGTGTTTCCTAACACGGTATGCATCTGTAGCTGGCTGGCTGTAGTGGCACCACCTACACTGGACCCTCTCAGTTGGATGTGTCCTCCTGATGTGTCTCCCAAGTTGATCTTTTCTTGGAAACCTCTTCCCACAATCCTCACATTGGTGGGGGTAGACATATCGGTTCATTTCTGAAAAATACCAATGGTAAAGGAAAATTTAGTTTCCTTGTTTATTACACACAAATTAAAAAATATATAAATCAGATGCCATCTGGAAAACAACTGCTCATATTTTCATGGTTCCCATATCTAAATAATCATGGTCATTTATAGAATACAATTCCACTTCCTTATGCTGCATATAATTTGATTATCATAATGCATAATCAACACTGCATAGACATTTGTCATGAGCCAACATGACCATTGGGGAAATCAAAACCTCTTGCTTTTTTCCCCCTTAGCATTAACAGGTACATCTACTAAGCAATAAACTATTATGTCACTGGTAACATGACCACAAATAGATGTTCTGGTTCAACTTCATAAACCAGATAAAATAAACCTTCACTGCTACCATAACAAGGTACGTGTATCTCTGGTAGTTTGGCATCAAAATACACATCATATTTTGATGCACAACACTTTCTCAGTAAATATAACACAATAAATATGATGGATTAAGATACACATCTAAATCCATATAAAATTATATCATTCTATAATTAAATATATAGTCCTGTCTGTCCTATTTTCATGTCAATTATGTCTATTTCTTATTCTGGGCGCCTCTGGTATTGAGGGCAGGTTCCCCAGGGGGTTGGTACCACCTTTTCATGTTCCCATGGTATGGTTTTAGCCTATTTACATGGATGATTTTAGATTTACTTCTTGGACCTTCCTGTATTTGGTATAAGACATTTGACAAGACACCAGTAACAGTAAATGGTCCACACCATTTCATCTGAAATTTTGGAGAACGTCTCTTAAATTTTCTGTTATCTTGTAACAAAACTCCATCTCCAGTTTTAAAACTGGGGAATGTACATGAAATGTCATAACGTCTTTTCTGACGTTCTGCTGAATTCATCAGTCTATCCCTGACAACTTCATGGACTTTTTCTATACGGTTAATAAAATCTTCTACATAGTCTGGTAATGACTTTGGTTCTTGGTCGGTATGCTTGCCAAAAACAAGATCAATAGGAAGTGTAACTTCCCTACCCATCATCATAAAACATGGTGTTTCACCCATGGTATCATGTACAGAAGATCTATACGCCATCATTAAATAGGGTAAATAAAGATCCCAGTCTTTTTGGTTCTTAGAAACAAATTTACTAATCATATCTTCTATTGTTCTGTTAAGTCTTTCAACAAGACCTGAACTTTGGGGGTGGTATGGACTGTTCCTGGTTTTACTTATGTGTAACCTTTTACACATCTCAGTAAATATGTTTGATGTAAACTGTGCTCCTTGGTCAGTGTGTATTTGGAGGGGTAGACCATAACGACAAATAAATTCTGTCAACAATTTATCTGCTACAGTAGTAGCCTCAATATCAGGTAGACTGTATGCCTCAGCAAACCTGGTGAAATAGTCAGTCACAACAAGAATGTACTTGTTTCCCTTATAGGTTTGGGATACTGGACCCAAGATGTCTAAAGATATTCTTTCTAGTGGTTCTCCCACAACGTAGGTTTTCATTTTACCCCTGGTACGATGGTTTGGCTGATTCCTAATCTGACATTCCTTGCAACGTTTACACCATCTTTCAACAAACATTGTATAACTTGCCCAATAGAATCTATGTTTAACTCTGGCCAAGGTGCGCTTAAAACCTAGGTGCCCTGCCAATTGGTCAATATGCAAAAGTTCCAAAACTTGGTTTCTATACAAATTAGGTAAAATATACTGCATGGTGACCTCATTGGTGGTGGTATTGGTCCATTTTCTATAAAGTACACCTTCCACAACTACAAGTCTGTCCCACTGGCCCCAGTAAGTTTTATGCACTTTACTTAAGTGAGAAATATCTGCCCATGCTGGTTTCTGCTTTGATTGCAACCATTCATGTACTATCCTTAAAACAGGGTCATTCAACTGGTCTTCTCGTAGTTCATTTGTGGTTTTGCTTTCAACCCAATTGGTTGATAGGTCACTGTCTTCAGTATCATCATTTCCTGCTTTACCAATATATCTGGTTGCAGGGGAGTCTATTAAGCGTATCTCATTTTCGTCTCTCTTATCACAATGAGTACAGTCACCACATGGTCTCCTGGACAAACCGTCTGCATTGCCATGTTTTAGTCCTGCCCTATGTTTTATGTTGAAATTGTATGTTCCTAACACTTCTAACCACCGTGCGAGTTGTCCCTCTGGGTTTTTGAAGTTAAGAAGCCAGGTAAGGGCTCCATGGTCAGTTCTAACTTGAAAGGGTACCCCATATAAATAGTGGTGAAAATGTCTAACTGCCTGGACGATGGCTAAGAGTTCACGCCTGGTCACACAATATTGGCGTTGTTGTTTAGACAGTGATTTGCTATAGTAAGCAATTACATGCTCCCTTCCATCATCACCAATCTGGGAAAGAACAGCTCCTGTTCCTGTACCACTGGCATCAGTGTCTAAAATAAACTCTTTTTCTAGACATGGGTATATTAAAATTGGACTTGAGGTCAAAGCATGTTTTAATATATTAAAGGAATCTTCACATTCCTGTGTCCATTTAAAAATGACATTTTTCTCTGTTAGTCTGTGTAGGGGTCTAGCAATTTTAGAAAAGTCTTTGATAAATCTTCTATAATAACTGCAGGTTCCTAACCAACTTCTCACCCCTTTAACATTGGTAGGAGTGGGCCAGGTTTCTATCGCATCAAGCTTTGATGGATCAGGTAATATTCCTTCAGTGGTTACAACATGACCCAAGAAGGTTACTTTGGTCTGGAACAAGAAACATTTCTTGGGAGCTATTTTTAATCCTGCATCTCTCATACGACCAAATACACTTTGGAGCCTGGTAACATGCTCCTCAAAAGTTCTAGAGAACACAATTATGTCATCTAGGTAGATTATGCATGTCTCCCACTGAAGACCTGCAAGAGCATACTCCATGAGGCGCTCAAACGTAGCACCGGCACATGATAAACCAAAAGGCATCCTGTTAAACTGAAAGAGACCCCTTGAAGTAACAAAAGCAGTTTTAGGTGCATCCTGTGGGTCGACCGAACATTGGTAATAACCACTGACCAAATCTAAAGTGCTGAACCAAGAATTTCCTCTTAAGGCGTAAAGGGAATCGTCAATGCGGGGCAAAGGGTATGAATCTTTCACCGTAACTTGATTTAGCTTTCGATAATCGATGCAAAGACGAATAGAGTTGTCTTTCTTTCTTACCACAACTATTGGGCTTGCCCATGGAGAGTGACTGGGGACTATAACATTGTTGTCCAACATTTTATCTATCTCATCTTCCACCTCTTTTCTTTGAGCTAATGGTATTCGCCTGGGCGCTTGCTTTATAGCTGCTGCATTCCCTGTATTTATTTTATGTTGTATTACATGGGTAATGCCAATGTCATATTTAGACTGGGAGAAGACATCTTTGTTCTGCATCAATAAATCAAGCACACGCTTATGTTCATCAGGTGTTAAATTGGCTTTACACCTTTCCATGGTTTCATTGAAAACTGAAATTTCAGGATGTTGGGTACTCAAAGGAAATTTGTTGATTATATTTCGGTCAGGGATGGTTTCTGCCATTGCTGCAAACGTATTTTTATAAATGGTCTGAGGTTGATCAGTAACATTGATCATTCTCAATGGTAGTCCTTCTGCATTGGTAACACACAAGGTTTTTGCAATTAGCAGGCCTTTGGTTTGAAGAGCTTCCGCTGTGGAATCAATAACTACATTGGTTCCAACTGGTAATGTTTTGATGGGGTTTTCTTTTATGATCATCTCACTCAAGGCAGGTATGGTCACCTTTTGGCTAAGGGAGATTCTGAACAAACTTGGTACTTGACTTTCCAAGATACACCCAATGGTTTGGTCATTCAAACATACAGAATGATTCGGTATGTTTATTACACATTTATTTTTGATCATAAAATCATATCCTAAAACAGCTGGTATTTCAACATCTGCAACCAACATTCCTTGGTAAACGATTTGGTTATCTATCTGTAAGGGTACCTTAACTATGCCTAAAGGGACAACTCGACTTCCATCTGCCATACGTAAATGTGTATGGTATGGTAATAATTGGTTTTTCAATCGATCTGGTAATTGGTCAAACACAGTGGTGTGTAAAACACTCATGGTAGAGCCTGTGTCTATTAAACAATGTACCTCTGTATTATGAATTTTGGCATTTACAAATAATCCATCATTTTTATTTCCTTTCATTTGAGATAAAGTGGGTCTATTAATTTTATTTGTATTCTCAGCTGAAAGTTGACCCACACTGTCAGCTTCTAATAGTTTCCCTGGTTTGAGTTGTATGAAGAGTTATGTCCCTTTCTGACATTAGTTTCTTCACCATGTCTTATTTGGTCTAGGGTGTTACTTTGGTCCCTTTTCCTTTTGTAACAATCCCGGATCAAATGTCCCTTCTTATGACAGTACGAGCAGGTTTTAGTTTTAGAGGGTGGTACTTGTGGTAATTTGGTAGTTTCTGTGTCACTATCCACTTTTTGGTATCTTAGAAAAGGTTTCTTTCTGCCATTGTGAAAAGCTTCATATTTCAGCCCAAGATGCAAAGCTTCATCAATGGTATCTCGATTACCCTGGCAAATTGCCCATTCTAGGTCTTGGTCATTTAAGGCGTCTCTAAAACTCCTATAGGCCAGACTGTCTCTTACTTCTACCGGAGCATTTGGATATGCCAGCCTCACAAGTCGTTTAATATCTTGGGCTAGTTCAGGTAGGGTCTCACCCTTTTTCTAATTCTAGCATCAATTTGAGACCTGTATAGTTCTGTCTGGTTTTCTGATGCAAACCGCTTGGTCAAAATATGTATAAGTTCTTCAAAATGAGGGATGTTATTGGTATCTATCTCTCCTATAGTGGATAAAGCTGAATCTTGCATGCAAGAAATTAATTTTAAGGCTTTTATTTCATCAGTCCATTGATTTAATTTCGAAACAGTTTCGAAATGGACTTGGTAGTCTGTCCAACTAGACTTTCCATCATAGTTATTTGGTTTGGTAAAACCAATATTCATGTTACTTGGTTTTGGTTTCATGGTATATGTACTGGTATTTGTACATTTAGACAGCACCGGCAGATCTATTTTATCAGACCCAGTGGTTACTGCATTATTTTGCTCAAGACAAGGACGAATTGTTTGAACAGCAACTGCTGGTACACATACTGGTCTGAAGCTATTACATGAATGCGTGGTAGGTAAATTCATTGGTGTGCTAGACTGTACACAGCATACAGGTGATGCAGGTGTTGCATGCATATGCATGTATTGATTAATGCCACCAGGTTGAGGGTTAGGTTGAGGGTTGTCATTGGTTGGAGACTGATGGTTAGATCTTATGATCCTATTTTCTGCCAACAAAGTTTCCATGTGTTTAAATGTGGGCATCTGGTTCACCAAATTGTCTAGTTCTCTTATATCTCCCTCATTGTTGCTGACCTTTCTATCACAATACTCCATATAACTATCAAGTCTGTGGTTAAATTGATCCATCTGGTTGTCTAACTTTTGACTCAAATGGTCTAAGCGTGCCTCAAAATTTGACAGAGTCCTGTTTGTGTTTTCCAATTGCCTGCACAATAATTCAAGTTTAGTTGACTGACAGTTATCAGACTGTGGTGTTCTTAATGAACTGTCCCCCTGACCCTGGGCTTTTGATGGTGACAACCTCTCAAGTGTGGTTGCTCGAGAGTCACCAGGACTGTGAATTTCTAACTCTGACTCATTGAAACTGTGGTTATCCATTTTAACTTATTGTTTAGATAAAAATATTTGTTGTACAATAAAAAAATAAGTTTACAAGTGTTTAAAAATGTTAAAAAAATGGGTATAAAAACGTGATCCCACCGCCAGACACAAAATGTTGAACCTAGGGGCTCAGTGTACGGTGTGTGAGTTTTGGTTAACAAACTCAGTCTATATAACTTGGTAGTAGTTTACACCATTGGTAGGAAGGACAAACGTAGTCGTCGATAGCGTTATTATTTTCTGTCGGAGTAGAAAAACCCGAATTTTCACCTTTTTCATTTCATTAGAAAAACACCTAAAATTTATTATTTCGTGATAAAAAACATATCAGATAAAACTTGAAAACTAGATCTTCATTCATTTGGTAGTTATAAGCATTAAAAATATGATTGGGTACTACTACTGAACGTCCAAAGTGAAGTCGTTTCGAGAAAATCGGACGCCATCTTGATTTATGTGTCAACGAACAGCCCATTTTCAAAAATAATTCCGGGAGCTATCCCTGGACCAATATTCTTCATGCATGGCTTAAAATTTGCAGAAAGTCTTCAATTTTACCAATCCGACTGTTAAGAATTTTTTAAAAGTCAAAATCGTAACGTAAAATATAAAAGTTTACAAAACAGTGTTTTAAACTCGCTTACCGCTTTTCCGCAAAAAGTTAACAGTCAGATATCAATAATCTGGACCTTCCTCTAAAGATATGTCGCCAAGGTTTCAATGGATAAGCAGTAATAGCTCCCGGAAATCATTGGATGTTCGGTCCATATTTTCTGACTTTGCAATCAGAGTTGAGCGGGAAGAGTTATCGGACGTTGTGTGGCGCATGACCGGGATGTATGTCTTCCGCCATCTTGGCCAGGACAATTTCAGAGTTGTACCAAAGAAAAATGGAATTTACCGACGTATTGTTCTACCAATTGATACAATAATTATCTAGCATTGATGTATTCAGACCACGGAGGTCAATCATGCACGGTAAGTAACAAAACTTCTTCTAAAATATAGTTTTATTCTCAAAAGAAATATCGTTTTCAACCGGATCAAATGGGGGTTAATTTTGAAAACAAAAGATGCACAAAAAACGCACAGAAACTTTACACGAACTGAATAAATATATATCTTTGCTTCGATAAATGAAAAAGAGATGGGATTTAATTCACGATTTTATTATTTTACTCGAAAAATGGCGAAAACGGCAAGCATCAATATAAAGTTGTCAAATTCTCCCAATCTATAAATAACTTTATCCAAGCAGAGCTTTGGTGACGTAATCATGCCTGTTCGGAAATTATCGGGATTTATTAATACATCTATATGAAGGAGTTGTTCCGGTATTCTTTGATATTTTTAGAAAAGGGGGGATCTTTTGTGAAATGTTCAAGATTTTTTATATATTTTGGTTTTAAATGAAATTTGTCTACATGAAAACTTTTTATGCATTTCTCATTAAGTTCCTAGTGTATATTGTAGCAATACATAGGACAATTGTTTTTAAATAGTAACATGAATTTCCATGCAACATTTTTGAAACAATTTATTTAAATTGTTATAAAACATAATTATTATGTTTCAGTGCTATTAGGGAAGCTTTATGAAATATATGCTTAATGCATACATTACAGTATGTGAATGTATTAACATTCTGGCTATATACAATGTAATCAGTGGCAGTGCATGTGATATGCTAAGTTTAATTAATTACATTTTTTTCATTACACCATTACTGTGTGCAAACTTGTTTGGTATGACAGAACATTTATGATGCATGCAGCAAACATTTCTGGAATAATGCTATTTTTCATATAGAATCTATTTGCCACCTAGCATATATGCATAAAGATAATTTTTAGTCGAAGAGTGCATTGTATTCCCAGTCTGCAGGGTGACGTCGAACCAACGTCGGTAAAAGGTCGTAATGGTCGGCTGTAGGTCGGCGTCGGCTTTACGACGTTGAACCAACGTAGGATTAGTGTAGGCAAAGCGACAGTCGAGTTTCCGTTCTTCAGCCGACGTTGGGCTAGATATGGCATAACGACGGTCGGGTTCTCGGTTCCTCGCCAACGTCGAGTTAGATTTGACAGACCAACGGTTGGGTTCTCGTCTTTTCACCAACGTTGGGTTAACTTTGACAAAACGACGGTCGGCATTAGGTTATTTGCCGACGCTTGGTTTGAATATTTGACGTATGATTGTTTATATCTTAATTCTAGATTTAAAACCCGTATTTAAAACACACACACACACAAAACAATGATTGTAAATGCACGGCCGTAGGCCGGGTCTGAATAAAGTGAGGCAAAAGGGGTGAATTTAGACAAATTTTGAAGAAAAAAAAAGATTTTATTTGCTTTCAAAAGGTTACACTTGCCGTTTCAAAAGTGAGGCATTTGCCTCATTTGCCTCCATTGCGTTACGGCCATGAAATGAAATCTAGTACGTGGGGATTTCATTTATCATCATTAACAACATCCATACTGATTCCTGTGGTTTTCCCGCGCGACCAATTAAACGCATACGCCATTTTCATTTTGAGATTCGCGGCTAGCAGAAACTCGTGTAAGTTATCTCTTAATTTTATTTATGCTTTAAGTCATACGTGTAACTGATTTATATGGAATTTTGTTAGCAACGATTTATTAAGACTACTTTTTTTAAAAAAAAGGCTGAGTAAGATTTTTATATAACCAAAATGGCTTTTGATTTATTTAGCTTGTGGTGATCCAGCTATTTTAAATATAGGAGTGATGATAGATCCTGCAAGTAGTGACTGAAAAAAATGGGTTAATTATAGCCTAATTTTGTCAAAATTTAAGTAATATATTAAGAAAGGCGAAGTTAATTTGCAACACTTCCCCCTTCTGAATAAAACTTTAAATAGAAGTTTAAATCGAGAGTTTTTATAAAACTTTTAGGGATATTTTGAATTTGATACGTTATTTTTCAAATTTGTTTATGAAATTGAAATTATTCAGAGAGCAATTATGCAGTTACAATTTACTAAAATATAAATCTGGTGGGTCACATTCTTCAAAGTTTATTGCTATATAAATGTAACGGTCTCAAAGGTCAAACATGAAATTTAATGCTAGTTTTATTGCGTGTGTGTAATGATCAAGACAGTTTAGCTGATAGAATATATTGTTTAATACTAAGGGAAGAGGTCAGATACATAAAAGGTTGCCATAATAGCAACCATATTTATGAAGGAATCTCGGGGAATTAATGCAATTTAATATTTAAGAGGTCAATTGGATGCTGTCTAAGCATTTATATTATAGTCAATGTGTATGTCGTGTATATATTTGTATGTGTAACTATGTAAATAAGACACAAACTATGACAGGTGTTTGTGAGCACCTGTGACAACTATAAGACAAATGCAGCACTAAAGTGAAATAGTAGATGCGGTATTACATTACAACTTATTACTTTATCCCAAAACGAACAGATGTTGATCTTGCTTTACACGAAATCCCCAGAAGTTGTGTATCAAATATAAAATATACTTGTGGGAATATTTTAAAGTGATTAATGATTACTCATGTAAAGGTAATTCGTGGTAAACGGTTTAAAAGTATTGGCCATGTAGTGAGGCTGCACACATAATAGTTATGATATTTTAACTCAAATTTATTTTTATTCCCGTAGATGAATGTCTTATAATTTATAATAAGCGACAAAATACAAATTATTCGTTTTGACCTGTCACTATTAAGGTCAGTTGCATACAGAGAAAGCGACTTCAAATTATTTGCTTGCAAGGAATAAATCGATGGTAATTTTCGTTCTCAAAAGGCGAAAAGTGATACGATAAGCTGCTTAATGTGAAATAGTTACCTTTATTTCATCATTGTAAAGCTATTTACCAATTTCCAAAACATTTATTTTTTTTGGGTCAAAATCGTAGCTAATGCCTCTTTCATTTTATTTGAACATGCAATGTCATTGAACATTTTTAGAAAACAAATCAGAACAAATTTGTATCAATACTGCAACTGTATCTTTTTAAATCATTTTCTGATAATATCCTAGTAACAATTATGGTACTTTGTAGATAAGCTATTTGGGTAGAATTGGTGGAGACAATGTAAGAGATTGTGGGAGACGGATTCTGAACGCCCTGATGACCACAGATGTTGCCATCACCCTGAACTGGAAAGGGGTTAAAAAATCATTCGAGGCACTAAGTGTATGCAGCATCGTAAAAGGTAAAAATAATTCCCTAACCAGTTTGTTACTTTTTGAATCTTTACACCTTTACAAAACATGCAAGGTCGACTTGATCAGCGTGGAGACAATAGCTAGAAGTGTCAAAAATCTAATAAAACCTGCGCTATTTAAAGAATGTTTTCGTCAATGGAAGCCTTGCTGATTTAAAAACTAAATCTGTTTGAATTTGCTTTCCAAGAGCAGTGTTCAAAGTTAAAAATCCCTAACCTCTTTTTTTTAAATCATGTTTCATTTCATTTTACATTAATTTATCGAGTTTAACCATCGCTAGTTTAACAGATACATTTGATATCTTTTCTAAATCCTATTTTCTTATTTTACAGCTGCAGTACGAAAGAACAACACGACTAAAAACGAAACGGATGACAGAATTGAAGGTGTAATAAAAAAACTGGCTGAAACGGCGGCCGGAAGGCAAGAACATGTAAATAAAAATGCATAACTGTGCTTTCTTCTCATTTAATGGCACATTAATTATAAAGGGTTTCCGAATTGATATTAACAATTTATGATTTGATTTGATTTTTGGTGTTTTAACGCCACTTTCAACAATATTTCAGCTATATCATGGCGACCAAATTTAGTGGTGGAGGAAGCCGGAGTACCCAGAGAGAACCACCGACCATGGGCAAGCAACTGGTAAACTTTATCACTTGCGGCTGCGAGTCGAGTGCACCCTTTTTGTAATTTACAAAGCCGGGCGCGAACCTACTCCGTATTGGTGATAGGCTTGTATGAGTTGTTAGATCCAACGACCTAACTCATTGAGCCACCCGGGTCCCCTAGTAATAATTTAACGTTTATAAATGAGTAAAAGGAGTATTAACCTCCTAAAAAGATTAAGTAAGACAAACGACATCAAAATTGTTCTAATTTTTGGAGTAAAGTGACGGCAGTGTACCGTTATTCAATAAGTATTGAACAAGCTAAGTACTACACGAATCAGAAAGGCATACAAGACTAATACACCCTAACGTTTGTGTGTACACTAAATGTTACAAATAAGGTGATGGTTTGTTTTGTGGTTATACAAGAAAGATGTTGGATTATACTGATTTGACGTCGGCCCAACGATCAAACATACCGTCGGGGCAGACGTGTTGTCGACCAATGCACAGTATTTGAACGTTGGATATTGGTCGGGAAACCATTGGAAATAAGACATTGCAACGTCGGGCCAACGTCGAGCCAATTAGTCGCGCCAACGTCGACCCGATGAGCAAAATGACGACGGGCCAACGTTGGCATTCGACGTCAAACCAACGTCAGAGACGACCGTTAACCGACGTTGGACCAACGTCACTTTGCGGACTGGGTTAAAGCTTTTTTCATTTGTACATGTATGATAAACTATTTCTGGAAAAGATCAATTATTTTTAGCTCTTTATTTTTATTCTGTATAACATATTTTAAATGTTTATTTTTATTTTACAGGTGTGATCCACAGGGGCTAGGTGCATCCGAAAAAAAAAATAAAAAAAATACTATATAGTATTATATAGTATTTTTTTTTTTTTTTTTTTTTCTTCGGACGCACCTAGCCCCTGTGGTGTGATCGTGGCATCTCAGTAGATCATTAAGAGTTTTAAATCATTAAAATGACACTTCTGAAAGTTGATGCTGTTGATTATGATTCAGTTAATCAAATATGCATAGGATATGCATAGGATCACAAAACACACAATTTAAAGAAATCACAAAGATTTCATTTGGAATAAGTTGGTCATGAACTGGGACACAGCACTATTTGTAGTCGTCAAATGTAAAATTATAGTATATAAAGGAAAAGAGAGTGACATTGAGGACTGTTATGAATTAAGATTATAAATAATAGTAGAAGATAACAGTTTATTGATTTGTGACAATAAAAATGATAACTTTGAAAATTTGGGACTTTCTAATCGCATGAACTGTTAAATCAGCTAAAATTGTCAAATTTGAGGTTTTTCCCAGACAAAAAAATGAAAATCATGTATAACATGTGCTAATTAAATGTTTAAAAGATAAAATAACTTCAAGGCTGGCTTATAAATTGTACAGAGAACATATCTGATAATCCAAATAAGATTTTTCATGGAATATGGGGCCATAATTGAAATATTATTTTTACTAAATTTCCAGGTAGAGGGCTAATGAACCAGGACATAGTTCATACCAGTGTCAGAATTGGGGTTGCTGATAGTTTTCTCCTTGTAGTATACAGTTATAGGATCAAAATAATACCAAACACTTGAACATTTAATATTATAATATTCGACAATTATTGAAATTGTATCAATTTCGGGAATTATCTGAAATTTTTATTGAACAAAGAAAATTGACCTTTTCAATGGAACAAATGGCAGTTTTTACACAAACTGTAATAATAACTTCATTGATGTATGGATATTGAGGTTGTTTACCATAAAAATATCAATTTGAACATACAAAATATAATTAATTCCCTAAAATAACTTATTTTTACACTTTACGGAGCTCAAAATATTAATCTGCGGAGTTTATAATTCTGGCGCTACAGACTTTGAGAATTTGTTTTGCTGATAAATATAGGTGTTCCCTGTTAGAGGGTTCTTTTCCCTACCAAAATCAGTATTCAGAAAAATTCTAGTACTTTTTTCAGATTTTTTATGACCAAAAACTTGATTTTTCGAATAAAATTTGACGTTAAAATTATGGAGGCCTGCGCAAAGGAAATAATATTAAAAAAATATATATATTAGCCCGGAGATCCATTGTATCGCGGTAGTTAACACTTTAACGTTAATAAATAAAAAAGAAGACTTACCTGTTTATGTTTGTTTATCCCACATGTTCTCCATTATTTTAACTTCATTTCCATGTAACAATGTCCAATTTCTTCAAAAGAATTCCGTATGAAATTTCCAAATTAAGACACCATCGTTTTCTAGGTCGTTCTCAGAGGATTCCCATTATATCGCGGTAGTCGTAAAATGTTAATGTATGGTGCACACTTGGTGTCTTTAATGTTCAAAAACGATGTTTTCAACTCCATATATGTCCATTCAATAAATAAATTAATTAATTGTCAAAACAAGTTCAAATTTAACTGATAACAGGAACAAAAATGGAACTTCAACTATTTACATGATTTTTGTCTTCTTGAGAGTTATTCAGAAGAACAGTGTGGGCACTTAAACACACTGTTCCGCCTCAAAACGGTGACTTCTGTACAGTAAGCGAGGTGGGTCCAGTGACCACAAATGCTACATTCTCCCCATTTGACAAAAACAACCCCTTCAACATCCTTTAACTCAATAGGTTGCCATTTATTACACACACAACAGACATCTTCATCATCTGTCAACTCTACATCACTAAATAGTTGTGAATCCTCTGATGATAATTCAATTGGACCCCCTTTGTTATTTAATCCTGATGTGCTTGGTTGAGGTTCTTGCATTTTCCCCTCTATTTCCTTTCCTTTATGTTTATTTGTTGCTTTCTTGGTAACAGTTTGCTGTGTTTTCTGCTTGGTAACTTTTGGCTGTGTTTTCTTCTTAGGATTCTTTGTTGACATAGGTGTAGTAAGCTTAAGTTTAGATTTCTTAGCAGATGACTGTAAAATATCCAGGTTAGATTTTTTTTGGAGATCTCCGGCAAGGTATGGCGGTATAAATTTACGCTTAGGCTTTTTTACTACAAATGCTATAGTTCTGGTCCCAAAGAAATTAATTTCACCAGCTTGCTGTTCTTTATCTTGGTTATTCTCAACCTCTTCTGTGTGTGTGACATTTTCATCTTGGTTATTCTCAGCCTCTTCTGTGTGTGTGTCATTTTCATCCTCTTGAACATCAGTATAAATAATGGAAGGTGCAGTTTGATCATTCGTGATAACTTTGTTGTTAAAAGGAAATATGCCGGTCTTACGAAATGATGATATCAGATTTTCTGGTGACATAGCTTTTATGTAGGGTTTATATGTGAGAGCTGCAACTTGGTATTTGGTAATGCTCATGCCAGGATTCTTCTGCATAAATGTGGAACATTCCCTGTTATGTATATTTTTCAAAGACCCAAATATGCCAACGTCAAGTGGCTGTGTTAGATGGCTACTGTGATGAGGTAGAACAAACAGAAGAACTTTGTGCTTCTTTGCCCAATCAGTTAAGGTGATACTAATGTGGGAACGATGTCCATCATAAAGTATTAATGTGGGTTGCTGATCATTTCTATCTGTGATACCAGCATGGTTTGCAAAGTGTTTGGTTATATAATTCTGAAAAATAGCAGTGTTGGACCATCCTGTAACGGACATTTCACCATCAGATCCTGGTGCAGCATCATTTAAAAATGCGTCATTCCACCGCTTACCTGGAAAAATGTAGTAAGGAGGAATATGATTTCCTGTGGCGTTCCCTCCAGCAATTATTGTAACTGTTGCAGATCTAAAAGAAGTAATGGCTTGTGGCTTAGACTCTTTATTACAAACAACTTTGGGTGGTGAATGTTCAGTTGCAATACCAGTCTCATCTACGTTAAAAATTCTGCTTGGTTTGTTTCTCAAGTTGTGTTTTGTTAACAAAGATGATAATTCTTTGAAATATTTGTTTAGATTTTCCTGAGATGCAGCTTTGGCCCTCGACATAGAAATTTTTTGCGGTTTTACCAATTTCAACTCTGGCCATCTTTTCAACATGCCATAGAACCAATTATTACTTAATTGTAACGACTCACCAGACCTCAAGTTTTCCCCCAGAGCCTGTGCATAATCTCTTCCCACAAGTTGTATCTTTGCCTTACTATACCCATAACCAATGCGTGCCATGTATGCCATATGGTTTACAAAATCTTTCTCTTCATCTTTAGTAAAAATGGTATCCTGGCCAACTTTTGCTTCTATATCAACGTTACCCCTTGTTCTGTCCCTCAATGTTGACTCTGGAACATTGTATTGTCTTGCTGCACGATAAACAGACATTCCTTTAACTATTGCCTCATGAGCCCGCTGCAAATTGGCCCTGTCATACTGTAACCTTTTCTTTTTAACATCTGGATTCTGAAAATAGAGAAGAAAATATATTGCTTTAAGTTTTCAGCATTGTTCATTCCTTAGAGATTTTAACAGTTGCAGTAATTCAATCAGTAAATATGGTCCCTACTGTATTTTTTTTCCCAGATTATTGATAACATATTTTATGTTCACAGGTCTAAATCCATATATATAATTATTAACAAACAGATTCATAGGCAAACTTGCCATAAAAGTTGGTGCAAACACACTATTTTAACTCAATTTTAGACAAAAATTTGTTATTTCGTATTTTTGTCCTTAATTGCTTTCCATAGTTTTTTCCCGCCGTAATATGGGAGTTTCCCCGTCACGTGACTTTTACAAGCCTCATGTTGAACGTAAACAACCAGACGACAATTTCCACTTTGCTTCGTGGGGGAAAATACGATTTATACAAAAATTTATCAACATTTTGGAAACATGGGGTAGCAGGTGCTTGGTAAAAATGCTAAATCACATGAATTTCATGAATAACAGTGTTTACTTACCAGTAGTTGTGACATTTTCACAAAAGTTGGTGTGTTGAACTGCAACGTGACTTCGGTGTTTTACTTCCAAAATTAGACTGTCGCTCGTGCCCTCGCTCGTGCGTCAATTTGGAATAAATAAATACCGCGATATAATGGAACCCGCGATACAATGAGATACTAGTAATTGAATAAATGATATTCTTGATATTTTTACCTAGAGACTGGGCACTTTGTGGACAGTGCTACAAGTTTCAGCCTTGCAAGTTAAAGGTTTTTGAAGATATTTGACCACAAACCTGGTAGTTTGAACAAGCAGACGGCTGACACATAAATTAAAAAAACTAAGTCCAAAGGCTATTTTCAATGTTTTAAATTCTGTGACATTTTTTTCATATAACACCTACAGGTGTGTATAATACCTCTTTTTGAAGCATAAGGAGGATACATTACTATAGAAGAAAGCATGATAACCTATTAGGTAGTGAAAATAATATATTTTGGTCCAAAAATGTCATTTTTTTTACATTTTTCCAAAAAACAGAAAATCGACCACTTTTGGCTCACCGAAAAGGCCATAACTTTTGAACAGCTCAACCGATTTTAATAATTTTTGTACCAAAATTTCCCATTTTGTATGTACTGTCATATTAATCTATAATTGGATGATTTATTAGCATTTCAATTTTTGGCTTGACCACCCTACCATTGGTAGCATGGCTGGTCTAAGGCACTGGTTTTATCCAAAGGATAACAGTTTATTATGACAACAATTATATAGGTTCTTAGACAAAGCAATTTATTATTCGAGTGTAATAATATTCAAGTAAAGTACAACAATAATATAACTTCCCCGTGAGCGATAATAACAAATATGAGGTCCCCCCTATGGAATGGTCGGTCGTCGTAAAGTCGTAGTAAAATCGTAGTAAAACACATCTAGGTCAAGTCGAAAGTGTAAATAAAATGAAAACGTACTGGTAATGTACGGATATCCTGGTTACGGATTTAACGTCTCTTGGTTTAAACTGGTCGTTCTATGGTGTCGATAGTAGTTACTGTCTGGTATGTTCGCTGTCGTCTATGGTTGTTGGGGGGTCGCTCCTGTGGCGTGCAGACGATGCCCTTTTATATCTACGCAGACTCCACACTTTTGGCTGTGGCGTGAATCGTTGTCGTTGATTGGTCCGTTCTTACGGAGGTTCCCACGGTAATTATATCCGTTAACAGGGCCGCAAACCGGGCCACATAAAGTGTGAGATAACACACATGCGCATTAAATTACACACAGGATACACATGGCGGAAAGTATAAACATAGTTTGTCATGTCAAGATGAAAGGGAAAAACGGGCTTAATAAAGCTTACTCTTATAGAAACCAAGCCCAAGTACAATATATAAACCTAGCATGAATCAATGAAAAAGTTAAGAGAATGTGACAAAGGTTTATAAGGAGAACAAAATATTGGGAAGTTGTCGTAGGCCCCCCTTTTGGTCAAACAATGAGAACGAACTCTGTCCTAACTACATATTTCCCATATAATATAACAACAATTTACATACAATAAATATTCGCGATCACGATACCTGAAACAAGAATAGTGTTCATTCAATCACATCACAGTCGCGACAATTACTCAAGGCACCGGAATACGGCACGGTATCAACAACAAGAACAAAGTGAAAATGTGCCAGAGTAACAAGAATAAATAAATAAGTGTCATATATGCATACATACAAACAATATTATCTCCTATGCCTTACACCCTATTCGTTACAATATTATGATGCTGAAATTGCATGAATTATCTCATGAAATCTGATCTAAAAATGTCATATTAAATATAAGAACTACGTACCACATCTATTATTTCACGTTCAAATTGTAGTTTTTCGTAATTCATTTTTTCGTCACCTTAAATCTCATACAGACCAATTTTGGATTCATCGTCTGCTATGACATTGATAATGTACATATTGAGGTTAATATCAGGGGCGGATCCAGGATTTCAAGTTAGGGGGGACGTACTTAAAGAAAATTGCGCCGATCGGAGGGAGGCGCGAAAATTTTCACGACAACCAATGCGATGATATATTCCAGTACATTTTTACAGACAACCATCACAAATCTATAAAAAAAAATGTCCAATATTTAAAAACCGTTTTTTTTTTTATAATATGGAAATATTTTGGGAAATGGTGTGAAGCAAAATGTTTAATGTGTAACGATTTTAGCAAGAACCCTGTGAGAATTATTTTTGTTTTTTTGATAAACTGATAACAAACCTTGGAATCAGATATTCCATAGAAAGTGGTTGTCGATAGATAATTGTTTTACAATCAAGTATTTCATATATATTTATGATGAGAACAGGTTTACAACCATATGATTAATCGTCTTCCGTAATTAGAATCGTCAAAATGAAATACAACCGAATTAATATCAAATGGTGACTTGTTTCAACCTCATTTAAAATATACCTGGACATTCTTTAATACTTGTACATCACGTTCACGATCTTTTATTACAATACTATTTCACTCAAGTGAACATTTTGTTCCTGTTCTAGTTAAAGGACTTTATCAAACAGAATCATACAGTTTACATGTAATGCAGTTAATACGCATTTAAACCACAGAAGAATATTTCTATTTTCCACACCTTGTGGTGTGGGGTCGCTATTGTGCATGCGAAATATTAATTGCAAACCCCATTGACTGGCTATTTGCTGCCTGTCTATAGAATATTTTTTTTTCTCGATCAACAGTTCAGAAGCTAGAAAACAATATGATGAATAGTGTCTGTCAATCATGCAAACAATAACTTATGCACGTGACAGAACGCATTTTCAATGCACTACATACACAAACTTGTGATCCATCATTTGTCCATTGGAGGTTGATTTAAGAGAATGGAACTGAGAGAAGTTAAAAGTTTGATTTGGGCGCAAAAGGGGAAACTTTATATAATTTATGAAAATGTTATGTGGATTCAGTGGCCAACCATCCCAGTCTGATGGCAAAAGAAAAGGTATTGTTCTGATATGCCTAACGTTGTGTCTGCAATCGACGGAACTTCACATGAGATACAAATTCCATCCAATGAACCCCAACAAAAAACATACTTTCAGCAAACCAATTCTTTTCATTGAATGATATGAAAAGAAATTTTATAAACAGTGATAATCATAAATTCCATCAATATCAATAAAACAATTACCTTTCATCATAACAGAACTTGAGCCGTCGTGGTCGTATGGTAGTTGAATTTACAACTACTTTTGCAATCATTGCTTATCACCACTTAAGTTGAGAGTTTGAACCCCATTCATGGCGAGGTGTACTCGATAAAACATTATGTGATAAAGTTTGTCAGTGACTTGCGACAGGTTTGTGGATTTCTCTGGGTACTCCAATTTCCGCCACAAAAGTAGTAAATGAAATATTTTTGAAAGTGGTGTTAAACACCTAACCTCCAATGGACAAATGATGGATCAAACGTTTGTGTATGTAGTGCATAACATAAAACACCATTGGGTCATAATGTGAGAGCTATCTGTTGGATTGTGCCCATATCTACTCCTTTTGGATCAAACTATTTTACTTCATTTTAGAAGTAGCATCGATAGACCATTAAACGGCTACCTCCGTATCCCTGTAGTAATAACTATTTCAGTATCCCGGAAGAAAATATATAACCAATCATTGGGGGCTTATGAAAAAAAAAACTATTTTGGATGAAGTGGTGTTTATTTTATTTTTATCTTACGTTTGTATATAACTGTTACGTGCCGACATACCATCGTTTTTTTACGGCAAAGATTGCTTCTCAAATATCAAAACGTCATCTAAGCGCTTGGAATATTTGAACATTTTTCCGTCGTTTTTCAAGAAATTTAACACCTCGTGAAACCAAAAAAATACTTTAACAGTATTTGTGTTTTATTTATTTTAATAATCTGGTAAAATATTTTTCTGGTGCACGACTGGTGCTTAATTTCTTCGAAAACCGTCCAAATATCGCGGGAAAAATTCCACGAAATACAGAAAACAAATAACGCTCATGACGTCACAATGACGTCAAATACGTATCGAGTTTGTTGGAAACAAGTTTTAGCATCAAAAGTATGATCTCGTCTATAATACATCAAATATTAATCAAGTATTTTCTAAGATAATGATTCATTAAATATGGGGCCATATATGGCACTTATAGTCCCCAGTTCTTTTTATGGCATTGACGCCGGATTGCATGCACTGAGTTTTTCTCTTGGTTTCAATGTACACAAACTGTATTTAAAATAAATACAATTATTTACAGAAACATAAGTTATTTACTGATGAATTTCATTACTTGAAATGAATCATGAAATGTACAGATTGTGTATATAATGGTCTCATATATACAATCAGAAGAGTGAAAATATTGATTTTAAGGGTCTGGCTGCGGTTATAAATAAATTAATATTTAACAACCTCCACAATCCTCCACCAACAAAATATTTTGATATAATCATGAACCCTCTATACTCAAAACAGCTGCTCAATTTGGTGTTGGTGGAAGACTGTGGAGGTATATAAAATAGCTAAAATGTACATTAAATATGTCGTTTGTCGTCCATTTTTAGCATTATCCGTCTAATTATGATGTCATTATGACGTCATAACACACCCAATTTCACGGAAAGTTACATTTTTTGAAAATTTGTTTATCTATCAATTAAATTAGTAAATTGTTTTTATTCTATGTCGAGCATTATTTTTTAATATAATGTGGGGCCAATTTTGCACCTTAACGCCTCTCCCTCTTTTTTCACAAGTTCTTATCAAGTTCTTATTTCTTAAGATATATATTGATATGAGATAAAGTGCAATGATTTACCGGACTATACTATATAAATGAGTAACACGGCGGGTGTCTCATAAGAAGCAGGAACTGCTTACTCTTCGTAAGCACCTTGGTTCACATCCGGGTTTTTGTTGGGGTCCATGTTTCTCACATTGTTAGTTTTCTGTTTTGTGATTTCTTTGTTTTTGTCCAGTGTCCTATGCAACCAAAATGTTGCCAGTGTCTAGATTGTAAATTTCAATAATAGATATATCTAATAAACCAGGTCAGGACCGAAACACTGACAACTGGATAGATGATTCCATCAGGGATTAATAGTCCACCAGAAGTGGTATCGACCCAATAATAGTAATAATGTTCCTTTGACGGTACTATATAATTGACAAACTTTTGAAACACCATTGACCTCGCATCTGTTACTTCTTTATAAGGAAAGGGTACCACGAACCCACGCCTCGGTAAGATGTGCTTTGATTTGATGCTTGACTTTATTTTCGAACCTACCCAATGTCTCAGGAAAATATCATACAAAGAAGTCTCTTTTGTCTCCTTTGGAGGGATACTGTTTCAGCAAGTCGTCGGCATACCAATGGGTACGAATTGTGCCCCTCTTCTAGCCGATTTATTTTTATACTCATACGAGTTGGAGTTTCTTCAAAAGCTTGTAAAAGATAAGAAGATTCATGAGGCCAGAGCCTTTAATTTCACATACAGGTATATTGATGACGTTTTATCTATCAATAATTCTAGATATGCAGAATTTCTTCCATTGATATATCCTCCAGAGCTGGAAGTTAAAGAGACCACAGATACCGCTTCGTCCGCATCATTTTTGGACTTATACCTCGAATTTGACGACAGTGGTCAAATGAGTACTAAAATATATGATAAATGGGACGACTTCAATTTTAAAATCATAAATTTTCCAAATATGTGCAGCAATATACCAGCTTCTCCTGCATATGGTGTTTACATCTCGCAATTGATTCGTTATGCAAGGGCCAGTAGCAATTATTCTGATTTCCTGAAACGTCATCTTCATCTGAGAAACAGGCTACTGGACCAGGGCTATACAAAGATTCGCCTTATTCGATCTCTTAAAAAGTTTATATTCCGATACCAAGATCTTGTCGAAATATATTCCGTCTCTGCAGAAAAGATTATAAACGATGGATTTTCATATAGTGAAAATGTATAAAGATAAGTGGTCAAAAACAAAAATGTCAAAAATATCTTTTTTATCAATGTGTGACGTAAAAATGTTTTTGACATTCACTTCACTGAGTTTGGTGCTGTTATGACAACTGTTTTATCTGTTTTGTTCAAGTATTGTTATAAATACTGTTATAGTGACAGCCGGAAACTTTGAGCCGTAATGAAAGGGGGAGGTTTGGCGCTTTAAAATCTGATTCAACCCACCATTTGTTTAGAAATGCCTGTACCAATTCAGGGTCATTACGGTTTTCATAGTTTTCCGGTTGTTGACCGATTTTGTCTGTTTATATACTTATGAGTTTTGATTTTCCCTTTGTAAGGTTGCTCGGAGTTCGGTAATTTTGTTATTACCCTTATTGTAATATTTTCAATAACAACGGTAACTTAATAATTTTATTGTGTTGGTGTTACATTTTCTAACTACAACATATATATGATATATTCTGTGAGTTTTGTCCATTGGGCAATCAAGCCACATTTAAACTATAATAGTATGCTTATTTTTTGCCAACCTACGAACTTCGCCAACACACAAAAAATGGGATCTATGAATTAGTTTCTTCACAAGACGCATGTATTGAAAAATGTTTTTACTCGTTCCACTCTTTCAAATTCAATATAAAAGAGTAATATCTCATTGGAAGGAAATATAGTCCATATATATATATATTGTATTTGTCAACTTTTATGTTCAAGAAGTAAATGATTTTGGAACATCGTAATCCGGTGTTTCCTCCTCGTTGTCGTCTCCGGTAAATGTTTTTGGGACATCATAGTCCGGTATCTGATTCTCATCTTCTTCCTCCACAGGTTCTTTTATCGTATTATTACTTCGTGGTGGTGGAGAATCATAATTGACTGAATCTTCTCTGCTTGACTTTTTATTAGATGGTGATATTTGTTGATCCGTTCTCTGTTTTAGATGAGCCGCATTTTCGTAATCATGGTTTTCAATGGAAAGATATCCACCAGCTCTTGATATTCGTACATTAATATCTTGATCTTTATTGGTGTTTATATCTTTTTCTTCTACTTTTTGTAAATAAGCTGGATTTTCAAATGAACGTCTTGTTACTGGGTCGCTTACGACATTTATTTCTTTCACAGTGACGTCATTGTCTTTCTTGCGACGGCAACATCTAAAACAAATTAATGCATGAATTTTATTTTATTGTTTTCAATAAATGTAAATGTAAATATCAAAGTTAGTACACACTACAAGTTTCTAGAATAAACTGCAAAATGTTACTGACTGAAAAGCCAAGTAATTTAAAAACAAATTTGGGAGCAAGTATATCATGACCTTAGCAGGATAGCCAAATTCAGCCAATGTTACCTATGCCCGAGGAAGGTGTATATTAATAATAATAACATTATATATCTAACTTAGAACTGAAAATTCGGAAATTAGATACATCTTGTGCATAATGTCTATACCGAAACACTTGAGTACTGGGCAGATGATATCCTCGAGGAATAACAACCAGATTCAGTGATCGACGGAGATCATAACATTCAAAGTAATTAAGTTCAATGCATGAAATTCACAAATCACTATCGTATCATGTGCGGTAAGTGGTTACCCATCCAGATAACGAGTCGTCCTGTACGGTTCATACGAGATGTTCTGATATTATCGAAGTCAATTTTTTACCGCAGCAAAAATTGTCTGATTATTAGTATTATTATACTTTACTATAGAAACCAAGCAAGAAATAATTAAGATATTTTAAAGTTTTATTCCATGGAACATTATTCCCGCGGCAAACTGCACGTAGGTCAAATAACTGTGAGGGAATCTGCACGTAGCACAAACTAACTGTTTGAAATTGGCGCGCTTTTGCACGTCGAACCAATAACTAGTTATTTCCCTCATACGTCGAACCAATAACTAGTTATTTCCCTCATATTAGTTCAGTATAATAATACAGTTATGTCCTTCATGAGAAGTTAATATCCATAATTATTAAATCTCGAAAGGTTATTTTCCCTCGGTCCTTCGGACTTCGGGAAAATAACCCTTTCTCAATTTAATAATTATGGATATTAACTTCTCATGAAGGCCATAATTGTATATTACTGCTATCTTTAAGGATTGGAGGCTCTAATTGGAATTTCTTGGAACTGTTTTTTATTTAGCATTCAATAATGAAGAATACCTTAAATAGAAATATTTTCACATTATATGTGTATGTAACTTTACTTACCGATTAAACAATACTTCGAATATTGAAGATACCACGAGAACAATAACAGCCAAAGCAAACAGTGCTGCACCAACAAATATACCAGCCGGAAGTGATTCAAAAAAACTTTTATAATTTGTTAGCTCTCCGATCCTTCCTGGAAAGATTAATGAATCAATTAACCAACTGATATTTCAACCTATTTTGTAATTTTTGATTTAAGAAAAAGAAGAATATGTGCATATAATGATATAAAATTATGCGAAGTAGCAATGTTTACAATTTTGATATGAATGTAAAGTAGTGAGGAAAAGATTATACATCTTGAAAATCAAATGGATTCAATAGCTTTATTGAGGATGAGTGTTTTGTTTATAATTGTTCCTTTTGTTGCTGAATACGCCCGGCAATAATGTTTTCGTATATTAAGATGGCAACGTCAGCGTTGTCCGTCGTCTGTTATAGGTTTGTTTCTAACATTTGTTTCCCTTAACAAATTTTCACAATAGCTTAGACAATGATAAGTATATCAAATTGTGTTTCTAACATTTGTTTCCCTTAACAGATTTTCACAATAGCTTAGACAATGATAAGTATATCAAATTGTGTTTCTAACATTTGTTTCCCTTAACAGATTTTCACAATAGCTTAGACAATGATAAGTATATCAAATTGTGTTTCTAACATTTGTTTCCCTTAACAGATTTTCACAATAGCTTAGACAATGATAAGTATATCAAATTGTGTTTCTAACATTTGTTTCCCTTAACAGATTTTCACAATAGCTTAGACAATGATAATTATATCAAATTGTGTTTCTAACATTTGTTTCCCTTAACAGATTTTCACAATAGCTTAGACAATGATAAGTATATCAAATTGTGTTTCTAACATTTGTTTCCCTTAACAGATTTTCACAATAACTTAGACAATGATAAGTATATCAAATTGTGTTTCTAACATTTGTTTCCCTTAACAGATTTTCACAATAGCTTAGACAATGATAAGTATATCAAATTGTGTTTCTAACATTTGTTTCCCTTAACAGATTTTCACAATAACTTAGACAATGATAAGTATATCAAATTGTGTTTCTAACATTTGTTTCCCTTAACAGATTTTCACAATAGCTTAGACAATGATAAGTATATCAAATTGTGTTTCTAACATTTGTTTCCCTTAACAGATTTTCACAATAACTTAGACAATGATAAGTATATCAAATTGTGTTTCTAACATTTGTTTCCCTTAACAGATTTTCACAATAACTTAGACAATGATAAGTATATCAAATTGTGTTTCTAACATTTGTTTCCCTTAACAGATTTTCACAATAGCTTAGACAATGATAAGTATATCAAATTGTGTTTCTAACATTTGTTTCCCTTAACAGATTTTCACAATAACTTAGACAATGATAAGTATATCAAATTGTGTTTCTAACATTTGTTTCCCTTAACAGATTTTCACAATAACTTAGACAATGATAAGTATATCAAATTGTGTTTCTAACATTTGTTTCCCTTAACAGATGTTCACAATAGCTTAGACAATGATAAGTATATCAAATTGTGTTTCTAACATTTGTTTCCCTTAACAGATTTTCACAATAGCTTAGACAATGATAAGTATATCAAATTGTGTTTCTAACATTTGTTTCCCTTAACAGATTTTCACAATAGCTTAGACAATGATAAGTATATCAAATTGTGTTTCTAACATTTGTTTCCCTTAACAGATTTTCACAATAGCTTAGACAATGATAAGTATATCAAATTGTGTTTCTAACATTTGTTTCCCTTAACAGATTTTCACAATAGCTTAGACAATGATAAGTATATCAAATTGTGTTTCTAACATTTGTTTCCCTTAACAGATTTTCACAATAGCTTAGACAATGATAAGTATATCAAATTGTGTTTCTAACATTTGTTTCCCTTAACAGATTTTCACAATAGCTTAGACAATGATAAGTATATCAAATTGTGTTTCTAACATTTGTTTCCCTTAACAGATTTTCACAATAACTTAGACAATGATAAGTATATCAAATTGTGTTTCTAACATTTGTTTCCCTTAACAGATTTTCACAATAGCTTAGACAATGATAAGTATATCAAATTGTGTTTCTAACATTTGTTTCCCTTAACAGATTTTCACAATAGCTTAGACAATGATAAGTATATCAAATTGTGTTTCTAACATTTGTTTCCCTTAACAGATTTTCACAATAGCTTAGACAATGATAAGTATATCAAATTGTGTTTCTAACATTTGTTTCCCTTAACAGATGTTCACAATAGCTTAGACAATGATAAGTATATCAAATTGTGTTTCTAACATTTGTTTCCCTTAACAGATTTTCACAATAGCTTAGACAATGATAAGTATATCAAATTGTGTTTCTAACATTTGTTTCCCTTAACAGATTTTCACAATAACTTAGACAATGATAAGTATATCAAATTGTGTTTCTAACATTTGTTTCCCTTAACAGATGTTCACAATAGCTTAGACAATGATAAGTATATCAAATTGTGTTTCTAACATTTGTTTCCCTTAACAGATGTTCACAATAGCTTAGACAATGATAAGTATATCAAATTGTGTTTCTAACATTTGTTTCCCTTAACAGATTTTCACAATAACTTAGACAATGATAAGTATATCAAATTGTGTTTCTAACATTTGTTTCCCTTAACAGATTTTCACAATAGCTTAGACAATGATAAGTATATCAAATTGTGTTTCTAACATTTGTTTCCCTTAACAGATTTTCACAATAGCTTAGACAATGATAAGTATATCAAATTGTGTTTCTAACATTTGTTTCCCTTAACAGATTTTCACAATAGCTTAGACAATGATAAGTATATCAAATTGTGTTTCTAACATTTGTTTCCCTTAACAGATGTTCACAATAGCTTAGACAATGATAAGTATATCAAATTGTGTTTCTAACATTTGTTTCCCTTAACAGATTTTCACAATAGCTTAGACAATGATAAGTATATCAAATTGTGTTTCTAACATTTGTTTCCCTTAACAGATTTTCACAATAACTTAGACAATGATAAGTATATCAAATTGTGTTTCTAACATTTGTTTCCCTTAACAGATTTTCACAATAGCTTAGAATGATAAGTATATCAAATTGTGTTTCTAACATTTGTTTCCCTTAACAGATTTTCACAATAACTTAGACAATGATAAGTATATCAAATTGTGTTTCTAACATTTGTTTCCCTTAACAGATTTTCACAATAACTTAGACAATGATAAGTATATCAAATTGTGTTTCTAACATTTGTTCCCCTTAACAGATTTTCACAATAGCTTAGACAATGATAAGTATATCAAATTGTGTTTCTAACATTTGTTTCCCTTAACAGATTTTCACAATAACTTAGACAATGATAAGTATATCAAATTGTGTTTCTAACATTTGTTTCCCTTAACAGATTTTCACAATAGCTTAGACAATGATAAGTATATCAAATTGTGTTTCTAACATTTGTTTCCCTTAACAGATTTTCACAATAACTTAGACAATGATAAGTATATCAAATTGTGTTTCTAACATTTGTTCCCCTTAACAGATTTTCACAATAGCTTAGACAATGATAAGTATATCAAATTGTGTTTCTAACATTTGTTTCCCTTAACAGATTTTCACAATAACTTAGACAATGATAAGTATATCAAATTGTGTTTCTAACATTTGTTTCCCTTAACAGATTTTCACAATAACTTAGACAATGATAAGTATATCAAATTGTGTTTCTAACATTTGTTTCCCTTAACAGATTTTCACAATAGCTTAGACAATGATAAGTATATCAAATTGTGTTTCTAACATTTGTTTCCCTTAACAGATTTTCACAATAACTTAGACAATGATAAGTATATCAAATTGTGTTTCTAACATTTGTTCCCCTTAACAGATTTTCACAATAGCTTAGACAATGATAAGTATATCAAATTGTGTTTCTGACATTTGTTTCCCTTAACAGATTTTCACAATAATTTAGACAATGATAAGTATATCAAATTGTGTTTCTAACATTTGTTTCCCTTAACAGATTTTCACAATAACTTAGACAATGATAAGTATATCAAATTGTGTTTCTAACATTTGTTTCCCTTAACAGATTTTCACAATAACTTAGACAATGATAAGTATATCAAATTGTGTTTCTAACATTTGTTTCCCTTAACAGATTTTCACAATAACTTAGACAATGATAAGTATATCAAATTGTGTTTCTAACATTTGTTTCCCTTAACAGATTTTCACAATAGCTTAGACAATGATAAGTATATCAAATTGTGTTTCTAACATTTGTTTCCCTTAACAGATTTTCACAATAGCTTAGACAATGATAAGTATATCAAATTGTGTTTCTAACATTTGTTTCCCTTAACAGATTTTCACAATAACTTAGACAATGATAAGTATATCAAATTGTGTTTCTAACATTTGTTTCCCTTAACAGATTTTCACAATAGCTTAGACAATGATAAGTATATCAAATTGTGTTTCTAACATTTGTTTCCCTTAACAGATTTTCACAATAACTTAGACAATGATAAGTATATCAAATTGTGTTTCTAACATTTGTTTCCCTTAACAGATTTTCACAATAACTTAGACAATGATAAGTATATCAAATTGTGTTTCTAACATTTGTTTCCCTTAACAGATTTTCACAATAACTTAGACAATGATAAGTATATCAAATTGTGTTTCTAACATTTGTTTCCCTTAACAGATTTTCACAATAACTTAGACAATGATAAGTATATCAAATTGTGTTTCTAACATTTGTTTCCCTTAACAGATTTTCACAATAACTTAGACAATGATAAGTATATCAAATTGTGTTTCTAACATTTGTTTCCCTTAACAGATTTTCACAATAACTTAGACAATGATAAGTATATCAAATTGTGTTTCTAACATTTGTTTCCCTTAACAGATTTTCACAATAACTTAGACAATGATAAGTATATCAAATTGTGTTTCTAACATTTGTTTCCCTTAACAGATTTTCACAATAACTTGGACAATGATAAGTATATCAAATTGTGTTTCTAACATTTGTTTCCCTTAACAGATTTTCACAATAGCTTAGACAATGATAAGTATATCAAATTGTGTTTCTAACATTTGTTTCCCTTAACAGATTTTCACAATAACTTAGACAATGATAAGTATATCAAATTGTGTTTCTAACATTTGTTTCCCTTAACAGATTTTCACAATAACTTAGACAATGATAAGTATATCAAATTGTGTTTCTAACATTTGTTTCCCTTAACAGATTTTCACAATAACTTAGACAATGATAAGTATATCAAATTGTGTTTCTAACATTTGTTTCCCTTAACAGATTTTCACAATAACTTAGACAATGATAAGTATATCAAATTGTGTTTCTAACATTTGTTTCCCTTAACAGATTTTCACAATAACTTAGACAATGATAAGTATATCAAATTGTGTTTCTAACATTTGTTTCCCTTAACAGATTTTCACAATAACTTAGACAATGATAAGTATATCAAATTGTGTTTCTAACATTTGTTTCCCTTAACAGATTTTCACAATAACTTAGACAATGATAAGTATATCAAATTGTGGGTTATGTTCCTATTATGTTATCTGCTTCTAATCGTGTTCACAAACAATGACCTCAAACCCGTCAAACATTCAAATTAATTAAAACTTTCGATTGTTATTGCAATTTATCCGCTGACGTTCATGGGGATGTATTAATATTAGAACGTTCAGATAAAAGTCTTATCAGTTTAGATATGTTGGGTATTGCGCTCTTGACGGACATCTTGACCTGTTAAAAGGTACGGCTTATGACTCACCTTTTACACATGTGAACAGATCCAGCTGGCAGTTGAAGCGCAATATCCGAGCTATCTAGACCGATCAGTACAATGTATATCAACCCAACCACGGAAAGTAGAATGTTGATTGGAGAACAATCGCCTTTTTACAATCATTGAACGTGAAAAGTCGAATTTTAATTGACTAAAAGTCAAAGACTATAATAGTTATTCAATAGCTGATATCATTTTATAATGTTAGAAAGTGTTTACAATTTAATGGTTTGATGTACAATAATAGGTTTTGAACGAGAATATTCATACACAGTAATTAAGGCACCATACAGTGATGTAAAAGAGAATATAATGACTGTTCTTTATCTTAAAATTACATTCAAAAATTTATTCATCAACAAACAAAATATCCATATGCTTAACGGAATAGCTAGTAAAAAAGAAAAACTTGAAGATAACAAAGGAGTAATCAGAAGTCGTAAATCGGGGAAAGACAGACAATACAATGAATGGCCAAAAAGAAGGAACAAACAAAAGGACAAACAATAATTTATAAAATACTACACAAAAAAATAAATATCAAGTAACACGAACTCCACTACAAACTGGGGTGAACTCAGGTGCTCCGAAAGGGGCAGCAATTCCTGCTCCACTAGTGGTACACGTCGTGTCACTCCTGTTACAAACCCGGTAATATGTTAGGAGTGAGGAATAGATCTGGTGGTGATTACGAAAAACGGAGCATAACATTTCTTGTTTTTCTTTTCTTGTTTTTTAATTTTTTTTTTATATATCATTTATTATGAGTATTGAAGAGCATGATCGAGATTGTAGTCATTTCCTAT
Source organism: Bathymodiolus brooksi (assembly GCA_963680875.1). Classification (NCBI taxonomy): domain Eukaryota; kingdom Metazoa; phylum Mollusca; class Bivalvia; order Mytilida; family Modiolidae; genus Bathymodiolus; species Bathymodiolus brooksi. The sequence continues at coordinate 65,504,834 of OY804575.1, forward strand.
TACAGATAACTCTCTTTTTTTCTATCGTGTTTATCCGGTTATGACTTATGTTTTTCCCCATTATATTTAACTAAAAGTGCATGTAAAAAAAAATCAATATTATCACTATGCAAATAGATATATTTTTGTAACGAAAAGTAATAGGCTGTATCTTATGATCTTGATACATAAGGAAGTTTGTAAAGGTTGAGTGATTCATCAATGTTTTCCGGGAACCTATAATGTTTACATATATTTTCCACAACCAATTACTATAGATGCATTGTACAGTTGTCGTGGATTGACGGGCGGTTTTTTTTTTACACACATGATTTCCATCAAGAAGACTTCCTCGCTATACACTGTTAGCGTTTCAAACCGTCGCTAACCATGATTCAGATACAAGAAAATATATATCTTGGTTAGTGACAGTATCAAATTATCCAGTCAATTCAATTTGACTGCTCCAATAGAACCAATGCAGGATAAATACAGACATGTGCACACTGTACACGTTATTATCGTTTTCTTTGATTTGCATTACAACGTCCACATTTGTTTGTGTTTTGGGGTGTTTTCAAATTCTTTTTACATATTTCAATTTACGTGAAGGCGTTTTCAAAAGCACAAATTTAATTATATTAAGGTTATAATATAGAAGATAAAGAGGTGTCTTGTGAGAATTAATTAGCTTAAAATTAGATTACTTCATTTATCAACTTGCACAGCTGGATGGTTATCATGATGTTAAATTGAGGCTAATGAATTGCCGGTATATGTTTTATTAACAAAGGGAATTGAGTGTAAAAAACCGTTGTGTTTGGATAACAAATAATAATAATACCACACTGGAGTAAATAAAAATAATTGGTACGCACGGCTTCTTGTATCATAAAATACAATTCGAGGTATTTCAAATAACAAATGGTGAATGACGGGTAAAGCCAGGTGAGATTTTTAAGCATGGCAGCAATGAAAAGTGCTTGCTTCGGAAAGACTGAATGTAACTTAATCAACCATATCCACTGAACCATAATCAATCATTTCCACTGAAACATAATCAATCATATTCACTGTAACTTAATCAATTAATCAATTATCTTTACTGAAACTTAAACTAATGTTACACCAGTTTTGGGTGAAGAAAATTTCCCCCTGAAAATTCAATTTGGAATACGGCGGTACCTTTACTAAGCTATTCATGCATGTTTCAAGTCGAAATATGTCCCCAACAAGTAGAAATCTGCAAATCCGTGTGCATGTTTATCGTCCTCGCCATTATTGTGGAGACTGATTAACTTTCGGTTGTTTTGTTCCGATGATTGCCGATCATGACCTCGTGAAAAAAAGATAAACAATCATGGATGCTGCATTCTCTATCCAGAGTTGTCGCTCCTGCTAAGCTCCACCACACCTCTGTCAACGCTTGAAAAATAGTCCCAAAATCACATGACCATCATTACCGTTTTCAATCACATGATCAAAACATCGTCGTACTTGTTGACGGCATGTTTCACTCAATCGTCCATTTGGTCTATCATGTGATCGTTTTTAATTTTTACCTCCGCAAAATAGTTCTCCAAGAAGTGGGGGGGGGGGGGGGGGGGGGGGAGGTTATCATTTTTAAGAGAGAATTGAATTGATTTGAAATGAGTGATTTATTTTCATCTTTATTGATATTTACAATAATTAAGTAGATTTTTTTACTGTTTCTAAATTTACAAAAATCTTGTAAAATGAGCGTTGACAGAGGTGTTGGAGCTTAGCGGGAACGACAACTCTGGATAGAGAATGTGGATGCTGAGGTAAGCACGCACACATTCCTGACAATGATTATTGAGGAATCTGTCTGTTTCATGTCGTGTGAACCAATTTTTTTGGGGCAATTATTCTTATGTGGTACACACGGAATATATATATATATATATTTTTCATTGAACATTGCGCATGAGCGATAATCTCCCCGAAAGAGTTCAAATCTTGTGTCACGCGCATATCATTTGCATTACTGTACTGGAAAACAGAATTATCTGCTGTCAAATATTTTGCGTTTTGCTCTTAAAATCTGCTTTTCAGCGGATTTTTAATGTTATGCAGTTGATTTTAGTTAAAATTAGGTGACATATTAAGTGAAAATATTTAATCCAAAAATTCCACGATATTTGCCTTTCATATTACTTTAATGAACCATTTCCTCTGAAACTACGAGTGCAAATGACAAATGATTTGTAACTTGCAAGCAAAGTATTTGCGTAAGGTCCTCAACAAGATAGTTAATTTCTCCTTAATCAGATAAAAGTATTATCACCAGGAGTAATACTTGTTTCTCATTAGAAATCATCTTCCTTGAAACTAGATAGGCTGATTCCTGATTTGTCCTGATCGGAAAAAAAATACATTGAATGCATAGGTGATCATTGTTCCTGATTGGCTAAATTTTTTAAACTATCTTCTAAGATAAAGATGCAATTGATTTGTAACTTGGCACAAATGATGTTCGCAAGCTCCTCTACAAATTTTCTTCATTTCGCTTAAATGACGCAAAACGCATGGCCGTCATGAGCAATTCTTTTTTTTAATGTCCGTTTATTTTCTACTCTAATGCAAAAGTTTTGTAATTTGTTATAAATAATATTTTTCATGTCTTACTGCAAAAATTTTTCATCTCACTATGATCAGAAAAAAATCTTCAATCTACTGGGGACATTTGTTTGTCTTTTTTATATAATTGCGATGCTGTTTTGAGTGACAAATCTATGTAGATGTGATATTTTACAATGTGTGCCCTTTTCTTTTTCTCAAATTTCCCTTTCTAGCTTTAATAGGTTTTATCTTGTATAATCGAAAGGGGGGAAAATAAAATAAAAGCCCCGTACCTATCTCTCTTTTCACTAGAAATAATTAGAAACAAATCTAGCTAGATAACCAAAATAAAACATAGTTATTTTTGTTTTATTCATTGACTCCATATTTGAGTTTCTCGGATACTTTTACCGACAACATATGATATATATCTGTGTTTATTTATTTTATACCTTTGTAGATAAGATTGGCCCTTAGCAAGTGTATTTATGATTTGAATAAATTCAGACGACATCCATTTTCGAATCAACATTTATGTTAGTGTTGTATGAAATTTGCTGTGCCACAAGAATAAATACCTTATATCGGAGAGCATACCAGAAATACCCATAAACATTGATTTCAAATTCTACTTTTGAAGCATTCATTTCCCTCAGTGGACAAAAGGGTGGAAGCTTCAACCGAAAAACTCTGCATTCTGCATGGTTTATCACAGTGTGACTGTCAATTTACCAGTTATATATTGTCTTTTTAAAAGACATGTACCATTTTTCTCAAATCTTACGCCTTACTACCCTCTCGGGCGTTTGGGTGTCTCTCTTTCCTCCCAGTAAATGTTTATTGCTCTATTGCCCTTCATACAAAGGTGATGTTGTTCAATCATAATTTAATCAGATATTTTGATTAAATTTGGCTATTAATTACATTTATATGGAAGATTATAAGAAATATTAAAATAAAAACCCCGAGAATATCGCTACTGTAATATAATGTATATATATACATGTACCAACACTTACCCATTATATTTGATTACGTATATCTACAATAACTACATCCATCAAAGTATTATGTTAATATGAACAATATTACATCCGGATTTTAAGACATATATACACTTAAACGGAAATATTGGTACTTATAGAATGTGTTTCGCTTCATCAACTGATGATGATGTGATAATAACACTTTATTATGTATTTTTAACCTGTAGTTTGTGGGCCATCGATTTTCGTCAAAAAATAAACTCGTGAAAACAATCCACATTGTTAATCAGGGTTAATCTTGATATTTTTATCACAATTCGGTCGTCATCAGTGCCTATCACCACTAACGTTGTGAGTTGGAATCTCGCCCAGGCGAGTTTTACTCGATACAACATTATGTGATAAAGTTTGTCAGTGACTTGCAGCAGGTCGGTGGTTTTATCCGGGTACTCCGGTTTCCTCAATCAATAAAACTGATCCATACGATATAACTAAAATATTGTTGAAAGTGGCGATAAACACCATAAACCTCTAATCCTTTTTAAATTTTAATTCTATGAGGTGATTATCAATAATAAATTAGAGTCCAATAAGAAGAGCTTGAAAATACCAAAGGGTCAATCATATCGAAGAAGAACAGACAACACAATGGCCAAAAAAAAAGTACAAAAGAACAAACAACGACCAACAAAACACACACAAAATAAAAGATCGAGCAACACGAACCCCACCAAAAACCGGGGGTGAACTCAGGTGCTCCGGAAGGGTTGGCAGTTTCCACTAGTGGCGCAGGAACTGATTACCATTCCGGAGCACCTGAGTTCACTAAAAACCTGGGTTCGTGTTACTCGATCTTTAGTTTTATCTGTGGGAAAAACAATGTTGTCGTGCGGAAGTAAATTACACCATCTCTCAATTACGTGACTAAAAACCACACAACAAAAGAGTTGAACTAATAGCATTATACAGATCTTATAAAGCGTGTGTGTAAAGAAATGTGGTGTACGAAGAGGGTCTTTTCAGCTTCATTTTACCACGAAATTGATCAATGCAAAAAAGAACGATATAATTATAATAATAGAAAACGGTTTGTAAAACAACAAGTGTCACAACTTGTGATACTTAGTAATACACTATACTTGTATTTTTGCATGTCAATTTACCTTAATTATTTTACCTTCTTCCATTGTCATAAAAATTAGTTCCTTAACATAAATTAAGTAAGCGATTGCTGTAAGGAATTTTACCTTTGTCCATATGTTCATATGCTATACATGTTTTTTGTAAAGGTAAATGTAATTGTTACACGTCAGACCCATTTTCAATGAAGTATTTATTCATTTGTAATATGATGAATTCATCATCTTCTAGCATTGAAACCGCATAGGTGATATAAAGGTTAGCGTGCTTGCCTCAAGTGCGGCAGATCGTGGGTTCGAGCCCCGATCGGGTCAAACCAAAGACTATGAAATTGGTATTTGTTGCTTCTCCGCTAATCACGCAGCATTAAGGAGAAAGGGCAAAGACTGGTTGACTCGGAATCTTGATAATGTGTCCGAGTGGGGCGACATGTCTATTCGCGGTCTATTGTTTCAGTGGGCTAGCACTATAAATATCCAACTAAACGTGTTCGTCTAGTACAAAGCGGACCTCATCATCATCTCATTGAAAATTTACTTGGACTCGCCATGCTATAGCTAAAAAATTACTGAGTTGGCGTTAAACAACACTCACTCACTCACTCGTTCTAACATTGAAATCGCTCATAAAACATATGTTATTATGAAAAGAAAAGTTTAAACAGCGATGGTCAACAAAACGAACAATCACATCTCATCTTCACTCACTGACGAAAAGCCCCTACGGCGTCATGAAGGCTTTGGACAGGCACAAACATGTGGCAGGGTTAAATCGATTAACGGGATCCCAACTCCCCTTTTGATAACTGGATCTCCAACAGCAATACATATATGAACAAACGATGAAAAACCTTCACAGATTAGTTTACACTCAAAAATATCACATTGTATCACAAAAATGAATGCAAATAAAAACATGGCAGAAGAATTTCAGTGTCAATGAATGAATACCCGTAGTGACGTGACTACTGGCTAGAACGGTAAGATCTGTTGGTTAAAGACAATTAATCCTAAGACAAAAAAAGCATAGCTTAACAGATTTAATATCCATTAGTTACGAATATTCAAAGAAATTAATGATATTCGAGACCAGAATAAATAGGTCATCAACTTGTTGGAATCAAATATTGAACAATTACAATAATAATACGATATTAGAATGAAATGTAAGTGTATTATATTAATTGCTAGTATGACATACCCTTTGATCCAGCCAACTGTTTGTATCTTAGCAAAGAGTGAACATTACTTTTCAGAAAACAAATATGTATTCGTTCTCAATTATAATTGTAGCATCTATAGAATAGTAGCGAGAGTATTCTGGTGGAATATACACAATACAGTCAAACCTGTCTAACCCCAACCTTCTTGGGACCAACTTTAGTGTTCAGAATAGACATATGTTCGGTATATACAGGTTAAATCGCAAATATTTCCTACATTGGGACTTTATTTTAAATTCTGCATGCACAGGATTCCGGTTTATTGGGAGTTCGCATCAGACAGTTTTCACTGTACAAACAAGTACATCAGCGGATTTGTAACTAGATTAACACGACCGGTGCCACTAGTAGCACAGGAACTGCCTACCATTCCGGAGCACCTGAGTTCACTTCCGGATTTTAGTGGGGTTCGTGTTACTCGCTCTTTAGTTTTATCTGTATGTTTTGTAGAACGTTGTTTGTCCTTTTATAATTTACTTTTGGCCATTGTGTTGTCTGTTCTTCTTCGATTTACGGATTCTGATTACCTCTTTGGTATCTTCAAACTCTTCTTAAGTTAGTTAAGTTAGACAAGATTTTGAAACCATACAACAATCATTTTAACGATATACAATGTAGTAGTACATTTAATACCACTAGACCACCGTGTCTGTTCTGTTTTAATGCCATGATAACGAATGCTCCGAATAAAAGTACTGTCATCTGTGAAAAATAGTTGAAATCTACAGGTCATTCATCCACAATTTAACGTAAAAATAAATTACGGCTTTATATAGAATTGTCATGATTATTAGAATAATTAATTCAATCTGTTAAATGGTGACTATACAATCATTTAACACCAGTGAAATATAAGAGATATTCTAATACTTTTAAATGTCTTTCCCATGACAACTGATGAGTCACTTTTAACTTGATGAAAATAATTGACTAAATAAAACAACGATAGCTCAAAAGAAAGCAACAGTTTTAAGGGTTTCGTCTAGGTACCTCATGCTTTTATCAATTCATTTACATGTATATATCTTTTGTATATAATGAATGTGTTCTGTATAACTATGAATACATTTATGATAATACGCTAAATCTTTAGAAAAAAGCTGTCTACAATCCTTGAGGGAGGGGGTTAAGGTATTTAACGCCACTTTTAACAATATATTGGCTATATCGCGGCGGTCAGTTTTATTGGTGGAGGAAACCGTAGTACTCAGAGAAAACCACTGACCTGCCACAAGTCGCTGACAAACTTTTATCACATAATGCTACCTCACCATGACCGGGATTCGAACTCACAACCTTAGTGGTTATAGGCACTGATTGCATAGGTAGTTGTAAATCAAACTACCACACAATCACGACCACGACGACCACGACGACCCCTACAGTATTTGTGGATTATTGGTTAATTGAATGTTTACTTACATCACTTTAAAAAAAAACCTGACTCAGCGTTCTGTACAACAGCTCTATTGACCCAGTTATAGGCCAGGACTTACATTTTACTTACATGTGAAAACTACATTCATAGTTCCATTATTTCACGAAAAGGAAAGGTTTGAGTCCCCAAAAAAGTTAGTTTAACCCCTCCACTATTTATTGAAGTGCCTTTACCAAGCCAGGAAAGTGAGCGGTCTTGTATAAGTGATTTTTCGATTGAAACTGTTGCGACATTCAATTTAAGTTATTTTTAGATATATGTTGCAGCCGGCGACATTCTCACCTAAGCTGTATAATTCGAGCGATATAAATATACATTTGAGCTCAGATTAGAACCACTATTAAGATGTCCTATTAAAACTTTTCAATGATAGGGAGCGTTAAGACGGATATGTATATATTTCCTTTCTATGAGATAATGGTTAATTGTCATGCGTAAATCGGAAATTACAGAAACCGGCAATTCATGCGCAGAATAGATATCAGGTCACGCTGACAATAAATGAAAAATCGATAAATTGATTAACACATGAATTATGTATTGATCGTACAACGTCCAGTAAATAGAAAATATAAAATGAAAAGGAAAATTGAGAAAACGATGACAAAGTTTTCTAGCTATCAAAATGTTATAAATGGTGCTCCTGAATTTGGAGGAATATTTAACCCTCGCCTTGTGAGTTCCATCGATATATAGCTGTATTCAAACTGACTAATATCGTGACCTCTACATCATACTTGTTTATGACATCAGTATACAAACATGCAAGCCAAAACTAACTGACATGAGCGTTTCTCTTATGATTTGACGTTGTGTATTATCAACCTCTCAGATCAATTGTTATTTTACGATATTACGCGAGATTTCGAATTCATATTTCTAACAATATCAATAATGACAGTTTTTGATTGACCAATTTTATACTGATACGACATTTTTACAGATTAGATTTTAAAGGGGTTTTCATTGACCCACGCAGCTAAGGATAAAGTTGAAAATGTTTGTTTTTGGAGTCAATTTTAGTTCGTTCTGAACAATACAGCGTGAAAATGTGCATGTGCTGAAAGATATGTATTTTAAAAATAAACAACAATAAGCCTTTGTAGTTGACAGGGTAATGTTTCTACATCACAACTCATTGTGAAATCTATATTTGCATTTACATTTTGCAGTCAAATGTACTTGCAATATCACATTGAATTCACAGAAGTGTATTATAAGAAGAATTTGTATTAAGATACCAAAAGGGTAATCAGAATCCGTAAATCGAAAAAGATCTGACAACACAATGGACAAAAAGGACAAAGAAAAAGAATAAAAGGACAAACAACGATCTACAAAACATACACATAAAACTAAAGATGGAGTAACACAAGCCCCACTAACAACCGAGAGTGAACACAGGTGGTCCGGGAGGATAAGCAGTTCCTGCTCCTCTAGTGGCACCTGTCATGTTAATATAGTTACAAACCCGGTGATAAATCATCAATGAGGAAATGACCTGGAAGTGTTTACGACAAGTGCAACATATCCGTGGTCATTTGTGACACAGATATTCCATAACGGTCAACTAAGTTATGGAGGCGACCGTGAAACTTTCGAAGTGATGACTTCAACTTAACCAAGAGGAACCCTTGGTTCAGTAGCTTCCTTGCTAGCAGCAACACTCTATCAAGAAAATCCTGAGAGGAACCACAAACTCTGGAATATCGTATCAACTGAGAGATATAGATACTTCTTATGCAGATGCTGCTGGAATTAAACAATCATATTTAAAATCTCACTGTCCCCAAATTACATTATTACACCCTTTCTCGCTTTTAAAATGTCTCATACCCTTTTCTTTTGGCCATTGTATTGTCTATCCGAATTCGCTTTACGCCTTCTGACTACTCCTTTGGTATCTTCAAACTCTTCTTACACTCTGACTGACACGGTGAATGTACATCATACGGTATGTCATTATGACACGACTATCCGTTCTCTCTTTTCTTTAATAATTGGTTGTTTTTATATAACATTCATGATGTTTGAGTATAAGTGTGATACACACACATTATAATCGTGATACATACAAAACCAGGCAAAGCTTGTACGTCTTCTGTCTTTGTTATTTCTGCGTGTATAAGTTTGTTGTGCGAAATAGGAAGGAATTGTTTTGATTGGTTATTTTACCTATCATTATCATTATATAACTTTCAGTTTTTAATATTGGTAGCTAAGCTCAAAGACATTATGCAATGAATTAAAAAAAAAGAAGCAGAAATTTATTGAGAGAAGTGTAGTATTTCTTCCTGTATACATGATGAGAATATGTTAACAAACAATACATCTTGTTAAGTACAGAAAAAAAAAACCAAAATGGCAAGACAAACAGAAATACAATGTTCCAGGCTATTGACATTTTAGCAGAATGCAATCGATTTACAAGCCATTGTTCTTGTAAAGTATCGCAAAAAAAAAGAAAAAACAGCGGCAGAATAAAAAATCAGAAATACAATGTACCAGGGTATCGACATTTTAGCAGAGTAAAATGTAGCAAACGATTAATAGTGTAAATTACAGGAAATCGTGTGGCAGAATTATTTTCCGCGGTATCGACATTTTCAGAGAGCAAAATGTAATCGATTTTAAAATGCAATAAAAAATTTGTTAAGCGTCTCAATACATTTTTTTTTATTTTAGCAATATTTAGACTGGATATGTCAATTGAAATGCTTAGCCATTTATAATTGTACAAAATAAATACACATTACTTGTTGCGCTAACACGAACATTTATCACATGATACATTAACGTAAGTTTTTTTGTGTGTTTAACGTATCTTGAGTCTAATTTTAATATTTTTTATGACGATGTTTTATTGATTATACTCAGATTGTGATATTTCGTTGTGAATATGTATGTATTGTCTGAAATTGTATTTGCTGTATTTGATTATTATTGTTTTGAGGGCCACGTGGAAGATTAGCTTATTGTTGCTAACTGTGTTACCCTCTTGAAATAAAGTCATTACTTACTTACTTACTTACTTACGTACGTTACAATTTAGTTTACAGCTCGGTAATTAACATATTACAAAAATCTTTTTTGATATATATATATATATATATATCTTTATTCTCATCACCAAATGACATAGGTACAGAAAAGACATAGATACAACTACATTGTATCTACAATATGTACAATATATATACAATATTAGAACACAGGAAAACAGTTAGCTAGGAGGACACACCCTTTCATTTATGATCCGTATAAATTTACATAGATTAGTCAGATTCAGTCTATTTGTTGACGCCATAATCCCCAAGAAGTTAATAATATGTGGTCTTTTTGTATATCTCTTCTTGATATAAATATCTCTATATTGCTTAAAATATGGACAATTTATAATATAATGGAATTCATCACCAATTTCTTCTAAATTACATAAATTACATTTTCTATTTTCGCGCGGTATGTTATTCCATCTTCCATGTTCTATTGACAGTTTATGGTTTGTTGTTCGAAATTTACGTAGAGTTAAGAAATCTTTTTCGTCTAAAATATTGTTAAAAAATAAACGTTTCTTTAAAAATACAATAATTTAGAGTTTTAGAACAATTGTGTAATGTTTCACGCCATGTCTGCTGGAACTGATCGTACAATCTCATTTTTATATTGAATTTTAACCAGACTTCACTAATGAAAATTTGTGTTTCCCAAATATACGAAAAACCACATTCATCTAAAATAGTTTTTACACTGTTTAACCAAGAAAAATTTGCATTCTGTGTATTACATAAATGGTACATTAAACGATACACAACAGAGCAAATTTTTGACTGTTTTCCTGTTGTAAGTTTGGTCCAATATGACACCATCCGCTGTTTTATATCTATTTAGAGGGGGTAGCGTCCCAATTCACCATAAATCATACAATTTGGAGTTGAAGATTTGAGATTTAGTAGAAGCTTACAATATTTCAAATGTACTCTCTCAATTATGTCACAGTTACTTAATCCCCATAATTCACAACCATAAAGTAATATAGGTTTTACCACTTTATCAAATAAATCAAGTTGACATGAAATAGAAAGATTGTGGAATTTTCCTCTTTTCGGGATTTCGTACATTGCTTTGGTCCCTTTATCAGCGAGTGTTTTAATTGTCCTTTTAAAGTTTCCCGTTTTTGTCAATAATAAACCCAACTAAAAATTCCTTCACAATTTCAAATGAATAACATGTTCATTGTTTGAGCTGTTTTTGACTTTCAGATACTTGCTGCGATCATTAAGGTATTTCCCGTCATTTAGGGAAAGACATCATCAACACAAAAAAGTAAGTCGTAGATGCATGAGGTCTTCACACATAAGCATAAGTGAGATAATAAAATATCACAATGCCAAAGTCATGAGCGACCACGACCTTTGGCCTTGAACCTTGTTATCACCTAAACCCAGAACCCGTAATAGATAAAGGAAAAGATTAATCAGCAAATAGGTTTTGCCTATTGAAGCAGCATGGCATTTTTGAAATCAAGAGACAGAGGACAATAAGATGATACAATATTCTAACCAGAAGTGACATTTTAAAGCCGGACGTGAACAGAATCCATAGCAACTGTATCTTTTAGCGCCAAGAGACGGCACAATTTTCTGACCGGAAGTGATAATTTATATACAAGAAGGAAATGAGTCTTTTGAAACCATATATTACTGGAATAAAGGGACAAAGGACTCCAAAATCATATATTTTTTTTACCGAAAGTGAACATTTTTAAACTGAAAATCAAAAAGGTAACTAACAACCATGGATTTTTATGATCACGAGATCAAATACAATCGAATTCAAAGACATGTCTTAAGAAAGACCCATCAGTTGCTCTCTAACCTCTTTACATTTCAAGTATTATTGCATATTTCAATATTTGCACACAATATTATCGCACCAGTAATTGATTTGATTGTTGCAAAGAGCGAATGAGGATATAATGGACAAGGTCGGGGGAAATTTGCCCCCCAACGGGCTACCGACGACCACTCCTAATGAACAATACCCATTATGGCATAGAGCAAACTTTCTTTCACGCACAAGAGGCGTGGCATTCTCTGTGTGGGTGGCTCTCATAATGGGTGCAGTCCTAAGGGCGAGTTGTGCATTTGATTCATCCCCCACATTGGGGGGAGGGGGTGATGGGGACAGATGTCCATGAAACTTGAATAAGTTAATAAATGGGTAAAAAAACCTGGGGTGAGCTCAGGTGCTCGTGAAGGGCAAACAGTTCCTATTTTTTATAAGACACCCATCGTGTTATTCATATATACATTGAAGTCCAGTAAAAGTCTTGGCAGTGATTGAGGAAAGACAACATCTACGTAAAAAGATCCATTATCATTTATCTTCGCTTTATGGACAGGTTTGTTGTACTTTTATTTTACAACATATGCTGAGTTCATTTCATAGGTTAATTCATTTGAATAAATAATTAATTGTTTTAGTTGTGTTGTTTGTATTAAATATGAAATGTATACACCTGTACTTCTATTAATAAAACTACAAAAAATATAGGGTCGTGTAAATATGTGCCTCTTTATCTTGGTTCAAATCCGTTCAAATTCTAAAGAATCCAAAACATTTTACGCCAAAGAGCAAGTTAGTGAGTGGTTGTTTTCTAGTGCGAACTCTTTTCCCCCCAGCTATATCATGGCGAGAACAAGCTATTTCCAATGAGATGATGATGAGGTCCGCTTTGTACTAGACAAGCTGGCTTAGTTGGATTTTTATAGTAGTAGCTGACTGAAACAACAGTCCGTGGATAGACACGTAGCAACCTGATTCCGAGCCAGCCAGCCAGTCGTTGCTCTCGCTCCTTGGTGCTGCGTGCTTAGCGGGGAAACAACAAATAAATACCAATTTTATTGTATTTGATTTGACTCGAACCCACGATCTACCGCACCATTACACCACCGATGCGGTTATCTTAAAGAGGAAGGAAACCAAACCATAATGCAATGCTATAAAAACTTAATTAATAATAGATAAGGAACGATTGGAAAACAGTACATACTGTTCTAGTATATAAAAAAGGCTCTAAATACAATTTTAAATTCTGAAAATTACAGGTCGAATTCTCTTACATGACATTGCTGCAAACTACTAGAACACATTCTTGGCAGTAGTATTATGACACACGTGGATGCATATACAGTGAAACCTGTCTAAACCAAACCTCCTTGGGACCAACTTTTGCGTTCGGAATAGACAGGCGTTTGGGTTATACAAGTTAAATTACCAAAGATTTCCTGCAGTCGGACTTTATTTAAAGTTCGGTTTATACAGGATTTTGGTTTATTCAGGGTTAGGCGAAGACAGGTTTCACCGTAATACCCTTTACGCTCTTCAACATGAATTTCGTAAATTAAGATCATGCGAAACCCAATTGAAGAAATTTATCGATGGCGTCTCTAAAAACCTAGAAGACGGTAAACATACAGACATTTTCATTGTGGACTTTTCTAAGGCATTTGATAAGGTAAGGCACGCTCTATAGCTACATAAATTACACAACTACCAGATTGGAGGGAAATGAATTCCTAGCTTGAAAGCTTTTTAAACAAACAGGACAGAAACTGTGATAACTGAAAATGAAAAATCAACCTATGTCTCTGTTTCGTCTGGAGTGCCGTTCGAGGTCCTAGCCTATTTCCCGTATTATATAAATGATATTCCAGTCGGTCTAAGATCCACTTGTCCTTTTTCTTTTGACTATTGTGTTATCTGTCATTCTTTGACTTACGAATTTTAATTACCCCTATGGTATCTTCAAGCTCTTCTTTCTCCACTCTACAACTATTTGCAGATGACACCATTGCATACATGGCTACGAAATCCTAAATCGATGCACAACATTTGCAACAAAATATTGACAAACATGCGATATGGGAAGCAATAATAGAGAAAATGGATTTTAATACAGACAAATGTAACGTCCTGTCAAATTTAGCTAAACCCTCCAGGAGCATCAACTCGAATCTTTAGAAGAAGCCAAATACATTGGTATAACAATGATACCAGATTTTAAATGGAAAAGCCGTGTAAATAATGTCTGTGCGAAGGCTAATAAAACGCTTTTCTACGTCGACCTCCATCAAAGAACAAGCCTATTAATCTCTCGTTAGACCATAACGTGAGTATGCCAGTTCTGCCTGTGACCCCTTCGATAAAGGCGAAATCGATCAACTCAAAATGGTCCAACGCAGGGCTGCAAGGTTTGTCACCAATAGACAGCAAAATACTTGAACTAGCGAAGTCTTGAAGACAGGCGTAAATATGCTAGCCTTGTTGTGATGCATAAAATAACAGACAAACATGTAGCTATTACTGAATAAGAGAGACTTAGGCCAGCATTGAGACAATCACGGAACATGAACTCCTAGTCTGCCATTATCATTCGCTGTAAGACTCCACAAAGACATGAATCGTTTTTCCTCGTCTGATATCTGACTGAGAACTGGCTGCCATAGCCCATAGTTTTTAGTGGCTCGTTTGAAACATTCAATGTTGCTGTCTCCTCTATCAAATACTAATTCATAAATAGTTTTAATCCTTTTTCAATTGTCATGTGCTAAGGGCGGCCAGTATTTGGTAGAAGTAGAAATACTTAAATAAGTAAAATAGGTGTTTAAACACATTATACAGCTGAAAGAATCATAGATGTTATAGCTATTTATTGGATATGTTATGTCTTCCTTCTTCCTCTGCTTTAAATGCACGGCGTTTTCAAATGTACTGTATACAACACCATTTTCGATCGATCGATCGAGATCAAGATCGAGATCGAGATCAAGATCGAAAGAGAGAGAGAGAGAGAGAGAGAGAGAGAGTGAGAGTGGCTGCCATCGCAGAGATAATATCGTAGTTGCATTTACATCTACTTCAGCATGCAATCAGTTCATGTCATCACTTAAAGTGGTGAGCTTGATTCCCTCCAATGGCGAGATGTACTTAATACATGTGAGTGAGTACTTGTCGCTTAACGCCAACTGTTCACCATTTTGTTAGCTACACCAAGGACATAATATGTTATTATCGATGAGATGGTGATGTTATTTATCTTGTACTAGATCTATGGTGTGTAGTGGGATTTTCAAAATACGAAATCACCGAAACGAAAATCAAGAAGTAGACCTGTGGTTCCATTCAGAATATTATGCAGACTTGATCCAACCAGTATAATATTTGGTCTTAGTCCCTAAAGCTGCGTGCAGAGAAGAAACAAATATCAATTTAATAGTCTTACCCGATCGAGTATTGAAACTACTCGAGACGAATACGCTGACCATTACACTACCATGCGATTTTATGCGATACACCTTTATTGCGATAAAGTTTAAAGAGACTTGCCTGTGAGTCTGTGGTTTAATATATGCTCAACAAATACAATTCTAATGTAGTTGTTTAATATTCCTGGTTTGTGATTGGACAATGCTGTACTTTTCACGGTATCAATACCACGTTGAAATAGCATGAACTATTTTTAGAATTTTAGCCGTTTACGTCATCTTGTCAATAATGTGGCAATGCACATCTATACACGAGATTACTTTAGAATGAAGATAACTGTATTGTATTTGAAAATTTTACGGCATCAATTGTCGATGTAGTGGTCTTACATGGACCTACTTTTTTCGCGGACGAAAGAATGTTTCCACTATTCACTCATCTGTCAGTTGATTACCGCTTACGTCATCTTGTCAATAATGTGGCAATACACATCTATGCACATGATTACATTAGAATGGAGATAACTGTATTGTATTTGAAAATTTCACGGCATCAATTGTCGATTTAATGGTCGCAAGTATCCGTTTACAGTAAACTCAATTTGCGACCATCAAATCTCCAATTGATGCCGTAAAATTTTCAAATGCAATACAGTTATATCCTAAATGACATCCACGATATCATTGAAATATTGTTTAAAGTGGCGCTAAATTACCATAATCCTAGTCGTTATTACATAGATAAAGATGATTTGTGTAATGAGGAATGACTTCTCCTTTAGGGGACGTTCATACAACACTCGTTGCTGCTTACAAATATACCAAGTACATCATACATTGCTGTATTACACGTGTTCGGCATTTGTGCTACGTGCAAATAAAACGTAGATATCATAGTTAGTGTGCACAACACGTTTCTTGAATAACCTTCATCAGGTACGGGGGAAATATAAATAAGAGAAAAATATATGAGTAGAATAATCTAACAAATATTCTTATCACAATTTCAGATGAAAAACTGCAATAAAAATTACCTTTACATTATTTCTGTGTGTAAAATATTTATGTAAATTCTATTTACATCCATATATATGTACCTTATTGTGAATTACAAATAATTACTGAAACAACAGGAGAATTCTGACAGTTACAGATAAACAAATCATACAACCTAGCCCCATTACCTGTGACATTTTGACGACTTACTATTGTAAGTATATACATGTACAAGAAGGTCAACTAATAGTCATGACTAAATATCACCGTCAATAATATCAACATCTAAGTAATTCACGTTATTTGATCAGTGAATCAAACGACACAAGTTGTTCATCCTTTTCTTGTACCTCTTTTAAGTATGCGAAAACTGTCACAAAGATTAATATAGAAGGATCAGCCCAAGTAATCCATATTTTGTGGTATACATTTTGTATATGGATTTTTATATGTATTATCTATGTTGGGGATTACATATTGCAATTGAAATACAAAAATGTGCATCCTACATGGATATAGTACTTCAAAGAAAATAGACTATTCTTAAACACGATATCATTATGATGATGTGTTAATTTCTTTGAATCGTATCATTTGTCAGTGATTTTCTCATTGTACTCCGATTTCCTCCAACAATAAAACTTACCGCCACGATATAGCTGAAATATTGTTGAAAGTGGAGTTAAACACCGTAGCCCTACCACTTGAATTTATCTTCTATCTATATGTATATTCGATTAAACAACAAAACAACAAATGCTATTTTTTCCTAATTACATGAATATCAAATATTTTAACAAAAATGTTACAAAAATTTTTTTTTGCACATTAATCTATGTTGTCTGATAATAATGTGTTCAAGTTATTATAAAATGATCTCTCACTCCGTTATAACTAATCTGAATCAAATACAATGTAGTCGCAAAATGAGTTGATTCTAAAAATAAATAATGCATACACAGTATGTGGCCAAAAGTATTGCCACATGTAAAAAAAATCCCTATATAATGAACCAAAACTATATTTTTTCAAAAAATTATTGTGAAGTCATTTCTGGATAGATTTTAACAAATTTTACACCAAAACATTCAGAATTGTCTATATTTTGACTGTTTATTTGCTCATTATGTTTATATGAGTGGTTTTTACTTGTACATAATTTAAACATAACAAATAAAAATTGACTTTGATTTTCCTATATATTTCAACTAAAAATAAATCCTAAAAATTAACAATCCTGTTTAAATTATGTACAAAGAAAAACCACTCATATAAACATAATGAGCAAATAAACATTCAAAATATAGACAATTCTTAATGTCTTGGTGTGAAATTTGTTAAAATCTATCCAGAAAGGACTTCACAATAATTTTTTGAAAAAATATGGTTTTGGTTGATTAAATAGGGATTTTTTTTACATGTGGCAATACTTTTGGCCACATGCTGTACATATGATTTTATCAGTCTTTATTTTCACAAAAAGCTATTATTAAATCGACTACATTCATGTTTTCTTTTACAATACACTGATTGGATGGCATCTCTGAAGTGTCTATTTCTGTAACCAATAATAACTGCGGTAACAGAAGAATTAAAAGACACCGGGATGTATAAAAGTTGGGTGAAAATCCACCTCAAGTCTTGATGTAAATCAGGATCTGATTCCAGTCCAAATACAACTAATAATGGTATCCAACAAATAGCTGAGATTCCAGACAAAAGGAAAACTGTCACAAAAGCTTTCCCTTTTTGTTTAAATTTACTTTTTGTATTGTGCCTATTTTGAACATTCTTCAGAAGTGTATTTATTTTCGAAGCTTGGGTTAATACAGTTCTAAAAACTATTATGTTCATTACAATAATAGCAGCTATTATCATTATTCCAATTACCTGTTCTGCAACGCTAAACTCAAAAGGAAACACGTCTGCAACACATAATTTGTGCCGATCCCAATTATTTTTAAGTAGAAATGGTATTGTCGTAAACGCTATGCCTAATCCGTATGCAAAGATGCTACACGCTACGACATGTCGAACTTTAATTCTTTTATGAAAGTGAGGATGTACTATGCACAGATACCTCTCTAACGAAAGATACAACAGAACTAAAAGAGACGCTAATATTCCTCCAAATATTAGAATAAACAGACTTAAACAAACTAATTTCATGTGGAATATATCACCCGGATGTAGCGTATATGTTGAATAAAATGAAATTCCAACAGTAATTAGTAAATTAGTAAATGCTAGATTAATAACTAGCATGTCGTGTTTTGTCCTCAGGCACTTATGCCTCATATAAACGAAAACTATGATGAAGTTTGAAATACATGATGATATTGTGAAAATCGTTAAAATTGAAGCAATCACTGTTTCATACACATTCAGCATCGGATATATTGATGTTAAATTTGTTTCGTTCCCATGCATATCATAGCTTATATTGAAATCAGTGCTTTTAGAGTACTCCATGTTATTTTCCTTTAAATATTTCCACTATATACATGTAGCAGTATCCTATCGGTGTATTCATATGTCTTATCATGCAGTCACAGTTTGTTGCTATAGACATTGTGATATAAAGCGTCTGTATACATGTATTACTAATTGTTGTCGCTATTACATAATAAGTTCTGCATGTTATGTTAAAGTTTATCTTGTCGATATAACACACAACTTTTGTTAATTCTTTGTTTTTATCCAATTATGTCATAATTCTAGAATATATAGCACAGAACCGTCTCTATGGGAATCACTGTTATTTTTGAATTTTAAATTTTGCATGTAATGTTAAAATTTATCTTGTCGATTTCACACACAATTTTTGTTAATTATTGTTTTCATCCAATTATGTCATAATATATTTTAGAATATATAGCACAAAATCGTCTCTATGGAAATCACTGTTATTTTTTTAATTTCAAATCAGATTACACAAATTTCTAAGATTGTATATCAACAATAAGTAAACTTTTACTTAACTTATGCTTCATAAATTTTATGGCAATAATTGCTGTCATTAATCATAAATATATGCCTGTGTTGTATTCTAATAAGTCGTCTGCTTGTGACATATATCCGTGCTATCTTGTAAACAAAACAACATCATTGGTGGACTGTATATTTTCCAGAAGTAAAACAATGACCGGTAGGGATTTACACCCTTTGTAATTATATCATATTATAAAGTTAATGTATTTACATGGTCACAATATGGCCGTAAGCTCTAATAATAAACTTATCACGTCATAGTCATCATACAAATGGACATTTCCATTATCGACAGATCATCAATTATGCAAAACAAATGAACATTGTTTACTAACTTGTGCAGCACATGTTTTAATATTTCAATAAGCTGTTTGAGATTATAATCTAGCATAGTTTTCCAAATGACAAATTCGTATTCAAATTATCCGATTCATTCCATTCCAATGTTTCGAGAAATACTAAAGAATAAGATCTGTAATCATATTATATATGTAAACATTCCTTCCACAACAGTAAAAATAACATCTTTCTATATTAGTATTATTGTCATTTCTAAATGACATTAAATTCCTACTTCATCAATTTAGCCAAAAATAGTCAAAATGTAATAATATATCGTGTCGTGACATCTGCTCGGTCATGCAGTAAAGTCGGTCACTTGTTTTGATTTACAATTCTGGCGCAGCACGAGACCAATGACGTCATTCTGTATATTCATAGCGTACATAAACACAGAGGGAATTCTTTTCAACGTAAAAATTACAAGATGAGATTAAAACAGAGAAGTTTGAATTGAATAAATTCCATGCAAGTGAAAAAGATCCTTTTTACTAATGTCTTTTTTTCCTGATCATTATGCTTGTTAAATATGTTTCCGTCGATGGTATTCCCCAAGAATTTGTATCTTTCCGGTTTGTTGACATAATCGTCATCACAGTTCATGACCGTTTCTGGAATGTAGGCCAAGCAAATTGTATTTTAAAATACTTTGAATATATGATGATTGATCATTCAGATTCCACCATTTTCTAGAAAATGGCCGATTTTAACGGGAAAATACATACAAGTGCTCTCCATTAGTCACAAAATGGCAGATTATTTTGCATTTCCACTGCTGCTTTAATAACAAATATACCCCTTACTTCTTGGGGTAATGAAATGAAATTCACAGAGAAGATAGAAAAAGAATTAATTTAACAGCAATAATCAAAATTGATAGCATAAATTGAACAGAGAATTAAATTAAACCAGACAGAAAAATGAGATTATTTGGGTAAAAAAAACCCCTTGTCATTATTACAAATAGCATCAACAAAACTGTATTGTTACCATTCTGTGATAATAAATGCGATTAAAATAAATTGAAATCAGTCATGAATTGCTTTGCAAAAATATGGCAGGATATAGTCAGTCTAATAGATTGCATTGACAAAAGCAAAAACACCAAATTCACTGGATTAAATACTTTATTATATGGGTAAGCAAGTTTAATATTTGCATCAAATAATTAATTTTTAATACTTCAATTTCAAACTATTTAAAAAAAACATCTTTTGAAATTTTTCAGACAAAGTAATTACACTGGAAAAGCTAAAATACTGTACTTTCTTAATCTGGTTTACTGTTTAAGCTTGGTTGGCCTATGACAAAATCATGTGCTTTATTGATCTTTGACCGGCCTTATGTGACGTAATAGGACGCCATTTGGAAAAAGGATAGTAAACAAATATGGGTCAGTGTGTCATTATTATTGATCTTTTTTTTTCACGGAACTTTACACATGTGAGCAAAAATAGATGAAGAACATATTTAAAAAGAAAAAAATGTTTTCTTTTCAAATATGAAAAAAATAATCAAACATTATCCAATGACTGACCGACTTATTGTCATACGGGGATATGATATAACCAGTTAAGCTATTTGTGCAAATGCCGTTACAGAAGGATGTTATAGCATTATATAAGCCAAGCCACTGAATCAATAAAAAATCTAAATGTCATGTCACACTTTCCATGTAAATCAAAGTAAGACTGCTTTTGTGTTGTTCATATATACATGTCTATCAAATTTATATCTTGTTTTAATATGTAAAGGTAGGCAAGACATGTACAGGTGACATATTATTTGTTTTTATCTCAGGTCGGATGTTTACTTTGACTGTGAAGGTCTTTATTTGTCGATTTACTATATTATTCAAATTAATTAATACGACACTATTACTGGTAGTAAAATAAAACCATCAACCCCTGTTTTTTGGTGGGTCCGTGTTGCTCATCTTTTTAGTTTTCTGTGTTGTGTTTTTTTGATGGGTCCGTGTTGCTCATCTTTTTAGTTTTCTGTGTTGTGTTTTTTTGATGGGTCCGTGTTGCTCATCTTTTTAGTTTTCTGTGTTGTGTTTTTTTGATGGGTCCGTGTTGCTCATCTTTTTAGTTTTCTGTGTTGTGTTTTTGGTGGGGTCCATGTTTCTCATCTTTTTAGTTTTCTGTGTTGTGTTTTTTGGTGGTGTCTGTGTTGCTCATCTTTTTAGTTTTCTGTTTTGTGTTTTTTGGTGGGTCCGTGTTTCTCATATTTTTAGTTTTCTGTTTTCTGTTTTTGAAGGGGTCTGTGTTGCTCATCTTTTTAGTTTTCTGTGTTGTGTTTTTGATGGGGTTTGTGTTGCTCATCTTTTTAGTTTTCTGTGTTGTGTTTTTGGTGGGTCGTGTTGCTCATCTGTTTAGTTTGCTGTGTTGTGTTTTTTGGTGGGTCCGTGTTGCTCATCTTTTTAGTTTTCTGTGTTGTGTTTTTGGTGGGGTCTGTGTTGCTCATCTTTTTAGTTTTCTGTGTTGTGTTTTTTTGATGGGTCCGTGTTGCTCATCTTTTTAGTTTTCTGTGTTGTGTTTTTTTGATGGGTCCGTGTTGCTCATCTTTTTAGTTTTCTGTGTTGTGTTTTTTTGATGGGTCCGTGTTGCTCATCTTTTTAGTTTTCTGTGTTGTGTTTTTGGTGGGGTCCATGTTTCTCATCTTTTTAGTTTTCTGTGTTGTGTTTTTTGGTGGGTCTGTGTTGCTCATCTTTTTAGTTTTCTGTTTTGTGTTTTTTGGTGGGTCCGTGTTTCTCATATTTTTAGTTTTCTGTTTTCTGTTTTTGAAGGGGTCTGTGTTGCTCATCTTTTTAGTTTTCTGTGTTGTGTTTTTGATGGGGTTTGTGTTGCTCATCTTTTTAGTTTTCTGTGTTGTGTTTTTGGTGGGTCGTGTTGCTCATCTGTTTAGTTTGCTGTGTTGTGTTTTTTGGTGGGTCCGTGTTGCTCATCTTTTTAGTTTTCTGTGTTGTGTTTTTGGTGGGGTCTGTGTTGCTCATCTTTTTAGTTTTCTGTGTTGTGTTTTTGGTGGGTCCGTGTTACTCATCTTTTTAGTTTTCTGTGTTGTGTTTTTGGTGGGTCCGTGTTGCTCATCTTTTTAGTTTTCTGTGTTGTGTTTTTTGGTGGGTCTGTGTTGCTCATCTTTTTAGTTTTCTGTGGTGTGTTTTTGATGGGGTCTGTGTTGCTCATCTTTTTAGTTTTCTGTGTTGTGTTTTTGGTGGGTCCGTGTTGCTCATCTGTTTAGTTTGCTGTGTTGTGTTTTTTGGTGGGTCCGTGTTGCTCATCTTTTTAGTTTTCTGTGTTGTGTTTTTGGTGGGTCCGTGTTGCTCATCTGTTTAGTTTGCTGTGTTGTGTTTTTTGGTGGGTCCGTGTTGCTCATCTTTTTAGTTTTCTGTGTTGTGTTTTTTTGGTGGTGTCTGTGTTGCTCATCTTTTTAGTTTTCTGTTTTGTGTTTTTTGGTGGGTCCGTGTTTCTCATATTTTTAGTTTTCTGTTTTCTGTTTTTGAAGGGGTCTGTGTTGCTCATCTTTTTAGTTTTCTGTGTTGTGTTTTTGATGGGGTTTGTGTTGCTCATCTTTTTAGTTTTCTGTGTTGTGTTTTTGGTGGGTCGTGTTGCTCATCTGTTTAGTTTGCTGTGTTGTGTTTTTTGGTGGGTCCGTGTTGCTCATCTTTTTAGTTTTCTGTGTTGTGTTTTTGGTGGGGTCTGTGTTGCTCATCTTTTTAGTTTTCTGTGTTGTGTTTTTGGTGGGTCCGTGTTACTCATCTTTTTAGTTTTCTGTGTTGTGTTTTTGGTGGGTCCGTGTTGCTCATCTTTTTAGTTTTCTGTGTTGTGTTTTTTGGTGGGTCTGTGTTGCTCATCTTTTTAGTTTTCTGTGGTGTGTTTTTGATGGGGTCTGTGTTGCTCATCTTTTTAGTTTTCTGTGTTGTGTTTTTGGTGGGTCCGTGTTGCTCATCTGTTTAGTTTGCTGTGTTGTGTTTTTTGGTGGGTCCGTGTTGCTCATCTTTTTAGTTTTCTGTGTTGTGTTTTTGGTGGGTCCGTGTTGCTCATCTGTTTAGTTTGCTGTGTTGTGTTTTTTGGTGGGTCCGTGTTGCTCATCTTTTTAGTTTTCTGTGTTGTGTTTTTTTGGTGGTGTCTGTGTTGCTCATCTTTTTAGTTTTCTGTGTTGTGTTTTTGGTGGGTCCGTGTTGCTCATCTTTTTAGTTTACTGTGTTGTGTTTTTGGTGGGTCCGTGTTGCTCATCTGTTTAGTTTGCTGTGTTGTGTTTTTTGGTGGGTCCGTGTTGCTCATCTTTTTAGTTTTCTGTGTTGTGTTTTTGGTGGGTCCGTGTTGCTCATCTTTTTAGTTTTCTGTGTTGTGTTTTATTGGTGGGGTCCGTGTAGCTCATCTTTTTAGTTTTCTGTGTTGTGTTTTTGGTGGGTCCGTGTTGCTCATCTTTTTAGTTTTCTGTGTTGTGTTTTTGGTGGGGCCGTATTGCTCATCTTTTTAGTTTTCTGTTTTGTGTTTTTGGTGGATCCATGTTGCTCATCTTTTTAGTTTTCTGTGTTGGGTTTTGATGGGTCCGTGTTGCTCATCTTTTTAGTTTTCTGTATTGTGTTTTTGGTGGGGCCGTATTGCTCATCTTTTTAGTTTTCTGTGTTGTGTTTTTGGTGGGGCCGTATTGCTCATCTTTTTAGTTTTCTGTGTTGTGTTTTTGGTGGGGCCGTATTGCTCATCTTTTTAGTTTTCTGTGTTGTGTTTTTGGTGGGGCCGTATTGCTCATCTTTTTAGTTTTCTGTGTTGTGTTTTTGGTGGGTCCGTGTTGCTCATCTTTTTAGTTTTCTGTGTTGTGTTTTTTGTTGGATCTGTGTTTCTCATCTTTTTAGTTTTTTAGTTTTCTGTGTTGTGTTTTTGGTGGGGCCGTGTTGCTCATCTTTTTAGTTTGCTGTGTTGTGTTTTTTGGTGAGGTACGTGTTGCTCATCTTTTTAGTTTTCTGTGTTGTGTTTTTGATGGGTCAGTGTTACTCATCTTTTTAGTTTTCTGTGTTGTGTTTTTGGTGGGGCCGTGTTGCTCATCTTTTTAGTTTTCTGTGTTGTGTTTTGTTTTTGGTGGGTCCGTGTTGCTCATCTTTTTAGTTTTCTGTGTTGTGTTTTTGATGGGTCAGTGTTACTCATCTTTTTAGTTTTCTGTGTTGTGTTTTTGGTGAGGTCCGTGTTGCTCATCTTTTTAGTTTTCTGTGTTGTGTTTTTGGTGAGGTCCGTGTTGCTCATCTTTTTAGTTTTCTGTGTTGTGTTTTTGGTGAGGTCCGTGTTGCTCATCTTTTTAGTTTTCTGTGTTGTGTTTTTGGTGGGTCCGTGTTGCTCATCTTTTTAGTTTTCTGTGTTGTGTTTTTTGGTGAGGTCCGTGTTGGTCATCTTTTTAGTTTTCTGTGTTGTGTTTTTTGGTGAGGTCCGTGTTGCTCATCTTTTTAGTTTTCTGTGTTGTGTTTTTGGTGGGTCTGTGTTGCTCATCTTTTTAGTTTTCTCTGTTGTCCTATTATTTGTCTTGTTATGTTCGGTCTTTTCTTTACCTCCAGTTGTTTATAGGAGGTCGCACGTTTATTTACGCTATTTGTGTTTGATTGCGTATAGTGGTGTCCAACACATTTTGTGTTGAGTCTTTGTTTTTTTGCTTTTTCGTCTTGTGTACCCGATGTTGCCCGTTTCTCTGGATTGTTAATTTTTGATTGCCCCTTCGGTATTTCTAACGTATATTTACATGTATAAGGTAGTATTCATGTACTTTGTGTTTAATTCACATTACTTCTCTTCCATTGGATTTTGTCTGAAAGTACGTGCAAATTTGGCAATCCAGCTTTTCGCCATTAGGATCGTGTTAATTTAGTAATTTTGGGTAAGGCTTATCAGTGATAAAAATGTCCCCACTTTCAACAATATTTCTGATATACCATGACGGTTATTTTTTATTGGCCTATAAAACCATCGACCGGCCGCAAGTGACCGACATAGTTCATCACATAAAGATGTATCGAATAAACCTCGCCATGGACGAGAATCGAACTCACAACTTTAAAGAGAAATCACTCAACATCCACATGAACTGATTGTTGTTTAATACAAAGTGACCAATTTGTTTTCTAAATTACGACGTTACATTATGGTGAATTCTGCTTTATGGCAGAGCGACACGTGGAGTTATTATTTTTACAGTGCTAGCTCACTGAAATAGCGTTCCTCGGATACCCATTATCATATCAATGAGACAGCAATATCTTGCTCCAACGCCTTGCAGCTACGTGCTTAGAAAGACGCAGAATATACTAATGTCTAGGTCTTCGGTTTCGACCTCCCAAGGATATAACCCACGATCATCCGCACTCGAGTCGATACATTAAAAAAGAAAATTAAAAACTTAGTTTCCACAAGTATAAGATGCATGATCATCGTACACTCTATCCGACCTGATATCCGATAAGTTCTATAAATGTTGATTTCAAATTGCATATGGAAACTACTTGATGTGAGCACGTTTATCACGAGATCTATTAAGAACACGCAAGCATATCATATGTATAACAAGCTAATCTATATTATTCATATCTCTCCCTCGTTATAAGTATGGTATCTATAATTGACTCGTGTTTCTAAATACAGATTTTATTAAAAGAACACTTATCATACAGTAGCTTCAATATCATTTTAATAACAACGTTAAATTAGCTTTTCTGATTAGAAATGACAGCTGCAATTTCAACCTAAAAATAGTGATGGCTGTTGAAGTCGAATTCAACTTAATTTCTGATACAGTGCTTTTGTTTAGATTTGAAATACAAAGTATATTTTGGTCTTATTGCTGCCAAAGACTATTAAATTATTTGGCTTTCCAATCTTTCGGCTTTGAGCGTGTCTGATGAAACTTATTCCATGAAAGTTTCGTGCGCACTAAATTAGATGTCTATCTTTTTATTATAAGATGTTTGTTTTCTTTTATTATGGAGATATATACTATACGGGGACTCACGCAGCAGTTGTCAGCACCAATCTCTTCTTTTATTATAGAGATATATACTATACGGGGACTCACGCAGCAGTTGTCAGCACCAATCTCTTCTTTTATTATAGAGATATATACTATACGGGGACTCACGCAGCAGTTGTCAGCACCAATCTCTTCTTTTATTATAGAGATATATACTATACGGGGACTCACGCAGCAGTTGTCAGCACCAATCTCTTCTTTTATTATAGAGATATATACTATACGGGGACTCACGCAGCAGTTGTCAGCACCAATCTCTTCTTTTCTTTGTCGCATTATCTGTACTTGATTTATTTGATTTATTTAATTTATTTGTGCTCTTGTTTGCTTATATGTGCTCTATCATATGTTTATCATTTTGTTGTGTAGTGCTTGCCTGTTTTAACAAATTTTACGTTTTGCTTGTATATATGTTACAGTCGGTTTTAAGAGCTTCAGTTAGCTCATGTTATTTGCTAAATGTATATATGTGCCGACTTTAAATAAAATTTATTTAATTACTTACTTTAAAGTAGATATACCAAGACGTGATTAATAATCGTTATGTTACT
Organism: Bathymodiolus brooksi; assembly: GCA_963680875.1. Taxonomy (NCBI): domain Eukaryota; kingdom Metazoa; phylum Mollusca; class Bivalvia; order Mytilida; family Modiolidae; genus Bathymodiolus; species Bathymodiolus brooksi. The sequence continues at coordinate 65,532,340 of OY804575.1, forward strand.
TTACGCCACTTTCAACAATTGTCCAGCTATTTTGTGGCGCTCAGTTTTATTGGTGGAGGAAACCACCGACCTGCTGCAAGTCAATGACAAACTTTATCACATAATGTTGTATCACGTACACCTCGCCATGAACGGCGATTTGAACTCACAACTTTAGTGGTGATAGACACTGATTGAATAGGAAGTTGTAAACCCGACTACCATATGATCACGACCACGACGGTTCCTAAGTCAATATAGAAAGACAAAACAACGTAAGCAAACATATATTAAACTATGCTTAAATTAAAATAAAAACACATGAAACTAAAAATGAACATAACATTTAACCTAATTAAATTCTAGGTGTGCTCTGTTGCTCCGGGCAAATAAGCAGTTTCTGTTCCACTTGTAGCACACCCAGTGTAACTGTCAAAGTCCAGTAAATATCAGGTACGAGGTAAAAGAGATGGGAAAAGATTATAACGATGCGAACAGAACAAATCTCTTGTATTAGAAGTTTTCTCCTTAGAAGCAATCCTCTGTTAAAGAAATACAGATATAATACACAGGCCATGCAATACCGTATTATTTGAAATATATAATTTCTGTGTGAAGTTGCTGCTGGAATGCTGAAATGTTTGGCAATTGAAAAGGTGAAATCTTCTCTTTTGTCGAACAATATGTTTTATCAATGGGTCCTCGTTGTAAATGTTCAAGTACAAATCCATGTATGAAAATGATTTTAGAGTGTCTGGTATTCTTAATGTCAGCGTATGATGTATGCCGAAATTCTACAATACATGTTTAAAGTTGAAAAGGTAATGCATAAAATTGTAAGCATCGCTTCTTTCAAGTTATATATTGCTAACCAATTCAATTACACACGTAACGGAACTTTTATTTGGTTTACTCAAAGACGTCTTGTTATTGTTGACAATTATATTTTCGAATGACCAACAAGAAAATAATTCAGAATGTTGTTAGATATAGGCCTACGTGTTTTGTTTTAATGTCTTCAAAAACATGTTTTATCATTAATATTCACCTATTGTTCTTATTTATTTTAGCAAAAATAATAAAATAAAAGGAGAAAGGGGAAGTAGTCTTTGGTGATCGTTTGTCATTTTTTTATTATTAACTTGTTTTTCTTTTTAAGATTGACTACCAATATGGTGATGATGTTTCTTTTTAAGATTGACTACCAATATGGTGATGATGTTTCTTTTTAAGATTGACTACCAATATGGTGATGATGTTTCTTTTTAAGATTGACTACCAATATGGTGATGATGTTTCTTTTTAAGATTGACTACCAATATGGTGATGATGTTTCTTTTTAAGATTGACTACCAATATGGTGATGATGTTTCTTTTTAAGATTGACTACCAATATGGTGATGATGTTTCTTTTTAAGATTGACTACCAATATGGTGATGATGTTTCTTTTTAAGATTGACTACCAATATGGTGATGATGTTTCTTTTTAAGATTGACTACCAATATGGTGATGATGTTTCATTTTAAGATTGACTACCAATATGGTGATGATGTTTCTTTTTAAGATTGACTACCAATATGGTGATGATGTTTCTTTTTAAGATTGACTACCAATATGGTGATGATGTTTCTTTTTAAGATTGACTACCAATATGGTGATGATGTTTCTTTTTAAGATTGACTACCAATATGGTGATGATGTTTCTTTTTAAGATTGACTACCAATATGGTGATGATGTTTCTTTTTAAGATTGACTACCAATATGGTGATGATGTTTCTTTTTAAGATTGACTACCAATATGGTGATGATGTTTCTTTTTAAGATTGACTACCAATATGGTGATGATGTTTCTTTTTCAGATTGACTACCAATATGGTGATGATGTTTCTTTTTAAGATTGACTACCAATATGGTGATGATGTTTCTTTTTAAGATTGACTACCAATATGGTGATGATGTTTCTTTTTAAGATTGACTACCAATATGGTGATGATGTTTCTTTTTCAGATTGACTACCAATATGGTGATGATGTTTCTTTTTAAGATTGACTACCAATATGGTGATGATGTTTCTTTTTAAGATTGACTACCAATATGGTGATGATGTTTCTTTTTAAGATTGACTACCAATATGGTGATGATGTTTCTTTTTAAGATTGACTACCAATATGGTGATGATGTTTCTTTTTAAGATTGACTACCAATATGGTGATGATGTTTCTTTTTAAGATTGACTACCAATATGGTGATGATGTTTCTTTTTAAGATTGACTACCAATATGGTGATGATGTTTCTTTTTAAGATTGACTACCAATATGGTGATGATGTTTCTTTTTAAGATTGACTACCAATATGGTGATGATGTTTCTTTTTAAGATTGACTACCAATATGGTGATGATGTTTCTTTTTAAGATTGACTACCAATATGGTGATGATGTTTCTTTTTAAGATTGACTACCAATATGGTGATGATGTTTCTTTTTAAGATTGACTACCAATATGGTGATGATGTTTCTTTTTAAGATTGACTACCAATATGGTGATGATGTTTCTTTTTAAGATTGACTACCAATATGGTGATGATGTTTCTTTTTAAGATTGACTACCAATATGGTGATGATGTTTCTTTTTAAGATTGACTACCAATATGGTGATGATGTTTCTTTTTAAGATTGACTACCAATATGGTGATGATGTTTCTTTTTAAGATTGACTACCAATATGGTGATGATGTTTCTTTTTAAGATTGACTACCAATATGGTGATGATGTTTCTTTTTAAGATTGACTACCAATATGGTGATGATGTTTCTTTTTAAGATTGACTACCAATATGGTGATGATGTTTCTTTTTAAGATTGACTACCAATATGGTGATGATGTTTCTTTTTAAGATTGACTACCAATATGGTGATGATGTTTCTTTTTAAGATTGACTACCAATATGGTGATGATGTTTCTTTTTAAGATTGACTACCAATATGGTGATGATGTTTCTTTTTAAGATTGACTACCAATATGGTGATGATGTTTCTTTTTAAGATTGACTACCAATATGGTGATGATGTTTCTTTTTAAGATTGACTACCAATATGGTGATGATGTTTCTTTTTAAGATTGACTACCAATATGGTGATGATGTTTCTTTTTCAGATTGACTACCAATATGGTGATGATGTTTCTTTTTAAGATTGACTACCAATATGGTGATGATGTTTCTTTTTAAGATTGACTACCAATATGGTGATGATGTTTCTTTTTAAGATTGACTACCAATATGGTGATGATGTTTCTTTTTAAGATTGACTACCAATATGGTGATGATGTTTCTTTTTAAGATTGACTACCAATATGGTGATGATGTTTCTTTTTAAGATTGACTACCAATATGGTGATGATGTTTCTTTTTAAGATTGACTACCAATATGGTGATGATGTTTCTTTTTAAGATTGACTACCAATATGGTGATGATGTTTCTTTTTAAGATTGACTACCAATATGGTGATGATGTTTCTTTTTAAGATTGACTACCAATATGGTGATGATGTTTCTTTTTAAGATTGACTACCAATATGGTGATGATGTTTCTTTTTAAGATTGACTACCAATATGGTGATGATGTTTCTTTTTAAGATTGACTACCAATATGGTGATGATATTTCTTTTTAAGATTGACTACCAATATGGTGATGATGTTTCTTTTTAAGATTGACTACCAATATGGTGATGATGTTTCTTTTTAAGATTGACTACCAATATGGTGATGATGTTTCTTTTTAAGATTGACTACCAATATGGTGATGATGTTTCTTTTTAAGATTGACTACCAATATGGTGATGATGTTTCTTTTTAAGATTGACTACCAATATGGTGATGGTGTTTCTTTTTAAGATTGACTACCAATATGGTGATGATGTTTCTTTTTAAGATTGACTACCAATATGGTGATGATGTTTCTTTTTAAGATTGACTACCAATATGGTGATGATGTTTCTTTTTAAGATTGACTACCAATATGGTGATGATGTTTCTTTTTAAGATTGACTACCAATATGGTGATGATGTTTCTTTTTAAGATTGACTACCAATATGGTGATGATGTTTCTTTTTAAGATTGACTACCAATATGGTGATGATGTTTCTTTTTAAGATTGACAACCAATATGGTGATGATGTTTCTTTTTAAGATTGACAACCAATATGGTGATGATGTTTCTTTTTCTTTGTTGTTGTTGTTGTTGTTGTTGTTGTTTTTTTTAATATATATGTACACATTTTATTTAACAATCTCCTGCTTTACAATAACCTACGCAGCCCAGGGTAACTCACTTAGGATCCCTGTAAATTTAATTCAGTTAGGGGATTCCGTTCAAGCAAAATATAAAAGTTACCTTCGACTGGAAAACACAATACTAGTATACAAATTTATGTATGCCACAGTACAACCATCGTTCTGGTTATTGATGACAACCTAAATAGAAATAAATGGTGTTAATAAACAAATTATCCCCGCACCCACTAACACTGTAATAATAAGAATAAACACACGATATCAATTATATATGTAAACAAGACATATAGAAATACTACATTAACAATTCCATCTTATTTGATTTATTTCCACTCACTCATCTGTCATATACAGAGTTATTTATTACGAATTACTTTGTAAACAACTCAGCTTACGTCTTATTTTTGCTTGAGCAAATTTTCCGTTCTTGAGAAGCAAAATTCCTCCCTGTTTATATATGTATTGATGTATTTCCTTTGGAGATCCAGTTATCAAGATGCGAGGGTTGGGATCCGGTTTAACCCTGCCACATTTATGTGCCTGTCCCAAGCCAGAACCTGGATTTCTAACGTTAAATATCATAGTCTTTTTTATGTTTAGTGAGTTCAGTTAAGATGAGAGGTAATTGTCTGTTTGGTTGATATTGGTGGAATTGATGACCGTCACTGTTTAAGCTTTCTTTTCATAATGTTTTTATATACCAATTGAAATGATATGCAGTGACTACTTATACAACTTTATGTGTTATAGTTTGTCAGTGACCTGTTGCAGATCTGTGTGTTATTTTATTGCTACCTATTGTTCCTTCCACTAATAAATATTCCCGTCACAGTATACTTGCATAATTTCTATAGTGACGTTGAACAGTAATAGCAATAACCAGATGTTCTATGATCAAAACAAACAAATCATATTTACGAAATGTCACGACATGTAAAACGAAATTAATACATGCATACAATTAATAATTGTTGTTATCGTTTTTACAACGACGTTGGGTTTTTTAAGTGTCTACGAAATGCTTTATATATACAGAATATTAGACATTTTGTTTTCGAGCCTGATATACCCCGTGATAAAGTCAGTCCCAAAAAACAAAATGTCTAATAAATTGTTTATAATTAACTTTCAAAAAAATAATAAAATGAATTCTTTAAAACGATATTTTGATGGGATTATTGTTTTGCGGATGGATCTGGTTTTGTAAATGTGATTCGGTTCTGGCGCGCGAGGTTCATTCAAAAACTAGTTAACGAGGCGGCAAATGTGTTTTTTACTATTTGACGTGTGTTATACATTATGATGGTTTTGTTGGATTTAAGTGTGTTTTGGAAATTATAATGTTAGAATATGATACCGGTAAATAATTTTTGTCATAAAAACTTGTGCTAAAACCGTATCGAATACGTTTCACTGAAATATTCTGAATGTAGGTCAAATCAATTAACATCCATAATAATCCCACTCGGAAGGCATTTAAGATTTTATGTTATTAATTTTAGAAAGTTAATAAATGTATATATATTTGCTTATCCAGAATACAGAAGTTTTAATTGAGTCTTCCCGGCCCTGTTAATGATCAGTGCTATGTTGTATTAAATTTTTAGCTCTTTTCGGTAATTGGATTGATTTCAATTTTAAATCATCATTAGATATTTCAGTGTATATACAATGTAAGCCTAAGGATGTTCAATCTTTACAAAGTAGTTATTTCTTGGTTTTCTATCATTTTGGTTTTGAGACGACGACATTGACCTTTTCCCGTATTATTGATTTTGAAGATGCAACCAATCTTTTTTTAAAACAAGTATATTCATGCGCGGTAGTTGACGCATGCCTAATATGGACTGACCTAATAATTTTGATATCACGACCAGTACGTTGAGATAAGCTTGATCAATCGACACACTTCAAAGGAAAACTACACAAATTACCGATAAATGTATATCTTGGGTTAATTATATCTCCTCGACAGCAAAAAGATTGTAATTCATGGGTTAGATTCCAAGTCGGCTCCAACCAAATATCATAATATTAGTATTTGTTGCTTCTCCAACGACATTGTGTTGCTTAGAATTGTGGGAAATATTTCCCAGTGTAGCCACATGCCTATCCTGGAACTGCTGTTTGAAGTACTATGAAAATGCTGCTCCACGTGTTTGACTAGTACAAATCGGGAATTTGTTGTTTTCATAATGGTCGTTTAATCAAGAGCTTTTCGCAACAGTGTTGTGCTTAAGTTATATAAAGAATTATATATAAGCATCTTTGACTAGATAAAACTGACTGCTTTTTACAACATTGAAACACAACACACCATATCTGGATACAACACGGTTGCATTTTATTTTCATTTTAAACATATCTTATTCATAAATAAATAAAATGGATTGGATAGCAGGCAATAGCCTATATAAATCCTCTCCAACACGTTGCATGATCGTACGTGCTGCCATACACAAATTGGGTTGTATTGACCAACATTTCATTATAGTATTTTACAATTTAAACCATAAGCTGATCCGAAGAATTCACTTAAGATTTAAAAATGTCAACAACAACAACAGTTTTAGTTGGCATCTACATATTTTTTAAGCGGAGTGTAGTGTGGTTTAATTTGGAAAACCTGTCAAAACATGTTGACGAGTACATTAAAACAAGGAAATAAAATATATATGACAAAAGTGTTGTAAACAACATCATAACTGTCAGTATCCTTTTATATATAACAATCAGTACACAGTTCAATATATTTTGTTTTATTATTTTCACTCGCAGAATGTTTTAATTTTTCTCTGTGGATCTTGAGTGGTTTCTATAGTATTTTACAATTTAAACCATAAGCTGATCCGAAGAATTCACTTAAGATTTAAAAATGTCAACAACAACAACAGTTTTAGTTGGCATCTACATATTTTTTAAGCGGAGTGTAGTGTGGTTTAATTTGGAAAACCTGTCAAAACATGTTGACGAGTACATTAAAACAAGGAAATAAAATATATATGACAAAAGTGTTGTAAACAACATCATAACTGTCAGTATCCTTTTATATATAACAATCAGTACACAGTTCAATATATTTTGTTTTATTATTTTCACTCGCAGAATGTTTTAATTTTTCTCTGTGGATCTTGAGTGGTTTCTATAGTATTTTACAATTTAAACCATAAGCTGATCCGAAGAATTCACTTAAGATTTAAAAATGTCAACAACAACAACAGTTTTAGTTGGCATCTACATATTTTTTAAGCAGAGTGTAGTGTGGTTTAATTTGGAAAACCTGTCAAAACATGTTGACGAGTACATTAAAACAAGGAAATAAAATATATATGACAAAAGTGTTGTAAACAACATCATAACTGTCAGTATCCTTTTATATATAACAATCAGTACACAGTTCAATATATTTTGTTTTATTATTTTCACTCGCAGAATGTTTTAATTTTTCTCTGTGGATCTTGAGTGGTTTCTTATCAATCAGATACCAGAACAAACGGATGTGTGTGTCTCTAATTCGTCATAAATCTTAGAAGATTTCTTTTTATAGCTTCATTGTTTCAAATGCTGCTTCAGGAAAACTGGTATACTAATTAATTTAGAAAATATATAACTTCAGAAAATCTTTAATATTCTGAACACCACTAATCACTGTCCTATTTAACTGGCTTCATATGACGTTGATGTATATCAAGAGATAATTTATAGGACAAAACTATGTAGAAAAATATCAATGTTATAAAGACAGATCGGTAATTCTCCTCATTTGTCTTTAAAATTAGCACTCGTATATAGTAATACTTGATACAATAAGCCTGCATATAACAATTACATCATGTTTTTGCAGTTAATATTTACTCGACTGCGTCTCGGGCCAATATGGGGGTCTCGGGATGATAACCAGGCCAATATGGAAATGCCCATGTATTAAACTATTTATTACATACTTCCGACATCTAGAAAAGAGACACCCATATTGGCCTGAGACGAAGTCGAGGCCCATATTGGCCCGGTCCAATATGGGCCTCGATATGGAAATGATCTTGTAGTAATCCAATAACCGGTTATTTTCCCGGGGTGTGAAAAAAATGGACAATTTACTTCCGGTCATATTGGTCATACAAAAATGCCTTTATTTGAACTAAGTATGTAATAAATGATTATAAAACCAATGGATTGACTTCATAGCGTGGAGGAAAAAGTTGTTTCAGAAACTACATACAACATTAAACCTTTATATACAGAAAGAAGCATCGGTTTTTTTTTTAAAGTTTGCAAAAAAACATTCTGAATATAGATTGGTGGATTTTTGTGTGGAACAGGCAAATCATCCGTATTATGAACCCCGATTACATTTTTTAATCATTTTACGGTTATCTGCTTACTTTAATTTGGGCAAAGATATTGGGTCTCGAGAGGACAGTGGGACGCGCTTAAAAGCACGGAATGAAAAACATGAAAAGCACTTGCAAATCCTATGAAACTCTGTTTATTTACGAAGCGGAAAATTCACAGGTTGTCAGTACCGCTATTAAACGTCAGACAAATGCCACGACCCAGTCATGAACAACGAGAATGAACTATTGGAAGACTAAATGCTGGACAACGGCATAATCTCGTTGTACAGGCATTTGACTGTAATGTACACACTACCCAACGTCTACGGGAATGCTACAACGCCAAAAACTAAACAGTACAAATGACAGAGCACGTGGTGTGATGACACTGGCCGGTGTCGATTGATCATCAACAACATTAGATGTCGTCGACAGGCCAAAGAACCCATCACTACAGTTCGTCATCGTTAAGAACGTCTACAGTGGAGTATGCAATATCAAAACGGCCGTCACCGGCAGTGGACTTTACTTTTCCAACGCAGATGGCAGAACAAGGGTCTGACCAAGGCGTGGTGAATGCTATGATGATGCATGCATCATGGAAAGAGACTCATTGGCTGACCAAACATCTTGGTGTGGAGTGGCATCGGTTTAAACTTCAAACTTGAACTGTGTCATCTTTCAGAATATCGGTCCTTGCAGAATGTGGTGGTGTTATGGCCGTTCTCTACATAGACCATATTCTAGGACCTCATGTGGTGCCATTTTTGCACTTCGTCGGAACTCCATTGTCAAGCATGACAACGCCCGTGCTCATTCTGAAAAGCCACAAGAGACTTTCTTCAAGATAACAACGTAGAGATTTTGTCGTTGTTGTTTTTAGTTCGGACTTGAACAAGATTGAGCATCTATGGGATGAGATTCAAAGACAACTTAATGAAGTCCAACCAAGGCCGACAACTGCAGCCGACCTTAGTGCATCCTTCATGGGGGTTTGTGCTCGTATTTCTCAACCACCTTATTCATTCAATGTACATGAGATGTGTTGCTGTAATCAATGCCAATAGAGGATATACACGATACTGACTTTCGTTCCTCATTACTCCTAAGTATGTGATGTATTGTAGACAAAAGGATAAAAACACCTTAGAAACTTGTTATGTTTAGAAATCTGCTTTAAATGACTTTCCGGTATTTTTAAAATTAAAATTGCTATATTTCTAAGTAAAGCTGTTTGATAAATTAATCTACGCGACGCTTCTTTTACGGTTCAGTATAATAAGTATTTGTTTTACAAAATATTTGAGGCCGTCGTGGTCGTGATCGTATGGTAGTTGGATTTACAACTAGTTATGCAATCAGTACTTATCACCACTAATGTGAGTTCGAATCCCGCTCAGGCGAGGTGTACTCGATACAAAATTATGTGATAAAGTTTATCAGTAACTTGCGGTGGTTTTCTCCGAGTACTCCAGTTTCCTCCATCGATAAACCTTACTGCCACGATATAGCTCAAAGAGGCCCCATGCTTATCTATGTATGATGTGTAAGACATGTTTTTTAATGTTTAAATTCTGATTTTGTTGGAAGTACCAATACAATAAATATATGTTTAATTTTATCGATTATTTACATTTGTATTCCTGTGGGTAGTTGTGTAGGTAGGGGTGCTCTACTTTGACTGGGGGCCTATAATGGTGTTAAGACGGCTCGGTATATATTAGAAAAAAAACCGCTTTCATTATATTTAATCTTTATATCATGAAGCATATGAATGATTTCAGGAGTCCAATGACTTGTATGTTTATCTTAACCTTTAAACGTGAGTCGTTGTTATTGTCACGTATGGATGTAGATGACACGGAAGATTTGTTATTACGTTCAGTGTAAAAATAAAACAATAATTAGACACTGAAATCCAAGTAAATGAAAACTTAAAACTATTCAGATCAATATGTCAACCTTTATAAGGTTTTAGTGTTACGATGTCATTAAATATATGCTTTACTTTTTTATTACCTAGTAGAAGACCTATATCGAAAGGGTGGGTGCACACGTACTTCGTCGTTACCTTGAATTAGCCCGTCATTCCTGGATTATCATATTACAACTGGTTGCATATACATGTTGGCGATGTAGGTAATACTATAATACCATTGTCTTGTGACCTTTAGGGGTCGTCGTGGTCGTGATCGTATGCTAGTTGGGTTTACAACTACACTGCTTGTGCAATCAGTGCCTGTCACCAATAAAGTTGTGAGTTCGAATCTCGCCCAGGCGTGGAGCACTCGATACATTATGCGATAAAGTTTGTCAGTAACTTGCGGCAGGTATTTTCTCCGGGTACTCTGGTTTCCTCCACCAAAGAAACTGACCGCCACGATATAACTGAAATATTGTTGTTGAACACCATAATACTAACCAGAAAGTATGGGTTACTCGTCGTTATTGTTCTTGTCTTGAATTAACTTGTCATTCCTGGATTATCATATCACAACTGGTGGCATACACGTTCGCGATGTAGTTGGTAGTTGGATTTACAATTGCAGAACCTGTGCAATCAGTGCCTATCATCACTAAAGTTGTGAGTTCGAGCCTCGTTCATGGTGAGGTGTACTCGATACAATATTACGAGATAAAGTTTGTCAGTGACTTGTGATAGGTCGGTGGTTTTTTCCGGGTACTCCGGTTTCTTCCATCAATAAAACTGACAGCCGCAATATGACTAAAATATTGTTGAAAGTGGCGTTTAACACCATAACCCTAACCCTTCCCACCCTTGAACCTGATTGCTTACAATACACTGGATACTGATCACGGTTCTCTGTGGGATGGGGCATCCTCTCGATTGGGTCGTCAGCTTATAATGCGGAAAGCCTGTCTATAGACCCTACCGGGTAAAATGTTTAGAGAGTACCAAGTTCAATATACACTAATGACCTCGTTAGTAAATTTTCTTATTAGATATTGATGAACTTAATAGCTCTGGTCCTGAAAATACATGAAATATTTGCCGCTGTACGTTAAGGAACCAACAATAAATCATTTTAAATGTACACAATTCTATAGTATGCAGTTAACGATCAACCCTGCCCAGCTCGCTTAGCCCTATTTTTAATATTTTTTCTTGCATCAAGCATATTTTTTTTTACACCAACCACTAAGTCACTTTTTTTTTTTTTTTTTTTTTTTTTAATCTAATCACACATTCTTCTGTAATTTATATCAAGGTATTATTAGATAGTTCTTTCTCCCATTATTACGACGTTTTAACCCCGCTGAACCAGTGGTGGAAAAATCTGTAATCCTCTAGAGGATTAAAATGTCTCGTGCCTTTCCCCGCATTAATCTCAAGCGCATTAATTTCTCAAATTTTGAAATGAAGTTCGTGTTAAATAATGGGAGAAACAAATTCTCCTTCAGTTGCCCATGTGGGTTATGATATTTCTCCACTCAAGAGAGTTAAGTTTAAAATTTTAACCACAAGCAAAGACGGCTTGTGGTTAAAATTTTAAATTTAACTCTCGTGAGTGGAGAAATATCGTAACCCAAGGGCAACTGAAGGAGAATCTATATATATGCCCCTCCCCTCCTTTTTAGAGATTTACATTACATTGTATGTTATTAATTTTGCATTATTCCTACCGGGTAGTAATTAATGTACGATCTAGCAACTTATTTCCCAATCCTATTAATTACATTATTACATTGTCATATATTGTTCAAGATTGTAATTTACTGTTGAATTAATTCATTAATAAAATATGTTTAAATTAATCAATAGTATACAAGACACGGACTTTAATAAATGTGGATAATGACTGGTCCCAGGCATGGACAAGGATTTTCTCTTATCACCTGATCTCAGTCTCAATTTCCATACATCGTTTGTCTTGTCCTTTCGCGTGTATTTCTCAAATTCCCGATTTCTTAATTTGTTTCTTCCAAATTTTAGATATATGACTCAAAACAGTGCATATTTTGCATAACATTAAAAAAGCGATAAAATTTGACAAATATTCAATTGTGTCTCATTGTCAGTGAGATTTAGTTTAATTGGTGGAGGAAACCAGAGTACACGGAGAAAACCGTCCACTAGTTGCAAGTCACTGACAACCTTTATAACATAATGTTTCATCAGTACACCTCGCCGAGCGGGATTCGAACTCACAACTTTAGAGGTGATAGGCACTGATTGCATAGGTAGTTGTAAATCCCACTACCATATGATCACGACCACAACGGCCCCTTAGACCTAGGTGACTAAGGTCATCTACGTTTTTCAATTAATGAAAGTTTCGACCAAAATAGTCTGTCTTTAATTATCTGTCATAACTACTACACACAACTTAATTGTTATTGATTTTTCTTACAACCATTTCATTCATTTAGTTGTAAATTGTGAGCGAACATCTAAATAAGATTTGATTGATTGGTTGTATATTACCTTACATATTCGAGTCAGCGATATTTTTCTGAATGTTAAACTGGGAAAAGAGAAGCTTAATTTCAGGAACCCCCTGGTATACGTCATGTTCTATCTATTGCCATTTTATTGCGGCATGTCGGTGGTTTTATATGGGTACTCCGGATTCCTCCACCAATAAAAAAAGTTTGCAGATAATAAAGGAGTAATCAGAATCCGTAAATCGAAGGACAGACAACACAATGGCCAAAAGAAAAAGTACAAAAAGACACACAACGGTCTACAAAACATACACATAAAACTAAAGATTGGGTAACACGAACTCCACTAAAAAAACTTATCGCAACGATATAACAGAAATATTGTTGAAAGTGGCGTTAAACACCATAAAACCTAAAACCTAAACCAATTTATTACAAGATTTTATTGATAACACTCAGACACATAAATGTGTTACATGAGGACATAACATATATACAGTGTTACATGGCGAAATGATCATATATTATCAAAAACATTAAAACATACCAGCAATTTTCTTTATGAACAATGATAACCTTTTATAAACTTCTACATTACATGTTACCTGTTCACAGGTGTTGCTTTGTCTAACATATTTACCTGTTCACAGGTGTTGCTTTGTCTAACATATTTACCTGTTCACAGGTGTTGCTTTGTCTAACATATTTACCTGTTCACAGGTGTTGCTTTGTCTAACATATTTACCTGTTCACAGGTGTTGCTTTGTCTAACATATTTACCTGTTCACAGGTGTTGCTTTGTTTAACATATTTACCTGTTCACAGGTGTTTCTTTGTCTAACATATTTACCTGTTCACAGGTGTTTCTTTGTCTAACATATTTACATGTTCACAGGTGTTGCTTTGTCTAACATATTTACCTGTTCACAGGTGTTGCTTTGTCTAACATATTTACCTGTTCACAGGTGTTGCTTTGTCTAACATATTTACCTGTTCACAGGTGTTGCTTTGTCTAACATATTTACCTGTTCACAGGTGTTGCTTTGTCTAACATATTTACCTGTTCACAGGTGTTGCTTTGTCTAACATATTTACCTGTTCACAGGTGTTTCTTTGTCTAACATATTTACCTGTTCACAGGTGTTTCTTTGTCTAACATATTTACCTGTTCACAGGTGTTGCTTTGTCTAACATATTTACCTGTTCACAGGTGTTTCTTTGTCTAACATATTTACCTGTTCACAGGTGTTTCTTTGTCTAACATATTTACCTGTTCACAGGTGTTGCTTTGTCTAACATATTTACCTGTTCACAGGTGTTTCTTTGTCTAACATATTTACCTGTTCACAGGTGTTGTTTTGTTTAACATATTTACCTGTTCACAGGTGTTGCTTTGTCTAACATATTTACCTGTTCACAGGTGTTGCTTTGTCTAACATATTTACCTGTTCACAGGTGTTTCTTTGTCTAACATATTTACCTGTTCACAGGTGTTGCTTTGTCTAACATATTTACCTGTTCACAGGTGTTTCTTTGTCTAACATATTTACCTGTTCACAGGTGTTGTTTTGTTTAACATATTTACCTGTTCACAGGTGTTGCTTTGTCTAACATATTTACCTGTTCACAGGTGTTGCTTTGTCTAACATATTTACCTGTTCACAGGTGTTGCTTTGTCTAACATATTTACCTGTTCACAGGTGTTGCTTTGTCTAACATATTTACCTGTTCACAGGTATTTCTTTGTCTAACATATTTACCTGTTCACAGGTGTTTCTTTGTCTAACATATTTACCTGTTCACAGGTGTTGCTTTGTCTAACATATTTACCTGTTCACAGGTGTTGCTTTGTCTAACATATTTACCTGTTCACAGGTGTTGCTTTGTCTAACATATTTACCTGTTCACAGGTGTTTCTTTGTCTAACATATTTACCTGTTCGCAGGTGTTGCTTTGTCTAACATATCTACCTGTTCACAGGTGTTGCTTTGTCTAACATATTTACCTGTTCACAGGTGTTGCTTTGTCTAACATATTTACCTGTTCACAGGTGTTGCTTTGTCTAACATATTTACCTGTTCACAGGTGTTGCTTTGTCTAACATATTTACCTGTTCACAGGTGTTGCTTTGTCTAACATATTTACCTGTTCACAGGTGTTGCTTTGTCTAACATATTTACCTGTTCACAGGTGTTGCTTTGTCTAACATATTTACCTGTTCACAGGTGTTGCTTTGTCTAACATATTTACCTGTTCACAGGTGTTTCTTTGTCTAACATATTTACCTGTTCACAGGTGTTGCTTTGTCTAACATATTTACCTGTTCACAGGTGTTTCTTTGTCTAACATATTTACCTGTTCACAGGTGTTTCTTTGTCTAACATATTTACCTGTTCACAGGTGTTGCTTTGTCTAACATATTTACCTGTTCACAGGTGTTGCTTTGTCTAACATATTTACCTGTTCACAGGTGTTGCTTTGTCTAACATGTTTACCTGTTCACAGGTGTTTCTTTGTCTAACATATTTACCTGTTCACAGGTGTTGCTTTGTCTAACATATTTACTTGTTCACAGGTGTTGCTTTGTCTAACATATTTACCTGTTCACAGGTGTTTCTTTGTCTAACATATTTACCTGTTCACAGGTGTTTCTTTGTCTAACATATTTACCTGTTCACAGGTGTTGCTTTGTCTAACATATTTACCTGTTCACAGGTGTTGCTTTGCCTAACATATTTACCTGTTCACAGGTGTTGCTTTGTCTAACATATTTACCTGTTCACAGGTGTTGCTTTGTCTAACATATTTACCTGTTCACAGGTGTTGCTTTGTCTAACATATTTACCTGTTCACAGGTGTTGCTTTGTCTAACATATTTACCTGTTCACAGGTGTTGCTTTGTCTAACATATTTACCTGTTCACAGGTGTTTCTTTGTCTAACATATTTACCTGTTCACAGGTGTTTCTTTGTCTAACATATTTACCTGTTCACAGGTGTTTCTTTGTCTAACATATTTACCTGTTCACAGGTGTTGCTTTGTCTAACATATTTACCTGTTCACAGGTGTTTCTTTGTCTAACATATTTACCTGTTCACAGGTGTTGCTTTGTCTAACATATTTATCTGTTCACAGGTGTTTCTTTGTCTAACATATTTACCTGTTCACAGGTGTTTCTTTGTCTAACATATTTACCTGTTCACAGGTGTTGCTTTGTCTAACATATTTACCTGTTCACAGGTGTTTCTTTGTCTAACATATTTACCTGTTCACAGGTGTTGCTTTGTCTAACATATTTACCTGTTCACAGGTGTTGCTTTGTCTAACATATTTACCTGTTCACAGGTGTTGCTTTGTCTAACATATTTACCTGTTCACAGGTGTTGCTTTGTCTAACATATTTACCTGTTCACAGGTGTTTCTTTGTCTAACATATTTACCTGTTCACAGGTGTTTCTTTGTCTAACATATTTACCTGTTCACAGGTGTTTCTTTGTCTAACATATTTACCTGTTCACAGGTGTTTCTTTGTCTAACATATTTACCTGTTCACAGGTGTTTCTTTGTCTAACATATTTACCTGTTCACAGGTGTTGCTTTGTCTAACATATTTACCTGTTCACAGGTGTT
Organism: Bathymodiolus brooksi; assembly: GCA_963680875.1. NCBI lineage: Eukaryota > Metazoa > Mollusca > Bivalvia > Mytilida > Modiolidae > Bathymodiolus > Bathymodiolus brooksi. Next base: position 65,548,987 of record OY804575.1, read on the forward strand.
GCTTTGTCTAACATATTTACCTGTTCACAGGTGTTGCTTTGTCTAACATATTTACCTGTTCACAGGTGTTGCTTTGTCTAACATATTTACCTGTTCACAGGTGTTTCTTTGTCTAACATATTTACCTGTTCACAGGTGTTTCTTTGTCTAACATATTTACCTGTTCACAGGTGTTTCTTTGTCTAACATATTTACCTGTTCACAGGTGTTGCTTTGTCTAACATATTTACCTGTTCACAGGTGTTGCTTTGTCTAACATATTTACCTGTTCACAGGTGTTGCTTTGTCTAACATATTTATCTGTTCACAGGTGTTTCTTTGTCTAACATATTTACCTGTTCACAGGTGTTTCTTTGTCTAACATATTTACCTGTTCACAGGTGTTGCTTTGTCTAACATATTTACCTGTTCACAGGTGTTTCTTTGTCTAACATATTTACCTGTTCACAGGTGTTGCTTTGTCTAACATATTTACCTGTTCACAGGTGTTGCTTTGTCTAACATATTTACCTGTTCACAGGTGTTGCTTTGTCTAACATATTTACCTGTTCACAGGTGTTGCTTTGTCTAACATATTTACCTGTTCACAGGTGTTTCTTTGTCTAACATATTTACCTGTTCACAGGTGTTTCTTTGTCTAACATATTTACCTGTTCACAGGTGTTTCTTTGTCTAACATATTTACCTGTTCACAGGTGTTTCTTTGTCTAACATATTTACCTGTTCACAGGTGTTTCTTTGTCTAACATATTTACCTGTTCACAGGTGTTGCTTTGTCTAACATATTTACCTGTTCACAGGTGTTGCTTTGTCTAACATATTTACCTGTTCACAGGTGTTGCTTTGTCTAACATATTTATCTGTTCACAGGTGTTTCTTTGTCTAACATATTTACCTGTTCACAGGTGTTTCTTTGTCTAACATATTTACCTGTTCACAGGTGTTTCTTTGTCTAACATATTTACCTGTTCACAGGTGTTGCTTTGTCTAACATATTTACCTGTTCACAGGTGTTGCTTTGTCTAACATATTTACCTGTTCACAGGTGTTGCTTTGTCTAACATATTTACCTGTTCACAGGTGTTGCTTTGTCTAACATATTTACCTGTTCACAGGTGTTTCTTTGTCTAACATATTTACCTGTTCACAGGTGTTTCTTTGTCTAACATATTTACCTGTTCACAGGTGTTTCTTTGTCTAACATATTTACCTGTTCACAGGTGTTTCTTTGTCTAACATATTTACCTGTTCACAGGTGTTTCTTTGTCTAACATATTTACCTGTTCACAGGTATTTCTTTGTCTAACATATTTATCATTGTTTTTGTTATTGTCTCCTTTAATTGATATTCCACCTTTCTTTAGTTAGAAATCAACAAAATAAGCGTGGTGTTCTTGGAATAAATATGCGGCACCAGGGAGAGTTTTAATCTCTTTAAGCAACTACGTCCTGGTCACAATGAAATAGGAGGAAACAGGGTGTATTGGGAATAAAGTATAATGTTGTTGTTTTCTTCAGTAATTCTAGGAATAGATTTATGATAGAAATGGCAATGATAAATAAATTGTTATTCTTTGTATATATATCATTTATAGAAAAGACTATTCTCAATAATAGTTCATATTCATGATTTAGTTCATTATTTGCTTGACGAGGATTGTCGACAACATATGGCTAGCGACAGTTCTTTCTTACAACCGAGCCATGATATTTTAGGAAGATGTCGGTTGAATATTAGAGAAAATGAAGAAAAAATATTCTCAAGCATATATTGTCTGGTGTTTTACTCACTGTTGGTAATGAGGAATCACGTGAAGATTTTTTTCACATCAAAATACTTGTTTAAATTGAAAAATATGCGATTAAATGTATTTAATATCAGCCGATTACCAGATTTTACTTATATTCTTTGACATAGAGGAACATATATTTGGTATCATTCAAGAGCGGGTACAAGGTCAATTATTATAACTATAGAAATCAATACATGGTGTGCAATGTAAGGAGAATTTGTAATGTATACATTGTAAATATAAAAGTGAGAAAAACGTACCCACATGTATGTCCGAAATTTGTCATTATGTGCAAATATGAAAATTGTGTTTGTAAATATTTGACTTTTTTGTTCAGATGTGAGATTTTATTCGAAAATAATTTGATCATTTTGTTATATGACAATGTCCAACAATATAATTATTTTTTGCACCCTCAACGTAAATGGGATGCAGATGAAAGATAAACAACGAAGATTGTTACAATGGATAAAAAATCAAAATTGTTCAATTGTATTTCTGCAAGAAACACACTTTAATAACGAAAGTAAATGTTTTATTGAAGAACAGTCAGATTATCAATGTTTTTGTAGTCATGGAAATAACTCAAGTAGGGGGGGGGGGGGGGGGGGGGGGGGGGAGGGTGGCTATTTTAATAAGAAATCAATTAGATTACGAAATTATAAGTCAATTTATAGATACTGAAGTAAGAATAATTTTACTGAATATAAATATAAAGGATACTATATTTACCCTAGTTTGTTTATATGCACCAAATTGTAAAACAACAAAAAATAACTTCTTCAAAAAAGTAAATACCTTTTTAAAAGATCACGGAATAGGAATACCTATGATCGCAGGAGACTTTAACGAAACATTAAAGGAAATAGATAGAAGAAGCAACAGTAGTAAAGCAAAATATCAGACGGTAAATAGTCTTAAAACGTTATTGAAAACAAATGATTTAATTGATATCTGGCGAGAACTCAATAGTAATAAACGACAATTCACTTGGCGCAGAAAAGACAAATCGCAAGCTAGTAGAATTGATTATATTTTAGTTAATAAAAATTTCAAGTCTAGAATCAACTGGTGTAAAATTAAACCAGTATGTATTAAATATACAGATCATCAAAGTGTATTCTTAAATTTCTTGTCAAGTGTGGAAGAAAAAGGTAAGGGTTTTTGGAAGATAAATAATTTAATTTTAAATGATAAAGACTATCAAGATAAGATAAACGACATAATATTAAAATATTCCGCTAAAATCAATAATGATTTAAAAAACTGCAGACTATTATGGGACGCGCTTAAGGTAGAAATAAGAGAGATAACTATGACGTTTAGTAAAATAAAAGCGAAAAAAACAAGGGAGCTAACGAGAACTTTAGAAAAGACATTAGAAGCTAAACTAACATGCAGTGACACTGCAGTTATAGATAATAAAATACTAAACAATGAAATAGACAAGTTAGAAAAAGAGTTAGAACAAATTTACGAGCAAAAGGCAAAAGGCGCGCAGATTAGATCTCGGGAGAAATGGGTAGAATTTGGTGAAAAAAACAATGCTTATTTTTTAGGTTTAGAAAAGAAACGACAAATTAAAAAGTCGATCACAAAATTATTAGATGATGAGGGGAATATAATTACAAACCAAAGAGACATTTTAGTTAAAATAAAATATTATTACAAAAAGTTGTATACATCAACAAACCCAGATAAACAGAACTTAAATGATTATATATATATAGAACAAAACTAGAAAGTAAAGTCAATCAAGAAGATTTGAATGTATGTGATGGACAGTTATCGGTGGAAGAATGTACAGAGGCTATTTTTAAAATGAAATTAAATAAATCTCCCGGTATAGACGGATTAACGGTAGAATTTTATAGGACATTTTGGGAAAGTATAAAATATTTGATAGTCTTTATTTTAAATAAGTGTCACGAAGATAGGCAACTGTCTTTTTCTCAAAGAACAAGTGTACTAACTCTTTTATTTAAAAAAGATGACCCATTGAAATTAGATAACTATAGACCAATATCTCTATTGAATGTTGATCTAAAACTCCTTTCGTACACTTTAGCTCAACGTTTGAAGAAAATTCTGCCAAAACTTATCAACGAAGATCAAACCGGTTATATTAAAAATAGATTTATAGGTTTTAATTTAAGACAGATTCAAGACATTATAGATTATTCAAACCTTTATAAAATAGAAGGGGCAATTATCTTTTTAGATTTTTCAAAAGCTTTTGATTCTTTAGAATGGGATTTTATGCTTTCAACACTAAAACATTATGGGTTCAATTATTCTTTTGTTACTTGGGTGGAAACATTATATAATAATATACAAACCTGTGTGATAAATAATGGATGGATATCTGAAATTTTTAAAAACACAAGAGGATTCCGTCAAGGATTTCCTTTATCTGCCCTTTTATTTGTTATTTCCGTGGAAATTATGGCGTTAAGGCTTAGAGAAAATAAAAATATTAACGGGATAAAAGTAAAAATTGATGATAAAGCACACATCATTAAAATATCTCAATTAGCAGACGACACAACGTTATTTGTGAGTTCCAAAACTGATATAGCTTTAGCCATGAATGAAATAGAAATATTTGGGTCATTTTCAGGGTTAATTCTAAATAGAAATAAAACAGAGGGCATATGGATCGGTAAACTAAAAAATTGCAAAGACAAAATTAGAGGTATTAAATAGACACAGAATCCTGTTAAAGCATTAGGTATATTCTTTGGACATAACAAGGAAGAATGTCAAAAACTTAACTGGGAAAAGAAAATTGAAGAAATGAAAAATCAATTTACAGCATGGGGAAAAAGAAATCTAACTATTATGGGGAAAATTCTTATTATAAAAACACTCATCCTGCCGAAATTTACCTTCTTAGCCAGTTCATGTGTAGTACCAAAGATGTATATAAAAGAAATTGAATCTTGTTTTTACAGATTTATCTGGAATGGGAAACCGGATAAAATCAAAAGATTAACTTTAATAGGGGATTATAAAAAAGGGGGGGTTGAATATGGTTGATATAAACAGTTATTTTAAATCGTTCAAAGTGTCATGGGTCAAAAGACTGCTTAGTTCAAAAACATCAAATTGGAAAGTTATACCAAGAAAATATTTAGATAAATTTGGAAAAAAATGGCTAATTTTTAAAATGAATATGGACAATGGTAAATCAATAGAAAATTTTAATGATATCCCAGAGTTCTATAAAGAAATAATAAACTGTCGGGTAGAATTTGGAGGTGGACAAACAAAAACACCAACTAATTTTAGAGAGATAAGAAACCTAAATATTTGGGGAAATAAATATATAAAATTTAATAATAAAAGCTTAATTTATAAAAACTGGATTGATAGCAACCTGTTGTATGTGAACGACATAACTGAAGGAAGGGTATCACAAGACTATTTGATAGAGAAATTAAAAAATAAAATTAATTTTTTTAGTGAATTTAGTCGACTAAAAAAGGCAATTCCTAAAGAGTGGTATGTGCAATTATCAGAAGAAAAATCTGTGAAAACTACTATTAATATAAAAAAAAAAAAATATTATTTCTGCTGGTAGGGTGATTGATATGGATAAATTAGTTAACAAAGATTTTTACAATATTATCAAAAACAAAGTTTTTATCAAACCTATAGGTATACATTTTTGGACAACTTACTTGGATATCCAAGATTTTCAAAATATAACAGACTTATATGAATTTTTTTTTTTTTAATTTTGTTAGAAAACAAATTGAAAATATTTAGATGGAAACTATTGCAATTTATTATTCCAACCAAATCACATCTGTTCAAATGGAAAATATCAACTGACAGTTTATGTAATGTTTGTAAAGTAGAAGAAGATTATGATCACTTTTTTATGTCGTGTAAATATTTAGACATATTTTGGAATAAAATAAATGAAATGTTAAAAAAGGTCCAATTTGAAAACAATATCAGACTTCAACATTTAGTATTTGGGTACAAAATTTTCGACAAAGAATATTTTCACCTAAATTATTTTTTAACTATACTGGCATTTACTTTTGCCGATTTTTTAATTGTAAATCATCTCTTTTTATTTTACTCAATCTTGCCAAGAACTTTGTAACTAACATACAAAGACAAAAAATAAACAAATAAACAAACAAAAAAACAAAAAACTATTTAAAAAAACCCACTAAACAAATCAAATAAAAACAAAAAAAAATAACTAAAACAATAAATAGCACTCTTTCCAAAAATATTTGATTTTCTAAAAGTCTATATATTTTCATATAAATCTGGTTTAATTATATAATTTTCCAATCAGTTATTACCGCCTACTTAATTAACAAGGTTGACAACTAATAATTAGAAACTCTTTCATATTTCTTTTGAAGTTGACAAATTTGATCACAGTCCAAGCTGTAAACTTTGATCTTGGCCTAACATGCAAGGTGAACCGCGTGGCTTCAGGTGAACATTTCCTGCCTGATTTGACTAATGAGTGAGCACGACTCCCTGATATCTGAGATAATTTACTTAATGTCAAATCAAACATAAACTTATATTATATAAGAATGTGATTTTTAAATTCGACATTATCATTTTCTTGTGAACAGAAAGTATACACAAATATCTACAAAGCAGAGATGCCATCCAAACGTTTATTCCAAAATTCAGAAGAATCTGACTTGATGGTAGCAGACATATGCCAGTTAAATTTAGATTCGACTCCAGTGAAAGCAGACGACATCATTTCCTTCGTCGTTACGCCAAACGTCAAAAGAAGTCTATTTCTTGAACCCGACGAAAATTCTGATCTTAGTAAAGACGACCACGTCAGCATCACCAGTGATGCTAATAAACCAACATCAACCAAGAGGCGACGAGGAAAAGGTGACACTCATTTTGCTTGTTTTAAGCGGAGCAAGAGTTCAGACGATGTTAAGACGGCAGTGAATATACTGGCAGAAAACGACGACATGATAGCAGACGGCAGTAGAGGATATGTTTTACCAACAGTTACAGGAAAACATCAGATCTTAAAAGTATAACACCGACAACACTTGCAGATGTTATAAATGGTGGATATAATGACGTCATCAACAGTTACAGAATAATCGACTGCAGATATCGATACGAATATGAAGGAGGTCATGTAAGAGGAGCAGAGAATAGATATTTACACGAGACCATCTTATCTTTACTTCAGCAGCCGACATCTGACAGAAACGTAATCATTTTTCATTGTGAATTTTCGTCTGAAAGAGGTCCAAAGATGTTACGATTCCTCAGAAGTAAAGACAGAGAATTAAATAAAGAGAACTATCCAACTCTAAGTTTTCCAGAAATGTATCTTCTAGATGGAGGTTACAAGGCATTCTTCAACGAACATCCTCAACTCTGTGATCCAATCAGCTACAGACCAATGCTTCACTCCGAACATTCAGCAGATCTACGTCACTTCCGGACAAGCTCAAAATCATGGACAGCTGGTGAAAAACGACGATTTGCAAGAAAAGCCATGAGATTTTAGATGAAAATCTTTAATCAAGATAAATTTATATATTTGTGACGTAATCAAAATGAACTGTGATAAAACTTCTGTGATAAAACTTCTGTGATAAATCTTCTGTGATTCAAATGAACTGTGATAATAATGTTTAGTGCTGCAACATTTTTATATTTACGTTTATTAGTGATATTTATTGTTATGTTTTGTTTGTTATTAAAAAAATATTTGTCGTATTTTTTCTTCATTTCATAAACTTGTCCGAAGACATTCATTTGAAAATAACAACAATAATGGTCGCTAATATAGTCTACCACAAGAAAACTAGACTCCTCTGTCAAAATCTATAGATGCTGGTGTCGTTTGTTTGATGATGCTTCACGCCACTTTCAACAATACTTCAGTTATATCGTGGCGGTCAGTTTTATTGGCGGAGGAATCCGGAGGACCCGGAGAAAACCTCCGACCTGTCGCAAGTCACTGACAAACTTTATCACATAATGTTGTACACCTCGCCCTGATCGAGATTCGAATTTACAACATTGGTGGTGATAGGCACTGATTGCATAGGTAGTTGTAAATCCAACTACCATGCGATCATGGCCACGACGGCCCCTAGTTATGTCTTGGAACATGTACAAATAGGTGACGGGTCGTTTTGACTCTCATCTTAGGACATAAGTTATACCCATAGCTGAAGTCCTATGTTAACTATGTCACGAAGAAATGACAGGATATGAGGCATATTCACGACTTAAAGCATATCATTCTATACACTACATTATAAACCGTTGACTTCAGAATTGCATTGGGTACGTGAAAAAACAAATTGACTGTTTAATCTCGAAATTTCGACATTTGAAAATTAAAAAATTCGACTTTTTTAAATCTCGAAAATCCGACTTTTTAAATCTCGCATTTTCTATTATTAAAATCTCGAAATTTCGACTTTTTAAGTGTTCCGTCAGAGGATCTCATTGGGTTTTACAGATTTATTCATATGCATGACAAAATAATGTACTTGAAAACTGGTTCAATTCTGGTTTTTCTGTTTTTGTTTTATCTTTATGACTAATATTGTCGTTATGTATCCGAGTGTACCACCAATTTACAATAGTTCTGTTATCTGTTTTCATGAAAATAGATGGCAATGAATTCGTCCTTACGGGCGTTCTTGAGATGTTTGCAGTTCTTGTTGACTTGAAGACCCAGTTATTATTGTGATATGACAATCAGCGCTGTTCTGTTGTTAGTTACGCTTTTTACACACGTGCAATCAACAGGTGATACTTATTAGATTAATTTATTAAGTGTCACATATTGATTCAATTAAAATTACAAGCACAATTCAGGGGCGGATCCAGGATTCCAAGTTAGGGGGCGCACTTAAAAAAATTGCGCCGAGCGGAGAGAGGCGCGATAATTTTTGGGGTATTTCGTGTGAAAAATCACGATTTTACGCCAACAAATCTTATTTTTTCCAATTTTAGGGGTGGGGCGCTGGGTCCGCCCCCCCCCCCCCCCCCCCACCCCCGGAACCGCCCCTGCAATTTACATATAACAACAATAAACGTCCACTCATAAATTGACTTACTATACACTATGTCCATATATACAGAACCGTTGTGAATAACTAAATTACGAAAAGTTAAATACGCAAAAAATAGGAGAAAATAATATGTACATGCATTAACTTGTTAGTGTTTCGTATATGCACTAAAACCACAGTCTGGTTTAAATTTGTATTAGTATAGATTTGTTTAATGTTAAATAATTCACAGTTGATATTAAATATGATTTCTCATAATTATATTTAATAATTATTGTTACCGCAATTTGCAAAAATCGTAATTTGATTAGGCATGTATCGATTGATTAAGTCACCATGGAAATCATGCTTTAAAAAATACGTCTCTAGTAAATAAAGAAATAGGGGGAAAAAAAAATATATATATTTGTCTTTGTTACATACATGTATATGTATCATTCAATTATTTCTTCATCTGACAAATAATCTTATCGTTTCATTTTTTTTTTATTCTTACACATATATTATTTTGCAGTGTATTTAAAAAAAAAATGCTTCAAATTGTATATATATTTTGACTTTAAGAGTTTGTCGTATTCTTTACAGTTCTTTGTGGTGTACATGCAATTCAATTTGTTTCGTGTTCTCTCATGTGAAATACATGTACCCCTTCTTTGATTTGCAATTTTCGTGCAGCTTCATTTCCGTGATTTTTTTCTACGACCTTTCCTGGATATCTCTTTCCTATTACTACCGGGGCAGTCGTGGTCGTGATCGTATGGTAGTTAGATTTACAACTACCTATGCAATCCTTGCCTATCACCACAAAGTTGTCAGTTCGAATCCCCCTCATGGCCAGGTGTACTCAATACAACATTATGTGATAAAGTTTGTCAGTGTCTTGCGACAGGTCGGTGGTTTTCTCCGAGTACTCCGGTTTCTACCACCAATAAACCTGACAACCATGATATAACTGAACTATTGTTGAAAGTGGCGTTAAACACCATTACCATAACCTCTTCTTCGATTTACGGATTCTAATAAACCTTTGGTATTTTCAAACGTTTCTTTCGACAGAAGTCGAAATTAAGTGGCCCGAGCTAACCACTGCATGTGATTGAACGTGATCGACTTAACCGAGAGAAATATCAGTAACATCTAGCTCACCTGAATCGAGCTCACCAGAATCTCTATCTACCAGATTGGGATGTTCGTAACTGCAATTACGGACATCTTCTTACCCCTGTGAACTTGTAACAATATATTTTTTCTCCATATTTTAATCTGTGTAAAAATGTAAAACCCGAGTTGAATATTGCTTTTATTGGCCTTTCAATATGCTATCAAATGCAAATTAAATAAGACTACATACTACATATGTACTTCAATATCGTCTTAGATGAATTTAACCACAAAAATTCTTTACAAAAATAAAATTAATATAAGACTCGTTACCTTTTTATTGATTTCTAACATTCAATAAACACCGTTTCGATTACACTCGTGTTTCTTTTTAGAACACATAGACTTTATGGCATCTTTGAAATGTCTGTTTCTATAGCCAATAATAATGGCCGTCACGGAAGAATTCAGAGAAACTGGAATGTATAGAATCTGGGTAAATATCCATCTCAAATTCTCATTTAAATTCGGATTCGATTCTAGTCTAAATACAATTAATAATGGAATCCAGCACACAACGGAAACACCTGATATAAGGAACACAGTCACAAATGCTTTCCCTTTTTGTCTAAATTTTCGCTTGCTTTTGTGCTTATTTTGAACATTTCTTAGAAGTGTATTTATCTTTGAAGCATGAGAAAGCGCCGTCTTAAAAACAATGGCGTTTATTATAATAATTGCAACCATTATAATTACGCCGAATATGTGTTCTGCAACACTAAACTCGAACGGATAGACATTGGCAACACACACGAGGTATTCCTTCCAATTATTTTTCAGAACAAACGGTATGACAGCGTATATAATTCCTATACTATGTGCAAGAAGACTAAACAACGCAACATGACAAAGTTTTATACGGCTATGAAACACCGGATGAATGATGCAAATGTATCTTTCTAATGCTAAATATAGCAATACCAGGAGTGATGAAAGGATTCCTCCAAAAATGCAAATAAAAATAAGCAAACATATCAATTTCATGTGCAGTAGGTGACCCGGATTTAAAGTATATGATAAATAACATGAAATTCCGAAAGTAATAAACAGATTGGTAAAAGCCAGGTTAATCACCAACATGTCATGTTTAGTCCGTAAACACTTAAACTTTATAAACACAATAATCATAACTAAGTTTGAAACACACGAAGACACTGTTAAAATTGTTAAAATGGAGGCAATCACGGTTTCATAAATTTCCAACATTGGATTTACAGACGTCATATTTGTTTCGTTGCCTAACATTTTCGATCCTGCTCTTAAAGTTGGTCTTTGTCTAATATAAATCACTTCTGTTTTCCAAGAAAATCTTGCTAAGAATTAGTGGATAAAGGTAGGCTTACCTTCTTCTACTCTGTATTTTAAGATATTATTGAAACGTCAAAATCACAACTGTATACGGTAACACATTCACTATTATATACAAAATGTAACTTGCATGTTCAAGTACGTGGAATCTTCTAAAGAAAAATATTTCAATTTATTTTGTAAGACATATTTTACACTGTATTGTAATAAAGTACATTGTGCATCTCTTCCTCATAACTTGTATTAATAAATAACGAGAGAAATAGCACAGAATTATTTCCACAAATAGTCCACTTATTTTTATCCAATATGTTAAGCACTCGTCTTGAGATAATAATATTATTCCATTTCTTCTCCAGTAAACAAAAACATGACTATTCCATTGCGTGGTTACAAATTACTATGATTATCCGTTTTGTTGTGACTGTGACGTGAACATAATGTTGTGTTTACAATTTGGTCATTAAGTTAAATTATTAATCCTTGGGTGATATTAATTGTAATTAACTATTGTTGTGACACAAGTCTATGAATAAATTGTGAATTTCTTTTTCTGGAATGTAGACTGGATCATAATATAGAAAAATATTATGGACAAATCAGAATGATTATTTAATTAGCAATTATTGTTCAAAGAATGATTGGTCTATCCCAAAAACAAGTATGTTCAGTTCATGGTGTTATTTTTAGAATACATGCCAAAACCTGTAGTATTATCTTAGAAAAAAAACAGTAGAGAACATTTATATTGTAAATAATATTTTTAATTTGTTTATTGATATTTATATTGTGCATTATGTACTTGTTTATATATGATTTCTTAACGTCTCTCATAAATCTGTATTGATTGGTTTGTGTCTTATACATACAAATGTACATGAATAAAATTTGTGATATTTTGTTAATTTCTGTAGGTATAAACAAGGTGTGACGCTAATAAAATATTAAATTGAATTGTTATAGTAATTGTAATTTAATTGAGATTGGATATATGATGGATTTTTTTTTTTTTTTTTTTTGCGATACACTAACAAGTATAAAAAAAAATACCGTTTGGGGGGTCTTTGTAACCTTTCGCTCATATTTGACCGTCCAATCATATGCAATACAGTTAAATATATTCTCTATACTTATATAATGACGACGACTTAGAGAATACAGATGTTTGTATATTTATTTAGTTTGGATACGATCTAATAGGCTCGTTGCTGATTGATCGGTTTAAAAAATGAATCCTGACGTGACCTCACACAGGATATCGCTAGATGTTACTGTATCGCCAAAAAAATATTAAATAAAAAGATACAACAATCAACTAATTTTCAATGGATTGTAGTTTTTGGTATTATTTTTTTTTAATTATTAAAGATATAATACCTTTATCTAAATGATGTACAAACATTTTCTGACAAACTTTATACTATAAAATAACCTGTGTTGAACCCACGATCTAGATAATATATACCGGACTCAAGGCTAACATGCTAACCACCGATGCGGTTCACGAGGAATTACAGTGAAATTCATCACCAATATCAGCAGAATCACAACAAATATTTTTTCCTTCTTAGTCTAGACAGATATTTATTCAAGGTTTACATTTGGCTTAAATGTAGCCATGGAAACAAATAAAAATCTAAGTAAATTTGAAAATATTGATAATAAAAAATCCTTTAATCAAAATATTATTTAAGAAATAATTCATGGAAGCCAGAATGTGTTTTGAGTTTTAACATGGGTTGGCACTACTATCCGCCAACCCATGTTAAAACTCAAAGCACATTCTGACTATCCGCCAACCCATGTTAAAACTCAAAGCACATTCTGACTATCCGCCAACCCATGTTAAAACTCAAAACACATTCTGACTATCCGCCAACCCATGTTAAAACTCAAAACACATTCTGACTATCCGCCAACCCATGTTAAAACTCAAAGCACATTCTGACTATCCGCCAACCCATGTTAAAACTCAAAACACATTCTGGCTTCCATGATTTATCTCGATTCTGATATGTCTAAGAGTACAAATACGGTAGTATACTTTGATTGGAAGACGGTAATTTATATTTACGTTTGCGGACATTGTCACACACAATTTATGCTGCCAAATTCGAGCAGACGATAATTCATCAACAGCTACATTTACGACGGGAAAGTCAGTCACATGAACCGGCGCATGTGCTAATGAGATTATACCCAATCGATAAATCGCTCGTTTGTTTGCAAAGCGAAAGCAGGACGTCATGTTAGAATTAAATATAAACTGACCAAATATTTACCATTTTATATAAAAGTTTTCAAAAGATCTATTCTTTAAAACATAAAACAAATTTAAACTTATTGAAGTTAAGATTCGGTTGATAATACAAATTATAATTTGTTGCAGCGGATTTTTTTATTGCAAAGACAGATATTAACTTTTTTGAATGGTTTGTTTGTATTTGAAGACATATTTATGGAACACAGAAACCGCAAAATATAAAAAAAATGATCAAATGACTTCAACAACATTTGTAAAATAAACATTTCAATTATCAAACAATTGATTGATTTATTAATTGATTTGTGCTTAACGCCAACTTTAGTAGCAGTATTTTCAGCTATATAACTGTCATTTCAAAACAAGCCATTCAAAAATAAAACAAACTAATCACAAATGATATAAGCTATCAAACACTCACGAAACAAGGCAAAACTCGAACGAACAGACCTGGCGTCATTGAAAGTATTACGTAAAAAAATAGCGGTGAACTCGTTCAGGCCACCGAATCAAAGCGTCACAAAAATATGAAGTCTTTAAAGTGGAGTATAAGATAAGAAAAAAATATTTCTACCTGACAGAAATTTCATCTTCAAGATGAAACATTATTTAACACATTGACTATTTTTAGTAGTTCATAAATTAACCACGATTGGTGGCAATTTGTCTTGTTATTGACCTTTAGACCTTTGATGATGAAACGTTTATGATTTGAACTTTTAGAACTCATAGTGACAAGGGTAAATAATGTCGCATACCTTTATACCCTATTTAATTGGAGGTCTCCATTGGCCTGTTTGTGGGTCAACCGCATTACCGAATAAAAACATATATTTCTAAGAAAGAAGTGCTTATAGCTGAACAGTTTATTTTTACACAATAGTAACAACCTATCTTCCTAATCTAATTTAAAACACGTGGGCATGGAAGAGGGATATGGTGTTTAACGCCACTTTCAACAATATAGTGGTCATGGCAGATTTGTTTATATCTTAGTAAGAGAAACAAGATGACGGAAACCATTTTAGAACCAGTTTGAAAATTTAAAATGTAATTAAATATTACGGACGACGGTAGACGCTAAGTGATGGCAATAAATCATCTGACCATGGGTCAGATGAACTATAAAGATTAAATTTTAATGCTAAAATAATGTGCGAAATTAAAAACAAGTTAAAAATAATATGCAATTTTATCTTTATATCTCACTATTCAAATTGATTTATTTAAAAGCATAAAATTACAATTAAATTAAAATTGTTTCACTTTAAAACAAATTAGCTAAGAAATAGAACATGGCATGGATTTTCAGTGTCAAATGTCATGGTCTAATGAGTTGAGTGATATGAGAGGTATTGTTGATACCGGTGTAACTGTTGACCATTACTGTTCATTTCATCATATTTCATATTTATCTCGTGTTACACATATGTGTCTGAGCGTTGTTTAATAAAATCTTGAAATCTAGAAACCAATGACGCGTATGAGTGACAAGTAAACCATGTGTGTATAACAAAGTTCAATTATTACAATTAATTTAATATGATTTTTATCAATTTCGTGATCAACAATGACAAAATGTTTTATCACTATTACATTACACAATGACAAAAGCCTTTCAATTTAAAAAAAATCTGATATTTGGTAAAAATACTTTGGGATATGATAATTTCTTATACACGGCTCAGGCGTATAGAAAACAGACATGGAATATGAACCCTGTGAAGATCCTGAATAATATAGATCATATCCTTCATATTCTGAGATTGATATTATTGAAAATATTGTCAGTTCCATTTTCAACATTATCTTTGCATAAACCAAAAACATATCTTCCTTTTGAATATAATACCATTTTCTTATTTCAAGTAATGTTTTTATTCAATTGCAACATCTTAATTTAGTAACTAGTTCTCTGTCTGAAAGACTAAAACTCCAGTAAGTAAATGTCTAAATCAAACTCTTATTTTTAAATTACCATAAAATTCTTCCCTTGAAGAGTTTGTTATCTAGATAAACAGATCTCTGAGCTTTGGTTTTATATTTGCATATAGGGCTTAGTCTCACTTGGCCAACATTTGAAAATTTCATTGTCTCACTTGTCCTACAAGCTAATTTCTTACCTGAGTCACACCTGATGGATTTTATTGCTATAGATTGTTGTTTTAACACTTAGAGGTTGTTCTTTTATATAGGTACAGGTAAGAAAAAAAATGTTGGCTATGTGAGACAGATAGTGTGATTATCATAAAACAATAGGAAATCGTTTTTTCTGTTCTATATTGTATTTTGGTTACTTACGAAATAATTAAATATTTATATGTTTGTTTGTTTGTTTGTTTTTTTTTGTTTGTATCTGTACTATTTTAACATTTAATCAATAAGTAATTATGTATTTTATAGAATAATAAATTAGTGATATACTATGTGTATGCAGAGGAGGCACGACACGTTGGTGTCGTGTGCAACAATTTACATGTTGCTCAACCGGAAGTCGGCATCAATATATCGTTATCTGATGAGGGTGACATTATCGAATTTTCAGTGTTTTACTAGGCCGATTACTGCGTTCATGGATGATTAATGGCGAGTCCCTCTCGGTCAATTATTGATAGATATCTATATATGAATGGAATTAACATAAGAATGCTTGGGTTGAATGTTAAATGTGATCATCTACAATTTTCGAGAGGGACATTTTGTCGCCATCTTTTTTTTCATTCATAGCGTCCTCAACCGATCAACATTAAAAATGAAAATTTGTAAAATCTGTTGGAGACTTTTCTTATCCCAATCATGGGGCTTCCAATATTTTCTTAAGTCTCCTTAAGTCTCCATCCATTGCGCCACAATTGATCTTGAAAAATCCCCCAATTTTTCGTGATTTGTGTGGTATCAAACATCTCCTGTGACAATTTGAATCCACAGAATATCATATTTTAGCCTTTTTAATGGTGATTATACGATTTCACACTAAAACATATTGAGGATCACGTGAACTTTATGTATACAAATATATAATAAAAAAAATATATGATAAAAAAAAGTACAAGTATTGTCGAAGTATTGTTACCTGTATTTTACCTGAGAACTAATTAGTGCATATGTGATTTTGATAAGAATGTTTTAGTATTGTTGCGTAACTAAAGTTTAATGATCTTTAATAATTGTGGATTTATGATAAATGTTGTAGATGTGTATTGCAGAGACATGTTTGTGTATTGTGCAACAACTCAACTATAACCGTTTTTCTATAAAAAAAAAAAAAGTCAAACAATTGAGAAAAAAAAATGTATTTGGACAATTAATTATGATTCTTTAAATAAAAACACAATTTCATTAAAACTCCATAACAGAACAGAAAAATAATCATAATCAATAGAGTTCAACTTTTTGGGGGAGGGAATAACAATATTTGTACACTTTTTGTATTGCGATCATACATTTCAAGAGATCCCATATTGAAAATAAATTTAGACAGCTGGATAAATTCACGTTTAATTTAAGTATTTTTTTTAACGAGATGTTTTCACTTCAAAGTACATTTTCAAACTGAATCGTAAACATCCGGTTGTCGATAATATACTTGGTATATGCGTGTCGTGTGCAAAGTGTCGCACCTCCTCTGATGTGTATGCTATTTCATTCCTTTTTAGATGTATTGTAATCTTTGTAAAGAATGAAATAAAGAGTCATTGATATCTAGTATTTTACCATAGAAATAAGATATATTCAGTAATTATTGATTTTTTGTTATTCTAATAATAAACCATCATTTTTTGCGTTTGAAAAATAAAAAAATACTAATTATATCTTAATTACATTTTCAGTTTAAATAAAACTTTTTAATTTTATAATCAATAAGTGAAATATCACTTGCTATATTTAGTTAAATCCAATGAAAATGCACTAACATATGTTGATTTAAGTAAAAAATAAAATGACAAATTTAATGAGAAATGAAATAATATATATTTGTGCAATTTAATTTTAAAAAAGTAATTAGTAAGTGAAATATCACATGCAATATTTAGCTAAAATCTAATGAAACCGAAGTAAAACACTGATTTACGAAAAAAAACTAAAATGACAAATTTAGTGAGAAATGAAATAATATATTTGTTGTAATGTAATTTATAAGCGCAATATCACATGCTATATTTAGTTAAAATCTAATGAAAATGAAGTAAAACAGATTTGCAATAATATATTTGTTGAAATTTAATTTTAAAAAAAATTAATTAATAAGTGAGGTATCACATGCTATATTTAGTTAAAATCTAATGAAAATGAAGTAAGACAAAATAAATTATTTCTTTCATTTATATGTAACTTGACTTGTTAATTATAAAAATTAGTGAACAATCAAGCTTGGAGATCATATTTCATGTCTGCTTACATTTTTAAAGTTTAATATAAATATTAATTATTATGTTTCATTATGTTTTCGTATTGTATGTAATGCCATTTATGTAGAAAGAACAAAAAAAAAACACACTCAAATTTACCTTTATTTACCTGTGATTACCCTGATTTTTCACCCTTAATGGGACCCCTTAATCCCTCTTAAATAGGAAGGCCAAAATTCTTTCACAGTCTAACATAGCCAACATTTTTTTCTTACCTGTACCTATATAAAATATAGAATGTTGATTGAGACGACACCGCATATAGTTGCAATACATCAAATGTATTTTATTCCAAAAAAAGCTACCCATCCTTATATCAATTGAAGTTCTACATAATCACTATATATATCTTAAAATAAAGTAGGAGTAGTAATTCTCGGCGAAAGACATTTGAGCGAATTGATAGGGCAAAATACCGAAAAAAAACGGACATAAGAGCGACAACTTGTAACCCATTTGAGCGAAAATTTATTAATCCATCTGAGCGAGAATTAAAACTCATGACTGCCAGTTCAAAATCCACATAAACAATAGCAGGATTAAGCTGTAATCCATTATCAAGGCATAGTGTGACAGTAGTTGACATGTTAAACATTTTTCGATTTTCAAGACAACAAGACAAATGATAAGGGAACATAGTGACCATTCTGGACCGTTACCTTTATGTCCATCTTGACTACATGATAACAATTAGTCGACTAAAATAAACTCAAGATTTCGAGATTTTAATAAAATCAACGCTCAGACACATATGTGTAACATGAGGTAAATATACAATATTAAACATGAAATGACGAAATGAACAGGAACAAAACATTAATGTTTCACGATATATTATTAAAGGGGCATTAACTGCCAAAATCGTCATTTTTTGTTACCCATAAAAACTATCAGATATGATTGATGCCTTAATAAAACGTGTTTCTGTAACTTATAAATGTTATGAAATGTACGCGCATCGGGGAAAAAAGGTGCAACTGCTCGTGTTTTGAGATCGATCAAGAAGTGGACGCCATCTTATTAATTATCGGCATTGTTTACGGAGTTTGCCGAATCGTCATTAAATCAGTACAACAATGCACTTATTTCTTATTTTCTGCGAATCTGCTTTTAGTCGGCGTTAATTACGGACAAAGAATCATGCAAGTTTGCAGTTAATAAGCGACAAAATACAAATTATTAGTTTTTACCTGTCACTAGTAAGGTCAGTTACATACGGAGAAAGCGAGGTCAAATTATTTGCTTGCAAGGAAATAATAAATCGATGGTAATTTTCGTTCTCAAAAGGCGAAAAGTGGTACGATAAGCTGTTTAATGTGAAATATTTACCTTTATCGCTATTTTGTTTATTTTCCCTTTGATGTTTAAAACCGACATATTTCATATCACGTAAGCGCATGAGATGAATCCAATTATCGCTAATTGCTAAGCGTTGTTAAGGACGCACGTAGTATTATCTTGTTTTCTAATATGACGTTATAATGACGTCACATGACCAAATCCTTGATAATTAAGTGATTAACGATATAAAATATTAATTGTATTTAAAAAGAATTATTTAATTATGAATACAAAATAGCGATAGAATAATTAAAGATGTTTTTTAAAACTCCAGGACGTTTCTCAGTCATCTCTCATCTCAGGGCTTTGCCCTTCGATGAGAGATGACTGAGAAAAGTCCTCTCGTTTTAAAAAAAGCATCGTTAATCACTTATTATTTCATCATTTTAAAGCTATTTACCAATTTCCAAAACATAAAATTTTTTTGGTAAAAATCTTAGCTAATGCCTCTTTAAATTTTTTGATAAAAGATGAAACTTTTTTTTATATAAGTTAACATTGCAATAAGATAGCAGTCCTGATAATTTTTGTTTATTTGGATACCATGTGTAATATTCAGGAATAAGGTTTTCTCTAATTCTTACTAGTTCTGGAGATTTGCAAATAAATAAATAATGAAATTCGTCTCCAATATTTTCATTGCACATATTGGATATACGTTCTTCAACAGGAATATTACGCCACCTTCCAGTTTAAATAGGAATTTTCAAATTAGAGATTCTTAATTTTGTTATCCAGATTTTCAAGTTGCATGAAATTTTTATCAAATATTTTTCAATACAAAGATTTTTTTAAAGGTTGAATAAAATTTTCCTGGAGAAGATAACTGCATGTCATGGTGCCATTTTTGAATACATTGATCTTGTAAAATTTGCTTTAACAACAATTTATAATCAAAATCATCTTGGTTGGCAAACACGTATACCATTCCATATATATATTTTTTTAAATGTTGGCATAGGTTGAATGAACCGGGGAATTAGGTAGATTTCCTTTGGAAATTACAATTAAAATTAGAATGGCTTCATTTTGAAGAAATCTGATATATGGCGACAAATTAAGTACATGTAGTTGTATGTATAAATTATTATTTAATTTAAAGCAAAATGGGGTCTATACTTTTAAATGGTTGTATTTTATAGAATCAATATTCAACTATACGGTTCATTCAACCTATGCCAACATTTTAAAAAATATATATAAAAAGGTAAGAAAGATTGTTGGCATAGGTTGAATAGGTTAATTGTTATAGACAACAACAGAATAAGTAGAATCTAATTATATAATACAATAATTATTGGTAACTAAGAACTAAGAATCTTTTATTCTCAAATAAACCATACATTACAATGGTATAGAGAAGTTACATATAAGAATACAACACAACACATACATGACAAATAAATAACAGATACACAAATACATATACATACATACAATATTTACATTACAATAGTAGGAGTTAAGTATTAGCCAAGAGCATATCTGATCTGTTGATTTTTCTTATTAATCTACATAACTTTTCTAGTTTTATTTTTTCAGAAGTACACATTATTTGTTTAAATTTTAATATATTTGGCCTTTGAGTAAGATATCTACTTATTAGTTGGGTTCGATTTCCAGTAAAAAAATGACATTCCATAATATAGTGGAATTCGTCACCAATAGATCTGCTATTACATTTTAAACACTGTCTATTTTCTCTGTCGATACCATTCCACCGTCCAGTTTCTATCGGTAATTTGTGGTTTGTGGTTCGAAATTTACATAGTGTATATATATCTTTGTCTTCCAAAATATTGAAATAATTTTCGAATTCAAAGTTGTCTTTAAATAATCTATAATTGATAGCTTTTGGTGAGTTTTGTATCAGAGAATGCCACTCCTGTGTAAACTGCTCATGGAGACGGTTCCTAATTAAGGCTAAAAGCAGGTCGGAATTTTGAAAGAATTGTTGAGACCAAATGTATGAATAGCCTGCATCATCAAAAATGTGTTTAACATGTTTAATCCACGAAAAATCCAGATTTTCATCAATAAAAAGGTTATACAAAATTTTATAAGATAAATATGAGAGTTTTGTTTCTTTACCGGTTAACAGTCTTGCCCAATATGATATCATTCTTAATTTTACATCAATTTCAATAGGAAACAATCCAAGTTCACCATATATCATATAACTAGGTGTCGATGTTTTTAATTTCAATAACAGCTTGCAAAATCTAAGTTGTACTTTTTCAAGACATTGAATATTTTTACTAAAACCCCATATTTCTGAACCATATAGTAATATTGGTTTTACCATTTTGTTAAAAAGTTCAAGCTGGCATTCAGTTGATAAGTTATGTGTTCTACCTCTTTTCAAAACTTCAAACATTGCTTTTGTAGCTTTTTCAGCTTGCTTTTTAATAGCTTTGTTAAAGTTTCCTGTCCTGTTAAACAATATTCCAAGATAATTAAATTCATTAACAATTTCTAATTCAGACCCGTTCAATGTAAATTTTAAATTGGTTGATTGTCTCCCCCTGGAAAAAACTATAACTTTAGTTTTATCAGTGTTTGCTTTTAATCTCCAAGTATTGCAATATTCACCGAATTTATTCAAAATATTTTGTAAATCATCGTGGGTTTCAGCCAGTAGGACAGTATCGTCAGCATATAAAAGTGCAAAAAGCTTTAAATAAATATTCAACTTATCTTCTATGCAGTTTGAAACTGTTTCTAAACCATTAAGACTTGCATTTTCAAAAAACATTTGTAGATCGTTTAGGAACATAGCAAATAGAAAGAGATAAATTTTCCCCTTGCCTCACTCCCATATCACAGTTAAAATAATCAGATTTACAATAATTATAGGTTATACATGATTTAACATCTGTGTACATATTTAGAATAATAGTATACATTTTGCCATTTATGTGATTCAATAGTAATTTGTACCATAATGCATCTCTCCATACCGTGTCAAAAGCCTTTTCGAAGTCGAAAAAGGCACAAAACAGTTTTTTCTTTTTTCTTTTTAAGATCTCAAAAAACGAAAATAATGTGAAAAAACTGTCCGTCGTCGAGTAAGATTTTCGGAAGCCAAATTGGTTTTCGTTCATCAAGAGAGCTTCTTCCGAGAAACGACATAGTCTTTCATTTAATATAGCTGTGAATAATTTACCAAGGCAGCTAAGGATAGTAATCGGGCGGAAGTTTTTTGGATCAAGTGGATTGCCTTTATTTTTGTATATTGGTTTTATATTACCTACAAGCCAAATGTCAGGCATTACACCGGAGTTAAAAATTGCATTAAATATCTTCTCATAAGTAGGGAGAAACAGTTCTAATGTAGATTTTATATATTCGTTTACAACATAATCTTCTCCACAAGCTTTATTATTTTTTAACTTCTTAATACAGCGAAGTATTTCCTTTTGCGTTATACTGAAATTAATTTCTTCATTTAGGGGACCAATATTAACATTATCAAGGAGATCTGTATCAAAATTCTCTTGTTGTACAAGAAGTTCATCGGGAGCTTTATTCAGGTTTTTGAAAAACTTGAATAAGTCTCCCAAAGGGATGTTGGGTTGTTTTCTATCCCTACCCTTATTCAACAGTTTCCAGTATTCTTTTGGGTCTGATGTTTTTAATTTTTTTATCTTCTTACGCATATCTGCACGATAAATTTTACTATGTTTGTCAAGCGTCTTTTTGTATCGTTTCTCGGCTTCAGCGACATCTTGTTTCAACGCTTCTGTTCGTTTTATTTTTAATTTCCGTTTTAGTTTACGATAATTTTGTCGAGCAGCTTTACACTCATAATTGAACCAGGGTTTATCTCCCTTAGGTTTTTTATTACATGTATCAGGTCTGGTTTTATATTTGTGAGTTCCAAAGGTTGTTTTCGCACTGTCAATTAAAAGATTACAAAGTTCACTGACAAACGAATTGACTTTATCTTTATCTATATCATCGATTAATGTGTTCACAATTTCATTATATAATCCATTTAACTTTTCTATAAACTTTTATATAAACATGACTAGTCATGTTTAATTAGTGTAAAATCGGGGGAGATGTCAATGTACTCCAAGTCCACAATTAATTTTTAATGAATAGTAAGTAGAAAGTAAGTATTTAAAATCATATTTTATGGAAATAACAAACAAAAAATCAGTATATCAGCACATATATTTAATATCAAACTTTATAAAAATAGTTAGGATATTATTATGAAAATAAAATAGGATATTATAAACATATATATTTTTATATCATACATCATGAAAATAAATTGGGATTTTACAAGCACAGATATATTTTTTTATTATACTTCATGAAAATAAATTAAAGATATAGGCACATATATTTTTTTGATCATACTTTATCAAAATAACCAAAAACAATCAGTATATACACAATCACATTACAAATTGCTAAAAATACAATTGTCTTAGATTTTGGATAACAATGTTCGATTTCGAAATCATAGAAATTATGATAATTCTAAATTTATAAATAAATATTATTAACAACTTTTGAATTTAGATTTTAAGAAAATTGCTTAATTGCATGAGTATCATATAATATTTTAAATTCATACGTTTTAGAAAGATTGTTTATTTAAATTATTCTAAAAGTTTATATTTTCATCTTTTTTATTTACAGATTTTTGTGTAATTTTACCAGATTTTTATTTTATATATAAATTTTTACAAAAGTTTAATTTTTTTTTCAAGTTATTAAATTTTAACAGACTTATTCTTATATTTTTAGATATTTTTTTGTTTTGCTTTGTTTTTTTTTAAATAATAAATTTCACTTTTGAGACCTGCATTTCCAAATTTACTTACCTGTAAATGTCATTAATTGCTATATAAACACCTGTAATATAATATTTGTTGGCATACTTTGAATATGATATTTCAAAATGTTGGCATAGGTTGAAGACACCAATTCCCCATATAACATATACATGTAGTTAGGTGTTGTAGACCTAACTTTTAGAATACGTTTACAAGACATTAAATGTACTTGTTCTAAAACTTTCAAGTTTTCGAATCCCCATATCGCACAGCCATAGAGTAAAATAGGTTATACCATGGCATCGAAGAGTTTTAGCTGTAGGTCAGTTGGAATGGCTTGATTTCTTATATTTTTTTTATAAGCTGTATAATGCTTTTTGTGCTTGATCAACTAGCTTTCTCTTCGCTTCTAAAAAATTCCCATTACATTTAAAAATCAAACCAAGATATGAATAAGTATCAACCACTTCTATATTTTTGCCCTGTAGTTTAAAAATCAAAGCTTTGTTTCATTTTACGTTTGCTAAATATCATCATTTTTGTTTTAGCAATATTTATGTCTAGTTTCCAAAATTCACAATAAGTTTGAAAAATATCAAGTGCGTTTTGCATACCTTCTACAGATTCAGCTAAAATGACAGTATCATCGGCATATAATATGACAAATAATTTAATAAATATATTTAGTTCAGATAGACTTTTTTCCAAGACTTATTCTAGGGGGCATCCATTTAAATCAATAAAAAATTGTTCTAGATCGTTTAAAAATATCGAAAATAGGAAAGAAACAATTTTTCACCCTGTCGTACACCTGTACTCATGTAATACTTTACATGTGAGTACAGGTAGATGTTGTGAGAGTCGCTCAATTGTCCACACAGATTTTAAGGTCAATTGAAATTGTGTCGCTCAAATTTTTACTAATGTTGTCGCTCAAATGTCCACAGTGTAAATTTATTTTTTCGCTCAAATGTCCATCGCACGTAATTCTTACTTTAAATACATTTCTGCAAAATTGAAGATGAAATTATTCTAAAATATTTAAAACCACATACACATACATGTACCATGTATCATATTTCCATATGTTAAATTTGGCAACATCCTTAACTGTAAATATAAAGGAATATATGTTACATATGTAAATATCTTTTTGTACACAGCGTGCAGTGACTTTAGTGTTTAACTATATTTTCCCCCTGTTTATTTATATATATTTTTGTGGCAAATTAACAACTACAATTAAAATGTAACTCGTCGATAAGAATATGAATGTTAGGTGATCGAATATAAACAATTCGTTAAAAACATGATAAAAAAATCTAAATAAAACAAATTGAAATTCAGATTTCCTATTATTTAAAAAAAATATAAAAATGATTTTTGCTAAAAGTAATTGTTAAATTTCCAACTGCTGTAATATATTTCAAAAGCATTAAGTGTAAACTGTAAAGCAGTAGGTGATTGGTGTATGGCCAAAAAAATGATAATAAAAAAAAATATCAAACAAACATATAATTTTAATTAGACTAGTGTGCTGTTATCGTCAAAAAATATATATACAACATAAAGATCAAACAAACATCTACTTGTTCCTTGGGGCAATTCATATACGCATGTACATGTACCTTAAAGACAATTGACAGGGTATCCTAATGAACATCGGTTTCTTAGAAATTGTCTCATGTTGTCCGTTGCAAAATGTCCGATCTTACTAGCCACTGTTTTTACTGGGACTGTCATAATCGTGATCGTATGGTAGTCTGATTTACAACTACCTGTGCAATCAGTGCATATCACCACTAAAGTTTTGAGTTCGAATCCCAATCATGACGAGATGTACTCGATATGACTTTATGTAATAAAGTTTGTCAGTGACTTGCGGCAGGTCGGTGGTTTTCTTCGGGTATTCCGGTTTCCTCCACCAATAAAACTGACAGCCTTGATATAATTGAAATATCGTTGAAGGTGGCATTAAACACCATAATCCTAATCCTTACCCCCCAATGAACAAAATTTTTAGAATTTGTCACAAATTACTTGCTGCAAAATGTACAGCATTACTAGCTCCCCCTTTTACTTTTGCGATTCAAAACATCTATACATAGACCCATCATAGTGTTAGTTTTTAGTATTTATTGTATTTATTGTACACGTTTGCTCGTCTTAAAAACTTGACGTTAAACAGCAACAACCAATAAATCAATCAATCAATCTAAAGTGTTGTCTTAATGTGATTTTACACGGTCAATTTTTACCTTCGAATTCACTCCAAATTTCACCATTGCACTCGTTACAAACACACATTTTACGGTATAAGCATCTCCATTCCAATATTTGATGGACCAATCAAACGTGTTTGATGACTTGTTTAAATGTGTAGCTGAAAAGGTTGGTTGGTTGGTTTGATGGTGTTTAACGCCTTTTTCAACAATATTTCAGCTATATCGACTCGGAGAAAACCACCGACCTGTCGCAAGTCACTGACAAACATTATCACATAATGTTGTACACCTCGCCCTGATCGAGATTCGAACTCACAACATCAGTTGTGATAGGCACTGATTGCATAGGTAGTTGTAAATCAAACTACCATACGATCACGGCCACGACGGCCCCTAGTTGCAAAGGGTACATAGGTAAAGTCTTCACCACTGTAATTTGCTTTAGCTTGTGAGAATAAAAGATCTTGGTGCATTTGGAATCTTGTAGTGAATTTGAAAGAAAAACCTGACCGTTTAAACACACCTTAATTATTATTAGTTTGGTCAATGGCGTGTTGTATAACCATTGTTGATTATGATATTCAGAAAAGTAACCAATTTATATTACTGACATATTGATTTAGTGATTGCTTGAGGAATATTCAGTACTATTTAGACCGATTAGTTATTGTTAAGATATTAATCTCTATATAATAATTTACGTATAGTCTCGAGAGAGCATATTAAACAGCATCATAAATAACTGATCATGACGTATAGAAATTGTTCTAATATTTGTGGATTTTATTTCTGTAGAATTATGTAATAGTTCGTGATTTTAAAAGAAAGTTTTGTTTATTGGAATACACAACAACAGAGTTCAATGCTAATAAATAACACTGCAAATATAAATTATTTTTAATAAATTTGATATAAATTGATACTCTCAGCATGCAGTGCAATGAATGACGCCAAGATAAATTTCATATAAACAAATATTCTCACAAGGATAAAATAGCGGTTCATTTTGAAAAATAGGTATAAAAAGGAGCGTATATCATGAGCGCAGATTTGAAATCAGTATGGTATATCAAAAGCGCGTGAGTTGTGGTCATCAATCATACCAGTCACTATGGATGACAACCACGACAACAATGAAAGGAGAACCGAAATGCAGCAGTTGCGTGTCTCAGTTAAGCGGAAAGCTGGTGATGACTTGACATCAAGGCCCTCCAAATTAATAAGATCAGAACTTCACAAATTAGATGGTCATTTGCTTCATAGCGAGGATATCAGATCTGTAGCACAGTCACTGTACAGGGCACGGCGTAAAATTCACTCCGGTTTACCGAAATCTCGTGAAGATGTACATAATGCTATTGAACTGATGGATACACGTACAAGTGAAAACGAAGAGTTCGTCATCACGAATGATGTTCCATCAGGCTTGATTATTTTTTCTTGTTCTTCTAATTTGGAGTTTCTTACCAATTCCGCAGAGGAAATTTTGTTGATGGAACTTTTAGATTTTGTCCTAAATTTGTTTACCAACTGTACACCATTCACGGATTTCGTAATGGACGCTTTGTTCCATTGGTGTTTACTTTATTGTCTGGGAAATCTGACAGAGTGTACAAAAATATGTGGTATTCTTTAAAAGCAGCTTGTACGGAAAGCAATTTCAATTTACAACTAAAGTTCGACACAACCAGCGATGTCTAGAAAGAGCGAAAGAGACAGAACTGACTATACCATTGCACAATTTAGCAAGCATAGTGCCGGCGAAATTACCAGACTGGATTATAATAAATCTTTGGGGTACCGTTTCCTTGCCAGGACAGATATGTAAATGACAGTAGTTTTATTGACTTCGCACTGTTTAAACTTGGACTTTTATATCTGCTCATGATTAGTGCTCTTAGTTTCTCACCTTTAATGAACATTTAAATTTTAAACATTATCCTGCTCAAAATCCTACTTCCACCTCCCCATGGTGAGCAGGGGGCAACAGTCAATGACTGGCAAACAGAAGAGGTACAAGTCAATTAAAGGTAAATATGCGCTTTTGATATAAAAATAATACGCGATTTTGATGAATGAAAATCTGCGCTTTTGATTAAAAAAATACGCGCTTTTGATATACCAATACGCTCTTTTGATATACTAATACGCTCTTTTGATATACTAATACGCTCTTTTGATAAACTCCCATAAAAAGGTAAGAAAAAATGTTGGCATAGGTTGAATAGGTTAATTGTTATATAAACATGACTAGTCATGTTTAATTAGTGTAAAACTGGGGGAGATATCAATGTACTCCAAATCAACAATTAACTTTTATTAAATGTAGAAGTTGTCTTGTTTTTGTGTGAGTATTGAGTGAATAAACTAAGTTAGAAGTAAATATTCAAACTCATATTTTTTGGAAATGACAAAATAAATCAGTATATCAGCACACACATATATATATATATATGAATAATCAATCTTTATGAAAATAAATCAGGGGCCGTGTTAACAAAGTGTCTTAGAACGATAGATGTGACAAAACAACATGGAGTGGTTTTTTTTCTCTCCTCATATTTTCATGGAATTTGGATATTTGCATTTATTTTCTGGACGTAAACCTTCGCAAACGTGAATATCTTATATTATATATACATCATGTAAATTAGAACTTTATATATCGGGAGTTTCTAAAACCGTTTTTAGACATATACTTTTGAACATATCAAATTATTTTCTTCATTGTGACCCGTCTTTATACCCACGGGGCATGACACCTGATGTAAAGAACTCATAACAGTCTACGCCAAGTTGGACTTTGGACTTTCATAAGTATTCTTAGTATTTGTCCGTAGTAAAATTGACCTTTACTCTATTGACCTGTGCTCCTTTGATGACAAATCACAGAATGCAAACAATGTCGTTAAAAGAAACAGCGAAGCTTATAAAAGAAACTAGACTGTTAGTTGACGAAGGAAATAAAAACAGTACAATGGAAGCTCAGCTAAACGTTATTCTGAAAGCTGTAACCGACTCGGATAAAATAATGGACAAACGAATGAAAAAACTAGAAGACGCATTTATTAAAATTGATGAAATAAAAAATACAATTACATTTGCATTAGCGAGAGTTGGTGACCTGGAGAAAACGGTTCATGACATTAAATGTGAAACCGCTCAATTAGAAACAAGCCTTGAAGGACTACGTAACGTCTTTGATGAAATAAAAACGAAATGTCTCGAAAATAAGACTAAGTTAGACACTTTAAACGAAAGACTCGCAAAACTTGAAAAAGATTGTTCGTCCAACCCAAGTATTACCCCTGAAAAAGCGAAATATTTGGAAGATACAGTTTTGGATCTACAGTGCAGATCCATGAAGAACAACTTGATTTTTACCGGCCTAGGTCATTCACATAACGAAGAATGCGAACTTAAATTAAGAGATTTTATCTACAAAGAACTTAAATCATGTCATTGAGTTTGGTAGCGTTCATCGTTTTGGTAAAAGGGGAGCCAACGGAGCCAGACCTATTGTCGCTAGATTTATTTACCGTCGAGACCTAGAACTCGTATTAAAGAATGGATACCGCCTACGGAATACACCATACGGTGTAAATGAACAGTTTCCCGCCGAAATAGAGAACCGCAGAAGAAGGCTATATCCGATCAAGAAACAAGCTAGACTCGAAAATAAACAAGTTACACTAGTTAGAGACAATTTTTTGTATTGAAGGTGAGCTGTACACGGGTAATCAGGAAGAGACAAGACACACACCTGTTGGTCAACAGCCTCTTCAAGGCTACCATGATCACCTAGTGACACCGTCGAATAATACGCGACCATACAAACCCAAAGCGACCACACCGGTAGAGCGGATTGAAATCAAGAACTACCGCCCATATGAATGCCACGGAGAACTAACTATAAGACAGTAAAATGAAAAAAAGAGAAACAAATGTATTTCATAAAAACAAAATTGTAACCATTATTGTAAATACAAAAACTGTAAATATAAATGATAATAATATTGATGAAGTTATAGATTTTAATGTAAATACTACAACACCTTTTCCACACTCTAAGTTGTTTCTTAATAACTCCTTGGAAGAAAGAAATGTTGTTAATATTTTATGTTTAAATTGTTGTGGCTTACAAAAACGTCTAAATTACCCTGAATTTTATGAACTGATTAGTAAGTATGATATATTATGCCTTGTAGAATCAAAATCAGATGACCTCGATTTCTTCGATATACCTGGTTATGAAGTGAAAATGAAAAATAGGGAAAAAGTTGCTAAAGGCAAAAATCAAGAAATTTAATTTTGATTGTACCATGCTCAAATTGGCTTTGGACAGTCACAACAGACCCAGTTTGACATTTTCCACACCAAAATGTTAATTTAAGAAATATATCTATGAAATTGGATCTCGGGGTAATCAGTTAATATTATATATTATTATACTTCGTGGAAGTTTCTGTAGTGATATTTGGTACTGTAATATATACAGATTAATACATGGGCATTTCCATATTGGCCTGGTTATCATCCCGAGACCCCCATATTGACCCGAGACGCAGTCGAGGGCCAATATGGGTCGAGGGATGATAACCAGGCCAATATGGAAATGCCCATGTATTAAACTATTTATTACATACTTCCGACATCTAGGAAAGAGACACCCATATTGGCCTGAGACGAAGTCGAGGCCCATATTGGTCCGGACCAATATGGGCCTCGATATGGAAATGATCTTGTAGTAATCCAATAACCGGTTATTTTCCAGGGGTGTGAAAATATGGACAGTTTACTTTCGGTCATATTGGTCATACAAAAATGCCTCTATTTGAACTAAGTATGTAATAATTTGACGTATTACCTGGGTAATATTTGGGATATTACCTGGACAATTAGACACTCAGTATGATAATGATATTAATGTGGTCTTGTCCAAGTAATATGCCAAAATATTACCAAGGTCTGAGAGACATATTACCCTCTTCGGTCGGGTAATATGCCAAAATATTACCCAGGTCTGAGAGACATATTACCCTCTTCGGTCGGGTAATATGTCTCTCAGACCTGGGTAATATTTTGGCATATTACCTGGACAAGACCACATTATTATATAAATGGTATTTAGTAAGAATGACACTTAAAATCGGAAATTCGTGATGAAATCAATAAAAACAAACCCAAACTCTGCAAACGGGCCCGATAAAGGGAAAATTGTAAGCAAATTGTATTGCATATTATTGAAAACACTTGAGTTGCCTTGATTATATTTTTTTCGAAAAAAACCAGACATGAAGTTCATTATTTTAGTCTCTAATTTAAAAGAGATATCACCTAGCGTTTTCTCCTGAAAAAAAGAATATATAAAAAACTACGATGCAATTCAACTGTCAAAATACGATTCGGCCGAAAAAAGATACTAAATTATGCTTGCGTGTTGAAAAATGGAGTAGGTCGGTATAACATCTTTTTTAATTTTTACACAAAGCTTGCTGAATCCTCCTTTTTGTGTCGTTTTCGTGTAGAATCCGTCAATGTTTTGGTTTTTTCAACAAACAATTTCGCACATGCGCAAACGCTTTACCGAATGAGGTCACTGTGTAGGTCGTATGAATGTATGAATATTGTGTGGATTCTTTACTGGATTCAAGAAAATAAAACAGCGACGTATTTCCTTCGTTCTAGGCTATTTACGTCTAATATTATTAAAAATTCAACTGCAATTAGTATAAAACATCGAATATTGGCAGCTTTTAATAAAAAGAAAAAAATTCAATTCTGACAGCCTGTATGCCTTTAAGATGAATCCTGTATGAAAGCTCATTTTTTTTTACTTAACATAGAAGGCTAAGGAGAATTCTTTAGTTGTATTACTCCTATAGGACTAAGACTTGTCTTAGGATAGTCTTATGACATATCTTAGTCCTAAGTCGGGTTAGTGAAAGTGTTCTAAATTGCGATATGTCCTCAAGTTTATACTAAAGTTAGGACACCAAGATATGTGTCCTAACAGCGTCTGTAGTTTGAACTCTGAAAATTTTGGGCTTCTTTTTCTGCTCATTTTGGTACAGAAGTACAGAATGTATTACTCGAAACAGTTAGGTACAAAATAATGGACAGACAAAGTTTTACTTTCAATTTATAAAAAAAAATCTGCACGTTTTTATCCTTTACCCCTTTGAATAACCAAATATCACAATTAAATCAATGTAATATATAAATAACATAAAATTTAATCTTATTATTTTATTTTTTATGTGAACTTTTGCGTAACACATTAATGTTTGCAGCATTTATATTTGTATTGTTCTTTCTTTACACAAATCAGCTCGTATTCATATTTACGATTATGTCTAGGATCACCCTAAACGAAGATAGTGCTAAGACAGCTTTGATATACAATCTCAGACATGTCCTAGGATAGTCCTATCAGTGTCCTAAAATATGTCACAAGACATGCCTTAGGACATATCTTAGGATACTTTCGTTAACACGGCTCCAGGACATTATGAGCACATATATTTTATTATCAAACTTTATGAAAATAAACCAGGACATTATAAGCACATATATTTTAGTATCAAACTTTATGAAAATAAATCAGGACATTATTGTAACTTAGGTAATGACTGGAGTCACTGGACTCTTACTGGGTTCCCATATATACCCTTTGTTAGCTTGGTCAACTCTGTTAAAGTAGTGATCATTATTCATTAACTACTGTAATCAAATATTATCCTAAATCACATTAATGTGAAAATGACTGATCTTACGGTTTCCACAGTTTTCCGGTTGTTGACTGATTTTGTCTATTTATATACTTATGAGTCAAGTATTTTGTCATGTTGAATTGCTGGAGAAAAAAAAACATTACAATTTTTATTTTTATCTTTAGTATACATGTTTATCAATTACTTTACTTAATGCTCAGGGGCTGCTGTGGTCGTGATCGTGATCGTATGATAGTTGGATTTACAACTACCTATGCAATCAGTGCATATAACCATTAACGTTGTGAGTTCGAATCTCACTCATAGCGAGGTGTACTCAATACAACATTATGTAATAAAGTTTGTCAGTGACCTGCGACATGTCAGTTGTTTTCTCCGGGTTCTTCGGTTTCCTCCACCAATAATACTGACCGCCACGATATAACTGATATTTTGTTGAAAGTGGCGTTACGCATCATAACTCTAACCCTTAATGCTTAATCTCTACTCATCCGTCGCATGTTTTCTGTAACATTGTATTGTATATATATGCATGTAACTGTTACTTATGCTGCACTTCGATGCCTAAGTTTAATTTATTAATGTAAATCTTGAAACTTGAAACTTTATCGCATCACAATAATTTATTAATTATTGTATGAGAAACATTTTAATAAAATATTTCCAATTTGCTTGATTTTCAATATTATTTAATATATTTATCCATTGGATAACAATTAAGGTGAATTACCCTTTTTCTTTATTTTGATGTAAGATTACTTGTCATTTTTCATTATTACTTAAAATATAAATATATAGGATCAGTTTTCCATAAGATATAGATAGATTGTATAATTACATTAGAATAATAAGTCTGAATAGCTAATATTTGTGTTAAGTTAGGCTATTAATAATCTTACCGAAATAAAAACCCCTAAAATTTCGTTTTTTTCCCCACGTATTAAATAGATCTTTATTAAATCTTATCTGGATAAGGATTTAAAGTTCCTATCATGAAATCATCATAATAGCAACTAATTGGTAATGCTAAAAATACCTTCTTTTTTTTTAACTTTTTTATCAATTGTTACCTTTGATTACGCAAGAAAACTTATTATTATATATTTCAACTTTATGATATTCTAAAGGAACAAGTTCTTATTAGTTAAAATTGCTTTTAAATTCACTTATTATTGAGTAATTTATTTAATAACTCAAGCGACTCTTTAAAGGCATACAGTCGCTCAAATTGATTTGTTTTGTTTGTATTAAAAGTTGCCAACAATATTCGATGTTCTATACTAATAAAATGTTCTGAACAAGAAGCCAGGTTTAAAAAATATGCTATAATGTCGTAATTAGTGAAAAGAATTCGAATGTCTGTTTAGTAAAATCGCCATTAACACATCTAATTTTAAGTCGGTTAAGTTTGCCATACACTGATAACTGCTATAAATAACCAGGAATCATGCTTTTCATGTAAATTCGTTATAATTAATATAATTTAAGAAATACAATGTAAATATATGAAATTGGATCTGGGGTAATCAGTTAATATTATATAATGGTATTTAGTAAGAATGACACTTAAAATCTAAAATACGTGATGTAATCAATAAAAACAAACCCAAACTCTGCAAAGGGGCCTGATAATGGGAAAATTGTAAACACATTGTATTGCATATTATTGACAACACTGTCTTGAGTTGACTTGATTATATTTTTTTCGAAAAAAAAAACAGTCATGAAGTTCATTATTTTAGTTTCTAATTTAAAAGAGATATCACCTAGCGTTTTCTCCTGAAAAAAAAAAGAATAATATAAAAAACGACGATGCAACTCTACTGTCAAAATACGATTCGGCCGTAAAAAGATACTAAATTAAGCTTACCGTATACGTGTTAAAAAATGGAGTAGGTCGGTATAACACTTCTTTTTTTTTTTTTTTTTTACACGAAATCCTCATATTTGTGTCGTTTTCGTGTAGAATCCGTCAATATTTTTGAATGTGCCATACATGTGCTTTTCCTTCCGCAAACAATTTCGCACATGCGCAAACGCTTTACCGAATAGGTTTACTTTGTAGGTCACGGAATATATGAATATTGTACGGGTCAACATAACCCGAATAATCCAGTCGTTATGTTACGCTTTGCTATATTAACGCCTGAACGACTTTCTCGATAAAACGCGTCAATCTGAAGTTTCGAATTAGTAATGCATTCTGGGTATACATTGTACGTGGTGACTTTTGGCACTAAAAGAAGGAAATGTTTGTATCATAGGTCAATGGAGCGTTCAGGTGTCAAATATTTGCATTGTACCCACGTGTTTGACCTTACTAATCGAAAAGGTGAAAAGAGAAGAAATGTAGGGAAACTAAATAATGAATTAAACATCGTAAATCAACTTGTCGATCTCCATTTCTTTTTGTTTGTAAACATTACCGGAAATTGAAAGAACTGCCTTGCGCATACTTGGCAAATAATCATCGCTGATTGGCACTCTCTCTTTTAGAGAGCAGCTGACGCGTTTTTATCACAAGGAGAGTTCAAGCCCTCGAGTAGCGATAGCGGATAGATGGCGCTGAATTGTTCGAGTTAGGGTCAACATTGAATTCTTTAAATGATACAAGAAAATCAAAAAGCGGCGTATTTCATTCGTTCTAGGCTATTTACGTATGATATAATGAAAAATTTCAACTGTAATTAGTATAAAACATCGAATAGTGGCAACTTTTAATAAAAATAAAAATAATCAATTTGAGCGTCGCTCAGATTGATTTTTTTTTATTTTAAAGGCATACAGTCGCTCAGATTGATTTTTTTTTTATATTGAAAGTTGCCAATATTCGATGTTTTATACTAATTGCAGTTGACGTTTATCATACGTATTTAACCTGGAACGAAGGAAATATGTCGCTGTTTGATTTTCTTACGACCAGTAAAGAATTCAATGTTTACCAGCATGATATTCATATATTCATGAATATGATCATATGACCATTGATGACCTACACAGTGACCTCATTCGATAAAGCGCTTGCGCATGTGCGGAATTGTTTGCTGAAAAAAGCACATGTTATAAATAAAAATATTGACGGATTCTACGCGAAAACGACACAGGAGGATTCAGCAAGATTTGTGTAAAAATTAAAAAAAGATGTTAAACCGACCTACTCCATTTTTGAACACGTAAGCATAATTTTTTTTTTTCCCCGGCTGAATCGTATTTTGACAATTGCATCGTAGTTTTTTTATCTATTTTTTTCAGGAGAAAACTCTAGGTGATATCTCTTTTAAATTAGAGACTAAAATAATGAACTTCATGTCGTTTTTTTTTTCTAAAAAAATATAATGAAGACAATTCAAGTGTTGTCAATAATATGCCATACAATGTGTTTACAATTTTCCCATTATCAGGCCCCTTTGCAGAGTTTGGGTTTGTTTTTATTGATTACATCACGTATTTCAGATTTTAAGTGTCATTCTTACTAAATACCATTATATAATATTAACTGATTACCCCAGATCCAATTTCATATATATACATTGTATTTCTTAAATTATATTAATTATAACGAATTTACATGAAAATCATGATTCCTGGTTATTTATAGCAGTTATCAGTGTATGGCAAACTTAACCGACTTAAAATTAGATGTGTTAATGGCGATTTTACTAAACAAACATTCGAATTCTTTTCACTAATTACGACATTATAGCATATTTTTTAAACCTGGCTTCTTGTTCAGAACATTTTATTAGTATAGAACATCGAATATTGGCAAATTTTAATATAAACAAGAAAAATCAATCTGTATACACAGACTCATTACATATAATTTGTGTATAATCTTCATACTATGCTGTTTTGAATTCCATTTTCTTGTATTTAATAAAAGTAATTCTTTCTACTTCATATTCCAATATCCAATTATAGCGGGGCCGTCGTGGTCATGATCGCATGGTAGTTGGATTTATAACTGCCTGTGTAATCTGTGCATATCACCACTAAAGTTGTTCGGACCACGTTCATGGCGAGATGTGCTCGATACAACTTTATGTGATAAAGTTTGCCAGTGACTTGCGACAGGTCGGTGGTTTTCCCCGGGTACTGCGGTTTCCTCCACCAATAAAACTGACCGCCACGATTCAACTGAAATAGTGTTGAAAGTAGCGTTAAGCACCACAAACCTTATTTTCTGCAGATATTTCAAGACGGTAGATACTTCACGTAGCATGCGCAAATGTCAAGTTTGTTTGCATTTAGAAGCGGGGGTAAGTGGGCCGGAGGGCATTCCTATAATATTTGATGACCTCTATATCATGACGAGGACAAGTTACATTTCAATGAGATTGTGATTATGATGTCCGCTTTGTTCTAGACCAACACGCCTAGATGGAAGTGCTAGCCAACTGCATTGATGGTGAAATGGTTAGCGCCCTCGCCTCGAGTGCAGTATATCGTGGGTTTGAGCCCAGATCGGGGTCAAACCAAAGACTATGAAATTTGTATTTTCTGCTTGTCTGCTAAGCACGCAGCATTTAGGAAAAAGAGCAGAGACTGGTTGGCTCGAAATCAGGATAATGTATCGGATTGGCGCGACATGTATTTCGGCAGACTGTTGTTTCAGTGAGCTAGCACTATAAAAAAAATCCAACTAAGCGTGTTGATCTAGTTCAAAGCCGTCCTCATCATCTCATTATAGACATAACTTGTTCTCGCCATGATATGGCTGAAAAATTGCTGAGTTGGTTCTTAACAACAATCACTCACTAACTCAATCTTTAAAGTAAAATGTTTGGGAATCTTCAGAATTTGAACGGATTTGAACCAAGACAAAGAGGTACATATTACACGACCCTGTATGTTTGTACTTTGTATTTATTAGTAGAAGTACAGGTGTACAAATTTCATATTTATTACAAATAAGACAACTATGACAATTACTTATTTATTTAAATGAAGTAACCTTTGAAAAGTACTCAATATATCAATATATTTTGAGTTGGCGTTACACAACAATCACTCACTACTCACTATTATACGGGTAGTGCTAGCCCACTGAAGCAATAGTCAGCGGATAAACATGTCGTTCCACTCGGATATAATTATTCTGATTGGGAAAAGCAGTCTTTGCTCATACTGCTTAATGCTGTGTGCTTAGCAGAGAAAAAACAAATATCACTTCTACACGTGTGTGTGTGCTGGGGAGGGAGAGGGGGTACTTAAAGTAAAACTGGGAACGGTGGCGAATACACTAACTATTACACCGCGGATGCGGTTTACACGTTATGAATTTCTGAACCACACATATATGTCGAACAACAAATCACATTTAAGCATGTGTTGACATGATTTGGAAATTGATCTAAAGTCAAGACCAAAAAGGTATATTAAGGTGGTACCTAACACTACAGGGAGATAACTCTTTAAAATCAGTTGAACGTTTTGATCATATGACGTTTGTATGCAGATTTCAAGCATCTCTGTGATCAAAACCACAGAGAGAAAAGCTGCTATGTGGCTAGTGAATTTATAGCTCTGAGTCTGTTGATTGGAATTTGTTAAAATTTTGATATTTATTAGAGTGAATATATTCAAACACACTGCCAAAAAAATAAGAAAATTAAACGAGCAGATCAAATTTAACCTGAAGTGTATGGTACCACCTTAATAGTATAATTCATCCAAAAGTATATGATGTATTTCACTTTATTCGCACATCTTTTAGGGCGAATTCATTTATACTATTAATATGGAGACACAAGATGGATGTTTCCACACTAATTTATCAACGAACATGTTTGTGCCTGTACCAAGCCAGAACAACGTCATATGTCGTGGATTTTATTTCTTAAGTCAGTTATGGTGAGAGGTGGTTGTTCATTTTGTTGATACTGGTGGAATTGTTGACCATCAACAGCGGCGTAGCTACATTAACACAAACACGCACATGCGTACACATAATTTTAACAAGCATTTGTTGACTTTCCATTTTAAGTTTTTGCTTTAAGACAAACTTAATAAGTCATTCAAATATTCGTTTGTAATCAGGTTTTGATATTACTTTAATTTACAAAAGAGACAATCAGGGCCTCCAAGAGAAATTTTGCAAGGCAAAACAAGACTGCTTTGGGTCTCTGAGGACGGGCTGAGACTTCTCTCAAATTTGAGGATTTGAGGTCCAATAAAAGCATTGGTAAACTTTCATAAATGCTTTATTTCCTGTGCAGCAGATAGTCCAGATAACATATCTAAATAAACTAAAAATAGTTGAAAATACCAAAAACGATATGAAAAAATCTAAATAAAATGTTTATGGCTAAGGCTAAGGGGCCCATCAGAAATTCACGGATTCCATCTTGGCTCATCCGGATCGTTGTACCGACTGAGCCTCCCTCTCATAATCCATGGTGACAACCATCCATTCATGGTCCTATCCCAACGTCACCTTATTTACTACCATTATTTATTATAAACGTGTTCCCGTCATGAATATAGACACAACACAACCCACTTCACTTAAGCAACATTATCATTACTATTATCAGCATGTCTGTAGCAATCTGAGATGAATACTCCCTAGCAACATTATCACTACTATTATCAGCATGTCTGTATCAATCTGAGATAAATACTCCCTAGCAACATTATCACTACTATTATCAGCATGTCTGTGGCAAGCTGAGATAAATACTCCCTAGCAACATTATCACTACTATTATCAGCATGTCTGTAGCAAGCTGAGATAAATACTCCCTAGCAACATTATCACTACTATTATCAGCATGTCTGTAGCAATCTGAGATAAATACTCCCTAGCAACATTATCACTACTATTATCAGCATGTCTGTAGCAATCTGAGATAAATACTCCCTAGCAACATTATCACTACTATTATCAGCATGTCTGTAGCAAGCTGAGATAAATACTCCCTGGCAACATTATCACTACTATTATCAGCATGTCTGTAGCAATCTGAGATAAATACTCCCTAGCAACATTATCACTACTATTATCAGCATGTCTGTAGCAAGCTGAGATAAATACTCCCTAGCAACATTATCACTACTATTATCAGCATGTCTGTAGCAAGCTGAGATAAATACTCCCTAGCAACATTATCACTACTATTATCAGCATGTCTGTAGCAAGCTGAGATAAATACTCCCTGGCAACATTATCACTACTATTATCAGCATGTCTGTAGCAAGCTGAGATAAATACTCCCTAGCAACATTATCATTACTATTATCAGCATGTCTGTAGCAAGCTGAGATAAATACTCCCTAGCAACATTCAATCTCTTGTGTAAAGAATTTTAATTTAGGATTGCTATATACTTGTATTAGTAGTCCGCATGAAAAAGTAATCCGTTATTATAGAAAATGCTAATGATATGTAAAATGTATAGTGTAGTACAAAAATCAATTTGTTCAAAATGCAGGTTAATACATATCTACATATATACCAATTTTAGTGCATATTAAGGACATTGCTACTTAAGAATGGAATTGTATTCATTCAAAACATTGACAACGCTCAGACTCTATTTTCACTCTATTATCAGACGTTCCCTTGACTGTAGTAATGCACGGGAATGGTACATTTCTGTATATGAAAGTGAGATCATAACAATTAGGAACGGATTTTCCCATAGAGTTTTTGTCGCTTGCATTTTGGAGACCATGTCTAATTGAAATGTGAGAAGCTCTAAAATCGGAATGAGGAATTAATTCAGAGATATGCCATTTTATTTTTGAGATGTGATGTCAGCTCAAATGTTCTGCAATTAACAAAACCCGAAGGGTTAATGAAATAAACATAACACCCACAACAGTTAACCAAAAATGCCAGACTCTAGAGAGTATCGTAGTGTGAGACTTTAATTAAATAATATTAAAATGCAAGCATTGATTACGAGTTAGACATTATTAATGTAAACCGTAAGAAACATTTGGAAATACTAAAGAGGTAATCAGAAGATACAAGTCGAAAAAGGAGAGACAAAGAAAAAGGAGAGACAAAGAAAAAGGAGAGACAAAGAAAAGGGAGAGACAAAGAAAAAGGAGAGACAAAGAAAAAGGAGAGACAAAGGCAATGGCCAAAGAAAAAGGAGACAAAGGCAATGGCCAAAGAAAAGGGAGAGACAAAGAAAAAGGAGAGACAAAGGCAATGGTCAAAGAAAAAGGAGACAAGGGCAATGGCCAAAGAAAAAGGAGAGACAAAGAAAAAGGAGAGACAAAGAAAAAGGAGAGACAAAGAAAAAGGAGAGACGAAGAAAAAGGAGACAAAAGCAATGGCCAAAGAAAAAGGAGAGACAAAGGCAATGGCCAAAGAAAAAGGAGAGACAAAGAAAAAGGAGAGACAAAGATAAGGAGAGACAAAGGCAATGGCCAAAGAAAAAGGAGAGACAAAGAAAAAGGAGACAAAGGCAATGGCCAAAGAAAAAGGCGAGACAAAGGCAATGGCCAAAGAAAAAGGAGAGACAAAGAAAAAGGAGAGACAAAGGCAATGGCCAAAGAAAAAGGAGACAAAGGCAATGGCAACAAAAAGGAGAGACAAAGG
Source organism: Bathymodiolus brooksi (assembly GCA_963680875.1). Classification (NCBI taxonomy): domain Eukaryota; kingdom Metazoa; phylum Mollusca; class Bivalvia; order Mytilida; family Modiolidae; genus Bathymodiolus; species Bathymodiolus brooksi. The sequence continues at coordinate 65,590,620 of OY804575.1, forward strand.
CAATGGCCAAAGAAAAGGGAGAGACAAAGAAAAAGGAGAGACAAAGAAAAGGGAGAGACAAAGAAAAAGGAGAGACAAAGGCAATGGCCAAAGAAAAAGGAGAGACAAAGAAAAGGGAGAGACAAAGAAAAAGGAGAGACAAAGAAAAGGGAGAGACACAGAAAAGGGAGAGACAAAGAAAAAGGAGAAACAAAGAAAAAGGAGAGACAAAGGCAATGGCAAAAGAAAAGGGAGAGCCAAAGAAAAAGGAGAGACAAAGGCAATGGCCAAAAAAAAAGGAGACAAGGGCAATGGCCAAAGAAAAAGGAGAGACAAAGAAAAAGGAGAGACGAAGAAAAAGGAGACAAAAGCAATGGCCAAAGAAAAAGGAGAGACAAAGGCAATGGCCAAAGAAAAAGTAGAGAAAGAAAAAGGAGAGACAAAGATAAGGAGAGACAAAGGCAATGGCCAAAGAAAAAGGAGAGACAAAGAAAAAGGAGAGACAAAGGCAATGGCCAAAGAAAAAGGAGAGACAAAGAAAAGGGAGAGACAAAGAAAAAGGAGAAACAAAGAAAAAGGAGAGACAAAGGCAATGGCCATAGAAAAAGGAGACAAAGGCAATGGCCAAAGAAAAGGAAGAGACAAAGAAAAAGGAGAGACAAAGGCAATGGCCAAAGAAAAAGGAGACAAGGGCAATGGCCAAAGAAAAAGGAGAGACAAAGAAAAAGGAGAGACAAAGAAAAAGGAGAGACGAAGAAAAAGGAGACAAAGGCAATGGCCAAAGAAAAAGGAGAGACAAAGGCAATGGCCAAAGAAAAAGGAGAGACAAAGAAAAAGGAGACAAAGGAATGGCCAAAGAAAAAGGCGAGACAAAGACAATGGCCAAAGAAAAAGGAGAGACAAAGAAAAAGGAGTGACAAAGAAAAAGGAGAGACAAAGAAAAGGAAGAGACAAAGAAAAATGAGAGACAAAGAAAAGGGAGAGATAAAGAAAAAGGAGAGACAAAGGCAATGGCCAAAGAAAAAGGAGAGACAAAGATAAGGGAGAGACAAACAAAAAGGAGAGACAAAGAAAAAGGAGAGACAAAGATAAGGAGAGACAAAGGCAATGGCCAAAGAAAAAGGAGAGACAAAGAAAAAGGAGACAAAGGCAATGGCCAAAGAAAAAGGCGAGACAAAGGCAATGGCCAAAGAAAAAGGAGAGACAAAGAAAAAGGAGAGACAAAGGCAATGGCCAAAGAAAAAGGAGACAAAGGCAATGGCAACAAAAAGGAGAGACAAAGGCAATGGCCAAAGAAAAGGGAGAGACAAAGAAAAAGGAGAGACAAAGAAAAGGGAGAGACAAAGAAAAAGGAGAGACAAAGGCAATGGCCAAAGAAAAAGGAGAGACAAAGAAAAGGGAGAGACAAAGAAAAAGGAGAGACAAAGAAAAGGGAGAGACAAAGAAAAGGGAGAGACAAAGAAAAAGGAGAAACACAGAAAAAGGAGAGACAAAGGCAATGGCCAAAGAAAAGGGAGAGCCAAAGAAAAAGGAGAGACAAAGGCAATGGCCAAAAAAAAAGGAGACAAGGGCAATGGCCAAAGAAAAAGGAGAGACAAAAAAAAAGGAGAGACGAAGAAAAAGGAGACAAAAGCAATGGCCAAAGAAAAAGGAGAGACAAAGGCAATGGCCAAAGAAAAAGTAGAGAAAGAAAAAGGAGAGACAAAGATAAGGAGAGACAAAGGCAATGGCCAAAGAAAAAGGAGAGACAAAGAAAAAGGAGAGACAAAGGCAATGGCCAAAGAAAAAGGAGAGACAAAGAAAAGGGAGAGACAAAGAAAAAGGAGAAACAAAGAAAAAGGAGAGACAAAGGCAATGGCCATAGAAAAAGGAGACAAAGGCAATGGCCAAAGAAAAGGAAGAGACAAAGAAAAAGGAGAGACAAAGGCAATGGACAAAGAAAAAGGAGACAAGGGCAATGGCCAAAGAAAAAGGAGAGACAAAGAAAAAGGAGAGACAAAGAAAAAGGAGAGACGAAGAAAAAGGAGACAAAGGCAATGGCCAAAGAAAAAGGAGAGACAAAGGCAATGGCCAAAGAAAAAGGAGAGACAAAGAAAAAGGAGACAAAGGAATGGCCAAAGAAAAAGGCGAGACAAAGACAATGGCCAAAGAAAAAGGAGAGACAAAGAAAAAGGAGTGACAAAGAAAAAGGAGAGACAAAGAAAAGGAAGAGACAAAGAAAAATGAGAGACAAAGAAAAGGGAGAGATAAAGAAAAAGGAGAGACAAAGGCAATGGCCAAAGAAAAAGGAGAGACAAAGATAAGGGAGAGACAAACAAAAAGGAGAGACAAAGAAAAAGGAGAGACAAAGGCAATGGCCAAAGATAAAGGAGACAAGGGCAATGGCCAAAGAAAAAGGAGAGACAAAGACAAAGGAGAGACAAAGAAAAAGGAGAGACGAAGAAAAAGGAGACAAAGGCAATGGCCAAAGATAAAGGAGACAAGGGCAATGGCCAAAGAAAAAGGAGAGACGAAGAAAAAGGAGACAAAGGCAATGGCCAAAGAAAAAGGAGAGACAAAGAAAAGGAGAGACAAAGGCAATGGCCAAAGAAAAAGGAGAGACAAAGAAAAAGGAGACAAAGTAATGGCCAACGAAAAAGGCGAGACAAAGGCAATGGCCAAAGAAAAAGGAGAGACAAAGAAAAAGGAGAGACAAAGAAAAGGGAGAGACAAAGAAAAAGGAGAGACAAAGGCAATGGCCAAAGAAAAAGGAGAGACAAAGAAAAGGGAGAGACAAAGAAAAGGGAGAGACAAAGAAAAAGGAGAGACAAAGAAAAGGGAGAGACAAAGAAAAAGGAGAGACAAAGAAAAGGGAGAGACAAAGAAAAGGGAAAGACAAAGAAAAAGGAGAAACAAAGAAAAAGGAGAGACAAAGGCAATGGCCAAAGAAAAAGGACAAAATCAGAAACAATGATCAACAAAACATTACACAGAAAACTAAAGATTCATCAACTCGAGCCTCATTTGATACCGCGATGAACTCTGGTGCTTCGTAAAGGTAAACAGTGTCTGTTTCGCTAGAGACACCGTAGTGTTACTTATGTCAAAAATCAGGTGATATGTCACGAACGAGAAATTGAAAACTGGATTGTCACTATGACGAACGGAATATATTCGTGGTTATTTGTGGCACAGCCATGCTGTAAGGGTTAACCAAGTCATGATGCCTACCTTGAAACTTTCCAAGTTATGACCTCGACTTTACCACTAAGAACCCTTGTTTCAGTAGCTTCCTAGTTTGTAGCAGCCCTCTATCAATGAAACCTTGATAGGAAATACAAGATATGGAGTAACGTATCAACAGAGAGACATACACTCATATATACAGACTGGGAAGTTCACAAATACAAGATATGGAGTAACGTATCAACAGAGAGACATACACTCATATATACAGGTGCGACTGGGAAGTTCACAAATACAAGATATGGAGTAACGTATCAACAGAGAGACATACACTCATATATACAGGTGCGACTGGGAAGTTCACAAATACAAGATATGGAGTAACGTATCAACAGAGAGACATACACTCATATATACAGGTGCGACTGGGAAGTTCACAAATACAAGATATGGAGTAACGTATCAACAGAGAGACATACACTCATATATACAGGTGCGACTGGGAAGTTCACAAATACAAGATATGGAGTAACGTATCAACAGAGAGACATACACTCATATATACAGACTGGGAAGTTCACAAATACAAGATATGGAGTAACGTATCAAAGGAGAGACATACACTCATATATACAGACTGGGAAGTTCACAAATACAAGATATGGAGTAACGTATCAACAGAGAGACATACACTCATATATACAGGTGCGACTGGGAAGTTCACAAATACAAGATATGGAGTAACGTATCAACAGAGAGACATACACTCATATATACAGGTGAGACTGGGAAGTTCACAAATACAAGATATGGAGTAACGTATCAAAGGAGAGACATACACTCATATATACAGACTGGGAAGTTCACAAATACAAGATATGGAGTAACGTATCAACAGAGAGACATACACTCATATATACAGGTGAGACTGGGAAGTTCACAAATACAAGATATGGAGTAACGTATCAACAGAGAGACATACACTCATATATACAGACTGGGAAGTTCACAAATACAAGATATGGAGTAACGTATCAACAGAGAGACATACACTCATATATACAGACTGGGAAGTTCACAAATACAAGATATGGAGTAACGTATCAACAGAGAGACATACACTCATATATACAGGTGAGACTGGGAAGTTCACAAATACAAGATATGGAGTAACGTATCAACAGAGAGACATACACTCATATATACAGACTGGGAAGTTCACAAATACAAGATATGGAGTAACGTATCAACAGAGAGACATACACTCATATATACAGACTGGGAAGTTCACAAATACAAGATATGGAGTAACGTATCAACAGAGAGACATACACTCATATATACAGGTGCGACTGGGAAGTTCACAAATACAAGATATGGAGTAACGTATCAACAGAGAGACATACACTCATATATACAGGTGCGACTGGGAAGTTCACAAATACAAGATATAGAGTAACGTATCAAAGGAGAGACATACACTCATATATACAGACTGGGAAGTTCACAAATACAAGATATGGAGTAACGTATCAAAGGAGAGACATACACTCATATATACAGACTGGGAAGTTCACAAATACAAGATATGGAGTAACGTATCAACAGAGAGACATACACTCATATATACAGACTGGGAAGTTCACAAATACAAGATATGGAGTAACGTATCAACAGAGAGACATACACTCATATATACAGGTGCGACTGGGAAGTTCACAAATATAAGATATGGAGTAATGTATCAACAGAGAGACATACACTCATATATACAGGTGAGACTGGGAAGTTCACAAATACAAGATATGGAGTAACGTATCAACAGAGAGACATACACTCATATATACAGACTGGGAAGTTCACAAATACAAGATATGGAGTAACGTATCAACAGAGAGACATACACTCATATATACAGGTGCGACGGGAAGTTCACAAATACAAGATATGGAGTAACGTATCAACAGAGAGACATACACTCATATATACAGGTGAGACTGGGAAGTTCACAAATACAAGATATGGAGTAACGTATCAACAGAGAGACATACACTCATATATACAGACTGGGAAGTTCACAAATACAAGATATGGAGTAACGTATCAACAGAGAGACATACACTCATATATACAGGTGAGACTGGGAAGTTCACAAATACAAGATATGGACTAACGTATCAACAGAGAGACATACACTCATATATACAGGTGAGACTGGGAAGTTCACAAATACAAGATATGGAGTAACGTATCAACAGAGAGACATACACTCATATATACAGGTGGGACTGGGAAGTTCACAATGAACAAAATGAAATCATCAGTGGTAAAGGTTCGTTCTCAATACCACGAGGAATTATTTTTCATATATCATTACTAAAAGTGCCCATTGACCTAGAATTACTGAAAACGGACAAGTTGTATCTGTTGGCGACCCTTGATATAGAATAGAATAGAATATCTTTTATTTCCATAAAGAGGTACCCTCAAGGGGAAAATATTTACATAATAATACATATACATACAATGAGAAATTTAAAAAATACAGTTATTAAGAGAATAATATTTAATGCTCACTTAATTGTCTTTCTAATGATATACAATTCAAACCTGTGTTCGATGGGTTCATTAAAAGTGCACGACTATACCAGATATTGAACAGTCTATAAATACCACCATAATTGCTTAAAGTTTATTTTGTTATGAAGTAATTGTTCCAACAAAGGTTATCAATATATTATGGGATTTATGTTGTGCAGTGTAATGGCATGAAGAATTACTGGGTTTTTTTCTATTGGAAGGATATACCATCTTTGATTATTAGATTAAGGGGAGATAAGTAGAACTTATTAGATTAAGGGGAGATAAGTAGAAAAATATAAGACCTATATTTTAAAGTAATATGAAATGCCAAAATCATTATTTTCAGTTTTCTAAAAATTTCTGATATACGTAAAGATTAAATATATAAAGAACGTAAACCATTCACGTTTTGAGAGCTACGATGTATAATTCAGGAGAAAACGTCATTTTATTCTGTCTTCGATAATTCTTGCTACCCGGACAATAATGCAAATCATATGCATTTGAACTCATTCGGTAGAGATTGTGCGCATGCTCCGTTATAGTGTTGATGAAGAAAATGTCGGAGGCAAAGAAATTGTAGCAAGGTCCGAAGCGTAAATTGAGCGATTCTGCCAGAAAAAGAAACAAAAAAGCAGCGAATGCTAAGTTAAACAAAAAACAGAATATATATTGGAGATGAATATGATCGTTGGATGGAAATAAAGACCGCTCTTCGTCTGGAAACGAACTCTGAAGTGACCAAGATTCTTCTTGACGGGTAACATCATTTTCGTTTCGATTTACATTCCATTATTTTCCATTCAATCCACGATTAAAAATATGTTTTCCTTAGCGAAACGTTAAACAAGGATCTCTTGATATGAAAAATAAATATATATCACCATCTATGATCTAAACCGCCGTAAATGTCTTTTAACGGCATTATGTGTATAATTCAGCAAATTTCGCGGGATATAGTAAGGGGGCACTGCATACGCAACTTGTAATTATGTTAAAACATTGTTGTTTTTTTTTTTTATTAAAAATGAATACTACTTTGTTTCAAATCCTTCAAATTATACAGTAAAAAGTAATTTCCTATTTTCCCTTCGCAGGTTTTTTCTTGCATTGTAAATACATTTTGTTTGTCAATCTAGTACAGATTTTTTTCTATTCATTTATGAGGAAAATTTTTTCTCTCTCAAATATATCCCAGGCTAAAGTTTTGTTCTATGTGGTAGTGGTGGTTTTTTTAGTTAATTTCATAAGGCCACAAAATTAATTTTTAGATTCTCATCCTCCTGTCAGTAAAAATATGGGGAGGGAGGGAGGCATATATAATTTATTTTTTTACCATTTTCATAAAAATCACTAGGAATTTTAAAGAAATATCAGAGAATGTAAAATAAGTTATGAAATTGAAGCAAAAAACAATGGGCAGGGAGGGGATGAGAATCTAAATATAAAATTTATTTGGCCTAAGAGACAAGAATGTGAAAGAAAGCACACATTTTTTTATCTCATGATAATATATAGGCAAATAATTTTCAGAAATAATTTGATCCCGAGGGAGCCTGGCAAGTTTAGTCAGGTTAGAATATTTGACAGAAAATTCATTCGGCACATAGTGCAGGACAGGTTATAACATTGTTTAGTACTCAGTTCAGGCCTGATTATTTTTTTTTATTTTCTATGGAATAAAGGCCAGAATTGTTTTCCAACTTTGGGTGGCCATATTATTTATTTTATTCACAAAAACTGCCAGACCCCCCGCGGAATCAATTGGTTGTCCCCAAAATAAACCAGGAAATAAACGAACCAAGTTATGAAATGGTTGGTGTCAAAGTAACGGTGACAAATTATGGACAAAATAATCGTATTTTTGACATTTTTTTCCTTGTTGATTTTTTTATTTTCTTCTCTGACAACTCCAAATGTTTTCATCGTAATGGTTTTGAAATGTACATACTAATAATAATTTACATGTTTAGTTTGTACATAAGGGTAATAACAAAATTACCGAACTCCGAAAAATCTAACAAAGGGAAAGTCAAAACTCATAAATATATAAACAGACAAAATCAGTCAACAACCGGAAAACTGTGAAAACCGTAATGACCTTGACTTGGTACAGGCATTTCTAAAGAAATGGTGGGTTGAATCAGATTTTAAAGCGCCAAACCTCCCCCTTTCATTACGGCTCAAAGTTTCCGGCTGTCACTATAACAGTATTTACACCAATACTTGAACAAAACAGGTAAAACAGTTGTCAAATCAGCGCCAAATGTCAAAAACACTTTTACGATACGTTAGTTCCGACGAGGATTTTAAATTCTGAGATTTCTTGGTTCTGTTTCGATTTCCCCAAATGGGGAACCGTGTCATTCATTATTACCGATTTCAATGTTTTTGTCCAGTTTTTCGAATAAACTGATTAAGTCAGAATGAAATTCATTGCAGTTGATAATCTTTAAGGTAAAACATACATGAACGAATTTCTTTGCAAGGCAAGAAAGCAAAAAAATTAACTTCTTTCAAAACCAGAATGATACATGTGCTCAGTTGTTTACGTTGGTGATGAAATTTCATGATCGGCAATCATCGGAACAGTGCATCCGAAAGTTAATTAGCCGCCATTGTCTTGAAAAAACACGTACGAGATGGAATGATTTTCTGTTCTTAATCACAGATGATCGCGATTTTCGTCCTCAAATATGCACGAATGGTTTAGTTTTTAGGGAATGTAAACATATCAAGAATATTTTTGAAGATGTTTATTTCACCAAAAACTCGTTTCATATTACTTTAACTGAGTTATCAACGCATACTCACATTGTAACTATAAACACTACTAAGATTTCCTTAGTTGATATAAAAATATGTACTCTACAGGATAACGTTTTTATATTTTTTTTTTCAAATTTATTTTTGGTTAAATAAAATGGCAGGTTTAACTGTTTATTGTCCTTAGTGAAATTTTGATAGTGGTGAATTGAATGGTTTTATGCTTTTTTGTTTTTTGTTGTTGTTTTGTTGTTGTTGTTGTTGTATATAATATCGTACATGTCAAAAGTAGCGCAAAATCTACCGTGTAGAAAAACTTTATCCGAAATTATCTTCTGTATGTAGTTGATCAGTTGATAGTAATTTTTAAGAATCTACCACAAATCATTGTTAAATATATTCACCGGGAAAGTCGTTATCTAAATCAAGAATCGTATTATTCATAAGACCATACTCAGTATATATAACTATGGAATTAGCAGTGATCATTATCAATCTGTATTTAGGCGTATATTCCACAGAGATAATAGTTTTTATTTGCAGATACCATATAAAATATATGGCCATCACTTGGGCAAAAGTTCAACGGTAATTAGATACCGTCTTCTCTACAGCAAGATAATCCGCTTGTATGCATGTCGTAGAGACAAATTATATACATTATGAGTTATTAATGGTAAATATAATGGTCTGGACAAAGGAATGATTTCCTATCAATTTACATATTATCACCAATATCATATTTACAAACCGATCTTAAAATCGTACATCAAACTTATGAGAAACATGGCTTGACTAATTGCAAGGACATTTATTTAATAAACATCCGATATTCAGCTGCAATCATGTCTGTATTTCCAATTTCGAAATTAACAGGAGATGTAGCCCATCAGTAGATACTCTAAATGATTTTTAACGGTTGTCATAACGATTCAATATCATTTTTTTTTGTAGAACACATATCGATGTTGAGCTTATTGTTTATTATGACAACGCAATCAATGACGGAAGTCTCCCATAAAACACGAACATAACAAATGCAAGTCTGAATCTGTGCAATAGATCAGTACATTTTTATATAAATAGCCTTTTTGTAGCATGTGCGATTATCGCAATAATCTACCAAATATAAACTTGCAATAAATAAGCAGATATCAAATTTAGCGCACATGACGTGTTCCTGGAATTTAAAATGAAGTCACAAAGGGACATTCCATTCCGCTTGGCTATAAAATTGAACCAACTAGTAAAAAATATTTCTAAACCTGACATGACATGACAGATCCCAGAGGGCTATGCTTAGCTCTTGAAGCTACATATTGAGGAGGCTATCGGAGCTGGGACCCATGTCATTATTGTTCTTATTATCATTTGTTTTATTTATGAAAAATGTGAAACTGTCCATGTTGAATATGCGCTTCAGAACAGATATGTATTTACATTTTTTTCTAAAAACTACTGGGCTAAGAATAATCTGGAAAATTATTTAAAAAACCTGATTACAAATTTTTGTTCAAAGTAAGTTTAAGAAACTGTATGAAGTGTTTATTTTTGTTTTCTTATAAGAATTTAAAAACAATTATAGATTAAGATATTAATTTGAAATTGGTAGAAAAAACAAATATTCATTGTTACTTTCTCTTAAGATATCAATAACACAAAATGGTTTCCACCTTCTTCGGAAATGTTCGTTTGGTATTCAGTGTGTCCTGGGTGAGTGAGTGATTGTTATTTAACGACAAGTGAGTTTTATCAATTTTCATTTTGATGAGATGGTGATGAAGTCCGACGCTTATTGTCGGATTTTAAAAGTGCTAGCTGACAGAAACAATAGTCGCTACAGTCGGTCACATTGTCTTGATTCTGAGCCAGCCAGTCTTTGCTCTTTCTCCATAATGCTGCTTGATTAAACCGGAAGCGTGGGTATAAATAGCTGTGGGAGGAGCAAACATTCAGATTGTTCATTATTTTGGCCACGTTTATCTCGAGGAGGAAAAATCAATGATACATAGTTTCACAGTTACTTTTGAAGCAAAACATTTGACAGGCATGGTCACTAATGCTCCTCCCTACGGTTTTAGTCTTATTAAAAATAATATTCTTCATCAGTCTGAAAACTACAAAAATCACTTTGAAAATTCAAATTTCGGAGGTATGTGACCTTTAGGTCACGTTGGTCATGTGATATACAGTTTCATAAATATTCTGTTCATATCAACGGGGATTTGTGATGATAAGCTCTGCCCACAAATTTTGTCGGCAGGCACTACCGCAAATTCCCCCTTAACGGAGAAACAGCAAATACGAATTTATTGGTCTTTGGATTGAACCGACCGGGTATCGGACAATCGATACGGTCTCAGATTGTGTTGAGGCTATCATGGTTAGATCAGGGGCGGATCCAGGATTTGGGATTAGGGGGGGCGTGAGTAGGAGAGGGGTCTGGGGACCGCTGAAGGTCCCACAGCGGTTCCAGGACAGTGCCCTGATAGGGGGTCCAGGGGGATGAACCTCCCCCCCTTAAGCTCTGGGGGTTTGAGGAATTACATACCGGTACATTTATTTGAACGACAATTTTGCACCAACCACACCATTTTTATCAGACCAAAAAAACTTTACTTTTAGTCTTAATTTTGTCGGATAATTGTTAACAGTATGTTTTTGTCAGATTATAAGAACCTGAGGTAAAACTTTTTTTGAACAACCGTGATGCGAATTTTTCAACTCATGACTGATCGATCACGATATTTTAACCTTTCAAAGAACTATCGGTTTAGTTTTAACGCATTCCTGGGGCCCGGATGGCTCAATGAGTTAGGTCGTTGGATCTAACAGCTCATACAAGCCTATCACCAATACGGCGTAGGTTCGCCCCCAGCTTCGTAAATTACAGAAAAGGGTGCACTCGACTCGCAGCCGCAAGTGATAAACTTTACCAGTTGCTTGCCCAGGGTCAGTATCAGGATTTAAGTTTACTAAATGCTTTGATCTGTAAAGATTTGTTTTTCTTATAGTTGTAAAATTGACTGAAGAAATAATGTTTAATTAACGTGAGGAAATAGTTGATGTCTGGTACCTCGGAACCAATCAGAATGAAATAATCTTTGAATTACTGACGGCGAATACATATATGAATCAGCGAACACACCCAACGTGTATTTACAATGTGTAGGAATATTTTACTACAGGTCACGAGTTAACCATTCATGAAAAAGGTATTTATTGAACTGCTTAATTAACGTTGTATAACATATGCTTTGCGAATTTTAGGGGGGGGGGGGCGCACGCCCCGCACGCCCCCCTCTAAATCCGCCACTGGGTTAGATGACCGTCACCTATAAAACATTACTTGTTTATTTCAGAAAAGTACATCCAAATGAAAATCACATAATTATGTTTGACGTGATAAAGTGGTTTACTTCAAATATATTTTATTTGCAAATAAATGAATTAGCTGGATAACTCTGAAGATGTCTTCTCCTGTTACAAACATTAATAGTGGGGAATGATATACATTTGTATTATGAATGTATACATTAATATGTATTTATCAAACTATACACTGAGTTCGGGCTGTTAATCAATTGAATATTATGAGCGTCGTGTGAACAGTATTTCAGCTATAGCTATCAAAACAAATGCACTCACAAGTATATCATCTTAATTAGGTTAAAAGGTTGAGCTGAAATTGACATATGAACGGACGCTGTGATTGGCATGTTTAAAAAAAGAAGATCTAGAGTTTTGATTTACTGTTATTTATTATATCAGCATACGGTTGTGCTCGAACGTTTTATGTGTTAAAGATTGTCAGTGACTTGCCGCAGGTCAGTGGTTTTCTCCGGGTACTCCGGTATCCGACACAAATAAAACTGACCACCACGATATAGCTGAAATATTGTTGAAAGTGGCGTTAAACACTAAACCATTACTCCCTAACCCTCGAAAGTTTTCTCTTTTCCGAAATGACCAGAATAGTTTAGTTTGCTAGAAACACCCGTCATGCTAGGCCAAAGCGAAAATAGTACTAGTAAGTCAATCATTTGTCTTGATTATATTTAAGCAATAAAAGATAATGAAATAACAAAAGTATTTTCTTGTTGGTTTACAATATCAATTGATGCTGAGGCGATTGCATACATGCTCTCTTTTACAATACATAGACTTGATAGCATCTTTGAAGTGTTTGTTTCTGTGGCCAATGATAATAGCCGTGACAGAAGAATTCAGAGAAACGGGAATGTATAACAGTTGGGTGAATATCCATTTTAAGTTTTCATTTAAATCGGGGTTTGATTCTAATCCAAAAACAACAAGCAATGGAATCCAGCATGCAATAGAAACCCCCGACAAAAGGAAAACAGTTACAAAGGCTTTCCCTTTTTGCCTTAATTTGTGGTTGTTTTTGTGCTTATTTTGAACATTTTTAAGAAGTGTATTTATTTTCGAAGCCTGCGAAAGCGCCGTCTTAAAAACTATAACATTTATGAGAACTATTGCAATTATTATAAGTATTCCAAATATTTGCTCAGCAATACTGAACTCAAACGGGAAAACATCAGCGACGCAAATATGGTATTTGTTCCAATTATTTTTCAACACAAATGGTATGGTAGTATATACAAGTCCTATTGCATATGCAAGACTGCTACAGAAAACAACGTGACGAAGTTTGAGTCGGTTGTGAATATTGGGATGAACGATGCACAAATACCTCTCCAATGAAAGATATAGCAGCACTAAAAGTGATGTCAAGATTCCTCCAAAAATAAAAACGAGAAGATTCAAACACACCAACTTCATGTGAAGAATGTCACCCGGATTTAACGTATACGTAGAATAAAAAGAAATTCCAATAGTAATTATTAAGTTTGTAAAAGCAAGGTTAATTACTAGCATGTCGTGTTTTGTCCGTAGGCACTTGTATTTTATAAACACGATAATGATGACGAGGTTTGATATACATGATAACACTGTTAGTATTGTCAAAATAGAAGCAATGACAGTCTCATACATCTGCAGTTGTTTGCATATTGTTGTTTCATTGGTGCCGTTTCCTAAGATGGCGGCGGTAAAGTCAAAAGTCATATTACCTACATACTCCATTTCATAAATTTATGCCTATTTTGCAATTTGTTAACATATATTTTATTCTTCTTTCAATTCTTTTTTACACCCAGACTGGTGAGTATCGCTTGTGTCTATTCCGATATTAATTGCTTGAATTTAACAAATGTTTGTCTCCCTTGTATATCCTCTTTTATTTTCAGTACTTATTTATCTCCCTTGTATTGTTTACTTGAACTCTCACTATTTTTATTGATTTCCTTGTAAGGTTTTCTTTGACTTTCAGTACTTATTTATCTCCCTTGTATTGTTTACTTCAACTTTCACAATTTTTATTGATTTCCTTGTAATGTTTTCTTTAACTCTCGGTACTTATTTATCTCCCTTGTATTGTTTACTTCAACATTCAGTACTTATTTATCTCCCTTGTATTGTTTACTTGAACTTTCACTATTTTTATTGATTTCCTTGTAATGTTTTCTTTAACTCTCGGTACTTATTTATGTCCCTTGTATATTATTCTTTTACTTTCAATACATGTACTTGATTATCTCCCTTGCATAGTATTCTTTAAGTAATATTCATCTCACTTGTATAATTTTCTTCCAATTTCAGTACCGATTTATCTCCTTTGTAATGTTCTTCAATTTTCGGTCCCTCTTAAATACGTGTATATGTCTCTTGTCCCATTTCCTTTAACTTTCAATACTTGTTATATCCTTATTATAGTTTTGTCAACTATCAGTAGTTGTTTATCTCCCTTCCTTTAGTCCTCTTGAACTTTCAGTACTTGTTTATATCTCTTGTATCTTTTATTTCAACTATCAATATATTTTGTTATCTCCCTTGCTTTAGTCCTCTTGAATTTTCAGTACTTGTTTATATTCCTTGTATCTTTTATTTCAACTATCAATAGTTTTTTTTTATCTCCCTTGCTTTAGTCCACTTGAACTTTCAGTACTTTTTCATATTCCTTGTATCTTTTATTTCAACTATCAATAGTTTTTTTTTATCTCCCTTCCTTTAGTCCTCTTGAACTTTCAGTACTTGTTTATATCTCTTGTATCTTTTATTTCAACTATCAATAGTTGCTTATCTCCCCTGCTTTAGTCCTCTTGATATTTCAGTACTTGTCTATATCCCTTGTATCGTTTTCTTCAACTATTAGTCGTTGTTTATCTCCCTTGTCCAGTTTTCTTTAACTTTCAGTACTTGTTTACCTCCGTTGCTTAGTGTTCTTCAACCTTCAGTACTTAATTAGGTCACTCGTATAATTTTCTGTATACAAAATGTACCTTTTTTTGCAATACTACTGTACAAATAAAAACATATCACATACAAAATCGTTACCGTGGTAAACAACTTATTTTCAATTTCCTGTAATACACTTTTTTATTTCTTCCCACTAAATTTTGAGCATTTTGTAATTAGTAAAATTCATCCTTGGCATAAATCAAGTATGAACACTTTTTACTTATGTCCACTAATTTCTACTACATTTGAGTGTCGACGGTGACCAGTGTTTATATCGTGTATATACATACATTTATTTTAAGACAGTGTCCGCCTGAATTGTAATTGATGGATTAGCATATCCCACATTTTTGTTGTTGTTTTAACGGAAAACTTGGACTGACCACATACAACACGTACATATAGCACGGAGTGTTTATCATGCATTACTTGTCTGACTTCATGTCATCTTGTTTGGTCCAAATTTTGCTGTTGGCATGATGGATGAACACATGTTTCGAATAAAAATATTAATCAACATTTATGAAGAGTGAAAGGTCGTTGTTCGTCCAGCTATATGATTTTGAGTTTCTGTTTTCTTCAATTTATCATGAATAATCCAGCATAGTATCGATCACTCTTTGTATATTCTTGCTGGATGTTCAAAATGACAAAGATAAAACTTTACAAAGACATGATTATCAGGAATATTGAATTTTTAAGTGGAGTTTCACGGATCTATCTGTTTTGTATGATTAATGTCAGTTTATATACCACTGACAAAGATATGTGATTTATTCCCAAATGTACATCAATTCCTCCAGTGTAACATTAACATCAATAGAACATTTATAGTGGATTATGTAAGAAAGCAAATATTACTACGCACTAAAATGATGTCCCGTGACACCATATTAAGATAAAAATGCTCACAACTCTGCTCAAACGTCTCAATTACATTATAAAGTCTGTGAATGATACGCGCTCGAAGGTGATTTTAATGTTGTTCTATTACTTTTTTTTTTTATTTATGGTGTTTAACGTCACTTTCAACACTATGTCAGTTATATCGTGGTGAATAGCATATCTGAATGTACATAAGGTGTATCTTGGTCGGAGTAACACTGAGGTTTACTACTGTATATTTGTCTATGTCCCTTTACCTGAAAAATAAAAATTACCTATTAAATATTATTTGTATTTATGTCAATTGCGTGTTTGATCTGTTATCTGTAATTTTAGATCTGACTCTCAAGAGTTCTTGCATTTCATCAATCAACTGAACCGGATGTCGTTAATCTCTTTATTTAATTAAATAAATTGTACAGTTCCGAATAAACTGAAGTATATTCAGTAATATCGATGACCTCTAAATGTACTTCAGGGTGTTTACATGACAAAAGTTGATGACGAGTTCATTAAGTTCAATAATGAATAGGAATATCAACTGACAGTACAGGTGACGTGCATATGATAAACTGTACATTAAAAGTTTGAGGATATCAAAGGGATAACCAAAAACCGTAAGCCGAACAAGGACAGACAGTGCGATGGCCAAAATGACAAACAATGATCCAAAAAACACTCCACAGAAAACTAAAAATCGAGCAACGCGAGCCCCACTAAAAACCGGTGGTGAACTCACGTGCTCAAGAAGGGTAACACGTTCCTGCTCCACACGTGGCACTCGTTATAATCTGTAAGTGAATATTTTTTGGCAGCATTTATGATGATATTCCTCGACTGTAATAGGCAAAGCTGTTCCATTTTAGTGTTTGTGGAATATGTTCACGTAAGTGTTAGAGTGGGGGTTATTGATGACTATCGTCATTTCAACACTTGCTTTACAATTTTATCGTGGATATCCGACTTCATTGGAAAGGAATTCGTAGGAAAAAGTAGGTCGAGTGTACACTAATTCAATACATGTATTTAAACGTTAATAAATAAGCATCACATTTGACTAAGAAGTTATGTTTGGTAAGGGTTGTTAGTGTTTATCTCCACCTGTAACCATGGTAACAATGGGTCATCTATATCGGGACTACCTGACTTATTGTGGGACGAAAGTCAAGATGGATAGAGAGAACTGACTTGTGGAATAAACCGGTCTTGGATGTGTGTTTGTCTGGAATACTTGTGGTTTGTAATGGGGGAGGATTTATTGATTGGGTGGTATTTGACGCCAGCTGTAGCAGTATTTCAGCTATATCGTGGCGTTAGTGGTGGAGGAAAGTATTTTAAGTGTAATACCACTAATTCCGGGAACCAGTCAAAAGGATGTATGATAAAGTAGTACGTAAAATACAAAATGAATCCCTACACTGTTAGATAAAATAATAAACACTGGTAGAGACTGCAATATACGGAATGTCAGCAGAAACCTACATATTTAAGGATAATTATAAGCCCATAGTTGATGACCTTGTTAGCTTGCAATGGAAAGTAACCACCTCTATTTGTGTTAAAGGAAAAGTGAAAGGAGGATTTTCGAAGGTTGACAACTTCAAGTAGACAATTGTTTTCTTAAATGCCCTTACATGTAAGTTGATTTTCGGAAGCAAGTTTTCAATTAGATACCCCTTCCATGAGATATGAGTGTCGCTAATGTTAAATTTCAGGTAAAACCTGAATAGAAGCTCAAAAATATTTTATTTAATATAGAGCGCAATGGGGGATTCTTTAGTGGTATTAATCCTATAAAACTGACCAGTGAAACCACCGACTTTGGGTGTATGTGTCTGGATACTGTGCAACGCTTGATGCGAGTATAAGGGGCGCGAAACTACGTCAGTGGCATTAGGCTTGTAGTCAGAAGTCTTAGCAACTCGGACACTCATGCTTTCGTCGAAATTGGTCATATTTTGCTATAAAACGAAATGTTTGAGAGTTGCTAAATCTAATATCGTTGGTCCAGAAGAAGATATGATTCAAGATTTTTGAAATTGCTTTAGAATATTTGTTTTTTAATGTCTTCATTTTTTTTATTTTGTAATTTTATATTCAGTAAGTTGAATATTAAATGTAGTCAATATAGTTTTGTTACTTGTTTCTTATCATTTATTATCAGTTTGACCTGGCAATTCATCTACACATGAAGGTTAATATTCATGTTATTTGTAACAAAATTTACATAACACCTATAAATAAGTAGGTCGAGCCTACAACAGTTCAATACATGTGTCTAAACTTAATTTTCTATAAAGGTTGGTTTATTATGTTTAATGCCACTTCCAACAATATCTTAGTTATATTGTGGCGGTAATTTGTTATAAATGTTTTCATAAGTAATGAAAATATAGCAAAACAAAATAGTTTTTTAGGATAAATTATACATACCTCTCGTTTTCATGAAAACAAACAAGATTGCCTATATCCACCACTGCTGTTCCAGTATTTTTACGACCAGAAGCTGTGTTTATTTTTCTACACTAGAAACCAGATCGGAGGAGATAAGATTAGAACGGTAGCAATTTAATTGGCTGTTTATAAATACTTCGAGGGTAAGTAATATTAAAATGAAGAAAATCCAGATAACAACAGGTGACGTCTATATAAAAGTGTATTGAAATATAATTTACAAATTAATACGGTTTTCAGTTATATACGGAGGATGTGATTATTGAACCGACCCTGTAAAATGATTTTATGAACACGAGAACTGATAATTTATAATAATAATAATAATAATACATGTAATAATAATAATAATAATAACAATATATTATTATTATTATTGTTATATATGACTTCAGAATCCAAGTTTGTTAGTGCACCTGATGAAGATTATTCCAGAAACGCGTTGTTGGAGTGAGTGAGTGAGTGAGTGAGTGAGCAATTGCTTAATCCCATATGAGAAAATTTTTAGCTATATATCGTGGCGAGAACAAGTTACATTCGATGAGATTATGATGCTGATATCTACTTTATACTAGACCAACACGCTAAGTTAGCACAGTGAAGCAACTGTACACAGGTAGACATGTCGCTCCACTCCGACACATTATCCTGATTCTGAGCTCTAAATGACAATTATATTGGTGATTTGTTTTATAATGTTTTACACCGAGGGAACCAGCTACTGGGTTTATGTCTTCCGTGTTTGGGGAATGCTAGGCTCATTAACCGCAAAACACAACTTATAGCACGCTTGTAAGTGTGGTCGTTGCAATTCTCCCATCCTACCTATTTTAGCAATCCGAAAATCATCCTCTCACCGATCACAGTGTTATCATTCTAAATGACTTAATGTTTGTAAATATGTTGTCGTAATGTGTATCGCTAATTTCTGTCAACTATATGTTAAACAATAATCATTCTTATTGTATATGTAAATCTTTGTTTTGTTTACTTTGTATTATGGATGTTAAACACCATGTCGACCACATATAGTAATTACAAAATGCATAGCGTACCGGGAGATAACATTCGACCTGACACAGGTCACTGACTCGTTATCACATTAGGTTGTTCCGAGTATACTTCGCCACAGATGGAATCGATGTCCCAAAATCTTTTGGTGAAAAACATTTGGTGCTATAAATATATGTTAATCAAATTACTATATGATCGTACAAAATTGTGACCCTGACGAACTAAAGTAAACCTATTTTATTGTCCAAACCATGACAATAGGGCAGGATATACGTTTTACAACTTAGATCATCTTCTCCTTTATATAAACAATACACATATACTGTTGAGCATAAATACACAAAAGTTACAATATTTATTAATGATGAAGACATGTAATGTACGAGTGAAACACGACTTGCTATTTGACATATGACAAATCGAACAAGTTTTATAACTGAATTATTAATTCCATTACATTTGAATATTTCTGTCACTTTCAGTTTAATTATATTAGTTCACGAAAATAACATATTTGGTGTGAGTGGTTGGCATTCCTTATTGCACAAAAATGAAAGAAGTGGCAAAACCAAACTATTTCTGTCCTTATTCATAAGAAATTCGTTTGTTGCAGTTTATTTTCGCTGTACAGTCAAAATAATAAAAATGAAAAATCATTATCTATAATGTTGACTGCCCTATATTTATAATTAATAGTTCCCCTGTCACAAATACTATTATTTTGTTGTAGAGTTGGTACCGATATATCATGCCATTTCAGGTAGTTATCAATGTTTAACAATGAACTAGAAGCCGTCGTGGCCGTGATCGTATGGTAGTTGGATTTACAACTATCTGTGCAATCAGTGCCTATCACTACAAAAGTTGTGAGTTCGAACCCCGTTCATGGAGAGATGTACTTGATACAACACTATGTGATAAAGTTTGTCAGTGACTTGCAACAGGTCGGTGGTTTTGTCTGGGTACCCCGGTTTCCTCCACCAATAAATCTGACCACTACGATATAACTGAAATATTGTTGAAAGTGGCGTTAAACACCATAAACCAAAACCAAGCCTAACAGTGAACAATAAGTCTAACTGAATACTTTAAGAAATTTAATTTCATGTTGTGTAGGTTTCATCAAATAGTTGAAATACAATTGACTTTGACTCTTTTTCTGCCAATTTATATTAACATTCTTGCACAAAATATATAAAATCCATAAAAAATAGATCATCAGACCAATAACTTCGATAGGATAATAATCTGAAAATCTTCCCTGGACATACTACTTGAAACATTTACGCTTTGTTACTTTTTTTTATATTTCTGTACAATATGTAAATATTTTGTTTGAATCATTGAAAATTGAGCTCTATTATTAGTCCTGTTATAAATAGCCTTTAAAAAATAGCTATATATTTTTGCACATCGTTCCGAATTTTTTTTATGTTTCCTTAGCTTTTTAAAAGTTGAAGTAATCGGGGCTTTCATACTTAATAACATGATATAGTTTCATAATTTTGAGTGAGTGAGTGGTTGTTGTTTAACGCGAACTCAGCAATTATTTCAGCTAAATCAAGGGAGGACAAGTTAATTGACAATGAGATGATGATGAGGTCCGCTTTGTACTAGACCAACTCGCTTAGTCGGATTGTTTAGTGCTAGTTCACTGAAACAACAGTCCGCGGATAGACATGTCGGCCCACTCGGACGCATTAACTTTATTCCGAGCCAACCAGTCTTTACTCTGTCTCATTAATGCTGCGTGCTTAGTGGAGAAGCAACAAATACCAATTCTGTAGTTTTTGGTCTGATCAGATCGGGGCTCGGCCCCACGCTCTACCGCACAGGAGGCGAGCACGCTAACTATTACACCCATAATTTGGATGATGAAATATATTAATATAATACATAGCATATGTGTCATTGCAATTACAACACATTTATTTTTATTTTTCTATATTAAGATAATGGTCACTTAATTGTAGAATGTGTTCAGTCAACCAAAGAGGACATATGATAAGACATGACAAATGTGTACACCTATTTGAAATAAAACCACTTGTTGTAAATGTGTGGTGTTTATTTATTTATTATTTTAGATATATCAAAAGTAGGTTTTCGTGTGAATTTTTATTTTCCTTAGAAGTCCCATATTTAAGAGATACGAATGGTAAAACTTTGTTTATGTTTATTTTTATTATAAGCATAATATTACATATAAACTTTATTCATTTTTTTTTAAATTCGGATCTACCACAGGGGGTCGGAGATTCCCATATCGGTTGCTTTATTGTAGGTCTTGGTGTACAATTAGAAGGTGTAATAAACTGACAAGAAAGCATCCATGAAGTTCAAAGCACGATATTTTACACGCAATAATGAATGCTATTTACCACTTACTTACTATGTCAAATAAACAACTGAATGCTATCTACTACTTCCCATGTATCAGAATTTTGAAAACAATAATTGAATTTGCCCAATTCATTATTCGGACCTATTACCGAAGATCGGAAAAACGTCTCGGTTGCTTGATTCTAGTTGTTAGTTTTCAGGACGAACATATCAAATATATTATACTAACAAGTAAACATACAAAAATGTACTTGCAGCTTTCCTCTAATCCAGAGTACGATATTCTATACGCAACCATTGAATGCTAACAGTTACTTAAGGCGTACTAACTGAATGCTGTTTATTGCTTACCGCGTGTAAAATATTTGATACTAAACATCTGAATAATGCTATCTATTGTTTACCGTGTGTAACATATTTGATACTAAACATCTGAATGTTCTCTATTGCTTACCGTGTGTACAATATTTGATGCTCAACATCTGAATGCTATCTATTGCTTACCGTGTTCAAGATGTTTGATACTCAACATCTGAATGCCATGCATTGCTAACCGTGTGCACACTATTTGATGCTCAACATCTGAATGCTATCTATTGCTTACCGTGTGTAAGGCATTTGATTCCCAACATCTGAATGCTATCTATTGCGGAATGTGTGCAATATATTTGATATCCAACATCTGAGGGCTATCTTACCATGTATCATCATAGCAACAGATATGGGAAAAATCAACCACTTCATGCGCTGTTGTTGCCTCGTATATAGAGGATACCACTCTCTATCCACGTAAAGGAAACTTCCAACAACTTAAAATGAGCAACAGTTTGTTATAAGTGACGTTTGGAGGCCCTTTGCAAGGCAAAATGTTCTGAATAAATCAAATATATGTTCTGAATAAATTCATTTTCTGTTCTGAATACATGTAAATCCATTATATATTATCTGAATAGTGCCACATTTTTACTCACACTATTTTTGTAAATAATTTCTACTCGCGAACACATCTTAAATATTGTTCACTTGACGTTAAACAACAATCCATCAATCAATAAAGCAGACTCTAAGCAGTACTTTATTATTTGTCTTTGATGGCCCGTTTTCAGACAACATTTTTCGTCCCCACCCCATCCCACTTTTGGATCTATCTCAATACGCTTCCATTACCTACCTAATTTATTGTTTGTAAACTTGTTCTGATAGTCAATATAGCTGAAAGACAATTACATGTTTGTTAAGTAAACAAATGCCCTCTACTACGGTTCATTAATGTGCTGTTGTAAGGAAACAACCCTGTTTATTATATCATTTTGCAGCAATCGAAAACGTAAGCATTAGCACCTTTTTCTGATTGTACATTTAATCTCGTTATTCATTTAGCGCTTAAATACTGTTCAGCCATCTGTTGTGATTTACCACAGTAAATATGTATGTCTATATCAACAATGTAATGTTATGCTTTGTACAACTTCTCTATTTAAGTGAATGACACGCATGTATATATTTATCCTGCAATCAGTACATTTGTTGTACAAATATGCTATACGAATACATTTTTGCTTTATTCGTACTATGCGAATAAACTTTTCAGCCTACGAATAAACTTTTCAGCCCACGAATAAACTTTCCTGGTACCCTGTAGCTATGTACAGCGGAAGGCGCAGACAAGTATGAAACTGGTACTAATGTAACGCGGACCACGAAGAAGACACCCTTGACAACATTTATGAAAGGCGAGGAATGACGCTTGTTTCTGTCCTTTTTGTCTAAATCTGACAAGTTTTCCGACTTTTTTGACATTGTAGGATAAACACAATATACGTACATTGTCGTTAAATATAAAATATATTTGTACTCGCTGCGAAACAGGCCTGAAAAGCTCGCCGAAGGCTCGCTATGCTGCCTGTTTCTAAAGCTCGTACAAATAAATTTTATATTTACCGACAATGTACGTATATTGTATATTTATCCTGTAATCAGTACATTTGCTGTACAAATATGCTATACGAATAAATGTTTGCTTTATTCGTACTAGACGAATAAACTTTTCAGTCTACAAATAAACTTTCCTGGTACCCTGTAGCTATGTACAGCGGAGGGCGTAGACAAGTATGAAACTGGTACTAATGTAACGCGGACCACGAAGAAGACACCCTTGACAACATTTATGAAAGGCGAGGAATGACGCTTGTTTCTGTCCTTTTTGTCTAAATCTGACAAGTTTTCCGACTTTTTTGACATTGTAGGATAAACACAATATACGTACATTGTCGTTAAATATAAAATATATTTGTACTCGCTGCGAAACAGGCCTGAAAAGCTCGCCGAAGGCTCCCTATTCTGCCTGTTTCTAAAGCTCGTACAAATAAATTTTATATTTACCGACAATGTACGTATATTGTATATTTATCCTGTAATCAGTACATTTGCTGTACAAATATGCTATACGAATAAATGTTTGCTTTATTCGTACTAGACGAATAAACTTTTCAGCCTACAAATAAACTTTCCTGGTACCCTGTAGCTATGTACAGCGGAGGGCGTAGACAAGTATGAAACTGGTACTAATGTAACGCGGACCACGAAGAAGACACCCTTGACAACATTTATGAAAGGCGAGGAATGACGCTTGTTTCTGTCCTTTTTGCTTAAATCTGACAAGTTTTCCGACTTTTTTGACATTGCAGGATAAATACAATATACGTACATTGTCGTTAAATATAAAATGCATTTGTACTCGCTGCGAAACAGGCATGAAAAGATCGCCGAAGGCTCGCTATTCTGCCTGTTTCTAAAGCTCGCAGAAATAAATTTTATATTTACCGACAATGTACGTATATTGTATATATATATATATATATACGTCTGAAAATTAAACCAAACAAACAGTGTTAGAATTAGATTTTTGAGCTGTCAAATATTGTTCTTCCCTCGACGGGATTTGAACTCACACCATTGATACACTGAAGCACCAATCGCTTAGCCTTACGTCCAGCGCCCCAGACCACTCGACCACATCCGCTCCATAAAAATGGAGCTTCAATAATCGAAGTGTTACCTTGTTTCGTTAGGAAAATCTAGACATAAGTCTAAGCGTGTGTAGATGGTGCATATATACTTAATATTATAATTTGACAGCAATCTAACTCAGCAATTTTTAGTACATTGTATAGGATAATGAAGAATTCATTATACAGTCACAGGAAATAAAGTATATTATACAAACGTCTAAGCAAGTGACAACCATACACTATATCTCTCCCACTGGATCTCAAAGGTACTTGTGATACGAGGTTAATGCTAATTATTATACTTCATGTAAATTTCCTGTCTTCTCATTGGTTAAGGAGCGTGTGCCAATTTAGTCTCTCACATGGCAGAGGGTGATAATTTAGTCGATCACCCTCTCGTGCACAGCCACACCTGGTTTCTGTAAGGAAAGACTTTCATACAGGGAACCAGTAATGCTTATAACCATTTGCATGTGTGAAGACGCTTGTATACACGATTGTCGTCAAGCGGAGATTTGATGTAGATTATTTATAAATGGGCAGACGTACAGAACAGAACAGACATGTTTGCTCAAGTTTCAGAGGACGAAATATCCGGCCTGTTGGAGTAAAAAGACTCCAAATCAGCAAAACGCACAGTTGCACGCAGCGTCAAAAACTTCAGAAATTTCCTTGGTGATGATTCATGTTTTGAAGACTTCCCGAAGGAGAAGTTGACTGAGAAACTGAGGAGACTGTTCTTTGCTTCCATCCGCAAAAATTCAGGGGAATATTTGAAGAAGTCTACGCTTGTAAACACTAGATATGGAATTTCAATATATCTGAAAGAGAATTGCGGTATAGACATAGCGAGTGACATTGAATTTTCTAGCTGCAAAGATGTCTTTAGAGCAGTTGTTGTGGACTTGAAAAAGAAAGGTTTCGCGTCAACAGACCACAAACCTCCTATTGCACAAGAAGATTTGGTAAAAATTTACTCAGTTGACAGTATTGTAATGAACGTAAGGACACCATGTGGTTTGACCTGATGTTTTATTTATGTAGAAGAGGTCAGGAGAACCTTAGATCTATGAGTAAATCGACTTTTGACATTAACACCGACTGTAGTGGGCGGGAGTTTGTCTATCAGAAGGAAGACGAATTTGATAAAAATCATCGTGACAGTTCAGCACCTGATGATACTGTTGGAGAGGGAAGGATATATACAAGGCCAGGCGATCCGTTGTGTCCCGTGTTGTCATATAAAAGTTATTTGGAAAGACTTCATCTGGACGATTTATGGCAGAGGCCACGTGACTCATAGGAAGAAAATGAACAAATATGGTATTGTAGTTCAGCTCTAGGAAAAAAAGTTGGCAAGAATGATGCCAGGTATTTCCGAACAAGCGAAACTGTCATTTAGATACACGAATCATTCCGTTCGTGCTACAGCGATCACAGCTTTGGATGATGCTGATATTGAAACTCGCCACATAATGAGGGCCAGCGGACATAAAAGTGAAACCTCCATAAGAAGTTATGCTTAAAGGTTGAGTGAAAATAAAAAACGTCAAATGTCGGACTCTCTGAACAATGTGTTGGTTCCAAATGTAAAATGTACAGGTAATGAAAACTTGCCAGTGCTCGATTCAGGACCAGCAGACATTTCGTCAAAGGAAAATGAGCCGCCTCTTCTATTAGGATTTACTTCCGCAGAGTTAGAGGCAATATTTAGTTCTGAAAGTGCCTTTGAAGAGGTACACGTAGCTACGCCATGTACACAAAGCCGTGAAATTGCACCAAATAAAAGTCGCCCAACTGTTACCCCGCTGGTTCAGAATCCAACTCCGTTAATCGAGAACATTCCAGCTATTAACGTTCAAGTTCAACCATGGTGGAACACCCGAACAATGAACATGTGTCCGACCATTACCAACTGTGTTGTGAATTTCAACATAACTAACAATTAATACAGTAACAAGTTGTGGATTTCAATATCTTTGCGAATTCAGTAACTTTTCAATTTTCAAAAGGAGATTTATAAAAACTGTTCAGTTATTAATATTCTTGTTGAAAACAATATTGAATTCGGTATATTTAAAAAAACTGTTAAATTGTTGACATTTCCTCGTTAAAATGTGTTAAACAGAAATGGTCTTGTTTTTGTTGTCTTTATTGAAGTACATATGCTACCTCATATTCATGCAACATCACTACAGTGTAATGTTGAGTGTGTTTACTTGAGTGTCAAAATCATATGTCAGGTAAAACTTAAGATCTGGAACTTGGTATATGCTGCTCCTTTGCATTGCTTGTTTACAGATAAATATTTGAATTTGATAGTAGTTCTTATGAGTGGTGTAAGATCATGAGTTAACAGACTTTATGGTTGGTATTGCTGCTTCTTTAATTGCTTAGTATACAGGATAAGAGAAAGCTTTGTTGGTTCAATGTTCCTATTAAAGTGTGTTCCTGTATACTGTTACCTCATGTGTCATAAGATCAAATCCATGACAATATGTTGGTCTAGAGTAGTAGTACAAAATAGAGTTTATCTTATGTCAAAAATATCAAACTGGACTGAGGCATGGCATAGCTGTCAAAATTGCTCACTTTTCATTTAAGAACACCCATCTGTATAAAACATACACCAAAATTGCAGAAAAATATTAACAAATACAAAAAATGTATGTATTCTTATTTATTACATATCATCGATATCACAGTTTAACACATTTAAAGACAACAGCAATTGAAATTCAGGGCATCAAAATCATAGAAAAGAATGAAACCAGGAGAAAAGAACATTTAGTATAATAAAACAAATAGCACATAGCTGAGAGGGTGGTAGAACAGATTGTTACCCCGAGAAATTCATTGTCAACCGAGGCGAAGCTCTACCACCCTCTCAGCTATGTGTTATTTATATAATATTATATACGTCTGAAAACAGTGTTAGAATTAGATTTTTGAGCTGTCAAATTTTGTTCTTCCCTCGACGGGATTTGAACTCATACCATAGATACACTGCAGCACCAATCGCTTAGCCTTACGTCCAGCGCCCCAGACCACTCGACCACATCCACTCCATAAAAATGGAGCTTCAATAATCGAAGTGCTACCTTGTCTCGTAAGGAAAATCTAGAGATAGACATAAGGCATGTGTCTAAGCGTATGTAGATGGTACATACATACTTAATATTATAATTTGACAGCAATCTAACTCAGCAATTTTTAGCATATTGTATAGGATAATGAAGAATTCATTATGCAGTTACAGGAAATAAAGTATATTATACAAACGTCTAAGCAAGTGACAACCATACAATATATCTGTCCCACTGGATCTCAAAATTACTTGTGATACTAGGTTAATGCTAAATATTATATACGTCTGAAAATTAAACCAAACAGTGTTAGAATTAGATTTTTGAGCTGTACAATTTTGTTCTTCCCTCGACGGCATTTGAACTCACACCATTGATACACTGCAGCACCAATCGCTTAGCCTTATGTCCAGCGCCATAGACCACTCGACCACATCCGCTCCATATATAGTCACAGGTCTAAGATCTAATTCTAACACTGTTTGGTTTAATTTTCAGACGTATATATATAGGGGCAGTCGCGGTCGTGATCGGAAGGCAGTTAGTTTTACAACTACATGTGCAATCAGTACCTATCACCACTATAAAGGCTAAGTGGACTTCCACAATCCCAGATGAGAGGACACAACACAACATTGTATTTTGTGAGAACTCGATCTTAAATAAGAGTGCCAAGACATAAGCATGCCCCTCTCACCGCTTATCAACTAAAACATGTCACAAGGAAATCATCGTCAAATGTACACACACAAATAAACGTGTACAACCGCTGACAGCTTAAACAGACTTACGCAACATTCCAGAACATACTGGTGTTGGCATTAGTTAAGACTTGACAAAGATCTGACGTAAACTTGCTTATCTCGTCCGTTAAGCAGTTAAGCAGCGAAAACTGAAAACATCATCTGCATGGGATGGGAAAATCTATATTACCGCCAATGGCATACATCAACAAACGAAGCTGAACCTAACGGCTCTATGCGTGGTGTTTCAAATGATGCACGAAGGAAATGTGGGCTACAAACTCAAGGTGGTCAAACTGATTTTTTTTTCTAAACGCTCGTCACTTGAAACATCCCTACCAACCCAAGTACGCTCAAAGCCACAATATTTGAAAGCAAAATAATTGAAGAGTCTTTGGGAGCAAGTAAACCAAAGGGTCTAAACAGGATCACCAAAATCAGCCAAGGTCACATATGCCTGAGTAAGAAGAACCTTAGATTTAATCATATTTACGTGATTTAGAAACTGTAAATTTCAAAAAGAAATTATCTAATAAACCATGTCAGTGCCGAAGCACTGAATACTGGGAGGGTGATATCCCCCGGAACGAATAGTCAACCAGCAGAGGTATCGACCCAGTGATAGTAATACAAACGTAAAAATATAATTTATTGATTGGAATGAATGTATTCAGTCAGGAAAATGTCTAGATGGTATAGTAGATTATCTTTCAACTATAATATTACAGATAGCAGTAAGTTAAAAAGTCCGAACACCATGAAGAAATAACTTCGTTTATAGAGGTCTCTGATTTTGTCATTGGTCACATGTTTGTCTCTTTATATCAATTTACGATATTCTATCATGTCTTGCCTTTTTATCCATTTCAAATTATGTTATTACATGTTTTACATTTTTTTCGTTTGCTCACGTTCACATATAGACTTCAGGTTATGAGTTTATGGTGTTAATCGCCACTTTCAACTATTTTTCAGTTATAGCGTGGCGGTCAGTTTTATTGGTGGAGGAAACTGGAGTACATGGAGATAACCACCGACCTGCCGCAAGTCACAGATAAACTTTATCACACAATAAAGTTCTATCAAGTACACCTCGCCATGAATGGGATTCGAATTCATAACTTTAGTGGTGATAGGCACTTATTGCACAGGTAGTTGTAAATCCAACTACTATTAAACTACGACCATGACGACCCCATATGCATTAAGAATTCCATAAGTATCTAAAACTGTTATAATACCAAATAAAATATGTTAAGTTAAATTACTGAATAATTCAAGAAGATGTAGTGAATACTGAAATATTTATCCACTAAATATTTCGGTTGTCGTGACCCTCAGAAGGCCAGTCAATCAAACTATGTAGTGTATAAGATACTGTTTATTTAAAGTTAAAAAATCTATTTAAATGACAAGGCTTCAACAGGTACAGAGATAGGAAAGTACACTGATCACGTGTTATCAGCAACTAGGAAGTTAAATAAAACATCAGGACAAAATATGACGGGATTTTCTGAAGCAGTTGATCGTCAAATGTTTGATAACTTGATGTCAATTGCTCTCGGTCTGAGTTTTGCTGTTGCTGGATTACAAGATTTCATACTTGATTCAATGACAATTGAGCACCAGAACATACTACAGAATATCCCTGGTGGAAAGTGTACTAAAAACTGTAGTCGTAAATATGGCCGTGCCTTCAATCGATGGTGCAATATTTGTCGATCATGGAAAGAACAGCTACACAAGTTATGCCGATACAAAAACCAGTGGGAAAGAATAAAATGGGAAAAGGTAGATATAGTAGATTTTGTACACCAAACGGTGTACTCGTATGAATCTATGGCAGCAGTATTCGTTCGGGACCCACATTCAGTCCGACAAAGAATATTTCAGGATCTTAGTGCCATAATGTCTTTATTGACAAATATGAAATCATTTACAATAGACACTAGAATTATTTCAGATGTACAAAGGCAACGAAATCAACATTATGCTCATAACTACACGGCTATGGCACATCATGTTGAAAAGGAACAATGCTTAAATAGTTTAATAAATCTTTTAAAGGTACCAGAAATATTACGTAAACCAAGTGCAAAGAGTGCACTTGCCCTGTTGGAAGAACTGAAGTCAAGTGATGAAATCCCAATTCATATGTTGGAACACCCAACATCTCAACAAGCACTTGTATTAATTAGGAATAGCTTTGAAGAAACATCAAATCGGTCACAAGACAAAGCATTAATATCTATAAACAGCAATTACATAGAGAGAATTGAAGAACTTATACAAAATGCACCTGGAGGAAAGTTTGCAAGAAAAAGAAAAGACAAACCCAGCTTCATCTCTAGAATCAAACCATTCTTAAAATATACATCTATTGTAATGGTGTTAATTATCTTGAGGGTATATCTATTGATGCCACCTACACAAAAGACTTCTGAAGGTAGGTGGTCTCTATTTTTAAATAGAATGCTTCCTTGTTCAATGTACATTATTTTCCATGGTTTTAGGATAATTATCAGGTGCGGATCCAGGTTTTTAGGAAGGGGGCGTAATGGGTGCCGAAGGCACGAATGTTGCTAGGGGGGTCCGGGGGCATGCTCCCCCCCCGTAATTTTTTTTTAAATTAAGCAAAATTGTGCGTTCTGAGTGTAATCTGAGATAAACCATAGTAGTATGGTGTGAGGGAGTAGAACGATTAGATGGGGTACCGATTGCATAACCACGTGATCAAGATCTAACCCTAACACTAACCCTAATACCAACAGCTAACCATAACCCTAACCCTAACCCATAACCCTAACCCTAACCCTAGGTAAAAAAGTATTTATACATTTTTGTAATTATATAATAGGTTTAATATGAATGCGACAAAATTCTTATCCGTTTAATCAAAGTAAATAAAAACCACCGGTGCTAATCTGTTATCTGAAGTTTACCCGACAATCATATTGTGAAAAAAACAAAGTATTTATAATTAGATAATACATATAGTAACAACGATCTAATCGTGCTTCATTATTATCCAATCGCACCAATCCAATCAAACGTTAACACTATACTGATAGTTACATCGATGTATCGTGAATACAATTCATCTACAAACTTACAAAACGGAAACGTAATCACATAATTGAACCATATATGTAAAGACTTACATCCATTTTATATAAATTCAATGCAGAGATTGTACATATGTACATTTGACCTGTCCATCATTACAATGGCACAAACCATTCTGGAAAGACATACCAACTGTAAAGACTTCTATGTACATCGGGTTTGACGTATTCCATTTTATATAAATCCAATGCAGCGATTGTACATAATATTAAACTATCTAATATATAACTAATGTACATTTGACGTGTCCATCATTACAGTGCCACAAACCTTATTCCATTCTTGAAAGACATACTAACACTAACCATAAATACTTCAATACTATCTTGAACGTTTTGTAAAACATTAATATTAAATTCAATAGATACCTAGTGACAGTAAATATAAAACACCTGATATATTGAAAAGATGTACCCTCTATCTATAATGGAACATTGGTCAAGACAAAACAATTCAACTGTTCAAGCAAAATTGCATATTGTAAATAGGTAGGTAAACAAAGTATTTATAATTATATAATAAATATCAGGATTAATAGACTCTTATATGAATGCGATGCAATTCTTATCTGTTTAATCAATCAAAGTAAATAAAATCAATATTAGTGTAACGAAAATAGCTCGTTCACTACGGGAAAGTCAATAATAAAATTACTCAAGTGCATTTACAGACTGATGATATATTGTTTATAATACTAGTAATATCAACTATTACAACATTTTCTTTCATCTTATTTTGGGTTTGTTGACATCAACATTTTGTCGGTAACTTTTATTTTAGTTCATAATTATGACAACCCATGGCGACTAAATATTATAATTGTAGCAAGGAATGGCTAATTATAGTTAGAAATAATGTCTGATTACCTTTTAGTTGTATGATTATGTATATATCCAAGTTTAAATGGTGTGCACTTGACAACTTTTATGTCGGGCGCCATATTTGTTATGTATTGCGTTCGGAACGTTTCAGTATTTATCATAGTTTTATAGGGTAATTAACGTTTTACCAAAGGTTCCTAAATATTTTATGGTAATAACCAGTTCCGCTTGGGTATTTCTATGGTAACGGTCGGTAAATGGTAAACCAATCGGTAACTTGGTAAACAAAAGTATAAAAGGCGCGATTTACGAAATAAAGTTCAGTTGTCTTCTACCCTGGGCAACCCATAGTGTCACCAGAGCACCCTTCTCGAGTAGATACCAGATACCAGCTGAGATAGACCAATATTCCAGAACCAGTCCGCAGACCAGTAATTAGAGAAACCATGGATAGTACCAGGTCCGTTTAAACCAATAATTTATAGGTCTACTAATTACCGAAATTACCTTTTTGGGAATACCTTACCAAGTTACCGCTATATGTTAAGTCGTATTTGTAGCAACAATATTTCGCTATATTTGTGTGGGCTTTTATTTGTCTTAATATTTAAATGAAGGACATCGGACCTTCCACCACCATTATTTCCTAGTTTTTACCCATCGTTGGTGGTTTTCCAAACCGAGTTACAGTGGACCAACTCCATCCTTTTATTCGTCGACTTGAACTCGGTACGGAATATATTAAGACCATTTCTTGCTTCGATAATTCAGTTTCCTATTAACTACATATATTGCGTATCTAATTTAGAAGTTCTAGTTCAGTAGTTGTAAACTATTTATTTATTGTTGTAAAACTTATAATTATGTTAATATTGTTGAAGTATCATTAATGAATATTTATTTATTCCGTATTAATACAAGTTAATTATCTACGTATGACTTAGTTGTAATGTACAAGTATAAAAGAATGAGAGCAAAACACACATGAAATTAAACGCTCTCACAGGCCAAAATCTAATACCCTCCCCCTTTATCACCCTATTGTAATCCTCCTTACCAGACCAGAGATACCAAAAGTGCCAGGTCCCAAAACCAGGGACGTTAACCAGAAAGTGAGAGACGCGGTTACCACGCTACCACGTTATAGACCCGTCTCCCTTTTTGCTCGTATACACTAGGCCCCAACCGCTCGGTTACGCTACAAGTGGTGGCAGCGTCGGCACGAACTTGCGAAATAGATTGATTTATTAATCTTAAAAGTAAATTTTCTGATAATTTAATGGACAATTCTGATGATTTTAGCTCGTATGGTAAGAGGGGCGAAACTATTGCCCAGGGTAGACCGACACTCACCAAAGCTTCCCATGACCAATTCCAAGTAACTCCGTCAGGAGAAGTAGGATTTAAAATGCAACCTCGTCGGCTTGAAGATTGTATAGAATACGAGAATGAAATGCGGTCGGCATTATTTAGTAGAGCGTCGACGAGTGACAGAAAAATAGGGTCGAGCCATAAGCCACCGGTTGGACACCTTGAACGTGAAGTTATACTTTCGGAAAAGTTGCAGGAAAATGAAAATGAAATGATTGCAGCCGCTGACGGGAAATCTAGGGGTGTTTTAAATGATCAGACGGCCGGTGCCCAAGGAGATCACCATTTAATTTATTTTGACCAGACGGCAAGACCGCTTGCTCAAGGAGGTCCCAGTAATATTTTTGTTAATCAGAAAGCATCTAGTGCCCAGGGAGATCATTTGTTTTCAAGGCGAACTGCAGCGCCTTGTGGTGTTTCCGGTTTACGTGCCGAGGCCAGTGAACGAGAACAAACATGTTCCGTGTCTGAAGGATTGGACGTACCGGGGTTTTCTAGATTGTCAGCCCGTAGTGCAACCCATGTTTTTGGACCAACGAACCGTGCATTTCCATTGTATGCCGGGAGCACTGCTATAGGAAATGGTCAAGGGAGATCCAGCTCCCCCGAATTACAAATAAACACAAATAATACAAATTTTGAAAATTTAAACAGAAGTGATAGGGTCCGAAATCGGTTAAATTTAAATAAAAATAAAAAAACCGGCAATTTTCGACGGTACCAATTGGGAAGATTATCTCGTTCAGTTTGAACTTGTCGCCGCCATTAACAACTGGGACGAGACAGAAAAAGCATTTGAACTGGCAACCAGCCTACGTGGTCCAGCCCAAAGTGTCTTAACAGACCTGCGCCCTGAGATGAGAGTGAACTACCTTCACTTAACTTCTGCTTTGTCATCTCGATTCCAACCTGAAAACCAAGCAGAGATGTACCGTGCCCAAATGAAAAATAAACTCAGGGGTAAAAATGAACCAATACCTGAGCTTGGCCAAGATGTAAAACGTCTTGTAAGATTGGCGTATCCATCGGCTCCTACTGAGGTCCGCGAACAATTGGCGCGCGATTGTTTTGTGGATTCTTTAAATGAGGCCGAATTAGAGTGGGCGATATTCCAAGGTAAAGCAAAAAATATTGATGACGCCGTCCAGATAGCTTTGGAATATGAAGCATTCCAAAATGGGAGACGCAGACGGGGCTTAATAAAACCAGTGCGTAGGCAAACAGAAGTTGAAACTGACTACGAAATTAGTAATTCCAGGAACCAATACCTTTCAGGACAAATTGACGATATTGCAGGGAGACTGGCTATGATAGAAAAAAATGACTCAACAAATAAACGACCACCATTAAAGTGTTACTACTGTGGAGTTCAGGGACACATTAAGAGATTTTGCCCTAAACTCCAGTCCACCATACCATTACCAGATATTAAACGACCAGTGGGGACTAAGAGTGTGGCGGTCCAAACTACAAATTTTATGGGAAACCGTTATTAGCTGAAACAGCGGTCCACGTTTCAGCTAATATTACAAAATATGATATTGGACCGGATGATTCATGTAAAGAAATAAATAACAGATGTTCTGATAGTCTTTATTTAAATGTTAATGTTTTGGGTATCAAATTAAATTGTTTGATTGACACGGGGTCCACGTTGTCCATTTTACACCCTTCCAAGTACCATGCCATGTCCGATAGTGTAAAACCAAAGTTGTCCAGTTACCATGGAAAACTACGAATGGCTGATGGAGGGATTGTTGTCCCATTGGGAACTGCACAATTTCCTGTGCAGTTGTCCAATAAGACCATTTATTATGATTTAGTTATTGCCGATGTAGATGCTCCGATGATTATTGGTTTTGATTTTTTAAGTTCAAATAAATGTATTTTGAATATGGGAGATGGGACCCTTAAAATACATGGGGAGGACATTTTATGTAATTTTGAAAATAGTTTGTCTTCAGTGTTTAAAATTTCAGCTAGTGAAAATGTGGAAATTCCACCATCTAGTGAGATGATCCTACCTGGAAAAATTCAGAATGGCTTACCACATATGGTTAATGGTTTTATCGAACCACTAGATTGTGACATTATGGAAAAGGGGTGCCTTGTTGCTAAGTCTATAGTTGATCCTAGTTGTCAAACCATTCCAATTCGAGTTATTAACCTGTCAAACCAACCTGTCCAGTTGTACAAGCAAACCACTATTGCTCAATGTTCTCTGATTAAGGGCAAGTCAGTGACTGATATACCAGATATACAGTCCCCATTACACAAGTGTGTTTTTCATGTCTCAAAAGATCATGGAAAACTACCTGAACATTTAAAAGAGTTGTATATGTCTTCAAAGACCGATCTAAATGAAGAACAACAATGCAAATTTTTTAATCTTTTAATAAAATATCAAAATGTATTTTCCAAAAACAGATCAGATTTAGGCAAGACTGACTTGGTCCAACATAAAATTGATACAGGTGATGCCGTACCATTTAAAATGCAACCCAGACGATTACCACTAGCAAAAAGGGAAGCTGTTAAAACAGAGATAGACAGATTGCTAAATGATGGAATCATTGAACCATCCAATGGACCATGGGCTTCCCAGACGGTTTTGGTGACCAAACCGGACGGAACCAGTCGTCTATGTATTGATTACCGGAAATTAAATGATGTTACCAGAAAGGATTCATATCCTTTACCGCTAATTAGCGACTCCCTTGATACCCTAGGGGGTTCATCTTGGTTCAGCAGTATGGACCTAAGTTCTGGTTATTATCAGGTTCAGATGGACCCGAACCACAAAGAGAAAACTGCCTTTACTAGTTATGAAGGGTTGTACCAATTCAAATACCTTAGCTTTGGACTTTGTAACGCTGTCGCTACTTTTGAGCGACTGATGGAGTTTGTTTTAAGAGGTCTTCATTGGAAGACGTGCATATTGTATATCGACGACATAATTGTTTTTGCAGACGAATTTGAGTCCCATATAGCCAGACTAGATGCTGTGCTTGATAGGTTGTCCAATGCCAATTTAAAAGTAGCACCCAAGAAATGCCACTTTTTCCAAAAACAGGTCAAATTTTTGGGACACTTAGTATCTGGGGAAGGAATTTCCACTGACCCAGCCAAAGTAGACAGTGTCCGAAACTGGCCCCCTCTCAAAACAGTTCATGACGTTAGAAGTTTCTTGGGTACCTGTTCCTACTATCGCAGGTTCATACCTTCATTTTCAGACACTGCCAGACCACTTAATAAGTTGACCGAAAAGACAGCCAAGTTTTTATGGACTGATGAATGTGAGAGTTCCTTTAATTCCTTAAAGGACAAATTGACCCAGGCGCCTATTTTAGCGTACCCATGTATACAAAAACCTTTTATTTTGGATACCGACGCCAGTGGCTTTGGTATTGGAGCCGTTCTGTCCCAAATTTATGACGGGCTTGAAAGGCCTGTTGCTTATTTTAGCCGTTCCCTTAATAAACATGAACGGAATTATTGTGTTACTAGACGAGAGTTATTAGCTGTTGTTGAAAGTATTAAACACTTTCATCATTATCTGTATGGAACACAGTTCAAGGTTCGTACAGATCATGGTGCTTTAAATTGGTTAAGAAAATTTAAAAATCCAGAGGGCCAAATAGCCAGGTGGCTAGAAGTATTGGAGTCCTATAATTTTACCATTGAACACAGACCAGGGAAACAGCATGGAAATGCTGATGGTCTTTCACGTCAATGTTCCCCGTGTAAATTTTGTTCTCGCCAGGAGGACAAAGAAGACGTATACCTAGACCAGTATATAAGGGTAACAAAAACAGGTGATGAACCCTCAACAAGTAACCAGGAACCAGTTGACTCTTGGCTGAGACCAAAATCTAAAAAAGAAATCCGAGAAGCTCAATTAAATGATGTTGAATTAAAACCTGTTATCCAATGGTTAGAAACCAAAAATAGGCCCAAATGGAATGGAGTTTCAAGTCTAAATCGTAATGTTAAGGCGCTATGGGCTAAATGGAACCAATTAATTGTTGAAAATGGAATATTGTATAGAAAATATTTTGACCACGAGTTAGAAAACTTTACCAAAGAGTTGATTTTACCGAAAATTTGGCGAGGCAATGTACTCGAGATGTTACACAATGACACTGTGTCAGGCCATTTAGGTGTTAATCGAACCAGAGCTCGCCTCCAGAGCAGAGTATATTGGCCCGGTATAAGTAAGGATATTGCACTGTGGTGCCAGCAGTGTTTAGTTTGCCAATCACGAAAACGCCCTCAACGAAAAGCCAGAGGAGGTCTTGGACAATATGCTGTAGGCATCCCAATGGAAAGAGTTGCTATGGATCTTTTGGGCCCCCTACCTGAATCGCGACGAGGGAATAAATATTTACTGGTTGTATCGGATTATTTTACTAGATGGGTAGAGGCTTACCCTCTTCCTAATTCGGAGGCGATTACGGTAGCACAAGTTTTTATAGAGGAATTTATATCTCGGTATGGTTTACCACGTCAGATACACACCGACCGCGGCTCTCAGTTTACGTCCTTACTTTTTAAAAATATATGTGAGATTTTTCGTATTGACAAAACCCAAACAACGGCTTTTCACCCACAGAGTGATGGTCTGGTAGAAAGATTTAATCGCACGATCGAGGATATGTTAAGCAAAGCTGTCCGGCGCGACCAACGAAATTGGGACGAAATTTTGCCATTATTAATGCTAGCGTACCGTTCCTCTGAGCATGAGAGTATCGGATTTACTCCTTGTATGATGATGTTTGGTAGAGAAGCTGAACTACCCGTCGATCTTTTGTACGGACTTCCCCCAAAACAACAACCGTGCACCCATACCGAATATGTAGTTACGTTGTCAGAAAGGCTCGATAAAATTAATAAACTGGCATCTAACCAAATGGCGTTGGTGCGGGAACGGCAGAAAAGACAATATGACATTAAAATAAATAAAACACAATATCCTATTGGTTCTCTGGTGTGGTTGCATGACCCAACCAAGAAAAAATGTCTTTGTCGAAAGTTACAGCTTCCCTGGGAAGGCCCTTACCAAGTTATACAAATCCTATCTGACCTAGTTTATGCCATACAACTATCCAAGCATACCAAACCAAAGATTGTTCACCATGACAGATTAAAGGCATATTTCAGAGAACTCGAGACGTAGAAAAAGAAGTTTTATATTACTTAAGAAATTTGTTTATCAACAACAATACTTATGAATTGTTTATTTAATCTTTCCAGTGGTAACCAAAGATTTAGTTGTGTGCGGTGTAGTTCCACCTATGACACTGTTGGGCAGCTGAAGAGACACCATGCAGACCGCCATGGGCCAAAACTTACATGCACGGTCAAGGAGTGTGATTTTACCTGCCCTGAATCTCGGAGGTATATGCTCAAGAACCACCTCCGAGAAAGCCACCAAATCCCAATAACAGCACCCGTGGAAACGCCAGAGTTGTTCCCGATGACACCTCTCCGTTCGCCCGAATCCATATCAGTATGGGAACCCACCAAGGAACAGAAAAGGGATTTTGACTTACTGTACGAGGCTTGTGAGCAGAGCGGGGTAGACCTGGAAACACCGAGGAAAGTTTTTCGGG
Organism: Bathymodiolus brooksi; assembly: GCA_963680875.1. Classification (NCBI taxonomy): domain Eukaryota; kingdom Metazoa; phylum Mollusca; class Bivalvia; order Mytilida; family Modiolidae; genus Bathymodiolus; species Bathymodiolus brooksi. The sequence goes on from OY804575.1 coordinate 65,629,900, forward strand.
TGGAACCTACCGGTGATGCCCGAGACTTTTCGCCAGTCAGGATGGTAGTGGCTGCTAGTCTCCCTAGAGACATTACATTAGAATACCTATTGGCACCAGTGACACCTGTAAAATCTCCGACATCCGTTTCCAGGAAATTAACTCTGCCATCTTTTCAGCCAGCCACAACGTCCATAACACCTTCATGTAGTGAGCCACCTACCATCATGTGTTCTACTACAGCCGTCACTGCTACCCCTGATAACCACATAAATATTGAGTCGCCACATTCTACCTCTGTGATTGATAAAGATTTTGAAACAACTAACCTCCCTAAACTGTCCGCCTGCTCTGAATTTATTGCTTCATTTAGATTGCCCGATGGAAGTAAGTACACGTGTACTTCTTCTATCGTGGCCGATCGAACCAACCCAACTCCACCAAAGAAAACTGATGTGGCCATCCAATGCGACCTCATTGATTTCCAGCAGTTCCAAAAGTTCCAAAAATTTATGGAAATGATGAACATGTTCAAGAATTAGTTTTTTTTAAAAACAATTCTTATGGGGGGTGGTTTTTATTTACTAGCAATTTATATCTTTAATGGAAAAATTCTAGTAAATTTATCATGTGCGTATACTTGTATTAATTATTTACAACGATGATGAACATTCGTTATTATCTACGGTGAAGATGAACATTCGTTATTATTTACAACGATGATGAACATTCGTTATTATTTACAACGATGATGAACATTCGTTAATATTTGCAGTGAAGATGAACATTTGTTATAATTGTGTGGTTATGAAGAGATGTGTAAAGAATGAACTTTAGTGAAATGGACATTCAAATATTATCATGAACATTACTTTTATTTAACATTGATGTATATAATAATTGCATTTATTTGTCTTTATTATGTGAATGCACTTGTTTCACATTTCTTTTGAAAATAAATCATGTTTGGGGACAAACATTTTCTTAAAGGAGGGGATAGTGTAACGAAAATAGCTCGTTCACTACGGGAAAGTCAATAATAAAATTACTCAAGTGCATTTACAGACTGATGATATATTGTTTATAATACTAGTAATATCAACTATTACAACATTTTCTTTCATCTTATTTTGGGTTTGTTGACATCAACATTTTGTCGGTAACTTTTATTTTAGTTCATAATTATGACAACCCATGGCGACTAAATATTATAATTGTAGCAAGGAATGGCTAATTATAGTTAGAAATAATGTCTGATTACCTTTTAGTTGTATGATTATGTATATATCCAAGTTTAAATGGTGTGCACTTGACAACTTTTATGTTGGGCGCCATATTTGTTATGTATTGCGTTCGGAACGTTTCAGTATTTATCATAGTTTTATAGGGTAATTAACGTTTTACCAAAGGTTCCTAAATATTTTATGGTAATAACCAGTTCCGCTTGGGTATTTCTATGGTAACGGTCGGTAAATGGTAAACCAATCGGTAACTTGGTAAACAAAAGTATAAAAGGCGCGATTTACGAAATAAAGTTCAGTTGTCTTCTACCCTGGGCAACCCATAGTGTCACCAGAGCACCCTTCTCGAGTAGATACCAGATACCAGCTGAGATAGACCAATATTCCAGAACCAGTCCGCAGACCAGTAATTAGAGAAACCATGGATAGTACCAGGTCCGTTTAAACCAATAATTTATAGGTCTACTAATTACCGAAATTACCTTTTTGGGAATACCTTACCAAGTTACCGCTATATGTTAAGTCGTATTTGTAGCAACAATATTTCGCTATATTTGTGTGGGCTTTTATTTGTCTTAATATTTAAATGAAGGACATCGGACCTTCCACCACCATTATTTCCTAGTTTTTACCCATCGTTGGTGGTTTTCCAAACCGAGTTACAGTGGACCAACTCCATCCTTTTATTCGTCGACTTGAACTCGGTACGGAATATATTAAGACCATTTCTTGCTTCGATAATTCAGTTTCCTATTAACTACATATATTGCGTATCTAATTTAGAAGTTCTAGTTCAGTAGTTGTAAACTATTTATTTATTGTTGTAAAACTTATAATTATGTTAATATTGTTGAAGTATCATTAATGAATATTTATTTATTCCGTATTAATACAAGTTAATTATCTACGTATGACTTAGTTGTAATGTACAAGTATAAAAGAATGAGAGCAAAACACACATGAAATTAAACGCTCTCACAGGCCAAAATCTAATACCCTCCCCCTTTATCACCCTATTGTAATCCTCCTTACCAGACCAGAGATACCAAAAGTGCCAGGTCCCAAAACCAGGGACGTTAACCAGAAAGTGAGAGACGCGGTTACCACGCTACCACGTTATAGACCCGTCTCCCTTTTTGCTCGTATACACTAGGCCCCAACCGCTCGGTTACGCTACATTAAATACAATAAATATACCAGTAAAAATAAAAGATAGGTAAAATAGTATTTATAATTAGATAATTAAATATTAGATCGGTATATGTTCGATCAGAGTTTATAAATCAAGGGAAATAACTTTATTCGGTGGATATGTTCGATGAGAGTGGGGGAGATAACTCAATGTGTATGTTCAAATGGAAGTAATTATACGTTTCCAGTATGGTTAAACGTATTCAAAGGGAAGTAATTCTGAGCATAACACAACGAAACGATTTCGTTCGTATCATTTATTACGTATGGCAATGCTTGACAATATACAATAGTCGTTTTAACACGATTTCGTCCGTTTATTAAGTACGATACATTCTATAATGGGAACATTTACCAAGACAATGCACGACAAAATACAATTTTAACAGTTCGATTGTTTATTAAGTTCAATACATTCTATCATAACGACAATTACAATGTATGACAATATACAATGTTATCAGTTAGATCTTAAAATTTTGTCCTCGTTCCTCGATGTCTCCGTTTGAAGTAGCACAGGCAATACTCTCATCGAACATATCCACCGAATAAAGTTATTTCCCTTGATTTATAAACTCTGATCGAACATATACCGATCTAATATTGAATTATCTAATTATAAATACTATTTTACCTATCTTTTATTTTTACTGGTATATTTATTGTATTTAATATTGATTTTATTTACTTTGATTGATTAAACAGATAAGAATTGCATCGCATTCATATAAGAGTCTATTAATCCTGATATTTATTATCTAATTATAAATACTTTGTTTACCTACCTATTTACAATATGCAATTTTGCTTGAACAGTTGAATTGTTTTTTCTTGACCAATATTCCATTATAGATAGAGGGTACTTCTTTTTCAATATATCAGGTGTTTTATATTTACTGTCACTAGGTATCTATTGAATTTAATATTAATGTTTTACAAAACCTTCAAGATAGTATTGAAGTATTTATGGTTAGGGTTAGTATGTCTTTCAAGAATGGAATAAGGTTTGTGGCACTGTAATGATGGACACGTCAAATGTACATTAGTTATATATTAGATAGTTTAATATTATGTACAATCGCTGCATTGGATTTATATAAAATGGAATACGTCAAACCCGATGTACATAGAAGTCTTTACAGTTGGTATGTCTTTCCAGAATGGTTTGTGCCATTGTAATGATGGACAGGTCAAATGTACATATGTACAATCTCTGCATTGAATTTATATAAAATGGATGTAAGTCTTTACATATATGGTTCAATTATGTGATTACGTTTCCGTTTTGTAAGTTTGTAGATGAATTGTATTCACGATACATTAATGTAACTATCGGAATAGTGTTAACGTTTGATTGGATTGATGTGATTGGATAATAATGAAGCACGATTAGATCGTTGTTACTCTATGTATTATCTAATTATAAATACTTTGTTTGTTTACCATATAATTGTCGGGTAAACATCAGATAACAGATTAGCACCGGTGGTTTTTATTTACTTTGATTAAACGGATAAGAATTTTATCGCATTCATATTAAGCCTATTATATAATTACAAAAATGTATAAATACATTTTTACCTAGGGTTAGGGTTAGGGTTATGGGTTAGGGTTAGGGTTATGGTTAGCTGTTGGTGTTAGGGCTAGTGTTAGGGTTTAATGCTAGGGTTAGATCTTGATCACGTGGTTATGCAATCGGTACCCCATCTAATCGTTCTACTCCCTCACACCATACTACTAACCATATAAGACAAAAACACATTTCAATACCAGTATTTAATGTCAAATGATTTTTTTTTCACGTCGACTAACTTGTGTAACTTAGTACAGTTTAAATGTCACCAACAGGATTCATTAGAACCATTTTTTCGGGGATTTCGTCGAGCATAGTCATCTATTATTTTATCATAGTCGAGTTTGATATCTCTGTGGACATATAGAAGCAGCAATGCATTTAGTAGGTCCTCACCCATTGTGCTTCTCATGACATTTTTAATCAATTTTAAGGAAGAATTGGCCCTCTCAGTTGAGCTGGACGTTACGCTTGTCAATAACAGCAAATTGAGAATTTTTGTTATATTAGGAAATATTATTCAACACGCTCTCGGGTCCGTAATGGTCGAAGTGATGTGGTCAGGTTTGTCAGGCTTATTGTTCCATAATGCCTTCCAAATGCGGAGCTCCTGTCTAAAGGACTCTGGCGAAGGCAAGTCGTCCTTATAGTAATTGAAAATGTCATTGACAGTATCGTCTTGTGTTTGATCAATGTGTCTAAGTATCAGAGACAAGGCCCTGACTACAGAAATTGCATATTCCCCAAAACGAATGTTTAATTGTTGTATCATGGCATCAAGAAAAGGCAAAAATATTGCACGTTTAAAGTATTCCTCGTCACTACTTGCGGGGATATTATTACGCTGTGTCTGTCGTGCACATCATCGTGTGTATGTTAATCTCTGTCTCTAATATTTGCTGTCTCATTGAAATTTACAGGAAACGTTTATGGTTCCACTAAAGTCAAACATAGATCCAAGTGACCTTAGGGCTCATTAATACACCCTGCCCCACCTGTGGCTATGTTGAGGGGATATGATGATCACCCCATTCTACCACGTTAACCTAACCAACCTCCAATGAAAAAAAATAAAACCATGTTGCAGAAACTGAACTACAATGTATGTAAATTATGTTGTATAATCGATTCCATCGAGTGGTTACAGAGGATTTATGAATTGCAAAATTCTTACGGACGGACGAACGAACATGCTGTATACTATATACCCCCCCCCCCCCCCCCCCCCCCGTGATTGATTTAGGTACATGTGTCTTCTTCACAACATAGTAATGTTACTATGTCTTCTTATATATTTAGACTTTAGAGGAACCTTAATAATTGACACCGTATTTATGCAATAGATATGGTATCCTAAACTTTAAAGATTATCTGGGGTTTTGTTTTTGAGAATTTACTGTAACTGTTTTGGTGACAAATTAATCATTATCCCTGCCATCAACTGATTTAATTTTTTGCATTAAAGTCACTGACTCATTAATAACAAGGTTGTTTTAACACGTGGTTCGACGTATACACGAGGGGCCGACAAGGAAGATGTAAGAGAGGGGGAGAAAGGAGAAGGATGGGAGAGAGGAAGGGTGGGAAAAGGGGGAAGGAGAGTGAAAACGGGAGAAAGGAGAAGGATGGGAGAGGGGATTTTCACGCCGTTTTGTTTTGGTTCGTGTAGCTTACCTCAACAGTTCGGAGGCCTACACTAACAATTGGGGTCTCTTTGGAAAGAAAAATGACTTGACTTTCGACTGGTGAAAACATTTTTTGTAAATATTAAGGTGTTTCGAAGTTACGATCAATTTAACACGACCACTTAAAAAAATGCAAGCAAGTGAGTTCTTCCTCTTGTTGTATTATATAGTAAAAAAAAATTCGGACGCACCTAGACCCTTTGGTTTGATTCATGCAGATGTCAACTAAATGCGCTTCGAACAATATTTTCAGGGAAGTAATGGTTTACCTGAAGGCTATGTTATTACATTATTTCATTTGATTGAAGTATCAATTTCATTTGAAGGTGCATTTGTCCATTTTCGTCTGTTGACTTGTACTTTCACTTCGGGCGCCATAATGCACGATGTGTGTATTCTGGAAGTGTGTGTACTACGTCATCAATACTTTGACTATAAATAGCGAAGTCTCTGGTCACTGAGTAATTATATAAAGCTTCTTTCTGAACTCGGATTCATGCAATTCAGATACCAGCATGAATCATAATTATATTTGCTGATATATAGAAAGATATAAATGGCCCAACAACTATTGCTCGGTGCTAAGAAAATGGTAATTGTCAATTTATTGACGATATAAATATCTTTCGATTTACCGTTAGTCTATATATAGCCGGTACATTCGTCTGCTATATATTGCACTAAGCGGAATTATGCCTTGGTGCTTAAAATATTTATATAATACCAAGCGGAATTACTTGGTGGTCAATCTTTAACTAATTATAGACTGACTTTAAATATTATTTCCAATAATATTATACAATTAGAAATTATGCAGGCTGGTCAGTTATCAGCTGATACAATCTGCACCAAGCAGATTTAAGTGCACCAAGCAGATTTAAGTACACCAAGTAGGGTTTTGTGCACCGAGTGCCCAAACACCTTTTACTTATATATATTCAAGACAAATGCACCTAATATTATATATTTTTATTCATTTCATGTGTCTATGATCCACTGTATGCTAATTTAATGCTGATATTATTTATCCTGACAAATAATACAAATATATGAACTTCCAGTGATTCGTATTATTATTTCCGTCACCGGAGACCCACACAGTTAAGCTCAGGGATTTAAACCAAACCCCTGGGACTTAACAATATAGATAATAAATATTCAATTGTAACAGCTACAAACAGTAATATAACCTGCCATGTGACCACCATAGTTTGGTTCCATACATCTAACAATAGCAGTGATGTCTTGGACAACGCATATTTGTGTTCATTGAATATAATATAATCTAAGAAATATAGATTATCATAAGCATGAAATACTACATGAACGTCGACCAAAAAACTATAGCTTGCAATAGAAACATATTATGACATGATGTCCTTCTTTGGCAATATAAATAATGTAGTGATAAAACTCCCGATATATTTTTATTCGCAGATGCGCATTGTCTGAAAAATTAAAAATATCGGTTAAATGTACAAATAAATGAAAAATGTAAAGGATTAAATCATATACATGTATTTAGAACGTATTCCTATTGTGGTATAATAATTATTTTCTATTATACATTAACAAAATGTATTGCCTGCGATATTTGTAACCAAATCGGATAAAGTGTTCACATTGTAAATGTCTGACGAACATCAGCAACATGTACGCAGTCGACAAAGGAGCCCAAAAAGGACAAATGGACAAACACTCATCCAGAAAACACTACACAGAAATCAAAAAAGTTGCTCATCACGAAACCCACTAAAGCCGGGGATATGATCCGAAAGGGTGATAATTCCTGCTCCATTAATGGCACCAGTCGGGTTGCTCTTGCTACAAACTCGGTAATAGATCATGGATGAGGTAAAAGACCGGATTTAATTGTAATGGACCATAATAATTTTTGCCTACAATATTTCTCTAATATGGCTACACACAATTTCTTTTTTTAATTTAGGTAAAAAATTACCTGTTATTTAATTACTAATACCAAGAGCATCTAAGCAACGTGATAAACTAATAAACCCTTGATGTATTGCTTTAGTATTCGATTTTTCCTTTAATAATTCTTGGAAAAGTATCGATTTCTAAAAATGTACTCTCATACTAACAAGTTTATAAAAATATTAAGGATTTAATATTTGCATTGAAATGGCACAATTCTTTGCCTGTATGTTAGAAGGATAATAACATTAAATACTATATTTAAGAAATAAATCATGGAAGCCAGAATGTGTTGGGAGTTTTAACATGGATTGGCAGATATTAGTATTTAACCCGAGCCAGAAGCGAGGGATATAATTTACTAATATCCGCCAATCCATGTTAAAGCTCAAAATACATTCTGGCTTCCATGATTTATTTCGATTCTGATATGTCTAAGAGTACAAATACGGTAGTATACTTTGATTGGAAGACGATAATTTATACATACGCTTGCGGAAAATGTCGCACACAATTTATGTAACTCGAATAATACTGCGCCCTCTATCGGCATTATTCGGGTTACAATTTATGCTGCCAATGGAAATGTCAGTCACATTCATCGGCGCATGTGCTAATGAGATAATACGAAGAAATTAATCTGGGTTTTTTTAACAAAGGGAAAGAGTGAGGTCATGTTAGAATTGACAATTTAGTCTTAAAAACTAATGTATAACCAAGTGTATTGAATGCATTATATATCCCCTTAAGACATTCGGGGTATATAATACGACCTGATGGCTCCACTACGACATATACAATGTAGATCACCCCGAAAGGAGCATCTGACTTTTGTGCGAGACGAACCAAATAACCAACTCGTCCTTAGGAGTAAGGCGACAATAGCGAGTGTATCGTATCTGCAGAATGCCAAGCTCTCCATACGTTAAACTGAACTTACAGCAGCCCTTAATAAGCATCTTATTTTTAATAACACTAAGGTTCTCCTCCCTCAGGCATATGTGACCCTAGCTGATATTGGATAACCTATTTATGCCCTTTGGTTGTATTTCTCCCAAAGCTTTAACTTATTTGGCTTTCCAATATTTCGATTTTGAACGTACCTGATGAAAGATATACAGATTCTGATTACCTCTTCGGTGTCTTCAAACTCTTCTTATTCCAGAAACACGTTGTGCACACTAACTTTTATATCTACGTTTTTATTGTCAGGAACGGTAATGGTCGGTGGCTTGTTACATGGTACAATTTTCATACCCTAATTTTATGTCTTTTTTTCCTGTTATAATCTCAATGTCTGTCCGAGAAGCCCACCCCTGGTCTATCGTATTGCTTACATACTGTATTGTTTGTCGGCCTATTCACATTGTGAATGTAGGTAAAATGATGCTTACTTAACGTCAAAACAACACACAATTAACAAACAATCAATCTATTTTGTAGGATGCTTGAGCATGCGGTTTCTTAATCCATTGAGAAGTGAACTAGACTTTGATTTATATGTTCAATCATTAAATAATGAAAGTTTTATTGAAAGGAAGTGGTTACAAGAAGTCATTACAGAAACATTACAAACATCTGATAGTGGAGTCCTTATTACAGCAGACATGGGGTATGGAAAATCATCTTTTGTATCCAATCTTATTTGTGCTGAAAGCTCGTCGACTTGGTACGATTTACGCAAACAAATCTTAGCTTATCATTTTTGTAGATATGACATGGTCATGACAATCAATGCAGACACCTTTATACGTAACCTTGCCAGTGCAATTGTAAATAAATATCCAGAAATGGGAAATGCTATACTCCTTGATGAAATGGCTTCGGACTTTTTGGATCCAGGAGGATTTCGATGTACAAAAGATCCGAAAGCGTGTTTTGAACTTGCAATTATTAGCCCTTTGCGAAATAAATGGCCTCAGCAACAATTCATTATCATTATTGATGCTCTGGATGAATGCAGTGTCGATGGCGGAAGAAATACACTTCTGGAATTCCTGTACACACAAATACATAAGTTTCCTGCCAATGTACAATTTATTTTTACTTCACGAAATATAGAATACATACACAGGAAATTCCCCAAAATGTCTAGAGAGTATCTCAATGCATCAAGTGAAAATAATATGAATGATATTAGACAGTACATAAAAAAGACCACTCAAATTACAAACCATCAAACAAATACGTTGACAAGGGTTTCCAGTGGGAATTTTCAACATGTAAAGCATTATTTACAATACTGTCTCAAAGCAGTAGATTGTGATTTTACAAAAATTCCAGAAAGTTTAGAAGAGCTGTACCAGTTTAATTTTGAAAGGATCTTTAAAGGAACTAATACATTATTTGACGAACTAACACCTGTTTTTGAAGTTTTGTGTACGCTACAAAAACCCATAGTTGAGGAGCACCTTATGTCAATATCTAATATAAGTACAAAAGATAATAAAAGAAAAGTCGAAAAAATACTTGGAAATGAACTGGGTCACTTCATAAAAAACGAGAATGGAAAGATATCTTTCTTACATAAATCTATTAGCGATTTTCTTACTGACCAATCACGAAACCATTTGCAATTTTTTATTCACAAGGAAAATGGTCATAAACTGTTTGCTAACTATCTTTTCAAAACTTTAAATATTTCAACAACTCTACAGGACAACATAGCGGAACTTATACATCATGTGGCTATGTCTGGTAACTCCGATTATGAAACAATATTATTTGCATATGTGAAAAGTTTCCTACAGAAAGACAGACAGCTAAAATTGAAGCTTCTATTTCAAGTTGTCAGAGATTATAACAGTTACCATACATCAGAGTTGGTGTTAACATTAACAAACTTAAAGGAAGTGAATGCAGTAGATAATAACAGCCATTCTTTATCTTTTGTTGCAGCAAGACAAGGCAACGAAGAATCACTTAAATGTTTATTAGACAGGGGAGCTAATCCAAACTTTACAGTCATATTGGAAACAAGTATGCATAATGTGGATATTTTCCAAAAATCACATCACCTCTTTCATAGTGGACACAATAGTGTACAAGTTTGCAAATATGTTTATTTTTGTGGTTATAACATTTTGCAAATAGCGGCACAAAATGGTCACAAAAGCGTAGTTAAAATGTTACTGGACAGACACAAGCGTCTTGCATACGTTGAAAACGATATGCATCTGAACGCTTTTCATCTTGCTGTGGAAAACGGCCATTTTGAAATTATGAATATGTTTCTTAAAATGAATAGCAGTTTGGCTGACATTATTTCTTTGTATCAAGCAAGTAAAAATGGCTATCCAAATATTGTTCAGACATTACTATCATATGGGGTAATAGATCAATGTGTACCTTGTAATGGAACGTTTTACTGGCTTCCCTTATTATCAAACAGAAAACAACAAGGAGTTAAAATAATCAATTTCAAAACGGAATATGGAACTATTCCGGTAAAAACTTATTTATATGACGACTGGCGTTTAATAACGTGCGAAACGGCATTAAATGCCGCCGTTAGGGAAGGACATCTTGATGTAGTTAAAAGTCTAATGAAAGAGAAAGACAATGCTCTGAGGTGCACAACCTACGACGGAAAAACACCATTAATGACAGCTGTAAGATATGGTCGAACGGAAATATTTAAGTTATTACATACTAAAAATTCGACGATGTCACTGAAATGTGAGCACTCTTTCAATATATTCGACATTTATTTTCAGACAAAACTGGATAACTCGGAAAAAGCAGAGTTGATAGCTGAACGATGTCCGTCAGGTGCAAGCGTTGTTCACTTATTAGCAATGTACAGAAACATGGACATGCTGTTAATCATGCTTAAGTCAGGATTTTCAGACTGGGATCTTAGAGATACAGACAATGCCACACCGCTCCACTATGCATTTTGTCACAATGCAAATATCTTCATATTTGTTGCACATGAACTTAAATTAAACTTTACGGCAAGAACTCTAAATATGTCCACCATTTTCCACTCGGCAGCTATATGTAAATCTTTTTCATTATATTTTAATAGTAAAAGAGATGACGAAAAGAAGCTGAACGTCACTGACGTTGTTGACAAAGATGGTAAGAGTATTTTACATTACAGTATGTTGATGCCATTAGATAAAGATGACCGTGTAATGCAGGGGGAGGTTGAAAAATATGGGATAACATGGTCCATTTTTGTCGTTTGCTTAAATTTTAAGCATAATTTCCATCTTACAGATCACGAAGGAAGAAACTTCTTGCATTATGCTGCTAAGAATGGAAACTATTACGGATTTAATTATACAGCTGAACTGCTATCTGATGATGATCTAGGTTTACTTTTGAAAAAGAAGGACAAAATGGGTAAAACACCGTTGGACGAAGCCTTTTACTCTATGCCAAAGCATGAAACATTTGAAGTTTTAAGGATTCCATCTAGCTGCGAAATAAAAGATGTGTTCTACACCTTTTGTCGAGCGAAACATGACCTTATTCTTACAGATCATGAAATGGTTATCTGGAAAATTGCTGTATACCTCAACAAACATGGTGGATTTTCTGAATATAATATAACTGATATGTTATTAACAGCTATACGTAAATCAAGAGTATACCCAATTTTGATTTTGAAAGCATATGCCAGCGATGTTTTCAAACATTCAATACTTACTAATACAGACATACTTAACGTTGTTACAGAATATGAAGGTCCAAGTTTAGCAGTATTCATTTTAACGACAGAGAATGCATTGAACTGTAATGGTGGTTTTAGTCCTCTCCATAGAATTATCTTTAATGACAGAAATACACAGTGGGTATATTGTAATATCGAGTTCTTGGATAAATATCTGTTAGAATTTCCTGCTCAAAGGTTAGACGTTTGTTTTGATTCTGACGGGTATAATTTACTACATAGAGCAATTATGGGAGGAAATATCATAGCAACACAATATCTAGTAAACAAAGGAATGAACACATCGAAGACGTCGTTGTCTGGATTAAGTCCATTATATATATCAGTGACTAAAGCACCGTATCTAGAAAATAGCGTTTTGCCATCTTATTACATGAACAGCGCTGCCATTCAAATTTTTCAAATTATACTGGAAAACACAACCACGAATGTGGTTACTGGTAGCTATGGAGTTGTTGATTACGATACGACATCGGCTTTTATTCTCCAAACTGTATATCAATCTAAAAGTATTAATTATACTGCTTTAGCCGGTGACTTGTGTAAGTGGGGAGAAAAGGAATTCGGTCTTATACATTTGGCTGCAGCAAAAGGTCTCGTAAAATTGTTGAAAGAAATCAGATCTTTATTTGGCTCTAACATATTAAACTGCCATGACTATAATAATATAACGCCTTTGTACTTGGCCCAAATATACAACCAGACAATTGTCATTCAATGGATGAAAGGTATTCAAGTTCATCGAGTTCAACCTAAGCTTGAAGTTGAAAGTCTCCTTATTTACAATTTCCTGTCAAACTACAGAACTTTTCGTGTATTTGACTGGACGTGTAGGTTACAGTACAGCTATAGGCATGTTGGGTTAATTCTACAACAGGTTAAAAAATGCTTAAGCATGATGACAAAACACGATTATCCATTGTTATATCGAAATCCATTTCATACCAGCATTTTACGTTTAATTTACACACATTTACAGTCTCTTAGTCGTTTCAAAATCGGAACAACAAATCTGCAATTCTGTGATTGGAACGCGATAAATTATTGCTCATCTTTTATTGCACATGAAAATTTAGCGCGTCGTACAGTAAAAACGTTGCATAAAGTGGTGTATGTATGTTTAAGAAAACAAATAAAATTCGGTTCTTTTGATCGTATATATTTATATCAGTTGATTTTGCGTTATGTGTTGAAACAAAGTGAGCTGAAATACGTTAAGGAGCTGTCATTTCATTCTGTATTTAGTTTTCATTTCCGATATTTGGAACATCTTAATATGCGTAAAGATATACATACGTACTGGCTAAGTCAACTTACTGAACAATTACAGATGGAATATAATTTTACGTTTCTATCATACCTAAACCGTGAGAGTAACATTATGTTGTGGTTGATTTCACTCTCTCGAGTTTCCGAAATACAACAGTTGCTTAAAGAAAAGAATGAAAGTTTCAATTTGGAAGTAGAGGAATATTTAAGCAAGGAACAGCGTCGTTGTCAGAGTTGTGATTTTGATACCACTTTGAAAGCATATAAAAACATATGTAGTGTAACAGATGTTTTGGTAATGGAATATTTATGTCAAAAAGACATGAAAGATAACGATATCGAAATATCGGGTACGATGTTTACCAGAAATAGATATGAATTCATTGATGATCTTAAATTGAGAGCAAATAAAGACCCTTTGTCTAAAAAGAAAGTCAAACTCTTTCAGAGGATCTCTTCAATGGTTTTATACTTCATGCAGTTCATTCCAGAAGATAGAAAATCAACACTATGCATGCGTTTAATTATACTACAAGCTGAAAAAGTGGTAAACATGAGTTTATAGTTCGAGGGAAAAATTGCACATGTTTATAATGAATTTACAGATATAATGAGTCTACCTTTGACTTAAACCGACGGGAGCATCGCGGTATAAACTTAAAGAAGTCGACATAATTATCTGTGTGTGGGAATATCAACACGTATATTATCGTTTTTATCACATCTTTTTTTCTGTCAAACTGCAAAACAAAATACCAAATTGTGAATATATATATATTAGCTTGCCGATGCATGACAATTATTTTCCTGGATACAGGTTTGATTTTTAAAATCTACCGCACTCGAGGCGAGCACACTAACCATTACGCCACCGATGCGATTCAATGATTATACATTTAATCTCATAACTTCTGATGTTTGTTACTCCATAAAAGTTATCCATAATGGTTGTTTCGAAATTTGATTGGTTGAAATTTGTCCTATCGTTTGTTTCTAGTCTAGATGAGTTTGAATAGAGAAAGGATTTAAAAGCTGGAAATACCTAAACCATGATATCGGATCATATAAATTGTAAAATTGTCAGAACTTTTTCGACTGAAATCTTAGTAGTAAATAATCGTTTCATAGAATAATAGGTATTTTTTATTTATTAGAAAATCATCTGCAATATACTGGGATAAAGATGGCATCTTGTCTACTTTGTAAGAATTCAACACAGATCATTTCATTAACATAATTTATTTATGATATGCAATATTTTGATTTTATAGCTCTGAGATCAAACAAAATGTAATACTTAAGGTGCAATAATTCGCTAAAAGGTGATCTGAGTCTGATTCGGTCTCTCGTCAACATTGTGTGTTTAGACAACGTTTATACCTTAAGTGAACAGACCAATCACATAACGGACAAAATTTAAAGAGAAAATGCAGATGACACCGTTCCCTCTGATGATGTTAGCACATCTGGTGCAAAGAATCACGTGGGTTAGTAGTCTTGTAATCACGCTTTACAGGAGGGGTCGTTGTCATCAGGTGTAGATATATTCTCTGAAACTACTACACTAAACGGAAACATGCTTTTATTGGGATTTCCTATGTGAACTTTAATTTATGATTTCTAGTCCCTTTCTAAAATTCAACATGGCCATCAGAGTCAATAATACAAATTCCGTCACTACTCCGTGATTTGAAAATCAACTGAAGTACGTAGTCCTTATATTGGGGAAGGGCAGAGCACTGCATTAAACAATTGAACAACTCAAGATAACAGAATGTAGAAGAGGTAACAAGATTTCGCACAATTTAGATTCATGTAATAAAATTATGCATGCATATAATTGTAAGAATTTTCAAAAATTTGCTCACGTTTGAAATTACTCTTTCTTGTCATTCATATGGCAGCTTCTTTAGGTTAGAAGTATGGTACTTGTGCATCTAGCTATGCAATCAATGCCTATAGTATTACTGCTAAGCTTGAAAGTTTGATAACCACGTGTACTTGGTAAAACTC
Organism: Bathymodiolus brooksi; assembly: GCA_963680875.1. NCBI lineage: Eukaryota > Metazoa > Mollusca > Bivalvia > Mytilida > Modiolidae > Bathymodiolus > Bathymodiolus brooksi. The sequence goes on from OY804575.1 coordinate 65,645,467, forward strand.
TTAAATGATTAAACTTGTTAGTGATGTCCGGTGGGTAGATGATTTTTTCCGGGTTCTACACATATGAATATACTGCACGCCTATATACAACTGAACTATTGTATTATTGACTAAACGATGCTTTCACAAAGCGTTTTATTGACCCGATACGAACAACAATAACTTCTTAGTTTCCTTTGTAGTAATTAGAAACGTACATTTCTTATTCCTTACAATAATCTGGAGGTGGGAAATCTTGAATACAAAAATATAAAGCAACCCATCGACAGGAGCTAAGTTCCTGCGTGAAACAATGTCTAGAACGGGCGACAGAGGACACAAAGTGTGCTTTAAATTGTGATAAAAGAATTTCCATTTCCATTTGTGAGTTCTCTAGATATGTTGCATTATATTGTAGGTATAATTGGTATTTACGTATATTGTCACAAATATGTTTATTGATTTAATTATAAATAATATTATTTATGCACAATGTCACAAAATAAAGCGATCTCATATAACAGTCATGGTTTATAGCTCTATTTACAAAATTAGATGCCGTATAAATTCTTGCAACGTTTGTAAAATTTTGATTTTGCTCTTTTAAAATTGCAATGAATGAGTTATTATGCAAATGTAATAATCATTTCATTGCAATATAGTGTATTAAATAAGTTTGTTTGTTTGATGGTGTTTAAAGCCACTTTCAACAATATTTCAATTATATCGTGGGGGTCAGTTTTATTGGTGAAGGAAAACGGAGGACCCGGAAAAAACCACAGATCTGTCGAAAGTCACTGACAAACTTTATCACATAACGTTGTACACCTATCCCTGCTCGAGATTCGAACTCACAACGTTAGTGGTGATAGACACTGATTGCATTGTTGTAAATCCAACTACCATACGATCACGGCCACGACGACCCCTATGTATTAAATATGACTTGAATGGGATAATTTCTATGATCGTTTGTATAATACAGTACTCCAATTTTCAATTACTACTTCTGTCTAGATAGGGATATGATTTGTCACTACTATACGTTCGACTTTTGTATATGATTTTAATGCATTGCAGTGATGAATGTGTTAATAATATCAATCTTTAATTACTTCTGTGGAAATCAAATATCCTACATTTTTTGTTGTTTACTGTTAAATTTGATATTATTTTTTAATGGCTATGATTTCGTCATACTAGTACTTTGTTTGTCATTGACGATCAATCTTTATCTCCTCTCCTGGCGATCAACGTCTCCTGAGTTAGTCTTCTTGTCGTTTATACAGAATCAGCCCATAGCAATAGGTTTAAGGTTATGATGATTAATGCCACTTTCAACAATATTTCAATTACATCGTGGCGGTATGCACATTTTATCACATACTTTTGCATCCAGTACATCTCGCCATGAGCGGGATTCGAACTCACAACTTAAATGGTGAGACACTGATTGCACATGTAGTTGTAAATCTAACAACCATACGATCACGATCACTACATACACCCTTAAACAATGAAAAAGCACTAAATTATAAATACTAATATCTGTTGATAAAAGAAGGAGTAGATATCTATAATTTAGTGCGCACATCACATTTCAGGAATAATCTTAATTATTGAAATGCTAGATGATTTTTGGAACAGGAGAGACAAAATAGGCTTAGGTTACCTATTTCTGAAGGAGGAGAACCTTTTATATTAAGATTACATTGTATAAGAACTGTAAATTTGAGGTACAAGAATTAGATTTCCCCTGTAAACCTTATTAATATAATCTAGTACAGATATTAAATAGATTCGAAACGCACAAATGGAATACATGTAGTTTATAGTTGCCGGAAAACAGTCTGGTGTAAATTGGTGACGTATCACCGGATTTGTAACTAGATTAACACGATGGGTGCCGCTAGTGAAGCAGGAACTGCTAACCCTTCCGGAGCACCTGAGCTCACCTCTGATTTTTAGTGTTACTCGATCTTTAGTTTTATGTGTATATTTTGTAGATCGTTGTTTGTCTTTTTGTACTTTTTTATCATTGTTCTATCTGTCCTTCGATTTACGGATTCTGATTACCCCTTTTGTTATCTTCAAATTCTTCTCGGTCTCAGCGTTTTCAGGAATTGTGAAGACAGTACGAGCTCCAAGTTACTGACAATTCTATACATAGAGATATATCAAATACACAGCGACATGCGGCGGTAATCGTATTCACAGATTAATTTGGTGGTGTTTAGTGAATAATTGAATAGCTCAGTAGATTTTGGCTATCATGTTTAGTCCCTTTGTTTTTATTGCTCGCAAAACTTTAAATTACTAGTATCTGACTTTAAAATCTTTCGATTTTGAGCGTACCTGATGAAGATTATTTCAGCGACGAGTCGTACGCACTAAATTTGATATCTGTGTGTTTAATACTATCCCTGGGTCGATACCTCTGCCGGTGGACTATTAGTCCCCGAGGTTATCATCCGCCCAGTAGTCAGTGCGAATTAATACCAGATTGACGAATACCATATTGCCGAGTCCATTTTGCCGAATCCCATATTGCCGACTTTTGTTAAAAATGACAAAGTTTCATAATATTATTTTTTTTGAAAAATAAAATATTGATGATGTGTACATATTTTATTGAAAGCAGTAATTTTTGGCGCAATTTTAATTAGAAAAACCATAATCAAATGCACTGATGCATAGGAGATGCCGATCCTCGAGTTTTACTAAGTCTCGCTCAAATGCAAAATGTGAGACCTATTTACAAAACAAAAAATGTGTATTCTCTCATGTTTATGCTAGTTATTATTCACAGAGCATATGTTTTGAAATTATTTCTTGGCATCCTTCATCTTGACAGAAATTATGGTTGTCTGCAGGACTAATCCACCGTATATCCTTTTGACTTTGAGCTCGAATGCTATAATCTAAACTCCCTTGTATATCGGACCATTTCAAAAGAAATATTTATTTAATTATTTACAATATTCCTTCATAAATTAGAAGCATTATTCTACTTGCAATAACAATATTTTTCATATGTCGGCAATTTGGGAATCGGCTAATTGGACTCGGCAATTTGGGATTCGGCCAACTGGGAATCGGCAATTTGGGATGCTACCGTCAGTGCTTCAGCACTGACATGGTTTATTAGATATATTTATTACTGAAATTTACAGTTCCTAAATAATGTAATTATTAATAAAACTAAGGTTCTCCCCTCTCAGGCATAGATGACCTTAACCGATTTTGGCTATCCTGTTCAGTCTCTTTGTTTTTATTGATCCCAAAGCTTTAAATTATTTGGTTTTCAAATCTTTCGATATTGAGCGTATCTGATGAAGGTTATTCCGGAGGGGCGTCGTGCGCATTAAATTATATATCTATGGTTTAATACATGCATATTTAATGTCATCACCGTTACGATAAACCCTATAATAGATAAATTACCAATTTGTACTAAACAATGTTATGAAATGAAAAATAAAAAATACCGCACTGTCGGAACAGTTCCAAAATCAAATATCAAAATCGCATAAAGAGGCATCATCGACACCCCTAACACACAAATCCATGACCGCTCATTTTACTGGCATGGTACAGGCACATCAATAAATTAGTTCGTGATTTAGATTATGGATGTTTATAACACTAAGTCTGAAAATCAGAAGATCACATGAGTCTGCAAGGTTTCTCATATGTCATGTTAAATTTTGATCTCCCATGAATCTTCATTATCACAATGATAGTTGATACCAAATACAACTACATTTTCATTCCTGGTCTTAAGATTTTTATATTTTTTCTCATTGTAAAGGGGAGGAGAGGGTTGATATCAGAAAGGCCATTTTCTCTACTGCAGTCTATGTTCATCATTTTACCCTGGGGTTTTATTAATACTAGATTTAATATGCATTTCATGAAACTGCTTTATTCCAAATAAAACTAGAGTAACTGTTGTTTTAATTAATTCAAGCATACTGTCTTACCTTTCTTTGGCCCCAGAAATCATTTTAATGATAAAAATACAACCACCTAGTACAAGAATGTGCGACGAATCTCCTTGACGTTGCACCAAACAAAAGTGGTTTGAGAATCTTCCAGAAATTATACCAATGTTGAATTCACATTTTTTGAAATCCAATTATGCGGTTTGTCTTTACCTCCAGTTGTTTGTGGGAGGACTCATGTCTTATTTACATTATTTGTGATCGTTTGTGAATAGTGGTGTCCAACACATATTGTGTTGTGTTTTTGCTTTGTTTTTCTTCGTCTTGTGTACCCTATGCAGCCAGTTTCTATGGATTGCCCTTTTTGATTGGCCCTTCGGTATTGTCTAACGTTTATATATTCCACATTATTCTACTGATTCCAGACATTACGGTTTTGATGTACTCTAACAACTAATAACAGGCCAGAGAATCGTCTAAGGTTTAGTCCCAAGTCCATTTTTACTCCAATTGTTCAATGTCAAAGCTATTGTTCTTTTTTCCCAGAATTGTAATGTGGCTAGATACTTTTAAAATAAAATAATAGGTCTGAGAGTCTTCCAGGATGATTACCAATGTTTGAATTCATTTTGTTAGCCTATTTTTTTTCAATATCACAACTATAATTGCTCTTCTGGTTCCAGACATGTGTGATTGCTGGGCATCTTTTAGGAGAAGTTGCAGCTCCTAGAGTTATCAGGAGCATTTACCAGAAATGGAAGTCTTGAAGCAGATACCCCTCATATAAAGAGAGGCTAGCACCAATCACACTTAAATTTAGAAAGTTCTCACAATTCACAGTTTTTCCTCACAAAACAATGTTTTGAGACCGACAGCGGTACTCCAATATACCTCTATTCGGTGTAGCATGAACATTTGACTATATTCCACATCTTTCAAATCCAATAAACATTAAAAAAAATCTGCTTTCAACAATGCTCAAAATTCACAATTTTTAATCTAAAAAAGTAATTCCTCCTTAATTTTTTTAAATAATAACTTTGCTCGAGTCATCAACAGCACAAAAACAAGGAATTCGTGGGAAAATGAAATTGATAAAGCGCTATTAAGCATCAATACTTCAGAATGATTTCCTTGTTCTTCATTTTCAGCTTCAGCTTCATCTGCGATTTCAGCATCTTCAATGGCATTCTCTTATACATATGTTTTGAAATCCAGCAGTAGGCAGGGCAATATCGATGTTTCATTTTGGTGACAGCGTAAGTCCACTATGCAAACAACGAAACCTCATTTTCCAGATACCATATCTTCGTTCTGTAATACAGCAGTTTGACACGTGGGTATTGTTGCAATTGCTTTCCGCGCATGATACAGGTGATGCAACTAGTTTAAAAAACCAAGGCTTAAAGCTATATACACTGTTCCCTAGAAGCCATCCATTTTGTATTCTTCAAGTTTCAAAGACGTCTGAAAGCTTACAATTATTCAATACGAGTGAATCGCGTGTGAATCGAGCCATTTAGCAACAACATTTAAGAACAGACAGTTTTCATCACAAACGCACTGAATATTTAATGCATGGCATCCTTTCCTACAGATATACCCATGGTCGTTAATTGTTGGAGCTTTAATAGACATCAAGGTACCATCTACAGCCCAAGACAAGGGGAAACATCTTGATCTCATAAAAGAAATATTTTACCAATTGTGGTTTGCAGCAGACATTGGAAACTTGATATCCAGCTAACCACCCTTGAAATTGCATTATTGCAGCGTGAAGTTGTCATTTTACTCACTCCGTGAACATCACAAATTGCATTCATGTAACTTCTACTAGAATAATACCTTAAGGAAATCATAATATGGAAATGGAAGTGCGTGTGATCTGTTAGTTGATTAGCTTGCAGCATTTCGCATAACTCATAAATACTCCCTATGTCAAGTCTGTAGTTCCTCATAATTGCTTTATCGCTGAAGGAATCTAGGGGATTGGTCTTATCTCACAACAAACGTCTTGTGATTTTTAGTTGACGCTTAGTTCGTCTATTATGACTTTGGATTTACAAAAGCAGTGTCATCTTTTCATGAATTAAGTAATAAAGTATGATTTAAGAGTGATAAGGACCAACCTTAATGCTAAGAATTATTAGAAAAATATGAGAACCCAAATACCAACCTAGGGCCCGGGTGGCTCAATGAGTTAGGTAGTTGGATTACCTAGCAACTCATACAAGCCTATCACCAATACGTCTTTGTAAATTACAAAAAGGTGCACTCGATTCGCAACCGCAAGTGATAAAGTTTACCAGTTGTTTGCCCATGGTTGGTGGTTCTCTCCGGGTACTCCGGCTTCTTCCATTACTAAAAATGGTCGCCATGATATAGTTGAAATATTGCTGAAAGTGGCGTTAAAACACCAAAATTCAAAATTCAAATTCAAAATTCCAATTAGCAACCTAGACAAGCTTTTGTCCTTTTTCTTTTGGCTATTGTGTTGTCTGTTCTTCTTCGATTTACGAATTCTGATTACCCCTTTCGTATCTTCAAACTCTTCTTATTTAATTTTGATCGGCGAGTTTGAATATGATCTTTTATCAAGATATGCATAATCGGTATCAATTGCTTGTAAGGAAAAAATCACGAACACTATTTTGCCATCGACGGACGACATACGCCAAGCGATGGCAAAAACTCACGTCGCTAGAAAGTAGCATTATGAATGGGCGATAGACTTCGAAATCCATAACGTTTTCACAGAATTATCGAAAGATATATATTACTATTATTAATACCATGCCCATAACTGTAATACGCTACATGTATATCTAAAAGTAGAATGTATGTTAGTGCAAAATCATGTCCCAAACAGAAAGAAGCAGTATTTAAAAATTGGAGAAGTATAATTTACTAGCAACTGTAGTTAATTTCAACTTCCATTTAAATCATTTTCTAATTTCACTATTGTACACTCAAATAAATATTAAATCTACATAATATTATAACAAATATCTCGAGTCTTCCAGGAAGTTATTTGGCATTGTAGTAATAAAAAGAAATGGTCTCAAATTAACCAACATATTCTATCTTCCTTATCTAGTAGTCAGTAAATTACGAGCATTCGATGATCCTGGCTTGGTGTTTTCTATGTCATACATTTTGTTTTATAGTATGTGGTATTTTTAGTGGAATCGAATCTGGAGGTTTTTTAATTGAATGTGTATTATTGTATCGCGGTTGTCGATACATTTATCAATATGGAGTTCGGATCTTATTATCCGGTTTAACCCCTCCACATTTTTGTGACTGTCCCAAGCCTGGATTTATAACGCCATACGTCGTGGTCTTTTTGAGTTCAACAGCTTGACGTGAGAGGTGTTTGTTCATTTTGTTATAAACATCCATAATCTAAATCCCGAATTAGCTTATTGAATTAAAATGAGCGGTCATGTATTTGTGTGTTTGGGGTGTCGATGATGTCCCTTTCTGCGAGAGGGCCCGAGTGGCTCAATGAATTAGGTAGTTGGATTACCTTACACCTCATACAAGCCTATCACCAATACGGTGTGGGTTCGCACCCGGCTTTGTAAATTACAAAAAGGGTGCACTCGACTCGCAGCCGTAAGTGATAAAGTTTACCAGTTACATGCCCATGGTCGGTGGTTCTCTCCGGGCACTCCGGCTTCTTCCACCACTAAAACTGGTCGCCATGATATAGCTGAAATATTGCTAAAAGTGGCGTTCAACACCAAAATCAAATCAAATCATCCCTATTTGATTTTGGAATTGTTCTGACAGTGCGGTATTTTTTATTTTTCATTTCATACCGTTCATTGTTTAGTACAAATTGGTAATTTATCTATTGTAAGGTTTGTCGTAAACGTGATCGCATTAAATATGTATGTATTAAACCATATATATCAAATTTAATGCTCACGACATGCCTCTGGAATAACCTTCATCAGGTACGCTCAAAATCGAAAGATTTGAAAATCAAATAATTTAAAGTTTTAGGATCAATAAAAACAAAGGGACTAAACAGGATAGCCAAAATCGACAAAGGTCACCTATGCCTGAAGGAGGAGAACCTTAGTTTTATTAATAATTACATTATTTAGGAACTGTAAATTTCAGTAATAAATATATCTATTAAATCCTGTCAGTGCCTAAGCACTGACTACTGGGCGGATGATACCCTCGGGGACTAATTGTCCAACGGCTATTAAATGTAGTGTGCACGACGCGCCCCTGAAATAATCTTCATCGAAAGATTTTAAAACCAAATAATTTAAAGTTTTGCGAGCAATAAAAACAAAGGGCCTAAACATGATGGCCAAAATCGGCTAAGGTCACCTATACCTGATGGAGGAGCACCTTCACTTGATTAATACTTACATTATTTAGGAATTACATCTACTGAGTTATTCAATCATTCACTTAACCTCATTGGTTAATATCTTGGGCGGAAGTACACGTGACACTGTCTCATTCTTTCAACATCCACTCCAGTGACCAGATGTGCCGAGAATAGGAGCCGGCATTTGAAGGTAACATGAATTTTTCAATTGCCTTGGTGGCTTTAATATTTAGAAATTTTGCCTAGGTGGCAAAGACCTTGGTGGTCAGAATATATAAGCCTAGGTGGCAAAGACCTTGGTTGTCAGAATATATAAGCCTAGGTGGCAAAACCTTGGTGGTCAGAATATATAAACCTATGTGGTTTTTACATAGATTTAATGTGGCTGGGTAGCCGAGAATACAATATGGCATGGTCACACAGAGGGTGTGTTTGAATTGAAGTGAATATTGTTAACCTAGGTGATTTTTATATAGATTTAAATGTGGCTGGATAGCCGAGAATACAATATGGCAAGGTCACACAGAGGATGTGTTTGAATTGAAGTGAATATTGTTAACGGATAAATTGTTTCAATTATTACTGCTTTTAAGACACTTGATTCCTATAGATAGGATTAAATATGAAATTGCTTAAAATTCATGTTAAAAATGTCTCGGAAATATACAATATATTTTGACATTGAACGACCTTGGACTTTAAAATTTAATCAAGTATATACTCAGTTGTTCAGTGATTATGTCATTCGATGTTTAATTTTATTTTAAACAATTGTCTTGTAAATTTAAAATCAGCTCGATGCGATAAATATAAAAATAAAGATCCCAGTGTGTTGTGTAAATCGGTATCACTTGTAATGTGTATACTTATAAAATAATGAGCTTTATCTTAACAATTGATATTGATTGACAGAATTAACGGAACAGTGATTTTCTTTTCAGATGGTGTTACCTACGGTGCTTAAGAAGAGACACTTGAAGGGAGAAACACTTTTACCAGTTATTAAAAGGATAAGGGCGGGGCAGTCAGAAGGTTTAAAAGAATTTGGTAGACTTCAGAAGAATACGAAAACCGATGAATTGATGATGGAAGATTTAGGCAAATATGTTATTAAAAACATCACAGGGAGGACTTATTGGAAATCTTGCAGCGTGCAGGAAGGGATGAGACACCGGAAGAGGCACGATGGGCTCTTATTCAATTATCATTTATGCAAATGAGTATGGGCAGCCAAAGAGTCAGGATTTGGCTGATGGGGACCCAGTGATTATTTTGTATTTGTATACTATATAAATCGCGGTTAATTGGGAAATTATATCAATCTGATCAATTTACGGGTGTTATTTAAATCAATATATTTATCCACGTTATACAGTATCGAATATGGTTTGTTTGTAAACAGTTACACATGTTTGAGATTTATAGGTGGTTAAGTTGTTTTGATTGGTTTAAAACATGCACGGTAAAGTTGGGTCTGTTGGAATTGAAAGTTTTTGTGTAGGTGTGCGGTTTTTATCATTTGAGCCACTGCAACTCAAGTGTTCACACAACTTTTTTCTCTTTAATATTTTTTTTATTCTACGCGAGTGTATAGCATGGGAGACTCTGAACCTGACGATATTAGTGACGTTAACAAATCACCCTGTTCGAAATCTCATAAAAAACACAGTTCAAAGGATAAATCTCTTGCTGATTCCAGTGCTTTCGCCGCTTTGGATCTTTTCCGAGATTACTTTGAAGACCGTTTAGAATCGCTAAAACGTTAACTGAAAGATGACGCATATCAGAAGTCCGAAATGTTGGCCAAAAAACTCAAGACGGAGAAGTCCTATCAGTTCAAATTTTCTGGAAATCAGAAACAGTTTGAGTTTAATGCTGACCTTGATTATGACATTGGCAGAATTAAGCGTGCTGCAGAAGCTAAGAACTATGCTAAAATCAAGGATATCTGCAGTGATGTTCGTGACAAAATTCACAAGCGCAACAAGTGCATTAAGTTGGCAGATAAATCCCCGGGTGGATGGGATACGGTCAAGAAGTATATGTCGGATGATTTGGCGTCCGATACAGATGATGAGAAGCGTATTAGGCAAGCTGAGACCTGCACTATCAGGAAAAGAAATCAACGGGAACAGAAAAATAGTCAAAGGAGACAAAGTACCGCAAGACCGGCACCTTCAGCTACTTTTCCGAATCCTAGTTCTAATACTGTTACTAATACTGGGAGTAATTTTTGTTCCTTCAACGGGATATCTACAGGACCACGCCCGACAGACATCTCTTTTGGGTGTAACGAACAGGGACAATGGAGATGTAACTGCCCCAAGATCATCATCAAGCAGACAGCAAAATGACAGCAATGGAATTAATGATAAGTATTTATCAAATTTTGACATTTTTGAAACTGAACAATCTGTATTTTTTTAATATGAAATTTCAAAACAATCTACAAGTGTTAAAGGTCGACTTAAAAAACATATTTCATTTTGGAGAGAAATATAATGTAATTCATTTGTTTTGGATATTATAGAAAATGGTTATTCGATTCCGTTTGTTTCTACACCTTGTTCTATGTTTAGAAATAATAACAAGTCTGCATTTGATAATTCAGATTTTGTAACAGAAGCCGTTTTAGATCTCTTAAAGAATGGTTGTATAGAAGAGGTTAAAATTAAGCCGACCGTAATTAATCCTTTAACTGTTTCAATACAGAAGTCGGGTAAAAGAGACTCATTTTAGATTTGAGAGAGGTAAATAAACATGTCATGAAGCAAAAAATTAAGTTTGAAGATTGGAAGATAGCACTTCAGTATTTTGATAAGGATTGTTATTTGTACAAATATGATTTAAAATCTGGTTATCACCATCTGGATACACATGATACGTTTAAAACTTATTTAGGTTTTTGTTTGAATGAAAAATATTATGTATTTTCTGTTTTACCTTTCGGTTTGACTTCAGCACCGTATGTTTTTACTAAAACTTTGCGACCATTAGTAAAATACTGGCGTAAACACGGTATTCGTATGATGTTATATATAGATGATGGTTGGGATACAAATTTTGATTTTAGTAGTTGTAGTGCTAATGCCAGTTTTGCATTATATACATTAAATAAAGCAGGATTTGTAGTTAATAAGGAAAAGTCAATTTGGACTCCTTGTAAGTCTTCACTATGGTTAGGGTTGTTGTGGAATTCTGAAGACCATTCCATAAAAGTTCCAGATGAGAGGGTTAATGATTTAATTGATAGTATTAATTCAGTTTTTTCTAGTCTACCTTTTGTCAGTACAAGAAGTTTAGCTAAGGTTACAGGTAGAATTATCTCCCTTTCACCTGTCATTGGAAATATTTCGCGTTTAATGACTAGAAATTTGTACAGAATGATTGAGGCACGTCAATCATGGGACAGTAAATTTTGTTTGTCAGATCAAGATGTAATTTCAGAATTAAATTCTTGGAAACAACATGTGCACAGTTTAAATCGTAAGTGTTTATCGGAATATAAAGTTCCGTCTGTTATTGTATACTCAGACGCAAGTGTTTATGCCTGTGGTGCATTTTCTTGCCAGCTTGATAATGGTATGTTTCATAAAATGTGGACAGATGAGGAAAAATGTAACAGCTCCACTTGGAGAGAGCTTAAAGCTGTACAGTCATGTTTAGAAGAATCTAATAAGCAGCTTTTTGGAAAATCAGTTAAATAGTATACTGAGAGTAAAAACTGTGAAATTATTATTCAGAGTGGTAGTATGAAAGGTCATTTACATGAGCTAGCGATGTTTATTTTTTCTATGTGTTATAAACTGTATCAGCATTGATATACAGTGAATACCTAGAAAATTGAATGCAAAATCTGATGCAATTAGTAAAATTTTCGATTACGATGATTGGAGAGTTTCCGTCGATTTTTTCAAATTTGTTGACGGGTTATTTGGACCTCATTGTTTTGATCGTTTTGCAAATTCTGAAAATTTCAAAATTAATAAATTTAATTTTAAATTTCACACCCCTGGTACTTCAGGTGTAGATGTTTTTGCATTCAATTGGGCAGGTGAAAATAATTGGCTAGTGTCACCTTTAAATCTTGTAAACACAGTTATTAAGCACTGTTTAGTCTGTGGAGCGCTTGGAACTTTAGTTGTTCCCAAATGGGAGTCTTCTCCCTTCTGGCCATTGATTTTTCATAGTAATTCGTCATGTATGCATTACATTAGTCCGAGATTTCTCTGTCGTTTAACGGCTTTTATGGGGTTGCTGTAGCCGTTGAACGTCAGAGGGCAATACATACGGAAAACAGCGGATTTGCTTCTCCAACTCTGGGTCAGCACATTTTCACGTTTCGTGGCTATCAGAAACCTTTATATAAATCGCTTCACCAATCATTTTTCTATTCATTCATAAACATCTTACCCTCAGAAAGTGGTGCTACACTCCATTACAGCACGATTTTGCCTTAGATCCTATGATTCCGCCATTTGTCTTCCATTTTTCAAACATTTGTCACGTGACTACGAGAAAACCACGATTACCGCAATGTATCATGGGAGATGATTTGCATATAAACAAACAAACAAATATTTGTATTGCCAATCATACACGCCTGTTAAGGCAGAACAATTAACATAAAATTTAATACAGTTGATTATATTGATTGGTAATGATTTTAACAGCAATAGTGAATTACAGATAACCATAAGAAAAAAAAATGATGTAGTACCGTGTCCAAAAAAGGGGGACGTAACACATGCTCTTTCCGAAGCCCAATGGCAACACTCTGCCATTGAATCTTTTCTTTCCAACAAATTCTGTATTATTTCCTTCTGCTCTGCTTTGATCTATAGATGGACTGTTTGTCCTGCAGAATACGCTTAAATGTATGGTCCTCCATGTGATTTGAATGTTGTTTACGTATGCAACTAATGCTCAAATAATTTGGTGCGCTGAATTAAGTAGCTCCCATCATGCAATGCGTTACTGTTATCATTCAGTTAGTATCGCGAGATCACGTTTGTAGATTCGAAAATGGAAGTCAAATGGCGGAATAATAGGATCTAAGGCAAAATCGTGCTGTAATGGAGTGTAACAACACTTTCTGAGGGTAAGATGGTTATGAATGAATAGAAAAATGATTGGTAAAGCGATTTATATAAGGGTTTATGATAGAAAATAAAATCCGATAGCCACGAAACGTGGAAATGTGCCGACCCAGAGCTGGAGAGGCAAATCCGCTGTAATCCGTATATATTGCCCTCTGACGTTCAACGGCTACAGCAACTCCATAAAAGCCGTTAAACGACAGAGGAATCTCGGACTAGCATTACATATCAGATGTGTTAGAATTTAAGGATCCAAAGGACATTTATATTTATGGATCTAATAAGAAGTCATTGTTCGGATCAGAACGGTTTAAAAGTAGTGTATTAGTGGTTCGTATATCACCATTATAAGCATATTCTGATTATTGAGATTAAATTGTAGTTATATTTATTCAGCAGTTTTAAGAATAAAATATTCAGTTACTAGTATTTATTTTCACTTGATTTTTTGAAGTATCGTGTCCACTTGGGCTGTAAAATTGTATATCTGCAGTTGAATGGAAATCTTGGACCTATACACGGAATTGCGCTTATGCCACTTGGCGTACACGGTTTGAGCACAAACCAGTTGAATGGTAATGCCCACTTGGGTGTGTTTGAATGCAAGGCATATGTTGTTTCTTTTCTCCTTGGTCGGCTTTTGATAGATCATGATAGATCACGTGTTATTTGTATTCATAGAAGACAGTTACTTCATTTTTTCGCACGGGTATCTAATTTCCTATTTTTAATACATTTTTCAGGTTTGTTTACGATCGGTAGATGGAAGGAATAAATGATATTTGTGATACCCGTTTGAAAGAATTGAGTACCAAACTTCCTGCAGCAATATTGAATTCCAAGTCAGACAATACTGTGAAAAAAAAAAATATGGTATCAAAGCTTGATGCAATTGGTGTAATACTTTTGATTCGGTGAAACATATCCCCGCTAGTGACATACATATAAGTTTATATATTATTTCTTTGATTCAAAAATTGTGCTCAGTGGCAAAAATCAACGAAGTTGTTTATTCCATAGGTTGGGCACACGAGGTTTCAGGATTCGAAAACCCTTGTGATTCCTTTCTTGTTAAAAGTGTTGTTGAAGGAGCAAGGAGACAATTATCTCATCCGTGTACCAAAAAGGAACCTATGCCACCTGAAATTGTGCGACATCTTGTTGATAGGTTTGGAATAACGACTAATCTTTATGATAAACGTATAGATACTATGTGTTTAATAGGTTACGCCGGGTTTCTAAGGTTTTCTGAAATTGTTGGTATCAGAGGCTGCGATATTAAGTTTTTTGATTTGTATGTTTCAATCTTCATAGAAAAAAGTAAGACAGATAAATACAGGGAAGGCAGTTATGTTATTATAGCGAAAACGAACACTCCTACGTGTCCAGTTAACATGCTTCTAGATTATGTTAATTGTGCTGGTATAAGTCTTCATGAAGAAAAATTAATTTTTCGTCAAATTTGCTATTGTAAAAGTTCTAATTCATATAAACTTCGTAATGCAGGACATATTTCTTATACTAGAGCGAGAGAAATTCTTTTTGATAAATTGGATATTTTCGGTTTAGATAAAAATAATTTTGGATTACATTCACTGAGAGCAGGTGGTGCTATTAATGCAGCTAACGCTGGTGTTTCAGATAGATTACTCAAAAAACATGGGAGATGGAAAACTGATAAAGCCAAAGATGGATATGTTAGAGAAGATTTGAAATTTCTGTTGTCTGTATCTATGAATTTAGGAATTTAAATAAATTATTCTACAGTTGTTTCCCTTTCTTTGTTGTTCGAGGTGCTGCACTTGATGCTTGCAAATGGCACCTCCCATATGAGAGTTTGTTGTTTATTTGATAAATGTTTTATGTTCGTTTGAGCAGAGCGAATTAGAACATAATGGTAATTAGTTTATGTTCGGTATTAAATGGAAGTAAATATTTCTGGGGTCCGTTGTTGAGCTTGTGATTGGGCTGGCCGGGTGATTGGCCCTAGTTGCATGGTTGGTCTCTAGTCCCATGCTCGGCTGATGTAATGATTAAAGTTTGTTACTGAATTCTTGATCACGGGTTCAACAACGGACCCCTGTATTAGATTTATATTTTTATGTTGGATTGGCGGAAAAGATTCAATTAAGTGTATTGCATATTTATATATTCAGGACTCCGGTAAATTAAGCTTTGGAAACTGTCAAAACAATTTAAAGTTGAGTTCAATTTGATAAAAAAACATTAAAAAATGTTGAATTAATCTGAGAGAGGTATACATTCCATATACCAATGAAAATCTTTTCTGATTTAAATACACATCTACTATGGAATTTGTTAGTAAATCCATTCATTCAAAATACAACGAAATGTACAAATCGCATGTGTTACCTGTACTTTTACACCGTTGAAAACGGAAATTATAAAAGTATTATAACAGCTTGACTACAGTATAGTAGATCTATGGTAATTTTAATATTAAGTACATGTTAACTAAGAGGAATTCAACATCTCTGCGCGAGCTTTCTTATATTTTAATTGATATTTATATCAAATGTATAGTGTGTAATACATACAGAATAACTTTAGAACATTTAAGGAGAGTATTTACCAAACAGATTTATGCATTTGATTAATGGGGCGAGGTGAATTTTTCTGTACACGTGGGTTACTTAGTTCATTCATTTGCTTACGATAACATGTATGAATTTGAAATAGATTGTTTAATTTTAGCAATTACTTGTGATATATTGATCTTGACAGAAAGGGGCATATGTATGCATTAAATTACCTTAAATTTTCCAGGCCCCCAGTACAAGTGGTACAAGTGGTAGCGGTACCTCTAATAAAGAAAACAGAAAGAGGAAAAGGGAGAGGGATACTGATACTGACAGCTTAGAAGATCGTATTGATTCGAAGGAAAAATTAGCAAAGGTGAAAGGGTCAAAGATTGTGACGAAATGAAAGTAGCAAAAGGGAAAGTAAACTTATATTTGACATGTATTTGTTTTGGAATTAGATGAATAATATATTGCTTGTATTCTAAATCTTAATGTGACTATTTTGAAATAATTTATATTGATAATAAAGTATGTGTTAATGTTGCTTTAATTTTTCACAATATGTTTTCTAATTATTTACATGATAGATTTGAGATGTCTTCGTCTACAGTTCAGGGAGCACTGATTCCCTAGTGGATTTTCCACGCGAATTGTAGGTGATGGGATTTCTCCTTTAAGTGTGGCTTATGCTGGATTTTGTAAGTGTTGTACGCTTGTTTTCAAGAATATTGTTTTTCCACAGACCAGTAAAGAAATGTGGAACAGTGTTAATTCATTTGTAAAAGTTTCTTGTTTGGGAAATGGAAAGTGGATTTGATCCATTGAAAGTAAAAGTAAGGGAAAATCCAGCATGGGTAGCACTTGGAGGCGAGGTTCCTTCGCTTACAATACCATTCCAACTGCTGAAGAGGTATTAAATGGAGATGTTTATTGTACATTATCAGACTAATGTATTATATAGTTTACAACTTGTTATTAAAAAAAATTATAAATGTCAATTAGAATATTTATTTTGAGTTATGGGAATAATGTTTTATGAAATACAACTGCCCACCTGGCCTGTGGCCATTAGGGATATAATCCGGAGATCCTTTTTCGGAAACGGCAGAAGTTTTTAATTCCCAAAACTAAACATGAACTGAATGCAAGAAGATGTTAAACACTGAGGATATGGACATAACCTCATTGGTTAATATCTTGGGCGGAAGTACATGTGACACTGTCTCATTCTTTCAACATCCATGTTAGTGGTTTAATGGTGATAATAGATTAGGCTGACTGTTGTCTTATACGATTCATGACTACCATATGGTTATTGATGGCTTAGACATTGTTTACCCACCCTATCCCTCCCAACTTGTCGTCGATGTATATCAAAATGTGAAGCATGTGTTTGGTGTGTGTATATTTTGTCCACATTTTGATATTTTGTGGTTTGATATCATCTTGCATTCAGTCCACTCTTGCAGAGGTTTTTACTTCCCAAAACTAAACATGAGCTGAATGCAAGAAGATGTTAAACACTGAGGATATTGGCAAAACACCACCAAATTAATCTGTAAATACGATTACCGCCACATGTCGCTGTGTATTTGACATGTCTCTATGTGATAGAATTATCAGTAACTTGGAGGCTGTACTGTATTCACAATTCCTGAACACGCTAAGATCAAGAAGAGTCTGGAGTTACCAAAGGGGTAATCAGAAATCGTAAATCGAAGGACAGAAAACACAATGGCAAAAAAGACAAAAATGACAAAAAGACAAACAACGATCTACAAAACATACACATAAAGCTAAAGATGGAATAATACTAAAAATGGGGGGTGAACTCATGTCCTCCGGAAGGGTAAGCAGTTCCTGCCTCACTAGCGGCACCCGTCGTGTTGATTTAGTTACAAACCCGATGATACGTCACCAATTTACACCAGACTGTTTTTCGGCAACTATAAACTACATGTATTTCATTTGTGCTTTTCGAATCTATTCATTATCTGTAATAGATTATATGAATAAGGTTTCCAGGGGAAATCTAATTCTAGTACCTCAATTTTACAGTTCAATGTATTCTTTATAAAGAAAAGGTTCTCCACCTTCAGAGATAGCTGACCTAAGCCGATTTTGTCTCTCCCGTTTAGGAGCTTTAGTTTTCTTGCTCCAAAAGACTTTTAAGTCATTTAGCGTTCCAATATTTCGTACCTAATTAAGGTTATTCCTGAGATGTGATGTGCGCACTAAATTATAGATATCTACTTCTTCTTTTATCAATAAATATGTGTATCTATAATTTAGTGCTTTTTATTGTTCAAATGGGTGCGCAATGGTAGTGATCGTATGGTATTTAGATTTACAGCTACATGTGCCATCAGTGTCTATCACCATTGGAGTTGTGAGTTCGAATCTCGCTCATGGCGAGGTGTACCTGATGCAACAGTATGTGATAAAATTTGCATTGGACTTGCTGCTGGTTGGTGGTTTACTCCATCAATCAAACTTACCGCCACGATGTAACTGAAATATTGTTGAAAGTGGCATTAAACACCATAACCTTAACCCTATTGTTATGGGCTGATTCTGTATAAACAACAAGACGACTAACTCAAGAGACGTTGATCGACAGGAGAGGAGATAAAGATTGATCGTCAATGACAAACCAAGTGACAATATACGTAAATACCAATTATACCTACAATATGATGCAACATATCTAGAGAACTCACAAATGGAAATGTAAATTCTTGTATCACAATTTAAAGCACACTTTGTGTACTCTGTCGCCCGTTCTAGACATTGTTTCACGCAGGAACTTAGCTCCTGTCGATGGGTTGCTTTATATTTTTGTATTCAAGATTTCCCACCTCCAGATTATTGTAAGGAATAAGAAATGTACGTTTCTAATTACTACAAAAGGAAACTAAGAAGTTATTGTTGTCCGTATCGGGTCAATAAAACGCATTGTGAAAGCATCGTTTAGTCAATAATACAATAGTTCAGTTGTATATAGGCGTGCAGTATATTCATATGTGTAGAACCCGGAAAAAATCATCTACCCACCGCACATCACTAACAAGATTAATCATTTAAGAGTTTTACCAAGTACACGTGGTTATCAAACTTACAAGTTTAGCAGTAATACTATAGGCATTGATTACATAGCTAGATGCACAAGTACCATACTTCTAACCTAAAGAAGCTGCCATATGAATGACAAGAAAGAGTCATTTCAAACGTGAACAATTTTTTGAAAATTCTTACAATTATATGCATGGATAATTTTATTACATGAATCTAAATTGTGCGAAATCGTGTTACCTCTTATACATTCTGTTATCTTGAGTTGTTCAATTGTTTAATGCAGTGCTCTGCCTTTTCCCAATATAAGGACTACGTACTTCAGTTGATTTTCAAATCACGGAGTAGTGACAGAATTTGTATTATTGACTCTGATGGCCATGTTGAATTTTAGAAAGGGACTAGAAATCATAAATTAAAATAAAGTTCACATAGGAAATCCCAATAAAAGCATGTTTCCGTTTAGTGTAGTAGTTTCAGAGAATATATCTACACCTGATGACAACGACCCCTCCTGTAAAGCGTGATTACAAGACTACTAACCCACATGATTCTTTGCACCAGATGTGCTAACATCATCAGAGGGAACGGTGTCATCTGCATTTTCTCTTTAAATTTTGTCCGTCATGTGATTGGTCTGTTCACTTAAGGTATACACGTTGTCTAAACACACAATGTTGAAGAGAGACCGAATCAGTCTCAGATCACCTTTTAGCGATTTATTGCACCTTAAGTATTAAATTTTGTTTGATCTCAGAGCTATATAATCAAAATATTGCATATCATAAATAAATTATGTTAATGAAATGATCTGTGTTGAATTCTTACAAAGTAGACAAGATGCCATCTTTATCCCAGTATATTGCAGATGATTTTCTAATAAATAAAAAATACCTATTATTCTATGAAATGATTATTTACTACTAAGATTTCAGTCGAAAAAGTTCTGACAATTTTACAATTTATATGATCCGATATTTAGGTATTTCCAGCTTTTAAATCCTTTCTCTATTCAAACTCATCTAGACTAGAAACAAACGATAGGACAAATTCCAACCAATCAAATTTCGAAACAACCATTATGGATAACTTTTATGGAGTAACAAGCATCTGAAGTTATGAGATTAAATGTATAATCATTGAATCGCATCGGTGGCGTAATGGTTAGATTTTAAAAATCAATCCTGTATCCAGAAAAATAATTATCATGCATCAGCAAGCTAATATATATATATTCACAATTTGCTATTTTGTTTTGCAGTTTGACAGAAAAAAAGATATGATAAAAACGATAATATACGTGTTGATATTCCCACACACAGACAATTATCTCGACTTCTTTAAGTTTATACCGCGATGCTCTCGTCGGTTTAAGTCAAAGGTAGACTCATTATATCTGTAAATTCATTATAAACATGTGCAATTTTTCCCTCGAACTATAAATTCATGTTTACCACTTTTTCAGCTTGTAGTATAATTAAACGCATACATACTGTTGATTTTCTATCTTCTGGAATGAACTGCATGAAGTATAAAACCATTGAAGATATCCTCTGAAAGAGTTTGACTTTCTTTTTAGACAAAGGGTCTTTATTTGCTCTCAATTTAAGATCATCAATGAATTCATATATATTTCTGGTAAACATCGTATCCGATATTTCGATATCGTTATCTTTCATGTATTCTTGACATACATCTTCCATTACCAAAACATCTGTTACACTACATATGCTTTTATATCCTTCCAAAGTGGTTTCAAAATCACAACTCTGACAACGACGCTGCTTCTTGCTTGAATATTTCTCTACTTCCAAATTGAAACGTTCATTCTTTTCTTTAAACAACTGTTGCATTCCGGAAACCTGACCGAGTGCATTCAACCACAACATCATTTTATTCTCGCGTTTTAGATATGATTGAAAGGTAAAATTATATTCCATCTGTAAGTGTTCAGTAAGTTGACTTAGCCAGTACGTATGTATATCTTTACGCATATTAAGATGTTCCAAATATCGGAAATGAAAACTAACTACAGAATGAAATGACAGCTCCTTAACGTATTTCAGCTCACTTTGTTTCAACACATAGCGCAAAACCATCTGATACAAATATATACGATCAAAAGAGCCGAATTTTATTTCTTTTCTTAGACATATATACACCCCTTTATGCAACGCTTTGACTTTTGCACGAACTAAATTTTCTTGTGCAATAGCAGATGAGCAAATAGCTATTGTTTTCCTGTCACAAAATTGCAGACTTGTTATTCCGAGTTTTAAGTGACTAAGAGACTGTAAAAATGTGAAAAGTATACGTAAAATGGTGGTATGAAATGGATTTTGATATTACAATGGATAATCGCGTTTTGTCATCATGCTTAAACATTTGTTTACCTGTTGTAGAATTAACCCAACATGCCTATAGCTGTACTGTAACCTACACGTCCAGTCAAATATACGAAAGGTTCTGTAGTTTGACAGGAAATTGTAAATAAGGAGACCTTCAACTTCAGGCTTAGGTTGAGCTCGATGAACTTGAATACCTTTCATCCACTGAATGGCAATTGTCTGGTTGTAAATTTGGGCCAAGTACAAAGGCGTTATATTATTATAGTCATGACAGTTTAATATGTTAGAGCCAAATAAAGATCTACTTTGTTTCAAAAATGTTACGAGACCCTTTGCTGCAGCCAAATGTATAAGACTCAATTTCTTTTCTCCCAACTTACACAAGTCTCCGGCTAAAGCAGTATAATTAATACTTTTAGATTGATATACAGTTTGGAGAATAAAAGCCGATGTCGTATCGTAATCAATAACTCCATAGCTATCAGTAACCACATTAGTGGTTGTGTTCTCAAATACGAATTGCAAAATTTGAATGGTAGAGCCGTTCATGTAATAAGATGGCAAAACGCTATTTTCTAGATACGGTGCTTTAGTCACTGATATAGATAATGGACTTAATCCAGACAGTGACGTCTTTGATGTGTTCATTCCTTTGTTTACTAGATATCGTGTTGCTAGGATATTTCCTCCCATAATTGCTCTATGTAGTAAATTATAGCCGTCAGAATCAAAACAAACGTCTAACTTTTGAGCAGGAAATTTTAACAGATATTTATCCAAGAACTCGATATTACAATATACCCAATGTGTATTTCTATCATTAAAGATAATTCTATGGAGAGGTTTAAAACCACCATTACAGTTCAATGCATTCTCTGTCGTTAAAATGAATTCTGCTATATTTGGACCTTCATATTCTGTAACAACGTTAAGTATGTCTGGATTAGTAAGTATTGAATGTTTGAAAGCATCGGTGGCATATGTTTTCAAAATCAAAATTGGGTATACTCTTGATTTACGAATAGCTGTTAATAACATATCAGTTATATTATATTCAGAAAATCCCCCATGATTGTTGAGGTATAAAGCAATTTCCCAGATAACCATTTCATGATCTGTAAGAATAAGGTCATATTTTGCTCCACAAAAGGTGTAGAACACATCTTTTATTTCGCAGCCAGATGGAATCCTTAAAACTTCAAATGTTTCATGCTTTGGCATAGAGTAAAAGGCTTCGTCCAACGGTGTTTTACCCATTTTGTCCTTCCTTTTCAAAAGTAAACCGAGATCTTTATCAGATAGCAGTTCAGCTGTATAACCAAATCCGTGATAGTTTCCACTTTTAGCAGCATAATGCAAGAAGTTTCTGCCTTCGTGATCTGTAAGATGGAAATTATGCTTAAAATCTAAACACACGACAAAAATGGACCATGTTGTTCCATCATTTCCCATCTTCCCTTGCCTTACACGGCCATCTTTATCTAATGGCATCAACATACTGTAATGTAAAATACTCCGACCAACTTTGTCAACAACGTCAGTGACGTTCAGCTTATATTTGTAGTCATTTCTACTATTTTGATACAATGATAAACCTTTACATATAGCTGCCGAGTGGAAAATGGTGGACATATTCAAAGTTCTTGTTGTAAAGTTTAATTTTAATTGATGTGCAGCCATTATGAAGAAATTTGTATTGTGACAAAATGCATAGTGTAGCGGGGTAGCGTTGTCTGTATCTTTAAGATCCCAGTCTGAAAATCCTGACTGATACATGAATAACAGCATGTCAAAATTGCCATGCATTGCTAATAAATGAACAACGCTTGCACCTGACGGACATCGTTCTGTTATCAACTCTGCCCTTTCCGAAATATCTAGTTTTGCCTGAAAATAAATGTTGGATATGTTGAAAGAGTGCTCACATTTAAGTGACATCATCGAATTTTTATAATGCAATAGCTTAAATATTTCCGTTTGATTATATCTTACAGCTGTCATTAATGGTGTTTTTCCGTCATAGGTTGTGCACCTCAGAGCATTGTCTTCCTCTTTCATAAGAATGTCAACTACATCGAGATGTCCTTTTCGAACGGCGGCATTTAATGCCGTTTCGCACGTTATTAAACGCCAGTCGTCATAGAAATAAGTCTTTATCGGAAAAGTTCCATATTCTGTTTTGATATTGTTTATTTTAGCTCTTTGTTGTTTCCTGTTTGATAATAAAGGAAGCCAGTAAATCGTGCCATTACAAGGTATACATTTTTACTTGCTTGATACAAAGAAATAATGTCAGCCAAGCTGCTATTCATTTTAAGAAACATATTCATAATTTCAAAATGGCCGTTTTCCACAGCAAGATGAAAAGCGTTCAGATGCATATCATTTTCAACGTATGCAAGACGCTTGTGTCTTTCCAACAACATTTTAACTACGCTTTGATGACCGTTTTGTGCCGCTATTTGCAAAATGTTATAACCACAAAAATAAACATATTTGCAAATCTCTACAATATCGTGTCCACTATAAAATGGGTCATGTGATTTCTGGAAACTATCCACATTATTTATACTTGTTTCCAATATGACTGTAAAATTTGGATTAGCTCCCCTGTCTAATAAACATCTAAGTGATTCTTCGTTGCCTTGTCTTGCTGCAGCAAAAGATAAAGAATGGCTGTTATTATCTACTTCATTCACTTCCTTTAAGTTTGTTAATGTTAACATCAACTCTGATGTATGGTAACTGTTATAATCTCTGACAACTTGAAATAGAAGCTTCAATTTTAACTGTCTGTTATTCTGTAGTAAACTTTTCACATACGCAAATAACATTGTTTCATAATCGGAGTTACCAGACATAGCCACATGATGTATAAGTTCCGCTATGTTGTCCTGTAGAGTTGTTGAAATATTTAAAGTTTTGAAAAGATAGTCAGCAAACAGTTTATGACCATTTTCCTTGTGAATAAAAAATTGCAAATGGTTTCGTGATTGGTCAGCAAGAAAATCGCTAATAGATTTATGTAAGAAAGATATCTTTCCATTCTCGTTTTTTATGAAGTGACCCAGTTCATTTCCAAGTATTTTCTCGAGTTTTCTCTTATTATCTTTTGTACTTATATTAGATATTGACATCAGTTGCTCCTCGTCTATGGGTTTTTGTAGTGCACACAAAACTTCAAAAACAGGTGTTAGTTCGTCAAATAATGTATTAGTTCCTTTAAAGATTCTTTCAAAATTAAACTGGTACAGCTCTTCTAAACTTTCTGGAATTTTGGTAAAATCACAATCTGTTGCTTTGAGACAGTATTGTAAATAATGCTTTACATGTTGAAAATTCCCACTTGAAACCCTTGTCAATGTATTTGCTTGATGGTCTGTAATTTGAGTGGTCTTTTTTATGTACTGTCTAATATCATTCATATTATTGTCACTTGATGCATTAAGATACCGTTTAGACATTTTGGGGAATTTCCAGTATATGAATTCTATATTTCTTGAAGTCAAAATAAATTTAACATTGGCAGGAAACTTATGCATTTGTGTGTACAGGAAGTCCAGAAGTGTATTGCTTCCGCCATCAACACTGCATTCATCCAGAGCATCAATAATGATAATGAATTGTTGCTGAGGCCATTTATTTCGCAAAGGGCTAAGAATTGCAAGTTCAAAACATGCTACCGGATCTTTTGTACATCGAAATCCTCCTGGGTCCAAAAAGTCGGAAACCATTTCATCAAGGAGTATAGCATTTCCCATTTCTGGATATTTATTTATAATTGCACTGGCCAAGTTACGTATAAAGGTGTCTGCATTGATTGTCATGACCATGTCATATCAACAAAAATGATAAGCTAAGATTTGTTTGCGTAAATCGTACCAAGTCGACGAGCTTTCAGCACAAATAAGATTGGATACAAAAGATGATTTTCCATACCCCATGTCTGCTGTAATAAGGACTCCACTACTAGATGCTTGTAATGTTTCTGTAATGACTTCTTGTAGCCATTTCCTTTCAATAAAACTTTCATTGTTTAATAATTCAACATATAAATCAAAGTCTAGTTCACTTCTCAATGGAGTAAGAAACCTCATGCTCAAGCATCCTACAAAATAGATTGATTGTTTGTTTAACGTAAAAAGATGAATATTTCAGCTATATTCATGACGAGAGTTTGCAAATTGTTGCTTAACGCCAAATGAGCATTTTTTTTCCCAGATATATCATGGCGAGAACAATAACTTGTATTACGTGACCTAAACTTAATGTTCCCTTCACAGTGCACTTCATACTAATTACACCCATACTTAGCGACAACCTGTCTTCTGTGACAATTTTTCGATGTTTCTTTGGGAGTTCACATATCACAGATTTCCCTATTTAGATTATTATATGTAAAGCATTCTATGTAGAAGAATTCATAAATTAGATTAACTGGTGTCTAATGCATTTTGTACTATATTTTGGCAAGTAAAATATGTTTAAACTTAACGGAATTCAAAATGTTAAAATATGTTGCTTCGACTTTAAATTTGGGGTTGCATTCGTTACGCTCTGGTGGCGATACTGACGCTGCATCAATAGGTATGGTAGACTGAACTCTGACTACAGCAAAAATTGTTATATTCGGTGATTTACCAATAAAATTGATGTCAAACGCTCGCTTTTTACATATTAGATATACCTGGATATAGTCATAAGTACACAAGAATTATAAATTTCGATGTAAATTATAATATATTTAAACCGGGAAATTGTAAAACAATTATTTTGTCATTGATTAAATGCGGTTGTACATAAAAATAAAAATACCAAAAAGTTATTTGATATATGTTTATATGTACCATCACAGTTTTGTATCGTTTCTGAAGTCTATGACGCTTACAGATATGAAAAACCTGAAAATGTGTATACAAATGTATTTTATTTCGCCATTAAGCAAATTACCGTGTGATGATCACTTCAATTGAGATGTCCTGCTTACTTTATAGAAGAGTCAGAACATTAAGAAATGTTGTTTCCAGGAATATTTAAACTGTATGGGCTAGTGATACAACTCGCAGCACATAGTAACAGGAATATTACAATGCACAACCGAGTACCGAAGGAAAGAGGGTAGGTGAGTGGGTCGCAACCATTGAGTAACGAAGATGAGCATTCCCTTGTATTAATCGTCTTTATCCTGCAATTGTGTGATTTTCAGTACTAATAAAGGGGGTCAAATAAACTGCAGTGTTATTTAATCATGGACCTAACAAAGCATTTCTGGTATCTGATTCATGTAGAGCGACAGTGAAACAAAATGGCAACGGTATAAGCTCTAACGTCACATATGATTCCACTGAAACGATTAGAAAGACACTTGTTTCAGCTAATTGCAAACAATTTGGCAGTTGTTTTTGACTTTTGATATTGCAGGATAAACACAATATACGTACATTGTCGGAAAATATATAATTTATTTCTACGAGCTATAGAAACAGGTAAAAAAGCGAGCTTTTGTTTTCTAGCCTGTTCTGCAGCTAGTGTATTTATAATCCTAAAGTCATGGTAAAAAAAAACGTACATATACACAATGAAAATTTCTGTAAAAATAAAACTGACCACCTACCTTCAGAAAACTTGTTTTTGTGAAAGTTGTATTAATTGACCAAATATCATGCAGATAACTAAAATCACTAAAGGAGAAGTATTACATGTGAAGATAGTTTTCATTATAGGGATAAACTTGGATCTCTCGTTCCTTTTTATCACCACTGCATTGCTTATGAGTTCATCAATCCTCTCTAGGATACTAGTATTGTTGTCAACGGGTATTAATGTTTCACCTGGTGACTGACATTGTGTTGTTGGTACAAAACTATTCCTAATTAATACAAGTGCCTGTTCAGATGTTGAGTGTTGCAATATACGAGTTGGGATTCCATCACTTGACCTCAGTTCTTCTAAGAGGCCAAGTGCAATTTTTGCACTCTGTTTACATAGTATTTCTGGTACTTTTAAAAGTTTTATCATGCTATTTAAGCAATTTTCTTTTTCAATACGATGCAACGTAGCTTTGCAATTATGAGCATAACACTGATTTCGAGTCCTTTGTACATCGGCAATAATGTTAGTGTCTATTGTAAATGATGTCATATTAATAAATAAAGACATTATTGCACTAATATCCTGAAATATCCCTTGTCCGACTGAATGTGGGTCCCTAACGAAAACTGTTGCCATAGATTCATAGGAGTATACCGTTTGGTGTACAAAATCTACAATATCTATTGTTTCCCATTTTATTCTGCCCCACTGGTTTTTGTGTCGACATAGCTTGTGTAGCTGTTCTTCCCATGATCGACATATATTGCACCATCGATTGAAAGCACGGCCATATTGACGACTACAGTTTTTTGTACACACACCAACTGCGATTTTCGTAAGTATATTGTGTACCGTTGCCATTGAATCAACAATGACATCTCGTAATCCCTCTACAGTAAAACGTAGCCCGAGAGCTACTGACACAAAATTATTTAGAATTTCGGGGTCAACTGTTTCAATATGATCGGCCATTTTTTTATTCTGATATTTATACTTCCTTGTTGTTGTTGACAACGAGTTCAATTGATTCTATTTTTAATTTCAAATTCTACACAATCATTTCTTGTGTTTAAAGCTTTACATGATCAATGTGTTGAATTAAAAAAACATTTTATCTTCTACAAAGTTTCCTCGGAGTGTGTATGGGGGGGAGCTAGTCCGAGATTCCTCTGCCGTCAGACGGCTTTTTGTTCGACTTGCTGGAGCCGTGGGACGTCAGAGCGCTCTCCATAAGGAAAACAGTGGATTTGCCGCTCCAACTCCGGGTCGGCATATTTCCACGTTTGTTTCTATTCATTCATGACCATCTTACCCTCAGAAAGTGGTGTTACACTCGATTACTGCACGATTTTCCCTTACACCCTTACACCCTCTCATTTCGCCATTTTCTAAAACCTTTCCAATGTAGTAGATTTTATCATAGGCTACTAGAAAATAATCGCTACATGTAATTTTTGCATTCTCTACAGATAAAAGAGTAACATTGTTATCATAAGAAAAGTTTGAAGATACCAAAGAGGTAATCAGAAACCCCCCAAAAAGGACAATGATCTACAAAACACTAGACAGAAAACTAAAGATTGAGCAACACGAACCCCACTAAAATCAAGGGCGAACTCAGGTGCTCCGGAAGGGTTAGCGGTTCCTGACATTCCGTATTGACTTGGTTTCAGTTTCACTTTCACTTTTCATTTTAATGTAATAAAACAATTACAGTCTTTTGTATCGGTCAATACGAGTTTTTATGGACCTTAGAAATCAATATTCACCTCAGCCTAAAGAATTCGGTGAATATCGTTTTTAAGGTCCATAAAAACTCGCATTGACCTTAACAAAAGACTATAATTGTATAATATCCACCGCCTAACCAGTCCGTAAATGTGTTATAATACCGAAACAATTTTTTGAAATTCCACATGAACCAAACCTGATATTATGTCAATTGCATCTGATTCAAGCCGGCCCAGTACTAAACTACAGTCGTACAGAAGATAACTTTCAACAGACTTTCTTTTGATATTTGCTTTATTTACCTTACAAACTTGATTGATTTGATTGTTGGAGTTTTAATGCCACTTTCTACACATTGTGTAGTCTCCCTTCAGACAGTTTTATTGGAGGAAACAGACTACCCATAGAAAACCATCCTTCGACGAGTTACGAGTAAACTTTCCCGCCGTTGTATGCAGTTGACATAAACTGTACAGCATGCATTTGCCGGTAAAACGCACGTGATTTTTTTGTCTTGCATCGCTAAAAATAGGAACCGGTCTGTCTCAAAAGTGATAAAAGGATATCTCACACGGTTAAAAATAGGAACTGTGCTGTCTCATTAGTGAGAAAGGGTTATCTCACGGGTGTTAACGGGTTCTCCCACGGTAGTGGATATTTCGAAAAAAAATATCCGAATAAAAAAATGTCACGTGGCGCTATCTAAACCAATCGTATTAATTTATAATATGTGAGGTATTATAATATATTTTAGGTAAGAATGAAGTATGAACATTTTTATGTGGAAAACAAAAATCCAATAAGAATATTCATATTATGTATTCATATTTCATGTGTGCTTATATACTTTTAAAATTTGATAATACATATTCATTATTATGTTTTCATATTTCATGTGTGCTTATATAGTTTTTTTTTTATATAGTTACTTTTATTTACCTGTGATTACCCTGATCATTCACCCTTAATGGGACCCCTTAATCCCTCTTAATTAGGAAGGACAGCATACTTTGATCTTGCAAAATGTTGGCATTGCGGGATACAGTCTTTGACTTTGCTCCTTATCGAAGAATCAAAAAATGCCAATTTAATTTTTGTCTGGTCTGGTTTGACGGGTGGTCGAAACCACGATTTACAGATAGGTGACAAAGGTATTCGCACGATTCCAAATTCCCCTATATATTTCATATAAAACTACATTTTTCAAATTTTCCTGAAGTCAATTCATGTCCGATTTTTACAATTGCTATATCAACAAAAGCAGAAAAGTAGGTAATTGATGAGGGTTTTTTTTCCAAATAATTCATTACTTCACACTTGGACGGACACAAATGATGTTTCCACTTTACACTTGGACACCAATTATATTTACATTTCATTGCTTTACACTTGGAGTACCTGGAGAAAAACCACCGACCTGCTGCAAGTCACTGACAAACTTTATCACATAATGTTGTATCGAGTACACCTCGCCATGAACGGGGTTCGACTCACAACTTTAGTGGTGACAGGAAAACTCATTAGTTCTTAGAATAATGCTTTTATTAATAGTTTCACAATTAATTTTCCACAATACAAAATGTTAAAATTTTGACCTCAAGCGCTGGGGCCTCTTTGACCTTTGTTTGAACAAATCTAAATCTAAATATCAAAATGATGCTGCAAAGCAAATATTGTAACATTTTCATAGCTAGTTCGTGAGACGAGTCTTTTTTTTATATAGATTTATTGAATTTCCCTCTTTTATGCCACCTATTAAGCCCCTCTCAATGGAGGATCAACCTCGTCTACACGAATGTGAATCTACTCTTCCAATGGACCATCCTTGTCTGATTTAATTCCACTTAGTTAAGTTATTTGCATAAGATTAAAATATGAAATGCTTACTGATGGACGACAGACGCCAAATGATGGCAGAAGATGTCTTTAGGCCAGGTAAGCTAAAAATGAAACAAATACAAAATAACCTTACTAAATTTCTGATGCCACAACAATAAAAAAAATACGAACTTAGTAGCAACTGTTTTATTAGAAATGCAAAGTTGGTAAAGCATATAGAAAAAATGTCCTTCATTCAAAAAGATAATATAAATTCAAGTTATGTTTAAAACACAAATCATACAAAGCACAATTTGATACATGTATATGTTATACATGAAGAAAAAAAAACTTTCATAATTGCATGCAATTGTTATTTTTAAAATTTTTCATCATATGCTCTAGACTGAGATTTGATATAAAAATATGTTATACATGAAGCATAAAACTTTCATAATTGCAAACAATTATTTATTTAAAAATTTTTCGAATCATCTATAAATTCTAGGCTAAGATTTAATATAAAAATGAACAACAGTCCCTATTTCTTTTTGGAAATATAAATTAAGAGTTGTATCGAAAATAGAATTTGATAACATATACAATTGTTGATATAGCGAGGGTTGACAAACTGGTTTTAAAAAGGTCCAAAAGTATTGTCATTTCAGTCATACTTTTCGTTATATATCCGAATCTTCGTCATCATTGCACGTAAACAAGAGACCAGGTATCTGACCAATCTTCGTATCTTTCCCATTTCTACTGTACTTTGACTTGCTGAAGGAAAATCTTACAACACCACAATTAACGGAAGTTGTGCCACCTTTACCTTGGTAGGTATCAAGTCATTTGTAAGTTTCACAACCACTGTATGTTTCTTGCTGTTTGTAATATTGACCGGATGTTCTAATAGCACCGGATATGTATGCTGGGATTCACTTGTTTTAAGTCTCGTGCGTCTCGTTGCTACCTCGTGGTCAGCAATGTTATATAATGAGCATGTGATATCGTAAACGCCTTCGCCTATGTATGAACCGTACACCAGAACACCGTGCAAAGTAATAGGATGATTAGTTGTGAACGCGATGGCGTCTGGTTCACCCCCACAGTACCAAGATCCATCTTCATAAACAGATTGGTAACGGATACAAGTTTGAATTGGGCGCGTATCTTCTGATTCCTTAGTATCAAATTCGTCCATCTTTTCACTTCGTTCTTGAGTAATAAATGTCGATGTTTTGCTTCCTTTACGATAATAAAATTTAAACAGTTCAACTTTTTCCTTATCTGACAAGATGTCCATTTCTGAAATAATGTCTGTATAATACTCTTTGCCCATCAGTGGAAATCGAATAAGATATAACAAATTACCAAGTTCAGCTCTCTGATTTTCGGCATTCACCTCTTTTCCTTTCTTTGAACATTTGTTTGATGCCCATTTGAGGACACTGGTTAGAATAGTCTGTTCATCAACTCGTAATAAATCATCTTGAAGAATAAGTTCTAAGCAATGTGGACTTAGTTCTAAAAAGTCTTCAGAGAGAAGGACGTCAGCTGCATGATTCCTAATATATGCCATGCATTTTACCTGTAAATCTTGTTCGTCAAAAATATAAGATTGTTCAAAAATGGTACAGATGTTATCTGCAGATCTATCTAGTTCTAAATATTTAACACAAACTTTGACGAGGGACTGAATAGAGTACTTTTTCGCGGCATACAACAACTGAAGTACTAAATCTGGCTTAATGTCGGTGTCTTCACAGTATAGGTACCTAGATGATAAAAAAAAACAATACAATTATTTTTCTGTTATACAAAGGACAGTCTAAATAAAGAGAGAATATGTTTGCCGGATCTTTTCCATTTTTAGCAGAAGACTATAAAATCGACAGTGGATCGCCGGATTTTTTCATTTTAGCCGGAAACTATAAAATCGGCAGTGGATCGTCGGATCTTTTCTTTTTTATGTGGATACTATAAAATTGGCAATGGATCGCCGGATAAAAATTTAAAAGAATTCCCATTAACATCTTGAATCAAATTATAGATTATCTCAACCATAGAATATGCAGTGATATATCCTTAAGTGTGGAATAGACCACTTTTATTCCCGTATATATGGCTCAGATAAGTAAATGATAAATATAGAATGATAGAAAGGGCTTTCTAAACGACAGAATAATTCGGCCTAGTCGTGGTCGTGATCGTATGGTAGTTGGATTTACTACCTGTGCAATAATTGCCTATCACCACTTTAAAGTTGTGAGTTCGAATCCCGCTCATGGCGAGGTGTACTCGATACAACTTTATGTGATAAAGTTTGTCAGTGACTTTCGACTAGTCGGACGTTTACTCCGGTTTCCTCCACCAATAAAGCTGACCGCCACGATGTAACTGAAATATTGTTGAAAGTGGTGTTAATCACCATAACCCTAACCCCTATAATATCAACGATTTGGAAAATTATGTTAAGAATTGAACAAACTCCCGCCGTTCACACCACGATATAGCTGAGATATTGTTAACTTTCTGTTTACATATTTATTTTCAATAGCAAGAAATCTTTATTATTTCATCTCTTTTCCCTTAATTCAACTTGTTCATGTCCATATTCATGCAATCTTCTTTCATGTGTAGACCCTAAATACTCTAATTATCCACCAGTATTTTGGATCGACACTGGTAAGTTGCTATTAATATAAGATTGTATGAGTATGAACACGAACAAGTTAAAGTAAAGAAAAGGAGATGAAATAATAAAGATTTTTTTAAAAACAATATGTAAACAGAAAGTTAAAAAAGGGGGGGTGTTCATTATGACCCAAGTTGCTTCGGTGTACTTCAACATTTCCTAGCAAAAAATGTTATAAAACAAATTGCAAAAAACAAAGATACTCACTGTAATAATATTCTAAAAACATTTGGTTCGATATCTGGCAATGCTATTTCCACACTTGTTTCTGCAAGAGGGCCATTGAACATCGCAAAGAAAACACAGCTCCGACCAATTAAAATATACTTGTGTGCTAAAATCTTCGTTCTCTCTTCACCAACCAAAAATGTGACATCACAACCAATATTGTTTTCTAGCATGTATCTGTTGCATTCAGTAAGAGATCTCGAGGACTGCCAGTCTTCTTCAGATGAAGCCATTTTTATATGAAATTTATAACTTAAAATTGTCCTTATCCTGCAAATACAGAAAAGTGTACATGTATGTGGACGCAAAATAAACATAGTGACATTCTTACATTTTTTTCCAAGCCTAAGATAATTGTTATATGTCTGTCAAGGTTGACACAAATATATATCAAGTTGTCGTTATTATCAAATCAAGCACAAATTATATCAATAAGATACCAGTAAATGTGTCTTGTAGTGGTGGACCGGAAAGTAGAAGGCAAGCTTTATGGATGGCATTGAAAGTGTGTGGGGAGGGGGGCTTTCGAGGTGGATCGAAAAATGAGGGACAAGCTTCAGTGTGTGAGAGCAATCTTGCAAAACCGACAAACTGAAGCTGCTAGAATCGTCACAGGTCTGACAACTTATGCAACTTTGTCTTCTTTATATGCAGAAACCGGGTGAGAGAAACTTAATACCAGACGCGAAAACAGAAAGTTGTCCGCACTTTTTTATAATATAGTAAAGGGTGATACCCCCGATTATTTAAGTGATTTGCTGCCACGGACTGTCAACCAGGCAAACAACTACAATTTACGAAATACAAATAATTTCACTATTCCCGGTCGGGTGTCGTCTAACCCTATATCAAAATTCATTTTATTCAGTCACTATTCGTCTCTGGAATAATTTACCCCAATATATCAGAGATTCACCTAGTAATTGCATATTAAAATCTAGATTAAAGACTTACAACAATCCAGTAGAACCTCCTAACAAGATTCACGTCTGGCAAGTATTCTACATACACGTTTAAGGCAAAACTGTAGTACTTTAAAAGGTGACCTTTTTAGATGTAATCCGATCGATTCTTGTTATTGTAACTGTCACAATTATGTGGAAAACAATGAACATTACTTCTTACACTGTAAATTCAGAGAAATGTAATGTTGAACAATATTAGAGAACTTAGGTTATAATATCCATTAACAATATATTGTATGGAATTTCAGATTTTGCATATGATGCCGCCAACTGCTCACTTTTTACAGCTGTTCACAGATATTTACTAGGCACTAAAAGATTTGTCTAATGTTTATGTACTCCTAACTCACCTGACGGCAACGCCTCGACATCAATCACAACATATCTTGCAGTATTATGTCATTTTTCTCAAATAATCATGAACGGAATAATGCTATGTTTTTGTAATATATACGGTCTACTTAATTATTTATATGTAACGGAGAAGACCTCATAAGTTTATAACTTGTGTCTGATCCATTGTCTGTATTTGTTTGACAATAAAATACGCCGCCATTATACATGGAGAGGAGGGGTCACCTCTGATATAGAGGTATATACAGACGCTGGAATGGAAGTGTCACAGGGGCGGATCCAGAGGGGGGCGCACCCGGCGCGCGCCTCCCCTAAAATTGGAAACAAAATTTCACACGAAATACCCCAACAATTTTCGCGCCTCCCTCCGCTCGGTGCAATTTTTTTAAGTGCGCCCCCCCCTAACTTGAAATCCTGGACCCGCCCCTGATAACCCTTGATTTTAACGATTAAGTAGTTTGGCACCACAAGAGACATATATATCTTTAACACCACCAAACACAATCTAATTAAAATTCGATCTTTAATTGCTCCCGGTTATGTCGCATATACTTTATGCGCGACATAACAGAACCGGTGTCGTAAAATATATATATACGTCTGAAAGTTAAACCAAACAGTGTTAGAATTAGATTTTAGAGCTGTCAAATTTTTGTTCTTCCCTCGACAGGATTGAACCCACACCATTGATACACTGCAGCACCATTCGCTTAGCCTTACGTCCAGCGCCCTAGACCACTCGACCACATCCACTCCCTATACATATATAAATACATCCTTGATGTAAATGAATGAATAGGAGTTTGCTAACCATTTCTGGGATAAATCTATCTAATTAAATAGATTTCCTCGCCTACATCCACCCCCTTTTTTTCGCTCAAAAATACTAATTACCAAGAATCTATCAAAACATGATAAAAGGGGAATAACTGGAATAGTATTTTTAATGTATTATTAAGGTAGCTAATTATATATATTTTCATGACTATCATTTGGAACACCTTTGTGGTTTACGAAAATCTATTTCCGAACGTCAAAAAGTAGCTAATAATTATGATAGCTAATAATTATAGGACACCGGAAGTTGGAGGTAGCTAATTTTCATGGGTAGCTAAAAATTTTACGACACCGGTTTATGATCGGAATCTATCGGAGGTTTTCATAATAATAAAAATGGCATCAGCATTGGAATCGTACGTGAATCGTATCCTTTTAGATTTCGATTTTTGACAACATTCCCCTTGCTAATATTCATCAACATGCAATTTAAGAACAAAAGACAATGTAGATCATATTGATATATTAATGAATATATAGTATTCTGTTCTGTTCTGTTCTTTTCTTTCTTCACCTCCAATTTTGAAGATCTGATATTGTCACTTAACTTATCCATATATCCAGCTTGATAAAACTATGTACACAACATACATCCGCTAATTATAATAGCACAATTCCATCACATTGAATTAAAATCTATAAAATCGGACTTAGTATCCTCCAGAGCACTTCTACTTCTACTTGATTACTGCCTAGGGCTATCGCATCACAGCCACAGGCAAGTGACATCAACAACATGGATAAAAGCACCAACGTGCATATATACAATTAAAAACAATAAAAACAGGAATCACTGTGTATGTCTAGGTTGTCAAACTCTGTAGACGAGAACCAAATTCGTCTACAGAGGTGACATGCACTAGGTGAGTTGGCAGAGCATTCCAGTCTTTGATAGTCCTAGGCAGGAAGCTGTTTTTGTACTGTTCGTAGTTAGCTCTGATTTCAATGAAAGCTTTGGAGTGAGATCTTGTACCACTGTATGTTGACTGGGTGACATAGTCCGGGATTTCAACTGGCGAATTTTGGTTTACTGCCTTATTAAAGACGATGAGTCTCTTGTTCTTTCTTCTAATCTGAAGGGGCTGCCAGTTCAAGTCGTTGAGCATAGATGTTACGCTGTCTTGGTAAGAATATTTTCCTGTTACAAAGCGTGTCCCTTTTCGCTGGACTTTTTCAAGACCTTGAATGTCTTGTTTATGGTATGGGTACCATACTGTTGAAGTGTACTCGAGATGTGGTAGTACTAATGAAGTAAATGCTCTCTTCTTAACATCTGGGTTACAACCATAAAGGTGTCTTCGAATCAGGTTGAGGATCTTCTGAGCTTTCCCAGTTGTAAGTCCAATGTGGTGTTTCTATGTTAAGTCTGATGTCAATTCTACTCCTAGGTACGGATGGTGTTGTACTCGTAGGAGGGTGTGATTGTCAATTTTATACTCTGTGTCTAAAAACTTGGTCTTCCTTGTAATCTTAAGGAGGTGGCATTTGGCTGCATTAAATGTAATCAGCCAAGTATGTGACCAATCTACCAGTGTGTTGAGATCTTGTTGTAGTGTTTATGGTCTTGTTTGGTGTCAATGGTCCTGTACAGTAGACAATCATCTGCAAAAAGCTTGATTTTGGTTTGTGGAGATATTTTATCTGCTATGTCATTTACGTAGAGCAGAAACATCAAAGGACCCAGTACCGTACCCTGGGGGATATATACAGTTGAGTTTAATAAGATATTGTCTCACTTTAAAAATAAAATGTCTCGTCTCCTAAATTCTAAAATGTCACATCTACTATATCATTTAAAAGTCCTTAATTCTAAAATCTAAAAACTCTTAATTTTTAAAATCTAAAATTATGTAATTATAAACCGGCTTTCTGTTTTTCACTCTGATAAGCATTTTATATCTTGATGTGTGCATGTTATATAGAACCTTCTACATTGAGATTCTAGTTGTGTCAACGGTTTTAATAATAACTTGTCTTTACTCACTGTCACAGGATTGTCATGATTCAGTAATACAGAACAGTCAAGGAGAATTTGTATCTTTAGATAGCTACATGTATCCAGATTATAATTTATAGAACGTTTTTCCAGTTATTTTATTGAACTCTATATCTATGTCATCTAATACACTGTACATGGGAAAAATGTTTCAAAACGCTTCTTCTCTGAAACCACTCGGATAATTGAAACCAAACTGCCTAGGAATGATCATTGGAAGATCCTCTACAAATTTTATGTTTTTTATGCCGATCGGAAATCCAAGATGGCCGCCACCGCAATACATAGATTAACATTGGACCCTATGGGAAAATGTTCAAATGCCTTCTTCTCAGAAACTACAAATATGATTAAAGCCAAACTGTACATGAATGTTCATTGGATGGTCCTCTACAATCTTAAGGTTTTTTGTTCCGATATGAAATTCAAAATGGCGGCTATGGCAGGACTTAGTTTAACATTGGACCCTATGGGAAAAATGTTTCAAAACGCTTCTTCTCTGAAACCACTTGGACAGTTGAAACCAAACTGCCCAGGAATGATCATTGGAAGGTCCTCTACAAATTTTCTGTTTTTTATGCTGGTCGGAAATCCAAGATGGCCGCCACCGCAGGACATAGATTAACATTGGACCCTATGGGAAAATATTCAAATGCCTTCTACTCAGAAACTACAAATATGATTAAAGCCAAACTGTACATGAATGTTCATTAGATGGTCCTCTACAAACTTTACGTTTTTTGTTCTGGTATGAAATTCAAAATGGTGGCTACGGCAGGACTTAGTTTAACATTGGACCCTATGGGAAAAATGTTTCAAAACGCTTCTTCTCTGAAACCACTTGGATAATTGAAACCAAACTGCCTAGGAATGATCATTGGAAGGTCCTCTACAAATTTTATGTTTTTTATGCCGATCGGAAATCCAAGATGGCCGCCACCGCAATACATAGATTAACATTGGACCCTATGGGAAAATGTTCAAATACCTTCTTCTCAGAAACTACAAATATGATTAAAGCCAAACTGTACATGAATGTTCATTGGATGGTCCTCTACAAACTTTACGTTTTTTGTTCCGATAAGAAATTCAAAATGGCGGCTACGGCAGGACTTAGTTTAACATTGGACCCTATGGGAAAAATGTTTCAAAACGCTTCTTCTCTGAAACCACTTGGATAATTGAAACCAAACTGCCCAGGAATGATCATTGGAAGGTCCTCTACAAAGTTTCTGTTTTTTTATGCCGATCGGAAATTCAAGATGGCCGCCACCGCAGGACATAGATTAACATTGGACCCTACGGGAAAATGTTCAAATGCCTTCTTCTCAGAAACTACAAATATGATTAAAGCCAAACTGTACACGAATATTAATTGGATGGTCCTCTACAAACAATACGTTTTTTGTTCCGATATGAAATTCAAAATGGCGGCTACGGCAGGACTTAGTTTAACATTGGACCCTATGGGAAAAATGTTTCAAAACGCTTCTTCTCTGAAACCACTTGGATAATTGAAACCAAACTGCCTAGGAATGATCATTGGAAGGTCCTCTACAAATTTTATGTTTTTTATGCCGATCGGAAATCCAAGATGGCCACCACCGCAATACATAGATTAACATTGGACCCTATGGGAAAATATTCAAATGCCTTCTACTCAGAAACTACAAATATGATTAAAGCCAAACTGTACATGAATGTTCATTAGATGGTCCTCTACAAACTTTACGTTTTTTGTTCTGGTATGAAATTCAAAATGGTGGCTACGGCAGGACTTAGTTTAACATTGGACCCTATGGGAAAAATGTTTCAAAACGCTTCTTCTCTGAAACCACTTGGATAATTGAAACCAAACTGCCCAGGAATGATCATTGGAAGGTCCTCTACAAAGTTTCTGTTTTTTTATGCCGATCGGAAATTCAAGATGGCCGCCACCGCAGGACATAGATTAACATTGGATCCTACGGGAAAATGTTCAAATGCCTTCTTCTCAGAAACTACAAATATGATTAAAGCCAAACTGTACACGAATATTAATTGGATGGTCCTCTACAAACAATACGTTTTTTGTTCCGATATGAAATTCAAAATGGCGGCTACGGCAGGACTTAGTTTAACATTGGACCCTATGGGAAAAATGTTTCAAAATGCTTCTTCTCTGAAACCACTTGGACAGTTGAAACCAAACTGCCCAGGAATGATCATTGGAAGGTCCTCTACAAATTTTTTGTTTTTTAAGTCGGTCGGAAATCCAAGATGGCCACCACCGCAGGACATAGATTAACATTGGACCCTATGGGAAAATGTTCAAATGCCTTCTTCTCAGAAACTACAAATATGATTAAAGCCAAACTGTACATGAATGTTCATTGGATGGTCCTCTACAAACTTTACGTTTTTTGTTCCGATATAAAATTCAAAATGGCGGCTACGGCAGGACTTAGTTTAACATTGGACCCTATGGGAAAAATGTTTCAAAATGCTTCTTCTCTGAAACCACTTGGACAGTTGAAACCAAACTGCCCAGGAATGATCATTGGAAGGTCCTCTACAAATTTTATGTTTTTTATGCCGGTCGGAAATCCAAGATGGCCACCACCGCAGGACATAGATTAACATTGGACCCTATGGGAAAATGTTCAAATGCCTTCTTCTCAGAAACTACAAATATGATTAAAGCCAAACTGTACATGAATGTTCATTGGATGGTCCTCTACAAACTTTACGTTTTTTGTTCCGATATGAAATTCAAAATGGCGACTACGGCAGGACTTAGTTTAACATTGGACCCTATGGGGGAAATGTTTCAAAACGCTTCTTCTCTGAAACCACTAGAACAGTTGAAACCAAACTGCCCAGGAATGATCATTGGAAGGTCCTCTACAAATTTTCTGTTTTTTATGGCGATCGGAAATCCAAGATGGCCGCCACCGCAATACATAGATTAACATTGGACCCTAGGGGAAAATGTTCAAATGCCTTCTTCTCAGAAACTACAAATATTATTAAAGCCAAACTGTACATGAATGTTCATTGGATGGTCCTCTACAAACGTTAGGTTTTTTGTTCCAATATGAAATTCAAAATGGCGGCTACGGCAGGACTTAGTTTAACATTGGACCCTATGGGGAAAATGTTTCAAAACGCTTCTTCTCTGAAACCACTTGGACAATTGAATCCAAACTGCCCAGGAATGATCATTGGAAGGTCCTCTACAAAGTTTCTTTTTTGTTATGCCGATCGAAAATTCAAGATGGCCACCACCGCAGGACATAGATTAACATTGGACCCTATGGGAAAATGTTCAAATGCCTTCTTCTCAGAAACTACAAATATGATTAAAGCCAAACTGTCCATATGTGTGTACATTGGATGGTCCTCTACAAACTTTACGTTTTTTGTTCCGATATGAAATTCAAAATGGCGGCTACGGCAGGACTTAGTTTAACATTGGACCCTATGGGAAAAATGTTTCAAAACGCTTCTTCTCTGAAACCACTTGGATAATTGAAACCAAACTGCCCAGGAATGATCATTGGAAGGTCCTCTACAAGGTGTGTGTTTTTTATGCCGATCGGAAATCCAAGATGGCCACCACCGCAGGACATAGATTAACATTGGACCCTATGGGAAAATGTTCAAATGCCTTCTTCTCAGAAACTACAAATATGATTAAAGCCAAACTGTACATGAATGTTCATTGAATGGTCCTCTACAAAATTTACGTTTTTTATTCTGATATGAAATTCAAAATGGCGGCTACGGCAGGACTTAGTTTAACATTGGACCCTATGGGAAAAATGTTTCAAAACGCTTCTTCTCTGAAACCACTTGGATAATTGAAACCAAACTGCCCAGGAATGATCATTGGAAGGTCCTCTACAAAGTTTCTGTTTTTTTATGCCGATCGGAAATCCAAGATGGCTGCCACCACAGGTCATAGTATTAACACAGAACCATATGGGGAAAATACAGAAATATATTCTTCTCTGAAGCTATTGCACTGATTGAACC
Organism: Bathymodiolus brooksi; assembly: GCA_963680875.1. Classification (NCBI taxonomy): domain Eukaryota; kingdom Metazoa; phylum Mollusca; class Bivalvia; order Mytilida; family Modiolidae; genus Bathymodiolus; species Bathymodiolus brooksi. The sequence goes on from OY804575.1 coordinate 65,687,039, forward strand.
TAAACTGTGCATCAATCATTGGAAGGTCCTTTACAAACTTTGTGTTTTTTATGTTGATCGTAATTCCAAGATGACTACCACTGCAGGACATAGTTTTTACATAGGACCAATTGGTTTTTTTTATTACCAGGTGAACGATACAGGCTCTTGAGAGCCTCTGGTTCTATCTTTAACTGTAAGTTGTCGTCTGGCTATTTTTTTCTCTGTTGAATCTTCCAAAAGAAGAAAAATGTTATACATGAATGTTAGTATTTTCAAATGAATTTGCCCTTCTATTGGAATTAAACCAGAAATGATGTATGGTACAGGGTCTGCTACATTTTGAGGTAGTGACAATATTTGTTTCAATAGTTTTTTAAAGAAGCAATATCTAACCTTGCACTGTTTTTCTTATCTGGAATCAGAACTTCTAAACCATAAGTTATTGTTGGAATAGCATATGTTTTTAATATATGGATAGATGTGCTAAGATCAAGACCATTGTTACCATGAAATCCTGCCGACATCAGACTGTACGCAGTGCGTTTTACTTTTTTGATATTTTCATCTACAGTATTCTTAGTTAATGGTTTCTTTATTTGTTTTAGAACATTGTATTCCTAAATGTGTTGCAGTTTCCACATTTGGTAAGATGGTATCTTTCAACTTCAGCTCTATTGGATTGTGTCTACTTTTCTTTTTGCTTTCCATTTGTATGACCATGCTCTTTTGAGGTTGGAGTTTATACTGTTCATTACAACTATAATTATATGCCATATTGAGCATGATTTGGGCTTCAGTTGGATCTGTGCAATTTAATGTGATATCGTCTGCACAAGCTGTTGCTCCACATTCTATGTATCCTATATTCATGTCTAATCTTGACTGTTGTAGTTGTTTTAACAATGGATCTATGTATATTTTGTAGAGGTCAGCACTTAGTATTCCACCTTGATGGACTCCTTGTAGTATATTAAAATTTTCGGATACTAATCCATTAAATTTTATATCTGATGAAGCGTTGGTATGTAAGCTCTTTATTAAGAGTCCAGTGTTTGTCTTGTATTCCTAAATGATATAATTTCTTTAGTAAATTTTTGTGTACTACAACGTCAAAAGCTGATTTAGCATCCAATAGAACTACAGTCAAAAGTTTTCCTATATCTAGAGCTTCTCACATGGCTTTTTCTAATATGAATGCAGCATTTAATGGGGCTGAGTTTTTGGTGAATCCCCTTTGTAGTGGACATTGTTGTTGATCCCATTTTGATCTCAGTCCATTCTTCATTATGGATTCTATAATTTTACAGACTACTGGAGTAACAGTGATACCTCGGTAATTTGTAACATGCAATTTGGAACCTTTATTTTGGAATATAGGTGTTAATAATCCTGTTTTTAGTAGATCAAGGATGTCCTTCTCTAGATATTGCAACAATGATTTTGTGTATAATATATAAAAGTTCATCCCCACCGTACAGTATGTTTTCTATTGTTAGTTCAAAGACATCTGCTGCTTTTCCTTTTTTCATAACTGATAATGCAGTATTAATTTCTTCATATGTTGGTTCAGGTATATCTTCTTGTGTGGCTAATTCTGTTATTATATCAATTTCATAATCAGTTAATGAGTTATAGCCAAAGATTTGTAATTGAAATCAGGATCAAATATAGGCAGTGCCAGATTTGAGAAATGTTTTCTAAAACCATTTATGATATCTTGCTTTCAACTCATTACTTCATTGTCAATATGCAGATCTTGTATACAACCAGGATTGACTGTCTTTGTCTGTTTATTAGCATATGGAAAATTTTACTATCTTTCGTTCTAATGTTCATTACCTTTTCCTTTAAACAAAGTTCTCGCATAGCTATTTCAGTGCGATATACTCTTCTAAATTGTTGTTTACATCTTTTTCTATGTTCTACTAGTGGATGATTTCCCTTTGGTTTCCCTGCATTACACTAGTTGATATTCGTATGTTTCATTTCTTTATATGCATTGGATATATCATTATTCCATACTTGCAGTTTTTCTAGTTTCTTCTTTTGTTTTTTTTGTGGTGTACATTTTTTTGCACAATCTCGTAAGATATTACTAATTTCTATGATCATATTTTCAATTCTGTAGTTGGATTCAAGTTTCTGTGCTTCTTCCATTACTTTCCTATTGGTAATTTCTTGATTTACCATTTTACTATAACATTCTTTGTCTACCTTTTCCCAGTTGATCTTAACTTTCCTATCCTTTGTATCTGTATCAATCCTTTGCTCACAGTCAGTATCGCAATTTATAGATATTGGGTAATGATCTGAAACATCTACTGCTAAGTCATCCATAATAAATTTTCTAGAGAAGGTTCTATTTGAAGATTTACTATATAGAAAATAGTCAATTTCACTACATGGTTGTCCAGCGGAATTTACGAAAGTATTGATTTAAACTTATTTTATTGTTCATAATAACAACAAATGGATCAGACACAAGTTTTACAACTTAGAAATGTCTTCTCCGCTAGTTACATCAATTTACATATAATCAGAACAGCATTAAATACATAATAATAAAATATTTGTTCAGAATATGAAGACGAAGAAAAAAAAAACAACATACAATAGTCTATAGAACGAAAAATGCAAATTTCAAAAGTCGATGAAACATACTGTGTGCTAAGGTGTATAATAAATGGCAAATCGAGCACACCTCAAAGACAATTCTTAAACATGTGGTGTATGTGTGTTGCATACTTGGATCGTATTACGATTAGACATAGTTTATATGTTGGGATTTGAATTGATTAGAGAGTGTGAGGCTGGAGTGTAATTTGTGTTCAGACCCATGTGGTTATTTTACAGAAAAAATAGCTTTTTTTGCCATATTTATAAAAAAATGTGACAATACAAAGAAATTGAATAGTAATAATAATAAACTGTAATATTAATATTACAATGTAGCATATATATTAGTCTAGTATAAAGTGGATATCATCATTTCATAGAATGTAGCTTGTTCTCACCATGATATAGCTTAAAAACTGTTCACTTCTCCATGTAGTTTTTAATCTGAAATAGACTGGTACCCCAGGGCTCACATTGGAGGGCGAAGAAGTCGCCTTGTGGCTGCTCACTTCGCTTTGTACTAGTGCCAATAGAGAAGTGGAAGTCGCCCTGTAATTTTACCAAGTCGCTTTGCTGGTTTTAATTGTTTTAACGGTAAAACATCGGTATATTTTTACTACAAAATTTTCGTTTTTCAAACCACCATTATAAAGGGACGTAATTGAAACAGTTACGATTATAAAAACTACTACGGATCCATACTCGGGGGAAAATAACGTTGATATTGTTTCATTTCGTTTATTTGGGGTTTGATGGCGGCTATCCAAAGGGATTGTTAACTTTGTGGATATGATTAGTTTCTTAATTAATATCAATCAGTGATTAAAGAGAAGCAATGTAAATAATATACACTCATTAAAATTTGATTAAATAATTAGCAATTTCACAGCTTGTGATAAAATTTATTATTCAATTTTATTTATTTATTATTTATTGGATAATAGTTGACTATCATATATGTGCATTTATCATCTGCAAGACAAAACAAAGAATCTGAAAAAGGTTTATTTAATACAAACAAACAAAAAACAAATACAAGGACATACAATGTATGTAAATCAGAGAGATGATATGCTAACAAAAACAAGGAATTAAACAACTACTGAATATACCTTAATGCATAACAAGTACATTATAACATACGAATGCCACGATAATGACCCGCGAATGTGAAAAGTGGTACAATTAGAAAAATATTTTGACTTCTCCATGTACTCTCACCACTTCTCCCTGTTGTCTCTCACTTCTCTTTTGTCAGCACCTGAAAGAGAAGTCACTTCTCCCTCTGATTTCAAAGTAGTGGGAGCCCTGTACCCTGCACATTTTTTTACAGCCAATAAAAATCATGTTCACGATAAGCCTACTAGACACTGGATAAATCTGATTAATATAATAGATCATTATTTTCAGGGTTGAAAGAGTTTTTTTTAAATTATAATACATTCCTTAACTTAACATCAGGTACAGTGTCTATAGTTACAGCTGATGGGAGAATTATTGTGGTAGGTTTTTGTGTAACCTGCTAAGCATTACCAAGATATGGATCACTTCGATATGTTCTCTGTCTTGCAGGATCAATTATTCCATTTGATAGCAACTCATCCCACAATACAGGATCGTCTTAATTTTGCATGTTATGATTGAGTGGTGTTTAATTCCAACTTTAGCAGTATTTCAGCTATATCCTGGCATGAACAAATTTAATTTATATTATATTCATCATTTACAAGAGCCTTAGAAATAAAACAACAATCGGTTATAAAATAAAAATTAAAACGATAAAACCATTTATTTAGAACATATGTTATCTAATTATATACATATATATATATAATTGATTTCTTTACAAATTTCAAAAGTGTGTTGCCTGCGACATTTGTAATGCATGCTAGGAATAATTCACATAATGTACCGTCCAGTTCTTGCATTGCTATAAGATGTATATATTCATTCATTTTGTAGAAAAGAAAATTTGGAATACATACACAGTCCTCACGATGAGCACCGGTCCTCCGACCCAAGACCAGTTCAACTTTGTTCGGACCAGTAAATTTTAAAGTTTTTTTTTAAGAATTTGAATCGGACCAGTAAATTCAAATTTTCATTTCAAGGATTGCATACACATATATACAAATCTGTACTATGTTAAGGAATATAAAAACACATTTAATTTAGTGTTTGTAAATGTATTTAGGCTAAGGCAATTCAATTTCTAGCTTTGAATTTTAAATGTCCGGCATTGCCAGGTTTTTAACTCTGGAACCATAGTACAATTTAGAAAAAAAAGTTGCAATTCTCACATTAATGGTGCCAATTTGAAATCTAAGAAGGCCACCAACAAAGGGCTCAGTTCAACATACTACCCTAGATGGGAAAAGGATTTTTAAAAACCATGATCAACTTAAATGTTATGTTTGCTTATTTATGCAGATCAGAAAATTAAAGAATAGACATTACTGCAGGAAAATATTTTTAAAAAAGGACCCAATGGAGAAATGTTAAAATCTCTTCTCAGAAACAACAAACCTGATTATACCCACAATGTATATTAATGATAATTGATCATGAATAGTGAATTAATAATTTATACACATAACTGGATGAATTTTTTTTTTATTATCAGAAGTTAAAATTGTAAACCAAGATTTCATTGCTGAAATTTTGTAAATAATTTTTTTTTCAGGGAACACTGAAAGGCTTTGATCAGACAATTAATTTGATCTTGGACGAGAGTCATGAGCGAGTATATAGTGCTACACAAGGTGTGGAACAAGTTATCCTGGGATTATACATAATCAGGGGAGATAATGTGTAAGTACAGAATTCTTAGGTTTTTTTTTTAATATACATGTATATTGTTTATTTTCATTGTAAGAAGAGTTTGAAGATACCAAAGGGGTAATCAGAATCCGTATATCGAAGAAGAACAGACAACACAATGGCCAAAAGATCATTTGAATCAGTAAATGTCAGACTAAGTATTCTGTTCAAAAAGAAAACCTCAGTTAAGACGATGAATAATAAAGGGAAGTACTGGTAACATGTGTCTGGAGGAATTCACATGATAAAAATATGCAACTTTATTATCTAAGAATATTTACTAGCCAACTAATATATATAAGATCTGGCAATAGAGAAATCACTATTTTCAAATAGCTGAAAGTTATCAAAACATTTGTTTTATTTAATTAGTTTTCAGTGAGTAAACCATTAAATCCGAATTATGTCATTAAGCTAATTATCTTTATTGATCCAAGCAAAACTGATACAGAAAAACCAGTCTAAACCAAACCACCGTGGGACCAATCTTTATGTTCGGTATAGACAGGTTTTCAGTTTATACAGGTAAAATTTCCCGGTAAATTTACAAAGATTTACTGCATTGGGACCTTTTTGCAGTTCAGTTTACACAGGATTCCAATTTGAGTTTATTCAAGGTTTGTTTTAAACAGATTTCACTGTACATGTGTTAACTATATTTATATACAATTTAATTTGTGTTTATCTTTCTTCACAGGGCTCTCATAGGAGAAATAGATGATGAAGCTGACTCTAGATTGGACTTTACAGATATCAAAGCAGAACCTCTGAACTCTGTGCTACATTAGTTTATATCATGATTCTACCACCCAATTCCATAGAAGTTCAATGAGAGCTTTGTAAGAAAACAGAGCCTAGGGACATGATTTCTGTTGAATTTAAAGACACTTGGGAGCCAAATACAAATTGTTGGTTTTTTTCATGATGTTTTTATATCTTTTACTACCAGTATCTCATCTATGAAAAACTTAGATTTAATAATATGAGCAATATTTTTGTTAAAAAAAAATCAGTTGAATATATTATTCACAACATATTCAAATTATAACCTCACCTAATCATTTTAAATATACTATATTTGAATATACCTGCAAGGAATTTGACTTCATATGGAATGAATATTTAGGTTTCCATCAGAGATTGTATTATAATAGAAATTGATATGTAGCTTCAGAGAGTCTTACAGATAAATTGTTTTAAAAAATATTGACATTGATTTCATTTAAATAGTTTGATTATTCCATTTAATTTGCAAGATTTTGTACTACATGTAATATAAATTGTCTCCCTTTGTGAAAAGATGGTGTTGATATACTGATATTGTATTGATATAGTTGGTTAACAGAATTATGATATTTGAAGATATAAGTTATCTCCCTTTATCAAGCTAGGGAAGGGGGATAGTTCATCTAAGATTTTGTATCACATGTAGTATAAATTGTATCCCTCTGTGGAAAGATGGTGTTGATATACCAATATTGTATTGATATAGGTGGTGAACAGAATTATGATATTTGAGGATATAAGTTATCTCCCTTTATCAAGCTAGGGAAGGGGATAATTCCTTTTCCATTAGTCCTAATATTTCCATACATCATAGTCTGATTTCAAGGAAATTGTTCTTTGTTACACAAGTAAAGACTGCATAGGATTTTGTAGTATTCACAGATGTCATTTATTCCACTCAGTATATACTTTTGGAACATTTTGGATTTGTTAAATAAGATTCCCCCTTGTAGCCATTTAAGTAATCTTTTGAATGAAACAAATCTGAAACATATTAAGCTTGACCCAGTTATTATTATTATTAATAATCAAATATGTCGGGATTCTCCCAATATTTTCATGTAATTATGTGGTTGTTTTATTTGAAAATTGAACAACCATTTACACCAAAATCCATTCCATGTATATTTTTAAAGAATGCAAGAGCCTTCTTGAGTCAGACTTTAGACAAAGTAATATTATTTTATATGCCTGTGAAGGGAGATACATTTTTTTAACTTGTCATTGTTAAAGAAAGCAATATTATTTTATTATCTCCCTTGTCTGTCTTTGTGAAGGGAGATAATTTTGCATTGTTTTTCATTATTTTTTTATATGAATATTTGCAAACATTAGACATTAATATGGTTGAATACTATTGCAAATTTGTCAACCCTTTATTCTAATGGAACTAGAAAACAAACATCTTGAGTATTGCTTAAATGTTGTTTGTGCAGAACTTTAGAAATCATCAATTATATTTTGTCCATTTCAGTTTAGAGCATTATCCAATTAAACTTCATGTAACATTCATTAAACATTGGAATTCATATTGATTAGAAATGGCGTTAAACACCATAACCCTAATACATACTACTATCATATATCAGAACATTTACACATGTAAGGCTTGTCTATCATTGAAAGAATGTTTTGCCATTGTTTTATCATGTTTTTATGATTTAATGTACAAATACAAAGAACATTAAACTATTTTATGTATATTTTATATATTTTTTATTGAACAAGGACTATGTTTATTTGTATGCATTCCCATACTAAGATATTGGACCATCGGTAACCCATAGCTGATCACGCTCTGATACTCTCCACTCATTATTCATGAGAAGTATTCATAGTCACATGATTATTCATCTCGAATTTGATTGGCTCTTATTAATTTGGAGAATTTATTATTTGCACGTATAATAAATTCTACTGGATAAGAAAATTATTTAAAACTACCTTATTTGAATAGCATGCGAAAAAAACCAGATTCATTTAAGAAAAAATTACTTTTGTGACCTACTGACCAATCGCAAATTTCACAAATTTGAGTAATGTTCTATTGCTTTAGCAACTTTTAAATGCCAGATTAATAACCACAAAACCCTGAAGCAAAAGTAGTTGTTTCAATTGTCCTATGAGTGATGAGTGGAGAGGGTCAAAGTGGGGTCAGTCGTGAGTTACCGATGGTGGGATGTGTGTTGTGCACATGGCATTTATTCAAACACATATCCTTTTTTTTTAAGGGAGTTTGGGTTTTCTGACTTCTACCATTTTTATTTAACAGGAAAGGATTTGGATGTAGATGAACATAGAAGAAAATCCATCCAAATTTTAGGACACAATCAAAAATGAAGGAAAGTAAAAACACTTGTATTGCTGTTTTCCATCTAGCAATAACTGTGATGGTGATCGTATGGTAGTTGAATTTACAAATACCTGTGCAATCAGTGCTTATCACCACTAACGTGGCGAGTTTGAGCCCCGCTTATGGCGAAATGTACTCTACAACATTATGTGACAAAGTTTTGTTAGTGACTTGCAGCAGGTCAGTGGTTTTCTCTGGGTACTCCTGTTTCCTCCACCAATAAAACTGACCATCACGATATAACTGAAGTATTGTTGAAAGTGGTGTTAAACACCATACTCTAACCTCTAACTCTTAATGATATGTATCGTAAAGTAATCTTATAGATCTTTGTTTATTTTGTATTTCAGTTTCCTTAATTTACTGTTTTCCATTCGGATAAGGCTAAAATAAAAATAATTAATTAGCTTCCTGTCACCCCATCTGACTCGTCATCATTGTGATGTGTACATTTAGATTTATGAAAGAACACTTCAAGGTCTGTCTACCTCGAGACAGAGATCCAAAGCTTAACATGGTCTACAATAATGAAAATTTAAGACAAAGTGATTTCCTTAAAATCAAGTAGTTGATATACAAGTATAAATGGCATAAATCATCATTTTGATGCAAGGGCACAACCCACTTAATTGTCCAGCATGTCCCAATGTGGCAGATAAGGAATGCCCTCTAGATGCAGGGTTGTTTGGTCATAATATGAAAGATTAACTTGGACCATTGAAGGTGCCGTTTGCCAAGTACCATTCCCCTGGCATGTTAAGGACCTTTATGTAGATTTTGAAGAATAGTAGGTACACTCCTCATCCACTTTGCAGTGGCATTCAAAAGTTATTTTAACTATTGTCGTCATTCTTCTCTCATTTTTAGCTCACCTGACTTTTTCAAAAATCTTCTCCTCTGAAAGTACTAGACCAATGGAAACCAAACTTGGTCTGAATCATCACTAGGGAATCTAGTTTCAAAATTGTGTCCGGTGATGCCGTGCACCAACCAACATGGCCGCTGTTACTAAAAATAGAACATATGGTAAAATTGCAGGTTTTGGGTAATAACTCAAAAACCGTTAATAATATCAAAAATCTGACATGGGGTAAAAATGATCAGCACATCAAGATCTACCTACCCTGCAATTTTGAAGTAAATCTGATTACCCATCTTGGAGTTATTGTCCTTTTTTCATCAAATTTGTAAAATTTTAATACTTTTCATCTTATATTTCAAAAACTATAAGATAGATGAAGGTTAACTTTAAATTGCAAAAATGTGCAGCATATCAAGATCTACCCACCCTGCAATTTTGAAGTAAATCCCATTACCCATTTTGGAGTTATTTCTCTTTTTTATCAAAATTTTAATACTTTTCGTCCTTTATTTCAAAAACTATAAGAGACAGATGGTAAGTTGAAACTGCAAACATGTTCAGCATGTCAAGATCTACCTACCCTGCAATTTTGAAGTAAATTTGATTATCCATCTTGGAGTTATTGCCCTTTTTTCATCAATTTTTAGCTCACCTGGCCTTTAGGCCATGTGAGCTATTGTCATCACTTTTCGTCCGTCGTCCGTCCGTCAACATTTCACATTTTAATCTTCTCCTCAGAAACCACTGGACCAATTGCAACCAAACTTTGGTGGAATGGCCCCCTTTCAAAATTGTGTCCGTTGATCCCGACTTCCAACCAAGATGGCCGCCAAGCTAAAAATAGAAAAAAGGGGGGATGAAATTTTAATTGTCCATTGCTGCTTTAGTGTAAGTCAAAATGAGCTCAAATTTTAACTGCAGCTACATTGCAAGGAGTAGTTTAACATATATTCCGGGTTTTTCTGTGAAATTTTTCTTTCAGCCGATATATACCGATTATGCAAATTAGGCATATTTTGATAAAAGATCACATTTAAATCTTCTCCTCTGAAACCGCTGAACCAAATTAAACCAAACCTGGCACGGATGGTCCCTGGGTGGGTCCCTTTCAAAATTGTATCCGACAGCCCCGCCCTCCATTCAAGATGGTCGCTGTTACTAAAAATAGAAATTTCTTCAAATGGCCAAAACTGCTCTATTTTAAGCCAGAATGTGCCCAAATTTGAACTGTATAAGCATAATGATGAGCTTTTTAACATGTATTACAGGATTTTTTATGAACTTTGAACTTTTGCCGATTTTGATCGATTATGCAAATTAGAAAAAAGGGGGGGGGATGAAATTAAAAAAAAATCTTCTCCTCTGAAACTACTGAGCCAATCTCAACCAAACTTTGCTGAAATGATTCTTGGATGTCCCCCTTCCAAAATTGTGTCCGGTGATCCCGACTTCCAACCAAGATGGCCGCCAAGCTCAAAATAGAAAAAAGGGGGATGAAATTTTAATTGTCCATTGCTGCTTCAGTGTAAGTCAAAATGAGTTGAAATTTTAACTGCAGCTACATGGCAGGAAGTAGTTTAGCATATTTCTGGGTTTTTCTGTGAAATTTTTCTTTCAGCCGATATATACCGATTATACAAATTAGGCATATTTTGATAAAAGATCGCATTTAAATCTTCTCCTCTGAAACCGCTGAACCAAATTAAACCAAACCTGGCAGGGATGGTCCCTTTCAAAATTGTGTCCAACAGCCCCGCCCTCCATTCAAGATGGCTGCTGTTACTAAAAATAGAAATTTCTTCAATTGTCCATTGCTGCTTTAGTATAAGTCAAAATGAGCTCAAATTTGAACTGCAGCTACATGGCAAGGAGTAGTTTAGCATATGTTCGGGGGTTTTTTTTGGAAATTTTTCTTTCAGCCGATTTATACCGATTATGCAAATTAGGCATATTTTGCTAAAAGATCACATTTAAATCTTCTCTGAAACCGCTGAACCAAATTTGTGTCTGGTGTTCCCGCCCTCTGACCACGATGGCTGCACAGCTGTACTTAGTTTAACATAGGACCCTATGGGAAATTCACATAAAAACCATCTTGTCTGGAACCAGTAGCTCAATTAAAACCAAACTTTGATGGAATAGTCATTGGATGGTCCTCTTCCAAAATGGTGTCCGGCAGTTGCGCTCTCCCGCCAAGATGGCCACCACAGTGCAGTTGCGTTGTTATTGAAAGCAGCTTTGATCCAGGTGAGCGATTACAGGCTCCTTGGAGCCTCTGGTTTTTTGAATTTTAATACTTTTCGTCTTGTATTTCAAAAACTATTTAGAGATAGATGTTAAGTTTAAATTGCAAAAATGTGCAGCATGTCAAGATCTACCTACCCTGCAATTTTGAAGTAAATCCCATTGCCCATTTTGACCGATTATGCAAATTAGAAAAAAGGGGGGATGAAATTAAAAAAAAATCTTCTCCTCTGAAACTACTGAGCCAATTTCAACCAAACTTTGCTGAAATGATCCTTAGGTGGTCCCCTTTCAAAATTGTGTCCGTCAGCTCCGTCCTGTATCCAAGATGGCCACCATTACTAAAAATAGAAATTTCTTCAAATGACCAAAACTGCTCTTTTTTAAGCCAGAAAGTGCCCAAATTTGAACTGTATAAGCATAATGATGAGCTTTTTAACAAATATTACGGGATTTTTTATGAACTTTGAACTTTTGCCGATTTTGACCGATTATGCAAATTAGAAAAAAGGGGGGATGAAATTTAAAAAAAATCTTCTCGGAAACTACTGAGCCAATATCAACCAAACTTTGCTGAAATGATTCTTTGATGGCCCCCTTCCAAAATTGTGTCCGTTGATCCCGACTTCCAACCAAGATGGCCGCCAAGCTAAAAATAGAAAAAAGGGGGGATGAAATTTTAATTGTCCATTGCTGCTTTAGTGTAAGTCAAAATGAGCTCAAATTTTAACTGCAGCTACATGGCAGGGAGTAGTTTAACATATATTCCGGGTTTTTCTGTGAAATTTTTCTTTCAGCCGATATATACCGATTATGCAAATTAGGCATATTTTGATAAAAGATCACATTTAAATCTTCTCCTCTGAAACCGCTGAACCAAATTAAACCAAACCTGGCACGGATGGTCCCTGGGTGGGTCCCTTTCAAAATTGTATCCGACAGCCCCGCCCTCCATTCAAGATGGCCGCTGTTACTAAAAATAGAAATTTCTTCAAATGGCCAAAACTGCTCTATTTTAAGCCAGAATGTGCCCAAATTTGAACTGTATAAGCATAATGATGAGCTTTTTAACATGTATTACAGGATTTTTTATGAACTTTGAACTTTTGCCGATTTTGATCGATTATGCAAATTAGAAAAAAGGGGGGGGGATGAAATTAAAAAAAAATCTTCTCCTCTGAAACTACTGAGCCAATCTCAACCAAACTTTGCTGAAATGATTCTTGGATGTCCCCCTTCCAAAATTGTGTCCGGTGATCCCGACTTCCAACCAAGATGGCCGCCAAGCTCAAAATAGAAAAAAGGGGGATGAAATTTTAATTGTCCATTGCTGCTTCAGTGTAAGTCAAAATGAGTTGAAATTTTAACAGCAGCTACATGGCAAGAAGTAGTTTAGCATATTTCTGGGTTTTTCTGTGAAATTTTTCTTTCAGCCGATATATACCGATTATACAAATTAGGCATATTTTGATAAAAGATCGCATTTAAATCTTCTCCTCTGAAACCGCTGAACCAAATTAAACCAAACCTGGCAGGGATGGTCCCTTTCAAAATTGTGTCCAACAGCCCCGCCCTCCATTCAAGATGGCTGCTGTTACTAAAAATAGAAATTTCTTCAATTGTCCATTGCTGCTTTAGTATAAGTCAAAATGAGCTCAAATTTGAACTGCAGCTACATGGCAAGGAGTAGTTTAGCATATGTTCGGGGGTTTTTTTTGGAAATTTTTCTTTCAGCCGATTTATACCGATTATGCAAATTAGGCATATTTTGCTAAAAGATCACATTTAAATCTTCTCTGAAACCGCTGAACCAAATTTGTGTCTGGTGTTCCCGCCCTCTGACCACGATGGCTGCACAGCTGTACTTAGTTTAACATAGGACCCTATGGGAAATTCACATAAAAACCATCTTGTCTGGAACCAGTAGCTCAATTAAAACCAAACTTTGATGGAATAGTCATTGGATGGTCCTCTTCCAAAATGGTGTCCGGCAGTTGCGCTCTCCCGCCAAGATGGCCACCACAGTGCAGTTGCGTTGTTATTGAAAGCAGCTTTGATCCAGGTGAGCGATTACAGGCTCCTTGGAGCCTCTGGTTTTTTGAATTTTAATACTTTTCGTCTTGTATTTCAAAAACTATTTAGAGATAGATGTTAAGTTTAAATTGCAAAAATGTGCAGCATGTCAAGATCTACCTACCCTGCAATTTTGAAGTAAATCCCATTGCCCATTTTGACCGATTATGCAAATTAGAAAAAAGGGGGGATGAAATTAAAAAAAAATCTTCTCCTCTGAAACTACTGAGCCAATTTCAACCAAACTTTGCTGAAATGATCCTTAGGTGGTCCCCTTTCAAAATTGTGTCCGTCAGCTCCGTCCTGTATCCAAGATGGCCACCATTACTAAAAATAGAAATTTCTTCAAATGACCAAAACTGCTCTTTTTTAAGCCAGAAAGTGCCCAAATTTGAACTGTATAAGCATAATGATGAGCTTTTTAACAAATATTACGGGATTTTTTATGAACTTTGAACTTTTGCCGATTTTGACCGATTATGCAAATTAGAAAAAAGGGGGGATGAAATTTAAAAAAAATCTTCTCGGAAACTACTGAGCCAATATCAACCAAACTTTGCTGAAATGATTCTTTGATGGCCCCCTTCCAAAATTGTGTCCGTTGATCCCGACTTCCAACCAAGATGGCCGCCAAGCTAAAAATAGAAAAAAGGGGGGATGAAATTTTAATTGTCCATTGCTGCTTTAGTGTAAGTCAAAATGAGCTCAAATTTTAACTGCAGCTACATGGCAGGGAGTAGTTTAACATATATTCCGGGTTTTTCTGTGAAATTTTTCTTTCAGCCGATATATACCGATTATGCAAATTAGGCATATTTTGATAAAAGATCACATTTAAATCTTCTCCTCTGAAACCGCTGAACCAAATTAAACCAAACCTGGCAGGGATGGTTCCTGGGTGGGTCCCTTTCAAAATTGTGTCCGACAGCCCCGCCCTCCATTCAAGATGGCCGCTGTTACTAAAAATAGAAATTTCTTCAAATGGCCAAAACTGCTCTATTTTAAACCAGAATGTGCCCAAATTTGAACTGTGTAAGCATAATGATGAGCATTTTAGCATATATTACAGGATATTTTATGAACTTTGAACTTTTGCCGAATTTGACCGATTATGCAAATTAGAAAAAAGGGGGGATGAAATATCAACCAAACTTTGCTGAAATGATTCTTGGGTGGTCCTCTTCCAAAATTGTGTCCGGCATTTCAGAACACCGACCAAGATGGCCGCCACAGCCAAACTTAATTTAACATAGGACCCTATGGGAAATTCCCATAAAAATCTTCTTGTCTGAAACCATTTGCTCAATAAGAACAAAATTTTGATGAAATAGTCATTGGATGGTTCTCTTCCAAAAATGTGTCCGGCGGTTCGGCCCTTCGATCAAGATGGCCCTCACAGCTGAACTTAGCTTAACATAGGACCCTATGGGAAATTCACATAAAAATCTTCTCCTCAGAAATCACTGGGCCAATTGCAATCAAACTTTTGTGGAATGATCCAAAATGGTGTCCTGTGATCCCGACTTCCAACCAAGATGGCCACCAAGCTAAAAATAGAAAAAAGGGGGGATGAAATTATTCCTCTTGAAATGCATTTTTTTGTTGACTCGCTGCTTTTGGTTACTCAAATAATCAAAGGGAAGCAACTCTATTACAAAATGTGAAGTAAGAAAAGCTAAATTTTGAGAATCATTGACATATATGTTTTTTTACAGCAATTTTGATAACTTACATTAAAGGGGGAACCCCTGCCCAAAATTTCTTGTAGAAGGGGTCTGCAATGACGAAGGCTACATTTGTTAATTTTTTTTAACCGAAGTTATCAAGTTTTATGGACTGATGTTATTATATACAGGCTCCTGGGAGCCTCTAGTTGTATATATTTTATATATGGTTGAACTTGTTTTCATCCTGAATAAGCATGAACTATTCACCCTGGACGTTCTGCAACCAACAATCAAGCATTTTGATACTCAGAGTCAAGCTGGCAAAGTTTTTATATAGGCTGTAGTAGAATAATATTCTCCATTATCAGGAATGGAAATGTAATTGTAATAAGTATAAAATATCCTTTTAATGAGTGATTGACTTGTTGTTTAACGCCAACTCAGCAATTATTCAGTTATATCATGGCGAGAACAAGTTAATTTTCAATGAGATGAAGAGGTCCGCTTTGTACTAGAACAACACGCTTAGTTGGATTTATATAGTGCTAACTCACTGAAACAACAGTCTGCTCACCCCACTCGGACACATTATTCAGATTCCGAGCCAACCTGTCTTTGTTCTTTCTCCTTAATGCTGTGTGCTTATAAGCAGAGTGCAACAAATACCAATTTTATTGTCTTGTCCCGATCAGGACTCAAACCTATGATCTACCGTGCTTTGAGATGAGCACACTAACCAGTGGCGGATTTAGAGGGGGCGTGCGGGGCGTGCGCCCCCCCCCCCCCCCCCCCCCCCTAAAATTCGCAAAGCAACGTTAATTAAGCAGTTCAATAAATAACTTTTTCATGAATGGTTAACTCGTGACCTGTAGTAAAATATTCTTACACATTGTAAATATACACGTTGGATGTGTTCGCTGATTCATATATGCATTCGCCGTCAGTAGTTCAAAGATTATTCCATTCTGATTGGTTCCGAGGTACCAGACATCAACTATTTTCTCACGCTAATTAAACATTATTTCTTCAGTCAATTTTACAACTACATGTACACGTGCTGTATAGAAATTATAAAATGGACGAAAATTCTAGGCCAAGAAAACAACCAAGATTGGATACATTTCTGATTCCCCGACGAGACGAGAAAAGTCAAAGGTAAACTAAAAAGTAAATTCAATCAATACTTCGAATATTAATTTAACAATTGATCTCATTTATAAAACATACAACGAAAACCTATAACGAGAGAATCAGATGATGAAACTGAGATAGTGTGGAGAAACTTGAGTGTCCCAAGAAAATGGTCACTTCTCTTTAAATAATGGTTCAAATAGTTCTATGAAAAAAAATATAACTTTGATTTGTATACAAATACCCGGAAATGTTGCCTTTTACTTTTCAAGTAAAGATCAGTAAAAATACGCGTTGGTATATTGTACATTAAAATACAAAAGTAACATATTAATAAAAAAAAATTAGCGGCAATTTATTTGTAACAATCTCTGCATCTGTCCGAGGTATCTGCACAAGAAAGTGTGAACAAATCCTTTGTCCGGGTACGTTTATATTATTTATATCTACCAATAGATGTCTGTACAATTTTTTTACACATTTTTAACAAAAAATTCTGACTACAATTTATTTGTAATAAATTAATATCTACAACTGCACATGAAAGTGTGAAAATAATCTCGACAAAATGGTTTATGCATATCTCACACCTGATTTCCGTAAGCATATTTCTCGAGAACTTTGATACATTTTTTTTGTTTGATCTTTTAGTGTAATGAGGTTTTTACGCCCGTTGCTCAAACACTTGATGTCCGTCCGTCTGTAAGATTTCTGCAATCTGCAACCCCCCTGACTGTAACCACGCAATTGATTGACGTTAAACTATATATTGTACTTGAAATACATTGTAGTTGTGCACAATGGTTTTTAGATTTTTCATTGAAGGCCGGGTGGAGGGGGTAGTAGGATGATTCTGCAACCCGCAACTCCTAAATAACCACTCAATGGATTGAAGTGAAACTTGAACTACAAATTTGACATACAATGTAGTTTGCTCACCACGGTTTTATTTTTAGAATTGGAGGTTAGGGGTAGGAGGGAGATTCTGTAATCTGCAGTTCCTCAATAATGCACTGAATGGTTTGAAGAGAAACTTGTACAATAGACATGACATACATTGTACTTGTGCACCGTGTTTTTTTAGGTCCTTCCACTGAATGGAGGAAATACGAGGGGCTGTGGGTATTAGTTAGCCCTACGCTCACTTAAATATGTGATAGGTTAGCATCATACTAAAAGTAATGATTTTTAATTAGAAAAACGAAACTTCGCAATTAGATTTATTCCGTAAAAGATAATCGGAAATTTCAAACGGGAGTTTTGTACAAAATTTGGGGACCTATCTTAATTTATGAAATTAATGCACCTAGTCCAAAGGATCATTCGACGTTTTTTCATCACCCTGCGTCCGACGTCACGGTTGTTCAAAAAAAAAGTTTTACTTCAGGTTCTTATAATCTGACAAAAACATACTGTTAACAATTATCCGACAAAATTAAGACTCAAAGTAAAGTTTTTTTGGTCTGATAAAAATGGTGTGGTTGGTTCAAATAAATGTCTGTAATTCCTCAAACCCCCAGAGCTTACGGGGGTGGGGGGTTCGTCCCCCTGGACCCCCTACTAGGGCTCTGCCCTGGACCCGCTGGGGACCTTAAGAGGTCCCAGATCCCTCTCCTACTCACGCCCCCCCCCCCCCCCCCCTAATCCCAAATCCTGGATCCGCCCCAGCTAACATTTTCACCACGTTGCGGTCAAAATATTCTTTTAAAATGGTGATTCAACGAAGTACAAAGAAAGCACTAGGGTCTTAGTGGTCTTGATTCTTAAGGGTCCAAAGCTTCACATACATGCTAGCAGGCTGTTGGAAACTTTAAACTAGAGGCTCACACTCGCCTTGTCATTCATGCAAAGTGTATCAGAAATATTTTAAGCACATTCATATGTGGTCCTATTTAAAACTTTAAATAAAAATGTGGCCCCTCAGTAAAAGGTATAACAAATCTGGTGGAATACTTCAATCAGGAATTTTTTCAGAGGAATCAAATCATGAAAATAAAGGGCTAACACACGTACAGGATTACACGATCAAAATAACCCTAACATGCACAGAAATAACCTCTAAATCAATGAAACGGATACAGCCACTTCCAGTTTGCGCTGGATTTTTCATATGCATTCGGAATTCTCTAGACCGGCCATGTGTAACAATGCCACATGAGCATCTCCTCTCAAATGTAAAGTAAACCTTTAAAATACAGATAATTGTTCCAATGCAGATTATAAAAATATGTTCAACTCCAAATTACTGACATTTGATTTGTAAAGCACCTTTTTTTTAAGGCACAGGCTACGAATACGACGGAAACGTATTCGTAGCCTGGGTTCTATAAGTACGACGGGCGGAAGTTGTGATTAAATGATCAACCGGTTTCCGGACATGGACACCTATTTTACAGAAATTAATCACGTATTGCTAGCATCTAGAAGCTACGAATACGACGGATTTCTCGATTTTCTTAATTCTATTGTTTTTATTTTATTGAATGAAAATTTATGAATTTTTTATATAATTTTCTGTTTCTAGTTTATTTGTATTCCAATAAAATCTGAGGCATTGAAAAACTAGTCTTACAATACACGATTAAGCCCATGGATTTCACTGGTATGAATACTTCTCAGAATACAACTCACACTTCCCAACACTAATTATTTTCAAAATGGACGACGATGGTAGTGCGCTCCGTGTTGGAGCAAAGTATAAATCTTTTACAGATTTAGAGTGTGCCCTAAAAAAAATTCCAGCAGGATAACTACGTCCAACTTTATAAGCGTAGCTCAAGAAAGCTTGGTACGGGGTCCAAATATAAAAACATGGAAGTTGCAGAAAGTGCAGCGGGTCTTTTAATTTATAAGGAGTTGGATTATTCCTGTATTCATGGAGGGACACATTTTAGTTCCATTTCCAACGGTCAACGCCCAAACACAAGGTAAAATCACATATAATATACCTTAAATAAGCAAATGATCATCACTTTGATTGCAGTTCTTCATATTGAATTCGCAGCGATGTCTTCAATCATGTTCTGTATAGCAGCAAATACATGTTTCTAAAATTTTTAAGTCGTTACGATACTATCGTAATCTTTATAGTATCACAGTAACTATGATAAATGTCTTAAAAACAATATATTTAAGAAAACAAAAATCCGTCGTATTCGTAGCCTCTAGATGCTAGCAATACGTGATTAATTTCCGTAAAATAGGTATCCATGTCCGGAAACCGGTTGATCATTTAGTCACAACTTCCGCCCGTCGTACTTGTAGAACCCAGGCTACGAATACGTTTCCGTCGTATTCGTAGCCTGTGCCTTTTTTAAAATTTTCTAAATCAATTTAAACCGGACCGGAAGTGGCTGTAGCCGTTTCATTGACTGAAATTTTTAATAAGCCACGTTCGCTGACCTTTCTTGTCCAATTCGTCTGAGGGGGGCCCGGTAGGTATATTCATAGCCAGAAATGATGGGTACTTTGCTCATTTGCATATCTAAGATGGCGACGTCGGGACGTCTGCAATTCTCATATGATCTATTTAGACGATATCATTCATAATTGCATGTGTGTCATTTTCTGAACTTGAAAATGATACATTGAATCAAGCTGAATTAAATGAAATAAAAATTAATGAAAACAATTAAATATTCGAGATTCCTGGACTTAATGAAAATCCGAGGCGACGAACCCTTTTTTGGCCTTAAGAGTCTATGTAAAAATGTCTGAAATACATGAAACTGGTGGTGTGCGACACAAAATTTAACAATGAATGACATTTGGCGACATATTTTCTGAAATTAATTTAGATTCCTCAATAATATATGTAATTATATTGACTAACCTTATATTTCTAGCTTCTAAACTCAGGGTTCCCACATTAAATATAATATGATCATTTTTGCATGATCGCGATATCAAAGACATGTCTAAAATCGTTACAAAACAAAAATATTTGAATTTTGACAGAAGAAAAACTTTGCGGAAATAAACAATAACTTGTAATTTTCGAATCATTGACGGACACATTGAATTTCCGTACTGTAGGCTATTTTTTGACAAATCTAATAAACGATCCATCAAGCTTGAAACTGCAGTCACGTGATCAAAATTTAATTTAAATATGAAGAATATTTATGAGGAAAGTACCATCCATTTCTGGATATGTTAAATGTGGCAGTCGAAAAGAGAAATATCTCGGGAGTGTAACGATATAATTGGGACAGCGAAAGGATCACAAATAAGCGATAAATATTGAGGCGAAGTGGGGAAGGGGAAAAGGGTAGAAGTTTACCTTGAAGTAAGGAAGAGGAGGGGCATATATTTTTTGAATGAAACAAGTGCCTGTGCCTGAGCGTATCTTTTCTACGATATCACATCCGATTTTCAATCAGGCTTCACGTGACCATCCAAAATACATTGGAACATAGGTGGCAGAACAGGAAGACCAGGACAAGAGGGGACAATAACTTTCTCCAATTCTTGAGGGGAGGCAAAAATACTGGTTTTGACCTTCCAGTAGTGAATTTTCCCTTTCTTGGTAGTAATATACCCGCGTCATCGGCGTATGGTGTCTACATTCAAAGTTGATCCGCTACGCTAGAGTTTGTGTCCAATACAGTGACTTCCTAGAGAGAGGACAACTGCGGTCAGAAAAGCTACTCAGGGATTAAGTCAAACCTAGGTTAGAGTCATCACTCCGTAGATCTATTATATAAATCATCTGTGCACAACTCTTTTGTCAGTTACTGTCTTTTGAACATGACTTGGAATTCTGCGTTTATAGCCCCAAATCAAAAAAATATCACAAGAAAATTTATAATAACTTCCAAACTATTTCCGAATATTATGAAAGTGGCTAATTGTCGAAATTATATCCTAAAACCCGGACTTAGCATTTTCCAAGTCAAGTTCTTGAAAACATCATATCTGCAGGTATTTGTGCACTGGGAAATCCTACTGAATAACTTGCATTGCCAACAGCGAAAGCAGGTTATCCCTAGCAAAATAAGCATATAATTCTTTAACACCTTAGCCGCTACTGCGTCCGTTTTCTGATGATCGACTATTCAATTTTGTTTTCTTTCAATATCTACTAGAATTAGTTGACATACTGATTAGCTTAACAGAATTGAAAAAAATGTTGCCTAGTAATTGCGGATCTGTATAAACATGCATAGGTCGTAATCTTATGTTTTAATATCACTTCCGTAACTTTCAAAGCAGCGCCTGGCAGGTTTCTTTATTTCTTTTTACTTAAGAGCCACACAATGTTAATCTATATACTGCTATACTAGTTCGAATTTAAAACAAGTTATTGACGATCACAAACCGCGATGGGAAAATAATTTACAGAGGTATAATTCCTCTTGCAGATGATCTATTATATGTCTGCCAACTTCATTTCGTTTCGTTTCGTTTCTTCATTTTTCGTTTCGTTTCGTTGTATTTCGTTCCGTTTCGTTTCATTTCGTTTCGTTTCGTTTCGTTTCTCAGTTTAGTAGTACCCCACCGAGGGAGAAATTTACTATCATCCTGAATTATGCAATCAGAATGAGTTCCGATCCTGGCATTAAAATCTCCACAAATCAAGAAATCACCATGTTTTTCCATATGTAGCCACAGGGGCTAGGTGCGTCCGAAAAAAAAAATAATAAAAAAAATACTATATAATACTACAAGGGGGCGAACTCACTTGCTTCCATTTTTTTAAGTCGTCGTGTTAAATTGATCGTAACTTCGGAACGCCTTAATATTTTCAAAAAATGTTTCCACCAGTCGAAAGTCAAGTAATTTTCCTTTCCAAAGAGACCCCAATTGTTAGTGTAGGCCTCCGAACTGCTGAGGTATCATACACGAACCAAAACAAAACGGCGTGAAAATCCGAAGTCGTACAAATGTTGGGTTGACCACTTCCCATCTGTGTACAGACTTTCCCATGCGTTAACGAGTCATTTTGACTAGCTAAATACTTTCATCCATTCAAATTATGATAAAATTTCTTACCTTACGCCAATTTATATGTCCTTTAAGTCTGTTTTTGAAAGAAATCCCATTTGCATCCTTGACAAACGCCATAGACGTGAAAATTGAGAGAGTTCTAACGGGCTTTTTGATTGGCTGAACAATCTCTTTCAAAAACAGACTTAAAGGACATATAAATTGGCGTAAGGTAAGAAATTTTATCATAATTTGAATGGATGAAAGTATTTAGCTAGTCAAAATGACTCGTTTACGCATGGGAAAGTCTGTACACAGATGGGAAGTGGTCAACCCAACGTTTGTACTTCGGATTTTCACGCAGTTTTGCTTTGGTTCGTGTAGTTCGGAGGCCTACACTAACAATTGGGGTCTCTTTGGAAAGGAAAATTACTTGACTTTCGACTGGTGGAAACATTTTTTGAAAATATTATGGCGTTCCGAAGTTACGATCAATTTAACACGACGACTTAAAAAAATGGAAGCAAGTGAGTTCGCCCCCTTGTAGTATTATATAGTATTTTTTTATTTTTATTTTTTTTTCGGACGCACCTAGCCCCTGTGTATGTAGCCATGTCCTTCTCTCATGATAGAATCTAAAATATCTATTTGTAACTTTTTTGTATAGCTGGATTCAACTGGTGGATAATAAGTGACACATATATAAAGGTCTTTTGGGAACCCAAAGTTGGACTTTTCAAGTTTTATCCATTGATAATCTGGATTGGTATTTTTCAGAATTTTTATACAATCTTTCAGATAAGGCTTACGCAGAATTGCCAATCCACCAAAAATCTATTATTAGCTTTCTCAACAGGTCTACATATGGGGTGATATAAAAATTGACCTATGTGCTTAATGCCAGAATCATAGCCAACATGTGTTTCTGCTAAAAAAACTAAATCATATTTTTCGATGTATAAGTGGTAGAAAGGTGATTGCAACGCATTCTACCGAAACATCGCAGTCTGTTATGCGTTTGAGTAGATGGGAAATCACTACACCGGGTGAAATAAAAAAAACACTCCTCTCCCCGACACTACAATATCCCATTCACACGTTGATGGTTGAGTAAGCTGACAGTTGAACAATTATGGTGTTAGATATTGAATTATTCCGTGCCGAAAAGGGCGGAGATCCCGCAAAGATTCGAGAAAACCAAGCGAAGAGATTTAAAGACGTAACATTGGTGGACAAAGTGGTAGAACATGATAAACTGTGGAGAAAAGGTACATCGTACCGGCAATGTTGCCGCACATCTTAAAGTTGGACCTATTTCTCTTTTTGAAAATGATTGTTTGGTCTATTTCTTTTTGTTCACATTGAAAACAAACATTAAATGTAACACGATATCATGGTTTATTTTTATAATTGTACAAAACATCATTTTCTGATCCAAAAAGGCAAAATGAGGATACTAGATTTAAGAGTGTAAACAAAGTTATGATGTAATCACTAGAAATGTAGTGTAAACAAAGTTATGATGCAATCACTATGAAACTGCCATCTTCATCATATGAATATAGATATTTTTGCACATTCTCATTTAAATTATGCCTTTTTTATCTCCTTTATGACCGGTAAAATAGAACACAGTCTAGCAAGGATGACATAATTAGCTACAATTTGCTCATGATTTGTAGATATTTGAAACTTGTCAAAAATCAGAGCCTAATTTTATATACATGTAGCAAATAGAACATTCACAAGTTACTCCACCATTAAAATTTTGAGCAGTTTATGGGAAAAATATGTTATTTTCATTAATCTTTACATGAAATGGGACCTAATTGCCCATCTTAAAGTGAAATAATTAACTAGTACTACTGTAAAACATAATATGAGACAGGCACAACTGTAATTAAGAGGGAGGCATTTTGAACACCTTTTCCATAGACGAAAACTTTATAAAAAAAAAAAAAAAAGGGGGGGGGGGGTGTTTCTGGTCACGAATCTCAGAAAATTAAAAAAAAATCCAAATCTCGATTCACGGAAATTACGACAAAGATTGAAGATTGGAAATTAAAATTTGCCATTTTTGAGAATTTCACAAATCACGGTGAATCAATAAGAGACATAAATCGAGGGTCACGAGAATAAAAAAAGTACGACGGCAGAGGAAACTTGGACTACCCCAATCACAGATCATGAAAAAAAATGCATGCGTGGCAGTGAAAATGGGAGTTAGGGTCAGACGAAATTGCAATGTTTTTAACCTTGCCATGGAAAATGTGTTAAAAGGCTTACCTGACAAAATCCAAGATCAGTTGTCCAGACATCATACACAAATGCACTTCAAATCAAATGAAATGTACACATTTTTGAATCACTTTTAAATTGCGAGATCGTGGAGATGATCGATAGGTTTCCTGTATACATAAAAACGATGCAGAGCTGTTCTTCAATGTTTGACACCAGCTTACAAAGTTTTCAGAGACAAGAAGTGCATGCAATTTCATGTTTCCTCTCCGAAGCAGACGAAATGCAATACATATGTGCACACTAGAAAATGACGTCATCCATGTACACTAAACGATCATTTCTCGCGATTTTGATATTATGATTTTCTTTTAAGTTTATTTCAATTGAGAAGAATTGAAATGGTTACAGATTTGCAAATTTCTTATTGAAATAATTTTTATTTTGTTTTTAAATACCACTTTGTTCTATAATTTCATGCTTCCGGTGAACAGATATTTGGCTATGAATACATTATTACCAAAAATCGTATAGCCTACCGTTAAAAGGGCGCCGCCCTTTATAATTTTGGAATCAAAGTCGGAAATGTGCAAAGGGTCTATTGAATTTAAAAAAAAAAATTACATACAGCTGTATATACATGTAGTTACATGTAGCATATGTTAGGGATAGGGGCATTAAACAGAATTGTTTGGCCTCTATAGAGCATGTATTAACTAGTTTTCATTATCTTTTTTTTTCAATTCAATTCAAAGTTTTGTTTAAAGTCGATGTAAATCATACATATAACACAATAATAATGAGCTTTTAAAATCGACTGTACTCCTATAGTATATAACAACACATACAATCATGCATACAAACATATTAAATAAAAACATACATCAATTTATGCAATTCAATATAGACACAAGATACAGAAGCAGATATCAACTGATCAAAAGCAAGCTAAAAATAAGAGGCTCATGCATTTAAGCAACAACAAAAAATAATAAAATAATTAAAATATTTAAAAAAGCGTGAAAATTTAGATATAAAAATTTAAAGGTCATCTGCATGCACTGCACTGGCATGAGCTGCCGTTCCATGTGTGAATTATATTTTTAAAATGTTCTAATGATGTTTTATGTCTGAAGTGATTAGGCAGCTCATTCCAGATTTGTGTAGCATTATACTGAAAAGAATTTAAACCATACCTTGTTGTGCGTACTCTGGGTAAAACTGCTTTATCTTGATGCCTAAAATTATATTTTTGCTCTTTAATTGAAATTAAATCATGAAGATAGCTTGGACTTTGTTTATGGATAATTTTGAATGTTTCAACTGCAATAGTTCTTAATCTTCGAATTTTTAAAGATTGCAATTTAGATTTTTTAAGTAAATTTTCATACATGATAGTCTTCATAAATGAAACGGAGAGCTCTTTCCTGGATTTTTTTAGTATTTTTTCCACTGCAAAAGTGCCATGTTACCGGACAGTAATTAAAGTTTGAAAGAATAAAGGAGTAGTAAAAAAAAAATGTAAATGGTAAGGCGTCCTAATCTGTTTAAATATTTACCTATTCGTTTAAGGATATTTAATTGTTGGGATGCTTTTTTACAAATTTTTGACATATGTTTATCAAAATTTAGCTGGGAATCAACGGTTACGCCTAAAAGTTTAACATTTTCTTCACAAGTAGTTTTATTTCCTTTCAAATTTAAATCAAAAGATAAATTGTGTCTATTTGTTTTAGGACCAATGGTAATAGCCTGAAATTTATCCAGATTAGCTTTCATTAAGTTTTTGGAAAACCAGTATATTAAGTTTATGCTATCATTTTCTAGAGTTTTAGCTACTGTATTTATAATAGTATCAGAATAAGAAAGGGTATTGTCATCTGCATAAATATAAATAGTAATATCTTGAACAAAGTGAAAAACGTCATTTATAAAAACATTAAATAGAACTGGCCCAAGGATTGAGCCCTGTGGAACCCCTTTGATTAATGTATCCCATTCACTGTAGTTATTACCAATTTTAATGCATTGTCTTCTATTTTCTAAATAGCTTTTTAACAATTTTAACGAATTTTCTAACAGACCAAAATCTTCCAATTTTAACATTAATAAATTGTGTGGGAGACAGTCAAATGCTTTTGATAGATCCATTAGAATTGCTGTAATGAATTTATTATCATCCAAAGCTTTCTTCCAATCTTCTGTTATTTTACATTGTGTAAGTAAGGCCGTCTCACACCCAAAACCTGATCTAAATGCTGAAAGCAGAGGATTGAAATGATTATTTGAAAATTCCAATTAGCTGGTCAAATATAACTATTAACTCTTTCATAAAATATAGAAGTCGTTGGGAAGACACTGACAGGGCGGTAATTACTTTTATCAAGACTATTATTCTTTTTTAAAAGGGGGATACATGTACCTGGGCAGCTTTTAATTTTTCAGGAAAGACTGATTAGTCAATTGATTTATTAATCAAAACTTTAATGGGATGTCACTATTTGTTATTACTGGTTGTGCAAATTTAAGGATTTTAGGAGAAATACCATCATACCCTGTAGCTTTTTTAATGTTCAATTTGTTTATTTGTTTAGTGACAAAATCTTCATTTATTGGTTTAAAGAATAACTGATCTTTATTTGTTCTGTTTGTTTCAATTTTATTTATACTAGGATGTGCTTTGTCTATTTTGATGTTCTTATCTCCTATATCTTTCGTTACATTCACAAAAAAGTTGTTAAATATTTCAATCACCTCCTTTGGATCATTTACAATCTTATCATTTTCACATAAAATTATGCTGTTATTTGATTTCATACCTTTATTTGATAAGAAGGGCTTAATGGTTGGATAGAAAGTGGATGATTTTTGACCACCTGCTGTTCCTTCAAAAAGTATGTTTTTATGGAAGTTTTTTTCAATTTTGTCACAAGGTTCCTTTGTTTTCTGTATGTTTCCCAATTTTTATCAGTTTTATGTTTAAGAAATTTATTATGGTACATCCTTTTCTTGTAGATTGCATTTTCTTAGATTTTGATTCATATAAAGTACAGGATATGCTACTGGCTTCCTCTTTTTTATTGGTATATGTTTATCAATTATTTCTATAGAAGATGTTTCAAACTTTGAGTATGTCCTATTTACATCTTTCATTGATTTTTGCCTTTTATGGTTATTTTTTACTTTTGCACCATTGAGACAGAAAGAGGTTATGTGTCAAACAAGGAGATTTGCATACAAAGTGTATGGGCTGGTAAAACTCTGAATTTGTGGGTGCCTATCTTAAAATTATATATTTCATAGTTTAGTATACTTACCTCAAGGGATGCAAATACGAATAATTCCTGGGCTTAGATGCATCAGTCAATTTCTTTGCCTGGCTGCTGAAATTCTTTGTTTTTGTGAAATTATCTTTTGAAAATAGCATTTAATTTAATTTGGGGTTTGTTTATTTATTACAGCAAGATTTCTTGCCGATTTACTGAATCAGAAAAAGAACATGTGTAGCAAAGTGATTGGAGAAAAGATGAAGGTATATATCTAACTATGTTGTATTAGATTTAATGTTGCTATATTTTATGTGTCTTCAATTCAATAAACAAAATAGTTACTGATATAGAGTGCAATATCAGGGTATACAGACTCACATGGCCCTCAGGTTGTGATACGGATCATTTTCACTGGTCCGTACCATGACCCTTGGTCAGTCTGTATATCCTGATATTGCCCTCCATATCAGTAACTATTATATAGACATGACCTTTTTCATATCAGCCCAGGTATCATCCCGAGACGCAGTGGAGGGTTGATATGGGTTGAGGGATGATATGGAAAAGGTCATGTATTAATCTTTTTATCATATACTTAAGCTTCCGACAAATTGTTTTATGAAACAAATAAACAAAATGAAATAATTAAATGACTTTATATGGAAGTTTCATTGTGTATTCAAAAGATGTATTTTCAGAACACTATTGTCGAACAAGAGCATCTCTATCCTCAATCAATATTAATGGCAACATTTCCTATGAAGGCATGTTGAAACATAGAATATAGATGTGATTCCTCAGCGTAGTTTTTTATTTACCGTGAATCGTGAAGAGGACATTGCTCGTGAATCGTTTTCATTCAAAATAATTTTACGTTCTCCGTGATAATCTTCTATCATCTCACGTTTCTATGATTTTTATTTAATGTGGACTTCTTGACGACAATGTTTCCCTCTCAACTCAATTTGTCATCCTTACTGCCATACTGATCACCTCCACCGATTCTTGTTGACACGATTAGTAGGGATGCAACAAGGGTACAAACATACTTTTAACAATTTACGTTGGGTTTCATATTTTTCAAGAAGTGTAATCATCATAATTTACTTCCCGTGAAATGTGATTAGTAAAAAGGGCAACAGGTCAAAATGCCCCCACTTTTTACCAAAACGCCCCTACTTTTTTTCCAAAATAAATTATTATAAAAGAAATATTTTATGTGATTCAAATGTTTATAAATGTCATCCCGCGATTCGTTTTTGTTCGAATATTTTGTTTTTGTTTTATTATATTTTTATTAATCTATTTATTAAAATTATAAATTTAATTAATGATGATTGCAGTAAATTAAATTTATATGTTTCATTAATTATTACAATAATTATATGCCTTTATCGGTGCCGATGGTCTTTGATGAGCTTAGTTACCATGTAAGAAAGTAAAAACACATACAAGCCAAGGTATTGTGAAAAACAAATGTACAAAGCCAACAAAAGAATTTTGAGAAGTTTAAGCTTTGATAACAGTGGCTTGATGTGGCCGTATGACTTAATATTTAGTGAATACTGCAAATTTTTTATATTTTGTTACGTAAATTAGGTCCTGTAAATTAGAATTCTTATATTTTTGGTTAACTTTATTGATGGATTTGAAGTTATTTAAATTTTACTAAATATTTATGGGTTGAAAAGTACACCTTTGGACCTCTTTTGTGTTATTTTGCATCCTATGTAACAATGCAACTATTCTCGTAGTCATTTCTGGTCTCTAGGAAGTTGGTATCCGTGAGAAAATTGTTATTCCATGCAGAAAAAAAGAAAAAGTAATCAATGGAGTAAACTAGTTGGTCTGCAGCAATTGTCGCGGTTCTGTGAGAATGAGTATATTTTATTGTCAAAAAAAAAAAAAAAAAAAAGACAAATGGATAAGACACAATTACCGGAGCGTATGTATACAAGTTCGTTGTCGTCTGATGTAAAATAAACATGTACATACAATATATTTTACTGGACAAATCTTGAATTACAAGATATCACACATGATATCATCGTTTGAGTAGTAGAAATTGTTTTTTATAAAACATGCCGTTTTGGCAATAAAAAAAGTGTTGGTAAAATAATTTTTATTCTGAAAGAATAGTGGGGGCGTTTTGGTAAAAAAAAACGGGCGTTTTTGTAGTGGGGGGCGTTTTGACATGTATTCGTAAAAAGTATTTTTCGTGAATAGTAATGAGACCCCTATCTCCCTATCATCTTTGTGAGTTAGTTTAAAATGTTTATAAACAGACGACGCCGGAAATACCGGGAGTAACTTGCACGAGACGCACTATTATGGATTTTTTGCACAAGACGTCTCCGATATGGGTTATCAGCCTGGGGGTGAAATTATGTCTAGTTTACTTCTGGTCGTTACACATATGCAAAAACAAGCATATTAATGCCAAGTATGTGATAAATAAATATTAACCAGTTTGTATTTTGGTAAAACACTATATTTACCCATCGTAAAATATGAATGATGCACACAGTCACTATTTACTAAAACCTACCTTACAATACCGTCAAGTATCGGAGAATGGAATATACGGTAGTCGACTTACAAAGCAGATAATATACTGATGGTAATTTAATAGCAAGGATAATGAGTAACCTGGAATGCATTAAAGTACAACAACAATGTAATTTGGAAAAAGAAGTTCAGCTGAGAATCAAACGTAAAAGACGATTGGTCGATAAGAGTTTACCAGGGTGCGAAATGGCCAATCACATAAAAAAACCAACCTAACAACGCACAAAATTTGTCTGGCCAGAACGGTCATATACAAGACGAAAAATAGAGGAACACATACCCTCAAACAAACCTCTGTAAAGGAAAATAACTAAAATTTATAGAATAACAACCATAATGGCATCCCCCACACACAACAGAGCTGCATTAAAAGAACTTGTCCTGGGTCCGTTCACAGGTTTTACATTATCAACAATGATAAAACAGCCATGAATACATCACTAGATAATGTTTATTGTTTGGCTAAGATAAAAATCGCTCAAATACATATGCCATAGTTTAAGTTACTCGAAATCGAAAAAGTCCTTCAACTGTTAGTAGTGTCCCAACATTAAAACAGCTTTATTTCAATATAGGCTTATATATATGCAAACCTGAAAGTGTCACCCAGGGTGGACCTCCCACATCACCCCCTGTAGCTACGTATACGCTAATGCCAAGGTCACAAATTAATGATATCTGATTGAGTTCTTCTGTTTCGAATCCAGTGTTGAGAGTGCAGATTTTCCAGTTACAAAGTAGGAACGTAAAGTTGAACGAAGCTGCAATCTTCTGTTACCAGCCTGACTTAGTATTGAATTAATCCATGCGCCCATTGGGCATATCATAATCATGTGGTAAATTAACATAGCATACTACATTTATATCAATGACATACATAGCATCATTGGCATAAAATACTAAAGTAGTACACTAGCTTCACAATGAAATCTTACTTTTATTAAATCAATATTGGGGACTACAAAATATTTTTTTTTTATTTAGAACAAAGAGCCGCAAGGTGATGATGCCACACTACCAGACGATATTGAGCTAACGATTGAAAATTTAATAGCTGACCAAGTCAAGGTATGTCACAGTATATGTAACACCAAGTCAAGGTATGTCACAGTATACGTAACACGAAGTCAAGGTATGTCACAGTATATGTAACACCAAGTCAAGGTATGTCACAGTATACGTAACACCAAGTCAAGGTATGTCACAGTATATGTAACACCAAGTCAAGGTACAATGTATGTCACAGTATACGTAACACCAAGTCAAGGTATGTCACAGTATACGTAACACCAAGTCAAGGTATGTCACAGTATATGTAACACCAAGTCAAGGTACAATGTATGTCACAAGTATACGTAACACCAAGTCAAGGTATGTCACAGTATACGTAACACCAAGTCAAGGTATGTCACAGTATATGTAACACCAAGTCAAGGTACAATGTATGTCACAGTATATGTAACACCAAGTCAAGGTATGTCACAGTATACGTAACACCAAGTCAAGGTACGTCACAGTATACATGACAAAGATTCCAAATAGTTATTACATGTAGTAAAATAAAAATGTAAATCATAAAATACTGTAGTCATGCTTCACAACAGAATAAACTCCATTTCTTTTAGGTAGAACTTTTTTCCCAATTTTTCAGCAACAATGTATGTCACAGTATACGTAACACCAAGTCAAGGTACAATGTATGTCACAGTATATGTAACACCAAGTCAAGGTATGTCACAGTATACGTAACACCAAGTCGAGGTATGTCACAGTATACGTAACACCAAGTCAAGGTACAATGTATGTCACAGTATATGTAACACCAAGTCAAGGTATGTCACAGTATACTTAACACCAAGTCAAGGTATGTCACAGTATATGTAACACCAAGTCAAGGTACAATGTATGTCAAGGTATGTCACAAGTATACGTAACACCAAGTCAAGGTACGTCACAGTATACATGACAAAGATTCCAAATAGTTATTACATGTAGTGAAATAAAAATGTAAATCATAAAATACTGTAGTCATGCTTCACAACAGAATAAACTCCATTTCTTTTAGGTAGAACTTTT
The DNA here is from genome assembly GCA_963680875.1 of Bathymodiolus brooksi. Lineage (NCBI taxonomy): Eukaryota > Metazoa > Mollusca > Bivalvia > Mytilida > Modiolidae > Bathymodiolus > Bathymodiolus brooksi. The sequence continues at coordinate 65,719,652 of OY804575.1, forward strand.
TTCCCAATTTTTCAGCAACAATGTATGTCACAGTATACGTAACACCAAGTCAAGGTACAATGTATGTCACAGTATATGTAACACCAAGTCAAGGTATGTCACAGTATACGTAACACCAAGTCAAGGTATGTCACAGTATACGTAACACCAAGTCAAGGTACAATGTATGTCACAGTATATGTAACACCAAGTCAAGGTATGTCACAGTATATGTAACACCAAGTCAAGGTATGTCACAGTATATGTAACACCAAGTCAAGGTATGTCACAGTATACGTAACACCAAGTCAAGGTATGTCACAGTATACGTAACACCAAGTCAAGGTACAATGTATGTCACAGTATATGTAACACCAAGTCAAGGTATGTCACAGTATACGTAACACCAAGTCGAGGTATGTCACAGTATACGTAACACCAAGTCAAGGTACAATGTATGTCACAGTATATGTAACACCAAGTCAAGGTATGTCACAGTATACTTAACACCAAGTCAAGGTATGTCACAGTATATGTAACACCAAGTCAAGGTACAATGTATGTCAAGGTATGTCACAAGTATACGTAACACCAAGTCAAGGTACGTCACAGTATACATGACAAAGATTCCAAATAGTTATTACATGTAGTGAAATAAAAATGTAAATCATAAAATACTGTAGTCATGCTTCACAACAGAATAAACTCCATTTCTTTTAGGTAGAACTTTTTTTCCCAATTTTTCAGCAAAATGATTCTTGTATTTGCCAGAGATGAAGTTTTTCTCTGATCAATGAATTTCCTCTTTTTTGAGTAAGATACATGTATTTGGAAATAAAAGGTGTCAAACTTGTCCAAATAGCAAGAAAATGAAGGTTTAGGGGCACCGTATAGGGGTTTTCTTTTGATTAGTGAACACTTTCATCTCTTGATTTGGATTCCAGACTGTGTTGCACCATTTTATGTATAGTAGACCACATGAAATAAAGAATTAATATGAATTACACACCTTAGTCTTTAATTCCAAAAAATATCACCTCATGGCTAAGCTGAGGTGTAGAATAGCACAAAGCTTCTGTGACTTACACCTGGTACAATCATCTCATATGTACAGGGCGGGTCTAGGACAAAAGCCCCCTGACAAAAAGCCCTGCAATAATGATGAAAAGTAAAAGTTAATGCTTTTTTGTTATACATTTTTTTATATTGATAGTGATATTAAATATATTAAAGTATATAAAGGAAAATTTTTAAAAATTAATTAAAAAAATGTAAAACTTATAGAAAAAAATTTTCTTCACATTTTGTTTATTATAATTAACATTTATATTTATGAAGTGTAAATTACAAAAGAAAAACTGATAATTTGTTTATAAATTAAAGTTATTTTTTGAATTATTCATAATTAAAGTCAATACATTTCATTTTTTTTCTGTGTCATTGTTCAACTGTTTGGATTTGTAAAATTTCCTTTGTGTTTTCTAACATGATTCAAGATTTTTTGTATACAGACACAAGGAATTAAAATACAGAGGTACAACAAATCTTGATGAACACAAAGAAAATTTTGCAATTTAAAAAAAAAAAAAGTATTAAAAAAAATTAATTAATTTTTAAAAATTGTTCCTTTATATTTTAATATATCTAATATCACCATCAATATGAAAAAAAATGTATAAAAAAACCACATTTTACTTTTCATCATTATTGGGAGACTTTTTGTCAGGGGGGCTTTTGTCCTGTTCAGGGCATCCAATTTTTGTGTGGGATAACTAAATGTTTGGAGAATGATATCGCTATTGCACATGAAGAACCCCTGTAGCAGCCCTTAACATCAAAAGCTCATTTCAAAGGACCATTGCTGGCTTTTTTATATCAGTATCCTCTTTTATCTACGACTATCAAAACTTGCATTTAATCGCATTGGTTGTGTAATAATTAGCATGCTCGTCTCGTGTGACAAACATTTGGTTTATAAATCTTGAGTTTGAGCCCTGGGTGGGTCAAACCAGAGGCAGAGACTATATAAAATTGGTAGTTCCTGCTTCTTCACTGTGCATGCAGCATTAAGGAGTAAGAGCAAAGACTGGTTGGCTTGGAATTGGGTTAATGTGTCTGAGTGGAGCTACTTGTTTATCTGTGAATTGTTACTTCAGTGAACTAGAACTATAAAAACCCAACTAAGTGTATTGGTCTAGTACAAAGGGGATCATCATCTTCTCATCGAATTGTAAGAAGAGTTTGAAGATACCAAAGGTGTAATCAGAATCTGTAAATCTAAGATACTAAAGGTGTAATCAGAATCCGTAAATCTAAGATACCAAAGGTGTAATCAGAATCCGTAAATCTAAGATACCAAAGGAGTAATCAGAATCCGTAAATCTAAGATACCAAAGGTGTAATCAGAATCCGTAAATCAAAGGACAAACAACACAATGGCCAAAAGAAAAAGGACAAACAATGATCTCACCATGATATAACCAAAAGAACTGTTCACTTGGTGTTAAACAACAATCGCCTCACTCACTCTGTCTGATTACATTGCCTATTTATTGACTTGGTGCTTGTGTAATTTTAACGTCATTGGGAATGAAATATCATTTTCTCTTTCTTTTTAGAAATTTACAGTTGTGCAGATAAAACAAATAAGAATAATTATAGATCAACTTATGAAGAAAAATGATGAAATTATGATTATGCATGAAAAAAAGAGAATCGAGTCACTACGGGAAATTGGCAATCATCTACATGAATCATGCATAGTCAGCAATGATGAGGTACATTGCTTAGATAATGTTTTAAATTATGGGTTATGATGTTTAACGCCACTTTCAACAATATTCAGTTGTTGTAGCAGTCACTTTTATTGGTGGAGGAAACCAGAGTACCCGGAGAAAACCACCGACCTGCTGCAAGTCACTAGCAAATTTTATCACATATTGTTGCCTTGAACAGGATTTGAACTCACAGTGTTAGTGGTGATAGGCACTGATTGCATAGGTAGGTGTAAATCCAACTACCATTTGACCACAACCAAGACAGGCCCGATTTAATAAGAGAAAATCTAAGTTTTCTTTTAATGTCTTTCTTGGGATAAAGTTGAAATGAATGACTTAAGTTTTGTTCCGTGGATGTATACATAATTAATTGCTATATTTGTTATGATTTGAATATCGGTACTGTCAGCAACGGTAGACATAAGAAACTACAATACCCTGGCTAGCTAGCCAAGGGTTATGGTACACCTACACTCCTCTTCATCCTTGACTGTATTAGCTGTAATTTTATTATTCCTATGCACTGCCATCTGCTGGATTTTGACAGTTACGTCCCTTGTTGTGATATCATTTTTAGTTCACCTGGACCAAAGGTCCAGGTGAACTATTGCCATCACTTGGCGTCCGTCGTCTGTCGTCTGTCGTCTGTCGTCTGTAAACTTTTCACATTTCAAGCTTCTTCTCCGAAACCACTTGGCCGATTGGAACCGAACTTAGCAGGAATGTTCCTTGGAAGGTCCTCTACAAAGTTACTGTTTTTCGTTCCAGTCGGATATTCAATATGGCTGCCAGGGCCAATAATATGCTCTGATTGGCTGAAATTTCAAAGATCTTCTTCTCCGAAACTAATGAACTGACTGAACCCAAACTGTAAAGGAATGATCATTGGAATGTCCTTTACCAAGTTACTGTTTTTTTTGCCGATCGGAAATCCAAGATGGCCGCCATCGCAGGACATAGATTAACATTGGACCCTATGGGAAAATGTTCAAATGCCTTCTTCTCAGAAACTACAAATATGATTAAAGCCAAACTGTACATGAATGTTCATTGGATGGTCCTCTACAATCTTAAGGTTTTTTGTTCCGATATGAAATTCAAAATGGCGGCTACGGCAGGACTTAGTTTAACATTGGACCCTATGGGAAAAATGTTTCAAAATGCTTCTTCTCTGAAACCACTTGGACAGTTGAAACCAAACTGCCCAGGAATGATCATTGGAAGGTCCTCTACAAATTTAATGTTTTTTATGCCGGTCGGAAATCCAAGATGGCCGCCACCGCAGGACATAGATTAACATTGGACCCTATGGGAAAATGTTCAAATGCCTTCTTCTCAGAAACTACAAATATGATTAAAGCCAAACTGTACATGAATGTTCATTGGATGGTCCTCTACAATCTTAAGGTTTTTTGTTCCGATATGAAATTCAAAATGGCGGCTACGGCAGGACTTAGTTTAACATTGGACCCTATGGGAAAAATGTTTCAAAATGCTTCTTCTCTGAAACCACTTAGACAGTTGAAACCAAACTGCCCAGGAATGATCATTGGAAGGTCCTCTACAAATTTTCTGTTTTTTATGCCGGTCGGAAATCCAAGATGGCCGCCACCACAGGACATAGATTAACATTGGACCCTATGGGAAAATGTTCAAATGCCTTCTTCTCAGAAACTACAAATATTATTAAAGCCAAACTGTACATGAATGTTCATTGGATGGTCCTCTACAATCTTAAGGTTTTTTGTTCCGATATGAAATTCAAAATGGCGGCTACGGCAGGACTTAGTTTAACATTGGACCCTATGGGAAAAATGTTTCAAAATGCTTCTTCTCTGAAACCACTTGGACAGTTGAAACCAAACTGCCCAGGAATGATCATTGGAAGGTCCTCTACAAATTTTCTGTTTTTTATGCCGGTCGGAAATCCAAGATGGCCGCCACCGCAGGACATAGATTAACATTGGACCCTATGGGAAAATGTTCAAATGCCTTCTTCTCAGAAACTACAAATATGATTAAAGCCAAACTGTACATGAATGTTCATTGGATGGTCCTCTACAATCTTAAGGTTTTTTGTTCCGATATGAAATTCAAAATGGCGGCTACGGCAGGACTTAGTTTAACATTGGACCCTATGGGAAAAATGTTTCAAAATGCTTCTTCTCTGAAACCACTTAGACAGTTGAAACCAAACTGCCCAGGAATGATCATTGGAAGGTCCTCTACAAATTTTCTGTTTTTTATGCCGGTCGGAAATCCAAGATGGCCGCCACCACAGGACATAGATTAACATTGGACCCTATGGGAAAATGTTCAAATGCCTTCTTCTCAGAAACTACAAATATTATTAAAGCCAAACTGTACATGAATGTTCATTGGATGGTCCTCTACAATCTTAAGGTTTTTTGTTCCGATATGAAATTCAAAATGGCGGCTACGGCAGGACTTAGTTTAACATTGGACCCTATGGGAAAAATGTTTCAAAATGCTTCTTCTCTGAAACCACTTGGACAGTTGAAACCAAACTGCCCAGGAATGATCATTGGAAGGTCCTCTACAAATTTTCTGTTTTTTATGCCGGTCGGAAATCCAAGATGGCCGCCACCGCAGGACATAGATTAACATTGGACCCTATGGGAAAATGTTCAAATGCCTTCTTCTCAGAAACTACAAATATGATTAAAGCCAAACTGTACATGAATGTTCATTGGATGGTCCTCTACAATCTTAAGGTTTTTTGTTCCGATATGAAATTCAAAATGGCGGCTACGGCAGAACTTAGTTTAACATTGGACCCTATGGGGGAAAAATGTTTCAAAATGCTTCTTCTCTGAAACCACTTGGACAGTTGAAACCAAACTGCCCAGGAATGATCATTGGAAGGTCCTCTACAAATTTTCCGTTTTTTATGCCGGTCAGAAATCCAAGATGGCCGCCACCGCAGGACATAGATTAACATTGGACCCTATGGGAAAATATTCAAATGCCTTCTACTCAGAAACTACAAATATGATTAAAGCCAAACTGTACATGAATGTTCATTAGATGGTCCTCTACAAACTTTACGTTTTTTGTTCTGGTATGAAATTCAAAATGGCGGCTACGGCAGGACTTAGTTTAACATTGGACCCTATGGGGAAAATGTTTCAAAATGCTTCTTCTCTGAAACCACTTGGACAGTTGAAACCAAACTGCCCAGGAATGATCATTGGAAGGTCCTCTACAAATTTAAGGTTTTTTATGCCGGTCGGAAATCCAAGATGGCCGCCACCGCAGGACATAGATTAACATTGGACCCTAAGGGAAAATATTCAAATGCCTTCTACTCAGAAACTACAAATATGATTAAAGCCAAACTGTACATGAATGTTCATTAGATGGTCCTCTACAAACTTTACGTTTTTTGTTCTGGTATGAAATTCAAAATGGCGGCTACGGCAGGACTTAGTTTAACATTGGACCCTATGGGAAAAATGTTTCAAAACGCTTCTTCTCTGAAACCACTTGGATAATTGAAACCAAACTGCCCAGGAATGATCATTGGAAGGTCCTCTACAAAGTTTCTGTTTTTTATGCCGATCGGAAATCCAAGATGGCCACCACCGCAATACATAGATTAACATTGGACCCTATGGGAAAATGTTCAAATGCCTTCTACTCAGAAACTACAAATATGATTAAAGCCAAACTGTACATGAATGTTCATTAGATGGTCCTCTACAATCTTTACGTTTTTTGTTCTGGTATGAAATTCAAAATGGCGGCTACGGCAGGACTTAGTTTAACATTGGACCCTATGGGAAAAATGTTTCAAAATGCTTCTTCTCTGAAACCACTTGGACAGTTGAAACTAAACTGCCCAGGAATGATCATTGGAAGGTCCTCTACAAATTATTTGTTTTTTATGCCGGTCGGAAATCCAAGATGGCTGCCACCGCAATACATAGATTAACATTGGACCCTATGGGAAAATATTCAAATGCCTTCTACTCAGAAACTACAAATATGATTAAAGCCAAACTGTACATGAATGTTCATTAGATGGTTCTCTACAAACTTTACGTTTTTTGTTCTGGTATGAAATTCAAAATGGCGGCTACGGCAGGACTTAGTTTAACATTGGACCCTATGGGAAAAATGTTTCAAAATGCTTCTTCTCTGAAACCACTTGGACAGTTGAAACCAAACTGCCCAGGAATGATCATTGGAAGGTCCTCTACAAAGTTTCTGTTTTTTATGCCGGTCGGAAATCCAAGATGGCCACCACCGCAGGACATAGATTAACATTGGACCCTATGGGAAAATGTTCAAATGCCTTCTTCTCAGAAACTACAAATATGATTAAAGCCAAACTGTACATGAATGTTCATTGGATGGTCCTCTACAAACTTTGCGTTTTTTGTTCCGATATAAAATTCAAAATGGCGGCTACGGCAGGACTTAGTTTAACATTGGACCCTATGGGATAAATGTTTCAAAACGCTTCTTCTCTGAAACCACTTGGATAATTGAAACCAAACTGCCCAGGAATGATCATTGGAAGGTCCTCTACAAGGTGTGTGTTTTTTATGCCGATCGGAAATCCAAGATGGCCACCACCGCAGGACATAGATTAACATTGGACCCTATGGGAAAATGTTCAAATGCCTTCTTCTCAGAAACTACAAATATGATTAAAGCCAAACTGTACAAGAATGTTCATTGGATGGTCCTCTACAAACTTTACGTTTTTTGTTCCGATATGAAATTCAAAATGGCGGCTACGGCAGTACTTAGTTTAACATTGGACCCTATGGGAAAAATGTTTCAAAATGCTTCTTCTCTGAAACCACTTGGACAGTTGAAACCAAACTGCCCAGGAATGATCATTGGAAGGTCCTCTACAAAGTTTCTGTTTTTTATGCCGGTCGGAAATCCAAGATGGCCACCACCGCAGGACATAGATTAACATTGGACCCTATGGGAAAATGTTCAAATGCCTTCTTCTCAGAAACTACAAATATGATTAAAGCCAAACTGTACATGAATGTTCATTGGATGGTCCTCTACAAACATTGCGTTTTTTGTTCCGATATAAAATTCAAAATGGCGGCTACGGCAGGACTTAGTTTAACATTGGACCCTATGGGAAAAATGTTTCAAAACGCTTCTTCTCTGAAACCACTTGGATAATTGAAACCAAACTGCCCAGGAATGATCATTGGAAGGTCCTCTACAAGGTGTGTGTTTTTTATGCCGATCGGAAATCCAAGATGGCCACCACCACAGGACATAGATTAACATTGGACCCTATGGGAAAATGTTCAAATGCCTTCTTCTCAGAAACTACAAATATGATTAAAGCCAAACTGTACATGAATGTTCATTGGATGGTCCTCTACAAACTTTACGTTTTTTGTTCCGATATGAAATTCAAAATGGCGGCTACGGCAGGACTTAGTTTAACATTGGACCCTATGGGGGAAATGTTTGAAAACGCTTCTTCTCTGAAACCACTAGAACAGTTGAAACCAAACTGCCCAGGAATGATCATTGGAAGGTCCTCTACAAAGTTTCTGTTTTTTTATGCCGATCGGAAATCCATAATGGCCACCACCGCAGGACATAGATTAACATTGGACCCTATGGGAAAATGTTCAAATGCCTTCTTCTCAGAAACTACAAATATGATTAAAGCCAAACTGTACATGAATGTTCATTGAATGGTCCTCTACAAAATATACGTTTTTCATTCTGATATGAAATTCAAAATGGCGGCTACGGCAGGACTTAGTTTAACATTGGACCCTATGGGAAAAATGTTTCAAAATGCTTCTTCTCTGAAACCACTTGGACAGTTGAAACCAAACTGCCCAGGAATGATCATTGGAAGGTCCTCTACAAATTTTCTGTTTTTTATGCCGGTCGGAAATCCAAGATGGCCGCCACCGCAGGACATAGATTAACATTGGACCCTATGGGAAAATGTTCAAATGCCTTCTTCTCAGAAACTACAAATATGATTAAAGCCAAACTGTACATGAATGTTCATTGGATGGTCCTCTACAATCTTAAGGTTTTTTGTTCCGATATGAAATTCAAAATGGCGGCTACGGCAGAACTTAGTTTAACATTGGACCCTATGGGAAAAATGTTTCAAAATGCTTCTTCTCTGAAACCACTTGGACAGTTGAAACCAAACTGCCCAGGAATGATCATTGGAAGGTCCTCTACAAATTTAAGGTTTTTTATGCCGGTCGGAAATCCAAGATGGCCGCCACCACAGGACATAGATTAACATTGGACCCTATGGGAAAATATTCAAATGCCTTCTACTCAGAAACTACAAATATGATTAAAGCCAAACTGTACATGAATGTTTATTAGATGGTCCTCTACAAACTTTACGTTTTTTGTTCTGGTATGAAATTCAAAATGGCGGCTACGGCAGGACTTAGTTTAACATTGGACCCTATGGGAAAAATGTTTCAAAACGCTTCTTCTCTGAAACCACTTGGATAATTGAAACCAAACTGCCCAGGAATGATCATTGGAAGGTCCTCTACAAATTTTATGTTTTTTATGCCGATCGGAAATCCAAGATGGCCACCACTGCAATACATAGATTAACATTGGACCCTATGGGAAAATGTTCAAATGCCTTCTACTCAGAAACTACAAATATGATTAAAGCCAAACTGTACATGAATGTTCATTAGATGGTCCTCTACAAACTTTACGTTTTTTGTTCTGGTATGAAATTCAAAATGGCGGCTACGGCAGGACTTAGTTTAACATTGGACCCTATGGGAAAAATGTTTCAAAATGCTTCTTCTCTGAAACCACTTGGACAGTTGAAACTAAACTGCCCAGGAATGATCATTGGAAGGTCCTCTACAAATTATTTGTTTTTTATGCCGGTCGGAAATCCAAGATGGCTGCCACCGCAATACATAGATTAACATTGGACCCTATGGGAAAATATTCAAATGCCTTCTTCTCAGAAACTACAAATATGATTAAAGCCAAACTGTACATGAATGTTCATTAGATGGTTCTCTACAAACTTTACGTTTTTTGTTCTGGTATGAAATTCAAAATGGCGGCTACGGCAGGACTTAGTTTAACATTGGACCCTATGGGAAAAATGTTTCAAAATGCTTCTTCTCTGAAACCACTTGGACAGTTGAAACCAAACTGCCCAGGAATGATCATTGGAAGGTCCTGTACAAAGTTTCTGTTTTTTATGCCGGTCGGAAATCCAAGATGGCCACCACCGCAATACATAGATTAACATTGGACCCTATGGGAAAATGTTCAAATGCCTTCTTCTCAGAAACTACAAATATGATTAAAGCCAAACTGTACATGAATGTTCATTGGATGGTCCTCTACAAACTTTGCGTTTTTTGTTCCGATATAAAATTCAAAATGGCGGCTACGGCAGGACTTAGTTTAACATTGGACCCTATGGGATAAATGTTTCAAAACGCTTCTTCTCTGAAACCACTTGGATAATTGAAACCAAACTGCCCAGGAATGATCATTGGAAGGTCCTCTACAAGGTGTGTGTTTTTTATGCCGATCGGAAATCCAAGATGGCCACCACCGCAGGACATAGATTAACATTGGACCCTATGGGAAAATGTTCAAATGCCTTCTTCTCAGAAACTACAAATATGATTAAAGCCAAACTGTACAAGAATGTTCATTGGATGGTCCTCTACAAACTTTACGTTTTTTGTTCCGATATGAAATTCAAAATGGCGGCTACGGCAGTACTTAGTTTAACATTGGACCCTATGGGAAAAATGTTTCAAAATGCTTCTTCTCTGAAACCACTTGGACAGTTGAAACCAAACTGCCCAGGAATGATCATTGGAAGGTCCTCTACAAAGTTTCTGTTTTTTATGCCGGTCGGAAATCCAAGATGGCCACCACCGCAGGACATAGATTAACATTGGACCCTATGGGAAAATGTTCAAATGCCTTCTTCTCAGAAACTACAAATATGATTAAAGCCAAACTGTACATGAATGTTCATTGGATGGTCCTCTACAAACTTTGCGTTTTTTGTTCCGATATAAAATTCAAAATGGCGGCTACGGCAGGACTTAGTTTAACATTGGACCCTATGGGGAAAATGTTTCAAAACGCTTCTTCTCTGAAACCACTTGGATAATTGAAACCAAACTGCCCAGGAATGATCATTGGAAGGTCCTCTACAAGGTGTGTGTTTTTTATGCCGATCGGAAATCCAAGATGGCCACCACCACAGGACATAGATTAACATTGGACCCTATGGGAAAATGTTCAAATGCCTTCTTCTCAGAAACTACAAATATGATTAAAGCCAAACTGTACATGAATGTTCATTGGATGGTCCTCTACAAACTTTACGTTTTTTGTTCCGATATGAAATTCAAAATGGCGGCTACGGCAGGACTTAGTTTAACATTGGACCCTATGGGGGAAATGTTTGAAAACGCTTCTTCTCTGAAACCACTAGAACAGTTGAAACCAAACTGCCCAGGAATGATCATTGGAAGGTCCTCTACAAAGTTTCTGTTTTTTTATGCCGATCGGAAATCCAAGATGGCCACCACCGCAGGACATAGATTAACATTGGACCCTATGGGAAAATGTTCAAATGCCTTCTTCTCAGAAACTACAAATATGATTAAAGCCAAACTGTACATGAATGTTCATTGAATGGTCCTCTACAAAATATACGTTTTTCATTCTGATATGAAATTCAAAATGGCGGCTACGGCAGGACTTAGTTTAACATTGGACCCTATGGGAAAAATGTTTCAAAATGCTTCTTCTCTGAAACCACTTGGACAGTTGAAACCAAACTGCCCAGGAATGATCATTGGAAGGTCCTGTTTTTTATGCCGATCGGAAATCCAAGATGGCTGCCACCACAGGTCATAGTATTAACACAGAACCATATGGGGAAAATACAGAAATATATTCTTCTCTGAAGCTATTGCACTGATTGAACCTAAACTGTGCATCAATCATTGGAAGGTCCTTTACAAACTTTGTGTTTTTTATGTTGATCGTAATTCCAAGATGACGCAGGACATAGTTTTTACATAGGACCAATTGAATTTTTTTATTACCAGGTGAACGATACAGGCTCTTGAGAGCCTCTGGTTAACCAATCAGGACAAGACAGGTATTCATTTCACCTCATGTCAAAACGTGTCCATTATATATTTACATTTTTTTTTCTTTCAAAACACATGTTTTTGTAACACACATTCTGATTGGGTGGAACCATTGCTAGCTGCATCCAGTTGTACCCTCGCCATGTAACCACAGAAGTCTGGCTAACATGCATGGCCAAGGATGAAAAGAAGTGGATGCTGATCATAACCCTTGGCTAGCAAGAGACAACGAGGGATCCACGGTAAAATGAAATTCTATAAATAACCATTATAATACAAAGAATAAAATTTAAGGAGCTGCTGTCAGAAAATTGTTGTTAATTAGTATACATAGCTATTTTTACTAATTTAAAAAAACTAATACGTTGAAGAAAAAAAACTAATTTTAGGATGAGAATGGAGTGGAAAGGACATTTGGAGATTGTAGCACAAAAAAGAAATATTCCCATGTGGACTTGGTTGTCATGGTAGATGGCCATGAGGGAGACCGAGGAGCAGTTACAGCTGGTGGTAGGGGATATTATTTGAAGGTATGCATATTCTTTCCATTCCTCGTACCAAACTGTCAGAAAATATTTAGTGATTGAAAGATTTTTGTTGACTTAACCATTTTGGTTACTCAAGGTTAAGATCAAATTATTTTTTGTACAAGTTGCACAAGTAATTCTTAGTGACGGCCCAAGTACAACCCCAAATAGATAACAATGTAAAAATGGGATGAAAATACACATTTTACGAGAATAATGTTGAATCGTTATAATGTATATCCGAGCTGTAGAACTGACAGTAGCACTTTCATTTTACATCTTTGTCACATAAGCATCAAAGTAAATAGATTATCCAGAGTAAAATGTGAACATTTTGGCATTTTTTCACTACTTTTACAGTCCAAAGGAAAATAAATTCTCAATAAAAACAGTTCTTGAGGTAAGCGAAGTTCTTATATTCTGTTTACTGTATTTTTATACATTAAAATAGCTTTCAAAGGCATTATTACGGTTTTAGTATTTTTAGTATAAAGGGAAACATTTCCATCTGAGTGCAATTATGAATTGTCTAAGATATACCAGGGTAATAAATGTTAACTGCTTATAAATTGGAATTATAAATGCCCCCCCCCCCCCCCCCCCCACACACACACACACACACACAATATAATCATGATTACAGTAATTGTATTCGATATTTTAGGGGGCATTAGTGTTTTTAGAGCAGGCTCTAATCAACCTGTCAATGAAGATGTTATACAGTAAAGGATACACACCACTGTATACACCTTTCTTCATGAGGAAAGAAGTGATGCAGGAAGTAGCACAATTAGCACAGTTTGATGAAGAACTCTATAGGGTATAATCAATTTATAAGTAGTACAGTTTGATGAAGAACTCTAAGGTATAATCTATTTATAAATAGCACAGTTTGATGAAGAACTCTACAAGGTATAATCTATTTATAAATAGCACAGTTTGATGAAGAACTCTATAAGGTATAATATATTTATAAATAGCACAGTTTGATGAAGAACTCTATAAGGTATAATCAATTTATAAGTAGCACAGTTTGGTGAAGAACTCTATAAGGTATAATCTATTAATAAGTAGCACAGTTTGATGAAGAACTCTAAGGTATAATCTATAAGTAGCACAGTTTGATGAAGAACTCTATAAGGTATAATCTATTTATAAATAGCACAGTTTGATGAAGAACTCTATAGGGTATAATCTATTTATAAATAGCACAGTTTGATGAAGAACTCTATAAGGTATAATCTATTTATAAGTAGCACAGTTTGATGAAGAACTCTATAAGGTATAATCTATTTATAAGTAGCACAGTTTGATGAAGAACTCTATAAGGTATAATCTATTTATAAATAGCACAGTTTGATGAAGAACTCTTAAGGTATAATCAATTTATGCAATTTAAGTATGGATGGAATCCATTTATTGAATTTTCAAATCCCACTCATGGCAAGGTGTCTTAAATACAACAGTTAAATAACAGGTCCATATGGTCATATTGGATGAATTGTTGCAACATGATAAAGTGTGAAATAATATCAAATTTGGAGGTTTTAAAACATTTTAGCATTTGCATTATTGTTATGTAGACCACAATTTTAAAGACAATAATTGACATATTTAACTTCTGTTTATAAATATTTTTAAAGGGTGACTATTTATTATGTCTATGATAACTAAAAAGATTTTTTGTGTTTTAGATCACAGTAACGAAAAATTGAAAATATATATTATTTGTTTAGAATGCTAGAAACGTTTGTTGAAAGAGAGTCAATATTATATTTGTTGAGGAGTATTTATCAAGGAATTATACCGATTCATATACTTTATTGGTAGGTTGTAGGGAAAGGTAGCGAAAAGCAAGAAGATGCTGCTGTTGATGAAAAATACTTAATAGCCACTTCAGAGCAGCCATTAGCTGCCTACCACCGAGACGAATGGATTCCTACCGAAAGTCTTCCTATTAAATACTTAGGATATTCAACGTGTTTTAGACAAGAAGTTGGATCGCATGGCAGAGACACAAGAGGAATTTTTAGAGTTCATCAGTTCGAAAAGGTTTTTATTTTTAATATTTTTTAATTAAAAGGGTAGAGTAGGGCTTTAAATGTTTTTGCTTTTGTTGTCTGACCTACCTCACAGCAAAGCACTGGTAAATTATAAATATTACAGTGGAACTGGTACAATCAGACTCCTGAGTTTTGCGACATCCTATGAGATCGGACAAAAATTTATGGTCCCAAAGTATTTCTGTTAACTAAAATAAAACCTGAGTATTCCGACATCCTGTACAATACGACACATTTCCCTGGTCCCTTTGTGTGTCGAATTAGACAGGTTCCACTGTATGAAAAAAGCCATCTCATGTATACAATTGAGACATCTGGTCTCTGATATATAGTGTCTATGACATAAAATTTGGAATGAAATGGTAAGTACTGTTGACGTATGCTTAAAATTGTTCATGAAATTTACCATCTAATTAAATATAAAAATAGTTGGATCCTCTAATGACATATAATATGGGGTTATGTCAGGTTAGCATTGATTCATCTATGACAGTCCAATAATATATAATAATTACATTACTTCCGTTTTTCATTGAAATGTTACAATATGATTGGTTATGAGGTGGTCACATGATTATAAAAGAGATGTTTCACATCCCAATGAAACTCAAATCCGAACTTGCACGTGCCTCCATGACGACGTCAGATGTAAGCAATCAATGGCGTAGTAATTTCCAACAGCAAATAACAAATAATCTAACACAAATAAAATTCGCAACGAAAAATTCAACTATATTAAATTTTGGTGTGATTTAAATATAATTATAAGAATTGAATGCATTCTTTTGAAGTTTCATTGGGGTATGAAAGCGTTGATCGAACTACATTTTCAACATAGCGCTTCATTGAAAATATACTTCGGTCAACACTTTCATACCCCAATAAATACAGTAAGAATTGGATAACATCGTGTATTCGGTTTAGCGATAAGCATAGCAACACCTACAATAGAAACTGCTATAGTAAAAAATCTGATTATGTCATTTTACTTTGGACAAATGAAAACCCTCATGTTACCGGTACACATGAATTAGTTCATTCATAAACCTTATGTACAGTCAATGACATATTATTTTTTTTTAAACAATGTGTGTATGTTATACAAAATTTAAGATTATGAGTTGTCTCTCTTACTATTAATGTATTTATAAGTGTAGTGTTAATATGTTATGTACAAAATGTAAGATTATAGAGTTATTTTTCTTACCATAAATGTATTTAGGAGTCTAGTGTAAATATGTTACAATGTATGTATTGTTGTGTCATGTCTGTCTTATGTAAATGTACCCAGTATTGTAATGTGTCCCTTGTTAGAGTTTAAAATTATCATAGTGGTTAAGTAAAACTTATACAGTTGTGCCCCACTTATAAGACCACTCCTTCTGCAGTGAAAAATGACCTTATTAGAGGGGTAGCTTCTCTTGAGAGGGACGTTGTAGTAACATTTTACTATCTCAGGGTATCTAAAAATCTGGCCTGATTAGAGGAGGAACCTTATAAGAAGAAGACAATGGTATACGGGTTGAAAGAGTATTTCCAATATTATGATGTTTCTGGCATCTTGCTGCTTTTACAGTGTCGGGTGCAGTCATGGTCGTGATCGTATGGTAGTTGAATTTACAGCTACCTATGCAATCAGTGCCTATAACCATTAAGGTTGTGAGTTCGAACCCCGCTCAGGCGAGGTGTATTCGATACAACATTCTATGATAAAGTCAGTGACTTGTGGCAGGTCGGTGGTTTTCTCCAGGTACTCCGGTTTCCTCCACCAATAAAACTGTGAGTATGTTTCTGGCATCTTACTGCTCTTACAAAATACTCGATCATGCTTGATAATGCTTTAGTAAAAGGAGCACAAATTAATTCCTTCACATTTTAAAATTGTAATCCCAGAGTTGTAAAAGTATATATTGTGAAAAAGAAATTCTTTTGCAGCTTTTAAACTGAGTTTTTGTATATTACAATGCAGTCAGACCTGCCCATACAGTGACCTCTCTTAAGCAGCCACCTGTATTATAAGGTCACCTTTTTCTTGTCTTGTCATAGAAAATTTCATATGAAATTAACCTCTTTTAAGAGGTCACCTATCTTATAAGGTCACTTTTTTTTGTCATAAATGTGACCTCTTAATACAGGTTTGGCTGTAAATATTTCCAATCTCAAATAGGGGTCATCATGGTCGTGGTTGGATTTACAACTACCTGTTCAGTCAGTGCCTATCACCACAAAAGATGTGAGTTCAAATCCCACTCATGGCAGGTGTACTCGATACAACTTTATGTTGTTAAAGTTTGTCAGTGACTTGTGGCAGGTCAGTGGTTTTCTTCGGGTACTCTGGTTTCTTCCACCAATAAAATTGACTGCTACGATATAGCAGAAATATTGTTGAAAGTGGCATTGAACACCATTATCCTAACCAATCTCAACTATAAAATTTTGACATTTTAAGAGTCTACTGAAAACCGAATTCTTTAAAATGTCAAATTTAACTTGAGAGAGAAATATATCATAATCCACATAATATTAAAGAAGAAGCTATATAAAATAAATAACTAATTGCATCAAATTAGCAATTGCATACTCCTAGGAGCCTCTTGTTTTCATTCAGATAATTAGTAAGATAATATTACTTCCATTATATTGGATCGTGCAAGAACATAATCCACCACAGAAAAAAATAGTGCCAATCAGGGTGTCTCCATATATGTGTATAAATAATTTATTGTTCGTCTGTTTTTGATGAGTTTTTATCATTGAATTCCATAGGAAAATCCTTTTCAGAATCATGCATTGCGTTATTATGTAACTATTACCATTTTTTTACATAAACAGGGCCAAAAAGGGGGAATATCAAAATTTGAATCCAATTTTAATGCAAATCAACTATTTATGTGTTATTAATGGACCATTAAAAAAATCTAGCCATTTTATTTTGAAATGGTGTCTAAAAGGAACCCAAATATTTCTAAAATTTGGCATATTTGGAAGACAATTTTTATTTTCATTCAATTTTAATGGGTTTTTGTTTTTCTTTGAATTGATTGCACCGCGAGCTTCTGGTAGTTTGTTGACGACTGCCAAATTCCAAAATTTTAACTTCGTGTTTTTCATCCAATTTTAATGCATTTTTTCAGAGTTATGTTCAAGTCAGAACCGAAAAATGACTAAATGGTGCTCAAATTCTGAAATTTCACATATTTGGAAAATACACAATTTATAACTAATTTATTTTTGGCATATTTGATGCTTTTTAGATTGTAATTCTTAAGTCTATGAATTGAATAGCCTGATTGTCAGTCATTAATTACACAACAATTGGACACTATGTTATGCTCAGCTGTGAAGACACAAGCACTTGTCTCAATCAACTTATCTTTACTGTCCATTTCTAGACAAGAAATGTCTCGAACAAAAACCGTCGATATACAAGTGCTGTAAACAAAACGAAGTGAATCTGACTGAGGTATTTTCCACCTTTATCAGTTAAGTACCTTTCTGTTTATTAGCCTTAATAGTAAAGATACATTGACCGAGACAAGTGCCTGTGTGTACGTTATTTGGCTTTCCAATCTTTTGATTTTGAGCGTACCTGATGTAGGTTATTCCAGAAACGTGTCGTACGTACTAAATTTGATATCTATGTTTTAATAAGAATGCAATCAAGTACAATTAAACCTGCCCATGTGGTCACCTCTATTAAGCAGTCACCTGTATTAAAAGGCCACCCTTTTTTTTGTCCTATCATAGAAAATTTCATATGATTTGAACCTCTTACAAGAGGTCAACCTGTCTTAAAAGGGCACTTTTTTTTCTTTGTCCTAATGGCCGTGGTGACCTCTTAATACAGGTTTGACTGTATATATTTGTTTATGAAATGTGAACAGAAATTCCATTTAATGACTGGTACCTTGTAAAATAATAGATCTTAATGGTATAGATATCATTATAATATGTATCGTGATGAGACCTACTTCCTGATAATTTACTGGTGATAATATAAGTAATTTAATGTCTAGTATACATGTAATTAAGCTTACAATGTCATTATTAGTCAATTATTTAATCCTTGGCATCTGCCTAAACGAGATTAATCTAGTTAAAACGGATAGGGATTAATATAAGTTCTTGTAACTTGTTTCCCAATCCTATTAATTTCTTCTTATTATGTAATGTATATAGCTGAATATTGTAATGTTATATTGAATTAATTAATAAAATATGTTTAAACTAGTTAAAACAACAGATAGAAAATAGGGAGCTAGTGCAGAGATCTAACTATGTCTCCCCTTCGAACGAAGGGAGACATATTGTTTTAGTCTGATTTTTTCTTCCGCTTCCGCTTCTTCTGCTTCTTCTCATCGAAGCTTGTCCGGACCATAACTTTTTTGTCTTTCCAGATATTTGGTATGTGGGTGCATGACCATAAGGCGGTGTGTCACATACCGTAATGACCTTCGTGGGACCTTGACCTTTGACCTCAAGGTCAAATAATTGTTTTTAGCCGAGTTTTGGGGAAAGGCGGGCGGATGTTCGTATGTTAGCGCGATAGCGCTCTTAGTTTTTGACCGATCAACCTTTTTTTTTGGTAGGAAACATTATTACACTATTATTTAGAGCGAGTTCAAAATTCAGATTAATCTATCGTTTTTTTCTTCTAAAATCATGTTTTTTTTATAGAAAAAGTGCATATTTTGAGAATTATCTTCGTTAACGCGATAGCGCTCTTAGTTTTTGGCCGATCAACATAATTTTTGGTAGGAACCATTATCACAATATTATTTAGAGTGAGTTCGAAATTCAGATTAATCTATTGTTTTTAGCTCACCTGGCCTTTAGGGCATGTGAGCTATTGTCATCACTTTTCGTCCGTCGTCCATCCGTCAACATTTCACATTTTAATCTTCTCCTCAGAAACCACTGGGCCAATTGCAACCAAACTTTAGTGGAATGGTCCTTGGATGGCCCCCTTTCAAAATTGTGTCCGGTGATCCCGACTTCCAACCAAGATGGCCGCCAAGCTAAAAATAGAAAAAAGGGGGGATGAAATTTTAATTGTCCATTGCTGCTTTAGTGTAAGTCAAAATGAGCTGAAATTTTAACTGCAGCTACATGGCAAGGAGTAGTTTAACATATATTGCGGGTTTTTCTGTGAAATTTTTCTTTCAGCCGATATATACCGATTATGCAAATTAGGCATATTTTGATAAAAGATCACATTTAAATCTTCTCCTCTGAAACCGCTGAACCAAATTAAACCAAACCTGGCAGGGATGGTCCCTGGGTGGGTCCCTTTCAAAATTGTGTCCGACAGCCCCGCCCTCCATTCAAGATGGCCGCTGTTACTAAAAATAGAAATTTCTTCAAATGGCCAAAACTGCTCTATTTTAAGCCAGAATGTGCCCAAATTTGAACTGTGTAAGCATAATGATGAGCTTTTTAGCATATATTACAGGATTTTTTATGAACTTTGAACTTTTGCCGATTTTGACCGATTATGCAAATTAGAAAAAGGGGGGATGAAATTTAAAAAAAATCTTCTCCTCAGAAACTACTGAGCCAATCTCAACCAAACTTTGCTGAAATGATTCTTGGATGGCCCCCTTTCAAAATTGTGTCCGGTGATCCCGACTTCCAACCAAGATGGCCGCCAAGCTAAAAATAGAAAAAGGGGGGATGAAATTTTAATTGTCCATTGCTGCTTTAGTGTAAGTCAAAATGAGCTGAAATTTTAACTGCAGCTACATGGCAAGGAGTAGTTTAACATATATTGTGGGTTTTTCTGTGAAATTTTTCTTTCAGCCGATATATACCGATTATGCAAATTAGGCATATTTTGATAAAAGATCACATTTAAATCTTCTCCTCTGAAACCGCTGAACCAAATTAAACCAAACCTGGCAGGGATGGTCCCTGGGTGGGTCCCTTTCAAAATTGTGTCCGACAGCCCCGCCCTCCATTCAAGATGGCCGCTGTTATTAAAAATAGAAATTTCTTCAAATGGCCAAAACTGCTCTATTTTAAGCCAGAATGTGCCCAAATTTGAACTGTATAAGCATAATGATGAGCTTTTCAGCAAGTATGACAGGATTTTTTATGAACTGTGAACTTTTGCCGATTATGCAAATTAGAAAAAAGGGGGGATGAAATTTAAAAAAAATCTTCTCCTCTGAAACTACTGAGCCAATCTCAACCAAACTTTGCTGAAATGATTCTTGGATGGCCCCCTTTCAAAATTGTGTCCGGTGATCCCGACTTCCAACCAAGATGGCCGCCAAGCTAAAAATAGAAAAAGGGGGGATGAAATTTTAATTGTCCATTGCTGCTTTAGTGTAAGTCAAAATGAGCTGAAATTTTAACTGCAGCTACATGGCAAGGAGTAGTTTAACATATATTGTGGGTTTTTCTGTGAAATTTTTCTTTCAGCCGATATATACCGATTATGCAAATTAGGCATATTTTGATAAAAGATCACATTTAAATCTTCTCCTCTGAAACCGCTGAACCAAATTAAACCAAACCTGGCAGGGATGGTCCCTGGGTGGGTCCCTTTCAAAATTGTGTCCGACAGCCCCGCCCTCCATTCAAGATGGCCGCTGTTATTAAAAATAGAAATTTCTTCAAATGGCCAAAACTGCTCTATTTTAAGCCAGAATGTGCCCAAATTTGAACTGTATAAGCATAATGATGAGCTTTTCAGCAAGTATGACAGGATTTTTTATGAACTGTGAACTTTTGCCGATTATGCAAATTAGAAAAAAGGGGGGATGAAATTTAAAAAAAATCTTCTCCTCTGAAACTACTGAGCCAATCTCAACCAAACTTTGCTGAAATGATTCTTGGATGGCCCCCTTCCAAAATTGTGTCCGGTGATCCCGACTTCCAACCAAGATGGCCGCCAAGCTAAAAATAGAAAAAAGGGGGGATGAAATTTTAATTGTCCATTGCTGCTTTAGTGTAAGTCAAAATGAGCTGAAATTTTAACTGCAGCTACATGGCAAGGAGTAGTTTAACATATATTGCGGGTTTTTCTGTGAAATTTTTCTTTCAGCCGATATATACCGATTATGCAGATTAGGCATATTTTGATAAAAGATCACATTTAAATCTTCTCCTCTGAAACCGCTGAACCAAATTAAACCAAACCTGGCAGGGATGGTCCCTGGGTGGGTCCCTTTCAAAATTGTGTCCAACAGCCCCGCCCTCCATTCAAGATGGCCGCTGTTATTAAAAATAGAAATTTCTTCAAATGGCCAAAACTGCTCTATTTTAAGCCAGAATGTGCCCAAATTTGAACTGTATAAGCATAATGATGAGCTTTTCAGCAAGTATGACAGGATTTTTTATGAACTGTGAACTTTTGCCGATTTTGACCGATTATGCAAATTAGAAAAAAGGAGGGATGAAATTTTAAAAAAATCTTCTCCTCTGAAACTACTGAGCCAATCTCAACCAAACTTTGCTGAAATGATTCTTGGATGGCCCCCTTCCAAAATTGTGTCCGTTGATCCCGACTTCCAACCAAGATGGCCGCCAAGCTAAAAATAGAAAAAAGGGGGGATGAAATTTTAATTGTCCATTGCTGCTTTAGTGTAAGTCAAAATGAGCTGAAATTTTAACTGCAGCTACATGGCAAGAAGTAGTTTAGCATATATTCCGTGTTTTTCTGTGAAATTTTTCTTTCAGCCGATATATACCGATTATGCAAATTAGGCATATTTTGATAAAAGATCACATTTAAATCTTCTCCTCTGAAACCGCTGAACCAAATTAAACCAAACCTGGCAGGGATGGTCCCTGGGTGGGTCCCTTTCAAAATTGTGTCCAACAGCCCCACCCTCCATTCAAGATGGCCGCTGTTACTAAAAATAGAAATTTCTTCAAATGGCCAGAATGTGCCCAAATTTGAACTGTATAAGCATAATGATGAGCTTTTCAGCAAGTATGACAGGATTTTTTATGAACTTTGAACTTTTGCCGATTTTGACCGATTATGCAAATTAGAAAAAAGGGGGGATGAAATTTAAAAAAAATCTTCTCCTCTGAAACTACTGAGCCAATCTCAACCAAACTTTGCTGAAATGATTCTTGGATGGCCCCCTTCCAAAATTGTGTCCGGTGATCCCGACTTCCAACCAAGATGGCCGCCAAGCTAAAAATAGAAAAAAGGGGGGATGAAATTTTAATTGTCCATTGCTGCTTTAGTGTAAGTCAAAATGAGCTGAAATTTTAACTGCAGCTACATGGCAAGAAGTAGTTTAGCATATATTCCGGGTTTTTCTGTGAAATTTTTCTTTCAGCCGAGATATACCGATTATGCAAATTAGGCATATTTTGATAAAAGATCACATTTAAATCTTCTCCTCTGAAACCGCTGAACCAAATTAAACCAAACCTGGCAGGGATGGTCCCTGGGTGGGTCCCTTTCAAAAATATGTCCGACAGCCCTGCCCTCCATTCAAGATGGCCGCTGTTACTAAAAATAGAAATTTCTTCAAATGGCCAAAACTGCTCTATTTTAAGCCAGAATGTGCCCAAATTTGAACTGTATAAGCATAATGATGAGCTTTTTAACATGTATTACAGGATTTTTTATGAACTTTGAACTTTTGCCGATTTTGACCGATTATGCAAATTAGAAAAAAGGGGGGATGAAATTTAAAAAAAATCTTCTCCTCTGAAACTTGCTGAAATGATTCTTGGATGGCCCCCTTCCAAAATTGTGGCCGGTGATCCCGACTTCCAACCAAGATGGCCACCAAGCTAAAAATAGAAAAAAGGGGGGATGAAATTTTAATTGTCCATTGCTGCTTTAGTGTAAGTCAAAATGAGCTCAAATTTTAACTGCAGCTACATGGCAAGAAGTAGTTTAGCATATATTCCGGGTTTCTTTCAGCCGATATATACCGATTATGCAAATTAGGCATATTTTGATAAAAGATCGCATTTAAATCTTCTTCTCTGAAACCGCTGAACCAAATTAAACCAAACCTGGCAGGGATGGTCCCTGGGTGGTTCCCTTTCAAAAATGTGTCCGACAGCCCCGCCCTCCATTCAAGATGGCTGCTGTTACTAAAAATAGAAATTTGTTCAATTGTCCATTGCTGCTTTAGTATAAGTCAAAATGAGCTCAAATTTGAACTGCAGCTACATGGCAAGGAGTAGTTTAGCATATGTTCAGGGGGTTTTTTTGAAATTTTTCTTTCAGCCGATTTATATCGATTATTCAAATTAGGCATATTTGATAAAAGATCACATTTAAATCTTCTCTTCTGAAAACGCTGAACCAAATTTGTGTCTGGTGGTCCCGCCCTCTGACCAAGATGGCTGCACAGCTGTACTTAGTTTAACATAGGACCCTATGGGAAATTCACATAAAAACCATCTTGTCTGGAACCAGTAGCTCAATTAAAACCAAACTTTGATGGAATAGTCATTGGATGGTCCTCTTCCAAAATGGTGTCCGGCAGTTGCGCTCTCCCGCCAAGATGGCCGCCACAGTGCAGTTGCGTTGTTATTGAAAGCAGCTTTGATCCAGGTGAGCGATTACAGGCTCCTGGGAGCCTCTGGTTTCTTGTAAAATCATGGTTTTTTATAGAAAAAGTACATATTTTGAGAATTACACATTTCTCTGAAACTACAAAAGATAGAAACTTAATATTTGGTATGGGTGGAGATGCCAATGTGAAGTTGTGCATTCAGCATTTTTTATCCCCGGGGCTCAGCCCCACCCTGCTGGGGAGTCTGTTTTAAAAAAATGTGATCGAGATCCCCACCCTAAACCATATATTGGTATGGGTGGAGATGCCAATGTGAAGTTGTGCATTCAGCATTTTTTATCCCCGGAGCTCAGCCCCACCCTGCTGGGGAATCTGTTTTAAAAAAATGTGATCGAGATCCCCACCCTAAACCATATATATTTATGATCAGGGTGACTAGGCAAATTAAATGCATTATAGCTCAGGCCCCAGGATCATACCCCACCCCCTACCTGAAGTGAACTTTTTAATGGTTGAGATCCCCACCCCTAAACCATATATATTTATGACCAGGGTAACTAGGCAAATTAAATGCATTATAGCTCAGGCCCCAGGGTCATACTTCACCCCCTACCTGAAGTGAACTTTTTAATAGTTGAGATCCCCACCCCTAAACCATATATATTTATGATCAGGGTGACTAGGCAAATTAAATGCCTTATAGCTCAGGCCCCGGGGGGGTCATACCCCACCCCCTACCTGAAGTGAACTTTATAATGGTTGAGATCCCCACCCCTAAACCATATATATTTATGATTAGGGTGAATAGACAAATTAAATGCCCCAATAATTTATTTTGTGTCCTCTGAAACTTGATGATATCTTGAATAGTCTTTATATTACATAGGAAAATATTTCCAATCCATCATACATACATTTATTCTTTAGTTTCTTACTTATTTATAAAACAAGACCAAATGATTTTGACTTGCAACTCGGCCGTTGCATCTCTGATGCTTTCTCGATTTTTTAAATAGTATTTTCTTGTCCGGGCCATAACATTTTTGTCTTTTGAGATAGGTCAATGATATTTGGTATGTGGGTGCATGACCATAAGGCAGTGTGTCACGTACTGTAATGACCTTCGTGGGACTTTGACCTCAAGGTCAAATAATTGCTTTTTGAATAGTATCATTCAACTCATAAATTAATGTGTAACTTATTGTTGTACAGATGGCCGCATTAAGGGGAGACATAAGTTTTAGGTATCTAAAACAGTTCTTCCTAGTTCTAATTAGATTGAAAAGGAAATTATTTTAGTTTTTTTTTTCCCCTTCGATTTGGATATTTCTAGATCAGTTTTTTTTTATAATTTTTTTTTTTTTTTTATTCAGTACTGGCTGTAGTGTCAGTACAGTTTGTCTTGTCTGTCTCCTGAACTTCATGGTAGTTCAAATTGATTGTCTTTCACTAAAGATTTCACCCATTTCTTGTAATTCTTCGCATTTCAGCTAAGCACAGACTGCTGGTTAGGCATTGATGTGTCAGAGTGGAACGAAATGTCCACATGTGGACTTGATTCAGTGAGCTAGCACTATAAATAATACTAGTTTGAGAGTATTGGTCTAGATCTAGCACAAAACAGACTTCATTATCAGTCATAAAAAAGGAACTTGTGCTTGCCCTGATATAGCTGAAATATTTTTCAATTGATGTTAAACAACTATCACTCACTCGCTACAAGTTTCAAATAATACAGTGAAACCTCTCTTAAGTCAAATCCTGGATAAACCGAACTGTAAATAAAGTTACCAGTGTAGGAAATCTTTGTGAATTTAACCTATATAAACCTGACACTTGTCTATTCTGAACACAAAAGTTGGTCCCAATGAGGTTTGATTTCACTATACAGTCAAACCTGCCTTAAAGGGCACCTCTATATAACAAATCACTGTCTGTAAAGGACAGTCTCATTTTCCTCATTAATGAATAGTGCATATAATTTTAACCTGAATATAAAGGACAACTGCTCATAAAGGCCATATTTTCAGGTTCCCTTGAGTGGCCTTTATATACAGGTTTGACTGTACCTTGTTTTGATATTTTAACTATCGAAGTATAATGTTATAGTATTTAAATAAAGCTTTAGATATTCTTTAATGTTTCTAATTTAAGGTTGAGCAGTTTGTATTGACTTCACCATTTGACAACAAATCGTGGGAAATGTTTGATGAACTTATCAACAATGCAGAAGAGTTTAACAAAGCACTAGGAATACCATATAGAATTGTTAATATTGTTTCAGGTAAAGTTAGGCCAAAGAATACCATATAATTGTTAATAGTGTCTCAGGTAAAGTTAGACCAAAGAATACCATAAAATTATTAATATTGTTTCAGGTAAAGTTAGGCCAAGGAATACCATATAGAATTGTTAATATTGTTTCAGGTAAAGTTAGGCCAAAGAATACCATATAGAATTGTTAATATTGTTTCAGGCAAAGTTAGGCCAAAGCAAAAAAAAATTCCACTAACATTCTTGAAAAAAATGTGGTAAGAAGTTAAGCTAAACTTTATTTTTTGAACTTAGCTTATACAGGACAAGGATCTGATTTTTAACAGGGTGCTTGTCCAAAAATGGCAATAAAACCTTAAGGGTAGGCACTAATAATCAGGGTATGTAGGGTTAACGAAAATACAGGGGTTTTTTTTTGGCCTTAAAATAAAAAAAATTGTAAAGTTGTTAAAAGGTCAAGGTGCCGTAAGGGAATATCTCAAATTGGATGCTTACATTGAAGTACATGTATATCACATTAATTGGTCAGTAATATCAAAATGTGATAGAAATGAAGAAATTCTAAATATTCTGTGCATATGAAAATGGTTCATATTTGATGTATATTTCAGGTGCATTGAATCATGCTGCATCAAAGAAGTTAGATCTAGAAGCTTGGTTTCCAGGGTCTGGTGCATTTAGAGAACTTGTCTCGTGTTCAAATTGCCTCGACTACCAAGCGCGAAGGTTAAAGGTCAGATATGGACAAGTAAAGAAAATGAACCAAGAGGTATAACAATGAAATTGTGTAAATACATGGACTGATTTGTGTAAGATTAACCTTTATCTTGTTCCCTTTTTAAACAAAGCAAAATAATGGATACAGATCAAATTTCACTAATCTCAAACTTATTTTATGCTAGTTTTTGTGGGGGTAGACATGTTTATTACCAATGTCTAATAATATGTACATTCTGAAAAGAAAGCTTTAAATAAACAGTGATGGTCAACATATCCAATATCTACAAAACATTTATTGATATTCAGGATAATAGAAAGATTTGATCACCATGTAAAAAAATCAGTTGTGTTAGGCGATTAGTCAGACATATAGCATTATAGAGTCTTTCACTGTTTTTGTTTAAAATGGAAAATCATGTTTTAACAATGGGCCTTATGTGAAAAATATGTTCAAATATTTCTTCTATGAGAACACTGAACCATCGGTGTCATTGATGGCCATTTGCAAAATGTCGAGAGTTTTATTTTGTGTCGATCAGAAATCCAAGATGGCTGCCACTGGCAGGACAAAGTCTTCACATAAACACCTTTGGGAAGATGAATGAATAATATTTCTCAAAAACTACAGACAGTGGACACAAACATATTTAGACTCTTTCAATTCAACCTTGGTGGGCATTGTCCTTGTCCATGGGTGGTTCCCTTTGTAAAAATATGACGGCCCCACTCTTCAAGAGGTGCTATCGTTATAAAAAATTCTTCAATTAAAAAAAGGTCAACACTTTGAAGTAAAAGGGTTAAATTCAAATATTTTAATTGCTAAGTATCATATTGTGGGGCCATCGTGGTCATGATTGTATGGTAGTTGGATCTACAACTACCTATGCAATCAGTGCCTATCACCTCTAAAGATGTGAGTTCAACTCCCGCTCATGGCAAGGTGTACTTGATACAACATTATCTGATAACGTTTGTCTTGGGGCAGGGCAGTGGTTTTCTCCAGGTACTCCGGTTTCCTCCACTAATAAAACTGATCACCACAATATAACTGAAATATTGTTGAAAGTGGCGTTAAACACCATAACCAAATCAAACCATGTACCATTGTAGATATTTAATCTGTTTTGTATTGTAGGCCGACTATGTACATATGTTGAATGCCACAATGTGTGCCACCACCAGAGTGATATGTGCTATTTTAGAAAATAATCAAGTAGAAGATGGAATCATAGTTCCTGAAGTTCTTAGAGATTTTATGCCTGAAGGTAAATTTATAATCAAACACTTCTTATCTAAACATGGTTCCCACACATCTGGGAAAAACCTGAGAATTTTATGTTGAGAGTTGTGTGGGAACTTTGTCTAAAGATGAGAACTTGTGAAGTATTAGCAATCTGTAGAGAATTCTCCAAAATATAAATCAAGCTTCATTGTTTAGCCTACATATGATGATGTCCTTGAGCGATTATCACGTTCATCAGTATCTATCTTTTTTCCACGTTTTAGTCTCCTCTTAAACTACAAAAATAATTATGTACCAAAATAGCATTTTTATTTTTATTGGAAATATAAAACAAGCCATCACAGAGCTTCAATTTATGTACAAAATGTACTACTCTAAAGGACTATACTTTGCACATTTCAATGAAAAAACATTATAACCAGATAAGGCAATACAGACTTGTATTAATCTCTGTTTCCTTTGTATAGACCTATATCTTACTTATGATTGGGTCCATTTCTCCAGAATCACACCTTGGCTATGGTGAAAGAGGGTCCATTTCTCCAGAATCACACCTTGGCTATGGTGAAAGAGGATCCATTTCTCCAGAATCACACCTTGGCTACAGTGAAAGAGGATCGGTTTCTCTTAAATCCAGACATGACTATTGTGAAACAATTAATACATGTGGAACTTAATTGACAATTGTTACAAACGTTTATATGCTGGGTTTTTTTGTGCATATAACAACCTCACCCTCTCTTTCCTCCATTCAAAATTATTATTGTTCACTACATATTACAGTGTGTCTGGGGGGGACATCGTGGTCGTGATCGTTTGGTAGTTGGATATACAACTACCTGTGCAATCAGTGTCTATCACCACTAAAGTTGTGAGTTCATGGCAAGGTGTACTTGATACAACATTATGTGATAACATTTGTCAGTTACTTGCACCAGGTCAGTGGTTTCTCTCCGATTTCCTCCACCAATAAAACTGGAAAATGAGTGCTACTTGCCTGTTTATTACAACACTTACACAATTATTATTTACAGGAATGAAAGATAAGATTCCATTTGTTAAACCTGCACCAATCGACCAAGAGGAAACAAAGAAACAGAAAAAGACAAAAAAAGGAGGAGGAGATAAGAAAGACAACGAGAAAGAAAAAGTAGCAGAAGGCGTTCAAGATATGAAAATTGACAATTAAAAAACTTAATTTTAATTACAAATGATTCTATTTATTATTTCTATGAAATTGGAAACTATTGGAGTAAGGAAGAATAAACTTAATAATATATGTGATGCATAAGAAATAGTTATTTTTTTTTGCTCGGAACATGTCCACCATCGCTTAGATATATAATGAATGTATGTCTGTCTATCTCATGCCTGGGGTTCTCTCCCTTGTCACTTTCTTATTCTTTGAATACAAAGGCAGGTATTAGATGATGTCATGATAGGGAATTTTCCACGACTGACTGCAACTCAACTATGCACAGAGAATCCAGATGTGACAACTATTGTTTATTTAATTAACAAAATAACTAACTCAGACTAAATCAGGTATATGTAGATCACCATGCTAGGATATACATTGGATATAAAGCAATACATAAAATGGAGCTAAAAAAAACATTTGTTCCTTTAATTCTAAAGAACACGTTGCATTGCTCTGATGTCTAAAGCACTCATTTGTTCGATTTCTGAAAGATCATCTCATTGATCTGATAAATAAAATATATGTTTCATTGTTTTGATGTTATTAAGCACCCATTTATTTCTTTAATTTCAAAATACACATTTCGTTGAATCCATGTCTGAATCACATTTTATTCCTCACCGCATCGGTGGTTGTAATGGTTAGTGTGCCTGCCTCGAGTGCGGTAGATTGTGGTTTCAAGGCCTGGTCGGGTTAAACCAAAGACTATGAAATTGGTATTTGTTGGTTCTCTGCTAAGCACACAGCTTTAAGGAGTAAGAGTAAAGACTGGTAGGTTTGGAATCAGAATAATGTGTCCGAGTGGGGAAACATATCTCCAGTGAACTGTTGTTTCAGTGAGCTAGCACTATAAAAGTCCAACTAAGCATGTTGGTCTAGTGCAATGCAGGAATCGTTATCATCTCATGAAATGTATCTTGTTCTCCACATGATATAGCTGAAATATGCTCATTTGGCAATAAAGAACAATCAATCACTCAATCATTTAATTCTTTGATGTCCAAAGGACACATTGCATTTATTTGATGTCTGGAGTGCAAATTGAATTCCTGTGTCTAAAGCTCGCATTTAATTGCTTTGATGTCTAAAGCATACATTTCTTTTATTTGATGTCTACACCACATATTTCATTGATTCATTTATTGAAGCACACTTCATTTTATCTATATCTAATATTATGTACATTTCATTACTCTTTTAAGCATGGAGAATGTTCAGCTTGACTGTTATGTACAATATTCTAAAACAGGGTTAGGGTAAGACTATGTTGTTGAACACCACTTTCAACAATATTTCAGTTACATGGTGCTCAGTTTTATTGGTGGAGGAAACCGGAGAAAACAACTGACCTGCTGCAAGTCACGGTTGTATTTTTTAATCTAAAAAATAAATAAAAATGTAATCACTTAATTATAAATTGTGTTAACAGACTATTGAAAGAATGTGTGAGTGATTCATTGTTGTTAAATTAAACGTCAAGTGAACAATTTTCAGCCATATCCTGGTGAGAACAAGTTACATTTCAATGAGATGATGTCTGCTTAATACTCGACCAACACGTGTACGCTTTATTGGATTTTTATCTTTATTGTGCTAGCTCAATGTCCAACACATTATCCTGATACCTAGCAAAACAATCTTTTTTGATTCTTTATTTCTGCGTGCAAAGCGGAGAAGCAGCTGCACATACTAAGTTTATAGTCTTTGATTTGACCAGACCGAAACTTGAACACACGATCTGTCGCACTTCATAATGTAAATAGTTTGAATCACCTTTGTTTCATAATTACACTAGTTTAATTATTGTGTATTATAAATTTACTCTTGTCCACACATGCAACAGTAAATAATCATCAAGTGCTGATGGTCTACTGCATGATGACCTAAAGAAAAATAGAGAGGCGACCAAGCTAAAAGCATTACAACACCGATGTGGTTAAATGAATAATATGATTGATTCAATTTTTTGTTTAATGCCACTTTCAGCAATATTTCAGCTATATCATGGCGACCAGTTTTAGTGGTGGAAGAAGCCGGAGTACCCAGAGAGAACCACCGACCATGGGCAAGCAACTGGTAAACTTTATCACTTGCGGCTGCGAGTCAAGTGCACCCTTTTTGTAATTTACAAAGCAGGGTGCGAACCCATGCCGTATTGGTGATAGGCTTGTATGAGTTGATAGGTAATCCAACTACCTAATAATTGATAAATATGACATTATATTTAGGTCTGCTGAAAATAATATTTAAGAAATAATTCATGGAAAGCAATACTGTGTTGTGAGTTTTAACATGGGTTGGTGGATATTAGTATTTTAAAATTGACTAATTTCCTGCCAACCCATTATTAAAACTTACAACACAGTATGGCTTCCATGAATTATTTCGATTCTGGTATGTCTAAGTTCTAACAGTACAAATACATAGTCCACTGATGGGAAAGGTGGTTATTTTATACTTACGTTTGCGGGCAATATCACACAATTTATGCGGCACAAGTTGGCTGTTTTATCGTTCAACCTTCCAATTTCGAGCAGACGATAACTCATCAACATGTGCTTTCACGACTGGAAAGTCTTATTGATAGAACAGCCATAGCAATAAGATTGTGTTTGCACATCGCATATTTATTAATTTTTTGGATATGTCGATTATTTTCTGTGAATATAGATGTTTAAAACGATGACAACAGTAAATAAATTTTATTTTGTGATTTTATCACCTTGCTTAAATGTGTGATATTTTGCCATCTAAATAAATCGCTCTATTCATTACAAAGCTAAAGAAGGACATCATAATATTATAATTATAATTAACTCATTATCTCGATGTAATTCTAAACCAGTATAATATATAACTGTAATTCATCCTGCAATTGGGTTATTTATTTGTCATAATAAATGGGTTGAAATAAACTGTTGCTTTATTATGACTGTCATAATAACACTTTTCACATTAGCCTAATAAAGCTATTAAGCCACACCCTTGTCATAATAACACTTTTCACATTAGCCTAATAAAGCTATTAAGGCACACCCCTGTCATAATAACACTTTTTATCCTGCAATGACAGCATTTACCAACCAATATAGCCTGCCTAATATTTTTTTTGATATTGGTCAGTTATAAATAGAACATTTTTTGATATTGGTCAGTTATAAATAGAACATACAAATGCAAAACGGGGCACATCGGGGGGATATTGTTTTCAAATACATACACAAAATTATTTCAAATACTTTTATCATCATCCAGTAAACGTTTATTTACGATTTAGAATTGCAGGATAAATACAATACATGTGCACTGTCGAAGCATATAGGTAAATATGTGTATTCGGCGGGAAAAGGCTCGGCAAAGCCTCGCCTTTTCCCGCGTTTCTAAGCCTCATACACATATTACCCATATGCTTCGACAGTGCACAAGTATTGTATATCTATATTAGCCTAATAATGCTATTAAGCCACGCCCCTTACCGGAAATACTATTGAGGTATCAATGGGGTTTCCATTATCTTTTTTATTATTATTAGATTGAATAACATTTTTTTTGCAAATTTTATTGCAGGATAAATACAATATTGGTGTATTGATGGTAAATTAGGAATTTATGTGGCTCGGCACGAAACGGATGGGAAGACCCGCTAAAAGCTCGTCTTTCCCCCATTTCTAAGCCTCGCCACATAAATTCTATATTTACCTCAATACACCAATATTGTATATATAATTCCCTTTCATAATTATAACGTAGATATCTAATTTAATGCACATGACGCATTTCCGGAATAACCATCATCAGGTACACTTACATTCAAAAGATTGGAAAATGCACTTTGGTAACAAGTAAACTAAACTAAACTAAACTAAAGAGCATAAACAGGATTAGCCAAAATCGGTTCAAATCAAATCAAATCAAATAAGTTTTATTTAAAGTCGAAATATCTATAACACATAACATAAGCTCTAGTGAGCTTTTGAATCGACTATTACATAAAAAGCACATACAAGTATAACATAACTTTACAAGCACATATTACATGACATCACAAAGCAAAACTACTAAAACAACATGCATGCATAGACATTTGTATAAAACATAAGCTCATGTATACATAGTCATACATAAAAGCAAACTTATGCATACATAAAACACAGTTACATATAAAATTAATCAGAACTGAATCTAAAAGCATAAAAGCATAAGCTCATGTATACATAGACATACATAAAAGCAATCTCATGCATACATAAATAGTTACATATAAAATTTATCAGAACTGAATCTAAAAGCATAACACATAAGCTCATGCATATATAGACATACATAAAAGCAAACTCATTCATACATAAATACAGTTTCATATAAAATTAATCAGAACTGAATCTAAGAGCATAATAGCAGATCAGGATAGGGTAATATTAAAACTATTAAAACTATATAGCACTAAGTACACAAAGCATAACAAGACAAACTGTTTACACGCAAGCACTACAATGGCATGAGCCACCATTCCAGGTATTCAATAATTTTGAAAATTGATTTAAGTTTTGTTCTAATCTAATATGGTTTGGTAGCTCATTCCATAGTTTGGTTGAAAAATAACGGAATGATTTCAGACCATACCTTGTTGTTTTTACAGATGGTACATCAGCTGTGTTTTCGTATCTAAAGGAATAATTATGTTTTTTAATATTTACTAAATCATGTAAATAAATAGGGCTTTCTTTATGTATAATTTTAAACGTTTCAATTGCTATACTTCTTAATCTTCTAACTTTAAGTGATGGCATTTTTGATTTTTCCAGTAATTCTTCATAATTTAAAACATAGTCATTATAAATAAACCTGAGTGCCCTTTCTTGAATTTTTTCCATTTTCTTAGTATTTTTCTCACTGCAAAAATGCCATGTTACAGGACAATAATTGAAGTTGGATAATATAAATGAATAGTAAATAGTTAGTCGACCTAGCTTATTTAAATATCTACCAATTCTTTTCAAAACATTAAGTTGACGAGCAGATTATTTACAAATTTCTGATATATGCTTATCAAAATTTAATTCATAATCTATTGTAACACCAAGAAGTTTAACATGTTCTTCACACTTTATCTTGCTACCATTTAAATCAAAGCAAATCTGTTCTTTAAAGGTTTTCTTGCCTATTGCCAAAGCTTGGAATTTGTCTGGATTAGCTTGCATTAAATTGTTTGCAAACCAATCCAGCATTTTTTGACTGTCACTCTCTAATTTTGAAATAACATTTTTTAGATCATGATCGGCATAAGATAAAGTGTTATCGTCTGCATAATTATATATAGTACTAAAATCAACAGAATAAAAGATGTCATTGATAAAAATATTAAAGAGAATGGGACCCAAAATTGAGCCCTTTGGCACACCTTTATACACTGTTTTAAAAGAGCTACAAATATTTGTTACCTTTACACATTGTTTTCTACCAGACAAATAGCTGTTTAATAAATTTATAGACTTTTCTGATAGACCATATGCTTCAAGTTTCAATAAAATGAGGTCGTGTGGGAGACAGTCAAAAGCCTTTGATAAATCCATTAAGATAGCTGCTATATATTTGTTTTCATCCAAAACTTTTTTCCAGTCTTCAATAATTTTTAGTAAGGCAGTTTGACATCCGAAACCTTTCCTAAAAGCTGATAATGATGGATGAAAATGAAAATTGAAAAAATCTGTTAATTGGTCAAAAATAGCTCTTTCAACAAATTTTGATATTGTTTGCAAAACACTTACTGGACGATAATTTCCTTTCTCTAAAATATTATTCTTCTTGAAGAGCGGTCTAACCTGTGCTGTCTTGAGTTTATCTGGAAAAATTGATACATCAATACACTTATTAATAAAAAATGTAATTGGTTCTACAATACAAGGCATAGATAGCTTCAGTATTTTTGGTGATATCCCATCGTAACCTGTAGCTTTCTTAATATTCAATTTGTTTATTTGCTTACTAACAAAATTAGAGCTTACCGGTTTAAAATTTAGATCATCAGTAATCAGCTTATTTTCTTTGATCATACATACACTAGGATGCTCTTTATTTACAATAACATTTGTATTACCAATATTTTTTGCTACATTGATGAAAAAGTCATTGAAAACTTCAGATACCTTTGCTGGATCATTTAAAATCTCACCATTTTCACTTAATGTGATATGATTATTACTACTACTGCCTTTCTTTGACAAAAATGGCTTTATAGTTGGCCAAAAATCAGATGATTTTGGTCCTCCAACACATCTCTCAAAAAAATAGTTTTGGATAGATTTCTTTTTAACTTTATTAACATGATTTCTTTGCTTTCTATAATTTTCCCAGTTTACTTTAGATCTATTTTTCAAAAATTTATTGTGGAGCATTCTCTTTTTGTAAATTTCTTTTCTTAAGGTTTTATTCATAAATGGTGCTGGAGTTTGAACTGGTTTTCTTTTCTTCAATGGGATATGTTTATTTACAACTTCAAGATAAGATTTTTCAAAAATTTCATATGTAGAGTTTATATCTGATTCATTTCCTATATTTACATAATCAATTTTTTCTAGATCTTCAACATACTTTTCATGATCAAACGTTAGTCATGACTGATGGAGGGAAATTGACCTGTAAATTTCAATGTTAAATATACAGTACATATCTTATAAACCATGTCAGTGTCGAAGCACTGGTTTACTGAGGGAATGATGCACTCTGGGAACTAATAGTCCACCAGTAGGGGATATCTACACAGTGACGGCATAATAAAAACGTAGATATCTTATTTAGTGCACGTGCTCACGAGGCGTTTCCAGAATAACCTTCAGGTACTTATGTATACGCTCATACATTTGTACATAAAAAAAACCTGAAGATTGAGCAACACAAGCACTCCGGTTTATAGTGAGGTTCGTGCCGTCCAAAGATACATTTGTATATCTTCACGTTTGTAGTTCCTTGTTGTGAAGTTGAGGATCAAACCATGACGTTAATCACATAACGAGTAAATTAAAGGGAAGGATCTAATAGCTTAAATAACATACAGTGTACATAATGTCACGCAAAATACCATTAGTACGCACAGCAAAACATCTAATAATGGGCAGTAAAATAAACAAAATCAATGTTATCCTCAATTTACAATAAAAAGTACAACCAAACGTAATTATACAATATTACAGTAAATATTGTAGGAAGATCAACCTGAAATTTTATAGCAACAGAGTTCCTAAGTATATTTTGAATATAACAGGAACAGATGTCTGGGTTTTGACAAAAGTATCTCAATATGAACATTAAATATTTATGAAGTATTCGGCTCCATATTATTGTGAAAAGAAGAGTTTGAAGATACCAATGGGGTTATCAGAATCCGTAAATCGAAGAAGGACTGACTACACAATGGCCACAAGAAATAGGACAAAAGAACAAACAACGATCTACAAAACATTGCATATCTATAAAACTAAAGATCGACCCACTATGGCTATGCATATTCAAAACGAGAGGCTCAAATAGCTTCACCTGGTAAAAAAGATTTATTGAATTACTGCATATCATAGCATATTTTAAATTTTGATTTCCCAGGACTTGAACCCAATAGACCCTAGGTCATTTATTGGTACAGAATTAAATCTTCACAGCACAGTATTGATTCATGCCAATGCAGTTGCATTTCAATTCCTGGTTCTTGCGTAGGTCTTGATTTTTTTTCAAATTGCAGCCCATTATAAATATTGGACTGTTAGGATTTCGAAATAAACGTCTAGAGAAAACTGAAATGGCAATCAATAATCGGACAATCCAGAGACACAGGCAATATTAGGCACAAAACAAAGAACTAAGTCAAGTCAAACAAAACAAAAACAACAACACAGAAAGCCTAAAAGATGACCAACATGGAAACCACAAAAAAAACTAGGGAAAGCAGTTCCCGTCCTTATACTATTAGTCAAGTCTGGTGAAAGGTTTTTTTATAAGGTTATCTTATAATTTACCAGTATATGTTGTCTTGTGTAATTGTTCAGTATTGTCTGTAGTGTCTGTAAAAAATGAAAATTACAACAACAACAAAAAACAACAAAAGTCTGATAAAAGTCTTGTTGGTGATTGAAGAAAAATAAATATTCGTGAAAGATCGAAAGCCAAATGGAGAAATGGACATTTCGTAACGATCAAGGGGTTGGTGATGACGACCGTAGAATTTGTTATCAATGACTTTAACATAAACCATCGACCTGGGGGCCTAGCTATCTTCAAACTTGAGTCTACATATCACAATACTGTATCATGCCATTTTTGACATTTCCACTATTATAGTATATGCTAAACTTTGGACCTGAGGAAAAAAAATATTATCATAATACCATGGGGGATAATATGTACCAATCTAGATATAACTCTTCAGAAGATCTGTTGTTTTGATTTAATGACATAAAACATATGTTTCACATTCAATGAAAGCGGGAGGTTTGGCGCTTTAAAATCTGATTCAACCCACCATTTCTTTAGAAATGCCTGTACCAAGTCAGGATCATTACGGTTTTCACAGTTTTCCGGTTGTTGACTGATTTTGTCTGTTTATATATACTTATGAGTTTTGACTTTCCCTTTGTAAGATTGTTCGGAGTTCGGTAATTTTGTTATTACCCTTATTGGTCATATTAATGACAAATCTCAAAGCAGTCGCCCAATATAATAAGTCTGAGAGTCTTCAGGAAAATAAATTAAACTGGAATTCTAGTACAAATGTATTTTCAAATTCAGTTGTTCCATGTCACGGCTATTGTTATTCTGGTAACAGAAATGTACGGTTGCAATTAACCTTTCCAATAAATAATGGATTCGAGTCTTCCAAGATCATTATCAAAGTTGGAATCTCGTTTTTTTAAATGTAGTTGTTCCATGGCAAGGCATAAGTGACACTAGATAGCTGATTTTAGCCATCTTGTTTAGGCCCTTTGGTTTTATTGCTCTCAAAACTTTAAATTATTGGGATTTCCAATCTTTCGATTTTGAGCGTACCTGATCAAGGTTATTCCAGAAACGCGACGTGCGCACTACATTTCGTATCTACATTTTTGTTATTGTTCTTCTGGTTAACAACATGTGTGGTTGCTAGGTACTTTTCCTAAATAACAATGAGTCTGAGAGCAACCCATGTTATTAAATATTTGCATATTTTATGTGTCATATGTGTCATTATGTGCATCTGTGGCCCTAAACTACAATAATATATACTTGACATCAGTGATTAGAACAAACGAGTAGAACAAGAGAACAGCATCATGCTTAACACAGTGTTATTGTTCACATTTTGCTTTGATCCCACACTATCGCCTACAAGTAAATATGACATTCAGAAAATAAGTGCTGTATAATTTCATAGTATTACAAAATTTCCTCTTTATGTTTGATTATAATATGATGTTTAGAACTTTGTAGAAAATGATAATATAGCTAGGATGCAAGGGATAATTAACCGTGATATTTTGTTATCAAAAGCAAAAGCAGGACAGATATTCATTAAGAACAGTAGGCGATTCACTGAAGGAACATAACTGCCACACCCCATATTATTTGTCTGTTATCATTTATTATTTTCTATATCATAAATGCTTATACACTTATTATCCGTCATGCTCTCTGTCAGACCTTTGTTCGTATGATACTGGAGAGAACTTCATATAAGTTGTAAAAATTGTGTTCAATCCTATTGTATATATTTGACAATAAAATATGTCTAAATCCTTTAACCGTGGGTGGTTTTGATATTTCTTTAAGGTACTGAGGTATTTACGAGTTGTAATTCTTGGCATTGACGCACAAATATTGTAGTATTGGGTCATATTGTCTGGCTTTTCAGGCCTCGCATCAACTGTCCAATAATACAATCCTCTCTCTCCCTTACTTGTTGCGCGAGTCTTCAGAAGAATACAAACCGTATGATCTTCTTAACTCAAGGACAAGTGAGCAGGACACTAAATAAGAAATTCACGTAATGAGAACGAATCTAGCACGCACGACGCGTTTCTAAAATGAGCTTCATAAGGTCCGCTCAAAGTCAAATCATTGATTATATTTACATTACTTAGGAACTGTAAATTTCAATAATAAATTGATCTAAAACAATCATATCTGTAACGAAACACTAACTGTTGTGCAGATGATACCATTGGGGATTAATACCCCAACAGCAGAGGTATCGAACCAGTGATAGTAATACAAATGGGTATAACTTGGTATATGCTCGCCATTGCAGCATTGGCACTGCGAGCACTAGTCACACATTTGTATGTCCAAGCGTAGGCGTTCTTCTCGTGGTTAACAATTTGTAAGACACTTTTTGGGCAAAGAATATAGGGAGCATGAGATTCTCTCTTGTAAAGATATTTAAAGGCCCGGTTGTTTTTGGACAGATTAAAGTTTGTCATTACTCGGGTTTGTATAAATCCACTTCGTTAAACCTCACAATATGCAGAATTAACGTTAACACTTGTAAATATGGAGATCTCTTACAATTGCTTGGCGTAAGTTCCTGTGATGCGGAACCAATTCTCGATGTGAGGTACTGCAAATGTTATTTAACCGTAGAGGACCTCCCATGGAACGGATACACAAAGGTATGGCCGCACTGAACCGGGTTGATTTCTCCACTCCTGAGAATAGGAATCAACACCAAGTCTCTGGATGCCTATTGAGACCACCAAGAGATGAATGTCAAAGAGGATGGATACTTGATTAAAAAGGTATAAGCTCTACATTTGCACTCCAGCGCTGTTGGTTCCCTATCCCGGACATCCAATATTCATGGGCCATGATGAGATGACCATACATTGTCAGGGGAGGAGAGTGTACAGATACCAGAAAACTTGGCATTCCGAAAGGATTAACTTGCCCATATGTCCTTTACACAGAGTGGCGTTGACGTGTCATTGCCGAGTGATTGAGGAGGGGTGGTTCCCAGAAAAGGATTGCCCACTCATTTGGAGGAACCTCTCGTGATTGTTACAACCAATGGGTCCAAACAAACGAGACCCAAAACGTTATGCCAGTCAGGAATATTGTCCATTGAGAGCCGAACTTTCCGCATTTGTGCCAGAGGAGCACAAATATACCAACTTGCAATTTCTCGGCTATATCAAGGATATGCAGAAAAGGACGTGGACAGTAGTATTTATGATATACGTCGGTATAGAAGGGGCTGTGGATAATCATCAGACGATTTTCGAAAAGCTTCCCAGAAAGGATATCTGAATCGCTGGTTCAGGGTACTTGAATAGTTTAAATTTCCTTCCATATGTGCATTTACGATATCCAGTCACGTATTTCTCAGCCTACTCGCCATGGGGGTTGTGAGCATACTGTGAACAACCAGGGCATTTAAAGGACAACTGCCTCCACTTCCCAAAACGTAAAGATTTTTTTTTTAAAAAGAGGATGCTAATAAGAGCTATTTAAACTGGAACAGGTCAGCACCCTCAATTTCAGATCATGTGTACATGTTGTTTGAACATAGCTGTGAGGAGTCTTCACATAAATTGGTTTGTAATTAGGCATGTAAACATTGATTTGTGCCATAGGCAGGTACACACCAACGTGTACATGGTCCCTATTGAAGACGACATGTTCCTTGGGTTGATT
The DNA here is from genome assembly GCA_963680875.1 of Bathymodiolus brooksi. Lineage (NCBI taxonomy): Eukaryota > Metazoa > Mollusca > Bivalvia > Mytilida > Modiolidae > Bathymodiolus > Bathymodiolus brooksi. The sequence goes on from OY804575.1 coordinate 65,760,743, forward strand.
TGCTGAGGAAGAATGGAATTAGTTTTAAAATGGCAGACGGACAGCTTGTGTTTAGCCCACATTTTCCTATGGTTATGGTTCATATTGCGCATGTTTTTATCAGATCTGTCAGTCAGTCTCCCACGAATATAATTAATTTCTTTAGATTTAGATGCCACTGAATAATGGGATGCCAAATCTCCCCTCTTCATTATTGGATCACCGACGGATATACCTATATAAACAAATGATTTAAAAAATCCTGCACAAATTCGCTTCCACTCCAAAAATCCACATACTATCACAAAATTGAATGACAATATAAACATGGACAGTACAATAACAGGGTCAATAAATGTGCATAGTTAACTGACTACTAGCTAAGAATGTAGCATCTGTTGGTTAAAGACTATTACTCTTAATACAAAACAAAAATCATAACTGATATTTTTAGCAGATTTAATATCAATTAGTCTTAAACATCCAGAGAAATTTTCTTTGTGGGAGACCATAATAAATAGGTCGTTTATTTGTTAGAATCGGATATTGAACATATAGAATAGTCAGATACAATATGGAATGAAATAGTTTAATGACTTATTAGATTTACTAGTTGTATCAGCAGATTGTCTATATGTTTTGCAAAGTAAACCTTCTTCATAAACAAAAGCAATCGTCTGGCCTATTTTTTTCTCACCTTGACAAGACCATTACATTAATTTATTTCATGGAAAACGTAATACAAAAGCTAAACAACATATATTTATTACTGAAATTTACGTCGCCACCATGACTTGGTTGATCGTTATGGAATATCTGTGTCACAAATGATCGCGGATATGTTCCACTTGTCGTAAACACTTACCGGTCCTTTCCCCATTCACCGGGTTTGTAACTAGATTAACACGATGGGTGCCACTAGTGGCGCAGGAAATCTTCACCCTTCCGGAGCACCTGAGTTAACTCCCGGTTTTAGTGGGGTTCGTGTTACTCGATCTTTAGTTTTATGTGTATGTTTTGTAGATCGTTGTTTGTCATTTTGTACTTTTTCTTTTGGCCATTGTGTTGTCTGTTCTTCTTCGATTTACTGCTTCTGATTACCTCTTTGGTTGATTTTTTGATGATTTTGATTTTTGGTGTTTTAACGCCACTTTCAGTAGTATTTCAGCTATATCATGGCGACCAGTTTTAGTGGTGGAGGAAGCCGGAGTACCCGGAGAGAACCACCGACCCTGGGCAAGCAACTGGTAAACTTTATCACTTGCGGCTGCGAGTCGAGTGCATCCTTTTTTGCAATTTACAAAGCTGGGCGCGAACCCACGCCGTATTGGTGATAGGCTTGTATGAGCTGTTAGATCCAACGACCTAACTCATTGAGCCAACCTCTTTTGTATCTTCAAACTCTTCTTATAATTACAGTTCCTACATTATGTAATTATTATTCTAACATGACATCCTTCTTTCGCTTTGTAAACAAACGAGCGATTTATCGATTGGGTATAATCTCATTAGCACATGCTCCGGTGCATGTGACTGACTTTCCCGTCGTAAATGTACATGTTGATGAGTCACATGCACTGGCGCGTGTGCCTGACTTTCCCGTCGTAAATGTACATGTTGATGAATTATCGTCTGCTCGAATTTGGCAGCATAAATTGTGTGTGACATTATCTGCAATAGTAAATATAAATTACCGTCTTCCAATCAAAGTATACTATCGTATTTGTACTTTTAGACATATCAGAATCTTAACATGGCTCGGGATAAAATACTAATATCCGCCAACCCATGTTAAAACTCAAAACACATTCTGGCTTCCATGATTTATTTCTTAAATACAAGTGTGGACACAGAAAAGTGCTGTCCAAAAGGCAAGTGTGGATGTCAATATTTCATATTATTAACTTTAAAAAAAAATCGTGGACACAGGGGTCCTGGATTTTTTAATAAACAACTAATCCTGGATTATTATTTTTGCTTAAAGTCCGGTCCTGTGTTTTTATTTCAAATTTTCATCATAGTCCCCCTCCCCCTCCCAAAGGATATAAAATTTATAAACTATTGACCTGAGTAACCTTGCTAAACCATGCGGAGTCAGTGTGTTTTAAATCGATCATCCAATCAGGACGCTCATTATTCTTGTCCAAGTTAAAATACATTGCTAAAATTACCTGTGGGTGTTTCCCCACTTCAACTCGTAAATTTACATAGAAATCGGAGATATTTCGTCATAAAACTTCACACATGGTTTTGTCTATCATATTTCTTGAAGACAAACATAAAATTGTATTGCATTTATCAATATTTTATGAGTATCAACAGTTTTTTCAACACCGTATCTGTTTCCCGATTACCAATGAGACAAGTCACGTGACTGACTACACATGCTACTCACAGTGAGTGACCCGTGACCCACTTTAGCACGTTCTACCAGTTTATTCTTAATATGTTGTTATAACAACTAAGGTTCTTCTCCCTCAGTCATAGGTGACCTTAGCCGATTTTGGCTATCCTGTTTAGGCCCTTGCTTTGGTTTTATTGCTCCCAAAACTGTAAATTATTTTGCTTTCCAATCTTTCGATTTTGAGTGTACCTGATGAAGGTTATTCCAGAAACGCGACGTGCGCACTAAATTTGATATCTACGTTTTAATTAGAAAAATATCACTAAAATAGATGTCTATGCGGTTTTATTATGTCCCTAGAGTTTTTGTGCAATTAAAAAAGTAATGCAAAGTGGGGGCAATAGTAGATTAATAGGGCACTACGTAATTTAAAAAAAAATTATAACATAACGGTATACAATTATTAATGAATCTTTTAAAACTGGAGAGTTCATTCACTCATTCAACATAAAATTTCTTCAATAATAATGTCTAGCTCGTAAAATAAACGTTAAACCCCCATATGAAAGACAGACAAATTATTGAACATGCTTGATTAGCTATGTCATCACAGTTACATTACCAATTTTATCAATCTAATTAAAATTAGGGTTAGGATGTTTAACGCAATGTTTAACAATATTCCGGTTATACCATGGCAGTTAATTTCATTGATGGACGAAGCTGGAGTATCTGGAGAAAACCACTATAGTTTGTTTTAAATGTTTGGACGTGTTTTCATCAGAAAATCGACATTCCTATGGGTATCAACTGTGCTTGTGTCTTCTCACCGACTTTTTCGTTTATTTGTATGAAGCAGACTTCACCCACAGGCTTCTAAAGAAAAACCAAAAGAAGCTAGCTCGGTTTTTATAATTTCACATTTCGCTAAATAGATGATGTCATCTCACAGAACAATTCAAAGTTGGTAACTACCGGTATGTTGATCACATTTATTCCATTGAACTTGGCGGACCCTAGAGGAAGCCAACCTTTCTGAAAACCAATGTAGTTTGGTGTATCGCAAGAAAAAAAAGATACAACAAACATCTAATTTAATTAGATTGCAAATGTATGCAAGATTATATTCTAAAGAAAACTGATATTTGATGTGTACATGTCTTAACAAGTATGGAAATGACTTTTGTTTATAATATGTAATAGAAACAGTCACTAGTTTAAAGAGGGGCCGGAGTCATTTTTTTAATATAAATACCCTTACTTGTTGGAGATGATGTTGAAACAAAACAAATGCTTACAGTAACACTTAGAATCATGAGCTGTACCAATATCCAACTCGTTCGAGCCCCGATCGGCTTACAGAAACACTTAGAATCATGAGCTGTACCAATATCCAACTCGTTCGAGCCCCGGTCGGCTTACAGTAAAACTTAGAATCATGAGCTGTACCAATATCTAACTCGTTCGAGCCCCGGTCGGCTTACAATAACACTTAGAATCATGAGCTGTACCAATATCCAACTCGTTCGAGCCCCGGTCGGCTTACAATAACACTTATAATCATGAGCTGTACCAATATCCAACTCGTTCGAGCCCCGGTCGGCTTACAATAACACTTAGAATCATGAGCTGTACCAATATCCAACTCGTTCGAGCCCCGGTCGGCTTACAATAACACTTAGAATCATGAGCTGTACCAATATCCAACTCGTTCGAGCCCCGGTCGGCTTACAATAATACTTAGAATCATGAGCTGTACCAATATCCAACTCGTTCGAGCCCCGGTCAGATCAGACAACTCGTTCGAGCTCCTGTCGGATCAGACAACTCGTTCAAGCCCCGGTCGGATCAGACAACTCGTTCGAGCCCCGGTCGGATCAGACAACTCGTTCGAGCCCCGATCGGATCAGACAACTCGTTCGAGCCCCGGTCGAATCAGACCAAAGACTAGTCCGAGATTCCTCTGTCGTTTAACGGCATTGATAAAGTTGCTTGTAGCCGTTCAACGACAGAGGGTGCTATATACGGAAATCATCGAATTTGCCTCACCAGCCATAGGATCGGCACATTTCCACGTTTCGTGGCTATCGGATTTTATTTTCTATCATAAACCTTATATAAATCGCTTCACCAATCATTTTTCTATTCATTCATAACCATCTTACCCTCAGAAAGTGGTGTTACACTCCATTACAGCACGATTTTGCCTTAGATCCTATTATTCCGCCATTTGACTTCCATTTTCGAATCTACACACGTGATCTCGCGATACTAACTGAATGATGACAGCAACGCATTGCATGATGGGAGCTAATTAATGCAGCGTGCCAAATTATTTGGAGCATTATTTGCATACGTAAACAACATTCAAATCACATGGAAGACGATACATTTAAGCGTATTCTGCAGGACAAACAGTCCATCTACAGATCAAAGCAGAGCAGAAGGAAATAATACAGAATGTGTTGGAAAGAAAAGATTCAATGGCAGAGTGTTACCAACGGGCTTCGGAAAGAGCATGTGTTACGTTCCCCCTTTTTGTTTTTGGACAAGGTACTACATTTTTTTTTCTTATGGTTATCTGTAATTCACTAAATTTGCTGTTAAAATCATTACCAATCAATATAATCAACTGTATTAAATTTTATGTTAATTGTTCTGCCTTAACAGGCGCCTATGATTGGCAATAAAAATATTTGTTTGTTTGTTTATATGCAAATCATCTCCCATGATACATTGCGGTAATCGTAGTTTTCTCGTAGTCACGTGACAAATGTTTGAAAAATGGAAGACAAATGTCGAAATCATAGGATCTAAGGCAAAATCGTGCTGTAATGGAGTGTAACACCACTTTCTGAGGGTAAGATGTTTATGAATGAATAGAAAAATGATTGGTGAAGCGATTTATATAAGGTTTATGATAGAAAATAAAATCCGATAGCCACGAAACGTGGAAATGTGCTGACCCAGAGTTGGAGAAGCAAATCCGCTGTTTTCCGTATATAGCACGCTCTGTCGTTGAACGGCTACAAGCAACTTTATCAATGCCGTTAAACGACAGAGGAATCTCGGACTAACCAAAGACTATAACATTGGTGTTTGATGCTTCTCCGTTAAGCACGCAGCTTTAAGGAGTAAGAATAAAGACTGGTTGACTCGGATTCAGGATAATGTGTCCGAGTGGAGCGACATGTATACCAGCGGACTGCAATTCGCTTCAGTGAGCTATCACTATAAAGATTCAATTTAGTGTGTTGGTCCTGTACAAAGCGTACATCATAATCATTTCATTGAATCAACTTGTTTTCGCCATGATTTATCCGAAAAATTGTTCATTTGGCGCTAAGACAACAATCCCTCGTTCACTCAAATGGAATTGACTAAACGAGGTACTTTTTAATGCCTGTGGAAATGCCATGTAGGATAATGGTAGTTGTATCTCTTGCGTAAGATTCCTCCATGACATCAGAACGCACGTATTCATGATCTTAAAATATTGAAATTATATGGTTTCAGTCTGAAAAGACATTTTAACCTATCGGATAATGAACTATCCGTTCATGACAGTTTATTTGTTCCAATGTCAAGCGTGTTTCCTCCTGTTTATTTATTAACAACTTCACTCGCGTGTGCGATCATTCAGACCTTACACAATTATTTTTTTTACATGTGTTGTTGATCTTTTTCATATAAGTTGATGTACATCGTGATTTATTATCTATAGTATACAATGAAATTCTAATTTTATTTGAAGCGCATTATGATCTAGACATTTTAGCAGTCGAGTTTATCTGAGGTCAATAAAAACGTAGATATCTAATTTAGTGCGCTTAAATTAATTCTCCAAAAAATTCGTTCCAAATTATTGACATCTATTCTATCAGGGGTCAAAGCCCACCTTCAAAAGTCACTATGACGCCATCTATACCAAGGGTGGTAGGTATCGGATGTGGATTCTGAAAAAAAGTTTTAACATCTGTTGGAGTACAATTGAGGCCCATGTCCTCGTGCAGTAACATTAAAACCTTCCACATCATTACCCTATATGCAATATCCCGTATTTTAAGCGCAAAGACAATTACCTCAACTTTGTTTCATAGAAACGAATGGCCAAATAAGGTACAAATATCTTACTTAAGGAAGGGATAAATGTTATTGTGTAATAAACAAATCAGGAAAAAACACCCTGATACTTACAAAAAGTTCTCTTAAATTGACCAAGAAAATATCTGAGGTTTTGATTGACAACATATTTGTTATGTTTGGATGGGGTTTTTTTCTCCAGAAAGTTGACATTCTTATTGGTATAAATTGTGCCTGTTTTCGTGTTCTCACCGACTTGTTCGCTTATTCGTATAAAGCAGACTTCATGCACAGGGTTCTAAAGAAAAACGAAAAAAAGCTAACCAGGTCTTTTAATTTCACATTCCGCAATAGATGATATCCTTTCACCGAACAAATGTGGGAACTTTCCATTTATATGTAGCAACACCTGTATTTGGAGTATATATTACATGTAGTATCTTTCTCTTGATATGATATCTCAGAGCTTGTGTTTCTTATCACGGTTTCCTGGATATATGGTTGTTGCTAACAAGGCAGCAACAGAACCAGTTATTGCTAGTAGTAAATTGAAATCATCAGATGACCGTTTGTTGCAGTAAAATTCGTACCTTTCCTCGTTCATAACTTATCACCATATTTGTAACATGAGCAACACGACGGTTGCTTCTAGTGAGACAGTGAGTGTTCCGGTGCATTGTAATTCAGTGGGAATCGTGTTGCTCAATCATTTCAGTCATTCTGTGTATAGTCCGAAATTCCTCTGCCGTCCGACGGCTTTTTGTTCGACTTGCTGGAGCCGTGGGACGTCAGAGCGTTCTCCATAAGAAAAACAGCGGATTTGCCACTCCAACTCTGGGTCGACACATTTCCACGTTTCGTGGCTATATGATTTTATTTTCTATCCGAGACTCTTAGTAGAGAGGTGGTATTGATTTAAACACACTGCATCACGAGTACCCTAACGTGGTAGAGAGGTGGTATTGATTTAAGCACACTGCATCACGATTACCCTAACGTGGTAGAGAGGTGGTATTGATTTAAACACACTGCATCACGAGTACCCTAACGTGGTAGAGAGGTGGTATTGATTTAAACACACTGCATCACGAGTACCCTAACGTGGCAGAGAGGTGGTATTGATTAAAACACACTGTATCACAAGTACCCTAACGTGGTAGAGAGGTGGTATTGGTCTAAACACACTGCATCATGAGTACCCTAACGTGGTAGAGAGGTGGTATTGATTTAAACACACTGCATCACGAGTACCCTAACGTGGTAGAGAGGTAGTATTGATTTAAACACACTGCATCATGAGTACCCTAACGTGGTAGAGAGGTGGTATTGGTTTAAACACACTGCATCATGAGTACCCTAACGTGGTAGAGAGGTGGTATTGATTTAAACACACTACATCATGAGTACCCTAACGTGGTAGAGAGGTGGTATTGATTTAAACACACTGCATCACGAGTACCCTAACGTTGTAGAGAGGTGGTATTGATTTAAACACACTACATCATGAGTACCCTAACGTGGTAGAGAGGTGGTATTGATTTAAACACACTACATCATGAGTACCCTAACGTGGTAGAGAGGTGGTATTGATTTAAACACACTGCATCACGAGTACCCTAACGTTGTAGAGAGGTGGTATTGATTTAAACACACTGCATCACGAGTACCCTAACGTGGTAGAGAGGTGGTATTGATTTAAACACACTGCATCACGAGTACCCTAACGTGGTAGAGAGGTGGTATTGATTTAAACACACTGCATCATGAGTACCCAAACGTGGTAGAGAGGTAGTATTGATTTAAACACACTGCATCACGAGTACCCTAACATGGTAGAGAGGTGGTATTGATTTAAACACACTGCATCATGAGTACCCTAACGTGGTAGAGAGGTGGTATTGATTTATACACACTGCATCATGAGTACCAAACGTGGTAGAGAGGTAGCATTGATTTAAACACACTACATCACGAGTACCCTAACGTGGTAGAGGTGGTATTGATTTAAACACACTGCATCATGAGTACCCTAACGTGGTAGAGAGGTGGTATTGATTTAACCACACTGCATCACGAGTACCCTAACGTGGTAGAGAGGTGGTAATGATTTAAACACACTACATCATGAGTACCCTAACGTGGTAGAGAGGTGGTATTGATTTAAACACACTACATCACGAGTATCCTAACGTTGTAGAGAGGTGGTATTGATTTAAACACACTGCATCATGAGTAACCTAACGTTGTAGAGAGGTGGTATTGATTTAAACACACTGCATCATGAGTACCCTAACGTGGTAGAGAGGTGGTATTGATTTAAACACACTGCATCACGAGTACCCTAACGTTGTAGAGAGGTGGTATTGATTTAAATGCACTGCCTCATGAGTACCATAACGTGGTAGAGAGGTGGTATTGATTTAAACACACTGCATCATGAGTACCCTAACGTGGCAGAGAGGTGGTATTGATTTAAACACACTGCATCACGAGTACCCTAACGTGGTAGAGAGGTGGTATTGATTTAAACACACTGCATCACGAGTACCCTAACGTGGTAGAGAGGTGGTATTGATTTAAACACACTGCATCATGAGTACCCTAACGTGGTAGAGAGGTGCATCACGAGGACCCTAACGTGGTAGAGAGGTGGTATTGATTTAAACACACTGCATCATGAGTACCCTAACGTGGTAGAGAGGTGGTATTGATTTAAACACACTGCATCACGAGTACCCTAACGTGGTAGAGAGGTGGTATTAATTTAAACACACTGCATCACGAATATCCTAACGTGGTAGAGAGGTGGTATTGATTTGAACACAATTCAAAGTTTTGAATTGTTTCGATTGCAAAACATTTCACTTGAAAATGTTTAAAAAGCAAAATGATGCGAATGTTGAAGTTGATAGCGATACAACGATTACTCTGATTATCCAGTGGCAATCGCAAATAACGTCGCATCACCCAGCAATTCAGGTTCTGTTAGTCAACGATAGCTCGGTTTGATGGGCATCTTCGCGTCATATGAAGATTAGTTAAGTGACAACGTCGAGATAAAGGCACTCGTCTCTCGCACATACATGACCTATTTCAAAAGGAGACGGCAATGCAGGTTGTAGGCACGCATGGTCTCCCAAGAGTGTCGCGGGTTACGCAAGGGTGTGTACAATCTGATTAAGGTTATTTCGAATGAATTGAACAAATAATTTCGATCAATCCTTATAAATTAATTCAAACTTTTTTTGTTATGATATTGAAAAATATACTTATTTTTTCAAAATAAGGCAAATAATCGGAACTAATTTTAAATAACCCCAAAGGTGCCTCATTTCAAGAAAATCACCTGATGACAACGGCACGCGACGCCTTGAGAACGACGTCTATTTTCAGATTCCGTACATTGGAAAATAACCTCAACTCTTTAAACCAATCGAAACACGTATAAAATGACATGTGACTCTAAAATTAATTTATTTTCACTTGGTATACATGAGACGCGTTATTTACTGACAGGTCTTTTTTTCACGTTTTACAGATCGGATGAGTGATTTCGTGTCTATCGACGTAGAGGTGAACAACAGATACGAAATTGGGTGTGTGATGGCTTAGGGAAATTTCGCCTGGCGTGAACTCACCTCTTGTGGTAATCCAGGGCAATATTGCAGCTATAAGATTTCGGGGTCTGGACAACTTAGCCTTAAACAATCGAACGCGAAGCGTGAGATTGTTTAACCGTTTAAGTCGGGAAAACCGTGGTGTAAATAATTTGTAACATGAAGCCATGCAATATCATATCTAGATCGTTGATTAGTGAGTAATACAACTATATAGCCCAGATTTAAAGTGTGCAATATCCTGTATCTGTGTGTATTATTTCATAATTTTTAGCTGTTGCTTTCACTCTGGTATATAAACCATAAAAAGATCAAATGAAAAGAAACCATTCATGTTACAAGTAATATTTATACCACAATTTTACGAGTTACACGGTTGAACAATCGAACGCGAATCGTGAGATTGCTTAACCGTTTAACTCGGAAATTCGTGGTATAAATTATTTTTTAAGATGAAGCCATGCAATATCACATCTAGATAGTTGATTATTGCACTGAAAGTAATAAAACTATAGCCCAGATTTAAAGTGTTCAATATCTCATATCTGCGTGTATTATTTCATAGTTCTTAGCTGTTGCTTACATTTTGGTATATATATATATATATACAACGTCTGAAAAACCAGTCAACGATCAATCTTACGGGGTGTTGGATCGATACGGTATAACGATACTATACAAGTAAAACAATTATAAACGTCTAAAATAATTTGTAAAACAACACCAAGTACACAAAACAAAGTGATAAAGAATTAAACACTTCGTTGAATGACAAAATTTTCGTCCCACCGAGGGACTTTATCAATGTCTAATTAAATAAAATCTCGAAACAATAAAGCGACTTTTCAAATTTCAAAAAAAAGTTTTTGACGGTCCATGTACGGCACAAAAGAACCAGAAGATGCACATATGAAACTACATGCATAAAAGAATGGAAATTCTACATATAAATTAATAAAAGTACAATAACAATAATATAAATATACAATAGGGCTACACATTTAAATAAAATTAGAAATAAAAATAAATATAAAAATGAGACATTATTGGTAAATGTATCAAATAGCACTGTCAAAATATTGTTGAAAACGGTATAATACCCAAACTCATTCAAAAAAAAACGGCCCGCCACAGTGTGGAATATATACTTTGGGCCAATAGAGCAAACTGTATGTCCTAATACGACTGGAGGAGACCAACACGAATAGGAGTCAGGAGAGGATATTACTTTTTCTCATTGATTCCATTCGGTGATAAGGTCTTAAGTTTTCTAATCCAGAAGCTTTCCCTTTCCTGTCTGCTTTTATCATCCCACTTGGGGTTATGGTCAATTATGGTGACCTTCAGTTTGCCGAAAGAATCATGGTGGCCCGTCGATCTGAGATGTCTGCTGACTGGAAGGTCAGGTTTGCAATTTGCATCGCTTCTGTGGCCATTCAAGTGTTTACTAAGTTGTTGTTTAGTTTCTCCGATGTATTGAAGACCACAAATTGCACATTCCAGGAATTAGGCATAAATAGCAACACCTCTAGTAATACCACATACAAACCAACTTCGTTCGACAAAGATGAAATCCTAGCTAACCACAGATCATTCATGACCTCTTTAAACATTCCCTCTGGTAAAGAGTCTGAGGATTTACCCTATTTATATTGGATACCTAAACTCCATAAGACACCATACAAAGAAAGGTACATAGCGGGATCATCAACTTGTTCGACGAAAGAATTGTCTATTCACCTGACAAAGATTCTGTCTGCAGTAAAAGAGGGACAACAGAAATATTGTGAAACTGTTTACTCGCGTAGTGGCATAAATCACATGTGGATTTTGAAAAATTCTAAAGATCTTTTGGATAACCTGAAATCAAGATCTTTCTCTCAGGTATCCTCCATCAAAACTTTTGATTTTTCAACTCTATATACCACCCTACCGCATGACAAATTAAAAACCCGCTTAAAAGAAACAATTCATAGAAACTATGGCTCAAATTTTGTTGTGTTAGGCTACAATTCTACATATTTTTCAAACAAAATTCATAAAGGTAAAACATGCTACTCCGAGGAACAAGTGATCAGTATGCTGGAGTTCCTCATCGATAACATATTTGTCTCCTTTGGAGGGACACTGTTTCAGCAGGTCGTCGGCATACCAATGGGTACGAATTGTGCCCCTCTTCTAGCCGATTTATTTTTATACTCATATGAGTCGGAGTTTCTTCAAAAGCTTGTAAAAGATAAGAAGATTCATGAGGCTAGAGCCTTTAATTTCACATACAGGTATATTGATGACGTTTTATCTATCAATAATTCTAGATTTGCAGAATTTCTTCCATTGATATATCCTCCAGAGCTGGAAGTTAAAGAGACCACCGATACAGCTTCGTCCGCATCATTTTTGGACTTATACCTCGAATTTGACGACAGTGGTCAACTCAGTACTAAAATTTATGATAAGCGGGACGACTTCAATTTTAAAATCATAAATTTTCCAAACATGTGCAGCAATATACCAGCTTCTCCTGCATATGGTGTTTACATCTCGCAATTGATTCGCTATGCAAGGGCCAGTAGCAATTATTCTGATTTCCTGAAACGTCATCTTCATCTGAGAAACAGGCTACTGGACCAGGGCTATAAAAAGATTCGCCTTATTCGATCTCTTAAAAAGTTTATATTCCGATACCAATATCTTGTCGAAATATATTCCGTCTCTGCAGAAAAAATTATAAGCGATGCATTTTCATATAGTGAAAATGTATAAAGATAAAGAAGTTAACAATGTCAATAATTTTTTTGTCAATGTGTGACGTAAAAATATTTTTGACATTTACGTCACCGAATATGGTACTACTTTGACAACTATTTTACCTATTTTGTTCCTGTGTTTAAATACTGTTACAGTGACAGCCGGAACCTTTGAACCGTAATGAGAGCGGGAGGTTTGGCGCCTTAAAATCTGATTCACCCACCATTTCTTTAGAAATGCCTGTACCAAGTCAGGGTCATTACGGTTTTCACAGTTTTCCGGTTGTTGACTGATTTTGTCTGTTTATATAATTATGAGTTTGGACTTTCCCTTCGTAAGATTGTTCGGAGTTCGGTAATTTTGTTATTACCTTTATTCCAGGAGGTAGATAATATTTTCTGTCTTGTAGTTGGCATTGCAGTATATGATGAATGTAAGCAACAGCTAAGAACTATGAAATAATACACGCAGATATGAGATATTGAACACTTTAAATCTGGGCTATAGTTTTATTACTTTCAGTGCAATAATCAACTATCTAGATGTGATATTGCATGGCTTCATCTTAAAAAATAATTTATACCACGAATTTCCGAGTTAAACGGTTAAGCAATCTCACGATTCGCGTTCGATTGTTCAACCGTGTAACTCGGAAAATTGTGGTATAAATATTACTTGTAACATGAATGGTTTCTTTTCATTTGATCTTTTTATGGTTTATATACCAGAGTGAAAGCAACAGCTAAAAATTATGAAATAATACACACAGATACAGGATATTGCACACTTTAAATCTGTCCTGTAGATGGGTCGTCCGATTCGGAAGATGATAATGAGGCCCCCCTTCCTAGGTGTAAGAAAAAAAGTTCATGGATTCCAAAACCCAGCAAAAATACAACTTTAGAATCCTTTATTGATTTAGTCAAAAATGATGTCCAGACAGCAACCAGCACGAACATACCAACCCATAACAACCTCACTCCAGCAGAAAAAGGTGCGCTACAAGAAATAAAGGAAAGGGATGACATTGTCATAAAGTCAGCAGACAAGGGTAGCGCAGTTGTTGTTATGGACAAAGTAGATTATTTAGAGGAGGCAAACAGACAACTGATGGATGAAAGATTTTACAAAAAACTGGACTCTGACCCCACGGAAGAATTCAGCACTAAAATAACACTGGAGCTAAAAATTATGAAAGAAAATAGTCATATCGACAAGAACACTTTCGATTATTTGAAACCAGACAAACCCAAAGTCGGACACTTCTATCTATTACCTAAAATTCATAAAGTCAACAACCCCGGGAGACCCATTGTTTCAGCAAATGGGCACCCCACAGAAAAAATCTCCGAATTCGTCGATTTCCACCTTCGACCTCATGTAGAAGCATTACCCTCACATTTGAAAGACACCACTGATTATCTTCAAAAAATGAAATCCATGAACCCCCTTCCTTCGGGGACCATTCTTGTTTCGATGGACGTTACGTCATTATACACTAACATCCCACATAATGACGGTATCGAAGCATGTCGAGAGGCCTGGGACCAAAGAGCCGTTAAAGAACCACCAACGGAATGTCTTGTCCAGTTGCTCACATTGGTACTGAAGCATAACAATTTTACATTTAATGGAGAGCATTTTTTACAAATCAACGGAACAGCTATGGGAACAAAGATGGCACCTTCATACGCCAATATCTTCATGGGGAAACTTGAAAAACTAATCATACAATCTGCACCTCACAAGCCACTTTCCTGGTTTCGTTTCATAGACGACGTCGACATGAAGTGGACCGAGTCGGAAGAAAACCTCAATCGTTTCTTTGACCATGCCAACAATGTTCACCCCACTATAAAATTCACCCATGAAACATCTAGAAATAACATCTCCTTTCTGGATACTTACACCACCTGTGAAAATGGTATTATGTCAACTGACATATACAACAAACCGACAGATAAACATCAATACCTGTCCCCACAGAGTTGTCATCCTAAACATTGCACCAAAAGTATTCCGTACAACCAAGCTCTCCGAATCAAACGCATCTGCTCCAATGAACAAACCACCAAAAAACGGCTTGGGAAACTGAAATGTCATCTGAAAAAGAGGGGTTACAACAATGCGAGCATTAACCATTGTTTTAACAAAGCAAGTGGTATTGACAGAAAAGACCTCATCCAATATAAAGAAAAGAACGCGAACAACAGAGTGCCATTTGTCATCACTTACCATCCTGCGCTCAGTAATTTATCCAACATCGTTCGTGAGCACTGGACAACCATACAAAAACACCCAGAACTGTGTAAAATCTTCAAAGAACCACCCGTCTTGGCCTTCAGGAAACCCAAAAGTTTGAAAGACATCTTGGTGAGAGCTGACATCTCCCCTCGATCTGCCTACAATGGTCAGTGTCAAAAATGTGATTCGAGACGATGTATGACGTGCAAAAACATCCAATGCACACAAACATTCAACAGCACACATACAGGAGAACAATTCATCATATAATGCAGTGCCAACTGCAAGACAGAAAATATTATCTACCTCCTGGAATGTGCAATTTGTGGTCTTCAATACATCGGAGAAACTAAACAACAACTTAGTAAACGCTTGAATGGCCATAGAAGCGATGCAAATTGCAAACCTGACCTTCCACTCAGCAGACATCTCAGATCGACGGGCCACCATGATTCTTTCGGCAAACTGAAGGTCACCATAATTGACCATAACCCCAAGTGGGATGATAAAAGCAGACAGGAAAGGGAAAGCTTCTGGATTAGAAAACTTAAGACCTTATCACCGAATGGAATCAATGAGAAAAAGTAATATCCTCTCCTGACTCCTATTTGTGTTGGTCTCCTCCAGTCGTATTAGGACATACAGTTTGCTCTATTGGCCCAAAGTATATATTCCACACTGTGGCGGGCCGTTTTTTTGAATGAGTTTGGGTATTATACCGTTTTCAACAATATTTTGAGTGCTATTTGATACATTTACCAATAATGTCTCATTTTTATATTTATTTTTATTTCTAATTTAACATTTATTTAAATGTGTAGCCCTATTGTATATTTATATTATTGTTATTGTACTTTTATTAATTTATATGTAGAATTTCCATTCTTTTATGCATGTAGTTTCATATGTGCATCTTCTGGTTCTTTGTGCCGTACATGGACCGTCAAAAACTTTTTTTTGAAATTTGAAAAGTCGCTTTATTGTTTCGAGATTTTATTTAATTAGACATTGATAAAGTCCCTCGGTGGGACGAAAATTTTGTCATTCAACGAAGTGTTTAATTCTTTATCACTTTGTTTTGTGTACTTGGTGTTGTTTTACAAATTATTTTAGACGTTTATCAAAAGATATTTTGCTGACTACATGGGTGTTTAATGTTTCTGCATTCTTGGTTTCTGCAATTGCCATAGATAGATATATTAGTGTTTTTTTTTCCAATGAAAATGTCATCAAAAGATCAAAGGAAAAGAATGCATTCATGTTACAATGTTATAAACCACTATACACAATCATTATAAACTACATCTGTAAATGGCTTGAACATCGTACCGTTCGATATTTTTATACCTTACCTTTCGATAATTTTATATCTTATATAAACAAGGACAATGATGTATGCTACATTTACTATCAATTCACAACCGGAAGTGTGTTCCCATAAACCGAACTCTAATCCATTAGGGATGTTGTATATGTTCATGTTATCTTGTGTTAGTTAAATTGGTCTTGGTTTTCTATATCCGCACCATGAAATTAATTCCATTTACAATATTTCCAGTCCGAAAAAGTGTCTATGAGGAATCTTTGTAATAAAAAAAAAAAAAAAATCGGTCAAATTTATTTTTATTACAGGAGAACTCAATACAAATCACCACACAGTACGTCAAGGCGTCATATAGATGTTTGTTGATGATCCGGGTTATCGATGTCAAGAAATGTTCCATACAATAATTTTCTTTTCTTAATATTTTCTTCACATAACCCTCTTCTGCAATAGCACAGATATATAGCCATGTTTATTCTACACTCTTTGAAACGAACAACGTAGATCCACGTATCAACAAATATAACGGCTGTAGTAAACAGAGACTCGTACATCAAGGATTTATGAATATTAAAAACTGGTTGAAATAGGAACATGACTATGTAGAAAGCATGGAGTATCAAGTGTGGTGTAACAATTAGCAGTATTTTAGCGATGCTATGTAACTCTATCCTCTTCATTCCAGCATAGCGTTTTCCCAGAGATAGGATTTTCATGTACATACGACTGTAGGAATAAGCTATTATACAAATGCAGATGAATCTCAATGAAACCAATATCCATGGAAACACCTCTTGTTGAGACATACGAATTGCACAACCTTTTTCTTTAGTGTATGAGAACTCGATAAATAGAGTCACCACAGATAAAACTGCTCCAAGAGACCACATGACAAAACACGCAATTCCGAATACGCTTTTGTCAACAATTGACGTGTATTTCATTGGAAAAAAAACACTAATATATCTATCTATGGCAATTGCAGAAACCAAGAATGCAGAAACATTAAACACCCATGTAGTCAGCAAATATCCAGCATACATAGCATTCTTTCATCCGTAAGATAAAACCTTAAGGTAGCTCGTATACATCCCCAAAATCCTGCTATTATGTCTATTGTACATAAATTTGTCACTAGGATTTTAACTGATGTCTGTACAATTCTGCATTTTGAAATAAGAAATATGGCGAAAACATGTTCCAAAACTATGAAAAACGATCCGCATATTTCTACCACAACTCCGCTAACGTTGACACCCTTTGTGTCCGTATTGTTCATGTTTTCCCTCGTTTTTTTCAGTCACAAACTTCTGCAGTTGTTCATGTTTTCCCTCCTTTTTTTACACAGTCACAAACATCTGCTGTTGTTCATGTGTTCCCTCCTTTTTTTACACAGTCACAAACATCTGCTGTTGTTCATGTGTTCCCTCCTTTTTTTACACAGTCACAAACATCTGCTGTTGTTCATGTGTTCCCTCCTTTTTTTACACAGTTACAAACGTCTGCTGTTGTTAATGTTTCCCTCGTGTTTTTGCACACGACTACAGACTTCTGCTCTTATTCACGCTGTTTCAAATTACTTGTACCATTTTCTCTGACCTGAACTAATCCCCATATCGTTATCATATAATCAGGCATGTGGAATATTGATATATGTAATATTTATTCTCTAAATGGATGCGTATATAATCGGCTCTAGAATAGCAAATTTTCAGGTAAATAGATAAATAAAAGGAGTGGACATAATGCATTGAAGAATAGCACGATCGAATCCAAGGATCTACAGAAAATATAGAATTATAAACGGAGGGCATCTAGTGATTATTTATTATTCGGATCATGTATATGTAATGATATTGTTGAAAAGAAGAATTATTTATTTTATCCAGACGCTGAAACTTGACTTGAAACAATCTAAAGGTTTTCTACCGAGTATATTCGTTAATGGGTGGACTTTATTATGATGAGCAAAATTGGAAATTATTTGACAATAAGGATTTGTCCGGTCTTGATTTAGAGGTACATTCGATAGCTACGGATATACCGGTTTTCTCAACCAACACAACAACTCAAGTATACTCATAGCTTTTATTTTGTTCCGACTTTGTACATACATGAATACAAACTATTATATGTGCAAAGGTACTACAAAACTTGCAATGAAAAGAAAATGTGTTCAAATTTGTCGGTTTTATATAGTACCCCTTTGGTATCTTCAAAATATCCTTGTAAATGAGTATTTTCCAGGCTATGATATTTTGGTGGGGACATATATGGAACTTGAGCTTGGTCATTTAATAAGATGTGTGCGACATTTTAGAAATTTTAAGACTTCTCGGAACAATTCATTAGACATCTTCTGCAGTTTTTTAAGATATTCTCATTTATGTTTAAATACACATTTCAATCCTAATAAGTGCATCACTGTAAATGCACTTTCAACATTTGATCTTTTTGTCCCCCGCCCCCGCAAAGTGGAGCGGGGGATATGGAAATGCCGGGCGTCCGTCCGTCCGAGATATGTTGTAAGCGCTATAAGAATTTTATTTGTTGACTAATTGATTTCAAACTTGCACACAAGCATTATATTAGGAATCTCTAGCTTAAGATCGAAATTGGGCAAAATTAGAAAAACATTGTGATAATGGCAGCCATTTTTAAGATATTTGCCAAAGCACATCAAAATTTCAAAGTGCTACAATTTCAACGAAAATTAATATTTAGAAGATTTTCGACTTGAGGAATGTGATAGTGACCAATGCGATTTAAAAATGGCTGCCATTGCAGCCATTATGGTGGTCATTTTGGCAGCTATTTTCAATATGGTCGCCAAAACACATAAACAAATTCGAAGTGCTCCAATTACAAAGAAAATTGATATTTAGGGATTTTTAGAGGAATGTGATCATGACTAATGCGATTTCAAAATGGCGGTAATTTTGGCAGCCATTTTTAAGATGGCCGCCAAAATGCGTAAAATTTGGAAGTGCTCCAATTTCAACGAAAATTGATATGTAGGGTTTTTCCCACATGAAGAATGTGATAGTGACAAAAGCGATTTGGAAATGGTGAGTTATATACGTTTAATTTTGTAGAATTCAATTAAATTTTAAGGGCATAAAAATAGTGTATGGAGATGAGCACTTGCTGTTTTAAATAGTTTGAATGATTGTTACAAAAACATGGAACTTTTTCATTATTTGTTTGCTATTGAAATTTGTTAATCTGTAATTCCTTGACATCCACTCATCAACACAGGGTATTTGTCTTTCCTGTTTCAACACCAACACACATTCACGGCAGAACTTTGGACTTGATCTTCATTTCATCTACCCATACAGACGCTCTTGTGTTTCCTCTTTATTATTTAGACCATTTTATTACATGTGTAGAATTAAAGTGATTCTGTAAGTACTAATAACATAATAAAATACTGCCCAGACATCATAATATCATATTGACTGTAATCATTCAAAGTAGCTCTTTCCCCAAATTTCCTGACATCCAAAACTTTTTTCTGTATAACATTTGTTATATACAATAGCTAGCACAACTAAAATAACAAATGATTTCTAATATAGAACCCATATAAAGGCTTGCTAGAACACAAGCAAAATTCTTGACTGATTATTGACGACACAGCTTCTTTAAAGATTAGTCCATTTCAGTCATAAGAACTAGTGAAAGTAATTTATACACAGATCTATGTAAATAGGCGGGGGGACATTGGCTATGGCATAGCAATCTTGTTATATCTTATAATTATGTTGTGGTAACTGCCAGATTGAAAAATCTTTTAAATTAAAGATGTTAGATATTTTGAGACTTTAATTCGCATCAGAATATATATAATCAAGTCGATCTGCGTTGAGATTGTTGCCAACTTCCGAAGACAAAATCAAACTGATGAAATAGTAGGTAAAGGTGGAATTAATTTAGGCAAGTCGAATTTTTAAACAAATTGGTTTTATTGCGACTCATTATATTAAAGGGATGTTGTATTCGAGATCTTATAGCTAGTAAGATTTTTAAATACTAGTATACAGTGATGTTCCAAAAGAATTGCAACAAACATGGCCGCCGCATACGAATAAATATTTGTATTGGACTATTTAAGCCTCATTTATTTAAAGATATGCAAATAGCCCTTACCCCAAACTCTCAGACTCCGAATGTACACAGAAGGTAGACGTTGCTAATCACCAAGCACTACAGAAATGAGGTCTTCCTTGGTTCGAATGTCTTTTATCACTCTGCTCAGTCGAATTTTAATAGTCAACAACACGTTTTCAAGTATGTTCAGTTGTGGGGATTAGGCGGGCCAATCGAAGGTATTGATGTCATTGTCTGTTTTCCACTGATGAGTTAACTCAGATTGGTGGGGGTGGCGGTATCGTCTTGAAAGACAAAGGGATCCACACCAAAGACATTGGCAACAACCGATCATAAATTGGACTCCAAACACTCAATACCATACTAATATTTTTGCCAGTTGATATTTCCATTTATTGGTTGCTAAACAGCGGTCATATTGTAACGTCACTACATAAACGAATAGTACTTATCACCGGTGTGAGTTCTATTTCCGCCCATGTCGAGGCGTACTCGAAACGACGTTATGTGAGTAACGTTTCTCCGTGACATTTCCGGTTGGTTTTCATCTGGAGCTCTTTGTTTCTTTCGCGACACAACTGAAATATTGTTGAAAGTGACGACGATAACAAACAAACAAAAAACCCAAAATATCCCCCCCCCCCCCCCCCCTCTTGCTCCAACAATGACTAAATGATGAATTATAGCTTGTAATCTAAAAGAAGCAATGTCAACATACCTCACGCTATTTTGTCATCAAAATATTCTTATTGTGCAAAGCATTGTCTTTTGTTTCAAAATCTTTATATATCAATAAGCTGATGCCGTCCCGGGTAAGATAGGAATACAGATATAGAAGTTAGCTAGTTTTTTCCCCGCTTACAGAACATAAACCTCCTGCAATGGATTTGATTAAATATATTTTATTTGCCAATATAATAAACAAAATGGATTAGACACAAGTTAAACAAACTCATAAAGTCATCTTAAAATTACATTTATTTACAATAACGAAATACATAAAAAGCTGTATATAGCAATAATGACGATTCATTGATGTATTCAATATTCACAAAAAGATGGAAGGAAAAATAAAATCAAATTTGCATGATTGGTCATTCACCACCGAACCCACTTATACCATAAAAAGGAATCGTTTTGAATATTTAATATAACCAAGATGTTTAAATGTAATATAATTTTGTTCATAAGTTAAATTATCATTGCTACATGTCGGAATGTGATATCTAGAAAGTCTGTCAATTGTGTAATGCAGTGTCCATCAAACTGTTAACAACTGCATCGATGCTGTAAAGGTGGATGTGCTCGCCTCGAGTGCCGTAGATCCGTCGATCCGGGTTCAAGCCGCGGTCGTATCAAAAATAAGACTATGAACTTGGCATTTGTTTCTTCCCTGCTAAGCACGCAGAATTAAGAAAAAAAAACAAAGACTGGTTGGTTTCGGAATCAGGATAATGTGTCCGAGTGCGAGACATGCTGTGTCAGTGAGCTAGCACTATAAAAATCCAACTAAGCGTGTTGGTCTAGAACAAGGCGGATCTCTTCATCATCTCATTGAAATTTAACTTGTTCTCTCCATGATATCGCTGAAAAATTGCTGAGTTGGCGTTAAACAACAATCACTCAATAACTCACTGTATTTTGTATTGGAAAATTTCTATTAAAACGGATATCACAATCGAATAAATTGTCATTGCCATTATATAACAGAACATTTGTTCATGTGGCGTTAAACAGCAATCATTCACTCACTTACTGTTGAATACGTGGACACATACACACACACATACACACACACACATATATATGTACATATGGATGTGGTCGAGTGGTCTAGGGCGCTGGACGTAAGGCTAAGCGAATGGTGCTGCAGTGTATCAATGGTGTGAGTTCAAATCCCGTCGAGGGAAGAACAAAAATTTGACAGCTCTAAAATCTAATTCTAACACTGTTTGGTTTAATTTTCAGACGTATATATATATATATATATATATCAGAGACTATATATGACGATCCGTCAAAGTATAGGATAAATTATATTTTATGTAAAGTTAAATATTGTTTAAAGGATAAATTCAAACAGAACTGGACAGAGAGCCTGAATGATGATAAGAGGGTCAATCCAAACTCTAAGAATAAATTAAGAACATATAGAAAATTTAAATCAATTTTTAAATTAGAACCATATTTATTATTTGGAACTAAGCAACAAAGAAAACTATTAACAAAATTTAGAATAAGTGCTCATAATTTGAACATTGAAAAGGGGAGATATATTGGCACAAAAGTTGAAGATCGTATTTGTAATTTATGCAAAAACAACATTGAAGATGAAGTTCATTTCCTTATTACGTGTCCTCTTCTAGAGAAATTTAGAGAACCATATATAAAGAATATAAATAAAGGTAATAACAAATTACCGAACTCCGAACAATCTTACAAAGGGAAAGTCAAAACTCATAATTATATAAACAGACAAAATCAGTCAACAACCGGAAAACTGTGAAAACCGTAATGACCCTGACTTGGTACAGGCATTTGTAAAGAAATGGTGGGTGAATCAGATTTTAAGGCGCCAAACCTCCCGCTCTCATTACGGTTCAAAGGTTCCGGCTGTCACTGTAACAGTATTTAAATACAGGAACAAAATAGGTAAAATAGTTGTCAAAGCAGTACCATATTCGGTGACGTAAATGTCAAAAATATTTTTACGTCACACATTGACAAAAAAATTCTTGACATTTGTGACTTCTTTATCTTTATACATTTTCACTATATGAAAATGCATCGCTTATAATTTTTTCTGCAGAGACGGAATATATTTCGACAAGATATTGGTATCGGAATATAAACTTTTTAAGAGATCGAATAAGGCGAATCTTTTTATAGCCCTGGTCCAGTAGCCTGTTTCTCAGATGAAGATGACGTTTCAGGAAATCAAAATAATTGCTACTGGCCCTTGCATAGCGAATCAATTGCGAGATGTAAACACCTTATGCAGGAGAAGCTGGTATATTGCTGCACATGTTTGGAAAATTTATGATTTTAAAATTGAAGTCGTCCCGCTTATCATAAATTTTAGTACTGAGTTGACCACTGTCGTCAAATTCGAGGTATAGGTCCAAAAATGATGCGGACGAAGCTGTATCGGTGGTCTCTTTAACTTCCAGCTCTGGAGGATATATCAATGGAAGAAATTCTGCAAATCTAGAATTATTGATAGATAAAACGTCATCAATATACCTGTATGTGAAATTAAAGGCTCTAGCCTCATGAATCTTCTTATCTTTTACAAGCTTTTGAAGAAACTCCGACTCATATGAGTATAAAAATTAATCGGCTAGAAGAGGGGCACAATTCGTACCCATTGGTATGCCGACGACCTGCTGAAACAGTGTCCCTCCAAAGGAGACAAATATGTTATCGATGAGGAACTCCAGCATACTGATCACTTGTTCCTCGGAGTGGCATGTTTTACCTTTATGAATTTTGTTTGAAAAATATGTGGAATTGTAACCTAACACAACAAATTTGGAGCCATAGTTTCTATGACTAAAAGCTTTATGAATTGTTTCTTTTAAGCGGGTTTTTAATTTGTCATGCGGTAGGGTGGTATATAGAGTTGAAAAATCAAATGTTTTGATGGAGGATACCTGAGAGAAAGATCTTGATTTCAGGTTATCCAAAAGATCTTTAGAGTTTTTCAAAATCCACATGTGATTTATGCCACTACGCGAGTAAACAGTTTCACAATATTTCTGTTGTCCCTCTTTTACTGCAGACAGAATCTTTGTCAGGTGAATAGACAATTCTTTCGTCGAACAAGTTGATGATCCCGCTATGTACCTTTCTTTGTATGGTGTCTTATGGAGTTTAGGTATCCAATATAAATAGGGTAAATCCTCAGACTCTTTACCAGAGGGAATGTTTAAAGAGGTCATGAATGATCTGTGGTTAGCTAGGATTTCATCTTTGTCGAACGAAGTTGGTTTGTATGTGATATTACTAGAGGTGTTGCTATTTATGCCTAATTCCTTGATTAGGCATTCGAAGTAATATGATTTACATACAAACACGATATTGTTGGAAGCCTTGTCAGCAGGAACGATAACATATTTGTCATGAAGAGAGGAAAGACACTTAACAGCTTCTTGGTCTTTAAATACAGACTTAGGTCGACTATTAACACAATTTTTGAGTTTGTGAATCCGACCTTGTACTAGAGATCTAATTGTTCTAACCCAGTCTGACAAGGACTCTAACTCAGGATCTTGGTCTACTTCTCTCTTTATCCACCTTCTGGCATAATCTTCAACAGCATCCATAATTATCTTGAAATTATGTTTCCAATTGATGTGTTGAGGTTCTCTGAATTTAGGACCATGAGAAATCACCTTTCGGAGACTCTCATGTTGAATGATATTCAGATCACCAGTGATTACATGTCCAGATGGGTTGTATTGAAAAGGAGAGTGGGAGCAGTCACAAGTCAGAGGGTTCTTAAGGTACTCTTCTATGTTAATATCTTGCAATGCTTCTTTGTAGTTGAAAATTTTACGGCCAATGCTGTTAGTGTAGCTATAGGAGACAATGGGAACAGATTGATTTTTGAAATATGGTGGAATTTCTTTTACGACCTATACAAACTTCTCATTATTATCTGATGAAAATAAATTAACTTGGCTTCTATCATCAGAGGACAAACAAATCATCATACATCTATTCGGGTTGTTGTCTACTCTATTCCTAGAAAGAGATAAAATAATCATGAATGGATAATTTATATATTTACTAGTGCTTTTGCATGAAATTGCTATCAGTTACTATATTTTCTTATTATCAAACTATATATATATATATATATATATATGTGTGTGTATGCAACATGGAGTTGTCTTCCCCCTTGATTCAATCAAAATCTTTAGATCTTTAAATTTAAAATTTACATGTTTTTATTGTGCAGTCAATTGTGATGGTTAATTTGAATATTTACTTTGCTTATTTTCATTTTGTCTTAGTCTCACTATGTGTATTTAATCAAACTAATCAAATCTAATCAAGTTATTATTATCATTTTGTTATGTATGATTCTGTATTGATTCTACTGCTCAGCTATGGGCACCATGATTGGTTTAATAAAGTATTCTTATTCTTATTCTTATATAAACGTCTAAAATGTAGCGCAACACCAAAAAAAGATGTTAAAATATAACAAAAATAACTATAAGTCTACAAAAAGACTACAATTATAATCAAGTTGACGGATATTTCGCTTGACCGACAGATTACAGACGCTGATGAAGCTTGTCGGTCAAGAGAAATATCTGTCAACTTGATTATAATTCTCAGATTACAGATGCTGATGAAGCTTGTCGGTCAAGCGAAATATCCGTCAACTTGATTATAATTATAGTCATTTTGTAGACTTATAGTTATTTTTTTTATATTTTAACATCTTTTTTTGGTGTTGTGCTACATTTTAGACGTTTATTTATCATTTTGTTTGTTTGCACAGAATCATTCACACTTGTTTCCGATCCGACATCCCGTAGGTTCATACGTTGGCTACTTTTTCAGACGTTTATATATATATATATTTAAAGAAAAAATATGTAAAGATGATATAGTTTGACGTGCAGAGAATTATTGTGATTAAAATTATGTAGAAATATAGGGTCTTGGTTTAGTTGATGACAATGTAGATATCAACTGTAGCTGACTGTGCTACAGGGACTGACAGAAAGATCCATTGTGGAATTGCATACGAGAACAATGTACGGGAAGGAAAAAGGGGTATTTGTAAGAATTTGTGGGTTTGAAACTAGGTGATGTGTGATCTTCTACATCAATACATTTCTTGTGCATAGTCTATATTCGGAAAGTAACATTAGTGTCATTAGCAAGTTTGATACACTACTGATGTTATGACACCTATATTTACAGCAATTCACAAGTTTGGTTCTGAAGTACAGGAATGTGCTGCACAAACCTCAATTAAATTTAACTCTCAATTAAGCATTACGTGTAAATTAATTTCTTGTACATTTCCAGTAAATTTAAGTGTCAATTAAGTTTTAATTGACATTTAAATTTAATTGAGGTTTGTGCAACCCAGTCTTGGTTCTTATATGCCACCGAAACAGAATATGATGGACATTCTGAAAACGTATTTTTAATTTTGTCAAACTTTGGTAACTGATTGATGATAAAGAATGTGGAGAACATCAACAACAACGTACAATAACAAAATAACCTTGACAATCTCTATTGTGTGTTCATTGTTTTTTCTGTCGGCATCTATGATGTTCAACAAACTGATTTTAGTCAGGTGAAATACGATCTTCTCTTGGCAACTACCGGTACGATTAGTTCAATATCGTATAAACATCATAAAAGGGACAATATAATATATAAACAGTTAAATCGTGTCCACACAAAAAAAACTGTTTCTGTTTTTCTGTTCTCTTTTACATGTGTAATTGTTACTGGTATACATACATTAATGTGCATGGTCTGTTCCATATGTATATTTGTTATAATTGTTAAGTAATTCAAATGAGAAGATTTCTGTCTGATCCTTTTTGTCTCTTTGAGCAAATAAAATTGTTATAAACTAAACAGTTAATTAATTTAAGTCAGTATTAGACACAAGATAATTCTAATTCGATGTCTGTATGGTCTTAAACCGTCAAACTATACCATGAGATGATGCCTTTTAAAGATAATAAGTATGACCTCGTCGCCTCTTAGGCTTAACCCATAACACAGGTCTATGTTATCTCCAATGAAACTGTAACTAAATACATTTTATAGATATAGAATCCACAAATAGAATAGTGCGAAATGAATAAGACTGAAAAGGTCCGGACTGTGTGGCCCCAAACCTCAAGTAGAGTCTCAATTAAACCTTAAGTGTAAATTAACTTCATGTGCATTTCAGGTAATTTTAACTGTCAGTTAAGTTTCAATTGACACTTAAATTTAATCAATCCTCTTAACTACAACCGATGTGCCAAGACTTGATGGAATGTAAATACTAGTAACGGAAGCCACCATTCTTGGTTCAGGTGAGCAAGCCTTGATAACAAGTTATATTTTAAGCAAAGAAAAAACTGATGCCACGCAATCGTCCACGTTCATTAACAGCATAAGCACTGGACATATCAATATTAATCCACGTTCATTAACAGCATAAGCACTGGACATATCAATATTAATTCACTAAGATCAATGTGATAATCTTTAAAGATGAATGCGCCAATGAAATCTCGTAGCTTAAGGTTGATATTTCATTTCTCCTATTGATAAACCCTCCATATATGTGGTCTCTACATCGTCGGTAACACACGGCTGATCACGCTCCGATACTCTACATCGTCGGTAACACACGACTGATCACGCTCCGATACTCTACATCGTCGGTAACACACGGCTGATCACGCTCCGATACTCTACATCGTCAGTAACACACGGCTGATCACGCTCCGATACTCTACATCGTCAGTAACACACGGCTGATCACGCTCCGATACTCTACATCGTCGGTAGCACACGGCTGATCACGCTCCGATACTCTACATCGTCAGTAACACACGGCTGATCACGCTCCGATACTCTACATCGTCAATAACACACGACTGATCACGCTCCGATACTCTACATCGTCAGTAACACACGGCTGATCACGCTCCGATACTCTACATCGTTAGTAACACACGGCTGATCACGCTCCGATACTCTACATCGTCAGTAACACACGGCTGATCACGCTCCGATACTCTACATCGTCAGTAACACACGGCTGATCACGCTCCGATACTCTACATCGTTAGTAACACACGGCTGATCACGCTCCGATACTCTACATCGTCAATAACACACGACTGATCACGTTCCGATACTCTCCACTCGTCATGATGAGTGGAGAGTATTTGATTGTGGTCAGCCGTGGGTTACCGATGATTGATCGATTATTGTTTAACGTCCAACAAGCAGTATTTCAGCTATATGCAGGGAGAGGGCAAGTTCAATAGTATATAAAAACTACATGTATATAGAAATGAGGGAAGTGATGGGTCAACCGGGTCAACGACTTTTGACTGCCACTGAAAACTTATGGAGAGTTAGGACGGGACGAAAAATTAAGTCTTTTGTAACGGCTACAACGCATCTAATAATAACTCTAATAAAGAGCTCTTTATCGTGCAGGGAACGGGTCCTCTCTTAACACGTTATCCACTATGGTCCACGGCCAGGTTTTTCGTATTATATCCTGAAAATTCCCATCGAGACCCCTCCCTATCCACCATCCAGGGACCTAGCGAGCAGCTCTGTTGGTTTAAGCATTGGAAACCTTCACCAATACACAGGAGTTATCGACGATGGTTATTGAATAGTGAATAAACATTTAAAATGGGGTTTTTTTTCATCTGTTTGTCTGAATTTTAACTTATATATTTGGAACCATAATACATATCTCCCTGCTACGAGAAAGATGGCTTAAACAAAGAAATGAATGCTAAATATTAACACTTACCATTTCATTAATTTAATTATTTTCTAATAAAAATACACAGAATTACTCAACTCATTAAAAAAATGTATTTAAGGAACGATAGATTTAACAGCGTGATTTTGAATATCCGTTGCGTCATATGTCGTTTTATACTTTAATTTGTATAGAAATGACAGGTAGACACAATTGAATTAATTGTTTTTAATGTCATACACTTAATAGTCCAGGAATAACATCATCTTTACATCCCGTTGTTATAAAATGTGCAACCAAAAAGGGACAATCTAGAGAAACTGGCAACATTGGGTGCACAAGACACAGGACAAAGACTAACAAAACAAAAACACAACACAGAAAACTAAAAAGATGAGCAACACAAAACCCACCAAATACCGAGCGTGAACCCAGGCGCACGCGAAGACAAGCAGTTCTTGCCTCCCACAAGATACATTATATTTAGCCATCTGTTAACCACATCGATGGTGTCATGTTTAGCCTCGAGTTCTGTAGATCGTGGGTTCGAGCCCGAGTCGGATCAAATCATAGACTATAAAATTGCTATTTGCTTCTTCGCTAAGCAAGCAGAATTAAGTGACATGTCTACCAGTGGACTATGATTTCAGTATTAGGGATATGATGTATAACGCCACATTCAACAATCTCTCAGTTATTTCGTGGTGGTCAGTTTTATTGGTGAAGGAAACCGGAGAAAACCACCGACCTGTCGCAAGTCACTTACAAACTTTATCACATAATGTTGTGTCGAGTACACCTCGCCATGAGCGTGATTCGAACTCACAACTTCAGTGGATGATAGGCACTGATTGCATAGTAGTTATAAATCCAACTACCATGCAACCACGACCGAGACGGACATTCCTATAGTTTTAGTCAGCTATCACTATGAAAATGAAAGGAAGCGTGTTGATCTAGTACAAAGTGGACATCATTATCATCATCATCATCTAATCGAAATGCAATTTGTTCTCTCCAAATGTTTTATTATGCATTGTGCTGAAGTTTGTTTGGTCTTGTCTCCAACACAGATGTTCAACTTCTTTCTGTAAATCATACTGGATACACTTACACGTGGCGGAGTTGCTACCATTTACAAAGCGTGATGAAATCTCTTTCTAAATACACTTAGTTACTTTCTGGGTGGCGTGAATCAGATGTGGATTCTGAAAATTAATAAAGATCTGTTAGTGTCCGCACAATCAAGGTCCCTCTCATCGTGCAATAGCATTAAAATATTTGACTCCTCTACACTTTACTCAGCTGTTCTTCACTCTAAGCTAAAAAAAAAAAAAAAAAAAACAGATAAGACAAAATTAGTTCAACTTTGTTTCATAAGATACAAATATCTTGTTTCAGGAAGGGACAAATCTTATCTGGTTAAAAAAATAATTTAAAAATAGACTGATTCTAACAAAGAAAACTTAAGAAACAATTGTTTGTTGTTCACACATCACTTGGCGTCCGTCGTCTGACTGTTAACTTTTCACATTTGAATCTTCTCCTCTGAAACCGCTTGGCCAAATGAACCGAAACTTGGTATGAAACATCTATGGAAGGTCCTCCATAAAGATTACTCAATTCGTCCAGATCCATGGCCGCCATAGGCAATTCTTGTTTTTGGTTGATTGATTTCTAAAAATCTTCTCATCTGAAACAGCTTAGCCAAATAAAGCGAAATTTTACAGACTTCTATGGAAGGTTCTCTATACGATGTCCTCATGTCATCCCGATTGGACAAAAAACATTGTCGTCATGTGTAATTCTTGTTTCTGATTGGTTGAAATTTAAAAAATCTTCTCCTCTGAAACTAGCAGGTGCAGTGAATTGTTACTTCGTATGAATGATGAATTGGGACCGATCCGAAAACTAATATGACCGCTATAGACAATTCTTGTTTGTGATTGGCCAATTAAAAAAAAGTTTTCTCTAAAACTATTTGGACAAATTAATTTAAATTTGGTAGGAAACACATATGGAATGTTCTGTACAAAGTTCCATTGTTTGGTTCAAATTGGAAAACAAACATGCCAACACGGGAAATTCTTGTTTCTGATTGGCTGGATTGTTCAAAAACAAATTTCTCCTCTGAAAGTACAAGGCCCAATGCATTATTACTGTTTATGCTTGATGTATATGAGGTTCTCAACAGATCTTGTTCATTTTGTTCCGATTGACAACTAACATGGCTGTAATAGGCAGTCCTTGTTTTTGGTTGACCGATTAAAAAAATCTACTCTGGGACCGCTTGGTAAATGATGAACCAAAACTTGGTAGGAATCGGGTAAGAATAATTGTTTTGTATTTTTAGCTCACCTGGAGAGCCATCACACTCATTCGTAGAGGAAATTCTGGAGAGCTACCAGAGCTATCTGGAGAATAATACATGTAGAGCTATCAGACCTATTTGGAGAGGAAAACCCAGAGCTACCAGACCTACTGGAAGAAGAAAATATGCAGCTACCAGACTTATTTGAAGAGGAAAATATGCAGAGCTACCAGACCTACTGGGAGAGGAAAATATGCAGAGCTACCAGATTTATTTGGAGAGGAAAACGTGAAGAGCTACCAGACCTACTTGGAGATAACAACCTTGAGAGTTACCGGATCTATTTGGAGAGGAATATCTGCAGAGCTACCAGACCTACGAGAGGAAAGCCTGGAGAACTATCAGACTTATTTGGAGAGGAAAACGTGAAGAGCTAACAGACCTACTTAGAGATAACATTTGAGAGCCACCATACCTATTTGTAGAGGAAAACATCGAGAGCTACCAGAACCATTTGAATAGAAAACAGAGAGCTACTAGACATATTTGAAGACGAAAACATGCAGAGCTACCAGACATATTTAAGAGAGAAAAACCTGCAGTACTACCAAACCTATGAGAAGAAAACTTGCCGAGATACCAGACTTATTTGGAGACGAAAATTTGCAGAGCTATCAGACCAATTTGGAGAGGAAATCTGGAGAGCTACCAGGCTTATTTGGAGACGAAAATCTGCCGAGCTACCAGACTTATTTGGAGAACACCTGCAGAGCTACAATACCTATTTGCAGAGGACAACATTGAGAGCTACTAGACCTATTTGGAGAAGAAATCATGCAGAGCAACTAGACATATTTGGAGACGAAAATCTGCAGAGCTACAAGACCTATTTGGAGAGGAAAACCGTCAGAGCTACCAGACCTATTTGGAGAGGAAAACCTGCAGAGCTATTAGACCTATTTGGAGAAGAAAACCTGCAGAGCTATTAGACCTATTTGGAGAAGAAAACCTGCAGAGCTACCAGACTTATTTGGAGAAGAAAATCTAGAGCTATCAGACCTACTTGGAGAGGAAAACCTGCATAGCTACCAGACTTATCTGGAGACGAAAATATGCAGAGCTATCAGACCTATTACGAGAGGAAAATCTGCAGAGCTATCAGACCAATTTGGAGAGGAAAATCGTCAGAGCTACCAGACCTATTTGGAGAAGAAAACCTACAGAGCTACCAGATTTATTTGGAGACGAAAATCAGCAGCTATCAGACCTATTTGGTGACGAAAATCTGCAGAGCTATCAGACCTATTTGGAGAGGAAAACCTGCAGAGCTATTAGACCTATTTGGAGAGGAAAACTTGCAGAGCTACCAGACTTATTTGGAGACGAAAATCTGCAGAGCTACACGACCTATTTGGAGAGGAAACCCGTCAGAGCTACCAGACCTATTTGGAGAAGAAAACATACAGAGCTACCAGATTTATTTGGAGAAGAAAATCTGCAGAGCTATCAGACTTATTTGGAGAACACCTGCAGAGCTACTAGACCTATTTGGAGAAGAAATCATGCAGAGCAACTAGACATATTTGGAGACGAAATTCTGCAGAGCTACAAGACCTATTTGGAGAGGAAAACCGTCAGAGCTACCAGACCTATTTGGAGAGGAAAACCTACAGAACTATCAGACTTATTTCGAGACGAAAATCTGCAGCTATCAGACCTATTTGGTGACGAAAATTTGCAGGGCTATCAGACCTATTTGGAGAGGAAAACCTGCAGAGCTATTAGACCTATTTGGAGAAGAAAACCTACAGAGCTACCTGATTTATTTGGAAACGAAAATCTGCAGAGCTACCAGACTTATTTGGAGAAGAAAATCTAGAGCTATCAGACCTACTTGGAGAGGAAAACCTGCATAGCTACCAGACTTATTTGGAGACGAAAATATGCAGAGCTATCAGACCTATTACGAGAGGAAAACCTGCAGAGCTATCAGACCAATTTGGAGAGGAAATTCGTGAGAGCTACCAGACCTATTTGGAGAAGAAAACCTACAGAGCTACCAGACTTATTTGGAGACGAAAATCAGCAGCTATTAGACCTATTTGGTGACGAAAATCTGCAGAGCTATCAGACCTATTTGGAGAGGAAAACCTGCAGAGCTATTAGACCTATTTGGAGAGGAAAACTTGCAGAGCTACCAGACTTATTTGGAGACGAAAATCTGCAGAGCTACACGACCTATTTGGAGAGGAAAACCGTCAGAGCTACCAGACCTATTTGGAGAAGAAAACATACAGAGCTACCAGATTTATTTGGAGATGAAAACCTGCCGAGCTATCAGACTTATTTGGAGACGAAAATCTACAGTGCTATCAGACCTACTTGGAGAGGAAAACCTGCAGAGCTACCAGAATTATTTGGAGACGAAAATATGCAGAGCTATCAGACCTATTAGGAGAGGAAAACCTGCAGAGCTATCAGACCAATTTGGAGAGGAAAACCTCTAGAGTTACCAGACTTATTTGGAGATGAAAATCTGCAGTTACAAGATCTATTTGGAGAGGAAAACCGTCAGGGCTACCAGACCTATTTGGAGAAGAAAATCTACAGAGCTACAAGATCTATTTGGAGAGGAAAACCTGCAGAGCTACAAGACCTATTTGGAGAGGAAAACCTGCAGAGCTAGCAGACCTATTTGGATAAGAAAACCTGCAGAGCTACCAGATCTATTTGGAGAAGAAAACATAGAGGTACCAGATCTATTTGGAGAAGAAAACCTGCAGAGCTACCAGACTTATTTGGAGACGAAAATCTGCAGTGCTACCAGACTTATTTGGAGAAGGACAACATTGAGAGCTACTATACCTATTTGGAGAGGAAATCATGCAGAGCAACTAGACATACATGTATTTGGAGACGACAATCTGCAGAGCTACAAGACCTATTTGGAGTAAAAAACCATCAGTGTTACCAGAACTATTCGGAGAAGAAAACCTACAGAGCTACCAGATCTATTTGGAGAAGAAAGCCTGCAGAGCTACCAGACTTATTTGGAGACGAAAATCTAGAGCTATCAGACCTATTTGGAGAGGAAAACCTGCAGAGCTAACATACCTATTTGGAGAGAAAAACATGCAGTACTACCAAACCTATGAGAAGAAAACCTACAAAAATACCAGACTTATTTGGAGACGAACATCTGCAGAGCTATCAGACCTATTTGGAGAGGAAAACCTACAGAGCTACCAGGCTTATTTGGAGAGGAAAATCTGCCGAGCTACCAGACTTATTTGGAGAACACCTGCAGAGCTACAAGACCTATTTACAGAGGACAACATTGAGAGCTACTAGAACTATTTGGAGAAGAAATCATGCAGAGCAACTAGACATATTTGGAGACGAAAATCTGCAGAGCTACAAGACCTATTTGGAGAGGAAAACCGTCAGAGCTACCAGACCTATTTGGGGAGGAAAACCTACAGAGCTATCAGACTTATTTCGAGACGAAAATCTGCAGCTATCAGACCTATTTGGTGACGAAAATCTGCAGAGCTATCATACCTGTTTGGAGAGGAATACCTGCAGACCTATTAGACCTATTTGGAGAAGAAAACCTGCAGAGCTACCTGATTTATTTGGAAGCGAAAATCTGCAGAGCTACCAGACTTATTTGGAGAAGAAAATCTAGAGCTATCAGACCTACTTGGAGAGGAAAACCTGCATAGCTAACAGACTTATTTGGAGACGAAGATATGCAGAGCTATCAGACCTATTACGAGAGGAAAACCTGCAGAGCTATCAGACCAATTTGGAGAGGAAAATCGTCAGAGCTACCAGACCTATTTGGAGAAGAAAACCTTCAGAGCTATCAGACCTACTTGGAGAGGAAAACCTGCAGAGCTACCAGAATTATTTGGAGACGAAAATATGCAGAGCTATCAGACCTATTAGGAGAGGAAAACCTGCAGAGCTAGCAGACCTATTTGGATAAGAAAACCTGCAGAGCTACCAGATCTATTTGGAGAAGAAAACATAGAGGTACCAGATCTATTTGGAGAAGAAAACCTGCAGAGCTACCAGACTTATTTGGAGACGAAAATCTGCAGTGCTACCAGACTTATTTGGAGAAGAACACCTGCAGAGCTACAAGACCTATTTGCAGAGGACAACATTGAGAGCTACTATACCTATTTGGAGAGGAAATCATGCAGAGCAACTAGACATACATGTATTTGGAGACGACAATCTGCAGAGCTACAAGACCTATTTGGAGTAAAAAACCATCAGTGTTACCAGAACTATTCGGAGAAGAAAACCTACAGAGCTACCAGATCTATTTGGAGAAGAAAGCCTGCAGAGCTACCAGACTTATTTGGAGACGAAAATCTAGAGCTATCAGACCTATTTGGAGAGGAAAACCTGCAGAGCTAACATACCTATTTGGAGAGAAAAACATGCAGTACTACCAAACCTATGAGAAGAAAACCTACAAAAATACCAGACTTATTTGGAGACGAACATCTGCAGAGCTATCAGACCTATTTGGAGAGGAAAACCTACAGAGCTACCAGGCTTATTTGGAGAGGAAAATCTGCCGAGCTACCAGACTTATTTGGAGAACACCTGCAGAGCTACAAGACCTATTTACAGAGGACAACATTGAGAGCTACTAGAACTATTTGGAGAAGAAATCATGCAGAGCAACTAGACATATTTGGAGACGAAAATCTGCAGAGCTACAAGACCTATTTGGAGAGGAAAACCGTCAGAGCTACCAGACCTATTTGGGGAGGAAAACCTACAGAGCTATCAGACTTATTTCGAGACGAAAATCTGCAGCTATCAGACCTATTTGGTGACGAAAATCTGCAGAGCTATCATACCTGTTTGGAGAGGAATACCTGCAGACCTATTAGACCTATTTGGAGAAGAAAACCTGCAGAGCTACCTGATTTATTTGGAAGCGAAAATCTGCAGAGCTACCAGACTTATTTGGAGAAGAAAATCTAGAGCTATCAGACCTACTTGGAGAGGAAAACCTGCATAGCTAACAAACTTATTTGGAGACGAAGATATGCAGAGCTATCAGACCTATTACGAGAGGAAAACCTGCAGAGCTATCAGACCAATTTGGAGAGGAAAATCGTCAGAGCTACCAGACCTATTTGGAGAAGAAAACCTTCAGAGCTACCAGACTTATTTGGAGACGAAAATCAGCAGCTATCAGACCTATTTGGTGACGAAAATCTGCAGAGCTATCAGACCTATTTGGAGAGGAAAACCTGCAGAGCTATTAGACCTATTTGGAGAGGAAAACTTGCAGAGCTACCAGACTTATTTGGAGACGAAAATCTGCAGAGCTACACGACCTATTTGGAGAGGAAAACCGTCAGAGCTACCAGACCTATTTGGAGAAGAAAACATACAGAGCTACCAGATTTATTTGGAGAAGAAAACCTGCAGAGCTATCAGACTTATTTGGAGATGAAAATCTGCAGTTACAAGATCTATTTGGAGAGGAAGACCGTCAGGGCTACCAGACCTATTTGGAGAAGAAAATCTACAGAGCTACAAGATCTATTAGGAGAGGAAAACCTGCAGAGCTACAATACCTATTTGGAGAGGAAAACCTGCAGAGCTAGCAGACCTATATGGATAAGAAAACCTGCAGAGCTACCAGATCTATTTGGAGAAGAGCACCTACAGAGTTACCAGACCTATTTGGAGAGGAAAACCTGCAGAGCTACCAGACCTATTTGGAGAAGAAAACATAGAGCTACCAGATCTATTTGGAGAAGAAAACCTGCAGAGCTACCAGACTTATTTGGAGACGAAAATCTGCAGTGCTACCTGACTTATTTGGAGAAGAACACCTGCAGAGCTACAAGACCTATTTGCAGAGGACAACATTGAGAGCTACTATACCTATTTGGAGAGGAAATCATGCAGAGCAACTAGACATACATGTATTTGGAGACGACAATCTGCAGAGCTACAAGACCTATTTGGAGTAAAAAACCATCAGTGCTACCAGAACTATTCGGAGAAGAAAACCTACAGAGCTACCAGATCTATTTGGAGAAGAAAGCCTGCAGAGCTACCAGACTTATTTGGAGACGAAAATCTAGAGCTATCAGACCTATTTGAAGAGGAAAACCTGCAGAGCTAACATACCTATTTGGAGAGAAAAACATGCAGTACTACCAAACCTATGAGAAGAAACCCTACAAAAATACCAGACTTATTTGGAGGCGAACATCTGCAGAGCTATCAGACCTATTTGGAGAGGAAAACCTACAGAGCTACCAGTCTTATTTGGAGAGGAAAATCTGCCGAGCTACCAGACTTATTTGGAGAACACCTGCAGAGCTACAAGACCTATTTGCAGAGGACAACATTGAGAGCTACTAGAACTATTTGGAGAAGAAATCATGCAGAGCAACTAGACATATTTGGAGACGAAAATCTGCAGAGCTACAAGACCTATTTGGAGAGGAAAACCGTCAGAGCTACCAGACCTATTTGGAGAGGAAAACCTACAGAGCTATCAGACTTATTTCGAGACGAAAATCTGCAGCTATCAGACCTATTTGGTGACGAAAATCTGCAGAGCTATCATACCTGTTTGGAGAGGAATACCTGCAGACCTATTAGACCTATTTGGAGAAGAAAACCTGCAGAGCTACCTGATTTATTTGGAAGCGAAAATCTGCAGAGCTACCAGACTTATTTGGAGAAGAAAATCTAGAGCTATCAGACCTACTTGGAGAGGAAAACCTGCATAGCTAACAGACTTATTTGGAGACGAAGATATGCAGAGCTATCAGACCTATTACGAGAGGAAAACCTGCAGAGCTATCAGACCAATTTGGAGAGGAAAATCGTCAGAGCTACCAGACCTATTTGGAGAAGAAAACCTTCAGAGCTACCAGACTTATTTGGAGACGAAAATCAGCAGCTATCAGACCTATTTGGTGACGAAAATCTGCAGAGCTATCAGACCTATTTGGAGAGGAAAACCTGCAGAGCTATTAGACCTATTTGGAGAGGAAAACTTGCAGAGCTACCAGACTTATTTGGAGACGAAAATCTGCAGAGCTACACGACCTATTTGGAGAGGAAAACCGTCAGAGCTACCAGACCT
Source organism: Bathymodiolus brooksi (assembly GCA_963680875.1). Lineage (NCBI taxonomy): Eukaryota > Metazoa > Mollusca > Bivalvia > Mytilida > Modiolidae > Bathymodiolus > Bathymodiolus brooksi. Next base: position 65,799,138 of record OY804575.1, read on the forward strand.
ATTTGGAGAAGAAAACATACAGAGCTACCAGATTTATTTGGAGAAGAAAACCTGCAGAGCTATCAGACTTATTTGGAGATGAAAATCTGCAGTTACAAGATCTATTTGGAGAGGAAGACCGTCAGGGCTACCAGACCTATTTGGAGAAGAAAATCTACAGAGCTACAAGATCTATTAGGAGAGGAAAACCTGCAGAGCTACAATACCTATTTGGAGAGGAAAACCTGCAGAGCTAGCAGACCTATATGGATAAGAAAACCTGCAGAGCTACCAGATCTATTTGGAGAAGAGCACCTACAGAGTTACCAGACCTATTTGGAGAGGAAAACCTGCAGAGCTACCAGACCTATTTGGAGAAGAAAACATAGAGCTACCAGATCTATTTGGAGAAGAAAACCTGCAGAGCTACCAGACTTATTTGGAGACGAAAATCTGCAGTGCTACCTGACTTATTTGGAGAAGAACACCTGCAGAGCTACAAGACCTATTTGCAGAGGACAACATTGAGAGCTACTATACCTATTTGGAGAGGAAATCATGCAGAGCAACTAGACATACATGTATTTGGAGACGACAATCTGCAGAGCTACAAGACCTATTTGGAGTAAAAAACCATCAGTGCTACCAGAACTATTCGGAGAAGAAAACCTACAGAGCTACCAGATCTATTTGGAGAAGAAAGCCTGCAGAGCTACCAGACTTATTTGGAGACGAAAATCTAGAGCTATCAGACCTATTTGAAGAGGAAAACCTGCAGAGCTAACATACCTATTTGGAGAGAAAAACATGCAGTACTACCAAACCTATGAGAAGAAACCCTACAAAAATACCAGACTTATTTGGAGGCGAACATCTGCAGAGCTATCAGACCTATTTGGAGAGGAAAACCTACAGAGCTACCAGTCTTATTTGGAGAGGAAAATCTGCCGAGCTACCAGACTTATTTGGAGAACACCTGCAGAGCTACAAGACCTATTTGCAGAGGACAACATTGAGAGCTACTAGAACTATTTGGAGAAGAAATCATGCAGAGCAACTAGACATATTTGGAGACGAAAATCTGCAGAGCTACAAGACCTATTTGGAGAGGAAAACCGTCAGAGCTACCAGACCTATTTGGAGAGGAAAACCTACAGAGCTATCAGACTTATTTCGAGACGAAAATCTGCAGCTATCAGACCTATTTGGTGACGAAAATCTGCAGAGCTATCATACCTGTTTGGAGAGGAATACCTGCAGACCTATTAGACCTATTTGGAGAAGAAAACCTGCAGAGCTACCTGATTTATTTGGAAGCGAAAATCTGCAGAGCTACCAGACTTATTTGGAGAAGAAAATCTAGAGCTATCAGACCTACTTGGAGAGGAAAACCTGCATAGCTAACAGACTTATTTGGAGACGAAGATATGCAGAGCTATCAGACCTATTACGAGAGGAAAACCTGCAGAGCTATCAGACCAATTTGGAGAGGAAAATCGTCAGAGCTACCAGACCTATTTGGAGAAGAAAATCTAGAGCTATCAGACCTACTTGGAGAGGAAAACCTGCAGAGCTACCAGAATTATTTGGAGACGAAAATATGCAGAGCTATCAGACCTATTAGGAGAGGAAAACCTGCAGAGCTAGCAGACCTATTTGGATAAGAAAACCTGCAGAGCTACCAGATCTATTTGGAGAAGAAAACATAGAGGTACCAGATCTATTTGGAGAAGAAAACCTGCAGAGCTACCAGACTTATTTGGAGACGAAAATCTGCAGTGCTACCAGACTTATTTGGAGAAGAACACCTGCAGAGCTACAAGACCTATTTGCAGAGGACAACATTGAGAGCTACTATACCTATTTGGAGAGGAAATCATGCAGAGCAACTAGACATACATGTATTTGGAGACGACAATCTGCAGAGCTACAAGACCTATTTGGAGTAAAAAACCATCAGTGTTACCAGAACTATTCGGAGAAGAAAACCTACAGAGCTACCAGATCTATTTGGAGAAGAAAGCCTGCAGAGCTACCAGACTTATTTGGAGACGAAAATCTAGAGCTATCAGACCTATTTGGAGAGGAAAACCTGCAGAGCTAACATACCTATTTGGAGAGAAAAACATGCAGTACTACCAAACCTACAAAAATACCAGACTTATTTGGAGACGAACATCTGCAGAGCTATCAGACCTATTTGGAGAGGAAAACCTACAGAGCTACCAGGCTTATTTGGAGAGGAAAATCTGCCGAGCTACCAGACTTATTTGGAGAACACCTGCAGAGCTACAAGACCTATTTACAGAGGACAACATTGAGAGCTACTAGAACTATTTGGAGAAGAAATCATGCAGAGCAACTAGACATATTTGGAGACGAAAATCTGCAGAGCTACAAGACCTATTTGGAGAGGAAAACCGTCAGAGCTACCAGACCTATTTGGGGAGGAAAACCTACAGAGCTATCAGACTTATTTCGAGACGAAAATCTGCAGCTATCAGACCTATTTGGTGACGAAAATCTGCAGAGCTATCATACCTGTTTGGAGAGGAATACCTGCAGACCTATTAGACCTATTTGGAGAAGAAAACCTGCAGAGCTACCTGATTTATTTGGAAGCGAAAATCTGCAGAGCTACCAGACTTATTTGGAGAAGAAAATCTAGAGCTATCAGACCTACTTGGAGAGGAAAACCTGCATAGCTAACAGACTTATTTGGAGTAAAAAACCATCAGTGTTACCAGAACTATTCGGAGAAGAAAACCTACAGAGCTACCAGATCTATTTGGAGAAGAAAGCCTGCAGAGCTACCAGACTTATTTGGAGACGAAAATCTAGAGCTATCAGACCTATTTGGAGAGGAAAACCTGCAGAGCTAACATACCTATTTGGAGAGAAAAACATGCAGTACTACCAAACCTATGAGAAGAAAACCTACAAAAATACCAGACTTATTTGGAGACGAACATCTGCAGAGCTATCAGACCTATTTGGAGAGGAAAACCTACAGAGCTACCAGGCTTATTTGGAGAGGAAAATCTGCCGAGCTACCAGACTTATTTGGAGAACACCTGCAGAGCTACAAGACCTATTTACAGAGGACAACATTGAGAGCTACTAGAACTATTTGGAGAAGAAATCATGCAGAGCAACTAGACATATTTGGAGACGAAAATCTGCAGAGCTACAAGACCTATTTGGAGAGGAAAACCGTCAGAGCTACCAGACCTATTTGGGGAGGAAAACCTACAGAGCTATCAGACTTATTTCGAGACGAAAATCTGCAGCTATCAGACCTATTTGGTGACGAAAATCTGCAGAGCTATCATACCTGTTTGGAGAGGAATACCTGCAGACCTATTAGACCTATTTGGAGAAGAAAACCTGCAGAGCTACCTGATTTATTTGGAAGCGAAAATCTGCAGAGCTACCAGACTTATTTGGAGAAGAAAATCTAGAGCTATCAGACCTACTTGGAGAGGAAAACCTGCATAGCTAACAGACTTATTTGGAGACGAAGATATGCAGAGCTATCAGACCTATTACGAGAGGAAAACCTGCAGAGCTATCAGACCAATTTGGAGAGGAAAATCGTCAGAGCTACCAGACCTATTTGGAGAAGAAAACCTTCAGAGCTACCAGACTTATTTGGAGACGAAAATCAGCAGCTATCAGACCTATTTGGTGACGAAAATCTGCAGAGCTATCAGACCTATTTGGAGAGGAAAACCTGCAGAGCTATTAGACCTATTTGGAGAGGAAAACTTGCAGAGCTACCAGACTTATTTGGAGACGAAAATCTGCAGAGCTACACGACCTATTTGGAGAGGAAAACCGTCAGAGCTACCAGACCTATTTGGAGAAGACAACATACAGAGCTACCAGATTTATTTGGAGAAGAAAACCTGCAGAGCTATCAGACTTATTTGGAGATGAAAATCTGCAGTTACAAGATCTATTTGGAGAGGAAGACCGTCAGGGCTACCAGACCTATTTGGAGAAGAAAATCTACAGAGCTACAAGATCTATTTGGAGAGGAAAACCTGCAGAGCTACAATACCTATTTGGAGAGGAAAACCTGCAGAGCTAGCAGACCTATATGGATAAGAAAACCTGCAGAGCTACCAGATCTATTTGGAGAAGAGCACCTACAGAGTTACCAGACCTATTTGGAGAGGAAAACCTGCAGAGCTACCAGACCTATTTGGAGAAGAAAACATAGAGCTACCAGATCTATTTGGAGAAGAAAACCTGCAGAGCTACCAGACTTATTTGGAGACGAAAATCTGCAGTGCTACCTGACTTATTTGGAGAAGAACACCTGCAGAGCTACAAGACCTATTTGCAGAGGACAACATTGAGAGCTACTATACCTATTTGGAGAGGAAATCATGCAGAGCAACTAGACATACATGTATTTGGAGACGACAATCTGCAGAGCTACAAGACCTATTTGGAGTAAAAAACCATCAGTGCTACCAGAACTATTCGGAGAAGAAAACCTACAGAGCTACCAGATCTATTTGGAGAAGAAAGCCTGCAGAGCTACCAGACTTATTTGGAGACGAAAATCTAGAGCTATCAGACCTATTTGAAGAGGAAAACCTGCAGAGCTAACATACCTATTTGGAGAGAAAAACATGCAGTACTACCAAACCTATGAGAAGAAACCCTACAAAAATACCAGACTTATTTGGAGGCGAACATCTGCAGAGCTATCAGACCTATTTGGAGAGGAAAACCTACAGAGCTACCAGTCTTATTTGGAGAGGAAAATCTGCCGAGCTACCAGACTTATTTGGAGAACACCTGCAGAGCTACAAGACCTATTTGCAGAGGACAACATTGAGAGCTACTAGAACTATTTGGAGAAGAAATCATGCAGAGCAACTAGACATATTTGGAGACGAAAATCTGCAGAGCTACAAGACCTATTTGGAGAGGAAAACCGTCAGAGCTACCAGACCTATTTGGAGAGGAAAACCTACAGAGCTATCAGACTTATTTCGAGACGAAAATCTGCAGCTATCAGACCTATTTGGTGACGAAAATCTGCAGAGCTATCATACCTGTTTGGAGAGGAAAACCTGCAGACCTATTAGACCTATTTGGAGAAGAAAACCTGCAGAGCTACCTGATTTATTTGGAGAAGAAAATCTAGAGCTATCAGACCTACTTGGAGAGGAAAACCTGCATAGCTAACAGACTTATTTGGAGACGAAGATATGCAGAGCTATCAGACCTATTACGAGAGTAAAACCTGCAGAGCTATCAGACCAATTTGGAGAGGAAAATCGTCAGAGCTACCAGACCTATTTGGAGAAGAAAACCTGCAGAGCTACCAGACTTATTTGGAGACGAAAATCAGCAGCTATCAGACCTATTTGGTGACGAAAATCTGCAGAGCTATCAGACCTATTTGGAGAGGAAAAACCTGCAGAGCTATTAGACCTATTTGGAGAGGAAAACTTGCAGAGCTACCAGACTTATTTGGAGACGAAAATCTGCAGAGCTACACGACCTATTTGGAGAGGAAAACCGTCAGAGCTACCAGAACTATTTGGAGAAGAAAACATACAGAGCTACCAGATTTATTTGGAGAAGAAAACCTGCAGAGCTATCAGACTTATTTGCAGAGGAAAATCTACAGAGTTATCAGACCTACTTGGAGAGGAAAACCTGCAGAGCTACCAGAATTATTTGGAGACGAAAATATGCAGAGCTATCAGACCTATTAGGAGAGGAAAACCTGCAGAGCTATCAGACCAATTTGGAGAGGAAAACCTCTAGAGTTACCAGACTTATTTGGAGATGAAAATCTGCAGTTACAAGATCTATTTGGAGAGGAAAACCGTCAGGGCTACCAGACCTATTTGGAGAAGAAAATCTACAGAGCTACAAGATCTATTTGGAGAGGAAAACCTGCAGAGCTACAAGACCTATTTGGAGAGGAAAACCTGCAGAGCTAGCAAACCTATTTGGGGAAGAAAACCTGCAGAGCTACCAGATCTATTTGGAGAAGAGCACCTACAGAGTTACCAGACCTATTTGGAGAGGAAAACCTGCAGAGCTACCAGACCTATTTGGAGAAGAAAACATAGAGCTACCAGATCTATTTGGAGAAGAAAACCTGCACAGCTACCAGACTTATTTGGAGACGAAAATCTGCAGAGCTACCAGACTTATTTGGAGAAGAACACCTGCAGAGCTACAAGACCTATTTGCAGAGGACAACATTGAGAGCTACTATACCTATTTGGAGAGGAAATCATGCAGAGCAACTAGACATACATGTATTTGGAGACGACAATCTGCAGAGCTACAAGACATATTTGGAGAGGAAAACCTACAGAGCTACCAGACCTATTTGGAGACGAAAATCTCCAGCTATTAGACCTATTTGGAGACGAAAATATGCAGAGCTATCAAACCTATTTGGAGAGGAAAATCTGCAGAGCTATTAGACCTATTTGGAGAGGAAACCCTGCAGAGCTACCAGACTTATTTGGAGACGTAAATCTGCAGAGCTACAAGACCTATTTGGAGAGAAAAACCGTCAGAGCTATTCGGTGAAAGCCTGCAGAGCTACCAGACTTATTTGGAGACGAAAATCTAGAGCTATCAGAACTATTTGGAGAGGAAAACCTGCAGAGCTACCAGATCTATTTGGAGAGGAAAGCCTGCAGTGCTACCAGACTTATTTGGAGACGAAAATCTAGAGCTATCAGAACTATTTGGAGAGGAAAACCTGCAGAGCTAACATACCTATTTAGAGGGAAAAACATGCAGATCTACAAGACCTATTTGGAATTGAAAATCTAGAGCTACCAGACCTATTTGGAGATGAAAACCTGCAGTACTACCAAACCTATGAGAAGAAAACCTGCAAAAATACCAGATTTATTTGGAGACGAAATTTTGCAGAGCTATCAGACCTATTTGGAGAGGAAAACCTACAGAGCTACCAGGCTTATTTGGAGAGGAAAATCTGCCGAGCTACCAGACTTATTTGGAGAACACCTGCAGAGCTACAAGACCTATTTGCAGAGGACAACATTGAGAGCTACTAGACCTATTTGGAGAGGAAACCATGCAGAGCAACTAGACATATTTGGAGACGAAAATCTGCAGAGCTACAAGACCTATTTGGAGAGGAAAACCGTCAGAGCTACCAGACATATTTGGAAAAGAAAACCTACAGAGCTATCAGACTTATTTCGAGACGAAAATCTGCAGCTATCAGACCTATTTGGTGAGGAAAATCTGCAGAGCTATCAGACCTATTTGGAGAGGAAAACCTGCAGAGCTATTAGACCTATTTGGAGAAGAAAACCTGCAGAGCTATCTGATTTATTTGGAAGCGAAAATCTGCAGAGCTACCAGACTTATTTGGAGAAGAAAATCTAGAGCTATCAGACCTACTTGGAGAGGAAAACCTGCATAGCTACCAGACTTATTTGGAGACGAAAATATGCAGAGCTATCAGACCTATTACGAGAGGAAAACCTGTAGAGCTATCAGACCAATTTGGAGAGGAAAATCGTTAGAGCTACCAGACCTATTTGGAGAAGAAAACCTACAGAGCTACCAGACTTATTTGGAGACGAAAATCAGCAGCTATCAGACCTATTTGGTGACGATAATCTGCAGAGCTATCAGACCTATTTGGAGAGGAAAACCTGCAGAGCTATTAGACCTATTTGGAGAGGAAAACCTCCAGAGCTACCAGACCTATTTGGAGAAGAAAACATAGAGCTACCAGATCTATTTGGAGATGAAAACCTGCAGAGCTACCAGACTTATTTGGAGACGAAAATCTAGAGCTATCAGACCTATTTGGAGAGGAAAACCTGCAGAGCTAACATACCTATTTAGAGAGAAAAACATGCAGATCTACAAGACCTATTTGGAATTGAAAATCTAGAGCTACCAGACCTATTTGGAGATGAAAACCTGCAGTACTACCAAACCTAAGAGACGAAAACCTGCAAAAATACCAGACTTATTTGGAGACGAAAATCTGCAGAGCTATCAGACCTATTTGGAGAGGAAAACCTACAGAGCTACCAGGCTTATTTGGAGAGGAAATCTGCCGAGCTACCAGACTTATTTGGAGAACACCTGCAGAGCTACAAGACCTATTTGCAGAGGACAACATTGAGAGCTACTAGACCTATTTGGAGAGGAAATCATGCAGAGCAACTAGACATATTTGGAGACGTAAATATGCAGAGCTACAAGACCTATTTGGAGAAGAAAACCGTCATAGCTACCAGACCTATTTGGAGAAGAAAACCTACAGAGCTATCAGACTTATTTCGAGACGAAAATCTGCAGCTATCAGACCTATTTGGTGACGAAAATCTGCAGAGCTATCAGACCTATTTGGAGAGGAAAACCTGCAGAACTATTAGACCTATTTGGAGAAGAAAACCTGCAGAGCTATCTGATTTATTTGGAAACGAAAATCTGCAGAGCTACCAGACTTATTTGGAGACGAAAATATGCAGAGCTATCAGACCTATTACGAGAGGAAAACCTGTAGAGCTATCAGACCAATTTGGAGAGGAAAATCGTCAGAGCTACCAGACCTATTTGGAGAAGAAAACCGACAGAGCTACCAGACTTATTTGGAGACGAAAATCAGCAGCTATCAGACCTATTTGGTGACGATAATCTGCAGAGCTATCAGACCTATTTGGAGAGGAAAACCTGCAGAGCTATTAGACCTATTTGGAGAGGAAAACCTCCAGAGCTACCAGACCTATTTGGAGAAGAAAACATAGAGCTACCAGATCTATTTGGAGATGAAAACCTGCAAAAATACCAGACTTATTTGGAGACGAAAATCTACAGAGCTATCAGACCTATTTGGAGAGGAAAACCTAGAGCTACCAGGCTTATTTGGAGAGGAAAATCTGCCGAGCTACCAGACTTATTTGGAGAACACCTGCAGAGCTACAAGACCTATTTGCAGAGGACAACATTGAGAGCTACTAGACCTATTTGGAGAGGAAACCATGCAGAGCAACTAGACATATTTGGAGACGAAAATCTGCAGAGCTACAAGACCTATTTGGAGAGGAAAACCGTCAGAGCTACCAGACATATTTGGAAAAGAAAACCTACAGAGCTATCAGACTTATTTCGAGACGAAAATCTGCAGCTATCAGACCTATTTGGTGAGGAAAATCTGCAGAGCTATCAGACCTATTTGGAGAGGAAAACCTGCAGAGCTATTAGACCTATTTGGAGAAGAAAACCTGCAGAGCTATCTGATTTATTTGGAAGCGAAAATCTGCAGAGCTACCAGACTTATTTGGAGAAGAAAATCTAGAGCTATCAGACCTACTTGGAGAGGAAAACCTGCATAGCTACCAGACTTATTTGGAGACGAAAATATGCAGAGCTATCAGACCTATTACGAGAGGAAAACCTGTAGAGCTATCAGACCAATTTGGAGAGGAAAATCGTTAGAGCTACCAGACCTATTTGGAGAAGAAAACCTACAGAGCTACCAGACTTATTTGGAGACGAAAATCAGCAGCTATCAGACCTATTTGGTGACGATAATCTGCAGAGCTATCAGACCTATTTGGAGAGGAAAACCTGCAGAGCTATTAGACCTATTTGGAGAGGAAAACCTCCAGAGCTACCAGACCTATTTGGAGAAGAAAACATAGAGCTACCAGATCTATTTGGAGATGAAAACCTGCAGAGCTACCAGACTTATTTGGAGACGAAAATCTAGAGCTATCAGACCTATTTGGAGAGGAAAACCTGCAGAGCTAACATACCTATTTAGAGAGAAAAACATGCAGATCTACAAGACCTATTTGGAATTGAAAATCTAGAGCTACCAGACCTATTTGGAGATGAAAACCTGCAGTACTACCAAACCTAAGAGACGAAAACCTGCAAAAATACCAGACTTATTTGGAGACGAAAATCTGCAGAGCTATCAGACCTATTTGGAGAGGAAAACCTACAGAGCTACCAGGCTTATTTGGAGAGGAAATCTGCCGAGCTACCAGACTTATTTGGAGAACACCTGCAGAGCTACAAGACCTATTTGCAGAGGACAACATTGAGAGCTACTAGACCTATTTGGAGAGGAAATCATGCAGAGCAACTAGACATATTTGGAGACGTAAATATGCAGAGCTACAAGACCTATTTGGAGAAGAAAACCGTCATAGCTACCAGACCTATTTGGAGAAGAAAACCTACAGAGCTATCAGACTTATTTCGAGACGAAAATCTGCAGCTATCAGACCTATTTGGTGACGAAAATCTGCAGAGCTATCAGACCTATTTGGAGAGGAAAACCTGCAGAACTATTAGACCTATTTGGAGAAGAAAACCTGCAGAGCTATCTGATTTATTTGGAAACGAAAATCTGCAGAGCTACCAGACTTATTTGGAGACGAAAATATGCAGAGCTATCAGACCTATTACGAGAGGAAAACCTGTAGAGCTATCAGACCAATTTGGAGAGGAAAATCGTCAGAGCTACCAGACCTATTTGGAGAAGAAAACCGACAGAGCTACCAGACTTATTTGGAGACGAAAATCAGCAGCTATCAGACCTATTTGGTGACGATAATCTGCAGAGCTATCAGACCTATTTGGAGAGGAAAACCTGCAGAGCTATTAGACCTATTTGGAGAGGAAAACCTCCAGAGCTACCAGACCTATTTGGAGAAGAAAACATAGAGCTACCAGATCTATTTGGAGATGAAAACCTGCAGAGCTACCAGACTTATTTGGAGACGAAAATCTACAGAGCTATCAGACCTACTTGGAGAGGAAAACCTGCAGAGCTACCAGACTTATTTGGAGACGAAAATATGCAGAGCTATTAGATCTATTAGGAGAGGAAAACCTGCAGAGCTATCAGACCAATTTGGAGAGGAAAACCTCTAGAGTTACCAAACTTATTTGGAGACGAAAATCTGCAGAGTTACAAGATCTATTTGGAGAGGAAAACCGTCAGGGCTACCAGACCTATTTGGAGAAGAAAATCTACAGAGCTACAAGATCTATTTGGAAAGGAAAACCTGCAGAGCTACAAGACCTATTTGGAGAGGAAAACCTGCAGAGCTAGCAGACCTCTTTGGAGAAAAAAACCTGCAGAGCTACCAGACCTATTTGGAGAAGAGCACCTACAGAGCTACCAGACCTATTTGGAGAGGAAAACCTGCAGAGCTACCATGCCTATTTGGAGAAGAAAACCTTGAGAGCTACTAGACCTATTTAGAGAGGAAATCCAGGAGAGCTACTAGACCTATTTGGAGAAGAAAACCTTGAGAGCTACAGGGTGACCCAAAAAAAAACGAACCCATAAAAATGTTAATTAATCCTACATAGGTCCATCAAATTTCTTCAAATTTGGTAGACTTAAACTTCAGCAAAGTTTTAGCCATCTGAGTCAGTTTGCATATCATTTTTATGTTCTTTCCAAAATGTGCTCCAAATGGCATACACAGCGTTGAAGGCACACTTGCATGCGTCGCACAAAATTGTCAATGACTCACACACATTCCTCCTTAGGGATTTCCCTGATCTTTGCTGTGATTGCTGCCTTCAGTTCACCAATTGTTTGAGGATTGTTCTCATACACATTATCCTTGAGATACCCACACAGATAAAAATAACAGACCTATTTAGAGAGGAAAACCCCAAAAGCTATCAGACCTATTTGAAGAGGAAAATCTGCAGAGCTACCAGGCTTATTTGGAGAGAAAAATCTGCAGAGCTACCAGGCTTATTTGGAGATGAAAACCTGGAGAACTATAACAAACTGAGGAGAGAAAACTCAGGTCATAGGTTGGTGTCTATAAACTGTAGCATCTGAGGTGGGTATCAGGAAATCACTAGCGTTAGCATTGTTATTATACAGCATAATTCCATGCACCATGAATGGTTATACAACAATATTTAGATGAAAATACTTTATTCCAAATGAACAAAAAATAGCAAAACATATATATTTACACAAGTGTTAAAGTGTATACAATTACTGGGATTAAATTTGGAGCAACATTATTTCATCATTTTGTTCCCTTCAAAATCTGTATAGTGATATGTGGATGATCGGAATGTTGTTTGATTTCCTAGAATATGCAACAGGTGGACATTGATTTTTCAATTAACTCCTAGGAATTCAGATTGCAGAGATACTTTTTCCGTTTGGACTGATTAAAGAGATAAATAGATATTATTACTTGAGACAAATTGTCTACAGATTTAGATTATTGATTGAAAAGATAATAACAGTTTTAAAAGGCAATGAAAGTTGTTGACTAACATTTGTAACTACATTTAGTCCAAAAAGATGCAAACTGCCAAAAAAAATGTTATCTAATTTTCAAGCATTTTACACTTTCCTTTTAATTGATTGGTTAAAACAATCCATATTAGAATGAGAATAAATCACATTAAAAAAAAATCTACCAAATTTGTTCCGACTGAGAAATGAAATCTATAATACAACTAACTAATTTGAGCACACCAGTTCCCCTGTACAAAAACTAAATCAATAACAAATTTACACACACTAGTTCCCCTATACAAAAACTAAAACATTTATTTATCATCATGATACATTAAATGTAAACATTTTCTTTTAAATTGCAATCGTGTAATTTTTAATTTCTGGTTCCCCTTTAAAAACAATTTTACAAAATTCCCCTTATATTTAAGGCTTTTTTTTATATAAGTGTAAACAAAAGCATTTCAGCATAACTTTTGTTCCACTATTGTGTGTCTTGCCTTTCTTTTCTGTATCTTTGAGGGGCATTACCAGTACTCTGTTACAGTACACGGTACCAGCCTCAAAATTGAATTGACCTGTATTTTTCGTTATAAATTAATAAACAAATAAAATCATAATAAATTGTGTCAAAGGAATCAATGTTATTTTCTAGAAAACAATCATTTTAAAAATTTTCCATATTTTCAATAGGAATAAGTGATCAGCAATGGTACATCAAAAGCAGCTCCAGGGAAGGTGCCCAGGCCCCCCTTTTTTGAGCTAAGTTATAGATTGGTAAAAACATGTTTTAACAGAATATTTCTAATTTCGTTCTTGTCATTTTTCTTTTTACCATGTTTTGTTATTTTCACTTTGAATTATACCTCAGTATCTTTTGATTTTTGCTAAAGCATTGTTTTGGAATCCGATTTTTTTCAACAACAACAAAAAACAAAAAAACAGCCCCCTCCCCCTTCTGGAAATGTCTGGATCCTCCTCTGTACATGGCATCATTATCAAAATTTCATGACTTGTATATGATTGTCATAATTTATCAACATAAAAAAAATAACGATTTGTATAAAATAATGTTATAAAAAGTAACATCTGGAACACAGGTGCACGTGTCATGGATTGAATCCCTACCCCTCTTTTACATACTTTATGTTTACATATGTATTTTTAATAATATATCTTTATCATATCATCTCTTTTTTCTTTATTTATCGAAGACATGTAATAATAAAGACATTTTATTTAAAATAATTATGTAAACAGACAGTTAAAAAAAAGGGTAAATTTCGTGTCAAGTCCCTGTTGATCTGGAATCCAATTTTTTTTTTTTTCTTTTTACATTTTGCACATTTTCAAGGCACATACACAACTCAATAATTGTGGGGGAAAAAACATCATCGTAAAAATCGAAATTGACTTCAGTTTGATTGTTATTAGTAATCACATAAAGGAACAATTATTTGTATCAAATAAAACTAAAGTTATCCATCAGAAAACAATATTTTTCACATTTTGCACATATTTAAGGGGCATAACTCCAACAGTAAAAGGTATAATGGTTAAAATGGAACATGACCTGTATTTAATGGATATTAGAAATTACATAAATTAATAATGATTTATGTCAAATGAAACCAAGTTGTCATTAGGACACCAATTTAAAAAAAAATTAATATTGCAGATTTACAAGGGGCATAACTCCATCATGGTCAACATGAAACTAAACTTGTATTTTGTTATTATATGTACTATACACAGAAGATGTATATCAAATGTAGTTCTAGATATCAAATGGAAACCATTTGTTTTGGATGGATGAAGGTAGACTTCACACTCCCAGAATTATTTTTTTCAGAAATATACTTGATTTATATGAATACACCCCTTTAAACACCTTTGGGCCTCTTGTTTCTTTTGTGTACTTCTGATCAACAAAAAATCATAAACTTTATAGGGGACCATTCAATGAACATTCCTACTAAGTTTGGTTCCAATTGGCCCAGTGGTTTCAGAGAAGAAGATAAAAATGTAAAAGCTTACGGACGACAGCGACGCAGGACAACAGACCCCAAGTGATAGCAATATCTCACATGACCCTTTGGGTCAGGTGAGCTAATAAAACCAGATCATTACAAAAATTATTATTAAAAATAAATTGTCATGACATTCTTGTGGGTTTGAAGTATGACCAAGTAAGATTTCTTGTTGCCATGACACCCCCACCCCCAAATTTTTTTCACAACCCTATATTTCAAGAAAGTGTCATCATCACCTAATTATAAGCACAATTCAATGTCTTGCAAAATTTCCTCTTCCATGAAAAAAATTAAAGAATTACCATGACTTGATATTCTGCTAAAAATGATGGAGAATTACCATGACTTGAAATTCTGCTAAAAATGATATGTCACAATTGGGTCGCAAAGGTGCGTGGATTAAACAATTATACTATAATTACCTGTAATCAACAAGTTCAATTATCAGTTTGTCTCACCTGGTTATTCATGCACAGTTTGGGGTTCAATCAAGTTTCTGAGAAAATTAAACTTTCTATATATATTCCCACATAATCAGATGATAGTGGCCATCTTGAATATCTGATCCACAAAAAATATGCTTCAAAAAAATTTAAACTTTGTAGTAACTATCCAATGATTATTCATGTAAAATTTAGGTTCAATCAATTGTCAATTTATAAGGAAAATTCTTACCATGGAGCAATTCCATAGTATCACAGCAATAAAAGTAATCATTGATTAAAAAAAAGCAACCTAGCCCCCCAAAACCTTCATTTTCGGGCTATTTTTACACATTTCATTTCAAAATATTTTGCTAAGAAAAAAAAAAGAAATCTGCAGATCACAGGAAAATTTTCCAATCTGTGTATTACTAGTGATAATGTTCGTAGAGACCTTCAAACTCACATATTTGTTTTTATCAGTAACATCATTATGTGTTTGATGTCACATTAACATAATTTTCAGTTTCAGAGACAATTTGTTAATACTGACAAGATCACTCTGTGAGATCAAAGAAAAAATAATGAAATTACCAATAAAAAGATTTATTAGTTAAAGCAATACAATATTTGGGTAATATTATTCTTGTAAAAATTCTATCTCAAGCAAAAGCGGGGAATAAAATGCATGAAAAGAATGTGACCATGTTAAAACGTTATACAAACTATGGCTTACATGAATTATATCGATTCTAGTAGGGAAAATCCAAGTTATTTTTTTAAATTGAAGTCAGTAATGGAAATCATACCTTCATGTTTACAGTTGTTTTTCTTATGGATACTTGATGGTGATACAATTTAAAAAAAACAATACGAACAGTTTTATGTTTGTATGCACCACGGTCCTGTATGAATACACTCAGCAATGATACTTGTAATTTGTTCATCAATACACATGCACGAATTAAAATATATCAGGAGTTTTATCACAGTATTATTTATATAGCCAATGAAGGATGTCATGTTAGAATCATTTTTTATTCAATCTAGAAAATTGACATTCTATAGGCATCTACAGTGAAACCTGTTGAAACTGAACCTTGAATAAACAGGAATCCTAACTTTAAATTAAGTCCCAATATTTGAAATCTTTAACTAAATAAACTGAACACCTGTCTATTCCAAATGCATAAGATGGTCACACAGAGGTATGGCTTAAGACATGTTTCACTGTATTATATAATAAAGTATAACAGTCAGAAAAATGTCATGGCTTATTTTGTAAACGACCAATCTCACCTCAAATCATTAAACATATAAAAAAAGAAAAGAAAAGAGAATGACACTTGTAATGTGTGATAGTACAGTATTCCCTCTTATAAGGTCACTTCGACCAAAGGTCACCCCGCTTATCAGGCCAGATTTCAGAAAGTAAAATACATTTTGTACTACTAAATTACCCTCTATAAAGGTGACCCCTCTTATCAGGCCAGAATTAAGATGCACTCAGATAGTAAAATATTACTAAATCATCCCCCTCTATAAAGGCTACCCCTCTTATCATGCCAGATTTAAGATGCAGTCAGAAAGTAAAATACTACTAAATCATCCCCCTCTATAAAGGCTACCCCTCTTATCAGGCCAGATTTAAGATGCACTCAGATAGTAAAATACTACTAAATCATCCCCCTCTATAAAGGCTACCCCTCTTATCAGGCCAGATTTAAGATGTACTCAGATAGTAAAATACTACTAAATCATCCCCCTCTATAAAGGCTACCCCTCTTATCAGGCCAGATTTAAGATGCACTCAGATAGTAAAATACTACTAAATCATCCCCCTCTATAAAGGCTACCCCTCTTATCAGGCCAGATTTAAGATGTACTCAGATAGTAAAATACTACTAAATCATCCCCCTCTATAAAGGCTACCCCTCTTATCAGGCCAGATTTAAGATGCACTCAGATAGTAAAATACTACTAAATCATCCCCCTCTATAAAGGCTACCCCTCTTATCAGGCCAGATTTAAGATGCAGTCAGATAGTAAAATACTACTAAATCATCCCCCTCTATAAAGGCTACCCCTCTTATCAGGCCAGATTTAAGATGCACTCAGATAGTAAAATACTACTAAATCATCCCCCTCTATAAAGGCTACCCCTCTTATCAGGCCAGAATTAAGATGCAGTCAGATAGTAAAATACTACTAAATCATCCCCCTCTATAAAGGCTACCCCTCTTATCAGGCCAGATTTAAGATGCAGTCAGATAGTAAAATACTACTAAATCATCCCCCTCTATAAAGGCTACCCCTCTTATCAGGCCAGAATTAAGATGCAGTCAGATAGTAAAATATTACTAAATCATCCCCCTCTATAAAGCCTACTCCTCTTATCAGGCCAGATTTAAGATGCACTCAGATAGTAAAATACTACTAAATCATCCCCCTCTATAAAGGCTACCCCTCTTATCAGGCCAGATTTAAGATGCAGTCAGATAGTAAAATACTACTAAATCATCCCCCTCTATAAAGGCTACCCCCCTTATCAGGCCAGATTTAAGATGCACTCAGATAGTAAAATACTACTAAATTATCCCCCTCTATAAAGGCTACCCCTCTTATCAGGCCAGATTTAAGATGCACTCAGATAGTAAAATACTACTAAATCATCCCCCTCTATAAAGGCTACCCCTCTTATCAGGCCAGATTTAAGATGCACTCAGATAGTAAAATACTACTAAATCATCCCCCTCTATAAAGGCTACTCCTCTTATCAGGCCAGATTTAAGATGCACTCAGATAGTAAAATACTACTAAATCATCCCCCTCTATAAAGGCTACTCCTCTTATCAGGCCAGATTTAAGATGCACTCAGATAGTAAAATACTACTAAATCATCCCCCTCTATAAAGGCTACTCCTCTTATCAGGCCAGATTTAAGATGCACTCAGATAGTAAAATACTACTAAATCATCCCCCTCTATAAAGGCTACCCCTCTTATCAGGCCAGATTTAAGATGCACTCAGATAGTAAAATACTACTAAATCATCCCCCTCTATAAAGCCTACCCCTCTTATTAGGCCAGATTTAAGATGCAGTCAGAAAGTAAAATACTACTAAATCATCCCCCTCTATAAAGGCTACCCCTCTTATCAGGCCAGATTTAAGATGCACTCAGATAGTAAAATACTACTAAATCATCCCCCTCTATAAAGGCTACCCCTCTTATCAGGCCAGATTTAAGATGCACTCAGATAGTAAAATACTACTAAATCATCCCCCTCTATAAAGCCTACCCCTCTTATCAGGCCAGATTTAAGATGCAGTCAGATAGTAAAATACTACTAAATCATCCCCCTCTATAAAGGCTACCCCTCTTATCAGGCCAGATTTAAGATGCAGTCAGATAGTAAAATATTACTAAATCATCCCCCTCTATAAAGGCTACCCCTCTTATCAGGCCAGATTTAAGATGCACTCAGATAGTAAAATACTACTAAATCATCCCCCTCTATAAAGGCTACCCCTCTTATCAGGCCAGATTTAAGATGCACTCAGATAGTAAAATACTACTAAATCATCCCCCTCTATAAAGGCTACCCCTCTTATCAGGCCAGATTTAAGATGCACTCAGATAGTAAAATACTACTAAATCATCCCCCTCTATAAAGGCTACCCCTCTTATCAGGCCAGATTTAAGATGCACTCAGATAGTAAAATACTACTAAATCATCCCCCTCTATAAAGGCTACCCCTCTTATCAGGCCAGATTTAAGATGCACTCAGATAGTAAAATACTACTAAATTATCCCACCCTATAAAGGCTACCCCTCTTATCAGGCCAGATTTAAGATGTACTCAGAATGTAAATTACCATTAAATTATTCCCTTTTATAAAGGCCACCCCTCTTATAAGGCCATCTTTTCAATGCAGAAGGAGAGGCCTTTTAATGGAGGACTTCTGCATAGTATATTATTAATGTAATGACCAATAATTAATGTTGTCATGTTAAAAATACAAAGAATGCTATATCTACTGTATGCATTGTAAACAATATTAGAAACCACATATATACATCACCGGAAAAAATTCTAATCTGGAATTTAACAAACAAACAAAAATCACAATTGCAAGATATCATCTGTCTTAATACAAGAACGAACTTATGTAAATATAACAAAAGGTTAAGTTTTTCCTACATTTGTACGGTTGTTTGCTCTGCAATAGAATATTTGAGCCATGATAATCTTAAATTCCAAAAGGTGAGTTCTTTTACTGTATACAGAAGAACTGTTCAAAATTTATCTACCTATTAGAAACAATATCTATTTCTTTCTTTTTTTAATCTACAAAAAGAAAACAAATCATGCTTTATTCCTTATATAATAAAATTTAAATTTCCAAAATCAAAACAAACATCTTCCCTGCATTTTATATTTAGAATAGCTTTGTAAAAATTGAACCTAATGTCATAATTGGCAGCCAGGTGGATGGCAAAATCATGATGGATTACATAATCATTTATAATACAGGGAAAAAGCTGATAGAGAAGATTTTTTAAAGAAATTTGAGCTGGATGCCGCATGATGTCAAATGCTCACATGTCATTTCATGTCAGATGAGCTGAAAATAATGTATGTCAAACAAAACTCAAGTTAACCTCCGGAGAACAATACTTTTTTTTTTTTAAAGTATTTTTCACTTTTTCAAGGGAATAACTTTAAATTGGTAAAGGGTATTATCAAAATCAAACTTGATCTCTATTTTGTTGCAACTTATAATCAAACAAAAGTAGATATCATCCCAAAACAATTTGATTAGAAGGCAATGACAAAATACCAACTACTATCTCCTGAAAAATTTCTTGAAGCATAAAATTTATAGTTTTTTAAAGAAAAATTTCACATCTTGTGAATGTATTAATATAAAAAAATAAAAGTAAGATAAAGATTTCCAAAAATTACAAATGAATAGTAGAAAAAAAAACAATTACAAAAATATTTGATGAAAAATTATGCAAGGCACACTAAGTATGTGGACAGATTCACAACAACGTAAGAAGACATGGTTATCTTCCTCTCTTTTTCTTGTACTTGACATATGTAAACTCCTTTGTTTCAGGCCCTGGTGCAACCTGTACAATATCTTCATAATGATCTACCTCGTAATCATATTCTGCTGCATGATTGGAAGGTTGGGTTTTCTTTGTATTTGTCTGTAAAAATGAATAGAATGTTTTTGCTGAAATGTAAACATTTTACTGAAATGGAAAAGAACTGACCTGCCGCAAGTCACTGACATACTTAATCACATAATATTGTATTGAGTACATCTCCCCATGAGCGGGTTTCGAACTCACAACTTTAGTGGCAACAGGAACAGATTGCATAGATAGTTGTAAAACCAACCTCTCTCTTTATATACAGGTTGAAATTATATGTACTATTCATTAAAACGAGAATATGAAACTGTCCTGTATAGAAAGTCATTTGTTATATACAGGTGCCCTTTAAGGCAGGTTTTATTGTATGCTATGTTTCTCCAACTTTAATATGACAGGTCAACTGTATCTGATATATATAACTTAATGATCTGATTAAAAATTTTGCTTCAAATCCATGTATGAGTGATTGTTGTTTAACTCCAACTCAGCAATTTTTAAGCTATATCATGGCAAGAACAAGTTAATTTTCTATGAAATGATGATGAGGTCTGCTTTGTACTAGACCAACACGCTGAGTTGGAATTTTATAGTAAAATCTTACTGAAACAACAGTCTACAGAAAGACATGTCGCCACACTCGGACACAGTATCTTGATTCCGAGCCAACCAGTCTCTGCTCTTTCTCCTTAATGCTGCACGCTTATTGGAGAAGCAACAAATTCCAATTTTATAGTCTTTGGTTTGACCTGGACTGGGCTTGAACCCATGATCTACCACACTTGATGCGAGTATGCTAACCATTACACCACCGATGAGTTTCAAAAGAATTTGAGATATCTGCAGCACATTACACGATTAAGAAGGGACCATATTTTAGTTTGAAAAGAAATAACAAATTCCGAGATCTAGACAATGTTCAGGGTTCGACATTAACGGTTGTCCGATTGCCCGGGGCAAGTGAAAACGGCACCCAACTTGACTGATCGGGCAAGTGAAAATGATTCTGTGATATGTTGAATTCCTGAAGAGCAAAATGATTAATATTGAATTATTCAGTGTTGGAAGTCGTGGCGAATTTTACCCAAACATCTCGTCGTATGTATCGTGTATTTTACGCCATTTTGTTGACTACGGAATACCCTTTCTCAAATAAAGATCGTGTTATTTATATTAGCCAATCGTGAATGCCTAATTAGGCGGCGGCGCTGCATCAACATCATATTTATTTTCGCCGGCCAATGAAAAGCTAGAGTTATTTGCAGTGTTCTAATTTTAGAAAATTATCTCTGATGTGTATTGCCTTTGCAATCAAAATATTGACAGTGTGATAGATTACTGGAATAAAAATTCAAACAAACTATACAGTCGTTGTCAGTCTATGAAAAGGAACATTTATTCCCACAAATTGATAGGTACGTAATTATATAGCCAAATGATGCACTAACACTATGCCCACATCATAAGGTGTAAATAATTAATATGAGGGGTTATTCTACTCTATGAATGGTCATTGTAGATATGCAGTTCTGCACTACATGCATATATGGCACTTAAGAATTCGGGCTAGTAGTTTACAGTTTCAGGCAAGTAAAATCAATATGGCACTTGCCCGAATGGACAAGTTGGTCAAAAAGTTAATGTCGAACCCTGATGTTGTTCGACTGCAGTTAAATATTATTACCTTTGATTGTCTATTGTATCTTTCAAGTACATAGTCACGTATGGCTATATGTTTTCCCGTCATTTCTTTTACAAAGACGTGTAGATTATTATCTCTCCAATTATTGGTTCCAAATATTTTTCTTACATGCTGTATCACATTATCATACGCTGAAGTGACATGTGCAATTTCTAGTGTGACATCAGGATAAAGTTTCTTGATTCTTGGTGATCCAAGTTCATACTTTTCAATGAAATCCTTCATATCATCAACATCCCTTTTAAATTCTATATTATACCTAGTCTTAAACATAGTAAAGTCCTGTTGTTTATCTAAGTGTTTTATTGATTTTTCATGTTTTTGTAAGGCTGTCAAACCATCTTGGATCTTTACCCTAGTTTCAGCTAGTGAAGGGTAGTGTTGACTATGTAATTGATCAATAGCAGGTTCCGTCTCAGATTTAAACATGCAACCTTTGACATTACTGAACATCTTAGGTAAGATGTTTCTGGAGGATTCAGAAGCAATTGGTTGACTTGTGGTACTGACAGATTGTGATAAGACCGGAATCTCAGTGTCATCCTGAACCTCCTCAAGATCTTGCCTCTTCTCAACATTTCTATCTTCCATTTTAAAATATTCTCCACATATCCCACACATTGCGTCATTTACAATGACCTCGCTGAAAATGTCTCCTGAACTAGATTGTCTCTCCTTAAGCTTTTCTTTTTCACAGAGGTCTCTCAAGTTTTCACAATTAGACAGAAATTGTAAATGTCTGAAGAACTTGAAAATAGTTTTGGCAGATTTTCTCTTTTTCTTTTTCTCCTCATACTCCTGTGTTTCAGCCTCTATTCTCTCTTTTTCCACTGTTGTCAAAGTCAGTTCATCATCGTCAACATTAATATGGCTTGCTATGACAGTATCTGGATTGACAACAATTTCTGATGTTTTTTTATGGGAAAAAACATTCTGGAAAACTGTCATATCGATGTCAGTCTTAGGCATAATTCCATGTCTACTTACATTGCGAGGTAACCACTGGCATTGTAATAAGTTTTCTTCTCTTTGTATCAACAAGGTTTTGAGGCATCGAGCAACATCTGCAATCCCTTTTGCCTTTTGTACACTTTGTACAGCTTGCATTAACCTCTCTGGACAGTGATCAGGAAGCTTGATTCGACAAATTTCACCAATAACATGTGTTTCTGAATTTGTGTATACAGTTTTGCCCATATTGCATACAAACACCAACCCAGCCACCAAAACCCTCTCTGCTACAGCAATACTATCAATAACATCCTTAGAATACTCAAATACCTTTGTGGGTTGATCTTCGTCAATATCACCACATGGTTGAAATGACATCATGGCTTCAGACATTCTTCTAAATGCTAAGCTAATAATATTGATTTTACTGTCTGTGCCAGCCAAAATACCAACTAATCTTTCTGTTCGGTCTCTCACCAAATCTTGTTCTGGAATGTGATATGGACTGTATCTGTTGATAGCTTCAAAGGTAGGCACGCCTTTATCTCCCAAAAAGCTTGAGTCCACAGAATTTACAACTGAAAGGTATGAAGATGGAATGACAAAAGAAACGTTTTTGACAGTTGTAAATTTGCATTCTAGACAGAAAGCTACAACTGTGTAGAACTCTATCCACATAGTAAGTAAACCAAGGTCTGGTAGCATTGGTTCATGATTTGGTCTTGTCTCAAGCTGAATGAACCTTGAAAACTGTCTCAACGCCCATTCTGGATTATTATTGGAAGATGAAAGATATTCATACGCGTCCATAAATCTTCGGAATAAACAATGAACTAGATCATTTTCCCTCAAAAATCCCAATTCTTTCAAAGTTCTATGGGCAATCATTTTATTACGATACTCCATAAGAAGATCATGTTCAAATCTTTGTAAAATATCTTTCAATGGTAGATTAATATTGAAGAAATTCATCAGGAATATCATGTTCATAAACAGTTCTGTGTTTTTCTCTCTAATTTTGTTGGTCTTGTCTCTCATCTTATTGTAATTACTTCCCAACATTCTTTCCATCTGCCTTTGTACATATTTGTGTTTTCTTTCTACCAGCTTCTTCTTAAGATGAAAAACTTCACTATTGGTTGATATGGTATTGCCTTCTCCATGTTTGAACTTCAAAAATAGACTACTTAGTAGTAGCTTGCAAGAGCAATATTCATTTTCCTGCCAGTTGTAAAAGCTATCTTGTATTTTCTTCAGTGCCTCTGGAATGGGACTAATAGCTCTGTACCCATCATCAACAAAACACTCCATTTCCATAAAGAGTAAATCTAGATCAATAAGTTTGTTGAAGACATATTTTGTCAATTTGAGGTGATGACCTTTTGTGCATGGAGTCTGGCATTGACCTCTAACCCCAATTTGATATAAAGGACATACCCCGAGCATTTTATGTTGACTTTCAAACTCTTTTTTAAGTTTATTATACCAATCTTTTCCTTTCATAAGTAATTCTTGAGCAATTTGAAATCTTGCATCCTGACCAGATATCCCATGTTTTACCAGTTTTTCATTGATTGAAGATCCTTGCGTCTTAAGAATTTCAAAAATTCTTGGTTTCTGCTGTGGGTTAAAGATCAATGTTTTATCGACTCCCATTTCCAAACCATAAAATCTGTATATGTGATCAAGCCTAGGTTTATCTTCGGGTTTTTCCAAGATTACGACTCGTAAGACACCATACAGATTTTGCATCCCTTTAACAACCTGGAAAAGATTTTGTCTGTCTGACAAATCTGAATTGTACATCATCCAATGCATACATTGTAATTGTCCTGCCTCATTTCTTGGCTTTGACTTGTTAAATGCTCCCCATGATAGATTTATCCATGACACATCATCTGTCAACTGACCTAATAGAAGACTAGCTTCTCCAGCCCCATTCTGGGAGTCGCCATATTTGTAACAATCATTTCTGTCCAAGAATTTGAAAAGTTCAAAGGCTTCTTTCACTTTTGATTGGACATCTTCTTTCTTGTCTGAAGATGCTTCTCCTTCATCTTGAATACTGATCTCCAATCGTGCTTGGACAATCAAACAGTATCCAATCAAATCTTTTTTCCCAAGATCTCTTGCCAATGAAAGTGCTTCATCCATCTGTCCCTGGTCTAAATAAAACTGAGCTGCTGCTATTATCTCACCTAAAATGTAAGATACAAAAAAAGTATCAACTGCAAGTCAAACACATGTATTACAAAACAACTCTATTTTGTCCCAAACTGACAAATTATTATATGCATATTAATTGTTACTTTTGAGAGAAGGATGTGTATATATATAGATATACTGATAGAGGGCTATGGTTGGTGTTATTGTGTGTAAGAAGACAACTTTCAACAATATTTCAGTTATATTGTGCCGGTCAGTTTGATTAGTGCTACGTGATGGAAGAAAATGTAGAATACATAGAACAATTTAACAAATGTAAATGATTGTTAACACACATCATGGTGGGCATTCAGCTACTGAGCATTTGCCGAGTGGGGTCACATCAGAGATCATAATGAAAAAAATGGTCATCATAGAGAATTATTTTTCAAACTGAGTGCATATTTCAACCCTTTAGAAACTATTATTCCCCCCTCCCCATAGCATCCATACTGGATGTCAGATCATAATTCAATGAAGAGTAATTTTTGAAAACCATCATAATATCATTCAAACAAATTATTCCTTAAAAGGTCAAGAGATGTTCAATGCTAAACCAGAGGCTCTCAAGAGCCTGTATCGTTCACCTGGTTATAAAAAGAACCAATTGGTCCTATGTAAAAACTATGTCCTGCAGTGGTAGTCATCTTGGAATTACGATCAACATAAAAAACACAAAGTTTGTAAAGGACCTTCCAATGATTGATGCACAGTTTAGGTTCAATCAGTGCAATAGCTTCAGAGAAGAATATATTTCTGTATTATCCCCACATGGTCCTGTGTTAATACAACATAGATGCCAACCCCTTTTTGGTGCAATCAGTAACAAAAAGTTGAGATGTCAGTAATTTGTGATTTTTTTCAGTAATTATAATTTTTCATAAAATTTTACCATAATCGTACTACAGACTAGGCACAAAGTGATGAGCAAATGATTTCCTTTATTTGTGACAACTAGATGTAAAATTGATGAGCAACAAAAAGAAATAAAAAGTTAAGTTTTAATACATGTATGTTCACTTACAAATGTATTCTATGTTTCAACTTACTGTCAATAGAAATGAAAATTTCCTGAAGTGGCCCTCCCTCACCCTCCCATGGAATAATTAATGTCTAATTCTGGAGTGCCTGATATGTTGTTGACTTGGCACTTTTGAACTGTTTTGTTGTATATGTGTGTTCATCCCGACCACCATGCTGAATGGACAAGTCTTGTTTACAATAGGCAAAATGTTCCCGTGTCGATTTCATAAGGCAAGAGAAGAATATTCGGGACGAAATCATTGTCCCAATTTTTTTTTCTTCGCTGCAGAAGCTTCACTTGTTCCCTCAGACATCGCGAAATTGACAAAAACGTGCTGTGTTCATTAACTACTCGGGATCGAACAAGAAATGGATAGATCGTTTTCTACCATAGATAGTCCCGAGAATCCCTAAAGGATTAAATAATCGAAATCCCTCAAGCACTTATCATTACGCGATTTTAACATACAATGAAGCGTCTAAATGATCACAATGATATTTAAATGGGGAACGGTTCCGGGCCGGCAATAATCGGAAATCCGTAACAAGTAGACTGTTGACCGTAACACCGTAATTTTGGCCCGAAATTCGCAACAATTACGGAAAAATCGTAATGGTTGGCATCTATGATACTATGACCTGTGGTGGCAGCCATCTTCGATTTCCGATTGGCATAAAAAACAGAGGACCTTCCAATGATCATTCCTGGGCAGTTTGGTTTCAACTGTCCAAGTGGTTTCAGAGAAGAAGCGTTTTGAAACATTTTCCCCATAGGGTCCAATGTTAAATTAAGTCCTGCCGTAGCCGCCATTTTGAATTTCATATCGGAACAAAAAACGTAAAGTTTGTAGTGGACCATCCAATGAACATTCATGTACAGTTTGGCTTTGATCATATTTGTAGTTTCTGAGAAGAAGGCATTTGAACATTTTCCCATAGGGTCCAATGTTAATCTATGTCCTGCGGTGGCGGCCATCTTGAATTTTCGATCGGCATAAAAAAACAGAAACTTTGTAGAGGACCTTCCAATGATCATTCCTGGGCAGTTTGGTTTCAATTGTCCTAGTGGTTTCAGAGAAGAAGCGTTTTGAAACATTTTTCCCATAGGGTCCAATGTTAAACTAAGTCCTGCCGTAGCCGCCATTTGGAATTTCATATCGGAACAAAAAACATAAAGTTTGTAGAGGACCATCCAATGAACATTCATGTACAGTTTGGCTTTAATAATATTTGTAGTTTCTGAGAAGAAGGCATTTGAACATTTTCCCATAGGGTCCAATGTTAATCTATGTATTGCGGTGGTGGCCATCTTGGATTTCCGATCGACATAAAAAACATATATTTTGTAGAGGACCTTCCAATGATCATTCCTGGGTAGTTTGATTTCAACTGTCCTAGTGGTTTCAGAGAAGAAGCGTTTTGAAACATTTTCCCCATAGGGTCCAATGTTAAACTAAGTCCTGCCGTAGCCGCCATTTGGAATTTCATATCGGAACAAAAAACATAAAGTTTGTAGAGGACCATCCAATGAACATTCATGTACAGTTTGGCTTTAATAATATTTGTAGTTTCTGAGAAGAAGGCATTTGAACATTTTCCCATAGGGTCCAATGTTAATCTATGTATTACGGTGGCGGCCATCTTGGATTTCCGATCGGCATAAAAAACATAAAATTTGTAGAGAACCTTCCAATGATCATTCCTGGGCAGTTTGGTTTCAACTGTCCTAGTGGTTTCAGAGAAGAAGCGTTTTGAAACATTTTCACCATAGGGTCCAATGTTAAACTAAGTCCTGCCGTAGCCGCCATTTGGAATTTCATATCGGAACAAAAAACATAAAGTTTGTAGAGGACCATCCAATGAACATTCATGTACAGTTTGGCTTTGATCATATTTGTAGTTTCTGAGAAGAAGGCATTTGAACATTTTCCCATAGGGTCCAATGTTAATCTATGTCCTGCGGTGGTGGCCATCTTGAATTTTCGATCGGCATAAAAAAACAGAAACTTTGTAGAGGACCTTCCAATGATCATTCCTGGGCAGTTTGGTTTCAATTGTCCAAGTGGTTTCAGAGAAGAAGCGTTTTGAAACATTTTTCCCATAGGGTCCAATGTTAAACTAAGTCCTGCCGTAGCCGCCATTTTGAATTTCATATCGGAACAAAAAACGTAAAGTTTGTAGAGGACCATCCAATGAACATTCTTGTACAGTTTGGCTTTGATCATATTTGTAGTTTCTGAGAAGAAGGCATTTGAACATTTTCCCATAGGGTCCAATGTTAATCTATGTACTGCGGTGGCGGCCATCTTGAATTTTCGATCGGCATAAAAAAACACAAACTTTGTAGAGGACCTTCCAATGATCATTCCTGGGCAGTTTGGTTTCAATTGTCCAAGTGGTTTCAGAGAAGAAACGTTTTGAAACATTTTTCCCATAGGGTCCAATGGTAAACTAAGTCCTGCCGTAGCCGCCATTTTGAATTTCATATCGGAACAAAAAACGTAAAGTTTGTAGAGGACCATCCAATGAACATTCATGTACAGTTTGGCATTAATAATATTTGTAGTTTCTGAGAAGAAGGCATTTGAACATTTTCCCATAGGGTCCAATGTTAATCTATGTATTGCGGTGGCGGCCATCTTGGATTTCCGATCGGCATAAAAAACTAAAAATTTGTAGAGGACCTTCCAATGATCATTCCTGGGCAGTTTGGTTTCAACTGTCC
This sequence comes from Bathymodiolus brooksi, assembly GCA_963680875.1. Taxonomy (NCBI): domain Eukaryota; kingdom Metazoa; phylum Mollusca; class Bivalvia; order Mytilida; family Modiolidae; genus Bathymodiolus; species Bathymodiolus brooksi. The sequence goes on from OY804575.1 coordinate 65,827,621, forward strand.
AAGTGGTTTCAGAGAAGAAGCGTTTTGAAACATTTTCCCCATAGGGTACAATGTTAAATTAAGTCCTGCCATAGCCGCCATTTGGAATTTCATATCGGAACAAAAAACATAAAGTTTGTAGAGGACCATCCAATGAACATTCATGTACAGTTTGGCATTAATAATATTTGTAGTTTCTGAGAAGAAGGCATTTGAACATTTTCCCATAGGGTCCAATGTTAATCTATGTATTGCGGTGGCGGCCATCTTGGATTTCCGATCGGCATAAAAAACATAAAATTTGTAGAGGACCTTCCAATGATCATTCCTGGGCAGTTTGGTTTCAACTGTCCAAGTGGTTTCAGAGAAGAAGCGTTTTGAAACATTTTCCCCATAGGGTACAATGTTAAATTAAGTCCTGCCGTAGCCGCCATTTGGAATTTCATATCGGAACAAAAAACATACAGTTTGTAGAGGACTATCCAATGAACATTCATGTACAGTTTGGCTTTAATCATATTTGTAGTTTCTGAGAAGAAGGCATTTGAACATTTCCCCATAGGGTCCAATGTTAATCTATGTATTACGGTGGCAGCCATCTTGGATTTCCGATCGACATTTTTTATAACTTTGTAGAGGACCTTCCAATGATCATTCCTGGGCAGTTTGGTTTCAATTATCCAAGTGGTTTCAGAGAAGAAGCGTTTTGAAAATTTTTCCCATAGGGTCCAATGTTAAACTAAGTCCTGCCGTAGCCGCCATTTTGAATTTCATATCGGAACAAAAAACGTAAAGTTTGTAGAGGACCATCCAATGAACATTCATGTACAGTTTGGCTTTGATCATATTTGTAGTTTCTGAGAAGAAGGCATTTGAACATTTTCCCATAGGGTCCAATGTTAATCTATGTCCTGCCGTAGCCGCCATTTTGAATTTCATATCGGAACAAAAAACGTAAAGTTTGTAGAGGACCATCCAATGAACATTCATGTACAGTTTGGCTTTAATAATATTTGTAGTTTCTGAGAAGAAGGCATTTGAACATTTTCCCATAGGGTCCAATGTTAATCTATGTATTGCGGTGGTGGCCATCTTGGTTTTCCGATCGGCATAAAAAACATACAAATTTGTAGAGGACCTTCCAATGATCATTCCTGGGCAGTTTGGTTTCAACTGTCCTAGTGGTTTCAGAGAAGAAGCGTTTTGAAACATTTTCCCCATAGGGTCCAATGTTAAACTAAGTCCTGCCGTAGCCGCCATTTTGAATTTCATATCGGAACAAAAAACCTTAAGATTGTAGAGGACCATCCAATGAACATTCATGTACAGTTTGGCTTTAATAATATTTGTAGTTTCTGAGAAGAAGGCATTTGAACATTTTCCCATAGGGTCCAATGTTAATCTATGTATTGCGGTGGTGGCCATCTTGGATTTCCGATCGACATAAAAAACATGTATTTTGTAGAGGACCTTCCAATGATCATTCCTGGGTAGTTTGATTTCAACTGTCCTAGTGGTTTCAGAGAAGAAGCGTTTTGAAACATTTTCCCCATAGGGTCCAATGTTAAACTAAGTCCTGCCGTAGCCGCCATTTGGAATTTCATATCGGAACAAAAAACATAAAGTTTGTAGAGGACCATCCAATGAACATTCATGTACAGTTTGGCTTTAATAATATTTGTAGTTTCTGAGAAGAAGGCATTTGAACATTTTCCCATAGGGTCCAATGTTAATCTATGTATTACGGTGGCGGCCATCTTGGATTTCCGATCGGCATAAAAAACATAAAATTTGTAGAGAACCTTCCAATGATCATTCCTGGGCAGTTTGGTTTCAACTGTCCTAGTGGTTTCAGAGAAGAAGCGTTTTGAAACATTTTCACCATAGGGTCCAATGTTAAACTAAGTCCTGCCGTAGCCGCCATTTGGAATTTCATATCGGAACAAAAAACATAAAGTTTGTAGAGGACCATCCAATGAACATTCATGTACAGTTTGGCTTTGATCATATTTGTAGTTTCTGAGAAGAAGGCATTTGAACATTTTCCCATAGGGTCCAATGTTAATCTATGTCCTGCGGTGGTGGCCATCTTGAATTTTCGATCGGCATAAAAAAACAGAAACTTTGTAGAGGACCTTCCAATGATCATTCCTGGGCAGTTTGGTTTCAATTGTCCAAGTGGTTTCAGAGAAGAAGCGTTTTGAAACATTTTTCCCATAGGGTCCAATGTTAAACTAAGTCCTGCCGTAGCCGCCATTTTGAATTTCATATCGGAACAAAAAACGTAAAGTTTGTAGAGGACCATCCAATGAACATTCTTGTACAGTTTGGCTTTGATCATATTTGTAGTTTCTGAGAAGAAGGCATTTGAACATTTTCCCATAGGGTCCAATGTTAATCTATGTACTGCGGTGGCGGCCATCTTGAATTTTCGATCGGCATAAAAAAACACAAACTTTGTAGAGGACCTTCCAATGATCATTCCTGGGCAGTTTGGTTTCAATTGTCCAAGTGGTTTCAGAGAAGAAACGTTTTGAAACATTTTCCCCATAGGGTACAATGGTAAACTAAGTCCTGCCGTAGCCGCCATTTGGAATTTCATATCGGAACAAAAAACATAAAGTTTGTAGAGGACTATCCAATGAACATTCATGTACAGTTTGGCTTTAATCATATTTGTAGTTTCTGAGAAGAAGGTATTTGAACATTTTCCCATAGGGTCCAATGTTAATCTATGTATTACGGTGGCAGCCATCTTGGATTTCCGATCGACATAAAAAACATAAACTTTGTAGAGGACCTTCCAATGATCATTCCTGGGCAGTTTGGTTTCAATTATCCAAGTGGTTTCAGAGAAGAAGCGTTTTGAAAATTTTTCCCATAGGGTCCAATGTTAAACTAAGTCCTGCCGTAGCCGCCATTTTGAATTTCATATCGGAACAAAAAACGTAAAGTTTGTAGAGGACCATCCAATGAACATTCATGTACAGTTTGGCTTTAATAATATTTGTAGTTTCTGAGAAGAAGGCATTTGAACATTTTCCCATAGGGTCCAATGTTAATCTATGTATTACGGTGGCGGCCATCTTGGATTTCCGATCGGCATAAAAAACATAAAATTTGTAGAGAACCTTCCAATGATCATTCCTGGGCAGTTTGGTTTCAACTGTCCAAGTGGTTTCAGAGAAGAAGCGTTTTGAAACATTTTCACCATAGGGTCCAATGTTAAACTAAGTCCTGCCGTAGCCGCCATTTGGAATTTCATATCGGAACAAAAAACATAAAGTTTGTAGAGGACCATCCAATGAACATTCATGTACAGTTTGGCTTTGATCATATTTGTAGTTTCTGAGAAGAAGGCATTTGAACATTTTCCCATAGGGTCCAATGTTAATCTATGTATTGCGGTGGTGGCCATCTTGGTTTTCCGATCGGCATAAAAAACATACAAATTTGTAGAGGACCTTCCAATGATCATTCCTGGGCAGTTTGGTTTCAACTGTCCTAGTGGTTTCAGAGAAGAAGCGTTTTGAAACATTTTCCCCATAGGGTACAATGTTAAACTAAGTCCTGCCATAGCCGCCATTTGGAATTTCATATCGGAACAAAAAACATAAAGTTTGTAGAGGACCATCCAATGAACATTCATGTACAGTTTGGCTTTAATCATATTTGTAGTTTCTGAGAAGAAGGCATTTGAACATTTTCCCATAGGGTCCAATGTTAATCTATGTATTGCGGTGGCAGCCATCTTGGATTTCCGATCGACATAAAAAACATAAACTTTGTAGAGGACCTTCCAATGATCATTCCTGGGCAGTTTGGTTTCAACTGTCCAAGTGGTTTCAGAGAAGAAGCATTTTGAAACATTTTTCCCATAGGGTCCAATGTTAAACTAAGTCCTGCCGTAGCCGCCATTTTGAATTTCATATCAGAACAAAAAACCTTAAGATTGTAGAGGACCATCCAATGAACATTCATATACAGTTTGGCTTTAATCATATTTGTAGTTTCTGAGAAGAAGGCATTTGAACATTTTCCCATAGGGTCCAATGTTAATCTATGTCCTGCGATGGCGGCCATCTTGGATTTCCGATCGGCATAAAAAACAGTAACTTGGTAAAGGACATTCCAATGATCATTCATTTACAGTTTGGGTTCAATCAGTTCATTAGTTTCAGAGAAGAAGATCTTTGAAATTTCAGCCAATCAGAGCACATTATTGGCCCTGGCAGCCATATTGAATATCCGACTAGAACGAAAAACAGTAACTTTGTAGAGGACCATCCAAGGAACATTTCTGCTAAGTTTGGTTCCAATCGGCCCAGTGGTTTCGGAGAAGAAGCTTGAAATGTGAAAAGTTTACAGACGACAGACGCCAAGTGATGGCAATAGTTCACCTGAACCTTTGGTCCAGGTGAACTAAAAAATGAAACCTGAGATATAAACATATGATGGATTGAAGACACACATAAAACAATGACAAAAATAGTATCGCCTATAGCCAGGTTAGCTAAAATATACATACAGTGAAACATGTCTTAACTGAACCCTGAGTAAATCGAAAACCTGCCTAAGCCAAAGACTTTACAGTCCCATCCACTAAATGTCTGTAAACCAAACACCTGTCTAAACCGAATAAATTCTTCAGGTCCAAAGGGGTTCGGTTTAGACAGGTTTTACTGTATAATCAAAATCTCTACTTTATTATAAAATGCTAACCATTGTCTTTAAGTATTTTTGCTGCATGTTTCATGTATTCATTGTTATGATTATGGTACTTCTTCAGGAAATCTACTCTGTCCTGAATACTGGACAATCTATTCAATGATGCTAACATCTTCCCTATATTACTGACAGCATGGTACATATGTGCTGCCATGTATGCTAACTGTTCCTCTGTATGTTGCTTCCGTGGAGCATGGTCTTTCAGATGTTGTGGCAATGGCTTAGCCTGTTCTTCAAATTCCTGCAAATGGAGAATTTACATCTTGAAAATATAAATTTTATTTATCTTAAAACCACTTCCAACAATTTTGTAGTTATATGAAATGACAAGACCAAAAAATACCCTGATTCTTGAGGAAGAAAAAAATGGGTAGGTAGGTAGGTAGGTAAGGCCAAAAAAAAAAAATATGGTTCTCAGACAGCGCAGCCCCCTCAAAATTTCGGCCGATGGGACGTTTTTTTTGCCGTACAGAAAAAAAATCGCCGCCACCTCGCCGTATTTTTTGAAGAAAAATAATAATTCAAATTTACTGCCAAATTTAAGTTTTCAAGCGTGCCGGTGACGCGGACGAGTTTTGACAAACGTTTGAATGACTGATCAATCGAAAACGAAAGTAAAAACTCTGCATGGCTACGAGTGAAAACACTGTCCTCGTCAGTTTTAATGTACAGTTACGTTCCAAACAAAAAGTTCCGTGGACTATCCTGCCTGTTGACAGAGTAAACACTATTGTGTTGTTTGTTTGCCAAAATAGTAGAATTGAACTGGATTGCGTTGTTTTTAAATTGCTGAAAATAAAAACAAAATATAAAAACCCTTTCCATGTTGGATTGGAAATAAAAAAAAAAAATAAAAACCCTACCTACCTTGCCCTTTTTTTTAAATCCATTATCCGAGAACCAGAACATTTTTTTTAGATGGCCTAAGCAAAACCTTTTTTTTTTTTTTTTTATAATATTTTTGCCTATGTTATACAGGAAAAGATTCTGACAGTGCCTGTCCAAAAATGGAAGCAAAAACCTTAGGGTCTACTCTTAAAATAGGGTTGGTAGGATTAGTGGAAACACATGTATATTTCATTTTTAGGAACAAAAACACACATTCAAGAACTAGATAATGGTAATATTACTTACTATTAGGACCACAGCATCCAAGGATAAGATTTGTTTAAATGATTTTTGATAAAAAAGAGCCTACATTGGATCTTCATCAAAAATTGGTCTAGTGACAAATTTTAAATAATAAAATGTAGAAGATACATTGAACAACTCCTTATAAGGTAGCAGTTCAAACTTTTTTCTCTATTTTTAGTAATAGCAGCCATCTTGGATGAATGGTAGGGCTGCCAGATACATCTGAAAGGGGGCCACCTAAGTACCACAATAGCAAAGTTCTGTTTAAGTTTGACCGGCAGTTTCAAAGAAGAAGATTTTTAAATGATTTTTTGGGTGAATTAGGCATAATTTGCATACTCATAAAAGATTTTAGAAGATTACAACTCTAGATGTAGTGGTTCATCTGCAGGCTAGGTAGAGGTGTCTGAGTTATCTTTAATATTGATTGTAAGGTTATTGGTGTATGTTGATTGTAAGGTTATTGGTGTATGTTGATTGTAAGGTTATTGGTGTATGTTGATTGTAAGGTTATTGGTGTATGTAGATTGTATGGTTATTGGTGAATATTGATTGTAAGGTTATTGGTGAATATTGATTGTAAGGTTATTGGTGTATGTTGATTGTAAGGTTATTGGTGTATGTTGATTGTAAGGTTATTGGTGTATGTTGATTGTAAGGTTATTGGTGTATGTTGATTGTAAGGTTATTGGTGTATGTTGATTGTAAGGTTATTGGTGTATGTTGATTGTAAGGTTATTGTGTATGTTGATTGTAAGGTTATTGGTGTATGTTGATTGTAAGGTTATTGGTGTATGTTGATTGTAAGGTTATTGGTGTATGTTGATTGTAAGGTTATTGGTGTATGTTGATTGTAAGGTTATTGTGTATGTTGATTGTAAGGTTATTGGTGTATGTTGATTGTAAGGTTATTGGTGTATGTTGATTGTAAGGTTATTCGTGTATGTTGATTGTAAGGTTATTGGTGTATGTTAATTGTAAGGTTATTGGTGTATGTTGATTGTAAGGTTATTGGTGTATGTTGATTGTAAGGTTATTGGTGTATATTGATTGTAAGGTTATTGGTGTATGTTGATTGTAAGGTTATTGGTGTATGTTGATTGTAAGGTTATTGGTGAATGTTGACTGTAAGGTTATTGGTGTATGTTGATTGTAAGGTTATTGGTGTATGTTGATTGTAAGGTTATTGGTGTATGTTGATTGTAAGGTTATTGGTGAATATTGATTGTAAGGTTATTGGTGTATGTTGATTGTAAGGTTATTGGTGTATGTTGATTATAAGGTTATTGGTGTATATTGATTGTAAGGTTATTGGTGAATATTGATTGTAAGGTTATTGGTGTATGTTGATTGTAAGGTTATTGGTGAATATTGATTGTAAGGTTATTGGTGTATGTAGATTGTAAGGTTATTGGTGTATGTTGATTGTAAGTTTATTGGTGTATATTGATTGTAAGGTTATTGGTGAATGTTGATTGTAAGGTTATTGGTGTATGTTGATTGTAAGGTTATTGGTGTATGTTGATTGTAAGGTTATTGGTGTATGTTGATTGTAAGGTTATTGGTGTATGTTGATTGTAAGGTTATTGGTGTATGTTGATTGTAAGGTTATTGGTGTATGTTGATTGTAAGGTTATTGTTGTATGTTGATTGTAATGTTATTGGTGTATGTTGATTGTAAGGTTATTGGTGTATATTGATTGTAAGGTTATTGGTGTATGTTGATTGTAAGGTTATTGGTGTATGTTGATTGTAAGGTTATTGGTGTAGATTGATTGTAAGGTTATTGGTGAATGTTGATTGTAAGGTTATTGGTGTATGTTGATTGTAAGGTTATTGGTGTATGTTGATTGTAAGGTTATTGGTGTATGTTGATTGTAAGGTTATTGGTGTATGTTGATTGTAAGGTTATTGGTGTATGTTGATTGTAAGGTTATTGGTGAATATTGATTGTAAGGTTATTGCTGAATATTGATTGTAAGGTTATTAGTGTATATTGATTGTAAGGTTATTGGTGAATATTGATTGTAAGGTTATTGGTGTATGTTGATTGTAAGGTTATTGGTGTATGTTGATTGTAAGGTTATTGGTGAATGTTGATTGTAAGGTTATTGGTGTATGTTGATTGTAAGGTTATTGGTGTATGTTGATTGTAAGGTTATTGGTGAATATTGATTGTAAGGTTATTGGTGTATGTTGATTGTAAGGTTATTGGTGTATGTTGATTGTAAGGTTATTGGTGAATGTTGATTGTAAGGTTATTGGTGTATGTTGATTGTAAGGTTATTGGTGTATGTAGATTGTAAGGTTATTGGTGTATATTGATTGTAAGGTTATTGGTGTATGTTGATTGTAAGGTTATTGGTGAATGTTGATTGTAAGGTTATTGGTGTATGTTGATTGTAAGGTTATTGGTGTATGTTGATTGTAAGGTTATTGGTGTATGTTGATTGTAAGGTTATTGGTGTATGTTGATTGTAAGGTTATTGGTGAATGTTGATTGTAAGGTTATTGGTGTATGTTGATTGTAAGGTTATTGGTGTATGTTGATTGTAAGGTTATTGGTGAATATTGATTGTAAGGTTATTGGTGTATGTTGATTGTAAGGTTATTGGTGTATGTTGATTGTAAGGTTATTGGTGTATATTGATTGTAAGGTTATTGGTGTATGTTGATTGTAAGGCTATTGGTGTATGTTGATTGTAAGGTTATTGGTGAATGTTGATTGTAAGGTTATTGGTGTATGTTGATTGTAAGGTTATTGGTGTATGTTGATTGTAAGGTTATTGATGTATGTTGATTGTAAGGTTATTGGTGTATGTTGATTGCAAGGTTATTGGGGTATGTTGATTGTAAGGTTATTGGTGAATATTGATTGTAAGGTTATTGGTGTATGTTGATTGTAAGGTTATTAGTGTATATTGATTGTAAGGTTATTGGTGAATATTGATTGTAAGGTTATTGGTGTATGTTGATTGTAAGGTTATTGGTGTATGTTGATTGTAAGGTTATTGGTGAATATTGATTGTAAGGTTATTGGTGTATGTTGATTGTAAGGTTATTGGTGAATGTTGATTGTAAGGTTATTGGTGTATGTTGATTGTAAGGTTATTGGTGTATGTTGATTGTAAGGTTATTGGTGAATGTTGATTGTAAGGTTATTGGTGTATGTTGATTGTAAGGTTATTGGTGTATGTTGATTGTAAGGTTATTGGTGAATATTGATTGTAAGGTTATTGGTGTATGTTGATTGTAAGGTTATTGGTGTATGTTGATTGTAAGGTTATTGGTGAATGTTGATTGTAAGGTTATTGGTGTATGTTGATTGTAAGGTTATTGGTGTATGTTGATTGTAAGGTTATTGGTGTATATTGATTGTAAGGTTATTGGTGTATGTTGATTGTAAGGTTATTGGTGAATGTTGATTGTAAGGTTATTGGTGTATGTTGATTGTAAGGTTATTGGTGTATGTTGATTGTAAGGTTATTGGTGTATGTTGATTGTAAGGTTATTGGTGTATGTTGATTGTAAGGTTATTGGTGAATGTTGATTGTAAGGTTATTGGTGTATGTTGATTGTAAGGTTATTGGTGTATGTTGATTGTAAGGTTATTGGTGAATATTGATTGTAAGGTTATTGGTGTATGTTGATTGTAAGGTTATTGGTGTATGTTGATTGTAAGGTTATTGGTGAATATTGATTGTAAGGTTATAGGTGTATGTTGATTGTAAGGTTATTGGTGTATGTTGATTGTAAGGTTATTGGTGAATATTGATTGTAAGGTTATTGGTGTATGTTGATTGTAAGGTTATTGGTGTATGTTGATTGTAAGGTTATTGGTGTATGTTGATTGTAAGGTTATTGGTGTATATTGATTGTAAGGTTATTGGTGTATGTTGATTGTAAGGCTATTGGTGTATGTTGATTGTAAGGTTATTGGTGAATGTTGATTGTAAGGTTATTGGTGTATGTTGATTGTAAGGTTATTGGTGTATGTTGATTGTAAGGTTATTGGTGTATGTTGATTGTAAGGTTATTGGTGAATATTGATTGTAAGGTTATTGGTGTATGTTGATTGTAAGGTTATTAGTGTATATTGATTGTAAGGTTATTGGTGAATATTGATTGTAAGGTTATTGGTGTATGTTGATTGTAAGGTTATTGGTGTATGTTGATTGTAAGGTTATTGGTGAATATTGATTGTAAGGTTATTGGTGTATGTTGATTGTAAGGTTATTGGTGTATGTTGATTGTAAGGTTATTGGTGTATATTGATTGTAAGGTTATTGGTGTATGTTGATTGTAAGGTTATTGGTGTATGTTGATTGTAAGGTTATTGGTGTATGTTGATTGTAAGGTTATTGGTGTATGTTGATTGTAAGGTTATTGGTGTATGTTGATTGTAAGGTTATTGGTGTATGTTGATTGTAAGATTATTGGTGAATATTGATTGTAAGGTTATTGCTGAATATTGATTGTAAGGTTATTAGTGTATATTGATTGTAAGGTTATTGGTGAATATTGATTGTAAGGTTATTGGTGTATGTTGATTGTAAGGTTATTGGTGTATGTTGATTGTAAGGTTATTGGTGAATGTTGATTGTAAGGTTATTGGTGTATGTTGATTGTAAGGTTATTGGTGTATGTTGATTGTAAGGTTATTGGTGAATATTGATTGTAAGGTTATTGGTGTATGTTGATTGTAAGGTTATTGGTGTATGTTGATTGTAAGGTTATTGGTGAATGTTGATTGTAAGGTTATTGGTGTATGTTGATTGTAAGGTTATTGGTGTATGTAGATTGTAAGGTTATTGGTGTATATTGATTGTAAGGTTATTGGTGTATGTTGATTGTAAGGTTATTGGTGAATGTTGATTGTAAGGTTATTGGTGTATGTTGATTGTAAGGTTATTGGTGTATGTTGATTGTAAGGTTATTGGTGTATGTTGATTGTAAGGTTATTGGTGAATGTTGATTGTAAGGTTATTGGTGTATGTTGATTGTAAGGTTATTGGTGTATGTTGATTGTAAGGTTATTGGTGAATATTGATTGTAAGGTTATTGGTGTATGTTGATTGTAAGGTTATTGGTGTATGTTGATTGTAAGGTTATTGGTGTATATTGATTGTAAGGTTATTGGTGTATGTTGATTGTAAGGCTATTGGTGTATGTTGATTGTAAGGTTATTGGTGAATGTTGATTGTAAGGTTATTGGTGTATGTTGATTGTAAGGTTATTGGTGTATGTTGATTGTAAGGTTATTGGTGTATGTTGATTGTAAGGTTATTGGGGTATGTTGATTGTAAGGTTATTGGTGAATATTGATTGTAAGGTTATTAGTGTATGTTGATTGTAAGGTTATTAGTGTATATTGATTGTAAGGTTATTGGTGAATATTGATTGTAAGGTTATTGGTGTATGTTGATTGTAAGGTTATTGGTGTATGTTGATTGTAAAGTTATTGGTGAATATTGATTGTAAGGTTATTGGTGTATGTTGATTGTAAGGTTATTGGTGAATGTTGATTGTAAGGTTATTGGTGTATGTTGATTGTAAGGTTATTGGTGTATGTTGATTGTAAGGTTATTGGTGAATGTTGATTGTAAGGTTATTGGTGTATGTTGATTGTAAGGTTATTGGTGTATGTTGATTGTAAGGTTATTGGTGAATGTTGATTGTAAGGTTATTGGTGTATGTTGATTGTAAGGTTATTGGTGAATGTTGATTGTAAGGTTATTGGTGTATGTTGATTGTAAGGTTATTGGTGAATATTGATTGTAAGGTTATTGGTGTATGTTGATTGTAAGGTTATTAGTGTATATTGATTGTAAGGTTATTGGTGAATATTGATTGTAAGGTTATTGGTGTATGTTGATTGTAAGGTTATTGGTGTATGTTGATTGTAAGGTTATTGGTGGATATTGATTGTAAGGTTATTGGTGTATGTTGATTGTAAGGTTATTGGTGTATGTTGATTGTAAGGTTATTGGTGTATGTTGATTGTAAGGTTATTGGTGAATGTTGATTGTAAGGTTATTGGTGTATGTTGATTGTAAGGTTATTGGTGTATGTTGATTGTAAGGTTATTGGTGTATGTTAATTGTAAGGTTATTGGTGTATGTTGATTGTAAGATTATTGGTGAATATTGATTGTAAGGTTATTGGTGAATATTGATTGTAAGGTTATTAGTGTATATTGATTGTAAGGTTATTGGTGAATATTGATTGTAAGGTTATTGGTGTATGTTGATTGTAAGGTTATTGGTGTATGTTGATTGTAAGGTTATTGGTGAATATTGATTGTAAGGTTATTGGTGTATGTTGATTGTAAGGTTATTGGTGTATGTTGATTGTAAGGTTATTGGTGAATATTGATTGAAAGGTTATTGGTGTATGTTGATTGTAAGGTTATTGGTGTATGTTGATTGTAAGGTTATTGGTGAATGTTGATTGTAAGGTTATTGGTGAATGTTGATTGTAAGGTTATTGGTGTATATTGATTGTAAGGTTATTGGTGAATGTTGATTGTAAGGTTATTGGTGTATGTTGATTGTAAGGTTATTGGTGTATGTTGATTGTAAGGTTATTGGTGTATGTTGATTGTAAGGTTATTGGTGTATGTTGATTGTAAGGTTATTGGTGAATGTTGTTTGTAAGGTTATTGGTGTATGTTGATTGTAAGGTTATTGGTGTATGTTGATTGTAAGGTTATTGGTGAATATTGATTGTAAGGTTATTGGTGTATGTTGATTGTAAGGTTATTGGTGTATGTTGATTGTAAGGTTATTGGTGAATATTGATTGTAAGGTTATTGGTGTATGCTGATTGTAAGGTTATTCGTGTATGTTGATTGTAAGGTTATTGGTGAATATTGATTGTAAGGTTATTGGTGTATGTTGATTGTAAGGTTATTGGTGTATGTTGATTGTAAGGTTATTGGTGTATATTGATTGTAAGGTTATTGGTGTATGTTGATTGTAAGGTTATTGGTGTATATTGATTGTAAGGTTATTGGTGTATGTTGATAGTAAGGCAATTGGTGTATGTTGATTGTAAGGTTATTGGTGAATGTTGATTGTAAGGTTATTGGTGTATGTTGATTGTAAGGTTATTGGTGAATATTGATTGTAAGGTTATTGGTGTATGTTGATTGTAAGGTTATTAGTGTATATTGATTGTAAGGTTATTGGTGAATATTGATTGTAAGGTTATTGGTGTATGTTGATTGTAAGGTTATTGGTGTATGTTGATTGTAAGGTTATTGGTGAATATTGATTGTAAGGTTATTGGTGTATGTTGATTGTAAGGTTATTGGTGTATGTTGATTGTAAGGTTATTGGTGTATATTGATTGTAAGGTTATTGGTGTATGTTGATTGTAAGGTTATTGGTGTATATTGATTGTAAGGTTATTGGTGTATGTTGATTGTAAGGCAATTGGTGTATGTTGATTGTAAGGTTATTGGTGAATGTTGATTGTAAGGTTATTGGTGTATGTTGATTGTAAGGTTATTGGTGTATGTTGATTGTAAGGTTATTGGTGTATGTTGATTGTAAGGTTATTGATGTATGTTGATTGTAAGGTTATTGGTGAATATTGATTGTAAGGTTATTGGTGTATGTTGATTGTAAGGTTATTAGTGTATATTGATTGTAAGGTTATTGGTGAATATTGATTGTAAGGTTATTGGTGTATGTTGATTGTAAGGTTATTGGTGTATGTTGATTGTAAGGTTATTGGTGAATATTGATTGCAAGGTTATTGGTGTATGTTGATTGTAAGGTTATTGGTGTATGTTGATTGTAAGGTTATTGGTGTATGTTGATTGTAAGGTTATTGGTGTATGTTGATTGTAAGGTTATTGGTGAATGTTGATTGTAAGGTTATTGGTGTATGTTAATTGTAAGGTTATTGGTGTATGTTGATTGTAAGGTTATTGGTGAATATTGATTGTAAGGTTATTGGTGTATGTTGATTGTAAGGTTATTGGTGTATGTTGATTGTAAGGTTATTGGTGAATGTTGATTGTAAGGTTATTGGTGTATGTTGATTGTAAGGTTATTGGTGTATGTTGATTGTAAGGTTATTGGTGTATATTGATTGTAAGGTTATTGGTGTATGTTGATTGTAAGGTTATTGGTGAATGTTGATTGTAAGGTTATTGGTGAATGTTGATTGTAAGGTTATTGGTGTATGTTGATTGTAAGGTTATTGGTGTATGTTGATTGTAAGGTTATTGGTGAATATTGATTGTAAGGTTATTGGTGTATGTTGATTGTAAGGTTATTGGTGAATATTGATTGTAAGGTTATTGGTGTATGTTGATTGTAAGGTTATTGGTGTATGTTGATTGTAAGGTTATTGGTGAATATTGATTGTAAGGTTATTGGTGTATGTTGATTGTAAGGTTATTGGTGTATGTTGATTGTAAGGTTATTGGTGAATGTTGATTGTAAGGTTATTGGTGTATGTAGATTGTAAGGTTATTGGTGTATATTGATTGTAAGGTTATTGGTGAATGTTGATTGTAAGGTTATTGGTGTATGTTGATTGTAAGGTTATTGGTGTATGTTGATTGTAAGGTTATTGGTGTATGTTGATTGTAAGGTTATTGGTGTATGTTGATTGTAAGGTTATTGGTGAATGTTGATTGTAAGGTTATTGGTGTATGTTGATTGTAAGGTTATTGGTGTATGTTGATTGTAAGGTTATTGGTGAATATTGATTGTAAGGTTATTGGTGTATGTTGATTGTAAGGTTATTGGTGTATGTTGATTGTAAGGTTATTGGTGAATATTGATTGTAAGGTTATTGGTGTATGCTGATTGTAAGGTTATTCGTGTATGTTGATTGTAAGGTTATTGGTGAATATTGATTGTAAGGTTATTGGTGTATGTTGATTGTAAGGTTATTGGTGTATGTTGATTGTAAGGTTATTGGTGTATATTGATTGTAAGGTTATTAGTGTATGTTGATTGTAAGGTTATTGGTGTATATTGATTGTAAGGTTATTGGTGTATGTTGATTGTAAGGCAATTGGTGTATGTTGATTGTAAGGTTATTGGTGAATGTTGATTGTAAGGTTATTGGTGTATGTTGATTGTAAGGTTATTGGTGTATGTTGATTGTAAGGTTATTGGTGTATGTTGATTGTAAGGTTATTGATGTATGTTGATTGTAAGGTTATTGGTGAATATTGATTGTAAGGTTATTGGTGTATGTTGATTGTAAGGTTATTAGTGTATATTGATTGTAAGGTTATTGGTGAATATTGATTGTAAGGTTATTGGTGTATGTTGATTGTAAGGTTATTGGTGTATGTTGATTGTAAGGTTATTGGTGAATATTGATTGCAAGGTTATTGGTGTATGTTGATTGTAAGGTTATTGGTGTATGTTGATTGTAAGGTTATTGGTGTATGTTGATTGTAAGGTTATTGGTGTATGTTGATTGTAAGGTTATTGGTGAATGTTGATTGTAAGGTTATTGGTGTATGTTAATTGTAAGGTTATTGGTGTATGTTGATTGTAAGGTTATTGGTGAATATTGATTGTAAGGTTATTGGTGTATGTTGATTGTAAGGTTATTGGTGTATGTTGATTGTAAGGTTATTGGTGAATGTTGATTGTAAGGTTATTGGTGTATGTTGATTGTAAGGTTATTGGTGTATGTTGATTGTAAGGTTATTGGTGTATATTGATTGTAAGGTTATTGGTGTATGTTGATTGTAAGGTTATTGGTGAATGTTGATTGTAAGGTTATTGGTGAATGTTGATTGTAAGGTTATTGGTGTATGTTGATTGTAAGGTTATTGGTGTATGTTGATTGTAAGGTTATTGGTGAATGTTGATTGTAAGGTTATTGGTGTATGTTGATTGTAAGGTTATTGGTGTATGTTGATTGTAAGGTTATTGGTGTATATTGATTGTAAGGTTATTGGTGTATGTTGATTGTAAGGTTATTGGTGAATGTTGATTGTAAGGTTATTGGTGTATGTTGATTGTAAGGTTATTGGTGTATGTTGATTGTAAGGTTATTGGTGAATATTGATTGTAAGGTTATTGGTGTATGTTGATTGTAAGGTTATTGGTGTATGTTGATTGTAAGGTTATTGGTGAATATTGATTGTAAGGTTATTGGTGTATGTTGATTGTAAGGTTATTGGTGTATGTTGATTGTAAGGTTATTGGTGAATATTGATTGTAAGGTTATTGGTGTATGTTGATTGTAAGGTTATTGGTGTATGTTGATTGTAAGGTTATTGGTGAATGTTGATTGTAAGGTTATTGGTGTATGTTGATTGTAAGGTTATTGGTGTATGTTGATTGTAAGGTTATTGGTGAATATTGATTGTAAGGTTATTGGTGTATGTTGATTGTAAGGTTATTGGTGTATGTTGATTGTAAGGTTATTGGTGAATATTGATTGTAAGGTTATTGGTGTATGCTGATTGTAAGGTTATTGGTGTATGTTGATTGTAATGTTATTGGTGAATATTGATTGTAAGGTTATTGGTGTATGTTGATTGTAAGGTTATTGGTGTATGTTGATTGTAAGGTTATTGGTGTATGTTGATTGTAAGGTTATTGGTGTATATTGATTGTAAGGTTATTGGTGTATGTTGATTGTAAGGCTATTGGTGTATGTTGATTGTAAGGTTATTGGTGAATGTTGATTGTAAGGTTATTGGTGTATGTTGATTGTAAGGTTATTGGTGTATGTTGATTGTAAGGTTATTGGTGTATGTTGATTGTAAGGTTATTGGTGTATGTTGATTGTAAGGTTATTGGTGAATATTGATTGTAAGGTTATTGGTGTATGTTGATTGTAAGGTTATTAGTGTATATTGATTGTAAGGTTATTGGTGAATATTGATTGTAAGGTTATTGGTGTATGTTGATTGTAAGGTTATTGGTGTATGTTGATTGTAAGGTTATTGGTGGATATTGATTGTAAGGTTATTGGTGTATGTTGATTGTAAGGTTATTGGTGTATGTTGATTGTAAGGTTATTGGTGTATATTGATTGTAAGGTTATTGGTGTATGTTGATTGTAAGGTTATTGGTGTATGTTGATTGTAAGGTTATTGGTGTATGTTGATTGTAAGGTTATTGGTGAATGTTGATTGTAAGGTTATTGGTGTATGTTAATTGTAAGGTTATTGGTGTATGTTGATTGTAAGGTTATTGGTGAATATTGATTGTAAGGTTATTGGTGTATGTTGATTGTAAGGTTATTGGTGTATGTTGATTGTAAGGTTATTGGTGAATGTTGATTGTAAGGTTATTGGTGTATGTTGATTGTAAGGTTATTGGTGTATGTTGATTGTAAGGTTATTGGTGTATATTGATTGTAAGGTTATTGGTGTATGTTGATTGTAAGGTTATTGGTGTATGTTGATTGTAAGGTTATTGGTGAATGTTGATTGTAAGGTTATTGGTGTATGTTGATTGTAAGGTTATTGGTGAATATTGATTGTAAGGTTATTGGTGTATATTGATTGTAAGGTTATTGGTGTATGTTGATTGTAAGGTTATTGGTGAATATTGATTGTAAGGTTATTGGTGTATGTTGATTGTAAGGTTATTGGTGTATGTTGATTGTAAGGTTATTGGTGAATGTTGATTGTAAGGTTATTGGTGTATGTAGATTGTAAGGTTATTGGTGTATATTGATTGTAAGGTTATTGGTGAATGTTGATTGTAAGGTTATTGGTGTATGTTGATTGTAAGGTTATTGGTGTATGTTGATTGTAAGGTTATTGGTGTATGTTGATTGTAAGGTTATTGGTGTATGTTGATTGTAAGGTTATTGGTGAATGTTGATTGTAAGGTTATTGGTGTATGTTGATTGTAAGGTTATTGGTGTATGTTGATTGTAAGGTTATTGGTGAATATTGATTGTAAGGTTATTGGTGTATGTTGATTGTAAGGTTATTGGTGTATGTTGATTGTAAGGTTATTGGTGAATATTGATTGTAAGGTTATTGGTGTATGCTGATTGTAAGGTTATTCGTGTATGTTGATTGTAAGGTTATTGGTGAATATTGATTGTAAGGTTATTGGTGTATGTTGATTGCAAGGTTATTGGTGTATGTTGATTGTAAGGTTATTGGTGTATATTGATTGTAAGGTTATTGGTGTATGTTGATTGTAAGGTTATTGGTGTATATTGATTGTAAGGTTATTGGTGTATGTTGATTGTAAGGCAATTGGTGTATGTTGATTGTAAGGTTATTGGTGAATGTTGATTGTAAGGTTATTGGTGTATGTTGATTGTAAGGTTATTGGTGTATGTTGATTGTAAGGTTATTGGTGTATGTTGATTGTAAGGTTATTGATGTATGTTGATTGTAAGGTTATTGGTGAATATTGATTGTAAGGTTATTGGTGTATGTTGATTGTAAGGTTATTAGTGTATATTGATTGTAAGGTTATTGGTGAATATTGATTGTAAGGTTATTGGTGTATGTTGATTGTAAGGTTATTGGTGTATGTTGATTGTAAGGTTATTGGTGAATATTGATTGCAAGGTTATTGGTGTATGTTGATTGTAAGGTTATTGGTGTATGTTGATTGTAAGGTTATTGGTGTATGTTGATTGTAAGGTTATTGGTGTATGTTGATTGTAAGGTTATTGGTGAATGTTGATTGTAAGGTTATTGGTGTATGTTAATTGTAAGGTTATTGGTGTATGTTGATTGTAAGGTTATTGGTGAATATTGATTGTAAGGTTATTGGTGTATGTTGATTGTAAGGTTATTGGTGTATGTTGATTGTAAGGTTATTGGTGAATGTTGATTGTAAGGTTATTGGTGTATGTTGATTGTAAGGTTATTGGTGTATGTTGATTGTAAGGTTATTGGTGTATATTGATTGTAAGGTTATTGGTGTATGTTGATTGTAAGGTTATTGGTGAATGTTGATTGTAAGGTTATTGGTGAATGTTGATTGTAAGGTTATTGGTGTATGTTGATTGTAAGGTTATTGGTGTATGTTGATTGTAAGGTTATTGGTGAATGTTGATTGTAAGGTTATTGGTGTATGTTGATTGTAAGGTTATTGGTGTATGTTGATTGTAAGGTTATTGGTGTATATTGATTGTAAGGTTATTGGTGTATGTTGATTGTAAGGTTATTGGTGAATGTTGATTGTAAGGTTATTGGTGAATGTTGATTGTAAGGTTATTGGTGTATGTTGATTGTAAGGTTATTGGTGTATGTTGATTGTAAGGTTATTGGTGAATATTGATTGTAAGGTTATTGGTGTATGTTGATTGTAAGGTTATTGGTGTATGTTGATTGTAAGGTTATTGGTGAATATTGATTGTAAGGTTATTGGTGTATGTTGATTGTAAGGTTATTGGTGTATGTTGATTGTAAGGTTATTGGTGAATATTGATTGTAAGGTTATTGGTGTATGTTGATTGTAAGGTTATTGGTGTATGTTGATTGTAAGGTTATTGGTGTATGTTGATTGTAAGGTTATTGGTGTATGTTGATTGTAAGGTTATTGGTGTATATTGATTGTAAGGTTATTGGTGTATGTTGATTGTAAGGCTATTGGTGTATGTTGATTGTAAGGTTATTGGTGAATGTTGATTGTAAGGTTATTGGTGTATGTTGATTGTAAGGTTATTGGTGTATGTTGATTGTAAGGTTATTGGTGTATGTTGATTGTAAGGTTATTGGTGTATGTTGATTGTAAGGTTATTGGTGTATGTTGATTGTAAGGTTATTGGTGAATATTGATTGTAAGGTTATTGGTGTATGTTGATTGTAAGGTTATTAGTGTATATTGATTGTAAGGTTATTGGTGAATATTGATTGTAAGGTTATTGGTGTATGTTGATTGTAAGGTTATTGGTGTATGTTGATTGTAAGGTTATTGGTGAATATTGATTGTAAGGTTATTGGTGTATGTTGATTGTAAGGTTATTGGTGTATGTTGATTGTAAGGTTATTGGTGTATGTTGATTGTAAGGTTATTGGTGTATGTTGATTGTAAGGTTATTGGTGTATGTTGATTGTAAGGTTATTGGTGTATGTTGATTGTAAGGTTATTGGTGTATGTTGATTGTAAGGTTATTGGTGTATGTTGATTGTAAGGTTATTGGTGTATGTTGATTGTAAGGTTATTGGTGTATGTCATCACTTTCAGAAATTTTTCAGCTATATTATGACTACCAGACTTAATAGGGGAGAAAATCCTGGAAAGTTATATTGAACTGATGAGTGAAATCCTCAACTAGCAATAGGTGGTATCTGAAAACTTCAACATTGGGTGCCAACCCTTGACAGTCATAATAGGCTTGTCTTCAGAGGTAAACACTTTTTAACACTATCTTGAAATTTGTTACCTTCTTCTGGATTTTGAATCTTTTCAGTGTATCAAATGCCATGTCATACATTTCATGATCATACAGAGTGTCAATAGCTTTGTCAAAGAAGCCTAGTCTTTCATAGCAGGCACTGCTTTCTCTTGGACGTCTCAACTTTCTGTAGGTCTCTGCTGCTTTTTCAAGCTGAAAATATAATTCAACATAAATTAGATTTTTCAAAAGCCAAACTGACATTTCATCTAGAGGCTCCCATGACCTTGTAATTGCTCAAGAACCATATCAGCCAAATTCATTTGGATCAATGATAGCTAATGAGAAGATTTACATATAATTTTTATCAAAACAAGATTGGTACATGTAGCCATATGTCCCCCCACAGCAATAGAAAGAGGTGTAATGTGAGTATGTTATCCATCTGATATATTTATATTAGTAAAGGTATCCCCTCTACTGTGTTCTGAATATCAGCCCTTGTAGAAGACAGAAAAGCAATAGTATTTGATCTAATAAGAGTTGCATTCATGACTAACAATCCTACCACACATGAATGAAAACTTCTGACATACAATTTCAGAGGAGTTGCATTCACAAGAAGGGCCCGGGTGGCTCAATGAGTTAGGTAGTTGGATTACCTAACAACTCATACAAGCCTATCACTAATGCGGCGTGGGTTCGCGCCCGGTTTTGTAAATTACATAAAGGGTGCACTCGACTCGCAGCCGCAAGTGATAAAGTTTACCTGTGGCTTACTCATGGTCGGTGGTTCTCTGCGGGTACTCCGGCTACTTCCACCACTAAAACTGGTCACCATGATATAGCTGAAATATTGCTGAAAGTGGCGTTAAACACCAAAAATCAAAAATGTTAATCAATGAGCATTCACAAGATCTAACTATGTTACACTATGTATAATATAGTCAAAGTCCCATAACTCTTACAAATTTTATCGAATCAAAATGGCAGCACAGCAGGCTCATCTACATGTCATGACTACAATCCTACCAAATATGAACAAATTCCATCGCACAGTTTCAGAGGAGTTGCGTTCACAAAGTGTAATGGATGGAGACCATTACTATGCCCCTCTGTCACGGAGCATTGGGGGACAATAAGCCTAATTTGCATAATCAAAATCAATAGGCTGAATCAATAAAATTAACATAACAATCTGGAAGATATGTTGAATTAATCATTGTCAAGCAGCAGCAACTTAAAAAAGAAATTTAGATTGTTTTGTAACAGCAGTCACCTTTAATGGAGAAAGAGAAGCATCCAACACAATTTTAAAAGTAGACCACTGAAGGATCAATCCAGAAAAGTTTAGTTTAATTCGGTTCAGTGGTTTCTGAGGAAAAGATTAAATGTGAATTCTTATCAATATACAGTTGACTCTCGTTATCTCAAATTCGATGGGACCATGGAAAAAATTCGAGTCAACCGTAGTTCGACTCAAGAGGAGCTACGAAGATACCGGAAGTGTGGTTTGTTCAACAACGAAAGGGAGACAACTCGAGTGAAATTTTGAAGAGCTAAAACCAGCATCGCATGTCCCTATTCTCGGAACGATTTTAAACATATTCGATGTTTTTGTTGCTGTTTTTTTCTCTCCGTTATATTCTTTGAATCTTGTGAAACGACTGATAACTTCTAGATATCTTTTTTTGTGTGAATGAATATGTTTATCCGTTTTGTTTTTCACCTGTTGCATTGTCATTAAACTTCACCCATCATGACGTATTTTTCTTTGTGCAATACTGTTTATTTACAATAAATGGTGTGTTCTTATTATTCAATAAAGTGTAGAAGAAAACTATTCTTCTTTAATCAAAATTAATTTCCGACAATAATTCAATAGATAAAACGCTTCCTTTGTGTACTTTTCATAATCATTGATGTATGCCGACCCAAGCGCACTTATTATGAATCGATAATTTTTGATTGTACACATCTAACCTGTGTCATAATACCAAGCCAATTCAAATATTATCACTAATTAATTTGACAGATTGTGAAATAAACATGTGAAATAGCCTAAGGTAAAAATGTCAAATTCAATGACTGGATGTTTCACCTGTGATCCGATTTTAATCCTAAGGTAATACACATGTTTTGACAGGTAAATTTGACTTAACGAATGTAAATAATATGGCTTTCTACATCTCGGGACCAAAACTTTTATTCGAGACAACCGAAATTTCGACTCATCCGAATTCGACTCAACAGGAGTCAAATTATATATATTTATACACAACGAAGTTCGGGACTTCGATAAAAATTCGACTCAACCGGAAATTCGAGTCAACCGAATTCGCGTCAACCGAATTCGAGACAATGAGAGTCAACTGTATGTTTAATTTGCATAATCTGTATAAATCAGCTGAACGAAAATTTTAACCATGTTTGTTTGTTTGTTTGATGGTGTTTAACACCACTTTCAACAATATTTCAGTTATATCGTAAAGGTCAGTTTTATTGGTGGAGGAAACCGGAGGACCAGGAGAAAACCACTGACCTGTCGCAAGTTATTGACAAACTTTATCACATAATATTATACACCTCGCCCTGATTGCATAGGTAGTTGTAAATCCAGCTACCATACGATCATGGCCACGATGGCCTCTAACTTAACCATAAAACCTATAATACATGTACACATTGTCATACAATGGAGTTCAAAGTCTAAATCATCTTGACTTACAATACAAATTTCTATTTCTAGTAATAGCAGCCATCTTGAATAATATCATTCATTAGATTAACACAAGTCACAGAAACTTACAGTACATGGCCTTTCAGACAAAGGTCACATAAAATGGTGATTTGGTACCCAGACATGCCAGACTGGGTGTTAAACATATTTGAATAAATAAATTAAGAATACCTGGCCCATTTTTTCATATAGGTGAGCCAACAGCTCTCTTTCTCGAGCATTCTGCAAACATTTTGCTGCATGTACAGGAAGTTCAACTTCTAAATATTGCTCTGCTGCTAAGAGAAATTCCTTCCTCATCTTAGGTGGGTTGTCTTTGATCCTAGATGCCTTCAGTGCCCTCTGATGAGACATTGCCACGCTCTCCATGTAAGGCTCTTTACCCTGTCGGTAACACTTGGCTGCCACTTCGTACAAGTTGTGCTTCATGAAATCTTGAGCTCTTTTTAGCCATTCCTGTGGCGTTGACTCCTCTGCAAACATTCCACCAGTTGAAACTGAAAAATAAAAGCAGGTGAATATGCAAAAATAATTGCCTTACACTGACATAGGCCTATATGCCAACCTCAATGATTTTCAAAGAGGTACATAGTCCATAGCAACATTTTATTACAAGAATAAAGGCCAGTTTGAATAAGTAATTTTGTCCAATTTTTTCTTAAAATATTTCATAACCAATTATGTGCTAGTACTTGGTTAAAATAAGTTGCACTTCAGAACCTAGCATTAAGTAATAAACAAAAGCTGTACCATCATGACAGCGACCATACGATAGCTGGGTTTACATCTATGCCCATCACCAATAAGGCTGAGAGTTAAATTAACTAGAACTGTGAGTAACCTCACTGAGTGATACCCCCCGCTTGCAATACTATGATATTCAAATTTTGGAATACAGGTATATTAGCAAGTTAATTATCTCCCCTTCTAAATTTTAGACATCAACGGTATTCCTTCATGCATATCTGCAGGTTGTGTACTACAACTGTGTAAAGTTTCATAAAAATTCAATAAGCAGTTTAGAAGGAGTTGCGCTTACAAGGTACATGCACCCCCCCCCCCCCCCCCCCCGCCTTTTCGTGAAAGTATAAGTTGAATTATCTCCCCTTTTAAATTTTGGACAGCAACCATATTCCTTCATGCACATCTGCAGGTAGTGTACTACAAATGTGTAAAGTTTCACAAAACTCCAATAAGCCGTTTAGGAGGAGTTGCGCTTGCAAGGTACATGGACGGACGGACGGACAGGGTGATTCCTATATACCCCCCAAACTTTGTTTGCGGGGGGGGTATAAAAACAGCTGTTAAAATTAATATAATTCATTAACATAGGAATAATGATAATACAACCCTTGTATTAATGTCAAAACTGGAATTTTTTTTTTAAATCCAATTCAGATTTTGCAAAGTTGGGGGAGCCATCGTTGAAAAACTGCAACATAATCCTTTAACCCTTAACACGCTATTCGCGACTTACCAGCGCGGGCCTGTACTGCTGACCACGACAATAGTCGTTTTCTGACCGTCTCGTGTTTTAACCCAGATCACATTATAAGCCCATTTGATACCCCTCTAGAGGTTTCATTTACTAGTTATAGTGGGTCATATCTGTATCTTGCAAACGTTTATTGATATGGTGTTATGTAATTATTTTTGGTGAACACAAAAAAACGAGAAGTAGAAAACGTGATTAAAAACAAAAGTGACATATATAGAATTGAATGAGGAGGAAAGGGCTGACTTTTTTATGCAATATTTCAATGACCCTGATGCAGATGAAGAGTTTGAAGGATTTGATGAATTCGATATAGCTGAGAATATTGAAATTGTTGGTGGTATTGATATTGAGCAGGCTGAAAATGATCGGGATATACGAGATGATGTGGAAGTTGGATGGAGTCGTGAGGATGCTGTGCCGTTGATTGCTCCTTTCCTTTACCTGTCCTGTCACACTCACAGGTGAGATTTTAGTGTGACACAAATGTTATATTTAAAACCTTCATTTCATTACCTACAACTTTCCAATTTACAGGAAGCCTCTATCTTCTAAAATAAAAATGTTATGCTCCATCAAACACAACTAGTATTGAAATCAAAATATTAAAAAATAAATTCAGCAGTGAAGGGTCACAAAAGTGTTTTTGTATTCCAGCGTGTTAAGGGTTAAGAAACTCTCTACTCTCTATATGTCTCTGAATACTAATCATGGATAATTTTGGACAATTTGGATTTACTTACAATTCTGAACGTCATCACTCGAGATAGCTTTGACAAGCTGACGAGCCTTGTAATATTCAAACATTGGTGCTCTTTTCTCCATATCTTCATCAAATATCCACACATTAACCCTGGCTCTGGTCACGGCTGTATACAAATGCTTAAGTTCAGAATTCAGCACCTTGTGTTGGTTTGGATCAAAAGTCAGTGATCGTGGTCTATCTTTCTGTTGCAAAAATTCTACAAAATAAAGGAGGAAATACTATTTAAAATTAAAAATTGCTTGGTATTTATTTTGTGTCTGACAGTTATGTGTGGCATGAAATTAAAAAATGACCAACAATTTAAACTTTGAGTGTGAATCCTTTAACACTTAATGTTAATAGCATGCAAAATAAGTGAATTAAAACAATAAAATTGAAAAATGTGTTCAGAGGACACAGATGTCCCTTGTTTCCAGCTTATCAAGAGGCATAACACAGTAAAGGAAAAGTGTTGAAGACCAACATAGAACTTTTATGGTCACTGAATTTAAGTACACATTTCATATAATTTATTAATGTGGAAGAAGAGTTTGAAGATACCAAAGGGGTATTCAGAATCCGTAATGACCAAAAGGACGAACAACGATCTACAAAATACTTGTTGAAAGTTCCACTTAGCCCGTCTTAGGTAGCATGGTAAGCAATTGTTGAAAGTTTCACTTCAGCAACAAGGTCAGCAATTGTTGAAAGTTTCACTTCGCCAACAAGGTAAGCAAAATTCTTGAAATTCAAATTATGCAACAAAGTAAAACTAGAAAAGAAGTATGCCCCCACACTTGATAATTATGGACAAAGTTGTTTTGTTAGGAGTGATTTAAAAAAAGTGAAGTGTGTCTGTAAGACACAAATGATGCCCCTGCCTGATCATCAAAATCCTATGGACATGCACACCTCCATTATGTGTATAAACATCCTACAAAATATTAAAGCTGTAGCTCCAAAACTGTAGGAGGAGATAGCAGGACAAACCATGTATCTATATCTGGACGGACGAACAAAATGACTAAGTCCAACTACCTGTCATTTTGAGAATATTTGATGAAAATCACAATCCTGTGAACATGCACACCTCCATTATGTGTATAAACATCCTGCAAAATATTAAAGCTGTAGCTCTAAAACTGTAGGAGATGGCCGGACAAACCATGTATCTATATCTGGACGGACGAACAAAATGACTAAGTCCAACTACCTGTCATTTTGAGAATATTTGATGAAAATCACAATCCTGTGAACATGCACACATCCATTATGTGTATAAACATCCTGCAAAATAATAAAGCTGTAGCTCTAAAACTGTAGGAGGAGTTTGCCGGACAAACCATGTTCCCTTTATGCAGTTAGTAAGAAAAATATGACTCAAGTCCAACTACCTGTCATTTTGAGAATATTTGAAGAAAATCAAAATCCTGTGGGCATGCACACCTCCATTATGTGTATAAACATCCTACAAAATATTAAAGCTGTAGCTCCAAAACTGTAGGAGGAGATAGCCGGACAAACCATGTATCTGTATCTGGACGGATGGACGGACAGGGGGTAAATTAATATGCCTCCCGACTCTTCATCGTGGGGGCATAAAAAAACTTAAGCTACAAGGTAAGCAATTGTTGATATATTCAATTAGGCAACAAGGTAAGCAATTGTTGAAATATTAAGTTTTAAGTTGCAGCAGACAAAGATTCTTTGCACTATCAATTGTGAATTAAAATGGTCCTTGGATAAACCTTACTGTTTTTTTGTCTCTCTGGATGCATTCTCCCAATACCTACTGGTCAAGCAATGGTATTTGCACAGAGATATGCTGACATTTTAACTACACATGCAATCACATACATATCTATGCTACCAACTGGTAAATTTTAAACATATACACCAATCCCCCTTTGCTCCATTCAGTGCTTCATAAGTAACATTAAAATAATTTCAACTAACCTGTACTGACTTGAACCAAACTATCTGTCCCTGTTTTAACATTGCTACATAATCTCTCTAAGTAATCTGTTACAACTCTCCATTCTTTTGAAGCCTTAAACAAGAAATGCTGCAAGTTAATATACATGTACAATGCCAACAAAGTTGGCTTGAGGCAATCTTACATACCGAAAAAGCATTCAATAAATCTCCAAAGAATATTGCTCTAGTATTTTTCATATGCTTATCTTTGCTAAAAATATACTATACATGTATTATAAAATCTACTGTTACAACTACTATATCCATCTAGCAATTAAATCAGTACATCTATATTTCATTCCATATGTTATTTTGTGTTCATTATTTGATTCCAGCAAATTGATGATCTATTTATTTTGGTCTTCCACAAAGATCATCGATTTCTTTTAGCTGTTTATGGTTTATGTTCATGTTGCCATTCATTTTTTGTCTTTTTGAATGGAAGCGATTTTGAATATGGACATGTTGGGGTGTTTTTTTTATAGTTTGTCTATATCTGTATTACCATTGGAGATCTAGATATGTTGGGATCCAACTAACCACTTCAACCCTGCCACATTTTTGTGCCATTCCCAAGCCAGGACATTGTCATATTTTGTGTTCAATGGTTTGAAACCAAAGGGGGTTGTTCGTTTTGTTGAACATCACTGTTTAATTTTTTTTTTATAATGCAGTCAATTATAACTTGTTCTATAGTATAAAATGAATTGCACGAAATGCATTCGGGTGATTGTTTCATCATTTAAAATAAAATTAGGTGTATTCCTAGTATGACCTATAAGACAATGAGTCAAAACTACTTGCTCCATAGTTTTTACAATAGCAACTAGGAACTATATATTGGGGCTTATTCAAAGTTCAGTTTTACAGGAATCTGGTTTATTCAGTATTCGGTTTAGACCGTTTACACTATAATACAATAATAATATAACACAATACTGTACCCAGCAAAATTAACATATTGTAATATAATAATAATAATAAAACTTAAAAATTTGAAGGGTAAGAAAAACAAATTATAAAACAAAAGCTTTAACTTTACAGGAATAAAAAAAATAATCTGCATCCATCTATTTGAAAAACTTTACAGAAATTTGTATTAATAAATGGTTTGGCTCAGTTCATGGTGTTTAATGCCACTATCAACAATATTTCAGATATATTGTGGCGGTCAGTTTCATTGGTGGAGTAAAGCGGAGTATCCGGAAAAAACCACCGATCTGTCACAAGTCACTGACAAACTTTATCACATAATGCTGCATCGAGTACACCTTGCCATGAACAGGTTTCAAGCTCACAACATTAGTGGTGATAGGCACTGATTGCACAGGTAATTGTTAATCTGACTACCATACGATCACGATGGCCACTATTAATAAAAGTATAATATTGACCTGTGAATCCTTGAAGAAGTTGTACAGTAGAATATCGTCAAATTCCAGTCCTTTAGCCTCGTATATTGTCAATATTAGTCCACACTGAAGCTCTTCTGGAACATTCTCTCTGGCTGCATCATTTACCACCAAAATAGCTTGATGTGCGCCAAACTCAATGTTTGACGTCTTACGTTTATTTCCCCGGAGAAGTAAAGCTAAGTCACTAAAGCTGCAAGATTCAAGGAGGACGGGTTGTGGTCCATCGAACAGACCTTGGTCTTTGCTAAGTCTATCAAAGGATTCTGGGAAGAATTCAATCATCAGATCAAGGATACTGGAAGCAAGGGAGATAATTCCTGCATGAGATCGGTAGTTGTGTGTTAACTGGTACACCTGTTTGGGAATGGCTACTCCTGAAGTTTTACCCATTGCCTAAAAAGACATTTCATATAAAGATTTAAATATAATTTATCCATGAAATAATACAATAAAAGATTCTGTACTGTTAACACTCTCAGCATTTGCCACAAAAAAAACCACTCGTTTAGCAAATAATAATTTGTATTTTTTTTTTATTGCTCTATTATTTTAATGTAACCATAATATTCATGTTAAAACCACAACAATTTTCATTATGTATGTAAAATGTATGTCATAAAAAATGAAAAGTTGACAAGTTGTCTTAAAACAATTTAACTAAAATCTTTTAGATGTGCTACTTTCTAGTAACATATGACAATTCAACCTAACAATATGTCTAAAATTACAGAGTTCCACGCACAAATTTTTTGATGAAATATTCTAAAGATTATTTTAGCTTATCCATTTCAAATGTTGGAGGAGTTGCAAGTACAGTAGAACTTTGATGGCTCGAACTCAAAGGGACGGTCAAAATATGTTCGAGTTATTGGAAGTTCAAGCCACCGATGTTCCGTAAAAATCTGGTTCTGACATGGGACAGATTCATTACGCTATGATACACTGATGTGCAGTAGTACACTGTTCGAGAAATTGATGTTCAAGAAATCAGGGGTTTTTTTTACAAGGAATTAACAGCAAAATTGACTGAACTAAAAATGTATAGAGTAAATGATTGAAAACATACAGTCTTGTGAAATAAGACTGTATGTTTTCAATCATTTACTCTATACATTTTTTATTGTATTTTTTCTTCTTTTCCTTTAAATCTGGGAAAAACAGCCTCATGATAGTCATATTGTTTGTGTCATGTCCAGCTGTCCATGACAATAGTTTGTATGCAATTGACATTTTGAATTGGAATTCCTCTAAACTTTAGAATCATGCTTATTACCCTATTCACATATCATTATGGCATATTGCCCCTTTTCACTCAGAATATTTCATTTAAAAGCTCGAACTCAGATGGCTCGAATACCACGGATCGCTTGAACTGTTTTTTAGTTCAGTCAATTTTGCTAAAAAAAATGTTTTAAAAACAACACCTCCCTATATAGTTCCCCCAAGCCTTCATGGTCTAGCTGTTACTCCCTATATAGTTCCCCTAAGCCTTCATTGTCTAGCTGTTGGAACGAAGTTTGACACATTTTATTTCCAAATATTTTACTAAAACAAAAGGAGAAAATCTACTGATTAGAGGAAAACTTTCACATCTGTATCAATGCAGTCAGTAGTGGATTTGGGTTTATGCAGACTTGCCTACCCTTTTTTGCTAAAAATCGTATTTTTAAAGAGATGCTTGAAAAAAAATAGTAAGTCGAGATAAAAAATAGTAAGGCTCTTTTTTTTTGTCACAAAATGCAATTTTAAGCACAGAAACTACACATATTGTGAATGGCACATGATATAACCACATAATGTTAACATTTTAAATCGATTTTGGGTTTATTTTCAAAATTTTGACGTTTTAACATCGTATTTTTAATAACCGGAAATGCCGATACGATCTATAATATACGGAACCGCAATGAAATGAATAACCGGAATCGGAAATACAGCAAATTTGCCGAATCGTAAGGAAATTGACAACAATCGTAAGGGCGTAAAATAGCGTAAAAAATCGTGAGCCTTATGCCAAAATTGTAAGAGTAGGCAAGTCTGGTTTATGGTATTTAATGCCACTACAATATTTCAGTTATATCGTGGCAGTCAGATTTTGTAGTTAAGGTTAAGGTTATGTTGTTTAAAGCCACTTTCAACAATATCTCAGTTTTATTGGTGGAAGAAACCGAAGTACCAGGAGAAAACCATTGACCTGTCGCAAGTCACTGACAAACGTTATCACATAATATTGTATCGAGTATATCGTCTTGCCAGAACAGGGTTTGAACTCACACTGTTAGTAGTAATAGGCACTGATTGTACAAGTAGTTGTAAATCCAAATACCATACGATCTCGACTTCCCCCGTTCCAGTAATAGAGGCAATGACTAACATACCTGTAATGATTTACTGGCATAGAAAAACAAGGACTTCAGATCACTAAATCTGAATGATATTCCTCTCATGATGCTCTGAGCAGTATCTCCTGTCAAAAACATATCATTTGGATTCTGACAGAGCCTCAACAGTAGACAAAGCTCGGCCTGTGTAAAGTCCTGTGTCTCGTCTACAAATATCTGGTGAATGACCCAGTTCATATCATGTTGTTTACACACACGACGATATATATCATGTACTAGATCTGTCTCATCAAACAAGAATCTGTGCTTCCTGGCATGCTCGTAACGCTTAAATAATGTGTAGATGTGTTCTCTTTCTCCTGAAAAGTTTGGTGCTCTTTTGCGTCCTAGTTCAACATACTCTTCTTTTTCAAGACAACCATTGGCTTTAGATAAAGCTTCATAGGACCCTTTTATAAAAGACATTATTTCTGTCCATACAAGCGATGGATGATACTTTTTGCCCACGCCCTTATTCATATGGGGCCATATAGATTCAGAAAATAGTTCATACGTCATCTCTTTACGAAGATCACCCTTTCTTCTGTTTTGACGATCTTGATTGGGATTTTCTTGATCTTCGTCTAAATTTTCCTCTTCTTCTTCCTCGTCACTGTCATCTTCATCGCCAGAATCTTCCTGAAGTAACGGTAGAATACTGAGAGGTCCTTCTCCATCCGTCCATCCCTGAATATCCACCTTTAGGCTTCCGTCTTCTGTACGATCAAAGAAATAGGGAGGATCCAATGATGCATCTAGCATTAACAATAACTGCCGAGAGGTTATAAACAGGGGAAACTGATATTCGTTCACATCTTGTAGACGATTTGGTATATTTTGTGTTTCAGCCTCAACATGGTTTTTGGCAATGTCACATGCATGCATCAATTCTAGGAAGTTTTTCTGCACTTCATTACACAAAACAGCATTTTTGGTGATAAATATTTGATGTAGATGATCATATTGTTGTCCTTGTACCTCTTCCTCCTCATTTTCATCTTTTAGCACTGCAGTTGCACCTTCACTACTTCCTCCAGACATTTGTCTCTCCCGAATAACATTTTCTTCCTCAACCAACTCATCTACCTCTGAAAGGAATATCAAAAGATACAAAAATATATTTACCATAAAAGGCCAGGTATAAGCTGCACTGGTTGGCTCGGAATCAGGATAATATGTCCGAGTGGGGCGACATGTCGATCCGTGGACTGTTGTTTCATTGAACTAGCACTAAAGAAATCCAACTAAGCATGTTGGTCTAGTACAAAGCCGACCACATCATCATCTCATTGAAAATTAACTTGTTCTCGCTATGATATAACTGAAAAATTGCTGAGTTGGTGTTAAACAACAATTACTCACTCACTCTGTATTAGCTGCAGAAATTTACTCTGAAAAGGGGCAGGCTATATCCTATGATAGGTCCTGTGAAATTGAAGGTGTCTGAGATGATGGGAATGGTATTGATTGACAGAAGTTCAAGTACATATCCAATAAGTTGTAATCTTTTGTTATTGTTAAATGATGTAAATAGCACCTTTATTTTTTATTGTGTTGTCGGTTTTTGTTTTTGTTTTTTGATTTATTTTCGTCATCCTGGAATACATACTTTTCAGTAAATAAAAGATGCTCTGTATACTTACCTGAATTACTCCATTGTGAGGAGAAAATTAATCATGCTAATAAGAACCAATATCCTCGTCTGACAATAAGTCGGTCAGTCATTGGATAATGTTTGATTATTTTTTTCATGTTTGAAAAGTAAACATTTTTTTTTCTTTTTAATTATGTTCCTCATCTATTCTTGCTCACACGTGTAAAGTTCCATGGAAAAAAGATTGATAATATTACACACTGAACCATATTTGTTTACTACCCTTTTTCCAAATGGCATCCTATTACGTCACATAAAGTCGGTCAAAGGTCAATAAAGCACATGATTTTGTCATAGGCCAACCAAACTTAAAAAGTAAACCAGATTAAGAAAGTACAGTATTTTAGCTTTTTCAGTGTAATTGATTTGTCTGAAAAATTTCAAAAGATGGTTTTTTTTAAATAGTTTGAAATTGAAGTATTAAAAATTAATTATTTGATGCAAATATTAAACTTGCTTACCCACATAAAAAGTATTTAATCCAGTGAATTTGGTGTTTTTGCTTTTGTCAATACAATCTATTAGACTGACTACATCCTACCATATTTTTGTAAATCAATTAATGACTGATTTCAATTTATTGTAATCACATTTATTATCACAGAGTGGTAACAATACAGTTTTGTTGATGCTACAGTGCTCCCTCGGTCTATCGCCCCCCGTTTTATCGCCAACATTCTCGTCTGTCCCAATTTCCCCCATTAAAAATACCCCGTTACACTGCCAAACTCAGCTACCGCCATCCGCCACAGGTTTTCAGACACAAAAGTCGTAAAACCAATTTAAATTCCCCCGTTAGTACCGCCCACAACTACCTTTTGACAGCTGTGTATTGATCGGTAATTATAGAATGTCAAAACTGGTCATCGGACACGGTCATTGATCTCATAGTTGAGGGTTGGAACAGGTGATCAGTTGTTTTGATTAGAATAATTACCTGTACATGTTTTTACTTTTCTAGTGATTATATTTGTACTTTTAATCCTGTAATTTAATTAGCTGTCACAAAAATGTCGTGCTTGAAGAGAAAGCGTAATTAATTAGACCACACACAAAAACGTGCAATTATAAGTTATGCAAAGGAAAATCCAAAATTAACATAACAACAAATTGCCGATAATTTGACAATTAAATGGGATCTTCTAATAACCCCACAAATGAAGATGAACTGTTGCTGTCACGTGTTTATAATGACCTTGATGTCCCGAGCTACAAATGACGGTTCAAGAATTTGTCAACATTGACAAAGATCTGCAAACTGTACAGGACATTTCCGATGTGAATATAATTATTCTAATTTATTTATTTATTAAACATGTATTATTTATACTTATGTATTTGTACAAGTGCAAAATGCATGTCAGTCGAGTTGAAAGTTTATCTTTTCATATGATCACATAACTTCCGGTTTTCAATGTCCCTCAGTTTATCGCCAAACTCCCGACTGCACAGAAGGTGGCGGTTTAACGAGGGAGCACTGTATTTGTAATGATGACAGGGGTTTTTTTTACCCAGATAATCTCATTTTTCTGTCTGGTTTAATTTAATTCTCTGCTCAATTTATGCTATAAATTTTGATTATTGCTGTTAAATTAATTCTTTTTCTATCTTCTCTGTGAATTTCATTTCATTACCCCAAGAAGTAAGGGGTATATATTTGTTATTAAAGCAGCAGTGGACATGCAAAATAATCTGCCATTTTGTGACTAATGGAGAGCACTTGCATGTATTTTCCCGGTAAAATCTGCCATTTTCTAGAAAATGGTGGAATCTGAATGATCAATCATCATATTTTCAAAGTATTTTAAAATACAATTTGCTTGGCCTGCATTCCAGAAACTGTGATGACGATTATGTCAACAAACCGGAAAAATAAAAATGCTTGGGGAATACCATCGATGGAAACATATTTAACAAGCATAATGATCAGGAAAAAAAGACATTAGTAAAAAGGATCTTTTTTAGTTGCATGGAATTTACTCAATTCAAACTTCTCTGTTTTAATCTCATCTTGTAATTTTGACGTTGAAAAGAATTCCCTCTGTGTTTATGTACACTATGAATATACAGAATGAAGTCATTGGTCTCGTGCTGCGCGAGAATTGTAAATCAAAACAAGTGACTGACTTTATTACATGACCGAGCAGATGTCACGTTAGTATACATATTAGCAGAAAAAAAATACCACAAAGCCAAATAAGATTTTTGCAGCAATTTCACAATTTGTCAAGTAAACTGCCATGTTTCGTGTGTGTTCTTATATTTTATTTGCTGGACTAGCCCATATGTTTTGCTGCACAAAAAAATTGTAATATTTCCATCGATGGTTTCCTGAGAAGAAAAATTCTCAGCTTTGGTCGAATTAGCCTAAAGATTTCATAGAAGATTTTTTTTAAAAGTTTACGACGGCCGCAAAGTGATGGTAAATGCTCATGTGACTCTTAAGGTAATATGAGCTCAAAAATAATTTACAGCATCGGTGGTGTAATGGTTAGCATGCTCGCCTTAAGTGCGATAGATCGTGGGTTCGAGCCCTGGTCGGGTCAAACCAAAGACTATAAAACTGGTATTTGTTGCTACCTTGCAAAGCACGCAGCATTAAGGAGAAAGAGCAAAGACTGGTTGGCTCAGAATCAGGATAATGTGTCAGAATGGGGCACTGTTGTTTCAGTAAGCTAGCATTATAAAAATCCAGTATAGCATGTTGGTCTAATACAAAGCAGACCTCATCATCATTTCATTGAAAATAAACTTGTTCTCACCATGATATAGCTGAAAAATTGCCAAGTTGGCATGAAACAACAATCAACCACTCACTCAAAAATAACTGACCATTTTCCTCATCTTCCTCTCCCTCTTCTTTATTTTCATTCTGGTCTCTGTAGATTACAACTCGTGGAAGCAATGGAGCATCAGCTTCCTTTGCTTTGGTCCAGTACCACAGGAAACGGCTCCATAATCTGTATAAACAGCAAGTAGTCTTTCCTGTACCACTACGCCCTAGTAGTAGAATTGGTGCTGTCGATTTAAGGTTGATGATAGCATGTTCCAAGTCTGTGACACGGAAAGGAAAATCTACCTTGATTTCAATGTTCTGTAGAATGTGAGAAACAAGATTTGACGAGAACGAGTAAAACTTAAGAATGTGGTACTCTGTCTCGTTGGCACTTGCAGGTGGATAAAATTGTTTCATTTCTTCTAAACTGGTCTTATCCAAATCCATTTCTGCATAAACTCTGGGAAATCTTCTTTTTATTTTATCCGAGATCTTGACATGTTTTATACCTTTCAACTTCTTTTGTATGATGCATGATTCTCCTCGGGTGTGAGACTTTATAATTTTCTGCACAGAGCTGTAAATTTTGTCATGGTCAAAGACAATATCCCAAACACGAATTATTTCAGAGTATATTTTCCCCCCTTTTACTGGGCAATCTGGCAGCTGATCATCATTGCACTCGAGTATCCTCTCTGCAGATTCGCTTAACCTTGGTGAGAAAGCAATGGCCAACTCCCATATAATTCTTCCTCCCTTTGTGATTTTTGCTTCATATAGTCTCAGAGTGTCTGGTACATGATGGAGTTTCTTGCATAAATGACGTGTCCATTCACCTGCTGCTAGATGTTGAATTTTCTGAACAATTCTTTGTTTTAATTCTGGCAGAACATGTTTATTCCTTAAGGCCTTCCATACATCTGCAGTGCATTCAATCTCCCATTCCAGGTTTTCAAACACCTGGGGATCAAACTGTAAATAAAAGATTTTCATTTTATCATCATTTCTAACTTCTATGTATTATTTATGCTTTGTATTATCAAACAATTAGCTGTGCAAAATATGTGGGAAAAATTATGAAATAGCTGTAATGTACTTTATTACAAGTAAATGAATATTGTTTATTGCTAAGTCAGCAATATTTCACATATATCTTTCAAGAATAATGGTGAGTTCAGATGTACATTTAAAATGTTTCGAAAATGGATCGAAATGATTTCAAAAATGCATTGTGCTTTCATACGAAAATTTCTAGTGCATTTAGAAATCATTTCAGCTGATGCGTATCAAAAACTCACTATCTGTATTTCTTTTTGAAACGTTTTCCAAAATATTTTATTTCTGGCATTTGAACACAGGCATAACACCAACAATATATATAATTGTAGATGTAGATCTTCTGAATACATTTGCCTAGAATGTGTCAAAGAACACATTAACTTATTATATAGATAGGTGTGAATTATGGGGATTTATCCGTGAAAACCCACCGGAACTACTTTTACACAACTATAAGTGTGGTGGTTACATCCCTTGTGGTGTTACGGTGAATACACATACAATGTACGATTGTAAACTGAAAAAATTCCACGAAATGTTATCAACGACTTTGGAACATAACCAACATGAGACTTCCAGTTTGAAATGTAAAGATTAGACGTTATTTGGCTTCATGTACACTTCAATTTTGAAACAATTTAGCTAAAATAAGTTTTTAAGGTAAACATTTTAATTATTTTTGTGTATTGTTGTAAATATCACATGTAGGATTTCACATTTTTAATATGGCAGATCCTTCCAGCTGAGCCCCTTATTATCATTGCTCGAAGATTTATATGCGTGGAATGAAATATACAAATAAAAATAATAATATATAAGAAATTTTGAATGTCCATATAATAAACAGTATAACTAAATCATACATTTTGAATATCAAAATAAGACCACTGGTGACCGAATACGCATTAATGATTACACTCGTGGACGGAACAAGTTCCGCCCACTCGTTTAATCCTTATGCATACTTCGGTCACTCGGAGTCGTGGTCTTATTTTGATATTTAAAATCTACGATTAGTTATACTATATGTATGCACTAACGACAAAAATGATATACATATATCCCCTGTCCACCCAACCATCCTTCAAAACATAAAAACTCTTCTAAAATTAAACCCCATCATTGTGTAGAAAATTCCCTTTATGAATTCAATTCTACAATAACTTGTTGAACTGGTTCTAGATCTATTACATGTTCTCGGGACTTATTTTGAAATAAACACATTGTCGTAAAGTCAAAGACATCATGAGATTGTATAATCTTCATCAACTGATAAATGAAGCAACTAACTTCACAGAACATAGTCAATCTCTTATTGACCTAATATTAACAAATAATACCTCATTTATAACATATACAGAGGTTGGTCCTGCTCTTACAGACCTTACTGGTTTTCATTGTCCTACATATGGTATCTTTAATTGTAAGAAACACATTTCTAGTTGTTGTAACATTTGTACAATTTGTACAATGGGATGCACTTGTCATTGAAAACAATGTCAATCAGAGTGTAACTAACGTCACACGTACAATACTTCAGATAGCCTTGTCGAATGTTCCAAACAAAACCATTACTATTAGGACCAAGGACTGCCCTTGGATCACAAATGACATAAAACGTACCATTAGAAAGAAAAATCGCCATCATACGAGAGCGAAACGTTCAAAGTCAGTACTGGACTGGAAACGTTTCCGTCATATTAGAAATGAGTCCACGTCTAAAATTAGGAATGCAAAGATAATTTATTTTGACAAACTTTCCAAAAAACTGCATGACGACAGTACGTCAACAAAAGACTGGTGGAAAAAAGTTAATGCTGAGCTTGTTTATGATAATAAAATAAAGTGTGAATTATTTAATAATTTTTTTGTTGCACAAACTGAGTTGGATGATGCGAACGTTGATCTTCCAAATATTTTATCTGAATCGGAATATGTGTTAAATAATATTAATATTACTGAATCAGACGTTGATTTGCTTAATATTGTTGATATATCTAAAGCTATTGGACCTGACAGTATTAGCCTCTGTATTCTTAAGTCAATTTTAAAATACCCCTTATGTAAGATATTTAACATTTCCCTACGAAGCAGTGACTTTCCCTCCGATTGGAAGAAAGCTAACGTCTGTCCAGTTTCCAAAAAAGACAGCCCCGCATTGTTACAAAATTATCGTCCGATATTGCTGATTAGTATCATTGGTAAAGTCATGGAACGATGTGTGTTTAAACATATTAATAATTATTTGCTCAATCATAATATTATAACACATTGTCAGTCTGGCTTTACCAAAGGCGATTCAGCTATCAACCAATTGGTGGATATTACTAATAATATCGAAAAGGCTTTGGATGACGGAAAGGAATTTCGAATTGTTTTCTGCGATGTTAGCAAGGCATTCGATAAAGTTTGGCATCGTGGACTTTTGCATAAATTGAAAAATTATGGGTTTGGTGGAAATATTATCATTTGGTTAGAACATTATTTGCAAGATTGATTTCAACGTGTTGCTATTAATGGATGCTATTCATCCTGGCAGTATTTAAATGCCGGTGTTCCACAAGGTTCTATATTAGGTCCTCTTCTCTTTTTATTATACATAAATGATATTGTCGATAATATTCAGTCCCAAGTGAGATTGTTTGCTGACGATACCAGTATATTTCTCATAGTCGATAATGCAATTGAATCAGCAGACATTCTCGACAGGGACTTGAATACTATCACATCTTGGTCTAACAAATGGTTGGTTAGTTTTAATTCTCAGAAAACCGAAACGATGGTTATCTCGCGGAAAGTCAACAAACCACATCATCCATCTCTAGTTATGAATAACCAGAAATCGAAGATGTGAAACTTCATAAACATCCAGGTGTAACAATTTCCGATGATGGTTCATGGAACAAACATATTGAACTTGTCACTGACAAGGCATATTCAAGGTCAAATATTCTTTGTATGTTAAAATTAAGGCTAGATAGATCATCACTTGAAAAGTTGTATTTATCTTTTATCAGACCACTATTAGAATGTGGGGATGTAGTGTGGGACCCTCATAATATATACTTAATTAATATTTTGGAAAAGGTTCATAATTGAAGCGATAAGGATCATATCGGGTGGGACAAAATTAACTTCTTTAAGGGAATTATACAAAGAAACCGGATTAATAAAACTAAAAGATAGACAGGAAAACCATAAGCTCATTCAACTATTTAAAATGCAAAATGACTTAACTCCGGCATCTTTATCAACTTTGATTCCTAACCGCTTTCAGGAAGTGCACACATACAATACCAGACATAACAATGCGTTTCCATTGCCAAGAACCCGAACATCACTCTATGCTAGTTATTTTCTACCATCTACTTTAAAATTATGGAATTCTCTACCGCCAGAAATAAAAGACTCCCCATCCTTTAGTATTCTCAAATCTAGACTTACTTCTAGAGTTCATCATGATATTGTACCTAAATACTATTATTACGGTCCAAGACTGACACAAATATTACATGCTCGTCATCGTATGAGAAGTAGTTCTTTAAACGAACATTTGTATATAAAAAATATTATTGATAATCCTAATTGTTTGTGTGGAGAGATTGAATCTACATATCATTATTTATTTAAATGTCCAAAATATACTCATCAACGAAATATTCTTTTTCGAAAGCTATTTCAGCTACTGAACATTCGACCTTCAGAAAATTTACTATTATTTGGCAGTCCTGACCATAATATCGATTCAAATATTATTGTTTTTACGACAGTGCATCAATATATTTCGCAAAGTAAACGATTTTCATAAAACTTAGACACATCATGTGATCTTGTATCCAGAGTGCAACCTACAATTTCTCTTTTTTTTCCCCTTCCTTTAATTTTCAGTTATTTAAATAATGTTAAATGAATTGAGTATGTTTTAATGACTATTTTCAATTTTTCATGTGTTTTGTTAGGAAAGGGATTAATATAAGCGTTACGCTTGTTTCTGAATCCTATGTTTTATTGTATTATGAAACAAAAGTTTATGTTATTTATCAATAAAATATGCTTAAATCAAATAAACACATCACCTGATAATGTTCCTCTATGCTGTCGTCCTCATCTGATTCA
This sequence comes from Bathymodiolus brooksi, assembly GCA_963680875.1. Classification (NCBI taxonomy): domain Eukaryota; kingdom Metazoa; phylum Mollusca; class Bivalvia; order Mytilida; family Modiolidae; genus Bathymodiolus; species Bathymodiolus brooksi. The sequence goes on from OY804575.1 coordinate 65,868,130, forward strand.
TCATCTTGTTGAACTGATACTATTTCTGGTTCCTGGTCTTGTATTTTGGGTTCCATCACCTAAACAAAATACAAAAAAAGAAAATAATAAATTCCATTTTTGTCTGTAAAAATACTATTTAGTGAGAAAATTCTTTTTATTTAGATTTCTAAAATTACCACACATCATACCTCATTTCAAACTGCATCAGTGGTGTAATGGTTAGCGTGCTCGCCTCGAGTGCAGTAGATCTTGGGTTTGAGTCAAGATCGGGTCAAACCAAAGACTATAAATTTGGTATTTGTTGCTTCTCTGCTAAGCATGCAGCATTAAGGAGAAAAAGCAAAGACAGGTTGGCTCGGAATCAGGATAATGTGTCCGAGTGGGGAAACAAGTCTATCCATGGACCGTTGTTTCAGTGAACTAGCACTATAAAAATACAACTAAACGTGCTGGTCTAGTACAAAGCGGACCTTATCATCATCTCGTCACAAGTGGGGTGACATGTCTGTCCGCAAACTGTTGTTTTAGTGAGCTAGCACTATAAAAATACAACTAAGTTGGTCTAGTACGAAGCGGACCTCATCATTTCATTGAAAATTAATTTGTTCTCGCCATGATATAGCTGAAAAATAGCTGGTCGCAAGGCAGACCATTCAGCTCACCTGTGCAATCTATAGTTACATGTGAATGTCATAACCATGTGGTTAATGTTTAATTTGGTTAAGAACAATACTTCAGCTTAGCCAAAAGAAAACCATTTAATGGTATTCAAAATGGACATATAAATGTAATAGTAAAACAGGTCTAAACAAAAATGTCAAAGTCATTCAGGAAGAAATAGTAGGTCACGGTTATCTATATTTGTGTGCAGTGTTTTTAACTGTCCACGACAAACTCACATGTGAAGTTGCATCAACCTGGACCAGGTAGTTTGTCTACATTGGACCTAAACGCAAACGTTAACGCAAAAATGTCGGAAGTCATTCAGGCAGAAATAGTAGGTCACAGTGACCTATATTTGTGTGCAATGTTTTTAACTGTCCACGACAAACTCACATGTGAAGATTCATCAACCTGGACCAAGTAGTTTGTCTACATTGGACCTAAACGCAAACGTTAATGCAAAAATGTTGAAGTCATTCAGGCAGAAATAGTAGGTCACGGTGACCTATATTTGTGTGCGATGTTTTTAACTGTCCACGACAAACTCACATGTGAAGTTTCATCAACCTGGACCAAGTAGTTTGTCTACATTGGACCTAAATGCAAACGTTAACGCAAAAATGTCGAAGTCATTCAGGCAGAAATAGTAGGTCATGGTGACCTATATTTGTGTACGGTGTTTTTAACTGTCCACGACAAACTCACATGTGAAGTTTCATCAACCTGGACCAAGTAGTTTGTCTACATTGGACCTAAACGCAAACGTTAATGCAAAAATGTCGAAGTCATTCAGGCAGAAATAGTAGGTCACGGTGACCTATATTTGTGTGCAGTGTTTTTAACTGTCCACGACAAACTAACATGTGAAGTTTCATCAACCTGGACCAGGTAGTTTGTCTACATTGGACCTAAACGCAAACGTTAACGTAAAAATGTCGAAGTCATTCAGGCAGAAATAGTAGGTCACGGTGACCTATATTTGTGTGCGATGTTTTTAACTGTCCACGACACTCACATGTGAAGTTTCATCAACCTGGACCAAGTAGTATGTCTATATAAATGCCAATATAAAGTACAATCTCATCTTCTCAATGTCTTCTTTTTTTTTTTTCTTTTTAAAAATACACTAAAATTCTTATCTACTTTTTTTCCTAATTATACAAAAAAATAAATTTATCACATATATCAATAGTAAACAATTTTAAACTCTGCAAAATACCCCTTTTCTCATCTTTTATATTCTAAATAAAAAAAAAAAAACTCCACTGCAATATACATATGATTTTATATTGGAAAAGATTGTAAGAAGATTTAATTGTACTTTACTATATAGATTGTATGATGTTTTATATGTTATTATATTATTGTACTCTATTCTGTATTGATGTATTTTGCAGTTGAGAAAAAAAAAAAAAAATAGAAAAAAAAAAAAAAAGTAGTATGTCTACATTGGACCTAAACGCAAAAATGTCGAAGTCATTCAGGCAAAAATAGTAGGTCACGGTGACCTATATTTGTGTGCGATGTTTTTAAGTGTCTACGACAAACTCACATGTGAAGTTTCATCAACCTGGACCAAGTAGTTTGTCTACATTGGACCTAAACGCAAACGTTAACGTAAAAATGTCGAAGTCATTCAGGCAGAAATAGTAGGTCACGGTGACCTATATTTGTGTGCGATGTTTTTAACTGTCCACGACACTCACATGTGAAGTTTCATCAACCTGGACCAAGTAGTATGTCTATATAAATGCCAATATAAAGTACAATCTCATCTTCTCAATGTCTTCTTTTTTTTTTTTCTTTTTAAAAATACACTAAAATTCTTATCTACTTTTTTTCCTAATTATACAAAAAAAAAAATTTATCACATATATCAATAGTAAACAATTTTAAACTCTGCAAAATACCCCTTTTCTCATCTTTTATATTCTAAATAAAAAAAAAAAAACTCCACTGCAATATACATATGATTTTATATTGGAAAAGATTGTAAGAAGATTTAATTGTACTTTACTATATAGATTGTATGATGTTTTATATGTTATTATATTATTGTACTCTATTCTGTATTGATGTATTTTGCAGTTGAGAAAAAAAAAAAAAAATAGAAAAAAAAAAAAAAAGTAGTATGTCTACATTGGACCTAAGCGCAAAAATGTCGAAGTCATTCAGGCAAAAATAGTAGGTCACGGTGACCTATATTTGTGTGCGATGTTTTTAAGTGTCTACGACAAACTCACATGTGAAGTTTCATCAACCTGGACCAAGTAGTTTGTCTACATTGGACCTAAACGCAAATGTTAACGCAAAAATGTCGAAGTCATTCAGGCTAAAATAGTAGGTCACGGTGACCTATATTTGTGTGCGATATCTTTAACTGTCCACGACAAACTACTCGCATGTGAAGTTTCATCAACCTGGACCAAGTAGTTTGTCTACATTGGACCTAAACGCAAACGTTAATGCAAAAATGTTGAAGTCATTCAGGCAGAAATAGTAGGTCACGGTGACCTATATTTGTGTGCGATGTTTTTAACTGTCCACGACAAACTCACATGTGAAGTTTCATCAACCTGGACCAAGTAGTTTGTCTACATTGGACCTAAATGCAAACGTTAACGCAAAAATGTCGAAGTCATTCAGGCAGAAATAGTAGGTCATGGTGACCTATATTTGTGTGCGGTGTTTTTAACTGTCCACGACAAACTCACATGTGAAGTTTCATCAACCTGGACCAAGTAGTTTGTCTACATTGGACCTAAACGCAAACGTTAATGCAAAAATGTCGAAGTCATTCAGGCAGAAATAGTAGGTCACGGTGACCTATATTTGTGTGCAGTGTTTTTAACTGTCCACGACAAACTAACATGTGAAGTTTCATCAACCTGGACCAGGTAGTTTGTCTACATTGGACCTAAACGCAAACGTTAACGTAAAAATGTCGAAGTCATTCAGGCAGAAATAGTAGGTCACGGTGACCTATATTTGTGTGCGATGTTTTTAACTGTCCACGACACTCACATGTGAAGTTTCATCAACCTGGACCAAGTAGTATGTCTATATAAATGCCAATATAAAGTACAATCTCATCTTCTCAATGTCTTCTTTTTTTTTTTTCTTTTTAAAAATACACTAAAATTCTTATCTACTTTTTTTCCTAATTATACAAAAAAAAATTTTTATCACATATATCAATAGTAAACAATTTTAAACTCTGTAAAATACCCCTTTTCTCATCTTTTATATTCTAAATAAAAAAAAAAAAACTCCACTGCAATATACATATGATTTTATATTGGAAAAGATTGTAAGAAGATTTAATTGTACTTTACTATATAGATTGTATGATGTTTTATATGTTATTATATTATTGTACTCTATTCTGTATTGATGTATTTTGCAGTTGAGAAAAAAAAAAAAAAAAAGAAAAAAAAAAAAAAAGTAGTATGTCTACATTGGACCTAAACGCAAAAATGTCGAAGTCATTCAAGCAAAAATAGTAGGTCACGGTGACCTATATTTGTGTGCGATGTTTTTAAGTGTCTACGACAAACTCACATGTGAAGTTTCATCAACCTGGACCAAGTAGTTTGTCTACATTGGACCTAAACGCAAATGTTAACGCAAAAATGTCGAAGTCATTCAGGCTAAAATAGTAGGTCACGGTGACCTATATTTGTGTGCGATATCTTTAACTGTCCACGACAAACTACTCGCATGTGAAGTTTCATCAACCTGGACCAAGTAGTTTGTCTACATTGGACCTAAACGCAAACGTTAACTTAAAAATGACGAAGTCATTCTGGCAGAAATAGTAGGTCACGGTGACCTATATTTGTGTGCGATGTTTTTAACTGTCCACGACAAACTCACATGTGAAGTTTCATCAACCTGGACCAAGTAGTTTGTCTACATTGAACCTAAACGCAAACGTTAACGCAAAAATGTCGAAGTCATTCAGGCATAAATAGTAGGTCACGGTGACCTATATTTGTGTGCGATGTTTTTAACTGTCCACGACAAACTCACATGTGAAGTTTCATCAACCTGGACCAAGTAGTTTGTCTACATTGGACCTAAATGCAAACGTTAACGCAAAAATGTCGAAGTCATTCAGACAGAAATAGTAGGTCACGGTGACCTATATTTGTGTGCGATGTTTTTAGCTGTCCACGACAAACTCACATGTGAAGTTTCATCAACCTGGACCAAGTAGTTTGTCTACATTGGACCTAAACGCAAACGTTAACGCAAAAATGTCGAAGTCATTCAGGCTAAAATAGTAGGTCACGGTGACCTATATTTGTGTGCAGTGTTTTTAACTGTCCACGACAAACTCACATGTGTAGTTTCATCAACCTGGACCAAGTAGTTTGTCTACATTGGACCTAAACGCAAACGTTAACACAAAAATGTCGAAGTCATTCAGGCAGAAATAGTAGGTCACGGTGACCTATATTTGTGTGCGATATCTTTAACTGTCCACGACAAACTACTCGCATGTGAAGTTTCATCAACCTGGACCAAGTAGTTTGTCTACATTGGACCTAAACGCAAACGTTAACTTAAAAATGACGAAGTCATTCTGGCAGAAATAGTAGGTCACGGTGACCTATATTTGTGTGCGATGTTTTTAACTGTCCACGACAAACTCACATGTGAAGTTTCATCAACCTGGACCAAGTAGTTTGTCTACATTGGACCTAAACGCAAACGTTAACGCAAAAATGTCGAAGTCATTCAGGCATAAATAGTAGGTCACGGTGACCTATATTTGTGTGCGATGTTTTTAACTGTCCACGACAAACTCACATGTGAAGTTTCATCAACCTGGACCAAGTAGTTTGTCTACATTGGACCTAAATGCAAACGTTAACGCAAAAATGTCGAAGTCATTCAGACAGAAATAGTAGGTCACGGTGACCTATATTTGTGTGCGATGTTTTTAGCTGTCCACGACAAACTCACATGTGAAGTTTCATCAACCTGGACCAAGTAGTTTGTCTACATTGGACCTAAACGCAAACGTTAATGCAAAAATGTCGAAGTCATTCAGGCAGATATAGTAGGTCACGGTGACCTATATTTGTGTGCAGTGTTTTTAACTGTCCACGACAAACTCACATGTGTAGTTTCATCAACCTGGACCAAGTAGTTTGTCTACATTGGACCTAAACGCAAACGTTAACACAAAAATGTCGAAGTCATTCAGGTAGAAATAGTAGGTCACGGTGACCTATATTTGTGTGCGATATCTTTAACTGTCCACGACAAACTACTCGCATGTGAAGTTTCATCAACCTGGACCAAGTAGTTTGTGTACATTGGACCTAAACGCAAACGTTAACTTAAAAATGACGAAGTCATTCTGGCAGAAATAGTAGGTCACGGTGACCTATATTTGTGTGCGATGTTTTTAACTGTCCACGACAAACTCACATGTGAAGTTTCATCAACCTGGACCAAGTAGTTTGTCTACATTGGACCTAAACGCAAACGTTAACGCAAAAATGTCGAAGTCATTCAGGCATAAATAGTAGGTCACGGTGACCTATATTTGTGTGCGATGTTTTTAACTGTCCACGACAAACTCACATGTGAAGTTTCATCAACCTGGACCAAGTAGTTTGTCTACATTGGACCTAAACGCAAACGTTAATGCAAAAATGTCGAAGTCATTCAGGCAGATATAGTAAGTCACGGTGACCTATATTTGTGTGCGATGTTTTTAGCTGTCCACGACAAACTCACATGTGAAGTTTCATCAACCTGGACCAAGTAGTTTGTCTACATTGGACCTAAACGCAAACGTTAACGCAAAAATGTCGTAGTCATTCAGGCAGAAATAGTAGGTCACGGTGACCTATATTTGTGTGCGATGTTTTTAGCTGTCCATGACAAACTCACATGTGAAGTTTCATCAACCTGGGCCACGTAGTTTGTCTACATTGGACCTAAACGCAAACGTTAACATTGGACGCCGACGACATAAGCTCTTCTGTACTTCGTACAGGCGAGCTAAAAATTGCTGAGTTGGAATTAAACAACAATCACTCACTCATACCTCATTACAAGATACAGTAAAAACCCAAGTATGCCGTTACGTTTTTGTACTCATAGAGAGATGTGTGTTGGGGGTATCAATTTTACCTCTCTTTCTATAATTTCAAATTAGACAATTGTTAGGTTTATTAAATACTAGTTTTAAAAAAACAACTTATAACAGACCTTAACATTACACTTAATTCCTTTTGATCACTGCATTTAAATCAACTGAAACTCAAAAATAAATTAATAGCACTCCACAAATATAGTGTTGGGTGGATGCAAGGCAAGAATACAAGTTGATCCCTATGCGGGCAAGACGCTTATAATAAAATAAAATATTACCTGAGGTTCCCGCTTTTCTTGTTTAGTTTTCTTAATTTGTTTCTCTATATCATCTGTCCTACTTGAAAATTTGCTGTATGCCACATCATCCAGTTCATATATCAATTCTTCAATCATCTTCCGTAATTCTTCTTTCCTTGGAGTTGGTTTGACTACTGGTTTTTCTTCTGCACTAGGAACATCTTCTGTACGCTCATATTGCTGAAGGTCGTTTTCCTCGGCTTCCGTCATTTCTTCTGCTGTAAGATCAGAATCTAGCTTGTCACCAGATTTGTTTTTCCCAGATTTCTTTTGTTGTCCAGATGGCTTTGGCTTCTTTGAAACCATTTTAGTTGGACCTCCGACAGACGCCAACCTGAAGAACTGCAGACGTCTATCATTTTTAGTATTCAGGTAATGATGAGGCAGTTTGTTTTCACCATTTTTAACGTTTGATGAAATTTTCTTATCACAGAGAAGTTCCGTAGCTTTTTGTACTGTTGAGTTGTATTTGACTTTAGCAATCAAGTGGAAGAGACTATCACCATTCTTGTCTTGCTGGGTGGGATCCAACATGTGATATTTCTCTGGATCATTTTCAAACATGTGCAGAAACAGATTCAAGATTGAAAAATTTCCTACAAAATTATTTCAATTATTACAAAAGTTGTCACAAGACAAGATACTGGATAAAAACATGTGTAAAACAAAAAATGAAACAGAATAATAACTTGAATGTAATATTTAACAACAACAAAATTATTTAACGATTAAAAACAATTATTTTCTTAAGAAATTGATCATTTATTATTGTAAGACTTTCATGGCATTGTTCTTTTAAATTAACATAGATTTTGTATTTGTTTATTATTTAATAATTTACAATGATGTCAAAAGGCAGCATATGTATGTTGGTATCTCCATGGTGTCGGTCATGGATCATGAACCTCGTTCACTAAAGACAAATGTGATGGTCATGGACCATGATAAAAAAACCAGACAAGAAGTACTTTAAATAATAAAAGTACAACTAACCTCTATCTCGCTCTACTGCTATAGACAGAGCAGCATGTATGGGTGTATCTCCCGAGTTCACAGACAAGTATGATGGACAGGCTCCATAATTGAACAAGGTCTCTATTACTTTAAATTGCTCTTCTTGTACAGCTGTTTGTACACATTTTTTTCCATCTAAAACAGAAATGCAATGCCTTCTGTAGTCTTTATTCTCAAATTAAATTAAAGAAAATAAACTTTTAATTATTACTTACATAAAGCCAGGACAATTCAGAGCCGAGGCCACTTACATTTTTTTTAATTCAACGGAACATTTCTTATACTTGGCAAGAATAAAATAAAATAAAATAAAATCATTTCCTTAGGAACTGAAATGGTATTCCTTTTAGTTAGACAAATTATTTTCTGAGTCAGTGTGAACTACAATTTACCAGAAATGGTTCTCTCTTGTTGGTATTTGGATACGGAATGCTCAATCACAACAACAAATAAACCAGTTTTAAGAATGAACTGCATCATATCAACTTGTCACAGATCATATGTCGCACCAGAACGAAAAAATAAATTCTGATTTCATGATAACTGATAAATGGCCCTTTTGTTTCAGTCAATGAGTAATTCCCATGTCAACTGATGGAAAAAAATAAGAAACTTTTGTGAATACCATCCATATTTCAACCTTCTCTCGAGGAGATTTTAAATGTGAATAAATGAGTGCAAAAGTTAAAACGACCATTGGCAACGTGAATACAAACTTTGCCTTTAACAAAATGCAATCGTATGTTGCATACACTATTCGCCCGGCTTTGTAAATTACAAACTAGAGGCTCCCAGGAGCCTGTATAGCTCATCTGGGTATAATAACAACATCAGTCAATAAAACTTTATAACTTCAGTAAAAAAATAACAAATGTAGCCCTCGTCATTGCAGACCTCTTCTCCAAACAAATTTGGGCAGGGATTACCCCTTTAATGTAAGTTATCAAAATTGCTGTAGAAAAACAGATGTCAATGATTCTCAAAATTTAGCTTTTGCTACTTCACATTTTGTAATAGAGTTGCTTCCCTTTGATTATTTGAGTAACCAAAAGCAGCGAGTCAACAAAAAAAATGCATTTCAAGAGGAATAACTCTACACACAGTTGTCGTACATTTTCAACTGTGGGAAATTTTTTGTAGATCTTGATATGCTGAACATTTTTGCAGTTTAAACTTTCCCTCTATCTCTAATAGTTTTTGAGATATAAGATGAAAGTATTAAAATTTAGAACATTTTGATGAAAAAAGGGCAATAACTCCAAAATGGGTAATGGGATTTACTTCAATATTGTGGGGTAGGTAGATCTTGACATGCTACAAATTTTTGCAATTTAAACTTAACCTTTATTTCTTATAGTTTTTGAAATATAAGACGAAAAGTATTAAAATTTAGAAAATTTGATGAAAAAAGGGAAATAACTCTAAAATGGATAATGGGATTTACTTCATAATTGCAGGGTGAGTAGATCTTGACATGCTGCACATTTTTGCAATTTAAACTTAACCTTTATCTCTTTATAGTTTTTGAAATATAAGATGAAAAGTTTTAAAATTTTACACATTTGATGAAAAAAGGGCAATAACTCCAAGATGGGTAATCAGATTTACTTAAAAATTGCAAGGTAGGTAGATCTTGACATACTGAACATGTTTGATGTTTAAACCTAACATCTATCTCTTATAGATTTTGAAATAAAGGACGAAAACTATTAAAATGTAGAAAATTTGATGAAAAAAGGGAAATAACTCCAAAATGGGTAATGGGATTTACTTCAAAATTGCAGAGTAGGTAGATCTTGACATGCTGAACATCTTTGCAATTTAAAACTTAACCTTTATCTCTTATAGTTTTTGAAATATAAGACGAAAAGTATTAACATTTTACAAATTTGATGAAAAAAGGGCAATCATTCCAAGATGGGCAATCAGACTTACTTTAAAATTGCAGGGTAGGTAGATCTTGACATACTGAACATGTTTGATGTTAAACTTAACATCTATCTCTTATAGATTTTGAAATAAAGGACGAAAACTATTAAAATTTAGAAAATTTGATGAAAAAAGGGCAATAATTCCAAAATGGGTAATGGGATTTACTTAAAAATTGCAGGGTAGGTAGATCTCTACATGGTGCACATTTTTGCAATTTAAACTTAACATCTATCTCTTATAGTTTTTTAAATAAAGGATGAAAAGTATTAAAGGTTTGAAAATTTGATAAAATAAAAAAAATAAAAAAAAGGGCAATAACTCCAAAATGGGCAATGGGATTTACTTCAAAATTGCAGAGTAGGTAGATCTTGACATGCTGCACCTTTTTGCAATTTAAACTTAACCTTTATCTCTTATAGTTTTTGGAATATAAGACGAAAAGTATTAAAATTTTACACATTTGATGAAAAAAGGGCAATAACTCCAAGATGGGTAATCAGATTTACTTAAAAATTGCAAGGTAGGTAGATCTTGACATACTGAACATGTTTGATGTTTAAACCTAACATCTATCTCTTATAGATTTTGAAATAAAGGATGAAAACTATTAAAATGTAGAAAATTTGATGAAAAAAGGGAAATAACTCCAAAATGGGTAATGGGATTTACTTCAAAATTGCAGAGTAGGTAGATCTTGACATGCTGAACATCTTTGCAATTTAAAACTTAACCTTTATCTCTTATAGTTTTTGAAATATAAGACGAAAAGTATTAACATTTTACAAATTTGATGAAAAAAGGGCAATCATTCCAAGATGGGCAATCAGATTTACTTCAAAATTGCAGGGTAGGTAGATCTTGACATACTGAACATGTTTGATGTTAAACTTAACATCTATCTCTTATAGATTTTGAAATAAAGGACGAAAACTATTAAAATGTAGAAAATTTGATGAAAAAAGGGAAATAACTCCAAAATGGGTAATGGGATTTACTTCAAAATTGCAGAGTAGGTAGATCTTGACATGCTGAACATCTTTGCAATTTAAAACTTAACCTTTATCTCTTATAGTTTTTGAAATATAAGACGAAAAGTATTAAAATTTAGAAAATTTGATGAAAAAAGGGAAATAACTCCAAAATGGATAATGGGATTTACTTCATAATTGCAGGGTGAGTAGATCTTGACATGCTGCACATTTTTGCAATTTAAACTTAACCTTTATCTCTTTATAGTTTTTGAAATATAAGATGAAAAGTTTTAAAATTTTACACATTTGATGAAAAAAGGGCAATAACTCCAAGATGGGTAATCAGATTTACTTAAAAATTGCAAGGTAGGTAGATCTTGACATACTGAACATGTTTGATGTTTAAACCTAACATCTATCTCTTATAGATTTTGAAATAAAGGACGAAAACTATTAAAATGTAGAAAATTTGATGAAAAAAGGGAAATAACTCCAAAATGGGTAATGGGATTTACTTCAAAATTGCAGAGTAGGTAGATCTTGACATGCTGAACATCTTTGCAATTTAAAACTTAACCTTTATCTCTTATAGTTTTTGAAATATAAGAAGAAAAGTATTAACATTTTACAAATTTGATGAAAAAAGGGCAATCATTCCAAGATGGGCAATCAGACTTACTTTAAAATTGCAGGGTAGGTAGATCTTGACATACTGAACATGTTTGATGTTAAACTTAACATCTATCTCTTATAGATTTTGAAATAAAGGACGAAAACTATTAAAATTTAGAAAATTTGATGAAAAAAGGGCAATAATTCCAAAATGGGTAATGGGATTTACTTAAAAATTGCAGGGTAGGTAGATCTCTACATGGTGCACATTTTTGCAATTTAAACTTAACATCTATCTCTTATAGTTTTTTAAATAAAGGATGAAAAGTATTAAAGGTTTGAAAATTTGATAAAAAAGAAAAAGAAAAAGGGCAATAACTCCAAAATGGGCAATGGGATTTACTTCAAAATTGCAGAGTAGGTAGATCTTGACATGCTGCACCTTTTTGCAATTTAAACTTAACCTTTATCTCTTATAGTTTTTGGAATATAAGACGAAAAGTATTAAAATTTTACACATTTGATGAAAAAAGGGCAATAACTCCAAGATGGGTAATCAGATTTACTTAAAAATTGCAAGGTAGGTAGATCTTGACATACTGAACATGTTTGATGTTTAAACCTAACATCTATCTCTTATAGATTTTGAAATAAAGGACGAAAACTATTAAAATGTAGAAAATTTGATGAAAAAAGGGAAATAACTCCAAAATGGGTAATGGGATTTACTTCAAAATTGCAGAGTAGGTAGATCTTGACATGCTGAACATCTTTGCAATTTAAAACTTAACCTTTATCTCTTATAGTTTTTGAAATATAAGACGAAAAGTATTAACATTTTACAAATTTGATGAAAAAAGGGCAATCATTCCAAGATGGGCAATCAGATTTACTTCAAAATTGCAGGGTAGGTAGATCTTGACATACTGAACATGTTTGATGTTAAACTTAACATCTATCTCTTATAGATTTTGAAATAAAGGACGAAAACTATTAAAATGTAGAAAATTTGATGAAAAAAGGGAAATAACTCCAAAATGGGTAATGGGATTTACTTCAAAATTGCAGAGTAGGTAGATCTTGACATGCTGAACATCTTTGCAATTTAAAACTTAACCTTTATCTCTTATAGTTTTTGAAATATAAGACGAAAAGTATTAAAATTTAGAAAATTTGATGAAAAAAGGGAAATAACTCCAAAATGGATAATGGGATTTACTTCATAATTGCAGGGTGAGTAGATCTTGACATGCTGCACATTTTTGCAATTTAAACTTAACCTTTATCTCTTTATAGTTTTTGAAATATAAGATGAAAAGTTTTAAAATTTTACACATTTGATGAAAAAAGGGCAATAACTCCAAGATGGGTAATCAGATTTACTTAAAAATTGCAAGGTAGGTAGATCTTGACATACTGAACATGTTTGATGTTTAAACCTAACATCTATCTCTTATAGATTTTGAAATAAAGGACGAAAACTATTAAAATGTAGAAAATTTGATGAAAAAAGGGAAATAACTCCAAAATGGGTAATGGGATTTACTTCAAAATTGCAGAGTAGGTAGATCTTGACATGCTGAACATCTTTGCAATTTAAAACTTAACCTTTATCTCTTATAGTTTTTGAAATATAAGAAGAAAAGTATTAACATTTTACAAATTTGATGAAAAAAGGGCAATCATTCCAAGATGGGCAATCAGACTTACTTTAAAATTGCAGGGTAGGTAGATCTTGACATACTGAACATGTTTGATGTTAAACTTAACATCTATCTCTTATAGATTTTGAAATAAAGGACGAAAACTATTAAAATTTAGAAAATTTGATGAAAAAAGGGCAATAATTCCAAAATGGGTAATGGGATTTACTTAAAAATTGCAGGGTAGGTAGATCTCTACATGGTGCACATTTTTGCAATTTAAACTTAACATCTATCTCTTATAGTTTTTTAAATAAAGGATGAAAAGTATTAAAGGTTTGAAAATTTGATAAAAAAAAAAAAAAAAAAGGGCAATAACTCCAAAATGGGCAATGGGATTTACTTCAAAATTGCAGAGTAGGTAGATCTTGACATGCTGCACCTTTTTGCAATTTAAACTTAACCTTTATCTCTTATAGTTTTTGGAATATAAGACGAAAAGTATTAAAATTTTACACATTTGATGAAAAAAGGGCAATAACTCCAAGATGGGTAATCAGATTTACTTAAAAATTGCAAGGTAGGTAGATCTTGACATACTGAACATGTTTGATGTTTAAACCTAACATCTATCTCTTATAGATTTTGAAATAAAGGACGAAAACTATTAAAATGTAGAAAATTTGATGAAAAAAGGGAAATAACTCCAAAATGGGTAATGGGATTTACTTCAAAATTGCAGAGTAGGTAGATCTTGACATGCTGAACATCTTTGCAATTTAAAACTTAACCTTTATCTCTTATAGTTTTTGAAATATAAGACGAAAAGTATTAAAATTTAGAAAATTTGATGAAAAAAGGGAAATAACTCCAAAATGGATAATGGGATTTACTTCATAATTGCAGGGTGAGTAGATCTTGACATGCTGCACATTTTTGCAATTTAAACTTAACCTTTATCTCTTTATAGTTTTTGAAATATAAGATGAAAAGTTTTAAAATTTTACACATTTGATGAAAAAAGGGCAATAACTCCAAGATGGGTAATCAGATTTACTTAAAAATTGCAAGGTAGGTAGATCTTGACATACTGAACATGTTTGATGTTTAAACCTAACATCTATCTCTTATAGATTTTGAAATAAAGGACGAAAACTATTAAAATGTAGAAAATTTGATGAAAAAAGGGAAATAACTCCAAAATGGGTAATGGGATTTACTTCAAAATTGCAGAGTAGGTAGATCTTGACATGCTGAACATCTTTGCAATTTAAAACTTAACCTTTATCTCTTATAGTTTTTGAAATATAAGAAGAAAAGTATTAACATTTTACAAATTTGATGAAAAAAGGGCAATCATTCCAAGATGGGCAATCAGACTTACTTTAAAATTGCAGGGTAGGTAGATCTTGACATACTGAACATGTTTGATGTTAAACTTAACATCTATCTCTTATAGATTTTGAAATAAAGGACGAAAACTATTAAAATTTAGAAAATTTGATGAAAAAAGGGCAATAATTCCAAAATGGGTAATGGGATTTACTTAAAAATTGCAGGGTAGGTAGATCTCTACATGGTGCACATTTTTGCAATTTAAACTTAACATCTATCTCTTATAGTTTTTTAAATAAAGGATGAAAAGTATTAAAGGTTTGAAAATTTGATAAAAAAAAAAAAAAAAAGGGCAATAACTCCAAAATGGGCAATGGGATTTACTTCAAAATTGCAGAGTAGGTAGATCTTGACATGCTGCACCTTTTTGCAATTTAAACTTAACCTTTATCTCTTATAGTTTTTGGAATATAAGACGAAAAGTATTAAAATTTTACACATTTGATGAAAAAAGGGCAATAACTCCAAGATGGGTAATCAGATTTACTTAAAAATTGCAAGGTAGGTAGATCTTGACATACTGAACATGTTTGATGTTTAAACCTAACATCTATCTCTTATAGATTTTGAAATAAAGGACGAAAACTATTAAAATGTAGAAAATTTGATGAAAAAAGGGAAATAACTCCAAAATGGGTAATGGGATTTACTTCAAAATTGCAGAGTAGGTAGATCTTGACATGCTGAACATCTTTGCAATTTAAAACTTAACCTTTATCTCTTATAGTTTTTGAAATATAAGACGAAAAGTATTAAAATTTAGAAAATTTGATGAAAAAAGGGAAATAACTCCAAAATGGATAATGGGATTTACTTCATAATTGCAGGGTGAGTAGATCTTGACATGCTGCACATTTTTGCAATTTAAACTTAACCTTTATCTCTTTATAGTTTTTGAAATATAAGATGAAAAGTTTTAAAATTTTACACATTTGATGAAAAAAGGGCAATAACTCCAAGATGGGTAATCAGATTTACTTAAAAATTGCAAGGTAGGTAGATCTTGACATACTGAACATGTTTGATGTTTAAACCTAACATCTATCTCTTATAGATTTTGAAATAAAGGACGAAAACTATTAAAATGTAGAAAATTTGATGAAAAAAGGGAAATAACTCCAAAATGGGTAATGGGATTTACTTCAAAATTGCAGAGTAGGTAGATCTTGACATGCTGAACATCTTTGCAATTAAAACTTAACCTTTATCTCTTATAGTTTTTGAAATATAAGACGAAAAGTATTAAAATTTAGAAAATTTGATGAAAAAAGGGAAATAACTCCAAAATGGATAATGGGATTTACTTCATAATTGCAGGGTGAGTAGATCTTGACATGCTGCACATTTTTGCAATTTAAACTTAACCTTTATCTCTTTATAGTTTTTGAAATATAAGATGAAAAGTTTTAAAATTTTACACATTTGATGAAAAAAGGGCAATAACTCCAAGATGGGTAATCAGATTTACTTAAAAATTGCAAGGTAGGTAGATCTTGACATACTGAACATGTTTGATGTTTAAACCTAACATCTATCTCTTATAGATTTTGAAATAAAGGACGAAAACTATTAAAATGTAGAAAATTTGATGAAAAAAGGGAAATAACTCCAAAATGGGTAATGGGATTTACTTCAAAATTGCAGAGTAGGTAGATCTTGACATGCTGAACATCTTTGCAATTTAAAACTTAACCTTTATCTCTTATAGTTTTTGAAATATAAGAAGAAAAGTATTAACATTTTACAAATTTGATGAAAAAAGGGCAATCATTCCAAGATGGGCAATCAGACTTACTTTAAAATTGCAGGGTAGGTAGATCTTGACATACTGAACATGTTTGATGTTAAACTTAACATCTATCTCTTATAGATTTTGAAATAAAGGACGAAAACTATTAAAATTTAGAAAATTTGATGAAAAAAGGGCAATAATTCCAAAATGGGTAATGGGATTTACTTAAAAATTGCAGGGTAGGTAGATCTCTACATGGTGCACATTTTTGCAATTTAAACTTAACATCTATCTCTTATAGTTTTTTAAATAAAGGATGAAAAGTATTAAAGGTTTGAAAATTTGATAAAAATAAAAAAAAAAGGGCAATAACTCCAAAATGGGCAATGGGATTTACTTCAAAATTGCAGAGTAGGTAGATCTTGACATGCTGCACCTTTTTGCAATTTAAACTTAACCTTTATCTCTTATAGTTTTTGGAATATAAGACGAAAAGTATTAAAATTTTACACATTTGATGAAAAAAGGGCAATAACTCCAAGATGGGTAATCAGATTTACTTAAAAATTGCAAGGTAGGTAGATCTTGACATACTGAACATGTTTGATGTTTAAACCTAACATCTATCTCTTATAGATTTTGAAATAAAGGACGAAAACTATTAAAATGTAGAAAATTTGATGAAAAAAGGGAAATAACTCCAAAATGGGTAATGGGATTTACTTCAAAATTGCAGAGTAGGTAGATCTTGACATGCTGAACATCTTTGCAATTTAAAACTTAACCTTTATCTCTTATAGTTTTTGAAATATAAGACGAAAAGTATTAAAATTTAGAAAATTTGATGAAAAAAGGGAAATAACTCCAAAATGGATAATGGGATTTACTTCATAATTGCAGGGTGAGTAGATCTTGACATGCTGCACATTTTTGCAATTTAAACTTAACCTTTATCTCTTTATAGTTTTTGAAATATAAGATGAAAAGTTTTAAAATTTTACACATTTGATGAAAAAAGGGCAATAACTCCAAGATGGGTAATCAGATTTACTTAAAAATTGCAAGGTAGGTAGATCTTGACATACTGAACATGTTTGATGTTTAAACCTAACATCTATCTCTTATAGATTTTGAAATAAAGGACGAAAACTATTAAAATGTAGAAAATTTGATGAAAAAAGGGAAATAACTCCAAAATGGGTAATGGGATTTACTTCAAAATTGCAGAGTAGGTAGATCTTGACATGCTGAACATCTTTGCAATTTAAAACTTAACCTTTATCTCTTATAGTTTTTGAAATATAAGAAGAAAAGTATTAACATTTTACAAATTTGATGAAAAAAGGGCAATCATTCCAAGATGGGCAATCAGACTTACTTTAAAATTGCAGGGTAGGTAGATCTTGACATACTGAACATGTTTGATGTTAAACTTAACATCTATCTCTTATAGATTTTGAAATAAAGGACGAAAACTATTAAAATTTAGAAAATTTGATGAAAAAAGGGCAATAATTCCAAAATGGGTAATGGGATTTACTTAAAAATTGCAGGGTAGGTAGATCTCTACATGGTGCACATTTTTGCAATTTAAACTTAACATCTATCTCTTATAGTTTTTTAAATAAAGGATGAAAAGTATTAAAGGTTTGAAAATTTGATAAAAAAAAAAAAAAAAAAAAAGGGCAATAACTCCAAAATGGGCAATGGGATTTACTTCAAAATTGCAGAGTAGGTAGATCTTGACATGCTGCACCTTTTTGCAATTTAAACTTAACCTTTATCTCTTATAGTTTTTGGAATATAAGACGAAAAGTATTAAAATTTTACACATTTGATGAAAAAAGGGCAATAACTCCAAGATGGGTAATCAGATTTACTTAAAAATTGCAAGGTAGGTAGATCTTGACATACTGAACATGTTTGATGTTTAAACCTAACATCTATCTCTTATAGATTTTGAAATAAAGGACGAAAACTATTAAAATGTAGAAAATTTGATGAAAAAAGGGAAATAACTCCAAAATGGGTAATGGGATTTACTTCAAAATTGCAGAGTAGGTAGATCTTGACATGCTGAACATCTTTGCAATTTAAAACTTAACCTTTATCTCTTATAGTTTTTGAAATATAAGACGAAAAGTATTAAAATTTAGAAAATTTGATGAAAAAAGGGAAATAACTCCAAAATGGATAATGGGATTTACTTCATAATTGCAGGGTGAGTAGATCTTGACATGCTGCACATTTTTGCAATTTAAACTTAACCTTTATCTCTTTATAGTTTTTGAAATATAAGATGAAAAGTTTTAAAATTTTACACATTTGATGAAAAAAGGGCAATAACTCCAAGATGGGTAATCAGATTTACTTAAAAATTGCAAGGTAGGTAGATCTTGACATACTGAACATGTTTGATGTTTAAACCTAACATCTATCTCTTATAGATTTTGAAATAAAGGACGAAAACTATTAAAATGTAGAAAATTTGATGAAAAAAGGGAAATAACTCCAAAATGGGTAATGGGATTTACTTCAAAATTGCAGAGTAGGTAGATCTTGACATGCTGAACATCTTTGCAATTTAAAACTTAACCTTTATCTCTTATAGTTTTTGAAATATAAGAAGAAAAGTATTAAAATTTAGAAAATTTGATGAAAAAAGGGAAATAACTCCAAAATGGATAATGGGATTTACTTAAAAATTGCAGGGTAGGTAGATCTCTACATGGTGCACATTTTTGCAATTTAAACTTAACATCTATCTCTTATAGTTTTTTAAATAAAGGATGAAAAGTATTAAAGGTTTGAAAATTTGATAAAAAAGAAAAAGAAAAAGGGCAATAACTCCAAAATGGGCAATGGGATTTACTTCAAAATTGCAGAGTAGGTAGATCTTGACATGCTGCACCTTTTTGCAATTTAAACTTAACCTTTATCTCTTATAGTTTTTGGAATATAAGACGAAAAGTATTAAAATTTTACACATTTGATGAAAAAAGGGCAATAACTCCAAGATGGGTAATCAGATTTACTTAAAAATTGCAAGGTAGGTAGATCTTGACATACTGAACATGTTTGATGTTTAAACCTAACATCTATCTCTTATAGATTTTGAAATAAAGGACGAAAACTATTAAAATGTAGAAAATTTGATGAAAAAAGGGAAATAACTCCAAAATGGATAATGGGATTTACTTCAAAATTGCAGAGTAGGTAGATCTTGACATGCTGAACATCTTTGCAATTTAAAACTTAACCTTTATTTCTTATAGTTTTTGAAATATAAGACGAAAAGTATTAAAATTTAGAAAATTTGATGAAAAAAGGGAAATAACTCCAAAATGGATAATGGGATTTACTTCATAATTGCAGGGTGAGTAGATCTTGACATGCTGCACATTTTTGCAATTTAAACTTAACCTTTATCTCTTTATAGTTTTTGAAATATAAGATGAAAAGTTTTAAAATTTTACACATTTGATGAAAAAAGGGCAATAACTCCAAGATGGGTAATCAGATTTACTTAAAAATTGCAAGGTAGGTAGATCTTGACATACTGAACATGTTTGATGTTTAAACCTAACATCTATCTCTTATAGATTTTGAAATAAAGGACGAAAACTATTAAAATGTAGAAAATTTGATGAAAAAAGGGAAATAACTCCAAAATGGGTAATGGGATTTACTTCAAAATTGCAGAGTAGGTAGATCTTGACATGCTGAACATCTTTGCAATTTAAAACTTAACCTTTATCTCTTATAGTTTTTGAAATATAAGACGAAAAGTATTAAAATTTAGAAAATTTGATGAAAAAAGGGCAATCATTCCAAGATGGGCAATCAGATTTACTTCAAAATTGCAGGGTAGGTAGATCTTGACATACTGAACATGTTTGATGTTAAACTTAACATCTATCTCTTATAGATTTTGAAATA
This sequence comes from Bathymodiolus brooksi, assembly GCA_963680875.1. Classification (NCBI taxonomy): domain Eukaryota; kingdom Metazoa; phylum Mollusca; class Bivalvia; order Mytilida; family Modiolidae; genus Bathymodiolus; species Bathymodiolus brooksi. The sequence goes on from OY804575.1 coordinate 65,888,427, forward strand.
AAGGACGAAAACTATTAAAATTTAGAAAATTTGATGAAAAAAGGGCAATAATTCCAAAATGGGTAATGGGATTTACTTAAAAATTGCAGGGTAGGTAGATCTCTACATGGTGCACATTTTTGCAATTTAAACTTAACATCTATCTCTTATAGTTTTTTAAATAAAGGATGAAAAGTATTAAAGGTTTGAAAATTTGATAAAAAAAAAAAAAAAAGAAGGGCAATAACTCCAAAATGGGCAATGGGATTTACTTCAAAATTGCAGAGTAGGTAGATCTTGACATGCTGCACCTTTTTGCAATTTAAACTTAACCTTTATCTCTTATAGTTTTTGGAATATAAGACGAAAAGTATTAAAATTTTAAAAATTTAATGAAAAAAGGACAATAACTCCAAGATGGGTAATCAGATTTACTTCAAAATTGCAGGGTAGGTAGATCTTGCTGTGCTGATCATTTTTACCCCATGTCAGATTTTTGATATTATTAACGGTTTTTGAGTTATTACCCAAAACCTGCAATTTTACCATATGTTCTATTTTTTGTAACAGTGGCCATGTTGATTGGTGCACAGCATCACCGGACACAATTTTGAAACTAAACACCCTAGTGATGATGCAGACCAAGTTTGGTTTCCATTGGTCTAGTACTTTCAGAGGAGAAAATTTTTTAAAAAGTTTACGACGTACGACGGACGGATGCCAATAGCTCAACTGACCCTTTGGGTCAGGTGAGCTAAAAAGGGTGCACTCGACTCGCAGCCACAAGTGATAAAAATTACCAGTTGCTTGCCCATGGTCGGTGGTTCTCTCCGGATACTCCGACTTCTTCCACCACTAAAACTGGTCGCCATGATATAGCTGGAATATTGCTGAAAGTGGCGTTAAAACACCAAAAATCAAATCAAATCACTATTCACAGAAAATTAATATCCTGAACAAATTCATATATATCTTACCATTTTCCATAACAGCTCCACTTTTAAACATAGAATCTATAATCTTGATCAGTAACTGGTAAGAACTTTTCACAGAAGAATGTATAATGACTCGATGTATCTTTATTCCCTTGGCATAATTAGCTAAAGCCCCTGGACCAAGATGTTTCCTGTGCTCATCCACCACAACATCGAGCTGTCTCCAATTCTCCCCTTCTATTAAACCATTTACAATTCTATTGTAGTATTTAAATGGTATCCTAGCCAGACTCTCTGGTATTTCTGTAAGTAAATATATTGCATCATGTCAAATATTTGGATTGTAGGTCTTTTATTAAACGTTTAAAACAATATTTTAGGTATATCGTAATGGTCAGTATCTGAACAAAACTACTAAACCCATCCTTAAAACAATTACTCTTTTGTTTTGTTGTATATTAATTTACTATTTTATAAGTTGGTAGGTAGATTGGTAGATAATTAAACAAATATTTTTTGCTTATTTAATGCACACAAAAAAATTGCTATACAATTGCTCGTATATCATAGAAACCCCCTTCCTAAATTTTCAATTCCTGATAAAATTGTCTTGGTAGGAGCAAATCTTGATGAGAGGCCAGGTTACAGTAAACCTGACAATTGTTTATTGGTGGCCAAACCTTTAATAAATGAGCGAGTGATTGTTGTTTAATGCCAAGTGAGCAATTTTTCAGCTATATTATGGCGAGAACAAGCTATATTTTGATAGAGATGATATTGATGCTAGTTCACTGAAACAATAATCTGTGGGCAGACATGTCGCTACACTCGGACACATTATCCTGATTCCAAGACAAACAAGTCTTTGCTCTTAATTCTTGATGCTGCATGCTTAAGAGGACAAGCAGTAAATTCTAGTGTTATAGTCTTTGGTTTTACTGGGGCATGAACCCATGATATACCATACTCAAGGTGAGCACTCCAACTACTACATCGACTATGTCATTTTAAAGGGGCTGTCATGGCCGTGATTGTATGGTAGTTGGATTTACATGACTGGGGCATGAACCCATGATATACCATACTCAAGGTGAGCACTTCAACAACTACATCGACTATGTCATTTTAAAGGGGCTGTCATGGCCGTGATCGTATGGTAGTTGGATTTACATGACTGGGGCATGAACCCATGATATACCATACTCAAGGTGAGCACTTCAACAACTACATCGACTATGTCATTTTAAAGGGGCTGTCATGGCCGTGATCGTATGGTAGTTGGTTTTACATGACTGGGGCATGAACCCATGATATACCATACTCAAGGCGAGCACTTCAACAACTACATCGACTATGTCATTTTAAAGGGGCTGTCATGGCCGTGATCGTATGGTAGTTGGATTTATAACTACCTATGCAATCGGTGCCTATCACCACTGATGTTGTGGGTGCGACTCCCGCTGAGGGCGAGGAGTACATTATGTGATAAAGTTTGTCAGTGCCTTGCAGCAGGTCACTGGACTTCTCCGGGACCTCCGGTTTCCTCCACCAAAAAAACTCACCACCATGATATAACTGAAATATTGTTGAAAGTGGCATTAAACACCATAAAACCACACCAAACCAATCTTTGATAATAAACTAAAAGATCATAGTATATAATTACTATAGTACACATCTCAATGAATGTAAATTGGTAAATGTAAACCTACTATCATACACTCAATACAACTAAAATAATGTTCTCAACTCTGTAATAAATACTATGTCTGAGGGTCCTCAAAGGATATTAGAAATATGTCCTTTTGTAAGTAATGGTCTTACAGAAAAACCCTAAATGTATGTTAAATAATCACTATAATGTATCTCCAGTTTAAATTTCAGCCCATTTTATTGAAAATAAGGTAAAACTTATGGGGCAATTTTAAGATATTTCTATTTTCAGTAAAAGCGGTCATTTCTGATATATGACGAGCTCCCAGAAACAAGTCTTAAAAGGAAACATCCCTGTCAATATTGACCTACTTTGGTCCAGGCAGTGGTATCACAGAAGATTCAAAGGTAAAAAGTTAATGGACGACAGTTGCAAACAGATGACAATACCTCACTCGTTCAATTTGGCCAGGTGAGCTAAAAAGTATTACATAGGAATTGTTTTCAAAGTTAACTAACTACCTGGATTCAATGTTCTAGCTATAGATTCTGTAATCATTGTCAACATTTCATCAACAATCTTCTGATGCCTTTCCTTGCTGTGATTGTTTTTAATGACTCTGGCCATATCAAAGTAAGCATACAACGTCCTACTCCTAATCTTCATTTTACAATCTTCTAATGTTTCCTCACATCGCTTACACTTGTCAAAAGAAGGTGTGGTAGGTTGACGCTTTGGCATATATGACTGTTTCCATGATTCATCTTCTTGTTTTCTGGTATTTTGTTGAGGTTGTCTCCCCTGTTGGTAAGTATTTTGTTGAGGTTGTCTCCCCTGTTGATAAGTAGTATTTGTGCCAGCAGTTTGCTTTTGTGTTTGTTTTTTCTGAGTTTCCTGCTGCCTTTGTTGCTGTATTTGTTTTTCCATGTCTGAAAAATAACATTTTTTTTCTTGAGTTTATCAGTTAAAATAATAATGTACCATGTTCCATGTTCACGGTGAGGTGTACATGATACAACATTATGTGATAAAGTTTGTCAGTGACTTGCGACAGGTCGGTGGTTTTCCCTGGGTACTCCAGTTTCTTCCACCAATAAATCTGACCGCCGCGATATAACTGAAATATTGTTGAAAGTGGCATTAAACACCATAAACCAAACCAAACCACCATGTTCAACACCCAGAGTATTTTAAGGGTGGTTTCCCTTATCCAAAAAACGTTAAGTTATTTCAAGAATTTGTGTCATTGCCAAAATGTTTGTAGTGCCAAATATTATTAAAGGCAGGCATCAAACATAATTTGGGTCAAAATAATCCAACAAAAACCTCATTATCAGATTAAAATAAAGACGATTATCATACACGATATAAATTTTTACTACAGTTGACTCTCATTGTCTCGAACTCAGTTGACTCGAATTTCCGGTTGAGTCAAATTTTTATCGAAGTACCGAACTTTGTTGTGTATAAATATATATAATTTGACTCCTGTTGAGTCGAATTCGGACGAGTCGAAATTTCGGTTGTCTCGAATGAAAGTTTTGGTCCCGAGATGTAGAAAGCCATATTATTTACATTCATTAAGTCAAATTTACCTGTCAAAACATGTGTATTACCTTGGCATTAAAATCGGATCACAGGTGAAACATCCAGTCATTGGCTTTGACATTTTTACCTCAGGCTATTTCACATGTTTATTTAACAATCTGTCAAATTAATTAGTGGTAATATTTGAATTGACTTGGTATTATGACACAGGTTAGATGTGTACAATCAAAAATTATCGATTCATAATAAGTGCACTTGGGTCAACATACATCAATGATTATGAAAAGTACACAACGGAAGTGTTTTATCTATTGAATTATTTGTCGGAAATTAATTTTGATTAAAGAAGATGTATAATTTCTCAATTTTGAGAGATTTGAAAAAAATAATTAACAGTTGTAATAAAAGGGTAATTTTTTTTTACACTTTATTGAATCATAAAAACACACAATTCATTGTAAATATTGCACAAAGAAAAATACATCATGATGGGTGAAGCTTAATGACAATGCAACAGCTGAAAAACATAATCATACACACAAAAAAAGATATCTAGAAGTTATCAGTCGTTCCACAATAACTGCTTAATGTATTACTAGCAGTTTTTTTTCAATTGTTAAGATAATACAAGATTGTATTTTCTTTCATGTTTACTTACAAGTATATTTGTTTACAAAGACATATTGTTACATGTATAATATTCCAAGTTATCACCAAATTGGACATTTTTCCTTTGATGTGTGCCACTAATAAAGTCAGGATCACTGAAATGACCTTGATCCACAACAAGATGAACTGTGAGCTAATGCCCACTTATGATACCCCCGCATATATGTTCAATGTGTATAAAAACCAACAAAGTCAGCAAACAGGAAGTAGGAATCTGATGGGTCCACAAACACTTACCACGATATGGGGTACCTATATGAAGCTTGTGACCAAATATCACATTCCTGTCATCAATAGTTGCTGAGAAAAATGCGACGAAAAATGAGCATATATGTTCAATGTGTATAAAAAATCAACCAAGTCGGCAAACAGAAAGTAGGAATCTGATGGGTCCAAAAACGCTTCCCACGATATGGGGTACCGATATGAAGCTTGTGACCAAATATCAGATTTGTGTCACCAATAGTTGCTGAGAAAAATGTGACGAAAAATGTGCATATATGTTCAATGTGTATAAAAACCAACTAAGTCGGCAAACAGGAAGTAGGAATCTGACGGGTCCAAAAACACTACCCACAATATGGCATACCTATATGAAGCTTGTGACCAAATATCAGATTTCTGCCATCAACATTTGCTGAGAAAAATGTGACGAAAAATGAGCATATATGTTCAATGTGTATAAAAATCAACCAAGTCGGTAAACAGGAAGTAGGAATCTGATGGGTCCAAAAACGCTTCCCACGATGTGGGGTACCGATATGAAGCTTGTGACCAAATATCAGATTTGTGTCATCAATAGTTGCTGAGAAAAATGTTACGAAAAATGTGCATATATGTTCAATGTGTATAAAAACCAACTAAGTCGGCAAACAGGAAGTAGGAATCTGATGGGTTCAAAAACGCTACCCACCACAAACTTTGTGAGTTTGAATCCCGTTCAGGCGAGGTGTACTCGATACAAAATTATGTGATAAAGTTTGCTATTGACGTCGCCTGCCAGATGGTGGTTTTCTCCGGTTTCCTCCACCAATAAATCTGACTGCCACAATATAATTGAAATGATGTTGAAAGTGGCATTAAACACCATAACCCTAACCCCGGAAACATTTTAGTCAGTACATACAATAAGTATTATAATTACCATCAGCCTCTATTTGACCATCATTTGGATAACCTGGAAAACCAGGAGATCCTGGAAAAAAAGCCATGACTTTGTTCTACATTTGTATGTTTCTCTACATTCCATTAATTTTATTCTGCTGAAAAAAAATTTGCATTATATATTCATGTAACTAAAGGTTCACAGGCGGCTGTCGTGGTCGTGATCGTATGGTAGTTGGATTTACAACTACCTATTCAACAGGTATGATCCTGGTTAGAAAATAAAATAACTGAAAAAAATGAAAAATTTCTGAAACCATCAACACCCCCTTTCAAAATGGGCATTTTATACCTGTTCTGACTGTGTTCAGCAACTTTCGGAAAACAATTTTCAGAGAAAAATAGCTGAAATCGGTTAAATAATTGAAAAAAAATCATCCCTGATGCAATCAGTGCCTATCACCACTAACGTTGTGAGTTTGAATCCCACTCAGTGTATTCGATACAACATTGTGATAAAGTTTGTCAGTAACTTGCGTAAGGTTGGTGTTTTCTCCGGGTACTCCGGTTTCCTCCATCAATAAAACTGACCGCCACGATACAATTGAAATATTGTTGAAAGTGGCATTAAACACCATAGAACAAACAAAATAAACAAATATATATATCTACATAATTAAAGGTTCACCTGAGCCTTAATTACCCATCTGGTCAACCATGCAGTTTGGTTTCAAATTAAACAAGCTTGTAGTTTTTGAAAAAAGGTTTTATATTCATATTCCCAGTTAAACATTATCCAGTGATGTCTGCAAATTTGGATTTCCAATCTATGAAAAAAAATGAGAATTTGTTTGTGACGATTCAACGACTATTCATGCACCATTTTGATTCAATCTATATTCTAGCATTTGAATTATCTTTTTCTTTTTTCCATCATTATGTCTATATACTCCTTCTATATTATAATTTTTCTCTACAATGGCCACCATTTTGGATTTCTGATCTTTTACCAAAAAACAGACATATCCAAAGTACATTTCAGCTAAGTTTGCTGTGAAATGGCTTAGAGGTTACATATACAAATAATTCTAAGATGTATTTGCCATAGGGTCCAATGTTAAATTTGTCCTGGTGGCCTTCTTGGATTTCCAGTGGTACAGGATGTTGTAAGGAAACAGCATTTGTCAGGTTGACAATTATTGATGTCTACCTCCTTAGAAGAATGTAATCGTTTTATTATACCGAAAAAACAGACAAACACAAATGAATGATAATTATCCTGCAATCATTACATTTGTTGTATAAAGTTGCATTGAATACACCTCGCCATGAGCAAGGTTCGAACTCACAAAATTGTGATAGGCACCATTTACATAGGTAGTGGTAAATCCAACTACCATACTATTATGACCATGAATTGATGGCCCCATTTGTTTCATAAACAAAGCAAATGTTTGCGAAAGTTAATAAACGGTAGTGGTAAAACTTTAATTTGAAGTATAGTGCCGTATTATAAGTCTGTGCTCCTAACAATTCTGAGGGCAACTAAATTGTAAAAAAATGTTTCTCTATGTAAATTTGGTATCAAAAGAAAGATAAATCATTATTCTTTTATTTGATGTCAAACAATTTAAATAAGAAGAATAATAACTAATACTAAACGAATAGAAAAAATGTACATTTTTGTTGATGTTGGCATGTTTTATAAGTCTGCACACAACTTCCTGTACAAGGCATGGGGGACTTGGAATGCAAAAATTGGATTGAAATGTCAGCGATGGAGGATACTATATTTGGTAGGTGAGAGCGTGCTGTAGCAGACAATGTTTACATTAGAAATGGAAGCAGAACCAATATTGGTGCACAGACTTACAATACTTATCAGCATAATACGACACCCCTCAAATCAATAGGAACAATGCTTCATTTTGTTCTTTTCAGTACATTTGGCAGTTGTTTTGGACTTTTTGACACTGTTGGGTAAATATAATATGTACTTTGTTGGAAAAAAACTTCCATAGGTGCTTCCCACCAAGTTTTGGTCATTTGGCTAAGCAGTTACAGAGAATAAGATATTTAGAAATCGACCAATTAGAAACAAGAATGGCCTGTGGTGGCCATGTTTATTAATGGACCAGAACTAAATGAGCAATCTTTATAGATGACCTTCTAAGGATGCTGCCTACCAAGTTTCGATTCATTTGGCTACCCGTAAGCGGTTTCAGAGAAGAAGATTTTCTTAGAAATCAGAAACAATAATTGCTTTTGCTGGTCCATCTTCGCTAGCCAAGGGTTACGATTCGGGTCCCCCTTCTCTCCACCCTTGGCAGATCTAGAATACATTTTGAGGATTTGCGCTTTAATATTTCATTGGTTACGGCTACCAGTACACGTATCCAATCAGAAGACGTTTTACACGGAGCACATGTTATCGACGAAATGTAAACAAAGATGGCACCGGAATGCTCTCATATGACAACGATTTGCCACTTCCCGTTTTGGTTCCAATGAAAACATCTTTCCCGTCTGCCAAAGCTTTGAAACTTTCAATTGGTTGACAGTAAGTGCTTCCAAATTAAATTGATCACAAATAAGTTTTTCTTCACTGGGCGCGGCCATTTTCAACTCTCCAACATACGTATAACAAAACGATTCTGATTGGCTGGCGATTACGACTATCTAAGGGGCGCAACTTCGATAAACCACCAGGTGGCATTGCGCGCGAATTTCAAAATGTATTCTAGATCCGCCAAGGGTGGAGAGAAGGGGGACCCGAATCGTAACCCATGGCTAGCGAAGATGTTGCTGGTCATGTTTGTTAACGGATCAGAACTAAATGAGCAATCTTTATAAAGGACCTTCCAAGAATGCTTCCTACCAAGTTTTGATTCATTTGGCCAAGCGGTTTCAGAGGAGAAGATTTTTTAGAAATCAACCAATCAGAACCAAGAATTGTCTGTGGTGGCCATGTTTGTAAACGGATCGGGACAAAATGAGAATCTTTATAGAGGACATGATATAGATGCTTCCTACCAAGTTTCGGTTCATTTGGCCAAGCGGTTTCAGAGGAGAAGATTTTTAAAAATCGGCCAATCAGAATCAAGAATTGCCTATGGCAGCCATGTTTGTTAATGGATCGGGACAAAATGAGCAATCTTTAGAGAGGACCTTCCATAGATACTTCCTACCAAGTTTCACTTCATTTGGCTGAGGGGTTTCAGAGGAGAAGATTAAAATGTGAAAAGTTAACGGACGACAGACGATGGACGCCAAGTGATGGCAAAAGCTCACATTGCCTTTGGCAAGATGAGCTAAAAAGAATTTAAATAAGTACACAGAGTTGTTCAGAAACATTGCTAGTTATGAAATAATGCATGTTGACAGCTTCCAAATCGGCGACATTAGAAAAACAGTAAAACTTCCCAAAATGGCACTGCATTCCTTGTTCAATTTGCTCACTACCTTTGTGAATCTTCATTGGGTTTCTTTCTACTGCATATGTGATGTGTCCATTATGTGATATTTACTAACTACCTGTGACGTGGGACATTCCCAGGAAGAACATATCACACTTTTTTAATTAGTTATATTTCGTTTCCTTTATATCGTATATTACCTGAACATGGGCTGTAGTGTGTTGGTCTGTCAGAAAAAATAATAGATATGAAAGTAAAAGGTCATGATTTCTTGGACTTGTTGGAGTGATATTGAAAATTGGCCTCGAATCATTTTTAAGAAATCTACTTTCACTTTCGATACGATTACGATGACGACACGCTAAAGTAAACATTTCAACATATTTCGTTAAATATCGTGGTAATGTGGAATATAAAATGATTGTCAATTAGCAACTAAAGACATCTTGCAGTCATGAGTAATTATTATGGGTCTACTGACACTGACACTGACAGTCGACCTGCAATTTGCACAATATATCCCTCTCTGAATGGCATTTTTGTTGAACTTTTGCAGTATTCTCGAGTCTATAACTACAGACGCTTTATTTACCATCGATGATTTCCGGTTGGTGACGTCACGGTATTCCGAATGACAGCTAAAAATGAGTCTGTCTGAAGGGACAATCGTAACTACTCGGCCATTCTCGCTACCCTGCAAATAACCTCGTACGTACTAACTCGAATAATACTGCGCCCTCTATCAGCACTATCGCTGGATGAGGTTAATATAGCAAAGCGTAATATAACGACTGGATTATTCGAGTTACGTACGTACTAACTCGAATAATACTGCGCCCTCTATCGGCATTATCGCTGGATGAGGTTTTGACAAAAACATGAAGATTTGTATACAGAATTCTACACTTTCATGTGAAGAGACAGTAAAACTTTTAGGAATTGAAATAGATTATCAATTAAATTTTGACATTCATATCAGTTCAATCTGTAGGAAGGCATCACAGCAACTGAATATACTTAAACGTTTGGGCCGATATTTAGACAAATTAAGCAAATTAACTATAGTCCACACTTTCATTCTCAGTAACTTTAACTTCTGCCCTTTGGCTTGGCATTTTTGTACCGATAAAAATTCAAAAAAATTAGAGAAAGTGCAGGAAAGAGCACTTCGCTTTGTATACGATAACTACACCAGTTCATATATCAACCTTCTTGAAAAAGCTCTAGTGCCCTCCTTACAGATCAGACGTATTAGGACAATGGCCTTGGAGACATATAAAATCGTTAACAAATTAGCTCCTGTATGCCTTCATGATTTGGTTAATGTGAAGAATTCTAAATATGCTTTCAGGTATTCGAACATATTAGATGTACCTCAAGTTAGAACTACAAGGTATGGCAAAAAATCATTCACGTTTGCAGCTGCAACCCTGTGGAACGACCTTCCGAACCATTTCAGAACTGAAAACAGTTTCAACCACTTTAAAAGTTTGATTCAGTCCTGGAATGGCTCAGTATGTCGTTGTTCTGCATGCAGATAACATATTCAGCTTTCTGTTTTATTTCTAGTGCTTTTTCCAAGTTTTATTGCTGCTTAGTTATTTTATGTTTGCTTGATATTGCTTCAGCATGTTTTAGAATGTCTTTTATTTTTGTGCTTTTTATGTTGCATTTGCTAACTGTATGTGCTTTATATGTGTGTTTATGTGATTATGTTAATATTTGTATGTATCTTGTGCTACTATGTATATTCGGTAAAAAGCTCCTGAGAGCTTGTGTTTATTGTTATACAAAAACCGAATTCAAATAAAGTTTTCTTATCTTATCTTATCTTATTCGAGTTACGTACGTACTAACTCGAATAATACTGCGCCCTCTATCGGCATTATCGCTGGATGAGATTTTATCGAGAAAGTCGTTCAGGCGTTAATATAGCAAAGCGTAATATAACGACTGGATTATTCGGGTTACGTACGTACATAGTAGAAATTCTTCTTAAATTGTTTGCCAGAAGTTAAGTTAAGTTAAGTTAAGTTAAGCCGCACAAAAATATAGTCCACTGAAAAATAGAAAATGCGACTTTCGCTGAATAATCTTGTCCAATTCGTATATTTAAATGTGGCAGTCGAAAAGAGTGTAACGATATAATTGGGTCAGCGAAAGGATCACAAATAAACGAAAAATATTGAGGTGAAGTGGGGAAGGGGTAAAGGGCAGATGTGTACCTTGAAGTAAGGAAGAGGAGGGGGCATATATTTTTTGAATGAAACAAGCGCCTGTGATTATTCTGCCCCCTTTATGAGGTTGCAAAAAGGTGTGATTGCAAGATAAAATTCTTTCATGATCCAACAGTCTTACTTCTTTGACATCCAATACAGCCTCCTCCAACACAACATTTTCAAGCTGGAAATATAATTATATTTATTAAGTACTGGTACTATAGACCTTTTTATTCTTAAAAACATGGGCGCGGCCATTATCGACTTCCGAGTGTGTCCGCCATTATTAAAGTGTCAAAATTTCGTATATTTAAATGTGGCAGTCGAAAAGAGTGTAACGATATAATTGGGTCAGCGAAAGGATCACAAATAAGCGAAAAATATTGAGGCGAAGTGGGGAAGGGGTAAAGGGCAGATGTTTACCTTGAAGTAAGGAAGAGGAGGGGGCATATATTTTTTGAATGAAACAAGCGCCTGTGGTTATTCTGCCCCCTTTATGAGGTTGCAAAAAGGTGTGATTGCAAGATAAAATTCTTTCATGATCCAATAGTCTTACTTCTTTGACATCCAATACAGCCTCCTCCAACACAACATTTTCAAGCTGGAAATAAAATTAAATTTATTAAGTACTGGTACTATAGACCTTTTTATTCTTAAAAACATGGGGGCGGCCATTATCGACTTCCGAGTGTGTCCGCCATTAGTAAAAGGTCAAAATCTTATGTTCTCGGGGTTTATCGATACGCTAATGTATGGTCTCTCTAGTACAGGTGTCACAATATACTGTTATTTCGGCTTGAAATTCAATGATAACACCTGCTGTGAAGTGATTTGTAAACGGAGATATAATGACAACAAATAAATTACCTGGTATGTATTATTTTTTTTAATTACCGTTATATTCCCCATACAAAATCAGAATAAATCCTACTTGATAAAAAACTGCATGCACTTTCTTTCCTTTTTTGTTGCTTTTCAAGAATAAGCAAAAAAGGGTAATCAAATTAATATTTTGTATGAAATTAAAAAGTAAATATATAAATTATAATATACGCTTTTTGAAATTATTACTATACGATTTAAAGTGAAGTAATAATGATAAAAAGTGTGCCTAACTTATAAGAAGGAACTTAACTTTGAATGTGACATCTTAAGGTGCATTTTTCAATTCTGTTTTATTTTATTTATTTTTTGTTTGTTAAATTGTAAAACAAATTAAAACTTTTTGTCGGTCAATTTCTTTATAGGGATCTGTAGTGAAGATGAAAAGGAATTTAAGTTTTATCAAATTAAAACATCTGAATATCTGAATTTCTTTATCTAAATAAAAGTTTCATGAGGAACCTAATATAACTATTTGCTCCCAGGTTTCAGATACATGTACGTGAACCGGACGGGCATTTTTCACCCCATTTGTCTTCTTTTTTAAATTTCTTTGCTAGGATTTCATAGTTTTATATTGATTTATTCTTTAATTTTATATGTTTTTGAAGATTAATTAAAATTTAATATTGACGTGTTAAGGAAGTGGTAGCGCTTTCTAGACTTGTAGTCTGCTGAAGGTCGACCGTGTCAACAGCGATGCGATGCTTCCCAGGTTTGGCACTTAGGGGAATAGACAGTCGTGTCATTGTGCAACAAAGGTGTTAAATTCATATTGTAGAAAGATAACTATCATTATAACTGATAGTTAACTGTGTATTGCAAAACAAGTTATAGCAAAGACATCACTAAAACACAAAAATTTAATTGATGTATTGGGTTGATTCTTAAATGTATTTGATTTGCAATATGACGGTTAAACTCTACCCCCTTCCCACAAAAGGGTTAAAAATGATAAAAATATATATAACTGAATTATAATGACAAAAAAATAAAAGAAAAACAAATCGCCGAATTTTGTTGCAGGACATCATGTCGTTCATTTTTACTTCTTACAGAATCAAGATTTATTTCAAGATTTATCTACAGAAATGTGATACCTCTTTGTAAATTGTTAATTATTTTATGCGGCTTCTACGTGAAAAACAATAATTCCTACACTGCTCACTTTGTTCCCGTTTCCTTTGTAGTATTTAAACTTTCATTTAAGACAACATTTAACTCAGTTTGTTTCCCTTTCTATGTTATCCTCTACCGCATACGGAAGGAACATTATTCCTCCACATATTTGCTACTCTATTATTGTGCAAATGATTGATTTTTTGGTCAATTGCATAAGTGCTCCCTACATCATTGTGGCTTTGTGAAGTGAAGACAATATTCGAAGGGAACTTAGTTCTTTTGTACAAAATATATACCGTTAGTATAAAATGTGTGTTGAGGGTTTCCATACCGACCGTTTTTTTTTTTGTTGCGTACCCCGTTTTGTATTGAAATTCTGCCACATAAACAAGGTTAAAATCTGAATAGTTACAGATCGATCTGTTAGCCCACATCTGGCAAAATGACTAGCTAATTCTTTAATTTTGATAATATTGATGACCGTATAGATTTGTCCGACCTGGTCCTGAACTTTGTCGGATTCTGAACAATTTAAACAATAACCGTTTAAGGTCAATTCAATAATCCATATTTCGAAATATTCGGCCAAAATCACGGGAATAAGCCATAAAATATTAACTGACGCGTGTTTATCTAATCCAATTATGAATACTGATTAATCGTAACTAGTGTAAACAACCGATTCTTACACTTTCGTAATGGCGGACGATAGTAACATCACCTAGAGTCCACGAACGATAACTAGGTAATCACCGATTTCTGAAAACGTCTATAGATCATGATGAGCTATTTTTAAGAAATTTACTCAGCGAACAAGTGTATGTTTTTTTCCTTCTCATTAAATTTTCAATAGTTTTACAAATCCGTATTTGTGGTCAAGTCATATAAATCTTCAATGATAAACTCACTAACAGCACCATTGAACTGCAAAATTACTTGGCAATTTCTGAATACAACAGACTGGTTATCTTTTTAGTGTGTTATTCCCTCGTTTCTGAAATTTTGAATTTTTTTAAAAATTTCAGAGTTTTCGTTAATAGACGATGAAGTCCGAGTGTTCCGAATAAATATAAAACTTTTATCCAATCCGGTCGCGGAACTAAAAATCCGCGAAAACGATTCACATTGCCGGTCCATAGTCTTAAAAACTATGGACCGCTCAATAGTCAAACATCTGGAAAAGGAGAAAAATAGCAATTTTAATGTAGAAAATTTTGTAGTGATGTTGATATACTGAGGTACAATAACACCAAATATCAAATCATTCTGCCCAGTAGAAGCAGTGAAATCTTTGACGAAAATTGTTTGGACGAACGGACGGATGTACAGACGAATATTGGTAAAAACTTAATGCCCCCGACTGCCTTTTACTTAAGTTTTCGCTCAACAAAATTTTCATAGACCTAAAGTCTATACTTTAGGCATGTAAATAAATGATGATCTATACTTTATCAGTGAATGCCCTTGAAATTTTAATAACCATTATTTCAGGCCGAAAATAAAATTCTTTGTTCCCCATGTCTTAATTTTGATGTTTTGATATTATTTTGACCGCGCCCTTGAATACTCAAGAAAAAATTGGTCCCAAAAGTTTTGTGCCAGAAAAAATAATCCATTGTAAAGTAATCAAATTAATTATAATATTTTCATCACAACTAAGGTATTTATTTAGATCATGTCTGTACACTCAAATTTTCAAAACAAACATTAATCTTTGGTCATCCACTTTTCAGGCATTTTTTCCCAGAAGATATTTATCAATAATATTATTGTATTTGTACAATAAAATTCCAAAACAGACAAAGTGTTGTACCCTAGGCCCCTGTACCCGTTGTTCTGAATGGCGTATTTTTTTTTTGTGTCTTTTTCAACATATTATTTCGATTTCAGTTTCGTGATTGTGAAGGAAATACACTGCAACTATATTGTGTACCAAACTCAGAGAAGTCACACTCATATATGTCTATAGAACGAATCTTACGAGGATAATATTTGAAGCACTAGAACATTCATTCTGGCCATTGCTGGTAGAGTGTATGAGTGACCGACACGTCATCAAAGGTCATTTTATAGCACTTGTAAATAAATAAGACAGTAATATGATTGTTTATTTTTACTGGAATGGGCTCATTTTAAACATCAGATTTTTTCTTCAGTATTTTTTTTTAATTCGGAAATTTATTTTTGCAGCTCTTTCATACTTTTTACTAGTCTGGTACTCATCCAAGGGGTCACGAGTACCAGCATAGCACAATTGTATTCCGGTTTTGGGTGTTAGGATATTGGCGCATGCCCAACGCCACTGGCTTTTGACACTCCCTTGTAACTCATTCGCTGAAAATACCGACCTATCGAAATCGAGGTTACTATCGATTCCCGGACACGGCACAATATTGCAGACGACGTGTCGTGCATTTGATTTTGACGAGTGATTTGAGACTTTAAATTTGTTTCTTCCTATTCAATGGAATATCAGAAAGATAACGTTGCTCTTATAGTAACACACCCGTCTGAGTCTCTAAATGTTTCTCATTTCGTGTGCATGTAACAGTCTTCATCATCTGTACGTGTTTTCCCGCCATACTGCCAAATATTTATTTTTGCGATTACTTCCCTTTATACACAGTGTGAAAACGACACGCCAATCATAACTTACACGACTTGTGTCAACTCTATTTTAATAAGTTGCGACTAACATAAGATTATATGGACACGACGAAGTTGAATTAAAGAAAAGATAAAATAATAAAGAAAGATTTAAAAAAAAGGGGGTTGTGATTCCGTGCCACAAGCGCCTGTGGGCTGTGGTGTCTGCATCAAGTTCCAAGAAAAATATTTTGAAAGTCTGTCAAGAAATATATAAAGTTCTGAAATATGAAGTTATCACACCCCTTTTTCATAGTAGAACAAATTAGATTTTAATCAACTGTCGGGCATTTGGGTAGGGCCGGCAATGCCTGGTCGCCAGCTTCCATAAGCAGCATAGCTTAATTCAACAAAGGTCCGATCTGACTAGGTGACGGATTCCCAGGTGGGTTTTACACATATTGAGGACATTGTCATTCTCTATCCAGAGTTGTCGTTCCTGCTACGCTACACTCCATCTCTATCAACGCCCATTTTACAAGATTGTTGTAAAATTTAGAAACAGTAAAAAAAAATGTACTTAAAATTGTTTTAATTATTGTAAATATCAATAAAGATGAAAATAAGTCACTCATTTCAAATCAATTCTCTCTTAAGAATGATTTGTGATCGTTTTTAGCTTTTTAATTTTTACCTCCGCAAAATAGTTCTCCGAGAAGTGGGGGGGGGGGGGGGAAATCATTTTTAAGAGAGAATTGATTTGAAAAGAGTGATTTATTTTCATCTTTATTGATATTTACAATAATTAAAACAATTTTAAGTACATTTTCTTTACTGTTTCTAAATTTTACAAAAATCTTGTAAAATGAGCGTTGACAGAGATGCTATGTAGCGTAGCAGGAACGACAACTCTGGATAGAGAATGGGACATTGTCACACCAAAGGAAACTGAAGGGACATTTAGTTCTAGGAAAAACTTTTAAACCACAGTCGCTCGTGGCACAGAATTACCACCCCCTTTTTTAACTTTCTGTTTACATATTTATCTTCATTAAATTTTCTTTATTTCTTTATTATTTCATCTCTTTTTCCTTATTTCAACTTTTTCATTTCCATATTCATACAATGATCTTATGTTAATAACAACTCACATTTGTCGACCCCATATATTAATTAGTATACAGAAAGTGCATTAAACACCAACAAAAAAATGACAATCAAGGAATCTTATAATTAAATTTAAAACAAGATGGCAAATTAATCACTGACCCCATTTCAAAGGCAAATGCTATGAATGATTAGTTTAAATCTGTATTTTCTAATGATGACAATTAATTTGAATGCAAGTGTAAATTAATTGCCTAAGAACTAGAATTACCAAACTATGCCTAATATCACCGTCAAACTCACCTGTGAAGCTATAACGAAGCTTCTCTTAAACTTGAATCCAAATAAAGCAGCTGGCTCAAGTAGTATATCAGCACGGTTCAAGTCGCATTTCAGGAGGTGCTACCGGCAGTGACGTAACCGGAAGTCACGTGACCGGAACCGGAAGTCACGGGGATGATCGCGTGCATATGCGCAACTTGTTCCCGCGTTTTTTTGTTACTATAGTAGTAGAACAAAATGACCGAAGGGAAGGTGAGCGCATGCACAATCGGAAGTTGCGCAATATCCGACCTAGTGGGGCCTTTTCACCGGAAATGACGTCATCAAACGTGACTCCGTAGGGCTTCCCCTGGTTTAAATCAGTGATATGACGTTATAAAAGCATTTCATTTTCCCGTATTTTTTCAAACCCCAACGTTTGAAATGCAACGTTACTTGTTTTCCGTATATCATTTTCCCCGTACATTTTTCCCGTACTTTTTCAAACCACAACGTTTGAAATGCAACGTTTTTCTAGTACATGACGTTATAAAACATTTCATTTTCCCGTACTTTTTCAAGCTGCAACATTTGAAATACAACGTTTGAAATATCAGTTAGTTATTTCTCTAGTACATGACGTTATAAAACATTTCATTTTCAATACTTTTTCAAACCACAACGTTTGAATGCAACAATTTTCTAGTACATGACGTTATAAAACATTTCATTTTCCCGTACTTTTTTCCCGTACTTTTTCAAACCGTAACGTTTGAAATGCAATGTTACTTGTTTTTTAAGTACATGACGTTATAAAGCATTTCATTTTCCCGTACTTTTTTCCTGTACTTTTTCAAACCGCAACCTTTGAAATTCACGTCACTTACTTTTCTTCCATATTTTCCAAATCTTTTCACTATTCAACTTACTTTTCTTTCATAATTTCCATATCTTTTCACTATTCAACCTACTTTTCTTCAATATTTTTCATATCTTTTCACTATTCAACCTACTTTTCTTACATATTGTCCATAACTTTTCAACTTACTTTTCTTCCATATTGTCCATATCATTTCACAATTTTCTTCTGTATTTTCCCTATCATTTCACATTTCAACTTACTTTTCTTCCATATTTTCCATATCATTTCACAATTTTCTTCTGTATTTTATAATATTCATATCTTTTCGCTATTCAACTTGCCTTTCTTCCATATTATCCAAATCTTTTTATTATTCAACTTACTTTTCTTCCATAATTTCCATATCTTTTCACTATCCAACTTACTTTTCTTCTGTATTTTCTACATCTGTAATTTTGTCATGTCAAACATGCTAATTTTCCTCACCCATACTTTAAATCATAATGCCCATTTGGGTCACTATAAAATTATATTAATTAATTTCTTAATTATGTTATCTAAAATAAGATAACACTTAAATATTATATTTTATACATGTATCTGTAGTTTTCTCATGCTAACTTTCTTCAGCCATGCATTAAATCATAATGCCCATTTTGGGTCAATAAAATTACCTTAATTATTTTTCTTAATTATCTCATTTTATTCTTACCAGTCCCCCACCAACAGTGACATATTTAGTTGCATTGCCCTCCGACATCCTTCCAAAATATTCTGTAACCCAATTGTCACATGTAAAATTTGTGTCAAGGACAAATCTGTGTTTACAAGTTTTAATTGGATGATTTTACACCATGCTTTCTCATTGGTGTAAAAGAACACTGCCCTCTACTGGTCCTAGGTCTGACCACCAGGTCACTTTGCTCCACTTCGAAAGTGTAGGAAAATATTGCAAAACATAAAGTCTGGTTATGTGATACTAATTATTTTGTTAGTAATAAGTCTCCAAAAAAACCCCAAAGAAAACTAGTAATAAGCCCTGTGTCGACATCTGGATCGTTCTATTAAATATATTTTCCCGTGAAAGGGGGGCTTAACTATTGGTAACTTCCATTTGGATCAGTTATTAAAATTATCACTATTCGTCTTGCCTCTCTTCCATATTTTCCAGATCATTTCACATTTCAACTTACGGTTTCTTCCATATTTTCCATATCATTTCACAATTTTCTTCTGTATTTTCCAAATCTTTTCACTATTCAACTCACGTTCCTTCCATAATTTTCACATCTTTTCACTATTCAACTTGCCTTTCTTCCATATTTTCCAAATCTTTTCACTATTCAACTTACTTTTCTTCCATAATCTCCATATCTTATCACTATTCAACTTGGGTTTCTTCCATATTTTTCATATCTTTTCACTATTACACTTGCCTTTCTTCGATCTTGTCCATATCTTATCACTATTCGACTTGCCTTTCTTCCATATTTTCCATATCATTTCACATTTCAACTTACGTTTCTTCCATATTTTCCTTATCATTTCACAATTTTCTTCTATATTTTCAAAATCTTTTCACTATTCAACTCACGTTTCTTCCATAACTTTCATATCTTTCCACTATTCAACTTGCCTTTCTTCCATATTTTTCAAATCTTATCACTATTCAACTTACTTTTCTTCCATAATTTCTCTATATCTTTTCACTATTCAACTTACCTTTCTTCCATAATTTCCATATCTTATCACTATTCAACTTGGGTTTCTTCCATATTTTTCATATCTTTTCACTATTACACTTGCATTTCTTCGATATTGTCCATATCTTATCACTATTCGACTTGCCTTTCTTCCATATTTTCCATATCATTTCACAATTTTCTTCTATACAACTGTATTTTCCAAATCTTATCACTATTCAACTTGGGTTTCTTCCATAATTTCCATATCTTTTCACTATTCAACTTACTTTTCTTCTGTACTTTCCATATCTTTTCACTATTCAACTTGGGTTTCTTCCATAATTTCCATATCTTATCACTATTCAACTTACATTTCTTCCATATTTTCCATATCATTTCACATTTCAACTTACTTTTCTTCCATATTTTCCATATCATTTCACAATTTTCATCTGTCTTCCAAATCTTTTCACTATTCAACTTACTTTTTTCTGTATTTTCCGTATCTTTTCACTATTCGACTTGGGCTTCTTCCATATTTTTCATATCTTTTCACTATTTAACCTACTTTTCTTCCATATTTTTCATATCTTTTCACAATTCAACTGTCCATATCATTTCACAATTTTCTTCTATATTTTCCATATCATTTCACTATTTAACTTACTTTTCTTCCGTATTTTTTAATATCTTTTCACTATTCAACTCACGTTTCTTCCATATTTTCCACTATTCAACTTGCCTTTCTTCCATATTGTCCAAATCTTCACTATTCAACTTACTTTTCTTCCATAATTTCCATATCTTTTCACTATTCAACTTACTTTTCTTTTGTATTTTCTACATGCTAATTTTCCTCACCCATACTTTAAATCATAATGTCCATTTGTGTCACTATAAAATTATATTCTTAATTATGTTATCTTATTTTAACACCTAAATATTATATTTTATACATGTGTCTGTAATTTTGTCATGCTAACTTTCTTCATCCATGCATTAAATCATAATGCCCATTTTGGGTTAATAAATTCGTTTTACTATTACACTTGCCTTTATTCGATATTGTCCATATCTTATCACTATTCGACCTGCCTTTCTTCCATATTTTCCATATCATTTCACATTTCAACTTACTTTTCTTCCATATTTTCCATATCATTTCACAATTTTCTTCTGTATTTTCCAAATCTTTTCACTATTCAACTCACGTTTCTTCCATAATTTCATATCTTTTCACCATTCAACTTGCCTTTCTTCCATATTGTCCAAATCTTTTCACTATTCAACTTACTTTTCTTCCATAATCTCCATATCTTATCACTATTCAACTTGGGTTTCTTCCATATTTTTCATATCTTTTCACTATTACACTTGTCTGTCTTCGATATTGTCCATATCTTATCACTATTCGACTTGCCTTTCTTCCATATTTTCCATATCATTTCACAATTTTCTTCTATATTTTCCAAATCTTTTCACTATTCAACTCACGTTTCTTCCATAACTTTCATATCTTTCCACTATTCAACTTGCCTTTCTTCCATATTTTCAAAATCTTATCACTATTCAACTTACTTTTCTTCCATAATTTCTCCATATCTTTTCACTATTCAACTTACTTTTCTTCCATAATTTCCATATCTTATCACTATTCAACTTGGGTTTCTTCCATATTTTTCATATCTTTTCACTATTACACTTGCCTTTCTTCGATATTGTCCATATCTTATCACTATTCGACTTGCCTTTCTTCCATATTTTCCATATCATTTCACAATTTTCTTCTATATTTTCCAAATCTTTTCACTATTCAACTCACGTTTCTTCCATAACTTTCATATCTTTCCACTATTCAACTTGCCTTTCTTCCATATTTTCCAAATCTTATCACTATTCAACTTACTTTTCTTCCATAATTTCTCCATATCTTTTCACTATTCAACTTACTTTTCTTCCATAATTTCCATATCTTATCACTATTCAACTTGGGTTTCTTCCATATTTTTCATATCTTTTCACTATTACACTTGCCTTTCTTCGATATTGTCCATATCTTATCACTATTCGACTTGCCTTTCTTCTATATTTTCCATATCATTTCACAATTTTCTTCTATATTTTCCAAATCGTTTCACTATTCAACTTGGGTTTCTTCCATAATTTCCATATCTTTTCACTATTCAACTTACTTTTCTTCTGTATTTTCTACATGCTAATTTTCCTCACCCATACTTTAAATCATAATGCCCATTTGTGTCACTATAAAATTATATTCCTAATTATTCTATCTTATTTTAACACCTAAATATTATATTTTATAGATGTATCTGTAATTTTGTCATGCTAACTTTCTTCATCCATGCATTAAATCATAATGCCCATTTTGGGTCAATAAAATCGTTTCACTATTACACTTGCCTTTCTTCGATATTGTCCATATCTTATCACTATTCGACTTGCCTTTCTTCCATATTTTCCATATCATTTCACATTTCAACTTACTTTTCTTCCATATTTTCCATATCATTTCACAATTTTCTTCTGTATTTTCCAAATCTTTTCACTATTCAACTTGGGTTTCTTCCATAATTTCCATATCTTTTCACTAATCAACTTACTTTTCTTCTGTATTTTCCAAATCTTTTCCCTATTCAACTCATGTTTCCTCCATAACTTTCATATCTTTTCACTATTCAACTTGCCTTTCTTCCATATTGTCCAAATCTTTTCACTATTCAACTTACTTTTCCTCTGTATTTTCCATATCTTTTCACTATTCAACTTGGGTTTCTTCCATATCTTTTCACAATTGCACTTACTTTTCTTCCATAATTTCCATATCTTATCACTATTCAACTTACTTTCCTTCCATTTTTTCCATATCATTTCACATTTCAACTTATTTTTCTTCCATATTTTCCATATCATTTCACAATTTTCATCTGTCTTTTCCAAATCTTTCACTATTCAACTTACTTTTCTTCTGTATTTTCCGTATCTTTTCACTATTCAACTTGGACTTCTTCCATATTTATCATATCTTTTCACTATTCAACCTACTTTTCTTCCATATTTTTCATATCTTTTCACAATTCAACTTTCTTCTATATTGTCCATATCTTTTCAACTTACTTTTCTTCCATATTTTCCATATCATTTCACAATTTTCTTCTGTAATTTCCATATCATTTCACTATTTAACTTACTTTTCTTCCGTATTTTTAATATCTTTTCACTATTCAACTCACGTTTCTTCCATATTTTCTATCTCTTGTCACTATTCAACTTGCCTTTCTTCCATATTGTCCAAATCTTTTCACTATTCAACTTACTTTTCTTCCATTATTTCCATATCTTTTCACTATTCAACTTACTTTTCTTCTGTATTTTCTACATGCTAATTTTCCTCACCCATACTTTAAATCATAATGCCCATTTGGGTCACTATAAAATTATATTAATTATTTTCTTAATTATGTTATCTTATTTTAATACCTAAATATTATATTTTATACATGTATCTGTAATTTTGTCATGCTAACTTTCTTCATCCATGCATTAAATCATAATGCCCATTTTGGTCAATAAAATCGTTTCACTATTGCACTTGCCTTTCTTCGATATTGTCCATATCTTATCACTATTCGACTTGCCTTTCTTCCATATTTTCCATATCTTTTCACATTTCAGCTTACTTTTCTTCCATATTTTCCATATCATTTCACAATTTTCTTCTGTATTTTCCAAATCTTTTCACTATTCAACTTACTTTTCTTCTGTATTTTCCAAATCTTTTCACTATTCAACTCACGTTTCTTCCATAACTGTCATATCTTTTCACTATTCAACTTGCCTTTCTTCCATATTGTTCAATTTTTTTCACTATTCAACTTACTTTTCTTCCTTAATTTCTCCATATCTTTTCACTATTCAACTTAATTACTTTTCTTCCATAATTTCCATATCTTATCACTATTCAACTTCGCTTTCTTCCATATTTTTCATATCTTTTCACTATTACACTTGCCTTTCTTCGATATTGTCCATATCTTATCACTATTCGACTTGCCTTTCTTCCATATTTTCCATATCATTTCACAATTTTCTTCTATATTTTCCAAATCTTTTCACTATTCAACTCACGTTTCTTCCATAACTTTCATATCTTTCCACTATTCAACTTGCCTTTCTTCCATATTTTCAAAATCTTATCACTATTCAACTTACTTTTCTTCCATAATTTCTCCATATCTTTTCACTATTCAACTTACTTTTCTTCCATAATTTCCATATCTTATCACTATTCAACTTGGGTTTCTTCCATATTTTTCATATCTTTTCACTATTACACTTGCCTTTCTTCGATATTGTCCATATCTTATCACTATTCGACTTGCCTTTCTTCTATATTTTCCATATCATTTCACAATTTTCTTCTATATTTTCCAAATCGTTTCACTATTCAACTTAGGTTTCTTCCATAATTTCCATATCTTTTCACTATTCAACTTACTTTTCTTCTGTATTTTCTACATGCTAATTTTCCTCACCCATACTTTAAATCATAATGCCCATTTGTGTCACTATAAAATTATATTCCTAATTATTCTATCTTATTTTAACACCTAAATATTATATTTTATAGATGTATCTGTAATTTTGTCATGCTAACTTTCTTCATCCATGCATTAAATCATAATGCCCATTTTGGGTCAATAAAATCGTTTCACTATTACACTTGCCTTTCTTCGATATTGTCCATATCTTATCACTATTCGACTTGCCTTTCTTCCATATTTTCCATATCATTTCACATTTCAACTTACTTTTCTTCCATATTTTCCATATCATTTCACAATTTTCTTCTGTATTTTCCAAATCTTTTCACTATTCAACTTGGGTTTCTTCCATAATTTCCATATCTTTTCACTAATCAACTTACTTTTCTTCTGTATTTTCCAAATCTTTTCCCTATTCAACTCATGTTTCCTCCATAACTTTCATATCTTTTCACTATTCAACTTGCCTTTCTTCCATATTGTCCAAATCTTTTCACTATTCAACTTACTTTTCCTCTGTATTTTCCATATCTTTTCACTATTCAACTTGGGTTTCTTCCATATCTTTTCACAATTGCACTTACTTTTCTTCCATAATTTCCATATCTTATCACTATTCAACTTACTTTCCTTCCATTTTTTCCATATCATTTCACATTTCAACTTATTTTTCTTCCATATTTTCCATATCATTTCACAATTTTCATCTGTCTTTTCCAAATCTTTCACTATTCAACTTACTTTTCTTCTGTATTTTCCGTATCTTTTCACTATTCAACTTGGACTTCTTCCATATTTATCATATCTTTTCACTATTCAACCTACTTTTCTTCCATATTTTTCATATCTTTTCACAATTCAACTTTCTTCTATATTGTCCATATCTTTTCAACTTACTTTTCTTCCATATTTTCCATATCATTTCACAATTTTCTTCTGTAATTTCCATATCATTTCACTATTTAACTTACTTTTCTTCCGTATTTTTAATATCTTTTCACTATTCAACTCACGTTTCTTCCATATTTTCTATCTCTTGTCACTATTCAACTTGCCTTTCTTCCATATTGTCCAAATCTTTTCACTATTCAACTTACTTTTCTTCCATTATTTCCATATCTTTTCACTATTCAACTTCTTTTCTTCTGTATTTTCTACATGCTAATTTTCCTCACCCATACTTTAAATCATAATGCCCATTTGGGTCACTATAAAATTATATTAATTATTTTCTTAATTATGTTATCTTATTTTAATACCTAAATATTATATTTTATACATGTATCTGTAATTTTGTCATGCTAACTTTCTTCATCCATGCATTAAATCATAATGCCCATTTTGGTCAATAAAATCGTTTCACTATTGCACTTGCCTTTCTTCGATATTGTCCATATCTTATCACTATTCGACTTGCCTTTCTTCCATATTTTCCATATCTTTTCACATTTCAGCTTACTTTTCTTCCATATTTTCCATATCATTTCACAATTTTCTTCTGTATTTTCCAAATCTTTTCACTATTCAACTTACTTTTCTTCTGTATTTTCCAAATCTTTTCACTATTCAACTCACGTTTCTTCCATAACTGTCATATCTTTTCACTATTCAACTTGCCTTTCTTCCATATTGTTCAATTTTTTTCACTATTCAACTTACTTTTCTTCCTTAATTTCTCCATATCTTTTCACTATTCAACTTAATTACTTTTCTTCCATAATTTCCATATCTTATCACTATTCAACTTCGCTTTCTTCCATATTTTTCATATCTTTTCACTATTACACTTGCTTTTCTTCTGTATTTTCCATATCTTTTCACTATTCAACTTGGGTTTCTTCCATATTTTTCATATCTTTTCACTATTCAACTTACTTTTCTTCTGTATTTTCCATATCTTTTCACTATTCAACTTGGGTTTCTTCCATATTTTTCATATCTTTTCACTATTCAACTTACTTTTCTTCCATAATTTCCATATCAAATCACAATTTTCATCTGTCTTTTCCAAATCTGTTCACTATTCAACTTACTTTTCTTCCATATTTTTCATATCTTTTCACTATTCAACTTAATTACTTTTCTTCCATAATTTCCATATCTTATCACTAATCAACTTCGGTTTCTTACATATTTTTCATATCTTTTCACTATTACACTTGCTTTTCTTCTGTATTTTCCATATCTTTTCACTATTCAACTTGGGTTTCTTCCATATTTTTCATATGTTATCTCTATTCAACTTACTTTTCCTCCATATTTTCCATATCATTTCACATTTCAGCTTACCTTTCTTCCATGTTTTCCATATCAAATCACAATTTTCATCTGTCTTTTCCAAATCTGTTCACTATTCAACTTACTTTTCTTCCATATTTTTCATATCTTTTCACTATTCAACCTACTTTTCTTCTTTGCTGCTGCTGCTGCTGCTTACATGTAGAATTTTGTTGACAAAAACGGATTGAAAGTATCCAACCAATCAAATGGAAGTATTTTTAACAAATGAGATGATAGAATTCGGTATCCATCAACCAATCAGAAGCCAGGAAAAAGAACCAATCAGAAAGCAGGATACAAAAAGAAACAACTAATCGACTCCATCTACCTTTTTCTTGTCTGAAAAGATAAGTTCCCACAGACCAAAACTATACCTACTTTAAAGTTGGTGGATATCTGTAAAGGTATCGGAAACAATCCACTGTACATTCAGTTCTTACACTTGTATGGTTATTGGAATGCACGTTACAGGAAACAGATGCTCGTGACGTCACTCGTATCATGAGTGACGTATAAATATTTGGGAGCATTCAATAAAATTGTCCACTTTATATTGTACCACGACTTTTTGCCAAATAATAATTATTAATATAATTAATAAATATGGTTTTATATTAAGAAAATATATATTCAAAGAGTAAGTGTTTCAAAAATAAAATGATTTTCTTATTCCCTTCCCCAATTTATTATTTTAATAACTGATCCAACAGGAAGTTACCAATAGTTAAGCCCCCATTTTCGCGGGAAAATATATTTAATAGAACGATCCAGATATCGACACAGAGCCTATTACTAGTTTTTTGGGGGATTTTTTTTGGAGACTTATTCGGAAAGTTTATTACTAACAAAATAATTAGTATCACATAACCAGACTTTATGTTTTGCAATATTTTCCTACACTTTCGAAGTAAGTGGAGCAAAGTGACCAGGTGGTCAGACCTAGGACCAGTAGAGGGCAGTGTTCTTACACACCAATGGGAAAGCACTGTGTAAAGCCATCTAATTAAAACTTGTAAACACAGATTTGTCCTTGACACAAATTTTACATGTGACAATTGGGTTACAGAATATTTTGGAAGGATGTCGGAGGGCAGTGCAACTAAATATGTCGCTGTTCTTGGTGGGGGACTGGTAAGAATAAAATGAGATAATTAAGAAATAATAATTAATGTAATTTTATTGACCCAAAATGGGCATTATGAATTAATGCATGGATGAAGAAAGTTAGCATGACTAAATTACAGATGCATGTATAAAATATAATATTTAGATGTTAAAATAAGATAACATAATTAAGAAAATAATTAATATAATTTTATAGTGACCCAAATGGGCATGATGATTTAAAGTATGGGTGAGGAAAATTAGCATTTCTGACATGACAAAATTACAGATGTAATATTATGTGCTATATAAATGTTCCTTTATGACTTTAACTATGAACACGCATGCAGATTAAATGGTGTAATAAGGACATTAGAAATTATAAAGGTCACAGCTTTCGCATTGGGTCAGCTTCACATGCATCGTCTACAGGGGTATCAGATGAGCATATTCAACTTATGGGTAGGTGGAATTCGAATGCATTTAAGAAATACATTCGGATTGAGATGTTTAAACTTTAAACTGTGTTATTACCACGAGGACATGGGCCTTTGGTAAGTAACATTTTTCTTATTGATAATTTTTCATGAGACAGTATGGACAGGGTAATTTTTGGGTGGTTACAGGAATTTCCAAATGTTGAATAGGGTACTGTTAAATTAAACTGAAAATTGTGATAATTACCACGAGAACAGGGACCTTTGGTAATTCCAAATAACATTTTGTTTGCAGCGTTGATTTAGCCATTTAAATTTTTGTTATTTTTATTCTGGGTCAGAGTTTAGCTAGCCACTGTGTCGTATAGTTAATAAGATATACATATCTTTCTCAGTATTTTAGTTTTGATTTTTATTGGATGATGTTTTTCACAAGAACATGTTTACAATTCATTAATAATTTAGTGGTATTTCTAGCCGTTGTGTCATATAGTCTTAAGACATATACAAAAATGTAGCTGTCTTTAAACAGGGAACTCTAGTTTACGTGTTAGATATGTTCTTTTTACTCACGAGGACAGGGGCCTTTGAGCGTAAACATATTGGTTTTATATTGTGTATTTTTAAACTTTTAATGTCTAGTCTAGTTATGAGATTAACTTAATATAGTTATATTCTATTATTATTTATGCTGTTTTAATTTTTATTACTATTATTATTATTTTTCCATTTGCTGGTTTGTGGGTGTGTACACAGGCTATGATGGGGGGTATTGTTCTACAATACTTTGGCGTATATATGTTTTCCCCCATCTTTGAGGGACAATTTTTGTAATACAAAATTTGTGTATGATTTTGTGGTATTATCTTTTGAGTGTCATTTAATGTATCAATGACAATTTCTTCCAATATATGAATTTTGTGACTACGTCATTTAATGAATAAATGACAATTTTCATTCAATGTGTGTTTATTATGTTTTTGCCCTCAAACAGAGCTAGCCTGCGTAGACAAAAATGTTCCTTTATGATTTTAACTATGAACACACATGCAGATTTTGACAATGTACAGCAGATGAAATATGTCATTGGATCAGGCAAATTATATATTTGAAATAATATGCCAATTTGTTTCAATGTGCTTTATATCAATTTTATTATACCTATACATATATTAATAAGGGTGTCGTAGCTATAATCCGACAGTCCGACAGTCCGATAGTCCGACAGTCCGATAGTCCGACAAATGCTTTGAACTGATGAAAGTTTTGAAAAATAATTTGACCAAAGATGATATATTCGTAATTTCTATACGCCCGTCAAAATACGGGCTTATTATGGCATACCGCTGTTCGTCCGTCCATCCACGCCTCGTACGATAACATCTCTCACTTGTTTCCCCTTTTACTGATAGGTCACGTCGTGACATACATTGTATTGATAAAAGGGGGAGCAAGTGAGAGGTATGATTTTAGTCAGTTTGGAAAACGCCAGTTTTCTTATGGTATTTACAATTAATTGGTTTAAAAAATGCAGCATATTAATTACTGTTCTCACGCTGAGCAACTGACCTTCAATTGGCACGGTGGGGGTGGGGGGGGGGGGGGCGTATCATGGCACATTTGTTTATTTTGTCATATTCCGATGCTGTTTCTTTCCGTGATATAAGGGGTCACTTAGGGACAATTCCTTCAATCGTAACTTGTTATATATATGCGCATGTCGTAGAAGGCGACTATAGCAGGGTCACCCGTCGGAATCCCGGGAAATAAACATAGGACCAACTTGTCGTCGGAAGAGGCAGAAAAACATGTTCTCGTGTTAAGTCGTTGCCCATGTTGACCCATCCCAGAGTCCACACTTTCTTATTTGTTGTACACATTATTGTATCCAGCTCTATTGATGTGTCGACATTGCTTTTTAACATAAATATTCCACGATAAAGGACGGGGGACACTGGTACGCTCTTCTTTTTGTCTTTTCCTTTTTTTTGCATTCATTTATTTTATCTTTCTTTTCAATAGTGACTTTTCTTGGCTGGACTCGTCTACACGCTACTTGAATAAAGCCTGAAGTAGTCGCTACTAAAAAATATACGGGATACTCAGTTACACTACCGGTTCATCACGACTGGATCCTGGTTTTTATGGAGTCCGTGATGTTCATATATGTGTTTTTTTGAGTTCTTGTGTGTCCCTGCCAATTGTTTGTCCGTCTATGATATCGTGTTTCCGATGTTCTGGACCTTTCTTTGGTGAATAAACGGTTCGGTTTCTGGCCCCATATTACACATGTTATAGTGTTAACTTTCAAAGAAATAAAGCATTTGTCGAACTATCGGACTGTCGGACTATCGGACCGTCGGACTATCGGACTGTCGGACTGTCGGATTATAGGTCGGACCCCATTAATCAGGTAGTTATTTTCACATTTTCTGATAAGATTTATTCTCAAGTAATAAAATAAAAAACAAAATAGTCTGAACAGTTCTAAAATAAAATAGAAAAATCGTAGAAAAAGCAAAAACTACACACCGATCACACATATACATGACCGCTCCAGTGCCTGAAATGAGGGCTAGCCATTGGCTGGCCCGAAAAAAAAATTTGGGGCCAGTAAAAAATTAGAGTCACTGGTCCAAATGGCATAATGGTGGCCCAATCATTTTGTGACATTTTTTTTTGGAAAAAAAGACATCAGATATCAATATATAAACAGTTCAGATTAATTAATTTTTATTAATAACATTAAAATTAATTCTTTCACTAGTCTCACGAGGGGGGGGAGTTTTCAAGGTAATTTTGGTAGGTACAGGTGTGCAGCTGAAATTGCGAAAACACCCCAATGCATATATTGCTATCTAATGAAACCTGAATTTACTTGTTATAACCTTTTTGACAACATTAAAGACATCCGGAAAAGAGTAGACTAATGCCACTACAAGGACCGCTCTTGCAATCCCCAGAGTGACATCACTTGCTTCAATCCACTATGAAGAAGTGATTTTAAAGTAAAATAACCTCTCAGTTCGGGGTAACGTCAGTTGGTTATTCATTCCAAACAAGTATATCACCAGTTTGTTGAAATAACAAACGGTGCTGTCATTTTCTGTTATATATTAAACAACTGTTAACTTTTCCTGGTTTTTTTAATTTGTAAACAAAAGTTCTGGTTCCAAAAAAGAAAACCACTCCCAATTGTCATTAAAATGTAGCAGTGTACACATGAACTATGAAAAGTTTAAAAGAAGTGACAGGCCAGATCGTTTCCGTGGTTTGACATTACTGTCAACGATTTTCTCTCCGTTGTTGGGGAAAAGTTTTTCAATGATTACCTAAGGATTGACACAAAAAGGTTTTCGATTTCTGTAAAATGAAATTCGTACATCTTGTATGATGTACATTTTGCAGCAGATTGAATGAATAAATTTCCGAACCGTGGTCGTGGATACCAGATCGCAAACATTATAAGTTGACAGAATTCTCTTTATTGTTCACAACTTTCCACTTCGTCCGTGATTTTTAACAATTTTAATAATTAAATCATAAAGAAACAAAAAAACACGTTTCTTTTCTAATATTTAGTGAATACTTGGGTATTACGTGAAAACGTGTAGGAAACGTGTATTGATTGGGGAGAACAGTAAATTACATTAGCTGTGTATTCATTGGCTACAAAAATGTATTTGGACCAATCGCTGTGCTCGTAACAAACTGTTTTCGACTAGAACAGAAGAGTTATCTACCGTTACAGTTTATGTCGGGTTTCGGAAAAACAACATTTTTTAACGGTCTAATAGGCAATCGCCCAAACATTTTTTGTTGGGCCAGTGACTACCTAATTTGGAGCAGCTTTTGGTCGCCCGAATAAGATATTAGTCGCATTTGGCGACTGGGCGACCGTCCATTTCAGGCACTGGGCCCGCTCACTTTCACTTTCCTTCATTCATATGATTACAATAACCATCAAGATACAGCAAAACCTGTCTACATTGAACATAAAGATATGAAAAATATGGAAGAAACCCAAGTTGAATAGTGATAAGATATGGAAATTATGGAAGAAAAGTAAGTTGAATAGAGAAAAGATTTGGACAATATGGAAGAAAGGCAAGCTGGATAGTGAAAAGATATGGAAGAAACGTGAGTTGAATAGTGAAAAGATATTAAAAATACGGAAGAAAAGTAAGTTGAATAGTGAAATGATATGGAAAATACAGAAGAAAATTGTGAAATGATATGGACAATATGGAAAAAATAGTAAATTGAAAAGTGAAAAGATATGGACAATATGGAAGAAAGGCAAGTTGAATTGTGAAAAGATATGAAAAATATGGAAGAAAAGTAGGTTGAATAGTGAAAAGATATGAAAAATATGGAAGAAACACAAGTAACGCTGCATTTCAAACGCTGGAGTTTGAAAAAATACGGGAAAATTAAATGTTTTTATAACGTCATATCACTGATTTAATCCAGGGGAAGCCCTACGGGGTCACGTTTGATGGCGTCATTTCCGGTGAAAAGACCCCACTAGGGCGGATCTTGCCCAACTTCCGGTTGCGCATGCGCGCACCCTTACAATGGAACCCCTTCGGTCACTTCCGGTTGCCATGTCGATCATGCGCAATGATACATTTTGTACTACTATAGTAAGGAAAAAACGCGGGAACCGGTTGCAGTCACGTGACTTCCGGTGACATCAGTCACGGTCCGGGTCGCTTCCGGTGACATCACTTCCGGTATCACCTCCTGAAATGCGACTTGAACCTTGCTGATATACTACTGGCCCAAATGAAATTACACATAGGGTACACAAAGAATTTGCTATTGGTATAGCTCCTATTTTAACATTAATTTTTAAAATATCTCTTGAATCGGGTGTTGTCCATTCATACTGAAAATCTGCCCATGTTGCTCCTGTTTACAAGAAAGGTCCAAAGTATAATCCAGAAAATGATAGACCCATTTCCTTAACGTGTATTTGTTGTAAACTGTTAAAGCATATTGTAGTTAGTAACATCATGTTACATGTTGATGAACATAACATACTATACCCCCTCCAACATGGCTTTCGCAAATTTTGATCGTGCAAAATCCATGCAACTTGCAGAGTTCCTCGACGACGTGACTCAAAATTTGCATAATAGTAAACAAACTGATGTCCTCATCATGGACTTCTCGAAAGTGTTCGATAAAGTCAGCCATAACCTCTTAATGCACAAACTTAAACATTATGGCATAAGAGGCAATATAAATAACTGTATAGAAAGTTTCCTGTCAGGTCGAACTCAGGCAGTCATTATTGAGGGTGAAAAATCGTCATTCCTCTCTCTTGATTCTGG
This sequence comes from Bathymodiolus brooksi, assembly GCA_963680875.1. Classification (NCBI taxonomy): domain Eukaryota; kingdom Metazoa; phylum Mollusca; class Bivalvia; order Mytilida; family Modiolidae; genus Bathymodiolus; species Bathymodiolus brooksi. Next base: position 65,922,178 of record OY804575.1, read on the forward strand.
GGTAAGTCGTGGTATTAAGTCTGTTTCTCTATTAAATAAACGACATGCCCAATGGACTATGCACTACTATTTGCATATTATACAATTGCATACCTGGTAAGCAGCGATGTCCTAAACCTGCAAAGATACCTAGATAAACTAGCATAGTGGGAACAATTAAAGACGATGGCTTTCCATCCAGATAAATGTAATATGTTATTAACCATCTCACGTAATAAAACAACAGTGAAATTCAACTATTGCCTTCATGGTCATGTCTTCAAATTGGATGACAAAGCAAAATATCTGGGAGTTACCATCAGTTAGGATCTCAAATGGGAAAGCCACGTCAACAACATCTGTGGTAAAGCCAATAAGACTCTTGGCTTCTTTCGTCGCAACTTTAGCACCGGTTCCACCTCCGTTTAAGAAACCACATACAAATCATTAGTCAGACAATCACTAGTGTATGCCTGTTCTGTACGGGATCTCCATCTTAAAACCGACATAAACAAAATAGAAATGGTTCAACGGACGGCTGTGCGATATGCCACCAACAGATAACGAAATACATCTATTGTTGATGACATGATACAACATCGTAAAATGGTGCTTACATAGAGGATCGATACAAAGATGCACGCCTTGTCATGATGTATAAAATTTCCCATGACAAGATGGTAGTCAGTAAAAGTGACAGACTTTCACCGCCTCTGAGGCACTCTAGAAACACACACTCTCAGTCATACCAGGTTCCATTATAGGACCCAACAGAGAAAGGCATCATTTCCCCTCGCACCATTGTAGACTAGAACCGACTATTTCAGACCGCAGTGTTGAGTGACTCGGTCGAATCCTTCGGGGCTGCGATTACTTCAATTAATCTTTAAATTCACCCCGTTTTTTTGTACATATCTATTTTTAAACTTATTTTCTTATTTGTTAATACATTGTATTGTTCTTTTTCTTTACGCAATTCACTTGACATAATATTCAACCTGTTGAAGTAGGTCAATAGTTGGTAAAAGTAGAACTAGAAATATTTGTTTCTCTCCACTCGGACACATTATCTATGATTCCGAGCCATCCAGCATTTGTTCTTTCTCCGTAATGTTGCGTGCTTAACGTAGTTCTCTAAGCAGAAAATACCAACTTTATATATAGTCTTTGGCTTGATCCGACCGGGTGGGACTCGAACCCATGATATACCGTATTCAAAAGCAAGCACGCCATCCATTACACCAACGATGCGGTTTCCAATATTTGACGGAACCGTCAAATGTATTAGACGACATGTTTTGACTGTGAAAATTGTGTCTGAACCTGGTACACAGGTAAAGGTTTAAGCGAATTAGCAGGTGGCTTTGAACCCAAAGAATGATCGGTGTTTAGAGAGGGTAAAAGGATGATCAAGTAAAACGATCAACATTAATTGTTTGCTCTAAATAACGTAACGCTTTCAATTTGACGCTAATGGGATATATAGAAAAAAAAACGAATTTGGCGAATAATGACAAATAATTCGAGTTAATATGACACGAATGGTAATAAAAAATGTGCGTTTGACGCTTGACGGTATTAAAGCAGTAAATTGTATTCCCACCCTATAACAATGAACCGAAATCATTACACAGCTATTAATATCTTCTGTATCCCGTATTCCAGTTTTCCTTTTCCATACGCAAGTCATAGAATATAGACCCCTTGTTACTAAAAATAGCATTTAAAGATACAACTCGCTTGGAAATCACACTTTTTGACAACAGGTGAATAAAAAGTTCGAAGCCCACGAATGACAGAATCGAGAGACAAGTCGCTCTGAAAAGACTCAATATAACGTTTGCATTATTTTCAAAGAAAATAAAGTAGTTTTCAATTTCGAATTGTACATTTTTATCCATTAGAACAGTAGAAATATCAAAAAAGAAAACTATCCGAACTTTGATCTTGTCGTAAATTGGTGAAAGTATATAATAACTTTTTTTTTATTTTGCCTTGATGATCCGAAATTGAAACCTCAGCAAGAACTGGTATTGTTTATTGACCAGAATTCTGTTCTCTCTAAATAAAAAAAAAGTAATATACCACGGTTTTCCGAGTTAAACGGTTAAACAATCGAAGCGTGAGATTATTTAACCGTTTAACTCGGAAAACCGTGTTATAAATGATTTGTAACATGAAGCCATGCAATATCACATCTATGATCGTTGATTATTGCATGGCTCTCTGAGAGTAATAAAACTACAGCCCAGATTTAAAGTGTGCAATATCTCATATCTGCGTGCATTATTTCATAGTTCTTAGCTGTTGCATACATTCTGGTATAACCTATAAAAAGATCAAAGGAAAAGAATGCATCTATGTCACGATATATAAATAAACCATCATTTAAACCCCCCTTTATTTACAGTGTACATTCTAATCTGGGATATTATACAAACAAACCAATGTTGGTAACGGAAAAAGAGATCGGTGTACAATTTAGGACATTTATAATCTGTTTGTCATACGATAAGAAAACATTGGAGTGAAAATGGTGAAGGCAAAACTATGGAAGATGCAAAAAATGTTTGAGGGGGTGCCGAAAGAGGAAGATGTGCAACTTGTAGAAGAGGATTTACCTGCATTAAAGGACGGAGGTAATGTGCTACCTATTATAAACTGGTAACTTAAATCCTTGTTTTAAAGCTGTTCTTGTAATAAATGTAGGAAGGAGGTGGAAATTAGTTTTTTTCTTACTTAAACACCGGTTTGTCTTTATTGAAAGCAAATAGTATGTTCACTTTGCAATTCTTCTGACAAACATGTACTGGTCACAATTTGGTAGATTTTTGTTCTTTTTGTGCGTGTACTGTGTAAAGACAATGTATTTAGACTGTACACTTAGAAATGAATCCTCGTATTTGTCATTAGTTTCAATTAGAGGGACGTCCATAGTAGTAAATGAAATTTGATGAAAAATTACTTTAAGGCTTATTGAATAAATATATTTATTTAGTAAATTCACTATTTTTATTCAAATAAAACTTGAATACTCAGAAAACATCGTTAGTTTAGCGGAAGACACAATTTCCTCCTTAACCAAAGAATACTTTAGGTACTTAATATGAACATGAATTGAAATGACCGTCAAACATGTTTTAGTGACCATTTCTATTAAGTAATAACTTGTAATTATGTCACCTTAATTTTACTTTCCATTTACAATGCATTTAATATTAATTAAAATCGTATTTAATGACCTTTTGTCTTATGTGACCTTACTTCAATGATCTCCGTTGGAAGGTCAAATGAGACTGGTTTGACTTTAGTCAGAATCTTATTAGATATATCTTTATTAAAGAGCTAAATAATCTAGGTAAATTTTTGTATTCTGCTGAAAAGGTTAGAAATTGCTTAACTTAATTGTCATGCTCCGCTATGAATATATTCTTGTATTGATTGTATGTATATATGCCTATAAGCTGTATTGTTTTTGGTAGATAAAGTATTATTATTATCAACCGTGAAAGAAAATTAAATATAGATATAACTGAAATATTATTGAAAGTAGCGTTAAATATCATAACCGCACAAAGCCATGTGATTGGATAAATTATATTTTTAATCAATGTATTAACAACATTATATTATTTTGTCTAAAGTATGTTTTTCAGACATATATTTAAAGGCTGTCAGAATTGATTTTTTTTGTTTATATTAAAAGTTGCCAATATTCGATGTTTTATACTAATAAAATGTTCTGAACAAGAAGCCAGGTTTAAAAAATATGCTATAATATCGTAATTAGTGAAAAGAATTCGAATGTCTGTTGGTAAAATCGCCATTAACACGACCTAATTATAAGTCGGCTGCTTTTCCGAAGTTTGCCGAATACTGATAACTGCTATAAATAACCAGGAAGCATGTTGTATGTAAATTCGTTAGAATTAATATAATTTAAGAAATATATCTATGAAATTGGATCCGGGGTAATCAGTTAATATTTATATAATAATGTGGTCGGGTAATATGTCTCTCAGACCTGGGTAATATTTTGGCATATTACCTGGACAAGACCACATTAATATCATTATTATATTGAGTGTCTAATTGTCCAGGTAATATGCCAAAATATTACAGTACCAAATATCACTACAGAAACTTACACGAAGTATACTATTATTATACTTCGTATAAGTTTCTGTAGTGATATTTGGTACATTATACTTCGTGTAAGTTTACGACAGATAACACACTTGTGAATAATGGATGCCACCTAGCGTTTTGATCCAATATTCCAAAATCCTGCAGACCTGACTACCCCTTCCGTGATATGGCGATCTTGATGATGGTAGTCACTGTGATAATGTCTAACAAAAAGAGTTGCTATGTGGTGGCGTCCTGGCACAATCAAGGGCTTTTTTTTCACGAAGTGTCAAGTCCGAGTTAATACCGTAATACGGCCGCCAACTCGTAAAATGCCATCTTCATTTAAAATGAGGTTGAGGTTATAGCTATTGAACTCCCCTTCAAAGGTTTTCCTTGTCGAATTAGATCGACCTCCATTCCAAATGCTTCAGATTGAACACATTTCAGGACACACTCTTCGGCCTCTTGATAACTTTCGACATCTGTACTAAGGTCGTTTGATTTAGTCCCACGTAAACGGGCAACTCGTTTGAGGAATGCGATAGTTCGCACTAGTCTCATCCAGTCTGAGAATCGTTCTAGACGGTGTGTCCCAATATCACATCTCGGTTCAGATAAGGTGTCGGGTTTTGCGCTTTTAACAGCAGGTCTTAGCTCTTGGTCACCGACTGGCTCTATAAGCTGGCATAGCTCTTTATTTATGTCCTCGTTGTCACAATAGAGAGCTCGTGTAGGTCCAAGGAGCCATTTGCTACTATGTATTTCGTGAGCCTGGAGTGTCCTTGTAGCTGAATCTGCTGGATTACAATCCGTGGGGATATAGTTCCATTGTTTAGGGGTGCTGAACTTCCGGATATGTTCTACTCTATTGCCTACATATACGAAGAATCTCCTTGTCTCGTTACTTATGTAACCAAGAACTACTTTACTGTCAGTGTAAAACTTTACATTGTCTATTTATAAGTCTAGTTGTTCCAGTGCGACGAACTGTGCAACTTCTACAGCTAGAACTACTGCACACAATTCCAAGCGAGGAATGGAATGTTCACTGGGAGGTGCAAGTTTTGCCTTTCCAAGAACGAATCCAAGTTGCTTAGTGCAGATTGTGTCGGTGGTTTGTTGATAAGCCACGGCGGCAATAGATTTTTCTGAGGCGTCGGAGAATGCATGAAGTTCCCTTGTTCGAGTTTTGTTGAGATATGGCACATATGTCCGTGGTATTCTCAACGTTTCTATGTCCTTCAGAGTGTTTTTCCAAATATCCCACTCGGTAGCTAGTTCGTCTGACACGGGCTCGTCCCAATCTACAGTCTAAGACACTAATCTCCTCAATAACAATTTACCTTGCAAAATTACAGGAGCCAAAAATCCTAGCGGATCGTAGATACTGTTGATTGTAGACAGTATTCCTCTTCGTGTGACGGGTTTGTCGTCAGGTGATAGTCGGAACAGAAAGTTGTCACTGTTTAAGTCCCAGTTCAATCCAAGACTGCGCTGTAATGGTTTATCGTCCGATTCTAAGTCGAGATCTATCAGACTTATTGCAAGGTCGTCGGATGGAAAGAATGATATTACATCAGGGTCGTTTGATGCAAATTTGTGTAAACGAAGGTTCCCAAATTCCTTTAAAGCTTCCTGTGTGTCTTTCATGACCTTGATAGCTTCCTCAGACGTGGCACACGAAGTGAGTCCATCGTCGACATAAAAGTCTTTTGCGACGAATTGTGTGATATGACTTCCATATTTCGATTCAGCTTTTTGGCAACCTTGCGAAGTTCCAATGTCGCAATGGCAGGCGACGGGCAGGCGACAGACTATTTATGAAGACGTGAACTCGCATTCGGTATTCGACAAGGTTCTGTTCTGGGTCGTTATTTTTATACCACAAGAATCGAAGGTAGTTGCGATGGTCCTCTTGCACTATGAAGCAATGGAACATATGCTGAATGTGAGCAGTTACAGCGATCATTTCCCTCCGAAAACGTAGAAGTACATCCAGAAGGCTGTTTGACAAGTCTGGTCCGATCAGCAGAACATTGTTTAGGGATATTCCATTAAATTTTGCGGAGGAATTGAACACTCCCCAAATTTGGTCGGGTTTCTTTGGCTGATATACACCGAATAACGGTAAATACCAACATTTCTCATTGTTCTGTAGTGGTGGCGCAACTTCGGCATGAATTTTCCGCATGAATTCAACCATGTGCTCCCTTTTCTTTGGGTTCATCCTAATACTTGAGTCTAAATATTTCGCCGGTTGAACAGCTTGTCCCCTGTTGTTTGGTAAGGGAACGACCATTTAACTTGAAGGGGGGGAGGGGGGGAGGCGAGGCGGTTATGGTTTTTTTCTAAAAAAATATTCGAATTCCCAATGTTGCTGAAAAAAATATTCTGATTTTGGTGGAGGAAAAAAAATAATAATCTGATTCAAGAGTTTTTGTCATATAACCTAATGTTAAATTATGGAGAAAAAATTCGCACTTCGCGCGACAAAAAAAATAAATATTCCAACTCTTGTGTCGTCCGAAAAAAAAATTCTGAACGAAACAAAAAACCATAACCCCCCCCCCCCCCCCCCCCCCCTTCAAGTTAAATGGTCGGTCCCTAATGATTGTCGAGGCGAACGAAACGGTAGGGGAGCTACCCAGTTTCCTGTCGAGTCTCTCTTAAATTCAGAGTTCATCTGTTTTCAGAATTGTTTGTCCTCATGGGACATTCCAGGTTTGTTGTCATTGTTGGTCCTTTCAAAGACATTGAACTCCAGGGTATGTGCTGGCTTGCACGGCACTCCGATTTTGCTCCTTTACTTTAAATTCGTTTTCACAAGGCTGCAGAATCAATGGTCTCCCCCACGGCAAGACATGAGTTATCATGACACTCAAATGAGAAGACTTGTGTTGTCTGTCTAGACATGTTTCTCCAACGATTACCCAGCCGAGTTTTAGCTGGAAGCCCTTGAAGTCCACTTCTCCTGTAGTGTGTACGGAAGCTTAGCCACGATTGGTCGGATTCCAGAAGAAGAATCAAAATATCCCAGGAGACATTGGAATTTCTTATCTTCTTTGTAAGATTCAATCTCAGACAGAATGTATTGCAGCTCGTAAAGACGTTTAGTGTCCTTGTTTGACATCTTTGGGAAGTTTGCCAATTTTGTCTTTAAAGATGCATCCACCATTTCAGGTGAACCGTATACGTAGCGCTCATCCAGGCGTTCCCATAGACGTTGTAGCCCTCGCTTAGGGTTTCCTGCGTTCGATGAACGGATGCTGACCGCATGAGACGAGGACTCAGTCCCCAGTCATTTCACTAGAAGGTCGATCTGTTCAGCGTCCGAAACCTGCAGGTCCTCCATGATGCCTTTGAAACTGGCTTTCCATGCATGGCCACGACTCGTCCCTGTCGTTAAAAGTGGTTAGACGAGAGAAGAGTAAATCCTTACGCAACGGAAACTTAAGTCATTTCAGACATCTGATTGCTGTCCATACGATTGTCAGATCTCTTAAATGTTGAGCTTGGAAAATGATCGACGGAGGGCACAAAGATGGGTGCGTTGCTATCCAGACGAGGTATCACTGGTGGCTCAGCAAGCTTGTGAACAGGTTGTGAAAACATTGATGTCTGGACTGGCGCTCCATAGTTTGATGGAAAGTATGGTGGACCATACGGATATGTCGAGTTCTATTTGGAGAAGAAAACCTGCAGAGCTACCAGACCTATTTGGAGAAGAGCACCTGCAGAGCTACCAGACCTATTTGGAGAGGAAAACCTGGAGAGCTACTAGACCTATTTGGAGAGGAAAACCTGGAGAGCTACTAGACCTATTTGGAGAGGAAAACCTGGAGAGCTACTAGACCTATTTGGAGAGGAAAACCTGGAGAGCTACTAGACCTATTTGGAGAGGAAAACCTGGAGAGCTACTAGACCTATTTGGAGAGGAAAACCTGGAGAGCTACTAGACCTATTTGGAGAGGAAATCCTGGAGAGCTAACAGACCTATTTAGAGAGGAAAACCTCAAGAGCTAACAGACCATTTGGAGAGGAAAACCTGCAGAGCTATCAGACCATTTGGAGAGGAAAATCTGCAGAGCTACCAGACTTATTTGGAGATGAAAACCTGGAGAACTATAACAAACTGAGGAGAGAAAACTCAGGCCATAGGTTGGTGTATATAAACTGTAGCATCTGAGGTGGGTATCAGGAAATCACTAGCGTTAGCATTGTTATTATACAGCATAATTCCATGCACCATGAATGGTTATACAACAATATTTAGATGAAAATACTTTATTCCAAATGAACAAAAAATAAAAAAACATATATATTTACACAAGTGTTAAAGTGTATACAATTACTGGGATTAAATTTGGAGCAACATTATTTCATCATTTTGTTCCCTTCAAAATCTGTATAGTGATATGTGGATGATCGGAATGTTGTTTGATTTCCTAGAATATGCAACAGGTGGACATTGATTTTTCAATTAACTCCTAGGAATTCAGATTGCAGAGTTACTTTTTCCATTTGGACTGATTAAAGAGATAAATAGATATTATTACTTAAGACAAATTGTCTACAGATTTAGATTATTGATTGAAAAGATAATAACAGTTTTAAAAGGCAATGAAAGTTGTTGACTAACATTTGTAACTACATTTAGTCCAAAAAAATGCAAACTGCCAAAAAAAAATGTTATCTAATTTTCAAGCATTTTACACTTTCCTTTTAATTGATTGGTTAAAACAATCCATATTAGAATGAGAATAATCACATTAAAAAAAAATCTACCAAATTTGTTCCGACTGAGAAATGAAATCTATAATACAACTAACTAATTTGAGCACACCAGTTCCCCTGTACAAAAACTAAATCAATAACAAATTTACACACACTCGTTCCCCTATACAAAAACTAAAACATTTATTTATCATCATGATACATTAAATGTAAACATTTTCTTTTAAATTGCAATGGTGTAATTTTTAATTTCTGGTTCCCCTTTAAAAACAATTTTACAAAATTCCCCTTATATTTAAGGCTTTTTTTATATAAGTGTAAACAAAAGCATTTCAGCATAACTTTTGTTCCACTATTGTGTCTTGCCTTTCTTTTCTGTATCTTTGAGGGGCATTACCGTTACAGTACACGGTACCAGCCTCAAAATTGAATTGACCTGTATTTTTCATTAAAAATTTGACCCTGTGACCTTGAAAATCAATAGGGTTCCAGACTCTCGTAAGGACTAAGAATGTACCAAGTTTGGTCACAATCCATTGAAGGATGTTGATTCTAGTGTTCACAAGGATGTTACACGGTAAAAATTTGACCCGGTGACATTGACCTTTGACCTGGAAAATCAATAGGGTTCCAGATTCTCCTAAGTACTAAGTATGTACCAAGTTTGGTCAAAATCCATTGAAGGATGTTGATTCTAGAGTGTTCACAAGGATGTTACACGGTAAAAAATTACCCAGTGACCTTGACCTTTGACCTTGAAAATCAATGGGGTTCCAGACTCTCCTAAGGACTAAGTATGTACCAAGTTTAGTCAAAATCCATTGAAGGATGTTGATTCTAGAGTGTTCACAAGGATGTTATGCGGTAAAAATTTGACCCTGTGACCTTGACCTTTGACCTTGAAAATCAATAGGTTTCCAGATTCTCTTAAGGACTAAATATGTACCAAGTTTGGTCAAAATCCATTGAAGGATGTTGATCCCAGAGTGTTCACAAGGATTGTGACGGACGGACGGAAGGACGGTAGCGTTACTATATCCCCTCGCAACTTCGCTGGCGAGGGGATAATAAATTGTATCAAAGGAATCAATGTTATTTTCTAGAAAACAATCATTTTTAAAAATTTTCCATATTTTCAATAGGAATAACTCAGCAATGGTACATCAAAAGCAGATCCAGGGAAGGGGCCCAGGCCCCCCTTTTTTGAGCTAAGTTATAGATTGGTAAAAACATATGTTTTAACAGAATATTTCTAATTTCATTCTTGTCATTTTTCTTTTTACCATGTTTTGTTATTTTCACTTTGAATTATGCCTCAGTATCATTTGATTTTTGCTAAAGCATTGTTTTGGAATCCGATTTTTTTCAACAACAAAAAACGAAAAAACAGCCCCCTCCCCCCTTCTGGAAATGTCTGGATCCTCCTCTGTACATGGCATCATTGTCAAAATTTCATATGACTTGTATATGATTGTCATAATTTATCAACATAAAAAAAATAACGATTTGTATAAAATAATGTTATAAAAAGTAACATCTGGAACACAGGTGCACGTGTCATGGATTGAATCCCTACCCCTCTTTTACATACTTTATGTTTACATATGTATTTTTAATAATATATCTTTATTATATCATCTCTTTTTTCTTTATTTATCGAAGACATGTAATAATAAAGACATTTTATTTAAAATAATTATGTAAACAGACAGCTAAAAAAAAAGGTAAATTTCGTGTCAAGTCCCTGTGATCTGGAATCCAATTTTGTTTTTTTACATTTTGCACATTTTCAAGGCACATACATAACTCAATAATTGTGGGGGAAAAAAACATCATCGTAAAAATCGAAATTGACTTCAGTTTGGTTGTTATTAGTAATCGCATAAAGGAACAATTATTTGTATCAAATAAAACTAAGGGGCTTAACTCCAACAGTAAAAGGTATAATGGTTAAAATGGAACATATTTAATGGATATTAGAAATTACATAAATTAATAATGATTTATGTCAAATGAAACCAAGTTGTCATTAGGATACCAATTTAAAAAAAATTAATATTGCAGATTTACAAGGGGCATAACTCCATCATGGTCAACATGAAACTAAACTTGTATTTTGTTATTATATGTACTATACACAGAAGATGTATATCAAATGTAGTTCTAGATATCAAATGGAAACCATTTGTTTTGGATGGATGAAGGTAGACTTCACACTCCCAGAATTATTTTTTTCAGAAATATATTCATTTATATGAATACACCCCTTTAAACACCTTTGGGCCTCTTGTTTCTTTTGTGTACTTCTGATCAACAAAAAATCATAAACTTTATAGAGGACCATCCAATGAACATTCCTACTAAGTTTGGTTCCAATTGGCCCAGTGGTTTCAGAGAAGAAGATACAAATGTAAAATGTTACGGACAACAGACCCCAAGTGATAGCAATATCTCACATGACCCTTTGGGTCAGGTGAGCTAATAAAACCAGATCATTACAAAAATTATTATTAAAAATAAATTGTCATGACATTCTTGTGGGTTGAAGTATGACCAAGTAAGAGTTCCTGTTGCCATGACACCCCCACCCCCCAAATTTTTTTCACAACCCTATATTTCAAGAAAGTGTCATCATCACCTAATTATAAGCACAACTCAATGTCTTGCAAAATTTCCTCTTCCATGAAAAAAATTAGAGAATTACCATGACTTGACATTCTGCTAAAAATGATGTCACAATTGGGTTGCAAAGGTGCGTGGATTAAACAATTATACTATAATTACCTGTAATCAACAAGTTCAATTATCAGTTTGTCTCACCTGGTTATTCATGCACAGTTTGGGGTTCAATCAAGTTTCTGAGAAAATTAAACTTTCTATATATATTCCCACATAATCAGATGATAGTGGCCATCTTGAATATCTGATCCACAAAAAATATGCTTCAAAAAAATTAAAACTTTGTAGTAACTATCCAATGATTATTCATGTAAAATTTAGGTTCAATCAATTGTCAATTTATAAGGAAAATTCTTACCATGGAGCAATTCCATAGTATCACAGCAATAAAAGTAATCATTGATTAAAAAAAAAACCTTCATTTTCGGGCTATTTTTACACATTTCATTTCAAAATATTTTGCTAAGAAAAAAAAGAAATCTGCAGATCACAGGAAAACTTTCCAATCTGTGTATTACTAGTGATAATGTTCGTCAAGACCTTCAAACTCACATATTTGTTTTTATCAGTAACATCATTATGTGTTTGATGTCACACTAACATAATTTTCAGTTTCAGAGACAATTTGTTAATACTGACAAGATCACTCTGTGAGATCAAAGAAAAAATAATGAAATTACCAATAAAAAGATTTATTAGTTAAAGCAATACAATATTTGGGTAATATTATTCTTGTAAAAATTCTATCTCAAGCAAAAGCGGGGGATAAAATGCATGAAAAGAATGTGACCATGTTAAAACGTTATACAAACTATGGCTTACATGAATTATATCGATTCTAGTAGGGAAAATCCAAGTTATTTTTTTAAATTGAAGTCAGTAATGGAAATCATACCTTCATGTTTACAGTTGTTTTTCTTATGGATACTTGATGGTGATACAATTTAAAAAAAAAACCATTACGAACAGTTTTATGTTTGTATGCACCACGGTCCTGTATGAATACATTAATTCACTCAGCAATGATACTTGTAATTTGTTCATCAATACGCATGCACGAATTAAAATATATCGGGAGTTTTATCACAGTATTATTTATATAGCCAATGAAGGACGTCATGTTAGAATCACTTTTTATTCAATCTAGAAAATTGACATTCTATAGGCATCTACAGTGAAACCTGTTGAAACTGAACCTTGAATAAACAGGAATCCTAACTTTAAATTAAGTCCCAATATTTGAAATCTTTAACTAAATAAACTGAACACCTGTCTATTCCAAATGCATAGGATGGTCACACGGAGGTATGGTTTAAGACAGGTTTCAAATGCATAAGATGGTCACACGGAGGTATGGTTTAAGACAGGTTTCAAATGCATAAGATGGTCACACGGAGGTATGGTTTAAGACATGTTTCACTGTATTATATAATAAAGTATAACAGTCAGAAAAATGTCATGGCTTATTTTGTAAACGACCAATCACATCTCACCTCAAATCATTAAACATATAAAAAAAGAAAAGAAAAGAGAATAACACTTGTAATGTGTGATAGTACAGTATTCCCTCTTATAAGGTCACTTCGACCAAAGGTCATCCCGCTTATCAGGCCAGATTTCAGAAAGTAAAATACATTTTGTACTACTAAATTACCCTCTATAAAGCCTACTCCTCTTATCAGGCCAGATTTAAGATGCACTCAGATAGTAAAATACTACTAAATCATCCCCCTCTATAAAGGCTACTCCTCTTATCAGGCCAGATTTAAGATGCACTCAGATAGTAAAATACTACTAAATCATCCCCCTCTATAAAGGCTACCCCTCTTATCAGCCAGAATTAAGATGCACTCAGATAGTAAAATATTACTAAATTATCCCCCTCTATAAAGGCTACCCCTCTTATCAGGCCAGATTTAAGATGCACTCAGATAGTAAAATACTACTAAATCATCCCCCTCTATAAAGGCTACCCCTCTTATCAGCCAGAATTAAGATGCACTCAGATAGTAAAATATTACTAAATTATCCCCCTCTATAAAGGCTACCCCTCTTATCAGGCCAGATTTAAGATGCACTCAGATAGTAAAATACTACTAAATCATCCCCCTCTATAAAGGCTACCCCTCTTATCAGCCAGAATTAAGATGCACTCAGATAGTAAAATATTACTAAATTATCCCCCTCTATAAAGGCTACCCCTCTTATCAGGCCAGATTTAAGATGCACTCAGATAGTAAAATACTACTAAATCATCCCCCTCTATAAAGGCTACTCCTCTTATCAGGCCAGATTTAAGATGCACTCAGATAGTAAAATATTACTAAATCATCCCCCTCTATAAAGGCTACCCCTCTTATCAGGCCAGATTTAAGATGCACTCAGATAGTAAAATATTACTAAATCATCCCCCTCTATAAAGGCTACCCCTCTTATCAGGCCAGATTTAAGATGCACTCAGATAGTAAAATACTACTAAATCATCCCCCTCTATAAAGGCTACCCCTCTTATCAGGCCAGATTTAAGATGCACTCAGATAGTAAAATACTACTAAATCATCCCCCTCTATAAAGGCTACCCCTCTTATCAGCCAGAATTAAGATGCACTCAGATAGTAAAATATTACTAAATTATCCCCCTCTATAAAGGCTACCCCTCTTATCAGGCCAGATTTAAGATGCACTCAGATAGTAAAATACTACTAAATCATCCCCCTCTATAAAGGCTACCCCTCTTATCAGCCAGAATTAAGATGCACTCAGATAGTAAAATACTACTAAATCATCCCCCTCTATAAAGGCTACCCCTCTTATCAGGCCAGATTTAAGATGCACTCAGATAGTAAAATACTACTAAATCATCCCCCTCTATAAAGGCTACCCCTCTTATCAGGCCAGATTTAAGATGCACTCAGATAGTAAAATACTACTAAATCATCCCCCTCTATAAAGGCTACCCCTCTTATCAGCCAGAATTAAGATGCACTCAGATAGTAAAATATTACTAAATCATCCCCCTCTATAAAGGCTACCCCTCTTATCAGGCCAGATTTAAGATGCACTCAGATAGTAAAATACTACTAAATCATCCCCCTCTATAAAGGCTACCCCTCTTATCAGGCCAGATTTAAGATGCACTCAGATAGTAAAATACTACTAAATCATCCCCCTCTATAAAGGCTACCCCTCTTATCAGCCAGAATTAAGATGCACTCAGATAGTAAATTATTACTAAATCATCCCCCTCTATAAAGGCTACCCCTCTTATCAGGCCAGATTTAAGATGCACTCAGATAGTAAAATACTACTAAATCATCCCCCTCTATAAAGGCTACCCCTCTTATCAGGCCAGATTTAAGATGCACTCAGATAGTAAAATACTACTAAATCATCCCCCTCTATAAAGGCTACCCCTCTTATCAGGCCAGATTTAAGATGCAGTCAGATAGTAAAATACTACTAAATCATCCCCCTCTATAAAGGCTACCCCTCTTATCAGGCCAGATTTAAGATGCACTCAGATAGTAAAATACTACTAAATCATCCCCCTCTATAAAGGCTACCCCTCTTATCAGGCCAGATTTAAGATGCACTCAGATAGTAAAATATTACTAAATCATCCCCCTCTATAAAGGCTACCCCTCTTATCAGGCCAGATTTAAGATGCACTCAGATAGTAAAATATTACTAAATCATCCCCCTCTATAAAGGCTACCCCTCTTATCAGGCCAGAATTAAGATGCACTCAGATAGTAAAATACTACTAAATCATCCCCCTCTATAAAGGCTACCCCTCTTATCAGGCCAGAATTAAGATGCACTCAGATAGTAAAATACTACTAAATCATCCCCCTCTATAAAGGCTACCCCTCTTATCAGGCCAGATTTAAGATGCACTCAGATAGTAAAATACTACTAAATCATCCCCCTCTATAAAGCCTACTCCTCTTATCAGGCCAGATTTAAGATGCAGTCAGATAGTACAATACTACTAAATCATCCCCCTCTATAAAGGCTACCCCTCTTATCAGGCCAGATTTAAGATGCACTCAGATAGTAAAATACTACTAAATCATCCCCCTCTATAAAGCCTACTCCTCTTATCAGGCCAGATTTAAGATGCAGTCAGATAGTACAATACTACTAAATCATCCCCCTCTATAAAGGCTACCCCTCTTATCAGGCCAGATTTAAGATGCAGTCAGATAGTACAATACTACTAAATCATCCCCCTCTATAAAGGCTACTCCTCTTATCAGGCCAGATTTAAGATGCAGTCAGATAGTAAAATACTACTAAATCATCCCCCTCTATAAAGGCTACCCCTCTTATCAGGCCAGATTTAAGATGCAGTCAGATAGTACAATACTACTAAATCATCCCCCTCTATAAAGGCTACCCCTCTTATCAGGCCAGATTTAAGATGCACTCAGATAGTAAAATATTACTAAATCATCCCCCTCTATAAAGGCTACCCCTCTTATCAGGCCAGATCTAAGATGCACTCAGATAGTAAAATATTACTAAATCATCCCCCTCTATAAAGGCTACCCCTCTTATCAGGCCAGATTTAAGATGCACTCAGATAGTAAAATATTACTAAATCATCCCCCTCTATAAAGCCTACCCCTCTTATCAGGCCAGATTTAAGATGCACTCAGAAAGTAAAATATTACTAAATTATCCCCCTCTATAAAGGCTACCCCTCTTATCAGGCCAGATTTAAGATGCACTCAGATAGTAAAATACTACTAAATCATCCCCCTCTATAAAGGCTACCCCTCTTATCAGGCCAGATTTAAGATGCAGTCAGATAGTAAAATACTACTAAATCATCCCCCTCTATAAAGCCTACCCCTCTTATCAGCCAGAATTAAGATGCACTCAGATAGTAAAATATTACTAAATCATCCCCCTCTATAAAGGCTACCCCTCTTATCAGGCCAGATTTAAGATGCAGTCAGATAGTAAAATACTACTAAATTATCCCCCTCTATAAAGGCTACCCCTCTTATCAGACCAGATTTAAGATGCACTCAGATAGTAAAATACTACTAAATCATCCCCCTCTATAAAGCCTACCCCTCTTATCAGGCCAGATTTAAGATGCAGTCAGATAGTAAAATACTACTAAATTATCCCCCTCTATAAAGGCTACCCCTCTTATCAGACCAGATTTAAGATGCACTCAGATAGTAAAATACTACTAAATCATCCCCCTCTATAAAGGCTACCCCTCTTATCAGGCCAGATTTAAGATGCAGTCAGATAGTAAAATACTACTAAATTATCCCCCTCTATAAAGGCTACCCCTCTTATCAGGCCAGAATTAAGATGCACTCAGATAGTAAAATATAACTAAATTATCCCCCTCTATAAAGGCTACCCCTTTTATCAGGCCAGAATTAAGATGCACTCAGAATGTAAATTACCATTAAATTATTCCCTTTTATAAAGGCCACTCCTCTTATAAGGCTATCTTTTCAATGCAGAAGGAGTGGCCTTTTAATGGAGGACTTCTACACAGTATATAATTAATGTAATGACCAATAATTAATGTTGTCATGTTAAAAATACAAAGAATGCTATATCTACTGTATGTATCGTAAACAATATTAGAAACCACATATATACATCACCGGAAAAAATTATAATCTGGAATTTAACAAACAAACAAAAATCACAATTGCAAGATATCATCTGTCTTAATACAAGAACGAACTTATGTAAATATAACAAAAGGTTAAGTTTTTCCTACATTTGTACGGTTGTTTGCTCTGCAATAGAATATTTGAGCCATGATAATCTTAAATTCCAAAAGGTGAGTTCTTTTACTGTATACAGAAGAACTGTTCAAAATTTATCTACCTTTTAGAAACAATATCTATTTCTTTCTTTTTTTAATCTACAAAAAGAAAACAAATCATGCTTTATTCCTTATATAATAAAATTTAAATTTCCAAAATCAAAACAAACATCTTCCCTGCATTTTATATTTAGAATAGCTTTGTAAAAATTGAGCCTAATGTCATAATTGGCAGCCAGGTGGATGGCAAAATCATGATGGATTACATAATCATTTATAATACAGGGAAAAAGCTGATAGAGAAGATTTTTTAAAGAAATTTGAGCTGGATGCCGCATGATGTCAAATGCTCACATGTCATTTCATGTCAGATGAGCTGAAAATAATGTATGTCAAACAAAACTCAAGTTAACCTCCGGAGAACAATACTTTTTTTTTTTTTTTTTAGTATTTTTCACTTTTTCAAGGGCATAACTTTAAATTGGTAAAAGATATTATCAAAATCAAACTTGACCTTTATTTTGTTGCAACTTATAATCAAGCAAAAGTAGATATCATCCCAAAACAATTTGATTAGAAGGCAATGACAAAATACCAACTACTTTCTCCTGAAAAATTTCTTGAAGCATAAAATTTAGTTTTTTAAAGAAAAATTTCACATCTTGTGAATGTATTAATATAAAAAATAATTTTACAAAGTAAGATAAAGATTTCCAAAAATTACAAATGAATAGTAGAAAAAAAAAACAATTACAAAAATATTTGATGAAAAATTATGCAAGGCACACAAAGTATGTGGATAGATTCACAACAATGTAAGAAGACATGGTTATCTTCCTCTCTTTTTCTTGTACTTGACATATGTAAACTCCTTTGTTTTAGGCCCTGGTGCAACCTGTACAATATCTTCATAATGATCTACCTCGTAATCATATTCTGCTGCGTGATTGGAAGGTTGGGTTTTCTTTGTATTTGTCTGTAAAAATGAATAGAATGTTTTTGCTGAAATGTAAACATTTACAAATGTATTTTACTGAAATGGAAAAGCACCGACCTGCCGCAAGTCACTGACATACTTAATCACATAATATTGTATTGAGTACATCTCCCCATGAGTGGGTTTCGAACTCACAACTTTAGTGGTAATAGGAACAGATTGCATAGATAGTTGTAAAACCAACCTCTCTCTTTATATACAGGTTGAAATTATATGTACTATTCATTAAAACGAGAATATGAAACTGCCCTGTATAGAAAGTCATTTGTTATATACAGGTGCCCTTTAAGGCAGGTTTTATTGTATGCTATGTTTCTCCAACTTTAATATGACAGGTCAACTGTATCTGATATATATAACTTAATGATTTGATTAAAAATTTTGCTTCAAATCCATGTATGAGTGATTGTTGTTTAACTCCAACTCAGCAATTTTTCAGATATATCATGGCAAGAACAAGTTAATTTTCTATGAAATGATGATGAGGTCTGCTTTGTACTAGACCAACACACTGAGTTGGAATTTTATAGTAAAATCTTGCTGAAACAACAGTCTACAGATAGACATGTCGCCACACTCGGACACAGTATCTTGATTCTGAGCCAACCAGTCTCTGCTCTTTCTCCTTAATGCTGCATGCTTATTGGAGAAGCAACAAATTCCAATTTTATAGTCTTTGGTTTGACCTGGACTGGGCTTGAACCCATGATCTACCACACTTGATGCGAGTACGCTAACCATTACACCACCGATGAGTTTCAAAAGAATTTGAGATATCTGCAGCACATTACATGATTAAGAAGGGACCATATTTTAGTTTGAAAAGAAACGACAAATTCCGAGATCTAGACAATGTTCAGGGTTCGACATTAACGGTTGTCCGATTGCCCGGGGCAAGTGAAATGCGTCTTCGGCCAAGTGAAAACGGCACCCAACTTGACCGATCGGGCAAGTGAAAATGATTCTGTGATATGTTGAATTCCTGAAGAGCAAAATGATTAATATTGAATTATTCAGTGTTGGAAGTCGTGGCGAATTTTACCCAAACATCGTGTCGTATGTATCGTGTATTTTACGCCATTTTGTTTTATTTTGTTGACTACGGAATACCCTTTCTCAAATAAAGATCGTGTTATTTATTTTAGCCAATGGTCAATGCCTAATTAGGCGGCAGTGCTGCATCAACATCGTATTTATTTTCGCCGGCCAATGAAAAGCTAGAGTTATTTGTGGTGTTCTAATTTTAGATAATTATCCCCGATGTGTATTGCCTTTGCAATCAAAATATTGAAAGCATGATAGATTACTGGAATAAAAATTCAAACAAACTATACAGTCGTTGTCAGTCTATGATAAGGAACATTTATTCCTGCAAATTGATAGGTACGTAATTATATAGCCAAATGATGCACTAACACTATGCCCACATCATAA
Source organism: Bathymodiolus brooksi (assembly GCA_963680875.1). Taxonomy (NCBI): domain Eukaryota; kingdom Metazoa; phylum Mollusca; class Bivalvia; order Mytilida; family Modiolidae; genus Bathymodiolus; species Bathymodiolus brooksi. The sequence goes on from OY804575.1 coordinate 65,941,938, forward strand.
GGTGTAAATAATTAATATGAGGGGTTATTCTACTCTATGAACGGTCATTGTAGATATGCAGTTCTGCACTACATGCATATATGGCACTTAAGAATTCGGGCTAGTAGTTTACAGTTTCAGGCAAGTAAAATCAATATGGCACTTGCCCGAATGGACAAATGGTCAAAAAGTTAATGTCGAACCCTTATGTTGTTCGACTGCAGTTAAATATTATTACCTTTGATTGTCTACTGTATCTTTCAAGTACATAGTCACGTATGGTTATATGTCTTCCCGTCATTTTTTTTACAAAGACGTGTAGATCATTATCTCTCCAATTATTGGTTCCAAATATTTTTCTTACATGCTGTATCACATTATCATACGCTGAAGTGACATGTGCAATTTCTAGTGTGACATCAGGATAAAGTTTCTTGATTCTTGGTGATCCAAGTTCATACTTTTCAATGAAATCCTTCATATCATCAACATCCCTTTTAAATTCTCTATTATATCTAGTCTTAAACATAGTAAAGTCCTGTTGTTTATTTATGTGTTTCATTGATCTTTCATGTTTTTGTAAGGCTGTCAAACCATCTTGGATCTTTACCCTAGTTTCAGCTAGTGAAGGGTAGTGTTGACTATGTAATTGATCAATAGCAGGTTCCGTCTCAGATTTAAACATATAACCTTTGACATTACTGAACATCTTATGTAAGATGTTTCTGGAGGATTCAGATGCAATTGGTTGACTTATGGTACTGGCAGGTTGTGATAAGACCGGAATCTCAGTGTCATCCTGAACCTCCTCAAGATCTTGCCTCTTCTCAACATTTCTATCTTCCATTTTAAAATATTCTCCACATATTCCACACATTGCGTCATTTACAATGACCTCGCTGAAAATGTCTCCTGAACTAGATTTTTTCTCCTTAAGCTTTTCTTTTTCACAGAGGTCTCTCAAGTTTTCACAATTAGACAAAAATTGTAAATGTCTGAAGAACTTGAAAATAGTTTTGGCAGATTTTCTCTTTTTCTTTTTCTCCTCATACTCCTGTGTTTCAGCCTCTATTCTCTCTTTTTCCACTGTTGTCAAAGTCAGTTCATCATCGTCAACATTAATATGGCTTGCTATGACAGTATCTGGATTGACAACAATTTCTGATGTTTTTTTATGGGAAAAAACATTCTGGAAAACTGTCATATTGATGTCAGTCTTAGGCATAATTCCATGTCTACTTACATTGCGAGGTAACCACTGGCATTGTAATAAGTTTTCTTCTCTTTGTATCAACAAGGTTTTGAGGCATCGAGCAACATCTGCAATCCCTTTTGCCTTTTGTACACTTTGTACAGCTTGCATTAACCTCTCTGGACAGTGATCGGGAAGCTTGATTCGACAAATTTCACCAATAACATGTGTTTCTGAATTTGTGTATACAGTTTTGCCCATATTGCATACAAAGACCAAACCAGCCACCAAAACCCTCTCTGCTACAGCAATACTATCAATAACATCCTTAGAATACTCAAATACCTTTGTGGGTTGATCTTCGTCAATATCACCACATGGTTGAAATGACATCATGGCTTCAGACATTCTTCTAAATGCCAAGCTAATAATATTGATTTTACTGTCTGTGCCAGCCAAAATACCAACTAATCTTTCTGTTCGGTCTCTCACCAAATCTTGTTCTGGAATATGATGTGGACTGTATCTGTTGATAGCTTCAAATGTAGGAATGCCTTTTTCTCCCAAAAAGCTTGAGCCCACAGAATTTACAACTGAAAGGTATGAAGATGGAATGACAAAAGAAATGTTTTTGACAGTTGTAAATTTGCATTCTAGACAGAAAGCTACAACTGTGTAGAACTCTATCCACATAGTAAGTAAACCAAGGTCTGGTAGCATTGGTTCATGATTTGGTCTTGTCTCAAGCTGAATGAACCTTGAAAACTGTCTCAACGCCCATTCTGGATTATTATTGGAAGATGAAAGATATTCATACGCCTCCATAAATCTTCGGAATAAACAATGAACTAGATCATTTTCCCTCAAAAATCCCAATTCTTCCAAAGTTCTATGGGCAATCATTTTATTACGATACTCCATAAGAAGATCATGTTCAAATCTTTGTAAAATATCTTTCAATGGTAGATTAATATTGAAGAAATTCATCAGGAATATCATGTTCATAAACAGTTCTGTGTTTTTCTCTCTAATTTTGTTGGTCTTGTCTCTCATCTTATTGTAATTACTTCCCAACATTCTTTCCATCTGCCTTTGTACATATTTGTGTTTTCTTTCTACCAGCTTCTTCTTAAGATGAAAAACTTCACTATTGGTTGATATGGTATTGCCTTCTCCATGTTTGAACTTCAAAAATAGACTACTTAGTAGTAGCTTGCAAGAGCAATATTCATTTTCCTGCCAGTTGTAAAAGCTATCTTGTATTTTCTTTAGTGCCCCTGGAATGGGACCAATAGCTCTGTACCCATCATCAACAAAACACTCCATTTCCATAAAGAGTAAATCTAGATCAATAAGTTTGTTGAAGCCATATTTTGTCAATTTGAGGTGATGACCTTTTGTGCATGTAGTCTGGCATTGACCTTTAACTCCAATTTGATACAATGGACATACCCCGAGCATTCTATGTTGACTTTCAAACTCTTTTTTAAGTTTATTGTACCAATCTTTTCCTTTCATAAGTAATTCTTGAGTAATTCGAAATCTTGCATCCTGACCAGATATCCCATATTTTACTAGTTTTTCATTGATTGAAGATCCTTGCGTCTTAAGAATTTCTAAAATTCTTGGTTTCTGCTGTGGGTTAAAGATCAATGTTTTATCGACTCCCATTTCCAAACCATAAAATCTGTATATGTGATCAAGCCTAGGTTTATCTTCAGGTTTTTCCAAGATTACGACTCGTAAGACACCATACAGATTTTGCATCCCTTTTACAGCCTGGAAGAGATTTTGTCTGTCTGACAAATCTGAATTGTACATCATCCAATGTGTACATTGTAATTGTCCTGCCTCATTTCTAGGCTTTGACTTGTTAAATGCTCCCCATGATAGATTTATCCATGACACATCATCTGTCAACTGACCTAATAGAAGACTAGCTTCTCCAGCCCCATTCTGGGAGTCGCCATATTTGTAACAATCATTTCTGTCCAAGAATTTGAAAAGTTCAAAGGCTTCTTTCACTTTTGATTGGACATCTTCTTTCTTGTCTGAAGATGCTTCTCCTTCATCTTGAATACTGATCTCCAATCGTGCTTGGACAATCAAACAGTATCCAATCAAATCTTTTTTCCCAAGATCTCTTGCCAATGAAAGTGCTTCATCCATCTCTCCCTGGTCTATATAAATCTGAGCTGCTGCTATTACCTGACCTAAAATGTAAGATACGAAAAAAGTATCAACTGCAAGTCAAACACGCGTATTACAAAACAACTCTATTTTGTCCCAAACTGACAAATTATTATATGCATATTAATTGTTACTTTTGAGAGAAGGATGTATATATATATAGATATACTGATAGAGGGCTAGGGTTGGGGTTATTGTGTTTAAGAAGAACACTTTCAACAATATTTCAGTAATATTGTGCCAGTCAGTTTCATTAGTGTATGTAGAAAATGCAGAATATTATACATAGGACAATTTAACAAAGCTAAATGATTATTAACACACATGGTGTGCATTCAGCTTCTGAGCATCTGCAGAGTGGGGTCACATCAGAGATCATAATGAAAATAATGGTCGTCAGAGAGAATTTTTGTCAAAATGAATGCATATTTCAACCCTTTAGAAACTATTATTCCCCCCCCCCCCCCCCCTCAGGGGTTTCAAAGTTTTTTATAATAGGAGGTACTTCTTAAATTTTAGAAGGTACCTAAAAAATTAAGCTGGGGGTCTGGGGCCCACCTGAGGGCCATAAGGGGTCCAGGGGGGCTTTGCCCGCCAGAAACTCCTTAAATCTAGCATTTTGTGGACCAAATAATGTACTTCAGAGACTGCAAAACATTAAGTGTTTTTGAAAGAAAAATCCCATTAACTTTCTCTTTAGAGTTCAGATTTCACCAAGACCATGCATAATGGATTTCTTCCCCCAATTTCTTTATTGAATATTTCAGTTTACAGACTTCAGCCAAGATTATTCATGGATAGTCCGCCATATCTTAAAAAAAACCAAAAGGACCATAAAGAGCTACGGTTCCGTAGCTAAGCTTGACCAAGCCATTGTTATCAAAGTTCAAAATTCTTTTGTTGGCTTTGTCCTTTTCTTTTTCACAATACCTTGGCTTGTATGTTTTTTTACTTTATTACCAGTAATTAAACTCATCAAAGACCATTGGCACGGATCAAGACATATAAGTGTCATAATTAATGAAACATATAAATTTAATTTGCAATCATCATTATAACATTAATAAAATTTATAATTTTAATAAATAGATCAATACAAATATAATTAAACAAAAACAATCTATATTGTTACTTTCACGACTTAAGTGCAAAAAAAAATGTTCGAACAAAAACGATTCGCTGGAAGACATTTATTAACATTTGAATCACAAAAGTTAAATTATTTTGGAAAAAAAGTGGGGCCGACGTTTTGACATTACAATGTAATTCGTATTTGAGCCATGTCCGGTCTTTTTTCAAGATTTCTAGTAATTTTCTATCCCTAATCTCCTTGTACCCCCCTTTAAAAATGTTTTTCAGCACATTTTCATTTCTGTGAACAACCGCTGTAGGGCCCCATCAAAACATGTAAATAAATTTGCCATAGGTTTTTATTTCTTTATACCGGAAGTTAAACAATATGAATGGAGTTAAACAACAAGACAGTACACCCCAAAATGATACGACCCTGGGTTTTAAATGGATAAAAAAAATTGCACAAAATATTGTGTAGTCATATATTCATAATACATAATGATCATACTTATATTACTGAAGATTACACTAGTTTGTGTTTGAGCATAATTTGTAATCAGTCATTTTTTATTTTGAAATGATGTCAGCTTTGTTCCGGTCCGAGTTTTACACAAGGATGAAAAGATATTGGGGCGAAAACATATCTATTTACCGCATGCGCAAACTGCTATTTACGATTCTAAGGTAAAGTTATTTTTAAAACAGGGAATAGTCCGTCAACTTGGTCATGGCTGAACGCAGTTGTTCGATTTGAATGCGAGAATTCAGCAATTGACGTGATCATTAATTTTGTATGAAAAATATTCCACAAGCCAATCGTACTTGTTGTGGTTTTGACCACCGCTAATCATGGGGTGTTCAGTAATTTCAGCCGGTACTATACATGATTTCAAATGGGTAAAAGTACCAGGTACCGGCCCACTTTGAAACACCTTAACTGAAACCTGAGTAAATCGAAAACCTGTCTAAACCAGACAGACTTTACAGTCCCATCCATTAAATGTCTATGTAATTTGAACCTGTGTAAACCAAATATCTGTCTAAACCGAATAAATTCTTCCAGTCCAAAGGGGTTCGGTTTAGACAGGTTTTACTGTATAATCAAAATCTCTACTTTATTTTAAAATGCTAACCATTGTCTTCAAGTATTTTTGCTGCATGTTTCATGTATTCATTGCTCTGATTAGGGTACTTCTTCAGGAAATCTACTCTGTCCTGAATACTGGACAATCTATTCAATGATGCTAACATCTTCCCTAGATTTCTGGTAGCATGGTGCATATCGGCTGCCATGTATGCTAACTGTTCCTCTGTATGTTGCTTCCGTGGCGCATGGTCTTTCAGATGTTGTGGCAATGGCTTACCCTGTTCTTCAAATTCCTGGAAATGGAGAAGTTATATCAAATATAAATTGCATTCATTAAAAAGCCACTTCCAACAATTTGTATTTAGCTATATGAAATGCTAAGGCCAAAAAACACCTGATTCTTGAAGAAGAAACAATTGGGTTAGTAGGTAGGTAGGTAAGTAAGCAAAACCCCCTTTTTTAATACATATATTTTTGCCTATGTTATACTAAGATTCTGACAGTGCTCGTCCAAAAATAGAAGCAAAAACCTTAGGGTATACTCTTAAAATAGGGTTGGTAGGGTGAGTGGAAACACAAGTATTTTTCTTTTTTTGGCCCAACAACACACATTCCAGAAATATATAATGATGCTATTATTTACTATTATGACCACAGTACCCAAGGATGATCCTAACCATGTTAGTTTTAATTTAGATTAGTGCTTTCCAAGGAAAAGGTTTTTAAAATTATTTTTGATCAAATTAAGCCTTCATTGGATCTTCTTCAAAAATTGGTCAAGTGACAAATTTCAGATAATAAAACGTAAAATATACATTGAACAACTCCTTATAAGAAAACAGTTAAAATATCAGCTCTTTCCAGCTATTTGAAGAAAAGTCTATTTCTAGTAATAGCAGCCATCTTGGATGAATGGTAGTGCTGCCAGATACATCTGAAAGGGGGCCACCTAAGTACCACAATAGCAAAGTTCTGTTAAAGTTTGACCGGCGGTTTCAAAGAAGAATATTTTTAAATGATTTTTGGGATGAATTAGGCATAATTTGCATACTCATCAAAGATTTTAGAAGATTACAACTCTAGATGTAGTGGTTCATCTGCAGGCTAGGTTACAACTCTAGATGTAGTGGTTCATCTGCAGGCTAGGTAGAGGTGTCAGAGTTATCTTTAATATTGATTGTAAGGTTATTGGTGTATGTTGATTGTAAGGTTATTGGTGAGTGTTGATTGTAAGGTTATTGGTGTATGTTGATTGTAAAGTTATTGGTGTATGTTGATTGTAAGGTTATTGGTGTATGTTGATTGTAAGGTTATTGGTGTATGTTGATTGTAAGGTTATTGGTGTATGTTGATTGTAAGGTTATTGGTGTATGTTGATTGTAAGGTTATTGGTGTATGTTGATTGTAAGGTTATTGGTGAATGTTGATTGTAAGGTTATTGGTGTATGTTGATTGTAAGGTTTTTGGTGTATGTTGATTGTAAGGTTATTGGTGTATGTTGATTGTAAGGTTATTGGTGTATGTTGATTGTAAAGTTATTGGTGTATGCTGATTGTAAGGTTATTGGTGTATGTTGATTGTAAGGTTATTGGTGTATGTTGATTGTAAAGTTATTGGTGTATATTGATGGTAAGGTTATTGGTGTATGTTGATTGTAAGGTTATTGGTGTATGTTGATTGTAAAGTTATTGGTGTATGTTGATTGTAAGGTTATTGGTGTATGTTGATTGTAAGGTTATTGGTGTATGTTGATTGTAAAGTTATTGGTGTATGTTGATTGTAAGGTTATTGGTGTATGTTGATTGTAAGGTTATTGGTGTATATTGATTGTAAGGTTATTGGTGTATGTTGATTGTAAAGTTATTGGTGTATATTGATTGTAAGGTTATTGGTGTATGTTGATTGTAAGGTTATTGGTGTATGTTGATTGTAAAGTTATTGGTGTATGTTGATTGTAAGGTTATTGGTGTATGTTGATTGTAAGGTTATTGGTGTATGTTGATTGTAAGGTTATTGGTGTATGTTGATTGTAAAGTTATTGGTGTATGTTGATTGTAAGGTTATTGGTGTATGTTGATTGTAAGGTTATTGGTGTATGTTGATTGTAAAGTTATTGGTGTATGCTGATTGTAAGGTTATTGGTGTATGTTGATTGTAAGGTTATTGGTGTATGTTGATTGTAAAGTTATTGGTGTATATTGATGGTAAGGTTATTGGTGTATGTTGATTGTAAGGTTATTGGTGTATGTTGATTGTAAGGTTATTGGTGAATATTGATTGTAAGGTTATTGGTGTATGTTGATTGTAAGGTTATTGGTGTATATTGATTGTAAGGTTATTGGTGTATGTTGATTGTAAGGTTATTGGTGTATGTTGATTGTAAGGTTATTGGTGTATGTTGATTGTAAAGTTATTGGTGTATGTTGATTGTAAGGTTATTGGTGTATGTTGATTGTAAGGTTATTGGTGTATGTTGATTGTAAAGTTATTGGTGTATGTTGATTGTAAGGTTATTGGTGTATGTTGATTGTAAGGTTATTGGTGTATATTGATTGTAAGGTTATTGGTGTATGTTGATTGTAAAGTTATTGGTGTATATTGATTGTAAGGTTATTGGTGTATGTTGATTGTAAGGTTATTGGTGTATGTTGATTGTAAAGTTATTGGTGTATGTTGATTGTAAGGTTATTGGTGTATGTTGATTGTAAGGTTATTGGTGTATGTTGATTGTAAGGTTATTGGTGTATGTTAATTGTAAGGTTATTGGTGTATGTTGATTGTAAAGTTATTGGTGAATGTTGATTGTAAGGTTATTGGTGAATGCTGATTGTAAGGTTATTGGTGTATGTTGATTGTAAGGTTATTGGTGTATGTTGATTGTAAGGTTATTGGTGTATGTCATCACTTTCAGAAATTGTTCAACTATATTATGACTACCAGACTTAATAGGGGAGAAAATCCTGGAAAGTTATATTGAACTGATGAGTGAAATCCCCAACTAGCAATAGGGGATCTCTGAAAACTTCAACATTGGGTGTCAACCCTTGTCAGTCATGATAAACTTGTCATCAGAAGTCAACAAGTTTTACCTCCCCATTTTTTAATACTATCTTGAATTTTTTTTTACCTTCTTCTTGTCTTCAGAGGTAAACACTTTTTAATGCTATCTTGAAATTTGTTACCTTCTTCTGGATTTTGAATCTTTTCAGTGTATCAAATGCCATGTCATACATTTCATGATCATACAGAGTGTCAATAGCTTTGTCAAAGAAGCCTAGTCTTTCATAGCAGGCACTGCTTTCTATTGGACGTCTCAACTTTCTGTAGATCTCTTCTGCTTTTTCAAGCTGAAAATACAATTCAACATAAATTAGATTTTTTAAAAGCCAAACTGACATTTCATCTAGAAGTTCCCATGAGATTGTAATTGCTCTCAAGAACCATCTCGGCCAAATTCAATTTAAATAGGTTTTGGTTTAGTGTGTTCTGAGAAGAGGATCTAAATGTGATTTTTTTCTTTATCAAACATATGATTTTGTATAATTGATATAAATCTGCTGAACCAAAACATTTATTGTTAAACCCATAAGATATGTTGAACTACTCTTTGTCATCTAGCTGCATTTAAAATTTGAGCTCATTTTGACTTCAAATACAGCAGCAATGGACGATTAAAGGAATTTCTATTTTTAGTTATGATAGCCATCTTGAATTGAAGACAGGGCTATTGGACACAATTTTGAAAGTGGGTCATCCAAATATCATCCTAGGCCAATTTGGTTTCATTTGGATAAATAGTTCCTAAGGTTGCTACATGTATATGTCCCCTGCAGCAACTGAAAAAGATGTAATGTGAGTATGTTATCCATGTGATATATTTATATCAGTAAAACTGTAAAGGTATCCCCTCTACTGTGTTTTCAAAATTCAAAAGTGTGAATATCAGCCCTTGTAGAAGACAGAGGAGGAGTTGCATTAATGACAAGCAATCCAATTAAATATGAACGAACACCTTCTGTCATACAATTTCAGAGGAGTTGCATTCACATCTTACTATTTTACAATATGTATAAAAAAAATAGTCAAAGTCCCATAACTCCTATAAATTTTGTCGAATCAAAAAAGCATCACAACAGGCTCATCCACATGTCATGACTAATAATCCTATCAAATATGAACAAATTCTGTCATACAGTTTCAGAGGAGTTGCATTCACAAAATGTCACAGATGGAGGGACAGAGACCATTACTATATCTCTCTGTCACGGAGCATTGGGGACAACAAGCCTAATTTGCATGCTCAGTATCAATAGACTGAAAGAAAAAAATTCACAGCAAAATCTGGAAGATATGTTGAATTAATCTTTGTCAAGCAGCAGCAGTTTAAAATTTGAGCTCACTTTGACTCAAATCAAGGGCAACGCAAAGCGTGGCATATCCCCTCGCCCAAAAATTTGAACCGGTGACCTTGACCTTTGACCTTGAAAATCAATAGGGTTCCAGATTCTCTTAAGGACTAAGTATGTACCAAGTTTGGTCAAAATCCATTGAAGGATGTTGATTCTAGTGTGTTCACAAGGATGTTATGTGGTAAAAAATTTGACCCGGTGACCTTGACCTTTGACCTTGAAAATCAATAGGGTTCTAGATTCTCTTAAGGACTAAGTATGTACCAAGTTTGGTCAAAATCCATTGAAGGATGTTGATTCTAGAGTGTTCACAAGGATGTTATGTGGTAAAAAAATCGACCCAGTGACCTTGACCTTTGACCTAGAAAATCATTAGGGTTTCAGATTTTCTTAAGGACTAAGTATGTACCAAGTTTGGTGAAAAACCATTGAAAGATGTTGATTCTAGTGTTCACAAGGATGTTACAGGGTAAAAATTAGACCCTGTGACCTTGACCTTGAAAATCAATAGGGTTCCAGATTCTTTTAAGGACTAAGTATGTACCAAGTTTGGTCAAAATCCATTGAAGGATGTTGATTCTAGAGTGTTCACAAGAATGTTATGCGGTAAAAAAATTCACCCGGTGACCTTGACCTTTGACCTATGACCTTGAAAACTATAGGGTTCCAGATTCTCTTAAGGACTAAGTATGTACCAAGTTTGGTCAAAATCCATTGAAAGATGTTGATTCTAGTGTTCACAAGGATGTTACAGGGTAAAAATTAGATCCTGTGACCTTGACCTATGACCTTGAAAACTTTAGGGTTTCAGATTCTCTTAAGGAATAAGTATGTACCAAGTTTGGTCAAAATCCATTGAAGGTTGATTCTAGAGTGTTCACAAGGATGTTACAGAAGGACGGACGGACGGAAGGAAGGAAGGACGGACAGATGGACGGATGGTAACATTACCATATCCCTTCGCAACTTCGTTGGCAAGGGGATAATAAAGCAGTACAATGTAATGCTTAAAAAAGAAATTTAGATTTTTTTGTAACAGCAGTCACCTTTAATGGAGAAAGAGAAGCGTCCAACAGAATTCTAAAAGGGGACTATTGAAGGACCAACCCAGCTTGGTTTAATTCGGTTCAGTGGTTTCTGAAGAAAAAAATTAATGTGAATTCTTATCAATATTTGTTTAATTTGCAAAATCTGCATAAATCTGCCAATTGAATAATTTAACCATAAAATACTCATTGTCATGCAGCTGAGTTCAAATTTTAGCTCATTTTGACTTGCTATGCAAAGTTCTAGTTATAATATCACAGGCACTTACAGTGCATTTCAGACAAAAGTCACATAAAATGATCATTTGGTACCCAGACATGCCAAACAGTATGTTAAACATATTTGAATAAGTCGATTAAGAATACCTGGCCCATTTTTTCATACAGGTGAGCCAACAGCTCTCTTTCTCCAGCATTCTGCAAACATTTTGCTGCATGTACAGGAAGTTCAACTTCCAAACACTGCTTTGCTGCTATGAGAAATTCCTCCCTCATCTTAGGTGGGTTGTCTTTGATCCTAGATGCCTTCAGTGCCCTCTGATGAGACATTGCCACTCTCTCCATGTAAGGCTCTTTACCTTGTCGGTAACACTTGGCTGCCAATTCATACAAGTCGAGTTTCATGAAATCTTTAGCTTTTTTTAGCCATTCCTGTGGGGTCGACTCTGCAAACATTCCACCAGTTGAAACTGAAAAATAAAAGCATGTGAATATGCAAAAATAATTACCTTACACTGACATAGGCCCACATGCCCACCTCAATGATTTTCAAAGAAGTACATGATCCATAGCAACATTTTGTTACAAGAACCACGGCCAATTTGAAAAAGTAATTTTGTCCAATTTTGTCTTAAAATATTTTATAACCAGTAATTGTGCTAGGACTTGGTTAATTAAACTTGCACTTCAGAACCTAGCATTAAATATTAAACAAAGGCTGGTCCATCAGAGCAGCAATCATATGGTAGCTGGGTTTACATTGATGCCCATCACCAATAGGGCTGAGAGTTAAATCAAACACATAGGCTAACAATAATATAATTCATTAATATAGGAATTCATACATTTAATGATAATACAACCTTTGTATCTATGTCAAAACTGGAAAAAAACAAATATGACAAAGAATTTATCCAAATTCAGTTTTTGCAATTACCAATGCAACTAGAGGCTCAGTGGGCTGAGCCTGTGTCACTCACCTTTCATTCTGCTTTGAGGAAACTTAACACAGAACCTTCTATAGGTGCTTCCCACCAAATTTCGGTTCATTTGGCTAAGCAGTTTCAGAGAAGAAGATTTTTTGAAATTGACCAACCAGAAACAAGAATTGCCTATGGCAACCATGTTTGTTAACGGATCAGGACAAAATTAGCAATCTCTACAGAGTACCGTCCATATATGTTTCTACAAAGATTCGGTTCATTTGGCAAAGCGATTTCAGAGGAGAAGATTTTTAGATATCGACCAATCAGAAACAAGAACTGCCTGTGGTGGCCATGTTTGTTAATGGATCGGGACGAAATGAGCATTCTTTATAGAAGACCTTCCATAGATGCTTCCTACCAAGTTTCGGTTCATTTTAGCAAAGTGGTTTCAGAGGAGAGGATTTTTAGAAATCGACCAATCAGAAACAAGAATTGCCTGTGGTAGCCATGTTTGTCAATGGATCGGGACGAAATTAGCAATCTTTACAGAGGACCTGCCATAGATGCTTCCTACCATATTTCGGTTCATTTGGCCAAACGGTTTCAGAGGAGAAGAAATAAAAAAATCAGCCAATCAGAAATAAGAATCGCCGGTGGCGGCTATGTTTGTTAATGGATCGTGACGAAATGAGCAATTGTTTTAGAGGACCGCCCATAGATGATACCTACCAAGTTTTGGTTCATTTGGCTAAGCGGTTTCAGAGGAGAAGATTTTTTTAGAAATCAACCAATCAGAAACAAGAATTGTATGCGGCAGCCATGTTTGTTAACTGATAGGGATGAAATGAGCAATCTCTACAGAGGACCTTCCAAAGATGCTTCCAACTAAGTTACGGTTCATTTGGCAATACGGTTTCAGAGGAGAATATTAAAAAAAATCAGCCAATCAGAAACAAGAATCATCTGTGGTGGCCATGTTTGTTAACGGATCGGGACGAAATTAGAACTCTTTACAGAGGACCTTCCATAGAGGCTTCCTACCAAGTTTTGGTTTATTTGGCCAAGCGGTTTCAGAGGAGAAGATTTTAAAAAATCGGCCAAATTCAGTTATTGCAATATTACAATTTCAAAAAGTTTGATTAATTTGATTTGAATTATTGTGTTTAGTGCCACTTTCAGCAATATTTCAGCTATATCATGGCGACCACTTTAAGTGGTGAAAGAAGCTGGAATACCCAAAGTGAACCACTGACTGGGCAAGCAACTGGTAAACTTTATCACTTGCGGCTGTGAGTCGAGTGCACCCTTTTTGTAATTTAGAAAGCCGGGTGCGAACCTACGCCGTATTGGTGATAGGCTTGTATGAGTTGTTAGGTAATCCTGACTCATTGAGCCACCCGGGCCCTTAAAAAGCTTGGGGGAGCCATCGTTAAAAAGCAGCAACATAATCTTTGAAGAAACTCTATACTCTCTACATGTCTGAATACTAATCATTGATAATTTTGGACAAATCTGATTTACTTACAGTTCTGAACGTCATCACTCGAGATAGCTTTAACAAGCTGACGAGCCTTGTAATATTCAAACATTGGTGCTCTTTTCTCCATATCTTCATCAAATATCCACACATTAACCCTGGCTCTGGTCACGGCTGTATACAAATGTTTAAGTTCAGAATTCAGCACCTTGTGTTGGTTTGGATCAAAAGTCAGTGATCGTGGTCTATCTTTATGTTGCAAAAATTCTACAAAATAAAGGAGGAAATATTATTTAAAATTGAAAATTGCTTGGTATTTATTTTGTTTCCTTAGGTCTGACAATTATGTGTGGCATGAAATTAATAAACAGCTGCGCCAAGAGCGCATGATACGCCCGTCGTCAACATTCATACAATATTTGTAAAGACTTTCTTTCCCATAACTCTTGAATGAAAAATCTAAATTTCACCAACAGCTGCACCATAAACATGAATTGGAACATTTATACAATATTTATGTTGAAATAAAACACTATAATAGTTTGACATACCTTTTGTATTGACAAAAGAAAAACAACTATACACATATATTGCAAACAAATCCAAATAATCTAATGGTCAGGATATGCCATCAATCGTTGAGTAGTAATCATTTCTCCACTCAGTTATCATTTTAAAGTTGAAAAAAAATCATTTAAACATAGTAATACGACACATTTTTTGAGAAATCAGTAAAGACTATCAATTCCAATAACAGTACGAAGTTTGAAGTGAATTGGCAAAGGGGTTCTCAATTTACAGCGCGACATACGAAAAATCGCCTACAATTTGATAAATAAAGTCCCATAACTCTGGAATGAAAAATAGAAATTTCACCAAAAAGTATACAGACCATAAGACTATCAATTCCAATAACTATGCGAAGTTTGAAGTGAATTAGCCAAGGGGTTCTCAATTTACAGCACGACATACAAAAAATGACCTACAATTTGATGAATAAAGTCCAATAACTCTGGAATGAAAATTCGAAATTTCACCATAAAGTATACATACCGTAAGACCATCAATTCCAATAACTCTGTGAAATTTGAAGTGAATTGGCCAAGGGGTTCTTAAGTTAGAGAGCGACATGTGAAACGAACGGACGGAGAGACGGACAGACAGACGGAAGGACAATCGGACATTGGTATACCATAATACGTCCCGTCTTAAAGACGGGTGTATAAAAATGATAGACAGTTTAAAATTTGAGTTTGAATCCTTGTACACTTAATGGTAATAGCATGCAAAATATGTGAATTAAAGCAATAAAATGTGTTCATAGGACACAGATGTCCTTTGTTTCCAGCTTATCAAGAGACATACCTCTAGAATGGAAAAGTGTTGAAGTCCAACATAGAACTTGGTCTGTCTTTTATGGTTCCAAAACTTATTTACCTCCCCTTCCCCCATTCAGTGCTTTATAAATAACATTAAAAAAAATTGAAAATACCTGTACTGACTTGAACCAAACTATCTGTCCCTGTTTTAACATTGCTACATAATCTCTCTAAGTAATCTGTTACAACTCTCCATTCTTTTGTAGCCTTAAACAAGAAAAGCTGCAAGTTAATATACATGTACAATGCCAACAAAGTTGGCTTAGGGCAATCTTACATACCAAATAAGTATTCAATAAATCTGCAAATAATTTTGCTCTAGTATTTTTCATGTCGTCGTCTTTGCTAAAAAAATATATATTAGACAATCTACGGGTACTACAAGTAGTAGGCAGAACAGATGATTTTTAAATTTCATATTAAACATATCAAACTTTATATCAACATAAAGCTTGCTTAATATGTAACTTATTAATACAATAGTTACAAGATTTTGGTGCAGTTTGATGACGTCACCGTCATTTGAATGCTCATGCATATTGAAATCTTTCTGCCACTTTTTTGTCAATTTTCAGAAATTGTTGTATAGTCATTTATTTGTGCAGTTTGGTCTTACACGAGTATGAAGAACTCGTGCAGCTTGCTTCAGAGACACTTGTATATTAAGACAAAATGTTTTTCCAGATTTAAATGTCCAATATGAACAAATTATTTCTCCCCTTCAACGAAGGAATGAAGGGAGACATATTGTTTTAGTAGGACGTTTTCTTTTTCTAATTCTATTTGTACTCAAACAACCTTGTTCAGGCTGTAACTCTTTTATCCTTTGATATAGACTTATGATATTTGGTATGTAGGTGTATTATCATAAGATGCTGTCTCATGGATCATCACGACCTTCACATGACCTTGACCTCAGATCTCAAGGTCAAATAATTGCTTTTAGGGGAATTTTCGTATCCTGGTTGTAACTTTTTTTATCTTTTGTCATAGACTTCTGATATTTGGTGTGTAGCTGTATTATCATAAGATGGCGTGTCATGTATCATCACATCCTTCATATGCCTTGGATATCAAGGTCCAATAAATAAATTTTGGGGTCATTTTCGTGTCCATACTGTCATCTTTTGCTTATGAAATTTGGTATAAAGATGCATTGCCATGAACAATGTGTTGCTTATCATCACGACCTTCATGTGACCTTGCTATATCATACATGTTGATTTTTATGGTGCTTAATGCCACTTTCAACAATATTTCAGTTATATCATGGCAGTCAGTTTTATTGGTGGAGGAAACCAGAGTATCAGGAGAAAATTCCAGACCTGTTGCAAGCCACCGACAAAGTTTATCACATTATGTTGTATTGAGTACACCTCATAACGTTAGTGGTGATAGGCACTGATTGTGGTTAGTTATAAATCCAATGAGCATATGATCACAGACACGATGCACTCCCCATATCATATATGATCATGACCTTTGATCTCAAGGTCAAATAACTGATTTGATTTGATCTGATTTTTGGTGTTTAATGCCACTTTCAGCAATATTTCAGCTATATCATGGCGACCAGTTTTAGTGGTGGAAGAAGCCAGCGTACCCGGAGAGAACCACCGACCATGCGCAAGCAACTGGCAAACTTTATCACTTGCGGCTGCGAGTCGAGTGCACCCTTTTTTGTAACTTACAAAGCCGGGTGCAAACCCACGCCATATTGGTGACAGGCTTGTATGAGTTGTTAGGTAATCCAACTACCTAACTCATTGAGCCACCCGGGCCCTTGTCAAATAACTGTGCATAGAGTAAAAGCCCATCACACACACCACACATGAGTTAGCTTAATTGTAGAATATCTTTATTGAGCATTTCCTTTACCAGAGTGACTTCTATAGATGAAATAGAGGCATATGTTTTAATCCACTAAAACAGTTCCTCCTCAACATTCAGTCATGGTGTGCTATTTTAATTTGAACTTTTCAATTCACAAAGCTGTGAACAGAAGCTTTGTCTAGGTCATATCTTTGTTACTTTAATCTGATATTTGGTAATTGTGTACATCGTCACGAGACTATCATGACTCACATATGATCTTGACTTTTGAGCTCAAGTTCAAATTATAAACGGTTTTTTTTGCACAATTTTAATTTTCTTTACCATTTAATGTAGCCTTAAGATATTCAGTATATTTATATACTGGTATGAATCAGTATAATCTTGAGGTCATGTCCCACTTGTGAGCTTGACCCAAAAAATCACACAATTGTTTTCAAGCATATTTGCGACCCTTCTCTAGATCTATATCAAGTTTCTTCACCTACAGATCTCAAGAGCAAAATTCAATTCTATATGACCAAGACAAATATCATGTCAGGCTAGAGCATATCAGTTCATTCTTAGTCTATAACATACATTCTCAATCTGAATGTTCCATATTGTGCTATACTGTATTTCCTGTTTTATATTTCTTGTCATGGCTTTCTCTGTATGCCTGCACTAATTTTCATTACTGATGATCTAGTCCCCATCATCTACACAAGTAATAAAATAAAATCATTTCATATTTCTATAATTTTGTATTCTATATGTATGTTTCAGACTAATTGTCATCATATACAATTTTCATTTCACAATAATTATAACAAAATTTTTAAATGTTCATTTTTAAGGTCCTCCTATATTTTGTATGTCTTGACTGTGTCTTTTCCCTCATATACAATATTGAACCACTGTCGATATCCATGTACCTAATATATAGAAACATAAAAACATATTTAATATATACAGATATCATTACAATAGTTTTAATATAATCATAATGCATAACAATGAAGCAGGGATACATTTATATAATTAGTCAAAATATATTTTAAACAGACTTATGATAATTACCAGTAATACCCAATGCCAAGAGGATGAAATAAATATTGACAGGTCATAATAATAATAATAATAAAGAGATATAATAGGTATACCTATACACACAACAAATACAAAGTCAAAAAAATAGTACTGGTAAATACAACCATAAGAAGAAATAGAAATTTAGGCCGGGGGAATTAAACCGATAGGTTTTGATGATTCAAATTTGATTCAATAAATATCGACGAAAAATATATGGGAACAGGACAAAAACTAGAGGTTCAGTGGGCTGAGCCTGTGTCGCTCATCTTTCATTCTGTTTTGAGGAAACTTAATACACAACCTTCCATACATGTAGATGCTTCCTACCAAGTTTCGGTTAATTTGGCTAGACAGTTTCAGAGGAGAAGATTTTTTAGATATCGACCAATCAGAAACAAGAATTGCCTGTGGTGGCCATGTTTGTTAACCGATCAAGACGAAATGAGCAATCTTCATAGAGGACATTCCATAGATGCTTCCTGTCATGTTTTGGTTAATTTGGCCAGGCGGTTTCAGAGGAGGAGATTTTTTTAAATCGGCCAATCAGAAACAAGAATTGCCTGTGGCGGCCATGTTTGTTAATGGATCAGGACAAAATGAGCAATCTTTATACAGTACCTTCCATAGATACTTTCTACCAAGTTTCAGTTCATTTGGCTGAGGGGTTTCAGAGGAGAAGATTAAAATGAGAAAAGTTAATGGACGACGGACTCCATGTGATGGCAAAAGCTCACGTTGCCTTTGGCAAGGCGAGCTAAAAAAAATACCACAAAGCCAGATATGATTTTCGAAGCATTTTCACAATTTTGTCAAATAAAATGTAATGTTTGGCATGCGTTCTTCTATTTTATTTGATTGAATAGCCAATATGTTTTGCTGCACTGCAAAAATTGTAGCATTTCCATTGCTGGCTTCTTGAGAAGAAACAAGAATTGCCTGTGGAGGGCCATGTTTGGTAATGGATCATAACAAAATGTGTACTCTTTAGAGAGGACCTTCCATAGATGCTTCCTACTAAGTTTCAGTTCATTTGGCTGATGGGTTTCAGAGGAAAAGATTAAAATGTGAAAATTTAACAGATGACAGACAACAAACGACGAATGCCAAAAGCCCACATTACCGTTGGCAAGGTGAGCTAAAAAGAATATTAAAATGTGAAATGTAATGTATAGTATAAACATGTTACACTATATCAGCATTAGTTCATTTCTAAGGGAGATAATGGCATGTGTTATCTTTCCTTTAACAGTTTAATGCAAGAGTTATCTCCCTTTTAACAGTTTACTACAATGGAGTTTTTTTTTTTTTTTTTAGAAATTAACCAATCAGAAACAACAATTGCCTGTGGTGGCCATGCTTGTTAACAGATCGGGATTAAATGAGCAATCTTTATAGAGGACCCCCCCAAGGATGCTTACTACCAAGTTTTGATTCATTTGGCAAAGCAGTTTTAGAGGAGATGATTTTTTGTGCCATATATTTTATTTGTTTTTATTTTAATGGTGATCTTAAAGATACAAATTAATACAAAAAATAAAATACTTTAAAAATATATTTTCCCACATTTTGTTCATTGCTATGTTCATTTATAAAGTGTTAATTAAAAAAAATAAAACACTGCCTAACTGATTAAATTGAAAATAATCAGGTAAAGTTAATCAGGAATTGTTTTATTGATTATTACCTTTATAGCATTTGAAGTTATTAAAAGTAATGAGTGAGTTATTTTCTCATCATACTATAATGATTTTTATAAGATGAAACAACTTTATTTTTGTTTTTGCTTTCTTTGATGAGGGTTATTCTTAAACAAAGACTTCAATTGTTTATGATATTTTCATGTTCCCATGTGACAATATAAATAAATGTTCATTGTGTTAAAAGGTGAAATATGTTCACTAAAATCTACCTTCGATTGTATTCATGCATATTCTGGGTTTATTGTATATTTATTTATGGACAGGTGCTTGCATTTCAAGGGAAATAATTATCGAAACGTTTAACTTCCGGAAGTCAAAAATGAGGGACACCACAGGAAACCAATTTGGTTTGTGCTTCGATGTGCTAAGTGTTCAAGTGTCATGTTTGGTATCATTGGAAAGCTGAGATTTTGAATTAATAACATTCTGACTTCTATTGACTTCTATGCAGAAATACAGGCAATAAATAGGACAGCAATTTATAGAAGTTTTTCATGAGCAAAAAACGCTGGGACAAAGTAGGAAATTGTTGAAAAAATACTTACGATCGTTTCCATACAGCTCCTGCTTATTGAAAAATGCCATTTGTTCACATAATTCTTTCTATCCAATGAAAAACAACCGTTTATTTACACTACGCAAATGGAAAATACAACCGATAACAAATCTAAACGTTCCCGACTATGTTATTTTTATCTGATCATGTCATTTTAAATTGTTTATTTCTTAGCAATTACTGTGCTTTTTAATTAAATGAAAACACAGAGAAATAAAAAAAGGTTTGAAAAACATTTGGATTAAAAATCATAAAAAAACTACTTTCTAAAGTAGCATTTCTAATGTGTTGAAAAGGGCTAAATTACAATGGTGTCAGATATGAGATTATATCGACGACGTTACGTTGTTCTCGCTACTAGTAGGTACCACTTAGCAATTAAGTACATCTTTACTTAATTCCATATGTTATTACTATCACCCTAAATGCATTCGGGTGATTGTTCCATCATTAAAATAAAATTAGGTGTATTCCTAGTCTGACCTATAAAACAACAAGTCAAAACAACTTGCTCCGGAGTTTTTACCATTGCAACAAGCAACTACATATATATTGAATTCTATGTACTTTATTAATGTGTTGCATATCCCAACTATCCTTCCAAAGATTAAAAATAAATTTTTGTTGTTTATTTATTATTTTCTCATACAATCTAGATCTTCATAATCTCAAATGTTAACTAATTTATCATGATGTTGAGAAGAGGGTAAGAATGCCCTTTTCTCACTACTGTAGCCTTATTTCCAAACAAAGTTTTACAAGCTACCATTGATATTCAAAAACAATCTAAGAAAATTCTATAGCTGCTGTTATTTTGAGCCAATTTACAATGAATTGTTTTTACATGATACTCTATTCAGTTCCTTCCAATGTTCATTCATAATACAGTGTAACCTGTCTAAACCGAACCTATTTGGGACCAAATGTTGTTCTTGATATAGAGAAGACAGGTGTTCAGATTATACAGTTTCCTATATTGGGACTTATTCAAAGTCCAGTTTATTCAGTATTTGGTTTAGACTGGTTACACTGTAATATGGTAATAATACAACACCATACTGTACCCAGAAAAATTAACATATTGTAATATAATAATAATAATAATAAGACTTAAGAATTTGATGGGTAAGAAAAACAAACTATAAAAGCAACAACAGAATTTGATGAGTAAGAAAAACAAATTATAAAAACTAAAGCTTTAACTTTACTGGGAATGAAAAAATAACTTCCATCCATCTATTTGAAAAACTTTACAGGAATTTGTATTAACAAATGTAAAATACTGACCTGTGAATCCTTGAAGAAGTTGTACAAAAGAATATCATCAAATTCTAGTCCTTTAGCCTCATATATTGTCAATATTAATCCACACTGAAGCTCTTCTGGAACATTCTCTCTGGCTGCGTCATTTACCACCAAAATAGCTTGATGTGCGCCAAACTCAATGTGTGACGTCTTACGTTTATTTCCCCGGAGAAGTAAAGCTAAGTCACTAAAGCTGCAAGATTCAAGGAGGACAGGTTGTGGTCCGTGGAACAGACCTTGGTCTTTGCTAAGTCTGTCAAAGGATTCTGGGAAGAATTCAATCATCAGATCAAGGATACTGGAAGCAAGGGAGAGAATTCCTGCATGAGAACGGTAGTTGTGTGTTAACTGGTACACTTGTTTGGGTATGGCTACTCCTGAAGTTTTACCCATTGCCTAAAAAGAAATTTTATATAAACCTAAATATAATTTATCCATGAAATAATACAATAAAAGATTCTGTACTGTTAACACTCTCAGCATTTGCTACAAAACACCTGTTTGGCAAATAATAATTTGTATTTTTTTTAATTGTTCTACAAGTGTGGACACAGAAATGTGCTGTACAAAAGGCAAGTGTGGAAGTCAATATTTCATATTATTAACTTTAAAAAAAAAAATTCATGGACACAGGGGTCCTGGATTTTTTTTAATAAAAAACTAATCCCGGATCATTATTTTTGCTTAAAGTCCGGTCCTGTGTTTTTATTTAAAATTTTCATCATAGCCCCCCTCCCCCTCCCAAGAGATATAAAATTGTATCATTAATAATAAATCAATAAATAATCAATTCAGATTTTCTATTTAAAATAAATCTCATTTACAAAACCACTGATATTTGTTCAATTTTTAACGCTGATTTAAGCTTTAGTCGCAACAAATTTTTATTTTTCTCTTTAAACTGTCGAAACATAACATTTATTTAACTGTAAAATTCAAAATAAAATCCCCCCCCCCCCCCTTTTTCCTTTTTTTCTTGTTTAAATCAATAATCAACAATATTCCAGAATCAAACAAAGGAATAAATATAACATAAGATTTCTTTTACATGCATCTTTTTGTTTTACATTATCATATCAAGAAAATGGTGGCTGTAACATTCATCAAATTCAAGCGGGGGTAAATACATCACTAAAATTACCTGTGGGTGTTTCCCCACTTCAACTCGTAAATTTACATAGAAATCGGACATATTTCGTCATAAAACTTCACACATGGTTTTGTCTATCATATTTCTTGAAGACAAACATAAAATTGTATTGCATTTATCAATACTTTATGAGTATCAACAGTTTTTTCAACACTATCTGTTTCTCGATACAGCCGCCTGATTACAGTGACCCGTGACCCACTTTAGCACGTTCTACCAGTTTTTTCTTAATAATGTTGTTTAATTATTTTAATGGTGTCAAACCACTAAGTCACCAATCAGAGCTTAGAACATATAGTCCCTTTTAAAGAAAATAGCTTCTTTCGCTTTGTTGTATCGTGAAAAATACTGAATGGAATGGAATAATTAAAATTGATAATTGAAGTTAAATATATAAGGATTATGTTGAGCCCAAATTTGATGGATTTAGTTTTATTTTAATACCTCTATGGAGGATTTGATGCATGACCTATAAATATTGAATTTCCCAGGGATGACAGCTATTTTTAGAGTAGGTGTTTTCCATAGCCTTGCATTTCACTGCCAGACTTTAAACATCCCCTGATATTTTCACAGAACATAGAGGAATCATTTACATTTCAGAAAATATATGGTCTTGAAAAGGTTAAACTTAAGATAAAATAGCCAGGCAGGCTCAAAAAAACACAAATTTAGTAGAAGATGTTAAAGAAATTAATGATAGGTTTCACACCTTAAGTAACCAAAGTATTTATGTTAAAACCACAACTATTTTCATAAGGTATGTAAAATGTATGTCATAAAAAATGAAATGTTGATAAGTTTGTCTTTAAACAATTTAACTAAAATCCTTTAGATGTGCTTCATTCTATTAACATATGACAACTCAACCTTACAATATGTCCAAAATGTTGGAGTTACACGCACAAACTTTTTGATGAAATATTCTAAAGATTATCCATTTCAAATGTTGGTGGAATTGCAAGTACAGTAGATCTTTGGTGGCTTAAACTCGAAGGGACTGTCAAAATGTGTTCGAGTTATCGGAAGTTAAAGCCACTATAATGCCGTAATTTCAGAGAGAAAATCCGGTTCTGACATGGGTAAGATTCATTATGCTATATGATACACTGATGTATAGTACACTGTTTGAGAAAACTGGAATTATTTGACAAGGAATTAATGGCAAAATTGACCAGACTACTAAACAGTTCAAGTGATCCATGGTAGTCGAGCCATCTGACTTTGACCTAGCGAATTCGACTGTACAATCTTTTATATGAAATATTCTAAGTGAAAAGGGGCAATAATACAATGTACCGTAATGATGTGCATAGGATAATACGCAAGCTTCTAAAGTTTAGAGAAATTCCCATTCAAAATGTAAAATGCATACAAACTATTGTCACAGACAGCCAGACATGATACAAACAAAATGTCTCTATCATAAGACTGTGTTTCCCACAATTACAAAAAAAGAAGAAAAAATTAAATAAAAAACGTGAAGAGTAAATGATTGGAAAAGTAGTCTTATTCGTATGACTAGTGATCTAAAAACTGTTTGAGGTATGGAAATATTATTTCCTTATATATTTTAGACTTAAACTATTCAATAGACCAGTCCTTATACACATAATAGTTATCAACAGAAATGAAAGTATTCACTGATCAAAAAAGGAGAAGAAACCACCCTTAATAGTTCCCCTGAGCCTTCATTTTCTAGCTGTTTGAACCAAATTTGACACATTTTATTTCAAAATAATTTAGGGGCCGTTGAGGTCATGATTGTATGGTAGTTGGATTTACAATTACCTGTGCAATCAGTGCCTATCACCACTAAAGTTATGAGTTTGAACCCTGTTCATGGCAAGGTGCACTCGATACAACAGTATGTGATAAAGTTAGTCAGTGACTAATGACAGGTCAGTGGATTTCTCTGGGTACTCGGTTTCCTCCATCAATAAAACTGACTGCCACGATATAACTGAAATATTGTTGAAAGTGGCGTTAAACACCATAAACCCCCCCCCCCCCTCCCCCTCTCAAATGATTTACTAAAAAACAGGAAATCTATTGATCAGAGGAAAAATTTCACCTCGGTATCAATGCAGTCAGTAGTAGAGACAATGACTAACATACCTGTAATGTTTTACTGGCATAGAAAAACAAGGACTTCAGATCACTAAATTTGAATGATATTCCTCTCCTGATGCTTTGAGAAGCAGTGTCTCCTGTCAAAAACATATCATTTGGATTCTGACAGATCCCCAACAGTAGAAAGAGCTCGGCCTGTGTAAAGTCCTGTGTCTCGTCTACAAATATCTGGTGAATGACCCATTTCATATCATGTTGTTTACACACACGATGATATATATCATGTACAAGATCTGACTCATCAAACAAGAATCTTTGCTTCCTGACATGCTCGTAACGCTTAAACAATGTGTAGATGTGTTCCCTTTCTCCTGAATTGTTTGGTGCTCTTTTGCATCCTAGTTGAACATACTCTTCTTTTGCAAGACAACCATTGGCTTTAGATAAAGCTTCATAAGACCCCTTTATAAAAGACATAATTTCTGTCCATACAAGCAATGGGTGATACTTTTTGCCAACACCCTTGTTCATATGGGGCCATATAGATTCAGAAAACAATTCATATGTCATCTCTTTACGAGGATCAACCTTTCTTCTGTTTTGACAATCTTGATCAGGATTTTCTTGATCTTCGTCTAAATTTTCCTCTTCTTCTTCCTGGTCACTGTCATCCTCATCGTCAGAATCTTCCTGAAGTAATGGTAGAATACTGAGAGGTCCTTCTCCATCCGTCCATCCCTGAATATCCATCTTTAGGCTTCCATCTTCTGTACGATCAAAGAAATAGGGTGGATCTAATGATGCATCTAGCATTAACAATAACTGCCGAGAGGTTATAAACAGGGGAAACTGATATTCGTTCACATCTTGAAGACGATTTGGTATATTTTGTGTTTCAGCCTCAACATGGTTTTTGGCAATGTCACATGCATGCATCAATTCTCGAAATTTTTTCTGCACTTCATTACACAGAAAAGCATTTTGGGTGATAAATATTTGATGTAGATGATCATACTGTTGTCCTTGTACCTCTTCCTCCTCATTTTCAGCCTCACTCTCATCTTCTAGTGCAGCAGCTGCACCTTCACTACTTCCTCTAGAAATTTGTCTCTCCAGAATAACATTTTCTTCTTCAATCAACTCATCTACCTCTGAAAGGAATATCAAAAGATACAAAACTATATTTACCATAAAAGGCCATGTATTAGCTGCACTGGTTGGCTCGGAATCAGGATAATATGTCCGAGTGGGGTGACATGTCTATCCACGGACTGTTGTTTCAGTGAGCTAGCACTATAAAAATCCAACTAAGGATGTTGGTCTAGTATAAAGTGAACCTCATTATCATCTCAATGAAAATTAATTTGTTCTCGCCATGATATAGCTGAAAAATTGCTGAGTTGATGCTAAACAACAATCACTCACTCACTCACTCTGTATTAGCTGCAGAAATTTACCCTGAAAAGGATTTTCAGGTATGTAGGGCAGATTATATCCTATGATACTGGTCCTGAGAAACTGAAGGTGTCCGAGATGATGGGAAAGGACTGGTAGAATTTCAAGTGCATAATCAATAAGTTGTAATTTTTTGTTATTGCTAAATGATATAAATGCATTCTTCCACATAATGATGTAAATAGCATCTTAATTATTGTTATTGTGTTGTCAGGTTATTTTTCCTTTTTTTTCTTCAGTAAATAAAAGATGCTCTGTCAACTTTCCTGAATAACTCCATTGTGAGGAGAACATTAACCATGTCAATAAGAACCAATACATATTAGCAGAAACTAGAGGCTCAGTGGGCTGAGCCTGTGTCGCTCATCTTTCATTCTGCTTTGAGGAAACTTAATACAGAGCCTTCCATAGGTGCTTACCACCAAGTTTCGGTTCATTTGGCCAAGCAGTTTCAGAGGAGAAGATTTTTAGAAATCAACCAACGAGAAACAAGAATTTCCTATGGCAGCCATGTTTGTTAACAGATCGGGATGAAATTAGCAATCTTTATAGAGGACCTTCGATAGATGCTTCCTACCAAGGTTCGGTTCAATTGGCTAAGCAGTTTCAGGGAAGAAGATTTTTAGAAATCGACCAATCTGAAACAAGAATTGCCTGTGGCAGCCATGTTTGCTAACGAATTGGGACGAAATGAGCAATCTTTATAGAGGACCTTCCATAGATACTTCCTACCAAGTTTTGGTTCATTTGGTAAAGTGGTTTCAAAGGAGAAGATTTTTTTAGAAATCCACCAATCAGAAACAATAATTGCCCGTGGTGGCCATGTTTGTTAACGAATCAGGATGAAATGAGCAATCTTTATAGAGGACCTTCTATACATGCTTTCTACCAAATTTCAGTTCATTTGGGAAAGCGGTTTCAGAGGAGAAGATTTTTTAGAAATCAACCAATCAAAAACAAGAATGGCCTGTGGTGGCCATGTTTGTTAACGGATTGGAACTAAATGAGCAATCTTTATAGAGGACCTTCCAAGGATGCTTCCTACCAAGTTTTGATTCATTTGGCGGTGCGGTTTCAGAGGAGAAGATTTTTTAGAAATCAACCAATCAGAAACAAGAATGGCCTGTGGTGGCCATGTTTGTTAACAGATTGGAATTAATTGAGCAATCTTTATAGAGGACCTTCCAAGGATGATTCCTACCAAGTTTTGATTCATTTGGATAAGTGGTTTCAGAGGAGAAGATTTTTTAGAAACAAGAATGGCCTGTGGCAGCCATGTAGAATACCACAAAGACAGATATGATTTTCGAAGCATTTTCACAATTTTGTCAAATAAAATGTAATGTTTGGGATGCATTGTTCTATTCTATTTGATTGAATAGCCAATGTTTTGCTGCACTGGAAAAATTGTAGCATTTCCATTGGTGGCTTCTTGAGAAGAAAAATTCTCAGCTTTGGTTTGAATTTGCCCAAAGGTTTCATAATTTTTTTCTTTTTTAAAGTGACGACCGCCAAGTGATGGCAAATGCTCACATGATTCTTAAGGTAATATGAGCTCAAAAAAACTAACCGGATTGGTGGTCACTACTGTGGTAGATTCTGGGTTCGAGTCCTGATTGGGTCAAACAAAAGACTATAAAATTGGTATTTGTTGCTTCTACGCTAAGGAGAAAGAGCAAGAACTTGTTGGATTGGAATCAATATTATGTGTCCGAGTGGGGCTACATGTCTATCTGCAGGCTGTTGTTACAGTGACCTAGCACTATAAAAATCCAGCTAAGCGTGTTATTCTAGTACAAAGCGGACCTCACCATCATTTCATTGAAAATTACCCATAACTTGTTCTCGCCATGATAAAGCTGCAAAATTCAAAACTAAACGAGACTTACCTAGGTTAAGTCGATGTTTGGTTGGAATTCCATATGGAAGTTACTACACCACTAAAGGGATCAAACGAGATGCGTAACTGCGCATGTGTAACTTCAGTCTTCAAAGATGATGATTGTGCATAATATGATACAATATTCAGAACAATTTGTACATATTCAAAAGTATACAAACACAAAACTAATGTAATATACAAAAAATATTACCACTGAAGTTAGAAAAAATCAAACAAATAATACCCTCTAAAAGGGAGGGAAAGTGGTGGGCATTTGATCCCTTCAGTGGTGTAGTGACTTCCATATAGAATTCCAACCAAACATCGACTTAACCAAGATAAATCTCGTTTAGTTTTTGAATTCTATATAAAGTCACACCACTTCCGGGATCTCACGAGATTTCAGAGCACAATCTGAGTCAATACCAATATACTACCACCTAATGATAAAATATAGCACATGTGATTACAACATATAAATAATAAATGTTCTCAGCAGAAATAAATCTGTAAACAAAGGATTTCAAAACAACATTTTGAAAAACTGAACTACTTGTCTCTATAGGTTTTTTTTATAAAACATTGCAAATGTTTTTGCATTAGACCATCCTGCCACTTTTAAAACTTTGTCAACAGAAACAAATTTAGCACTCGCCTTGGATACAGCTGCTGACCGTACACTATGAGATGAAAATTTATTCACATCAATACCTCCTCATGTCATTACAATTTTTAACCATCTACTAATGGTATCTCGCGACACCTGTCCATGAGGTTTTGCATAACTAATAAATGGTTTTTTTTGTCCTTTCTCAAAGCAGCTGTTCGTTTTAAATACTCCCTCAAAACAAAAGTCACATATAACCTCCTATCTGGAGGATATGCAAAAAGTTCTATACAATTTTGTGACCAATTTGGTCTGTTTTGTTTCAACAATCCATCAAAAATCCCAAGTTTTACAATATTTGGGTTCAGAAGGCCTTAAATTATAAACTCCTTTCATAAACCTTATAATAATTGCATTAGATCCAACTGGTACATGATTAAAATTTATACCATAAGCTGACAAGGCAGATCTTGCTGAATTCATAGCACTATAACTTAGCCCAGATTCAAAAAGTGAATTTAAAAAATTCTAAAACTTGGTTTAAAGTTGGGCATACTGAATTAATCTTCCCTTTGTCACAGAACAAAATCCATTTACTGATGTATGTTGCATATTGCTTCTGCGTACTTCTTCGTCAAGATGCAAGTATGATGTTGGTTGCATTTCTCGTAATTCCTTCACTTTCGTAATTTCTCCTGATAGTCGACATGCTATCAGGCGCATTTTATTTTGTAATGGATGAATTTTGTCTGTCTGAGGAATAGATAATAATTTCCGTTTGCCTGGTAACAGAACTGGTCTTTGTATTAAATGTTCCATGACAAGAGGATACCAAATCTGAGTTGGCCACAATGGAAGTATTATAAGGCATTCTGATTGGTCGTTGATAATTTTCTGCACACACCTAGTTATCAAAGAAAAGGGTGGAAACAAATAACAATATTCATTTGACCAAGGAATACTGAATGCATCTATTACTACTGCATCAGGATCTGGTTTCCATGATGCAAATTTTGATATCTGACAATTTAATATTGACGCAAACAGATCCATTGTTGGTTTACCCCATAATTTTGCTAGTTGCAAAAATACATTTGAATCCAGCATCCATTCTACATTATCATTGAAAACTCTAAATTATAAATCAGCTGGATTACATTTCCCAGGAATATGTGCAGCAGATAGCCAAATATTCTTATCACAACACCAATTCCAAATATCTTTAGATAATGAATTTAAATCATCTGATTTAATACCACCCATATTATTAATATGGGTTACTGCACTTGTATTATCAGTTAGTATTTGTACATGTAAACTGTTTTTGTCTTTACATAGAGCCTTTAATGCATATAAAATAGCCAAGAGCTCTAAATAATTAATGTGATAAACCTTTTCTTCTTGATTCCATCGACCATTTGCTTTGATATTTCCATCAAAAGTCTCAACAGCCCACCAACCTTCAAGAGAAGAGTCTGTTGTGATAGAATTGTCTGCATTTCCACGATCAATTACTCTATTTTGACTGTGTATATTATATGACCAACATTTTAATTCTGATTTCATGTTATTAGTTACATTCATATATGCATCATAATTTCCAAATGACTTTTTTAATGGCATAAATGTTTTTTTTTTCTAAGATTCTATTGTGTAAAGTTCCATAGTCTACTGCAGAAAAGGATGAAACTAAAATACCTATGACTCTAGATACCTCTCTATTTAATGTTTTATTTTTCTTTTGTAGACGTAAACATTCATCTTTAATGCGGTCAACTTTTTTATTTGGAAGTGTGACTGTCATACTTACAGAATCAATCACATTTCCAAGAAATGTTATCATCTGTGTTGGGATAAATACAGATTTTTTCTCATGTATAAAAAATCCTAAATTTTGTAATAAACAAACAGTGTCTTTTACGTTATTAGTACATTTTAATGGAGTATCAGCAATCAATAACGAGTCATCAATATATGCCACATTTTTATGCCCATACTGAAGTCATGTAGAATAAACTGGTTTCATAAGTTTAGTAAATATTCTTGGTGCACTTGTAATACCATTAGGCAAACAGGTATACTGATAAATTGTTTCCCTCCATTGGAATCGTAAAAACTTTTGATCATTTTCTGCCATATTAATAGAATAATATGCATGTCGTAAATCTATTGATGCAAAATAGCTAAAAGGTTTTATTAATTTTAGGGCACTTTCAAATGTTTCCATTTTGAAATGATGAGGCTCAATATATTCATTCAATTCTTTTAAATTCAAAATCATTCTATATTTATTTTTATCTTTTTTAGGAACAGTAAATATTGGAGAAATATATTGATGTTCATTAAATGCCACTTGTTTAATAACTCCAATACTAAGTAAATTATTTATTTATTTTTCTAAAATATTTACTTGATTTTTATCAAAAATTCTTTGATATGGCATACAGTTTTGAACTGATGGATTGTCAATAAATTCAATGTGACAATTAAGTACATTATCTAAAATATTTTTATCTGAAGTAAGTTTTTTCCAATTATTGGAATAATTTTTCAGTATACCTGCATGAAATTTCTTATTTGTATTACTGAAATCAGATGTCTGGCATACCTTTTCTACTGAGAAACATTGAAGTTTTTTGACTGCTGATTGTGTAAAACAAAGCTTCGTCCACTATGACGACCTCTGGGACCAGGACCACCACGGCCTCTAGCTCTGGTACCTCGACCACCTCTGCGCCGAGTACTACTACTGCCTCTGTAATAACCACGGCCTCTAAAGTTACTTGCTGGAAACTTTCCAATCTTTTTGCCAACACGATTGACATTCTGTATTTCTTTCACATTCTTTGATATAAGCATAAAGCATATCAGTAAAAGCTACATTAGGGGAACACAAGTGATGATAATCTTGTTCAAGATCAGGTCTGTGTACCTCTTTACGTATTAAATTAGTTAGTCTGTTATACTGGGCCATCAGTCCAATAGATCCTAGGCCAAGATCAATACATTCCTGAATGTCAGAATCTGATAGATTCTTTATTAATTTTCATTTTATCAAGCTTATACAACATTAATAGAAGCTTTGATAATGGCATTTTGGTGTTGTATACTGACGTCATACAACTTAGTATATGGACTTAACCAATTCCATATCAGTTGGTTGACTTTAGTTCTTGTGAGAGACGAACAATTCTCAGGACACAAAACTGTTTTTAATAAGCCCTGGTATTTCTCATCTGATATACCTTCTCTAAAAATGACATTTATCATGTCTGCTAACTCATCGTTGACCTTCTTGTCAACATTCTCTTTCAGCTTGAAACTACGAGCCGCTCACATAAAACTAGAATTACATGGAGCGGTTTCAAAGCTATTATCATAAGTTTTTCTACGTTTATTTGGAGGCTCGTTCTCCATTTTTACATTCTCGACAAACTCTTGTCGAGATTCAACATCGTTGTTATTATCAATATCATCGACATCGTAGAAAAACTCATCTTGTTCATCGTACTATGCGTCATCGCAATCATTGTACATTTCAAGCACTTTACATTCAATGTTTTTCATGTTAAGTTTTTGAGTATTTTGTTCATTTTGGATAGTCATTAAAACACCCATAATATCAGTTAAAGATGGCTCACTATTACCGGCCACGCCACTAGAACTGCATGTGGAAGCCATTTGACAGTCTTTTGAAAGTGATGGATCTTTCTCAAAGGGTTTTTTCTTGGCTTCCCCTTTACCTTTTCCCTTACTATCCATCTTTGATGTCGTATGCCTTTTAACTGTGGCTTTCTCACTTTTAGAAAGCATGGCGTCTGCCATTTTGGTTTATACTAAAATCTTGTGCACGCGAGATTTTGT
This sequence comes from Bathymodiolus brooksi, assembly GCA_963680875.1. NCBI lineage: Eukaryota > Metazoa > Mollusca > Bivalvia > Mytilida > Modiolidae > Bathymodiolus > Bathymodiolus brooksi. Next base: position 65,974,412 of record OY804575.1, read on the forward strand.
AAAAAAATATCTTTTACCTGTACACACGAGATATAATTTAACTAGAGGCTCCCAGGAGCCTGTATAACTCACCTGGGTATAATAACATCAGTCAATAAAACTTGATAACTTCGGTAAAAAAATAACAAATGTAGCCCTCGTCATTGCAGACCCCTTCTACAAAAAAAATTGGGCAGGGGTTCCCCCTTTAATGTAAGTTATCAAAATTGCTGTAAAAAAAACATATATGTCAATGATTCTCAAAATTTAGCTTTTGCTATTTCACATTTTGTAATAGAGTTGCTTCCCTTTGATTATTTGAGTAACCAGAAGCAGTGAGTCAACAAAAAAATGCATTTCAAGAGGAATAACTCTTCACACAGTTGTCGCACATTTTCAACTGTGGGACATTTTTTGTAGATCTTGACATGCTGAACATTTTTGCAGTTTAAACTTTCCCTCTATCTCTAATAGTTTTTGAGATATAAGATGAAAGTATTAAAATTTAGAACATTTTGATGAAAAAGGGCAATAACTCCAAAATGGGTAATGGGATTTACTTCAAAATTGCAGGGTATGTAGATCTTGACATGCTGCAATTTTTTGCAATTTAAACTTAACCTTTATCTCTTATAGTTTTTTTTAAATATAAGACGAAAAGTATTAAAATTTAAAAAAAAAATGATGAAAAAAGGGCAATAACTCCAAGATGGGTAATCAGATTTACTTCAAAATTGCAGGGTATGTAGATCTTGACATGCAATTTAAACTTAACCTTTATCTCTTATAGTTTTTGAAATATAAGACGAAAAGTATTAAAATTTTAAAAATTTGATGAAAAATAAGGCAATAACGCCAAGATGGGTAATCAGATTTACTTCAAAATGGCAGGGTAGGTAGATCTTGACATACTGAACATGTTTGCTGTTTAAACTTAACATCTATCTCTTATAGATTTTGAAATAAAAGGACAAAAAAATTTAAAATTTAGAAAATTTGATGAAAAAAGGGCAATAACTCCAAAATGGGTAATGGGATTTACTTAACAATTGCAGGGTAGGTAGACCTCGACATGGTGCAACATTTTTGTAATTTAAACTTACCATCTGTCTCTTATAGTTTTTGAAATAAAGGACGAAAAGTATTAAAATTTTGAAAATTTGATGAAAAAAGGGAAATAACTCCAAAATGGGTAATGGGATTTACTTCAAAATTGCAGGGTGGGTAGATCTTGACATGTTGCAAATTTTTGCAATTTAAACTTAACCTTTATCTCTTATAGTTTTTGAAATATAAGACGAAAAGTATTAAAATTTTACAAATTTGATGATATTATTAACGGTTTTTGAGTTATTACCCATTTAATTACCATATGCTCTATTTTTAGTAACAGTGGCCATGTTGGTTGGTGTACAGCATCACCGGACACAATTTTGAAACTAGACACCCTAGCCATGATTCAGACCAAGTTTGGTTTCCATTGGTCTGGTACTTTCAGAGGAGAAGATTTTTGAAAAAGTTTACGACGGACGACGACGACAAGTGATGGCAATAGCTCACCTGACCCGAAGGGTCAGGTGAGCTAATAATATAATTTTTATTTCTCGTACACACAAGATATTATTTAATAATATAATTTTTATTAATGATATATTTCAGTCATTAATTAATATTACTACTACGTAGTAATTTTATTAAGATGCTACACAGGAGAATTATGGACCACGTCCTTCTCCACATAATAAGCGCAGCACACTGAAGTTACTAGAAGAGTTTTTATCACGATACGTATTGTGACATTTTGTATACCTTTCATTTTTTTTTAGTACTAACTTTATTGTTTGAAAATATATGTAAATTTGTTGTTGCAGTCTAAATTTTGTTGGTATTACGTCGCCATTTTCTTCTTCTTAAGGATTTGCCACATACGTCTGTGAAAATTAAAACTAATATTTGATTTTAACAGTTTTTGGTAATAAAGAAATAATCTGTTGAAACAACATCGCCAATATCATATGGAGCACCCAGTCATACCGTGGCGTCAATATCGTAAGGAGCACCCAGTCGTATCGTGTCATCAATATCGTAAGGGGCACCCATTGTACCGTGTATCATGTGGTAAATAAAATACCGTGATGTATCGTCATTCGGTATATCGTTACACTCCAGGAAGTTACACATGTGCAGTTACGCATCTCGTGAGGTCCCATAAGTGGTGTGACTTTATATAGAATTGCTGAGTTGGCGTTAAACAACATTTCTAATATGACGTCCTTCAAACGCTTTGAATCCAAACCCGTGGTAAAAATAATATATATCTACACCCATTGTAATTTATGACGTCATCGACAATTTATAACGATATTTTACCAATTTTTACATATTAGAATCGAAATAATTCATGGAAGCCATATGTATATATTGTTTTTACTACGGGTAGGCCTTTATGTCAGCTTTTTACCCCGAGCTTACGCTTACGCTCGGGGTAAAGCTTGGTGACATAAAGGCCTACCCGTGGTAAAAACAATATATACATATAGCTTCCATGAATTATTTCTTAATCAATCACTCACTCAAAATAACTTACCGTTTTCCTGATCTTCTACTCCCTCTTCTTTATTTCCGTCTTGGTTTCTGTAGATTACAACTCGTGGAAGCAATGGAGCATCAGCTTCCTTTGCTTTGGTCCAGTACCACAGGAAACGGCTCCATAATCTGTATAAACAGCAGGTAGTCTTTCCTGTACCACTACGCCCTAGTAGTAGAATTGGTGCTGTTGATTTAAGGTTGATGATAGCATGCTCCAAGTCTGTCACACGGAAAGGAAAATCTACCTTGATTTCAATGTTCTGTAGAATGTGAGAAACAAGATTTGACGAGAACGAGTAAAACTTAAGAATGTGGTACTCTGTCTCGTTGGCACTTGCAGGTGGATAAAATTGTTTCATTTCTTCTAAACTGCTCTTATCCAAATCCATTTCTGCATAAACTCTGGGAAATCTTCTTTTAGTTTTATCCGAGATCTTGAAATGTTTTATACCTTTCAGCTTCTTTTGTATGATGCACGATTTTCCGCGGGTGTGAGACTTTATAATTCTCTGCACAGAGCTGTAAATTTTGTCATGGTCAAAGACGATGTCCCAAACTCTAATTATTTCCGAGTATATTTTCCCTCCTTTTACTGGACGATCCGACAGTTGATCATCATTGCACTCGAGTATCCTCTCGGCAGATTCGCTTAACCTTGGGGAGAAAGCAATGGCCAACTCCCATATAATTCTTCCTCCCTTTGTGATTTTTGCTTCATACAGTTTCAGAGTTTCTGGTACATGAGGGAGTTTCTTGCATAAATGATGTGTCCATTCACCTGCTGCCAGATGTTGAATTTTCCTAACAATTCTTTGTTTTAATTCTGGCAGAACATGTTTGTCTCTCAAGGCCTTCCATACATCTGCAGTGCATTCAATCTCCCATTCCAGGTTTTCAAACACCTGGGGATCAAACTGTAAATAAAAGATGTTCACTTTATTGTCATTTCTAACGTCTATGTAATATTTATATGGCTTGCATTATCAAACATTTAGTTACACAAAATTTGGGAAAAATTAAGAAATGGCAGGGGTGTCGTGGTGGTGATCGTATGGTAGTTGGATTTACAACTACCTGTGCAATCAGTGCCTATCATCACTAAATTTGAGAGTTCGAAACCTGTTCATGGAGAGATGTACTTGATACAGCATTATGTGATAAAGTTTGTCAGTGATCTGCGACAAGTCAGTGGTTTTCTTCGGTTTCATCTACCAATAAAACTGACCACCACGATTGTTGAAAGTGGCGTTAAACACTATAAACCAAACCTGAAATGGCTGTAATGTAAAATGTTTCGAAAATGGATTGTGCATTCATATGTCAAATTTCTGGTGCACTTAGAAACAATTTCAGTGGAAACATTGTATCAAAAACTCATTATCTGTATTTCTTTTTTGAAACGTTTTCCAACATATTTTATTTCTGGCGTTTGAGCACAGGTATAATTCTAACAACAATTGATGCAAAATTGTGGTTTTAGAACTCAAGTGGAATATTGTAGATATAGATCTTCTGAATAAATTTGACTAGAATATGTCAAAGAATACATTAACTAATGCACTAACAAAAATGATATGTACATGTGTCCTCTGTCCACCCAACCATCTGTTATCAAAACATTGCAGGGGCCTGGATGGCTCAATGAGTTAGGTAGTTGGATTACCTAACAACTCATACAAGCCTATCACCAACACGGCGTGAGTTCGTGCCCGGCTTTGTAAATTACAAAAAAGGGTGCACTCGATTCGCAGCCGCAAGTAATAAAGTTTACCAGTTGCTTACCCATGGTCGGTGGTTCTCTCCGGGTACTCCGGCTTCTTCCACCACTAAAACTGGTCACCATGATATAGCTGAAAGCGGCGCTAAAACACCAAAAATAAATCAAAATCAAATCAAAATATTGCTGAGTGCATTATTGTTGCTCTAAAAATAAACCCCATCATGACGTGAAAAATTCTCTTTATGAATTCAATTCTACAATAACTTGTTGAACTGGTTCTAGATCTATTACAAGTTCTCGGGACTGATTTTGATATTAACACATCACCTGATAATGTTCCTCTATGCTTTCATCTTCATCTGATTCATCATCTTGTTGAACTGGTACTATTTCTGGTTCCTGGTCTTGTATTTTGGGTTCCATCACCTAAACAAATTACAAAAAATGAAAATATTAAATTGTCCATTTTTGTCTGTAGAAATACTATTTAGTGAGAAAATTCTTTTTATTTTCTTTCAATTAATGCAATAGCTATGGTCATGTTGGTGTAGATTTATAAAATAGTCACACATCATACCTCATTACAAGATACAGTAAAAACCCAAGGATGCCATTATTTTTTTGTACTCATAGAGATATGCTTGTTGGGTGGGGGGTATCAATTTACCTCTGTTTCCAAAAAATTTCGAATTGGATTTTGGAAATGTCCGACAGTATGGTATTTTTTGTTTTATTACACATTAACATAAAAATTCTTGCATGGACAATAATATAAATCGTATCGTTACTTTTAGATTTTCTTCAGTCATATTAGACAATTGTTAGGTTTAATAAATAGAATCTTTAAAAAGACAACCAACTACAGACCTTCACATTACACTTAATTGTTTTTGATCACTGCAGATTATCAATCTATACTAAAAAATAAATGAATTGCAAAGTGTTGTGTGGATGCCAGGCAATAATACAAGTTGATCCCTATGCGGGAAAGACACTTATAATCAGATAAAATTACCTGAGGTTCCCGTTTTTCTTGCTTATTTTTTTTTTCTTTTTTCACTATATCATCTGTCCTACTTGAAAATTTACTGTATGCCACATCATCCATTTCATATATCAAATCTTCAATCATCTTCCTTACTGCTTCTTTCCTTAAAGTTGGTTTGACTACTGGTTTTTCTTCTGCACAAGGAACATCGTCTGTCCGCTCATATTGCTGAAGGTCATTTTCCTCTGCCTTCGCCATTTCTTCTGCAGTGAGATCAGAATTTAGCTTGTCACCCACTTTGTTTTTAACCGATTTCTTTTGTTGTCCAGATGGTTTTGGTTTTTTCGAAGCCATTTTAGTTGAACCTCCGAAAGACGCCAACCTGAAGAACTGCAGACGTCTATCATTTTTAGTATTCAGGTAATGATGAGGCAGTTTGTTTTCACCATTTTTAACGTTTGATGAAATTTTCTTATCACAGAGAAGTTCCGTAGCTTTTTGTACTGTTGAGTTGTATTTGACTTTAGCAATCAAGTGGAAGAGACTATCACCATTCTTGTCTTGCTGGCTGGGATCCAACATGTGATATTTCTCTGGATCATTTTCAAACATGTGCAGAAACAGATTCAAGATTGAAAAATTTCCTACAAAATGAATTAAATTATTGCAAAACTTGACAAAAGACAAGATAATGGATAAAAACATATGTAAAAAAAAATGAAACAGATTAATAACTTGTATGTAATACTAGTATTTAACAAAAAAACACAACTTATTTCTTAAGAAATTGATGTTTGTTTGATGATGTTTAATGCCACTTTCCACAATATTTCAGCTATATCATGTTGGTCAGTTTTATTGGTGGAGGAAACCGAAGTACATGGAGAAAACCACTGACCTGTTGCAAGTCATTGACAAACTTTATCACATAATGTTGTACACCTTGCCCTGATCGAGATTGGAATTCACAACATCAGTGTTGATAGGCACTGATTGCATATGTAGTTGTAAATCGAACTACCATACGATCACGGCCATGACAGCCCCTGAAAATAGATGTAAAAAAAATGAACAGATTCATAACTTGTATGTAATATTTAACCAAAAAAACTCTTATCACTTAAGAAATGGATCATTTATTATTGTAAGACTATCATTGCATTGTTCTTTTAAATTAATATAGGTATTGTATTTGTTTATTATTTAATAATTTACAATGATATCAAGGCAACACATGTATGTTGGTATCACCATGGTGCCGGTAATGGATCATGAACCCGGTTCATTGAAGACAAATGTGATGGTCATGGACCATGATAACTAGAGGCTCAGTGGACTGAGCCTCTGTCGCTCACCTTTCATTGTGCTTTGAGGAAACTTAATACAGAACCTTCCATAGGCGCTTCCCACCAAATTTTGGTTCATTTGGCTAAGCAGTTACAGAGAAGAAGATTTTTAGGACTCGACCAACCAGAAACAAGAATTGCCTATGGTAGCCATGTTTGTTAATGGATCTGGACAAAATTAGCAATCTTTATAGAGCACCTTCATATATGTTTCCTACCAAGTTTCGGTTCATTTGGCTAAGCAGTTTCAGAGAAGAAGATTTTTAGAAATCGACCAATCAGAAACAAGCATTGCATATGGTGGCCATGTTTGTCTATGGATCAAAACGAAATGAGCAATCCCTATAGAGGCCCTTCCATAGATGCTTCCTATCAAGTTGCGGTTCATTTGGCAAAGTGGTTTCATAGGAGAAGATTTTTAGAAATCGACCAATCAGAAACAAGAATTGCCTGTGGTGGCCATGTTTGTTAACGGATCGGGACAAAATGATCAATCTTCATAGCGAACCTTCCATAGATGCTTCCTACCATGCTTCGGTTCATTTGGCAAAACGGTTTCAGAGGAGAAGAATTTTAAATATCAGCCAATCAGAAACAATAATCGCCTGTGGCGGCCATATTTGTTAATAGATCGGGACGAAATGGGCAAACTTTATAGAGCACCTTCCATAGATGCTTCCTACAAAGTTTCGGTTCATTTAGCAAAGCGGTTTCAGAGAAGAAGATTTTTAGAAATCGACCAATCAGAAACAAGAATTGCCTGTGGCAGCCATGTTTTTAAATGGATCGAGTATAAATGAGCAATCTTTACAGACGACCTTCCATAGATGCTTCCTCCCAGGTTTCGGTTCATTTGGCAAAACGGTTTCGGAGGAGAAGAATTTTAAAAATCAGCCAATCAGAAACAAGAATCACCTGTGGTGGCCATGTTTGTTAATAGATCGGGACGAAATGAGCAAACTTTATAGAGGACCTTCAATAGATGGTTTCTACCATGTTTTGGTTCATTTGGCTAAGCAGTTTCAGAGAAGAAGATTTTTAGAAATCGACCAATTAGAAACAAGAATTACCTGTGGCAGCCATGTTTGTTAATGGATCGGGAGGAAATGAGCAATCTTTATAGAAGACCGCCCATAGATGATACCTACCAAGTTTCAGTTCATTTGGCTCAGCGGTTTCAGAGGAGAAGATTTTTTAGTAATCAACCAATCAAAAACAAGAATTGTCTGTGGCGGACATGTTTATTAACGGATCAGAACGAAATGAGCAATCTTTACAGAGAACCTTCCAAAGATGCTTCCTCCCAAGTTTCAGTTCATTTGGCAAAACGGTTTCAGAGGAGAAGAATTCTAAAAATCAGCCAATCAGAAACAAGAGTTGCCTGTGGTGGCCATGTTTGTTAATAAATCTGGACGAAATGAGCAAGCTATACAGAGGACTTTCCATAGATGCTTCCTATCAAGTTTCAGTTCATTTGGCAAAGTGGTTTCAGAGGAGAAGATTTTTTTAAATCAGCCAGACAGACGACGGATGCCAAGTGATGGCAAAAGCTCACTTTGCCTTTGGCAAGGTGAGCTAAAAAAAAACAGACGAGAAGTACTTTAAATAATAAAAATACAACTAACCTCTATCTCGCTCTACTGCTATAGATAGAGCAGCATGTATGGGTGTATCTCCATGGTGTCGGTCATGGATCATGAACCTCGTTCACTAAAGACAAATGTGATGGTCATGGACCATGATAAAAAAAACAGACAAGAAGTACTTTAAATAATAAAAGTACAACTAACCTCTATCTCGCTCTACTGCTATAAACAGAGCAGCATGTATGGGTGTATCTCCCGAGTTCACAGACAAGTATGATGGACAGGCTCCATAATTGAACATGGTCTCTAGTACTTTAAATTGCTCTTCTTGTACAGCTGCTTGTACACAATTTATTCCATCTAAAACAGAAATGCAATGCCTTCTGTAGTCGTCATTCTCAAATTAAATTAAAGAAAATAAACTTTTAATTATTACTTACATAAAGCCAGGACAATTCAAAGCCGAGGCCATTTACATTTTTTAATTCAACGGAACATTTCTTATACTTGGCAAGAATAAAATAAAATAAAATAAAATCATTTCCTTAGGAACTGAAATGGTATTCCTTTTAGTTAAGACAAATCATTTTCTGAGTCAGTGTGAACTACAATTTACCAGAAACGGTTCTCTCTTGTTGGTATTTGGATACGGAATGCTCAATCACAACAACAAATAAACCAGTTTTAAGAATGAACTGCATCATATCAACTTGTCGCACCAGAACGAAAAAATGAGTTCTGATTTCATGATAAATGATAAATGGCCCTTTTGTTTCAGTCAATGAGTAATTCCCATGACAACTGATGGAAGAAAATAAGAAACTTTTGTGAATACCATCCATATTTCAACCTTCTATCGAGGAGATTTTAAATGTGAATAAATGAGTGCAAAGTTAAAACGACCATTGGCAATGTGAATAAAAACTTTTCCTTTAACAAAATGCAATCGCATGTTGCATACATTATTCGACCGGCTTTGTAAATAACAAAAAAGGGTGCACTCGACTCGCAGCCACAAGTGATAAAGATTACCAGTTGCTTGCCCATGGTTGGTGGTTCTCTCCGGATACTCCGGCTTCTTCCACCACTAAAACTGGTCGCCATGATATAGCTGGAATATTGCTGAAAGTGGCGTTAAAACACCAAAAATCAAAAATCAAATCACTATTCACAGAAAATTAATATCCTGAACAAATTCATACATATCTTACCATTTTCCATAACAGCTCCACTTTTAAACATAGAATCTATAATCTTGATCAGTAACTGGTAAGAACTTTTCAAAGAAGAATGTATAATGACTCGATGTATCTTTATTCCCTTGGCATAATTAGCTAAAGCCCCTGCACCAAGATGTTTCCTGTGCTCATCCACCACAACATCGAGCTGTCTCCAATTCTCCCCTTCTATTAAGCCATTTACAATTCTATTGTAGTATTTAAATGGTATCTTAGCCAGACTCTCTGGTATTTCTGTAAGTAAATATATTGTATCATGTCAAATATTTGGATTGTAGGTCTTTTATTAAACGTATAAAACAATATTTTAGGTATATCGTAATGGTCAGTATCCTTAAAACAATTACTCTTTTGTTTTGTTGTATATTAATTTACTATTTTTTAAGTTGGTAGGTAGATTGGTAGATAATTAAAAAAAAATTATTGCTTATTTAATGCACACAAAAAAATTGCTATATATATCACAGAAACCCCCTTCCCAAATGTTCAATTCCTGATAAAATTGTCTTGGTAGGAGCAAGTCTTGGTGAGTGGCCAGGTTACAGTAAACCTGACAATTGTTTATTGGTGGCCGAACCTTTAATAAGTGAGTGAGTGATTGTTGTTTAATGCCAAGTGAGCAATTTTTCAGCTATATTATGGCGAGAACAAGTTATATTTTGATGAGATGATATTGATGATGTCCGCTTTGTACTAGACCAACATGCTATAGTGCTAGTTCACTGAAACAATAATCTGTGGGTAGACATGTCGCTACACTCGGACACATTATCCTGATTCCAAGACAAACAAGTCTTTGCTCTTAATTCTTGATGCTGCATGCTTAAGAGGACAAGCAGTAAATTCTAATGTTATAGTCTTTGGTTTTACTGGGGCATGAACCCATGATATACCATATGTCATTTTAAAGGGGCTGTCATGGCCGTGATCGTATGGTAGTTGGTTTTACATGACTGGGGCATGAACCCATGATATACCATACTCAAGGTGAGCACTCCAACCACTACATCGACTATGTCATTTCAAAGGGGCTGTCATGGCCGTGATCGTATGGTAGTGGGATTTACATGACTGGGGCATGAACCCATGATATACCATACTCAAGGTGAGCACTCCAACTACTACATCGACTATGTCATTTTAAAGGGGCTGTCATGGCCGTGATCGTATGGTAGTTGGTTTTACATGACTGGGGCATGAACCCATGATATACCATACTCAAGGTGAGCACTCCAACCACTACATCGACTATGTCATTTCAAAGGGGCTGTCATGGCCGTGATCGTATGGTAGTTGGATTTACATGACTGGGGCATGAACCCATGATATACCATACTCAAGGTGAGCACTCCAACCACTACATCGACTATGTCATTTCAAAGGGGCTGTCATGGCCGTGATCGTATGGTAGTTGGATTTACATGACTGGGGCATGAACCCATGATATACCATACTCAAGGTGAGCACTTCAACTACTACATCGACTATGTCATTTCAAAGGGGCTGTCATGGCCGTGATCGTATGGTAGTTGGATTTATAACTACCTATGCAATCAGTGCCTATCACCACTGATGTTGTGGGTGCGACTCCCGCTGAGGGCGAGGAGTACATTATGTGATAAAGTTTGTCAGTGACTTCCAGCAGGTCACTGGTCTTCTCCCGGACCTCAAGTTTCCTCCACCAATAAAACTCACTGCCACGATATAACTGAAATATTGTTGAAAGTGGCGTTAAAACCAAACCAAACCAATCTTTGATAATAAACTAAAAGGTCATAGTATATAATTACTATAGTACACATCTCAATGATGTAATTGGTAAATGTAAACCTACTATCATACACTCAATACAACTAAAATAATGTTCTCAACTCTGTAATAAATACTATGTCTGAGGATCCTCAAAGGATATTAGAAATATGTCCTTTTGTAAGTAATGGTCTTACAGAAAAACCCTAAATGTATGTTAAATAATCACTATAATGTATCTCGTTTAAATTTCAGCCCATTTTATTGAAAATAAGGTAAAACTTATGGGGCAATTTTAAGATATTTTTATTTTCAGTAACAGCGGTAATTTCTGATATATGACGGAGCTCCCAGAAACAAGTCTTAAAAGGGAACATCCCTGTCAATATTGACTTACTTTGGTCCAGGCAGTGGTATCACAGAAGATTCAAAGGTAAAAAGTTAATGGACGACAGTTGCAAACAGATGACATTACCTCACTCGTTCAATTTGGCCAGGTGAGCTAAAAAGTATTACATAGGAATTGTTTTCAAAGTTAACTAAATACCTGGATTCAATGTTCTAGCTAGAGATTCTGTAATCATTGTCAACATTTCATCAACAATCTTCTGATGCCTTTCCTTGCTGTGATTGTTTTCTTTAATGACTCTGGCCATATCAAAGTAAGCATACGACGTCTTACTCCTAATCTTAGTTTTACAATCTTCTAATGTTTCCTCACATCGCTTACACTTGTCAAAAGAAGGTGTGGTAGGTTGATGCTTTGGCATATATGACTGTTTCCATGATTTTACATGACTGGGGCATGAACCCATGATATACCATACTCAAGGTGAGCACTCCAACTACTACATCGACTATGTCATTTCAAAGGGGCTGTCATGGCCGTGATCGTATGGTAGTTGGATTTACATGACTGGGGCATGAACCCATGATATACCATACTCAAGGTGAGCACTCCAACTACTACATCGACTATGTCATTTCAAAGGGGCTGTCATGGCCGTGATCGTATGGTAGTTGGATTTATAACTACCTATGCAATCAGTGCCTATCACCACTGATGTTGTGGGTGCGACTCCCGCTGAGGGCGAGGAGTACATTATGTGATAAAGTTTGTCAGTGACTTCCAGCAGGTCACTGGTCTTCTCCCGGACCTCAAGTTTCCTCCACCAATAAAACTAACTGCCACGATATAACTGAAATATTGTTGAAAGTGGCGTTAAAACCAAACCAAACCAATCTTTGATAATAAACTAAAAGGTCATAGTATATAATTACTATAGTACACATCTCAATGAATGTAATTGGTAAATGTAAACCTACTATCATACACTCAATACAACTAAAATAATCTTCTCAACTCTGTAATAAATAGTATGTCTGAGGATCCTCAAAGGATATTAGAAATATGTCCTTTTGTAAGTAATGGTCTTACAGAAAAACCCTAAATGTATGTTAAATAATCACTATAATGTATCTCGTTTAAATTTCAGCCTATTTTATTGAAAATAAGGTAAAACTTATGGGACAATTTTAAGATATTTCTATTTTCAGTAACAGCGGTAATTTCTGATATATGACGGAGCTCCCAGAAACAAGTCTTAAAAGGGAACATCCCTGTCAATATTGACCTACTTTGGTTCAGGCAGTGGCATCACAGAAGATTCAAAGGTAAAAAGTTAATGGACGACAGTTGCAAACAGATGACATTACCTCACTCGTTCAATTTGGCCAGGTGAGCTAAAAAGTATTACATAGGAATTGTTTTCAAAGTTAACTAAATACCTGGATTCAATGTTCTAGCTAGAGATTCTGTAATCATTGTCAACATTTCATCAACAATCTTCTGATGCCTTTCCTTGCTGTGATTGTTTTCTTTAATGACTCTGGCCATATCAAAGTAAGCATACAACGTCTTACTCCTAATCTTAGTTTTACAATCTTCTAATGTTTCCTCACATCGCTTACACTTGTCAAAAGAAGGTGTGGTAGGTTGATGCTTTGGCATATATGACTGTTTCTATGATTTTACATGACTGGGGCATGAACCCATGATATACCATACTCAAGGTGAGCACTCCAACTACTACATCGACTATGTCATTTCAAAGGGGCTGTCATGGCCGTGATCGTATGGTAGTTGGATTTATAACTACCTATGCAATCAGTGCCTATCACCACTGATGTTGTGGGTGCGACTCCCGCTGAGGGCGAGGAGTACATTATGTGATAAAGTTTGTCAGTGACTTCCAGCAGGTCACTGGTCTTCTCCCGGACCTCAAGTTTCCTCCACCAATAAAACTCACTGCCACGATATAACTGAAATATTGTTGAAAGTGGCGTTAAAACCAAACCAAACCAATCTTTGATAATAAACTAAAAGGTCATAGTATATAATTACTATAGTACACATCTCAATGAATGTAATTGGTAAATGTAAACCTACTATCATACACTCAATACAACTAAAATAATCTTCTCAACTCTGTAATAAATAGTATGTCTGAGGATCCTCAAAGGATATTAGAAATATGTCCTTTTGTAAGTAATGGTCTTACAGAAAAACCCTAAATGTATGTTAAATAATCACTATAATGTATCTCGTTTAAATTTCAGCCTATTTTATTGAAAATAAGGTAAAACTTATGGGACAATTTTAAGATATTTCTATTTTCAGTAACAGCGGTAATTTCTGATATATGACGGAGCTCCCAGAAACAAGTCTTAAAAGGGAACATCCCTGTCAATATTGACCTACTTTGGTTCAGGCAGTGGCATCACAGAAGATTCAAAGGTAAAAAGTTAATGGACGACAGTTGCAAACAGATGACATTACCTCACTCGTTCAATTTGGCCAGGTGAGCTAAAAAGTATTACATAGGAATTGTTTTCAAAGTTAACTAAATACCTGGATTCAATGTTCTAGCTAGAGATTCTGTAATCATTGTCAACATTTCATCAACAATCTTCTGATGCCTTTCCTTGCTGTGATTGTTTTCTTTAATGACTCTGGCCATATCAAAGTAAGCATACAACGTCCTACTCCTAATCTTAGTTTTACAATCTTCTAATGTTTCCTCACATCGCTTACACTTGTCAAAAGAAGGTGTGGTAGGTTGAGGTTTTGGCATATATGACTGTTTCCATGATTCATCTTCTTGTTTTCTGGTATTTTGTTGAGGTTGTCTCCCCTGTTGATAAGCAGTATTTGTGCCAGCAATCTGCTCTTGTGTTTGTTTTTTCTGAGCTTCCAGTTGCCTTTGTTGCTGTAATTGTTGTTGCTTTATTTGTTTTTCCATGTCTGAAAATAAAAAAAATTTCTCTTGATTTTATCAGTTAAAATAATAATGTACCATGTTCCATGTTCACGGTGAGGTGTACTTGATACAATATTATGTGATAAATTTGTCTGTCAGTGACTTGCGACAGGTCAGTGGTTTTCGCCGGGTAGTCTGATTTCTTCCATCAGTAAAACTGACTGCCGCGATATAACTGAAATATTGTTGAAAGTGGTGTTAAACACCATAAAGCAAACCAAACCCTCATGTTCCACAGTATTATACGGGTGGTTTATCTTATCCAAAAAACATTAAGTTTTTTCAAGAATTTGTGTCATTGCCAATATGTTTGTAGTGCCAAATAATAATAATAATAATAATAATAATAAATTCTTTATTTATAGAGGGTTACACAGTTAGTTAATAACTAATCTTCCCTGAGGCCCTCATTGACATATTTAGACATACATTGTAAAGTACAGAATATATAGTTATACAATACATTGTAATAAGTTTACACAAAAGATTTAGTAAACATTTAATGGTAAATTAAGGTACACCATCATTTAAAATGAGACTTCTAACTTTTGTTTTCAATGCATTATGAGAAGAAGCTTGCCGTATTGAAAACGGAAGTTCATTCCATAGCTTTGGTCCAGAGTATGTAAAAGTTTTCTTAAAAAGTTCAGTTTTTGCCTTTGGGATTTGTAATTTTTCACTTACAACATTTCGGAGAGAGTAAGGATTTCTATCAGACAAGTACTGGATTTTATTTTTTAAATATATAGGTGCTTCATTCTTTAGACATTTTGAAACAAGAAGATATTTATGATACTTGATTCTTTGTTCAATACTCATCCATCCCAGTTGTTTAAATAGAGGTTCAGATGGTGCTATGGGATCTTGATCTAATATCAATCTTGCTGTTCTTTTTTGCAATTTAAGAATGCGATTAAGTCCCTCATTTGAACAATTTCCCCAATCAACACAGCAATAATCAATTAAAGGCAAAATGTAACCTGAATAAAAAAGTTGCCTTGATTCAAGGTTTAAATATTTCTTAATTTTTGAAAGAAGGTAGATTTTTGATGATATTTTAGAACAGACTTGATCAATTTGGTTTTTCCAATTTAGATTTGAGTGAATTTTAATACCAAGTAATTTTTCACAAGCAGAATGTTGTAATTGTTCAGAATTAATAGTCAAGTATAGTTCTTCATTTTGAAATGCAAGTTTTTGCTTTGTTCCAACAGTAATACATTTAGTTTTATTACAATTTATCAACATATTATTATCCTTGCACCATAATTCAATTCTATTCAAGTCTTCCTGGACTTTGGTTTGTATATCTGAAATATTTTCCCCAGAAATGTGTATTGTAGAATCATCAGCATACATATCAGTGTTGCAATTTGAAATACTTAAAGGCAGATCATTTATATATAAAATAAACAATAATGGACCGAGTATTGAGCCTTGAGGTACTCCATATTTTACAGGACATTTATCAGAAAGAGCATTTCCGATTTGTACTTGTTGTGTTGTATTTGTCATATAAGAATTAAAAAGAGCTAAAGCTTTTTTATTGAATCCATTTATTTCAAGCTTTTTAGCCATGATATCATGGTCAACAACATCAAAGGCCTTTTTTAGATCTAAGAGTATAACTACATTAACATTTCCATTATTCATTTCCTCTATCCATTTATCTATGATGTTGATTAAAGCAGTTTGACAGGAATGATTTGATCTAAAACCAAAAAGTACTGATACATATGTCTTGAGATATGTTTTTCAATTAGTTTTGATATAACAGGTAGTACCGATATAGGTCTGTAATTTGTAGGGAGACATTTTTTCCGTGACTTAAAAATTGGAGACACTTTTGCATTTTTTAATATGTTTGGATAAATACCACTGTCTATTATTCTGTTGAATATATAAGTTAAGGGAGACACAATAAATGGGGCACTGACTTTCAGAATCATAGGTTCAATGTTATCAGTTCCAGTTGATTTGTTTATGTCGAGATGTAAAAGATCCTGTAGTAATTCATTCATCTTCACTGGGGTATAGCAAATTGTGTATTTTGAGATATTTTATTATTAACAAAGTTAAGTAGTTTACTAAGATTAGTGAAAGTTGACATATTTTCAACACAAGAAGTAAAAAACTTGTTAAAGGTATTTGCTATATCTATTGAGTTATAAACTTTTAGATCATTTTCTGTAACAAGCCTGTGGGGTCTGATATGGTTTGATGGGTTTAGGCTGTGCATACATTTCCATATTATTTTGGGGTCTTTGGATTCTTTTAACATGTTATTGTAGAACTTTTGTTTAGCTTCATCTATAATATAATATATAAAATGATTCAAGGCAGATATTAAACATCAGTTTGGGTAAACCTAATCCAACGAAAACCTCATTATCAGATTAAAATAAAGACAATTATTATACCAAAAATAAATTCTTACTATTTAAAAGTACAATTTGCATTTTTTACACAATTTGCATTTTTTACAGAAAATTTGCTGACAAGGGAGACAGTCCTGTGGACAACCCTCAAATAAAATAGTGCAGAGGAAGACGTTAGGTTGCTGCCCGATCTACAACCTCCAACAATTGCAAGTGAACTGAAATTCTTCTTTTTTTTTCAGCTTGGTTCCGTATTTGTATTTTTTATACTATAATTATTTTATGTCTGCTATTAAACAAAACATTCAAAATCATGTTGTCAACCCTCTAGAGATTGTATTCCCCCAAGGGCTTCAGTCTCTCAGGTTGACTGACAACTTTTATATATTTACCTCATATAAAGGCAATAATTGTATAAAATAATACCAGGGGCTGTCGTGGTCGTGATCGTGATTATATAGTGGTTGGATTTACAACTACCAATGCAATCAGTACCTATCACCACTAACGTTGTGAGTTTGAATCCCACTCAGGCGATACAACATTATGTGATAAAGTTCGTCATATCGTTTCCTCCACCAATAAAACTGACTGACATATCACTGAAATATTGTTGAAATTGGCATTAAACACCATAAACCTCAAACCAAACATATTATTATACCTTGCATATTTTTTTTACTATATAACAGAAATTTGGATGTTTTACGGAAAAGTTGATGATGAGTGAGACAACCATGTGAACAACCCAAACATAAATAATGTAGAGGGAGACAACCCTGGTCTATAACCCCTGACAACCAGAAGTGCTTTAAAAATCCTTTTTTTTTATAGATCGATTTCGTAATTTTATTTACTATGCCGAAAATTCTTTTGTTGTCTTCTACAAAACAAAACATTTTTAACAGTTTTTAAACATCTTAGATTAATTTTGATTAGATTCGGTATAATAAAACAGTTATTGCCTTCATACGAGGTGAACATCAAGTTGTCAATCCTCGAGAGGTTGTTTTCCCTCTGGCTAAACTATTAGGGAAAAACAACCATCCTCGGGTTAACAACTTTCGATGCCCACCTCATATGAAGGCAATAATTGCATAATATGTTACAAGCAGTTTTTTTTCATTTGTAAAGATTATACAAGATTGTATTTTTTTTCATGTTTACATACATGAATATTTGTTTACAAAGACATATTGGGGGATGTCGTGGTCATGATCGCATGGTAGTTGGATTTACAAATTCCTATGCAATTAGTGCCCATCACCATTCAAATTGTTGTGATTTTGAATCCTTCTCAGGTGAGGTGAACTCTGATCTTTATGTGATAAAGTTTGTCACTGACTTACGACAGGTCTGTGGTTTTCTCCAGGTATTCCCGTTTCCTCCACAATATGACTGAAATATTGTTGAAAGTGGCGTTAAACACCATAATCCTAACCCTAACGAAGACATAGTGTTACATGTATAGTATTCCAAGATATTATTGCATACCTTCTTGTTGCCTCATGACATTTTGTAGAATTTCAATTGCTCTGTTTTCAACTTTTGGCAGATACATTATTGCATATTTGCCATCTAAATTTTTGATGAGTGGATTGACCTCTGCCTTTAACAACATAATCATGATTTTGATCCTAGTCATATCATTAACTTCTAAATCCCTTGTAATTGTATGGAGGGCTGTGTTTCCTTTATCGTCCAATAAGTTTTGATCCATTTTAGATGCCATGACAGTGGATAATATATACTGCAGTAAATCAAATGATCCTTTAAAAAAAAGACAGATTTTTTTTTTTTTTTAAATAATTCATCAATTAATTCATTTTTTTTCCTTCAAAATTCATGAAGTAGAGGCTAACCTGATACCTCAGAGAGGCTGTCGTGCTAGTAATCACATGGTAGTTGGATTCACAACTATCTGTGCAATCAGTGACTATCACCACTAAAGTTGTGAATTCAAACCCCGTTCACTGCAAGATGTACTCAATAAAACATTATGTGATAAAGTTTGTCAGTGACTTGTGACAGGTCGGTGGTTTTCACTGGGTACTCCGGTTTCCTCAACCAATAAAACAGACCGCCACAATATAACTGAAATATTTTTGAAAGTGGCATTAAACACCATAAACATGATACCTCAGACTGTCTCTCCATTAGGATTTTTTAAACATTCAACAATATACACAATTTAACAGTTCAGTTGTTTCAGAGAAATATAGATTTCAAATAATTTTCCCATAAGGTTCCATGTTATGCAGTGCCCTGTAGTGGTGGCCATCTTGAATTGATGATCCATATAAAAACATGAAATATATGCAATGGTTATTCATGTATAAGTTTGGTTGATATAGAGAAAAAAATCTGTTATTTACTTTCCTATAGAGTCTTAAGCCCTGTAGTGGTGGCCATCTTGAATTGATGATCCATATAAAAACATGAAATATATGCAATGGTTATTCATGTATAAGTTTGGATGATATAGAGAAAAAAATCGTTTATTTACTTTCCTATAGAGTCTTAAGCCCTGTAGTGGTGGCCATCTTGAATTGATGATCCATATAAAAACATGAAATATATGCAATGGTTATTCATGTATAAGTTTGGTTGATATAGAGAAAACAATCTGTTATTTACTTTCCTATAGAGTCTTAAGCCCTGCAGTGGTGGCCATCTTGAATTGATGATCCATATAAAAACATGAAATATATGCAATGGTTATTCATGTATAAGTTTGGTTGATATAGAGAAAAAAATCGTTTATTTACTTTCCTATAGAGTCTTAAGCCCTGTAGTGGTGGCCATCTTGAATTGATGATCCATATAAAAACATGAAATATATGCAATGGTTATTCATGTATAAGTTTGGTTGATATAGAGAAAAAAATCTTTTATTTACTTTCCTATAGAGTCTTAAGCCCTGTAGTGGTGGCCATCTTGAATTGATGATCCATATAAAAACATGAAATATATGCAATGGTTATTCATGTATAAGTTTGGTTGATATAGAGGGAAAAAATCTTTTATTTACTTTCTTATAGAGTCTTAAGCCCTGTAGTGGTGGCCATCTTGAATTGATGATCCATATAAAAACATGAAATATATGCAATGGTTATTCATGTATAAGTTTGGTTGATATAGAGAAAAAAATCTTTTATTTACTTTCCTATAGAGTCTTAAGCCCTGTAGTGGTGGCCATCTTGAATTGATGATCCATATAAAAACATGAAATATATGCAATGGTTATTCATGTATAAGTTTGGTTGATATAGAGAAAAAAATCGTTTATTTACTTTCCTATAGAGTCTTAAGCCCTGTAGTGGTGGCCATCTTGAATTGATGATCCATATAAAAACATGAAATATATGCAATGGTTATTCATGTATAAGTTTGGTTGATATAGAGAAAAAAATCTTTTATTTACTTTCCTATAGAGTCTTAAGCCCTGTAGTGGTGGCCATCTTGAATTGATGATCCATATAAAAACATGAAATATATGCAATGGTTATTCATGTATAAGTTTGGTTGATATAGAGAAAAAAATCTTTTATTTACTTTCCTATAGAGTCTTAAGCCCTGTAGTGGTGGCCATCTTGAATTGATGATCCATATAAAAACATGAAATATATGCAATGGTTATTCATGTATAAGTTTGGTTGATATAGAGAAAAAAATCTTTTATTTACTTTCCTAAAGAGTCTTAAGCCCTGTAGTGGTGGCCATCTTGAATTGATGATCCATATAAAAACATGAAATATATGCAATGGTTATTCATGTATAAGTTTGGTTGATATAGAGAAAAAAATCTTTTATTTACTTTCCTATAGAGTCTTAAGCCCTGTAGTGGTGGCCATCTTGAATTGATGATCCATATAAAAACATGAAATATATGCAATGGTTATTCATGTATAAGTTTGGTTGATATAGAGGAAAAAAATCTTTTATTTACTTTCTTATAGAGTCTTAAGCCCTGTAGTGGTGGCCATCTTGAATTGATGATCCATATAAAAACATGAAATATATGCAATGGTTATTCATGTATAAGTTTGGTTGATATAGAGAAAAAAATCTTTTATTTACTTTCCTATAGAGTCTTAAGCCCTGTAGTGGTGGCCATCTTGAATTGATGATCCATATAAAAACATGAAATATATGCAATGGTTATTCATGTATAAGTTTGGTTGATATAGAGAAAAAAATCGTTTATTTACTTTCCTATAGAGTCTTAAGCCCTGTAGTGGTGGCCATCTTGAATTGATGATCCATATAAAAACATGAAATATATGCAATGGTTATTCATGTATAAGTTTGGTTGATATAGAGAAAAAAATCTTTTATTTACTTTCCTATAGAGTCTTAAGCCCTGTAGTGGTGGCCATCTTGAATTGATGATCCATATAAAAACATGAAATATATGCAATGGTTATTCATGTATAAGTTTGGTTGATATAGAGAAAAAAATCTTTTATTTACTTTCCTATAGAGTCTTAAGCCCTGTAGTGGTGGCCATCTTGAATTGATGATCCATATAAAAACATGAAATATATGCAATGGTTATTCATGTATAAGTTTGGTTGATATAGAGAAAAAAATCTTTTATTTACTTTCCTAAAGAGTCTTAAGCCCTGTAGTGGTGGCCATCTTGAATTGATGATCCATATAAAAACATGAAATATATGCAATGGTTATTCATGTATAAGTTTGGTTGATATAGAGAAAAAAATCTTTTATTTACTTTCCTATAGAGTCTTAAGCCCTGTAGTGGTGCCTATCATCAATTATTGTAGAGGGAAATCTAAAGATTATTAAAGTCAAATTACTTTTTGGATGGTTAATTGGTTTCATAGAATAGATTTGTAAAACATTTTCCTCTTAGGATCCTATGTTGCAGTGGTTGCAGCCATCAAGTGACAATTTCTGCATAGTTTGGATTCAATCATATAGTTTTAAAGAAAACACTTTTGTTCATTTTCCCCAAAGGATCCTATACTAAAACCCCATGTCCTGTGGTGGTGGCCATATTGGATTTCCAAATGGCATGAAAGTCGTTTACTTTGTAACGAAATTCCAGGATAATTTAAACCATATTATATGTAAAACAACAATGCAGTTTTCGGCCAATAGAGCTTTAAAGCTCTGCCAATCAGGTTGCACTACTGGCCAAAATCACAAATTCTGATTGAGGTCAACCAAACAAAAGACTCCTGTAAAGCTTCTTTCCATTTGGCCAATAAGTTTCAAAGATGATAAATTAACACAACAAAGAGCACACTACAAGACAATGCTTGAACATGGAACAAAGATCTTGAGAATTTTTTTTTATCAACTTTGGGCCTCTTGCTTATAATCAAAAGTGTCAAGTATCATTGTGATAGAAGGATTGTTCAAATAAAGTTCATGTTATTGACAAATAAAGGGCTTATTTCATTTAGTGCACAGAGGGAAGCATGATACAACCGCAGCATGTTGACAAGGGAAAGTTGAAAAAGTGTATATTAAAAGCAAGTGTAGACATAGTATTTTGGTAGACATAGTAAATTGCTGGACACAGTAATATGCTGGAAACAGTCAACTGTAATTTGGACATTTGTCTTGTTTTACTATTTCAAGTGTTAAATATGCCTTCCAATTATGCAAAATTTCAGAGTTTGGGCCACTTTTAGACTCCTTTTCAAAATAAAATAGCAAAGCTTGTTTAAGGTTCTCAATAACCAAAAAAGACGATCATTTTGGGGAAAATATCCATTAAAGTTGGATGAAAAATTAAACAGTTCAAATTTTGGAATCGGCTTTTGTTGACCACTTTCGGTCAAGTTTATCTCTGAAACCGTTTGAGACTGAGGAAATCAATCGACATACTTCAAAGTAAAAAAACTCATCAAAATTGGATTCAAATTCTATATGCCTTCCAAATATGTGAAATGTCAGTATAAAACACACAAAAAAATGATGGCCCATCAATAACCCATTAAGACTATCATTTTGCAAAAACACTGCACTAAAATAAAATTTATAAATTTGAAGTTTCCTCCTTTTATGTCAAAAACAGTAATAGTTACGCTATGCATTTTTCAGAGAATTTAAAAAAAAAACACCATCAATATCAGAAAAATAATAAACTCTCCAGGTATAAATAACAGAAACATAAATTTGTGAAAATATGTATGGTTACAATACCCTTAAACTTTATTCAGTGCCAAGGATCATTGTGTTCAAAACTTAGAAGGATCTGTCAATTAGAACTTAAGTTATTGCATAGAAACTATTTTGTCTCCAGAAGGAAGATGACAACACAATAACATACCAGTAATACAACCGCAAAATGTTTGCGTTGGTATAAAAAAAAACATTGCAGCTACATGTGACACACCCAATACCTTAAAGAAATGAAAATTGTTTAGACATATAAAAACCCGCATTAAATTCAGTTATTAATCAAAAGTTAGTCAGCTTGACTGGCATTGGAATATCTGTCACCAGAATAATTTGTCATAGCATTGTAGTCATATTAACAATTAGAAATACATGATTGATTGATTGGTGCTGAACGCAAACCTTAGCAATATTTCAGCTATATCGTGGCGTACTAGAAATACAAACACAACAACCATCTGACATAAATTTTATGATTACCCAAAGCTATTGTCAGTTTGACTGTACAAACACAACAATCATCTGACATAAATTCTATGATTACCCAAAGCTATTGTCAGTTTGACCGTACAAACACAGGAACCATCTGATATAAATTCTATGATTACCAGTGGCTATTGTCAGTTTGACTGTACAAACACAACAATTATCTGACATAAATTCTATGATTACCCAAAGCTATTGTCAGTTTGACTGTACAAACACAACAATTATCTGACATAAATTCTATGATTACCAGGAGCTATTGTCAGTTTGACTGTACAAACACAACAATTATCTGACATAAATTATATGATTACCAGAGGCTATTGTCAGTTTGACTGTACAAACACAACAATTATCTGACATAAATTCTATGATTACCCAAAGCTATTGTCAGTTTGACTGTACAAACACAACAATTATCTAACATAAATTCTATGATTACCAGAGGCTATTGTCAGTTTGACTGTACAAACACAACAATTATCTGACATAAATTCTATGATTACACAAAGCTATTGTCAGTTTGACTGTACAAACACAACAATTATCTGACATAAATTCTATGATTACCAGAGGCTATTGTCAGTTTGACTGTACAAACACAACAATTATCTGACATAAATTCTATGATTACCCAAAGCTATTGTCAGTTTGACTGTACAAACACAACAATTATCTAACATAAATTATATGATTACCAGAGGCTATTGTCAGTTTGACTGTACAAACACAACAATTATCTAACATAAATTATATGATTACCAGAAGCTATGGTCAGTTTGACTGTACAAACACAACAATTATCTGACATAAATTCTATGATTACCCAAAGCTATTGTCAGTTTGACTGTACAAACACAACAATTATCTGACATAAATTATATGATTACCCAAAGCTATTGTCAGTTTGACTGTACAAACACCACAATTATCTGACATAAATTATATGATTACCCAAAGCTATTGTCAGTTTGACTGTACAAACACAACAATTATCTGACATAAATTCTATGATTACCAGAGGCTATTGTCAGTTTGACTGTACAAACACAACAATTATCTAACATAAATTCTATGATTACCCAAAGCTATTGTCAGTTTGACTGTACAAACACAACAATTATCTGACATAAATTCTATGATTACCAGAGGCTATTGTCAGTTTGACTGTACAAACACAACAATTATCTGACATAAATTCTATGATTACCAGAGGCTATTGTCAGTTTGACTGTACAAACACAACAATTATCTGACATAAATTCTATGATTACCAGTGGCTATTGTCAGTGTGACTGTACAAACACAACAATTATCTAACATAAATTATATGATTACCAGAGGCTATTGTCAGTTTGACTGTACAAACACAACAATTATCTGACATAAATTCTATGATTACCAGTGGCTATTGTCAGTTTGACTGTACAAACACAACAATTATCTGACATAAATTATATGATTACCAGAGGCTATTGTCAGTTTGACTGTACAAACACAACAATTATCTGACATAAATTCTATGATTACCAGAGACTATTGTCAGTTTGACTGTACAAACACAACAATTATCTGACATCAATTCTATGATTACCAGAGACTATTGTCAGTTTGACTGTACAAATACAACAATTATCTGACATAAATTCTATGATTACCAGAGGCTATTGTCAGTTTGACTGTACAAACACAACAATTATCTGACATAAATTATATGACTACCAGAGGCTATTGTCAGTTTGACTGTACAAACACAACAATTATCTGACATAAATTCTATGATTACCAGAGGCTATTGTCAGTTTGACTGTACAAACACAACAATTATCTGACATAAATTATATGATTACAAGAGGCTATTGTCAGTTTGACTGTACAAACACAACAATTATCTGACATAAATTCTATGATTACCAGAGGCTATTGTCAGTTTGACTGTACAAACACAACAATTATCTGACATAAATTATATGATTACCAGAGGCTATTGTCAGTTTGACTGTACAAACACAACAATTATCTGACATAAATTCTATGATTACCAGAGACTATTGTCAGTTTGACTGTACAAACACAACAATTATCTGACATAAATTCTATGATTACCAGAGGCTATTGTCAGTTTGACTGTACAAACACAACAATTATCTGACATAAATTATATGACTACCAGAGGCTATTGTCAGTTTGACTGTACAAACACAACAATTATCTGACATAAATTCTATGATTACCAGAGGCTATTGTCAGTTTGACTGTACAAACACAACAATTATCTGACATAAATTATATGATTACAAGAGGCTATTGTCAGTTTGACTGTACAAACACAACAATTATCTGACATAAATTCTATGATTACCAGAGGCTATTGTCAGTTTGACTGTACAAACACAACAATTATCTGACATAAATTATATGATTACCAGAGGCTATTGTCAGTTTGACTGTACAAACACAACAATTATCTGACATAAATTCTATGATTACCCAAAGCTATTGTCAGTTTGACTGTACAAACACAACAATTATCTAATATAAATTCTATGATTACCAGAGGCTATTGTCAGTTTGACTGTGGCATGGATATATCGGTCACCAGGATAAGTTGTCAGAGTATTGTAGTCGGAACCACAAACCAGAAAGTATTCTATCAAATCTACACACCAGCCACATAATGTTACCATATGTAATGAACAGAAAGGTTGAAGGTCAACATTTGCCACAACATTGGTTGGCTTTGGGTCGCATTTGAACTGGATGTACGGAAATGTAGCAACGTCCCAGCTATTTCTTGAAATCAAGTCATATGTGACCAATGCCCATAAGTGTGTGGAAACTTTGAAAGTTGTCACTTTCTTGTTTACAGGATCTGAAAAAACACCAAAAGTACTAAATTAATATTGTACCAGTCACAAGTGTAATATGATTACACAGTAAAATACATTCTACATGTAAACAAAATCAACCTTATTAGATTAATTAACCTTATTAGACTAATTAACATTATTAGACTAATTAACATTATTAGACTAATTAACCTTATTAGACTAATTAACCTTATTAGATTAATTAACATTATTGATGATTTGTACATTTTACCTTTGATCTTTACATACAAAAATATCTATTATCAAGAAACTATCGTGGCATGAACATAATATTGCTGTTTTTTAATGTGATGCTATAATGACACCAATGACGTCATTTCACTAAATCCTCGATAAACATACTATCGTTGATAAGTTTTGTTCGAAATGGACTTCTGATCTCAGGCTTCGGCCTTGATGCGAGATTGCTCTAAGAAATCCATTCTCGCAAAAAAAATCAACGATTGTATATATTTACATAAAATAAACTACTGGAAATAATTAATCAAGTACATGTGTATCCTGTCACTGTGTTTGGGTAGAAATCTCAATTATTTCAATTTACTATCGTCTTAGCTATCAATTCCTTTCCGAAAAAACAAACTATGTAGTGTCAAAATAGTGTTGTATCAGTGAATTATATCATTGGTAAAAATTACACAATGCTATATTCTGTTAATATTATTAATAAGAAGAGTCCAATTTTCTTCTTTTTTTTTTAATTAAATAACATAAAACTTGATTATTAAAATTCACGAGTTAAATGATTCGAAGTGCTTACATTTATACTTTTCATCCAAATTCATGTATTGTACACAATATAAGGCTAGTATCTCTCTCTGTGACTTCTCTGGGAATTTTTCTGATGACAACTCATTCAAGGCATTAGTATATGCCTGTAAAGCTCCTTCATGGTTGTTTTTGGCAGCTAAAACTTTTCCAACTTTCATATGTGCCTAAAAAAAAATTGTTTTCAAATTTAGTGTATAAATAATAAATCCCTTCATATTTTCTTTAAAGTAGAAAGAAAGTTTATGTTCAATCACTAAAATTGATAAAGCAACCAACAATATGATAGAATGTGTCCATAGAACATGGATGTCCCCACTTCAAGCTAAAGAAAACAAGGGCATAACTCTTCAACAGGAAAAATTCCTCTTTTATGGTTCTTGAACTTGTTTATAAATTTCAAATAATTTGTTTATGGAGAACACAAGTATTCGAGTTAAAACCAAATGTAAGAAGGACGTTTGGTTATGGATAAAACTTAATGTCCCCGATGACTAGTGGCAGGAGCATAAAAATGTCTATGCATTCTGTGATGTGATGAGGTATTTAGCAAGTTCTTCTTGGAAACTATTACTTACTTTTCAATTTAGAACAAAGATCTTTTGCCTGTACATACATGGTCTGTGAAAATGATATCATGGTCAGATGGTATTGCCTCTTAAAGAAAGTAAAACACAAAAACTATGTCTGATACGAAATAAGACACCATTTTTTTTCTTAGCATATATCAACAACTGTCAAAGTTGGTGGTAATCTTTGTTTAGAGGTGGCTGGAGTATATAAGTTGTTTATGGTTGGTGGAAATGTCTACCATCACTGTTTAACATTTCTAGGACTTTTGATAAAAAGCTAATCATTAAATATGGTTAACTAGAACTGTGAGTGACCTCACTGAGTGATACCCCCTGCTTGCAATACTATGATGTTCAAACTTTGGAATACAGGTATATCAGCAAGTTACTTATGAAAAATGAATGGATATGGAGTTATGTCAAGGAGACAACATCCCATCTCCAAAATAAACTAACCAAGAACATACATCTAGGGGTCGCCACAAGGTCTTCAACAAAGTGGGATTGCTTAAAACCAATACGGTTTCATCAGTATACATGAGGATTACAACATTTCATAATTTTTTTACAAGAGGATATAAGTCACATCAAATGTTATTGATTCAAAATTAGCTTACATCACCTTCCAAATTTTTGACAGGAACCATATTCCTTCATGCACATCTGCAGACAGTGTATTACAACTGTGTAAAGTTACATTTAAATCCAATGAGCCGCTTAGGAGGAATTACGCTTACAAGCCCATCTCTCCATACAGAACGTATTTCAGAGTATAAGTTAAATTATCTCCCCTTCCAAATTTTGGACAGCAACCATATTCCTTCATGCACATCTGCAGGTAGTGTACTACAACTGTGTAAAGTTTCACAAAACTCCAATAAGCCGTTTAGGAGGAGTTGCGCTTACAAGGTACACGACCCCTCTTTTCGTGAAATTATAAATTGAATTATCTCCCCTTCTAAATTTTAGACAGCAACGGTATTCCTTCATGCACATCTGCAGGTTGTGTACTATAACTGTGTAAAGTTTCATAAAAATTCAATAAGCAGTTTAATAGGAGTTGTGCTTACAAGGTACATGCCCCCCCCCCTTTTCGTGAAAGTATAAGTTGAATTATCTGCCCTTTTAAAATTTGGACAGCAACCATATTCCTTCATGCACATCTGCAGATAGTGTACTACAACTGTGTAAAATTTCACAAAGCTCCAATAAGCCGTTTGGGAGGAGTTGTGATTACAAGGTACACGACCCCCCTTTTCGTGAAAGTATAAGTTGAATTATCTCCCCTTCTAAATTTTAGACAGCAACAGTATTCCTTCATGCACATTTGCAGGTTGTGTACTACAACTGTGTAAAGTTTCATAAAAATTCAATAAGCAGTTTAGTAGGAGTTGCGTTTACAAGGTACATGCCCCCCCCCTTTTCGTGAAAGTATATGTTGAATTATTTCCCCTTTTAAATTTTGGACAGCAACCATATTCCTTCATGCACATCTGCAGGTAGTGTACTACAAATGTGTAAAGTTTCACAAAACTCCAATAAGCAGTTTAGGAGGAGTTGCGCTTACAAGGTACACGACCCCCCTTTTCGTGAAAGTATAAGTTGAATTATCTCCCCATCTAAATTTTAGACAGCAACAGTATACCTTCATGCACATCTGCAGGTTGTGTACTACAACTGTGTAAAGTTTCATAAAAATTCAATAAGCAGTTTAGTAGGAGTTGTGCTTACAAGATACATGCCCCCCCCCCCCTTTTGTGAAAGTATAAGTTGAATTATCTCCCCTTTTAAATTTGGACAGCAACCATATTCCTTCATGCACATCAGCAGGTAGTGTACTACAAATGTGCAAAGTTTCATAAAAATCCAATAAGCGGTTTAGGAGGAGTTGCACTTACAAGGTACATGGACGGACGGACAGACGGACGAACAGACAGGGCGATTCCTATATACCCCCCCAAACTTTGTTTGTGGGGGGTATAATTATCTATTGCTTACAGCCTTCCAAATCAACAACATTATCTTGGAGGACAGAAATCCTAGTATATATAAAATATAAAGGAATATGCATTACGACTAACCTTAAACCAATGTCCATCATATGATACACTCTCCATAGCATATTCCATTGCCTTGTCAAGATATGACATTTTCAGAAAACATTCTGACCTATTCCCATATAATACAGCCAAGTCCCTACTCTGACTGACATCGGTCTTTGTCTTAGATTTCTGTGCTTTTATAGCATCACTGTATAGGTCCATGGCCTGCATGTAATGTCCATTCTTAAACTCTAAATTTCCCCTTTCCTTCAACTTCACAGGATCAATATTATATTGAACCTCTGGCTCAGAAGTGGTCTTGCTTCTATCTGTATTTCTGTAGTTAGTTCTCTGATCACCTGAGTTTGTAGGTTGGATATTTGTTGGCTGAGAATTCAGTTGACTTCCATCTTTCGTTGGTAGTTTGCCTGTTGGCTTGCATATATCACTTGGCTGTTGATTCAACACTGGCTTACTTGTCTTAGTCTTTGGCATAACTTCTACAAATGTAAGAAAAAACATAAAAATAAACATTTCAATATTTATCCTGCAATGGTTTGAAAATGTTTGGTTTGTTTTTGTTTTTTTTTTAGTATTTTTAAGAATTTCAGTGAAGAAGAAAACCAGGAAATTTGTTTTCTTAGATAAACTTTCAGTTAAGGCTAAAAAGAAAAATATGTGTTTTAGGTTTCTCAACAGAGACCAATGTTTTTATTGATGAAAAAAAGAATTCAGCCAAAACCTGAATTAATTGTGACAAGGGCTTCAGATAGTATTCTAGCCCTTTTCAACTATCAGTTATGGTTTTCAAGTTAAGATTGACTGCAATAAAAAATTTCCTGAAAAGGGAAGCCGGAGTACCCGGAGAAAACCACCGACCTGTCACAAGTCATTGACCTTTATCTCATAATGTTGTATCTAGTACATCTCCTCATGAGCGGGGTTCAAACTCATAGCTTTAGTGGTGATAGGCACTGATTGCACAGGTAGTTGTAAATACAACTACTAAACGATCACGACAACGACTGCACCTTGATTTACTGACCCTATTCCTTTATGACTGAAACCAGAAACACTCATATATTTTTTTTTGGCCCAATAAGAAAATCAGGAAGAAATGTTTTTTTTATGACAACCAATTAGAATCTATTAATAAAGCTTGTATTGACCAAACTGAAAGGTGGATTTGAATTGAATGCAATTTTCCGACAATTTATTTTTTGGAATGGGAGATCTGAGGAAACCCCATTACATGTAAGATGTGAGTTATGTTATTTTATGAATATATATACTGATATGATAAATATGGCTATGATCTTTTTTGAACAATCAAATTGCTAGTAGGATGCAAAGCAGCTTAGTAAAATTTGCATATACTCGCAATCACCATATTTGCATTGGCTGGTACATACATACAGGTATGTATAGGGTCACTAGCATGTGACCATAATAGGGATTCATAAGATCTCCTATGCTGCAACATATTAGTGAAGGGGAGTAATTGAGATATATG
The DNA here is from genome assembly GCA_963680875.1 of Bathymodiolus brooksi. Classification (NCBI taxonomy): domain Eukaryota; kingdom Metazoa; phylum Mollusca; class Bivalvia; order Mytilida; family Modiolidae; genus Bathymodiolus; species Bathymodiolus brooksi. Next base: position 66,005,730 of record OY804575.1, read on the forward strand.
ACTTTAATCAAATCGGGGGAATATAACACCAAAACGGTAAAAGCAGAAGGGTCAAAAATCAAACTTTGCTGAATGGGAACTCAAATTATTAAATGAAACCAAATCAGGGACGTAGGAACAGATGTATTGAAGAGCCCACACACGTACAGAAGGACATGCAGACAAACAGACAGGGGTAAAACTTACTACAATGTACCAATGACGCCTGGTGGCGGTGGCATAAAAACCCACATTAATTGGCATCCATTTCATTAAAAATAATGAATCAACATACAAATGCAACACAGGATTTATATTCAAATCAATAAAGGGGCCATCACGGTCGTGATCGTATGGTAGTTGGATTTATAACTACATATGCAATCAGTACCTATCACCACAAACTTTGTGAGTTTGAATCCCGTTCAGGCGCGGTGTACTCGATACAAAATTATGTGATAAAGTGCTAATGACGTCGCCTGCCAGACGGTGGTTTTCTCCGGTTTCCTCCACCAATAAATCTGACCGCCACAATATAACTGAAATTATGTTGAAAGTGGCATTAAACACCATAACCCTAACCCCGGAAACATTTTAGTCAGTACATACAATAAGTATTATAATTACCATCAGCCTCTATTTGACCATCATTTGGATAACCTGGAAAACCAGGAGATCCTGGAAAAAAAGCCATGACTTTGTTCTACATTTGTATGTTTCTCTACATTCCATTAATTTTATTCTGCTGAAAAAAAATTTGCATTATATATTCATGTAACTAAAGGTTCACAGGCAGCTGTCGTGGTCGTGATCGTATGGTAGTTGGATTTACAACTACCTATTCAACAGGGATGATCCTGGTTAGAAAATAAAATAACTGAAAAAAATGAAAAATTGCTGAAACCATCAACACCCCCTTTCAAAATGGGCATTTTATACCTGTTCTGACTGTGTTCAGCAACTTTCGGAAAACAATTTTCAGAGAAAAATAGCTGAAATCGGTTAAATAATTGTAAAAAAATCATCCCTGATGCAATCAGTGCCTATCACCACTAACGTTGTGAGTTTGAATCCTACTCAGTGTATTCGATACAACATTGTGATAAACTTTGTCAGTAACTTGCATCAGGTTGGTGTTTTCTCCGGTTTCCTCCATCAATAAATTGACCGTCACGATACAATTGAAATATTGTTGAAAGTGGCATTAAACACCATAGAACAAACAAAATAAACAAATATATATATATATATATATATATATATTTTATTTTCAGAGAAAAATAGCTGAAATCTGTTAAATAATATATATAAATGCCCATTTTGAAAGGGGGTGTTGATGGTTTCAGCAATTTTTCATTTTTTTCAGTTATTTTATTTTCAGAGAAAATATATATATATATTGAATCAAAATGGTACATGAATAGTCGCTGAATCGTCACAAACAAAATATCATTTTTTTTTCATAGATTGGAAATCCAAATTTGCAGTTTGGTTTCAAATTAAACAAGCTTGTAGTTTTTGAAAAAATATATATATATATATATATATTTGACTTTTTAATATATATATTTTTATATATAATTAAAGGTTCACCTGAGCCTTAATTACCCATCTGGTCAACCATGCAGTTTGGTTTTATATTCATATTCCCATAGTTAAACATTATCCAGTGATGTCTGCAAATTTGGATTTCCAATCTATGAAAAAAAAAATGATATTTTGTTTGTGACGATTCAACAACTATTCATGTACCATTTTAATTCAATCTATATTCTAGCATTTGAATTATTTCTTTCTTTTTTCCATCATTATGTCTATATACTCCTTCTATATTATAATTTTTCTCTACAATGGCCACCATTTTGGATTTCTGATCTTTTACCAAAAAACAGACATATCCAAAGTACATTTCAGCTAAGTTTACTGTGAAATGGCTTAGAGGTTACATATACAAATAATTCTAGGATGTATTTGCCATAGGGTCCAATGTTAAATTTGTCCTGGTGGTCTTTTTGGATTTCCAGTGGTACAGGATGTTGTAAGGAAACAGCATTTGTCAGGTTGACAATTATTGATGTCTACCTCCTTAGAAGAATGTAATCGTTTTATTATACCGAAAAAAACAGACAAACACAAATGAATGATAATTATCCTGCAATCATTACATTTGTTGCATAAAGTTGCATTGAATACACCTCGCCATGAGCAAGGTTCGAACTCACAAAATTGTGATAGGCACCGTTTACATAGGTAGTGGTAAATCCAACTACCATACTATTATGACCATGAATTGATGGCCCCATTTGTTTCATAAACAAAGCAAATGTTTGCGAAAGTTAATAAACGGTAGTGGTAAAACTTTAATTTGAAGTATAGTGCCGTATTATAAGTCTGTGCTCCTAACAATTCTGAGGGCAACTAAATTGTAAAAAAATGTTTCTCTATGTAAATTTGGTATCAAAAGAAAGATAAATCATTCTTCTTTTATTTGATGTCAAATAATTTAAATAAGAAGAATAATAACTAATACTATACGAATAGAAAAAATGTACATTTTTGTTGATGTTGGCATGTTTTATAAGTCTGCACACAACTTCCTGTACAAGGCATGGGGGGCTTGGAATACAAAAATTGGATTGAAATGTCAGCGATGGAGGATACTATATTTGGTAGGTGGGAGCGTGCTGTAGCAGACAATGTTTACATTAGAAATGGAAGCAGAACCAATATTGGTGCACAGACTTATAATACTTATCAGCATAATACGACACCCCTCAAATCAATAGGAACAATGCTTCATTTTGTCCTTTTCAGTACATTTGGCAGTTGTTTTGGACTTTTGTTGGAAAAAAACTTCCATAGGTGCTTCCCACCAAGTTTTGGTCATTTGGCTAAGCAGTTACAGAGAATAAGATATTTAGAAATCGACCAATTAGAAACAAGAATGGCCTGTGGTGGCCATGTTTATTAACGGACCAGAAATAAATGAGCAATCTTTATAGATGACCATCCAAGGATGCTGCCTACCAAGTTTCGATTCATTTGGCTACCCGTAAGCGGTTTCAGAGAAGAAGATTTTCTTAGAAATCAACCAATCAAAAACAAGAATTGCCTTTGCTGGTCATGTTTGTTAACGGATCGGAACTAAATGAGCAATCTTTATAAAGGACCTTCCAAGGATGCTTCCTACCAAGTTTCGATTCATTTGGCCAAGCAGTTTCAGAGGAGAAGATTTTTTAGAAATCAACCAATCAGAAACAAGAATTGCCTGTGGTGGCCATGTTTGTAAACGGATCGGGACAAAATAAGCAATCTTTATAGAGGACATGATATAGATGTTTCCTACCAAGTCTCTGTTCATTTGGCCAAGCGGTTTCAGAGGAGAAGATTTTAAAAAATCGGCCAATCAGAATCAAGAATAGCCTATGGCAGCCATGTTTGTTAATGGATCGGGACAAAATGAGCAGTCTTTAGAGAGGACCTTCCATAGATGCTTGCTACCAAGTTTCACTTCATTTGGCTGAGGGGTTTCAGAGGAGAAGATTAAAATGTGAAAAGTTAACGGACGACAGACGATGGACGCCAAGTGATGGCAAAAGCTCACATTGCCTTTGGCAAGATGAGCTAAAAAGTATTTAAATAAGTACACAGAGTTGTTCAGAAACATTGCTAGTTATGAAATAACGCATGTTGACAGCTTCCAAATCGGCGACATTAGAAAAACAGTAAAACTTCCCAAAATGGCGCTTCATTCCTTGTTCATTTTGCTCACTGCCTTTGTGAATCTTCATTGGGTTTCTTTCTACTGCATATGTGATGTGCCCATCATGTGATATTTACTAACTACCTGTGACGTGGGACATTCCCAGGAAGAACATATCACACTTTTTTAATTACTGTTATATTTCGTTTCCTTTATATCGTATATTACCTGAACTTGGGCTGTAGTGTGTTGGTCTGTCAGAAAAAAATAATAGATATGAAAGTAAAAGGTCATTTCTTGGACTTGTTTTTATCAGGAGTGATATTGAAAATTGGCCTCTAATCATTTTTAAGAAATCTACTTTCACTTTCGATACGATTACGATGACGACACGCTAAAGTAAACATTTCAACAAATTTCGTTAAATATCGTGGTAATGTGGAATATAAAATTATTGTCAATTAGCAACTAAAGACATCTTGCAGTCATGAGTAATTATTATGGGTCTACTGACACTGACACTGACAGTCGACCTACAATTTGCACAATATATCCCTCTCTGAATGGCATTTTTGTTGAACTTTTGCAGTATTCTCGAGTCTGTAACTACAGACGCTTTATTTACCATCGATGATTTCCGGTTGGTGACGTCACGGTATTCCGAATGACAGCTAAAAATGAGTCTGTCTGAAGGGACAATCGTAACTACTCGGCCATTCTCGCTAGCCTGCAAATAACCTCGTACGTACTAACTCGAATAATACTGCGCCCTCTATCAGCACTATCGCTGGATGAGGTTAATATAGCAAAGCGTAATATAACGACTGGATTATTCGGGTTATGTACGTACTAACTCGAATAATACTGCGCCCTCTATCGGCACTATCGCTGGATGAGGTTAATATAGCAAAGCGTAATATAACGACTGGATTATTCGGGTTACGTACGTACTAACTCGAATAATACTGCGCCCTCTATCGGCACTATCGCTGGATGAGGTTTTATGGAGAAAGTCGTTCAGGCGTTAATATAGCAAAGCGTAATATAACGACTGGATTATTCGGGTTACGTACGTACATAGTAGAAATTCTTCTTAAATTGTTTGCCGGAAGTTAAGTTAAGTTAAGCCGCACAAAAATATAGTCCACTGAAAAATAGAAAATGCGACTTTCGCTGAATATTCTTGTCCAATTCGTATATTTAAATGTGGCAGTCGAAAAGAGTGTACCGATATAATTGGGTCAGCGAAAGGATCACAAATAAGCGAAACATATTGAGGCGAAGTGGGGAAGGGGTAAAGGGCAGATGTTTACCTTGAAGTAAGGAAGAGGAGGGGGCATATATTTTTTGAATGAAACAAGCGCCTGTGATTATTCTGCCCCCTTTATGAGGTTGCAAAAAGGTGTGATTGCAAGATAAAATTCTTTCATGATCCAACAGTCTTACTTCTTTGACATTCAATACAGCCTCCTCCAACACAACATTTTCAAGCTGGAAATAAAATTATATTTATTAAGTACTGGTACTATAGATCATGATGAGCTATTTTTAAGAAATTTACTTAGCGAGCAAGTGTATGTTTTTTTCTTTCTCATTAAATTTTCAATAGTTTTACAAATCGGTATTTGTGGTCAAGTCATATAAATCTTCAATGATAAACTCACTAACAGCACCATTGAACTGCAAAATTACTTGGCAATTTCTGAATACAACAGACTGGTTGTCTTTTTAGTGTGTTATTCCCTCGTTTCAAATTACAGAGTTGTCTCCTTTTTTACAAGAGTTGTCTTTCTTGTTAGCAGGTGCTTTGTATTATATACTTATTGTCTGGGTATGAGGGAATAGCAAGTTTGTTGTCCCCGAGACACTGATTATTGACCGAGGCGAAGCCGAGGTCAAGTCAGGGTCGAGGGATTATGGTTTTTTGTTTCGTTCCGAATTTTTTTTTCGGACAACACGAGAGTTAGTCTCCCCATTCAAGTTAAATGGTCGTTCCCTTAGACTCATAGTTGAATGATCACCTCAAAATGATAAAGACCAATAAAATCACGCAGTATTTTGCATTATAAATCTGAATATTGTCTCATGGACATTTTTATGCTATTTCCCCAGTCATTCATAAGAGTTTGATTCTTTTGAGAAAGTAGACTTCAACATAAATTTACATGGTGACTACAAGTCTTATGAAAATTTTGAAATTTTGAACTTTAAAAAAAAAAATTTTTTTTAGAATTTTGAAATTTTTTTAAAACTGAAATTTTGAAATTTTTAAAAAATTTCAGAGTTTTCGTTAATAGACGATGAAGTCCGAGTGTTCCGAATAAATATAAAACTTTTATCCAATCCGGTCGCGGAACTAAAAATCCGCGAAAACGATTCACATTGCCGGTCCATAGTCTTAAAAACTATGGACCGCTCACACTAGGAAATAGAAAATGCAAATATCCCCGGTAAAATGCAAATATTCCCGGTAAAATGCAAATAATTAAAGATTACCAGTTATATTAGCGTTTACCAGTTAAATTAGCGAATTGTCTTGTTATATTTGCGTTTTACCTTTTAAATTTGCATTGTCGTGGGATTTTAGCGTTTTTCCTTTTATATTTGCGTTTTTCCTTTTAAATTTGCATTGTCGTGGGATTTTAGCGTTTTACCTTTTATATTTGCGTTTTTCCTTTTAAATTTGCATTGTCGTGGGATTTTAGCGTTTTACCTTTTATATCTGCGTTTTTCCTTTTAAATTTGCATTGTCGTGGGATTTTAACGTTTTTCCTTTTATATTTGCGTTTGTCAACAAATAACACGCATAACCAACAAAACACGTGACGCTATAAAAAAAAAAAAAAAAAATATATCGTTAACTAATGAAATAGAAAATTGAAGTACAACTTTTTAAAATATTTTATTGGATAAAAATACAATAATGAATGGAGTATGTGATCTGAGCTCTTCCTGTCCAAAAATATGTAGAAGAATATTCGATTATTAGCATCGTGTTATCGGTTTTCGTGCTATTATCGATTTTCAGATATAGCGATTAACAGTGTTAACCCTTCATTCATATGACGATTGGAATTTTCAAAGAATGGCTAGTTAAATATTTCTTTGTACATAAGATTGTTTTTAAAGTCATTCTTGTATTTTAATATACTCTCGATTATCTGGCAACTTTTGCTGTCAGTAAAATGGCGTCATCTGTTTTCGTATGAAGTAAAAACAGGGCCGATATACGGGATGGAAATGAATATAAAATCCGGAAATGGCTGGTTTTAAAATTTCATGGTTCTGGCCATCTACCAAATCATATTACATCTAAATAAAATAACAGAATGTTTGAAAATGACCACTTTAAAAATTGTGTTTACTTTTGATGTTTTTCTTAGTACTGAAACCACAATGCACTGCAAAGTGACATGTATTTTATATAAGAAACAGGCATATTTCAGTCAGCTCTTTTGTTTACAAGTACGATCAGTGACCCCATGACAGTTACATGATAGAAAGAGCCGGTGCCTGAGAGGCAGACGACATAGTAAGTTCAATTTTATATTGCCCTTCTGGATTTTTTTCCAGCTACTTTATAAATGAAGTAAATTTTTAGCATTACAAAAAGTACGGTTCAGTAGGTAGGTTCACTGTTTTTGGTACTTGCGTCTTTAAAAGCAAACTTTAACATCTTTTATGAATTTATTACACAATCACTTTTTGCAGATTTACGTTTTGTTTCTATATACTTATGGCAAAACAAACGAATCGGAGAAAACGATCCGTCTTTAATGAGACACATTTACAAAAGATTTTTTTCGAAAATTGAAGAACTACGAAATTATGTGAAAAAAAAAGAACAGACATCGGAACAATGCCATGAATTCGTAAAAAAATAAAAATAGTCCTATGCTACGGAGTAAAATTGTTTTAATGCTATTATTTATAAGATCGCACTTTGTAATCGATCGTTCATGCACTACAATAAAGCTACACATAAGCTCTGCTTCTTAGCTAAAAGCACAGAAAGTTACAGGGTAGGGAGCCATAAAATTGAGAGGATTATGTAAACATATAATTTGTAATAGTTTTCATTTGACAATTACAGACGATGCGTATTATAAATACTTTTAAAGTATATTATACAAAACTTCAGGGTACATCTCTTACGTAATATAATAATTTGTTTATGGAAATACAATATTCTTACTTGCCAACAGTAAAAAGATTAATCTGTTTTCATAACGGTTATTTCTGATTTGAACAAAGCGTAATATGTCTGCGTAAAGAAAACATTTTTTGTTTATTTTAATAACGTCTTTCGAACTGGCGGACCCTTCTGATTAATCTCAGAATAGTCATAAAAAATATGATTGTTGTTTTTATAAGGAAAAATTGCATATGAATGTTTTTTGTCTATTTTGCTTTTTGGGGTTTGCAAGAAGAATGTTCTACCCTGCTCTGTTCACCCTGCTTTACTTCATAATTTACGTGTATCACACTTTGCTAATATTTTAATACATTTAAAGTCACATTTCTTAATAAACATCGCATTAAGTTAAAATACGACATAAAAATCAAATACGCAACAATTGATGGATTATTGTGTATTGAATACACTAAATTTATTAAGGGCCAGACTAGTATGACATAAATAATAATAATAAATAAATAAATAAATAAATAAATACGTATAGATAGATACACGATAATATAATACTATAGATCGTCATATTCAATGAGCTAGTGACGACTACAGTATTACGTAATCTCTACTCAGCGGGTGATTTAGATGACCGTGCGATTTAACTGGTAAAATGCAAATTTAAAAGGTAAAACGCTAAAATCCCACGATAATGCAAATTTAAAAGGAAAAACGCAAATATAAAAGGTAAAACGCTAAAATCCCACGACAATGCAAATTTAAAAGGAAAAACGCAAATTTAAAAGGTAAAACGCTAAAATCCCACGATAATGCAAATTTAAAAGGAAAAACGCAAATATAAAAGGTAAAACGCTAAAATCCCACGACAATGCAAATTTAAAAGGAAAAACGCAAATTTAAAAGGTAAAACGCTAAAATCCCACGATAATTCAAATTTAAAAGGAAAAACGCAAATATAAAAGGTAAAACGCTAAAATCCCACGACAATGCAAATTTAAAAGGAAAAACGCAAATATAAAAGGAAAAACGCTAAAATCCCACGACAATGCAAATTTAAAAGGAAAAACGCAAATATAAAAGGAAAAACGCTAAAATCCCACGACAATGCAAATTTAAAAGGAAAAACGCAAATATAAAAGGAAAAACGCTAAAATCCCACGACAATACAAATTTAAAAGGAAAAACGCAAATATAAAAGGAAAAACGCTAAAATCCCACGACAATGCAAATTTAAAAGGAAAAACGCAAATATAAAAGGAAAAACGCTAAAATCCCACGACAATGCAAATTTAAAAGGAAAAACGCAAATATAAAAGGTAAAACGCTAAAATCCCACGACAATGCAAATTTAAAAGGAAAAACGCTAAAATCCCATGACAATGCAAATTTAAAAGGAAAAACGCAAATATAAAAGGAAAAACGCTAAAATGCCACGACAATGCAAATTTAAAAGGTAAAACGCAAATATAACAAGACAATTCGCTAATTTAACTGGTAAACGCTAATATAACTGGTAATCTTTAATTATTTGCATTTTACCGGGAATATTTGCATTTTACCGGGGATATTTGCATTTTCTATTTCCTAGTGTCAATAGTCAAACAACTGGAAAAGGAGAAAAATAGCAATTTTAATGTAGAAAATTTTGTAGTGATGTTGATATACTGAGGTACAATAACACCAAATATCAAATCATTCTGCCCAGTAGAAGCTGTGAAATCTTTGACGAAAATGTTTTGGACGAACGGACGGATGTACAGACAGACATTGGTAAAAACTTAATGCCCCCGACTGCCTTTTACTTAAGTTTTCGCTCAACAAAATTTGCATAGACCTAAAGTCTATACTTTAGGCATGTAAATAAATGATGATCTATACTTTATCAGTGAATGCCCTTGACATTTTAATAACCATTATTTCAGGCCGAAAATAAAATTCTTTGTTCCCCATGTCTTAATTTTGATGTTTTGATATTATTTTGACCGCGCCCTTGAATACTCAAAAAAAAATTGGTCCCAAAAGTTTTGTGCCAGAAAAAATAATCCATTGTAAAGTAATCAAATTAATTATAATATTTTCATCACAACTAAGGTATTTATTTAGATCATGTCTGTACACTCAAATTTTCAAAACAAACATTAATCTTTGGTCATCCACTTTTCAGGCATTTTTTCCCAGAAGATATTTATCAATAATATTATTGTATTTGTACAATAAAATTCCAAAACAGACAAAGTGTTGTACCCTAGGCCCCTGTACCCGTTGTTCTAAATAGCGTATTTTTTTTTTTCTTTTTCAACATATTATTTCGATTTCAGTTTCGTGATTGTGAAGGAAATACACTGCAACTATATTGTGTACCAAACTCAGAGAAGTCACACTCATATATGTCTATAGAACGAATCTTACGAGGATAATATTTGAAGCACTAGAACATTCATTCTGGCCATTGCTGGTAGAGTGTATGAGTGACCCGACACGTCATCAAAGGTCATTTTATAGCACTTGTAAATAAATAAGACAGTAATATGATTGTTTAATTTTACTGGAATGGGCTCATTTTAAACATCAGATTTTTTCTTCAGTATTTTTTTTTAATTCGGAAATTTATTTTTGCAGCTCTTTCATACTTTTTACTAGTCTGGTACTCATCCGAGGGGTCACGAGTACCAGAATAGCGCAATTGTATTCCGGTTTTGGGTGTTAGGATATTGGCGCATGCCCAACGCCACTGGCTTTTGACACTCCCTTGTAACTCATTCGCTAAAAATACCGACCTATCGAAATCGAGGTTACTATCGATTCCCGGACACGGCACAATATTGCAGACGACGTGTCGTGCATTTGATTTTGACGAGTGATTTGAGACTTTAAATTTGTTTCTTCCTATTCAATGGAATATCAGAAAGATAACGTTGCTCTTATAGTAACACACCCGTCTGAGTCTCTAAATGTTTCTCATTTCGTGTGCATGTAACAGTCTTCATCATCTGTACGTGTTTTCCCGGCATACTGCCAAATATTTATATCTTTTCACTATTACACTTGCCTTTCTTCGACATTGTCCATATCTTATCACTATTCGACTTGCCTTTCTTCCATATTTTCCATATCATTTCACAATTTTCTTCTATATTTTCCAAATCGTTTCACTATTCAACTTGGGTTTCTTCCATAATTTCCATATCTTTTCACTATTCAACTTACTTTTCTTCTGTATTTTCTACATGCTAATTTTCCTCACCCATACTTTAAATCATAATGCCCATTTGTGTCACTATAAAATTATATTCTTAATTATGTTATCTTATTTTAACACCTAAATATTATATTTTATACATGTATCTGTAATTTTGTCATGCTAACTTTCTTCATCCATGCATTAAATCATAATGCTCATTTTGGTTCAATAAAATCGTTTCACTATTACACTTGCCTTTCTTCGATATTGTCCATATCTTATCACCATTCGACTTGCCTTTCTTCCATATTTTCCATATCATTTCACATTTCAACTTACTTTTCTTCCATATTTTCCATATCATTTCACAATTTTCTTCTGTATTTTCCAAATCTTTTCACTATTCAACTTGGGTTTCTTCCATAATTTCCATATCTTTTCACTAATCAACTTACTTTTCTTCTGTATTTTCCAAATCTTTTCACTATTCAACTCATGTTTCCTCCATAACTTTCATATCTTTTCACTATTCAACTTGCCTTTCTTCCATATTGTCCAAATCTTTTCACTATTCAACTTACTTTTCTTCCATAATTTCCCCATAACTGTTCACTATTCAACTTACTTTTCCTCTGTATTTTCCATATCTTTTCACTATTTAACTTGGGTTTCTTCCATATCTTTTCACAATTGCACTTACTTTTCTTCCATAATTTCCATATCTTATCACTATTCAACTTATTTCCCTTCCATTTTTTCCATATCATTTCACATTTCAACTTATTATTCTTCCATATTTTCCATATCATTTCACAATTTTCATCTGTCTTTTCCAAATCTTTCACTATTCAACTTACTTTTCTTCTGTATTTTCCGTATCTTTTCACTATTCAACTTGGACTTCTTCCATATTTATCATATCTTTTCACTATTCAATCTACTTTTCTTCAATATTTTTCATATCTTTTCACAATTCAACTTTCTTCTATATTGTCCATATCTTTTCAACTTACTTTTCTTCCATATTGTCCATATCATTTCACAATTTTCTTCTGTATTTTCCATATCATTTCACTATTCAACTTACTTTTCTTCCGTATCTTTAATATCTTTTCACTATTCAACTCACGTTTCTTCCATATTTTCTATCTCTTGTCACTATTCAACTTGCCTTTCTTCCATATTGTCCAAATCTTTTCACTATTCAACTTACTTTTCTTCCATATTTTCCATATCATTTCACAATTTTCTTCTATATTTTCCAAATCGTTTCACTATTCAACTTGGGTTTCTTCCATAATTTCCATATCTTTTCACTATTCAACTTACTTTTCTTCTGTATTTTCTACATGCTAATTTTCCTCACCCATACTTTAAATCATAATGCCCATTTGTGTCACTATAAAATTATATTCTTAATTATGTTATCTTATTTTAACACCTAAATATTATATTTTATACATGTATCTGTAATTTTGTCATGCTAACTTTCTTCATCCATGCATTAAATCATAATGCTCATTTTGGTTCAATAAAATCGTTTCACTATTACACTTGCCTTTCTTCGATATTGTCCATATCTTATCACCATTCGACTTGCCTTTCTTCCATATTTTCCATATCATTTCACAATTTTCTTCTGTATTTTCCAAATCTTTTCACTATTCAACTTGGGTTTCTTCCATAATTTCCATATCTTTTCACTAATCAACTTACTTTTCTTCTGTATTTTCCAAATCTTTTCACTATTCAACACATGTTTCCTCCATAACTTTCATATCTTTTCACTATTCAACTTGCCTTTCTTCCATATTGTCCAAATCTTTTCACTATTCAACTTACTTTTCTTCCATAATTTCCCCATAACTTTTCACTATTCAACTTACTTTTCCTCTGTATTTTCCATATCTTTTCACTATTTAACTTGGGTTTCTTCCATATCTTTTCACAATTGCACTTACTTTTCTTCCATAATTTCCATATCTTATCACTATTCAACTTATTTTCCTTCCATTTTTTCCATATCATTTCACATTTCAACTTATTATTCTTCCATATTTTCCATATCATTTCACAATTTTCATCTGTCTTTTCCAAATCTTTCACTATTCAACTTACTTTTCTTCTGTATTTTCCGTATCTTTTCACTATTCAACTTGGACTTCTTCCATATTTATCATATCTTTTCACTATTCAATCTACTTTTCTTCAATATTTTTCATATCTTTTCACAATTCAACTTTCTTCTATATTGTCCATATCTTTTCAACTTACTTTTCTTCCATATTGTCCATATCATTTCACAATTTTCTTCTGTATTTTCCATATCATTTCACTATTCAACTTACTTTTCTTCCGTATTTTTAATATCTTTTCACTATTCAACTCACGTTTCTTCCATATTTTCTATCTCTTGTCACTATTCAACTTGCCTTTCTTCCATATTGTCCAAATCTTTTCACTATTCAACTTACTTTTCTTCCATAATTTCCATATCTTTTCACTATTCAACTTACTTTTCTTCTGTATTTTCTACATGCTAATTTTCCTCATCCATACTCTAAATCATAATGCCCATTTGGGTCACTATAAAATTATATTAATTATTTTCTTAATTATGTTATCTTATTTTAATACCTAAATATTATATTTTATACATGTATCTGTAATTTTGTCATGCTAACTTTCTTCATCCATGCATTAAATCATAATGCCCATTTTTGGTCAATAAAATCGTTTCACTATTACACTTGCCTTTCTTCGATATTGTCCATATCTTATCACTATTCGACTTGCCTTTCTTCCATATTTTCCATATCTTTTCACATTTCAGCTTACTTTTCTTCCATATTTTCCATATCATTTCACAATTTTCTTCTGTATTTTCCAAATCTTTTCACTATTCAACTTACCTTTCTTCTGTATTTTCCAAATCTTTTCACTATTCAACTCACGTTTCTTCCATAACTTTCATATCTTTTCACTATTCAACTTGCCTTTCTTCCATATCGTTCAAATTTTTTCACTATTCAACTTACTTTTCTTCCATAATTTCTCCATATCTTTTCACTATTCAACTTAATTACTTTTCTTCCATAATTTCCATATCTTATCACTATTCAACTTCGGTTTCTTCCATATTTTTCATATCTTTTCACTATTACACTTGCTTTTCTTCTGTATTTTCCATATCTTTTCACTATTCAACTTGGGTTTCTTCCATATTTTTCATATCTTTTCACTATTCAACTTATTTTTCTTCAATAATTTCCATATCTTATCTCTATTCAACTTACTTTTCCTCCATATTTTCCATATCATTTCACAATTCAACTTATTTTTCTTCCATATTTTCCATATCAAATCACAATTTTCATCTGTCTTTTCCAAATCTGTTCACTATTCAACTTACTTTTCTTCCATATTTTTCATATCTTTTCACTATTCAACTTAATTACTTTTCTTCCATAATTTCCATATCTTATCACTATTCAACTTCGGTTTCTTCCATATTTTTCATATCTTTTCACTATTCAACTTACTTTTCTTCTGTATTTTCCATATCTTTTCACTATTCAACTTGGGTTTCTTCCATATTTTTCATATCTTTTCACTATTCAACTTACTCTTCTTCCATAATTTCCATATCTTATCTCTATTCAACTTACTTTTCCTCCATATTTTCCATATCATTTCACATTTCAACTTATCTTTCTTCCATATTTTCCATATCAAATCACAATTTTCATCTGTCTTTTCCAAATCTATTCACTATTCAACTTCTTTTCTTCCATATTTTTCATATCTTTTCACTATTCAACTTAATTACTTTTCTTCCATAATTTCCATATCTTATCACTATTCAACTTGGGTTTCTTCCATATTTTTCATATTTTTTCTCTATTCAACTTACTTTTCTTCTGTATTTTCCATATCTTTTCACTATTCAACTTGGGTTTCTTCCATATTTTTCATATCTTTTCACTATTCAACTTACTTTTCTTCCATAATTTCCATATCTTATCTCTATTCAACTTACTTTTCCTCCATATTTTCCATATCATTTCACGTTTCAACTTATCTTTCTTCCATATTTTCCATATCAAATCACAATTTTCATCTGTCTTTTCCAAATCTGTTCACTATTCAACTTCTTTTCTTCCATATTTTTCATATCTTTTCACTATTCAACCTACTTTTCTTCTTTGCTGTGCTGCTGCTGCTTACATGTAGACTTTTGTTGACAAAAACGGATTGAACGTATCCAACCAATCAAATGGAAGTATTTTTAACAAATGAGATGATAGAATTCAGTATCCATCAACCAATCAGAAGCCAGGAAAAAGAACCAATCAGAAAGCAGGATACAAAAAGAAACAACTAATCGACTCCATCTACATTTTTCTTGTCTGAAAAGATAAGTTCCTACAGACCAAAACTATACCTACTTTAAAGTTGGTGGATATCTGTAAAGATATCGGAAACAATCCACTGTACATTCAGTTTTTACACTTGTATGGTTATTGGAATGCACGTTACAGGAAACAGATGCTCGTGACGTCACTCGTATCATGAGTGACGTATAAATATTAGGGAGCATTCAATAAAATTGTCCACTTTATATTGTACCACGACTGTTTGCCAAATAATAATTATTAATATAATTAATAAATATGGTTTTATATTAAGAAAATATATATTCAAAGGGTAAGTGTTTCAAAAATAAAATGATTTTCTTATTCCCTCCCCCAATTTATTATTTTAATAACTGATCCAACAGGAAGTTACCAATAGTTAAGCCCCCATTTTCGCGGGAAAATATATTTAATAGAACGATCCAGATATCGACACAGAGCCCATTAATAGTTTTTTGGGGGATTTTTTTGGGAGACTTATTCGGAAAGTTTATTACTAACAAAATAATTAGTATCACATAACCAGACTTTATGTTTTGCAATATTTTCCTACACTTTCGAAGTAAGTGGAGCAAAGTGACCAGGTGGTCAGATCTAGGACCAGTAGAGGGCAGTGTTCTTTCACACCAATGGGAAAGCACTGTGTAAAGCCATCCAATTAAAACTTGTAAACACAGATTTGTCCTTGACACAAATTTTACATGTGACAATTGGGTTACAGAATATTTTGGAAGGATGTCGGAGGGCAGTGCAACTAAATATGTCGCTGTTCTTGGTGGGGGATTGGTAAGAATAAAATGAGATAATTAAGAAAAATAATTAATGTAATTTTATTGACCCAAAATGGGCATTATGAATTAATGCATGGATGAAGAAAGTTAGCATGACTAAATTACAGATACATGTATAAAATATAATATTTAGATGTTAAAATAAGATAACATAATTAAGAAAATAATTAATATAATTTTATAGTGACCCAAATGGGCATGATGATTTAAAGTATGGCTGAGGAAAATTAGCATTTCTGACATGACAAAATTACAGATGTAATATTATGTGCTATATAAATGTTCCTTTATGACTTTAACTATGAACACGCATGCAGATTTCGACAATGATGTACACATTGTTTTGTTTTATGGATAAAACACCAATTTCAAGACAATTTTTCACAAATCAGTTGCAGCTGTCCCTTAAATGGTGTAATAAGGACATTAGAAATTATAAAGGTCACAGCTTTCGCATTGGGTCAGCTTCACATGCATCGTCTACAGGGGTATCAGATGAGCATATTCAACTTATGGGTAGGTGGAATTCGAATGCATTTAAGAAATACATTTGGATTGAGATGTTTAAACTTTAAACTGTGTTATTACCACGAGGACATGGGCCTTTGGTAAGTAACATTTTTCTGATTGATAATTTTTCATGAGACAGTATGGACAGGGTAATTTTTGGGTGGTTACAGGAATTTCCAAATGTTGAATAGGGTACTGTTAAATTAAACTGAAAATTGTGATAATTACCACGAGGACAGGGGCCTTTGGTAATTCCAAATAACATTTTGTTTGCAGCGTTGATTTAGCCATTTAAATTTTTGTTATTTTTATTCTGGGTCAGAGTTTAGCTAGCCACTGTGTCGTATAGTTAATAAGATTTACATATCTTTCTCAGTATTTTAGTTTTGATTTTTATTGGATGATGTTTTTCACAAGAACATGTTTACAATTCATTAATAATTTAGTGGTATTTCTAGCCGTTGTGTTATATAGTCTTAAGACATATACAAAAATGTAGCTGTCTTTAAACAGGGAACTCTAGTTTACGTGTTAGATATGTTCTTTTTACTCACGAGGACAGGGGCCTTTGAGCGTAAACATATTGGTTTTATATTGTGTATTTTTAAACTTTTAATGTCTAGTCTAGTTATGAGATTAACTTAATATAGTTATATTCTATTATTATTTATGCTGTTTTAATTTTTATTACTATTATTATTATTTTTCCATTTGCTGGTTTGTGGGTGTGTACACAGGCTATGATGGGGGGTATTGTTCTACAATACTTTGGCGTATATATGTTTTCCCCCATCTTTGAGGGACAATTTTTGTAATACAAAATTTGTGTATGATTTTGTGGTATTATCTTTTGAGTGTCATTTAATGTATCATTGACAATTTCTTCCAATATATGAATTTTGTGACTACGTCATTTAATGAATAAATGACAATTTTCATTCAATGTGTGTTTATTATGTTTTTGCCCTCAAACAGAGCTAGCCTGCGTAGACAAAAATGTTCCTTTATGATTTTAACTATGAACACACATGCAGATTTTGACAATGTACAGCAGATGAAATATGTCATTGGATCAGGCAAATTATATATTTGAAATAATATGCCAATTTGTTTCAATGTGCTTTATATCAATTTTATTATACCTATACATATATTAATAAGGGTGTCGTAGCTATAATCCGACAGTCCGACAGTCCGATAGTCCGACAGTCCGATAGTCCGACAAATGCTTTGAACTGATGAAAGTTTTGAAAAATAATTTGACCAAAGATGATATATTCGTAATTTCTATACGCCCGTCAAAATACGGGCTTATTATGGCATACCGCTGTTCGTCCGTCCATCCACGCCTCGTACGATAACATCTCTCACGTGTTTCCCCTTTTACTGATAGGTCACGTCGTGACATACATTGTATTGATAAAAGGGGGAGCAAGTGAGAGGTATGATTTTAGTCAGTTTGGAAAACGCCAGTTTTCTAATGGTATTTACAATTAATTGGTTTAAAAAATGCAGCATATTAATTACTGTTCTCACGCTGAGCAACTGACCTTCAATTGGCACGGTGGGGGTGGGGGGGGGGGGGGTGGCGTATCATGGCACAGTTGTTTATTTTGTCATATTCCGATGCTGTTTCTTTCCGTGATATAAGGGGTCACTTAGGGACAATTCCTTCAATCGTAACTTGTTATATATATGCGCATGTCGTAGAAGGCGACTATAGCAGGGTCACCCGTCGGAATCCCGGGAAATAAACATAGGACCAACTTGTCGTCGGAAGAGGCAGAAAAACATGTTCTCGTGTTAAGTCGTTGCCCATGTTGACCCATCCCAGAGTCCACACTTTCTTATTTGTTGTACACATTATTGTATCCAGCTCTATTGATGTGTCGACATTGCTTTTTAACATAAATATTCCACGATAAAGGACGGGGGACACTGGTACGCTCTTCTTTTTGTCTTTTCCTTTTTTTTGCATTCATTTATTTTATCTTTCTTTTCAATAGTGACTTTTCTTGGCTGGACTCGTCTACACGCTACTTGAATAAAGCCTGAAGTAGTCGCTACTAAAAAATATACGGGATACTCAGTTACACTACCGGTTCATCACGACTGGATCCTGGTTTTTATGGAGTCCGTGATGTTCATATATGTATTTTTTTGAGTTCTTGTGTGTCCCTGCCAATTGTTTGTCCGTCTATGATATCGTGTTTCCGATGTTCTGGACCTTTCTTTGGTGAATAAACGGTTCGGTTTCTGGCCCCATATTACACATGTTATAGTGTTAACTTTCAAAGAAATAAAGCATTTGTCGAACTATCGGACTGTCGGACTATCGGACTATCGGACCGTCGGACTATCGGACTGTCGGACTGTCGGATTATAGGTCGGACCCCATTAATCAGGTAGTTATTTTCACATTTTCTGATAAGATTTATTCTCAAGTAATAAAATAAAAAACAAAATAGTCTGAACAGTTCTAAAATAAAATAGAAAAATCGTAGAAAAAGCAAAAACTACACACCGAACACACATATACATGACCGCTCCAGTGCCTGAAATGAGGGCTAGCCATTGGCTGGCCCGAAAAAAAAATTTGGGGCCAGTAAAAAATTAGAGTCACTGGTCCAAATGGCATAATGGTGGCCCAATCATTTTGTGACATTTTTTTTTGGAAAAAAAGACATCAGATATCAATATATAAACAGTTCAGATTAATTAATTTTTATTAATAACATTAAAATTAATTCTTTCACTAGTCTCACGAGGGGGGGAAGTCTTCAAGGTAATTTTGGTAGGTACAGGTGTGCAGCTGAAATTGCGAAAACACCCCAATGCATATATTGCTATCTAATGAAACCTGAATTTACTTGTTATAACCTTTTTGACAACATTAAAGACATCCGGAAAAGAGTAGACTAATGCCACTACAAGGACCGCTCTTGCAATCCCCAGAGTGACATCACTTGCTTCAATCCACTATGAAGAAGTGATTTTAAAGTAAAATAACCTCTCAGTTCGGGGTAACGTCAGTTGGGTATTCATTCCAAACAAGTATATCACCAGTTTGTTGAAATAACAAACGGTGCTGTCATTTTCTGTTATATATTAAACAACTGTTAACTTTTCCTGGTTTTTTTAATTTGTAAACAAAAGTTCTGGTTCCAAAAAAGAAAACCACTCCCAATTGTCATTAAAATGTAGCAGTGTACACATGAACTATGAAAAGTTTAAAAGAAGTGACAGGCCAGATCGTTTCCGTGGTTTGACATTACTGTCAACGATTTTCTCTCCGTTGTTGGGGAAAAGTTTTTCAATGATTACCTAAGGATTGACACAAAAAGGTTTTCGATTTCTGTAAAATGAAATTCGTACATCTTGTATGATGTACATTTTGCAGCAGATTGAATGAATAAATTTCCGAACCGTGGTCGTGGATACCAGATCGCAAACATTATAAGTTGACAGAATTCTCTTTATTGTTCACAACTTTCCACTTCGTCCGTGATTTTTAACAATTTTAATAATTAAATCATAAAGAAACAAAAAAACACGTTTCTTTTCTAATATTTAGTGAATACTTGGGTATTACGTGAAAACGTGTAGGAAACGTGTATTGATTGGGGAGAACAGTAAATTACATTAGCTGTGTATTCATTGGCTACAAAAATGTATTTGGACCAATCGCTGTGCTCGTAACAAACTGTTTTCGACTAGAACAGAAGAGTTATCTACCGTTACAGTTTATGTCGGGTTTCGGAAAAACAACAATTTTTAACGGTCTAATAGGCAATCGCCCAAACATTTTTGTTGGGCCAGTGACTACCTAATTTGGAGCAGCTTTTGGTCGCCCGAATAAGATATTAGTCGCATTTGGCGACTGGGCGACCGTCCATTTCAGGCACTGGGCCCGCTCACTTTCACTTTCCTTCATTCATATGATTACAATAACCATCAAGATACAGCAAAACCTGTCTACATTGAACATAAAGATATGAAAAATATGGAAGAAACCCAAGTTGAATAGTGATAAGATATGGAAATTATGGAAGAAAAGTAAGTTGAATAGAGAAAAGATTTGGACAATATGGAAGAAAGGCAAGCTGGATAGTGAAAAGATATGGAAGAAACGTGAGTTGAATAGTGAAAAGATATTAAAAATACGGAAGAAAAGTAAGTTGAATAGTGAAATGATATGGAAAATACAGAAGAAAATTGTGAAATGATATGGACAATATGGAAAAAATAGTAAATTGAAAAGTGAAAAGATATGGACAATATGGAAGAAAGGCAAGTTGAATTGTGAAAAGATATGAAAAATATGGAAGAAAAGTAGGTTGAATAGTGAAAAGATATGAAAAATATGGAAGAAACACAAGTAACGCTGCATTTCAAACGCTGGAGTTTGAAAAAATACGGGAAAATTAAATGTTTTTATAACGTCATATCACTGATTTAATCCAGGGGAAGCCCTACGGGGTCACGTTTGATGGCGTCATTTCCGGTGAAAAGACCCCACTAGGGCGGATCTTGCCCAACTTCCGGTTGCGCATGCGCGCACCCTTACAATGGAACCCCTTCGGTCACTTCCGGTTGCCATGTCGATCATGCGCAATGATACATTTTGTACTACTATAGTAAGGAAAAAACGCGGGAACCGGTTGCAGTCACGTGACTTCCGGTGACGTCAGTCACGGTCCGGGTCGCTTCCGGTGACATCACTTCCGGTATCACCTCCTGAAATGCGACTTGAACCTTGCTGATATACTACTGGCCCAAATGAAATTACACATAGGGTACACAAAGAATTTGCTATTGGTATAGCTCCTATTTTAACCTTAATTTTTAAAATATCTCTTGAATCGGGTGTTGTCCATTCATACTGAAAATCTGCCCATGTTGCTCCTGTTTACAAGAAAGGTCCAAAGTATAATCCAGAAAATGATAGACCCATTTCCTTAACGTGTATTTGTTGTAAACTGTTAAAGCATATTGTAGTTAGTAACATCATGTTACATGTTGATGAACATAACATACTATACCCCCTCCAACATGGCTTTCGCAAATTTTGATCGTGCAAAATCCATGCAACTTGCAGAGTTCCTCGACGACGTGACTCAAAATTTGCATAATAGTAAACAAACTGATGTCCTCATCATGGACTTCTCGAAAGTGTTCGATAAAGTCAGCCATAACCTCTTAATGCACAAACTTAAACATTATGGCATAAGAGGCAATATAAATAACTGTATAGAAAGTTTCCTGTCAGGTCGAACTCAGGCAGTCATTATTGAGGGTGAAAAATCGTCATTCCTCTCTCTTGATTCTGGGGTAAGTCGTGGTATTAAGTCTGTTTCTCTATTAAATAAACGACATGCCCAATGGACTATGCACTACTATTTGCATATTATACAATTGCATACCTGGTAAGCAGCGATGTCCTAAACCTGCAAAGATACCTAGATAAACTAGCATAGTGGGAACAATTAAAGACGATGGCTTTCCATCCAGATAAATGTAATGTGTTATTAACCATCTCACGTAATAAAACAACAGTGAAATTCAACTATTGCCTTCATGGTCATGTCTTCAAATTGGATGACAAAGCAAAATATCTGGGAGTTACCATCAGTTAGGATCTCAAATGGGAAAGCCACGTCAACAACATCTGTGGTAAAGCCAATAAGACTCTTGGCTTCTTTCGTCGCAACTTTAGCACCGGTTCCACCTCCGTTTAAGAAACCACATACAAATCATTAGTCAGACAATCACTAGTGTATGCCTGTTCTGTACGGGATCTCCATCTTAAAACCGACATAAACAAAATAGAAATGGTTCAACGGATGGCTGTGCGATATGCCACCAACAGATAACGAAATACATCTATTGTTGATGACATGATACAACATCGTAAAATGGTGCTTACATAGAGGATCGATACAAAGATGCACGCCTTGTCATGATGTATAAAATTTCCCATGACAAGATGGTAGTCAGTAAAAGTGACAGACTTTCACCGCCTCTGAGGCACTCTAGAAACACACACTCTCAGTCATACCAGGTTCCATTATAGGACCCAACAGAGAAAGGCATCATTTCCCCTCGCACCATTGTAGACTAGAACCGACTATTTCAGACCGCAGTGTTGAGTGACTCGGTCGAATCCTTCGGGGCTGCGATTACTTCAACTAATCTTTAAATTCACCCCGTTTTTTTGTACATATCTATTTTTAAACTTATTTTCTTATTTGTTAATACATTGTATTGTTCTTTTTCTTTACGCAATTCACTTGACATAATATTCAACCTGTTGAAGTAGGTCAATAGTTGGTAAAAGTAGAACTAGAAATATTTGTTTCTCTCCACTCGGACACATTATCTATGATTCCGAGCCATCCAGCATTTGTTCTTTCTCCGTAATGTTGCGTGCTTAACGTAGTTCTCTAAGCAGAAAATACCAACTTTATATATAGTCTTTGGCTTGATCCGACCGGGTGGGACTCGAACCCATGATATACCGTATTCAAAAGCAAGCACGCCATCCATTACACCAACGATGCGGTTTCCAATATTTGACGGAACCGTCAAATGTATTAGACGACATGTTTTGACTGTGAAAATTGTGTCTGAACCTGGTACACAGGTAAAGGTTTAAGCGAATTAGCAGGTGGCTTTGAACCCAAAGAATGATCGGTGTTTAGAGAGGGTAAAAGGATGATCAAGTAAAACGATCAACAGTAATTGTTTGCTCTAAATAACGTAACGCTTTCAATTTGACGCTAATGGGATATATAGAAAAAAAAACGGATTTGGCGAATAATGACAAATAATTCGAGTTAATATGACACGAATGGTAATAAGAAATGTGCGTTTGACGCTTGACGGTATTAAAGCAGTAAATTGTATTCCCACCCTATAACAATGAACCGAAATCATTACACAGCTATTAATATCTTCTGTATCCCGTATTCCAGTTTTCCTTTTCCATACGCAAGTCATAGAATATAGACCCCTTGTTACTAAAAATAGCATTTAAAGATACAACTCGCTTGGAAATCACACTTTTTGACAACAGGTGAATAAAAAGTTCGAAGCCCACGAATGACAGAATCGAGAGACAAGTCGCTCTGAAAAGACTCAATATAACGTTTGCATTATTTTCAAAGAAAATAAAGTAGTTTTCAATTTCGAATTGTACATTTTTATCCATTAGAACAGTAGAAATATCAAAAAAGAAAACTATCCGAACTTTGATCTTGTCGTAAATTGGTGAAAGTATATAATAACTTTTTTTTTATTTTGCCTTGATGATCCGAAATTGAAACCTCAGCAAGAACTGGTATTGTTTATTGACCAGAATTCTGTTCTCTCTAAATAAAAAAAAAGTAATATACCACGGTTTTCCGAGTTAAACGGTTAAACAATCGAAGCGTGAGATTATTTAACCGTTTAACTCGGAAAACCGTGTTATAAATGATTTGTAACATGAAGCCATGCAATATCACATCTATGATCGTTGATTATTGCATGGCTCTCTGTGAGTAATAAAACTACAGCCCAGATTTAAAGTGTGCAATATCTCATATCTGCGTGCATTATTTCATAGTTCTTAGCTGTTGCATACATTCTGGTATAACCTATAAAAAGATCAAAGGAAAAGAATGCATCTATGTCACGATATATAAATAAACCATCATTTAAACCCCCCTTTATTTACAGTGTACATTCTAATCTGGGATATTATACAAACAAACCAATGTTGGTAACGGAAAAAGAGATCGGTGTACAATTTAGGACATTTATAATCTGTTTGTCATACGGTAAGAAAACATTGGAGTGAAAATGGTGAAGGCAAAACTATGGAAGATGCAAAAAATGTTTGAGGGGGTGCCGAAAGAGGAAGATGTGCAACTTGTAGAAGAGGATTTACCTGCATTAAAGGACGGAGGTAATGTGCTACCTATTATAAACTGGTAACTTAAATCCTTGTTTTAAAGCTGTTCTTGTAATAAATGTAGGAAGGAGGTGGAAATTAGTTTTTTTCTTACTTAAACACCGGTTTGTCTTTATTGAAAGCAAATAGTATGTTCACTTTGCAATTCTTCTGACAAACATGTACTGGTCACAATTTGGTAGATTTTTGTTCTTTTTGTGCGTGTACTGTGTAAAGACAATGTATTTAGACTGTACACTTAGAAATGAATCCTCTTATTTGTCATTAGTTTCAATTAGAGGGACGTCCATAGTAGTAAATGAAATTTGATGAAAAATTACTTTAAGGCTTATTGAATAAATATATTTATTTAGTAAATTCACTATTTTTATTCAAATAAAACTTGAATACTCAGAAAACATCGTTAGTTTAGCGGAAGACACAATTTCCTCCTTAACCAAAGAATACTTTAGGTACTTAATATGAACATGAATTGAAATGACCGTCAAACATGTTTTAGTGACCATTTCTATTAAGTAATAACTTGTAATTATGTCACCTTAATTTTACTTTCCATTTACAATGCATTTAATATTAATTAAAATCGTATTTAATGACCTTATGTCTTATGTGACCTTACTTCAATGATCTCCGTTGGAAGGTCAAATGAGACTGGTTTGACTTTAGTCAGAATCTTATTAGATATATCTTTATTAAAGAGCTAAATAATCTAGGTAAATTTTTGTATTCTGCTGAAAAGGTT
Organism: Bathymodiolus brooksi; assembly: GCA_963680875.1. Classification (NCBI taxonomy): domain Eukaryota; kingdom Metazoa; phylum Mollusca; class Bivalvia; order Mytilida; family Modiolidae; genus Bathymodiolus; species Bathymodiolus brooksi. Next base: position 66,031,155 of record OY804575.1, read on the forward strand.
AGAAATTGCTTAACTTAATTGTCATGCTCCGCTATGAATATATTCTTGTATTGATTGTATGTATATATGCCTATAAGCTGTATTGTTTTTGGTAGATAAAGTATTATTATTATCAACCGTGAAAGAAAATTAAATATAGATATAACTGAAATATTATTGAAAGTAGCGTTAAATATCATAACCGCACAAAGCCATGTGATTGGATAAATTATATTTTTAATCAATGTATTAACAACATTATATTATTTTGTCTAAAGTATGTTTTTCAGACATATATTTAAAGGCTGTCAGAATTGATTTTTTTTGTTTATATTAAAAGTTGCCAATATTCGATGTTTTATACTAATAAAATGTTCTGAACAAGAAGCCAGGTTTAAAAAATATGCTATAATATCGTAATTAGTGAAAAGAATTCGAATGTCTGTTGGTAAAATCGCCATTAACACGACCTAATCATAAGTCGGCTGCTTTTCCGAAGTTTGCCGAATACTGATAACTGCTATAAATAACCAGGAAGCATGTTGTATGTAAATTCGTTAGAATTAATATAATTTAAGAAATATATCTATGAAATTGGATCCGGGGTAATCAGTTAATATTTATATAATAATGTGGTCGGGTAATATGTCTCTCAGACCTGGGTAATATTTTGGCATATTACCTGGACAAGACCACATTAATATCATTATTATATTGAGTGTCTAATTGTCCAGGTAATATGCCAAAATATTACAGTACCAAATATCACTACAGAAACTTACACGAAGTATACTATTATTATACTTCGTATAAGTTTCTGTAGTGATATTTGGTACATTATACTTCGTGTAAGTTTACGACAGATAACACACTTGTGAATAATGGATGCCACCTAGCGTTTTGATCCGATATTCCAAAATCCTGCAGACCTGACTACCCCTTCCGTGATATGGCGATCTTGATGATGGTAGTCACTGTGATAATGTCTAACAAAAAGAGTTGCTATGTGGTGGCGTCCTGGCACAATCAAGGGCTTTTTTTTCACGAAGTGTCAAGTCCGAGTTAATACCGTAATACGGCCGCCAACTCGTAAAATGCCATCTTCATTTAAAATGAGGTTGAGGTTATAGCTATTGAACTCCCCTTCAAAGGTTTTCCTTGTCGAATTAGATCGACCTCCATTCCAAATGCTTCAGATTGAACACATTTCAGGACACACTCTTCGGCCTCTTGATAACTTTCGACATCTGTACTAAGGTCGTTTGATTTAGTCCCACGTAAACGGGCAACTCGTTTGAGGAATGCGATAGTTCGCACTAGTCTCATCCAGTCTGAGAATCGTTCTAGACGGTGTGTCCCAATATCACATCTCGGTTCAGATAAGGTGTCGGGTTTTGCGCTTTTAACAGCAGGTCTTAGCTCTTGGTCACCGACTGGCTCTATAAGCTGGCATAGCTCTTTATTTATGTCCTCGTTGTCACAATAGAGAGCTCGTGTAGGTCCAAGGAGCCATTTGCTACTATGTATTTCGTGAGCCTGGAGTGTCCTTGTAGCTGAATCTGCTGGATTACAATCCGTGGGGATATAGTTCCATTGTTTAGGGGTGCTGAACTTCCGGATATGTTCTACTCTATTGCCTACATATACGAAGAATCTCCTTGTCTCGTTACTTATGTAACCAAGAACTACTTTACTGTCAGTGTAAAACTTTACATTGTCTATTTATAAGTCTAGTTGTTCCAGTGCGACGAACTGTGCAACTTCTACAGCTAGAACTACTGCACACAATTCCAAGCGAGGAATGGAATGTTCACTGGGAGGTGCAAGTTTTGCCTTTCCAAGAACGAATCCAAGTTGCTTAGTGCAGATTGTGTCGGTGGTTTGTTGATAAGCCACGGCGGCAATAGATTTTTCTGAGGCGTCGGAGAATGCATGAAGTTCCCTTGTTCGAGTTTTGTTGAGATATGGCACATATGTCCGTGGTATTCTCAACGTTTCTATGTCCTTCAGAGTGTTTTTCCAAATATCCCACTCGGTAGCTAGTTCGTCTGACACGGGCTCGTCCCAATCTACAGTCTAAGACACTAATCTCCTCAATAACAATTTACCTTGCAAAATTACAGGAGCCAAAAATCCTAGCGGATCGTAGATACTGTTGATTGTAGACAGTATTCCTCTTCGTGTGACGGGTTTGTCGTCAGGTGATAGTCGGAACAGAAAGTTGTCACTGTTTAAGTCCCAGTTTAATCCAAGACTGCGCTGTAATGGTTTATCGTCCGATTCTAAGTCGAGATCTATCAGACTTATTGCAAGGTCGTCGGATGGAAAGAATGATATTACATCAGGGTCGTTTGATGCAAATTTGTGTAAACGAAGGTTCCCAAATTCCTTTAAAGCTTCCTGTGTGTCTTTCATGACCTTGATAGCTTCCTCAGACGTGGCACACGAAGTGAGTCCATCGTCGACATAAAAGTCTTTTGCGACGAATTGTGTGATATGACTTCCATATTTCGATTCAGCTTTTTGGCAACCTTGCGAAGTTCCAATGTCGCAATGGCAGGCGACGGGCAGGCGACGGACTATTCATGAAGACGTGAACTCGCATTCGGTATTCGACAAGGTTCTGTTCTGGGTCGTTATTTTTATACCACAAGAATCGAAGGTAGTTGCGATGGTCCTCTTGCACTATGAAGCAATGGAACATATGCTGAATGTGAGCAGTTACAGCGATCATTTCCCTCCGAAAACGTAGAAGTACATCCAGAAGGCTGTTTGACAAGTCTGGTCCGATCAGCAGAACATTGTTTAGGGATATTCCATTAAATTTTGCGGAGGAATTGAACACTCCCCAAATTTGGTCGGGTTTCTTTGGCTGATATACACCGAATAACGGTAAATACCAACATTTCTCATTGTTCTGTAGTGGTGGCGCAACTTCGGCATGAATTTTCCGCATGAATTCAACCATGTGCTCCCTTTTTTGGGTTCATCCTAATACTTGAGTCTAAATATTTCGCCGGTTGAACAGCTTGTCCCCTGTTGTTTGGTAAGGGAACGACCATTTAACTTGAAGGGGGGGAGGGGGGGAGGCGAGGCGGTTATGGTTTTTTTCTAAAAAAATATTCGAATTCCCAATGTTGCTGAAAAAAATATTCTGATTTTGGTGGAGGAAAAAAAATAATAATCTGATTCAAGAGTTTTTGTCATATAACCTAATGTTAAATTATGGGGAAAAAATTCGCACTTCGCGCGACAAAAAAAATAAATATTCCAACTCTTGTGTTGTCCGAAAAAAAAATTCTGAACGAAACAAAAAACCATAACCCCCCCCCCCCCCTTCAAGTTAAATGGTCGGTCCCTAATGATTGTCGAGGCGAACGAAACGGTAGGGGAGCTACCCAGTTTCCTGTCGAGTCTCTCTTAAATTCAGAGTTCATCTGTTTTCAGAATTGTTTGTCCTCATGGGACATTCCAGGTTTGTTGTCATTGTTGGTCCTTTCAAAGACATTGAACTCCAGGGTATGTGCTGGCTTGCACGGCACTCCGATTTTGCTCCTTTACTTTAAATTCGTTTTCACAAGGCTGCAGAATCAATGGTCTCCCCCACGGCAAGACATGAGTTATCATGACACTCAAATGAGAAGACTTGTGTTGTCTGTCTAGACATGTTTCTCCAACGATTACCCAGCCGAGTTTTAGCTGGAAGCCCTTGAAGTCCACTTCTCCTGTAGTGTGTACGGAAGCTTAGCCACGATTGGTCGGATTCCAGAAGAAGAATCAAAATATCCCAGGAGACATTGGAATTTCTTATCTTCTTTGTAAGATTCAATCTCAGACAGAATGTATTGCAGCTCGTAAAGACGTTTAGTGTCCTTGTTTGACATCTTTGGGAAGTTTGCCAATTTTGTCTTTAAAGATGCATCCACCATTTCAGGTGAACCGTATACGTAGCGCTCATCCAGGCGTTCCCATAGACGTTGTAGCCCTCGCTTAGGGTTTCCTGCGTTCGATGAACGGATGCTGACCGCATGAGACGAGGACTCAGTCCCCAGTCATTTCACTAGAAGGTCGATCTGTTCAGCGTCCGAAACCTGCAGGTCCTCCATGATGCCTTTGAAACTGGCTTTCCATGCATGGCCACGACTCGTCCCTGTCGTTAAAAGTGGTTAGACGAGAGAAGAGTAAATCCTTACGCAACGGAAACTTAAGTCATTTCAGACATCTGATTGCTGTCCATACGATTGTCAGATCTCTTAAATGTTGAGCTTGGAAAATGATCGACGGAGGGCACAAAGATGGGTGCGTTGCTATCCAGACGAGGTATCACTGGTGGCTCAGCAAGCTTGTGAACAGGTTGTGAAAACATTGATGTCTGGACTGGCGCTCCATAGTTTGATGGAAAGTATGGTGGACCATACGGATATGTCGAGTTCTATTTGGAGAAGAAAACCTGCAGAGCTACCAGACCTATTTGGAGAGGAAAACCTGGAGAGCTACTAGACCTATTTGGAGAGGAAAACCTGGAGAGCTACTAGACCTATTTGGAGAGGAAATCCTGGAGAGCTAACAGACCTATTTAGAGAGGAAAACCTCAAGAGCTAACAGACCTATTTGGAGAGGAAAACCTGCAGAGCTATCAGACCATTTGGAGAGGAAAATCTGCAGAGCTACCAGACTTATTTGGAGATGAAAACCTGGAGAACTATAACAAACTGAGGAGAGAAAACTCAGGCCATAGGTTGGTGTATATAAACTGTAGCATCTGAGGTGGGTATCAGGAAATCACTAGCGTTAGCATTGTTATTATACAGCATAATTCCATGCACCATGAATGGTTATACAACAATATTTAGATGAAAATACTTTATTCCAAATGAACAAAAAATAAAAAAACATATATATTTACACAAGTGTTAAAGTGTATACAATTACTGGGATTAAATTTGGAGCAACATTATTTCATCATTTTGTTCCCTTCAAAATCTGTATAGTGATATGTGGATGATCGGAATGTTGTTTGATTTCCTAGAATATGCAACAGGTGGACATTGATTTTTCAATTAACTCCTAGGAATTCAGATTGCAGAGTTACTTTTTCCATTTGGACTGATTAAAGAGATAAATAGATATTATTACTTAAGACAAATTGTCTACAGATTTAGATTATTGATTGAAAAGATAATAACAGTTTTAAAAGGCAATGAAAGTTGTTGACTAACATTTGTAACTACATTTAGTCCAAAAAAATGCAAACTGCCAAAAAAAAATGTTATCTAATTTTCAAGCATTTTACACTTTCCTTTTAATTGATTGGTTAAAACAATCCATATTAGAATGAGAATAATCACATTAAAAAAAAATCTACCAAATTTGTTCCAACTGAGAAATGAAATCTATAATACAACTAACTAATTTGAGCACACCAGTTCCCCTGTACAAAAACTAAATCAATAACAAATTTACACACACTCGTTCCCCTATACAAAAACTAAAACATTTATTTATCATCATGATACATTAAATGTAAACATTTTCTTTTAAATTGCAATGGTGTAATTTTTAATTTCTGGTTCCCCTTTAAAAACAATTTTACAAAATTCCCCTTATATTTAAGGCTTTTTTTATATAAGTGTAAACAAAAGCATTTCAGCATAACTTTTGTTCCACTATTGTGTCTTGCCTTTCTTTTCTGTATCTTTGAGGGGCATTACCGTTACAGTACACGGTACCAGCCTCAAAATTGAATTGACCTGTATTTTTCATTAAAAATTTGACCCTGTGACCTTGAAAATCAATAGGGTTCCAGACTCTCGTAAGGACTAAGAATGTACCAAGTTTGGTCACAATCCATTGAAGGATGTTGATTCTAGTGTTCACAAGGATGTTACACGGTAAAAATTTGACCCGGTGACATTGACCTTTGACCTGGAAAATCAATAGGGTTCCAGATTCTCCTAAGTACTAAGTATGTACCAAGTTTGGTCAAAATCCATTGAAGGATGTTGATTCTAGAGTGTTCACAAGGATGTTACACGGTAAATAATTACCCAGTGACCTTGACCTTTGACCTTGAAAATCAATGGGGTTCCAGACTCTCCTAAGGACTAAGTATGTACCAAGTTAAGTCAAAATCCATTGAAGGATGTTGATTCTAGAGTGTTCACAAGGATGTTACACGGTAAAAAATTACCCAGTGACCTTGACCTTTGACCTTGAAAATCAATGGGGTTCCAGACTCTCCTAAGGACTAAGTATGTACCAAGTTTAGTCAAAATCCATTGAAGGATGTTGATTCTAGAGTGTTCACAAGGATGTTATGCGGTAAAAATTTGACCCTGTGACCTTGACCTTTGACCTTGAAAATCAATAGGTTTCCAGATTCTCTTAAGGACTAAATATGTACCAAGTTTGGTCAAAATCCATTGAAGGATGTTGATCCCAGAGTGTTCACAAGGATTGTGACGGACGGACGGAAGGACGGTAGCGTTACTATATCCCCTCGCAACTTCGCTGGCGAGGGGATAATAAATTGTATCAAAGGAATCAATGTTATTTTCTAGAAAACAATCATTTTTAAAAATTTTCCATATTTTCAATAGGAATAACTCAGCAATGGTACATCAAAAGCAGATCCAGGGAAGGGGCCCAGGCCCCCCTTTTTTGAGCTAAGTTATAGATTGGTAAAAACATGTTTTAACAGAATATTTCTAATTTCATTCTTGTCATTTTTCTTTTTACCATGTTTTGTTATTTTCACTTTGAATTATGCCTCAGTATCATTTGATTTTTGCTAAAGCATTGTTTTGGAATCAGATTTTTTTCAACAACAAAAAACGAAAAAACAGCCCCCTCCCCCCTCCCCCCTTCTGGAAATGTCTGGATCCTCCTCTGTACATGGCATCATTGTCAAAATTTCATATGACTTGTATATGATTGTCATAATTTATCAACATAAAAAAAATAACGATTTGTATAAAATAATGTTATAAAAAGTAACATCTGGAACACAGGTGCACGTGTCATGGATTGAATCCCTACCCCTCTTTTACATACTTTATGTTTACATATGTATTTTTAATAATATATCTTTATTATATCATCTCTTTTTTCTTTATTTATCGAAGACATGTAATAATAAAGACATTTTATTTAAAATAATTATGTAAACAGACAGCTAAAAAAAAAGGTAAATTTCGTGTCAAGTCCCTGTGATCTGGAATCCAATTTTGTTTTTTTACATTTTGCACATTTTCAAGGCACATACATAACTCAATAATTGTGGGGGAAAAAAACATCATCGTAAAAATCGAAATTGACTTCAGTTTGGTTGTTATTAGTAATCGCATAAAGGAACAATTATTTGTATCAAATAAAACTAAAGTTATCCATCAGAAAACAATATTTTTCACATTTTGCACATATTTAAGGGGCTTAACTCCAACAGTAAAAGGTATGATGGTTAAAATGGAACATGACCTGTATTTAATGGATATTAGAAATTACATAAATTAATAATGATTTATGTCAAATGAAACCAAGTTGTCATTAGGATACCAATTTAAAAAAATTAATATTGCAGATTTACAAGGGGCATAACTCCATCATGGTCAACATGAAACTAAACTTGTATTTTGTTATTATATGTACTATACACAGAAGATGTATATCAAATGTAGTTCTAGATATCAAATGGAAACCATTTGTTTTGGATGGATGAAGGTAGACTTCACACTCCCAGAATTATTTTTTTCAGAAATATATTCATTTATATGAATACACCCCTTTAAACACCTTTGGGCCTCTTGTTTCTTTTGTGTACTTCTGATCAACAAAAAATCATAAACTTTATAGAGGACCATCCAATGAACATTCCTACTAAGTTTGGTTCCAATTGGCCCAGTGGTTTCAGAGAAGAAGATACAAATGTAAAATGTTACGGACAACAGACCCCAAGTGATAGCAATATCTCACATGACCCTTTGGGTCAGGTGAGCTAATAAAACCAGATCATTACAAAAATTATTATTAAAAATAAATTGTCATGACATTCTTGTGGGTTGAAGTATGACCAAGTAAGAGTTCCTGTTGCCATGACACCCCCACCCCCCAAATTTTTTTCACAACCCTATATTTCAAGAAAGTGTCATCATCACCTAATTATAAGCACAACTCAATGTCTTGCAAAATTTCCTCTTCCATGAAAAAAATTAGAGAATTACCATGACTTGACATTCTGCTAAAAATGATGTCACAATTGGGTTGCAAAGGTGCGTGGATTAAACAATTATACTATAATTACCTGTAATCAACAAGTTCAATTATCAGTTTGTCTCACCTGGTTATTCATGCACAGTTTGGGGTTCAATCAAGTTTCTGAGAAAATTAAACTTTCTATATATATTCCCACATAATCAGATGATAGTGGCCATCTTGAATATCTGATCCACAAAAAATATGCTTCAAAAAAATTAAAACTTTGTAGTAACTATCCAATGATTATTCATGTAAAATTTAGGTTCAATCAATTGTCAATTTATAAGGAAAATTCTTACCATGGAGCAATTCCATAGTATCACAGCAATAAAAGTAATCATTGATTAAAAAAAAACCTTCATTTTCGGGCTATTTTTACACATTTCATTTCAAAATATTTTGCTAAGAAAAAAAAGAAATCTGCAGATCACAGGAAAACTTTCCAATCTGTGTATTACTAGTGATAATGTTCGTCAAGACCTTCAAACTCACATATTTGTTTTTATCAGTAACATCATTATGTGTTTGATGTCACACTAACATAATTTTCAGTTTCAGAGACAATTTGTTAATACTGACAATATCACTCTGTGAGATGAAAGGAAAAATGATGAAATTACCAATAAAAAGATTTATTAGTTAAAGCAATACAATATTTGGGTAATATTATTCTTGTAAAAATTCTATCTCAAGCAAAAGCGGGGGATAAAATGCATGAAAAGAATGTGACCATGTTAAAACGTTATACAAACTATGGCTTACATGAATTATATCGATTCTAGTAGGGAAAATCCAAGTTATTTTTTTAAATTGAAGTCAGTAATGGAAATCATACCTTCATGTTTACAGTTGTTTTTCTTATGGATACTTGATGGTGATACAATTTAAAAAAAAAACCATTACGAACAGTTTTATGTTTGTATGCACCACGGTCCTGTATGAATACATTAATTCACTCAGCAATGATACTTGTAATTTGTTCATCAATACGCATGCACGAATTAAAATATATCGGGAGTTTTATCACAGTATTATTTATATAGCCAATGAAGGACGTCATGTTAGAATCACTTTTTATTCAATCTAGAAAATTGACATTCTATAGGAATCTACAGTGAAACCTGTTGAAATTGAACCTTGAATAAACAGGAATCCTAACTTTAAATTAAGTCCCAATATTTGAAATCTTTAACTAAATAAACTGAACACCTGTCTATTCCAAATGCATAGGATGGTCACACGGAGGTATGGCTTAAGACATGTTTCACTGTATTATATAATAAAGTATAACAGTCAGAAAAATGTCATGGCTTATTTTGTAAACGACCAATCACATCTCACCTCAAATCATTAAACATATAAAAAAGAAAAGAAAAGAGAATGACACTTGTAATGTGTGATAGTACAGTATTCCCTCTTATAAGGTCACTTCGACCAAAGGTCACCCCGCTTATCAGGCCAGATTTCAGAAAGTAAAATACATTTTGTACTACTAAATTACCCTCTATAAAGGCTACCCCCTCTTGTCAGGCCAGATTTAAGATGCACTCAGATAATAAAATACTACTAAATCATCCCCCTCTATAAAGGCCACCCCCTCTTGTCAGGCCAGAATTAAGATGCACTCAGATAGTAAAATACTACTAAATTATCCCCCTTTATAAAGGCTACCCCTCTTATCAGGCCAGATTTAAGATGCACTCAGATAGTAAAATATTACTAAATCATCCCCCTCTATAAAGGCTACCTAAGATGCACTCAGATAGTAAAATATTACTAAATTATCCCCCTCTATAAAGGCTACCCCCCTCTTATCAGGCCAGATTTAAGATGCACTCAGAATGTAAATTACCATTAAATTATTCCCTTTTATAAAGGCCACCCCTCTTATAAGGCCATCTTTTCAATGCAGAAGGAGTGGCCTTTTAATGGAGGACTTCTGCACAGTATATAATTAATGTAATAACCAATAATTAATGTTGTCATGTTAAAAATACAAAGAATGCTATATCTACTGTATGCATTGTAAACAATATTAGAAACCACATATATACATCACCGGAAAAAATTCTAATCTAGAATTTAACAAACAAACAAAAATCACAATTGCAAGATATCATCTGTCTTAATGCAAGAACGAACTTATGTAAATATAACAAAAGGTTAAGTTTTTCCTACATTTATACGATTATTTGCTCTGCAATAGAATATTTGAGCCATGATAATCTTAAATTCCAAAAGGTGAGTTCTTTTACTGTATACAGAAGAACTGTTCAAAATTGATCTACCTTTTAGAAACAATATTTATTTCTTTCTTTTTTTAATCTACAAAAAGAAAACAAATCATGCTTTATTCCTTATATAATAAAATTTAAATTTCCAAAATCAAAACAAACATCTTCCCTGCATTTTATATTTAGAATAGCTTTGTAAAAATTGAGCCTAATGTCATAATTGGCAGCCAGATGGATGGCAAAATCATGATGGATTACATAATCGTTTATAATACAGGGAAAAAGCTGATAGAGAAGATTTTTTAAAGAAGTTTGAGCTGGATGCCACATGATCACATGTCATTTCATGTCAGATGAGCTGAAAATAATGTATGTCAAACAAAACTCAAGTTAACCTCCGGAGAACAATACTTTTTTTTTAGTATTTTTCACTTTTTCAAGGGCATAACTTTAAATTGGTAAAAGGTATTATCAAAATCAAACTTGACCTCTATTTTGTTGCAACTTATAATCAAGCAAAAGTAGATATCATCCCAAAACAATTTGATTAGAAGGCAATGACAAAATACCAACTACTTTCTCCTGAAAAATTTCTTGAAGCATAACATTTATATTTTTTTAAAGAAAAATTTCACATCTTGTGAATGCATTAATATAACCAGAGGCTCTCAAGAGCCTGTATCGTTCACCTGGTTATAAAAAAAACCAATTGGTCCTATGTAAAAACTATGTCCTGCAGTGGTAGTCATCTTGGAATTACGATCAACATAAAAAACACAAAGTTTGTAAAGGACCTTCCAATGATTGATGCATAGTTTAGGTTCAATCAGTGCAATAGCTTCAGAGAAGAAGATATTTCTGTATTTTCCCGATATGGTCCTGTGTTAATACTATGACCTGTGGTGGCAGCCATCTTGGATTTCCGATCGGCATAAAAAACAGAGGACCTTCCAATGATCATTCCTGGGCAGTTTGGTTTCAATTGTCAATTTCAAAAGTGGTTTCAGAGAAGAAGCGTTTTGAAACATTTTTCCCATAGGGTCCAATGTTAAACTAAGTCCTGCCGTAGCCGCCATTTTGAATTTCATATCGGAACAAAAAACGTAAAGTTTGTAGAGGACCATCCAATGAACATTCATGTACAGTTTGGCTTTAATAATATTTGTAGTTTCTGAGAAGAAGGCATTTGAACATTTTCCCATAGGGTCCAATGTTAATCTATGTATTGCGGTGGCGGCCATCTTGGATTTCCGATCGACATAAAAAACATAAACTTTGTAGAGGACCTTCCAATGATCATTCCTGGGCAGTTTGGTTTCAATTGTCCAAGTGGTTTCAAAGAAGAAGCGTTTTGAAACATTTTTCCCATAAGGTCCAATGTTAAACTAAGTCCTGCCGTAGCCGCCATTTTGAATTTCATATCGGAACAAAAAACGTAAAGTTTGTAGAGGACCATCCAATGAACATTCATGTACAGTTTGGCTTTAATAATATTTGTAGTTTCTGAGAAGAAGGCATTTGAACATTTTCCCATAGGGTCCAATGTTAATCTATGTATTACGGTGGTGGCCATCTTGGATTTCCGATCGGCATAAAAAACATAAAATTTGTAGAGAACCTTCCAATGATCATTCCTGGGCAGTTTGGTTTCAACTGTCCTAGTGGTTTCAGAGAAGAAGCGTTTTGAAACATTTTCCCATAGGGTCCAATGTTAAACTAAGTCCTGCCGTAGCCGCCATTTTGAATTTCATATCGGAACAAAAAACGTAAAGTTTGTAGAGGACCATCCAATGAACATTCATGTACAGTTTGGCTTTAATAATATTTGTAGTTTCTGAGAAGAAGGCATTTGAACATTTTCCCATAGGGTCCAATGTTAATCTATGTATTGCGGTGGTGGCCATCTTGGATTTCCGATCGACATAAAAAACATAAACTTTGTAGAGGACCTTCCAATGATCATTCCTGGGCAGTTTGGTTTCAACTGTCCTAGTGGTTTCAGAGAAGAAGCGTTTTGAAACATTTTTCCCATAGGGTCCAATGTTAAACTAAGTCCTGCCGTAGCCGCCATTTTGAATTTCATATCGGAACAAAAAACGTAAAGTTTGTAGAGGACCATCTAATGAACACCCATGTACAGTTTGGCTTTAATCATATTTGTAGTTTCTGAGAAGAAGGCATTTGAACATTTTCCCATAGGGTCCAATGTTAATCTATGTATTGCGGTGGTGGCCATCTTGGATTTCCGATCGACATAAAAAACATAAACTTTGTAGAGGACCTTCCAATGATCAATCCTGGGCAGTTTGGTTTCAATTGTCCAAGTGGTTTCAGAGAAGAAGCGTTTTGAAACATTTTTCCCATAGGGTCCAATGTTAAACTAAGTCCTGCCGTAGCCGCCATTTTGAATTTCATACCAGAACAAAAAACCTAAAGTTTGTAGAGGACCATCCGATGAACATTCATGTACAGTTTGGCTTTAATAATATTTGTAGTTTCTGAGAAGAAGGCATTTGAACATTTTCCCATAGGGTCCAATGTTAATCTATGTATTGCGGTGGCAGCCATCTTGGATTTCCGATCGGCATAAAAAACATAAAATTTGTAGAGAACCTTCCAATGATCATTCCTGGGCAGTTTGGTTTCAACTGTCCAAGTGGTTTCAGAGAAGAAGCATTTTGAAACATTTTCCCCATAGGGTCCAATGTTAAACTAAGTCCTGCCGTAGCCGCCATTTTGAATTTCATACCAGAACAAAAAACGTAAAGTTTGTAGAGGACCATCCAATGAACATTCATGTACAGTTTGGCTTTAATAATATTTGTAGTTTCTGAGAAGAAGGCATTTGAACATTTTCCCATAGGGTCCAATGTTAATCTATGTATTACGGTGACGGCCATCTTGGATTTCCGATCGGCATAAAAAACATAAAATTTGTAGAGAACCTTCCAATGATCATTCCTGTGCAGTTTGGTTTCAACTGTCCAAGTGGTTTCAGAGAAGAAGCGTTTTGAAACATTTTCCCCATAGGGTCCAATGTTAAACTAAGTCCTGCCGTAGCCGCCATTTTGAATTTCATATCGGAACAAAAAACGTAAAGTTTGTAGAGGACCATCCAATGAACATTCATGTACAGTTTGGCTTTAATAATATTTGTAGTTTCTGAGAAGAAGGCATTTGAACATTTTCCCATATGGTCCAATGTTAATCTATGTATTGCGGTGGCGGCCTTCTTGGATTTCCGATCGACATAAAAAACATAAAATTTGTAGAGGACCTTCCAATGATCATTCCTGGGCAGTTTGGTTTCAACTGTCCTAGTGGTTTCAGAGAAGAAGCGTTTTGAAACATTTTTCCCATAGGGTCCAATGTTAAACTAAGTCCTGCCATAGCCGCCATTTTGAATTTCATATCGGAACAAAAAACGTAAAGTTTGTAGAGGACCATCCAATGAACATTCATGTACAGTTTGGCTTTAATCATATTTGTAGTTTCTGAGAAGAAGGCATTTGAACATTTTCCCATAGGGTCCAATGTTAATCTATGTATTGCGGTGGCGGCCATCTTGGATTTCCGATTGACTTAAAAAACATAAACTTTGTAGAGGACCTTCCAATGATCATTCCTGGGTAGTTTGGTTTCAATTGTCCAAGTCGTTTCAGAGAAGAAGCGTTTTGAAACATTTTCCCCATAGGGTCCAATGTTAAACTAAGTCCTGCCGTAGCCGCCATTTTGAATTTCATATCGGAACAAAAAACGTAAAGTTTGTAGAGGACCATCTAATGAACATTCATGTACAGTTTGGCCTTAATCATATTTGTAGTTTCTGAGAAGAAGGCATTTGAATATTTTCCCATAGGGTCCAATGTTAATCTATGTATTGCGTGGCGGCCATCTTGGATTTCCGATCGATATAAAAAACATAAAATTTGTAGAGGACCTTCCAATGATCATTCCGGGGCAGTTTGGTTTCAACTGTCCTAGTGGTTTCAGAGAAGAAGCGTTTTGAAACATTTTTCCCATAGGGTCCAATGTTAAACTAAGTCCTGCCGTAGCCGCCATTTTGAATTTCATATCGGAACAAAAAACGTAAAGTTTGTAGAGGACCATCCAATGAACTTTCATGTACAGTTTGGCTTTAATCATATTTGTAGTTTCTGAGAAGAAGGCATTTGAACATTTTCCCATAGGGTCCAATGTTAATCTATGTATTGCGGTGGCGGCCATCTTGGATTTCCGATTGACTTAAAAAACATAAACTTTGTAGAGAACCTTCCAATGATCATTCCTGGGCAGTTTGGTTTCAATTGTCCAAGTGGTTTCAGAGAAGAAGCGTTTTGAAACATTTTTCCCATAGGGTCCAATGTTAAACTAAGTCCTGCCGTAGCTGCCATTTTAAATTTCATATCGGAACAAAAAACGTAAAGTTTGTAGAGGACCATCTAATGAACATTCATGTACAGTTTGGCCTTAATCATATTTGTAGTTTCTGAGAAGAAGGCATTTGAATATTTTCCCATAGGGTCCAATATTAATCTATGTCCTGCAGTGGCGGCCATCTTGGATTTCCGATCGGCATAAAAAACATACATTTTGTAGAGGACCTCCCAATGATCATTCCTGGGCAGTTTGGTTTCAACTGTCCAAGTGGTTTCAGAGAAGAAGCATTTTGAAACATTTTTCCCATAGGGTCCAATGTTAAACTAAGTCCTGCCGTAGCCGCCATTTTGAATTTCATATTGGAACAAAAAACCTTGAGATTGTAGAATACCGTCCAATGAACATTCATGTACAGTTTGGCTTTAATCATATTTGTAGTTTCTGAGAAGAAGGCATTTGAACATTTTCCCATAGGGTCCAATGTTAATCTATGTCCTGCGATGGCGGCCAGCTTGGATTTCCGATCGGCATAAAAAATAGACACTAGGTAAAGGACATTCCAATGATCATTCATTTACAGTTTGGGTTCAGTCAGTTCATTAGTTTCAGAGAAGAAGATCTTTGAAATTTCAGCCAATCAGAGGATATTATTGGCCCTGGCAGCCATATTGAATATCCGACTGGAACGAAAAACATTACCTTTGTAGAGGACCATCCAAGGAACATTCCTGCTAAGTTTGAAATGTGAAAAGTTTACAGACGACAGACAACCGACGACAGACGCCAAGTGATGGCAATAGTTCACCTGGACCTTTGGTCCAGGTGAACTAAAAAAATAATTTTACAAAGTAAGATAAAGATTTCCAAAAATTACAAATGAATAGTAGAAAAAAAAAACCAATTACAAAAATATTTGATGAAAAATTATGCAAGGCACACTAAGTATGTGGACAGATTCACAACAATGTAAGAAGACATGGTTATCTTCCTCTCTTTTTCTTGTACTTGACGTATATAAACTCCTTTGTTTTAGGCCCTGGTGCAACCTGTACAATATCTTCATAATGATCTACCTCGTAATCACATTCTGCTGCGTGATTGGAAGGTTGGGTTTTCTTTGTATTTGTCTGTAAAAATGAATAGAATGTTTTTGCTGAAATGTAAACATTTACAAATGTATTTTACTGAAATGGAAAAGCACCAACCTGCCGCAAGTCACTGACATACTTAATCACATAATATTGTATTGAGTACATCTCCCCATGAGTGGATTTCGAACTCACAACTTTAGTGGTAATAGGAACAGATTGCATAGATAGTTGTAAAACCAACCTCTCTCTTTATATACAGGTTGAAATTATATGTACTATTCATTAAAACGAGAATATGAAACTGTCCTGTATAGAAAGTCATTTGTTATATACAGGTGCCCTTTAAGGCAGGTTTTATTGTATGCTATGTTTCTCCAACTTTAATATGACAGGTCAACTGTATCTGATATATATAACTTAATGATCTGATTAAAAATTTTGCTTCAAATCCATGTACGAGTGACTGTTGTTTAACTCCAACTCAGCAATTTTTAAGCTATATCATGGCAAGAACAAGTTCATTTTCGATGAGATGATGATGAGGTCTGCTTTGTACTATACCAACATGATTAGTTGGAATTTCATAGTAATATCTTACTGAAACAACAGTCTACAGATAGACATGTCGCCACACTCGGACACAGTATCTTGATTCCGAGCCAACCAGTCTCTGCTCTTTCTCCTTAATGTCTTTGGTTTGACCTGGACTGGGCTTGAACCCATGATCTACCACACTTGATGTGAGTACGCTAACCATAACACCACCGATGAGTTTCAAAAGAATTTGAGATATCTGCAGCACATTACACGATTAAGCAGGGACCATATTTTAGTTTGAAAAGAAACGACAAATTCCGAAATCTAGACAATGTTCAGGGTTCCTGAAGAGCAAAATGATTAATATTGAATTATTCAGTGTTGGAAGTTGCGACGAATTTTACCTAAACATCGTGTCGTATGTATCGTGTATTTTACGCCATTTTGTTTTATTTTGTTGACTACGGAATTCTCCTTTCTCAAATAAAGATCGTGTTATTTATATTAGCCAATCGCGAATGCCTAATTAGGCGGCGGCGCTGCATCAACATCGTATTTATTTTCGCCGGCCAGAGTTATTTGCGGTGTTCTAATTTTAGAAAATTATCCCTATGTATATTGCCTTTGCAATCAAAATATTGAAAGCGTGATAGATTACTGGAATAAAAATTCAAACAAACTATACAGTCGTTGTAAGGAAACATTTATACTTAAATTTTCTAACAAAAATATTTCAGAAATCCTCATCAATCACCCGTATTTATAAAACTGTCATATTCCCGCAAATTGATAGGTACGTAATTATATAGCCAAATGATGCACTAACATCATAAGGTGTAAATAATCAATATGAGGGGTTATTCTACTCTATGAACAGTCATTGTAGATTGCAGTTCTGCACTACATGCATATATGGCACTTAAGAATTCGGGCTAGTAATTTACAGTTTGAGGCAAGTAAAATCAATATGGCACTTGCCCGAATGGACAAGTTGGTCAAAAAATTAATGTCGAACCCTGATGTTGTTCGACTGCAGTTAAATATTATTACCTTTGATTGTCTACTGTATCTTTCAAGTACATAGTCACGTATGGCTATATGTCTTCCCGTCATTTCTTTTACAAAGACGTGTAGATCATTATCTCTCCAATTATTGGTTCCAAATATTTTTCTAACATGCTGTATCACATTATCATATGCTGAAGTGACATGTGCAATACCTAGTGTGACATCAGGATAAAGTTTCTTGATTCTTGGTGATCTAAGTTCATACTTTTCAATGAAATCCTTCATATCATCAACATCCCTTTTAAATTCTCTAATATACCTGTTCTTAAACATTGTAAAGTCCTGTTGTTTACTTATGTGTTTCATTGATCTTTCATGTTTTTGTAAGGCTGTCAAACCATCTTGGATCTTCACCCTAGTTTCAGCTAGTGAAGGGTAGTGTTGACTATGTAATTGATCAATAGCAAGTTCCGTCTCAGATTTAAACATGTAACCTTTGACATTACTGAACATCTTATGTAAGATGTTTCTGGAGGATTCAGATGCAATTGGTTGACTTGTGGTACTGGCAGGTTGTGATAAGACCGGAATCTCAGTGTCATCCTGAACTTCCTCAAGATCTTGCCTCTTCTCAACATTTCTATCTTCCATTTTAAAATATTCTCCACATATCCCACACATTGTGTCATTTACAATGACCTCGCTGAAATTGTCTCCTGAACTAGATTGTTTCTCCTTAAGCTGTTCTTTTTCACAGAGGTCTCTCAAGTTTTCACAATTAGACAGAAATTGTAAATGTCTGATGAACTTGAAAATAGTTTTGGCAGATTTTCTCTTTTTCTTTTTCTCCTCATACTCCTGTGTTTCAGCCTCTATTCTCTCTTTTTCCACTGTTGTCAAAGTCAGTTCATCATCGTCAACATTAATATGGCTTGCTATGACAGTATCTGGATTGACAACAATTTCTGATGTTTTTTTATGGGAAAAAACATTCTGGAAAACTGTCATATCGATGTCAGTCTTAGGCATAATTCCATGTCTTCTTATACTGCGAGGTAACCACTGGCATTGTAATAAGTTGTCTTCTCTTTGTATCAACAAGGTTTTGAGGCATTGAGCAACATCTGCAATCCCTTTTGCCTTTTGTACACTTTGTACAGCTTGCATTAACCTCTCTGGACAGTGATCGGGAAGCTTGATTCGACAAATTTCACCAATAACATGTGTTTCTGAATTTGTGTATACAGTTTTGTCCATATTGCATACAAAGACCAAACCAGCCACCAAAACCCTCTCTGCTACAGCAATACTATCAATAACATCCTTCGAATACTCAAATACCCCTGTGGGTTGATCTTCGTCAATATCACCACATGGTTGAAACGACATCATGGCTTCAGACATTCTTCTAAATGCCAAGCTAATAATATTGATTTTACTGTCTGTGCCAGCCAAAATACCAACTAATCTTTCTGTTCGGTTTCTCACCAAATCTTGTTCTGGAATATGACTGTATCTGTTGATAGCTTCAAATGTAGGCAAGCCTTTATCTCCCAAAAAGCTTGAGTCCACAGAATTTACAACTGAAAGGTATGAAGATGGAATGACAAAAGAAACATTTTTGACAGTCGTAAATTTGCATTCTAGACAGAAAGCTACAACTGTGTAGAACTCTATCCACATAGTAAGTAAACCAAGGTCTGGTAGCATTGCTTCATGATTTAGTCTTTTCTCAAGCTGAATGAACTTTGAAAACTGTCTCAACGCCCATTCTGGATTATTATTGGAAGATGAAAGATATTCATACGCGTCCATAAATCTTCGGAATAAACAATGAACTAGATCTTTTTCCCTCAAAAATCCCAATTCTTCCCAAGTTCTATGGTCAATCATTCCTTTACGATACTCCATAAGAAGTTCACGTTCAAATCTTTGTAAAATATCTTTCAATGGTAGATTAATATTGAAGAAATTCATCAGGAATATCATGTTCATAAACAGTTCTGTGTTTTTCTCTCTGATTTTGTTGGTCTTGTCTCTCATCTTATCGTCATTACTTCCCAACATTCTTTCCATCTGCCTTTGTACATATTTGTGTTTTCTTTCTCCCAGCTTATTCTTAAGATGAAAAACTTCACTATTGGTTGATATGGTACTGCCTTCTCCATGTTTGAACTTCAAAAATAGACTACTTAGTAGTAGCTTGCAAGAGCAATATTCATTTTCCTGCCAGTTGTAAAAGCTATCTTGTATTTTCTTCAGTGCCTCTGGAATGGGACTAATAGCCCTGTATCCATCATCAACAAAACACTCCATTTCCATAAAGAGTAAATCTAGATCAATAAGTTTGTTGAAGCCATATTTTGTCAATTTGAGGTGATGACCTTTTGTGCATGGAGTCTGGCATTGACCTTTTACTCCAATTTGATACAATGGACATACCCCCAGCATTCTATGTTGACTTTCAAACTCTTTTTTAAGTTTATTATACCAATCTTTTCCTTTCATAAGTAATTCTTGAGCAATTCGAAATCTTGCATCCTGACCAGATATCCCATATTTTACTAGTTTTTCATTGATTGAAGATCCTTGCGTCTTAAGAATTTCAAAAATTCTTGGTTTCTGCTGTGGGTTAAAGATCAATGTTTTATCGACTCCTATTTCCAAACCATAAAATCTGTATATGTGATCAAGCCTAGGTTTATCTTCGGGTTTTTCCAAGATTACGACTCGTAAGACACCATACAGATTTTGCATCCCTTTAACAACCTGGAAAAGATTTTGTCTGTCTGACAAATCTGAATTGTACATCATCCAATGCATACATTGTAATTGTCCTGCCTCATTTCTAGGCTTTGACTTGTTAAATGCTCCCCATGATAGATTTATCCATGACACATCATCTGTCAACTGACCTAATAGAAGACTAGCTTCTCCAGCCCCATTCTGGGAGTCGCCATATTTGTAACAATCATTTCTGTCCAAGAATTTGAAAAGTTCAAAGGCTTCTTTCACTTTTGATTGGACATCTTCTTTCTTGTCTGAAGATGCTTTTCCTTCATCTTGAATACTGATCTCCAATCGTGCTTGGACAATCAAACAGTATCCAATCAAATCTTTTACCCCAAGATCTCTTGCCAATGAAAGTGCTTCATCCATCTGTCCCTGGTCTAAATAAATCTGAGCTGCTGCTATTACCTGACCTAAAATGTAAGATACAAAAAAAGTATCAACTGCAAGTCAAACACGTGTATTACAAAACAACTCTATTTTGTCCCAAACTGACAAATTATTATATGCATATTAATTGTTACTTTTGAGAGAAGGATGTGTATATATATAGATATACTGATAGAGGGCTATGGTTGGTGTTATTGTGTTTAAGAAGACAACTTTTAACAATATTTCAGTTATATTGTGCCGGTCAGTTTGATTAGTGCTATGTGATGGAAGAAAATGTAGAATACATAGGACAATTTAACAAATGTAAATGATTGTTAACACACATCATGGTGGGCATTCAGCTATTGGGCATTTGCGGAGTGGGGTCACATCAGAGATCATAATGAAAAAAATGGTCATCATAGAGAATTATTTTTCAAACTGAGTGCATATTTCAACCCTTTAGAAACTATTATCCCCCCCCCCCCCCTCCATGGCATCCATACTGGATGTCAGATCATAATTCAATGAAGAGTAATTTTTGAAAACTATCATAATATCATTCAAATAAATTATTCCTTAAAAGGTCAAGAGATGTTCAATGCTAAAAAAATGAAACCTGAGATATAAACATATGATGGATTGAAGACACACATAAAACAATGACAAAAATAGTATCGCCTATAACCAGGTTAGCTAAAATATACATACAGTGAAACATGTCTTAACTGAAACCTGAGTAAATCGAAAACCTGTCTAAACCAGACAGACTTTACAGTCCCATCCACTAAATGTCTATGTAATTTGAACCTGTGTAAACCAAATATCTGTCTAAACCGAATAAATTCTTCAGGTCCAAAGGGGTTCGGTTTAGACAGGTTTTACTGTATAATCAAAATCTCTACTTTATTTTAAAATGCTAACCATCGTCTTCAAGTATTTTTGCTGCATGTTTCATGTATTCATTGCTCTGATTAGGGTACTTCTTCAGGAAATCTACTCTGTCCTGAATACTGGACAATCTATTCAATGATGCTAACATCTTCCCTATATTTCTGGTAGCGTGGTACATATGTGCTGCCATGTATGCTAACTGTTCCTCTGTATGTTGCTTCCGTGGCACATGGTCTTTCAGATGTTGTGGCAATGGCTTAGCCTGTTCTTCAAATTCCTGCAAATGGAGAATTTACATCTTGAAAATATATATTTTATTTATCTTAAAACCACTTCCAACAATTTTGTAGCTATATGAAATGATAAGGCCAAAAAATACCCTGATTCTTGAAAAAGAAAAAAATGGGTAGGTAGGTAGGTAAGGCCAAATAAAATAAAAGTTCTGGTTATCAGACAACGCCGCCCCCTCAAAATTTCGGCCAATGGGACGTCTTTATTGCCGTACAGAAAAAAAATAATTCAAATTTACTGCCAAATTTAAGTTTTCAAGCGTGCCGGCATCTTCGCTAGCCAAGGGTTACGATTCGGGTCCCCCTTTCTCTCCACCCTTGGTGGATCTAGAATACATTTTGAAATTCACGCGCAATGCCACCTGGTGGTTTATCGAAGTTGTGCCCCTTAGATAGTCGTCATCACCAGCCATTCAGAATCGTTTTGTTATACGTATGTTGGAGAATTGAAAATGGCAGCGCCCAGTGAAGAAAAACTTATTTGTGATAAATTTAATTTGGAAGCACTTACTGTCAACCAAGTGAAAGTTTCAAAGCTTTGGCAGACGGGAAAGATGTTTTCATTGGAACCAAAACGGGAAGTGGCAATCGTTGTCATATGAGAGCATTCCGGTGCCATCTTTGTTTACATTTCGTCGATAACATGTGCTCCGTGTAAAACGTCTTCTGATTGGATACGTGTACTGGTAGCCGTAACCAATGAAATATTAAAGCGTGAATCCTCAAAATGTATTCTATATCTGCCAAGGGTGAAGAGAAGGGGGACCCGAAGCATAACCCTTGGCTAGCGAAGATGGCGTGCCGGTGACGCGGATGAGTTTTGACAAACGTTTGAATGACTGATCAATCGAAAACGAAAGAAAAATTCTGCATGGCTACGAGTGAAAACACTGTCCTCGTCAGTTTTAATGTACAGTTACGTTCCAAACAAAAAGTTCCGTGGACTATCCTGCCTGTTGACAGAGTAAACACTATTGTGTTGTTTGTTTGCCAAAATAGTAGAATTGAACTGGTTTGCATTATGTTTTTAAACTGCTGAAAATAAAAACAAAATATAAAAACCCTTCCCATGTTGGATTGGAAATAAAAACAAAAAATAAAAACGCTACCTACCTTGCCCTTTTTTTGAATTCCATTGCCTGAGAACCAGAACATTTTTTTTAGATGGCCTAAGCAAAACTTCTTTTTTTTTAAATATTTTTGCCTATGTTATACAGGAAAAGATTCTGACAGTGCCTGTCCAAATAATGGAAGCAAAAACCTTAGGGTATACTCTTAAAATAGGGTTGGTAGGGTTAGTGGAAACACATGTATATTTCTTTTTTAACCCCAAAAACACACATTCAAGAACTAGATAATGGTAATATTACTTACTATTAGGACCACAGCATCCAAGGATAAGATTTTTATAAATGATTTTTGATCAAAATGAGCCTACATTGGATCTTCATCAAAGATTGGTCTAGTGAAAAATTTTAGATAATAAAATGTAGAAGATACATTGAACAACTCCTTATAAGGTAGCAGTTCAAACTTTTTTCTCTATTTTTAGTAATAGCAGCCATCTTGGATGAATGGTAGTGCTGCCAGATACATCTGAAAGGGGGCCACTTAAGTACCACAATAGCAAAGTTCTGTTTAATTTTGACTGGCAGTTTAAAAAAAGAAGATTTTTAAATGATTTTTAGGGTGAATTAGGCCTAATTTGCATACTCATCAAAGAATTTAGAAGATTACAACTCTAGATGTAGTGGTGCGTCTGCAGGCTAGGTAGAGGTGTAGAGTTATTTTTAATATTGATTGTAAGGTTATTGGTGTATGTTATCACTTTCAGAAATTTTTCAGCTATATTATGACTACCAGACTTAATAGGGGAGAAAATACTGGAAAGTTATATTGAACTGATGAGTGAAATCCCCAACTAGCAATAGGTGGTCTCTGAAAACTTCAATATTGGGTGCCAACCCTCGACAGTCATAATAGGCTTGTCTTTAGAGGTAAACACTTTTTAACACTATCTTGAAATTTGTTACCTTCTTCTGGATTTTGAATCTTTTCAGTGTATCAAATGCCATGTCATACATTTCATGATCATACAGAGTGTCAATAGCTTTGTCAAAGAAGCCTAGTCTTTCATAGCAGGCACTGCTTTCTATTGGACGTCTCAACTTTCTGTAGGTCTCTGCTGCTTTTTCAAGCTGAAAATATAATTCAACATAAATTAGATTTTTCAAAAGCCAAACTGACATTTCATCTAGAGTCTCCCATGAGCTTGTAATTGCTCAAGAACCATCCATATCAGCCAAATTCATTTGGATCAATGATAGCTAATGAGAAGATTTACATATAATTTTTATCAAAACAAGATTGGTACATGTAGCCATATGTCCCCCTCACAGCAATAGAAAGAGGTGTAATGTGAGTATGTTATCCATCTGATATATTTATATTAGTAAAGGTATCCCCTCTACTGTGTTCTGAATATCAGCCCTTGTAGAAGACAGAAAAGCAATAGTATTTGATCTAATAGGAATTGCGTTCATGACTAACACTCCTACCAAACATAAACTAGTATTACTGTGAGCACTCCTCACTAAGATATACCCCCCACTCCCCACATCTGTCCAACCTATTTCCATAACCAAAACATTACTGATTGTTCCGACCAAAAATGAAAGCAACTCTCCTCTCTTCACCGGTAAGCTGCTGATAAAATTTCAAAACATTCTGAGAAACAATACTCAAGTTATCATACGACATAGGGTAAAAATCCTATTTTCCGTCATATCAAGTCTAATAACTCTGGAATGGCAAAAGTGAAAATCGTCAAAAATGAACGGGATCCTCCTCTCATCACCGGTAAGCTGCTGATAAAATTTCAAAACATTCTGAGAAACCATATTCAAGTTATCATACGACATAGGGTAAAAATCCTATTTTCCGTCATATCAAGTCCAATAACTCTGGAACGGCAAAAGTGAAAATCGTCAAAAATGAAAGGGATCCTTCTCTCTTCACCGGTAAGCTGCTGATAAAATTTCAAAACATTCTGAGAAACACTACTCAAGTTATCATACGACATAGGGTAAAAATCCTATTTTCCGTCATATCAAGTCCAATAATTCTGGAATGGCAAAAGTGAAAATCATCAAAAATGAAAGGGATCCTCCTCTCTTCACCGGTAAGCTGCTGATAAAATTTCAAAACATTCTGAGACACACTACTCAAGTTATCATACGACATAGGGTAAAATTCCTATTTTCCGTCATATCAAGTCCAATAACTCTGGAACGGCAAAAGTGAAAATCGTCAAAAAAGAAAGGGATCCGCCTCTCTCCACCAGTAAACAGCTGATAAAATTTTAAAAGATTCTAAGAAACACAACTCAAGTTATCGTACGACATAGGATTTGTCTACAGATGGACGGACGGACGGACAGACGGACGGACATGGTGAAACCAGTATACCCCCCTATAACTTTGTTGTGGGGGGTATAATGAAAACTTCTGACATACAATTTCAGAGGAGTTGCATTCACAAGGGCCTGGGTGGCTCAATGAGTTAGGTAGTTGGATTACCTAACAACTCATACAAGCCTATCACCAATGCGGCATGGGTTCGTGCCCGGCTTTGTAAATTACAAAAAGGGTACACTCGACTAGCAGCCGCAAGTGATAAAGTTTACCAGTGGCTTACTCATGGTCGGTGGTTCTCTGCGGGTACTCCGGCTACTTCCACCACTAAAACTGGTCGCCATGATATAGCTGAAATATTGCTGAAAGTGGCGTTAAACACCAAAAATCAAAAAAGTTAATCAATGAGCATTCACAAGATCTAACTATGTTACACTATGTATAAAATAGTCAAAGTCCCATAACTCTTACAAATTTTATCGAATCAAAATGGCAGCACAGCAGGCTCATCTACATGTCATGACTACAATCCTACCAAATATGAACAAATTCCATCGCACAGTTTCAGAGGAGTTGCATTCACAAAGTGTAATGGATGGAGACCATTACTATGCCCCTCTGTCACGGAGCATTGGGGGACAATAAGCCTAATTTGCATAATCAAAATCAATAGGCTGAATCAATAAAATTAACATAACAATCTGGAAGATATGTTGAATTAATCATTGTCAAGCAGAAGCAGTTAAAAATTTGAGCTCATTTTGACTTAAAATAAAGCAGTACAATGTAATGCTTAACAAAGAAATTTAGATTTTTTTTGTTACAGCAGTCACCTTTAATGGAGAAAGAGAAGCTGTCAAACACAATTTTAAAAGTAGACCACTGAAGGATCAATCCAGAAAAGTTTGGTTTAATTCGGTTCAGTGGTTTCTGAGGAAAAAATTAAATGTGAATTCTTATCAATATATGTTTAATTTGCATAATCTGTATAAATCAGCTGAATGAAAATTTTAACCATGTTTGTTTGTTTGTTTAATGGTGCTTAACACCACTTTCAACAATATTTCAGTTATATCGTAGAGGTCAGTTTTATTGGTGGAGGAAACCGGAGGACCAGGAGAAAACCACTGACCTGTCGCAAGTTATTGACAAACTTTATCACATAATGTTTGTACACCTCACCCTGATTGCATAGGTAGTTGTAAATCCAGCTACCATACGATCACGGCCACAATGGCCTCTAACTTAACCATAAAACCTATAATACATGTACACATTGTCATACAATGGAGTTCTAAGTCTAAATCATCTTGACTTACAATACAAATTTCTATTTCTAGTAATAGCAGCCATCTTGAATAATATCATTCATTAGATTAACACAAGTCACAGGAACTTACAGTACATGGCCTTTCAGACAAAGGTCACATAAAATGGTGATTTGGTACCAGACATGCCAGACTGGGTGCTAAACATATTTGAATAAATAAATTAAGAATACCTGGCCCATTTTTTCATATAAGTGAGCCAACAGCTCTCTTTCTCTAGCATTCTGCAAACATTTTGCTGCCTGTCCAGGAAGTTCAACTTCTAAATACTGCTTTGCTGCTAAGAGAAATTCCTCCCTCATCTTAGGTGGGTTGTCTTTGATCCTAGAAGCCTTCAGTGCCCTCTGATAAGACATTGCCACTCTCTCCATGTAAGGCTCTTTGCCCTGTCTGTAACACTTGGCTGCCACTTCGTACAAGTTGTGCTTCATGAAATCTTGAGCTCTTTTTAGCCATTCCTGTGGCGTCGACTCCTCTGCAAACATTCCACCAGTTGAAACTGAAAAATAAAAGCAGGTGAATATTATGCAAAAATAATTGCCTTACACTGACATAGGCCTATATGCCAACCTCAATGATTTTCAAAGAGGTACATAGTCCATAGCAACATTTTATTACAAGAATAAAGGCCAATTTGAATAAGTAATTTTGTCCAATTTTTTCTTAAAATATTTTATAACCAATTATGTGCTAATACTTGGTTAAAATAAGTTGCACTTCAGAACCTAGCATTAAGTAATAAACAAAAGCTGTACCATCATGACAGCGACCATATGATAGCTGGGTTTACATCTATGCCCATCACCAATAAGGCTGAGAGTTAAATTAACTAGAACTGTGAGTAACCTCACTGAGTGATACCCCCCGCTTGCAATACTATGATATTCAAATTTTGGAATACAGGTATATTAGCAAGTTAATTATCCCCCCTTCTAAATTTTAGACAGCAACGGTATTCCTTCATGCATATCTGCAGGTTGTGTACTACAACTGTGTAAAGTTTCATAAAAATTCAATAGGCAGTTTAGTAGGAGTTGCGCTTATAAGGTACATGCCCCCCCCCCTCCTTTTCGTGAAAATATAAGTTGAATTATCTCCCCTTTTAAATTTTGGACAGCGACCATATTCTTTCATGCACATCTGCAGGTAGTGTACTACAAATGTGTAAAGTTTCACAAAACTCCAATAAGCCGTTTAGGAGGAGTTGCGCTTGCAAGGTACATGGACGGACGAACGGACAGGGTGATTCCTATATACCCCCCAAACAGCTGTTAAAATTAGTATAATTCATTAACATAGGAATAATGATAATGCAACCCTTGTATTAATGTCAAAACTGGAAAAAAAAAATTTTTTTTTATCCAATTCAGATTTTGCAATTACAAATTCAAAAAGTTGGGGGAGCCATCGTTGAAAAACTGCAACATAATCCTTTAACCCTTAACACGCTATTTACCAACGTGGGACCATACTGTTGATCACGACAATAGTCGTTTTCTGAATGTCTCGTGTTTTACCCCAGATCACATTATAAGCCTGTTCGATACCCCTCTAGAGGTTTCATTTACTAGTTATAGTAGGTCATATCTGTATCTTGCAAGCGTTTATTGATATGGTGTTATGTAATTATTTTTGGTGAACACAAAAAACAGAGAAATAGAAAACGTGATTAAAAACTAGAGGCTCCCAGGAGCCTGTATAGCTCACCTGGGGATAATAACAACATCAGTCAATAAAACTTGATAACTTCGGTGAAAAAAATTAACAAATGTAGCCTTCTACAAAAAAAATTTGGGCAGGGGTTCCCTCTTTAATGTAAGTTATCAAAAATGATGTAAAAAAAACATATGTCAATGATTCTCAAAATTTAGCTTTTCCTACTTCACATTTTGTAATAGAGTTGCTTCCCTTTGATTATTTGAGTAACCAAAAGCAGTGACTCAACAAAAAATGCATTTCAAGAGGAATAACTCTTCACACAGTTGTCACACATTTTTAACTGTGGGAAATTTTTAGTAGATCTTGACATGCTGAACATTTTTGCAGTTTAAACTTTCCCTCTATCTCTAATAGTTTTTGAGATATAAGATGATAGTATTAAAATTGAGAACATTTTGATGAAAAAAGGGCAATAACTCCAAAATGGGAAATGGGATTTACTTCAAAATTGCAGGGTAGGAAGATCTTGACATGCTGCAAATTTTTGCAATTTAAACTTAACCTTTATCTCTTATAGTTTTTGAAATATAAGACGAAAAGTATTTTTTTTTTTTTTAATTTGATGAAAAAAAGGGCAAGAACTCCAAGATGGGTAATCATATTTACTTCAAAATTGCAGGGTAGGTAGATATCGACATGGTGCACATTTTTGCAATTTAAACTTAACATCTATCTCTTATAGTTTTTGAAATATAACACGAAAAGTATTAAAATTTAAAAAAAAAATTGATCGAAGGGCCGAACCGCCGGACACATTTTTGGAAGAGAACCATCCAATGACTATTTCATCAAAATTTTGTTCTTATTGAGCAAATGGTTTCAGACAAGAAGATGTTTATGGGAATTTCCCATAGGGTCCTATGTTAAATTAAGTTCGGCTGTGGTGGCCATCTTGGTCAGTGTTCTGAAATGCGGGACACAATTTTGGAAGAGGACCACCCAAGAATCATTTCAGCAAAGTTTGGTTGAGATTGGCTCAATAGTTTCAGAGGAGAAGATTTTTTCTTAATTTCATCCCCCCTTTTTTCTAATTTGCATAATCGGTCAAAATAGGCAAAAGTTCAAAGTTCATAAAAAATCCCATAATAAATGTTAAAAAGCTCATCATTATGCTTCTACAGTTCACATTTGGGCACTTTCTGGCTTAAAATAGAGCAGTTTTGGCCATTTGAAGAAATTTCTATTTTTAGTAATGGCGGCCATCTTGGATACAAGACGGTGCTGACGGACACAATTTTGAAAGGGGACCACCCAAGGATCATTTCAGCAAAGTTTGGTTGAGATTGGCTCAGTAGTTTCAGAGGAGAGGATTTTTTTAATTTTCATCCCCCCTTTTTTCTAATTTGCATAATCGGTCAAAATAGGCAAAAGTTCAAAGTTCATAAAAAATCCCGTAATAAATGTTAAAAAGCTCATCATTAGGCTTATACAGTTCAAATTTGGGCACTTTCTGACTTAAAATAGAGCAGTTTTGGCCATTTGAAGAAATTTCTATTTTTTAGTAATGGCGGCCATCTTGGATACAGGACGGCGCTGACGGACACAATTTTGAAAGGGGACCACCCAAGGATCATTTCAGCAAAGTTTGATTGAGATTGGCACAGTAGTTTCAGAGGAGAAGAAAAAATTTTAATTTCATCCCCCCTTTTTTCTAATTTGCATAATCGGTCAAAATAGGCAAAAGTTCAAAGTTCATAAAAAATCCCGTAATAAATGTTAAAAAGCTCATCATTATGCTTATACAGTTCAAATTTGGGCACTTTCTGGCTTAAAATAGAGCAGTTTTTGGCCATTTGAAGAAATTTCTATTTTTAGTAATGGCGGCCATCTTGGATACAAGACGGTGCTGACGGACACAATTTTGAAAGGGGACCACCCAAGGATCATTTCAGCAAAGTTTGGTTGAGATTGGCACAGTAGTTTCAGAGGAGAAGAATTTTTTTTAATTTCATCCCCCCTTTTTTCTAATTTGCATAATCGGTCAAAATAGGCAAAAGTTCAAAGTTCATAAAAAATCCCGTAATATATGTTAAAAAGCTCATCATTAGGCTTATACAGTTCAAATTTGGGCACTTTCTGGCTTAAAATAGAGCAGTTTTTGGCCATTTGAAGAAATTTCTATTTTTAGTAATGGCGGCCATCTTGGATACAAGACGGTGCTGACGGACACAATTTTGAAAGGGGACCACCCAAGGATCATTTCAGTAAAGTTTGGTTGAGATTGGCTCAGTAGTTTCAGAGGAGAAGAATTTTTTTTAATTTCATCCCTCCTTTTTTCTAATTTGCATAATCGGTCAAAATAGGCAAAAGTTCAAAGTTCATAAAAAATCCCGTAATATATGTTAAAAAGCTCATCATTATGCTTATACAGTTCAAATTTGGGCACTTTCTGGCTTAAAATAGAGCAGTTTTTGGCCATTTGAAGAAATTTCTATTTTTAGTAATGGCGGCCATCTTGGATACAGGACGGTACTGACGGACACAATTTTGAAAGGGGACCACCCAAGGAACATTTCAGCAGAGTTTGGTTGAGATTGGCACAGTAGTTTCAGAGGAGAGGAATTTTTTTTAATTTCATCCCCCCTTTTTTCTAATTTGCATAATCGGTCAAAATAGGCAAAAGTTCATAGTTCACAAAAAATCCCGTAATATATGTTAAAAAGCTCATCATTATGCTTATACAGTTCAAATTTGGGCACTTTCTGGCTTAAAATAGAGCTGTTTTGGCCATTTGAAGAAATTTCTATTTTTAGTAATAGCGGCCATCTTGGATACAGGACGGCGCTGACGGACACAAATTTGAAAGGGGACCACCCAAGGAACATTTCAGCAGAGTTTGGTTGAGATTGGCACAGTAGTTTCAGAGGAGAGGAATTTTTTTAAATTTCATCCCCCCCTTTTTTCTAATTTGCATAATCGGTCAAAATAGGCAAAAGTTCACAGTTCACAAAAAATCCCGTAATATATGTTAAAAAGCTCATCATTATGCTTATACAGTTCAAATTTGGGCACTTTCTGGCTTAAAATAGAGCTGTTTTGGCCATTTGAAGAAATTTCTATTTTTAGTAATAGCGGCCATCTTGGATACAGGACGGCGCTGACGGACACAATTTTGAAAGGGGACCACCCAAGGATCATTTCAGCAAAGTTTGGTTGAGATTGGCTCTGTAGTTTCAGAGGAGAAGAAATTTTTTTAATTTCATCCCCCCTTTTTTCTAATTTGCATAATCGGTCAAAATAGGCAAAAGTTCAAAGTTCATAAAAAATCCCGTAATAAATGTTAAAAAGCTCATCATTAGGCTTATACAGTTCAAATTTGGGCACTTTCTGGCTTAAAATAGAGCAGTTTTGGCCATTTGAAGAAATTTCTATTTTTAGTAATAGCGGCCATCTTGGATACAGGACGGCGCTGACGGACACAAATTTGAAAGGGGACCACCCAAGGAACATTTCAGCAGAGTTTGGTTGAGATTGGCACAGTAGTTTCAGAGGAGAGGAATTTTTTTAAATTTCATCCCCCCCTTTTTTCTAATTTGCATAATCGGTCAAAATAGGCAAAAGTTCACAGTTCACAAAAAATCCTGTAATATATGTTAAAAAGCTCATCATTATGCTTATACAGTTCAAATTTGGGCACTTTCTGGCTTAAAATAGAGCTGTTTTGGCCATTTGAAGAAATTTCTATTTTTAGTAATAGCGGCCATCTTGGATACAGGACGGCGCTGACGGACACAATTTTGAAAGGGGACCACCCAAGGATCATTTCAGCAAAGTTTGGTTGAGATTGGCTCTGTAGTTTCAGAGGAGAAGATTTTTTTTTAATTTCATCCCCCCTTTTTTCTAATTTGCATAATCGGTCAAAATAGGCAAAAGTTCAAAGTTCATAAAAAATCCCGTAATAAATGTTAAAAAGCTCATCATTATGCTTATACAGTTCAAATTTGGGCACTTTCTGGCTTAAAATAGAGCAGTTTTTGGCCATTTGAAGAAATTTCTATTTTTAGTAATGGCGGCCATCTTGGATACAAGACGGTGCTGACGGACACAATTTTGAAAGGGGACCACCCAAGGATCATTTCAGTAAAGTTTGGTTGAGATTGGCTCAGTAGTTTCAGAGGAGAAGAATTTTTTTTAATTTCATCCCCCCTTTTTTCTAATTTGCATAATCGGTCAAAATAGGCAAAAGTTCAAAGTTCATAAAAAATCCCGTAATATATGTTAAAAAGCTCATCATTATGCTTATACAGTTCAAATTTGGGCACTTTCTGGCTTAAAATAGAGCAGTTTTTGGCCATTTGAAGAAATTTCTATTTTTAGTAATGGCGGCCATCTTGGATACAAGACGGTGCTGACGGACACAATTTTGAAAGGGGACCACCCAAGGATCATTTCAGCAAATTTGGTTGAGATTGGCTCAGTAGTTTCAGAGGAGAAGAATTTTTTTTTAATTTCATCCCCCCTTTTTTCTAATTTGCATAATCGGTCAAAATAGGCAAAAGTTCAAAGTTCATAAAAAATCCCGTAATATATGTTAAAAAGCTCATCATTATGCTTATACAGTTCAAATTTGGGCACTTTCTGACTTAAAATAGAGCAGTTTTGGCCATTTGAAGAAATTTCTATTTTTTAGTAATGGCGGCCATCTTGGATACAGGACGGCGCTGACGGACACAATTTTGAAAGGGGACCACCCAAGGATCATTTCAGCAAAGTTTGGTTGAGATTGGCTCAGTAGTTTCAGAGGAGAAGAATTTTTTTTTAATTTCAACCCCCCTTTTTTCTAATTTGCATAATCGGTCAAAATAGGCAAAAGTTCAAAGTTCATAAAAAATCCCGTAATATATGTTAAAAAGCTCATCATTATGCTTATACAGTTCAAATTTGGGCACTTTCTGACTTAAAATAGAGCAGTTTTGGCCATTTGAAGAAATTTCTATTTTTTAGTAATGGCGGCCATCTTGGATACAGGACGGCGCTGACGGACACAATTTTGAAAGGGGACCACCCAAGAATCATTTCAGCAAAGTTTGGTTGAGATTGGCACAGTAGTTTCAGAGGAGAGGATTTTTTTTAAATTTCATCCCCCCTTTTTTCTAATTTGCATAATCGGTCAAAATAGGCAAAAGTTCAAAGTTCATAAAAAATCCCGTAATATATGTTAAAAAGCTCATCATTATGCTTATACAGTTCAAATTTGGGCACTTTCTGGCTTAAAATAGAGCAGTTTTGGCCATTTGAAGAAATTTCTATTTTTAGTAATGGCGGCCACCTTGGATACAGGACGGCGCTGACGGACACAATTTTGAAAGGGGACCACCCAAGGTTCATTTCAGCAAAGTTTGGTTGAGATTGGCTCAGTAGTTTCAGAGGAGAAGAATTTTTTTAAATTTCATCCCCCCTTTTTTCTAATTTGCATAATCGGTCAAAATAGGCAAAAGTTCAAAGTTCATAAAAAATCCCGTAATATATGTTAAAAAGCTCATCATTATGCTTATACAGTTCAAATTTGGGCACTTTCTGGCTTAAAATAGAACAGTTTTTGGCCATTTGAAGAAATTTCTATTTTTAGTAATGGCGGCCATCTTGGATACAGGACGGCACTGACGGACACAATTTTGAAAGGGGACCACCCAAGGATCATTTCAGCAGAGTTTGGTTGAGATTGGCACAGTAGTTTCAGAGGAGAGGAATTTTTTTTAATTTCATCCCCCTTTTTTTCTAATTTGCATAATTGGTCAAAATGGGTAATGGGATTTACTTCAAAATTGCAGGGTAGGTAGATCTTGACATGCTGCACATTTTTGCAATTTAAACTTAACATCTATTTCTAAATAGTTTTTGAAATATAAGACGAAAAGTATCAAAATTAAAAAAAAAATTGATGAAAAAAGGGCAATAACTCCAAGATGGGAAATCAAATTTACTTCAAAATTGCAGGGTATGTAGATCTTGACATGCTGAACATGTTTGCAGTTTCAACTTACCATCTGTCTCTTATAGTTTTTGAAATAAAGGACGAAAAGTATTCAAATTTTACAAATTTTATGAAAAAAGGGCAATAACTCCAAGATGGGCAATCAGATTTACTTCAAAATTGCAGGGTAGGTAGATCTTGATGTGCTGATCATTTTTACCCCATGTCAGATTTTTGATATTATTAACGGTTTTTGAGTTATTACCCAAAACCTGCAATTTTACCATATGTTCTATTTTTAGTAACAGTGGACATGTTGGTTGGTGCACGGCATCACCGGACACAATTTTGAAACTAGACACCCTAGTGATGATTCAGACCAAGTTTGGTTTCCATTGGTCTTGTACTTTCAGAGGAGAAGATTTTTGAAAAAGTTTACAACGTACGACGGAGACGACGCCAAGTGATGGCAATAGCTCACATGACCCTTTGGGTCAGGTGAGCTAACAAAAATGGTATATATAAAATTGAATGAGGAGGAAAGGGCTGACTTTTTTATGCAATATTTCAATGACCCCGATGCAGATGAAGAGTTTGAAGGATTTGATGAATTCGATATAGCTGAGAATATTGAAATTGTTGGTGGTATTGATATTGAGCAGGCTGAAAATGATCGGGATATACGAGATGATGTGGAAGTTGGATGGAGTCGTGAGGATGCCATGCCGTTGATTGCTCCTTTCCTTTACCTGTCCTGTCACACTCACAGGTGGGATTTTAGTGTGACACAAATGTTATATTTAAAACCTTCATTTCATTACCTACAACTTTCCAATTTACATGAAGCCTCTATCTTCTAAAATACAAATGTTATGCTCCATCAAACACAACTAGTATTGAAATCAAAATATTAAAAAACCAGAGGCTCTCAAGAGTCTGTATCGTTCACCTGGTTATAAAAAGAACCAATTGGTCCTATGTAAAAACTATGTCCTGCAGTGGTAGTCATCTTGGAATTACAATCAACATAAAAAACACAAAGTTTGTAAAGGACCTTCCAATGTTTGATGCAGTTTAGATTCAATCAGTGCAATAGCTTCAGAGAAGAATATATTTCTGTATTTTCCCCATATGGTCCTGTGTTAATACTATGACCTGTGGTGGCAGCCATCTTGGATTTCCGATCGGCATAAAAAACATAAACTTTATTGAGGACCTTCCAATGATCATTCCTGGCCAGTTTGGTTTCAATTGTCCAAGTGGTTTCAGAGAAGAAGCGTTTTGAAACATTTTTCCCATAGGGTCCAATGTTAAACTAAGTCCTGCCGTAGCCGCCATTTTGAATTTCATATCAGAACAAAAAACGTAAAGTTTGTAGAGGACCATCCAATGAACATTCATGTACAGTTTGGCTTTAATAATATTTGTAGTTTCTGAGAAGAAGGCATTTGAACATTTTCCCATAGGGTCCAATGTTAATCTATGTATTGCGGTGGTGGCCATCTTGGATTTCCGATCGACATAAAAAACATAAATTTTGTAGAGGACCTTCCAATGATCATTCCTGGGCAGTTTGGTTTCAATTATCTAAGTGATTTCAGAGAAGAAGCGTTTTGAAATATTTTTCCCATAGGGTCCAATGTTAAACTAAGTCCTGCCGTAGCCGCCATTTTGAATTTCATATCGGACCAAAAAACCTTAAGTTTGTAGAGGACCATCCAATGAACATTCATGTACAGTTTGGCTTTAATCATATTTGTAGTTTCTGAGAAGAAGGCATTTGAACATTTTCCCATAGGGTCCAATGTTAATCTATGTATTGCGGTGGCGGCCATCTTGAA
The DNA here is from genome assembly GCA_963680875.1 of Bathymodiolus brooksi. Lineage (NCBI taxonomy): Eukaryota > Metazoa > Mollusca > Bivalvia > Mytilida > Modiolidae > Bathymodiolus > Bathymodiolus brooksi. Next base: position 66,067,198 of record OY804575.1, read on the forward strand.
TTTTCGATCGACATAAAAAAACATAAACTTTGTAGAGGACCTTCCAATGATCATTCCTGTGCAGTTTGGTTTCAACTGTCCTAGTGGTTTCAGAGAAGAAGCGTTTTGAAACATTTTCCCCATAGGGTCCAATGTTAAACTAAGTCCTGCCATAGCCGCCATTTTGAATTTCATATCGGAACAAAAAAGGTAAAGTTTGTAGAGGACCATCCAATGAACATTCATGTAAAGTTTGGCTTTAATCATATTTGTAGTTTCTGAGAAGAAGGCATTTGAACATTTTCCCATAGGGTCCAATGTTAATCTATGTATTGCGGTGGTGGCCATCTTGAATTTTCGATCAGCATAAAAAACAAAAATTTTGTAGAGGACCTTCCAATGATCATTCCTGGCCAGTTTGGTTTCAATTGTCCAAGTGGTTTCAGAGAAGAAGCGTTTTGAAACATTTTTCCCATAGGGTCCAATGTTAAACTAAGTTCTGCCGTAGCCACCATTTTGAATTTCATATCGGAACAAAAAAGGTAAAGTTTGTAGAGGACCATCAAATGAACATTCATGTACAGTTTGGCTTTAATCATATTTGTAGTTTCTGAGAAGAAGGCATTTGAACATTTTCCCATAGGGTCCAATGTTAATCTATGTCCTGCGGTGGCGGCCATCTTGGATTTCTGATCGGCATAAAAAACAGTAACTTGGTAAAGGACATTCCAATGATCATTCATTTACAGTTTGGGTTCAGTCAGTTCATTAGTTTCAGAGAAGAAGATCTTTGAAATTTCAGCCAATCAGAGCATATTATTGGCCCTGGCATCCATGTTGAATATCCGACTGGAACGAAAAACAGTAACTTTGTAGAGGACCATCCAAGGAACATTCCTGCTAAGTTTGGTTCCAATTGGCCCACTGGTTTCGGAGAAGAAGCTTGAAATGTGAAAAGTTTACAGACGACGGACGCCAAGTGATGGCAATAGTTCACCTGGACCAAAGGGTCCAGGTGAACTAATAAATTCAGCAGTGAAGGGTCACAAAAGTGTTTTTTATTCCAGCATGCTAAGGGTTAAGAAACTCTACTCTCTATATATCTCTGAATACTAATCATGGATAATTTTGGACAATTTGGATTTACTTACAATTCTGAACGTCATCACTCGAGATAGCTTTGACAAGCTGACGAGCCTTGTAATATTCAAACATTGGTGCTCTTTTCTCCATATCTTCATCAAATATCCAAACATTAACCCTGGCTCTGGTCACGGCTGTATACAAATGTTTAAGTTCAGAATTCAACACCTTGTGTTGGTTTGGATCAAAAGTCAGTGATCGTGGTCTATCTTTCTGTTGCAAAAATTCTACAAAATAAAGGAGGAAATACTAATTAAAATTGCTTGGTATTTATTTTGTGTCTGACAGTTATGTGTGGCATGAAATTAAAAAATGACCATCAATTTAAACTTTGAGTGGGAATCCTTTAACACTTAATATTAATAGCATGCAAAATAAGTGAATTAAAACAATAAAATTGAAAAATGTGTTCATAAGGACACAGATGTCCCTTGTTTCCAGCTTATCAAGAGGCATAACATCGGAACAGAAAAGTGTTGAAGACCAACATAGAACTTTTATGGTGACTGAACTTAAGTACACATTTCATATAATTTATTAATGTAGAAGAAGAGTTTGAAGATACCAAAGGGGTATTCAGAATCCGTAATGACCAAAAGGACGAAGAACGATCTACAAAATACTTGTTGAAAGTTCCACTTAGGTAACATGGTAAGCAACTGTTGAAAAGTTTCACTTCAGCAACAAGGTCAGCAATTGTTGAAAGTTTCACTTCGGCAACAAGGTAAGCAAAATTGTTGAAATTCATATTATGCAACAAAGTAAAACTAAAAAAGAAGTATGCCCCCGCACTTGATAATTATGGACAAAGTTGTTTTGTTAGGAGTGATTTAAAAAAAGTGAAGTGTGTCTGTAAGACACAAATGATGCTGCCCCAGTCTGATCATCAAAATCCTGTGGACATGCACACCTCCATTATGTGTATAAACATCCTACAAAATATTAAAGCTGTATCTCCAAAACTGTAGGAGGAGATAGCAGGACAAACCATGTATCTATATCTGGACGGACGAACAAAATGACTAAGTCCAACTCAACTACCTGTCATTTTGAGAATATTTGATGAAAATCACAATCCTGTGGACATGCACACCTCCATTATGTGTATAAACATCCTGCAAAATAATACAGCTGTAGCTCTAAAACTGTAGGAGGAGTTAGCCAGAAAAACCATGTTCCCTTTATGCAGTTAGTAAGAAAAATATGACTCTAGTCCAACTACCTGTCATTTTGAGAATATTTGAAGAAAATCAAAATCCTGTGGACATGCACACCTCCATTATGTGTATAAACATCCTATAAAATATTAAAGCTGTAGCTCCAAAACTGTAGGAGGAGATAGCCGGACAAACCATGTATCTGTGTCCGGACGGACAGGGGGTAAATTAATATGCCTCCCGACTCTTCATCGCGGGGGCATAAAAAAACTTAAGCTACAAGGTAAGCAATTGTTGATATATCCAATTAAGCAACAAGGTAAGCTATTGTTGATATATACAATTAGGCAACAAGGTAAGCAATTGTTGAAATATTCAGTTTTAAGTTGCAGCAGACAAATGATTCTTTGCACTATCAATTGTGAATTAAAATGGTCCTTGGATAAACCTTACTGTTTTTTTTTGTCTCTCTGGATGCATTCTCCCAATACCTACTGGTCAAGCAATGGTATTTGCACAGAGATATGCTGACATTTTAACTACACATGCAATCACATACATATCTATGCTACCAACTGGTAAATTTTAAACATAAATACCAATCCCCCTTTGCTCCATTCAGTGCTTCATAAGTAACATTAAAAAAATTTCAACTAACCTGTACTGACTTGAACCAAACTATCTGTCCCTGTTTTAACATTGCTACATAATCTCTCTAAGTAATCTGTTACAACTCTCCATTCTTTTGAAGCCTTAAACAAGAAATGCTGCAAGTTAATATACTTGTACAATAGCCAACAAAGTTGGCTTAGGGCAATCTTACATACCGAAAAAGCATTCAATAAATCTGCAAATAATATTGCTCTAGTATTTTTCATATGCTTATCTTTGCTAAAAATATACTATACATGTATTAGAAAATCTACTGTTACAACTACTAGGTCCATCTAGCAATTAAATCAGTACATCTATATTTCATTCCATATGTTATTTTGTATTCATTATTTGATTCCAGCAAATTGATGACCTATTTATTTTGGTCTTCCACAAAGATCATCGATTTCTTTTAGCTGTTTATGGTTTATGTTCATGTTGCCATTCATTTTTGGTCTTTTTGAATGGAAGCGATTTTGAATATGGACATGTTTTTTTTTTTTTATAGTTTGTCTATATCTGTATTACTATTGGAAATCTTGATATGTTGAGATTCAACTAACCACTTCAACCCTGCCACATTTTTGTGCCATTCCCAAGCCAGGATATTGTCATGTTTTGTGTTCAATGGTTTGAAACCGAAGGTGGTTGTTTGTTTTGTTGATAATGGTGGAATTGTTGAACATCACTGTTCAATTTTTTTTTTATAATGCAGTCAATTATAACTTGTTCTATAGTATTAAATGAATTGCAAGAAATGCATTCGGGTGATTGTTTCATCATTTAAAATAAAATTAGGTGTATTCCTAGTATGACCTATAAGACAATGAGTCAAAACTACTTGCTCCATAGATTTTACAATAGCAACTAGGAACTATATATTGGGGCTTATTCAAAGTTCAGTTTTACAGGAATCTGGTTTATTCAGTATTCGGTTTAGATCGTTTACACTATAATACAATAATAATATAACACAATACTGTACCCAGCAAAATTAACATATTGTAATATAATAATAATAATAATAAAACTTAACCAGAGGCTCTCAAGAGCCTGTATCATTCACCTGGTAATAAAAAAAAACCAATTGGTCCTATGTAAAAACTATGTCCTGCAGTGGTAGTCATCTTGGAATTACGATCAACATAAAAAACACAAAGTTTGTAAAGGACCTTCCAATGATTGATGCACAGTTTAGGTTCAATCAGTGCAATAGCTTCAGAGAAGAAGATATTTCTGTATTTTCCCGATATGGTCCTGTGTTAATACTATGACCTGTGGTGGCAGCCATCTTGGATTTCCGATCGGCATAAAAAACAGAGGACCTTCCAATGATCATTCCTCGGCAGTTTGGTTTCAGAGAAGAAGCGTTTTGAAACATTTTTCCCATAGGGTCCAATGTTAAACTAAGTCCTGCCGTAGCCGCCATTTTGAATTTCATATCGGAACAAAAAACGTAAAGTTTGTAGAGGACCATCCAATGAACATTCATGTACAGTTTGGCTTTAATAATATTTGTAGTTTCTGAGAAGAAGGCATTTGAACATTTTCCCATAGGGTCCAATGTTAATCTATGTATTGTGGTGGCGGCCATCTTGGATTTCCGATTGACATAAAAAACAAAAACTTTGTAGAGGACCTTCCAATGATCATTCCTGGGCAGTTTGGTTTCAATTGTCCAAGTGGTTTCAGAGAAGAAGCGTTTTGAAACATTTTTCCCATAGGGTCCAATGTTAAACTAAATCCTGCCGTAGCCGCCATTTTGAATTTCATATCGGAACAAAAAACGTAAAGTTTGTAGAGGACCAGCTAATGAACATTCATGTACAGTTTGGCTTTAATCATATTTGTAGTTTCTGAGAAGAAGGCATTTGAATATTTTCCCATAGGGTCCAATGTTAATCTATGTTTTGCGGTGGCGGCCATCTTGAATTTTCGATCGGCATAAAAAAAACATAAACTTTGTAGAGGACCTTCCAATGACTATTCCTGGGCAGTTTGGTTTCAATTGTCCAAGTGGTTTCAGAGAAGAAGCATTTTGAAACATTTTCCCCATAGGATCCAATGTTAAACTAAGTCCTGCCGTAGCCACCATTTTGAATTTCATATCGGAACAAAAAACGTAAAGTTTGTAGAGGACCATCCAATGAACATTCATGTACAGTTTGGCTTTAATAATATTTGTAGTTTCTGAGAAGAAGGCATTTGAACATTTTTCCATAGGGTCCAATGTTAATCTATGTATTGCGGTGGTGGCCATCTTGGATTTCCGATCGGCATAAAAAACATAAAATTGTAGAGGACCTTCCAATGATCATTCCTGGGCAGTTTGGTTTCAACTGTCCTAGTGGTTTCAGAGAAGAAGCGTTTTGAAACATTTTCCCATAGGGTCCAATGTTAAACTAAGTCCTGCCGTAGCCGCCATTTTGAATTTCATACCGGAACAAAAAACGTAAAGTTTGTAGAGGACCATCCAATGAACATTCATGTACAGTTTGGCTTTAATCATATTTGTAGTTTCTGAGAAGAAGGCATTTGAACATTTTCCCATGGGGTCCAATGTTAATCTATGTCCTGCGGTGGCGGCCATCTTGGATTTCCGATCGGCATAAAAAACAGAACCTTTGTAGAGGACCTTCCAATGATCATTCCTGGGCAGTTTGGTTTCAACTGTCCAAGTGGTTTCAGAGAAGAAGCATTTTGAAACATTTTCCCCATAGGGTCCAATGTTAAACTAAGTCCTGCCGTAGCCGCCATTTTGAATTTCATATCGGAACAAAAAACCTTGAGATTGTAGAGGACCGTCCAATGAACATTCATGTACAGTTTGGCTTTAATCATATTTGTAGTTTCTGAGACGAAGGCATTTGAACATTTTCCCATAGGGTCCAATGTTAATCTATGTCCTGCGATGGCGGCCATCTTGGATTTCCGATCGGCATAAAAAACAGAAACTTGGTAATGGACATTCCAATGATCATTCATTTACAGTTTAGGTTCAGTCAGTTCATTAGTTTCAGAGAAGAAGATCTTTGAAATTTCAGCCAATCAGAGCATATTATTGGCCCTGGCAGCCATATTGAATATCCGACTGGAACGAAAAACAGTAACTTTGTAGAGGACCATCCAAGGAACATTCCTGCTAAGTTTGGTTCCAATCGGCCCAGTGGTTTCGGAGAAGCTTGAAATGTGAAAAGTTTACAGATGACAGACAACAGACGACGGACGCCAAGTGATGGCAATAGTTCACCTGGACCTTTGGTCCAGGTGAACTAAAAATTTGAAGGGTAAGAAAAACAAATTATAAAACAAAAGCTTTAACTTTACAGGAATAAAAAAAATAATCTGCATCTATCTATTTGAAAAACTTTACAGAAATTTGTATTAATAAATGGTTTGGCTCAGTTCATGGTGTTTAATGCCACTATCAACAATATTTCAGATATATTGTGCCGATCAGTATCATTGGTGGAGTAAAATGGAGTATCCGGAAAAAACCACTGACCTGTCACAAGTCACTGACAAACTTTATCACATAATGTTGCATCGAGTACACCTTGCCATGAACAGGTTTCAAGCTCACAACATTAGTGGTGATAGGCACTGATTGCACAGGTAATTGTTAATCTGACTACCATATGATCACGATGGCCACTATTAATAAAAGTATAATATTGACCTGTGAATCCTTGAAGAAGTTGTACAGTAGAATATCGTCAAATTCCAGTCCTTTAGCCTCGTATATTGTCAATATTAGTCCACACTGAAGCTCTTCTGGAACATTCTCTCTGGCTGCGTCATTTACCACCAAAATAGCTTGATGTGCGCCAAACTCAATGTGTGACGTCTTACGTTTATTTCCCCGGAGAAGTAAAGCTAAGTCACTAAAGCTGCAAGATTCAAGGAGGACAGGTTGTGGTCCGTGGAACAGACCTTGGTCTTTGCTAAGTCTATCAAAGGATTCTGGGAAGAATTCAATCATCAGATCAAGGATACTGGAAGCAAGGGAGAGAATTCCTGCATGAGATCGGTAGTTGTGTGTTAACTGGTACACCTGTTTGGGAATGGCTACTCCTGAAGTTTTACCCATTGCCTAAAAAGACATTTTATATAAAGATTTAACTATAATTTATCTATGAAATAATACAATAAAAGATTCTGTACTGTTAACACTCTCAGCATTTGCCACAAAAAAAAACCACTCGTTTGGCAAATAATAATTTGCATTTTTTTTTATTGCTCTATTATTTTAATGTAACCATAATATTCATGATAAAACCACAACAATTTTCATTATGTATGTAAAATGTATGTCATAAAAAATGAAAAGTTGACAAGTTGTCTTAAAACAATTTGACTAAAATCTTTTAGATGTGCTACTTTCTAGTAACATATGACAATTCAACCTAACAATATGTCTAAAATTACAGAGTTCCACACACAAACTTTTTGATGAAATATTCTAAAGATTATTTTAGCTTATCCATTTCAAATGTTGGAGGAGTTGCAAGTACAGTAGAACTTTGATGGCTCGAACTCAAAGGGACTGTCAAAATATATTTGAGTTATTGGAAGTTCAAGCCACCGATGTTCCGTAAAAATTCGGTTCTGACATGGGACAGATTCATTACGCTATGATACACTGATGTGCAGTACACTGTTCGAGAAATTGATGTCCAAGAAATCAGTTGGTTTATTTTACAAGGAATTAACAGTAAAATTGACTGAACTAAAAAACAGTTCAAGCGATCTGTGGTATTCGAGCCATCCGAGTTCGAGCTTTTAAATGAAATATTCTGAGTGAAAAGGGGCAATATGCCATAATGATATGTGAATAGGGTAATAAGCATGATTCTAAAGTTTAGAGGAATTCCAATTCAAAATGTCAATTGCATACAAACTATTGTCATAGACAGCTGGACATGACAAAAAGACTCCATCATAAGACTGTTTTTCCCAGATTTAAAGGAAAAGAAGAAAAAAAACCAATAACAAATGTAGAGTAAATGATTGAAAACATAGAGTCTTATTTCACAAGACTGTATGTTTTCAATCATTTACTCTATACATTTTTTATTGTATTTTTTCTTTTTTTCCTTTAAATCTGGGAAAAACAGTCTTATGATGGAGTCATATTGTTTGTGTCATGTCCAGCTGTCCATGACAATAGTTTGTATGCAATTGACATTTTGAATTGGAATTCCTCTAAACTTTAGAATCATGCTTATTACCCTATTCACATATCATTATGGCATATTGCCCCTTTTCACTCAGAATATTTCATTTAAAAGCTCGAACTCGGATGGCTCGAATACCACGGATCGCTTGAACTGTTTTTTAGTTGTCAATTTTGCTAAAAATAAAAAAATTTAAAAACAACACCTCCCTATATAGTTCCCCCAAGCCTTCATGGTCTAGCTGTTACTCCCTATATAGTTTCCCTAAGCCTTCATTGTCTAGCTGTTGGAACGAAGTTTGACACATTTTATTTCCAAATATTTTACTAAAACAAAAGGAGAAAATCTACTGATTAGAGGAAAACTTTCACATCTGTATCAATGCAGTCAGTAGTGGAATTGGGTTTATGGTGTTTAATGTCACTACAATATTTCAGTTATATCGTGGCAGTCAGATTTTGTGGTTAGGATTAATGTTAAGTTGTTTAAAGCCACTTTCAACAATATCTCAGTTTTATTGGTGGAAGAAACCGAAGTACCAGGAGAAAAACACTGACAAAAGTTATCACATAATATTGTATCGAGTATCGTCTTGCCAGAACAGGGTTCGAACTCACACTGTTAGTAGTAATAGGCACTGATTGTACAAGTAGTTGTAAATCCAAATACCATACGATCTCGACTTCCCCCGTTCCAGTAATAGAGGCAATGACTAACATACCTGTAATGATTTACTGGCATAGAAAAACAAGGACTTCAGATCACTAAATCTGAATGATATTCCTCTCATGATGCTCTGAGCAGTATCTCCTGTCAAAAACATATCATTTGGATTCTGACAGAGCCTCAACAGTAGACAGAGCTCGGCCTGTGTAAAGTCCTGTGTCTCGTCTACAAATATCTGGTGAATGACCCAGTTCATATCATGTTGTTCACACACACGATGATATATATCATGTACTAGATCTGTCTCATCAAACAAGAATCTGTGCTTCCTGGCATGCTCGTAACGCTTAAATAATGTGTAGATGTGTTCTCTTTCTCCTGAAAAGTTTGGTGCTCTTTTGCGTCCTAGTTCAACATACTCCTCTTTTTCAAGACAACCATTGGCTTTAGATAAAGCTTCATAGGACCCTTTTATAAAAGACATTATTTCTGTCCATACAAGCGATGGATGATACTTTTTGCCCACACCCTTGTTCATATGGGGCCATATAGATTCAGAAAATAGTTCATACGTCATCTCTTTACGAAGATCACCCTTTCTTCTGTTTTGACGATCTTGATTGGGATTTTCTTGATCTTCATCTAAATTTTCCTCTACTTCTTCCTCGTCACTGTCATCTTCATCGCCAGAATCTTCCTGAAGTAACGGTAGAATACTGAGAGGTCCTTCTCCATCCGTCCATCCCTGAATATCCACCTTTAGGCTTCCGTCTTCTGTACGATCAAAGAAATAGGGAGGATCCAATGATGCATCTAGCATTAACAATAACTGCCGAGAGGTTATAAACAGGGGAAACTGATATTCGTTCACATCTTGTAGACGATTTGGTATATTTTGTGCTTCAGCCTCAACATGGTTTTTGGCAATGTCACATGCATGCATCAATTCTAGGAAGTTTTTCTGCACTTCATTACACAAAACAGCATTTTTGGTGATAAATATTTGATGTAGATGATCATATTGTTGTCCTTGTACCTCTTCCTCCTCATTTTCATCTTCTAGCACTGCAGTTGCACCTTCACTACTTCCTCCAGACATTTGTCTCTCCCGAATAACATTTTCTTCCTCAACCAACTCATCTACCTCTGAAAGGAATATCAAAAGATACAAAAATATATTTACCATAAAAGGCCAGGTATAAGCTGCACTGGTTGGCTCGGAATCAGGATAATATGTCCGAGTGGGGTGACATGTCGATCCGTGGACTGTTGTTTCATTGAACTAGCACTAAAAAAATCCAACTAAGCATGTTGGTCTGGTACAAAGCCGACCACATCATCATCTCATTGAAAATTAACTTGTTCTCGCTATGATATAACTGAAAAATTGCTGAGTTGGTGTTAAACAATAATTACTCACTCACTCTGTATTAGCTGCAGAAATTTACTCTGAAAAGGATCTTCAGGATTGCGGGGCGGGTTATATCCTATGATAGGTCCTGTGAAATTGAAGGTGTCTGAGATGGTGGGAAAGGTATTGATTGGCAGAAGTTCAAGTGCATATCCAATAAGTTGTAATCTTTTGTTATTGTTAAATGATGTAAATAGCACCTTTATTTTTTATTGTGTTGTCGGTTTTTGTTTTTGTTTTTTGATTTATTTTCGTCATCCTGGAATACATACTTTTCAGTAAATAAAAGATGCTCTGTATACTTACCTGAATTACTCCATTGTGAGGAGAACATTAATCATGCTAATAAGAACCAATATCCTCGTCTGACAATAAGTCGGTCAGTCATTGGATAATGTTTGATTATTTTTTTCATGTTTGAAAAGTAAACATTTTTTTTCTTTTTAATTATGTTCCTCATCTATTCTTGCTCACACGTGTAAAGTTCCATGGTAAAAAGATCTATAATAATTACACACTGACCCATATTTGTTTACTACCCTTTTTCCAAATGGCGTCCTATTACGTCACATAAAGTCGGTCAAAGGTCAATAAAGCACATGATTTTGTCATAGGCCAACCAAACTTAAAAAGTAAACCAGATTAAGAAAGTACAGTATTTTAGCTTTTTCAGTGTAATTGTTTTGTCTGAAAAATTTCAAAAGATGTTTTTTTTAAATAGTTTGAAATTGAAGTATTAAAAATTAATTATTTGATGCAAATACTAAACTTGCTTACCCACATAAAAAGTATTTAATCCAGTGAATTTGGTGTTTTTGCTTTTGTCGATACAATCTATTAGACTGACTACATCCTGCCATATTTTTGTAAATCAATTAATGACCGATTTCAATTTACAGTGCTCCCTCGTTAAACCGCCACCTTCTGTGCAGTCGGTAGCTTGGCGGTATAACGAGTTTGACGATAAACTGACGGACATTGAAAACTGGAAGTTATGTGATCATATGAAAAGATAAACTTTCAACTCGACTGACATGCATTTTGCACTTGTACAAATACAGAAGTATAAAAAATACATGTTTAATAAATAAATAAATTAGAATAATTATATTCACATCGGAAATGTCCTGTACAGTTTGCAGATCTTTGTCAATGTTGACAAATTCTAGAACCGTCATTTGTAGCTCGGGACATCAAGATCATTATAAACACGTGACAGCAACAGTTCATCTTCATTTGTGGGGTTATTGGAAGATCCCATTTAATTGTCAAATTATCGGCAATTTGTTGTTATGTTAATTTTGGATTTTCCTTTGCATAACTTATAATTGCACGTTTTTTGTTTGTCGTCTAATTAATTACGCTTTCTCTTCAAGCACGACATTTTGATGACAACTAATTAAATTACAAATTTTTCTCAGGATTAAAAGTACAAATGTAATCACTAGAAAAGTAAATACAGGTAATTATTCTAATCAAAACAACTGATCACCTGTTCCGACCCTCAACTATGAGATCAATGACCGTGTCCGATGACCAGTTTTGACATTCCATAATTACCGATCAATACACAGCTGTCAAAAGGTAGTTGTGGGTGGTACTAACGGGGAATTTAAATTGGTTTTACGACTTTTGTGTCTGAAAACCTGTGGTGGAAGCTGGGTTTGGCAATATAACAGGGTATTTTTAATGGGGAAAATCGGGACAGACGAAAATTTTGGCGATAGGCGAGGTTGGCGATAAAACGGGGGGGCGATAGACCGAGGGAGCACTGTATTTTAATCACATTTATTATCACAGAGTGGTAACAATACAGTTTTGTTGATGCTATTTGTAATAATGACAGGTTTTTTTTTACCCAGATAATCTCATTTTTCTGTCTGGGTTAATTTAATTCTCTGTTCAATTTATGCTATAAATTTTGATTATTGCTGTTAAATTAATTCTTTTTCTATCTTCTCTGTGAATTTCATTTCATTACCCCAAGAACTAAGGGGTATATTTGTTATTAAAGCAGCAGTGGACATGCAAAATAATCTGCCATTTTGTGACTAATGGAGAGCACTTGCATGTATTTTCCCGGTAAAATCGGCCATTTTCTAGAAAATGGTGGAATCTGAATGATCAATCATCATATTTTCAAAGTATTTTAAAATACAATTTGCTTGGCCTACATTCCAGAAACTGTGATGACGATTATGTCAACAAACCGGAAAAATAAAAATGCTTGGGGAATACCATCGATGGAAACATATTTAACAAGCATAATGATTAGGAAAAAAAGACATTAGTAAAAAGGATCTTTTTAACTTGCATGGAATTTATTCAATTCAAACTTCTCTGTTTTAATCTCATCTTGTAATTTTGACATTGAAAAGAATTCCCTCTGTGTTTATGTACACTATGAATATACAGAATGACGTCATTGGTCTCGCGCTGCGCGAGAATTGTAAATCAAAACATGCGACCGACTTTATTGCATGACCGAGCAGATGTCACGTTAGGATACATATTAGCAGAAAAAAAATACCACAAAGCCAAATATGATTTTTGCAGCAATTTCACAATATGTCAAGTAAACTGCCATGTTTCTCGTGTGTGTTCTTATATTTTATTTGCTGGACTAGCCCATATGTTTTGCTGCACAAAAAAATTGTAGTATTTCCATCGATAGTTTCCTGAGAAGAAAAATTCTCAGCTTTGGTCAAATTAGCCTAAAGATTTCATAGAAGATTTTTTTTTAAAGTTTACGACGGCCACAAAGTGATGGTAAATGCTCACGTGACACTTAAGGTAATATGAGCTCAAAAATAATTTACAGCATCGGTGGTGTAATGGTTAGCGTGCTCGCCTTAAGTGCGGTAGATCGTGGGTTCGAGCCCTGGTCGGGTCAAACCAAAGACTATAAAATTGGTATTTGTTGCTACCCTGCAAAGCACGCAGCATTAAGGAGAAAGAGCAAAGACTGGTTGGCTCAGAATCAGGATAATCTGTCAGAATGGGGCACTGTTGTTTCAGTAAGCTAGCATTATAAAAATCCAGTATAGCGTGTTGGTCTAATACAAAGCAGACTTCATCATCATTTCATTGAAAATAAACTTGTTCTCACCATGATATAGCTGAAAAATTGCCAAGTTGGCATGAAACAACAATCAACCACTCACTCAAAAATAACTGACCATTTTCCTCATCTTCCTCTCCCTCTTCTTTATTTTTATTCTGGTCTCTGTAGATTACAACTCGTGGAAGCAATGGAGCATCAGCTTCCTTTGCTTTGGTCCAGTACCACAGGAAACGGCTCCATAATCTGTATAAACAGCAAGTAGTCTTTCCTGTACCACTACGCCCTAGTAGTAGAATTGGTGCTGTCGATTTAAGGTTGATGATAGCATGTTCCAAGTCTGTGACACGGAAAGGAAAATCTACCTTGATTTCAATGTTCTGTAGAATGTGAGAAACAAGATTTGACGAGAACGAGTAAAACTTAAGAATGTGGTACTCTGTCTCGTTGGCACTTGCAGGTGGATAAAATTGTTTCATTTCTTCTAAACTGGTCTTATCCAAATCCATTTCTGCATAAACTCTGGGAAATCTTCTTTTTGTTTTATCCGAGATCTTGACATGTTTTATACCTTTCAACTTCTTTTGTATGATGCATGATTCTCCTCGGGTGTGAGACTTTATAATTTTCTGCACAGAGCTGTAAATTTTGTCATGGTCAAAGACGATATCCCAAACACGAATTATTTCAGAGTATATTTTCCCCCCTTTTACTGGGCAATCTGACAGCTGATCATCATTGCACTCGAGTATCCTCTCGGCAGATTCGCTTAACCTTGGTGAGAAAGCAATGGCCAACTCCCATATAATTCTTCCTCCCTTTGTGATTTTTGCTTCATATAGTCTCAGAGTGTCTGGTACATGATGGAGTTTCTTGCATAAATGACGTGTCCATTCACCTGCTGCTAGATGTTGAATTTTCTGAACAATTCTTTGTTTTAATTCTGGCAGAACATGTTTATCCCTCAAGGCCTTCCACACATCTGCAGTGCATTCAATCTCCCATTCCAGGTTTTCAAACACCTGGGGATCAAACTGTAAATAAAAGATTTTCACTTTATTATCATTTCTAACTTCTATGTATTATTTATGCTTTGCATTATCAAACATTTAGCTGTGCAAAATATGTGGAAAAAATTATGAAATAGCTGTCATGTACTTTATTACAAGTAAATGAATATTGTTTATTGCTAAGTCAGCAATATTTCACATATATCATTTCAAGAATAATGGTGAGTTCAGATGTACATTTAAAATGTTTCGAAAACGGATCGAAATGATTTCAAAAATGCATTGTGCTTTCATACGAAAATTTCTAGTGCATTTAGAAATCATTTCAGCTGAAGCGTATCAAAAACTCACTATCTGTATTTCTTTTTGAAACGTTTTCCAAAATATTTTATTTCTTGCATTTGAACACAGGCATAACTCCAACAAAAATTGATGCAAAATTTTAGAACTCAAGTGGAATATTGTAGATATAGATCTTCTGAATACATTTACCTAGAATGTGTCAAAGAATACATTAGCTTATTATATAGATAGGTGTGAATTATGGGGATTTATCCGTGAAAACCCACCGGAACTACTTTTACAAACTATAAGTGTGGTGGTTACATCCCTTGTGGTGTTATGGTGAATACACGATTGTAAACTGAAAAAATTCTGCGAAATGTTATCGACGACTTTGGAACATAACCAACATGACGTCATATGAAGACTTCCAGTTTGAAATGTAAAAATTAGACGTTATTTGGCTTCGTGTACGCTTCAATTTTGAAACAATTTAGCTAAAATAAGTTTTTAAGGTAAATATTTTAATTATTTTTGTGTATTGTTGTAAATATGACATGTAGGATTTCACATTTTTAAGATGGCAGATCCTTCCAGCTGAGCCCCTTATTATCATTGCTCGAAGATTTATACGTGTGGAATGAAATATACAAACAAACAAAAAAATATATAAGAAATTTTGAATGTCCATATAATAAACAGTATAACTAAATCATACATTTCTGGTGCAGAATTTATGTATATTGTCTGTTTATTTATGATAATCAATCAGTGTGTTATGTTATAAGATTACTTAATGGCTAGTGTAAGAATTCTTTCAGTAAACTGTCAGGGACTCAGTAACATTGTAAAAAGAACAGATGTCTTTAATTATCTAAAAAAAAAAAAGCAGTGCAACATCTACTGTCTACAAGATACTCATTTTACTTGTGAAAATGAAAAGAGCATACGATCAAGTTGGGATTATGAATGTTATTTTAGCTCATTTACATCAAATGCCAGGGGTACTGCTATTCTTTTTAACAATAATTTTGAATTTAATATTCTTAAAGAGAAAAGAGACATAAATGGGAATTATCTTGTTTTAGATATTAATGTTGACAAAATTAACTTTACACTTGTTTCTATTTATGGACCGAATGATGATAATCCTCAATTTTATGAGAATATCATGTCAATAGTTGAGGAATTTGGAAATGAAAATTTTATAATTTGTGGTGATTTCAATCTTGTATTATGTCCAGAGTTAGATTACTGTAACTATTTGCATGTAAATAACCCAAAGTCGAGAGAGAAGGTTTTAGAATTAATTGAAGAAAGAAGTCTAATAGACCCTTATAGGCAACTTTATCCAGATAGTTTTCGTTATAGTTGGAGGGAAAAAAATCCATTTAGACAGGCTAGATTGGATTTTTTCCTTTTTACAGAAAGTATGCTTACTAATTTAAACTAGAGGCTCAGCCCACTGAGCCTGTATCGCTCACCTGACAATAGAATGATACTGAAGCAAATTTCAAAGGGAGATAATCATTACCTTAAAAAACAGCAGCCATCTTGAATGGAGGGTGGGGATGTCGGACACAATTTTAAAAGGGACACACCCAGGGACCATCTATGCCAAGTTTGGCTCCATTTGGCCAAGCTGTTTCAGAGGAGAAGATTTTTTTAATATTAGCCAATCAGAAAAAAGAATTATTCTTGGCGGCCATGTTTATAGGCCAAATGGAACGAAATGGAAAAATTTTATAGAGGACCTTACATAGATGCTTACTGCCAAGTTTGGTTCCATTTGGCCAAGTTGTTTCAGAGGAGAAGATTAAAATATGAAAAAGTTAACGGACGGACGACGGACGCTAAGTGATGGCAATACCTCACATGGCCCTTTGGGTCAGGTGAGCTAAAAAATGATGAAAAAAGGGGAATAACTCCTAGACGGGTAATCAGATTTACTTCAAAATTGCAGGGCATGTAGATCTTGACAAACTGAACATGTTTTCAGTTTACACTCAACATCTATCTCTTATAGTTTTTGAAATAAAGGATGAAAAGTATTAACATTTTTAAAATTTGATGAAAAAAGGGCAATAACTTCAAGATGGGTAATCAGATTTACTTTAAAATTGTAGGCTAGGTTGATCTTGACATGCTGAACATGTTTGCTGTTTAAACTTAACATCTATCTCTTATAGTTTTTGAAATAAAGGACAAAAGGTATTAACATTTTGAAAATTTGACCCAAAAAAAGGGCAATAACTCCAAATTGGGTACTCAAATTAACTTCAAAATTACAGGGTAGGTAGATCTTAATATGCTGCACATGTTTGCAATTTAAACTTAACCTTTATCTCTAATAGTTTTTGAAATATCAGACAAAAATGTTTAAATTAAAAAAATAAAATATAAAAAAGGGCAATAACTCCTAGACGGGTAATCAGATTTACTTCAAAATTGCAGGGCATGTAGATCTTGACATGCTGCACATGTTTGCTGTTTAAACTTAACGTCTATCTCTTATAGTTTTTGAAATAAAAAACAAAAAGTATTAAAATTTTGAAAATTTGACGAAAAAAGGGCAATAACTCCAAGATAGGTAATCAGATTTTCTTCAAATTTTCAGGGTAGTTAGATCTTCCTGTGCTGATCATTTTTATCCCGTCAGATTTCTGATATTATTAACGGTTTTTGAGTTGTTACCAAAAACGTGCAATTTTACCATATGTTCTATTTTTAGTAACAGCGGCCATGTTTGTTGGCCTAATGGAATTAAATGAAGAAATTTTATAGAGGATCTTACATAGATGCTTCCTGCCAAGTTTGGCTCCATTTGGCCAAGCAGTTTCAGAGGAGAAGATTTTTTTAACATTAGCCAATCAGAAACAAGAATTGCCCTTGGCGGCCATATTTGTTGGCGGAATGGGACGAAATGAAGAAACTTTATAGAGGACCTTATATAGATGCTTTCTGCCATGTTTGGTTCCATTTGGTCCAGTTGTTTCAGAGGAGTAGATTAAAATATGAAAAGTTAACGGACGGACGCTAAGTGATGGCAATACCTCACATGACCCTTTGGGTCAGGTGAGCTAAAAATTGTACTATTGATCCAAGTTACAGATCTGATCATTCAATGATTATTTTAAGCCTTGTGTTTAATCCCTTCAATAAAGGTAAAGGCTTGTGGAAGTTTAACAACTCACTATTATACGAAAAGGACTACAGCAAAATTGTAAGGGAAAAAATCATTGATCTGAAAAAACAATATGCAGCATTAATCTATAATAGGGATAAAATTCAAGAAATTGATGATAATGAACTGCAACTTACTATTAATGTTCAACTGTTTTTGGAAATGTTACTTTTAGAAATACGAGGAAAAACAATTTCATTTGCAAGCTATATAAAAAAAATTAAGGAACAGAGATTTAGAGATCTTCAAGAAGAAATTGCTACCCTTGAAAAAAATGTTACTGAAAACTCAATTGAAAATTTAGAAACAAAAAAGCATGAATTGGAATCTCTTAGAAATGAAAAAATGAAAGGTAAGTTAGTAAGATCAAGAGCTCAATGGGTAGATGAAGGAGAAAAGCCAACAAAATATTTTTGTGGGCTAGAGTCTAAAAATTATACCAGTAAGATAATTCCAAAAGTTGAAAAAGATAATGGGGAAATTGTTACAGATCAGAAGGAGATATTAAAAGAAGTACAATATTTTTATGAAAATTTGTACAAAAATAAAGAAGAAGATAAAGGTTGTAGTCTTAAAGATATAGTGGAGGGTTTGAAGGGGGCAAGTATAAGAAAACTCACAGAAGAAGAAAAAGATAATTTAGAAGGGGAAATTGGGAGCTTTGAAGTTGGGGAAATTTTGAAAAAAATGAAAAATAACAAAAGTCCTGGATCCGATGGGTTTACATCAGAGTTTTTAAAGTTTTTTTGGAAAGATCTGAAAGTTTTTGTTATTGGTTCTTTAAATTATGGGTATAGTGTAGGAAGTTTATCTGTTACACAAAAACAAGGTATAATCACATGTTTACCAAAGGGAGACAAATCAAGACATTTTCTAAAAAATTGGCGGCCAATCTCATTGCTGAATACAGTATATAAGATAGGGTCTGGGGTGATAGCAAATAGAATTAAAAAAGTTCTCCCCACATTAATTAATAATGATCAGACTGGTTTTATTGCAGGTAGGTACATAGGGGAAAATATTAGGCTTTTGTTTGATATAATGGAATATGCAGAGGATAATGATATACCTGGTTTATTTTTGTTAATAGATTTTGAGAAGGCTTTTGACTCAATATCATGGAACTTTCTTAATAACATTTTAAAATTTTTCAATTTTGGGGAATCTATTCAAAAATGGGTTAAAACGTTTTATAACAACATTAAATCTGCAGTCAATTAGGGAGGGAATTTATCTGAGTTTTTTCGTATAGAGAGAGGCTGTAGGCAAGGGGATCCGTTGTCCCCTTATCTATTCATACTATGTGCTGAAATAATGGCTATAAAAATAAGAGAAAACCCTAAAATAAAAGGAATTAAAGTCTTGCACTCAGAACATGAAATTTCTCAGTTCGCTGATGATACATCAGTAATTTTGGATGGATCAGAAGAATCATTAAATGAAACACTTTTGGAATTGGAATGGTTCAAAAAGATATCAGGCCTTAAAATAATTTTTTCAAAAACACAAGTTATTTGGATAGGAAGCAAAAAATACAGCAGTGATAGACTATGTGAAAACTGGAATCTCTCCTGGGGAAAAACTACATTTACTGTTCTGGGAATAAATTTCGATGTTGATATTTCTAAAATTACAAAGATCAATTATGAAAAATATTCTAAAAAAATGAAAGGACTCTTTAAACAGTGGAACAAAAGAAATTTAACTCATATAGGTAAGATTACTGTGGTTAAATCACTAATTCTGCCAGTACTTAACCATCTTTTTATTGCACTTCCAAACCCTAGTATAGAAATTATTAAAGATATTGAAGCTATGTTATATACATTTATTTGGAAATCATCTGTTAATAGAGTGAAAAAGGATATCATGCAAAAGAAGTATCAAGAGGGGGGACTTAAGATGATTAATATACATTCTTTTATTTTGGCCTTGAAGTCCACATGGATCAGGAGACTCTTTTTCAACAATTGTAAATGGCAGAATATTTTCATGTCATCAATTGATATAAATAAACTATCATGTGGCGGTAGTGGATATATAGAACAAGTAACAGAAAGTGTAAAAAATCAATTTTGGAAGGATGTATTATATGCTTGGAAATCTGTTATTGAAAAAGACGAAAACAAAGATTGGACAAACTTTCTTGCCAATACAGTTTGGTTGAATAAACAGGTAAAAATTGACAAAAGAACTATCTTTTATCCAGAGTGGTTCAATAGGGGTGTAAAGTTTGTTAACGATTTTGTCAATGATGATGGTTCTTTTCTGACTTTAGATCAGTTTTCAAACAAATTTGGACTTTGTGTAAATTTTCTGTAATATAATGGGGTTATTAGTTCTTTACGACAAATGCTAAAATTATATCCATATGGAGACAAACCATTGAACACATTTTTTGGGGTTATGAAAATGTACAAATCTGCTAGGGCAAGTAAATTCTTGGTTCGGTGACAAAGACATAAACCAAACATTTTTTAAGAAGACTCTAATTTTTGGGGATGTTGATAAAAGTATATAAAGATGATGTATACAATACCATTTTACTAAACATAAAATACTATATATATACAAACAGATGTCTGAAGAAAAAATTATCCTTTCTTTCGCTTAAAGCCTGTTTGATAAATTTATATAAAACTGAAAAAATGATTGCTGTCCGAAATCAAAGAATTGCAGAATTTCAATTACATTGGAGTACTTTTGAAAAACTGTTTGAGGATTGTTGACATAGTTTTTATTCTTATGTAAATTCCCTTTCCATAGAGACACCACTAAATACTAACTGATATAGTCTATCTAAATATACTTTTCTTGTTTATATTTACTATACTATAGTATACTTTATAGTATACTCATTACGGGATAATTAAAACAATATGAATGTTTGATCCATCCAAATAATACTTTTGTATAGTCCAATTGATTGTTTGCACCAGGCCAGACCATAAAAGTTTTATATATAAATGCCAATATAAAGTACAATCTCATCTTCTCAATGTCTTCTTTTTTTTTTGCTTCTTCTTTTTTTCCTAATTATACAAAAAAATATTTATCACATATATCAATAGTAAACAATTTTAAACTCTGCAAAATACCTCTTTTCTCATCTTTTATATTCTAAAAAAAAAAAAAAACCTCCACTGCAATATACATATGATGTTTTATATGTTATTATATTATTGTACTCTATTCTGTATTGATGTATTTTGCAGTTGAGAAAAAAAAAAATCATACATTTTGAATATCAAAATAAGACCACTCGTGACCGAATACGCATTAATGATTAAACTCGTGGACGGAACAAGTTCCGCCCACTCGTTTAATCCTTATGCATATTTCAGTCACTCAGAGTCATGGTCTTATTTTGATAATTAAAATCTACGATTAGTTATACTATATGTATGCACTAACGACAAAAATGATATACATATATCCCCTGTCCACCCAACCATCTTTCAAAACATAAAAACTCTTCTAAAATTAAACCCCATCATTGTGTAGAAAATTCCCTTTATGAATTCAATTCTACAATAACTTGTTGAACTGGTTCTAGATCTATTACATGTTCTCGGGACTTATTTTGAAATAAACACATTGTCGTAAAGTCAAAGACATCATGAGATTGCATAATCTAAATCAACTGATAAATGAAGCAACTAACTTCACAGAACATAGTCAATATCTTATTGACCTAATATTAACAAATAATCCCTCATTTATAACATATACAGAGGTTGGTCCTGCTCTTACAGACCTTACTCGTTTTCATTGTCTTACATATGGTATCTTTAATTGTAAGAAACACACTTCTAGTTGTTATAGGCGTAACATTTGTACAATTTGTACAATGGGATGCACTTGTCATTGAAAACGATGTCAATCAGAGTGTAACTAACGTCACACGTACAATACTCCAGATAGCCTTGTCGAATGTTCCAAACAAAACCATTACTATTAGGACCAAGGACTGCCCTTGGATCACAAATGACATAAAACGTACCATTAGAAAGAAAAATCGCCATCATACGAGAGCGAAACTTTCAAAGTCAGTACTGGACTGGGAACGTTTCCGTCATATTAGAAATGAGTGCACGTCTAAAATTAGGAATGCAAAGATAATTTATTTTGACAAACTTTCCAAAAAACTGCATGACGACAGTACGTCAACAAAAGACTGGTGGAAAATAGCTAAACAAATATCTAATTTTAAAAATAAAAAAGAGATACCCCCCCCCCCCCCCATCAAAGTTAATGCTGAGCTTATTCATGATAATAAAATAAAGTGTGAATTATTTAATAATTTTTTTGTTGCACAAACTGAGTTGGATGATGCGAACGTTGATCTTCCAAATATTTTATCTGAATCGGAATATGTGTTAAATAATATTAATATTACTGAATCAGACATTGTTGATTTGCTTAATATTGTTGATATATCTAAAGCTATTGGACCTGACGGTATTAGCCCCCGTATTCTTAAGTCAATTTTAAAATACCCCTTATGTAAGATATTTAACATTTCCCTACGAAGCGGTGACTTTCCCTCCGATTGGAAGAAAGCTAACGTCTGTCCAGTTTCCAAAAAAGACAGCCCCGCATTGTTACAAAATTATCGTCCGATATTGCTGATTAGTATCGTTGGTAAAGTCATGGAACGATGTGTGTTTAAACATATTAATAATTATTTGCTCAATCATAATATTATAACGCATTGTCAGTCTGGCTTTACCAAAGGCGATTCAGCTATCAACCAATTGGTGGATATTACTAATAATATCGAAAAGGCTTTGGATGACGGAAAGGAATTTCGAATTGTTTTCTGCGATGTTAGCAAGGCATTCGATAAAGTTTGGCATCGTGGACTTTTGCATAAATTGAAAAATTATGGGTTTGGTGGAAATATTATCATTTGGTTAGAACATTATTTGCAAGATTGATTTCAACGTGTTGCTATTAATGGATGTTATTCATCCTGGCAGTATATAAATGCCGGTGTTCCACAAGGTTCTATATTAGGTCCTTTTCTCTTTTTATTATACATAAATGATATTGTCGATAATATTCAGTCCCAAGTGAGATTGTTTGCTGATGATACCAGTATATTTCTTATAGTCGATAATGCAATTGAATCAGCAGACATTCTCAACAGGGACTTGAATACTATCACATCTTGGTCTAACAAATGGTTGGTTAGTTTTAATTCTCAGAAAACCGAAACGATGGTTATCTCGCGGAAAGTCAACAAACCACATCATCCATCTCTAGTTATGAATAACCAGAAACTCGAAGATGTGAAATTTCATAAACATCCAGGTGTAACAATTTCCGATGATGGTTCATGGAACAAACATATTGAACTTGTCACTGACAAGGCATATTCAAGGTCAAATATTCTTTGTATGTTAAAATTAAGGCTAGATAGATCATCACTTGAAAAGTTGTATTTATCTTTTATCAGACCACTATTAGAATATGGGGATGTAGTGTGGGACCCTCATAATATATACTTAATTAATATTTTGGAAAAGGTTCATAATTGAAGCGATAAGGATCATATCGGGTGGGACAAAATTAACTTCTTTAAGGGAATTATACAAAGAAACCGGATTAATAAAACTAAAAGATAGACAGGAAAACCATAAGCTCATTCAACTATTTAAAATGCAAAATGACTTAACTCTGGCATCTTTATCAACTTTGATTCCTAACCGCTTTCAGGAAGTGCACATATACAATACCAGACATAACAATGCGTCTCCGTTGCCAAGAACCCGAACATTACACTATGCTAGTTATTTTCTACCATCTACTTTAAAATTATGGAATTCTCTACCGCCAGAAATAAAAGACTCCCCATCCCTTAGTATTCTCAAATCTAGACTTACTTCTAGATTTCATCATGATATTGTACCTAAATACTATTATTATGGTCCAAGACTGACACAAATATTACATGATCGTCTTCGTATGAGAAGTAGTTCTTTAAACGAACATTTGTATATAAAAAATATTATTGATAATCCTAATTGTTTGTGTGGAGAGATTGAATCTACATATTATCATTTATTTAAATGTCCAAAATATACTCGTCAACGAAATATTCTTTTTCGAAAGCTATTTCAGCTACTGAACATTCGACCTTCAGAAAATTTACTATTATTTGGCACTCCTGACCATAATATCGATTCAAATATTATTGTTTTTACGACAGTGCATCAATATATTTCGCAAAGTAAACGATTTTCATAAAACTCAGACACATCATGTGATCTTATATCCAGAGTGCAACCTACAATTTCTCTTTTTTTTCCCCTTCCTTTAATTTTCAGTTATTTAAATAATGTTAAATGAATTGAGTATGTTTTAATGACTATTTTCAATTTTTCATGTGTTTTGTTAGGAAACGGATTAATATAAGCGTTACGCTTGTTTCTGAATCCTATGTTTTATTGTATTATGAAACAAAAGTTTGTTATTTATCAATAAAATATGCTTAAATCAAATAAACACATCACCTGATAATGTTCCTCTATGCTGTCATCCTCATCTGATTCATCATTTTGTTGAACTGATACTATTTCTGGTTCCTGGTCTTGTATTTTGGGTTCCATCACCTAAACAAAATACAAAAAAAGAAAATATTAAATTCCATTTTTGTCTGTAAAAATACTATTTAGTGAGAAAATTCTTTTTATTTAGATTTCTAAAATTACCACACATCATACCTCATTTCAAACTGCATCAGTGGTGTAATGGTTAGCGTGCTCACCTCGAGTGCAGTAGATCTTGGGTTTGAGTCAAGATCGGGTCAAACCAAAGACTATAAATTTGGTATTCGTTGCTTCTCTGCTAAGCATGCAGCATTAAGGAGAAAAAGCAAAGACAGGTTGGCTTGGAATCAGGATAATGTGTCCGAGTGGGGAAACAAGTCTATCCATGGACCGTTGTTTCAGTGAGCTAGCACTATAAAAATACAACTAAACTTGCTGGTCTAGTACAAAGCGGACTTTATCAACATCCCATCACAAGTGGGGTGACATGTCTGTCCGCAAACTGTTGTTTTAGTGAGCTAGCACTATAAAAATACAACTAAGTTGGTCTATTACAAAGCGGACCTCATCATCATTTCATTGAAAATTAATTTGTTCTCGCCATGATATAGCTGAAAAATAGCTGGTCGCAAGGCAGACCATCCAGCTCGCCTGTGCAATCTATAGTTACATGTGAATGTCATAACCATGTGGTTAATGTTTAATTTGGTTAAGAACAATACTTCAGCTTAGCCAAAAGAAAACCATTTAATGGTATTCAAAATGGACATATAAATGTAATAGTAAAACAGGTCTAAACAAAAATGTCAAAGTCATTCAGGAAAAGATAGTAGGTCACGGTTATCTATATTTGTGTGCGGTGTTTTTAACTGTCCACAACAAACTCACATGTGAAGTTTCATCAACCTGGACCAGGTAGTTTGTCTACATTGGACCTAAACGCAAACGTTAATGCAAAAATGTCGAAGTCATTCAGGCAGAAATAGTAGGTCAAGGTGACCTATATTTGTGTGCGATGTTTTTAACTGTCCACGACAAACTCACATGTGAAGATTCATCAACCTGGACCAAGTAGTTTGTCTACATTGGACCTAAACGCAAACGTTAACGCAAAAATGTTGACGTCATTCAGGCAGAAATAGTAGGTCACAGTGACCTATATTTGTGTGCGATGTTTTAAACTGTCCACGACACTCACATGTGAAGTTTCATCAACCTGGACCAAGTAGTTTGTCTACATTGGACCTAAACGCAAACGTTAACGCAAAAATGTTGAAGTCATTCAGGCAGAAATAGTAGGTCACGGTGACCTATATTTGGGTGCGGTGTTTTTAACTGTCCACGACAAACTCACATGTGAAGTTTCATCAACCTGGACCAAGTAGTTTGTCTACATTGGACCTAAACACAAATGTTAATGCAAAAATGTCGAAGTCATTCAGGCAGAAATAGTAGGTCACGGTGACCTATATTTGTGTGCGATGTCTTTAACTGTCCACGACAAACTACTCACATGTGAAGTTTCATCAACCTGGACCAAGTAGTTTGTCTACATTGGACCTAAACGCAAACGTTAACGCAAAAATGTTGAAGTCATTCAGGCAGAAATAGTAGGTCATGGTGACCTATATTTGTGTGCGATGTTTTTAACTGTCCACGACAAACTAACATGTGAAGTTTCATCAACCTGGACCAAGTAGTTTGTCTACATTGGACCTAAACGCAAACGTTAACATAAAAATGTTGAAGTCATTCAGGCAGAAATAGTAGCTCACGGTGACCTATATTTGTGTGCGATGTTTTTAACTGTCTACGACACTCACATATGAAGTTTCATCAACCTGGAACAAGTAGTATGTCTATATTGGACCTAAACGCAAAAATGTCAAAGTCATTCAGGCAAAAATAGTAGGTCATGGTGACCTATATTTGTGTGCGATGTTTTTAAGTGTCTACGACAAACTCACATGTGAAGTTTCATCAACCTGGACCAAGCAGTTTGTCTACATTGGACCTAAACGCAAACATTAACGCAAAAATGTCGAAGTCATTCAGGCTGAAATAGTAGGTCACGGTGACCTATTTTGTGTGCAGTGTTTTTAACTGTCCACGACAAACTCACATGTGAAGTTTCATCAACCTGGGCCACATAGTTTGTCTACATTGGACCTAAACGCAAACGTTAACATTGGACGCCTACGACATAAGCTCTTCTGTATTTCGCACAGGCGAGCTAAAAATTGCTGAGTTGGAATCAAACAACAATCACTCACTCATACCTCATTACAAGATACAGTAAAAACCCAAGTATGCTGTTACATTTTTGTACTCATAGAGAGATGTGTGTTGGGGGTATCAATTTTACCTCTCTTTCTATAATTTTCTGAATTACTTCACAGATTTTCTCCAATTGTTAGGTTTATTAAATACCAGTTTTAAAAAAACAACTTATAACAGACCTTAACATTACGCTTAATTCCTTTTGATCACTGCATTTAAATCAACTGAAACTCAAAAATAAATTAATAGCACTCCACAAATATAGTGTCGGGTGGATGCAAGGCAAGAATACAAGTTGATCCCTATGCGGGCAAGACGCTTATAATAAAATAAAATATTACCTGAGGTTCCCGTTTTTCTTGTTTAGTTTTCTTAATTTGTTTCTCTATATCATCTGTCCTACTTGAAAATTTGCTGTATGCCACATCATCCAGTTCATATATCAATTCTTCAATCATCTTCCGTAATGCTTCTTTCCTTAGAGTTGGTTTGACTACTGGTTTTTCTTCTGCACTAGGAACATCTTCTGTACGCTCATATTGCTGAAAGTCGTTTTCCTCGGCTTCCGTCATTTCTTCTGCTGTAAGATCAGAATCTAGCTTGTCACCAGATTTCTTTTGTTGTCCAGATGGCTTTGGCTTCTTTGAAACCATTTTAGTTGGACCTCCGACAGATGCCAACCTGAAGAACTGCAGACGTCTATCATTTTTAGTATTCAGGTAATGATGAGGCAGTTTGTTTTCACCATTTTTAACGTTTGATGAAATTTTCTTATCACAGAGAAGTTCCGTAGCTTTTTGTACTGTTGAGTTGTATTTGACTTTAGCAATCAAGTGGAAGAGACTATCACCATTCTTGTCTTGCTGGCTGGGATCCAACATGTGATATTTCTCTGGAGCATTTTCAAACATGTGCAGAAACAGATTCAAGATTGAAAAATTTCCTACAAAATGAATTAAATTATTACAAAAGTTGTCACAAGACAAGATACTGGATAAAAACATGTGTAAAACAAAATTATTTAACGATTAAAAACAATTATTTTCTTAAGAAATTGATCATTTATTATTGTAAGACTTTCATGGTATTGTTCTTTTAAATTAACATAGATATTGTATTTGTTTATAATTTAATAATTTACAATGATGTCAAAAGGCAGCACATGTATGTTGGTATCTCCATGGTGTCGGTCATGGATCATGAACCTCGTTCACTAAAGACAAATGTGATGGTCATGGACCATGATAAAAAAAACAGACAAGAAGTACTTTAAATAATAAAAGTACAACTAACCTCTATCTCGCTCTACTGCTATAGACAGAGCAGCATGTATGGGTGTATCCCCTGAGTTCACAGACAAGTATGATGGACAGGCTCCATAATTGAACAAGGTCTCTAGTACTTTAAATTGCTCTTCTTGTACAGCTGCTTGTACACATTTTTTTCCATCTAAAACAGAAATGCAATGCCTTCTGTAGTTTTTATTCTCAAATTAAATTAAAGAAAATAAAGTTTTAATTATTACTTACATAAAGCCAGGACAATTCAGAGCCGAGGCCACTTACATTTTTTTAATTCAACAGAACATTTCTTATACCTTGGCAAGAATAAAATAAAATCATTTCCTTAGGAACTGAAATGGTATTCCTTTTAGTTAGACAAATCATTTTCTGAGTCAGTGTGAACTACAATTTACTAGAAATGGCCTACCTGTTAACCTCTGGGAACTGCTAGGGGGGAGATCTCCTAAGGGGGAGAATTTGTGCGTCGCCTTTAAACGCACAAAATTGTACCTTGTAGTTGCATACATGTGATAGAGTTGCTAAGCTACAACTGGAGATTTGTAAATTTTTGGCTGGAGATTTGGTCTCATAACTGGAAATTTTTTATCGACGTATTTGATGTATGTTTTTATTGTTAATTGATGTTTTCTTTTTGTTTGTTTCAGTATTGAACCAACTGCATCCCATTTCAATATATATTGTTTACATTTCTGTCTTATTAGTAGTGTTTCATATGATGAATGAAGGAACAAAGCAATAACAATGAAGACAGAATGCTCTGAACAATAAAGTCATAGAGCACTAAAATTAAAAAGTCACTTTGCTGCTGGTGCGTTGGGTGATAGCATACGTTTTGACATTTTTGTGGTTTATCAATTCCATCCTGGAACTTAGTCCTTAAATAATACTTTGATCGGCTTTGGTCCCAAACAAGCCATAGCAACTCAATCCGAGATGAATTCATTGCACGTTTGATTGAAATAAGAAGTTTTCCTCTGCATCAAAGGTTGTCCGACTCCTGTTTGCACAACGGTTTATAACTATTTTTAATTGCTGCTATCACACTTCTAATCATCTAAGCGTGTGCCACAAACCCACTTCCTTATCCCCAATTAACTGTCAATCAGTGGATAATTGTTGTATAATCATCAACACCTTAATTAATCTCCATGACCCAATTTACCTGTAAAGGTGTCAAACAGATCAATAACCGGATATCATTTAAACACCTTTTACCATTCGTATCTCTCGGCATTTTTCATCAGCGCGGGAGTTCCAAATGGGGAATTTCCAGAAATATTGATCGCAAAATGTAGGTCAAGATTTCATTGTACTTGATTTTTTTGTTGGGGGGATATCGTGCGGGAGGAAAAGGTGTGTGCGGGAGATTACTGTCTCCCACGCATGTGACCCAGTCCATGCGGGAGATAAGGCTCTTACGCGGGAGACTCCGGCGAAAAGGGGGAGGGTTAACAGCTATGGAAATGGTTCTCTCTTGTTGGTATTTGGATACGGAATGCTCAATCACAACAACAAATAAACCAGTTTTAAGAATGAACTGCATCATATCAACTTGTCACAGATCCTATGTCGCACCAGAACGAAAAAATGAGTTCTGATTTCATGATAACTGATAAATGGCCCTTTTGTCAATGAGTAATTCCGATGACAACTGATGGAAGAAAATAAGAAAATTTGTGAATACCATCCATATTTCAACCTTCTCTCGAGGAGATTTTAAATGTGAATAAATGAGTGCAAAAGTTAAAACGACCATTGGCAACGTGAATAAAAACTTTGCCTTTAACAAAATGCAATCGTATGTTGCATACACTATTCGCCCGGCTTTGTAAATTCCAAAAAGGGTGCACTCGACTCACAGCCACAAGTGATAAAAATTAACAGTTGCTTGCCCATGGTCGGTGGTTCTCTCCGGATACTCCGGCTTCTTCCACCACTAAAACTGGTCGCCATGATATAGCTGGAATATTGCTGAAAGTGGCGTTAAATCACCAAAACTCAAAAATCAAATCAAATCACTATTCACAGAAAATTAATATCCTGAACAAATTCATACATATCTTACCATTTTCCATAACAGCTCCACTTTTAAACATAGAATCTATAATCTTGATCAGTAACTGGTAAGAACTTTTCAAAGAAGAATGTATAATGACTCGATGTATCTTTATTCCCTTGGCATAATTAGCTAAAGCCCCTGGACCAAGATGTCTCCTGTGCTCATCCACCACAACATCGAGCTGTCTCCAATTCTCCCCTTCTATTAAACCATTTACAATTCTATTGTAGTATTTAAATGGTATCTTAGCCAGCCTCTCTGGTATTTCTGTAAGTAAATATATTGCATCATGTCAAATATTTGGATTGTAGGTCTTTTATTAAACGTTTAACAATATTTTAGGTATATCGTAATGGTCAGTATCTGAACAAAACTACTAAACCCATCCTTAAAACAATTACTCTTTTGTTTTGTTGTATATTAATTTACTATTTTATAAGTTGGTAGGTAGATTGGTAGATAATTAAACAAATATTTTTGCTTATTTAATGCACACAAAAAAATTGCTATATAATTGCTCGTATATCATAGAAACCTCCTTCCCAAATTTTCAATTCCTGTTAAAATTGTCTTGGTAGGAGCAAGTCTTGGTGAGTGGCCAGGTTACAGTAAACCTGACAATTGTTTATTGGTGGCCGAACCTTTAATAAGTGAGTGAGTGATTGTTGTTTAATGCCAAGTGAGCAATTTTTCAGCTATATTATGGCGAGAACAAGTTATATTTTGATGAGATGATATTGATGATGTCCGCTTTGTACTAGAACAACATGCTATAGTGCTAGTTCACTGAAACAATAATCTGTGGGTAGACATGTCGCTACACTCGGACACATTATCCTGATTCCAAGACAAACAAGTCTTTGCTCTTAATTCTTGATGCTGCATGCTTAAGAGGACAAGCAGTAAATTCTAATGTTATAGTCTTTGGTTTTACTGGGGCATGAACCCATGATATACCATACTCAAGGTGAGCACTTCAACCACTACATCGACTATGTCATTTTAAAGGGGCTGTCATGGCCGTGATTGTATGGTAGTTGGATTTACATGACTGGGGCATGAACCCATGATATACCATACTCAAGGTGAGCACTTCAACCACTACATCGACTATGTCATTTTAAAGGGGCTGTCATGGCCGTGATTGTATGGTAGTTGGTTTTACATGACTGGGGCATGAACCCATGATATACCATACTCAAGGTGAGCACTTCAACCACTACATCGCCTATGTCATTTTAAAGGGGCTGTCATGGCCGTGATTGTATGGTAGTTGTATTTACATGACTGGGGCATGAACCCATGATATACCATACTCAAGGTGAGCACTTCAACAACTACATCGCCTATGTCATTTTAAAGGGGCTGTCATGGCCGTGATTGTATGGTAGTTGGTTTTACATGACTGGGGCATGAACCCATGATATACCATACTCAAGGTGAGCACTTCAACCACTACATCGACTATGTCATTTTAAAGGGGCTGTCATGGCCGTGATTGTATGGTAGTTGGTTTTACATGACTGGGGCATGAACCCATGATATACCATACTTAAGGTGAGCACTTCAACCACTACATCGACTATGTCATTTTAAAGGGACTGTCATGGCCGTGATTGTATGGTAGTTGGTTTTACATGACTGGGGCATGAACCCATGATATACCATACTCAAGGTGAGCACTTCAACTACTACATCGACTATGTCATTTTAAAGGGGCTGTCATGGCCGTGATTGTATGGTAGTTGGATTTACATGACTGGGGCATGAACCCATGATATACCATACTCAAGGCGAGCACTTCAACTACTACATCGACTATGTCATTTTAAAGGGGCTGTCATGGCCGTGATCGTATGGTAGTTGGATTTACATGACTGGGGCATGAACCCATGATATACCATACTCAAGGTGAGCACTTCAACCACTACATCGCCTATGTCATTTTAAAGGGGCTGTCATGGCCGTGATCGTATGGTAGTTGGATTTACATGACTGGGGCATGAACCCATGATATACCATACTCAAGGTGAGCACTTCAACCACTACATCGCCTATGTCATTTTAAAGGGGCTGTCATGGCCGTGATCGTATGGTAGTTGGATTTACATGACTGGGGCATGAACCCATGATATACCATACTCAAGGTGAGCACTTCAACCACTACATCGACTATGTCATTTTAAAGGGGCTGTCATGGCCATGATCATATGGTAGTTGGATTTACATGACTGGGGCATGAACCCATGATATACCATACTCAAGGTGAGCACTTCAACAACTACATCGCCTATGTCATTTTAAAGGAGCTGTCATGGCCGTGATCGTATGGTAGTTGGATTTACATGACTGAGGCATGAACCCATGATATACCATACTCAAGGTGAGCACTTCAACCACTACATCGCCTATGTCATTTTAAAGGGGCTGTCATGGCCGTGATCGTATGGTAGTTGGATTTACATGACTGGGGCATGAACCCATGATATACCATACTCAAGGTGAGCACTTCAACAACTACATCGCCTATGTCATTTTAAAGGGGCTGTCATGGCCGTGATCGTATGGTAGTTGGATTTACATGACTGGGGCATGAACCCATGATATACCATACTCAAGGCGAGCACTTCAACAACTACATCGCCTATGTCATTTTAAAGGGGCTGTCATGGCCGTGATCATATGGTAGTTGGATTTACATGACTGGGGCATGAACCCATGATATACCATACTCAAGGTGAGCACTTCAACAACTACATCGCCTATGTCATTTTAAAGGGGCTGTCATGGCCGTGATCATATGGTAGTTGGATTTACATGACTGGGGCATGAACCCATGATATACCATACTCAAGGTGAGCACTTCAACCACTACATCGCCTATGTCATTTTAAAGGGGCTGTCATGGCCGTGATTGTATGGTAGTTGGATTTACATGACTGGGGCATGAACCCATGATATACCATACTCAAGGTGAGCACTTCAACCACTACATCGCCTATGTCATTTTAAAGGGGCTGTCATGGCCGTGATTGTATGGTAGTTGGATTTACATGACTGGGGCATGAACCCATGATATACCATACTCAAGGTGAGCACTTCAACCACTACATCGCCTATGTCATTTTAAAGGGGCTGTCATGGCCGTGATCATATGGTAGTTGGATTTACATGACTGGGGCATGAACCCATGATATACCATACTCAAGGTGAGCACTTCAACAACTACATCGCCTATGTCATTTTAAAGGGGCTGTCATGGCCGTGATCGTATGGTAGTTGGATTTACATGACTGGGGCATGAACCCATGATATACCATACTCAAGGTGAGCACTTCAACAACTACATCGCCTATGTCATTTTAAAGGGGCTGTCATGGCCGTGATCGTATGGTAGTTGGATTTACATGACTGGGGCATGAACCCATGATAAACCATACTCAAGGTGAGCACTTCAACAACTACATCGCCTATGTCATTTTAAAGGGGCTGTCATGGCCGTGATCGTATGGTAGTTGGATTTACATGACTGGGGCATGAACCCATGATATACCATACTCAAGGTGAGCACTTCAACCACTACATCGCCTATGTCATTTTAAAGGGGCTGTCATGGCCATGATCATATGGTAGTTGGATTTACATGACTGGGGCATGAACCCATGATATACCATACTCAAGGTGAGCACTTCAACCACTACATCGCCTATGTCATTTTAAAGGGGCTGTCATGGCCATGATCATATGGTAGTTGGATTTACATGACTGGGGCATGAACCCATGATATACCATACTCAAGGCGAGCACTTCAACCACTACATCGCCTATGTCATTTTAAAGGGGCTGTCATGGCCGTGATTGTATGGTAGTTGGTTTTACATGACTGGGGCATGAACCCATGATATACCATACTCAAGGTGAGCACTTCAACCACTACATCGCCTATGTCATTTTAAAGGGGCTGTCATGGCCGTGATCGTATGGTAATTGGATTTACATGACTGGGGCATGAACCCATGATATACCATACTCAAGGTGAGCACTTCAACCACTACATCGCCTATGTCATTTTAAAGGGGCTGTCATGGCCGTGATCGTATGGTAGTTGGATTTACATGACTGGGGCATGAACCCATGATATACCATACTCAAGGTGAGCACTTCAACAACTACATCGACTATGTCATTTTAAAGGGGCTGTCATGGCCGTGATCGTATGGTAGTTGGATTTACATGACTGGGGCATGAACCCATGATATACCATACTCAAGGTGAGCACTTCAACAACTACATCGACTATGTCATTTTAAAGGGGCTGTCATGGCCGTGATCGTATGGTAGTTGGATTTACATGACTGGGGCATGAACCCATGATATACCATACTCAAGGTGAGCACTTCAACAACTACATCGCCTATGTCATTTTAAAGGGGCTGTCATGGCCGTGATCGTATGGTAGTTGGATTTACATGACTGGGGCATGAACCCATGATAAACCATACTCAAGGTGAGCACTTCAACAACTACATCGCCTATGTCATTTTAAAGGGGCTGTCATGGCCGTGATCGTATGGTAGTTGGATTTACATGACTGGGGCATGAACCCATGATATACCATACTCAAGGCGAGCACTTCAACAACTACATCGCCTATGTCATTTTAAAGGGGCTGTCATGGCCGTGATCATATGGTAGTTGGATTTACATGACTGGGGCATGAACCCATGATATACCATACTCAAGGTGAGCACTTCAACAACTACATCGCCTATGTCATTTTAAAGGGGCTGTCATGGCCGTGATCATATGGTAGTTGGATTTACATGACTGGGGCATGAACCCATGATATACCATACTCAAGGTGAGCACTTCAACCACTACATCGCCTATGTCATTTTAAAGGGGCTGTCATGGCCATGATCATATGGTAGTTGGATTTACATGACTGGGGCATGAACCCATGATATACCATACTCAAGGCGAGCACTTCAACCACTACATCGCCTATGTCATTTTAAAGGGGCTGTCATGGTCGTGATTGTATGGTAGTTGGTTTTACATGACTGGGGCATGAA
The DNA here is from genome assembly GCA_963680875.1 of Bathymodiolus brooksi. NCBI lineage: Eukaryota > Metazoa > Mollusca > Bivalvia > Mytilida > Modiolidae > Bathymodiolus > Bathymodiolus brooksi. The sequence goes on from OY804575.1 coordinate 66,102,194, forward strand.
CCCATGATATACCATACTCAAGGTGAGCACTTCAACTACTACATCGACTATGTCATTTTAAAGGGGCTGTCATGGCCGTGATTGTATGGTAGTTGGATTTACATGACTGGGGCATGAACCCATGATATACCATACTCAAGGTGAGCACTTCAACCACTACATCGCCTATGTCATTTTAAAGGGGCTGTCATGGCCATGATCATATGGTAGTTGGATTTACATGACTGGGGCATGAACCCATGATATACCATACTCAAGGTGAGCACTTCAACCACTACATCGCCTATGTCATTTTAAAGGGGCTGTCATGGCCATGATCATATGGTAGTTGGATTTACATGACTGGGGCATGAACCCATGATATACCATACTCAAGGCGAGCACTTCAACCACTACATCGCCTATGTCATTTTAAAGGGGCTGTCATGGCCGTGATTGTATGGTAGTTGGTTTTACATGACTGGGGCATGAACCCATGATATACCATACTCAAGGTGAGCACTTCAACCACTACATCGACTATGTCATTTTAAAGGGGCTGTCATGGCCGTGATCGTATGGTAGTTGGATTTACATGACTGGGGCATGAACCCATGATATACCATACTCAAGGTGAGCACTTCAACAACTACATCGACTATGTCATTTTAAATAGGCTGTCATGGCCGTGATCGTATGGTAGTTGGATTTACATGACTGGGGCATGAACCCATGATATACCATACTCAAGGTGAGCACTTCAACAACTACATCGCCTATGTCATTTTAAAGGGGCTGTCATGGCCGTGATCGTATGGTAGTTGGATTTACATGACTGGGGCATGAACCCATGATATACCATACTCAAGGCGAGCACTTCAACAACTACATCGCCTATGTCATTTTAAAGGGGCTGTCATGGCCGTGATCATATGGTAGTTGGATTTACATGACTGGGGCATGAACCCATGATATACCATACTCAAGGTGAGCACTCCAACCACTACATCGACTATGTCATTTTAAAGGGGCTGTCATGGCCGTGATCGTATGGTAGTTGGATTTACATGACTGGGGCATGAACCCATGATATACCATACTCAAGGCGAGCACTTCAACAACTACATCGCCTATGTCATTTTAAAGGGGCTGTCATGGCCGTGATCATATGGTAGTTGGATTTATAACTACCTATGCAATCAGTGCCTATCACCACTAATGTTGTGGGTTCGACTCCTGCTGAGGACGAGGAGTACATTATGTGATAAAGTTTGTCAGTGACTTGCAGCAGGTCACTGGTCTTCTCCCGGACCTCCGCTTTCCTCCACCAATAAAACTCACCGCCACGATATAACTGAAATATTGTTGAAAGTGGCATTAAACACCATAAAACCACACCAAACCAATCTTTGATAATAAACTAAAAGATCATAGTATATAATTACTATAGTACACATCTCAATGATGTAATTGGTAAATGTAAACCTACTATCATACACTCAATACAACTAAAATAATCTTCTCAACTCTGTAATAAATAGTATGTCTGAGGATCCTCAAAGGATATTAGAAATATGTCCTTTTGTAAGTAATGGTCTTACAGAAAAACCCTAAATGTATGTTAAATAATCACTATAATGTATCTCGTTTAAATTTCAGCCCATTTTATTGAAAATAAGGTAAAACTTATGGGGCAATTTTAAGATATTTTTATTTTCAGTAACAGCGGTAATTTCTGATATATGACGGAGCTCCCAGAAACAAGTCTTAAAAGGGAACATCCCTGTCAATATTGACTTACTTTGGTCCAGGCAGTGGTATCACAGAAGATTCAAAGGTAAAAAGTTAATGGACGACAGTTGCAAACAGATGACAATACCTCACTCGTTCAATTTGGCCAGGTGAGCTAAAAAGTATTACATAGGAATTGTTTTCAAAGTTAACTAAATACCTGGATTCAATGTTCTAGCTATAGATTCTGTAATCATTGTCAACATTTCATCAACAATCTTCTGATGCCTTTCCTTGCTGTGATTGTTTTCTCTAATGACTTTGGCCATATCAAAGTAAGCATACGACGTCTTACTCCTAATCTTAGTTTTACAATCTTCTAATGTTTCCTCACATCGCTTACACTTGTCAAAAGAAGGTGTGGTAGGTTGATGCTTTGGCATATATGACTGTTTCCATGATTCATCTTCTTGTTTTCTGGTATTTTGTTGAGGTTGTCTCCCCTGTTGGTAAGTATTTTGTTGAGGTTGTCTCCCCTGTTGATAAGTAGTATTTGTGCCAGCAGTCTGCTTTTGTGTTTGTTTTTTCTGAGCTTCCTGCTGCCTTTGTTGCTGTAATTGTTTTATTTGTTTTTCCATGTCTGAAATAACAATTTTTTTCTTAATTTTATCAGCTAAAACAATAATGTACCATGTTCCATGTTCACGGTGAGGTGTACTTAATACAACAGTTTGTGATAAAGTTCGTCAGCGACAGGTCGGTGGTTTTCCCCGGGGTTTCTTTCATCAATAAAACTGACCGCTGTGATATAATTGAAATATTGTTGAAAGTGGCATTTAACACCATAAACCAAACCAAACCACCGTATTCCACACACACAGTATTTTAAAGATGGTTTACCTTATCCAAAAAGCATTAAGTTATTTCAAGAATGTGTCATTGCCAATATGTTTGTAGTGCCAAATATGATTAAAGGCAGACATCAAACATCAGTTTGGGTAAATTTAATCCAACGAAAACCTCATTATCAGATTAAAATAAATACAATTATTATACCTAAATTAAATTCTTGCTATATAAAAGTACAATTTGCATTTTTTACAGAAAATTTGCTGACGAGGGAGAGAAACATATTGCAGAGGAAGACAGTAGGTTGTCACCCTGTCTACAACCTCCAACAACTGCAAGCGAGTTGAAAATCCCTCTTCTTTTTCAGTTTGGTTCCATATTTGCCTTTTTTATACCATAAATTGTTTTATGTCTGCTACAAAACAAAACATTTCTCTAGAAATTGTATTCCCCCAAGGGGTTCAGTCCCCCAGGTCGACAACTTTTATATGTTCATATCATGTAAGTGCAATAATTGTATATTATCATACCTTACAAATTTAATAAAAGAAACAAGACAATTTGAATGTTTCATCGAAAAGTTGCAGACGAGTGAGACAACCAGGTGTACAACCCAAACATATATAATGTAGAGGAAGACAATAGGTTATCACCCGGTCTACAACCCCTTTCAACCGGAAGTGCTTTGAAAATACTTTTGTTTTTAGACCGGTTCTGTTATTTCATTTACTATGCCGGAAATTCTTTTGTTGTCTTCTACAAAACATTACATTAAAGTTTTTAAACATCTTGGATTAGTTTCGATATAATAAAACAGTTATTGCCTGCATATGAGGTGAACATCAAGTTGTCAACCCTCAAGAGGTTGTTTTACGTTGGGCTATAGCTATCAGAAAAAACAACCATCCTCGGGTTGACAACTTTTGATGTTCACCTTGTATGAAGGCAATAATTGTATAATGTATTACTAGCAGTTCTATTTCAATTGTAATGATTATACAAGATTGTGTTTTCTTTTATGTTTACATACATGCATATTTGTTTACAAAGACATGTATAAAATTCCTAGATATTACCGTATAAGTGGGTTTTTTCGTGGGTACCTAATTTTCGCTTTATTCGCGATAGTCATCAATCAGCGGAAAAAAGAATCCGCGTAAATTTCCACCTTTTAGTACATAAGTTTTTATTTCTTTATTTTCTTAAATAATTGTACAAGATCTATCTCCCGTAGTATGACTCTATAGTGAATATTTAACAATTATATGGTCACTGTCATTCTTAAAGTTGATAAAAGTACGCTTTTAAAATATCTAACTTCCCGAAAACAATGCATATGTTGACAATGATCATGAATGAACTAAAAACAATGACTTATTATTTTAGCGGTGTGTAGAAATACTGCAAAGGACCTCCTTAGTGCACTATGGACCTATAAACTGCACCAAGGACATGTTAGAGTGGTGCAAATAACACAAAGGACGTTTTAAATGAAAGATAATATAAAATTAAGTATATATTTTAAAAAAAACGTGGTTTTTATTCTATGTAATTAGCGAGTTATACGTCTTTTTCATCGGCACGCGCCATATTATTCTAGTTGTTTATTCTAATTATCACCTTGTCAGGAGCATCAACCAGAACGACATACACCCCAGAGTTCGCGAAATTGCATATGGGTTTGGTGGTCCTAGTGAAATAAATGTCAGTCCTCATTAATTTTCTATTGCAAAATACCAATCTTGTGTCAGTCCTTAGCAAAATCTGCCCAAATTTTGCTGGTCATGTCTGACAGGACTGACACATTTCGCGAACTCTGACACCCGTTAGTTTCTTTTGATCTTTTCCGGAGTCATATTGTTGAACAAATAAGAAGCTATGTATTCATTAGTAAAAGTTGTTATATCATTACTAAAACTAATTAAAGTCCATCACAAAGGCGAAAATAATTATAATACTATACATAGCTGTTGATACAATCAAATTGTTAAGAACCGTTTTGTTTGTAAAGTTGTTATTTCAAAAAAACTTCAAAAAATTACTCATCAACCATATTATTTTTACAACATTTTCTCACAAAACTTATAAAATCTAAAACGGAAAATTTTGGTCGCATTGTTTCTTATTTACGATATATTGGATAATGGCGACCTTGGATGTCCTGTGCATTCGACTATGATTTATCTCAGCAAAGACTTCAGGAGGTATCATTTTTTTCTTCTAGATGTCACAATTGTCGTAATTTTTCAAAATTTATAATGAATAAAACATGTAATTTTCAATGTAAAGTAAGGTATCCTACCGTGACATCTGCTCGGTCATGCAATAAAGTCAGTCACTTGTTTTGATTTACAATTCTCGCGCAGCACGAGACCAATGACGTCATTTTGTATATTCATAGCGTACATAAACACAGAGGGAATACTTTTCAACGTCAAAATTACAAGATGAGATTAAAACAGAGAAGTTTGAATTGAATAAATTCCATGCAAGTAAAAAAGATCCTTTTTACTAATGTCTTTTTTTCCTGATCATTATGCTTGTTAAATATGTTTCCATCGATGGTATTCCCCAAACATTTGTATTTTTACGGTTTGTTGACATAATCGACATCACAGTTCATGACCGTTTCTGGAATGTAGGCCAAGCAAATTGTATTTTAAAATACTTTGAAAATATGATGATTGATCATTCAGATTCCACCATTTTCTAGAAAATGGCCGATTTTACCGGGAAAATACATGCAAGTGCTCTCCATTAGTCACAAAATGGCAGATTATTTTGCATTTCCACTGCTGCTTTAATAACAAATATACCCCTTACTTCTTGGGGTAATGAAATGAAATTCACAGAGAAGATAGAAAAAGAATTAATTTAACAGCAATAATCAAAATTTATAGCATAAATTGAACAAAGAATTAAATTAACCCAGACAGAAAAATGAGATTGTCTGGGTAAAAAAAACCTGTCATTATTACAAATAGCATCAACAAAACTGTATTGTTACCACTCTGTGATAATAAATGTGATTAAAATAAATTGAAATCAGTCATTAATTGTTTTACCAAAATATGTTGGTCTAATAGATTGTATTGACAAAAGCAAAAACACCAAATTCACTGGATTAAATACTTTTTATGTGGGTAAGCAAATTTAATATTTGCATCAAATAATTAATTTTTAATACTTCAATTTCAAACTATTTAAAAAAAACATCTTTTAAAATTTTTCAGATAAATCAATTATACTGAAAAAGCTAAAATACTGTACTTTCTTAATCTGGTTTACTTTTTAAGTTTGGTTGGCCTATGACAAAATCATGTGCTTTATTGAACTTTGACCGGCTTTATGTGACGTCATACGACGCCATTTGGAAAATGGATGGTAAACAAATACAGGTCAGTGTGTTATTATTATCGATCTTTTTTCCATGGAACTTTACACATGTGAGCAAGAATAGATGAGGAACATAATTAAAAAGAAAAAAATTTTTACTTTTCAAACATGAAAAAAATAATTAAACATTATCCAATGACTGACCGACTTATTGTCAGACGAGGATACATAAAAAATACAAATACATTAATTTCAGTATTAAGAAGAAAGTCACTGAAAGAGTCACATGATCTTTTTGTACATAATTCATTATATTTCGAGTTATTTATTCATTAATCAAAATTTCTTTCCTAGTAATTAAAACCTTATACATGTATCTATAAACAAAAAATTTACGGTACTCCTTTTATTAGTTTTGCAATATTTAAACTTTCGTTCAAAAAGTTCTATTCGTTATTATAAAAATAAATGTAACTGCTTGTTAAAGATCTAAACATTCAGTAGTAATACCGGTATCATTTGAGAAAGAGTTATATTAATTCCATTTTAGTGTTTGCGGACTACTTTAACTCCAAGCTGAAAACCAGAATGTTAGAACACATGATTAGACCATCAAGGCAAGGAACCAACACACGACTGTGGACTAACAATAACTGTGAAAGCATGAATCATAGATTCAAGATATCTACAGACTGGAAACCTCAACGCCTCCAGAGCTAGTCAACACTATTCATGACATTGTCGTTTACACTTTGCTGACTTAAAAAGAGCCTTGTTTGGACAAGGAAATTATGAACCAGATTGTGTATTTCAATATTTATATGTATCCCACACCGTATGGACCAGCAAAACAACAACAGAAAAAGAAAAGATCTTCGCCAGATTCTTAAAGAACCAAAATTTAAACACAAAAATGATCCAGTCGTCGGATGGGAAACTGACAGTACCCAATGTGAAACGCTTGGCTCGTAAGCCGGGCCAAAGGCACAGACCAAAAACAGTAGCAGCTAGGAACATCCCTCGTTACACCTAAAATGACATTAAAATTGAGATAATAAACAGTACTGCGTAAAAGTAACCTTTAAAGGATTGTTATTGTTGTATGACTAATAGTAATCAATTATATTTTATAAAATATAAACTTTCAGATTTCATTTTTATTTATATATAATTAGTTCGTCATAGTTCATAGATAAATAGCAGACAATCACCATACACATTATCTATTAAACAACTACACAAGCCATAAACTGAAATGCTTGACTGAACATGATCTGCCTTGTGTAATCACAGGTAATTAATTGGCTGTCGCCACGTGCCAAGAAAATATGGTATAATTTTAATATTTTTTAATCAATCAAAATCAATTTTAGGAAATAGGCAAACTATATTGTATTATCTATCATTGGGAACCTCCTTTGTGTTATTTGCACCATTCTAACATGTCCTTAGTGCAGTTTATAGGTCCTTAGTGCACTAAGGAAGTCCTTTGCGGTATTTCTACGCACCCTTATTTTAGTGATGAAATAGCATCCAAGCCATACAATCATAACTGAGATAATTTATTGTTAATCAGATTATACTTCTCAGCTGGGAGTAATCAAACTTCCAGACTTACATAAAAATTGACAAATACATTTAATTGCTTCTTTTCTTTTTATTTCAATCATTAAAGCTTGTGTAAACATAGTCTGACAGTCTAATTATACATTAAGTAATTATGACACCTTTTATACATACACACACTAAATCTTATCATTATTGATTATTTTACCCACGCTTAGATATAGTCACACTTTTATTTTTAGTTTATTTTCGTATGAACTGTAAACGTTTACTGGTTCAAAACACAATCGCTCTGGCGAGTTTTAATTCTCTGAATAATTAAAAAGTATTAAATGCATTTAATGATTTTGTGGAATAGTGTCCAAACATGTAAAGAAATACGAACATATTTGACAATAGTAAACACGAACATATTTAACAATAGTAAACATCAAAAATGGCGGACATGTGATTTCCCGGTCTGAAAAAAAAAGAGTGAAACACATTGTTCTCGTTTATAATGCACACCCTCCTGCAAAATAAAGAATCTGAACAAAATCCAGCTCATTATGCATAAGAAATTACGGTACTAAATTATTTCAAAACATTTCCTATTTTGAATTGTTGGTCAACCAATTCAGATAATGTAATAATATAACGGTCAATCCGCTAAAATTTGATTTTGGTTAAAACTCAAGATCGTGAAAATTAAGTACCGCTAAAAAAAATCCACCAATTTGGAAGAAAATCGTGAAATTTGGCTTCCGTGAAAAAAAACCACTTATACGGTATTAACTGCATTGGTTGTGTAATGGTTACCCTGCTCGCCTCTAGTGTGGTAGATCGTGGGTTCAAGCCTTGATCAGGTCAAACCAAAGACTATAAAATAAATATTCGTTGCTTCTCCGCCAAGCATGCAGTATTAAGGAGAAAGAACAAAGACTGGTTGGCTCGGAATCAAGATAATATGTCCGAGTGGGACGACATGTCTATCCGCAGACTATTGTTTCGGTGAGCAAGCACTATAAATTTCCAATTAAGCGTGTTGGTCTAGTACAAAGCGGACCTCATCATAATTTCATTGATAATTAACTTGGTCCGCTTTGTACTAGACGTTGGCATTAAACCACAATCACTCAACTCCAAGATATTATGACATACCTTCATGTTCCCTCATGTCCTTTTGTAAAATTTCAAATGCTCTGTTTTCAACTTTTGGCAGATACATTATAGCATATTTTCCATCCATATTTTTGATGAGTGGATTGACCTCTGCCTCTAACAACATATTCATGATTCTGATCCTAGCCATACTATTAACTTCAGAATCTCTTGTAATTGCATGGAGGGCTGTGTTTCCATTATCATCCATTAAGTTTTGATCCCTTTTAGATGCCACAACAGTGAACAATATGTATTGCAGTAAATCAAATGATCCTTTAAATAAAAAAATAATTCATCAATCAATTGATATTTTTTTCAAGATTCATGAAGTAGAGAATACCTCAGAGAGGCTGTTGTGGTAGTGATCACATGGTAGTTGGATTTACAACTATCTATGCAATCAGTGCCTATCACCACTAAAGTTGTGAATTCAAACCCTGTTCATTGCGAGATGCACTCGATACATTATGTGATAAAGTTTGTCCGTGACTTGTGACAGGTAAGTGGTTTTCTCTGGGTATTGCGGTTTCCTTCACCAATAAAACAGACCGCCACAATATAACTGAAATATTTTTGAAAGTGGCATTAAACACCATAAACATGATACCTCAGACTGTCTCTCCATTAGGATTTTTTAAACATTCAACAATATACACAATTTTCATGCAGACCATTGAAGGAATATACCAAATAAGTTCCTTTTTAACAGTTCAGTTGTTTCAGAGAAATATAGATTTCAAATAATTTTCCCACAAGGTTCCATGTTATGCATTGTCCTGTAGTGGTGGCCATCTTGAATTGATGATCCATATAAAAATATAAAATATATTTGGGTTATATGGGATTTCCCTTTATAGTTTCAATGATTTTATTCAGAATAAAACCGGTTTGTTAAGTCTGTAAGGTCTGTTTGATTTGGAAATTAACTATGCATGGGAAAGTTTTTGGTGGTAATACCGCCAGGTTGTCACTGAGCTATAAATAGCTGATACATGTATAATTATTATCGAGACGCTCTCAGTAACTTCAAGTGATGGTACGTTCTGCTTAATATATCACAGGGCCTATTGTTTAGGTAGAATTGTATGACATGTATATTGATGTTTTTGTTTGTATTATTTAATAAAGATGGTTCCGCAAAGAAAATATGAAAAAGTTACTGCGAGCAAACAAGCCTAATCCAAGTCTCGTGTCTTATTTAGCTCTTATATTAGATTAGAAATTATTTAAATTCGGACCATTTCAAGAGGGAGAATTTAAATTCAATGATCATTCATGCATAAGTTTGGTTGATATAGAGAAAAATCTTTTATTTACTTTTCTATAGAGTCTTAAGCCTTGTAGTGGTGCCTACCATCAATTATTGTAGAGGGAAATCTAAAGATTATTAAAGTCAAATTACTTTTTGGATGGTTAATTGGTTTCATAGAATAGATTTGTAAAACATTTTCCTCTTAGGATCCTATGCTGCAGTGGTTGAAGCCATCAAGTGACAATTTCTGCATAGTTTGGATTCAATCATATAGTTTCAAAGAAAACATCTTTGTTCATTTTTCCCAAAGGATCCTATACTAAAACCCAATGTCCTGTGGTGGTGGCCATATTGGATTTCCAAATGGCATGAAAGTCGTTTACTTTGTAACGAAATTCCAGGATAATTTAAACCATATTATAGGTAAAACAACAATGCAGTTTTCGGCCAATAGAGCTTTAAAGCTCTGCCAATCAAGTTGCACTACTGGCTGTGGCAACAATGTTGAATTTTGGATAGGCTCCAAAATCACAAATTCTGATTGAGGTCAACCAAACAAAAGACTCCTGTAAAGCTTCTTTCCATTTGGCCAATAAGTTTAAAAGATGATAAATTAACACAACAAAGACCACACTACAAGACAATGCTTGAACATGGAACAAAGATCTTGAGAATTTTTTTTTTGTCAACTTTGAGCCTCTTGCTTATAATCAAAACATTTACTCTGTGTCAAGTATCATTGTGATAGGATTGTTCAAACAAAGTTCATCTTATTGACAAATAAAGGGCTGTACAGAGGGAAGCATGATACAACCGCAGCATGTTGACAAGGGAAAGTTGAAAAAGTGTATATTAAAAGCAAGTGTAGACATAGTATTTTGTTTGACACAGTAAATTGCTGGACACAGTAATATGCTGGAAACAGTCAACTGTAATTTGGACATTTGTCTTGTTTTACTATTTCAAGTGTTAAATATGCCTTCCAATTATGCAAAATCTGGGCTACTTTTAGACGCCTTTTCAAAATAAAATACCAAAGCTTGTTTAAGGTTCTCAATAACCAAAAACGACGATAATTTTGGGGAAAATATGCATTAAAGTTTGATGAAAAATTAAAAAGTTCAAATTTTGGAATCGGCTTGTGTTGACCACTTTCGGTCAAGTTTATCTCTGAAACCGTTTGAGCCTGAGGAAATCAATCGACATACAACCAGATAGATCCCAGTTCAATAAATTCAAAGTAAAAAAAATCATCAAAATTGGATGAAAATTCTATATGCCTTCCATATATGTGAAATGTCAGTATAAAACACACAAAAAAATGATGGCCCATCAATAACCCATTAAGACTATCATTTTGCAAAAACACTGCACTAAAATAAAATTTATAAATTTGAAGTTTCCCCCTTTTATGTCAAAAACGGTAAAAGTTACATAACACTATGCATTTTTCAGAGAGGGAATTTATTAAAAAAAAAACACCATCAATATCAGACAAAAAACAAGATGAACTGTGAGCTAATGCTCACTTATGATACCCCCGCTCTTCGGCAAACAGGAAGTGGGAATCTGACGGGTCAAAAAAACGCTTCCCACGATATGGGGTACCTATATAAAGCTTGTGACCAAATATCAGATCTCTGCCATCAATAGTTGCTGAGAAAAATGTGACGAAAAATGTGCATATATGTTCAATGTGTATAAAAACCAACTAAGTCAGTAAACAGGAAGTAGGAATCTGACAGGTCCAAAAACGCTTCCAACAATATGGCATACCTATAAGACGTTTGTGACCAAATATCAGATTTCTGCTATCAACAGTTACTGAGAAAAATGTGACGAAAAATATCTTGGACGGACAGAAGAACGGATGGACAGAGGTAAAACAGTATACCCCCCTCCCCCTTCGGGGAGCAGGGGTATAATAAACTCTCCAGGTATAAATAACAGAAACATAAATTTGTGAAAATATGTATGGTTACAAGACCCTTAATTTTTTTTAAAAAACCTTTATTCAGTGCCAAGGATCATTGTGTTCAAAATCTCAGAAGGATCTGTCAATTAGAACTTAAGTTATTGCATAGAAACTATTTTGTCTCCATATGGAAGATGACAACACAATAACATAATACAACTGCAAAATTTTTGCACTGGTATAAAAAAAAACATTGCAGCTACATGTGACACACCCAATACCTTAAAGAAATGAAAATTGTTCACAGATATATAAAAACCCACATTAAATTCAGTTATTAATCTAAAGTTAGTCAGCTTGACTGGCATTGGAATATCTGTCACCAAAATAATTTGTCATAGTATTGTAATCATATTAACAACCAGAAATACATGATTGATTGATTGGTGCTAAACGCAAACTTTAGCTATATTTCAGCTATATCGTGGCATACTAGAAATACAAACACAGCAACCATCTGACATAAATTCTATGATTACCCAAAGCTATTGTCAGTTTGACTGTACAAACACAACAATTATCTGACATAAATTCTATGATTACCCAAAGCTATTGTCAGTTTGACCATACAAACACAACAATTATCTGACATAAATTCTATGATTACCCAAAGCTATTGTCAGTTTGACTGTACAAACACAACAATTATCTGACATAAATTCTATGATTACCCAAAGCTATTGTCAGTTTGACTGTACAAACACAACAATTATCTAACATAAATTCTATGATTACCAGAAGCTATTGTCAGTTTGACTGTACAAACACAACAATTATCTAACATAAATTCTATGATTACCAGAGGCTATTGTCAGTTTGACTGTACAAACACAACAATTATCTAACATAAATTCTATGATAACCAGAGGCTATTGTCAGTTTGACTACAAACACAACAATTATCTAACATAAATTCTATGATTACCCAAAGCTATTGTCAGTTTGACTGTACAAACACAACAATTATCTAACATAAATTCTATGATTACCAGAGGCTATTGTCAGTTTGACTGTATAAACACAACAATTATCTGACATAAATTCTATGATTACCAGAGGCTATTGTCAGTTTGACTGTACAAACACAACAATTATCTAACATAAATTCTATGATTACCCAAAGCTATTGTCAGTTTGACTGTACAAACACAACAATTATCTAACATAAATTCTATGAATACCCAAAGCTATTGTCAGTTTGACTGTACAAACACAACAATTATCTGACATAAATTCTATGATTACCAGAGGCTGTTGTCAGTTTGACTGTACAAACACAACAATTATCTAACATAAATTCTATGATTACCAGAGGCTATTGTCAGTTTGACTGTACAAACACAACAATTATCTAACATAAATTCTATGATTACCAGAAGCTATTGTCAGTTTGACTGTACAAACACAACAATTATCTAACATAAATTCTATGATTACCAGAGGCTATTGTCAGTTTGACTGTATAAACACCACAATTATCTGACATAAATTCTATGATTACCAGAGGCTATTGTCAGTTTGACTGTACAAACACAACAATTATCTAACATAAATTCTATGATTACCCAAAGCCATTGTCAGTTTGACTGTACAAACACAACAATTATCTAACATAAATTCTATGAATACCCAAAGCTATTGTCAGTTTGACTGTACAAACACAACAATTATCTGACATAAATTCTATGATTACCCAAAGCTATTGTCAGTTTGACTGTACAAACACAACAATTATCTAACATAAATTCTATGAATACCCAAAGCTATTGTCAGTTTGACTGTACAAACACAACAATTATCTGACATAAATTCTATGATTACCCAAAGCTATTGTCAGTTTGACTGTACAAACACAGGAACCATCTGACATAAATTCTATGATTACCAGAAGCTATTGTCAGTTTGACTGTACAAACACAGGAACCATCTGACATAAATTCTATGATTACCAGAAGCTATTGTCAGTTTGACTGTACAAACACAGCAATTATCTAACATAAATTCTATGATTACCCAAAGCTATAGTCAGTTTGACTGTAGAAACACAACAATTATCTGACATAAATTCTATGACTACCCAAAGCTATTGTCAGTTTGACTGTACAAACACAACAATTATCTGACATAAATTCTATGATTACCAGAAGCTATTGTCAGTTTGACCGTGGCATGGATATATCGGTCACCAGGATAAGTTGTCAGAGTATTGTAGTTTGAGCCACAAACCAGAAAGTATTCTATCAAATCTACACACCAGCCAAACGTTGTTACCATATGTAATGAACAGAAAGGTCGAAGGTTAACATTTGCCATAACTTTGGTTGGCTTTGGGTAGCATTTGAACTGGATGTACGGAAATATAGCAACGTCCCATATATTTCTTGAAATGAAGTCATATGTGACCAATGCCCATAAGTGTGTGGAAACTTTGAAAGTTGTTACTTTCTTGTCTACAGGATCTGAAGGAAGAAAAAACCAACATTAAGTACTAAATTAATATTGCACCAGTCACAAATGTTATATGATTACACAGTGAAATACATTCTGCATGTAAACAAAATTAACCTTATTAGACTAATTAACCTTATTAGACTAATTAACATTATTTGACTAATTAACATTATTAGACTAATTAACATTATTAGACTAATTAACATTATTAGACTAATTAACCTTATTAGACTAATTAACCTTATTAGACTAATTAACATTATTAGACTAATTAACATTATTAGATTAATTAACATTATTAGACTAATTAACATTATTAGATTAATTAACCTTATTAGATTAATTAACATTATTAGACTAATTAACCTTATTAGATTAATTAACATTATTAGACTAATTAACCTTATTAGACTAATTAACATTATTAGACTAATTAACCTTATTAGATTAATTAACATTATTGATGATTTGTACATTTTATCTTTGATCTTTACATACAAAAATATCTATTATCAAGAAACTATCGTGGCATGCTCTAAGAAATCCATCCTCTATTATCAAGAAACTATCGTGGCATGCTCTAAGAAATCCATCCTCTATTATCAAGAAACTATCGTGGCATGCTCTAAGAAATCCATCCTCTATTATCAAGAAACTATCGTGGCATGCTCTAAGAAATCCATCCTCTATTATCAAGAAACTATCGTGGCATGCTCTAAGAAATCCATCCTCTATTATCAAGAAACTATCGTGGCATGCTCTAAGAAATCCATCCTCTATTATCAAGAAACTATCGTGGCATGCTCTAAGAAATCCATCCTCTATTATCAAGAAACTATCGTGGCATGCTCTAAGAAATCCATCCTCTATTATCAAGAAACTATCGTGGCATGCTCTAAGAAATCCATCCTCTATTATCAAGAAACTATCGTGGCATGCTCTAAGAAATCCATCCTCTATTATCAAGAAACTATCGTGGCATGCTCTAAGAAATCCATCCTCTATTATCAAGAAACTATCGTGGCATGCTCTAAGAAATCCATCCTCTATTATCAAGAAACTATCGTGGCATGCTCTAAGAAATCCATCCTCTATTATCAAGAAACTATCGTGGCATGCTCTAAGAAATCCATTCTCGCAAAAAAAAAAATCAACGATAGTATATATTTACATAAAATAAACTACTGGAAATAATTAATCAAGTACATGTGTATCCTGTCACTGTGTTTGAGTAGATATCTCAATTATTTCAATTTACTATCATCTTAGCTATCGATTTCTTTCCGAAAAAACAAACTATGTAGTGTCAAAATAGTGTTGTATCAGTGAATTATATCATTGGTAAAAATTACACAATGCTATATTCTGTTAATATTACTAATTATAAGATAAGTTCAATATCCTTTTTTTTTAAATTAAATTACATAAAATTTTATTTTTAAAATTCACGAGTTAAATGATTTGAAGTACTTACATTTATTCTTATCATTCAAATTCACGTATTGTACACAATATAAGGCTAGTATCTCTCTCTGTGACCTCTCTGGGAATTTTTCTGATGACAACTCATTCAATGCATTAGTATATGCCTGTAAAGCTCCTTCATGGTTGTTTTTGGCAGCTGAAACATTTCCAACTTTCATATGTGCCTAAAAACATGTTTTTTTCTAATTTAATGCATAAATAATAAATCTCTTCATATTTTCTTTAAAGTAGAAAGAAAGTTTATGTTCAATCATTAAAATTGATAAAGCAACCAACAATATGAAAGAATGTGTCTATAGAACATGGATATCCCCACTTCAAGCTAAAGAAAACAAGGGCATAACTCTTCAACAGGAAAAATTGCTCAAGCCCTTTCTTTTATGGTTCCTGAACTTGTTTATAAATTTCAAATGATTTGTTTATGGGGAACACAAGTAATCGAGTTGAAACCAAATGTGGAAAGGACGTTTGGGTATGGATAAAACTTAATGTCCCCGGTGATTAGTGGCAGGAGCATAAACATGTCTATACAACCCGTGATGTGATAAGGTATTTAGCAAGTTCTTCTTGGAAACTATTACTTGCTTTTCAATTTAGAACAAAGATCTTTTGCCTGTACATACATGGTCTGTGAAAATGATATCATGGTCAGATAGTATTGTCTCTTAAAGAAAGGAAAACACGCCTGTACATACATGGTCTGTGAAAATGATATCATGGTCAGATAGTATTGTCTCTTAAAGAAAGGAAAACACTCCTGTACATACATGGTCTGTGAAAATGATATCATGGTCAGATAGTATTGTCTCTTAAAGAAAGGAAAACACGCCTGTACATACATGGTCTGTGAAAATGATATCATGGTCAGATCACAGGGGCTAGGTGCTTCCGAAAAAAAAAAAAATAAAAAAAATACTATATAATACTACAAGGGGGGGAACTCACTTGCTTCCATTTTTTTAAGTCGTCGTGTTAAATTGATCGTAACTTCGGAATGCCTTAATATTTTCAAAAAATGTTTCCACCAGTCGAAAGTCAAGTAATTTTCCTTTCCAAAGAGACCCCAATTGTTAGTGCAGGCCTCCGAACTGCTGAGGTATCATACACAAACCAAAACAAAACGGCGTGAAAATCCGAAGTCGTACAAACGTTGGGTTGACCACTTCCCATCTGTGTACAGACTTTCCCATGCGTAAACGAGTCATTTTGACTAACTAAATACTTTCATCCATTCAAATTATGATAAAATTTCTTACCTTACGCCAATTTATATGTCCTTTAAGTCTGTTTTTGAAAGAAATCCAATTTGCATCCTTGACAAACGCCATAGACGTGAAAATTGAGAGAGTTCTAACGGGCTTTTTGATTGGCTGAAACAGATTGTTCAGCCAATCAAAAAGCCCGTTAGAACTCTCTCAATTTTCACGTCTATGGCGTTTGTCAAGGATGCAAATTGGATTTCTTTCAAAAACAGACTTAAAGGACATATAAATGGCGTAAGGTAAGAAATTTTATCATAATTTGAATGGATGAAAGTATTTAGTTAGTCAAAATGACTCGTTTACGCATGGGAAAGTCTGTACACAGATGGGAAGTGGTCAACCCAACGTTTGTACGACTTCGGATTTTCACGCCGTTTTGTTTTGGTTCGTGTATGATACCTCAGCAGTTCGGAGGCCTACACTAACAATTGGGGTCTCTTTGGAAAGGAAAATTACTTGACTTTCGACTGGTGGAAACATTTTTTGAAAATATTAAGGCATTCCGAAGTTACGATCAATTTAACACGACGACTTAAAAAAAATGGAAGCAAGTGAGTTCCCCCCCTTGTAGTATTATATAGTATTTTTTTTTTTTTTTTTTTTTTCGGACGCACCTAGCCCCTGTGGGTCAGATAGTATTGTCTCTTAAAGAAAGGAAAACACGCCTGTACATACATGGTCTGTGAAAATGATATCATGGTCAGATAGTATTGTCTCTTAAAGAAAGGAAAACACGCCTGTACATACATGGTCTGTGAAAATGATATCATGGTCAGATAGTATTGTCTCTTAAAGAAAGGAAAACACGCCTGTACATACATGGTCTGTGAAAATGATATCATGGTCAGATAGTATTGCCTCTTAAAGAAAGGAAAACACGCCTGTACATACATGGTCTGTGAAAATGATATCATGGTCAGATAGTATTGTCTCTTAAAGAAAGGAAAACACGCCTGTACATACATGGTCTGTGAAAATGATATCATGGTCAGATAGTATTGTCTCTTAAAGAAAGGAAAACACGCCTGTACATACATGGTCTGTGAAAATGATATCATGGTCAGATAGTATTGTCTCTTAAAGAAAGGAAAACACGCCTGTACATACATGGTCTGTGAAAATGATATCATGGTCAGATAGTATTGTCTCTTAAAGAAAGGAAAACACGCCTGTACATACATGGTCTGTGAAAATGATATCATGGTCAGATAGTATTGTCTCTTAAAGAAAGGAAAACACGCCTGTACATACATGGTCTGTGAAAATGATATCATGGTCAGATAGTATTGTCTCTTAAAGAAAGGAAAACACAAAAACTATGTCTGATATGAAGTAGACACCAATATTTTCTTAGCATATAACAACAACTGTCAAAGTTGGTGGTAATCTTTGTTTAGAGGTGGCTGGAGTATATAAGTTGTTTATGGTTGGTGGAAATGTCTACCATCACTGTTTAACATTTCTAGGACTTTTGATAAAAAGCTAATCATTAAATATGGTTAGTTATCTACTGCTTACAGTCTTCCAAATCAACAACATTATCTTGGAGGACAGAAATCCTAGTATATATAAAATATAAAGGAATATGCATTACAACTAACCTTAAACCAATGTCCATCATATGATACACTCTCCTTAGCATCTTCCATTGCCTTGTCAAGATATGACATTTTCAGAAAACATTCTGACCTATTCCCATATAATATAGCCAAGACCCTACTCTGGCTGACATCGGTCTTTGTCTTAGATTTCTGTGCTTTTATAGCACCACTGTATAGGTCCATGGCCTGCATGTAATGTCCACTCTTAAACTCTAAATTTCCCCTTTCCTTCAACTTAACAGGATCAATATTATATTGAACCTCTGGCTCAGAAGTGGTCTTGCTTCTATCTGTATTTCTGTAGTTAGTTCTCTGATCACCTGAGTTTGTAGGTTGGATATTTGTTGGCTGAGAATTCAGTTGACTTCCATCTTTCGTTGGTAGTTTGCCTGTTGGCTTGCATGTATCACTTGGCTGTTGATTCAACACTGGCCTACTTGTCATAGTCTTTGGCATAACTTCTACAAATGTAAGAAAAAACATAAACACAAACATTTCAATGTTTATCTTGCACTTGTTGGGAAATTGTTTAGTTTGTCTTTTAGTATTTTACATATTACATATAACTAACTATAAAGAATTTGATGTATAGTTTATCATTGGAGTTACAGCTTACATCAATTTAAAGAAATGATTTTTAAACTTTGAACTTTATAGGAGGTGCAAAGTTTGTTTGAGCAAGTGATTGTTGCTTAATGCCAAATGAGCAATTTTTCAGCAATAAAATGGCAAGAACAAGTTACATTTCAATGAGATGATGATGATTAATTCCACTTTGTACTATACCAACATGCTAAATTAGATTTTTATAGTGCTGCCTTGCCTCTTCACTTGGACCTATTATCCTGATTTCGAGCCAACATGTCTTTGGTCTTACTCCTTAATGCCGTGTACTTAGCTCAGAAGTAACAAATACCAATTATATAAGTCTTTGGTTTGATCCGACCAGATGAATGCAAAATGATGATGGTATTTCTCACATGGACCTTTGGTCCTGGAGAGCTAAAAATGTACTAGAATACAACTTACTCCAGGTAATTTTAACCAAGACATCATACAATGGTTTCTGTCTATCTTCTGATATATAGTC
This sequence comes from Bathymodiolus brooksi, assembly GCA_963680875.1. NCBI lineage: Eukaryota > Metazoa > Mollusca > Bivalvia > Mytilida > Modiolidae > Bathymodiolus > Bathymodiolus brooksi. Next base: position 66,121,914 of record OY804575.1, read on the forward strand.
TATAGCTAAATGTCCATCCATGTCTTTCATACTGGCAGTGAACTTTTTCTCAATAAGCACATTAGCTACCCTGATCATCAGATCTATATCACTGGTATGTTTATATTTAGTAATGACATGGAATGGCGTCTCCCTACGATCATCCAAGTATTCGTCACGGAATGGGGTGCCATTGATCAGCATTAGATTCAACAATGACATCACTCCTACAATACAAATAAAACATTGCATCATGTTATTAATATTTGGTGGAAAAAATTCTTTCTGAATGAGGTTACCATTCATCATTAGGCTCTGCCAATGTAATTTGTTGTTCTTTAGTTATTTGAAGAACAATAAAAGGGGCAAGAAAGGGTCTTTTGATTTTTGATATTTCATCTGAAAACAAATCTTAAAGAGTGAGTCAGTGATGTACATACATGTACCTATACTAAATAAAATGAAAATTAGTTCTTCAGACATGTACAATTGACATCAATTTGTAATTATAATCACTTGTTCTGACAATGTGCATCCTTATTTAGTATAGGTAGGAATTTACTTTTTGCACAGCAATAGTAATCATAGAATGATTGACTTTTCATTGAGATATTTGAACTTCCTATTGAATAAATTCCACAAATGACAATAGGTATTGTATTTATTCATCTTTGAAAAAAAAAAATTCCCTGCAGGAATACCAACTGATAACAAGATGTTTTATTTCTCTTGCAATAACAACAGCATAAACACAAGTGTCTAACTCACAAGCAAGTCTAGAGAATTCTTCTCACCTTTAAATGTTGTGTAAAACTGTAATCAGTGTATTTTATACCAGCCAAACTCATCAGTCAGCAAATATGTAATCCCCCCTCCCCCATCCCTTCTTCATGCATACCTGTAATTACAGCATATCTGACAACAGCATGAACACAGGTGTCTCCGTCATCAGCCCTAAAGCTGAGGTAATTCCCTTTATGTCTGTACAAAAGGACAACAAGTGTAGGAGTAAGCCATTCAGCAGTAATTGTCATATCTTTTACAGTCTTCAGGTACTCGAATACAGTACCAAAGGACATCCTACTGGTATCAGCCTGAGCAGCTACCCCTTGTCCTGTAATTAAAATATCAATAAACCAATTCATTCTTGGCAGTTGTGTTTTAATATGTAGAAATTTACAATGCAAAATTATACGGTTTTTGGGTTTTATTTTTTGCATAGTTAATGAACTTGTCATTCCGTATATCGGACTGTGAAATTTTAAATATGCTGTAACAAATATGAATCAATTTTATTTAGTGATGATAAAAGAGATGATATGTTACTGAAGGCAAGTTATACCTGGAAAATGACACAAACAATAATTTTGTTCAATAGAATATATTCATCATTAATGTGTGGATTTCCTTATGGAATAAACTTGCCTGTGTGTTATCAAACCAGGGTAATCACTGCATTATTCCAATCTTTAAGGAGCATAGCTATGATAATCATTGATGGCTAACTTTAGTTTTCAAACTCATGTGTATCATTGATATAATCTATTAATAACTTGCACACTAACAAAGATGGCATTCACCCACCTTTTGTCAAAACGTGAGTGCAAATTCATTTGGCATGGATTTGTATTGGAAACAACTGTCAGAACACATACATGTGTTTGGGTTATGGCATTTAACGCCACTTTCGACAATATTTCAGCTATATCGTGGCGATCAGTGTCATTGGTGGAGGAAACCGTAGTACCCGGAGAAAACCACTGACCTGGCACTAGTCACTGACAAACTTTATCACATAATGTTGTAGTGAGCACACCTCGCCTAAGCGAGATTCGAACTCACAACGTAAGTGGTGATAGGCACTGATTGCATAGGAAGTTATAAATCCAACTACCATATGATCACGACCACGATGACCCCTACTTAGAATGGGAATAAAGTCAGCTTTTGAATTTCATAATTATAGATCAGTGCAAGTCATTGTATATATTGATGTCAACTGCTTCCCAAGTTTAATTGTTCATTGGATTCTTAATTTTGTGGATCAGTCTACCAATGAAAACTACGAAAATTGGTACCTCACAAATAAAAGTGATTTCACAGTATTTTACTATTTACCTCTGTTATTTGGATCCCTTGAGACTTCAGTAGACATCCCCATCAGTAGGTATCTGACAGTTAACCAATAAGCAGATTTAGACAATCTGTTCATAAGGTTACTCCATAGTTCATTATCTCTCACCAATAAAAGATTGTACTTCTCCCTTTTTTCAAGATCTGAAATAAGAAGGTTTATATTACATGTACAGTCAAACCTGCCCATGTGGTTACCTCTATTAAGCAGTCACATGTATTAAAAGGTCACCTTTTTCTGTCCTGTCATAGAAGATTTAATATAAATTTAACCTCTTTTAAGAGGTCACCTGTCCTATAAGGCCACTTTGTCTTTGTCCTAAAGGTGACCTGTTAAAACAGAATTGACTGTATATCTAAACAATAAGATCTTTTGTCTTCTCACACTTCAAAATTTTAAATTGTTTATGAAGACACCACCCAACTTAGAAATGTTAAAAAAATTATCAAAATTGACACTCCTTTACAACTAAAAACAATTTTCTGTATAATTCTAGGTTTTTGGTTTATGGTGTTTAATGCCACTTTCAACAATATTAGTTATATCTTGGCGGTTAATTTTATAAGTAAAGGAAACTGGAGTACCCAGAGAAAACCACTGATCTGTCGCAAGGCACTGACAAACTTTATCACATAATGTTGTATCGAGTACACCTTACCATGAAAGGAGTTCAAACTCACAACTTTAGCGGTAAAAGGCACTGATTGCACAGGTAGTTGTAAATCCAACTACCATACGATCATGACAGCCCCTATTTAATTATACATATTACCTTTGATAACAATAACCAGAGTTAACCAGGAGCCTGTAATCGCTCACCTGGTTTTCTATTAGATGTCTAAATTTCATAGATAAGGGCTACCCTAGGTGTTACATGATATCGCATCAAGTCGACAATTACTTCTTCCAGCAAATTTTCACTGCAGTCAAGCTTAACTTGAAACCAATAACTAATAGTCGAACACCTCTCGAATACTATCTGAAGCCCTTGTCACAATCAATTCAAAAAATACATTAATCCATCTGCCCAGATATTACCTGTAATTCTAAAAGTGGGCATTCAGAGAACACACTGTTAAACTTACGTAAGTCTTCAAACATCTATTGGGCTAAATTTATAGAGATTTTATAAAGTAGATTCAGACATCACCTGGTATATCCTTAAACAGTATAGTTGCCTCTGTCAAAAAGTTGAGTTTGTTTCCTGGATCTGCATCAGAACATGATGCAAACATGTCCAAGAATGACGTGTACGCCTCGGAAATCTTCTTCATCTGTTTTAATTCCTGACCTTTTCTCCAGTGACCCTAACAAAATATATCATTCTGAATTTAGTTTTCTAGATCTAAACATTGAAGTTCTAGGTTTAGGTTTATGGTGTTAAATGCCACTTTCAAAAATATTTGAGTTATATTGTGGCAGTCAGTTTTATTGGTGTAGGAAACCGGAGTACCCAGAGAAAACCATCAACCTGTTGCAAGTTACTGACAAACTTTATCACATAATGTTGTATTGAGTATACCTCACCATGAACAGGGTTCAAACTCACAACGTTAGTCTTGATAGGCACTGATTGCACAGGTAGTTGTAAATCCAACTACCATACGATCACGACCACCACAGCCCCCATTAAAGTTCTATCATTAACATAAAACCAGAAGCTGCAATAATTTTGTTCATCCCATGAGTGCATTGAACATAATCTAATATTCTGTATTTATCAACAAAATTTATGTAGTAAGGTAAAATTCACCATGGAATCCACTTCTTCCTCTCCAGTTAAATATAAATGGTATCTTGCCCTAGCGTTCAACTTGAATTAGGGGTCACCTACTATAAACGACAAGCTTAAAACCCCCCCGTTCCGGAATTACATGTTATTTTAACTGAATTAAGCGACCACCTCACTAACACAGACCTGTTTACCCCAATTGACACTAAAGAGTAGTATTTGCTCCAGCTCAGCGTAGTTTGGCAATGTTGAGATTAGTTTTCAGAAATTGAAAACAATGATTTCTGATTTACGAGCTGGTGCCATAATGGCATATATACGCTGGTGCCATAATGGCATATATACACACAGTATATACATACCAAATATCTACGTTACATGTATCTACTGAAGATGGGGGCCCGGGTTGCTCAATGAGTTAGATCATACTTTTTGCTATTTTTGAATCCGTGAACATCTGTTTGAAACACTTTGTAAAGGTATCTACTGTTGATAAAGGCAGGTTCAGGTTTACAATCAGTTGGCACATCATCGTTTCCGATTTCGTTACTGCTTTCCGTAGGTTAATCTCGCTGTTAGTCATGTTTGGACTGCTTATAAAGGTCTTCATAGAACGACAGTTCTACCTTACTTTTGCTAGGTCAATGTGGTTTTTCGTTCCAACATGACGACGAACATCACTTTTGCCTCCGTGAGCACATGCAATGTCAATGGCAGACGATGCAGTGAAAGAAAGTTTCCCCTTTCTTTGATGCACAAATAAAGTTCCATGTGTCTTGATAGCTGTCCTTAAACCGTTGGCACGATGGACCTTCATCATCATTGTTGCAATCCCGTTTGTCATCCCGCTTGGCCATTTTTTTTACCTTCAGATCACGGTCGCAAACAAGCTTTACATTGCTTGTCGGATACGTTATTTAAAGCGCTTAATGATGCAGATTACCGGGTTAATTCAATATTACGGATTTTGTGGTACAAATGAATTTTGAAAAAACGATGTTTGTTCAAGCGTAGAATAGTCAGGTTCAAACATAGGGCATAATTTACTGTAAAAAAGCGTAGTAAATACGACGAAAACGTAGTAGTAAACAGGTCTGCTAACACTGTCAGCAACTGCTCAAAGTTTATCACATCGTATTAGTTTATCAGTCTTTATCAGCAGCAGTAATACATGAATTATTGCAAACTGCAACTGAAAATCTGGATCAAAAGATCTTAAATAAGTGCTCAATTATTTGGTGTGGTCATTTTTACCTTTGTTCAAAAGGTGACAGTTGAGTACAAGTTTGACTATATATGTTGATTCATGGAAAATGGGCTGAATTATATCTATCACCTGTTGTCTGTAAATAAAATCTTAAACTGTCTGGGTTCGCTGTAAGGTGCACTGTAAAAACTTTTTAAAATAAACATTGTCGATGATTTACTGCAGGACACCAGTTTTCTCCAGGTATTTTGTTGTCATTCACCAATGTAATGACGGCCAGAATATACTTGAAATATTTTTGAATTGTGGCTGTTGATTTTTGATTTTATTTTTGGTGTTTTGACACCTTTCAGCAATATTTCAGCTACATCATGGCGACCAGTTTTACTAGTGGAAGAAGCCGGAGTACCCGGAGAGAACCACTGACCATGGGCAAGCAACTGGTAAACTTTATCACTTGCGGCTGTGAGTCGAGTGCACCCTTTTTTGTAATTTACAAAGCTGGGTGCGAACCCATGCCGTATTGGTGATAGGCTTGTATGAGTTGTTAGGTAATCCAACTACCTAACTCATTGAGCCACCCGGGCCCTGTGGCTGTTGAAGGTGGCATTATACACACAAATTTCAAATACAGTAAAATAAAACTTCTGAAGGCATAACCATTATACTATGAACAGTATTTCAAATTTATAAATCAAATATTGATATACAATGTAATTGGAAAAGAAAACTTTGAAAATGTTGTACAGCCATAAAAGCACTGTTCTTTTACTTTAATTTGTGGATAAGTATAAAATGTGATAGTCTCTCCTGTCCATTTATATCCTTATCCTTACTCACTAATTTGATGTTGTACGATATATACCTTGTACCATGTACTATCACTTATGACCGATTCCTCTGCATCTTTTAAAGCTTCCCTGTGTAAACCCATCAGACTGTATACATGTGATCTGTTGCTAAGCAACATAGCTGCTTCCCTTTTCATGGCAGAGTTATCTCCACAAATTTCCAATCCTTTATTATACATCTGTATGGCCTGTCCATTATTATTCTGCTTCAATGCATTGTTACCTTCGTTTTTAAGAATCACAACCTTCTTCCGAATATCTTCATCTATAAAATAAAATATATAGGGTAACTTCCCACATTTCTATAATTTAAATATTAAACAAGAACAAACATAGATGTAAATGAACTTGAGAGCCTACCCAGTTTTACACTAACATAAACTAAGGTAGAGGAACAGCCCTTCCATTGCTGTTCTACATTTCAGTAACAGTGGAGTTTTCAATAGTGAGTATAATTCATACTCTAAATTGATTGTGAAACAGCTCCTAGTCTGCAGTAGAATGGTACTTTACATATTTATCTGTTTTGCAGACTATTTCAGTATTTGGCAACATCTACAAGACAAGTAGTTTATTTTTATTTCATACTTGAAGAATTTTGCATTGATATTCAGTTATCCGAGTCATATTATCATTAAGACAAACTGTAAAGTGTTCTCTGCATATATATCATAAAGAGTGTGCAAGTGATTGTCGTTTAACCCCAAGTGAGCAATAAATCAGATACACCATGGCGAGAACAAGTCAATGAGATTATGTCCGATTTGTATTAAACCAACACGCTTAGTTGCATTTTTTTGTTAGCTCACTGAAACAACAGGTCGCTGGTGCCAACTAATCTTTGCTCGTACTTCTTAATGCTGTGTGCTTAGCGGAGAAGTAGTAAATACCTATTTTACCGTCTTTGGTTTGACCCAATCAGGGCTTGAACCCATGACCTACCACACTCAAGGAAAGCATGCTAATCATTTCATCGTCAATGCAGTCTCTATATTTAATAAAGAAATCTCTGGACAATTTTACAAGAAAAGCATCTAAAAGTTGCAAATTTGTGGCATAGATACAGAATACTTTTATTCATATGCTGCTTGAAAGAGACAAACATTCGGCTGACTATAAGGATAGTATTGTAATGTTACTCCACACATGATAAAAACATGATACTATGCCTTCCAAAAGCCTGTAATAACCAAACAATTAGTCTAAAGAATTTCAACTTTAAGTAATACATGGAAACCAAACTTGAAAGATCACCCTTTCTGTATACATACAGTTCTCAAAATAAAAATGTGAATATACAGGTTCGAATCAAATTCTTGAATTTATTTTTAATTAGTTCTAACTAAAAACAGAAAAATTTACTGGGCCAAACAAAGTTTTGCTGTTCTTGGGCAGAGGACTGGTGCTTATCGTAAGGACTGTACATAATGTAAATTATGAAGAATTGTGACATTTTTAAGTGGTTTCACAAAAATACTATCTTTGAAGTTGGGTACAATGTCTATGGATCATTCCAGCCAAGTTTTTATTTTTTATTGGTCTAGTTGTTTCAGAAGATAGACTTTTTTTTTTACAAATGACAGATGACCAGTCTTAAAAACTGGGATCAACTGGAGTATACGGAAGAAGTAGTTCCTAAGTGCACATATATAATGAGTAATTCGGTCTAGCTTGCCCAGATTAGCAACACTATATCAAATAATACATATATAGACATATAGACATAGACACATTGACATATAGACATATTGACAAATTGACATATCGACACATTGACAAATTTACCCATCAACACATTGACACATTGATGAACAGTAAAAATGTATGAACCAACATATTCCAGGCAGATTAAAATAGTCAATAGCATGAATGGAATTGGTTTTAAATGTGTTAGGGTTAGGGTTAGGGTTAGGGTTAGGTTTAGGTTTAGAGTTAGGGTTAGGGTTAGGGTTAAGGTTAGATTTAGGGTTAGGGTTAAGGTTAGGGTTGGGGTTAGGGTTAGAGTTAGGTTTAGGGTTAGGGTTTGGGTTAGGCTTAGGGTGTCGATGCATCGATGTGTCAATGTGTCTATATGTCAGTGAGTCTATATGTCAGTGAGTCTATATGTCAGTGAGTCTATATGTCAATGAGTCTATATGTCATTGTGTTGATATGTCTATGTGTCGATTTGTCAATGTGTCTATGTGTCAATATGTCTATGTGTCGATTTGTCAATGTGTCTATATGTCTATGTGTCAATATGTCTATGTGTCAATTTGTCAATGTGTCTATACATGTATGTCAATGTGTCTATAATTCAAGTAAATGAACAGGTACTGTGTATAAACAGGTACTGTAGAATGTTAAAATATTGGTTTAAAATTTTAAAAACAGAAAATTGTATACTTAAAAATTGTTATGAAGATATGTTATAATTTTATTAGATAGTCGTAGGAATCTTCTTTGTGTGATTACATACGGTATAGAACTACTTCTTCCATATACTCCAGTTGAGCCAAAAACTGAGTCCAGTCAAACCTGCCCATGCAGTCACCTCTATTAAGCAGTCACCTGTATTAAAGGTCATCTTTTTCTTGTCCTGTCATAGGAAATTTCATATGAATTGAACCTCTTTTAAGAGGTCACCTGTCTTATAAGGCCACTTTTTCATTGTCCCAAAGGTGACCTCTTAATATCTTAATACAGGTTTGACAGTACTTTATAATCATAACACATGTGTACCTGCATTGGATTTGGCTCTCTGTAGAATAAGAAAACCTTGGTCCGTTGACTTTAAGTAGTCAATAGGTATCTTATTTGACATGTCCTTCAGAAATGGTGTACATCCACTGTTCACTAGAAGTCTGAGAATCGTTTCTCCCAATGTTCCATTGGATTTCCCGGACTTGACAACCACATGGATGGCAGTATCTCCATTTATATCAATTATGTCTTTCTTCTCAGTACTATCAATGTATGCTGACAGCAGGAATTTCAGAAGATCTATGCTCCCTTAAAATCATGAAATAAAGATTTTTTTTTAAGACTATCACAATTGCAATAGGTATTATTGGTACTCAGTAGTACAAATAAGCTGCATATTTGTGTATTTACTCAATAAATATATAACAAAAACCAAATTGAAATAGATACAAAACATACCATTTATACAAAAAAAATTACTTGTAAGCAATAAGACAGGTTACTTATTAAGTTTTGTGAGTAACCAAATCTTTTTTTCTTCAAAGCATATATGACCATTTTCATCTGTCTTCAAAGACCATTTTTGATTGGTCGAACGGGTGGTTCCTCAGGATGTGTCCTGTTGTATATAAATTAAAAAACTTGTTATCAATCAAAAGACCATTTGACCAGCCATAGTGAATAGTCTATACAGAAGAAATCAGATGTGTTTGTACTTTTTTTAAACAAATTGCTGAAAATACCATGGAGATCTGATAGTACATGGTACAGTGAACCTGTCTAATCCAACACACCAAGGGACCAGTGAAATGTGTTGGCATGTACAGAATGTTGGTATACTCAAGTTTTATTTTAGAAATAATTTGGGACAATCAATTTTTGTCAGATGTCACAGGATGTCGGCAAACCCAGGTGTCGGATTGCACAAGTTCCACATTAACGCAATTTATTACCGTAATAAAGTAATTAGCTCTTACCTGTCTCTAGAGCCAATTGTACTCCAATATGTATAGCAGTCTTCCCCAAGGTGAACTCCATTTGTCGAAATGAGGCCCCTTTCTTTAGTAAAGCAATAGCTAAATGCATGCCCCAATTAATCTGTTGATGTAACGAGATCTCTCCGAGGAGGTTACCCACAGAGACAAAAGAAAAATCCAGATCAAAAAAAGTTGCAGCAAGTTCCACGTTATCCCCTGAGTATTCCCCAGTCACTAAGTAACTAACACCTTCCCAGACTTTGTTACTGATTAACCTCTGGATTATTTTAGCTTTCGTTGATTTTTCTATAATAGGCACTTTTAGGGGTGGAGCACTTGTAGAACATCCTGAAAAGAAAATTTATTCATATATGCCCAATGTTATAATTTTTACCTAATGTTTTCCGTAATTATCATCCAAAAAAGTTGAAAAATATTATGATTTAATAAAGGGTTAAGCCGTGATCGCATGGTAGTTGGATTTACAACTACATTTGCAATCAGTGCCTATCACCACTGATCTTGTGAGTTCGAATATCGATCAGGGTGAGGCGACTTGCGACAGGAAAGTGGTTTTCTCCGGGTCCTCAGCAAAAAAAAAATGACTGCCACGATATAACTGAAATATTGTTGAAAGTGGCATTAAGCACCATCAGTCTTCTTGCAATCAAGTTTGGGTTAGACTACATCTTCTGAAAAGACTTTTAAACACTATTTTTGTTGAGGTGAAGACCATCTTGGATTGCGCACTAGAATCAAAACAGGATTATGATTGGATGATCATCCATTGATGATCATTGCTGAGTTTAATTTAATCTGTCCTGTGGTTTCAACTGAAAACATTTTTTTCTAAAAAATTTAGCCAATCAGAAATAAGAATTGCCACTGACAGCCATGTTTTTGTTTGGTCAGATAAATGTAAACTTATGACAAAAACTTGTATAGTCTTTAACCAGGTTATCTAAAGAAAGCTTTCTAAGACTGAAAATTTGTTAAAACAAGATGTTGCACGCTACGGCGTGCTAAGAATACCCCCACTCATTCATTTGTAAGTCGCTCGGTAAACAGGAAGTAGATGTGCGGTAAACCTGGAAAGGGGAGACATGGTACAAGTCACCATACCAAAGCCATATATCAAATATAAAGTCATTTCTTCCAGTAGAAGCTGAGATAACTGTTACGAAAGTTTTCATTACGGCAAACATGAAAAATTCTAAGTCGCACTGTAAACAGGAAGTAGATGTGCGGTAAACCTGGAAAGGGGAGACACGATACAAGTCACCATGCCAAAGCCATATATCAAATATAAAATCATTTCTTCCAGTAGAAGCAGAGATATCTGTTACGAAAGTGTGAACGGACGGACAAGGTGATTGCAATATATGAGTGGGGGTATAATGAAAAAACAAAAAGCTTAATCACAAGAAAGTCTAGAAAATAACCCTTTTGTAAGACAAGATATAATTATAATCTAACGATTATGAAGTCTCCCAAACCGGCCACTGACAATAGTTTAAATGAACACTTTGCATTGTGACAAATTCTGAGCTTGATTTTTTGCGGTATTGTGGTGGCCATTTTGAAAATGGAGACCGATAGAAATTTTGCAATGTCGGGAATCAATTCCGGACATCATAATCTACCAATATATGAAATTTCGTTGAAATCGAACAATACTGAATTTGTGCGGTATTGTGGCAACCATTTTGAAAATGGCGATCGGTAGAAATTTTTCGATGTCAGGAATCAATTCGGGACATCATAATCTACCCACATATGAAATGGCGTTGAAATCGGACAATGTTGAATTTGTGTGGTATTGTGGCAGCCATTTTGAAAATGGCGACCGGTAGAAATTTTTCAATGTCAGGAATCAATTCGGGACATCATTATCTACCCACATATCAAATTTTGATGATATCGGGCAATGTTGAATTTTTACCGCCCATTTTTTATACCATGTTTTGAATATCGATCAGGGCGAGGCGACTTGCGACAGGAAAGTGGTTTTCTCCGGGTCCTCAACAACAAAAAAATGACTGCCACGATATAATTGAAATATTATTGAAAGTGGCATTAAGCACCATCAGTCTTCTTGCAATCAAGTTTGGGTTAGACTACATCTTCTGAAAAGACTTTTAAACACTATTTTTGTTGAGGTGAAGACCATCTTGGATTGCGCACTAGAATCAAAACAGGATTATGATTGGATGATCATCCATTGATGATCATTGCTGAGTTTAATTTAATCTGTCCTGTGGTTTCAACTGAAAACATTTTTTTCTAAAAAATTTAGCCAATCAGAAATAAGAATTGCCACTGACAGCCATGTTTTTGTTTGGTCAGATAAATGTAAACTGATGACAAAAGCTTGTATAGTCTTTAACCAGGTTATCTAAAGAAAGCTTTCTAAGACTGAAAATTTGTTAAAACAAGATGTTGCACGCTACGGCGTGCTAAGAATACCCCCACTCATTCATTTGTAAGTCACTCGGTAAACAGGAAGTAGATGTGCGGTAAACCTGGAAAGGGGAGACATGGTACAAGTCACCATACCAAAGCCATATATCAAATATAAAGTCATTTCTTCCAGTAGAAGCTGAGATAACTGTTACGAAAGTTTTCATTACGGCAAACATGAAAAATTCTAAGTCGCACTGTAAACAGGAAGTAGATGTGCGGTAAACCTGGAAAGGGGAGACACGATACAAGTCACCATGCCAAAGCCATATATCAAATATAAAATCATTTCTTCCAGTAGAAGCAGAGATATCTGTTACGAAAGTGTGAACGGACGGACAAGGTGATTGCAATATATGAGTGGGGGTATAATGAAAAAACAAAAAGCTTAATCACAAGAAAGTCTAGAAAATAACCCTTTTGTAAGACAAGATATGATTATAATCTAACGATTATGAAGTCTCCCAAACCGGCCACTGACAATAGTTTAAATGAACACTTTGCATTGTGACAAATTCTGAGCTTGATTTTTTGCGGTATTGTGGTGGCCATTTTGAAAATGGAGTCCGATAGAAATTTTGCAATGTCGGGAATCAATTCCGGACATCATAATCTACCAATATATGAAATTTCATTGAAATCGAACAATACTGAATTTGTGCGGTATTGTGGCAACCATTTTGAAAATGGCGATCGGTAGAAATTTTTCGATGTCAGGAATCAATTCGGGACATCATAATCTACCCACATATGAAATGGCGTTGAAATCGGACAATGTTGAATTTGTGTGGTATTGTGGCAGCCATTTTGAAAATGGCGACCGGTAGAAATTTTTCAATGTCAGGAATCAATTCGGGACATCATTATCTACCCACATATCAAATTTTGATGATATCGGGCAATGTTGAATTTTTACCGCCCATTTTTTATACCGTGTTTTGGCAGCAATTTTGAAAATGGCAGACATCTCGAAATGGTGACCTATCACTATGTCAAATTTTATGTCTCTATCATTATTCATTTAGAAGTTATCAACATTAATGTACGAAATTTCAACTTTCCCATAGGATTCCTCACCCCCTTTGAACCCCTCAAAATATGACTTTGACCCCCTTTACCACACAGCTGAAAACTTTAGGACCAACTAGAAACATATATCTATAACTCCACAAAGTTTCATGAAATTCTGTTCAGTAGTTCCTGAGATCTGCCGTGGACAAGTTCATGGTCCACGGAAAGAAAGGAGAAAGAGAAAGAGAAGAATAATAATAATAATAATAATAAGAAACGGAGCAAAAACAATAAGTCTCCCAAACTTTGTTTGGGAGACTTAATAACAACAAGATATGATTATAATCTAACGATTATGGAGTCTCCCAAACCGGCCACTGACCACAGGTTTAAAAAATAAATCAAAAACTACCTTTGAAATCGAACAATGTTGAATTTTTGCGGTATTGTGGCAGCCATTTTGAAAATGGAGACCGGTAGAAATTTTTTGATGTCGGGAATCAATTCAGGACGTTGAAATCGAACAATGTTGAATTAGTGCGGTATTGTGGTGGCCATTTTGAAAATGGCAACCGGTAGAAATTTTTCAATGTCAGGAACCAATTCGGGACATCATAACCTACCCACATTTGAAATGGCGTTGAAATCGGACAATGTTGAATATTTGCGGTATTGTGGCAGCCATTTTGAAAATGGCGATCAGTAGAAATTTTTCAATGTCGGGAATCAATTCGGGACATCATTATCTACCCACATATCAAATTTTGATGATATTTGACAATGTTGAATTTTTGCGGTATTGTGGTGGCCATTTTGAAAATGGCGACCGATAGAAATTTTTCAATGTCGGGAATCAATTCGGGACATCATTATCTACCCACATATAAAATTTTGATGATATCGGACAATGTTGAATTTTTACCCCCCATTTTTTATGCCGTGTTTTGGCAGCCATTAATTTTGAAAACGCAGAATTGCTCCTCTAATGGTGACCTATCACTATGTCAAATTTTATGTCTCTATCATAATCCATTTAGAAGTTATCAACATTAATGTACGAAATTTCAACTTTCCCATATAGGATTCTATAGTAACCCCCACCCCCTTTGAACCCCTCAAAATATGACTTTGACCCCCTTTACCACTAAGCTGAAAACTTTAGGACCAACTAGAAACATATATCTATAACTCCACCAAGTTTCATGAAATTCTGTCCAGTAGTTCCTAAGATCTGCCGTGGACAAGTTCATGGTCCACGGAAAGAAAGAAAGAGAATAATAATAATAATAAGAAACGGAGCAAAAACAATAAGTCTCCAAAAGTTGTTTGGGAGACTTAATAATAATAAGAAACGGAGCAAAAACAATAAGTCTCCAAACGTTGTTTGGGAGACTTAATAAGCTTGTTCACAGGTTATAGCTGATGCCTTTTATCTCTCAAAAACTTAGAAGAAAATAAAATTGGCTATGATCAAATGTTAGTTGAATTTGCATCTTCCCATCAAATCAGTGCCCATCACCACTGTGCCCATGTTGTTGGATTTTTATCAATCTTTGTAATCAGTACATATCAACACTGAAGTTGTGAAATTGATAACAGCCTACAGGAGGTGTGATAATGTTAGTCAGTGACTTGCAACAGGTCGATGGTTTCTGTGCAAACCCCAGCAATAAAATTGACCAGTACGATATAAATAAAATATTGTTGAATGAGGAGTTATAAATCCCCATATCCTTGAAATACATGTTTCTTCTGTTTTCAAGACTTGCAATTGATATTTTAATTCAACACTTTATCAAACATAGCCACGACTTTATATAGTGAAGGAGCAATCGTGGTTGAGATCGTATTGTAGTTGAATTTACAACTACATGTACCTGTGCAATCAGTGCCTATCACTACTAAAGTTGTAAGTTCTAATCCCGGCCATCAGGCAAGGTGTACTTAATACAACATCATGTGTTAAAGTTTGTCAGTGACTTATGGCATTTTAAGATTTCCACTATAAAAATGTGATGTTCTACATTACATGTTTAAGCTCTGAAATGAATATCATGGCCGTATATTTTTATTCAAGTCTAAAAATTTGTTCAATAACACATTTGCTTATGAAATTCTATGAAAATCTGACACTCTACTTTATATTTCAAATCCAACCTCTTTAAATTTTGACAATCAAATTATTCTATACACAACCATAAGTTATTAAACTTTGTAATGTGATGCGACACTATTCATAAGATTATTTCAGCTGTACTTTGGGAAATAAAATTCCATATACCTAATAACATCAATACGATAAAAATGCCCATTAGCAGAAGTAAAGAGTACCCCTCAACTGCAGTCTAGGGACAATTTTTCACTCTCATTTTAGGGCATGAGTTATGCTCATTTTTGAAGATACTGTGACTGTGAAATATAGAACAGCAATAAAAATGCTATTCCTTTACTTTAATGTGCATCTAAGTGTAATGTTGGATAGTCTCTCCTGTTCATTTACATCTGTATCCTTTCTTACTGATTGTCCAACATTAAAAATAATTTTACCTCTAATTTGGCAGAGCAGTGTTACCATCTCAGTGTATAAAGTTATTTGATCGTCCAACGGAGCAGAATAAGTAACACAAGCTTCTAATCCATCCCGTAATATGCCAACAGCCTCATTTAATTGCCGCGTCTCCTTGATAGCTTGGGAAGCTCTCCAAAAACCCTAAAATTACAATATACAGCTAAACCTGTCTAAACAGAATCATGAATAAAACACAATCCAGTATAAACTGATTTTTAAAATTTAAAAAGTCTCATTGCATGCCAACCATTACACCCATCGATGCGGTTGCATCAAATTGACGTTAAACATAATCCACAAAAGATGATAATTTCAGTTGTTCTGTATTAACTATGATTGGTTATATAAGTGAATGAGCGATTGTTGTTTATCAGCAAATGAATTTTTTTTCAGCCATTTATGGGAAGAACAAGTTACATTCAATGAAATGATGATGTCCGCTTTGTACTAGACCAACCACTTAATTGGAGGCTTATAGTGCTAGCTCAATAAAACAACAGTCTGCGGGTAGACATGTCGCTCCACTCCAGGGCACGAAATTAACGCTGGTCCCCTAGCCCGAGGCTAGTAAAATCAGCGTCTGGCTAGAAGAATTCTCTTAGAAGCTAGTTAAAACTTCCAATTGTCAATTATTGTTTCCACTTCATTAATTTTAATGACATAATTGAAAATCATAATTAGTTGTTCATATTACTGTGTTTGTTTACGCTGTACACAATTTACCTGTGGGGAATTCCCTCGATAGCAATTAGATCCTAAAGGGTGGTATACGAATTGATCAAATTACTCGATAATCCGGGTAGCTCAGTGAGTGTTCTTAACAACATATTCTAAGGTTCAAGAAATGTGGTGACACATTACCGGCGTAGAGCAACCAGCGAAAAAAAATTAAATTAGATAATAATGAAAAATTGGAGCGAAAAAGGACATATGATCAGGTCAAAAGAAAAAGAAAAACAAGCTGGCAGAAAAACCACAACTGGTTAGTTCACAACAATGAAATAGACCGAATGACATGTTCAGTTTGCATACAATATGTTTCTTCCGTCAGGATGATGGTGACGCCGGTGATGATGATGTTTCAAGTGATGACAATACTGACATTGTTTCTTCATTATAATTTTTAGTAATTGTCCCCATTATGGTCGGGCTAATAGAATATCTGGGGGCTAGTTGATTTTTATATCTACTAGTCCTGCTGGCTAGTTGCAATTTTTGCTTAAATTCTACCCCTGCTCCACTCGGACACATTATCCCAATTCCCAGCCAACCAATCTTTCCTCCTACTCCTTAAAGCTGTGTGCTTAACAGAGAGGCAGCAACTACCAATTTTATAGTATATGTTTTGACCTGATCAAACCTCGAATCCACAATCTACAGCACTAGAGGAGAAAACACTAACCATTACACCACTGATGCAGCTTAGTTAAAAACAGATGTACATTATAGGAAGTCTGAATCATTTTACATTTTACTCAGTAATTTAAACAGTACAGAAATCCAAATAACATTTTAGCATGACAACAATCTCAGTAAGAAATGAGAGATTTGTTTTACGATTTTCAGTTTACCTTGATCCAGTATGGGAATTCTCGAATACTATTACAGGCATCATCAAAAGCCTCGTTACATTTTCTCATTTTAAGAAGTACCATTGATCTGTTACACAGTATTTTTGGTATTTCGTCATAGGTCACTTTACTAGTACAAGCAACATTTAATGCTTGGCTATATCCATACAAAGCTTCTGGATAATTCTGATTTTGTAAATGTATTTCTGCTGAAGACTTAAGTTCATGCACTATCCTACTAGCTTGAACTGAAATGGATAAAAAAGCAAATATTTTTTTAAATGATTAATCGTTAAAATTGAAATAGTTTTTAATACATGCAATACAATGTACATAAAAACAATTATTGGTATTTTGGAAAACACTTGCCTTAACCCATCATATAACTATGAGTGGAGGTTTAGGCCAATGAAACTAGTTAACTCTGCCACTTTTTATTGAAGTGACTG
Organism: Bathymodiolus brooksi; assembly: GCA_963680875.1. NCBI lineage: Eukaryota > Metazoa > Mollusca > Bivalvia > Mytilida > Modiolidae > Bathymodiolus > Bathymodiolus brooksi. The sequence continues at coordinate 66,139,536 of OY804575.1, forward strand.
TATCACGCCAGGAGAGTGATCGGTCATGTATACATTGTATGTTCATTAGAGGTATCGATTTTAACAGTTTTTGCAATTTTACGACTAAATTTTGGAACTGTTCTGACGGTGTGCTATTTTTTCTTTTTCTTTGGCCGCATGGGAGATCTGAGGAATCCCCATTACATGTAAGATGTGAGTTATGTTATTTTATGAATAATGATATAATAAATACGGTTATGACATTTTTCAGACAATCAAATTGCTCGTAGCATGCAAAGCAGTTTAGTAACATTTTAATATACCTGTAATCACCATTTGCATTGGCTGGTACATATAGGGTCACTCACATGTGACCATAATGGGGTTTCATATGATCTCCTATGCTGCGACATATCAGTGAAGGGAAGTAAGTGAGATATATGACTTTAATCAGATTGGGGCATATGACTCCAGAACGGTAAAAGTAGTAAGGTCAAAAATCAAACTTTGCTGACGGAAACTCCCAGTTATTAAGAGAAACCAAATCAGGGACTTAGGAACAGATGTTTAGAAGGACCCAAAGACGTATGGAAGGACATACAGACAGACAAGTGTAAAAGTAAACTTACTACAATGTACCGCCGACGCCTGGTGACGGTGGTATAAAAACTCATATTAATTGGCATCCAATTCATTAATAATAATGAATCAACATACAAATGTAACACAGCATTTTTATTCAAATCAATAAAACTACACATTCCTTATACACATGTAGCTATCAAATTGAATATGTTCATACATGTGAACCTTCAGACGGGAGCATTTTTCTCCCGATTTTGAGTGTCCCTTCCGTCCCTCCCGTCAACTTTCAAAATATTCCGCCTGTGAAAAAAATCAAGTACAATAAAATCTTGACCTATATTTTGTGATCAATATTTCTGGAAATTCCCCATTTGGAACTCCTGCGCTGACGAAAAACGTCGTTTTTGGAGGAGTCCGAGTTGTTCATTTATTTTTAGTCTTATGTGTATTTTCTTTTATTTCATATGTGCTTCTCGTTGTATTTGTCTCCGTTTTCATTGCTTTGTCTTTGTCCCTTGACTCATGAGTTTTGGATTTCGCTTTAACCGTGGTTACCCTTGATTTTACTTTCACTTAGTAACTACATAAGCGCCTACTGTAGATTTTGGAATTCATTTTTCACTTTGATGGTTCATTATATAGCATTGATATTTGTGTAAACATTTGACATGTTTCGTGTCCCTGATTCATTGAAAATGATTTCCTCTATTTTTGTTTATATATGTGAAATTAAAGGGGTGTTCTTTGCAATGACCAATAACAGTTCAGTTTTGCTTTATTTATTTCGAGCACAAATTACTAGTAATTTATTGGGCATAATCTATGGAAAAAAACAAGAACCTACACCCCGTAAGGAACACAAAGTTAACACCCCATACTCCACATCTCATTTTCGAGACTGACGCTTTGTTCATGGTATCTTCTCTGGCATAGCTTGTAGAATTTGGTTTGTCTTATAATTTTGAAAGTTTAGGATCAGTAATTTTCTGAAGATAAGTTTTTGTTGCAAGTAATCGGCCCAAAAGGAGTGATGTTGTTAATTTTTGCACCCAATATTAGAGTTGGGCGCGAGTGTTTGCTAAACCTACACTGTATATATCTACTTTAATCAAAGCTTCATAAACCATGATAATGTCTTGATTCCGTGTACTAATAATTTTGATCAGACTCGGTCCCTTTATTACTACAAATGCAAATGAACTTACCATGTTCGCAAATCAACCGCTTCGAAAAGGACACCCCACGCTTCACATAGCAATCACCACGAATGCTCCGTTGGACGCAGTGGAGTTGCTATGGCTTGTTTGGGACCAAAGCCGATCAAAGTATTATTTAAGGACTAAGTTCCAGGATGGAATTGATAAACCATAAACATGCCGAAACGTATGCTATCACCCAACGCACCAGCAGCAAAGTGACTTTTTAATTTTAGTGCTCTATGACTTTATTGTTCAGAACATTCTGTCTTCATTGTTATTGCTTTGTTATAACCTTATGATTATGAATGATTATGAATAAATTATAAATACAGTTTTTATCCTTCATTCATCATATGAAACACTACTAATAAGACAGAAATGTAAACAATATATATTGAAATGGGATGCAGTTGGTTCAATACTGAAACAAACAAATGGAAAACATCAATAAACAATAAAAACATGCATCAAATATGTCGATAAAAATTCTCCAGTTATGAGACCACATCTCCAGCCAAAAATTTGCAAATCTCCAGTTGTAGCATAGCAACTCTATCACATGTATGAATGTTGATTCATGGAAAAAAAATTTAGCGGCGTCATGGTCGTGATCGTATGGTAGTTGGATTTATAACTATCTATGCAATCAGTGCCTATCACCACTAACGCTGTGAGTTTGAATCCCACTCAGGCGAAGTGTCAGTGGCTTGCAGCAGGTCGATGATTTTCTCCGTGTACTCCGGTTACCTCCACCAATAAATCTGACTGCCACAATGTACCTGAAATAATGTTGACAGTGGCGTTAAACACCATAACCCTAACCACCTAACCCTGAAAACATGTTACTCAGTACATGCAACAAGCAAAGTATTATACTTACCATCAGCTTCCATTTGATGATAATTTGGATGACCTGGAAAACCAGGAGATCCTGGAAAAAAAGTCATGACTTTGTTTGTTCTATGCTTCTCTACATTCCATTAACTTTACTCTGCTGAAAAAAAAATATAAAAAATATACATATATATATATATATATATATTTCAAAATAAATCTGTTCAATCATTATATATTTATAACTAACAGTTCACCTGAGTCTGTATTGTCCACCATTTCATAAACTGCTTGGGTTAAAATTAAACAATAGTTGGAAGGTGTGAGCTTCCAGTAGCAGATGCACACTTACAATACTTATCAGTATAGTACAGACATGAAAGAGGACACCCTTCAAATCAATAGGAACAAAGCTTCATTTTGTTCTTTTTCAGTACATTTGGCAGTTGTTTTGGACAGTGAGGTACATGTATAATAATACTATTTAAAGTTTGACAATGGAGTGTTCCTGATGTTGTGGGCGTTTATATTGTCGACAGCTGAAATAGATGCTTAAAAATAAAAAAGTAGCTAAATAAGTACACAGTTGTTCAGAAACATTGCTAGTTACGAAATAATGCCCGTCGACAGATCCCAAATCAGAGACATTACAAAAACAGTCAAACTTCCCAAAATGGTATTTCATTCCTGTTCATTTCGCTCACTGTGTTCGTGAATCTTCATTGGTTTTTTTTTATTATTAACTATCTTCAAGATTTATATTGATAAATTTCTTGTGCATGTAGCACAGTCTTCATCATCTGCACATGTTTTCCCACCATACTGCCAAATATTTGTTTTTGCATACAATGGATTACTTCCCTTTTTTTACAGAGTGAAAACGACAAGCTAAACCAATCATAATTTTGTAGCAATTTATAGACAACAGATTTGAACTATCTTCAGGATATATATTGATAAAATTACAGACTACAATATATGTGATGTGATATTTATTAACTACCTGTGACGTGGGACATTCCCAGATATCAACAATAACGTATCACTTTTCTAATTACCGTTATATTTCGCTTCCTTTACAATATTACCTGAAGTGTGCTGGTCCTGTCAGAAAAAATAATAGATATGAAAGTAAAAGTTTGTTTCTTGGACTTGTTTTTATCAGGAGAGATATTGAAATTTGGCCTCGATCAGGGGATGTCATAGAATGATAGATTGACTTCTAAGAAATCTACTTTCACTTTCGATGTGTTTACAATGAAGACACGGTAATGTAATAATTTCAACATTTTTCGCTAAATATCGTGGTAATGTGTCATATAAAATTATTGTCAACTAGCAACTAAACACATCTTGCCGTTGAGGAGTAATTATTATAGGTCTACAGAGTCAACTGACCCACAATGGCACAAATTGCACAATTGCAGACGACGTGTTGTGCATTTGACGAGTGATTTGTGACTTTGTATGTTTGTTTCTTCCTATTCAATGCAATAACAGAATCCTAAAATTGCACTTATAGCAACACACCTGTCTGATTTTCAAAATATTTGTCATTTCTTGTGCATGTAGCACAGTCTTCATCATCTGCACATGTTTTCCCGCCATACTGCCAAATATTTGTTTTTGCGTACAATGGATTACTTCCCTTGTTATACAGAGTGAAAACTACAAGCTAAACCAATCATAATTTTGTAGCAATTTATAGACAACAGATGTAATTTTAATTCTTGTTATGGACATATTAGAAGTAAAAAAAGTAGCTAAATAAGTACACAGAGTTGTTCAGAAACATTGCTATTTATGAAATAACACCTGTTCAGGCTGTTGACAGATCTCAAATCAGCAACATTACAAAAACAGTCAAACTTCCCAAAATGGTGTTTCATCACAGGCACTTGTTTCATTCAAAAAATATATGCCTCCTCCTCTTCCTTACTTCAAGGTAAACATCTGCCCTTTTCCCCTTCCCTACTTTACGTCAATATTTTTCGCTTATTTGTGATCCTTTTGCTGACCCAATTATATCGCTACACTCCCGATATTTCTCTTTTCGACTGCCACATTTAAATATACCTACCGGGCCCCCCTCAGACGAATTGGACAAGAATATTCAGCGAACGTCGCATGGTCTACTTTTAAGTCATTGAAACGGATACAGCCACTTCCGGTTTCTGCTGTGTTTTTCATATGCATTCAGAATTCTCTAGAACGGCCATGTGTAACAATGCCTTCATGATCATCTCCTCTCAAATGTAAAGTAAGCCTTTAAAATACAGATAATTGTTCCAATGCAGATTATAAAAATATGTTCAACTCCAAATTACTGACATTTGATTTTTAAAGCACCTTTTTTTTTATTTTCAAAATCAATTTAGACCGGACTGGAAGTGACTGTATCCGTTTCAATGACTGATAAATAGACCATGCTACGTTCGCTGAACATTCTTGTCCAATTCGTCTGAGGGGGTCCCGGTAGGTCAGGCAGTCGAAAAGAGAAATATCTTGGAAGTGTAACGATATAATTGGGTCAGCGAAAGGATCACAAATAAGCGATAAATATTGAGGCGAAGTGGGGAAGGGGAAAAGGGCAGATGTTTACCTTGAAGTAAGGAAGAGGAGGGGGGGCATATATTTTTTGAATGAAACATTAAGTGCCTGTGTGTTTCATTCCTTGTTCATTTCACTCACAACATTTGTGAATCTTCCCTTTTTTTTTCATTTTGAACTATCTTCAAGATATATATACTGATAAAATTACAGACTACAATATATGTGATGTGATATTTAACTACCTGTGGCTGTGACGTGGGACATTCCCAGGCATCAACAATAACATATCACTTTTCTAATTACCGTTATATTTCGCTTCCTTTACAATATTACCTGAAGTGTGCTGGTCCTGTCAGAAAAAATAATAGATATGAAAGTAAAAGTTCGTTTCTTGGACTTGTTTTTATCAGGAGAGATATTGAAATTTGGCCTCGATCAGGGGATGTCATAGTAGAATGGTAGATCGACTTCTAAGAAATCTACTTTCACTTTCGGCGTGTTTACAATGACGACACGCTAAAGTAAACATTTCAACATTTTTCGTTAAATATCGTGGTAATGTGACATATAAAATTATTGTCAACTAGCAACTAAACATATCTTGTAGTTCGGGAGTAATTATTCCAGGTCTACAGACAGTCACCTGACCCACTAAACGAGATTACTGACCCACAAATTGCACAATTGCAGACGAAGTGTCGTGACTCGTGCATCTGACGAGTGATTTGTGACTTAAATTTGTTTCTTCCTATTCAATGGAATATCAGAAACATAACGTTGCGCTTATAGTAACACACCTGTCTGAGTCTCAAAATGTTTCTCATTTCTTGTGCATGTAAGTCTTCATCATCTGTACGTGTGTTCCCGCCATACTGCCAAATATTTATTTTTGCGTACAGTGGATTACTTCCTTTTATACAGTGTGAAAACGACAAGCCAATTGCAATCATAACTTGTGTTGACACACACATGTAAGTTAGTTGCGGTTAACATAATATTTTATGATTATATGGACACGAACAAGTTAAATTAAGGAAAAGGAGATGAAATAATAAAGAAATTTTATTGAAAATAAATATGTAAACAGAAAGGTTTTTTTTAAAAAGGGGGGGGGGGGGAGTGATTCCGAGTTACGAGCGTCTGTGGTGTAGTACATCAAGTTCACAGAAATATATATCTTGAAAGTCTGTCAAGAAATAAATAAAGTTCTGAAATATAGAGTTATCACACCCCTTTTTCAGTGTAGAACAAATCTGATTAAGATTAACTGTCGGGTATTTGGGCCGCGATGTCTGGTGGGTCGTTTTCATAAGCAACATAGTTGCTCCTGTTTACAAGAAAGGTCCAGAAAATTATAGACCCATTTTCTTAACTTGTATTTGTTGTAAACTGTTAGAGCATATTGTAATAAGTAACATCATGTCACATGATGATAAACATAACATACTATACCTCGTCTCTCCAACATGGCCGCTTTCGCAAATTTAGATCGTGCGAAACACAAATTATAGAGTTCATCGACGACGTGACTCAAAATGTGCATGATGGTAAACAAACTGATGTCATCATCATGGATTTCTCGAAGGCGCTCGGTGAAGTCATCCATAACCTCTTAATACACAAACTTAAACATAATAACATTAGAGGCAAGATAAATAACTGGATAGAAAGGTTCCTGTTAGATCGTACTCGTACTCAGACGGTCATTATATTGAGGGTAAAAAATCTTCATACCTCTTTAAATATAGATTCTGAAGCGCCCCATGGATCACTCCTGGGAGCACGTCTGTATCTCTATTATACCAACTTTATGTATAGTCTTTGGTTTGATCCGACCGTGCGGGCTCGAACGTACTATGATCTACCGTAGTCAAGGCGAACACCCAACCAATGCGGTTTCCAATATTTGACGGAACCGTCAAACGTGTTTGACAAACTGTTTCGACTGTCAACATTCTGTTCGAACCTGGTCAACAGGTAAAGTTTTAAGGGAATTAGCAGGAAGCTTTGAACCTAAAGAATGATCGATGTTTCTAGTGTTTAGAGAGGATAAGGATGATCAAGTAAAACGATCAATGGTAATTGTTTGCTCTAAATAACGTAGCGCTTTCAATTTGACGCTAATGGCATATATATATATATATATATATTAAAAAAAACGGATTTGGCGAATCATGACAAATAATTCTAGTTCATATGACACGAAAGGTAAATGTACGTTTGACGCTTGACGGTAACGCAGTAAAGGACCCCACCCTGTAGCAATGAACCGAAATCGTACGTTACACAGCTATTAATATACTGGTTAACAAAAGAAACGATACAAAGATCTTTTTTAAATATATTTTTATGTTAAAACCAAAAACAATTGTTTATTATCATTTACGTCAATGTTTGCGTGAAACGCGTTTACAATCGTAACTACTCGGCCATTCTCGCTACCCTGCAAATAACCTTGTATGCATTAGGCGTATAAATCGCACTACTTTTCACATGTCAGCTACATGAAAGTTTGATAAAGTTATATTTTAAACAATTTTCTATATTTCAATTAAAGTTTTAATTAGTTTTGCATGATTAGATTTTACTTAGTATGTCTTCCATATTGGATTTTCGTGGACTATATTTGTGGGCGGCTTAACTTAACTTAACTTCCGGCAAACAATTTAAGAAGAATTTCTACTATGTACATTGTACGTACGAGGTTATTTGCAGGGTAGCGAGAATGGGCGAGTAGTTACGATTGACGCGTTTATCCTCACAAAACCAAACAATAACATCATGTTCTGTGACGGACAAAATCCGGAAAGTCAATTTTCAGTCCCATGATCGAGTTTGCGATGATCGAATTAGGCATTTAAATCGCCTGTGGTCATTAATTGTGCTGTCAACAAAAGTAAACAATTTGCCATTCTGAAAATTTGAATTTTCACAAGAACGTCGATGCTACGGCTTCGTCAGAATGACCGTGAGTGGGCGGTGGGTATGGTTTAGGCTGGAGTGACCTCCAGGCCGTTGCAGACCACTTTAATGTGTCTAGAATAACCATTTCAAGGCTAATGATTCGTCTTCGACAAACAGTTAGGGCGAATGACAGATCCCTGAACGGCAGGCCGTGTGTGACGTCACAACGTCAAGACAGATATTTACGCCTTATTCACCTCCGGAACTGTATGGTAACGGCTGAGGACACTGCCCGTAGAACACATGGTCTAGCAAACGTCCGAATTTCGGATCAGACTTTTCGCAGAAGACTACGTGAATATGGTCTCCGAGCTAGGCGTCCGGTGGTAGAACCAGTCCTTAAACAACGCCATATGACCGCGAGTCTAGACTGGGCTCGTGCACACCGTCGTTTGAAGGCTTCATACATGGCAACACACCCTTTTTGGTGATGAATCCCGATTTTCACTTCGTTTTAGCGATGGACGTTATCGCACAGGCGCTTGTGTAGAGTCAAAAATATGCTCGCTATGTACCTAAAATACCACAAGGCCGGACTCACTCCTACTACCCCTGTCACTTCAATCGCTATTTCCCCTGTCAAAATGTCGATAGGACGCAAATCGCTTACTAATTTGCGTAGTGAAATGATTTTTCTTCAAGGAAAACCCGTTTTTTATATCTTCCTACCATCTACACCCCCATACTGACAGATAATCCTCAGATTTTGTTGACAATGGACACCTAAGTGGCAGCAAAGCGAAAGTAGGTCGCGTTTGAAATATTTCCGCCTTTCGGTCGTTCTCGGGTTTTATCATATATAATTACTAAACACTAGAAACATGACAAGGCGCCAAAATATGACTGACAAAATGAATGAAAACTTCAGTGCTTCTTGGTATGCAAATAATACTAAAAATAAGGCATAGGAAATAATTGTATTTAAAAAACATTATAATTATACAGTAACAATACTGATATATAATTACGTTTCCCGAACTTTTCTTTCTGAACTTCTCAGGTATGTTTCGTAAGGCAATGATAAAACCCGAGAACGACCGAAAGGCGGAAATATGTCGCACGTGACCTACTTTCGCTTTGCTGCCACTTAGTTGTCCATTGTCAACAAAATCTGAGGATAATCTGTCAGTATGGGGGTGTAGATGGTAGAAAGATATAAAAAACGGGTTTTCCTTGAAGAAAAATCATTTCACTACGTAAATTAGTAAGCGATTTGCGTCCTATCGACATTTTGACAAGGGAAATAATGATTGAAGTGACAGGGGTAGTAGGAGTGAGTCCGGCCTTGTGGTATTTTAGGTACATAGCGAGCATATTTTTGACTCTACACAAGTGCCTGTGGTTATCGTGTGTACCGCAGGCGTGGGGAACGTTTTACGGACCAGTGTGTGTATGAGTCCGACCGTTTTGGAGGCGGAAGTGTTATGGTCTGGGCTGGAATTTGTCATGATGGTCGCACTGAACATTGAACATTGAATGCCGTAAAGTACAAAGACGATATTCTTGATCCTATCGTTCTGCCCTTCCTGCAACAGCGAAATTTTGATCACGTCTTTCAACATGACAATGCAAGATGTCACGTGGCTCGTGTTTGTCAAGACTTTCTGAACCAGAATCACATCCGTGTTCTTCCTTGACCGGCATTATCACCGGATCTGTCACCAATTGCACATTTATGGGATGAACTCGGTAGACTGTTCGCCACCGTCAACATCCACCGGAAACACTACTGGAGCTGCGTGACGCACTTGTGCACGAGTGGAACAACATCCCACAATCCTTTATCCAACGATTGATTGGTTCTGTGCGTCGGAGATGCGAAGCTGTCATTGCTGCAAGAGGTGGTCACACACGTTACTAAACTCCCAAAACCTCCATACTGTATGATAATTTCTGTCTGTCTATGAATTATTCTGATAATGATGTTGAGAAATGTTGTTGATATTACCTTATTTGTTATGCCCATATTAATCTAAATTATACGATTTTTGTCGATTTTGTTTTCTATGTAAAAAATATTGAGCATCAAACCCTTGTATTGTTTCTTTTGATGACTAGTATATCTTCTGTATCCCTTGGCGTATTCCGTTTTTTTTTTAAAGAATATAGACCCCCTGTTACTAAAAATAGTATCTAAAGATACAGTGAGTGAGTCAGTCAGTCAGTGAGTGAGTGAGTGAGTGAGTGAGTGTTGCTTAACGCCAATTCAACAATTTTTCAGCTATATCATGGCAAGAACAAGTTAATTTTCAATGAGATGATGATGAGGTCCGCTTTGTACTATAGACCAACACGCTGAGTTGGATTTTTATAGTGCTAGTTCACTGAAACAACAGGCCGCGGGTAGACATGTTGCTCCACTCTGACACATTATTCTGATTCCGAGCCAACCGGTTTTTGCTCTTTCTCCTTAATGCTGCGTGCTTAACGGAGAAGCAACTAATACCAATTGTATAGTCTTTGGTTTGACCCGACCGGGGCTCGAACCTACGATCTACCACACTCGAGGCGGGCACGCTAACCATTAGGCCACCGATGCGGTTTCTTAAGATACAACTCGCTTCCATGGCAATAACATGCAATGATGTATTGACAACACGCGAATAAAAAGGTCGAAGCCCACAAATGACAGAATCGAGAAACAAGTCGCTCTGAAAAGGTTTGGTTTGGTTTGGTTTGGTTTTATGGTGTTTAATGCCACTTTCAACAATATTTCAGTTGTATCGTGGCGGTCAGTTTTATTGGTGGAGGAAACCAGAGGACCCGGAGAAAACAACCGACCTGTCGCAAATCACTGACAAACTTTGTCACATAATGTTGTACACCTCGCCTGATCGAGATTCGAACTCACAACATCAGTGTCGATAGGCACTGATTGCATAGGTAGTTGTAATCCAACTACCATACGATCACACGGCCACCGCGCTCTGAAAAAACTCAATATAACGGTTGCATTATTTTCAAAGAAAAGAAAGTAGTTTTTAATTTAAAATTGTACATTTTTTATCTATTAGAACAGTAGAAATATTAATAAAGAAAACTGTCTGAACTTTTACGTCTGTGTTTTGACCTTTTCGTAAATTGGCGACAGTAGATAATAACGTTTCTCCTATTATTACGGCGTTTTAACCCCGCTGAACCAGTGGTGGAAAAATCTGTAATCCTCTAGAGGATTAAAATGTCTCGTGCCTTTCCCCGCATGTTGTCAAATCGGTAATTGAATCGGATTTTGAAATAAAGTTCGTGTTAAATAATGGGAGAAACAAAGTCTCCTTCAGTTGCCCATGTGGGTTACGATATTCTCCACTCTCGAGAGTTAAATTTAAAATTTTAACCACTCGCCTTACGGCTTGTGGTTAACAATTTTAATTTAACTCTCTTGAGTGGAGAAATATCGTAACCCACGGGCAACTGAAGGAGAATCTATATAAAATTTACTGTAAACCGACGTATTTTAAACGAAGGGTTGAACGTCATTTTTCATCAAAAATGAAGTGAAAGTCACGTGAATGAGAATTGACCTTGGAACTCTCCTGTTACGCTGGCATTCCTACTGTTTTTATTCTGTCTTGATGATCCGAAATTGAAACCTCAACAAGAACTGTTATTGTTGACCAGATTTCTGTTCTCTATAAAAAAAAAGAAGAAAAAAGAGTACTTAATATTTATACCATGGTTTTCCGAGTTAAACGATTAAACAATGGAAGCGTGATATTGTTTAACCGGAAAACAGTGGTTACAAATGATTTGTAACATGAAGCCATGCAATATCACATCTAGGGTCGTCGATTATTGCATGGCTCTCTGTAAGTAATAAAACTACAGCCCAGATTTAACCCTTGAAGTGTGCAATATCTCGCATCTGCGTGTATTCTGTCATAGTTCTTAGCTGTTGCATACATTTTGGTATATAATCCATAAAAAGATCAAAGGAAAAGAATGCATCTATGTCACAATATATAAATAAACCATATTATTATAATAACCTTTATTCACAGTGTACATTCTAATCTTGGATACTATTAGGTGCGTTCACATATCTACCAATGGTACAATTATGTGTATTATCATTGGTACTAATGTCTAAATATTGTACCAATGGTACCTATTAACTGTGAACGACATTTTTGTAACCAATGGTGGCATTTATACCAATGGGTAACATTGGTTGCCAACAGTTGCCATTGTAAATTGGCTTTACTATAATTATGGCCAATCCTCTTATAACGGCGTTGCTAGCATTGCAGCAACAACTAGAAACTTTACCGCCCTATTAGGTCTGTATGATACCATGACATATACATATATTATTTGGTCACGTAGACGTTATAATGTACCACGTGTAATGCAGTATTACAGCTGACAGTTGCTAATTACACCCTGGATGACTTTAAATCGCACTTTCGACTCACTAGAATGACATTTGAATCAACCTACTTGCGATTAGGTCCTCTACCAGAATAAAACAACTCACATGGGCCAATTCCTGATGTTCAAAAAGACCTCTTGATGTTTTTGTGGCATAGAGGTATGCATCATTAATTTATTGAATATAAACATACGAGTCTTTTTTACACGCCCTAAAGGACGTATTATCGTATACCCTCCGTCTGTCCGTCCGTCCGTCAGTCCGTTAATATCAGTTTTCTGTCAAAGTTTCTTGGCCTGTAACTTGATAATGATGAGTTGTATGGTGTAAGCCCGAAGAGACGTATTATGATATACTCTCCGTATGCCTGTCAATCCGTCCGATGATAAAACAGAACATGATGATGATAAACTTTACATATTGTATGTGCTAAAAGCTTTAGTATTGGTAGTTTATCAAATAAAGTGCTTACAAAAATTTCCATTAATCAGTTCTGTATTATTGCATATTGTTTCGGCATAGCTGTTGTCGGGCGTATCGTGCGCTCTTGGAGTAGCTTCTAAGTTTTTAAATTATTTAGTAGACATCCAACATTTTCTCCTTGCAATTTTTATGACAAAAACTCTAATGGAAAAAGATCTCAATCATGTTTTTTTCAAGATTTCGTGAATTGGGGATATCGCCACAAATGGCAATTAGTCGAAGGATTATGTGAGCTTATTCAATGCACTATTTTCATAATAATGTGAATCGGGTACCTTCGCTCAGTTCGACTATCTTTCCTTCCGCCATTTTGGAAATGTAATTTTCCCGCGTTGGTAAAACTTACGGCACTGTGGTTTGCCTGCAAGAATGGCTAGTATTGGATTCTACCAATGGTAAACACTGCTACCAATGTCATACCAATGGTAAATAAAATTACCATGGGTAACGATGGAAGGACTGTGAACGCACCAATTGTAAACAAACCAATGTTTGATAACGGAAAACGCGATCGGTAAACAATTTAGGACATTTAAAATCTGTTTGTCATACGGTAAGTAAAAATCGGAGTGAAAATGGTGAAGGCAAAACTATGGAAGATGCAAAAAATGTTTGAGGGGGTGCCTAAGGAGGACGATGTGCAACTTGTAGAAGAGGATTTACCTGCATTAAAGGACGGAGGTAAAGTGTTACCTATTATAAACTGGTAACTTACATCATTGTTTTAAAGCTGTTCTTGAAATAGGAAGGAGGGGCATTGTTGTTTTTTTCTTACTTAAACACCGGTTTATGTTTAATCAAAGCAAATAGTAATATTTCTGACATTCTTTATTTTCATAATGTTAATACCCGTTCCCTTCACGTTTACTTTGCAAATTCTTCTGACAAACATGTACTGGTCACAATTTGGTAGATTTTTTTTCTTTTTGTGCGTGTACTGTGTAAAGACAATGTATTTAGACTGTACACTTAGAAATGAATCCTCGTATTTGCCATTAGTTTCAATTAGAGGGACGTCCATAGTAGTAAATGTAATTTGATGAAAAATTACTTTAAGGCTTATTGAATAAATATATTTTTTTAGTAAATTCACTATTTTTATTCAAATAAAACTTGAATACTCAGAAAACATCGTTAGTTTAGCGGAAGACACAATTTCCTCCTTAACCAAAGAATACTTTAGGTACTTAATATGAACATGAATTGAAATGACAGTCAAACATGTTTTAGTGACCATTTCTATTAAGTAATAACTTGTAATTATGTCACCTTAATTTTACTTTCCATTTACAATGTATTTAATATTAATTAAAACCGTATTTAATGACCGTATGTCTTATGTGACCTTACTTCAATGATCTCCGTTGGAAGGTCAAATGAGACGGGTTTGACTGTAGTCAGAATCTGATTAGATATATCTTTATCAACCTTGAAAGAAAATTAAATACGCCCACCTTTGTTACTAGTACTAAAATGTGAACTTACGATTGACCTATTTTAGTTGTATTTGACCACATTTTACCACAGACTTATTGAAAATAAATTTGTAAACAGAAAGTTTGAAAAAAAAGGGGGCGGGAAAGTCCGTGCCACGAGCGCCTGTGCATTTTACGTGAAGATGAAAGCTAATTAGCCAATAAAATGAAATACATTTTTTGTATTTTGTATTACAAAAAAATGTGCGGGGTGGTCCTTCCTTAAGGACTCGTTTGTATTCTATACGGTTTTAATAACATTGGGAGAGTCTGCCAACAATTCCTTGTGTGACACTAGTCAGGTGAAGAAGAAAAAACTGTATACCTGTACATTGGGAGTCTACCAAAAAAAAATGTCTGTATGGCATAATAGTCAAGATAGATAAGGCAGTGTCAACTTGTATGTTGGGAGAATCAGTTTGACATTGCTGTCGGGTAAATATAACAATGTCTGCTTGTTCGTTGGGAGAGGATGCCAAAAATTGTTCGTGAGTGAGCGAGTGTTTGTTGTTTAACACCGATTGAGCCGATTTTTTTCAGTTATATCAAGGTGAGAACAAGTTTAATTAGATGAAATGAAGATGACGTCCGCTTTGTAGTAGCTTAATTGGATCTTTATAGTGCTAGCTCATTGCAACAACAGTCAGCGGGTAGGTAGACATGTCGCTCTCACTTGGGCACATGATCCTGATTCCGAGCCAACCAGTCTTTACCCTTTCTCTTTAAAGCTGCATGCTTAGCGGAGAAGCAACAAATACCAAATTTATAGTCTTTGGTTTGACCGAACCCACGATCTAACGCACTTTAGGCGTGCACGCTAAAGATTACACCGCTGATACGGTAAAAATGACCGTGACATTAAATGTGCTGTGACCGAGTGTTAACCCAAAACAATGTACATAATCAACAAGATATATGGGTTAGGAATGTTAGATCTGTTGTATATCTACAGGCTTATTTATATAGATGTCATTTCAATATCGATCATGTTTAAAGCAGAAATAAAATAAAATGTTTATCTAAAAATAAAACAAACAACCACAGTATGTACAATCTAGTTCATTTTAATTCATTTAAGAACATGTTAGTTGGGGAAATACATGTAGATAAAATGTGCTGATTGTGCATAAGTTTAAACAACACCGGTATTCAAAGTTTCAAATAATCAAAAAGGGAAGGATATGTAGTGATAAATCTATAATTTCAGTATGAAATATTTATAATAAATAATAGATGCAACCTTGAAATATCTTAGAGTGTAAGAATTTTTGTATTGAATGTTGTTGAAATCGATTTAAGGGGTATATCATGTACATACATGAAAACATCAATCAAGTCATAGTTTCAAGTAACATTGCACAGTGTGTTCACGTTTCTACTAAATTTGATGTTTTGGAAAACAAGCGAGAGAAATTTTGGTGAGGAAGCGTAAATAAGGTGTAAAAGGTTTACAATAATGTAGGGAAAATAAAACTCTCCAAAAGAAAAAGAATATGGACAATTTAAGAAAAAGGAATAATACGTATGCCACCTATATTATTATTAACCGTATACTCACTGAGCTCTAGTTCAAATTCAAATTAAAATCATTTATTGGATAAAGCATATCTAAGTACATGTACATCATAATCACAATGTTGCGTAATCCAATACATTCACAAGCATATATACATGTATAAACAATAGAGATAACACATAATATCATAATATTAAGTCTTCAGATAAGACTATAATCTTTAGGGATGAACACATCATTTAGATAATAATATATCATAATGTTTATTATCATTTTTGGAGTATAATAATTAGATAAGATTAGAATTATTATTATCATTTGGAAGTTTAGATTTACAACTACCTATGCAATCAGAACCTATCACCACTAAAGTTGTAAGTTCGAATCCCACTTAGGCGAGGTGTACTCGATACAACATTATGTGATCAAGTTTGTCAGTGACTTAAGACCGGTCGTTGGTTTCTCCTGGTAACAGGTTTCCTCCACCAATAGTCTTGCAACCAGATACATCATTTGATGGATTTAATGTTCTGAAAGAAGACACGGCTAAGTTGTGTATCGTTGGGAAGAGAAAGACAAATGGCATAAGAATACACTTGTCGTCAAAGTAAAAATCGGCTGCGTGTATCAAATATTTGAGGTCAAAGGTCAGGCTAGTTTCGTTCAAATGTTGGAGAAGATTAATAAAATAATTCTGTATGTCCTAAAAATTATGTAACTTTGAAAATGTTCATTCTGTTTACCATAATATAGTTACCATTGCCATATTTTGTAAGTTTTGATGGAAAAAAATCAAAAGAGCCTCTAAAAATTAGCCTTAATCTTGAACTTTGACATTTTTCGTAAATCTCAACTGACAAGAAGTTAACCCGACCTTGAACTTGACATATTTGCAAAATGCATGATATCTTGACGGTTTCTTAAAAAACATGCCCTAAATTCATTTTTTAACATAAAAAAAAAAACAGATTTCACTTTTAACAAAAAAATTAAGAGAGTCCATAGTAGACCCAAAATCATGGCAATTTAGTGGTTTGTGCGTCTAATTATGATCGGTGACTGCTTAAGGTTTTTGAGTTATCAATTGAGATAAGAAACCTCAAAATATTATATAGAATTGGTTTCTACATAAATTAAGCTTATTAAGTCATCGGAGGCGAAGCTTAGGTCTCATAAACACTTACACATGTTACACCAAACAACAAACACTAACACCCTCCATGGCGACCACATGATTGAAATTATGAAAGCTAGTACGTTTGAATTTTGTGGCCTTCTAAGATCAGTAAAAGATTATTTAAAGATGAATTAAGGATGAAATGATTTCAGATGTACGTTAAGAGAAATCATTGGAGTATTAGAGTTTTTTTAAGTACTGTGTTATCACAGACTGTATCACAAGATATTTGATGACTTTTCAAAATCACTGGCTTATTAGTACACAGATTACTCAAATAAAGCGATAGTTAGATGCAAGAATTATATGTTCATTTCATCATCACTATCTTCATCTGTAGTTTGAGTCAACGGGATGCAACATGTATCAGTCCCAGTATTTGAAAGTTGGGGAAGTCGTATATCCAAATTTTCTAAATTTTTCTAAGTGCTCTGAAAGGCTGGTCATAACAAGAACAGATGTTTCACTCACGGATTTGGAATCAATCTGACCTTTTTGGAATTTGAAAACAATATTATAAAGGTCTGTCCTGACAGGGTCGGGTAATGGATTTACAATACCATTGTCCTCACACCACTGAAAGAATGCCGACAGCCAAAGTGAACGTCAAGCTTCATACTCCATTATTAACGCCCTCACAGCACGGTTGAACTGCTTTCCACACATCATTTGATCAACATTCCCTGCTGCATACACAGATGAATCTACCAAAATGTCTTTCAAACCACAATCGCCCCAAAGTTTTCCTATTGATGCGATAAAGCGTGACAAAGTATGAAAGCCATCTAGTCTAACAATATGCGTTTTAAATGTTTCTGGCATTGCCCATCCTACTTGCTTAGCAATAGCATAAAGCTGTTGGTCAAATGTGTGTATGGAATATCGTTGCCCTAGACCATTAATCATATCAGAGCATCTTTTCATTGTCGTATACACTGTAGCTATGTCGTTTGGCTTTGCGTCAACAATTGGAGCGTAAGATACTACAGAAAACTCTGGTCTATAATCAGAAGTGGAGGAATTGTAACCAGTCCAAAAGGGGATATACTGACAATCAAATGCATCAGTTTTAAAGGGCAAAATACAAGGATCCCGTGCGAAAGACCGAAGAAGAACCCATAAAAGTTCCGATGAGTTATCAATACCCTCAGCACATTCTGCAATTTTCTTGAAAGCATTTGAAATACGAGGACTCCCACGAGATCTGGGTTTAGTAAAAGGCAAACAAGACATGATAGTTGATGCACTTTCGGTGAGCTGAAAAGTTCTTTCTTTGCCTCTTCTTACTTTTAATTGCCTCAAACAGGAATCATCATGCGATCGACAAGTCTGAAAGACAGCGCGTGCCATAGAATGGAATGTGGCTTTGCCATCGATAGTTTCGGTGTTAAGATCGATATTATCGGCACCTTCTTGTATCAAGCCCCCGCCTTCTTGCACTGAGATGATACCATCAGGTGCAAAAGCCCCATTTTCCAAGTTCTCCACTTCATGCACAGCTATACTTGTAAGATAGCGCCTAACTTCGGTATATGAAGCATAAAATCCATGAGAAAAAAGTGTTTCAATTAATGTTCTCGATCCATATTCATGATATAGCTCAATAGCAAGACCTAGGTGAAATGGTGTAAAAGTGCATCTGGCTACAGAAACAATTGATTCTATTAAACCTAGTACCTTTCGAAGTTTCTCCTTAGACATAGCATGCGGTTCATTAGCTTTCTCAAAGGACTTATCATCAATCAACCATGCAAGAAATTTTGTAAGAGTAGATGGCATTTTCTCCAAAGATGTTCCTAGAGAAACATCACTAGCATTTGGATAAAATTCATGCTCAATATCAAGACTTTCTATGTCGCGTCTTATAATGCTTGAAGCAGAGTGGAGAATCTGCTCTTCTGACATTTCACTACAGGCTGCAGACATGCCTTGTTCAAACTCCGTTAGCTTCAAAATAGATTTTAACTTTGCAACAGCAGCGATTGCATCAGCAATAGTGAGACTAGAACTAAATACAATACTTGACATACCTTGACCTCTCTGAGGCTGAATAGTTATTGAGCTTACATTGGAGCCTAGTCGACTGATAGTTTTCAGAAACATCTTTTGGTAAAAGTGACTTGTATATTTCAAGAATATGAGACATAAGAAAAGCTTTCTTGTGTACAAAAAGGTCATGACTGATTCTAGAAATAAGGCAGTCAAAGGCAACCTCATGAGCTGACTGCTCAGTTTCTTTAAATTCAACTTTAAGTGGCGTCGAATGCAATAAAAATCTTCTAAAATACACCCCGAATGATAAACAGCACTCGCCAGAAAATCGGTTTTATTGAGTGTCTTGAGCATCATCAAATCATTGTGCTCTTTTGCACGACTCATTAAGCTATCTAGGCGCTCTGACGATTCAATCTTGTGTAGTTTAAAGTCTCGTTTGAAACTTTTTTTCTTGCATATGAAGCATAAATTGCTATCAATGGAACCGGGTTGAACCACCGATCGGGTCTGAATGACAGCTGAATCGGGAATTGATCCAGTATCCTCATTCTCCTCAAGCTGTGTGAATGGTCTACAGTTGTGTTTGCTAGTATATGTTTTGTAGCATGATCGGTGGTAAAACACTTTTACATTTGGGGACAGTAAGCCATCGACGGACGATAATTCTCCAGTTATTCTTTCAAATATATTGTCTCGCCGTACACTCATACCTTCAATGAAGCTGTTCTTACTTATACTCCTCATACAAATCAGGTTTTCAAGGCTCGGACGCTGGCAAAAAATACATTTGTCCCACATAATTGCTGGTCTTCGTCGTTTAGGACTCGACGGCTCAAGCTTTAAAGGGCTGCCAAAACTAGCCATTTTCAAAACAATGGGTTGATAAAAAACAGCACAACAAAGACCTATATACGACTATTTACATCTGATTGAACAAAATGTCAAATAATAAAAATCAACATCCCAAAACAAGAGAAAAAATTCATCATTTATATCTTGTCAAAATACTATTTACAACTTATTTACGCACTAACACAATTTGATTAATGAAACAACGGCAACCGGAATAAATTCGATTCCCAAGTGTTTGATTTGTGTATTTAAAACGCTAATACACAAACTCTAAAATAAACGCATATTTACAAAAATAACTAAGAAAAGCAAATTGTCCTAAAGTAAAATACATTCAAAACAATTGAAATACGACAGTGAAACTACAATTGTGTGTCTAATTTCAACGATAAAGCAAGTTCATAAGTGAACAAATTGTCCTAGTTATTGAACTAATTGAATAACTTATAGACTCGATTGACGGAAGGCTATTTTTCCGTAATTACAAAGTGGTAAAAATTATTTTTCTTTGTTGATTTTAAACAAAGCTACTTGATGTTTTACCTTAAAATTTGGCAGGGAATTCGTTAACACAATATTCTTGCATTTTGAATGCAAATCAATGTATCGAGTATAATTTTTTTCGTCCGTTAAGAGAAAAACGCCTATAAACTGACAGTCAATTTGATCAATGTTTGGAAGTTTAACTTTCGATAATGACATGCGTTTTTGCAAAACCAATACATTCATATTCATTTTACATGTTTTCTCATGCAAATAGAATCTTTATTTTATTTATATGTGATACAATGATGCAACGATTTCATTTTCAAATTGACTAGTGAAATACGTGTTTTTGAGGTGGCTCAGTTAACAGACCGATATTGCGCAAACTTACCGCAAAAATCATTGACGACAACTTGAAATGGAAAGAAGACATATTTATCTAAAATTTAAGAGATATTGCAGCTGTGTCTTATTTCAGCACATTAAACTCGAGAAATAAGCGACTTTTCAGTAGCTGGTTGCAAGACTACAATAAAACTGACCGCCACGATATAACTGAAGTACTGTTGAAAGTGGCGTTTAAATACAATAACCCATTAAGCCCCGTAATTGGATAAATCATAATTTTAATCAATGTATCAATAGCATATTATTTTGTCTAAAGTATGTTGTTCAGACATATAATTTTATTATGAACAAATTTATATTTAGTTTACATTTTATATAAAATATTTAATATGCATATGAAAAATATTTTATAATTAAAAGTTGGGGTTCGTGATCGGATGGTAGTTGGATTTACAACTACCTATGCCATCAGTGTCTATGACCACTAACGCTGTGAGTTCGAATCATTCTCATGGCGAGGTGTACTCGATACAACTTTATGTGATAATATAAAGTTTGTAAGTGATTTTTGGCAGATGGGCGGTTTTCTCTGGTTTCCTCTACCAATAAACCTGGCCGCAGCGATGTAACCTTTGTTTTAGTTTTAGTTTCAATAAGTTTATTCAACAATACTCAGACACAAATTGTGTAACATGAGGACATATATACAACATATAGTCATAAACCCTCGTCATTTCCTCTGGCATGCCTTATCACTAGATGTATAGCCAGTGTAGCACGACCGGTGTCAATTGTGGAGCAGGAATGATGTAGTGTTTTGGCCACCAATGTTTGTCCTTTTGTCATCTTTCTTTTGGCCATCGTATTGGTTTTTTTTTCAGATTTACGACTTTTGATTACCTCTTTGGTATATTCAAATGCAATTTTCAAATACCCCGCGCTTCCAACTGGATAGTAGAAGGAGCATTTTATGTTTTTGTTTTTGTTACATGAGGTTTATATCATGGCGATCAGTTTTAGTTGTGGAAGAAGACGGAGAGAACCACCGACAATGGGAAAGCAACTGGTAAACTTTATCACTTGCGGCTGCGAGTCGAGTGCACCCTTTTTGTAATTTACAAAGCCGTATTGGTGATAGGCTTGTATGAGTTGTTAGTTAAAATCCACCTGTGATGTAAATCTATTGTCTAAACTCTCCATTATTTTTAAGGAATGGAGAGTTATGAACAATGTGGACAGGGGCGGAGCTAGAGTTTAAAGGTCAAAAACCTCAACCTGTTTAAAATTGCAAAAGTGAATAACAAACAATTTATTTAAAAAAAATTGTTACAAGATTAATAATTAATAAAATTAATAAAGTACAATGGGTGGATTTTAAGTTGGAGAATGTCCTCGTATCTCTCCATTCCTTAAAAACAATGGGCCTCGGCTCCATTATTTTTAAGGAATGGAGAGTTACTCGGACATTCTCCTATACGTAATCCAACTACCTAACTCATTGAGCCACCCGGCCATTAATTGATACGATATATAAACAAAAACAATGTAGCATTATCAATTTATACTTATTGTGGTAGTCCATGCAGGGTTCACACCATACTGTATCCAGCACCTAAATTATCTTGTGAGAAATTAAGAATTTTCACCGTTTGAAATAAGTTTATATATATATACTTTTCAGAAATGTTGATAGAGACGGTTTTTCTGACAGTAGATCCATACATGAGGTAAGGGTTTACTTATTTCCAGAGATATGTTCTACTTCCATTAAAGATTGGACAATAATAAAATATTGATGGAATTTTGTATCTTTTTACCAACTGACAAGCAAGTGGCATAATTCACACAGTTTGCATAAGATGTTCAAGAATATATAATTTCATGGAGCATGCAGCTGTTTGATGATAATAAACAGTTAAAACAGTCACACGATTTTCATCGTCGGTACCCCACAGCTGATCACGCTCCGATAACTCACCACTGTGATGAGTGGGAAATAATGGGCGCGTGATCAGTTGTTGGTTACGGACGATACACGATTGCGTGCTTTCATATATTTTGAACGTTTTATCTTGCCAATCGTTCGGCATTCTTGCACAGACGTTACGCACAGTGCTGGTGACTCTTTTGATAACGTTAAAAACGACGTTGCGACGTGTTTTCATTAACGTTACGTTGATACGTTTTGCTTAAGAAAAGTAGGTGTACATGAGTATGTATGTATATTTAGATATGGACGGAGAAGAGATGCATAGACAGGCTTGATATTCTTGAGAACCTTATTTTGAATGAATTCTTTTTTTCTGGTTGAGTCAATCGTTCAAGTTACAGAAGCTGCTTCCCAGTGTCTATTCGATTTATGCTTGAATGTATCAGTTTATTGAATGTTTCACTCTTCCGACAACTCCCTTAAGTGTTCAATTATTTTGTTGTTACCTTCAGATTTGTCTTATAAGTTTTGAATACCACAAAGGTTTTGTGCTACTAATTATTCATTGACAGTGAGGGACGGTTGAGAACCAAACTTTAAGACAAAAGAGACGACTTCAATTTTCCTATTGTGAAATTTCCATTTCCATTTCACGACTATCACCGGATATGACTAATTATCGAGTTTGTTACATGAGTGACACGGAGGGTGCTGCGCGTGGAAAAGGATCTGCTTACCCTTCCGGAGCACCTGAGCTTATCCCCGGTTTTGAGTGGGGTTCGTGTTACTCAATCTTCAGTTTTATGTGTTGTTATGTAGACCATCGTTTGTGTGTAGTTGTCTCTTTTTATTTTGGCCATGGTGTTATCTGTCCTTCGCTTTTTGATGTTTTGAATGCCCCCTTGGTATGTTCAACTCTTTTTTATGTAAATATTTTTGTACCTCATGTTTTAGGTGAGCTATGTAAGATCAATCGAATAATTTTGAATGTCTGGTGCAAGTATCATTTTATTAATATAACATATTTGTGCAACGAAAATTCATTGTGTTAAAGCACTTAAGTTTACACACTCCATAATGTTGTTATTTTCTTCCTCTGTTAAACAAAATAGATTGTCTTTAACGGGGCTTTCCTGGCATATGTATAGGACGGATTCACAGGGAACAATGGGCGGTGGATTCTTCAACAGTTTATACTGTAAAATATTATTTTGTTTTTTGGTGAAGTACAAACCCCTAATTACAAGCGCACTAGGTGGGAACGACGCACCCCATAAATCAGTCTCATGTCTCGACAAAACCTCTACACCGGACAGAGCCTTTAATAGAAAGAAATCATGCTGGTCATCATTGCATAAAACGGCAAATATTGATCCTTTGGAAATTAAATCTGCTACAGATTCTGTTTGTTCTTCCACTATGTCGTCTCGATCGGTTTCCTGGTCATTATCGGGACCAGGCGATATACGTAGTACAGTTTCATCAGAATGTCCAACTTGTGCCAGATTGAGACAAGGTTCGACGCCATCAGCCGCAATACACGACTCACAATAACAAGATAAATTTCTTATCAATACCCGCTTTGAATCCAGTGTCTCGATTCGATGAATCGCCCGGATTCCTCTGATTGGCTGAAATGATTTGTTATTGCGTTCAGCTTCTTCTATGTATTTGAAAATTCTTCGTTTACAATTGTGAGAACGGGTTGTTTTTAGTTTTGCTTCGGCAACATTGTATAGGTCTCGAGCACATCGGATTTCTGCCTTCCCACGGACTACGGCCATATCCGCCTGGTTTTTTAGCAAACCACCTGCCGCATCTTGTCGACCTTTTCCGTGGCTGCTTTCAAAGAAATTCCTCACTAGTTTTGAATATCCTAAGTCCTGAAAAGATTCGGCAATATTTCCAACACAATTTCTGCTCTTGTATTGGCTTTGACAGCCGTCGCAAAATTCATGCATCGTTGTGACAGAATAATTTATGGACTGTAAGTAATGTGAAATAAATGTCTGGACATGATGAACAAAGTGTTGATCATGCTTATCATCAGGTGATATTACATAAAAAATGCTAACATACTATATTTGGGTCGTCGGGTGTACTTGATTCCCCATCAACATCTAACAAAGAATGTCTATAAATAAGCGTAACATGGATCGAAACTTCTGTTCGTTGGAAATAACTAGACTGAATTTCAACTCTATCAGTACATCTATAGTTCTCTGAAAAATCATGTACTGTAACACACTCGTTTTCGGGAAGATTCTCAATTATATTCTTTAACTGGTCCGTTTCCATTTTGCCCTGAAGTTGTGACCTGGAAATAACTGAAGAACTTTTCTTAAATTGTCAATTATTTCACCTGGTTTTGTTGTTTTGTCCACTAAAGTCAACTTTTTTTTCGTACCATGTTTCGTTTTAATGTCAATATATTCAATTTTTTTCCATTTTAAATCCGGAACATCATCAGCCTTGCTCAATTCAGGATTACTGAATTTTATAGATGAAACTCCGCAATTACTACAGTTCCTCTCAATGCAATCTTTTAAATGCATACTGCCATCTTCAACAGAACATATCGTGTCCGCATATAATTCGGTCATTGTACGGTATATTTTGAAGTCTTTTTCATCTATTATGCCATCTTTCACTAGTTGTTTACGATACGATATAAAAGAGGTGAAAATGTATCTGCTTTCTAAGTGGTACCTACAGCAGCAGGTTGTGCGGTCCTTCAGACGGGCTGGTCTTATGAAATATGTTCGCTGCGATACTTTAACACCTGGGTGACTCTGTTGAAATGAAAGAAACACTTCGCTCTGTGTTTTCTCTAAAATTAGAAGTTCATGACTACAATAAGTCTTAGGGCCGACTCTAATGCGCCTGACATCTTTCTTGTTACCTGTTTGTCGCGAGTTTTCGGGTAAACACCAGAAATCGTATACTAGTATTGTCTTTCGAGTTTCTTCAGATAATCTATCTGACCGTGTTTTCCTTTTCACGTACTGGTAAGAAGACACTTCAGAATGGACTACATGTGTTCGTATACGAGAACCTTTTGCAATCCTACGTACTGGTAGGTCAAGTTTGTTTGCCAAATTAACTCTTGCCTTGCATTTATTCACAGAGGGTCCCGACACGGATGCTGTTACGACATCAATTATTTCTCTGGATTTGTCATTTCTTTTACGTTTTTCGCTACTTATGACCGATCTTAAATCTTCGAGAACAGATTTATTTAATTTTGCATCCTTGATTTCCTCCGGTGAAGGAACGACCCTTTGTTTCTGTAGTTCTTGCACAGTTGGTGATTTTTTGCACGATAAGTAGGCTTTTACAGTTGCTACTCGTTTAAGTGTTGTTCGGGGAAGTGCACATTTAAGCTTTTTAATCGCTCGACATTTACTCATTTTGTTGAATGTAAATTCATTCCTCGTCTCTCCAGTATCTATCGGATAAGTAACAACTGATCCATTATGCTTTTTCTCCCACCATCGGCGCTGCCTTTCTGTTTTCCTTTGTCTTACAGTATCTACTAACATTTTCTCCCACCATCGGCGCTGCCTTTCTGTTTTCCTTTGTCTTACAGTGTCTACTAACATGTTCTCCAGTTCAAGTTTTTTCGTCAACGCTAAGCGACTTTTCCGTTTTCTTTGAGTTGCATCCGCTCTCTTTTTTCCTCGTTCTTCTTTATAATGGCGACCTTTTCCCTCTGTTTTCTTTTCTGAATAGCTGCTTGTGTTTCTGATTTCTTTTTGGCACGTTGTTTCTCTTTCCATTTTCGTTTCTGTTCTCTTCGTCTCTCGTCCCTCAACTGTTGAATCTTTGAGTAAACTGGCATGACTGAAAATGGATTTAGAAATAATTTATATGTGTGTATATTTACAATAGTATGTCAAGGAGTTAAAATAGAGACTCTAACTCCTTGAGTATTTAAATTAAAGCACTTTTGTAATGCGATTAGGCACCAACCATTTTCACAGCGATGGAGGAAGGGGCTGGGATTTTAGTCAGTGAGATTTTTTTTCCCGCAAGCGGTCCAGGAGGTAGAATATTTTTTT
The DNA here is from genome assembly GCA_963680875.1 of Bathymodiolus brooksi. Classification (NCBI taxonomy): domain Eukaryota; kingdom Metazoa; phylum Mollusca; class Bivalvia; order Mytilida; family Modiolidae; genus Bathymodiolus; species Bathymodiolus brooksi. Next base: position 66,166,324 of record OY804575.1, read on the forward strand.
TCTAGTTTTACATTTCAATATAATGGCAACAGTGTTGAAACATTTTTAGCTCACCTGACCCAAAGGGTCATGTGAGGTATTGCCATCACTTGGCGTCCGTCGTCCGTCGTCCGTCCGTCGTCCGTTCGCTAACTTTTCATATTTTAATCTACTCCTCTGAAACAACTGGACCAAATGGAACCAAACTTGGCAGAAAGCATCTATATAAGGTCCTCTATAAAGTTTCTTCATTTCGTCCCATTCCGCCAACAAATATGGCCGCAAAGGGTAATTCTTGTTTCTGATTGGCTAATGTTAAAAAAATCTTCTCCTCTGAAACTGCTTGGCCAAATGGAGCCAAACTTGGCAGGAAGCATCTATGTAAGATCCTCTATAAAACTTCTTCATTTAATTCCATTCGGCCAACAAACATGGCCGCTGTTACTAAAAATAGAACATAGGGTAAAATTGCACGTATTTGGTAACAACTCAAAAACCGTTAATAATATCAGAAATCTGACATGGGTAAAAATGATCAGCACAGGAAGATCTAACTACCCTGAAATTTTGAAGAAAACCTGATTACCTATCTTGGAGTTAATTTTCAAAATTTTAATACTTTTCGTTTTTTATTTCAAAAACTATAAGAGATAGACGTTAAGTTTAAACAGCAAACATGTGCAGCATGTCAAGATCTACATGCCCTGCAATTTTGAAGTAAATCTGATTACCCGTCTAGGAGTTATTGCCCTTTTTTATTTTTTATTTTTTTAATTTAAACATTTTTGTCTGATATTTCAAAAACTATTAGAGATAAAGGTTAAGTTTAAATTGCAAACATGTGCAGCATATTAAGATCTACCTACCCTGTAATTTTGAAGTTAATTTGAGTACCCAATTTGGAGTTATTGCCCTTTTTTTGTCACATTTTCAAAATGTTAATACCTTTTGTCCTTTATTTCAAAAACTATAAGAGATAGATGTTAAGTTTAAACAGCAAACATGTTCAGCAAGTCAAGATCAACCTAGCCTACAATTTTAAAGTAAATCTGATTACCCATCTTGAAGTTATTGCCCTTTTTTCATCAAATTTTAAAAATGTTAATACTTTTCATCCTTTATTTCAAAAACTATAAGAGATAGATGTTGAGTGTAAACTGAAAACATGTTCAGCTTGTCAAGATCTACATGCCCTGCAATTTTGAAGTAAATCTGATTACCCGTCTAGGAGTTATTCCCCTTTTTTCATCATTTTTAGCTCACCTGGCCCAAAGGGCCATGTGAGGTATTGCCATCACTTGGCGTCCGTCGTCCGTCCGTTAACTTTTTCATATTTTAATCTTCTCCTCTGAAACAACTTGGCGAAATGGAACCAAACTTGGCAGTAAGCATCTATGTAAGGTCCTCTATAAAGTTTCTCCTTTTCGTTCCATTTGGCCTATAAACATGGCCGCCAAGAATAATTCTTTTTTCTGATTGGCTAATGTTAAAAAAATGTTCTCCTCTGAAACAGCTTGGCCAAATGGAGCCAAACTTGGCATAGATGGTCCCTGGGTGTGTCCCTTTTAAAATTGTGTCCGACAGCCCCACCCTCCATTCAAGATGGCTGCTGTTTTTTAAGGTAATGATTATCTCCCTTTGAAATTTGCTTCAGTATCATTCTATTGTCAGGTGAGCGATACAGGCTCAGTGGGCTGAGCCTCTAGTTTTTTCTCGCCATTGTCAGAGCAAAAAAGAAATTTCAACATAATTAAAAAAAACAAACAAACAAACAGCCACCCCTTTTCGGTAAGAAAATGGTTGGTGCCTTTCATGATTTTAATCTGAGGTGTGTATTTTAATTTAAAAAGCAATTTACAAGCAGTGAAAAGGGTCCCATCAATACGTGAAAATTCAAAGTTTTCCAAATATTTTGGAATTTGTTGGAATGATAGATAAATATAACCTGGCATTGTATCTGGTTTTGGTTTCTTATAGCCCAAAATATTGCTACAATAAGCCAATAAAGCGAAATCAGATGGAACCATCAGAGAAGTATGAAAATTTTCAAGATGGCAGTGCATAATGTGTGTATTCTTTCTCTAGTTCCAATCAAGTTATAAGAACTTTTTCTTTCATTTTACAAGCAGAAATAGCCATTTGCACAGTGTGCATCTTAAAGTTTGCGTTCACATGCTGAAAATACATACCATGTAAATTTACACACCGTGCAAATAAACGTTTACAATTATCCCATAGGTCGTGTAAATTCACATTCCTTGTTAAATTTACATATTTATATATTTCCGTAAACGTGCAGTTTTTGCACACTGAAGCAAATTTGCATACCGTAAAAATACACAGGTATGTAAAATTGTGCATGTAAACGGGGATTTTTACATTCATTTGTTATTTCATTTTGAAATATAAAGATCTTCTTTGTGTTGTACATTATACTTCACATTACATAAATTACACGAAAGTGTCGTCGATTTATCCAATGAATACGCCACGTACAATAAAAACAGGTGACAAAATCGAATGTTGTCGGGAACGTATTTGGACATTTTGGTAGACAAAATAAGTAGGTATATTGCGGAATGAAATCTAATTTAAAATATGTACTCCATGGTGTCGTTCGAATCCCCATGAAATGGAATTTACCTCATAGTGACAACATGCATCAAATATCACCAGTTTTTTGTAGTCTTAACAGTGTCCCAAACTTCCATTTTCGATATTTTCAAATTAAATAGCATAAGTTTTCATAAGGACATTTTGGTAGACATTGTTGGAGGGTCTTTTTCTTTGGACAAATTGATCACAGAAAAATCAAACAAGAGAGTAATCATGTCTAATGTTTATGAAATTAACGTGCAACACTAACAAGGCAATCGCAAAATTGAAAGTATGAAATTAACGTGCAACACTAACAAGGCAATCGCAAAATTGAAAGTATTCATTTCAAGTTAATTTCGTATGAAAGTGTAGAGAAATAGTGCGTGAAACGTTGCGAAACTTAGAGTGTGACAAAGGTGGCTACGAACAAAATTTCATATAAAATTCTCCATATAGGGCCATTTTAAAAACTTTTAGTGCTTTAATAGTAGCCTTTTTTACCATGATGAGCAATACAGGAAAATAGATTGTTTCCCGTTTGATTTTAAATTACATTAAGTGTGAGACGGAGGCGGAGGTATTTCACAGAATGAGGATACGGGAAACGTGACCCATGTTGGCATGTATAACATGTACAATCAGAGTCATGTTTCCTGCGTTTTCGGTCGTGATTTGCAATGCAAGATTTTTGTATGAAAATAATATGTATAACAGTGCTTTATCTTGAAAAATATGTTATCTCTTTTTTGTTCGGATAACTTTCGACATATTTAAGATTGTTTTCTTACCTTTGTATCTTACTTTCTCATGAACTTTCCTGAAAGTCGACATTATTTTGTGCATTCAAAAAGGTGTACTCGTTTATCGATGACGTAAATTTCACCACTTTCTCTTATGACGTCGCAATGCCGTTCGATCTGTGTTCGATTTCCCGCAAAAATGGTATTTTTTCCTTTTTTCGTTTTTCCGCGAAACCGAATTCTACTCTTTGTAAAGTAATTTATGTTACGCGTCTACAACGAAAAACAAAGTTTTTGTCTACTGTTGTGCTCTGCTTTGCTCAAACGGAATTATCGAGGGGCCTTTTCTGCCCCAAAATATGTTTTGTTATATACTTTTCGAAAATACTTCACAAGAAATAATTGTTCAGAAGTTTTTTTTTGTCTTTTATTAGTTGTTCAAAAGAATATACTGTAGCATATTTCAAACGTCTCCAACACTGTGCGTAACGTCACTAGTGTAGTGCGTAATTTCTTTTCTCTATGAATAAATGAATATACAACATTGTATAATAGTCCATTTATTTGTTCCACTGTTTTCCAGGGTTATGATAGAAACAAGAGGAAAAGTTGGAGATACAATGGTCGGAGAACAAATATCAAAGTTAGTATATTGTAATAGTTATGGATATATTACTAATTAAGATGGTTATTTCTATCTTATATCTTTATATTTTACACACTAATACTACTAGTAATGTGAAGAAATATAGCATGCAGGATATCGCAATATTATTGCAAAATATTTTTGCGACTTGTCTACTACAAGTTTTTTTTTATTACTTTTTTATTGTTTTGCTTTGTTTTGTTTTCGATTGTTCATTTTTTTTTCTTTTGTTGCAAAATATGTCTACAACAGTTTATTTTTTTTTGCAGTATATCTTTGTAAATATGATATAATTTTATTTACATTAGAGTAATTGAAACCAGAAACAAAGACTTTCCTGTAGGAACTATTGTAAGGAGTCAATCTGGATGGAGATCACATACAATTATTACCTCCGATAAAGCCTCTAGAATGCCTGAACTCCATGACCTCCCACTATCTACGGCACTTGGCGTTATGGGTATGCCAGGGTAAGCACAATCTAAGTAGAATAAGATGTTTGTTTTACATGCATCTGTTTTTTCTTTGGCTATTCGCTAAAATCTAACAATATCCCTTTTGGAACCAATCGGCTATTGAAACCGAGTACACGCCAAGAGTTGTCCAATTGGTCAATATATTTAACTGTTTTGTATTTGGTTGGACGATCAAAGATGAATGAAAGGTTACATGATGTATTGTCGGTTCTTCGATTTGCTGCATCTGATTACCCTTTGGTATCTTCAAGATTTCCTTATTCCCTCTACTAAGATGTCAAATATATAAGATATGCAATGAATGTTATAAAATAGCTTAAAACAAATAAATGTTATAATATACCTTGCATATGTCATATATAGTAGAACTGCTTGTCGTATAGTTGTAAACTGTATATCGTTATAATGGCCGTGGATTTAGACGGGCCGTCGTGATCATATGGCAGTTGGATTAACAACTACCTAAGTAATCGGTGCCTATATCACCACTAAAGTTGTGAGTCCGAATCCCGATCATGGCGAGGTGTACTCGATAAAACATTATGTGATAAAGTTTGTCAGTGACTTGCAGCAGGTCAATGGTTTTTCCTGGTACTCCGGTTTCCTCCACCAATAAAACTGGCCGCCACGATATATAACTGAAATGCTATTGGAAGTGGCATTAAACACCATAACCCTAACCTTCCCTGTCAATTTAGATTAAAAAACAGGTATTAAATACGTTGTGTGCGAAATATTTGCTACGGGTCGAATTACTACCATATATTCTTGGGGATAAAAAACATAATTTTTACAATACTTTTTACATTTTAGGATGACCTCTTATTTTGGTTTCCTAGAAATCTGTAAACCACAGACAGGCGAGACAGTGGTTGTAAGTGGCGCTGCTGGTGCAGTAGGAAGTCTTGTTGGACAGATTGCCAAAATCAAGGTTTTATTTTAATATTTTAGGGGTTGTTAGGTTGATATCATTGCTGTTAAACCTAGCTTGTAATAGATGTCAGCAGTAATCATCGGGTTGCCACCTATTTAGCAGGGAATATTTCAAATCATGCATCTAATTTACAGTTCCTGTAATTATTGTTAAAACAAATAGTCTCCTTCCTCAGGTATATGTTACCATAGCCGGAATTTGACTATTCTGTTCAGGACCTTTTGGGTACTTGATCCCAAAGATTTAAAAAATAATTATTTGTCCTCCCAATCTGTCGATTTTGAGCGTACCTGAGTACTGAGGGTTATTCCATAAAGGCGTCTCGTGCACTCAATTGGATATCTTTAGAACGTAAGAAGTTTTTATCAGCAACAATTTTAGTATCATATTTTGTTCAGTTGAACATCTAATTCCAAAGATTTTGTTGTTTTGTTAACCACCTGTTGATAGACCTGGTATTGTATGTTGTCTGGATTCTTTGATATGAAATTCAATTATTCTTTAAATTCGTAAATATGTTTTATATTGACGCGAATGGCAGCAAATTATCCTCGGCTTATGGGTTGGTGAATTCCGATCTTGTGGTCGACGTATATAATCTAGCAGGTTTGTTTCTCGACTTATTCAAACCAAATTAATACACAAGGTTACTATGGATAATATCTCAGTCGAGTTTAAAAATCATATTTTTAAGAGTTATCTCCCTTGTTGAAAAGTGTGAAAATGTTCTTGTTAGAGCACTATCAATAGTTTCTCAGCTGATGCAAACCAAATTTAAACACATGTAATGTATGGACAATATCTCACTCTAGTTGAATGATCTTGTTATTTATCTACTGTAGAATTGCAGGCTGATATTATTTCCTTATTTATCATCTTCCCAGTGTCGGGTTGCAGGTCGATATATATATTTTTTTTTTTTAGTCGTTGTTTATCTACTGTAGGGTTGTAAAGTGATAGGATACGCTGGGGATGACAACAAATGTAAATGGTTAAAAGAATTAGGATTTGATTGTGTATACAACTATAAGAAAGTAAATTTAGATGAAACTTTGAAGGAAGCAGCTCCAGATGGCGTCGACTGTTATTTTGACAATGTAAGTTAGAAGTTGCAAATTATTTATTTTTATTTTGGCTAAATTATATGCTGAGAAAACAAGAAAAAAATATCAAATCATTCGATTCTAAGATATGCTATATAAATATTTTTACAGTGAGTTTTATTTAATTCCGCGAGGAAGTTAGAACTGATTATAAAATCCAACAGCACAATGATCCACCCCAATTTCCCATTTAAAACTAATGTTCTCATCTCAGGCAAAGGTATAACCATGTCAGATGTTGGTTATCCTGTTTATGCCCTACGGTTTTCTTGCTGCAAAAAATTATTTAAATTATTTGACTTTCCAATCTTTTAACTTTGAGCGTACCTGATGATGGTTATCCCAGAAACGTGTTCTGTGCACTAAATCTACGGTTTTAATTATAATTGCTAATGTTTGTTATTTTATTGGCTTGTTTTGTTATTAGAGTTTTAAATTTGTTGAAGAATGTTTTTAGACCAAGGTCTTAATTGATTAAACATGTAAATTAAATATTGTAAATTCTAACATACCCTCCTTCTTTCGCTTTGTTAACAAACGAGCGAGTTATCCATTCGGTATAATCTCATTAGTACATGCGCCGCACTCGTCGCAACTTCGGTTGATTCCGTACCTTCATCATACTGATTGAGGGAGAGAAGCGGACTCACCCGAGGTTTGCCGATTGACATGCACCGGTGAATGTGACTGACTTTTCCATTGGCAGCATAAATTGTAACCCGAATAATCCAGTCGTTATATTACGCTCCCGCTGGTCGCTAATCGTAACTACTCGGCCATTCTCGCTACCCTGCAAATAACCTCGTACGTACATAGTAGAAATTCTTCTTAAATTGTTTGCCGGAAGTTAAGATAAGTTAAGCCGCACAAAAATATAGTCCACGAAAATCCAATATGGAAGACATACTAAGTAAAATCTAATCATGCAAAACTAATTAAAACTTTAATTGAAATATAGAAAATTGCTTAAAACATAACTTTATCAAACTTTCATGTAACTGACATGTAAAAAGTAGTGCGATTTATACGCCTAATGCATACGAGGTTATTTCAGGGTAACGAGAATGGCCGAGTAGTTACGATTGGCTGGTCGCTACATTAACTTCAATCTCCCATACAGAGTTGTCTGTCCTTGCAGGTTCTCTATCTCTGTATACGTCCCAAAACACGTGATCATGGAACGAACGATCATGTGACAATTTTTGATGTAGATATTCAATAGCTTGCTTTTGACAGTCCCTCAACACGATGTTCTTGTCATAATCTTTAACAATTGTATCTAATGTTGACATTTTATCGGATGAATAAGTAAACCAAATTACTCAGAATAGGAAAACGTTTCACAAAAATATAGTCCCTATAAATATAGCTTTTTTAAAATGGTATTTCGCCTCAAATAAAATAATATTTCACGTCAAAACTAGATATATGCAAAAAAGACGAATAGCGTATTAGAAGCAAAATCTAGAGTATATTAATATTTTACAAGAATCTTGTAAAATCGAGACTTTTTCAGAGATAGAGAGCCTGCAAGGACCGACAACTATGTATGGGAGATTGCATTAACTCATCTAGCGATAGTGCCTATAGAGGGCGCAGTATTATTCGAGTTAAATAAATTGTGTGCAACATTTTCCGAAAGCATAAATTTAAATTACCGTCTTCCAATCAAAGTACAGTATTTATACTCTTAGACATATCAGAATCGAAATAAATCATGGAAGCCAGAATGTGTTTTGAGTTTTAACGTGGATTGACGGATATTAGTAAATTTTATCCCTCGCTTCTGGCTCGGGATAAAATACTAATATCCGCCAATCCATGTTAAAACTCGCAACACATTATGGCTTCCATGTTTTATTTCTTAAGTAGAAATTTGTATTGAGGAAGCTATATCCTACCATATATTTTAATGCTCATTTATATCTGAAACTAAATTTGTATTCCGAAAATTAATAAACATAATTTCAGGTTTAAATATGGGGGTTGTGGTGTTTAAAGCCACTTTCAACAATATTTCAGTTATATCTTGGCAGTCAGTTTTTTTGGTGATGACATAGATGACATACATTTGTAGATCTGAAACAAGTTTAGATTGAACTCAAATTAGTAAGAAGGACCCGGTGGCTCAATGAGTTAGGTAGTTGAATTACCTAACGACTCATACAAGCCTATCACCAATACGGCGTGGGTTCGCGCCCGGCTTTGTAAATTACAAAAAGGGTGCACTCGACTCGCTGCCGGAAGTGATAAAGTTTACCAATTTGCCTGCCCATGGTCGGTGGTTCTCTCCGGCTTCTTCCACCACTAAGACTGGTTGCCATGATATAGCTGAAATATTGCTGAAAGTGGCGTTAAACACCAAAATTCAAAATTCAAATTCTTTTAGTGGAGGAAACTGGAGTAACTGGAGAAAACCAACGACCCGCAGCAAGTCACTGACAAAATGAACAGGAGTCGAACTCACAACTGTAGAGGTTTCTTATTGTTTGGTTGAACTATATATGTTTATAGGTAGGTGGAGATTTCACCCTTACAGTACTTAAACATATGAAACTGTTTGGACGTATGTCGATTTGTGGACAAATTTCATTATACAACCTCACAGAAAGACCGAAATGTAAGTTGATAACATTACAAATAGATTGTCATGACGAAAGGGCAATATATGAGCAATATTATTCGAGTCGTCCCATAATAAGTTTGGAACTGCGACACTTTAAATTAAACTAACCATAGTATTTGTGTTAGTTACCGGCAGACAAGATGTCAACAGCAATTTGTGAAAATAATATGATAATACAATTTGTTAGGGAACGACCATTTAACTTGAAGGGAGGGGGGGGGTTATGGTTTTTTTCTAAAAAAATATTCTGATTCCCAATGTTGCTGAAAAAAATATTCTGATTTTGGTGGAGGAAAAAAAAAATTATCTGATTCAGAGTTTTTGTCATGTAACCTAATGTTAAATTCTGGAAAAAAAATTTGCGCTTTGGGCGACAAAAAAAAAATAAATATTCTAACTCTTGTGTTGTCCGAAAAAAAAATTCTGAACGAAACAAAAAACCATAACCCCCCCCCCCCCCCCCCTTCAAGTTAAATGGTCGGTCCCTTAGTGCAAAAGATTTGGACAAATAAAGTCTAACTAGTGGTACTGGAAGCCATTATCATTAAAATGATAAAAAGGGGAAAATGGGTCAAATGTACAAGCCAAATGTATAAGCAGGAAACCACCAGTATTGATTTGCTAATTATACATGTCGAATAAATAAGAAAATACACTTTTGTAATTTGTAAACATTTAAAATCTAAATGGGTATTACAAATTATAATTTCTCAATCTGAATACAAAAAACATGTGGAGTGTACTGAGAGCAGACAACAATACTAAAATGTGTTACTTGTGTCCCATCCTAATTGTCACCCATTAAACAATTTTAAAAAATTGTAAACTAAACCTTACGATTCCAATCTGTACAGATGTTTAAGATGATTTCTTATTTTCACATCTTTAAATCAATTATTGGAAAGAAAAGTTTGAAGATACCAAAGGTGTAATCAGAAAGACAGACAAATCAATGGCCGAAGGAAAAATAAACAAAATACTAACAATGGTACACCAAACACTATACAGAATAGATATGGTAATACTTTCGATGTAATGACTTAACTTTACCACCAGGATTATTAACCCTTGATTCTGTAAGCATCCATATTAACAACAGCATTCTCTCAGGGCAATCATGATAGGCAATGTAAGCTCTAGAATCTCGTATTAAATGAGAGATATATATTGGTGCTGCTGGAATGTTTCTACATTTAAAATGAAAATTGAGATCATCGCTTAGTTCTCAAGTGACCTCATGGTAAACATTAACAATTCCAAACAATGTCAAAATAATTGGCAATACGTTTTCTATGTTGTTTTCCCATAGCTCTTGACATCATTGCAGATTGCAAGAAAATGTATATGTCACCATCTTCTAAATCTTCATTGGATCTGAACATTTCAATAATCTAAATCCGGCGTTAAACAACAACCACTCGCTCATTCCCTCAATAATCTAAATGAGCGGGGGCAGTCGTGGTCATGATTGCATGGTAGTTGGATTGATAACTACCTTATCAATCAGTAACGTTGTGAGTTCGAATCCCACTCATGCGAGGTGTAATCAATACAACATTATGTGATAAAGTTTGTCAGTGATTTGCGACAGCTCGGTGGTTTTCTCCGGGTACTCCGCGGGTTTCCTCCACCAGTAAAACTGACCGCCACGATATATAAAAAAATACGTTATCTATGTTGTTTTCCCATAGCTCTTGACATCATTGCAGATTGCAAGAAAATTTATAATGTGTCACCATCTTCTAAGTCTTCATTGAACCTGAACATTTCAATAATCTAAATGAGCAATTACAGGCTGCTTAAACAAAATTGTAAAATGTATCATTAATTTTTAAAACTGTACTATATCCTTAGCGAAATTATATACATGTCATTTTATTATTATAAGGTGAGATACCATTCCCAATGATCCTGTTTAAACAGTTACTAGTCCAAGGTTTCATTGTGACTAGGTGGTACAACAGGTGGCAGGAAGGAGAAAAACAAATGGCAGTATGGATAAAAGAGGTAATTTTCTTCAGGTCAAGCGCATCATGTTCTTAAGGTAAAATGTTATTTTCAGAAACCATTTTCTCACTAATGAGACAGCACAGTTCCTATTTTTAGCCGTGTGAGATATCCTTTTCTCACTTTCGAGACCGACCAGTACCTATTTTTAGCCATGTGAGATTTTCTTATCTTGCACTAGTTCTTGCACTAGTGCAAGAGGTACCGGATCGTTTCGCCCCGAATCCCGTTCGCCCCTATTCCCGTTCGCCCCGGGTCGTTTCGCCCTCATTTATTAATAGTGCTTTAAAAAATGAAATGGAAAATACCGTTGCAAATATTCGTATTTTTGATGTTGTAAGGCTTCTTCATGGGTACTTTATTTTTGTCTTCCTCATAATTAACATGCTTTCTTGACGTGTACGGTGTTTAATATTATATATTGCTTCACTCTTCGTTTGACATCTGATTAAATTTATACTTTTTTAGCATTTGATGCGTAATTCATTAAAAAAAAGAGGTTATTTGCACACTTGTACAGCATCTTAGTCATTTCATGCACTTTTGGGTTGGTACAAAAAAAAAACAACCTTTTTACTGTTCTTTTTTTTTCTTTTTTTTTTTTTGCAAGAAAAGTTTCTCGTTAGATCTTTGACAAAATTAGACCAAAATGAATGAATTATTATTTTTTTTGTATACAACTAATAAATAAATAATTAAAGTAGACCAAAATGAATGAATTATTATTTTTTTGCATACAACTAATAAATAAATAATTACCAAAAAATTGTCGAAAAAGACTTCATCTAATATAATATAATAGCGATTAAGTGGGGTGAATCGACTCACTTTCCGAGGCGAAACGACCCGGGGCGAACAGGTAATCGGAGCGAAACGACCCGGATTCGTGCAAGACAAAAAAATCACATGCGTTTTACCGGCAAATGCATGCTGTGCAGTTTATGTCAACTGCCCCCCAATATCTTCATGCTTTTCCTTTTTAAAATAAACAATTAACCACGATTCTACTACATAAGTATTTTTAAATTCATTTATGTATTATATTCTGCTAGCTAACGTGCACCTTTCACAGTGTTTGATTCTTTTTTCTGGCTCTCTTCCAGTCAATGTTTGTTTACTTTGAGTAAATAATAGAGTGCTCTCCCTTGATAGTAACTAACGTAAAGAAAGAAATTACCTCCCTTTGACCAAATTCAAATATTTTTTTACAGGTATTTATCTCTGTTGTAGTAACATTTATAATATATTTATTAAATACATTGTACTTTATGATGAAATACGTTTGAAATACTGCCGAGATACGGTTGCATATGGATAAATCGAACATTTACTTCAGCAATGGAAAAATAAATTGCGGGAAAACGCTCGATGGAATGTAAACAAAAACAATTAGGTGTTTAGTGAGAAATAAAATCAAACATCGGGAAAAGTACAAGATAGGGAAATCTCCGACACCCTTGGGTAAGATTACAATCGTTCTCTAACTCGGCAAGCCTCGTAAAGAGAACAATTGAAATCTTACCCTCGGGTGTCGGAGATTTCCCTATCTTGTACTCTCCCCGGTGTTAGATTCTATATGTCTCAACCCGTGGGTAAGATAAGAATTTCACGCTACGTTTCCCGTAAAAATGTTACGTTTCGCAAAATGTCATTGTATCAATAAAATCGTTTAAATATTTACGTTTTGTGTATTTATCTAGTCAGCCACTTATCAATTGCCCCTGAAAATTAGGTTACAATAGAAACATGCATCCCTTTCGCATCAGATTATGCGGTACACATCAAAAACATACACGCTTACAAAGGCTTTGTTTTGTTTACATTCCATCGAGTGTTTTCCCGCACAATTGTTTTCCATGTTGCTGAAGTAAATAGTCGATTTATCGATATATACATCCGTATCTTGGCAATATTTTAAATGTATTTCATAATAAAAATACAATATATTTAATAAACATATTATAAATGCTACTACAACAGCGATAAATACCTTTGAATTTGGTCAAAGGGAGGTAATTTCTGTCTTTACGTTAGTTACTAACAAGGGAGAGTACTCTATTATTATTATTAAACAATGTAAAGAAAAAATGTGGAATTATTTTGTTAAATTAGTGAGAAAAAGAATCAAACACCGTTAAGAGGACAAGACGGAAAAATCTCAGTCACCCACGGGAAAGATATATATTGGTCTCCAACTCGGCAGACGCTCGTTGGAGACCAGAAATCTTTCCCTTGGGTGTCTGAGATTTTTCCGTCTTGCCCTCTTACCGGTGTTAGATCCTTTATTTCCTATGTTGTTCAAGTGACTTGCGACAGGTCAGTGGTATTCTCTGGGAACTCTAGTTTTTTTCACCAATAAAACTGACACCACGATATAACTGAAAGAATGTTGAAAGTGGTGTAAAACACCATAAACCAAACCTATGTTGTTCTTAAGATACAATGCTAATACCAGTGATTTTATTCCTACTAAACATTCAAAGATGTCAAGCTTAATTCTTCTGGAGGGTGGGAATTATACCCTTACTGTAAAGCACCAAACTCCCCCTTTTATAATTATTTGTGATTTATGAACCTGTAATATTTTCGTAATTCATGAACCCCGGGTTTTCAAGCTACGTCAAATTAAACGATATGTAATCTATTTTCAGGGTAAAATAAAGTACAAGGAGACAATAACAGAAGGATTTGAAAACATGTATACAGCATTCCGTGGACTTTTTCTGGGATCAAATACAGGAAAGGCTATCATCAAATGTTGAACTTTTATATTTAAAGAAACTTATTGGTTTAAAAAGAAAATATTTATAACATATTTAATTTTGTGATCAAATGTTAAACAGATTTAGATCTATTTGTATTAGTAAGAAAAGATATGGATGTAAATTAAAATGAAAGACTATCTTACCTTTATACTTAAGACACAAATTAATATAATGGAACAGCCCTTGATTGCTGGTACATTATAATAATACATTGTAAACTAGTATTGAAAAACTACATGAAGATGCATGTTTATTAATCAAAAATCAAACTAAAGATTGACTACAATGTTATAAAGGCAACATGCAAGCAGGAATAATTTGTTGTATCTTTTTTTGAGAATCCAACACTCTTTAAACACAAGACAATTACCATCATCTTCTAATGAACAGTTTATTATGTGTGGACGTTTTTGCCCAATGCCAGGTAAAATGTCATCTATATCCACCAACCCCTTTTGCTTGTGGCAATCAAAATGACCAATCCAAGTTCCATCCATTTGTTTACATGTTTTATTGTTCCTAAAGTCTTCATGAACATACTCGAAATAGTGCTTACTTGACATTTAACAACAATAAATTAAGCCATAATTTGTCACACGAGTCCCCAACTTTTAGCAGTGTCTACAGGGCTTCCACAGCTTTCGTATACTATTACATAACATTGCTCTGAACAGCTGACTTATAGTCAAATATATGATAAAATTCAATGCATTACCAATAAGAACTGGAAATTTTGAATTAGTCTCTAATGCATTATGTATTTTCTTACTAAATATTACAATAGGAAGAGCATTATCTAATCTCTCAATCGCATTTGTTGCCTCCGATACTAAGAATATAATAGCAATTAAAACAACCATCACAGCAGACCTACGGTTTCTTGACTGCATTGCCTTGGAGTCAGTCCGTGGAAGGTTACGTCTTAAGCATGTGAGCTTGGCACATAAGTATATGGTACATATAAAAACAATAATGAAGGATATAGCAAATATAACAAATACTATAGTGTCTACATAAGCATCATATGTATTGAAACTGTCTAAATATTCTACTTGTCCGACACATATGTCGTTTCTCCCAGGGGCAAAATAACTTTCGGAAGTCATAAAAGAGAACAAGGACAGACCTGCAGATAGAAACACTGCAAATAGTGACGATACTATTGCAAATCTGTTTGTAATGATATTCTTACTACAAAATGGAAACATCACAACAGTTGTTTTTAGAACACACAACAGAGCTGTTAGTAGAATCGACATTAAGTGAAAGTCGTGTCCGATATTTTCTATTCTATTACTCACAACGCACAGAGGATATTTAACCATCACTAATGTATAATAGTCCTGTTCTCGTTCATATACGCTGTAAGATATGTTAATTAACTGGGGATAATACGAGCATAAAACCGAGGCAGTATCAGAAGATGCTAAAAAACATAAAACAATGGTGACTGGAGACAGATTCTCTTTCTTTAAGAAAATATATATTACAAAAATATTTAGTATCGTTACGAAATTAGCGATAGTTACGGCAGAATAAACCAACCAATGTTTTGCACACAGAAGATATAAATCTTTGAAATCTGAGGAGAGCTTAATCTCACAACTGTACTCCTCCGTAAACATGTTTATGTCCGAAGTACTAAGTAATGGTATTTGTTCTTTATATTGAAACTCTGGAATCAACGATAGGTTTGATTTTGATGCTACATAGTCTGTAAACAAATCAAGACATGTTATGGTTTGAAAATACAAATCAAAGACTGCAAATTCAATAATATCCATTGCTTCAAATTTAAAATTCCAAGATTTATGCACTTTCTTTTGAATTTCAGGTGGGAAGATGTAAATATTCTTTTCATTTATTAGTCTTAAACTCCTTTGACAAGTATGAGCATGTATCTCATTATTAAAAAGAAAATTAAACACGTCAGCATTTGTTAGCGTTTTAAAATTGACCAACTCCAAAAATAACTGTGTACATTTTGTTTCTGTGAAATAAATATCCAAACCAGTGAAATAACGAAATGGTGTGGTGTCCGTGTAATTAACGTCACACATGTATGTGTGTGTTATGTTATCCACATGTATACTGCTAACACTACATGTCGTCGATGAATTTCGACACCGATCGTTTGTGAACACCGATGGAAGAAAATCAGATTTAAATCCAAAAATTTGATCCATGTAAAGGTACGTACAAAGCGTATCGTTGAATTTTAAAAAATGAAACGAAAAATCTTTAGAGTTAATAATTCGAAATAGGTAAGATGTCTCATTGTCAATAATGGTAGCAATATGTTCAGGAGGTAATATTGTCTCGGTCTTGACAAAGTGGTCACATGGAAAATTGTTCAACTTGGTCTCTACAATTGTCAACAACAGCAGCATCAAAAACACTTGTTTCCACATATTTCAGTTGAATGGTATGGAATTCCTTGATATCAATCGAGTAAGTTAGTTTAGTCAAATGTTTATTATATAACCCCATGATCTTCATTGATGAATATGCATATCCCATGATCATAGTCCATGAATATGCATATCCCATTGGGAGTATTTACGGGTAGACAAAGTTAGATTTAATCAAACTGATAATGATCAAGGTTTTGTATATTTGAATTGATTGCATATTTTAATGTACATGGCTCATTACTTAATGTTGATTAATTAAAGGGTTGTGTTGAAATTAATTTCGTAAGTGGATACAAAATGTATAAATTCTAAATTATTTAAACTATTGTCATTAAATTTGTGATTGTTCGTGAATTTCGTTTCCCCAAAGGAAAAAAAATACATATAGTTTGTTTTCCCTTAATAGTAAATGTACATTAAATTTGTTTTTCAATTTTTTGTCGTGAGTGAATGGCTGTCCTTCCCATCAAAAAAGTCCTTGTGGTAAACATAATTTCTACAAGTTTCAGCAAATATTTGTTGCAAACATGCCTCAATGATTTTACAAAGCAAGTTTAGTTTGCAGCAAACATGATTATGCAAATTAGATTTCCAGCAAACTTACTGTAAACCTCTGCATAAAAACAATGTTTGGTGGGTCTCTAAGTTGTTTGTAGGAGGGCTCATGTCTTTTTTGTGTTGTTTATGTATAGTGGTGTCCTATTACTGGGAACTGTTTAATTTCTATGAGCATCTGGGTTCACCCCGTATTTTTTTTGGGTGGGGTCTGTGCTGCTCATCATTTTAGTTTTCTGTGTGGTGTTTTTTGTTTTGCTTTCTTTGTCTTTGTCCTGTATCTTGTATGTCCAATGTTGCCAGTGTCTTGTGTGCCCAATGTTGCCAGTGTCTTGTGTGCCCAATGTTGCCAGTGTCTTGTATGCCCAATGTTGCCAGTGTCTTGTATGCCCAATGTTGCCAGTGTCTTGTATGCCCAATGTTGCCAGTGTCTTGCATGCCCAATGTTGCCAGTGTCTTGTGTGTCCAATGTTGCCAGTGTCTTGTGTGCCCAATGTTGCCAGTATCTTGTATGCCCAATGTTGCCAGTGTCTTGTGTGCCCAATGTTGCCAGTGTCTTGTGTGCCCAATGTTGCCAGTGTATTGTATGCCCAATGTTGCCAGTATCTTGTATGCCCAATGTTGCCAGTGTCTTGTGTGTCCAATGTTGCCAGTGTCTTGTGTGCCCAATGTTGCCAGTATCTTGTATGCCCAATGTTGCCAGTGTCTTGTGTGCCCAATGTTGCCAGTGTCTTGTGTGCCCAATGTTGCCAGTGTATTGTATGCCCAATGTTGCCAGTATCTTGTATGCCCAATGTTGCCAGTGTCTTGTGTGTCCAATGTTGCCAGTGTCGTGTGTGCCCAATGTTGCCAGTTTCTTGTGTGTCCAATGTTGCCAGTGTCGTGTGTGTCCAATGTTGCCAGTGTCTTGTGTGTCCAATGTTGCCAGTGTCTTGTATGCCCAATGTTGCCAGTGTCTTGTGTGCCCAATGTTGCCAGTGTCTTGTATGCCCAATGTTGCCAGTGTCTTGTATGCCCAATGTTGCCAGTGTCATGTGTGCCCAATGTTGCCAGTGTCTTGTATGCCCAATGTTGCCAGTGTCTTGTGTGCCCAATGTTGCCAGTGTCTTGTATGCCCAATGTTGCCAGTGTCTTGTATGCCCAATGTTGCCAGTGTCTTGTGTGCCCAATGTTGCCAGTGTCTTGTATGCCCAATGTTGCCAGTGTCTTGTGTGCCCAATGTTGCCAGTGTATTGTATGCCCAATGTTGCCAGTATCTTGTATGCCCAATGTTGCCAGTGTCTTGTGTGTCCAATGTTGCCAGTGTCGTGTGTGTCCAATGTTGCCAGTGTCTTGTATGCCCAATGTTGCCAGTGTCTTGTGTGTCCAATGTTGCCAGTGTCGTGTGTGTCCAATGTTGCCAGTGTCTTGTATGCCCAATGTTGCCAGTGTCTTGTGTGTCCAATGTTGCCAGTGTCGTGTGTGTCCAATGTTGCCAGTTTCTTGTATGCCCAATGTTGCCAGTGTCTTGTGTGCCCAATGTTGCCAGTGTCTTGTATGCCCAATGTTGCCAGTGTCTTGTATGCCCAATGTTGCCAGTGTCTTGTGTGCCCAATGTTGCCAGTGTCTTGTATGCCCAATGTTGCCAGTGTCTTGTGTGCCCAATGTTGCCAGTGTCTTGTATGCCCAATGTTGCCAGTGTCTTGTATGCCCAATGTTGCCAGTGTCTTGTGTGCCCAATGTTGCCAGTGTTTTGTATGCCCAATGGTGCCAGTGTCTTGTGTGCCCAATGTTGCCAGTGTCTTGTGTGCCCAATGTTGCCAGTGTCTTGTGTGCCCAATGTTGCCAGTGTCTTGTATGCCCAATGTTGCCAGTGTCTTGTGTGCCCAATGTTGCCAGTGTCTTGTGTGCCCAATGTTGCCAGTGTCTTGTGTGCCCAATGTTGCCAGTGTCTTGTGTGCCCAATGTTGCCAGTGTCTTGTGTGCCCAATGTTGCCAGTGTCTTGTGTGCCCAATGTTGCCAGTGTCTTGTGTGTCCAATGTTGCCAGTGTCTTGTGTGCCCAATGTTGCCAGTGTCTTGTGTGCCCAATGTTGCCAGTGTCTTGTATGCCCAATGTTGCCAGTGTCTTGTGTGCCCAATGTTGCCAGTGTCTTGTATGCCCAATGTTGCCAGTGTCTTGTATGCCCAATGTTGCCAGTGTCTTGTGTGCCCAATGTTGCCAGTGTCTTGTATGCCCAATGGTGCCAGTGTCTTGTGTGCCCAATGTTGCCAGTGTCTTGTGTGCCCAATGTTGCCAGTGTCTTGTGTGCCCAATGTTGCCAGTGTCTTGTATGCCCAATGTTGCCAGTGTCTTGTGTGCCCAATGTTGCCAGTGTCTTGTGTGCCCAATGTTGCCAGTGTCTTGTGTGTCCAATGTTGCCAGTGTCTTGTGTGCCCAATGTTGCCAGTGTCTTGTGTGCCCAATGTTGCCAGTGTCTTGTGTGCCCAATGTTGCCAGTGTCTTGTGTGCCCAATGTTGCCAGTGTCTTGTGTGTCCAATGTTGCCAGTGTCTTGTGTGCCCAATGTTGCCAGTGTCTTGTGTGCCCAATGTTGTCAGTGTCTTGTATGCCCAATGTTGCCAGTGTCTTGTGTGCCCAATGTTGCCAGTGTCTTGTGTGTCCAATGTTGCCAGTGTCTTGTGTGCCCAATGTTGCCAGTGTCTTGTGTGCCCAATGTTGCCAGTGTCTTGTGTGCCCAATGTTGCCAGTGTCTTGTGTGCCCAATGTTGCCAGTGTCTTGTATGCCCAATGTTGCCAGTGTTTTTGGATTGTCCATTCTTGATTGCCCCTTTGGTTTTATCCAATGTTTTTATAAATGTTGCATAAAGAGGAATAGATAATTTTATGAAAGAACTTTTGTCAAAATAGGCCAGGCCAGCTTAACACAATGTTTAATATCATTTTCAAACATTATCTCTGTTATATCATGGCAGTCAGTATTATAGGTGTAGCAAACAAATCATCCTGATTATTTATCTAGTAAATAAAAAAAAAACACATTTTATTTAAAGTGAACTGTTTTTTAATTTGTATGTTATTCTGTATCTTCAATACTACATGCTCTGGTTGTGTTTTGTCCTGGTGGCATTTTCTTTTTTGCCATTTCATGGACTGAAAAAAAAAGCAATTTACAGACTTCTTCTCAAAACATTGACATTATTGCATGAATCTGCATTTAAATTCAAATGTACAAGCATTTTTGTTTGGTCTAGACTGTTTCATGACATTGAAGTTGCAGCCATGACAGAGATAGCTTGATTCATCAGTGCTTTGTCTACACTAATGATGAAATATAAAATAAAAAAGTGAGAGGTATTTCATACATTTTTTACAAAAATGTAGTGGTAATTTCTGAATTTTTTTTTATCAAACAACATGTACAAAAATTAGACAAAAATATGTTAAGTTTAATTTTTTTTTCATCAGAATCCATTCTTAGGAACAAAATTTGTTTACTTTAACCCTCAGTTACACAAAAAAATCTGCAAGGATGAACATATCTGATGACCAAGTGGAATGATATGGATGTTTTGTCGTCACATCATAAATTCCCTCAAAATGAAGAGGAAAAGAGATAAAAATTATTCCAAATACATGTTTGGAGTATATAGGGAAAGCTGAAACACTCAAGTATGAAATTTCTATAATTTTACACAACTATTTTTAAGACATGATTTTTACCATTATCGGTAAAATGAACATTTTTTCTTTTATCTCACCGAGCTATATTGCAAGTATCAAAGGACTGACCCTAATACTGAAAAATATCGGTCAGTGTGACATCACATTATGACATTTAATAATGATAAAAAGGATAACGTCAGTTTTGAAGGTCTCGACATACATTATCACTAGTATCTCAGCTCGTTCTACCGGACTCGCTGCGATACTAGCGATAATGTATGTCTTAACATTCAAAACATGCGCTTATTCTAAATATACTCAACAATACAGCAATAAGATTATGACTACTTACTTCCTTGTATTGCCCACACAGCTAAAGCTAAGATAAAGATCCCACCAATAGAAATAATGGTCCATTGCACAGGTCCAACATCATCTGGGAAAACTGAATGGGTCTAAAAATATACAAGACAACAGGATTTATAGTACACATTCTAAAATAATGGTAAACAGTCATTCATACAAATCATTGCCATCATTAAATTTAATAAAAAAAATCCATTAATAAATTACAGATTCTTGAGTGAGTGAGTGTTGTTTAATGCCAAATGAGCAATTTTTCAGCTATATAATTGTGGGCAGTCGTGGTTGTGATCGTATGGTAGTTGGATTTGCTACCTGTGCAATCAGTACCCATTACCACTAAAGTTGCAAGTTTGAATCCGGTTCATGTGATAAAGTTTGTCGATGACTTGTGACAGGTCTGTGGATTTCTCCTGGTACTCTGGTTTCCTCCACCAATAAAATTGTCCACCACGATATAACTGAAATATTGTTGAATGTGGTGTTAAACACCATAACCCTAATTCTAAGCCTCAAATAAAATATCTTTATTGGTACCTACCTGTTCATGTGAAGAAATGCCTTTAAAACCACAAGTTTGTGTAGAAAATGATGAACACATTGGACAATGATGAATCTCCAGGAAACAAACATCAACATATGTTGTATCTATTACAGACTGTATGTTCTGTCTACTGGCTGTAGATTTATTGTATATTATAGTGATGGAAGGTATAGGGATCATTGCTGTGGGAATCTGTGTTAAAAAATAATAATAAAACAAATAATATCTACTACAAACTGTATGTTCTGTCTACTGGCTGTAGATCTATTATATATTATAGTGATGGAAGGTATAGGGATCATTGCTATGGGAATCTGTGTAAAAAAATAATGTCAAAGGAAAATGCCATGGTCTTTTAACAAGTTAGCGTGAAAATTTAAATGGCAATAAATAACAGACATTTGAGTTAATGAAAGTTAAAAATAGTATACCGTAAGGTAGAATTTGGTGATCGAAGTTGCATGTCGCACCAAATGATGGAGATCACCATTTTTTAGAACTCTTCAATGTGAGGAGACAAAAGGCATAATCCATTCTCGGATTATACCTGCAATTAAAGCTCTTCCAAAAGAGCTGTGACGTCACAAAGTCAGTATCGTAGATCAGCATCAGTTACAATTTTATCATTCAAAATTATGTAAATCGTAAAATAACGTCATATATCAATATGACTTCATGTCAAGCATTTTATTGCACTAACGAAAAGGGAAAGTAAGAGAAGAATTTTTTTTGTAATTACCGATCCTACCCTTGTCAACACATCAACCAGTGACCACGAAAAACACGGGAAAGTATGACAGCATTGGAGACAAAAAAGAAAAGGCATGTGTATGCATAAAACAAGTTAAAAGTGACAGTTATTTAACCTACGGCCAATCATGTAGCCTTTGTACATTTCATGTATAGTCTTGTATAAATCTTAAAATATCTATTTCTGAACACAAATAGGTCCACATTGGTTTTTCTCATAGCCAATAAATGTCTGCTCTTTTATTATATTTGTTAACATTATGAAATATATATTTTTATCCTCGGTTTGAAAATTATAACAACTTTTGATTGGTTAAAACCCAGGGTATAAAAAACCCATATTCCCGGGTGTTGCTAGGCCATATTACCGGGTGTAACTAGCCATTTAACCAATCAAATGTTGTTATAATTTTCAAAACAGGGATAATATGACGTTAAAGCTCACGACGTTGTGCTCCAAAAATCAAATTTAGTTAATTTTGGCTATATATTGAATATAAAGCTGTTACTTAGATCAACTGTAGGGTTCTACCAAAGGTAGTACCCTACACCAGGTAAAAAAACACTCGAAACTTTCATATTTTATACTTATTCTTTCCAAAAAACAAAGAAAACGTCACTTTTACGTTGGCCGCTGGGGTCCAAAATGTCTTATTTTTTACTATAACCGGGGATAAATTCGTTATCTACGTTCCTATCCGTAGATATGGAGATTTTAACACCCTTCAGTAGCCTGTACACCCTTCGGCTGCACCTCAGGATGTACTTGGCTACTTCAGGGTGTTCAAATCTCCATATCTATGGATAGGAACGTAGATAACTTATATTGTTCAATGCACAATTATGAACCCATATGGATATTTCATATAATCTAATAATTTCACACTCATTTTAGAGTACGTGTTATTCTCATTGTTGAAGACCATACTGTGACTGTGAAATGTAGAACTGCAATAAAAAGCACTGTTCCTTAACTTGAATTTGTGTCTAAGTGTAATATTGGATAGTCTCTAATGTTCATTTACATCCAAATCTTTTTTTTTTTTACTAATTAATAAAAACTGAAGAAGATTTTAATTTCAAATATGTTACCAGTCACCACTGAGCCATGACTGAGAGGTAGAAAAGATGATTTTTTTTTACCTTAGGTTTAGTAGCATTTGATGTAAAACTTGGTACGGTACTAAATGTAGGTACAGTAACTTGTCCAGCAAGACTTTGACATAACCTGTAAAATATGTACATTTATCTAACATTAAGTATGTATTCTACAGAAATACAGGATTTTAACAATTAGGTACAACCCATCAGATACAAAACCTTGTATGTTATATGTATGTGATACAAGATGTACTTTCACAACCTCTGCAGCTTGGAAAGAGGGAAAATCCCACAACCTCTACAATATCCTATTAAAAGTACTTCAATGTAACGTTTTATGTGTTCATTTCATATTGCAGGGAACTGTACTATCAACTATTACAAGCCACAAATCCTCCCCTCCCAAAACAACATAGAGTAATCGTTGTGTATTTTAACAGTGACTGGATGGAATGAAACTATGGGCCTCATAGTGATACGATTTACACAACTGATTCACCATGATACAAACAGTTGTATCACACAATATACATGTGCAATGTGTATATAGAAGATAGAAAAAAAAGACCAAATGCTAACAATTGAAGATTAATAATAAAAAAGTACTCCATACAAGCCATTGAAAAACAACAAATATGGTTGATTCTTGTCGTGTCGAAGAAAAAGGCCAGAATAATTTCACTATTTAAATATTTGAGTTTTAAATTAATTGGGAGAGAGAATTAATATAAAAGCTACAACAATGAGACTAAACGTTACTTCAAGTTTTTCTAGGAAACAACTTACTCAATTTCAAATAAACAAGGTTTGATTGTATAATCTTCAACATTTAAACATGACTTGACTTGGGCTCTGCTTTATTTGCATTAATGCATGTAGGTGATTACATTTTATCTATATATTATATGGGGTTCTGTATATCATCGAATATCAGGAATGAGCTAAAATATTCAACTTTACTGAGTGAGTGAACTGTAGTGACACAGTCAGCAAACCATATATTTCATTAAGAAGCTGATATTTTACAATAACAACGGCAAGAAACATTAATAATATTGTACTGGTAATCACATTAACAAAATCTTTTTACTGTATTTATAATGAAAAAAAGGCTATATTGCATGGAGCCAAATACATGTAACGAAATCAGAATTATGTCATAAAAATATTGAGATTGGTTCAATATCTTGGTAATTAGTTGTTGTTTTTATTTTAACAAACATGGTCTAATTATTTACTAAAATGTTAGCTGATTTGCTCATCAGAAAACTCAGACTGAGACAAAATCAGAGATTATTTTTTTCTCTCTAGAGAAATAAGGGCCTTGATATCCTTTCTGACCTCATGATAGTTCTGGTGAAAATGATTTAACAATTGCAAGATTAAAGATAATTGAGAAAACTGATCAAATGGGAAATATGATACTATACCATACCCATCAAATGTTCCAGATATAGAAATAGCTGTAGCTATAATTGGTCTAATGTAATTTATATCTATAACTAGTACTCTATCATTCACCAATGTCTTCAGTATAGTTATCTCCCCTGACATGTCAACATGGCTGCTTGCATCTTTCTTTAAGCTAAATTGGATATAATCCTACAATTATGAAAAGAAAGTTTAAACAGTGATGGCCAACAATTCCACTAATATCAACAAAACAAACAACCACCTCTCACCTAAAGAAAGTTTAAACAATGATGGTCAACAATTCCACCAATATCAACAAAACAAACAACCACCTCTCACCTAAAGAAAGTTTAAACAATGATGGTTAACAGTTCCATCAATATCAACAAAACAAACAATCACCTCTCACCTAAAGAAAGTTTAAACAATGATGGTTAACAGTTCCACCAATATCAACAAAACAAACAACCACCTCTCACCTAAAGAAAGTTTAAACAATGATGGTCAACAGTTCCACCAATATCAACAAAACAAACAATCACCTCTCACCTAAAGAAAGTTTAAACAATGATGGTCAACAATTCCACCAATATCAACAAAACAAACAATCACCTCTCACCTAAAGAAAGTTTAAACAATGATGGTCAACAGTTCCACCAATATCAACAAAACAAACAACCACCTCTCACCTAAAGAAAGTTTAAACAATGATGGTCAACAATTCCACCAATATCAACAAAACAAACAATCACCTCTCACCTAAAGAAAGTTTAAACAATGATGGTCAACAGTTCCACCAATATCAACAAAACAAACAACCACCTCTCACCTAAAGAAAGTTTAAACAATGATGGTCAACAGTTCCACCAATATCAACAAAACAAACAATCACCTCTCACCTAAAGAAAGTTTAAACAATGATGGTCAACAGTTCCACCAATATCAACAAAACAAACAATCACCTCTCACCTAAAGAAAGTTTAAACAATGATGGTCAACAATTCCACCAATATCAACAAAACAAACAATCACCTCTTACCTAAAGAAAGTTTAAACAATGATGGTCAACAGTTCCACCAATATCAACAAAACAAACAACCACCTCTCACCTAAAGAAAGTTTAAACAATGATGGTCAACAGTTCCACCAATATCAACAAAACAAACAATCACCTCTCACCTATAGAAAGTTTAAACAATGATGGTTAACAGTTCCACCAATATCAACAAAACAAACAATTACCTCCCACCTATAGAAAGTTTAAACAATGATGGTCAACAGTTCCACCAATATCAACAAAACAAACAACCACCTCTCACCTAAATAAAGTTTAAACAATGATGGTCAACAGTTCCACCAATATCAACAAAACAAACAATCACCTCTCACCTAAAGAAAGTTTAAACAATGATGGTCAACAGTTCCACCAATATCAACAAAACAAACAACCACCTCTCACCTAAAGAAAGTTTAAACAATGATGGTTAACAGTTCCATCAATATCAACAAAACAAACAATCACCTCTCACCTAAAGAAAGTTTAAACAATGATGGTTAACAGTTCCACCAATATCAACAAAACAAACAACCACCTCTCACCTAAAGAAAGTTTAAACAATGATGGTCAACAGTTCCACCAATATCAACAAAACAAACAATCACTTCTCACCTAAAGAAAGTTTAAACAATGATGGTCAACAGTTCCACCAATATCAACAAAACAAACAATCACCTCTCACCTAAAGAAAGTTTAAACAATGATGGTCAACAGTTCCACCAATATCAACAAAACAAACAATCACCTCTCACCTAAAGAAAGTTTAAACAATGATGGTCAACAGTTCCACCAATATCATCAAAACAAACAACCACCTCTCACCTAAAGAAAGTTTAAACAATGATGGTCAACAATTCCACCAATATCAACAAAACAAACAATCACCTCTCACCTAAAGAAAGTTTAAACAATGATGGTCAACAGTTCCACAAATATCAACAAAACAAACAACCACCTCTCACCTAAAGAAAGTTTAAACAATGATGGTCAACAGTTCCACCAATATCAACAAAACAAACAATCACTTCTCACCTAAAGAAAGTTTAAACAATGATGGTCAACAGTTCCACCAATATCAACAAAACAAACAATCACCTCTCACCTAAAGAAAGTTTAAACAATGATGGTCAACAATTCCACCAATATCAACAAAACAAACAATCACCTCTCACCTAAAGAAAGTTTAAACAATGATGGTCAACAGTTCCACCAATATCAACAAAACAAACAACCACCTCTCACCTAAAGAAAGTTTAAACAATGATGGTCAACAGTTCCACCAATATCAACAAAACAAACAATCACCTCTCACCTAAAGAAAGTTTAAACAATGATGGTCAACAGTTCCACCAATATCAACAAAACAAACAATCACCTCTCACCTATAGAAAGTTTAAACAATGATGGTTAACAGTTCCACCAATATCAACAAAACAAACAATTACCTCTCACCTAAATAAAGTTTAAACAATGATGGTCAACAGTTCCACCAATATCAACAAAACAAACAATCACCTCTCACCTAAAGAAAGTTTAAACAATGATGGTCAACAGTTCCACCAATATCAACAAAACAAACAACCACCTCTCACCTAAAGAAAGTTTAAACAATGATGGTCAACAATTCCACCAATATCAACAAAACAAACAATCACCTCTCACCTAAAGAAAGTTTAAACAATGATGGTCAACAGTTCCACCAATATCAACAAAACAAACAACCACCTCTCACCTAAAGAAAGTTTAAACAATGATGGTCAACAGTTCCACCAATATCAACAAAACAAACAATCACCTCTCACCTAAAGAAAGTTTAAACAATGATGGTCAACAGTTCCACCAATATCAACAAAACAAACAACCACCTCTCACCTAAAGAAAGTTTAAACAATGATGGTCAACAGTTCCACCAATATCAACAAAACAAACAATCACCTCTCACCTAAAGAAAGTTTAAACAATGATGGTCAACAATTCCACCAATATCAACAAAACAAACAATCACCTCTCACCTAAAGAAAGTTTAAACAATGATGGTCAACAGTTCCACCAATATCAACAAAACAAACAACCACCTCTCACCTAAAGAAAGTTTAAACAATGATGGTCAACAGTTCCACCAATATCAACAAAACAAACAATTACCTCTCACCTAAAGAAAGTTTAAACAATGATGGTCAACAGTTCCACCAATATCAACAAAACAAACAATCACCTCTCACCTATAGAAAGTTTAAACAATGATGGTCAACAATTCCACCAATATCAACAAAACAAACAATCACCTCTCACCTAAAGAAAGTTTAAACAATGATGGTCAACAGTTCCACCAATATCAACAAAACAAACAACCACCTCTCACCTAAAGAAAGTTTAAACAATGATGGTCAACAGTTCCACCAATATCAACAAAACAAACAATCACCTCTCACCTAAAGAAAGTTTAAACAATGATGGTCAACAGTTCCACCAATATCAACAAAACAAACAACCACCTCTCACCTAAAGAAAGTTTAAACAATGATGGTCAACAGTTCCACCAATATCAACAAAACAAACAATCACCTCTCACCTAAAGAAAGTTTAAACAATGATGGTCAACAATTCCACCAATATCAACAAAACAAACAATCACCTCTCACCTAAAGAAAGTTTAAACAATGATGGTCAACAGTTCCACCAATATCAACAAAACAAACAACCACCTCTCACCTAAAGAAAGTTTAAACAATGATGGTCAACAGTTCCACCAATATCAACAAAACAAACAATTACCTCTCACCTAAAGAAAGTTTAAACAATGATGGTCAACAGTTCCACCAATATCAACAAAACAAACAATCACCTCTCACCTATAGAAAGTTTAAACAATGATGGTTAACAGTTCCACCAATATCAACAAAACAAACAATTACCTCTCACCTATAGAAAGTTTAAACAATGATGGTCAACAGTTCCACCAATATCAACAAAACAAACAATCACTTCTCACCTAAAGAAAGTTTAAACAATGATGGTCAACAGTTCCACCAATATCAACAAAACAAACAATCACCTCTCACCTAAAGAAAGTTTAAACAATGATGGTCAACAATTCCACCAATATCAACAAAACAAACAATCACCTCTCACCTAAAGAAAGTTTAAACAATGATGGTCAACAGTTCCACCAATATCAACAAAACAAACAACCACCTCTCACCTAAAGAAAGTTTAAACAATGATGGTCAACAGTTCCACCAATATCAACAAAACAAACAATCACCTCTCACCTAAAGAAAGTTTAAACAATGATGGTCAACAGTTCCACCAATATCAACAAAACAAACAATCACCTCTCACCTATAGAAAGTTTAAACAATGATGGTTAACAGTTCCACCAATATCAACAAAACAAACAATTACCTCTCACCTAAATAAAGTTTAAAGAATGATGGTCAACAGTTCCACCAATATCAACAAAACAAACAATCACCTCTCACCTAAAGAAAGTTTAAACAATGATGGTCAACAGTTCCACCAATATCAACAAAACAAACAACCACCTCTCACCTAAAGAAAGTTTAAACAATGATGGTCAACAATTCCACCAATATCAACAAAACAAACAATCACCTCTCACCTAAAGAAAGTTTAAACAATGATGGTCAACAGTTCCACCAATATCAACAAAACAAACAACCACCTCTCACCTAAAGAAAGTTTAAACAATGATGGTCAACAGTTCCACCAATATCAACAAAACAAACAATCACCTCTCACCTAAAGAAAGTTTAAACAATGATGGTCAACAGTTCCACCAATATCAACAAAACAAACAACCACCTCTCACCTAAAGAAAGTTTAAACAATGATGGTCAACAGTTCCACCAATATCAACAAAACAAACAATCACCTCTCACCTAAAGAAAGTTTAAACAATGATGGTCAACAATTCCACCAATATCAACAAAACAAACAATCACCTCTCACCTAAAGAAAGTTTAAACAATGATGGTCAACAGTTCCACCAATATCAACAAAACAAACAACCACCTCTCACCTAAAGAAAGTTTAAACAATGATGGTCAACAGTTCCACCAATATCAACAAAACAAACAATTACCTCTCACCTAAAGAAAGTTTAAACAATGATGGTCAACAGTTCCACCAATATCAACAAAACAAACAATCACCTCTCACCTATAGAAAGTTTAAACAATGATGGTCAACAATTCCACCAATATCAACAAAACAAACAATCACCTCTCACCTAAAGAAAGTTTAAACAATGATGGTCAACAGTTCCACCAATATCAACAAAACAAACAACCACCTCTCACCTAAAGAAAGTTTAAACAATGATGGTCAACAGTTCCACCAATATCAACAAAACAAACAATCACCTCTCACCTAAAGAAAGTTTAAACAATGATGGTCAACAGTTCCACCAATATCAACAAAACAAACAACCACCTCTCACCTAAAGAAAGTTTAAACAATGATGGTCAACAGTTCCACCAATATCAACAAAACAAACAATCACCTCTCACCTAAAGAAAGTTTAAACAATGATGGTCAACAATTCCACCAATATCAACAAAACAAACAATCACCTCTCACCTAAAGAAAGTTTAAACAATGATGGTCAACAGTTCCACCAATATCAACAAAACAAACAACCACCTCTCACCTAAAGAAAGTTTAAACAATGATGGTCAACAGTTCCACCAATATCAACAAAACAAACAATTACCTCTCACCTAAAGAAAGTTTAAACAATGATGGTCAACAGTTCCACCAATATCAACAAAACAAACAATCACCTCTCACCTATAGAAAGTTTAAACAATGATGGTTAACAGTTCCACCAATATCAACAAAACAAACAATTACCTCTCACCTATAGAAAGTTTAAACAATGATGGTCAACAGTTCCACCAATATCAACAAAACAAACAACCACCTCTCACCTAAATAAAGTTTAAACAATGATGGTCAACAGTTCCACCAATATCAACAAAACAAACAATCACCTCTCACCTAAAGAAAGTTTAAACAATGATGGTCAACAGTTCCACCAATATCAACAAAACAAACAACCACCTCTCACCTAAAGAAAGTTTAAACAATGATGGTCAACAGTTCCACCAATATCAACAAAACAAACAATCACCTCTCACATAAAGAAAGTTTAAACAATGATGGTCAACAGTTCCACCAATATCAACAAAACAAACAACCACCTCTCACCTAAAGAAAGTTTAAACAATGATGGTCAACAGTTCCACCAATATCAACAAAACAAACAACCACCTCTCACCTAAAGAAAGTTTAAACAATGATGGTCAACAGTTCCACCAATATCAACAAAACAAACAATCACCTCTCACCTAAAGAAAGCTTAAACAATGATGGTCAACAGTTCCACCAATATCAACAAAACAAACAATCACCTCTCACCTAAAGAAAGTTTAAACAATGATGGTCAACAGTTCCACCAATATCAACAAAACAAACAACCACCTCTCACCTAAAGAAAGTTTAAACAATGATGGTCAACAGTTCCACCAATATCAACAAAACAAACAATCACCTCTCACCTATAGAAAGTTTAAACAATGATGGTCAACAGTTCCACCAATATCAACAAAACAAACAACCACCTCTCACCTAAATAAAGTTTAAACAATGATGGTCAACAGTTCCACCAATATCAACAAAACAAACAATCACCTCTCACCTAAAGAAAGTTTAAACAATGATGGTCAACAGTTCCACCAATATCAACAAAACAAACAACCACCTCTCACCTAAAGAAAGTTTAAACAATGATGGTCAACAGTTCCACCAATATCAACAAAACAAACAATCACCTCTCACATAAAGAAAGTTTAAACAATGATGGTCAACAGTTCCACCAATATCAACAAAACAAACAACCACCTCTCACCTAAAGAAAGTTTAAACAATGATGGTCAACAGTTCCACCAATATCAACAAAACAAACAACCACCTCTCACCTATAGAAAGTTTAAACAATGATGGTCAACAGTTCCACCAATATCAACAAAACAAACAACCACCTCTCACCTAAAGAAAGCTTAAACAATGATGGTCAACAGTTCCACCAATATCAACAAAACAAACAATCACCTCTCACCTAAAGAAAGTTTAAACAATGATGGTCAACAGTTCCACCAATATCAACAAAACAAACAACCACCTCTCACCTAAAGAAAGTTTAAACAATGATGGTCAACAGTTCCACCAATATCAACAAAACAAACAATCACCTCTCACCTAAAGAAAGTTTAAACAATGATGGTCAACAGTTCCACCAATATCAACAAAACAAACAACCACCTCTCACCTAAACTCACTGAACATAAAAAAAAGACCACGACATATGATGTTGGAAATCAAGGTTCTGGATAGGGACAGGCAAAAAAATGTGACAGGGCTAAACCAATTAATGGGATCCCAGCCCTCCTCTCTATATAACTGGAACTCAAACATCTATACATATATAAACAAACAATAAAAAAGCCAATTATTTCCTGAGAATCTGATTACAATCACATGTCAAGTATACTTTGCAACATTAAATCTGACACAATTTGAACAACCTTACATCCATGTGAACTTTAAATGAAAATGCAGCTGTCAAAATCTTCCAAGCAATTAGTTCAGCTTATGAAAAAGCCAGAGAGAATAAGAAAGTATACCAATATTAATGGTTAAATTGAGTAATGTCAGGTTGTTAATGGGGGGTAGTATTTTTAACATATGATTTAATTCAGCATGACAAACTTTAATTCTTTAATGTTCAACATTATCACTTAAAGTTTTCCACTAATGGTGAGGGGTACTCGGTACAACATTATGTGATAAAGTTTGTCAGTGACAAGCGGCAGATCTATAATTTTCTCCTGCTACTCCGGTTTCTTCCACCATTAAATCTAACTGCCACAATATAACTGAAATATTGTTGTAGGTGGCGTTAAACACCATAACCCTAACGTTTTCCAAATGACATCATCAGTATTTATATCGTTCAATAACAATGTAGGTCAGACATAATTAGTGATAATAGCAAGATTTTCAACCAATTCAACATGAGGAGTAGGAACTACTTACCTGAGCTCATCCCCGGGTTTTAGTGGGGTTCGTGTTGATCGATCGTCAAACTTCTTACATCATAAAACTTTTATTTGTTATCTTTTCGAAGTTTAAACTAGCTTTCACTGCCAAAAACAACAGAAAAACTGCAGGCATTATAATTTCCCATAACATATTATTTTTATATCATTATTGTAAAAAAAACTAAGGAGTTAATTTATTTGTGTAGTAATATAGATATTTGTTGATAAAAACTTACTTTTTCTATTGTCATTAGCTGGTAAGACTGTCCTATTTCTCCGAGTACAAGGGAGTTAATTTGTCTTTGTAGTAGTATAGATATATGTTTATAACTGCTTAATCCACTGTTTACAATAGCATCAAAATCAATACTTTTGAAATGAAGTTTTATCTGAATGCTGCAATGAAAGAAACAATTTGTCAAACCTATATACTAGAGACTCACACGATTATTCATACAAGAAATACAAGACAGTGACTAACTTTCAGCAATATTTATCTACCAAAAATCCATTCATATAAAAATTGTCAGCCCATGACCCATATAGAAACATTTTATGACAACTTGGCGAGCGTTTTCTACTACTTATATCTTATTGATGTTTTGAAAATTTACCTTTTGATCTTTACACACAATAATTATAGATTATTATATGGCAATTTTCATATGACATGTCATATCAACACGAGACGCCCATATTAGCCCAAGGGGGGAAAGCCCGAGGGCTAATATGGGTCGAGGGTTGATATGGCATGTGATATGAAAAATGCCATATCATAACCTATTTATCATATACTTCAATGCATCTTTCCTAATATTTGTGAGAGCTGATCGTTTTCAGAAACCATGGCTTGATATGGGATATGATGCAATAATGTCATATCATATCTATGTTTTTATTACATGTATTTAGAGACATAATCCTTAAACAGTTACACTTATACAACACAAGATGATTTAATCTTTGGTTCATAAAGGAGTGTCATCATTCGTTGCATAACGAGTGCTTTCCATGTTTTCTTCGTTATCCATTTTGATAGTAGCAGACGACGGAAGTAAACAACGATACATTAATAACGTTTTTTCCAAAAAGACAAAATAATTGTAAAAAACTATATACTCGATTTCATGCAAAATTTCCTGCCACCATTTTGAAAAATCCATATTACACCCCATGTAATATGGCACACATTATTACACCCTCATGTAATACGGATCAGGTTATTACACCCCTAGGAGATATGACTTGTTGCATTTCGAATTTAACACATATGCAAAATTAGACATATCTTGAGTAAGTATATGATAATATCTATTATCACATATTTTGTTGCAATATGTTCGTTTTTGCATGTCCAATAATAGCTAAAAGTCAGTGTTGGTTATTTGCCCTCAGTGCAAATACGGGGAAAATATCCATATTTGCCCTCATATATCCGTATATGCCCCCATATTCAACTTCCGGTATCTGTGCAGTGGTCTCAAAGATTATATGTCAAAGTACAAGGAAAGATGATGCATAAAGATATGCATAAAATCGTATTTCAATCAAATTAACACATTTCAACATATTGAAATAAAGTTTAAATAACTTGAAATGGAATAATTAGCTCAAATATATACGTTGTGTTGAATAGGAATTTCCATTCAAATGTCAACATCTTGGGTAGATTTTACAAACAGTTTCTAACGTCATTGTACAGATCAACATTCTTTGGTATATTTTTGAAACCAGATTCGAAACAAAACAAGATGAACTGTGAGCTAATGCTCACTTATGATACCCCCACTCTTCGGCAAACAGGAAGTAGGAATCTGATGGATCCAAAAACGCTTCTCACGATATGGGGTACCTATATGAAGCTTGTGACCAAATATCAGATCTCTGCCATCAATAGTTGCTGAGAAAAATGTGACGAAAAATGTGCATATATGTTCAATGTGTATAAAAACCAACTAAGTCGGCAAACAGGAAGTAGGAATCTGACGGGTCCAAAAGAACTTCCCACAATATGGGGTACCTATATGAAGCTTGTGACCAAATATCAGATCTCTGCCATCAATAGTTGCTGAGAAAAATGCGACG
The DNA here is from genome assembly GCA_963680875.1 of Bathymodiolus brooksi. Classification (NCBI taxonomy): domain Eukaryota; kingdom Metazoa; phylum Mollusca; class Bivalvia; order Mytilida; family Modiolidae; genus Bathymodiolus; species Bathymodiolus brooksi. The sequence goes on from OY804575.1 coordinate 66,201,248, forward strand.
AAAAATGAGCATATATGTTCAATGTGTATAAAAATCAACAAAGTCAGCAAACAGGCAGTAGGAATCTGACGGATCCAAAAACGCTTCCCACAATATGGGGTACCTATATGAAGCTTGTGACCAAATATCAGATCTCTGCCATCAATAGTTGCTGAGAAAAAGTCGACGAAAAATGAGCATATATGTTCAATGTATATAAAAATCAACAAAGTCGGCAAACAGGAAGTAAGAATCTGATGGGTCCAAAAATGCTTCCCACAATATGGGGTACCTATATGAAGTTTGTGACCAAATATCAGATTTCTGCCATCAATAGTTGCTGAGAAAAATGTCACGAAAAATGTGCATATATGTTCAATGTGTGTAAAAACCAACAAAGTCGGCAAACAGGAAGTAGGAATCTGACGGGTCCAAAAAGGCTACCCACAATATGGTATACCTATATGATGCTTGTGACCAAATATCAGATTTCTGCCATCAACAGTTACTGAGAAAAGTGCGACGAAAAATATCTTGGACGGACGGAAGGACAGACGGAAGGACGGAAGGACAGACGGAAGGACGGACGGACAGACGGACAGAGGTAAAACAGTATACCCCCCTCCCACTTCGGGGAGCGGGGGTATAAATATTTGCAAGTTGAACAAAGGCAACTCTCTTAAGGATTTATTTTTGCAATTTGGCAGTTCATAGATCTTTTTTGCAATATAAAAGTCAATGCTTGGAAAGGGTCAATGTAAAATATGTAATAAAAAGATTATGACATGAAATTTTCCATATCATCCCTGGTATCAACCCTCGACCCATATCAGCCCTCCAGCTTCGCTGTCGGGCTTGATATGGGAGTCTCAGGCTAATACCAGGGCCGATATGGAAAATGTCATGTAATAATCTCTTATTATCAAGAAACAAGTGTGATACAAACATTTTACCGTTGATTTCTATGTGTAACTATTGGACGTTATACTGACGTCACTTTGAAGAATTGATGATAAACATATTATCGTTGATTTCTATGTGTAACTATTGGACGTTATACTGACGTCACTTTGAAGAATTGATAATAAACATATTACTGTTGATATGTTTTTTATCAAAATGAACTTCTCATCGCAACTCACATCTCAGACTTCGTCTCTGATGTGATATTGCTCTTAGAAATTCATTCTCGTAAAATAAATCAACTATTTTTATTGATCGGCATACAGGTCATGATCATTAGCAAGACTCAATTTACGATAGTAAAATCACCACTAGATATCATCAAATTGTCAATTATAATACATACAGTAGAGAGTTCGTTTATAATGAACAGGCTTGTAACGAAATCAGGCTTATAGCGAAGAAAAGATAAATCCCCGGTCCCATCGCTATTTAAACAATGTATTTGTGAAGGCCTATTACAAATTTTTTATAACGAAATCAGGCTTATAACGAAGAGAATTTTAAACCCAAACAACGTTTTTATTACTCAAAATTGACATGATATAACAAAGAAAATTGCTGAACAAACAAATCGTTTACCTGTCTTCCGCTACACACGGACGATCACATATATTAGAATGGTCAAGTGCACTTGACACTTCCGTTATTGATAATTGAAAAATCAATAATCCCACCTTTGATGTTGTTAATGATGTCAATCAAGACTTTTCTTTAAAATATTCAAACAATAAAATGGGTATTAATGATGTGATTAACAAGTTGTCAATTAATAACACACACGCTAATTTATTGCATTAAAAATTAATAAAACGTAATCTAAATTTTAATGAATGGATGCACAAGCTAAAGAAATTACTAGAGGCTCAGGTGAGCCTGTATCGCTCACCTGACATAAATAAGTCCTCTTAAGAATGTCTGCATGCTGAATACATCTAAGTTACTATTCAAATCCCATACTGCCATAGGGTTCTATGTTAAAACTATGTCTGCTCATGGCAGCCATCTTGGATGGAGGTCGTGGTCACCGGACACAATTTTGAAAGTATACTACCCAAGGACCATCCATGCCATGTTTGCTTTAAATTGGCTGACTGGTTTCAGAAGAGAAGACTTTTAAACAATTTTCCCATAGGGTCCTATGTTAAAAATATGTCTGCTGACGGCGGCCATTTTGAACCGAGATCGGGATCACTGAACACAATTTTGGAAGTTGACCACCCAAGGACCATCGATGACATGTTTGCTATATTGGCTTACTAGTTTCAGAGGAGAAGATTTTAAAACATTTTTTCCCATAGGGTCCTATGTTAAAACTACAGTATGTCTGCTGAAGGTGGCCATCTTGGATGGAGGTCAGGGTCACTGGACACAATTTTGAAAATTGACCACTTAAGGACCATCCATGCCATGTTTGCTTTAAATTGGCTTACTGGTTTCAGAGAAGAAGATTTTTAAATATATTTCCCATAGGGTCCTATGTTAAAACTATGTTCGCTGATGGTTGCCATCTTGGATGGAGGTCGGGGTCACAGGACATAATTTTGAAAGTTGACCACCTAAGGACCATTCATCCCATGTTTGCTTTAAACTGACTTACTGGTTTCAGAGGAGAAGACTTTTAAACATTTTTTCCATAGGGTCCTATGTTAAAATTAAGTCGAGTCATGGTGGCCATCTTGAATTTCCGATCAGCAAACGATTCACAAGTTTAGTACAGGACTACCCAATGATCATTCCTGCAGAGTCACAATTCAATTGGCTTAGTGGTTTCTAACAAGATAAGTTTTTAAAATTTCGACCAATCAGAACACATTATAGGCCCTGGCAGCCATGTTGGATTTCCGATCAGCACCAAAAACACAAATCTTGTATATGACCATCCAATGAACATTTCTGCCAAGTTTGGTTCAAATCTGTTTTGTGGTTTCAGGAAAAAAGATGAAAATGTGAAATTCCCATAGGGTCCAATGTTAAACTAAGTCGAGTCATGGTGGCCATCTTGAATTTCCGATCGGCAAACGATTCACAAGTTTAGTACAGGACCACCCAATGATCATTCCTGCAAAGTCACAATACAATTGGCTTAGTGGTTTCTAACAAGAAGATTTTTAAAATTTCAACCAATCAGAACACATTATGGGCCCTGGCAGCCATGTTGGATTTCCGATCAGCGCCAAAAACAACAATCTTGTATATGACCATCCAATGAACATTTCTGCCAAGTTTGGTTCAAATCTGTTTTGTGGTTTCAGAAAAAAAGATGAAAATGTGAAATTCCCATAGGGTCCAATGTTAAACTAAGTCGAGTCATGGTGGCCATCTTGAATTTCCGATCGGCAAACGATTCACATTTTTAGTACAGCACCACCCAATGATCATTCCTGCAAAGTCACAATTCGATTGACTTAGTGGTTTCTGACAAGAAGATTTTTAAAATTTCAGCCAATGAGAACACATTATGGACCCTGGCAGCCATGTTGGATTTCAAATCAGCACCAAAAACACAAATCTGGTAGAGGACCATCCAGTGAACATTTCTGGCAAGTTTGGCTGATTTCTGTTCAGCAGTTTCAGAGAAGAAGATTTAAATGTGAAAAGCTGATGGACAGACGGACTGACGCCTACCCATGACAAAAGCTCACATGGCCTATGGCCAGGTGAGCTAAAAAACAAAGTCATGTGTGAGATTAATTCATTATTTATTGTTTATTTTTTCTTTGATGATAGACTCTTTAATTAAACAACAAACTGCGTGGTCTCAAAGTTCATCTAAATACCAAAAACAAAAGAAATGTACTCGTTCTGAAATTTCGATTAACCCGAGTTTTTATGTGTATATAATACCAAAAAGAAACAATTATTCTTCAAATTCAAATAAAAAAAAGGAAAATGGCTACAATCTTAAAATTGGTCATTAAAAATATCTATTCGAATTATCAGCATTATACCGATATCAATCCAAGTGTTAATACCCAACCTCATATTTCCTGTTTATAAAATAGATCGTGAACTAAGTTGAAAAAATGTTTCTAAGGAACATTTGAAGATACCAAAGAGGTATTCAGAAGCCATAGTCTTTGAGAACTGTCTAAAGGATTACATATTTTTTTACGATAAAGGCCCACTTTACTGTGCATCAGTTATCATAGCGTAATGAAACTGCTCGGGTCAGAACCAGATTTTTGTCTCTCTAAAATTACGCGCCCTCTGTGGCTCGAACTACCGATAGCTAGAACAGATTTTGACAGTTCCTTCGAGTTCGAGCCAGCGAAGTTCTACTGTACAATTTTCAAAAGGGGAGGTAATTCTACATTGTTTCTCTTATAACGAACGATGCCTATAACAAACTAAGATCGAGAGTCCCCTGGACTTCGTTATAAACGAACTCTACTGTATATCTTAGCTATGATAATTACTTTGTAAAGTCATCTATACATCTAGGAACCAGATTCTGTGGTCCAAAGTTAAATCCAGTTTTGTAGTCTATCTCTTGTCTTAACATATCTGTATATCTTTCTAAGTATGGATACAATGGTGTGGTCTGTATTTCAATTGTGGCACCTGTCTAAAAGTAGAAAGACGAAAAGTTAGTTTATAAGATAAACCTTTTCTTGCAATGGTATATTTGTAATTTCTTTTGCAAACGTCTTTATAATAAATTATAATGAAGCATTCAAAGTCTATCTATCCCATATTATCAGTTTACTGGTATTTGGTTGGTTTATTATTTATGGTGTTTAATGCCACTTTCAACAATATTTCAGCTATATCATGGTGGTCAGTTTTATTGTTGGAGGAAACCGGAGTACCCGGTGAAAACCATTGACCTGTCGTAAGTAACTGACAAACTTTATCACATAATGTTGTATTGACTACACCTTGCCATGAACGAGGTTCGAACTCACAACATTAGTGGTGATAGGCATTGATTTCACAGGTAGTTGGATTTACAACTACCATATGATCACGATCTTTTACTGGTATTTAACGGTCCCTTTTCATCCAAGACTTTAAAAAATCCAGGAACTATAGGTACACCCACTCCCTCAAAAACTAGTTCTTTACTATAGTTAATGTAGTGAAATCTGTCTTAAACAGAATGTTAAATAAACCAGTATCCTGTATGAACCAAATTTTAAATAAAATCCCAATGTGGGAAATCTGTTTTAATTCAACCTGTATAAACCCAACACCTGTCTATTCCAAACACAAATCTTGGTACCAAGGAGATTCGGTTTAGACAGATTTCGCTGTAAATAAAAAATCTTAATATTAATGCTGTACCTCGGTAAAAACTGGATAACTGATTATGTATTGTCCTGCAGGGTGTAATAACTGTAAAACATTGTTGTACAAAGACTTTAGTGACTCTTTCTCTTCCTTCTTGGTTAATATCTGTGTCTGATTACAAGGTAGAAATATCTTGTACTTAAATCTGAAAGTATATCATAGATTATGTGAAAAGTGTTTATTCTCTATACGTCCGAGACATATTATGGAAAAAAAGGATTAAATTCAACATGAAAAAAATATGACATGTGAAAACAGTGTGATAAATCACAATAAGCAGTTAATAATAATAATTTGTTGAATTTTTTATTATTTTTTTTTAAATGCGTAATATTTTTATTGAAATCTATACATTTGTTAGTTTAAAAAACATTGAATACCGGTACCTTAACTCGATCTCGTTAATATTAGTAAAACCGATATAATATACAGCTATTAGTATTTGTTAGTAAGTACATATAAGATAATACATATCTATTTTAAAGCATGATACATATATATAATATGTTGAATTAATAAAACTTTAAAATAGATAAATCTTAGTATTGAGTGTTTTTACTTCACCAATAATTGGAAATTTCTCAACACAAGCTAAATTCAAAGTGATATGATGGAGTGAGTGAGTGAGTGATTGTTGTGCAACGTCAAGTGAGTAATTTTCCAGCTATATCATGGCGAGAACAAGTTATATTTCAATGACATGAAAATGATGTCCACTTTTTACTAGACCAACACACCTAGTTGGATTTTTATAGTGGTAGCTCACTGAAACAACAGTGAACGAGAAGACATGTAGCCCCACTCGGTCACATTATCCTGATTCCGAACCCAAACCAATCTTTGCTGCTGCATTCTTAGTAGAGAAGCAGCAACTGCCAATTTATAGTCTTTTGTTAGACTTGACCCTAGCTCAAAACCATGATCTACTGCACTTAAGGTGAGCACACTAACCCACCACCAATTTGGTTTGAAAAAACAGAACAAACATTTATTTGTGGCTGTACAGTACTGAGTAATTATATAAAAACAATAACCTGCCAAAAAGATTTTCACAATAAGAGTTCTGAGAAACAAAACATAATATTGGCCTAATTAATCAAGCTACTATTTTACACATACTTATCATGATTTTTATAACTACAAAATGATGAGTCCCATTCTCCCATCCAGAAACATGGCTTTTCTAATCTACATTCAGTACTACCATTACTTAGTTCACAATGTTGACAGTTTATGTATCCATGGGAACGAATATTTCTAGGAATTATTGTATAACCATTTAAATTTAATCTTAATCCTCCAAGTTGTATAAATTTTCTTATTTTGTCAATATCTTTATTCAAATCTACAGTCTGAGATCTGTTGTCTAGTCTTGTAATTTCAAAAACACTGTAGTTCTACAAAATACAAAATTAACACATAGAATCAAAAGAACAGCTTTATTTCAACAGTCGAATAAACATTGTCTATTCTTGTTATGTCAAAGTGACCATAAAATTTACTTCTTATCAACAATATATTGGAGTTGCCTAGAAAGAATTATTACAAAGACATAAGGATCAAAGTCAGTCAAGAATCAAACATTTGTTGGAGTAACAGAATACATATACAGAAGTCCACATCTTATAAAGACCAACCCTTCTGCAATGAAAAAGTGGCCTTATAAGAAGGGTGGGCTCTCTTGAGGGGGACAATTTAGTAGTAGTTCGTTATCTCAGAGCATTTGGAATCTGGCCTGATAAGAGGATGGACCTTTGGTGGGAGAGGTCTAATAAGAGGGGGACTAATTGTCCTCCAACTTCATCTAATCTGTACATTAATTAATAAGAATTCCAAGAATAAAAACTGTGCATGTCCACTTATCTACCTAAATTTGAAAATGAAAAAAAAATTGTGTACCAGTAATTGGATCTTTGTATATTCCTTAATTCAAATATCAAAATTTCTTCAGTTTTTTTTTCAACAAATGATCTTCTAAGAAGCTTTTCCTACATATAGATATGACAAATGTCTATTATTTTACAAAATATAATACTTTACCAAAGTTAACCGTACATTCTCTATACCAACACCCTCACTCAGCACCAGTCTGATCTGATTGGTTAATGTCTGTATAACAGTTTTTCTATTGTCTAAAGTCTCAGTAGTAAAATTAATGTGGGTAAACTCTAAAGCCACTGACATTCTGAAATTAAACAAAAAGCAAATTCCCCTTTTTTTAGGTACATCTATCAAAGCAGTATGGTGTATTGGTTAATTTCTCCTAAATACAAACAATAAAATGTGCATCCTGGTGGCCAAAACGTTGGATAAAGAGCAAGAATATTGAGCATTTGTTATATTATTTTTCCTATTTGGACAAAGAATTGAACTAGTATGCAAAATGTATATTATACTGAATTTCTACAAGGGGCCTCCCTCCTTGAACATGATTGTATGTTTATTAGAAATACATCTCCGAGTACAACTCCAACTTGTGGTAAAATTACCCAGATCAAATGTATTGTATTCTCCTCAATTTATTTCTCACTAATTACCTAGGGAAGGTCGGGGTCATGGTCGTATAGTAGTTGGATATACAACTACCTATGCAATCAGTGACTATCACCATTAAAGTTGTGAGTTCGAATCCATCTTGTGGGGAGGTGTACTCAATACAACATTATGTGATAAAGTTTGTCAGCGACTTGTGGCAGGTCAGTGGTTTTCTACGGTTTCCATGACCAATAAAACTGACCGCCATGATATAACTGAAATATTGTTTAAAGTGGCATTAAACACCCTAACCCTAACCCCCACTAATTACCAGTGCCATAACTAAAAAAATATATGTTAATATTACCTTGCAAAATCCAACTGAGAAACCCCAATCACTGAAGAATTGTCAACTTTTATGTGAAGTTTGTTGTCCTTAAGCCACTGTACAACATCATTATATAATGTTATCAAAGGAGGAGGTGTAGAACTGACTTGTAGTGTAACTGATATTCCATTTACTTGTCCATTTACTTGTCCATTTACTTGTCCCTAAAATAGATAAATACATTTTATACAGCAATAAATGTATTTACTGCCTATATAAAGGTGTACACATAAACCTTTGCTTTAAATGTCTACTAGACGTATATAGACGTCTCCAGGTACCCTGTAACTTACCTAGAAGGAGGTGCAATAGGCACTGGTTGGAAAAAGACTGCACTGTAGACACCCAATAAGAAATTAAACCAGTATGTTCAATATTTGTGCCTTTTAGTGCATCAATTTATTAATTTTTTGCATTAAAGACACAATTTATGTACATTGTCTGGAAATGTAATTTTTTTTTACTTACCTCTAAACACGAATGAAAAGCCTGCCAGACGCTTGCTATTTTTTCTGTTTCTAAAGCTTGTACAAATAAATTTAATATTTTGTACATTGTAGAACTATTTGTATCCAATGTTTATGTTTTGCTCTGAAAGTGATAATGCATCAAATTCACCAACAATATTTCGTGACATTTCATTTGATTTCCCTGTAATGCACTGAATAAGAATAACAGTATTGTATTTGAAGCATCACCAGTAAAACTGTATTTGCCACCGTCAAATCCCCAATTGACGACAACTCTCCAGATACCATACTGTGATTTCTTAATTCTCACTCAAATATTTCATGAATCTCACAGAAATACCAAAATGAAAGTATCACATCTAAGTTGCTGCCTCTCTTCTATTTCTACCAGATTGAGTAATAACTCTTTAAACACACAATCTATCTGTTTTGCTCACCTGTTCAACGTTAATAGCAGCAATTACATTAGAAGTGGTTCTTGTCCTAAAATAATCTGTTAAATGTTTCTGTGTTTCTGATAATATTTGGTTCCTCTCTGAATCTGTTATGTTATCAATATCAACACAGGGATATACAACTGTAACGTTAACTCTGAAAAAAACAAAGTGAAAATTTATTACACAGTAAAGAATCCATGTTACCTGAATATGATGAAAGAATTAATCTAGAAGTACCGTAATAGGCCATATATAATCCACATTTATGTATTATTCACACCCTTTTTTTTATCTCAAAAATCTCCAGGGAAAAAACTTAGTTCTGGTATGCAATGAAATCAAGGGCATTTGCAGCCTCGATAATATGGAAGTTGGATTAGATATACCTATGCAATCCATACCTATCACCACTAACGTTTGTGAGTTTGATTCCAGTCTGTGGTTATGCGTATTTGATATATAACCTTATATGATAAAGTTTGTCAATTACCTACTAGAGGTTAGTGGTTTTCTCTGGGTACTCCATTTTCTTCAATCAATAAAACTAATCTCCACAATGTAACTGAAATAATGTTGAAAGTGGCAGTTTTCAATCATGTTTCTCAAATCGGGCCTAAAATTATTTAACACAAAAGACATCTTTACCCAATTAAAAAGTTACGAAAATAAATATGAATAAATATGCATTGATTTAAAGAAAACAATATCATTTAAAAAAAAATTGTATACCTTTCAGGATAAATAACATCTGATGAACATTGGTTTAAATCTGACCAATCACAACCTGGAATACTGTCACATGTACTTTGTGTCCTAAAAGATATTGAACATTGTATGATTAAATCAGTCATTTCTACAAAAATATACATAACAGGAGATTAGAATTTCCCCAGATCTTGTGAAGTTAAACAAGATGCTTACAAGAAATTATTGTCTCAAAAAGAACTAAAGTAATTGTATGGAAACAACAATAACAACAGACCAAAAACACAATATGAAAGCAATATTTTGCAGCCATATAAAGCTACACCAACTCATTAAAAGTTGTTCTTAAAGTAAAGTTGTGACTGGGTGGTATTTTTATGGTTAAACTGGTCACCATTTTAAAGTTGTCTCTGCCTTAAAGTATATACATATACCTCTGATAGACAAATTCAGGCATTAAAATTCATTTCTTTCATTATTTTTCCCCCTTGAGCCTTGATTACGGTTTTTTCCTCCTGATTTGTGATTTGCACAATAATTTGTTCCATATTAAATGAATAGTTGTTTTCATTTTACATTGTAATCCAGCATCTTTCATTTTTCATGACATGGTACAAGGGTTACCTATGCTCCCTTCCTCTAATACAGTTGATCAGAATATTCAAGCAGAATCAAATTGCAAGAACATTAGAACTGAAAAAAAAAAGTCATTTGTACAAAACCGATCAACTGTTTTTTCACTAAAATAATACTTACCCTTGGTAACAATTTCTAGGACAAATTTGATCAAAGGTGCCTATGAAGACAATGTCTTTGACAGCATATCTCTGTCCATACACAGCCATTGAAACATTACCATTGGATACAGCTGTCTGTAGCATGTCATACTCTGACCTCAGGTCTATTCTGTTATCATGGTAACTGTCTACAGAAAATGTCACTTCATCCTAAAAAGAATGGAAACAGTCTAACCTTGTTATGTATATATATCTTTTATTCTCAATAAGGGGCTGTCATGGCCGTGATCGTATGGTAGTTGGATTTAAAATTATCTGTGCAATCAGTGCCTATCACCACTAAAGTTGTGAGTTTGATCCCCATTCATGGTGAGGTGTACTCAACACAACATTATGTGATAAAGTTTGTCAGTGACTTGCAACATGTTGGTGGTTTTCTTCCGGGTACTCTGGTTTCCTCCACCAATAAAACTGATCGCCACGATATAACTGAAATATTGATGAAAATGGCATTAAGCACCATGAACCTGAACCTTACTCTAAAAAAAACATCATAATTTGACAAAGAACAGATATCATTTAAACACAATCAAAGGGAGACAACCCAAACAAAAAATGTCAGATCTTGGTATTTTGCATATATAAAGATGTCACATTAATTTTGCTAAATTACATTTTTAATACTAAAATAAAGATTCATACAACATCAAAAGTAATGCTTGCACATCAAGTAAAAAAGCATTAAAAAAATATTTTTCCACAATTAAGCATTATGCTTTTTGTATTATTACTATGTACTATTCCACAACCGTGGATTATATGACAGCTACTGTAATACTGGTACATTATCAGTATTGGTGCAAGTCACTGATTGTTGTTTAACATCAAGTGAGCTGGTTATTCTTTAACTATATCATGACGAGAACAAACTACATTTCCATGGGATGATATCTGCCAATACTAGACCAACACTAGAGTTGGAGTTTTATAGTGCTATTGCTATCTCACTGAAACAACAGTTGGCTAGTAGCATGTAGCTCCAATCGGACACATTATTCTGATTCCAAGCCAACCAGTCTGTTTTACTCCTTATTGTTGTGTGCTTAGCAGAGAAGCAGCAAATATCAATTTTAATAGTCTTTGGTTTGACCCGACCCTGGCTCAAACTCACGATCTACCATACATGAGACAAGCATGCTAACCATTACACCACTAATATGGTTATGTCAGTGTAATGGTAAAACCTCTTTAAACTTAATATATTTAGCCACCAATGTCTTGGTATTCAATCTTGATTTAACATATTTTATATGAGAAAAAAAAAGTCAATTAAAAAATTGTATTTACCATAGTAAGCTTTATGTTTCGTAGAGTTCTGACAACTTGTGGTCTGAGATATGACTGGACCATTCCAGTTATACCATTTCTAATTTCCTCACGTCCGTCTAATGGATGTTGTTGTAATAATGTATCCAGATCTAATCCCTCCATTCTGAGAGTTATATGCATACTGTAATAACAATGGGTTATTTCAATCTTGTACCTATTTACTGACCCCATTACAGCCAATGCTTTTATAATGTTATAAACATGGGGGTTAGGTATTAGGGTTGTGGTCAGTTTTATTGGTGGAGGAAATCAGGGAACCCGGAGAAAACTGCCTATCGTGAGTCATTGATGAACTTTATCACATAATGTTGTATCGAGTACACACACCCCGCCTGAGTGGGATTCGAACTCACAACCTTAGTGGTGATAGGCACTGCTTGTTGCATAGGTAGTTGTAAATCCAACTACCATACGATCAAGACCAGGATGGCCCCTGTTATATACTGTGTATGCATTACAAGTTGATAATTATTTTTTGACAAGTTATCTCCCTTTTGTTAAATATCCTGTGATTTCATTGTAAAAATTCTCTAAACAAAATACATGTATACAAAACAAACTGAAGTGATCGATACAAGACTCTAAGTCAAATCATGAGCATCACTTTGTATCTGTTGTCGTATGTTTTCAATAAAACTCAGGAATTAGATTCCAAATCAGAGACCCACATGAGTCTGTCTCGCTTACTTGGTTATATATTCTCTGATTATTAAAGTATTCGCATCAAAGTGATATACACTGCTATATTTCCAAACTGCTCGCAAATACTACATGTATTTTGGTATGGAACCACTCATTTCTTCATAAACGATTCTCATCATGTGACCAACTGATCAACCCTAAACACAAACTTCATAAAGCATCATTCAATATTCATTCATGTATAGCTTGGATATAAACAAATTATTATTCCTGTTAAGAAGGTTTCTCTACATGTGTTTATGTTAAGCTATATCATGAAGTAGCATCCATCTTGAATTTTAACTAGCAAAAACATTTTGTAACAGACCTTACAAATGATCGTTCATAATCAATCAGTTAGGAAATTTGAGGGAAGAAGACTTTTATTTTTCAGTAATTTATACATTTTTTCTGAGGGATATTGTCAGCATCAACACAGATTTTGATATTGAGAATTATCAGTCAGAGTGACATCGAACACATTATGATGTTACCGATGAACACAATAAAGGACTTGATATACATGATCACTAGTCTCACAGCTTGTCCTATCAGACTCACTGCTACTTGGGTTAGGGTTATGGTGTTTAATGCCACTTTCAACAATATTTTAGTTATATCGTGGTGGTCAGTTTTATTGATGGAGGAAACCGGAATTAATGCAAGGAGAAAACCACCATGCCACAAGTCATTGACAAACTTTATCACATAATGTTGGATTGAGTACACCTCGTCTGAGCAGGATTCGAACTCACATTAGTGGTGATAGGCACTGATTGCATAGGTAATTGTAAATTCAACACTGCTATTTGAGTGATATTTCAACCTCCACAACAGCTGTTATTCTATACATGTATTTTTCCTTTTTGTTTCATATTAAACTATGTACCGGGAAATGTCTATAAATTATGGTATATTTTGTTTGATGTGATGTTTAAGAACATATATTGTTGCTTGATGTTAAATTAAATCTTTTTTATAATTAAGGTACACATCATTTTCAATAAAAAGTTTGCGAGATTTCATAGATTGTATACCTTGAAGTGCATTATATTACATATATTGCATAATCAAGTCTTTTCAAATTTTTTCTTTGTTAAATTGTAAAGGCCTTTAGCAATTTAATTAAGTTAAGCTGTATAGTGAATGTGTCTACTTTAGCTTAGAAAACAAAATTGAATTATCTGAAATTTAACATTTAAATCACTCTGTGTTCTGACAAAGTGTCCATGAATAAAATTATGGTATTAAAATTGAACTTAAAACTTTATAATACTGAATCAACATGAAAATATAAAACATTGATATATGACAGGCCCATCATGGTCGTGATTGCATGATTACAACTACCCATGCAATCAGTGCCCATCACCACTAAAGTTGTGAGTTTGAATCCCACTCATGATTAGGTGTACTCGATACAACATTATTTGATCTAGTTTGTCAGTGACTTTCGGCATGTCGACAGTTTTTCTGGGTACTTCGGTTAATACTGACAGCCACTATATAAATGAAATATTGTTGAATGTGGCATAAAGCACCATAACCCTAAAGCCTAAAACATAGATAATATTGTTGAAAGCCATGTTTTATAAATTGAAAAAGCTATATTTATTCTTTTTTAAAAAAGCTATAAAAAAGCTATATTTATTCTTTTGTTGAAAAGTTTTCCTTTAGACACAACACAAGACAAACCATTCATCCCATTATTTTGGGGTTTTTTCTATTATATATTAAGGGGAGATAATTCATACATTTGCAAACAAAAGCTGCCTTTAAATTAACAACATTCAAAGTTTTGTTTTATTTCAATAAAACTAATTGAAATGATGTATGAATCAGGAATCTGTGTGTTAAAAAAAACAATATTTCATAAACTTGTTCTCATTATGAACATAGCTGAAATACTGCTTACTTGACATTAAACAACAATCAATCAATCAATCAATCAATCATATGACATTATAATGTTAGTTACTTTGTAAACTGTTGGTATGTAGTAGGATGTAAAGTCATGTGATATTCTGAGCCATTGATAGTAATAGGTGTCTTGAGATCCTGACCAATCAGTTGTTGTATGTCCCACCATATATCTGTGATTGGAGGGGAAGTAACTCTACCTTGTAACTGGAACCATATTTGCCTACCAATGAGGGCATCATCCTGAAGAAGAAAAAATATTGGAATAACAGACAATCTTACATAGAGTGGAATAAATCTTGATAAAAGGAATTAAAATCCTAAATGTCTGTTTAACATAACAGTTACTTGTTGCTATATTAAAAGCTATTATATGTAATGTCTTTGCTAAAATCAAGAGTATTTATTACATGATATTAAAAGCCACATATTACTGTTATCTTATGAGAAGATTTCTATACCATTTCACCTTTGCATGCTATGATGTCATGGTTTTGGACTTCCTATATCTGTGTGAAATTAATCTTCATATATATATATATATCACAATGTACATTTTGTGTATTCTACCAAATTTCATTGCAATATTATTGTTAGTTTTAAACAGAATTTCAATATTTCAACTTTTCCCCTTTTGATGTCCCTACTACCTACCAGTACTCCCATGTTTTGGGGGATGGAATCACATCTTTTATCTCAAGGATAATTCCAGTCAAGTTTGGTGCACATACCATTTGGCCAATCAATTCAGGAGGAGAATAACAAAATACGGAAAAACGGACAGGGGAGAATGTCTTAAGAAAGAAGACCCAAGCCAGGACCTGGATTTCCAATGTCATATTTCGTGGCCTTCTTTGTGTTCAGTGAGTTAAGCTAAGATGCTAGGTGCTTGTTTGTTTCGTTGATATTGGTGGAATTGATGACCATAACTTTCTTTTCATAATAGAACACTTTCAAGAAGGATGATACAAAAATAAACCTTTATAATATGAGGTTGAAGCATGGCTTGGTCCAGTGATGGAATATGAGTGATCAGCATTTGTTGAAAACTTCTGATGACCTCATTCTCTGCTGCTGTCATGTTGTTATACAATCCCAAGCATGGTAAATATATTGTAGTTTGAATTCTGTATGAAAAAAAAACATTGACTTAAATAGACCTTTAAATAATTCTAGGCATGGTAGACATATTATAGCTTGAATTCTGTAAAATAAACATACAACTGTAGACTTCAATAGACCTTTATACAATTTTAGGCATGAATTTTTTTATTATTATTATACTTTACCATAGTAACTGAGTAAAAAATAACTCTGGTTATTTTCCTCTTTTTTTTTTCTTTTTTTCTCTCGATGTCGAGCAATACCTCATTATTCCCGTGGAATACTGCACATAGTGCTAATAACTGTTCAGAAAAATGCATGTAGCGAAATAATAACTGTTGAATTAGCTGAATAACTACATGATCTAATAACTGGTCATATTCATCATCTGCCAGTAGAGAAACAAAAATGGACATCATTGTGAGGGAACGGTGTGGGTCTAGCAGCTAGATTGGGGTCATTACATTACATATGTAATTGTAATTAATTAAATTACATTACATTTGAAATGTAATTAATTAAATTACATTACATTTGAAATGTAATTAATTAAATTACATTACATTTGAAATGTAATTAATTAAATTACACATTACTTTGGTGAAAAATTACATTGGGCTCTTGTTCAATTTTTTATATGAAAAGAATAAAAGGGACTATGAAAGTACTATGGATTATTCTGTGGGGTGCCATATATGGAACTCTTTCCCTCTAAAGCATTAAGAATTTCAGTTTCATATTAACAAATCAAAAAAGTTTCAAAACACATATACAAAAAAAAATGAATCAGTTATCTACAAATCACAATTGCACTTTATCATAATCAGTTTTTTGAATGTGTCGTCCCCAAGATATGTAAGTTGAGCATTCTCTGCATTTTGCTTTAAAATTTCAAATTGATCCATTGCATACTAGTAAACTTTAAAATGACAAATTCTGTTAAAAAGAGTTCACTTCTAAAATTGAATTCACTTCGATTAATTCTTAAGGTTGGTAAAAGAGAAGAAATCTTGTGCAAGTATGTTTTAATCCCTGCCTGGGTGCAATGAAATGGTTTAATATTTCTGTCAACAATTGACACCTGTCTCTAATCATTAAATAAATAATTATGTTTTCTCTACAAAAGGTTAATTAGGAGGTGTTAAAAGATTAATCACCTTAATTGTGTACATAGGGCAAATGCAAATTGCATATCAATAGAACCTTATATGATATATAAGAACCCTCTAGTACTACTAAGAGTTCTAATTTTATTAAGAATAAAATCACTAGAAAAATAAAATTCTAACATGAATAACAAATTTCAAAGGGAATTGCTCAAATTTAATAAGAAGACATATTTTTTCCAAATGTATTACAGTCTGTTATACATTTGGAATGAGAAAAGATTCATACAGTAGTTTGTATGAAAAAATGAACAATGTATTAATTGAAAAGTAATTCAAATGTAATTGGCATTACTGCATTACACATTACTTTGCATTAAATGAAAAATTGTAATGCATTAAAATTAATTATCATTACATTTCTAATTACCCCAACCCTAGACTCTAGCTGGGGATAAATAAATTAGAACTGTAGTGAATTCAATGCCAATATCATAAAAACATGAAAAAAGCCTAATATCTTATATAATTTTAGTGACATTTGTTAAGTTAATTTGTTGATTATTGTATTTTAAAATGTTAACTAAAAAAGAATTATTTAATATTTGACCAGTGCATTTTACATACAAACACATTTCTATCCTAGAACTTGGTTTATTGCTTTTCTGTGGTTTAGTGCAATATAATAATACCATTATTTCCTTCATGAAAAGTTAATATTCATAATTTTAAATTTCAAAGGGGTTATTTCCTTTTGTCCTTCAGGCTTTGGAAATTACTCCTTCCCAATTCGATAATAATGATATTTAACTTTTCATGGAAACCACAATTGCATATTATAGCTTGAATTCTAAAAAATACATACTTAAAAGGAAAGAAATTATTTCAATAATGGCATTACAAAAGGAATATGTCTTCAAAAAGTTTTTTTTAAGATATTTGCTCAAAGTCTGCTTACATATATAATTTCTTAAGTTTTGTACAGAACTATTTATACTAAGGACAAAATCTGTAGATAACAATATTATTTTCAAATGAGTTATTTTTTAAATAATATTACCTCTCCGGTAAAAATGAGTTGTTGGTACATAGTCCATGACTAAAGATATCCCAGTGGCACCCAGGAACTCTGTTACATTCAAACTGGTTCAACCTTAAAAAAAACCATCAGAGATACACAAGCCGAGCTGCCTTATATTATATCACTTAAAAGCTGTAAGACATCAGAGATTGCCTTAGACCTAAGCACAAGTAGTAGTGTTAAATCTTTATGTATAAAAATGAAATTGAAAGTAATGTCAGATCTTCACACTTGTATGGAAGATAATATATGATGACAGTATGCAAACAATAGACAATTTAAAAAAAAAATTAATCTTTTTTTCACAAAAAAGTGACCGAGATGTTGGTAATCAATTGTTTCAGTGAGAATATTGTTGTGATTGTTCATAAATATGCTCTGCATAAATTTAGCTAGAATATGTCAAAGAATTTCTTTCCCTCCCTTTTACATCCTCAAGGAACCTAACTACTAATATTCTAAAATGCAAAATTCCAGTTTTTGACTTGATCGAGATACTCTTGATATATAACTTCAGAATAAATTTAGTTTGACTGCTGAACGATTTTGCTAGATCACAAACAAGAACATGTTCAGACTTTTTAACATCTTCAAGGGACATAACTCTTAAAATTCTAAATGAAAAATCATGGTTTTCTATCTAAGCTGAGATATTGTCCAAATATAGCTTGTGTATAAATTTGGTTTGAATCTGTTGAAGTATTCTGATAGGGTTCTAACAAGAATATGTTCTCACTTTTTAACATCTTCAAGGGGCAAAATGCTTTAAATTATTGATGAAAAATTATGATTTTCTAACTCTACTGAGATATATTATCCATATACATGTCTACCTTGTTTATAGACTTGCTTTAAAACTGTTGAGGGACTATTTTGCTAGTGTGCTAACAAGAATGTTCTCATATTTTTTTTTACATCTTCAAAAGTCATAAATTCTCAAGAACAAATTATGATTTTCTAACTCTACTGAGATAGTGTTCACATATAGCTTGGGTTAGAATCTGTAAAGGAATAATTATGCTACATCTCTAAAAGAAATATTTGGTATACAAGCCGCAAGCCTTAAAAACTCACCAAACCATAAGCTGAGCGCATCTTTGTTGCCACTCAGCTAAAAATATCGGCTATAAAGCCATCAATAAACAAATGCTAAATTGTTCAAAACCATCAACTAAAAAATTGTCAAATACTTTTCAGAAATATCTGAGGATAAAAGATAACAATTCATATACAAATCATCCCTCTTGGTAAAAAGTATTTAAAAAAGTAAAGTTTTTGGCTGAATGATAAATTGACAACTAAACTTAGTCATGTAAAAAGATGCAGGTCTCATTAATTATATTTATACTTCTAAAGTAATATTAAGGCAAGCCAGGTGAAATTTTGATTTGTCAATCACTTTTTTAACATTATAAGCCTCTGAGCTGTCTTAAATTGAGAGTTATAATTATAATTATAATATATTAATATATTTAATAAATTGTTGCTGCAAGATTTTTTTTAATGAAGAAAATAATATCAATATATTTTTGTCTGAATCGTTAAAAAATAAACTAAAAAATACATTTTTTTACAATTTTTTTCTTTAATGCCAATGAAAAATGTTAAATTAATACATTTTTTTTTATAACAAAACCCTACAATATAATAAAAAATATTGCTGCAGGATTCTTTTTTTTTAAAATAAATTGGAGAAAACAATTAAATAGCCTTTGATTGTATCATGATTACACGAACTCTCTTATTTTATGACTCCTTGATTAGAGATTGACTTTAACTGATTAATACCTGTCAGATTAGTGGACAATTATTTAATATTTACAGCCATGTGGGTGATAACATAATCACTTGTTTATTCTACCCTGGAGCTATCTGGCAATTTCATTGGTCAATTAAATATAACTAACCAATCAAATTTACTCAATGGTTTCCCTAAGGTGGAAATCCAGGTGTGTCATAACAGGTAAATTGATATTACACATAGAATTGTGTATTGTTGTATTGAAGACTTGGATCACATTTTACTGGTAAATATAAATGAAGATTTAAAAAATATTATGTTTTTTGTTTTGGGGTAATAGGTCATATTGTTTTTATAATCATGATATATAATTTAAATAACAATTTTAGACCTTTATATTTAAAAATCTAGATTGTTTTGAAATGAAATAGGAAGTGAACATTGATTTGTTCAGTCGTTGACTTATTATTGCCTAATCTATTTCAGGGTTGTATCAAATAAACAACAGATGTAAATTTCGAACATTTGAAAACCATGCCTTCCAAGAAGGATAGACAGAAAATTCTATCCCAGATATGGGCAACCCCTACACCAGTGGATGTTGATTTCTTTGACAAAGGAAATGAGATTGTTGTAACAACATCATACAAGGGAGATAAAACTATCTGGTGGTTACGAGTGTTTAAAGGAATATTTCCTGATCAGACTTACAGAGAGAAAGCTGACATAACCAAACTTAAACTTGCACCAGGAGTGACAATTAAAATTAACAAACGCTCAGGAATTATGAAAGTTTACGGTAAACATCACTGGATGTGGTTCATAGATAATTTTCAGGATATTCTGGAACAAGCCAATGCAGACATGGAGGAGTTATCAGATGCACAGTCTGTCTCAGATAATTCTGTTACAAGATACTTACAACTGGATAAAAATGTGGAAGAGGTAAATTAGTTTTTTATTTATTAAATGTCTGAATGTAAAAACAAGATTCTTTCACTCCAAATGATTGCATACTGTGCAATGTAATTTCAACACCAGTACACACAGTACATCGTGGTGAAATAGTTAGCATGATCGTCTTGAGTGTGGAAGATCATCGGTTCGAGTCACGGTCTGGAAAACCAAAGACTATAAAATCTGGAATATGTGTCAGGGTGGAGCTACACGTCTAACCACAAACTGTTGCTTCAGTGAGCTAGCACTATAAAAATCCAACTGTGCATGTTGGTCTAGTACAAAGCAGACATCATTATCATCTTATTATAATGATTGTAACTTATTTTCACCATAATATAGATAAAAAAAATTGCTCATTTCTTGCCAAACAAGAACCATTCACTCCCTCACACAATGTTGCATGTACCTATTTAGTCGATTTAGATCTCATGAAAAAAAAAACGTGAAACATTTACTATGACGGATGATGTACATCAGATGCCAATGTGATACTAAAGGCTATATGGCCAGGTGATCTAAAAAAAACTTGCAACTAAATAACAAAACACTAAAAACATTAGGATTATGGGAGTATAATGCCAGTTTATTTCAGTTATCGTATTTCATGGGTGTTTGTTCTATTTTGTGTAGGAAAACATACATGTGGTGAAAACCACAGGACATATATTCTATTACATCTAAGAATATTTTGAGTATTCTCTGTAATTTTGTAAAAAGGAATGGAAAACAAGCAAAAAATACTTTTGACCATTAAATAGTTTTCATCAGTTTCAGGATTTGGTTCTTTAAAATAATGGGGAGGTGGGATGGACAAGACAACCAATGCCTGTTATCATTGAGATTGTGAGTTTGATTCACACACATGACAAGGTGTACTTGATGCAACATAATGTGATTAAGTTTGTCCTTGATTTGTGCTAGTGTTTTTGTTTCGGTACTCAGGGCTCCTCCACAATAAATCAGAATGCCACGATTTGATTTAAATATTGTTGAAAGTGAAGTTATAACACTCATAACATTGATACATGAAACAGATAATAAAAGTGAGTGAATGATTGTTACTTTACAACAAGTGTGTGAATGATTGTTACTTTACAACAAGTGAGTGAATGATTGTTACTTTACAACAAGTGAGTGAATGATTGTTACTTTACAACAAGTGAGTGAATGATTGTTACTTTACAACAAGTGAGTGAATGATTGTTACTTTACAACAAGTGAGTTATATCTTAGTGTGAACAAATTACAATTCAGTGAAATGATGATGATGATGATGATGATGATGTTGTCTGTTTTGTACTAAAGTAGATAAGCAAATTGAACTGGATTTTTACAGTGGTACATTTTTATGTAGCTCAATGAAACAACAGTCCCCATGTAGACATGTCACTCTATTCTATTTTGACACATTATCCAGTTTATGATCTTACTCCTTAAATGCTGTTTGCTAAGTAGAAAAGCAGCAAGCACCAATTTCAGAGTCTTAGGTTTGACTAAACATGGCACAAATCCATATATATATATATTTTTTAATATATTTTTTTAGGTACATGAGTATATAAATATTGTAAGATATCCAGTAGTGTAAATTTAATAAATCGTGTCAGACATATATTTGTATAGACACATGACATATAGAATTAAATGCCTTTAAACCTGACAATACCCTAGTGCTAAAATTAACTTTATTTGTCAATCATTTTAACAACTAGGTAAACATCTCTATTTTAGTACATTAAAGTTGATTGCTGATAACAGCTTTATTATTCTATGTTTAATTCTGGGAATCGTACACAATGTACTTGAATATACATCTGCATTAAAACATTTTTGACCGTGGTATTCTATATTATATTCATTGTACATGTATATGCATTAATTTCATAATAAGAATCAAGAACTAACAAAATCATTCCATGTCTGCTACTTTAATCAAATCTGATAGCAAGTTTACTGTTAGTAACCAATAATTTATGATATATATATCTATACAGTACATGCAGGGACGTAGGAGCCAGGTAGGACCCCCACCACTTTTTTGGAGAAAAAAAACCTGAATCTGTAGCATGGAAGCTGAATATTATCAGAAAATCCCAAGGTTTAAGGGAATGTTGAGGCCAAATGACCTTTTTTTTATTTATACCCTCCTCTCCTGAAGCTTGCCACCCACCCCCTTCCCTCACACACTTTCAGTTTCCCTCTAAAAGGTTCCCCCACTACGGCTTTAACATGCAATAAAGTTTGTTATGTACCAGTAACATGAGCTGCATCAAACAAAAATTAGCCTGGCACAAAATTAAAGTAAATTAATTCAGACATATAAATTCAATGGTTTTGGAGGTCAAGTCCATCTAGTAAAACAGTAAGCTACATTTTGTATTCCAGTAAAACCTGTCTAAAATGAATAGACAAGATTTCCTACATTTGGGAAATTAATTAAAGTTTGATTTATGCAGGATTCTGTTTTATTCAGAATTAGGTTTAGGTTTATGGTGTTTAATGCCACTTTCAGCAATATTTCAGTTATATCGTGGCAGTCAGTTTTATTGGTGGAGGAAACCGAAGAAAACCAATAACCTGTCGCAAGTCACTGACAAACTTAATAACATAATGTTGTATCGCCTGAGTGGGATTCGAACTCACAACGTTAGTGGCAATAGGCACTGATTGCATAGGTAGTTGTAAATCCAACTACCATACGATCACGACCATGATGGCCCCTAAGACAGGTTTCACTGTATGAAAATTTCATTCAGACATCAGAAATAAATTTAAAAAAAATAAATAAAATAATAAACATGCAAAAAAAATTACATTTTTTCTTTTCCAAATTATTTTTCCTAACAAAAATATAAACAATTATTTGTGTCACTTTCCCAGGTAAATTGCTAATTTGTGGTCAATTGTAGAGATAGTGGGACTTGGTGACCACTGGTAGACAAGTGTTTCTTTGTGGCCACTTGTAGACACAGTGAGACTTGGTGACCACTGGTAGACAAGTGTTTCTTTGTGGCCACTTGTAGACACAGTGAGACTTGGTGACCACTGGTAGACAAGTGTTTCTTTGTGGCCACTTGTAGACACAGTGAGACTTGGTGACCACTGGTAGACAAGTGTTTCTTTGTGGCCACTTGTAGACACAGTGAGACTTGGTGACCACTGGTAGACAAGTGTTTCTTTGTGGCCACTTGTAGACACAGTGAGACTTGGTGACCACTGGTAGACAAGTGTTTCTTTGTGGCCACTTGTAGACACAGTGAGACTTGGTGACCACTGGTAGACAAGTGTTTCTTTGTGGCCACTTGTAGACACAGTGAGATTTGGTTTGGGAAGAATTTTTTTCTTGTACACACTGTCTATTTCTGTCCAATAGTGCTTTATATTACAAAATTTATACTACAAATAGCTTTTAACACTTTGTAATATTTGTGTATGTTTTGCAGGTACAAGACTTACTGGACATGATACCAGATGGTGGAGGGATTATGCAACATGACTATATAATGAGATTATGGAAGAGCTTGCTGGATGATTGGTTTGGCTGTGGTGCCAGTGTTTATATTGTTACACCACGAATTGATGAGGAACGTTTATTTCAATTGTTTTTACTTATGATTCGAAACAAAGGGACAGCATTCCAAGTGACCTTAGTAGTGCCGGTGAAAGGACCAAACGGTGAAAGATTTAAGAAATCATTAGACACTGCAGTAAGAATGATGAAAAAAACACGGACACCTCGAACACAGAAAAGGCTTGTTTCTGATGTGAAAAAGCAGTGGGCGTTGGACAATTTGCATGTCCATAATGAGAACTTTTCGACAAATTTCGTCGCAGCTTACAAAGACGACGAGGCCGAAGTTTTAACGACGACGGCACATTTTCATAAAAGTCACTTCCATACAAATCAAAAGGACAACGTCTGTTACAATAAACTACCTACTCAGGACCTTAAGAAGAATTATCTGTTCCCATTAGGTGTCTCAAGTGTCAACTATTAATCGAAATACAGTCAAACCTGCCCATGTGGTCACCTCTATTAAGCAGTCACCTGTATTAAAAGGTCACCTTTTTATATTCCTGTCAAAGAAAATTTCATATGAATTGAACCTCTTTTAAGAGGTCACCTGTCTTAAAAGACCATTTTTACTTTGCCCCAAAGGTGACCTCTTAATACAGGTTTGACTGTATTTATATATTTTTCATCACATCTGTCTGACCTTTCAGATCACTTTTGTCATTATAAAAATGTGTGTGTCCACTTTGCAAATAAAAAAACAACATTATGAACAGTACTTTATGAGTTCACATACCATTACTAAAAACTTTTTTAACCAAGAAAGAAATCAAAAACAAATATTGTAACAAATATTTGTCATTTATTGAGAGAAATATTATAAAAATAATACATAAAAAAACATATTTTATTGTGACAATTGACATATAAATACAGTAAAGATATGAACGCTGAGAGTTCAAAACAATACATACAGGAATGGCCTGTATTGAAATAGTATTCACACAAACATTTTTTTGCTGTGTCAAAAAAAGTGAAATCTGTCTAAACCAAATCACCTTGGGACCAAATTTTGTGTTCAGAATAGACAGACATTCAGTTTATACAGGTTGAATTAAAAAAGATTTCCCACATTTGGACTAGATTTCCCACATTTGGACTTTAAATATTTAAGGTTCAGTTTATACCTTGTGTTTGGAATAGACAGACATTCAGTTTATACAGGTTAAATTAAAAAAGATTTCGCACATTTGGACTTTATTTAAGGTTCAGTTTATACCTAGGGACCAAATTTTGTGTTTGGAATAGACAGACATTCAGTTTATACAGGTTAAATCAACAAATATTTCCTACATTAAGACTTTATTCAAGATTCAGTTTGTACAGGATTCTTGTTTAGTGAGGGCTTAGGTTTGACAGGTTTCACTGTATATATAATAATATAGGTCAATGATTGATTCAGTTATTAATGATAATTTATATTTGACATTTAGTTCATTATCATATTTTGTAATTATCGTGCCATACATTCTTGAACTCTAAAACCTCATTCGAATATATGTGTAATGTATAAATAATATGAATAATTTGCATAAAAATATATAAACTGTCTAGTGTAATTTTTATGGATTTTTTTTTACTTTGTTGATATTATATTTCATTTTATTAAACAGCAATGCATTAATTTACTTTTTTTTTAAACATATACATACTATACACCCATGCAGTGCAATTTAATTAAATACATGTAACTATATGTCAAACAAATTCAATGAGCATTTTTAGCTTAAATGATTTTCAAATGTTTTTTTAATGATATAATTTTGTTTATAAGAAATCCTATTCATGTATGTAGACAGCTAGGACTTGAAATCTGTTCTTTTTTTTATTCAGCTATTATGCTGCATGTCTAATGTTTACTTAAAATCAGGTTCTTGGTTCAAGATCAAACTTTAATAAAAATACTAAATATTACAAAAAATTAATTTCTTTTTTCTATTAACTTTAATTCTGAATCTTTTTATATGTTCCATATTTTGTAGCCCTACATGTACACATGTAGGTCAAAGGTCAAAACATATTAGAATTAATATTTGACCAATTGTAACAAAAGTCATTTAGATGAATTGTCCACATAGATTTATATATACCTGTAGTTCAGAAAATATGGAAGTAAACAAAATTAATTTATCACAAATAAGCTCTTCGTGTGTAATTAGACTAGATTTATGCTATGTTCACACAAAAACCATTTTCGATATGTGTTCAGACATCAATAATAAAAATGCTTTGGAAAATGTTTCGTAAAAGCGTATTGCATTCACACGACATTGTAATGTATTTCTAATACGCTTCAGAAGCTAAATCATTTAGAAAACTTATAGGTAATGTGGTTTCAGCTGAAACGATTACGAAATTCATCAGAAATTTGACGATGTCTGAACATAAAATGTGTTTTCGAACAGATTTTGATACATTTTCGAAACTTTATATAGGTAAGTCTTAAACTCGCCATTTATTTTACAAAGCACAGAAGTCCATTACTATTGCATACTACTACATGTATAAAGTAAGGTGATGATTTTTTATGGGAAGTCTAAAAATATCTGACAGCAAAAATACTGGGTAGTAGAATTTAATTTTACAAGAACATTGAGCATGTTACTGTGAAAGAAAGTATATGTTGGGAGCATAATAAGAGTTTGACCAAAAGTTATTTTTAATTGATTATAATGCAAATTGTCATTTTTGTTTTCAATGTCATTAAACTATTTTATAAATATATCAAGTTTAAGAGTTTGTCTAGAATAATTTAACTGCCTTGCATTAGCATATACATGTACTGTATGTGTTATTCACAGTTTCTTTGTGATTATTTTTGATGTGATAAATATTCTCCTTTGCAATTAACAGTAGCATATGCATAATCATTTTAAATATGACAAGGTCTAGTAATTATAACAACCATCAACTATCTGCTGTCTCACTTGCAAACTCTTTAACTACCATAAAACACACAGAAGACAATGAAACAAGCTGATGGAAATGGTGTTTAATGCCACTTTCAACAATATTATAGTTATAATGTGGTCAGTTTTATTGGTGGGGGGAAACCGGAGGACACAGAGAAAACCACAGACCTGACACAAGTCACTGACAAGCTTTATTGCATAATGTTGTATCGAGTACCCCTCTCCATGAGTGGGATTCAAACTCAAACTTTAGTGGTGATAGGCACTGGTTGCATAGGTACATGTAGTTGTAAATCCAACTACCATGTGATCAAGACCATGATGGGACCTCTGGATAATGGAACATAATTATGTACACCCACGTACTAACCCAGTATGTACTTATATGAAATCAATTCTATCAGTAAAAAAATCATGCTGTCCAAATTTTCATGTTCAGAGCAAGTTATATAATACGTTATAAAGGTTATTCCTGAAATGTGTCATGCACACTAAATTAGACTTCTACATTTTTATCTTTATTATATATAGTACTTACATTTTTATCTTTATCATATATGGTACTTACATTTTTATCTTTATTATATATAGTACTTACATTTTAATACAAGGGACACCACACAGAGAATGATAGTTAGTGTCAAAACTAACATTTAACAAGTCTATCGGTCTTCCAAACACATCTATGACTGGTAAAGCAGATGTATTCCATGACATGACTTGTCTTAGCCAATCTGTCTTTCTTGATGAAGCTGTTATCAAGAAGGAAATCTTGTCCTGAAAATGAAAAGATCTCTAGCATCATTATATAAAACTCAATATACAACATGTAGTAGTCCCCTCTCATAAGGCCCTTCCCATCAAAGGTCACCCTTCTTATTAGGCTAAATTTCAGATGCACTGAGATACCGGTAGTTAAATATTACTACACTGTGCCCTTCAAGATAGGTTATATCTCTTATAGGCTCACTTGTTCATTACAGAATGGGTGGACTTTTCATTTTCTTTACATTCAGATCTATACATTGTCTAAATCTAACAAATTTATTACAAAATAAATATAATTGTTAATCCTACATTGAGATTTCAGTAACTAAAATATTATTTCAGTCTAGAAACGATACAAGTTAATATTGAAAAATGTGTAATATATTTTGAAAAGTAAAATACATACCTGTTCAGGCCAAATTTCGGAAACAAGTAGACTTTTGTCATTCAAAAGTTTCAATGCTAATTCTTCAACTTGTTTTTCTATATACTCTCTCAAAGTCAATTCTTTCTCCAGATCATTAGTGAAATTAACTTTGTTGTAAGTAAGAGTAACAATTACACTGAAATAAAAACAGGTAAAAACAGATCAATGTCTCACCTGCCCCTTGCAATTTGCTCACGTAATTTTTTTTCTCAGAAAATGAACTAAGTAAAAGTAGCATGTACCGTATCTGAGATTACCATCATTATTTAAACTTTCTTTTCATAACATGAATAAATAGGGATATGTACCCTCCATGATCAAAGTGTAGATCAACAATTGCAATCCTCTGTTGAATGGTAGTGGGGAAAATGACGTAACCATGAAAACGTCACGTAAATTTCACAAATAAAAATGAGGTCAAGGTCAGGTGACATATGCCTGGCTGAGATGTACACTCAATGACCAATGTGTGAACCAACTATGGTGAGCCTGTATTGTATGGTAGTGGAAAAACTGACCTAACCAAACAAAAATTTACCTAAAATTAACAAAGTCAGTAGACCATGAAAATGAGGTCAAGGTAAGGCAACACAAGGCAGGCTGACATGTACCTTCCATGATCAATGAGTAGAACAATTATGGTGAGCTTATATTATATGGGATTAGAGAAACTTTACTTCATAAGAATAATTATCCAAAGTGGAAAGACTACGACACAAAAGTAATTTTTAGAACACATGTTTCTTTGATAAAATTGAAAACAAAATGGCAGAGATATTTTAAGTTGATTTGGTTTGGCTTATGCCACTTTCAACAATATTTCAGTTTTATCGTGGCAGTCAGTTTTACTGGTGGAGGAAACTGGAGTACCCGGAGAAAACCAAAGACCTGTCTTAAGTCACTGACAAACTTTATCACATAATGTTGCATCGAGTACACCTTGCCTGAGCAGGTTTCGAACTCACAACATTAGTGGTGATAGCCACTGATTGCACAGGTAGTTGTAAATCCAACTACCATACGACCACGACAATGAAAGCTCCCTGAGAGATATTTTAACAGTAGAGATATTTTAAAGCTTTAGAAAATAAAGGGTCGCATATACAATTTTCTGAGTGACACTCTGACAAGGATGATATCACTCTTTCTGAGTGACACTCTGACAAGGATGATATCACTCTTTCTGAGTGACACTCTGACAAGGATGATATCACTCTTTCTGAGTGACACTCTGACAAGGATGATATCACTCTTTCTGAGTGACATTCTGACAAGGATGATATCACTCTTTCTGCAATGTCAACCATCTGCATCCCAGTTTACCTAATGTAAATAATTTAGTTTCAAAACTTACCTACATGTAAAAAATATTACCTCTGCAAGCTCTTAAAATTCAATTGATTTATATCAATATTAAATGGGTAATAAGTTTTAAATGGAATGCATGTGCATGATGCTATTGTATTTAACTAATTACAGTCAAAACTGTATATAAAGGCCACTCAAGGGAATCTGAAAATATGGCCTTTATGAGCAGTTGCTCTTTATATACAGGTTAAAATTATATGTACTATTCATTGATGGGGAAAATGAGACTTCCCTTTATAGACAGTGATTTGTTATATAGAGGTGCTAGCAGTTGAAAATATTCTGGCCCACTGGGTGATTATCAGGGGCTGAATGAGTTGAAATATACAATCTCTACCATTTCCAAAGAGAAAACCTACCTTATATAGCCATCGATGTGTTTGTCGTTTATTAACACTATACTATCTGTAATATTAATGTAGACTGGTTTAGATAATATATTTGTCCATCTGTCCGGTACACTGGTTCCATCTTTAGTTGAAATGTTTAAACTTATCATATCCTGTGATGAAAATACAAAATGTTCTATTCAGATTTGCAAAAAAAAAAAACCCACAAAAACTCACAATCTACAATGAACAGTAAAAAATAACATAAAGCATCAATGTCTATCCTAACGTCCAGTGGCAAATATTTCACACAAAAAAGAATGGACACTTAACAACAAGAACTTGAAACACTTTTGCTAATCAACTGTTATTATTATTATTATTTCTTGTTGTTTAACATCATCTATGGCAATATTTCACTTTCAGCCATGTCATGGTGCGAAATTTTAATAATCATTGTAAATAAAAATGACTCTGACAAATAAAAATAAGGTGTTTCCATAACCACTCTTGAAAAAAAATATAGGGTAGATAGGTAGGCAGAATTTTTTTTTACTTAGGTTACCCAGGATAAGGATCTGACTTCAACAAAGCTCGTCCAAGATTGGCAGGGCAGGCAGTTAAATTAGAGATGGTTGGGTTAATAGCAGAAACACACGTTTTTTTTGGCCATATAAATGGAAAAGAAATTTATGGATAGCATCATGGATCCATAGAAACATTGCACAGAGACCTATTTGTGACTAACCGGATGTTTTTTGAAATTTTACTTTTTTTCAAAGGGGCATAAAAAGTTCTTATGAATAATAAGATATTAATTATGTACTAAATCTATTTAAAAATTTAAAAAATTGGAAATTTGTGGGATCTTTTTTCAACATATTTTTTTAATCCACTAACAAACTTACAGGATTATAACAGTATTAAAATCAGCTAAATAAAGTTTTGACCTAGTCTGAAAAATATAGTACAAGTTCTGCTTGACATCACTGGAGGATCCTTTATGAGATAGAAAACAGCAAATAAAAATGTTTTAAGTTAAATACTGAAAATTCTCTTACATTCATTCATCCATACTATTTCAAGAATATAGAATAATCAAAGCATACGGTAACTACTCTTGTATTCTGAATATCAAAAATTAATAACTAGAAACCAAACAACACAGTAATTCATTATTAACGTGTATTATCATATGAGTGAATTATCATCGTTTGTTACAAATTATTTACTTTTGATATTCAGAATGCAGTAAAAATGTAGATATCAAATTTAGTGTGCACGACACGTTTCTGGAATAACCTTTATCAGGTACGCTCAAAGTCAAATAATATAAAAGTCTTTGGGAGCAAGAAAACCAAAGGACCTACACAGGAGAGACTAAATAGGCTAAGGTCACCTTTGCCAGAGGAAGGAGAATCTGAGTTTTAATAATAATTATATGATTTAAGAACAGTTTAATTTCAATAAAAAAGACATCTAATAAGCCATGTCAGTGCTGAAGCACTGATTACTGGGAGAATGATACCCTTGGGGACTAATAGTTCACCAGCAGAAGTATCGAACCAGTTTAATAATGAAATTTATGTCACATATAGTCATCAATCTATACACCAAGTGAATCTGGAATAAAGAGTAGAATTACCTGTTGTACAATGACTGGCAAACCAATATTTACATTAGTATCACCGATCATCAACTTT
This sequence comes from Bathymodiolus brooksi, assembly GCA_963680875.1. Lineage (NCBI taxonomy): Eukaryota > Metazoa > Mollusca > Bivalvia > Mytilida > Modiolidae > Bathymodiolus > Bathymodiolus brooksi. The sequence continues at coordinate 66,232,758 of OY804575.1, forward strand.
ACTGATCTCTGCAAGACTTTTACCAATGAACGTGTATTGTAATCTGATAAATTACTGCAAGGGGTTTTCAAATTTATCTCCACTCTGAAAAAAACCACTTTCTATTATTATCCTTATACTGTGTTTTCATTTATTTTTTGTTAGAGTCAATTTTTGTGGACTCCCAAAGATATTTGAATTTGTGGTTTTGATTTAATACTTACCAGTAACTTCTCTTGTTATTTAATCATTTTGTTTTGAACTAAATTTCATGGTTTGGTTGAACCAACAAACACCACGAAAATCAAAATTCAATGAATAAAAATGAATGCATTTAAATCATCTTAAACAGTCAAATAGTTAATACAGTTCCATTATAAAACCTTTTCTTCACAATCACATAAATCATTTGTTGAATTCCAATACATGAGATGGTATATGGTCAAAATTATTTCCAATAACAATATGCAGAATCTATTTGTTTATGGATGAAATTCTGATTTCTTGAAAATGTAGAATGAACGTTGTCTGTGAAAAATATGCATACAAAGTAGCTTAGACCTACTTCGCTCCCATAATTTTTGGTCCTTATTGTTCATTATCTGGACTGTCAGAAATTTATGTTTTCTTTTTGACGGCAAGACATTTTTTTTTAATTTGAGACATACAGTATTGTATGATTGGTGACACATTCTATCATATAGGGTTGTATTTAGTACACCTTGCGTTGGATGGAGTCAGTGAGTGAGTGTTTGTTGTTTAGCGCCAAGTGAGCAAGTTTTCAGCTATATCATGGCGAGAACAAATTACATTTGGATGAGATGATGATGATATCTGCTTTATACTAGATCAAAACTCGTAGTTGGATTTTTATAGCTCACTGAGATAACAGTCTGCAGGAAGACATGTCGCTCCAACCAGACACATTATTCTGATTCCAAGCCAAACAGCATTTGCTCTTACTGCCAAATTATGTGTGTTTAACAGAGAAGTTGCAAATACCAATTTTATAGTCTTAAGTTTGATCTGACCAGGGTTCAAATCCACAATTTACCTCACTGTAATATGGACAATCATGTAGAGACTCAATAGATGGCAAAGGAAGTATAATATACTGAACCTATGACTTTAAATGAGACTATGTCTCCTTACTTCTTATTTTAGTACAAATACATTTACACAGACAAATATGATATACTAATGACACCATATGCATTAGGTACATTTCTTAACAAGCATGTAGCTATGAAATAAGACTGCCTTATTTTTCAAAAACGATTTTCATACTCACTCTTCAAAATTGTCCAATCAGAACAAAGGATTTGAATTGATAAATTATTCTGATTGGCTGTTTTTTAGAGTATGAGTACAAAAAATCGAAAGAACGATCTTCGTACTCGCATTCCAATTATGTCCAATCAGAACAAAGTATTTATTTGATACATTATTCTGATTGGCTGCTTTTTATGAGTATAAGTATAAACTCATGCTCAAAAGTTCATAACTCTAAGGCTTGAGGTGAGTAGATGTGTGAATAATAAATCTGAAATATTCTTTGTACAAACTATTGAATTATAAAAATCCATTTACCTATCTACCACACAATTCTGTGTACACATTGGAATATATTTGTAGCTGCCTGTAGTACACCATACACATCCTGACATATTTCTACAATCATTTTGGTTCTGTCTGAAAATTACCCAGTACTTAATGTATATTTTCTATATTAGGGTTAATGTGATATAAAGGATGTATTATGTGTAATTTCTGTTTCCACACTCCTAATTTGTCAGTTCACGTGGTCATGATTGCATGATGGTTGGATTTGCACCTATCTGTGAAAACATTGCCTATCACCACTGAAGTTGTGAGTTCAAATCCTGCTCAAGGTGAGGTGTACTCAATACAACATTATGTGATAAAGTTTGTCAGTGACTTACCACAGGTCGTAAGTTTTTTCCGGGTATTCCGGATTCCTCCACCAATAAAATTGACCACCATGATATATCTAAAATATTGTTGAAAGTGGCATTAAACACCATACTAACCCTTTTCAACAGTGGAAAATATTTTTTCACATCTTCCTCCACACATGTGTTTTGTTCCAGTTTATTGATAAATATTGTTTTATTTTGTAAATCAAAAATTCATACTGATGTACAAATTACTATGAATTTGGTTATCTTGTAATATACTACATTCATAAATCAATACATCTGATTGCATGATAAAATGCAAAAATAAAATTAAAACTTTGTACACGAAAGAAAAAATATACAATATATGTGTATTGTTGTAAAATATCAAATTTATTTTTACAAGCTTTATAAACAGGTAGAAAAGCGAGCATTTGGCAAGCCTTTTCTGGCCTGTTTCATAGTGATTGCAAATAAATTTTAGTCTTAAGAACAATGTAAGCCTATGCATCCTACAATATCAGAAAGTCTAAAACAACTGCCAAATGTTACTGAAGTGAGTAGAAACAACTGTCTTTCAAATAATTTTCAATGGTATTCTCTGTCAAATCAGCACTTATACTGTTACCATTTCTTACTGTTTGCTCAACATGAGTCAGGTACCAGAAAAGTTTCATTGGGCCCATGACCAAATAACACTGCAGTTAATTTGATGTCTTTATTAGTACTCAAAAATACACAATTGCAATTACTCTATACAACATTATGTGATAAAGTTTGTCAGTGACTTGCGGCAGGTCGGTGGTTTTCTCTGAGTAATCTGGTTTCCTCCACCAATAAAACTGAACCCCACTATATAACTGAAATATTGTTGAAAGTGGCATTAAACACCATAACTCATAACCTTAAAACTTTGCACATGCAAGAATAAATATACAATATGGGTCTAGGACAAAAGCCCCCCAAACATAAGCCCCTGGACAAAAGCCCCTCAGACAAAAAGCCCCCCCCCCCAATAATGAAAAGTACAAATTATTTATATATTGGTATCTTTGCACACATTTTGGACTTATTCACTACTGCTATTTATGGGTTAACATTACTTTTGAATACTATTTTTCATAATAAGTTATTATTGGAACTTGAAGATATCATAAACAATTGAAATATTTGTTTAAGAATTATAATAACCCTCATCAAAGAAAGTAAAAACAAAAGTTGTTTTATCTTAAAAAAAAAATCATTATAGTATAGCAAACAGGATGAGAAAATAACCCACTCATTACTTTTAATAACTTCAAAGATTATAAATGTAACCATCAATTGTTTATCAATACTAGAGGCTCAGGTGAGCCTGTATCGCTCACCTGACATAAATAAGTCCTCTTAAGAATGTCTGCATGCTGAATACATCTAAGTTACTATTCAAATCCCATACTGCCATAGGGTTCTATGTTAAAACTATGTCTGCTCATGGCAGCCATCTTGGATGGAGGTCGTGGTCACCGGACACAATTTTGAAAGTATACTACCCAAGGACCATCCATGCCATGTTTGCTTTAAATTGGCTGACTGGTTTCAGAAGAGAAGACTTTTAAACAATTTTCCCATAGGGTCCTATGTTAAAACTATGTCTGCTGACGGTGGCCATTTTGAACCGAGATCGGGATCACTGAACACAATTTTGGAAGTTGACCACCTAAGGACCATCGATGACATGTTTGCTATATTGGCTTACTAGTTTCAGAGGAGAAGATTTTAAAACATTTTTTCCCATAGGGTCCTATGTTAAAACTACAGTATGTCTGCTGAAGGTGGCCATCTTGGATGGAGGTCAGGGTCACTGGACACAATTTTGAAAATTTACCACTTAAGGACCATCCATGCCATGTTTGCTTTAAATTGGCTTACTGGTTTCAGAGAAGAAGATTTTTAAATATATTTCCCATAGGGTCCTATGTTAAAACTATGTTCGCTGATGGTTGCCATCTTGGATGGAGGTCGGGGTCACAGGACATAATTTTGAAAGTTGACCACCTAAGGACCATTCATCCCATGTTTGCTTTAAACTGACTTACTGGTTTCAGAGGAGAAGACTTTTAAACATTTTTTCCTTAGGGTCCAATGTTAAAATTAAGTCGAGTCATGGCGGCCATCTTGAATTTCCGATCGGCAAACGATTCACAAGTTTAGTACAGGACCACCCAATGATCATTCCTGCAAAGTCACAATTCAATTGGCTTAGTGGTTTCTAACACGAAGATTTTTTAAATTTCGACCAATCAGAACACATTATGGGCCCTGGCAGCCATGTTGGATTTCCGATCAGCACCAAAAACAAAAATCTTGTATATGACCATCCAATGAACATTTCTGCCAAGTTTGATTCAAATCTGTTTTGTGGTTTCAGAAAAAAAGATGAAAATGTGAAATTCCCATAGGGTCCAATGTTAAACTAAGTCGAGTCATGGCGGCCATCTTGAATTTGCGATCGGCAAACGATTAACAATTTTAGTACAGGACCACCCAATGATCATTCCTGCAAAGTCACAATTCAATTGGCTTAGTGGTTTCTAACAAGAAGATTTTTAAAATTTCAACCAATCAGAACACATTATGGGCCCTGGCAGCCATGTTGGATTTCCGATCAGCACCAAAAACAAAAATCTTGTATATGACCATCCAATGAACATTTCTGCCAAGTTTGATTCAAATCTGTTTTGTGGTTTCAGAAAAAAAGATGAAAATGTGAAATTCCCATAGGGTCCAATGTTAAACTAAGTCGAGTCATGGCGGCCATCTTGAATTTCCGATCGGCAAACGATTAACAATTTTAGTACAGGACCACCCAATGATCATTCCTGCAAAGTCACAATTCAATTGGCTTAATGGTTTCTAACAAGAAGATTTTTAAAATTTCAACCAATTAGAACACATTATGGGCCCTGGCAGCCATGTTGGATTTCCGATCAGCGCCAAAAACAAAAATCTTGTATATGACCATCCAATGAACATGTCTGCCAAGTTTGGTTCAAATCTGTTTTGTGGTTTCAGAAAAAAAGATGAAAATGTGAAATTCCCATAGGGTCCAATGTTAAACTAAGTCGAGTCATGGCGGCCATCTTGAATTTCCGATCGGCAAACGATTCACAATTTTAGTACAGGACCACCCAATGATCTTCCTGCAAAGTCACAATTCAATTGACTTAGTGGTTTCTGACAAGAAGATTTTTAAAATTTCAGCCAATGAGAACACATTATGGACCCTGGCAGCCATGTTGGATTTCAAATCAGCACCAAAAACACAAATCTGGTAGAGGACCATCCAGTGAACATTTCTGGCAAGTTTGGCTGATTTCTGTTCAGTGGTGTCAGAGAAGAAGATTTAAATGTGAAAAGCTAACGGACGGACGACGGACGGACGGACGGATGATGGACGCTTACCCATGACAAAAGCTCACATGGCCTATGGCCAGGTGAGCTAAAAAACAATTCCTCATTAAAGGGAAACTCTGCAAAAAAAATATTTTTTTACATGTTTTTCCTGATGTATAAATATGAATGTTTATATGTATATTAGCGTTTTATTATGTTGGATAAGGGAATGAAATCGATTTTAAAATTCTGTCAACGATACATGGAAGTCGCCATTTTGATTGTATCTCAATACCAAGTATCACGTGACGTCTAAATACCACCACGTCCCAAAACAAGCGTGACAAACCAGGGTCTTCATTCAGTGTCAATATGGCTTGTCAGGCGTACAGTTGTTTAACTCAACAAGGGTATGGCAAAAGCCTATATTGTTTTCCTGACCCCGTGAAAAAGAAAGAGCTCTTCTTGACTTGGCTGACCACAAGTTGGTTTGCGAAGACCATTTCGAAACTTCCTGTTTCGAAGGAAACGTGATGGTAATTCTTTTTATTTTTCTTATTATTCTAAATATATGAATTTATTACACAATCACTTTTTGCAGATTTACGTTTTGCTTCTATAGATTATGGCAAAACAAATGAATCGGGGGTAAAGGTTCATCTTTAATTAGACACATTTACAAAAGATTTTTTTCCAAAATTGAAGAACTACGAAATTAAGTTAAAAAAAGAACGGATATCGGAACATTGCCCTGAATTCGTTAAAAACCAGAGGCTCTCAAGAGCCTGTATCGTTCACCTGGTTATAAAAAAAAACCAATTGGTCCTATGTAAAAACTATGTCCTGCAGTGGTAGTCATCTTGGAATTATGATCAACATAAAAAACACAAAGTTTGTAAAGGACCTTCCAATGATTGATGCATAGTTTAGGTTCAATCAGTGCAATAGCTTCAGAGAAGAAGATATTTCTGTATTTTCCCGATATGATCCTGTGTTAATACTATGACCTGTGGTGGCAGCCATCTTGGATTTCCGATCGGCATAAAAAACAGAGGACCTTCCAATGATCATTCCTGGGCAGTTTGGTTTCAGAGAAGAAGCGTTTTGAAACATTTTTCCCATAGGGTTCAATGTTAAACAAGTCCTGCCGTAGCCGCCATTTTGAATTTCATATCAGAACAAAAAACGTTAAGTTTGTAGAGGACCATCCAATGAACATTCATGTACAGTTTGGCTTTAATCATATTTGTAGTTTCTGAGAAGAAGGCATTTGAACATTTTCCCATAGGGTCCAATGTTAATCTATGTCCTGCGGTGGTGGCCATCTTGGATATCCGATCGGCATAAAAAACACACACCTTGTAGAGGACCTTCCAATGATCATTCCTGGGCAGTTTGGTTTCAATTATCCAAGTGGTTTCAGAGAAGAAGCGTTTTGAAACATTTTTCCCATAGGGTCCAATGTTAAACTAAGTCCTGCCGTAGCTGTCATTTTGAATTTCATATTGGAACAAAAAACGTAAAGTTTGTAGAGGACCATCCAATGAACATTCATGTACAGTTTGGCTTTAATAATATTTGTAGTTTCTGAGAAGAAGGCATTTGAACATTTTCCCATAGGGTCCAATGTTAATCTATGTATTGCGGTGGCGGCCATCTTGGATTTCCGATCGGCATAAAAAACATAAAATTTGTAGAGGACCTTCCAATGATCATTCCTGGGCAGTTTGGTTTCAATTGTCCAAGTGGTTTCAGAGAAGAAGCGTTTTGAAACATTTTTCCCATAGGGTCCAATGTTAAACTAAGTCCTGCCGTAGCCGCCATTTTGAATTTCATATCGGAACAAAAAACGTAAAGTTTGTAGAGGACCATCCAATGAACATTCATGTACAGTTTGGCTTTAATAATATTTGTAGTTTCTGAGAAGAAGGCATTTGAACATTTTCCCATTGGGTCCAATGTTAATCTATGTATTGTGGTGGCGGCCATCTTGGATTTCCGTCGACATAAAAAACATAAATTTGTAGAGGACCTTCCAATGATCATTCCTGGGCAGTTTGGTTTCAATTGTCCAAGTGGTTTCAGAGAATAAGCGTTTTGAAACATTTTTCCCATAGGGTCCAATGTTAAACTAAGTCCTGCCGTAGCCGCCATTTTGAATTTCATATCGGAACAAAAAAACCTTGAGATTGTAGAAGACCGTCCAATGAACATTCATGTACAGTTTGGCTTTAATCATATTTGTAGTTTCTGAAAAGAAGGCATTTGAACATTTTCCCATAGGGTCCAATGTTAATCTATGTCCTGCGATGGCGGCCATCTTGGATTTCCGATCGGCATAAAAAACATAAGATTTGTAGAGAACCTTCCAATGATCATTCCTGGGCAGTTTGGTTTCAACTGTCCTAGTGGTTTCAGAGAAGAAGCGTTTTGAAACATTTTTCCCATAGGGTCCAATGTTAAACTAAGTCCTGCCGTAGGCGCCATTTTGAATTTCATATCGGAACAAAAAACGTAGAGTTTGTAGAGGACCATCCAATGAACATTCATGTACAGTTTGGCTTTAATAATATTTGTAGTTTCTGAGAAGAAGGCATTTGAACATTTTCCCATAGGGTCCAATGTTAATCTATGTATTGCGGTGGCAGCCATCTTGGATTTCCGATCGACATAAAAAACAAAAATTTGTAGAGGACCTTCCAATGATCATTCCTGGGCAGTTTGGTTTCAACTGTCCAAGTGGTTTCAGAGAAGTAGCGTTTTGAAACATTTTCCCATAGGGTCCAATTTTTAAACTAAGTCCTGCCGTAGCCGCCATTTTGAATTTCATACCGGAACAAAAAACGTAAAGTTTGTAGAGGACCATATAATGAACATTCATGTACAGTTTGGCTTTAATCATATTTGTAGTTTCTGAGAAGAAGGCATTTGAATATTTTCCCATAGGGTCCAATGTTAATCTATGTCCTGCGGTGGCGGCCATCTTGAATTTTCGATCGGCATAAAAAAAACATAAACTTTGTAGAGGACCTTCCAATGACTATTCCTGGGCAGTTTGGTTTCAATTGTCCAAGTGGTTTCAGAGAAGAAGCGTTTTGAAACATTTTTCCCATAGGGTCCAATGTTAAACTAAGTCCTGCCGTAGCCGCCATTTTGAATTTCATATCGGAACAAAAAACGTAAAGTTTGTAGAGGACCATCCAATGAACATTCATGTACAGTTTGGCTTTAATCATATTTGTAGTTTCTGAGAAGAAGGCATTTGAACATTTTCCCATAGGGTCCAATGTTAATCTATGTCCTGCAGTGGCAGCCATCTTGGATTTCCGATCGGCATAAAAAACAGAAACTTTGTAGAGGACCTTCCAATGATCATTCCTGGGCAGATTTGTTTCAATTGTCCAAGTGGTTTCAGAGAAGAAGCGTTTTGAAACATTTTTCCCATAGGGTCCAATGTTAAACTAAGTCCTGCCGTAGCCGCCATTTTGAATTTCATACCGGAACAAAAAACGTAAAGTTTGTAGAGGACCATCCAATGAACATTCATGTACAGTTTGGCTTTAATAATATTTGTAGTTTCTGAGAAGAAGGCATTTGAACATTTTCCCATAGGGTCCAATGTTAATCTATGTATTGCGGTGGCGGCCATCTTGGATTTCCGATCGGCATAAAAAACATAAAATTTGTAGAGGACCTTCCAATGATCATTCCTGGGCAGTTTGGTTTCAACTGTCCTAGTGAATTCAGAGAAGAAGCGTTTTGAAACATTTTTCCCATAGGGTCCAATGTTAAACTAAGTCCTGCCGTAGCCGCCATTTTGAATTTCATATCAGAACAAAAAACGTAAAGTTTGTAGAGGACCATCCAATGAACATTCATGTACAGTTTGGCTTTAATAATATTTGTAGTTTCTGAGAAGAAGGCATTTGAACATTTTCCCATAGGGTCCAATGTTAATCTATGTATTACGGTGGCGGCCATCTTGGATTTCCGATCGACATAAAAAACAAAAATTTGTAGAGGACCTTCCAATGATCATTCCTGGGCAGTTTGGTTTCAATTGTCCAAGTGGTTTCAGAGAAGAAGCGTTTTGAAACATTTTTCCCATAGGGTCCAATGTTAAACTAAATCCTGCCGTAGCCGCCATTTTGAATTTCATATCGGAACAAAAAACGTAAAATTTGTAGAGGACCATCTAATGAACATTCATGTACAGTTTGGCTTTAATAATATTTGTAGTTTCTGAGAAGAAGGCATTTGAACATTTTCCCATAGGGTCCAATGTTAATCTATGTATTGCAGTGGCGGCCATCTTGGATTTCCGATCGACTTAAAAAACATAAACTTTGTAGAGGACCTTCCAATGATCATTCCTGGGCAGTTTGGGTACAATTGTCCAAGTGGTTTCAGAGAAGAAGCGTTTTGAAACATTTTTCCCATAGGGTCCAATGTTAAACTAAGTCCTGCCGTAGCCGCCATTTTGAATTTCATACCGGAACAAAAAACGTAAATTTGTAGAGGACCATCTAATGAACATTCATGTACAGTTTGGCTTTAATCATATTTGTAGTTTCTGAGAAGAAGGCATTTGAATATTTTCCCATAGGGTCCAATGTTAATCTATGTCCTGCAGTGGCAGCCATCTTGGATTTTCGATCGGCATAAAAAACAGAAACTTTGTAGAGGACCTTCCAATGATCATTCCTGGGCAGTTTGGTTTCAACTGTCCAAGTGGTTTCAGAGAAGAAGCATTTTGAAACATTTTTCCCATAGGGTCCAATGTTAAACTAAGTCCTGCCGTAGCCGCCATTTTGAATTTCATATCGGAACAAAAAACCTTGAGATTGTAGAAGACCGTCCAATGAACATTCATGTACAGTTTGGCTTTAATCATATTTGTAGTTTCTGAGAAGAAGGCATTTGAACATTTTCCCATAGGGTCCAATGTTAATCTATGTCCTGCGATGGCGGCCATCTTGGATTTCCGATCGGCATAAAAAACAGAAACTTTGTAGAGGACCTTCCAATGATCATTCCTGGGCAGTTTGGTTTCAACTGTCCAAGTGGTTTCAGAGAAGAAGCATTTTGAAACATTTTTCCCATAGGGTCCAATGTTAAACTAAGTCCTGCCGTAGCCGCCATTTTGAATTTCATATCGGAACAAAAAAACCTTGAGATTGTAGAAGACCGTCCAATGAACATTCATGTACAGTTTGGCTTTAATCATATTTGTAGTTTCTGAAAAGAAGGCATTTGAACATTTTCCCATAGGGTCCAATGTTAATCTATGTCCTGCGATGGCGGCCATCTTGGATTTCCGATCGGCATAAAAAACAGAAATTTGGTAAAGGACATTCCAATGATCATTCATTTACAGTTTGGGTTCAGTCAGTTCATTAGTTTCAGAGAAGAAGATCTTTGAAATTTCAGCCAATCAGAGCATATTATTGGCCCTGGCAGCCATATTGAATATCCGACTGGAACGAAAAACAGTAACTTCTTTTGGTCCAGGTGAACTAAAAATCAAAAAAGGCCTATACTACGGGGTGAAATTGTTTTAATGACATTATTCAGTAAGATCGCACTTTGTAATCGATCGTTCATGCACTACAATAAAGATACACATAAGCAAAAAGGACCGAAAGTTACAGGGTAGGAAGCCATACAATTGAGAGGATTATGTAAACATATAATTTGTAATAGTTTTCATTTGACAATTACAGACGATGAGTATTATAAATACTTTTAAAGTTTATCATACAAAACTTCAGGGTACATCTCTTATGTAATATAATTTGTTTATGGCAATACAATATTCTTATTCACTAACCGTAAAAAGATTAATCTGTTTTCATAAAGGTTATTTCTGATTTGAACAAAGCGTAACATATAATATGTCTCTGCATAAAGAAAACCTTTTTTGTTTATTTTAATCACGTCTTTCGAACTGGCGGACCCTTCTGATTAATCTCAGAATAGTCATAAAAAATTTGTTCTTCACAATTATTGTTATTTCACCACGAATATTTAGTTTGATGTATTGTTATTGTGTATCAATCATAATTGGTATTTGTATATGCCCTCCTGGGGCCCTGATTTGGTTAATAAACTTATTTCTATTTCTATTTCTATAAGGAAAAATTGCATACGAATGGTTTTGTCTATTTTGCAAGAAGAATTTCTACCCTGCCCTGTTCACCCTGCTTTATTTCATAATTTTGGTTGTTGCTACATCATTCTGATGGGGCACAAAAAAAATCAAGATAAAAATGAACAATTCAATATAGCTTACGATCAATGGTAATCTTAAGATTTTTTGTGCTGCATTAGGTGCGGATTTTTACCCAATTTATACACGAATTTTACTAAATTGTCGAACACCCCCTTCATCCGGAAGTGTGCATTAATATGCACCCATTCCTAATGTATACTTCAACGTGATCAGGGTCGTGTATTTTGATCACCTATTAGAACCTTTAAAATGTGTATTGCATCTGCTATTCTAGTCACGGGTAGCGTAATTTGTTTTCATTTTATTTTCTGTTCTTATTATGTTTTTGTCTATTTGACTTGTGTACGTTGTTTGTATATATTCCTTGTACATGCCTTCAACCCTTAGGGGTAAAATTGAGCATTAATAAAGTTAGTTAGTTAACGGGTTACAAAATGTGCATTGCGTTTCTGATTATTGCCAAATATTGTGACACATGTATTCAGGTATTCGGTCAGAGGCCCATCGACTGGATGTAAAATGAAACTTGTATATTCTGCCTGGCGATTTCCTGTGTGGACCTAAACTCATTACGCAATATTAGGTACCCTGCCGAGTGAACCGGTGTGAATGTACCTGTTGTTTTCAGAATGAAGATAAAAATAAGTAAATCCAGCATTTCACTTCTTACTTCAGGAATTATTTGCCTTAATTTATTGAAGAATAAAATATTTAAAATTAAAATATGGTCTCTCACTTCTGAAAATACATGAAAAATATAAGAAATATATTTTTCGCATAATATTTTACGTTTCGCTCATCAAAAATGACAAGCAAAAAAAGGAAAAGAAATTAACATTTTTAAATCACTTGCTCGCTCTGGACAACGTTTTTAGCACAAAATCCGAAGAACAAGAAGTAAATCTGGTGTGGCCTAATCTCTTTTTAATTTTTGACTGCCCTTCATCTGTTTATACCGCTCATGATCATGATCTCTTCCGAACTTTGTCTAAATGAATATCAGTGGCTATCAAAATTATAGGTCAAGTTTGCTTACGGGGTTCTGAGCTGAAAAAATCATATATTTAGGTTTTGTGCCTTTTGGGGGTCACTGAGCAAAGAGTTTTTTTCTTTAAACACTACCTTTGTAAACTACAATAAACCGAATATGCTTAAACATATTTGATTAAATAAATAAATAAATAATATATTGTATATAATTGAAATCTTCATATTAATTACAGTTTAATTATGTCCATTTTATTTTAAACTAGTCAGAATCTGATATATCACTTTCACATGCACACTCTTTAAAACCTTCATAATTTCCAATTGGTGACGGAAACTCTTCCCTTATAGTTTTGACAACGCAGGCTGGTAGGGTCACTCTGTATTTCTTGCCAAGTGGTTGACCTTTTCTGACCCAACAAACAAACTGACGATAAGCCATGAGTCTACTCTGTCGGTTAGTTAACACATCTGGAGCTCTTCCTCTGTGACGTTTGTACCTCAAAAAACTAATATAACTTGTTTCAAGCACAACAGGGTTGAGACAAACTGTTCTAAAGTTGGTGTAATCGGTAATGCAGTCACTGGGTTCCAATTGACCATCAAACAATGAAAATTCATGGCAACACAGGCATTCCGACGGCAAAGGTAGTGAAATGCATTTTGAGCATGAGCACCAATTTGTGTCGTTCTGACGTGGTTGTTCTCTATTTCCCGACGTTGGGCACTCAATGCCTCTTCCATTTGTCTGAGTTCTTCTTCCATATATTCTGGTTCAAGTTGGTAACCAAACTCTCCATAGTCGTCGAAATCTACATCACTTGAGGCGCTAGAGTCACTTTCCGTACCTGAGCTCGACATATTTAAGCTATAACTAAAACGTTAATTTCGGTGCTTTATATAGAAATGTTCCCAAACAAACAACACGCGTTGAACAAAAGAAAAGTAAAGAAATATTGATTGAGTAAAATCATAATCATTTGATTAAATTAAATTAATTAAAACATCTTTTATGAACACCAACTGTTAAAATAATGATTGAGTAAAATCATAATCCTTTGATTAAAATTAAATTAATTAAAACATCTTTTATGAACACCGACTGTTAAAATAATGATTGAGTAAAATCATAATCATTTTGTTTTATTGTTAAAAAGAAAAATTCATTTCTAAAAGTTTAGGCCTCCTAAATCATTTTATTTAAAATCAAAATTAAAACATCTTTTATGAACATATATCGTTAAATTATTATGATGAGACAGCTATATATAGTTAGGCCAATTTGGCGCCTCTCATAATGAAAACTTATAATTTCAAGGATGGTGTATACTTTTTTATCATCTAAAACATAAATTGTTCCTGTTATTTCAACATTATATTTATTCTAATGTTTTAAGAATATTTTATCTTTAATAGATAATAAACGATCTACCAACTCGTCTTGGAAAGCAAATAGTGTGTATTCCAATTCCCATTTTATTAATCCGGTCACCCTGAATTTTACACCTGTATAATTTTACCATCCGGCTAGAAAACACCCGAGCGGACATCTACATGCAGAGATCAAAATAACAGTAAACAGCATGCCGAATAATGATTATAAAAAAAAAGATTAAAACAGAATCTAGAAATCAATACACAAGTTACGCATTGTCAAAATTATCCATTATATTTTTCAGCACATTAGCAGTAAAACAAAATGAACATAATTGTAAAAGAGATCTGATATATAGCAAATATAGGTGACTGTTGTAAAACACTCTTTCCGTTGTAAATATAAAGGAAATGAAACATTTTGTTCATTTAAAATAGTTGGTTTGTCAAAAAGGTACGTAGTTGTTCACTTCAGTATTTAATTTTCCAACGGTTATTAGATTTAAATTACAGTCCTCTGAGCGCTTTAAATGAAGCAAATTTAACATCAGCGACCCAGACTTTAAATTTCAATCCCACAATGCATTACTAGGTTAAAACGTCACAGCCTGATTGAAAAATTAGAAATTAAAATTACAAATTTGCGATTTGCTTCGTTATTTGTGGAAATATGTATATAAAACTTTGTGAATATGTATTTTATATCACCAGGAACATATTTAGCTAACATGTAAAAAATCGCGAAGTTTCCCTTTAACTTAATTTTTTTTGTACAAGCATTTGGCTAGCTTTTCTGGCCTGTTTTGCAGTGAGTGCAAGTATTTCAAAGCAATGCACACATAGCTTATGCATATGGTATCCTTGCTTAACCCAGTAGTATCATTCATAACTAATAATTCCAAAAAATTTTAAAAGAAAATTGATATCTGTACCTGTTTAAGCCACCATATATACAAGTGATTTTTTTATTATTGAATTTTTAATCTTTGAAAAGGACCATACAATGATCATTCATGAATGGTGTGGGTTCCATAAGTTTTTGGGGTCCTATGTTAAACTATGACAAGTAGTGGTGGCCATCTTGGTTTCAAATTCCCATGGAAAAACAAATTTATAGGACTGTTTAATGAATATTCCTGCCTAGCTTAGCTCCCTTTGATCCAGTGCTTTTGGAATATTAAAATGAAAAACAAAAAATACCACACCATCAGAACTGTTCCATAACTCAATAAATCGAAGAACGAGGCAAAATCAATACTCCTTAACAAACTGGTTTACAGATGGATGATGGACAGACCATCACAACCAAGGATGCAATGTAATGACAATGGATCACATGAACCTTTTGTTCCAGGGCAGCTTACTATGAAAATAGGCTGGTAATTTTAGGTATGATAAAAACTGCATTACTTACAATAAAGGACATTGTGGCTGACATTTTGTTATGTTAGACCTCTCCAGCTTCAGATTTTTCACTGTTTTCCAATGTCTTTCACGATCTGTAAGTGAAACATTTTTGACAGGTTTAATTTGTAAAATGCATTTTAAAAGAAAAAGAAACATCTTTCCAAAATGGAACAAAAATTAGATTAAACTGATATTTACTTATTAATCAGTAATGATTATACATTAAGCATGTAGAAATTTTTGCAAATTCACTTGTATGCAAATGCAAAAGGACACAAAGATGGCATCCATTTATGGTCAAATTGGACACTGAATTGCATAAAAAAATCATACTTTTTCACCCAACAAAAAATCAAATTAACCAATAAATAAATACTCAACTCTTGTTGATTGGTTTTTGTTTCAAATTTTTTTTTCCAGAGGCATGTAAGGGACCACAACTCCTAAATGACCGAATAAAAGATTCATCTCTCACAAGTCATATAATATTCCACTAACCTTTACATGGTATATAGCCTTGTGCCACAGTGAAGTTACTGCCACAACCATCTATGGTTTTATTGATACAAGTACATGGGCACTGAAATAATATAAACATAGCCTAGTGTTACAGTGAAGATTCTGATATAGTCACCTGTAGTGTTGTTAATACAAGTACATGGGCACTGAAATATTATACCATAGCCTAGTGTTACAGTGAAATTACTGCTACAAGCATCTACAGTTATGTTAATATAAGTACACAGGCACTGAACAAATGTTACTTACAAACCAGCAGACAATGTTTTTCTTTTTCATATTTAAGATATAACAATTTTATGGTTGACCCAAGATATTGCAGCAATTTTATTCAGTGGGTGTAAATTTATTTGATTTACAAAGCTGTAGGAGTTGAAACTCATAGGAATCTGTTATTGGAACATAATACATCACAAAATTATAATGCACCTTTAGAAAATTTACTGCAAACCAAATGCTACCAGCAACCTGTAATCTTTCCTGATTTTCAATTTGACTTCTTGATCTTATAGAGAAAGTCGGAACATATGTTTAACAAGTTAAAATTCAAATTTCAGTTGATTTGAGCTTAAAAATAACATATTTGATTTCATTGCATTATACTTACCAGTTGGAAAACATACATAAGGATTATCTCCCTAACTTAGGTTCACCCAACTCGCAAACGTTCAGATGATCTAAACAAAACATCCCAAGGATCCAGTAATTCTTTTAGCAATGGCAAACAAACAACCTGAATGGAGGGTGGGGGCTGTCAGATACAATTTTGAAAGTGATGATCCTAGCTCAATTTTGCTTTCATTTTCATCAGTAAAATCAGCAAAACATTTAAGAGAAAAACAAAATATGTTGAACTACTCATTGTCATTGTCACAGTTTAAATTTGAACTCTTTTTAACTTAAACAAAAGTAGTAATATCAATAAAGAAATTTCTATCTTTATGGTCATCTTGCATTGAGGTGGGAGCTGTCCGACAAAATTTTGAAAGGGGATCGCCCAAGGATCATCCTAGCCAAGCTTGATTAATTTTAGACAGTGGTTTCAGAAGGGAAGATTTAAATGTGAAAAGTTTGCGATGTACGAAAGATGGATGAACGAATTCCAAGTGACGGCAAAAACTCATATTGCATTTGGCCAGATGAGCTAAAAATGACAAGTATGGAGAGAAAATCATAACACTTGCACTTACCTGGCACATGGAATCCATTTTTTCATCACACAAAATACATGTATCTCTACAGCTACATGTCTAAAATAATAAGCTTAAACAATTAGTATACTGACAAAGAAGTGTGTCCTCCGACAGAGAAATATGCCTTCACCTTCATCAGGGGCTCTGCGGTATTTGGATTTAAATCTACCAATGCAATAAGTGGCTATCACTACTAAAGTTGTGAATACAATATGATATAAAGTTTAGTCACTTGCTACAGGTCGTTGGTTTTCAGATGATATTTTGGTTTTCTCAACCAATAAAACTAACTGCCATGTAATAACAGAAATATTGTCGAAAATTATGTTAAACAGCAATATCCCATAACGCTCATCTTTGCTACTGACACATACTGTACAGCAAATTTCATACATATGAAAATAAAAAATTTAAAAGAAACAGGCCAAATTGACAACTTTATGATTTAAAATGTCACAACAAACTATAAAATCTTACTAAAACTAGGACAGGTAGTAGTTCCATTATAAAGTGTGTAGGGTAGGGTTATGGTGTTTTAATGCCACTTTCAATAATATTTCAGTTATATCATGGGGGTCAGTGAAGAAATTAAAAAATCTTGACTGAACTAGATAATGACTTTTTAGTGTTGCAGGATATTCACATATTTCAGGGAGAGATAACATAGAAATACTCACTCCCTAAATGGATGAGAAAGCAACAAATAAGAATACTAACCCTTGGAAGGGAGGGGGTCATAAATAATAACAATACCAACTCTAATGAGGAAGAGGGAATGCTAAAAATGCTCATCCCCTGGAAAGAGGGAAACAATAGTCTCTGAAAGGGGAGAGATACAATAACAATATACACTTACTGGAATATGAGAGGTAATACACTCAACTCAATGGAAGGAAAAAGTAGACAACATAATATTTACTCCTTGGAATGGGAGGGAGACATACTAAGAATACTCACTCCAACAAGATTTACTCCTTGGAATGGGAGGGAGACATACTAAGAATACTCACTCCAACAAGATTTACTCCTTGGAATGGGAGGGAGACATACTAAGAATACTCACTCAAACAATTTGATATCTTGAAAGAAACAAAGGTATTTTATGAAGAACTATATAAATTTAGAGAAGGAAATGGGTGTAAAGTGAGTGATTTAGAAAGAGATTTAAAAGACTTAAACTTTAATAAATTGTCTTTAGATGAACAATTAAGTTTAGAAGGGGAAATAAATGTAAATGAAGCAAGTAAGGTTTTACAAAAAATGAATAATAATAAATCACCCGGGTCGGACGGTTTTTCAACAGAATTTTTCAAATTTTTCTGAATAGATTTGAAGTCATTTGTTGTAAATTCTATAAATTTTGGGTCACTTTTAGGTGAGCTATCAGTAACTCAAAAACAGGGAATCATTACATGTTTACCAAAAGATAACAAACCAAGACACTTTCTCAAAAATTGGAAACCAATATCACTACTGAATACTGTATACAAAATTGGTTCTGGTGTTATTGCTAGTAGATTGAAGAGAGTTCTGGAAAAGTTGATTGATTTAGATCAAACAGGTTTTATTAGTGGAAGATACATTGGAGATAACATTAGATTAATCTATGATATGCTACAATTTACAGAAGAAAACGACATACCTGGTTTGTTACTTTTGATAGACTTTGAAAAGGCATTTGATTCTATATCTTGGGACTTTCTTTTATCTGTATTAAAATTTTTCAACTTTGGGGAATCTATTATAAACTGGGTTAAAGTATTTTATAATAATATATCATCAGCAGTCATTCAGGGTGGTAATCTTTCAGAATTTTTTCAAATAGGCCGTGGTTGTAGACAAGGTGATCCGTTATCGCCATATCTTTTTATTTTATGTGCAGAAATTTTAGCCATTAAGATACGGGGTAATACAAATATTGGTGGTATAATTGTGACAAGGATTGAACATAAGTTATCACAGTTTGCAGATGACACATCATTAATTTTAGATGGCAGTAAAAAGTCTCTAAATGAAGCTTTACTTGAATTAGATTGGTATGCAAAACTCTCTGGGCTAAACATTAATTTTACCAAGACACAAGTAGTATGGATTGGGAGTAAAAAATACAGTAATGACACTTTAGGTCAACACAGAAACTTATCCTGGGGTAAAACATCCTTCAAGCTATTGGGTATTAATTTTGATGTTGATTTGGATAAAATTGTAAATATTAATTATAATGAGAGAATTTTGCAAATAAAAAAACTAATTAAGATATGGTCAAAAAGGAATCTTACTGTCATTGGAAAGATTACTGTTGTGAAAACTCTGATTTTACCTGTCTTAAATCACCTAATCATTACATTGCCTAATCCTACTCAAGACATCTTAAAGAAGGTGAACGAGCTTATTTTTACCTTTTTATGGAGTTCACCTGTGCACAGAGTTAAAAAGGAATTGTTACAAAAAGACTTCTGTGAAGGAGGATTAAAAATGATTAATCTAAATTTATTTGTAAATGGGATAATATCTTATTTTCGACAATAAATCAGGATAAATTATTCAATTTTGGTAATGGTTATATTTCTTACATAAAAGAAAATGTTGTAAAAAATAAATTTTGGAAAGATGTGTTCCATGCTTGGAACACCTTTATTGATAAAGGAGAAAACTTTACATGGGAATATTTCTTGTCTTCTCCACTGTGGATGAACAAAACTATAAAAATAGAAAACAAACCAGTATTCTACGAAGACTGGTTCAGAAAAGGTATTTGTTTTGTTAATGATATTATGTCAGAAGATGGAAAATTTCTCTCCATTAATCAATTAGAGGAAAAATTTAACATTTCAAAAAATATTATGAAATTTAATAGTATAATTTCAGCTGTTAAACATGCGGGAAAACAAAATGTGTATAATAGTTATAAGCTACTTACCCCATTTATTCCTTCGTTTGTTAAGACCATTTTGAAGAGTAAAAGGGGAACTAAAGATATGTATTTGTTACTAATAAGGAATAACATAGTGTCAAATGGTCAGAAAAAGTGGGAGGAAATTTTAGCCTAAGGTTTAGATGAAACGAAATGGAGAGAAATATTCAAACTACCTTTTATAGTCACACAAAATACCAAACTACAATGGTTACAGTACAGAATTAACCAACGTATCCTAGGAACAAATAAATTTCTGTATAAAATTAAAGTAAAAGACAATGCCTTTTGTACTTTTTGTCAGGAAGATGAGGAAACTATAGAACATTTATTTTGGAACTGTGAGATTGTACAAGCTTTTATTGATGAAATTGATTCTTGGTTATTGTCAAATGGTGTTAATATTCCATTTACTATGCAATTTTTTCTTTTTGGTGATACTTCAAAATCGTCTCGAGGAGATGCTATCAACCTCATTTTATTACAAATAAAGCAGTATATTTTTAACTGTAAATATTTTCAGAAAAAATTATCATTGGTCACAATGCAGAGGAAAATACAGTCACTATATAACATTGAGAAATCTATTGCTATTAAAAATAAAAAAATGGATTTTTTCAACCAGATATGGAATGCTTTCACTTTACTGTTTAATTAGATATAAAGATTTATACAAATATTCATTCTGTATATAACATGATAGAAAAGAAATAGCTTTTTGTTTTTATGAATGCTAAGATTACCTATTCATCAAAGCAAATTAAAAAACTTTTTCTTTCTCTTTAAAAATTATATTTATGCCTTAAAAAACTCAATAAAATAAACTTTTTCCATTTTTTTCTTTTACCTCTATAACTACTTAAACCCCTATTTTTTGATTATCTGTATATTTGTTAATTTGGTTTATTATGATTGAAAAACTCATCTTTATGTGGAATCACAAAAAAAAAAAAGACATACTAAGAATACTCACTCCAACAAGATTTACTCCTTGGAATGGGAGGGAGACATACTAAGAATACTCACTCCAACAAGATTTACTCCTTGGAATAGGAGGGAGACATACTAAGAATACTCACTCCAACAAGATTTACTCCTTGGAATGGGAGGGAGACATACTAAGAATACTCACTCCAACAAGATTTACTCCTTGGAATAGGAGGGAGACATACTAAGAATACTCACTCCAACAAGATTTACTCCTTGGAATAGGAGGGAGACATACTAAGAATACTCACTCCAACAAGATTTACTCCTTGGAATGGGAGGGAGACATACTAAGAATACTCACTCCAACAAGATTTACTCCTTGGAATAGGAGGGAGACATACTAAGAATACTCACTCCAACAAGATTTACTCCTTGGAATAGGAGGGAGACATACTAAGAATACTCACTCCAACAAGATTTACTCCTTGGAATGGGAGGGAGACATACTAAGAATACTCACTCCAACAAGATTTACTCCTTGGAATAGGAGGGAGACATACTAAGAATACTCACTCCAACAAGATTTACTCCTTGGAATGGGAGGGAGACATACTAAGAATACTCACTCCAACAAGAGATGGACAGCTATCTGGTTGATATCTTAGAAGAAATAAGTTTGTGTTGTTTATACTGGTCAGTATATAATCATGACAGCCAATCTGTTCTACCACAGAGGACCTTCTACCTAGATTTAATGTGTATGATAATATCTTCTTACTAGATGTTGCATCCATGCAGATCTCTGGCTAAAAAAATGCAGAAAAAAAATACTTTCAATTTATTGATAAAAGATATCACAATTTCATAAAAAAAATTCAACAAATTATCAATGTCAGAGGTTTGATTGATTGATTGGTGTTTAACACCAACTTTAGTAGTATTTCAGCTATACCTTAGAGTGAGCAAATTTATATATTAGACACCTGCATTCACAGTCAGGGTGTTTCCAACAAATATGTCAGGTTTTTATATATCAGAGTTTGTGCAGTATTCTAGCTGGCTTCCAGTAAGAAAAAAGGATGTAATTATTTATTGCAAGTGTAAGAGATTTTATGAGAATAATACCACTATCAATCATAATTACACAACATAATAATACCTAATAAACATGAAATTACCTATAAATTGGTTGTAATTCAAGGTTCTCTCTATTCCATAGATGTCATCTTAATTTTGTATCCATTTGTATTGTAATACCATCTTTTGATTTGTATGATCTAATTATATACAGTAAAAATTAGAAGAATGAATTTCACCTTTAAGAATCCTTTTTTCATAAGTATAAAGCTAACAGGACCTGCTATCTCCGCTATGTGTTTCTTCTGGAAATTCATAGTTGAGTCCCATTGTTCTAAGACATATCTGTAAAATATCATTATTAACAATTTTTTAAAGATTATATTGAAATCAAAATATTTGTGAAAAATATTTTTTTGTGAAGCTAAAACTTCAATGCTAACTCACATTATATTCTAACAAAAAGGTAATATTTATTATCTTTGCTTTGAAAATTCCATGACGAAATAATTTTTAGCAAGTATTAAACAAATGATTACTTACATCAAAACTTTGCTATAATTGAGGAATTGATCTAACTTTTCATATTATCTTGGATGAATAAAAGAAATTACTGTATCATATTTCAATATTTATTGATTTCAATATGTTATATTTATGTGGTAATTTGGATTTTGATAATGACATAAGCAAAGCCAGTGAAAAATATTTGTGACAGCAAAATCTTAGCTTGATGTTGACAAAAAAATGTTATTCCTAATCTAATGCACCAATTAAAAATATTTCAAATTTCAGATTAAAATTAACAGAGTGATTGAGTGAATGATTGTTTAATGCCAAATGAGCAATTTTTCAGCTATGTCATGGCTAGAACATTTTTTATTATGATGATACAATAATAATGATGATGTCCGCTTTGTACTAGACCAACACACTGAGTTGGATTTTTTTAGTGCTAGCTCACTGAAACAGCAGTCTGCAGGTAGTCATGTCGCTTCACTTTGACACATTATTATGGTTCACAGCCAACCAGTCTTTGCTTTTACTCCTTAAAGCTACATGTTTAGCAGAGACAAACACAACAACAAATACCAATTTTATAGTCTTTGGTTTGACCTGACCCAGGCTTGACCCGTGATCTACCATACTTGAAGCTAGTGCAAGTAAACTATGTATCTTACTGTATATATAGTGTTGTATTAGAAAATAAGACAGGGACAGTAATTTTATTTCTAATTATTGAATAAAATGGCTTAATATTATGAACAAATATTAACATTCACATTTGTAGTAATGTCAAAAAATTATAATAAACAATATACCACATATTAGAAATAACAAAATTTCATAAAACCTTGAAGAATAATTTTTAAATCTTACCCAGTTCCATCCAGTATATAACAATGTGTACATGTAGTAAGTAGGTTTTTAAGAATGACTGAAAACTGACGTCTGCTAATGTCTGCCGCTGCCACACCACTTACTGATCCATTACTAAAAAAAACATTCAATTAACTAAGAATATGATACTTCTTCTTCCTCTATGTATTAACATATCTTCATAGTAAGTTATAATAAATATGGGGCCGTCAGGGTCATTGATTGCATGCAAGCTAGATTTACAACTACCTATGCAATCAGTGCCAATCACCACTAAAGTTGTGAGTTCGAATCCCATTCATGGCAACATTTTGTAATAAAATGACTTACAGCAAGTTGGAGGTTTTCTCTGGGTAATTCGGTTTCCTCCACCAATAAAACTGACTATGATATAACTGAAATATTGTTGAAAGAGGCATTAAACACCATAACCCATAACCCTATATTGTTCAGTTTCTGCAGATGAAGATATACATATAGAATAATGGCATCTTTCTGTTGAGAAGGAATGTACAACCTAGCATTGTGGCAAGACCAATGGGTCATGTGTTGACTTGAGTGATGAATTCATAAGATATATAAATTAATGCTAATGCATTTATCTTTATACATAAATTAAGAATTAACTATTTATTTGAACATATCCTCTTTTCCATTCATGAGTTGAGATAAATTCATTGGTCGATAATTGCAGATAAAATTTAAAAAAACATGATGTCAGTAATTTTCAGCAGTCAGTAGAGTGATACAGACATATCCAGTGCAGTGCTACAATGAGAAAACAGCTTTTACAGCTTTCAGATTTTTTACTTAGTGTATACATGTATAAATCATTGTCATACTTAATATGAGGCAGGTGCAACCTGAAACGCTCCCGAAGAACAGAAATTTTTCTTCCTGTTTACAAAATATCAAGCTTAAAAATAACACTACCTAAAACTCTACAGCTGAAAACTTTGGATTTCTTGCAGCAGACGATCACAATCAATGAGAATGCGCAGTGGCAAATGATTAAAGATTCGCTGCTAATTGCTTTGAGTTCGGGATTTTCCGTTTCATTGTTTTATTTATATTTGAAAAAAAAATTGACTAGAGGTATATTGTTCTGTATCTCTTCTTTTTTCTCGTTGCATCGATCACTTTATTTGCTACTCGTGTCTTGTTTATATTGGAGATAGTTTAGGTCACGTGATTTGTCTTTTAATTTATTTCCGGTTGGCAGCCATAGCTTAGGTCACATGATTTGTCTTTTAATTTATTTCCGGTTGGCAGCCATGTTGTTGAACATTTTGAAGTGCATTAGTATGTTCATACTTCTACTATTAACGCTCTCGAACATATTAATTGTACTACTTTTAAATTTTAATAGTTTTACAACATATCCACTTGTAATTCAAACTACATGTTCTAACGAACAACCTCTTTGGTATGATTTAAATATGTTCAATAATCTCCCTTGATTTTTCTGACAAACAACCTCTTTGATATGATATAAATATGTTCAATAATCTCCCTTGATTTTTCTGATGAACAACCTCTTTGGTATGATATACATATGTTCAATTATCTCCCTTGATTTTTCTGATGAACAACCTCTTTGGTATGATATACATATGTTCAATTATCTCCCTTGATTTTTCTGACGAACAACCTCTTTGGTATGATATACATATGTTTAATTATCTCCCTTGATTTTTCTGATGAACAACCTCTTTGGTATGATATCCAGGGGTTAAAAAATCCCCTAGCCCGACGCCCGGGGCTAGTAATTTCCACATTTGGGCTAGCTGAAATAATCAGCTGTACGCCCGACGGGCTAGTAAAAATAAATATCGGATATTGACAAACTTGTCAATATTCGCGTATCTACTTATATTCATATATGTTATATGTTGTTTAATCAGCAGCAATGTTTTATTTATTCAAACGCTAGCTTTTTGTCGAAATTGAGAGCAAAGAAGGTAGAAAAACTGTGTATTCTCATCATAAAACAGCTTCAACAAATGACGGCTTACCAGAAATTTCGAAAATGAAATACCGGAATTAGATTCC
Source organism: Bathymodiolus brooksi (assembly GCA_963680875.1). Lineage (NCBI taxonomy): Eukaryota > Metazoa > Mollusca > Bivalvia > Mytilida > Modiolidae > Bathymodiolus > Bathymodiolus brooksi. The sequence goes on from OY804575.1 coordinate 66,258,096, forward strand.
GGAACCAGGAACGACTATTTCCGGTTTTGCCGATGGTAAAAAAAAAAAAAAAAAATTAATGCCGACCGACCCTAGATTTTTCTGAGATGTGACCATAAACACACATATTTTTTGGGGGGCTTTACAGTGACCTGAACTGTGGAAAATAAGTGAAAATAAAATGCAATACTAGATCTGAAAAGAAAGATAGTTAAACTAATATACATTGTACATGTTGTACAAGGGTTCAAGTCTGCAAGTCGGATTCATGAAATCACGGTATTGACCAGGACTAGTGGTTCATAGATTCGGGCTAGTAATATTTGGGAGTATGCTAGCCCTGGGCTAGTGAGGTGGTCCAAGATTTGTTAACCCCTGTATACATATGTTCAATTACCTCCCTTGATTTTTCGAAGAAAAAAATCACACCTTCTTGATACACATTAACTAGTTATATCTTAATTACCTGGTTTTATGGAAAACCTTTGCCATGGTTACATATGTGGAATTTTCTCCCTCGTCAATGAACATGTATTTATCTGGATTATCATACGACTTTCTGTACCATAAATCATCTCTAGGATCATACTGTACATCAGATAACATAGTCCCGGGAAATATCTTAAAAAATCCATTTTCTGTTCCCAAATATCTACAAGAAACATAATTTTTTTTTTTTTTTAATTCAAATAAGATTTTGTGTACATACATGTATTTCGAATAAAATTAAAATGTTCAGAAATATGAAATAATCATTAAATAATCTATAGTCCATCCTGCTCTGTCCATCTAATTTTTATGTATTTTTTTTCTTTTCTTTGAAGTGGTTGTGACCAGGACCTCAAGTATTATTCTCGTGGATTTTTCACAATCAGTTATAGTTTTTAAGTTAAAGTAGATTACAGTTAGACTAGTGCAGGAGCAAACCTTTGTCGAATTGCTGCGCACAGAGTAGCCTTTTATTTCATTTAATCAGACAAGAAGAAAAATCATGAGAATTTTTTATTAATAAAGTTTGTTTTAATATGAATATATAGGGTAATTATGAAAATATGACTCATTTTTGGCTCAGTATTGTATTTGTTTTAATTTCTAATGCTTTGTGGGTATTTTGTTACTTATGAACAACATTGACAGTGCTTAATTCATTCAATGTTTTTTTCTCTCACAATATTCCTATAACACACAAATTTCAGGTGGAGCAGGAACTGCTTACCCTTCCTGAGCACCTGAGTTCACCCTCACTTTTTAGTGGGGTTCATGTTCCTTGATCTTTAGTTTTCTGTGTAGTGTTTTGAAGATTGTTGTTTGTATTTTCTCCTTTTTCTTTTGGCCATTATGTTCCCTATCCTTCTTTGATTAGAGATTCTTATTACCCCTTTGTTATCTTCAGACTTTTGGCCATTATGTTCCCTATCCTTCTTTGATTAGAGATTCTGATTACCCCTTTGTTATCTTCAGACCTTTGGCCATTATGTTCCCTATCCTTCTTTGATTAGAGATTCTTATTACCCCTTTGTTATCTTCAAACTTTTGGCCATTATGTTCTCTATCCTTCTTTGATTAGAGATTCTTATTACCCCTTTGTTATCTTCAGACTTTTGGCCATTATGTTCTCTATCCTTCTTTGATTAGAGATTCTTATTACCCCTTTGTTATCTTCAGACTTTTGGCCATTATGTTCCCTATCCTTCTTTGATTAGACATTCTTATTACCCCTTTGTTATCTTCAGACTTTTGGCCATTATGTTCCCTATCCTTCTTTGATTAGAGATTCTTATTACCCCTTTGTTATCTTCAGACTTTTGGCCATTATGTTCTCTATCCTTCTTTGATTAGAGATTCTTATTACCCCTTTGTTATCTTCAGACTTTTGGCCATTATGTTCTCTATCCTTCTTTGATTAGAGATTCTTATTACCCCTTTGTTATCTTCAGACTTTTGGCCATTATGTTCCCTATCCTTCTTTGATTAGAGATTCTTATTACCCCTTTGTTATCTTCAAACTTTTGGCCATTATGTTCCCTATCCTTCTTTGATTAGAGATTCTTATTACCCCTTTGTTATCTTCAGACTTTTGGCCATTATGTTCCCTATCCTTCTTTGATTAGAGATTCTTATTACCCCTTTGTTATCTTCAAACTTTTGGCCATTATGTTCCCTATCCTTCTTTGATTAGAGATTCTTATTACCCCTTTGTTATCTTCAGACTTTTGGCCATTATGTTCCCTATCCTTCTTTGATTAGAGATTCTTATTACCCCTTTGTTATCTTCAAACTTTTGGCCATTATGTTCCCTATCCTTCTTTGATTAGAGATTCTTATTACCCCTTTGTTATCTTCAGACTTTTGGCCATTATGTTCCCTATCCTTCTTTGATTAGAGATTCTTATTACCCCTTTGTTATCTTCAAACTTTTGGTCATTATGTTCCCTATCCTTCTTTGATTAGAGATTCTTATTACCCCTTTGTTATCTTCAAACTCTTCTCACTGTAAATTAAATATTCCACAAAATACACTTCAAAAGCAAATTGTTTGACAAACATAAGGTTATGATACTGAATAAAACTACTTAATACAGTGTATACGAAGAAGAATAAACAAGACCCTGCAAACCTCCATGTGATATCATCCATCTGCCACAGCTGATCAGTAATATTCGTCAAAACAACGTCATTTGAAGCGTCCTGATGAATATCTGGAATTATAATCATAGAATGTGTAAATACTGACTTGTCTTGTCAATCTTATATTTGTAATAAAACTTATATCGATTCAAATTATGTATTTCATGTTTGTACTTCGAGGAAAACTGCTCGTAGCCATCGGCTGTCGGCATTCCTGTTAAATAAATTAAGAATCACATAAAATTAAATAAATTATAATTATACAAAGAAATAAATGTCTCATACTAATAAAACATTCTATTGATTGAGTGATTGATTGTTGTTTAATGCCAAGGAAGCAATGTTTTAACTATATCATGTTGAGAACACAAGCACCTTTTGATGAGATGATAATGATTCCTGCTTTGAATAAGACAAACTCTCTATGTTGGATTGTAGTAGTGATAGCTCACTCAAACAACATTCTACAACTAGATATATTGTAGTGCTAGCTCACTCAAACAACATTCTATACCTAGATATATTGTAGTGCTAGCTCACTCAAACAACATTCTACAGCTAGATATATTGTAGTGCTAGCTCACTCAAACAACATTCTACAACTAGATATATTGTAGTGCTAGCTCACTCAAACAACATTCTATACCTAGATATATTGTAGTGCTAGCTCACTCAAACAACATTCTACAGCTAGATATATTGTAGTGCTAGCTCACTCAAACAACATTCTACAGCTAGATATATTGTAGTGATAGCTCACTCAAACAACATTCTACAGCTAGATATATTGTAGTGCTAGCTCACTCAAACAACATTCTACAGCTAGATATATTGTAGTGCTAGCTCACTCAAACAACATTCTACAGCTAGATATATTGTAGTGCTAGCTCACTCAAACAACATTCTATACCTAGATATATTGTAGTGCTAGCTCACTCAAACAACATTCTACAGCTAGATATATTGTAGTGATAGCTCACTCAAACAACATTCTACAGCTAGATATATTGTAGTGCTAGCTCACTCAAACAACATTCTACAGCTAGATATATTGTAGTGCTAGCTCACTCAAACAACATTCTACAGCTAGATATATTGTAGTGCTAGCTCACTCAAACAACATTCTACAGCTAGATATAGTGTAGTGCTAGCTCACTCAAACAACATTCTACAGCTAGATATATTGTAGTGCTAGCTCACTCAAACAACATTCTACAGCTAGATATATTGTAGTGCTAGCTCACTCAAACAACATTCTACAGCTAGATATATTGTAGTGCTAGCTCACTCAAACAACATTCTACAGCTAGATATATTGTAGTACTAGCTCACTCAAACAACATTCTACAGCTAGATATATTGTAGTGCTAGCTCACTCAAACAACATTCTATACCTAGATATATTGTAGTGCTAGCTCACTCAAACAACATTCTACAGCTAGATATATTGTAGTGCTAGCTCACTCAAACAACATTCTACAGCTAGATATATTGTAGTGCTAGCTCACTCAAACAACATTCTATACCTAGATATATTGTAGTGCTAGCTCACTCAAACAACATTCTACAGCTAGATATATTGTAGTGCTAGCTCACTCAAACAACATTCTACAGCTAGATATATTGTAGTGCTAGCTCACTCAAACAACATTCTATACCTAGATATATTGTAGTGCTAGCTCACTCAAACAACATTCTACAGCTAGATATATTGTAGTGCTAGCTCACTCAAACAACATTCTATACCTAGATATATTGTAGTGCTAGCTCACTCAAACAACATTCTACAGCTAGATATATTGTAGTGCTAGCTCACTCAAATAACATTCTATACCTAGATATATTGTAGTGCTAGCTCACTCAAACAACATTCTACAGCTAGATATATTGTAGTGCTAGCTCACTCAAACAACATTCTATACCTAGATATATTGTAGTGCTAGCTCACTCAAACAACATTCTACAGCTAGATATATTGTAGTGCTAGCTCACTCAAACAACATTCTACAGCTAGATATATTGTAGTGCTAGCTCACTCAAACAACATTCTACAGCTAGATATATTGTAGTGCTAGCTCACTCAAACAACATTCTACAGCTAGATATATTGTAGTGCTAGCTCACTCAAACAACATTCTACAGCTAGATATATTGTAGTGCTAGCTCACTCAAACAACATTCTACAGCTAGATATATTGTAGTGCTAGCTCACTCAAACAACATTCTACAGCTAGATATATTGTAGTACTAGCTCACTCAAACAACATTCTACAGCTAGATATATTGTAGTTCTAGCTCACTCAAACAACATTCTACAGCTAGATATATTGTAGTGCTAGCTCACTCAAACAACATTCTACAGCTAGATATATTGTAGTGCTAGCTCACTCAAACAACATTCTACAGCTAGATATATTGTAGTGCTAGCTCACTCAAACAACATTCTACACCTAGATATATTGTAGTGCTAGCTCACTCAAACAACATTCTACAGCTAGACATATTGTAGTGCTAGCTCACTCAAACAACATTCTACAGCTAGATATATTGTAGTGCTAGCTCACTCAAACACCATTCTACAGCTAGATATATGGTAGTGCTAGCTCACTCAAACAACATTCTATACCTAGATATATTGTAGTGCTAGCTCACTCAAACAACATTCTACACCTAGATATATTGTAGTACTAGCTCACTCAAACAACATTCTATACCTAGATATATTGTAGTGCTAGCTCACTCAAACAACATTCTACAGCTAGATATATTGTAGTGCTAGCTCACTCAAACAACATTCTACACCTAGATATATTGTAGTGCTAGCTCACTCAAACAACATTCTACAGCTAGATATATTGTAGTGCTAGCTCACTCAAACAACATTCTACACCTAGATATATTGTAGTGCTAGCTCACTCAAACAACATTCTACAGCTAGATATATTGCTCTCTTTGGACAAATTATCCACATCAATTTTCTCCTTATTATTTCATATCAACTTACATCCACATCATAATAGGTCTACTTAGATCCACACCCTTTCATGTCTATTTATATCAACATACTTTTGATGTTCACATACATCCACATCCATTCAATTGGTATTTGTTGCTTCTCCACTAAGCATGCAGTATTTAGGAGGAAGAGCATAGACTGGTTGCCTCTGAATCAGGATAATGTGTCCGAGTGGAGCAACATGTCTACCCGCTGATTGTTGTTTCATTGGTCTAGTACAAAGCAGACATCATTATCATCTCATTGAATCTAACTTGTTCTTGCCATGATATGTCTGAAAAATTGCTCCTTTGACCTTAAACAACAATCACTCACTCACTCCACATCCATTCATGTTCACATAAGAATACATCAACATAATCAAATTGTAATTTATGAATCCAAAACATTTGCCATACCTGCATTTTGTGAAAACAACCTGGCGTTTCTGTAGTGTTGATAAACTGGGCAACTTTGGTTTTTATTTTGTTCACACTGTAAACTTTTTACAGGATTAGAATAAACATTTGGTGCAAACTGAAAATATAAAATGGTGAAAATTTTATCTAAGTTTGTGAGACAGTAAATATAGTAAAACCTGGATACAAAGGCAGGTCAAGGGACCTAAAAATGTGTCCTTTTATATACAGGTTTAAATTATATGCACTATTCATTAATGGAAAAAATGAGAGAGTGATTTGTTATATAGAGGTGCCCTTTATAGACAGTGATTTGTTATATAGAGGTGCCCTTTAAGATAAGTTTGACTGTAATTTATATTGAATCATACAAAATATATATTTATAACAAATATGCTGTAAAAAATGTCCTTTATATGATAAATCACATATTTTTGCTGTCCTGTTTAGGCCCAGTGGTTTACTTGCTTCCAGAGATTTTTATAATTATTTGCCTTTACAATCTTTTGACTATGAGCTTATTTGATGAAGGTTATTCCAGAAACGTGTCGTATACACTACCTTAGATATCTATGCTTTTATATAAATAATAAATCTTGCTGAAATGTCAGACCTTTCAATCTGATATACAGAAAATCATTGTTTGTTGTGTGGAAATCAATGGAACCAATGATTTCACTTCACAATATCCATGCATTCGAGTTATCCAGAATGGACTAAATCAAGTTTTCATTAAAAAAAATATCATTTTCCATAGCAATTCTACTTTTAGTGATTGATTGATTGATTAAAATGGCATTTAACTTCATATTCAGACAAATTTCAGGTTCATTGTGATGGTTTTACTCCAAACTAGCATAATTGCAAGCAGAACAAATTAAAACAAAATATAGGTGATTTTAACATTAAACTATTACAAAAGTTCCCAAAAATACCTAATTAACCAAAGGTTTCATTATAGATTATAATATAATGCTGATTTTATCAATTCAATTGTAACATTACTTCAACTGAAGCATATTTCAATCCTATTTGGACCTCAATATATTATCTGTAGCCCTTTTGGAACGAATCAAACACAAACAATAAACAAACATAGAAAGGTGACAACAATAATGTTTCCCATCACTTTATACCTAGTTTCATTATGTCTATTTGGTGAATTTTATTAATACCAAATTGTTACTGGTTAAAATGGAACAAAAAATATTGTTTTGATTCAAAGATCACATTTCATTAAAGATAACTTTTACTCACCTTAATTGTAGCATTATTCTGCAAGACAAAACTGTCATCTCGGATACAAATGTTTGATGAGGTCAATGTTTCATTATCATAAAGGTCAATACGATGATAAACAAACTCGGGAAAATCCCCTTTCTCTACATCCTATAAATAGATTTAAACTAGAGGCTCAGGTGAGCCTGTATTGCTCACCTGACATAAATAAGTCCTCTTAAGAATGTCTGCATGCTGAATACATCTAAGTTACTATTCAAATCCCATACTGCCATAGGGTTCTATGTTAAAACTATGTCTGCTCATGGCAGCCATCTTGGATGGAGGTCGTGGTCACCAGACACAATTTTGAAAGTATACTACCCAAGGACCATCCATGCCATGTTTGCTTTAAATTGGCTGACTGGTTTCAGAAGAGAAGACTTTTAAACAATTTTCCCATAGGGTCCTATGTTAAAACTATGTCTGCTGACGGCGGCCATTTTGAACCGAGATCGGGATCACTGAACACAATTTTGGAAGTTGACCACCTAAGGACCATCGATGACATGTTTGCTATATTGGCTTACTAGTTTCAGAGGAGAAGATTTTAAAACATTTTTTCCCATAGGGTCCTATGTTAAAACTACAGTATGTCTGCTGAAGGTGGCCATCTTAGATGGAGGTCAGGGTCACTGGACACAATTTTGAAAATTGACCACTTAAGGACCATCCATGCCATGTTTGCTTTAAATTGGCTTACTGGTTTCAGAGAAGAAGATTTTTAAATATATTTCCCATAGGGTCCTATGTTAAAACTATGTTCGCTGATGGTTGCCATCTTGGATGGAGGTCGGGGTCACAGGACATAATTTTGAAAGTTGACCACCTAAGGACCATTCATCCCATGTTTGCTTTAAACTGACTTACTGGTTTCAGAGGAGAAGACTGTTAAACATTTTTTCCATAGGGTCCTATGTTAAAATTAAGTCGAGTCATGGTGGCCATCTTGAATTTCCGATCAGCAAACGATTCACAAGTTTAGTACAGGACCACCCAATGATCATTCCTGCAAAGCCACAATTCAATTGGCTTAGTGGTTTCTAACAAGAAGATTTTTAAAATTTCGACCAATCAGAACACATTATAGGCCCTGGCAGCCATGTTGGATTTCCGATCAGCACCAAAAACACAAATCTTGTATATGACCATCCAATGAACATTTCTGCCAAGTTTGGTTCAAATCTGTTTTGTGGTTTCAGAAAAAAAGATGAAAATGTGAAATTCCCATAGGGTCCAATGTTAAACTAAGTCGAGTCATGGCGGCCATCTTGAATTTCCGATCAGCAAACGATTCACAAATTTAGTACAGGACCACCCAATGATCATTCCTGTAAAGTCACAATTCAATTGACTTAGTGGTTTCTGACATGAAGATTTTTAAAATTTCAGCCAATGAGAACACATTATGAACCCTGGCAGCCATGTTGGATTTCAAATCAGCACCAAAAACACAAATCTGGTAGAGGACCATCCAGTGAACATTTCTGGCAAGTTTGGCTGATTTCTGTTCAGCGGTTTCAGAGAAGAAGATTTACATGTGAAAAGCTAACGGACGGACGACGGACGCTTATCCATGACAAAAGCTCACATGGCCTATGGCCAGGTGAGCTAAAAATGAGACAAAGATTCATAGAAAGCAAATGAAATCACAGTGCTATGCGATTTTTAGATTTTTTAAGTATCAATTCATATGATAATCAGTCAAATAGTAGAACAAGAAGGACAAAAATCTAAATTTTCTATTGACATTTACATATTTTACTAGAAATATGTTGGGTTTTTTTTATTTTTCAAAGAATGGAAGTTAATTCATATGATAGTAAAAAATCACTGTTTATACTATTAAACTATAATTAATTGTAAATATTTACACCAGCTTCATAAATTTGAGTGAGTGAGTGAGTGAGTGAGTGAGTGATTGTTGTTGCTATATCATGGCGAGAATAAGTTAAATTTTCAATGAGATGATGATGAAGTCCGCTTTATACTAGACGAACACGCTTAGTCAGATTTTTATAGAGCTAGCTCACTGAAACAACAGTTCCTGGATAGACACGTCGCCCCACAAAGACACATTATCCTGATTCCGAGGCAAGCAGTCTGTGCTCTACCATCTTAATGCTGCGTACAGCAGAAAAGCAACAAATACCAATTTTAAAGTCTTTGGTTTAACCCAATCGTGGATTTGAACCCACGATCTACCACACTTGAGGCGAGCACGCTAACCATTACACCACCGATACGAGTGCTTCATAAATTTGTATTTTATAACATTACGAAAAGAACAACTCCACAAATATTGACAAATCTAACAATTATCTCTCATCTTAAAGTTACTGAACACAAAATGGACCAAGACATATGATTGAAATCGAGGTCCTGACTTGGGACAGGCACAAAAATGTGTCTGGGTTAAATCACTTTATAGCATCCCTACCTTCACTTTCTTGATAATTGGATATCAAATGCCAATACAGATATGAACTACAATAAACATTGCTACCCTCAAAAAGACTGCACATCATCACAAAACTGAATATACATATAATTAAACTAATATACATATAATTAAACTAATATACAATAAGATTTATCAGTATTCCATAATGTTAACACAAATAGTCAGAATTTCATATGTATAAGTACAGTGGACCTTCATTTTCTCAAAATAGGATAAGTAATTTCCCTATAAAAATTGCTTTGATTTAAGTTGTTTTTAAATTTCCTAATCAAAATATAATTCATAAAATTTAAGAAAAGAATGACATGTGGGGCTTAAGGTTATGGTGTTTAACGCTACTTTCAACAATATTTCAGTTGTATTGTGGCAGTCACATTTATGCGTTTCCTTAATATTCAATTAATTTAGATAAAAAAAACCTCATCAGCTTCTAAAACTTCAATATCCTCATCAAATATCACCAATACAGCTGTATAGTTTCCATGGAAATTGAGAACCGGTTCATAATAAAAAGTTGCTGGTTTCGTTCCTTGCGAGGGTGTTTCTGCACTCCTCCAATAACTAGCCTAAAGATATAAAAAAAATCAAACATTTCCTGAGGATGTTTTGATATAACCAATCAAATATTGGTATACATTTGAATGAAATAGAATCGAATTTTTTACAAATAATCATACAAATCACATTTGAATGGCAGAGAACAGGAATTGCATTGACCAATTGTAAATAAAACATACCAAATTTGAATGAAAGGAACAAGGAATTTCATTGGTCAGTTGTAAATTATCATACATACCACACCTGAATGAAAGACACCAGGAATTCCATTGGTGATATTGTAGATAGTTTCAACACTTAACATGGGCTCTATCTGATTAATATTATAAAATCTGGGTTGTGTCCAGTGTTGATGTGGATCTGTCATGTATGGATGTACCAGGACTTTCCCTAAAATATAATAAGTTTATGATATCCTGACATAATAAATGCAAAAGAGAGATGTGGAAACTTTGTTTTTATTTACTAATTTACACACCTGTAAACATGATATTCATTCATATTCAAATTGTATCTTTTAATACAAATTTCAAAAGAAAAAATATAACCTGAATTAATGAAATCTAATAAATTTAGCCAGAAAAACTTCAATTAGAGTTAATCTCCCCCTTAAAAGTAAAGTCTACACCAATTAAAATTGGGTGACAATTGTACTCAAAAGTTTACCCAAAAGTCACTTGTCTGAGAACAAGGTGTGTATAAACCAATTTAATCTGTTTTTCTCTCACTGATATACCATTTGCACAATGTCATTTTCAATTTGATTCTAAAAGTTATACACTTTATACAGGAATAATTTCCCTTACAATGGGTAAATGGTACCTGTTCCATGCAAGAGCACCAAACACACACGAAGGACAACAAATTTGTTGATATTTGAATCTTGTAAAAAATCAGAGGATGACTTTATCACATAATAGAAAATTCACAAGTTGTTACAACATTCAAATTTTCTACAGATTATGAACAAAATGTATTATATTTCCATTGAGCTTTGCCTGAAAAGCAATTCTATTTGTTGGCATTAAAGGGAAATAACTCTGATAATAACATACAATTTAAGAATAAACATAGAAATGTGCAAAAAGTCGATTGAGAATTTGCTTGTTTCTTGAACTAAATAAATGAACAGGACATGAAATTATTGTACAAGAATGTACAGTCAATACATATTTTACTTGTTTTTCAAATCTTAATATTAATCTTTTTACATACTACCAACCTTCATGTCCAACAACAAATCCATAGCTGTGTTGTCCTTGTCTGAAGTGTACCACTTCATAAAATGTCAGTTCTAGAGACAGGTCAATAGCTGCTACACCAAAGAAACTTCCTACTCTGTTTAGTGTTGGAATACCAAGTGTTATAACAAGGCCTGTAATGAAAGTGAAAAAAGGGTTAGGTTTAGGGTTATGGTGTTTAACACCATTTTCAACAATATTTCAGTTATATCATGGCGGTCAGGTTTATGGTGGAGGAAACCTGGGTAACCGAATAAAACCAGCGACCTGCCGCAAGTCACTGACAAAATTTATCTCGCAATGTTGTATCGAGTACACCTCGCCGGAGCTGGATTCAAACTCACAACTTCAGTGGTGATAGGTACTGATTGCATAGTTAGATCTAAATCCAACTACCATACGATCATGACAGCCCCAAAAAGTGAAAATAACAGGGTGTACAAATAAAATCAGATTATATATATATGTGTATCTTCCAGAATAAAATAGGAACCTTCAAAATTTGCTATGAGATTAATGTCAAATTCAAACTTCAATCAACACAGAAATTTTAGGATCATAAAATAAACAAGGGCAATGCAAAGTGTGGTGTATCCCCTCGCCTAAAAATTTGACCCGGTGATCTTGACCTTTGACCTTGAAAATCAATAGTGTTCCAGATTATCTTAAGGACTAAGTATATACCAAGTTTGGTCAAAATCCATTGAAGGATGTTGATTCTAGAGTGTTCACAAGGATGTTACGGAAGGACGGACGGACGGTAGCGTTACGATATCCCTTCGCAACTTCGTTGTCGATGGGATAATAACTACTCCATCAACTTTGGCCTAAAACTTTAATGTCAGCATTTTCAATACCAATTCCTGACACAAACATTTTTTTTATTTTATCCATTTGAAAAATTTACATTGGGGAATTTGGGGAATTAACTAGAAAAATGTTTTTAAATAAATTTTATTCTCAAAACGAAAATTTCAGCACAAATTCCATTAATACTGCAGTCTAACACAATATTATACTGATCATGAGGGTGACAGTGTTAGAATTAAAATCAGTCCCCTCACAACATTTACTGCTGTTGGTGGCCATTTTAAGGACTAAATGAAAATAGATACCAGAAACAGACTTAAAAATGTTGATTTTTAACTTACCCAGGTTATCTTCAACATGTGGTAGACTCACTGTATAATCTGTACATTGAGACAATGGAAATTTAGTATAGTAACTTCCAATGACATGTCTTAACTGTTCCTTGTCAACGTCTGGAAGAATTGTAAGATTACCAGTTGGTCCTACTGGCTTGGAATTATCTGGTAAGTTGTGAAGTTTCTGAATAATAATAAAATCATGGAAGTCCTGATGTCATTTACAACAAATACATGTCAAGTATCTGATATCAAACAAAAAAGCAATAAAAGCACTGTACTTTAACTTTTGATTTTTGTCTGAGTTTCCGATGGATTCCCATTATCATGTCCACTAACATCCACATCCTTCGGTGTTGAACTTCAGGTATGAATTTGTGTAAGAATTTCATTTTCTATAAGAAGAGTTTGAAGATACCAAAGGGGCAATCAGAATCCATAAATCGAAAAAGACCAGACAATACAATGGCCAAAAGAAAAAGGACAAAAGGACAAACAACGATCTACAAAACATACACATAAGGTACATGACACATTGATGCATAAATTATTGATTAAATTTGGAGATATTATGACACTAAAAATAGCTCAAAATACAATAGTAATTAAGTCATTAATCTTTATTCAAAATAGTATTATTTAATTTGTTTAGTCTGATTGGTTTATCCTCAAGTATTAATACCCTATTATGGTCCTAAAATATTTGTTTCTGACCAGTGAAACTCCAGACCTTTTGTAGATGTCTAGAAAACTTAAAACACTTGAGGCATGCATCGGGGCATGAACCCACGTTAGTGGCGTTATGTTTGTGGTCAGAAAAACAATGATCTAAAACACTCGGCCAACCAGGCTTTTAGGAATGGTTTTATATCAGTTACCATATAATATACTGAGTATGTAAAAATAGGTCCCATTTATCAAATGACTTATTATATTTTTTCTGAACATCAACCCTTTGCTCTCTGTTGAATTTGGGACCAGTATGTTTTGCTCTCTGTTGAGTTTGGAAACAGTATGCTCAACACACTGGTAAATGGTGTCATATAAAACCAAATATTCTCTGGTGATGCACTGGACTAAAAACTCCATAACTGGTCAGATTTGTGTTTATTCTAGTTACCATCAGGTATAATTAACATTAGATGTCATTGTGTGGCTACTTACTGGCCATTGTAGATTACTGCCACCTGGTATACCAAACATAGAGGTCATATTCCTGTTGTTCTGATCAGCAATCTTCAGTAATAAATCAGTCTTGTTTTTGAACTTTGAATTCAATATTTCCCTTCCAAAGCCATAAACAAATATCTGGACTGAATTGTTCTATGAAAAAAATTAATATATGAATTAGCTTTTGTTACTTCACATGATCAGGATGACAGATTTAACAATTTCATTTATTACAGTGGAGAAAAATAATCAATTGTGACAAATGTAAAAAAAAAAATCACAACTTTTCAGAGACAAGTGATTTATCAATCACCATAAATGGAGCTTAATTATTTATGAATAACATCCCCAAAAATAGTCTAAAGCAGTGATCCAAAATTAATTTTACATTGGTTAAATTCATGCATGTATTTGATTATACTGGTCAATTATGTTTAAACTAATTACAGGTTCAAAGGTTGAGTTTTTACTGCAGATATATTAGTACCCCTCTTATAAGGCCACCCTGTCTGCAATAAAACAAAAAGTGGCATCATAAGAGTGGTGGCCTCTCTAGAGGGGGACAATTTAGTGCATCTGAAATCTGGCCTGATAAGAGAGATGGCCTTTTGGTGTGAGTATCATTATAAGGGGGGGTTACTGACAATGTATATTAATATCATATAATATATTTCTAAGAATTCTATATGAAAATGTATGATGAATAAATTGATTCACATGCTATATTTTACATGCAAAATTAAAAAAATTACCATGTTGTTTTGTCCAATGGCTATCTCTTCTAAAATATCATTAACTTTTGATTCTGATGGGGTACCATCTGTCAAAAACAATATCATATCCAAGGAATTCTCAAACTGATCCTGAAAAGAAAAGCTTAGATGTAGTAACATTTACCAAGAATATTGTTTTTAAAAAATGAACCCCGCTGAAATACTGACAACTTGATGTGAAACAAAGGCCAATAAGTGATTGATTGTTGTCTAACGCCAATTCAGCAATTTTTCGGCTATATCATGGCAAGAACAAGTTAATTTTCAATGAGATCATGCTGAAGTCTGCTTTGTTCTAGACCAACATGCTTAGTTGGTTTTTTATAGTGCTCACTGAAACAGTCCACGGGTAGACATGTCGCACCATTCTGACATATTATTCTGATTCCGAGCTGACCAGTCTTTACTCTTTCTCCTTAATGCTGCATGCTTAGCGGAGAAGCAACAAATACCAATTATAGTCTTTGGTTTGACCCGACCAGAGCTCAAACCCATGATCTACCGCATTCGAGGCGAGCAGGCTAACCATTACGCTACCGATGCGGTTAAGACAAATAAGCATGAACCCCATACAAAATAAATGGGAGAAAAGAGGAAGCTAAAATATCCTGATATTATGTAATTTAAATCACAGATTCAAGTTTCCAGGCAGGTTTGAAAGTGGATTACAAAAGGACTATACATGGCTTAATTTAGAACAAATTGACACAGTGGTTTGAAAATCAAACTCTGAAAAGCAACATACATATAGGGTCGACATCAAAAGGCAACAAAAAATCTTGTAGGCCTTGACATTGTTCATCTAAAGGTACATACTGGTGTTTGTAGTTTGGCTTCTTTCAATAGGCTAAAGGCAGATCTGAATGCCTTTCCATAGTATGTGTCCTCTGAAAAACATAACATGATATACAAGTAAAATATTGACTCTCCTTGTGATGTGACTTATTGAACCCCCTATATTATGACGAGAACAAGCTACAAATCAATGATATGATGATGATGTACTAGACCAACACACTTCCTTCAATTTCCATAATGCTAGCTAATTAGAAAATCAGTACACAGGTGGACATATCGGTCTACTTGGACACATTATCCTGATTCCGAGCCAATTAGTTTTTGATCTTACTCATTAATGCTGTGTATTTATTGGAGAAACAGCAAATACCAATTAATAGTGTTTGGTTTGACCCACCAGGGCTTGAACCCACAATCTACTGCACTCCAGGCGATAATGATCACCATTACACCACCGATGCTGTAAATAATCCTTGTGAAATACAAACACTGTTTAGCCAATGAAATTATATACTTATATACAATAGTATTCCATATTTAAATTATTTTTCATTCCACAGCAGCCAGAATTAACTTCTAAACTTTTTGGCCTCGAGATAGTTTTATGAAAGGACAAATGCAATGTTGCTGGATACATGATTTCCATTTTCATGTTGTACTGAAGAATAATTTATCATGAACTTTAATGCATTGATTGATTGATTGATTTATTATTGCTTAACATCCAGCAAGCAGTATTTCATATATATTCAGGATGGTGCTTGGGACATGCAGGGTAGCTCTGTGGGTCGAGAGCTGGGAACAGTTACCAATTTTGCCTTAAATTTTGTAAAGCACAGTGTGTATATCTTTATAGCAAATTTGTTCTGTAGACAAAATTATTAAAATAGTCTATACTGTTTACAGCATAATAATAATATACATGTTTATCGGCAAATTGGACATTTTCCCTTTGATGTGTGCCGCTAATAAAGTCTGGATCACTGAACTGCCCTTGATCCACAAAAATATTAGGTCAGTTCGCAACTTGCATGTGCCTGTTTATCGGTCAATCTGACATAATACACATTATGACGTCACTGAAAAACGTCAGTTCTGAAGGCCTCAACAGACATTATTACAAATATCCTAACTCATCCTATCTGACTCTCCGAGATATTAGCGATAATGTCTGTCTCGACCTTCAAAATTGCCGTTATTCTATATATATATCCTTCATTGAATGTTTGTTACTTAATGTCCAGTGGTAAATATTTCATGCATATTCAGGACGTAACATATATACTATAAGCTTACTTTTTGGCTTAATGTTTTGTAGAAAATCTTGTAAAGATTTCTTGTTTTCCATCGTTGCTTTATTTACTTTACTTCCTAAACATCCCAAAGGACTTCTAGGTTCATTACTGAAAGCAACAACACCAACCTAAAAATAGAATAATAATACATGTGTAGTACCTATGCAGGGCTTTCAATATTTTTAAGTGCACCAGTACTTCACTACTTACAGATACATATAGTACATTTTCTTAAATTTTGAACATTTTTCCTGAATATCTTATGGAACACTCTTTGAAATTGGGAGGTACCAATTATCATTTTAAGTGGGGAAAAGTACCTGGTACCATCCCTTATTGAAAGGCCTGCCTATGCATGATATTTATTTTCCAACTTCCATCTTGACCAGTGTGTACTGTGGTCAACTAAATAACATTGTGTAAATTTTTTCTAAATGGCAAAGGGAACTAAAGTTAGAGTATGTACACAAAATGTGGGCATAAAAATACCAGACATTTGTAGTACAGATGGTACCTGATAAAATGAGCATGGTTAAATATACACATCATAATCTTTTAATTACATGCAGTATTGAAGTGAAAATGACATAAACAATAAAACAAAATATTGACAGCACTACAATAAATTTGTTTTATAATATTTTGTTGTAAAAGTCCATCTACCACCTAAGGACACAATGAGTAGCTGTGTGGGTTGAGGGCCTGGGAACCACTCCCAACACCCAGTATCTACCTAAGATATATATATATATAATAGTAAAATTTATAACACAAAGTACCACTGTTGGAACATTTCCAAAATCCTATCGAAAAATCTTTCATATAGTAAATTCATTGGTTGCATTGGGATTTATACAGTAATCATGTCTGTCTTTAATAATATTTTGTGTTATGTTGTACATACATGGTCAGATGGACTTAGTGTTTCCAGTACTGTAATAGCAGCCTCTCTTGCCATAACAACTCTTAAGGTGGTATTTGGATTCTTAAATCCACCGCTTGGAATAGACATGGATCCACTCTCATCAACAACAATGACCACATTCTTTTTCTGACGTGATGCTGTGAATACATACCAATCTCTGGAAAACAAAATAGCTTAACATTCATTTAAGCTCAAATACAAATATAACATTACATATACAACCCCTTCTGGTTTCGAACCCACGATCTATTGCACTTGAGGCGAGAACGCTAACCATTACACCACCAATGCGATATATTTCATCTGTTACTTAGTATATGTTTAATAAATGAATACCCTGAATGTACATGTTTGTATATATAGAGGCTGTAATGGTGATACAACTACCTATGAAATCAGTGCTCATCACCACTAACATTGTGAGTTCAAATCCTGCTGACATTGAAGTGTACTCAATACAACATTATGTGATAAAGATCGTCAGTGACTTGGACAGGTATGTGGTTAATTTTATCGGGGTACTCTGATTTCCTCCACCAATAAAACTGATCGCCACGATATAACTGAAATATTGTTAGCTAAACACCATAACCCTAACCCTAACCCTGAGATACACTAAACAAAGAGAGAAAATTCTAGACATCATCATTAGACTATATATAGGTATGCACATTTGTACATATGTCCACAGCTGAGTGTAATGATATAGCAGGATACAAAGTGTGCACTCCAAAAATCACAAATTATATGAACAACAAAAACATGTCTGCTGCCATTTCCTACATTTATTAAAGAGACAAATAATACATAAACCAAATCAGGACAAAGCACAAACGGAGATAACTCTAAAGTCTTACACAAACTTACGAGACCATACAAACAACGGTAAATTACACTCATGAAACTGTCGTTCATGATGCCAACTTTGTCAATCCAGACAATTCAGATATCCACACTCAAAATATAGAGAATATGTGGATGCGCATGAAATGAAAACTACGTCGACAATTTGGAACGTCCAGGGCACTGTTTTAGACATACATGTACCTTTCCTAATTTCGAAGGAGGAACTTCCACTGGAATGATGACAAGTTCAATGCACTTTTGTGTTGCATCGCCGACTTCTTGATATAATTATATCGTATTTTGTCCTACTGATTGTGTAACAATATTATTTCATGTGTTTTGTCAATATACAACCTTTAAAATTGCTTTAATAATTTACACCACTATACTATACAAATCCTTGACTATAATTACAAAAATGTAGGTCTACAAGGTATCCAGTTTATGCCTCTACTCTATAGGATTAAATTGTAAAGGATGTTTTAAAGAGTCGTAGAAATCAAAAAGGAAAACATCAACTTCCTGCAGCAAAATGTTTTCACTAGAAATGTCCTAGCTATCATCTTCATGACTGCATTTACCGATTTTATAATACGTTTTGCCAGGGGATCATAATATGGTTTTGCTCACAGGGGCTAGGTGCGTCCGAAAAAAAAGACTATATAATAAAAAATACCCGGTAGATGGTTTTTTTCCGGACACACCTAGCCTTTTTTATTAGTAGAGCAGTATGGTGATATTTAAAAATAAATGAGACTTTATAACTAAAATGACTGACAATTCTTCAGTATAATTTCAAAGGCGATTCATTTCTGTAAAAGCTTTTCTGCAAAATACATTGGATTTGGGATTATAAGCTGCTACCGGCACAGGTACGTTCCTGTACTGACCCTGTGTTTTTCGACATAGGATACCAGTTGATTAATGGCAGCCCCCATGTAAAGAGGTAATGCACAAAATTTGCATGGTCATTAGGGCTGTTGAAAGCTTTTTTTAAATAATAAATAAATAAATAAGCTTTATTTAGAGTCGGCATGGTTAAAACAACATACAACATAAGCTCTGTTGAGCTTTTAACCGACATACACAGACATAGAATAAATAACAAATAACAAGCATGCAACATACAACTAAAATACAAGACTAAGTTAGCACTACATATAAAATACTAACAGTTACAAGATAAGCAAAAAAGCAGATTAAAAGCTGATGTTATAAGCTAAGCATACCAAGAGCTAATGTAGCAAACTATGAACAACTAAAAGCTGATATTATGAGCAAAGCATAAAATTTTTATTAGCACAATAAATAAAAACTGGATATGACCTAGATGGTAGAAATTTAAACAAATTTAAAAGTCAGCACAAACTGAACATTTACATACATTTCCATTCCAAGATTTTAAAATATTCTTAAACTGATTAAAATTGAAAATTTTTCTAAAATCATCAGGTAGGTCATTCCATAAAACAGCTGCTGCATATTTAAAACTATTCTTACCGTAGGTAGATGTTCGTACCCTAGGTATGGATGTTATGTGCAAATGAAATGCTTTTATTCAGTTTTGTCCCTGTGTTTTGCTTTTTGTAAATTCCATACTGTGGAAGTGTAGTACCGTCCGTACAATTTAGTGGTATTTTGAATTTGAAATTTCTATATGTAAACCTCATTTTATTTTTTAAGTGAGCAACAAATACCATTTTTGTATATTGACTGACAATTTCATTACTATTTCACTTTCAAATCGCTTTCATTTGTTGATTTGTAGTGTCCTTGACTAAATAATAGCAATAAATAGAAACACTGTCAATTGCCGTAGATTTTGGTTAAAAGTACTATCCCCAGCATCCAATAGTCCATAGCACGGGTGAAGAGTTGTTCAAGGGGAAGTAACTCGTTTTAAATGCGGGTCATGTGTACTTTTATTTGCAAATATGAGACTGCGTTTTTCATTATTCATATAAAAAAAATCTTTTTCTGTCAAAAATTGATGTTCTTATATAAAAAATATATATACATTACTTTCTGATATAAAAAAAAAAGAACATACATGATTACATGATATAAAATAAATGATTTTTTTCTGATATGGATATGAGAAATTTTATTTAAACAACATTATTAAGACAAAAACAGGTGGAACGTGCTAATCTGGGTCACGGGTGACTGTAATCGGGCGGCTGTATCAAGAAACAGATACGGTGTTGAAAAAACTGTTGATACTCATAAAATATTGATAAATGCAATAAAATTTTATGTTTGTCTTAAAACTTCACACATGGTTTTGTCTATCATATTGATAGACAAAACCATGTGAAGATTTATGACGAAATATCTCCGATTTCTATGTAAATTTACGAGTTGAAGTGGGGAAACACCCACAGGTAATTTTAGCGATGTATTTTTATCTTGGACAAGAATAATGAGCGTCCTGATTGGATGACCGATTTAAAACACACTGACTCCGCATGCTAAAAAGCTGCATGTAAAAGAAATCTATGTTATATTTATTCATTTGTTTGATTCTGGAATATTGTTGATCATTGAATTAAACAAGAAAAAAGGGAAAAAGGGGGGGGGGGGGTTATTTGTGAATTTTACAGTTAAATAAATGTTATGTTTCGACAGTTTAAAGAGAAAAATAAAAATTGTTGCGACTAAAGCTTAAATCAGCGTTAAAAATTGAACAAATATCAATGGTTTTGTAAATGAGATTTATTTTAAATAGAAAATCTGAATTTATTATTTATTAATTTATTATTAATGATACAATTTTATATCCCTTGTGAGAGGGAGGGGGGCTATGATGAAAATTTGAAATAAAAACACAGGACCGGACTTTAAGCAAAAATAATAATCCAGGATTAGCTTTTTATTAAAAAAATCCAGGACCCCTGTGTCCATGATTTTTTTTTTTTAAAGTTAATAATATGAAATATTGACATCCACACTTGCCTTTTGGACAGCACATTTCTGTGTCCACACTTGTATTGTATGTAAAAAAAAAAAAAGGTGCTCAATGCTACAGAAATTGAAATTAAATCGAAATTTGAGGAAAGCGTATTGGTCAAAATACCATTATTGAAAAATGATCACTTATTATGTGGATGTATATACAAGAGCCCGTGACGTCATCTGACGAGGGGAAACATAAGGTATTAATTAAATGACTTGTTTTATTAATAAAAAAAAAATAGAGAATAAATGGTAAAAACGGCATCTCATAGAGATATGTTCTTCATGAGCAGTCGTTCATTATAAGAGGTCGTAGTCAATGGCGAATCGGGTGTAAATTGAAGTGTATGCACATTTAGTAAGTGACGAGGGTCCTAATATTACATCCTGCCATTTTGAAAGAGGACATCCCCTTAAATTCCGCAACTTTCACACTTCAGAGCAGAACTCACAAAATTTTCCCCGCTCGGATCGATACACCACCGAGTTGGCGGGATGTTAGTTTTAGAATGAGCTATAAATCAAATTTTTGAGGTACAACGAACAGAATCAATCTTTCCATTTTGAAAGATCGAGTACACCTCAGGAAAATGGGAGTGTTAGCTTTAAAAATGAGCTATAGGATAAAAAAAAATCTTGTGCACAACCAGAAACCATCTTGCCATTTTGAAAGAGGACACCTCTTCACATCCTGCATCTTGACTCAGGAACCAACTTTTGCGTCTCAGAATACCCTTGACTTAAATTAACAATTCATAAAAAAAAATATGATTTAAAAACTTCTCTTTTCACAAGTAACAATAAATAAAAATGTAGATAGGTTTTATCAAGTGAAACAATATTAAGGAATATTTGAAATTGTTGAACAGGTTATATGATATAACCTGGTTTGGGTCAGTTTACGCTTAATAAAACGCTTCCTCGATTTTAATTACGATTATTTCATGTGACTATTTGAACTTGTCGTTGGCGGATGAACACGTTGGTGACGTCACAATACCAATCCAGGTTATCGAGTATAACCAACATTTTCTCCAGGTGGATTAGCCAATCAGATTGAAATATTCAAATCAAATTAAATTATTATGATATGGAGCGCTATAGTTAGGAATTCCGATCAAGTTAAGTTGTTTTTCCTCGGTAACGTCATAATCAAGGGTGGAACAAGGGGACCGCTGCAAGTGTGAGCCAAAATAAGTTCCTGTGAAAAAAGTTCCCCCAGAAATAATTTCCCGCTGTGATATAAGTTCTGGTAGAACATATTTCACAGGAAAATTATATTATATAAGTTCCATTGATGTGAAATGTGTTCCTGTAAATTACATGGTGATATAAATTCCAGAGTTGTGAAAAAAGTTCCCTCATTTCTTACCTGGTGAAATACGTTCCATAACTGTGAAATAGATTACACTGATGCATGAAAATCATGAATTGTGTTCATTAATAAGTTTTAAAAGTCTCACTCTTGTTTATTTTCTGAGTTGAACACAATTGTAAAGAGAAATGGATCCTGAAGAGTATGAAAAAATATGCGATAAAAAGTATCCAAATGACATAAAAGAATCAGAAAAAAGAAGAACAAGAAAGATGTCATATAAATTTGTCATTGAAGGATCTGATGTATTTGGAGAAAGATAAATTAAGTGACAATATGGTCAAAGGGCTGGTAATAACCAAAGATAAACTGTCAACTGTTACTGAGGAGATTTGAGCGACGACATTAGTGGACATTTGAGAGACAACATTTCAATTGGGCCAAAGATCTTTGGAGCGATTCTCACAACATCTATCAGTACTCACCTGTAAAGTATTACATGAGTTTGTTTTAATCGACTGATTGTTATCATTTAATAGTCAAGATGGGCATAAAGGTAACGGAAACAAATAAAGGACAGAAATATGCAGAGCCATATGAACGAAGCTTTACGACAAAAAGAGATGATTTCAATTTTTCGATTTTTAGTTTTCTATGTGTAGTGTTTTATTGATCAGTGTTTGTGCTATTGTCCGTTGTGTAATCTGTGCTTTTTTCTATTTACGGATTCTGGTATCTTCAAACTCTTCTAACAGTCTATGGTCGAAGAAAATTTGGAGCCTAACGATATAAAAAGTGTCGCCAAAGCAGTGTAAAGACGAAGGAGGCGAACTCATCCGTCTCTGCCAAAATCACTCGAAGAAAACCATCAAAACTTATCGAAAATGAATATTCAAACTGGCAAAGGTGAAGACTTTTTGAAAATGAATGATGTAGAAAACGGACTGAATATCTTCAAATCTTCACCCCCCTCCCATCCCTCATCAGTTTTGAGAGCAGAGTATGCTTATAACATTTATATATAAAAGAAGATAATAAAATGAATATATTGTTCAAAACCTACGTCCACCTCCTCATGGTGAGCAGGGGGCGACGGGCTCAATGTCTGGCTAACAGAAGAGGGTTTTTCCCGCTCAAATGGATGATTACATTTTCGCTCAAATCAATGAGTTAAAAGTTGTAGCTCTTGTGTCCTGTCAATTCGTTCAAATGTCTTTCACCGGGATTGTCTTTGTTCAAAGTGTATTTGATGATAATGGACCGTGTTATGCAGTTTTTGAATCTCAATTTCTAATCTGTATGTCTTCAATATAATCAGCGATAAAACAACGATTATGTGATCAATTTAATAAAAAATGGTTTTCAGATTTGGATAACTCTGCAAGAGAATTTTATAAAGTGGTGAAAAAAAAATTTCAAATTTGAAGAGTATTAGATTATTAAATCAAGACAGTGTATACATAGCCAAACTTCAGATTTGAAACTTCGCATTGAAACCGGAAGATGGAATAACATAGCAAAAGAATTAAAGATTATGCTCACTTTGTAACAAAAAATGGAGATAAATATCATATACTTTATTTACATGTACAAATGATAGAATTGTTGAATTACTGTATTGTTGTTAAAATCCGGTTCTCCAGCTCTCCAATGTACGTGAGTGAACAATTGTTCAGCTCTAGCAAGAACAAGTTATATTTGATGAAATGGTAATGGTGTCCAAACAGTAATATTTGCTTGACCTTTTGTGTCCCCATAAGTTGAGTCTAACATAGGCTGTGAGTAATATTATTCCCAGATAAAAGCCAAGTGAGAGAGATAGATATTTACAAAGGGTTTGAAGTACGAAGTAGAATAATGAACAGCAACAGAGTAATTACTCTAATTAATGTTATGCAAGCTCAGTACTTCTACAGATACTCATCCTTTCTTCTTGAGTCCTCCATTCTATGTTCAGTTTTCTTTTTATATATGAATTATATGTACTTACTGGAATCTATGATCTATTTGGTCGAGACTTGAACAAAATCTTGGCTTACTCGGATACTGATGATAATTGCCTTCTGAATCTCCAAAATACTGCCAAAGTAATATCGAAGAATCAACTAAGTTTTTTCTATATAAATCGTCAATATTTTTGTTTATATTCAGTGTCACTTTCTTCTGTTGATTACAAAAGCAAGTTTGGTATGAACTGATCAAATTAAACCGTACATCATAATATTGTGTATTCGGTCCATTACAACATGTAATATTGATATCAATGGCACCGGTGTTATTAGAGTAACTTTCTTCAATATAATGTTTGTTTATTTTTAGAATGTCAATTACACCATCGAGTCTTTCCGATATATTTCCAACGAAGCTGAGCAATGTACTATTTGGATCATATTCACGTTTAACTAGTCGAGTTTTTGTTTCATATATATTTTCAAGCGATTGGATTTCCAGAGAAGAATTCACAAGACCTGTAAGTCTGAGCTCTAATTCACGACTGATGTTTTCGATCAGTCTTAGATCGTCTGAACCATCAACAATGATTATTAACAATATAAAAATGGACACCAGTTTTGCTTCAAATTTAAACGACATTATCATTTTAACACCGAGCCCATACAAACTACAAATATATGAAAATGTAGTGTATCAATATAATAAATGCGTCACATATTAACAAATTAACCAAAAAAGATAATGTAAAGTTTTGGAGTGCTTTATTTATACAGATAAGCGTTTAAAATGACCGTGTGTACCCAACAAATCGTGACAAACATAACAAAACTTCGATAATTTTACCATAGAATAAAACATACACAACCATGTTATGCATGTTTCTATACAAATCTATAGGTGGTAATAATTCGTCTGTAATTGGATATACAGGTGAATGGGTGGAACATAGGGTTACTCGGGTTAGGGTTAGGGTAGACTAGTTAAAGCCACTTTCAACAATATTTCGGCGGTCAGTTTTATTGGTGGAGGAAACCGGAGTATCCGGAGAAAACTACCGACCTGTCGCAAGTCACTGACAAAGTGTTATCACATAATGCTGTATTGATACACCACCCCTTGAGCGGGGTTCGAACTCACAACTTTGGTGTCTTTAAATAACAAGGCAGAATTAAACACATATAACTCTATTTACCTCCTTTTATTTTGGATCCACATATAAATGTTGTCACGAACATGTGTATTTGTTTATGTTAAAATATATCAACGAGTACAATTTAGGTGTGTTCTAAGTGTTCGTATGGTTGTTCAATGACATGCAAAATGTGTGTCTGAATATACAGTATTTCACGTTTACGACGTCACGCTAAGTTTAAGCGGTTGCAGTTTGTTGATGTTTGAGAGGCTATAACTTCATAATAAATAGAACTAGTATTACTGTGAGCACAGCTCACTAAGATATACCCCCCGCTCCCCACATCTGTCCATCCTATTTCTATAACCAAAACATTACTGATTGTTCCGACCAAAAATGAAAGGGACCCTCCTCTCTTCACCGGTAAGCTGCTGATAAAATTTCAAAATATTCTGAGAAACACTACTCAAGTTATCATACGACATAGGGTAAAAATCCTATTTCCCATCATATCAAGTCCAATAACTCTGGAACGGCAAAAGTGAAAATCGTCAAAAATGAAAGGGATCCTCCTCTCTTCACCGGTAAGCTGCTGATAAAATTTCAACATTCTGAGAAACACTACTCATGTTATCATACGACATAGGGTAAAAATCCTATTTTCCGTCATATCAAGTCCAATAACTCTGGAACGGCAAAAGTGAAAATCGTCAAAAAAGAAAGGGATCCTCCTCTCTTCACCAGTAAGCAGCTGATAAAATTTTAAAAGATTCTAAGAAACACAACTCAAGTTATCGTACGACATAGGATTTGTCTACAGACGGACGGACGGACATGGTGAAACCAGTATACCCCCCCTACATCTTCGTTGTGGGGGGGTATAATTATACTCACCAAACTTTCAGTATCTGGTACCATGACCTTTAGTTTTAATTACATGTCTTAGTCGTCTTGGAAGGTATCGATATTAGTTTGAAATGCACACACTTGAAATGGAATACCAAATACTTGTGGCGGCCCGGACTAGGTCATCTTTGGAATTGTCATCTAGGAAAATCCACTGATAATTTTCGAATTTTAAAACAACTAGCGGAATACTCAGATTTTGTTTTAGTTAACAGAAATACTTTGGGACCATACATTTTTGTCGGATGTTACCGGATGTTGAAAAACTCAGGTGTCGAATTGCACAAGTTCTACTGTATAAGATTCTGAACAATGGAGTAGAATTTTTGTTCAATCCTGCTCGTGCATCCAAAGTAATTCTATTTTTGTTTATGTCAAGTTAGAATGTTTATATGGCATATATAAATAGAACTAATGAATGGAGCATGTTGTCATGTTTATATAAACAAGACACTAACAACAACATTGTTTTAAATACGGAGATCATGGTACACGGGTACTACAACAGGTAAATCAAAACATTAAACAGGTAAACATAAACTCTGTATACTAAAACATAGCAGTAGTGGTTGATTGATTGTGGTATAACATCAACTGAGCATTTGTTCCCCAGCTATATCAAGGACAGAGATGATGATGATGATGTCCGTGGGTAGACATGTCGCTCCACTCCGACACATTATTCCCATTCCGAGCCAATCAGTCTTTGCTCTTACTCCTTAGTGCCGTGTGATGAACCAAGAAGCAACAAATACCATTGTTTGGTCCGACTGGGTTTAAAACTACAATAAATCGCACTTGAGGCACTTTTTTGTTTTATATATAAATAAAATACCAACTTCATAGAGGATCATATCTCAACATTCCTACACATTATTATTTCTTAGTTACACTTTGAAATATCAGTCTATCAGGAAAGCATATTTGGCCTTTGCAGCCATATTGAATTTTGAATAATATGAAATTGTGTGTCCTTTAGTTCCATTTGGTCCAGTGTATTTTTTTTATAGAAAATAATTGAAATGAGTGAGAGAAGCTTATGTACAAAGGACAACAACGGATACAAAGTGATTCCAGTACCACCTTAGCTTAGGGCCATGTTTGGCAAGTGAGTTAATAATATAGGTACACAATAAATGTTTGAATAATTTCTTTATTAAACTTCAAACACTTGATTATCTGATTAAAAAATAAATATCAAAACTGCTGAATCCATTTGTTGTTATAAACATTCAATGTTGTTTAATACCACTCTCATCAATATTTCACATTCAATGTTTAACCTTGTTATATTTGTTATCATTTTATAATTAAATCAATTATGAAATCTAAAAAAAATCTACTGGAATGAAAACAATATCTGATATTTAAACAACAAACTCACTAGCTAAGAAAATGGTTTAATTTGGTTTTATGGTGTTTAATGACACTTTCAACAATATTTCAGTTATATTGTAGTGGTCAGTTTTATTGGTGGAAGAAACCGCAATACCCGGTGTCGTATGGTATTTTGAACACCTGAAAAATCAACCCTGGGTTCAATATACCATATGGTATTTTGACCTCGGTCTGATTTCAATCAGACTGCATTACTCCAAATATTCTTTATTAAATAAAACCAGGTTCATTATGGTCTGACCACTAATTTATTTATTATTGTTTATTTGGGGTTTGATGGTGGCTATCCAAAGGGATGTTGGCATTGGATATTGATATATAAAAGGGACTAATTTTTTGTGCTAAAATAAATTTATTTACGTGGTGTGCAAAATTTCATCCAATCAAAATAAGAATAAGAAATACATGAATATCAAAACATCAACAGAAAATGTGTCCAGCAATTTCTAATTGAAGTTAAGAGTTTTTATAATTGTTACATAATAAAATTAGCAGATGTCAACTGGTAATTATACAGTCACAAATATAAATTTTTTGTTGTCAGCAAAACCTATATTTGCAGCAGTAAAATCACCAATTAATGTCAATAAATATGCTAAATAAAATACAGTTATGGTCTTAGTGCTCCTGATGATACCATGTTGTATATTAGTTATCAAAATTTCTGTATACAAATAATAGAAAATTTTAGTTATAAGCTTTATCAAGTCAGCAATTTTTAGTGAATGAGTCAGAAATTCAATATTCCTTCAAATTTCAGAATAATGAGGTTTTACTGTTTGCTTAAAATAAATATATACATAGGCGGATCCAGTCCCCCCTTTTGAGCTTAGTTTTATAGACTGGTAAAAACATGCTTTTACAGAATATTTCCAATTTCGTCATTGTCATTTGTCTGTATCTTTTGATTTTTCTTAAAAACAAATTGTTTTGAAATGTGATTCCCCCTCCCTTATTTAAATGTCTGGATCTGCCTCTGCATATATATATATATATATATATATATATATATATGGACCTTTGCTCTTCATTGATTGTATCAAGTTCTCTCAACCAATCCTCAACTAAACACACTCAACAGACAACTGATATGCATATGATATAATACTATTTTGTTTATGAAATACAGAATTGCAAACAAAACAATCATTTACATTCTAAAACTAACCAAAAATGTGTTTTTATGGAAAATATCTTGGATTCATTTGTTGTGTTGGAAAAGAAATCATCTTAATATTTGTATAAATTGTCAAAAAAGCTTTAAAAAGGTGAAGTGAAGCAATATTAAAATTTGATTGAATACATACAAACTAATGTTTATGATCTTAAGTGAGAAAATGGTAAAATTTCTAAAAAGAATCGAGAATACTTCAACAATAAAT
Source organism: Bathymodiolus brooksi (assembly GCA_963680875.1). Classification (NCBI taxonomy): domain Eukaryota; kingdom Metazoa; phylum Mollusca; class Bivalvia; order Mytilida; family Modiolidae; genus Bathymodiolus; species Bathymodiolus brooksi. Next base: position 66,287,651 of record OY804575.1, read on the forward strand.
GCATTATCTTCTAAAACATTAAAATGGGTTCACAGTGCACCAATAAAATGCCTCCATTAAATGCTGCCTTGCGATTGGTAAAAGCTAGTGATAATGATGCACCAATAAAATGCCCAAATAAAAAGCTGCCTCATCATTGGTTCTTAATTTTGATCATCCACCAATCAAACAACAGACAAAAATTAACTGCCTTGCTATTGGTTTAGGGAATGACCAATAAAATCACATGTTATATGGCTACCATGGCTTGTTGATGTTTTTAATGATGTACAGACAAATGCCACATGAAATTGTTTTTTTTTTTTAAACATGTCACACACAAAGTAATTTGATTACAAACTAAAAGGTATCTTATACGATAAATATAACAATAAAGGTAAAATATATGTGTAAATTTCAAAAGGATGTAATTTCAATATATGACTCCACCTATATAGTATAATACCATCAAGCACATTAGTATAAGCAAATAATACATAATAATAAGTGTGGACCTACTAATACCTTTGTCACAGTATTCTAGCTCGTCTTGCATAATATTCGCAAATTTGAAAATTGGTCCAGTTTCCACTTTTAGACTTTTATATCTCACCAAAATACATCAGAAATGTTAAAATTAGAGATTCATCTAAATAAAACAGGTTCTCTCTATGAAGCATTTATACAGATATTTAATACAGATATAACAATTTTTATTTTCTAAGTGTACGGTTTTTTTAAGAACCTGGTTAGAGCCTTAAATTGTGATTACTGGTACATGTCATTAGTTTGTTACTATAGCAACATGATAAACAAATTTTGAAAATGTATTCTTGTAAAATCATTTCTTGGTTCTTTCAATTTTGCAAGCAAGACTTACTTTTACTTTAGAATATAATCAGAGAAGTCATTAAAGAATTCTAGATTTTCTTCTAAATATCTTTTTAAAGTATTCCACATTTTTCCTCCTGATTTATTTTTTGTTGAAATTAAAATGGAGATAGTACACTGAAATGATGTAAATATTATAACAATATAATAATAAAAAAAAATCTATAAGAGATCATATTGAATTTTCAAACTAAATGCAGATGGATAAGCTGTTTTAAATGCACAATAGGGCTGGATTAAAATAAACAATTCTTCCTTATACTAGTACCTCATGAAGCAAGCTAATTTAATGTGCTACATATATAATAAAAATGTCTAAATTTCAATCAGATAGGAACGGGAACACAATTCACAGACAATTGTTTTTGTATATTATAACGTTTGTAAAACATTTTTATTTGAAAATTAATTTTGTTTGTTTTTTTGAAAATCCCTCCCCCCCCCCCCCCCCCCAAAAAAACCCAGACAGACAGCTTAATGTTTATGAATCTCTACTTCTTCCAGTGTGAGGACCAAAATTATTTTTGTCTGTCTCAGAAACCAATTTCACCTACAAATTTCTTTGAGAGAAAAAAAATATTTGCTTCTTTACTCTTCTTTTATAAATTATTTGTTAATGAATTAAAAAAAAAATGTAATTAAAATATAAAATTGGATGGATTGTTACAAAAAAGTTTATCATTGCGATAAAACCCAACCCTATCGTAAAAAGCTAAACAAAATCCAATAACATAACAATATAATATATACACAAAAGCTTTTAAATAAAATAAAATATTGCAATGATATATATAGATTCTGTGAATCATCTATCAAAATAGCAAAAAAAACAAAACATACTAAAATATAAGCACTTGTTCTCACAATAGCACTTTATATGAATATAAACAAATTTGTATATACAAAGAAAAAAAAAACGGGAAAATAATAATAGAAGACTAGAAACCTGACCTTTACTCCTTGGTCCATTTCAGAATATTTCTATTGAGCATAACTTTTTCACATTACATCTTAAATTATATAACTAACGATTTTAACTAAAATCTGAATATATTCGAATTATTTCTAAAATTTGCTGCCGTAAAAAAAATAGATATCTAATTTAGTGTGTAGGACATGGATCAATATTTCTGCTTTGGTTTATGCTGTTTAATGCCACTTTCAACAATATTTCTGTACTGCTACGTGACAAAAAAATGAATGTAATTAATTAATCAATGTTAGGAATTAGATCAACCTAATCTCATATTTACGAATTCAAATGGCTACCTTTTTATACATTATTGGCTTTTTCATGTGTTGACTCTTAATTTTAAATTTTATAAATGAAAATTATTACCATATAACAACTGCACAGCTAAGTATTTCTAATTTAAAAAAAATTGTCTGTTTAAGAACTATAAACAAAAATTTAAGATGAAACGGTCTTGCGACTTAAAAAAAAATGGTTATGGTGTTTAAAACCACTTTCAACTTTATTTCAGTTATATCATGGTGGTCAGTTTTATTGGTGGAGGAAACCGGAATACCTGGAGAAAACCACTGACCTGTCGTAAGTCACCGACAAACTTTATCACATAATATTGTATCGAGTAAACCTCGTCCGAGCGGGATTCAAACTAACATTAGTGGTGATAGGCACCGATTGCATAGGTAGTTATAAACCCAAATACCATGACGGCCCCTTTATATATAGGTATTTTAATGTGTTTATCAGAAACAAAACAAAGGATGTACATCGATTATGCTTATTCTAATAACATCGTTAGCATAATGTTTAAGAAAGGCATATCTACTTCTGACGATTAATTTAATGATATTATGATTCTAAATTGATGTTTACAAATAATTCGTTGATGGTTGAGATCAATTAATAAAATTAACAATTTGTTTACAGCCATGAAAAAATAACATGAACATTTTAAGTGAAATTTATATAAAGAACTGAATGTGAAATAAAAAGAAGTCCAATTATAAACAGACAAAACCAAAACTTTACTAGAGGCTCAGTGGGCTGAGCCTGTGTCGCTCACCTTTCATTCTGCTTTGAGGAAACTTAATACACAACCTTCCATACATGTAGATGCTTCCTACCAAGTTTCGGTTCATTTGGCTAGGCAGTTTCAGAGGAGACGATTTTTTTTTAGATATATCAGAAACAAGAATTGCCTGTGGTGGCCATGTTTTTTAACCGATCGGGACGAAATGAGCAATCTTCATAGAGGATATTCCATAGAAGCTTCCTGCCATGTTTCAGTTAATTTGGCCAAGTGGTTTCAGAGGAGGAGATTTTTTTAAATTGGCCAATCAGAAACAAGAATTGCATGTGGAGGGCCATGTTTGGTAATGGATCATAACAAAATGTGCACTCTTTAGAGAGGACCTTCCATAGATGCTTCCTACTAAGTTTCAGTTCATTTAGCTGATGGGTTTCAGAGGAGAAGATTAAAATATGAAAAGTTAACAGATGACAGACAACAAACGACGGATGCTAAGTGATGCCAAAAGCGAATTTGCTAAAATAGTATGAAGTGGCATGAGGTTTTCATATAATAATCATTCAAACATTAAGACAAACTGTTTAGTATTGATGGTACTAATTAGTTTCTTTTATTCAAGCAATGAAGCAATGATTTTTCGTTTTCTAGAAAAAAAAACTTCATAAAAAAATCAACAAATAGTTGACAAATGAACAGAATAACAATACTTATATATATATCTTACAAAAAAACAACCATTTATAATTCTTTAGTACAAATAATACTCAGTCAACCTTTAAAATAGGCTGGAAATGATTCAAATTTATAAAGTTATAAATACCATGACGGCCCCTTTATATATAGGTATTTTAATGTGTTTATCAGAAACAAAACAAAGGATGTACATCGATTATGCATATTCTAATAACATCGTTAGCATAATGTTTAAGAAAGGCATATCTACTTCTGACAATTAATTTAATGATATTATGATTCTAAATTGATGTTTACAAATAATTCGTTGATGGTTGAGATCAATTAATAAAATTAACAATTTTTTTACAGCCATGAAAAAATAACATGAACATTTTAGTGTGAAATTTATATAAAGAACTGAATGTGAAATAAAATATTTTATGACGTATGAAATCAATTACTTTATTACAAAAGGAAATGGTATAATGTGTCCATAAGATATGAATGACCCTGCTTCCAGCTAAAGTACAAAGGGTAATAGAACTAGAGGCTCCCAGTAGCCTGTATAGCTCACCTGGGTATAATAACATCAGTCAAAAAAACTTGATAACTTCGGTAAAAAAAAATTAACAAATGTAGCCATCGTCATTGCAGACCCCTTCTACAAAAAAATTTGTAATGTAAGTTATCAAAATTGCTGTAAAAAAACATATATGTCAATGATTCTCAAAATTTAGCTTTTCCTACTTCACATTTTGTAATAGAGTTGCTTCCCTTTGATTATTTGAGTAACCAAAAGCAGCGAGTCAACAAAAAAATGCATTTCAAGAGGAATAATTTCATCCCTCTTTTTTTCTATTTTTAGCTTGGTGGCCATCTTGGTTGGAAGTCAGGATCACCGGACACAATTTTGGATCATTCCACAAAAGTTTGATTGCAATTGGCCCAGTGGTTTCTGAGGAGAAGATTTTGATGTGAATTTCCCATTGGGTCCTATGTTAAGCTAAGTTCGGCTGTGGGGGCCATCTTGATCGAAGGGCCGAACCGCCCGACACATTTTTGGAAGAGAACCATCCAATGACTATTTCATCAAAATTTTGTTCTTATTGAGCAAATGGTTTCAGACAAGAAGATTTTTATGGGAATTTCCCATAGGGTCCTATGTTAAATTATGTTCGGCTGTGGCGGCCATCTTGGTCGGTGTTCTGAAATGCCGGACACAACTTTGGAAGAGGACCACCCAAGAATCATTTCAGCAAAGTTTGGTTGAGATTGGCTCAGTAGTTTCAGAGGAGAAGATTTTTTTTTAATTTCATCCCCCCTTTTTTCTAATTTGCATAATCGGTCAAAATAGGCAAAAGTTCAAAGTTCATAAAAAATCCTGTTATATATGTTAAAAAGCTCATCATTATGCTTATACAGTTCAAATTTGGGCACTTTCTGGTTAAAAATAGAGCAGTTTTGGCCATTTGAAGAAATTTCTATTTTTAGTAATGGTGGCCATCTTGGATACAGGACGGCGCTGACGGACACAATTTTGAAAGGGGACCACCTAAGGATCATTTCAGCAAAGTTTGGTTGAAATTGGCTCAGTAGTTTCAGAGGAGAAGATTTTTTTTTAAATTTCATCCCCCCTTTTTTCTAATTTGCATAATCGGTCAAAATGGGCAATGGGATTTACTTCAAAATTGCAGGGTAGGTAGATCTTGACATGCTGCACATTTTTGCAATTTAAACTTAACATCTATCTCTAAATAGTTTTTTGAAATATAAGACGAAAAGTATTAAAATAAAAAAAAAAAATTGATGAAAAAAGGGCAATAACTCCAAGATGGATAATCAAATTTACTTCAAAACTGCAGGGTAGGTAGATCTTGACATGCAGAACATGTTTGCAGTTTCAACTTACCATCTGTCTCTTATAGTTTTTGAAATAAAGGACGAAAAGTATTAAAATGTTGAAAATTTGATGAAAAAAGGGAAATAACTCCAAAATGGGTATTGGGATTTACTTCAAAATTGCAGGGTGGGTAGATCTTGATATGCCGCACATTTTTGCAATTTAAAGTTAACCTTTATCTCTTATAGTTTTTGAAATATAAGACGAAAAGTATTAAAATTTTACAAATTTGATAAAAAAAAAAGGGCAATAACTCCAAGATGGGTAATCAGATTTACTTCAAAATTGCAGGGTAGGTAGATCTTGATGTGCTGATCATTTTTACCCCATGTCAGATTTTTGATATTATTAACGGTTTTTGAGTTATTACCCAAAACCTGCAATTTTACCATATGTTCTATTTTTAGTAACAGCAGCCATGTTGGTTGGTGCATGGCATCACCGGACACAATTTTGAAACTAGACACCCTAGTGATGATTCAGACCAAGTTTGGTTTCCATTGGTCTAGTACTTTCAGAGGAGAAGATTTTTGAAAAAGTTTACGACGTACGACGACGACGGACGCCAAGTGATGGCAATAGCTCACATGACCCTTTGGGTCAGGTGAGCTAAAAAGGCATACAGTTCATAATCAAACTAGGCATTCCCTTTCATGGTCCCTCACCTTGTTTACAAATTTCAAATGATTCTTATGGAGAACTCAAGCTTTTGAACTGAAACCAAATGCATGTTTTACAGACATCGGTAAACCTAAATGCCCCTAGACGTCTAGCAGTGTGGACGTAAAAAAGAGTATTTCATGCTTAACATACACTAAAATTAATCGTGAAAATCATTTATATAACAGTTAATATTATAAGTAAATTAATTAAATCTTCATGTCAACCATTATATATTTTGCCTGCGTATGTAATGGACATTTTATAGGGGGTCAAAATATCAAATTGAAAAAGATACTTTCATTCATTCATGAGCAAGAGGTCAACAGAGAATTTGCTAAAATAGTATGAAGTGGCATGAGGTTTTCATATAATAATCATTCAAACATTAAGACAAACTGTTTAGTATTGATGATACTAGTTAGTTTCTTTCATTCAAGAAATGAAACAATGATTTTTCGTTTTCTAGAAAAAAAAACTTCACAAAAAAATCAACAAATAGTTGACAAATGAACAGAATAACAATACTTATATATATCTTACAAAAAAACAACCATTTATAATTCTTTAGTACAAATAATACTCAGTCAACCTTTAAAATAGGCTGGAAATGATTCAAATTTATTAGCTGTACATTTGATATATTGAGAGGTTTTTGTATACAGTCTGACATCCCTTAGCAGATCTCCTCTTGCCATATTTGACCTAAATTTCAACTACCCTTGTAGTTCATTAAAAAATGGAAGAATATGTCCAGAAGACACGGTTGCCTCTGTTTCCAGCTAACATAAAGGCATTTTTCTGCAAATCAACTTCAAGGGGCACAACTCCAGAATGGAAAAAAAGTGGTAAAGTCCGAAATTGCAGTTGGCCTTCATTTAATGGTCCTTGATCTTGTGTAGACATTTCACATAATTTGTGTAAGGGAACTTCAGTTGTTGTTGGGTAAAACTTAATGCCCCTGAGGCATAGTCTGTATAAAGTGCCCCTTCTTTATGACTCCATTTCATGGTTGGGAACATAAGACAGGTCCGATTACATTTTGCAAAATAATTAGGAAGATAAAAACTGGAAATCATATTTTTCCAAAGGAAAAATGTTAAAAATTAGACATAACCTTTTTTTCAACATTGTCAATAACCCTGGAAAGATGAAATGGTATAAAATATGAATATCATTGAATCTACTTCCAGCCTTTTTTTTAAAACTTGTCTTTCAATAAGTAACAAATGACAAAAACAAACATATTTTTGTAACAGTTAAAGTCGGATCGACTTGATAAATATATATAAATATCAAATATAATTTCATAAAAATATGAATGGTATAAATTTGTCAAAATCCATTAAGGAATGTTGGCAGTAAAAAATAATGGCAAAATTTGTAGATTCTGGAGATAAAAAAAAGCCCTAAACATTGTTATAAAAAAATATTGTATTTATGTGTTATGCTCTAGAATAAGTCAAAGTAAAAATGTGGTTTTACTATACCATATTTTTGGAACTATAGGTCCAGATGTTTTTTTTTTAACCTTTAAAAGATATTATTTCATTTATATACAGAAAACAGAATCCAGACTATTACAACAAGTGATAATGATCATGACAATTTCCCTTAAAAGTCACTTGCAACTGATAAACATAAAAATAAAACTTTGAAAATTTTCAGAATATTTTTGATTTGTATAATTGTCTATTTGTGTTGCAGTGATAGATTAAAATAAAACATATACTAACATCCAGAATCTACAATTTTATGCAGTATCTAAAATGTCATTTTATTTTCTACAATACTGAGCAATAATCTGCCTTTGTTGTATTTCTAGGCCTCCAATAAATAGCTGCATTTTCACTTACATGGCAGTGATAAATATGAGATCATCTCTACAATAGAAAATATTTTTGCCAGTTATGATACATTAAGTACTGGTACTTTATTTTAAAGAAGAAATGGATGGACCATTAGTGTTCACAATACATTAAACAATATTTCAGCTTTATCGTGGTAGTCTGTTTTACTGGTGGAGGAAACAAGAATACTCTGAGAAAACCAAAACTTGCCACAAGTCACTGATAAACCTTTGAACATTACATAATGTTGTATCAAGTACACCTTGCCATGGGTGGAATCAAAATCACAACTTTAGTGGTGATTCACATTGACTGAATAGGTAGATGTAAATCCAACTATAATATCTTAAGATGATTGAGTGAGTCATTGTTGTTAAACACCAAGTGAGCAATTGTTCAACTATATCATGAGAACAAGTCACATTTCGATGATAATGATGTCTGATTTGTTCTAGACCAAAATGCTTACCGGTAATTGAATTTTTATAGAGCTAGCTCACTGAAACAAATTTGTGTCGCTCAACTAGGACACGCTATCCCGATTCTAAGCCAACCTCTCTTTTCTCTCAATATCTAAAGCTACATTGCTCAGTGGAAAAGCAGCAAATACATATTTTATAATTTGCTGTTTGACCAGACTAGAACTTGAACCCACAATCTATCCACTCAAACTAATGATCATACCACTAAAGAGGTTAGTACTTAGGATGAACTGCAGGATTAACTACTGATGGACATGCTCATCCATGACAAGAGAGAGATCAATCATGATCCCTGTTGAACGAATAGTAAATTAAAAATCACTGCAAAAATAGGCTGTGTTCAGAGTAGTTTCGTTGGTACCATTCAACTTTAACATTGGTACCATTGGGCACTATTGGTACCATAATTTGACAAATTAACTCTGAATGTTATATTTTTGCCAACTTATTTACCAATTGTACCAATGGCATACCAGTGGTTGGCATTTTGACCAATTTTCCATTAATACCCAGTTACAGCAGGAAAATCAATCCTTGCAAATCTTGTCAGGTTGGAACACAGGGACTTACTCCCAGCCACTATTATTTTACTATCAGTGTATTGCCCAGTGAAAAATCATTTTAGATTTGTATGAACACATGACTTATCAATGCTAACATCACTTTAGACAGCTTGTTAGAATGGTAGCCAATTGTAGCTATTATTGGTCACCAATTAGTACCAATATCTTGCCAATGGCAATGTTTAGCCACCAACGGCAGTACTCTGAATGCACCTGATCTTATGCTATCTTTCTATGTAGACAAACAGAACAGAACATTCACGAATCAAGGGACAATAATTGATCCTAATCACGGTTCACCAGAAAATAAAATGACTGATCACTGTTTACTGGAATAAAATCTGAACCCCGACTACCTTTATCAGTGAATCTTTTTATTGCAGTAGCAATATTTGTTTTACTTACTGAATAAGATTGAAAAACTGGTTTATTTTTTCCTTTTCCAGCAATCTGGATGCATCTTTTTCTGCTGATCAGCCATCTGTTTAGCTTTTTCTGCGTAGACATGGCGACTACCAATCGCCATTTTTTGCCATTCGTCCCCTAACAACACACTGATGGCTCTGTAATAATCATTCAATGTCAGTGAGTGAGTGATTGTTGTTTAACACCAACTTAGCAATTTTTCAGCCGTGTGATGGGGAGAACAAAATAATTTTCAATGAAATGATGATAAGGTCTGCTTTGTACCAGTCCAACACAGCCAACTGGATTTTTACAGTGCTTGCTCACTGAAACAGCAGTCGTGGAGGAAACTGGAGTACCGTGAGAAAACCAGCAATCTGTAGCAAGTCACCAACAAACTTACTCACATAAGGTTGTTTTGAGTACACCTTTCGATCTCACAACGTTAGTGGTGATAGACATTGATTACATTGGTAGTTGTATATCCATTTACCTATCAATAGCAACCACAACAGCCTCTAGTGTAATTCTGAGAATTGAAAAATAATAGTCAGATAATGATAAAAGCTGACACAACCTTTGTCTAAACTATTTACCTATTGTCTTTTCCTGGAAATTTTTGCGTATATTCTTCCCTGTGGTCTTTAGCAAACAGCATAAATGCATTCATTGGTCTCTTTGGTTTTGGTTGGTCTAACTTCAATTGCCTTTTTTTTGTTGGAGATGAATTGCGACTTTTCTTTGGGCTAGCTTTCTGCTAAGAAGGATAATACACACACTCATTTTTTATTTACTATAAATAGCAATAATCAAAACTATTATTTATACAGATGGTGAAACTGCCTTTGGCACTGATTTTCATATTGTTATATAGAAAGTGAAAGTACCTTTAGCATTGATGTTCATATGTTATATAGAAAGTTTGTTGGTAAAATGCAGAGGAACCTAGCAAAAACATTAATTTGTGAGTTTACAGTATTACAATTGGCAGGCAATTTGGGATTGGCAAAGTGTATGAAATAAATAAAAATAAAACCGACATAATTTACCGGCTGTAACGTCAGCTAAATGGATATCAAAATATCATTTGAGACAATTTCTTTTTAGTTCTATTCTGGAATTATCATATTTTGCTTATTCTGGAAATATCATATCTTGCTTATTATGGAAATATCATATTTTGTTTATTATGGAAATATGATATTTTGCTTATTGTGGAAATATCATATTTTGCTTATTCTGGAAATATGTTATTTTGCTTATTCTGGAAATATGTTATTTTGCTTATTCTGGAAATATGATATTTTGCTTATTATGGAAATATCATATTTGCTTATTATGGAAATATCATATTTTGATTATTCTGGAAATATATTTTGCTTATTCTGGAAATATCACAATTTGCTAATTTGACAAACCTGAGCCATTGTACTTAAGGTGTATACTGCTGACCTGTCCATTGGTGTAAACTCGTCATAGCTGTAAGATAATAAAACCATCATAATTAGACAAATAAGTTCTAGCTACGAACACCCTGGTGGCCATATTGGAAATGTTAAGAATTCCAAACAAGAACAAAAGTTATTGCATGGAAACCATTATGTCTACTACAGACAGACAACAATGATTACACTTTTTTTTAAATGTCAAGAATATAAAACTAGAAAAAAAGTTATTGTGCGGAAACCATTGTGTCTACAAACAAGCATCAATGACAGACATATAAAATAATATGACTGCAAAATGTTTGTGGTCATATAAAAAGTTGAAAACTTAATATGATAATAAAAACAGATGTTTCATTGAGAAATATGTACATTTTGTACAAAAAACTTGAACATTACGGTGTCAGACCACTCGACGTAGATCATTATTTTCTGGATTTTTCCATAGGAAAAACTAATGAAGATTAAATAATTGAAAAATCTTAAATCCACCCTGCATGTTGCATAACATAAACTTAACGAGTCAAAACAGGGAACCATTTCTTGTGTTTATCATCTTTAGATGTAGTCTATTTTTCAAGAAAGGGATGTCTTTTATTCACAATGAGGTAATAAATTTGCTCATTAATATTGATAAGCTCAATATATGACAATTTATATGATTACCTTTAAAACAGTTAATCATTGTCTTAAACACAATCACAGAGATATACTGTATATCTTAATGTAGAAATCCTTGCTACTTGGCAAAATGTTTTTTTTTCAAAATAAAGAGCAATATTCTGCATATAAAATTATATCCTATCTATCTTTTATCAGTAATTCATACATTTTTCCTTTGATCTCAACCAGTGATATTTTCAATATCAACGGACTGACCACGATACAAAAACATTATCTGTCAGTGTGACATCAAACACATTATGACGTTACAGACAAAAAATAATAAAATCAGTTTTGAATGTCTCGACATACATTATCACTAGTATTATAGCTAGTCCTATCGGACTCTCTTTGCAGGGCTCATGTTGGAGGGCGATTCGGGTGAAGAAGTCGCCTTGTGAACGTTGACTTCGCTTTCTCATTGGTCAAAAGCGAAGTCGCCTTGTAATTTTGAAGAGTCGCCCTATGTCGCTGCCCGCGTATTTTCTCCACTAGTCATTTATGAAAATGTCGATATCGTACACGTGTTTATTGAAATCTATTGTATCCGTTATTAAGTATTTTGAAAGTGATTTTCTTGGAAAGTAATCCATTACGGTTTATAGAAACTTTAATTTCGTTCATTAGAGGTTTTGTTTATTGTTTATATATGCCCGGCTTAAAATAAAACTATTTGTATTTGTTTTTCATAAACAAACAACAATGGCACCATTTTGGTAAGGGGACGCAATGCGGTACTGTGCAACGGGAAATGTTGACCGAACTTTTTGTCCAAAGCTACTTTCAACAAAACAAACTTTTGATTTATTTTTTCTCATTTTTGTGACATAAAATCATAGTTCTCATATTTGAACCGTAATGAGAGCGGGAGGTTTGGCGCCTTAAAATCTGATTCAACCCACCATTTCTTTAGAAATGCCTGTACCAAGTCAGGGTCATTACGGTTTTCACAGTTTTCCGGTTGTTGACTGATTTTGTCTGTTTATATAATTATGAGTTTTGACTTTCCCTTTGTAAGATTGTTCGGAGTTCGGTAATTTTGTTATTACCTTTATTTATCAAATATGTTCATATATGCGAAGATTGCAATTCAAAATTCATTGAAATGCACGTAGACGTTTCAGATATTTATCCATCCGCATTGGTATTTTATACTCGACACCGGGTTAATATTACGATCTATCGATCTGTTTATTTACATACATGTGTAAATGTTAACACATATCCAATTAAAAAATAAACTTTAAACTACAGTAGCTTTCCTCCGTTGTTGCAATCTGATTTGAGGTCTGGCAAATAATAATTACAGCCTTTACTTTCTTCAGTTTTTGACTATCAGTGGCAATTTACGTTTGTGCTATATCTTCATTCCCTACTGTACTGTACTCCTATATATAAGTTGGATCATTGAGCAAATAGACAGAGACATCGTTCTTCTGCTGAAGATCACACAAATATGAGTTATTACAATTTGTGTGGTATTGGATCACAACATGCAAGACTCCAATAGTCAAGGTAGACAGAAATAAAAATGCGACATTGAATAGATGTCCTTAAGGTAGTTATGAATAAAAAAAAACCCAGAACAAATCAGTTCAGACAGCTTTTTAACTATTGACTAAATTTGGGCAGGGTAACGTCTGAGGGGTCGCGAAACAATGTTTCAATTAATCGCAATTAACTTCTCCCAGAAGTCTCCCCACTTCTCCCTGTGAGCTCTCTGAAAGAGAAGTCACTTCTCCCTCTAATTTGAAATTAGTGGGAACCCTGCTTTGATAATAGTAATAATGTCTGTCTCGACCTTCATAACTGCCGCTATTCAATATTTATCATTAAGTATACCCACTCAGGGCTTTCAAAAGTAGGTGGAAGCCGGCTATATTCCACCTGCTATTAAAGGTCTTGAGCCTCCTACTTTGACTGGTTTTTTTACATAAGCAAAACACACAAATAGCCACCTACTTTAAGTCATTTAGCACCTACTTTAAATCCCTGCCCACTTACTTTGTGTTGTTTTCATTGGAATTAGATTCTCCATATGACGGTGGTAAACAAACATCATTTATTTGAAGAATGCTGCATGGTATCCCATAATGCCGTTCTGTTAAAATTGGATCATTAGAGCACCAACCTATCAAACAAAGAGTTCACATATTTATTTACTAGAAAAATTACTACACGTAATACCATAGATAAGAATACTTTGTAATACATAAAATTTAAAAGCTCTTGCTGTTGGAGAGGTATCTGTATTGGACCTTTTTTCTTTACGCATTAGAACTTTTTAAAAAAGTTAGGGTTCTCCTGTTTTACCGTAGCCAAGGTAAAAAAAAACTGGGATGAAACTGGCCAAGAATACCTACCAAAAAAAGTTTTATAGCAACAGGGGCCTGGCCATAATACAAAGAATTCTTAAATATTTAATGGTATAAATTTGATGGCAAGCCTAGGCTTCCTGGAACGTTTAATGACTAGAGATAAATTGATAATCACATGACAATACAGACAACATTGTTGAAAAAAAAATCTATAGTAACTATAGTTACAGGACCATAATGCATTTCATACAATCAATCAATCAATTTATCTAGATCATGAAAATTTATACCATAGAAAGCTTACAGAATATGTAAATATATTAAAACTTACCTTTTCCTCTAACAAAGAAAGGATGATCAATTAGACATTCTGCACACATGTCAAGTTGTGATTTAACATCAGAGGTGAAATACAGGTGAATCAACGAGTTACATATGTTGTCTAATTTGGCGAACTTTCTCATCTCTCTCAGTCGTAACCCATTATAACTGTCAAAATACCAATATATGAATGATTTTGGGTAAAGAAACAATAAATACAATTAATATCTTTGTTAAATAATGGACTGGCGAAGCGATACTTGTGCATTGCAGTCAGCAGCACCTGTACAACTATTGTGACTGTGCCATTAGATGGTTACAGTACAACCTCTATAAATACAGTATGCTTATTGATCAACCATATAAATGAGGTCTGTTTGTTTGATGGTGTTTAATGCCACTTTCAACAATATTTCAGTTATATCGTGGCGGTCAGTTTTATTGGAGGAGAAAACCGGAGGACCCGGAGAAAACCACTGACCTGTCGCAAGTCACTGACAAACTTTATCACATAATGTTGTACACCTCGCACTGGGCTGAAGCAATATTTACCTCCTCATATTTTGTCCATAAATACCAGCTGCTTTTTGTTGTATTGACTCTTGTAAGGCTATAGATTCTACAGTTTCCCATTGTACAAAACCAATACATAATTTTGTTCCTGGAAAAAAACAATAATACAAACATGAGAAATATACAATGTCTGTCATTTTTTGTACATTTTTTCTGGCAAATATTCATTTCTTTTACAATTTTGTCAAAAGACAGCCTTAAGAGACAATGTGCACTTAAATTATGCCTAGTTAAAATGATATGATATTCTTATATATCGTCATAAGCTTACAATAAGATATTTTTAACTATCCATTATTACAAATAAATTAATGATTACTGGTTTTTTTTTTTTAAATTTATGTTGCCTGTATCCCATTGACATGTAACACATCAAATTTGAAAATGGCCGTATTTTGATTGTCATGCGGAAAACTAAAAAAACTTGACAGCGATCAAGTTTGATTGACCGAAATAGAATTATTACATTAAAAATAGAACATGATATCAAAAAAAGATCCTGATATAAGATTCTCCTATGCAAGTGATACAATAATAAACAAATGCAAAAAAGTGAGTATTTGTTATTGAACACGTCAAATAAGCAATTTTTCAGCTAAATGTATATCAAAGCCAGAGCAAGTTAGATTCAATGAAATGATGACGATGTCCGCTTTGTACTACACCAACACGCTTAATTGAAAATATTTAGAGCTAGTTTACTGAAACGACAGTCAGGGGTAGAAAGTGTCACTCCACTCGGACATACTATTCAGATTCCCATGCCAGTAAAATGAGTATTTGCTCATATTCCTTATTGTTGACTGCTTAGCGCATAAGCAGCAAATATCAATTTCATAGTCTTTGTTTTTTTGCCCTACAGCTGCTCGAACCTGCGATGTACCGCCCTCAAGTCGAGTGTGCTAACCATTATACAAGTCAACTGATGCAGTCTACTAAATAAAAGTTGTGTTACTTCTGACACATATCATTATCAATGATGTTATATGATTTGTCTGTCTTTGAGAAAATTAATAAACTTCATAAAATAATTATTTAATATTAACTTTTAGTATACCATTAAAAGAACAGAATAAAAGTTACATGCCATAATTTTTTCAACAGTAAAACTTACTTCAAATTCTATGTGCAATTTGATGAACAAGAAGCTTGTAAATTGTCAGTATTTCTTGCTACTTCTGTACACTTGAATTAGTGATAATGAGCAATATTTAAATAAAAAAATATCAGTTTGGGTGAAATGAATTGATATTTCAATATGGTACATGTATACCAAAATCCCAATATTTCTCAGATTTACTTTGATTTGATTTCTAGCCAAGTGACATAAATCTATAGCAACTACCTTGCACACTTGAAAGAAAAGCCCTTCTGACAACAAATAACATTACATGACTGTTGAAAATGTTCGCATTCGTATAAAAATTGTTAGATTGCTATATATTAAATCAAAAGCAAGATTGTTATACAATGATAAACTAACAACAATCAAAACAGTAAGTAAAGTGTGAAAGATAGCAAAATAAACACACTTGTATTAGCTTTTGATTAGGAAATTAACACAAGTGGCAGACAGAAAAAATTTAAAAATCAATATTTTTGGAAAAATATTTAAACAAGATGAACTGTGAGCTAATGCTCACCTATGATACCCCCGCTTTTCGGCAAATAGGAAGTAGGAATCTGACGGGTCCAAAAACGCTTCCCACAATATGGGGTACCTATATGAAGCTTGTGACCAAACATCAGATTTCTGCCATCAATGGTTGCTGAGAAAAATGTGACGAAAAATGAGCATATATGTTCAATGTGTATAAAAATCAACAAAGTCGGCAAACAGGAAGTAGGAATCTGATGGGTTCAAAAACGCTTCCCACGATATGGGGTACCTATATGAAGCTTGTGACCAAATATCAGATTTCTGCCATCAATAGTTGCTGAGAAAAATGTGACGAAAAATGTGCATATATGTTCAATGTGTATAAAAACCAACTATTTCGGCAAACAGGAAGTAGGAATCTGATGGGTCCAAAAACGCTTCCCACGATATGGTGTACCTATATGAAGCTTGTGACCAAATATCAGATCTCTGTCATCAATAGTTGCTGAGAAAAATGTGACGAAAAATGTGCATATACGTTCAATGTGTATAAAAACCAACTAAGTCGGCAAACAGGAATTAGGAATCTGATGGGTCCAAAAACGCTTCCCACGATATGGTGTACCTATATGAAGCCTGTGACCAAATATCAGATTGCTGTCATCAATAGTTGCTGAGAAAAATGTGACGAAAAATGTGCATATATGTTCAATGTGTATAAAAACCAACTAAGTCGGCAAACAGGAAGTAGGAATCTGACGGGTCTAAAAACGCTACCCACAATATGGTATACCTATATGATGGTTGTGACCAAATATCAGATTTCTGCCATTAACAGTTACTGAGAAAAATGCGACGAAAAATATCTTGGACGGACGGAAGGACAGACAGACGGACGAACGGAGGTGAAACAGTATATCCCCCTCCCCCTTCGGGGAGCGGGGGTATAATTAAGGGAAATTTAGAATTTTAAGCCTCATGGCGTCATGCCACAAGCTAAAAAAAAGTAAAGTCTGCATTTGATTATGTGTTTTTATCTTTTACATTCTGCAGAATAAAAATACCACAACATTAAAAGCTACCAATAAAAAAAAAATGTAAATTCAAAAATAAAGTTGAGAAAAAATTGGTAGATCTTCTTGTTGAGTTCTGGATCACTACAACCATTAAATACCAAATAAATTCAAACATGGACGTGTCCAATAATAATTCTATAAAAAAGATCAGTGCAGGTCATCGTGACATAGATGCATACACATCTCTTAGCATTTTTACAAACATTATTAACTTTAATCCTAAACCTGTACAGACGGGTGCAACCATCAGTGAGTGTTACACACATATATAATACTTACACTGTCCTCCTGTCTTAAGCCAAAAATGTAAAATATAATTTGATGTTGAAATATTTTTATCTTGAGACATTTGTCATAATTTATTTATCACAATTAAAAATTTTGAGGAATAGATTTGAAGCACATCTGTTTTTTTGTTGTTTTTCTTGTTTTCACTGTTGGAATTCTAAAACTTGTGTTATGATCTAAAGTTGGTACAAAGTAGACAGACAGGAATTTTGTTCTTCTATATATGTGAAAAAAAATTAGTTTAATGTTAAAAGAGATGAAAAAATTCTGTGGATATTCCTGATGAAAAGATTTGAGAAGGATCACTTTTGATTAGTTGGTTTTGTTGTACCAAACACAATATTTCTATGGATAACATTATGTGGTGGTTTTTTTCTTCATTTGGTTTTAGAAGTTATTGTTTGTGTATGTTGTAATCAATAGACCATTTGTGTATTCCCTATTTGATTCTAAAATTATATTTTTATAAATTTTTGTGTAGGAGTTATTCCCCTTACAATAAGCAATATTGGGTTTCGGTTAATAACAATATTTCAGCTATATCGTGATGGTCAGTTTTATTGATGGAGGAAACCAGCTTACCTGGAGAAAACTACCAACCTGTCGCAAGTCACTGACAAACTTTATCACATAATATTGTATCGAATATGTCTTGCTGTGAACTGAGTTCGAAACTCACAACTTTAGTGGTGATAGGCACTGATTGCACAGGTAGTTGTAAACCCAACTACCATACGATCATGACCACGACGACCCCTCATTGTACTTGCAAGTGAATGACAAAGAATTTGTGTATAATGCTCTTCTAATTTGTATATACAGTCAAATCTGTCTATAGTGGTCACCTGAGGGAGATTGACAAAATGACCACTATATACAGGTGACCTTTATATGAAGGGGTTTGATTATTCGACGAAATATTCTACATTAGTTGTAAATAAACATTTTTAATAACATGTTATGTTTTGTTTGTTATTTTGTTCCTGTCGTAAGGTTACTCTTGTTTACATTTATTGTGAATGAAATTATCTCAATCTGATATGATTTGAATAAAACATACAAATAAATAAATAAAGATATTTAATAAACAAAAGTACAATTTCCAGTAACACGATGTTGAACTGGAAACATTGTTTTCAAAATCGTCGATTGAATCTCACGTTTTCTCTAAAGAATGTTCATTATCTGGGTACGACCAACACCCTTCTCCTCGCCCACAGCCCAACAACTTTTCCCACCATCGATCACAACGATTTATAACTTTCACTTTGTCGTCTAATTTCAAAGCTTTCCTATTTACGGATGTTGGTGATTTTGACATGATGCACTAGATACAAAATATTTTTGGTGAGTGAATTTCTACTCTCGTCGTAATGAATAAATATCCCCAATAACCCCCGGGTATAACCTTTCCTTTATGTAATTTATTACTCACAAAATTTAATAGAGTTTGTTTATTTAGTTAATTAAATTAAGCAATATATTTTGTAACACCTCTGGATTTTTTGTACTATTGAGAAAAATACTGAACTTTCGAAATCATTTCCGGTATTATTTTAAAAATGAATTTACCGTTATACAAAGGTTTTACGCTGAAAATTACTAATAAATGGTGACTGCTGACCACATTGAACAGGTGACCGCTATATCGAATTAAAATATATAGTAAAATGCACAGGGAGAACATGAAAATGACCATTATACAAAGGTGACCGTTACGACAGGTTTGACTGTATATATGAACTTTGTAAAAAAAAATCAGAGGATAACATTATTTTCGTTGAACTTCAAATTGCATGAAAAGTGACTTTTTGCCTGCTTTAAAGAGAAATAACTCCAGTAAAAACATGTACAATAACATATAATTTTAGAATCAAGTCTGAAATGTGAAAATGGTCTATTGAATTCTTATCATTGTTGTTTTAATTTACATATTTTATGTACTATTTATCATTTTTTACATATATTTGTAGACAAGCAACAAAAATAATCCCAAAATATATTAAAATTAAAACTGGATATTCCTCCTATTTCGTTCAATCAATGTAATTTTACAGAAACGACATTCCAACAAAATAATTTTAAAGTTAAGTATACAATGAATTTATTTCAATCTGTGGATACCTATTTTTACACCCATGATTTGAGGAAAAATTATATATATTCGTGGATCCCTTGCTATTAGTCATACACATATATAGGGGAAAATATTTGTTGAATTCTTAATTTCATGGTTTTATACTTTCCACGAAATCTACAAAAAATTGGTATACCACGAGTAATGATGAATTCATAGTATATTTTAACTGTGGTAACCATTTTACTGCTTGAAATGTATGAATTCTGTACTTTTTTTTAATTTATAGATATCTATACTAACCAGCTATAAAGCAATGCCAGACTGGTTTGGGCCACTGATGTGACCAAACACCATCAGTTCTCTGGTGTAGCTGTGACGTGGACGTTACCATGACATCTTCACTATCTGCACAATAATTTCTGAAGAAAAAAACCCAATGTTACCGATAAATGATTTCTGTTTTCTCCTTCAAGAGAGGCCAGGACACTTTTTCACTGCAGAAGGGAGACTGCAAGTGTACAGTATTAGTAAATACAAACAAACAAAATTACATGTACATATAGTTTAAAATATATCACTACAAGTACTCTTGCTTTGTCTTGGGTTTACTTTTTTTAATTGGTCCAATATTGTAATCTATTTACGGGACCATCTTGTCCGTAGTCACATGACTGGTGGATTTACATCTACCTATGCAATCAGTATTAATCACTTGGCTTCCTGCCAATGGCGAAGTATATTCAATACAAATATTATATAATAGAGTTTGCAGAAGGTCTGTAGGCTTCACAGGGCGCACCCATAAACACAATCCATTACAGAAAGGTAAACCATATTCATTCCTGTTCCTTTCCCTCTAAAAATTTGTATGAAGTATCTAACATCTTAATTTATTCTTTATTTTTATGACAACATCTCACCGCTATATAACCAGCTTAAGGACTTGCTTTAGAATTCATTGTAAGCAGGCAATCACAATGTACTATTAAAGCACACTCCCAATTTATGAAATTTATTAAGATTTTCTCTCATACAGGTACTGTACATTCACAAGATGCACTATAAATTAAAGGCAGGAACATATTGTTCATAGATTAAATGGAAATTCTAACATGATGTCATTCTTTCGCTTTGTTAGCAAACGAGTGATTTATCGATTGGGTATAATCTCATTAGCACATGCGCTGGTGCATGTGACTGACTTTCCCGTCGTAAATATACATGTTGATGAATTATCGTCTGGTGGAATTTGGCAGCATAAATTTTGTGCGACATTGTCCGCAAACGTAAATATAAATTACCGTCTTCCAATCAAAGTATACTACCATATTTGTACTGTTAGACATATCAGAATCAAAATAATTCATGGAAGCCAGAATGTGTTTTGAGTTTTATATGGGTTGGCAGATATTATTAAATTTTATCCCTCACCTCTGGCTCGGGATAAAATACTAATATCCGCTAACCCATGTTAAAACTCAAAACACATTCTGGCTTTCATGAATTATTTCTTAATTAAAAGATATATCTACAATTTATTACTGTTTACAAGTATTATGTAAAAATGACAAAATGTGTAAAAACCAACTGCAAACCTACCCATTTTTATCTGTAGATGACTGTGGCGATCTGTTGTCCTCCATTTTGATACAGGTAGTATCATAAGTAGTTTCTGCTGTTTGATTATCTTCTTGCTTGATGTCCATAGTTTCAAGAGAAGGTCTTCTATCATGTAAAAGAATATTTTTTTAGATTAAAACATTTACATTAATATATTTGTTTAGATGTTGCCTTCATTTTCGACTATTCTTTATCTGTAATGTCACATGAAGTATGACAATTTTATCTTCTTTAATTATAGATGTTATAGCTCAACAGTTCCATGACTGTAGAGCTCTAGGAAAAATAAAAGGTATTCAAAATCAAATATGTTGAAACTATCGAACTGCCCTATATTTGACTTATCTGTCTGTGGACTGTTGTTTCAGTACTATCAAAATCCAACTTGGTGTGTTGGTCTAGTACAAAACAGATTTTCTTATATCATTAAGAAGTAACTTGTTCTTGACATGATAGAGCTCATTCTGTATGTAATTAAAAATAACTACCACATATATTCACCCTTGAATTCACAAAGATCATATACAATTATGGCCCTCGGAAGAGGTGAATATCCAAAATTGTCAATCCCACTACTAGGGTTGACAATTTTGGATATTCACCAATTCAGAGGGCCGTAACTGTTTTATTATACTGAACAAACAGTTGAAATATACTGTTTAATATTTGAATTGTTAAAGTATTATTTCATTAGGGTTATTCACTGGACGCTGTAATTTTCGAGGGTTATTACACCATTGAATAATAGGGTTATTCAATGGACATGTGTAATTCTTGAGGTTATTCACCGTTGGTGGAGATTAGAAGCAAAAATATCCAGATTATTTTATGTCATGTGATTATCTTTTAACCAATAGAATTGATTCCTTATTATGTGAGGTATATAATATATAATGGTAATTGTTACAAAAGCTATCCATTTGACAATTGATATCAAACAAACTTCTTAATCAGTATCACATTAACCAGTATATTATACAGTTTGTTATTAAAAGGTGCTAGATAGTGTATATAATGTCTCATTCCCTCAGCTTCAACTTTATATACCCTGAGCAGGGAATGTGACATTATATACCCTCTCTAGCACCTGAATAACTATTAAAATATGGTGCATAGGTTTTAATTTAAAAAGAAATCAAACATTTTCATGCTTTTTTAACATTACGGACATCGTTTTTGTGTTGTAGAATACATTAAAAACATCAACATCTGTTATGTCATAGCGATGACATTTCAGCTCCATCTCAGTTTTTTCCCGGCAGAACAGGTTTCTTCACCGACCTGCACAAGGAATTGTAATGATAAGCTATAATAGGTTAGAAAAATAATGCTAGAACTGGCAGACAAATGACATTTTGAATAATTTTGAGTCACGTTATATATATATATATATCTATGGCTCTAGTCGGTAGCCTGATGAGCCCTGCTGGACGTCCAATGAAAATAAAACATGTTTCTATCAATTATAATTAGTTTATTATTAGAACTAAACATTATATGAAAGCAATTTTTATAATAAGACTACCTAGTAATTTCCCATGGTTTTACTGGAGCTTGTTGCATCAATGGGCTCTGTGGACTGGTTGCAAAAATAGCAAACTCTGTAAGTCTTTCCATTCCAGTAGAACCCAAGGTAGATAACTCATTCAAATTTGATTTTGGCAAGGTCAAATCTAGTGCTGGTGGTATTTTTCTTGGCTCTCTCCCAACAAATACTTCTGTAAAAAATATATAAATGACTTAGAGTGAAAAAAATCATTTTCCTTAAATAGATATAATATATAGTGCTTATTGTTAAATGCCAAAAAAGCAATTTTTCAGCTATGATCTTATGGCTCCAGAGATTACCAAAGTCTGTCTCACTTTACCAGATATTCGGTCTAGTAAAGACTTCCTTTTCACCAGACCGAACAGAATTTCACAGGACCGAAAAAATATCTAGCTTTTCCTGCAGTGGTTGCTTTCAACCAAGGGCTATCAATTTTCCATATCTCGTTTTAGTAACGCAAATTAACTCAGTTATTTTTCTACTCATTTGTATCTGGTGCCCGGGTCCCTTTTAATTGGGAAAGCTAGCCATAAATGATGTGCATTGGGAAAAGTTGGGAAAAGCAATAAATTTATTAGTTTGGATGTCCAGTAACAGAATAGCAATCATACTATACAGTGCCTGAAATGGACAGTCGCCCAGTCGCCAAATGCGACTAATATCTTATTCGGGCGACCAAAAGCTGCTCCAAATTAGGTAGTCACTGGCCCAACAAAAAACGTTTGGGCGATTGCCTAAAAGACCGTTAAAAATTGTTGTTTTACCGAAACCGGACATAAACTGTAACTTCAACGGTAGATAACTCTTCTGTTCTAGTCGAAAATGGTTTGTTACGAGCACAGCCATTAGTCCAAATACATTTTTGTAGCCAATGAATACACAGCTAATGTAATTTACTGTTCTCCCCAATTATGTATTTTTATCGAGCCAATCACTACACGTTTCCTACACGTTTTCATGTAATACACAAGTATTCACTAAATATTAGAAAAGAAACGTGTTTTTTTGTTTCTTAATGATTTAATTATTAAAATTGTTAAAAATCACGGACGAAGTGGAAAGTTGTGAACAATAAAGAGAATTCTGTCAACTTATAATGTTTGCGATCTGGTATCTTCCACGGTTCGGAAATTTATTCATTCAATCTGCTGCAAAATGTACATGTATCGAATTTCATTTTACAGAAATCGGAAACCTTTTTGTGTCAATCCTTAGGTAATCATTGAAAAACTTTCCCTCCAACAACGGAGAGAAAATCGTTGACAGTAATGTCAAACTACGGAAACGATCTGGCCTGTCACTTCTTTTAAACTTTTCATAGTTCATGTACACAGCTACATTTTAAATTATTAATGACAATTGGGAGTGGTTTTCTTTTTTGGAACCAGAACTTTTGTTTACAAATTAAAAAATAACAGGAAAAGTTAACAGTTGTTTATATAACAGAAAATGACAGCACCGTTTGTTATTTCAACAAAGTGAGATACTTGTTTGGAATGAATAACCAACTGACATTACCCCGAACTGAGAGGTTATTTTACTTTAAAATCACTTCTTCATAGTGGATTGAAACAAGCGATGTCACTCTTCACTCTGGGGAGTGCAAGAGCGGTTCTTGTAGTGGCATTAGTCTACTCTTTTCTGGATGTCTTTAATGTGATCATGGCATTGATCTCCCCTTACTCAAACCAGCCTTTTATTGTCCCCATCCGATGGACTAGCATCGTTTCTTAAGACCACCCTAGCCAATGGCGTCAAGGTTGTCTAAAAGGTTATAACAAGTAAATTCAGGTTTCATTTGATAGTAATATAGGCATTGGGGTGTTTTCGCAATTTCAGCTGCACACCTACCAAAATTACCTTGAAGAGCCATTTGGACCAGTGACTATACCAAGGTTAATGCCAACAGTAACAAATTCTTGTGATGAGGAAGAATGACCACAAAACAGTTCACAAAACTTACATAAATACCCTTGGTGTACCACACTGTGATATAGCCATGGGTATTTTTGTTCATTCTTTATTGAACTGAACACCCATCTGGTACCATGACCTCAGGAGCACAACTGTTCAAATCATAGTGAGTCAGATTGTGAATCATTATCAGCATCGCCAGGGTCTCCAAGAGAAATTTTGCAAGGCGGAACAAGACTGCTTTGGAATCCCGGAGACTTCCCTCAAAATTGAGGATGTGAGGTTCAATAAAACCACTGGTAAACTTTCATAAATGCTTTATTTCCTGTGCAGCAGAATGTCTAGATAACATATACTTGATACAAAGCAGTGACAAACATAATGCAGCAAGGTGTTACTTAAGCTTGTTGAAGTTATTTTATAGTCAGTAAAATCTGGTCTACTGCTATTAAGATAATATCAAATATTTTTGTATAACCGAGATCATGAGAAAACCTTCCGGAATCTAAGGCTATTGGGCCCTTCAGAGATTCACAGGTCCCTTCTTGGCTCTCTGTGCCCCGGACCGATGTACCAGCTGAACCCCCTCTCATAGCCTTATAGCATAGCCATAGGCCCTTAATATCGCCACTATTTGCACTATTTACATGTTGTTGGACGTCATTTGAAGCTGTGTTAGGTAATAGTTTCTGAAGTGACACTGATAGTGGTAACAAGGTGTTTAACCTCTTGAGGACATGGTGTATAAGTACTAGTGACACTAGTGTTGGTGACCGGTAGTGGGTCGGACTCACTTCAAAGCAGTTTCACTAAGCTTTACTAACATCATCAACCTCATTGCTCTCGGGCAGTAAAAACTTTTTTCTAATCCAAATGATTCAAATTACCTTCAATCATTACTGGTAATTCTTTTAACATATCATTTAGAATTATCCAACATCGTGACATTTTTATTTTTAACTTTAAAACTCAATTGGCAATAATTGGTGTATTCCGCTTCATCAACTGTTTTCCGTTTTTAATTCCCAATGAATTGACAAAATATCAAGCAACGTAAATCACAGGACATATATACTATTTCTAAATTAAATTTATTTCAATAAACATCTTTAATATAAAATTTATTCCAAATACTACAATTTACGCTTTCGTTTTTCTGAAGTTTTATCGCAGTCCAGTACACGCCACTTTTAACAAATCAAGCCACCCAATATACCGCACTGGTTCCCGGTATCTTGTGCATAGTATTTCGCTTGCATATTAAAACAAACAGTAACCAGGTCATAAACTTGAAAATGTTCGGCTTTTAATTTCATTTGAAAATGTTTTCATTAACGATTTTTACGAATAATTCTATCACCATGCTAATTTGGGAATTTTCTCCCATGAAATTGGAGGAAAAAAAGAGCATTTTTCACATTGGGACTGGGGCGAATATCAGCCCCAAAAACGCAGTCGGAAAATCACTGTAACTGTATATATATTTTTCTGAACATTGTTTGCAAAAACAAGTCTGCTTTGAAGTAAACATTTTGTAATTTTTTTTTTTATATAAATAAAGCAAAATATTTTATTTAAATTCAGAGAAATAAAAATTTTAGTGGATCTTTTCAACCATTTGTCTTAATCAGGAAAAAGTTTGTAATATTTGTCCATTTCAAAGGTTTCAATATTTCCCAAAAGCCTAAATCAAGTCCTCTATCGTATTTTGCACAAAAGACAAGTTTAAATTTGGCGCCAAATTGATATCCGATAATTTTCACATGTCCGGTCTGGAGTGATTCTTGTTCTTATATTTCAAATATTGTTATTATACGACTTCAGATAATGTCTTTTCTGATTGGCTGACGTCCCTAGTAATGTTTTATGATAAAACGCTATATTCAACGTGCAAAAAGTCACGAGAGTTGAACATAACATTCCAACACTCCTCCAAACACCTTAAAATAGAAATAGTGTTTCCCAATTATCTTAAAAGTAGTAGCCAATCATCATTGGGTTAAGTTTTGTCATCGACTAATCAGATGCGTTCTTACTAATTACTTTCGGTACACAATTAAATTAATAATGGCAGACGTTGGGCAGATAGGGGTGTCTGGGGAACAAAGTCGGCACTGTTTGGTGTTAAATCAAATTTGATTTAATGTCATATAATAAAACAGTTAATGACTTTCAATTTCGGTGAATACAAGGATTGATCAACCCATGGAACATGATATTCACCTCGGATGTCTCGGTGAATATCATGTTCCATAGGTTGATCAATCCTTGTATTCACCTCATCGAAAGTCATCAATTGTATAATATTTTTGTTCATTACAGCGTTTCAGAGATTGCGACTTTAATTTTGTCAATGTCCTTGAACTTCATCAAAGCATGGAGGAACGATAAATGATACAATAAAAGAGTTTTGATATGGCATTTCACTTTAGTTTTAATCAAAATAAATTATGGACAAATTGGAGATCAAACAGGGATCTTTTATACAACAAATCCAGTATTTTATACCGGACACCAATGTTTTTCCGGACCGAATTGATTTTTACCGGATTTGTTCGTCGGACCGGCATGTTTGAGAATCTCTGTGGCTCTTTGGTTTGACTCGACCAGGACTTGAATCCACCATCTACCACACTTGAGGCGAACATGCTTACCATTAAACCATAGATGCCGTTCTTATAAAATACTTAATCTTTTAATGAAGTATGAAAATATTATCGATTAAGTATAAAGCTTGAAATGTTAGCAATGAAAACTGATTTTTAAAAATAAACATTATTTTAGACATTTTTGTGACAGTTAAGTTTTTCATTGTGTTGATAGAAATAAAGCCCCATTTTCCTCACAGTGAATACAATGTAAACAATACAATAAAAAATGCAAGTCTTTTAATAAGCCAAAAATAGCAAAAAGACAGGTGTGTAACATCCAGTAAAAATGTTTACTTAAGTAAAATTGCAAAAGACAAGTGTGTAGCACCAAATCAATATGCTTGTGTAAAAAAAATTGTTAACAGACAGTGTGAAAAATATTATTCCAATCAAATTGGTTCAAGTAAAAGTTGAGCCATAACACCATCACTAAATAATATACACTGTATATAGGAGAGACAAAGGATTATTTAGGTCAAGATGCGTTCATGTCTAGAACATATATGTACCTGTTGTTTTCTCTTCTTTAACATCAGCGACCCCATATTCAAGAACATCCTCATCTGACATAGAACAAGTTGAGTCTGTTCTTCTACATCCTTCTTCACATTTACCTTTAGAACAGTGGTATCTTAAACCATTGGCACTGAAATAATGTAATAGAACAGTGGTATCTTAAACCATTGGCACTGAAATAATGTAATAGAACAGTGGTATCTTAAACCACTGGCACTGAAATAATGTAATAGGTAATCACTTAAAATAGTCAAGAAAAAAAAAGTTTAAATACATGTAGCAGTGTGGGAAACCATTTTTGGCGAGTGGACTGAAACAAGTACTCGCCAAAATGAAATAGAGCTCGCCATGCTTGGCGAGTGACATTTTTTTTAAAACTCGCCAACAAATACCAAATAAACAATACAGTAATGTTTAACAATTGATTTTGCAGATTTTGACAAGTCATTAACTTGGTCAAGAAGGATCAACACTCTCTTAAGAGCTGCGTTGATCTCTTCTTCCTTAATTTCGTTATCTTCGTCTTTAAAGTTTTAATGCGCGGTATAAAACATGTATGTCAAACCCGGTTCCGACACATACATGTATTTAACTTTATGTTTTCGCATAGGTTTTCGCTATGAATTCGTTTGAAATATTTTATCATGAAATTGACCGTGGCAAAATTATGTGGGGTCGGGATTGTATACTTAATTTTTCTGTTGACAGAAATGAAGTGTCATGACTCATGGCGGAATGTTTTCTTATCGAGTACAATGATTAATAAAATGTTGGATAAATGACACAGTTAACAGAAAATTTAACTGTTTGGGAGCTATGATATTTTAAAGCTATAACCAGTTATCGTGGTGAGCGTTTTCAAGTTCCTACTCGCCTTACAATTGTTACTCGCCAGACTGGCGAGTATAAAGTGGATCTTACTCGCCACCCGAAATTTCCACTCGCCTTTGGTGAGCGGTCATTTCCCAAACTGATGTAGTAGCAATGGTCACAATTCCACCAATATCAACAAAACAAACAATCACCCCTTACCTCAAATCATTGAACATAAAAAAAAACCATGACGTGATTTTGGAAATCCAATTCTTGGCTAGAGACAGGCACAAAAATGTGGTGGGGTTAAACTGGTGTACTGATTTCTACTTGTTTTCATATGTATACAATGTATGTAAAATTTAATAGAAGGACTAATTACTAGTGATGGGAATCGGTAACATTTTCAAGATCGATGATCGTTATATCAACATCGATCGATGATCGATCATCGGTGACAATGGGCTTGCTAAATGTATTTACTGACTATAATTAATCAAATAGCCTTTATTTCAAGAGTATGATTGACAAAAGTAAAGATATGAATAAAATTGTATCATAAATTTATAAACTATAATTTTTCCATTAGTAAACATTAACTTTAAAATAGAACAAAACAAAAGATCGTTTTCCATATGTGTAACACCTGATATAGATAGATAAATAATAGACTAGTCCAAATATGTGTTTGACAAAAGTAAAGATTTGAATAAAATCAAATAATATATATACAAACTACAATATTTCCATTTGTAAACATGTAACTTAGAACATTTTTAACAAAAGATCGTTTTCCATATGTGTAACACCTGATATAAAATGGACTATTCCGGGAAGTAGATAAATAATAGACTAGTTCAAATATGTGTATTGACTGAGTGTCAAAAGTACGCTTGGACAAAATTGCCAGATGTTTGTCAGTATGAGGGCAAAAAAAAACCCAGCTGGGATAAAACTAAAACAATATTTTTGTCAGTATGGAGACAGAAAAAAATCAACAACCAAAGAACAAAGTTAAGCATATATATGTTAGACACTATAGAATCAGAATCGACCACAAGGTTTAAGAATCGATCATCGGATCGTATGATGACGTCCGACTGATTAATCGATGTTTCCGATGATCGGTACACCACTACTAATTACCTTCATCTAAATCAAATGAACACCTTTTCTTCAGTTCAAGTATAATATCTGTAAGTGTACTCTACATAGAAGTGCATCGAACAATGGAAATTTAATTATTTACTACGTATACCAAGAACAGATGGTCGACTGGAAGATTTTTTTTGTCCGAGGTCAGATTTTAGTGGTCATACTAACTACTTTATTATTTATATTATTCTAACATAATACATTCAGATCTTTCTGGGTATGGGTAAGGTATTGGTGTTTAACGCTACTGGTATACCAATTTTTTGTATATTTCATGGATAATAACAAACCACGAAATTAAGAATTCAACAAATGTTTTCCCTATATATATATATTTGTTTGTTGATTAACGCCACTTTCAACAATATTTCAGTTACATCGTGGCGGTCAGTTTTATTGGTTGAGGAAACTGAAGTACCCGGTCGAAAACCACTGACCTGTCACAAGTCACTGACAAACATTATCACATAATGTTGCATCAAGTATACCTCGCCCGAGTGGGATTCGAACTCACGACGTCAGTGGTGATAGGCACTGATTGCATAGGTAGTTTTAAATCTAGCTACCATATGATCACAACCACAACAGCCCCCAGATCTTTCTGCTGTATCACTTCACTTGTCTGACTTGAGATGAAAATGGCAGTAACTTCAATTCTTAATCAATAAGAATGCATATTAAAGCCACAGGGCAAGAACTTGTGAGTGAGTGCGTAATTGTTGTTTAATGCCAACTCAGCCATTTTTCAGCTATATCACGACGAGAACAAGTTAGTTTCGATGAGATATACGATGTCCGCTTTGTACTAAACAAACACACTTAGTTGGATTTTCATAGTGCTAGCTCACTGACACAACAGTCCACAGGCAGACATGTTGTTTCAATCGGACACAGTATCCTGATTATAAGCCAACCAGTTTTTGCTCTTACTTCTTAATGCTGTGTACATATTTATAAGCAGAGAAGCAGCAAATATCGATTTTTTAGTCTTTCGCTTTACTTGACTGGGGCTAGAACCCACAATCTACTGCACTCGAGAGAGCATGCTAACCACTATCCTACTGATGCAGTTCCAATGAGTACAAACCCATTCAATTGTACCTTTTAAATGACCTTTGACATTTCTCACAAATGAATTCATCGTGTTGTTCATAGTGTCTTTTCATGTGATACTTCAGTCCAGGATAACTTGTTAATACTTTAGAACAGCCATCGAAGGGACACGATAAATTCTTATGTTGCTCCTCTTGAGTTTTCATAAACTCCATCATTTTTTCAGTTTTTACATGGGGTCGCTTTCCATGGGATGGCTCCTAAAAATACATTTAAAAAGATTAAAATATCTTTTAGATCATGAAACTAATTAAAAGATAACAAGCTAAAACCTCCTTGCAAAACTTGGTTGAGATCAGCAAAAAAATTAGAAAAATTTAATTGAAAGTTTGTTTGACTAAAAGTAGCTTGACAACATTTCCCATACATGTAGCACTGTGCATGATTGCTTCCCATTCCGATAAGTTTCTTGTTACCAATATTTGTATCTTATATCTATGTCCCCTGTGGGCCCTACTATGGCTAATAAAGAATTTGAATTGGTTACCAGTCTTACTTAATCCTTTGCTCCTTTTTAGTAGTATTTTGGATCTTGATTTTTCTCAAACTTTGAGAAAACGAGATTCGACTAGGAAAAGTTTGTCAATGTTAAGTCAGTGTACCCCACTTTCCACCACAACAAATTAAACATAACTGAAAAACTGTTGAATGTGGCATTAACAATATATCCAATCCAACGACAACAAAGATCGCCTTTATCAAGAAAGAACGAGCAGTGAGGCCTTCGGTAATTCGTTCTTCCCCAAGACCATCAGGGACTGGAACCAACTGTCAGCGAATACAACTCCGGCCAACACAGTAGAGGGATTCAGGAGAGCCCTCAAGGCGCGTCCTGACAGCAACTAGACCAGCGCCCACCTGTACATAGTTTTACCTGTAAATAGTCGGAAGAAAGCTGCTGTGTTGCCCGACACTGCAAAGAAGAAGAACAACACATTCTAAGAAAATAACTAATTCACAGACATTTTGTAAGAATATTTTTAGACTGAAAATATGTCTTGCTTGGCTTTGCAAGAAGAAACATATTTTTGATCACCACTCAATTTTTCGGTTAAGTGGGGAGGGGTGGGGTATGTGCCATATATACCAACCGTATCCCATTACAGGTCAATCGAAAAAGGTTGTTTAAAAGAAAGTTTAACATTGACTTTATAAACCATCAAAGACTGTCAATGTCTAGGTCTTATTATCGTCTACAAATAGCCCTTTAGATACCCCACTGCGCGTGGCAGAGAGTTTTCTCAAGTCTCCTATTCAAATATAACGTTACATACGGTCTTATCTAGTATTGAAGACTTCAACAAAAGGTTATTTAAGAATTCAGCAGCTATAAAAAGTCATAATGACACCATGTTCTCGACCTTTTATCTGAAACATGTTTTATAATGTTTACAAACATGAAGGTGTTTACTCACAAAATCCGTGACCCAATTTCAAATACTACGCCGGTCAAAGTTGTAAAAGATTAGTTTGACTCAGTGACAACGCTTGATACTTTACAATTTGGTGCATTGTCCGTGTAATTGATTTTGTAAACCAAATTGTCGAGTCGAAATTTAACTTTTCATCGTAAAAAACGTGATAGTATAATTCAAATTTTACTCACTCCAACCAACGCCATTTTCTTCTCGACAGGTGCGTGTAAAGCATGACGCGGTTTCATTGGTCAATTAAACCACCTATTCAAAAAGACTACGTTTCATTGGACTATAATAAACTGAATATTCATATTTTAAAGGTTCCAATGGGGAAACTATATTATGATATGGAAAATTTGATTTAGAGTTGTTCCCCTTATATTAGAGGTAAAGTGGATGTCTGGCATTCTAATTTTTTGGGGAAAAATACTGCATGGGGAAAAATGGGAGACTTTTAAATGAACCATAATTTTTTTTATAACTTTCATGCAATAGTTAATGTCAGCTGAGGACACATTTATATGTAGCCAATTGTATCAATTATTAAATAAATTTAATAACTTAAGACATGAAATTTTATCTAACAATAATTAAAAAATATATATATATTTATGTATCATGTTTCAGGAGTTTGTATTTGTCATAATGACTATTTATTTATTTATTTATTTATTTATTTATTTATTTATTTATTTATTTATTTATTTATTTATTTATTTATTTATTTATTTATTTGTTTTCATATGTAAATGTGTTTCATAACATGTGATGCTCTGCCTCTTGGATTATTAACCTGTCATCATTATGTTTGTTGTATTCATACACCAATAGCCCGTTCCCCACATATAAATATAACTTGTGTACATGTATATTATTAATATTGAAATCATGTAAATTAATCTAATCATTACAATGTCTAAATTTGTACTGATTATACAGCTCCTTTGTGGGCGTCGTGATTGACAATAAACTATTTGTTTGTTTGTTTGTTTGCAATAGTAAGTAATGTCTATATAATGTTTTTTTTTAATACAACCTTGATAGATCACGGATTGTCACTCTTGGTCTTGTAGTTCGTGTTTTTAATGCTCAATTGCTATATAAAGGCATAGATCAATGGAGAGGTTATATATATAGGCTACTGCCTGCTATCCAATCCATTTCATTTATTTATGAATAAAATATGTTTAAAATAAAAATGATAGATCTTTTTCGTTTTAAAAATATTATCATGTCAAACAAAATGTTAAGTATCTCCACGGGGAAATACATTTAATAATCAGATTTCCAAAAAAAAAAAAAGAGCGATTCCCGAATGATTTAAACTTATTTTATTGTTCATAATAACAAAAAATGGATCAGACACAAGTTTTACAACTTAGAAATGTCTTCTCCGCTAGTTACATCAATTTACATATAATCAGAACAGCATTCCCGAATTTGTGCGAAAGAAAGAAAGAGCAAAATTTCCGTGTCTTGAAATGGGTCCTACCATCCCTAATGAATATGTTGCGTTGTAATATTATTCTAAATCTAAGCAAAATAAAACTAAAACAATTTTCAAAAAGTGTCATTTCTTTTATTATAATTGTATTCAGCTCAAATCTACTTTTGCTAACAAATGTATTAGATATTTCTTTTTCCATTTTATTTTCCTCCATGAAATAAACCTTATCTCAATATTTCAATCGTAATTTTTAATATAAAAACTGTAGCTATTCCTCATACATAAGCGTGGTGTGATACTTTCTAAAGCATTGACCTATATGTAGTTCTACACCACAATCAGCACACCAAGTTCTGACCCTTGAACCAGAAAACCTGCTTTTCTTTCCAGTACATACGGAACACCTTAGACTTCTCTTTTCTGGAATATATTCTATGAAATGTCTTGCAGTGAGTCTTACTGTACGTAGCAATAATCTACGACCCGGTTGTGCATGTTCCTCTCTAAATTCAGCAAGTAGCCCCTTGACTATTTCTTGCTGGAATTTGAAATGGTCCATCTTCTTTTGAATTACGAATGTGTTTTTGTAACAAATGTAAGCATTCACTGAAATGAAATTAATATGAAGTTACCAAAATTTCCCGTTACCGTACTTCACTTTATGGTAACATATACGCTTACGTCAACGCTTTTGTAACTCTTTAAAACCACAAAATATTACCTTGGAATTGTATTAAGACATTTTTTCTATGTAATTTATCTTATCTAAGCAATATATTTTACATTATTAAGAAAAAACTGCTGGAACGTGCTAATCTGGGTCACGGATCACTGTAATCGGGCGGCTGTATCGAAAAACAGATACGGTGTTGAAAAAACTGTTGATACTCATAAAATATTGATAAATGCAATACAATTTTATGTTTGACTTCAAGAAATATGATAGACAAAACCATGTGTGAAGTTTTATGACGAAATATCTCCGATTTCTATGTAAATTTACGAGTTGAAGTGGGGAAACACCCACAGGTAATTTTAGCGATGTAATTTTATCTTGGACAAGAATAATGAGCGTCTTGATTGGATGACCGATTTAAAACACACTGACTATGCATGGTAAAAAGATGCATGTAAAAGAAATCTATGTTATATTTATTCATGTGTTTGATTCTGGAATATTGTTGATCATTGATTTAAACAAGAAAAAAGGGAAAAAGGGGGGGGGGGGTGAATATTATTTGTGAATTTTACAGTTAAATAAATGTTATGTTTCGACAGTTTAAAGAGAAAAATAAAAATTTGTTGCGACTAAAGCTTAAATCAGCGTTAAAAATTGAACAAATATCAGTGGTTTTGTTAATGAGATTTATTTTAAATAGAAAATCTGAATTTATTATTTATTAATTTATTATTAATGATACAATTGTATATCCATTGGGATGGGGGGGGGGGGAGGGGGGGGGGGGGGGGGGCTATGATGAAAATTTGAAATAAAAACAGGCTCAAGCTAGCGACCAATTTCTAGCGACCACTAAGCTAGCGACCAATAAGGCGATATGTCTCAAATGGCGAGTTTACAAAAACACTTTAAATAAACACAGATTAAAAAATAATTTACTTGTAAACCGGTAAATAATTTTGACAGCGTTTTGTCAAACAATATAAAGTCATAAGATTCTGGTTGACATGAAGACATCTCATCAATCTAAAAATAGTGTAATTATAGAACATTAGAAAAATTTAACAGTAAGTTTTATGAACAAATAAATAAAATCTAAATCCCGCATGTGCATGTCACATTTATTTAATAAATAATATTATTATGTTTTATCTACATGTATTTATTTTTAAATTGTGTATTTAAAGGTGTCAAATCACAAGTTTAATTCACCAATGATTTTGGCAATATGTGAACTCGGTGAATATAACTCTTCGCAAAAAAGGAGTCTGCAAATAACCCCTGCCCCTTTTACAAGAATCACCACAACGGAAGTATTCACTTTTACATTCCTTTTATAAACAATTTGCTAGCTGATTGTTTATTGTTTTATCTACTTTACTTTCAAATGAAAAACTGAAATATATATACATTTTTTGTATATTTATAGATGTTCATTTTGTCAATAGCCTTTTTTTACAAAGAATATTTGATGACCTTCAAAGGCTTGAATAATAAATTTCATTTATTCTGTTATATATTATTGATGATTATAATGTAAATTAAAAATACCCTTGTCCATGAGGAAAACGAGGAGTATTCTGTTTGCCTTTATATATTTCGATCTAGTGTGTGTAGCCACTATTTGATTCAGCAAGAACCTATGCTTTAACTCCCCATCTGTGTGCCTTTTTATTGGCAATGTACTGGTTTAGAAAACGTCTGCCTTTAAATCCAATCATCCGCTCATCAATACAAACATTTTGAGATAGCCTGAGAAAAAAAATAATTGAATGTCAACTTTTAATTTGGATATGTAGGGTCGGAATCTTATTTCTATTATTATATTGAGAAATATTTCAAAACGGCATGTTTTGCCGAGACAGAGTGACTCCTTTGAAATGATAAAACTTTCGTGTAATCATTTGCGTGGCTTTGAACACGAGCTAATGGCACAAAGACTATTCCCTGTCAGAATTATAGACATTTACTGGAAAAAATACCAAAGACTCTACCTTGCAAATTTAGCTTGCGTTGAAGAGCGTATGTAAAATTAATTTGTTATGATTATTTTATTTTGTTTGGATATGCCATCAATCATCAGGGGCATAAATGTGGATTTCTGAATAAGGACCATTAAATTGTTTTCTACTTTCATCCAGCGAGAACTTTTCCTTTGGTGTATGAAGGATGGTAATAACCTGATTAAAAAATACATTTGTAGTGAGAGGAATGGCTCGGATTATTGTTATTACATGTAAATTGAATAAATGCTAAGGTTTTTTGAGATAATAAAGTGACAATTTCAGATTATTTAGAACATTGTCAATTACAGAGTTACATTACTGTAAAAAATGGGGTATGGAAATTAATACTAATAAGACTAAATCACTAGTATTTAATAGTACTGGAAGACTGTTCCCAGTTACTTTCATGATTGATAATCAGTTGATTGAAAAAGTTAAACAATACAGATATTTAGGGGTGATGTTTAATGCCTCTGGGAGCTTCTC
Organism: Bathymodiolus brooksi; assembly: GCA_963680875.1. Taxonomy (NCBI): domain Eukaryota; kingdom Metazoa; phylum Mollusca; class Bivalvia; order Mytilida; family Modiolidae; genus Bathymodiolus; species Bathymodiolus brooksi. The sequence continues at coordinate 66,324,787 of OY804575.1, forward strand.
AGATGCTAAAGAAGAACTATATAAAAGAGGCTTAAAAGCCTTATTTAAAATGTATAAATGTTTTGAAGGGCATAAGCCGAAATTAAAACCCTATTACATGTATTTGACCATACTGTTAAGCCTATTTTAACATATGGTAGTGAAATGTGGGGTACATTTGATCCCCATGAATTATTAGACAAGGGAGATAATTATTTTTCAAAATTATGTAATGACCTAAAAGCAGAAAAAGCTCATATGAAATTTTGTAAATTTTCACTTGGAGTTGGGAAAAGAAGCTCTAACCTGGCAGTGATTGGAGAACACGGAAGATATCCTTTATTTATTGAAATAATAATTTCTATGTTTTCTTATTTGACTCGTATATCTAATAGTAAAGACATTCTTTTGTCTGAGGCTCTCTCTGTATCAAAATTATTATATGATCAGAATAAGAAAAGTTGGTATAGTACTATCCTGTCCTTATCAAAATATTTAAAACTTGACTTAAGATTTGTTATGAACTCAAAAACAAATTTAAAACATTTTTTGTACACTAAACTTAAATCTAATTATAATAGACTGTGGTTCCTATCTTTACATGATGATAAAATTAATAAGGATTTTGGAAATAAATTAAGAACATATAGATTATTTAAGAATAACATAAGTCTAGAACCCTATTTATCTATGAAAAATGATGAACAAAGAATTTTACTCTCAAAATTACGAATAAGTAATCATAATTTAGAAATAGAAAGAGGAAGACACAGAGGGCTTCAGGCAAAAGAAAGAATTTGTAAATTATGTTTAAAGGAAGTTGAAGGTGAAATTCATTTCTTATTAAAATGTGAAGCACTTCAAAATATGAGAACACCATTTATTGATCTTATAAATAATAATAATTATAACTTTAAACATTTAGATATTAGAGAGCAATTTATATGGTTAATGTCCAATGAAGACAATTTCATCATAAATCAACTTTCTGATATGATACTAAAGTTACATTCATCTAGAAATGATATAATTCAAAATTAATAATAGTAATATTTTATGTTATACAATATTAATAATAATAATTATATATCTGTGTTAGATATACAACTGTGGATGATGCACTGTCTCTTAATCTATTACAGGGGTCACTATACTTGTCAAAATTATTGATTACAAAATTGTATATTTACATGTATTTGTATGTCTTGTATGTTAAATCCAATCAATATAATCATACCAATTAATGTAAATATTGTGATTTTCATGTAATTATACTGCCTATTATGGGCGTCTTTAATTGACAAATAAACATATTCTATTCTATTCTATTCTTTATGTTATATTTACAGAATAAGTGATAATTTGTATCTGATTTACAGTGAAGAGGCGTGTCAATATTCAAACAAGTCCGCAAGGACGAGTTTGAATATTGACACGCCCCTTCACTGTAAATCAGATACAAAATGTCACGTGTTCTGTAAATGATCTGTAGAATGATCCAATGGAATGTCTCCACATGTTAGAAGCCTTGTACATGGCACTGAAAGTTTGAGGTGACACAAAATTCAAACGAGTGTTAGGATTTCAAGATCGTGGATACACTTTATCATATAGATTTTCTAGTTATCTCGGAGAGAGGAAATGGATCCATTACAGTAGTACAAAAAATCGAATCTAAAAATACGGACAGTAATTTGAGGTTGGACAGGACAAAAATGGAAAATATGCACGCTTTACAGGGATGGCAACAAAGACATAAAGACATATGAAGGTGCCATTGGCATTGAACTACTAAAAGTCAGTAACAAAGACAGGTATGTTTTTTCCTCATTTGATCATATATTTTTTCATATTTTGTGCTGATGTTAAAAGGGAAATATTTTGTTTCTGGTCTCCTTTTTTAAATTATATTTCTTATTCATTTTACAATTTTACTTCTAGGGGGGTGGCTATATGAATAAAATTAAGAGTAGATGGGCGACACATGTAAGTTACCATTACCATAGGATAGTATGGATATGGAAACAAACTGCGTCAAATAAAGGAAAAGGAGATGACATAATAAAGAAATTCTATTGAAAATAAATATGTAAACGGAAAGTTAAATAGGGAACAATTCCATGTTACGAGCGCCTGTGATCTGGTATTACAAGCAGTTTTTATTATTTATTTTTCAGGAAATTGATGCATAGATGACTTACTTAGATGTATGTCTTGACGAGGAATAGTTCGTTTTAGAGAATACAAATTCCTCTGTCTAATCAGAATGTCGGCATTAATAAACTCAAGTAGTTTATGAAAGTCATAAACTATGTGGACTAAACGGGAACTTTACAAACCATAGCGATAAAAGAACGTTTGCAACACTCCACTATGCAGCCGATGTTGATAAACAGGAGATCATGAAAAGAACAGTCTTTAGATTTGAGCAGTTGATTCATTTTTCCTTCTTTTTTTTAAATTACAGGAATTTGTTAATTGTTCATTTTGTTTATTTCATTAAAATAATACATTTTTCGTATTTATTCCAGTTTGATGTTTCTGTCCAGGGGCTTGTGTACAATAACTAGTTATAGAAAGTGTTACAATGTTATTATTATATATATGTTTAATGACAATAAAGTTATTTGAAGTAATCATTACTACTATACTGAGAGGAGAAGGGCCTTTTTGGGAATCCGGGATCGACCATTTTTAAGTCCGAAATTTCGGGAACTAGCATTATTATCGTGGGGATTTCGAAATTAGGCATCAATATTTTACCGGGACTTCGGGATGATACATTCATTTTTAGGAAATTGGGATTGAGCAAATATAAATTCGGGATTTCGGAATCAGACCCCCCTCCTACTCCTAAAAATTAAAATGGCGTCATATTTGGTTGAAAATCAACTGGCCCGCTGTCTGCAATAAAAGTCGATAGTCTGGCCACAACAAATGAGTGGGGGTCAACAACAGTAAATCAAGGTCCTCTGAAGTTGGCATTATTTCCGTCGCCATCGCTGTCTTCTGTGCTACTTGAATAACTCAAGTTTATATCACTTTCGTCGTCAGAGGACATTTTTCATTGAAACAGCAAACCAACTTTGCCTTGCCTAACGTCAGCTTAGATGACCAACGGTCAAAATGACAGATTTTATGTTTTTTCTTAAACCAATACACAGTATATTGAAGCCCTTTCTTCAACTTATTAATAATCATTGTATTATCTAAACGACATATATGTCGCCTTGACACTCTACCCCCAAACGACACATATATATGTCGTATTGGCACTCTACTCTCGGACGACACATAAGTCGCCTTGGCATTAAGAGGGTTAACGCCACTTTCAACAATATTTCAATTCTATCGTGGCTGTCAGTTTTACTGATTGGTGGAGGAAACCGGAGGACCCGGAGAAAACCACCGACCTGTCGCAAGTCACTGACAAACTTTATCACATAATGTTGTACACCTCGCCCTGATCGAGACTCGAACTCGCAACATCAGTGGTGATATGCACCGATTGTGTGCACTGTTGTATTACAATTTTATTAATATCACTTGCATATATTGATATAATAAAGTTGCATTGAAGGGTTGTTTTTGAGACTTTGCTTGAATAATTTATGTTTAATACTTGTTTATATATATATATATATATATATATATTACACTTTACGTTTTTATTTTCCCTATTTGTCTTTGTTAGCGCAGCCGGTCATCATTTTTGTATATGGACCGGTAGTATATGGACCGGCCAGGTACCTGCATTATTTTAGATAAAAAGTATAATATAGCAAATAGTTCATGTCACTTCGGGTCATATGGCAGTATATGGACCGGTCCGTCACCAAAAAAATACTATATGGACCTCAGAAGCTTCGGTCCATATACTATTTTTTTGGTGACGGACCGGTCCATATACTGCAAAAAGCTTCGGTCCATATACTATTTTTTTGGTGACGGACCGGTCCATATACTGCAAAAAGCTTCGGTCCATATACTATTTTTTTGGTGACGGACCGGTCCATATACTGCCATATGACCCTCAGTGCCATGAACTATTTGCTATATAGATCTATATATTACACTTTACGTTTTTATTTTCCCTATTTGTCTTTGTTAGCGCAGCCGGTCACTATTTTCGTATATGGACCGGCCAGGTACCTGCATTATCTTAGATAAAAAGTATAATATAGCAAATAGTTCATGTCATTTCGGGTCATATGGCAGTATATGGACCAGTCCGTCACCAACAAAATATTATATGGACCTCACCAAACAAATCAGTATTATATGGACCTCTGAGAAGCTTCGGTCCATATAATATTGTTTTGGTGACGGACCGGTCCATATACTGCCATATGACCCTCAGTGCCATGAACTATTTGCTATATATGTAAGACTCAGATCGACGTCCAGTCTCTAATCGACGTCCAATCTCAAATATATTGCCGTTTTTCACTTTCTCAAATAGACGTCCAGTGACGTCACTGACGTACATACTTCAAATGACGTCACACCCGTTAGGGAATGTTGTTGAAGCAATGATGGAGAAGGGACAAGACCAGATTCCAGATGAGGGGTTCTTGATGACAAAAAAGCCTATGTATTTTATAGTTACTGTAGATAAAATCCTATTGTGCTTAGGAGTACGTCTACTTAAATGGCAGACCCTAACCCTAACCCTAACCTTAATCCGGAGTACGTCTACTTAAATAAATAGCGGACCCTAACCCGAACCCTAACCCTAACCGAAAAACTGTCGTTACAATTATTTTGTATTGCAAACTTTGATCGTGTAAACGGGCCTATAGATATGAGAGTTTGGAAAGGACGCCGATTTGAGAATATCCTAAAATTGGACCGTGATTCAAGTTGAGATAATGACGCCAGTGGACGGCGCCGACTTGAGGAGTGGACGTCGATCTGAGTCTATCATATATATACATGTGTACATGTTTATTGATTGAGAAATATAAATGAAGCATGTAATATTTAAGAATATTATATTTTCAGATTAAATTTCTGGCTGGGCAATTATTTTTTTTGGTGTTCAACCAGGGAATTATAATTCCTGGTTTTCCCTGGTTAGGGAATTATAATTCCCTGGTTCAACAGTTGATTGAGCATTAAGTTTATTCTATAAATTCAATTGCTGGGCAAATAGATTTTGAAGAAGGTAATAAAAAAATGCACCGGCCTAGCAATCTGATACATTATTGAACGTCCATTGGCCTTATAGTTATGATCAGTTATAGGACACCGGTCAACTTTTAGCTATTTTATAATTATTTTTGTTTATTCTATTAACATTATCAATTAGATAAATACTCTCAGCTTCAATAATCAGTTTCAATATTTCAGATACTGTACTTGTAGCTGCAGCCGATCTCAAGTTATGAGTTAAAACAGATTGGTTCCCACCTTTCCAAATCGGTCATACTGAAAAGCGCCCGGGACAGCCCGGGAATTGGAAATAGCACCCGATTATATAATTGTTTTACTGAATAAAGTGTTATTTTAAAATTATGTTGTTAATTTTATATATTGTACAAGCCATTTTGCAACCAAACATTGCCGCCCAGGACTCCAACACAACTTGAACAAATATTACTCGTGTTTTGTTTTTATTTAAAATATATATCATACAGTAATATATTTTTAGATATTTTTCTTATGTTTAAATAAATCAGTTATTTCAAAATTATGTTCTTAATTTGATTTATCGTACAAGCCATCCGGTCAAACATTTCCGCCCGGGACTCTTAACACAAATTAAAAAAAATATTACATTTGTTTTAAATATTTGAAATATATATCAAAATATATTACGGATTTAGTTTGTTACACATATTTTCATTGGTTCTTCAGCCCTATGTTCCACGGCTGTACCATAACAAATAAACAAAACGTTGAGCCTTGAAAACTTTCGACGTCATGGGGCCACACCAAGGATTTATTTACATGTAGTTAACATTTATATTATTGAAACTGTTTCGCAAACCCGTTGTTTTGTTATGTGATATATTAATGTTATATTTATAAAGTTTATAAAATTTACTACATATGAAACTGTATTGATTTAGAAATTTAGTACAGTATTTTCCTTCATGAGACACCCTATACATGAAATATGACGTGACACATATTTTGACGTCATTGAAGAATGAAGTCAAAGGTACGGACATCTAGAGATACGAAAAATGAAAATAAAAGAGGCAAATTTATTTAATACAGTTGGATGTTGTATTTAAAAAACAATAGGTTAAATCCGTAATATATTTGTTATTCAGCTCAGGGAATATAGATCATAAGCCGGGAATAAAGGTAATAACAAAATTACCGAACTCCGAACAATCTTACAAAGGGAAAGTCAAAACTCATAATTATATAAACAGACAAAATCAGTCAACAACCGGAAAACTGTGAAAACCGTAATGACCCTGACTTGGTACAGGCATTTCTAAAGAAATGGTGGGTTGAATCAGATTTTAAGGCGCCAAACCTCCCGCTCTCATTACGGCTCAAAGGTTCCGGCTGTCACTGTAACAGTATCTAAATACAGGAACAAAATAGGTAAAATAGTTGTCAAAGCAGTACCATATTCGGTGACGTAAATGTCACATTATATACCCTGTCTGATAGCTGAATAACATATAATATTTCTTGTTATTTTTCTTATCATTTTTATATAGCAGTTATTGTATATATTTCTGTTTGTTTCACGCTCATTGACGATTGTATACTAGCATATACAGATTTCATTCAAAACTAAAAACAACAAAGAAAAAGACAATAAAATATAGCAAGTTATATATAATAGAATTGAAATAAACCTAATATTTACACCAAACTAGGGAATACTCCCGGGCGCTTTTTAGTACATAACTTGAACATTTACACTCACGGTAAGACTTGACTTAACATCATATTCCATTATAATTTCGACAAAAATTCGATTTAAACAATATTCCAATACGCCGGGCGTTATTTCCAGTCCCCGGGCGGTCTCGGGCTGTACCGGGCGCTTTTTAGTATCACCCTTCCAAATCAATCTGCAGAAGGAATTTCCCTCTATTTTTAACAAAATGTCTGTTGCTAACGATAACATCTTGAAAACATCCGCGTTTTTGAATGCAAAATGTAGTACCTAAATTAGACTCTGTTTTTCTAAAGTTCTCTTTTTAATTGACATAGACAACAGGATTGTTTTAATTTGATAATTTTTAAGGACTTCTTTCATTATGATCCCTCTTCGTAAAGCAATGGTTATTTTTATTTGCGATTAAGAGCGGAAGTACTGCGTAGATATATCATTGTCAAAAACATGATTCCGACTGAAGAAAATGCAACACGAATATATTGCTGAGCCTTAATATTGACAATAGTGGCTACATATGTAATTTTTGTCAAGTGTCAGTAAGAAAAAAAACAATCAAAATGACGGCAACTAAGGTTAATCTTTCTCAAATGGTTGATCTAGCCGTAGGAACGCCAGAAGTAGGTGCAGTAAATTTTAATGTTTTACACACCCTGTTACATGCCATGCTGAGACGGTTAAACATTGTAGATTTTCAAGCGGATTTAAATGATTTCGATAGGGATTTTTTATTAGCTTCAAAAGCTAGAGAATTACCAGTTTTAAGTGATGTTGACAGTGGTCGGATTGATAATGCAGAAGATGCTATCACTATCAGCGAGAGATCATCTTCAATGCCTACACTAAGTACTGGAAGAACACCCTATCATCTCCTCGAAGGAAAAGTTACAAAAATGCAAGAGCAACTAGAAAACATTACATCATTTCCTTCTAACAAACATCTTTTTGAAAAGACAAGAACTCAATACGAGGAAAAACCAATATGTGAAATGTGGTTAAACATGAAACTCAAGAGTCAAGTGGAAACCAATGAAAAGGGAATTGCTAAGGTATGGTTCATACTTGATTCATTCCCACACATTTATACTATAGATTGATTGGGTTGAGTCTTATTTGTTGTGTAACGGGAACATGCCTCTACCTAAGGTTATAGGAACTGTAGTACATGTAGGTTCATGAGTCATGACCATCCTCTGCTATAGATCTGTGTTGGTGAAGATCTCCTTTGGCTAAGTTGGTAGAGAGATAGCTTACAATGCTACATGTCCTGGGATTGAATCCCATCTGGGATATTGCATTTTTCAGAGATAAATATATGCTCTACTGTTACATTGGCGCCCAACTAAATAACCAACGATGGTTCGAACAAGATAACTGGTCGGGTTGAGTGTTTGTATTTGAGATATCGTCATCAAGATATGATGACTCTTGAGTGTAACGGGAACAACCCTCTACTTAATATTGTATAACAGCAAACTTAACTCTAAACAACAAAATAGAACACAATGTCTTTGATTAACACCAAGCTTAACTCTGTAAACAATGAGTTAGGGTTATGGTGTTTAGCGTCACTTTCATCAATATTTCAGTTATATCATGACAGTCAGTTTTATTGTTGTAAGTTTGAACCCCGTAAGGCGTTCATGGCGAGGTGTACTCGATACAACATTATGATTTTATGTGATAAAGTTTGTCAGTGACTTGCAGCAGGTCAGTGATTTTTCATCCAGGCGTTAAACACCCTAACCCTCAGCAGTAATAAATGCCATTTTTATATAACTGCAAATTTTTCCTGGAAATGCTTAATACAAATGGCTTTAAGTTACTAGTAAAAACATAGGCAGGTGACATAATTATGTCTTCCATAGAAGACTTGTATACATGTATCTAAATATTGACATCGAACACTTGTTTGTATATCATGTATTTAATGACTGATATACATTGCTCAATATTGTGGAAACAAATTTCCAGAATCTTTGTAAAATTTTTATTTTGCATTAATTTTTTCCAGTGTATGTCAATGATAGAAGATATGACCAAAGAAAACCATGGAATTATAGATGAACAAAAAAAGCAAATGGATCAGATCAAAGGAGTAAGTACAAATGTACCAACCGATTAATAAGTTTGAGATATAGTTTTATACCAGCAAATATCTTATGGATAATGTTAAAGGTGTAAATAATATTATGGTTCTCAAATTATAATATTTCTTCGTCATATAGCCTTTTAATATTGATAGTTTAGCCTTAGGCTTAGCTTAATAGAAGATTTTAATCTTGTAGAAACATAAAATGCTGGACCATTCATAGTCTGTTGTCACATTTTCATACAGGATCATGTGAACCTTTAGTTACGACACATTTCAGTTTCATAACAAATTTATATAATAATGATAAGAAGAGTTTGAAGATACCAAAGGGGTAGTCAGAATCTGTAAATCAAAGAAGAACAGACAACATAAAGAAAAAGGACAAAAGGACCAACAACGATCTACAAAACATACACATAAATCTAAAGATCAAGTAACATGAACCCCACTGAAAACTAAGGGGGAACTCAGGTGCTCTGGAAGGATAAGCAGTTCCTGCTCCACTAGTGCCACCCATTGTGTTAATCTAGTTACAGACCTGATGACAAGTCATGAATGAAGAAAGGACCAGGAAGCGTTTACGACAAGTGGAACATATTTGTGGTCATTTGTGACACAGATATTCCATAACGGTCGACCAAGTCATGGTGGCAACCGTAAAACATTTCGAAGTGATGACTTATGGGTTAATTATTCCATCCCTGTTAAATGAGAGTAAACTTTGGACAGACTATTAAAATTACAATAATATTTCAAGATACAATCAGGACCCGGATGGCTCAATGAGTTAGGTAGTTGGATTACCTGATAACTCATATAAGCCTATCACCAATACATCGTGGGTTCGTGCCCGGCTTTGTAAATTACAAAAATGGGTGCACTCGACTCGCAGACGCAAGTTATAAAGTTTACCAGTTGCTTGGTCATGGTTGGTGGTTCTCTCTGTGTATTCCGGCTTCTTCCACCACCAAAACTGGTCGCCATGATATAGCTGAAATATTGCTGAAAGTGGCATTAAACAAAATAAATCAAATTAAATCAAGATACAATCTACTCTTTCTTTCATATATATTTATTTAATGATATTTCTTTTTTAATTTTCAGTTTATTATTGATGATCTAATGAAGAGGTTAAATGCAATGGAAAAAAGCCTGGTAAGATTCTGTTTTAGTGTGTATTCTTATATATATATATATATATATATATGTACGATATATCTTTTTGTAGGAAAAAAAGGTAAGATTACCAGATGGGAATGGCGGGGGATAAGAAAAACAAACTTTGTACATGCTAGCTAGTTGAAAGAATACATCATTTATATTAGTTAAGTCTCCCAAACAACATTTGGAAACTTATTGTTTTTGCTCCGTTTCTTCTTATTATTATTATTAATATTATCCTTCTCCTCCTCTCTTTCTTTCTTTCTTTCTTTCCGTGGACCATGAACTTGTCCACGGCAGATCTCAGGAACTATTGGACAGAATTTCATGAAACTTGGTGGAGTTATAGATATATGTTTCTAGTTGGTCCTAAAGTTTTCAGCTTTGTGGTAAAGGGGGTCAAAGTCATATTTTGAGGGGTTCAAAGGGTTCAAAAATTCAACATTGTCCGATATTATCAAAATTTGATATGTGGGTAGATAATGATGTCCCGACATTGAAAAAGTTCTACCGGTCACCATTTTCAAAATGGTCGCCACAATACCGCAAAAATTCAACATTGTCCGATATCATCAAAATTTGATATGTGGGTAGATAATGATGTCCCGAATTGATTCCTGACATTGAAAAATTTCTACCGGTCGCCATTTTCAAAATGTCCGCCACAATACCGCAAAAATTCAACATTGTTCGATTTCAAAGGTAGCTTTTGATTTATTTTTTAAACCTGTTGTCAGTGGCCAGTTTGGGAGACTCCATAATCGTTAGATTATAATCATATCTTGTTTTTATTGTTATTAGTTAAAACTTATATAGCGAAGTTTAAGTTCCAATTTCAAAGGTTCTAACATGATTTATTGTATGAAGAAATATTGAAATTAATCTCAATGCTTGTAAAACACAATTTATCATTTCTGGGACAGAACTCTTTATTTCATGGAGAAGTATTATTTTGTGGGGTTTTCATTCCCTTTGAAATGCAAACATACATTTTGGTTTGGTTGTTTTAGAATGAAATGAATGATAAGTTCAACACTTTGCTATCTCCTGATGATTTTGCAAAGTTTGTGACTGGGACAGAATTAGAAGATAAAGACTTGGAAAGCAAGTTGCCATTTCCTCATGATTTTTCACAATTCGTTACTTGGGAAAGATTAGAAAATGCTATACAAGGTATCGAACAAGACTGGGAAAACTTGCAGCAAACAACAGAGAGAGTTGTGGTCAAAATGTCAAGTCAGACAGATGATGGGTCAGATCCAGTAGTAAGTCATATTTTATATCAGTAATTATTTACTTTCTTATCTGATTGCCATTCTCTGTCGTAGAAAGTTAGAATCAACATAATTTTTATTCAAATATCTGGAATATGAACGAAGGATGTTATGTATGGAAACAGTAAATTGTTCTCCTTTCATCATGATATATTGTGTATTGATATTTGTTTACATTTAGAATCATGGGTATTATTGTTTGTAAATAAAGGGAAAGGACTGGTAAATACAGTGGAACCTGTCTAATCCGACACACCAAGGGACCAGGGAAATGTGTCGGATTGCACAGGATGTCGGAAAACTCAGGTTCTCTTTTTAGTTAACAGAAATTTGCAAAAATTTAACAAGAGAAGAAATTGTGTTTGATTATGTAGGATGGTTTAAATAATTGGAACTACAATGTAGATGAAAATACATTTAATATATAATTTATACAAAATTAATATATTTAGAACAATTTCATAATCTGATCAGATAATTGTTGGTTGTAGCCATGTCCTTTACAAAGCAAGTGAAAACAGTTATCTGTAAAATTTTAATTATTATATTCTTGGTAAACTTACTTTAACCCTTAATAATGAGTCTTTAATCACCTGCCAATCAATAAATTCAAATAATAATTTATTTGTGTACACAAGCCTAGAACAATTTCATAATATATCAGATAATGGTTGTAGACATGTCCTTTACAAAGAAAGTGAAAACAGGTAACTGTAAAATTTTAATTATTACATATATATTCTTTGTAGACCTACTTTTAACCCTTACTAATCAGCCTCTAATTGCCTGCCAATCAATTAGTTAAAATCACAATTTATCTGTTAGCTGATCCTGTCAATTTGTTAATGGTTTATATTTAATGATACACATGGAAGGATGGTAATTTATTAATGAGCAGATCAAAGGGTCGGATAAGACAGGATTAATTAAGTGTAATTAATAACATTGGGACCGTAAAACAGTGTCGGATGTCGGAAGTGACAGGTGTCGGAATACTCAAGGTTTTTTAACAAAGAATGTGAAAGAAATATTTTGGGACCTGAATTTCTTGTCGGAAGTCACAGGATGTCGGAAAAATCAGGTGTCGGAACGCACAGGTTCCACTGTAGTTCCATATTTTTCGATTCATAAGTATTGGTTGATTCAAATAGCACTGTGGTAAGTCGTTACAGACACTTTCAGGAGAAACGGCACATTTATGATACCAGTAACGGACAATTCCGGATATTTTCTGGTAAGAGTGAAGTATGTTGCTATGAAAATGAAGTTTTTCTCTGGTTTTCCAAAACACTTTTTAAGCAAAACCTATTTCACGGAATACTGAATTGATTATAGTTTCGATTTGTTGTCGTTATTTTTAATTTCTTTCAAACAAACAAGTGTTGTTTACGTTTTTGTCGTGTCAAAATCCACCACACGTGTTATGTGGTTGGTAAATTTAGATGATTCGTCTTTATTTCGAAATTTTTAACCTTTTTGGTAAATTGTACGTTTAGTTCTGATAATTTCCTTGATATAGTGATACACTTTTATAAGATTAGTTCATGGGTTTAGGAAGAAGTGAAAAATATAAGATTTTTAAAAGCAACAAAACTTTTATGATAATGGCACAGGATATTTTTAGATTTATAAAGACTGCCAATATTATACAATTAATTACTCCCTAAGAAGTCAATACCAGGATATGAGGACCTCGAGACTTGGCACTCAAGGTGACCTGAACAAGGCCGTTGTCCTTGGTCAGGTCAGGTCACCGAGAGTGACAAGTCGAGAGGTCCTCATATCCTGGTATTGACTTCATATGTAGTAATCAATTGTTTTATTATACCGAAATAAACTGGATAAGGCTGTTTCCTTGTCTTTTGTCATTGTCTTATAATTTTTACTCTTCTATTAGAGTACGGAAATAATTCTTGGTCGTCACCGGATATATAATCGTGTTTTAATCATGTCAAAACTTCTGGTGTAGTAATGAATGTCACCTGTGCATGAACAATTTCCTAAAATGATGGTATGTATGCTTCAGATTATAAATTGGATAATGTTCAAGTGTTTTATACACATCCAGGGGAGGGGGCATCATGATCGTGATGGTATGGTAGTGGGATCTACAACAATATATGATAAAGTTTGTCAGTTACTTAGCTTAGTGGCTATGTCTATTGTATATACATTTGCAACCATCAACTGTATATAACCAGTGACTTACGGGTTGTCCACGTGTTTAATACATGTCTTGAGTAACAAATAGAATCACCGAGATATCACATCGAAAGTTCTTGGATTAATTATGATTTATTTAGATTTGCATTTTCTTAAGTGCTACAATTCCTGTTATCGGATGAGCATAAAAATGTTCCTTTTTTAATATTTAATTTGAACTCGCATGAATGAAAACTTTGATGAAAGACAATTCAAAAATCTTGGACTTACCTTTTTGGGATCTCGTAGTGGACTGGTGTTTTGTAGCAACCTTGAACTGGACACTTGAACTCACAACCTAAGGATGGAATATATTTAGTGGAATTAATATCCAGGTTTCCTAAACTTCCATGAGGTGAAATAAGCACAAGTTCCTCACCATTGCTGTAAATGATATGCGATCCCTCCTCTACATATTTCAATTGAGGGTAGTAAAATGGTAACACTCTACTGACTAAAGTGGCAGCTGCATTGATTTCTGACTTGGTGCCATGGTCCATTCGTCTCTGAATTTCTTCTGAGATATTTTCATCGACTTTGATGTTTCTCACGACCTTGTCATAATGCTTCTGGAGATTTTTCAGAGTTTCTAAACCGATGGCTTCAGATATCTTACTTCTCTGTAATCTTAAAGTTACTTCTTCGTTCGAACCATTCATGAGATCTCTGCTTGGTGAAAGCCATGTTACCTTTATGTGTTTCCGGTAAGTCATCTGGATCTTTTAGGGATATCCAATTCTCCTGAGTAAATGAGTCCACTTTACAGCCATTGATAAACATTTGAGAACTGTTCTGTACATAAGCCCCAAGCTGAAGCAATGAATTGTTAATCGAGAGTAACCTCTTCACAATAACTTGAATCTGGTATACTTATTGCATAGACGAATCGAGAGTTGCGCCAATCTTCTCCTGCTTCCCTCTGAAATTTTTGTAAAGCCATCTTTTGCTTCTGGAATAAAAATCTTAAATCCTTGATTCGAGTGGAAATTAATTGAATAATTTGACTGAGTTTTTCAATTTTCTCATCGTCATTCGTAGCATCCCAGTTTTCCATTGTCATCTGTACAAGAGATATTTCATGTTCAATTCGTTATCGTTAAAATTGCAATGAATCAGTTTGCGATGTTTCATGTCCAAATAAATCTTGATCCCCGCTATTCTCATTAAGGCCAGGAGCTAGCTTTTTCCCATCGACACTCAGTATGTAACTGTTTTCTTTTGATTTCAGTTCCAAAGTACTGGTAATTATGCCCTGTGGTATCTCTTTTGGAAAGCCATAATCCATAGATGTGTAATTATTATACCCCCGCTCCCCGAAGGGTGAGGGGGGTATACTGTTTTCCGTCTGTCCGTCCTTCCGTCCGTCCAAGATATTTTTCGTCGCAATTTTCTCAGTAACTGTTGATGGCAGAAATCTGATATTTGGACACAAGCATCATATAGGTATACCATATTGTGGGTAGCGTTTTTGGACCCGTCAGATTCCTACTTCCTGTTTGCCGACTTAGTTGGTTTTTATATACATTGAATATATATGCACATTTTTCGTCACATTTTTTCAGCAACTATTGATGGCAGAAATCTGATATTTGGTCACAAGCTTCATATAGGTACCCCATATCGTGGGAAGCATTTTTGGACCCATCAGATTCCTACTTCCTGTTTGCCGACTTTGTTGATTTTTATACACATTGAACATATATGCTCATTTTTCATCGCATTTTTCTCGGCAACTATTGATGGCAGAGATCTGATATTTGGTCACAAGCTTCATATAGGTACCCCATATCGTGGGAAGCGTTTTTGGACCCATCAGATTCCTACTTCCTGTCTGCCGACTTTGTTGATTTTTTTATAATGGTCTGACTATTTGGTACTGCAAAATTAATGTTCGTTTCTTGTGGATCATAGTTTCCAATATGTGATGAGTCACGAAGGACTTGCCCCACCGATTTAGTCCCAGACATAAATCTTAGAGCCTTGCCATGGAACATGCGATAGAGGACCTTCCAGAATTTCATAGTTTCCTCCAAGTAAAACATTTAAGTTGTTGTTTGAAGTGAATACCACCTTGAAACCTCCACCAACAGAAGAAAACTAATGTTATTTAACAGAAATTTGTCCTCGTTAATTAGTCTCAGAAACGTATCAAATTCGGCAAGCATTCCTTCTTTTCGGAGTCGTGTTACAATATTTGGTATAATCTTGACCAGTTTCATCAACAACGTTTCACAATTATCGAACAGCTTCTTTTTACCAGCAACCACGGTTTTTTTCTTAGGCGCTTGCAGTAATGTCGGGCTAGATACAGGATTTTTTGCAGTCGATATTGGCGTCTTGACATCATTTGTAATACTTCTTTGAGTTGTGTAGTATTTCCCTATCTTTTTTGGTCGATTTAAACATAAATTTGATTTTCTTCTTTTCCTAAAAAAAAAAATCAAATTAATCGTTATCAAAAATTATCCTTTGCCAATTATATCATAAATGATTCCGATGCCGATAAAAACGTCAATCATAAAGTGGCCGTTGCTTATAATTTTTTTCGGGTGCTAGTATTTTGATAATCTAACAATGTGCAGTCCAAAAGGCAAGTGTGGATGTCAATATTTCATATTATTAACTTTAAAAAAAAAAATCATGAACACAGGGGTCCTGGATTATTATTTTTGCTTAAAGTCCGGTCCTGTGTTTTTATTTCAAATTTTCATCATAGCCGCCCTCCCCTCCCAAGGGATATAAAATTGTATCATTAATAATAAATTCAGATTTTCTATTTAAAATAAATCTCATTTACAAAACCACTGATATTTGTTCAATTTTTAACGCTGATTTAAGCTTTAGTCGCAACAAATTTTTATTTTTCTCTTTAAACTGTCGAAACATAACATTTATTTAACTATAAAATTCACAAATAAAATTCACCCCTTTTTCCCTTTTTTCTTGTTTAAATCAATGATCAACAATATTCCAGAATCAAACAAATGAATAAATATAACATAGATTTCATTTACATGCATCTTTTTACCATGCGGAATCAGTGTGTTTTAAATCGGTCATCCAATCAGGACGCTCATTATTCTTGTCCAAGATAAAAATACATTGCTAAAATTACTTGTGGGTGTTTCCCCACTTCAACTGGTAAATGTACATAGAAATCAGAGATATTTCATCATAAAACTTCACACACAGTTTTGTCTATCATATTTCTTGAAGACAAACATAAAATTGTATTGCATTTATCAATATTTTATGAGTATCAACAGTTTTTTCAACACCGTATCTGTTTATCGATACAGCCGCCCGATTACAGTGACCCGTGACCCACTTTAGCACGTTCTACCAGTTTTTTCTTAATAATATTGTTTAATGATGACTAGGAGCACCATTTGTTAAATTTCTAATATATATTTAGTACAATTAAAAGTACAATTTAAATTGCAACTCTAAGAGCTTTTCTGTCTAACAGATTTATAAAAGCAATAATTGCTTGTTTCTGAATCCTGTCCGTATTTACTATGTTTGATGTACTGTATATTCTGATTATTTTCTAAATAAATATTGTTTAAATTAAGAGCTTTTTAGTATATTTTAGGACAGAAGAAAAAAATATTTTCCAAGACTGTCATTTATAATGCGAAAAACAAAGTTGAATATTTGAAAAAAGTAATTCTAAACAAAATCTTTGATAATCCTTTCATTCCGTGAAAAATATTTAAATGAAGATAAACCTGTTCGTCTTGCTTAAATCTTCTATTTACCGATCGTCATTCATCTCTACGCCATGTTTTTATCTGAAAAGGTCCGTTGTTTTATCATAGATGTGCCGTTTCTCCCAAAAGTGTCTGTAACGACCATCGTGAATAGAAAAAGTTAGATGGGTCAGATCCAGTAGTAAGTTATTTATTATATCAGTAATGATTTACTTTTTTTTTATCTGATTGGCATTCTCTGTTGTAGAAAGTTAGAATCAGCATTATTTTAGTCAAATATCTGGAATATGAAATTAAATAAATGTTAAATGAAGTTTTGGTGATATATTATGATATAAAACAATGGCTATGTCTAAGGATGTTATGTTTGTTCATCTTAATATGGAAACAGTAAATTGTTCTCCTTTCATCATGATATATTGTGTATTGATATTTGTTTACATTTAGATTCATGGGTATTATTGTTTGTAAATAAAAGGAAAGGACGGGTAAATAGTTCCATATTTTTCGATTCATAAGTATTGGTTGATTCAAATAGAATACGGTGTTCAGGATTGTTGTAATGTGGTTATTTTAAACAGAGAAGTTGAAACAGATCAATACGTTATTATGGGAACTAAATATGATGTGCAAATAAAATGAGAGAAACAAAAAACAATATTAATTTTATTATGTTGACTATTTCATTTGAAAACCTGCAGCAACCAACAGAGAAAGATGTGATCAAAATGTCAAATCAGACGACAGATGATGGGTCAGATCCAGTAGTAAGTCATATTTTATATCAGTAATTATTTACTTTTTTATCTGATTGGCATTCTCTGTCTTAGAAAGTTAGAATTAGCATTATTTTAGTCAAATATCTGGAATATGAAATTAAATAAATGTTAAATGAAGTTTTGGTGATATTTAAGGTCAAATATTTATGATATAAAACAATGGCTATGTATTAAAGATGTTATGTATGGAAACAATAAATTGTTCTCCTTTCATCATGATATATTGTGTATTGATATTTGTTTACATTTAGATACATGGATATTATTGTTTGTAAATAAAAGGAAAGGACGGGTAAATAGTTCCATATTTTTCGATTCATAAGTATTGCTTGATTCAAATAGAATATGGTGTTCAGGATGTTGTAATGTGGTTATTTTAAACAGAGAAGTTGAAACAGATCAATACGTTATTATGGGAACTAAATATGATATGCAAATAAAACGAGAGAAACAAAAAACAAGATTAATTTTATTATGTTGACTATTTCATTTGAAAACCTGCAGCAACCAACAGAGAGAGTTGTGGTCAAACTGTCAAGTCAGACGACAGATGATGGGTCAGATCCAGTAGTAAGTCATATTTTATATCAGTAATTATTTACTTTTTTATCTGATTGGCATTCTCTGTCTAGAAAGTTAGGATCAGCATCAGTTTTATTCAAATATCTGGAATATGAAATTAAATAAATGTTAAAGGGAAACTTCGCAAAAAAAATAATTTTTTATATGTTTTTCCTGATGTATAAATATGGATGTTTATATGTATATTAGCGTTTTATTATGTTGGATAAGGGAATGAAATCGATTTTAAAATTCTGTCAACGATACATGGAAGTCACCATTTTGATAGCATCTCAATACCAAGTATCACGTGACGTCTAAATACCACCACGCCCCAAAACAAGCGTGACAAACCAGGGTCCTCATTCAGTGTCGATATGGCTTGTCAGGCGTACGGTTGTTTAACTTGATGGTAATTCTTTTTATTTTTCTTATTATTCTAAATATATGAATTTATTACACAATCACATTTTGCAGATTTACGTTTTGCTTCTATAGATTATGGCAAAACAAATGAATCTTTAATGAGACACATTAAGATTTTTTTCTAAAATTGAAGAACCATGAAATCAAGTTAAAAAAAGAATGGACATTGGAACAATGCCCTGAATTCGTTAAAAAAAATCCAAAAAGGCCTATACTACGGGGCACAATTGTTTCAATGACATTATTCAGTAAGATCACACTTTGTAATCGATCGTGCATGCACTACAATAAAGATACACATAAGCTAAAAGCACAGAAAGTTACAGGGTAGGAAGCCATGCAATTGAGAGGATTATGTAAACATATAATTTGTAATAGATTTCATTTGACAATTACAGACGATGAGTATTATAAATACTTTTAAAGTTTATTATGCAAAAACAAAGTGTAACATATTTTGTTTATTTTAATCGTGTCTTTCGAACTGACGGACCCTTCTGATTAATCTCAGAATAGTCATAAAAAATTTGTTCATCACAATTATTGATATTTCACCGCGAATATTTAGTTTGATGTATTGTTGTTGTGTATCAATCATAATTGTTATTTGTATATGCCCTCCTGGGGCCCTGATTTGGTTAATAAACTTATTTTAATTTCTATTTCTATAAGGAAAAATTGCATACGAATGGTTTTTTGTCTATTTTGCAAGAAGAATTTCTACCCTGCCCTGTTCACCCTGCTTTATTTCATAATTTTGGTTGTTGCTACATCATTCTGATGGGGCACAAAAAAATCAAGATAAAAATGAACAATTCAATATAGCTTACGATCAATGGTAATCTTAAGATTTTTTTGTGAAAATAGCCCATGAATCATTGCTGCATTAGGTGCGGATCCAGTAGTTTTGAAAACGGGGTGCCAGGCTCTTGTTTGCCAATTTTTACCCAATTTATACATGAATTTTACTAAATTGTCGAACACCCTCTTGATCCGGCAGTGTGCATTAATATGCACCCATTCCTAATGTATACTTCAACGTGATCAGGGTCGTGTATTTTGATCACCTATTAGAACCTTTAAAATGTGTATTGCATCTGCTATTCTAGTCACGGGTAGCGTAATTTGTTTTCATTTTATTTTCTGTTCTTATTATGTTTTTGTCTATTTGACTTGTGTACATTGTTTGTATATATTCCTTGTACATGCCTTCAACCCTTAGGGGTAAAATTGAGCATTAATAAAGTTAGTTAGTTAACGGGTCACAAAATGTGCATTGCGCTTCTGATTATTGCCAAATATTGTGACACATGTATTCAGGTATTCGGTCAGAGGTCTGTCGACCGGATGTAAAATGACACTTGTATATTCTGCCTGGCGATTTCCTGTGTGGACCTAAACTCATTACGCAATATTAGGTACCCTGCTGAGTGAACTGGTGTGAATGTACCTGTCGTTTTCAGAATGAAGATAAAAATAAGTAAATCCCGCATTTCACTTCTTACTTCAGGAATTATTTGCCTTAATTTATTGAAGAATAAAATATTTAAAATTAAAATATGGTCTCTCGCTTCTGAAAATACATGAAAAATATAATTTTCGCATAATATTTTACGTTTCGCTCATCAAAAATGACAAGCAAAAAAAGGAAATGAAATTAACATTTTTAAATCACTTGCTTGCTCTGGACAACGTTTTTAGCACAAAATCCGAAGAACAAGAAGTAAATCTGGTGTGGCATAATCTCTTTTTAATTTTTGACTGCCCTTCATCTGTTTATACCGCTCATGATCATGATCTCTTCCGAACTTTGTCTAAATGAATATCAGTGGATATCAAAATTATAGGTCAAGTTTGCTTACGGGGTTCCGAGCTGAAAAAATCATATATTTAGGTTTTGTGCCTTTTGGGGGTCACTGAGCAAAGAGTATTTTTGTAAACTACAATAAACCGAATATGCTTAAACATATTTGATTAAATAAATAAATAAATAATATATTGTATATAATTGAAATCTTCATATTAGTTACAGTTTAATTATGTCCATTTTATTTTAAACTAGTCCGAATCTAATGTATCACTTTCACATGCACACTCTTTAAAACCTTCATAATTTCCATCTGGTGACGGAAACTCTTCCCTTATAGTTTTGACAACGCAGGCTGGTAGGGTCACTCTGTATTTCTTGCCAAGTGGTTGACCTTTTCTGACCCAACAAACAAACTGACGATAAGCCATGAGTCTACTCTGTCGGTTAGTTAACACATCTGGAGCTCTTCCTCTGTGACGTTTGTACCTCAAAAAACTAATATAGCTTGTTTCAAGCACAACAGGGTTGAGACAAACTGTTCTAAAGTTGGTGTTATCGGTAATGCAGTCACTGGGTTCCAATTGACCATCAAACAATGAAAATTCATGGCAGCACAGGCATTCCGACGGCAAAAGTAGTGAAATGCATTTTGAGCATGAGCACCAATTTGTGTCGTTCTGACGTGGGTTGTTCTCTATTTTCCGACGTTGGGCACTCGCTGCCTCTTCCATTTATCTGAGTTCTTCTTCCATATATTCTGGTTCAAGTTGGTAACCAAACTCTCCATAGTCGTCGAAATCTACATCACTTGAGGCGCTAGAGTCACTTTCCGTACCTGAGCTCGACATATTTAAGCTATAACTAAAACGTTAATTTCGGTGCTTTATATAGAAATGTTCCCAAACAAACAACATGCGTTGAACAAAAGAAAAGTAAAGAAATATTGATTGAGTAAAATCATAATCATTTGATTAAATTAAATTAATTAAAACATCATTTATGAACACCGACTGTTAAAATAATGATTGAGTAAAATCATAATCCTTTGATTAAAATTAAATTAATTAAAGCATCTTTTATGAACACCGACTGTTAAAATAATGATTGAGTAAAATCTTAATCCTTTGATTAAAATTAAATTAATTAAAACATCTTTTATGAACACCGACTGTTAAAATAATGATTGAGTAAAATCATAATCATTTTATTTAAAATTAAAATTAGAACATCTTTTATGAACATCGATCGTTAAATTATTATGATGAGACAGCTATATATAGTTAGCCTCTCATAATGAAAACTTATAATTTCAAGGATGGTGTATACTTTTTTATCATCTAAAACTTAAATTGTTCCTGTTATTTCAACATTATATTAATTCTAATGTTTTAAGAATATTTTATCTTTAATAGATAATAAACGATACCAACTCGTCTTGGAAAGCAAATAGTGTGTATTCAAATTCCCATTTGATTAATCCGGTCACCTTGAATTTTACACCTGTATAATTTTACCCTCCGGCTAGAAAACACCCAAGCGGACATCTACATGCGGAGATCAAAATAACAGTAAACAGCACGCCGAATAATGATTATAAAAAAGGGATTAAAACAGAATCTAGAAATCAATACACAAGTTACGCGTTGTCAAAATTATCCATTATATTTTTCAGCACATTAGCAGTAAAACAAAATGAACATTATTGTAAAAGGGATCCGATATATAGTGAATATAGGTGACTGTTGTAAAACACTCTTTCCGTTGTAAATATAAAGGAAATGAAACATTTAGTTCATTTAAAATAGTTGGTTTGTCAAAAAGGTACGTAGTTGTTCACTTCAGTATTTAATTTTCCAACGGTTATTAGATTTAAATTACAGTCCTCTGAGCGCTTTAAATGAAGCGAATTTAACATCAGCGACCCAGACTTTAAATTTCAATCCCACAATGCATTACTAGGTTAAAACGTCACAGCCTGGTTGAAAAATTAGAAATTAAAATTACAAATTTGCGATTTGCTTCGTTATTTGTGGAAATATGTCGATAAAACTTTGTGAATATGTATTTTATATCACCAAGAACATATTTAGCTAACATGTAAAAAATCGCGAAGTTTCCCTTTAAATGAAGTTTTGGTGATATATAAGGTCAAATATTTATGATATAAAACAATGGCTATGTCTAAGGATGTTATGTTTGTTCATCTTAATATGGAAACAGTAAATTGTTTTCCTTTCATCAAGATATATTGTGTATTGATATTTGTTTACGTTTAGATTCATGGGTATTATTGTTTGTAAATAAAAGGAAAGGATGGGTAAATAGTTACATATTTTTCAATTCTTAAGTATTGGTTGATTCAAATAGAATATGGTGTTCAGGATTGTTGTAATGTGGTTATTTTAAACAGAGAAGTTGAAACAGATCAATACGTTATTATGGGAACTAAATATGATGTGCAAATAAAATGAGAGAAACAAAAAACAATATTAATTTTATTATGTTGACTATTTCATTTGAAAACCTGCAGCAACCAACAGAGAAAGATGTGATCAAAATGTCAAGTCAGACGACAGATGATGGGTCAGATCCAGTAGTAAGTCATATTTTATATCAGTAATTATTTACTTTTTTATCTGATTGGCATTCTCTGTCATAGAAAGTTAGGATCAGCATCAGTTTTAATCAAATATCTGGAATATGAAATTAAATAAATGTTAAAGGGAAACTTCTCAAAAAAAAATTTTTTTTATATGTTTTTCCTGATGTATAAATATGGATGTTTATATGTATATTAGCGTTTTATTATGTTGGATAAGGGAATGAAATCGATTTTAAAATTCTGTCAGCGATACATGGAAGTCACCATTTTGATAGCATCTCAATACCAAGTATCACGTGACGTCTAAATACCACCACGCCCCAAAACAAGCGTGACAAACCAGGGTCCTCATTCAGTGTCGATATGGCTTGTCAGGCGTACGGTTGTTTAACTTGATGGTAATTCTTTTTATTTTTCTTATTATTCTAAATATATGAATTTATTACACAATCACTTTTTGCAGATTTACGTTTTGCTTCTATAGATTATGGCAAAACAAATGAATCTTTAATGAGACACATTAAGATTTTTTTCTAAAATTGAAGAACCATGAAATCAAGTTTAAAAAAAGAATGGACATTGGAACAATGCCCTGAATTCGTTAAAAAAAATCCAAAAAGGCCTATACTACGGGGCACAATTGTTTCAATGACATTATTCAGTAAGATCACACTTTGTAATCGATCGTGCATGCACTACAATAAAGATACACATAAGCTAAAAGCACAGAAAGTTACAGGGTAGGAAGCCATGCAATTGAGAGGATTATGTAAACATATAATTTGTAATAGATTTCATTTGACAATTACAGACGATGAGTATTATAAATACTTTTAAAGTTTATTATGCAAAAACAAAGTGTAACATATTTTGTTTATTTTAATCGTGTCTTTCGAACTGACGGACCCTTCTGATTAATCTCAGAATAGTCATAAAAAATTTGTTCATCACAATTATTGATATTTCACCGCGAATATTTAGTTTGATGTATTGTTGTTGTGTATCAATCATAATTGTTATTTGTATATGCCCTCCTGGGGCCCTGATTTGGTTAATAAACTTATTTTAATTTCTATTTCTATAAGGAAAAATTGCATACGAATGGTTTTTTGTCTATTTTGCAAGAAGAATTTCTACCCTGCCCTGTTCACCCTGCTTTATTTCATAATTTTGGTTGTTGCTACATCATTCTGATGGGGCACAAAAAAATCAAGATAAAAATGAACAATTCAATATAGCTTACGATCAATGGTAATCTTAAGATTTTTTTGTGAAAATAGCCCATGAATCATTGCTGCATTAGGTGCGGATCCAGTAGTTTTGAAAACGGGGTGCCAGGCTCTTGTTTGCCAATTTTTACCCAATTTATACATGAATTTTACTAAATTGTCGAACACCCTCTTGATCCGGCAGTGTGCATTAATATGCACCCATTCCTAATGTATACTTCAACGTGATCAGGGTCGTGTATTTTGATCACCTATTAGAACCTTTAAAATGTGTATTGCATCTGCTATTCTAGTCACGGGTAGCGTAATTTGTTTTCATTTTATTTTCTGTTCTTATTATGTTTTTGTCTATTTGACTTGTGTACATTGTTTGTATATATTCCTTGTACATGCCTTCAACCCTTAGGGGTAAAATTGAGCATTAATAAAGTTAGTTAGTTAACGGGTCACAAAATGTGCATTGCGCTTCTGATTATTGCCAAATATTGTGACACATGTATTCAGGTATTCGGTCAGAGGCCTGTCGACCGGATGTAAAATGTCACTTGTATATTCTGCCTGGCGATTTCCTGTGTGGACCTAAACTCATTACGCAATATTAGGTACCCTGCTGAGTGAACTGGTGTGAATGTACCTGTCGTTTTCAGAATGAAGATAAAAATAAGTAAATCCCGCATTTCACTTCTTACTTCAGGAATTATTTGCCTTAATTTATTGAAGAATAAAATATTTAAAATTAAAATATGGTCTCTCGCTTCTGAAAATACATGAAAAATATAATTTTCGCATAATATTTTACGTTTCGCTCATCAAAAATGACAAGCAAAAAAAGGAAATGAAATTAACATTTTTAAATCACTTGCTTGCTCTGGACAACATTTTTAGCACAAAATCCGAAGAACAAGAAGTAAATCTGGTGTGGCATAATCTCTTTTTAATTTTTGACTGCCCTTCATCTGTTTATACCGCTCATGATCATGATCTCTTCCGAACTTTGTCTAAATGAATATCAGTGGATATCAAAATTATAGGTCAAGTTTGCTTACGGGGTTCCGAGCTGAAAAAATCATATATTTAGGTTTTGTGCCTTTTGGGGGTCACTGAGCAAAGAGTATTTTTGTAAACTACAATAAACCGAATATGCTTAAACATATTTGATTAAATAAATAAATAAATAATATATTGTATATAATTGAAATCTTCATATTAGTTACAGTTTAATTATGTCCATTTTATTTTAAACTAGTCCGAATCTAATGTATCACTTTCACATGCACACTCTTTAAAACCTTCATAATTTCCATCTGGTGACGGAAACTCTTCCCTTATAGTTTTGACAACGCAGGCTGGTAGGGTCACTCTGTATTTCTTGCCAAGTGGTTGACCTTTTCTGACCCAACAAACAAACTGACGATAAGCCATGAGTCTACTCTGTCGGTTAGTTAACACATCTGGAGCTCTTCCTCTGTGACGTTTGTACCTCAAAAAACTAATATAGCTTGTTTCAAGCACAACAGGGTTGAGACAAACTGTTCTAAAGTTGGTGTTATCGGTAATGCAGTCACTGGGTTCCAATTGACCATCAAACAATGAAAATTCATGGCAGCACAGGCATTCCGACGGCAAAAGTAGTGAAATGCATTTTGAGCATGAGCACCAATTTGTGTCGTTCTGACGTGGGTTGTTCTCTATTTTCCGACGTTGGGCACTCGCTGCCTCTTCCATTTATCTGAGTTCTTCTTCCATATATTCTGGTTCAAGTTGGTAACCAAACTCTCCATAGTCGTCGAAATCTACATCACTTGAGGCGCTAGAGTCACTTTCCGTACCTGAGCTCGACATATTTAAGCTATAACTAAAACGTTAATTTCGGTGCTTTATATAGAAATGTTCCCAAACAAACAACACGCGTTGAACAAAAGAAAAGTAAAGAAATATTGATTGAGTAAAATCATAATCATTTGATTAAATTAAATTAATTAAAACATCATTTATGAACACCGACTGTTAAAATAATGATTGAGTAAAATCATAATCCTTTGATTAAAATTAAATTAATTAAAGCATCTTTTATGAACACCGACTGTTAAAATAATGATTGAGTAAAATCTTAATCCTTTGATTAAAATTAAATTAATTAAAACATCTTTTATGAACACCGACTGTTAAAATAATGATTGAGTAAAATCATAATCATTTTATTTAAAATTAAAATTAGAACATCTTTTATGAACATCGATCGTTAAATTATTATGATGAGACAGCTATATATAGTTAGCCTCTCATAATGAAAACTTATAATTTCAAGGATGGTGTATACTTTTTTATCATCTAAAACTTAAATTGTTCCTGTTATTTCAACATTATATTAGTTCTAATGTTTTAAGAATATTTTATCTTTAATAGATAATAAACGATACCAACTCGTCTTGGAAAGCAAATAGTGTGTATTCAAATTCCCATTTGATTAATCCGGTCACCTTGAATTTTACACCTGTATAATTTTACCCTCCGGCTAGAAAACACCCAAGCGGACATCTACATGCGGAGATCAAAATAACAGTAAACAGCACGCCGAATAATGATTATAAAAAAGGGATTAAAACAGAATCTAGAAATCAATACACAAGTTACGCGTTGTCAAAATTATCCATTATATTTTTCAGCACATTAGCAGTAAAACAAAATGAACATAATTGTAAAAGGGATCCGATATATAGTGAATATAGGTGACTGTTGTAAAACACTCTTTCCGTTGTAAATATAAAGGAAATGAAACATTTAGTTCATTTAAAATAGTTGGTTTGTCAAAAAGGTACGTAGTTGTTCACTTCAGTATTTAATTTTCCAACGGTTATTAGATTTAAATTACAGTCCTCTGAGCGCTTTAAATGAAGCGAATTTAACATCAGCGACCCAGACTTTAAATTTCAATCCCACAATGCATTACTAGGTTAAAACGTCACAGCCTGGTTGAAAAATTAGAAATTAAAATTACAAATTTGCGATTTGCTTCGTTATTTGTGGAAATATGTCGATAAAACTTTGTGAATATGTATTTTATATCACCAAGAACATATTTAGCTAACATGTAAAAAATCGCGAAGTTTCCCTTTAAATGAAGTTTTGGTGATATATAAGGTCAAATATTTATGATATAAAACAATGGCTATGTCTAAGGATGTTATGTTTGTTCATCTTAATATGGAAACAGTAAATTGTTTTCCTTTCATCAAGATATATTGTGTATTGATATTTGTTTACGTTTAGATTCATGGGTATTATTGTTTGTAAATAAAAGGAAAGGATGGGTAAATAGTTACATATTTTTCAATTCTTAAGTATTGGTTGATTCAAATAGAATATGGTGTTCAGGATTGTTGTAATGTGGTTATTTTAAACAGAGAAGTTGAAACAGATCAATACGTTATTATGGGAACTAAATATGATGTGCAAATAAAATGAGAGAAACAAAAAACAAGATTAATTTTATTATGTTGACTATTTCATTTGAAAACCTGCAGCAACCAACAGAGAAAGATGTGATCAAAATGTCAAGTCAGACGACAGATGATGGGTCAGATCCAGTAGTAAGTCATATTTTATATCAGTAATTATTTACTTTTTTATCTGATTGGCATTCTCTGTCATAGAAAGTTAGGATCAGCATCAGTTTTAATCAAATATCTGGAATATGAAATTAAATAAATGTTAAAGGGAAACTTCGCAAAAAAAAAATTTTTTTATATGTTTTTCCTGATGTATAAATATGGATGTTTATATGTATATTAGCGTTTTATTATGTTGGATAAGGGAATGAAATCGATTTTAAAATTCTGTCAACGATACATGGAAGTCACCATTTTGATAGCATCTCAATACCAAGTATCACGTGACGTCTAAATACCACCACGCCCCAAAACAAGCGTGACAAACCAGGGTCCTCATTCAGTGTCGATATGGCTTGTCAGGCGTACGGTTGTTTAACTTGATGGTAATTCTTTTTATTTTTCTTATTATTCTAAATATATGAATTTATTACACAATCACTTTTTGCAGATTTACGTTTTGCTTCTATAGATTATGGCAAAACAAATGAATCTTTAATGAGACACATTAAGATTTTTTTCTAAAATTGAAGAACCATGAAATCAAGTTTAAAAAAAGAATGGACATTGGAACAATGCCCTGAATTCGTTAAAAAAAATCCAAAAAGGCCTATACTACTGGGCACAATTGTTTCAATGACATTATTCAGTAAGATCACACTTTGTAATCGATCGTGCATGCACTACAATAAAGATACACATAAGCTAAAAGCACAGAAAGTTACAGGGTAGGAAGCCATGCAATTGAGAGGATTATGTAAACATATAATTTGTAATAGATTTCATTTGACAATTACAGACGATGAGTATTATAAATACTTTTAAAGTTTATTATGCAAAAACAAAGTGTAACATATTTTGTTTATTTTAATCGTGTCTTTCGAACTGACGGACCCTTCTGATTAATCTCAGAATAGTCATAAAAAATTTGTTCATCACAATTATTGATATTTCACCGCGAATATTTAGTTTGATGTATTGTTGTTGTGTATCAATCATAATTGTTATTTGTATATGCCCTCCTGGGGCCCTGATTTGGTTAATAAACTTATTTTAATTTCTATTTCTATAAGGAAAAATTGCATACGAATGGTTTTTTGTCTATTTTGCAAGAAGAATTTCTACCCTGCCCTGTTCACCCTGCTTTATTTCATAATTTTGGTTGTTGCTACATCATTCTGATGTGGCACAAAAAAATCAAGATAAAAATGAACAATTCAATATAGCTTACGATCAATGGTAATCTTAAGATTTTTTTGTGAAAATAGCCCATGAATCATTGCTGCATTAGGTGCGGATCCAGCAGTTTTGAAAACGGGGTGCCAGGCTCTTGTTTGCCAATTTTTACCCAATTTATACATGAATTTTACTAAATTGTCGAACACCCTCTTGATCCGGCAGTGTGCATTAATATGCACCCATTCCTAATGTATACTTCAACGTGATCAGGGTCGTGTATTTTGATCACCTATTAGAACCTTTAAAATGTGTATTGCATCTGCTATTCTAGTCACGGGTAGCGTAATTTGTTTTCATTTTATTTTCTGTTCTTATTATGTTTTTGTCTATTTGACTTGTGTACATTGTTTGTATATATTCCTTGTACATGCCTTCAACCCTTAGGGGTAAAATTGAGCATTAATAAAGTTAGTTAGTTAACGGGTCACAAAATGTGCATTGCGCTTCTGATTATTGCCAAATATTGTGACACATGTATTCAGGTATTCGGTCAGAGGCCTGTCGACCGGATGTAAAATGACACTTGTATATTCTGCCTGGCGATTTCCTGTGTGGACCTAAACTCATTACGCAATATTAGGTACCCTGCTGAGTGAACTGGTGTGAATGTACCTGTCGTTTTCAGAATGAAGATAAAAATAAGTAAATCCCGCATTTCACTTCTTACTTCAGGAATTATTTGCCTTAATTTATTGAAGAATAAAATATTTAAAATTAAAATATGGTCTCTCGCTTCTGAAAATACATGAAAAATATAATTTTCGCATAATATTTTACGTTTCGCTCATCAAAAATGACAAGCAAAAAAAGGAAATGAAATTAACATTTTTAAATCACTTGCTTGCTCTGGACAACATTTTTAGCACAAAATCCGAAGAACAAGAAGTAAATCTGGTGTGGCATAATCTCTTTTTAATTTTTGACTGCCCTTCATCTGTTTATACCGCTCATGATCATGATCTCTTCCGAACTTTGTCTAAATGAATATCAGTGGATATCAAAATTATAGGTCAAGTTTGCTTACGGGGTTCCGAGCTGAAAAAATCATATATTTAGGTTTTGTGCCTTTTGGGGGTCACTGAGCAAAGAGTATTTTTGTAAACTACAATAAACCGAATATGCTTAAACATATTTGATTAAATAAATAAATAAATAATATATTGTATATAATTGAAATCTTCATATTAGTTACAGTTTAATTATGTCCATTTTATTTTAAACTAGTCAGAATCTAATGTATCACTTTCACATGCACACTCTTTAAAACCTTCATAATTTCCATCTGGTGACGGAAACTCTTCCCTTATAGTTTTGACAACGCAGGCTGGTAGGGTCACTCTGTATTTCTTGCCAAGTGGTTGACCTTTTCTGACCCAACAAACAAACTGACGATAAGCCATGAGTCTACTCTGTCGGTTAGTTAACACATCTGGAGCTCTTCCTCTGTGACGTTTGTACCTCAAAAAACTAATATAGCTTGTTTCAAGCACAACAGGGTTGAGACAAACTGTTCTAAAGTTGGTGTTATCGGTAATGCAGTCACTGGGTTCCAATTGACCATCGAACAATGAAAATTCATGGCAGCACAGGCATTCCGACGGCAAAAGTAGTGAAATGCATTTTGAGCATGAGCACCAATTTGTGTCGTTCTGACGTGGGTTGTTCTCTATTTTCCGACGTTGGGCACTCGCTGCCTCTTCCATTTATCTGAGTTCTTCTTCCATATATTCTGGTTCAAGTTGGTAACCAAACTCTCCATAGTCGTCGAAATCTACATCACTTGAGGCGCTAGAGTCACTTTCCGTATCTGAGCTCGACATATTTAAGCTATAACTAAAACGTTAATTTCGGTGCTTTATATAGAAATGTTCCCAAACAAACAACACGCGTTGAACAAAAGAAAAGTAAAGAAATATTGATTGAGTAAAATCATAATCATTTGATTAAATTAAATTAATTAAAACATCATTTATGAACACCGAATGTTAAAATAATGATTGAGTAAAATCATAATCCTTTGATTAAAATTAAATTAATTAAAGCATCTTTTATGAACACCGACTGTTAAAATAATGATTGAGTAAAATCTTAATCCTTTGATTAAAATTAAATTAATTAAAACATCTTTTATGAACACCGACTGTTAAAATAATGATTGAGTAAAATCATAATCATTTTATTTAAAATTAAAATTAGAACATCTTTTATGAACATCGATCGTTAAATTATTATGATGAGACAGCTATATATAGTTAGCCTCTCATAATGAAAACTTATAATTTCAAGGATGGTGTATACTTTTTTATCATCTAAAACTTAAATTGTTCCTGTTATTTCAACATTATATTAATTCTAATGTTTTAAGAATATTTTATCTTTAATAGATAATAAACAATACCAACTCGTCTTGGAAAGCAAATAGTGTGTATTCAAATTCCCATTTGATTAATCCGGTCACCTTGAATTTTACACCTGTATAATTTTACCCTCCGGCTAGAAAACACCCAAGCGGACATCTACATGCGGAGATCAAAATAACAGTAAACAGCACGCCGAATAATGATTATAAAAAAGGGATTAAAACAGAATCTAGAAATCAATACACAAGTTACGCGTTGTCAAAATTATCCATTATATTTTTCAGCACATTAGCAGTAAAACAAAATGAACATAATTGTAAAAGGGATCCGATATATAGTGAATATAGGTGACTGTTGTAAAACACTCTTTCCGTTGTAAATATAAAGGAAATGAAACATTTAGTTCATTTAAAATAGTTAGTTTGTCAAAAAGGTACGTAGTTGTTCACTTCAGTATTTAATTTTCCAACGGTTATTAGATTTAAATTACAGTCCTCTGAGCGCTTTAAATGAAGCGAATTTAACATCAGCGACCCAGACTTTAAATTTCAATCCCACAATGCATTACTAGGTTAAAACGTCACAGCCTGGTTGAAAAATTAGAAATTAAAATTACAAATTTGCGATTTGCTTCGTTATTTGTGGAAATATGTCGATAAAACTTTGTGAATATGTATTTTATATCACCAAGAACATATTTAGCTAACATGTAAAAAATCGCGAAGTTTCCCTTTAAATGAAGTTTTGGTGATATATAAGGTCAAATATTTATGATATAAAACAATGGCTATGTCTAAGGATGTTATGTTTGTTCATCTTAATATGGAAACAGTAAATTGTTTTCCTTTCATCAAGATAGATTGTGTATTGATATTTGTTTACGTTTAGATTCATGGGTATTATTGTTTGTAAATAAAAGGAAAGGATGGGTAAATAGTTACATATTTTTCAATTCTTAAGTATTGGTTGATTCAAATAGAATACGGTGTTCAGGATTGTTGTAATGTGGTTATTTTAAACAGAGAAGTTGAAACAGATCAATACGTTATTATGGGAACTAAATATGATGTGCAAATAAAATGAGAGAAACAAAAAACAAGATTAATTTTATTATGTTGACTATTTCATTTGAAAACCTGCAGCAACCAACAGAGAAAGATGTGATCAAAATGTCAAGTCAGACGACAGATGATGGGTCAGATCCAGTAGTAAGTCATATTTTATATCAGTAATTATTTACTTTTTTATCTGATTGGCATTCTCTGTCATAGAAAGTTAGGATCAGCATCAGTTTTAATCAAATATCTGGAATATGAAATTAAATAAATGTTAAAGGGAAACTTCGCAAAAAAAAAATTTTTTTATATGTTTTTCCTGATGTATAAATATGGATGTTTATATGTATATTAGCGTTTTATTATGTTGGATAAGGGAATGAAATCGATTTTAAAATTCTGTCAACGATACATGGAAGTCACCATTTTGATAGCATCTCAATACCAAGTATCACGTGACGTCTAAATACCACCACGCCCCAAAACAAGCGTGACAAACCAGGGTCCTCATTCAGTGTCGATATGGCTTGTCAGGCGTACGGTTGTTTAACTTGATGGTAATTCTTTTTATTTTTCTTATTATTCTAAATATATGAATTTATTACACAATCACTTTTTGCAGATTTACGTTTTGCTTCTATAGATTATGGCAAAACAAATGAATCTTTAATGAGACACATTAAGATTTTTTTCTAAAATTGAAAAACCATGAAATCAAGTTTAAAAAAAGAATGGACATTGGAACAATGCCCTGAATTCGTTAAAAAAAATCCAAAAAGGCCTATACTACTGGGCACAATTGTTTCAATGACATTATTCAGTAAGATCACACTTTGTAATCGATCGTGCATGCACTACAATAAAGATACACATAAGCTAAAAGCACAGAAAGTTACAGGGTAGGAAGCCATGCAATTGAGAGGATTATGTAAACATATAATTTGTAATAGATTTCATTTGACAATTACAGACGATGAGTATTATAAATACTTTTAAAGTTTATTATGCAAAAACAAAGTGTAACATATTTTGTTTATTTTAATCGTGTCTTTCGAACTGACGGACCCTTCTGATTAATCTCAGAATAGTCATAAAAAATTTGTTCATCACAATTATTGATATTTCACCGCGAATATTTAGTTTGATGTATTGTTGTTGTGTATCAATCATAATTGTTATTTGTATATGCCCTCCTGGGGCCCTGATTTGGTTAATAAACTTATTTTAATTTCTATTTCTATAAGGAAAAATTGCATACGAATGGTTTTTTGTCTATTTTGCAAGAAGAATTTCTACCCTGCCCTGTTCACCCTGCTTTATTTCATAATTTTGGTTGTTGCTACATCATTCTGATGGGGCACAAAAAAATCAAGATAAAAATGAACAATTCAATATAGCTTACGATCAATGGTAATCTTAAGATTTTTTTGTGAAAATAGCCCATGAATCATTGCTGCATTAGGTGCGGATCCAGTAGTTTTGAAAACGGGGTGCCAGGCTCTTGTTTGCCAATTTTTACCCAATTTATACATGAATTTTACTAAATTGTCGAACACCCTCTTGATCCGGCAGTGTGCATTAATATGCACCCATTCCTAATGTATACTTCAACGTGATCAGGGTCGTGTATTTTGATCACCTATTAGAACCTTTAAAATGTGTATTGCATCTGCTATTCTAGTCACGGGTAGCGTAATTTGTTTTCATTTTATTTTCTGTTCTTATTATGTTTTTGTCTATTTGACTTGTGTACATTGTTTGTATATATTCCTTGTACATGCCTTCAACCCTTAGGGGTAAAATTGAGCATTAATAAAGTTAGTTAGTTAACGGGTCACAAAATGTGCATTGCGCTTCTGATTATTGCCAAATATTGTGACACATGTATTCAGGTATTCGGTCAGAGGCCTGTCGACCGGATGTAAAATGACACTTGTATATTCTGCCTGGCGATTTCCTGTGTGGACCTAAACTCATTACGCAATATTAGGTACCCTGCTGAGTGAACTGGTGTGAATGTACCTGTCGTTTTCAGAATGAAGATAAAAATAAGTAAATCCCGCATTTCACTTCTTACTTCAGGAATTATTTGCCTTAATTTATTGAAGAATAAAATATTTAAAATTAAAATATGGTCTCTCGCTTCTGAAAATACATGAAAAATATAATTTTCGCATAATATTATACGTTTCGCTCATCAAAAATGACAAGCAAAAAAAGGAAATGAAATTAACATTTTTAAATCACTTGCTTGCTCTGGACAACGTTTTTAGCACAAAATCCGAAGAACAAGAAGTAAATCTGGTGTGGCATAATCTCTTTTTAATTTTTGACTGCCCTTCATCTGTTTATACCGCTCATGATCATGATCTCTTCCGAACTTTGTCTAAATGAATATCAGTGGATATCAAAATTATAGGTCAAGTTTGCTTACGGGGTTCCGAGCTGAAAAAATCATATATTTAGGTTTTGTGCCTTTTGGGGGTCACTGAGCAAAGAGTATTTTTGTAAACTACAATAAACCGAATATGCTTAAACATATTTGATTAAATAAATAAATAAATAATATATTGTATATAATTGAAATCTTCATATTAGTTACAGTTTAATTATGTCCATTTTATTTTAAACTAGTCAGAATCTAATGTATCACTTTCACATGCACACTCTTTAAAACCTTCATAATTTCCATCTGGTGACGGAAACTCTTCCCTTATAGTTTTGACAACGCAGGCTGGTAGGGTCACTCTGTATTTCTTGCCAAGTGGTTGACCTTTTCTGACCCAACAAACAAACTGACGATAAGCCATGAGTCTACTCTGTCGGTTAGTTAACACATCTGGAGCTCTTCCTCTGTGACGTTTGTACCTCAAAAAACTAATATAGCTTGTTTCAAGCACAACAGGGTTGAGACAAACTGTTCTAAAGTTGGTGTTATCGGTAATGCAGTCACTGGGTTCCAATTGACCATCAAACAATGAAAATTCATGGCAGCACAGGCACTTGGAAAGCAAATAGTGTGTATTCAAATTCCCATTTGATTAATCCGGTCACCTTGAATTTTACACCTGTATAATTTTACCCTCCGGCTAGAAAACACCCAAGCGGACATCTACATGCGGAGATCAAAATAACAGTAAACAGCACGCCGAATAATGATTATAAAAAAGGGATTAAAACAGAATCTAGAAATCAATACACAAGTTACGCGTTGTCAAAATTATCCATTATATTTTTCAGCACATTAGCAGTAAAACAAAATGAACATAATTGTAAAAGGGATCCGATATATAGTGAATATAGGTGACTGTTGTAAAACACTCTTTCCGTTGTAAATATAAAGGAAATGAAACATTTAGTTCATTTAAAATAGTTGGTTTGTCAAAAAGGTACGTAGTTGTTCACTTCAGTATTTAATTTTCCAACGGTTATTAGATTTAAATTACAGTCCTCTGAGCGCTTTAAATGAAGCGAATTTAACATCAGCGACCCAGACTTTAAATTTCAATCCCACAATGCATTACTAGGTTAAAACGTCACAGCCTGGTTGAAAAATTAGAAATTAAAATTACAAATTTGCGATTTGCTTCGTTATTTGTGGAAATATGTCGATAAAACTTTGTGAATATGTATTTTATATCACCAAGAACATATTTAGCTAACATGTAAAAAATCGCGAAGTTTCCCTTTAAATGAAGTTTTGGTGATATATAAGGTCAAATATTTATGATATAAAACAATGGCTATGTCTAAGGATGTTATGTTTGTTCATCTTAATATGGAAACAGTAAATTGTTTTCCTTTCATCAAGATATATTGTGTATTGATATTTGTTTACGTTTAGATTCATGGGTATTATTGTTTGTAAATAAAAGGAAAGGATGGGTAAATAGTTACATATTTTTCAATTCTTAAGTATTGGTTGATTCAAATAGAATACGGTGTTCAGGATTGTTGTAATGTGGTTATTTTAAACAGAGAAGTTGAAACAGATCAATACGTTATTATGGGAACTAAATATGATGTGCAAATAAAATGAGAGAAACAAAAAACAATATTAATTTTATTATGTTGACTATTTCATTTGAAAACCTGCAGCAACCAACAGAGAAAGATGTGATCAAAATGTCAAGTCAGACGACAGATGATGGGTCAGATCCAGTAGTAAGTCATATTTTATATCAGTAATTATTTACTTTTTTATCTGATTGGCATTCTCTGTCATAGAAAGTTAGAATTAGCATTATTTTATTCAAATATCTGGAATATGAAATTAAATAAATGTTAAATGAAGTTTTGGTGATATATAAGGTCAAATATTTATGATATAAAACAATGGCTATGTCTAAGGATGTTATATTTGTTCATCTTAATATGGAAACAGTAAATTGTTCTTCTTTCATCATGATATATTGTGTATTGATATTTGTTTACATTTAGATACATGGGTATTATTGTTTGTAAATAAAAGGAAAGGATGGGTAAATAGTTACATATTTTTCAATTCTTAAGTATTGGTTGATTCAAATAGAATATGGTGTTCAGGATTGTTGTAATGTGGTTATTTTAAACAGAGAAGTTGAAACAGATCAATACGTTATTATGGGAACTAAATATGATGTGCAAATAAAACGAGAGAAACAAAAAACAAGATTAATTTTATTATGTTGACTATTTCATTTGAAAACCTACAGCAACCAACAGAGAAAGATGTGATCAAAATGTCAAGTCAGACGACAGATGATGGGTCAGATCCAGTAGTAAGTCATATTTTATATCAGTAATTATTTACTTTTTTATCTGATTGGCATTCTCTGTCATAGAAAGTTAGGATCAGCATCAGTTTTAATCAAATATCTGGAATATGAAATTAAATAAATGTTAAATGAAGTTTTGGTGATATATATTATATAAGGTCAAATATTTATGATATAAAACAATGGCTATGTACTAAGGATGTTATGTATGGAAACAGTAAATTGTTCTCCTTTCATCATGATATATTGTGTATTGATATTTGTTTACATTTAGATACATGGGTATTATTGTTTGTAAATAAATTGAAAGGAAGGGTAAATAGTTCCATATTTTTCGATTCATAAGTATTGGTTGATTCAAATAGAATACGGTGTTCAGGATTGTTGTAATGTGGTTATTTTAAACAGAGAAGTTGAAACAGATCAATACGTTATTATGGGAACTAAATATGATGTGCAAATAAAACGAGAGAAACAAAAAACAAAATTAATTTTATTATGTTGACTATTTCATTTGAAAACCTACAGCAACCAACAGAGAAAGATGTGATCAAAATGTCAAGTCAGACGACAGATGATGGGTCAGATCCAGTAGTAAGTCATATTTTATATCAGCAATTATTTACTTTTCTATCTGATTGGCATTCTCTGTGTAGAAAGTTAGGATCAGCATTATTTTAGTCAAATATCTGGAATATGAAATTAAATAAATGTTAAATGAAGTTTTGGTGATATATATTATATAAGGTCAAATATTTATGATATAAAACAATGGCTATGTACTAAGGATGTTATGTATGGAAACAGTAAATTGTTCTCCTTTCATCATGATATATTGTGTATTGATATTTGTTTACATTTAGATACATGGGTATTATTAAACAACATTATTAAGAAAAAACTGGTAGAACGTGCTAAAGTGGGTCACGGTCACTGTGAGTAGCATGTGTATTCACGTGACTTGTGTCATATTGGTAATCGGGTGGCTGTATCGAGAAACAGATAGTGTTGAAAAAACTGTTGATACTCATAAAATATTGATAAATGCAATACAATTTTATGTTTGTCTTCAAGAAATATGATAGACAAAACCATGTGTGAAGTTTTATGACGAAATATCTCTGATTTCTATGTAAATTTACGAGTTGAAGTGGGGAAACACCCACAGATAATTTTAGCGATGTATTTTTATCTTGGACAAGAATAATGAGCGTCCTGATTGGATGACCGATTAAAAACACACTGACTCCGCATGGTTTAGCAAGGTTACTCAGGTCAATAGTTTATAAATATAGAATCTTGACATCTCCAGCTTTCCAACCATGTAAGTATTTTTGCTCTACGGCGAGGAAAAGCATATTACTGAGTGAATTAAAGGTAATAAAATGTTATTATTTTTTAAATATAGTTATTTTTTAAAAAGAAAAACAGCTATAAATGTGTTCTTTGGTTCATATAGGAAAGGAAAATACCGGACTTTTAACATTGAAACCCACCCGAAAACCCCTACCCCCACTTGAATTTGATAAATGTTACAGCCACCATTTTCTTGATATGATAATGTAAAACAAAAAGATGCATGGAAAAGAAATCTATGTTATATTTATTCATTTGTTTGATTCTGGAATATTGTTGATCATTGATTTAAACAAGAAAAAAGGGAAAAAGGGAGGGGGGGGATTTTATTTGTGAATTTTACAGTTAAATAAATGTTATGTTTCGACAGTTTAAAGAGAAAAATAAAAATTGTTGCAACTAAAGCTTAAATCAGCGTTAAAAACTGAACAAATATCAGTGGTTTTGTAAATGAGATTTATTTTAAATAGAGAATCTGAATTTATTATTTATTAATTTATTATTAATGATACAATTTTATATCCCTTGGGAGAGGGAGGGGGCTATGATGAAAATTTGAAATGAAAACACGGGACCGGAGTTTAAGCAAAAATAATAATCCAGGATTAGTTTTTTATTAAAAAAATCCAGGACCCCTGTGTCCATGAATTTTTTTTTTTTTAAAGTTAATAATATGAAATATTGACATCCACACTTGCCTTTTGGACAGCACATTTCTGTGTCCACACTTGCCCTCAGGCAACACTTGTTGTTTGTAAATAAAAGGAAAGGATGGGTAAATAATTCCATATTTTTCGATTCATAAGTATTGGTTGATTCAAATAGAATATGGTGTTCAGGATTGTTGTAATGTGGTCATTTTAAACAGAGAAGTTGAAACAGATCAATACGTTATTATGGGAACTAAATATGATGTGTAAATAAAACGAGAGAAACAAAAAACAAGATTAATTTAATTATGTTGACTATTTCATTTGAAAACCTGCAGCAACCAACAGAGAAAGATGTGATCAAAATGTCAAGTCAGACGACAGATGATGGGTCAGATCCAGTAGTAAGTCATATTTTATATCAGTAATTATTTACTTTTTTATCTGATTGGCATTCTCTGTCTTAGAAAGTTAGAATCAGCATTATTTTAGTCAAATATCTGGAATATGAAATTAAATAAATGTTAAATGAAGTTTTGGTGATATATAAGGTCAAATATTTATGATATAAAACAATGGCTATGTCTAAGGATGTTATGTTTGTTCATCTTAATATGGAAACAGTAAATTGTTCTCCTTTCATCATGATATATTGTGTATTGATATTTGTTTACATTTAGATTCATGGGTATTATTAAACAACATTATTAAGAAAAAACTGGTCGAACGTGGTAAAGTGGGTCACAGGTCACTGTAATCGGGCGGCTGTATCGAGAAACAGATACGGTGTTGAAAAAACTGTTGATACTCATAAAATATTGATAAATGCAATGCAATTTTATGTTTGTCTTCAAGAAATATGATAGTCAAAACCATGTGTGAAGTTTTATGACGAAATATCTCCGATTTCTATGTAAATTTACGAGTTGAAGTGGGGAAACACCCACAGGTAATTTTAGCGATGTATTTTTATCTTGGACAAGAATAATGAGCGTCCTGGTTGGATGACCGATTTAAAACACACTGACTCCGCATGGTAAAAAGATGCATGTAAAAGAAATCTATGTTATATTGATTCATTTGTTTGATTCTGGAATATTGTTGATCATTGATTTAAGCCGGGAAAAAGGGGGGGTGAATTTTAGTTAAATAAATGTTATGTTTCGACAGTTTAAAGAGAAAAATAAAAATTGGTTGCGACTAAAGCTTAAATCAGTGTTAAAAATTGAACAAATATCAGTGGTTTTGTAAATGAGATTTATTTTAAATAGAAAATCTGAATTTATTATTTATTAATTTATTATTAATGATACAATTTTATATCCTTATGATGAAAATTTGAAATAAAAACACGGGACCGGACTAAGCAAAAATAATAATACAGGATTAGTTTTTTATTAAAAAAAATCTAGGACCCCTGTGTCCATGATTTTTTTTTTTTAAAGTTAATAATATGAAATATTGACATCCACACTTTTTGTTTGTAAATAAAAGGAAAGGACGGGTAAATAGTTCCATATTTTTCGATTCATAAGTATTGGTTGA
Organism: Bathymodiolus brooksi; assembly: GCA_963680875.1. Classification (NCBI taxonomy): domain Eukaryota; kingdom Metazoa; phylum Mollusca; class Bivalvia; order Mytilida; family Modiolidae; genus Bathymodiolus; species Bathymodiolus brooksi. The sequence continues at coordinate 66,366,056 of OY804575.1, forward strand.
TTCAAATAGAATATGGTGTTCAGGATTGTTGTAATGTGGTTATTTTAAACAGAGAAGTTGAAACAGATCAATACGTTATTATGGGAACTAAATATGATGTGCAAATAAAATGAGAGAAACAAAAAACAAAATTAATTTTATTATGTTGACTATTTCATTTGAAAACCTGCAGCAACCAACAGAGAAAGATGTGATCAAAATGTCAAGTCAGACGACAGATGATGGGTCAGATCCAGTAGTAAGTCATATTTTATATCAGTAATTATTTACTTTTTTATCTGATTGGCATTCTCTGTCTTAGAAAGTTAGAATCAGCATTATTTTAGTCAAATATCTGGAATATGAAATTAAATAAATGTTAAATGAAGTTTTGGTGATATATAAGGTCAAATATTTATGATATAAAACAATGGCTATGTACTAAGGATGTTATGTATGGAAACAGTAAATTGTTCTCCTTTCATCATGATATATTGTGTATTGATATTTGTTTACATTTAGATACATGGGTATTATTGTTTGTAAATAAAGAGAAAGGACTGGTAAATAGTTCCATATTTTTCGATTCATATTATGGGAACTAAATATGATGTGCAAATAAAACGAGAGAAACAAAAAACAAGATTAATTTTATTATGTTGACTATTTCATTTGATGCAAATTTCCAAAAGCTTTACGAGAATGGAAAACAGCTTATTGTTGTTATTTTTTAGATAGCATTTTCGTTTTTCTTTAATTAAGATAAACACCATTAACTTATATAGATGATGAATATTGTTTTTTATTATTATTTTAGCCCTCTAGACCAACTTCACGTTCAGTAACTCATGGGGCTTCTTCTGATTCTCCAGGTCCATCAGATGCACTGCTTGATATCCTTAAAAAGTTAGGTAAAGTTAGTGAAAATCAAGAGGCACTGACAAGACAATTGGAGGAATTAGAGGTAAATACAAATGTATTGTGATAAAATTTAATCATTATTGTAGTACTATTATAAAATTTTAAATTTAATTATGCTCACTGGAAAAAAAATAGCACATAGTATATATTGGTGCTTTGAACACCTTTAAGTGGTTTTCAGGAGTTTATTTCAGTTTAATTTGACATAGATCTTTTTTTTTACAAGATAAACAGCTGATATTTAAAACGTAGATCCAGCATGATATACTTGATGATGACCTTAATCTAGTTTATGCCTCTTGGAAATGAAAAAAAAAAATTGTCTCGAGTTTTATTTAATGTATATAGCATTTTTTATTGACAAGATTGAACCTAATATGACAAATTGGAGGTTAATATTTGAATTTATGTGACAGCAATTATATCTGAGGAAAAATTGGAAAATACAGATCTACATGTTTATGTTCCATTTTTTATAAATTTCATGTTCGTAAGAAAACTTCAAGTTGACATGTTTTCTTTTTCATTGAAATTTAGATCATTTTTATTATCTTTTTGTTAGGCTGAAATAGAGAAGAAGGAGGATCAAGATCCCTTAGATGGGTTGAGTAAGTAATGAAACCTTGTATATATGTACAAAACTGGTTTTATCTAAAATAACATTACAGTCAAATCTCTTTAGGTTGAAGTCGAAGGGACCAATGATATTACTTCTTAACAGCTGAGTATTTGAGTTTTGTAATAAATTATCTGCTGAAAGCTACTGTACTATGAATGAACTTAATATTTACTATGAATTATCCAATGAAACAACTTATTTTCTGAGATCGATATAATGTCACGGTGAAGTGTCCTTAGCTTGAATTTTGTTAAGGTCTAGAGGTAGTTTGGAGACATATCGTTTTTGCTCCGTTTTTTTATTATTATTAAGTCTCCCAAACAACGTTTGGGCGACTTATTGTTTTTGCTCCGTTTCTTATTATTATTATTCTTATTCTCTTTCTCCTTTCTTTCTTTGGCACATGAACTTGTCCACGGCAGATCTCAGGAACTACTGGACAGAATTTCATGAAACTTGGTGGAGTTATAGATATATGTTTCTAGTTGGTCCTAAAGTTTACAGCTTTGTGGTAAAGGGGTTCAAAAGGGGTGGGGGTTACTATAAAATCCTATGGGAAAGTTGAAATTTCATTCATTAATGTTGATAACTTCTAAGGGCTGTTCCAGAAAAAAGTATGTCCCCCCCCCCCCCCCCCCCCTCCAGTACAGCACTTTATTTTCACCCCCACCACCCATAGAAATAAATTTGACTTTTTAGGCATGACCAACAGAATTAGATTTAAGTAAATTTCAATGACCCATAGAATTAGCCAAAAATATGGATAATATGAAGCAGCCGATACTGGTAAACAATACTGGTAGTACCAGTATTTTACCAGAATCTTCCAGTATCTGCAATACTGGTACAGATACTGGTAAATACTAGCTAGTATCCCAGAATCTTCCAGTATCTGCAATACTAGAAGATACTGGTCATTGCCAAAATGTGAGTATTGTAGATACCGGAAGATTCTGGGAAATATGGGAAATACTGGTAATACCAGTATTGCAGATACTGGAAAATACTGGTAATACCAGTATTGCAAATACTGGAAGATTCTGGAAAATACTGGTTATACCAGTATTGCAGATACTGGAAGATTAGGTATGAAGTTGTGAAATGTACTTTTATATTGGGATTTTTTCAGCACAGATCTTCCAAATCTTGCATATAACGTTTGTATTCCGCTTCTCCTTTCCCCGGGCCTCCCTATACCCTGTCTACTCTCTCAGTAAAACTCCTCTAAACCGCCATAGAAATGTCTATGTAAAATTAACCCCTCAAAACCATCCGAATTTTCTGGTCGCATCGCTGGACGGTTTACAGAAGTTTCAGTTTATATATTATTGATATATTGAAGATGTGCATATTGTTTGGAATTAGTATTCGGACGAATTTCCGAGTTATTGAACTTAGCCTAATACTAACGGTAAATACAATGTTAAATCTGTGATTTACCGTTAGAATTAGGATCTGCCCACTCTTGTCAAGTTTACCAGTTATTTGCCCAAGGTCGGGAGTTTTACTGGTGAATTCAGGATACTAGAGTTTCCAGTATTGTGTGTTTTACAATACTAGTATTACCAGTATTGCTGGATGAAGAATACTGGAGCTTCCAGTATCGTGTGTTTTACAATACTAGTATTACCAGTATTGTTGGATGAAGAATACTGGAGCTTCCGGTATTGTGTATAGATCAACGATTCTGGTATTCCAGTATTGTAAATGCACGTTACTGGTACATCCAGTATTGTATATGTACGATACTGGTATTGCCAGTATTGTAACATTACAATACTGGTATTGCCAGTATTGTAACATTACAATACTGGTATTTCTAGTATTGTACAGTGTTACAATACTGGTATTACCAGTATTGTAATATTTACAAAACTGGTATTTCCAGTATTGTAAATATTACAATACTGGTAATACCAGTATCGCGGCCGGCTGCTTCATATTATCCAAAAATATATATAGACCAGCCACCCATAGAATTTTCCTAAAATACCACCACCTCCTCCATTTTTTCTCCAGTTTCCCCAACACGTGGTTTTCGAAAATTTACACAAAGCGAAATTCGAATTATTTCGATATCTTTATTTTTTTTCACAATTATGAATAGACTAAAAACTTATTCCCTTGGGAAAGAAATATTTTGTTATACAACGACTATGTTATAAATCAAATAGCAATTAATCGTATTAAATGTATTTAATACCTTTACGACCATTTCGTACGACATTCCGTAATATAAAGGGACAACTTGGCCCGTGGACATTCGGTCCAGAAAATCTCGGATCTCTAGGACTACTCGACCCGTATAGTAGGATATAGTGAAAATAAGATTTAAATGCTTCTGCTTTAAGTTATTTTTCACGACCTGATCAAAATTTATTACCATCTGGATTGCCCTGTAATGGTCCGAGTAGTCCTGGGCCGAGTTGTCTGCGAGCGGAACTGTCTGGTTACCAAATCGATAATATGGGAGGTAACTCTAACCGGAAAATGCACTTGTAAATACCACAGAAATACACGAAAAAGCTGTACTCGCTGCACGTTTACATTACGGAAAACTAATCTTGGGTTAGTAAATCACGGCTGTTACCCACCACCCATAGAATAATTTTATATTACCCACAACCCATACACTTATTTTTATTCAAAATCACTGACCACCAATGAAATAGAAATTTCGCTCAAAACGACCACCAACAGAATTTAAATTTTCATTTGCACGGCGACCCATAGAAAAAAATATCAGTTGCCGTCCTGGGGGGGGAGGTGGGACATACTTTTTTCTGGAACAGCCCTAAATGGATAATGATAGAGACATAAAATTTGACAATAGTGATAGGTCACCATTAGAGGAGCAATTCTGCGTCTTCAAAATTATCAAGATGTCTGCCATTTTCAAAATGGCTGCCAAAACATGGCATAAAAAGTGGGTGGTAAAAATTCAACATTGTCTGATATCATCAAAATTTGATATGGTAGATAATGACGTCCCGACATTGAATAATTTCTACCGATCACCATTTTCAAAATGGCCACCACAATACCGCACACAAATTCAACATTGTCCGATTTCAACGACATTTCATATGTGGGTAGATTATGATGTCCTGAATTTATTCCCGTCATTGAAAAATTTCTAGCAGTCACCATTTTCAAAATGGTCGCAAAAATTCAACATTGTCCGATATCATCAAAATTTGATATGTGGGTAGATAATGATGTCCCGAATTGATTCCCGACATTGAAAAAATTTCTACCGGTCGCCATTTTCAAAATGGCCAACACAATACCGCACAAATTCAACATTATCCGATTTCAACGACATTGCATATGTAGGTAGATTATGATGTCCCGAATTGATTCCTGACATCGAAAAATTTCTACCAGTCGCCATTTTCAAAATGGCTGCCACAATACCGCAAAAATTCAACATTGTTTGATTTCAAAGGTAGCTTTTGATTTATTTTTTAAACCGGTTGTCAGTGGCCGGTTTGGGAGACTTGAGACTTCATAATCATTAGATTATAATCATATCTTGTTATCTTAGAAGTACCCTAAGGAAGATTTTTGTTTGTTCTTTTTTAATATACTGCCTTTACCATTGCATAACAAATTTGTTACCTATATATTTTGTGATTACTAGTTTTAGAAAATTTTACTGAATATGACATTTATTACACCCCTTTGTCTTACAGATGTATCATCGGAGCTATTAAAACAAAGTCTGGAGTTGAAAAAGCAAGTTGATGCCCAGGCAGCTGCAAGGGAAAATGTAAATTCAAAATTTTGTTTTAAAACTATTGAATAGTGTGAAATTATATATACTATAGCAAATGCTGTGCATTCTGTGTATGAACAATAGCTTGGCAGATATAATTAAGGGTTAAGGCTGTGGTGTTTAACACCACTTTCAACAATATTTCAGTTATATCCTGGTGGTCAGTTTTATTGATGGAGGAAACCACAGACCTGTTGCACAGGTATAATTATAGAAGAAGAACAAAAGTAATTCATAGAATTTATTGTAATAACATTTGTCCACTAGCTTAGATTGTATGCTATATGCTTAATTAGAACTAACATCTTATATTTCAGAACAAAAATATTGATAAGGAATAATTCTGTACTAAATTGATCTTATAAGATATATTGTATTTCTCTCTTTCAAACCTTTTTAAACCTTTTTTTTTTTTTTCATGTTAATTGTGCATATCCATAATATCTGTTTTGACTAAATGATATGCTGTGTTTATATTGTTGTTGCAATAGCACTCATCTCAAGGAACACCTTTTATATTTTTGGAGTATTAAAATTATGGTGTTTGTTTGACAGGAATTGGTTCAATATTTTATTAAATAGTAGTATGTGTACTGATCCTCAGAAGGAGGCTTATTTTAATTGTGAAATGAGGAATCTTAGGAAGAATCTAAAGTTCAGTTTATACAGGTTTCTGGTTTATTCAGGGTTTGGTTTAGACAGGTTTCTGGTTTATTCAGGGTTTGGTTTAGACAGGTTTCTGTTTTATTCAGGGTTTGGTTTAGACAAGTTTCTGGTTTATTCAGGATTTGGTTTAGACAGGTTTCTGGTTTATTCAGGGTTTGGTTTAGACGGGTTTCTGGTTTATTCAGGGTTTGGTTTAGACAGGTTTCTGGTTTATTCAGGGTTTGATTTAGACAGGTTTCACGGTATTTATATTATCATTATTAGCCATCATTTTATTCTAACTATTATTTCTATGTACTAACACTTCAGTTTTGTATTAATCCTTTCTCTCTATCCTAATTAACTACTAGATCAGTGAACCATCGATGGCATTAGAACTATTAGCTCCTTCTTCTGCACCACGATCTGTGACTTCCAATGAAGATCTCCTTCTACAACATGAGAAGGAAATGCAGGCCTTACCCATAACTAACTTGCAAAGTAAAGTTTCCATGTTGGAAGATCAACTCAGCTTGATTCAGGACATGATTAAGCATAACAGTACAAGACGGGAAAGCAAGCATGGAACTAAGTTTGAAGAAGAAATTGGGGACATATGTGACCAAAATGAACCTGATGAAACAAGGGATCAGGCTGATGTTGTCAATGATCAACTGCATGACATATGTAACCAAAATGAACCCGATAAAACAAGGAATCTGGCTGATGTTGTCAATGATCAACTGCATGATATCAGAGATGAAGAGCTAAAGGAATCATTGGAACGGACTAAATCAGCAGAATTTAAGGATACGGTTAGTATGGAAAGCAATAATATGCAATAAAATCTGCTGCATTTTAATCTTTGATATTTAAAATATGAATCTTGTAGGTTGCAGATTAGAATAAAAGGTACTTAATACTTTTAAAATCCCTTAAAAAGAATTTCTGAAATCCTCAAGGGATAATGAAAATAACAACTATTTCACTATGTAATTTTACAAACAGGATTTGGAATCAGTGTTTTTCCAAAGATCACCAGTTTACTTTCTTTACATGCTTACATATCTAGATTTAAACTGCTTTATCATTCATTGATTGTGTCTATGTTAAGAATTCAGAATATAAAATACACAATATTGTTATTATAAAACTTTTATATAGTTTAAGAAAATGATGGAATTATTCACAATGATAGCTTTTTTCCACAGTAAAGGTGTAACAAACTTAAGTTTATGTCAAATTTTAAAATATTGTATGACTGTTGCCCATGGTATACAATCTTGGTACTTCAGGTTCATATACATTTATGGAATATTGTTCATTTTTAGCTCGACTTTTCGAAGAAAAAAAGTTGAGCTATTGTCGTCACTCCAGCGTCTGGGTCGGTTAAGTTTTTTGTCAGAGTCCATTTCTCAAAAACTATCAAAGGTATCCATTTGAAACATGGAAAACTTGTTCACTATCAAAAGAGGAACCAATTACAACAAGGCAGATGCCCCTCTGATTTGTATATCCAGAGTTATCTGCCCTTGTTTTGACATAGTACATAGAAATTAGGGATATTTTTTTAGTATAATTAAAATTTCTCAATAACTATCTAAGCTATTAACTTGAAACTCAATGCACTTGTAGAAAGTGTTGACCCCAATCTGTTGACAAGAGAAGACAACTCTATCCAGCATTTTATTTGAGTTATTTCCCTTTTTTTATTTGCATTTTTTTCTAAAAAAAAAATAAAAAAAAAAAATAAATGCAATTTACTCAATATAAACTATGATAGGCATTAAAATGAAACCCAACATACCTGTTTACTATCAAAAGGGGGAACACATTACAGAAGGGTAACCCCCCACTCCCAACATACAACCCCCTCCCGCTGCACCCCCCCCAATTTTTTTTTTATTTATTTTATCTTTTTTAAATTTCTCATGCACTAAAATAGTGTTACAAGAAAAGATTATACCCCTCTGATTATATTTACCAATCTTGCAAACATATTTGCTTATATGACCATCATAGTTAGAAGTATGTATAACTTTGTAAATTGCTTGCAGTTTAATATCAGATACGAAAAAGTCGAGCGTCCAGCACCTGTGGGCGGTGCTCTTGTTAATATTAAGTAAAATGTTTTAGTTGCTGGATATTTGTTAAATTCCTTCATTTTGCATTAAGTTCCAGAAGTATCATTTGCCATGTAAAATCAATTTCTGCACTTTATATATTTTTATTTCAACCTGGCTTGTATTTGCAATCATGTTGAATATTTGTGTTAAAGTTTATCCCGTTTTTGTTTAGAGAATTTAGGTATAATTGTTGTTTAAAAAATGTGTTGTGTGTGTTTGTATATTAAAAGTTTTTTTTCATGATTATACCTTAATTTGAGATATTAAAATAGTTATGAATTTCTTTGTCAGTGAAATAATTATAGATTAATGCATGCCCTTTTCCATATCAGGACTGTTATCATCCTGAGAGACCGATATCGGCCAGAGGGCTTTAGCCTGATATGGAAAAAGGCATGCATTAAACTATTTATCACATATTTCAACATTGAATTAAAAAGAACAAAATTAACTTCCCACACAGACACCAAACTTATGGATCGATATCTGTTGAGGGTTCTGCTTGCGAAACGCCAACAAATCTTTCCTCGCTGAACGTCGACATTTTCCAAACGACAATTAACAATTGGGCGGAAGTGACGTCATGGGGCTCACGAGAGGCTTGATTTCATGTTATCAGAGTTTTGCCCTGATGGCAGATATCGCTGTGGCACTTCCTGTGTTTACGTATGGGCAAAATTGACGTTATTACTTATAAATATGTGATAAACATGTTTATTATATAGATAGGTGTGATTTATGGGGATTTACTCGTGAAATAAATTCCGGTATCTCACATGTGAGATATCAGTTTTTTCCCACCGGAACTGCTTTTGCACAACTATAAGTGTGGTGGTTACATCCCTGGTTGTGTTACAGTGAATACACATACCGTGCAATTGTCAATGGAAACTATATTCCGCGAAATGTTATTGACGACTTTGGCACATAAACAACATGACGTCATATGAAGACTTCCAGTTTGAAACGTAAAGATATGACGTTGATTGGCTTCGTGTTCGCTTCAATTTTGATCAAATTAACTTAAAATAAGTTTTCAAGGTAGGCACTTTAATTATTTTTGTGTATTGTTGTAAATATGGCATGTAGGATTTCACAATTTCAAGATGGCGGATCCTTCCAGCTGAACCCCTTAGTTATGCCTTGTAGATTGAGAATTTTACAATATCATTGCTCGTAGATTCATACGCATGGAATGAAATATACAAATAAAAAATAAAAATAATAATAAATTTTGGAAGTCTATATAATAAACAGTATAACTAAATCATACATTTTGAATATAAAAATAACTTGCCTTTTTTTTATTATCATATTCTATTTAAATTTGAATATAGTATAACTAATCGTAGATTTTGAATATCAAAATAAGACCACGAGTGACCGAAGTACGCATAAGGATTAAACGAGTGGGTGGAACTTGGTTTTGTTCCGCCCACTGAGTTTTGAAACTGGGGGTACAATGGGGTACAATTGCTGTTTTTTCCTTAACTTTGTACCCCTGCATATAGAAAGTCCCTACAATTTTGGGGGTAAAAAACCCTCTGCAGAGGGTAAATGGGCATGCTGATCCTTAATGCGAATAAGCATATACTATATTTAAATTTAAATAGAATATGATAATAAAAAAAAGGCAAGTTGTTTCATAAAAATTTTTCACGTTAAACATATTCAATGTATTTTAAATGTTGGATTTTTTAGTACCATGATGCCCTGCTAACTGCACAGAATGCAAACAAAGAAGAATTTAAGGTTTGTAATTTCACTTTGCTTAGCAATAAATAGAAAGTCAAAGCTAATGCCTCTTTTCAGCCCATTTAGATATTTAAGTCTCCCAAACAACGTTTGGAGACTTATTGTTTTTGCTCCGTTTCTTATTATTATTATTATTATTATTATACTTTACTATAGAAACAAAGCAAGAAATAATTAAGATATTTTAAAGTTTTATTCCATGGAACAAGAAATAACTCATTATTCCCGCGGCAAACTACACATAGGTCAAATAACTATGAGGGAATCTGCACGTAGCACAAAATAACTGTTTGAAATTGGCACGCTTTTGCACGTCAAACCAATAACTAGTAGTAGTTATTTCCCTCGGCACGTCGAACCAATAACTAGTTATTTCCCTCATATTAGTTCAGTATAATAATACAGTTATGTCCTTAATGAGAAGTTAATATCCATAATTATTAAATTGAGAAAAGGTTATTGTATTGTAATTGTATATTATTATTATTCTCCTTTCTTTCTTTGGCACATAAACGTGTCCACGGCAGATCTCAGGAACTACTGGACAGAATTTCATGAAACTTGGTGGAGTTATAGATATATATTTCTAGTTGGTCCTAAAGTTTTCAGCTTTGTGGTAAAGGGGGTCAAAGTCATATTTTGAGGGGTTCAAAGGAGGTGGGGGTTACTATAGAATCCTATGGGAAAGTTGAAATTTCATACATTAATGTTGATAACTTCTAAATGGATAATGATAGAGACATAAAATTTGACATAGTGATAGGTCACCATTAGAGGAGCAATTCTGTGTTTTCAAAATTTTCGAGATGTCTGCCATTTTTTTAAATGGCTGCCAAAACACAACATAAAAAATAGGCGGTAAAAATTCAACATTGTCCGATATCATGAAAATTTGATATGTGGGTAGATAATGATGTCCCAACATTGAAAAATTTCTACTGGTCGCCATTTTCAAAATGGCCACCACAATACCGCAAAAATTCAACATTGATATCATCAAAATTTGATATGTGGGTACATAATGATGTCCTGACATTGAAAAATGTCTACCGATTGCCATTTTCAAAATGGCCACCACAATACCGCACAAATTCAACATTGTCCGATTTCAACCACATTACATATGTAGGTAGATTATGATGTCCCGAATTGATTCCTGAAATCGAAAAATTTCTACCGGTCGCCATTTTCAAAATGACCACCACAATACCTCACAAATTCAGCATTGTTCGATTTCAACGAAATTTCATGTGTAGGTAGATTATGATGTCCTGAATTGATTCGTGACATCGCAAAATTTCTACCTGTCTCCATTTTCAGAATAGCTGCCACAATACCACAAAAAATCAAGCTCAGAATTTGTCACAATGCAAAGTGTTCATTTAAACCTGTTGTCAGTGGCCGGTTTGGGAGACTTCATAATCGTTAGATTATAATCATATCTTGTTCACCCTTGTTCTGTTGTACTTCACTCAATAAAGGACAAAATTTACCACATTCAAACTTTCAAAGATATTCTTACACCTTTCAATATAAAATGCTTTATGGAAGAACTTTTAATCTTTAATGTATATATATTTTTATATTGTCATTTGTTTAATAATATATTTTTTGTAAATATTATATTAATATTATTTTACAGAAACTGTTTGCCTACTGTGATGAACTACAAATGAATAAGGCTGATAAAACTGAAGTGGATGTGGTAAGTTTATATAGTTGAAACTGCAATGTTTTTATGCCCCCGCGACAAAGAGTCGGGGGGGCATATTAATTTATCCTTGTCCATCCGTTCGTCCGTCTGGATATAGATACATGGTTTGTTCGGCTAACTCCTCCTACAGTTTTGGAGCTACAGCTTTAATATTTTGTATGATGTTTATGCACATAATGGAGGTTGACTTGTTTATAATTTCTTATGGTCAGATGGGGGCATCATTTGTGTCTTACAGACACACTTCATTTTTAAAAAATCACTCCTAACAAAACAACTTTGTCCATAATTATCAAGTGTGGTGGCATACTTCTTTTCTAGTTTGTTAATGGTTCCTGGTCTATGATGAGCTTAGGAAATAAATATTCCCAGATCATGCTCCAACTTGTTCAAGCAGCATGGTCTAGCTTAAGCAATTTAACATTACCTAAAGTTTACCAAGTTCTGTTAATGTTGACAATATATTTCTTGTAGAAAATATTTTCATTGGTTAAATTTTTTGATTATTTGGCTTTTTTATGTTTGCCACAAACTTATATATATATATTCGGTGAAATACAATTATAAAGTATGATTGATTTCATATTTCGACTAAAGTATACAAAAATTAAACCAAAGAAAGTGTCTGTAATCCCATTACACAGTACTGTATGTTAACATGAATGACATCGTTCAATTACACATTATTGTTTTTGTTTTTATTTAGAAAGGTGATAAGAGAACTTCAGATGATGAAGTGAGCCAATCCTTGTTTGATACAAAATCCAATGATATTAGCAAGATGATCAAGGAAATCTTAGTAAGTTTTTACAACAGTAGATATTTTGACATGCATTGTAAATTACTTCAACATTAGATAAACTGACGAGAAATATTAGTTACTACAAGAATAGATAAACATTAGCTAAAATGGCAGGAAATGTGAGTTACTTTGAATTATACTCTGTGTTACCCTATCAAAATGACTACTTAAAAACAGTGTCAAGCTGCAAAAAGTTTGATAAGGTAATCAGAATCCGTTAAACAAAGAAGTGCAAATGAAAATAGAAAATTATTACAACACGAGAGATTGGCAAGATATGAAAGTGTCCAGAGGATGTTCTGAGATTTCCTAACACTCTCCAGCAATGATTTGAATTTAAGTATTAACTCAGTATATTACAGATTTGTTTTTATAGGTTTGAGAGATGTTCTTATGTCGGTTTAATGTGTGCTGCCAAATTACTGATTGGTCGAAATCGTCCAATATAGTTATTAGTTCACCTGGACCAAAGGTCCATGTGAACTATTGCCATCACTTGGCGTCTGTCGTCTGTAAACTTTTCACATTTCAAGCTTCTTCTCCGAAACCACTTGGCCGATTGGAACCGAACTTAGCAGGAATGTTCCTTGGATGGTCCTCTACAAAGTTACTGTTTTTCGTTCCAGTCGGATATTCAATATGGCTGCCAGGGCCAATAATATGCTCTGATTGGCTGAAATTTCAAAGATCTTCTTCTCCGAAACTGATGAACTGACTGAACCCAAACTGTAAAGGAATGATCATTGGAATGTCCTTTACCAAGTTACTGTTTTTTATGCCGATCGGAAATCCAAGATGGCCGCCACCGCAGGACATAGATTAACATTGGACCCTATGGGAAAATGTTCAAATGCCTTCTTCTCAGAAACTACAAATATGATTAAAGCCAAACTGTACATGAATGTTCATTGGATGGTCCTCTACAATCTTAAGGTTTTTTGTTCCGATATGAAATTCAAAATGGCGGCTACGGCAGGACTTAGTTTAACATTGGACCCTATGGGAAAAATGTTTCAAAATGCTTCTTCTCTGAAACCACTTGGACAGTTGAAACCAAACTGCCCAGGAATGATCATTGGAAGGTCCTCTACAAAGTTTCTGTTTTTCATGCCGGTCGGAAATCCAAGATGGCCACCACCGCAGGACATAGATTAACATTGGACCCTATGGGAAAATGTTCAAATGCCTTCTTCTCAGAAACTACAAATATGATTAAAGCCAAACTGTACATGAATGTTCATTGGATGGTCCTCTACAAACTTTGCGTTTTTTGTTCCGATATAAAATTCAAAATGGCGGCTACGGCAGGACTTAGTTTAACATTGGACCCTATGGGAAAAATGTTTCAAAACGCTTCTTCTCTGAAACCACTAGGACAGTTGAAACCAAACTGCCCAGGAATGATCATTGGAAGGTCCTCTACAAAGTTTCTGTTTTTTATGCCGGTCGGAAATCCAAGATGGCCACCACCGCAGGACATAGATTAACATTGGACCCTATGGGAAAATGTTCAAATGCCTTCTTCTCAGAAACTACAAATATGATTAAAGCCAAACTGTACATGAATGTTCATTGGATGGTCCTCTACAAACTTTGCGTTTTTTGTTCCGATATAAAATTCAAAATGGCGGCTACGGCAGGACTTAGTTTAACATTGGACCCTATGGGAAAAATGTTTCAAAACGCTTCTTCTCTGAAACCACTTGGATAATTGAAACCAAACTGCCCAGGAATGATCATTGGAAGGTCCTCTACAAGGTGTGTGTTTTTTATGCCGATCGGAAATCCAAGATGGCCACCACCGCAGGACATAGATTAACATTGGACCCTATGGGAAAATGTTCAAATGCCTTCTTCTCAGAAACTACAAATATGATTAAAGCCAAACTGTACAAGAATGTTCATTGGATGGTCCTCTACAAACTTTACGTTTTTTGTTCCGATATGAAATTCAAAATGGCGGCTACGGCAGGACTTAGTTTAACATTGGACCCTATGGGGGAAATGTTTGAAAACGCTTCTTCTCTGAAACCACTAGAACAGTTGAAACTAAACTGCCCAGGAATGATCATTGGAAGGTCCTCTACAAATTTTATGTTTTTTATGCCGATCGGAAATCCAAGATGGCCGCCACCACAATACATAGATTAACATTGGACCCTATGGGAAAATGTTCAAATGCCTTCTTCTCAGAAACTACAAATATTATTAAAGCCAAACTGTACATGAATGTTCATTGGATGGTCCTCTACAAACGTTAGGTTTTTTGTTCCGATATGAAATTCAAAATGGCGGCTACGGCAGGACTTAATTTAACATTGGACCCTATGGGAAAAATGTTTCAAAACGCTTCTTCTCTGAAACCACTTGGACAATTGAATCCAAACTGCCCAGGAATGATCATTGGAAGGTCCTCTACAAAGTTTCTGTTTTTTTATGCCGATCGAAAATTCAAGATGGCCACCACCGCAGGACATAGATTAACATTGAACCCTATGGGAAAATGTTCAAATGCCTTCTTCTCAGAAACTACAAATATGATTAAAGCCAAACTGTCCATATGTGTGTACATTGGATGGTCCTCTACAAACTTTACGTTTTTTGTTCCGATATGAAATTCCAAATGGCGGCTACGGCAGGACTTAGTTTAACATTGGACCCTATGGGAAAAATGTTTCAAAACGCTTCTTCTCTGAAACCACTTGGATAATTGAAACCAAACTGCCCAGGAATGATCATTGGAAGGTCCTCTACAAGGTGTGTGTTTTTTATGCCGATCGGAAATCCAAGATGGCCACCACCGCAGGACATAGATTAACATTGGACCCTATGGGAAAATGTTCAAATGCCTTCTTCTCAGAAACTACAAATATGATTAAAGCCAAACTGTACATGAATGTTCATTGAATGGTCCTCTACAAAATATACGTTTTTTATTCTGATATGAAATTCAAAATGGCGGCTACGGCAGGACTTAGTTTAACATTGGACCCTATGGGAAAAATGTTTCAAAATGCTTCTTCTCTGAAACCACTTGGACAGTTGAAACCAAACTGCCCAGGAATGATCATTGGAAGGTCCTGTTTTTTATGCCGATCGGAAATCCAAGATGGCTGCCACCGCAGGTCATAGTATTAACACAGAACCATATGGGGAAAATACAGAAATATATTCTTCTCTGAAGCTATTGCACTGATTGAACCTAAACTGTGCATCAATCATTGGAAGGTCCTTTACAAACTTTGTGTTTTTTATGTTGATCGTAATTCCAAGATGACGCAGGACATAGTTTTTACATAGGACCAATTGGTTTTTTTTATTACCAGGTGAACGATACAGGCTCTTGAGAGCCTCTGGTTTAAAAATGCCATTATTTCACAAATCATTCCTATTTTTCAGGAAGAATCTTGGAATCAGCAATGTAAGGTATATAGTGATGATATTAATGGAAAATTAGATCGTTCGGAATTGGATCCTCTAAAGGAGTGGTTGCTGAGTAGACTCGATGCACTCAATGATAAGTTAATGACACAGAATCAAGCTCCTGTAGATTGGGTAGATAATGCAGCTGGAATCAGGAGGTAAATAAAAACTACAAGTAACTTCTTAAACACAGATCTCTTTATATGACAGGATAATATGTTTTTGTGTCATTTTGAACATTAATATAAATGTACAAGTGAAATTATTGCTACCATATTATAATGGAGAATTTCCTGGAAAAAATTAGATTTTCTGTCAAAAAAACGGACAACTTCAAAACAAGAAAACTTATTCTAAGCAAAAGGCAGCCACATATATAGTGATGATAGGCTAATAAATGAACAAGTAAAAAGTATATAAATCTGTGTCAAGACATTATAATCAATAGATTTATTTCAAGGGATCTATTGGAATTAATATTCTTTGTGACAAATGATTGTTTGAACACTCCAAAAACAATATAATTTTTAACATATATTAAATTTTTTTTTTATTAACAGGCAGCTTATTCAGAAATATAATTGTATTTCATGTAACAGACCAATTGATATTGTACCCACAGAGTAAGTATATAATAGTTTTATTTGTCATGTCTTGTGGTAGGTTAAAAGAGCTCTATTATAGACCAGTTGATATTGAACCTACAGTGTAGATTGTTATCATGTGACTTGTCAGATGACATTTGATAGGTTTAATGAGTCATGTGATAGTTATGACAAGTTGATATTGAACATACAGCATCAATTGTTTTCATGTGACTTATCAGATAGCTTGTGATAGGTATAGAGTACTATAACTTGGTGATATTTTTGTTTTTGTATTTATATTTATATTTATAGTTAAATTTATTTTGGAAATTGTTTAAAAAAAACAACTCTGAATTTAAATTAGAAATACAAAATCAATTTGCATAATTTAATATATGGAGACAAAAAAATGTTAAAATCGTTCTCAGACAGCATTGAATTCATTAATTATACTTGTATGATCTATGAGCAAAATATTTATATAACAGATAAACTATTTTTGCCTTAATTTTCAATTAATATATACCTGGTTTATGTGAGTTCTACAAGCTGTTGTGAGCCATGATTGTTTTTTTAGTTCACAACACAATATTGATGCATACAAGCTCTTATAGATTTCATCTGTTTATTTTTAGACCAGGGGAATTACCTCCAACCAGATCACCAAGGCCTCCCTTAACTTACGAGACGGACCAGATACGACAACAAGTAAAGAGGTATGAAGATGTCACACAAATATTTATTTTTATTGTGTACACTGTATTTAAAATTTACTTAAACAAAGAAAATTAATAAGATTCTAATAGTTATGTGTTTTGTTGCTTGATTCATGACAAACATGTCTTAGCATTTTTTTCTTATGTATTTTACGCTATAATACTTTATTTACTTATTTTATTTAACAGAATGTATGCTGGTATTGACGGACCTGGGTCTGGTAATTTATTACATGTATTCACTACTACTAATACTCTCCTACTTGTAGCACATGCATGTAACAATCCAGGATAGCCTCCCTTTTTTGCACAGCACATTTCTCCTCGATTTATGTTTCTTACAGATTGTATTGGAGAATGAAAGCACTGCATGATATCACTGTACACTTTTCAGTCTCTTTTATATTCTTCTTTGTTTATTTCATGCATTTCAAAACATATATTGCATGTACAGTATGAAACCACTTTTGGTAGAATCTTAGATAAAAGCCTTCCATCTTTATATTTGTATGATTTTAATTGATTGATTTATCAACACTGTTGAAAAATCAAAAATCCTAGTTGGACACAATCTCCAGTCATTTATATTCTTATTTTTTGTGATCTTTTTGTTAAATAATTTTATTTAAAAAAATGGACCTATGGGTCTAATGATTTTTAAAATGTAAAAATAGTGGGAAAATGGGGATTAACCTGATTTAAACAAAAATTAAAATAACTTAATCAATTACATATGTTTTAATTAAGAAATAAATCATGGAAGCCAGAATGTGTTTTGAGTTTTAGCATGGGTTGGTGGATAAAATTTACTAATATCTGCCAACCCATGTTAAAACTCAAAACACATTCTGGCTTCCATGATTTATTTCGATTCTGATATGTCTAACAGTACAAATACGGTAGTATACTTTGATTGAAAGACGGTAATTTATATTTATGTTTGCGGACAATGTCGTACACAATTTATGCTGCCAAATTCGAGCAAACGATAATTCATCAACATGTACATTTACGACGGGAAAGTCAGTCACATAGACTTTTACGACAGGAAAGACAGTCGTATTGATGGAGCATCCATAACAATAATATTGTGTTTGCATGTTTTAATTGCACGTCACATATTATTAATTTTGGATATGTTGATTATTATCAGTGAATATAGATGCTTAAAATGTTAACAACCATGTAAATAATTTTATTTTACGATTTTATCACCTGGCTTAAATGTGTACTGTGCATGTGCTAATGAGATTTTGTCATCGGGTTGATCGCTCGTTTGTTTGCAAAGCGAAAGAAGGACGTCATGTTAGAATAACTAACAACCAGGTTTTAGGACAACAGGATATATTAGTAATAACTAAACACTTTAAGCAAGTTTGCTGTTGATTTTTAATTGTGAATGTCTTGTATGTTATTTAAAAAATGTTTCAATGGAAGGCATTATTTTTAGACATTTCTGACAAAAATTTGGAGGTACATTGTAAATGTTGGATTTGGTTTAGATTTTGGATAACATTTTAGGATCATGGTAGGTTGACCATCGGCAGCTGTATTATTACACATTCATTCTCTCAATACAAAAAAGTAGTTTGTTAAATGTTTTCGGCCTTAGCTTTAATAAGGGTTTCTTGTATAATTATCCCCCAACATCAAAATTCTGAAGATTATTTAATTTTTCAATATATTTTGAATAGAAATTATCTGGTGTATTTAAGTTATCAATACAAGGCAATTCTTTGAAATGTATATAAAGGATAAAAAATAAGAACACATTCCATTTAAAGTTGATATATGCATATGTCAAAGACTGATAGTTTCCATCAGTCATTCATTAGATTATTAAAACTGATTTCTCATTAAAATCATTTGGTTACAATTTTGCCAGAGGGTAACATTTATCATTGCATGCTTTTTCTACTAACATAGTACAGTTGTACTTGATTTTCAGTGGTGTTATGTTCTGTGATACCACCGTTTCTGTCATAGAATTTCATGTCTTTCTGTTTTTATTCTTTACTTCTCTTTCTACATTTCCCAGTGCTAGTAAAGGTGCCAGTTGTGTCCGAACAGTAGCAGAGAGAGCGAAGGCGAAAATGTGTACATTTGACAAGAAAGCTTTTCAGGTTCATTTTGGAAATGATGGTGAAGACTTTCAGAAACAGAGAAATACCAGTAATGAGTAAGTTTGGAACGATGACTTGAGGATCTGAAATGCAGAAATATAAACTAGATACTAAACTGCTGATTTACATAAAAAAATCTTCTGGTTTGAAGACGTTTTGTGACTTCATTGATTCTACCTCAAATATCTCAATAAACAATCTAATTTATATACAAGTATTACGCAAGAAATGACGTGATTTTATTAAATATCGCTGTCCTTGTTGAAGGGATAAAATTTGGATTATCCAACAAAACATGTTTAATAGTAAACATTGTTTTTTAACTCCTTTTTGGAGTTTTATTTACTTTATCATTCAATTTTGTTAAAATTAAGTTCTCATTTTTTTTTCAAGTGAAAATATATTTGTAGTGTGTAAAATGCTGTTACTCCTCTATTTATGTATTCAGATCCTGAAATTGCAAACAAGCTGATTTTGAAATTTAGAATTTGCTATCAGTGCTTCAGTGTGGACACATAGTAACAGTATCGTGATAAAAATACTTATCAACCATAGAATAAGAAGGCACAAAACACATTAAGCCATACCTTGAACAAATAGAATTGATTGTCATTATAATGATCTGATTACCAAACTTAGCATGTAGTAAACATTTATATCATCTGGGTATGGCTGATTACCAAACTTAGCATGTAATAAACATTTATATCATCTGGGTATGGCTGATTACCAAACTTAGCATGTAATAAACATTTATATCTTTGGGTTTTGGTTGCATATCTTTTTCCTGACATTGTATTGTGTCAATCTTTATTTCCTATTTCCATAGCATTCTCATCACAAATAATTATGCTGTAATTTCTGATGTACTTTCATCTTTTTGTTTTCATTTTAACATTATCTGCATTATCTGTTTTTTCTTCATTTCAGTAAAAAAAAAAATCATATTTTAACATTATAATTTTTTTTTTACTTGAACAATATAACAAATATATTTCATAATGTTCATATTTACAATAATTATTTCTGGCTAAATTATCTTTGTTGTGAATCCACCATTATATTGAAATGACAACCTATCTTTTGTAGTTGTCCAAATGCAGATTACTATGCAACAAACAGATCATGTGGTGGACAACACACCACAGCATACCCTTACAAACGTTTGGCAAATCGGTCACAAATAAGGTAAGAAATCTAGCTTGCTCGCCTCGAATGCGGTAGGTCATGGGTTTGAGCCCCGATCGGGTCAACCAAAGACTATAAAATTGGTATTTGTTGCTTCTCCGCTAAGCACGCAGCAATTAAGGAGAAATAGCAAAGACTGGTTGGCTCGGAATCAGGATAATGTGTCCGAGTGGGGCGACATGTCTATCCGCAGACTGTTGTTTCAGTGAGCACTATAAAAATCCAACTAAGCGTGTTGGTTTAGTACAAAGCGGACCCCATCATCATTTCATTGAAAATTAACTTGTTCTTGCCATGATATAGCTGAAAAATTGCTGAGTTGGCATTAAACAACAATCACTCACTCACTGAAAAGCCATTTCAAAGGTCAGATGTTTATAGAATGACAAAGCTGTCACATGTAAGGTAAGAAATTACTTTAAAGGTCATTTAAAAAGTCAGATGTTTACAGTATGACAAAACTGTCACATCTAAGGTAAGAAATCACTAAAGGTCATTTAAAAAATCAGATGTTTATAGAATGACAAAACTGTCACATGTAAGGTAAGAAATCACTTTAAAGGTCATTTAAAAAGTCAGATGTTTATAGAATGACAAAGCTGTCATATGTAAGATAAGAAATCACTAAAGGTCATTTAAAAAGTCAGATGTTTATAGAATGACAAAGCTGTCACATGTAAGGTAAGAAATCACTAAAGGTCATTTAAAAAGTCAGATGTTTATAGAATGACAAAACTGTCACATCTAAGGTAAGAAATCACTAAAGGTCATTTAAAAAGTCAGATGTTTATAGTATGACAAAGCTGTCACATCTAAGGTAAGAAATCACTAAAGGTCATTTAAAAAGTCAGATGTTTATAGAATGACAAAGCTGTCACATCTAAGGTAAGAAATCACTAAAGGTCATTTAAAAAGTCAGATGTTTATAGTATGACAAAGCTGTCACATCTAAGGTAAGAAATCACTAAAGGTCATTTAAAAAGTCAGATGTTTATAGAATGACAAAGCTGTTACATGTAAGGTAAGAAATCACTAAAGGTCATTTAAAAAATCAGATGTTTATAGAATGACAAAACTGTCACATCTAAGGTAAGAAATCACTAAAGGTCATTTAAAAAGTCAGATGTTTATAGAATGACAAAGCTGTCACATGTAAGGTAAGAAATCACTAAAGGTCATTTAAAAAGTCAGATGTTTATAGTATGACAAAACTGTCACATCTAAGGTAAGAAATCACTAAAGGTCATTTAAAAAGTCAGATGTTTATAGTATGACAAAACTGTCACATCTAAGCCAGTAAGGTAAGAAATCACTAAAGGTCATTTAAAAAGTCAGATGTTTATAGTATGACAAAACTGTCACATCTAAGGTAAGAAATCACTAAAGGTCATTTAAAAAGTCAGATGTTTATAGTATGACAAAACTGTCACATGTAAGATAAGAAATCACTAAAGGTCATTTAAAAAGTCAGATGTTTATAGAATGACAAAGCTGTCACATGTAAGATAAGAAATCACTAAAGGTCATTTAAAAAGTCAGATGTTTATAGAATGACAAAGCTGTTACATGTAAGGTAAGAAATCACTAAAGGTCATTTAAAAAATCAGATGTTTATAGAATGACAAAGCTGTCACATCTAAGGTAAGAAATCACTAAAGGTCATTTAAAAAATCAGCTGTTTATAGAATGACAAAACTGTCACATGTAAGGTAAGAAATCACTAAAGGTCATTTAAAAAATCAGATGTTTATAGAATGACAAAACTGTCGCAGGTAAGGTAAGAAATCACTAAAGGTCATTTAAAAAGTCAGATGTTTATAGTATGACAAAGCTGTCACATCTAAGGTAAGAAATCACTAAAGGTCATTTAAAAAGTCAGCTGTTTATAGAATGACAAAGCTGTCACATGTAAGATAAGAAATCACTAAAGGTCATTTAAAAAGTCAGATGTTTATAGAATGACAAAGCTGTTACATGTAAGGTAAGAAATCACTAAAGGTCATTTAAAAAATCAGATGTTTATAGAATGACAAAACTGTCACATCTAAGGTAAGAAATCACTAAAGGTCATTTAAAAAGTCAGATGTTTATAGAATGACAAAGCTGTCACATCTAAGCCAGTAAGGTAAGAAATCACTAAAGGTCATTTAAAAAGTCAGATGTTTATAGTATGACAAAACTGTCACATCTAAGGTAAGAAATCACTAAAGGTCATTTAAAAAGTCAGATGTTTATAGAATGACAAAGCTGTCACATCTAAGGTAAGAAATCACTAAAGGTCATTTAAAAAGTCAGAAGTTTATAGTATGACAAAACTGTCACATCTAAGCCAGTAAGGTAAGAAATCACTAAAGGTCATTTAAAAAGTCAGATGTTTATAGTATGACAAAACTGTCACATCTAAGGTAAGAAATCACTAAAGGTCATTTAAAAAGTCAGATGTTTATAGAATGACAAAGCTGTCACATCTAAGGTAAGAAATCACTAAAGGTCATTTAAAAAGTCAGATGTTTATAGTATGACAAAACTGTCACATCTAAGGTAAGAAATCACTAAAGGTCATTTAAAAAGTCAGATGTTTATAGTATGACAAAACTGTCACATCTAAGGTAAGAAATCACTAAAGGTCATTTAAAAAGTCAGATGTTTATAGTATGACAAAACTGTCACATCTAAGCCAGTAAGGTAAGAAATCACTAAAGGTCATTTAAAAAGTCAGATGTTTATAGTATGACAAAACTGTCACATCTAAGCCAGTAAGGTAAGAAATCACTTGACAGGCATATTCAATGTGAAATTCATGCATCTCACATAACATGATCTCTTTCTTTTTGTGTCACAATGCCAAAAAACATTGCACCACAATGTGGAAGTGTTGCCAAATCAAACCACTTCCTGTGAGTCTTTCAAAAATGTTGATATTGTGATCACTACAAACTACTGTATAAATACTATCAAGTTATTTTTGTACTGTTTCATGTCTTAAGATTTAAAACAATACAATAGTTTTGAATATTATGTTTTTTTTTATTTTTATCAAATCACATAGTGTAGAAGTGAAAGGCAGCCATTGTCAAGTTTAGCATCAATCTCATATTTTAACAAATAATGTGAGACAAATGTTGTTTCAGTTTGTATTTTCTAACCTTAATCTAATTGAACATGACAATTTTATTTCAGTAATGCCATTATAAAAGAGGATGAGTTGACAAATGTACATGTATATCCTCTACACAAGTAAGTAATGTATTTATGATGACAATTTCTTGACTGCTAATATTAAAAACATTCAATTACTGATGTGACTGCTTTATCAGTCGCAATATTGACATGTTGTTGAATACAATTTTTTATTGGATTCTGAGAATGGTATTTTTGAAGAAGAAGAAAGGGATTTAAAAAGGTTTTTTTTTTTTTTTTGGCATTCATATCCTTCACTGATAAGAAATTTTGGAATGAAATATTATTTACATATCTTTTTGTAAGTTGTAAGTGACATACCTTGTCCTTGCTTATTTAAAAAAAATCTTGAAATAATTTACTTGTATTATACACTTGTATCATACTGTATTTTGAAAAGAAAGTTCCAACAGCAATGGTCAACACTTCTACCTTATATCAACAAAACAAACAACCACCTCTATTTCAAATCTCTGAATATAAAAAAGACCACATCATATGGATATGGAAATCCAGATCCTGGTCTGGGACAGACACAAAAATACAAAAATGTGAAATGTGGTGGGTAATGTTTTTAAGATGTGAGTATAATTTAGTTGCCATGGTTAATGTAAGATATATTTAGTTACAGAGTAGAAGTAAATGTAAAAGGTGCTGATGGAAACATCTACAAAGGAAGAAGGGATTGTCTGGAGCCAATACTGCCATCTCAGGTAAGAAACTGATTGAAAATATATACTAATGGGAAGTCATGAGGCAAAACTGCCATCAATGACCCAGGCGACACGGGTAAGAAACTGATTGAAAATATGTTAATGGGAAGTCCTTAGGCAAATCTGCCATCAATGACCCAGGTAAGAATTTCTTTGAACATACATTTGTTAAAAACCTGAACCAGTCACTGACCCAGATGAAAACCGATTTTAAGAGGTGTTCTTGTGAAGTTTGGAGAGATAACCAAGGTAACCAAGTGAGCCTGGTAGGAATTTGAAATCATGGTCAAAACAGGGTGAGAAACTTGCCCTAGAATTGTATGTTTTGTAGCAAATCTATTACAGAATTTAACAGATTGCTTACATAGCCTTTTTGACTTTCTAGGATCCAAGTTCTGTGCAGAGAAGAGATAAAAGTACACAGCAGCCAATGAGACCTAAAGTAATCCAGATAGCAAGACCAAGTTCAGCCGAAATGCTCCATTCTCCAAGTCCACCACCCAGAAATGGTTCACACCCACAATCTCCACACCAAACAGTTTCACTACAGGCAATGGCTGGGTCATCAAGCACAACTCCATGCCAGTCTCCTATGCCTCAGGATATTATTTCTGTGGAACAGGCCCAGCAGAAAGATAGAGAAATTAACCCCGGAAGCTGAGTTGTCAGATTATAAAAAAAGAAACATTAACAAAGTTATTAATTGCAGATTAGAAGAAAAAAAACTAACACTGAATTGTTATTAGATGCCTTATACAAGCATTATTTTCTTATGGTGCATATCTCCACCTTGTATTCTATCCTGAACATTTAAATATGACATCTTCTTACAATCAGGAATGGCTGTCAGATAAAATTGATTTATTTTTAAACTAAAGTTAATAATATAGAGAGAAATATACATATGCAAGTATCGTTAGTATTTGTTAGGTTTGGGTAATAATTGCATCCAATATTGTTGGGATAAAATGCAAAGTAATTATTTGTTAGCACCCTCACTTTTCATGTGCAAGGTATATACACTGTTAGCAATATATACTATATTTATCTTATTGTCTTGTATTCGGCTACTTAGAATTATTCCTTAGGGAGGTATTTACAATTTGTTCATAGATTATTATTTTTTTGAGAGGCTTAAACATAATTGGTCTGATGTTACTTGTTCACAGTTTAGGAACTTATTATAATTTGTTTTTAATTATACACAGAAAAATTGTAAAAAAAAACAAACCCCCAAACTATAACCAAAAAAATGATAAAGAATTTGATTATTGAATGACAGTGTTGTGTAATGAGATCAAAGGTTAACTAGTTATGAATATTCAATGCATCTAAGCAATATTATCAATATTTGTAGATTTTTATTATCAATTTTATTGAAAGGTTATATTAAACAGCTATCAAATCAGTTTTCCGTCCATTCAATGTTATTTATGGCAGTTTTGGTGAAGTGCTATTTATTGACCATTCCATCCAAATGTTTTGTTAATTATTTATTCAGTATTTAAATTAGCACAATATATATAATTGTTTTTGTTAATTTATTCAGTATTTAAATTAGTGCAATATAAATAATTCTACTTGACTGTGATATTGTTTTAGTAACTTCTGTTGTAATTGTTTGAATCATATTAACTTTTAACTTTTTCTGTCTGTCTGTCCTACCAAGGGAGGTAATAATTTTATTGATTTGTAAGTTATATTTAAAGGTCAGAAGAAGATTACAAAACATACATTGTAAGACTTCTGTTTAGATGCATGAAGAACTTTGCATAGAAGCAAATTTGTTTTGAAATGAATAAAAGTTATTGGAATTAGAAGTAATTATTGTTATTGCCTCCCTTTAATTAACCTTTGCTCAAATGTAATACATGTAATGTGCTGAAGAGAATTATTTATTTACATCCCATACTTTTATTAATTTTATTCTTAGTTTTCAGTAGTTCTTGACAACTGTGCCAACACATTATATTTTGCCTATTTCTGAAAACATATAGAATGTGAATTTTGAAAGCTAATTTTAGGTGAAATGATGAGAATATGTTTAATCATTTTTGTAGTTGTTGTTTTTTTACACTTTACAGTGTGCATTTATTATTAAAGTAAATTTTGTTTTAAACAAAAAATTATCCTTGTTATTTTATATTTGAAATGTGATAATCTACAAAACACTATACAGAAAACTAAAAATTGAGCAACACGAACCCCACCAAAAATCCTGGATGAAGGCAGGTGCTGTGGATGAATAAGTAGTTTCTGCTCTGCTAGGGGCACCAGTCATGAGTGATTGTTCAGCTATATCTTGGTGAGAAGCTACATTCTATGAGATGATGATATCTGCTTTATACTAGGCCAACATGCCTAGTGAGAACTTGATAGTGCCAGCTCATTGAAACAACAGTCCTCGAGTAGACAAGTCGTTCCACTTGGACACATAAACCTGATTCTGAGAAAACCAGTCTTTACTCTTACTCCTGAATACTGCATGCTTAGCAGAAAAGCAGCAAATACCAATTTTATAGTCTTTGGTTTGACCTGACAGGAGGTTGACTCCACGATCTACCGCACTTGAGGTGAGCATGCTAGCCATTACACCACTTATGTGGTTGCTATATGATATGGCAGGAAGTCAAACACTCTGATGGTAGCAAGTCAAAAACTCTTATATCTCGAAAATAACAAGTGAAACATCAAAGGCATAGTCACACAAATTTGTTTGGTGGTTTCTAAGAGAAATGGTAAAATATGAAAAATCTGATGGACGCAGATGACGACAATAGTTTAGTTTGAACGTGTGACTTATTAGATATTGAACAATACAATACATACAACGGTTTAAGCCAGCCTCATATTTGTGCCTGTCCCATACCACGGTCTGGATTTCCAACTCCATATGTTGTCTTTTTTTTACTGTTCAATTGTTTGAAGTGGTTGGTCGTTTTGTTGATATTGTTGGAATTGTTGACCATCTTTGTTTAAATTTCTTTTTGTAAGAAGAGTTTGAAGATACCAAAGGGGTAATCATAATCCGTAAATGGAAGAAGGACAGACAACACAATGGCCAATAGAAAAAAGGACAAACAACGATCTACAAAACATACAAAAGAATTAGCAACAAGAACCCAATTAAAAAACTCGGATGCTCTGGAAGGGTAAGCAGTTCCTGCTACACTAGTGGCACCCGTCACTGTACTCTAGTTACAAACCTGGTGATAAGTCATGAATGAGAAAAGGACCAGGAAGTGTTTACGACAGGTGGAATATATCCATGGTAATTTGTAACACGGATATTCCGCAAGGGTTAACCAAGTCATGGTCGTGACTAAAACTTTTGAAGTGATGACTTCAACTTAACCAATAAGCCCTTGGTTAAATAGTTTCCTTGTTAGCAGCAAACCTCTATCAAGGAAATCCTGATAGGAACCACAAGCTCTGTAATATCGGAGATATATACTCCATATGCTGCTGGAATGTTGTTGCATATAAATGGAAAGTTCACAATGAGAAAATTGAAATCATCTCTTTTGTCGTAGTGTTTCGTTCTTAACCAGCCATCACTGTCAATTTCGATGTCTAGGTCAAAGTATGAATCAGACCTAGCTGTATCTGTGTATCCTAAAAATATTTCAATCTCAATGCGATAGATGTGATCAATAAAGTCATCAAACTTAGAATCATTTAGTGAATAGAAATTGAAGGATAGGTCTAGCTTCTTTTCGTTTTTCTTGAGAAGTCATTGTATAAAGTCTGCCTCATACAAATACAGGAATAAGTCAGCGACAAAAGGAACACAGTTTGTACTCGTATCTATGCCAACTGTCTGTTGATATACACGCCCACCAAACATAACAAATATGTTGTTAATAAAAAAACTCGAGCATTTTGATGATATCAGTTTCAGAGATTTTTTTTTTAGATGAATCGGAGTGGGTTTTTGTTTAATATAAAATTCAATGCAATCCCTTCCTAAGACACGGCATTTGTATCTACGTTGGTCATTCTTTTTCATGAAACACAGTTGGACTAATTATTTTAATTAGTCTTTTAGCTTTGAGTGGGGGAATAGGTGTGCAGAGGGTAGAGAAGTCATTTTTTAATGCTATTGCAGGATGATGGGGACCTTGAATGTATGTACTCTAACATATCTTTAGAGTTCTTCAGTATACACATCTGATTCATGCCAACACTGCACTACTTTTTTTTGGCAGTGTTGACTATTTATGTACTGCCACAATACTTTATTTATTGCAGTACTTTGTCAGTATAAAGTATTTCTAAACTGCCATAATGCGTTGTTTATTGCAATGCTTTGTCAGTATAAAGTATTTCTGTACTGCCACAATACTTTATTTATTGCAGTATTTTGTCAGTAATGATTATTTATTAACTGTCACAATACCTTATTTATTGCAGTACTTTGTCAGTATAAAGTATTTCTAAACTGCCATAATGCGTTATTTATTGCAATGCTTTGTCGTATAAAGTATTTCTGTATTGCCACAATACTTTTTTTTATTGCAATACTTTGTCAGTATTGACTATTTATGTACTGCCACAATACCTTATTTATTGCAGTACTTTGTCAGTATTGACTATTTATGTACTGCCACAATACGTTGTTTATTGGAGTACTTTGTCAGTATAAAAAAATTATAAACTGCCACAATACGTTGTTTATTGCAATACTTTGTCAGTATTAATTATTTCTGTATTGTTACAATGCTTTGTTTATAATGTCGTGCTTTGTCAGTATTGACTATTTCTGACCTGAACTGCCAGAATGCTTTGTTTATTTCAGTACTCTGACAGTAGTGGGGTTTTTTTGTAAGACAAGTACCAATATTCAGCATTATTTTCCCGGTTGAAATCATATTCACGATCACAAGTATATTCAATATTAAGGTATTTCTGAATCGGGTTGTGTTTTTTCCGATTGAATTTACTTGTGTTTTTCTGTTTAAATTTCTGTGCTGAATAACGTGGAAATACTCCTACTTTGGTATGTTTTTTTTATACTTCCTCAACCTATAAACATTGTTTATATTGATGCATAAATTATATTAACAATTTCACGGAATTTTACAAAAGGTGACAAAATATTGTCAATGTGTATCTATTAATAGATATAAAATATTTACACGGGGTGTTACCGTATAGTCGTTTTCTACGTAATTTCGCACAATTATTTGTTATTACTAGACATTATGAAACGATAAGGTAAAATAATTGACATTTCATGTTTGATATTTTGTGGTTAATTATTGTATAAATATGTTGCTGAATGTGATGAGTAAATAAATGAGTCCGTGAGTTTGATTACCAACAACACCTTTCTATGCGTTTTATACAATTTGTACGGTATTGTTTTGATGTTTGCTTATAATACAAGGTTATTTGTCCTTGTGTATTATTTTATGCATACAAAGGTATATATTGGTAAATATGTTGTTTACGTCATTGAGTGTTATACTGTAAATTTGTATTAGTAAATTCTTTGTACTTATGTTTGTTTGTTTTGTTATTTTGCAGTAAATCGTATCAGTAGACTTCACTGGGATACGCATTGGCAAATTAGTTGTTGTTATTTCAGCATATTTCTCCTGGCGTTTATTTCAGTACTATACATTATGGCATTACAGTTAATGTCAAAGTTGACATTAGCAAATAGTCGCGACTTAAATAATCGTACCACGGATGCCCGACATAGGCTGACTGACAATAAAGTTTATCATGATGAATACAGAGAAACGTCAAGAACGCACTTTTAAAATACAATCTATAAAGACTGTCGAATGATTTAGATTTTGAGTCTGGATTGGAGTATCATAATCACATTCCCCTGTCGCCAAGATCAATAAAACATGTTATCACATATGTCAGCTCAAAATTACAATTATAGTTTTAGATAGTTGCTAATAAAATGTCGGACGTATACACGAGTACAGGATCTCTTGCCTTCAAAGACAGACAGTTCTATTTGGATGAGAAACCTTTAACGATCCTCAGCGGTGCCATGCACTACTTCAGGGTGGTGCCAGAATACTGGAAGGACCGACTGATGAAGATGAAAGCATGTGGACTCAACACAGTTGAAACGTATGTGTATTTCCTGTATTCATACTTTTAAATTTCCACTTATTTTTAAATTTAGCAGTGTATTTATATATGTAATATGCATTAAAATTTAGTATGCATTAAAATAGAAAAAGCGGAGGTATGTTAAGATATTATACATGTAAATGGGCTTACATTGAGGCTAACTTCTAACGTTAAATTACATTAGGTCATAAATAGACATTGACTGTTCTTAAACTAAAATATGAACTCAACACAGTTGAAACGTATGTGTATTTCGTGTATTCATACTTTTAAATTTCCACTTATTTCTAAATCTAGCAGTGTATTATATATATACAATATGGGCTTGAATTGGGACTAATTTCTAACGTTAATTTACATTATACTATATATAGACAGTAAACTGTTCGTAAACTAGGTACAAATACAGTATGCATGTTTACACATACGTTATAAAACATCAATAATCAAAGATACTATGTATGTAGCTACCACTCAATGGACTCGTAATCTTGACCAAATGATCTTGACCCCGTTAATTTATCGTTATATTTTTAAAAGTCTATCGGTCATCTGTCATTTGATGAACAAGTTATTCTAACAACATGCATCTTAAATTATATAATACCTTATCTAGATTTTGTTTGTTATACTAATTCATTTGTTAACCATAATAAAATGATGATTTAACACTCTTTGCTGCTTCGTGTTGTCAGGAGTCAGTGAGTGATTTAACACTCTTTGCTGCTTCGTGTTGTCAGGAGTCAGTGAGTGATTTAACACTCTTTGCTGCTTCGTGTTGTCAGGAGTCAGTGAGTGATTTAACACTCTTTGCTGCTTCGTGTTGTCAGGAGTCAGTGAGTGATTTAACACTCTTTGCTGCTTCGTGTTGTCAGGAGTCAGTGAGTGATTACTTAAGACAAAGGGATCAAATCTTTGCAATTGGCGTACTAGTATATGCATCGTCGATGACCCACGACTGGTCACTCTCCCCTACTCTGATACTCCCCACTCATTAAAGATTGGTTTGATCGGAATCGGGATAATGTGTCCGAGTAGGGCGATACGTCATCATGTGGGCTGATGTTTTAGTGAGCTAGCGCTTTACAAATCCAACTCGACATGTTGGTACAGTACAAACCATACATTACAATTTCATCAAACTTGACTTGTCCTCGCTATGATGCGGTATTGGTAACTCACGGTTGATCACGCTCCGATACTTTCCACTCGTGTTGATCAGCCGTGATGAGCGGAGAGTAACGGAGCGTGATCAACCACATTGCGTAAATTATATGTGTAAAACAAACCAAGGCTTGGTTATTTATGTGCGCCCGTTTTACATTCGATCAAAAAGATCCCATCACCGACTGAAGAGATGGAACATTTAATTATAGCAACCCCCGTGGTAAATGTACAACTCTTTATTACTTCAGATATGTGTGTTGGAATTTACACGAACAGTATCCGAACGAGTTTGATTTTTCTGGCCGACTAGATGTTAGGTATGTATATTTCACCACAGGCGCCCGTGACACAGAATTGCCCCCCCCCCCCCCCCCCCTTTAATTTTTTTTTACATATTTATTTTCAATAACATTTCTTTATCATTTCATCTCTAAGAGATGAAGAGATGAATTAATTAAGATATTTTTTTATTGAAAATAAATATGCAAACAGAAAAAGGGGGTGGTAATTACGTGCCATGAGTGCTCGTGTATTTCATCAGTTGAAAGCTTCCAAGATATGCTGTAAAACGCAGACATACATTGTGATACAAATAGGAAGTGCACCCAGAAAATATATTATGTGGATAAATTCCTAAAATACGTTGCCAAAATTGAAGAAAAACAAATATTTTACATTATAATAAATCAAAATGACATTCTTAGAGACAAAATATGTAAATATTGATATAATGAGTATTTCATTTAAGATAGAACAACATGTTACAATTCAAGATGTTTTATACAGTGACAGCAGCCGACAATTTTCCCACATTAAGTTTTAACTATGTTGCTTCCATTTTATTTTTATCTTAATATGATGATTCCCATTTTATTAGAAAATTTATAAAAACGGCAGAAGAAATAGGCCTGTATGTGATATTTAGACCAGGACCATATATCTGTGCTGAATGGGACTTTGGTGGCATGCCCTCGTAAGTATTTATACGTAAATGTCATTTATATTGCTTTCTCATAGTGATGAGGTTCAACCCTTCCGAGAGGGACGTAAGCTGGTTGTGCTGGACGAATTAAATAAATAAATAGCTTTTTGACCGAGGCGTAAACGAGTTCCTCGTATTTACAGAATATGACTCGTAAAAAACAACTTTCAATAGTTTGTTATGAGTCGTTATTGGTGACCCGTTTTGGAGGCAAAACATTTTGATCCCTACCAATCATCTCCACTTTTGCTTTTGATAATCAAAACATCTGTCCATAGGCAAATTTTTGCGACAACTTTTATCTTCATGACTAATTTTTTCACCGTATATGTCAGAATATGACTACACAATTCTGCATGCTTAGGATCAAGGCGAAGCCGAGATATGATAACGAAAAGGGCATTATTATGTTTTTACAAACCTTTCAATTGTTAATATGTAATTCTTAATACTTCTGGATGATGATCATTTTTTTTATAACAATGTACAATTTATATTTATTTATCCTTTCTTTGTTCCATTGCTATGGTACATATTATGTTTCTGGTGGATTGACGATGTGATCTTATGGTAGTAGTAAGTTGGATTTATATCCCGTAAGTGGTGAGGGCTAGTCATTGTCTAGTGATACAACTTTTTATGTCTGGTGGATTGACGATGTGATCTTATGGTAGTAGTAAGTTGGATTTATATCCCGTAAGTGGTGAGGGCTAGTCATTGTCTAGTGATACAACTTTTTATGTCTGGTGGATTGACGATGTGATCTTATGGTAGTAGTAAGTTGGATTTATATCCCGTAAGTGGTGAGGGCTAGTCATTGTCTAGTGATACAACTTTTTATGTCTGGTGGATTGACGATGTGATCTTATGGTAGTAGTAAGTTGGATTTATATCCCGTAAGTGGTGAGGGCTAGTCATTGTCTAGTGATACAACTTTTTATGTCTGGTGGATTGACGATGTGATCTTATGGTAGTAGTAAGTTGGATTTATATCCCGTAAGTGGTGAGGGCTAGTCATTGTCTAGTGATACAACTTTTTATGTCTGGTGGATTGACGATGTGATCTTATGGTAGTAGTAAGTTGGATTTATATCCCGTAAGTGGTGAGGGCTAGTCATTGTCTAGTGATACAACTTTTTATGTCTGGTGGATTGACGATGTGATCTTATGGTAGTAGTAAGTTGGATTTATATCCCGTAAGTGGTGAGGGCTAGTCATTGTCTAGTGATACAACTTTTTATGTCTGGTGGATTGACGATGTGATCTTATGGTAGTAGTAAGTTGGATTTATATCCCGTAAGTGGTGAGGGCTAGTCATTGTCTAGTGATACAACTTTTTATGTCTGGTGGATTGACGATGTGATCTTATGGTAGTAGTAAGTTGGATTTATATCCCGTAAGTGGTGAGGGCTAGTCATTGTCTAGTGATACAACTTTTTATGTCTGGTGGATTGACGATGTGATCTTATGGTAGTAGTAAGTTGGATTTATATCCCGTAAGTGGTGAGGGCTAGTCATTGTCTAGTGATACAACTTTTTATGTCTGGTGGATTGACGATGTGATCTTATGGTAGTAGTAAGTTGGATTTATATCCCGTAAGTGGTGAGGGCTAGTCATTGTCTAGTGATACAACTTTTTATGTCTGGTGGATTGACGATGTGATCTTATGGTAGTAGTAAGTTGGATTTATATCCCGTAAGTGGTGAGGGCTAGTCATTGTCTAGTGATACAACTTTTTATGTCTGGTGGATTGACGATGTGATCTTATGGTAGTAGTAAGTTGGATTTATATCCCGTAAGTGGTGAGGGCTAGTCATTGTCTAGTGATACAACTTTTTATGTCTGGTGGATTGACGATGTGATCTTATGGTAGTAGTAAGTTGGATTTATATCCCGTAAGTGGTGAGGGCTAGTCATTGTCTAGTGATACAACTTTTTATGTCTGGTGGATTGACGATGTGATCTTATGGTAGTAGTAAGTTGGATTTATATCCCGTAAGTGGTGAGGGCTAGTCATTGTCTAGTGATACAACTTGCTATGTCTGGTGGATTGACGATGTGATCTTATGGTAGTAGTGAGTTGGATTTATATCCCGTAAGTGGTGAGGGCTAGTCATTGTCTAGTGATACAACTTTTTATGTCTGGTGGATTGACGATGTGATCTTATGGTAGTAGTGAGTTGGATTTATATCCCGTAAGTGGTGAGGGCTAGTCATTGTCTAGTGATACAACTTTTTATGTCTGGTGGATTGACGATGTGATCTTATGGTAGTAGTAAGTTGGATTTATATCCCGTAAGTGGTGAGGGCTAGTCATTGTCTAGTGATACAACTTGTTATGTCTGGTGGATTGACGATGTGATCTTATGGTAGTAGTAAGTTGGATTTATATCCCGTAAGTGGTGAGGGCTAGTCATTGTCTAGTGATACAACTTTTTATGTCTGGTGGATTGACGATGTGATCTTATGGTAGTAGTAAGTTGGATTTATATCCCGTAAGTGGTGAGGGCTAGTCATTGTCTAGTGATACAACTTTTTATGTCTGGTGGATTGACGATGTGATCTTATGGTAGTAGTAAGTTGGATTTATATCCCGTAAGTGGTGAGGGCTAGTCATTGTCTAGTGATACAACTTTTTATGTCTGGTGGATTGACGATGTGATCTTATGGTAGTAGTAAGTTGGATTTATATCCCGTAAGTGGTGAGGGCTAGTCATTGTCTAGTGATACAACTTTTTATGTCTGGTGGATTGACGATGTGATCTTATGGTAGTAGTAAGTTGGATTTATATCCCGTAAGTGGTGAGGGCTAGTCATTGTCTAGTGATACAACTTTTTATGTCTGGTGGATTGACGATGTGATCTTATGGTAGTAGTAAGTTGGATTTATATCCCGTAAGTGGTGAGGGCTAGTCATTGTCTAGTGATACAACTTTTTATGTCTGGTGGATTGACGATGTGATCTTATGGTAGTAGTAAGTTGGATTTATATCCCGTAAGTGGTGAGGGCTAGTCATTGTCTAGTGATACAACTTTTTATGTCTGGTGGATTGACGATGTGATCTTATGGTAGTAGTAAGTTGGATTTATATCCCGTAAGTGGTGAGGGCTAGTCATTGTCTAGTGATACAACTTTTTATGTCTGGTGGATTGACGATGTGATCTTATGGTAGTAGTAAGTTGGATTTATATCCCGTAAGTGGTGAGGGCTAGTCATTGTCTAGTGATACAACTTTTTATGTCTGGTGGATTGACGATGTGATCTTATGGTAGTAGTAAGTTGGATTTATATCCCGTAAGTGGTGAGGGCTAGTCATTGTCTAGTGATACAACTTTTTATGTCTGGTGGATTGACGATGTGATCTTATGGTAGTAGTAAGTTGGATTTATATCCCGTAAGTGGTGAGGGCTAGTCATTGTCTAGTGATACAACTTTTTATGTCTGGTGGATTGACGATGTGATCTTATGGTAGTAGTAAGTTGGATTTATATCCCGTAAGTGGTGAGGGCTAGTCATTGTCTAGTGATACAACTTTTTATGTCTGGTGGATTGACGATGTGATCTTATGGTAGTAGTAAGTTGGATTTATATCCCGTAAGTGGTGAGGGCTAGTCATTGTCTAGTGATACAACTTTTTATGTCTGGTGGATTGACGATGTGATCTTATGGTAGTAGTAAGTTGGATTTATATCCCGTAAGTGGTGAGGGCTAGTCATTGTCTAGTGATACAACTTTTTATGTCTGGTGGATTGACGATGTGATCTTATGGTAGTAGTAAGTTGGATTTATATCCCGTAAGTGGTGAGGGCTAGTCATTGTCTAGTGATACAACTTTTTATGTCTGGTGGATTGACGATGTGATCTTATGGTAGTAGTAAGTTGGATTTATATCCCGTAAGTGGTGAGGGCTAGTCATTGTCTAGTGATACAACTTTTTATGTCTGGTGGATTGACGATGTGATCTTATGGTAGTAGTAAGTTGGATTTATATCCCGTAAGTGGTGAGGGCTAGTCATTGTCTAGTGATACAACTTTTTATGTCTGGTGGATTGACGATGTGATCTTATGGTAGTAGTAAGTTGGATTTATATCCCGTAAGTGGTGAGGGCTAGTCATTGTCTAGTGATACAACTTTTTATGTCTGGTGGATTGACGATGTGATCTTATGGTAGTAGTAAGTTGGATTTATATCCCGTAAGTGGTGAGGGCTAGTCATTGTCTAGTGATACAACTTTTTATGTCTGGTGGATTGACGATGTGATCTTATGGTAGTAGTAAGTTGGATTTATATCCCGTAAGTGGTGAGGGCTAGTCATTGTCTAGTGATACAACTTTTTATATCTGGTGGATTGACGATGTGATCTTATGGTAGTAGTAAGTTGGATTTATATCCCGTAAGTGGTGAGGGCTAGTCATTGTCTAGTGATACAACTTGTTATGTCTGGTGGATTGACGATCTGATCTTATGGTAGTAGTGAGTTGGATTTATATCCCGTAAGTGGTGAGGGCTAGTCATTGTCTAGTGATACAACTTTTTATGTCTGGTGGATTGACGATGTGATCTTATGGTAGTAGTAAGTTGGATTTATATCCCGTAAGTGGTGAGGGCTAGTCATTGTCTAGTGATACAACTTTTTATGTCTGGTGGATTGACGATGTGATCTTATGGTAGTAGTAAGTTGGATTTATATCCCGTAAGTGGTGAGGGCTAGTCATTGTCTAGTGATACAACCTTTTATGTCTGGTGGATTGACGATGTGATCTTATGGTAGTAGTAAGTTGGATTTATATCCCGTAAGTGGTGAGGGCTAGTCATTGTCTAGTGATACAACTTTTTATGTCTTATAACGTACATGTATGTATGTCCATCTTTGTGCAACAGTGTTGTTGGTTTTGTTATGGTACTATGGTTTCCTCCGCGAATAAAACAGACTGCCGCAATGTAACATTATCATTGATAGTGCTGATTATCACCAATAATTCTAAATCATATAATGCTGTGTTATTTAGATGGCTTTTACGTGACACAGAAATGCAAGTAAGAAGTAATTATGGACCATACCAGGAAGCAGTAGAACGATTCTTCAGTCAACTAATCCCACAAGTAGCAGACTTACAGGTATATTTAACCACCAAATTATATGGATTTGTATTTCATTTCCAGATTATTGTGTCATTGTATTTATTCAATCAACACCCCATATTAAAACAACAGTTTATTAAGTACAGTCAGACCTGCCCATGTGGTCAACTCTATTAAGCAGTTACCTGTTTAAAAAAGTCACATTTTTCTTGCCCTGTCGAAGAAAATTTCATATGAATTTAACCTCTTCTAAGAGGTCACCTCTTATAAAGGACCTCTTTTTCTTTTTCCCAATGGTGACCTCTTAATACAGGATTGAATGTACTATGTACACCCTAAATAATATAAAACAACCCCTTGAATAAAGCATTTTATATAGATGTATATGATTAAAATTATTTATGGAAGTGTCTCTACCAAGCCAGTAAAGTGAGCGGTCGTGTATACATGTATATGTGTGTGTTAGGGTTATCGATGTGGTGTCTCTACCAAGCCAGTAAAGTGAGCGGTCGTGTATACATGTATATGTGTGTGTTAGGGTTATCGATGTGGTGTCTCTACCAAGCCAGTAAAGTGAGCGGTCGTGTATACATGTATATGTGTGTGTTAGGGTTATCGATGTGGTAACTCTACCAAGCCAGTAAAGTGAGCGGTCGTGTATACATGTATATGTGTGTGTTAGGGTTATCGATGTGGTAACTCTACCAAGCCAGTAAAGTGAGCGGTCGTGTATACATGTATATGTGTGTGTTAGGGTTATCGATGTGGTGTCTTTACCAAGCCAGTAAAGTGAGCGGTCGTGTATACATGTATATGTGTGTGTTAGGGTTATCGATGTGGTAACTCTACCAAGCCAGTAAAGTGAGCGGTCGTGTATACATGTATATGTGTGTGTTAGGGTTATCGATGTGGTGTCTCTACCAAGCCAGTAAAGTGAGCGGTCGTGTATACATGTATATGTGTGTGTTAGGGTTATCGATGTGGTAACTCTACCAAGCCAGTAAAGTGAGCGGTCGTGTATACATGTATATGTGTGTGTTAGGGTTATCGATGTGGTGTCTCTACCAAGCCAGTAAAGTGAGCGGTCGTGTATACATGTATATGTGTGTGTTAGGCTTATCGATGTGGTGTCTCTACCAAGCCAGTACAGTGAGCGGTCGTGTATACATGTATATGTGTGTGTTAGGGTTATCGATGTGGTAACTCTACCAAGCCAGTAAAGTGAGCGGTCGTGTATACATGTATATGTGTGTGTTAGGGTTATCGATGTGGTAACTCTACCAAGCCAGTAAAGTGAGCGGTCGTGTATACATGTATATGTGTGTGTTAGGGTTATCGATGTGGTGTCTCTACCAAGCCAGTAAAGTCAGCGGTCGTGTATACATGTATATGTGTGTGTTAGGCTTATCGATGTGGTGTCTCTACCAAGCCAGTACAGTGAGCGGTCGTGTATACATGTATATGTGTGTGTTAGGGTTATCGATGTGGTAACTCTACCAAGCCAGTAAAGTGAGCGGTCGTGTATACATGTATATGTGTGTGTTAGGGTTATCGATGTGGTAACTCTACCAAGCCAGTAAAGTGAGCGGTCGTGTATACATGTATATGTGTGTGTTAGGGTTATCGATGTGGTGTCTCTACCAAGCCAGTAAAGTGAGCGATCGTGTATACATGTATATGTGTGTGTTAGGGTTATCGATGTGGAAACTCTACCAAGCCAGTAAAGTGAGCGGTCGTGTATACATGTATATGTGTGTGTTAGGGTTATCGATGTAGTGTCTCTACCAAGCCAGTAAAGTGAGCGGTCGTGTATACATGTATATGTGTGTGTTAGGGTTATCGATGTGGTAACTCTACCAAGCCAGTAAAGTGAGCGGTCGTGTATATATGTATATGTGTGTGTTAGGGTTATCGATGTGGTAACTCTACCAAGCCAGTAAAGTGAGCGGTCGTGTATACATGTATATGTGTGTGTTAGGGTTATCGATGTAGTGTCTCTACCAAGCCAGTAAAGTGAGCGGTCGTGTATACATGTATATGTGTGTGTTAGGGTTATCGATGTGGTGTCTCTACCAAGCCAGTAAAGTGAGCGGTCGTGTATACATGTATATGTGTGTGTTAGGGTTATCGATGTGGTAACTCTACCAAGCCAGTAAAGTGAGCGGTCGTGTATACATGTATATGTGTGTGTTAGGGTTATCGATGTGGTAACTCTACCAAGCCAGTAAAGTGAGCGGTCGTGTATACATGTATATGTGTGTGTTAGGGTTGTCGATGTGGTAACTCTACCAAGCCAGTAAAGTGAGCGGTCGTGTATACATGTATATGTGTGTGTTAGGGTTATCGATGTGGTAACTCTACCAAGCCAGTAAAGTGAGCGGTCGTGTATACATGTATATGAGTGTGTTAGGGTTATCGATGTGGTAACTCTACCAAGCCAGTAAAGTGAGCGGTCGTGTATACATGTATATGTGTGTGTCAGGGTTATCGATGTGGTGTCTCTACCAAGCCAGTAAAGTGAGCGGTCGTGTATACATGTATATGTGTGTGTTAGGGTAATCGATGTGGTAACTCTACCAAACCAGTAAAGT
This sequence comes from Bathymodiolus brooksi, assembly GCA_963680875.1. Classification (NCBI taxonomy): domain Eukaryota; kingdom Metazoa; phylum Mollusca; class Bivalvia; order Mytilida; family Modiolidae; genus Bathymodiolus; species Bathymodiolus brooksi. Next base: position 66,406,249 of record OY804575.1, read on the forward strand.
GAGCGGTCGTGTATACATGTATATGTGTGTGTTAGGGTTATCGATGTGGTAACTCTACCAAGCCAGTAAAGTGAGCGGTCGTGTATACATGTATATGTGTGTGTTAGGGTTATCGATGTGGTGTCTCTACCAAGCCAGTAAAGTGAGCGGTCGTGTATACATGTATATGTGTGTGTTAGGGTTATCGATGTGGTAACTCTACCAAGCCAGTAAAGTGAGCGGTCGTGTATACATGTATATGTGTGTGTTAGGGTTATCGATGTGGTAACTCTACCAAGCCAGTAAAGTGAGCGGTCGTGTATATATGTATATGTGTGTGTTAGGGTTATCGATGTGGTAACTCTACCAAGCCAGTAAAGTGAGCGGTCGTGTATACATGTATATGTGTGTGTTAGGGTTATCGATGTAGTGTCTCTACCAAGCCAGTAAAGTGAGCGGTCGTGTATACATGTATATGTGTGTGTTAGGGTTATCGATGTGGTGTCTCTACCAAGCCAGTAAAGTGAGCGGTCGTGTATACATGTATATGTGTGTGTTAGGGTTATCGATGTGGTAACTCTACCAAGCCAGTAAAGTGAGCGGTCGTGTATGCATGTATATGTGTGTGTTAGGGTTATCGATGTGGTGTCTCTATCAAGCCAGTAAAGTGAGCGGTCGTGTATACATGTATATGTGTGTGTTAGGGTTATCGATGTGGTGTCTCTACCAAGCCAGTAAAGTGAGCGGTCGTGTATACATGTATATGTGTGTGTTAGGGTTATCGATGTGGTAACTCTACCAAGCCAGTAAAGTGAGCGGTCGTGTATACATGTATATGAGTGTGTTAGCGTTATCGATGTGGTGTCTCTACCAAGCCAGTAAAATGAGCGGTCGTGTATACATGTATATGTGTGTGTTAGGCTTATCGATGTGGTGTCTCTACCAAGCCAGTAAAGTGAGCGGTCGTGTATACATGTATATGTGTGTGTTAGGGTTATCGATGTGGTAACTCTACCAAGCCAGTAAAGTGAGCGGTCGTGTATACATGTATATGTGTGTGTTAGGGTTATCGATGTGATAACTCTACCAAGCCAGTAAAGTGAGCGGTCGTGTATACATGTATATGTGTGTGTTAGGGTTATCGATGTGGTGTCTCTACCAAGCCAGTAAAGTGAGCGGTCGTGTATACATGTATATGTGTGTGTTAGGGTTATCGATGTGGTAACTCTACCAAGCCAGTAAAGTGAGCGGTCGTGTATACATGTATATGTGTGTGTTAGGGTTATCGATGTAGTGTCTCTACCAAGCCAGTAAAGTGAGCGGTCGTGTATACATGTATATGTGTGTGTTAGGGTTATCGATGTGATAACTCTACCAAGCCAGTAAAGTGAGCGGTCGTGTATACATGTATATGTGTGTGTTAGGGTTATCGATGTGGTGTCTCTACCAAGCTAGTAAAGTGAGCGGTCGTGTATACATGTATATGTGTGTGTTAGGGTTATCGATGTGGTAACTCTACCAAGCCAGTAAAGTGAGCGGTCGTGTATATATGTATATGTGTGTGTTAGGGTTATCGATGTGGTAACTCTACCAAGCCAGTAAAGTGAGCGGTCGTGTATACATGTATATGTGTGTGTTAGGGTTATCGATGTAGTGTCTCTACCAAGCCAGTAAAGTGAGCGGTCGTGTATACATGTATATGTGTGTGTTAGGGTTATCGATGTGGTGTCTCTACCAAGCCAGTAAAGTGAGCGGTCGTGTATACATGTATATGTGTGTGTTAGGGTTGTCGATGTGGTAACTCTACCAAGCCAGTAAAGTGAGCGGTCGTGTATACATGTATATGTGTGTGTTAGGGTTATCGATGTGGTAACTCTACCAAGCCAGTAAAGTGAGCGGTCGTGTATACATGTATATGAGTGTGTTAGGGTTATCGATGTGGTAACTCTACCAAGCCAGTAAAGTGAGCGGTCGTGTATACATGTATATGTGTGTGTCAGGGTTATCGATGTGGTGTCTCTACCAAGCCAGTAAAGTGAGCGGTCGTGTATACATGTATATGTGTGTGTTAGGGTAATCGATGTGGTAACTCTACCAAACCAGTAAAGTGAGCGGTCGTGTATACATGTATATGTGTGTGTTAGGGTTATCGATGTGGTAACTCTACCAAGCCAGTAAAGTGAGCGGTCGTGTATACATGTATATGTGTGTGTTAGGGTTATCGATGTGGTGTCTCTACCAAGCCAGTAAAGTGAGCGGTCGTGTATACATGTATATGTGTGTGTTAGGGTTATCGATGTGGTAACTCTACCAAGCCAGTAAAGTGAGCGGTCGTGTATACATGTATATGTGTGTGTTAGGGTTATCGATGTGGTAACTCTACCAAGCCAGTAAAGTGAGCGGTCGTGTATATATGTATATGTGTGTGTTAGGGTTATCGATGTGGTAACTCTACCAAGCCAGTAAAGTGAGCGGTCGTGTATACATGTATATGTGTGTGTTAGGGTTATCGATGTAGTGTCTCTACCAAGCCAGTAAAGTGAGCGGTCGTGTATACATGTATATGTGTGTGTTAGGGTTATCGATGTGGTGTCTCTACCAAGCCAGTAAAGTGAGCGGTCGTGTATACATGTATATGTGTGTGTTAGGGTTATCGATGTGGTAACTCTACCAAGCCAGTAAAGTGAGCGGTCGTGTATGCATGTATATGTGTGTGTTAGGGTTATCGATGTGGTGTCTATCAAGCCAGTAAAGTGAGCGGTCGTGTATACATGTATATGTGTGTGTTAGGGTTATCGATGTGGTGTCTCTACCAAGCCAGTAAAGTGAGCGGTCGTGTATACATGTATATGTGTGTGTTAGGGTTATCGATGTGGTAACTCTACCAAGCCAGTAAAGTGAGCGGTCGTGTATACATGTATATGAGTGTGTTACCGTTATCGATGTGGTGTCTCTACCAAGCCAGTAAAATGAGCGGTCGTGTATACATGTATATGTGTGTGTTAGGGTTATCGATGTGGTGTCTCTACCAAGCCAGTAAAGTGAGCGGTCGTGTATACATGTATATGTGTGTGTTAGGGTTATCGATGTGGTAACTCTACCAAGCCAGTAAAGTGAGCGGTCGTGTATACATGTATATGTGTGTGTTAGGGTTATCGATGTAATAACTCTACCAAGCCAGTAAAGTGAGCGGTCGTGTATACATGTATATGTGTGTGTTAGGGTTATCGATGTGGTGTCTCTACCAAGCCAGTAAAGTGAGCGGTCGTGTATACATGTATATGTGTGTGTTAGGGTTATCGATGTGGTAACTCTATCAAGCCAGTAAAGTGAGCGGTCGTGTATACATGTATATGTGTGTGTTAGGGTTATCGATGTAGTGTCTCTACCAAGCCAGTAAAGTGAGCGGTCGTGTATACATGTATATGTGTGTGTTAGGGTTATCGATGTGGTGTCTCTACCAAACTAGTAAAGTGAGCGGTCGTGTATACATGTATATGTGTGTGTTAGGGTTTTCGATGTGGTAACTCTACGAAGCCAGTAAAGTGAGCGGTCGTGTATACATGTATATGTGTGTGTTAGGGTTATCGATGTGGTAACTCTACCAAGCCAGTAAAGTGAGCGGTCGTGTATACATGTATATGTGTGTGTTAGGGTTATCGATGTGGTAACTCTACCAAGCCAGTAAAGTGAGCGGTCGTGTATACATGTATATGTGTGTGTTAGGGTTATCGATGTGGTAACTCTACCAAGCCAGTAAAGTGAGCGGTCGTGTATACATGTATAAGTGTGTGTTAGGGTTATCGATGTAGTGTCTCTACCAAGCCAGTAAAGTGAGCGGTCGTGTATACATGTATATGTGTGTGTTAGGGTCATCGATGTGGTGTCTCTACCAAGCCAGTAAAGTGAGCGGTCGTGTATACATGTATATGTGTGTGTTAGGGTTATCGATTTGGTAACTCTACCAAGCCAGTAAAGTGAGCGGTCGTGTATACATGTATATGTGTGTGTTAGGGTTATCGATGTGGTGTCTCTACCAAGCCAGTAAAGTGAGCGGTCGTGTATACATGTATATGTGTGTGTTAGGGTTATCGATGTGGTAACTCTACCAAGCCAGTAAAGTGAGCGGTCGTGTATACATGTATATGTGTGTGTTAGGGTTATCGATGTGGTAACTCTACCAAGCCAGTAAAGTGAGCGGTCGTGTATACATGTATATGTGTGTGTCAGGGTTATCGATGTGGTGTCTCTACCAAGCCAGTAAAGTGAGCGGTCGTGTATACATGTATATGTGTGTGTTAGGGTTATCGATGTGGTAACTCTACCAAGCCAGTAAAGTGAGCGGTCGTGTATACATGTATATGTGTGTTAGGGTTATCGATGTGGTAACTCTACCAAGCCAGTAAAGTGAGCGGTCGTGTATACATGTATAAGTGTGTGTTAGGGTTATCGATGTGGTGTCTCTACCAAGCCAGTAAAGTGAGCGGTCGTGTATACATGTATATGTGTGTGTTAGGGTTATCGATGTGGTAACTCTACCAAGCCAGTAAAGTGAGCGGTCGTGTATACATGTATATGTGTGTGTTAGGGTTATCGATGTGGTAACTCTACCAAGCCAGTAAAGTGAGCGGTCGTGTATACATGTATATGTGTGTGTCAGGGTTATCGATGTGGTGTCTCTACCAAGCCAGTAAAGTGAGCGGTCGTGTATACATGTATATGTGTGTGTTAGAGTTATCGATGTGGTAACTCTACCAAGCCAGTAAAGTGAGCGGTCGTGTATACATGTATATGTGTGTTAGGGTTATCGATGTGGTAACTCTACCAAGCCAGTAAAGTGAGCGGTCGTGTATACATGTATATGTGTGTGTTAGGGTTATCGATGTGGTGTCTCTACCAAGCCAGTAAAGTGAGCGGTCGTGTATACATGTATATGTGTGTGTTAGGGTTATCGATGTGGTAACTCTACCAAGCCAGTAAAGTGAGCGGTCGTGTATTCATGTATATGTGTGTGTTAGGGTTATCGATGTGGTAACTCTACCAAGCCAGTAAAGTGAGCGGTCGTGTATATATGTATATGTGTGTGTTAGGGTTATCGATGTGGTAACTCTACCAAGCCAGTAAAGTGAGCGGTCGTGTATACATGTATATGTGTGTGTTAGGGTTATCGATGTAGTGTCTCTACCAAGCTAGTAAAGTGAGCGGTCGTGTATACATGTATATGTGTGTGTTAGGGTTATCGATGTAGTGTCTCTACCAAGCCAGTAAAGTGAGCGGTCGTGTATACATGTATATGTGTGTGTCAGGGTTATCGATGTGGTAACTCTACCAAGCCAGTAAAGTGAGCGGTCGTGTATACATGTATATGTGTGTGTTAGGGTTATCGATGTGGTGTCTCTACCAAGCCAGTAAAGTGAGCGGTCGTGTATACATGTATATGTGTGTGTTAGGGTTATCGATGTGGTAACTCTACCAAGCCAGTAAAGTGAGCGGTCGTGTATACATGTATATGTGTGTGTTAGGGTTATCGATGTAGTGTCTCTACCAAGCCAGTAAAGTGAGCGGTCGTGTATACATGTATATGTGTGTGTTAGGGTTATCGATGTGGTGTCTCTACCAAGCCAGTAAAGTGAGCGGTCGTGTATACATGTATATGTGTGTGTTAGGGTTATCGATGTGGTAACTCTACCAAGCCAGTAAAGTGAGCGGTCGTGTATACATGTATATGTGTGTGTTAGGGTTATCGATGTGGTAACTCTACCAAGCCAGTAAAGTGAGCGGTCGTGTATACATGTATATGTGTGTGTTAGGGTTATCGATGTGGTAACTCTACCAAGCCAGTAAAGTGAGCGGTCGTGTATACATGTATATGTGTGTGTTAGGGTTATCGATGTGGTAACTCTACCAAGCCAGTAAAGTGAGCGGTCGTGTATACATGTATATGTGTGTGTTAGGGTTATCGATGTAGTGTCTCTACCAAGCCAGTAAAGTGAGCGGTCGTGTATACATGTATATGTGTGTGTTAGGGTTATCGATGTGGTGTCTCTACCAAGCCAGTAAAGTGAGCGGTCGTGTATACATGTATATGTGTGTGTTAGGGTTATCGATGTGGTAACTCTACCAAGCCAGTAAAGTGAGCGGTCGTGTATACATGTATATGTGTGTGTTAGGGTTATCGATGTGGTAACTCTACCAAGCCAGTAAAGTGAGCGGTCGTGTATACATGTATATGTGTGTGTCAGGGTTATCGATGTGGTGTCTCTACCAAGCCAGTAAAGTGAGCGGTCATGTATACATGTATATGTGTGTGTTAGGGTTATCGATGTGGTGTCTCTACCAAGCCAGTAAAGTGAGCGGTCGTGTATACATGTATATGTGTGTGTTAGGGTTATCGATGTGGTGTCTCTACCAAGCCAGTAAAGTGAGCGGTCGTGTATACATGTATATGTGTGTGTTAGGGTTATCGATGTGGTAACTCTACCAAGCCAGTAAAGTGAGCGGTCGTGTATATATGTATATGTGTGTGTTAGGGTTATCGATGTGGTAACTCTACCAAGCCAGTAAAGTGAGCGGTCGTGTATACATGTATATGTGTGTGTTAGGGTTATCGATGTAGTGTCTCTACCAAGCTAGTAAAGTGAGCGGTCGTGTATACATGTATATGTGTGTGTTAGGGTTATCGATGTGGTGTCTCTACCAAGCCAGTAAAGTGAGCGGTCGTGTATACATGTATATGTGTGTGTTAGGGTTATCGATGTGGTAACTCTACCAAGCCAGTAAAGTGAGCGGTCGTGTATACATGTATATGTGTGTGTTAGGGTTATCGATGTGGTGTCTCTACCAAGCCAGTAAAGTGAGCGGTCATTTATACATGTATATGTGTGTGTTAGGGTTATCGATGTGGTGTCTCTACCAAGCCAGTAAAGTGAGCGGTCGTGTATACATGTATATGTGTGTGTTAGGGTTATCGATGTGGTGTCTCTACCAAGCCAGTAAAGTGAGCGGTCGTGTATACATGTATATGTGTGTGTTAGGGTTATCGATGTGGTAACTCTACCAAGCCAGTAAAGTGAGCGGTCGTGTATATATGTATATGTGTGTGTTAGGGTTATCGATGTGGTAACTCTACCAAGCCAGTAAAGTGAGCGGTCGTGTATACATGTATATGTGTGTGTTAGGGTTATCGATGTAGTGTCTCTACCAAGCTAGTAAAGTGAGCGGTCGTGTATACATGTATATGTGTGTGTTAGGGTTATCGATGTGGTGTCTCTACCAAGCCAGTAAAGTGAGCGGTCGTGTATACATGTATATGTGTGTGTTAGGGTTATCGATGTGGTAACTCTACCAAGCCAGTAAAGTGAGCGGTCGTGTATACATGTATATGTGTGTGTTAGGGTTATCGATGTGGTGTCTCTACCAAGCCAGTAAAGTGAGCGGTCGTGTATACATGTATATGTGTGTGTTAGGGTTATCGATGTGGTAACTCTACCAAGCCAGTAAAGTGAGAGGTCGTGTATACATGTATATGTGTGTGTTAGGGTTATCGATGTGGTAACTCTACCAAGCCAGTAAAGTGAGCGGTCGTGTATACATGTATATGTGTGTGTTAGGGTTATCGATGTGGTGTCTCTACCAAGCCAGTAAAGTGAGCGGTCGTGTATACATGTATATGTGTGTGTTAGGCTTATCGATGTGGTGTCTCTACTAAGCCAGTAAAGTGAGCGGTCGTGTATACATGTATATGTGTGTGTTAGGGTTATCGATGTGGTGTCTCTACCAAGCCAGTAAAGTGAGCGGTCGTGTATACATGTATATGTGTGTGTTAGGCTTATCGATGTGGTGTCTCTACCAAGCCAGTAAAGTGAGCGGTCGTGTATACATGTATATGTGTGTGTTAGGGTTATCGATGTGGTAACTCTACCAAGCCAGTAAAGTGAGCGGTCGTGTATACATGTATATGTGTGTGTTAGGGTTATCGATGTGGTAACTCTACCAAGCCAGTAAAGTGAGCGGTCGTGTATACATGTATATGTGTGTGTTAGGGTTATCGATGTAGTGTCTCTACCAAGCCAGTAAAGTGAGCGGTCGTGTATACATGTATATGTGTGTGTTAGGGTTATCGATGTGGTGTCTCTACCAAGCCAGTAAAGTGTGCGGTCGTGTATACATGTATATGTGTGTGTTAGGGTTATCGATGTGGTGTCTCTACCAAGCCAGTAAAGTGAGCGGTCGTGTATACATGTATATGTGTGTGTTAGGGTCATCGATGTGGTGTCTCTACCAAGCCAGTAAAGTGAGCGGTCGTGTATACATGTATATGTGTGTGTTAGGGTTATCGATGTCACCACTTTCTATGTTTTTTTGAATGGCGGAATTTTTCAGACTGTAGTATTTTTTGTTTTCCATTTTATTTATCTATTTGTTATTTACTTTTTATTTCAGAATGTATTAAAATTACCAACAAAGTCATCTGGAGGACCAATCATTGCATTTCAAGTGGAAAATGAGTTTGGTTCTTATAGTAATGAAGCAGAACATTTGAAGTTCATCAAAGAGGTATGAATACAACCTGAAATTATGTTTTAGTGATGAATGAGTGTATGCACTATTGTAAACCATGTCTATAAGTTGGGTTTATGGTATTTAACGCCACTTTTAACAATATTTCAGCTATATCATGGTGGTCAGTTTTATTGGTGGAGGAAACCGGAGTACCCGGAGAAAACCACCAACCTGTCGCAAGTCACTGACAAACGTTATCACATAATGTTGTATCGTGAGTACCTCGCCATGAACAGGGTTCGAACTCACAATGTTAGTGGTGATAGTCACTGATTGCACAGGTAGTTTGAAATGTATAAGGGATCCAGTAATTACAGGAACCGTGTTCATCAATGATTGTCCGCCCACCACGGACATTTACTAGGTCTTTGTGGAATAAAACAAAACGTTCAATGTGTAAACAGGGAATTTTAGTTTTTGCATAATTATATTGTCACTGGAATTGTATTAACTGCCCTGCCCTTCATCGCTTGTGTTATCTATTTTGAAGACACCAATGGGGGGTAATCAGAAGCTTTAAATTGAAGAAGGGCAAACAATGCAATTACCAAAAGAAGACAAAAGGACAAACAATGATAACATTACACAGAAAGCTAAAGATCGAGCAATGCGAACATCACTAAAGACCGGGGTGAACTCAGGTGCTACGAAAGGGTTAGCAGTTCCTGCTCCACATGTGACACCCGCCGTTGTAAGTAAGCTCTTCCGTTTTTGACATTGAATAAATATATATTTGCAGACCCTTATAAAGTATGGTGCGAAAGAATTGTTTCTAACATCTGAGAATCCCGGTGGCATATCACATTGTCAGTTTTACAACGGTACGTTACTGTACAATTCAAGTCAAACATAAATGGGTTTTTTTTCTTAATACAATTCGACAGTTTGACGGTAATTATATGCAATAATATATCAAAAGATATTTTTATGATGAACAATAGCATCCTTCGGTGTTTTTTTTTTAATTTATGTAAATTTATCTATATATACGCGAAGAAAGTGAACAGAGTGATCAATTTTCTTACTGTAGTGTTTTAATGTTTCCCACAAGCTAAGATAGCCAAATTAGATGAATTATACATGTAGTACATTTATTAATCTACAATAACCAGAAACTATTGACATGATTTCCATAAATATTTAAAATTTTAAAATTTCAAACTGAAAATTGACAGTCATTTACAAGATACTTTGTATCGCTGTCACCAGATCGATACCTCTGCTGGTGGACTATCAGTCCCCGTGAGTATCCCCCCCCCCCCCCATTACAGTAGTCACTTCCGAACACTCACATGGTTAATTAGATATATTTATTATTGAAATTTACAAACCGATTTTGGTTATTCTGTGTAACTTCGGCTTTTTTGTCTCAAAGATTTTAAATTAGTTGGATTTCCATTCTATTTACTTTTAGCATACCTGATGATGGTTGTTATAGAAACGTGTCGTGTGCACTAAATTAGATATCCACGTTTGTATTATATATTTTTCTGTTACAGAAGCGTTACCAACTGCCAATTTCCCAAATATGGAGTGTGGAGAAACATGCTTTGATCTTATCAAGAAGTGGAGTCCAAATTTTCCCTTGATGGTAACAGAGTTCTGGACAGGATGGTTTGACCATTGGACATCAACACATAAAGGCTTATCATTAGATGGTATGAGACTATAATTTATAACAGAATCCATTTACATATTAAATATATTTATGCTCCTTCTGACACTAATACACCCTATATGAACAATGGAAGCTTCATGTCAAATACTTAAGACCTCCAACACAGCTCCTTTTATGTGACTAATTATTTCCACATGTAGCAAGCTGCTGTTCGCCTTATAATAGATTGAGAAAAAAACTTGGGCCACCTACTGTGGCCTTTTCTGTAATTGTTTCTATTCAAACAGTATTGTAATAAGGCGATGGTGGGGCTAGAAAAATAGACCACAGATCGGCTACAATCCCCCACCCGTAGATGATATATTGTAGACATATCACACTATGTAAACGGTAAAATGTGCCTTCGAGTTTTCAGCGTATCTAAGGGTCCTTATTTTGAACAATGCATGACGGCAGGACATTCAATGTCATGACTTATTATATTAGATATTAGAGATAAATAATTTTTATAAGTAAGGAAGAGGAGGGGGCATATATTTTTTGAATGAAACAAGTGCCTGTGTTTAATTCACCTGAGTTGATTCCCGCGCTTTTTAATAGGTTCGTGTTGTTCGGTCTTTAATTTCCTGTGTAGAGTTTTGTAAATCATTGTTTGTCCCTTTGTTTTTTTTTTTCCATTTTGACAATTGTATTGTCTGTCCTTCTACGATTTACAGCTTCTTATTACCCCTTTGATAACCTTTTTTAACATTATTTCCATAAGAAAATATCGAATGTATTGTCCATGCCGATGAACTGTCAAAGAGATAGGACCTTTGTAAGTTGGAATAACTTGTGTCCGATCCAAATGTTATATAGTTAACAATAAAATACGTTTAATCTAAACTGTCAAACAGCAGACGCGATATTTTACTTAGGAAAGGTAGAATGTCTATATGCAAAGTTTATTTTATAATAAGTTGTGATAAGTAAAATTAGACAATTAATACAAAATAACAAAATTATATATAAACCTACGACGCTTGATGTCCTACCGTCATGCATTTTAAAAGAAAGAAGTCAGCAGAGGCACATTTCATAGAGGACACCGTTTACATGGTGTGTATAAGGTCATCATTTATTATCATAATCTCATATTCTTTTAGATTTCGCTGATACTTTGACAGGGATTTTAGAGGCTGGATCATCAGTTAATATGTACATGTTCCACGGAGGTACAAATTTTGGCTTTATGTCAGGTGCCAACAGATTTTCTGGATCAACTTATAAACCTGATGTTACAAGCTATGGTATGATGTTAAGAAAACTTTTTGTTGCTCAAGAAAGTAAAATTTGCTATTGTGCTAAATGTTATAAGTTCTCATCTTTGAGAATCCCTATGATAAACTCTGCCTCGTAGTAGTACAAAACAAACAACAAGTCGACATGTAGTGGTACACTATTTATTCCTATTTGAATATCAACAGGTATTTATTTAAAACTTGATTATCAGTACAATAATGTGTCCATGTAGATTATTGATCTAGAAAGAAGAGTTTGAAGGTACCAAAGGGGTAATCAGAATCCATATATCGAAGAACAGACAACACAATGACCAAAAGAAAAAGTACAAAAGGACAAACAACTATCTACAAAACATACACATAAAACTAAAGATCGAATAACACGAACCCCACTAAAAACCGGGGGTGAACTCGGGTGCATTGTTGCAATGGTTCGACACTGTATGTAATTTATTTATCAACTTGCCACAAATAAATTACTTCATATGATATGACATGTTTTACACGGTTGGTTTCAATACTATTTTATTATATGAAGGTTTATGGTATTTACATCATTTCACTTAGACGGGATATTTTGGCTCATTAAACTACATGTAGTTTAACCCTGCCATGTTTCAGTAAGGTGCCTGTACACCAAGCCAGGAAAGTGAGTGGTCATGCATACCTGTATTGATTTTGCCTTGTTTCTGAGATTTTTAGATTGTATTTTGTATATATTCCGACAGTAATGGTATTTTTTTGTTTTTCATTTTTTACAGATTACGATGCACCGTTAAGTGAAGCAGGAGATATCACCAGTAAATATCTTAAAGCCAGAGAAATTATTCTAGAAAAAGTTTTGAAACCACAAGGTAAAGTAATCATTATATTGGGGTTTTTAAATCACTGGCCACTCAGAAAGTAACAAAACATATACAGATTTATAATAATTTGTATAAAAATAGTGTGTATTAAAATATCAAAATAATTTAATTTATGGGTAGACAAGTTTTAACAGAATTCCACGTAAATATTTAAGGAAAATATTTAAAAAAAAATTCACATAAGTGTAATATTACTATTTAGTGAGAAAAGTTTGAAGATGCCAAAGTGGTAACAAGAGGCCATAAGTTGAAGAAGGACAGACAGTACAGTGGTAATCAGAGGTCATAAGTTGAAGAAGAATAGACAGTACAGTGGTAACCAGAGGCCATAAGTTGAAGAAGGATAGACAGTACAGTGGTAACCAGAGGTCATAAGTTGAAGAAGGACAGACAGTACAGTGGTAACCAGAGGTCATAAGTTGAAGAAGAATAGACAGTACAGTGGTAACCAGAGGTCATAAGTTGAAGAAGGATAGACAGTACAGTGATAACCAGAGGCCATAAGTTGAAGAAGGATAGACAGTACAATGGTAACCAGAGGCCATAGGTTGAAGAAGGATAGACAGTACAATGGTAACCAGAGGCCATAAGTTGAAGAAGGACAGACAGTACAATGGTAACCAGAGGTCATAAGTTGAAGAAGGATAGACAGTACAGTGGTAACCAGAGGCCATAGGTTGAAGAAGGATAGACAGTACAATGGTCAAAAGCAAAAGGACAAAAAGACAAACAATAATTCACAAAACATTACACAGAACATTAAAGATTGAGCAACACGAACCCCACAAAAAAAACTGGGAGACCTATGTTTAGTACAGTGGTTGTGTCGAGGTAGAAGTTTTTTTTGTGTTTTTTTTTGTTTAGTTATTAATCAAATGTAGAAAACATTTACTAAGAATGGACTTACTATATTATTACTTGAGTTATCACGATCGGTGCCACTAGTGGAGCATGAACTGCCTACCTTTCCGAATCATCTGAGTTCACCCGTTATTTTATAGAGTTATTATTTTCTTTTCAGGAATTGATAGCCTTCCAAATATTCCACCCAACACCCCAAAAGCCAGTTATGGTAAGTATACTAATAATGGCAATACTAAATACTTGTCTTCAAAAGTTTTCTGTGTATTTTTACACAAGAAAGTTATGATAAGCACAATGATAATATAATCACTAAGCCGATACCTCTGCTTTTGAATATTATAGTCCAAGAGGGTATCATCCGCCCATTAGTCAGTGACATGGTTTATTAGATATGTTTATATTTGATATATACAGTTCCTAGGTGATATAATTTATGAAACCAGGCATAGGTAACCCTAGCCGATTTTTACTATCCTTTTATGGCATGTGATTTACTTGCTCCAAAAAACTTTTAAATTATTTGTCTTTCCAATCGTAGACTATATGAGCATACCTGATGAAGTTCTTTCAGAAACGCCTCATGCGGACTAACTTAGATATCTATGTTTTTATTACAATAAGCATACCTTTAATGCTAAAAAGTCTTTAGTGTTATTGTGTAGTGATATTTCAAATAATGAAGGCACATTAAAGGTAAAATAAAGGTAAAACATATTAAGGTTCAAAATATATCAACAATCCACACAAGTCATTAAAAATGTCTAATTCTAAATGCCTAGTGATAATGTTGCAAACTTTAAGGGCAGATTTACTATCCATACTGTGGCATACTGATAACATAATATTACATGTGTCAAAGCAAATGCATATGACAAAGTCCACTTTAATGCTACTCAGAAGCTTTGCAAGAGCAGTAGTTTAATGGGCATGTCTTTAAGTAATAATGATGCCAAAGAAAGAAAATAAATGCTAGAGAATACCAAAGTGGCAATCAAAAATGGACAATCCAGAGAAACTGATGACATAGCCGGATACACAAGAGACGAAGACAATCAAAACAAAAACACAACACAATATGTGTTGGACACCACTACATGCAAACAAACACAAATAACTAATTCCAACATGGCGTCCTGCATTCGCTTTGAAGACAAACGAGCGATTTATCGATGGTATAATCTTATTCGCACATGTGACTGACTTTTCCATTGGCAGCATAAATTGTGAGCGACATTTTCCGCAAACGTAAATATAAATTATCGTCTTCCAATCAAAGTATACTACCGTGTTTGTACTCTTAGACATATCAGAATCAAAATAAATCATGGAAGCCAGAATGTGTTTTGAGTTTTAACATGGATTGGCGGATATTAGTAAATTGTATCACACGCTTCTGGCTCGGGATAAAATACTAATATCCCCCAACCCATGTTAAAACTCCCAACACATTCTGGCTTCCATAATTTATTTCTTAAATAAGACATGAGCCCACCTACAAACAATTGGAGGTAAAGTAAGTAAGACAATCCATACATTAGGTTAGAACCACAGAACATTTACCAGTCACCAGATATTTCATGAACTAAAGAGATACACTGAAGAAAGGTTCTTATACAGTTGAATAGAACTGTATCTCCTGTGTAACATTATTAAATATATTGAAGATTTCAAATGATGTAAAAATAAATGTTTTATTTTTGCAGATTCAATAGGTATAAAAGAATATCTTTCCAAAGAATCATTATTGGCTAATTGTAATGTGAGTATGCCAACCTACTGATTTAGACATCTTACTTGCATGTAGAAAACAGTTGCATCCCCACATTATTTCACCAAAAAGGGGAGGTTTGAGCTCATAAAACTAATGTAATCCCACCACTTTCTATTGCGATGCCTGTACCAAACTAGAAAGTTGAACATATGTATATCATACCAAAGAGGTTGTTCATCAGAAAAATCAAGGGAGATAATTGAACATATGTATATCATACCAAAGAGGTTGTTCATCAGAAAAATCAAGGGAAATGATTGAACATATGTATATCATGCCAAAGAGGTTGTTCGTCTGAAAAATCAAGGGAGATAATTGAACATATGTATATCATACCAAAGAGGATGTTCGTCTGAAAAATCAAGGGAGATAATTGAACATATGTATATCATACCAAAGAGGTTGTTCGCCTGAAAAATCAAGGGAGATAATTGAACATATGTATATCATACCAGAGGTTGTTCATCAGAAAAATCAAGGGAGATAATTGAACATATGTATATCATACCAAAGAGGTTGTTCGTCAGAAAAATCAAGGGAGATAATTGAACATATGTGTTGGCGGTATCGATTTTGCCTCTATTTCTACGTTTTTTTCCTGTAGATTTTGGAACCGTTCTGACAGTGTGGTATTGATTGTTCCCCTGTTTAGTATTTTTCTTCTGTTTGATTAATAACATGTATAGATTAGTAAGAAGGAGGTAAAGGAACACGAGAGACTATAAGATTTTATAATCTTGTAATCAGAAACTTTCACCATAACAAGTGTAATACTGGCATGCGTTTCTCACTTGATTAAAATGAATGAAGATATATTTTGAGTGTGAATGCGGCATGTTTGTGACGAGACCATGCTTCATATTTGATAAATTGCAACAATGTTTGTTTGTTTGATGGTGATTAACGCCACTTTCAACAATATTTCAGTTATATCATGGTGGTCAGTTTTATTGGTGGAGGAAACCGGAGTACCCGGAAAAAACCACCGACCTGTCGCAAGTCACTGACAAACTTAGCTTTATCACATAAAGTTGTATACCTCGCCCTGATCAAGATTAAACTCACAACATCAGTGGTGATAGGCACTAATTCTATAGGTAGTTGTAAATCCAACTACCATACGAATGCACTCTTAAATTGGTATCTTCATTTCTTTAGGTGAAGGTTGAGGCATCTGAACCAGTTACCATGGAGAATCTAAAGATACATAATGGATTTGGACAAAACTTTGGATACATTTTATACCGAGCTACGATTGGAACAGGAAAGATATTGAAGTTTGACCAACAACCGAAAGATAGAGCACAGGTTTTTCTTTTGGTTTTCCTCCACAAAGAATACTTAAGATCATATTAAATATTTAACTTTAGTAAATATGATGTCTGTTCATTCTCTTTAAAACATGTTTAGAATTGTTTAAACCTTGCAAAAACACTATAAAAATTCCAACCTCTATATTTTTCATGCTGAACAGCCTGGTACAAATTGGTATTTAAAATTAAGATTGTGATCAACATAAAAAAAATGTTCAATAAAGAATTATATTATGAATAGTCTATGTGAATGTTTAGCATAATAAGGATCTGTTGGTATTACTAGGTATATAGACCATACTGAATGATTTTATTTGCTCCTTTTAGATATTTATTAATGGTATTGAGTTACATGTAATTGATTGGCGAACAGAATGTACAGAAGTGGAACTGAACATAGATGAGGTAAGGTTTGGGTTTAGGGTTATGTTGTTTAACGCCACTTTCAACAATATTTCAGTTGTATCGTGGCAGTCAGTTTTATTGGTGGAGGAGACCGGAGTACCCTAAGAAAACCACCGACATGTCACAAGTCACTGACAAACTTTATCACATAGTGTTGTATCGAGTACACCTCGCCATGAACGGGGTTCGAAATTCAATTCAAATATAAATAGTCTGTATTTTATTGTTTCTAAATAATGAGTTTATTAAAAAAAAGTATTAGTATTTTTGAGTTATCATTATTATTGAAATTAATTAGACAACATCAGTTTACAGAGAAGATAATTTAATTTGCCCCCATGCGTTAGAACCGACAATTCGAAAATTTAAAGATCGGTCTTTTACGATTTTCCAGGAAAAAGAAAAATCGACCTAGAACTGGTAGATTATTGCAGATAAATTATGACACTGATCGTTCATCATGACTTCTTATAACAATTAAAACGTGTTGTTCCGTTTATTTTTAACAGGGATCTCATATTTTGGAAATTCTGGTTGAAAATCATGGCAGAGTCAATTACATAGAAGTTGGAGAAAACTTGTTAAATGAACAAAGAAAGGGTAAATTATAGAGCAATACATTTTTGTATATCCTCTGTTTTTTTATTTTGTCAAGGACATAGCAGTTATAGCTATTTGCTCGGGTCACCCGTTGTCATAACAATAATATATATATTAGTCTGGAACATATCATTTCACCTTTTGACAATATAGGAGAACATGTTTTCGTGAAAGACTCACGTCTTTGCTGGTCATGGACATGAAATTTGAAATTTCTTCATTTTGATGAAAATGAATAATAGAGAAAGTAGAAACCAGATGTTGTAAACACTAACATTCACTCCATAAATATTTGATATACAGTACAGTGAATTCCATTGTCCAATTTATTGTTGTTTGGTTTGTTTGTCATATGCTGCATATATACAGTATATGGAGTGAGTGAGTGAGTGTTATTTAATGCCAATTCAGCAATTTTTCAGCTATATTATGGCGAGAACAAGTTAATTTTCAATGAGATGATGATGAAATCCACTTAGTACTAGACCAACACGCTGAGATGGATTTTATAGTGTTAGCTCACTGAAACAACAGTCCGCGGATATACATGTCGCTCCACTCGTGCTCATTATTCTGATTCTGAGTCAACCAGTCTTTGCTCTTTTCTCCTTAATGCTGCGTGCTTAGCGGAGAGGCAACAAATACCAATGTTATAGTCTTTGGTTTGACCCGACCGAGGTTCGAACCCACGATCTACCGCACTCGAGGCAAGCACGCTAACCATTACGCCACCGATGCGGTTCATATATATGGATTGTGATATACGATGACACCTATCTAAATCGAATATTGAATATATCAAATTCCTGTTTAAAATCGGATTTGAAATGAAATTCCAATGAAGGAAATATTTGATTTTTTGTATAAAACGAACATCTGTATATTCAGAACACAAATATCGGTTCCAATGAGGTTCAGTTTAGATAGGTTTCACTGTATTTGATATTTTACCATTGTCTTGTAATCTAATATTATTCGATATTTTACCATTGTCTTGTAATCTAATATTATTTGATATTTTACCATTGTCTTGTAATCTAATAATATTTGATATTTTACCATTGTCTTGTAATCTAATAATATTTGATATTTTACCATTGTCTTGTAATCTAATAATATTTGATATTTTACCATTGTCTTGTAATCTAATATTATTTGATATTTTACCATTGTCTTGTAATCTAATATTATTTGATATTTTACCATTGTCTTGTAATCTAATAATATTTGATATTTTACCATTGTCTTGTAATCTAATAATATTTGATATTTTACTATTGTCTTGTAATCTAATAATATTTGATATTTTACCATTGTCTTGTAATCTAATAATATTTGATATTTTACCATTGTCTTGTAATCTAATATTATTTGATATTTTACCATTGTCTTGTAATCTAATATTATTTGATATTTTACTATTGTCTTGTAATCTAATATTAAAGGTATTTCTGGTAATGTCTATATTGATGACGCACCTGTCAACGACTGGACAATAATCCCGCTCGAATTCAAATCAGATTTTATTCAAAGGTAAGTGTTTCCCCGATTTGTTATTTTCTAAATTATTAAACTTTTTAAACACTTGATTCATTCAATCAGTTTGATCCCTTAATATACTGAAATTTTCATAGAAGCAAGGTTCTTTGAAAACGTTTGCGAGTCGTCGGGTTAGGACTAGGTTTATGGTATTTAACGCCACTTTCAATCATATTTCAGTTATATCGTGGCGGTCAGTTTTATTGGTGGAGGAAACCTGATTACCTGGAGAAAACCACCGACCTGCTGCAAGTCACTGACAAACATAATGTTGTATCGAGTACACCTCACCTGAGAGGGATTTAGACTGACAACGTTAGTGGTGATAGGCACACTGATTGCATAGATAGTTGTAAATCCAACTACCATAAAATCACGTCCACAACAATTAATTAATTAAAAATATAATTCAGCCAATCATGTGTTTCAATGTCTATTTTGCCAAAGCTGTGAGTGAGATAAATACATCAAACGTCTTCAACAAATATAAAAAGATTAAAGCATATTATGAAGGAGAACATGAGACGACTAACTTTATTAGTAACATGTATGGAATGACATTTAGTAATTACTCATCCTCCCCTGATTTATAGTGATTACAACCTTGCACATTATTTCTTCAGCCTATTAACAATGATTAATGTAATTTAGCCAAGTATTTTGGGTAATTTACAAATCAACTTTCATTCTTTCAAAAAATCATACATTATCTCACTAACTGACTTTTATATAATTAATATTATCTTGTAATAAAGATGAATGTGATGTTGTGTTATTTTTTATGTCAAGGTCTTAGTACAAATAAACAAGATAACACAAACGGAATCAAATTAAAATTTGTTATAAAATCAAATACCAACTCCAACTCGCATCAGATAGCAAAATGTTTCAAATGAAGAGAAAAGAAGAGATGAATTTAGTACAACTGGTAGTATTTCCCAAACTTAAAACATATTTGACTCAATGTGCCAAATTGACGAATGTTTCAATAAATCACTATAACAAGTAAACTGATGTAAGAAAATGTTTCACTGTAATGCTTCAGGGTGTCAGAAAGTGGAACATGGACGACTTCTCCAGTAACAAGTATACCAGTACTGTGTAGGACAACACTCACCATTAATGAGTCTCCAAAAGATACCTTCCTCCTGCCCAGTGTAAGTTTTTGTTATTTTCTTCTTTAACCATAGTTGGATATTTTGATAACAATGTGTTATTTCATACATAAAACCTGATACCTTTTTGTTGTAGGTTATAAGGGAATAACCACCTTATTTGATATAAATTTTAACATTGAGAGTAAAAGCTTTATAGTGTAACCAGTCAATATCTAAAGAGAATAAATCTGTTGTAGGAATGGGGTAAAGGTATAATATTTGTCAATGGATTCCATCTCGGAAGATTCTGGAGCGAAGGACCACAGGCAACTTTGTATATACCAGGCCCTATTCTGAAAACTGGGGACAACGAGGTTTGAGTTTTATTTTTTCTTGTTTGGACAAATGAAATTATAAGGGGTAACATAACAATGTGGTGATATACCTCAAAATAATATTCATGAAACTACAGAAACAATACTCAGTTTGAAACAACCACAAAGTATCCAAAATAAAAAATGTGAGCAATTTTTCAACTATTTCATGACCAGAATAGGTCACATTTTAATGAAATGAAGATGATTATAATTTCCGTTGTACTGGACCAATACGGTTTATTGGGAAAAGAAAAATTATAATGCTAACTCATTGATACAACAACCCACGGGTAGACATTTTGCTCCACTCAGAAGTATAATCCGGATTCTGAGTCGATCATATTTTGCTGTTACTCCTTAAAGGTCATTAGCAGAGAAGCATCAAATTATATAAATTTTTAGGCTTTAGATTGTCCCGACCGGAGCTCGAACCCATGATCTACCGCACTTGAAACGAGCATACTAAGTAAGATATGTTTGTAGGTTTGTAAACCTTGTTGGTATAATATATTCTAGATAACACAAAAACTCGACCAATTGGAAGCAAATCATTGACATGTATTTCGACTGTATTTGGATAACAGAAGAATCTGAATACAAAACAACGTAAACCTAAACCAAAAGGTATAACAAAAGCCCAGAAGGGATTATCATCTCCGAAGTTGGAAGTAGTTATAGGTTAGTGAGACATATATAACCGATACCTTGTAAACATTATAATTTCTTTAATATTTATTTAAAACTACGAAATACATGACAGTGTCAAATGATACCATGTATTGTACCTATGTTTAATTGTATATAACATAATACCTGTACTGGTAAGATAAAAACATAGATATCCAATTTAGTGCACACATTTATTAACAAAAATAATATAATTGAAATTTACATGTAATGTGTTCTATTTCGTCTTCAGATATTGATTTTTGAACATCAAAAAGTTGGATCAAAGCTAATGTTTTTACAAGAACCGGTATTGGAGTAACAAAAAAGTTGGATCAAAACTAATGTTTCTACAAGAACCAGTACTGGAGTAACAAAAAGTTGGATCAAAGCTAATGTTTTTTTTACAAGAACCGGTACTGGAGTAACAAAAAGTTGGATCAAAGCTAATGTTTTTTTTACAAGAACCGGTACTGGAGTAACAAAAAGTTGGATCAAAGCTAATGTTTTTTTTACAAGAACCAGTACTGGAGTAACAAAAAGGTTAGATCAAAGCTAATGTTTCTACAAGAACCAGTACTGGAGTAACAAAAAGTTGGATCAAAGCTAATGTTTTTTTTACAAGAACCGGTACTGGAGTAACAAAAAAGTTGGATCAAAGATAATGTTTTTACAAGAACTGGTACTGGAGTAACAACAAATTTGGGTCAAAGTTAATGTTTTTACAAGAATCAGTACTGGAGTAACATTATGGGAAATACAAATTAAATCTACTATGAAATGTGTTAATTTTCAGGTCACATTATAAATATTTGAAGGTCACATTATAAATAATTTACTACATAAAACGATTACCAGAGGGATATTATAAGTCAGTGTTTACTTCACTGAGATTCTTTAAGACAATCTGTTGGGTTTTTAATTTTTTTTTGGAGGGATTATGATATTTGCTGTTTATTTGTATAAATCAATAAAATATTTGTTTTTCTGTTCTTTTTTGCATGTGTAATTGTTACTGGTATACATACATTAATGTGCATGGTCTGTTCCACATGTGTAATTGTTACTGGTATACATACATTAATGTGCATGGTCTGTTCCAATATGTGTAATTGTTACTGGTATACATACATTAATGCGCATGGTCTGTTCCATATGTGTAATTGTTACTGGCATACATACATTAATGTGCATTGTCTGTTCCAATAGGTATGTTTGTTATAATTGTTATGTAATTCAAAGGAGAAGAATGCCAGATATAACTGAAATACTGCTAAAGTTGGTGTTAAACACCAATCAATCATAAATCAATCTAAGGAGATCTAGAAGACTTCATAAGTTGGTAAGACATGTGTCCGATCCTTTTTGTCTCTATGAGCGAATACAATTGTTATAAACTATTAATCAATTTTCTTGGTCATTCTGATTTTATACTGTAATGCTTTCAAATAAAGATAAAATCAGCATTTTATTATATCGTTTTTTTAATTCATTTTTGATTTCTATATTTCTATGAAAACATCCTTTCGAATGAGATATTAAAAAGACAAAAGATAAAATACCAATTAGAGGGGATAAAGTTGTCAGTGATTTGCGGTAGGTCGGTGGATTTCTCCGGGTACTCCAGTTTCCTCCACCAATAAAACTGACCGCTACGATATAGCTGAAATATTGTTGCATATGGCGTTAAACACCATTTACCCAAAACCCCAATTACAGAGGAAACTACAAGATCATAATCCGATGTACAAAACTACACCAGTAGAACAAAATGTCAAAATAGAAAAAATATATAAACAAATGGATATTGCTCGATCTTTAGTTTTGTGTGTATGTTTTGTAGATCTTGTTTGTCCTTTAATATTTTGTCCTTTTTCTTCTGGCCGTTGTATTGTCGGTCCTTCGGTTTATAGCTTCTGATTAACCTCTTCGTATCTTCAAAACTCCTGAATTTATGTATGAAATAAGGGCCCGGGTGGCTCAATGAGTTATAGGTAGTTGGATTACCTCACAACTCATACATGCTTATCACCAATACGGCGTGAGTTCGTGCCCGGCTTTGTAAATTACAAAAAGGGTGCACTTGACTCGCAGCCGCAAGTGATAAAGTTTACTAGTTAAGCCCATGGTCGGTGGTTTTCTCCGGGTACTCCGGCTTCTTCCACCACTAAAACTGGTCGCCATGAAATAGCTGAAATATTGCTGAAAGTGGCGTTAAACATCAAAATCAAATCTTCAAACTTTTTATATTACGACTTCAACACATCGTTAAGTCCACATTTATAATTTGAATATATAGTACTAATATCTAATGAGGCAAGGTAATAACAGTTTATACATAAGGAAAATTTCTTCTATCAATTGATAATAAGGAAATCCTGTCATTTTAGAGAAGACTTTTGTGATCGAACAAGAAATTATTTACAAAATGTAGTTCTCTATTGAGAAAATCGGGTTAATTGGTACAAGGTCTAGAATAACATATCGAATTAGATTCGTAGACCAGGTTTTCCTTGGAATATACAATACAAGTAGACACAAAATTTAGGGGTGTTCTGTTCATCTATGAAGAAGTCGTGCATGTAATGATTGATTGGTTCTAAAGTTGGCATTAAACACCAGTTAATCAATCAATCAATCAATCAAGCAATCTATCTATCCACGGATGTTTCATGTTCAATTAAAGAATCGAGCTAACGTTTTTGTATTGTCTTTCATGATTCTTTGGTCAAATTTCACTCTTTATAAAAATAAACACATGTCGACAAATTCACAATTGGTCAGTACCCATTGGTATATCATAGTATGCTGGAAAACTTGACCACTTGACTTACCTAGATACGTTAATAATCGAATATGCAAGCAATCAATAAAGCGAACATTTTAACATTGTCTTCAGTGTGTGTACTTTATTTCTTGGTACATCAAAACTGTTTTTCAAGTTAACCATTCAGTTTTGACGCCTCTGTGTTTAATAGTTCGGATGTTCGTCTCGAGTGTGGTAGATCGTAGGTTCGATCCCAGGTGGGGTCCAATCAAAGACTTTAAAATTGTTATGTGCTGCTTCTCGCTAAACACACAGCCTTAAGGAGCAAGGACGAATACTGGTGTGCCCAAGTTTAGATACATGTCTACCTGTTGACTGTTGTTCCAGTGAGCACTATAAAAATCCAACTGATTGCGTTGGCCTAGTAAAAAAATAGATGTCATCATCATCAAAATGTAACTTGGAGTCAATATTGAATTGGGTACAGTACTGTAAAGGTTAGAAAAGTCAATGTGTTTCCTTTGCAATCATTAGTCTTGAACATGAATGGAATCTTGGAAAGCAAATTTGTTTTGAAAGTAATAAGTTACTGAGTGCAAAAAGTGTATGCTTGATTTCAGTAACTAACATTTACTTTTCACGAAGGTAATGTTTGCCTTTGTCCAAAATGTAGCACAAGGGACTTCAGACGAGTGCTGGACTTATCATTTGAGTGACCATGACATTTTTTTCGTCACGAAGGTCCTCTAACAATCGTTCAAGATTCTTTATGTGACCATCATGCTTTGATTATGCATTGCAAGGTTTTCTTGCATTAATAAAACGTAGATATCTAATTTAGTGCACACGAATAACCTTCCTTTTCTAAAGTTTGTGAGTGATTGGCGACAGGTCGGTGGTTTTCTCCGGGTACTCCGGTTTCCTCCACCATTAAACTGACCGCCACGATATAACTGACATATTGTTGAAAGTGGCGTTAAACACAAGAGTTCTAATCCATAACCCTTTACAGATTATTATAGAATTTCCTCACTTCCAACTGTGAAACAAACAGTAATCTATTGGTAAATTTCTCTCCTTTGTCCAGCTTCATTTCCAAGTAGATTTAATTTCAATGATTATTATACCTCACATAATAAAGAATCAATATAATTCTATTGGTTAAAAGATAATCACATGACATAAAATAATCTGGATATTTTTGCTTCTAATCGCCGCCAACGGTGAATAACCTCAAGAATTACACACGTCCATTGAATAACCCTATTATTCAACGGTGTAAAAAACTAATAACCCTCGAAAATTACAACGTCCAGTGAATAACCCTAATGGAATAATACTTTAACAATTCAAATATTAAACAGTATATTTCAACTGTTTGTTTGGTATAATAAAACAGTTACGGCCCTCTGAATCGGTGAAGGTAGTGGGGGTTGACGATTTTGGATATTCACCTCTTCCGAGGGCCATAATTGTATTTTATCATATTCTACAGATCTTCTATATCGAAATAGTGTCTATGGATTTGTAATTATTACAAATATCCTATTAAATCAGTAATAGTTACAATGACTTCATTAGGAAACTCCAAATAGGAAATCCGTACTATAGGAAATTTAACTTTGTAATAAACTAATAATAAATGTATATTTATATGATCTTACCACTGGACTAGTATTCAATTTCTATCCATTCAAATATCTGGACAGGTACAGTTTTTAATAGTAACAATATTGTTATTAGTTATAGGAATTATTCTGACTGTAATTTTCATCGCTTCAGACTGATGTGTTGTACATGTATTTCGACACAGTTTCACATCGGTTACAAAAGTCTTCATGATTGAATTGGAATTTTTTTTAAATAATCAGTGCAACTGAAGTTCGAAAGGTTAAAAAAAGGAACTAGCATTTAACTTTTGAAATGTAACTCGTTTATGAAGATCTAAATAGGACATCTAAACTGCAGGGTTGTTTTTTTTGTGTTTTTTTTTTAGGGGGGGGGGCTTGCTCTACATATTTTTAAATAAAAAAATGCATTTTTTATTATCACTTATATAGAAATAAAATTTCAATATCTGACATATTCAAACTGTTTGGCGGGATGAGGGCAATAGATTTGTCTGTATGTATTTATTTATTTAACAGGACTGGAGTATGTGTTTCGTTTTATTTTACAAAGTATAAAATTTGAGTTTCGAAGAGACTGATAGATTCTTTAATTATAGCAAAATCAGGGATATCGGTTAACATGGATCAGTGTTATCACGAATGAATCGCAGCAGAGTGATGGTTAAAGTGAATATACTATAGTATTCAATATAAAGTTACTATTTATATCATGAACTGCCGTCAATAACATCTTTGTCATCCGGGGTTTTCGTTATGTTAATTGTGACCACAGATTACTAGGAATTGTCGGCTTATCAAACCTGTATTACTCATATCCCTTTGAACGCCTTTACTTGGTCGCCACCATGACTTAGCGGAAAATAGATGTCGCAGATAACCACGAATATGTTCCGTTTGTCGT
The DNA here is from genome assembly GCA_963680875.1 of Bathymodiolus brooksi. Lineage (NCBI taxonomy): Eukaryota > Metazoa > Mollusca > Bivalvia > Mytilida > Modiolidae > Bathymodiolus > Bathymodiolus brooksi. Next base: position 66,432,488 of record OY804575.1, read on the forward strand.
AGTTACAGCCCCGTCCCTTTTCCTATATCACAACGTGTTTCACTAGTGAGGGAAGAAATTCACACCAGTCCGAATCACCTGTGTTCACTCCCAGGTTTTGTAATTTTATTGTTCATTTTGTCCAATTACATGTCTTCACTTGTTTGGTTTGGTGTTGTGGTGTCCGCGATGTTCTGTTTGTCTTTATTCTGATTTGTTTCGTAGGGTAATGTTTTATTTATGTTATTTGTATTTATATACGTATACCGGTGTGCACCACTTTTTCATTATCACATGATGTTCGGGTCGTTTAACAGTAACACGACGAGTACCACTTATCCGTTCGGAGCACCTCAGTTTCGTGTTGCTCAATCGTTAGTTTTCTCTGTTAGTTTTACCATTGTTTGTCTTTTCTACTTTTTCTTTTGACCATTGTATTGTCTTCCGATTTCCCCTTTGGTATATTCAGCCAGTCCTTATATAATTTACATGATGTTATTGACATACTAAACTTGATACATAGACTTAACCCCGGTATTATATCAAGTCTTTGACCATGAACGTTGATTGGTCAAAATTTATCTAGTTATTCCTCAATAATGGCGATTGTCATTTAATAATCACAGTCGCAGTCACCATTAATACAGACTATCTAACACAAAATGTATATCCATCATCACGTTATCGAGATTAAGGTTGCAACTGATAGAATAGAGCGAGTGATTGTGTAAGAGAGTGTTCTTTATTACCAAGTGATAAGTTTTTCAGCTATATCACGTCGTAGAGAGCACGTTACCATTTGATAAGATGATGATAATGATGTCCGACAATAACAATCCGCAGGTAGACATGTGGCTCCATTCTGACACGTTATCCCGACTGCGAGGCAACCTGTCTGTTTTCACTCCTTAATGATACGTGCTAAGGGTAGAAGCAGCAGATGCAATTCTGATATTCTTTGGGTCTGGTGAATACGTCTAATTATATTCCAAATCAATTTTCTTTAGAAGAACCAACCTAAATAATACTAATATGAAAAAACGATCTTTATTTCAGCTCCCACCATGGATAGCGAGAACATCACTTGTCATAAATGGATATTACATCCTAACACAAACCACGATTTGACATTGACGCAGGTCAACGAAAAATTAGTTCTTCGATTTCTTGGAGGCATGTCCTTGGTTTGTTTTCTGATATCCATTGGACTGGTAGGAAATGCTCACGTATTATACATTTACACACGGATTTTCAAACCCGGCTCGAATTACAGAATATTTGTCATATTTTTGGCTATGTTAGACGTGTTCAATTTAGCAGTTAGTGCGCCAATGGTAGTATATTATCTTGTGCATCCCGTGACTTATCCTTCAGATATTTTTTGTAAAATATTTAGATTCGTCATGTACTTTGCTAACGTTGCCTCCACGTCTGCCTTGATTGTCATTGCTATAGACAGAGGCCAGAGGACTTTAGCTCCATTTAGAAAGAAAACAACACCTAGGCAAGCTAAACTTATGTGTGCAGTTAGTCTTTTAGTTGCCTTACTACTGGCGTGGCCGACGCCATTGTTGTATGGAGTTGACAATGTTCCAACAGGTTTCCACAATCTGCACGGATATCGATGCCTGGCAGAAGATATAAATCCTATTTATATAACAACGTTCCTAATTTGTCAAACATCTTTCTTTTTCGTTGTATCATTATCACTATGCATTGTATATGGACTTCTTGGATGGAAAATATATAAATATGGAGTCGCAAAAAGAAAGTCTGCAACTTCAAGGCGGGAAAGTGAAACAACGGAACGTCAGGTGACCAAATCAACATTCACCTTAGTAATTGTAACACTGGTTTACATATTCAGTTCGCTTCCTCACCATATTCTTGCACCAATGTACTTTTTGATACCAGATTTTGATTGCGAGTTAACTTTACCACATGCCATTGTTTACTACACATTCATATACTCCTGTTTTGTCAATAATGCTATTAACCCTTTTATTTATGGCTTCAGAGACCGGAAATTCGGTCGTGAAATGAGGAAACTGTATGGATTTGATGCGTAGAATCACTCGAACCTTAATATAACAAGTTTTCCGGTTGTTCTTCAAAATGCAATTTCAACATGCCATAAATTATATAATTTAATAATTGCCAGCAATGTTTTAAAAAGAAATGAATAGTCTGCAAGAGATGTGTTTCATAAAATCGAGGGTCATCCAAGTCTATGTCAAACACCTATTAAATCATGAACATTTTGAGTTCAATCGAATCTAGTTTTTAGGAAAAGGGAACGGTAAAAAGGATAAAATAATAGTTTCAGAAAAAAACGATATAAATTAATTTCTATTCCAAATCTCATAATTGTATTGCCTGCGACGACATTTGTAAATAATTCGGATTTAGAATAACATCCAATCCGAGTCGATATACGTCTTAATGAATGACTACACTTCAGTCGATGCTTAAGTCTACTAAGACGCCAGGTCTTACGTTCATAAAACTTTTGAGGGTAAATTTATATTTATCAATGTAAACCCAAAACAACTTTGTTCCATGCAATGTTTACAAACAATTACTATGACCAACTAAGGAAAGTATTCTGTGGAATTTGTTACAAGTTTGCTGGTCCCGTAACTCTTTGGCTAGCACTTTAAATTATATTCAATATGAAAGGCATAAAAGTAAAACCAGTATCTGGAATAGAACTTTGGTTTTTGGGTCACCAAATGCGTCGTTGGTTTCCTGATTAAAGACTGTGTTGTCGTGGACTAGTAATTCGTGTGATAATGACACGTTTACAAGGCTTTTAGCCATTTTTTAAACGAAAAGGATTTGGGTTTTAGGACTCCTCATGGTCAAAAGTTATGTAAGAAAATATGTAGAAATCATGACTTCATTTCTATATAAGTTCTCAGAAGAAACAACTAAATTTAAAGCAAGAAATCCTACATTAGCTTCTGCATTGAAGATCAAACTTATCAAATAGTTAGACGGTAATCTACTGCTGTCCAAAAAAAAATTCATCAAAATGCTAACTTATTAAAAGACTTCTTTCAGATAGTTTGGTACTTTCTAAGTTCAAAAGTATATGTTGGTGGTTTTAGGTATTTGGCATTGGTGGTTTTTTCGGATTTTAAATACATGTAGTTTTCTTCGTCCAAATTAATATTAGAATTTTCCAAAGGTGACTTTATTCGTACATCGAAATTATTGAAAACATTTGCATTAGCTGGACTTGATGGAAAAACTCTGTGTTTGGTTGTGTACTGTAAACCAAGTTTGATTCATGTTTTTTTTTAATGAGGGGTTCATCATTTGCCTCATCTTACAAACTATCAACTGGGGAGATTCTAAATGCCCCAAGCAAGGACCCTGATATTCAAACGAGGGAGTGAAAATGGCCGAGTATGTGATTTTAGCTGACCAAGATGATCAGAATTCTCAACAATAGTTGGCACCAAAAACTTGGATACATTTGTATTTTGGACCCATCAGTTTTTCAGCACAATAAGCGTTGGTGCTGTATTACAGACGGTTCAATAAACCTACATAGGCATGTCTTTGTATTGTTGAAAACTTTATGAATATGGAGTCTAGAGAGAAAAAAAAAATAATTCAAAGAGTGACATATTAGCTACAACACTCCAGATGTGAAAATGGACTGTTGGAAACCTTGCAATGCAAAAATTAGTCAAATTCCACAGTTCATTATGGTATCACAAAGAATGTCAATGAAAAATTCGACATTAATAATATATTTCAATTTCAAAATCGTCTGCTGACTGGCACAATTTCCTTTGTTGTGTCTTTTTAATACAAATTAAATAAGAGGATTAATTTGAATTATACATACCGGAAATGACACCAACGGGATGAAGTTGATGGTATGTTTTATAAAAACGTGACATCGCTTGGTGGATCTAAGGGTGATCAGATGCTTCATAAAATTTATTGTAGACCATCTTGTCCAAATTTATCCTCTGAATCCCTCTTTTGAGTGAGTAGCTGTTGTTTAATGCCAGATGAGCAAATTTTCAGCTATATCATGGCGAGAACAAGTTACATTATGATGATGATAATGAGGTCCGTTTTGTACTAGACCAACCTGCTTAGTTGGATTTTTATAGTTCTAGCTTACTAGAATGACAGTCAGGGGGTAGACATGTCACTCCACTCAGACACATTATCCTGATCCCGAGCCAATCAGTCTTTGCTCTACTCCTTAGTGTTGTGTGCTTAATGGAGAAGCAACAAATACCAATTTTATAGTCTTTGGTTTGACATGACCATGGCTTTAGCACACATCTACTGCACTCGATGCACACTGACCATTACACCACTGATGTGTTTGACGTGACCATGGCTCTAGCACACATCTACAGCACTTGATTTAAGCACACTGACCATTACACCACTGATGTGTTTGACGTGACCATGGCTCTAGCACACATCTACAGCACTTGATGTAAGCACACTGACCATTACACCACTGATGTGTTTGACATGACTATGGCTCTAGCACTTGATGTAAGCACACCGACCATTACACCACTGATGTGTTTGACATGACCATGGCTCTAGCACACATCTACTGCACTTGATGTAAGCACACTGACCATTACACCACTGATGTGTTTGACATGACCATGGCTCTAGCACACATCTACTGCACTTGATGTAAGCACACTGACCATTACACCACTGATGTGTTTGACATGGTCATGGCTCTAGCACACATCTACAGCACTTGATGTAAGCACACTGACCATTACACCACTGATGCGGTTTCACTCTTTTAAAAGACAACTGTAAACATGACTGATTTCCATTGACAACCTATTTGTATCTTCTTCAACTGTACCATCATTTTATAGAATTGATCAGGATGTACTATAGCCAATCTAATCAAAATTAGATCTCATTTGCCCCCTTTTTGTAGCTGCATGTGACAGCTATGAAGAACTAGAGGCTCAGCCCATTGAGCCTGTATCGCTCACCTGACAATAGAATGATACTGAAGCAAATTTCAAAGGGAGATAATCATTACCTTAAAAAACAGCAGCCATCTTGACAGCCCCTGTCGGACACAATTTTGAAAGGGACACAACCAGGGACCATCTATACCAGGTTTGGACCTTACATAGATGCTTCCTGCCAAGTTTGGCTCCATTTGGCCAAGCTGTTTCAGAGGAGAAGATTTTTTTAACATTAGCCAATCAGAAAAAAAGAATTAATCTTGGCGGCCATGTTTGTTGGCTGAATGGAACCAAATGAAGAAGCTTTATAGAGGATCTTACATAGATGCTTCCTGCCAAGTTTGGTTTCATTTTGCCAAACAGTTTCAGAGGAGAAGATTTTTTTTAAACAGTAGCCAATCAGAAACAAGAATTGCCCTTGGCGGTCATATTTGTTGGTGGAACGGAACGAAATGAGAAACTTTATAGAGGACCTTACATAGATGCTTACTGCCAAGTTTGGTTCCATTTGGCCAAGTTGTTTCAGAGGAAAAGATTAAAATATGAAAAAGTTAACGGACGGACGACGGACGCCAAGTGATGGCAATACCTCACATGGCCCTTTGGGCCAGGTGAGCTAAAAAATTATGAAAAAAGGCAATAACTCCTAGACGGGTAATCAGATTTACTTCAAAATTGCAGGGCGTGTAGATCTTGACAAGTTGAACATATTTTCAGTTTACACTTAACATCTATCTCTTATAGTTTTTGAAATAATGGATGAAAAGTATTAACATTTTAAAAATTTGATGAAAAAAGGGCAATAACTTCAAGATGGGTAATCAGATTTACTTTAAAATTGCAGGCTAGGTAAATCTTGACATTCTGCACATGTTTGCTGTTTAAACTTAACATCTATCTCTTATAGTTTTTGAAATAAAAAACGAAAAGTATTAAAATTTTGAAAATGTGATGAAAAAAGGGCAATAACTCCAAGATAGGTAATCAGATTTTCTTCAAAATTTCAGGGTAGTTAAATCTTGCTGTGCTGATCATTTTTACCCTGTCAGATTTCTGATATTATTAATGGTTTTTGAGTTATTACCAAAAACGTGCAATTTTACCATATGTTCTATTGTTAGTAACAACCGCCATGTTTGTTGGCCGAATGGAACCAAACGAAGAAGTTTTATAGAGGATCTTACATAGATGCTTCCTGCCAAGTTTAACTCCATTAGGCCAAGCAGTTTCAGAGGAAAATATTTTTTTAACATTAGCCAATCAGAAACAAGAATTACCCTTGGCAGCCATATTTGTTGGCGGAATGGGACGAAATAAAGAAACTTATAGAGGACCTTATATAGATGCTTTCTGCCAAGTTTGGTTCCATTTGGCCCAGTTGTTTCAGAGTAGATTAAAATATGAAAAAGTTAACGGACGGACGACGGATGCCAAGTGAGGGCAATACCTCACATGACCCTTTGGGTCAGGTGAGCTTAAACCAGAGGCTCTCAAGAGCCTGTATCGTTCACCTGGTTATAAAAAAAACCAATTGGTCCTATGTAAAAACTATGTCCTGTAGTGGTAGTCATCTTGGAATTACGATCAACATAAAAAACACAAAGTTTGTAAAGGACCTTCCAATGATTGATGCACAATAGGTTCAATCAGTGCAATAGATTCAGAGAAGAATATATTTCTGTATTTTCCCCATATGGTCCTGTGTTAATACTATGACCTGTGGTGGCAGCCATCTTGGATTTCCAATCGGCATAAAAAACAGAAACTTTGTAGAGGACCTCCCAATGATCATTCCTGGGCAGTTTGGTTTCAACTGTCCAAGTGGTTTCAGAGAAGAAGCGTTTTGAAACATTTTTCCCATAGGGTCCAATGTTAAACTAAGTCCTGCCGTAGCCGCCATTTTGAATTTCATATCAGAACAAAAAACGTAAAGTTTGTAGAGGACCATCCAATGAACATTCATGTACAGTTTGGCTTTAATCATATTTGTAGTTTCTGAGTAGAAGGCATTTGAACATTTTCCCATAGGGTCCAATGTTAATCTATGTATTGCGGTGGTGACCATCTTGGATTTCCGATCGGCATAAAAAACACACACTTTGTAGAGGATCTTCCAATGATCATTCCTGGGCAGTTTGGTTTCAATTATCCAAGTGGTTTCAGAGAAGAAGCGTTTTGAAACATTTTCCCATAGGGTCCAATGTTAAACTAAGTCCTGCCGTAGCCGCCATTTTGAATTTCATATCGGAATAAAAAACGTACAGTTTGTAGAGGACCATTCAATGAACATTCATGTACAGTTTTGCTTTAATCATATTTGTAGTTTCTGAGAATAAGGCATTTGAACATTTTCCCATAGGGTCCAATGTTAATCCATGTCATGCGGTGGCGGCCATCTTGAATTTTCGATCGGCATAAAAAAACAGAAACTTTGTAGAGGACCTTCCAATGATCATTCCTGGGCAGTTTGGTTTCAATTGTCCATGTGGTTTCAGAGAAGAAGCGTTTTGAAACATTTTTCCCATAGGGTCCAATGTTAAACTAAGTCCTGCCGTAGCCGCCATTTTGAATTTCATATCGGAACAAAAAACGTAAAGTTTGTAGAGGACCATCCAATGAACATTCATGTACAGTTTGGCTTTAATAATATTTGTAGTTTCTGAGAAGAAGGCATTTGAACATTTTCCCATAGAGTCCAATGTTAATCTATGTATTGCGGTGGTGACCATTTTGGATTTCCGATCGGCATAAAAAACATAAAATTTGTAGAGGACCTTCCAATGATCATTCCTGGGCAGTTTGGTTTCAACTGTCCTAGTGGTTTCAGAGAAGAAGCGTTTTGAAACATTTTCCCCATAGGGTCCAATGTTAAACTAGGTCCTGCCGTAGCCGCCATTTTGAATTTCATATCGGAACAAAAAACGTAAAGTTTGTAGAGGACCATCCAATGAACATTCATGTACAGTTTGGCTTTAATCATATTTGTAGTTTCTGAGAAGAAGGCATTTGAATATTTTCCCATAGGGTCCAATGTTAATCTATGTCCTGTGGTGGCGGCCATCTTGGATTTCCGATCGGCATAAAAAACAGAAAATTTGTAGAGGACCTTCCAATGATCATTCCTGGGCAGTTTGGTTTCAACTGTCCAAGTGGTTTCAGAGAAGAAGCATTTTGAAACATTTTTCCCATAGGGTCCAATGTTAAACTAAGTCCTGCCGTAGCCGCCATTTTGAATTTCATATTGGAACAAAAAACCTTAAGATTGTAGAGGACCATCCAATGAACATTCATGTACAGTTTTGCTTTAATCATATTTGTAGTTTCTGAGAAGAAGGCATTTGAATATTTTCCCATAGGGTCCAATGTTAATCTATGTCCTGCGGTGGCGGCCATCTTGGATTTCCGATCGGCATAAAAAACAGAAAATTTGTAGAGGACCTTCCAATGATCATTCCTGGGCAGTTTGGTTTCAACTGTCCAAGTGGTTTCAGAGAAAAAGCATTTTGAAACATTTTCCCCATAGGGTCCAATGTTAAACTAAGTCCTGCGGTAGCCGCCATTTTGAATTTCATACCGGAACAAAAAACCTAAAGTTTGTAGAGGACCATCTAATGAACATTCATGTACAGTTTGGCTTTAATCATATTTGTAGTTTCTGAGAAGAAGGCATTTGAATATTTTCCCATAGGGTCCAATGTTAATCTATGTCCTGCGGTGGCAGCCATCTTGGATTTCCGATCGGCATAAAAAACAGTAACTTTGTAAAGGACATTCCAATGATCATTCATGTACAGTTTAGGTTCAGTCAGTTCATTAGTTTCAGAGAAGAAGATCTTTGAAATTTCAGCCAATCAGAGCATATTATTGGCCTTGGCAGCCATATTGAATATCCGACTGGAACGAAAAACAGTAACTTTGTAGAGGACCATCCAAGGAACATTCCTGCTAAGTTTGGTTCCAATCGGCCCAGTGGTTTCGGAGAAGAAGCTTGAAATGTGAAAAGTTTACAGACGACAGACGACGGACGCCAAGTGATGGCAATAGTTCACCTGGACCTTTGGTCCAGGTGAACTAAAAAAGTGGAGGGGGCAAGATAGAAGATATAATTTTTAGATTATACATGTACCACAACTCTTATTTATTTGTATTAAAACTAGTGTTTATGTTGTATTCATATGAAATAAAATAAAACAAAAAAACAATGTGTATGTTACTTTTAATAAGACTTGGAACAGAGAACAGATATTGTCTGTCTACTAGATATTGTGTGGCAGTTTGTTGTGCTTTCAATAATTGCCAATTGAATTTCAATACACTAAACTAAAAATATCTTTTCAAAGATTCTTGGCAAATACACACAACAAATATACTGTGAAACCTGTCTAAACTGAACCCTCAATAAACTAGAATCCTGGATAAACTGAACCCTCAATAAACCAGAATCCTGTATAAACTGAACCCTCAATAAACCAGAATCCTGTATAAACTGAACACTCAATAAACCAGAATCCTGTATAAACTGAACCCTCAATAAACCAGAATCCTGTATAAACTGAACTTAAAAATGAAGTTCCAATGAAGGAAATATTTGTTAATTTAACCTGTAATTTGTGAACACATGTGTCTATATATCCAGTGTAATTTGTGAACACATGTGTCTATATATCCAGTGTAATTTCCAAACACATGTGTCTATATATCCAGAAAACCAGCAAGTAATCTTCAGTTATGAAGTTTTGCTGCATACTAAAGAAGAAAAGGAAAGTTGGTCCCATGGAGGTTTGGATTAGGCAGGTTTCACTGTACTTCTTAATCATATGTCAATCTTTAAGCATTTTAAAATTTGATCACCTTTTAATTATATAAAAAAAATCATAATAACCAAGTACTTGTAACAGAAAAATCATGGGGGCACCAATCATAATAACCAAGTACTTGTAACAGAAAAAGATTCTGAATGGTCTTCTGCCCCAAAAACATAATTGTCTACTCTACTTTAACATGGTGTTGAGGATATTTTTTCACCACACTTTTTTTCTACAATATTAATCAATTCTTTGTGTGAACCCAAAACAATTTATTACAATGTAATTAAAACTACCCTATAAATACTTTTAATTACCATAGTAAACGGTTTCACAATCGATTCATTTACAACTCAAGAAATTGGTGATCATCTCATCAATATTTTCAGTTACGGTGGCCATCTTAGAGAACTCAGACCAATCTGATATATTTTAGAATGGATTCATTTACTACTCAAGAGATTGCTGATCATCTCTATATTTCCAGTTACAGTGGCCATCTTGGAGAGTTCAGACCAATCTGATACATTTTAGAATAGTTCCAGTAGTTTCAGAAAAGATTTTTTCATAAAGATGTGCTTATATATGCTTTATTTCCGCATTAGCAAAAATAGACAATTTCTTTTTACGATAATCATCTAAATGTTACAATATGGGGCTAAACCTACAAAACATGATATACCGCTAATGTGACAGAGGCATCCTACTAATTACACAATTCAGAAATAAGTGTGGACACAATACCATGTTTGTTACCAAACTCTTGTTGACTTTTGGAATAATGGTGATTTGTTATTATAATTAGGCTATAATTTATTGTCAACAAAGACTAGATTTATCACCATTCAATAAAAAAAATAAAAAAATAAAACAGGGTGGAGGAAAACGGAATACATAAAGAAACCCACTGACCTGCCGCAAGTCACTGACAAACTATCACATAATGTTGTGTTGAGTACACCTCGCCATGACAGTAGGCGGTAAAAGCTAACATTTCAACATGTATTACGAGGTCTGTCAGTCGAAGATGCAAGTCAATAAAACAGATGGTTATTTAAATTAGTTCACATTAAGAGATTTGGGGGAAAAATGTCCATATTTGTTAGCATAGGATTTGAAAGTCATGGGCCCCAAAAGTGAGATATTTTGCTTAATAGGGTTCACACATTTTTGACGTGCATGTACTGAGGAAAATTACTTGGCAAATTTTCATCTTCTGTTGAAAAAAATCAAAAAGAAAAAAAAAAGACTTTAAAAAAATAATAATTGACAATATCTCTCCATTGATGTAATTTTTGCATTGTCACTGTTATACAACAAAACATATTAGTAAAATAATTCTAACAAACAACATGAAAAAATAAAAACAATAACAATCTTATTTCAATATTGAGATCAGCTCATCTAGATTGTTAATCTTATAGCATAACTAACAGCAATTTATTTTTTTACCACTACATCTATATTCTTTTTTACACTATAAATTTTCTCAAACTCCTTTTCATTGATATTAACTTGAAAAGAAATAATAATTCAGTCTTATTAGTTATAATTAATCTTGCATTGTAACTAATAAGTTAAATCATCTTGCCTGATAACTTATGTACAAGGTTTATTTCAAAGGACAATGGTGGTTGTAGTCCATTTTGACACCTTGAGATTTTACAGTAAAACATTCATGATATTTTTTTACGATACACCTTATATATACTTATATTCATCCACAGGTCAAAAGTCTTTCAGGACTAAAATATTTCCTTATAAATTTCGCCCCCCCCCCCCCCCCCCCGCCCCCCAAAATAAAAAAAAATAAAATAAAAAATCTCTAATCTGATTATCTTGAATTTTCATCCTATAGTAATCCTTTGTGCTTTAAAACACATCTAGCTGCGGAACCATTAAAACCATAAGAGCTACGGTTCCCCAGCTAAAATCATATCATATAAAGAATATAGAAATGAAATCTATATGAATAATACAAGAGAAGAAACATTATTTATTCTTGCTTTTAATACTGAAAGATCATGAAAATCAAGCAAAAAAAGACTTGACAAGATTTTTTAAAATCATGCTATATGAAATATATGAGGGAAATATATTAGCTCAAAAAAACTTTTGACCCATGACTGTATATCATAATCATTTGACTTTTTTATCAATATCTTTAAATGTGCTATAGCCTAAATGACTGACTATAAATAGTCTCATTCTCAGTAATCCACAATTTAATGGTAATAGATAGTACAGTGAAACCTGTCTAAATCAAACCCTCAATTAACTGGAATTCTGTATAAACCAAACTTTTTTTTTTTTTTCTATAAAATCCCAATGTAGTAAATCTTTATTTATTTAACCTGTATAAACCAAACACCTGTCTATTCCAAACATGTAAGCTGGTCCCAAGGAGGTTTGGTTTGGACAGGTTTCACAGTACCGGTACATGTATTTCTAAAAACCTAAAAAACAGTACATGTACTATCAATTTTTCTTCATAAAGATTGGCTACACAATTGTCGTACATGATGAACATGTAATACCATTGTACAAGAATGTAGATGTACACAAAATTAAACCATCACATACCAATCTATATTAATCATATCATCTTCAAATTCAATTTAAAACAAATTTATACCATAATTTTGGTATATTTTCCCACTTTTTCAGAATGTATTTTTGGTATATTTATTCCACTTTTTCAAAATGTATTTTTCAATCCTGTCTTTATATGCATATATATTTATGAATGATATATTACATACAAATAATACTTCAGAAAAACTTGATATAAATGAATCGTACCACATAAATTTGTTTTAAAATTAAATTTGCAAATAAATTGACGAAAAAGTGAGATAAAAAAAATATCACTTCTTTGATGATCCTCCATCATTATGACCATCGTCCAATAGGATGATCATACCTACATGTATATTAATCAGTAGTCAATAATCTTTATACTACTTCTTTCCTTATCAAACAGTTATGCCTTTCTTGTGCATAATTGTTGGAACAATACACAAGATACTTTTAGAAAATTAAACTCTTGATCTAAAATTAGGTTTTCATTCCCTTTCATTCCAATTAAAGTTGACAATTTCGGCTTGATTGGAAATTTTCACTGTCATTCAAGCCCTGTATAATGCTAAAAGTAAAAAAAAAAAAACATGGTATATATTTTTTTTTTCTTTTTTTTTAACTTTGAATGATGTTTAAGGGCTGAAGATAACAATCAATTTGCATTACATTATTATTTAATAATGTCTAAATTACACTCAAGATGTTTAAACTTCGTTATATAACATTTTACATAGTAATTCATAGAGCAACAACAAATTCAAGTATTACACCATAACTCAATCTATGTGTATAAAAATGTTATTGTATATAATTAATTTTAAGTAATTAAAAATGTGTATATTGTCGTGCAATTACAAATTCATTAGAAATGGAAAGAAATACGAGATTTACCAAGCATGTATCATCTATTTTGTGACTGCCACAAAATAAATTTGACCACACGACAATGAAGGTATCTGCAATACTTTTTTTCAATAACATCATACATCCTTTATTGGCATTGTATACAAATAAAGCATAATTTTATTTATACCTCTTTATTCATATGGTGCAAAGTTCATGATAAAATAGATATTACTGACCTCTACATGTCAATATGAACAACCTACAATCATTGAATTTGTTGTTAATCTAGAAAGGCCATTCTTTTTTTCTTCTTAATTCATAGGATTAATGGTTTTGTCAACAGTATTTTCTAAATGGTAAAGAAAAAAGCTTCGATTAAATCATAATTTCTAGCTCCTGATCATAAATTTGGGTTGGGGTTAGGTTATAGTGTTTAACGCCACTTTCAACAATATTTCAGTTATATCGTGGTAGTCAGTTTTTTTGGTGGAGGAAACTGGAGTACCCGGAGAAAACCACTGACCTGTCGCAAGTCACTGACAAACTTTATTATATAATGTTGTATCGAGTACACCTTGCCATGAGCGGGATTCAAACTCACAACTTTAGTGGTGATAGGCACTGATTGCACTGGTAGTTGTAAATCCAACTACCATATGATCACGACCACGAAGGCCCCTCATAAATTTGATGTACATATATGATCAGCAATTACATTTCAAAACGATTTCCAATCCTTTAAAGTATAGTACAGAACTTTTGAATCGGGTGTTGGAAAAACTGCATCAAAAGAATTGGAATCAGTCATGAGCTATGACTTTTCTGTAATTTTTTTAATCTTTCAGCAACTGTACCATAATCCTATTTATAATAAAAAAAAAATGGCCCAATTATAAACCTTTTCGACATGAATGTACATCACCATTCTGTCTTAAAAAAACCAAATTGACCAGATTGCTTTCATCACAATAGAATTCAACTATAAAAATGCTGAACTTATCAGAAAAGCTTTGAATTCTATTGTTTTATCACTGACAACAGGGGAGGCAATTATTATTACTTCATGAAAATGAACTGTGAACAGCTCTTTTAATTTGCTAAGAACTGTTGTGTTCTATAATTCAGGAATTATCAAGATAATTTTTTGTAAGTGACAAAGAAAATTTTCTTGACAATAATCTGTCTAATTTGTGTTCAGGACACCCTCCCCCTCCTGCTCTACCTCTAAATATCTCTCTAAACAATCACTGTTGTCACTATCTGGTCAAAATACAACATAATGCCAAAATTAACACTGTTTGTTTACTCAACTCATTTCCCCCCCCCAGCAAATCATTTTCTAAAATTCAAGAAAAAAAAAAAAACGCATTTTGCTATAGGAAAAAATACGGCATAAATACAGGAAATTATTTAAGAATATAAGCATAGGTCTACAAATTGTCACACTGAACATAGTTGAGAAAACAAACATTGTTTGGCTACAAAACACTGTAAATTAAATATCTGACAATTCTGTAAAAACATGTACAAAGCTATGTAGCCCAGACATGTATCATACTTTATAACAGGCTAAAATAATACTGGTACTATTCTTGATCTTTAAAAACAGCATTGGAATTTAATTTACAGTGTTCATATTTAAAACTAAAGGGTCAAAGGGACTTGTATCGCTCATCTGGTTATATAAAAAAGTAGCAATAATCGGTTAGGATCTAGCAAGAAACATTTGGCTGTCAATAGATTTTTTCAATTTCACAGACAATTAACAACATATTGTCTAAACTGCTATGCACAGTTTCAATTCTATTGGGTCATGTTAAACTATAAAACACCACTGACATTTAACATTGGATATCAGATATCACAGATCACTTATATTAAGTAACATTTGGCCAAATCCTAGCAAAACACATTCCTGAAAACATTTATTTCAATAAACAACACTCTTTTTTGTGACAAAACATTTAAAAACAATCCATGATCAGAGACTGTAATTGGCCCTAGTAGTCATGCTCAATTTCTGATTGTTTCCAAAAAGTAAACACACTTATGATAGGACATCACAAGTAAACATGTGTGACCATTGGTGACTAATTTCCAAATGGTTCAGCCAGGTTCAGCCATTGCACAGATGAATAGATCAAGATAAATAGCTAACAATGATACACAGATGATTGATAGCAAGTGATAGCACAAGCTGACATGACCTTTTAGATCAGGCTAAAAAAAAAAGTGCCATAGGAAACAAATACCCCCTCAAATACTGAATTTGTGAATCATTTTGTCACACACAAGGTTTGAGAATTGTCGTAACCTATTTTGGGGGCAACATTATGTCATAAGTAGGTGATATTGATCTACCTTTAGGTCATATCAAACACTGAAGTGTTGTTGAATACCTTTTTAGGGCAAAATTAGACCATGATATTATTGTTCCAAATCATAAATGTCCTATATCACCACCCTGTGTTTGTAGAAAAGATATGTATGTAACACATGTTAATTGAGACATCCATTTACTTCTAAAAAAGGGGAATAATCCTGGAAAGGGTAAAGTTTCTAAAAAAAAGGGGGGGGACTGACAATTACTTAATAACTGATTGAATGTACTAGCTTAAAAAAATACATAAAAATAAGATTCTTATGAAACTTTCATTCATTGTTATTCATCCCAATCACCATGGAGACAGACACACAAGAGATGACTATGTCCACCACCTTTTAAAAGCTGGGGGATAAAAACAGCACCAATAATAATGGCTACTATCAAAAGGTATATTGCATCGAACATAATTGCACTATACCGGTAAATATAAAAGGCTTATAAGGAAATAAATGTATGGAAGATATACTTATATACTTATATTAATGAAAATATCAAACACAAATATCTTCTTAATTAATTGAAATAGCTTTTAAGATACAGCTGTATTTCAATATTTCTTGAGTAAAAAATATGGTTTGAAATCGTCATAAAATTTTCAAGTAAAAGTGTTGTACTCATATTCGAAAACTATCCAATCAGAACATCATATCCAATAAATATAGTGTTCTGATTGGACGATTTTTGGAGTATAAGTACAAAATTTGTACGCCAAAGTTTTATGACCGTGTGGCTTGGAATTCAAATATAAGTGTAGATTTTAAAATTATATTGCATTATTTTCCATACATTTATTTCAGCCTCAAATAAACACATTTTATCACAAAAATCATTGACAATGAAATGTTCACATCATACATTATACCTCAATGGTCATTCAATTCAATTCAATTCATATACACACACAAAAAAAAAATCATCTTTTGACAACATCAAATACACAACTTAACAGTAATGGAGAATACAAATAATTCAGAAACAATGAGGGTATAGTGAAACAAAAAAAGATATAAAAAAATATTATTTATTTTCACGACAAATTTAAATAAAATTTCCCATCGCATATAATTGCAACAAAAAATGATAGGACACAATTAGCATATGCATTACAGCATTTTGGAGGGAAACATTTATTTGACCAGACGATATCTATCGTGCCATCTACAGCACAGCCAAAATACATTTAACAACCTCTAAAATAAATTTATCTCAAGCAAGTCACAAGTGATGAACAAAAATAAGAAAGATCATAGAAATTTACAAAATATTTTATGGGTTTTGTGGAAGATATGTGCCACCTTTCATTCCCCAATAAATATATAAAACAAAACAATAAAATAAGAGCCTGTGGAAACCTGGAAAAATCAATTTCAAGGAAAATTAAATAGAAGGCACATTCATACAGTAATGGAAAGAAATGTAAAAAAAAGTTTACCGGTAGTTAAAATTCCAAGAAGTGTTTCAAGAGGAAGTACTGATTTAAACGAGTGTGACAATAATACAAGACAATAAGGATGTGAACCATGATACAGGCCAGACAGATTGTGATCCCTATATGTAAGCTCTGCTATGCAGGCCACAAAATAAAATAATTGTACTTCACATATTCTTCTATTATACTGTAGTTTCTGTTTCACTAGAAACTTCAAAAAATATTATAGGAATAACTAAAACATGCATATAAACTCTCATTCATGACAACATTCGCACCATGTGTAAAATCTGCATTTAATGCTTAAATAAAATCTTTTAACATAAAATGTAAAAAAAGTCAGTAGAATTTTTTGGCCATAAACATATCCTTCTGACAATTTCTACATCAAATCTGATAAATTCCTACATGGATCTCATTTAAGGTACTTGAACATATATGAAAATTTGATGTAGGGGTGGGGGGAAGGGCGATGATGGGGGTTCTCAGTGGACATGATTATACCTGTTGGTCTAAATCTACTGGTAGTTGCACACAAGCACCACTCATTTTTTTAAAAGTTCAGAGTTTGACTCTTGCTTGTTTAACTGTACTACATGTATATATATAAACGTCTGAAAAAGTAGCCAACGTATGAACCTACAGGATGTCGGATCGGAAACAAGTATTCTGTGTAAACAAACAAAAATGATAAATAAACGTTTAAAATGCAGCACAACATCAAAAAAAGATGCTAAAATATAACTATAAGTCTACAAAAAGACTATAATTATAGTTATTTTTGTTATATTTTAACATCTTTTTTGATGTTGTTGTGCTACATTTTAGACGTTTATATATATATATATTACAAACTCAGTCTAACTTTGATAGACACTGAGGAAGGTCATTTGTTGATCGAAAATTTTGTCAATATATTTTTTGCAACATCTTTATTGGTATCGTTGCACAATCTTCTAGACTTCTATAATTTATTTTGTTTGTGCTGCATCGTCATGTCTCGACGATCCGTTACCCATTAAGTTCTCTAGTGGGTTGATTCCCTTAGACTTTATATATATATATATATATATACAGTCAAACCTGTATATAAAGGCCACACAAGGGAACCTGAAAATGTGATCTTGATGAGCAGTTGCCCTCTATATACAGGTTCAAATTATATACACTATTCATTAATGGGAAAAATGAGACTGTCCTTTATAGACAGTGATTTGTTATATAGAGGTGTCCTTTATAGACAGTGATTTGTTATATAGAGGTGCCCTTTATAGACAGTGATTTGTTATATAGAGGTGTCCTTTATAGACAGTGATTTGTTATATAGAGGTGCCCTTTATAGGCAGTGATTTGTTATATAGAGGTGCCCTTTATAGACAGTGATTTGTTATATAGAGGTGCCCTTTATAGACAGTGATTTGTTATATAGAGGTGCCCTTTATAGACAGTGATTTGTTAAATAGAGGTGCCCTTTAAGGCAGAGTTGACTGTATATGACTTTCATGACAAAACATGTCTGCCACGAGCAGACGGTCATTTCTCTATTTTCTGCAAGCTATACAACTGATATTTATCATGTAATTAAAATATTGTATTAGAGGGATTAAAAACTATAATAATGTTTTGATTTCTTTTTCTTAAATTAAAGGACAAAAAATATCGAAGAAAATCTCAAAGTTATTGGCAATTTTTAACAATGTTTTTGGTAGAAGGACAAACACATAGAGGTAGTCCAGTATAGCCCAACTGTACAAGCTGGGTATATTTACCCTTTTCGACATCTAATTTTATAAAATACAATCAACTATTAAAGAAATTATAAGTAACTTAAAACTTACAACATTGTCATGGCAACATGAAAGAAAAATAAAAGAAGAATGTGTCCACAGGATACAGATGCCACCGCTTTCAGCTAATATCAAACTAAAAGTATGTCTGGTGCAACAAACAGTGGCTTTCAGCTGGTCATATGAAACTTTTCAAATAATTAAGGGGCATAACTCTGGAACCATACACATAATAGTCACAATCAAACTTAAACCATTGTGTAAAAATTGCAAAATGTTTTGCCAAAGGAAACTAAAGATTTAGCCACATTTTTGACATTTTTCAAATAACTAAGGGGCATAACTCTGGAACTGTAGTCAAAAGCATTGTGTAAAAAATTCAAAACGTTTGGCCAAGAGAAACTCAGAACATGGACACAAAAAAATGAGACAGACAGGAAAACAGACAAGGGTAACAAATAGTTCCCTTAATACACTGAAATCTTATTTTAAGTCAGGGACAATTATTGATTTTCAGTTTGAAGTAACTCAATATTACAGATGTCAAAGATAACAAGATATGATTATAATCTAACGATTATGAAGTCTCCCAAACCGGCCACAGACAACCGGTTTAAAAATAAATTAAAAGCTACCTTTGAAATCGAACAATGTTGAATTTTTGCGGTATTGTGGTGGCCATTTTGAAAATGGAGACCGGTAGAAATTTTTCAATGTCAGGAATCAATTCAGGACGTTGAAATCGAACAATGTTGAATTTGTGCGGTATTGTGGTGGCCATTTTGAAAATGGAGACTGGTAGAAATTTTTCAATGTCAGGAATCAATTCAGGACGTTGAAATCGAACAATGTTGAATTTGTGCGGTATTGTGGCGGCCATTTTGAAAATGGCGACCGGTAGAAATTTTTCGATGTCAGGAATCATTTCGGGACATCATAATCTACCCACATATGAAATGTCGTTGAAATCGGACAAGGTTGAATTTGTGCGGTATTGTGGTGGCCATTTTGAAAATGGCGACCGGTAGAAAATTTACAATGTCAGGAATCAATTCGGGACATCATAATCTACCCACATATGAAATGGCGTTGAAATCAAACAATGTTGAATTTGTGCTGTATTGTGGCGGCCATTTTGAAAATGGCGACCAGTAGAAATTTTCAATGTCGGGACATCATTATCTACCCACATATCAAATTTTGATGATATCGGACAATGTTGAATATTTGCGGTATTGTGGCGGCCATTTTGAAAATGACGACCGGTAGAAATTTTTCATGTCGACAATCAATTCGGGACATCATTATCTACCCTCATATCAAATTTTGATGATATCGGACAATGTTGAATTTTTGCAGTATTGTGGCGGCCATTTTGAAAATGGCGACCGATAGAAATTTTTCAATGTTGGGAATCAATTTGGGACATCATTATCTACCCACATATCAAATTTTGATGATATCGGGCAATGTTGAATTTTTACCGCCCATTTTTTATACTGTGTTTTGGCAGACATCTCGAAAATTTTGAAAACGCAGAATTGCTCCTCTAATGGTGACCTATCACTATGTCAAATTTTATGTCTCTATCATTATTCATTTAGAAGTTATCAACATTAATGTACGAAATTTCAACTTTCCCATAGGATTCTATAGTAACCACCACCCCCTTTGAACCCCTCAAAATATGACTTTGACCCCCTTTACCACAAAACTTTAGGACCAACTAGAAACATATATCTATAACTCCAAAAAGTTTCATGAAATTCTGTCCAGTAGTTCCTGAGATCTGCTGTGGACAAGTTCATGGTCCGTGGAAAGAAAGGAGAAAGAGAAAGGGAAAGAGAAAGAGAAAGAAAAAGAGAAAGAGAATAATAATAATAATAAGAAACGGAGCAAAAACAATAAGTCTCCCAAACTTTGCTTGGGAGACTTAATTACTTTTTTTTCGAGTATTTACCAAGATGAGTAATCTAAAACCCTGCTGAATATTCACATCCTTGGTATTAACTCGCTAGATACATGTTGGTAAAAATATTATGAAACTTGAGACAGTTTTCAACTCAGTTTACAAAAGAGATCTATTTTCATACATTTTTATCAATTTAAAATAATATTTTATGCAATTATAAGGATTTAGTTAGGAAGGGTAGGGTCATGAATAATATTTTATGCAATAATGAGCATTTTTTTAGGAAAGGTAGGAGTTCATGGATCTCCAAACTTATTAAATATCGTTGTTAACTGACAACCATGTTATCCCATGAAACTTTTTTTTTTTTTCTGTCTGAAAAACCTGTTAGTGTTTTAATAGGGAAAGTAGCTCAGATCTTAAATTTTGGCTGAAAAGCAAAAATAAACCTACATATCTATATGCATGCAAAAGGATCATAAATATGACATGGAATTACACCTAGATTGATTAACAGTTACACAGCCACAGGTGATGTTATCACTAAAATAAACCAGTGATTTCATAAATTTTTATTTACAGATGATAAAAATGACATTTTTGGCAATAAGCTGCAAAATATATTGTGACTAGTTAGCATCATGTCAAAATATACAAATACAATAGCACTTTTACATAAACAATTAAATACTTTTAAATCAACAAAAATATTTTTGATAAAATTTAACTGATTTAAATAATTAAAATAAAAAGTATTTGTGATAAAGTATGTGAAATCTAGCCTTCCCCCAAAAATCACCTTTAAATCCATATAATCCATTACATTTGAGCTAGATTTATGATATTTGAGTATCAATATGTTGTTTCTTTGTCTTTTATAATATTTTTCCTTGTTAAACTGACTGTACAATTCTTGATGTATACTAATGTACGACTCGACTCGTTTATAAAGAAAACACCCACATGTTTTTACATGTAAACAAGTATCTGTTTGTATCACAAAAAAACACTGATTATGAAAATGTAAAATTCATGTTAATAGATAACAGCCACTAAAAATAGCTGTATTCTTCTCTTCTTTCTTCTGTCTTTCCTTTCAATAAAAAGCTGCCTTCATTTTCATGTCAACAATCTTCTCTTTCTTCCTGAGAATGTCTAAGCGTTTTCTGTGCTAGGACTTTGAAAGTTCTTTTAAACTGTTTAAATATGCTTCATGTAATGTGTTTATAAAACTAGGATCTGTCTGAAAATAAATTATTATTTTTTTTATTTTGCTGATTAATAGGTAATTATATACAGTCAAACGTGTATTCAATAGTCACCATGGGAACAATGGAAAAATAACTGCATAAGACTATTGGGTCCTTATTTAAGATTTGTCTATTCAGATTGTCAGTTATGGTCCATAATGATTAGCATATTGATGTTACCGAAAATTAATATATTGGAAAACATGGCTTTCTTTTTGTAATGCTGCGTTTTTCTTTTGCAGTGATTTACAATTAATTAGGTACCAGTAATTATTTAATAATTTGAAAGTTTAATTGTTACACTCATGTATTGGGAATACCATGAATGCTAATAACCAATGCTTTTTAAAGTCTAGGATAAAAAATGAGTATTCAATACCTGTAAACTAATATGATGGGATAAACTTTGAAAGACTGCTGATCATTTATTTGATTTAAATAACATGCAAAGTCTGGTCATGAGGGTTTTAAACTGGTCGTTTACAGCAAGTGACTGTTAATTTAAGGTGACAAGTTTTGATAATATGTAGGAAATAAGATAGTACTGGGTAAGATGCACAGATGTTTTTATTTGACCACGACTGGCAGCAATATACATAGATATAATGGATAGGCTCAGATAAGATTTCCTTGCGGGGCACTAATAAACTGTTGACCATAAGAAGCTGCTGCAAGTTGTACAAGGAGTGTAGCATGCACTCTAGAAGCACCAGGCATGTATTTATATACAATAGTACTCCCCCTTTTATAGGATTAGGCTTAGGTTTATGGTATGTAATGCCACTTTCAACAATATTTAAGATATATCATGGTGGTAAGTTTTATTATCACATAATGTTGTATACCTCCCCATGAGTGGGATTCAAACTCAGAACTTTAGTGGTGATAGGTACTGATTGCACAGGTAGTTGTAAATTCAACTACCATACGATCATGACCACGATGGCCCTCCTCTTTTATAAGGTCACTTCTATCATACATATCTATTTTGAAATGGGAAATAAGAAATCAATCAGTTTTATTTCTATTAAAGATGGCTATAGATAAAACTAAGAATGTACCTTCATCAAATGCATAATCGCCTGCTGTAATTGTTCTTTTGTTAAAGCTGCAACAGGAAGACTAGTACTGCCCTCTTGTGATGACCCTGAATCATTACTTCTATTTAATCTTCCTGGTTCATCTAAAATTAACAATAAAATCAATTCCTTATTTATTCGAAACTAAAATTGCCCTAGTCCCCACCACAGCATTCTCATAAATTGATGAATTGTTTACTCATATCAGTTTGAAGTTAAACTACAGTATATTCGTAATGTATGTGTCTGCATGACCCTTTTGATTCCCCTGTTATGGCACAGGCATGTTGAATATCTAAGTCTACAAAATGTTTTTCATGAAAAATTTGCTAAGTAGTCAGCTGCACAAACCATATACACTCAGATTCAAAATACTTGTGAAAAATCATCAAGTTGAACATTTAGAAATTTTGTGAAAATATCAAAATATTAATTCTAACCACATGTACATCTTCAATATATATATATATATACAGATGCTGATAAAGCTTGTCGGTCAAGTGAAATATCCGTCGATTTAATTATAATTATAGTCTTTTTGTAGACTTATAGTTATTTTTGTTACATTTTAACATCTTTTTTTGATATCGTTGTGCTAACATTTTAGACGTTTATTTATCATATTTGTTTGTTTGCACAGAATCGTTAACACTTGTTTCCGATCCGACATCCCGTAGGTTCATACGTTGGCTACTTTTTCAGACGTTTATATATAGTGGTCGAGTGGTCTAGGGCGCTGGACGTAAGGCTAAGCGAATGGTGCTGCAGTGTATCAATGGTGTGGGTTCAAATCTCATCGAGGGAAGAACAAAAATTTGACACCTCTAAAATCTAATTCTAACACTGTTTGGTTTAATTTTCAGACGTATATATATATATATATATATATACACACACACTGAGATAGTAAAATACTACTAAATTGTCCCCCTCTAGAGAGACAAACCCTCTTATAAGACCACTTTTTCATTTTAGACCAGGTGGTCTTATATGAGGGGTGACTACTGTACTACCTACCTGAAAGTGATGAGGCAGGTGATTTCTGTGAACCTCTAACAAATGCCATGGGAGATAATAATACATCAGATTGTAATGAGGCTGCGGCTGCCGACAACTGTTTTGTTGAAGTTGTACTGACCTGTAATAAATAAGAATATACAGTCCAAACTTGCCAATGCTGTCACCTCTATTAAGTAGTCACCTGTATTAAAAGGTCACCTTTTTTGGCCCTGTCATAGAAAATTTCATATGGTTTTAACCTCTTTTAAGAGGTCACCTGTCTTATAAGACCACTTTTCCTTTGTCTCAAAGTTGACCTCTTAATAAAGCTTTGTCAGTATATGTCATCTATTGTGTTATCCCACAATATTTTTTATGCTTGTGTAGAATTTAAACCTTTCTTGACCAGGTTGATAAAACAAATGATGATATACGTGTGTGTAATGCTGATCTCTGTTAATCATTGGTGGAAAATGCTATATTAGTGTCAGAGTTAAATACATTGCTAGTATGACATTATAAAATTTTTTTTTTGGATAACATCACTGAATAGAGAACACATATTGTTTATAATTATAACAGTCTGTGGGTAGACATGTCGCTCCACTCTGACACATTATCCTGATTTCAAACCAACCAGTCTTTGCTCTTACTCCTTACTGTTACGTACTTAGCAGAGAATCAACAAATACTAATTTTATAGTCTTTGTTTTGAAATGAAATAGCTTGAACCAACCATCTGCTGCATTCAAGATAATAACGATAACCATTACACGAACAATGTGGTCACTAAAATGACTAACTATTACACCATGAAGACATTTGCTTGAATCAATGGGTAAATTAGTTATATTACCTATGTATTCTCAACCATACAATGTTATCTACCATGTGTTTACAATTATCAAGGGATTACACTGAAAACTTGATTCACAACTCAATCTTGCCCATATATCCAAAATGTTTGCAAATTTAACCTGTATAATCTGAATACCTGTCTATTCCAAACAAAAATTGACCTTATGGTCATTGGTTTAGACAGATTTCAATGAGGCATCAATTTGCACAACACATTACATGAATCATATTTAATGCATTTAAAAGAACTTTCACAAAGTTCTAACACAGAAAACACTAGACAGAAATTCTCAGGAAAGAAGTGAAGAATATTGACATGAAAATGAAGACAGCATTTTATTGAAAGTAGACAGAGGAAAGAAGAAAAGAATACAGCTCTAAATTAGAAGTTTTTTTTCTTATTGTTGTTATTTATTAATATACCTATACCTTTTAACATTTTGTGGTGTAAACAGGTGCTTGTTTACATGTAAAACTAAAGTGGGCGTTTCCTCTACATTTGAGTTTGACCTTTATTTACATCAGGAAATATTAAACAACAATCTATCAAGAACATAATTATTATCTTTGTAATAAATTCTTTGAATTGTTAATAAGATGTTTATTGACAAGGATATGTCAAAACTGACAATGTGTAAATCATTAACTCTTTTAAAAATAGCTGATGCTTACAATATGCACAATTCTGATGGGTCATATATAAGCAACATGCCAAGTTTCAAAGAGATCAGATTCAAAATTAAGGAGTCCATTATACAAGGAACTGAATGACAATGGACAGATGGACATCACAAAAACACATATTCATTTAAATACTAAGGAGTCCATTTTACAAGGTACTGAAGGACAATGGACAGATTGACATCACAAAATACACATAATAATTTAAATACCTTTTCTGAACTTGAGACAGATGAAGCTGATTTTTCTAAAGCTGCTGGAGTCAGTAGTTCTGCACTACTCACTCTGCCTATACCTGGCAATCCACTATCTGCTTGCCTAATGAGATTTTCTGAGGGAGGCGACCTCCTCTTAACACTGCCTAATACCTGCAGTCCACTTTCTGACTGTCTACTAACATTTTCTGATGGGGAAGCCCTCTTTAATACACGATCACTTAATCTATTTATAGGAAGGGCATCCCCAAATCTATCAGTCAAGTCTTGCATTACAGACTTTGTACCAAACTCACTAGCTGAGTCTGATAAAGAGAATCTTGCACGTTCACTCATAAATACAGAGTCACTATCTCCTCCTTGTAAGATGTGAGATATGTCTTTCGATTTTGATGTTGTTTTGTATGAGCCTCCATTTGAAAGAGACAATGATGAAGAAGGTAATTCCCCACGTTGCTGTCGTTCTATTTCCTCCACCATTGACCCCGATGACATGATGTGTTTCAATAATGCTGGAACATCTTGTGAGTCTTCAGACTCCGTCACACTACGTGTTTCAGTCACAGACACCGACCTAAAATGAAAATAACATCAGTACAACTCTTGCAAAGGGTCACAAACTGAATATAACAATGTTTGAATCTGTCACAATTAAACCTTTCTTTATTGAACCACTAAATAAAGTACAAACAATGATTAAAAGTATTTGGAAACTTCCAATTTTTCCTGCAAACTTTCATATAAAATGCAAGGATCCGTCGTGGTCGTGATCGTACCATATTTGGATTCACAACTACCTATGTAATCAGTGCCCATCACCACTAATGCTGTGAGTTAGAATCACGCTCATGGCAAGGTGTATTCGATACAACATTATGTGATAAAAGTTTTCAGTGACTTGCGGAAGGTCAGTGGTTTTCTCTGGGTACCCGTTTCCTCCACCAATAAAACTGACCACCACGATATAACTGAAATATTGTTGAAAGTGGTGTTAAACACCATAACCATAACCCCTAAAACTACAATTAATTTTTTTTTATCCTGAAGTCAAATCATGTGCATTTTTGACAATATTTTGTAGTTTATAGTAGTAATTTTTTAAGAAACATGTTTTTTCAAATCCTCATGATATAAACAAAAACTTGAATTGTTTGTCTATAAAAGTACTATCATCATCATCATCGTATCATGTCTTGGGCAAACAAAAAAATCATAATCAGACTTGAATTCACTTCAGGAATGTAGATACTAAATAATTGATTTAAACATATTTTATTGTCTAAATAATGACAAAAGGGTCAGACACAAGTTTTTTCAAATTAGTATTGTCTTCTCCATATAATCATAATATGAGAGCTGACTTTTTTAGACAGGTTGAATTGAAAGGGGGGAGGGGTTTAGCCATATTGGATTGAAGACTGCTTGATTTAGATAGGCTTAATTGAAGACTGCTTATTTTAGACAGATTGGCTTGAAGGCTAGTTGTTTTAGACAGGTTGGCTACTTTCATACATTTTTAACTAAACTTCATTCAAAACTAAGATGTTACCTATGAAAGGCAGGTGGAGGTTTACTCGTTTCTGCCACAGATGTCTGACTTTGTTGCATACTGGCATTTCTAAATAATGTCTCCAGTGTAAGTGTCCCTGATGAGGATCCTAATCTCTGATTTGGATCAACACCTTCAATTAAAAAAATGACAGTATATATGTAGTGTATATAACAACTAGCAGCAAGGGAAGATTAATTGTACACCACAATATTTATCATGTGTCTTCTTTGTCTTAAGGTTCATTGGTCAGTTACAAAACAGCAGATATTATAAGTCTGGTAGTCATGATATAGCTGTAATATTGCTCTAAGTGACCATAAATCAAACCATTAGAAATTGCTCTCATTTTTCAGTTTCAATAATACTGATGTAACTTTAATAACATTGATTGATTGATTGATTGATTGTTGGTTAGTTAAATTCCAGCAACAAATATTTCCTGTCACTTGCTTTTGACTCTTATAAATCAGTTATAAAAACCTGAATCCTCTGTCATAAAGTCTTATTCACCTCTGATTTATGTTACAAACTGGACTTCCTGCAATTGTTTTTTTTAAGGTTCTGCATTTATCAGATTGTTTTTTTTTTTTTATATATAAATATTTATTTCTCTGCAATGTTTTCTTAAAAAATGTGAACATATAAGATTTGCTATAAACATGATTTCTTCGCCATTTCTTCTTGGTTCATAGAATGAATCAGTTTTAATATCAGAAACAAACCTGATTCTTCTGCCATTGCTTTGACAGGTCTTGGACGTATCAGATCAGATGACTTTGTGGCTGAGGCATTAGGGTTATCTATAAAAGGCTTAGGGTCTGGTTTGTTCTTAGACTACAATGAAGAGACACAAAATGTATTATAAACTAGAATAAAATACTAAAGAAATACTTCACACATCTCAATTATGGTGGATTGCTTACGTAATAAGACATATTCATGGGTCCTTAGATTAGAGAATTACGATTATCCAAAATACAATGAATCCTGTCTAAACCAAACTTTAAATAAAATCCCAGTATAGGATCTCTTTGTTAATTTAACCTGTATAACCAAAACACCTTTCTATTCCAAACAAAAGCTGGTTCCAAGGATATTTAACTGTATCTATAGAAATTGCAGTGTTTATTGATGCTGTTCCCATTATGGAAAGAAAATTGGACTCTTCAATTCTTGAATTGAACAGTCAATGGAAACCAGGAAAATTGGTTTGATACCAAGAAACAAAAGTAATTCAGAATAAGAAGGGAAATAGTTGATAATTGGTTATGACAGTCATAACCATCAAACTATACGATAACATAGGTTGAACTATACAATAATATAGGTTGAACTATTTCTTATCTTTTCTTTAGAGGTATTACCTCCCTACGATCTACTAATTATTACACGGTTGCAAATATTCTCGAATTATTATTTTTATCTATGTTTTATTTATTTGTTTATGATTATCAATTTTTTTTATTCCTGTTTTATTTATTTGTTTAAGATTACCAATATTAACAGATACTGGATGACGTTAAAATTACTACCGTAATCGTAAGTGGTTTTTACAACAAGATTCTGAGATTACATAATTATTACATTATGCAGAAAACAATAAATCTGGAAATAAAATTCACTTATATTATCATTATCATCTTATTGTAAGTACATTGTACAAATAATACCAAGCATACATAACCAACAATGTGTAAAAATACCTCCCTGAAATATACATTTGTCGTAACAGACATTGTCAAGTCTTCTACCATAAAAATTAATTATTAGTGAGTCAGACTGCTGCCAATAATGAAAAGCTAATACACTCTATAGTCGTAGGTTTTTTTCTATAAAATAAAATCCCCAATACAGTAGTCACCCCTCTTTTTAAGAGGTCTCTTTCACCAAATGCCACCTCTCATATCAGGCTAGGTTGCAGATGCAATGAAATAGTAAATTTCTGCTACATTTTTCCCCTCAAGAGAGGCCACCCCTTTTATGGGACCACCATTTCATTACAGAAGAGGGTGGTCTAATAAAAATATTTACTTTCTTAAAAGAATATTTTTATTATCGTCACGGTATGTGTTTTCGTGTGTCATCTGTTTCCGTTTTATCCATTTTATTTTGATTTCCACAGCGCACGCATTATTTTTGTCGTGTCCTCCGGTTTCTATTTATGGAACGTAAACAGGACTACAACGTGACATCTGTAAAAAATGTTATAGTTTGCTTTTAAAGACGTAAGTACCAAAAACAGTGAACCTACCTACTGAACCATACTTTTTGTAATGCTAAAAATTTACTTCATTTATAAAGTAGCTGGAAAAAAATCTAGAAGGGCTATATAAAATTTAACTATGTC
The DNA here is from genome assembly GCA_963680875.1 of Bathymodiolus brooksi. Lineage (NCBI taxonomy): Eukaryota > Metazoa > Mollusca > Bivalvia > Mytilida > Modiolidae > Bathymodiolus > Bathymodiolus brooksi. The sequence continues at coordinate 66,462,175 of OY804575.1, forward strand.
GTCTGCCTCTCAGACATCTAACTGTCATGGGCTCACTGATCGTACTTGTAAACAAAAGAGCTGACTGAAATGTGCCTGTTTCTTATATAAAATGCATGTCACTTTGCAGTGCATTGTGGTTTCAGTACTAAAAAAAACATCTAAAGTAAACACAATTTTGAAAGTGGTCATTTTCAAACATTCTGTTATTTTATTTAAATGTAGTATGATTTGGTAGATCACAGTATCTTGACGTTTTATCTGGCGAAATAGAGAAAAATCTGTATATTACAGTATCTTGACGTTTTATCTGGCGAAATAGAGAAAAATCTGTATATTATTATATATATAATATACAGATTTTTCTCTATTTCGCCAGATAAAACGTCAAGATACTGTGGGTAGATGGCCAGAACCATGAAATCATATTAAAACCAGCCATTTCCGGATTATATATTCGTTTCCATCCCGTATATCGGCCTTGTTTTTAGTTCACACGAAAACAGATGACGCCATTTTACTGACAACAGAAGTTGCCAGATAATCGAGAGTATATTAAAATACAAGAATGGCTTTAAAAACAATCTTATGTACAAAGAAATATTTAACTAGCCATTCTTTGAAAATTCCAATTGTCATATGAATGAAGGGTTAACACTGTTAATCGCTATATCGGAAAATCGATAATAGCACGAAAACCGATAACACGATGCTAAAGTGCAATGCACAAAAATTAAGTAACATGCAAAACCTATCAAAGAAAACAAAACATCAAAGTTATTACAGGTTTACAGAAAACAGGCATATACCAAAACAAGGACTGATAATATTGTAAAGTGGAATCATCCTATACACTATTTGCTATACATGAATCCTGACAATTTAAGTTATATGATACAATTTACTTTGAAATTACAGTTTTACAGAAACAGGCATATACCAAAACAAGGACTGATATTGTTAAGTGGAATCATCCTATACATTTCTTGTTATACATGAATTAATTAACTTAAATTTTGACCCGCTGCATCCTGTTGTTTCAAAAATGGCAGCAGTCAGGAAGAATATTCATAACAAAAGAATCCATCTAGAATATCTAATCATAAATTCAAAAGAAAGATCCATCCATTATAATTTTATTAAAAAATTATACAAATAGGTCAATGAAAGTTCAGTTACAGTAACCCCCCTCTCATAAGGTTACCCTTTCTGAAATCAAAAGGGGTCTCATAAGAGGGGAATAAATAAGCTGTATTTTACTATCGTAGTGCATCTGATATCTGGCCTAATAAGAGGAGTGGCCTTTCGTGGGAGAGGCCTGATAAGAGGAGTGGTCTTTAATGGGAGAGGCCTTATAATAAGGGGACTTTTGTAATAGTAACCAGAAATAATTGTAACAAATTGTCCTTATGATGTTATGATGTTGTTTTGAATTCAACCCTTATAAGTACGGGTAAAAATGTGCAATATTTAATCCACAGATTAAAAAAAAATATCCTAAAGCAGTGTAACTGGCTCAAGCTTACAAAGAATCAAATTTCAAATCGTGGTCAATATCAATTATAATTTTCATATTAGGTAAAATATACAACTGATATCAATTATTGGTAAACTTTACATGTATATATTTATACAATTGGTATAAAGAACTGACTTATAATATCCACTCAACATAGCTCATCCAGGTTTTAGAATTAGCCAAAATTAGTTGTTTATAATATCCACTAAGCATACCCGTCCAGATTTTAGAATTAGCCAAAATTAGTTGAACTTTATTGTAAGTGATAATGAAAGTCAAGCACAGTAATTATGAAAAAGGTTTGAAGTTAAGCACTACCAGCATTTAAATATGAAAATAATGTATTGTATAGCTGTGAATCAAAGACAGAAAGGGTATTACAGTGTAATTAATACAGAACATCTCTGTTGATATAACTGTCAAGAATTAACATGTTTCTTCTCAAAAAATCTCAATGTCGATATGACCTTCAAACATGATTAAATAAATGTGTTTCTTATACAATAATCTTGTAGAACAAAAAATTGACCTAATACAATTTACAAAATATCTGATTTCATTTAATCAATGTGAAGGCCATTGAAAATAAATATCGGAGAGACATGTTTGTTATCTAACAACACAACAGCGAAATCTTGTCTGCAGATATCTAATGTTTTTGTCTCTGTAGGCTTAGCAATTTATTGATATGGCTGTAGATTTTTTTCCTCTAATACCAGAAATTAAAAAAATTAAAATATACAATAAATTTTGACAGAACTTACATATGCATATGAATTACTGAAATTCTTGTTGTTTTTTTTACATTTCTAATGGTTATTATATAACTCTGAAAATGTAATTTAAAAAAAATCAATTTATCTGAAGTTTTGTACAAATAACAAGCACAAACTAGAGGCTCAGGTGAGCCTGTATCGCTCACCTGACATAAATAAGTCCTCTTAAGAATGTCTGCATGCTGAATACATCTAAGTTACTATTCAAATCCCATACTGCCATAGGGTTCTATGTTAAAACTATGTCTGCTCATGGCAGCCATCTTGGATGGAGGTCGTGGTCACCGGAAACAATTTTGAAAGTATACTACCCAAGGACCATCCATGCCATGTTTGCTTTAAATTGGCTGACTGGTTTCAGAAGAGAAGACTTTTAAACAATTTTCCCATAGGGTCCTATGTTAAAACTATGTCTGCTGACGGCGGCCATTTTGAACCGAGATCGGGATCACTGAACACAATTTTGGAAGTTGACCACCTAAGGACCATCGATGACATGTTTGCTATATTGGCTTACTAGTTTCAGAGGAGAAGATTTTAAAACATTTTTTCCCATAGGGTCCTATGTTAAAACTACAGTATGTCTGCTGAAGGTGGCCATCTTGGATGGAGGTCAGGGTCACTGGACACAATTTTGAAAATTGACCACTTAAGAACCATCCATGCCATGTTTGCTTTAAATTGGCTTACTGGTTTCAGAGAAGAAGATTTTTAAATATATTTCCCATAGGGTCCTATGTTAAAACTATGTTCGCTGATGGTTGCCATCTTGGATGGAGGTCGGGGTCACAGGACATAATTTTGAAAGTTGTTCACCTAAGGACCATTCATCCCATGTTTGCTTTAAACTGACTTACTGGTTTCAGAGGAGAAGACTTTTAAACATTTTTTCCATAGGGTCCTATGTTAAAATTAAGTCGAGTCATGGTGGCCATCTTGAATTTCCAATCAGCAAACGATTCACAAGTTTAGTACAGGACCACCCAATGATCATTCCTGCAAAGCCACAATTCAATTGGCTTAGTGGTTTCTAACAAGAAGATTTTTAAAATTTCGACCAATCAGAACACATTATAGGCCCTGGCAGCCATGTTGGATTTCCGATCAGCACCAAAAACACAAATCTTGTATATGACCATCCAATGAACATTTCTGCCAAGTTTGATTCAAATCTGTTTTGTGGTTTCAGAAAAAAAGATGAAAATGTGAAATTCCCATAGGGTCCAATGTTAAACTAAGTCGAGTCATGGCGGCCATCTTGAATTTCCGATCAGCAAACGATTCACAAGTTTAGTACAGGACCACCCAATGATCATTCCTGCAAAGTCACAATTCAATTGGCTTAGTGGTTTCTAACAAGAAGATTTTTTAAATTTCGACCAATCAGAACACATTATGGGCCCTGGCAGCCATGTTGGATTTCCGATCAGCGCCAAAAACAAAAATCTTGTATATGACCATCCAATGAACATTTCTGCCAAGTTTGATTCAAATCTGTTTTGTGGTTTCAGAAAAAAAGATGAAAATGTGAAATTCCCATAGGGTCCTATGTTAAACTAAGTCGAGTCATGGCGGCCATCTTGAATTTCCGATCGGCAAACGATTCTCAAGTTTAGTACAGGACCACTCAATGATCATTCCTGCAAAGTCACAATTCAATTGGCTTAGTGGTTTCTAACAAGAAGATTTTTTAAATTTCAACCAATCAGAACACATTATGGGCCCTGGCAGCCATGTTGGATTTCCGATCAGTGCCAAAAACACAAATCTTGGATATGACCATCCAATGAACATTTCTGCCAAGTTTGATTCAAATCTGTTTTGTGGTTTCAGAAAAAAAGATGAAAATGTGAAATTCCCATAGGGTCCTATGTCAAACTAAGTCGAGTCATGGCGGCCATCTTGAATTTCCGATCAGCAAACGATTCACAAGTTTAGTACAGGACCACCCAATGATCATTCCTGCAAAGCCACAATTCAATTGGCTTAGTGGTTTCTAACAAGAAGATTTTTAAAATTTCGACCAATCAGAACACATTATGGGCCCTGGCAGCCATGTTGGATTTCCGATCAGCACCAAAAACACAAATCTTGTATATGACCATCCAATGAACATTTCTGCCAAGTTTGATTCAAATCTGTTTTGTGGTTTCAGAAAAAAAGATGAAAATGTGAAATTCCCATAGGGTCCTATGTTAAACTAAGTCGAGTCATGGTGGCCATCTTGAATTTCCGATCGGCAAACGATTCACAAGTTTAGTACAGGACCACCCAATGATCATTCCTGCAAAGTCACAATTCAATTGGCTTAGTGGTTTCTAACAAGAAGATTTTTAAAATTTCAACCAATCAGAACACATTATGGGCCCTGGCAGCCATGTTGGATTTCCGATCAGCGCCAAAAACAAAAATCTTGTATATGACCATCCAATGAACATTTCTGCCAAGTTTGATTCAAATCTGTTTTGTGGTTTCAGAAAAAAAGATGAAAATGTGAAATTCCCATAGGGTCCTATGTTAAACTAAGTCGAGTCATGACGGCCATCTTGAATTTCCGATCGGCAAACGATTCACAAGTTTAGTACAGGACCACCCAATGTTCATTCCTGCAAAGTCACAATTCAATTGGCTTAGTGGTTTCTAACAAGAAGATTTTTAAAATTTCGACCAATCAGAACACATTATGGGCCCTGGCAGCCATGTTGGATTTCAAATCAGCACCAAAAACACAAATCTGGTAGAGGACCATCCAGTGAACATTTCTGGCAAGTTTGGCTGATTTCTGTTCAGCGGTTTCAGAGAAGAAGATTTAAATGTGAAAAGCTAATGGACGGACAGACGCTTACCCATGACATAAGCTCACATGGCCTAAGGCCAGGTGAGCTAAAAACATGGCATGATGTAACTCAAGATATTGTTTTTAAATTAAAGGCTCATGCACTGTTTGGGTTCAAACAAGTTTGTGGTTTCTGCTGAAAATTGTTTTTATTCATATTCCAATATGTATTTTCTGTTAAACAACTTGATCATGTGGTTGTGGCTAACTTTGATTTCTGACGAACAAAAAAAAATAAAATATGAAAACTCTGTAAATGACTATACAATGACGTACAGTATTGGCTCAATCAAATTTATAGTTTCTCAGAAAAATGATATTTTGATTTTCCCAAAGGGTCATTTGATAAAATGTTTACCTGCAGTGGCAACCAACTTGGAATTTCATACACACACACACACACACAAAAAACCCTCAAATAACCCAGACTGTTGCCCAAAGATTATCAAAGCAGCATTCCAGCAAAATTTGCTGTGAAAATTTTCAGAGGTTTCAGATAAGAAAAAATTCAAGATATGTTTCCGATAGGGATCTGTTATATTTGATGGCCATCTTGAATTTTTTATTCATAAAAAAAATAATTTATGAGGGACAATTCAATGATTACTCATGTATGATTAGGGTTCAACTAATTTTCTGGGAATTTTTTTTTCTTCGATGGGACTATGTTAATATTTTGTCCTGATGTGGCAGCCAACTTCCTAATAACACAAAAAAACTGACATTTGGTAGAGCATCATCCATAGAACATTTCAGAAAAGTGTGCAGTCAAAAGGTTCAGTGGTTTCGGATGAAAAAAAAAATATCTGCTAGATTGGGTCCTGTTAAATTTGTCCTGAAGTGGCAGCTACATTGGATTTTTGATCAACATTAAAAAGACCATTGTTATATACATGTCTGTGCTCAAACAACTAAAACCTGTGGTGGCAGCCATCTTGGATTTCCCATTCACCTAAAAATGAAATGTGCATACCTTCCTGTACTTATTCATCTAGAGCCTCTGATAATATTTGTACTGGGTCCCTTGACAGTACCATAAATTTCATGCCCATCATCACTCTATGGGGTTCCCAATGGGTACCTACCTTAACATACTCATCTTGAGCTTTTGACAACATTTGAAGAATGTTGACCTGTCGTGTGGCACCTGACATTATGTCGTGCATACTGTCACTTTCTGATGCTCTCCTGTTTCTTTGTGCCGTTGTATGACTTTCTATTGCCACTTGTAAAAAGCTAATAAAAGTAAAAAAATTAATCAAAACAAGTGGTTTTTTTTAATCTTTTTATAATCAGTATAATAAATATGGGATTATCTTGCAGAATAAAGGACAGAAATGGCAATATACTATTTAAATCAGATTTAGCACTCTTGTTTTCAAAAATAACAGACAGATATACTAATGAATGAAAAATAAGAAGATTGTAGGGTAGTTAGATTTACATCTGAATGTGCAATCAGTGTCTATCACACCTTGGGTTTGAGTTTTTCTTCAGTGTATGGCCAGGTGAATGTAATACAACCTTATCATGTGATAAACTTTATTAAAGACTAATAAAACTGGTTTTTTTCCAGAATATTGAGGTTCTTCCCACAAATAAAACATACCACCTTCAACGGTATATCTGAAATATTGTTCCAAGCTTAACACCATTAATCTGAATCATGAAATAAACCAGAGGTTCCATGGATCCTGCAAACCCTTACTTGGTCTTATTTTTGTGTGCGAATTTTGTACTCGTACTCCAATATCATCCAATCAAAATGTGGTATTTATTGGATATGACATTCTAATTGGATGTTTTTCGAGTAGGAGTACAAACTCGTACTAGAAATAGTTATGTCCGTAAGGTCTGGTTAATAGTTTCCTTCTGTTTGGAGAAGTCATCCTTATTCTCCCTAAGAATTATAGCTTTTATATATTTTCTTATAAGTCCTGCAGTAGTGGCCATCTTGGATTTCATATCGACCAAATTAAAGCACATTTCGTAGAAGGTTATCTAAGGAACATCACAGCCATGCATATTTTTAAATGGATTAGTGGTTCCATATTTTTAAAACCATTTCCCATAGATCTTATGTTAAACTTCGTCCTGCGAATACAGCCATTTTTTTTATTTCTCACCCACATAAAAAAACAAGCTTTATAGAGGATCATCCAATGATCATTCGTGTTTATAGTTTCTAAGGAAAAGGCTTTATTCATTTCCCCTCAGGTCCTATGCTAAACTATATCCAGCGGGAGCAACCATTTTGGATTTCCGATTGGCACATAAAAATCACACATTCAAAAGAACTACTGCAGGATCCACCATATAAAATTTAAAACCATTAAACAAATTGTATTATTGTCTCTGGCGGCCATGTTGAAATTAGTATCAGCACCAAAATCATAAATGATGTTGAGGTTCACCAAAGGAACAATGTTTCAGTTTTTTGTTTCCAGAAGAAGAAGATGTAAACATACTTCCATGACATCAACAGAAGCAAAGATGACAATAGCTCACATGGTACTTTGGACCAGGTGAGCCAAAAAAAAAAAGAAGAAGAAGATAACCGAAAGAAATTCTCCACTGAAGAAATTTGACTGTAAAATAATCATGGCAGATATCAGTTGAGATTCCATTAACCGGTTTAATCCTACCACAATTTTGTGCCTGTTCCATGCCATAACTTGGATTTCCAATGTCACATGCCAAGGTTTTTTATTGTGTTCAATGCTTTGAGGTTAAAGGTGATTGTTCACTTTGTTGATATTGGTTAAATCATTGCCCATCCTTGTTTCAACTTTCTTTTCATAATATATGCTTTGGGATAGATGAATGATACAAGTAAACCATTTCTCCTGTTTTAATTGTAAGCCTACCTGTTCATCATCTGTCCAATCCTGGCGCATTCATCTTGGTCATAGAACCATATACCATATATTGCTATAAATAGAAAGTACAAACAAACTTATTGTTTTGACAGATACACAATGAACTGATGGATGGCCATTGTTATTGGATAAACACATGTAAACACAAATGATGGTTATCATGTGACATTCATAGTATAACAAATAATTATTTGGGTGTTTTAACAACAGTGTTCTAGTGATAAAAATGTTGTCTTCAATCAGCCAGTAATCTAATGAAACAATTTCCAATGTTGCACATGATGGTTCAGAATATTTTGTGTTTGTTTTTTTTTCTTTATTGAGATGAAAAGACAAAAGTAAATAAAGAAAGGTGATTTCCATTGTCTGCCATGCTATATGTTGAAAAGAAAAAGAAGTCATCACATTCTTCTTGTAATGTCTGATATTCTATATACAGTAGTCTTCCTCTAAATAGGCCACTCCCACCAAAGGCCATCCTTCTTATCAGGCCAAATTTCCAATGGACAGAGCTACTAATTGTCCCCCTCATTAGAGATCACTCTTCTTAATATAATGCCACTTTTTCATTGTGGAAAGGGTGGCCTTATAAGAGGGTTAATACTGTGTACAGTTGTAGATTTACAACTACCTATACAATCAGTGCTTATCACCTATAACGTTGTGAGTATGAATCCCACTCAGGCAAGGTGTACTCGATACAACATTATGTGATAAAGTTTGTCAGTGACTGGTGACAGGTTGGTGGCTTTCTCCGGCCACACCAGTTTCCTCCACCAATAAAACTCACCGCCACGATATATCTAAAATATTGTTGAAAGTGGAGCTGAACACAATAACCCTAACCCTAATCCCCTGGCTGTAAAGATGACCATTAGAAACTTTATACAAACCAGACCATTCCCTAACCCTAATCCCCTGGCTGTAAAGATGACCATTAGAAACTTTATACAAACCAGACCATTCCCTAACCCTAATCCCCTGGCTGTAAAGATGACCATTAGAAACTTTATACAAACCAGACCATTCCCTAACCCTAATCCCCTGGCTGTAAAGATGACCATTAGAAACTTTATACAAACCAGACCATTCCCTAACCCTAATCCCCTGGTTGTAAAGATGACCATTAGAAACTTTATACAAACCAGACCATTCCCTAACCCTAATCCCCTGGCTGTAAAGATGACCATTAGAAACTTTATACAAACCAGACCATTCCCTAACCCTAATCCCCTGGCTGTAAAGATGACCATTAGAAACTTTATACAAACCAGACCATTCCCTAACCCTAATCCCCTGGCTGTAAAGATGACCATTAGAAACTTTATACAAACCAGACCATTCCCTAACCCTAATCCCCTGGCTGTAAAGATGACCATTAAAAACTTTATACAAACCAGACCATTCCCTAACCCTAATCCCCTGGCTGTAAAGATGACCATTAGAAACTTTATACAAACCAGACCATTCCCTAACCCTAATCCCCTGGCTGTAAAGATGACCATTAGAAACTTTATACAAACCAGACCATTCCGTATGAGAGACAGGTAAAATACCTGACCGACACCTAATATTTAATAATACAATTTGTTCACGCCACGATCTGGCTGAAATAAGTTGGCATTAAACACCAATGAATCAATCAATCTACTGTTTCAAAAACAAATCTTGGTCAACACTAGTAATCTGTATGTTACATTATGAGGATGGTCCTAGAAAGTATGAACTGTCTGATACAAGAATTATAGCTATATATATAGCCTCTAGATTCTTAATCGACCATACACATAGAATTGTGTACTCTTAACCATTAATTACTAAATAATTGTACGGTAACTGACCCGGCTTACTTTAAAAAAAAAATCAGTTAGCCAACAGTTAATTTCTAGCTGTTTATCTATTTTGCTAGCAGCTATTTGTTTTAACATTTTGAAATAGAAAGGGATTGGTTTGGTAGCAAGTGCCTATAACCCTAAAATATATTTTCAAGATATGATTACTGATTAATGTACAAAAGTACAATGTCTCTCCTGTCCGTGCATGTATGATGAAAATAAGACATGTGTACTATTTTAAGTGATAAGAAGTACAAATGTATATTGTAGATTGATTTTTGAATATCAGCACAATTCATCAAAGATAGGACTTAACAAATTTTTTGCTATATACAATACCAGTAGTCCCCCTCTTAGAAGGCCACTCCCTCCAAAAGCCACCCCTCTTATCAGACCAGATCTCAGATGCACTGAGATAGTAAAATACTAGCAAATCATTCCCCCAAGAGAGACCACGTTTACATAGCAGAAGTAGTGGCTTCATAAGAGGGGGGCTGCTGTACCAGTTTCTTGATCTAAATAAGTTCATGGTTATGATGATTTTTAAAAATATTTGTATATTCATATTTTCTCTATGTGATAAGAGGACAGCTGCACCTGAAACTGTCTTATATGGGGGTCCTTTGTCCAAGGAAATGTTGGGATTATCAATATGTCTATTGTCACATCTAAAATTACATAGGATATCATATTAATAACTTGCAATTAAAAAAAAACTAGGAAGAACTGTTTTAGATACCTAAATTTTATGTCTCACCTTAATGTTATGGCCCGGACAAGAAAATACTATTTAAAAAACAATTAATTTGACCTTGAGATCAAAGGTCAAGGTCCCACGAAGGTTACAGTACGCGACGCACCACCTTATGGTCATGCACCCACATACCAAATATAATTGACCTATCTGGAAAGACAAAAAATTTATGGTCCGGACAAGCTTCGCTGAGAAGAAGTGGAAGAAAAAATCAGACTAAAACAATATGTCTCCCTTCGTTCGAAGGGGAGATTAATAGGTTAGAAATAGGTTCTTCCATTCTACTAAAATAAAAGATTTGAATATTTTTTCACTTGTGTGTGAAATTCAACACCATTTACCCCTGTATGCTAAGCTCCACGAGAAAAGATGAAAATTATAAAAGCTATTCTACATCTCTTATAATGCCTTCTAGAACAACCTAGGGGCTGTTGTGGTAGTGATCATATGGTAGTTGGATTCACAACTACCTATGCGATCAGTGCCTTTCACCATTAACGCTGTGAATTCGAATCCTGCTCAGGCTAGGTGTACTCGATACAACATTATGTGATAAAGTTTGTCAGTGACTTGCGGCAGGTCTGTCGTTTTCTCTGGGCACTCTGGTTTCCTCCACCAATAAAACTGACCTCCACTATATAACTGAAATATTGTTGAAACCAGCCAACATGAAATTCGCACAAATTGACTCCCTATATATATATATATGAATAATAAGGATTTCACATTATTTAAAACAATCAATTGCAAATAGAGAATTTACAATGCTAGTTCTCTGTGAAAAGAAGAAGAATAAGTCATATGAAGTACATTTTTGTTTTGTGTATATACTGATGTCTGTGGGATACATAAACCAATCTGGTGGACCTCATGACTCATGGTTTAGTGTGAAATTCAATCTAATCAAGCACGCTTAATAACTGTTCCTCCTATTATCATTGCCACCAGCAAAACAAAATATCTAAATACTTCCTAACCACAAAAAAAAACTTGTAGGAGAGGCAAAAATAAATTACAGCTATGAGAGAAAAAAATAGAAAAAGAAGATGAAGACTGTTTCAATGGGAGTGGATTATTGAGTTATTTAAATAAGTGTTTTTGAAATTAAATATTATGTTGTTTTTCACCCCAATATCTATACTAATTTTTATAAATACATTTAATGTAAAAATCTTTCAATTTATGTAGTCTATAAAAGTCAATTTTACATTTTAGCAATTATCAAATTTGTAAAAATGAAATTATTTGGAAGTGGTCTATAATACAACCACCTCCCCCTTTTTTAAAGATACAAAGGTACATCATCCTTAGTATCCTCTATGCTTGTTCAGTATTGATATAGAGTGCAATAGAGCTTAGTATGACGCACAAGGCACCAACAATTTATTTGTAAGCGACAATTGTTCAAGAATTAGATACCGTATTTAGATAGAAATTTAAACGCCAGTATTAGACTGGTTAGCTGCAACTGACTAACTTCGGTGGCCACAAGAGAATAAGTAGTGATTCTAGAAACATACTATTTGTTTGCTTTAATTGAATTCCATTCAATGATCCTACATTTGTTTTGAAGCTATAAGAATGATTAATGGAATAATAACATGCTGGCTCTGTAATTACACAATTGAACAATAGAAAAAGAAAAAAAAAACTATTTTCTTCCTAATATCTTATTTTTCATCAATTACGTACCACTTAACAGCATACCAGCTGAACATTAAGTAAATTTACCCCTGTGACATCTAATTTTCCGTTATCTTTACCTTCAGAGTTACATAAACCACTAATTGCACATTTTTTGGCAACGAAAACGTTGCGTTGTTAATGACTACTTTATAAAATCTAAACAAATGTAAATTTCACGTTTTTTTCGTTTTTGTTGAAACATATTATTATTATTATTGGTAGTAACTTTTTTGTGAAATACAACAATCAACGATCTTGTTATAGGCATGTGAAGTTATCAACATGAATCATCTGTGAAAATTAAAAAAAGGAGTGTGTCGTCATAAGAGAAAGAAGAAGTGAGGCAGGCCATGTGGGAAAGTCATTACAGCAAATGAATTGTCAGAATATGATGAAGTCATCTGAGTCTATGTAAATAACTAGAATGATATGTTTAGTACTCTTAAATCTATTTCTGTGATCGTGATAATATCGCGTCGACTTTTACCCTCATAGACTTATAGTAAATTGTACTTTTGGATCATCTACAGAAATTCATTGGCAATACATTACAAAAATTGAATTGATTAGAGAGAATTTTAGCTATTATGTCAAGGTCTGTGGCATGCTTGCTAAGGCTCTCCTCCCTCGTGCATAGGTGACCTTAGCCGATTTTGGCTTTCATGTTTAGGCCCTTTGGTTTTATTGCTTCCAAAACAAATTATTTGGCTTTCTAGTCTTTTGAACTTGAGCATACCTGATGAAGGTTATTCCAGAAATGCATACTAAATTTGATATCTACGTTTTTTTTTTTTTTTATCCCAAAGACTTTTAAATCGTTTTGCTTTCCAACCTTTTTGACTATGAGCATACCTGATATCCAGTCTTTTGAACTTGAGCGTACCTGATGTAGGTTATTCCAGAAATGCATACTAAATTTGATATCTACGGTTTTTTTTGTTTTTTTTTTTTCATCCCAAAGACTTTTAAATCGTTTTGCTTTCCAACCTTTATGACTATGAGCATACCTGATGAAGGTTTTTTTCTCTTCTCAGAAATGGGTCATGTGCACTAAATTAAACATCTATGTTTTTATTACATTGTATTTCAAGTGCACCTTGCCAGTATGTGAATCAAAACTGACAAACATTAGTGGTGAAAGGCACTGATTATACAGATAGATGTAAACAACCATATCATATTGGTAAAGTTAATGTTCCTCTTTATTATAATACAATCTTGAAATGCTTAGTTTTTTTTAAAGTATCCTTTAAAGCTTTAAGCCATTCCCAAATGAATATTTTTCAGTGGGAAAGGTTTGGTTTAAGGTATTTAACGCCACTTCCAACAATATTTCAGTTATGTTGTGGCGGTCAGTTTTATTGGTGGCAGAAACCAGAGTACTCTGAGAAAACCAATGACCTGTCGCTAGTCTCTGACAACCTTTATCACATAAAGCTGTATAGAATACACCTCACCATCAAAATCCCAATCTACCATATACAGTACGCACAGCGCGATTTAGCAAGAAATCACTCTGGTTCGACGTCGGTGAAATCAAGAAAATGTCGGAGAAATTAAAAAAAAAGTTAGTGTTGACACCGCGAAATGTCAGAGAAAAATCGAACAACAGTGTTTTCGGTGATTTACTATAAAACGTCGCCAAAACACCGACATCTAGATGTCGCGAAATAAGATCAAATAAAGAAATGCGATATTATAAACCTTTATTTGTACATTTGTATGTTCTTGAAATTTGTATATAAAACTGTCATTTTTGATAATATGAATGATTCATAACAAATAATTATTTTCTTTTTCAGGTGTGTAAGCTGACATCATATTTTCGTTCTTTAATTCTGATATTTGCTTTTGTTTTAATCTATTATGCCGGTACAAATGTTTAGTATTATGTGATCATTACCATTTATAAGCTTGTATTGTATTATTTTTTAATTAAAATAAACTTGATCTTTTGAATGCAAGCTTGGTATCCCGAGTTAATTTGCAAAAAGAAATTTCATGATTTTTTTTTTAGAATTCTGCCCCTTTATAGATGCGATTACATGATTAAAGCCCCAAGCCTTCGGATGTTCAATTATTGTCGAATTGGCACGTGACTAAAGTTCACCTGTTACAAAAGTTTCTAGATCCCCAAAAAGCACGCTTTGATCGATAATATATTACCAACATGTGGAAACCTTTCTAGATTCTCATTCACATGAAAAATGTGTGTACTCAAAGGGAAATATGTATCCACTTTTATTAAAGGTAAAATGACATGTGGCTTGCAAGGGGATAAACGACATACAAATATGAAAAAGCACGTTTCTTTTCAATCCTTCTCGGTTTGTTTTTAAATCAATCTCTCAGCCTCAGGTAACTGTGTATTTGACCTTTTAGTGACCGAGTTCAATGTGTGCACTACATAAAAATAGACACACCCGTACATATATAAAATACAGCTGTAATACCAGGTGATTATCAACTCGTGAGAGAAAAAAAAACAAAACACCTATGTAAACCAATCTAAATGTTGGGATTAGATAATATACGCAAAATAAGATGCGTGCTCATATATCCTATAAATAAAATGTATGCCATCCGGTATCAAATGATCAAATTGAAATATACAGTACGAAATAGTAAACAAACAAAACTAAACAAACAAAAAACAAAAGAACACATGTAACTATACAGTTACATGTATGTGTATACGTATGAATTTTGCCGCAGTGTTGCAACCGACAATTAAAATATTTCACCGACCCTAATTTGTATATTTTCGCGGTGAAAGTTTCACTGTGATTTCACCAACATTTTACAGAGATTTTATGACATATCACTGCCATTTCACCGTAAAAAAACACCGACCAAGCTGATTTCGTGCTAAAAGTCACTGTGCGTACTGTAACTGGCAAAATTCTGTTTATTTACCTTTAGAGTTTCTGTATAATAGAAAAGGATCTTGAAGTTGAAACTCCAATTCTTTAGTAATAGGTTCTATCTGATTAGTCAGGCCTAGTCTGTTTAAGATCATAAAGCCATGAGTAGGGGATGCTGATCTGAAAAGAGAAAAAAAAACCTTATTATTCATTAGTTTCCTACATACTGCATTTTTGTATATCATACTAAAGGAGATTTTAGCAATGTAGCTGGATGTTTATATACAAATCTCAACTCTGTTTGTTCCATGGTAGTTCCTCTTCAAACACCAAATGACAATGAACAAATCTCTTCAAAGTGTTTATTTTCCACCTCATTTCCTTCAAATAATACTTTTTTTCCTGATTCTCTCTATAAATGAGATTTTGTTAATACACAACATTATATATCTTAAAGTGAACCAGTATTACACTTTCATAAAAATCGTTTAAATTCACCTTTATGGCAAATATAAGAATCAGCCTTTTCGTAATCTTACGCACACCACGATACAGCTGAAATATTGCTAAGGTTGACTTCAAACACCAATCAATCAATCAATGCAATCTTTTTTTTCTTTACCCATTAGATTACATTTAGTAATAAAGTCAAGAAAAGAGACTTGATTTTAGATGAAATGTTCTTTTAGTTGTTTCTGGTATCTCATAGAAAAGTGATTTGTTTCTTAAGTGTTATGGGTAAGAATTTGTTGGTTCGTTTCCAAGGTGGTCCCTTGTACAGTAAAACCTTCCCATGCAGTCACCTCTTTTAAGCAGTCACCTGTATTAAAAGGTCACATTTTTCTTGTCCTGTCATAGAAAATTTCATATGTATTGAGCCTCTTTTAAGAGGTGATCTGTCTTACGAGGCCACTTTTTCTTTGTCCTAAAGATGACTTTCTTAAAACAGACTTGACTGTATTTGGATTCAAATTCTGATGAAGAATTCTAATTATTTACTTTTAATATTCAAATCACTTAAAAGCTTGTAAAATGAAACAAAATATGTAGACACAATCGTATTCACACAGATTAGGTGGCGGCAATTAAGAACATCTATAGGTAGACATATGTATCAACACTGTCCGTTGGTTAACCAGACTACTGTATATTTTATTTCTTACTTTCTATTAGTCAGTAATTTAAAAAGCAGCTGTACCCACAACGAGTTACGAGCAAAGAACAAGGTAAAAAACCCATAGTCTATAATGAACGTGGTGTTGACAGAAAACAATTTCAACTATCTTTAATTAACATGAAATGAATGAATGTTTTCAAGTTCATTGTGTCATTCTGAAAGCTCATCACATAAAAGTGCGGAAAAAATAAACGGCTGAAGTAACTGCTAATTTATTGTACTAAATTCCAACGCTGGAAAATTGTTTTATTATTGATGAAGAATTATGCCGATTTTTTCTCTCTCCTGCACTTTTATTGAACTGTAAAAGTGAAGAATAAACATTTTGTACTGAGTATATATTATATATAATATAGGTAATTTGTAAGTCTAGGTACAGGCAACCTATATTTGGTAAGTAGTTATAATAATTAAATGTAAAAATGTAATTCCTGTAAAGTACATATATTTCATTTAGCCAAAGGAAAAATGCGAGAACTATATCTAGTACTTCCTTAGATCACCAAATAAACCAGTCCAACAAATATAAATAGTGTCAATGTGACAATCTCAAATAGACTGGTAGCCAAATAAACCAGTCCAACAAATCCAAAAAATATTAATAGTAAGTGGTCAACGTGACAATCACACTTAGAGTGGTATTCATTGTATATCAAAGCAAAGTATTCCAAAACAATTAAATATAAACTAGAAACCAGTGGAAATCAGATGAAAACAATTCAATTCCAATTAGACTAGGAACCAGTAGAAATCAAAATTAAAACTATTCAAAGTCAATTACAAATTGACTAAAACCAGCACCGAAAAGTAACGACACTTCTTCAGAAGCCATAGAAGAACATTCCCAGCAACATAGTAGTTTTGGAAAAGAAGTAAAAAAATGTCAATGCCAATCAGGGCGGCCATATTTGATTTCTCATCACTCTTGACAAGTAACAACACTTATTCAGAACACGTAGAGGAACATTCCTAGCAAGTCTGGTGTCGTCACATGCAGTAGTTCTGGAAAACAAATCTAAAATGTCAAGACCAATCAGAGACCAGCATAGTCATCTTGGATTTCAAATCACTGAAAAGAAAAGTACCTCTACAAGATCTCTAAAGGAACAATTAGTGCTTGGGCATGCAGTGATTCTGAAGAAGAAGTTGAAAATATGAAGAGTTTATGAAGTACAGCAGACACTTTTCGATCAGAAAAGATCACTTGGGCCTCTGGCTAAGTAACTACAAATAGACTGGAAACCAGTGTGAAACATTCATCAACATGGTTTTAGTTTGGTTTTTTAACGCCACTTTCAATTATATTTCAGTTATATCGTGGCGGTCAGTGGAGGAAACCGGAGTGCCCAGAGAAAACCACCAACCCACCGCAAGTCACTGACAAACTTTATCACATAATGTTGTACACCTCGCCATGAGTGGGATTCAAACTCACATTAGTGCTGATAGGCACCGATTGCATAGGCAGTTGTAAATCCAACTACCATATGATCACGACCATGACAACCCCTTTCATCAACTTGAAATATCAACAAGTATAAATTAATGTAACTGGTCTTCCCCCCTTCCCCCTAAAAAACCCCCAGAGTACTTAGATATGTATGTTCCACTGTAAATTGCTAGTGACAATTCTGCTCAACTGTATAAATTCCATGGCAACCTACTTCTGGATAACAAATTAAAGTGGATATAATGTTATCTAATTCTACAACACACAGCTCATTTCAAATGTTTTATCAACACATGTTACATAATGCATAAGGCTGACTAAGTGGTTATTAAATTATGTTTACATAATTTATAAACATCTTGTGGTGGTTCAATAACATTTAATTTGGCTCTCAGAACAATTACACACAAACCAATCCTGCCAAGTGCCCTGTAAAAATCCATTTAAATTCATATAAAACATTTATATATCTGATGTGCTCCAGTGTCTGACAGATAAATACAAGTAGTCCAGTCAATAGACCCGTAGACCCAAAACAAATCGCAACAGAAATTATAAATACGCCATCATTTTCATTTTAACACATAGAGTAACCAATAAAAAATCGCCATGAAAATTTTATGTATTAAAGACAGAAATTAAGATAAACCAGAGGCTCCCAGGAGCCTGTAATCGCTCACCTGGATCAAAGCTGCTTTCAATAACAACGCAACTGCACTGTGGTGGCCATCTTGGCGGGAGAGCGCAACTGCCGGACACCATTTTGGAAGAGGACCATCCAATGACTATTCCATCAAAGTTTGGTTTTAATTGAGCTACTGGTTCCAGACAAGATGGTTTTTATGTGAATTTCCCATAGGGTCCTATGTTAAACTAAGTACAGCTGTGCAGCCATCTTGGTCAGAGGGCAGGACCACCAGACACAAATTTGGTTCAGCGGTTTCAGAGGAGAAGATTTAAATGTAATCTTTTATCAAAATATGCCTAATTTGCATAATCGGTATAAATCGGCTGAAAGAAAAATTTCAAAAAAAACCCCCCGAACATATGCTAAACTACTCCTTGCCATGTAGCTGTGTTGGGTGACAGTGCGCTGTACAGTGCTGTGTGAGTGAAAATTCCATCACCTCCGTATCCATGAATACAATTTATGTACACTAAAAATCAGGCTTATTCACACGGGATATAAAAGTTTATCAAATCAAGTTAAAACAATCCACAACGATTGTCCCGACATTACGTATAAAATATGCATGTTGCATGTATTGGAAAAAATTTAAGAAGACGCATCACTGCTTAAAATCTAAAAGTCTCTGTTCGTATGGTTAAAATCTAAAATCTATTTGTTACGGTTTGGTTCGAGGTTTAAAAAGTAATTGTCACATCCTAAAATCTAAAACGAATCGTATCTACAGTTTAAGATCTAAAACGTCATCTTTCAAAGTCTAAAATCTAAAACAATTATCAGTTTATTGTAATGGATTCTTGGGCAATCCCCGGACGGCTTTCCCGTCCCCCTTTTCGCAATGTTAGTTCCGTTTCTTCATTGTTGTCTGTATTTTGTCTCTATCACTCTCTAGAAGCTTCGTTCTCTTTATATGCAATTTGAACATTAACCTAATGTTAAATTCTGGAAAAAAAATTTGTGCTTTGCACGACAAAAAAAAAGAGAATATTCTAACTCTTGTGTTGTCCTAAAAAAAAATTCTGAACGAAACAAAAAACCATAACCCCCCCACCCCCTTCAAGTTAAATGGTCGGTCCCTTATGCGATATCAGAACTTTCATTTAATTTTTTTGGTGGGGATTTTTGGTGAATTTTCGTTCATCTATGTATGTACATGTATGTATGTTTATGGTGTTTAGCCCCACTTTCAACAATATTTCAGTTATATAGTCGCTGTCAATTTTATTGATGGAGGAAACCGGAGTACCCGGAGAAAACCACCGACCTGTCACAAGTCACTGACAAACTTTATCACATAATGTCGTTAATCTAGGGAAGGAAAATAAGATGTTTCTATTTTTTTTTCATTAAACAAACACCAATTGATTGTTAACATTTGACATTTAATTATATTTCAAAACATTCTTTATTAATCTGTACCGAAACAGTCATGATTTAATTTATTCTGCCACGGAAAATATAATTTTTTTTAAATTTCAGTTTTCATCATTTTTTTTTTTTTTTAATGAAATTTTACCAAAAAAATAGCCACCTGGGGAGAAAATGGATAGATTTTTTTTATTTTGTTTGAAAGAATATTCAATAATAACAAGATATTTTTAGAGAAATTGGTAATGTTCTGCAAAGTAGAGTGAAAATGTGAAATTTCCACTTTTCAGCGATTTTTCTTCAAAATCCCTTGTTTTTCCCCAAAAATTACAAGAAGGCAACTTGGGATTTTCGGCGACTTTTAATATGTTAATGAGGACACTCCCAGCTTCAAGATGAGCCCAAGAAACCTTCTGTTGCAATTTGTTCTAGGTCACGCCTTTTCTGGCGTATATAGACTGGACTAAAGGAATACCTTAAGCTCCTATGTAATAATATATAGCGTAAACTACAACACTTACAGAATAGAATAGAATACTTTTATTTTCCAAATCAGGTCCCCAAGGGGGCATTTACATTTAACAGTCATGATTGTTTAACATATATAAAACAGCATATGACAGCAAAATCAGTACAATCAAGGACTAAACAATAAAATGATTTGTTGAACAATAAAATTAATACTGATCAATAAGGTATGTGCAGCTGTGTTGCTCCTCTGGGTAATGGGAGCAATGTTTAATAGAATATTGTTTTGCTGCAATGGGCACCAAGGACAAGGGACGGTGCTAAGGTTTGTTGAAATTGTAACAAAACCTCCTCGTGTCCAATGCAGGAAAACAATATGTATGTAATAAAATAATTAAAATTATGTATTATCATTAATTATTCTGTTTAAAGATATAAAAAAAAAGAAAAAAGAAAAAAAAAGAGAATCATATTGAAATACATTAATAGTAACTGTAGAGGTCTCATTTCAGCTAAGGACACCAAGGGACGATGCTCAAGGTACTGTTATATGCAGACCTCCTCGTGTCCAGAGCAAACTAGAGGCTCAGTGCGCTGAGCCTGTGTCGCTCACCTTTCATTCTGCTTTGAGGAAACTTAATACCGAGCCTTCCATAGGTGCTTCCCACCAAGTTTCGGTTCATTTGGCCAAGCAGTTTCAGAGAAGAAGATTTTTAGAAATCAACCAACCAGAAACAAGAATTGTGTATGGCAGCCATGTTTGTTAACAGATCGGGATGAAATTAGCAATCATTATAGAGGACCTTCCATAGATGCTTCCTACCAAGTTTCGGTTCAATTGGCTAAGCAGTTTCAGGGAAGAAGATAACGAATCGGGACGAAATGAGCAATCTTTATAGAGGAACTTCCATAGATGCTTCCTACCAAGTTTCGGTTCATTTGGTAAAGTGGTTTCAGAGGAGAAGATTTTTAGAAATCCACCAATCAGAAACAAGAATTGCCTGTGGCGGTCAGGTTTGTTAACGAATTGGGACGAAATGAGCAATCTTTATAGAGGACCTTCCATACATGCTTTCTACCAAATTTCTGTTCATTTGGGAAAGCGGTTTCAGAGGAGAAGATTTTTTAGAAATCAACCAATCAGAAACAAGAATGGCCTGTGGTGGCCATGTTTGTTAACGGATCGGGACAAAATGAGCAATCTTTATAGAGGACCTTCCATAGATGCTTCCTACCATGCTTCGTTTCATTTGGCCTAGCGGTTTCATAAGAGAAGATTTTTAAAAATCGGCCAATCAGAAACAAGAATGGCCTGTGGCGGCCATGCTTGTTAATGGATCGGGACAAAATTAGCAATCTTTATAGAGGACCTTCCATATTTCAGTTCATTTGGGAAAGCGGTTTCAGAGGAGAAGATTTTTTAGAAATCAACCAATCAAAAACAAGAATGGCCTGTGGCGGCCATGTTTGTTAACGGATTGGAAGAAATGAGCAATCTTCATAGAGGACCTTCCATAGATGCTTCCTACCAAGTTTCGTTTCATTTGGCCAAGCAGTTTTAGAGGAGAAGAATTTTTGAAAATCAGCCAATCAGAAACAAGAATTGCCTGTGGTGGCCATGTTTGTTAATGGATCGGGACAAAATGAGCAATCTTTGTAAAGTACCTTCCATTGATGCTTCCTACCAAATTTCAGTTCATTTGGCTGAGGGGTTTCAGAGAAGAAGATTAAAATGTGAAAAAGTTAACGTACGACGGACGGATGCAAAAGCTCACATTGCCTTTGGCAAGGCGAGCTAAAAAGAGAGCCATGCTATTTCATGTTCTTTAGAATAAATGTTGCTATAGTAGTGAGGACTGATTTTTCCTCTGTATTCATTAATCAAACAAGTTTGTCCTTTGAATTTAAACGTTTGAAATTAGGACAGCTTTTTGCTATCTCCTTAAGTAGGCGATTTCGGTCATTTTCAAGTTTATTACAGTGAAATAGAAAATGATATTTGTCTTCCACTTCCCCAGAGGAGCAACACTCACATTTTCTATCTTGTAGGAGAGTATCCTGGTATCTACCAGTCTCAATTTTCAATTGATGACAGGGAATACATAGCTGTGTAAGGCATCTCCTCTGCTCAAAACTTTTTAGAACAGACAGATATTTTTCTCTGCCAAAGTTAAATTTGAATGTAATATAAGATCTAAGTTTTCCATTTGTTTGTTGAAGCATTTGATCTCTCCACAATTCAATAAATTTTGACTTTAAATGAATCTTTGCTTTATTTTTGAAGCTACTTAACTTTATATACAATTGGTCCAAATTTTTAATTTCTGGTATTTGTTCTAAAATTGTATGGACTGAACCATACCAAGAAGTTGTCTTAGATTTGAAAAGTGTTTTAGATGTTATATATGCATCTTGAAGAATTTGAAATGTTGAATCTAAAGTCTCTAATGGATGCCAGTAATTAAGCATAGATATGAATATATCATAATAAATGGGAAATCTTCCCAACTCTGACAGGACACCAAAATTTGTAGATTTTTTATGAACTCCCAAAATAAATTTGCAGAATTTGGTATGTAGTAATTCACATTTTAAATTTTGATATATCTTATCCAATGTTATTGTTTCATTTCTAAATCTTGCTGTAGTTGGATTAAAACTCCCCCATATTTCACATCCATACAGTAAGATAGGTTTATATGGTCAAATACATGTAAACTGGTATTAATATTAGGGTTTAGAGTTAATAAATCTTTATGCAATTTGTAATAAGCCTTCAATGCTTTTTTGTAACATGTAACAGGCATTGTCTGATCTAGACATTCCAGGGCACAAACTGTTGCCACTTTGATCTTTAATGTCAAGAGTGAAAAATAACATGTGAATTGAAGGGGCATCCATAAGGAGAATATATTCTAATCTATATAAATAAGATAGAGAATTTCCTATATAATATTTGCAGCATTAACTACAACACTTGCATGTACAAAAGAAATCTGATGTAGAAATTCCAGTACATATGTACTCAAACTGTTGCGAAAACATAACATATGAAATGATGGGGCATCAACAGGGAGACTCTATTTTATATAGGATATCCTTATTTAAGAAAATCAGATATAGTTAAACCTGTCTAAACAGAACTTCTCTTAGACCAACTTTTGTGTTCGGAATAGACAGAATAAAAAAGATTTCCAACATTGGGATTTTATTTAAAGTTTGGTTTATACAGGATTCCGGATTATTCTGGATTCAGTTTATACAGATTTAACTAAATATTTTTTTCATAACCTTTCCAATTTTTACACGATTTATAGTGAAAAAGAGAAAAACGTCAAATTACAGAAACCAAATTGGATGAAAGAAGAAAAAACGATAAAATAAAAGCAAAAACATATGTCTAGTAATTTACAAGAAATTTTATGACTGAACTAGTTTCATAGACCTCCTATATATATATATATATATATATGAACTGATGCAGACTTTACCTAAGAGTATAATAGACTGTCCCCCTCTTATAAGGTCACCCCTTATGGAATGAAATAATGTCCTCATAAGACAGGTGCCTGCTCTTGATGGGGGACAATCTAGTAGTATTTTACTATTTCAGTACATCTGATACCTGGCCTGATAAAAGGGGGGAGGGGTGGCCTCTAGTGAAAATGGCCATATAAGAGGGGAATTACTGTACTAAGTATCTTCCAATCCTACTGATTAAAAAGTTTCATTGTCTTCTACCTCAAGACGGATTTAAAAAAAAATCCCTCATATTTTGTGACCTTTGTCCCAAACTTTAAAATAATTACTTGTCTAAGACCATAATATATATGACTGCCAGAATCTATAATCACAGAAATTATGGACAATAAAACAACTTGCAACAAGAACCACTCCTCCGCAACCCATTTAACTGATTATTTATCACCATAGACTGTAGCAAATGTGTTCCATAAGCTACTAAACATTCTCTTTTATTATCACAACATTACCTTAGATCAACTTTAAAAATTGGCCTTGACCTGTGAGGTGAGAATCCAAATCATCAAATATTAATTTTTATGTTCATTGCTGAATCTCGATTTCAAGAGCTTACTTCATGTAAAATACGATTATATTTTTTCATTGCTAGGTTCTTGAAAATACTATTTTAATTTTTTCTGCCATTGAAGCTTATATAAAATTTTGGACTCCTAGGGTTTGGATTCCATTCAAGCTTGGACCTTCATAAGTAAAAGCATGAATATGTATATCACAATAATGATTCATACCATATATATAACTGCATTTTCATTACTCATTCTTAAGAATACAGCTTATGTTAAACTTTGGACCTTAAGGGTTTGGACCCTTTAGAACCTGGTGATTTTATTTCTACAAAATGGAATCTCCATTAGGAAAAGGTTAATTTCCCTTCAAAGTGCATTTGATATTAGTTAAATCCCTATTTAGTAACAATCTATGCTATGTGACCATAGCTAGATGTTCCCTAGCTATAGTAAGGTCACATAAAACAGGCTTCATTGTTATTCTACTGCATTTTCCATACTGTCCCAACAAATTTTTAAAATTCTATTATAATTTTTTTTTTTATTATATACAAATGGTAAGTATCAAATCTTATATCATAATTCTAAGCATTCAAACTAAAGTCAATTAATTATCTAGTGAACATAAAAAAAACCCAGACAAGATCCAATCAGCTACCTATTCATAGCAACATCAATCTATCTGTAATTAAGTTCATCACTGGCCATGAAATTTACTTTGTCTTTGAACTCTCAGAGAAGAATAGGTTTTTAGTTGGCCATATGTCATGTTTGTATATTATATATTGTGTCAGTTTTTCATCAGTTAATTCATCAAGGCTTAGAAGACATAATCTAAAAAACAAGGGAAGTAACCTCTGCACAAGGGCAATGACTCAGTTAAGAGTTATTAGCTTAATTATTAATTTTTCAGAAATTTTACAGTATAAGTATAAATAAATACTTTATCTATACAACATGATACAAATATAGCAAGTCTAATGAACTTAGTATAACAAAATAAAATTGGCGTCAGAGCCTGTAATCACTCACCAGAGATATAAGTCATTAGTGTGACAGAATTACCATGTAGCAGTCTTCTTGGCAAGAAGATAGATGGGATGGGGTCAATGGATACACTTTTGGAAGGGAACCACCCAAGAACCTTTTTGATGCAAATTTAGTTTCCTTTCATCCAGTGGTTCTGAAGAAGAGGATTGTTAAAAGATTTTCAATCAGAAGCTTTGTTGGCCATCTTGATTGAAGTGCAAGGTCATCAAACACAATTTTGAAAGAGGACCATCCAATGAGTATTATGAAAAAGAAGATTTTCAAAGATTTCCAATTTTCCAACCAATCAGAAGCAATGGTGGCCATCCTGGATGTCAGGCAAGGTCAATGAAAAAAGCCTACATGAGCTTTCTTCCCTGGAGAGCTAAAAATTAAAATAAGGAAATTCTATGGTGTTATGATCAAGAAGAAGTTATTTATGTTCGAATACATGCACATATTGAGTATCATTGTTAAACCTCTCAACAATTTGCTGTACACTATATTTTTTATTTCTGCAATATCTGGTACACAAAATAGCATTTTACAGTACACCATGTGTTTACAAGGGAAGCATTACTTCATGAAATAACACATTTTAATGAAAGAACAAGAGCGACAAATATCAATTAAACTATTAATTTTCAGTATTTCGTCATATCTTATTATTGTATAAATGTTAGTAGAAACCTTCATAGATCGGGAAGTCAACCTACAGTACACCACCAGCAATAATTGGTATACAGAGATACATGGTGGTTATTGATAGAGGTGCTGAACTATTACTGAGCAGACGGAATCAATTAAATAATATCAGGACACAGAACTGTTGTTGTTATATGTCTGGGACAACCAACTAATGAATAAAAAATTGTGAGAAACTTATTAACTGGTGTCACCGTATACCGTATTATTCCAAAGACAACTTTCAATCGTGAAATACAGTGAAACCTCTCTAAACCGAACCTCCCCCAGACCAATATTTTTTTGTTCAGAATAGACAGGTGTTCTGTATATACAGGTTACTTTAACAAAGATTTCCTACACTCAGACTTTATTTGAAGTTGGGTTTATACAGGATTCCATTTTATTCAGAGTTAGACATGTTTTGGAAAGATAACAATTTCCAAAATACATGCACACATAGATGGTATTCAGGCTTAGGGGTTAGGGTTATGGTGTTTAACACCACTTTCAACAATATTTCAGCTATATCGTGGCGGTAAGTTTTATTGGTGAAAGAAACCGGAGCACCCAGAAAAAACCATCAACCTGTTGCAAGTCACTGACAAATTTTATCACATAATGTTGCATTAAACTCACATCTTTATTAGTGATAGGCACTGACTGCATAGGTAGTTGTAAATCCAACTACCATATGATCACGACCACGCCTGCCCTTATTAAGACTTAAAGCTTTAGGTGTTACAAATTTATGCTTCTATCAGAGTACAGTACAGTACATCACACAAGATACAAATGTATATTTATATAATACAATTATTATTGTAAAAAAAGGAGGAAGTTGAAGAACCGATATTAAAGATAATTATTTTGTTTGTTACAGTTTTGATTTAAATTAAATCAGCTATAATGACATGATGTCTTTATAAACTTAAGACTTTTGTTTAAATAATTCCCTCTTATCTGTCAAAATTTATAGTCACTTCCTAACTACTTCTACTTTTTTGATTAGAATAACGAAAAATCCAAATATCTTTTAAACTATAGATTTTTGAACAGCAAAATAAACGAGAGTTTTATTTAGAATTAGGAGTGCTAACTAAAAATGTTACAGTAATGCTTCTTATTGTTTTGGCTGAGGCTGCACTCAGACGATATTTTGTATTTTGTTGTCATTTTTCGGGTGGGAGTAGATGTACTTTATAGAAGAGCCATCCGTACGTCAGGTATCTTACCTGTAAAATCTTTCGCTCAGCCATGTGCACTTTAGACGAACCTGACAAGTATTTCTCTCATAAATTATTGTTATATTTTGCATTTTTTGTAAAATGGGTAAAAAGTCTGACTTATCTCCGGAATGCCAAAAGTTTGTAAAAATGTTGTTTGCCTTTTTTAGTAAGGAAAAGGCAAGGAAGAAGCCAATTGTCTCATTTGATAGGGTATATCAAAAGACATCTAAAGCTTTTGGTGTGTCTTACACTTCAGTGCACCGTATTATGAATGGTAAGA
This sequence comes from Bathymodiolus brooksi, assembly GCA_963680875.1. Taxonomy (NCBI): domain Eukaryota; kingdom Metazoa; phylum Mollusca; class Bivalvia; order Mytilida; family Modiolidae; genus Bathymodiolus; species Bathymodiolus brooksi. The sequence goes on from OY804575.1 coordinate 66,489,725, forward strand.
GGCCTTGTAAGTCAAATAGACCCAAAGAAAGAGCTAAAATTTTGGATGACTTTGATCATTGTGTTATTAAAAGAACAATCCACGGTTTATATTCACGGAAAACTGCTCCGATCGTCTCAATAATACATAAGGAAATAAAAGATTCTATTAAAATATCAAAGTCTAAACTTACTCTAACTCTCATTGATCTTGGATATACTTATTAAAAAAACTAGAGGCTCAGGTGAGCCTGTATCGCTCACCTGACATAAATAAGTCCTCTTAAGAATGTCTGCATGCCGAATACATCTAAGTTACTATTCAAATCCCATACTGCCATAGGGTTCTATGTTAAAACTATGTCTGCTCATGGCAGCCATCTTGGATGGAGGTCGTGGTCACCGGACACAATTTTGAAAGTATACTACCCAAGGACCATCCATGCCATGTTTGCTTTAAATTGGCTGACTGGTTTCAGAAGAGAAGACTTTTAAACAATTTTCCCATAGGGTCCTATGTTAAAACTATGTCTGCTGACGGCGGCCATTTTGAACCGAGATCGGGATCACTGAACACAATTTTGGAAGTTGACCACCTAAGGACCATCGATGACATGTTTGCTATATTGGCTTACTGGTTTCAGAGGAGAAGATTTTAAAACATTTTTTCCCATAGAGTCCTATGTTAAAACTACAGTATGTCCGCTGAAGGCGGCCATCTTGGATGGAGGTCAGGGTCACTGGACACAATTTTGAAAATTGACCACTTAAGGACCATCCATGCCATGTTTGCTTTAAATTGGCTTACTGGTTTCAGAGAAGAAGATTTTTAAACATATTTCCCATAGGGTCCTATGTTAAAACTATGTCCACTGATGGTGGCCATCTTGGATGGAGTTTTGGGTCACTGGATATAATTTTGAAAGTTGACCATTTAAGGACCATTCATGCCATGTTTGCTTTAAACTGACTTAATGGTTTCAGAGGAGAAGACTTTTAAACATTTTTTCCATAGGGTCCTATGTTAAAATTAAGTCGAGTCATGGTGGCCATCTTGAATTTCCGATCAGCAAACGATTCACAAGTTTAGTACAGGACCACCCAATGATCATTCCTGCAAAGCCACAATTCAATTGGCTTAGTGGTTTCTAACAAGAAGATTTTTAAAATTTCGACCAATCAGAACCCATTATAGGCCCTGGCAGCCATGTTGGATTTCCGATCAGCGCCAAAAACAAAAATCTTGTATATGACCATACAATGAACATTTCTGCCAAGTTTGATTCAAATCTGTTATGTGGTTTCAGAAAAAAAGATGAAAATGTGAAATTCCCATAGAGTCCTATGTTAAAGTAAGTCGAGTCATGGCGGCCATCTTGAATTTCCGATCGGCAAACGATTCACATTTTTAGTACAGGACCACCCAATGATCATTCCTGCAAAGTCACAATTCAATTGACTTAGTGGTTTCTGACAAGAAGATTTTTAAAATTTCAGCCAATGAGAACACATTATGGACCCTGGCAGCCATGTTGGATTTCAAATCAGCACCAAAAACACAAATCTGGTAGAGGACCATCCAGTGAACAATTCTGGCAAGTTTGGTTGAAATCTGTTCAGCGGTTTCAGAGAAGAAGATTTAAATGTGAAAAGCTAACGGACGGACGACGGACGCTTACCCATGACAAAAGCTCACATGGCCTATGGACAGATGAGCTAATAATTGATAATCGAAGAGTTCTGTACGATCAAGTGTCTATTATCAATGATAGGTGTAATTATCTGAGAAAGATCAAATCTTTTTGGGAAGCAGGGTATGATATCGTGTACATGAATGAAACATGGGTTAAACAAAATCACTGCACAGATTATATGTGGCTTCCGAATGATGGGTCTGATGCCCCAAAAATACCCTCGGGTAAAGGCAAACGTTTGATTGTTTTGCATCCAGGTACGTGAAGTGAGGGTTTGATTGACGGCTGCGATTTAGTGTTTCTGGCCAAATCAAAGGATGGTGACTATCACCAGGAGATGAATAGTGTTGGCTTTCTTGAGCGGTTTGAAAATCAATTGATGCCTGCTCTGAAAAATCCTAGCTTGGTTTACTTTAGTGTCTTTAATCTCCAGAACTAATGATAATAAATATTGATATATATACAATAGTAGTTCAGTGTCTTACAATATAATGTTTATGTGTATGAGGCTTAGAAACTGGGACAGAGAGGAGGTTCAACGAGCCTTTTCCCAGTTTTGCCCAGAATACACATAAAATTTATATTTTAATACACTGCATTAATATTGTGTTTATCCTGCCTAAAATCTCATTTATCGATGGGGGATGATACTTGAATTGAATAACAAAATTATACAATTATCCCTTGATTGCCCCTTTTGATATTTTCTGTCAAAAGGAAGTCAACTGATTTACAACTAGTTTCCCAAAGCTCAACATGTGCAACACGTGAAAGCGGTACCAGAAAAATCTATATTTCGGTCAGTCACCGTATATAACAAAAATTATCCAGTCAATGCAATTTGACTGCTCAGATAGAACAAGTGCAGGATAAAAATATACACAGAATGAAGGTTTTCTCCGGGTACTCCAGTTTCCTCCACTAATAAAACTGACTGCCGCAATATAACTGAAATATTGTTGAAAGTGGTGTTAAGCACCATAACCCTAACCCCTATCACACATAAAAGTTTTTAATTGTTTTCTACAAAGGCATATCTTCAAACTTTTAAAAATTGTCATGAACGATTTTTTTTGTGTTGCAATATTCTTGACTACCAATATTATTGTTTTAACTACTAGACTAGCACATGCCCTAAAAACCAATTACAATTCAAAACAAATGACTTCAATATTAAGTCATTCATTCATTTCAAATCAGTAAGAAAAAAACATGGTAATAAAATTGTAATTACCATTGAAGCAATGTAAGATGAAATACTGAGTAACACCTACTTTCCACTATCAAAAAACAAGATAATGATTGGTTACATAACAGATATCTACTTTATTACATCATTCAGTTTGAAATTTTCATGTCGACTAATTATTATTTTATAATTTCTTTTCATGGTATATTTCAGGTAAATGTAAAGCTAATCGAAATTAGAACAAAAAGTCAAAATTAGAAACATCGGAAATTAGAAACAATTTGCCAGTTTAATTCATGGCATGAGCTATCATTATCATTACAGACCCCCATATATATGATTGCATGCTCTATATTTTGATAGAGTTAATTTTTATTTTTACTAAATACTGCTGATTTAGTTTTATTTATTGGTACTAATTATTAACCTACTTCGATATCTACCAATCTCCTCCATTGCAATTATATGATCAAAAGTTGTTAAAAAAATTACCACTGTTAGTTATAATCTTGAAACTTCTAAAAGATCTCAAGTTAGATTATTTTGAAAAGATCTTATATTCAGAAAAATGTAGGAATGAAAAAGACTTCTGCAAGAATTTCATTCAATATTTTAGTGGAATTGTAAGGATTTTATAATTGATTAACATTAGACATGGGTGTATGGTGTTTAACGCCACTCCAACAATATTTCAGTTATATCATGGCGGTAAGTTATATTGGTTGAGGAAACCAGAGTACTTGGAGAAAATCATTGACCTTCCGCAAGTCACTGTTAAACTTTATCACATAATGTTGTATCAAGTACACCTCACCATGAGCAGGATTCGAACTCAAAACTATAGTGGTGAAAGGCACTGATTGCACAGGTACTTGTAAATTCAACTACTATACTATCACGACCATGTGGTCCTCCCAATATTGGAAGTGTGAAGACATGCACATAAATGACAGCGGTTTCAAACAATTTTCTTTAATAAATATATTTCAGTAATTCATAAATCATCATGTCCAGTGGGAACAATGTTAAATGTAGGATCAGCACAAAATCATTTCTTTTTATTATATATAGATCTGACATTCCTAAAAAAGCTTCATAGGGTCAGTAGTTTGTGAGCAGAATATTCAAATATGAATTTATAAGGACTGGACATTAAATGATGGGAATCCAATGATAATTGATTCATATAAAATTAGATTGAATGAGTTCAGTAATTTTCAGAGAAGACTTTATATATCTTCAATAGATTTCTGTTAAACAAATTTCATTGGTGGCCAGCTATCATAGATTTCCAGCTTGCACAACAACACATATCTTGTGAATTAAATGTTAGTTTGCCAGGAGTTAAACAAAGATATCTCTATTCATTAAATGTTAATACAATTTATGTTATACCTTTGGGAAAACCCCCTTTCTAATAATACCCATTAAACATTTAAGCTCAACATACCCAGAAATTATAACATTCCTTTTATAATGCTATGGTATCTTGAAGATTTTCAGACTGGCAAACTCACAGTAAACAGTGTATTTGATTAATTATTCATCTTTTTTTTCCTCTCTCATCTGCAGCAATGGTTATAATTAACCAAATGTGTTATAACACACCTGAGGCTGATAAGCATAGGTAGCTGACAGGTGCTTAGTTTTGTCTTTGACTTTGACCACAAGTCTAACACAACTAATGTGAATTCCAGCCCTGATACCCAACTTAAGTGTTAGGGTTTCTAGACATGGCCTTGGATTTTCACCATTCACTTTATCATAACTGTCTGGACTTTCTTCCTCTATAATAAGTCAGGGCCCGGGTGGCTCAGTGAGTTAGGTAGTTGGATAACCTAACAACTCATACAAGTCTATCACCAATACGGCATGGGTTTGCGCTCAGCTTTGTAAATTACAAAAAAGGGTGCCCCTGAGTCGCAGCCGCAAGTGATAAAGCTTACCAGTTGCTTGCCCATGGTCGGTGATTCTCTCCGGGTACTCCGGCTTGTTCCACCACTAAAACTGGTCGCCATGATATAGCTGAAATATTGCTGAAAGTGGCACTAAAACACCAAAAATCAAATAAAATCTATAGAATAAGTCTGGTAGTCACCATATACACACCAATTACACAAACTATTACACCACAGTAGGGTTATGGGTTATGGTGTTTAATGTTCTTTTTAACAATATTTCAGATATGTCGTGGCAGTCAGTTATATATGTGGAGGAAACTGGAATACCCTGAGAAAACCACTGACCTGCCACAAGTCACTGACAAACTTGATCATGTAATGCTATTACACCACTGTAAATTGATTTCAACTATATTTTTGACAACATAAAAGTAACAAATTCATTAAATAGATCAGGAGAAAAGGACAGTGTAATGCAGGGCTTTCAATATTTTTCAAGCGTACTATGTACAATGTACTTCACTATCTACAGGAGGTAATTTTTCTTAAAATTTTAACATTTTTCATGAATATCTTATGCAAGTCTTTGAAATTAGGAGGTACCAATAATCATTTTAAGTGAGGAAAAGTACCTGGTATCACTCCTTAATGAAAGGCCTAGTAATGACAAAGGAATATAATATTTTGTTCTTTAATATGTATTTATTTTAAGCTAAAAAGCAATGTTTGCAATCCGAAGCAACAGATATCGCTGATTTTGCAACCTTGCAGTATATATATATATATATCAGTAATTTGTACATATTTCTTTTGAGCTCACAGAGTAATATTGTCAGTATCATCAACAAAGTGACTCGAATACGAAAAATATAATGTATCCAATAAAAACAATAACATCAGTTGAGAAGGCATTGACACACATTTTGACACGCTATTGGACTCCCAGTGAGGCTAGCGATAATGTTTGCTTCCACATTCATGTATCTAATCAACTTCCTTCTTGATTCCTATGAAAATCTAGATAAAATTAACATTAAACCATATGGAGATTTCTTATTCCAGCTTCATAGTCATTTTACTATAGTCAATGAAGTACATGTAATTCAATTTTAATTTAGTTCTGTTGCAAAATCTGAAATTCTCCCCTCTTTCTAATTTGCAAACAGTTAGATAATTTGCCTAACAATTTACTAATCAGTGTTGGTATACTGTTGTTCAGTACAGAATTACTAAAATGATAATTCTTGAGAACCAGTAACGTCTAGTTTATTATTCTAAAACCTATATAGATTCAGACATGGGGTAATCGTAATCAGTTGTAATCGATTACATTTTTTCATGTCATCACATGTCATCTGTAATCAACCATTTTTTAGATTACATGTAATCATAATGTAATCAATTACATTCATTTTGACCCTGTAATCATGATTACTTTCTGATTACATTTCTTCATTTTGACTTATTTTGTCTTAACTGAAACATATACTGTACATGTATCTCCTTAGATATTTAATGTATGATTTATGTAAATGAATTTTCTTCATGAAATTTATTAAACAAATAATGTAGAATGGCTTACTAGAAAAAATGTAGTAAAGTTTATTGACATCTAAATAAAACAAGAGCACCACCCACGGGTGCTGGACGCTCAACTTTTTCGTATCCGATATTAAACTGCAAGCAATTTACAAAGTTATACATACTTCTAACTTGTCAACAGATTGGGGTCAACACTTTCTACAAATGTATTGAGTTTCAAGTTAATAGCTTTGATAGTTATTGAGAAATTATAATTATACTAAAACAATATCCCAAATTTCTATGTACTATGTCGAAACAAGGGCAGATAACTCTGGATATACAAATCACAGGGTCACCTGCCTTGTTGTAATGGGTTCCCCATATGATAGTGAACAGGTATGTTGAGTTTCATTTCAATGCCTATCATAAATATTGAGGAATTGAGAAATTGTATTTTTTGAAGAAATTCTAAGTCAAAAAGGGGGAATAACTCATATAAAATGCTGGATGGAGTTGTCTTCTCTTGTCAACAGATTGGGGTCAACACTTTCTACAAGTGTATTGAGTTTCAAGTTAATAGCTTTGATAGTTATTGAGAAATTATCATTATACTAAAACAATATCCCAAATTTCTATGTACTATGTCAAAACAAGGGCAGATAACTCTGGATATACAAATCACAGGGTCACCTGCCTTGTTGTAATGGGTTCCCCATATGATAGTGAACAGGTATGTTGAGTTTCATTTCAATGCCTATCATAATTATTGAGGAATTGAGAAATTGTATTTTTTGAAGAAATTCTAAGTCAAAAAGGGGGAATAACTCAAATAAAATGCTGGATGGAGTTGTCTTCTCTTGTCAACAGATTGGGGTCAACACTTTCTACAAGTGTATTGAGTTTCAAGTTAATAGCTTTGATAGTTATTGAGAAATTTTAATTATACTAAAAAAATATCCCTAATTTCGTACTATGTCGAAACAAGGATAGATAACTCTGAATATACCAATCACAGGGTCATCTGCCTTGTTGTAATTGGTTCCTCTTTTGATAGTGAACAAGTATTCCAAGTTTCAAATGGATACCTTTGATAGTTTTTGAGAAATGGACTCTTGACAAAAAACTTAACCTAAAACTTAGCTGACCCAGACGCTGACGCCGGAGTGACGACAATAGCTAGACTTTTTTTCTTCGAAAAGTCCAGCTAAAAATATGGTATGAAATTCAATTGTTAAAAACTCAAAAAAATCTATTAAAATAAAGTTGCAATCACAACATGATCAAAAGATATTATTCTATGTTTAATTGCAATCAAAACTATAACAGCTACAAAAAATATTAAGTATTAATTATGGCTTCAAAGACTTGATATCAAAACAAATAATATCTCAATTTCAATTTCTTTAGGGTTTCAAAATTTCAGTGAAAACAATTCGTTGGCTTGTGTAAAACACAACAAGCTCTAACATTTTAAATTATCTGACACAACTTTCAAGATTTCATATATGAAATTGCTCCTATGAAAGACTATCACCTCATGATTCCCATAAGATAAAGAAATATTTTAAATGAACCATATGTATCTCATGAAGATTTCTTATACAAGTTTAAAAAGAGATCTATATTTCAATAAAGATATTATATAAAAAGCAATATGTAAATTATAATTTTCAGAAACATTTATTTATGATGCTCGTAGTAGAATAACAAAATATTTTCAATCGTGCATATTACAAATTAACTGATAAATAGCAAGTTGTAATATTTGTAAAATTTTGGATTTGGGGCTTGTATCTGATATTCAGAGATATGTGATATTTCTGCTTCTTATTTTGGTGCAGATTTTCCTTTTAATATTGAATTATATGACAATTTTCATTATTTGTGGGTTATATTAATACTACGCAACTTGTAATGGATATTTGATTAAATCTATTTATATAAATTAAGGATTTAGTTTTCATATTTAGACTGAGAAATTGTACATATTTTTAAGCAAGTTTTTAGAATCAGAATGACTTTTGTTTTTTTATATTCTGAATTATATATCAAGGACACACATTTAAAATGGTGTGAAATTTAGTAATGGTGATTGTTACATAATTTGGTGTCATAAATAAGACCTTAATTACAAATTTTATCTGTGGCACACGTTAACTGTTAGTTTATTATCCACAATAAACTTTTGATAGGATGTTTGAAATTATTTGATATATATTATTAAAATGTGCAAATGTATGTTATAATATTTACTAACAAGATGAACTGTGAGCTAACGCTCACCTATGATACCCCCGCTCTTCGGCAAACAGGAAGCAGGAATCTGACGGGTCAAAAAACGCTTCCCACAATATGAGGTATCTATATGAAGCTTGTGACCAAATATCAGATTTCTGCCATCAATAGATGCTGAGAAAAATGTGACGAAAATTGTGCATATGCAAATGTATGTTAAATGTGTATAAAAATCAACAAAATCGGCAAACAGGAAGTAGGAATCTGATGGGTCCAAAAACGCTTCCCACGATATGGGGTACCTATATGAAGCTTGTGACCAAATATCAGATTTCTGCCATCAATAGTTGCTGAGAAAAATGCGACGAAAAATGAGCATATATGTTCAATGTGTATAAAAATCAACAAAGTCGGCAAACAGGAAGTAGGAATCCGATGGGTCCAAAAACGCTTCCCACGATATGAGGTACCTATATGAAGCTTGTGACCAAATATCAGATCTCTGTCATCAATAGTTGTTGAGAAAAATGTGACGAAAAATGTGCATATATGTTCAATGTGTATAAAAACTAACTAAGTCGGCAAACAGGAAGTAGGAATCTGACGGGTCCAAAAACGCTACCCACAATATGGTATACCTATATGATGCTTGTGACCAAATATCAGATTTCTGCCATCATCAGTTACTGAGAAAAATGCGACGGAAAATATCTTGGACGGACGGAAGGACGGACAGAGGTAAAACAGTATACCCCCCTCCCCCTTCGGGGAGCGGGGGTATAATAATATAAGATGGAATGAATATTGGTCATAGTAATAAGACACAACATATTTTATTTTATGAAAAAAGGAAAATGAGAATTGTTGTTTATAATTTACAATGTACTGTATGTTATTGCATCATGCAATGATCACATTAAACTGAATTGTAATTCATAGTTCTGAGTCAGAAATACATTACAATAAATAAGAGATATTGGACAGATGCACAGGAGACAAATAACATAAAACACTAATATATTGGTTGTCATGACATTAAATGTAATCAGTAATGTAATCGATTACATTTACAAAGTAATTGTAATTCAATCGATTACATTTGAAAATTGATGTAATCGTAATCATGAAAATTGCAAAGTAATTGTAATGTAATCGATTACATTTGAATGTAATTGACCCCAACGTTTTTAATCAAGAATGCAACAAATTCATAAATTACTTTAGATATGAAACTTACATTAAATAACAAGTGTTATAAAAATGAATGAATAATATTAATCAAAAATATTTAAAAAGAATCCAAATATTTTTCAAATTACCTCCCTTAAAAAAATTACACATTTTGACAATATCTTAGTATTTCAGATTGATAAGTTGTAATTGTAAAAAATATAAAATACTTTTCAAGATCTGTTTTTTAATTAAGTTATGCCATTTTTCCCTCTTCAAAATCTCAAGATTAACTCCCATTTCCATGCAATTCATGTCATATTATTTGATGCCAGTTAATGGATTGTAGATGTGTGTTTAACAACCTATTCTAACAATATTCAAGATATATTGTGTGGGTGAGTTTTATTGGTGGAGATAGTACCTGGAGAAAACCATTGATCTGCAGCAAGTTACTAACAACCTTTACCACAAAAAGTTGCATCAAACACCTTGCCAGGAGTGGAGAATCAGTAACTCCCATGCTTTGGTTTGATTTGATTTATTGTGTTTAACGCCACTATCAGCAATATTTCAGCTATATCATGGCGACCAGTTTTAGTAGTGGAAGAAGCCGGAGTACCCAGAGAGAACCACCGACCATGGGCAAGCAACTGGTAAACTTGATCACTTGCGGCTGCGAGTCGAGTGCACCCTTTTTTTGTAATTTACAAAGCAGGGCACGAACCCACGCCATATTGGTGATAAGCTTGTATGAGTTGTTAGGTTATTCAATTACCTAACTTATTGAACCACCCGGGCCCTCCCCATGCTTTGGTGTTGATAGTATTCTAATCTCATTAGTATGGTACCATAATATATATTTAAACCGGCAGCCTCTGATTGATTGATTGATTGGTGTTTAACACCAAATTTAGCAGTATTTCAGCTATATCGTGGCATGGTAGCTTTTGAGCAACTGATACTTTTCTATATGTATGACATTAGACAACAGAAATAGCTACAGATTGTTCAACGTAGATGAACCACATTGGTGTAATGGTTTGCATACTCGCCTAGAATGTGGTAGACCGTGGATTCGAGCCCTGATCGGATCAAACCAAATACTATAAAATTGGTATCTGTTGCTTCTCTGCTAAGCACGTAGCATTAAGAAGTGAGAGCTTTGCTGGCTCGGGATCATAATAATGTCAATGTGTCCGGTTGAGGAATGTTGTTTCAGTGAGCTAAAACTATAAAAATCCAACTAAGCATGTTGGTGTAGTACAAAGCAGACCTCATCATCATCACCCTCACCTCATCAAAATGTAACCAGTTCTCGCCATCATTTGGTGTTATACAATAATCACTTACACACTACAACGCAGATGTAAAGACGAATACAATACAATCGCAGCCACAACTAATTTATATTTTATAATCGATCAGATTGTTTCCATCTGACAACAAAATTCAAGGATGATTTAAATTATCTACTTTAAACAGGAAAGAATGTTTCTGTATTAGCAACAAAGTGTTGAACTTGCATTAGCTGTGAAACATTTCATAATTACATTATATGGAACAAAATCTATGAGCTCTGAATTTGATATGCACTCATACAACTGTTGTGTAAATGCAGAAGCTTCACACATAAGAAGATATATATATTTATCCCCGGCTTGAAAATTATAAAAACTTTTGATTGGTTAAAACCCTGGTCATAAAAAACCCATATTCCCGGGAGTTGCTAGGTCATATCACCGGGTGTAACTAGCCATTTAACCAATCAAATGTTGTTATAATTTTCAAAACGGGGATAATATGACGTCAAAGCTCGCGACGTTACGTTCCAAAATCAAATTTAGTTAATTTTGGCTATATATTGAATAGAAAGCTATTAATTTGATCAACAGGTAAAAAACACTCGAAACTTTCATATTTCTTACTTATTCTTTCCAAACACAAAGAAAACGTCACTTTTACGTGGCCAGCCGTGGTCCAAAATGTCTTATTTTTGACTATAGCCGTGGATAAATTCGTTATTTACGTTCCTATCTGTAGATATGGAGATTTCAACACCCTTCGGCTGCGCTTCAGGATGTACTTTGCTACTTCAGGGTGTTAAAATCTCCATATCTACGGATAGGTTGATTGATTGATTTTTGGTGTTTAATGCCACTTTCAGCAATATCATGGCGACCAGTTTTAGTGGTGGAAGAAGCCGGAGTACCCGGAGAGAACCACCGACCATGGGCAAGCATCTGGTAAACTTTATCACTTGTTGCTGCGAGTCAAGTGCACCCTTTTTTGTAATTTACAAAGCCGGGCGCAAATCCACGTCATATTGGTGATAGGCTTGTATGAGTTGTTAGGTTATCCAACTACCTAACTCATTGAGCCATCTGGGCCCTTCTACGGATAGGAACGTAAATAACTTATAATATTATATATATATATATATAAACGTCTAAAATGGTTTGTAAAACAACACCAAGTACACAAAACAAAGTGATAAAGAATTAAACACTTCGTAGAATGACAAAATTTTCGTCCCACCGAGGGACTTTATCAATGTCTAATTAAATAAAATCTCGAAACAATATGGCGACTTTTTAAATTTCAAAAAAGTTTTTGACGGTCCATGTACGGCACAAAAGAACCAGAAGATGCACATATGAAACTACATGCATAAAAGAATGGAAATCCTACATATAAATTAATAAAAGTACAATAACAATAATATAAATATACAATAGGGCTACACATTTAAATAAATGTTAAATTAGAAATAAAAATAAACATAAAAATGAGACATTATTGGTATACCAATAATGTCTCATTTTTATATTTATTTTTATTGGTATACCAATAATGTTTCATTTTTATATTTATTTTTATTTCTAATTTAACATTTATTTAAATGTGTAGCCCTATTGTATATTTATATTATTGTTATTGTACTTTTATTAATTTATATGTAGGATTTCCATTCTTTTATGCATGTAGTTTCATATGTGCATCTTCTGGTTCTTTTGTGCCGTACATGGACCGTCAAAAACTTTTTTGAAATTTGAAAAGTCGCCATATTGTTTCGAGATTTTATTTAATTAGACATTGATAAAGTCCCTCGGTGGGACGAAAATTTTGTCATTCTACGAAGTGTTTAATTCTTTATCACTTTGTTTTGTGTACTTGGTGTTGTTTTACAAACCATTTTAGACGTTTATAATTGTTTTACTTGTATAGTATCGTTATACCGTAACGATCCAACACCCCGTAAGATTGATCGTTGACTGGTTTTTCAGACGTTGTATATATATATATATATATATATACATAATATAATTTCAAGGAATAACACAAACTATTTTTGTTGTTGCTTTTTTAAAATTGTGATACCAGTAATTATCTCCCTTTTCAAAAAAAACAATTTCTTAATTCATTTGACAAATAGCATATTTACATACATGTAGATGTACTCCATCTCCCCCTTATAAACAATTCTGTTTAAAAGAATTGTGCTTAATTCCTTTTCCTAAAAACATGGAGTAAAAACATATTTTGTAGAAATGAATATTTCTTAAAATTAAATATATTTTGTATAAATGTTTTTTGGCCATTTTTGTTATTCTGCAGCCATGTTGACCCTGTATTTACTATGAATTTTAAAACTGTCATTTGACGAAAATTGTGACAAGACAATTTTTTTTTTTTTACCATTTTTATTTTAAATTGTCAACATCTACTGGAATACTAATAGGGTTAGGGTTATGGTGTTTAATGCCACTTTCAACAATATTTCAGTTATATTGTTCTACTGGAATAGTAAAATTGTAAAAAAACAACATAATACAGTGAAACGTGTCTAAACTGAAACCTGAGTAAATCGAACACCTGCCTAAACCAGACAGACTTTACAGTATAACATAAATGTCTACGTAATCTGAATCTGTGCATACGGAACACCCGTCTAAACTGAACAAATTCTTCAGTCCCAAAGGAGTTCTGTTTAGACAGGTTTTACTGTTCTGTTTAGACAAGTTTTACTGTAGTACATCTGACTTACCTGTACTTACATAAGACTACCAGTCGTTAGTATCAATATCAAAATATTAAAATTGATTCTCGTCAATTTCAAAGTTAAATAGCAGATAGATATTAAATACCCAATTTAATTAAAATTATGTTTAATGTATTTAACGACATTTTGGTATCTGGTCATCATGTCAGATGACGCAGCTTTACAGCAACCAATTAGCAACAATCCAACAAAATTTTTAATTATTGAACAATGTACTGGTATGTGTTTTTGATAAGATCTGAATGCCAATGAAAAGTGGTTACCTGACGTGACTAGAAACAGATTGCAGATTATCGGTACTAGATAAAAAAGATTACCATTAATTAGAATGTTAAATACCAGATATCTGATTTTAAAACAGATTGATTGGTTGTAATAGAATTAATCAGGTAGTCATAATAAAAATTCAACGAACAAGCTAAAATAGACCGAAGTGCTTGCGACAGGTCAGTGGTTTTTTCCAGGTACTACGGTTTCCTCCACCAATTTAAACTGACCGCCGCGGTATAACGAAATATTGTTGAAAGTGGCATTAAGCACCTAAAACCACAACCATGACCAAAACTCCCTCAGCACAGCACTTGTTTAAGTGCAAACAGTGATTTGATATTCTTACGATTTGCTGTGCCTGTAAGACACATGATATATGATGCCCCTGCAAAAAAATAAATGACGAAAAGAAATTTCTGATATCATGAACACCTTTGCTTTATATATGTATTTAGCAAGGTAGTCAAGGAGTCCTTACATCTACACAAACCAAATAACTGGTAAAAAAAAAATGTTTAACTATTTTCAATTTATCTCCAAAAAGGTATCGACCCCTTCTCTTTTTTTTCCTACTGTCATATGATGATGAGGTTCACTATAGTGCTAACTCACTGAAACAACCATAAGTGGGTAGATACGTTGTTCCACTTAGACACATTATCCTAATTCTGAGCCAACCAGTCTTTGCTCTTACTCCTTAATGCTGCATGCTTAGAAGAGAAGCAGCAATTACCGGTACCTACCAATTTCATAGTCTTTGGTTTGACCCGACCAGAGTCTGATTGCCATGATCTACCACACTTGAGGCGAGTGCTAACTATTACACCACTGATGCTATTTGTCTATTTAAAGTATTTAATCCCTCAAAATCTCACCTAAAAATGTCAAAATTCCAATGAAAATTTCAAGAATCTCACGGATTGTTTAAATGAAAGTTTCACGTGTAAGTAGCAGACACCCCTTTCAGAGGGGTTGTATCCTGCAATGGAGAAACGAGGTCATATTTCAATACCCAAGGGGTCCTGGGGATAAAGTAAGTGTCATTTTAATCCGATCAGAAAATTTGGGAGGGGGCTAATAAGATTATCCATTGCTAATGTTCAATACCAAGTAAACTTTACACTGTTAGCAATTATATAGTACACAAATCAAATCTTTATAATGGTATTCCTTGTACAACTATTTATTTTATGGTACATTTTTTTATTGGCATAATTCTGCAGATTTCTAGTAATTAATAGAAGCCACATACATGTAAAATTTATTCTGTAAGAATACAAAGCTTTTCAATTAAAATGTATGAATGGAATTATGTAATAGCTTCCTGTGGAAGAACAGACCACCAGAATGGACCAATGAGAAACAAAATAAAAATGGTCACAATAATTTCCAATTACATGTTTAAACCCATAAAATATTCATAATAGAGACAGAAGGATGTAACGATTTTTAAAACATAGGTATTTAAATAATCAATTTTCAATTTTTCCCAATAATAAGGATTGGTATATAATAATATTGTTAATTAATAATGGAGGGAGAGAGAATTAAAAAAAAAATGGAATCAGCAAACCAAACACATTGTACTTAACCTACCTTCTAAAAATTATTAAATAAAAGATAGCTAGCTGGTCTTCTCCCAATAATCAGTTAACAGCTCAAGTAATCATCTATTTTGTAATGTCTCGATCAACACACATCAATTCTGTTACAAAAACACATATGCTCGCAACAACTCCCCTTTGCTATTCCTTTTTTTTCAATGTTAAAACATCGTCAATACTTGTTGTCTTTGTTATAATAATACAATATTTTTGTAGCAGCTGCAACAGGAGTGAATGAAAAATTTCCATTGTGAAAAAAATATTAACCATCGTTAAGACTGGAACTATTTTTATACTGGAAAATACAAATAGCATCAGGTTTTGAGAGAGTGCAGTTTGTGTGTGTTTGCTAAGCAATTGCTCAAGGAATTAATCAATTTTTTGTATGTGAGGTGTGAGGGAAATTTGTGACATTTTCAAATGTGCAATTTCATCAAATTTGGAATTATTTTTTCTCCTATTACTATTGGAGATTAGTTTTTAAAAATTTTTTAAATCTGACATAGGAAGTATTTTTATCTAGAATATTTTTCAAATCATATTTTGGAAGTTATTACAGAAGTCATTAATTTGTTCAAAAGGAATATAGTGAAATGTAAGGTGAGTTGATTTATTTATCTAATTTCTGGTTGCACAATATAATAATGTCACCCAACATTCAAGGTCACCCATTTATTTTTAATGTTCAATCATTTAAGGGGTTTTCCAAAAATACAATATTTTTAATTACTGTGCATTTGAACCGTAAATTATAGCAAATGAAAGCACATATACCTACTGTTAATCATTAATTATATATCAATAACACTGACCTCTTAATAGTCCAAATAATACAAGGTTTTACTAAGCACTCCCCCCCCCCCCCCTTTTTTTTATCACGTATACACACATTAAACAAAAACCATTAAATTTACAACTTTTAACAATCAATTACAGTCAAACCTGCCCATGCAGTCACCTGTATTAAAAGGTCACCTATTTCTTGTCCTGTCATAGAAAATTTCATATAAACTGAACCTGTTTTAAGAGGTCACCTGTCTTAAAAGACCACTTTTTCTTTGTCCCAAATGTGATGTTTTAATACAGGTTTGACTGTATTTTTTCTAGATCATCTTAACTTCAATATTTATTGATCACTCATTATTTACTTTTCATACTTTCTCAAAATTTAAAGTTACAATCAATACTTACCTTATATAATTTCTACTTAAAAATCCACAATAATTGTTATATTTATCTAACCAGTATCTATCTATCTATCTATCTTGCAACTTAATGCATTTCTATGTATACACTTCCATAAATAACATGCTTCAATCTGTATTTTTATTACCTAGAGGTGTCACTTAGTTAATCATACACACTGACAGTGGTGGACAAATTAATATTGTGTGAACCATAAGTAATGAAGGGGGAAATGGAGTTTAATGTGACTGTGAAATGAAGAACAGCAATGTATTTTTATTGCCTAGAGGTGTCACTTAGTTAACCATAGTGGTCAACAAATTAATATAGTATGAACAAAAGATTTGATAGGGGAAAAAAGGAGTTTATTGTGACTGTGAAATGAAGAACTGTAATAAAAGCACTGCTCCTTTACCTCCATATCCTTTCTTACTCCTGATTTGTACAATCTTATTAAGGAGTATTTGAAATTGTTGAACAAGTTATATGATATAATATCTGTTTATGCTTAATAAACCGTGAAGCGGTTTATGAAAAGCGTAAACTGACCCAAACCCGGTTATGCAAGTATAACCTGTACAACAATTTCAAATATTCCTTATAATTTAAATTTCACAACAAAATTTAATGATTCCTCGATTTTAATTACGATCATTTCATGTGACTATTTGAATTTGTCGTTGGCGGATGAGCACGTTGGTGACGTCACAATACCAACCCAGGTTATCGAGTATAACCAAAATTTCCTCCAGGCGGAGGATTAGCCAATCAGATTGAAATATTCAAATCAAATTAAATTATTAACTAATAACAATTAATAAGTTCTGAATAACCTTATAATGAGAAAGAATATATCTGTTATAGCAAGCAGTTTGATTTTATTTCCGAAATTACAAAATGAAGAGGTAAATAATAATGTTACTGTAAACACAGCCACAATATCTACCAAAAATCTTGCTAACATTTCCATTGAAATGGCACGACATATTACATGAGATGCAACACAAATATTTTAAGCCTAAAATCCATTCTGCAATAGAATTCCCTAGAGAACATGACTGTTTTTTCTATACAAATATGTGTTGTGTCAAAAAACTTTTATATTTAGGGATCATTTATTGCACAAATCGTTTTGAGTCTAAAAACCATTCTGTAGCATTAAAACACAAAATTTCTAGAAATATGGCAGTTTTTTTTTTTTATACATAAATTAGAGATTAAAAAAATTCCAGACTTAAGGATAATTTATTGCAGTTAAGCATACCAATCAACTTTCCACATGAAATGGTCCCCCTAATAATACATGCATAATTAAAGAATATAGATGTACTTGTATGATAATAATCAAATTGTTTTTAAGGATAGTTGACTTAATTGCTTTTAGAAATGTTATAATGAGCTGACTGGAAATATTTAATTACTCAATATGTACATAATAAATGTTATTTTCCCCCCAAAGTATTTAATCATAAGATGCTACTTGTAAAACAACTTATTCTTCATAGTATAATGGCTTATTAATTTACAAACTCTTTAATGTGTGTGTTATTGTTTCAATGATGTGCTAAAAAAAAAAAGGGGGGGGGGGTCATAATTTTAAGTCAGAAGCTAATTACAGTGGTATAGTAGTCCCCTTCTTATAAGTCCACCCCTCTAATCAGGCCAGATATCAGATGCACTGAAATAGTAAAATACAACTATATTGTCTTCCCCCACAAGAGAGGCCACCCCTCTTATTAGGTCACTTTTTCTTTGCAAAAGGGGGTAGACTTGTTAAAGGGGGGAATACTGTATTAAAATTGGCAATTTTTGAATTTTACTCCGTCTAATAAAATGATGCGAAAGATTTTATATATTGTATGAACATTTTCTCATCTTACAACACCTTACATTCTAATCATTTTCCTAATGTTCTAAAAATCAAACTTAAAGCACAGCTAAATAGGGTCTGACCTAGTCTGGCATATATATGTAACACACATTGCTTGTTGTATTAGAAAAAAACATGCTTTAATCTGAGTCACAACAGGTTACAAAGATAAAATCACAGATTCCTTACTATGTACATTTCTTCACTTCCTGTCATTATAGAAATCTTTAAATCAAACATGAAAATATAGGGATGATTCTGGTTAGAAAATAAAATAACTGGAAATCAATGAAAAATAGCTGAAACTATCTACATAACAAATTATTAAAGAGGCATTAGCTACGATTTTGACCAAAAAATTTTTATGTCTTGGAAATTGGTAAATAGCCTTAAAATGATGAAATAAAGGTAAATATTTCACATTAAACAGTTTATCGTACCACTTTTCGCCTTTTGAGAACGAATATTACCATCAATTTATTATTTCCTTGCAAGCAAATAATTTGACCTCGCTTTCTCCGTATGCAACTGACCTTACTAGTGACAGGTAAAAACGAATAATTTGTATTTTGTCACTTATTAATTGCAAACTTGCATGGTTCTTTTTCCGTAATCAATGCCGATTAAAAGCAGATTCACAGAAAATAAGAAATAAGTGCATTGTTGTACTGATTTAATGACGATTCGGCAAACTCCGTAAACAATGCCGATAATTAATAAGATGGCATCCATTTCTTGATCGATCTCAAAACACGAGCAGTTGCACCTTTTTTCCCCGTAGTGCGTACATTTCATAACATTTATAAGTTACAGAAACACGTTTTATTAAGGCATCAATCATATCTGATAGTTTTTATGGGTAACAAAAATTTACGATTTTGGCAGATAATGCCCCTTTAAATAACAAATCATACCCCATTTTAAAACTTACTTCCTCTTTCATCTCAAATTGCTTAGCAATAAGAAAATCTTTATTACTGTAACTCATATTCCATGCAATAATTATTCATGTTCATTAATTTACATATTATGTATAATTTGCATCACATTTCATTATGGCTATAACCATATCCTGTTGATGAGTTTGTGCCAATAAAAGAATTTGAATTTGAATTTACACCCCCTTTAAAAATGGTCAATTTTTGACATGTTCTGACTGTATCCTGAAACATTCAGATTTTTTTTTTCACAGGAAAAGAGCTGAAATGAGTTATATAAGTGAAAAAAATCCTTGAAAATACAAACTTATTTCTGAAATCGTAATTAGCTCAGAACATTTGAAAACTGAGGTTTTAATCCTTAATTCCTAATACCACCACTACCCAGATGTAAAACATTTTCAATAAATGTGAGAGGCCCCCTCCCTATATCAAGCAGAATCTGCATGAAAATGTGATTAATCGGTAATGTCTTATCAAGCCATGTTGTATAATTTTCAAGTATTACAAAATGAATTTGGCACCAGACAATGTTGTGTTTAGATGAAAGAGAGATTCATATATAAATACATGTATGTATAACATATAGATGATTTAACAGTGCTAGCTAGAAAAAAAAAGTACGCAAGATTTTAATAACTTTTTATATCAGTTTGGATTTTTTTTTATAAAAAAGGATGTCTGAATTTATCTGTAATAAATAAGATTTAAGATATGATTCTATTAAATTCATGTTTCTTTTTGAATGATATGATATATATATTATATATTAACGTCTGAAAAAGTAGCCAACGTATGAACCTACGAGATGTCGGATCAGAAACAAGTGTTAACGATACTGTGCAAACAAACAAAAATGATAAATAAACGTCTAAAATGTTAGCACAACGATATAAAAAAAAATATGTTAAAATGTAACAAAAATAACTACAAGTCTACAAAAAGACTATAATTATAATTAAATCGATGGATATTTTGCTTGACCGACAAGCTGTATCAGTGTCTGTAATCCGATTTGAAAAATTGTCACGAGACCATCAGTTATCGTGACGTAAATTACTAAAAATCATAATCTTGAACTTTATACTTTATGTAATGATGACGTTTACATTACACCCGGAAGGCATAAACAAAAAGGCCTAAATCTTTTGTTTTTTAACTTTTTAACCAGTGTCTGGTCCTTAGCTAGTTGGTAAACTTCATCATTACATTTTCTCATTCTTTTCATACTGTTTATAAATTGGTGTACAATATACTTGAATAATATAAAGTATAAAGTTCAAGATTATGATTTTTAGTAATTTACGTCACGATAACTGATGGTCTCTTGACAATTCTTCAAATCAGATTACAGACGCTGATAAAGCTTGTCGGTCAAGCGAAATATCCGTCGATTTAATTATAATTATAGTCTTTTTGTAGACTTATAGTTATTTTTGTTACATTTTAACATCTTTTTTTGATATCGTTGTGCTAACATTTTAGACGTTTATATTATATATTATATATATATACATGTTGTATAAGCAAAAAATCCCCCCCAAAAAATCAGAATTGACAAAATATCAACAATGTACTGGTAGGGGAGATAACTCATATAAGATCTAGAAATGTAATAAAGAGCTATGTTGTGCATAGCATGATTCGATCGCAGTATGAGATCTTTGTGTTAACAACTCAGAAAGGTTTGTCAACTAGAACAAAAGTTATCGCACATAAAGCATTGACCATTGTGTATACAGACGTATGACAAAGACAGACCTATTACATACTATGACCACAATTTAGCTTTACTGTCATACACAAGTAGTTCCTTTTTCTAACAAAAAATTGGAAGTAAAAATCTGAATTGTGACATTGAAATAATAAATTCATTCTATTTTTGATCACATGATCATGCAAAACAGGCATAACACGAGGAGGGAGTTACTCATGGGAAGGGCAAAGAAAAAAGTGATAACAATTCTGTTATAAGGAAAAGTACCTCTTAAAGGTATGAAAGTAACCAACAACTTTCAGTTGTGATAATTTGTAGGGAATAACAAACATTTTGGTGAATCAGTCTTATAACTTTTATATGAGATCTATATAGGACAAATAATGAATATTCCAGTCTGGGCATCAGGAGAAGATAAATACATGCATAGATATGCAAAAATCTGGAGAAAATTCAATACTTCAGTACCCATCACAATTGTCAGGCAACAAATGAATCGTAAATATATATTATACTAGTGACAACTGGCGATTCTCCCAGTCAGGCAACAAATGAACTGTAAATATATATTATCATAGTGACAATCAGAGATTCTCATAGGTTAAATAGTCATCAATTCTATATGGTATATCATCATTTTGTAGTTTTGCATGCATATATGTAGTTGGCATATATCTCTAGTTTTATAACACTTTGGAAAGTAACTTTGTTTCAGTTTAAACAATTTCATTTACGAAAAGAATGTATTAAACTGTGATGATCGTCAATTCCATCAATATCAACAAAACGAACAATCACCTCTCATCTTAACTGAACTGACTAAACACAAAAAAGACCATGACATATGACGTAGGAAATCCAGGCCCTGGTTTGGGACAGACACAAAAATGTGGTAGGGATAAACCGGTGAATGGGATCCCAAGCCTCCCCCTTGATAACTGGATCTCCTGCGACAATAATGTGTGGTGTGGGTGTGACCTACCTTCTCATATATTCTGTGATGTACAATGTGAAAAGAAGTTACTGTATTTGTAACTTTTTGTTAAACATATAAATATATAATTTTATATATTTAGAGGGTACTCTTTAAAACATAAAAAACAACAACAAGGAAATTATTTCATTTACTTCACAAAATAATGTCTTGGTATCTATGTAATAATGTAATTGTTTTCATTGATAAAAAGATGAATCTTTCGATAATGTTCTTCAAGGCTTCTATTTGAATCTCTTCTGCAAGGTTACCATAGGTCATACTTTAGTGTCACTTTTATCTTTGTGCATTAGTGGTCAACATTCTATACAATAAACCAGATCTGACTAGATTCAGTTACTGGTAGTAAAATAACATCTTTGACTGGCAGTATATTAATAATTTGAGGACAAGGGAAACTGAAAAGTACCAGATTTCAGACAAAACAGATTATGTCCCTTTTGAAATATAAATCACAAATTAATTTGTGTCCAGTTTAATGGAGAAAGTGATTAACATTAAACTCTGGAAATTTAATAGTACATGTATATAAAATCCTTGACAGGGTAATTTGGTTACAAAGAATAAATACTATATCTAAGTTTCACTCTTTTAAATACACTGATTAGCCCATAGTGAACAATATTGTTCATGGCGAGGTGTACTCGATACAACATTATGTGATAAAGTTTGTCAGCGACTTGCAACAGGTGTCAGTGGGTTTCTCCGGGTAATCCGGTTTCCTCCACCAATAAAATTGAACGCCATGATATAACTGAAATATTGTTGAAAGTGGCATTCAACACCATAAACCTAAACCTGTTAATTTATTATCATTCATGGGGCACTAATATTCATGGATTCATTGGTTCACTAAAGGCACAAATAATTAAAATCAAACAGAATATAACATTTCCATTGATTTGTTACTTACAGTGAATGTTTGACACCACATATCACTGCATTTTATACAAACCACGAAAATAGGTGCCCACAAATTCTAAATATCACTGCATTTTATACAAACCACGAAAATAGGTGCCCACAAAATCTAGATGTATCTGACAAACTCGTATAATATTTATTTTTGCAAATACACATTTTTAGTGGTCAACTCAAAAACAGAAGTAAAAATAGAAGGGGTGACTTATGCTTTTAATACAAGCTATATTTAAATTCTTAAAAGAACAGAAGTTATCAAAAGACAGACCACAGGGTCACCTGACCCTGAATCATTCACCCCGTAAAAATAATCATCATACCTCAGTATTATATATTTTCTATATTAAATACATATTAAACAACTAATTTGTTACATAAAAGTTGAAATTGTGAATCTTGGTCGTCATTTCCAATGACTATTGCCTCTAGGGAAACAATCTTCAAACAGCTTCCAATCTTTCTGGTTTTAACATATTTAGGATATTTGTTTATTGATGATAAAATTGCAACTGATGACGTAACCTGGTTTCTCCACTTTCTCTGAGGATTTGATAAATTATTAGATCATGGCCGTGATTGTTTTAATTAAACTGGTAAGAATTGTTGTTCTAAAACAATCAGAGTTCGCGAAATGTGTCAGTCCTGTCAGACATGAGCAGCAAAATTAGGGCAGATTTTGCTAAGGACTGACACAAGATTGGTAGTTTGCAATAGAAAATTAATGAGGACTGACATTTTTTCACAAGGACCACCAAACCCATATGCAATTTAATGAACCCTGAAACAAGATTGTTGTTCATCTTTTATTCTTTCTTAAGTTAATACAGTAAAACTTGAAGCTTCATGACCTTTAGCGGTAGAAACTTGAAGCTTTGCATTTATTAATAATTACATTACTTCCGTTTTTCATTGAAATGTTACAATATGATTGGTTATGAAGTGGTCACATGATTATAAAAGAGATGTTTCACATCCCAATGAAACTCAAATCCGAACTTGCACGTGCCTCCATGACGACGTCAGATGTAAACAATCAATGGCGTAGTAATTTCCAACAGCAAATAATCTAACACAAATAAAATATATCAAATTTTGGTGTGATTTGAATATAATTATAAGAATTGAATGCATTCTTTTGAAGTTTCATTGGGGTATGAAAGCGTTGATCGAACTACATTTTCAACAAACTTGTCCGATTGCAACCTTTTATAAAATTTAGACCACCCGATTTTGAAACCCAGAGGCCTAGCCACCTGAACATTAGCCAAATGGACTGAATCGTCAATATAGACCACTTGAACATAGTCCAGAAGAACTTTTCACCAAAAAAGACTCATAAGGGATAATCCCCAATACAATCCACCTGAACATAAGCCAAAGGGAATTATCTCCTATGGAGACAACCTGAACATAAGCCATAATGCCTAGTCCCTAATGCAATCCACTTGAACTAATCCTCAATGCCCCCTCCCTACCTGAACATAAGCCATAATGCCTAGTCCTTAATGCAATCCACTTGAACTAATCCTCAATGCCCAGTCCTCGAAAGGAAAATTTGAATTTACTGGTGAGAATCAAATTCTTGAATTTACTTTTATATAGTTCTAAATAAAAACTGAAATATTTACTGGTCCGAAAAAAAAATTTCTGGTCTTGAGCCGGAGGACTGAATGCCCCCTTCCTATCTGAATATAAGTCATAAAGTACACAATCAAATCTTTTATACATGCTTTACCCCAACAATTTATAAAGTACAAGTTTGCTTTGGCAATCTCTATTATAAATCCAAGGATACAACACCCTGGTGTCAAGAAAAGGAATATTTCAAGTATATATTTTACCACAGGGAGCCATTCCAAATAATATAAATGCACATCGGGGACTGTAATTTTATTAATAGGCCTATAACTATGCTAGAATAACAGCAGAAAAGAAAGATTATAAAATATACATTAACCATAAGTATATTTTACTTTTATTAGATCAAAGAGATAATTGTTAGATCAGTATGAATATTCTGACATAAATATACAACACCAATAATACAAGATGAAGAATTTATTTTGGGGAGGATTGTAATGTGTTAAGATCGCTATTAATTACTGAAAATTGTAGAATAATGTTACCAAAATGACAGATATTTCTTTCTTGTACTCTAATCCTAATATTTATGGCTTATGTAATGGTATGTACAGTGGGAATTAGTGGTAGACCTATAGACGTTTATGTAAAATCAAGCTGGTTTATGTCAAATTTACAAAATTTTGTGTATAATGTACAGTGAGGTCTATGTAAAATAGAGATTGATCTATAGCTATACCACAAAATTTTGTTTCACACATTGCTATAGACCAGTGAACAAATATCTTACAATCAAAAATGAACACACCAACAAACAGCATCAGGCTCTTTAATATCAATAAGCACAGGCATTCTCATATAATTATGAAAAGAAGTTTAAACAATGATGGTCAACAATTCCACCAATATCAACAAAACGAACAATTACCTCTCACCTATAGAAAGTTTAAACAATGATGGTTAACAGTTCCACCAATATCAACAAAACAAACAATTACCTCTCACCTAAAGAAATCTTAAACAATGATGGTCAACAGTTCCATCAATATCAACAAAACGAACAATTACCTCTCACCTAAAGAAAGTTTAAACAATGATGGTTAACAGTTCCACCAATATCAACAAAACGAACAATTACCTCTCACCTAAAGAAAGTTTAAACAATGATGGTCAACAGTTCCACCAATATCAACAAAACGAACAATTACCTCTCACCTAAAGAAAGTTTAAACAATGATGGTCAACAGTTCCACCAATATCAACAAAACGAACAATTACCTCTCACCTAAAGAAAGTTTAAACAATGATGGCCAACAATTCCACCAATATCAACAGAACGAACAATTACCTCTCACCTAAAGAAAGTTTAAACAATGATGGTCAACAGTTCCACCAATATCAACAAAACGAACAATTACCTCTCACCTATAGAAAGTTTAAACAATGATGGTCAACAGTTCCACCAATATCAACAAAACGAACAATTACCTCTCACCTAAAGAAAGTTTAAACAATGATGGTCAACAGTTCCACCAATATCAACAAAACGAACAATTACCTCTCACCTAAAGAAAGTTTAAATAATGATGGTCAAGAGTTCCACTAATATAAACAAAACGAACAATCACCTCTCACCCCAACTCACTGAACATAAAAAAAAACCACACAACATATGATGTTGGAAATCTAAGTCCTAGCTTGAGACAGGCACAAAATGCATTTATTTTTATTTTTGCAACAACCATTATCCCCCCTCCTCTAATTAACATCTCTACAACTCTTTTTTTCCCTTCTTTAAAAAAAAAATATGCTTAATAGCTTCAATGCACATTATGACATCCAGATATACAGGTGAATCAGTGTCATATCATACATTCGTAATCAAGAGGTAGTTTTAGACATAAGAGAATAAAAAACAATGTTGTGACGCAAACAAAAAGATTTTATCGTTGCCAACAAGTCGTACTTTTACAAAATTTACTCGTTTGTTGCTTCAGCAATTAAGTATATTGCATCAAACAATCTTACCGCTTGCAAGAGGTCGCAGAGGTCAAATCCCAAAATAAGTTTCTCTTATACACTTCATAATCTTCAGTGCCTGTTTGTTTGGTTAGATTCTTGACCGATGGAAAACAATAAACAATTTTAAGAAGTTGTACAACATAAAAACAGAAATGGTGCTGGATTTTGAAAGAAAAATATATTTATAAGCCAATAATTGAACAGCTGGGAAAACAGTATAAAAATCATATTACCTCTCACCTCATAAAAATCTCCTATAAAAAATTATATTTTAACATTTTACATTTTCTTTTTTATTTGAAACTATAATGATAAAAACAACAGTAAACACAAACTAAATTTTTTGAGGAATATACTATACCACTTTTACATGAAAAATTATCTTTTGACTTCAGAATTCTGTGTTGTGCTAGATTCAAAATTATTTATCTTTGAAGCAATTCGGAGAAAGAATATAATTTCAGTTGATTTTTTATGATACACGATAACAATAATTAAAAAAATGTAAAATAATACACTGGACTGTAAGTCTATGAGGGATAGTTGTGACATTTTATATACACTGATAATCGGTCAAGCTGGTCTTTAAAATACAAAAAACCTCTTTACTTAAATATATTTATTTTTCATATTTATTCCAAAAAAAAAAAAAAAAAAAAAAAAAAAAAAAATAAATAAAAGAAAGAAGTTCCAATTTACACAAACGTTACAACTTTTTCATGTCACTAATCATTTCATATAAATTAAATTAACAACGAGTTTCACTGAATCACTTGACATATTAAGTCTATAATGGCAGTCCACAATAAACCCAAGGGATCACATGGGGCTCCTCAATGTCGCCAACAGAGATCTTTTTTGAAGTCAACATAAATTGATAAAGACAACTGATCTTTATTCTAAAACTTATTTATATGTAAAATTTATAAGAGATATTTTACTTTCATAGCAGTCTGAACTTTGAAGTGTTCATTATTCATGTATTTTTCTTTTCCTATAAAAACAACACGAAGACCACGATACATATATAGGACGTACCTTTCCCTAGAATTCTTCAAAACTATATACTACATTGTATATCCAGTGAAACCTGTCTAAACCAAACCCTGAATACACTGGTATCATGTACATGTATAAGCCGAACTTTACATAAAGTCCCAATGTAGGAAATCTTTGTTAATTTGACAATATGAGTAACACGGTGGGTGTCTTATATGAAACAGGAACTGGTTACCTTCACCCCTGTTTTTTATGGGTCTGTGTTGCTCATCTTTTTAGTTTTCTGTGTTGTGTTGTTAGTTTTTGTTTTATTTGTCTTCGTACTGTATCTTGAATGCCCATGTTGCCAGTGTCCCTAGATTGTCCTTTGTTTTATTTGTCTTCATACTGTATCTTGAATGCCCATGTTGCCAGTGTCCCTAGATTGTCCTTTGTTTTATTTGTCTTCGTACTGTATCTTGAATGCCCATGTTGCCAGTGTCCCTAAATTGTCCTTTGTTATATTTGTCTTCATACTGTATCTTGAATGCCCATGTTGCCAGTGTCCCTAGATTGTCCTTTGTTTTATTTGTCTTCGTACTGTATCTTGAATGCCCATGTTGCCAGTGTCCCTAGATTGTCCTTGGTTTTATTTGTCTTTGTACTGTATCTTGAATGCCCATGTTGCCAGTGTCCCTAGATTGTCCTTTGTTTTATTTGTCTTCGTACTGTATCTTGAATGCCCATGTTGTCAGTGTCCCTAGATTGTCCTTGGTTTTATTTGTCTTCATACTGTATCTTGAATGCCCATGTTGCCAGTGTCCCTAGATTGTCCTTTGTTTTATTTGTCTTCGTACTGTATCTTGAATGCCCATGTTGCCAGTGTCCCTAGATTGTCCTTTGTTTTATTTGTCTTCGTACTGTATCTTGAATGCCCATGTTGCCAGTGTCCCTAGATTGTCCTTTGTTTTATTTGTCTTCGTACTGTATCTTGAATGCCCATGTTGCCAGTGTCCCTAGATTGTCCTTTGTTATATTTGTCTTCATACTGTATCTTGAATGCCCATGTTGCCAGTGTCCCTAGATTGTCCTTTGTTTTATTTGTCTTCGTACTGTATCTTGAATGCCCATGTTGCCAGTGTCCCTAGATTGTCCTTTGTTTTATTTGTCTTCGTACTGTATCTTGAATGCCCATGTTGCTAGTGTCCCTAGATTGTCCATTCTTGATTGGCCTTTCAGTTTTCTTTGATGTTTGTTTAACCTGTATAAACCGAACACATGTCTATTCCGAATATTAAAGTTGGTTGTTAATGAGGATCGGTTTCACTGTACATATAAACTACTGTTCTAATATTTTGGTAAAAAATCTAAGTGCCTTCATGTTAAAGTGGGGAATATAAAACCACCAAGTATTTAATGTCCATTAAAATCTTAAAACAACAAATCTTTCCACATTTATTTAAATGATACTTCAAATTGGATTTTGAAATTTAAAAATATTCACATGATGTAAAAATATTTTCTGTTATACTATACTATACATATTAATAAATCAAACACAATTTCATAATGATCAATTATGTGTTGATTTAAGCTTGCAGTCAGTAATTTTTTCTTAGCTCATTTAAATTTCATAGTTGATTTTTTTGCTTTCTTCTCTATTTTGTGCTATATATACAATAACTAGACCAGTCTGTTGTTGTGTAAGAAAGATATTGATTAAATAGAAATTTACGACAACGACCTCTCTAGGACACATCGCTAGAACAATCAAATTTTCATCAAATAATTTATCGGTTACAATTCGAGAAGCTCTTCATTTCCCCCCTTTGTTTTTTTTTACACAACAGATAGATTTTTTTAACATTATTATCATAAATGCTGATTTTCACGGAAAAGGAGATTTTTTTAAACATTATTATTATAAACCCTACTTTTTGTTCAGGGAAGAAATAATTAATTCTGCGTGACACAGCTGTCTATTAGAATTGATGAATGTTAACCACCGTTCTGTCTGCTAAAATACATGTCCACCAATATAAGATAAAATTGGGAGTCAAGAGTACAAAAAGTGTAGTACAATGTAGCTGTTTTTTATTAACGATTTCTTTTAACGACACTTTTCAGCATTACATATTAACCATTCTTTAATAACGATAGCAATCTGCTGGACAGAAGTCTTACAATAAAAACCGAACAGTTTCGACTGAATTATACATCATTATATATAAAACGATTAACTCTTGCAGAAAGTCACAATATTTTAAACGTACAAATCAAATATTCTTAATAATTAAATGCAAAGCAAAGATACATTGTAATACAATTTCATTTAAAACAGCCATTTCATGAGGATTGATTGATTGGTGTTTAACACCAATTTCATGAGGAATATTTAGAGGTAGACACTATACTTCAAAAGCAGGATAAAAAACACCGATATGAAATGAATCATTGTTTAATTTTCATTGATCACAACCACGGGACAACACGGTTAGATGGTATAGAACATTGGAGTTCTATGGTCATCATCACGAACTTGTTGACCGCTTCTGCAATCATTGACAAGACTTTTACAGGACTTGATTGTTGGCAACACTGGGTCTTTTATAAGAAACAGGAATCCTTCGCAAAGCTAAGCATTATACATGTACATAAATTAAATAATTTCAGAAATATTAGCAAAACGTCTTGTACTGCCTCAAATTTTAAAGATGGCTTTGAGGAATAAAATATATGTATAGCTGAATTTCTTGACTTTGGGAAAACCTTTCATACAGAAAATTTAAACTTAAATATGTTGTTTATTTATCTGTTTAACGTTGTCTTTAAGCTGTAAAAAACCTATTTACATGTAATGTAAATACAGAATAATTGGTATATTTACCCTAACAACAGCAAGTTACTAATGAACTAACTGTGTACAAACTTTTTAACTGTAAACTGCGATAGACCAGTACATAACTTGAAAAAATTAATAATGTAACAATTAATGTTTCATATTTATAATAATTCATAAGGAGATTTACTACATATAATATGAGAGAGTGAGTGGATGAGTGATCAAGTGAGTGGATGAGTGATCGAGTGAGTGATCAATTGTTGTTTAAAACCAAGTGGGCAATTTTTCAGATATATCATGGTAAGAACAAGTTACATTTCAATGAAATGATAATGATGTCTACTTTGTAATAGACCAACACACTTAGTTGGATTTTAATAGTGCTAACTAAGTCAAACAACAGTCTGCGGGTAGCCATGTCGCTCCACTCTAACACGCTATCCTTATACCGAGCAAAACGCAGTCAATACTCTTACTCCTTAATGTTCCATGCTTAGCGGAGAATCAGTAAATACCAATTTTAAAGTCTTTGGTTTGACCAGACTTGTGGCTTGAACCCAGAATCTACTGTAATCGAGGCGAGCCCGCTAATCATTAGACCACAAAGGTGGTTTTCATGAAATACAAAACTGATTTAGTATAGGTAAAAGAACTACATGTACCTAAACTTTTATACCAAATATAACTTGGCATTTGATAAATGGAAGCCAGTGTTCATACAACAATGTACTGGGGTCTTGATGCTATTTATAGTAAACTGTGTTGTCACATGAATGGAAATGTTTCTACATCGATGTACAGGGGCCCTGCCTGATACTATTGATCTCCAGCAATGTTGTCTGGTGAATGTAAGTGTTCCTCCACCAATTGCAATGTACTGGGTCCCTTGATATTAATGAAGTGTTCATACTCCGATGTACTAGGGTCCTGATACTATTTATCTCCAGCTATGTTGTCTGGCGAATAGAGGTGTTCCTACACCAATTACAATGTACTGGGTCCTTGAAATCAATGGAAGTTTTCCTACACTGATGTACTAGGGTCCTGATACTACTTATCTCCAGCGATGTTGTCTGGTGCTGAAAGTGCACCTGGATTGAAGTACTGTGGGCCTTAATACTATTTACCTTCAGCTCTCATTTCATCTGATCCTTTAATACTGAGCTTGCATTGGTATGTAAAAGTTAATTTCCCCAGTAATTAGGTAGTTTTCAATAACTGCTTTTTATGTAACAGGTTTCTTTTGAAGATGATATATACAATATCATCTGTGGTTCAGCTGTCATTTCTTAGTTGTTTCTTTTGTATGCAATATAGTCAACTGCTTCAACGATCGGTAGTAAAAGAAGAAAAAACGTGAAATATTCATGTTTTCCATCTGTCAAAAACTAAAACAATTACCCTTCACGGAAACCTACCAAGATGCTAGGTTAGCAACTATAAGATTTTATTTTAACCCGATCCCATCTACAATGTTTTGTTTACAAACAATATGTTCTGGTATATACATGCAGTATGCTTTCACATCTTTAATTAACTCTTAGGGAAGTATATTAGAAGTGCAAATGTTACTTCCTGAATCAAAATCTGTGAAATCAATTATAAATCCATGATTGATACATAACATACATGTACATCATTTTGTAATGATATTCAAACAGAAATTAAGACATTTTACAGCTTTGAACAAAATACGTGCGGAATTTACATGTTCAACAAGCAATATTAAAATACTATTTTTAGCTCAATATAAAATATATTATCTACGATTATTTGTACAGAATATATGTTAGTTAATTTTTTTTCTTCTCGATTCTGTGGACAAATTTGATTCTAAGACGGTTGAAAATGGGGCAGTGATTGCTACTTAACGCCAAGCAGTCCTTTAATGAAAATTTGAATTTACTGGTCCGAATCAAATTCTTGAATTTATTTTTATATAGTTCTAAATGAAAACTGAAACATTTACTGGGCCGAACAAAGTTTTACTGGTCTTTGGAACGAGGACCGTTGCTCATCGTGAAGACTGGCCAAGTGAGCAATTTTTCAGCTACTCGTATCATGGTGAGAAAAAGTTGCATTTCGATGAGATGATGATGCTTGCTTTTTTTTAATAGTGCTAGCTCACTGAAACAAGTCCAAGGGGTCACCCTTACTCAAACACCTTATCCTGTTTCCAAGCCAACCAGTCTGAAAAATGGAAACCAGTTGTTTACAAACAACTGACAATATTTTCATACTGAAGAACCTAACACATTAAAAGTCAATTTCTGTCAATTCCTCCGTTGTTTACATTAATTCAATAAATCATTTTGCACTCAAATTTCCTCCATCATAAAAAAAAGAAGCTGAACGCAGCATTAAGAAAGTAAATCGTATTTATAATACCAAACAGGTTACCAGACACCGTAATTTTGAGTAATTTTGGCAGGAATAGTAAATCCTATATAATTATCTAAACTGTAGTCAATTCTCAGGTTAGATGTCCAGTTGATATTTTCACGCAACATCTCATCTCATCTGTCTTCATTTTTAATATAATATCCATCAGTTTTTATCAATTGAACAGATACAATAAAATCCTTCTTTCCAGAATGAAAGATATGTAATCTTAGCACTTAATTTTTTTTATTGAATGTTTTCCCTGTTAAAGAATAGAAGCTACTTAGCTTCTACAATATCAAGAAAATCTCAGTTGTTTTAAGCTTGAAGCTTAATAATGCTCCCTTTGATTTAACAAGTAGGTTCTAAGATAGTTTACTAATACAGGGATGATTCTAGTAAAAAAAAAAAAAATAACTAAAAATCATTGAAAAATAGCTGAAACCATCTACACCCCCTTTCAAAATGTCATTTTTGACTCTTTCTGACCATATCCTGCAACTTTTGGACTTTTTTGTTCACACAAAAATAGCTGATATCAGTTAAATAAATCATCCCTGCTAATAAATCCAAGTGCTCAGCCAATGAATTGAACATCTCAACATATCTGTGAGTTATTATAGATCAGAATAATAGTAGCTACTGGTACATGTATATGTACATTTTTTACATACAGCAAGAATCTATGATTGATCAAGCACAAGTACCCCAATAGTTCTTAAGCTAGTGAACATTAAGAGCAATCTTCAGCTATATCATGGAGAGGGTCAGGATTACGGTGTTTAATGCCACTTTCTACAATATTTCAGTTATATCGTGGAGGTAAGTTTTTATTGGTGGAGGAAACCAGAGTATCCTGAGAAAACCACCAAGTCACTGACAAACTTGATCACATAATGCTGTATAGAGTACACCTCGCCTGAGAGGGATTCAAACTCACAACTTTAGTGGTGATAGGCACTGATTGCATAGGTAGTTGTAAATCCAACTATCATATGATCATGACCATGACGAAACCCTATCATGGAGAGTACAAATATATTATGAACCACATTTTTTTTTATATAATAATGCAAAACTAAGATGTGAAACAGGATGTTACTGTTGTACATGCTCACACAAGAAGTGGTACATAACACTAACTGCATGGTGTATATTATGACTCTAAATCTGGCCCATCCTTGTTTTGTCTTCTTAAATGCTGCCTTTAACATATTGAAAGAACTTAGAAGGTCCAAGGACAAGTATTTGCTGAGAAACTAAGCAAAAAGAAAAAGAAAAAAAGTTTGTATGTGAGACTATATAATCCAGTTTCGAATACCGTAGTTTAAAATTTCAACTTAAAAATCATATGAAGTTGTAATGTTTAACGATATCCATCTATACCTGAAAGTGAGCACAATTACAAATCGGCCATTTTTGACATTTGAGGCAAAACAAACATATGCTACAATCATAATACCTTGAAGTCCAGCAGAGACTATAACACTCACCAGGTAATAAATTATCTGTTTATTATCAAATGTCACAATCAGTTGTTAACAGCTTGAGTTCAACAGCTTTTGTATCTTAAATAGGAATTTCTTTCTTTTTTTCTTGGCATTTTCTCATTGGGGTTGTATGTTCTACAATTTTCTGTAGTGGTGGCCATCATTTTAGAGGATCATCTAAAGTACATTTCACCCAAATTTGCTTTCATAGCGATCAATGGATATTCAAAACATTTTCCTTATAGTCCTATGTCCAACTAATATATGTCCTATGGGAATGGCCATATTGTATTCCAATCCACACACTCCTATGTCCAACTATGTCCTAGGGTGCCGGTGGTGGCCATATTGGATTCCAATCCATAAAAACATCATAAAATTATAAGGGAATGTTCAATATAATACCAATTCAGATACTTAAGTATTATTCTGAGAAAATCACAGAACTGATAGCCACAGATTGCATAGATACATGTAGATGTAAATCATACTACCACACAATCTCAGCCATCATCTGTATTCACTCCTTTTTTGTACTACATGTAATAGCATCTCAAACAAGAAGTTTCATACAATGCAACAGTAATGCTCCCATCAGTTCCAAATAAATTGATTATATTCAGTTATAAAAGAGTAGAAGTTTTAAGAGCTAATATTGGTGGAGTTGTTGACAATCACTGTCAAAGTGTTTAAACTTTCTTTTCGTAATGGAATTTGATGAAAACAGTTTACAGTGTATAATAGTTATACAGTTAAACCTGTCTAATCCGAACCTTCTTGGGATCAACTGTTGTGTTCAGAATAGACAGGTGTCGGTTTGCACAAGTTAAATTAACAAAGAATGTCTGCATTAAGACTTCATTTAAAGTTCGGTTTATGCAGGATTTCGGTTTAGACAGGTTTCACTGTATCACCTAAAAATAAGTCTGTGCTCAACTTGACAATAAAAGTAAGGTCATCACTACAAGATAGAAACCCCATCACCATCACCATTGGTAAAAAAAAGTACTTATTCATCTGTCTCAGGTGTGAAAAAATGTACAAGATAGGAACCCCAATACCAGAAAATGGTTATGGCTATGCTGTTTAACACCACTTTCAACAATATTTCACATATATTGTGGCAGTCAGTTTTATTGGTGGAGGAATGAGAAAACCACCGAACTGTCGCAGGTCAACATAATGTT
Source organism: Bathymodiolus brooksi (assembly GCA_963680875.1). Taxonomy (NCBI): domain Eukaryota; kingdom Metazoa; phylum Mollusca; class Bivalvia; order Mytilida; family Modiolidae; genus Bathymodiolus; species Bathymodiolus brooksi. Next base: position 66,525,460 of record OY804575.1, read on the forward strand.
GTATGGGTACACCTTGCCTGAGTGGGGTTCGAACTCACAACATTAGTGGTGATAGGCACTGATTGCATACATAGTTATAAATCCAACTACCATACGATCATGACCATGACGGCCCCCAAACACCAGTAAAAAATAAATGTACAGATTCACCTGTCTCAGGTGTGAGAAGATGCCTTGAATTGGTCTATATTGATTACATTGATCTAAGAGACCAATATCAGATCCATTATCAATTATTGCTACGTCTTATCTCATCTCTATTTAATTCCAGATGGAATCCTTAATAGAAGTAGTATAGATTATAAGGCAATATATCAATGAAATCAAATGCAAGATTGGCTGTAGGTATATATAGAACCAATCATCACTCTGTCCAATGGATAATATCAAACGGTCATTATTACAGTCAAACCTGCCCATGCAGTCACCTCCGTTTAGAAGTCACCTGTATTTATAGGTCACCTTTTCTTGTCCTTTCATAGAAAATTTCATATGAATTGAACCTCTTTTAAGAGGTCACCTGTCTGATAATGCCACTTTGTCTTTGTCTCAAATGTGACCTCTTAATACAGGTTCAATTGTATATTTTAAAAGGTCACCTTTTCTTGTCCTGTCATAGAAAATTTCATATGAATTGAACCTCTCTTAAGAGGTCACCTGTCTTATAAGGCCACTTTTTTTTTGTCCCAGGTTTGACGGTATATCAGTTTGGGCTTGTACCTGGGTACTTACAGGTTTCACTACCCCTGAAGCAACGCTTTACTCAATTGAGAGGGGCCGTGATCGTATGGTAGTTGGATTTATATCACCACTAATGTTGTGAGTTTGAATCCCATTCAGGCGGGGTGAACTCAATACAACATTATGTGATAAAGTTTGTCAGTAAATTTCAGCAGGTCAGTGATGTCTTCACCAATAAAACTGACTGCCATGATATAACTGAAATATTGTTGAAAGTGACATTAAATATCCTAACCCTAACCCTCTGTCCTTGCATTAAAATAAATTAGCATCAGTCTATCAAATATCTAATACCTTACAGAATTTCAGAAAAACTAATGTTTGTCTTTCAATTGGCCTTTTTGTACTGTACATTCCCGATTTGATCCTAAGATTATATGACTAAAACCTTTTTTTATATGAGGTTATTTCTCTTATGACAGACAAAATGGCATCTAGTTTAGCAAGAGCAATGAAAAGGACAACGAAATAGAAAATAATTTGAAGATATTTGAACCTTGTAAAAAAATCAGAGGTTAATTTTACTACAAATACTAGAAAAGTAGTTACCAGATTAACATTTTGGACACATTAATGGAAAAAATATGTTATTTTCATTGAACTTTGTCTTAAAGGGAGATAACTCCTGTAAAACTGATAGTCGAAAATGTGCAATTGGTCTATTCAAAACAAACAGCATTCATTCAGAAACACATATTTTATTTTCTCTGTCAATTCTTACCTTAATATGTAAATTGTTATTTTATTGTAACACTCTGTATTAAAAGTAATGATAGGTAAAAAAGAAAGTAAATCAATAATTAATTAAAGATAGCATATCAATTGTCTTAAATAGGAAGATATGTCAATGAAATGTACACTTATAGATTAATTACTTCAAATTTGACTTGTGTACACATTTTGGGGTCTTAAGATTATTTATTAAGTCAATTGGAAATGAGTTCTTGGATTTGTAACAAAAAAAATCGAAATCATATCAAATTTAAAGGGAAATAACTTACCACAAATGGGATAAGCAATATTATTTGGCATTCCTGTGGAAAGTCTTTAGTGGAATGTTGATTGGTCAAAAGCCGTCATTTTAACAATCAATGGATGGGGGGAAAATACAATTTTGATTGGTTTACACTTAGATTATGTATATGTTGGTGATTTATTGTGTTTAATGCCACTTTCAGTAATATTTCAGCTATATCATGGCAACCAGTTTTAGTAGTGGAAGAAGCCGGAGTACCCGGAGAGAGCCATTGACTATGGGCAAGCAACTGGTAAACTTTATCACTTGCGGCTGCGAGTCGAGTGCACCCTTTTTTGTAATTTCCAAAGCCGGGTGCGAACCCACGCCATATTGGTGATAGGTTTGTATGAGTTGTTAGGTAATCCAACTACCTAACTCATTGAGCCACCCAGGCCCTCTAGATTATTTATAAGCCAACTGGAAATGAGTTCTTGGAATTTAACCAAGAAAATCGAAATCATATTCAATTAAAGGAAAATAACTTTCCACATATGGGATAAGCAATCTGAAATGTTACACAATATACACTCTATGCCAATGTACAAGTGACGCCAGTCAATGTTAGCACATCATATTTCCTAAAATGTGCCCCGACAAGTTTATAATTAGGTCCCAACGATCTTTTTTCAATACCGCTTGCAATTCTACATAGCATTAAATCGAAAAATTTATCGTGTTTGAGAATATGCCAAATTGTATCATTACTTGGAAATAATTAAACACCATAAACCAACCTATGTCTCAAAAAAAATTAATTTCTTCTAAATACTTGTAGAAATGTTAAAAAAAAAATGTGGGGTTTGTCCCCATGAGTATATCTCTCTATATGTAGTTATTCGGTCACCTATATATTTTCATACAACTATCAAAATAGCTTCCTGAAAATATTGACATTAGTCAAATTACTAATTAAAAAGATTCCTAGGTAACCGATATATACCCCGGTAGTCGAGATACAATATATTAAGAATATACTTCCTTATTAGGAGTCAAATTTAACATATGCAGACAATTGGTCCAATTATGTTTGAACAATTTACAAATAATGCCTACTAAATTTTATTTATTGAAAATATTTATCATATCCTTGTATATACCTTTGATACAATACACCAATAGTATTGACAAGGAAGTTATTTATACAGTACAGAGAAACCTGTCTAAACCAAAACATGCTAGGGACCATCTTCTGTCTTCAATGTGCAATACAAAGCGAGTGTGAAACAGTCCCTAATTTGTAGTACACCCCTGAGTTTTATTTGGACTCATGTTGCTCGATCTTTAGTTTTCTGTGTAATGTTTTGTAGATTAGGTTTGTCCTTTTTCTTTTTGGCCATTGTATTGTCTGTCATTCTTTGATTTACGGCTTCTGATTGCCCCTTTGGTATTTTCAAACTGTTCTTGTAGTTCAGCATGGCTAAACTTCTATACCTTGCAGTGATTGCATAGTTTGTTTGCACTTACACTTCGTTTACAACATATAAATATAAACCATCGAAAGTTGGACCTCATTAGTTTTGGAATTGATATCGTTTACCTTCATTGAGAAAGTATGTTGAAGAATTAAGTGAAACCCACATGTTTAAAAAACACATGTTAACTGTTTGAAGGTAATAGAGTGTAAACTTATTAAGATAACAAAAAGATCTTCAGTAGCTGCATCTAATCATATTGGAAAAAATACTTTATAATCCTGAAAGTCAGACTGATAATAAAATTAATTATATAACTAATCCAAGGCCATAATTATTATAGTAAACTATCAATAAGGCACTAAACTGAATCACAGACACAGTTCGTGCAGTCCAAGGTTAATTCCGGTTTCTAAGAGTACTTGTGGAAGAATGGGTTTGTAGATATGAATGCCCCCACTTCCATCTTAAGTAATAAGGAGCATAACTCCAGCATGGAAAAAGTAGCAAAGTCTAAAATTGAACTTGGACTTCTTCCTTTTATGATCTCCAATCTTGTGCATACATTTCAAATGATTTGCTTAAATGGAACTTAATTTATTGAGTGGAAATCAAATGTGGGATATACGTAAAGACATGGGTAAAACATAATGCCCTTGATGCCTAACGGTGGGACAATAAAAAAGACAGGGGGCCAGGCAATTGGCTAATTTCTCCTTGAAACAACATACATGTAAAACCAATAGTCATATGACACAACATCTGTTAGAAACTTCGTATAATCATAGTTCACAAATTCTTGTGTTTCTTAAATTCTAGGACACTACTGGTGATGTGATCCAATATTTAGACCACATTGCTACCTAAATAAGTAAATTAAGATCTTATTGAAAAAAGAAAAAAAACGAAACACAAAGAAACATTCTCTGGCCTACATATGTACCAATTGATCAAGCAACTCTATTTGTATCTATTTTTGACCTCCTACAATAAATATTATTAACAAAGTAAAAAGGCATTGAAAAAAATAATTGTATCTTTAATGTGTTTGTCAAGCTGCTACCAAAAACCAGCAAATAGCAGCTGTTTCAACAAGATGGGAGGATAACTAAAAATGACAGATCATTCTTACGTTATCAAGATAAATGAATTTATTTGTATCAATTAAAAAAAATAAGAAGTGGACATTTTTTTTTGCTTCACTGGCTTCAGTAACATTCGAAACCATGGTTACGTACATACAATGAATCTTGCCAAAATAAAAACCCTGTCAAAAAAGATAAATCTATGTCAACTAAATGTTTTTTTTGACACAAAAAATTCACATTTATAAAATGCAGGAGGAATTCCGTGTACAAACTTTTTGATGAACTATTCCTTAGTCAAAAAAGGGCAATAACTCCTTCAAAACTGGTCTTATCAAACTGTCATAAGATATGCAAATCTTTATAGTAATAAGCAATCACAAAAGAATTGAAGAATTTCTTAAATTTCAAATGTAGGAGCAGTTGTACATAGAAATTTTTTGATAGAATAGTCTAAGCACAAAAAGGTCAATTGCTCTTTCAATAATAGTATGACCAAACTGCTGTAATAGCAATAAACAAGCTTGCAAACTTTTGTGAAAGACAGACAATATAAGTGGGCTGAGCCTGTGTCGCTCACCTTTCATTCTGCTTTGAGGAAACTTAATACACCACCTTCCATACATGTAGATACTTCCTACCAAGTTTCGGTTCATTTGGCTAGGCAGTTTTAGAGGAGAAGATTCTTTAGATATCGACCAATCAGAAACAAGAATTGCCTGTGGTGGCCATGTTTGTTAACAGATCGGGATGAAATGAGCAATCTTTATAGAGGACCTTCCATAGATGCTTCCTACCAAGTTTCGGTTCATTTGGCCAAGCGGTTTCGGAGGAGAAGATTTTAAAAAATCGGCCAATCAGAAACAAAAATTACCTGTGGCGGCCATGTTTGTTAACAGATTGGGACAAAATGAGCAAATTTTAGAGAGGACCTTCCATAGATGCTTCCTACCAAGTTTCAGTTCATTTGGCTGAGAGGTTTCAGAGGAGAAGATTAAAATGCGAAAAGTTAATGGACGACGGATGCCAAAAGCTCACATTGCCTTTGGCAAGGTGAGCTAACAATGAGACATGACCAACACCAAATCTGCTGTTTAATCTAATCACATTTTCTAATAGATTTATAAGTAAGACCATCTAATTTTATATTTAATGAATTAATTAAAACAATTGTCTCCTTGTAAAAATTGCACTTTATATATCATATTTTGCATTTTTCAAAATTTACCGGAAATTACAAATTGCATCTTTTTTATTCAATAATTTACTATTAATTGAATTTTTTCAGGTTATCATAAAATATTGAGAGGTTAGACTAATTTCCTCAGAAAATTCCCATGGCAGATTGTTTGTGTAAATCTACTAGGGTTGATAGTATATAAAATGGTCTAAAAGTATCGTATGATTGACATCTTTACTTATTACATATAGATTTTCCTCTGGAAGGAAGGTCAAATTGAATTTTCAAAAACTTCCAGTAATATCAGTAGATCTGCTATCAATCAGTCAACTTGTTTGAACAGGACAGTGAATGAGACACAATGTCAACTCTACCTACTTTGTTGGTTATTTTTGTTTCTTATTTGCTATTATGTTAAAAGCTGTTGTTTTTTGAATGGGTCTTTTGACAACAAATTTTTTGTTCCAAATTTATACAGAAAATTATAGAGACAAAAAATATCTATGCATGGCCTAAACATGCCTTCTAGAAAATTGTCTACATCTTAAAGTTCAAATACAAGTTAAAGAATTGAAGATATATCTGGCAGAACTCAAACACAGAAAATTCTACATGCACAAGCATGCATAGCAAGATAAGGGTTTGATTCTGTATGAGATACATTCTTATTTTACTTGAATACTGTAACTATGATTTTGGTATATGAAGGGCTAGACCATGTGCAGCATGATAAGACAACAGCAAGAAGACATGGGGCTTCTTCCTGCATCAGATTTACTGAAATCAAACTTAACTCGAAAATCAAAACTGATAGACGAAATGAGCTGGGATACTATCTGAAGCCCTTGTCACAATCAATTTAAAGAAAAAAATAATTTAAACATGTCAAAATTACATGAAAAATATAAATTATTTATTTTCAAGTTGGTGTAACACCGTCACCAATCAATCAATCAATCATGTTTATCTTCAAAATATACAAAATTTTGTGTTTGTTATAGCCTCTTTTCAAAAATACAATTGGCAATTTTCTTTATTGATTAATGTAACCAACTCATTTAATGAGCCTTTTGTGAAAAACTGCATTAAAATTGGATGAAAAATAAAACTATTAAATTTTTTGGAAATTGGCACTTTTTGACTCATTTCATTCCAAAGGAAACCTGTCAACATACTACCAGAGACTTTCTAATCACAATCACAATCACTTCAAAGAAAAATACCACAATAAATTAGGACGAAAAAATAAATATTCTCTATACCTTCAAAATATGCAAAATTCTGAATTTTTGCCACTTTTACATTCCTATTTAAAATATTTGTTTCAACTCATTTATTGCAAGTTAAGTTCATCTCATTGACATGCCTCATGCCAATTGTATACACAATGTGATGCAAAAAAAGCCTCATGCCAGTTGCAAACCACTATGGGATGTAAAAAATGCCTCATGCCAATTGCATACACCCGTGTGATATAAAAACACCATATGTCAATTGCATACACACATGTGATGTAAAAAAAACACCTTATGTTAATTGCATATATATATACACCCGTGTGATGTAAAAAACACCTTATGTTAATTGCATACACCTGTGTGATGTAAAAAATGCCTTATGTTAATTGCATACACCTGTGTGATGTAAAAAACACCTTATGTTAATTGCATATATATATACACCCGTGTGATGTAAAAAACACCTTATGTTAATTGCATACACCTGTGTGATGTAAAAAATGCCTTATGTTAATTGCATACAGCCACGTGATGTAAAAAACACCTCACGTCAATTGCATATACCCATGCGAGTTAAAAAACACCTTAGGTCAATTGCATACACCCATGTGATGAAAAAACCTCACCTTAGGTCAATTACATACACCCATGTGATGCAAAAAATGCCTTATGTCATTGTATACACCCCTGTGATTCAAAAATGCCTTAAATCAATTTCATACACCCATGTGATGTAAAATTTATCTCATGCCAATTTCAATACACCAGTGTAAAGTAAAAGACTAATCATGTCAATTATGTTCACATTTGTGCTGTGATAGCACCTCATGTAGACGTTTCAAATTTCTAATTCAAAAAACAAAATTGTACACGCCCATGTGATTTAATAAGTAAAACAATTTAAATTTCTTTTTTTAAAAGTGAAAACTATACCTTTCAATTGATGTTGCATTAATTAATAAAAAAAAAGATCATACAACTGCTGTTCTTAATCTTTCTAATGCAAAATTTGCACGTCATCATCTCTATACATTTCAACAGTTACCGTATATACTATAATGCATTAGACTTATTATACCACTGATATATAACCTACATGTAATTAATAACGGTAGATTCAGCATTAAAACTGTATACACTACCTTCAATCAAAGGGATAACCATGATATAGCTGATTTAATACTGTTAAAGTTGTTGTTCAACACCAATCAATCAAGCAATCAATGAAAGGGAGTGGGAAAATAAACCAGTACTTGTACAACAACGTGATAAAATGTAATCAGATATCCTGCTTAACCATGTGCACTATCATAAGATAAGAACAAATTTATTCAAGACCCTAAACCTTAAAATATTAACAGCTATCATTGAGCATCAATCATAGAATGATGGCACAATTATACCCCTTCTGTCCTCCAGGGTATAATCACACTAATTACCTCTCTTATAAGGCCATCCTTCTGCAATGAAAATGTGGCTTCTCTTTAGGGGGACAATTCAGTAATATTTTACTATCTTAGTGCAATGGGAATCCACACTTATGAGAGGGGTGGCCTTTGGTGGGAGTGGCCATACGACGATGAAGGGGGTGTGGGCTTCTGTACCACATGCAAAGGTGTCTTTCAGGGGGTAGACTAACAGTTTCAAATTGCACAGATTGCCTTGATAAAAAATTGGTCACTTTGATTCAGAAATGATAGATGGACGCTTTTGCACTTGTTTAACGCAAATTATTTTTCATTTTCATTTACTTAATACAAATCACTTTCAAAGCACTAACATTTTGAAATCTAGTAGATGAGTTATTTTAATTTGTAACAATTAATCTGCAGTACATCACTCTGAAGAAAAAAATATATATAATATAATTTCTACTATACTGATAAGAATGTTGTATATACCTAGATAGAAGTCAGACAGCATACTTTGATTCAAATGATGTAAGAATTATGTTCAATTTTTAATTCATCTCACATTTTCCTGGGCAATAAAGTAAACTTGATTAATTAGTAGGTTGAATATCAAAAAGATAATTTTGCCAACAGATAATTTTATGTTTTGACAGAATATTGGGCAAGTTTTACAAATTTTCATCTCATAACATTATCTGCCTATAAGATATTTACTTCCTTGATTCCATGCCAATATGTGCACAACTATTACTGATGCATCTCAACAATTCACTATCTGACAGTGTTTGGCAAATATCTAGGACAAGGACGGTATGAGAGACGAATCATCACACGTACTCAAGATTATTAGTCCAGACTAGTAAAACGCTAGTTGTTTTAAATCATCACACGTACTCAAGATTATTGGTCCAGACTAGTAAAACGCTAGTTGTTTTAAATCATCACACATACTCAAGATTATTGGTCCAGACTAGTAAAACAACGCTAGTTGTTTTAAAAGCATCAGACTTTATACGCACACATGAGGACCGTTGCCATCAACATCAAATAAACCGACAACATTCCATATAAATGTTCAACACTTACCGTTTATAAACAAACAATGATCCTTCTATTTCTGTCTTTTCCTGAAAAAAAAATAAGAAGTTGATGATGTGTAAAAAAAAAATAAAGTGAAATTTCTTCCCTGTTAAAGCATATGTTATATTTATTACATAAAAATTATGACAAATATACATTGTATCTCCTTCTTTAGTTTTCTGGATAATGTTTTGTTAACCATTGTTTGTCTTTTTGGTCTTTTTCTTTCTTGCAATTGTACTGTCCAGTCCTCACGCTGAACACCGGTCCTCAGTCCCAAGACCAGTCAAACTTTGTTCGGATCAGTAAATTTTTCAGTTTTTATTTAAATACATATACATGTATATAAAATAAATTATAGAATTTCATGAAGACCAGTAAATTCAAATGGTAATTTCAAGGACGGCTGTCTGTCCTTCAAATTACAGCTTCTGATTACCGCTTTAGTATCTTCAAACTTGTCTTGCAATAGTTTGTCAAGATGCAGATGTGTGCATGTTCACATGTGCTTGCTTCGTAATATGACATCTTATTCAACACTCCTGATAACACCAGAGAAATAGCTCATTATCTCAGATATCAGACTTCTGAGGTAATACTACTAATAGCCAAAGATGATTATCACTATCAGCCTGCTGGGGTAATAACATACATTTATTATCAGCCTTCTGAGGTCATACATTGTAGTTGATGTCCATAATCAGATATCCTCCTAGCAAGTTAATTGATAATGTGATAGATAATTGTGTTTAGCATTTCTACAGAATGGGTCTGGCTGGTCTGTTTTTATACAGTACAGTTTCAATCTCATATAACTTGGATCCGACATAAATAATTAAACCTGTAGATCTGAGAAAATTTGGTAGACAGACAAAATTTACTTTACCCACAATTCTCTAGTTGTTTTAATTAAAGAAAGTTTATATTATATAAATTCTAACTGATTTTAAGTACAAAATGGAGGCGTGTGTCCATTAGACATGGATGCTCCCATTTTTAGCTAAGTAAACAGGGGCATAATCCAAGAAAAGAAAAAGTGGTAAAGGCCAAAATCAAACTTGTGTATACATTTCTAATGATTTGCTTATAGGGAACCTAGTTATTGAGCGGAAACCAAACAGACGGATGAACATACAAACGGACAAGCATAAAAGTTAAATGTCCACAGATGACTAGCGGTGGGGGAATAAAAATTTACAACTCTACTAAGAGTATGTGCACTTTAGGAAAGTTATAACCCACTCCTTACTAACACTGAAAAACCCGCACCATCCATCACTATGGCCATGACAAAGCTAGAAAAATGGTTGAAACAGAAAGTGTCATAAAGGTACATTATATAAAAAAATCCATCTTTTCAATGCTTTATATATCTACCCATCCATGTAATGTAAAGCAGTATCAGTATTACCTAGACTTTATGGAATCTTATAATTACAATTAGTATGTTAACAGTATAACCAACTTTGATTGGATTACTTGCTCCTTACACCATCATAAACTTTTTTTTTATGTTTTATGGTACAATAGAAATCACCACCATGTGACAGATGGAGAACAGGCCTGTTTTTATTTGATTTATTCTTCCATGCTACTTTCTTTCTGAATTCTCTATAATTCTTTGGCATATATATAACAAAAGTGCAAAAAAAAAAGGATTCAATTCTTAAATGATACTAATGGGTAATGTAAAGAGAAAATCTTTAGCTTGCAACATATTTTCATAGTAGTAAACAACACGTTTTAAACTGAAACTCTGACAGAACAGTTTCCTTTACTATTCGTTTCATTAGAAAATCTAGAAATTAACATCATCTACTGTAACAAGCTAATTTATTATGTACACTCCCATGCTTTTTAATTCAGTTTTGAGTAGATTTTTTTTTATAGACATTGGCAATATGTGTTAAAACACATATTAACTGCATTTTCATGACTTGACTATTTTCTTTTATGATATCTTTATTATCAAGAAAGGATTTATTTAGATTTCAGTAAATATAAAAAGAATATCCAATCCATATGAAACTCAGGTAAAATTTATTATGGACCAACCATTTACCTTTTATGTTTGTTTTTCTTTTGAACCAAAATTCTTTTTCACGAAAAACAAAAAAACCCAACATTTTTTTGCATAAAAAAGTAATTTTTCTTCGAGTCTATTCTAAACAAAAATTTCTCATTGAAAAACTGCAGGGTCAGATTATTTAGTTTTTGCATCTTCTGTGTATAAAATTTGGTGACATAATTTGTTTTCTTCAAAAAAGTAAAATATAGCCACTTCCTCCAACCCCCCCCCCCCCCCCCCCCCCCCCCCCACAAATAAAATTAATTTTTGCACCTTCCAGGTTTAAAATTTGTTGACATAATTGTTTTTCTTCGAAAAAATAAAATATAGCCCCCCTCCAAAAAAAGTTAAATGGCCATTCCTGAAGGAACAATGTTTTCCCGAAATATTCTGGATGTTCTAAACATTCTACAAAAAAATACTTTGGTTTCAATTGTTTTGGAAATCTTCCTACACGCTGAGCGTTTATTTATATACATTATTCCATGATGGCAATATATACATGTTATTTGATATCCCTATATTAATCAACAGATCCATATGATAATATCTAACCCCCTCCTAAAGTATTGAAATCTATCAATAATGTTAATTAATAGATCTTGGCCATAAATACATGTTATCATCACTATCCAGGGAGAAAGTCTCCAAGGTGACGGAGCATCACAAATCTTAAAATAAGTCTATGGCATAAAGAAGACAAGAATCCTTGAGAATGTACCACAACAGCCTACAACCAAATCCTTTGTATAACTTAGCTATAAGGTGCCCATGTGTATTAGAAGTATCATTTGTCATTTCTGGTGCATCCATTACTATCGTTAACCTTAGATGAACCTTGCATGAAATGTATGAATGAACTTACTACCATTCAAAGGTGAAACAATACTATGCTATAACAATCTTCACTATACGTTGAAAAATACATTGTATTTTATTTTCTGAGAGCAAATGTTTTTTTTCTTTTACAAAATATATGTTTAATATATATTTTATTTATAATATCTACCATGGATATTTTCTTTTTCTTTCCTTTATTTTTTAAAATATTTTAGTAGGTAAAGCAAGCTAATTCTCATGTGAGCCTCTCAAACTCTCAGATCTCTAAATCCCTCAATGGACAGTATTTTTTTCATTTTACAATATTTTTCTTTTTTTTCTTGTTATAAAACATCTCTAAGTATCAGTGGTCTTTTACAAATATCTTTAAAAATTTCATTAAAACAATTGCTGTGCAAATATATTTCCTAAATTTAAATTTCCATTAATAATTTTTTCTTTAAAAAAAAGAAAGAAAAAAACCCACAAAAAAAGAAGAAATTTAGGTAGAGGCAGATGATGATGTAAGGGAGACAACTTCAGATGCATACCAGATAATAACAACGGAATTATCTTTCTTTGAATTAATTAAATTTATCTCAAATCCTTTTAATTAATGAACAAATTACACCCCCTCACCCCCCAACCCCTGTACCTAATTTTACAATGAGTTCAATTTTAATGATGCACATTTTTTTAAACTGTCATTTGTCTGTTTGTACAATGATTTCTATGCATGTTTGTTATATACAGATTATCCTCGTTATACCGCCACTTTTAGGACCAGACAATTTTTTGGCTGTATTACAAAGGAATACTAATCTGGACAACTGATCTATCTTCGATTAAAAATTGTGGACATAACTTACCGGCCGTGTCACATGCAGTATAATAGTTTTAATAAGTGTATGTCCCTCTTAAGCCTGAAACTATGTAAAACTTTAAACAAATCAGTTTGTACGACATAGTTTCACAATAATTTGCACGACTTCCATGTGTTGTAAAGCTACAATAAATCAAGAACTCACTGAAGTACATGCAGACATCAAGGGTAATGTCTCAATTATTGCCTAACTTTTATGTGATACATTTGTTGCACAATAATTATTTATCTCCTAGATGTAAAACATAGCTAATGTTATAATAACTACATAATTGTGTGTAATTTTTCCTTATAACAATTAGTATTAATACAACATCTTATGATTTATGTTGGGAATTCAAAATATTGGTATTCACACAAATTTTAAATTATTAGTATATACACCTGACCTCTTAGGCTCTATAAGGGACATGGGTGATGTGGGTTCATGTCCTGATAGCCATTTCAAGTGTTAAAGCTTCCTGAAACCGACCCATTGCCAGGGTTTCACCAATATGTTCGCTATAATTGTTTGGCTTTCCTCCTCCAATAAATCTGGCAATTACGATATAGCAGTAAAATTATTGCAAAGGCGACAAGTCCCAATAACGCACCCCTCTACAATGAAAAAATTGTTCAATGTACATTATACTACATATCAATATCGATACAATTTCTTATTAAGGGAGACAAATTTTTATTTTTAACATAAAATCTTGCTATATATAAATTTACTTTCACTATGTTGCAGGTTATATTAATGCACAAAGGGAAACAACAATTATAAACTGCTGACTAGTTATCTCCCATATATCATTCATCAAAATTTATAATAAACAGGCAGCATTAAGATGTTTAAATCTATCTGTACATGATGGAAACACAAATGAATTTAAAACTAAATAAAACTTAATGAAAATGACATGTACCACATATACTGGTATAAACTGAATGTAAATTCTGCATTTAATTATAAATATAATCCAGTTTTGTTGATAAATATTGAGTCGATTCAATTCCAACAATGTTTTTATCACACTTGAATGAAGTAATTATTTAAGACAATTGGCAATGTTTTGATTAAAACATACATATAGTAAATTCTTATTAATTTGATGCAAAATGGATATTACAAATAATTTGCAATGCTTAAGTAAAAGGTTCATGTAAAAATGTATTCCAAGTCATTTCAAACTTACTGTATCTGTGAAATGGAAACCATTTGCCATGCTCAATTGGAGCACACATATTTGTTTTGTGTGAATGGATTTCTCAGAGCAATCTCACATCCAAGGCAAAGCCTGAGATGCGATAAGAAGTACATTTCAAGCAAATCATACCAACGATAGTATTTTTATTGAGTATTTGGTGAGATGATGTTAGTGACGTCATTATAGCGTCACATTAAAAACAGTGCTATTATGTTAATTTCACGATAGTTGCTTAATAATACTATTAATAGATATTATCTTGTGTAAAGATCAAAGGAAAATGACAAAACATCGATAATAGTGAATAATGGCACAAATAGTGTCTGTCTCTGTCAGTGTGTTTATTGTAAGGTACATTGTATTACATGTTTTTCTGCTTTTATCTAATTTTTGTTTTTATGCTAGTAGTCCAATCATGGGTGATATATATAATACTATTTGATTCCTGTTTTTAAATCTAAACTATTGACCTTTAGTAACATCATCTTAGTTGATTGTAAGAAAAAAAAAGTAAGATGAAAAGTCACAGGAAAGAAAGATTCAGGAAAAAAGTTGTAAAGTATTATTATCAAATAAAGCAATTCATAAAAATCATGAATGAAAGAAGGAGTATTTCACATGTACAATGAAGAAATGATTTAAACAATGAATTACAAAAGAAAGAAATTCTGAAAGAACAAAACAAACTTGAAAAGGCAAAATAATTAAAATTTAACAGATGAAACATTTTTTTGGTCAACTGCTATTTAATAATCAAGGAAAACTGATATTACGTTGAAGGAAATAAATAAGATGAAAAAAATATCTAAAAAGTCATGAACAAATACAAGAAGATATGATGATTGCTGTACTGTGCCACAGTGGTTTCATATATTTTTCGTTGGTGTCAATTATTGTGGATTGGCAGAAACAGGTGTTTGTTGACATTTGAATTCATGGTTTTGATACTTGAAAATGATTTCTCTTGTAAGATATAATACCCTGTTACTATATGAATAAAAAGGAATGTACCTATTACAAAAGGCCAAAAAGAGACTTTACCATCCAGTTTTTTTCCATTATTAAAAATATATAACCTTTCTTTTGTAAAGAATATGACTTCTTTCCCTGTGTTTTCTTCCATTTACCAGGGCCTGGGTGGCTCAATGAGTTAGGTAGTTGGATTACCTAACAACTCATACAAGCCTATCACCAATACGGCGTGGGTTCGCGCCCGGCTTTGTAAATTACAAAAAAGGGTGCACTCGACTCGCAAGTGATAAAGTTGACCAGTTGCTTGCCCATGGTTCTCTCCGGGTACTCCGGCTTCTTCCACCACTAAAACTGGTCGCCATGACATAGCTGAAATATTGCGTTAAACACCAAAAATCAAATCTTCCATTTACCTCTTAGACAGTGTTCAATGTTTACTTCCGGAATTTTTATTCATTGTGAAATTTTAGGCCAGACTTCTTCACCAAATCAAATATATAGATGTTCCTGTACATAAATTTGTGTCTAAGTGTAATGTTGGACAGTCTCTCATGTTCATTTAAGGTGGTACCGTACACTTCAGGTAAAATTTGATCTGCTCGTTTAATTTTCTTATCTTTTTGGCAGTGTGTTTGAATATATCCACTGTAATAAATATCAAAATTTTAACAAATTCCAACCAACAGACTCAGAGCTATAAATTCACTAGCCACATACATGTAGCAGCTTTTCTCTCTGTGGTTTTGATCACCGAAATGCTTGAAATCTGCATACAAACATCATATGATCAAAACGTTCAACTGATTTTAAAGAGTTATCTCCCTGTAGTGTATGGTAGTATTGGTACCCCCTTAAATTCTTAACATTTCAGAAAACTGGGCATTTACCATTATTTCACATTAATCAAGGACTGCCCTAACTTTAAGTTGTAATGGCAGTTTCTCAAAGTATCATACATTTGCTAATAAATATCAAATCGTCAGGTGAACTTTAAAGTCTAATTAAATGAATTTGCTGTGATGCTTTCTGTATGATCCATCAAAAACGGTCAATTCTTTACCCAAACCTCTTGATCATTATAGCTTCACAAAAATAAAAAAAACTTTATAAAAATTTATTGATATTTGCCTCATTTTCTTCAGGCCAAAAAAATATATATGTGTGTTTACTGTCACATGTCAAAAAAATCTAGGGTCGGTCGGTCGGCATTAATTTTTTTTTTAAACTATCGGCAAAACCGGAAATAGTCGTTCCCAGTTCCGGAATCCGATTCTGATATTTCATTTTCGAAATTTCCGGTAAGCCGTCATTTGTTGAAACTGTTATATGACGAGTTACACAGTTTTTCTACCTTCTTTGCTCTCAATTTCGACAAAAAGCTAGCGGTTGAATAAATAAAACATTGCTGCTGATTAAACAACAAAAATGGTTATCCGAATTCTGTGTAAAAATTGATAGGGTCGCTAGCAAAAATTATTGTCGAATAATTGCCGATAAAAAAGGTTAGGGTCGGCGGCTGAAAAATAGGGTGGGTCGGGTGACCGTAAACACACATATATTTTTTTTGGGCCTAATACTGATTTTAGAATCATATCAAAGTACAAAAAGGTATTTGTAATGAGATTCATTCCAAATTAATACTTCATTGCAAAGTGAAAGTACATGTACAAAGTTCTATTTTACTTTTTGACTAATACTTCATTGCAAAGTGAAAGTACAACTATTCTACTTCAGTAAATACTACTTTTGACTCCTTTACATCCTGATCATCTGATTTAGTAGTCTTACTAAGTTACCTTAAACAGACTTAATAGTACTTTGCATCAGTGGTCATGTGGACCCTGAATAAGTGAGAATGAAGAATGCCAGTTGTATAAAATTAAAAGGTTGCTTGAGATTGAAAGGAATTACATAAAAAAACAAAGAAATAATTTTTGGTATTCTTCAAACCATAGAGGTACACAGTATTATAGATGGAGCGAGGACAAACAGTCTGAAGTGCATATGAAATGCTGTCCATCGACCTGTCAAGTATTTGTTAAATTTGACAAGACTCTAATCACATAGTGTGTGTTTCATAATCAATGACCAGTGAATCATCAATAAACAAAAATTAACGAGTCGTCAATAAGTGTCTATTTATCATACTGGATGTGTACATAATTACCAAGAGATACACACATGCAAAACCGACATTTCAAGTTTAATTGAAATGTTGAGAGATGAAGGCATATATTTGCGTCTTTTGTTCCAATGTGTTTTTACAGACACATGACCCTAATAATAAATATGACTACATATATCAATGTGGAAATTAGGCACACATCATTCCTTAATGGTCTCAATATAATTGGGCGAATTAAAACCAGTATTGTAAAAAATGTCATCCATACAGATCTCACTTGTATGTTTTATATTAAATGTAGTTTTTATGATCTGATTTTCATTGTATGGTAGTTGGATTTACAATTACCTATGCAATCAGTGCTAATCATCACTAAAGCTTTGAGTTTGAATCCCGCTCATGGCAAGGCGTACTCGATGCAACATTATGTGATAAAAGTTTGTCAGTAGTTTTCTCTGGTTTCCTTTATCAATAAAACAGGCCATCACAATATAACTGAAATATTGAAAAGTATGATTAAAAAACATGTGTACTTTCATAAATAATAAAATATGTTATTAAATCTGTCACAACTTTGCTGTTCCTGTTCAGATTAAAAAAAATACACTGTCACTTGTTGCATTCCTGTTTCAATGTATGTATATTATGCAAAATTAAGATTTATTGTTTAGAATTAAAAAAAACATCCTTTTCATGCAACTTAACCAAAAATTAGATAAATCACATTTTAAACATTGTTATTACTATAAAGATTACTTATTAGAATGTAAATTTGTAAACAATTAAAAAAATTACAGATGTTCTACAGCTTCCCTTTAAAAAAATGATATTAACAGCATATTACATTGAAGAAAAAAAAAGAAAAACAGATTATCTCCCTTAATACAGAAAAATGTTTTGCGTTGCACAAAAATAATGTAACATTGTATTGTGTGGGTGTATTCTCAATTTTTGACAACTAGAATTATACAAAAAGAATCTCAAAATTTTATTCAATTTACATGAATTAATAAACCCAAATAACTAAGTCAGTAAGTGTGTCGTTAAAAATTGAAGACAAATTCAGTGGCGATAACGATTGTTTTCTATGCAAAGTTTTCAGTTGTGAACTATTTTTGATGTAAAATGTAATATTTTGTACTTTTAATATAGTTGAGTGATGCCCCGTTTTCTGAATAATCGAGCTGTCATTGTACATTTAGGAAGAAATTCATAATTTAGATGTTTCTTTTAATTTGTAAAAAATTGTTGATGGTTGTAAGGTGTATGGGGTGTCTCAACAACACAATTTACATAAATCTACCAAATAATTGACACAAACCCATTCACTTGTCTTCGAATTAAACGAATAAAGCGCAACTTGAGACGCCGTGTCAACTATATCTGTGATATACGGATCTCTTTGCTGCAAAGCATCCAAATTCATTCGACCTTCCGCCATTTCCGTTGGATCGATGAAGCCTCGCAATGAATATTAACTCCGTACCTTTTATTATAAATTAGTTTTATTTTAAAATATAAACAAACATTTTAATATATAATCATATAGTGTTCACGGACGAATTAAATTTAATCGACAAGTTTCTGTATCGTATATAATTTTTACCGACATTTTTTTCTTCTGAAATTGAAAACAGGTGCCCGAAATTTGATCAAGCGGCACGCTTACGTATTCACGGTACAGCGACCACAAATGTTCCCTATGAGCAGTGTCGTATGTCGATGGATTATCATATCATTCATTTTACCGTGAAAAGAAGTGAAATAATTGTTTTTTTCTGCAATTTATGAATGGAAAGATGAAAAATATAAAAATATTATGGAAGAAAACCCCGGATGATGATACCAGAAAAAAAGCAAAAATGGACGAAATTGAAGATTTGTAGCAAAAATAATTTTAGGATTATCCTCTTTTTAAAGACCCCAAAATGGAGAATAAGGGTCCAGGTAAGAGAAACTATTTTGTAATTGGACAAATAAATTAAAAAAAAATCTTGCCATCATTCATAAATTATCGATGTTTTAATCACTGGTTATGTTGTTGGCAAGGTTGATGATGTTGAAAGATGCAGTTTTATACAAAGAAACTTGGAATTTTTAATTCAATTTATTTAGGAAAAACTGATATTTGACAGATATTATTATCAACGTTAATTATTTATAGTTGGGAATCAATTTTAATGTACAACTTAATGTTCTATTGAAATAAAAGAGAAAGGGGGAATATTTATATAGGAAGAAACAAATAAACCTGATCCATGAAAAAAATGTTGCTCTGTAGGTATTTGAATCAGGGCTTACAATATGACCCAGCGTCAGATATTCTAGCAAGAAACATGTTTGTAGTTTTAATTCATATTCTACCGAATCCATTTCTGTAGAGAGAGAAATAGAGAAAAAAAGGGGGGAGTGTAACAAGTGATACTTATACTGATATTGATAATAGTATTGATAATAGTATTTTGTGATGTGTAAAAAGACAGAAAAAATATCCCACGACTGGTACACACATATACTCCATACAACTTCACGAGGAAATGGGCATCATAAAACTATTCACGGTAAATTTTTCCTTCAAATAACGATAATGATAAAATTATCTTTTCAATTTGATGCTAATGGTACAAACATGTAGCTCAGAGACACTTGCAGCTCGTCTAGGCGGGTCCTAGACTCATAACTTGTGTGTGGGACTTGCCATATTATGGCAAAAATAAAAAAAGAAAGAATTTGCTAGTGAGACTCATGACATTTTGATTTGATCATAAAAGGGTCTCTGGTACATTTTTGTAGCTTGAAAATCCAGGTTTGACTCATCATGACAAATATTCAGGTCCACATGATGCCGATGGTATAAAAGTCCTGTTTGACACTTGATAGTCAAGGCCATTCCCACCCTACTTTAGGTTATAGTTTGTTAGTGAAATGATATCGTAATGGGTTATTCATGGGCAATTTATTGTCAAATAATTTAATAACTGATTCCCAAGGTTTTGTTTCAATAACTTACAACATTGGTCTATTATGGTAATGGCAATGATTTCTATCTTGATCAGGTGATAAATGATCAGTATTTGTATCAAATATTTGAAATTGTATAAATTGGATTATGCCAAAAACATCTTTAACTGACTTGCCATTTATTACTCAACTCTAATTTCAACTGAAATATTTTTACATACATCTTGAAAAAAAATCAGCAGATTGAGAAATGAAATTTCAATCTCATAAAACAGGGCTTATTTTGGTCTGATATTCTGCATCAGTTTATTGAATCAATACATATATATATACCTTGTGTTTCTTATATGATTTGTCACAAGTACGAGCGAGTACACACAATATACTTGATTAGATTAACGACTAATATTAAACAATTCTGATGAGAGAATACAAAGTAATTTATCTGGTTTTGAACCTAAAGAAACAGTTGGTTATATATCTGATGGTTTATTTATCTGATAAGGTACAGACAAAAATCTATGGTACAGAAATGATGTAAAGTGATCTGAATATTGAAGGCTTGTCAAGATAAATCATCTTAATTAACTCCTCATGTAATACTTTCTGCAGTACAAATTAGCAAACTATGTGTTTACATAAAATGCAATGTGTGTACTCTGACAGTCAGATATTACTGTAACACTATGGAGCCTTTTTTTGGGGAGGGGGGGGGGGGAGGGTTGTGGTGTTTGACACCACTTTTAACAATATTTCAGTGATATTGTGGTGGTCAGTTTTATTGGTGAAGGAGCCAGGAGTACCCGGAGAAAACCACCAACCTAGGGAGTTTGGAGTGTGGCTGTATACTCAATATCCAAGTACATGTACCTGTATATTCAATCTGTAGTACATTTTGGTACTGATTTTGTTGTTCACACAGTCTTGACAAAAAAAATCACTAGCCCTATAGCTATGCCCCAGTAAAAACCACTACTAGCCATATGCCCTAGTCTAGTAAATATTGGTTCTTCCATAAAACTTGCTTGAACAAGTAGAAAAAATTGTTTTTCAAGCTAGTTAGTCAAAATGTTTTTGGTACAGGTCAGACAATACCTTTTTGTATGTCTTGAATTAAGTTTAAATCAAAGAAAAACTGCTTTATCCACAAGAAGAACATTTTCTTTTTTTGAAACTACCAAAAAAACATCTGCTTCAATGCACATGTATAATGTAAGTATACATGTTAAATTCACATGTGTGATGTATTATATACATGTACATGTTAAATACACATGTTCAATGTTGATATATAATGCAATATGCATATATGTTAAATACACATGTGCAATGTAAATGTACATGTTAAATACACATGTATATTGCATTATGTATACAACCCCACGGGAACCCTGGGGTATAGAAATGGGACCGAGAGCTTCTTCGGCCTGAAGGGGCATCCATCGGTTGTGCTGGATGTAGAAATTCATAACCAACCCGTCCTGCGGATGAAACGTAAATAAAACCGAGGTCCCGTGTTGAGAGATTGCCACCCTCTCTGCACGTTAAAGAACCCAGTGTAACAGCTCATTATGAGCATTATGCTCATGATGAGTGGTCCATATGAGACCTGTTGCACTGGTAAAATTATCCGTCCATACCCATCACCTTTCCTTGTTTCGAGTCCCGTGGCGTTTAAATTTTTAAATGTTCTCGTCCTGAATATAGCTGAAAAATTGCTCGCTGGACGTTAAACACCAATCAATCAATCAATGAATCAATGCATTATGTATATGTTGAATACACGTGTAACATAAATGTACATGTTAAATACACATGTATAATGTATTATATATACCTGTATGTTAAATATACATGTGTAGCATAAATGTACAAAATACATGTTAAATACACATATAATGCATTATGTATATGTTAAATACACATGCATAATATACATTATAAATACAAATATATAATATATTATGTACATGTTGAATACATATGTATAATATACATGTTGAATACACATGTTGAATACACGTAAATAGTGTATTATGTATATGAACTCATACTTTTGTTCATATAAATATTTGACCACACTGGGTGAGTATTATAACAAAAAATGGAAAGGTTATATATATATGAAAAATGTACCCCTGCTAAAATCTGTCACTGAAAAGATCATGAGTGGTGATGCACAGTATACCGTTCATCATTGCATACTCAACAAATTAGGCAAAACAAAAAAATCCTTGTTTCCACGAACCCTTCTGACCAAAATTGTTAGTTAATTGTTTACTAAAAAGTAAGATCCTTGTCCTGTATAAAAAAATATAACCTATTTAAAGAAATTAATTTTTTTTTGTCGACCTTCTATACATACAAAAATGTACTTTTACCCTATTTTTGTTCAAGAATGTTAGTAGACACACATGCACCTTTTTATTGGCCTTACAGTAGGGGAAATTACAAAAGGACTATTACCCTAGGCCTGTATGTCCAAAAAACTAATTTATCTGAAGGTTCATCATCAAAGTTGTTTGGATATTGATCAAACTGAACCTAAATACTTCTAAAATTATCATAGGGGTCATTGTCATGATTGTATGGTTGTTGGATTTACAACTACATATGCAATCAATGCCTATCACCACTAACATTGTGAGTTCGAATCCCACTCATGGTGAGGTGTACTCGATACAACATCCCTGAAAGTTGTTTAGATATTGATCGTACTGAACCTAAATTCTTTTAGAATTATCATAATTTTAATCTGTCTATATCTGTACATAGAAGTTAGACACCCTCTCTTGGTGACAGATTTTGTAACAGCTTTAAGCTTGTTATTTATAAATCTATGGATCTATATTGAGCTAATCCTAATCCTTGTTTTATTAACTATCAACAACTTTCATTTTTTTACCTTTTGATGTCAAGTATTGTAAATGAATGATTAAATCAGAATATTAATATTCAGTACTTTCTATATTAATACAGTGTATTTTAGTACACTTCAAAAAAAAAAGAAAAAAGAAAGATAAAAAATGTGATGTGGTACTGAAGTCAGAATCTGAATCAACATCATGATCAAAGTACATGTAGCTTGTGGTTATTTCCTGTTTAATGTTGAAAAAAAAGCAAAAGATACATAAAAGCATACATTTTGTACTCTAGTGTCAATTACTTAAAAACTTTACATAGCAGAAATTGACGTTAGTCACCTGGGGTGCTGCTCATGGTCAATAACTTAAAACTTTACATGGCAGAAATTGATGTTAGTCACCTGGGGTACTGCTCATGGTCAATAACTTAAAACTTTACATGGCAGAAATTGATGTTAGTCACCTGGGGTACTGCTCATGGTCAATAACTTTAAAACTTTACATGGCAGAAATTGATGTTAGTCACCTGGGGTACTGCTCATGGTCAATAACTTAAAACTTTACATGGCAGAAATTGATGTTAGTCACCTGGGGTGCTGCTCATGGTCAATAACTTTAAAACTTTACATGGCAGAAATTGATGTTAGTCACCTGGGGTACTGCTCATGGTCAATAACTTAAAACTTTACATGGCAGAAATTGATGTTAGTCAACTGGGGTACTGCTCATGGCCAATAACTTAAAACTTTACATGGCAGAAATTGATGTTAGTCACCTGGGGTGCTGCTCATGGTCAATAACTTAAAACTTTACATGGCAGAAATTGATGTTAGTCAACTGGGGTACTGCTCATGGTCAATAACTTAAAACTTTACATGGCAGAAATTGATGTTAGTCACCTGGGGTGCTGCTCATGGTCAATAACTTAAAACTTTACATGGCAGAAATTGATGTTAGTCAACTGGGGTACTGCTCATGGTCAATAACTTAAAACTTTACATGGCAGAAATTGATGTTAGTCACCTGGGGTACTGCTCATGGTCAATAACTTTAAAACTTTACATGGCAGAAATTGATGTTAGTCACCTGGGGTGCTGCTCATGGTCAATAACTTAAAACTTTACATGGCAGAAATTGATGTTAGTCACCTGGGGTGCTGCTCATGGTCAATATCTTAAAACTTTACATGGCAGAAATTGATGTTAGTCACCTGGGGTGCTGCTCATGGTCAATAACTTAAAACTTTACATAGCAGAAATTGATGTTAGTCACCTGGGGTGCTGCTCATGGTCAATAACTTAAAACTTTACATGGCAGTAATTGATGTTAGTCACCTGGGGTGCTGCTCATGGTCAATAACTTAAAACTTTACATGGCAGAAATTGATGTTAGTCACCTGGGGTACTGCTCATGGTCAATAACTTAAAACTTTACATGGCAGAAATTGACGTTAGTCACCTGGGGTGCTGCTCATGGTCAATAACTTTAAAACTTTACATGGCAGAAATTGATGTTAGTCACCTGGGGTGCTGCTCATGGTCAATAGCTTAAAACTTTACATGGCAGAAATTGATGTTAGTTACATGTTCATTTACATCCATATCATTTCTTACTACGGTAATTAATAAAAATTTAAATTAGATGTTTGTTGAAATAATTATATTAATATTTTGATTTTTTGACGATACACTAACAAAAATTTTAAAAAGATAATGTACTATTATACAATGAAATCTAATTTTAATTAATTTTACAATGAAAAAGTCACAGTAGTTTTAATTAAAATTAGATTTCAAAAGTTTATATAGGCTCAAACCTCCTAAAGGATATTTTCTCAATTCTACATTATGTAAAATGTATGAATTAACATACTGGTAACAACCATTGGCAAATGTGAGTGGGGACAAAATTCAATTTTGAAATCAAGGAATTATTATGTTTTATATCTCCCATAGGCAATTCTTGCTTTTGGCAGTCAATTTCTAAAATTCTTCTCCTCTGAAACCGCTTGGCCAAATGAACCGAAACTTGGTGGGAAGCATCTTTGGAAGGTCCTCTATAAAGATTGCTCATTTCATCCCAATCCGTTAACAAGCATGGCCACCATAGCCATAGGTAATTCTTGTTTCTAATCCAGTTTTTGCGAGTTCAAAAAAAATTAGCATGATACACAATGTAATGACAGAATTGAAACAATTACTGTCCTTTTGCATAATTTGCTTTTGACATTACATACAATTGTATAATGATAGAGTGCTATTACAAATTGGTGAAAATTATCATGACATTTATAATTATCATTCTGTGTCTGCAGTACATGTATAATACACTTAATATCTTCCCAATATACATCATTTAAAGGGTGGAGGTCTGATCATGAGAATATTGAGAGGTGGAGCTGTACTGATCTATTAGAATATTGTGACTTTAGAGATAACATCATTTTATCAGTGAAAATTAGAAAAAAAAAGTGGAAATAACAAAAATGTATGATAACTGTCTGACACATCTCACATCTAATGAGAGGCAGTTCAAAAAAGTTGATTACTTTCTTGGCAGTATCATTGGCACTTTCTATTGTAGACAGGTGTTCATGTTAATATTGAACAACATTTATGACAAGTTTTTCCCTTAATTCGCATAGAAGTTGTTATATCTTATATAATTTTGCCTTACATACATAATTTACATTGTATATGTATATAAAGCCTGACAAGTTTTTCGCTTAATTCGCACACCGAACCCATTTTAGCTGCACTCATAGAAGTTGTTATATCTTATATAATTTTGCCTTATATAAGGCCCTACCAATAGTTATGTTTGAAAGGGATAAGATACAGATACAATGTATAGTCAGCAAGCAATATTATAATACTGTTAATAAGTCACATAGTAAGAATTGTCATTTCAGGTCATTTGGTGTATAGAATTTAATTTCCCAAATGCTTGGTTATCAACAAGAAAAAAAAAATATGTGTGAAGTAACCTTACAAATACTGTCATCATTGTGCCCTACATGTACATCACATTATGAGGTAAACAAATACAGACAAAAACAGCCACACGGCTCCGATCAGGTAAACATCAGGGAAAACTAAGACATTTTGAGATACATGTACAATGTACATGTAGTTTGATGTGGGCAGACTAATTGGACAGATCTACGATGTATAGGGTAGTATGTCATATCCTTACAAAATTAACCCCAAAATAATGTTTTTTATTTTCTTTCTGTTATTACCGTGACTACTGAATCAAATATTACAAGTACTGGATTCATGCTATATATATAATATGAATTTCTGTGGTAGCATCTTGCATGCGTTTTCAAAAATTCCTTAGACATAAGACAGAAACCACATTAAAAGGTTTCTGAATTAGTCATAGACAAAGATTCATTCATTGTAGGCTGTCAGATGTTTTCGATCAATGAACTTGTTTGTCCTTTTTCCTTTGTCCTTCTTCAATTTATGGCTTCTGATATTACCCCTTTGGTACATGTATTTGAACTGAATTCTTTTACATGTACATGTAAGTTTGAAGATTGTAATGAAATTCTTAAGTTCCAATTTACAGAAAAAAAGAGTTTTCAATCCATGTTAGAATAATGGTGTTACATTACTTATCTATCTGACCGAGGTCAAAGATCTGATCCATTAACTTGAAATTATCTCCACTCTCTTGTGACTATTTACTGGATATTGACTATGGGTAACACGACTGGTGCCACTAAAATAAATGGAGCAGGAACTGCTTACACTTTTGGAGTAGGGACCGTCGTGGTGATGATCATATGGTAGTTGGGATTTACAAATACCTGTGCAATCAGTGCCTATCACCACTAAAGTTGTGAGTTTGAACCCCGTTCATGGCGAGGTAGAGACTTGTGACAGGTTGGTGGTTTTCTCCGGGTACTCCGGTTTCCTCCACCAAGAAAACTGACCACCAAGATATAACTGAAATATTATTGAAAGTGGCGTTAAACACCATAACCTTAACCCCTATACCCACTTTTGGAGTACTTAATCATGAATTCATCTCCAGTTTAATGATTTGGGTTTATGTTACTCTTCTTAAGCTTTTTGTGTTCAGTATTTGTGAATTGTATTTGTTCACACCTTTTTTTCTAAATTCTTTTTACCATACAAATGTACATTGTCTTGTCATGTTCTATTGATTTATGGCTTTTGAACACCTGGGCCTCTTGTTGATTCCTTCTGATTTTACTTAGAAGTGTTAAATCCATTAGAATATATATAATATACAAAACTTTAATGTTGTGTCCACACCTTTTACAAGTCAATATATGATTAGCTAACATACTGCACTCAGCAGTACCATCATACTCCTTAGACATACATTTTTTGTATACCGGTATTTTTATGGCCTTAGCAATTTTCTTCGATTCCATCTTCACCAAATTTGTGAAAATGACAGGAAGTATAATTGATATGTTGATTTCACCAATAAGAAGAATGTCTTATTGATCTGGTAGAAATTTATTAATCATTGGTTAACTCGGACACTTGACATCATAAACAATATGCTGATAATTAATGATTAGTTTTCATGGAGATAATTTGTATGGATTATGATAGTGGCTAATATTTAAAGGAATGTTAGGGCCTAATATGGTCGTCAGTTATTCCAGTGTGTTGACAATCTTAATATTTATGTTTGTTGGTGATAGAAAACCAGTTCTGTCAATGACAGATGTATTGAGTGGCTTTCTTTTTGTCAGATAAACTGATCATGAATGGCCTTCTCTTTCTCTGATAATATTCTGAATGGCTTTCTATGTTTAGATTTTACAGAATGGTTTTCTTCTTCTTAGATGTACTGTAGGACTTTCTTCTTAAATACAGAATGGCTCTCTTTGAAGTCTTTCTCTTAGATGTACTGTAGGACTTTCTTCTTAAATACAGAATGGCTCTCTTTGAAGTCTTTCTCTTAGATGTACTGTAGGACTTTCTTCTTAAATACAGAATGGCTCTCTTTGAAGTCTTTCTCTTAGATGTACTGTAGGACTTTCTTCTTAAATACAGAATGGCTCTCTTTGAAGTCTTTCTCTTAGATGTACTGTAGGACTTTCTTCTTAAATACAGAATGGCTCTCTTTGAAGTCTTTCTCTTAGATGTACTGTAGGACTTTCTTCTTAAATACAGAATGGCTCTCTTTGAAGTCTTTCTCTTAGATGTACTGTAGGACTTTCTTCTTAAATACAGAATGGCTCTCTTTGAAGTCTTTCTCTTAGATGTACTGTAGGACTTTCTTCTTAAATACAGAATGGCTCTCTTTGAAGTCTTTCTCTTAGATGTACTGTAGGACTTTCTTCTTAAATACAGAATGACTCTCTTTGAAGTCTTTCTCTTAGATGTACTGTAGGACTTTCTTCTTAAATACAGAATGGCTCTCTTTGAAGTCTTTCTCTTAGATGTACTGTAGGACTTTCTTCTTAAATACAGAATGGCTCTCTTTGAAGTCTTTCTCTTAGGTGTACATGTACCAAAGGGATTTCACTTTCTCAAATATACAGAATGGTTTTCTATTTCTCAGATGTACTGATCATGAAAGGCTTTCTTTTTTGGCTTTTGCCATCACTTGGCATCCGTCGTCCGTCGTCTGTCGTCCGTTAACTTTTCACAATCAGTGCCTATCACCACTAACATTGTAAGTTGAATCCAGCCCAGATGAGGTGTACAGGATACAACATAATAACATTATGTGATAAAGGTTGTCAGTGACTTGCGATAAGTCGATGGTTTTCTCCGAATACTCTGGTTTCCTCCACCAATAAAACTGACTGCCATGATATGGCTGAAATATTGTTGAAAGTAGCGTTAAATACCATAACCCTATACCCCCCCTTTCACACTATTTATAAATATTAATTTTCAGATGTCAATTTTAATTGATGATATCTTGATGTGAGTTCAATTCTGGTATATTTCCTTCATTACTATATATTTTTATTTAGGTTATAATTATTATAAATGTTGACGAATCGTGATGTTACCTCATGGTAAAATTCCAATAGTCTATGGTCATTGCGATGATGTTTTCGGGGAAATTAGTACATTGTATTCTAGCTACAATATACTAACAGTAATATTCTTGTTAGTCTATCTCCCCACCTCCAGAAACGTGTTCATTATAGTGTTCATTTGTTCATTAGTTGGCAGCCATCTACTTGTAATTATACATTGTATTTGGCTAGAAATATCAGGTAATAATGAAACCCCACTCAGATAAATAGCTATTTCCCCCCCCCCCCCCATTTATTTTTCCAGAGTTACAATGTACATGTACATGTATTGACCATAATGTTAGAAATAACACAGGTCAGGGAGTTGATATTTTATTTTTCTTGGTACTGTAATTAATTTTTATGATTTCGAATGTAGCGATTAATTTTCTGAGAAGTTATGCAAACACATAAAATTTGGTTTGCAATTTAATATTTGCAATAATTTGGAAAAATATACAATAACAACTGGACTGTGACCTAATTTTATCCTAAAAATAGAAGTTCAGAGATGGTCAGTTTGACCTACATTTGCATTTTAATTATAATGAACCCTTGCATTTTCTGTAAGGCTAGACCATTTCTTATTTTTGAATCGGATGACTTTTTAAAATACATACAGGTATATATATATACTTGTAAAAAAAGCAGGCCTAGGTAAAGGCACTGTTGCATATTGGGATATAGAATCATGGATGTACATGTAAAGGCCTAATTGTGAGTCCATTGTGATAAAATGAAAAACAAATAATATAAGTATCAAACAGTTCCAAAATCCTATCAAAAAATTGTAAAAAGAGGCAAAATAGATACACATAATACACATAATACACATAATACACATAATACTGAATTAAACTGGGCGTGGAATAAAACAGAATTCTGTAGGTAGAAACAGAGCTTTAGATTAATTCCAAATCTGTTAAAAAAAATTCCTTGTTAATTTAACATGCATAAAGCAAGCACCTGTCTATTCCAAACACAAGAATTGGTTCTGAGGTTCAGTGTAGACAGGTTACTTTGATGGAAATGGATAAAAAAGAAAACACCTTTACTTTAGATTTGTGTGAAATTTATACTCTATTGTCATTATAAACGCCAGACAACCACTTAATTTAGTCTTCTAATCCTTCATCACAAGATGTCCAGGGAAGATGTTGACCAAATTGTCACAAAGTATAATTATTGATCTGTTATAAGATAAAGATCGTATATATATTGATTTATTTATTATGGACAGGTGCATTTAACACTGGTTAACTCTGGTACTTGACATGTTGTGTGTGTCTCTTTAACTTTTGATGTTTTAAGACATACCAGTAAGGAATGGCATAGACTCTGACTAATGATCAGGATGTGTTGATCATATAACAATAAAATTCATGTCTATTGCAACATATGATTTTTTATGTTTTTTGTTTGTGTGGGAGTATGGTGTATTTTCATGCAGTAGCTAGCTTTAGAATCAGTTTTGACTAATTAAAATTGTTACACCTGATACATTCAGATGCAGACACTTGCAGTATGCACTGCATAACTCCAAAGTTGTTTTTTTACAGTAGAAATGTTGAATATATTATCATTTGCTGGAATGCAGAAAGGTAAACACCTGGGGAAATTCCTTAGTTCAGGAGTCAAAGAACTATGTTACTTTGAACAGTATTCTTGAACTCAAATCTTTTGAAATTACAATACAATGAAACCTGCCAGAACGGAACACTGTTAATAAAACCAAAATCCTGTTTAAGCCGAACTTTAAATAAGGTCCACTCCAGTATGGCAAATTTTTGTTATTTAACCTGTATAAAGCGAACACAAAAGCTGTTCTCAAG
Organism: Bathymodiolus brooksi; assembly: GCA_963680875.1. Taxonomy (NCBI): domain Eukaryota; kingdom Metazoa; phylum Mollusca; class Bivalvia; order Mytilida; family Modiolidae; genus Bathymodiolus; species Bathymodiolus brooksi. The sequence goes on from OY804575.1 coordinate 66,556,365, forward strand.
GAGGTTCAGCTTAGACAGGTTTCATATTTCTTTTTGATCTAGTGTACTTCCAGATGGTGATATTTTATACATTTTTTTCTTCGTCAAATTGGTGTTATACTTTTGGCTGTACTTTCATAGGATAAGCCAAAAGGCTGTTGTGGTCTTGATCGTATGGCAGTTCCAATTTATATCTGCCTACAATATACAATGATTGCCCATCACCACTGAAACTGCAAGTTAGATTGCCACCGTGTGGCAATGGTGTACTTTACATTGTATCTGATAAACTTTGTCAGTGACATGTGGCATATGTTGGTGGTTTTTTTCTGGATACTCCAGTTACCTTCACCAATATAAAACTAACCGTTAATCACTATATCACTATACAAAAATGTAATATGTAACTGAAATATTGTTGAAAGTGGCATAAAACGCTAATAGCCCATAAACAATATAATCAGCCGAAAATGTAGAATTGAACGACCTGCAATGTATGTACAGGTATATATTCAAATGTAATGGAACTGATTGATCTTTTCTGTGAGAAAATGTAGAATTGAACAACCTACCAGTATAATGCAATGGAACTGATTGATCTTTTCTGTAACATTTCAAAACAACATTTGATAACATTAATACAAGCTAAGTGAGAAGCTAATGTTGTCGATTAGTGGTTTTACATCAAAATGAGGGAAAATAGAATTTATATGGAATGCAAATTTTTTTTTTTTTTATTACAAAAGGTTTTTTTGTAAGATCTTTTGATTTTTATATTGCAAAACTTTTTGTGTGTGTTTTTTTGTAAGATCTCTACAGCTGTGCATTAAAATATATGTATAGGAAATTCCTGTGAAAACAATAATACATACATGTATTTTAATTTTGCTATGCAAAATTACTTCCACAATGTCCAATGCAGTTCTATGCAGAATGTTTACACACACACACACACACACACACACATGTTGAAGATATGTACCTGACATTATGAATCTGTCTGGAAGATTTGTATTCAGATTGTGTACTTGATAGCCTTGTCTATCATCTATATCACATCTAACCCAATGAACAGGTTGAACACCTCTGCGACCTGGCCAGTGTCTGGTGGCTTTATTTGTTATACTTGAATGGAATTCTATGTCAAGATATTGCAAAATCTTCTGCTCATTCAATTACAACTGAGTGATTTTTATAACTAACACCAAAAAAATATATATATATATATATATGGTTATCATATGGTAGTTGGATTTACAACTACCTGTGCAATCAGTGCCTATCACCACTAAAGTTGTGAGTTCGCACCCCGTTCATGGCGAGGTGTACTCAAAACAACAGAGGGCCTGGGTGGCTCAATGAGTTAGGTAGTTGGATTACCTACCAATTCATACAAGCCTATCACCAATACAGCGTGGGTTCACGCCCGGCTTTGTAAATTACAAAAAAGGGTGCACTCGACTTGCAGCCACAAGTGATAAAGTTTACCAGTTGTTTGCCCATGGTCGATGGTTCTCTCCGGGTACTCCAGCTTCTTCCACCACTAAAGCTGGTCGCCTTGATATAGCTGAAATATTGCTGAAAGTGGCGTCAAACACCAAAAATAAAATCAAATCAAATCAATCGATACAACATTATGTGATAAAGTTTGTCAGAGACTTGTGACAGGTCGGTGGTTTTCTCCGAGCACTCCGGTTTCCTCCACCAATAAAACTGACCTCCACAATATAACTGAAATATTGTTGAAAGTGGTGTTAAACACCATAAACCTATAATTTTGTCAAATACCGGTATTGCAGAAACGCATTTCAAACTTGTGCACTGATGAGGAATATTATTATAATATAAACAGAATAAAAATTATAGAAAAATTATTAGTAAAAAAAGGGATTTCCTGCTCACATTATATTGATAATAACTTTTCCTATACTTTTCCAAGAAATGATCATCAGAAATTCAGGACCCCCCCCCCCCCCCCCCCCCCACCCCACACACACCAGCTAGATCAGACTTATTGAAACCTTTGTCAATACCAGTATAAAACCAATTGCCTTCTTATTTGTGTATGAAACATAGAAGAAAATATTATCTGCATTTAGCAGTATTCTTCTTCTTCATCAATACCTAATATCAATATACAGTATACAGCCTAGAGGAACAAAACATCTGGCTTTCATGGTCAATATCTAGGTCACTTTATCCATACTAAACCAAATGGTAGCCTTTAGAAACATGTACTCTTGTATAAACCTGCAGAAAATTAATTAATACAACATGCATACTGATGGGTTTATATGTTATAAATGTACTGAGAGAGAACAATGTCTTCTATAACACTGACTGCTCATTAGTATGGTCCTGTAAGTGTGTGAAATCAATACCCATGTATTGATGTTAGAGGCTGTGTGTGAAACCACTAATCAGCATAGCTCTCTGGCAGCATCAAAAATATTAAATCCTGATCAAGGTTATTATGTGGGGGTGGTAAAAAATGATAAAAATGGGGTCAAATCATTGGAAGTATACAGTTCTTGACCCACATGTACCCTGTACATCAAAGTATTATATATTACAGTTATATAATGTAAAATATAGATAGAAAGCTGTGTATATCCAACTCTTTTTTATACAATACATTTTTGACATATATATTATGTTCAAATATAGGTCATAATTATGCATTCCACAGCATTTATGCTATCTGATCACATTAATTGCAGAAATTCTCCAGTTATATTGAGTGTAATTTTTTTTGGCTAATTATATTTTTCGTAGCAATGAAATGTTCTCCCATTTTCATTCATCCTCCTTTGCAATTATTGGAAGATCCAGACTTTCCTAAAAATTGTCCAGAACCCAAATTTTGTAGACAGAATTATCTTGATAATAAAAATTTTGTTGTACAATAAAAGGGACACTGTTATCTGGAATTTTACAATTGTTAAATATTATAATTACATTGATTATTTGAATGAGTTTTGAAATAACGGAACAGATTAAGCAATACTTCTCTTTTGAGATTGCAATGGGTGGTACTAGAATGTAAGGTTTGTATTTAGCATGTCTAAGTCAGGTTGATCAGCATATACATGTATAGGGTATAATGGGTTTTAATGCCACTTTCAGCAATATATCTACATTTGTATATCCATTATATAGATGTATTGTGGGGGTCATTATTTTGTGTGTGGAGGAAACCAGAGTACCAGGAGACAACCACAGATCTGCCTCAAGTCACTGACAAACGCTGTATCACACATAAGGTTGTCTCAAGCAGTCCTCAAAATGAAAATTTGAATTTACTGGTCCAAATCAAATTTTTGAATTTATTTTAATATAGTTCTAAATAAAAACTGAAAAATTGTTTTGTCCGAACAAAGTTTTACTGGTCATGGACCAGAAGACCGGTGCTCATAGTGAGGACTGATCAAGTACACCTTCCCATGGACGAGAATTGAACTCACAAGACCAGATTGCATCAGTAGATGTAAATCTAACTACAATGCGATCACGAATGCAACGATCCCTTGTGTGTAGCTTGGGTTGATGTAAATTATTGAATTGAGTGTATATTGGTAGACCAAATTAAGTTATAAGAATGTTATTGAGGAATGCTTACACAAGACTTAATTAACCCCTAATTTAATAACAGGCTAATCTTGAGATACATTGTAATTAAATCATGGCTTATGGTGTGGTGATATGATGCTAAGCTAAAGAAGAGCAGAAATATTCATGTATCCGCTTGGAGGAATTGTCAACTGGAGACATATTCATTCAATTAATATACTAGTATCAGTAATAGTAAATATTGCTGATATGTAAATATGTGAGACTGCTTTATATTTTTGTTGGTCATCAATTAATCCACACATATTTATGATTGATTGTACATATTCTTTAAATCAAGTGAGTAGATCTAGAACTTCAGCTGTTTTCATTACCAGGACAAGTTTATTAATATTAGCAAATGAAAGATGGCATTTGTACACTTAAAATTGATACCTCTATTGACACACATAACATGTACAGGTACATTGTACAAGACTGCTCACTTTTCAACAAGTACAAAAAAACATTATGGATAGGTTCATAAAATTCATCCTTTTAATGACGGATGATTCTGTCAAATGGAATTTTGTTGATTGATTGAATGATTGATTGATGTTTAATGCCAACCATAGCAGTATCTCCGCTATATCGTGGCTTTAGCAAACCATGAACCTCCTGTCTAGATGAAGACAGGGCCAAGTGCTGTGTTCCAACCAACGAGATCCCTTCCTCCATCACCATGTGTCTCAACACAGTTACACACGGCTAAAGTGTCGCCTCATTTAGTTTGCCTTCTACGACAAGCAAGAGTGATCTGTGGGCCTGTTCATAGTACTCGTGGTCCCACACAGTGCTGGATGTTTGTTGTTCATTTTGTACATGTACATTCCTTTACTAGAACCATCAACCACCCTGTAGGAGTGGTAATATCCCTCACAGATATATATACATGTGTACATGTATATAATCACGACTTTTAGATTGAAGTTAATTGAAAGGTTAGGGTCATGGTGTGAATTCAACTACCAATCGATCATGATCACGACTGCTAATTGACATGACTTGTAAACTGCATGTATAGTAGTAGAAAAAAAACCCACATGATATGGTTGTGTAGGAAATGTGTTAACAAATCTCCACATAAATGACGTCAAAAAATACTTCCATGAAATGAGTTTAGGAAAAGTGTAAGCGCAGATATCTAATTTAGTTTCACAATTTGTTTCCGGAATGACCTTCATCGGTAAGTTACTGTAACGCTCAAAGTCCGCCAGTCCAACTTGGGGCACATTGTACATGTAAATCATGACTGATATTATTTCAGTGTACTGTTCAGGTTTAAACATTTGGTGAAAGGCTGTATACAATTGGTGCAAAAATATATTGATCCTCTGGACGATATTAACAAAATTTGAAATATACTTAAACAAATGAAGTTAGTTTCAGATATGCATTATATATATATTTCTTTGTACAGCATGCTAAGTTACTAACATTTGATTTATTTTATTTTTACAGGAGAAAATTATGATAGGACCCAGGAGAGCCCTGTACGTAAGGACTTGCCACACAACCAGACTGTTGAAAAGTCTGGTGGGCAGGAAGCAGGATCACCTACTAACTCTGCGGAAAACAAGGAACAAACAAAACCCTTAAGTTCAGCGTGGGTCTCAGCTCTTGGGGCTGCCTCAGCTGCAACAATGACACGAAAACGTGCAAATGCACGGAAACAACCAATACAAAATGTGCGACCACAGAGAGCTCTCTTTTGTTTGACGCTGAACAATCCTATGAGAAAGTTATGTATACGTGTAGTAGAATGGAGATATCCTTTATTTTTTTATCATATTTACGTAGGATTATCACATACAAAAATGTACATACGTGTAGAAGTACACGTGTACACATAATCATATATTCAAATCCGTTAAAAGGATTTTTTTATGGATTAATAATACGTAAGTACAGTGACACCTGCTTTGATGGATCACCCTCCCGCTGATAACAATATGTATTCTTTCAAGACAGGTATAAAATTGTTACAATTATATGTAAATTTTCAAAAGTGATGTTTTCAATTTAGACGAATTAAAATGGTGACCTTTTACAGTGTTCTCACAAATATAGTGGTTTCACAGAAAGAAGTGTCTCGAGGTCGGGTTTCAATCTTTACCTATAAGGAAATATATATAAATTTTCAAGTATGAGCATAAGTGTAATTTTTTCAGGTGATATGATGGCATATAAAGATCATGCTTTCCCATGTTTGTCCTTTATTGTGTGAAATTTCTTTCAAATGGGAAACCATTGGAAAAAGATATAAAGGGTATACACGATTTTTAAAAGCATATACATACCGGTATGCAAAAAAAAAAGAACTCTAGTCAGTATGATTAGTTGATTGATTGATTGATTGTGTGTTGTTTAATGTCTAGTTGCAATATCAAACATCGATACAGAAACAAGGGAGGAATGTAGCAGTTATATTGTGACTACTATTTGTATTCAATTTACAAGAATTCCTTTACGTGCAGGGAGCATTGCACTCTCCATGATCAGACTTTGCCTATCATAACCTGACGACCACGCCATCAAGAGGGCGCTCCCTATCTGCCACCTGGGGATGGGGTGGGCAGCGCTAGCTCTGTAGGTCAAGCACTGGGAACCGTTACCAATACCCAGCAAGTTAGTATAAGTTTTCAGAACAAATTCATAGGGACCAGTTAAGAGAAGTGTAACTGTTCATTTAATTGAAATAAAATACCCAATAACAACATCTAGACCTATTTTATAGCATATATTTGTGTATATGTGAATGTAAAATTCCTGCTCTTCAGCTGATTTTTTTACTTGAACATGATATGTTATAAAATATATGTCCCAGAAAATCTATTGATAAAAAAAAAACCTTAGATGAAGAACGGCAATCAAATTGTAGCCTCTGGACTTCTTATGTCCAATGTGATTTTTCTATCTTTTGAATTTGTTGCTTCATTATATATAATGTATATTTGTATATGAACAATTGTTTTCCTTAATGATGATTACGCCTTTTGAGTTTTTAATTCTGCTGACGATCTTTGCCAATTGTGTAGCGCTGGCTATTTACACACCATATCCAAAGAATGACTCAAATGCTGTAAATGGAGCTTTGGTAAGTACATTGTCATGTATATATTTTAACAAATGGATCTGAAAACATATTGAAATGAGAAATTAAACAGTAATGGTCAACAATATAAGCTACTGTAACTGTTACCATGGTTACGATGTAACAACATGAACCTATCCTCTGACAAAAGTAAAAACTCACAATATCAAAACACTAAAGTTGATGGAAACTTAGGTCCTGGTTTGGGACAGGAATAAATATTTGGCAAGGTTAAACCAGTTAATAAGGATGGCCTTAAGCAAAAGTGACTTGTATAGACATAAACATCAATATAGACAGAAATGTTAGCAGGCAGAAACAGGACAGAAATCAGTATAAAAACACAAATTTTTCACCTCGAAACACAATTTGTATACTGGTACTATTATTTTGAAAAACTCTTTGTGTCTGCCAAACCAAGATTTCCTTCAGATTTTGTTATTATTTTCAATGTGTTTTTAGAACCAGTAGAAGGTGTTCATACTTGTTGTATACAGTGGAATTGTCAACAATCTCTGTATAACTTTTCTAATAATATTTTTTGTATATGTACATGTATGTGTAAAGGGCACATGCAATATGTATAGTGGTAATATGGTCAAACTTGTATAATCTGTCATAATCCTTGTGACCTAGTTCACAATAGACAGATGCCCTTGTGACCAAGTCCACAATAGACAGGTGCTTGATGTAGATAGGTAAAATTTTCAAAAATTTGAGACCTTGATACTGAATCGGATGTCCGATTTACAAAGGATATTCAGGTTTCAACAAGATGTTTGTTTTATATTGGTGTCACTGTATTGCATATATTCTGCCACAATATAACTGAAATATTATTGAAAGTGACATTAAACACCATATCCCTTACCCTAACGAAGAAGCCATATGCATGATGCCATTAACTACCTGATTTGAATTTTCTTTTTAAAGGACGACCATGTTGTTCGATCTTTTCATTGGCCTGCAAGAAATCCCTGTGTAGTATCAGTATCATTCTAGATGCCAATGGAAGTATACCCTTGTAGAAGTATTTGGAAACCTGTATATATACAAAAATGTACAAGTCACTATATATACAACTGTATACCTGTTTCAAATTTACAACATTTTTACACAGTCCTTTTGACTTGATCATGGTATCTCTTGGAGTAATTTGGAAACATGTATACAAGTCACAATACACCTGTATATTAACCTATTTTAAATTTTACCAACATTTTTCCACAGTCCTTTTGACTTGATCATGATATGACAGCAATTGCAGCATTATAATACTACACGTATGAAATATTAAAATCTATGTAGAGATTTGTCATTTGGGATTTCTAATGTCAATATTTGTCATCAATACACAGAGTGATCAATCTTGATTATAACAAAGTCATTGATAAAGGTATGAAGTATAGTTACAATGTTATTGAATACAAATTGATATTGAAAATGTTAAGTCTAAAGCCAGACACTGACAGTGTCAATGTGTTTAAACTGTAAACTGAAATAGAGAATGTTTAAGAGATGTTAATTCCTGGTGCTTTAACCTTATTGCTTCCTATAGATGTTTGTAAGGTTTCATTGATGGAATTGTAGACAGAATCAATCGTGTTGAAAAAACATCCTGCTCTTGGTTCATTGATTCGATTTTAATCAAATTTTTCAAATAGATAGAAATTCTGTATTGGCATTGGCGAAAAAAAAAAAAAAAAGGATGTAGAGATTTTTTTTATGATATTTGTTCTCTACATGTACATCCGTTTGACGTAACAAATTATCAGCATGAAGAATAACTCCTTCATTTCATTTACATTCTTTCCTAGGTTTGTGTAAATACTCTAGATTTGTTTTTTTGGAATGTTTTGGAAACCTTACAAGAGCATGTCATTCATATTGTGATTATTACCTCGGGCAGATGTTTCCTAGCGTCTTGTTTTGTTTGTAAAGATTATTTTTAAACTTTTCTACAAATTATTCAATCATTTTCAGGTTTTTTTTTACTATAAGACATATAGTATTTCAGGAAGATGATTATAGCTTCCTGTCTGATTTAAGGAGAAACATACATTGTCTGTCCTTCTTCGATTTACAGCTTCTGATTATCCTTTTGGTATCTTTAAACTTTGCTTTTCACACATACAAATGTACATGTGTACCTCAATTTCATTTTTTTGTGATTATAAAAAGCTGAAGCAAGGGTGTTCTGTGCTTGCCTTGAGAATAATTTAAGTTGAAAATATTTGTTCTTGTAGCTTCTACTTGCATGTTAAAAACACTTCGTTTCGCTATTAGGGAGCATTGAGCTTATAAAGCTAGTTTAACTACGCCCTGCGTCTTATAATTGAAGTGCATGTTCCAAGCCACGAAAGTTAGCAGTCATGTATATGTGTATTGTTTTTGCCTGTTTTTTTTATTCGATTTTGGAAGTGTTCCGACATTGTGGTATTTTTTCGCTTTTCTTTTTTATTATCAATCACCTTTAACCCTACATTTCTCTACAATACATCTTGTGTTTCTTCATGGAAGAAATCCGATGATATTTTCACTACATTGACTGTATGTATAGAGGCCAAAAGCTACATATTATAATATTGTCTTAGTAACCATTGAACAATGGAAAGCAAACCTGGCAGAAACTGCTCTCTACAAAGTTTCTGTATTTTTTGTGATTTCATTTATTTTCGTTGGTGTCAATTTCCGTGGAATGGCAGAAACTGAAGTGTTCATTGACATTTTAATTCGTGGCTTTGATACTTGTAAATGACTTCTCTGTATTTATGTCGTTCATTGTGCACTAACTTTTGTGGTTTGATTGAACCAACGAAAACCACGAAAATTAGTATTCAACGAATAAAAATGAATTCACATTATTGGAAATTCCAATGATAACCACCACTGGGTTGACAATACTTTAAGGAGGTCATTTCATGGTGGATGTGTTGGAGGTTTATAGTGTTTAACACCACTTTCAACAATATTTCAGTTATATCATGGCGGTCAGTCATGGTGGAGCTCGAGGGGAAAAGGGAGGTGCAGATATGTTCAAAAATAGCAAATAAATTCCATTAAAATAAAGTGACAATTATATAGATCACAATGTAATTGAAATTTGATACTCATTACGGAAATGAAGAATGGAAATATTTTTTAAAGTATGCCATAGTACATGTATAGATGACCATTCCAACAAATCTTCTGATTAACTAGAAAACTGATTGATCATTATCTTAGTTAAAATGACAGTTAAATAATCTTTTACCAAATTGATGTGGTTTTTAGCTCACCTGGCCAAAGGCCATGTGAATTTTTGCCATTACTTGGGCATCTGGCGTATGTCCACAATCCTATATTGTATACTTATTTAAATCTTCTCCTTGGAAAGCACTGTGGAATTTTAAGTCATACTTGGCTTTGATGGTTGCCTTTCAAAGTTGTGCCCTATAATCTGGCTTTCAATTCAAGATGGCAGATGTTACTAAAATTAGAAATTTCTTTAAATTGACCATTACCACTTAATTTATCTTTCAGCTGATTTAACTGCTGCTGTATGATAATTAGTAGTCCAACATGTCTTCAGTGTTTTCCTGTGAATTTTTTCTTTCTGTCGATTAATACCGATTATGCAAATAAGGCTTATTTCGATCACATTAAAATCTTCTCCTCAGAAATCATTGATCCAAATGATATGAAATTGGACAACTGAAATTTTAATTTTAACTTGATTTACATATATATATATGTTCTGACTTTTTCTATTAAATTTAGAAGTCAAATTGAAAACCAGTTGAGCGATTAAAGGCTTCTGGGAGAATTTAGTTTTGTTGTATTGATTGGAAGGGATGATGTAAACCACCATAGGACATAGTTTAATTTAAAACCCTATGTGAAAATAAAAAAAAATTGGTTCAACAAATCATTTATAAGAAAACTGTACTAGAATATATGTTCCTTGGATTGTTCTCTTTAAAGATAACCTCTTTTGTGTCATTTAAAAAGCTAAGATGGCCACCATAGCATTTAAAACCCTATGTGAAAATTAAAAAAAATGGATCAACAAATCATTTATAAGAAAACTGTACAAGGATGTTACTTGGATTGTTCTCTATGACGATAACGTCTTTTGTGTCAATAAGGAATCCAAGATGGCCACCACAGCAGAAATAAGCACCATAAGAGGAATTTTAAGATGTCATATAGAAACTATCAAACTGACTGAACCAACAGTGTAGAAAATGGTCATTGAATGGTGGTACTTTGCATGCATTATAATTTTGTAATTGGAAATTTTGTATTCTTTTTATTTTGTTGAAACTGCTGAACCATTTATTTAGTACATTCATTGTAAAGTAAAGTTAGCCGACATGTTTCCTTAATTTCCCCTTACAAACATGGATTTATGTTGTCCAGAAATACTAGATGACCATCACTGCAGAATATAATTTAACATTGGCCTCTGTGAGAAAAATAAAATAAAATCCCTTTTTAGAAACTCTTTTTGTTTTCTGGTGGTCATAATAATGTTGATTTTTATTAATTTTTTATGATGGTCATAACATCTGAACTTGATATATTATTTTTCTTGATAGTTAATGGTGATGTCAATAGGTTTTTTTTCTTGATAGTTAATGGTGATGTCAATGGGTTTTTTCTGGAAGGTTTTTATTTGTCTCCTTTGATCTTAACAATATTTATTTGAATGAATTTGTTATTCCTAATTATTCCTAATACATGTACATGCATCACAAGTGGTTCATGGCTTTATTGAAGTTGTGAACATGTTCATAGATTACAGACACAAGTAGTTCATGGCATTAGTAGAACATTTTAACATGCTACATGTACATTGGTCAATACAAATTCTTGTCATGTTTATTTGAACTTTTCTAATTAACTTGTTATCATGTATTCTATAATACCACACAGTATGGTTTCTGATATGAGACAGTTTGGTTGACCCTTTGTATATAATAATCACATTACTTAAAGGTCATCCCTAAGTTAAACTTATCTTGTTGTTGTTGATCTGTCCAGAATAAAGACCAAACAACCAATTGTATAAAAGAACAAAAAAACACATGCACACATTATTGCATAAATAAAGATGGCCACCATAGTAGAACAATAGGGCCATATTGGGAAATATTAAATAAGATAAGAAATTATAAAAGTGATGGAACCCACAATGTAGATAAATGACTGTTTTATGGTTCTTTACAAAGCATAAGGTTATTATTTTTATGTTGCATGAGTGGATATGCATTGTAGTTAATTAACATGCAGAACTGTATTTGCAAATTTTTTTCTTTGTTTTTTTTCTTTTCTGAAACCACTGAACCATTTATAGCAAAATGGGCAGATAATGTTTCCCTGATAACCCCTTATAAACATGATTTTGGTTGATCGGAAATCATAGATGGCCATCACAGCAGGTCATGATTTAACAGTACTTCTGTGGGAAAATGAAAAAAAAACTTGTTTTTAGAACTCATTTTGTTTTCTGATGGTCATTATAATGTTGATTTTTAATTATTTTTTATGGTGGTCATAACATACATGTATAGTCAGTTTGATGTTTTGTTTTGTTTTCTAGTGGTGATGACAGTTAATTTCTGGAAGGCTTTGTTTTTCTCATTTGATCTTTTACAGTATTTATTTAAATGTTAAGTAGACATATCTTTGTTCTCAGTTTGGTTTGTTATTATCAGATTTTATAATTGTTTCTAATACATTACATGTACAGGTACATGTATATTAACACGAGTTCATGGCGTAGTAGAACTTGTGAAAATTTCATGACGTAGTTGAACTTGTGAAAATGTTGACCCATTAATGTTTATTTGTACTTTTCAAATTAACTTGTTAAGATGAACATGTATTCTATATGCCATACAGTGTATGATTTCTGATACATGTATATAAGAATTGGTGTCCGTCATGGTCAATGTCGGCAGTATAAATTTGCCACATTTCAGTCCTGTTCTCTGAAATCAATTGGCCAATAGGAACTAAACTTGACTTGAAAGATGGTCATTGGATGGTAGCATATACATTTTTATGTATCTCCATAGATGTTTTGGTTTTTGTGGATCAAATATACAAGATGGCCACCAGTGCCAATAATGGATTCTGATTATCTGAAATAAAAAAAAAGTCTTCTTCACTGAAACCAAATGTCAGAATGAACTTTGAATGTTCCAGGCTATTCTTACATGATCCTCTATGAATTTTGTGGTTCTTGTGTCCATTTAGAATTCAAGATGGTTCTCACAGTAGAGGTCCAAAGTTTAACATAAGACTGCAATGGGGGACATTATGAAAAAAATATTTCCTTCGGAATCAGTAATGGAAATGTAAGTATGTAAAGATTGGAGAAAAGTGTAGGGGAAATGAAGAATGGACAGTCCATAGACACAGGCAGCTTTGGGATCGATACATCATTTTGATATAGAATCAAACATACCTGTAAATGAAGAATTCCCCATGAGGGCATTAGGATTTGGACCTTTTGGGTCCAAAGTTTTACATAGACTGCAATGGAAAAATAAAAAATAAACGGTATTCGCAAGAACAATCAAAGGAAATGTAATTGTATTTGACAATAAATTTGACAAATCAATGGCCATGCTTATATGCATCTTCGCTAGCCAAGGGTTACGATCCGCTCTACGAGTCATCTTCACCCTTGGCATCGTTAGACGGATTTTCGAAGTCACACGGTGACGGTTTATATGTAATGCAGCTAGTGGTAGCTGTAACCAATCAGAACGGGCTTTACAAAAAGCACATGTTCTGTAGGAAAAATGTCAACAAAATAAAAATGCGAAAAATCGTCAGTCCGGCACGATTTTGATAGTATAAAAAAGTTTGTATGATTAGCCGCTACTCTATTCGTACAAAAAGTTTGTACGAGGAGACACTGCCCGTTATAATCTCGAGTCAATTTTCAGGGCATTCAAACGAAAGGAAATGAAAGCCTCGCGTTGATTGGCTGAAATTGACATCATTACAAGGGGCGTAACTGTCAAAATCCAGCAGGTGGCAGTGCGTGGGAATTGCGAAAATCTGTCTAGCGATGCCAAGGGTGAAGATGAGTAGAGTGGATCGTAACCCTTGGCTAGCGAAGATGGCTTATATGGGGTCCAAGCCCAGTGGTCCAAAGTTTTGCATAAACTACAATGTACTATGATTCAATCTTGCATAAATGAAGGCCTCAAGGTCTATTTGGCATTAATTAAGCCTGTGAAATGGATTATCGATCTTGTACAAATAAAGACCCCAGGTTGTATGGGGTTCTACCCTTTGAGGTCCAAAATTTAACATAAGCTGCATTAGGGAAGGTCTTGTTTATTTTGAATATGTAATTTTTGTTATGCACTTTGAAGGGATATGATATGTTAAACTGAAGTTTATATAATATGATGCATCATACAAATGTACTTTAAAAGATTCAATATTTTATTGTGGAGATAAATATATATGTTTCACATGAACAATGTATTATGAAATACTGTGTTTTGAAAGAGAGATAGAGAAAGCAGCTTGGGACAATTATTGAGTCTTACAAAAAATGTAAATAACTATGAATTATTTCTTGTTTAATCCTCCGCACATTGCTCCATCTATTCTAACCTAGCTCAATACATCCACACCTTACACCATTTAATTAGCATTCATAGTTCAAAGGTCACCTAATCAAGCAGTAATATTGTTTCGGTTGTGTCAATATCTCATCTTGACCAATGACTAGGGACCGTTGGGTAATAACCCAAGACTGATTGATATGATAATGGATTCAGTGAATCATGACTAGTATAGCTAAATGTATTGATCTTGTAATGATAATTTTATTGCCATGATGGATAAGTATTAGCTGTTTGATGTAATAAATCTTCACATAAAAATTACACAAAAGATGCTGCCATTAACTATACAGACATTTAACCTTGACGTCCATCAATTTCTGTTTCTTGTCTTTCTGTCTATATACATGTACAAAAGACAGTGAAAAATAAAACATGAAAGAATTTTGTGTTTTTTGTCTTGCTTGAAATGGCAGAAAGGAAAGTGAAAAAAAAATGAAGAATTTTGGTTTTTGTCTTGCTGGAATGACAGATAGGGAAAGTGAAAATAAAAACACAAAGATTTTTTTTTGTCTTTGCCTGGAATGACAGACAGGGGAGTGAAAATTAAACAGAGAATCTTGTTTTTGTCTTGCTGGGAATGACAAGACAAGGAAGATAAGACAGCATCTTTTTTATGTACATGTATATGTGTTATTTAGCAGTCACATTGAAATAAACGATCAATCTGACCTGTACCTTTGTTTGTATTTAATTTACAATGTCTTTACAACTAGTTTAACCCCGTTATGTTTTGATGAAGTGTCTGCATCAAGCCAGGAAAGTGAGTACTCATGTATATGTGTTATTGATATAGATTTTGCCCGTTTCTACTTTTTTTTACTGGATTCTGATTGCGTATGTCTGATAACATTCAGATGATAGTTCATATTTTATGACCATTTTATTACATTGTATAATGTTTTTCTGAGGGGCCGTCATAGTGGTGATCGTATAGTAGTTGGATTTACAACTAATATGGCGAGGTGTTCTTGATACAAAATTATGTGATAAAGATTGTCAGTGACTTACGGTAGATCAGTGGTTTTCTCTGGTTTCCTCCACCAAAAAAACTGACCGCTACGATATTACTGAAATATTGTTGAAAGTGGTGTTAAACACTATAACCTTCACTTTGACCCATAGCGTTTTTCTCTAGGTCATTTTAGCATTTGCTTGTCCCATTTTGTGAAATTATAACATTATTTTACCTTAAACGTACTGCTATTATTATCAAAGTATCAGTATAGGAATGTTTTATTATAGGATATTAATGGAAAGTCTCATTAGATCTTCATTTGTTTTGCCCTCAGAATTCATGAAATGACACATACAAATGTAAGTGCCCTCTGATTGTACAATTGCCACATGTCGTACTGAATTTCTGGGCGAAAAACAACAGTTAGTTTATACATTATTATTATTATTACAATTCTTCTATAGTGCTTAATCTAAAACAATGTTACTAAAAATTTATACTGACACAATTTAGGCAAAAATATGGCTTTATCACAGAATAATGAACTTAGATATTATTAAAAACAAAATATGATAGACTTTAAATTAAGGTTAAAAATTTATACTGTCACAATTTAGGCAAAACTTTGGCTCTATCACAGAATAATGAACATAAAACAGATGATACCTTGTCATAAAACATACATGTAAGAAATGCATCTCCTATTAAAACAGAGGGTATAAAAAGTCAATGGCACTATAACTGATATCACTGGAAAGAAAAGTTCATATTCAACAAAACAAATTTAAAAACTTTAAAACGCTTGTCTGAAAAAATGAGTCTATAGTTTCTTTTTGAAAACGTTCACTGACTGTACATTTCGAAGTTCGTTCGGCAAATCGTTCCACAGAGAGACGGCTGCTTTATCGAACTCCTTTCTCCATAACTCTTAGTTCGTACAATTGGTGTTACAAGTGTTGTGTTGTTTTCGGATCTTAATGATCTTGCTGGCTTGTATATATTCACAAGTTCTTATAAGTATAACGGTGCCTCTTGTTTCAACGCTTTAAATACATAAAGTAAGACTTTGTATTGCACTCGGTAGTGTATGGGCAGCCAGTGCAGAGTCTCTAGAGTCGGAGTAATGTGATCGTGTTTCTTTCGCCTTGTAACGACTCTAGCAGCTGTGTTCTGAATTCTCTGCAATCTCTGGTAGTCCGTAAAGCAAAGCGTTACCATAGTCTAATCGAGAGGTCACTAAAGAATAGACTAACGTTTTACAGGCGTGATTTACGGATGTACATGTATGCGGCCAATAATTCGTATCTGGTGAAAGCAGGATTTCAAAACTGAGCTAACCTGTTGGTTCATTGATAGTGTTTTATCGAAGTAAGCACCAAGATTCTTAACACATTCAGAGCTCGTAACGACATTTCCTCCAAAGGTAAGATGACAATCCTGCAAATCCTTCACTCAGTGTTTGGTAGCGAACAACATTACTTCAGTTTTGTCCTCATTCAATTTAAGCATGTTCGAACACATCCATGAACTAATATCAGTTAAGCAATCTTCGAGTCGTTTCGATATGTCAATCCAATTTTCAAGTGGTTCGAATACGAGATAGAGTTGTGTATCGTCCGCGTAGAAATGATAAGACATATTGTGACGCCTGCATATTGCGGCGATTGGCTTCGAGAAAATGCAATATAGTTTAGGTCCAAGCAAGGATCCTTGAGGAACACCGCATTGAAAGTGGAATTCATTAGAGAGGACAGAACCTATGGCTATACGCTGAGTCCTATCTTGAAGATAAGAGAGTAACTACTGCAGTACCCCACCTGAAATCCCAAACGAATACTCTAATCTCTTTCGAAGGATTGTATGATCAATCACATTGAACGCAGCTGACAGATTTAACATCACTAAAACAGCACAACGGTTTTTGTCAAGCGCACAGGTAATGTCATGGTGTACACGAAGTAACGCTGTCTCTGTAGAGTGACCAGCATGATAGGTGGATTGCACACGGTCATGGAGATAATTAGACGCTAAATGGTTTTCTAGGCGTCTCTCAACCACCTTTTCTAGCACTTTGGAAATGAACGGAAAATTAGATACCGGACGATAGTTTTTAGGTATATCTTTATCCAGCCCGGGTTTCTTCAAAAGAGGTCGAACAATTGCTCCTTTAAAAGATGTTGGTACCACAGATGTTGATAGTGACAAATTAATAATCGTCGTTATTGTAGTGGGGACACTGTCTAAACAGGTTTTCAATATTGGATCGAGTTCGCAAGCTTTACATGGCGCTTTCAGAATAATTTTTCTCACCTCATCAACAGAAGCAGGGGTGAAATCAGTTAGTGAACGACCTTCGAATCGTACATCTGCCCGAAGAGGATCCATATCGCCGATATCTTCGCTCGCCATGAGTAGACTGCTCCTGATTCTTTCAATTTTGTCAAGAAAGAAATGCCCGAAATGATTTGACAGTTCAAACTCACTTTGGTGTGACGGCAGAGCAACCTCATTATTGTTGCCCAAAAGACTGATGCTTAGCTTGAACAGTTTCTTGTGATCATTTCCAATATCCGCAATTTTGTTTGAGTAATAGTCGATCTTACATTGCAGAAGTATTTTGTTTGATCTGAAACACAGTTCTTTGTAAATCAATTGATGAACCATAAGTTTCGTTTTCTGCATCATTCTCTCGGCTTTCCGACGCTCGATTTTAGTATTAATATGCGATGAGAAATAAAAAATTGTGCTATTCAAAAAGAATCCCAAATTTTATCTACATAAGACACATTTTGTCTATAGAATCATATACATGTACTAGTTTATACATTATTATGCAATGAGAAATCCAAAATTGTGCTATTCAAAAAGAAGCCCGAATTTTATCTACAAAAAACACATTTTGTCAAAAGAATCAATAAATATTTCCTTTAATTAACATTCTTATAAGCAAATGATTACAATGTTAATTAAAAAGAAATGTTATTAAAATCTAACAAGAGTTTACAAGATCTACATAAAATGTAGATGAAGAAGATGAAATATATGAGTCAAAAGCTGCTCATTAACCAAGATGAAGTCAACTAAAAATTACTTGACAGTTCATTTATTAGGAAAAAACAGACTCAAAATTTGTTAGTTCCTCTAGAAATATTGACAGGAATTTGTGGAATGTCCAGTACATCATGTATTGAAAGACGATTCCTTGTGAAATACTTATTCATAGCTTCCTTAGTTTATTCAAATTACAAGTTTTAAGCACCAATGAAATTTAAATTCTAAATGGAACTGGATAAAAACCATAATAATATAAAAAAATCATCCAATTAAGAATTTTCCCCAACTTCATAGACGAAAGCAAATTCTTTCAAAGAGCTGCCACCTTATCTCCAATGAAGTGCCTTTAGGTCAGTTCTCTAATATATACAGTTACAAGAGTAATAGACAAGACTATTAATGTCCATATTTCTTCTACTTAGTGAGATATATTGTGAAATCATTATTAATCCTGGGGTTCCAATTTTCATGGATTTCATGGTTCACTTATAAACCACAAACATTAAAATCCAACGAAATAAACAATTCCATTGATTGTTGCCTGTAATGTTTCAAACCATGAATTCAAGAACCCAAGAATCAATACATTTTGTCGAAACACTGAAAATTGGTAACAACGATGAAAGGTACTTTATCAGTATCCATGTTTTCAGGAGATCAAATTTGCAAACATTTTATTTTAAAGTTTTCACTGTATTATATACAATAAAATCTATAAAACTACCAAGATCTAGATCATATTGGATACATTTTTTAATCTTTGTTTTTTTGATTTTGTTTTGTATATAATAAATATTGAATATCGGTGGTCGCAGACAGTATAATTTATAAAAATCTATCAAACTACAAAAATGTATTGGTTTAGACTGACAATTTGCTTTGTATGCACAAGTAGTTCAGACAGGTACATGAAAACCTAATGGTTTTTTTATCAGTATCCACAATTTGTATTGTTCATTGAACAGTCACAGTCTGCAGAAGTCTTGAGATATTTGGAGTAAAAATTGTATAGGTTTACTTTCTATTTGAGATGTCTTCACTTATATAACATCACCTTATTTTTAGAATGATCAATACGAAATTGATTCTCTAAATAAAACATGGCTAGATATGTTTTTTTAGCTCACTTTTGCCATCACCTGGCATCCGTCGTCTGTTAACTTTTCACATTTTAATCTTCTCCTCTGAAACCCCTCAGCCAAATGAAGTGAAACTTGATAGGAAGCATCTATGGAAGGTCCTCTCTAAATATTGCTCATTTTGTCCCGATCCATTAACAAACATGGCCGCCACAGGTAATTCTTGTTTCTGATTGGTTGATTTCTAAAAAATCTTCTCCTCTGAAACCGCTTGGCCAAATGAATCGAAACTTGGTAGAAAGCATCCTTGGAAGGTCCTCTATAAAGATTGCTAATTTAGTTCCGATCCGTTAACAAACATGGCCGCCATAGGCAATTCTTGTTTCTGATTGGCCGATTAAAAAAAATCTTCTCCTCTGAAAACTGAGATGACCGTAATTGCACCGCCGAATTATGATCAGTTACGGTCATCTTAGCGATTTTTTTTATTCGGATTTTCTCTTTCATATACATTTTTCAGTCGTAATTTGTGATATCCTTGTGAAAAGTTCATAGATTACTATCGTGCTAATGCATGTGCCATTTAAAATACATTATAGAAACAATTTAAACGACAAAAAAGATTCTTACCTAATTTCATGTCCGCCATCTTGGGATGACCGTAATTACAGTTACGGTCATCAGCTTTACCCTAGCTGCAATAATGTAGCTCCTGTGACAAACTTGTGTCTCGGCAGAGCTACAACGCGGTCCCATTCGTCACAATGGAGCAAAAAAAAAGTTGCAGTTGAAACATAAAAACTCACTATTTACGCTTCAAACATTTCATTATAACAATTACTGATGATCCCAGTCCTTGTTAAATCGGTTTGGCTGAGAAATATATGCTTTTCAAAGTTAGCAACAACCTTGTTCAAATTTATCGATCGTTTTCCATAACCGGAAACTACGGAAGGCAGAGCTTTTCTAAATATGGTATTTCTTATTACAACCTGATGTAAACATTCCAATCGTAACTACTCGGCCATTCTCGCTACCCTGTTATTTGCAGGGTAGCGAGAATGGCCGAGTAGTTACGATTGGTAAACGTTCACGCCTAAATCGCCAAATATGGTATCGACATCCAAATAGTGAAGCCGGAAATGACGAAATTCAAAATTTTCAAAGAGAAGATTTTCTTTTGTGGGAATTACATTCTAAAATACTGGTAGGTGATAAAAACTTGTTATAATAATGGATGAAAGGAAAGGTTATGTCTTATTATTGATAAATGCAGGCGTCAGAAGCTCTGTAAGCGAGCGCAAAAAATCTCGGCGGCTGCTCCATTACGTGTAATGGCATCCCGTTATAACCCTTGCGAGTAAGCGAGCATTTAGGGTTTTATTATTAGAACTAGCTTTACCCCAGTGACTTTGTGGTATCAAAAAATCGAAATTTCAAACAGATAGGGGAAGTAATTGTTTAATTACATTTTCTACATCCATTGACGGAATAGGATTTATATTTTTTTCTCTCGACAATTTAACCACTAAATTCATCAAAACCATCACTAATGTTTTCTGCGTCTTTCTAGTTTTGTGAGAATGTCAATTTTACTATAGACTAAGAATTGTAGCTAATAAAATACAAATAAAAGACATCTCAAAGAAACTATTGTTTTTTTTCTTCCTTGCGATTTATGTCAATAAAGTATGTCTTTGTCTCTGGGTTATTTACTTATATCTAATGACAGTTTACCGAGATCAATACATTCATGTCTGAATTTACCACAACTTCTATAATGACAGAAGACGCAGGTGCAATGAGGTGTAGACTTCATCGTTAATGAAAAGTCTGTGCGGCAATCTTCTTTGTTTGAACGACAACCAACGAAAGAATTCAATTTTTTTTTACAACAAAAAATAGCCTTTGCTGGTCTTGGTGTAAAGGTGGGAAGAAATTATATATCAAACAAAGAAAAAAATTCTTGGTATAAACTTAAAATGGGGACAAAGTCATGAAATTGGCATATGTAAGCCATACATTTATTAATTACTGTCTTATTATGTATTTACCTTGGCAAAGAGAACAACATTGAAGGCAGATGTTTTTACTTAATACATTTATGCATGTCCTGTACTAATTTCTATTCTTTTTATTAGCAGTAGGAGGTCTTTGGTGGGGGTAAACCTGAACTGCTTGATATCTTAAACACTTATCATGTATCATTGTCAACCTCCAAACTTTATATTTTTCTAGGCTTTTAAATTTGAAACGTTTAATATAAGTACTTCATATGACCTAATTGGTTAAGACACCACCCCCCAAAAGAAAGAATGAAAAGAAGAAAATACTAAAAAAAAATGACTTTTTGGTTGATCAACTCCCATTCCTTTACAAAAGTCTGTTTCAGAATTTGGAAAGACAATTTGATATCTATGAATGTATGTTTAATGAGGTTACTAGTAGGATATAAATAGTATGGTTCATCCCCAATTTTTCTGACTTTTCACAGCTTATATATCTCTCCACTATCTTGACTTATGTACACTATTATAATGATTTGTAGTGTAAATGTTTGTCACCAATAATGGCAGATACTACATTACAACGTTCCATACAACTAAGGAGCATATGATTGGTGTAACAGTGTAAATTCCATTGATCTAGTACTAATGTATATATCAGGGCTGGCCTTAAGCCAAATGGGCCAGTTGCTCCTAATTGGACCCTGCACTGGAGTTATCTACTCTTGGCTGTTCAAGTAAGCACAACAACACGTGCACAATGCAGGTTTTAATTGTTCCCAATTGAGCCCCACACCTCCAAATGCCAGCCCTGTTGTATATGTATGTTTTTTTGTTTTGTTAGATCAATCCAGGACTTAAACCCACGATCTAGAGCACTCGAGGCGAGCACGCTAAGCATTACACCACAGATGCGGTTCTATTTACATTAGAAAAGTATTTTTTACAGTAGACGGACATGGTTTAGACTTTGTCTATCAGAGAATTAAATAGACAGTAAAAGTACAATGTATGTAAACTAGGTTGACAGTAGAAGTTATGCAATGTTCATAAGACGTGTACTTTTAGAGCGGAGATACACTGTTTACATTAGTGGCGTTCTCTGACAGTAGAGATATATACTGTCCATTAGAGAATTATTTTGATAGTAGAGAGATTTCTGACAATGGAGATTTTGTAACTTCGCTTCGTTATTCTTTATTTCCGAACTGTTTCTGTTTCTTTTCTATTGGTCAATTAATTTTTCTCTGCATACATTTAAACCCATTGAAACATACTGAATATAGATGATGAGATTCTTCCAAGCTTAAATATTTAACCAAGAAATCAAATTCACTTGAGATGCTGACAAACATAAGTTCAGGAACATGAAGGTATTATCACTTTATTATATTGTTATAGTTTTTAATTGAAATTTTTTTCTGCGATGTTGTGATTCCCCCCCCCATAGAATAAGACATCCATTATTTTAAAGAACTTTTGAATAACAAAGTTGTAGTCATACTCAGACTTCTTAATCTGTTATATTTTAATCAATGGGGCCGTCGTGGTCGTGATCATATGGTTGTTGGATTTACAACTACCTGTGCAATCAGTTACTGGCCACAGGTTGGTGGTTTTCTACACCAATAAAACTGACTGCCACGATATAACTGAAATATTGTTGAAAGTGGTGTAAAACACCATAAACCAAACTAAACTAAAATCACTAACATTTGTCAGTCTTGGGGAAATGTTTTATTTGTAAAATTGGATCAAAGAAATTTTATGAGATGCATAAAACCTCTTTGAGAATTGATAAACAAGACTTTTAATTTTTAGTTTGCATAGCATCAAAAAATACCCAGTCTCAAAATGTGAAAAATTTGTCAACCTGCTGGGAGCTAGGAAAGAAACTCAGGTTTCAATTATTGTAAGCATTACTACAGAGTCTAATAAGAAACAAAATTTGATTATGAATTTCTCAAGACTCTTAGCATTAGAATTAGAAACTGTAAATGTTTGGTTTGTCCATAAAACTTCTTCAAATAAGATGTAAAAACAAAAATGACACATTGTCTGAACAGTTTCAAAATCTAATTGAAAAAATTGTAGAAACGGAGACAAAATTGATACCCCTAGAGCAACAGACATAATATATACATTTCCTGGCTATAAATAAAATTTAAAAGTCATATTTGATGATAAAACAGAAGAAGGTATGTCTTAATTTTCAAAGTGATATTTATTCAGAATACTACATGTATATTTTAATCCTGCTGAACTGCTACAGTAGAAATGGAGTATTCAGGAGAAGATTTTAAATATACCAAAGACTTACAACATATCTGTGGTGTTCTTAATCAGAATTTCAATCTCGAATCATAATAGGTATATCGAAGAAGAACAGACAACGCAATGGCCAAAAGAAAAAGTACAAAAGAGATATTTTTTTTACTGGTAACCTCTTCTGATGTTTTATAGTTTTCCAAGAGATACAATATAGCTGTAATACCAGATGTTAATAAAATGTCAGTGAAATGTTTTGATGTTAATGTCTAATAAAGTAATAGTTCTCATGATGTCTTAAATTATAAAAAAAAATGTATATTTGACACCAAAAATGTATGATTTACAAATATCTATGCAATCAATGCCAATCACCACTAATGTTGTGAGTTTGAATCCGTACAGGCGAGGTGTACTCGATACAACATTATTTGATAAAGTTTGTCAGTGGCTTGTGACAGGACTATGGTTTTCTGCGGGTACTCCGGTTTCCTCCACCAATAAAACTGACCGCCACAATATAACTGAAATATTGTTGAAAGTGGCGTTAAACACCATAAACCAAACCAAACTGTTAATAAAATATCAGTGAAATGCTTTGATGATAGAATCTAAAAGTTCTAATGGTGTCTTGAATTATAAAAAAATGAATATTTGACACCAAAAATATATGACATACATGTACTGTCTTACATATACATTGTACATATTTTTTTTACATGAATTTGCTTAAAGCAATTCTGGTAAAGAAAATATTTATCAGTATCTATACCAGTGAAAAGAAACTAATGCTTCAATTATTTGGAAATTATTAAATAATAAAGGTCTTATTTTATTTTGAAAACTTGTAAATCTTGTTCCCTAGATCCAGTAATACTGGATAAACAGCTTCATAAAACTTACACTATGTATCAAAGGGTATATAATAAAATAAATAATTTCTAATGAAATCTTGTGCTGCGTAGTTATTTTTTATTGTGTGATAAAATTTAAAGTGTCAGACTATCCAAATTAAGTATTATTATATACTTAAACTTACCTAGTTTTTAGCCCAAAAAAAAAAGAAAAATCATTAGATATCAATTTGCAGAATTTGAATTACATATAATGGGGGGGGGGGGGGTCTTTGGATCTACATGTACTTATAGCAACTCTATTAAAAAAAATTGTGTTCAAAAATAACAATTGTGTTCTCCTTTGCTACGCTTTATTTGAACATAAAATATTTCTTCATTAAATAAAGACCAACACATACAATGTTAGTAAGTATGAGTTCCACACCAACCAGATTAGTATACAAAAAAACCCAATAACAGTCTTGTGGTGATAGAACCACCAATCATGCATGAAAATATCTACAAATAGAAAAACAAAAGAAAATAAAAATTGATTAAAAAAACGCATTGCATAAAATATGTAAATAAACATGTCAAATTAGTAATTACAGGCATTGAAATCTTGAGGATCGAAAACCAGCGAAAAATAATTCTTAAATAATAAGAGTGGCTAATAACTCACTCGTATAAATCTGTGCAAGAAAGATATCGAATAAGTACCAAAAAATTAAGCCTTTAACTATGCAGAAATGTGTAATTATGTATCTGATTTAGTTTCTGGGACTGTTGTCGGGAATGAATATCTTGACCGTTTTATAGAATTGTCATTTCTCGTTAGTTAAAATATAGATCGTTTAATTATGTTACTCCTGTCCATATCTAAATAAATGCATTATAAATAGATAGGGTTAGGGGTTATGATGTTAAACACCACTTTCAACAATATTTCAGTTATATCGTGGTGGTCAGCTTTATTGATGGAGGAAACCGGAGTACCTGGAGAAAACCACCGACCTGCCTCAAGTCACTGACCAACTTTATCACATAATGTTGTATCGTGTACACCTCGCCATGAGCCGGATTCGAACTCGTAGCGTTAGTGGTGATAGGCAACTATATGACCATTACGGCCCCCTGCATTATAAATGTATTAGACTTTTACCGGTAGATATCTAATTTAGTGCACACAACACATTTCTGGAATAACCTTCATCAGGTATGCTCATAATTGATCGTATGGTAGTTGGATTTACAACTAGCTATGCAATCAGTGCCTATCACCACTAAAGTTGTGAGTTTGAACCCTGTTCATGGCAAGATGTACTTGATTATGTGATAAAGTTTGTCAGTGACTTGCGATAGGTTGGTGGTTTTCTCCGGTTTCCTCCACCAATAAAACTGACCACAACGATATAACTGAAATATTGTTGAAAGTGACATTAAGCACCATAAATCATTAAAAGCAACCAAAATAAGCTAAGGTGTACTATGCATGATGGAGATAAACCATAGTTTCAATAATAATTACATTATTATGAACTGTTACTGTAAATTTCAATTAATAAATATATCTCGTAAATCATGTCTGACTACTGGTCTGGTTGCATGATGACACCCCATGGGACTATATTATTATCTTTAAAAATGTGAAATTACATGAATTATTGTCCCCTTTTGTATATGGGCCAATTACAACATTCTATATAGGTACAATAATAATATAGAGTAAATGAGATTGTAATTTAAAAAATCGTGATAGATATACAGATATAGCGACTAAGCATGATTCACTTTGACATCTTCATTAGATGTGGTTACGTAAACCTTCCCTAAAGTCCGTTAGTTACAAATATCCATATAATATGGGTTAAACAGATGTCATGTATGAAATTTATGTTTTCTTCTCAAGATAATCAATATCTGTTATAATAGAATGGATTGTTAGTTATTTACTTTAGGAAAAAAGAATTTCTGTTAGGTTGTAATTGTAGGCTTGTCAGATTGATAAAGGTCTGTGTAGTTCTATGCAGATTTAAAAGTTTTAATTTAATTAACTTTGATCTGTGCTGTAATTGTGTTATTTCGTTGGAAGAGTAAGTTGATCGTTCCTGTTCCAGACAGGACGAATGCAATCAAGATTTGTAACTGTAATTTAAAACAGACGCTTGGAGAATTGGGATATTCTAGTTTCAAACTGTCTGTTCTCTCATCTATCTTCTATCTTAAACACTTGTTATTACCCGTCAGCAGGCATTGTTGGGACGTTAAATTTCTTCCATGACTGTACATTGGTCTTTCCTGTTGGTTTCCGCTCTGTTGCTGAAGCTCCCCATAAACAAATCATTTGAAATTATAAGCAAGGTCAGTGAAAATAATAGGAAGACCAAGATGGCCTATACCACAGGAATTTGTTTACCTTAGAACCCATTTGGAATATAAACATGCTTTTTCACAGAAGCTACAAACAGGCTTGAATGCAAATAGTTCATGAAATACCAGGTGATTGATACAGGCTCAGATGAATCTCTAGTTTGTATTTTGTCTTTTGACCACCTGTGGGAAGCTTTGAATATAGAATTAAAGACAGATTCTCCTGCTCAACATGATATAACCCCTCCTACATGTATGTGTGCGATTAATATGACATAATCCCTCTTACAGGTATTGTATGTGTGCTGGCTGTGAGCTCACATGCTCTACCTTTTTTTTCTGGAGACCCTCAACAAATAGAACTCAAGTTCTAAAAATTAAAACTAACAGTTTGCCATTAAAAAAGAACTGTTCATTATGAAATGGAAAAATATGGAATCATGGGTCAGAAAATATGTCATGATGATTCCTTATCGCAAATAACAGTAAAAATGTATGTTCTCTTCTACACACTGAAGTTTACAATTTCTTTATCTCGGCAGCAAATGTTGTTAATTTTTTTGCCAATTCTGGATTACATGATCAATGGTTTACTGTTTTGAAGTTTTTGGAAATATTTCAAGTGTTGTAGGAGGTAGACATATGATATGTACCAGTAGAAATTTACTACTAACAGCCAAGTGTATCTGAAGCATATTTTAAATTACTAAGTGCAGTATTTGTTGCACCAATATTAAATTTTTGTATCACAGACTAGCAGTACATGTACAGTTCTGTCATTGTTTGAGTTGAATTTTATTTCTAGTGGTTTGTTAAAAAAGAATTATCTTTAGAATATGATTTTTATCAGGATATATTTAGCTTACTGTGAATTCCTTACTATTCATAGAATTATACCTGTTTTTGTGATTGTTCTGAGAATCACAAAATCACAAATATTTAACCATCACAAAATATACATTTAAAATAGGAAATAATTTAAGAAGTTAAGTACCCAAAAAGGTTACCTATTTCTTTAGTTTTCCTGTCATAGAAAATTTCATATGAATTGAACCTCTTTTAAGATGTCACCTGTCTTATAAGGCCACTTTGTCTGTGTTCCAAATGTGACCTTTTAATACTGGTTTGACTACATATTTTCTATTACATGTATATTTATTTTTTGACAGTTATGCAACTTAAGATCTATTTTTGGTAAATAAGATATTTGATCACTTCCAACAAATAAGACCAAACTGACAAATAATTTGTCCTTGTGCTGTCTTATTTATAATATCTGTTTTATAAGTCTGACACTACTATCCAAAATACAAATATATACAAAATGTATGTGTGACATGTGCTGAAAATAGGATGGTCTACTGCAGTTTTTAGCTGAAAATGGAATATAATGAAAGATCATAACCTTTGACAGAATTGGCTAAAATTTTATTATTAAGTGACCTTATCTTTACCCTATTAAATATAATTTGTGTTATTAATGGGATTTGAAATTTTGCCAATTTGTCACCATTGTGAAAATTATGTCTATTTGGAAAAGATTTTGCATTGTCAATTAGGAATATGATACACTTGGATTGTTATTTCAAAGCAATGAAGGGGGCATCATGGTCGTGATCGTTGGATTTACAGCTACCTGTGCAATCAATGCCTAACACCACTAAAGTTGTAAGTTCGAAACCCCGTTCATGGCGAGGGGTACTTGATACAACATTATATGATAAAGTTTGTCAGTGACTTGCGACAGATCTGTGATTTTCTGCAGGTACTCCAGTTTTCTCCACCAATAAAACTGACCGCCACGATATAACTGAAAATCAGAGTATGGTCATATAAATCTTTGTTGTGAATTGGGCCTTCTGATATGGGTAAAGATGTCTAAATAATTAAGTGTAGAGAATAGCCAAGACAAAAATGAATAGTCGTTTTCTTTCCAAGAATTATCGCAATGAGGACTTAACAGTAGGTCCATGTGTTTGACAGTGACTTGCGACAGATCTGTGATTTTCTGCAGGTACTCCAGTTTTCTCCACCAATAAAACTGACCGCCACGATATAACTGAAAATCAGAGTATGGTCATATAAATCTTTGTTGTGAATTGGGCCTTCTGATATGGGTAAAGATGTCTAAATAATTAAGTGTAGAGAATAGCCAAGACAAAAATGAATAGTCGTTTTCTTTCCAAGAATTATCGCAATGAGGACTTAACAGTAGGTCCATGTGTTTGACAGTGACAAAAATATGTAACTCCTAGGGTATGTTTGACAGTTACAAGGCAATACTTGTGGTGTGTTTGACAATGACAAACTAATACCTATGGTGTGTTTGACAGTGACCATGTTACACCTATGGTGTGTTTGACCGTGACAAAGTAACACTTACGGTCTGTTCCATGTGTATAGATATGGCCTGTTTGCGAAACGACGGCCTCACATTCTTTCAAATCTTGTCCGTTATGGACAAGATTTGAAAGAATGTGAGGCCGTCACATATTAAATTTGGATTGAAATGTACAAAAATGTAAACAACTGGTTGTGCTTGTTTTACCAAGGTTGAATTAGCCTTTAGGTCTGAACACATTATTTTAAACATTGATTTTTATAAAATGTGGAAAAATTAATTTATACAATTATGAAAACAGAAGAGATATATTAATTGTAAAGATTAAAGCAATTGATCTATATTTATATGGAAATGTCAAAGATCATAGACAATGATATCAATGTATAGAATATCGAGGAGATTATTTGGTAAAATAAATCTTTGCTTAGTCATATATACATGTATATATAGCAGCATGCCCATTTACCCTCTGCAGAGGGTTTTTTACCCCCAAAATAGGCCCTGTACCCCCAAAATTGTAGGGACTTTCTATATGCAGGGGTACAAAGTTAAGGAAAAAACAGCAATTGTACCCCATTGTACCCCCAGTTTCAAAACTCAGTGGGCACCCTGTATAGATGCAGGCATCTTAGTACATCCATATAAATATAGATTCTCCCACTGCTACCAGTGGATTATGATATTTCTCCACTCGCGATAGTTAAATTTTCAAATTTATGCATAAAAGCTCGAGTAGAAGAAAAATCGATTTCTCCTATGACCAAAACATCAAGAATATTTTTTAAGTTGTTAATTTCCATCAATAAGAAATTGACAGGAATTCTCATGCAAAAGTTTAACCTCTGTGGTGATTAATAATATAGAAAAATTTAACGAACTGGTTAAAAGACATGCTAAGAATAGCAGAAAGTTATATATAGGTATAGGGTTTTAATGCTTAATAGAACCGAAGATTTTTTATCTGCTTCAGTGATACCGATATCAATTGGCTCCTTACCTCCTTAAGCGTTAATTTTTTTGTCCTCACCTTTCCCAAGTTATTGTAGAAAAAATGTGGAGATGGTTACTCTATAGTAATGAAAGAGATAGTTGTTATATCTCCTTTTCAAAACTGTTTCGGTGGTGTAATAGTTGGCAAGTGCAGTAGATCATGGGTTCGAGCCCCGATCGAGTCAAACCAAGGACTGTAAAATTGGTATTTGTTACTTCTTTGCTAAGCCTACAGCATTAAGGAGGAAGAGCAAAGACTGGTTGGCTCAGAATCAGGATAATGTGTCTGAGTGGAATGAAGGTCTATCGGTGGACTGTTGTTTCAGTGAATTAGCACAAAAAATCCAACTCAGTGTGTTGGTCTAGTACAAAGCGGACCTCATCATCATCTCATTGAAAATTAACTTGTTCTTGCCATGATATATCTGAAGAAGAGTTTGAGGATACTAAAGGGGTATTCAAAATCCGTAAATCAAAGAAGGACAGACAACACAATGACCAAAAGAAAAAGACAAAAGGACAATTAACGATCTACAAAATATACACATAAAACTAAAGACTGAGTAACACGAACCTTGCTAAAAACCGGGGGTGAACTCAGATGCTCCAGAAGGTAAGCAGTTAACAACAATCACTCTCCTTTTCAATAGAATTAGAAGCTTTGTTGAATCATACTGAAAATATTATAAATCTGATTGCCGTGAAATTGAGAGTGCTATTAACACATTATTAGATGAGGTCAAAAAGTAGGGGATGTTTTTCGAGAAGTATTATTTTATAAATATACCAGTAATGTTAGGTGGTGCTGCAAGAGCTATAAAAAATATTAACGTTTTAGCCTGCATTGGTTCTATTTGAGCAATCAAATTTTATTGACAGGATAAATTTTTGTAAAATACGGTCACTGACCAAGAGATATAAAATAATTTCTGGTACCTGATTCATGTTGAGCGACAGTAAGAAATGGTAACAGTATAAGTGTGGATGTCTCAGAGGACACCATAAAAACCTATAAGAACGACACTCATTTCTGCTCTTTTTACACAATTTGTCAGTTGTTATGGAATTGCAGGATTAACACAATATATGTACTGTCGGACTGTATGAAATTAATTTGCACTTCGAAACAGGGCAGAAAGGCTTGCCAAAGGCTCGTTTTTCTACCTGTTTTTATAGCTCGTACAAATATATGTTATATTTCGGACAATGTAGTTATATTATCTATATATGGGAATATGTCGTCATTCTGACGGATCTTGTTTTGTCACGTAAGAAGAGGCCAAGGATTTGAATTACAAAGTTAATGGTTTGAAAATTACAAAATGGTTAAATTTCACTGATTCATCTTCAGTATACCATATTTGTATGCTATAGACGTAATATATTGTACTTTCCAATGTACTATATATTATTAATTATATAGGCTTTAGACAGGTAATACAGGCTCATATAACCTGTCTGTGTTTTATATTTCCTGAGCCGAAGGACAGACAGGTTATATGAGCCCGTATTACCTGTCTAAAGCCTATATAACGAATTTGTCATACTGCAATACCATGGGTCCATATTACCTGTGTAAAGCCTAAATAAAGAACATGACTACTATACATGTATTGTCTCATGAACATTTAACCCCAGATATGACTTTGCTTTAAAGAAGAAATTAATTCTTCAACATATTTAATAAACAACTTAACAATTTTAACAGAAATATAACAAATGATATAGAATTGCCTCAATATCGGTGTCAGAGTGACAGGCGAACTTGGGAGTCGCCATCTTGATTACGTATGATTTCAAAATGAGTTATCTTTCTTGGCACGTGCTTTCATATTACCGGCTAGAGCCGTATAATATGGATTAGTAAAATCGAGTAAATAACCAATCGGATCACTTAGATTTTATATTGCAGTATGACAAATATATATATATATATATACGTCTGAAAATTAAACCAAACAGTGTTAGAATTAGATTTTAGAGCTGTCAAATTTGTGTTCTTCCCTCGATGGGATTTAAACCCACACCATTGATACACTGCAGCACCATTCGCTTAGCCTTACGTCCAGCGCCCTAGACCACTCGACCACATCCACTCCCTAAAAAAGGAGCTTCAATAATCGTAGTGTTACCTTTTCTCGTAAGGCAAATCTAGGGATAGCCGTAAGACATGTGTATAAGCGTGTGTAGATGGTACATATATACTTAATATTATAATTTGACAGCAATCTAACTCAGCAATTTTTAATATATTGTATAGGATAATGAAGAATTCACTATACAGTCACAGGAAATAAAGTATATTATACAAACGTCTAGAAGCAAGTGACAACCATACAATATATCTGTCCCACTGGATCTCAAAGTTACTTTAAAGGATACTAGGTTAATACTAAATATTATATACGTCTGAAAATTAAACCAAACAGTGTTAGAATTAGATTTTAGAGCTGTCAAATTTTTGTTCTTTCCTCGACGGGATTTGAACCCACATATATATATATATCGTCAAATAAATGCAACATCGTACAAATATATATATATATATATATATAAGTGGATGTAGTCGAGTGGTCTAGGGCGCTGGACGTAAGGCTAAGCGAATGGTGCTGCAGTGTAACAATGGTGTGGGTTCAAATCCCGTCGAGGGAAGAACAAAAATTTGACAGTTATTATTTTGTACAAGTTATAACTTGTACAAAATATTTATACAAGTTATAACTTGCATAACACCATCATACATACAAGTTATAACTTGTCCAATTATTGCTATGCAAGTTATAACTTGTACAATTGTGATTGAAAATACATCATAACTTGTACAACTTTGCCTTTTTGCATTATTTGTGTTGGAAACATGACAGCTACATGTATGTCAACTGTATTGACAGTAGATATTCAATATCCAATATCTCATTTTATTTTTTGTTTTTGTTTTGGGGTAATTACATATTTATTTGTATACCCAGTGTTGACGAAAGATCGGATCACATTATAAATAGAAACTTTGAAATTTCTTGAGATTTAGATCAAATTTAATTAGACTAAATGAATTTTTCAAACATTTATTGTCAAGAAACACATATCTCATAGAGGCATTGAATGTCTCTTGAAATTCATTTGTTGGTACATGACAAAGATGCATGACATCTGGAATTACACAATATATTTTTCCGTTTACACTTGCATTTCCCAGTTGTGCAGCCACTACGACAGCTGCAATGAATATGCCCTTGACCACCATACAAAGAAAGCAACTGTACGGCTTTTCTCACACTTATTTCTGTATTATCAGGAGCATATAAGATAGTTAATTCATCGGTTGCAGTGTTTGTTCCTGTTTCGGGTTCAGTGTTTGTTTCTGTTTCAGGTTCGGTGTTGGTTTCAGTTTCAGGTTCGGTGTTGGTTTCAGTTTCAGGTTCGGTGTTTGTTCCTGTTTCAGGTTCGGTGTTTGTTTCTGTTTCAGGTTCGGTGTTTGTTTCTGTTTCAGGTTCGGTGTTTGTTTCAGTTTCAGGTTCGGTGTTGGTTTCAGTTTCAGGTTCGGTGTTTGTTTCTGTTTCAGGTTCGGTGTTGGTTTCAGTTTCAGGTTCGGTGTTTGTTCCTGTTTCAGGTTCAGTGTTTGTTCCTGTTTCGGGTTCATAGTTGGTTTCAGTTTCAGGTTCGGTGTTGGTTTCTGTTTCAGGTTCGGGGTTGGTTTCTGTTTCAGGTTCGGTGTTGGTTTCAGTTTCAGGTTCGGTGTTGGTTTCAGTTTCAGGTTTGGTGTTTGTTCCTGTTTCGGGTTCGGTGTTGGTTTCTGTTTCAGGTTCGGGGTTGGTTTCTGTTTCAGGTTCGGGGTTGGTTTCAGTTTCAGGTTCGGGGTTGGTTTCAGTTTCAATGTCAGTGTCCGCTTCGGGAGTTGTTTGATTAGTGTCATTTCTATTGGTAGGCGTTTCAGTCGTTGTCAGTGCATTTAGGTCCTCCTCGGTAGTACAGTAATAGATTACGTCCATCCCTTTACGAACAAGCTTTTCAATTCCTGCTATCTCCAAAGCATCATACTTTTTTGTCAAATATCACTGAAGTTGTGTCTTTTTGGTTACTGATTTTGCTTCCTTTACACTATGAATTGTCTCATTATATCTTTCAGTGTAATATTATATTAGACTTGTTGTCATCCAATAGTTTTATAACTTCATCATAAAATTTGGTTTCAACAGTATTTGCCATCTTTACACTTCAAAATAATTCAAAAGACTGAACAACAATGTTTACAATATATTAACTCCTTAAAAATACTCACCATAGTAGTAATTAAATAATATAAGGTAATCTTAGGCCAATGAATGTTATCATATGGGTTAATTACACATATAGGCCACTGTAAATAAAACTGTACAAGTTATGATGTATTTTCAATCACAATTGTACAAGTTATAACTTGCATAGCAATAATTGGACAAGTTATAACTTGTATGATGGTGTTATACAAGTTATAACTTGTATAAATATTTTGTACAAGTTATAACTTGTACAAAATAATAACATGTACACGACATATATATACAAAAAAACTCTAGATTAATTTCCGAACGTTGCGGCCTTCCGGAAGTTTATTACATATATATGAAAAACAAACAACATGACGTTACAAAGGAGATAAAAGAGTTTATGACGTTGATTTCGTGGAATTTTGTTTATGAAAAGTCAATGTCAATATATATATATACATTATCAATCTATGACAAGGGTAAACAGAATAATTAAATTTTTTTCAGTTTCTTGTTACAAAAATATTTATGGGTTTATTGAGGTCTTTTTCCTTTCCGGAGAAAGACATATAGGGTCTAACACCGGGAGAGGTGCAAGATAGTAAAATCTGTGACACCCGAGGGTAAGATTTAAATCGTATCGGACGAGGCTTGTCCGAGTCCAATACGATTTAAATCTTACCCGAGGGTGTCACAGATTTTACTATCTTGCACCTTTTACGGTGTTTGACTCTTTTTCTCACCCCTTTCTACCGTGTCAATGCTTGTTTACTTGTTGTGTAGTTTGGTGCATTAATTTGCGAACCGTATCACACCCACAAGACCAAAATGCCACATAATAAAATAAAACAAGATTTTCAATTTACAACTTTAAAAGAGGTTCAAAATATTAAAGTTAACAAACTTGTGATAGATTCTATAATAACAAACTCTTGCACCTTTTACGATGTTTGCCTCTTTTTTCAATATTTGTTTACGTTGAGAAAATATAGAGTACTCTCCCTTGTTATGTAACTAACGTAAATAAAAATAATTACCTCCCTTTGACCAACGTCAAATAATTTTTTGTACAGGCATTTATCGCTGTTGTAGTAGCATTTATAATATATTTATCCCAATGTATTTTATTGTATTTTATTGTGAAATACATTTAAAATACTGTCAAGACACTATAAATCGACAATTTAATTCAACAATGGAAAACAATTTTGCGGGAAAAACGGCGTGTAGCTTGTCTTACCCTGGAGCCGAGGTAAGATGGAAAAATCTTTTTCACCTAAACTAACGGACTACTTTATCCAAGGGGTGAGAAATAATTATTCTTTGTCCTATTATTATTTATTTTTCTTATTATTAATATTACATTGTTTTTTATTATTATATATTAGGTTGAAAGCATGCCATTTCTTCTTCTCCTGTCAACAACTTAATTATTCAATAATCCTCTAGCTTAAGGTAGAATTAGATGCATAATTTTTCCATGGAATCTCATTTCTCCCAGAAAATTGGAGACACTCGGTGTTAACTGGTCTTGAAGGTGGTAGTTATTTATCTGAAGTGAAAATAAGGTCAATAATTAACCCTAGTCAGATTACTAAGAAATGTTGTATTTGGTACTGAGTTGTCACACAAGTTCATTTATCAACAGAATTGGTCGTAAGATACAGTAATCATGCTTTTCTAGAAAAAAAAGGTCAATAATTAACCTCTGTCAGATTACTAAGAAATGTTGTATTTGGTACTGAGTTGTCACACAAGTTCATTTATCAACAGAATTGGTCGTAAGATACAGTAATCATGCTTTTCTAGAAAAAAGGTCAATAATTAACCCCTGTCAGATTACTAAGAAATGTTGTATTTGGTATCGAGTTGTCGCACAAGTTCATTTTTCAACAGAATTGGTCGTAAGATACAGTAATCGTGATTTTCCAGAAAAAAAAGGTCAATAATTTGCTCTTGTCGTTTCCATCACAGGATTTTCTGGTTTATTTAATAGAAGTTGATTTTTTTTTCTGTTAGAGAAATAAGTTCAATATTCTTCCCAATAATCACAATAATTAAGATATGTTAATGTTTGTTTTTGTTTTATTAGTTTTACTGTTTAATCATTATTTAAATTTTGTAATTTAATTTTGAAACTCGTTAATTTGTTGCTGTTAAATAATATTTGATTTGATTTGATTCATTGTATTTAACGCCACTTTCAGCAATATTTCAGCTACACAATGTATATCATGGCGACCAGTTGAATATTATTTAATGTGCATAGTGCATTTCAGATTTTCTGGAATAATCTTCATCAGGCACGTCGATAATTCAAATACTTTCTGAAATTGTAAAAGTAACCTACATGTACATACATGTACAGGTGCCTCTTATTAGGCCCCACTCACCAAAGGCCATCTCTCTTATGAGACCCGATTTCAGACGTGATAAGATTATAAATTATTACTAAATTGCCCCCCCCCCCCCCCCTTAAGAGGACACCTTTTCATTGCAGACTACTGTACTTGATTGGAGGGGAAAAAAGTACTTCTGATCTTGGAGAAAGTTAAATATACAGTCAAACCTGTATTAAGAGGTCACTTTTGGGATAAAGGAAAAGTTGCTTTATAAGACAGGTGACCTCTTAAAAAAGGTTCAATTCATATGAAATTTTCTATGACAGGACAAGAAAAAGGTTACCTTTTTATACAGGTGGCTGCTTAATAGAGGTGACCACATAGGCAGGCTTTACTGTATATATTATGTACTTTTGACTTGGCTGAAATCAATGTTTTATTATCCCCTCGCCAACGAAGTTGCGAAGGGATATAGTAACGCTACCGTCCTTCCGTAACATCCTTGTGAACACTCTAGAATCAACATCCTTCAATGGATTATGACCAAGCTTGGTACATACTTAGTCCTTAAGAGAATCTGGAACCCTATTGATTTTCAAGGTCATAGGTCAAAGGTCAAGGTCACCGGGTCAAATCTTTACCATGTAACATCCTTGTGAACACTGTAGAATCAACATCCTTCAATGGATTTTGACCAAACTTGTTACATACTTAGTCCTTAAGAGAATCTGGAACCCTATTGATTTTCAAGGTCAAAGGTCAAGGTTACCAGGTCAAATTTTTACCACGTAGCATCCTTGTGAACACTCTAGAATCAACATTCGTCAATGGATTTTGACCAAACTTGGTACATACTTAGTCCTTATGAGAATCTGGAATCCTATTGATTTTCAAGGTCAAAGGTCGAGGTCACAGGGTCTAATTTTTACCCTGTAACATCCTTGTGAACACTCTAGAATCAACA
The DNA here is from genome assembly GCA_963680875.1 of Bathymodiolus brooksi. Lineage (NCBI taxonomy): Eukaryota > Metazoa > Mollusca > Bivalvia > Mytilida > Modiolidae > Bathymodiolus > Bathymodiolus brooksi. Next base: position 66,594,139 of record OY804575.1, read on the forward strand.
TCTTTCGATGGATTTTGACCAAACTTGGTACATACTTAGTCCTTAAAAAAATCTGGAACCCTATCGATTTTCAAAGTCAAAGGTCAAGGTCACAGGGTCAGATTTTTACCCCATAACATCCTGTGAATATTCTAGAATCAACATCCTTCAATGGATTTTGACCAAACTTTATAACATAGTTATCGCCTCGCCAACAAAGTTGCTAAGGGGATATAGTAATGCTACTGTCCGTCCGCCCATCCGTGCATCTGTCCGTCCTTCCGTAACATTTCTTGTGAACACTCTAGAGTCAACATGGTTCAATGGATTTCAAGATACTCAAGTAATACTAACAAAGATCTGCCACCCTTTTGATTTTCAAGGTCATAGGTCAAAGGTCAAGGTCACAGTTGAACTTTGAATTTTTTAGGGGTTTAATGACGAGGGGATACGCCACGCTTTGCGTTGCCCTTGTTTATTTTATTTTTTAATCTGCAATTATTGTTTAAAATTTCATATTATCAGCTAGCTATCTGTAATCCTTTATTGTTATTGTTGGGTAGAGATAGATGTCTTTGAAGGACATTTTATCCCAGATCAAGGTACAAAATTAATTTTTTTTTAGTAAGACAGCTATTTCTTCTAACAGATGGATGTTCTGATCAATTTTTCTTATGAATGGAAAGCCTGAATTGTTGCTTAGTTACCATGGTTACTGATTATAAAAGTGTATCAATACATATATAAATATATATGATTAGTAGGATGGTATGGCATGGGTCCAAGGAAGTCTGTGGCTTTTATCTTGTGAAACAGAAGGGGGTCTTCGTTAGGATTCACAAAACAGAAAGAGTTCACATCGTTTTTATATAAGAATTGGAAATATTTATTAGTAATCTAAATAATTTGAATACAAGTAATTTGTGCAGAAATATTTTTTTGAAAGCTGGCATTAATTATATAATTATGTGTAACAAGGGTGGTGTTTCTGTGTACTTATATAAGTACATTGAATTGACTATTCTCGTGGTATTATTACTAAGCATTTATTTATTTTTTTGGGAGGGGGGGGGGGGGGGGGGCTTTCTTTTTCATATTTAAGTTTTTTGGTGTTACATATAGATATATTGGTAGATATGTTCTCTCACTAAGAATAGCTACAATGTATCCCCATTGTCTCACTAAAAAATTACTGTATCCATTGTTTCAATATGCAATTATTTGATTCTCTGTTATATCATATTATGAAATTCCTGTATCTACATGTATATAGGTTCTATTATGATGTATTAGACCTATTTTTCATAGTTTCCTTATTTGGCTAGAATTATTTATGGTCTCATTATAAATGACTGGATCTATTTCTATACAGTGAAGCCTGTCTAAAGCTGATCCCTGCAAAATAAAAACTGGAATCCCGTATCAGCCGAACTTTAAATAAAGTCACAGTATAGGAAATCTTTGTTAATTTAACCTGCGTTAACTGAGCACCTGTCTATAAACAACACAAAAATAGGTCCAAGGAGGGTTCCCCCCAAATAGAAAGTAAAGTATAATTCATGTGAATAATATATAGAATAGAAACACTTGGTTGACAGACTGACAGACAATAACTGCCACTAGGTTTTATACTTCTTTTCACCCTACATGCATGAATTACTTATGAATGATACTGACTATGTTTTACAGAAATCATAGAACCACTTGAAAAGCATTAATTTGAAATGTACCACAGCCTTGTCCTGTCATAGAAAATTTCATATAAATTGAACCTGCTTTAAAAGGTCACCTGTCTTAAAAGACCACTTTTTCTTTGTCCCAAAGGTGACCTCTTAATACAGGTTTGACTGTATATATTTACTTGAAATACCATTTACCAATGTATCAAATGATTATGGTATTTAAAAAAAATTACAAATCAAGTTTCCCTGTTAAGTGCATTTAAATGTCCTCCCGTGGGTTTGTGTTAGACAATCAATAGATACTAAAAATATTAAATATATGCAATCAATAGTTGAAATTGAGTTGACCAGATTCTTAAATGTTCTCTGGTTAGCAAAAGACATTTGTTATAATACTATAACAGTTATTTTAAAAATGTTATTTTTCTCCCAATAGATATATGACGTTTTTGCTATATAACACATTGATTACCCTATGTTTGTTTATGGGTTTATAGATCTTGGCAATATAGAAACTGATATATACAAAATGTATACTAGTTTGAAAAAAGCTTAATATTGTCTAAATGTTTTTGTGGTTAATTTGGTCAGAGTCAATTCCTAGACTTAACTTAGATGTTATCCATCCTCGAAACCAGACATTTATTGGAAAAACAAATTTACAGTAACAGAGAAAATTGTCATTAGTGTGTTGTTAAAATGGTTTCATCTTGGGGATAATATTCTTACATATTTTGGAAGAAAAATCAATTCTTATTGACAAAATGGCTAATTATGATGATAATAATTCACTAGATACAATGTTAAGTAACCATAGATAGATTATTGAGTAAGAAAAGATCATTTACTGGTATTTTGATTTATCTATATAAATCAATCGTAGAATTCTATGTCTTAATTTCATGAATGATGCCAAACATGGTGCTGATATGCATGGCTACTTGTATTAATCAAAATTATTGGATGAAGAGACAATTTTTTTCGGTTACTCTGCCCAAAGAGCAATACAAATTATTACCATCATTTGCATCCATCATCATACATCCTAAACTTTGTTTTCTCAAGATTTTACAAAATATTTCTGAAAAATTATTGAGCCTATTAAAAAAAAATTGAAATCAACATTAGTGTGTCATCATGTACAAACAGTGGTCGAAAGTATCCTGTCATGCAAAAAAAAAACCAAATCAAGTAAAATATTTTCCTTTCAAACCAATTTATCCTGTAAATTTCTAATTTATGACATTAATTTAATTTGGAACCACAACTGTAATCTGATTGTATAAGACTCCTTGATTCAGAATTAATTCGTTCTAGAATATCCGTAGACCAAATTGTTTTGGTGTGAAAGGTTTAGTTAGGGTTATGGTGTTTAAACCTACTTTCAACAATACTCCAGTTACGTCGATTTTATTGGTGGAGGAAACTGGAGAGAACGACCAACCTACATTTTTGTACCACAAGTCACTGACAAACTTTATCACATAATGTTGTATCGAGTACACCTCGCAATGTGTGGGATTCGAACTCACTATTTTATGGTGATAGGCACTGGTTGCACAGCTAGTTGCAAATCCATTCGATCACAACCATGGCAGCCCCTTTTTGTTGTGTTTTTTTTTTAAGTTTGTAAGGCAAAATGTAAAAAATACATACATACCAACATAGTTCTCTCCCATTGAATATTATATTTGTATGATTAAACATTTTTAGCTCACCTTGCCAAAGGCAATGTGAGCTTTTGCCATCACTTGGCATCCGTCGTCTGTCGTCGTTAACTTTTCACATTTTAATCTCAATCAAATGAACTGAAACTTGGTAGGAAGCATCTATGGAAAGTCCTTTATAAAGATTGCTCATTTTATCTCGATCCATTAGCAAACATGGCCGCCACAGGCAATTCTTGTTTCTGATTGGCCGATTTTTTAAAATCTTTCCTCTGAAACCGCTTGGCCAAATGAACCGAAACTTGGTGGGAAGCACCTATGGAAGGCTCTGTATTAAGTTTCCTCAAAGCAGAATGAAAGGTGAGCGACACTGAGCCTCTAGTTATTATTATTTTCTTTTCAGGAAAATGTAGAATATATATTCCTTGTGATATTCACATTAGAAGCCATTATGAAGATAATAGCTAATGGTTTTGTGTTACATTCGGGTGCATACCTGCGGAATGGCTGGAACATTTTAGATTTTATAATTGTAGTAATAGGGTAAGTAATGGGAGATAACTCCAGCTGTTGTTGTTAGGGGAGGGAACTCCTTGCTCTGTACGGTCTAATTGACCTATAGCTGATCACTTAATAAATTACCTAATGTTACTAAGAACATATTCACATTTCTGCCCCTATTTAGGTCTGTTTGATACCTAAATCGCCAAAAAAATAACACTAAATAAAAAAAATATCAACAATTCAACTACATATTTCTTCATCAATTAAGCTGTTCATTTTAGATATTAAATATATAAAATCTGCTCTACAAATACAAATTAATAATTTGAAAAAGTTGACTTTTGGACTACACAATTTTAGTTTAAAAAAAATCAAAATTGAATATTAGTTGTGAGAACAAGAGATTCAGATTTATATAAATTAAAACACCTGATTCTACAGGGTATGGATCCTATAGATCCAATATTTAGAATTCCTACAATAGGGAAAATATTAAAAATTCATTTTCTTGAGAACCAGTTATGAAAATACTCATTTATCATTACGATATGCAGATTCAATTCTGTATCAAGGAATTTCCCAGGGGCTATTGGGTTGACATATGCTATGATAGGCAATAGTTCAATATATCTTCATTACCAGGTGAGCCAATACAAAAGGCTCATGTGAGCCTGGATTCTTCTATCTGTATTACTGAACAATTGACTCGGTAGGATACATTTAAAATCAAGAGTAAAGCAACAACAAATTATAATTATGGAGCCGGTATGAAATATAATGCTATTTTTATTGACAAGTTGTTTTGCCAAACTACATGTACCTACAAACATTTGGATTCAGAAAAACGACCAAGATTGATTTTTATGGAAAAATTATTGGATTGCAAATCAAAAATAATATGTATTGTATAAATCTATTATGACCTGTTTGTGTTGAATTAATGTCGTCATATCAGAAATTTTTTCTAGCAGATTTCAGCTCGAGACAATTTTTTTCCAATGACTAGCAGATTTATATGGTCAAAAACAACTTTGAAGTAAAAATTGTTTCTTGGGGAAAAAATGCTTTTGTGTTTGTATTGACTTTGCTTCAAGCCACTAATCTAAGGCGAAGATGGCAACATTACGTTATCTTGGCATCGTCATATACAGACACTATTTACATACTGTTAAAGAGAGACTTTTGGTCCATGTCTAACATACTGTTAAATAAAAATCAATTTTTTGGTACTTATCTGTAATAGGTCAGTGTTTTTTCACAGATTATCTTAATGTTATCCTGACATTTGAAGATATTTTCCCTTGTAGCATTTTTTGAGAATTTTTTTAAATTTAACATCACACTGAAATCAAATAATCATGACTAAATATGTGTAAATATGCAAAGCTATGACACCCTAGCAAATTTATAATTATGTATATACAGTGAAGCCTGTCTAAACCAAACCCTGAATAAAACAGCATTCTTTATAAACAGAAATTTAAATGTAGGAAATCTTTGTTAATTAACCTGTATAACATGGACACCTTTCTATTCAGAACACAAACATTAGGTCCAAGGAGGTTCCGTTAAGACAGGTTTCACTATATAACTCCTAAAGAAACCGATAAAACATTGTATTCTCTGGGAAAGATAGAACTTGTCTGTTTAACAGTATGTACAAGACAGAATTATTACATGAGTATTATAAATCAAAATTATGTATTTTATTAGTCTTTTCACGGTAGTTATAATGTGAGTACATATATGATTATTTGAGCATGCCACAAGTCATCGTAATTTTGTCGACTTCCCTGGCGCTTTTATCATTGTTGTGTGAAAATCGTCCCCCCCAAAAAAAAAAAATTGTAAAAAATATTGAAGCAAAACATACAATTTCCAGAATGTGTGGAGGTTTCCAACTCCAAAGTCACGAACTGCAAACAAATTTCATTATTTACACCACTTATACATGTACGTGCACATAGTTTTTTGGTATATTTTTTTTTCCTGTGTGGCTCCGTTTTTTATGGTCATTTCTTGTCTTGAATCTTCTTCATCAAAGTCACATTTTATATGTAATTTGAACAAATATTTAAGGTTGAAGCTCATCAGAAAGATGCTGTCAAGACAGTTATGGAGTTCAATGTTTTAGTAAATTTGACATCTTTATATCAGAGATTTAAGAATCAGTAATTTGGTTGTGGACTCGCACAAACTTCCCCTGTTCCATTACATCATGTTTTCATTCATTTTTGTGATAGAATGTGATCTTTTTGAGTGGAAGCCAGTCTGTGTCATTTTTTTTATCATTTACATTGCCATTGCAGATCCAATTATTAAGATCGGGAAGGTTAGGATTCCATTTATAGGTTTGACCATGCCACATTTTTGTGCCTGTCCAAAACCAAGGACCTTGATTTCCAATGCCATTTGTTGTGGTCTTTTTTTTTTAAGGTTCAGGGATTTGAGGAGAGAGGTGACTGTTTGTTTTGTTGATATTGGTAGAATTGTTGACCATCACTGTTTAAACTTTCTTTTCCAAATCATTGTTATGATAATTTAAAGTTGTTTTTTCCCCAAATTTGATTGACAGTTAGGCTTACATGTATACTAAGAGTATATTTTCATTTGATATACGCACAGCCATAGTTTATTATTCAATAGAGATAGATAGTAACTAGTATATATTGAAGTATATTTGTATTGATTCAGTCAGTCATGTTTTATTTGGATTTCTTACATTTACTTGAGATTTTTGCCGTCTGCCTTGAAGTAAAGTGGTTTGTGGTTTTTACTTTGGTATTCTGATAGACATCTGCTCTAATAGCACATTGTTATTAATTGTTAATTCAAAGAAAACACAGCTCCCAAGTGTCATTTGTGGGTTCCCTACTGTTGTAACACTATTGTAATACATTTGAGAATATTGTGGGATACGAATTGAACAAATTCAATGTTAATAGTAGCTTGATCTTTAGATCCACCAACCCTCCTGAAAAACCTCATTAAAATAAGCAAAGACCTGGTTCCCTGTTACAAATCAATGTAAAGATCTGGTTCCCTGTTAAAATAAGCAAAGACCTGGTTACCTGTTACGAATCAATGTAAAGATCTGGTTCCCTGTTAAAATAAGCAAAGACCTGGTTCCCTGTTACAAATCAATGTAAAGATCTGGTTCCCTGTTGAAATAAGCCAAGAAACAGATACCTGTTAAAGAAGCAAAGATCTGGTTCCCTGTTACAAATCTATGTAAAGATCATTAATACAATAATTCATGTAATTGTTTATATGTAATCATGATTTTTGTTTACCATCATGTTAGAATTAGGCCTTTGATGTTTTGTTTTTTTCGTATATTAATATTATTTCAGAAATTATGTGTTTTTATTACCGTTTCAGTTTTTTTTAAATGTATGTATAATGTAATCGTTAGATAGTCAGACATGTTTTTCATGTTTCCTTATTTTTTAAAAATATTTTTAATTTGTTCGACAAGTTTTCAGTGATTGATTTCAATGGTATTAATTCTCGTTAAAATTGTTAAAAAAATATTACCTTATTTTAATCTATTTTTATTTCAGTTTAATTAGTATCATATTTAATCAAATGGATATACAAGGGTTTGATGTTAAAGCCCTAAGAGCGTTTAGGGTGTTACGACCCTTACGTTTGGTTTCTAGAGCTCCTAGTAAGTAATGAAGCATGCTGGGAACTATTTACCTGCTTGATGACTGTCACTAACCTCCCATTTATTAAAACACTGATATGATCTTGGTGAAAGAAAGAGTCATGTGATTTATGGTTGAATCTATTGTGCATTGGAATGCTTTTTGTTTGATGATATATGGTTAACATAATATTGTAACAATCTATTAATTAAATTTCAGAGAAAAAAAACTTGAAAATTATTTATTTGATATCTGATATAAATCTTGACAAGTTAATGATCGGGAGAGAAAATCCTTATTTTAGATATCGATACTTGGGGAAAATAAATTTTGTTCAGGACCAATGATTTCAGCTCAAAGTGGCTAACATACATTGGGGCGGATTTGCTTTTATAAAAAAACTTATCAAAGGGTCGGGGAAAAAAGCTTACAATGGGGCAGTTAGATTTTATGATGATGATTTTATCCTGATTTTAATCACTTGTAAATACACACACTTTTGGGACTTTACTGTATATACTAATAATTTTGTCATGTTGGAGGATGTCACAAATACTTGAGTGATGGGTCAACAACCTTTTTCAAGTCAACACCATAGATAGATAGATAGATAGATAGATAGATTGTTTTACTTACCTGTATTTTTACCTGTAATTAAAATGCATATTCACTTGTCTTAATTCAAATATTTGTAAAATCTAATCACCCAATGCTACATGAACATGTTAATAAAAGTTGTGAAATGGAGTTAATTAAATAATTAAGATGCAAACAAATAATTATGGGCAAAGAATGTATTATTTTCGAAGGCTTCACATTCCGAAAAAACAGTATTCTAACATGTGGAGAAATTTGATAGAGATTACATCAAATAATAATGTATTACCAGACAGCTATCTATAGATATGAGACAAAGAACTTCTCAAATTCTGACCAATTTATACATTTTTTAATCTGCCCCATTGTATACTTTTCATCCGCACCATTGATACGTTTTTTGTCGCCCCATTGAGTTGTGAATCCGCCCCAATGTAAATCTACGGTCAAAGTACATTTAAAAAGAAAGTTTTAACGTAAGTGAACATATTGACATTGAAAATCTAATTATCAAAAGGAGGATGTTTGGGGTCCAATTATCCGATTTAACCCTGCCAAATTTTTAGTGCCTGTCCTAAAAACCACAACCTAGATTTCACCTGCATAGATGGTTGTCTATTTAAGCTCAATGATTTGAGGTGAAAGGATGTTTTCACAAAATATGTTTGTTTATCTGTCCTTTGTCTTTTTTGTGCAAGATTTATTTATAGTTCAAATAAACTTTTTCCAAGCATTTTCAGGTATATCACCAAAAAAAAAAAGAGGAAATGATCATATATGAAATGCATTTAAGCCTTGCCTAGACCATGTGTCATTCAGATTTAACCTTTAACCTTTTTGTTATATCTACAATTCTACATTTTTAGATAAGCTACATTTGAATTTTTTTTTTTTTTTTTTTTTTTTTTTTTTTTACAGAATTTCAAGATTTTTAGCTCACCTGACCCAAAGGGTCAGGTGAGCTATTCTCATCACTTGGCGTCCGTCGTCGTCGTCCGTCGTCCGTCGTCCGTCCGTCGTCCGTCGTCCGTCGTCCGTCGTCCGTCGTACGTCGTAAACTTTTTCAAAAATCTTCTCTTCTGAAAGTACTAGACCAATGGAAACCAAACTTGGTCTGAATCATTACTAGGGTATCTAGTTTCAAAATTGTGTCCGGTGATGCCGTGCACCAACCAACATGGCCGCTGTTACTAAAAATAGAACATATGGTAAAATTGCAGGTTTTTGGTAATATCTCAAAAACCGTTAGTAATATCAAAAATCTGACATGGGGTAAAAATGATCAGCACATCAAGATCTACCTACCCTGCAATTTTGAAGTAAATCTGATTACCCATCTTGGAGTTATTGCCCTTTTTTCATCAAATTTGTAAAATTTTAATGCTTTTCGTCTTATATTTCAAAAACTATAAGGGATAAAGGTTAACTTTAAATTGCAAAAATGTGCGGCATATTAAGATCTACCTACCCTGCAATTTTGAAGTAAATCCCATTACTCATTTTGGAGTTATTTCCCTTTTTTCATCAAATTTTCAAAATTTTAATACTTTTCGTCCTTTATTTCAAAAACTATAACAGACAGATGGTAAGTTGAAACTGCAAACATGCTCAGCATGTCAAGATCTACCTACCCTGCAATTTTGAAGTAAATTTGATTACCCATCTTGGAGTTATTGCCCCTTTTTCATCAATTTTTTTTTTTCCTTTTAATACTTTTCGTCTTATATTTCAAAAACTATTTAGAGATAGATGTTAAGTTTATTGCAAAAATGTGCAGCATATCAAGATCTACCTACCCTGCAATTTTGAAGTAAATCCCATTACCCATTTTGACCGATTATGCAAATTAGAAAAAAGGGGGGATGAAATTAAAAAAAAATCTTCTCCTCTGAAACTACTGAACCAATCTCAACCAAACTTTGCTGAAATGATCCTTAGGTGGTCCCCTTTCAAAATTGTGTCCATTAGCCCCGTCCTGTATCCAAGATGGCCGCCATTACTAAAAATAGAAATTTCTTCAAATGGTCAAAACTGCTCTATTTTAAGCCAGAAAGTGCCCAAATTTGAACTGTATAAGCATAATGATGAACTTTTTAACATATATTACGGGATTTTTTTATGAACTTTGAACTTTTACCGATTTTGACCGATTATGAAATTTAAAAAAAGGGGGGATGAAATTAAAAAAAAAATCTTCTCCTCTGAAACTACTGAGCCAATCTCAACCAAACTTTGCTGAGATGATCCTTAGGTGGTCCCCTTTCAAAATTGTGTCCGTCAGCGCCGTCCTGTATCCAAGATGGCCACCATTACTAAAAATAGAAATTTCTTCAAATAGCCAAAACTGTTCTATTTTAAGCCAGAAAGTGCCCAAATTTGAACTGTATAAGCATAATGATGAGCTTTTTAACATATATTACGGATTTTTTATGAACTTTGAACTTTTACCGATTTTTACCGATTATGAAATTTAAAAAAAGGGGGGATGAAATTAAAAAAAAATCTTCTCCTCTGAAACTACTGAGCCAATTTCAACCAAACTTTGCTGAGATGATCCTTAGGTGGTCCCCTTTTAAAATTGTGTCCGTCAGCGCCGTCCTATATCCAAGATGGCCACCATTATTAAAAATAGAAATTTCTTCAAATGGCCAAAACTGCTCTATTTTAAGCCAGAAAGTGCTCAAATTTGAACTGTATAAGCATAATGATGATCTTTTTAACATATATTACGGATTTTTTATGAACTTTGAACTTTTACTGATTTTGACCGATTATGCAAATTAGAAAAAGGGGGGATGGAATTAAAAAAAAATCTTCTCCTCTGAAACTACTGAGTCAATCTCAACCAAACTTTGCTGAAATGATCTTTAGGTGGTCCCCTTTCAAAATTGTGTCCGTCAGCGCCGTCCTGTATCCAAGATGGCCACCATTACTAAAAATAGAAATTTCTTCAAATGGCCAAAACTGCTCTATTTTAAGCCAGAAAGTGCCCAAATTTGAACTGTATAAGCATAATGATGAGCTTTTTAACATATATTACGGGATTTTTTATGAACTTTGAACTTTTACCGAGTTTGACCGATTATGCAAATTAGAAAAAAGGGGGGATGAAATTAAAAAAATCTTCTTCTCTGAAACTACAGAGCCAATCTCAACCAAACTTTGCTGAAATGATTCTTGGGTGGTCCTCTTCCAAAATTGTGTCCAGCATTTCAGAACACCGACCAAGATGGCCGCCACAGCCGAACTTAATTTAACATAGGACCCTATGGGAAATTCCCATAAAAATCTTTTTGTCTGAAACCATTTGCTCAATAAGAACAAAATTTTGATGAAATAGTCATTGAATGGTTCTCTTCCAAAAATGTGTCTGGCGGTTCGACCCTTCGATCAATTTTTATTTACCTGCAATTTTGAAGTAAATCCGATTACCCATCTTGGAGTTCTTGCCCTTTTTTCATCAAATTTATAAAAATGACGAAGGCTACAATTGTTAATTTTTTTTACCGAAGTTATCAAGTTTTATTGACTGATGTTATTATTATACCCAGGTGAGCTATACAGGCTCCTGGGAGCCTCTAGTTACTAGCAGCATTAATAATTATCTAAAAATGTTGAAATGTGGTTTGCTTATTTAAAAGAAAATGGGATCTGGTGCAGATAGTATGCATGCAGAACACTAAAAACAAACCTTAAAAATAGCTGGTTTGCTGTTTACTGACTCAACAGTTTTAGTATTGGGTAGATATGTAGCTATATTGGTAATTGATTATTTTATTTTGTCAAACCCCTATAAAACATACTTTGAATAAAAAAAAAAGCTCACTGAAAGCAGGATAATTTTTTTTAACTGTTTTTTTTTCCCGAAGGTTGCAGGATATAGTCAGAACTGGTCAACAGTTTACATTTTCAAAGAGGGTGTAGATGGTTTCAGCTATCTTTCATTGATTTTTCAGTCATTTTATTTACTAACCAGATTTATCCCTGTTAAAATTTTCCGGAAACAAAACTTTTGGGTGTGGTCATTTTTCAGAGAGGAACATGTTAAACAGCAAACGAGCAAGCTTTTTAATTTATTAGACATGGTTTTATTTTAGGCTTGTTGGTTATTTTTATACTTAGAGCATGTACATGTATGACTAACACAGTCAATGGTTTTATTGCAGTATCATTAGCACTGTTTTCTCTAAACTCAACTTTAGTAATTTGGATGTAAAGGCCCTGCGAGCGTTCAGGGTATTACGGCCCTTAAGACTAGTGTCTGGTGTCCCTAGTAAGTAAACTGTCTGTTGTCCGTAACATTGTTTCTCTTTTTATTTTGTGATGCTATATTTTTGTTTTAGCTAATATTTGAGATTTTAAGGTCTTTGCACAGAGATTCTTGTAGCAATTTATTTTGAGGAGTCAAGAAGATATTTCTGAAGATTTTGGTGAGTCCCGACTGAAAATGGCTCCAGGACTCATCTAGGCGAGTTGCAAGGATCTCTGTTTGTAGTTGAGTCTCTCGAACTAAGTTTGGAGACTTACATATATTTTACTAAGCTTCTTGTTACATGTTGTTAAGACTTCCAAATGTGGAGACTTTTTCTCTTTTTTTTTAAATTATTTTTTCTTTCCTTCTTTAGTCTTTTCTTCTGAAATTCTATGTAGTGACAAGTCATATCACTTTCAACTTTTACAAGATGTTAAAACCAATATACATGTACTTTGATGTGTATTAAATATAATATGTGATTTAATTTAGGAATATTTTAAGTGTGGAGTTGACTTTTGACTCCTGTGGAAAGTTACTTTTTTTTATATCACTTCAATGAAAACATTTGAAACTTCTTTGTTCATTTACCCAAAAGTATACTTGTCTGGGAAATTTGAAGTTCCTGTAGTTTGAATATTGAGATGGGGCTCATTTTGAAAAAATCAAAATGTTTGCATTTTTCAACAATTATATCAAAAATGTAAATATACGGTAATGGGGAAACCTTTAAAAATTTGTTTGAAAGATGTTTCGAAAAGAATCCAAGATAATTCTTTGTGGTTCAAAAACAAATGAAATGTGCTTTAAATTAAAGAAAAACCAAATGAAATGATGGTGCCCAATGTTGTATATATTTTCTTATCAAATGAATACTTTGCTCAATGGAGGTCATTTAGGAGACTGATTAGAGGTCATGTAGGAGACTGATTAATAATTCTTAGTCACAATCAACTGTCATTTTTAACTTTATTTTATTCTTATATACAGATATCATGTTTTAGTTTTTGAAATATTATTGTAAATTAATTCAACTTAGTTGTTGTTATGCTTCTATTTCCTATAAATATAATCTTATTACATGTATTTGATATTTAGGTACAGACAGTTTTAACCACTTTCATCATTTGTTTTTTGTGTGGCTTCTGTGTTATTGCTTGTCTGTCATTAATTAAGTCATTGACTGCCACAAAAATAGGAAATTGACATTGGTTTGTTCAAGATCGACCACAATGACTTAAAATTTAATACAGCACAAGGAAACCTGTCTATGCCAGAATACTCTGAATTCGTTATTATTTGTGGTATACCAATTTTCGAGGATATCATTGAAAATCAAACCACGAAATTAAGAATTGTATAAATGTTTGCCAACATATTCATATACTGAATATAGCTGAGGATCCATGAATTTACACAATTTTCCCCAATTTCCTCAAACTGCGAAAATTGGTATCCACGAATTTTAAATGAATATACTTCTTTTGTTTGGAATAGACACAGGTGAAATTAATAAACATTTCAAACACTGGTCAGTTTACACAGTATTCTGGTTTATACAGGATTCTCTCTGTACAGGTTACACAGTATTCTGGTTTATACAGGATTCTCTCTGTACAGGTTACACAGTATTCTGGTTTATACAGGATTCTCTCTGTACAGGTTACACAGTATTCTGGTTTATACAGGATTCTCTCTGTACAGGTTACACAGTATTCTGGTTTATACAGGATTCTCTCTGTACAGGTTACACAGTATTCTGGTTTATACAGGATTCTCTCTGTACAGGTTACACAGTATTCTGGTTTATACAGGATTCTCTCTGTACAGGTTACACAGGATTCTGGTGTATACAGGATTCTCTCTGTACATGTTACACAGTATTCTGGTTTATACAGGATTCTCTCTGTACAGGTTACACAGTATTCTGGTTTATACAGGATTCTCTCTGTACAGGTTACACAGTATTCTGGTTTATACAGGATTCTCTCTGTACAGATTTCACTGTATATCAATACAATCATGGAGACAGTTCTTTAAATGCCACCATTTATGGACAGTATTGAGAAAATTTTGATTGATTTATGTTAAAAGTGGAAATGTATTGCTCCCTTGATAATATATGTCAGTTTATGAACACTTCCTATTTCAAATATTTCTGCTTCTAACAAGGACATAAAACACATGATGACATCAATAATATCTTGTACACCACAAAAAAAACATGTGTGGATTTTTTAATGCCTGTGCCGTTACACATCGAGTGCATTAAGTTTTACCCATGTCTGTATGTCTGTCCGTCCTGCATTTGGTTCCATTCAATAAGTTCCCCTTAACAAATCATTTGAAAATTCCTTTAAGCAAAGCATTTGAAATATATACACAAGGTCAGTGACCATAGCAGGAAGGTTAAGTTCGATTTCTGACTGTACCATTTTGTACTGTTGTGGAATTATGCCCCTGTTTACTTTATCTGGAAGCTGTCAGTTTTTTTTGTACAATGACTGTTTTGAAATGATTTTTGATGTTCTTAATTGAGAAGGCTGATATTTCTTAAACAAAAACATTATAGGTTTATAATTTTCCTTTGGCAAATGCAAAATGTTTATTGTTATTATTTAAAAAAAAGATATTTCTTAATCAAAATCACCTTGAAAATTTTTCATGCTGAATTTCTCACATTTAGCATAGTGAAAAGTTAACACGAAAACATCCAGAATTTGAACCTTTGTCAATTTTCTGTTGTCATATCAATGTATCATATTCTTTGCCAATTTTCCATGCTGATAGAATACACACCAGGAAATTTAATGCATATTGTGTGGCTCATTGAGTTTACAAAAGTCCATTCATTAAATATGTAATGTGTGTGTAACCATGTTTAAAATCTGAGGTGGCTAATCACATTTCTATTATTCTGTAGGGAGTTTAGAATATAGTCTAGTTAATATCAGTTAAAGGGAGTATTGATCAAGTAGACATGTTTTTATGAAGCCTGACAAATAAATTAATACCTTAATATGCCCATATGGGACATTAAACGTTGTGAAGAATTACTGTATATTATTGAAAATGGGAAGAATATGAGAATTATAGACACATGCACATATGATAGGGGCATGGGTAGCAGAGGGTGGAGTTTGGTGAATTTGGTGAATGTCCATAAATTAGTAGGAAGAAAAAAAAAGATATCATAATAAATAAAAAAAAAGTCTGGTTTTTTTTCCATGCAAATTAGGTATGCTCATAATCAAAAGATTTGAAAACCGAATAATTTGAAAGTCTCTGGGAACAATAAAATTGGTTAAGGTCACCTAGTATGTCTGAGGGAGGAGAACCTAGTAATAAGAATATTGTAGAATGTCTGAGGGAGGAGAATCTAGTAATAAGAATATTGTAGTATGTCTGAGGGAGGAGAACCTAGTAATAAGAATATTGTAGAATGTCTGAGGGAGGAGAACCTAGTAATAAGAATATTGTAGAATGTCTGAGGGAGGAGAACCTAGTAATAAGAATATTGTAGAATGTCTGAGGGAGGAGAACCTAGTAATAAGAATATTGTAGAATGTCTGAGGGAGGAGAACCTAGTAATAAGAATATTGTAGAATGTCTGAGGGAGGAGAACCTAGTAATAAGAATATTGTAGAATGTCTGAGGGAGGAGAACCTAGTAATAAGAATATTGTAGAATGTCTGAGGGAGGAGAACCTAGTAATAAGAATATTGTAGAATGTCTGAGGGAGGAGAACCTAGTAATAAGAATATTGTAGTATGTCTGAGGGAGGAGAACCTAGTAATAAGAATATTGTAGAATGTCTGAGGGAGGAGAACCTAGTAATAAGAATATTGTAGAATGTCTGAGGGAGGAGAACCTAGTAATAAGAATATTGTAGAATGTCTGAGGGAGGAGAACCTAGTAATAAGAATATTGTAGAATGTCTGAGGGAGGAGAACCTAGTAATAAGAATATTGTAGAATGTCAGAGGAGGAGAACCTAGTAATAAGAATATTGTAGAATGTCTGAGGGAGGAGAACCTAGTAATAAGAATATTGTAGAATGTCTGAGGGAGGAGAACCTAGTAATAAGAATATTGTAGAATGTCTGAGGGAGGAGAACCTAGTAATAAGAATATTGTAGAATGTCAGAGGAGGAGAACCTAGTAATAAAAATATTGTAGAATGTCTGAGGGAGGAGAACCTAGTAATAAGAATATTGTAGAATGTCTGAGGGAGGAGAACCTAGTAATAAGAATATTGTAGAATGTCTGAGGGAGGAGAACCTAGTAATAAGAATATTGTAGAATGTCTGAGGGAGGAGAACCTAGTAATAAGAATATTGTAGAATGTCTGAGGGAGGAGAACCTAGTAATAAGAATATTGTAGAATGTCTGAGGGAGGAGAACCTAGTAATAAGAATATTGTAGAATGTCAGAGGAGGAGAACCTAGTAATAAGAATATTGTAGAATGTCAGAGGAGGAGAACCTAGTAATAAGAATATTGTAGAATGTCTGAGGGAGGAGAACCTAGTAATAAGAATATTGTAGAATGTCTGAGGGAGGAGAACCTAGTAATAAGAATATTGTAGAATGTCTGAGGGAGGAGAACCTAGTAATAAGAATATTGTAGAATGTCTGAGGGAGGAGAACCTAGTAATAAGAATATTGTAGAATGTCTGAGGGAGGAGAACCTAGTAATAAGAATATTGTAGAATGTCTGAGGGAGGAGAACCTAGTAATAAGAATATTGTAGAATGTCTGAGGGAGGAGAACCTAGTAATAAGAATATTGTAGAATGTCTGAGGGAGGAGAACTTAGTAATAAGAATATTGTAGAATGTCTGAGGGAGGAGAACCTAGTAATAAGAATATTGTAGAATGTCTGAGGGAGGAGAACCTAGTAATAAGAATATTGTAGAGAAATTTGTATATATGTGAATTTTCTTACATTAATTGAAAACTAACTTTTTATTGGTTGAACTAGGGCTGAAAGTAAGATCAAAATCGACAAATATTTTTATGTTAGAACTTTTGCTGTGTCTAAATCAAATTTATTAGACTGTAAACAGAAACTGACTCCATCCAGACTTTGTAAACACTGTAGAACAGACAGCTACTTGTCCGATCAATCAAACTGCTTCCTGTTTTAAAAAGTTTATGTCTAACCTATTTGCACTAAAAGGTGTAATATACTGGTACTATCATTTTAAACAACATTGATAATTTAATTTGATATTCGGCTGCTTTCTTTAGATTATTCATAGCGTTTTCATGGCAACGTGTGAACACAGACAGTAAAAAAATAGATATTTACTTCATAATTTGGTTTTGATGTTGTCAAATATTCAAAAGTAATGTACCGATTTCTTTTTTTAATTATCTTCGGTTTTAGGACCTATCTGACAAATATGTACATAAATACTATACAGTCAAAATTGTATAGCATTATATGGTTTTTTTCAGGTTATTCCTGTTCCCTCCATCAATAAAATGACTGCCACAATATAACTGAAATATTGTTGAAAGTGGCATTAAACACCATAACCCCTGTATGGCATTATAGAACTAGGTTTTACTCTATATAGATATTTTTTTTTTCACACTAAAAAAAATTGAATTGCGTCACTTGCATGTTAAAGTGAATTAATTTTGTTTTAGCATGTGTAATCAGTGTGTTAATATAATTAACTTAGCTATTTTTGGATTAAGCAATTTCTATTTTTGGATTAAGCAATTTTTAGCTGGTTAATGATATATAAATAATTGTCACTCAATTTTTTTTTCATTGGTTAAAATTAGCTATCTATTGTAAAAGTACACTCAGATAGGCTGTCATTTTATCATGCATCAGAAAGTTTTGAAACACATTGATAATAGAAACAACTGTATTTGATTGTTTTTTTATGTAAATATTATGTAATCTGATTACTTGAACAATAAAACATGACAGCAATCGCAAATATATGCTATCTGGACAGTTACAACAAAACAATGTTGCTGCGACAGAATATTGGCGCCTGTCATAGTAATCTTGATCTTATCGTGGTTGGATTTACATCTCCAGATACCTATGTAATCCAGTCTGCAAGTTTAGTACTGGTCCTATTGATCCTCATCTTCGCAAGCCAAGGGTTACAATCCGCTCTATGATGAGTAGAGCGGATCGTAACCCTTGGCTAGCGAAGATGATTGACCCTAGGTAGTAAAAATCTGATTGGGCCGGTAAGCTTAATTGATTTTTCATTCCAGTTTTGCTTAAAATATGTTGTTGGTTTTTTTTATTTCATGCCAGTAACTTCTGAAGGTTAAAATCATAGACTGACAATCGGTGCCTATCATCTCTAAACATTGTGAGTTTGATTTCTGACCATAGCGAGGTGTAGTAGATGCAACGTTATGTTAGTGTCTTCTGACTGGTCTGTTTTTTTCGAAGGGTGGTAGTGAAAAACACTGATAGCATAGATCGATAAAATCCAACTAAAATACATTATTTGACTGGTCTGTTGTTTTTATAGGGTGGTGAAAAACACTGATAGCATAGATAGATGAAATCCAACTAAAATACATTATTTGACTGCTCTGTTGTTTTTATAGGGTGGTGAAAAACACTGATAGCATAGATAGATGAAATCCAACTAAAATACATTGTTACCTCAAAAATAACGAAATATTAGAGAGAACCATAAGAAAAGAAACAGATTCGATGTATTATTGAAATCTCAGTTCTGTTGCTTTTCCATATTTGATAGAAATTTATGTTTATTATGAAATCAATGACTTGATAAACTTTTGAATAATAGATTGGCTTGGCTTAGGCTTATGTAGTTTAACACCACTTTCAACAATATTTCAGGTATATCATGGCAGTTAGTTTTATTGGTGGAGGAAACCAGAGTACCTGGTGACCTGCCTTAAGTCACTGATGAACTTTATCACATAATGTTATATCGAGTACACCTCACCATGAGCGGGATTCAAAACTCACAATTGATTAACAGATGATATTGTATATTTCACGTTATAAACTTTTGACTAACGGATGATATTGTATAACATTTGACTTGCATGATATTGTATATTTCAGGTCATAAACTTTTGACTAACAGATGGTATTGTATTTTTCAGGATATATATTTTTGATTAATAGATAATATTGTATATTTCTGGTTATAAACTTTTGACTAACAAACGATATTGTATTTTTCAGGTTTACAAGTGGTTTTAAATTCTATTGTAAGAGCAATGGTGCCTTTACTTCATATTGCCCTGTTGGTGATATTTGTAATTATTATATATGCCATTATTGGGTTAGAACTTTTCTCAGGGACAATGCACAAGGCCTGTTATTATACAGATACAGGTAAGTGAGTCTAGATCATCTGAGTTTTGAGACATTCGCCCAATATGTGATGCAGTGATAAAATGGAAAGCAAAACATTACTACACTCTCAATTTCTAAGCGAAAATTGATGAAGCAGAGGCAAAATTGATACCCGTAGCACTCGTATACATAAAAAAATGTCACGTTTGACTAAATTGTAATGTTCCATCTACATACTCCATGTTGCACCAGATTACTTTTACCAAAATGCACAATTCATAAAATCTAAACAAATTAGAAAATTTTTAATTAACAACATGAAATATACCGGTATATCATTTGACAAAATATACAGATTTACCATGCAATCATCTAAGCAATTTCAGAAATAAATTTTATAAATATGAAACAGCTGATCCACAAAAGCAAACACATAATTGGTATTTTTTACCAGGCTTGATAAAATGATGCAGGATTTATCTAGTCTTATAGAGTAATGGTTTCAAGTCGTATGTTACATTGATTGATTTATTGGTGTTTAGTGCCTACTTCAGCAGTATTTCAGCTACCGGTATATCGTGGGGTGGTATATTACACACTGACATGCAAATAATATATATTATAGGCAGTTTCAGCAAGCTGGCTATAAATTGTTTTGGTTAATATTTTTTAGATGAGATTGTTGAAGATGCCCATCCTTGTTCAACTGATGAAAAGGGCTTTAGTTGTGGAAATACAACTTTACAATGTAGAGATGGTTGGATTGGTCCCAACGATGGAATTACAAACTTTGATAATTTTGGCTTTGCTATGCTGACAGTATTTCAGTGCATTACTATGGAAGGATGGACTGATGTATTATATGATGTATGTCAATGTTTACTGAAAAGATTTCTATTGACCGTATTCAGATGTGTATTATGATCACCTTTTTTGTTGATCAGAAAATTATATGGCTTGGCCTTGCGGTCATAAAATGTTCGAGTACGAGTTTTGTACTCATACTTATTAAAACAGCCAATCAGAATGTCGTATCCAATAAATACAACATTCTGATTGGATGAAATTCATACTCTAAAGTTCAATGACAGTAAGACTGAAATGGTACTCGTAAAATCGTCCCATCAGAAATAATTTATATATATATATATTAGAAACAGTGTTCTGATTTATTTTTTTTCGAGCATGAGTATAAAAATCTCACTCAAAATTTGTACGAGTGGGTATTAGGCACAAAAAATCAGAAAGATCACATACTTCTTGTACAGTTTGTAATTGGCATGTCCATATCAATGAAAGTTATTAATTATACACCTTTCATACTGTACATAACAAAATAAGTATATTGTATTTTTAGAACTTTAGGTCAATATTTTTATCAATTTTCATTCATTTCTTGTTTTAAAACATAGCAGTCTGCATAGAATATTCCAATACAAAACAAAAGCCATCGTGATCGTATGGTAGTTGGATTTACAACTACCTATGCAATCAGTGCCTATCACCACTAAAGTTGTGAGTTCGAATCCTGCTCATAGCGAGGTGTACTCGATGCAACTTTATGTGATAAAGTTTGTCAGCTACTTGCGGCAGGTCAGTGGTTTTCTTCTGGTACCCGTTTCCTCCACCGATATATCTGATCGCCACGATATCACTGCAATATTGTTTAAAGTGGCATTAACACCATAACCCTAACCCCTCAATCATTAATGAAGACTTATAGTGTAATTACTCTCTGCATTCTGAATATCGAAAATAAATTGTGATTAACCGAACAATGCAGTAATTCACGAATGGTCTTGTGCACTTCAGTGAATGATCACCGTTCAGTTACGAGTGATTCATTTTTGATATTCAGAATACAACAGTAGTTATTCTGTTTATTACACAGATTTTTACACTGTTGTTTGCACTGATGTTTAAAATAGGACTTTTTTTTTCAATGTTGGACACTCAATGATATTTTTGATCAGCGACTTTAGTACTGTGACATCACACAGTAAATAAACGATAACGCTATTCCATAAGCAATAAGGAAAATATAAACATAAAAAAATATTTCTGGCTTGATAAAACACGATTACTCTCTCTCTTTATTTGGTATAAAAGTTTTTATGATAAATTTATCCAGAAACATTAAAACATATTTTTTGTTGTTTTTTTTGCAGATAAATGATGCTGTAGGCAATTCCTGGCCATGGATTTATTTTATAAGTTTAATCATAATTGGATCATTTTTTGTACTCAACTTAGTTTTAGGTGTTCTTAGCGGGTTAGTATACAAAAGTTTACAGGGAGTACAGTACATTTCACTAAGACAGAATATTATCATTATATGTGAAGTTAAATTTGATTGGATGATACTCAAAATTACAGGATGATAAAATATACAAGTTCACATGATAGAATTTTTTTTATGGATTTAAAATTGGAAAAAACTCTAATAATAATACCATGCAATATTTTCAAAGGTACTTGATGTTTATACATGAAAATTGTATGAACCACATCGATGGTGTAATGATTGGGGCCCTGTCAGGTTAAGCCAATGACTATGAATCTGGTATTGGTTTCTTCCCTTCTAAGCACAAAGCATTGAGGAGTAAGAGCAAAGGCTAAGAATCAGGATAACGTGTCCGAGTGGAGCGACGTGTCTACCTGCAGACTATGGTTACAATGAACTAGCACTATTAAAATTCCAACTAAGCAGTCAAGACATAGCTGAAAAATTCCACATTGGTTTGAAAAAACAATAACTCACTCACTCATTGATATAACCAATATACATGATTTGTTCAAGCCATGATATAGCTGAAATACTGCTAAAATTGGTGTTAAACACCAATCAACAAATCAACTAACTATAACCAATATAGTGGAGTATGAACATCCTTGTTACTGTATGCAACAATCTACAATCTCTTCATCTGAAATCTTCGGTACATCAAGGACAAAAACAAGATTATGCATGATCACAAAATTTCAAGACCACATTTAATTCACTGGCAACTACATATAGGTCGTTTTCGTAAAATTCTGACATCGTGAGTAAACATGATTTATTTTCCTTTTTCCCAACGAAGAGAACTCGTTCAAATGTACGGGTAGAAAAAGATTTCCAATCTAATAGTTTACAATGACTATAGTCTTAAGTAAAAATTAATTGCAAAAAATGTACATTGTATTGAGAAAACCAAATTAAATTTAATGAATTTTCAGTCCTAGGCCTTGCCTTCTCATTTTAATCTTGTAACCGTGGAGAAGTAAATATCTTGATAATTTCACAATTTTAATAGAATTGTTCGTAGTTATTCTAATATTTCGTCAATTCAGAGAATTTTCCAAAGAGAGAGAAAAAGCAAAAGCAAGAGGTGATTTTCAAAAGCTTCGTGAAAAACAACAACTTGAGGAGGACCTGCGAGGTTATTTAGACTGGATTACACAGGCTGAAGATATTGATCCAGAAAACGAAGATGAGGGCGAAGAAGGTGCTACTCCCCGCCATAGTGAGTATCAGAGGTTCTATCTCACGATGGCAGTATAACAGTATACAGTACTCATAAAATCAAAATCATTCCAAGTAAACCCATATTTATTTTAATACAAAATGTTTGACTGGTTTTCAATATCAGTTATTTTCTCTACATGATTTTGATTTTTTTTTTTGGGTGGGGATGGGGGGGTCCTTTAAATAAAGCAAACTTCAAAATTTTATTTAAGATAAGAAGTGCTAACAAGAGATTTTTTTTTAATTTACAAGAAATTATGGCTAAAAGATTAACTTTTGCCATCTAAAAGACAAATTTACATTTCTACAAATTTATAATATCATTTACTTTGGAATTAAAGTAAAAATTTAAGGTTTGAAATTATTCTTTAAATGTCTAGACATTTTTGTCATATGCTGCTATTGATACCAACATAAAAACATTTTGTCTAAAATTTCATCATAAAATCAGTAAATCAAATTTTCAATTTGAAGAGAGAAAAAAAAGAAAAAAAAATCTTTTTTAACATCACTACACATATGGCTTTAGATTAGCTTTTGTTTATCTACTCGTGTCAGCTAGTGATAATAACACAGTTATTTTGTACATTTTAATCCATATATTGATCTCATTAAGTAGATACCAAATATGATATTTATGCTGTTTCCTGGAAGGTGAGCGTCAGGAAGAAAAGAAAAAAAAACATTCTAGTACAATAAAGCCATTGCTGATGGCACCTCTGATTCTGGTTTGTTTTCCCACAATTCCTAGCATGTTATTTTAATTTCCCTGTTCTGCTTGCTGATAAGAACAACAACCTTGGGCAAGTTTAAACACAATCTCTGAACAGAGGATTCCTAGTAAATTTTCCTTTTAATATCGCAAATAAGATAATTTAATTAATAGAGAGAGGTTTTGTATCATAGAGGCTGTTTTGATATGAATTAAAAAAATATTTGCAAGTTTTCTTTCAGACTGTTAAGGTGTCTTTACCAATTCACTTCAAACTAACTGTGCATCCATTTCAAACACAAATTTGACAGTCTAAACATGTCATCAAACATGTTTGATATATCCATCAAATATTGGAAGGAAGTTGAATAGAATGTCAAATTTGTGTTTGAAACTGGTGCATAGTTGTAAGAAAAATTTGATCGTGTAATCTCATATTTACAGTTCAATAACAAGCCTTTCATTTTCCAATTTATTTAATTTTACCATATTTGCATAATTCTTTAATCTTTTATTGTTAAAATTCATGGAAAAAAATTACTATCACATGAACAACATAATGACATCATAGTTATTAATAGGAAGCTATCCTTATGCTGTGGCCATAGTACCAGTATGTTCTGATGTAATTGTCGTCTAGAAATCCTCGGTAACAGAGAATTTGACATCCTTGATACATCCATTCCTTCATAACTTTATTTAAGATTATTTTTTGGTTTTTTGTTTGTTTTGTTTTTGCCTTTCTATACCAATGACTGTGTGCTTGATTATTTGATAATAAATGAACAGTTTTGGGTGTCTTTGTAGCACTTCAACCAATATCAGCATGCTATTCTGTCTTCTTATACCATATTTTGTCAAACTACAGGTTGATATTTTTTTTTTTACTTTTGCTATTTTTTCCCCCTCCCATTATAAGTCAAAGGGAGAATTTATCAATTAGAGCAATTACAGTCCTGAAAATATGGTTATCGTTTAGAATTGAATGTAAATTTGTATAGTGATTCCATGTTTTTAAGAATTGAATATTATGTGGTTTTTCTCTAGAGATTGTCAGATTCCCTATAAGATGGAAACCATTCATTAGAGTATGCATGTCCAAGAAGACATATGACCAGGCTAAAAGTATTTACACTAAATGTTAAATGTCAAAACATCAGACTCACTTTTTAGTTATTACATGTAGTTGATCTTTAAAGAATCTGGTGAAAACATAAAAAATAAAATCACTTATATGTAGAACTAATGCATTGTAGAAAATTATAAAAAATCACTTTTATTTATGTTAGACATGTTCAATGGGCTTAAAGAAGGCCTTCGACAAGACAGACAAAAACATTCCACATGTGAGATTAATGCTAACAAGATTGTACACTTTTCATTTTTTAATAAAACTTAAAGGGGCATTATCTGCCAAAATTGTAAATTATTGTTACTCATAAAAACTATCAGATATGATTGATGCCTTAATAAAACGTGTTTCTGTAACTTAGAAATGTTATGAAATGTATGCGCATTGGGGAAAAAAGGTGCAACTGCTCGTGTTTTGAGATGGATCAAGAAATGGACGCCATCTTATTAATTATTGACATTGTTTACAGAGTTTGCCGAATCGTCATTAAATCAGTACAACAATGCACTTGATTCTTATTTTCTGTGAATCTGCTTTTAGTCGGCGTTAATTACGGACAAAGAACCATGCAAGTTTGCAGTTAATAAGCGACAAAATACAAATTATTCGTTTTTACCTGTCACTAGTAAGGTCAGTTGCATACGGAGAAAGCGATGTCAAATTATTTGCTTGCAAGGAAATAATAAATCGATGGTAATTTTAGTTCTCAAAAGGCGAAAAGTGGTACGATAAGCTGTTTAATGTGAAATATTTACCTTTATTTCATCATTTTAAAAAATGCTATTAACCAATTTCCAAGACATATAATTTTTTTGGTCAAAACCGTAGCTAATGCCTCTTTAATTTATTGTTGATTTGCTCATTTTCTCTCTTTTCATTCAGTTAATACCAGATTTT
The DNA here is from genome assembly GCA_963680875.1 of Bathymodiolus brooksi. NCBI lineage: Eukaryota > Metazoa > Mollusca > Bivalvia > Mytilida > Modiolidae > Bathymodiolus > Bathymodiolus brooksi. The sequence continues at coordinate 66,620,035 of OY804575.1, forward strand.
TTTCAGAATAGATATATTGACCAGATACTGAAAAACTTTGACATAGACTAGGGATGATGTCATATTACCATACATTGATGTCATTTTTTGTTGTTGTGTTTATGACTTGTGACAGGTCTGTGATTTTCTCTGGATACTTCGGTTTCCTCCACCAATAAAACTGACCACTACAATATAACTGAAATATTGTTGAAAGTGGCATTAAACACCATAAGCTAAACAAAACCTAACTTTATTGTTTTTGTGTTGTAAATAAATCAGACTTGAAAAAAATGTTGATTTTGTTGTTTATTTCAATTACAACATCAATACGTGTTTCATATTTTTATTATATAAATTAGAAATGAAAAGAATAATGTGATTTTCATTCCTCTAATACATTTATCACACATTTATTATCTCTCCATGATACAAGATGATCAATTTCATCAACATAAACAAAATTACATATACAATATATGTACATTGTCGAAAAATATATAATTTATTTGTACAAGCTTTAGAAACAGACAGAAAAGCGAACCTTTAGTGAGCTTTTTTAGCCTGTTTCGCAGCGATTGCAAATTAATTTGATATTAAACGACAATGTACATATATTGTGTTTATTCTGCAATATCAAAAAATCCAAAACAACTGCCGAATTGTCTGAAAATAACTGAAACAAGCATCGTTCTAATCTTTTTCAATGACGTCATCTGTGACATCAGTGCTCTTTCTGTCACTCTACATGAATCAGGTACCATAAATGCTTTATTAGATCCATGACTACATAACACTAAAGTTTAATTTGACCCCCTTTACTCAAAATCTCACAATTGCAGGATAAATTGATTTATCTGTAGCAGATTATTAAAATGGATGTTGTCCACGATAAGATATTCCAAATAAAGCACAGTCAAGAAGTTTATTAGAAAAATAAACGCATCCTTATTTGTCTCACAAATTTTGACGTCTCTTTTTTCTTTCTTATTCATGATTATGTTGGCAAAGAAGTCGATTACAGAAAACAATGCTTCAGTAAAGTATTTTGTTGTCATGGTAATGATTTATTTAAAATAATTGACTTCATTATTGAACATTTCAAATATTCTGTTATGATAATACATGATCAGTCTTAAATCATTTTATTTCTTACTTTGAAACATTGTATAAAGTACAGTTAGAAAAGAATCTACATGTATTATAATTTTACTTATTTTTTTGTTTGAATTTCAACAGAAAATCAAAGTGAAACAGCATCAGTTAAAACAGAAGATGTTGAAAATGGCGAAATACAACAGACGTGGTGTATTAGAAAAAGGTAACCATGATGATCATTTATATTTTTGTACAATATTTATTGTTATGATAGGGTAAATGTACATTTATTCTTATTTCACTCAACACTTTCATCCAATTCGCAATTATAATAACAGTATACTTGTGAAAACTCTACACAGATGAAACTGTACTTATTCATTTTAAAACTGCATCGGTTATTTAATGGTTAGTATGGTCGCCTCAAATGTGGTAAATTGTGGATGACAGCTCCAGTCGTGTCAACCAAACCATGGACTATAGTTTCGGTGAGCTAGCACTATAAAAATCCAATAGTGTGATGGTCTAGTACAAAGCAGACATCATCTCATTGAAATGTAGCTTGTTCTCGTCATGATATGGCTGAAATATTGTTCAATTGGTGTTAAACACTCACTAATCCATTGTTTATTGTAGTAGAACTTAGGTATGTCAGAATGTAAACTGAATAGATCAATGGGAAATAAAATGCTGTTTGTTCTCACCAGTCATGCTTCATCAATTTGATTTACATCAAGTGTCGTAAAGGCAAAAATTGTACAAAGTTAAAAAAAAATTACAGTAAAGCCTGTCTAAACCGAAATATGAATAAACAGGAATCTGAATAAACAGGAATCCTGTGTAAGTCCCAAAGTAGGAAATCTATGTTAATTTAACCTGTATATATGGAATGCCTGTCTATTCTCTGAATGAACAGGAATCGTGTGTAAGTCCCAAAGTAGGAAATCTATGTTAATTTAACCTGTATATATGGAATGCCTGTCTAATCTCTGAATGAACAGGAATCGTGTGTAAGTCCCAAAGTAGGAAATCTATGTTAACTTAACCTGTATATATGGAATGCCTGTCTATTCTTTGAATAAACAGGAATCGTGTGTAAGTCCCAAAGTAGGAAATCTATGTTAACTTAACCTGTATATATGGAATGCCTGTCTATTCTTTGAATAAACAGGAATCGTGTGTAAGTCCCAAAGTAGGAAATCTATGTTAACTTAACCTGTATATATGGAATGCCTGTCTATTCTCTGAATGAACAGGAATCGTGTGTAAGTCCCAAAGTAGGAAATCTATGTTAACTTAACCTGTATATATGGAATGCCTGTCTATTCCTAACACAAAAGTTGGTCTCGGAGGTTTTGACAATACTTTTATAACAAGGACTGTCATTCATTTTCAAGTGAACATTGGTGTGATGTGACAAAAACAATAACAAAGTTTGGGTGTATTTATTGCCAGTAGCTTATATTGGTTTTACCCAAAAATATGTATGTGTGAAGTAAAATATATCAGGAATTTTATCACAGAATTGTTTATATAGCCAATTAAGGACATCATATTAGAATATTTGATTTATCAGACAAGATATGAAGTAGTGGACTTTAGTTACGTACAGTGTTGATGTATAATTCATTCACAATAAATTTAATTTTCTTTATATTGCAGTCGTAGATTACGAAAATGGAATAGACGTTGTAGACGACTGTGTAGAAGATTAGTAAAATCTCAAGTTTTTTATTGGCTTGTTATTGTGATGGTTTTCTTGAACACTTGTGTTTTAACGTCAGAACATTACCAACAGCCTGATTGGTTGGATGATTTTCAAGGTGAGAGCATTTTCGTCTTTAAATCAGATTCTGCATATATATATATATATATATATATATACAAACGTCTAGAAACAAGTGACAACCATACAATATATCTGTCCCACTGGATCTCAAAGTTACTTTAAAGGATACTAGGTTAATACTAAATATTATATACGTCTGAAAATTAAACCAAACAGTGTTAGAATTAGATTTTAGAGCTGTCAAATTTTTGTTCTTCCCTCGACGGGATTTGAACCCACACCATTGTTACACTGCAGCACCATTCGCTTAGCCTTACGTCCAGCGCCCTAGACCACTCGACTACATCCACTCCCTGTGGTGTGGGTTCAAATCCCGTCGAGGGAAGAACAAAAATTTGACAGCTCTAAAATCTAATTCTAACACTGTTTGGTTTAATTTTCAGACGTATATAATATTTAGTATTAACCTAGTATCCTTTAAAGTAACTTTGAGATCCAGTGGGACAGATATATTGTATGGTTGTCACTTGCTTCTAGACGTTTGTATAATATACTTTATTTCCTGTGACTGTATAATGAATTCTTCATTATCCTATCCAATATATTAAAAATTGCTGAGTTAGATTGCTGTCAAATTATAATATTAAGTATATATGTACCATCTACACACGCTTATACACATGTCTTGCGTCTATCCCTAGATTTTCCTTACGAGACAAGGTAACACTACGACTATTGAAGCTCCTTTTTTAGGGAGTGGATGTAGTCGAGTGGTCTAGGGCGCTGGACGTAAGGCTAAGCGAATGGTGCTGCAGTGTAACAATGGTGTGGGTTCAAATCCCGTCGAGGGAAGAACAAAAATTTGACAGCTCTAAAATCTAATTCTAACACTGTTTGGTTTAATTTTCAGACGTATATATATATATATATATAGGTGCTGTTTCACACTCATTTTAGGGTAATAGTTATGCTCATTATTCAATTGAAGATATTACTGCTACTGTAATATGCTGAACAGCAAGGAAAACGCTGTTCCTTCACTTTCATTTGTGTCCATATATTTTCTTACTAAAGACACTATATCAAAGTTTATTCCATGTAAACATACATTCCGCTCGAGGAAGGCAGCACTTGAAAGCAATAATATTGGTCTGTCCTTAAAAAATTGGGATATGATAAAATGTACTAGAAAGCAAATTTCTAAATCACATCTTTGGATGGGTTATTTCTAAATCACATCTTTGGATGGGTTATTTCTAAATCACATCTTTGGATGGGTTATTTCTAAATCACATCTTTGGATGGGTTATTTCTAAATCACATCTTTGGATGGGTTATTTCTAAATCACATCTTTGGATGGGTTATTTCAAAATCACATCTTTGGATGGGTTATTTCAAAATCATCTGACTTTGATGTGGGGTTTAAATACGTTCAAATAAAAAAAGTCAAATAATTCAGATAACATTTCAAACTTATTCCTTTAATATTCAAATCAGTTTATGTTCAGAAATTAAAGATAACTTTTTCTATTACTGATATTCAATATGTACCAACATTCTCCTGTAAAAAATATTACTGAATATTGTAACAAAATAAACAAATACAAACTTTTAGAAAAGAAAATAGGCATATCACAGTGCCAATTATTGACCTCTTGTTGAATTATTGTTTGTGAGAAGAATTTGAAGATACCAAAGGGGTAATCAGAATCCGTAAATCAACCAAGAGAAAAAGGACATACATGTAGCTGAAATACTGTTCATTTGACATTTACAATCCATCTAGTCTTAAATTTTATACATGTTTAATAACTCGTATTTTTTTCTATTTTTTTTCAGAAGTTGCCAATTTATTTTTTGTTGTGCTATTCACAGTGGAAATGCTACTCAAAATGTACAGTTTAGGCTTCCAAGGATATTTTGTGTCGTTATTTAACCGTTTTGATAGTTTAGTTGTATTATTCAGTATAGTAGAAGCCATTTTAATTTTTACAAAAGTGATGCCTCCATTGGGCGTTAGTGTGCTCCGGTGTGCTCGTTTGCTCAGAGTGTTCAAAGCTACAAGGTAAGAACATTATGTAGATTGATTGAAGCAGCCATATTGTTATTGTCAAATATTTCCACAATCTTTTGCTTTCATCAGTTTCTCTGTTTGTAAATTTAGGTAAATAAGAGGAATACAAATCCTGTTGTTTTTAGTAGGAGAGTTAAACAGTGTATGGTTACACCTGATCTAAAATGACAACGAATATTACGAATTTTCAAATAATGTGAAATCCCTCATCTCGGAAAAGTGAAGATAACAAAAAGGGTAACCAGAAGCCGTAAATCGAAGAAGGACGGAAAATATAATGGCCAAAAAAAAACTTGATGTACAAAACGCTACACAGAAAACAGATTGAGGAACACGAACCTCAAAATATACCAGGGCTGCTCTGGAAGGGTAAGCCGTCCCTGCTCCACTAATGGCACCCATTGTGTTACTGTACAACGACACAAACATCATGTGATATGGAAATCATGTTGGACACCAGTATACGTAAATAAGTACAATTTTTATTTTTTTTATTTTTTATAAAACATGAACTCCCGACAAAACAAATAGAAGTATAGTCTTTCATACATACACCATAACAAGGAACTAAAGACTTGCAGACATGTATTTGGACGACATGAACAGCACGGTCCCCACTTAATTAGAGTTAATCAAAGATAGACAACCCATAGGTTTTTTAAGCATGATGAATGAAGTGGATATGACAACGATATTGTCCCGTTTGTGTTCATATTTGATTGAAAGTCACTTTGTTGAACATACATGTAAAGTTATATGTACTCTGTTAAGCATATAATATGTCTGATAAACCACATCTAATATTGTTTTTACATATCCACAGGTACTGGTCATCACTACGTAACCTCGTAGCGTCACTGTTAAACAGTATGAGGTCTATAGCTAGTTTGTTATTGTTGTTATTTCTCTTTATTGTGATATTTGCCTTACTGGGAATGCAGTTGTTTGGTGGAAAGTTTAATTTTGAAGAGGAAGTTAAACCTCGTAGTAATTTTGATACGTTTTGGCAGTCATTGTTAACAGTGTTTCAGGTATGTAGGCTCAGGAATAATGGGACATTTTAATGTTTGTAGATATTAATGTTTAAAGGAAAAAATATTGCAGTTTATTTTAATAATAAATTGTTTTTGTAGTTTTTATTGTGTATCACATTGCTAGATTATCAGATATTCATAGATTTAATTTTTTAAAGAGTTATTTTTTTCTAATATTGTCAACAATGTGATCAATTTATTAGTCCCTGAAGGAAGCCTATAGTATAGAACAATAACCTAGTTTCTCCACTACAGGGTACAGTCCCCTGGAGAGGGGCATTCTACTTTTGCATGACAACTCACCCTCTGAATGAGATCCAAACGAGTGCCTTGTGTAAAGACACACATTTACATCAGAAAAAAAACTATGCTAATGCTAAGATTCAGTTCTTTATCAAAAACAAATCGGCATTTGTAAAATATTTCAAGAATAATATTTAAAAATATGTAAAATACACATTTATATTTATAATTTTTCAGATTTTAACTGGTGAAGATTGGAATGTAGTAATGTATGATGGTATTCAGTCCTATGGTGGTGTTGACGATATTGGTTTTGCAGTTTGTTTGTATTTTGTTGTTTTGTTTATTTGTGGTAATTGTATCCTTTTTTATGTCATTTCAACTGTTGCAACAGTTTATTTCCAGCACACAGTGTTACAGGTGCGATGAATGAATACATTTTTTTTTTTTTTACAAAATATCAGTCAAAATGGGAGGTTACCAGTAAAACACACAAAAAAATATATTAACACAATATACTGGATTAATATACAATTTTTGCAGTACTGTTGACTGATTGCCATGTGGATTCGATTTGATTTGTTGTGTTTAATGCCACTTTCAGCAATATTTCAGCTATATCATGGCGACCAGTTTTAGTGGTGGAAGAAGCCGGAGTACCCGGAGAGAACCACCGACCATGAGCAAGCAACTGGTAAACTTTATCACTTGCGGCTGCGAGTCGAATGCACCCTTTTTTGTAATTTATAAAGCCAGGTGCGAACCCACGCCGTATTGGTGATAGGCTTGTATGAGTTGTTAGGTAATCCAACTACTTAACTCTTTGAGCCACCCGGGCCCTGTGGAGTATCTGTAATAAAATATTCATTTTGTTAGTAAAATGAAATATAAAATGTTTGGTTTCAGATTCAATATTAACCCATTTTATCCTGAATACGACTGCAGTTGTAGTCTACCATTTTATCCTGAACACGACTGCAGTCGTAGTCTCCCATTTTATCCTGAATACTAATACAGTCGTAGTTTTTGACGTAGTTGTGTACACGCACCCTTGAGCTGTGTTATATGTCACAATAATTGTGTATTTTGTACCCAAATAAGGAAATAAACGATCTACGCTTGTGCAATGACATTATCAGCACATATGGTCAGAAAGGTGTTTAATTCGATCGAAAATCATTCTATAAAATCATGGAGGATAACTCTGATGTTGACAGTGATGGTAGCAACATTGATATAGGAAATTTTGATGAAAATGATGATTTTGAATTACGTGAAGTCAATAGAAATGCGGACAAATGGCTAGAAGCGATGTTTGATAGTGATTCAGACAATGATATGGTATTCAAGGGATTCCAAGAAGACTGGACCCAAAATAATTTTGCGTCTCGACTTCCATCACATTTCAAATTGATCGGGGGTGCAACGGTTCAACACCCAGAGGAAGCAGAGGCCCATCATTATTATGAACTGCTCTGGTGTGATGATTTATGGAAAAAATTGGTGAATGAAACAAACAGATACGCCGAACAAGAGTGCAGAAAGTACCCCCCTCAACCGAAGGCAAGCAAAATTCATGTTTGAACATTTTTATTAAAAAAATTATAACTTTTGAAGTATAACTGCTAGAAACTTCAAATCTGGATCAAAATATTGACAATTGAATTGTGTACATTTTAATCATACAATATTAGGATCATTTCATTCAACTTTATGGAGAACAAATTCATTAAATACACAAGTAAGTTTTTTTTTTAGTTTTTTCTTTGTTTACATTTGATTTTAATGCAATACTACAAACATGTAGATTAGTAAATAATAACAAAATTTACTCAGGTGTAATTAGAATTTATTATCAGGCACTACAAACCCTGTTGATGATTTGTTATCAGGATAAATGGGTTAAGCATACTGATAGTTAGATGTTCAATACTTGATCATTAATATATTGACAAAACCAAAAATTACTACATCGTCAGAACAGTTCTAAAATTCAATTGGAAAATCATGAAACCAGAAGCAAAATGTATACCCCTAACACACATAATATACATGACCCCTAACACACATAATATACATGACCCTTAACACACATAATATACATGACTGATACCCCTAACACACATAATATACATGACCCCTAACACACATAATATACATGACCCCTAACACATAATATACATGACCCCTAACACACATAATATACATGACCACTTACTCTCCTGGCTTGGTACAGTCATTTCAATCAAAAGTAAAGGGGTTAAAGTAGTTTTATGGTCTCAAACCTACTCTTATTGTGAAATGATGCTGTCATGTATGTGTCTTTTGATTGATTGATTGATTGATTGGCTGCTTAAAGTCCAAAGGATCATTAATGTTGCAATATAATGCTAAAATACGTGAAAATTTACCATTCATGAAGTGGAAATACAGTCTATGAGTAGACCTGGTTTTAGTGACACACATGCAGGATATATACAATATCTGTACATTGTCGTAAAATATAATATTTATTAGCACGAGCTTTAGAAACAGGTAGGAAAGCGAGCCTTTGACGAGCTTTTCTAGCCTGTTTCGCAGCAAGTGCAAATAAATTTTATATTTTCTGACAATGTACGTATATTGTGTTTATCCTGCAATATCAAAAAGTGCAAAACAACTGCCAAATTGTCTGAAAATAGCTGAAATAAGCGTCATTCTAAACGTTTTCAAATGCGTCATCTGTGACGTCAACGCTTATACTGTTGCGGTTTCTTTCTGTTGCTCAACACGAAGCGGGTACCAGAAAAGCTATATTTTGGTCATGGACTGTATATAACAAAAATTTATCCAGTCAATGTAATTTTGACTGCTCAAATAGAACCAATGCAGGATAAAAGCTATTATTTGATTTGACCTTAACTTATTCTAAGATATATTGTTGAATGTGTTCTTGGCCATTGCTGTTGATAATCTGGCTGATGCTCAGAGTCTGACAGAGATTGAGGAGGAGAAAGAGGAGGAGAAGGAAAGGATGAGGTCTATACGAAGGTCAAAAAGTAGGACACCTGAGGAAGATAAAGATATGGTAAGTAAATTAAATTGTTATAAAAATGATTTATTCAAAGAAAATTAGCATTTTATTAAAAACTGATCAAATTATGTTCAATAATATCTGGGGAATAAAATATGAACCAATCTGTATAAAATATCATTGGACGGTTAAAGAGTAGTTGAAAAATAATATTGTAACTAATGATATATTGATAGGTAAAATTATTACATGTACTTTAGGAGGTTGATTATCTCTTAAATTATATGTCTGATAATACCAGAGGGGCTGTGATGGTCGTGATGGTACGGTAGTTGTGAGGTGAGGTGAGGTGTACTCGATACAACATTATGTGATGAAGTTTGTTAGTTACTTGTGGCAGGTCAGTGGTTTTCTCCAGGTTCTCCGGTTTCCTCCACCAATAAAACTGACTGCCAAGATATAGCTGAAATATTGTTGAAAGTGGCATTAAACACCATAAACCTAACCCTGATAATACCAAAAAATAAATTTTCCACCATTTGCACCTGTATGAAATTCTCTTGAGTTTTACATTATTAATAAAGAAATTAAATATATAAAGTAGCTATTGTGAATAATTATATTTACACCTCATGATAGTTTTATTTTTATTTTGAGGGTCATTGTGCTTGTGATCGTATGGTAGTTGGATTTACAACTACCTATGCAGATCGGTGGTTTTCTGAGGATACTCCGGTTTCCTCCACCAATAAAAATGACTACCACGATATAGCTGAAATATTATTGAAAGTGGCATCAAACACCATAACCCTTTATTTTTATCTGATTTGTAAGGTTTTTATTGTTACAGTTTTCACATTAGTCATTCATGAAGGGTATATTATACATCGATTCTTAAATTTTTTCCATATTTTTGATACTTCTGTGTGACATTTTAATCTTACACATTATACTGTTACTGGAATATCCCGCCATTGTACTGTCCATGTTTATGTTGTCATTCAGTTTTGTCATAGTATGTGGTCTTTTTGAGTAGAAACGAATCTTAAACAGGCTTAACCCGACACATTTTTGTGCCTGTCCCACTGTCCCAAGCCAGGACCTAAATTTGCGACGTCATATGTCATGGTCTTTTATTGTGTTCTGTGAGTTCAGTTAAGATGAGAGGTGATTGTTTCTTTTGTTGAAATTGATGGAATTGATGACCATCACTGTTTGAACTTTCTTAAAATAATGAGTACTCAACTTGACTTTCTGTGAAAATATTGAATACTAACTATTGTCAATGGATACAGAAATCAATATATGTTTATTTTTCAGTTTTAATTTTTGAAAATGTTTTTATATATACGTTTTTACACCATTCACATGTGTTTCATAATGATTGCATCATTTCTATTTATAGCAACCTGAAGAAGATGAAGGTGTTGGCATGAATGATGATGGTACTGCTGAAAATGATGAAGCATTCAGTGATAGACTTTCCCGTAAACCAAGTGCAAGGTCATCACGGTCTACAAGGTATGAAACTAGTCCTCACGATGAGCACCAGTCCTCTGGCCAAAGACCAGTAAAACTTTGTTCGGACCAGTAAATTTTTCAGTTTTTATTTAGATATTTATATATAAAATAGAATCAAGAATTTGATTCGGACCAGTAAATTCAAATTTTCATTTCGAGGACGGTGAAACATCCATTATGATGATTTTCCAGAAGATGTGTTAATATAGTGTAAAAGAAACATGTCTTCCTTCATTAATAAATAATGATTAAAATATTTCAAATATAATCAATTTTTCTTTATATTATTGAATGAAAAGTAAAACATTTGTTGATAGAAGAGACAACATTTAAGACATTGAAATATTGATGTATTGATAATTAATTTTACAGGAAAGATGACAGTCCCGAGCCAAACCGAGTGAGAAATGATGTAGACAAGAGTGAAGAATCCACCGGAGAGTTCAGAGACAGCCGTCAAATACCCATAGAGGGTAATGGTAAACTCTTCGTTCTGTTGCTTCACATTTATACATACCACACTATCATTGGTCTCAGTTAGACTTTCATTTGATTTTTAAATCTTATTTTTGGGAAAGAAAAATATTCAAAGTTTTGTCTATCTGCAATATTAGAAAACAAATACAAATCATGTTTTTATTTTACCAATTTTTAATTTAAAATTTTTTTTTTTTATGTCTTTTGTATTTTTATTTATACTCATTAATCAAAAAACAAACAATAATGTTAATGAAACAATTGAATTTTCTTCTGTTCTGCTTCATTTTTTCAACTTTTTATTGAAGATTTTTTTCAGTATGTGTTGTTTTAGTAAGATTTTATTTGAGTACAAAATAGTTTGGTATGTACCTTATACATTGTATATTTCATGTGCAAACAAACACCATAGTAGCACTGGTGTCTACTTTCACTTTCACTTTCACTTTCATAGGCTGTGACATGTAAACAGTATAACCTTGATTTGTTCAAATATAAGGTTATGTAAACAAATATGTAGAGTTTCTTAGACATTATTTTCTCTTATATATTGATACAATAGTCCCCCCTTTTTATAAGGCCATCCCTTCTGCATTAAGAGTATGGCCTTGTAAGATATGATGGGATAAACGACTGCTTATTTGAGTTTAAAATAACATGTGAAACAGGTCCGGATGGTTTTAGATGGCCATTTACACCAAGTGACATTTAATTCAAGTTGACGGTTAGGGCAAGTTTGACTACTTAGCTGTTCAATGCTAATAAATAACTTTTTTTTTTTTTTTTAATGAAGTCTTGCTTGTTATTGCAACAGGCCGGTGGTTTTACCAAGGTGCTCCAGGTTCCTTTGCCAATAAAATTACCTACATGATATAACTGAAATACAGCCCTGATCACCTCCCTCTTTAAATTTTAACTCAAGTAGATAAAGATAATTATAATATCAATTTAGATAAACTTTTGACAAGCAATGTCAGATCAAAATAACAAGGTTTTACTGTGCTTAGAAATTGTCATAGACTCGTGTAACATATCTGCTTCTTATAGAATATATAGAAAAGTCACATAATCCTACATCCTTACAACTTGAAGTACATGTAGTGAATATCTTTCTGAAAAATAAATTACAGTCAAACCTGTCCATGCAGCCACCTTTATTAAGCAGTCACCTGTATTAAAAGGTAAACTTTATCTTGTTCCTTCATAGAAAATGTCATATGCATTGAACCCTGTTTAAGAGGTCAGATGCCTTAAAAGACCACTTTTTTTTTTTCCAAAGGTGGCCTCTTAATACAGGTTTGACTGTATATTACCGTTAGTTAAATATGACATATGAAATGTTATATAGAACTTGCTGTAAAAATACTTTGTATTACCGTTAGTTAAATATGGAATGGTATATGCTATGGAAAGAGGGCTTGCTTTTCTTTGCCAAGAAAACATGTATTCTTTATAAAACTACTAGAAAATTATATTACTATTTATAGATCATCTAAACATAGCTATGCATAGATATTTATATTTATATTTTAGATAGTGTGAATGAACTATTTCTTGCTGAATATAAATTTTTGTGGTTTGGATAATATGAGTTTTGAAAAGATTTTAAACATTTTTGGGTGTTCTTCTATCTCTTAATAGCCCTGTGAAGTTTTTATTATGTGTGTTGTAAAATCCATTGGTATAATCCACAAAAATTGATACCTTTGAATTAAATAATTTCGCAGTATTTGTAATTTTCATTTTACAAAATTGTGATATATATTTTTTATGTTTTCTGTGTCTTCTGAATTTATTTATGCAATTATTTTTTTAAAGTATCTCTTCTAGCTCACAAGATTTTATTATGTCTCCCCTTCGAACGAAGGGAGACATATTGTTTTAGTCTGATTTTTTTCTTCCGCTTCTTCTGCTTCTTCTCAGCGAAGCTTGTCCGGGCCATAACATTTTTGTCTTTCGAGATAGGTCAATGATATTTGGTATGTGGGTGCATGACCATGAGGCGGTGTGTCGCGTATCGTAATGACCTTCGTGGGACCTTGATCTTTGACCTCAAGGTCAAATAATTGTTTTTTAAATAGTATCATTCAACTCATAAAGTGTAACTTATTGTTGTACAGATGGCCGCATTAAGGGGAGACATAAGTTTTGGGTATCTAAAACAGTTCTTCCTAGTTTACAAGATATTTTAGGGGCATGATTCCTCTTTATAAAGAAAGATATTAAATTTTGAACCGTTTCTTGATTTAATCGTACATGTAAACCTTAAAATTATGTAATTTTGAATTAAGTGAAATGTCTGAATGATTACCATAATATCTACATCTTTTCCACTTTACATAAAGGAGTAGGGGTGATAAGGCCCATTTTTGGCCCAAATTTGAAATTTCTTTATATTTGTCATAATATAGCAATGCAATCTCACCTTTTGAAAAATGGTAAAATGTGTGGTCCTTTGCCTCTATTATGGTTGCTTGGCAACAATAAGTATTTCCTTAACAACAATTCAAAAATGTCATAAAGCAATGAATTTACATCAGAATTGATTTATTTCTTCCATAAAAGCAACATCTTTATGCTGTACACTATAAACTTAAGACTATGTTTCTGAAATAAGAATGTTCGGTTAAACGCTAAGCAACATTTTTTCCATAGCAACGGAAATATTTCCTTAGCAACTGCTTTTTAAACCAAATATGAAGCTAATTTTTTTTTGCATTTCCATCACCTGGTTTCATGATTTGATAGTTGTCACATTCCCCTTATTTATATGATGTTGCATATTATCTTTGAAAAGTAAGGATTCATTGAATGCTAATGTATTTTATAACTCGGTAAAAGGTACTCATATTTGTGGGATAGATATAGACAAGTATAACGACGATGTTATGACTGTTCTTCCTTGAAGTGAAAAAATTGAGTGATAAATTAATTTTACTTGCTTGACTTTGTTAGCTTAGCTGACATCTCCTCTGAAACCTCTGAATCGTTTGTAGCTAAACTTTACATGAATGTGTAGATTCAAGTTTGTGCTGACTGCATAGCCAACATGCCTAAAAATAGAGCATAGGGCTCACACTATGTTTTTGGCTTATATCCTGCACATATTATATAATGTCTCAGATTTGTTATATTATATTTTCATGAAATTGTTACATAACATTTCCCCATCAACATATAGCCTTATTTTAAAATGGAGAGTTTCCAAAACAAGATGCCCTTGGCCATATCGCTCACCACTTTCTTACCTTGGACTCCCAATGGAACCCCACCGTTACCACGAAGGTGACAATTAGAAGAAACTAGAATCTCTGTATCTTCAAGATGCTCAGATGTTTATTTCAGAGATCGTAGCTTTGGTGTTTCTCAGATGTTAGAAGATTGTTTCTTTAAAACTTTGAACACTCATAGGGCCCCACTCAGTGAATTTTCCGTTCAGATGAGCCTTAAAAATGTGCATTCATTTGCATACAAAAGGAAGAATTCAATTTATATGTCTATAACATGAAACAGGGTGATAAATAAACATAAACTTTTATCAAAAATAATTAAAAAAAATCGCTTTATTTATTCTTCAACATATTCCTCATCAGTGTCAACAAGGCGGGGCTCCACTTCTGATGCATCCTTTAAATGTGCACTCCAATCATAAGTAGAGTCAAATGAAAGGTTGTGATGTCTAGCAAATCCAAGATACCATATTATTGATGCGACATGTGCACAAGTACCAACAACTCGTGTGCCAGATTTACATTGGCAGTACCATCCTTTTACCATACATTCATCATATGTAATCCATATTTTGTATTCTTTTTTCGAAACATGTCTACTTTGTATTTTTGCCATTAATAATTGATTATCCTGTTTGTTAATTAAGATATTGTATTGTCCGTTGTCATTCTGATGCTCATTTTGGTAACATTTTGCCAATTTAAGTTGGTACACCTCGAGAGTTAAATTCCGCAAATCATCCTCATTGAGTTTGGGAAAATCTGGAACTGTATCATCAACAGAAGCATCAATTTCTTCCCAATTGGAATTCATTCGTTTATCCAATTCATCATTTTTAACATGCTCCATTAAATGATTGTTTTGTTTGGATAGGTATAAAAGCTGACAACAATTCATCTGTTTCTTTACTAGAACATAAAGGCTTCATATATTTGTTTGATATATAACACATACCAAATGAACATCGTCTCCAATATTTGGTATCTGGGAGTTTGGAACAACATTTGCTAAATATTTCCAACATTTCATTCTACCATTAGCTGACTCGACAATCCATCGAATCTTGGTTGTCAATCTAAAAGAGTTGCTGTCCACAACGTCATGTTGTTTCTGTCCCTTTTTCAAAAAGCTTGGCATTTCAGTTTTTATTCCAAGTTCATGCAAATATTCTAGAGAATCACGGAAACCTCTATGAACAATGATAACATCGTCATCATTCAACCAGCTCTTCATGCTCTCTACATTGTTGGATAATGCGTGCATAATAATTTTGGCATCATTGTTTTTGTTGTCGCTAAGGTATGGTCCTAGAACACTAACATAGTAACCTGTGGACTATACGATCATCATCGGTTTAACTAATGGCCTCTTCTTGTGCATACTGAAAGATCTACGCTGAACAGAGAATGTAAATATAAGTACCGTCTATAACAAGGATAGCAGGATTGTGAGGTCCACCAAATAATGTTTTTGCCAGGTCAGTTGTGTGTTTATCAGCTATGGTATCTCTGGTAATATGTTCAAAACTTATGTGATGTGGTGTGAAATCTTTTGATAAGGCTTTGCGAGCACTCCAGATTGATCGCTTGATTGCATCCATGCCAATGTTGAAAATAGTGGAGAGTAGCCTATTCAACATGCCTGATCGAAGTTTTGTCAAATAAATACCTATACATGTCCTGAGTGATCTGTTCTTGCTATTTCTTATCTCAGATACATGACTGCACAAATCATGAAATGATAATTTTGATAATCCCATCAAATTTCTGTAGTCAGCATCACTCATAAAAGAGTCTAGATCAAAATCTATGCGTTTGTTTTGACTTTTCAGTGCAATCTCTTGTATTTGTTCTAGTAGGTTTAGAATGTCTGTTCTATTAAAACTGCATTCAGACTTAAGATCTGACAAATGTGTGAGAGTATCATCTCTCAGTGAATCATCAACAATATGTCCAGGGCAGCATCTAGAACCAGCTCGAATTATAATATTCTTCTCAGAGGTACTTGTTTCATTCAAAAAATATATGCCCCCTCCTCACTTGTTTCATTCAAAAAATATATGCCTCCTCCTCACTTGTTTCATTCAAAAAATATATGCCCCCTCCTCTTCCTTACTTCAAGGTAAACATCTACCCTTTTCCCCTTCCCCACTTCGCCTCAATATTTTTCGCTTATTTGTGATCCTTTCGCTGACCCAATTATATCGTTACACTCTCGAGATATTTCTCTTTTCGACTGCCACATTTAAATATATCTACCAAATTTCAGTCAATGACTCTGGGGTAAAACTAAAGCCCCCCACCCCCCCTTTTCATGCTAAATGTGCGGTCCCTTATGCTTATATGTATGATATCTTTGAAAACTATTTATGATGTGTAAAAGAAATTCACATAAGGCACATATTTTATTAATTATACTTAGTGGGCTGGGATTTTTTTGCTGCACAGAATTTTTTTTTCATGGTCCGTATGTAAATTTTTTTTTTTCACACATCAGATGGATAAAAAAGTCTATCAAGCCAATGAACTCATGAGACAAAACGGGGCTATTCAAACTTCAAAAACGAATTCTTGGACACTGAGAGGAATAAAATATTTTTTTAAAGAACATGGAATTTTTTTATCTCAAAAATATCCCAGCCCCCCGCCCCCCCCTTTTCCGCCTGCAATATAACATAGTTGATGCCTAAAAATCATGTGGAATCAAATTTCAAATATCTATTACCATCACTACATTTTTTGGCATACGGATCGGTCGTAATTATTTTATGCTGTGGTTGATACGTCTCCTTAGTTACGGATGCACATATCGATGTAGCGTTTGGGAGAATATGCATCGGTCACTACTTTTCTTGTCGTATTTCGATAAAATTGCACTTTTTTTATCTTTATCAGTTGAAAATAAGTTATCTTCTAGAATGATAATTGCAGCGAAATATTTCTTCGTGTAAAGTCTGAATCATGTTTGTGGGCATGTTTGTCGATCAAACACTACTTTAAGGATGGCCACAACAGGAGCTTATTCCCGGTCAATACAATTCACATCATGATTAAATTCACGAATTTGACCCATGAATAAGAATAATATACAATCAGGAAACGTATGTAGAGGGGATTGTTTTATGAATCAACGTGTGTATTGTGTGTTATATCGTAATGTGACTATATGTTAACACCCGGTGTAAACATGGGCCAGTTCTTATATTAACTTCACATTATTAATATTGATGCATATTCATTCTATACTGTCAATAGAGAAAAAACTGTGTATCTTTTTCATCTTTGTTAGCTGTAAATCTCTGGAAAATTGAAATAGCATAAAGTTTGGAAAAACTTTCGTCTGCTTCTACTGTAGTCCACTTTTACTGTAGTCTGCTATTTATATCCAGGTGTCTAAAACAGGCAAAGCGTCCCTGACCTTCATTAAAATCGATGCTTATTTTGATTTACTATTTTCGATGTGTATCTTATTCCAATTTTAACAGCTCCTGCCTAGATATCCGTTGTTTATACAGTGATGGCAATCACATGTAGCGTCACACCAACTGAAATACCATAAACTTTCTTCTCACATTATTACCGAGAAAAATACTCCTGCAAGCTTGGAACAACTTTATACTTCGCACGCATGTTCATTTTTAGTAACAGGTTCGATTTACAAAAGAAGAAGTTGTTCCATGGTTGCGGGGAATATATTTTTTTAACTTTTTTATGTTAATTTAGGCCTGTTTTGTGGTATTTTCAGTTTTTAGACATAATTTAGCGGCTGATTGTGACGTCATAGTGTAAAATTATGACCAGATTAAGTTTGAATTGGGGAGATCTTACCCAATACTGCTTTCCGAGAAACTTTCAAAAGAATGAGTTTGCAATTGAAAAATACATATTTTTAGGGCTTTTTTAAGTCCTTATCACTCCTATTCCTTTGTGGTTTTCAATTAAAAAAAAATGTATTGGCATTTGGTATCATGGTTGTTAAATTAAAAAAATGACGGCGAAAATTGGTTAAAATTGGATATCAATACATGGTACCATAAAACCAGTGGTACCATAGAATCTGACTATAATGTATAGTAAGAGATACTTTATATAATTGATTTTTGGAAAAGATTAATTGGAACTTGTAAAGTTAGCACAAAAAAAACACCCAAAAACTGCTACATATATTATTACTATTTTAAGTATACAATATTTGCATTAATTATATGATAGTACAAAATGTATTATTATATTTTATTGTTTTGTAAGTTCACAGATACTTGTTAACATTTTGTTATTTTTGGTCAGTGGTTTTGTAAATGTACAAGACATTCCTCCACCAATAAACTGTTACCTTAATAAAATGTTATTTTTTACGTAGAAATGGATTAAGCACTGTACCATTGTTAGTTTACCATATTATGCATGGGGTTTTATTTCAGAAGAAGACGATGAAAATCAAAATGATATGGAAGAAGGTGATGAGTCAGTATGTGACGAAGAAGATTCTCACCACTCTACAGCTCGGCCACGTCGCATTACAGAAGTACCCAACGAAAAAATCAAAAAAATTCCAGAAGATACATCTTTGTTTTTCTTCTCTAAAACTAACAAGTAAGTAAAATGAGGACAGAGTTTTGAGTCGTTTCCAAAGTTTTGACATGAAAATTATATATCTTTCCATTTTGATTAAGTAATCAGTGAGAACAAAAGAAAATGTCCAAATTACCGATAACTAAGGAAATATTACAATGAAATAGAATAAAGAGTATTATAACTAACATCAATATTGAAAAAATGTATTTAATGGCATATTAAATATAGATTGATACAGTGTGTATCCCATCGAACTAATTACAATGCTGGCGATAATGTTCATCTCGAACTTCTTAACTGCCGTTATTCTATATACTTGTATATATATTGTTTTTGGTGTGTGCAGTTTTCTGGGAATCAAGAGGCAGAGCATGCCCATTTACCCTCTGCAGAGGGTTTTTTACCCCCAAAATTGTATGGACTTTCTATATGCAGGGTACAAAGTTAAGGAAAAAACAGCAATTGTACCCCATTGTACCTCCAATTTCAAAACTCAGTGGGCGCCCTGAAGAGGATGAAAAATTCCATGATGATATTATCACGTCTCTGCTGAATAACACAGGAGAAGAGGTGAATAGTCTTTTGGACTATTCACCGGTGAATAGTTCGTTACACAATTTACCAGTAAATAGAATATTTATGAGCATGTCTTTTTATTAGGAAAACTTTTACTGAGTTATAATAATTAATATTGTACAATGAATTTTAATTGCAGATTCCGTTTGATATGCCACAGGATTTGTAACCATCCCTATTTTGGAAATGTAGTACTAGCATGTATTATTATAAGCAGTGCTATGTTAGCTGCTGAGGATCCGTTAGACTTTGATAAGAAAAGGAATGAAGTAAGTCTTTTCATAAATTATTCTGTATTTGCTGATATATTTCATATTATCAATTTGCATATTCATATGAAATTGCTTGTACACTTTAGATATTTGAGATAAATCATTTAATTAAACACAACTAACTGATACTATTTTGATAAAATAACTTAGCTAGAATGTTAAAAAGTTAAATATAGATAACATCGACGTTGTAATGGTTAGCATTCTTGCCTCGAGTGTGGTAGGTCGTGGGTTTAGGTCCTGGTCTGATCAAAACCAAGGACTATATAATTGGTATTTACTGCTTTTCCGCTAAGCACGCAGCATTAAGGAGTAAGAGCAAAGATTGGTTGGTTCAAAATCAGAATAATGTGTCCATGAGGAGAAACATGTCTACCCGTGAAATGTTGTTTCAGTGAGTTAGCATTACAGATAACGCTGTCTAAACTATTTTGTTAGTTAATGTATAAAATAAAATTATTTTACTGTTAAAATATTTTGAGTTGACCGCATCAGTGGTGCAATTGTTAACATTCACTCTTTGATCAGGGGAAGATTGTGGGTATGATCCCTTGTGGGGTCAAGCAAACTGTAATGTTGAATTGTATATTTTCATTAATTAGTACAATAATCTTTACTGATGCATCATTTTCTTTTTTTTTTTTTTTTTTTTTTTTCAGATTTTGAATTATTTTGACTATTTCTTCACTACTATCTTCACTATTGAAATCCTCATCAAAGTAAGTCAGATTTTGTATGATTGTTAGATGGTTTGGTAATTCATGCAAATTTATTTAAAAGGATAATCTTGTAACAACAATAATCATTCATTATGTTCAATTAAATAAACAAATTGTTAGGGCTAAAATGATTCCATCATATAGTGAAACCTGTCTAATCCGACAAACCAAGGGACAAAGGAAATGCATTGGATTGTACAGAATGGTGCAGAATACTCAGGTTTTATTTTAGTTAACAGAAATACATTGGGATCATACATTTTTGTCAGAGGTCGGAAAACTTAGATGTCAGATTGCAAAAGTTCCACTGTGTATGATAACAATTTACATATAATTTCAATTTCTAGAATGCATAAAATGTTTTAATTTTTTTATCGAACAAAATATTGGTTCCATCTGTTGGATCTGCACTTTTCTTCTCTTTACAGTTGGATATATAACATTAATGTTTTTCAGATTGTTACATATGGGCTGATGTTACACAAAGGATCATTTTGTCGTAGTTTCTTCAACATATTAGATCTAATTGTTGTAGCTGTATCCTTGATTTCATTCATATTTCAGTAAGTATTTATAAAAAAAAGAAAGAGAAATCGGTAATTATCTGGTATATATAGAGCTTTGGAGCACCTGAGTTCACCCCCAGTTTTTAGTGGGGGTTCATATTGCTCAATCTTTTGTTTTAGGGGTAGAATTTTGTAGATCATTGTTTGTCCTTTTTCTTTTGACCATTGCAATGTCTCCTTTTTCGATTTGCGACTTCTGATTACCCCTTCAAACTTAACTTATAATATTGGATCCTACATCACTATTATTGTTTTTCATTTATTATTGTATATAAGATATAAGAAAACCTCAATGAATATCAAATTTGTTGTTTTTATTGTGTATCCATGATAATGTAATATTTGTGTGCAAGTTCATATGTATGTGTGTGTACGACAAATGCATAATCAACTGCAACATTATTTAAATGTGAATTATAGACATAGACGATCATAAATCTCCAGCTAATAAAGGCTGTCTTATCAATCATAAATTGGCATAATTAATAAAGGCATCTGTCCAAATTTCAATTGAATCAATCTGTTTTACTTTGAGGGGCTTATTTGTGGGATGGATTACTAATTTACTATCTTCAAGTGATAAGTAAGTATGTTTTTCACTTTGGCAATTGAAATTTTGTGGTAAAAGCAATGACAAATCAATATATTCTAGAATCCAAATTTAGTCTTTTCTTGATTTTAGTATTAATATATCAGTTTCATTGTTACATGTAAGCAACATAGGATCTGTATTATATACATTGTTAATGTTACGATCCTCACCATTTATAACTGGGGCCTGTCCTGGCTGTAGTCGCATGGTAGTAGGATTTACAACTACCTATGCAATCGGTGCCTATCACCACTGATGTTGTGAGTTCGAATCCTGCTCAGGGCGAGATGTACAGCATTATGTGATAAAGTTTGTCAGTGACTTGTGGCAGATCTGTGGTTTTCTCCAGGTCCTCCGGTTTCCTCCACCAATAAAACTGACTGCCACGGTATAACTGAAATATTGTTGAAAGTGGCGTTAAACACCATAAAACCAACCATTTATAACTGCTTGAATGGCTGACGATTTCATCTGCTTAGGTGGCTGTGCATGTGGTTCTATTTGCTGCAGTGCTGGATGTTCATCAACTCCTCGTCGTCTACGCCTGTCAACTGGTCTATGTATTTTTCCTCTTGGTCAACCACTCTACCTCTTTACACACCACCTTGGATCGGGGGTAGAGCCCTGCCTCTTCTTACACCTCTAACTCTAGGCATGTTAAAACAGAATAGACCAGTTAGAAATGAAAGGCAACAAATTTAAGACAAGCTATGAAGCATAACATTATTGAACGAAAACTTATAATTTAGTGCCATAATGCAATGAATACTTAAATTTGTTTGTTAATTCTATGTTTTTAAGCTGCAACATCATACAGTTGAAAAGTGTACATTCACAAAAATATGTACGACAAAAATAATTAAATTCCAATGTGTTTTATATATAACATTAACAGCAACTTGCATTTCTTTGAATTTGTAATACAATTGAATTACGAAACAAAATAACTCTCGAGTACAAATTGACCTGCCTGTATAGATAATTATAAAAAACAAAGTTAATTTTACATATCTTTTATCAGAGCAGCAATATCCTTGTTTTTTTTTGAGTTTCCTCCTTGGTAGTCAACTGGCAACTGAGAAATACGACAGCTTTTTGTGCCTTTAAGTGAAACTTGGCACAAGCAATTCATGCATAAATATAGTCCTGTAGGCCTATATGAAAAAGCTTTCTGTAATATTTAGATTTGGTTTGACCAACATTCACAAAAGTATAATGAGGCATTCTATAAAATATTTGCATGTAAAGTATGTTTATTTTCATACAATAAATTAATTTTAATATTTACATGTTTCATTAAAAACAAAATAGCAACCCATATGTTCTATTGAAAGATGATAAAATTCTGTGTACAATATACCTATTTAATCCTGATTATAGTTCTAAAAAGAAATGATATAAATTAATTTTCTGCAAAATAAAAAATAACTACACATATTTTCAACATGATCACAAAATCACACCAAATACCTTGACAAATCATGTAATTCTGAAATATGAAAATCTTTCAGCAGCTTCTAGATATATTGGTGTAGTAAATTTGGTCATTTATAGTTTCTAATACCGTCAAAGTACTTGTATTCATTGGCACCAATTTTCGTGGTTTCTACAAAATACATTGATCCATGAGTTCTTGAATTTGTGGTTTGAAACATTACAGGCAACAATCAATGAGAAAATTGTATTTCGTTGGATTTTTATTTTCGTGGTTTAAGAGGACCATGAAATCAGTGAAAATTAGAACCCCACGGTTAATAATGATTTCGCAGTATGTTATGTAGCAGCATAGAATTAAACCTGATGGTTTTATAAAACTAAAATTTTAAAACTTTTTATTTTTTTATTTTCAGAGACAATGCCATATCTGTTGTGAAAATTCTTAGGGTGCTGAGAGTGTTAAGGCCATTGAGAGCCATTAACAGAGCAAAAGGTCTAAAGGTAGGGTGAAATTAGTATTTCTGAAAATCTCCATTTTGTCTTATTAAATAAATAGTTAACCACTTTCTATTTAAATTTTAGTTATTTTTCAAACTGTGGGGTAATGCTCATCGTGCTAACCTCAAATGTGGTAGATCGTGGGTTCAAGCACTGGTCAGGCCAAAACCAAAAACTATGAAATTGGTATTTACAGCTTCTCTGCTAAGTATGCAGCATTAAGGAGCAAGAGCACAGACTGGTTGGCTCAGAATCAGGAAAATGTGTCCGAATGGAGCGACATGTCTACTCGTTTATTGTTGTTTCAATGAGAAAAAAAAAGCATGTTGGTCTAGTACAAAGTGAACATCATCATTTAATAGAAAACTTGTTCTCGCCATGATATGGCTGAACAATTGCTCACTTTGCGTTAAACAGCAAACACCCACTCACTTACTTTTTCATTTGTATTACTATATGTGCTACCAATGATGAAGGATTCTTACTCTAAACATTTTCAAATGTAGAAAAGTTGTTAATGTGTAAATATAATACATCAATAAAGATAGGTGATTTTTTCAGGTTAATTGTAGAATATCCATCTGAAAAATGTTTTATTTTATTTTTTTTTTTTGTGATGGGACAGAATTTCAGCCATTGCATTTGTTCCATCCTGAACAAATATTATACAATTACTGCACTTGAACGAGATCAATATGAGAGAAAATGGAATAAGTGTATTGCTTCTGGCCAATAGAAAAACAGTAAAATAGAGCCTTATGTAATAATATATTATATCTATTTAGCGGGAAAAAATATTACAATATTTATTCCTGACAGAAATAAACAATATGGAAGATTTGTTCCTCAGAGAAGAAATATTGGAGTTGTTTATATATACAATATACGTACATTGTCGGTAAATATAAAATTTATTTGTACGAACTTTGGAAGCAGGCCTATTTCGCAGCAAGTACAAATAAATTTTATATTTAACGACAATGTACGTATATTGTGTTTATGTTTATGTCAAAAAAGTCGGAAGACTTGTCATATTTAAACAAAAAGAGCAGAAACAAGCGTCATTCCTCGCCTATCATAAATGTTGTCAAGGGTGTCTTCTTCATGGTCCGCGTTACATTAGTACCAGTTTCATACTTGTCTGCGCCCTCCGCTGTACATAGCTACAGGGTACCAGGAAAGTTTATTCGTAGGCTGAAAATTTTATTCGTATAGTACTAAAAGTTTATTTGTCTAGTACGAATAAAGCAAAAATTTATTCGTATAGCATATTTGTACAGCAAATGTACTGATTGCAGGATAAAATAAATTATACTATGGAACAAATATTAGGCAGAACAAATAGACGTTCACCGTTTTACTTACGTTAATTTTGTAATTTTGTCTTGCAGCATGTTGTACAGTGTGTGATTGTAGCAGTTAAGACAATCTACAACATTATGTTGGTTACATTCCTCCTCACTTTCATGTTTGCAGTCATAGGTGTACAGTTATTTAAGGTATGTTATGAATGACCTAGAGTGGTGTGTAAATTGCCAGGTTTATACAGTTCATGCAGTTTATTGTTTACATCCATATGTGTCCAGTTATTAAGGTATTATCATATAACTAAAATAATAAGAGCCTGGATAGTTCAAGATAATAACTTGTGTTAAGAATCCATGGCTTTTTATATTCCCCTGCTTTAAGACAGACCTGGTGATATATGGTTAGAGTTATGGTGTTTAACACCACTTTCAACAATATTTGAGTTATACCGTGGCGGTCAGTTTTATTGGTGGAGGGAACCAGAGAAAACCACCAACTTGTCGCAAGTCATTAACAAAATTTATCACATGATGTTGTATCATGTAAACTACTTCTTAATAGGATTAAAATGTGTAAAACTTCTTGCAGATTTATTACTCTTGAAAAATAAACAAAGAATGTGAATAGTGTTTATTTAGATATTTAGCCAATATTAAACCAAATGGGACACAAATTTATTGTATTTAGTAAAGAATTTTTAACATCATAATAACAATCTGTGTTTATTTTTTCCTCTAATTAAAAAATGAAATGAATTTGTACAGGGGAGGAGGGTAGGATGTTAATAAAGTTGTTTTAAATGTACCGGTATATCTTGGAGTGAATATGTTGATATATTTATCTTATCTATTAAATTTCTGGATGTTTAGGTTTTCATTTTATTCCAAGTTTAGAAATGGTAAATATGATATGTTATTTCAATATTGGTTTATGTTATCTTTCAGGGCAAGTTTCACAGTTGTACAGACGGATCAAAATTAACTGAAAAAGAATGCCAGTAAGTCCATGTTAAGCTTTAATCTTATATTAGGATTAATTTTTTACTACAATATGGCTGAAATATTACCAAAACTGTTGTAAAGTTCAAAATAATCAATCAATACCTTTGTGTGATAGTGTACAAATATACAGACACTTGATAATTTAACATGCTCACTGTTTGCAATAGATCATGAGTTTCGATCCCAGATCAGGTCAATTCAAAGACTATAAAATTGGTATATGCTGTTTTTCTGCTAAGCATGCAGCATTAAAGAATAAGAACAAACAGCATATTCATCTAAAAAAAAGACTTGTTATTGCCATGAAATTGCTTAAAAACTGTTTACTTCATGAGGCATTAAACAACAATCACTCGCTCGCTTTATTAGTAGTCTCCAAGAATTAGAATTTAAGCATAAAAATCATTGTATTACTGTTTTCATCATAATATATATATACCAATATGTAGTACAGTAGTCCCATCTTATAGGATCACCCCTTCTGTAATGAAAAAGTGCTTGAGGGAGACAGTTTAATATTATTTAACTATCTCAGTACATCTGTATAAGAGGGATGACCTTTGGTGATGGGGGCCTTATAAAAGGGAGACCACTGTACTTTTATTTTGTTGTCTGATTGCAAAATTGGTATGTATGATGGGAGAGAATATTATGAATCACAAATGTATTTGAGTTACCCTCTGAATAAAATGATTATAAAATATGTGTCATGTAAACCTCTTGTATTAAGTTTCTGAAGATTTTGTTTTTGTTTTATAGGGGAAGTTACATTGAATTTCCAGGAGGTACTATTGAAAGTGCAAAAGTGCTTCATAGATCTTGGAGTAATAATGACCTCAACTTTGATGCTGTACCTAAAGCCATGCTTACCTTGTTTACTGTGGCAACATTTGAAGGATGGCCACAGTAAGTTAACATCACAATTCCAAAATTCCTATTTCTTAAGCAGAAAGATAGAAAAAACTCATTTCTTATGCAGAAAGACACAATTCTTATTTCTTATGCAGAGTGACAAAAACATTCCTTATGCAGAAAGACAAAAGAAACAAAAAACTTATCTCTTATGCAGAAAGACAAAAATCTTATTTCTTATGCATAAAGACAAATATCTTATTTCTGATGCGTAAAGACAAATATCTTATTTCTTTTGTAGGTAGACAAAAAATCTTATTTCTAATGCACCGAGAGACAAAAATCTTACTTTGTTTTCACTAAAAATGTTGAAATTATGTTATCTTATTTATAGAATATGACTTGAACATCTAAGAACCTTCAGCTTTAATACAATAATGCAATTTTCACAGAATTTTATGGTAGAAGTATATGTATGTTCACTTACTAGAAATTAAAGAAGAAAAAAACACATTTAATATATTTCATAAGAAAATAATTAAAATCTTATTTCTTATGTATCAAGATAAAAAAAATCTTATTTCTTATGCAGAACATTTTGTATCTTCAAATCTGAAACATTTTACTCTTGTTGAAAATTTAGAGTTTTATGATAGACATTATTTAGATAAGAACAAGTAGATAGATTAGCTAAGTGTTTAACTTTTCTCTCTCTATTTCAGGCTACTGTATATATCTATAGATTCTCATACAGAAGCCATTGGTCCAAAACATAACTTCCGTCCAATTGTAGCTGTGTTTTACTTCATCTATATTATCGTCATTGCTTTCTTCATGGTCAACATCTTCGTAGGTTTTGTCATCGTCACATTTCAAAATGAAGGAGAGCAAGAATATAAAAATTGTGAGCTAGATAAAAACCAGGTATGATATCAGATATAAATTAAGTTTTCTAATTCATGTGAAAATGAAAGAAAACAAAATATAGTCAAACCTGTCTTAAAAGGCACCTCTATATAGCAAATCACTGTCTGTAAAGGGCAGCTTCATTTTGCCCATATTAATGAGTAGTGCATATAATTTTAGCATGTATATAAAGGGCACCTGCTCATAAAGGCCACATTTTCAGGTTACCTTGAGTTTGACAAGATGTTTTTTAACATTTCAACTCGTCAAATTATGGGTACGCTTGCCACATCAACACATTTCAACCTTTAAATTTGCATCAGTTGTTTTATTAACATTTTTTTTATCGTTCTTTTTGCTTTCCAAGACAAAAAAAAATTGACACTCTTCTACAGCTTTTGACTGAATGCCATGTGGAGTAATGTTATATCAAACTTCGTTATTTTGTTCAGTGTCGTCTGCTAGTTCTGTTCTTTTTCATCTCATCTGATACCAAGAAAACATGATTGGATTGTTCCAGTATGTATTCTTGTTGATTAAGAATCTAAGATGGTCTCCACCACATCACATAGTTTAACATGGGATTCTTTTGCAAAAATGTATGAAAAGAAACTACAAAAATGATTGTACCCAAACTGTATATGAATTATGAAGACACTAAGAAATTGAAACAAACTTGTATCGAATAATCCTTCTTTTTATGTTGATTCAGTATGGCTACTACTGTAAGACATAGTTTAACATAGGATCCTATGAAAGCAAATGTAAAAAGCTTCTTCTAAAAAAACAAAGATGGCCACCATAGAATTATATAGTTTAACATAGGGGAATGGTAAAAAAAATCCTTCCATTTCAAACTTCAAAATATATTGAAACCAACCTGTTCATAAATGATCATTAGATAATTAATAAATGATTTGTAACCTGGTGAGTGATACAGGTGCATGTAAGCCTTAGTTTGTTTATTTTATTTTATTGAGGTAAATATGACAAAATAATGTTTATTTAAATCAGTGTAGCTTCTGATTTCAGTTTCAGTTGTTCCACCAGACAAATACATTGAAGCCTGTGTTATTGAATTGTTTAGTATTATTTTTAAAGAGAAAGTGTATAGAATTTGCATTAAAAGCCATGTATTTTTGTATTGTTTATCATTATTTTTACAGAGAAAGTGTATAGAATTTGCATTAAAAGCCAAACCAATAAGAAGATATATACCAAGGGCTAGATGGCAGTATAAAATATGGTGGCTTGTCACCTCTCAAGCATTTGAATATGTTATATTTACACTTATTATGTTGAACACAGTCATTTTAGCTTTAAAGGTAAGATAATTCACATGTGGTAGGTAAATAATTGTTCTCACTCACAAAATTTGGATATTGTACAGATTTTATTTTATCTTACACAGTTGAATTTGTAAACAATAGAAATGTATTGCATTGTGTCTGTTTTTTACAGGAATCCCTAGTAATAGTGATCTGATAGATATACTATGACCCATCACACATTGATATAAATACACCCATCTATCTTTAATGTGTTTATTCTTCATTGCTCCCCCTATAATCCTTTTGCAGATATTTGAATAATAAAGTGATTTTAAAAGAATATATGAAGTTTTTTGCTGCCTACAGATATACCATGTCCTAACGTTGTATACTTCTGACCAATAAGAGTACAAGATCATTTGTAAAATTCTTAAATAAATTCACCAAGACAAGAAGTCCTTTGTCTTAATACCATCATTATCTTCAGTTTGCCACTAAATATGAAGTGAAGGTGGAACATCGAGTTGTCAATGAAAATGATGTCAGTGAAAATGAAACCTATGTTTGTCAATGAAAATGAAACAGATTTGTCAATGAAAATGAAACATATATTTGTCAGTGAAAATAAAACAGATTTGTCAATGAAAACGATTGCTTGATTATTGTTTAATGTCAACTTTAGCAGTATTTCATCCATATCGTGGCGTGTCAATGAAAACGATCGCTTGATTGGTGTTTAATACCAAATTTAGCAGTATTTCATCCATATCGTGGCGTGCCAATGAAAATGAAACATGGATTTGTCTGTGAAAATGAAACATAGATTTCTCAGTTTTATTTTATAAATGTTTTCAAATTGGATTGTCAGTGAAAAGTAAATCGAAGAAATCCTGAAATACATATATGTACTGGTTAAAAACATATTCTGGTATCTGATATTTTAGTATGATGGACAGTCAGAGACTTATTCCAAAGCTTTAGATTATCTCAACATGATTTTCACTGGTGTCTTTACTATAGAATTTGTTCTTAAACTCATGGCATTTAGATTTAAGGTAAGTATTTTTATTTTCATTTGTTTCATTTGATTTAAAGAACATGAAAGCAACAATTGCATATCCCGTTTAAGACTTATTTGATTGTGATTTCTATGATTGGAGTAGTTAATTCTTATACTGTCAAATCTGCCCATGCAGTCACCTGTATTAAAAGGTCACTATTTTCTTGTCCTGTCATAGAAAATTTCATTTGAATTGAACCTCTTTTAAGAGGTCACCTGTCTTATAAGGCCACTTTTTCTGTGTCCCAAAGGTGACCTCTTAATACAGGTTTTACTGTATTTCAGATTTAAACTGAACATCAAAATAAAGTCAAACTCTTTAAAAAGGATGACCGGTTTCAAATTTGAATTATCTGTTTTATGATATAAATGAGGTATTGGTCAAAAAATGAATTATTTTCTTTCTTATTTTGAAAATAGAAAGAATATTATGTTTCTTGAAGTAATAATAACATAACATGTTTTATCAGTAATTTGGACATTTTTCCTTGGATTTCAATGAGTGATATTTAAAAATAACCAAACTGACTGATACTGAAAATTATTTGTCATTGTGATGTCAAACACATTGTGACGCTTCCGCTAAAAACATTAATATTAGTTTTGAAGGTCTCGACATACATTATCACTAGTATCGCAGCTCTTCCTATCAGACTCACTGCGATACTAGTGATAATGTCTGTCTCGACCTTCAAAACTGCCAATATTCTATTTAACTTTGGTTTTTTTGTAGAACTACTTTGGAGATGCATGGAATGTATTTGATTTCACAATAGTCCTAGGAAGTTTTATTGATATTATATATACTGAAGTCAATGTAAGTATCTTAAAGACATGGATTAATAATGATACACATCATACAAATAAAAATTCATCTTGATGCACACAATGCTATGACTGCAGATATTTATATATATTTTATGCAAATCTTTTTTAACACATAACCAGATATATATCTAATTTCTGAAATTCAACCCTTCTTCTGTTGTTACCTTTCATACATAAAGTTCATAGTGTTAGAGAATTTGTTTGCATTTCATGGATTCAATAATTATGAAGTAAGTAATATATATAAGTAATATATGTAAATGTAATATTCATTTTTTGCTTCAAATCTCTTTCTGCTTTACTGCATGTTACAAAAATCAGAATTATTCGTTACGGATAAAATAATTATGAAAAATGTGATATGTCGGCCTCCCAAAAAAAAAAGGAATTCAAAATGAAGATAATATGAAAAAAATCCCAGAACACTTCATGGGTGTTTTGTTGCAGCTGTATAATATATACTTCTTGCTAAAATACCAAGTATACATTTTTTTGCTTGTTGTAAATATTTTTTTATGAAAGACCAAATTCTAAATTTTAAATGCCTTCCCTTGTATTTAGACCTCTAAGGTAAGTCCTTTCTGTATATATTTTTTTCTTAAAGTTTTTGATTAAATCACTAACTATTTCCCACAGTCAGAATGGTAGGCTAGCTGCATCTATGGCCTAGAGCAAACTACAGTTTTACTCTCAATAGTTTGTCCTTTATCACTGGATGCCGTTCACTCATAAAAATCATCGTTGAAAAATATATAAATGTATCATTGTTATGGTTTCAGACTTTTCAAATAAAATTCCGTTAACTGAACCGAACCAGTCTTCTCCAGGGCATCAACAAACTTTGTATATACAAATACTTTCATCTAGGATCTTCTTTCTTCAGCCTACGTAGGTTAAAAGTGCACCTGACCTTTCCATTTCTCAACCAAAACAAATTTTTTTTATTTGGATGGATTATTTTACACAAAAAAAGGAAATTCTTTCATTTATTTGAATCGTGTAAAGATAAGGAAGGTAAGATGTCTGAATGATAGCCAGCAGGAGGAAAATGATTCCAGTTCAAAATTTACAATCACAAATTTACAAGTTATGCTACAATTCAAAATTTTAACAAACAAAATTGCATCTTCCCAATAACCACAGAAAAAAAATTGAACCAGACTTAGCCGACATAGTATTGCAGATTGGTCTTTCCATTTTAACCAGTGAGAAAATTCGAACCAAGCTTAATTGGTGTTATTATTTGGTAATGGGTGTTTCCAATAGCTATTGAGAACATATGATCCAAACATTAACCAATTGGTCCTTCTAAGGTGATGGGGCCACTTATTTGTTATTGAGAACATTTGAACCAAACTTTATTGGTGCCATTATTTGGTGATGGTGATGGGCATTTCCAATGGCTATTTGATAACATTTGGTTTAAGGTGATAGGCTTTTTATTTGTGTTATTGAGAACATTTGAATCAAATTTACCGATTGGTACTAAGGTGGTGGGGCCTTTTGTTTGTTTGTTTGATTTATAGACATCATTTGTAAATGTCAAACTATCTGAGACAGTAAGATGTAGACTTTGACTAGGTGTTTTTTTCAGTCACTATTTTGCTTCTTTAAGCAGCTGCACATATATGTAACAATAGCTCTTAGAGATGTTGTGTTTTGTCTTTAGATCAACGTCATTTAAGCTTTTTTCATAATTTTCTAAAACTTCTCTTACTTTTTATTATTATATGTTTATTCTAATGAGAATTTAACTTATTTTTGTTATAATATTGATGGTTAACATAGAATATAGAATATTTATATTCATGTTCATAATGGACATAGAATATTTATATTATAATATAAGTTCATGCTCATGATGGACTTACTTTATATACAGTACATAACATTATACTGGTCAGTTCTGGTGTTTATCAATAAGACAGCTGTATATAATACAGTTAAACTTGTCTAAATCAAAAATTCTCATATGGCTGTGTTTTGCCATTACCTGGTATTACTTCAATATTTCTATTCAATATTGATCACTGAAATTATTCTGCACCAGAACGTAACGGTAGAATGTAATATGCTGTAGAATTGATGTTAGTTTTAACCAAGTGTAAAATGTTTATTAAAAGGGTATTGTCAAGATCATGTAATTGATGTGTCCGTTGACAACATATGTACCTGTATAAAGTTTGCAAGTACAAAAATGTACTAAAAAAAGAATTTTATTAGAGAGTTTTGGACATTAATACCTAACTGAATTACAATATGCAAAGGTTTTTTTTTGTAATGTAAAAATGCATCTTATTCAGTGGTATAGTTGAGAAAAAAAAAGAATCTGTATCTCTGAATTCCCTTCTTATAATATGTTATTCCATTTTTTAAAATTTCAATTTTAGAGTCCTCTGTCAAGGTCAGATTTAAAAGTGTGATAAACAGTATTATGATATAATAAAATGTAAAACAAAAAAACTATCACACTGTCTGTAGTTCTTAAATCTTAATTGAAATACATTGTATCTTAGAAACAGATGCAAAATCTATACTCCTAACACACATATACATGACTGCTCACTTTCCTTGATTGGTACAAGCACTTCAATAAAAAGTGGCAGGGTTAAACTAGATTTATGTGCAGATGAGATATTATTTAACACTTGATTTTGTGGATTTAATATTTAAGTTGTTAACTCCATTATTATATTTGTATTTTTTAATGGGGGCATTGGATATTGTTGTTTATGGTCAAACAAAAGCATGAAAATGGATATCATGCAGATATTTAATCATTATCGACGATTTGTAAACTTTCTGTTTGATCTTTACACTCAATGATATCTATTTTCAAGCGACAACCGTGATATGAAAAATTATCATTGATTTTTATATTTAAATGTGTGTTGCCTTATCAAATTCCAGAGAAACATGTTATCGATGAAAATGTTTTGCTTAAAATGGACTTCTCCTCGCATCTCTTGCTTAACCTTCAATGAAATATTTGTCTGAGTGATATATTCTCCCAAAACCAATCAATGAAAGTATATATTTATACAACACAAGGAAAGTGTTTAAACAATATTGACTATTATTGATGGAAGGTAGACTTAGCACTGGGAGATTCTTGTCTGATGATAAACATCTCTTCAATATAAAAATAAATGCAAATTTTCTTAAGATGCTAGTGTAGATATCAAAGCTCACGGACAATAAAGTATTGTTATGATACACATTTTTTTTTAAGCTTAAGCCAGATATTAGTTTTTATTAGAAGAATGCAGTCCTATCATGCTCATTGGTTGAGCTCATTGTTTATTATTTGCAAATAAAGGATTTTTTAATGGTTTTTATCCCTCGTTAATCCTTTTTATTGAATGCAAGACTTCGTCTAATGTGTGAAAGCATATGCATGCTTTTTCTTGGCATGTTAGGCCTATTTTAAGTGTCCTTTCTGTATGTTAAAGGTCATAGAACCTAAAAATAGAATATAGGTTGCAGTGATTGCATGTTTTTCGTACATTTTTTTTGTTTCAAAAGATGAAGTTTGGTTTCCAGTCATTCACTTCACAATCCACTGAAATGCATCACAGATTATGGTTTTATAACAAAATTATTTGTTTTCACTTTTAATTCATTATTTTTATAATTTTGTTTCTTCCAAATTTGGCACAAAATAGAGGGCAAATAAGGTTTGTGATTAAATGTGTCAATATTAATGTTAAGATATGTCTCTGTGACTGGCAGACGACATTCATTGCATGCATCCCTTTCCCGCCAATCAAAATGCTTGTTGAAGAAAAAGCATGCACTGCCTGCTATGTTGTCATGACAATCAATCGCCAAATAAATTTTATACGTTTGTTTGTTAACTTATGTGCAGTCACCTTTCTGGTCTTAAAAAAACACCAGTATATGTTTAAATGTGGAAATAAGTTTTGTAAAAAAAAAAAAATAAAAAACATTGAAGGCATGCTCATTGTTTTATCTTTACACAAAACTGAACTTGTTATGTAGCTTGCATTCTTGTTTTTGTTCATTTTCTTTTTCACCTCCGTTTAGACCTGCAGCTGCAGAGAACTCTAGCTGTTATGGTATTTTTTGTTTGTTTAGTGAACATATACAATAACATTGTCATTAGCCAGATTACAATGTACTTGCCAATTGAAGGAGCATAATCTATAGTTGAAAGGAGGCTTTTCAGAATCTGCTTTTATGTTACTGATTTCATTGGAGAGAGATTTAAAAAGGGGAGCTAATTCAAATGAAGAATATTTATTCAACAAAACAAGAACTAAAATTGACTAGGACAGTGTTTGAATAAATTAACAGTTTTCTGGATTTTTCTGTAAGATATTTCTAATGTGGTGTATAATATTTTGTTCATACATTTCATTTTTCTTTTTGTTCATATTTGCCTATCAATCTGAAATAGATCATGTCTGTTACTTTTCTTCTTACTTATTATGATGTAACATACAAGTATATGGCTGCTTTAAAATTTGACACTGATATTTGTGTACCCTCTCCTTATGTGAATACTAGTTTAACTGTTAAGCCTTTTTTTTTTCTTTTTAGCTCACCTGGCCAAAGGCCATGTGAACTTTTGCCATCACTTGGCATCCGTCGTACGTTGTAAACTTTCACATTTAAATTTTCTCCTCCGAAACCCCTGAACCAAATTAAACCAAACCCTGGCAGGGATGGTCTTTGGGTGGGTCCCTTTCAAAATTGTGTCCGACTAAAAATAGAAATTTCTTCAATTGTCCATTGCTGCTTTATTATAAATCTAAATGAGCTCAAATTTTTACTGCAGCTACATGGAAATGAGTAGTTTAACATATATTCTGTGTTTTTATACCCCCGCTCCCCGAAGGGGGAGGGGGGTATACTGTTTTACCTCTGTCCGTCTGTCCGTCCGTCCTTCCGTCCTTCTGTCCGTCCAAGATATTTTTCGTCGCATTTTTCTCAGTAACTGTTGATGGGAGAAATCTGATATTTGGTCACAAGCATCATATAGGTATACCATATTGTGGGTAGCGTTTTTGGACCCATCAGATTCCTACTTCCTGTTTGCCGATTTTGTTGATTTTTATACACATTGAACATATATGCACATTTTTCGTCGCATTTTTCTCAGCAACTGTTGATGACAGGAATCTGATATTTGGTCACAAGCTTCATATAAGTATGCCATATTGTGGGAAGCGTTTTTGGACCCGTCAGATTCCTACTTCCTGTTTGCCGACTTAGTTGGTTTCTATACACATTGAACATATATGCACATTTTTCGTCACATTTTTCTCAGCTACTATTGATGGCAGAGATCTGATATTTGGTTACAAGCTTCATATATAGGTACCCCATATTGTGGGAAGCGTTTTTGGACCCGTCAGATTCCTACTTCCTGTTTGCCGAAGAGCGGGGGTATCATAGGTGAGCATTAGCTCACAGTTCATCTTGTTCTGTGAAATTTTTCTTTCAGCCGATTCATACTGATTATGCAAATTAGACATATTTTGATAAAAGATCACATTTAAATCTTTTCCTCTGAAACCGCTGAACCAAATTACACCAAACCTGGCAGGGATGGTCCTTGGATGGGTCCCTTTCAAAATTGTGTCTGACAGCCCTGCCCTCCATTCAAGATGGCTGCTGTTACTAAAAAGAGAAATTTCTTCAATTGTCCATTGCTGCTTTATTATAAATCAAAATGAACCCAAATTTTAACTGCAGCTACATTGCAGTAAGTAGTTTTATATATAATCCGAGTTTTTCTGTGGAAATTTTCGTTAGGCATATTTTGATAAAAGATCACATTTAAATCTTCTCCTCTGAAACCGCTGAACCAAATTAAACCAAATTTGGCTTGGGTAGTCCCATTTCAAAATTGTGTCCGACAGCTCCGCCCTCCATTCAAGATGGTTGCTGTTACTAAAAATAGGAATTTCTTCAATTGTCCATTGCTGCTTTATTATAAATCCAAATGAGCTCAAATTTGAACTACAGCTACATGACAATGAGAAGATTAACATATATTCTGGGTTTTTCTGTGAAATTTTTCTTTCAACCGATTTAAACCGATTATACAAATTAGACATATTTTGATAAAAGATCACATTTAAATCTTCTCCTCTGAAACTGCTGAACCAAATTAAAGCAAATTTGGCTGAGATGGTCCCTGGGTTTTCTGTGATATTTTTTCAGCCAGTTTATTCCATTTAGGAATATTATGAGATAAAAATCACATCAAAATCTTTTGCTCAGAAATTTGAGTTGAAATGATCTTGGGGTGGCCCACTTTCAAAATTATGTGTAACACCCCCATTTTCTATCAACTTTAGCTGTCAAATTGAAAACCAGGTGAGCGATTACAGGCTCCTGGGTCCCTCTAGTTTCTTTTTTCTTTTTTGAGGAGGAGTTATTGTTCCAGTGGCAGATGTCCTTCATTATCATTGTTTTGCTGTGCCTGTTAGGATTGATGAATAAAAAATTATTGCAACAATATTGGATATGGCAACCATTAAGACATCTTGTTCTTTTTGTCCTGAATGTCCTAAATGTCCCACATAATGTTAGAAAAATTCAGAATGTCACTTAGTTTACTTTTTGACAGTTACTTAGAGCTGAATTGTGTGTAATGTTCTGTATTTCTACATTTCAATTAAGGATAAAGTTAGATTTGTGTTGTGTTAAGTGCACCCTTATGATTTTTCCATTTCCTCTTTGATATTCGAGTAAATAAAGGACAATTTTCGAATGTTTGAAAAGGTCGTAACAACTGGTCGAATAATATCTATGTTTTTTTTATTTGTCAGATGTTATCTCACAAACATTTAAAAAAAAAAAAATGATGGTACATAAAATGATAATTTCCATCCCTGTCACATGAGCATAAACGAAATCTGGAGAATTAAGAGAATAATTTTTTTGTTTTGGTGAATAATGTATATGGGCAGTTTTAAAAAAAATGGCTCCTACTGCTATAGCTGTCTAATTTACTCATTTTTATGATTTTATTGGATCTAAATAGTTCAAAAGATCTGTAATAATTTGATGTTTGTTACTGCAAAAAATCTTTAAGATATCTAGAATAACAAAAATAAAATGTCCAAAAAACGTGTCAAAATTGTCAGGAGTGCAACCCTTTTTTGTGACACTTTAAAAAATCTATTTCATCACAAACTTTGATATGTTGACATACTTTAAGATAGCAATAGATCATGCTTCACATTTATTATTGCATAAAAATATGGCTTTGTAAAAAAGATGTAACAAAGATTTATGCAAGTTTTCCTAAATTACATTGTAGAAATGTTGTCTTAGTTTTCAAAGATATGGGGTATAAATAAACCTTAATACATCATTGCTGCTTCAAAACCATAGTTAAAGGATACACTAAAATCAGTAGTAAGGCCAAGAATGTCACATTAAAGGCAGCACCCTCAAATGTCAGGAGTGCAACATTTGATATTTTTGAGAAGTATGGCTGTAAACAAGTTACAAATAACTAGAAAAATATACTTTAAGAAACAATTATCATTAAAACTCGGTAAAACTAATGCTTGAAAGAACACCAACTGATTTTTTCCACTGTGAATTGTTTTTAAGTTAATAACTCCTCTTTTTCTTGATGGCAATATAATGTCAGGAGTGCAACATATCCTGATAAAATAGTACCATTGATAAAATAATGATAATTTATAATAAATTGCCTTTTCTAGCCTATAAAAATATTCTAATTATTTATTTATGATTTATCTAATATATTAGAGTGGTATAATACAAATTTTCAAATGTACATAATTAAAAATATTGCTGCTAAAACTGGGTATTAAAGAAGTGGTATGGCAAACAATTGTTACAAATTTCCAAATACTGTCATTTCGGTACAAATATGTCATTGAAAACAGATAAAAATTATTGTATGAGTTAACAGTAACATCACTGTTCAATGTTGGCATTTTAAAATGTGATATTTTCTTCTTTTTTTCTTTATTATAAATATATAAAATGTCAGGAGTGCAACAAAAATAGACAAAATGTTTTTTCTACAACCAATTATTTTGCGATCCTTCAAAGAATCAATGTTATTTTTTTTCACAAATGGCTACCGTATTTAGGGTTGTATAATGCACAGGATTTTGCCCAGATTCTTTAATTTGTAGGAGGGGTGTGCATTATAAACAGGAACAATGTGTTTCACTCTTTCCCAGACCAGGAAATCACATGTCCGCCAATAAAACCCAACACATTTAATATTTTGCAACTTTATTGAAGATGAAAAGAGATAAATGGTTCTTAAATTCTCCCAGCAAATGAAACATGCTCAAAGGACTGAAAAAATATATACGATTGATATTTAATTCTTACATTTCCGACGGCGATTTTTTTAAAAGTCCATGCGCATTATAGACACGAACTAGTTTTTTTCCTGGAGATTTTCAAGGCCAAGAGGGGGTGCGCATTATATAACCCTAAATACGGTACTTATCTTTAAAGTTTGAAAATTTTGCTGTCTTAAGTAAAAATATTCATTATTATTTTGATAATAAAAACTTTATCAGGTAGATTGGACAAAAATATTGAGAATTTTTCATAAAAAATAACTTTTAAGAAAAACTACAACTACCAGTAACACAATATTTTGCACAACAAGTCATTTATATCAGTTGCATTGTTTGAGAAACCATTATACAAAATAATTGAGACTAAAGATTGTTTAACTGATATAGAATAAGTATGTGTTTTACATGGTTATTATGCCAATTTGTGTTCAATAAAAGGTTCTTAAAAATGTATTGCTTATCTGTTCATAGTTTCTTTCTTGTTTCATTTACTTCAATGTATACAACATTGAAAATTATCAGCAGAAAGTTTTTAGGAGTGAGTTTAATTTGGACATTTTTTTCACATGTTGGAGCCATTTTTTATGAAACAGCCCATATATTGTTTCAAAATTGACTTGTAGTACATGTAATTTCAAGTAAAAATAATTTCATATCGTAACCTCCACAAGATATTCCAGTATTATCTCCCCTGACGAGACTAATAGCAGTGCCATCACTAAATAATTTTAAAGTATGCCCACCTTGTTTACATGTAGATCAATCATGATTTTTCAATCATGATCTGTTAAATTCCAGATCTGTCTAAATTAGAGTAGTTACTGTTCTTTCATTTTAGTTTCTTTTAAACCAAATGTGATTAACTGTAGTTGTGATTGTTTACACCAGACTTTAGATTGTTTACACCAGACTTGCATGTAACTGTAATTAAAATGAACTTTGCCTGGTTATAAAATTTAAATGGCTGCTACGATGGAATATCACGTTCATTTTACCATCATTTTAGTCATATTATTGATGAATATTGTATTTAATAAATGTTTGACTTAAGATACGTACAAGACAAGACTGTACATTGCAAAACAAACTAGAAGCAATGAGACAGTAAAAGTTATTAAATGTTTTACAAGAACAAACACATGCCCAATGCTCATTCTGAAATCTCAACTGAACTTTGACATTCTGTTGAGAAGAAGCAATAGTACTGTGAAATAAGCTTATTTAAATTGTTTAATTTTGTTATTTTAGGCTTTTGATACAAATAAGCAAAACACAAATACAGCATACCTATGTTATCTTGAGCTTTACAAATTGTTTCCCTTGGAAAGCTCAACAGTTCAAATTTGGTGTGTTGGTTTTCAGCTGCTAGATTATTTTACCCTAGAGAGTTCTATGCTGATTCCAAGTCAAATCATATGTCCTTTTGACTTCTAGGCAACAAATTTTGACCAACAGAAGTAAATTAACATGTAAATCAATGGAATAGCTAATTATAAGTAGACATAATACTGTGAATTCATTTAATAAATTCATGGATACTAAATTTCATAGTTTGAGAAAAAAAAAATGCATTTTCGTGGACACATTTGTGGATCTCCTGGTATAGTATAATCAACACATATATATATATGGTGACAATTATTTGTTGAAATCTTAATTTCGTGTTATTGATACTATCCGCGAAATCAATAAATATTGGTATACCACAAATGATAATAAATTCACAGTAACTGAATTCGTGAAAATAACATTATTATAGGCTTAAGTATATAATGTTCAAATTTGTGTACCTTGAAATATAAGATTTACATAATATATCTTAAGTCATGTTTAAAACTGGTTAACTTAATCTCATATTTTTAATGAGATGCCCTTTAAGATTGTTATTGTACTGTTAAACGGAAAAAAGTGAACATTTCAGCATTTTGTGTAACCAAGAAAGGAAGTATTCTATTGATTATATGAAATATTGTTGAAAGTGACGTTAAACACCATAAACCAAACCTATTGATTATAATACTACTTGTACATGTAATTAATACCTATAGTTTTGTCACATAAACTAGAAATTTTAATTTGTTGTATTGCTATATCTGATATAGTCGGAAGAAAGTTCAGAGGTAAACAAAAGCACTAGTATTGTTTAGAACGACTTAATGTACCCGCCTAATATTTATTGGAGGGATATCAATTTAGTCCCATTCGTCACACTGTAGCATAAACAGAGGGTTGTTTGTCTTTCTATTGAAATCTGTGTTAATTTTAAATTTAATGCATGGGATTGTCTAATCAAGCTGAAGTGTAAAAATTGGATTCTGAATAATTTATATATTATTTCTGTAAAAAAAATTATATTTTTTTATATACAATTACAAATTTTAAAATTATGTTTTGAAAATTTAATGGTAAATTGCCAGGTGCTATATAATTTAAAGTTGTTAATTACCGTTACTATAGAAACAATTTTGCTACATTGTGATATAAATAGGACTGAATTCAGCCGTTAGAAACTACATGTCAGTTTTAGTCATAAATCTATATGGCAGATTATTTGGCAATATACAATGAACCTTGTTTATAGCAAATCTCCTACAACCCTTCAAAATTTTGATAGTTGTAACCAACAAAAATGGGTCGTATTTGACCTGTCTGTGCCAAAAATATTCTGACAAACTAGCCCCTAAATGAAAGTTCTCTTTATTGCTGTTCGTTATAACCAAGGTATATTGTAGTACACTGTATAATTTATGCGAATTATGAGATATCGATGAATCGCTGAAGTAATCGGACAGAAAGGTAAAAATGCACAAGTACACAATCAGAAATTAAATTGAATTATATAATATAATTTGTAAAATAACTTAATAAGTCATATTTGAAACCATACAAAAATGTTGTATGCTTAAATTGCAGCTTCACAGTTTATTTTGCTTGCTTTCTTTATATTTCTTTGCCATATTTCACAAGCTGTATAGAAATGCAACACATTTTATTATTTATTTTATATTTTATTTACTTCGTGTTTCCATGATTATGTCTTGGTGTTGTCTTATAGTGTAAATTATACTCGTAGAGGTGGATATATGAACAATAAATGTTTCTCAATTTAAAAAATATTTGGTTCATCAATTCAGTCTTGGTGTCTGTAAGTCCTTATGTTTTATAGTACGGTAAGTGAAAATATATACAAGGAAAAATGTTAAATAAACAAAGATGCAATTCTTAGATTAGAGTTTAATTGATGTAACTTGCAATTTAATTTATATGTTGTATAATTTATTACTGGTAAATGACATTGTTGGAAATATCTATATAGGCCACATATTTATTGCCACTGACACTGACAACTTTAAACTGACAATGAGTTATTTATCTACTTATCTACATGTGAAATAATGTATGTACTCCAACATAGCTGTTAAATTAAATTAAATTGCTGCAACAAATGACATAAAATGATATTTAATTTAAAAACAATGTGATGTGCAGCTATCCATTTTTAAGCATGATTATTTTAAATATGAATTACATTTAGTATATGATCTCAAGGATTTGTATAGTAGAAAGGATACGAATGTCGTATTTTCTCGCTTTATCTCGCGTGGCGAGGTTTTATGCTACAACAGAGCAAAAATTCATTCATTCATTTTGAAATGCCTTGAGAATTCATAGGAAAATCAACCAATTACACCAAAGTTCATGCTATACATTGTCTATATACTACACTACACAAACAATCCTTGGATTTGCCGATATGGGTTCAATGGAAAAAATTTAAAAAAAAATTCTGTATCGCCTCTCATACACGTAAAATAAAATAAAAAGTTCAGTAGATCTAAAAACATATTAAAAATGATAAAACAAAGAAACCAATCACGCCAAGTTTTGTTCTATACATGTATATCGAATACACATTTATACACTTTGGTATGTCGATTTCATGTAAACAAGGAAGTTTATTGATTTCTAAATAGGCCACCCCCATTTCCGCCCAGAACGTTGCCATTTTGACAAATGATGGTAAACAATCCTTAATAAATACAAATCGGAAGCACTGTTTTCAATAAAACTACTTCTATTCATTGAAAAATATTTATATTATCACAAAAATGACGGCTCCGCTTCAATATTCGGTATGATGAGAGAAGAGAGGAGTTTGAAATTTAAATTCGAGTCTTGACCGCCCATAATACTAGGCGGGATTATGAAGGTCAAAAGGGCAAATCGATTAATGTCAATTATTGATGAAATATGGGTGATACATCTACAAAAAGTTGATACTGTATTAATGATTGGTATTTAGGACAAATATTTTCACTTTATACCTGTAATTATGGTTTTATATATTTACAAATACAGGTTTAAAATGTTGAAGCAATGAAAATTTCCACCATTAATCAATGCACGTGCATCATCAACGAAATGCACTATGGGTAATCTCACTTGTTCTTGCCATGCAACATACTTACATACAATCTATGTTAAATCTCGTGAGATTCGTATCCTTTCTACTATACAAATCCTTGATGATTTTATCTTACATTTGTAAACTAGTATTACCACATCTTTGTGATCAAAGTTTTCATGGTTGTATTTCTGATTTATGTTAAGTTTTGATGATAAGTTCAAGGTTAACCTAGGATTACTATAAATAGCACAAGTTGTACATAATAATTTTAGATGATTACAAACTTCTTTTTATTCACAATGGTTTTCTTATGAAGATTTATATATCTATATACATATTATCTATACCTTTGATGAGAATTTCTGGTCACTTTTAAGGTACATTTACATGGACAATTATTCCCTTTAGATTTACTTCAAACTTTACCTGTCTACCTGTTTCACAAACAAATTTGACAGTCTATGCATATTATCAAATATGTTTGAAGTTCCCATCAAACTTTGGAAATATAACTTGTTCTCACAATGATACAGTTGAATAATTGCTCATTTGGCATTAAAAAATAATCACTCGTTAACGTAAACATTGGAATGGAGTTGCATAGATGCATAGACTGTCAAATTTGCACTTGAAATGGGTCCACAGCTAAAATTTGAAGCGAATTTGAAGGGAAAATTTAACCCTGTAAGTGCACCTATAAACGTAAAAGGACGTATCCTTTTTTAAAGGAAAATCTAGTAGCTTGTTTGTTTTATGATCAATTTGAAATGCATAAAAAAGTCTTTTTTTTTTAGTCTATGGATTTTTTTCTATATTCAGAAAATTTTTTAGTGTGCAAATGTATTACAATACCTGATTTAAAGCTGATAATTTATACAGCACGAAGAGTGTTTGCATGTCGTCATTGACAACACTTCTAAGGAATGATAATGATAAGTACACCAATCGCATTGTAGCATGAACATACCAGTAGATATGATAGATCATACAAATCAAAGACAGGTATATTTCATCAAATACACAAGTAGTGTCCTATTTTGAATTAATTTTCTTCTAACAGTTTTTATTTTTATTGGACCTTAATTTTTTTTTAAATGATATGCACGTTTTTCTTTCAATTGAAATATTTTGTTGGAATATGTTTTGCAGTGCTTGTTACGTCACGTCAATTTATTTTTAGAATATCTCATTGTACAATGAAATCTTACATGCTATTTGGTTTTTTTTCTATTTATAGCCAGGGCAGGGTATTATTAGCATCAACTTCTTCCGGTTATTCCGTGTGATGAGGCTGGTTA
Organism: Bathymodiolus brooksi; assembly: GCA_963680875.1. Taxonomy (NCBI): domain Eukaryota; kingdom Metazoa; phylum Mollusca; class Bivalvia; order Mytilida; family Modiolidae; genus Bathymodiolus; species Bathymodiolus brooksi. The sequence goes on from OY804575.1 coordinate 66,664,994, forward strand.
AATTGCTCAGTAAAGGGGAGGGTATTAGAACTCTCCTATGGACGTTTATCAAGTCATTTCAGGTAATGTTGATGTTCAAATTGTATTATGATGACATTTTATGTTCTGTAATTATTATGTTACTTGAATTGTTTGTCTTAAGAAATTATTGAATTTCAACTAATTCTCTTTTTCTTTTGAGAAATAATAATTTATAAGACTTTGGGAGCAAGTAAGCCAAAGAACCTAAACAAGATAGCTAAAATCTGCTATGGTTACCTATGTATAAGGAAGATTGACTTCAGCTTTGATTAGTTTCATTATTTTGGAACTACAAATTTCAAGCATGAATATTTGTAATAAACCATGATGTCAGTGCCACTGACTACAGGGCAGATGATATCCTCAGGGACTATTATTATCATGGCTTGTTATTTCAGGCTCTTCCTTATGTAGCACTGCTGATTGTAATGTTGTTCTTCATCTATGCAGTAATTGGTATGCAGGTAAGTGTTGGTTTTATTTCTACCTTATTTCACTTTTACTAATAAATGGACTGTCCATCCAAAAAAATTCTTTCCTTGATACTTGTATCTTTGACGAACCTGTTTTGTTAAACTTGCAGATGTTATTGTTTCAAGCTTTCAAAAACTTGCAAAAAGCTCCGACCATGGACAAGATGTAGTTTATTGTGGAACTATAATATGGAAGATGTAAAACAGATAGTGAACAGTTGTAAAAATAGTCATGTTATAATTGTAAAATAATCATATGACAGTTGTAGACTATCACATGACAATTGAAAAGCAATCATGTGACAATTATATGAGATCATCATATGAAGACTGTAAGACTATTATTCCATGCTACACTTAGTTATACATTGTAGAATCCCCCAAGCAATGTTTTGTTGTAACATAGATAAAGAGATAAGTTCTAACCAGAAAGCTAATTTGTGATTAGAAACACCTTTGAAGGAAAAATAATTTATTTAGCTGGTGTTTCAAAAAGAGCCGCTACCCAATAGTTTTACCCAGCTACAACTGGAGCAGTTAACGGATACAAATAAAAATTCAATATTTCATAACTTCTGCATTTACATGTTCCTTTTAAAACTACTTATTAATGCACAATCTATTGAAACTCCTGATTGAATACATTTTGCAAATTCAAAACACCTAGATATAATCACTGATTGTATACTAATATTTTCAGATTTTTGGAAAGATCTCTATAGAAAATCCTGGAGAAATCCATAGAAACAACAATTTTCAAACTTTCCAGCTAGCTGTTTTAGTCCTCTTCAGGTAAGCTTATGAAATTATGTTATTTTAAATTTTTTATACATTTAAATTTTTATTTTTTTAAAATTGATAAGACAGAATTTTTCTCCAATAATTGAGAGTATTGCATTACGTTCCGTGAAGGAAATTTGGTCAGAGATTATAATAGCTGCCATGTCAGTTTTGTCATCATTTTTTGTGTCGGGAATGAAGTTTTTGTAGATATTTTCATTTTCCCATTTACTGGCGTTTTTTGTCCATTGAATGTGTTTTACATGATGACACTTTCGTCAAAATAGAGGACAACTTTTATATCTGTATATAATAAAGCATTGTCGCCAAAAAGGATATACAGTCAAGCATGTCATAAAGGGTACCTCTGTATAACAAATCACTGTCTATAAAAGACTGTCTCATTTTTCCATTAATGAATAGTGCATACATTTTTAACCTGTTTATAAATGGCAACTGCTCATAAAGGGTACATTTTCAGGTTTCCTTCAATACCCTTTATGTACAGGTTTGACTGTAATTTTAAAGATCCCATAATGAACTCATAGTATTGACACTTTACAATACATTTTTATTACAGATCGGCAACAGGAGAGGCGTGGCAGGATGTGATGTTGTCATGTATCGGCAAACCAACCGTGCAATGTCAAATACCACCAACTTATCTCAACGTGACGATTGATCCCCCCAATCCTCATGGATGTGGCAACGACTTTGCCTACTTCTATTTTATATCTTTCTACATTCTGTGTTCATTCTTGGTAAGCTAGTTATTTTTCCATCATTACTTGAGGTACTTGTAGTAAAATGTAATATTTGAGGCAACAGATGGGTATTTTCCTATGACCATTGGATTTTGTAGAATAACTTCCAACCTGAAGGCTATTAAAAATTATCTTTAGCAATTTCAAAAAGCTACTTGTAACTTTTATTCAAAAATTAACTCAAACCCTTTGAAGACTTGTAGACTAAGGAGGTGAACTCAGGTGCTGGAAGGGTAAACAAATCCTGCCCTCTTTAGTGGCTCCTGTCATGGAAATAATGAACACAACCATCATCTAATGTGTTTCAGCGTAAAAACTAGGGATTCTAACTCCATTTTCACCTATAAATTTATTTTAAAGTAAATATATTTTAATTTTGTATTTTATATTTTCTTAGATTGTAATTAGATAATATATATATATATTTTTTTTTATAGATTATAAACTTATTTGTTGCTGTCATTATGGATAATTTTGATTACCTTACAAGAGACTGGTCTATACTCGGCCCACATCATCTTGATGAGTTTGTCAGATTCTGGTCAGAATATGACCCTGAAGCTAAGTAAGTTCATGTTTCTATTATTCTTTCTGGTATATAAAGCTGAACATATGTTGAACAGATTTTATTAAGTCAGTCTGGTGAATCAAGCATTTACATTGCCTGTCCAAAACATCTGTTTGTGTTGACATGATTCCCAATTGTACCGTCGGTAAAAGACCAATCAAATTCCTCATGAGATCGGTCTGTCCAGACAAACTTTTCTTATTAATATTTCAATACAGAAGATTGAACGTATGTTTGTTCTGCCAAATATTTGTTCCTTAGGATATTTTATTATGTATGACAGTAATTGTATGAAGTAGAGAGAGTAACTTATAATAGCCCAGTTAAGTTTGAAAGGATTCTAAATCTTGTGTAAAATGTTGTGTTTATTATTAATGTAATACTCTTCTTTTTTTATCGTTTTAGAGGAAGGATAAAGCATTTAGATGTAGTTACGTTGTTACGAAAAATATCACCACCACTAGGTTTTGGTAAATTATGTCCACACAGGGTAGCGTGTAAGGTTAGTTATAATGAGTACAATACCAGTCTGCGTTAAGTAATGTATGTATACATACACAACTACAATAGACCCAGTGCTAAAATTCAATGAATCCTTGTGATTATTTTGTCAAATATATCAAAGGGGAAATAAAGAATGGACAATGCAGAGACACAGGCAAAATGGGTCACAAGATACAGACAAATAAGAAATAATGTTACACAGAAAACTATGAGAAAATGAGCAGATGATGGTTTAACCAATCAAGATTAACCAAAACTACAGCTGCATTTCTGATTAAAATGTATTTGCATAGCATACATCCTAAAAGGCTGTAAAGATTTGAATTTGAATTGAAAGATTAAATAAATTCTCAGATATCAATGCTTGTCAAAGCAAACTAATATGAGGAAACTGTTATATGATAACCTTTACCTTGTTTATTCTTATTTTATTTTCTATTTTTCTTGTTGCAAACTTGGAATAAAATATAATGATTCATACATAAAGTAAAGAAAATAAGAGAAGTTTTATTTCTGATTTCAAAATCTATAATTGATGTTCCATAACCTGGTACAAACATTGATAATAACCACACATCCCTTGAGCCCCTACTTTTACTTTGTTACAATATTTTGATACCATTTAATATATTATATTGTATGTTTACAGAGGTTAGTTAGCATGAATATGCCGCTAAATAGTGACGGTACAGTGATGTTCAATGCTACCCTGTTTGCACTGGTACGAACATCGCTGAAAATAAAAGTAGAAGGAAATATCGATGATTGTAACGAAGAGCTTCGGAAGGTCATCCTTAAAATCTGGAAGCGTACAAATCCTAAACTACTGGACCAAGTGGTCCCCCCTGCCGGTAGTAAGTTTGTTATAACCTACCTTTTAGTATTTGAGTTGTAAGTTATTTCATTTTTGCTATCTGCCCCGGCCGACACATTTAGATCTCATTGTTTCCTGTAGCAAACTTATCCCTATAGTTCTGTATATATGGGACTTAACCGACACATTTTACCAACACATTTTGAACTCTTTTGTTCCCTGTAACACACTAATCCCTATAATTCTCTAATTTGGGACTTGACCGACACATTTTGAACTCTTTTGTTCCTTGTAACACACTAATCCCTATAATTCTCTAATTTGGGACTTTTCTGACACATTTTGATCCCTTCTGTTTTTTGTAATCCCTATCACTGTGTATTCCATACACTAGAGACTAGACTAACACATTTAAATTTCTTTGCTACTTGTCACAATCCTATTCCTATCACTGTGTACACATGATTTATTATTATGGCATTCGGATAGAGATGGAAGAGACTTGAAAGATTTGTAGAAGGCTTTAAAATATCGAAACCTTGAAGTTTTATTTAATACCGTAATAAGTAGATATCCTACTTCATGAAATGTAAATCCGAGTGAAATTCCATTATTTTTAGTCAAATAAGTAAAAAAAAAATTAAAAAAGGCACCTGAACAGGAAATGAAATAACTTGTTAAGTTAGATATTTTTTGTTACACCTACTGGGTGTATTTTTAATAGATAGTATTTTGTAGATCCTTTTGATGTGGTATAGTTACGATGGGAATATTCCTTAAAATTCCTTGAATTTATTTCTGAGAATGTTGTGATGTGTGGAGTGAAAATTTATTGACTTTTTGTATGTGATTATCATTTCAAAATTAGAAGAAGAAAAAAAAAATCAAAAATTTACTGAAATTCTACCCAATTGCTCAAAGTTTATGGTAAAGATATGGGAGGGAATGCCACTTTTGAATAGAATTTAAGAAGAAAGATGTTTTTTTTTTTTATATATATGTAAATATAGAATAATTAGATGTTGATCTGTCAGAATCAGATTGTACAACCTTTTTGGGACAGTTAATTATAAATTATACATGTATGTCATTATTTTCAATTAAAAATCAAAGAAAGACAAGCTGAATAATTTTCACCTTGAGAAATTAATTGAAATTGATTCCAGATTCTGTTTATTAAGTAAAAAGACAAAATGTAAATTACAATTTTAGAATTAAACTTGTCTGTCTCATTTTTATTCGACCTGCATCACCGTTGGTCTGTAGACATTTATACTTTCCGTGCAATAACTTAAGTTTTTGTTGATATATCTTTCTGAATTTTGAATGCTATGCATTTCAAAACAAGCAGCCCTAAGATGCAAAATGTTTCTTTTATTTGTACAGAGTTTATTTTTCACCTGATTTTGATATAGCATTATAATGGAACTATTACTGTTTTTGATATAAAATGAATCCAAAATGGGGGAATTTCAAATTTTTATTATTAAGTGTAGTAGTAGTGTTTAAAAAAGCATGGATTTTTGTGATATATTTCCTATTGCTGTAAAATTATTTTCAAAATATGTTTCAGATCAAAGAAATCATACATGTATACATTTAATATAATCTTTTTTACAATACCCAAAGGTATTGCCATCACTTGGCGTTCGTCGTCCGTCCGTTAACTTTTCATATTTTAATCTACTCCTCTGAAACAACTGGACCAAATGGAACCAAACTTGGCAGAAAGCATCTATATAAGGTCCTCTATACATTTCTTCATTTCGTCCCATTCTGCCATCAAATATGGCCGCCAAGGACAATTCTTGTTTCTGATTGGCTAATGTTAAAAAAATCTTCTCCTCTGAAACTTCTTGGCCAAATAGAGCCAAACTTGGCAGGAAGCATCTATGTAAGATCCTCTATAAAATTTCTTCATTTGGTTCCATTCGACCAACAAACATGGCCGCTGTTACTAAATATAGAGCATATGGTAAAATTACACGTTTTTGGTAATAACTCAAAAACCATTAATAATATCAGAAATCTGACGGGGTAAAAATGATCAGCACAGCAAGATCTAACTACCGTGCAATTTTGAAGTAAATCTGATTACCCGTCTAGGAGTTATTGCCCTTTTTTCATTATTTTTTTAATTTAAATATTTTTGTCTGATATTTCAAAAACTATTAGAGATAAAGGTTAAGTTTAAATTGCAAAAATGTGCAGCATGTCAAGATCTATCTACCCTGCAATTTTGAAGTTAATCTGAGTACCCAATTTGGAGTTATTGCTCTTTTTTCATCATATTTTCAAAATTTTAATACTTTTTGTCCTTTATTTAAAAAAACTATAAGAGATAGATTGTAAGTTTAAACTGCAAACATGTTTAGCATGTCAAGATCTACCTACCCTGCAATTTTTAAGTAAATCTGAGTACCCATTTTGGAGTAATTGCCCTTTTTTTCGTCAAATTTTCAAAATGTTAATACCTTTTATCCTTTATTTTATTTCAAAAACTATAAGAGATAGATGTTAAGTTTATACAGCAAACATGTTCAGCATGTCAAGATCTACCTAGCCTGCAATTTTAAAGTAGATCTGATTACCCATCTTGAAGTTATTGCCCTTTTTTCATCAAATTTTAAAAATGTTAATACTTTTCATCCTTTATTTCAAAAACTATAAGAGATAGATGTTAAGTGTAAACTGAAAACATGTTCAGCTTGTCAAGATCGACATGCCCTGCAATTTTGAATTAAATCTGATTACCCGTCTAGGAGTTATTGTCCTTTTTTCATCATATTTTAGCGCCATGTGAGGTATTGCCATCACTTGGCGTCCATCGTCCGTCCGTTAATTTTTTCATATTTTAATCTTCTCCTCTGAAACAACTTGGCCAAATGGAACCAAACTTGGCAGTAAGCATCTATGTAAGGTCCTCTATAAAGTTTCTCCATTTCGTTCCGTTCCACCAACAAATATGGCCACCAAGGGCAATTATTGTTTCTGATTGGCTACTGTTTAAAAAAATCTTCTCCTCTGAAACTGCTTGGCAAAATGGAGCCAAACTTGTCAGGAAGCATCTATGTAAGATCCTCTATAAAGCTTCTTCATTTGGTTCCATTCGGCGAGCAAACATGGCCGCCAAGATTAATTCTTTTTTCTGATTGGCTAATGTTAAAAAAATCTTCTCCTCTGAAACAGCTTGGCTAAATGTAGCCAAACTTGGCATAGATGGTCCCTGGGTGTGTCCCCTTCAAAATTGTGTCCGACAGCCCCACCCTCCATTCAAGATGGCTGCTGTTTTTAAGGTAATGATTATCTCCCTTTGAAATTTGCTTCAGTATCAGTCTATTGTCAGGTGGGCTGAGCCTCTAGTTTATGCAGAAATTAGGTTAGGTTTTAGGTAATTAAAGCCACTTTCAGCAATATTTTAGATTATATCCTGGTGGTCAGTTTTATTGATGGAGGAAAACTTGAGTACCTGGAGAAAACCACTGACTTGCTGCAAGTCACTGACATTTACTTTATCACGTAAAGTGATAACAGGTACACCTCATCATGAGTGGGAAGAAAATTCACAATTTTAGTGCTGCTATTTACTGATTGCATAGGTAGATGTAAATCCAACTACCAAACGATTGTGGCCAAAACAGCCACCTTATTTAGAAGTATATATAGCTAGATTAAAGTTTGAATGCAACCTTTTGTTGAGATATCTTCTACTTTACAAGGCAGACACCCTGCTATGTTACTGTCTTTATCTCTCTGTACATTTGAATTGGAACTCCTTCAACATTTGAACGTCTTTTGTCACCTTTTGAAATTTAGGAAATGTTCATTTTTTTTCTTTCTTTCTTTATTTTTTTTATTAAAAACATTTTTTTTTCACATATTTTCAACTTTATCCAATTAAATGAGACTGCAAAGCCTCTTTTTTCTCTCAAATGCATGACTTTCAAAATTTAGTCTAATTGATATTTATTAGTTGAAAATATTTGAAAGTCATTCTATTAGAAAATTTTCAACTTCATAGCTTTCATATTTGTTTTGTTTGGTGTCGTCATATCTCACTGGCTGTATTTTCTGTTCAATACTTGATCTTTAATCTATTTTAAGTTATTTTAAAAGATTTTATTATTTAAACAAGGTTTTAGTTAAAAAAAAAAAAAAAAATGCTATATATACACAAAGAACAAAGTTAAGCACCCCCTGATATATTAAAACATAATAAGTTACACTAAGTTTAGATTCTAATATTTATATTGATTATAGCAAGAACAATGTTCCATTAAAAAGATGTGCTCACACAGGTGTGACCATTATGTCTAATATCGACTAGTCATGCACGTGAACCATGCCTCTCACGCATTACTCAAAATTCAGTATGATCACACTTCGAATTTGGTGTTTTGAAAAATTTATTCATTCTCAGTAAGCATGGTATGAAGGCGAATATCAGAAGCACAAAGATGGCAAATAATCGGCATGCATACAACAGGGATGTCCTTCAAAGCTATTGGACGTCAGATGGGCTACCACTATGCTATAGTCAGTCGACTGGTGAGAAAACACACACAAACCAACAATGTGAAAGATTTGCCAAAATCCGGCAGACCACGGGTAACATCTGATCATGACGACAGGGCATTGCAGCGTTTGGTTAGACGGATGCCATTCGCAACCAGTCCTGTACTCAAACAACACTGGCTGCCCAATAGACGTCTGTCAACAAGAACAGTTAGAAACCGTCTGAAATCAGTGGGACTTTAGTCAAGGAGAGTCGTTAAGCATCCACTGTTGGTAGACCGACAAGACGATCACGTTTGGCATGGTGTTTAGCATGACGTGGTTGGAATTTAAGGACATGGCGCAAGATCCATTGGTCAGACGAGAGCCGGTTTCTGCTTCATGTAACCATTGGCCGGATGAGGGATTGGTGACTTCTGTTCCTTGGCCAGCCATGAGCCCGGATTTGAATCCCATAGAGCATATTTGGGACATTTTAGGCCGTCGTATACAGGCTCGGGAACCTCCTGTACAAAACATTCGTCAGTTGGAAGCAGCATTGCATCGGGAATGGCAGCAGCTATCACAACAGGACATCCGACGTCTAACTGGAGGGATGAGATGCAGGGTTGAGGCCGTCATCCAAGCACGTGGGGATTACACCCTGTACTGAACTTTGAACAATAGATGTCGTCAAGTGATTCATAAGTGACGTTTTGAAAGTGAAATGACAATCTTATCGTGCTTTTTGAACTGTGAAGGTCAATACTTAAAATGGACATGTTTTACTGCAAAAACTGGCCTTCTGATATTGTGATTAAATATTTATTAAATTAACATTTTTCTTGATTTTTTTTGTGGTTTCTTACAGCCAATGTAATGTCCTAGCAGATCACCATTGCGTTCTTGAGATTATCCGGTCAGTAATTTCGTGATACTTGTCGTATCATTTGTCATTTCAAAAAAACATGGAGGTGCTTAACTTTTTTCTTTGTGTATATTTATAAATATTGAAGAATTATTATACATGAATTGTGTAGAGAAATAATGCATAATTTTAAAGCAGTAATCTATCTTTTTGTTAATATTGTGTTTATTGTACAAATGTTTATTCCCTGTAGACCATGTTTCTTGTAAGTTTACTTGACCTGCATTTGATGACCTTTATGACAGCCCAGTATCATAGAATGATCATAATGTATTGGTTATTGGTAAGATGTTCAGAGTACCATTCCTCTGCAAGGCTAGGGGCTAACTTACACTCAGTTTAGGATATGAGCAATGCTTATCATAAATGAAGAACAGAGTATTAAATGATTTTCCTTTTATGTTTAATATTATACATAGACTTTCTTAATAAATATAGAACTACTGTGTACCTTCATTATACCGTTCCTTTTTAATTAGCCACCCTCACTTATCGCCATCAAATTTCAAAGTCCAAATTTCCAAAAAAAAACATATAGTTTATAATTTCTTCTTTGATATATTGCCACCCTCACTTTTCGCCAAAATATATCTTGTCCGAAAAGCGGTGGTATTCCGTAACTAGGGTGAACTGGTAATATGACCAAACAATGCAGTTTTCATTGTTGATTTATTTTTGTAGGGGAGGATGATGTGACAGTAGGTAAATTCTATGCAACATTCCTTATACAAGATTATTTCCGACGCTTTAAAAAACGTAAAGAACAAATGCAGAAACTACAGAAAGGTCAAGAACATACAAATGCTTTACAGGTAAGAATTTTTTTTTTTTTTTTTAAACCCAGCCATTTTTATTTTATAAAGGTTAATGTATACAGGATTGTCATAGAAATTTGTTTTGCATAACATTAATGGATCATTGAGAGTGAGCAGGTTCTTTTGTTTAGTCACGAAGAATGCAATATCATTATGGATTACTGATATTGTTATTCCATCATTGTAGAACAAAAATGGTTCAATGTTTTTTTAAAGGGTTTTTGTGTTTTCAGGACAGCGTTGACAAGACATAGGAGCCTTGTATACGAAACTCCTATTGTTAAGTTGGAAGTCATTTTAAGCTTGCATTTTTTGATTCCAACCACATAGAGATACACATATTTATCCTGCAATTGTGTGATTTTGAGTACTAATAGATATTCAGGGGTCAAATAAATTTCAGTGTTATTCAGTCATGGACCTAATAAAGCTTTTCTGGTACCAGATTCTTGTAGAGTGACAGAAAGAAATGGTAACAGTATAAGTGCTGATGTCACCGATGACACCATTGAAAACAATTAGAAGGATGCTTATTTCAGCTAATTTCAGACAATTTTAGAAAGTATCAAAGTAATTTGCACTTGCTGTGAGACAGGCTAGAAAAACTTGTCAAGCACTCACTTTTCTACCTGTTTCTAAAGCTTGTACAAATAAATTTTATATTTTACGACAATGTACATATACTGTATATTTATGAAATTTATATATGAAATATACATGTATAGAGACAATTGACTACATCAGGGCTCACCAAACCAGGTGAAGTGGGCGACTTCTTCGCCTTGGTTTCAATGAAATCACCCAATTTCTGTCAAAAAGCGAAGTTTTAGTCACCCTGTCAGTCTTTTCAAGTCCGTATTTTTTTCACCAATAATCATACTTTTTCTTCGATATTCACATAAAAGGAGCTCCCATGTTCTTGAAATGTGACCCATACAGGGTTTGATGTTCAATATTTTATTCCAAACTCATTAATTGCATCCTTTTTAAGATCATAGTGCAGCACGTTCGTTTTTGTGAAAGGTAGGGGAACATGCAGTAGTGGGGAAAGAAACGTTAAAATTTGGATCGATTTTCGGAAGTATCCCAGATTTTCCCTCACTTCGCCCTTAAGTCAAGAGAGAGAGAAGTCAAGTCGCCCTGTTTTTACTATGTGTGGTGAGCCCTGCTGTACATTAATTTCTTTGAAATATCTATACAATGGAATAAAGATGTCTTTTTTTTCTCAGGCTGGTTTACGAGCTGTACATGATTTAGGTCCAGAATTACGTAGAGCTATTTCTGGTAATCTTGATGAAGAAGATTATGATAACACCAAAGATGTGGAGGAACCAATGCATAGGGTTAGTAATTTTGTTATGAAAATGTGTATAGTTTACCAAAAAAGCCTTCTTCCACTGAAAAGCTTGGCAACCAATTTTCTATTGTACACTCAAATTTTAAGCATTAAATTCCACGTATTTTTATTTTACCTCCAATATGTTGCTAGCATTTTTTGATCTAAGGGATCTCATTCTTCTTGCAGGATTTTGGGGTTGTCAACGTTGTAATCATTGTATACTGTTACCCTGAATCATCAAACATTACCTTGTATTAGAATTTCCTTTTGTGAAATCAAAAGGCCTTTTTAAATCTTTCATTCTTGATTAGCAACCACATAGAAATGACATATTAATATATTTTGGTGATGGTCCTTGTAATCGCTTGCAACCAACCCCAGGTATGGTCCTGAATCATTTGAAGAAATATAAACAGATGAAACATTAGTTAAATGTTGCTACAATACAGTGTATTAATTATTGTATTGAAAATTGATATATTGTTGTAAGATTTAAAGCTGTCAAAAATCATAATTTGCAACAGGTAAATCGTCTATTGATGTAAGCAAATATTCAAATACAAGACAAAGTTTCCCAGTGCATATCATTAATAGGTTTACATCTGAGCTATTTTCTTCCAAAATTAGGAACAATATATCATCTTAAACGGACCTGAAGGAGAGCAATATGAACTACAGCATGTGAGTTTGGTTGTGCTAGCATTTGTCTAGCTCTTGGCTTTGAGAGAACTTCAACAATATTTCGTTTTATGATTTCACAGCTGTCTGTACCTGTACATTTTTGTGTTAATTGTATTCTTTGTTATAGAAACACATTTATCTGAGCGATTATTCAAATCTAGATTATGCTTATTTTTAGATATCTAGATTTCTTTCCTGTTTTTTTTTTATTCAGTCCTGAATTTATTATGTAAAGTCAATATTAATGTATAGATAAAATAAGCTACTGCAACCTAAAACCATATTACTGGGATAAAGGACAGTATTTTAATGTTACCACAGTTATAGTATTGATTGTGTACATACAGTGAATGTGCTCATGTTTTCCTCTTACAGGACATGAAGAATTATAATTTAAGTCACTTACCCAAGGGAAAGTGAAATAAAAATTTTACTTTCCTTCCCAAATTTCTACTTTCCTGTTCCAGAATTTTACACACAGTGTACTGTACAAAGCATCTTTTCATTTTGGTAGTTTACCCACGGAAATGTGTCAGACAATTTCATTTGAAACGAACAGTTCCTTTTTTAATTATCATATTCGTAGTCTCTTTGGTTTTTTTTGGGTCATCATCTCATTTCTATTTATATAACCGCATCAGTGGTGTAATGGTTAACATGCTCGCCTCGAGTGCGATAGATTGTGGGTTCGAGTCCCAGATCGGGTCAAACCAAAGACTATTAAATAGGTATTTGTTGCTTCTCCGCTAAGCATGTAGCATTAAGGAGAAAGAGGAAAGACTGGTTTGCCCGGAATCAGATAATGTGCCCGAGCAGGGCGACTTGTCTATCCGTGGACTGTTGTTTTAGTGAGCTAGCACTATAAAAATCCAAGTGTGTTGATCTAGTACAAAGTGGAGCTCATAATCATTTCATTGAAAATTAACTTGTTCTCGCCATGATATGGCTGAAAAATTGCTGAGTTGGCATTAAACAACATTCACTCACTCACTCCTCATTTCTATTTATATCTAATTTACATTTAGTTTTGAATTTCAAAATATCTGTGTAAGTTTGACATTGCAAACTGCTACATTGATTTCTGGTACCTCATGTAAATACAATTTTATACTTTTAACATACAGAATTCAGACTTAGAATAAATTGTAAACCAGTTGGAAACTGATATAACTGATAACCGCAAAGTTCAACAACAAACAGCAATGAAACTTAGAACACTTTTCCGGCGGGAACTACCAATCAGCATGTCACTTTCCTGTTGGTTTTTTTTTACTTTCCCCGGGAAATGGGAATTTTCATGTACTGCCTTCAGGGGGTTGATATAGTTAAAACTGTCCTTCTTTGCTTCAAACTTAACCTTTCCACCTATTTCAAACACAAATTTGACCATCTAAACACCTATCCATATCCCTTCCAATACTTGGTGGACTCATCAAACTTGTTTGACGACATGTTTAGACCATCAGATTTGTCTTTGAAACATCTGCACAGGTAATATTTAAAGTGAATTTGAAGGAAAAATTTGACACAACTTTTTAGCTACTTTTTCAATGAAATTTTGCTTTTTTTTTCAATGCAAAGCTCCCAACTCTTCATTAAAATATTTTTTCTATTTATGTTTGCTATAATAGTTAACTTGATACTCCATCTTTAACCCCCTTCCTAGAGGTCTAACCGAATAATGGACAATGATTATGTTATTAAAAGTTGTCAATTACAGCTGAAATTACACCATTTGGTATTAGAAGCTGATTATACCAGCTGTTAAGTACAACACCCTGACATAAAATGTGTAAAGAATTTGATTGAAATTTATAGATTGTGTCATTTGGGAGACAGTAAGGGAGATAATTTAAATAACCATAAATAATATCTTATTAGTTCTAGTAGTAATGTTATTCTTTTGTTGCATAATACTCATATTTCTGTTAGCCATTACTGTATCTTCTGTGTATATCTAAGTATCTTTACCACAGTGTCCTACAAACAATTCACTTTCTTATCTATGTAAAAGAATGCCACATTCACAGGTCAAAAGTCTTTCTGCATTAAGATATTCCCCTATTTTATTTCATACAAAACCACTTATTTATAAAAAAAAAAAAAAAAAATTCTCCTGAAGTCATTTCTTATTTGATTTTTAAAAAAAATCACTTTTAATTGCAGAATTGATAAGATTTTATTTTGATGTTTTCATGTAATTCTTTCGAATTTTTTTACTAGAATTTATGATTTAAACACAAATGTAAATTCTTGATGTCGCAATTTTCAATGATTAATAGCAAGGTTTGGTCAATTGAGAACTATATGACATTTGATATAAATTGTGAACTCTTACATATAGTATAATTTGTGAAATCTGAATATCTGAATATTTCCCTTGACATGTGTATAATGCATATACATATGTCTAATATTTATTTATTTATTATCCTGTAACTTCACAGATATAAGGTAATATAAAAATGTTGGTTTACAGTAAAAATCAGGTGAAATATTGAAAACTTCTCATCACTTTACAAACTGACTTATTTGAATTATTTGTATTTCATGTCATTCACATATATGTCATAAGCAATAAACTTTTTTTTATAGCAGGGTAAATACAGATTTTGTCCAGGTCTGACAATAGGCATGTGCAAATTAAAATATATGGTGAATTTAATCATAGCATTGTTTATATAGCCAAGGAAGGACATCATATTAGGATAGTATGTAAATATTTTATATTTATTGTGTATTTCAGAGGAACCATAGTCTGTTTGGAAGTGTGATGACGGCTCTGACAGGAGTCAACAAAACAGCATTACCCATAGCTGGGAAAACCCCACAATATCTCATCAATAGCAATCAAACGCCAAAAATACTTCCTGCCAACTCCCACACACCTATATCACCGCAGAACTCTCTCAACGGTAAAGTGACACCTGGTGGATCCAGTAATCATTTAAATGTAGAGTATCGTAATGCCATTAACCGTTCTCCCTCACCACTAGCTCCTGTTAAAGTGTCGCCAATCATGTCAAACGACAAGCGACGCCTTAGTCATACAAGGTGAGTTGATCATTGGATAAAGGATACTTAATTAATCAAAATATTCAATATTTCAGATATGTGTATCAAATGATTGCAATGTTGGTTACGAAGTGGAATTTGTTGTACAATGTTGACTATTTAAGAAGAGTTTGAAGATACCAAAGGGGTAATCAGAATCCGTATATCGAAGAAGAACAGACAACACAATTGTCAAAAGAAAAAAGTACAAAACGACAAACAATGATCTACCAAACATACATATAAAACTAAATGGAGTAACACAAACCCCATTAAAAACCTGGGGTGAAGTCAGGTGCTCAGGATGGGTCAGTAGTTCCTGCTCCACTAGGAACATTGGTTACTCATTCAAATCTCATTATATTAAAGTCATTTTATTGGGTAGCTCAAAGGAAACATTTTAGTCTGTTTATAGTAGAGTGAAACCTATACAATACAAACAAACCTCCTTGGGATCAGTATATGTGTTAGGAATTGATAGGTGTTCAGTTTATACAGGTTGAATTAAAAAAGATTTCCTACATTGGATTGTGGTTATTTAAGGTTTGGTTTAGACTGGTTTCAGTGTAGTTTTTAACTTTTTTTTATCCCAGATTACTCAAAACTTGAATTAAAATCATCAGTCCTTAAGACTTCAACACTACGTTCAACTGTATAAAGTCTATTATAAGCATATTGAGCAATGGCACTTTGGAGCATTAGTTATCTCCTTTAACTGTGTTAAGTTAAAATGAAAAAGTAAATGCCATTATGCACTAAGGGAGACTATTATAGTATCTGTCTTTACATAACTGGCAGATTTGACTTAAAGTTGAGACAGTTGGATGCTGTAATATTTACTTTTATCCTGCACTTGTTCTACTTGAGCAGGAAAATTTCATTGACTGGATAAAATTTTGTTATATACTGTCACTGACCGAAATAATATCTTTTTCTGGTACCCCTGTCACATGTTGCATGTTGAGCCTTGGGAACCTAGTTGTAAATGCAGTTCACTTCCTGTTGACAAAAATATCAAATTGGGCAATCAAGGTATAATTATATAATTTTATTATTTAATTTAAAATATAAACGTTGATGGATAAATGTGATTAGGTGTACCTCACCTTTATCCCAGTTTTTAGGCCTCGTACACATAAACTTTATATTTTAAGACAGTACACTAATATTGTCTATATTTTATAGTGCCATATCATCAGCATCTGAATCATATAAAGATGTCCAGCCTCATAGTCCAGCTAGTCAACAGTCTGATACAGAAAATTATCCTTCCTATGATGGGGCTAATGACACAAGAGGACACAAAGGCAACAGTATAAAGCCAGGATCCTCAGAACTGACCAAAAAACAAGGCATTTATGTATATAGAGAGTATGTATTAAATCTTTAATTATAATATACATGTATGTTAAATTGTAATACATGTGGTAATAAAAACATAGAAACCTAATTAAGTGTGCACAATTTGTTTCTGAGATAATCTTCATCTTGTTCTCTCATAGTCAAAAGATTGCAAATTCAAATAATTTAAATCTTTGAGATAAAGTTTAGCCAAAGGCCCTAAATAAGATTGCCAAAATCTGCTAAGGTTACCTATGTCTGAGGAAGATGAACGTTACTTGCTAAGGTTACCTTAGTTCTAATAATAAAACCCTAAATGCTCGCTTACTCGCAAGGGTTTTAGCGCGATGCCATTACACGTAATGGAGCAGCCGCCAAGATTTTTTTGCGCTCGCTTACAGAGTTTCTGACGCCTGCATTTATCAATAATAAGACATAACCTTTCCTTTTGTCCATTATTATAACAAGTTTTTATCACCTACCAGTATTTTAGAATGTAATTCCCACAAAATAAAAATCCATGTTTACTTTCACTCTGAACATTTTGAATTTCGTCATTTCCGGCCTCACTATTTGGATGTCGATACCATATTTGGCGATTAAGGTGTGAATGTTTACATCAGCCGTCGTAAGCATCGTAGTAAGAAATACCATATTTATCAGCTGTTTACTGGTGAAGAGAGGAGGATCCCTTTCATTTTTGACAATTTTCACTTTTGTCGTTCCAGAGTTATTGGACTTGATATGACGGAAAATAGGATTTTTACCCTATGTCGTACGATAACTTGAGTAGTGTTTCTCAGAATGTTTTGAAATTTATCAGCAGCTTACCAGTGAAGAGAGGAGGATCCCTTTCATTTTGGACGATTTTCACTTTTGCCGTTCCAGAGTTATTGGACTTGATATGACGGAAAATAGGATTTTTACCCTATGTCATATGATAACTTGAGTAGTGTTTCTCAGAATGTTTTGACATTTTATCAGCAGCTTACCGGTGACGAGAGGAGGATCCCTTTCATTTTTGACGATATTCACTTTTGCCGTTCCAGAGTTATTGGACTTGATATGACGGAAAATAGGATTTTTACCCTATGTTGTATGATTACTTGAGTAGTGTTTCTCAGAATGTTTTGAAATTTTATCAGCAGCTTACCGGTGACGAGAGGAGGATCCCTTTCATTTTTGACGATATTCACTTTTGCCGTTCCAGAGTTATTGGACTTGATATGACGGAAAATAGGATTTTTACCCTATGTCGTACGATAACTTGAGTAGTGTTTCTCAGAATGTTTTGAAATTTATCAGCAGCTTACCAGTGAAGAGAGGAGGATCCCTTTCATTTTGGACGATTTTCACTTTTGCCGTTCCAGAGTTATTGGACTTGATATGACGGAAAATAGGATTTTTACCCTATGTCATATGATAACTTGAGTAGTGTTTCTCAGAATGTTTTGACATTTTATCAGCAGCTTACCGGTGACGAGAGGAGGATCCCTTTCATTTTTGACGATATTCACTTTTGCCGTTCCAGAGTTATTGGACTTGATATGACGGAAAATAGGATTTTTACCCTATGTTGTATGATAACTTGAGTAGTGTTTCTCAGAATGTTTTGACATTTTATCAGCAGCTTACCAGTGAAGAGTGGAGGGTCCCTTTCATTTTTAGTCGGAACAATCAGTAATGTTTTGGTTATGGAAATAGGTTGGACAGATGTGGGGAGTGGGGGGTATATCTTAGTGAGCTGTGCTCACAGTAATGCTAGTAATTAAACCTGTATTAAGCGACCATCTGTCTTATGTGACCCTATTTCAATGTTCCCTTGGAAGGTCACATAAGACAGGTTTGACTGTAATAGCAAATATAAATTTCAAGCATAAATATATCTAATAAACCATGTCAGTGCTGAAGCACTTACGACTGGGTGGAAGATACCCTCAGAGAATAATAGCAGAGCTATCGACCAAGTGACAGTAGATTTTAATATATATACAATTTTCATTGCCAGGATTGATTCATTGATTGATTGGTGTTTAACTTTAGCAGTATTTCGGCTATATCGTGGTCATTGCCAGGAGTTATTATCAAATCTTTCAATACATAGAATACAAAATAAAAAGTATAATTTATAGTATTTAAAGTAATATGAAAGGCAAATATCGTGGAATTTTTGGATTAAATATTTTCACTTAATATGTCACTTAATTTTAACTAAAATCAACTCCATAACATTAAAAATCCACTCAAAAGCAGATTTTAAGAGCAAAGCGCAAAATATTTGACAGCAGATAATTCTGTGTTCCAGTACAGTAATGCAAATGATATGTGTGTGACACAAGATTTGAACTCTTTCGGGGAGATTATCGTTCATGCGCAATGTTCAGTTGATGAAAAAATATATGAATATATTCCGTGTGTACCACATAAGAATAATTGCAAAAATAAATTGGTTCACACGACATGAAACAGACAGATTCCTTAATAATCATTGTCAAGGATGTGTGCGTGCTTACCTCAGCATCCATGATTGTTTATTTTTTCTTCACGAGGTCGTGATCGGCAATCATCGGACCAAAACTTTTCTTCATGAGGTTATGATCGGCAATCATTGGAACAAAGCAACCGGAAGTTAATCAGTCTCCACAATAATGGCGAGGACGATAAACATGCACACAGATTTGCAGATTTCTAGTTGTTGGGAACATATTTCGACTTGAAACATGCATGAATAGCTTAGTAAAGGTACCGCCGTATTCCAAATTGAATTTTCAGGGAAAAAGTTTCTTCACCCCAAACTGGTGTAATATTTCTTTAAGATAAGTAGACGCTGTGTTTGCATTTATATAATTCAAGCAAATTAATGTAGATGTCTTCTGCCATTAATATTATGCTTTGTCAATACATGTACATGTATTAGTTAAAAAAACAGACATTTCATCTATTCAAAATGACAAACTGGAAGATTTATTATTTCAGAAAGATGAAGTATTTAAGAAAAGGTTATTGACGTGGATTAAAAGATAGTGTGATTTGTTTTTATTTTGAATTTTTTTTTTTTCAGTCTTCCCCAAGAAGATAGTGATTACGAAAGAGAACATACGCCACCTACACCACCCCCACGAAAACTTAGTCGAAAAGGAGCATCATTACGACTACGTTGTCTAGGAAAACAAGAGAGTGACGAAAATCCTCTCATGAAGGTAGCAGAACCTCTTAAACTAACTCAATCACAGGTAGTTAAAATAAGATTGTGTTAAAAAATGTGGTCTTAAAACTGACACAAATACAGGTAGTCACAATAAACTGTTGATTCAAATACAGGTAGTCACAAAACTGTTGATTCAAATACAGATAGTCACAATAAACTGTTGATTCAAATACAGATAGTCACAATAAAACTGTTGATTCAAATACAGGTAGTCACAATAAAACTGTTGATTCAAATACAGGTAGTCACAATAAAACTGTTGATTCAAATACAGGTAGTCACAATAAAAATGTTGATTCAAATACAGGTAATCACAATAAAACTGTTGATTCAAATACAGGTAGTCACAATAAAACTGTTGATTCAAATACAGGTAGTCACAATAAAACTGTTGATTCAAATACAGGTAGTCGCAATAAACAGTTGATTCAAATACAAATAGTCACAATAAACTGTTGATTCAAATACAGATAGTCACAATAAAACAGTTGATTCAAATACAGATAGTCACTATAAACTGTTGATTCAAATACAGGTAGTCACAATAAACTGTTGATTCAAATACAGGTAGTCACAATAAAACTGTTGATTCCAATACAGGTAGTCACAATAAACTGTTGATTCAAATACAGGTAGTCACAATAAAACTGTTGATTCAAATACAGGTAGTCACAATAAACTGTTGATTCAAATACAGGTAGTCACAATAAAACTGTTGATTCAAATACAGGTAGTCACAATAAAACTGTTGATTCAAATACAGGTAGTCACAATAAAACTGTTGATTCAAATACAGATAGTCACAATAAAACTGTTGATTCAAATACAGGTAGTCACAATAAACTGTTGATTCAAATACAGATAGTCACAATAAAACTGTTGATTCAAATACAGGTAGTCACAATAAACTGTTGATTCAAATACAGGTAGTCGCAATAAACTGTTGATTCAAATACAGGTAGTCACTATAAACTGTTGATTCAAATACAGGTAGTCACAATACAAGTGTTGATTCAAATACAGGTAGTCACAATAAACTGTTGATTCAAATACAGATAGTCACAATAAATTGTTGGTTCAAATACAGGTAGTCACAATAAAACTGTTGATTCAAATACAGATAGTCATAATAAACTGTTGATTCAAATACAGGTAGTCACAATAAACTGTTGATTCAAATACAGATAGTCATAATAAAACTATTGATTCAAATACAGATAGTCACAATAAAACTGTTGATTCAAATACAGGTAGTCAGAATAAACTGTTGATTCAAATACAGGTAGTCACAATAAACTGTTGATTCAAATACAGATAGTCATAATAAAACTGTTGATTCAAATACAGATAGTCACAATAAAACTGTTGATTCAAATACAGGTAGTCAGAATAAACTGTTGATTCAAATACAGGTAGTCACAATAAACTGTTGATTCAAATACAGATAGTCACAATAAACTGTTGATTCAAATACAGGTAGTCACAATACAACTGTTCATTCAAATACATGTAGTCACAATAAACTGTTGATTCAAATACAGGTAGTCACAATAAACTTGATTCAAATACAGGTAGTCACAATAAAACTGTTGATTCAAATACAGATAGTCACAATAAACTGTTGATTCAAATACAGATAGTCACAATAAACTGTTGATTCAAATACAGGTAGTCACAATAAAACTGTTGATTCAAATACAGGTAGTCACAATAAAACTGTTGATTCAAATACAGGTAGTCACAATAAACTGTTGATTCAAATACAGATAGTCACAATAAACTGTTGATTCAAATACAGGTAGTCACAATAAAACTGTTGATTCAAATACAGGTAGTCACAATAAAACTGTTGATTCAAATACAGGTAGTCACAATAAAACTGTTGATTCAAATACAGATAGTCACAATAAAACTGTTGATTCAAATACAGGTAGTCACAATAAACCCTTGATTCAAATACAGGTAGTCACAATAAAACTGTTGATTCAAATACAGGTAGTCACAATAAACTGTTGATTCAAATACAGGTAGTCACTATAAACTGTTGATTCAAATACAGGTAGTCACAATAAAGTGTTGATTCAAATACAGGTAGTCACAATAAACTGTTGATTCAAATACAGGTAGTCACAATAAAGTGTTGATTCAAATAAAGGTAGTCACTATAAACTGTTGATTCAAATACAGGTAGTCACAATAAAGTGTTGATTCAAATACAGGTAGTCACAATAAACTGTTGATTCAAATACAGGTAGTCACAATAAACTGTTGATTCAAATACAGGTAGTCACAATAAACTGTTGATTCAAATACAGGTAGTCACAATAAACTGTTGATTGGTATTTGCAGCTCCTTTACCCATCATGCAGCATTAAGGAGCAAGAGCAAAGACTGGGTGGATTGGAATCAGTATGATGTGAGAGTGGAATGAAATGTCTACCCGTGGACTGTTGTTTCAATGAGCTAGCATTAAAAAAATCCAACTGAGCGTGTTGGTCTAGGTGAAAGTGTACATCATCATCATCTCATCAACAGACAAAATGTCTGATATATGATATATCTGAAAAATTGTTCCATTGGCATTTAACAACAATCGTTCACTCATTCACTCTACTTCCTGTTTACAGACTACATGTATTTCTTCATGAACACTTATATGTTCTTAATGGCTTTAGAGTCTGCTATTTTATTGTAATTGATAAAATGTTATTTAAGTTTCTGTGGATTTTACTGAATGTTGTTTGTATATAATAGGCTATGGCAGTGGCTCGGATGACCCCAGAAGGTCAACCAAGAATAGTTCTCCCTGAGAATAAGAAGACACCACCTTCATCTCCAGGAAATATGAGGCAGTCATACCTCTCACAAGGTATTTAAAAACAAACTTTTTCAAACTATCCACCTAATATTTAATTATGAATTCAAAATTTTCTAAAATTAACTCTCATTTTTATGGGGTTTTTTTCAAAATAACAGAAAAAAAAATTTAAATGATAGAATAATGGTTTGAATGTCATCATCAATGTTTTGATTGAATATTTGGTCTGGTCTGATTATATAGCAAGATTTCATGTTACATTATGTAAGCAAATGCTGTTCAGATTTATGTTTTAATATAACATTACCAATTTTTCCATATCTGTATACGGTAATTAATATACATACTATAACAATAATACATTTTACAAGGAACTATGCTTTTAAATCAAAACATGCTTTGCGAAAAAGAAATTACAAACAGCGTTTGATCCCCACTATTAAAAACATTTTGAAGTAAATATTATCTTTAATTTTTCAAATATTTGCACTTGCATGTGTTTTGTATATTAAAGCTCTCAAGCTCATATTTTTTCACAAAATCTAGCAAAAATAATTCTGTTAAAATATTGAATCAACATTTGTTTTAAATACGATTAGCATAAAATATTAAATATGCATGAAGACCTTTATGATTTGACATTGACCTTGAAATGGGATTTCAAGTTAACCTTGACCTGATATGGCATAATAATTCAACCTTTAATCTTAAATAGTATATTGATTTTACCTTGACCAGAAAATTGCAATACTATATAATTTTCATTTTATAAGATATATTAACCTTGACTTTGCTGTCATTTAATAAGATATTTTAACCTTGACCTTGCTGTCATTTAATAAGATATTTTAACCTTGACCTTGCTTTCTTACCTTGATATGTTAATTTGGTTATTCAGGTCTTCAGAAACTTTTCCACAGGAGAAAATCAAAACCACCAGCAGGTTGGTTTACCCAATGTTATAGGTTTCATTTTGAAGGCACTTTGGAAATGTTAAGAAATATTCTTATTGTTTTATATGACTGACAAAAGTTTGTGGTTGTTGTCGTGCTTGTACTCTATCTGTATGGGGATTGTTTCTGAAAAATGCATAGAGAAATTATATGTAACTGTAGCAGTTTTTGACATAAAAGAGGGGAATTTCAAAATGTGAATTTTTTTATTTTTCATCGAATTCATGCATTTCTTTTTTCTTTTTTTATAACATGTTAACTTTATGGGTTATTAATCGCTTATTAAAAAAAGTTGGTTCTTTATATCTCGAAGGGTCCAAATTTTGTATATTTGGAATGTGGAATTTGGAATTTTCTTTTTCTTTTTCGTTGTTGTTTTTCTTTTAATTGATTGTGTTGAGAACTTCTGGTAGTATGTGGAAGAATTTCTTCTATCTCTTAGGTTTCTGAGATAAAGTTGATAGAAAGGGACCAAAAATTCCCAACTTCAAAAATTTTAACGAATTTATTTTTCATCCAATTTTTTATGCAGTTATTTTTTTGGCAAAATGAGTTATCTATGAATCAATATAGATAACTACCTATTTTATTTTAGAAGAGGAGCTAAAAGAAGCCAAATTCCAAAATTTTTCATCCATTATTTAAAAAAAAATATTAAAGAAGCGTTTTCAGCTTATAACTGTGAAAGTTTTGGAATACTTTTTTTTTGCCATTTATGATTTAAAGTCAAGTTACTTGTTTGGTCGGATGATTTACTACAAATAACATTATTTGAAGAAGTTGCTTGTTTGGTCAGAGGATGTACCACAAGTGACATTATTTTGAGTTTAAAAGTTGTTTATTGTCTGGTCAGATCGTGTACCATACCATAAGTCTTGTTTTTTTTATTCCATGTTGCCTTCACCTGAAACCTATGTCAGTGGCATTTTCTTTGATGTAGCTTTTATTAAAGTGGGAATTTTTGCAGGCAAAATAGAAGTTAATATTAGATAAAGCTCGTTTGGCTTACAAATTGATATGAATAGAACTTAGTGTGAATTTTGCATTCATTAGGAAATAGATTTCTACTAACTATAAAGATATTGTCACACCCATTCCTCTTCATTGTCTTGTTGCTTGTTCCATCATGGTAGGTTTTTTTTTAAAGAAATAAATATGAGGAAAAAAAAATCATTGAAAAAAATATTCCTTTAGTTTGAAAATCAAGTCACATCCTGCATTCAAAAGTTTCAGGAACTTTTTTTTTATCATAAAATTTTGTGAAGAAAAACAATTTTTTTAATTAATGTTCTACTTTTTTTAAAATATTTTTATCGAATTTTCAATTCTAACCATCAGAATTTTAATACAGATTTTTAACCAATAAGATTTGACTATGTATTTACTGCATGGACAGTATCCATGGTGTTTGTCAGATGTCACCTGCATGTTTTTCTCTTTCAATTCGATGGACTGTCAATTCTGATTTTTCATGAACAATCACAAGACTTTGTATTATATTACAAACACACATTTAAATATTGGATTTGCAACTATATTCAACCAGTGCCTATCGCCACTTACGTTGTGAGTTCGAACCCAGTTCATGGCGAGGTGTACTCGATACAACATTATGTGATAAAGTTTGTCAATACCTTGCGGCAGGTCGGTGGTTTTCTCCAGGTACTCCTGTTTCCTCCACCAATAAAACTGACCGCCACGACATTACTGAAATATTGTTGAAAGTGGTGTTAAACACTATAACCCTAACCCTTATCCCACATTTAAATTACATCTATAGGTAGCAAGATTTGATTCTACATAAATGTGAAATTCAACGGTTGTCACATTTTTGGAGCTACACATCAAGATACTGAGCTGTATTTTCAAGGAACTCCAACCGTGATATTCTACTCTGCTTTCATGAATTATATTTTCACCGTTTATCTTGTAAATAAAACAGAGACTTACACTGAAAGGCACCATTGCTGATTTTCAGAATGGAAACTGAAACAACTTAGTCTTTCATATACATTCTAATAATTAACAAAAATAACCTATAGATATTAACCCCTAATACATTGGTTCTGTGAAAATTTAGTGACATAAGAAGGAACTGCTATCTTCTTATTTGATTCTCCCAAATTTATACATTATACAGTAAACTTTACAGTTACCCACAGGGTGTTAGATCTCATGTAATTTACCCAAATGTTTAGTCTCAGTAATCTTTACATTTACCCACAGGGTTTTCAATCTCATGTAATTTACCCACAGGGTGTTAGATCTCATGTAATTTACCTAAATATTTAGTCTCAGTAATCTTTACATTTACCCACAGGGTGTTAGATCTCATGTAATTTATCCAAATGTTTTCAGTCTCAGTAAGCCTTACATTTACCCACATGGTGTTTGATGTCATGTAATTTACCCACAGGGTGTTAGATCTCATGTAATTTACCCAAATGTTTAGTCTCAGTAATCTTTACATTTACCCACATGGTGTAAGATCTCATGTAATTTACTCAAATGTTTAGTCTCAGTAATATTTATATTTACCCACATGGTGTTAGATCTCATGTAATTAATGAATTTTCTTTTCTTTATCAAGTAGTTGTACAATTTACTTACAGGTGTCGGATTTCATGTAATATACCAAAATGGTTACAAAATTTCCAGTTATCTTACAGTTTTTCTGCAAGGTGTCAGATCTGTATAATTTATGCAAATGTTTACAAGCTAAATATCCATGAAATCTTTCTGTTTACCCACAGGGTATTGAAGCATGTTTGACACATATTAACAACTACAATAAACTATATCCACTTGCTACCACCTTTTTATCTTCAACTAACCCTCTTTTTTGCATGCTTAACTTCAGCATTCCCACATCATATATTTACTCGATCCAACTCCATATTTGAAGGAAAAAGCATTGATTCACCAAGACAACAAATACATAGAGCCAGTTGACTCAGCTTTTATGAACGACTCCTCAGGTGGTCCTTACTCCAGGGGAGGACAGAGAGGACCCTTGATAATACCAGACAGTGTAATGTCTCAACAAACAACAACAACAAGCCAGGCTTGGCATGTACCCTCCGGCCCATATGAGGGGAAGTGCTGAGAATTTAGTAGAAAAGGTATGGATACGTGTAAACCAAACTTTTAAAGCTCCATTTTTAGAGTGAGGTTTACTGGACACAACTAGTCATTTGGTATGATGTAAATTGATCGTCTGAATCCTAATTATGACATAGAAGCAGTCATCATTTTTTCCATGATTAGTTTTTGTTTTTCATTGACTAGTCAACTATGAAAAGAAAGTTTAAAAATGATGGACAACAATTCCACCAATATCAACAAAACTACCTCCAAAAAGAAATACACATGTTCTCAATATTGCATATGTACACACTTTTCACTTGTCTTACACTAAAGCATGGTTTAAGCAGCCACTCGAGGAAATTCAAAAGTGGCTGCTTAAGTGGTACCATACACTTCAGGTAAAATTTGATCTGCTCGTTTAATTTTCTTATTTTTTGGCAGTGTGTTTGAATATATCCACTGTAATAAATATCCAAATTTTAACAAATTCCAACCAACAGACTCTGAGCTATTAATTCAGTAGCCACATAGCAGCTTTTCTCTCTGTGGTTTTGATCACTGAGATGCTTGAAATCTGCATACAAACATCATATGATCAAAACGTTCAACTGATTTTAAAGAGTTATCTCCCTGTAGTGTATGGTACCACCTTAATAGAGGTGACCTTTAATTCAAGGTACACAATTTTTGTATGAGGAATGTCAGCCACTTTCATCACTCATTTTCAAAACACAATGTTATGATATTTTCACAAATCATCAGTTTAAGTGTCAATCTTCAAATCTGGCAAATATAAAAATAAATTATTTAAACAAAGACGAAATAATGAAGAAAAAAACAACTTTTTACTTTCCTGTAAAATGAAACACCTCTGACTGTCATTCATTAAAGAGTACCAATCATGCAGCAATTATTATATTGACCTTTAGGATGTTTGTAAATATTAATTAAAGGGAGACAACCACAATCAGTCATATGACAGCTTGATAAAGGAACATAGCAGTTTTGGGAAGAATACTACTGGCTTTGTTTTGGAGCTAGCTGCTTATTTCACTTAAATTTGCACATGAAAATCATTGAGGGTTCTAAAACTGGCTCAACAAGAAAGATGGCAACTTATTATAGGTGACTGTTATGGCAGGTTTGACTGTTTTCTGTAAAAAAAAGACTAATGAATTTGATAGTACAAGGAACATGAGTTGAAATACTCATACTATAAAAATGGCATATTTTAAAAATGTTATAAAAATTACATTATACAGGTGCTCACAGCAGAAGGACTCAGTAAATATGTAGATGCTAGGGCACTTCACAGAGAAATTGCTGAGGCTAACGACATGACTCGTGAAGATATGGACAATGCAGCAAGACGATTACTTCACGAGCGCAATACACCATATTATGAGCACCATATCGGTGGATTTAAAGCTGAAGAATTAAAGGATTATAATAAATATTCAGATAACAAGAAACAACAAGGCCATTTTGACGACACAGAAGAACAAACGGTATATGTCACTGCTTTATAGCGAAAACCTTATCCTGTAGTTGTTCATTGTTTTATAATTATCATACTAATTTTTGACCTCAAATCATTTGATTCACTGCCAAATAAAGAAATATGTGTGTGATAGTAATCAAATATTTTAAATCTCATGATTTTGAAAAACAAAGATGTCTGAACTAGGTTTTCAAAATGACTTCATTAAAGTTTTCTAAATGGCAGTATTTTATGTAAATCATATCATAGTTTTTCAGCAATTCTTTTAAGATACAAAGTAGACAAAAGTATTGGAGAAGTTTTTTTTATTTAGATAAAGCTCTTTTCAAAGACATGATTTTACTGCAAAAATACATCAGAATAAATTCAAGGTAAAACCTTTGAAAAAATAGTTATTTTGACTAATATGTTGCTAGGAACAACATGAGGAGATAACTCCATCAGTTTAAAAATATAACAGAACAAAGTAGAGATGGTTCTGACATTTGTATATAGATATTGTTAAGTTTTAAGCAGTTTTCTTTATAAAATTAAACTGAAAGTATAATTCACCTGTTGATTGATCTTGTATATTCTTGCATCATGGTCTGCTCAATTTTATATACATTGTAAATAAATTTGTACATTCTGAATTAATTTTTTCATCTTTTTTAAGATCAGGCCATGATGCAATACTGTCGCCCATTACATTAAGCAAGACATAAAGACATAATCGAATTTGAGTTAGAATTTTATCTTTCAAATATTATGAGAATTCTTACTTATAGTTGGATTATGTACATATTTGCACTTGAAATAGGGAAAATAATTGTTCCTTAAGTTTGCACCTTATTTTTGCTTTATTGAAATTTACTATAGATAATGTTTATATAACAGTGCTATAAATAACCAGCTGGTTCTGGTCATGTATATAGTCTGTATCATAATTGTAATTAAAGTAACTTGTATTGCTCAGTTTAACTAGCATGTATGGGAGCATGAGGTTCTAACCCTGTGTGCATATGAACAATGCATAAAAAAAATGATCAAAATGTATTGGTACGAAAGTATGTGTAATTTGAATGTATACTAATTTTAATTTGTTACTAACATAAAATCGTGTTTTTGAAATGTGTTGAATATATACTAAATTTGTATTATTAAAGTGTGTGTGTTCATATCCATGTACGTTGCAATCATTAACTTTACATGTGGAAATTTTTTTAATGTTTTTTCTATTTGTTCCTTTTCAATTTTTTATACGACCGCAAAAATTTTGTGGTTGTATTATGTTCTGACGTTGTCATCGTCCGTCTGTAGACGGAATGCTTTCCATGCGATACCTTATGTTGTATTTGACAGATCCTTCTGAATTTTGAACACAGTGATCCTTGTCACTGAATAAAGATTTGTAATGATTTTGGATATTGTAACCCTACCCGTTTTCAAACAAGAGGCCCTAAGGTGTAAAAATGGATGTTTCTGTCATTTGTACATGGAGAGCTTATTTTTCATCTGATATTGATGGTATTTTTTGTAATGAATTCCTTAGGAAAAACCCTTTCAGAAAAATGAATAGTGTTATTGTTTAACTTGCCGTTTTTGACATAAAAGGGACCCAAAAGGAGGAAAATTAACTTTTTTTATTTTTCATCCAATTTTAATGCAGTTTTTTGCAAAATGATCTCATAATAAGTTGTTTATGTCCATGAAAATTGTATTCTATTTAATTGAATTTCTTAGAATACCATGGCTGTAAAAAAAAAAGATACAGTTGGGTTGTGGTTTTTTTCCAGAATTGCCTTAATTTTTGTATTCTAACATTGACACCCTAAAAAATACATCTTTTGTTTTTGTTTGTGAAAATTACAAAAAAAATGTACACTGACAAATATTAATCCTAATAACTAATTATGAACTAACAAATCTATGAAGAATTTTACCTTCTCTAAAAATTATAATGTATGTATACCCAATGCTTACAAGTACATGTATAACATTACATTGGCTAAATTTATTAACCAAAGTTGCTCATGGGATTTATGAAATAGCTACCTTTAAACCACCCTGCATTGCATACCGGTTAGGTTTTATGCAATCTAATTAAAATAAGATCTTCACATTTGATCCCTATTTTCTGTCGGTTTTATTACTAGTCGCCACATGGGAGATCTAAAAGCGCTCTTATAATGGTCATGTCAGGGGTCAACATGAATACATTCAGTGTCTATCGAGTGTGTTCCAAAACACATATGCTCGTTTTATCAGCTGGATTTTGTAGAATATTCGCTGATTCATCAGTTTATAATACATTAATGTTGACCCCTGATGTGACCCCTAAAGGAGTGTTTTAGATCTCCCACGGGGCAACTAGTAAACAACCAATAGAAAATAGGGAGCATGTGTGGAGATCTAATTTTAATTAGATTGGGTTTTAGGAAATAGTTGCTTTTATACATTCCTATATTGCTTCCCCTTAGTGCATGTCCCTGGCTGTCTAAAGTACAAGTATTATTTCTTTGGAATGCTCTTTCTTTATTCATTTGGAATAAATTCAGTATAATAACCTAGAAAAAGTTTTGTCAAGAAAACTTCATTTGCATGTCTGCATGGTAAGGATAGGATATGTCATGGTTTTGCAACATAATAATTTGTGATCTGATTTGAAATTTTGCAGACACCCCCACCAAGCAGACGTCCCAATAGCTACAGATAGAGGCAGCTGTGAAGTAATGTGACATTTGATTAAGTTCAAGATTGTTATCAAATAAAACATTTTGTTGATTTAGATTTTTTGGAATGTTATAAGGGGTCATGGAAATCTCATTCAAACAGATTTGTGTCCAATCTTGGAAATGTGTTTGCAGATTACAATTAAAGGGAATATTGGAAAATTATCCAGTAGAATATATGACCTAAGGGACAATAAATACCCTTTGACCTTGATGGTGAAGCCTTTGTCAAAGGAGTGTCAACAAAAATAATAAGATATTGACTTAGTATTTCATGGTATTGCTGATCAATTTATTTAGAGAGAAATAAATTGTATTTGTTAATTTGAAAAATAATCATGGATTAATTAGAATATCATTTTATGGTAGTAACAATGACCTTGAAATGTTTATATCGATGACCTTTCTCTTATGTGATATGACAGTTGGCTTTGTGAACTAAGTATTGTGACAAAAATTATATTTATGGCATACCAGTTGTCGGTAGTCCATAGAAATCGCCATGGTAACAAAATGTGTGTTAGAAGTTGCCATTCAGTTAGTAAAAATTATGTAATGCTTAGTATAGTTCTAGGTTGTTTTTAATATTATTTTTTGTGTTTCAGTTGCCGATAGTCCCAATTTAATTTCCTTTTTTTTTATAATTTATTTATTATACATTTGTATACATGTTTGTGATTTTTTGTTTATTTATTCAAATTTCATGTTTTTGCATGTGATAAAAAAAATCCTGTGTTGTGACAATAATTTTTTATTTTTTTTTTTCTCTCACTGTTTTGTGATCTCATATAGATATCTTATTTACATACATCAGGTTTTGAATTTTTGTGTTGTGCTCCTTGTAGTTTTAATAATGCTCTTTTTTCTTCTGTCTTTATATTATATTTATTGAAATATTTATAAGTTTGTGAAAAAATATATTCTACGAACATTTGTTGCAATCTTTTTGGATTGTATAAATAAAGGTCATATGTTGCAATAAGGTCATAAGGTCGATGCAAATATTTCTGCCTTACCGTTAATTCAATTTAAACAGATTTTGTAACCAATACATGAATTTTATATTCTAAACAAACAATTACCGCAAAATATTTAAAGGCGAAAAATATACAATATAGAATTTATATACTGTAAATAAAGCTTAAATTAATAAATAAATTATGAAATTATTATATACAACTGAATTTTGTTGCTTTAAATTTTGGTCAATAAGGTTATTTGATTTTTGAAAGTATTGAACAGGATTTAGTCGTAAATCATGATGAAGGGTCCAGGTCAACATTTTTAAACTCACCTTTCTAAATACTATGCGAGCTTTTTGCCATCACTTACCATCCATCATTACCAAGTGGCATTAAACACCATAGCCCATCATTAGCATTTCACATATTAAACCACTGGGCCATTTTTTTTTTATCAAATTTAAATTGGACAGTCATTTTTAAAAAAAATAGAATTTTTTTTAATTGTCAATGCATCTACATTTTATGGTATAAATTTTTGTTGTAATCTATAGATTTCATGATTATATTCTGTTTAAATATTTACAAGGTTTTGTGTAAATTTGTTAACAATTTTGAACAAATTGTACATCAGATCAGTCAGTCAATATTGAACTTGCATGACACCGAGACGAATTATATATTAGAATGGTTTGTTTTTAAAAACATCGAGACAAAATGAATCCAACTTTAAAAATTAGGTGAGTGGGATGCGGCTTCTATGATTTATGACAAAGTAATAAAAATATACAACACAAAATTGAACGGTAGACTTTTAAAGCTTTTTTTTTTGCCATTATCTTATAAATGTTGAAAATTGTGTTTATAATTTTGAGTGTGATTATTATATCATGTCATTTAATCATTTGTCTCATTAAGTTAACATTATACAAACTATCAATGGTGCTGTTGAAAAATTTAATGGTTTAAAACCAGTCATCTTGAACTTTTTCAACATTTTAAAATGCATCATCTTGTTCATTGTTTGTTTCATTTTTTGCATTTTTATTTTCTTTTCTGAAATTAATGAAGAGATGTTTCTTTATTTTATTTCAAACAAGTAAGATATTGAATGTAGACTTTGTAATATTATTTTTCATTGATAGAGACATCTTGTTTTGTAAGATTGTATATCAATGGGTATTTGTAATATTACATTTCATTGGATGTACTCTTTTGTAATATTGCATTTCATTGGATATACTCTTTTGTAATATTGTATTTCATTGGTTATTGATATTTGTCATCCTTCACCCTTTGAATTCTGGTTACAAACCAACAGCATGTGAGGTTATAATCATTCCACAATACAATGGTTTCAAAATTACCATCAATGTTTCTTTTATCTCATTTTTGGTTTTTCTCTGACTTAAAATGGTAATAAAATTTAGTAGAGCAAGAATTATTATTCATAAATAGCTGAATTCATATAATTCAGTGATGTTAAAATCAAATTTTGAGATTGTTTCCATGAAATTATATGACAATTTCAGATATAAACAAAAGTGTCTTTTTTCCCCTCAAAATTGTAAAGTTTGGATAAATGTATTGAAAATTTTTCTTATGTTTAAAGAACTCATGGCAGTTTATTGCAATATATACAATATGTGTTAAATAACATGAAAATCAATATCTTATTTGAAATCTGACACATCTCAAGTACTTAGAGGATGGTCAGTCATGTATTTGAAAGGCAGTAAAATATATTACACTACATATTAGTAAATCTATTGGTCAATGATGCAACAGTTAAATGAACTATAAAGTGTTGTTGTCTTTATATTGAAGTTCATGTGTATGTAGCATAGGAACCAGATCGACCATCGTATTCCTTGTTTCGTACTGAATTAAACAAATATTAAAATTTCATCAACTGGTATTTTAAGGTATGGGAAAAAACTTTGTGAGATAAACGACAACATTCATGGTAAACTTTGAGTGATTGAATTTCCACCATTTTTACACCTAATTCATGTTTTTAAAATATATAAGAAGAACCCTGCTATTGCTTACGGATGTACATATTTTTCTAAGCGTATATTTATAAGTTATTTCCCTTTAGTAATGTTTTTTGGCCAGTAATATCCCGATTGAGCTTGGATATTTAAGCACGTTTGACTGTTTTCATTTGCATTTTCACAATTTAAGATGCATTTCTTATCATGAAGAATAATAATTTTTATCAGGAAGAAGCATATCTAACAATTTTTTTTTGGACTTTTTAAATATTAGGAATGCCAAATGTCCACAAGACAATCTTTGTAAACTGTTCATTTGTGTTATAAATATTTTTTTTTTAGCTCATCTGGATCTGAATGAAAGGTCCATGTGAGTTATTGTCATCATTTTGTATCTATCGTCGTCATCTGCGTCTGTTAACTTCTAACATTTCAATCTATTTCTCACGAACACCAAACTCAATTATAACTAAACTTAATAGTAGAAATGTTCGTTTGGCAGTCTTAAACATTTTACATTATGTTTGTTTCATTCGGATATTCAACATGTCTACTAGGGCCAATTATGCTACTCTGATTGACTTCAATTAAAAAACGTCAGGTGTGATGGAATTGTTCCTTGTTAGGGATGTTCCTTATATGGTTCTCTAAAAAATGTGTTTGTGTCGAACAGATATCCAAGATGGTTGTCACTGCAGGACAAAGTTTTAACATATGATGGGACCCTATGGAGGAAATGAAAATTTTTTTTTTCTCAGAAACCAGAAATTTGATTGATCCTAAACTACATGAATAATCAATCATTGGATAGTCTACAAACTACATGTATATAATTTTTTCTGTTGATCATCTTCGGACAGATTTATGTTCCTTGGATGGTCCTTGACAAAATGTATGATTTTGTGTCGATTAGAAATCCAAAATAGCGGCCGACTCAGTATATAGTTTTAACATAGGATCTTTCATAGAAACTGCAAATTTGATTGAACCTCAAATGTACAAAAGTAATCATTGGATGGTCCCTTGCAAAATTTCATTTTTTGTGCGTCTAGAAATCCAAGATGGCCAATGCCGCAGGGTATAATTTTAATATGGGAAAATGAAAAAATAAATTTCTCAGATACTTGATTAGATTGAATACAAATGGTATATATATACATGTATAGCCATTGGATTGTCATTTTCATTTTTTATGTGGATCACACATCAAAGTTGCCAGAATTCTACAGGACATTGTTCAACTATGGGAATATGAATGAAAAGCTTTTTCTCAAAAACCTCAAACGTGCTTAAACACAAACAGTGTATGCAATGACCAGGAGAGCGATACAAGCTCATGTGAGCCTCAAGTTTTAATTATTTATTTTGTGCAAAAGAAAATTCTTACAAATCTAATTTTTAGGGGACAGATCGGGCAGGTTCTGTTTGGTCTTGTATAGAAAATGTTTTTTGAGCGTAACATCAGGTGTTTATTTGGAAAATAATAGCTATGTCCCAAACGTCATGGAAATGGTTACAAGCACATTGGCTGAAGTACCAATATAATGAATGAATTTGTTTCTTCCCTTGTAATACTATTGTTAGATTTTATATATATTTTGACTGTATATTAGAGGCTTAATTTATTACAGTTTAATCCTGTTTTGTTTTATATATAAAATATTTATAAAATCAAAACATATATATATACGTTGGACAGATATTTTTGTTGAAAATTATTATTTGAAATAGTGTGACACTCATTTTAGAGAGAGGGAGAGATATGGTTAGTATGATATCACTAGTTTTTTTTTTTTTTTTGTAAATGTACTGGTAAAAATTGTCATGTTAAAATTAAGAATTTTGTTTCTTATGGTGGGAATGGTGAAATTTTTCATCTGAATTCTCCTAAATTTAGAAGTTGAAAACCTTTTTATCCATTAAAAAAGTAATGTTAATCCTCGCTCCAGAAATATAAAGTTCAAATTCCGAGAGTTCAAAGTTCAGTAAGGCTCCTACATATCCTGAATTTCCAATATTCATGACAATAAGTCTTTCTTCAGTCTTGGTTTTGTATGAAAATTGCATAATTAAATATTGAAGAGAAATTTAAACAGTGGTAAAAAATGAAATTAATGTCATATACAGTATGTGTACAAGCTAATGGGAAGATAACTTTGTATAAGAGAATTTTATAATTGTACTGAAAAGTTCCTATGTGATATCGTTCCATATTTATTATTTTGACTGCTTGATAAAATATCAAATTTTCAGTTAAATATTTTAATTTAAATTATCTTGCAGTTCTTGTATATCTTTAATTCGTGCTGCAGAATTATATTTAAATTTTTTTTTATTTAAATAATTAATTAAATGTAAAATACTTGCAATAATTTACAAGTAGTATAATTTTTTAGTACAAACAAATCAAAATTTATCATCATATATTTTTTATTGCATAATTAATATAAAAAAATATATGATATTGCGTGTCAATTCAAATATTTTCAAATGCGTGAGGAAATTTTTTTCAAACATGTTTGATCATATCCTAATCCTGAAGATATATCATTGTAATCATTAAAAATCAGCAGCATAATCACATCATCTTGAGAATGTCTGTATGTTGTGTTGGGGAATTGTGATTGGTTGTATGAATGAAGAGCATACACCTTTTTTAAGCCAAAACAAAAGCCCCACCTTCGAGTGTGTAAAAAAGTTTTTGAATAAAAGTTGTGGAATGGAAATGAATTTTTTAAAACCTGTAAACTGATAAAACCAATTTTGCAAGGACTGTTTTCTTAATATGTGCAATAAATTATGAAAATATTGAAGACTGGAGTTTTCTTTATACACAGTCACCACATCGGTGGTGTTATGGAAAGTGTGCTCGCCTCGAGTGTGGTAAAATTGTGGGTTCGAGCCCCGATTGGGTCAAACCAGACTATAAAATTGGTATTTGTTGCTTCTCCGCTATGCATGTATCATTAAGGAGAAAGATCAAAGACTGGTTGGCTCAGAATAGGGATAATGTGTCCAAGTGGGGTGACATGTCTATCCACGGACTGTTGTTTCAGTGAGCTAGCACTATAAATATCCAGCTAAGTGTGTTGGTCTAGTACAAAGCGGATAACATCATCATTTCATCGGAAATTAACTCGCTCTTACCATGATATAGCTGATTTGGCATTAAACAACAATCACTCTCAACTCACTCACAAGTATTGTGATGACTATCTGACTTGTGTCAAATGTTCCCAAATGTTTATAGTAAAGTCAAACCTACCCATGCAATCACCTGTATTAAACAGACACATTTTTCTTCTCCTGTCATAAAATATTTCATATGAATTTAACCTCTTTTAAGAGGTCACCTTTCTCAAAAGTCCACCATAAAATCTTTAAAGGTTAATTAATAATAAAATTGATGGGGTTATAGTGTTTAATGCCACTTTAAACAATATTTCAGTTATATTGTGGCAGTCAGCTTTATTGGTGGAGGAATCCGGAGAAAGCCACTGACCTGCCTCAAATCACTGACAAACTATCACATAATGTTCTATCAAATACATCTCGCCATGAACAGGATTAAAACTCACAATGTTAGTGGTGACTGGCACCGATTGCATATACAATGTAGTTGTAAATGTAACTATCATACGATCGCGACCATGATGGACCCTCTTATGAACATAAGCAAACTACTTAACAAAATAAATGTGAACACAACAATTTGTTTTTATTCTTTTCCTTATTTCACCCATTTAAGGGTATGATATACACAATTCTATTCCAATGTAAGTCTCGTGCTGTATTGGATCCTGATTAATTAATTAACGCCATAATGTTTTACAATAATGGCAATGAAAGTAACATTCCTCGTCAATGGGAAGATATTCACTGAATTGGAACAAGAAATAAACACTCTCCTATAAAGTCCTAATTATTTTATTAGCATTCATCGTATCACATCCAATCTCACATACATGCGCACAAACTCGTTGCAGTGTAGTTATTGGCTCTCCTTATTGTATCTAAATTTCCCTCGTACTTCTTTGGGTAAAACAACACTACCAGAACATGGCACTTGTCCTGGAATTTCACATATACATTGTCTAGAAAAACCCATTCCAAAGTGAGGCTTTTCTGTTTCCTCTAATAGCTTTATGTTTCTAAAATAACACAAAAAATACTACTTGAATGATATATACAATAGTTAGGATTAGGGAATGGTGTTTAATGCCACTTTCAACAATATTTCAGTTATATCATGGCATTCAGTTTTATTGGTTGAGGAAACCAGAGAAAACCACTGACCTGCCACAAGTCACCGACATATACAATAGTTCTCCTCTTTTAAGGCCCCTCTCACCAAAGGCCACCCCTCTTATCATGCCATGTTTCCGTTACATAAGGTTTTTCCTTATAAGAAGGGAACTACTGTATTTATAGATTAAAATCTATGATAATCAGTACATCCTCTGAACTTAAACCTTGAGAATTGAAGCAATACCTTATAGTATAAGAAGCATACAAACTAAAATATCTTAGGAACTGAGAGAAAACAAGATTCAAAATGGTTTTCGAGGCCACTTAAATCAATATTGTGGCCATCTCATAAAGTTAGACAACTCTTATCCTTGTTAATCAATTGAAGAATGCCATCAATATCCATCGGTAGTTTGGCGATAAAATACTTTCATGTACAGTTGATATGCAGCTTAAATGAAAAGCCAGAATCAGAATCGCCAAAGATTTAATTTGAGCATTTCCATTCTGGAAAAAGTATTGTATACTTTTTTTTTTAATGTAATTTTTATTTTTTGATTATGGTGGGTTGTGGTTAGTGGTTATGGTGTTTAACACCACCGTCAACAATATTTCAGTTATACCTTGGTGATCCGTTTTATTGGTGGAGGAAACTGGAGAAAACCACCAACCTGCCACAAGTCACTGACAAATTTTATCACATAATGTTGTATTGAGTACACCTCACGGTCACCATGAGAGGGATTAGAACTCACAACTTTAGTGGTGATAGGCACTGATTGCAAAGGTAGTTATAAATCCAACTACCCCAGGACCACAAACATGACATCCCTCTGGATATGGTAAAACCTTGTCAATATTGTACTGTGAAACTGATTGTGTAAACTTGCTCACATAATGGTGCAGTATAAAACAGTTTGTTCACAGATGCAGTGTTAAGCTGGTGATACAATACATGTTCTCATACATAATGGTGTAAGTGACACTGATTGAGTTACTTTACTCACAATAGCATAGTGTAAAACTGATGTACATGTACTAAACTTGCTCACATAATGGGTGTCAATTGAAACAAATGATTAAAATATAAGTTTGCTCACAGAATAGTGTATTGAACATAACCATGGAGCATGTGTAACAAATCTCTCCTCAAGCACTTATACATAATTTCAATGTTTGTTCAAACAATGGAGTTTAGGGTTATGGTGTTTAATGCCACTTTCAACAATATTT
The DNA here is from genome assembly GCA_963680875.1 of Bathymodiolus brooksi. NCBI lineage: Eukaryota > Metazoa > Mollusca > Bivalvia > Mytilida > Modiolidae > Bathymodiolus > Bathymodiolus brooksi. Next base: position 66,704,288 of record OY804575.1, read on the forward strand.
CAATTATATTGTGGCAGAGTAACCAGAGAAAATCACTGACCTGCCACAAGTCACTGACAAACTTTATCAAATAATGTTGTATCGAGTACACCTCGCCATGAGTTGGATTCAATCTTACAACTTTAATAATGGTGATAGGCATTGATTGCACAGGTAGTTGTAAATCCAACTACCATGCAATCATGACTATGATGGCCCCTTTTGTTCAAACAATGCTTGAAAGACTTTACCATTGGTCAGATAAACAGCATTATATGACTTCAGATAATGTCTTTTCTGATAGGCTGACGTCCCTAGTAATGTTCTGTGATAAAACGTGCGAGGTGAATATAACATTTATTCACCTGGCGTGGTGACTTTTAATGAGGTGGATACCAGGATTTATTAACCCAAGAATAATATATTTACCTCGGCCACTGGCCTCGGTAAATATAATATTCTTGGGTTAATAAATTCTTGTATCCACCTCATTAAAAGTCATCAATTGTATATTATTCACTTATTACAAAACTTACTCAGTTTTACACATTGATTTCTTTATAAAATCATGAAGTTCTTCTTTTGATTTGCTGTCAGCATCAACAATTAATTTCTGTCCATTTTCTGAATAAGTAGAAAAAAAACAAGAACATTAGTAAGAGTTATCAAGGAGGATGATAACTACAGTAAAATCAACTTTTAATCATGATATATTAAGTACCGTAATTATTAAACAAACTTATTTATACACAAGGCCTTGCAACCACTCTGAAGTAAATACTTATAAAATCAGTCCTTGCAACCACCTATATGAAGTAAACACTTGCAAAACCATTCATTGCAGCCATCTATATTTACTGAACACTTGTAAGACCAGTCTTTTGCAACTGCCTGTATTAAGTAAACATTTGTAAAACTGGTCTTTGCAGTGATCTATATTTACTGAACACTTGTAAGACCAGTCTTTTGCAACCACCTCTATGAAGTAAACACTTGCAAAACCAGTCTTTGTAGCCAACTCTATGAAATACACACTTAAGTTGCAAAACCAGTCTGTGTAGCCACCTCTATGAAGTAAACACTTGTAAAACCAGTCTTTGTAGCCACCTCTATGAAATACACACTTAAGTTGCAAAACCAGTCTGTGTAGCCACCTCTATGAAGTAAACACTTGTAAAACCAGTCTGTGTAGCCACCTCTATGAAGTAAACACTTGTAAAACCAGTCTTTGTAGCCACCTCTATGAAGTAAACACTTGTAAAACCAGTCTGTGTAGCCACCTCTATGAAGTAAACACTTGTAAAACCAGTCTGTGTAGCCACCTCTATGAAGTAAACACTTGTAAAACCAGTCTGTGTAGCCACCTCTATGAAGTAAACACTTGTAAAACCAGTCTGTGTAGCCACCTCTATGAAGTAAACACTTGTAAAACCAGTCTTTGTAGCCACCTCTATGAAGTAAACACTTGCAAAACCAGTCAGAGTCTTTGTAGCCACCTCTATACAACTTGTCTAATCTGAACCCTGAATAAAACAATCTTGTATAAAACAAACTTTAAATATAGTCCCAATGTCTGACAACTTTATTAATTTAACTTGTATAAATCTAACACCCTGTCTATTTCGAACATAAAAGCTGGTCACAAGGGGGTTTGGTCTGGACAGGCTTGAGTGTATATGTAACATTTTATTTTATCCTCCATAATATTCTTTCCGGCGGATTATTTTTAATATAAAATATTATCCTTGGACAATATTTCAATATCAAATTTCTTCCAATGTCATTATATATTTTCCAGATAATATCAAAATATATCCGTGGATAACATTGCACATTATAACTTTTCAATCGGAAAAAATATTATAGAGGAAATAATCTGATTTTATAAGTTACTAATTTTCTCAGTTAATTAATTAACATTGCTGCAAATAAATATGTACTTAATACTAGTGAAATACTTCTTTATTACTGCAGTATTTTTTAAATAAATATATAAATCATTTTTTAATAATATTCATAAGACTTTCATTTTTTACCCCGGATGGGTCAGGTGATTTATCAATCGGCGTCAGAAATAATATTACATACCTTAGTATAAAATATTATCCGGATTAGCTCATTTGATGGATCGGGCGATTTACCAATCAGCGTCGGAAATAATATAAGTTATTTACGTTCCTATTAGTAGATATCGAGATTTTAACACCATGAAGTAGCCAAGTACATCCTGAGGCACAGCTGAAGGGTGTACAGGCTACTAAAGGGTGTTAAAATCTCCATATCTACAGATAGGAATGTAAATAACAAATTTATCCCCGCCTATAGTAAAAAATAAGACATTTTGGATCACGGTGGGCCACATAAATGTGACGTTTTCTTTGTTTTTGGAAAGAATAAGTAAAAAATATGACAGTTTCGAGTTATTTTTACACGGTGTAGGGTACTACCTTTGGTAGAACCCTACAGTTGATCAAATTAACAGCTTTCTAATCAATATATAGCCAAAATTAAACTAAATTTGATTTTGGAGCATAACGTCGCAAACTTTGACGTCATATTATCCCCATTTTGAAAATTATAACAACATTTGATTGGTTAGATGGCTTGTTACACCCGCTAATATGGCCTAGCAACACCCAGGAATATGGGTTTTTTATGACAGGGGTTTTAACCAATCAACAGTTGCTATAATGTTCAAGCCGGGGATATTATTACAGATGCGTCTCGTGATTTAATAATCAGCGTTGGACATAATATTACATACTTTAGTATAAAATATTATCCAGATTATCTCATTTGATTTATCATTAATCGTCGGAAATAATATTACAGATGCGTCTCATGATTTAATATTATGAACCTGTTTATTGTACACTAGGATACTTTTTTTTATAGCAATGGAAAGTATTTTATTATAAAATATTTACCGTAACATAAAATTTAATATTAATTTTTTTCCACCGGATAAAATTTCAACCGCAAAAAATTATGTCTTACACCTATTGCACATAAAAATACTCACTGAAAAAGAACTGGAAAAATGGAGATGGTGTCATATTCTTAAATGTAACAACCTGTACTCCTGGATTTTTATACTGTAACTGAGGTAGATGCCACCATACAAAATCACTGAAAAAAAATCGTAAAAGTTATCCAATTAATTACCTTCTACAAAATATCTTACCATGCAAAACTAATTCAATGTTAAAATAATCTGACAATTAATACTTGTATACACATGCACATATTAAACAAACAAGGCAAGATCTGTAAATCAAATTTAGCATAAAATTTATTTTGCAAATTAAAACAAATCATAGCAAAAGAGCAGATTTTTTTTTTCTTTTTTTTCAAGATATATAGTCGACTTTGATATTACGACAGATTGCTCTACTGCCTCCAGTACATATGTACTATTTTATAGATCAAGAGTAGTGTATTGTAGTTCTTATATCGGCAGACCACCTCAGTGGTGTAATGGTAAACATTTTTGCCATGATGGCACAAGTATGGAAGATCTGATTTTGGTTTGATTCAGGATTATGGTGTTTATCGCCGCTTTTAATAATATTTCATTCATATCGTGGCGGTCAGTTTTATTGGTGGAGTAAACCACTGACAAACTTTATCACATAATTTTGTATTGAGTACACCCGCCTGAGCGGGGTTCGAACTCACATTAGTGGAAATAGGCGCTGATTGCATAGGTAGTTGTAAATCCAACAACCATATGAGGCCAAGAAAAAAAATACATGTGTTTCCGCTAACATACTCTAAAATATTAGGGTCAGTAGGTAGGAAAAAGATTTTTAGCTAGGTTCTACAAGGGACACATTCTGACTTTAATAGTGCTTATTCAAAAATGGTCAAAAAAACTTTAGGGTAGGCACAAAAAATTAGGGTCGGTAGGGTTAGCGGAAACACATGTAATTTTTTTTTTGGCTTGCAATCGGGAAGCCAGTGACGCAGGAGAGTTCCATCTGAAAACAAAGTCATGTGACGTCAGGTCTAAAAATGATGAAAAATGACGTTCAACCCTTCGGTTAAAATACGTCGGTTTACAATAAATAAGTACGCTTGAAATCAATTACAATATTCCGAAGATGTCTATGGATAAATAGAAATTTATTGCATCACTTCAGTTTTTATTCATATAGTGTACAAATATCGAATTTTGCTACTTGAAGTTTACTCAATTTCAAAACAAATGTCGAGGTGGTTCTATTTAAGTGAGAAAATTTAATTAAAACAATATGATGGCTTTCTGTAACATCCATTGCCTGAGGAAATCATCTAGGATCATTGTCATACCGACAACTAGTGTCAATGTCTTGTGGGATGCAATTGTGTCACTTAGTTCTACACCCACCTTGATTGATCGACCATTTGCCAAACATTGAAATTCATTGTCGTTGGGAACACATCGGTGGTGTTTCCTAACATCAACAATAAACGACACCTAAGCGTACATCTGAAAGAGGATATTTCATTTGGGAAAGAGGTGTCTATTTTTATGTCTTTTTTTTAATTTTCTTGTATTAATACCATATTTTTCAGTTTATTTTTATTGCAATATTGTTTTAGACATTGTGCATTTTGTAATTTAGACTGGGGAATTACTATTTATCATCACTTAACTTTAAATAAAAAAAAATCATCTATGATACTAGATTTGCACAAGGGATGTACAATAATTAATAATTTCAATTTAATTTAATTTCAATACAACAGGTACAAGATAAATAGAAAGAAACAAATGTGTGGAAAAAATAAAAACATGTAAACAAAAATTAAGTGAATTGAAAAAATATGAAAATATTATTAAAAAAAAACCATGCCAGTACAAACTAGCTTCTATAACATATAGGGGTGGTTAAGTTGTAATAATTCTTTCCCCTTGACATTCACAAAATGACCAGCATTTACAAATATGGGTACTTAGGTTGCAATAATTATCTCCCCATGACTTCACAAGATGAAATGACCAGCATTTACAAATATGACTGAGTACATAGGTTGCAATAATTCTTTCTCCAGGACATTTACAAAATGACCAGCATTTACAAATATGGGTACTTAGTTTGCAATAATTCTTTCTCCAGGACATTCACAAAATGACCAGCATTCACAAATATGGGTACTTAGTTTGCAATAATTCTTTCTCCAGGACATTCACAAAATTACCAGCATTTACAAATTATGGGTACTTATAGGTTGCAATATTTTTTTCTCCATGACATTCACAAACAGAATGACTAGCATTCACATAAAAGACACACACAAACTGACTAGCATTCACATAAAAGACACATATTGAATGACTACCATTCACATAATTTTAAGACACATACAGAACGACTTGCATTCACATGAAATGACAAACCAGATTTCCAAATTTCACTAAGTAAATAAAATGACTAGAATGAATATGTTGTCTGTTGGCAAAATAAGCAAGTATTGGTAAATTTTGTTTAAAATTGAAGTTAAAAAAAATATTTTATTTGATCCAATGACTGAAAAAAATTTAATAAAAGGGCAAATTTTGAAAAATTATTTTCTGTAAAATAAAATATATAAAATTCAGCATTACAATTCATAGATAATAAAAGAAAATTATATTTCTCATAAACAACAGGCAACAGAAGTACCTTTTCATCTAAAAAAAAAAAGCATGAATAGCAAATTCAACAACATGTTGGAGTGTATACAGGTCTAAATGTCTGTAGAAACTTGTTCAACAACTTGGTTCTGGTTCAAAATATCTAAAAGAAATTGAAAAGTTTGAGATCTTGTTTCAGCTCCACTTTCTGACCTAGAAAATGTGTTACAACTGTTATAACAATATGTACCACAATATAATTTATCTTCTGAGCCAAATTCTTTACAGAAATTTAATTCATTCTTGAAATATTTAAGAACAACTTTAACAAGTCCTGGTTTTCAATTGAAATTGAAATAAACCTTTTGACTTTAAGCTTCAGATGAAGCTTCACAAATTACACAATCAAAAAGTTCTTTTCTGAATGACTAAATATATTATAATGTTTATGACACAAGGTGTCTTGAAAACTCTGATCCTTGTCTAAAAATTTGTCATTTATCCAAACATCAAATACTGTTTGATAATATAATGTTTCAATATTAGTAATGTCATCTCCACTCTTTTTACTTAAATTAAAATGGTTTAAAAAAACATTTTTTTTCATCTTCAACACTCTTACTTCCATTAGAAAATGCCTTTTTATTAACTGCATGGCTCATTATTTTCAAGAAGACTATTTTCAGTAGACATAGAATACAAAGTTTGAACTTAATTTCACATTTCTTACAAATACAATACAATTCAGAAAATGTTAAATTTCTTTTTACAAACAAACAAAATTCAGGAGCATCTGAAACTTTTTGAATTAAATGAATGTATCAGTTAGAGGATTTCTATTTCTATATCCTGCCCACAATTATACCCAAGGGCCTGCATTTGTTAATGCTGGTCTATTTTTTTACTTCATGGATTTTTTAGAAGAAAAAATAACATATATATTTATATACAACTTTAAATCACATTTCCTACATACACAGGCATTTTCAGATATATTAAAATTATCGGACACAAGTTTGTAAAATTCAGGAGCATCTGACACTCTTTGTTGTAAACAAAAAAAAAACAGAAGCAGCTGAGACTGGAATATTTTCACATGATGTCAGTTTAAATATGGTTCGAGATCTATTGTGGGGGGGGGGGGGGGGATATGTTAAATACACTAAAAATATCTCAAATTATATCACAGGAATAACTATTAATCAAATTAATTATGTTATGATACTCTAAATGCAAATAAAACAAAGGCTACTCTTTCATCTAATGTCTAATTTTAATCAGTTCAAGAATATTTTGAAGTCATGGAATGGGAATGATTGCAAATGCTCAGTTTGTGCCGACTTTTAAAGTATGCTTTACCATCAATAGGTCATGTCCATCTTTTATACTTTTATATGTTATACATGTACTTCGTTTTATTATTGAATATTGTGTAGCTTGTTACATCAGCTTTTACTTATGCTTAGCTTTCATGTAAGCTTATTATTTTTAATTCTGTTCAGCTATATCTGATTTTAAATTGCTTTTAATTTCATGTTTTAGTTATTTCAGAATTCTTACCAACTTAACATGTCTGTGCTTTTCTTGTAGTGCTCACTTTGTTTGTCTTTGTTTTTAATATATTTTTGCATGCCTTGATTATTGTTATTTATGTTGTATGTCGGTCAAAAGCTCATTAGAGCTTATGTTTGTATGCTTGTTGTTTTTAACCATGCCGACTTTAAATAAAACTTATTTATTTATTCATTTATTTATTTATTCAGCGTCTTCTTTATCAAAAATGGTGGCCGACAGCGTCCTAAGTTACAAACCTCGTTTTGAAAATTAAAGGAAGAATGATGGCTATTTTTATATTTCGTTAGACTTTTGAATGATGGGTAAACCTATTTTTGACCATAGTTTTTATTGACAACCAATGGGATTCGTTTGTGTCAGTTATTTTAAGGCTCGAGAATTTCCCGCCATATATTCTTAGCTACAACAACAAAAACAAATACCTGGGAAATACCTTGTTTTATATACGATACTATGTCTAATAAACACTTTCTTGGTTTTTTTTCTGCAACTTATATATTTAACCATGATAATTCATGTTTTTTTGGGAATGTATTTATTTATCTGTCATATAAGGTTTATTCTGTAATCGTCATGGTAAACAAACGTCGATACGTATTACGATTATGGGCGACACCTGGTGGGTTATTATTATCTGCCCTTCCGCAAATGTTTTTAGCCTTATGGGAGGAGATACGGAAGCTGACGTTGGCTTCCCGACTGTTGATCAACACGACGCCACCATCTGATGTTGGAAAATTAAAAATAAAGAAAATTCCAGGTCAGTTTATCAATTTCTATTGAAATATTTTTTTTTTCTAAAATCCATATGTGCTGCTACATTTGTGTACCCCTTTAATAAAATCGTGAACTTTAGTCTTTACATCGTTTTTGCTCTGCTCACTATAATTTAATTTTATCATTATCAGGTCTTCTACTTTTAGCTTGTAATAACTTATCATGATGAACCTTTATTACAAACTCGACTAGATGAATTGCTTAAAGTACTACGTAAAAATGGGACTTCAAAGTAATTACAATGTTCCTTTGCTCGCTGGTTGTCGAGTGTTGTAGTTGACAGTTACAACATGAATATTTTCCTTCAGCTTCAATTGTCCGTGTTCAAGATACTGTTTCGTTCGCCTTATTGGAAATCTCCCTTTCATAAAAGGCATTTTGGCGATTTAAATTGAACTGAACACAACAATCGCTGTTCTTATTTAAAGAAATCGAGAAAAATATTCACATGCTTTGCCCTTGATAAACAGGAAGTAGACTGATGTACGGCAATTACCAAAAACCATGTTGATGCGACTTCAAGATCGTTCTTTTAGACAAATTAAAAATAAATAAAAATATCTAATTCACAATCAAAATATATAAATATTGGTAGGCCTAACTATTTCATAAATATGAATTATATGATCTAAATTATTCCATTGTATTGGCATTTATTACGACATACAGACGACAAAACTAAAAAAGATGGTTTCAACAACTACTGGTGCACGTGTGTTAGTAGCAGGTTCTGTTTTAGCTCTCGGTGTTGTCTTGACATTACATTTTCTTTTCAAAAAGAAAAAAGGTATTGGATGGTTAAGTCAGTGGAATGAATTTATTGCGTCAGTTTTAAACACCTTTTGTCAAATTGATGCCAATGATGATGGTCTTGTTGACTTGAAAAAGTTGAATTGTCCTTGAACAATTGTAGTTGTAAAATTTTATTAAACCTAAGTTACCTTTTCATTTTTTTTTGCAAATTATATATATTTTTTAATCTAGAATGTTTTGAAAGAAGAAATATTCCTATTTCATAATATGATAATAGCAAATGGGTGTTGCCTAACAATAATTTTGTTAAACAATAATATATGAGACAGGTACTACCTGTAGTACCAGCGAAGCACAATCGACATTATTTAATATTTAAATCATGTAAATCCTTGGAATGATTGAAATAGAAATTTTACTTACTTTTGTGTACTTTTTGGAGTATACTGCAGTACAATGTAAGGATGCTCTTTCCATCTATTGAAACAGCCACGGCCATGAATGCTCACGAATCTGAAAATTATCTGCCAATTCTCTTTTCTGGACATCGGGTATCTCGGTCAAATAATGATCTCCCTAGTCGTTAAGGAGGTGAAACATTCGTCATTTTGATTAGGCGAGGTCGATTGTAGTCACCGATAACATTATTATTTTCTGTCAGTGAAAAGAACGATTTTTCACGTTTTTCATTTTATTAGAAAACCCCCTAAAATTATTATTTTGTGAATTTTTTTATATCAGAAAAGATTTTAAAACTAGCAATTTACATATTTGGTAATTAAAAGCAATAAAAATATGATTTGGTAGCACTACTGAGCATTTGAAGTGAAATGATTCCGAGAAAATCGGACGCCAAGTTGATTTATGTTTCATAGTGTGTGCGTCCCTCAATAATCTTGGTGAGGGCATTGACTAGTTCTGATAATAAAACCCTAAATGCTCGCTTACTCGCAAGGGTTATAACGGGATGCCATTACACGTAATGGAGCAGCCGCCGACATTTATTGCACTCGCTTACAGAGCTTCTGACGCCTGCATTTATCAATAATAAGACATAACCTTTCCTTTTGTCCATTATTATAACAAGTTTTTATCACCTACCAGTATTTTAGAATGTAATTCCCACAAAATAAAAATCTTCTCTCTGAACTTTTTGAATTTCGTCATTTCCGGCCTCACTATTTGGATGTTGATACCATATTTGGCGATTTAGGCGTGAATGTTTACATCAGCGTGTAGTAAGAAATACCATATTTAGAAAAGCTCCACCTTCCGTAGTTTCCAGTTATGGAAAACGATCGATAAATTTGAACAAGGTTGTTGCTACCTTTGAAAAGCATATATTTCTCAGCCAAACCGATTTAACAAGGACTGGGATCATCAGTAATAGTTATAATGAAATGTTTGAAGTGTAAATAGTGAGTTTTTATGTTTCAAATGCAACTTTTTTTTTGCTCCATTGTGACTAATGGGACCGCGTTGTAGCTCTGCCGAGACACAAGTTTGTCACAGGAGCTACATTATTGCAGCTAGGCATTGACTATTCAGAAACAACAATTTGTACGACACTTTTCAAATTGTTTGCATTATTTAATTTCTTCTGTAACGCCACTTTCAATAATATTTCAGTTATATCCTGGTAGTCGGTATTTTTTTGGTGGAGGATACAGGAGTACCCAGAGATAACCACAGACCTGCCACAAGTCACTGACAAACTTTGATCATATAATGTTGTATAGATTGGACCTGGACTCACGTTAGTGATGATAAGCACTGATGGCATAGATAGTGGTAAATCCTACTACCATACGATCTCGACAGCCCCTTCAACGGCAATGGTACAAAAACACAGATGACAACAATCTGTTGGTACAACTAGTAGGTTTAATTAATGAAATCCGGACATTTATATTTCATTCCATTTTATACTACCATTTTATGTGCAAAATTTGATTGCAATACATATCTTCAAATTTTGAGAAAATTTTACTTCACAATATTCATCCTTGATTTTAAGTACAAAATAAAGATAAAGTTTTTCTTCACTGAAGGTTTATTTCTCAGCACATCATATCAATAATATAAAAAAAACACAACACAATACTCTTAAATCACTGGATAAGTGAAATAATAATAAAAACAACTTTTAACTACACTCTGAAGGATGGCGTAACATCAGCTTTGAGGATGATGTGTGTAGATTGCTCTGGGTTGTAGCTTTCTCTGGTGAATATACCTGTACCTAAAATAAATGAGAAATTGTTATAGGCAATAGTATTAATTTGGGTAAATGGACAGAAAGTTACAGGACAAAAAGTCACAATTAATATTTTGGGTTAAATAATGTTTTAACAATAAAATGTCACAATACACATTTAACATGTACATGTTTGAACATTTTTTGTATGTGGGAGTATATATAGGGTTGACACCAGTATGTAACTTGCTGTTAACATAGATTGTATAAATATGGATATGCACAAGTTAAATTAAGGAAAATGGGATGAAATAATAAAGAAATTTTATTGAAAATAAATATGTAAACAGAAAGTTGATTAATTCATAAATAAAAAAGATTTTTAATACAATTTATTAAGAAATACCAATCACAATATCATTATTTAGGTAAATACTTATAAGACAGATTTAAAAAAAAACCCAGACTATTTTTGTCTTTTTAATTGATAACTGACCCAAGTTAGGCTAAATAAATAAATGTGACTTAATGTGTTAATTAATTTTCAATAAAAAACATATACATGACTTTTATCAATTTTAATTTCTTATCTAATTCTTATCTTATTATATAACAATATGGTCAGATTGTTATTTTCATTGAATGGCATCTCAAAATAGATGGCTTCGCAGTACATGTAGGTGCCCTTCCTGACCTATATAATCAATAATTGGTTACATCCTGTATATTACACCTGAGAGATTTACTACATGACAAACAATTTTAATCGGCCATCATTGATCATCATAAAATACATTTTTTTTAATCTTTATTTTAAATGAAATTAAAAACTCATTATAAGAGTGAAGTCAATTCAAGCTTTTAGCTATTTACTTTACAACTTTGAAATAAAAATTAATATGTTTTAATATTTAAAAAAAATAGTAATTATTCATTTAAGTTTTATTTCATCAATGATCTGATTTAATATTTAATAATGATGATAAAATAAACCTTGTTTTTCTACACGATTCCATGTTTATATCCATGCCATGATGGTCTCAGATAGTTGACTATTGTTCATAATAATTTATGGAAGGAGTTTGTTTCCAACAAAAAAAATATTCTAGGTTTCATGATATGTAATAATTTCTATCTTTTCATTAATATCTATATTTGAGACATTAATCCAAATCCTTCCTAGTATATAAATCCTTGGATATAGTGACATTTGTAGGTACATTTCACAGAATTAGTACCAGATTGCCGAATCCCAGATTGCCGAATACCACATTGCCGAGTCCATTTTGTCGACTTTTGTTAAAAATGACAAAGTTTCATAATATTATTTTTTATTTAAAAAAAGATATTGATGATGTGTACATATTTGATTGAAAGCAGTAATTTTTCGTGCAATTTTAATTAGAAAAACCATAATCAAATGCACTGATGAATAGGAGATGTCGATCTTCATTACTCAAATAATTGAAGAACAATGGAAATAAACTACAAATAAGTAAATGTTTATTTAGAGTTTTACTAAGTCTCGCTCAAATGCAAAATTTGGGACCTATTTACAAAACAAAAAATGTGTATTCTGTCATGTTTATGCTAGTTATTATTCACAGAGCATATGTTTTGAAATTATTTCTTGGCATCCTTCATCTTGACAGAAATCATGGTTGTCTGCAGGACTAATCCACCGTATATCCTTTTGACTTTGAGATCGAATGCTATAATCTAAACTCCCTTGTATGTCGGACCATTTCAAAAGAAATATTTATTTAATTATTTACAATATTCCTTCATAAATTAGAAGCATTATTCTACTTGCAATAACAATATTTTTCATATGTCGGTAATTTGGGAATCGGCCAATTGGATTCGGCAATTTGGGATGCTACCATTTCACATTCTGAGTGATATATACATTACTTATTTATTAATAATCATTTATGATAAAGATATCGAGTTATAAATTATTTATGAAAAAAAGGGTAATGTACAAGGACTTTCTATCAGGTATGAATACACATCCCCATACTGAAGATCAGGCCACTTGCACATATTATTTTCCCAAACACCAGCTAGTAACTTGTAAGGGCACTCTTTACAGTTAATTACACTTAATTTTGATTTATATGTAGATAACGATTCACCATTTAATATCTCAGTCGGTTAAACCAAAGACTATGAAATTAGTATTTGCTGCTTTTCCACTTAAACTTGTAGCATTTAAGATGTAAGAACAAAGACTGTTTGGCTCGAAATAATGATAATGAGTCAGAGTAGAGCGACATGTATACCCACAGATTGATCATTCAGTGTGCTAACACTAAAAAAAATACAACTAAGCGTGTTGGTCTAGTATAAAGCGGACATTTCGTCTCATCAAAACGTGACTTGTTATCGCCATCATGTAGCTGAAAAGTTGCTAATTTGGCTTTAAGCAACAATCAGTCATTCGCAAGCTACATTGTAGTCTCTATGTATACACTTATTGACTGGGTATGAGGGTAATACCAAGGTTAGTGTTCCATGAGACACCAACGATTGGCCGAGGCAAAACATCAGTTACATGTATATTGATTATTGGTAAGAAGAACTTATGTTTTTTAGGTAAATCAGAAGAAAACAAGGATGATGAAACCCGGCCAAAATCAAGTGTAAATGAACATGATCCTGACAAAAATTCTGAGGAGAATGACAAACCTTGCAATACCTTAAAGGACAATGTTGATCGGGTATCGGGCCAACTTATCCATGGTAAAAGAAAGCATCCAAATGATGATTTTGTCAACGCTGATATTCAAAGCCCCAAAAAACCACATGAAACCCCTGTTGATAATGGAAAGAAGGAATTTGATACAGAGCAGAAACCAGAGCCTTTGGATTTCTTTAGAAAAGAACTTCAAGAATTTCTAAAAGATAATGAGAAGGAAAATTCTCCAAATATCAATCAAAATGCAAATTCTGCTGAAGAAAATGATAAGAAAGAAGGAGACAAAGTCACGAAACAAGAAGTAACACTAACCAATTCACAGTTACCAACAGAAAAAGGAAGAAAGGAAAATCAGAATGAAAATATTTCAGAGGAATTAATCACTGCTAAAGTCTCTCAAAATGTGTCAACAACACTTTCAAAATCTTGTGCATCAAAACAAGGAACTGAAAATCAGAATGGTCATTCAAAAGATGATGTGACTGAACAAGTATCAGACAATAGCGATTCAGTAGCCAAGAGAAAATCTGAAAACAACAGACAAACAGATGATGATCAAAGTTACACAAGATTTAGTGAGGATGATATTAAAGACGCTCTGTTAGTATCTCAAACATGTCCTGGCATACTCTCCGGTCCTAATGCTCAAGTTTTAGTTTCATTGTTGACACATCCAGATTCTAAGTTACAGGATGCTGCCCTCAATGGTATAAATCGATGTTCTACTTTTACCAGAAATCAGGTAGGTGCTACATTTTTTTGACACTTTAGGCAAGAAAAAACAACTTGTGTTTCTACTAACACTTTTGAGAAAAAAAATAGGGTATGTAGGCATAATATTTTATTTTTACCTAGAGGTTATGCTGAACAAAGACCTGCCTTTAACAATGCTTGTCCAGAAATGGCAATTAAACTTTAAGGTAGATAGGGTTAGCGGAAACACAGATTTTTTGGCCTGATAAAGTTATTGTTTTACTGTTATTTAGCATCAAGTGAGTAGTAGGGTTAGGATTGTGGTGTTAAACACCACTTTCAACAATATTTCAGTTATATCGAGACTAAGCTAACATTGAAATATATGTTTCTGTGAGCAATGCTTACTTCATAAGGTTGTCTCCCTTAGACTTCATATACACATGTTGTAACAGAAACATTAATATCAAGGCATTTATTGTATGTCTCGTTTGTGTACTTAATGTGTCAGTGTGTATTTTTTTCTTATTGTATTGTGTATCACATTTTGAAGCTTTCGAAAAATAAAATTGATTTGATTTAGTTAATAATGTATATGCACACACAGCAAACAATATACATGTATTCAAAACTAAAACATACTCCAAAAACAAATTGGGGTTTGTCAATTTAACAAAAATTGAAATTTATTAATATAATGAAAATGGGGTTTGTGCTAGTTTAAATACAAGTGGGATAAACCTTAATTTATTCAAAGTAAATATTGAAGTCTGGCCAGCCAGTGCTTTTGCTCCAGGAGAATTTCAGACCACAAAACAAAATGTAATAATTTAATCGAGCTGAACACATGAGTTAAAGAAACACCCATCTCAATGAAAAACTGGTTGACAGGAATTTTTTTTTAAAGCACCCTGGTTCCAATGACAAAAGTTATAGAGCCATCTCACTAATGGCACCCCTCTTATCAGGCCATTTTTTCATTGCAGAAGGAAAGTCCTTATAAGAGGGAGATCACTTTATAAAATATACAAAAAAATGTATTATGTTGCGAATTGCATGAAATGAAACAAATATAAAAACTGATGAAAATTTCTAAATATAATGACAAAGCAATTACAAAGATTTCGTGAAAAAAATACCCCAAATTAAGGGATCCACGAACATTTAAAATAAATACTACCCGGTACATGTATATTTGTCCATATGTAACTATAACTGTTTTTGATCCTAAAGGGGTAAATTAAAATTTTTTACTTTTTTATTTCACTTGACCCAAAGGGTCATGTGAGGTATTGTCCTAAATTTACCACTGTGTTACTGGCATCTGATAACGTTCACATTATAATCTTCTTTGTAACCACTAGCCCAAATTAGAACCAACCTTGGTAGGATTTGGTCCTCGACAACATGTACAAAATTTATGTTGCTTTTGTTCTCGATCGGACAAAGACTAAGAGTGTTCCAATATATATGATATTAATATTTTATTGTTCTTTTGTTTTTAATAAGTTTTTTTTTCTGATGAATTCCTTAGGAAAATCCCTTTCAGATAGATGCATAGCGTTATATAACTACGTGTATTACTGTTTTTGACATGTAATAGACCAACATTTTCAAAGTTTTTGATTTTCATCCAATTTTTGTGTGTTTTTTGTAAAAATTCATCTTAGCTTTTTATTTCAAAATTTGGTGTAAAGGAGCATTCAATTCTAAAATTTCTCCATTTAGAAGATAAATTCAACCAAAAGGGCCTAAAAGGGACAATTTCCGAAATTTTAAAGTTTTTAGTTTTCATCCAATTTTAATGAATTTGTTTAAATGCTCATCTTTTTGGGTTACCTTTTAAATTGTACAGAAAATGAGCTATTTTTATAAAACAGGGGCTAAAGTTAATGGGGCCCAAGTTCCAAAATTTGGAATAAATGGAAGATATACAATTAATATTTTTCATCTAATTTTGACATGTTTGATGCATAATTTCTTTTGAATCGATTGGTTAAAGTATTTTTAGCAGTATTCCTGTGGATTTCTTCTATCTTGTGGTTTTTGGGGTTAAAATTGATTGCTGTAGTGTAAAACTGGTGCAGGAGGAAGCCCTTGTCAACTTGCCCTTATTTTTAATTAAGAAAGATGAAAGAATAAAGTAAATTTTCATCCTACAATGTACCTTCATACTAAATAAACAATTAATTGATTTAGGTCTAAATACCAGTCAGAGTCATACCATGATAAATCACCGTGATAGACCTATCACTCATCTTACTATTCTTAGTGATACTGATATCTTTTGTTCTGTTTAATATATCTTCAAAATTTCTTTGTATTTGGAGTGTTACATGTTATCACCCAAAATGTACAAGAAAGTAAGTAAATAGAGTAAACAGACCAAAAGATATATCAGTATCACTGAGTATCACTAAGAAGAGTGATCATACGTCTATCACAGTTATTTATCACGCTATGTTTCTGACTGAACTGTATTATATGTATAGAAAACTAAAATGTTGGTATATATTGATTTAATGAACTCAACAAAAAAGTGATTACCTTCTTTTAACATTTCTTTCAACTTAATTTTTTTTTGCTGATTTTAACATTTTGCAATATTACTTGGTTGATTTACTTTCTTTGGTCAAAAAACAGATGTTGCATTACGTTATACAGCTTATTGATTTTGTCATAAAACTTCAAGGATAATTTTTACAAAAAGTGAACATTTTAATGAAATAGACAGTGGAATTACCTATACATGTTTTCAATCTGAAATGTAATGCACTTATTGTGAAATGTAAGTGAAATTGATGATTTTTTTACACTTTTATTTCCTACATTTTAATTAAATAGACAGTGGAGTTACACGTACATTTTTTTGTATTTATGCCTTTGTTTTCAATCTGAAATGTAATGCACTTATCGTGAAATGTAAGTGAAATTGAGGATTTTTTTACAACATTTTTATATCCAGTATAAATCAAAGTAGAGTAAGATGAGACCATAAAATGAAATATTTTCTAAAAAGCCACATTTTAAAAAAAACTTGTAAGGAGATTACAAACTCATAAATAATCTCAACAAGCTAGTATAATACTTATCAATATTGGATTGTTAAGACTCAAACGAAAATCACTATTGCATACCTCTGAAGGTAAGAATGACTTGATAACATTTATTATACAAGATTTATACATTTTTTTAAGCTTAGGCTGATTTTTGTTAACATGATTGAAAAATTGACTGTCATGCAATGAATGCATTGTTTGTCATCAGTATCTCAATGCAATTTGTTTAGAATTCAGATATGAAAAAAAAATTCTGAAGTTTTACTCTTTTGATGTTATCTAAGAAGGCCAAACATACTACATGTTTCTGCTAACCCTACCAACCCTAATTTTTAAGGCCTATCCAAAGTTTTTATTGCCATTTTGGACAAGCATAGTTAAAGTCAGATTCTTGTCCTGTGTAACCTAGGTAAAAAAAAATTAAAAATGTTTTGCAAACTTACTAAGTTGGCAACCCTATTTTTTCCAAGAATGTTAGAGGAATGACAGGATTTTTTTGACCTAAGGCCATCCCAGTTCAATCACAGTTTAAACTATTGGTTCAGGCAAAATTACTGGTAGTTTTAGAAAGATTTAATATTTTCGTATGTTGTTTTTCACCTGGTTTTCCAACGAAAAAAACCAAAATTAGATTGGTGATGTCAAGTGGGTACTTAGGCACCCAAATGTTAAAGTTATGGTGAAAGCTAGATATCAGAAACCAGTGGATATACCTGTACCTCAATAAAACATTGAGAACACTTTATCTACTATAAAATATTAATATTCCCAAATTTGTGAAATTCTATTATTTCAAATATGGGAAGCAGAACTAAATAAATGGCTGCCATTAAAAGTTTTGTCACAGAACGCTGTTGAACACACTTAGTTAGATTTTTATAATGCTAGTAGCTCACTGACACAACCGTCCGTGGGTAGACATGTTGCTCCATTGGGGCATATTATTCTGATTCTGAAAGTCTTTGCTCTTATTCATTATTGCTGCATACTTAGTGGAGAAGCAACAAATACCAATTTCAATAGTCTTTGGTTTGACCCGAACGAGGCTTGAACCCACGGTCTACTGCACTCTTAAGCGATCACGTTAACCATTTAACCACCAATGCGGTTGATAAAAATTGAAACACAGATGAACACTAGTATACCATTATATAACCACATATGTTTTGCAGTTGTATTATATGGGGCTGTCAGGGTAGTTGGATTTATAACTACCTGTGCAATCAGTGTCTATCATTACTAAAGTTGTGAGTTGGATTCCTGTTCATGGTTAGGTTTACTCAATACAACATTATGTGATAAAGTTTGTCTGTGACTTGTCAGCAGGTCGGTGGTTTTCTGAAAGTACTCTGATTTCCTCCACCGATAAAAACTGTCCGCCACGATATAAATGATATATTGTTGAAAGTGGCATTAAGCAAAATCTAACCCTATAAAGGTTGAAAATTCCATCATATATAAAAATATTCTTGAAGAAGATATATAACTAAAGCACATTAATTTTATTCTTAGATTACTGTGAAAGTACTTTTATTCATTGGTACCACTTTTCATGGTTCTTATAAAAATCCATGGGTTCTTGAATTCGTCTTTTCGTGGTTCTTACAAAATCCATGGGTTCTTGAATTCGTCTTTTCGTGGTTCTTACAAAATCCATGGGTTCTTGAATTCGTGGTTTCAAACACTACAAGTAAAAATCAATGGGTAAATTGTATTTCGTTGGATTTTTATTTTTGTGGTTTAAGTGAACCACGAAATTCACGAAAATTAGAACCCAACGATTATTTATGATTTCACAGTGTATATATCTCAACTGATCTATTTTATTCAAAGTTTTTGTTAAGATTAAAGATTAAGATGACCAGATAGATAGAATCAATAACTACTGTTAAATACATATATATATATAAAATACTTATAAATAGTTTATGTACATTACTACATTATATTATCAAGTCAAGTATACTAGGTAGACATAATTGATATCTTTTCATAAGACACAGGTAAGACAACATTTATTGTATTGAAATGTAACAGTAAGTTTTTTTTTATTGAAAATATACTGGGGTATGTTTTTAATTATTAGTTATGATTGGAAAGGAAGCTAATAATTTAGATTATATTTTCATCCCCTGTCACCACCCCCCTTTCCTATCGTACCCGCCCCCACAATTTAACAAAAGATGAAATCTGGAAAAAAAACTGTTGTAGATAACTGTAAATTTGCATGCAATTATTAGTTGCTGCAGCTCCTGAAAGAAACATTTTTTTTTTAAATTTCATCTGTTTAGTTTATTAAAGAAAGGGGAAGGGTTACTTGATAAAATAATGCTTCCCTTGGTTACCACTGGTAGCTGAGATGTCAAATATGATATATTATGTCTCCCCCCACTTTTGTGGGGAGACATATTGTTTTTGTCCTGTCCGTCTGTCTGTCTGTCCATCTGTCCTGTCCTTCACACAGTTTGTCAGTGCAACTCCTCTGAAACTACTGAACAGAATTTCATGAAACTTGGTAGATAGTAAGGACACCATATGTAGTTGTGCATATTACCAGGAAATTTTGATTGCCTGAATTTTGTGGGAGTTATGCCCCTTTGAACTTAAAAATTTCTCCAAATATACTTCTGAAGCAGCTTGTTAGTGCAACTCCTCTGAAACTACTGAACAGAATTTCATGAAACTTGGTAAATAGTAAGGACACCATATGTAGTTGTGCATATTACCAGGAAATTTTGATCGCCTGAATTTTGTGGGAGTTATGCCCCATTGAACTTAGATATTTCCCGAAATTTACTACTGAAGCAGCTTGTCAGCGCAACTCCTCTGAAACTACTGAACAGAATTTCATGAAACATGGTAGGTAGTAAGGACACCATATGTAGTTGTGCATATTACCAGGAAATTTTGATCCCCTAAATTTTGTGGGAGTTATGCCCCTTTGAACTTAAAATTTTCTGAAATATACTTCTGAAGCAGCTTGTCAGCACAACTCCTCTGAAACTACTGAACAGAATTTCATGAAACTTGGTAGGTAGTAAGGACACCATATGTAGTTGTGGGAGTTATTTGCAAACACTAGTGTAATATCCCTTACTGAAACTTGTATATATATACTGGTACATGTATATGTACAAGAGTCTATCATAATGTCACTATTTCCCTGAAAAAGTTTTCATCACCAATCTATTGATTTTAGTAGAAGAACAAAGCTCCTTTAAAATCATTGGAACATAGGCTGAGCAATTTCTGGAATGGCGAACTTTGCCATGACAATATGGAATAGTACCTGTAACCCTTGCTTTAGCACTTTTGATCAAATTTTTGTTGTGTTTCATGGATTAAAAACAGGTTTTTTTTGTTATTCATTGAAGCTTAATTTTATTTGTTACCCAAATAGATTTTTTACCTATGACTACAGTTTGTGGGACGGGGGAGACATACATTTTTGCGGACAAAAACAAAAACTTTAATTGGTATATGCAATTTCTTTTGAAGCACTTGGTATTCTGTGAGTGTTCCAACTTTTCTTTTGCAAATTTTTATACAGTGAAACCTACCTAAAACCAAACCCTGAATAAACCGAACATTTAAAATAGAGATATAAATGAAAGAAATCTTTGTTGATTTAATCTGTGTAAACATGTCATTTCTGACCACAAAAGTTGGTCCCAAGGAGGTTCTCTTTAGGCAGGTTTCACTGTACATTTGTAATACTAACAATTAAGTGTATCCAAAGTAGGTCATCTTGTTTCTCTCTAGTCTAAATGTAGGTTAAATGTTCTGACTTTTAAGTGTGTGCAAAGTAGATCATCTTGTTTCTCTCTAGTCGAAATGTAGGTTAAATTACAACTGACTTAAGTGAATGCAAAGTAGGTCAGCTTGTTTCTCTCTAAATGTAGATTAAATTACTACTGACTTTTAAAAAGTGTATCCAAATTAGATCATCTTGCTTCTCTCTAGTCTAAATGTAGGTTAAATTACAACTGACTAAGTGTATGCAAAGTATGTCAGCTTGTTTCTCTCTAAATGTAGGTTAAATTACAACTGACTAAGTGTATCCAAAGTAGGTCAGCTTGTTTCTCTCTAGTCTAAATGTACAATGTAGGTTAAATTACAACTGACTTTAAGTGTATACAAAGTACAAAAAATGTAGGTCATCTTGTTTCTCTCTAGTCTAATTGTACAATGTAGGTTAAATTACAACTGGCTTTAAGTGTATGCAAAGTAAGTCATCTTGTTTCTCTCTAAATGTAGGTTAAATTACAACTGGCTTTAAGTGTATCCAAAGTAGGTAATCTTGTTTCTCTGTAAATGTAGGTTAAATTACAACCGGCTTTAAGTGTATACAAAGTAGGTCATCTTGTTTCTCTTTAAATGTAGGTGAAATTACAACTACAATTTAAGTGTATATACAAAATATGTCATCTTGTTTCTCTCTAAATGTAGGTTAAATTACAACTAAAATTTAAGTATATACAATATAGGTCATCTTGTTTCTGAATATAGGTTAAGTTACAACTGGCTGTATACAAAGTAGGTCATCTTGTTTCTTTCTAAATGTAGGTTAAAGTACAACTGGCTTTAAGTGTACATAAAGTAGGTCAGCATGTTTCTTTCTAAATGTAGGTTAAATTACAACTACAATTTAAGTGTAAGCAAAATAGGTCATCTTGTTTCTCTCTAAATATAGGTTAAGCTACAACTGGCTGTATACAAAGTAGGTCATCTTATTTCCCTCTAAATGTAGGTTATATCACCATTTCCCCAAACATAATGTGTTTTTTTTTAAATAGAAATGAGAGTGCCACTGAAATGTTATAATATTTATGAAGCAATATAGCAAAAACTAGTAATAATGATTACTGGCCAGGTAATGGTATTATGACATAATTCAGTTTCTGATTTGCAAGTGTACACATTGAAATACTTGTAGGTACATTGTATTTCATTTTGAATGCAAGTTATTATTTTTTGGGGGACAGAATTACATTTTTTTTGTCTTTTTTTTTTGGCAGATAGTCTGTTCCCAATTTGTATCATTAATTAGAAATTAAATTAAAGTTGTCAAAATAGCATGACAGAAAAAATATTGTATTAACCATGCATAGAACAAAAAATATGGAAATCAAATAATACAGAACAATCAGTCATCCAAATATAGACTACTATTATATATACATGTATAATAGTATTCCCATATCGACCATTTAGTTAATTAATTTATATTCCGTCCATGCAGACTTATTTATTATATCTCTCTATATATATTTACAGAATCTGTTTAGAGAACATGGATGTCTATCCAGACTAAGTGACCTGTTATACCAACAGAGAATGTCAAAGACAGCCAATCCTAAAGTTGTTACTGAAGTAGCTAATGCTATTACTAACTTGTCATCAAACGAAGAAAACCATAAAAAATTAAATGTAATATAATAGTATGTTAAATTGATCATTTGTGATGGGTCGTCGTGATCGTATGGTAGTTGGATTTACAACTACCTATGCAATCAATGCCTATCACCACTAACATTGTGAGTTCAAACCCAGCTCAGGCGAGGTGTGATAAAGTTTTATCAGTGACTTATTTTTGACAATTCCCCCCCCCCCCCTTATTTTCAGTGCCAGGCATAGACTGAATGTGAAAATGACACCTTACAAGGATGTTTTGATCATACCTGATCTTCCTCTGTCAGCTGAGACAACCAAAATACCAATGGGTCTAGATCTCTCATGCTGAAATAAACAACAGGTTTTACTATAAAATATCCTGTATCAAATGGTTTTATGTTCATCAAAATATAGACACTAATTCCATTTTTGTAAAACATGAGGGACCATTGTGATAGTATGGTAGTTGAATTTATAACTACCTGTGTAATCAGTGCCTATCACCATTAAAGTTGAGAGTTTGAATCTCATTCATGGCGATGTGTACTTTATACAACATTATGTAATAAAGTTTGTTAGTGACTTGCGACAGATCGGTGGTTTTCTCTGGGTACTCCGGGTTCCTCCACCAATAAAACTGACCGCCATGATATAACTGAAATATTGGTGGCATTAAACATCATAAACCAAACCATTTTGATGATGTTATATACAGTGCATCCAGGATCCTGTCTAAACCGAACCCTGAATAAACAGAAATCCTGTATAAACTGAACTTTAAATAAAAGTCCCAACGTAAGAAAGCCTTGTTAATTAAACCTGTCTAAACCAAACACCTGTTTATTCCAAACACAAAAGCTGGTCCCAATGAGGTTCTGTTTAGATAAGGCTTTCACTGTATATAGTATAACAGAAGCTTTGAAAGTCAAGACAGATATTACCGTGAGTATAACAGTGATAATGTCTGTCAAAACATGACGTTATTGTTTTAATAGGTTATATTATATAGGATATGTTTTAGAAATTTCAAGAATCTTTTCCATTTTTTAGGAAAATATCTTTCATCCCCATAATGTTTTAGAGTCTTTGCCATGATTTTCTTGCCAAAAACCTTTCAAAGTGGAAACATCTTTTTACCCAGCTTATTGTTGAGATAGACATTGGACTATTATAAATGTATCATTTTAGTTCTCCCTCTTGAATATCAGCAATGAGAGTATTTTGTTTGATTTTGAGCTATATATTGCCGTCTTTTAGCGTTTGTCCATCCATAAACTATCATACTTTTGACATCTTCTCTATTAGCACTGAGCCAATTTAAATTAAACTTACAGGTCGGCCTACTTTCAAAATGGCTACTGTTACTAAAAATAGAATATCTACTTTTGACATCTCCTTTGAAACCAGTTGACCCAATTAAACAAAACTAGACTGAAATGGTCCTTGGGTGATACTCTTTTGATATAATATATTACTTTCTCGTCCTTCATCAGAGATGGCCGCTGTTACTGAAAATAGAAGTATTCTTAAAATTGCTATTACTACTGCATTTTTTTAAATTCTATATTCCTGTAATATTTATAGTTATGATTTTACAGATTTTTGACAAATGAAATGGGACCCAAATTTCTAAATTTTGCACATTTGGAAGGTCTGTGGTTATCTTCCCTTATTATAATTTCTTTGCAGGATTGTGTGTCGACCCTTGTGGATTTAACATTAGAAGATGAGACTGGAGAAAGTGTATGTCTGTCCTCCTTGAAAGCTTTAACCAACTTGTCGTTAACCAGCCAACACCATGGACATTATACCAGAGTGGTTCAGAGATTGTATGACCTTGTAGATAAAGGTTCAGCCAATATCAAGCTTCAGGCAACTAAAGTTTTAGTCAACTTATCATGTAATCCAGAGCTAGTCCCACATATGTTAGCTGCTAAGGTATTTTGTCATCTATTAAAAAAAAATCAGATTTGGAGAGGGAGTGAGTGATTGTTGTTTAACTTCAAGGGAGTAATTTTTCAGCAATATCTTGGCAAGAACAAGTTACATTTCAATGAAATGATCTGCTTAGTTCAATGTTTAAAATACTTGTTCATTGTAGGCACATTATCCTGTTTTTGAGCCAGTGAGTTTTTGTTCATTCTGCTTCATGCAGTGTGCATAGAGGAGAAGGAGTAATAACAATTTTATAGTCTTTGGTTTGACCCAAACAGGGCTTAAGCCCATGATCTACCACACTGGAGGTGAGCATGCTAACCATTACACCACCGATCAGCGATGTGGTTGCAATCAGATTTGTAGTTCAGTATTATAATATAGTGACTTCTGTAATATTAGCTCCCAAAAACTTGTAAATTATTTGACTATCCAATCCTTTGACTTAGAGCATACATGATTAGGGTTATTCCAGAAATATAATGTACAGACTAGATAAGATATCTACGTTTTTATGACATGGCAATTTCTATGGTTTTCGTAGATACATATGAAATTTAGTGCAGCATACAGTGCAAAAAATTAGACTGAAGACTAATGAAGTACTGGTATGTATGAAAACCACAAGGAATTCAGATGAATTATGATCTAATGATAATTGTGATTTGATCAGAATTGACAACAATATACTGTAGTCGTGGAAGTTTTTATAAACAAGTTTTTAAACAGAAAATAAGATCTGACAATGTGTTCAGAGAGAAAAATGCAAACCAAGACATTTAGGAAACTTCTATTTAGTAAAAGCGAATTACAAAGTGTTCAGACCAACAATTGTTAAGATCAGAATGTGGTACAACTACAATTACAAAGTAAAAATGGTATGCCATAATGCTGACATTAAAATCTTGCATCATGCATCGCTATGGTGTATCAATTAATTTTTTTCTTATTAAGGCTCCAGGTTGTTCAATAGATCTCTTAAAGCAAGATACAGATGACGAATTACTTCTACGATGGACGACTCTTCTTGCCAATATATTAACAACCGCCAAAGATCAGAAATTGACGTCTGCATCTTTACCAGCAGACGGTAAAGCTCCCAGTCCAGAGACAATGTACACGGCCTTATATGGCGTCAGTAATTCGGGACAGCTTAAATCTAAAGTGTATTTGTTAAGTCGTCATAGAAACGATAACATCAGTCATCAAGCTTCAAAAGCTTACCAAGTTATTACCAAAATGTAATTTTTTCGTGATATTTTGTTGTGAGTGTAGAAAGATTGGACCTGTATATATGAGTGGATTATCATAATTTAGTGAAGAATTTGTTATCATTTTTTTTTAATAGCATTTGTTTGTTTACAATTTAATATTTTGCTATAATGATTCTATTAGTTGAAAATTATTCAGTGTAAAAAGTGTTCACTTCAAAATCTGTGTATTGTTTTTTTTGGGATATTTTTTTGGAAGCTTTCAGTAATTTTGTTGTGTGTCCACATTTGTATGATGTTTTTGAAATAAGAACCTATTTTTAGCTTACCAAGTGAGCTATTGTCATCACTTGGCATCCATTGTCGTCTATCAGTCTGTCTAGTGTAAACTACTCAAAAACCACTGGGCTAATTCAATCAAAGTGGGTTTGAATTATCCTCAGGGTGTCTACATTTAAAATTGTATCCGATGACCTTGCCAATCATTCAATAAAGCTTTATTTTTTTCACCAAATGAACATCTATTTCAACAGTAGTTTCATTTAAATGAAAGGTATGAAATAGTTGAGAAGATAACAGAATAATTTCTGGTATAAATTAATAAACAAAGAGGAACAGGACTAAAGAAAAGTAGATTTTCAACACACTTCCTGTTATCAGGGGGTTGTCGACTGGGCAATAACCTGTTGTATCCCTATACATTATATTAGTTGAGATTGCCCACCCGGTTTTCTCCTTCGCCAGAAAATTTCCTGAAAAACATCCAGATTGTCTCATTACTATCTCATAGAGGTGATAATATAATTAGTTAAAATAAATTTAAACATGCAACTTACAATGTATTTTAAAGATGATCAGGGGCCGTCATGGTCGTGATCGTATGGTAGTGAGTTCGAATTCTACTCATGGCAAGGTGTACTCGATGCAACATTATGTGATAAAGTTGGTCAATGACGTGCAGCCATTCAGTGGTTTTCTCTGGGTACTCCAGTTTCCTCCACCAATAAAGCTGAACCCTACAATATAATTGAAATATTGTTGAAAGTGGTGTTAAACACCATAACCATAACCTTAAAGATGCTCAAAGGGAAATAACTCGAGAATAAATAATTAATAAAATATTTTAAAATGTTCCTCTGGGAAACCATTGAATTAGTAGAAATCACAATTGACTAGAAAATGCCCTAGATGGTCTTAAGCAAATACGTTTTTTGTGTTCATTGGAAATCCAAGATTGCCACCACTGCAGGACATAGTTTAACATGTGACCCTATGTGAAATTGAATTAAAACAAATTTCTCACAACTAGACTTTTAGTTGACCTCAAACTATACATGTATAATCATTTTATGGTCCCTTACAATGTCATGCATATGAATCAGAAATCCAAGATGGCTACCACCATAGAACATAGTTTAAACATAGGACCTATTATGTAAAAATAAATAAAATCATATTTAAACTAGACTTGATTTAACACAAACTGCATGAATAATCAGGTGTGCTATAAAGGCTCAGGTAAGCCTCTAGTTTTTATCCAGTTGTAATATAAAACATTAATATTTTTTGTAATGCTTGTAATATGTTGGCATAATAAGTGACACAAACTTCGTACAATGTAAAACTTTAAATAGTTAAATAACCATTGACTCAATTGTTATAAGAGAGAAATGTTCAGTGTGTGTGTTTTATGCTGTGAATGAGTGTTACTAAAATGTGTACGGCATTATTCATATTTTACATATATTTTCATACACCATAAGATACTGAAGTTATGATTGCAATAGTTAGGTTGATTGGCACTGATTGCATAGATAGGTGTTAATCCCACTTCCATAAGGGGACAGTCGTGATCGTATGGTAGTTGGATTTATAACTACCTGTACGATCAGTGCCTATCGCCACTAATGTGAGTTTAACTCTTGCTCAGGCAAGGTGTACTCAATACAACATTATGTGATAAAGTTTGTCAGTGACTTGCGGCAGGTCGGTGGTTTTCTCTGGGTACTCTGGTTTCCTCCACCAATAAAACTGATCGCCACGATATAGCTGAATTATTGTTGAAAGTTGGGTTAAACACCATAACCCTAACCCATACATTCAATGTGCCATGATGATACTTTAAAAACGTATGACTTTTTATCCACAAGACAAATATGTTGTATGGAAATGTATCTAAAATATGAATAATGTACTCCACATTTAAGTAACACACTCACTCACATAAAAACACCCAATGGACATTTCAGTCAATAGTTATTTACAATGTCATAATTTTTCATATGAATTGGGTGCCAATCACTGCTCAAGTTGTGAGTAGGATTCCCACCCATAACAGAGGATACTTGATACATCTTTATGTGAAAAATTTGGCAGTGACTAATTGCGGGAAGTTTTATGCACTTCAGTTTCCTTCAACAATAAAAAACCGACTACCATAATTTATATAACTGAAACATTGTTGAAAGTAGAGTTAAACTCTAATAAAACCGTTATTCCTGCATTCACATTTCACTTAAAGATTTCCACACTTACTTCCCTTGCATAATATATATGTATTTGTATTAAACATCTTTTTGTGTGCCATTCAATATTGATCTGAATAATGAATGTATTTTGTTTTCATTATAAATTGATACTTGTTTACCTTCATCTTAATATGTTGTATACAATTTGTTTGTTGTTCCTCAAAGTTTTCTTTTTAAATCGTAATCAACAGCATTCGTAAGCAATTTGTTCAATCAATGTAAAGATAAATGGGTCATGTAAACCTTTGGATAGTGTAAAATAGGGTTATCATTAGAGTACAATACTCTCTTCCCCACCCCCTCTGAAAATCACCCTTAGTGAGTACAACTTGTAAACATAGGGTTATCATTGGAGTACAATACTCACTTCCCCACCCCCTTTGAAAATCATCCTTAGTGAGTACAACTTGTAAACATAGGGTTATCATTGGAGTACAATACTCACTTCCCCACCCCCTTTGAAAATCATCCTTAGTGAGTACAACTTGTAAAAATAGGGTTATCATTAGAGTACAATACTCACTTCCCCACCCCCTCTGAAAATCACCCATAGTGAGTACAACTTGTAAAAATAGGGTTATCATTGGAGTACAATACTCACTTCCCCACCCCCTTTGAAAATCATCCTTAGTGAGTACAACTTGTAAAAATAGGGTTATCATTAGAGTACAATACTCACTTCCCCACCCCCTCTGAAAATCACCCATAGTGAGTACAACTTGTAAAAATAGGGTTATCATTGGAGTACAATACTCACTTCCCCACCCCCTCTGAAAATCACCCTTAGTGAGTACAACTTGTAAAAATAGGGTTATCATTAGAGTACAATACTCTCTTCCCCACTACCTCTGAAAATCACCCTTAGTGAGTACAACTTGTAAAAATAGGGTTATCATTAGAGTACAATACTCACTTCCCCACCCCCTTTGAAAATCATCCTTAGTGAGTACAACTTGTAAACATAGGGTTATCATTGGAGTACAATACTCACTTCCCCACCCCCTCTGAAAATCACCCTTAGTGAGTACAACTTGTAAAAATAGGGTTATCATTAGAGTACAATACTCTCTTCCCCACTACCTCTGAAAATCACCCTTAGTGAGTACAACTTGTAAAAATAGGGTTATCATTAGAGTACAATACTCACTTCCCCACCCCCTTTGAAAATCATCCTTAGTGAGTACAACTTGTAAACATAGGGTTATCATTGGAGTACAATACTCACTTCCCCACCCCCTCTGAAAATCACCCTTAGTGAGTACAACTTGTAAAAATAGGGTTATCATTAGAGTACAATACTCTCTTCCCCACTACCTCTGAAAATCACCCTTAGTGAGTACAACTTGTAAAAATAGGGTTATCATTAGAGTACAATACTCTCTTCCCCACCCCCTGAGAAAATCACCCTGTGTGGGTATTATACAATTTGTATTACAATCATTGAAAGGACTGCAAAAAAGGAGTATACTACATACATCAATGTATACTTTGACAACCAATTGTGCTAAAGTTCATAATGAAATCAAAAACATGCTCATATCATTGCACATGCCATTGTATTCTTGCCTTCATTCCATTCAATGCTAGTTATGTTTGATCTGTCTCCTAACAAAGTTGTATTTTTAAAGATCAAATAAAGTAAATACATGTATTCAATGGTTTTTATTAATTATTTATTTACTTTACTCTTTTTTTCTCTAAAAGATAAAAAAAAAATTAAAAAAGATATGGGGCCGTCTTGGTCGTGATATGCGACAGGTCGGTGGTTTTCTCCGGGTCCTCGATCTGGTTTCCTCCACCAATAAAACGGATCGCCACGATATAACTGAAATATATATACACAAAGATATATAGATTATTAAAGAGTAATTTTGTCAAACCCTGTTGTATCCGAGCCAATGGGCAACTGTTGTTTAACTCCCAAGTGAACAATTTTTTTAGGTATATCATGACGAGAACAAGTTACATTTCAATCCGGTTGTTTCGAATCATTTCCATTCCGTCAAAATTTTGTTATTTTCGTCCGCCAGATCACATGATTTCGATGGACTAATCGGCATTGAACTTCCGGTGTCAATGTACACAACAAAAACTCCAATCGATATGTGCCATTTTAACGTTCGATCCTCAACTTAAAAAAATCTTAACATTTTCTGTAAAAGACAGATATCAATTAAATTAATTTATTTGCATCAAAGACTTCAATGCAGAGACAAATACTTCTTTAAAATTAAATTTGTTTTCTTTCTTTATTTATGGCTGTCAGCATCATCAAAGGAAAACGATCTGCCTTTATGTATATATTTCTGATATCAGACAGATAGTGAGGTACCGAACACCAGTATTTATTCAGCGGTTTCCTTGGCTTCTCCATGTTACAATTACTTATAATCTACCGCATCTACGACTATGATATGCTGACGTTGTCACAGTAATAGCATAAACACCGGAAGTCGCCTGCCGATTTGTTCAGATGTCAAGACAAGAAAAAGACGGAACGTGGTCGGAATTGACATGATTCGAAACAACCGTATTAGATGATGATATCGGCTTTGTACTAGACCTACACATATAGAAGTTGATTTATAAAGTGCTGGCTCACTGAAACATATCGCTGCAGTCAGATTCTGAGTCAACCAATTGTATAGTCTTTGAATTGACGTGACCTAACCCACAATCTACTGCACTCAAAGCAAACATGCTAACCATTACTGCACCAATGGGACCAACAATAATTTGTAATATTGTCAAACCTATTTTACTTCTACAGAGTACTGTGAAATAATTTTATTCACGGGGGAACCAATTTTGATAGATTTTGTGGGTCAACTGATCAACTAATTTAAGGATCCCCAACGGAATATATTATTTTCTCTTCATTAACAGGAATGGTTTTCTACGATTTCCTCCGCCAATAAAACCACCACGATATAACTGAAATATTGTTGAAAGTATCGTTAAACATCATGACCATATTGTATTGGTATGGCACTATTTGAGATGAAATTGATGCTAAGCTCTAGATATATTTAATGTCTATATTATCTGCTGAAGAAATATTTCATTATGAAGAGAATATAATGACTTGATCTATTGAGTTAGTGATGGTTTCAGTGGCTATTATATCATGGGGACCAGGTTTATTGGTGGAGGAAACCAGAAGAATACCACTGATGAAAACTTGCCTTGTCATTGTCAAGCTCACAAACCATAATGGTGATAGAGATTGATTGCATTGGTTGATATAAGTCTAACTATCACATAAACCACTCTTTGAGGGGGGATTATGGTCATTAATGCCACTTTCAACAATATTTCAATTACACTGGCGGTCAGTTTTATTGAAGGAGGAAACCGGAGTACCCAGAGAAAACCACAGACCTGCCGCAAGTCACTGACAAGCTTTATCAAATAATGTTGTAGGAGCAGGATTCGATCTCACAACTTTTGTCGTGATAGGCACAGGTAGTTGTAAATCCAACTATCATACGATCACGACCCCTCTACCACTCTTTGATGTATTCACGAACCATTGGGTTGGGTTAGGGTTAGGCTTTGACTTGCAATGAATCGTGGATTTAAACTATCTCCACTTCCTCATCAGTAAACATTGCTGTTAATGAGTTTAATTCTTCTTTATCTGCCACAATTTTGTATCGTATTATGTCATGAACCACCAATCTAGCATTTCATTGCTATTCTTCGCTGAACCATCTGACTGGGGGCAGAACAACATGACATTGTTGTTTTTACAGCATTTGTAATAACATTGTAGGTGATGCTGCAATCAGCATGATGAATTTACAATACCTGCCAACAGAATATGGACCTTTTCTTGCAAATGAGGAACAACACAAACAATATTAGAAGCTTCATATTCTGTCCATTGACAGATTTAAATCTTTTTTATTTGATGCAATATTTCATGTATTATTGACATGTAATGTATATCTTTGTAAATAAATAAAAAATAATGTAAATGAAATTAAAAATGGTATGGATCTTTTATGAAAGACGTATGTTACCTGTCCCCTCTTCTAAAACAAAGGGAAAACAGACATATGTTAACTGGGAAAACAAATGTCTTTAACATGGATGGTCATATAAAAACCTTTAAAAAATCAATTTCAAGGGAATTAAAATGGGAGATGCACATCAGTAGGTTATGAGGGCTGGTTCATTTAAACATACATGGTACAAGGCACTTTGAATAGGGTTACCAGCTAATATAGCAAATAATTTTTTCTGTTGCATTTTCACTTAGTAAAAATGTTTTAGACATATTATCACTCCTGGAAGTGATTTAAAAAATGCCTTCAATAGGTGCCATGTAGTGTGGATTCATTATTATTTGTGGTACATGTATACCAATTTGTTGTGGATTTCTTGGATATTATTAAACCACAGAATTAAGAATTCATTGAATATTTGTCCCCATATGCTTTTCTGCCCCAAAAGTCAGATTGTTCAGTGAGGAATTGCAATGAAATGCTAGATTAGTGGTTATCCAAAATTTTATTGACTATAGCAGGGAATACACAAATTTACAATCCAATTTTTCCTCAAACCACGAAAATTGTTGTCCACGATTTTAAATAAATTCACAGTATGTTTTAATGGAAAAGCTATCAGAAGGAATGTGGCAAAATTAGATTAAATTTCATAAAATACAATAGAGAATGATCCCTATGGTTATATGTTGTCTATCATATGCAGGCAAAATAAAAAAAAAGAAGCTGACAAGTGAAAACTGATATAAAATTAAATTATGTATGTGACAAATATTTGTGACTATGTTTTTAACATTTGTAGTTTACAAACAAATAGTATAAGATGACATTGTAACATGAATGCATTCTTTTCCTTTGATCTTTTTATGGTTTATATACCAGAATGTAAGAAACTAAGAACTATGAAATAATACACGCAGATACCAGATATTGCACACTTTAAATCTGAACTGTTGTTTTATTACTGTCAGAGAGCCATGCAATAATCAACAACCTACATGTGATATTGCATGGCTTCATGTCACAAATCATTTATACCACAGTATTCTGAGTTAAACAGTCAAACAATCTCACACTTCATGTTCGATTGTTTAACAGTTTAAATCAGAAAAAACGTGGTATAAATATTACTTAATCACATATTCTATGCCATAATGAGGATTATTACAAATGTATGTAAAATATTGTGATATTTCAAAAAAGATGCATATTGCATATTTGGTATATTTATGTTTGTTATCTGTATTCTGTTACATCATCATCATCATAATATAGCTTAATCTCGCCATGGCATAGCTGAAAAAACTGCTCACTTGGCATTA
The DNA here is from genome assembly GCA_963680875.1 of Bathymodiolus brooksi. Classification (NCBI taxonomy): domain Eukaryota; kingdom Metazoa; phylum Mollusca; class Bivalvia; order Mytilida; family Modiolidae; genus Bathymodiolus; species Bathymodiolus brooksi. The sequence continues at coordinate 66,738,021 of OY804575.1, forward strand.
AATAACAATCACTCGCTCATTCATATCAGAAACATCAAAACTTTTATGCTAACTCTGTGGCAACCTAAACTAATCCAAGAGCACGCCCGAACTTATAACTATTTTGACATCACTTCTGATCTGGTTATCAAGCTCATTGTCACATATATTTAAGTTTGATATCTTAACACTGAAGGTTTGAAAATTATCTGACTTTCTTGCTATAGATATTGTCAAAAATAAACACAGAGATACAGTGAAAGATGTACATTATTTAAAAACATGTCATCATTGGAAACGCACAGCTGATCACGTTCTGATTACTCTCCATTCATCACTCGTGGAACACCTGGGGGAAAAATCCTCATTTTGTTGAAAAAAAGGCTATTAATAGTAACCAATCAAAAGCATCATTTGATATTGTTAATCTCCTTCTTAGAGGTGAAAAAGTTATACAGAAAAATGGGGGCTCTCTTAATTTACAAGGAATTTGTTTCTTCAGGTTTAATCAGTGTTTTAAAACGATCACATGACTACGAGGATTTCTCTGCCAGTTGACTCACAGGTGATGAGTAGAGAGTAATCAGAGTGTTATCGGCTGTGGGTTAGACGATGGTAGATTGTATACATTAATAAAATACACATAGTGTAGTATATTGGTAAAATACTGAATTTTAAATATACATAAATTACGACTAGAAGATAATACACAATACATTTGATATAATATTAATACCGTAACAAAAACATATAAGCAGTTTTGTTTATTATTTTCTAAAAATACATTGCACATTGGTCAACCAATCAAAAACATACCATCATTTTTTGGTGTTATTATAAAATATATATAAAATTGTATAAAGAAAGAAGCACTTAATCAGAAGTAAAGCAAGGAGAAAACAAATATTCCCTGAATATTTCAAAGGGTTAGGGTTCTGGTGTTTGACACCACTTTCATAAATATTTCAGTTATATCATGGCATTGAGTTTTATTGGCTGAGGAAACCGGAGTACCCGGAGAAAACCAATGACAAACTTTATCACATAATGTTGTATCGAGTACACCTCTCCTGAGCGGGATTTGAACTCACAATGTTAGTGTAAATCCAACTACCATACAATCACGATGACCACGATGGCCCCATGGTTATCTTTATTTTCAAACCCTATTAAATTAAAAACTGTAGAAAGATGCAATTATATTGAAATCATGCAATCTAAAATCAAATTAGTTTTTGTATTTTGTTTTATTTTCAAGGGACATAACTATGAAATGGTAAATTTTCTAAAACAAACTTGATATTCATTTTCTCATTAATATCAATTATGAAAAAATAATAATAATCTATTTCCAATGAAAACAAAGTTGGAAACCATTCATTTAGCATTTTTCACATTTCTATTGAGTATAAATCTTTAAACAGCAGATTACAATTGAAACTTGGTCAAAATTCAACACGATCTGTAGGCCTATCTTGTCATGAGTAGTAAATATGTAAAGACATGTGTACATTTATTTATATGCTTTTTAAAAAAAAGCTAAAGTTGTCATTTAGAAACCATTAATTTTTCACAATTTCAAGCAGTGATGAATATAAGTCTGAAAACTTAAATAGAGTACATGTACTAAAATATGTAATCATAATATATATATGTAAACTAAATGCATGGATTCGTTATTGCTCAGAAATTGTTTTAATTGAGGAATTTTGAGTTTGGTATGTGTTTCACCAAAGATCTTAGTTCTGGTTTTATCCGTTTTGTTTCTCATACTTGTTTCGTATACAAAGGACAGTCATAGAGTGAAAATAATTTAAAAAAAATATTATATTAAAATGTTGAAACTTTTATCAGGTGCTGAAGAGTGCCACTGTTAGTGGGAAGGGTTTTAAACAATTTAAAAAGTCAGCAAAAAGAACATTAACATCAGTAGCGGTAAATTTGTCCTTTTGCTTTTAACAAAGACCGGGCCTTACCATGATAAAACGTTCCAAGCATGAGTTTGTACTTGTATTCGATAAATCAGTCAATCAGAACACTATCAAATAAATACTTTATTCTGATTGGGTGATTTTGAAGTGCAAACTCGTACTAGAAAGTTTTATGACAGTAAGCCCAGGATGATCATCAACATTTGTGGTGCAACATTGCAACTCAAAACTCTCAATTCTTTTAAATAACAGTCATTATACAACCTTAATAAATACTACAACAAAAACAATACTTTAAAGAAATCAATGTGCATATAATGCATACCTGTTTATCATTTATATAATACTATAAAATAGATTGGTTAAACTTTCAATTTTATAAACATACTTAAAACAAAGTGTATCTTGTATAATAGGTATGCTTTTTTGAAAGGGTTGACATTAGCTCTCAAATACTTATTAATACATTGTACATGAAAAAAATATACTAATGATGCAATTTTGAAACTGGCGTAATAATATTGAGATAATCAATAAGTTAAGACAGATCTATGTCTCGCCTGCCCCCTGCAAATTGTTTGTGAAATATTTTTCAGAAAATAAATTAAATCAATGTTCCTTGAAACTATCTGCTCCATCATCAGAGTGTATACAAAATATGGTGAACCTAGGTACTAGGAACTAACTTAATGACCAAAACTTAAAACATAAATTGAACAATGTCATGATCAGTAGACTGTGAAAATGTCAAGGTTTAGTGACACATGCCTGGCTGACATGTACACACTATGATCAATGTGTAGACCAAGTATGGTGGATTTCACATTGTTAATGCCATCCCAGACCCCAGAAAACAATAAATATGTTTCCCCTTTAGCAACTTTCATGGCAGGCAAGATAAAAATGAAAGCAAATCAGTTATGTAAAATAATTATTGTGCTAAAATTATTTGTATGATAGTAGAGAAAGCAGAAGTAGTAGAGTCACGGAAAATATGCATGAATCATTTTCATATATCTAGTAATTTCCCACTAAAAAACAAAGTAAGTCAGCCTATATATATATACAGCATCTTTCTCATATTGATAAAGTTTGATTTTCGAAATTGAAGATTATACATGTATCATTTGTATGGCTATTGAAAAAAAAAGCTAGGTGGGTGTGTAATATTAATCTGCCATTTGAACTTGTAACAAGAAAATTAATAAAAATGTCTATGCCGATATGTGTAAAAGCCTCTTCAAACAAATACAGTAAAATTTATCTAAACTGAACCTCCTTGGGACCAGTCTTTATTTTCAGAATATACAGGTGTTCAGTTTATACAGGTTAAATTAACAAAGATTTTCTACATTGGGAATTTATTTAAAGTTCGATTTAAACAGGATTTCGTTTTTTTCAGGGTTCGGTTTTAACAGATTTCTGTATACAAAACATTATCTAAGTTTCTGAATTTGCCTCTCTCATAGATTACACATACTCATGTCTATCTTTTTTTTATTTCATGATCATTGTATTTAAAATTATTTTGCTTTTATGCACAACCCCTCTTAAATACTTGCTGGCCTTATAAATTAAATACCCGTTAATAACAATAGCATGATACACCATCAAGACATTATGTTTTATGACATTCTATAAGATATCATATTTCATACACACATATAAAGTCATTGCAAGGTTATTCTCCTTATATATAGGTAAAATCTATCATACCCTAAATACATACACTTAGGTGGCAAAAGTATTTCACGTTTTGTGTATGCAACGTCACACTACCAGATATTAATGTACTTCTGTTGCTTATAACTATGACAGTCATCATTATGTTACTAAATTTAGATACAATAATTTTGACAATATGACGTATTCGTGACGTAATTCCGTTAATTACTAGACCTAATATAATATAATTGAAAACGTTTGGAAATTAATTAAAATACGACTAGTTATAGCCTGTCAAACATCAAGAAAATTCAACTGCCTAACTTAGCGTGACGTCGTAAACATGAAATCTTTTGTCACATGACTGTAGTTCAACTATGCATTAATTTATTTGAAAACATCAAAAAGAGAAGTATATTATTGCTTTAAATTTTTCTGTTTAACATATTTAAGTGAACAAGGGGAAAAATGGCAAAGAAAACAACCTTCAAGATTTTGCAATATTTATATTTCTTTGACTGATTGTTCTTACCGTTTTAATGTAAAACTTTGTATTGTCTACAATATAAGTAAATGGGGTCAATAAATATTATTAAAACTTTGTATCTTATTATTACTAGAATATAAGTCTGTGTGAGCTATATACATTGTATCTTATGGTTCAAATAATAGGACAAAATAATCTTCAAAATACAAAAAAGTCTTGACCTATTGTTATAATATATGAAAATATCAGATGGTATTTGTTTTCTTGCAAATATGTTTGTTTTTATTTGACTTTGTTTTCTTGCAAATATGGTTGTTTTCGTTAAGATCACATTGAATTTGCAGTGAAAAAGAAAAAAAATGAATTTTCCCCATTTTTGAAAGGTCTTGTGTCTAAATCTCGTTTGTACGCAAAATTTGACTACTTCTCGTGATTCTCTTATCCAGACATTTCTAAATCGAAGGAGGTGAAGCAAGCACATATCAACAGGATTTTACATCTTGTTCAAGGGAAAATTTGAATTATATTTTTATATTAATTTAAAATAAACCTGTTGTATATAATTGTGAGAAAATCAAATATAGAGATCAGATTTAGTGTCAACAAGGACCAGAGGTGAATTTAATTACTATATTTATCATCTGTTGACAGAAATCAAATAATTAATTTACAATGCAGTCTATGTAGAATCACGAGGATTTTGCTTGGTTTCACCTCCTAACATTTTCTTAATATCACAAATGCTAATCATTGATTGGTTAATTACATAATGTAGTGTCATGCTGGAAAAGAGAAGAGGTATCTTTTATGAAATACAAATAATTGACTAGCTGATTAAACTACTAAACTACACTATTATTATGACCAATTCTGTCTTTGCTGTCGTAGATATTCCCGTTGTAAATCTTTTAAGTTTTGTTCTAACATTTTGACTTCGTCTAATTTCTCTGCTTGTCTTGCCTGTTTAATATATCCCCTAATAATATTCATTTGCTGTACCATGGGATCCTCTCTATCACTATAATTGGTATTAATTTCGGCAGGAATCCAGCCTGACTTCTTTTGACTATCAGTTCTCTCCCTTTGATCAGGTTGCTTCTTTGATGTTTGACTCGGTGGTTTTGTTGTTCCCTCCCTTTGTTCTTGAAGTTTTCTTTCCTTTTCTTGTGCTTCTGCAGCAGCTTGTCGTTCCTCAGCAATCCTCTTCTGAATTTCCACTTTTCTAGCTTCCTGTAGTTTTTGGTAATGTTCCTCAGATGGCAATGCTTGAAGACCAATCATATTGTCTTGCATAAAACATGTTGCCATTGCACGAATATTCTTTTGCATTTTTAATTGTGTTGCTGAAGGAGGTGGGTCAGCATTCATATCAAATGTCCATATCCGTTTACTACAATTAAGTATATTACAATTATGCTATATCAAAATTTTATATTGAGGCCGTTGTGATCGTATGATAATTGGATTTACAACTACCTGTGCAATCAGTGCCTATCACCACTTAAGTTGTACTCGATACAAGTTTGTCAGTGACTTGCAGCAGGTCTGTGGTTTTCTCCGGGTACTTCGGTTTCCTCCATCAATAAAACTGACCACCATGATATAACTGAAATATTGTTGAAAGTCACACTAAGCAAAATGAATGGAAAGACAGACAAGGGTAACATATTTCGACGGGAGCATAAAAATGTAAAAAAAATTCTTTGGCAGTTCCTTGATTAATATAGGTTTTTGAGCATTCAAAACAAAGAATATTGATATATAAAATAGCTTATCAGAACACTATATCTAATAAATACAGCACTCTGATTGGTGGATGCTGGCATATGAGTACAAAAATCGTACTTGAATCTTCTATTGCATATAGTGGTGTCCAACACGACTTGATGAGTAACATAAAGGGTGTCTTAAAAGACTCCAAAACTGTGTATCCTTCACGAGCACCTGGGTTCACCCCTGATTTTTTGTTGATGTCTGTGTTGCTCATCTTTTTAGTTTTTTGTATTGTGTTGTGTTATTTTAGCTTTGTTTATCTTTTCCTGTGTCTTGTGTGCCCAAAGTCTCTGGATTGTCTATTCTTGATTGCACCTTTCAGTTTTCTCTAACTTTTATTTATGACCTTTAGGCCAGATCTTATCTAGTTACCTGATACTGTCAATATTTTCGTACATCTTCAATATTTTACTTCGATACTGCTGTGCTGTATACATATTATAGGTAGACTCTCCACAACTGAAAAAAAAAATTTAATTGATAATCTTGTAATTTTATGAGCTGAAATTGTTCCGTACTTCTGCATAAAGATGTTTCCTCCATATTTAATCAATGTTTGAGAGGCAAAGGTAAAACAGCAGATACTACAATTTTAACAAACAATAACAAGTTTAACTTGCAACATATTTGTGCTTGTCCCAAACCAGGACCTGTATTTCCAACGTCATGTGTCATGGCCTTTTTTTGTTTGTTCAATGGTATGAGGTGAGAGATGGTCGGTCGTTTAGTAAATATTTGTGGAATTACTTAAACTTATAATATCTTAGGACATTGCATTTAAATTTATCTTGGATGGATGTTTATTCAATTTTAAAATGCTTACATGGGATACAGGTAGTATTCTACAAATAGTGCTAATTTCTTAAGTAAATGGTCTTGCTCCCCATTCCTGATGAATTTAGATGAAATAGTCATTCGACATTTGCATCTATTACTTGTAGACTGTGTGAACGATACTAAAAAAATGACAAGCCAAATTGCAAGGTCACCAAAGGTCAAATCATATACAGTGAAACCTGTTCATACCAAGCCCCCTAGGGACCAACTTTTGTGTTTGGAATAGACAGGTGTTTGGTTTTTACATGTTAAATTAACAAAGATTTCCTACAGTGGGACTATATTTAAATTTTGGTTTATACAGGATCCCGTTTTTTCAGGGTTTGGTTTAGACAGGTTTTACAGTACTCAATTAACATACAACTAAATGATTTACCCTAATGATTCAACCATAGGCATAAATTCTTTCAGTAGAATCTGTGCATTTTCTATATAGGATTGTAAATTCTGAAATATAAAAAGTTTCATTCATAATAAAACAAAATAAAACATGATAATTTGAACTTTTTTTTTTTGCATACAACCAAATACATGTCCATATAATTCATATTTTTGCTTGGGGATTAGCAATGCATGATATTTTTGGTTCAATCAAAATAAGTGTTTCAAGTACCATTATATGTCAAATAAATGTGAGATAATAAAAATTTATGTCCAATTGTCTTTAAGTACATTTATACAGTAAAGTTTTCCCTTCAAATTTGACAGTCTATACACATCTTCAAACATGTTTGATGGGGTCCAACACATATTGGAAAGGAGTTGGATAAGTGTTTAATTACCCGGTAGACAGTCATTGAAACAGGTGCACATGTATAGTTTGAACCTAATTTGAAAGGGAAAACAATTGACCATGTAAACACACCTTTGGCTTATTCTTACAGTATTCACAATTAGTGCACTACTTGCAATACTTCAAAAATAGACAGAGAAGTGAATTAATCTTCAAAGGCTGTCAGTGAGAAACGGAGAAACATCCGCGAGAAGTCAAATGTAATTTAGTTAATCATAATTTCAAAAAAAAAATTAGATACAGCTATCTATGTATTTAAAACAAATATTAATGTTGAGGATTTAAGTTACCTCATACATATATGGACTTATAATCTTGAGGATTTAAGCTACCTCATACATATGGACTATCTTGAGGATTTAAGTTACCTCATACATATGGACTATCGGTGGTTTTGAAGTGCGCTGTTCAATTTGCTGATCTCGTCTTTCCAATAATTTACGACAATTTTGGCATGTTCGTATATGTGGTTCACCTTCAGGGCTCATTAAAGAATTAAGGCTACTGTTGCTACCTGCTCTCTTTAAAAAGCCAACTTCAATAACTGTTTCAAAGGCAGGGTTTGTCAACTTTTCTGGAAAATAAGAGCAACTTTTTTTTGCAACTCAGAAAGAAAACTAAATGTATTGTTGACATTTATAAATGAACCCTTTTTGTTACAGTTTACAACAAACAAATTTGTCCATGATAGAGATGTGATAAAGTTTGTCAGTGACTTGCAGCAGGTCAGTGGTTTTCTAAGGGTACTCCGGTTTGCTCCACCAATAAAACTGACCGCCACGATATATAACTGAAATATTGTTGAAAGTGGCATTCAACACAAAAACCATAACCATAGCCATGGTATAGATCTACATTATTCATATATGATAGCGAAAAAAAAATTGACGTCAAAATTGGCTCAGTGATAGTGCCTTTAAAAGGATGTTTTGATTGCCACCAAGACAAGGGGAGATCATACATTGGTAACATCATAATCAAGAATGAATTTTCTTTTTCATTATAATTGCATGTTTGACCCCACATTAACTGTCTAATTAATTTCCTCTTTTTTTTTGGCCCCTTTTATGTAAAAAAAACCCTGTAATATTTACAAACTAACGCCATACATTTTTATGAAAGAGATTTTCCTAAGAAATTCATTAAAAACCCACATCAAAAACAGATTAACAACAAATGCTCTATAAAAACATATAAGCCTCGTTTTAGCACATTGGGGTCTCTTGTTTGGAAACATGTGAGAAGGATCATTAACTAGAACAGAAGTTATTGGATGGAAACCATTTTGTCTGTGGATGGACGACGGAAACAATAACGAAGGAGACAACTGCACGATGACAGACCTGTAATACAATAAGACCACAATTTTTTGCAGTAATGTAACATTATGTTAGTACAAGAGGTGAAAATGTTTGGAAGAAATATAAGGACATCATTGTAATTCATAATTATTTCCTACTGCGTACATTTGCATTTATGATGTCACAAATTGATCTTTCTATAGTCAACAGTGGGCTGTCATGGTCGTGATCGTATGGTAGTAGGATTTAAAACTATCTATGCAAGCAGTCCCTTTCACCACTAAAATTTGAGTTCGAATCCAGCTCGATACAACCCTATGTGATAAAGTTTGTAAGTGACTTGCGGCAGGTCAGTGGTTTCCTCCACCAATAAAACTGACCGCCACAATATACCTGAAATATTGTTGAAAGTGGCATTAAACACCCAAATCCTAACACCATAGTAAACATAATTGCAAAACAGCTCGTGCAAGGTTAAGGGCTGGTGTAAAACAAACTTAATTCTCCCTATTGTATTGTTAGATTGATTCTTACTTACTTGCAAAAGTATATGGCAAAAATTGTGAACATTTGTCACACATTATTCCTCCACATATTCTACAATGGTGACGCCGTCTGGTGAGTGAAAAGTTACGACAACAATCTGGACAAGCTTGAACATATTTATCAGGCATCCATGGTACTACTGACTTTTCAAATGCTAAAAACAAAACATCAAAGAATTAGTTTCACATATAATACATGGGAGCAGGACAATAGCCCCCCGGACAATTGCCCCCCTAGGACAATAGCCCCCCTAGGATAATTGCCCCCCACAATTTTTTTTCAGTTTTATATTTAGTTTCTGATTACCCCTTTCTGACTCTATGAACTCCATTGGACTACTATACTTTCACTTCAAAATACACTCCTATTTAAGCCAGTTCTGAGCTTATACTTAGCTTGCAATCATTTTTTCTCAAAATTCTTTTTAATTATTAACCTTTGTACTTAGCTTTGATCATTGTTTAATCAAATTCCTTTTTATAATTTTTCTTTGAAGACCAATTTTGTAAGGTAATTAAACTTAATTGGGAAATCATTAAACTCTATCTAAAAATAAAATATCTATAAATAATAAGAGAAAGTTATTTTTATCATAGCTTGTCCAAACTGTATAATCCTTTTGATGATTAATATCACAGGGGCTTGAATCGCTTTCATAGAGGTCACACGGCCTATATACCATATATATAGCTTGAATCGCTTTCATAGACGTTAGTATATATATACATGTATGGTATATAGGCCGTGTGACCTCTATGAAAGTGATTCAGGCTATATATGGTATATAGGCCATGTGACCTCTATGAAAGCGATTTAAGCCCCACAAAGAAGAAAATCCAACTTAAAAGTTATTTGAATAATTTAATCTTGAGTTTATGCATATTTATTTCTCATTTAAAAAATAAATAAAAAGGAAATAACAAAATTGGGGGATGGGGGGCAATTGACTAGGGGGCTATTGTCCTAGACCCATAATACATGTATGAAAGGATTATGCAGGTCTTTATTGCAGGTATATCATGACCAATTCCAACTGTCAAATTTACAAATTTTAGTCATGATATGAACTGATATGCATAGGTTGATTAGTACAAAAATAAAGTACCGGTAATGTTTGCTTTACATTGCCACTACCACTGAAAAATCTACCGCCCAAATTATTTTCTTTGTGTTTCAGATAATTTTTGGGGGGATAAATATAGGAAAGACTTTGTGATTTGATCATATCAGCAGAGCTTGTGGCAGTACATGGCTATTACTGTATTCTTAATCTAGCCATACTAAGACACTAATAGTAAACTTCATTGATGACAAACATTTAAACGACACAGATGTAAATCCAGTGGTCTGCTAATAACAAGACTTGGAAATGTCTAAGAGACCAGATGAAAGCAACAAATGGATAAGACACAAGTGTTTCAAATTTAAAAATGTGTTCTCCAGTCTTATGAAATGTTTCAGTTCAGGGTTCAGGGGATGGGTGTGCAGAGGGGGAGGGGGGGGGGGAACATTTACCTCAAGATAAGATATGCAACTCTGTCAATGACAAAACATTCACTTTCCTGTTAGATTCCAAACACAGTAGATATTACAAGGACTGGATTGCATAAATGTCAATTAAATCTAAGTCTCAATTAAACCTGTGTAAGTCTAAATTAATTTCATGTACATTTCAAGTAATTTAGGTGTCAATTAAGTTTCAATTGCCACTTAAATTTAATCAATATTTGAACAATTACAGTGTTTTAACTTACCCTTTTTTTTACCAGAATCTGTAGGTGCATTGGAACCAGTCAGTTTATCAAGTCTAATTATAAGTTTATTAGTTTCCACAACAAATCTGTCAACTCTTGCCCCTCTAGATGCTTTGAACATATCTGTATAACTTCTAGTAATGCCTGTCAAATGGTATAATTGGAATAACTGGACTGGATTGAACAGATCTCAATTAAACCTTAAGTGTAAATTAACTTTGTGTACATATCAAGTATTAAATTATAAGTGTTAATTAAGTTTAAATTCACACTTAAATTTAATCAATATTTGTAAAATGCAGTCCTGGTTATTAAAAAAAAATCCAATCTGTGAAATGACGAACTGCAATAAAAGTGCTGCCCCTTTACTTTAATTTGTGTTTTTTAAGTGTAATGTATGATAGTCTCTAATGTTCCTTTGCATTCATATCCCTTATCACAAATCTCTTCTACGAGGACAAATAAAAAATATTAAAATGTTCTGTATGTATCCTTTACCAGGTGTATCAGATAACTCCATATTCTTCTATATTTAGGTTGTGATGTATCATTTACGAAATCTGATTTTATATATATATATATAATCCTGTAATATATAACCATTAATATATGATTAAAATTCTTGATTTTTGTGACCAATCGAAAATTTGAGTAATGTTATGTTGCTATAACTTCTAAATGCAAGATCAGTAACCAAAGAACTCTGAAACGAATGCAATTGTTTCAATTGACCCACATATGATGAGTGGAGAGTAACGGAGTGTGACCGGCCATGGTTGGTAGACAATACTATGAATGTGTTATGTACATAAAGCCAAAACTTTTAGAAAATGATTCTAAATCTTTCTACAACATGTATATTTATATCCATACCAAGTTCTTGTGGATCCCACAATGATGCATCATAACCAGTTTTAGTCAGATTTACAGAGAAGTTAGTAGTAACGATGTCTGTCTGATCAGCAAAATCACTCTCGTCTTTTTCTCCTAAAATCTTCTTTTTGGCTTTTCCAAATAGTCCTGAAAAAAAGAATAAATTCAGATAAAAAGAGTTGTCTTGTAAAAGAATGAATTAAAGTACAACACATGCACTCATAATTAGCAAAACCTAATAGTTTATTTGGATACTTAACAGGATCCATTTAATTTAAACTCACAAATCTGTAACAAGGAATAATTGGAAATTAAAAAAACAGTCATTATACATGTATATGCTTCAATCTTAATTATTTCTCAATTCATGGTCTTGCTTTCCAATCTTGAAACATTTCAGAATCCATGAGATAACTCACTGACTTATTTAAACTGAGTTCTTCCCACCTGTGACGTGTTAGTAAATATATCCATGTGATTCCTGTAATATTAACCATTAATTACAGTATCTGATTGGGTTACATATAGCACTACGACAGTCCATATAAAATCATATTCCAACTGCATCGTTGGTGTAATGGTTAACGTGCTTGCCTCGAGTGCGGTAGATTATGGGTTCAAGCCCTGGTCGGGTCAAACCAAAGACTATAAAATTGGTATTTGTTGCTGCTCCACTAAGCACACACCATTAAGGAGTAAGAGCAAAGACTGGTTGGCTCCGAATCAGAATAATGTGTCCGAGTGGGGCGACATGTCTATCCGTGGACTGTTGTTTCAGTGAGCTAGCACTATAAAAATCCAACTTAGTGTTGGTCTACGGTAATATAAAATGGACATCATCTGATTGAAGGTAGCTTGTGCTCGCCATGATATAGCTGAAAAATTGCTCATTTGGCGTTAAACAACAATGACTCACTCACTACAATTATATTCTCTTGAATGTGCTATTTTTTTATGATTTTCATTTCTGTATTCAGCTGTATATAATACTCTGTTATTTTTTGTCCTACAATAACTAACCCACCTCTCATCTGTCAATGTAATAACTGACCTACCTCTCCAGGGCTTTCAATATTTTTCAAGACTTCCAGTACTTCACTATTTACAGGCAGTACTTTGCCTTAAAATATGAACATTTAATTTCATGAATATCTTATACAATAATCTTTAAAATCAGGAGGTACCAAATATCATTTTAATCTGGTTAAAGTACCTGGTACCACCCCTTATTGAAAGGCCTGCTCTCTCTTGTCTGTAAATGTAATAACTGACCTACCTCTCATCATCTGTAAATGTAATAACTGACCTACCCCTCACCCGTCAATATAATAACTGACCTACCTCTCATCTGCCAATGTAATAACTGGCCTACCCCTCGTCTGTCAATGTAATAACTGACATACCTCTCTCTTGTCAATCTATGTAATAACTGACCTACCTCTCGTCTATCAATGTAATAACTGACCTACCTCTCAGTTGCTGTAGTACATCTTTATCTTCATTAGAATGTTCCTCCTCAAAATGCTCTTGTAGCATGGACACAGTACCAAGATCTTTCATACACATGGGGCACAGGAAGCCCTCTCTAACCTCACCTGAGGTAGCCATATTGACTTAAATCTGTTAAAAAGAGATGTTTAGCTTTGAAAATGGCAATCAATAATTGCAAGGAATAATTACAGGAACAAAAATTCAAGAAATGAGTTCACATCATTAATACATTATTTCCTAGACTCAATAAAAACATTTACAAAAATATCAAAAATAAATCTGAGCTACACACATCGTCATCGATCATACATTTTGTACATGTATACTCCCTTCCTATGGTACCACGGGTTCTATGATACTGCAGTATTTATTTTGTCTGTTCCTATGCACTGCAGCGCCACCCGCCGGTTTTTCTATTTATATATTCATAAACACAAGTCACATTTATCGGAACGTCTGGTCATTCTGTCCAAATGTCTTGAATTTTTGTAAGTACACGTATTTTTATCTTTTCCTTAGAAATAGCAGACATTTTTATTTTACCCTGATACCATGCTTTGTAAAATGTTCAATAATTAAACCATAGTTGTCATAATTCGTCTGCTATTTTTCAGAAATGTTTACGTTTCATTTCAACCCGATTTGGGATTTTTTGTGCTATTTTTAGTTACTTTCTAGACCGACAAAGTTGATGGAAAAATTAAGCTATGAAAACATATTAACCAACATAACGTTACATCAAATTGACTCAACTTCGCTACATTTGGTATTTCAAAGAAACTTTACTTTATTAAATGTGATAAATTATCAAGATTTTCTTTATGGTATAAGTTTGCCAGATATTCACCTTGATTTAGTATTTATAAACGATGTCTTGATTTGTCAAACATTGTGTCCCATAACATTAATTTTGCAAATACCGCGATATCATAGGAAACCATTTCTGGTAGGTACATCGGCGTTGTCATAGGGAAAAGTGGTGACGTATTTTTAAACAAATTCAAAGAATAAAATGAATTGTGGGGGAAAATAGGTTTCTATACCGGGGAATAAAATATAACATTTTTGGATTAATTCCGAAAACTAGTTACGTTACACAGACGTTAAACATTAAGTACCGCGGTACCATAGAACCCTGGGATACATTGTATGTACTCTTGTATTAATATATCATAGATATGCATCAAGATTTGCACAGAAAGTATGTCAACATAAAGAAAGTATATATGTGTCGCTTCAGTGAGATAGCACAATAAAAATCCATGGTCACACTGTTTAATGCCACTTTCAACAATATTTCAGTTATATCATGGCTGTCAGTTTTATCGGTGGAGGAAACAGAGTACCTGAAGAAAACCACTGACCTACTGCAAGTGACTGACAAACTTTATCATATAATGTCATATCGACATGCTTATTGAAAAAACTGAGAGACCAATCATTTGGGAGTAATTACAGACAGTCTATGATGTTTACGTTTTCACCATAAATTGAAAAAAAACACAAACAGGTGTGTAGGGGTTCGTTGTTATCCGACCTATTACATATACAGAAACATGATATATAGGATAGGCTATGTATATTTGTTTATTAGGACAAGCTTCGGATCCTCTGTGTGTCATCAAGATGTTTGATGGAATACTGTATACATGTAGCATAAATAAAGAAGAGTGTGTCGTGTCTGTGACCGAGTATTTGGAAAGCTGTCAATTTTATAAGTAACTACAAATTTGGAATTGTCGCTCAGAATTCGTGCCATAGTCGGATCTCCTGTACTTGGTGATCACAATACTGGTATACTAGTATTGTACTGGTATAAAAATATATTCCAGTATTGTATTCTAGTATTGTTAAATTAGTTATTTTTTGGAAGTATTGTATATATTAACAATACTAGAACAATACTAGAATACGATATTGGAATAAATTGATAACAATGTGTCAAGTTGTCATTGTGTATTGTAGGACAGGAAATGGCAACATGAATTGACACTTTTTCAAAAGCAAAAAAACATTATCTTATTTTTTATTGATTTAAGCACTATTCACTATTTCATTATGTAAGTATTGGGATAACATATTTGCAAGTTTTCAATAATAATGTTAATTATTCAAATGTTCATACACAGCTGTTGTTATCAGGCAAATTCTCAAATCTTCAATGGTTTTGTTTTTAAAAACGGTATGCTGGCGTAGGACATCCACAGTTTCTTGAGAATTGCTGATATTTTGCATTTACAAACATTCTCATACATATTTCAGAACAATATCCTGTGTAAAAGTGATATTTATTATGGACATGATAGACTCTTTATAATTCTAGTGCTAGTACATTATATTGTGAATGTGATGTTATTATTCATAATCATGTTGTTCATCAAAGATTATTAAAAATTTGATGCCATCTACAAAAATGTATGATCATCTATAAAATAAATAAAATGTAAATTATGACATGTTGTTTTATCAATTATTATATATCCTGGTATTGCATATTTTTATTTACGAACAGTATTGTTAACAATACTGGAATATGATTGTATACCAGTATTGTATTTTTTTTGTAAAAAAATTACAATACTGGAATAATTTTTTATACCAGTATTGTCAACAATACTGGTATACCAGTATTGTGATCGCCAAGTACAGGAGATCCCCATAGTCTTCTAACATACAAATAATTTATATTTGTTCATAGTATATCATGTATGACAAAATAAATCTTCATCTTTTTCTGTACTGCTATCCTGCTAAAGCAGTCTGCCCACAATCGTCCTATGTCAGAATTTGTTCCGAATGGTCTGATGACATTCTGGTTAGCATTACAAACAAGCAAATTTCAGCCTCAGTCCCGAGATTCAGTTGATGAAATGAAAGAATAGTGAAATAAAATAGAGGAAAAAACATTTTTTTAATCAAATGTAGAGTTGATTTGTTACTGAAAAAATAAATCCCTTGATAGTGCCTCTAGTTTGGGGATACCGTCTATTCGGAACACACAGTTAATGGTCCCCTTGTACTTCCTTTTCCGGTTTAATTTCTTGTTCTGTGCATGTAAATATTGAGATTGATCAAATATCTGCTATCATCTTCCCTCAAAATACTTCAAACTGTTTAAGAAAAATACTTTATTAGAATCTTGAAAGATTTTGCTTATAGATATGACTAATTATAAAGTGTGTTTGTGTTTCATTGTATATAAAATCTGCATACAATATACATGACATGTACTTCTTCCATCAGAGTTTGTAACTCGCTGAAAATTCAGTCGGATCACAGGGCTGTCTACTCCTAAATGTTATCGGTCCTGGGTAAAGGGAAGTCCTGGTGTTTTACATGAATGAATTTGTTGTGCTTATAAAGGTTTTACAACTTTTGGTTATAATATGAAAAAAATAAAATTGGAATGAATACAAAATACTAACATGTTTGTCCTGTACTGTAGGCTGTATTGTTGGAATATAGAATAATTCTTTATTCGGCTACAGGCTGAATGAAACCATGAGACGAAACAGATTTCAATTTACAGTTTTTGCATATATTGAAAATCATGTTGATTACAATGTATGCTGAATTGACTTGTGACTATTTTCTTAAAATCACATCTCGTGCTTGATCCTCCGATATGTCACGGTGTGGGTGATCTGATGAAATCTCATTACAGGTTTCGTGCAAAGGACCCTATTGATGTCGTGACCTTTGCAGTCCAATGAAAATTGCTCTTGGAAAACTGAAATCGTTTTAATTTAATTTAAAGCTGCTTTGTATGCTGCAAGCAATGTGATTGGTATAAAAAGATCATACCTGTAGTGTATTTATCATTATTAAATATTCATGACATATGGTCACTCTTATGTGACTAGTAATAAGATTTCCTCAGATCTCCCACTCAACGACACATAATGATCAGTAAAGTGAAGCAAGTGAGATGTGTGATTTTAATCAGATTGGCCGAGTACACAAATACATAGGATTAACGTATCACCTGTGTATTAGAAGTATCTAGTGTCTGAAAAAATAAACAAAATCTTGTGGCGCTTGGTAGTAAGTGAATGATTTACTTTGTGCAACTTACAAATCAAATGTTTTTCAAATAATAACTAAATCCTTTAAAAGTAGTCTCCAGTTCCAATATATACCTGTAGCTTTATATTTTTATTTCTTCTTTCAGGATAAAGCAGAAGAACTAAAATGGCAAAGTCCAAGAATCACACAGCTCATAACCAAAGTAAGTCCGTTGAAAGATCAATTTTTTTTGCATAGCTGTAACAAATGATCACATCGGTATTTATATTAGTAATATGAATTACGAATGTAGAATGATATCGGTCTTTGCCTTATTATTTTTTTTCACTTGTCAGAATCCAGTTTTACTTCTCCCGGGCTTCGGGCAAGTGGGTTAGTGCAAAGACTGAAATTGTGGGCAAGAACTGGATGTAATGCACATCTCCAATACAAAACTAATCATTATGGAAAAAAGACTCCACTAATGGCACATTTTTAGCTCACCTGGACCAAAAGTCTATGGCATTGTCATCCCTTTGCATCGGATCTTTATTCTCACTAATGACAGACCCAATTTGAACCAAATTTGCACAAATGTGGATTGTGTGTGCCGTTAACATTTGATATGAATTTCACATGAAGCTCGTTAATATAACAATGTTTGGAAGTTCTAAATAAAAAAAAAGAAAGAAGAATAACTGGGCAAGAAAGACACAAATGCCATATATGGCGACTAATGAAAAGTGATGTTCATACCTGCCAACCCTCTCGTTTTGTGCGGGATTCTCCCGCACAAACGACGAAATTCCGGAAATCTCCCGCATTCGGATATTTTAACCTGCAATGACCTGCATTCATATTTCTCGAATTTTGTCAATAGAAGTAAACAAACAATGGGCGATAATTTGAAAACTTTATAAGTAATCAAAAATCATTTACTTAAGCTTCAGATGCTAGCTTCAGATGAGCCTGTGCAAGACAAACTTACAGAGGAATTTCTAGATTTCTAGCTGGCATCAGCAGCTGAACTCCCAAAATGAACTGAAGGGGAAACAGATGTTGGAACATTTTGGGGGGGAAATGTGTGATATAAAGGAGTTATTTTCAAAACAACCTAGATATCCCAATTTGTCTAAGTTAGCCCTGGCATGTGTTGTTCTGCCAAATAGTATTGCAGATAATGAACGTATTTTCTTGATGCTAAAAAAAATTCAAACTGAACATAGGTCAGAATTGGCAAATGACACTATATGCTCACTTATTTGTGCCAAGCAAAATCAAAATGTAGAATGTTATGAGTATTGTCCTGACTCAGAGGTGTGGAAAAAGGCAAAAACAGCTTGTATAGATTATAATAATGAATTGAAGAAATAAAGTATATTTATTAACTCTTATTGGTGTTTTGTAGATGTATATAGTGTACAGGTCATACATTTAGGCTGAAAATGTCGTTCGTGCAAAATCTCCCCCTCAGCTGTCATAGCTGAGGGGGAGATCTCCCTCATTGAACTTGAAGGTTTCAGAGGTTGGCCGGTATGGATGTTTTGTAGGAATTGTGCACAATATGGTAAAATTATTGAATTTATATTTTGAAACATTATTGGATTTTTCAGAATTATATCAAAATTGGTAAGGGATTAAAAAAAAAAGCTTGTTTTAGTTTTAGCATACATAATCTGGTATATTTTTCAGATCGTAAACAACACAGAAATGGTCTCCACAGACCCAAGACTAACAGAAGTCCGTCACTCAAAGGAGTAAGTTTGTTACAGTGTTAATTTTAAACGACAAGTAAAGTCCAGTGTTACATATGGATGTATTTAATAGTATGTTCAATCAAACAATTAAATTGTCATGTCGAATGTGAATACCATATTTTCCCTGATGTGGTCCTTGGTTTTCTGTTCATATTTAAAATGTCAGAAAAGATAAACAATAAGGTATTGACAGGCCATTTACCCATGGTTGGTTGACTACCATGTTATCCAAACTCTCGACATGGCCAAAGATTAAACAGATCAGTAACCAAGATCAGTTGTTCACTGTAGCAGCTGTATTGTGACACTTATCTAACAAAATATATAGGATGACTTGTATTAGGTTAGGTTCGACTGTGGACGCTGGCTTGCTGAAACCACTATATCCACCTCTTCTTCTACTATGCTAGACCGCGACTTTACGTCACTTCGGGGCGTACTAGTTAGGTTGATGTTAGCTGGGTGATCATATTTAAACTCTTGTGCTTCCCAGTACTTATCTAAGTTGATCTCAAAATTGTTCACTGTTTTAGCTGTGATAACTTCGTTTGGTAGACTGTTCCAAATGTCAACTATTCTGTTTGTGAAAGAGAATTTCAGGATGTTGAGTTTGCTGTATTTTTTCTTCAGTTTTTTGTCGTTCCCCCTAGTTCTTGTATTTTGATCTAGGTCAAGTAAACCATCTGTGACATCTCTATCGTAGATGCCATTGATGATTTTGAAAGTTTCGATCATGTCCCCTCTAAGGCGCCTGTACTTTAGGGTTGGCATTTTCAGCTTTTTAAGTCTATCTGTGTATTCTAGGTTTTTCAGTGAAGGAATTTGTTTTGTGGCTCTTCTTTGGACATCTATGTCCCCTACCTTTGATGGTGACCATACTGCTTCTGTATATTCAAGGTGTGGTCTTACTAATGCCTGGAAAAGGTATTTGAAATTCTGCTCATCTAGCTATATATAGGTATGAATAAGTTCTTATGAGGCCCATAATACTGTTCGCCTGCTGTTGAATGTCTTGAGAATGTCAGCTGATCGTCCACTAGTACTCCAATATCTTTTTCTCCCTCTGATTTTTCTAGCTCTACTTCCTTGCCAGTACTGTCATATAAATGGTACCTCCTGGTTGTATTTTTTTTATTTGATACAGTCATGACCTTGCATTTGTTTGGGTGGAATTTTAGTAGCCAGGTGTTGGACCATTCCTGTAGACTATCCAGGTCCCTTTGCAGACTATTGCTATCTTCTGGCAATCTGATTTCTTTATATAGCTTGGTATCGTTGGCAAAGAGATAGGCTGTTGCTGCTGCACAATCTGGCATGTCGTTTATGTAGATTACAAACAGGATCGGTTCAAGTACACTACCTTGTGGAATTCCACTGGTTACATTGTGGGTGGTAGAGTCCATTCCGTTCACTGAAACTTTCTGTTTTCTGTCTGTTAAAAAGTCCTGAACCCAGTTGAGTGTTTTTTCTCCAATGCCCCAGTGTTCCATTTTTTATTATGAACCTTCTATGCCTTCATGAAATCCATATAAACAGAGTCAATACTGCCACCGTTATCTAGTATTTCGGTCCACTGGTCTAAAGCCAACAGTAATTGCAGGGTCGTGGATCTTCCGGATATGAAACCAAATTGTTTTGGGCTCATTAGGTCAAAGGTCACGGGGCTGCGGATTCGCGGCATTGACACGTTATTATCAGAAGTGCTGCACTAAAAGAATGAAAACGTGTCGGACCGCCGCTGAAATGCCACAGTCATTTTGTGTCATGAGCGGTAGCTGTGGCAAGAAATCGAACGCACTCACTTTCCGTTGTCTTGAGTGAAAAATTATTTTGAGAGAATCCCATTGCTGGTTCTTGGCCGACTACCATATCTCGTTAGTATTTCGTATACTAGCGGGAACCAGTTTACAATAACCTTGAACTTCCGTATAAAAAATTCTGATTGGTTACTTTTTCTCAAGTAAAATTCTGATCGGATCCGGTCAAGTAACGATTTTTTACGTGTTGTTTTATTACGTATTCTTGTAGTAATCGTCAGCAATCTGGGAAAATATTTTTTTTCCCAGTTTTAAGTTGATGAAAAGTTGAATTCAATATGAATAACGGGTACCTAATTTTCAAATCAAAATGCAAAATTGATAAAATAAAAAAATGCAGAAAATTTAATTCAAATTTTTTCTGGTTAATAATGATTACAAGGCAATTAATTCCTTAATTAAAGTATAGATCAAGACCAACTTGTCAGCAAAATAGGTCTCGGGATAAGCCTCTGAAGGTGTTTCAATTCTGTTAAATCCATTGCCCCTTGACCACTGGGGGCCACCTGGCCCCAGCCTAAGGGCCCCTTGGATTTTATGTTTGGCCCATCAACATAAAATCCCAGGGTAATCCCTGAGGTCACCGTTACTATAAATAGAATTTTTGACAACGGTCGTTTCCGCACGATAACTTAAGTTATGTATATTGGATCTTTAACAAACTTGGCCACATGATTCCCCTGTGGAAGGGGAAGAACCCTTTTTATTTTGGGGTCATTAGGTCAAAGGTCAAGGTCACTTACTATAAATAGAATTTTTTACAACAGGATCGTTTCTGCACAATAACTTTAGTTCTGTATATTGGATCTTTACCAAACTTGGTCACATGATTCCCCCTTGGAAGGGGAAGAACCCTATTTATTTTGGGGTCATTACCATTATACCATTTGATAATTTATATAGATGGGCGTATTTTGTGATGCACACATTTCTTGTTAGATTTGCCATTAGTTTGTTTTTGGTTTTTTCATCTTCAAATACTACTCTAAGTGATCTTGGTTTTTTTCCCTCTAGTTTCTTCCCAGCCTGGAACCGTTTTTTACCGATTCGTGACTAGCATCTGTTAATAATTTGCATGTCTTCTTCTTTTCTTTCCTTTGGTTTTTCTTTAAGGGATTCATCTACTTTGAAAATGATTATGTTGCTTCGCCTCATTACACTTTCTCTATATTCATCCAATTTTTCGTTCATCTCGTTTAGGTTGATGTCACTTTTGCTGTCCTCAATCATTTTACTTACAGTTTCTTTATCTGGTTTCTCTGTTATGGTCTCTTCTAGTGCCGAAAGGCACTTCTCATATCGATCAAAATAGTCCCTACATCTTTCTTCTATTTCTTTTTCTATTTTAATATTCCTCAATGCCTTTTCCTCACATGGAGGACAGTACCAATGAAAATCTTTCCGTTTCCCTAGAAGTTTATATTCAGCAGCCGATAGTTTGAGGCATAGTCTGTAAAAGTGTTCATCACAGTACTCACATTCTAGTAGCTCAGCCTTTTCCTCTTGCAATTTGGCATTGCAAAGCTTGCACGTTCATGACTCATCTTCTGTCTTATCTTTACCCCTTGACGACGAATCTTTTCTTGAACCCGGCATGATTGACTCTGTGTAGTTATTCTTTTATGATTGCTGTTAAACAAGACTAGCCCTATTCATTCTAAAAATAAACAGGATCTTATTTGATCAACCGTGGTATGCTATCCTGAACAAGAGTTGTCCCTATTTATTAATATAAACAGGATTCCTTATTTACAAAATGTAGTTCTTTCTGGATGTTATCTAAACAAGATATTCCCTATTTGTCTATACAAACAGGATTTTTATTTAAGATAACTTATTTCGTATCTTATTTGTGGACTTTTTCTGAAGGTTAAATACTTGACCATATACACCACAAGATAACCCTTATGGTGTGCTTGTTTTCTTTTTCCCAGAGTATTACTAACCGCTACTGTAGGTGTTTAACTGTAAACAAGCTTACTTATTATCCCCTCGCCAACGAAGTTGCGAAGGGATATAGTAACGCTACCGTCCGTCCTTCTGTCACATCCTTGTGAACACTCTAGGGTCAACATCCTTCAATGGATTTTGACCAAACTTGGTACATACTTAGTCCTTAGGAGAATCTGGAACCCTATTGATTTTCAAGGTCAAAGGTCAATATCACCGGGTCAAATTTTTACCGTGTAACATCCTTGTGAACACTCTAGAATCAACATCCTTCAATGGATTTTGACCAAACTTGGTACATACATAGTCCCTACAAGCCGTCAAAATTCAGTATGGACGAGTAAACCGACCTGCGCAAGCATGACCTTGGAAATTCCCACTTCAAACAAACATCGTACGTCATGATGAAAAAAACAATTTTGCGTTCACGTGAATGTTAACTTCGTAGGAAGCTTTATTACTGGATATAATTCATTTTGATTTTCTTATCGCTCTCACAGTTGATATAGTATTTGTAGAAAAAATGGGTTGTATCCAAATGTGTAAAATACGTCAAAATTAGGTGATTTTGCGTAGAGAAGGTTGGAATAGAGGCACTAAAAGGGAAAATATTTAATTTTAATGAAAATAACGAAAATCACATAGTGTACCCGAGTGCCTGTGATCGTGCTTTGTAAGTATTTATCATTGATTGATTGAATTTGTATGTTAAAATCTGTACCTGATTAAAAGCAAAAATAGTAAAACTTTATTTCATTTATTTATACTTTGAATGGGAATTCCCTTCAATGCACACATCAGTTAGGGCATTACGTATTATTCTTCCTTAGCGATTGGTTCATCGTATTTGACGTCATTGTGTAGGTTTCCCCTGGAAAGTGTTTGCGCATGTCAGTTTGTTGTGATTGGTTTTTAAAATTGTGACGTACAATGTTTGTCTGTTTTGAATGGGTTTAGTCGACGCAGGTTCAGATCTTTGTCCATATTGAATTTTGATGGCTTGTATGAGAGTCTGGAACCCTATTGATTTTCAAGGTCAAAGGTCAAGGGGTCAAATTTTTACTGCATAACATCCTTGTGAACACTCTAGAATCAAGATCCTTCAATGGATTTTGACCAAACTTGGTACATACTAACTTAGACCTTAAGAGAATCCTATTAATTTTCAAGGTCAAAGGGTCTAATTTTTAGGCGAGGGAATACACCACGCTTTGCGTTGCCCTTGTTTACTATATATCTTACTCTGCTTTGTACTGTTATATATGTAAACAGGACTTCTACTTATTTATTCTGATTAATTTATATGTAAACAAGACTTCTACTTATTTACTCTGTTGTGCAGCATGCACACTATTTATATACACCTTCCTAATAGTTTCACTACTATTTTTATGACTATATATCCACTTGTAAATTCTTCTTAAGCACCAAGTCCTTCCACTTACATGTACTTGTAAATTCTTCTTGTACACTTAGTCTTTCAATATAGCAGCTTCCACCGACCAATGTGACTGCTAATGATAGTCCATATAATCACAATGACACAATATAAGAATACACAATGTTCTATCAACTAATTTAACTTATATACAGCTTATATACATATATACATGTATGTGGTAAACAGGGACTCCCTATTTACTTGCTTATTTTGTTGGCGAACCTAATGACTTTGTACATCCACAATTTGGCAAGGGCCCTTATTGGATGTAGACCATCATGGTAGAGGTTATAGTTTTTCCTGTATTTTGTCCTCGTCTCTGTTCTTTTTTTGTGTGGAGCTATAATGTCAGTTGTGAATCTAGGTGTCTTTATATTGTTTATAAATTTCAGGTGATTGTTGAAGTATTCCACTACTGAGCTAAGATTTTCATCCTCGTATAGAGACGGCATCACTTTTCTCTTCTTGTTGTTAATTTTTACTTTTAGTTTCTTCGAATCTCCTTTTTTAGCTTGGTAACCTTTCTGTTATGTTTTGGGTCTCTGCCCTTAATTGTCACTTTCACTGATTTATCCTTTCTAGATTACTAGTTTTTGATTTATTGCTGACAATTACTTTGCGTGATTGTAGATTGTTGTTTACATCCGACTCATTTTGCCCGTCGGCAGCACTTTTATGCAATATGTGATTATTTTTTTTGGGCGAGTAATATAATATTATATGGACAGTCTAGGAATACTATTTTCATATTTTTTATTTGTCTCTAGGATTTTAACCTTGAAGTCCCCTATACTCAGTGAGGCATATTTCTGCATTTTGATAGGGGGGGTGTCTTAAATTTATGTACTTCCCTTTTTTGCTGGTTAATTCACAAGTGCCGAACCAAACTAGTACCACTGGTGACTTCTTCCCCTTGATGTTCTTTTTTACTTCATCTAACAAGTCGCAGTCTGCTGCTGATGCTCCGGCTTTGCTGATAATTTTGAATCTAGCTAGACTTGGTACAACTCGTCTTATGCCTTGTCCCTTGCTATCAGTAACGAGAATTGTCTGATGCTTAAATCCTCCTAACACACCTTCCTTGGCACAATCTTTTGCTAATCTCTTGTATTCTTTGTTAATTAAGTCTCCCAAACAATGTTTGGGAGACTTATTATTCCTCCCGCAACGAAGTTGTAGGGGGGTATACTGGTTTCACCATGTCCGTCCGTAGACAAATCCTATGTCGTACGATAACTTGAGTTGTGTTTCTTAGAATCTTTTAAAATTTTATCAGCTGTTTACTGGTGAAGAGAGGAGGAGGATCCCTTTCTTTTTTGACGATTTTCACTTTTGCCCTTCCAGAGTTATTGGACTTGATATGACGGAAAATAGGATTTTTACCCTATGTCGTATGATAACTTGAGTAGTGTTTCTCAGAATGTTTTGAAATTTTATCAGCAGCTTACCGGTGAAGAGAGGAGGATCCCTTTCATTTTTGACGATTTTCACTTTTGCCTGTTCCAGAGTCATTGGACTTGATATGACGGAAAATAGGATTTTTACCCTATGTCATATGATAACATGAGTAGTGTTTCTCTGAATGTTTTGAAATTTTATCAGCAGCTTACCGGTGAAGAGAGGAGGATCCCTTTCATTTTTGACGGAACAATCAGTAATGTTTTGGTTATGGAAATAGGTTGGACAGATGTGGGGAGCGGGGGGTATATCTTAGTGAGCTGTGCTCACAGTAATACTAGTTGTTTTTGCTCCGTTTCTTATTCTTATTCTTCTCTTTCTCTTTCTCTTTCTCTTTCTCTTTCTCTTTCTCCTTTCTCCTTTCTTTCTTTGGCACATGAACTTGTCCACGGCAGATCTCAGGAACTACTGTACAGAATTTCATGAAACTTGGTGGAGTTATAGATATATGATTCTAGTTGATCCTAAAGTTTTCAGCTTTGTGGTAAAGGAGGTCAAAGTAATATTTTTGAGGGGTTCAAAGGGGGTGGGGGTTACTATAGAATCCTATGGGAAAGTTGAAATTTCGTACATAAATGGATAATGATAGAGACATAAAATTTGACATAGTGATAGGTCACCATTAGAGGAGCAATTCTGCATTTTCAAAATTTTTAAAATGAATGCCAAAACACGGCATAAATCATGGGTGGTAACAATACTGCAAAAATTCAACATTGTCCGATATCATCTAAATTTGATATGTGGGTAGATTATGATGTCCCGAATTTATTCCTGACATTGAAACATTTCTAGCGGTTGTCATTTTCAAAATGGCCACCACAATACAGCACAAATTCAACATTGTCCGATTTCAACGACATTTCATATGTGGGTAGATTATGATGTCCCGAATTTATTCCAGACATTGAAAAATTTCTAGTAGTCACCATTTTTAAAATGGCCGCAAAAATTCAACATTGTCCGATATCATCAAAATTTGATATGTGGGTAGATAATGATGTCCCGACATTGAAAAATTTCTGCCGGTCGCCATTTTCAAAATGGTCACCACAATACCGCAAAAATTCAACATTGTCCGATTTCAACGACATTTCATATGTAGGTAGATTATGATGTCCCGAATTGATTCCTGACATCGAAAAATTTCTACCGGTTGCCATTTTTAAAATGGCCGTCACAATACTGCACAAATTCAACATTGTTCGATTTCAATGAACCCTGTCATGGCGAGGTGTATTCAATTCAACATTATGTGATAAAGTTTGTCAGTTATTTGCGAAAAGTCGGTGGTTTTCTACAGGTACTCCAGTTTCCTCCACCAATAAAACTGACCGCCACGATATAACTGAAATATTGTTGAAAGTGGCGTTCAACACCATAAACCAACCATCAATCTATGATATAATGCATGCTATGATGTTGCTATAGCAACTTCTATATGTAATTTAATAATGTGACAACTCAGAAACAAATGTAATTGTTTTAACTGACCCACAGATGATGAATGTAGAGTATTGACACATGACCTGCCATGGTGTACCAGTGAGGGTCACAGGTAGACAATAAATGTTCTACGACGTCGATTATTGTTGTCATAGGTGGTCAATTAAGAAGGCAATAGGTTGCCAGTGTTTTCATAGTATGTCAATTAATGCAAGGCAAATTCACTGTTCTAACCTAACCAGTATTTGCTTCAAAATCAGTCGGTAAGAAGTTGATTGGCTATTTACCCATGCCTGTTAAACTATACCATGTTATTCAGACTCTGAACATAGCCAAAGATTAACAGATCAGTAACCAAGATCAGTTGTACAACTATGACAACTGTATTGTGACACTTATCGTACATAGAGTGCTCACCTCGAGTGTGGTAGATCATGGGTTTGAGACCTGGTCGGGTCAAACCAAAGACTATAAAATTGGTATTTGTTGCTTATCTGCTAAGCATGCAGTATTAAGGAGAAATAGCAATGACTGGTTGGCTCAGAATTAGGATAATGTGTCTGAGTGGGGCGACATGGTTATCTGCGGACTGTTGTTTCAGTGAGTGAACACTATAAAAATCCAACTCTCTGTGTTGGTCTAGTGAAAAAAGCGGACCTCGTCATCATCTCTTTGAAAATTAACTTGTTCTCGCCATGATATAGCTGGAAAAATAGCTGTATTGGCATTAAACAACAATCACTCACTCAATTAAGGAGACAATAGGTTGTTAAATATATTCATAGAATGTCAATTAATGCAAGGCAAATTCACTGTTCTAACCTTACCAGTATATTGCTCCAAAATCAGTCGGTAAGAAGATGATTGGCTATTTACCCATGCCTGTTAAACTATACCATGTTATTCAGACTCTGAACATAGCCAAAGATTAACAGATCAGTAACCAAGATCAGTTGTACAACTATGACAACTGTATTGTGACACTTATCGTACATAGCACGCTCACCTCGAGTGCGGAAGATTGTGGGTTTGAGCCCCGGTTGGATCAAACCAAAGAATATAAAATTGGTATTTGTTGCTTCTCCGCTAAGCATGCAACATTACGGAGAAAGAGCAAAGACTGGTTGGCTCGGAATCCGCATAATATGTCCGAGTGAGGCG
Organism: Bathymodiolus brooksi; assembly: GCA_963680875.1. Lineage (NCBI taxonomy): Eukaryota > Metazoa > Mollusca > Bivalvia > Mytilida > Modiolidae > Bathymodiolus > Bathymodiolus brooksi. The sequence continues at coordinate 66,766,486 of OY804575.1, forward strand.
ACATGGCTATCCACGGACTGTTGTTTCAGTGAGCTAGCACTATAAAAATCCAACTCAGCGTGTTGGTCTAGTACAAAGCGGACCTCATCATCATCTCATTGAAAATTAACTTGTTCTCGCCACGATATAGCTGAAAAATTGCTGAATTGGAGTTAAACACGCCATGATATAGCTGAAAAATTGCTGAATTGGAGTTAAACAACAATCATTCGCTCACTCAATTGAGACCAATTCACTCCAAAATCAGTCAGTAAGAAGATGATTGGCTATTTACCCATGCCTGTTAAACTATTCCATGTTATTCAGACTATGAACATAGCCAAAGATTAACAGATCAGTAACCAAGATCAGTTGTACAACTATGACAACTGTATTGTGACACTTATCGTACATAGAGTGCTCACCTCGAGTGTGGTAGATCATGGGTTTGAGACCTGGTCGGGTCAAACCAAAGACTATAAAATTGGTATTTGTTGCTTATCTGCTAAGCATGCAGCATTTAGGAGAAATAGCAATGACTGGTTGGCTCAGAATTAGGATAATGTGTCTGAGTGGGGCGACATGGTTATCTGCGGACTGTTGTTTCAGTGAGTGAACACTATAAAAATCCAACTCTCTGTGTTGGTCTAGTGAAAAAAGCGGACCTCGTCATCATCTCTTTGAAAATTAACTTGTTCTCGCCATGATATAGCTGGAAAAATTGCTGAATTGGCATTAAACAACAATCACTCACTCAATTAAGGAGACAATAGGTTGTTAAATATATTCATAGAATGTCAATTAATGCAAGGCAAATTCACTGTTCTAACCTTACCAGTATATTGCTCCAAAATCAGTCGGTAAGAAGATGATTGGCTATTTACCCATGCCTGTTAAACTATACCATGTTATTCAGACTCTGAACATAGCCAAAGATTAACAGATCAGTAACCAAGATCAGTTGTACAACTATGACAACTGTATTGTGACACTTATCGTACATAGCACGCTCACCTCGAGTGCGGAAGATTGTGGGTTTGAGCCCCGGTTGGATCAAACCAAAGAATATAAAATTGGTATTTGTTGCTTCATCCGCTAAGCATGCAACATTACGGAGAAAGAGCAAAGACTGGTTGGCTCGGAATCCGCATAATATGTCCGAGTGAGGCGACATGGCTATCCACGGACTGTTGTTTCAGTGAGCTAGCACTATAAAAATCCAACTCAGCGTGTTGGTCTAGTACAAAGCGGACCTCATCATCATCTCATTGAAAATTAACTTGTTCTCGCCATGATATAGCTGAAAAATTGCTGAATTGGAGTTAAACACGCCATGATATAGCTGAAAAATTGCTGAATTGGAGTTAAACAACAATCATTCGCTCACTCAATTGAGACCAATTCACTCCAAAATCAGTCAGTAAGAAGATGATTGGCTATTTACCCATGCCTGTTAAACTATTCCATGTTATTCAGACTCTGAACATAGCCAAAGATTAACAGATCAGTAACCAAGATCAGTTGTACAACTATGACAACTGTATTGTGACACTTATCGTACAGATTTTCAATTAATGTCATCATATGTAATAGATTGCAATATTGTAATATGATTTTTAACTTAATGAAAAATATGGACACCATTACTTAATGTTTTGTTTTTCTTTCATCTTTTGTAGGTTGATCCAAAATATTTGAAAAACATGAGATTTGCAAAGAAACACAACAAGAGGAAGGTCACCAATTAGATGTCTAATAAAATTGACACCTACACATGTTATATTATTTTCCTAGTATTAATGTGCATGTCTTGTTTGAATCACTTTAACAATTTAATTATCATGTTCATATGTTATGTTTATGTAATTTTTATACCCTCTGCAACAAAGGAGGGTAGGGGGATATGGTGTTTTAATACCACTTTCAGCAATATTTCAGTTGTATCGTTGCAGCCAGTTTTATTGTTGGAGAAAACCACCAACCTGTTGCAAGTCGGGGAATGAGGAGGGCGTTATGGTGGCAGTTAGTGCAGGTCACTGACATACTTTCTCACATAATGTTGTATCGATTACACCTCGCCATGACCAGGATTCAAACTCACAACGTTAGTGGTAATAAGCACTGATTGCATAGGTAGTTGTAAATCTAACTACCATGCGATCACGTACAACAAAAGTGTTTGTAGGGGAAGGAAAATACAGGAAAGCTGTCTTTTCAAGTTGTCAGCATATTGAGTCCTACTCAGAAATTTAAAAGCCTTGAAGGATATTAATGATACTTGATACAACTGTAACAGTACACTAGATGTAACAAAACCTTTTGACTTGCATACTCAGTGTTTCCAAATTCTGCCATCTGGCACTTTAAAATCCAATAGTAATAAACAGTTGCATTCAGAAAACCAAACTGCGATTTCTAAAAATTTGGAGTTTTTTAGTTAAGAATGGCTTAAATTTAAGTAGTCTCAAACATCGGTGACAATTCTGAAATTTAATATTAACCACAAACCTTGACCATAGTTTACATGCGATAGAGTGTGCTACGAACCCGGTGATAAGTCATGAATGAGGAAAAGACCGGATTGTGATTACGACAAGTGGAGCATATATATGGTCATTTGTGACACAGATACTCTGCAACTGTTAATCAAGTCATGGTGGCGACCATAAAACTTTCGAAGTGATGATTTCACCTTAACCACTATGAACCTTTGGTTCAGTACCTGCCTTGTTAGCAGCAACCCTCTATCAAGGAAATCCTGATAGGAACCACAAGCTGTGGAATATCAGATCAACTGATATATATACTTCTATATGCAGGTGCTGTGGGAATGTTGCTACATATAAATGGAAAGTTCACAATGGGAAAATTGAAATCGTCTTGTAGTAAAGTTTAGTTCTTAACCAGGCCTCCCTCATTGTCAATTTCGAGGTGTAGGTCAAGGTATGAAGTAGACATGGCTGTATTTGTAGTATCCTATAGGCCAAAGAAAAAAGATTGTTGGTTTCCCCTAACTGCCGGCTCAGTTTTATCCTGCCTGATCAATTAATTTTATTGGCATTTTTAGTAGAAAAATTTTTTTTTGAAGCCAGTCATATCACTTTTCAACATGAATTGGAATTTTTTTCCCGTTCTTTCCATGGATACAAGAATAAAACTTTTTACCCTCCAAAGGGGAATAACAGAACAAGTATGATTATTGGGAGTTAAAACATAATGACAAAATAAAAACTAAAATCCTTCAAAAACAAATCATGCCTGATTTTTTACTTGAAATATCATTAAAAAAAAGTTTGAAGATACCAAAGGGGTAACAAAAAGTCGAAAATCGAAGGACAAACAGTACAATGGCCAAAATAAAATAAAGACAAACTGTACAATGGCCAAAATAAAATAAAGACAAACAGTACAATGGCCAAAATAAAATAAAGACAAACTGTACAATGGCCAAAATAAAATAAAGACAAACAGTACAATGGCCAAAATAAAATAAAGACAAACTGTACAATGGCCAAAATAAAATAAAGACAAACTGTACAATGGCCAAAATAAAATAAAGACAAACTGTACAATGGCCAAAATAAAATAAAGACAAACTGTACAATGGCCAAAATAAAATAAAGACAAACTGTACAATGGCTAAAATAAAATAAAGAAACCGTACAATGGCCAAAATAAAATAAAGACAAACTGTACAATGGCCAAAATAAAATAAAGACAAACTGTACAATGGCCAAAATAAAATAAAGACAAACTACAATGGCTAAAATAAAATAGACAAACTGTACAATGGCCAAAATAAAATAAAGACAAACTGTACAATGGCTAAAATAAAATAAAGACAAACTACAATGGCCAAAATAAAATAAAGACAAACTGTACAATGGCTAAAATAAAATAAAGACAAACTGTACAATGGCCAAAATAAAATAAAGACAAACTGTACAATGGCCAAAATAAAATAGACAAACTGTACAATGGCCAAAATAAAATAAAGACAAACAGTACAATGGCTAAAATAAAATAAAGACAAACTGTACAATGGCTAAAATAAAATAAAGACAAACTGTACAATGGCCAAAATAAAATAAAGACAAACTGTACAATGGCTAAAATAAAATAAAGACAAACTGTACAATGGCCAAAATAAAATAAAGACAAAACAGTACAATGGCCAAAATAAAATAAAGACAAACAGTACAATGGCCAAAATAAAATAAAGACAAACAGTACAATGGCCAAAATAAAATAAAGACAAACTGTACAATGGCCAAAATAAAATAAAGACAAACTGTACAATGGCTAAAATAAAATAAAGACAAACTGTACAATGGCCAAAATAAAATAAAGACAAACTGTACAATGGCCAAAATAAAATAAAGACAAACTGTACAATGGCTAAAATAAAATAAAGACAAACTGTACAATGGCTAAAATAAAATAAAGACAAATTGTACAATGGCCAAAATAAAATAAAGACAAACTGTACAATGGCTAAAATAAAATAAAGACAAACTGTACAATGGCTAAAATAAAATAAAGACACAATACAATAGCCAAAATAAAAAAAAGACAAACTACAATGGCTAAAATAAAATAAAGACAAACTGTACAATGGCCAAAATAAAATAAAGACAAACAGTACAATGGCCAAAATAAAATAAAGACAAAACAGTACAATGGCCAAAATAAAATAAAGACAAACTGTACAATGGCCAAAATAAAATAAAGACAAACTGTACAATGGCCAAAATAAAATAAAGACAAACTGTACAATGGCCAAAATAAAATAAAGACAAACTGTACAATGGCCAAAATAAAATAAAGACACTGTACAATGGCCAAAATAAAATAAAGACAAACTGTACAATGCCCAAAATAAAATAAAGACAAACTGTACAATGGCCAAAATAAAATAAAGACAAACTGTACAATGGCCAAAATAAAATAAAGACAAACAGTACAATGGCCAAAATAAAATAAAGACAAACTGTACAATGGCCAAAATAAAATAAAGACAAACAGTACAATGGCCAAAATAAAATAAAGACAAACTGTACAATGGCCAAAATAAAATAAAGACAAACTGTACAATGGCCAAAATAAAATAAAGACAAACTGTACAATGGCCAAAATAAAATAAAGACAAACTGTACAATGGCCAAAATAAAATAAAGACAAACAGTACAATGGCCAAAATAAAATAAAGACAAACTGTACAATGGCTAAAATAAAATAAAGACAAACTGTACAATGGCCAAAATAAAATAAAGACAAACTGTACAATGGCCAAAATAAAATAGACAAACTGTACAATGGCCAAAATAAAATAAAGACAAACAGTACAATGGCTAAAATAAAATAAAGACAAACTGTACAATGGCCAAAATAAAATAAAGACAAACTGTACAATGGCTAAAATAAAATAAAGACAAACTATACAATGGCCAAAATAAAATAAAGACAAAACAGTACAATGGCCAAAATAAAATAAAGACAAACTGTACAATGGCCAAAATAAAATAAAGACAAACAGTACAATGGCCAAAATAAAATAAAGACAAACTGTACAATGGCTAAAATAAAATAAAGACAAACTGTACAATGGCCAAAATAAAATAAAGACAAACTGTACAATGGCCAAAATAAAATAAAGACAAACTACAATGGCCAAAATAAAATAAAGACAAACTGTACAATGGCTAAAATAAAATAAAGACAAACTACAATGGCTAAAATAAAATAAAGACAAATTGTACAATGGCCAAAATAAAATAAAGACAAACTGTACAATGGCCAAAATAAAATAAAGACAAACTGTACAATGGCTAAAATAAAATAAAGACACAATACAATAGCCAAAATAAAAAAAAGACAAACTGTACAATGGCTAAAATAAAATAAAGACAAACTGTACAATGGCCAAAATAAAATAAAGACAAACTGTACAATGGCCAAAATAAAATAGACAAACTGTACAATGGCCAAAATAAAATAAAGACAAACAGTACAATGGCTAAAATAAAATAAAGAAACTGTACAATGGCTAAAATAAAATAAAGACAAACTGTACAATGGCCAAAATAAAATAAAGACAAACTGTACAATGGCTAAAATAAAATAAAGACAAACTGTACAATGGCCAAAATAAAATAAAGACAAAACAGTACAATGGCCAAAATAAAATAAAGACAAACTGTACAATGGCCAAAATAAAATAAAGACAAACAGTACAATGGCCAAAATAAAATAAAGACAAACTGTACAATGGCTAAAATAAAATAAAGACAAACTGTACAATGGCCAAAATAAAATAAAGACAAACTGTACAATGGCCAAAATAAAATAAAGACAAACTGTACAATGGCCAAAATAAAATAAAGACAAACTGTACAATGGCTAAAATAAAATAAAGACAAACTGTACAATGGCTAAAATAAAATAAAGACAAATTGTACAATGGCCAAAATAAAATAAAGACAAACTGTACAATGGCTAAAATAAAATAAAGACAAACTGTACAATGGCTAAATAAAATAAAGACACAATACAATAGCCAAAATAAAAAAAAGACAAACTACAATGGCTAAAATAAAATAAAGACAAACTGTTCAATGGCCAAAATAAAATAAAGACAAACAGTACAATGGCCAAAATAAAATAAAGACAAACAGTACAATGGCCAAAATAAAATAAAGACAAACTGTACAATGGCCAAAATAAAATAAAGACAAACTGTACAATGGCCAAAATAAAATAAAGACAAACTGTACAATGGCTAAAATAAAATAAAGACAAACTGTACAATGGCTAAAATAAAATAAAGAAACAGTACAATGGCCAAAATAAAATAAAGACAAACTGTACAATGGCCAAAATAAAATAAAGACAAACTGTACAATGGCCAAAATAAAATAAAGACAAACAGTACAATGGCCAAAATAAAATAGACAAACTGTACAATGGCCAAAATAAAATAAAGACAAACAGTACAATGGCCAAAATAAAATAAAGACAAACAGTACAATGGCCAAAATAAAATAAAGACAAACAGTACAATGGCCAAAATAAAATAGACAAACAGTACAATGGCCAAAATAAAATAAAGACAAACTGTACAATGGCCAAAATAAAATAAAGACAAACTGTACAATGGCCAAAATAAAATAAAGACAAACTGTACAATGGCTAAAATAAAATAAAGACAAACTGTACAATGGCCAAAATAAAATAAAGACAAACTGTACAATGGCCAAAATAAAATAAAGACAAACTGTACAATGGCCAAAATAAAATAAAAAACTGTACAATGGCTAAAATAAAATAAAGACAAACTGTACAATGACTAAAATAAAATAAAGACAAACTGTACAATGGCCAAAATAAAATAAAGACAAACTGTACAATGGCTAAAATAAAATAAAGACAAACTGTACAATGGCCAAAATAAAATAAAGACAAACAGTACAATGGCTAAAATAAAATAAAGACACAATACAATAGCCAAAATAAAAAAAAGACAAACTGTACAATGGCCAAAATAAAATAAAGACAAACAGTACAATGGCCAAAATAAAATAAAGACAAACAGTACAATGGCCAAAATAAAATAAAGACAAACTGTACAATGGCCAAAATAAAATAAAGACAAACTGTACAATGGCCAAAATAAAATAAAGACAAACTGTACAATGGCTAAAATAAAATAAAGACAAACTGTACAATGGCTAAAATAAAATAAAGACACAATACAATAGCCAAAATAAAAAAAAGACAAACTACAATGGCTAAAATAAAATAAAGACAAACTGTACAATGGCCAAAATAAAATAAAGACACTGTACAATGGCCAAAATAAAATAAAGACAAACTGTACAATGCCCAAAATAAAATAAAGACAAACTGTACAATGGCCAAAATAAAATAAAGACAAACTGTACAATGGCCAAAATAAAATAAAGACAAACAGTACAATGGCCAAAATAAAATAAAGACAAACTGTACAATGGCCAAAATAAAATAAAGACAAACAGTACAATGGCCAAAATAAAATAAAGACAAACTGTACAATGGCCAAAATAAAATAAAGACAAACTGTACAATGGCCAAAATAAAATAAAGACAAACTGTACAATGGCCAAAATAAAATAAAGACAAACTGTACAATGGCCAAAATAAAATAAAGACAAACAGTACAATGGCCAAAATAAAATAAAGACAAACTGTACAATGGCTAAAATAAAATAAAGACAAACTGTACAATGGCCAAAGTAAAATAAAGACAAACTGTACAATGGCCAAAATAAAATAGACAAACTGTACAATGGCCAAAATAAAATAAAGACAAACAGTACAATGGCTAAAATAAAATAAAGACAAACTGTACAATGGCCAAAATAAAATAAAGACAAACTGTACAATGGCTAAAATAAAATAAAGACAAACTATGCAATGGCCAAAATAAAATAAAGACAAAACAGTACAATGGCCAAAATAAAATAAAGACAAACTACAATGGCTAAAATAAAATAAAGACAAATTGTACAATGGCCAAAATAAAATAAAGACAAACTGTACAATGGCCAAAATAAAATAAAGACAAACTGTACAATGGCTAAAATAAAATAAAGACACAATACAATAGCCAAAATAAAAAAAAGACAAACTGTACAATGGCTAAAATAAAATAAAGACAAACTGTACAATGGCCAAAATAAAATAAAGACAAACTGTACAATGGCCAAAATAAAATAGACAAACTGTACAATGGCCAAAATAAAATAAAGACAAACAGTACAATGGCTAAAATAAAATAAAGACAAACTGTACAATGGCTAAAATAAAATAAAGACAAACTGTACAATGGCCAAAATAAAATAAAGACAAACTGTACAATGGCTAAAATAAAATAAAGACAAACTGTACAATGGCCAAAATGAAATAAAGACAAACTGTACAATGGCTAAAATAAAATAAAGACAAACTACAATGGCCAAAATAAAATAAAGACAAACTGTACAATGGCTAAAATAAAATAAAGACAAACTACAATGGCTAAAATAAAATAAAGACAAATTGTACAATGGCCAAAATAAAATAAAGACAAACTGTACAATGGCCAAAATAAAATAAAGACAAACTGTACAATGGCTAAAATAAAATAAAGACACAATACAATAGCCAAAATAAAAAAAAGACAAACTGTACAATGGCTAAAATAAAATAAAGACAAACTGTACAATGGCCAAAATAAAATAAAGACAAACTGTACAATGGCCAAAATAAAATAGACAAACTGTACAATGGCCAAAATAAAATAAAGACAAACAGTACAATGGCTAAAATAAAATAAAGACAAACTGTACAATGGCTAAAATAAAATAAAGACAAACTGTACAATGGCCAAAATAAAATAAAGACAAACTGTACAATGGCTAAAATAAAATAAAGACAAACTGTACAATGGCCAAAATAAAATAAAGACAAAACAGTACAATGGCCAAAATAAAATAAAGACAAACTGTACAATGGCCAAAATAAAATAAAGACAAACAGTACAATGGCCAAAATAAAATAAAGACAAACTGTACAATGGCTAAAATAAAATAAAGACAAACTGTACAATGGCCAAAATAAAATAAAGACAAACTGTACAATGGCCAAAATAAAATAAAGACAAACTGTACAATGGCCAAAATAAAATAAAGACAAACTGTACAATGGCTAAAATAAAATAAAGACAAACTGTACAATGGCTAAAATAAAATAAAGACAAATTGTACAATGGCCAAAATAAAATAAAGACAAACTGTACAATGGCTAAAATAAAATAAAGACAAACTGTACAATGGCTAAATAAAATAAAGACACAATACAATAGCCAAAATAAAAAAAAGACAAACTACAATGGCTAAAATAAAATAAAGACAAACTGTACAATGGCCAAAATAAAATAAAGACAAACAGTACAATGGCCAAAATAAAATAAAGACAAACAGTACAATGGCCAAAATAAAATAAAGACAAACTGTACAATGGCCAAAATAAAATAAAGACAAACTGTACAATGGCCAAAATAAAATAAAGACAAACTGTACAATGGCTAAAATAAAATAAAGACAAACTGTACAATGGCTAAAATAAAATAAAGAAACAGTACAATGGCCAAAATAAAATAAAGACAAACTGTACAATGGCCAAAATAAAATAAAGACAAACTGTACAATGGCCAAAATAAAATAAAGACAAACAGTACAATGGCCAAAATAAAATAGACAAACTGTACAATGGCCAAAATAAAATAAAGACAAACAGTACAATGGCCAAAATAAAATAAAGACAAACTGTACAATGGCCAAAATAAAATAAAGACAAACAGTACAATGGCCAAAATAAAATAGACAAACAGTACAATGGCCAAAATAAAATAAAGACAAACTGTACAATGGCCAAAATAAAATAAAGACAAACTGTACAATGGCCAAAATAAAATAAAGACAAACTGTACAATGGCTAAAATAAAATAAAGACAAACTGTACAATGGCCAAAATAAAATAAAGACAAACTGTACAATGGCCAAAATAAAATAAAGACAAACTGTACAATGGCCAAAATAAAATAAAAAACTGTACAATGGCTAAAATAAAATAAAGACAAACTGTACAATGACTAAAATAAAATAAAGACAAACTGTACAATGGCCAAAATAAAATAAAGACAAACTGTACAATGGCTAAAATAAAATAAAGACAAACTGTACAATGGCCAAAATAAAATAAAGACAAACAGTACAATGGCTAAAATAAAATAAAGACACAATACAATAGCCAAAATAAAAAAAAGACAAACTGTACAATGGCCAAAATAAAATAAAGACAAACAGTACAATGGCCAAAATAAAATAAAGACAAACAGTACAATGGCCAAAATAAAATAAAGACAAACTGTACAATGGCCAAAATAAAATAAAGACAAACTGTACAATGGCCAAAATAAAATAAAGACAAACTGTACAATGGCTAAAATAAAATAAAGACAAACTGTACAATGGCTAAAATAAAATAAAGACACAATACAATAGCCAAAATAAAAAAAAGACAAACTACAATGGCTAAAATAAAATAAAGACAAACTGTACAATGGCCAAAATAAAATAAAGACAAACAGTACAATGGCCAAAATAAAATAAAGACAAACAGTACAATGGCCAAAATAAAATAAAGACAGACTGTACAATGGCCAAAATAAAATAAAGAAAAACTGTACAATGGCCAAAATAAAATAAAGACACTGTACAATGGCCAAAATAAAATAAAGACAAACTGTACAATGGCCAAAATAAAATAAAGACAAACTGTACAATGGCTAAAATAAAATAAAGACAAACTGTACAATGGCCAAAATAAAATAAAGACAAACAGTACAATGGCCAAAATAAAATAAAGACAAACTGTACAATGGCCAAAATAAAATAAAGACAAACAGTACAATGGCCAAAATAAAATAAAGACAAACTGTACAATGGCCAAAATAAAATAAAGACAAACAGTACAATGGCCAAAATAAAATAAAGACAAACTACAATGGCCAAAATAAAATAAAGACAAACTGTACAATGGCCAAAATGAAATAAAGACAAACTGTACAATGGCTAAAATAAAATAAAGACAAACTGTACAATGGCTAAAATAAAATAAAGACAAACTGTACAATGGCTAAAATAAAATAAAGAAACAGTACAATGGCCAAAATAAAATAAAGACAAACTGTACAATGGCCAAAATAAAATAAAGACAAACAGTACAATGGCCAAAATAAAATAGACAAACTGTACAATGGCCAAAATAAAATAAAGACAAACTGTACAATGGCCAAAATAAAATAAAGACAAACTGTACAATGGCTAAAATAAAATAAAGACAAACTGTACAATGGCCAAAATAAAATAAAGACAAACAGTACAATGGCCAAAATAAAATAGACAAACTGTACAATGGCCAAAATAAAATAAAGACAAACTGTACAATGGCCAAAATAAAATAAAGACAAACTGTACAATGGCCAAAATAAAATAAAGACAAACTGTACAATGGCTAAAATAAAATAAAGACAAACTGTACAATGGCCAAAATAAAATAAAGACAAACTGTACAATGGCCAAAATAAAATAAAGACAAACTGTACAATGGCCAAAATAAAATAAAGACAAACTGTACAATGGCCAAAATAAAATAAAAAACTGTACAATGGCTAAAATAAAATAAAGACAAACTGTACAATGACTAAAATAAAATAAAGACAAACTGTACAATGGCCAAAATAAAATAAAGACAAACTGTACAATGGCTAAAATAAAATAAAGACAAACTGTACAATGGCCAAAATAAAATAAAGACAAACAGTACAATGGCCAAAATAAAATAAAGACAAACAGTACAATGGCTAAAATAAAATAAAGACACAATACAATAGCCAAAATAAAAAAAAGACAAACTGTACAATGGCCAAAATAAAATAAAGACAAACAGTACAATGGCTAAAATAAAATAAAGACAAACTGTACAATGGCTAAAATAAAATAAAGACAAACAGTACAATGGCCAAAATAAAATAAAGACAAACTGTACAATGGCTAAAATAAAATAAAGACAAACTGTACAATGGCTAAAATAAAATAAAGACAAACTGTACAATGGCCAAAATAAAATAAAGACAAACTGTACAATGGCTAAAATAAAATAAAGACAAACTGTACAATGGCCAAAATAAAATAAAGACAAACTGTACAATGGCTAAAATAAAATAAAGACAAACTGTACAATGGCCAAAATAAAATAAAGACAAACTGTACAATGGCTAAAATAAAATAAAGACAAACTGTACAATGGCTAAAATAAAATAAAGACACAATACAATAGCCAAAATAAAAAAAAGACACAGTACAATGGCCAAAATAAAATTAAAAAAAACAAACAATACAATGGCCAAAATAAAATAAAACAGACAGTACAATGGCCAAAATAAAATAAAAAAAGACAAACAATACAATGGCCAAAATAAAATAAAAAAGAAACAGTAATCAGAAAACTAAAGATCAGCAGCATGAACCCAATTTACAACAGGAGTGAACTCGCGTGCTCCGGACGAGAAGCAGTTCCTGCTCCACATGTAGCACCCATCGTGATTAACATTATGATGGGGCATAATAGTTGTACACTAATACAACTCTTGTGTTCCATGAAATAAATATGTCTTCCATAATCCCATATGATGTTAAACGGCAACTATTAACACTATATACATTAATTTTGCGGATCCAACGTCGAAATCGATAAAACGGCTAAATTATATTGTAGAAGGGCAATTAGAATGTGTTATGATGCAACTTTTTTTCTGATGTTATGATACTCTATGGCCGCATATGCAACCATTACAAGTGTGTCTGGGAAATAAAAAAGTTATTAACAAAGGTATTATTCTTGATTGCCCCTTCGGTATTCTCTAACGTTTATTTCTTAATCCTTCATCATAATCCCATTAATGAAGAATTTGTTAATAAAGAAATTAATAAAATTGGTATAAAAAAGGCTACAGGAAAAGATGGAATATCTTCTAAAATCTTAAAATTATCTAAATCTGTTGTAGCAAAGCCCATTTCTAAAATTATAAATAAATCCTTTGAAACATCAACATTTCCTGATAAACTTAAAGAAGCACAAGTGGTTCCCTTACATAAAAAGAATAACACTCTAGATAAAGGCAATTACCGGCCAGTCAGTATCCTTCCCATGATATCTAAAATCTTTGAAAGAGCAGTAAACAGTCAAATTGTCGAATTCTTTGACTCACATTTTCATACTTTTTTATCTGCTTTTCGGAAAGGCTACGGATGCCAAACTGCTTTATTAAAGGTAATTGAAGACTGGAAAAAGGCTTTAGATCAAAATAAATATGTTGCGGCCATACTAATGGACCTATCAAAAGCTTTTGACTGTTTACCCCATGACCTGCTTATATTAAAATTAAAAACCTATGGTGTATCTCCTTCTGCTTTAAATCTAATAGATAGTTACTTAAAAAATCGTAAACAGTGTGTTAAAGTGGGCCCACATATTAGTAACTGGCAAGATATTTATAAAGGGGTGCCCCAGGGTTCAATACTTGGCCCTATCCTTTTTAATATCTTTTTAAACGATATTTTCTATTTTATAAAAAATAGTGATCTTTATAACTACGCGGATGACAATACGCTTTCCTACTCTGATCATGATATAAATAAAGTAATCTCTACTTTGGAGGATGACAGTGTGACTTTAATTAATTGGTTTTCCATTAACAAAATGAAGGCTAACCCAGAAAAGTTCCAGGCAATTGCCATAGGTAAACAAACCAAACAACAAAACTTAACCTTTACTATTGACGGAAATAAAATTGAATGTGAATCTGAAGTTAAACTTTTAGGGGTAACAATAGACTTTCAATTAAATTTCAATGAACATGTGTCAAATATTTGTAAAAAAGCCTCCAGGCAATTAAATGTATTAAAAAGAATTGGTACCCATTTAACAAAATTAGGAAAACTTACAATCTACTACTCCTTTATTATGTCCAACTTTAACTATTGCCCACTTGTTTGGCACTTTTGTGGAGAAACGAATACCCCAAAAAATAGAAAAAATACAGGAAAGGGCTCTGAGATTTATATACAATGAACACACCTCTAGTTATGAAGACCTGTTATGCAAATCTAAACTGCCATCCCTAAAAGTAAGGAGACTTAGAACATTTGCTTTAGAAGTTTTCAAAATTGTTAATACACGGCTGGTAATCGGCACAAGCAGAACAGTTGGTTCTGCAAAGAAATTCGTGAGGATAACTTCCGGTTTTGGTGGAGGAGAGTTCACGAAGACGCTTCGCAAGGTATGTACATGTCAAAGATTGAAATTTTCTTTTTTACTGCTCGAATATTGCAAAATCAGAGAATGATATGCTGTGGCGAATGCTTTCACGATTAGAAACATGTATAGTTTATTCTTGTATATGAAGGGTAACTCTCGCAAAATCAATCGTCCCACGAAAAACATGACGAAAATTGTGACACTCTTACATTTATAAGTTGTTCTTGACAAAGATGCAAGTTAAATTTTCAATGTTTTTTCATCATGGGAGTCTAAATGTAATCGGGGATAAATTCCGATTCGTCAGAAGTAAATTGAAGTCTAGATAAATCTACAAACTGTCAATTTTCTCGTTTTCCTGCTTGAGGAGATCGGTTCTGATAGAGCACATTGCGAATGCATGAGGAGATTTGCTAGTTTTGGTACGACACATGTAATCCACTGTATAATCACAAATTGTGCAAGTCTGTCTGGTAATAAATTCACGAACTGATGCCCTTCTTCCCGTCGGGTTATTAAAAGTATAAAAGTAATATTTCATTGTTCACGGGCTGTCCACCTAGAAAGAAACATTTCATTTAAGGAATCAATTCATAATTGTAACTGCGGTTTCCCATGATTTATTAACTTGTCATTATTGATCATTTGTTGTTTGTGACAACTTCCATTGTGTATTGGATACACAAGATTAACTTCCCTTACATTTGAAAAAATTGAAAATGCACTGTAAGATAATTTTATAATCAAAAATAATTAAACTTAATGTGAATCATATCTTTATAATTTCTAATACAAATGATACACTAAATTAAATATCATACAGTTGAGAATAATATTAATTTGTGGTTTGTTTTTCTATTATGTAGTGTGTTATGTGTACACACTTGTAAATAAAAAAGATCTCTGTTAGTAGTGGTTAGGGACGAACCATTTAACTTGAAGGGTGGGGTTATAGTTTTTTTCTAAAAAAATATTCTGATTCCCAATGTTGCTGAAAAATATATTCTGATTTTGGTGGAGGAAAAAAAAATAATGTGATTCAGAATTTTTGTCATATAACCTAATGTTGAATTCTGGAACAAATTTTGCGCTTTGCGCAACAAAAAAAAATAAATATTCTAACTGCAAGTTAAATGGTCGGTCCCTTACAAGATGTAAAGCGCTTTACCGATTTTAAGGATATGTCCACAGTTTAATTGACATCTTGTGTTTAATTTATTCATAACTACTAGCACTAAGTGAATGTTTATTTACGTTAGACCTATGTATGTGCTGAAATCATGTAATATTATAACTTGTGTAGATCTGCGGTGAAGTTTCCGTCATCTTTAGTAAAAAGGTTGCGCCGAATAGATGTGGAAACCCGTTTGAAAGGATATAAATATTTTGAAATTGAAAGAGATTTTTTTAATAAACTTGGTGTCCTGATGGATGGGGAATTTAAATTTGGTGTACTGCTACTTGTTTTTGTTCGTTTCCTTGGCGGTAATACAGGCAATCTATATCGAAATGTTTTTTTGTAAAGAGTCAATGTCAGTCCCCTTTTCCTCTTTCCCTTGAATCCTGGCATCTCCTGAAAGTGGACAGAGAATAGTTTATTTTGATTAGAGTATTTATCAGTTTTGTGTTTAAAAGTGTCAATTTATCAATTTTGCAGAAAACAATTAACAAAACTAGCAAATCTCCTCATGCATTCGCAATGTGCTCTATCAGAACCGATCTCCTCAAGCAGGAAAAATAGAAAATTGACAGTTTGTAGATTTATCTAGACTTCAATTTACTTCTGACGAATCGGAATTCATCCCCGATTACATTTAGACTCCCATGATGAAAAAACATTGAAAATTTAACTTGCATCTTTGTCAAGAGCAACTTATAAATGTAAGAGTGTCACAATTTTCGTCATGTTTTTCGTGGGACGATTGATTTTGCGAGAGTTACCCTTCATAGACAAGAATAAACTATACATGTTTCTAATCGTGAAAGCATTCGCCACAGCATAGCATTCTCTGATTTTGCAATATTCGAGCAGTAAAAAAGAAAATTTCAATTTTTGACATGTACATACCTTGCGAAGCGTCTTCGTGAACTCTCCTCCACCAAAACCGGAAGTTATCCTCACGAATTTCTTTGCAGAACCAACTGTTCTGCTTGTGCCGATTACCAGCCGTGTAATAAGGATTGTCCTGTTTATTTATTTGACCTCATAGATATAAAAAATACTTCGTATTCTTTTAGATATCAAAATAAAGCAGCTTTACCACAGGTAAGAACTACAAGTTTTGGTTTGCAATTTTTTCGTTATGCAGGTGCAAAACTCTGGAATGAGCTGCCTGACCACTTTAGAAAAGACATGTCACTAGACCAGTTTAAAAATTTGATTAATACATGGTCAGGCAGCTCATGTCATTGCTTTGCATGCAAGGCTTCAGTTTGATTTCCTTCCCTTAGTATGCTAGATATTTTTAGTTTAGTTCATCAACTGTGCTTATTTTTAATTTAGTTCAACTACTGTGCTTTTATGTTTTACTAGATATTTTAGTTTAGTTCTTCAACTGTGCTTATTTTTAATTTAGTTCAACTACTATGCTTTTATGTTTTACTAGATATTTTTAGTTTAGTTCATCAACTATGCTTATTTTTAATTTAGTTCAACTACTGTGCTTTTATGTTTTATAATATGTATGTGCTCTGCTTTTTATGCATGTCTGTCCTTATGCTTGTTCTGTTATTTACATGTATGTCGGTTTTAAAAGCTCTTCAGAGCTTATGTTGTATGTTTTTATACTTCGACTTTAAATAAAATTTGTATCTGTATCTGTATCGCATAAATACGATGTTCACTTCGACGTAGACCACAACGGTTTATTGAGCTTTAGTTTTTTTCTCGAGTATTCTGAATCTGAATAAATACGATGTAGGACCATCACTGGTATAAACGCATCGGTGAGAGAGCTGCTAAATTAGTAGCGGGTCGGGAGTGCTTCTTTGAAGTACTAGACTGTCTTTGCGCGTGCTGTGTCCTCCGGTAGTTTGTTCCAGCTCACAATAGTGTCAACAAAGAATGAATTCCTATATTGGTTGGTTTTCGAAACTGGGACCGATAATGTTTTTTGCTACACAGTCTGTAAATTTGACGGATCTGATTTGACGTTTTGGTCTATTCGGTTTAATAAACGTATCAGGATCTATTGCTGGGACCAATCCCTCGACCACTTTGTACAGAAACACCAATTTGGCATTTGTTGTTCTGTCTTGTAATGTTGGTAGATCAAGATCTTTAAGCATGTTTGTAACTGCTCCTTCGTGTATGCTTTTATAGTCCCCTGTTGTGAAACGGGCGCCATTTCGCTGGATTCTTTCGAGCTTGTCAATGTCTCGAGTAAGACGGGTCCCATACGACTGATCCATATTCTAGCACTGATCGGACGAGTGCAATGTATGCGGTCTTACGACAAGATATAGGACAGTTTTTGAGGTCGAGTGTTTTTATTGATGCATTAAAATATATGTAGCATTACCAGGTTGACGTCATTAAAACAAACGATAGATATCAGATATGGACATACTGCTCGACGTATCTGGTATCACCGGTGTTGCGTTAACTATTCGGATCATGACATTTGTATTGCTCCCTCAATATTCAATGTTGTCTCCCTCAGCCATAGGAAACCACATTAGATCTGGGCTGTCCTGTTTAGGTCATTTGGAGTACTTGATCCAAAAGATTTTTTTAAAGCTTATTTGGTTTTTCCATCTTTTGAGCGTATACGTACGTACCTGATGACGAAAAGTCGGAAAATACTAAAGGGGTAACCAGACCCCGTTAGTCGAAGGTTATTCCAGAAATGCGTCGTTAGCACTAAGGTAGATATTTACGTTTTTATTCCTTTAGACAAAACAGAATCATGTATTGTTATTTATACAGTAAAACATTCCTAGTCCGTTATCTTTTGTTCACATGAATAATTGGCTCCTTAATATGTTTTATTAGATGATGTTTGCCTTGTGCTGATCCAGCAATTCCTTTGTATTGACAATTAAATTTATACTGGGCAGGAAATTAGATGATGTTTGCTTTGTGCTGATCCAGCAATTCCTTTGTATTGACAAGTAAATTTATACTGGGCAGGAAAGTCAACAATCTATCATCTTCGTTATCTTGCTTATATCTTATAATTTCTTAAGAAAAATGATATGGCAGAAGGAATTTACTATTGAATTATCTTCTCAATTAGGTACATTCGGTTATCAGATAATTATATTCTACTTGTATTATTGACGTTGACAACCAAAATAGCAATTACTAGATAATTACAAAAAGAAACAAATTAACTATATTGCATGGACAGCTTTGTTGAACGTTGAAAATACATAAAAATAATAAACAAAATAGAGATACTAAATCGACTCAGGCAGGTGAAAGTAAAATAGAATTTGTCTAAATTCACTATAGTATTTAAAATGCAAAAGACACAACTTAGCGGCCGGAAATCAAACCAACTTGATGAACATTGAAAAGTCAATAAATAAAACAGATCTGAAGAAAACACAGTGTATCGACATATCTTGAAACATGTTTGTTAATGGCAATTGAAGACCAAAATGTTTGATAAAATCTCATATTAGCCTTTTGCATGATTTTGTTTTACCTTGAATAAATTACTAACAATAAGTTAATAGTAGCATTTACAGAATCGTTGGTATATATATTTCACTGTTCAATTAGTTCACAGTAGGTGGGGAAAGGGGGATTATGGTCTTTAACCACAGGGGCTCGCAGTTATATTTTCACATCGCCAGGTATATGTTAAAAGAGAAGGGAGGACACTTTTTTTGCTGCCCAAAGTGAAAGTAGAATTTCGGCACCTTTTTTCGCTTCAAAAACGGTGTAGTCTTTGTTCTTACCATAATATTAATGCAAATATCGTTGTTTTTTGCTGATTGACTGGTTTACAGTGGAATAACACTCGTTTTTAAATTCCAAGCGGTCTGGACAACTTCTTATCATACTCATTTCCGGTTTATACGGACTTAATAATATTGATAGAAGTAAAAAAAATCGACATATAATTTTAAAAAGTAGGAAAAAATACAACTTAAATCTCTTGCATTAAAATATATTTTTTCCTTGTCTCAATCAATCTGGAAATATAGGAAGACAGCATTTTAAGAGTATATTTTGACAAGATGAGTAAATAATTTCCCGCAAAAATGCCTGTTTAAATCCTTCGACCAATGAAAACTCACCTTGATATTTAGTCCGTATACACCGGAATTGAGTATCTAAGAAGTTGTCCAAACCGCTTGGAATTTAAAAACGAGTGTTATTCCACTGTAAACCAGTCAATCAACAAAAAACATCGATATTTGCATTAATTTTATGGGAAGAACAAAGACTAAACCGTTTTTGAAGCGAAAAAAGGTGCTGAAACTCTACTTTCACTTTTGGCCCCCCAAAAAGTGTCCTCCCTTCTCTTTTTAATACATACCTGGTGATGTGAAAATATAACTGCGAGCCCCTGTGTCTTTAACGCCACTTTAAACAATATTTCAGTTAAATCGTGGCGGTCAGTTTTTTGGTGTAGGAAACCGGAGGAGACCACCGACCTGATGCAAGTCACTGACAAACTTTATCACATAATGTTGTATCGAGTACACCTCGCCATGAGCGGGATTCCAATTCACAACATTAGTACTGATAGACACGGATTGCTTAGGTCACGATCACGACGGCGCCAGTTACCAGTACGTGAGTTGATCCTATAATATATACCGTACAACCGGTAATTTCTGCGGTGTGAAATTTCTGCGGTTTTGGACTAAAAAGAAGACATTTATTTTTTGCGGATTTTCTTTCTGCGGATTGAAAATCTCGGCGCCGCAAAAAAAAAATTGGAATGGTTTGCGATTTGGGTTTGTGCCATTCCAGCCAGTAGCATTTCAACAGCCTGTTCCCTTTCATTTTGACGTAGCCGGGGCATTAACTTACGTTGACAGTATGCATTCTTTTGATGCGACCTTTTGCTTACAATTAAGGATGAGACATTTAATGACCTTCGTTTCGATTCGAACACACCGGTAAAGTCGTAAAATTTAACAAATGATGAAAATCGTTGAATTGGTTAATTGACATAACGTCAAATCTTAAAGTGCCCATTTTGCACATTTTAGAAAGATATTTCATTATTTTTCATAGTGTGAAAAGGTAACAAAATAAAAGAATCTGGACTTGGAAAAAAATAAAAAAAATATGGTGTAACGTTTCTTTTTTTGACTAGTATATATATATATATATATTGAAAGTTTAGTATATATGAATAATATAATAAAAACTTTACCTTTTGTTCCGGACGTTTCGGCTGAACACAGCCTGTCTCAGTGAAAATAAAATTTTCCGCTGAGACAGGCTGTGTTCAGCCGAATCGTCTGGAACAAAATGTAAAGTTTTTATTATATATATATATATATATATATATATATATATATATTCATGTACATGTATATATATTCATAAGACAAACAATATTATTTTCACCATTTAATGGCATATATATATATATATATATTATTATTATTATTCCTATGATTCAATCTATTTGTTTATTAAAGTACAAATCCTTGTTTGATTTTGATCCTTACAAGTATTTAAGCACATATCATGTTATTTTGTTATCAGATAATTTGTAATTAACCCAGAAAGGTCAACTCTGCAAGCCATCTAAATATTGTAAAGGAATTCGGTTATTGGCGGGTTAATTGGAGTCTAACAGTAATGATCGACAATATAACTAAATACAACAACATGAACCACTCCTCTGACGAACATCAAATTACAAGAAAACAATCTTAAAAGACAACGACATTACAAATATGTTCTGAAATAGTGCAAGCACACACATTTTTGTTATGTTAAACCAACCTATGTGATGCAAAGGTTTGTCATGTGGCTGTTCTGCATTTATGTATGAATATCAGTGGCGGATTTAGAGGGGACGTGCGGGGCGTGCGCCCCCCCCCCCCCCCTAAAATTCACAAAGCATATGTTATGCAACGTTAATTAAGCAGTTCAATAAATAACTTTTTCATGAATGGTTAACTCGTGACCTGAAGTAAAATATTCCTACACATTGTAAATACAAGTTGGGTGTGTTCGCTAATTCATATACAATATACGTACATTGTCGGTAAATATCAAATTTATTTGTACGAGCTTTAGAAACAGGCAGAATAGCGAGCCTTTGTCGAGATTTTCATGCCTGTTTCGCATTGTGTTTATCCTGCAATGTAAAAAAAGTCGGAAAACTTGTCAGATTTAGACAAAAAGGACAGAAACAAGCGTCATTCCTCGCCTTTCATAAATGTTGTCAAGGGTGTCTTCTTCGTGGTCCGCGTTACATTAGTACCAGTTTCATACTTGCCTGCGCCCTCCGCTGTACATAGCTACAGAGTACCAGGAAAGTTTATTCGTAGGCTGAAAAGTTTATTCGTATAGTACGAATAAAGCAAAAAATTATTCGTATAGCATATTTGTACAGCAAATGTACTGATTGCAGGATAAATATATTTATGAAAGGCGAGGAATGACGCTTGTTTCTGTCCTTTTTGTTTAAATCTGACAGGTTTTCCGACTTTTTTGACATTGCAGGATAAACACAATATACGTACATTGTCGTTAAATATAAAATTCATTTGTACTCGCTGCGAAACAGGTCTGAAAAGCTCGCCAAAGGCTCGCTATTCTGCCTGTTTCTAAAGCTCGTACAAATAAATTTTATATTTACCGACAATGTACGTATATTGTATATTTATCCTGCAATCAGTACATTTGCTGTACAAATATGCTATACGAATAAATTTTTGCTTTATTCGTACTAGACGAATAAACTTTTCGTACTATACGAATAAACTTTTCAGCCTACGAATAAACTTTCCTGGTACCCTGTAGCTATGTACAGCGGAGGCAATCGTAACTACTCGGCCATTCTCGCTACCCTGCAAATAACCTCGTACGTACATAGTAGAAATTCTTCTTAAATTGCTTGCCGGAAGTTAATTTAAGTTAAGTTAAGCCGCACAAAAATATAGTCCACGAAAATCCAATATGGAAGACATACTAATTAAAATCTAATCATGCAAAACTAATTAAAACTTTAATTGAAATATAGAAAATTGTTTAAAATATAACTTTATAAAACTTTCATGTAACTGACATGTGAAAAGTAGTGCGATTTATACGCCTAATGCATACGAGGTTATTTGCAGGGTAGCGAGAATGGCCGAGTAGTTACGATTGCAGCGGAGGGCGCAGACAAATATACAACTGGTACTAATTAACGCGGACCACGAAGAAGACACCCATGACAACATTTATGAAAGGCGAGGAATGACGCTTGCTTCTGTCCTTTTTGTTTAAATCTGACAAGTTTTCCGACATTTTTGACATTGCAGGATAAACACAATATACGTACATTGTCGTTAAATATAAAATTCATTTGTACTCGCTGCGAAACAGGCCTGAAAGGCTCGCCAAAGGCTCGCTATTCTGCCTGTTTCTAAAGCTCGTACAAATAAATTTTATATTTATCGACAATGTACGTATATTGTATATGTATTCGCCGTCAGTAGTTCAAAGATTATTCCATTCTGATTGGTTCCGAGGTACCAGACATCAACTATTTTCTCACGCTAATTAAACATTATTTCTTCAGTCAATTTTACAACTATAAGAAAAACAAATCTTTACAGATCAAAGCATTTAGTAAACTTAAATCCTGATACTGACCCTGGGCAAGCAACTGGTAAACTATATCACTTGCGGCTGCGAGTCGAGTGCACCCTTTTTTGTAATTTACAAAGCTGGGCGCGAACCTATTGGTGATAGGCTTGTATGAGCTGTTAGATCCAACGACCTAACTCATTGAGCCATCCAGGCCCCAGGAATGCTTTAAAACTAAACCAATAGTTCTTTGAAGGGTTAAAAGATCGTGATCGATCAGTCATGAGTTGGACAATTCGCATCACGGTTGCTAAAAAAAAAGTTTTACTTCAGGTTCTTATAATCTGACAACAACATACTGTTAACAATTATCCGACAAAATTAAGACTAAAAATAAAGTTTTTTTGGTCTGATAAAAATGGTGTGGTTGGTTCAAAATTGTCGTTCAAATAAATGTATGTAATTCCTCAAACCCCAGAGCTTAGGGGGGTTTCGCCCCCCTGGGCACCCTACCAGGGCTCTGTCCTGGACACGCTGGGGAACCTTAAGCAGTCCCCAGACCCCTCTCCTACTCACGCCCCCCTAATCCCAAATCCTGGATCCGCCCCTGAATATAGTTATTATTTTATATATGTTAAGGACAGAATATATTAGAAAAATAACCTTTCATATAGATTATCCAACATATACTACATGTATACCGAAATATATAGCTATTGCGATAACGTATATCACCAGAGAAGTTTTTACTCTCAAAATAATATAATAAAAACACATTTAAAACTATAATGTGAGAAACATTATTGTTACAAAACACAGCAAAGATTATTTTAAATATAACTACGGATTCTGATTACCTCTTTGGTATCTGCAAACTCTTCTAACAATATTAGTTAGACGAGATTAGTTATAAAGATAAAATAAAATGCGTCCAAGCCTCAATATACATTGACTCCATAATTATGGCTATACTATTACTTAGATTACCTCGTTACATTTTTTCCAATTTCGTCGATGCACCGTATTAAGTTTTCTAGAAGGAAAAGTCTAGTTATATAAATTGGTGGTATCCAGCGAGCGGACTCTAATATGTCCCGATTTTGGGATCCAGCTGTATCCCAGAAACCACTAAATATACCTTAATTAGTATTAGTGTATTTCAAAATGTTTGGCGTTGGAAATACAATCTTACATTTGGATATAATTCTCAATCCGTATTACCCTATCATATCTAATTTCTGGAATTAAATCACCCCATTCAATACCGATATAAATCAATGTACTCTTATTAAGAGGAAAATGTTGGAATAGTAAATGAATAAAAGCCCTACATAAACCCTACCTTCATAGTTTTCACGTTTGCATAGGTTTGCATTACTTTGACGGGTGCCACATGTGGAGTAGGAACTGTTACCACTTAAGGGGCATCTGAGTTCATACCCGATTTTTAATGAGTTCGTGGTGCTCGATCTTTAGTTTTCTGTGCAGTGGTTTGTAGATCGTTGTTTGATCTTTTGGCCATTGTATTGTCTGTACTTCTTCTTTTGGCCATTGTGTTGTCTGTACTTCTTCTTTTGGCCATTGTATTGTCTGTACTTCTTCTTTTGGCCATTGTGTTGTCTGTACTTCTTCTTTTGGCCATTGTGTTGTCTGTACTTCTTCTTTTGGCCATTGTATTGTCTGTACTTCTTCTTTTGGCCATTGTATTGTCTGTACTTCTTCTTTTGGCCATTGTATTGTCTGTACTTCTTTTGGCCATTGTATTGTCTGTACTTCTTCTTTTGGCCATTGTATTGTCTGTACTTCTTCTTTTGGCCATTGTATTGTCTGTACTTCTTCTTTTGGCCATTGTATAGTCTGTACTTCTTCTTTTGGCCATTGTATTGTCTGTTCTTCTTCTTTTGGCCATTGTATTGTCTGTACTTCTTCTTTTGGCCATTGTATTGTCTGTACTTCTTCTTTTGGCCATTGTATTGTCTGTACTTCTTCTTTTGGCCATTGTATTGTCTGTACTTCTTCGATGTACGCCTTCTGGTTTCTTGTGTTGGTATCTTCCATGTTTACTTGACCATGAACGTACCTAGCAAAGGTTATTCCAGTAAAGTGTGGTGCCCACTAAACTAGTTATCAACGTTTTTACTTCCTCTATTGGCTAATGTCATGACAATATGGTGATTAAAAACATAAATAACTCTACAATCTTACTTTAATTAATGAAATTAAATTCATTTTTGAATAGCCAATGTTATTAAATGCACATTGAATTGATGCACATTGAAATGCACTTAATGTTAGAGAAGTACTTAATAAATCAGAAAAAAATAACAAAACATTTATTTCTTTAAACATTCAATGAAGAAATATAAAATGTATACGTACATTTATGTCTAATTAGAATTGCATATCAAATCAACATTTATATAATAATGTTGTGTTAGCAATGACTATGCCAATATAGTGGTCAGGGTTGAAGACATAGTGCACGACCCGAAGGGGAGTTCACTATGTCTTCAACCCTGACCACAAAATGGCATAGTCATTGCTAACACAACATTATTATTATCATTATGCTGACTGTTATATGTAGACAAAATATATTGAGAACTATTACAATAAAGGAGATCCTGATATTGGTGACTAATATATTGGATCAGATAGTCTTGAAAGTGTGAGAATATTCTTTGTTTCATTTAAGGCTTTAAAAATATAAAGATTTTTGAAGTTTGAAATTTAATTAACAACAATAACAAGTACTAAAAAACAGTAACATGAATAATAGACGACTATGATAGATTGACAGATTGGATCCGCCCCCTTGCCCGTGGACTAGCTATATATAGCTTGACAGACAGCTGAAAACCCAACCTTCCCTGCGTGAAACTGGCATAGTAGATGTACTATTTTCGCATAGTATATCAACGCTATATAATTCTTTGTGATATATGCCTAAATATCGTATGAACTTATATTACAGAAGAAATTTACAGAAAGCATAATAATTATATAATAATGTTGTGTTAGCAATGACTATATGGCATAGTCATTGCTAACACAACATTATTATTATTATTATGCTGACTGTTATATGTAGACAAAATATATTGAGAACTATTACAATAAAGGAGGTCCTGATATTGGTGACTAATATATTGGATCAGATAGTCTTGAAAGTGTGAGAATATTCTTTGTTTCATTTAAGGCTTTAAAAATATAAAGATTTTTGAAGTTTGAAATTTAATTAACAACAATAACAAGTACTAAAAAACAGTAACATGAATAATAGACGACTATGATAGATTGACAGATTGGATCCGCCCCCTTGCACGTGGACTAGCTATATATAGCTTGACAGACAGCTGAAAACCCAACCTTCCCCGCGTGAAACTGGCATAGTAGATGTACTATTTTCGCATAGTATATCAACGCTATATAATTCTTTGTGATATATGCCTAAATATCGTATGAACTTATATTACAGAAGAAATTTACAGAAAGCATAATAATTATATAATAATGTTGTGTTAGCAATGACTATATGGCATAGTCATTGCTAACACAACATTATTATTATTATTATGCTGACTGTTATATGTAGACAAAATATATTGAGAACTATTACAATAAAGGAGGTCCTGATATTGGTGACTAATATATTGGATCAGATAGTCTTGAAAGTGTGAGAATATCCTTTGTTTCATTTAAGGCTTTAAAAATATAAAGATTTTTGAAGTTTGAAATTTAATTAATAACAATAACAAGTATTAAAAAAACGCTTAGACGACTATGATAGATTGACAGATTGGATCCGCTCCCTTGCACGTGGACTAGCTATATATAGTTTGACAGACAGCTGAAAACCCAACCTTCCCCGCGTGAAACTGGCATAGTAGATGTACTATTTTTGCATAGACTAGTATATCAACGCTATATAATTCTTTGTGATATGTGCCAAAATATCGTATGAACTTATATTACAGAAGAAATTTACAGAAAGCATAATAATTATTATTAAATACGTCTTCCTGTACTGTAATCAAATATCAAAGAGACAAAGATAAAATCAACAATTTAAAAGCACGTACTCGCACAATGAACCGGAAGGTAAAACAATTGTTCCAAATTGGAAATGTATCTACATCGCTTGAACCTGCATATATATATCACATAAAGCAAGATGTCAAATTCAGTGCAAAGTAATATGCTAAAGATATAGATTTATGAATGGGTGACATGGAAAAGTTTATTTTGCAGATAAATAAGTACTTTTTAGCATTGTACACGTTCACTGTATTTATTTGCGCTAA
This sequence comes from Bathymodiolus brooksi, assembly GCA_963680875.1. Classification (NCBI taxonomy): domain Eukaryota; kingdom Metazoa; phylum Mollusca; class Bivalvia; order Mytilida; family Modiolidae; genus Bathymodiolus; species Bathymodiolus brooksi. The sequence continues at coordinate 66,794,386 of OY804575.1, forward strand.
CTTATTTCCAATAATTTGTCGTTAACCCCGCCACTTTTTATTGAAGCCCGGTAAGTGGGCGTTCATGTGGTCATGTATTTGTCTGTTAGACGAATCAATTTTGCCTCTTTATACTATTTTGCTATTAGATTTTGGAAATTTTCCGACAGTGTGCTATTTTTGTGTGTGTTCGTTTTATTATTATATTTGATCTTATATGAAAAATATTAATGTCTTGAGATATTAAATCTACAAATACAATTACGGAATGTCTGTCATATATGACCACGAATATGTTCTGTTTATCGTAGTCAAATACCTTCCTTTCTCTGTTCATGACATACCACCCGATTTTACCATGAGCACCACGAGGGGTATTTAAGTTTAAGCAGGTTATCCTTCCGGAGCACCTGCGTTTATCCTCGGTTCGTATTGTTCAATCTCTTGTCTTCTATGTACTGTTTTGTTGATGATTGTTTGTATTTTTCTTTTGGCCATTGTAATAATGGGTCCAGTGAGTGAGTGATTGTTGTTTAACGCCGACGTAGCAATTTTTCAGCTATATCATGGCGAGAACAAGTTAATTTTCAATGAAAATGATGATGAGGTCCGCTTTGTACTAGACCAACACACTTAGTTGGATTTTTATAGTGCTAGCTCACTGAAAGAACAGTCCGCGGATAGACATGTCGCCCCACTCGGACACATTATCCTGATTCCGAACCAACCAGTCTTTGCTCTCTCTCTCTCTCCTTAATGATGCGTGCGGAGAAGCAAGCAATACCAATTTTATAGTCTTTGGTTTGACCCGATCGGGACTCGAACTCACGATCTCCCACACTCGAGGCAAGCACGCTAACCAATGAGTTCAAATCACACACAGAAAAACCCAACAATTTAGCTGTAAACATTTTGACGGTTTTAAAGGTGTCATCTTAATGATTGTACTAATCACCTTCTGCACTTGACATGTTTAACAGTAATGTCCTGAAATCAATGCAAATATTGAACACATTATTTGATGTCAATTCAACAACTGTTATTGAAGAAAGTGGGGATTTTAATTATGAATTTAATCTAATGCACTTTACTCAGCAATTACTGCTGTTAAAGGAATACAATAATATGTCAAGCAAAACCTTACAGTAGAGTTGTACATTCCATTCCACATGATAAGGAAAAAGATAGAATATAACACGCTAGAATTTAAGTTGCTTTGCAAATATGAGGCCACATAAAAAAAAGCACTAAGGAGTGAGTGAGTGAGGATTTTTGTTTAACACCACGTGATCATTTTTGCAGCTATGTCGTGGCGAGAACAATTTCCATTTCGAAGAAATGGTGAAGATGCATGTTTGTACTAAGCTAACACACAGAGTTAGATTGTTATAGTGTTAGGTCACTGAAATAAAAGTCAACGAGTAGAAAAGTCGCTCTACTCAGAAACATTATTCTAATTTCGATTCAACGAGTTTAATTTGACCTTACTCCCAATTCTGCATACTTAGCGGAGGAGCAGCAAATGTCAATTTTATAGTCTTTGGTTTGACCCGAACGGGTATCAGCATGCTCGAAGCCACTATGTTATCAATTGTACTACCGGGGCATTGGAATATCTTTAAACAATCATGTTTGTAATAAACATATTTCAGCAAAAGTCGTTCATTAATGGTAAAATAGCAAAAGTAATATGTAATATAGATCTTACTAACCGGAGTGGGAAAATTGCGCGATACACTATATAAAACAGTCAGATTGTATATAAAACATACCAAAAATATCAAGTCAAACACAAATACATACAAATAAAAACAGTAGCCGCGTAGGAAGAGATTTTTGAGAAATGGGGGAGAACCAAATATAAAAAAACAGAGGTAAAACAGTAAAAACAAAAAAATGAAAAAATTAGCTAAAACAAAAACCGAGATTGATACTATTTTAAAATCTCCTATACAATATATTGTACTAAGCTGTAAGATCTTTTAATATTTCAGTAAATAGCAAATAGTTCATGGCACTGAGGGTCATATGGCCCGAAGTGACATGAACTATTTGCTATATTATACTTTTTATCTAAAATAATAATGCAGGTACCGTTCATATCTCTCAGCTTGCTCCCACTTACTGATATGTCTCGGCTCCCACTCCACCACATATCAGTAAAGGGGGGCAAGTGAGATATCTGCTTTTAATCGAGTTGAAAAGGGTAGTAACTTCTTCAAAATTTGTCCGATCAAACTTTTGTGTGAGTGAATGATTGTTTTTTTTAACGCCAAGTGAGTCATTTTCAGCTATATTATGGCGATGATATTATGATGATGCCCGCTTTGTACTAGACCAATGCACTTAGTTGGATTTGTATTGTGCTAGCTCACTGAAACAACAGTAATCGGATAGACATCTCACCACACTCGGATACATTAGCCTGATTACGAGCCAACCCGTCTTTGTTCTGTCTCCTTAATCAATGTTACGTGCTTAGCGGAGAAGCAACAACTACCAATTGCATAGTCTGCGGTGCGACCTGATCGGGGATCGAGCGCACGATCTACCACACCCGAGGCGAGCACGCTAACCATTACACCACCGATGCGGTTGTTATTAGAAGAAAAAGCATACTAGTAACTAATGCTGTGCAGTAATTGTGGTTAACCAGTTACGAGAAGGGAAAAACTACTGAAAATAAATGAATTTATTTTAAAATTCAAAGTTCAAAACTTCTATGTATACTGAAGCAATTTAATTAATGTCGATCTCAAGGAATTCGCCTGATGGCGTTCAATACGTATCCAAAGCATCCACTGGACATGGTCTGGAATTTTCATTTTTCTTCCCTTTTTTTCTTTTTTTCTTTTTCTTCTTGGGCTCCTTAATCAGTTTGTCAACTTGGTCTATTTTGTGCTTTTTCAACGAGTTTGATATGTCGTCCTGTGTTTCAGATTTACGTTTGAGAATGGTATTGTCATCTGGAGGACACACTGAGTCTGATGCACGTTTGAGACTGGTATTGTCATCTGGAGGAAACAGTGAGTCTGATGCACGTTTGAGACTGGTATTGTCATCTGTAGTACACACTGAGTCTGATGTACGTTTGAGACTGTTATCATCATCTGGAGGAAACACTGAGTCTGAATTTTTATAATCAGTATTGTCTTTTTCGTTCGAATTAATATATGCTCGTTCAGAATCACCCGAATCATGGTCTTCCTCTTCTGAATTCAGATCAACGACTGACCGTTCCAACCAAGGTTTCTCGTATCCAACAACATATAAACTAGACTCCAAACTAACATTTATTAGATCAATTTTATGACTGCTATGAGGAAGGGAAAAGTTCATATGACTTTCATCTAGACTGTCGTCTATAAGAATGTATGAATGTTCTTCATTTCCTGGCATCATGAGAACCTGAATAAAAGCAAAAATATATAAATTACAATGTATATTCCAAATATATCGCCAATCTGTAATTAGTTTCATCCAAGAGTGTCTTCGTATTCGGTATATATTGTCATTTTAAATATTAACTCGTGATTTCAATAGAGTGAGTGAACGATTGTTGATTAACACCAACTCAGCAATTTGTCAGCTATTTCTACACGAGAACAAGATAATTTTCAATGAGATGATGAGGAGATCCGCTTTGTACTAGACCAACAATCTTAATTGGATTTTTAGAGTGATAACTCACTGAAACAACAGTCCACGGATAGACATGTCGCCCCACCTGGACACATTATCCTGATTCCGAGCCAACTAGTCTTTGCTCTTTCTTCATAAGGCTGCCTGCTTAGCGGAGAAGCAACAAATACCAATTTTATATCGTAGTCTTTGGCTTGACCCGATGCGGGCTCGAACCCACAATATACCGCACTCAAGGCGAGCACGCTTAACCATTACATAACCGATGATTTCAATAAATTTATTCGTACATTAGAATACTTTATAATATAATATCAGGGGAAATAATCATAAATGTGTAGTCGACTTAAAATTCTGTCATAATTTGGTTAAAAAATAAGAATAGAAAAAAAGAACCCAGCTAGATCTGGCGTAAAATATTGAAATTTTGGCCATCAAAAACATCGACATTCTACTTATCACACCATGCAGACATCGTCGAGCGAGGTCTGGATGCCGCATGCAGGGTGGTGTTTGTATTGGCCAGACTCTTTCTGCCGAACGGATTTTTAAATATGACTTTTTGGGGTCGGTACAAGCCTAATTTGCCAATACTGTGATACACGAAAACTTGCTTTCATGTGGACCGAGACAAACGACCACTCATATAATTAATTGCTGCTGAAGTTGTGCTTGACGTGCATGGGGTCGGATCTGACATCCACCAAGCACATGGGGGCGTCGTGGTCGTATGGTAGTTGATTGTAGAACTACCTGTGCAATCAGTTCCTATCACCACTAAAGTTGTGAGTTCGAATCCCGCTAATGTCCAAGTGTACTCGATACATCATTATCAAGATACATGTACATGTATATATTATAGAAAAAAGATACATGTACATTGTATATATTATAGAAAAATATTTTAGTAACTTTACAAAACTCATTTTTAAGAGATATTCATATAATTTATATTATTTATTGTTTCAAATATTGAAAATATTTAAGATTTTTATATTATTTTTATTTGCAAGCATGTTTTAAAGTTAAAGATTTTTGGTTTTTACAAGTATGTTTTAAAGTTTAAGATTTTTATTTACAAGTATATTTTAAAGATAATGATTTTTGCTTTTACCAGTATGTTTCAAGTTTAAGATTTTTATTTTTGCAAGGATGTTTCCTGTTTTTATACTGACATATGTACATTTATAATTGTTGATTTTCATTCTGTATATAAGTATTTTATAGTGTCTCATAAGTCAGATTTTGGCTGGATATTGATTGATTGATTTTTATATTTTACTATGTGATATTTTATGGCATTCAATATGCGACACTTAAATAAACAAATTTTATTATATTTATTATTATTATGTGATTACATTTCTCAATGATCTGCGGCAGGTGGGTGGTTTTCTCCGGGTACTCCGGTTTCCTCCACCAATAAAACTGACCGCAACGATATAATTGAAATATTGTTGAAAGTGGCGTTAAACACCATAACCCTAAACAGTATTTAATATGTACAACATAATTTACTTAGTTTATTAATTATAATTGATACAACTTGTACATTTGCTGCCATTTGATTTATTCTATTAATGTAAATGGAGAGGGACTAGTAAGTTGTAAAAACTTGTCCCCAATCCATCTGTATTTATATTGACAATAAAATCATTATATAATAAAGACCATCGAATATTTTTCTAAAAATTAGAATAAATTGAATGAATGAGTTGTGTTAGTTTATCATACTGAAACGTTCTAATATCTGTATTCTGATGGAAAAAACCAAAACGCTTAATAATAATAATAATAATAATCATATTAAATACTTAATAATCATTAACCTTACCTTTTACTCCAGACACCTCATACTGGTCAAACTTTCTAGTCTAATGTGTGTGTTAAGTTAGTAAACTTCACCGTGAACACTGTTCATTAGGTTTCTGGAATACACATAGCGGTATTCATTCAGTCTATAAAGGTGATAACAGTCCTCACGATGAGCACCGGTCCTCCGGCCCAAGACTAGTGAAACTTGGTTTGGACCAGTAAATTTCTAGGTTTTTATTTAGAACTATATAAAAATAAATTCAAGACTTTTATACGGATCAATAAATTCAAATCTAGTTTTATTTTATAGTGTAATATTTTCAATTGAAAAAATTTCTGTTTGAGTTACTTCCCGTACATTATTAGTAATGGCAATTTGTATTTTACATTAATATTTCATTGATCATATGTACAGAGGGGCGGATCCAGCGGGGGGCGCCCCCCCCCCCCCCCCCCCCCCTAAAATTGGAAAAAATATGATTTTTTGGCGTAAAATCGTGATTTTTCATACGAAATACCTCAAAAATGTTCGCACCTCCCTCCGCTCGGCGCAATTTTTTTAAGTGCGCCCCCCCTAACTTGAAATCCTGGATCCGCCCCTGGTACATGTATACATGTAAAAACAAAAGTCTACAAAATAATGAGGTCTGACACTCTAATTAAAATTGAATCTTTAATTGCTCCTTCTTTTCTGATATGTCGCTAACAAGAGGCCCTAAATTGCAAATAATGTATATTTCTGTTATTTGTCCACAGAAAGTTAATTTTTCATCAGATTTTGGTGGGTTATTGATGGACTATAAACGGTTTTGTTATGGGGCTTAAACTCCGACATTTCGCATATTTGGAAGGTATATAGAATATTTATTTTTCATCCAATTTTGAAGCAGTCTTCATGTGCTGAGACCTGGATTTTTTCTTGAATTGGTTGTTTAATTCTTTTCATTATATTTTTATATAGCATTTCATGCTATAGTTTTTCAATCAGATTTGACCTAGATAGCTCTAATGGTTTCCATGATTAAAGGAATTAAATAGGACTACAAGGGACCAACGCTTAAAATAGTAAAACGAGAGAAAAGTAAAAAATACAGTGGGTTCAGCAAATTACTATCTGCAGCATATTACGATGTCCAACGCATTATTGTGTCCAAGCAGAATAATGTGTCCTCACTTTCTTTTAATACTGATACACTTGTTCAAACTACCCTTATCGACACGCTGCGCTCACCGTAGGCCTTAAATTGATCACGCCTTGGTATCCGCTGCTTTTCATAGTATATATTTTTTTTTAAATCAATGTTGGATTTATATGAAAAATTTCCGTAAAACTCATTCATGAAGATATGATGAATTCACACCGAACTGTGGAAATTCATTAAAAGAAATCGTTAAAAAATATTATTCATCATAGATTCGAGTTTTACAGTGACAAAAAACAAACCCAAAATGGGACCGTCGTGGTCGTGATCGTATGGTAGTTGGATTTGAATTATTTCCTACAAAATAAACAAGAGTCGAATGGAACCTAGTTTTTAAAGCGGATATCACGATACGAAACTTAAAGCGTGAAGACTTACAATTGGACAAAAAGACCAATACGAAAGCAATTTAAGCGAACCCAGGTGCCCCGGAAGTGTTGACAGGTCCTGCTCCATAAATTATACCCGTCATGTAACTCTTGTTACAAATGCGGTTATTAGTCAGTGTGCATTTCAAGGTGTTGGTCAAAGAGTGAAGCAGACCTAGCTGTGTCTGTGGTATCCTTATTTCAAGCTAACTGAGATATATGATATATGACCAAGATAGTCACAAAAATGGAATTATTTAGTGAAACATCATCTATAAAGCAGAACGTGAGATTCAAGAAACAGCCTACTTTCTTCTCGTTTTTTGTTTGTTTGTTTGTTTAGTTTTTTTTCGAATTTTTTCCTTATTTGTTCAACATTAGTATATTTTTTTATAATTCTCTGCATGCAGTCTTCTTCACAGGAACAAAGAAGCAAGATTACTAAATACATGTAATACACGAGTGATCAGTTGAAACTGATATCTAGTTTAGCTTACATGAAATTTTATCATACAAATGTATTTGATTGACGGCGAAACAAAATGTAAGTGTTCATTGTATGCTTTACAAGAAAAATATCAAATGAAAATATTGGAACGAAACCATTTCCCCGCCACATCTAGTTTTTAAGGGAATAGAAATCGCGCCATTTACACACCAGTAATTGCATTTTTAAAGAGTTCATCAATCTAATCATTATTTCAGAGCAACGATATAAAAGGAAGCCCCTCTCGGACCACAGTTAGAGTTTCAGGGAATAAAAATGACGTCATTAGCACTGAAATCCGTAATGGCCTTTTTAGTACTATTATCCACAAGCAAATTATTATGACATTGTTTCTGAAACTGAATCAGGCATTTGAGTGAGTGATTGTTGTTTAACACCAACTCAGCAATTTTTCAGCTATATTATGGCGAGAACATATTTTTATTTTTATTGTACTAGCTCACGGAAACAACAGTCCCCGGATAGAGATAGACGTGTCGCCCATCTCGGACACACATTCCTGATTCCGAGCCAACCAGTCTTTGCTCTTTCTCCTTAATCCTGCGTGCTTAGCGGAGAAGCAACAAATACCAATTCTATAGTCTTTAGTTTGACCTGAGTGGGACTCGAACCCACGATCTACCACACTCGAGCATGCTAACCATTACACCACCGATGCATTAGATGGTATGTTGTGTATTTTACATGAGGTATATCACTTTCCCATATTCTTGTCAAATAAATCTAGCAATTTCTACTTTTAAACTACTGCGGTGTACAATCCCTCAAAATGGGAGGTGTGTTGATTGCGGGAGACGAATTCAACACACAACGCACACAGAACAGGGCGTAAACGAGAGCATTTTGTTTGTAGAAATCCATATCCATATGTTAAAGATAAGCTGCAGGACCCCCTGATCAGCAACAGTTTGCTTTGAGTGGACGACAGCAGCCCCTGATCAACAACATTCTGTTTTGAGTAGACGACAGCAGCCCCTGATCAACGACATTTTGTTTTGAGTGGACGGCAGCAGCCCCTGATGATGCCTGATCTACAACATTCCGTTCTGAGTGGACGGTAGCAGCCCCTGATCTACAACATTCTGTTTTCAGTGGATGGCAGCAGCCCCTGATGATGCCTGATTTACAACATTCCGTTCTGAGTGGACGACAGCAGCCCCTGATCTACAACATTCTGTTTTGAGTGGACTGCAGCAGCCCCTGATCAACGACATTTTGATTTGAGCGGGAGACAGCAGCTCCTGATCAATAACATTCTGTTTTGAGTGAACGGCAGCAGCCCCTGATCAACGACATTTTGCTTTGAATGGGTGGCAACACCCCCTGATCCACGACATTTTGTTTTGAGTGAGCGACAACAGCCAATGATCTACAACATTTTGCTTTGAGTGGACGGCAGCAGCCCCTGATCTACAATATTCTGTTTTGAGTGGACGACAGCAGCCCCTGATCTACAACACTCTGTTTTGAGTGGACGACAGCAGCCCCTGATCAACGACATTTTGATTTGAGTGGGCGACAGCAGCTCCTGATCAATAACATTCTGTTTTAAGTGGACGACAGCAGCCAATGATCTACAACATTCTGTTTTTGAGTGGGCGACAACAGCCAATGATCTACAACATTCTGTTTTGAGTGGACGACAACAGCCAATGATTTACAACATTCTGTTTTGAGTGGACGGCAGCAGCCCCTGATCAACGACATTTTGTTTTGAGTGGGCGACAACAGCCAAAGATCTACAACAAAATTGAGTAGACGACAGCAGCCTCTGATCTACAACATTCTGCTTTGAGTGGACGGCAGCATCCCCTGATCTACAACATTCTGTTTTGAGTGGACGACAGCAGCCCCTGAGCTACAACATTCTGTTTTGAGTGAACGGCAGCAGCCCTTGATCAACAACATTCTGTTTTGAGTGGACGGCAGCAGCCCCTGATCAACAACATTCTGTTTTGAGTGGACGACAGCAGACCCTGATCTATAACATTCTGTTTTGAGTGGACGACAGCAGACCCTGATCTACAAAATTCTGTTTTGAGTAGACGGCAGCAGCCCCTGATCTACAACATTCTGTTTTGAGTGGACAGCAGCAGCCCCTGATCAACGACATTTTGATTTGAGTGGGCGACAGCAGCCCCTGATCTACAACATTCTGTTTGGAGTGGACGGCGGCAGACCCTGATCTACAACATTCTGTTTTGAGTGGACGGCAGCAGCCCCTGATCAACGACATTTTGCTTTGAGTGGGCGACAACAGCCAATGATCTACAGCATTCTGTTTTGAGTGGACGTCAGCAGCCTCTGATCAACGACATTTTGATTTGAGTGGGCGACAGCAGCTCCTGATCAACAACATTCTGTTTTGAGTGGGCGATAGCAGCCCCTGACCAACGACATTTTGCTTTGAGTGGACGGCAGCATCCCCTGATCAACGACATTTTGCTTTGAGTGGACCGCAGCAGCCCCTGATGATTAACATTGCTGATAAGCCGTATATGTAATAAAAAGAAAGGCAACTCGAATGATAATTATTGGCGAAGATACACATTTTATCACAGCGAAACATCAACATTTTATTCATCATTATATATGTAGGAAACAATTCACTTCGTAGATGTTTTACATATAGTTTTCGCGATACCCTGGGAAAAAAATCTGTCGTTATAATTAGTCATCTGTCATAATATAATACAAGACTAATGAAAAATGGAAATAATGAAAATATCATACACCACGACTATCGCTTGCAGGAATTTACATATTTTATCAAAATAAACAATCAATGTGTTCCACACAAACGGATGAAGATTGTAGATAATCGCTTTATAAATACACTCCAGTAGGCTAGCGATTAGATAGCAGTTCCTCTCGTGAAACGAGCTACAACTCGAACAAAGAATGTCGAGGATACACAGCTCCCATCTGTAACTTGGCGACAAAAATAACTCGGGCGTTAAACAAAAATAAATAGCTAAAAGCTTAACTCTCATCGCTAACTTGTCAAAGAATTATCACCTTATAGGCATTTCAGTCAGTTACAAACTGTACTATAATCTAAAAGACTGACTGGACTTCTGAAAAGGATCGGTAAATCTAAAAGACGGACTGAACTTCTGAAAAGGATCGGTATAATATAAAAGACGGACTGGACTTCTAAAAAGGAACGGTATGATATAAAAGACGGACTGGGCTTCTGAAAGGGATCGGTATGATATAAAAGACGGACTGGACTTCTAAAAAGGAACGATACAATCTAAAAGACGGACTGGTCTTCTGAAAAGCATCGGTATAATCTAAAAGACGGAATGGACTTCTGACATGGAACGGTATGATATAAAAGACGGACTGGGCTTCTGAAAAGGATCGGTATGATATAAAAGACGGACTGGACTTCTGAAAAGGATCGGTATAATCTAAAAGACGGAATGGACTTCTAAAAAGGATCGGTATAATATAAGACGGACTGGACTTCTGACATGGAACAGTACAATCTAAAAGACAGGCTGGACTTCTGAAAAGGATCGGTGTAATCTGAAAGACGGACTGGACTTCTAAAAAGGATCGGTGTAATCTAAAAGAAGGAATGGACTTCTAAAAAGGATCGGTATAATATAAAAGGCGGACTGGACTTCTGACATGGAACGGTACAATCTAAAAGACGGACTGGTCTTCTGAAAAGCATCGGTATAATCTAAAAGACGGAATGGACTTCTGACATGGAACGGTATAATATAAAAGATGGACTGGGCTTCTGAAAAGGATCGGTATGATATAAAAGACGGACTGGACTTCTGACATGGAATGGTACAATTCAAAAGACGGAATGGACTTCTGAAAAGGATCGGTATAATCTAAAAGACGGAATGGACTTCTAAAAAGGATCGGTATAATATAAGACGGACTGGACTTCTGACATGGAACAGTACAATCTAAAAGACAGGCTGGACTTCTGAAAAGGATCGGTGTAATCTGAAAGACGGACTGGACTTCTGAAAAGGATCGGTGTGATCTAAAAGACGGAATGGACTTCTGAAAAGGATTGGCATAATATAAAAGATGGACTGGACTTCTGACATGGAACGGTACAATTCAAAAGACGGAATGGACTTCTGAAAAGGATCGGTATAATCTGAAAGACGGAATGGACTTCTAAAAAGGATCGGTATAATATAAGACGGACTGGACTTCTGACATGGAACAGTACAATCTAAAAGACAGGCTGGACTTCTGAAAAGGATCGGTGTAATCTGAAAGATGGACTGGACTTCTGAAAAGGATCGGTGTGATCTAAAAGACAGAATGGACATCTGAAAAGGATTGGTATAATATAAAAGACGGACTGGACTTCTGAAAAGGATCAGTAATAATCTAAATGATGGACTGGACTTCTGAAAAGGATCGGTACAATCTAAAAGATGGATTGGACTTCTGAAAAGGATCGGTATAATCTAATAGACGGACTGGACTTCTGAAAAGGATCGGTATAATATAAAAGACGGACTGGACTTCTGACATGGAACGGTACAATCTAAAAGACGGACTGGACTTCTAAAAAGGATCGGTGTAATCTAAAAGATGGAATGGACTTCTGAAAAGGATCGGTATAATATAAAAGACGGACTGGACTTCTGACATGTAATGGAACAGTACAATCTAATAGATGGACTGGATTTCTGAAAAGGATCGGTATAATCTAAAAGACGGAATGGACATATGAAAGGGATCGGTATAAATTTAAAGACGGACTGGACTTCTGACTTTGAGAAATTAAATAGTTAAAAAAAAAATTATGGTCCATCAATAACTCATAAAGATGAACACTTTGCAAAACATATGCATTAAAATTGGATGCAAATTTAAAAAGTTCAATTTTTTTTAATTCTCCCTTATATGTCAAAAACGGCATTAGTTATATAATGACGTTATGCATGTTTCTGAAAGGAATTTTCTTAAGGAATGCATAAAAAAAATCCTCATAAAAAACAAATGAACAAAATATAATTTATACTCTTTGGACCTCTTCCGATCAGCATTAAACATAAACTATGTAGGGACCATCTATTGGATATTCCTACCAAGTTGGTTCCAATTGGCGTGGTGGCTTCAGAGAAGAAGATTAAAATGTAAAAGTTTACGGACGATGACGGACGCCAAGTGATGGTTATACATCGCACAACCCTTTGGGTCAAGTGAGCTAATAAGGTGTTATCAGACATCACATTTATTTCGACATCGTGGCACAAGAAATGTTCTTCCAACAGACGTACAGAGAGCCGTTGGCCTAATTGCCGCTACTGAGCACACCTGCTGATCCCACGCTTTGTAGGCATTTAATCGGCTTCACTGAATTTTGTTTAAAATACTCTTCCATCTTCCTCTAGTCGCAAAGGTGGTAGCTTTGGGAGGGGCCTCATTTGTGGTATAGCCTAGGGCCTCTCTTTATCTAAATCCGGCCCTGCCCTGATCTACAACATTCTGTTTTGAGTGGACGGCAGCAGCCCCTGATCAATGACATTTTGCTTTGAGTGGGCGACAGCAGCCCATGATCTGCAACATTCTTCTTTGAGTGGACGGCAGCAGCTCCTGATCAACGACATTTTGTTATGAGTGGACGGCAGCAGCCCCTGATCTACAACATTCTGCTTTGAGTAGACGGCAGCAGCCCCTGATCTACATTCTGTTTTGAGTGGACGGCAGCAGCCCCTGATCTACAACATTCTGTTTTGAGTGGACGGCAGCAGCTCCTGATCCACGACATTTTGTTTTAAGTGGACGGCAGCAGCCCATGATCTACAACATTATGTTTTGAGTGGACGGTAGCAGCCCCTGATCCACGACATTTTGCTTTTGAGTGGACGACAGCAGCCCCTGAGCTACAACATTCTCTTTTGAGTGAACGGCAGCAGCCCCTGATCTACAACATTCTGTTCTGAGTGGACGGCAGCAGCCACTGATCTACGACATTCTGTTTTGAGTAGACGGCAGCAGCCCGTTTCAAGGTATACTCTTCAGACCCTGTCCGTCTTCTCCCCTTATCATTGTAGCAATACAATTCCCATCCATAGGTTCACCCCAGCACCATGTTATCGTGTTTACCTACATGATTTATTTGTTTTTGTAAATCTTGTTAAGGTAGCTGTCTAAAAACATATTTTGTTCTCTGAAACATCCAAAAACATTAATAAAATATATTAAAAACTTGGTTACCATGATTTAAAAAAAATTCTAACGCGAAATATGATTTACATAGCATGACAAGTGATTCTTATAGTCAATAACGACTGGTCAAACATTCTCAACGCTTTCATTTATAATTAATTGAATTGCCAGTTTTGCAAAGACAAGGAAACAACTGATTCAAATATTTAAGTCTAGCCTTATTGACAAACACATATAACTGTTCCCGGTCATGACTGGGTTTCGGTATTCGTACTGACACTTTGGCATAACTTGTGTAAATGATAAGATAATAATCGTTAGGAATGAAATATATCAAATAAATGTTAGAGAATACAGAAAGGGCAATAAAAAATGGATAATCCAGAGAAAATGGAAACATAGGATACACAAGACGAAGATAAACAAAACAAATACACAACACAATATGTATTGGATACCATACTATACGTAAACAAACACAAATAACATAAATTTAGGACATGAGCCCTCCTACAAACAACTGGAGGTAAAGACACATGTCTTCTTTAGTGATACAAGAATATCCCTCCTAACCAGTAGTCAGTTAACTAAGAGCAGTCATTGGCCATGTTATTGTACTGGCCATGTAAATATGGTCATTCATTTTTGTGAAAGAATGTGTGGATATAGGTGGACTAGTTATCCACCACTGTCTAAACTTTATTTTCATAACCAATTATTTCCTATTTTGAGTGAGAATATTGACCATAATATTATAGAAACAATCTTTAACCCTGTGTAACCGCGTTAAACTCGTAACCTTCAACTACATTCTCGTAACTTAATGGAACTGACAATTTTAAATTGTATAGATATCATATCTGATATTTAAGATATTTCCTATTGACTTCGGTGAGAAGTATGTTATTATTCCCAGACAGATTGCTATTAGCCTTTGCTAAACTCACAGAGTGGTATTATTTTCAAGAATTGTAAGATTTCGATTGAGTATAATCTACCTAACTATACAAGATTTTTTCATATAATCGTATTTAATGACTATAAGCAGAATTGGCTTTTAACTCATCCAAGGTTAGCTATAAATTATAAAACAAACTAATCCAGTTAAAAAGACAATGAAAGTATAACAATAAAAATAACGGATAGTTCATTCAAAGGCCAAAAAGATGAAGATGATTCAAGTTGAAAGACGATGAAGAAAAAAAAATGTTATTTTTGAAACAAAAACATCTATCTCCTACGCATTCTTCCATCTTTGGGAAAGTAACTTAGTAATTCCTATTTAAAATGTAGGAGTAGTCCGTACAAATATTTCTTTGTATGGGTTTGGGTACATAAAATTAGTTTAACACCGCCTCCACTTACTAAATTGCCAGCACGGATCAAGAAAAATGAGCAGACATATATATTTTTGTTAGGACATCGTATTTGTTTGTTTCTCTGATTTTCCGGTTAATTTTTAGAAGTGTTCTGACGTTGTTCTATTTCTTTGCTTGTTATTAATGGACATACAATGAAAAAAAAACCCCCACAAAAATACATTTCCAAAATCAAATATTAAAATAGTAGAAACAGGAAAATCATTATTCCTAACACATAAATACACGACCGGTCAATTTCCTGGCTTGGTACAATCACTTCAATAAAAAGTGGCAGTATTAAACTGTTGGTTTTTTTTACCCAAACCTCCCCTCATATTGAAATGATGTGGACATAGAAGTGCTTTCCGCATGCAAGTAAAATGACAGAAAACATAATGCTGAATAATACACAGATATTAACTCATGTTTTGATAGCATTATATAACCAAAAAGAATAAATAGTGATGCTTCGAGAAAATAATATCTGCGATAGGGAGGAATTTTCTGTTATATTCACCAATATACACATATGCAGAATTTTGTGTTAACATGATTAATTGACTTTTTTGATTTTTGGTGTTTTAACGCCACTTTCAGCAATATTTTAGCTATATCATGGCGACCAGTTTTAGTGGTGGAAGAAGCCGGAGTGCCCAGAAAGAACCACCGACCATGGGCAAGCAACTGGCAAACTTTATCACTTGCGGCTGCGAGTCCAATGCACCCTTTTTGTAATTTACAAAGCCGGGCGCGAACCCACGCCGTATTGGTGATAGGCTTGTACGAGTTGTTAGGTAATCCAACTACCTAACTCATTGAGCCACCCGGGCTAATTAATGTCTTCCAATTAAGTTTTTCCTATAATTAAATTTTTAATTTAACTTAAGTGTCTGAATTATTATGCTAAATTCTGGTTACGAAATATATAACAATTTCCAACCAATATACACTGTCCGAATTATTATGCTAAATAAACGTTAGAGAATACCGAAGGGGCAATCAAAAATGGACAATCCAGAGAAACTGGCAACATAGACGAAGACAAAAAAAGCATAAACACAACACAACATGTGTTGGACACCACTATGCACAAACAAACACAAATAACCTAAGTAAGACATGGAGTCTGGTTAACCATTTCCAATCAATATAGATTATAACTTGTTTTCCTTTGAGATAGCATTAATAACATTAGCCATGCACACGTTTCCTTCTTGTGTCTATGCTTACTAAGACACAATGTCGTCAAGTACGTCAGACATGATTTATTAGATGTATTTATGTTCGCAATAGTCCCTAAAGACAGGTTTTTGAGTGTAAATCACATTGTCTAGACAGCTGCTTGATAATTTGGCATTGACAATTCACTTGGCAATCCTGTATTTTCCCCTACTACCTACACATGCGATGATATCCTTTCACTAAAACAGGGTACTAGTGACGGTTCACAGGGTTCAAACCCACAGAGCTGCTCAGCGCGTCCCCAGGTGTTGGATAGGGGAGTCCTCCTTGTGGGGGCTGTTAGGTTATAATACGGAAAGCCTGACCGTGGACCTTAGTGAGAAACGTGTTTGGAGATTGTCACTCTCCCTTCAATCTAAAGACCGCTTTTGTAAATTTCGGAAAAAAGTAGGCATATTGTAGGCGCCCATACCCAACTCTCCATGCTCTTTCAGTGGCAGTCAAAAGTCGTTGATCCGGTTGACTCAACCCTCATTTCTGTATAGTTTATTATATAGAGTGGATGTTGTCGAGTGGTCTAGGGCGCTGGACGTAAGGCTAAGCGAATGGTGCTGCAGTGTATCAATGGTGTGGGTTCAAATCCCGTCGAGGGAAGAACAAAAATTTGACAGCTCTAAAATCTAATTCTAACACTGTTTGGTTTAATTTTCAGACGTATATATATATATATATATATAATATCGAGCTTGTTCTCGAAAATAGCTGTTCAAAATAGTGCTAGCTGGACGTTAAGCAATAATTAATCAATTAAACATTGCACCTTTCAGTTTGAAATAAAGGGTACTACAGATACATCTAGGTCTACTTCATACATTGACCAATGAGGGCCGGTTAGGAACGAAACTATATGACAAAATTCTAAATAGAGACGATTTCAGTCTTCCCATTGTGAACTTTCCGTTTATATGTAGCAACATTCCAACAGCACCTACATATGGAGTGCATATCATTCCGTTTATACCATATTCCTGAGCTTGTGCTTTCTATATGATATCCTTTATTTAAGTGTTGTTGATAGCAAGGAAGCTACTAAGCCAGGCTATCCTAGTGGTTCAGTTATACGGTCGCCACCACGACGTCATCAATCGTTACGTAATATCTGTGTCACGAATAACCACGGATTATTTTCCTTTTGTCGTAATGACAATCCGATCCTTTCTTAATGAGTTATCACGACGGGAGACACTAATGGAGCAGGAACTGCTTACCATTCTGGAGCACACGAGTTTACCACCGGATTTTAGTGGGGTTCGTGATGCTCAATCTGTATGTTAGGTTAGGTCATCTGTGAACGCTGGCTCTCCGCCACTATATCCACCTCTACTTCTTCCGTAATACAACTTATTTCGGTGTGGTTTCCGGTGTTTTCCTTGTTTTGGATGCTGGCTTTGTACTAAAATTTTACATCTTGGCGTTCCCAGTATTTATCGAGCCTGATTTCAAATTGTCTTACATCCTTTGCATCAATTACTGATTGTGGCAGAGTATTCCATAAATAAACGATTCTGTTGGTGAAAGAAAATTTACTTAAATTTATTTTGCAAAATTTCTTCTTGATTTTCTTACTATGGCCCCTAGTTCGAGTGTTAGGGTCGAGGTCAAATATACCTTCTGTGACTACATTGTTATAGATACCCGTGATAATTTTGAAAGTTTCAATCATATCACCTCTGAGGCGTCTGTATTTCAAGGTAGGCATTTTTAATTTCTTTAGTCTATCTAAGGATGGTATTTGTTTGGTCGCTCTTCTCTGTACATTCTCTATGCTGTCAATGTCATGCTGCTTGTATGGCGACCAAACAGCTGGGGCGTATTCAAGATGTGGTCTAACAAGTGCTTGAAATAAATATTTGAAGTTATGCTCATTTAGGTAGGTGAAAGTTCTTCTGATGAGGCCCATTATGCTGTTTGCCTTATTTATTTTCTGCTGTATATGTCGTGAATAATTTAATTGGTCATCAACTAAGACACCTATGTCTTTTCCCCCATCTGAATTCTGCAGCTCTACCTCTTTGCCCTCGCTGTACTTGTCATATAGGTGGTATTTCTTTTCTCTATTATTTCCCCTCTCATTAAACACTCATTACCTTGCACTTGTTTGGGTGGAACTTAAGTGGCCACTTGTCTGACCATTCTTGTAAGTTATCCAGATCTTTCTGCAGACTTGTGGTATCTGTCTGGGTTTTAATTTCTTTATAGACTTTTGTGTCGTCCGCAAAAAATATATGCCTCTGAATCTACATGATCTGGCATATCATTGATGTAGATCACAAAGAGGATGGGCCCCAACACACTGCCCTGTGGAATTCTGCTGGTGACATCATGGCTAAGCCTAATGGATTGAGCCCCATTCACTGATACCTTTTGCTTTCTATCTGTTCGGAAGTTTCTTACCCAGTTTATTGTCGTATTGTAAATGCCATACATACCTCTCCATTTTTTTATAAGCCTCTTGTGTGGTACCTTATCAAATGCCTTCATGAAGTCCATACACACAGAGTCAATACTACCACCGTTATCCAGGATTTCTGTCCAATCATTCATTACCTTAAGAAGTTGTAATGTTGTTGAACTGCCTGATATGAAACCATTTTACTGTTTCTTGATAAATAATTTATTCTTAAGTCTTGTGAGATCTGTAGCTTTCTGTGTTCATTGTATGTCCTTTCATCCCGTTTCCTTTGGCCATTATATTGTCTGTCCGTCTTCTATGTACTGCCTCTGATTACCCTTTTAGTTATTTTGCTTAGACCCTTTGGTTAACTTGCTTTTAAATTATTTGGCTTTCCTATTTTGTTTTACCTTGAGCATACATATGCTAAAGGATTGTTCCGGAAATGTGCCATGTGGAATAAACTAGATTATTATTAAGAAAGGATATTGATGTAAATGAATACGAGAGACTAGCATGTATCCCTTGGAAGCACATACAAAAATAACACTCGGAACTGGATTGTACCACTAAATATGTAGTTAATAAGTAAAAGTATAAAATCTCAGTTATATATTGTTGGGTTTTTAAAATTTGAGTTCAATGAAAGCTTGATTAATATATTGCACTATACATTTTTAGAGAGGGTGATTTAAATCTATATGTACTTATGAACAGTATTTAATGGAACACAAACACAGCAAACCCATTGGATTGTATTATTTATATTTCCGTCCAAGGTAAGTCAATTGGTAACATTCAAAATTATGAGGCATTTGAAGGGGTGTATTGGACTACATAGAAAAAATCTGACAAAAACAAGAAAAAGATGGCGATAATTGGTCCTCGACCAGTAACCTTCCAAAACCAACACATAATAGCATTTACTTTTGTAAATTGTCACCAAATGTATGTTTCTGATATTTTTGTTCCTGTTTTAGTGAGTATCTTAATTAATTTTTTTCCCAAAAATATTAAAAGAAAATTAGTACAACATTTATTATTTAACATTTACAAATGTAGGTTTAGCAGTTAAATATACATAAATGAATATACTAGACACTCACACAGTTGAAAATATGAAATTGTAGCAACTCCTTGCATTGTCTGCTTGACAAGTTATCTGCCCCTGTATCAGTGTATGCTACCAAAACAGGAGAAACATACCCTTCACAAGCTCTTGTGTGTCCTGATCAGATTTTTCATGGGGAACACATTTTTTTATGTTAAAAAAACCCACTGATGTATAACCTGATGGTATCACACAACTTCCATATCTCTTTACCTGATATATCATATACCAGTTTCAGAATTTTTACCTACAGAAAGTCTGAAACTATATTTCCCAATTTGATTTTCATATCTAGAAGAGTACATGTAATGTCAAACACAATGAAGGATTTTTTTTGTTAGGCAGTGAGTAATTTGTTTAAAAACTGTCCATATTATCTTTTGAACGCTGGCTGGGCGTTGTCAATTTTAAATAAAGACTGTATTCATTACCTGCCAACAGGTCAGCTTAATATTTTGATAAAATATTAAAAAAAACTTTATTCACAAGATCATATTTTTTATCAATGGGTAAAAGTACCAACTGGTCATCTTTCGTTATCAAAAAAGTACTATAATGTGGTATTGAAAATAAATTCCTGTTCAAGTACCAAGATTTACCCATGGGAAGGTATGGGTTATGGTGTTTTAAAGCCACTTTCAACAATATTTCAGTTATATTGTGGCAGTCAGTTTTATTGGTGGAGGAAAGCAGAGTACCTGGAGAAAACCACATTGACAAACTTTATCACATAATGTCATGACATTATGTGCGATCAGTTACTTTCACCACTATAGTTGTGAGTTCAAATCCCACTCATGGTGAGGTGTACTCGATACAACATTATGTAATAAAGTTTGTCAGTGATTTGCGACAGGTTGCAAGTTTTTCTCCAGGTACCAATAAAATGACTGCTACAATATAACTGAAATATTGTTTTAAAAGGTGTTAAACGCCATAACCATATATTACACAAGACACAATTTTTACCATTGGTATTGACTCCATAGAATCTTTATTGATATTGTGTCTCGTACCTGTTGTTGGACATTGAAAGTCATTTTGATTTTGTGAAGCCGTGAAAACATGTGCAGCATCGATTATTTCGACAATTCCCTATGAATCACGTAAAAAGTGCCACATTGCTTAATCATGAGGTACATGTACTTCAGAAATTTGAATACAAACAAACAAGAAAACTGCAGCAGAGCTGCGAGAGGAGTCGATTAAAAATAAAATAAAACATAAATTAAATCAAAGTATCCAATATCTCATTTTATTTAACTAAAGATTTTTCCTCGTATTTCAAGATTAGATGGGATAATTCCATCAAGCAGAAAAATTTTGTTTGACGGAAAGGCCCAAAAAAGTCTGATTGCCAAAACATAATTATTACATTTTAATATTGATAGCATATTTAGTGCCTTCGGCACGAATGCCAATCAGTATGACATGACAAATTTTTGGTACAAATTTGCTTGGTAAATACCTGTTACAATTAACCTCCGGCAATGTGTTGCCATGGGATCCATTCCGAATATACTGTTTTTGTGACTTCGGCACAAAGACTTTTGAAATTTTGTTCGTAATGGCCGAACTTCGGCACGACTAGTAAATTAATTTTATTATATAAGATATGCCTTCGGAACAAAAACTTAATGTTTCTTTGTCTATGAAAATAAAGGGCGAATCAACTTCCGTCAAGGTGTTGCCATGGGACCCATTTGCAACATTTAATGTGGCCGTGCTGATTCATTCTTTTGTTCATATCGGGTGTGCCTTTGGCACGACGATTTTATTTCTTTATTCGTAGTGTTCGTGCCTTTGGCACGACACAAAGTTTATTATTTATTTTATTTACGAAACCTTCAATGACAACTCTGCCTTTTTCAAGTTCGAAAGTAAAACCCTGTTTTCTATTTGAATGATATAGTAAGTTTTAATTCTCAATACAATTTTAAAGTCATTATTTTATTCTATTTGTTTCGTGTTGGTCGCGAAGGCACGACAAAGATGTTCAATTACGAAAACAGGAAAATGACTTAAGCTCCTCACACTTCCGCTTCCGATTTCAAAGTGTTTACAAGTATCAACCATGTTCGCTTCGCTCACAGCTGGGTTGATAAAAAATACGTTAAAATAGATACATTTTCTGTCGAATCCGAATGGATCCCACTTTTTCTCATTCAGAAACGTTACATATCCGAAATAAATGGAATGCGACAGTTCTCTGTCATACATTTGAATTAAAAATTAAACTAGTGCTATAAATTAACAGAATTATTTAAACAAATTGGGGTCAGCACTCTAAATCATAAATCAAACACATCTTTTCTTACCAAATAATCGAAAGTCGGATGCTTGCAGCGGCATGAACATGCTAATATTAGGGAACAACTTCGAGAAAAGCATGATTAATTTCCGTATTCATTTCGCGCCAAATTTTAATTTACCTTAAATTCATTTTTAACACAATATCATAATACTTTCACGTCATTTTCTGCGCAATCAGGAGGAATACGTTGCAGTTACATGAAAATATAAGTTACTAAAACCACGAAATGATCCAAATCCCTATATACATACATTTGTAATACCAAGAAGGGTAACAACGAATGTTTACCCGGTTCACTTCAGTGTCATGTATCGCAATTAATACCGGGCAGGAATGTTTTAAATTGCACACGATTACTCATAAACTATTATATTTTCAGAAACATACAACTTCCTTACCTTACCTTAACTGGACTCGAAAATATATATTTAAAGTTTGAAACTTAAGATCTAGCTGATGTAGATTGAGGCCATCGGCTCTTTTTTTTATAGAACTAATATTATACATATGACAACTTTTGTGTCACGAAGATTAAATATATCACATCAATGTATAATGTTCAAGATTATATCATTCTTTATAATAACGTTGTTTTCCCGGTTTTATGTGAGAGTTGGCATTTTTCTCACATGCGAAAAACAATTGCATTACCGCACCATTTCACTAAGAGGGAAGGCTTAGGCATATAAAAAAATAACTCCGCCACTTTTTTATTGAAGTGCCTGTATCAATACAGGAAAGTGAGCGGTAACGTATTAGTGTGTTAGGGGTCCGAGTCGATTTTGGTATTGAATTTTTGAAACTGTTCCGAGAGTGTGGTACTTTTTGTTTTTCATATTATTCCCCTTGTATTGTTGGGTTTTTTTTGGGGGGGGGGGGGGGTTTCTTTTTTTTTTTCTTTATAAATTCTAAAATGTGGACAAGTTATTCATCAAACAGATATACAATATACGTACATTATCGGAAAATTGAAAATTTATTTGTACGAGGTTCAGAAACAGGTAGAAAAACGAGCATTGGTTGAACTTTTCTGGTCTGTTTCGCAAGAGTACAAATTAATTTTATGCTTACCGACAAGGCACTTATATAGTGTTTATCTTGCAATGTCAAGCAGTCCAAGACAGGCGCAAAATTGTCTGAAAATAGCTAAAACAGGCGTCGTTATAATAGTTTTAAAAAACCTAAACGATATTTCAAAACTAACCATAAAACGGGATTACATGTACATGTATATAAACAGGGATGGCATCGTAGATTGAGTTTAAACCTTTAAATGTTTTGGGTTTGTTTTGGTGGCGTCTGTGTTGGCCATCTTTTTAGTTTTCTGTGTTTTGTTTGTCTTTGTCCTGTTTATTGTGTGCCCAATATTGCCAGTTTCTCTGGATTGTCAATTTGTGATTGTCGCTTCGGGTTTCTCTAACATTTAATTCCATAGTGGCTAAATTTAGTACCCAAATGTGCCCACTGCTAAAATCCCACTGGCCAAGAGTTCGGCTGATTTTTATGCATTCCACTTTTGTAAATTTTAACACTACTCTGGGTTCGACTGTATACACTGAGATCACGAATCATGGTTAAAAATTTTAAAAACACCAAAAAACACACACACAAGCGCACGCGCACCATTCAACTTGTTATACTACGAACAACTGCATACTTTATCGTCCGCACTAGCTGAATCCAATGCATTTGTAGTTTAATTAAGTTAATATCAATGGCAGATCCGGAGGTTTGTTGGGTGAGAGCCACCTCTTCCTGGAAATTGTTTTCAAAATCGTATGAAAATGGTCGAAAATTGGGCTCGAAATCTTCTGGAGGCACATTTTAAATATTTCTGGATCCGCCACCTTTTGCAGGAAACTTTTAACTAGGAAATGTTTAGTGATCCCACGGAAGTCTCTTAATGTTAAAATTGTTGCTTATGAATACGGAAATCCACGTAAGAAGTCAGAACATTCTTAAAATCGTTCACTAGATCGCAGCATCATTATGATCATATGAAGAGAGAAATCTGTGCAAATTCACAATCACAATTAACTCGTATTCTTCAGCAAAACTTTGTGAAAAGTGATTTGAAATTTGTCAGACTGTTGGATCAATGAACAGACTGTCGGTGTGTCGGATTATAGCTTTGGACCCGCTACTAGTCATTATCTTGATCTTCTTAATTTACCTCAACAATGAATGACGGAGTTATGTTTCTTCCAATGTTTCATAAATAAACTAAAACTTGCATAACATTTACATTGATTTATAACAACAAAAACAAGAATTTTAATAACAGATTATATATTTTTTTTTATAGTTTAGAGTTGTAAACACATTCACAGTGTATCTATAGACAGCTCGCCGTCCATTTAAAATTGTCACAATATTTTCCAAATAAATAAAAAAAGAAAAATATATATTTTCCAAATGCTTGTTAGAAATTGTATTCCTTTGTTGAGTGAAGATAAAATACTATAAATTGAAAAAATTATTGTGTGCATTTCTTATTGTGATCATATGAAAAAAATGAGTTGGAAACGCAAATATTACAACAAAAGTAACCAAGGAACATGTAAGTGGATCCACATCCAATATTTTTTTTGGTTTATATATATTTTTTTTAGCTCACCTGACTTAAAGTCAGGTTGAACTTTTGCCAGCACTTTGCGTTCGTCGTCTGTCTGTTGTCCGTTAACATTTCACATTTTGATCTTCTTTCATGGTTATTGCTTTTGGTTGTCAAATACTAGGGGGGTGGGCTATCCCTAAATCAAATATTTCAATCATAAACGCATCGTCCTGATTATGCATGAAATATTTGCGACTGGTCGTAAAGCAACCAACAATCATTCAATCAATAAACGTGTACACAGGATATAGCTGTAAATTGGTATCCGGTTGATATTTAAGCGAGAAAAGCATTGAACCAGTAGAAGTTTACGGGTTTCAAGGCGGAGGTATAAATTTCGTTCACGTCTACTGGTTCAATGCTTTTCATGAGTTAAACATGAATCAGATAAGGATGCCAAGTTTTGGTTATATGATTGACGTTGTGGAACACAGCGATCCAAAATATGGGTTGAAATAACGCATATATATCAGAATCATTACCGGGTATTTATTATCCAGTTCATAAACTAAGCTTATGTTTAATGTGATTTACAAATTGCAGATCGCTATTTAAAACGTTGCGTATGTGCAATCTTTATTATAGCACATTTCTCGTTTATTTGCGCATGAAACTGGAAATACTAGTTCTTTTTTTATACCTCACCCTTAGTATGATTTCTTGTATCCGATTTGTCATTGATTGGTTAATTTTGATTTCATATTGGTTGATATTGTTTTGACTATTGGGATTTCATTTATTGTATTGGTACTCTGCATCTGTTTCTGATCAACCAGAAGAAACTATATGTGAAATGGAACGTATTGCTATATAACTGTTGCCTTTATACCAATGCATGTCACAAGAGTCTTTAACCAACAGATTCTACCTTTCTAGCTAGCTAGTAGTCAATTGACCACGAGCAATCATTGTTATTGTACTGTCCATGTTTATGTTGTCATTATTTTTTCTCTCTCGATAGTATGAGGTCTTTTTATCATGTATTGCCGTTAGATATCTAATTATCAAGAGGGGAAGTATCCGTCGTAATCCGGACAGACATCCCAATTAAAAAAAAACAAAACAAAACAAAAAAACGCAATAAACATAATTATACAATAAAAATGGAAGTAGCAAACCGAACATAGAAATCACAATGGACACCATAACACATAATACACCACTTGTAAGTACGTGTTTATTAAATAAAAAAAAAACGTCACAAGTTCATATTAGAAAGATCTGGAAGTAGACCTAATTTCCAAAAGGAAGTTATATAAAAATAGAATCGCAAGTTCATATGAGGAAGATGTTCCGGAGATCTAATTACCAAAGGAAAGATAAAGAAAAAAATATATATCCTTCGCTGGTTCATATTAGAAACATGACTTCAATCATTGGAGACAATGGATTATGATGAGAAAGTTTGAACAGTGATGGTCAACAATTTCACCAATATCATCAAAACGAATCACTACACCTCATATAAAGTCATTGAACACAACAAGACCACTGCATATTATATAGCGTTGGAATTTGGTTTGTATTAACTGTTTCATGATGGAAACCATACAATTTCTGACCCCCCCCCCCCTCCGATTACTTTAATTAAATTTTTTAGAACACTGTATAAGTAATTTGCTAGGAAAGAGTAATTCCTATTTATATGTATGTACTTGCTAGATACAGGGTTAGGGTTATGGCGTTTAACGCCACTTTCAACAATATTTTAGTTATATCGTGGCGGTCACTTTTATTGGTGGAGGAAACTGGAGTACCCGGAGAAAATAATCGATCTGTCGCAAGTCACTGACAAACTTTACCGCATAATGTTGTATCGAGCACACCTCGCCACGAGCGGCACTCGAACTCACAACGTTAGTGGTGATAGGTACTGATTGCACAGGTAGTTGTAAATCTTTACCATACGATCACAACAACGACAGTGCTGGTATGTACTTGCTAGAGAAGTTACTTTACTAGTTATCAAAGTGATTCTAATTTATTGTTGCAAAAAAAGAAAAACACATTTTGTCTGTGCTCTATCTTGTTTTGTCTCTCTACACACTAGCTAATAAACAAATATAATTACAACAATCCGCTTTAGCAAAGAAGTGTGATTACTAGTTAATTGAAGTGTCATTTTTAGAAAATGGAAAGCCGATTGAGACTCCATATTGATTCTGATACATATATAACTGTTTACTTAACCTTTCTTTGAACCTATACTAGAACTACCATCAGGGATATAAATTATTAGCTTTACATAGGTCCATTAATATTATATTCCTTTATTAAATATCATAATAATGATAAATTATGAGATTAGTGTAGATAAATTATTGGTATATTGTTGTATATTTTCTAAAGACTTTGCTAATAAATGGAACAACACTTGGCTACTTAATGACACTGACATGATATATTACCTGACTATCGGACATCTAAATATTCCTCGTATCGCCCCGGGTGACAAATTTACCGAATACCATCAATATTAATTAGAACCCTAAAACATTGTCTTGTCTTATAATCATGCGATGTATGTCAGAAATGAAGTATAATTTATAAGCCTGTTTAAGCTTCTTCATATAAGATCATTTACATACCATAAATAAATAGAAAATGAACGTTAGAGAAAACCGAAGATGCAATAAAGAATGGACAATTCAGAGACACTGCCAACATTGGGGCACACAAGACACAGAACGAAGACAAGCAAAACAAAAAATACGACACAGAAAAATAAAAAGATGAGCAATACGAACCCCACAAAAAACCAAAACAAAAAAACCAAAAACGAATCAAAACAAAAGAAGGAAAAACGGCGGTGAACCAAGGTGCTCGCGAAGTGTAAGCATTTCCTGCTTTTAATAAGACACCCGTCGTGTTACTCATATAGTTAACTCCGGTTCCACAGTTGTAGCTATACTTGAGGCAGTGGATAATACTATGAAATATCTTTTGAAAAGTGAAATACATCTAAATCAAAGTAAAACGGTGTGTAAAATATAAAACCGCTAGGGGTTCCATAGCTTCAAAAACAAAAAGCGGTACAAAACCTGAATCAATCTGTTTTCACTAGGTTCAACGACAACAAACAAAATAACCTTAAACCATGAGGGATTTCATATGTTCAGAACAAAAGGTACACATCTAAAACACCAAGGTGTCTAGAGGTTCAATACTGGAAACCAGCACAAAGCATAAACCAACGCGACTTCGATATGTTCAAACACCGTGTTTATAATTCATCGGGTTTCTATTGATTCAAAAAAAAATTAAAAATACGACACAGAACCTCAAACATCGGAGTTTCCAGAGGTTAAACTACAATAAAAAAGGGAAAAAAAAGAACAGGAACCATTGATGCTTACGGAAGTGACGTCCGCTATTGGGAGGGGAGAAACAATAATACCACAATCTCAGAACAGTTCCAACATCAGGGGCGGATCCAGGATTTCAAGTTAGGGAGGGCGCACTTAAAAAAATTGCGCCGAGCGGAGGGAGGCGCGACAATTGTTGGGGTATTTCGTGTGAAAAATCACGATTTTACGCCATGCAGAACAAATATCATCATGAGCACTTATGAATACAAATATAATTTTGAAGTCAGCCATCAATCGCCGTAAATATGTATTCACATTTCATCCCACATAGTAACAACGGTGATACTGATAGTAAACAATATTGGTAGTATAAATGGCTAGGGATATGGTGTTTAACGCCAATCTCAAAAATATTTCAGTTATATTGTGGCGGTCAGTTTTATTGGTGGAGGAAGCCACAGTGACAGTCTCCGGAGAAAACCACCGACCTGCCGCAAGTCACTGAAAAAAATTATATCACATAATATTGTTTGGAGTACACTTCGTCATGAACGGGCTTCGAACTCGATCTTTGTAACAACGGTGATCACCTAGATAAAGGTTGGCTGTTCACACACATGTAGAGAATATCAATATCACCGCATCATTTAACTAAGAGTGAAGGTTTGGGCCCATATCCTCGCCATTTTTGTTGTCGTTGAATGCTTGTACCAAGCCAGGAACGTGATCTGTCATTTATATGTACGTTATATGGATATCGAGTTGACCTCTGTTTTAACGATTTTTGCGATTGTATTTTGGAGTTGCTCCGACAGTGTGATATTAATTTCTTATTAATTTTGTTTTCTACCATTGTTCTCAATATTTGATCGTGATTAATTCTCTATAGGAAGTGAATACATCTGCTTTGTTAATATTGTTAATATTTATTAATTATTAATTTATTTATTAAGTATCAATTTACAGCAAATATCGTCATCAGTATTCTCATGTTCTGTCTGATATTTTGTTCGAGGGTTAAAACACGATTTACATATTACGATTAATGTTGTATTTCACTTATAGAGTAAACAACAGTATCAATGAATAATAAATTTATTACACAATGCAAGAAAAGACGGACCGCGTAGGTTGTTTGGATTAGTTTGTTTTTGTTGATATGCAACAATTAACCAGATCTGGTTTTGTTGGTAATATACAGGGGTGGATCCAGGATTTGTGGTTAGGGGGGGGGGGCGTGAGTAGGCGAGGGGTCTGGGGACCGCTTAAGGTCCCCAGTGGGTCAAGGGCAGAGCCCTGGTAGTGGGCCCAGGGGGCAAAGCCCCCCGGAAGCTCTGGGGGTTTGAGGAATTACAGCTATTTATTTGAACGACAATTTTGAACCAACCACACCATTTTAATCAAACCAAAAAAACTTGACTTTGAGTCTTAATTTTGCTGGATAATTGTTAACAGTATGTTTTTGTCAGATTATAAGAACCTAAAGTAAAACTTTTTTTGAACAACTGTGATGCGAATTGTTCGACTCATGACTGATCGATCACGATATTTTAACCCTTCAAAGAACTATTGGTTTAGTTTTAACGCATTCCTCATTTCACTAATTGGTCTGTACTTTAGGTGATTGTCCTTTCGGGTGGTTCCAGTTAATACTGCCCGTCCGGATGGAGCTTTTCTTTTCGTCGTTTGATTCATTCATTCATTGAAAACGTATGATTCGACCCTTCTTGTTTATAGACAAACAAAAGTGGAAATTATCAATACATGAACTTGCTGTTGATTTCTGATTAGCTAACGTAACTAAATTAGATGATCAGAATCGCTTCATGCTGCATTAATGTTAACATATTCGCCTTTGTTTGTCTATAAAGAAGAATGAATCATACGTTTCAATCAGAATGGAATAATCTTTGAACTACTAACGGCGAATCCTTATATGTATCAGCGAACACACCCGACGCCGTGTATTTACAATGTGTAGGAATATTTTACTACAGGTTACGAGTTAACCATTCATGAAAAAGTTGTTTGTTGAACTGCTTAATTAACGTTGTATAACATATGCTTTGCGAATTTTAGGGGGGGGGGGGGGGGGGGGGAGGGCGGCGCACCCCCCGCACGCCCCCTCTAAATCGCCTCTGAACATCTAATATAAAAACGGTAAGGACAGATTCAACATCGATATTCCTAATACAAAATGTACATATATACATAACTGCTCATTTTCCTGGCTTGGTACAGGCATTTCAATGAAAGGTGACGAGGGTAAGTTAATTTTATGGCACCAAACATCCTTTTAAACAGAGTCTCTTTTAAAGATCCATCACTTCCGTCACAACTAAGATACAATATGCAAGAGCTATGGAAATGACTAAGCCTGAATTCAAAATAGCTAGTTAACATGGTCATGTGGTTTTGAGTGAGCGATTATTTTTCAAGGACGATGAGGTATAATTCCATCTATATCATGGAGAGAACATGTAAACCTTAAGATAATGACGATTCGTGCTTTGTCTTAGAACATGCAATGCACTAGGCTTGCATTATTGTATAGTGTTAGCTTATAGAAAGAAAAAAAAACAGCACGCAGAAAAACATACCACTCCCTTTGGACACATAATTCTTATTGCAGTGTCCTGCACGGAAAGAAACAAATACTAATTTTAAAGTCTATGATTTCAACCAAACGGATATCAAACACAACCGCACACTATTACAACACAGATTGTGGTTTTAATATATAACTTAGGCATGGTGGTTACTGAATTCTGCAATATATCGTCACCGAACGTAGATAATTATTTGGTTGTTGAAATAGGATGACATGATCAATGTCGCTCTAAATAGACTTCTCTTTAAACAGGGTATGCGATTCCCTTGCACACGCGCTGCATTAAAGAGGTACGTTTTCCAAATCATAATTTATATTCAATAAACAAGATAAGAACGTATATATCTAATTTAGTGCGCTTCTGGGGTAACACTCGTAGTCAACAGAATGGAAAGTCAAATAATTTAGAAGTCTTTGGGAACAATTAAACCAAAATCGACTACGGTGTCATATGCTTGAGGGGGACTGACCTTAGCTTTTATAAAGTACATTATTTATAATTTTTGGTAAATTTCAAGCATGAATATATCTAAAAATATATCATATCAGTGCACAAGCACTGACTACTGGGAGGGTAATTACAAATAGATGATTTCAACATCCCCCTTTTGGGTTGTAATTGTCATTTGTCTCAGACGATATTGACACATTTTAGCGATCGTTACACTTTTACAATCATCTATAACCTACGAATCAACACACAAGACAAGAAAATCCCAATGTAATTGTTCTCTAAGTACAACCTACAAATCAGCACACAAGACTAGAGAATCCCAAAGGAATTGTTATCTTACTTACAACCTACAAATCAACACACAAGACTAGAAAATCCCAAAGGAATTGTTATCTTACTTACAACCTACAAATCAGCACACAAGACTAGAAAATCCCAATGGAATTGTTATCTTACTTACAACAAAAAGCTTCAATTAGACGCTGCCAGAATTGTAACAGGTTTACCCATTTTTACAAAATCGGAGTATTTATATGCTGAGACAGGTTGGGAAACACTATCAGAGCGGAGATACCGCAGAAAACTCCAATTATTTTTTAATATAAAATGTGGAATGGCACCTGAATACTTGCGTCATCTAGTTCCCCCAACTATTCAGAGTACTACTATATACCCTTTGCGAAATGGTGATAATTTAATAGTTCCTTTCTGTAGACTCTCTATAACCAATTCGTCATTTATTCCTTCCACAGTTAAAGAATGGAATAAACTTGACATTGCAATCAGAAAATTAGATTCATTATTCAAATTCAAAAACGCTATTCGTCTTAACAGCCAATCAAATAAGATCTCAGTTCCCAAACTTTATTACTATGGCCCTAGAAAGTTAAACGTGATCCTAACACAAATTAGATGTACAGCTTCTTTCCTCAACCATGATCTACATAAGGTTCATATTTTATCTAGCCCAGCGTGTAGCTGCGGTGCCCCCCAAGAAGATGCGAACCACTTCTTTTTTGTTTGTACCAAATATTCTTTAATAAGAAATGAACTGTTTCTCAGCATAAGCGATTTGTCTCAATCGATCAATACTTCACTTCTCACTTCAGGAAGTGAAACCTTAAGCTATGCAGATAATTGCTTTATTTTTTATTCAGTTTTCCGATTCATAAAAAGGTCTAAACGATTTCTAATCGTTTAATGTACTAACCAAACATCATCCAGCATCCATACACACACACACACACACACATACTTTTTCTTCATTTCTTTTTACTCGTTTACTATTTTCAGCTATATTATATGATAAAATTGTATTTTTCTTGTTTTCTTGTGCATTCTCAATATAATGTAATAATGATTGTATATATAGGAGAAGACTCCATAAGTTGGTAAAACTTGTGTCTGATCCTCTTTGTATCATTGATCAAATAAAATAATTATAAAATATAAACTAAGCAAAAAGCTAATTTATTATTTTCAATAATAACATATGCTGAAAGCTGACAATAGAGGACATTGAACCGACCATTCAAAAGAGATTACCTAGCAATTCTATATCAGGTCTCTAATGAATTAAATGAAAGGAAAGTACATAGAAATAATTCCGAAGAAACCTTTCATGTCTGACATTCGTATATCATTTAGAATCCATTAACACTGCAGTTTTTATTTCGTCACGTTTCAAGAAGAATGATTAATATACATGATATAACATTGGAGTCCGCAAAATATTGTATAGGACAATTGATCTATGAAGCAGTCTGTGATAAGTAAACTCGTGCTGTGTAAATACTTCGCTAAGCGGATGTTTCTGAATCGTTAATAAGTCGTTGTCGTGTAATTTGGTATTTGCTGCTTCTCTGCTAAGGAGAAAGCACAAAGGCTTGATGGCTCGGAATCAGGGTAATGTGTCCGAGTGGGACGACATATATATCCACGGGCTGTTGTTTCAGCGAGCTAGCACTATAAAATTCATCTAAGCATGTTGGTCTAGTACAAAGCAGATCTCATCATCATCCCTGTTCTCGTCATGATATAGTGAAAAATTGCCGGATGGCAGATAGGTGAAACCCTCTTCTTTGAAGAAGGAGTTGCCAGGTTATATTATGGGAAGCCAGACCATGGATGATAGCGGGTAACGTGTTCGGAAAGTGCCACGCTCTCTGCACAATACAGATTTTATTGAGATATCAGAATTTTTAGTCTGTATCAAACTCTCCTTGTTTTTGCACTGGCAGTTGACCCGGTTGACACATCCCTTCCCTCATTTCTGTGTAATTTTGAAAGATGCCCTTCTGCCTTACAACGTCATAAATAAGACATGTGGAATAAGCTTAATGTTCGATAATCATTCTACAACGTCAACTCTTTTTCTTTGTTTTCATTACATATGACACAGACGACACAATGTTGAGATTTTGTTTTGAAAGAAACTAATTTACTTAATAAAATTTAAATAGATAACGATAACATCCTTTCTGAATATATGATATTTTCGCTTCAATCTTTTTTTATTTGTTTGCTTAACATGTGTTTTGATGTACAAATTGTTATACGGTCGCTACGACGATTTTGTTAACCATTACGGAATATCTTTGCCACAGATAACCATGGATATGTGCCGTTTGTAGAAATCACAATAATTCCCTTCCTCTTTCATGACTCATCTTTGTATTTCTAACAAGAGAAACACAACAGGTGATGCTAGTGGAGCAGGCACTGCTTTACCTTTCCGCAGCACCTGAGCTCATTCCCGATATTATATGGGATTCGTGTTGCTCAATCTTTAGTTTTCGTTTTTGTCACTTTTTGTTCATTGTACTGTGTGTTCTTCAATTTACGGTTTCTGATTACCCTTTTGATATCTTCAACCTTTTCTTGTATTATCTCAAAGAGTACGTCTACTAGTTATGGAACTTGATTTATATAATTTGTTCAAACCACTATTTAGTTGAAATACAGCTAACGTTATTGTTCGCCCCTGATTTTAGTGAGTTTCTCGTACCTCAAGCTTAAATTTCCTATGTGGTGTTTTTGGACAATTGTTTGTTTGTTTAATATATATATATATATATATATATATATATATATTAATCATTTTTCATTTGGCCATTGTATTATTTGTACTTCGACCTATGGTTTCTTCTAATTACAACTTCGGTACTTAACAGCTTTAGTTAACGCCAGTCAGTCAATCAATCAATGAATCATTCAACCAATTACATGGAATAAGTTAAATGAATTTTAATGATTACAGTTAGATAAGGAATAGACCATTTGCACATTTCCGACTTTGGTTCCAAAAGGAGTTATGCATCTGTAAGGTGCATGGGCAAAATTGTCCCCTTTCATGCAAAGTTCAATGAAAATAACATACATGTTTCTCATAAGCTGTACAAAATCTTAACGGTTTAGCAATTTGTGAACTTTCTATTTGTTATGAAACTATCATCTGATTTTGCAGACCGCATCAGTGGTTTAATGGTTAGCGTGCTCGCCTCGAATGCGGTAGATCGTAGGATCAGGCCCCGACCGGGTCAAACCAAAATCTATGAAATTGGTATTTATTGCTTCTCCGCTAAGTATGTAGCATCAAGGTACAAAGAACAAAGACTGGTGTGACATGTCTATACACGGACTGTTGTTTCAGGAAGCTAGCACTAAAAATATCTATACGTGGACAAAGAACAAAGACTGGTGTGACATGTCTATACACGGACTGTTGTTTCAGGAAGCTAGCACTAAAAATATCTATACGTGGACAAAGAACAAAGACTGGTGTGACATGTCTATACACGGACTGTTGTTTCAGGAAGCTAGCACTAAAAATATCTATACGTGGACACAGAACAAAGAGTAGTGTGACATGTCTACACGTGGACTGTTGTTTCAGGAAGCTAGCACTAAAAATATCGAACTAAAAAGAATTTTAAGCAAAGTACTATTGTAGAAGACCCATATTAATTTCACCTGTAAATTTCACCTGTAATAAAGAGAACTATTGTCTATTCCGAACACAACAGTTGGTACTAAGGAAATCTAGTGTAAACAGGTTTCAATGTAATCAGTTCGGGAAGAAGGCTAATAAATGATAAAGTGCAAGAACAATTTGAACATAATATTAAAGTCGGAGTTCGAGAAATAACAGAAAAGTTTTTAAACGCCGGGTTAGTATATATTCACGATTTCTGGAGAGAGAGAAAACGAAAAACGTTTACTGTATACTAGTATTGTGATGTTTTATGGATGGTGCAGTTATCACTGACGTAGTATTTGGTTTTATTTTAGTTTAGTTAAGCATATTTTATTTGTCAATTAAATAGACAAAATGGATCAGACACAATTAAAAAAACTTATGAAGTCTTCTCCAAATTACAATTTGTTACATTAAATAAGTACATAAAAGGCATGCAATTACTATATATAGCACTAATGACGAATCATTGATGAGTATTCACAAACAAAAGGAAAAACAAAATTAAGATGGATTCATATGATGTGCATGTTCACCCAATTCAATTCCAGTTATACCATTTATACGATAAGGAATCTTTTGGAACGTTTAATATTATGCAATTATGGCACTTCACTGCATGCGATATCATGTTTTATGGAACACTTAAAAGCAATAACGACTTCGCAGGCAGTGAAGTGCCGTAATTGTTTTATTACATTTCACTGTTGTTGTTTTTTTAATTTCTTATTGATCAAGTTCAAGTGTAGTAATTGTTTTATTACATAAGATTCTTGAAAATTTTGAAATATGAAATTTTTGAACATTTTGAAATTTTAAAATTTTTGAATTTTTGATTTGTAAACTGCATGAGATGACGTAAGCTGGGCGGAAGTTCATATGATTCATATGATGTGCATGTTCACCCAATTCAATTCCAGTTATACCATTTATACGATAAGGAATCTTTTGGAACGTTTAATATTATACAATTATGGCACTTCACTGCCTGCGATATCATGTTTTATGGAACACTTAAAAGCAATAACGACTTCGCAGGCAGTGAAGTGCCGTAATTGTTTTATTACATTTCACTGTTGTTGTTTTTTTAATTTCTTATTGATCAAGTTCAAGTGTAGTAATTGTTTTATTACATAAGATTCTTGAAAATTTTGAAATATGAAATTTTTGAACAT
Source organism: Bathymodiolus brooksi (assembly GCA_963680875.1). Lineage (NCBI taxonomy): Eukaryota > Metazoa > Mollusca > Bivalvia > Mytilida > Modiolidae > Bathymodiolus > Bathymodiolus brooksi. Next base: position 66,830,623 of record OY804575.1, read on the forward strand.
TTTGAAATTTAAAAATTTTTGAATTTTTGATTTGTAAACTGCATGAGATTGACGTAAGCTGGGCGGAAGTTCACGATGATTGGCTGATAAATTTGGGAAAAGATAAAAATAGCTCGGAATATACCTGATTCTAAAAATATATCGCCAACCGTGCAATATCACTTTTAATCGTGGGATCAACCGTGCAATATCACGAAATACGGAATTGCTAGAAATACACTGTTTCTATATAATTGTAAAAGTACGAAATGTAATAAAATCAAAAACATTATACAGTTATTTAATGGGTGTGGATGCAATAGACCAAACTATTTGTCCTGAGGTGCTGGGAATAACCAAGTGTTCTCCACACCCATTAAATAACTGTTTTATTTCCTAATTAAACAGAAGCAAGGTAGCGAACATGACTTAAATATATTCATACATATATTGTAGAAAAACTGATGAAAATGATTTATTTGTTGAATTAGATAACAATAAACAAGTGGAATACAGAGTAAAAAGTCCTAAATTTTTATATTACATATGTTTTTCAATATTATTATTTAAATATTAAAATTTTGAAATTTTCTGAAAGCTGAAATTTTAGAATTTTTTTGAAAATTTTGAAATTTGAAATTTTTTGAAATTTTTGAAGTTTTGACATTTTTTGAAAATTTTGAAATTTTGAACTTAAATTTGAAAAAAAAATATTTTAAAATTTTGAAATTTTCTGAAAATTTTAGAAATTTTAAAATATTTTGAAATTTTTGAAATTTTGAAATTTTTTGAAATTTTTGAAGTTTTGAAATTTGTTGTCCAATGAAAAACAGGTTCAAAGGTCAGTTCAATAGTCTGTCGTGCAATAGTCTCTTGAAGACTATTGACGCGTCAATAGATCACAGGGGAGCAAAAAATGCAAAAATATCTTAAAATATGTAGTTACTTAATAAACAAGAACAAATTTACAATCAGGTAATAAATTTAAATATAATACAGTTTTGTTCATAAGTTAAATTTACATTGCCACATGTCAGAAGTTTAATATCTAGAGTATAGCAGGTTGTAACCATGTTGAGATTATCTATCAATGTAGTTCTGGCTTGTAAGTATATTGGACAATCAAAGAAGAAATGTTTTAAATTTTCAAGGGCAGCACCACATCGACAAGATGGGTCATGCTACTCCGAGGAACAAGTGTATGCTGGAGTTCCTCATCGATAACATATTTGTCTCCTTTGGAGGGACACTGTTTCAGCAGGTCGTCGGCATACCAATGGGTACGAATTGTGCCCCTCTTCTAGCCGATTTATTTTTATACTCATATGAGTCGGAGTTTCTTCAAAAGCTTGTAAAAGATAAGAAGATTCATGAGGCTAGAGCCTTTAATTTCACATACAGGTATATTGATGACGTTTTATCTATCAATAATTCTAGATTTGCAGAATTTCTTCCATTGATATATCCTCCAGAGCTGGAAGTTAAAGAGACCACCGATACAGCTTCGTCCGCATCATTTTTGGACTTATACCTCGAATTTGACGACAGTGGTCAACTCAGTACTAAAATTTATGATAAGCGGGACGACTTCAATTTTAAAATCATAAATTTTCCAAACATGTGCAGCAATATACCAGCTTCTCCTGCATATGGTGTTTACATCTCGCAATTGATTCGCTATGCAAGGGCCAGTAGCAATTATTCTGATTTCCTGAAACGTCATCTTCATCTGAGAAACAGGCTACTGGACCAGGGCTATAAAAAGATTCGCCTTATTCGATCTCTTAAAAAGTTTATATTCCGATACCAATATCTTGTCGAAATATATTCCGTCTCTGCAGAAAAAATTATAAGCGATGCATTTTCATATAGTGAAAATGTATAAAGATAAAGAAGTAAAAAATGTCAAGAATTTTTTTGTCAATGTGTGACGTAAAAATATTTTTGACATTTACGTCACCGAATATGGTACTGCTTTGACAACTATTTTACCTATTTTGTTCCTGTATTTAAATACTGTTACAGAGACAGCCGGAACCTTTGAACCGTAATGAGAGCGGGAGGTTTGGCGCCTTAAAATCTGATTCAACCCACCATTTCTTTAGAAATGCCTGTACCAAGTCAGGGTCATTACGGTTTTCACAGTTTTCCGGTTGTTGACTGATTTTGTCTGTTTATATAATTATGAGTTTTGACTTTCCCTTTGTAAGATTGTTCGGAGTTCGGTAATTTTGTTATTACCGTTATTTATCAGATACAATTCCTACTCGAAATAAATCATAATTTAAAAACGATGCTGAACTTCTTAGCTGGGTTAAAATAATATTCAATTTCCGAGGACCATATAAATAATGTTTAGGAATAGCATGATTTTCAGTTTCATTAATTTTCTTTAATTCTGATTTAAATTTTGATAAGGTATCAACGTTTCGAATAGTGTTATTTAAACTATTCCACATTTTTATTGTGGAGGGGATATATAGAATCTAACACCGGCAAAAGTGCAAGACAGGGAAATCTCCGACACCCTGTTTTGCACTTTTTGCCGGTGTTGGATTTTATTTCTCACTTTTATCAGCTGTTTTTTTGACGATCATGTAAACAATGTGAGTTATTTCCCCTTCATATCAATCAAAAAAGTAATTCCGTATTTTTGTGTATTGCGTGAAGGATATTATGTAATAATATGGCTGATTGTCAGGATTTGTGTGTTTATAAAAGATTGAAAACTTATATACAGTGAATTGTTTATTTTAAATCTCTAGTTGAAGACAGTCTACAGAAAGGTAAAATAATATCATTAACATTTCTCAATGGATACACTGATGTACTTAGTATAGTGGGGGGAATCAATGTACAACGATAATTAGGGGTATTTTTATTAACTATATTATAAAAAAGTTGAAGTTTCCTTCTCTTCTGTCTCACAGATAGTAATTCCCAACCTGTCTTTATATATAAAATTTCAGTTTTTGTGAAAATAGGTAAGCCTGTAACAATCCTGGCAGCTTCCAGATGAAGTTGTTCTAATTTTTGTGAATTTCCAATCCCACAGTTATCCCATAGTTCACAGGCATATTCAAAAAGTGGTCTAATATACACAAGATATAGTTTATCTAAATTAGTGCGACTAAGACGGTACTTCGATCCACGTAGAATATTCAAAATTAATGTTTAGATACACTACTCTGAATATTATCAACATTGGTGTTCCATTTAGCATCGTTACTAAATGTAACACCTAAGTGTTTATGAGAAGTAGTAATGAGCACTGATTTTCCATTAAAAGTGAAATCAAGATTTTCTGGAATGCTACGATTAGAGAAAATCATGATTTCTGTTTTGTCAGGTTTAAATTACATAAGCCACTTTATTTGTTTGTTATTATGTGGTATTAATATGTAATTGTTTTAATCTGCATATTAAATTTGTCAACAATTTAATTTCGATGCATGTCCAACAATGTATAGTCTAAGCATTTCTGAATAATATGTGATAGCTATCCTTGACATTTCAGCATTTTAACTTCTTCACATTGACAAATATCTGAGCTGCTTACGTGCTGACAAGAACATGCACACTCTTTTCATTGTCCTTTGTAAGGATTGATTGTAATTTGAAGTCATGTCGTCTTTCAATCAAACAGAATATGAATGCGTTTTTCATATTTGATATTAATCATGTAAATTGTACACGCCCTATTACGTCACATACATTTCAATTTAAACTATTAAATCAAAACAGCAATAAAACATCACAGGGAATAAAGAAATAATAATTCATGATAGGAAGCAACTTATCGGATTATTTAGGTTACATTGTGTATTTGCTTCTCTGTTTGAAAATGTTTCAATAGGAGCTTCTCCATGTAGTCATTGTTGAAATTCTATGAACGTCATCACGAATGGAATGATCAACACGGAATGATAGTGTCTTAAATAATTGCAGTCATGACATATTTTCAATATCAACTTGAGAATCGATATTTTCTTACTGTCTTTGGTAAGAAGGCCATCACGACGGGTGCTATTATTAGTGCTGGAGATGATAATCTCGCCACGCCTACTTTTTGTTCTAATCTTCAGAACGTTTGTTTGTTTTGAGTTGTATAGTCTTTGCATTTTGTGCTTTTAATATTGGTATCTGAATCGTCCCTTTGCACCAAAAATGTTTTATCAGATATGACCTATCCTCACTAGGAGCCTTCGTTGTCGTGATCGTATGGTAGCGGGATGTATAACTCCACATGTACAATCAGTGTATATTGCCACTAACACACGCTATGAGTTCGAATCACGCTCATGGCGAGGTGTACTCGATACAACATTATGTGATAAAATTTGTCATTTACTTGACAGGTCGGCGGTTTTCTACGGGTACTCCGGTTTCCTTCGCCAATAAAACTGACCACCACTACATGTATATAATTGAAATATTGTTGAAAGTTGCGTTAAACACCATAACGCAAATCCAATCCCAATTACCAACGACACATTAACACGTGAGTTGTATATCTGCAGACTGCCTGCTTGACATATGATAATGTATGTCAAGATTTAAAAATGGTTTATGTGATCGGATTGGTGCAATTAAAACAAATCAAACTGCCTTACCAAAAGAGCGATAAATATAACAAAACAAAAATGCGATAATAATTTAATCGGGGATTTCCTTACACTCGAAAATAACTTCCGACTTCAGGAATCCGTGTCAGCATTGATTATCAAATATATAAAACATATGACTATGTTTTCTTGTATCATATGTTACAACTATATCTAAACACTACGTCGAAGCCTAAGTCAGAAAAAGTGTAAGGAGAGAATACCAATGGGATAATCAGAAGTTGTAAATCAAAAAAGGACACACAAAGAAAAATGACAAAAGTCAAACAATGCTTCAAGAAACACTACACAGAAAGCAAAGACTGAGCAACACGCACTCCACTAACAACGGTAAGAAGGAGTGAACGTGGGTGCTCTGGAAGGTTAAGTAGTTCTTGCTCCATTAGTGACACCTAACGTGTAACTCATGTTAAGGATCCGGTGAAGATAAATGATGGTATTGTGACAACAAGACAACAAGAACATATTATTTTTGTGACTATATGCCACATATTCCTATCGAAAATTGTAGATTCCGTACAAGAAACCCAGTTCTTTGCAAGATAATCTGGGTAGTCCGCGAAATACCAGATATTCCGATCTGAAACTGAACGAAAACCGCAGTCTCGGTGCAAGAAGCCTGATATTTCGCATATTTGTGACTATCGCGATAATGGTCATCTGTGGCACATATATTCTGTAACGCTTAAAGGACACGTACCATGCCACTTTTGGATTTCATGATTGAATTTTGGTGTTTCACGCCATTTTCAGCAATATTTCAACTATATTATGGCGACCAGTTTTAGTGGTGGAAGAAGCTGGAGTACCCGAAGAGACCCACCGACCATGAACAAGCAACTTGTAACTTCATCACTTGTGGCTGCGAGTCGAGTGCACCTTTTTTGTAATTTACAAAGCCGGGCGCGAATCCACGCCGTATTGGTGATAGGCTTGTATGAGTTGTTAGGTAATCCACCTACCTGACTCATTGAGCCACCCGGGCCCTCATTTGGATTTCATATATTAACCTTAAGATTATAATATATAACGTCAATCCTAATATTAAATTTGCAAATATCATTTGTTATGGTAAATATTGATTGATTGATTGATTTGTGCTTAGCGCCAACTTTAGCAGTATAGTAATGATTAAGATTACAAATTATTATTAATGAAAATATGCATTTCCCTTAAATAGTTCATTTGCATGCAAGGCAGACACTGGAGTCGGAATACGTGATGATATTAACGGTTTGTTTGTTTTGTTGTGTCATTCTATTGTAATCTAAGTAATTATTAGAAGTCTTATGTATGATTCTGTCAAATGCGTCCTGTAACATGTTACAATTACAGACTATTTATGATATTATACAATCTTATGAATGGTTGAAAAGAAAACAATTACGTCAGCAAAAAAAAAAACAATAAAAAAAACACAATCCGATTTCTTCATAGTGATGAAATAAATGGAAAAAAAAAGATAGCAACATCATGAACATTTTAAATCATATGATCTTATATGAATTCACATTGACAAAGTTAAAATCAAACGCTCCTGTCTTCTGGATTTTTTCTATGACTTGTATTTCGTAGTCACCATCTATTGTAGACGACTGGTTGGTTGGTTGGTTTATGGTGCTTAACGCCACTTTCAACAATATTTCAGTTATATTGTAGCGGTCACTTTTATTGGTGCAGGAAACTGGAGTACTTGGAGAAAACCACCGACCTGTTGCAAGTCACTGCCAAACTTTATCACATACAGTTGTATCGAGTACACCTCGTAATGGACGAGGTTCGAACACACAACTTCACTGGTGATAGGTACTGATTGCATAGGTAGTTGTAAATCCAACTACCATACGATATCCACAACGCTGGTCCCGTAGACGACTGGTACCATGAATTTAGAAGGAGAGAAAAAAACTTTTAGATGCGCCCGTCCTTTTTGTCCGATCTTTGTTCCATTACATATTTTGCTATACCTTTGCTATAAATGGTGGTATTGTCTGTATGAGGTTTGTAATTTGTTTGTTTTTTTTACTGTACCCTTTATTTGGTATAAGGTGAATCTCGTATTTTTCAATGATGTCTATACTGGGATACACAAACATACATAACAGATGCATATAGACTATCTCTGTTGTCATGGTTTCATATGAGTAAACTAAGAAGAAGAAAAAAAAATCAAAAAAGAGATAAATTTACATTAATTAATCAAGTATACATGAAATACAATATAACACAAACAATATTTCTGAAGTTAAAGACTAATATTTATGTTATTCATTGAAGTTATAAGACACACTCCATCTCATGTGAATATGTAAAAATTAAGTAAGTATGCAATAATACAATGAAAATAAAATACCACACTGTCGGAACGATTCCAAAATCAAATAATCAAAAATCGTAGAAAGTGGTAAAATATATACCCCAAACAGGCAAATTCATGACTACTCACATTCTGGCTTTGTACAGACACTTCAATAAAAAGTGGCGGGATTGATTTAGTTTTTGGGGCCAAAACCTCTCCTCTTAGTGAAATGATACCGTCATGCACGTGCTTTCCACATGTGAGTAACTTGCCAACCCTCACATATAACCAGGCAAACGGCGTTATTATAGAGACATAATAGTGAAACAATAGGCTTTGAACAAACACCTCTAATTTGTTAATACCATCTTTCGTCATCTGTAAGCCACCTACAGAATACAAGTAAGAACAACACTGTATGATCAATACTTTTGTGTAAGCATTTTATCTGAGCATTTTACATCATTCATTAAGGGTTCCCTTGTGTTAATTTGTCAATGCCATTTCTTAGAGGGTCATTAACATTAAGATTGAAACGATAATAGCGTGCCTTAGCTCGTATATAGATCAAAAGTCAATAACCTATATCAAAAATAAACATCCCAATGGGATATCATCGTATATTAATTCAAAATACTTATATCAGTTAATGTAAGCTTAATTTGTTGAGAACAGATGTACTGGTTGGTAATTAATGTTCTTATTTCAGACATTATATATCATCCGTCTCTAAATAATAAGTAATATTTATACCACATTGTTCCGAGTTTAACCGTTTAACTCGGAAACAGGAGGTATACATGATTTGTAACATGGAGAGATGCAATATCACATCTAGGTCGTTGATTATTGCACGGCCCCCTGAGAGTAATAAAACTACAGCCGAGATTTAAAGTGTGTATGCAATATCTCTTATATGCGTGTATTATTTCATAGGTCTTAGCTGTTGCTTACATTCTGGTATATAAACCATAAAAAAATCAAAGGAAAAGAATGCATTCATGTTACATATTTTATTGTGGTTCGGATAATTACGAAAACCATATACCCGACAGAAGGAACATAAACATGAAAAGTTACTACATAGAAAGTCATGTCAATATACTCATTTGTAAATATATAGTTATGAAAAGAAAGTTTAAACAGTGATGGTCATCAATTTCACCAATATCAACAAAACGAACAATCACCTCTCATCTTCAGTAAGCACAAAAAGACCACGACATATGACACTGGAAATCCAGATTCTGGCTTGGGACAGGCACAAACATTAGACGGAGTTAAACCGATTAATGGGATCCCAACCTTCCCCTTCTTGATAATTGGATCTCCAACGGCAACACAGATCTAAACAAACTACAAAAACACTCAAAAAGACCACAATTATTTGGCTTGCCGACCTTTAGACTTTGAGCGTAACTGATGAATATTCCAGAAACGCGTCGTGCTCACTAAATGTGATATCTACGTTTTTATCACAATGTATATTAATTTATGTTTCTGCGCAAGTGTTTAATATTATTTAGTTCCGACTAGTTAACTCTTGTTTTAAAAAACATGTTTCATACTAAAATGTAGTCATAATTAACGCAATGACTAAATGTTCAGTATTCTAATTTAAATTCCCTCATTACACAATACAAACCAGCACAAAAACATTTAGAGCAATGTTCCTCACGGGACTGATGTATATGAAGCCATATCTATTATTGAACATTGTCCACTGGATTCTGGTGACGCTGATCAACCCACATATCTACACATCACGTCCACAGGTCGATGCCCTCTCGATGGGAGTATTTTGATGTCACACTATTGAAAGCTTGAGCGTGAATCATAATGGATGTCACACTCCTTGCACGTTAAAAGACCACTTTTGTATATTTCGAAAAACAAGTACATGTGTGTGCATTTTAATTACTACCCACCACCTCTTCATAACTTTCCAGTGGCAGTCAAACATGTCTTTCCCAGGTTGGCTCATTCCTGTCTAATTTCTGAATGCATGTACAGTCAAACCTGTGTTAAGAGGTCTCGTTTTTGGACAGAGGGGCAAGGGCTATGGTGTTTAAAGCCACTTTCAACATTATATCAGTTATATCGTGGTGGAGAAAGAAAAGATGGTCTTTAAAGACAGGCGACGTCTTAAAAGAAGTTCAATTCATATGGAATTTGCTAAGACGGGACAGGAAAAAGATGTCCTTTTAATACAGGTGACTGTTAAATAGAGGTGACCTCGTTGACATGTTTGAATGTTGTTATGTTTGGTTGAACTTATTCCTGTGTACTTAATAATAACTATTATAATTAATGTTAAATTGGTTATTTGAATTTTTCAAAGAGAGACAGTTCTATAACCTTATCTATTATTTAAACACTTGGTCTGCTGAAATGCCGCGTTCCTGTCAAACGTGTTAATGAACATAGAATGACATTATACGTCAACGACCGCCAGAAAAGTCTGACGTAAATAGTTATTTCTTAAATGTTGCAATTACGATCTTCGTAATGAAGATGTTTACAACCAACAAGAAAATTTATTTTATGATCTTTTTTTCTTAATTGGAAAATGAAGATCAAAGAGAATATATTAAAAAAGTAGATGTCAACGATTTCAGGTTCAAAGAACGCTATCAGACAAAGTAAAGCACATAGTCGTTACGTTTTGAATATTCATTAGAAATTGACGTACATGAAACCAAGAAAAAGGGAAGTAACTCAAGAAAAGGGAAGTATCCACAGAAAGGAAGAAAAATATAGTAGTGAGAACCGGGTCAGATCATTATCTTTTATTTATGCCCAAGCAATAAAAAAAATATATTCCAATATAGACAGAAGAATGTACCAACAGAACATATATGTAAACAATTACTGATGATATCCAGCAGACATACTCTTTACAAATGTCTGAAGGTTTGAAAATTTTAAAAAGAAATCAATTTATATACTAAAATATAAATCGACAACGTCCTTGTTGAATATATGATTTTATTGTTTTAATCCTTTAAAATATACACAGCTTGGGTGTTTTATAGAACTAATGCGTCTTATTTCTTAGGGTCTTCTCGTTATGGATATTTATTTAAATAATTTTTTTAAGCCATGACAAAACTGACATACTGCTAAGACTGGCGTATAAAACAAATAAATAAAATAAAATAATCGATCAATGAATAACTGCCATCACGGAAAATTCATTCATGATGTCGACAAAGAACTGTTGAAATTTACTTTTTCCAGTTTTAAGTTTAGGGCCCGGGTGGCTCAGTGAGTTAGATAGCTGGATTACCTAACAACTCATACAAACCTATCACCAATACGGCGTGAGTAGTATATCATGTTGAATCGGACTAGTATTTGAGGAGGATCGTGAGTAGGATCGTGACGTCACCGGAAATGACGTCACCTGAAGTTGCATCACCGGCAATCACCGGAAGTTGTATCACCGGAAGTCACCGGAAATGACTTCATAGGAACACTTCGGGGTCTACTCGGAAAACGTTTGGGAGTTTCCCATAGGACATTCCATTTTTCCCGCGGAAATATCGACCGGTGAAAACCTTGGAATTCGACCAATGAAATGCCACAATCCCTCTTTCAATTAGCCAACCACGGTTCGCCTTATAGGTCCAATGAGTGCGTTCGTACCATTTATTTTTGACCATTCGTTGAAGCCCTTTCTTTCGTCCAATCAAATTCAAACGTTAACCTTTGTTTTTTCCAATTTGAAAATCGGCATTTTCGCTCCAGCTTTCATAGTGACATGACGTGTTTATCTTGTGGAATAGAGAATTTATATTCGAACAAAGGTAAACATCTCAATCCTAATATAATATTTTAATGAATATCATCTTCTTCAAATTAAGTCCTGTAGTCTTTTCATAAATGAAATTTATATCTAATGAAATCTGTAAAATTTGTTTTTTCCAGATGCAAAGAGAACACAGACTCGCTCTTACCAAAAATTATGTGTTGTTGGTGAACGAAACCCGGCAGACGACATATTGGACGAATTCCGTCAACATCAGATAGTAAACGAGGAGCAGCGAGAATTTATTGCTCGACATTCCACCCATAAAGGAAGGACTAGGGCTCTCTTAGAACTTTACCCAGAAGGGGACCTAAGGCGTTTCACGCTTTCTGTTATGCGCTGTTGGCCCGTAACAAGAACGAGTTGGTATCGGTGCTAACCGACCCAGAAAAAGAAGACATGGAAGTGTGCTTCCCAGATTATTCCAGTTTTCATCTTGGTGGAGAAGTGTATTTGAGGGCAGAAAGAGAAATCACATATAAATGTGCTTCCCCTTGATTCGTTGGAAGCAAGTGGAATACGTATTGGACGATATTGACGATACAGTGCATTGCCTGTCACACAACAGGTATGCCTCATTAAAGAGACACATAGGCGGAAATGTTTACATTAGTGCCGAAAGTCCGGCATTAACCATAGACATACGTCACCACTGTCTACCCCCCGTAGATCTATCTATGCATCCCACACCTCAAGGAGTGACCCTGGATTTTGAACAATACGATAAATTAAAGGATGTGGATAAAGTGTTGCCTACCTTGTTGCCGGAACTAAAAAACATGCTACCCTGTCAGTTTACACATCAAAACGTAGAGGGAGCTATATATTGTAGTGAATGTCATCCCAATGGACCCGATTTCGACTAGGCGTATCTCCCTTCACGGCACATGCCAACAAAAGTGACATTAGTTTTTTGGGAATATATCTTAAAGGACAAAACGCAATATAATGGAAAGGCATTACTGGAAATCATCCATGAATTACGTGGTAAGGTGTTAGCCTATTAGTGTCATCCAGAACCATGGTGACGTTTTGTTGACTAATTGACTCAGTGTTAAGTGTATGCTTTTAATGTTAATACCCGGTATATGACTGCATTTTCTATATATGTTCTTTTTGTTTGTTTGTTTCGTAAATAAAATGTTATTCATCATACAGGCTTTACATTATAGCAAACGTCAAGTACATTTTCTAAGCTTTATTGATAAGACGATGCATAAAAGTCTTGACTATGTTTGTGGCTTCTCTCGGGTGTCTCAATATTCTCGTAACATCGCCCATGGATTTTCCGGCACATCTGTGTATCAGATAAAATATACAGTGGTGTCCGCATACGGTGGAGTCTTCTTCTTGAACTCTGACGGTGTTGTAAGTCCAACTCGTACAATGTTTGTTCATAACGTTCACATAAGCCATTGAAAAGGGTGGTCTTCCTGTGGGATCATGATATTCTCCTCTAGAATTGGCATCGATGTATAGGGCTACACAGTGTGTTCCCGGTCGATCGTCCGGGTCCGTATTCCCTATCAAGGCCGAAGGTACTTTTAATCTTCTGGGTAGTCTGTTTCTGGCGTACACTCCTTTGAAAACGTTTCTGGTGCTTGGATGTGTTTTTAGTACGTGGTCGATCTCGATCTCTAAGGTGTTCATCTAAGCACTGTGGTCAAACAAGACGTGTCTGTTTCTATTAATTGCAATGACGTTGTCAAATTCTGCATACATGATCACGTTGATGGTAGATGTAAGGGCATCGGCGAAATGAATCTCCATTCTCAAGTTGTCCTCTTTTATAAGCTGAAAGGCTCCAACTTCAGACATGTCGGGTGTGAGATCAAATCCAAACAAGGTGTTTCCTTTGGCATAATCTTCTCTCGAAATGGTATTTCCTTCGTATTGATACATTTTTCCGGTACTGGTGTAGAGTCCCATATAAGTTCGGATGTAGCCATTGTTTTCGAAATCGGACTGTAACTATTTGGCTGGAATCTGTCGTCCGTCAATGTTGAGTGCCACAAAATTGATGTAGTAGTGTTTGAAATCGAACGGATTTTTCCCAATTGTGCCGTTCAGAGCATCGCTGTCTACACAGGCAATAACGAGTCTCTTTGGCAGCTGTCCCAAAAACATATTGTCCTGAACGTAATTCATGTTGCCGGTGGGTACCGTGTCCACTTTCACTTCTACCCGTCTGACGGGGTATTTACAGCTGGTATTTTCCAATGCTTTCACGTGACCCATTCTAACGGCGGGGCTTAGTTGTACCTTTCTCATATACAGAGCCATTTCCTTAATCTTGATTTTATAATTGGCCGTGTCTGCCACGAGAGCAAAAGAGTCCCGACTTCTTCTCAGTTTAATTTTCAGATCCACGTGGTTGAGTAAGTATTTGTCTTCACAAAACAAATCCAAATGTAGTTTTCCCATCATTTGTATCGACTTGCTTAGGGCCGTCAATTCTTTCCTGGACGTGAATCCCCTGTTATCCGTCGTTCTCTTGTCCTGCTGTCCCAGAGTGTCCTTGTACCACATCACGCCCGTCAACTGAGATTCGTTAGCCGCTGGTCCGCAACTGAAAAGAGTTTCTATGTAAGCCCTGTAGGGATACATGTTGGTCGGTGGCGAAACTAGTTGTTCGCTTAGGCTAACGCTGACGTCACTGAACAGTGAATGCATCCACAAATTGACGGGTCCAACGTCCGTATCGGGGTCTAAGTCAGAACCATCGGTATTCACGATCTGTGCTTCCACAAACAAGTAAGTGTTGAACAGGTCGATGTAGTCCTCTCCAGCTCCACTGATTGCAAATTCATAAGGACCTTGATCTGTCAGGGCCGATGTCAATCCTTTTTGCTCCCAATAGCCATGTTCCACACTGGTTTGAGTCGGTGGTACTCCAAACAAATCCAATTCCGATTTCGTACCTTCGCAAGAGTTTGGGTGTACTAGAGCCATTTTTAACCGAAGATGTCTTTCGATGTGTTCCGTAGCTTCGTCTTACGACGTCTGGGCTTTTTCCGCTTTGCAGCTCGTTTTATATATTGTTCACCGGGAGGTCCCACTCCGTTAATGGCTTTCTGGAGTAAGTTTTGTCCCGTTGATTTCAATCTGGATTTGGCCGCTTGTTTCAAGTTCTTGCCTGCTACCACGTCTTCAGCGATATTCAGACCTGTTTTCAAAGCTTCGCGACCCAAAGTTTTGGCGCCTTTTTTCAAAAAAGGTACGGCTGCTTTGAAGAGTCCTCCGAAAATACTTCGTAGTCCATGTACTCTCTGATAACGTGCTACAACGTACACGGGATATCCTCTTCCAGCTTGGAATAGGTAATAATCGTGATATGCTTTCGCCTGGCAATGATGGGGTTGCTTCATTCTAGATACGACTCCTTTCTCTTTCTGCAGTGAAGTGTCACCACCAGGCGTCCTCGTTCGAATGGTATTTTGACTCCGGTGTAATCCCTTATATCTATTTCAACGGTGTGAAAACGTCTTAGTACCAGAGGATAGTACTGCACGGGATCGAAAACTCTGGTCGCTATCTCTGCGTCTCTTCCTTCTACCGGTACGATTCTCAACAGTGGTACTTGGTCTAAACAATATTTATTATCAAATACATAATATATGGTCAAATACAACATAAATACTAAATATGAAAGGGATTCGGAAACAAGATTTCCTTATATTAATCCGTCTCCCACAGTGGTACTTGAGCGTCTCCCATCATTCTCGGTTCGACCAGTGGGTAATACACGTACAGAAAATTTAGCCCCCTGGTTACGTCTGCCACCCAATCTGCTACGTGATCTCCTTGCGGAAATATTGCTCGCTTAAATCCCAACATGTGTTGTAAGAGGGGACTGATGGTCACCTGGCAGTCCTTTTTCACTGCAATTCTTATTTTGTGGTCAATTTCGTTCATTCCGATATCGAATTTCTTTTTAAGTGGCGTCCTATGCTTTTTCCCTTCAATGGTTTTTAATATTCTTTTCGGGGAAGGATAGTAACCTGCCGGTAGTTGAAAGGTGTGTCTCTGCCGTTGGTTTACTTCTACGTCCACATGCACCCAGGCCTCTCCTTTTTTGATGTTATACCAACTGTGCGGGTACTGTATCTCTGCCAGCCCTATTTCCCACGATCCGTCTAAATTCATTTGGGGAAGTCTTGTCGTGAAATGAGTCAGCGTGTTGTCTGGAAAGTAATCCTTGGTACTGTTACTGGGTAATGTCAGATAAAACATGTTTGGACTTGATGGTGGGATTAGGTAACAAGTATCCCAAACAACTGCTCAACAGTGCCGTCCACAAAGTACTGTTCTCCGATTCGACCGTCAAGTTGTAAATGCTGACTACGATAACCGTGTACAGGATGAGTACCTGACACAAAAATACGACTTCCGACCTCTTCTTTCCACAAGTCACCCAAGACGATACACTGTCCGTGTCACTCGGTGCCATTCGCAAGACTGACACTTCAAACCGCGACCCTCGCTTTTGTAGGTCTTGTTTAAAGATCCAGCTGTTGAAGGACTCTGGATATCCGCACCACTTTACTAAATACTGTACTATTCTTCCTTTCCGTCGTTTTTTCAGAACGCTTTGGATCTTGTATACGTCGTCCTGTTTAATGACTTTCTGTATCTCTTCGGCATAAAATATTCCTTCCAGAATTTCACCGTGGTCGTCTTTGACTAAGTATACCGGGGGTCTGGTTTCGATACATTTCACTACCGTAAACAATTCTTCAGTCCAGTTGGGTAAATATCCTTTCTTGAACGTACGTTTGGCTTTGCTGAGTCGCACTCTATCTCCGGGAGAAAATTTCCACGATTTTTTGGGTCTCTTTCTTCCAAATAGCCTCTTGGACACCGTTGCTTGGTTAGCCCACGTGACTTCTGCCGGTGGTATGCCTATGATTCTGTGAACGGTGTGGTTATAAGATGCGACCATCTCGGATAGAACGTCTACGTAGGTTAGGGTTTCTCTGTGTGTGAAATACTTCCACATTTTGGTTTTCAATGTTCTGTTAAAACGTTCAAGGATACTGGCTTTGGTCTCCTCGTTGTAAGTGGTAAAGAAGTGCACGTCGTGTTCCTTGAGAAACTTTTGAAATACTCGGTTGGTAAATTCAGTTCCTTCGTCTGCTAGTCTTCCCTGTCTTGTCTTTCAATGGAACGACCCATGCATATCGGGATAACACGTCTATATATGTTAACAAGTACTTGAATCCTTTGTTGTAAGAAAACAATTTTGCCAGATCCACTAAATCCGCCTGCCACTGGTGGTCAATTCCATAGACTACAACGCGTCTCCTTGGAAATCTTCGTCTAGTTGGTTTATGCAAAGTGTACGTGTCCTGAGACTGTAACCATTCTCTTACTTCTTTCATCGTATAACCTTTCGGCTTAAATTTACTCAATCCTTCATAACTGGCGGGAGCTAAAAGGCTGTAGTATGTCGACTCAATGTTTACAACTGCCCCTTTGTGGTCTCAACCTCCTTTTTAAAAGTCGACCCAGTTCTGGACTTCTTTCCTTCTGCTTCTTGGTGTTTTTGGGGAGTACGGTCTAATAGGACAGGGACTCTGTTGTTGTTTGCGAGACCTCGGTGTTCTTTTCGTCTGACTGATGTATCTCCAGCGGTCCTCGTGACCAATCAAATCTTGTGGAACATTTGCTTCTCGTAAGGCTTCTCCGAATATTTCACATCCTTGTGGGTTGAAATATTTCCTTTTGCGCAGCACGTCGTTGACTAAATCCACCACCTTGCTTCTACCTTGTATTTCAGTTCCCCTTTCTCGTTCCAGCTAATGTCGAGACTGCTCTTCATTTTTACAAAAGAGTTGTGCCTTGGCCTTCATTGTTTTTGGTGCGCTTTCCAAAAGTTCGTTGTCGATCAGGTCCTGTTTCACGGGTTCAAGTGCGACTGCCACGGGTCTGTGTCTGTAATCGTCGTGGACGTTCAAATATCGCGTGAACGATTGGTCGTATAGCTTGAGACGTTCGTCTGCCGACAGGTCTTCTCTTTCTAGTATGGTTTGCATCTTCTTATCCAAGGTGTCCATGACTTTCACGCGTTGTTCCACTGGAGGTTTTGGGCGCTCTTGAATCTGGTGGTATCTATTTATTAAGGTTAGTTCCTTCATTGAAATAAAGTAGAGAGCAACGGTGCTACAACAGAGGCAATCGGTGCTAGTAGGGATCCCAAAAATCCCCCTTTCTGTAAGATCGCTTTCTTCTTTTTGAGAGAGACCGACTTTTTCGACAGTGCTCTCAATCCGGCCTTATTTCTCTTGAGTTTTTCCTTCTGCAGTTTAGTTTACGGGACGTTGCCTCTTAAAATTTATCGGCACACTCACACAGACAGTCGATGAGACTGCGATCGGCTTTGGTTATGAGGTGTTTACGAATACACGGTTTCGTCTTTTGTAAGTATACTATATCACTGGCGTGATTTTTCAAGCGCGGAGAGACCATGTTACTCCCTCAGCATCTGATGCAAGAGTGACAAGAAACGGGATGTAACATCCTTTTCATGACTCGACATATACTTTCTGTTCTTCACCGGGAAAGATGAAGGTTCTCAATCTCAGGATATCCGGCGTGTTTTATTTCATATCGATCACCATGTAGCCGTGAGGTCTGACCGTAGCTCGGGCAAAGGCTTCCAGGAAAAATTGCGTTCTCCCGGGATAAATTTGGTGTGCTAGCGCCATGATCTGCGATACGTTTCTCTGGTTTTTGAATAGAACCATGTAATGGGCATTGAGACTTATGGTTCTATGGTGTTTTCCTCGATGAAACAGATTCTGAACGATGTACATGACGCTGATGTTTCTGTGGTGACTCTTTTTCGTAAACAGTGAAGCCACCCTTTGATCCGTTCCGTCCATGAGTTCGTACAAAATCATCAAGTGTTTATCTCTGGGGTCGAGGGCGTCCAAGTCCGGCAATCCTTGTTAAAAGTCCACCTCATCTACGGTTCCGTATAAAGTCTGGTATTCTCCATAACACCACAAGATGCGATCCGGTATTGGGGTAATCATATGTCGGATATTGTGCACGAATCTCCTGACAAAGACAGATTTTCCACTTCCAGTTGGTCCCGAGATCACACTGGTAAATGGATGGAACAACGGCATGAAATGGTTTGGATCGTATTTATCGGGAACGTAAAATGTGTAAGGATTGTTGGTTTGTATCATGTAATAAGGTTCTTCTGTCTAGAGAGGTGGTGGTGGTGGCAATCTTTTGTAAGAAATGTAATTATTGAAATAAATAATGTAATTATGAAAATAAAATTGCGGGAAAGGGTCAGATAACCAGTGAAAGGGCTAGAAAACGATAATAGGACGCGGACGTCCTAGAGAACACCCCATGGGCACTTCCGATCACTTGACTTCCAGGGGAAGCCCTGGACATTGTAACGAAATGTGTTTTGTTACTTCTTAAACATGTATGAAAAAAAAAAGAGAAAAAAGAAAAAAAAATGAAAAAAAGGCGGGAAACCCACCCCCAACTTCCGGTTGCGCATGTGCGCATCCGATGGAACCCCATTAGGGGTCACGTCACTTCTGGTAGCCCTATCGGTCATGCGCAATGGTACTACTGTACTACTACTATAGTAAGACAAATACGCGGGAAACCCAGTTGCGCATGCGCGCACCCAAGGGAACCCCTTCGGGTCACGTCACTTCCGGTAGCCCTATCGGTCATGCACGATGGTACTACTACTATAGTAGTAGTACAAAATGTACCGGTTGCGCATGCGCACGCGATCACTTCCGGTAGTACCATCTCGCACCACCTCCGCAAATACGACTTTGTCCGTGCCCATATACTACTCAAATATTTAGTGGAATTACCCTTCTTTAGTCTGGTAGTTTTTTTGTTTTTCTGTTTTTTTGTGTGTTATCTACTCGTGTATCTAAGTACGTAGTATTGAATCCCTACGGAGCCTCGTTATTTTTCTTTCCTTTTTTCCATTAATCAATTTTTTGTATTCTGAAAAAAAAAAGTTACGTTACACAATCATCAGAATTTGGGAAATAATACTAGTAAAAAAGCATTTGTAGAAAACTTGTTAAAATAAATAGTACCAACGAAAAATTATGGTACCTTATTTTTTTCTGAAAAGGAACGGGTTTGATTTTCAATAGTTTGAAGCAAATTATGAGAATATTGATTAAGACGTGTAAATGGGAATCAGATGTTCTCCATAGAAAACAACATGTCACAACACGATCATCATACAAGACTATTGATTTTTATCAAATGTTTTCTGAATTAAAATCAACTGGTGAAAAGACTACATGAATTAATTTGAAGAAGATGATATTGATTAACATATTATAGTAGGATTGAGATGCTTACCTTTGTTCGAATATACATTCTCTATTCCACAAGATAAACACGTCCTGTCACTATGAAAGCTGGAGCGAAAATGCCGATTTTCAAATTTGAAAAAAACAAAGGTTAAGGTTTGAATTTGATTGGTCGAAAGAAAGGGCTTCAACGAATGGTCAAAAATAAATGATACGAATGCCCTCATTGGACCTATAAGGCGAACCGTGGTTGGCTAATTGAAAGAGGGATTGTGGCATTTCATTGGTCGAATTCCCAAGGTTTTCATTGGTCGATATTTCCGCGGTCAAAATGGAAAGTCCTATGGGAAACTCCCAAAAGTTTTCCGAGTAGACCCCGACGTGTTTCCGAAGAAAAAACGCGGCAAAAACTCGGTGAGAAAAAAAGCGCGGAAAATTATCTCCCTTACACTTCCCGTTACGTCACTTCCTATGAAGTCATTTCCGGTGACTTTCGGTGATGCAATTTCCGGTAACGTCATTTCCGGTGATACAACTTCCGGTGACGTCACGATCCTACTCACGATCCTCCTCAAATACTAGTCCGATTCAACATGATATACTACTGGCGTGGGTTCGCGTCCCGCTCTGTAAATTATAGAAAAGGGTGGACTCGATTCGCAGCTGCAAGTGAAAAAGTTTACCAGTTGCTTGCCCATGGTCGGTGGTTCTCTCCGGGTACTCCGGCTTCTTCCACCACTAAAACTGGTCGCCATGATATAGCTGAAATATTGCAGAAAGTGGCGTTAAGTACCAAAAATCAATCAATCAATCAATCAATTAGTTTTAAGTTCATGTTAGCACCTTTTTAGGGATGTTCGTGTTTTCGATCTTCAGTTTTCTGTGTAGTGTTTCATAGATCATTCTTTGTACTTTTTCACTTGACCATTGTGTTGTCTGTCATTCTTCGATGTACGGATTTTAATTTTGATTACCCCTTTGGTATTCTAAGACTCCTCTTAGAATTAATGAGTAATGTGACAGGCTAAACAAGATTCGTGTTCAACCCTGAATGCTAGAAATAGTGCAAGTACTCAAAAAATGATAAGTTGATATTTGGAGGAAAAAAAAGTCCTTCAGAGAAGGAAAAAAGAAAAGTTTGAAGATACCAAACAGGTAATCAGAAGCCGTAAATCTAAGATACCAAACAGATAATCAGAAACCGTAAATCTAAGATATCAAACAGGTAATCAGAAGCCGTAAATCTAAGATACCAAAGAGGTAATCAGAAGCCGTAAATCTAAGATACCAAACAAGTAATCAGAAGCCGTAAATCTAAGAAAATGGGCAGACAATACAATGACCAAGAGAAAAGGGACAACATATGATTTACAAAACATTACACAGAAAACCAACGATTGAACAACACGAACTCTACTAAAATTGATGGTGAATTCAGGTGTTCCGGAAGGGTGAGTTCGATTAATGACAGTCGTAGATTTATATGGACCATAACTTACTTTATGAAGAGAAAGTTTAAACAGTGATGGACAAAAATTCATTCAATATCTACAAAGCAGACGACCACCTCATACCTCAATAATTGTGCACAAAAAGATGAACAATGTTTTGAATTCAATACGTTTGTATTTCAGAACAGATTGGTTTTTAGCTCACCTGACAGAAAGGGTCATGGGAGGTGCTGCCATCACTTGCCGTCCGCAAACTTATAGATTTTAATCTTCTTTCCTGAAACCATCTGGTCATTTAACAATAAACTTGGTAGGAATGTTCATGGGATAGTCCCCTACAAAGTCTATGTTTTTGTTGTTGATCAGAATTGCACAATAGAAACAAGGGACCCAAGGGTGTCAAAAAGGTCGAGTGCATATATATGGATATAAATAATTTCTTAAACATGTAGGAAAAAAAAAGAGAAAAAAGAAAAAAAAATGAAAAAAAGGGCGGGAAACCCATCCCCAACTTCCGGTTGCGCATGTGCGCATCCGATGGAACCCCATTAGGGGTCACGTCACTTCTGGTAGCCCTATCGGTCACGCGCAATGGTACTACTATAGTAAGAAAAATACGCGGGAAACCCAGTTGCGCATGCGCGCACCCAAGGGAACCCCTTCGGGTCACGTCACTTCCGGTAGCCCTATCGGTCATGCACGATGGTAGTAGTAGTACAAAATGTACCGGTTGAGCATGCGCACGCGATCACTTCCGGTAGCACCATCTCGCACCACCTCCGCAAATACGACTTTGTCCGTGCCCATATACTACTCATATATTTAGTGGAATTACCCTTCTTTAGTCTGGTAGTTTTTTTGTTTTTTTGTTTTTTTGTGTGTTATCTACTCGTGTATCTAAGTACGTAGTATTGAATCCCTACGGAGCCTCGTTATTTTTCTTTCCTTTTTTCCATTAATCATTAATAGCTATGTTTCATTTATCAAACCCAATAGAGCTTTGATTCAAATGTACAATGTAAACACATAATAAAAAACCACTTACGTTATTTTTATCCATCTTCACGCTCTTTGCACCTGTAAAAGAATGCATATTTAATAAGACTACATACCACCGGCCCTACTTCACCGAAAATCGATTAAGAACTGAATGACATTAATGCAACTACACTCGTTCGGACTTATACACTTGAATTCTTTTAAAATTATAACAATATGTAGTAAATTTGTTCAAATAACTCGTATCGTATTTCATTTTTCTGAAAGATTCATACTAAAAGTAAAAACTGTAGCAATCTATAGTACAAAACGAAAATAATTTTACCTTTAGCAATATGTAAACTTTCCTCGTTTCTTCTTTTATTTGTATCAATTTTTTGTATTCTGAAAAAAAGAAGTTACGTTACACAATCATCAGAATTTGGGAAATAATACTAGTAAAAAAGCATTTGTAGAAAACTTGTTAAAATAAATAGTACCAACGAAAAATTATGGTACCTTATTTTTTTCTGAAAAGGAACGGGTTTGATTTTCAATAGTTTGAAGCAAATTATGAGAATATTGATTAAGACGTGTAAATGGGAATCAGATGTTCTCCATAGAAAACAACATGTCACAACACGATCATCATACAAGACTATTGATTTTTATCAAATGTTTTCTGAATTAAAATCAACTGGTGAAAAGACTACATGAATTAATTTGAAGAAGATGATATTGATTAACATATTATAGTAGGATTGAGATGCTTACCTTTGTTCGAATATACATTCTCTATTCCACAAGATAAACACGTCCTGTCACTATGAAAGCTGGAGCGAAAATGCCGATTTTCAAATTTGAAAAAAACAAAGGTTAAGGTTTGAATTTGATTGGTCGAAAGAAAGGGCTTCAACGAATGGTCAAAAATAAATGATACGAATGCCCTCATTGGACCTATAAGGCGAACCGTGGTTGGCTAATTGAAAGAGGGATTGTGGCATTTCATTGGTCGAATTCCCAAGGTTTTCATTGGTCGATATTTCCGCGGTCAAAATGGAAAGTCCTATGGGAAACTCCCAAAAGTTTTCCGAGTAGACCCCGACGTGTTTCCGAAGAAAAAACGCGGCAAAAACTCGGTGAGAAAAAAAGCGCGGAAAATTATCTCCCTTACACTTCCCGTTACGTCACTTCCTATGAAGTCATTTCCGGTGACTTTCGGTGATGCAATTTCCGGTAACGTCATTTCCGGTGATACAACTTCCGGTGACGTCACGATCCTACTCACGATCCTCCTCAAATACTAGTCCGATTCAACATGATATACTACTGGCGTGGGTTCGCGTCCCGCTCTGTAAATTATAAAAAAGGGTGGACTCGATTCGCAGCTGCAAGTGAAAAAGTTTACCAGTTGCTTGCCCATGGTCGGTGGTTCTCTCCGGGTACTCCGGCTTCTTCCACCACTAAAACTGGTCGCCATGATATAGCTGAAATATTGCAGAAAGTGGCGTTAAGTACCAAAAATCAATCAATCAATCAATCAATCAATTAGTTTTAAGTTCATGTTAGCACCTTTTTAGGGATGTTCGTGTTTTCGATCTTCAGTTTTCTGTGTAGGGTTTCATAGATCATTCTTTGTACTTTTTCACTTGACCATTGTGTTGTCTGTCATTCTTCGATGTACGGATTTTAATTTTGATTACCCCTTTGGTATTCTAAGACTCCTCTTAGAATTAATGAG
Source organism: Bathymodiolus brooksi (assembly GCA_963680875.1). Taxonomy (NCBI): domain Eukaryota; kingdom Metazoa; phylum Mollusca; class Bivalvia; order Mytilida; family Modiolidae; genus Bathymodiolus; species Bathymodiolus brooksi. The sequence goes on from OY804575.1 coordinate 66,853,822, forward strand.
TAATGTGACAGGCTAAACAAGATTCGTGTTCAACCCTGAATGCTAGAAATAGTGCAAGTACTCAAAAAATGATAAGTTGATATTTGGAGGAAAAAAAAGTCCTTCAGAGAAGGAAAAAAGAAAAGTTTGAAGATACCAAACAGGTAATCAGAAGCCGTAAATCTAAGATACCAAACAGATAATCAGAAACCGTAAATCTAAGATATCAAACAGGTAATCAGAAGCCGTAAATCTAAGATACCAAAGAGGTAATCAGAAGCTGTAAATCTAAGATACCAAACAAGTAATCAGAAGCCGTAAATCTAAGAAAATGGGCAGACAATACAATGACCAAGAGAAAAGGGACAACATATGATTTACAAAACATTACACAGAAAACCAACGATTGAACAACACGAACTCTACTAAAATTGATGGTGAATTCAGGTGTTCCGGAAGGGTGAGTTCGATTAATGACAGTCGTAGATTTATATGGACCATAACTTACTTTATGAAGAGAAAGTTTAAACAGTGATGGACAAAAATTCATTCAATATCTACAAAGCAGACGACCACCTCATACCTCAATAATTGTGCACAAAAAGATGAACAATGTTTTGAATTCAATACGTTTGTATTTCAGAACAGATTGGTTTTTAGCTCACCTGACAGAAAGGGTCATGGGAGGTGCTGCCATCACTTGCCGTCCGCAAACTTATAGATTTTAATCTTCTTTCCTGAAACCATCTGGTCATTTAACAATAAACTTGGTAGGAATGTTCATGGGATAGTCCCCTACAAAGTCTATGTTTTTGTTGTTGATCAGAATTGCACAATAGAAACAAGGGACCCAAGGGTGTCAAAAAGGTCGAGTGCATATATATGGATATAAATAATTTCTTAAACATGTAGGAAAAAAAAAGAGAAAAAAGAAAAAAAAATGAAAAAAGGGCGGGAAACCCATCCCCAACTTCCGGTTGCGCATGTGCGCATCCGATGGAACCCCATTAGGGGTCACGTCACTTCTGGTAGCCCTATCGGTCACGCGCAATGGTACTACTATAGTAAGAAAAATACGCGGGAAACCCAGTTGCGCATGCGCGCACCCAAGGGAACCCCTTCGGGTCACGTCACTTCCGGTAGCCCTATCGGTCATGCACGATGGTAGTAGTAGTACAAAATGTACCGGTTGAGCATGCGCACGCGATCACTTCCGGTAGCACCATCTCGCACCACCTCCGCAAATACGACTTTGTCCGTGCCCATATACTACTCATATATTTAGTGGAATTACCCTTCTTTAGTCTGGTAGTTTTTTTGTTTTTTTGTTTTTTTGTGTGTTATCTACTCGTGTATCTAAGTACGTAGTATTGAATCCCTACGGAGCCTCGTTATTTTTCTTTCCTTTTTTCCATTAATCATTAATAGCTATGTTTCATTTATCAAACCCAATAGAGCTTTGATTCAAATGTACAATGTAAACACATAATAAAAAACCACTTACGTTATTTTTATCCATCTTCACGCTCTTTGCACCTGTAAAAGAATGCATATTTAATAAGACTACATACCACCGGCCCTACTTCACCGAAAATCGATTAAGAACTGAATGACATTAATGCAACTACACTCGTTCGGACTTATACACTTGAATTCTTTTAAAATTATAACAATATGTAGTAAATTTGTTCAAATAACTCGTATCGTATTTCATTTTTCTGAAAGATTCATACTAAAAGTAAAAACTGTAGCAATCTATAGTACAAAACGAAAATAATTTTACCTTTAGCAATATGTAAACTTTCCTCGTTTCTTCTTTTATTTGTATCAATTTTTTGTATTCTGAAAAAAAGAAGTTACGTTACACAATCATCAGAATTTGGGAAATAATACTAGTAAAAAAGCATTTGTAGAAAACTTGTTAAAATAAATAGTACCAACGAAAAATTATGGTACCTTATTTTTTTCTGAAAAGGAACGGGTTTGATTTTCAATAGTTTGAAGCAAATTATGAGAATATTGATTAAGACGTGTAAATGGGAATCAGATGTTCTCCATAGAAAACAACATGTCACAACACGATCATCATACAAGACTATTGATTTTTATCAAATGTTTTCTGAATTAAAATCAACTGGTGAAAAGACTACATGAATTAATTTGAAGAAGATGATATTGATTAACATATTATAGTAGGATTGAGATGCTTACCTTTGTTCGAATATACATTCTCTATTCCACAAGATAAACACGTCCTGTCACTATGAAAGCTGGAGCGAAAATGCCGATTTTCAAATTTGAAAAAAACAAAGGTTAAGGTTTGAATTTGATTGGTCGAAAGAAAGGGCTTCAACGAATGGTCAAAAATAAATGATACGAATGCCCTCATTGGACCTATAAGGCGAACCGTGGTTGGCTAATTGAAAGAGGGATTGTGGCATTTCATTGGTCGAATTCCCAAGGTTTTCATTGGTCGATATTTCCGCGGTCAAAATGGAAAGTCCTATGGGAAACTCCCAAAAGTTTTCCGAGTAGACCCCGACGTGTTTCCGAAGAAAAAACGCGGCAAAAACTCGGTGAGAAAAAAAGCGCGGAAAATTATCTCCCTTACACTTCCCGTTACGTCACTTCCTATGAAGTCATTTCCGGTGACTTTCGGTGATGCAATTTCCGGTGACGTCATTTCCGGTGATACAACTTCCGGTGACGTCACGATCCTACTCACGATCCTCCTCAAATACTAGTCCGATTCAACATGATATACTACTGGCGTGGGTTCGCGTCCCGCTCTGTAAATTATAAAAAAGGGTGGACTCGATTCGCAGCTGCAAGTGAAAAAGTTTACCAGTTGCTTGCCCATGGTCGGTGGTTCTCTCCGGGTACTCCGGCTTCTTCCACCACTAAAACTGGTCGCCATGATATAGCTGAAATATTGCAGAAAGTGGCGTTAAGTACCAAAAATCAATCAATCAATCAATTAGTTTTAAGTTCATGTTAGCACCTTTTTAGGGATGTTCGTGTTTTCGATCTTCAGTTTTCTGTGTAGTGTGTCATAGATCATTCTTGGTACTTTTTCACTTGACCATTGTGTTGTCTGTCATTCTTCGATGTACGGATTTTAATTTTGATTACCCCTTTGGTATTCTAAGACTCCTCTTAGAATTAATGAGTAATGTGACAGGCTAAACAAGATTCGTGTTCAACCCTGAATGCTAGAAATAGTGCAAGTACTCAAAAAATGATAAGTTGATATTTGGAGGAAAAAAAAGTCCTTCAGAGTAGGAAAAAAGAAAAGTTTGAAGATACCAAACAGGTAATCAGAAGCCGTAAATCTAAGATACCAAACAGATAATCAGAAACCGTAAATCTAAGATATCAAACAGGTAATCAGAAGCCGTAAATCTAAGATACCAAAGAGGTAATCAGAAGCCGTAAATCTAAGATATCAAACAAGTAATCAGAAGCCGTAAATCTAAGAAAATGGGCAGACAATACAATGACCAAGAGAAAAGGGACAACATATGATTTACAAAACATTACACAGAAAACCAACGATTGAACAACACGAACTCTACTATAATTGATGGTGAATTCAGGTGTTCCGGAAGGATGAGTTCGATTAATGACAGTCGTAGATTTATATGGACCATAACTTACTTTATGAAGAGAAAGTTTAAACAGTGATGGACAAAAATTCATTCAATATCTACAAAGCAGACGACCACCTCATACCTCAATAATTGTGCACAAAAAGATGAACAATGTTTTGAATTCAATACGTTTGTATTTCAGAACAGATTGGTTTTTAGCTCACCTGACAGAAAGGGTCATGGGAGGTGCTGCCATCACTTGCCGTCCGCAAACTTATAGATTTTAATCTTCTTTCCTGAAACCATCTGGTCATTTAACAATAAACTTGGTAGGAATGTTCATGGGATAGTCCCCTACAAAGTCTATGTTTTTGTTGTTGATCAGAATTGCACAATAGAAACAAGGGACCCAAGGGTGTCAAAAAGGTCGAGTGCATATATATGGATATAAATAATTTCTTAAACATGTAGGAAAAAAAAAGAGAAAAAAGAAAAAAAAAATGAAAAAAAGGGCGGGAAACCCAACCCCAGCTTCCGGTTGCGCATGTGCGCATCCGATGGAACCCCATTAGGGGTCACGTCACTTCTGGTAGCCCTATCGGTCACGCGCAATGGTACTACTGTACTACTACTATAGTAAGAAAAATACGCGGGAAACCCAGTTGCGCATGCGCGCACCCAAGGGAACCCCTTCGGGTCACGTCACTTCCGGTAGCCCTATCGGTCATGCACGATGGTACTACTACTATAGTAGTAGTACAAAATGTACCGGTTGCGCGTGCGCACGCGATCACTTCCGGTAGTACCATCTCGCACCACCTCCGCAAATACGACTTTGTCCGTGCCCATATACTACTCATATATTTAGTGGAATTACCCTTCTTTAGTCTGGTAGTTTTTTTGTTTTTGTGTGTGTTATCTACTCGTGTATCTAAGTACGTAGTATTGAATCCCTATGGAGCCTCGTTATTTTTCTTTCCTTTTTTCCATTAATCATTAATAGCTATGTTTCATTTATCAAACCCAATAGAGCTTTGATTCAAATGTACAATGTAAACACATAATAAAAAACCACTTACGTTATTTTTATCCATCTTCACGCTCTTTGCACCTGTAAAAGAATGCATATTTAATAAGACTACATACCACCGGCCCTACTTCACCGAAAATCGATTAAGAACTGAATGACATTAATGCAACTACACTCGTTCGGACTTATACACTTGAATTCTTTTAAAATTATAACAATATGTAGTAAATTTGTTCAAATAACTCGTATCGTATTTCATTTTTCTGAAAGATTCATACTAAAAGTAAAAACTGTAGCAATCTATAGTACAAAACAAAAATAATTTTACCTTTAGCAATATGTAAACTTTCCTCGTTTCTTCTTTTATTTGTATCAATTGTTTGTATTCTGAAAAAAAGAAGTTACGTTACACAATCATCAGAATTTGGGAAATAATACTAGTAAAAAAGTATTTGTAGAAAACTTGTTAAAATAAATAGTACCAACGAAAAATTATGGTACCTTATTTTTTTCTGAAAAGGAACGGGTTTGATTTTCAATAGTTTGAAGCAAATTATGAGAATATTGATTAAGACGTGTAAATGGGAATCAGATGTTCTCCATAGAAAACAACATGTCACAACACGATCATCATACAAGACTATTGATTTTTATCAAATGTTTTCTGAATTAAAATCAACTGGTGAAAAGACTACATGAATTAATTTGAAGAAGATGATATTGATTAACATATTATAGTAGGATTGAGATGCTTACCTTTGTTCGAATATACATTCTCTATTCCACAAGATAAACACGTCCTGTCACTATGAAAGCTGGAGCGAAAATGCCGATTTTCAAATTGGAAAAAAACAAAGGTTAAGGTTTGAATTTGATTGGTCGAAAGAATGGGCTTCAACGAATGGTCAAAAATAAATGATACGAATGCCCTCATTGGACCTATAAGGCGAACCGTGGTTGGCTAATTGAAAGAGGGATTGTGGCATTTCATTGGTCGAATTCCCAAGGTTTTCATTGGTCGATATTTCCGCGGTCAAAATGGAAAGTCCTATGGGAAACTCCCAAAAGTTTTCCGAGTAGACCCCGACGTGTTTCCGAAGAAAAAACGCGCAAAAACTCGGTGAGAAAAAAAGCGCGGAAAATTATCTCCCTTACACTTCCCGTTACGTCACTTCCTATGAAGTCATTTCCGGTGACTTTCGGTGATGCAACTTCCGGTGACGTCATTTCCGGTGATACAACTTCCGGTGACGTCACGATCCTCCTCAAATACTAGTCTGATTCAACATGATATACTACTGGCGTGGGTTCGCGTCCTGCTCTGTAAATTATAAAAAAGGGTGGACTCGATTCGCAGCTGCAAGTGAAAAAGTTTACCAGTTGCTTGCCCATGGTCGGTGGTTCTCTCCGGGTACTCCGGCTTCTTCCACCACTAAAACTGGTCGCCATGATATAGCTGAAATATTGCAGAAAGTGGCGTTAAGTACCAAAATCAATCAATCAATCAATCAATTAGTTTTAAGTTCATGTTAGCACCTTTTTAGGGATGTTTGTGTTTTCGATCTTCAGTTTTCTGTATAGTGTTTCATAGATCATTCTTTGTACTTTTTCACTTGACCATTGTGTTGTCTGTCATTCTTCGATGTACGGATTTTAATTTTGATTACCCCTTTGGTATTCTAAGACTCCTCTTAGAATTAATGAGTAATGTGACAGGCTAAACAAGATTCGTGTTCAACCCTGAATGCTAGAAATAGTGCAAGTACTCAAAAAATGATAAGTTGATATTTGGAGGAAAAAAAAAGTCCTTCAGAGTAGGAAAAAAGAAAAGTTTGAAGATACCAAACAGGTAATCAGAAGCCGTAAATCTAAGATACCAAAGAGGTAATCAGAAGCCGTAAATCTAAGATACCAAACAAGTAATCAGAAGCCGTAAATCTAAGAAAATGGGCAGACAATACAATGACCAAGAGAAAAGGGACAACATATGATTTACAAAACATTACACAGAAAACCAACGATTGAACAACACGAACTCTACTAAAATTGATGGTGAATTCAGGTGTTCCGGAAGGGTAAGTTCGATTAATGACAGTCGTAGATTTATATGGACCATAACTTACTTTATGAAGAGAAAGTTTAAACAGTGATGGACAAAAATTCATTCAATATCTACAAAGCAGACGACCACCTCATACCTCAATAATTGTGCACAAAAAGATGAACAATGTTTTGAATTCAATACGTTTGTATTTCAGAACAGATTGGTTTTTAGCTCACCTGACAGAAAGGGTCATGGGAGGTGCTGCCATCACTTGCCGTCCGCAAACTTATAGATTTTAATCTTCTTTCCTGAAACCATCTGGTCATTTAACAATAAACTTGGTAGGAATGTTCATGGGATAGTCCCCTACAAAGTCTATGTTTTTGTTGTTGATCAGAATTGCACAATAGAAACAAGGGACCCAAGGGTGTCAAAAATGTCGAGTACATATATATGGATATAAATAATTTATTGTTCATTTGTTTTTGATGAGGATTTTTGTTTAATTCAGACCTTAAGCAAATCCCTTTCAGGAATATGCATAAAGTTATTATGTTACTATTACTGTTTTTGACATAAAATGGGGGAATTAAACAGTTTAAATTTTTTAATTTTCATCCAATTTTAATGAAGTTTTTGCTGTGTTCATCTTCATGGGTCATTAAGAATTGTTATTTTATTTGGAAAAGAGGTTGTTTAAAAGGGACAGAAATTTCGTATATTTGAAAGGTATATAGAATTTTAATTTTTTATCCAATTTTAATGTGTTTTTTTTATATTGAATGGATTGTGTTGAGTGCTTTCGGTAGTATGTCGACAGATTTCCTCCATCAGGACCTTTTTTTTTATTGAAATTCTACTTTTATGGGTTGCGATTGCACATTGAATCCTATGTAAAAATGAATATAATGTTTTTTCTTCAAATCTTGACTTCATTGAACTTTGAACACAAACTGCATATGAATAATCAGGTGAGCGAGACAGACTCAGGTGAATCGCTAGTTTATAATAATAGTGGAATACGGGTTGCTTAACATAAGGTTGGATTGCTCTCTGTATCTGAAATGTTGGTCGATTACGGGAAGTAATTAAACAACCAGGACATGTGTCAGTACAAATAAACGTTAGACAAACCGAAGGGGCAATAAAGAATGGACAATCCAGAGACACAGGCAACATTGGGCACAAGCCACAGAACAAAAAACCCACAACCTAGGAAATAAAAATGATGAGCAACACGATCCCACCAAAAATCCGGGAAGTGAGCCCAGGTTCTCGCGAAAGGTAGGCTATTTCTGTTTTCTATAAGACGCCCGCCATGCTACCCATATAGTGGAGATCCATTGGCATTTAATAAATTCATGTTTCGTAACGAGCAACGTGATGACAACCGTAGAATTTTTGTGGCGATGCTTTCAAAAATTACTCAAAATGTTTCATACAATAACATTGAAACACCCATAGCAGTACGTTTAACGTTAATCTAATCTGGTTTAATTTATATTTCAAACTTAACTCTTTAATATCAAAAGAATCTAACATGGATAAAAGTACAAAATATTTGTACTTTTCAACAATATTTTATTTTATTTCCCATTACGCCACTATACAGATGGCATTGTATTGAAGTTTTTGATAAAATAAGTGTTCATATATCATTTTAAATTATCTCAAGTGGTTGTAATAATACGGCGAAGTTTGTAGTTGAAGACAGTAAATTTGCGGGAAACTGTGCCAGTGGCTTGTCTCGTACACAGGGTTCAAAACAGGGATAAAAATAGAAACCACGCGATCTCATAAGTTAGAAAGTTATCTTAAATATTTTCTTTTAGTCGTACGTACACATGTACTTTCCTCCTTTTTTGTGTGTGTTATTCTTTGTACCTATTTAACGACCTGTGGGTACGTCACAGTATGTTTTCCATTATTTGTTTCATATACTAGTATATTACGAATTGAGAGAAACGAAAGAAATATTACGAATTGAGAATTGTGAATTAAGAAATACATATTACGAATTGGTATATAATGATTTTGAATAAGAACCAAGAATTAAAAATTGTAAATGAATTATTTATGAGAGAGAGAGAGAGAGAGAGAAACACATCTGTTGGATAGAGTATAATGCTTCATATAGAAAGTAAGAAATGCGTGCATTCGTGAAAAGTAATAAACTGCTGAAACAATAAGATGGCGTCAGAGACTATGATTCAATGTCTTGAGTTCAGACTCCATTAACACTAATGTCATCTCCTTGAACCTGATAAATTAGCTAGTAGAATTGCATCTGCCTTAAAAGAGGCACTTAGATTTTAGATATACACTGTATATTACATTTGTCACAGATATGTAACTAAGTTTTGGTACTTGTATATATGTTGTCAATTTTCATTTTTATTGAGTAGTGAATTTTCATTTTATTTAAGATTTGAAAGCTTAATCATTTTGATATGTGAAAGCTAATAGTATTAAATAGCCAAGATGTTGTTAATCTATTTTCAAAACAATGCAGTTATGCTGCTTGCCATACTATTGAAAGTATCAAAAGTTCAATAATAAAATAAAACATTATATACAGTCATTAGTTCATAAGTTTAATTTACTATCTAATGTCATTATTTCACAAAATTTATTTTTATTGTATTTACTATTATTATTATTATTATTATTATTATGATATAGTATGATATCAGAAACGCATGCAAAATCAAAAGATGTTTTACAATATGAAGGTTATAAATGTTATATGAACTGTTGGGGAAATGAATCCCAGAAACCAAGTGGGGGTCTTGCAACTTTTATTAAGAGAAATATCATACATGGTATTCAATTGATTGATAAATCAGTTAAAGATATGCTTTGGTTCAAATTAGACAAAGGATTTTTCAAATTTTCCAAAGATTTATAATTGTGTTTTGCTTACATTTCCCCAAAAAATTCTTCTTACACATTAAAGACAAATTGGACATATCATAACTATATTGGAGCTTCAATTGGTGATTATTGCATTTGTAATTCAAATTTTTTACAAAATATTGTGAGTTTTAATGTTGGTGAATTCAATCCTATACTTTCCAATCACTGCCCTATGCATGTGAAAATTCTATCTCAATTTTCTGAGAGATATTCACAAGATTGATTAAAAAAAAGGGTCAGAAAAATTAAATGGAATGATACTAAAGAAATTACTTTCAAGTCAAACTTATTAAATTTTGATTTTGACAAGTTATGTGAAGACTTAGATAATATTACTAAGTCACATGAGAATCAAAGATCTGATATAATGAGACTATTATAAATGAAAAAGTTTCTGAATTTTCTTCTTTTTTTGATTAGTGCGTCAACAAAAAGTACAAATGACAGAACAAATATTTCAAATAAACCAAATTATCAGAAAAAGAGAAAAAAGAAAAAGTTGTGGTATGACAACGAATGTGAAGTCAAATACAGACATGTAAAAAACTTGGCAAAAATTTGAGATAAAAGGTTGCTTTAAATAAAAAAGAATTTAACAAATTAACAAGAAAGAAACCTAGACTATTTAGAAATAATTTATTGAAAAAGAATTTAGAGTCCGAGGACAAAAACCCATCAGAAGTTTGGAAGTCAGTAAACCAGTTAAAAGACAAAGTGAGCAATGACCCCCAGTTGTCATATATCCCCTAATGAATGGATGAATTATTTAAAAAAATTAATGAATATAGAACATATTGATAAATATGAAAATGCAGATATGTACTTATCTCATGATAAAAATCAAAATATTAAAATGTTAAATTCAGAGGTTACGACTGAGTCCTACAGAAGGCAGCAAAGGATCTGAAGTATGGAAAGGCCAGTGGGCCTGATGGTATATTAAATGAAATGTTAAAAATAACCTGTAATATTAATACAAAGGTGTTTGTGTGTTTCTTCAATGCTATATTAAAATCTGAAACCTATCCTGATTTATGGAGAGAAAATTTTATAACACCAATCTTCAAAGGAGGGTGTTGCAATGACCCCTCTAATTTTAGGAGAGTTGCATTATCTAGTTGTTTTGGGATTTTTTTTTTCTAAGATACTGTCAAACAGATTAGATAAATTTCTAGAAGGAAATAATATTACTTGCAGTGAACAAATTGGATTTAAGAAACACTCTAGAACTAGTGATCATATTTTAACTTTAAAATGTCTTATAGACAAGGCCTTCAAGTTGTCTAAATCATTGTATGTTTGCTTTATAGATTTAAGGAAGACTTTTGATACAGTTAATAGAGAAGCATTGTTACATAAACTATCTCATTATAAATTATCGGGTTGTTTTTTCAATATTTTGAAAAATATGTACGATGAAGTTAAATACTCAATTAAATTTACAGAAGGAGAAACAAGTTCGTTTTCGTCAAAAATTGGAGTATTTTAAGTCCTACACTTTTTTCATTTTATCTAAATGATATGGTCAAAATATTTGATAACATATGTTATCCCATTTATACAATTAACAACATAAAAATATCTTGTCGTATGTATGCAGATGATATTGTTTTGATATCTGAATCCGCAAAAGGTCTACAAAATTGTTTAAATAAGTTGTCAAATTATTGTGATATGTGGAATTTATCAGTTAATATAGACAAATCTAAGGTTATACTATTCAATAAATCTGGCAGAGTCATTAAGAAAGATAACTTTAAGTACATGGAATATGTACTAGAAATTACCCAGGAATACAAATATCTTGGAGTATTGTTTAAACCTTCAGGTAGTTTTACCAAAGCAAATGAATATTTATGTAAAAAAGCTAGAAAAGCATTATTTTGCATTTACAAAACACTATATTCAGACAAACTAAACATATTACCAAATCTTAAATTATTTGATTCACGTGTTAAACCTATACTTCTTTATTGTAGTGAAATTCTGTGTTTAGATACTCTGTTGAAAGATAATGTAACCATGGAGTCTAGATATTTTTTATTCCAACCTGTAAAAGTACAAATTAAATTTGCTAAATACATTTTACGAGTTAACAAAACTGCACCAAATTTGGCAGTACTAGGAGAATTAGGTATGATTCCATGTTCAGTTGATGATATTAAACTTTGTGTAGGTTTCTGGCATCATGTAGTCAATTCAAACCTAGATAGTTTAATAACAAATATTATTTACCAAGTGTTAATAATAGCTCAGGCTGGTATAGAATAAAAATGAAATTGTTATTTGATAAAGTTGGATATAATCATGTCTGGGAAAATCAAAATTCATTTAGTAAAAATCGTAGTAATCTATATATAAAAAATTGAGAAATAATTTAATTAAATGTTGGGAAGAATCCATTTAAAAAAATATCACTGAAAAAAAAGGAAACAAATTAAGAACATACAAGGATTTGAAGAAGAAATTTGAGATGGAAAACTTTTTGAAATTAGATATTGACATATCTGATATTTCAAATTTTGTAAGACTCAGAATAAGTAATAGTATCCTTAAGATCGAAAAGGGCAGGCACAGAAAAAATAGATTTAGAAAACAGATTATGCCCCCTATGTAAATGTACCAAACTCCAAGACTTGAGAAATAAATTTTATCAGAAAATTTCAGATATTTTACCCTCTTTCTATAATCTTTCAGACACTGAAAAATTCCATCTCATATTTCGTAGTAATGATTATGATGTCAGTAAATGTTGCATAAAAGGTATTAGTGAGATGCACAAATCTAGATGTTTATTCCACTATATATACCATTAAAATATATATTCATACATATTAAGATTATGTGTTTTATTAAACATTATATACTTATATTATGATAGGGACAATGATAACTGTCCGTAAGCCTGTACCTCCTCAGTCAAATTGAAAGAAAAAATACAGTGTTATTTATATATGTTTGCCTTGAAATATACATGTACATACATATAATGATTAATGTTTGTTATTTTGTATTGTGTTTGATGACAATCCAGATTTTGGATTTTAAATCAATAAAATCTTTGACTTTTGACTTTTGACGTTTTGACTAATGTCCCAAAGGAGTTTATCTGATATATTATATTTACTTCACAATTAAATTGATTTAATGTCTCTTCGTTAAGAACAAACGTATCGGTCATTTACATCATCAGTTCAGACAATTCTTATTTTCTTTTTAAAGAAAACAATAACTTTGACTCGAATTGATGGATAAATATAAACAAATTCAAAAACACGTCACCGATATATTGATTACTTGATAATATGATATCCATAGACTTATTTATGGATCCCGTAGGTGCTTATTTCTATAAAACAACTTGACGCAATAAAGAAACTGTCATCACAATAAACTGAACAAAGAAAATATGAGAAAAAATCATCATGATATATGTTCTTGGAAAAGTGATATTTGACAGTCTATAAATAAAACAACAGTCAAAAAGGACGATTTTGATTGTATAGAAGCATAGAGTGCTGGTCATGTGAAAGTTAGCGGCAGTTTCGCACTCATTTATTGCACAAGTTACATTATTGTAAAACCAACTTTGCTGGTTTGATGCTTTAATTTGCGTCTAAATGTAAAGTTGGATAATCTCTCATGTTCATTATTTACATCCATATCCTTTCTTACTGCATGTTTAAATTCGACAACACTACAGATCACAAAAATATTAAATCTAATGAATACCATTGCAAATTAATTTCGCATTAGAACTACGGGAAACACCCGTATAAACGACATTGTGGATATTGCCTTATTATTGTGTCACCAGCTGAACACCTCTGGTATAGTTATAATTGTTTGTATCCAGATGGTATCGTCAGCTTAAAGGTCAATTTATTTACACGTCATGTAGTTTGTGTTTCTATAAATACATTACAGTAACTGATTGGAATTGTTTAATATTAAGAAAACGAGAAAATCTTGTAAATATCTTAATTTCAGTACGCTAATTTGGTTCAGTGTCATTGTTTTCCACGCATGGTACTGCTTTGACAACTATTTTACCTATTTTGTTCCTGTATTTAAATACTGTTATAGTGACAGCCGGAACCTTTGAACCGTAATGAGAGCAGGAGGTTTGGCGCTTTAAAATCTGATTCAACCCACCATTTCTTTAGAAATGCCTGTACCAAGTTAGGGTCATTACGGTTTTCACAGTTTTCCGGTTGTTGACTGATTTTGTCTGTTTATATAATTATGAGTTTTGACTTTCCCTTTGTAAGATTGTTCGGAGTTCGGTAATTTTGTTATTACCCTTATTTGCTATAACCATGCCCAATGTCACTGCTGGTGGAATATTTTTCCCCCGAGGTCATTACAACTTGATAGCATTTATGAATAACGAAATTAAGGACAACATACCGGCTAGGACGTCACCCGGGTTAACAAGGTCCTCATTTGCTACTACACGGAACAGGGTAGCAAATGATATATGCGTTCCACGGAAAATCCTACGGGATACCCCCGATTTGTCTTACGTTCAGCCAGAGGGTAATTATTATTTCAAAACTTCAGATTCGTATCAAATTTAAAAATCTGTTCTATTAATATTTCGGACTGTCTTAAATCTCCAGGTACTTGTGACTCTTCTCCATGCATTACCACTTGCAAAATAAAAACTGACAAAAATAATACTTGTAAAACATGCGTCATGCTAATAACTTCTCCTGAATTTACAAGTAATTTAACTGGAAAAACTTACTACACCAAATCGTTTGACACTCTGGACTGTTCTACTAAAAATGTCATTTACGGCATAGAATGTACACTCTGTGGACTTTTGTATGTTGGTGAAACTCGTCAAACATTGCGAAGTAGGATGAGCCAACATCGATATGATGCAAAAGATCCCAAATACAGGATTTTGTATAATCATTTCAATCAACCGGGTCATGAATGCTGTTTGACGATGAAAGTTCGAATCATCGAGAAGATTTACCATCATACAAACAGTCCTATACTTAGTACACCTTACCGTACCGATAGAGAGTTGTTTTGGATTAAAGAGTTAGGCACTGCAATTCCTTACGGTTGCAATGATAACATCAAAGGAGTGGGAAATTTGTCAAGTCCTGGATGCAACGAAATCAACGTGATGAGCCTTTTTAATACTATTCCAAGAACTAAACGTAGCCATGGTCATAAAAGAATTCAACATCCTAATGTTAAAAAGTCCTCTAAACCAAGAACGTTACAAGATACTTTTAATGATTTACTTTCTAATATACAGAAACCTCTTGGAATTCATCACATTCGTACAATCTTAAATTTCACTACCTGTAAACTACCTCAAAGATCTTAGGGATTTTGGACTTGACAAAGGAGGCGTAGATCCTTTTTCTCCTAAGAACAGATTGTCTAGTATTATATTTGACGTGGCGTCCTTTCGCCTTTTTAAACCAGTTCGATCTGAACCTCTTCATGATAACAACAGAAAATTCCTCCATATTCCGTTTGCTAACAAAGGAATCGATGCTATTAACATCAGCAACATTCTTAATAGAAAAGAGGTCGTAAAAGAAATTCCACCATATTTCAAAAATCAATCTGTTCCCATTGTCTCCTATAGCTACACTAACAGCATTGGCCGTAAAATGTTCAACTACAAAGAAGCATTGCAAGATATTAACATAGAAGAGTACCTTAAGAACCCTCTGACTTGTGACTGCTCCCACTCTCCTTTTCAATACAACCCATCTGGACATGTAATCACTGGTGATCTGAATATCATTCAACATGAGAGTCTCCGAAAGGTGATTTATCATGGTCCTAAATTCAGAGAATCTCAACACATCAATTGGAAACATAATTTCAAGATAATTATGGATGCTGTTGAAGATTATGCCAGAAGGTGGATAAAGAGAGAAGTAGACCAAGATCCTGAGTTAGAGTCCTTGTCAGACTGGGTTAGAACAATTAGGTCTCTAGTACAAGGTCGGATTCACAAACTCAAAAAATGTGTTAATAGTCGACCTAAGTCTGTATTTAAAGACCAAGAAGCTGTTAAGTGTCTTTCCTCTCTTCATGACAAATATGTTATCGTTCCTGCGGACAAGGCTTCCAACAATATCGTGTTTGTATGTAAATCATATTACTTCGAATGCCTAATCAAGGAATTAGGCATAAATAGCAACACCTCTAGTAATACCACATACAAACCAACTTCGTTCGACAAAGATGAAATCCTAGCTAACCACAGATCATTCATGACCTCTTTAAACATTCCCTCAGGTAAAGATTCTGAGGATTTACCCTATTTTATATTGGACACCTAAACTCCATAAGACACCATACAAAAAGGTACATAGCGGGATCATCAACTTGTTCGACGAAAGAATTGTCTATTCACCTGACAAAGATTCTGTCTGCAGTAAAAGAGGGACAACAGAAATATTGTGAAACTGTTTACTCGCGTAGTGGCATAAATCACATGTGGATTTTGAAAAAACTCTAAAGATCTTTTGGATAACCTGAAATCAAGATCTTTCTCTCAGGTATCCTCCATCAAAACTTTTGATTGTTCAACTCTATATACCACCCTACCGCATGACAAATTAAAAACCCGCTTAAAAGAAACAATTCATAAAGCTTTCAGTCATAGAAACTATGGCTCAAAATGTGTTGTGTTAGGCTACAATTCCACATATTTTTCAAACAAAATTCAAAAAGGTAAAACATGCTACTCCGAGGAACAAGTGATCAGTATGCTGGAGTTCCTCATCGATAACATATATGTCTCCTTTGGAGGGACACTGTTTCAGCAGGTCGTCGGCATACCAATGGGTACGAATTGTGCCCCTCTTCTAGCCGATTTATTTTTATACTCATATGAGTCGGAGTTTCTTCAAAGGCTTGTAAAAGATAAGAAGATTCATGAGGCTAGAGCCTTTAATTTCACATACAGGTATATTGATGACGTTTTATCTATCAACAATTCTAGATTTGCAGAATTTCTTCCATTGATATATCCTCCAGTGCTGGAAGTTAAAGAGATCACAGATACAGCTTCGTCCGCATCATTTTTGGACTTATTCCTCGAATTTGACGACAGTGGTCAACTCAGTACTAAAATTTATGATAAACGGGACGACTTCAATTTTAAAATCATAAATTTTCCAAACATGTGCAGAAATATACCAGCTTCTCCTGCATATGGTGTTTACATCTCGCAATTGATCGCTATGCAAGGGCCAGTAGCAATTATTCTGATTTCCTGAAACGTCATCTCATCTGAGAAACATGCTACTGGACCAAGGCTATAAAAAGATTCGCTTTATTCGATCTCTTAAAAAGTTTATATTCCGATACCAAGATATTGTCGAAATAAATTCCGTCTCTGCAGAAACGATTATAAGCGATGCATTTTCATATAGTGAAAATGTATAAAGATAAAGAAGTCAAGAAAAATGTCAAAAATATTTTTTTTTATCAATGTGTGACGTAAAAATGTTTTTGACATTTACTTAACTGAATATGGTACTGCTTTGACAACTATTTAACCTATTTTGTTCCTGTATTTAGATACTGTTATAGTGACAGCCGGAACCTTTGAACCGTAATGAGAGCGGGAGGTTTGGCGCTTTAAAATCTGATTCAACCCACAATTTCTTTAGAAATGTCTGTACCAAGTCAGGGTCATTACGGTTTTCACAGTTTTCCGGTTGTTGACTGATTTTGTCTGTTTATATAATTATTAGTTTTGACTTTCCCTTTGTAAGATTGTTCGGAGTTCGGTAATTTTGTTATTACCCTTATTTAATGGTGGAGAAACGACAATGTTAAACAAAATGATGTAGTTATTCGTCATACAGCAGCCATTTACAGCAAACGATTTGCAAATTTATAACATGTTTTTTATTATTCCAAACAAATTTATAAATAACTGTAAAATCTGATTTGTTTCACTTGAATGTCTCAATTATTACATTTCAAATCATCGCTGTCAATTCCAGGCAACACAACTCGACTTCTATATTTCTTACACAAGAACAAGGCATTTGTAATTCAAATAACAAAGTGTCATAGTAAAATATAATTGTATTTGACGCATGAGACGATATTATGATAAGGACAATGATAACTGTCTGTAAGCCTGTACCTTCTCCTCAGACACATTAAAGAAAAAATACAGTGTTATTTATATATGTTTGCCTTGAAATATACATGTACATACATATAATGATTAATGTTTGTTATTTTGTATTGTGTTTGATGACAATCCAGATTTTGGATTTTAAATCAGTAAAATCTTTGACTTTTGACTTTTGACTTTTTGACTAATGTCCCAAAGGAGTTTATCTGATATATTATATTTACTTCACAATTAAACTGATTTAATGTCTCTTCGTTAAGAACAAACGTATCGGTCATTTACATCATCAGTTCAGACAATTCTTATTTTCTTTTTAAAGAAAACAATAACTTTGACTCGAATTAATGGATAAATATAAACAAATTCAAAAACACGTCACCGATATATTGATTACTTGAAAATATGATATCCATAGACTTATTTATGGATCCCGTGGGTGCTTATTTCTATAAAACAACTTGACGCAATAAAGAAACTGTCATCACAATAAACTGAACAAAGTAAATATGAGAAAAAATCATCATGATATATGTTCTTGGAAAAGTGATATTTGACAGTCTATAAATAAAACAACAGTCAAAAAGGACGATTTTGATTGGATAGAAGCATAGAGTGCTGCTCATGTGAAAGTTAGCGGCAGTTTCGCACTCATTTATTGCACAAGTTACATTATTGTAAAACCAACTTTGCTGGTTTGATGCTTTAATTTGCGTTTAAATGTAAAGTTGGATAATCTCTCATGTTCATTATTTACATCCATATCCTTTCTTACTGCATGCTTACATTCGACAACACTACATATCACAAAAATATTAAATCTAATGAATACCATTGTAAATTAATTTCTCATTAGAACTACGGGAAACACCCGTATAAACGACATGGTGGATATCGCCTAATTATTGTGTCACGACCTGAACAGATGGTATGGTCAGCTTAAAGGTGGTGTAGTTTGTGTTTCTATAAATACATCATGGTAACTAATTGGAATTGTTTAATATTAAGAAAACGAGAAAGTCTTGTGAATATCTTTATTTCAATACGCCAATTTGGTTCAGTGTCATTGTTTTCCACGCATTTAATGGTCGAGAAACGAAAATGTTAAACAAAATGATGTTGTTATTCGTCATACAGCAGCCATTTACAGCAAACGATTTGCAAATTTATAACGTGTTTTTCATTATTCCAAACATATTTATAAATAACTGTAAAATATTATTTGTTTCACTTGAATGTCTCAATTGTTACACTTCAAATCATCGCTGTCAATTCCAGGAAACACAACTCGACTTCAATATTTCTTACACAAGAACAAGGCATTTGTAATTCATATAACAAAGTGTCATAGTACATTCCACATAAAGACGAGTTGTATTTCATGTAGCAAAATATAATTGTATTTGACGCATGAGACGATACTTCTATTTATCTTAATAGAAACTACCAAAGTTTGAAAAATACAATGTTAAAAATATATCATAGAAAAAGTTTGAACATACCAAAGGGTAATCAGAGGCTATTATTCAATGAAGGACAGGCAACACAATGGCTAAAAGAAAGAAAACAAAAAGACAAAGAAATATAAAGATTATGCAATACGCACCCTACTAAAACTGGGGTGAACGCAGGTACTCCGGAAGGGTTAAATAATTCCGGTGCGATATCATGAATGAGGAAAGCATTGGATTGTAGTTACGAATAATGGAATATATGCCTGGTTATTTCTTAAGCAAATGGTTAAGTTGAAGTCATTACTTCGAAATTGTTACGAGCGCCATCATGACCTGGTTAACCACTACGGAATATCTGAATCACAAATGACCGTTTGTCGGAATCACACTAGACCTTTCCTCTTCTATGCTCGATCTGTAGTTTTCTGTGGAATGTTTTGTAGATCATTATTTGTCCTTTTGGCCATTGTATTGTCTGTATGTCCTTCCTCGATTTACAGCTTGTGAGAGAAAACTGAACAAATTCATTTAATCTGCCTTTTCGTTTTGAGTGAAAAATAATTGTGTAGATGATGAAGAAGTCAACTGTTTTAATGTTATTATATATGAGTAGAATAACTTTCTTTGTATGTGTATCTTGACAGATCTTTAGAATTGTTCTGAATCTTATACAAACCACCCTTGGAGTACCCACAAAATGTTAACAAAATGGTCAAGATATAAAAATATATACGAATGGTATTTGTGATACTTTTCTCCTATAGTGCAATGACAAAGTGAGAAAAAGTCGCATATTAACAGAGTTTAATTTCACTTCATACTATACGGCTGAACATTGGCATATGAATAACTAGATGCATCCTCTTTCAATTTTGACTTGTGGTCAAAGATTCGTATGGTGCCATTTTTTGGAATTCGACTTTTAGTTACGACATTTCATATAAAATATAATAGAACATGCGGTAGATAAATTAATTCGCATTTAAATGCTGCGTTAAAAATATATCTTATTGTACCGTATGCAAATTCTATAAACCCTATATTATTCATAATGTATGAAAAATAAAAATTTTAATACATTATAAAAAAATTATATCTAAATAAAATTTGAAATGTCGCATTATTTTCTAGTTCGACTAGGTTTCAATTCTATTTGATATAAACTATCTATCAAATTGTTAAAAACTTGACATACAATAAGCATTTAATATATTATCTCAACAGTTATAGACATTAAAATGTTATTACCGCCCTCAAAATAATCATCGGAGACGATTAAAACACACACTACAAAATCCTGGATTTAAGACTTCTTCCGGAATCTCACTACCGCCCCGACTCGATTCGTAATTTACGGTCACTATATTTATCTTGATTAGTCGAGTGCACCAAATTGTCGAATTCACTCTGCTTACTATCTCTTTTTTATTTTCATTCGTCTGTATTTCTGGTGTTAATGGGTTTTTATGAGTTGTCCTCGGAAGCTTTGAAGAGGTAGTAGGATTTTATAATCGTAAATAAACGAAAGATTAGATTAAAGATAGTTTAATTATAGATAATTATAGGTGTGTATAATTTTTGAAACAAATATTAGATTAGGATCTGAAGAAAATTCGGAAAATGTCAAACTGCGAAAGTCTATTAAAACTCGGTCCTACTTGTTCAAAACAGCCTAATCTGTGGCTTAGATTCGAGAAATGTATAATTTGTCAGAGAAATTGTGAAAACGAAGTTAATATATTCACTCATAACAGCAAATAAAGCTTTCTGAGCTCAGATGAAATTTGCAATAAATTTATAGATGAGCATGGATCTTTGGATCAAATACAAGCTGGTGATATCCAAATGGCTTACCACAGAATTTGTTGTAAGTCGCACACTAGCAAGCATAACATTGCCGTCTATGTCAGTAAAAAATGTGCCTCTTCTATTCTAACCCGCTCGCAAACCATGAAATCGAACATATCAATGGTGATCTCCTTCTGAGATTCGTCCCATAGCTGAAGGTGGTCATCCAAGTCAAGAGGGTTCGGATAAGATTTTGACATTAACACAGAAACAGTAGACGGAATGAACACGTTCCACTCTCTAGCAAGAGCTGTCTTTCAATTCAAATTTGTGGACGAATTAGCGGTATGTGCCGAACGCATTAAACGAGGTAGAGACAGTTACTGATGACACTACGCCTCGCTCACCGATGCTTTATCCTTCACCAAGCCAAAATCTAGAGTAGAGTCACCACGGCGTACAAATGAGTTTGACAAAATTGAATCCTGTAACAACGGAAAACGTACTACGGGAGATAACATTTGGATCATCACTAGACTTTTATCCAGTCCAGAGATATCCATAGTGAAATCATGACCCAAACAATACCTTTCTGGAGAGGATTCCTTTATTTGTTATCGGAAAAGCGGCCCGATGTTACTGTCGTTGCATATCCTCCAATTATTGATGCAAAATCGACAGATATTGTCCACAGTACTTACGGCTATGAAAAAATGTCTTGATATGGCAATGGACGCTGGCCAAGAGCATGCTATATCTATCCAAGCATTTGGTCAACAACTTTATGCGATAGTCCAGCAAGTAAAATGGTCAAGGTCTGATATCTTTGAACCCCACATCTTCAGACTAGGTGGTTTTCATGGTCTCTCTACTTTTATTTTCGCATTAGGTAAAGCTATGGGCAGATGGAGGGCTTAACGACTTGTTGGTTGACTCTGATGTTTATGCCGGTAGCACAGTTGAACAAATGTTGAAAGGAAAACAATTCAACAGGGCTGTCAGGGGATCCATGACGTGTTCTGGAACTGCCTGTTTGATTTCCATACTAATATCCGTGAAATATTTACATGATCAGGAAATTTGTTTCCAGGCTGTATGATCAAAGAAAAAACTGTCAAACGTCTCATCATGTCATGAACAAATTGCGTGTGATAGTTGCTACAAGTCGAGATGCAAGTTTGGTTAGATTATCCCCATATGAAGCCGCACTGACACAGCATAGTATTCGAGAATCCCTTCAGTCCCAAATCTGGACTGCCTGGCATGTTGCAAAACTCCATATTCAACCACCATTAGAATACAGATGACAAAAAGGAAATGAAGGACCGATGTCAGCAGACCTTTTGCAAGATCTTGTATGTTCATGTAAGGGAAAGTCATCTTGCAAAAAATCATGTGTTTGATTCGAGGAAATCCTTGCATGTACAAATTTATGCTTCTGCCAAGAGTCAGAATGGTGTAAACATGCACAAACGCATACATTGAGAGAGGACACAAGTCAGGTAACTGAACAATAAACGTTTCTTGGAACATACTGAAACTACTCTTATGTTTATTTAATTAGAAGCAGACTTGTTTTCACGTGGCTGTGTAAGACAGATACAAAGACTCATCTCGAACAATAGTATATTAGTACCATTCATGTATGCCTACTGTTCAAACTACCATGCCCCAGTACAAAAATCGTCTTACACGAAACTGTTTACCCTTTCAGTGTACCTTTATATACAAACAAACTTATTTTGGAGTAGGTGTTGCTCATTTGCCTTTAATTTTCAGTGTAATGTTTTCTTTGGTTTGTCGTCCATCGTCTCATTGTGTCTTGTATTGACGTTGTCTATATATTATCGTTCTTCATTTTCACTTCGTGTTTTCATATTTGACTTCATGTAATAAATAAGGGTAATAACAAAATTACCGAACTCCGAACAATCTTACAAAGGGAAAGTATATAAACAGACAAAATCAGTCAACAACCGGAAAACTGTGAAAACCGTAATGACCCTGACTTGGTACAGGCATTTCTAAAGAAATGGTGGGTTGAATGTACATAGTGTATTAAATCTACTCACAAATACTTCAGTTGATTGGATTTCATACAATGTTTGATGTTTTAATCAAGATGTTTCATTTTGTCCCCTTCCCATTACTCAGCTTATGTTAAGTAAAACATGTTATATGTTTTGGTTTTTGATTTATTTACTTATTGGATACAAATCCCTTTGTATACCATTGTATTTCAATAACTTTTCAACAGTAGAATTACTGATAATGTTGATAATATAATTCAAAAGCAAAAAAAAATGTTGTAACCTTTCCCGCGTTTTTTTAAACGTCATAATACGTAAAAATCAGTCGACGTTCTGTAAATAGATTTGAGTTTTCAGACAAATATATCATTATTCAACAGGAGAAATTGAAATTTAAGGGAAAATCTAGAAAAAACTGCAATTTTGCTTTCTTTGTCTAAACTATGTAAAATACTGTTAAAACTGGTTGATGACCTTTGACCTCATTTTCTGAAAAACTGTTACCACATTTGATTTTGACGACATCCATATTCTGAAAGTATATACTTTGACGATTCGAATGGCATATAATATAGCCGTATAGTATTTTTGATGATTAAATCTTTAAAAATCTTACTCTGGTCACCGGGCTACTAATTGAAAATAGCTTTCACATTAGAGTTGTGTTTCTTTCTGAAGTGATACAATGAATATATGCCGCTATGAACATGATGAATAATTACGATTGTTAATAGATTAGCAAAGAAAGAAAATAAATAAGATCGAAAGAAGCTATACATAGAACCGTATATAATTTAGAAGACTAAACAATTTAAATCATTATCTCCAGGTATATAATGTTAATTGAAATAAAAAAAAAAGACAGAGATCAAAGAGATGATAAAACGATTCCTCTGAAACGTTACCTGATCTTTTAAAACCTGGGCATTTATTCAATTACATATAAGAACCAATCATAGGGCTTAACATAATTCCCAGTACATCTGTCGATAGATTCCTTATTACAAAGTACTGTGCGCAAGTCAGTACTGTATTTATATCTACATCGATAATACCAGTGTTCAGACAGAACAGTCAGTCAGTTAAAGAGGAATGATAATAAGATAAATACAGACAGAACAGTCAGCCAGTTAAACAGAAACACTAATAAGATAATGTTATAAAACAAGATTTAACAAACGGAGTACATTCTTAATTCAAATTAACCAGGTATGTCTGTTGTATGCCTTTATATTTTAAAAATGGAAACTATGTCTTTTTTTTAAATAATTTGTTGAGAAGATTTGTACATGAATATAGATTTTCTCCAATAACTTGGTATTGAGTGGTTTTATTAAGATAATGTTCAAAAACAAGATATAACAAACGGAGTATATTCTTAATTTCAAATTAACCAGGTATTTATGTTGCATGCCTTTATAGTTTGAAAAAGGTAACAAGATTTTTCAAAATAATAATTTCTTGAGATGATTTGTAAATGCATATAGATTTTGATATTGTGTCCAATAACTAAGTATTGAGTGGTTTTATTAAGATAATGTTCAAAAATAAGATTTAATAAACGGAGTATATTCTTAATTTCAAATTAACCAGGTATGTAAGTTGCAAACCTTTATATTTTAAAAAAGTGAAACACGATTTTTTATTCTTCAAATTAAGAATTTCTTGAGAGGATTTGTAAATGCATATCTATTTTCTTATTGTTTCCAACCAATAACGAAGCATTGAGTGTTTTTTTTATTAAGATAATGTTCAATAACACAATTTAGCAAACGGAGTATATTCTTAATTCAAATTAAACTGGTAGGTATGTTGTATGCCTTTACATTAAAAAAAAAGAGAAATAAGATTTTTCAATATATGAATTTCTGGAAAAGATTTGCACATGCATATAGATTTTCTTATTGTCTCTAATAACTATGTAATGATGTATTGTACATTGTTTGTTTCTAATAATTTATGAGTTTGTACAAATGGTTAATTAAATAAAATGTATATAATCCTCACGAGTAAGGGTTATGGCGTTTAACGCCACTTTCAACAATATTTCAGTTATATCGTATAATTATAATCCGTACACATTTGTTATTTCGCTTTGAAATGTTCAATTATCGATATACTGTATTAGGAAGATATGTGCAGTGACAGATTTTCCAACTTTAATAATAAAATGCTTGAATTGAAAAGTTGAACGACAAAATGTTTTGTTCCTTTTGTCTAATGAAAAAATCGTGCTCCTGCCACGTTATGCTTCCCCTTAATTGAGACATAGATCTCCATAGGCCTTTTCTCGTTCTCTCTTTTTTTTATTTCAACAAGATAAAAATACATCGCTAAAATTACCTGTGAGAAAGTCGCCGTCCAAACTCAAATCAATACCTATGGGTGTTTCCCCACTTCAACTCGTAAATTTACATAGAAATCGGAGTTATTTCGTCATAAAACTTCACACATGGTTTTGTCTATCATATTTCTTGAAGACAAACATAAAATTTTATAGCATTTATCAATATTTTATGAGTATCAACAATTTGTTCAACACCGTATCTGTTTCTCGATACAGCCGCCCGATTACAGTGACCCGTGACCCAGATTAGCGCATCTCAGCAGTTTTTTTTTTTATTAATAAGGTTGTTTAATGAGTTTGAGTTTGGCAGATGGGTGACTCATGTTGTTGTAGTTGCTTTTATTGTACACAATTGATATGTAACATCATTTTTTTCAACCAAAGGACCTGGATATAAGTAAACATGAATGACAATCCAATAAAAAAATCTACCTCCAATTTCAAGTCAATGAATTACCTTGAAACCAATTAATAGGTTTATTTTTCTAAGTCTCATTTGTTTTTAAAGTTCTACCCTTTGGTTCATTAGGGTTTCAGTGGTGATATATAGCTGCATTCTTTAGCTTGTCATCCTAATATATTCATAATTCATTTCCGTAAATGTAGTTTTGTTAATTTCATTTTAGGACAATAAATATAGACTGATTAAAAAAAAGACAACATTTGGTGTGTAGACAGTATTATAAAATATGATTAGATTGCATTTAATTACATGTGGTTTAATTAGCTGAATATAGTTTCATTATGCTCTGAAATTAAAACAACTGAAGTTTTAATACATTATATAGACGATTATTTTGAGGATCTCAGACTGGCTGCTTAAAACAGTTTGATTGCGTAATAGAGAGATGACCTGTATAATAAAATTCATGAGATTACATGTTTGAAATAGCTGATGTCAGTAAAAATTGGAACAACTGAAGTGAGAATGTAATGATGAGCAGCTTTATGACACGTTAGAATATTTGGTTTGGAAATTAGATGATCTGTCATTTGTTAAAAATAACGTCATTACTGGATATTTTTTGTACTTTGTATTCTATTTTGCAACATTTGACATTCCTATCTTCCGATTTTGAGCGTACATGATGAAGGTTAGCCCAGTCGTATATCTACGTTTTTATTACAACGATTTGTTTTAGTTTTTGTTTTGCCGAAATTGAATATTCTTTTATTTTACGATTTGTTTTTTTTTGTTTCGTCGAAAGCGAATACTTTTTTATTTCACGATTCGTGCTTTTTTGCATTGCAAATTTTCAAATTTTTGTGGAAGCAATTGAAGATCCATAAAGTAATTCAATAAATCTGATTCAACCCACCATTTCTTTAGAAATACCTGTACCAAGTCAGGGTCATTACGGTTTTCACAGTTTTCTGGTTGTTGACTGATTTTGTCTGTTTATATACTTATGAGTTTTGACTTTCCCTTTGTAAGATTTCCCGGAGTTCGGGAATTTTGTTATTACCCTTATTTATTATATCCATTAGAGAGGTACTATGCAATCTACGTCACAAAGTAAAATTCCATTTTATCATCAACAATTTTTCGACACTTCTAGTGCATTTTGCTCCAGGCAATATATCGTATCATTCGCGTGGAAAGTTTATTTATTTACCAAATCAAACCAAAAACAACTTAATTTATAGCCACGTCAGAAACCAGTATATATCAAATCGTTTCATATTGCACCTTGTCTGGTTAATGTAATCATGTGAAACGATAAATATACTATACAAATGGCATGTAGGTAATTCCGCCAATTATTTCAGCCATTTAAATTTAAGTTCCGCTATACACATAGATAGGTCTCGGTGATTGTGAGGTCCTCTACAAAAATATCATTTCTTCTTGATCCAACAAAAAACGTGGGCGCTATAAGAAATTTCTATTTCTGATTGACTAAATTGTTTAAACTCTTATGCTCTGATGCAAATGATTGTATTTAGTACTAATGATTTATGAGAGGTCCTCAACAAAGCTTCATCATTTCATCTTGATCTGGGAAAAATCATTATCACAATTGGCTGGCAAGTCTTGTTTCTGATTGAAAAAAAAATCCTCTGAAACAACAAGACCACATGATTTTCAACAAATAATGTATGTTAAATCATCTGCTAAGATTTGTCCTTGCACTGAGAAATATATGGCAACCTTCGACAATTCTTGCTTCTGATTACAGGAATTTCTAAAAAGATTTTCTTTGTTTTTCTTGGGGGGAATCTATCACTGCATAGAATTGCTGATCTATTTGATAAAAACAGACTAAACTAAAATAAGACTGCCAAAGAAATGTCAATTTAGCGATATTTCAGCAATGCGCATGACGAGTTTAAGTTTTAAAAAAGTTCACTAAGTATGTGAACATACGTCAATGTCATAGGCTATTGACAGATGGTTTGATTTCCAAATATTTTTTCAAGCTTAATTAACGAGTTCAACGTAAATTGAGAATGGCATTCTCCCAGTATTCAAGAATTAATTACCTCCCGTATGAAGGTTATTCCAGAAACGTGGGGTCGTCATGGTCGTGATCGTATGGCAGTTGGATTTACAACTACCTAAAGCAATCAGTGTACAATTTATCACCACTAACGTTGTGAGGTTTTAATCCCGCTCATGGCGAGGTGTACTTGATACAACATTATGCGATAAAGTTTGTCAGTGACTTGTGGTAGGTCGGTGGTTTTCTCAGAATACTCCGGTTTCCTCCACCAATAAAACCAACAGTCCCAATCTAACTGAAATGTTGTTGAAAGTGTCGTTAAACTTCATAACCCTAACCCAAAACAAGAAACGCGTTGTGCATCCTAAATTGGATATCTACGTTTTAGTAATACGTGCGTTATTTGTTCTTTTGTACATATCACACAATCAGTGGCCGTCCCTGTAAGAAGTATTGGACGTGCACCTGAAAACCGCAGAAAATGCATATTTTTATATACCGATATACCGTTGTGTCTGGACAGGACCAAATACGTCACTCACTTAATATACAACATCAGCCTTATTCTTTTTATTTATTTATTATTTTTGTAAAACACAAAATTTATTAATAATGTACCGAGACCAGTATTAAATTTTTTTTTTCTTCCAAAACTGGTCATAAACAACAAAACAAAATATACATGAATTCATAAGTCTTTAAGGGTTCAGTAAGATAGATATAAACACAAATGTTCTTGTTATACTCTTTGTAGAAAATTATAACTTGCTTAAACAATTCAAATAAACGATCAGTATATCTCATAGTTGGTTGATTGGTTTATGGTGTTTAACGCCATTTTCAACAAGATTTCTGTTTTATCGTGGCGGTAAGTTTTATTAGTAGAACCTGTCGCAAGTCACTGACAATCGTTTTCACATACTGTCATATCGAGTACACAGGGTTCGAACTCACAACTTTAGTGGTGACAGGTGTAAATCCAACTACCATACGATCACTGCCAAGA
The DNA here is from genome assembly GCA_963680875.1 of Bathymodiolus brooksi. Taxonomy (NCBI): domain Eukaryota; kingdom Metazoa; phylum Mollusca; class Bivalvia; order Mytilida; family Modiolidae; genus Bathymodiolus; species Bathymodiolus brooksi. Next base: position 66,882,587 of record OY804575.1, read on the forward strand.
CGACCCCATATGTAGTTGATGTAGGGTTAATATGAATGAATAAAACAAATATTTTGCATATTTCATACATTTAAATCATTAAACGCTAGACCATATGCAATATTATTATATAGTAATAAATATTTTCCTATTAATTTCAATGGAAAATAATCGTGCAATATATCCTTGTATTTGCACGCTATATGTATATTGCACTAGTTCAATATGAATATTTGAAGTAGTTCAATATTCCACTTAAATGTAAATAAAATACACAATATTTATAAAAAGAAAAAAAGCTTTAGGCATAAAATATTTATTACTATATTGTAAGCTCGTGCAATATGATATACTGCTCGGGACAATATTTAAAGATTAATTCATTGGCATTTCCATATTGGCCTAGTTATCATCCCTAGACCCCCATATTGGCCCAAGACGCAGTTGAGGTCCAATATGGGTCGAGGGATGATAACCAGGCCAATATGGCAATGCCCATGTATTAAACTATTTATTGCATACTTCCGACATCTAGAAAAGAGACACACATATTGGCTTGAGACGAAGTCGAGGCCCATATTGGCCCGGGCCAATATGGGCCTCGATATGGAAATGATCTTGTAGTAATCCAAAAATGCCTTTATTTGAACTAAGTATGTAATAATCACCAATATTCATGCAATATCCCTATATTATTATAACCTTTATTGATTTGCACATTATATAAGACCAATACCAAATTAACACGTTGAACACCAGTGGTTTTCTGCACGTAATGCAGAATAGTAAATTATGTGGCATTTGTGATCGTGGTAATTACTCTTATCTAACAAGTTCTTAATTGTTTTTTACTTTCAAATTGATTAGTGGTGATAATGTGAAACATTATCTCTCACTTTAGGTGAGCAGAAAAAACAACAATCATGATAGTTGATATAAATGTTTTAAAACGTTAGGTGTCAACATTAACAGAAGTAAGTGTAATTGACAACAGTGGTATGTTTTCAACACAGGAAACAAATAATTACGAAAATAGTTAAGTAATAAATCAAAATTTGAAAAACACAAAATACTACATAGTTAAAACAGTTAGAAAAAAATCTAATTGAAAAATCGTTAGAAACAAAGGGAAAATGGACATCTCTAAAACAGGTAGATATGACCGCTAACTTTCGTGGCTTAATGCAGGCACTTCACTAAAACTTGGCTAAGATAAATTAGTTTTTGGGACAAAACCTTGAATTGTTTATTTTCTGAATATGTATAGAAAGTAAACCCAGAACTCTGGGGTTGATGTTTGATATCAATACTACAACCCTAACTAATTGATACAACTACCTATGCAGTATGTGCATATCACGACTAACGTTGTGAGTTCTAATCCCGCTCAGACGAAATGTACTCGATACAACATTATGTGATAAAGTTTGTCAGTGACCTCCGACAGGTCGGTTGTTTTCTCCAGTTTCATCATCCAAGAAAGCTGACCACCACGATATAACTGAAATATTATCGAAAGTGGCGTTAAGCACCATAACCTTAACTAATTGACACCTTGATTTATAATATCAGCAGTGATTTTATATTTTAATCGTCATCGTATCTTTCCAATATTTTAATTATGAGCGTACCGGATGAAGGTTATTCTAGAAACGCGTCATGCGCACTAAGTTCGAAAGTTGCGTTTTTATTGCTATTACATGCTAATAATATATAATGTTATTGTGACTTTGTGATATTACCAGGTTGCCCTCTGTGCATAAAAAAAATATATCCATATCGAATGTTTTAATGCAGAGTTTCTCTATAACCTATTATACGAAAGTCATATTGTTCTACGAGAATTATATACATTTTGCGTCACGAAGAATAAATAAATGATGCATTATGGTTTTCATTGAAATTTACGCATAAAAAGATATCGTGATAATTACGTCAATTAATTTTGCTTCTTTAGTTACCAATTTCTGGGGATTAGGGTTATAGTGTTTAACGCCACTTTCAACAATATTTCAGTTATATCATAGTGGTTTAGTTTTATTAAGAAGGAATACGAGTGTAAAGATTTAACACTTAAAAGCTATATTAAGCAATTGACATGTGCTTTTGTTTCCTCTTCACCGTCCAACAGTCACAAATAAAAACCCGTTGTCAACAATGTTGCCAGTTTCTATGGATTGTCCATTTTTGATTGCTCCTTTGGTATTCTCTAACGTCTATTTAATGTTTATGAACTTCACAATTATCACGAACTGTAGAATAATAAAAACGTAGATATCAAATTTAGTGCGCACGACGCGTTTCTACACACGATTAACGTGCTTTGAAATCGTAGCCATGGATATAGCAGTCATGGTCAAAATTGCGTAATTTAGAATGCAATATTTCTCAATACTGTTTGAAATAAATATTTCATTAGTTTGATTTCCTTTTAACATTAACATATCCATTAATGGAGATTCTACGTTGGAGTTTTTTTCTCAATGCTTCGTGCATCAACATACAGATTAAACTTGATGGATCCAAAAGATCAAGTGTTAATACCAAAACACCAAACTGTATTTTCTGTTTGATAATTGATTATCTTAATTTTTTTTTGAAAAATTACTATGGCATTATTTACATTATTTGGTTTCCCAACCTTTCGACCTTGAGCATACCTGGTGAAGGTTATTTCAGAAACGCGTCGTGCGTACTACATTTGATATCAACGTTTTTATTACAGAATACTTGCATATAAAGCTATAAGTTCAATTTTGAACAAAGCCTTTAATTCGTCATTAGAACGTTTGATATTCAGTAACGTTAGAAAATGAAGGGTTAACGTCCTCAAACGACGTGTAAATCGTCACTGAGAATGTTGAGCATATTCACTAAGAGGGAGATTTAAGCCCATAGAACTAGTTTGACCCCGCAATGTTTTATTGAAGTGCCTGTACCAAGGTATGATAATGAGCAGTCATGTATTTGTGTGTTAGAGGTCATGTATTATGTGTGTTAGAGGTCATGTATTATGTGTGTTAGGGGTCATGTATTCGTGTGTTAGAGGTCATGTATTATGTGTGTTAGAGGTCATGTATTTGTGTGTTAGGGGTCATGTATTTGTGTGTTAGAGGTCATGTATTTGTGTGTTAGAGGTCATGTATTATGTGTGTTAGAGGTCATGTATTATGTGTGTTAGGGGTCATGTATTTGTGTGTTAGAGGTCATGTATTTGTGTGTTAGAGGTCATGTATTCGTGTGTTAGAGGTCATGTATTATGTGTGTTAGAGGTCATGTATTTGTGTGTTAGAGGTCATGTATTTGTGTGTTAGAGGTCATGTATTCGTGTGTTAGAAGTCATGTATTTGTGTGTTAGAGGTCATGTATTTGTGTGTTAGAGGTCATGTATTTGTGTGTTAGGGGTATCGATTTTGCCTCTTTCTACGAATTTGATACATGATTATTTAATTTTGGAATTGTTCCGACTGTGTGGTTATTTTTTTCTTTCATTTTATTACTAAACTCCAATACCTTCACATAGAAAAACAGAGTCCTAATAATCAAATTGACAACACTTTAGACATTCGAAATACTAATCGAAATGCTGCAAATTTCAGATCTTAAAACACTCCTTTTAGAAGATAAGCTTCCTTTACTTTCTACTGTATCTTTTATAAATGATTTTATACATTTCACGACCAAATTGCTGAAATAAATAAAAACCAATGTATGGTTTGTTTTGAATAACAGTATTTTAATACCCCCCCCTATTTGTGGAAAACAAATCATTTACTACGCCATGATACTACAGTTCTGGGTTACTGTTACCGTGACCTTGTCATATATTAAGGCGACCATACCCGATAACGTCATAGTATAAGAGAAGACATATTATATATATATATATATGGTACGGTCGCCATAATTTTTGATAGAAATAATCTGGTAAAACCTTTAATCCTGCTATTAATCAGGTATTTCAATATTTCATCACTCTCGGAATATAAACGTATATTTCCAATGCAGTGCGCCAAAAGATTGGAAACTAATTAAATTTAGTATGTTGTCTTTGAAGTTAATCTAATGACTCCCACTTTCTGTTTTTCCATGTTAAAGTATTCGATTTTTTTTATACTAAATATGCCCAAGATTCGCAGTGATAATTTTGACGTCAGTCGAGGACGTCAACCTTTAACAATATTATTGTACGTTACCTGAATATGAAATGTAATATAGGTTTCGTACCAAGTTGAATTCATATCCCTATTATTATTCTGTAATCATAGAATAGTAATTTAAAAAAAAAAAAAAAAAAATCAAAAAAAATCAAAAAAAAAAAAAAAAATCCAAGATTTAATTATCTTGATTAAAAAAAATTACTATGCAATTATTGATACCAAAAGACAAATTTTTTTTTACAAAAAACAATTATAGATTGTCAAATAGAAAAACAATTATAGATTGTCTAATAGAAAATACAGCTTGGCCTTCAGTATCAACACTTGGTGACTAGAATCCATCAAGTTAATTCAGTAGATTAATGCACTAAGTCTTCACAGAACTCCAACGGCGATTCTTCATTAATGAATGTATTACATTCTAAATATAGGGTATTTTGGTAACCATCGGACTGTAGAATGTGCAATTATATTTATCACAATTACATTCACAGTAGAAGGAAAATTGGTACGTTTCATAAACTTGATTCAAAAGATCTTAATATATATTTGAAAAAAAAAACACTCGCACAATTAACTCGATATACTTAGAATTTATTGATGGAATCAAGATTTAAATAATGGGTCAATGACACAGGTAAGGATTTCTAATTTCACCGTAAAATGAAGTCTATGAATTGATTTATACACCGCCAACAATTTGGATATGTTGTACTTCTTTATATAATATAATTATATTGTGTTCATTTGTTCAAAAAAGTAATAGTTTATCTGCATTCTACAACACTGCCGTGTTCATATGTCTTAAAAAATAATATTGCACCTGCATTTTTCTAAAACTGTCTAAAAAGACGTATCAGTATTGAATACAAAATGTAATAAATCAAACTGAACAATGATATACCACTCAGACGTATTTCCAACTGAACCAACAATACATCAATGAAAGCTTTGTTACATGTTCTATTGAAGAAGGCGATATATTCAAGATTCAAGATTCTGTATTTTCATAAACCAATGCATTACAATGGTACAGAGATAAATACAAACATTCAATATCAATATTTGCACGCACATAACAAGAGGATGGACGTAACACAATAAAAACACAACAAAGAAGGAGAGAGAGGTGACTAACCAGGAGAACGTGTTTTTGAAATAATAATTTTGATAAATTTACAAAGGTGTCTTAACTTAATTTTATTTCTAGATTGGAATAAATTTGCCAATTTTAAAACATTAACTCTAGTCAAATAGGTAGAATCCAATAGACGTCGTCTATCGTCGTGAAGAGATGGGCACTGTATTACATAATGGAATTCATCACCAACAAATATATAAAACAAATTAGAAACGACAGAGGCAAATTAGTTCACCTGAACATCCAGACATGTAGTTTATTAACTATTGATTCAATCTCCCACATAAAGTAAAATCAAATCCAAAGATCCGGCGGCCCTTCTATAATTCTTCATCTTACATTCACTGTAAGATAATAGATGCTAGTCAAACTAAGCTACAAAAGGGAGTGTAAGTAATATTTATACATATGATTGTGTTGTTTGGTCTTTAGTTTTCTGTGTAGTTCTTTGACGACCTTTTTCGTTATCTTTTTCTCCTTTGTTCTTTTTGTCATTGTGTTGTCCGTCCATCTTATAATTACAGCATTTTAATGCATATATCCTGAGTTGAGTTTTCTGCCAACATCTTGGTATTTTACTCTGAGTTGAGTTTTCTGCCATCGTCTTGGTATTTTAAATTCGAATAAAGCGTATATATCATAATCAAGAAAATTGGTTGTACATGTTGTGTCGGCTATAACAGAAAAACCAAAGAACGCTATGAGCGATATTTCTTTTCAGAACCCCCCATCCCCCAGCATATTGGATTGTGGTCATTTGTGTTTATTGTAACTTTCAGCAATGTGTCAGCTATTTCAAGACTACCAGATTTAATACGAGTGGTAAGCTCAGAGAAAAATAATTAAATGACACGCGAAACTTCCGATATTAGACGAGGTGTATGGAAACATTGAGATAAGCAGCAGAGCTCAAACTTACACGTCAGTTGTGTTAGACGAGTGGCCAACTCGGCCACCCATGCCCTCTTTTACAATTGAACAGTTTTTTTCCCCTTTTCAGATGTAACCTAGAAGAGTTCCAAATGACGAATCTTACAAAATCTCTAACAAATTTGACCGATATTGGACAGGAGACGTCGGAGATTTTAGTCAGTGAGCATGATAATGATTCATTGGTTGTTCTGGCCGTGAGTCTGATAGGACTGGTAATAACTGTAGGATGTACAGGTAATACTAATTAGTAATTGTAATGTGTTTGTACTGGAAACCAGTTTGTTGAAGACATATAATTGTTTCCAATTGAAGAAACGTGATATATTTCTGTCGTCTCGTCAATGATTATGATAATAACGCAAACGTGTATTGTAAAATAACGTTATTATTAATGATATCTTTTACTGTTTCTACGATTGATTGAGATGATGTCAATCACCATTTTAGAAACGAACAAATGATTGATAATGTTTTCTTCTTCCGTAAACAAATAATTGAACTGACGTCATCTGGGTAAATTTCAAAAGGGCAATATTTATGAAATTAATTGACTTTTAGCTCATTCTTTCCTCAGTTCTATGTAGTGAGTTGGTATTGTTGAACAACATGTTCTCGTCTTAAATATGCATGAAATATTTGCACATTAAGCAAAAGACAATCATTATTATAATAATATTATTTTTTATAGCAATTTTAAGATGACTATATGAAAATGTTGATTGGTTGATTTGTACTTAGCACCAACCTTAGCAGTATTTCAGTTATATCGTGGTGTTATATGATTTAAAAAAAAATTAATTCAGCGTATTTTAATTTTATAACAATATCATTATAAATGTATATTGCCTAACATTTAATTAATGAATCATAAAACCGGCAAATTGATATGTGCGATCAGTCTTTTATTTAAAAAATATCAAATTATTTCGAAAGGAAGAGAAAGCGAGACAGTGTATTTGTATGAAGGGATTAACACCTGGTTTTAGTGGGGTTCTTGAAGCTCAATCTTCGTTTTTCTGTGTATTGCTATGTATATCATTTTAAAAATCTGTATTTTTTCTTTTGGTCATTGTATTGTATGTCCGTCTTAGATTTACTCCTTCTGATTACCTCTTTATTATCTTTGAAATTGTCTTGTAATAATGTGAGTGTTGTCATGCATTATGGTGCATATATTATACACAATACAAGGGGCATTTCAAATGTGTAACATATTTAGAGGCGGACATAGTGGCAACAAGCCAGCGTCCACTGTAGTTCCTATGGTATCCTATGGTATATTAAAGTGTTCCACAATAAAACGGTTGATATATTATAACACCAAAACCACCAAGCACCATTTTGCAGATATCAATAAGTAATGACAACATAAAATTGTGTTTAAAAAGAGAAACTGTAACATCATACATACATAATAATTGAAAGCGAGGTTAGGATCTTATTAAGTGGTATTGCCCCAAGCCAATTTGTTTTTAACTTCGCGTCTTCTTTTCTTTGTGTTATGACGTTTTTGTAAAAAGAAGAGATATCAACCCAGTGATAATAATGTAATTTGGTGCGCACAACAAGTTTCTTGAATTAATTTCATCAGATGCTTATTATGGCGGTGCTATCTCCGCCACTTATTATATTGTGCTATGATACATGTACGAACTGAGTCAAAAGATTGGAAAGCCAACTAAATTAGAGGTTTTGGGAGGAAGAAAGATAAAAGGCCTAAACAAGAAAGCCAAAATCAGCTAATATTACCAATGCCTAAGAACAATGAACCTTTGTTTTAATAATAATTCCATGATTTTGGAACTGCTAATTTAAATAATACATATCTTATAAAGCATGTCAGTGTTAAAAAATGACTACTGGGTGGAATCCCCCGGGGACATATATTCCACCAGCAGAGGTATCGACCCAGTGATAGTAATGCAAACGTAGATATCACATTTAGTGGGCATAACGCGTTTCTGGAATGACCATCATCAGCTACGAGTGGGATACCGAATAATTCAAGTGTTTGTGAGCAATAAAACCACACCATGTCAGTGCCAAAAAACACTGTCTACCATGGGCGAATGATACCAACAAGAGGTATCAGCGTAGTGAGATTGTCACCCTTTGCTGAATATACCATCTTTCTGTCTAACGACGTGAAATATTTTCTATATATAACTAATAATTGGTAGGTAATATGATAAAATTAGTTCTTTTGTATGGTATTTAAGTTTCCTAACATTGTCTACTTGATGACATAGCGTTAAGCATAAATCGATATGAAAGTACCGCCATTTATCATTCAGAACCATTCCGTTTTTCTCGTTAAAAGGTTTAAGATGTAATTGTAGACCTTGATTCTGACAAATAACGTTACGGCGTGTTGCGTTATAGAAGTAGTTTATTGTACAGTGAAAATAATTAATATTTCTTATTTTGATTCATAATTCTTAAGAAAAATAACAAAAGCACGTAATAAATAATAAATAAACATGTAATATTGTTAGATTAATCTTCAATAAATTTCTAAAGCGTCTTTATTATTGACAATCTCACAAGCTTAAGCCTACTCATCTGGTGGTTCACGAAATTCAAACCTCAAACACACGCTGATGTGAAAGTTTATTTGATGCACTAACTTCAACGTAGATAACACTAAGCCATATGCACTAATTAATTGGCTAATTTCTTGTTTGTTACATGATTCTGCTACAATTATGTCATAAATTACTGTTACTTTATTTGATATTAGCTGTTAATGTAATTAGATGGATGATGCAAATGCCATCTTATTCAATAGACTGATCAGATAGACGGTGCACAGTTGTAGCATATTACTAGGCGATATGTTTACACATTCATTTTTATTTTTAATGATAAAACAAATGAAAAATATCTAAATAGGTTGTTAAAACAAAGCAGCGTATAGATAACACAGGAGGAAATTACTGAACCAAGGGTTTCTAGTGGTTAAGCTGGTTAATCATCGGGACTTGATTAATCGATGCGAAATACATGTATATATATCTAAGACGACCACGGTTATGTTCAGTTTGTCGTAACGTTAACCACTATCACGGCCTTATTTTCTATTTCACGATTTATCATCGGTTTTGTTTTACATTAGCAACACGACTTGTGTCATTAGTGGAACAGGAACTGCTTACCCCCTTTCCCCCCCCCCCCTCCTGGAACATCTTTTTGTCCAATTATATATATCTTCATGTTTTAGTTTCGTGTTGTGAGTTCCTCTATAATTTCAATGTAGACCTATGTTCGGGTCGTCCTTACTTCTATTTGTTTTGCAGGTGCTTTATTTATGTCATCTGCATTTATCTATTGGTGCCAACATGATTTCAATATCAGATGATGAGAGTGTAGTTTATCAGTAACATAAATAGAGCAGGAACCGCTTATCCGTTTTGAGCACCTGAGTTCGTGCTCGTGTTCCTCAATCTTTAGTTTTCTGTGTAGTGTATTGTCGACCGTTGTTTGTCCTTTGACCTTTTTCTTTCGGCCATCATTGTATTGTCTGTCCTTTTAACAATTTATGGTTCCTGATTACTACTTTGGTATCTTAAAACCTTTCAAACCACAATGGTCAAAAGATTACTACAAAATCTTCACTAAAGCAGAGAGTGAGACGAGTTCGATTAGTAATGTCAGTAATAGTAAACATCGTTTGTTTGTATTGGAATTATTATACCCTGGTGAACTCCTTCCACAAAGCTCGACAAATATGTTATGTATGTTGAGAAACACGTCTTCAGAGAATCTGTGTTGCTCCGTGAACACAGTAAGCATCGATTTCCCATTATTCCCTGGTGAAATCCGTCCACGATTCTCGACTCGACTCGCTATGTATGTTGAGAAACACATCTTCAGAGAATGTTTGTGTTGCATCGTAAACACGGTTAACATCTATTTCCCAATAATTATCGGTAATAGCAACAGATCAAGAAACTTAGTTTTCAATTTCTTTCATGCATGCAATACCTTTGATGCAAGTATGTGGTAAAAATACACGATGAACTAGTAATTAAATAATAAGTAATTTAAGCTGTTGTAATGCTATTTTCTGCTGTATAAGCCGATATGTATGGAATTATTTAACCCATTATTTCTATCAAAGTAATTTAATTTTTTCTTATTCAGGAAACATTATGGTCCTTCTAGCTGTTAGGAAAATAAAGAAGTTGCAAACTGTTTCCAATATCTTCGTGATGAATTTGTCTGTCTGCGATCTACTTTTTGTCGGATGTGTACTGCCTTTTAACATCTACACATATATCTCTGATGGATGGTTCATAGCTACATCGCTATGTAAATTGGTTGGCTTTATTGGGTATATACTTACAGGTAATTATTTCTTAGCATTATTGGGTATACATTTTCAGATATTTAATTAATTGATGCCTTTATTGGGTATACACTTATATATTGTTATTTTTGGCTTTATTGGGTATACACTTGCATATAATTATTTGTTGGCTTTATTCGGCATACACTTACAGGCAATAATTTTCTCATTTTATTGGACACACACTTACAAGTAAGGTGTAACTTTTGATGGTTAACAGCTACACATTGATATAAATCAAGAAATCACCGATTTTTTTTTATCTCGATTATAAAAACTTTAAACACATTAACAAACAAAGTTATGGAATCAATAAAACATAGAGATCTAATTTAGTGCGCATGACGAGTTTCTGGAATAACTCATCCGTACGTACTGTCATAGTCATGTTTCACGATGAATGTATCGGTCGGCATCATGACATTGTTAACAGTTACAGAATATCAGTCACAGATGACTACGGATATGTTCCGTTTACCGTAGTCACATTCCCATCATTTTCCATGACTTGTCAACGAATGTTTTAAAAAAAATAACACGACAGGTGCCACTAGTGGAGCAGGAATTGTATACCCCTCTGGAGTACACGGATTCACTCCTAGTCGTAGTGTGTACCTCAAACTTAAGTTTTCTGTGTAGTGTTTTGTGAATCATTGTTTCTCTGTTTTGTCCTTTTTATGTTGGTCATTGCAGAGTCTGTACTTTCAATTTACGGCATTTGATTACGCCTTTGGTATTTTCAAACTTTTTTTTTTTTACATTGTCAATTAAAGTTATTTATGCAAAATGTATTTCGTTGATATGCAAATTTTTCGCCAATTTTACGAACGTATTTGATATCATGCAGTAAATTGTCATAAACATTGAAATGAAAAATAGAGATGTTTATATCAGGACTTGAATAGTATTTTATTAAGCGAAAGGAATTTACAATATGACTGACTGAACTATAAACAGGTGAATAGTGATAGATGAGTGGTTTTATAGAAGACTTTTCAATCTAGACTTTTTGATGACTGATCGGTGACTCTTTCCGCATTAAAAGCAAATAATAAAATTCAAGATTATTAAATCTATATCATTGTTTTTAATGTTTGTTTTTTCTTCTTCTCTGTTTTAGGTACCACTATTATTACAATTACCTTGATTGCCTACAACAGGTACAAACTGATTTTAGATCCAGGTGCTTACAAACAACTGTACACACGACGTAACATCGTCATAATGTTAGTATGTGCCTGGATAGTACCCGTTGCATGCCTTATACCTGCTCTGATCGGTGTGTGGGGAGAATTCGGATATGTTGTTATGTTAGTTACCTGTAATCTATTATTAGACCATAAAAGTCAAACGTTCAAAATATTCCTGATGTTAATTAGAGCAGGAATACCGTGTGTGTTGATTGTATATTACTACGCAAGAATTTATCACGCAACAACGACCAGTCATCGACGTCTAAACAGAAACAGCCACGGGTTATCCAATATGGATATTCATAATCAACGAAAAGAAATGCATATGACCAGAATGATGCTGATGATATTTCTGGTCTTTATTATCTCGTACTTTCCTTGTACGATAACTGGTATGGTTGACTGGAATACTATTTTGTCAAAGGAATTTCACATGTTTTGTCAAATTTCGGTGTATTTAGGAAGCGCCATTAACCCTTTGGTATACGGACTGATGAATTCACAGTTTCGTCAAGGATATGCACAACTCTTGTTTTGTTGGAAGCATAAAGCAATGGACATTAAAAAATCTGGAATTAATACAACATCGACAAAAGACGTGAAAGGTTCCGCTCTAAATATGGAAAATATATGTCGAATGACCATTAAAAAGCTGACAAAAAGTAGGTCGAGCAGTAGTCCGTTAAAGAAAGATTGTAAATACCTGAGTATCATAACACCATCAACACCATCGGAAAGTCAGTACAATGATACATCTAACGAAAACTCCAGAGGAAAGAGCATGGAATCATTGCCACACATATCAATGGTCAAAGAAGACTGCTCAAATAGACAAAAATTTACGTTACAATAACCTGTGTTTGTTTTGTTAATATTGTTAAAAGATATTGTACAAATGTTACTATATAATTAAATAATGGTATTACATTAAAGTTGCAGTTGCTTTTAAGGTCTTGATTTTGTACATACTTTTTACTGATACAGCGGAAGGGGCCTTGATGGTCTGATATTGAACTAACCCCAACATAATCTTATTCAAGTATAAATAATCAAATCACCAAGGTACACATTCCATTTCTTCCAAATCTTCTGCCCGGATTGTATGTTGAAAATTCCGAAAAATTTGGTATTGTGCACTCGTTTTCTATGGATTATGAAAAGAAACTTTAAAACACTGATGGTCAACAATTCAACTAATACCATAACAAAAACGAAGAATCAGTTAGTTTATGGTGCTTAACGCCACTTTCAACAATATGTCAGTTATATCATGAAGCCGGTTAGTTTTATTGATGGAGGAAACCGGAGTACCCAGAAAAAAAACCACCGGCCCTGACAAACTTTATCACATAATTTTGAATCGAGTACACCTCACCATGAACATGATTCGAACTCACAAGTGAAGTGGTGATAGGCACTGATTACACAGGTGGCTGTAAATCCAACTACCATGCGATCACTACCACGACGGTCCCCGAAGAATCATCTCTCACCTTAACTCATGTAAAAGATTGATTAATTAACTTTAGCGTTAAACACCAATCAATCAATCGTTTCCACCAGAAAAAAAAGGATAAAACGACATATGATATTGAATATCTAAATGCTGGTTTGGGACATGCACAAAAATGAGGCGGGTTAAACCGGTTCATGGGATCCCACTCCTACCATTTTGATTACTAGATATCAAGGCAATACATATACAGTTGACTCTCGTTATCTCGAATTCGATGGGACCATGGAAAAAAATCGAGTCAACCGTAGTTCGACTCAAGAGGAGCTACGAAGATACCGGAAGTGTGGTTTGCTTAGCAACGAAAGGGAGACAACTCGAGCGAAATTTTGAAGAGCTAAAACCAGCATCGCATGTCCCTATTCTCGGAACGATTTTAAACATATTCGATGTTTTTGTTGCTGTTTTTTTCTCTCCGTTAAATTCTTTGAATCTTGTGAAACGACTGATAACTTCTAGATATCTTTTTTTGTGTGAATGAATATGTTTATCCGTTTTGTTTATGTTTTTCACCTGTTGCATCGTCATTAAACTTCACCCATCATGACGTATTTTTCTTTATGCAATACTGTTTATTTACAATAAATGGTGTGTTTTTATTATTCAATAAAGTGTAGAAGAAAACTATTCTTCTTTAATCAAAATTAATTTCCTACAAATAATTCAATAGATAAAACTCTTCCTTTGTGTACTTTTCATAATCATTGATGTATGCCGACCCAAGCGCACTTATTATGAATCGATAATTTTTGATTGTACACATCTAACCTGTGTCATAATACCAAGCCAATTCAAATATTATCACTAATTAATTTGACAGATTGTGAAATAAACATGTGAAATAGCCTAAGGTAAAAATGTCAAATTCAATGACCGGATGTTTCACCTGTGATCCGATTTTAATCCTAAGGTAATACACATGTTTTGACAGGTAAATTTGACTTAAAGGGATATTGTCTACCAGCTGCGTAATTTTTTCATACCCAAAATTATTGTCGATTTCCGTACTGACCTTCATAAAATGAAGATTAAACACCGAATTATTGACGAATACGCATCGAAACGTTGTTTTTTCGACTAATAAAGCTGACCATCGTTACCGGAAGCTAATTAATTATGCACTGACCTGGGCGAGGCCAACTCTATTTACTTATCTATTTTTATGCCAGTAGCCCGGATGCTGCAGCATGGATATTGAGGTAAGTTTCTATAAAAGTTGAGGAAAAAAGCTATTTGCGAACCGAATGTATCTAAAAGACGTAGAATAAATAATTTCTGTATCAGGAATAGATTTTCTTTGATGAAAACTACATGCCTTAACAGATTCAGTCGATATTTCCACGATAACCATTGAAAACATGCCAGGAGGCACCCCATGGGGACAAATTGTTTTATAGCAACTAAGTATTTTCGATCGGAAATTTTTGCGGACCTTAAAAATAACTAAATTAGTTTTTTTCCTCATATAAGTTATGAAGTTGTTCCCCGAGATTTTGATACACATGTTAAATCAATTTATTTTAGCCAGTTTTACCGACAATATGAAAACAGAGACATACATGTAGAACACAGTGAAATACATGTCTGATGAAAACGAATGACGTAGCCAGTGTTGTTTTATTTGTTAATTGACTGGAATGTTTCAGAGAAATTTGGGCTGGATTAGAAACAAAAGAGACATTACTTCTAGTTCCACAAGACAGTTGCTGCAAAATAATATGGGACTGACCATTTACCTTGAAGGGGGCTATGTCACGTTTCTTCGCCGTAGAATTTTTTTTTTCAGACGCCACAAAAATCATATTTTCTTATTTTCCGGCGAAGTGCCAATCTAATTAAAACAAGGTGAACTGTGAGCTAATTCTCACTTATGATACCCCTGCCACTTCCCATGATATGGGGTACCTATATGAAGCTTGTGACCAAACACCAGATTTCTGCCATCAATAGTTGTTGAGAAAAATGTGCATACACATGTATATGTTCAATGTGTATAAAAACTAACTAAGTCGGCAAACAGGAAGTAGGAATCAGACAGGTCCAAAGACGCTTCCCACGATATGGGGTACCTATATGAAACTTGTGACCAAATATCAGATTTCTGCTATCAAGTTGCTGAGAAAAATATCTTGGAAGGACGAACGGACAGACAGACAGAGGTAAAACAGTATACCCCCCTTCGGGGAGCGGGGGTATAATTAGATCTACACACTTGCTCCCTATTTTCTATCTTTTTTTTGGGTCGCTCGTGTAGAAAATAGGGAGCAAGTGCGTAGATCTAATTTTAATTAGATTGGCGAAGTGCTGGAATAATTTTTTTTCTTCAAAATTTTGTGAAAATGTCAAGTCGGAATATTTTTTTTTCTCTCCTGTCCAGCCACATTTTTTTCTTCAAGATTCAGAATCAAAAATTTTTTTTCAGGAAAAAAACCATATAAAATTAAAATTGAATAGCTTGAGGGGTAAATTGATAAAAAAAAAAATTTGCAAGACCAAAATGGTTCTCCCATAAACCAACAAAAAAAAAAGGAAATAAAACTGTGGTCATAAGAAAGTCCCACGAGAAAATCTTTCCTTCCAAAATAAGACTTTTTTTTATTTCTCTAAACTGAATTTGTGCAAACTATTTCACTTATAATGAATATATTATTTTTAAATAGAGCTCATTTTTCTAGATGAATGTATAACCATCTGTCTTTACTCTGTTTTTATTAAATCTCTTGTCTTTATTACAGGACTTTGATGGATTGTCCTTGATGAGGCATTGTTGGGAGTTGCTATAATGTTTCGAGAGGAACTTGTAGTAATGCCCCATGACGAGGATTACAACAGATCCAATAGGTTTGCAGCCTACCGCCAGTATACCATTTGGGCACATGGCCGACTTGGAGCTGGGGTCAGACGTGTGATCCCAAGCTGTTGTACTTGGAAAATTAGGGACACGTATCCTGATCCATATGGACTATACAAGGGTTTCATTCCTAGACGATTTAATTAAAACTTGTTCATGAAATATTTGTATTTTATCCCATATACCCTAATGATAAAGTTTACCAGTTTCTTCCCTATGGTCGGTGGTTGTCCGGGTACTCTGGCTTCCTCCACAACTAAAACTGGTCGCCATGATATAGCTGAAATATTGCTGAAACACCAAAAATAAAAAATAAATCAACCTTAATGAGTTGTTAATTTCACAAGTTGGTCAGTTGGAATTGTAAATTTAATTTGAAAGTTTTGCCATCTTATTATTATTTTTAGTTCTATCAGCACTGACAACTTCTTCTAAAATGGACTGACAGTCTTTTATATAATTCAAAAACAAACTTGGCAGAGATGTTTTCTATGAGGTCCTACACAAGAGTTGTTACTTTTGTGCAGATTTGTCAAAAAACATGGCCACCATGTGACTTTGAAAATTCTGATTGGTCGATTTTCAAGAAACTTCTTCTCAGGAACCGCTGAAGGGATTGAATTGAAATCTGGTGTATATGTTCCTATGAATGTCTTTAACATGTGTTGTTACTGTTTGCGCCATTTGAAAATTCAAAATGGCCACCAGCAGAGGTCAAAGTTTGCACTGAAACCCTATGGGAAACAACATTTTCATCTTCTTCTTGAGAACAGCCGAACAGAATTTAACCAAACTTGGCAGAGATGTTTCTTGTGAGTTCTTAAAAAGTTGTCCTGGTTTGTACTAACTAGACCAACACACTATCATTATTGTGCATTGGACAATTTGCAATGCCCATTATCCTGACTTAGGTACTTTTCCACTCTAAATGTGCAGAACTTCTGTTAGACCAGTAAAAACAAAGAGTGACAATCTAAATTTATTTTATGCGACAATATAGTCAATTGTTTTGTCTTGGTCTTCAAATATGGATTTCTGAGATGCTACAATATTATCCTGAGTTGGAGGTTGTGGAATTGGTACAAGATGGACCGAAAATCTTCTGGGATCATCTACTTCCATCTGCACACGTTGATTCATTCCTTCATTATCTTGCAGTCTCATACAAATGATGACCATTAATAGTCTTGGAACATAGGAATATGACTTGTCAGCTTTAACAGGCTGCACAGACCATCTAGCTGTCTTTTTGTTGTAACTTCTCTGCCATCTGAAGTAGAAAAATACATACAATGTAATTCACAAGAATAAAACAATAGAATTGAGATTATGACTTTCAATTCAAGATGAATATCTCGAATGTATAGTGAATGAGCAACTAAACATATCATTACAAGTCCACTTTATGAAGGATTTGAGTGATTTGTAGACAGCTTTTAGGTTGTGGTCATCCCTCATGAAGTTCTACGGCAGGCATCACGAGCTGGTCAACGATTACAGGGTGTCTGTTACCAAAATCAGAACTGATCTTCATTTGTTGTTGATGTCTTTCCCTGCATCGGATGTGACTTCTACCGGACTTGACCATGGACAACGCAGTGGGTTTGCGACTTTTGATTGACCCTTCTGAAGCCTATGACCAAATATCAGATTGCTGCCACAAATAATTACTGAGAAAAATGTTATGAACATCTTGGGACGAACGGACGGACAGAGGTAAAACAGTATACCCCCTTCCCGTGGAGCGGGGGTATAATAAAGCTCATATGACATATGATCATGCATGGTTCTGTTATAAGGACAAAATTTCAAGTATGTAAGTTACAACTGAAACATATGAAATTAACATGACAAACCTTAGAGTGAAGTTGAGGCTAGGTTCAAAATCTTCATCGTCAGAATCATCCCCAACATCAAAATAATTGTTTATTACAGTGTATGTGTATAATATCGAAACAAATTTTGTTATATTGTTCAGATGTGCAGCTGTATAACGAAAAAGCTTTCCAAAATAATATTAAATCTATAATCTAAATACATGTATCCAGCACACATCTACACAACCCAATATAAGGAGACAAAATTACATCAAAGTTCCAGGCAAAAATTTGGTGTGCCAGACGTGCGTCAATTCTGTCCAAGTTTGGTTTCATTCCCATAAGTAGCTAAGGAGGACTGGCCATTTCAGCTTGTGGATGGATGAAAATGTAACGATGACGCAGAAGCCAACATGATCCCTATATAATATAGCTACTAGTAGTATCACTATGCAAGCCACAATAATTAATAGGAAACTGTTATACAAGTGATTGTGTTGAACAATATTGATAATATTACTTATAAACATAATGTAGAATATGTCTAATCTTTAACAAAATGAACATCTCAAATGGGTTCACAAATGAACTCAATTTCTCCAGTTTCATCCATTTCGTTGAAATGTGATGGCTGCTCATTTCTTCTACTCCAGAAATACCTTGGTCAGAATATCTAAATCAAAAGTACAAATATCAATCACTACAAAATCACATTTGTCTGAAATTACCAGTTTTTGAAGTAATTTGCCTAAAAAAATAAGATAATTTTACAAAAACCTGCATGATTTTAACACAGACATGGGCCATCGGTCTACTGTTAAATTCACACACTGTGAAACATGCAAATTGCTATGGATCTTCACATTATTTCTTATCATGCTTTCAAGATCCAAACTAAACAAGGGCAAAGCGTGGCATATCCCCTCGCCTAAATATTTGACCTGGTGACCTTGACCTTTGACTTTGAAAATCCATAGAGTTCCAGATTCTCTTAAGGACTAAGAATGTACCAAGTTTGGTCAAAATCCATTGAAGGATGTTGATTCTAGAGTGTTCACAAGATGGGACGGACGGACGGTAGCATTACTATATCCCTTCACAACTTCGTTGGCGAGGGGATGAAAAGCAGTTCAAATGACATTTCTTTTAATAGAAAGCCTTTATATGCAAAATACATATTGATTTCCCTCTATCATGTCTATGTTGATAATTTAAGATAGTAAGTATAATTTTGGCTCCCTGAACTAAAAATTATGTCCAAAATTGTTGAAATGTAGTAAAAAACTAATTAATGTAATGTTTTTAGAATAGTCAAGAAATAAACTTGGTTTGCATAAAGAAATTGAAAATGATTTTCATTTAGCCATAGTCTAAAATATGCAGTTCAGGACATTTCAGTAAAATTTTATAGTCACATATAGAAAAGTTTCTGAAACTTGCAAATTTCTATGGATCTTCATATTACTTTTTAAAAACCTTGTGTATGTATCATACTTACAGGATCCAAACTAAAAATGCTACTGAAATGACACTTATTTAAATGGAAAGCTTTTTATATAAAAGATACATACTGATTTTTCACTATGGTGATAATTCAGACACGAAGATATAATTTTGGCTCCCATAACAAAGTTTTATGTTCAAACTTGTTGAATAGTACTTAAAACCTTATTTATGTAATGTACTTCCAGTACCCAAGATATAAACTTGTTTGCATAAAGGAATTGAACATGATTTTCATTTAGCCATGGTCTAAAATATGCCTTTTAGGACATTCAGTAAAATTTTGTAGTCATATATAAAAAAAGTTCTGAAACTTGAAAATTTCAATGGATATTCATATCATTTCTTCAAAACCTTGTTTATATATTATACTCACAGGATCCAAACTAAAAGTGCAATTGAAATGAAGCTTCTTTAAATAGAAAGCTTTTATTTGAAAAATACATGCATGTACCGATTTTCCATTATAGTGATAATTCGCAGAAAGTAAGGTATATACTTTTGATTCCCAAAACTAAGTTGTATGTCCAAGTTGTTGAAATTTGATAAAATTAAAGTCTAATTATATGTAATATATTTAGAATATCAAAGAAATAAATTTGCTTGAATAATAAGAACTTTATAGGGTTTTCATATAAGCCATGTACAGTTTTAATTCTTGCATTAAAAATGAATTGATTCGATATTTTTATTTAAATTGATAATAATAATAATAATCAAAAATCGGCTCATTTCAATATTTGCTGGTCGAAAAAATAATAAACTGTATTGATATCATTTTTGCACTCCCATTTCCCCTTTGCTGGCCTCTTAAAATTTGTGTTTGTTTACCTCGCAAATACGGCCGTTTTATGCTACTCATTGACAATAATTTGCTGTTGCCAGGTGCAAAATTACATATATTGAATAATATCTACCGAAAATGATCATAGGCATCATCATAAATTCATAAAATATGAAAAACGATTGAGAAAAGAAGGCAACATGGTCGGCTTACCTATCAACAATAATCAAGCAAAATCTTTGCCACTTCAGCGTGAGATTTGACGCGTAGCACTTCCTTGAGTTCGCTCCATCCAACGGCAACGGTCCAACTGATCCCCTACATATATCCTGCATTTGTTCCATTTGGAAGATACTTCACTTCTATTCCTCTTTATCTCTGAATCCGTCAAAGTACGCTTTCTTCCACGTGTTGACCTTTCTCTTCCGACATGTTGTTTATTGTTTATAAACAGTGCGCACACTCAAGACGTGTTCACATAGAAGATCATATGAATAGATTTGAATATTGTCATCCGGACAATAATTACAATAACGATAGTTTTGGGTCTTTTTTGTAAAAAAATCGTATCTTTTGCAGCATAACTCGGTGTTAATCTTCATTTTATGAAGGTCAGTACGGAAATCGACAATAATTTTGGGTATGAAAAAATTACGCAGCTGGTAGACAATATCCCTTTAACGAATGTAAATAATATGGCTTTTTACATCTCGGGACCAAAACTTTTATTCGAGACAACCGAAATTTCGACTCATCCGAATTCGACTCAACAGGAGTCAAATTATATATATTTATACACAACGAAGTTCGGGACTTCGATAAAAATTCGACTCAACCGGAAATTCGAGTCAACCGAATTCGAGACAATGAGAGTCAACTGTATAAACAAACGATAAAAAAAACCTGAACATATTCGCTCGCATTAGTCATGAATATCTAAAGAAATTAATGGGAGACCACAATCAACACGTCATCAAATTGTTGAAATCAAATATTGAATATGAAATAGTAACATAATAAGTATAATGTATACCACGGGAATTAACTTATTTAAACAAACGAATCCGAAGGATGGATTTGATAAAATAGGGGTTAGGGTTATGGTGTTTAACGCCACTTTCAACAATATTTCAGCTATATCGTGGTGGACAGTTGTAGTAGTGGAGGAAACTGAGTACCAGGAGAAAACCACGGCCCTGCCGCAAGTCACCGACTAACTTGATCACATACGTTTAAATAAGTTCACGAGTAAGATCCGTAGTATATATATATATTGTAACAGAAATAAAATGATTGGCCACAGCTTAAGATATGGTACAACATTCAGGCCTTCATGATGTACCATGGTATAAGATCCGGTCATTTGCATGTGGATTGAACAAACTCTCGTTAATTGAGTATGATTTTCCACAAACACAATTTTTAAGCTGAATAATTCATAAAACCAACAAAGAACAAACAAATGCAATTTATGTTACAATAATGAAATATAAATGTAAAGTTAATTGATAGTTGAACCTAACAGTTGTACCAGCAGATTGTCTAAATTTCTAGCCAAGTAACTACGTAAAGGTTGTCCTGTCCTTGTTTGTTTAATTTGAGCGGATAGTTGTTGTTAAGCTATATCATGGCGAGAACGAGGTATATTAGATGATATGATGATGATATCCGTCCTACACTAGAACGACATGCTTAGTTGAAATTTTATAGTGCTAGCTCACTGACTAAACAACAGTGAGCGGGGTGAAATGCCGCTTCAATCGGACACATTATCCTGATTCTGAGTCAACCAGTATTTGCTTTTATTCTTTAATGATGCGTGCTTAACGGAGAAGCAACAAATATCAATTGTATAGTCTTTGGTTTGAACCCGATCTGGTTCCGAACACACGATCTACAGCACTCGAGGCTAGCATGCTAAACATTACATCACACATGTGGTTTTTACTTATTTGATATCAAATATGTACTGTTGTGTCTATTTCTTGTACTTTGCGATGGATTTTAATTTAACATCACACGATTGAACATAAAACTGTTGTCATTCCGGTGAAACAAACTAATTAATGTAATAAATGCGACATCAAATTCTATA
This sequence comes from Bathymodiolus brooksi, assembly GCA_963680875.1. NCBI lineage: Eukaryota > Metazoa > Mollusca > Bivalvia > Mytilida > Modiolidae > Bathymodiolus > Bathymodiolus brooksi. Next base: position 66,904,904 of record OY804575.1, read on the forward strand.
TAAAATGTATATTACGTCACATCAAGGAAAACAGTTATGAAATATAATAGCCATGATTTGTTGATATTTTGCCACGGTCATATATTGTATTAGATAACTTTACCCCTTGTTTTTGCTTGAGGATACAATGGCGAGATGTACGAAGGGAAAATTATATCAGTTTCACTTCAACACAGAAAAGAAACAAAAGAAGCATAAGAAGACAGTTCAGTAATGTTTCGTCCTCATCTTAACTATCCGTTAACATTATGAAAACTTCAGACGACATCCACCTGAATTCTCACAGGTTTGAACTTCCGGTACAAACAATGACAGACAAGTCCATGTCAAATCTTCTATGTACGCGAATAAAATACGTGCTTTCAAAACGATTCAAATGAAGACTATGTCATTGTTGAAATAAAAGTTGCCCTATATCGCATCTTTCACGCGGTAAATCGTTTTCATTTCCAACTGATTTGGAATTGGGTGACAAAATGATGACTAGACAAGATAGCACTATGCCAGTAGTATCAATGGAGGTAATAAGTATTTATTGTGGAAACGTTTGATGTTGCCAATCTCATGTTTAAAGATCATTTGTATTTGTCAACTAAAGAAATGGATAGATCCTACCAATTATAATAGTACGTACATAGACGAAACATTTGAAATCGATTCGTCCTTGATTTTCTATCGAGTCACGTTATTCTTGTAAATATTAGACAATCTACTGTTATATGTAGATCCTACTTGAGACATTGAAAAAAAATCTATTTTGAATTTAATAATTTCAATTTGTTTATCGAATGGAATTGATAAATCTGATTAAACATTTTTTTTTGTCAAACGTATTTTTTTCTGCATTTCCATTTATGTCCGGTAAAAGTCTTAGTGATAGAGAAAAGAAAACATCTACGCAAAAAGTAAAATATCCATCGTCTTTTGAGATATGGATATTTCGTAACGGTCAACCAGATTGTGATGACGACCGTAGAATTTTTGTAGCGATGACTTCAACCTGGGAGCAAGGTAACCTTGCTGGCGTAGCTTTTGCGTCAGGTGCTGAGCTCTGTCCAGTAAGTCATTGTACTGGGCACAAGCTATAGAATAACATGAGTTGTAAAATGTAAAATGAAAGCATTTTTGGACCCATCAGATTCCTACTTCCTGTTTGCCGACTTTGTTGATTTTTATACACATTGAACATACATTTTGTATATGCCCAATTTTTAGTCGCATTTTTCTCAGCAACTATTGATGGCAGAAATCTGATATTTGGTCACAAGCTTTATATAGGTACCCCATGTCATGGGAAGCGTTTTTGACCCGTCAGATTTCTACTTCCTGTTTACCGATTTTGTTGATTTTTATACACATTTAACATACATTTGTATATGCACATTTTTCGTCGCATTTTTCTAAGCAACTATTGATGACAGGAATCTGATATTTGGTCACAAGCTTCATATAGGTATGTCATATTGTGGGAAGCGTTTTTGACCCGTCAGATTCATACTTCCTGTTTGCCGACTTTGTTGATTTTTATACACATTGAACATACATTTTGTATATGCCCATTTTTAGTCGCATTTTTCTCAGCAACTATTGATGACAGAAATCTGATATTTGGTCACAAGCTTTATATAGGTATGCCATATTTTGGGAATCGTTTTTGGACCCGTCAGATTCCTACTTCCTGTTGGCCGACTTAGTTGGTTTTTATACACATTGAACATACATGCACATTTTTAGTCACGTTTTTCTCAGCAACTATTGATGGCAGAGATCTGATATTTGGTCACAAGCTTCATATAGGTACCCCATATCGTGGGAAGCGTTTTTGACCCGTCAGATTCATACTTCCTGTTTGCTGAAGAGCGGGGGTATCATAAGTGAGCATTAGCTCACAGTTCATCTTGTTCTATCTTTATTCTTGAGAAGCCATTGAAGGAAGCCTGCCTCATAAGCACACAGAAGCAAATTGGCGAATAGCGGAGCACAATTCGTACCCGTTGGAATACCAATCGCTTCTTGTAACACCCATCCACCAAGCAGGACAAATATGTTGTCGATTAAAGGTAAGTCAATATATTAATTGGAATGTATTTTCGAATACCTTTACACGTGTATTATACTTTATGTTTACAGATGCAATCCGAACACAGACTCGCCCTAACCAAAAATTACGTGTTGTTGGTGAACGAAACTCCGGTAGACGACATATTGGACAAACTCCGTCAACAACAGATAGTAAACGAGGAGCAGCGAGAATTTATTGCTCGACAATCTATCCATAAAGGAAGGACTAGGGCTCTCTTTACCCAGAAGGGAACCGAAGGTGTTTCACGCTTTCTGCTATGCGCTGTTGGCCCGTAACAAGAACGAGTTGGTATCGGTGCTAACCGACCCAGAAAAAGAAGACATGGCAGTGTGCTTCACGGATTATTCCAGTTTTCATCTGGATGGAGAAGTGTATCTGAGGGAAAAAAGAGAAGAAATCACTCTTAAACAAGGAGCAATAGAAATGTGTTTCCCCTTGATTCGTTGGACGCAACTGAAATATGTATTGGACAATATTGACGAGGCAGCTCATTGCCTGTCACACAATAGGTATGCCTCATTAAAGAGACACATAGGCGGAAATGTTTACGTTAGTGCCGAGAGTCCGGCATTAACCATAGACATACGTCACCACTGGCTATCCCCCGTATATCTGTGTATGCATCCCACACCTCAAGGAGTGACCCTGGACTTTGAACAATACTACAAATTAAAGGATGTGGATAAAGTGTTGCCTACCTTTTGCCGGAACTAAAAAACATGTTACCCTTTTAGTTTACATATCAAAACGTAGAGGGAGCTATATATTGTAGTGAATGTCAGCCCAATGGACCCGATTAAGACTAGGCGGATCTCCGGCACATTCCAACAAAAAGTGACATTAGTTTTTTTTTGGAGAATATATCTTAAAGGACAAAACGCAATATAATGGAAAGGACGCTAGAAATGTCACAGATTGTATTAGATTAACTGTACAAACAAAGGATTGGTAGTTCAATACTACTTTGTTTAGAGTGTCTATAGCCCCGCCGCATTAGATATTTAAATCTGTGAACTATGATATAGACTCTAAATTGTGTAAAAAAAAATTCATTTGTCATTTTTTACCGTGAAGTGTAAAAGTTTGTGAAATATTTTTTACCTGTAAAGTTCTAGTTGAATATAAAGGAATAGTTAAATTGATTTTCTTTAAAAACAATTTCATTAACTGTAGTATATGATTATTTTTTTGTATCTATAAAATAATTGAAATTGTATAACCGAGTCTTTCATATCGTGACAATGGGTGTTAGATGAAATGAACTGATCAAAGATTTAAAGAAACATGTTGGTGTTTAACGCCACTTTCAGTTATATCGTGGTGCAGGAAACCACCGACCTAACGCAAAGTCACTCACCAACATGCGTATGTCTATTTCAAAGATTAGGTAGCATTATTATAATTAGGTGCTTGCAAAGGTCTAGACGGACTAGAGGAATTTTTGATCTTATACATATCTTATTTTGAAAACTGATCTCACAGAAGAAGAGTTTGAAGATACCAATCATAATATATCGAAGAAGAACAGACAACACAATGACCTACAGAAAAAAGGACAAATGGACAAAACATACATATAAAAACAAGATGACTTTACATAAAACAAAGGAAAAAATGACTTCACATTACAAGAAGTATGCAAAGCCGTATATGAGCCCCACAGGGACAAACAGAACAAACAAAGGACTTCATATTAAAGTACAAAAGGTATGCAAAGCCGTATATGAGCCCCACATGGACAAACAGAACAAACAAAGGACTTCACATTAAAGTACAAAAGGTATGCAAAGCCGTATATGAGCCCCACATGGACAAACAGAACAAACAAAGGACTTCACATTAAAGTACAAAAGGTATGCAAAGCCGTATATGAGCCCCACAGGGACAAGCAGAACAAAGAAACGAAGAAACGAAAGGGTTAACACAAAGTACATGTAAAGTTTAAAACAATGGGTTATAGTTAGAGGGGGCGTGGTCAAAAACCTATGAAAACAGAGAAAAAAAAAGCAAACAGATATCATTCAGACATGGAAAACGCCTTTCCACATAAACATATTTAGAACTATTTTGAATCACTTTTTCACCCTTTCTCTTACATGCATAATCTTGTTTGTTCCTGAAATTTTCCTTTTGAATAAAATGTATATGTTATCTGGATGTGAATTGATTGATACCGAAAATATCAGCCTGCCGAGCCAGAATATGAAATTTGGTGGCGAGTGAGCGAAGCGAACGAGTCACAAACTTCATATTCTGTCGAGGAGGCTGATATTTTTCAGTATCAATCGTATTCACATTCAGATGACATGTTTATCATCCTTAAATCAAACATAAACACGGATACATCTATGTTTGCATTTTCGCGGGAAAAATCACACGATTCAAAATATTTAAAATACGCTTCCCCAAAACATAGTTCATAAGTAGTTTGCAAATCTACCATTTATTTTCACAGGTTTATATAAATGTTAAGATTGTTGAATTTTTCCTTTAATGGTGATATTCATTGGGTTTTTTTTATTACAAACATCAAAGTCGGCAATTCACGTGTTTTTTTTACCAATGCCGTTTTAGAAAACATAAAGGTCACGACCTCGCTTATGACGTAAAAATTATGACTTCTCAGCAGAGGTTTTCAAGAATTGTGATACGTACATTTTTGTAGGACGATGTTTGTTGATATTGCTGACACGACAGTTCCTAATTTGATATATGTTTAAAAAATAAAATGTTAACTAGCTAATGGTGTTGCTGAATTTTATTTACTTTTTGTCATCTTCACAGGAATTATCGTTTAAATGTTGGGATAATTTGGTGATAACTCCTGCTCACTGTTGATAAGTCCAGCTCAGCTCACGCGAACTTTGATACGAGTTTTGCTTATGGAGTCAGCAGGTAGATATAGCGGGAGGGAAGGACGATAAGCAATATTACTGGATGTTACAACAATGCAGACAAATCATTCATCACTGTATTGTACTTTTACCTTTTTATTTATGAAAATGGCAGTCAAGATCAAAGCAATCAACCAAGTTAAAGTAATTAATCAATAAAATTATAAAGTTAAAACACAATTTTTTTAATTTCTGTTGTTGAAAAATTGTCCAACCATTTCTAATAACATAACATTAATTACAAGTTTCTTTAGAAATGCCTGTACCAAGTCAGGGCCATTGCGGTTTTCCCAGTTGTTGACTGATTTTTTCTTTTGTTGATTTATGAGTTTGACTTTCGCTTTGGAAGATTGCTCGGTGTTCGGTAATTTTGTTATTACCCTTATTTACAGACCTAAACAAATAAATTAACAAATCTATATTCCACATGTTTTATTTGGTCTAGAATATTATATATAATTGAAATGTTCTTTTTTATTCTGTGAAATATTACAAAAAAGCCAATAACACTGAAGTATTAAGCAAATTCTTTGTCTTTTGATTTTGTTGTTGCTGTTAATTCTTTTCATCAAAATCTCTAAATAAAAATTAAGCAAAATTCAAATAATAAATTTCCTACTTCCAATTGATCGTGGACAAATCAGGGTGTGATACTAGAACCTGCAATTTTAATTTAGGGTGGACAGGTAAAATAGTTTACATCTGAATTCACTGATCCATTTAATTGGAGTCAATTGACAATTATTATACCTTTTATATTCTAAACTAACTATGGTAGTTATTGATCACAAGTACTTGTTTCATTCAAAAATATATGCCCCCTCCTCTTCTTTACTTTAAGGTAAACATCTGCCCTTTTCTCCTTCCCCACTTCGCCTCAATATTTTTTCGCTTATTTATGATCCTTTCGCTGACCCAATTATATCGTTACACTCCCGAGATATTTCTCTTTTCGACTGCCACATTTAAATATATCTACCGGACCCCCCTCAGACAAATTGGACAAGAATATTCAGCGAACGTCGCATTTTCTACTTTTAAGTCATTGAAACGGATACAGCCACTTCCGGTTTGCGCTGGGTTTTTCATATGCATTCGGAATTCTCTAGACCGGCCATGTGTAACAATGCCTTCATGATCATCTCCTCTGAAATATAAAGTAAGCCCTTTAAATACAGATAATTGTTCCCATGCAGATTATAAAAATATGTTCAACTCCAAATTACTGAAATTTGATTTTTAAAGCACCTTTTTTATTATTTTCTAAATCAATTTAGACCGGACCGGAAGTGGCTGTATCCGTTTCAATGACTTCTTCTTCTTCTTCTTTCAATTTCCGCACACCGTCATCTTATTGACGATTATGTGCCGTGCATGCGTGGGGTAAAAAATAATTTTTGATAACGTTTAAATAAATGTGATAAATATATACAGTTTTGTATCAACAATTCACTTCCTTTTTGATAACGTTGATATTTAAATATCGGTGGCTATATGTTATACTTAAAAGTAGAAAATGCGACGTTCGCTGAATATTCTTGTCCAATTCGTCTGAGGGGGGCCCAGTAGTTATATTTAAATGTGGCAGTCGAAAAGAGAAATATCTCGGGAGTGTAACGATATAATAGGGTCAGCGAAAGGATCACAAATAAGCGAAAAATATTGAGGCGAAGTGGGGAAGGGGAAAAGGGCAGATGTTTACTTTGAAGTAAGGAAGAGGAGGGGCATATGATTTTTGAATGAAACAAGTGCCTGTGTTATTGATTGATTCATTCACAAAAATATAGTACAATCATTAACAAATTCACCGACATTTTCCATTATATGATAAATTGATAATTTATTTATATTTATTGATCCTCATGAAAATTGCATAAGTACAGAGAAAATATAACTATATGTTTTAACCCATCATAAGGAGAACGGAAAAGTTTAATGTTTTTAGAGTAAATAAGATATTCTTATGATTACATGTTTTTTTGTTTTCTCTAATTGGATAAATAAACTGGAATTCACGCTTTAATGTCTATATATATCTATCAACAACAGAAGAATGAAAAACAAATTGGTCAAATACAACATCCATTAATGAAAAAACAAAGACATGATTGTAACTCTGAATCCATTTTTATGGTTTGACTGGTTGACAAAACATATTGACATTTTTAGGGAGTGAATTGTTGATACAATGTAATCCCACTACTTCATGGATAGTTTTCATAGCAATAGTGATTGGGTGGGGTGGGGGACTTTACTACTGTTTTTTATTTTTTGGGGAGCTTATTAATATTTCAACTTTCCTGACCATGTGGCAACATGACAGTCTGTATTTAGATATCGGTGGCTATATGTTATATTTGTATCAGATTGGTTTGTCCCGTCTTCTAAGCAAAATGGTATGATTCGGTCTACTAAAGAAGAATAAACGGCATACAAAAATGGACAATCATACTCTAAGGTGAAACTTACAAAATCATCCATTAATTGCGGAGTAAGACTCGATTAGTTTTGAGAATGACATTTCACTACCTACATGTACATATCTAAAAGTGTTGCGTGTCGACATTTATGAACATATGTCAATATTTTATCAATTTTAAGCGTGACGGAAAAAAAAAAATCGCATTAATTTCATGAATGAGAAATCTAACGTCCTGTTTATCACATTGGACCATAAAGTCGAAACGTCCAAATATTGTGAAAAATATATTTTAAACATGCTTATCAATTACTGCTTTATGAAAAGAAATGTTATTTCGTTTTTATCATGGAATGACGAAAACAATCTAAGCTCATTCGTGATTCTTGAGATATTGTTCAAATCGAATAAATTATGGTTATTGTCTTCGTTCTTTTATTCAGAAATTAAGAGTAGGAGACCGAACAAAAGAATAAGAATAAGACGGACAAATTTCATATTATATATATGTCGTGGGTCTTATGATATTAGATGAAGAACACTCAATATAGAATAGTCTTCAATATGATAAATTATTCCGAATTGGAAAATTGATTTAACAATAACAATGTCACTACAGATAGATTTGAGGAGCAGCTTCAAACCATAATTAAGCAGTATGAGTGAACAATGGTACTATAAGTAACTTCGGAATTGTCTGTAAATAAGGGTAATAACAAAATGACCGAACACCGAGCAATCTTCCAAAGGGAAAGTCAAAACTCATAAATCAACAAACAGACAAAATCAGTCAACAGAAAAACTGGAAAAACCGCAATGGCCCTGACTTGGTACAGGCATTTCTAAAGAAACTTGTAATTAATGTTATGTTATTAAAAATGGTTGGACAATTTTTCAACAACAGAAATTAAAAAAATTGTGTTTTAATTTTATAATTTTATTGATTAATTACTTTAACTTGGTTGATTGCTTTGATTTTGACTGCCATTTGCATCAATAAAAAGATAAAAGTACAATACAGTGATGAATGATTTGTGTGCATTGGTGTAATATCTGGTAATATTCCATTTTATTCAAAAGGAAAATTTCAGGAACAAACAAGATCATGCATGTAAAAGAAAGGGTGAAAAAGTGATTAAAAATAGTTCAAAATATGTTTATGTGGAAATGCGTTTTCTATGTCTGAATGATATCTGTTTGCTTTTTTTTCTCTGTTTTCATAGGTTTTTGACCACGCCCCCTCTAACTATAACCCATTGTTTTAAACTTTACATGTATTTATTTTCGTACGGTTTACACGTGGTATTGTACATGCGGTAATGTTTACTATTGATTACTGTCACGTGTTTGTATTTATTACAAATACGCTTTTCATTGGTGAATGATATTTTTATACCTGTATATAGGTATGACTACATGCATTGCATGATTATTCCGTTTAAGGTGGAAATTTGTTTTCATTATACATCAAACTTAGTTTTAAGTCATTCGACGCTCAGCCTTTTATAAATACAAAAAAATAATCATATACATATGAATTCGACTACCACACATAATGCGGGGAACTCGATAAACCTTATAGGACAACGTTTATCTGTTATTTCCAGTAAGGTCGCCGGTTTTCTGCACATACTCCTATTCCTCCGGAAATAACTGACCACAATGATATAGCTGAAATATTATTGACAGTGAAATGATTCAGTCGTTTTTCTAATGTTGAACAGATAAACAACTTCGTTCAACGTCATCCACAGAGAAAATAGAAATAGTAATCGGAACTCTTATAGTTATAATTCCGGTAATGACTACAAGATGAAAGCTCTACATTGACAAATAATTTGCACGCACGACATGAAGATGAATAGAATTAACTTGCCTGTATATCATCTTATATATTTCATATATAAATGTAAAGAGTTTAATATGTTGTAGTACCCAGTCAACACACGTCTATGTTAAGTCATTTTTCAGGGCTTTGTGTTCTGCATTGTTTATCATGGCAATAAAAGTGCAAGTAATTTCGTATTTCATTAAACTTCTATTTTTACTGCCTAATCAAATCATCACATTGTTTACTGAATTGCAATGTAAAGAAATGGTCAATGAGAGAATTACTATGGCTTTAGTTTATACATATATATATATATATATATATACGTCTGAAAATTAAACCAAACAGTGTTAGAATTAGATTTTAGAGCTGTCCAATTTTTGTTCTTCCCTCGACGGGATTTGAACCCACACCATTGTTACACTGCAGCACCATTCGCTTAGCCTTACGTCCAGCGCCCTAGACCACTCGACTACATCACTTTTATATATATATATATTTTCAGACGTATATATATATATATATATATACGTCTGAAAATTAAACCAAACAGTGTTAGAATTAGATTTGAGAGCTGTCAAATTTTTGTTCTTCCCTCGACGGGATTTGAACTCGCACCATTGATACACTGCAGCACCATTCGCTTAGCCTTACGTCCAGTGCCTTAGACCACTCGACATCATATATATATATATGATAACAACCAATGACTGAATTCCAAAGGTAACAGCTGGACTGAAAATAATATTTCCGAATGAAACGGAAGATAAGTGGAGGGATAATGAATACTAACACCACTTTCATTTCACAGTCACAGTAGGGTCTTAATCAATGAGCATCATTAATATCCTTTAATGAGTTTAATACGGCCGTTGTCTGAAGTATAGCGGTTGTCCGCCGATAAACGATACATCTTTGTTATTAGGTGTATAAAATGTCATTTCCCAGATGCAATGTTATCAACAAGAATACAAAATACGGATGAAGTACCTTTACAAATACCGTTATCATTGTGCCAGACATTACTTTACGAGGTTATAAATACAGACAAAAACAATCAAAGAGCTCACATCAGGTAAATTGTAAGACAAATAGACAGTTTAATATAGTTCGAAATTGGATAACTAATTGGATGGACTATATGTTTTAAAACATAACAATTAAAGATTGAAAGTTTAAGGTGTGTTAAAAATTTAATATTATAATCAATCACAACACGTCCACAGCTATATAAATAAGGTTATGCTGCAATTAGTGGCTTCTGGTACCCACATGCAATGTAAATACTAGTCGAACACGGACCGCAGTGTAGACAGACAATCAGAAATTCAGCCAAAATCTCTCCAATATCTTCATCTTTTTGTGTGTAAATCTAACAATGTTTTGCATGCATGACATTGCAATATAAGCACAATATACGTGCATTGTCGAGAAATATGAAAATTCATTTGTACTCACATCGAAACAGTAAAGCAACACTCATAAGAGGCTCGCTTTTATGTCTGTTTCTGAGGCTGGAACAAATAAAATCTATATTTACTGGCATGTACCTATATATATACATGTACCTTACGCACGGGGAAATATTTGATCAATTCCACACTCAATGCACATCTCTTATTTAGTTTGAGTATTCTATAGTATGTTGTAACAATTGTTGTTGAAACAACAACTATTTATAGCTAGAGAAACACTAGTATGCATCTTATATTATGAAGGTGATTTACATTTAATATGTTCCTTTAATGCATATTTGTGGGGGAAAATAATAGTTTGAACAAAATCTAAAATAGCATATTACTAGGAGCAATGTTTCCATAAAACCTGAAAAAAAAGTTCATAGTAATTTTTGGGAATATGATACCTTAAATATGTCACTGCTGGACTAATTCCACACTTGTTTCTAGTGTAGATTTGTGACTTGTTATTTTTGTTTGTTCCTCTGACATCATCTTGTCCGAGCTGCTGGTGACTGTGTTATCTCTGTTAGTTTAGTAATTTTTTTGAATTGAAATGCAATAATTGGTTGATTAATACTAACTGCACAAAACAATAAGCATACCGGGATGTTGACCCTCATCTCCATTCGTTTGTTTGTTTGTGCTTAACGCCACTTTCAACAATATTTGAGTTTTATCCTGGTGGTCAGTTTAATTGGTAGAGGAAACCGGAGGACCCAGAGAAAAACCACCGACCTTTCGAAAGTCACTGACAAACTTTATGACATAATGTTGTACACCTCTCCCTGGTCGGAATTCCAACTCACAAAATCAGTGGTGATAGGTACTGATTGCATAGGTAGTTGTAAATCCAACTACCATACTATCACGGCGCCCCATCCCATCCCCCTAATCTGTAATTTATCAATCCTGGTGAGTGCATCTGTAATTTATCAACACTGATGCGCGCATCTGATACCATAACAATATATGATACCATTCACCACTACAGAGCTACAAACTACCAGCTTATATACTTAGATACCAAAAACAATTTAGAAATTACAATAGTACACACACGTAACCCATAAGACTAGTTTATCATACAAGGAATTTGTTTTAGAGAAAAGAAGCTTGAAATGTGAGAGAATATGACATGTTTGAGACTAGAAAATATCAAATGAGTCTTGTTTTCATGATTAGAAGAAATAATACTAGACTCTACTAAAAACGTCTGACAGGATCTTAATGATATTCTAAGCGTTGGTCAATAACATCAATGACGATGAAATGAACCTGTCAATCAACAAGTTACTAACCTTGAGACACTTAATGGCATATACTTATTTTGTTTGAATTGTTTTGACAGCGATCTACCCATCAAATTTTGCTTACTACATATTTATACCTAGAATGCTATTAAAAATACGCAAAATAAATACTCTGTATCAAGATAGATTTTCAAAATATTTTTTTTTTACAGAACAAGAAATAACACATGAAAGGATAATCGATATGTAATGTTTAATGATACGAAAAGGGGTAATTAGAAGCTGTATCCCGAAGAAGGGCAGATAACACAATGACCAAAAAGTAATTTTTTTTAAAGTGAAAAGACAAGCAACTGTCAACAAAAATACACTACATAGAAAACTAGAGATTGAGCGAAACGAACTCCATTGAAAACGGGTGTAAACTCATGTGCTCCGGAAAGGTGAGCAGTTACACCGTCACTAGTGAAACACACCGTGTTAATATTAAATGACACGAACATCATATGGTATGGAAATCGTAAAAAAATGCGAGTAAAGACATACCAAATATCTCTTTATACGGAAATCGTAGCGGATATTGTGATGGGGAACAAAAAACGTGAAGATATGTAATTTGACAAAGTGAACACAGAACTAAGTAAAATCCGAATGGGTGTTTCGGAAGGGTAAACAGTTGCTGCCCCACTAATGGCACCGATCTGGTTACTAATGCTAAACATTCGGTGATAAGCCATAAAGGTACGACATTTGACTACAACCAACGGAACATATATGTAGCCGTCAGTGATACAAATCTTGCGTAATGGTAAACCAAGCCATGATGGCGAACGTTAAGCTTCCTGGTTAGCAGCATTTCTCTATCAAGGAAATCACAGGAAACACAAACTCTGAAATAACGTTTCAACTTAGAGATATATCCTCCATACATAGTTGTTGCTTAAATATTGATACATACAAATGGAAATTTAATAATGAGAAAGTTGAAATAATTTTTCTTGTCATAATGTTTCGTTTTTACTGATTTGTCTGTTTATATACTTATGAGTTTTGACTTTCCCTTTGTAAGATTGTTCGGAGTTCGGTAATTTTGTTATTACCCTTATTTCAATGGGCTTTCACTGTCAATTTCTTGGAGTGGGTCAAGGTATGAAAGAGACCTACCAGTATATATATAATTTCAGGTTCAATGGAATAGATGAGATCAACAAAGTCACCAAACTTTGAATTAATCAGTGAAAGGACATCATCTATATAGTTGAACGTTATTTTCTTATGGTTTTTCTTGAAACGTTGTGCATAATCGGCCCCTTCAAGAGGGACAAGTCGGCGAGAAAAGTAGCACATTTGATACCCATAGGTAACGACTGTTTGTTACAAATTGAGATTGTCCCTTCCAAAACAAATTTTGTTTTCTATATTGAAGAATAACATAAAATTATGTAGATAATTTTAAAATGTTCAGATATCAGAACAATTATACTGTCATGCCTAGAGGAGACATCTCTGAATAATAGAAAAAAACACGAACGATTGTAGCAAGTCAAAAACCCTAAACGTAGATCCAATCGTGCTGAATGATTAAAGTGGGAAAAACTGCTCACCAGAGGGAAAAAATCTCAACCCCCTAAGAGCAGATAATGCAGAAGGAAATAATTGCAGTCTTATTCATAAATTAAATTCATTGAAATTATACATATTTATACTTACAATAGCTATTCTCTTTAAAAAAGAAAATAGAACTAATCTTTGAATCTGTCTTTTAGTGTAGAGGGAGGATTAGTTATGTAAATATAATAAGTAAAGCAGATATAAGAATAAAATACAACTTTTAATGTATTATGCAAAATGATATAACCTTATTCTCGTTTTCCTTTCCGTTCATTTCAAAACAAACCGAACAATTTAGAAATGAACCGGTATACTGTCGATGCGACCTCGATAGGAATCCTGTTGCCGGAAGTTATTTTCAATGATGTTCAACAATAACGCCGCGAAATCGATTGACATATTTGGAGTAAAATGTATGTCAATTGACTATTATTTTCTTTAGAAGACTATAGGCTAATTCTTAACGTAGCCAAACAATGATGAAGTCTCTTTATATTTTGCAAAGAAACCGGAAGTGACACTAGATACATAGGGTCATTTACACTAATTGTGATTGTTGATAATATAAGATTGAATACAATTTGAAGGATCTTATCGATGTAAAAAAAAATGAATGAAAGGCCGAGTTTAAAGATTGATGAACTCGTGCAAAATCATATTCACTTCTTAAAATTTGGTTGAAGAGTAACGTTTCCACCCTTTTAAAACTTCAATCGAACGATTATTCAAGTAATCCATTGTTATTCCAGCATGTTTTGTTTTACAAGCATTCGCATTGTCGTCAAAGAGCTCCGGTCGAAAATGTTCTGTCAGCTTCCGGTACAAGTCACTTAGGCATGATTGACATACAGGCGACGACAAAAAGTAAGTATTATGATCATATAGTATTATTATATCTTGAATCCAGAAGATGTCGTCATCTGTCGATTATTTTTGTTTGTTATTATCTATATGTTACTGTGGTTAACTTCATCGATTACTCAGATATGGATAAAATGATGTACATAAACAATGACAAATGCTAATAATGAGATTGAAATCATCAAATAAAGCTATATAAAGTAGTCTATATGTGTAATTAAAGTACACAAACCCTTTGTAATGCTTATATACATGATAGTTTGCACTGGCGTGCCACCATGAATAGTTTTAGACTTACTACAGTGAAAAACACAATGCTTATTTACGTACATTCGTTCCGGCTCTGTCAGCCACTACTTTCCGGTTGAGTCCCAACAATTGTGTTTCAGTAGAACCGGTTTAGTCTATATAAAAAATTGAAAGAATAGCGAAAACAGCTCAATATCACAATTATGTTTCCTTTTTGTAATTTATTAAAGGTTCATTATAACACTTGTCAAGGAAACAGGGGCTAGGTGCGTCCGAAATGTTTTTTTTAATATATAATACAACAAGGGGAAGAACTCATTTGCTTGCATTTTTTTTAAGTGGTCGTGTTAAATTGATCGTAACTTCGAAACGCCTTAGTATTTTCAGTTGGAAAGGAAAATTACTTGGCTTTCGACCGGTGGAAACATTTTTTGTAAATATTAAGGCGTTCCGAAATTACAATCAATTTACCACGACCACTTAAAAAAATGCAAGCAAGTGAGTTCTTCCCCTTGTTGTATTATATAGTAATGTTTTTTTCGGATGCACCTAGCCTCTGTGGTCAAGGGTATGTTCGACTTGCAAATTGATAAAAAGAAAGATTTTTTTTTGTCTTAAATGAATAAAAGTTGTGAAAAAAAACCAACAGCACATAGTCAAAATATTTTACATGTGGATGTTCTGTATAACATTAAAAGAAAGAAATACAAAACGGTTTGTACAGAATTGGCATTCGCCAAGTCACCTTCGACAGAATCGTCATGATTTTGTATAGAACTTGTAATTTTGTTTCTTTGATGTGGATTATTGCAATATTCAAAGAGTGTTTGATCAAAAGTAGGAACTCTCACTATTTATATAGATATCAAGTAATTCTTATTGTTTTGGATTAATTTTTGTTTTCAAATAATATATTGAAGGACAATAAAAAAATTGGATTAAAAAATTTAATAAAAATAAAATAAAAATAGGGAACCGCATCGGTAGCGTAATGGTTAGCGTGTTCGCCTCCAGTGCGATAGATTGTGGGTTCGAGCCCCGGTCGGGTCAAACAAAAGAATATAAAATTGGTATTTGTTGCTTCTCCGCTAAAAACGCATCATTAAAGAGAAAGAGCAAAGACTGGTTGGTTCGGAATCAGAATAATGTGTCCGAGTGGAGCGACATATCTACCCGCTGACTGTTGTTAGCTCACCTTGCTAAAGGCAATGTGAGCTTTTACCATCACTTGGCGCCCGTCGTCCGTCATCTGTTTACTTTTCACATTTTAATCGTCTCCTCTGAAATGCCTCAGCCAAGTGAAGTGAAACTTAGTAGGAAACTTCTATGGAAGGTCCTCTGTAACGATTACTCATTTCGTCCCGATCTGTTAACAAACATGGTCGCCACAGGCGATTCTTGTTTCTGATTGGCAGATTTTTTTAAAACCTTCTCCTCTAAATCTTCTTGGCCAAATGAACCGAAACTTGGTAGGAAGCAACTATGGAAGGTCTTCTATAGAGATTGCTCATTTCATCCCCATCCCACAAACTGAACACAAATATGACTTGTCCCGCATTTCATGAAACGACTCCTCAACGGCTGTTACACTGATAGGATTCTTCTGTAGAGTAAATTTAATATATAACAGATACTAGTAAGTGAATGTTGAATGTAAAGATACACAAACATCTGTATGGAGCTCACAATATAATATAAATGTAGCAATCAAATTGTCTGAAGCATATACAAATAAAATGAGGGTAATTGCAAGATCGAAACATAAGATGTTTTAATATTATAGTATTTCTTCGCTGCCCAGTTAATGTTTTTTTTATCCTGAACTTGTTCTGTTCGAGTAGTCACATAATACTGTATTGACCGGATATTTTTTGTTATGCATTTGTATTTGATTTCTGACCAAGATATCTTTTTCTGGTACCTGATTCATGTTGAGCGACGGTAAGAAACAGTAACAGCATTTATGCTTATAAGCTTATAATTTATAAGCGCGGACACAATCAAAATCGATTAGAACAACGTTCGTTTCTGCTCTTTTTAGACAATTTGACAGTTTCTTTGGGGCTTTTGATATAACATGATAGATACAATATACGTACATTGTCGGAAAATATATAAATCATTTCCACTCGCTTCGAAACAGGTAAGAAAAACTCGTCAAGAATCATATATATAAATTTTATATTTTCGACAATGTATATTGTCTATTTTTTTCTCTCCCTCGTTTCACTCCTCCGAAAATATTTTGTTATTAACTAAAATAACGTAATATAAATAAGACTCGACACAGTGTAGGGTTGTGCGTTCGTTACAAGATCGCATAGCATTATTATAAATATATATCAACATAACAAATTCATTCAGTCTGTCATTTCTACTCCCCCCAAAAAATGCAAAATATATACGAGTGATTGAAATTCTTTTGGCATTAACATTGGTGGATGGGTGGGGGACTATAACATCCAAAGCACGAACTTTTGTCGTATTACAACTTGTAACGAACGTTGCATTAATCTTTATATACAAACTGCCAAAATCGTCCGTGCGGAAAGGAATTCAATACTACAGCCTTTGTTAATTTGCTTATCTGTAATGTTAATTTAAACATTATACTGTGAAGAAATTTAAATATCGTATCCACGAAATTATTTCCACAGATATCAACGAGTATAAAATTAAAATATTGTGTTATAAAAAGAATCTCCCACTATTCAATTGATGCGCCTGGACAGCGACTTAAAGTGAGTGTAGCCTATTGAGTACCAACCGTGATGCCAGTGCCACAAAAAGCATAAAAAATCAAGTGTTTGCGACAGTAGCAATTTAACATAGAAATAACGATTTTTTATTGTACAAAGTAGCTGAAATTAGCAGCCATGGTGAATATTCATACTATGGATCAGTATTTATCGCTTTTGAGATATTTCCTAATCATAACTATTGTTAAATTGCAATATAATGATCAATAATAATACGATTAGTGGTATTTACATACTGACAAATCCGTTTCTTAATAAATGACACAACGGTTCGTATACATGTTTACATTTTGACCAAGCCGGATTTCAAAAACATCTGTTGACATAAAGTTTTAGGGTATAACTAGTTACTAATTGACATTTCCTCAACAAAATAATATTTCTAAATAAAATCAATCATTCATCAATACTTTTTTTCCTTTTTGGCACATTTAATTCATTCGTAAATGCAAGATATAGCGATATTTAAGTTGATTGTAATGATTTTGATGCCGGATTCCTTATAACTTATAGAAAAATCTAATTTTACACTGCAAAAATAAATGATATTTGGACAAAAAATTAAATTAATAATTATAACAATCATAAAGCATCATAATTCAAAATATTATATACACAGTACATTTTCAGTGCTCCCTCGTTAAACCGCCACCTTCTGTGCAGTCGGTAGAGCTCCCTCGTTAAACCGCCACCTTCTGTGCAGTCGGTAGTTTGGCGGTATAACGAGTTTGGCGAGAAACTGAGGGACATTGAAAACCGGAAGTTATGTGATCATATGAAAAGATAAACTTTCAACTTGACTGACATGCATTTTGCACTTGTACAAATACATAAGTATAAATAATACATGTTTAATAAATAAATAAATTAGTATAATTATATTCACATCGGAAATGTCCTCTACAGTTTGCAGATCTTTGTCAATGTTGACAAATACTTGAACCGTCATTTGTAGCTCGGGACATCAAGGTCATTATAAACACGTGACAGCAAGCAGTTCATCTTCATTTGTGGGGTTATTGGAAGATCCCATTTAATTGTCAAATTATCGGCAATTTGTTGTTATGTTAATATTGGATTTTCCTTTGCATAACTTATAATTGCACGTTTTTGTTTGTCGTCTAATTAATTACGCTTTCTCTTCAAGCAGGACATTTTTATGACAACTAATTAAATTACAAATTTTATTCAGGATTAAAAGTAAAAATGTAATCACTAGAAAAGTAAATACAGGTAATTATTCTAATCAAAACAACTCATCATCTGTTCCGACCCTCAACTATGAGATCAATGACCGTGTCCGATGACCAGTTTTGACATTCCATAATTACCGATCAATACACAGCTGTCAAAAGGTAGTTGTGGGCGGTACGTACTAACGGGGGAATTTAAATTGGTTTTACGACTTTTGTGTCAGAAAACCTGTGGCGGATGGCATTTTGGCGATAGGCGAGGTTGGCGATAAAACGGGGGACGATAGACCGAGGGAGCACTGTATATTCATAAATACTTACGATAATTATCTGTTTCTTCTTTAAAAATACCGCTTTAAAATATCCCGGATGTTGACCAAACATTTTCGATCGGAGCTCTTTGACGACAGTGATTCGCTTACAATAAAACACAAACAACAACAACAACCGTGTTTTAATTAATTCAGATATATATATTAGAATTTGATTCATAATAAATATAGTTAAAAAGACAATTGTCATCACTTGGTAATTTGACTCCTAACCAAAACATTGAAATCTTCTCTGCTGTTTATTCTTTTATTAGAAGCACGCAGCGCTTTAACTAATATACTAGCTTACTCACTCCAGTCCATGTTGTTTTTTGTTGTTTTTGTTTGTTTGAAACATTTCTTCTTCTTCCTATCCTTCTTTCTAACCCTATGTTTTGAACATTTTATTTCACCGTATTTTTCTTTATATTTACTTTATTATTAACGTCTAAATATATCATGTTGTAAAATTTATTTGTATTATTATCGCCATTGTGTACAATTATTTTTTGTTTATATCTTTGTAAAAGGGAAAGGACTTCACTAATGTTGTCATAACTTGTGTCCAATCCCATTTGCAACTTGTATGCAAATAAAATATGTTTAAACTAAACTTGGTAACTGAATTCCGGAAGTATAAAACAAAAGACATTTCGATTAATAAAAACAATACTGTTGGCGTCATTCAATGATATACAAAACTCCTTTCATATTTTCATATATTACTTGCCTCAGAAACACATTCATCGAACTGACCACAACATATCTCGACCACCTCATTTGTCGAACTGACCACAACATATCTCGACCACCTCATTTGTCGAACTGGTCACTTCACTTGTAGATCTGCTAAATAATGAAAAATGTTTGTTAATCCATGGTGTAAATAATTTTATTTTTCTGATAACTTCTTTATAAATGAGATAAGAAAAGTTGAAGATACCAAAGGAGTAACAAGAAGAAGCCGTAAATCGAAGGGCAGACAATACAATGGCCAAAAGAAAACGGAAAAAAAGGACAAACACCAATCTACAAAACATTACAAATAAAACTAAAGATCGAGCAACACGAACCCCACTGAAAACCGGGGTGAACTCGGGTGGCCCAGAAATGTTAGCAATTCCTGCTCCATATATGATATAAGCAATAGATAGCAAAATCAAAAACCTGTTTAGGCCATTTGGTTTTATTGCTCCGAAACATTAAATTATTTAGCTTTCCAATATTTCGATTTTGAGCGTACCTTGTGAAGGTTATTCCAGAAACACGTCATGCACACTAAATTTGATATCTACGTTTTTATTAAAGAATGCAGATAGTTATCTCCACTGATTCCCTATTGAACCAAAGTATAAATAGAACTCTAAAAACCAGAAACGGGACGTGCGCACTTGAAACAAACATAAATCCATTCCACATTCGTGTACAGTACTACATAACACATCAACAAGAAACTCAGACAATGACTAGATTGTATATATAATGCTGTTGAAATATTCAATATAAATATTTAGTATTTATATATATACACTGGCTAATCTGTCTACAGATCATTTCATTAATTCGTCTGAGGTTGGAATGCATTTCCAGTTGTAGTAGAGACGTGTCACTCGCAAATGGCATCTGTCACGTAAGAATTTGTAGCTTTTCATTGAATATCAGCTGTGTCTATTGACTGCGTTGTGATATCTTTGACATGCACGAACTATGCAATGCATCATATCAGCTAGACATTTGAAAGATTAAATATCAATATGCAAAAATGTGCTTGTAAAGTGAGAAAATTTCACAGCAACAAGGTAAAAGCCATAGAAATGAATTCTGAAAAACTGGCAAAATATTGCTGCCTCAAAAGTGGAAATGATCCACGGACTCCCTTTAAATTTAGACGAAGCCTTAGGCTGAAAAATTACAAACACAAATGGATTAAATGTCTCTAAAATTAAGTACCACTTAGACTACAGGTCCCCGGTGATACCATCATTCCATTAGAAAGGGTTAAGGTGTTTTGATACACATTGTATTATTTTTCGCAAAGGATATCACTCATCCAGTTGTATAAATGGTCTAGCTGTTTAGTAGTTTTGCTGCGTTGGTGGACTATTAGTATCAGACAATTTGACTATCACCAGTCATGTAGTAAGGGATTATGTGATGACATGAAATTAATTGACATTATTTCAAACAGTATAGATTGACTGTAGATATGAAGATGCTTGGTATGTTTCCTGTTTATCAATATTTGGAATTTGCTAAATGCGTAGAAATAGTTTTAGTGTGCACGACTCATTTCTGGAATTACATTCATAAGGTACTCTCATAGTAGGAAGGTTAGAAAGCCAAATAATTTAGAAGTCTTTGGGAGCAAGAAAACCAAATGATCCTACATAGGAGATGCAAAAATCCGCTAACATTACATATGCCTGATTGATCTTAGTAATAATATAAAGATATAAAATAAACCATGATAATGAAGAGGTACTGACTACTAGATGAATGATACCTTCGGAACATAATAATACACCAACAGATAGTGATAGTAATAAAATAATCAAATAAATATTCAAATTTGGAATCCAAACTTACTGCCCTTCCGAAGAACCGGAGTTCACCCAGGTTTTAGTGTGGTTTGTGTTGCTTATTAAAACGAATATATCAAATGTAGTGCACACGACGCGTGTCTGAAATAACCTTCATCAGGTACGCTCATAATCGAAAGATTGGAAAACCAAATAACCAAATAACTAAATAAGCTTTAAGAGCAATAAAACAAAAAAATTTATAAAACAATTGACTTCTATTTGTAATGTTTGTTTTATCTTGTTGTTTTGGACACAGGCACTTGTTTCTGGTAAAACAAATATACCTAGATACTAATAATAAACGGACGCCAGCATGGAGGAATGGCCTACATCATCTGAAACTACGATAATTTATCTACAAAATGATGTATAAAACACCTACCTTTGCTGAACCTCAACAATACAACAGACCTTTTACCACGGGTCAGTTATCAGCTTTCATCATTCAGACGGGAAACTGGGAGGTTGCTACCCCGCAGTGAAAGAAAAAATAAGAAAAGTTGTAATAAAAATGCTATAAAAAATACTGAGATGTTAGAAAAATATATATATTGCATTCCCATCAAAAAAATAATAAAAGTGTTTTAATTTCTTAGAATGAAAGTGTAGTTTAAATGCAAATCTGTTGCTATTTTTAGAATTCAAAATTTGTGAACTTTCTATATAACCTCGGGATTTTTCCCTGAAGTATACCAACAGGACTGAAAGTCTTATAGGCGGGAAAATTAAAACATGGGAGAAGCTAGAAAAATTCTAAAAATAGCAACAGATTTGCATTCAAACTACACTTTTATTCTAAAAAATTAAAACACTTTTATTATGTTTTTGATTGGAATGTAATATATATATTTTTCTAACATCTCAGTATTTTTTATAGCATTTTTATTACAACTTTTCTTATTTTTTCTTTCACTGCGGGGTAGCAACCTCCCAGTTTCCCGTCTGAATGATGAAAGCTGATAACTGACCCGTGGTTAAAGGTCTGTTGTATTGTTGAGGTTCAGCAAAGGTAGGTGTTTTATGCATCATTTTGTAGATAAATTATCGTAGTTTCAGATGATGTAAGCCATTCCTCCATGCTGGCGTCCGTCGAGTTGAAAAAACGCGAAAATCGCGATGACCTAGATTTTTTAACAAATGAACGGTTACGTACCTTGTGGTATATTTCGTATCTAGGTATATTTTTTTTTACCAGAAACAAGTGCCTGTGGTTTTGGACAATACCGCGTAAGTAGCTAGTGTTGGATGGAAAATGCGTCTTATTTTTATTTTGATCTTGACCTTTATGTTTATAAAGATGTACATGTCAATATTAGCTACTGATGAACTAATGGACGTGGGATTTAGGAAATGACAATTTATATTACGGCGTAAGTAGCTAATGTTGGAGGGAAAATGCGTCTTATTTTTATTTTGATCTTGACCTTTATGTTGATAAAGATGTACATGTCAATATTAGCTACTGATGTAAACGTGGGATTTAGGAAATGACAATTTATATTAACCGGATGTTGCGTTATTTTTTACCGGTAAAATCTTTGAATAAAACAGTAATGACACGTTTAAGCGTTATATATAGTTCCAACATGTTAAATCACGAACGAAAGCGATGGAAATATAAAACATATCACATCTTCTGACATTTCTGAATCAAAATACTATTGACAAAAAGTCAACCTCTCAGACGACGATAGGGATGTTGAATTTTGGTTTTGGAATGAGCCCTCATATCATATATAAACATTGCATGATCCCGGCATTTGGAAATATGAATTTAGATCAGATGTTTGGTATCACTGTGAAAGTATTGAAATGAAAAGGAAACATACCACAACAACAAAGTTGGAACAGTTCCAAGACCTAATAGAAAAATCGTAGAGGCAGATACAAAAAAACCCTAACACATATAAACACGCTCGCTCACTTTTTCAGCTTGAGATATTTAAACTACGATAATCCTGATAATTGAACAACCACTACCTTTGTCAAACTAAGAGACATTGGGGAACGCTTGCTTCCTGCAAATATGAAAAGAAGTTGGAAGTAATGACTTACAATTTGTTTTCATTTTTATGTCATAAGAGCTAACATTTATATCATTTCAGCATTGTAGTTTTCCTCGAGTAAGTGTTTTCTTATTTTATTCCAATTCAGAATGTTATATCTTGTACAGTGGTATCTCGTTGTTCGTGAAATATGGTATATCTTGTACAGTGGTATCTCGTTGTTCGTGAAATATGGTATATCTTGTACAGTGGTATCTCGTTGTTCGTGAAATATGGTATATCTTGTACAGTGGTATCTCGTTCTTCGTGAAATATGTTATATCTTGTACAGTGGTATCTCGTTCTTCGTGAAATATGGTATATCTTGTACAGTGGTATCTCGTTCTTCGTGAAATATGTTATATCTTGTACAGTGGTATCTCGTTCTTCGTGAAATATGTTATATCTTGTACAGTGGTATCTCGTTCTTCGTGAAATATGGTATATCTTGTACAGTGGTATCTCGTTCTTCGTGAAATATGTTATATCTTGTACAGTGGTATCTCGTTCTTCGTGAAATATGGTATATCTTGTACAGTGTTATCTCGTTCTTCGTGAAATATGGTATATCTTGTACAGTGTTATCTCGTTCTTCGTGAAATATGGTATATCTTGTACAGTGGTATCTCGTTCTTCGTGAAATATGTTATATCTTGTACAGTGGTATCTCGTTCTTCGTGAAATATGGTATATCTTGTACAGTGGTATCTCGTTCTTCGTGAAATATGTTATATCTTGTACAGTGGTATCTTGTTCTTCGTGAAATATGGTATATCTTGTACAGTGGTATCTCGTTCTTCGTGAAATATGGTATATCTTGTACAGTGTTATCTCGTTCTTCGTGAAATATGGTATATCTTGTACAGTGGTATCTCGTTCTTCGTGAAATATGTTATATCTTGTACAGTGGTATTTCGTTCTTCGTGAAATATGGTATATCTTGTACAGTGGTATCTCGTTCTTCATGAAATATGGTATATCTTGTACAGTGGTATCTCGTTCTTCGTGAAATATGGTATATCTTGTACAGTGTTATCTCGTTCTTCGTGAAATATGGTATATCTTGTACAGTGGTATCTCGTTCTTCGTGAAATATGTTATATCTTGTACAGTGGTATCTCGTTCTTCGTGAAATATGGTATATCTTGTACAGTGGTATCTCGTTCTTCGTGAAATATGTTATATCTTGTGCAGTGGTATCTCGTTCTTCGTGAAATATGGTATATTTTGTACAGTGGTATCTCGTTCTTCGTGAAATATGGTATATCTTGTACAGTGATATCTCGTTCTTCGTGAAATATGTTATATCTTGTACAGTGGTATCTCGTTCTTCGTGAAATATGGTATATCTTGTACAGTGGTATCTCGTTCTTCGTGAAATATGGTATATCTTGTACAGAGGTATCTCGTTCTTCGTGAAATATGGTATATCTTGTACAGTGGTATCTCGTTCTTCGTGAAATATGGTATATCTTGTACAGTGTTATCTCGTTCTTCATGAAATATGGTATATCTTGTACAGTGGTATCTCGTTCTTCGTGAAATATGGTATATCTTGTACAGTGGTATCTCGTTCTTCGTGAAATATGGTATATCTTGTACAGTGTTATCTCGTTCTTCGTGAAATATGGTATATCTTGTACAGTGGTATCTCGTTCTTCGTGAAATATGTTATATCTTGTACAGTGGTATCTCGTTCTTCGTGAAATATGGTATATCTTGTACAGTGGTATCTCGTTCTTCGTGAAATATGGTATATCTTGTACAGTGGTATCTCGTTCTTCGTGAAATATAGTATATCTTGTACAGTGGTATTTCGTTCTTCGTGAAATATGTTATATCTTGTACAGTGGTATCTCGTTCTTCGTGAAATATGGTATATCATGTAGTCAAATCTTGTTATCTAAAACTCGGATATCCCGAAATAAGAATATGGTCCTTGTATAGTAAGTGTGATCTATCTTTGCCCTTATGACTTGAAATATTCGGCCAAAGCGAACTTCAATAATTGGCCCATCTTACGTCGACAGAACAAGACCTCCAATTTATTGGTAAAAGCCATAGTTGCAAATAAGGAAAAAGTAAAATGCTGGCTAGCAATGGAAATATAGACACTGTTGATGAGATTGTTTGCATCGACACTTGTGGTATTCTATCATGATTGTTCCATAAACTAAAGTATCCGTTACTGGCTTAGATACTGCGTTTATCATACAGAAACATAATCATTAATATGGATCTTGTTCTTCCTCACATTTAAAGCATTGTTTTTAATGGTAACTATGTGTTCAAGACTATGATATTCAAAAGAAAATATAACCAGAATATTTAGAAATGTTGTAATTCAGATAGTTCAAGAATTTAAACAAGTTGATTCAGAAGGAACGACAATGTACGTGAAACCAAGAGATGTCCGTCTACGTCGCGATCTGTCAATTCAAGAGTTTATAGAAGCATTTACAATTTACAAAAATGTCATCTGCGAAACAAGTAATAGAAGCAAAGAATTTGATTTGTATTTGCAAGACATTATTGATATTTCATCAAAATATAGAGGAAACGTTTTCTATCAGTATCACAAAGCCTTCGCTATGAAAGTAACTACGATCAAGCTTACTCGTGGTTTAACTGTAGATTGGTCTATTAGGGACGAGAGGTTATATGCAACTGTGTGTGGTGGTTATTCTGTCAATGTATGCGCACATTGCGGTAGTGTCATATATGTGCTCTAAATATGTTGAATCAGCGTTGCGTTCGAATTATGTTAATAATTCAGCGAGTAATAGATACTTTCTTGGTACTGACACTAACCAAAATAAAGGCGTCAACTCAGTTGATACACATGGAGGACCTGAAGACCTAAACTGTTTTATAAGGAACGCGAGGTTTGTAACAATTTTCTTGCAGGATCATGCGTTAGAAGTAATTGTAAGTACGCACATGTAACAACGACTTCAATAGCCCCAGATATGTCACAGAATGCAACCGCGTCTCTATTACCCGTTAACGGAGGGAAGAAACAACTTTCTCCGGTGTCTCGCAAATGACTAACTTTGGGCAATGCTACTACGCCAATTAAAATAGACGCTTTGGAAGTTGAACTGTTATGTCACCCAGACCGTCGGTTTGTAGATAACCTAATCTCGGGTTTAAGGCATGGTTTTTATACGGGTATTACAAATCCTCCGACTCTTTGAATGTAAAAAAGTGTTATCAGCTACTAAATATGCTGACGATGTGTCATTGTTAGTTAATAAAGAACTAGAGAAGGGATATCTTATTGGTCCTTTCATTAAACCGCCATTCGATATTAATAGAGTAAGTCCAATAGGGATTGTGGAAGGTAAATATTCTGGCAAAAACGACTTATTTTGGACTTGTCTGCTCCACACAACAATAAGTTACATTCCAGCATTAATGATTTAATTAATAAAGAAGATTATTCTTTGACCTACGTCAAACTTGATGATGTTATTAAAATTGTAAAATCACTAGGAGTTAAAGCTAGTTTATCCAAGCGTGATGTATCCGATGCTTTTAAAAATATTCCTTTAAATCCGGTAACGTGGCATCTATTTGGATTTAAATGGGAAGATAAATATTATTTTTACACTCGTTTATGTTTTGGATGTAGATCATCACCAAAGATTTTTGATCAACTATCTGTGGCAATTTGTTGGATTTTGTTGAATAATTACTATATGAAGCATGTTTTACATTTACTTGATGATTTTTTGGTGATCGACGAGCCATCTTTTACTGCTGAAATTACAATGCAACGTTTACTTAATTTAATGTGTTTGGAAAACTGAATATTCCTTTAGCCCTTCATAAATCAGTAGGGTCTACTACTTGTTTAGAATACTTAGGAATAATACTTGATTCTGAAAACATGATAGCAAAGTTACCTTAGGATAAATTATGCCGTATCAAGGATTTATTATATGTATTTCTTGACCGACGCACATGCCGGGATGACCTAAGAATGTGGTATGCATTTTTAGATCAGTGGAATGGCATATCATTTTTAATTAAATTTTATTAAGATTTTATTAAATCGATGTTATGTTGAGACTTTTCAGAGATAAACTAAGTGCACATGACACAATATGGGATGGATAAGAGTGGGCATGTAAACTCTCAACATAGCTTTGATTTATTAAAATCTAATCAAATTACGGCTTTACCAAGCCTTATTTAATCTGACAATTTTATTAAATCAATTATGTTGAGAGTTCCATGAGATTTTAGAGATCATGTGCCTTAGTGTTACACTTGCAGATCAGCAAAGAACTAATTCTAAAAAATTTTGTAATAATTAAGTAGCTTCTTTAATGCTATATCAAGTAATATTATTACATGTACAGTATCAACACTCATGAACATCTGTGTGTTGGTCATAAGCTATGTTTTTACAACTTGCAAAATTTTATGACTAAAACATTCCTTTTCTGAATTAACAACAGGTTTATTATAATATTTCCTAAAAGTTGATTCATTTGACCACCCAGCTGCTTTCATAACCTTATCAATTGGAACATTTACAGTTCGCACAGCTGCTGACGTACTGGCCTACCTAGTACTATGTGGTTTATATTTATTTATATCAACGCCCGCTGTTTTATGCACTGTTTTTATCCATCGAGCTATGGTCGTTTTCGATGCGTGGTTATATGGTTTCATACAATTTAGAATTAATTTGTTAGTTGTCCATTTCCTGAAATATGTCCAATATTGTTGTTTTGTTGATGATTTCCATGACGACATGAGAATGTGCGCAGTATCTCTTGATACTCCAAGGTTTCGCAAAGATTTCCAGATATCTGAAAAACTCCCAGTCATTTTCGCAAGTGGATGTACCACCGATGGTTGTTTCGGCTGATAGAGAAGCCTGTCCTGTTTTGGTATTATGAAGGAGTTTTTCACTATACTGTGCAACAGTTGGGGAAACCAGTGTTGCGTTGGCCAAAGTGGCGCCAATAATGTCATGTCTGTCTTGTCTGATTTCAACTTTTGAAGAATTCTGCTTATCAGACTAAAAGGAGGAAAACAATAATAATTAGTATCAGTCCATTGTGTAGTGAAAGCATCTATTACCTCAGCATTTTCATCAGGTAAATATGAATAATAACGTTTCAATTGACTGTTCAACTTCGATGCAAATAAATCTATGTCATGAGGACCAAATAAATAATCTATTATTTCAAATACATCCTCGTTTAATTTCCATTCTATATATATATTCATAGACCGAGACAGACGGTCTGCTTCAATGTTAGCCACACCCGGTAAATGACATGCTGTCAGCCAGATTTTTCTATCAATACACCATGACCATACATCTCTGGTAATTGTATTTAATGACGGCGTTCGACCTCCCATTTTGTTAATATAGTTCACCGCTACCATATTATCTAACATTAATTGCGCATGAATGTTATTCTTTGTAGCAGAGAAACATTTTAAAAACAGAAAAGCTGCCTTCAATTCTAAGAAATTTATATGTAATTTTTGTTCATCATAATTCCAAAAGCCTCTTGTGTTCAATATTGTGTTTTCCACAAGGCCACCCCAACCTTTCTTTGAACTATCAGTTTTTATTATCATAAGTGGGTCTTCTCTAATAATACATTTCTCACTATTTCTAACGTTATTGATCCACCATGTCAAATCTACTATATTATCACCCGATAATAGCATGTGTGTCGAAATTTCCTTTGTTTTTCTTTAGCCAATAATCCTTGCTTATCTCCAACGTTTTTATGTAAACTGGGGCATAATCAACTCCAGGCTGAGACGCAATTAATTTTCCAATTAATTGTGCAAAATCGCGGATAGTAATTGCCCTTTTCTTTATAAATTTAAAACACATTTCAATTATATCAATTGCCTTTCTTTCAGTCAATTTAATACGCATGGTTCTAGAGTCTATTGTAAATCCAAGAAACTCTATGACTTGGGTAGGTTCTAAAGCAGATTTAGTTGGATGTATTGTAAACCCAAGATCATCTAACAGTTTTACAGTGTCTGTAGTATTTATTTTTGCTTCTAGATATGAACGGCGTATTAATAAGCTGCCATCTATATAGGCAACATTCATATGTCCCCTTTTCCTTAATTGTGAAAATACAACTTTCAAACTTTTGTAAATACTCTTGGTGAGGTGGTCAGACCATTTGGTAAACACGTATATTCATATAATTGATTCTTATAACTAAATATCAAAAAATTTCTGTATCTTTGATCAACCCGTATGGAATATTATGCATCTTTAAAATTACAAGACGCAAACCATGCATTTTTATATATACAAGAAAGTGCAGTAGTAAGTGTTTCCATTTTAAAATGATAATGTTTAATATCGGTGTTTAATTGTTTAAGATTCAGAATTACTCTATGACTACCATCTTTTTTCGGTCTTAAAAATATATTTGATACATACTGACCAGCTTCGTCGGAGACTGGTCGTATAATTCCTTTTACTAAAAAAAATTCCAACTCTTGTTCTACATAAAGCTTTTATTCTACACTAAAAACTAATTCCTTAGGTTTCCACGATTGTTTAGGCAATTGCTCAAACTCAATTTTGTTCCCATTAATCACATCAAGAATCCACTTATCTGATGTTAATGATTTCCATCTCCTTAGAAATTGTGATATTTTTCCACCAACAAAGTTTTCAGGTTTGTTATGAACACTATCTAAAATACTATCAATAGTATTACTACTTACGTCATCTGAATCAGAAATATCATGAATCTTCACTGTTGGAACTTTTTCATTTTGCTCTTGTTTAGTCCTTTTCGTTTCTCTAAAAAAGCATCATCTCTCTTATTTCCTTGCTTGAAATCGGTATTATCATGTCTCCTTTTGACGCCCCCTCTACCATGTCCAGTTTTAAGGTATCTATCTTTCCGTTGAACACCGGTAAAACCTCCTCTGTGCTTCCTATTGTGAGACTTCCCCACCTTCATTCCTATGTTGAACTCTACATCCATCTCTTATTTTCCCTTTGACATCATCACCAAACAAATAATCTGTCACCGATGTTGTATCGTCACACAGACCTTTATATTTTTCTTGCAAATCATTCTTCAAAATATCTCTCCCTTATGTCTGAGAATGCTACTTGAGTAAGTTGGTAAGTATCTCTGCACCACTGTGTAGCCATACCAATTTCGTCTTTACTCATGCCTTCTTTTTTCGACAATTTCTTTATAAATAAATCTAGCAGATACAACAAGGGACATGCTGCTTTCGCCAATATGTTTTGCACCATTTGTAACTTTGTGTCCACATCTTTATTCTTAAATCTTAGTTATCTCCACACACCTAAATTTAAACATAATATATATATTTGTATGTATCTATACATATAATTAAAAATTAATAATATGTAGTTAATTAATTAATTAATTAATTATCATAATTTTAAATATAATTATGCCAATTCCATATATAACATGTTGATACCCTCGGAGGGCCCCTAATTGACCATGTTCCTGATAAAATTTTCTGTCTAGCTTGAATAAACAACTAGTGTAGATGTAATGTAAATCAAACTTATCTGATTAACAGGCAATGCGTACATGATTTATACCAGTTGCAGAACACAACCATATGTGTATCATAAGCCCCAGCTTATCATCTTAAAAGAGATCATTGCATTACTGGTCAAGCTGTTAACCTATATACACATAATATTAAATTACGTATGCGTGTATAAACATCATCGTAATGAAGGTGAAATCTATTCAATAATTCTTATGATCACCATGATTAACTATGGGCACTTTCAAGCTTGTCACATTTGCTGGTTTTTCATATTTCTTGGTGAGATCTTTAACTTTTTCACCATTGACCCGCTTCCTCAGCCCTAAATTAACTAATCCGGCGAGGGAGTCATTAATCTTTGGCCCAGTTTTATCGTCCGAATTAATGAATTCGTTCATCATTTCAATAACATTTTCGTCTTCTTTCTCTTTTTTATTGCTCACTTCCTTATTTCCATTTACTTGTCCATTTTTCTCATTTTTCTCCCGTTATTTATTGTCAGTTCCTTCCTCATCATAATATTCTTCCTCGCTAGAAATATCAGAATAATTGTCACTGTTATCATTGTCAGTCTCATTCATGTCATTACTGAACAGATTGCCTAAAGCCATTTTATAATTTGTATGTTGGCTTTCCCTGTTCTTTTCCAAGTTTTCAGTATTAACAACAGTAGACCAAGTCACAGTGGCGGATGCCGCTTTTCCATTTGCATTGTCTTGTACCGCAATATTCTGTTTGTACAACATTGATTGCATCAATAGCTGTTGATTTAATAGCAGGCATCTTTATACCCTGTGTATCTGGTGTGAATGATTGAACATTAACATTCATTTTGTTCATAAAAGGTTCACTGGACAACACCTCGCCAGGAAAAGACATTCGAGTTTCCTTACATACGGTCTTATCTACATGACCGATATCACTGTTTATGTCACTTGCCGCATCTACATTAAAATCGGCTGAACTTTCTACAATATTGACACCGTCAGCTCTATTGGCAGCACAATCAGATAACAGTACACAATCCCAATAACTGCAAAATAATCAGCAGTATATTTCTGTCAATTTCGCAATTAAAACAAACATCAATAAAAGTAAATCTCTTCATATATAATCCATGATTAGTAGAAACAAAAGAAACACGTGTAACCTCGTTAAAGCCTAGCTACGCAGTGACCTCATAGCCGCGCATGCGCGTCTCACGGAACTCTCAACATAATTGATTTAATAAAACCAATAATATAGAAGTGATAGACGTATATTCCACCATTTGAGATATTCGTTGTCTGCAACATATTTAACTTAGCTTTGCTTTGATACAATATACAATGACTTTTTCCTGAACTAAGAATATCCATGTCATGTAGCCCTTCAGTAGTCATTTATGTTCAAAATGGCGACTTACAAAAATAAAATCTACATGACACTTGCAAGATTAAACCAAATAGACATGTACAATACACCATAGGCTTTTTGAAGCCATTTTGTTTAAATGTGGATCTATTAGAAATAACAACAACTAGTTGGGAACTTAGTACTTCTAATGATCGGAATATTACTCACGCCGGGATGTTCCCTCATATACGTGTTGTAACTCCATCGCAAAGACAAAACATTCTAGAAGATGAGAAGATTCCGAGAACTTGCACCACAAGCATTGCCGAAACCCTGTCCCTGCCCTTCCCACTCAGAAATTGTGTGGAATTAAATAAAGTAGTTGATGATTTGTTTTTTGGATGTATCAATTCTAGTACTAAAAGTGCATATATTTCTGGATTTAAGTGTGTCATTCGATTTCTGCAATCTTATTCTGGATCATTTGGAGAATACA
The DNA here is from genome assembly GCA_963680875.1 of Bathymodiolus brooksi. Classification (NCBI taxonomy): domain Eukaryota; kingdom Metazoa; phylum Mollusca; class Bivalvia; order Mytilida; family Modiolidae; genus Bathymodiolus; species Bathymodiolus brooksi. The sequence continues at coordinate 66,937,837 of OY804575.1, forward strand.
AGTATTCAAATATATCGGGAGATAATATTAGAACTGTGATTTCTGCGTTCACAGAAGATGTGTTAATCTATATCATAGCATACTGTCAATCGTTTTTAGGACTTAAATGTTCGACTATTAAACTTTACTTGGCAGGTGTCCGTCATTTTGGAATAACATATGCTAACAGAAATCCACTGGTGGACCAGTACGGAAATCAATTGTTACGGATACACAATGTTTTAAAATCTGTTAAAAATTCTGACCCTAAACCAGCTCGAAAGAAATTGCCTATAACATATGTATTATTAGCTAAGATGTTTAATTGCTTAAAGAACGGCATTTTCAATAGTGTCACAGATCTAGTTTTACAAACTGCATGCGTGGTAGCATTCTTTGGGTTTCTGAGATGCGGAGAATTTACTTGCAAGACAAATGTCGATAGCAATATCCATCTATGTATTGGAGATATTGATTTTGTATCCCATGACTGTGTTAAACTGTTTCTTAAAACTTCGAAAACAGATGTATATAGACAAGGAGTATATATTAAATTGCTTAAGACTGATAACGATTTATGCTCGTACAAACTTTTAAGGAAATTGATTATGAATCGCAAGTCTTCCAACGCTACAGAGAAGGACCCCTTATTTGTTGAAGAACATAACATTGCTCTGTCCAGGAACTATTTCATGAGTAAACTTAAGACACTCCTTTTCGCACTTAGGTTTCGTGGATAGTGATTACAGTGAACATTCGTTCCACATAGGGGCAGTATCAACTTGTGCTTCCAACGGTATCCAAGACCATATGATACAAACTTTAGGAAGATGGAAATCAAACTGCTTTATGAGATACATTAGAACGTCCGATCGCGATATAATTTCTGCATAAAAGATGATGTGCCACTGACTATGCTGTCGATTTACACTATTTTGCACTTTTGTATATATTTTCACTGGTGTTCCTATTATGCTAAGGTTTTCTTATAGACTTTAAAGTTACAAGATCAGTCAAATTAATTTAATTCATCTGGATACCAGCTTAGGATTTAGTCATACCACCTTGACACCATGGAATAATTTGGGGGCACTCCATTCGTAGTCATGGGCAAGACAGATATGCTACTCATTTCGTTTTGGCATTTGTAATATGCTATTTGTAATATATTTTGCATATTACTATTGTCTCCAAATTATTCGTTTCAATTCTATTTTTAACACTCTGAGTTGCCTATGCAGGTTTGCTCTGCAGTCTCATGCATTACTTCCAGTCACATGATATACCCATAGGCGGGATGTATGTTCTAATAGCTGAGAACATATATCTAGCTCAGGTGAGGTTTCAGTTTTTAATATCTGAGAGCACATTCATGAGATGTGTTTGTCGATAGTATACGGCTTCATAATTGGTCTTTACTCTTGATTTTACATGACAGAGTTTGGATTGATTAGAAGCCCATCGTTACAGTCACATTGTTCCGCAATGATCGGATAGTAAAGCCGAGTTTGCCTATATATAACGTCGGTTAGTTCAGGTAGCGTCCGTCTTGCCCATTAGACCAAACATTATTAGTAATAATAAATTATCTATAATAAATATATATGTATTTAATTTTATTATCCATGTTATTTCCCACTCATTACATTAATGAGTTAAGTTCGTATCAAATATCATGGTTCATTTTGGATAATTTATTTATGAGAATGTGCGGTCATTTTACATTGGCTCCCGTGTTTTATTGGTCTTTGGATGTATGAACTGAGATTACTTTATGATTATATTTTACGATAGTTTGATAACTGTGTCTTATCTAATATGTGTCTGGAGAATAAAAGTTTATTAATGATTTTCTCGAACATTTGACATTTACGATGTGTTGTGTTTTAATTAGTTTATACCATGACATCCTTAGGCAACATCCCATGCTTAGTGCAAGAAGAGCAACATGGCATTTATCGTAAGCCAGTTTGCAAACATACTGACTTTAAATTAGATATGATTCTTGTTCTATATAACGTTACTGTAACTGTAATAATATTTTATTGCAATAAATTAAGCAATAGGATTGGACACTAGTTATTGCAACTTATATTAAGTCTTCTGTTTACATGTAATAATGACAGCAATACATATACAACATTGTATTAGGAAAAAGAGGTAAATCAAAAGAGTCATGAATTAATGCAAACAAGGGAAAACAGAGATAAAACATAAAACAGAAACAATCTAAAGCTGCTGACTTGCAGTATCAAAATCGTTTTGAAACCTTCTCAAAACATTTTGAAATAGTTTAGTCGGTATACAATGTTAGGAAGATAATAGAAAAAAATAGTTACAAATATAAATCTTATTTTGATGTACGAGAAACTTGATTCAGCATTCTGTCAAGACATTTTAAGCAATCTTTCAAATGAGACAATACTCCGCGTCTATGCATATACTTATAGTTAAGGAATCATTTAGAATGCAACACATACATATAAATCAGACCGGCATCCATAAAGGTAGTAATTAATTCCAGTGTAAAGACAAAATGTGATATAAAACATACTTCATTGCGCAACAGCCTTTAGATGGAAGCTCTTGGGGATAAACCGGGGCCTTAAGACCACGCAATCAGCATTAAATTTACTTGTTAGAATGACAAATTGTCTAACGTTCACCAAAAGGTTAAGCAAAAAGATATATAAAAATGCAAACGTCATAGTCTGGATGAACAAACTAATCTTTTACGGACGTGTCTCCATTAACGAATCTATAAATGGCATTAACGACCATCCTTGCTATAAACGATAACAGTATCATTTAACTTTAATTTTGCAAATTCGCCAATTTCTGACTGATATATGCTTACTCATTGTTTAAATCTAAAGTTCCTAGATAATGTCATTTTTATTAAAACAGAGGTCAGTCTCCTTCAAGAATATCTAATTTATTTATGCTTAGGCCCTTTAGTTTGCGTGCTTCCAGGGACCACCGCATTATTTGGCTTTCTACTCTGTGGACACTCAGGCATGTTGTTGGATATTAGCGAATACCAAATCTATCTTTGTTGATCTGCTTTCGACTGCTTCGATTCTAAATATATGCGGTATTTTTCTGTTAAATTTTTCGTGTCTGTCGCAAAGTTAATGATGTATAATAATAATAAAACAACAACGAACAAAGCTCTCTGATTCCTGCAATGTGACATAAATAGAACTTTATAAAACGAACAAAGCTCTCTGATTCCTGCAATGTGACATAAATAGAACTTTATAAAACGAACAAAGCTCTCTGATTCCTGCAATGTGACATAAATAGAACTTTATAAAACGAACAAAGACAAAATACTATTGTTTCAACTTCTTTCATACGTTTTTGATCAAATAAATTGAATCGAAATTTCTGAAATGGTTATCTGCAGCACGACAATCATTAGAGCATAAATCAAGTGCTCCTAAAACAAAAATGTATTAGCAGCAGGGAATAAAGTATTTTTTTACAAGTACGACAAAGATTATCAAGTGATTGTTAGAGTTTCCGGTGTACAGACGTCTCTCACTTTGCAGAACTGGTATATTAACCCATTTGACGACTCTTCAGTGCATAATTATAGAGCAATGTCAAACGGTATGCTATTTTGAGTCACAAAAGTCAATAGTGCAAATAAAATGCAAATTAGAATCAATGGTACCAAGCAAGTCAAGTGATCGGTCATGTATTTCTGTATTTCGGGTATCGATTTTGACTCTTATTACGATTTTGATATTTTATTTTAGAATTGTTCCGACAATGTTGTATTTTTTTTCTTCATTTTATTGGTTTTACTGGGTGCATGCACATTTATATACATCTACATTGCTAATTCTATAACATGCACATTTATATACATCTACATGGCTAATCCTATAACATGCACATTTATATACATTTACATTGCTAATTCTATAACAAATGGAGCTGCATTTTAAAGACGTACCAGAATATCAATAACTACCCGGGGCCGTTGTGGTCGTATTGCAGTTACAACTACCTATGCAGTAAGTGCCTATCCCGCTCATGGCGAGGTGTACTCGATACAACATAATTTGATAAAGTTTGTCAGTGACCTGCGACAGGTAGGTGGTTCTCTCCGGTTACTCCGGTTTTCCCTATCAATTAAACTGGCCGCCACGATATAACTGAAATATTGTTGAAAGTGCCGTTAAACACCATAACCCTACCACCCATAATAACTACCTAGAAATGTCACAATATACTCCATTTCGCCCTGTATCTCTTAGAAATAAATCGTTATTATCTTGTAAGTAATTTATATCTACTTGCACAAATATTAGCGTTGATGAATTTTGAATAGTTTGTATGTAAAAATTGTACTTTTCGACCTTTTTCTTTTAAAAACTTCGGGATGATATTGTGCACGTATACAAGAGACACATGAGCATTCTTATATAAATATTGGACATGACAGGAAATTGTAACTAATAATATATGATGCAGAATACAGGCAGATATAATCTTTGATACTTAGTATATAGATAAGATTATGACAAATATATAAAAAAAAATATATATAAAAACGTAGATATCTACACGAGTGCACTATACGAGTTTCTGGAATAACCTACATCAGGTATGCTCCAACTCAAATGATTGGAAAACTATACATAAGTTTATAAGTTTACAGGAGCAAGCAACATAGAGGGCCTACACAGGATAGCCAAAATATACATCAGGGAGTGGAACCTTATTTTGAATATATATAATCGTCTCAAACAAGTAGCAACCATACAATGTAGCTACACCCACTGGACCCCACAGGATACTGGGCTCCATTAAATATTGTTGTATACATGTTTGAACATTCAACGCAACAATGTTAAATGTTATATTTTTAGCTGACATTTTTTGTATCTTTGTTCTTCCCTCAGCCGGATTCGAACATTCAAATTCAAAATGTTACTGCCACTAACACAACAGAGTTGTGACAAACTACATAATTAATATTATGTACATGACAACTTCTGTATCACGAAGATTAAATACAGGGGGGATCCAGGAGGGGGGCGCCCCCCTCAAATTGGAAAAAATATGATTTTTTGGCGTAAAATCGTGATTTTTCACACGAAATACCCCAACAATTTTCGCGCGTCCCTCCGCTCGGCGCAATTTTTTAAGTGCGCCCCCCCCCCCCCTAACTTGAAATCCAGGATCAGCCATCTATTAATTTGACTTGAATTGTGATATAGAAATTGTCCCATGGATCGTATTTTTACAGACAAAATTATTAAGTTAGTTTACGTGATAACTATCTATGATCTACGTTTTTGTTAACCCTTTTTTATAAGAATTATAGGAGCAGTCATGGTCGTAATCATATTGTAGTTTACAAATACCTATGCAATAAGTGCTTATCACCACTAGAGTTGTTAGTTCGGATTCCGTTCATGGCGAGGTGTACTCGATGCAACATTATGTGATAAAGTTTGTTAGTGACTAACGGCGGGTCGGTGGTTTTCTCCGGGTACTGCGGTTTCTTCCACCAATAAAACTGACCGTCACGATATAACTGAAATATTGTTGAAAGTGGCGTTAAACACCATAACCCAAAAGCTATAGGAATTATATTAATGGTTTTATTTTTCTTTCGATCCAGTAAATGGAAACCAGCGGATACAGTACCGGTGACCTAACATCTGTTACTAATTCTTCCGGGATCTTCTAGTGAGGGTGCGACTCAAGTAAAACATATTTGTTCAGTTACTTCGGGTCTTCTATCTACATGATGTGTGATTTGCAAAATTTATTTCTCGTGAACTGAGATCAGAAAAGTATTGTTCGTGAACCGTGAATACTTATTCCTAGTACGAGAAATGTCATTGTTCGCATCGGTGCACAAATCTCTTTTAGGGATGTTGCACAAATTGACATACCTACGGTACATTACTCGACGTACGTACGTATGGGGATCGTTTATTGATAGTTTTTGATAAAGGCGAGATTCGTCGTTTTATCGTTGTAATATACAATTCTGAAGTATATACTAGAACATATTGTTAATAATAATAATAATAATCTTTATTGCAAATAAAACCTTTGCGGGTAAAGCAATACAATAAAATACAATTTATGTTACTCGTGTTTAACAAAACATGATTTATCGATAGAAATAACTGAGGTGCACTCGCTTGGGTAAGATGAAGCACGTTATTTCAAGATTTCCCGCCAATTCGTTTACTTATCTCGACTTAAGTTTGTGACCTTGACCAAAATAATTATGTTTATTTATAGATTTTAAAACACCAAATCAGTTATTTGATACAGATACAAAACGCCCAACGAATTAAGATATTCAATTTATTGAATTAGTTTGGAGGGATTGTAATTTAATTTTCAAAACTATGAAGACGATGGTTAAATCACAGGCGCTGGTGCTTCGGAACTCCCCCCACATACACACTCTTTCGTAACTTTCTGTTTACCTTTTTAGTTTCAATCAAAGTTCTTTATTATTTCATCTCTTTTTCCTGAACTTAACTTGTCGGTGTCCATATTCTATGGATAGCCTTTATTTTGTTGACACCTGTAAGTTGCTGTTAACATAAGATTGCATGGATATGGACACGTTAAATTAGATTAAGGAAAGTGAGATGAAGTAATAAAGAAATATTATTGAAAATAGATATGCAAACAGAAAGCTTAAAAAAGGGGGAGGGTATTTCCGTGCCACGAGCGCCTGTGGTTAAATTACATTTATGTGTCTCTGTGAGTAAATTAAAGAATATGCTAAAATAAAATAGAAAAGACAGTTTGTCAAATGGAAGGGAATCGATGCATCAATCGTTTCCAAAATACATGTCCCCTTTACATCAGGGCGCAGCTAAATTAACGCAAAAAATAAAATACACGTGCGAACACATCCGATTTGGAAACAAACCAATACAAATTAATCACTGTAACTGGATGAGAAAGAAATCTGTTCAGGTCTGTATCATAATGACAAATTTTCAAAAACATACACGGTCACCAAAAGAAATCTCAATGAAAAGATGTTTTGAACATTTGTTCAGGTATTTATGCTTTCCTGATGAAATAACAATGCTGACTTTCTGTTATAAGTTTTTTACTTTGCTTTAAATCAAAGTTTTAAGTCTTTAGTCTGCGAAAAAAATTTGATAATGAGGTTTAGAAGACGTCCACTTAACATTTAGAGGGTGTCTTTGGTTTGCTTTTTATTACAAATTTTCATGTTCCAATTATCATCAGTTTTAACCCCCGGACTACACACCAACCCCGCGTCCACAACCAATGCCAGCCTCGATCCATTTGAGGCATCCGAAGTCCATTGCGCACCTCGGTACATTTTTTAATACACTGTATTGAAACCAGTGGTGTAGTAGCGCACTTGACTCAAACACTTTGGAAAGTTGGTGGAAGGTGGGGACACATTTTACTTTTTATTACAAAAATGTTATTGGTAACTGAATTTTCAGCATTAAAGCAAAAAAATGTTAAGCTACCAAGAGGTCTGAAACCTTTTTGTTTCGCGTATCAGTTTTGCAACCCCCCCCCCCCCCCCCCCCCCACTTTCCGATCCATTTCTAAAGCTAGATCCTCGCCTCTGTATCCTTTTACTACGCCACTGTATATGTATAATGCACAGTAAACATCAGATTGGAAGAATTGCAGTCGAAATATTTAGAGATTTGAAATATCGAAATTTTTATATTTGAAAATATGATCGAACTTATTTTTTTGTGAATGGTCCTAATACGCTTCCGTAGCTCTTAGATTTCATCGCATTATCATGTTAAACACTTAAATAACAATCTTAGAAAGAAACTGACCACTTGATTCGCTGGGAACGGAATATAGACGATTACAAAATCATGATGAAGTAATTGAACCTCTTGCTACTTAAATTTAGGATTTAATTTTTATATGAAAACAAATTGTTGTATTTCGCTATCGCTATGGACATACAAGAACGATTCCTTTGTTATTTGGCTTATGACTAACAATAAGAAAATGCTGTTGAGATGGTGAATATTCACATACCTTATTTATAAATGATAGGTGAAAGGTGCACTCGATACGATATACAAATGACAGGTGATTGTTCGAGCTTTTGTCTGAGCGATTTTCATTAAAGTTTTTCAGTTTGCTTTTTATTCGCAGAAAATGTGGCATAAATAAAACCTTGGAATGTCCTTTTGTTTGCATTGACATATGATCAATTATATTAATCTAACAATTAACAATATGTGATCCCATGTGTCATGCGCAGTGGACTTAAGTCGAGTAATGTAGGTTATGTCGAGTAATGTCATTTTGTGCAACATCCCTATTAATAAGATATCCAATATATTATGAAATTGCACAGAAATACAATCTCTCAATCATCAGAAACTTTTTTTTTTTTATATTTTCAACGGAAATTGTTATGCAACTATTAGAAATTATAATATCACATGTTTTTGGGTAATCCTTAAGCATAATACAAATATGATTTTGTCTGTGATTATATAATTGCCGTTCTTTGTACTTGAACTGAATGAATTTTAGATGCATTTTCTTCTGAATGAAACTGGAATTATATTTTCAAAACACATATTTATCTATACTCTATACAAAAATGATGGATTGTGACGTGGATGAAATCACGAAGGAACAATGTTACATAACCAAGCAAATATATAATATGTTTTATCCATCACTTTCCAAATGCCGGAACCAAGAAAGGAAAGTGACCGGCCATGACTAATCTGTTAAGGGTATCGCTATGTCATCTGTTTCTACTATTTTTCTATTATCTTTTATTTCATTTCAAAGATATCATTCAAATTAAAATAATAGATCTAATATTGATAAACAAACAAAATCTAAATCGAGATCCACGAAAATCAAATCCACGACTGATTGCTTCCCAGGCTTAGTTAATTAATTTTTTTTTTACAAAATCCTAGCTTGTTTTGGAATGGACCACATTATTACAATTACACGAACAATGTCTCGGATTTCGTTGTTTTATGTGTTTTATTTTAATGCAAGAAAAAAAAAACCGGTTTGCTACACTGAAAAAAAAACAAAAAACAAAAAAACATTCGCTCCCAAATCAAATGTGTCGTCCGGAATTCCACTAATCAAATTTCTGGCATAAAAATATGCCGATAGTACATTGATTTTTTTCGTGTTTGTTACAATACATGGAATATTTAGTCCTAGTACGAGAAATGAATGTCATTGTTCGCATCGGTGCACACATCTCTTTTAATAACATATCCCGAATATATTTGGAAATTGCACAGAAATACAACCTCACAATCATCAGAAACTTTGTTTTTTTTTTAATATTTTAACGGAAATTGTAATGCAACTATTAGAAATTATAATAACACATGTTTTTCAGTAATCTTTAAAACTATTTCGACTATGATTATATAATTGCCGTTTTTTGTACTTGAACTGAATGGTTTTTATATGCATTTTCTTCTGAATGAAGCTGCAATTATATTTTCAAAACACATAATTATTATGCTCTGTACAAAAAATGATGGATTGCGACGTGGATGGAATCACGAAGGAACAATAGTACATGGCCAAACAAATATATAGCATGTTTTATCCATCACTTTCCATGTTATAAATCATTAAAGTAGTATATTACGAGGTTTTATACCGATCCTATGGGTACCGATTGCATAACCACGTCGTAACAGTAACCCTAACTCTAACACTAACCCTATAATTAGATAATAGTTTTATTATGAATGCGATAACATTCTTATCCGTCTAATCAAAGTAAATAAAAACCACCTGTGCTAACAAGATTTGTTATCTATAAAGTGATGCTTACCCGACAATCATATAAAGTGATGCTTACCCGACAATCATATAAAGTGATGCTTACCCGACAATCATTGGTAAACAAAGTATTTATAATTAGATAATACATATAGTAACAACGATCGAATCGTGCTTCATTATTATCCAATCACATCAATCCAATCAAACCTTAACACTATACTGATAGTTACATTAATGTATCGTGAATACAATTCATCCACAAACTTACAAAACGGAAACGTAATCACATAATTGAACCATATATGTAAAGACTTGCATCCATTTTATATAAATCCAATGCAGCGATTGTACATTTGACGTGTCCATCATTACAATGGCACAAACCATTCTAGAAAGACATACTAATCATAAATACGTCAAGACTGTTTTGTAAAACACCAATATTAAATTCAATAGACACGGTAAATATAAAACACCCGATATATCGTACCCTCTTAATTATTATCTATAATGGAACATTGGTCAAGACAAAACAATTCAACTGTTCAAACAAAATTGCCTATTGTAAATAGTTAGGTAAACAAAGTATTTATAATTAGATAATTAATAGCAGGTTTAATAGACTCTTATATGCGTCTGCAAATTAAACCAAACAGTGTTAGAATTAGATCTTTGAGCTGTCAAATGTTTGTTCTTCCCTCGACGGGATTTGAACGTTGTGTATGTTCGATGAGAGTGGGGGAGATAACTTAATGTGTATATTCAAAGGGAAGTAATTATACGTTTCCAGTATGGTTAAGCGTATTCAAAGGGAAGTAACTCTGAGCATAGCACAACGACACGATTTCGTTCGTATTTTTATTACGTATGGCAATGCTTGACAATATACAATAGTCGTTTTAACACGATTTCGTCCGTTTATTAAGTACGATACATTCTATAATGGGGACATTTACCAAGACAATGCACGACAAAATACAATTTTAACAGTTCGATTGTTTATTAATTTCAATACATTCTATCATAACGACAATTACAATGTATGACAATATATAATGTTAACAGTTAGATCTTAAAATTTTGTCCTCGTTCCTCGATGTCTCCGTTTGAAGTAGCACAGGCAATACAGTCCGCAGGTGTTGGTGTCGTTGGGTTGGATTTGAGACGAACAGTAGTAGTATTGCGGTTCGTTGACGTTGGCGACACGGCGGAGATACGTTTCTGGTGCGTTTTCCCAGCAAATCGACAAATTCGGCGGATCCCACGAGGGGAAAGTGAAACGCCACCAAGTGACTTCCGCCCCGAGGGAAGGATTAAATCCAAAATAACTATACCGATGTATATACAGTCCTTTTTATTGTCGTAATGCTTCAAAAAAGCAGTAATTAAACACAGGAAATACACACGTCACTAATAATTAATTCACTAATTAACGGGAAATATTTTGCCATAAAAAATAACGAACAAATAGCGGATTGGAGACATATTAATACATTGAATCTGATGCAATCTTAAAGACAGGCATGGATTGTTATAAATTTCTTGCTCCGAAATATATTTAAATTATTTGGCTTTCCAACCATTTGACGTTGAGCTTACTCAATGATGGTTATTCTAGAAGCGCGTTGTGTGCACTTTAATATTTATCTACATTTTTGTCAAATGAAACAAGTCGTATTCCTACATATGCAATAACTACCCCAAACGCATAATAAATTACTTCCTTATAACTTATGATGGAGGGGTACGTCGAGTGAAATATAAGACAACAGAAAGTCAACAAGACCTTCCTCTTACACCAGTTTTACTTAAGATGATTATTGTCCAGCGAGAGTCATCACTAGGTATAATATGTTTGAAAACATGACGGGAAAACCATTTAAATAAGACTTGGTTTGCTGTCTCCCTTTGTCACTCGTCATCTTTGAAAATATAATATTTTTGAAAAACGCAGGCAGAAATTTCCATACGGAAGCTAAAGGAAAACCCTATAAAATCGAAAGTTAAAATGCAATTTCTCAGTTATGGGTGGTGGTTCTATTTTGACCCCTTTAAGATTGGAAATAGTAAGAGAATAAAAACCTGTAGGCATATTACATACAATTTGGTCCAATTGGCTTAAGGCCGACCCTGCTGACTAGTATTACTTGCAATAGGCTAGACTTTCTGAAAGTGATGTCCTGACTGGCCACTATTATTTACTAACCACATGTTGTTCTCCACATGTAACTAGTAAAACAAATGTTAGTGAATATACGTGGACAGTCAGAATTTGAACTTTCAAAGCAGTATTTTGTAAAAGATTATTAATAAGAAAGGAACGTGTAGCAAGTATATTCATACGTATCCCAATTAAACATTCAAAGGTTTATCAGTGCAATATGATATTCCATCGGTATGTTTTTAATTATTTGGGTAAATTCTACGTTTGACGTATTGACGTAGGTCAGTAGAATTGCTTTATTTGATATATACAATTTCTCGCATACCAATACAAAATAGAAAAATCAATCTTGATGTATATTTGATTCAGAGTTGAAATATACGTGTAAACACGAGAGTCGAAATAAACTTTACTATATCGTTCTCCTCTAATTTCAATTATAGAATCGTTTACGGTATCATATTTTGCCTAAATCATCTTGGTTTAATATTTCACTGCTGTTAACAATCCGGGTTTTGATTTTCTTGAAACATTCCTTTTATTAGATAATTTGTGTCTTCAAAGATAAAACTATAAAAGCGTGGGAAAAACACAATTGGAAACACTCCTTACTTATATCCCAGTTGCATTTTCCATTATAAAACAATTACTCAGATTTAATATAAATCTAAGATGTTTTTATTTCTGAATACGAGAATATAAAGGAATTGTTTACAATTCATGCATAGAATATTTAAGATGTGTGGAATATCTGTAGGTGTCATTGAGTCACCAAGCTTAGAGGTGAGATTCATGTAAAGCAGTAGCTAATCATAATACTTGGAACAGAAAATACACAAGACACAAAGTAGACGGAACGCGTGTATATGATATGAATAGATTGATATTAAAACGTAGATATCAAATTTAGTGCAAACGATGCGTTTCTATAATAACCTTCTTCAGGTACTCTCAAAATAGAAAGATTGGAAAGCCAAATAATTTTTGTGAGCAATAAAACCACAGAGGCTAAACTGGATTGCCAACATCGGCTCAGTTCACCTATGCCTGAGAGAGGAGAACATTACTTTTATTGATAATTACATTATTTAGGAACTGTAAAGAGAGGATTACAAATAAATACATCATAAATATAAGACAGTAGTCTCCCTTTTATAAAACCACTCCCACCAAGGGCTACCCCCTTAACAGGGCCGATTTCAGATGTACCGAGATAGTGAGTTGTCCCTTTCAAGGAAGGTAACCGCACTTATATTCCACATTGTCCAAGAGAAGGACTAATAAGAGGGGGCTTTTGTAGTTTGTAAATATATACTATTATAGTAAACAAAATCTTTGACTTAGAAATGTCTCGCTATTTTAGGTTTACATTTATATTTGAACAGTGTGGATATCTTCCGCAATCGTGTGCACTAAATTTGATATCTACGTTTTTATTACTCTCACTGGGACGATACCTCTGCTGGTGGATTGCTTCGGCAATGATATTGTTTATTAAATATATTTTATCATTACATTTCCTTGAAAAATGTAATTCTGATAAAAACTAATGCATATGTGACCTTATCTGATCTTGGCTATTCTATTTGGGCCTTTTCGTCGATTAGATGTGGGAACTGTTCCGACAATGTGGTATTGTTTTGTTTTTCATTGTATATCACGATGGTTATTTATTTGCGCGTTCCGAAAGAAATGAAGTAAAGTTAAATAATGTCAGATAATTCAAAAAGAAAAGAAAAAAACGTTGCTACAATATTAAAATTGTAAAAGTGCTTGTATTGTAACTCAACAATACACAATAGACACCATTGACTGACAATCATGATCACAATAAGACTAAAACAATACTTTAAGGGTTCAGTATGACGTATATCGTGTCATTGTGATGAACGAAGAAGGTGGGTTAACATTAGACATGTGGGCACATTACAATTTAAAACGTGTGAATATTAAAGTATATAAGATATTAATGTTTCCCCATGTACAATATCAAAAATACATTTATCAAATGGACGGTGACATACACGTAAGAAAGTGATGGTAGCATAATGAAGAAGTATCGCTAATGACTGTGTGTACTGTTGATATAATTGAAACAAATTTATCTTCATATCTACTACTCCTATACAAATACAATAATTTTTGAACATGATAGTTTTGTTTTAACAATGATTGATGTATTTTTAATCATTTAACGAAATACGTCAAGTTCTGACATTTTGAGAAAAAAAATCAAGATATTCAAAAAATCAGTTGCATCAAGATACAAAGAATTGTTTACTGTATTAAATTACGATATACTTTTAGATGAACGCCAACCTATCCATTTCCAAAGGAATTGTGAAGCAATGGAACAATGGTGCATACAATGTCGAAACAGAACAAGAAATTAAGCTTAGAAAACACCTATCATTTTTGTAAAGTGTAAATCTATACAACACATTAAATGTACAAAACCGTTGTTTGTAAATGGACTTGATAATAATAAATTGATGTTATATTTTTCACAGTGCTTTATATTGTCTTTTTTAATTTCGTTATAGTAATTGTTCACTTCTGCTGGGTACTGGCGAAGGGTACATGTTCAAACCAACCACGCTGCTCAGCGTGCCCAGATAGGGGTTGTCAGGTTATAATAAGGAAAGCCTGGACCATAGTGTGAAACGTGCATGTTTAGGGCCACGTACCCTGCACGTTTAAGACCTCTTTTGTAGTAGATTCCGAAAAAGAGTAAGCGCATTGTAGCCGCTATAAAATATTGCATATTTTGTCCCTACTAAACTCTCCATCTTTTTTTTTCAAAAGTCGTTGACCAATTATTCCTTCATATCTTTGAATATATAATCGTCTTGAATATAGCTGAAATACTCCTGTTCAGTGGACGTTAAGCAATTATCACTTAACCTATCTTCATGTTTGTTTCGGGTAATATATAGAAAACTGTCGATCGTTACCAGCTGTAAACATTGCATTACTATATAGGTAGGTAAATTAAGGTAAACATTTTATGGCATACTCATTCACATGTCCACCTTCACGAAAAATCAAGAAGAGTTTGAGAATACCAAAGGGGTAATCAGAATACGTAAATCGAAGGACAGACAACACAATGGCCAAAAGAAAAAGGACAAAAGGACAAACAACGATATACAATACACTGCACATAAAACAAAAAATTGAGTAACACGAACCCCACTAAAACTCAGGTGCTCAAGAAGTTCAAGCAGTTCTTGCTCCACTAGTGGCACCCGTGTTAATCTAGCTACAAACCCGGAGATAAGTCATGAATGAGGAAAGGACCGGAAAGTGTTTACGACAAGTGGAAAATATCTGTGGTCATTTGTGACACCTATGTTGTCGATAAACAGAATATTTGATTCTGACATTCTTTGTCAATGCAATACAGTTATGACTAGATATTGTCCTCTCATACATGGCCGAGCTATTCCCCTGATATTAGCTTGATGTTTATCAAACATAATTATAATGCACGTGAGTAGTATATGGGGACAGCTCAAACAACATTTGAGGGGAGCGATGGGGAGCTACCGGAAGTCACGTGACCGGAAGAGGCCCTGACCGAAAGTATGTCTTGCGCATGCCCGGCTTCTTCCCGCGTTTTGTTTCTTACAATAGCAGTAGTACAAGTACCATGGGTACCGGAAGTGACCCAAGGTCACGTGACCCCTTCGGTATCCACCCTATTGGGGCCTTTTGACCGGAAGTGACATTATGAAACGTCACCCGTAGTGACCGAAGGGGGGGAGGGGTGTGCGTATGCGTGATCGGAAGTACCCTTGGGGTGTTCTCTAGGACGTCCGCGTCTATCATTGTCTACCAGAACTAGCCCTTTCACTGGTTATCTGCCCCTTTCCCGACATTTTATTTTCATGGGGAGCACCTTCAATAGAAGGTCACTCTGCATTTATCTAGGCTTGTTACTGGCTCTATATAGAGGCTGCATTAACCTTTTTTTTCTTTTTCTTTTTTTTTTGCTTTTTTTTTTTTTTTCCCTTTTTGTTTTGTTTTTGTTTTTTGTAATTTTGTTTTTCCTTTTTTTTTTTATAGCAGTCTTAATATTTCTGATATTTATTTTCATACAATTTCAACAAGCAATAACACAAAATTCTGTATAATGGTCGTCGCTTCCACGGGATTTTCTAAGAGCCTGGTGACGTCTGTCATGCTATGTCCTGCACATCGATGAATGAGGTAAAACATGAAATGGTAGATCCTTCTTCTTGTACTCGAACGGTATTGTAAGTCCAACTCGTACAATGTTTGTTCATAAAGTTCACGTAAGCCCTTTTAAAGGGTGGTCTTCCTGTGGGGTCGTAATATTCCTCTCTTGAGTTGGCGTCGATGTATATAGCGACCCAGTGTTGTCCCATTCGATGGACTGAATCCGTATTTCCCACAAGGGCCGAAGGTACGTTTAATAATCTGGGTAATCTGTTTCTGGCATAGACCCCCTTAAACACCGGTCTGGAGTGGAGATGTTTTTTCAATAGTGTCAATCTCTAGCGTATTCATTATGCACTGTAGTCAAACAAGACTCTCCTAGAGCTACGGCGGCGGCATATATCCCTCTGTCAGCTGTGGTGGTGGTGTATATCCCTCTATCTGTGGGACTGCATCTCTTCTCTTTAGACTTTTGTTGACAGTGTTTGGTTTTTAAGTGGCGTTTTAAGTCTGCAGGCCACACATAGGTCCTATTGCATAAACTACAAGTATTACTCATGTTGTCGTTTCGGATGTCGGGATACGACTGACTGAATTAGGGTAGATAGGGCATATTCATAGCAAACAAACAAGTATTCATTTCGATGTTTTATTTTACACATTGGTAATTCTCAGTTCTGGTTCTCTTTCTTCAAATAAAGGTATGTTTTTTTCAGTTCTTTCCATTCGTAAAGACTCAGGGTCTCTCCTCTCTTCGTAGGATGCACTGTCCATTCTCCATTAGGCACGAAGTGCTTCCTGATGTGAATTGTCAGTTGAGGGGCTTTCATGATGACGTAGACGACTTCTCCCAGGTCATATCTCCAGTCCATGGGTTCTCCGTCTTTCACTCGACTGATCAAATCGTCCACCACTTGCGTAGCACTGCACAAGACTTTCCACTGTGGTAATGATAAGCTGACACCGACTAGGAATCGTATCGGTTTTCCAAAATCTCAGATCCACTCTCTTACTGCCATTCCATTCCGTCAGTTCTGCGTATCTTCCACCTCCTAGGGGTACTTTGATCGGAATGTTCAATGCTTGGGTCTGGTCTTTGGCGAACGTTACTGCTAAGGCTTCCTGTACCAGATCCCCTTGGGTCAGGGTGAACGGAATGTTCAATGCTTTGGTCCGGTTTTATGATTTTGATTTACGTGACATGTCGAATGAAGTGCGAGTCTCTGCTCTCTTGTCTCTGCTTTTTATAGAATGAAGACTTTGTATCGATGAAGTCAATTGGTTGTTTCTTTTTGTATCCTGCTTTGGCGACTACTGATTGGTCAGATTTCCTGGCTGTTGATTGGTTGACGATGGAACACATCTCAATCCTTCTACCACCTGATTATAGGCTGTCCAGATGTCACAGGCTCGATCCGGATACTGTGCACAATAGGTCTGCGTGAACACATACAATACATACAGTCGACCTGCATTCACTATGCCGTCTTCAAACATAGTTGATACGATTCTGTGGTATACTGTTACACAGCCTCTATATAGAGCCAGTCACAAGCCTGGATAAATGCCGAGTGACCTTCTATTGAAGGCGCTCCCCCATAAAATAAAATGGCGGGAAAGGGGCAGATAGCCAGTGAAAGAGCTAGTTCCGGTAGACAATGATAAACGCGGACGTCCTAGAGAACACCCCAAGTGCACTTACAATCACGCATGCGAAAACTTCTTCCACCCCCCTTCGGGGTTCTTAACGTCACCTCCAGTCAAAAGGCCCCACTAGGGCGGATATTGTACCAGTTCCGGTTGCGCATGCGCACACACAAGGGAACCCCGAAAGGGTCACTTCTGGTAGCCATGATACTTGTACTACTGCTAGTAAGAAAAAAACGCTGGGGAAAAGACGGGCATGCGCAGAAAATACTTCCGATCACGTGACTTCCGTGACGTCACTTCCGATAGCTCCCCCTCGAATGTTGTTTGAGCTGTCCCCATATACTACTCACGTGGGACGTGTCTGTCATATATTTCAAAAGAAAGAATCGTCTTATATTTATATTCACACCGAGTACTCTAAATATAATTATTCCTATAACGGTTTCAGAAATCATACAAATAAAGGACAGATATATGGAAAACTACAATAAAATGTATTCCACTTGTTTGTCATCACGAACTGGATGAACGTTATGATTTATCCTTTTCTCTAATAACAATGAATCTTTTCCATTCTACGTAGATTGTTCATGTCTATGACAGAGGCGACTATTAGTAACAAGACAGATGTACTATAAGATCCTTCACTAGTGCCTTAGTTCAACCCCCGTTTTCGGGTGTTCTTCATGTTGCTAATCTTTTTAGTATTCTTTGTTTTGTTTCGTTCTGTGCCCAATATTGCCCGTGTCTCTATATAATTCGTGCTTTATTTTCTCTAACGTATACTTGTTCACATTTTAACCGAAGTAACGAAGTAATCGAATTAATGTGGTAACCAGTCTATGTGTTATCCACAGAGAGCTATGAAGACAACACGTGCCTGTTCCATCCTTCCTAATATGATCCATTATAGGGATGTCTAGACATAGATTCACTTAACCTATGTCAAACAAGGTACTTACATAAGTCTAATGAAATTCAAACTATTATCTTCAAATCTTTCTGACACACACAGACACAAAACAAGCACACAAAAATACAAAAATAAAAACAAAAGATAATACAATTCAAATATCAGATTTGCTCATTGATAACATTTCTGTTGAGTTCGGTATCTACACCACCCAACACACCAATGGGTACAATGATGCCTGTTGAGTTCGGTATCTACACCACCCAACACACCAATGGGTACAATGATGCCTGTTGAGTTCGGTATCTACACCACCCAACACACCAATGGGTACAATGATGCCTGTTGAGTTCGGTATCTACACCACCCAACACACCAATGGGTACAATGATGTCTGTTGAGTTCGGTATCTACACCACCCAACACACCAATGGGTACAATGATGCCTGTTGAGTTCGGTATCTACACCACCCAACACACCAATGGGTACAATGATGCCTGTTGAGTTCGGTATCTACACCACCCAACACACCAATGGGTACAATGATGCCTGTTGAGGTCGGTATCTACACCACCCAACACACCAATGGGTACAATGATGTCTGTTGAGGTCGGTATCTACACCACCCAACACACCAATGGGTATAATGATGTCTGTTGAGGTCGGTATCTACACCACCCAACACACCAATGGGTACAATGATGCCTGTTGAGGTCGGTATCTACACCACCCAACACACCAATGGGTACAATGATGTCTGTTGAGGTCGGTATCTACACCACCCAACACACCAATGGGTACAATGATGCCTGTTGAGTTCGGTATCTACACCACCCAACACACCAATGGGTACAATGATGTCTGTTGAGGTCGGTATCTACACCACCCAACACACCAATGGGTATAATGATGTCTGTTGAGGTCGGTATCTACACCACCCAACACACCAATGGGTACAATGATGCCTGTTGAGGTCGGTATCTACACCACCCAACACACCAATGGGTACAATGATGTCTGTTGAGGTCGGTATCTACACCACCCAACACACCAATGGGTACAATGATGCCTGTTGAGGTCGGTATCTACACCACCCAACACACCAATGGGTACAATGATGCCTGTTGAGGTCGGTATCTACACCACCCAACACACCAATGGGTACAATGATGCCTGTTGAGGTCGGTATCTACACCACCCAACACACCAATGGGTACAATGATGCCTGTTGAGGTCGGTATCTACACCACCCAACACACCAATGGGTACAATGATGCCTGTTGAGGTCGGTATCTACACCACCCAACACACCAATGGGTACAATGATGCCTGTTGAGTTCGGTATCTACACCACCCAACACACCAATGGGTACAATGATGCCTGTTGAGTTCGGTATCTACACCACCCAACACACCAATGGGTACAATGATGCCTGTTGAGTTCGGTATCTACACCACCCAACACACCAATGGGTACAATGATGCCTGTTGAGTTCGGTATCTACACCACCCAACACACCAATGGGTACAATGATGCCTGTTGAGTTCGGTATCTACACCACCCAACACACCAATGGGTACAATGATGCCTGTTGAGTTCGGTATCTACACCACCCAACACACCAATGGGTACAATGATGCCTGTTGAGTTCGGTATCTACACCACCCAACACACCAATGGGTACAATGATGCCTGTTGAGTTCGGTATCTACACCACCCAACACACCAATGGGTACAATGATGCCTGTTGAGTTCGGTATCTACACCACCCAACACACCAATGGGTACAATGATGCCTGTTGAGTTCGGTATCTACACCACCCAACACACCAATGGGTACAATGATGCCTGTTGAGTTCGGTATCTACACCACCCAACACACCAATGGGTACAATGATGCCTGTTGAGTTCGGTATCTACACCACCCAACACACCAATGGGTACAATGATGCCTGTTGAGTTCGGTATCTACACCACCCAACACACCAATGGGTACAATGATGCCTGTTGAGTTCGGTATCTACACCACCCAACACACCAATGGGTACAATGATGCCTGTTGAGTTCGGTATCTACACCACCCAACACACCAATGGGTACAATGATGCCTGTTGAGTTCGGTATCTACACCACCCAACACACCAATGGGTACAATGATGCCTGTTGAGTTCGGTATCTACACCACCCAACACACCAATGGGTACAATGATGCCTGTTGAGTTCGGTATCTACACCACCCAACACACCAATGGGTACAATGATGCCTGTTGAGTTCGGTATCTACACCACCCAACACACCAATGGGTACAATGATGCCTGTTGAGTTCGGTATCTACACCACCCAACACACCAATGGGTACAATGATGCCTGTTGAGTTCGGTATCTACACCACCCAACACACCAATGGGTACAATGATGCCTGTTGAGTTCGGTATCTACACCACCCAACACACCAATGGGTACAATGATGCCTGTTGAGTTCGGTATCTACACCACCCAACACACCAATGGGTACAATGATGCCTGTTGAGGTCGGTATCTACACCACCCAACACACCAATGGGTACAATGATGCCTGTTGAGGTCGGTATCTACACCACCCAACACACCAATGGGTACAATGATGCCTGTTGAGTTCGGTATCTACACCACCCAACACACCAATGGGTACAATGATGCCTGTTGAGGTCGGTATCTACACCACCCAACACACCAATGGGTACAATGATGCCTGTTGAGTTCGGTATCTACACCACCCAACACACCAATGGGTACAATGATGCCTGTTGAGTTCGGTATCTACACCACCCAACACACCAATGGGTACAATGATGCCTGTTGAGTTCGGTATCTACACCACCCAACACACCAATGGGTACAATGATGCCTGTTGAGGTCGGTATCTACACCACCCAACACACCAATGGGTACAATGATGCCTGTTGAGTTCGGTATCTACACCACCCAACACACCAATGGGTACAATGATGCCTGTTGAGTTCGGTATCTACACCACCCAACACACCAATGGGTACAATGATGCCTGTTGAGTTCGGTATCTACACCACCCAACACACCAATGGGTACAATGATGCCTGTTGAGGTCGGTATCTACACCACCCAACACACCAATGGGTACAATGATGCCTGTTGAGTTCGGTATCTACACCACCCAACACACCAATGGGTACAATGATGCCTGTTGAGGTCGGTATCTACACCACCCAACACACCAATGGGTACAATGATGCCTGTTGAGGTCGGTATCTACACCACCCAACACACCAATGGGTACAATGATGCCTGTTGAGTTCGGTATCTACACCACCCAACACACCAATGGGTACAATGATGCCTGTTGAGTTCGGTATCTACACCACCCAACACACCAATGGGTACAATGATGCCTGTTGAGTTCGGTATCTACACCACCCAACACACCAATGGGTACAATGATGCCTGTTGAGTTCGGTATCTACACCACCCAACACACCAATGGGTACAATGATGCCTGTTGAGTTCGGTATCTACACCACCCAACACACCAATGGGTACAATGATGCCTGTTGAGTTCGGTATCTACACCACCCAACACACCAATGGGTACAATGATGCCTGTTGAGTTCGGTATCTACACCACCCAACACACCAATGGGTACAATGATGCCTGTTGAGTTCGGTATCTACACCACCCAACACACCAATGGGTACAATGATGCCTGTTGAGTTCGGTATCTACACCACCCAACACACCAATGGGTACAATGATGCCTGTTGAGTTCGGTATCTACACCACCCAACACACCAATGGGTACAATGATGCCTGTTGAGTTCGGTATCTACACCACCCAACACACCAATGGGTACAATGATGCCTGTTGAGTTCGGTATCTACACCACCCAACACACCAATGGGTACAATGATGCCTGTTGAGTTCGGTATCTACACCACCCAACACACCAATGGGTACAATGATGCCTGTTGAGTTCGGTATCTACACCACCCAACACACCAATGGGTACAATGATGCCTGTTGAGTTCGGTATCAACACCACCCAACACACCAATGGGTACAATGATGCCTGTTGAGTTCGGTATCAACACCACCCAACACACCAATGGGTACAATGATGCCTGTTGAGTTCGGTATCTACACCACCCAACACACCAATGGGTACAATGATGCCTGTTGAGGTCGGTATCTACACCACCCAACACACCAATGGGTACAATGATGCCTGTTGAGTTCGGTATCTACACCACCCAACACACCAATGGGTACAATGATGCCTGTTGAGGTCGGTATCTACACCACCCAACACACCAATGGGTACAATGATGCCTGTTGAGTTCGGTATCTACACCACCCAACACACCAATGGGTACAATGATGCCTGTTGAGGTCGGTATCTACACCACCCAACACACCAATGGGTACAATGATGCCTGTTGAGTTCGGTATCTACACCACCCAACACACCAATGGGTACAATGATGCATCACCAACTTCTCAAGATAAATAAAAAATAATATAAATATTTTAATCTCACAAATAGGCATATTATTACTACTGGTCAATGACACAAAATGCACTCGTTTTCTGGACTGGAAATGCGTATCTTTACACCACCTGGTGTCGCCCCTCTATAATATTTGGAGTTCGTGAGATTTGGTTTATCTGATGCTCATGATTGTACTATATTATGTTTTTGTTTCTGCTTCACCCATTTGTTCGGGGGCGTGATCGTATGGTAGTTGGATTTACAACTACCTATGTAATCAGCGCATATCACTACTAAAGTTGTGAGTTCGTATCCAGCTCATGGCGATGTGTACTCGATACAACATTATGTGATAAAGTTTGTCAGTAACTTGCGGCTGGTAAAATAGAATAACGGAAACTTATTCTGAAGAATATACTTACTCTGATTATATGTGGGTGAGCCCTAATCTTGACATTTCTTTCTTACAATAGATAATTGTAATCTGCTTTATGGATACCACAGAGTGATTCTACAGTATTTAAGTATTTAGTCATATGTCTGCCCTGTCCATATATAGATATATATCCCAGATGGAAAATCAAAAGCTAGACAAATGTAAAACCCACGTATTTAACTTGCCAAGTTTGATCTAAGGAAGTGAGGATTGTCATTCATATATGTCTCTTTCTTAACCCATTCATCATTCAACATCAACACAAGAAGGAAACCGATTACAAAAGCCTGTCGCATTAGATAGTTAATTCCGGATTAACTTCAAGTAGCTTACACATGCCATTATTTATCAACCACGTAGATCTTTTCACGATTCATTAGAATTGCTAAATGGAATAATAAGCACTTTTCAGCATAATCTGTTTTATTACATACTTAGTTCAAATAAAGGCATTTTTGTATGACCAATATGACCGGAAGTAAACTGTCCATATTTTCACACCCCGGGAAAATAACCGGTTATTGGATTACTAAAAGATCATTTCCATATCGAGGCCCATATTGGCCCGGGCCAATATGGGCCTCGACTTCGTCTCAGGCCAATATGGGCGTCTCTTTTCTAGATGTCGGAAGTATGTAATAAATAGTTTAATACATGGGCATTTCCATATTGGCCTGGATATCATCCCTCGACCCATATTGGCCCCTCGACTCCGTCTCGGGCAAATATGGGGGTCTCGGAATGATAACCAGGCCAATATGGAAATGCCCATGTATTAATCTGTATTTATTATATGGACATTTTGACAGAAAGTTTTTCATTTAGTAATATTATACAGCGATTACTTGTTTTTCATTACTATGTCGAGGGTTTTATATGATGTCGTGCATCACATTTGCGCCATTGGGGAATATTTTTATACCAGTTGTCTAATTGCATATTCGGAAGTATTATTTCAAATCAAATCTTGTAAAGCCTTAAAAACAATTAAGTTTAGAAAAATTAAAAACAATACAACAAAAGACATGTGCATACACCATTCTTCAATCATCATCCCTCTATTGACACCATACACGCAAACAATTCCCCATTATACCATTCACGTTTATTTGGTAACGTTGAACGTTTCAAGGACTGTACGTCATTGTTTGTTTTACTGGTTTATGTTTTAATATGTTCATTCCATCAATCGAAGATATATAATGCAGGCCACATTTTGATTAAATCAGATGGTTGAAGAGAAGCAACTCTTACTTTCCTATTAACAAAAATGGATATAGATGTAAATGAATTTGAGAACTGTACACTTACAAACAAATTAAAGTAAGGTCATTACGATTTTCCCAGTTTTCCGGTTGTTGACTGATTTTGTCTGTTTATATAATTATGAGTTTTGACTTTCCCTTTGGAACATTGTTCGGAGTTCGGTAATTTTGTCATTACCCTTGTTTACTGTTCTACATTTCAGTCACAGTATGAAAAACAAACAAATGCTTTATTTGCCAATCAGTGGCACCCTTGCGAGTAGAATAATCACATAATAATTTATATACAATGATTACAATAATTTGTGTATGATTTAAGACACACACAGACAAATATGAGCCATAAACATTCACTATCAACGTTTTGATTATTAACGTTTTTATAATTGGATGATATGATATCTAAAATGAGTGTAAAACGGACTCTTAACCTGTAGTGAAGCTGTGCACTTTATTTCTGCAGATAAAGCCTACAGCTGTGCATCTTTATCGTTAAGATGTTATTTGGTGTATATAATTGTATTGACCAGCTGCGGGGATATCAACAGGAAAACAACACACGGGTGAAGAAGAAATCTGTATGTTCTTTAATCATATATCTATACAAGAAAAAATATTTTCGTTCGTATGGTAATGCCACTTAATTATATTATTTCTCTTTTTCCATGATTGGATGTTGTTTAGAATGACAATATATCAACATTAGGTTGACATACGGAAATGCAAATAGTTTCTGAAAAGGAATATTAGATATCGATAATTTCGTCAAATGCTACATTTTAATGGTTTGTTTATTTTCACCGAATAATTTGCCATTTTCCGTTAGTGTTGTCATGTATACAGGTTTTGAAAGATTCAAACCAATGATGGTCCGTTTCTGGTGATAAGTAATAGTTCCAACAAATATCTTCTCATAGGACAAAAATATCAAAGTACTATCAGTTGTCAAAAGTTTTCAGTAAAGATGCTTTTTGCTCTTCGATAGGAAAAGTAATGATTTAATTAATAAATTTGTTAAGAGTTGTCTTTCTTATTACAGTAAATTGACAACATGGCTTATGGATATACTCTGCTATACGTAGCTTTATATAAGGTAAATTTCAATCATATCAGGATATATGGCAAGCCGAGGTACATTATTACAGCGTTTTGAAGAAACAGAAATACTTAAAAAAACGACCTCCGATGGCTGGTCAAGTATTATGACATGTACGAGAAAACCATATACAAAGTTCGAAGGAAATCATCAACGTTTTATGTAAGAATGGACTTCAATGTATAGCAGTACGATGAAACTTTAAATAGAGATGGGTACTTATGAAGGGGGTAAAGAAGATATGTATCCGTGAGGTGGATAAACAGAAAAAAAGCTTGTGGGGTGTAGAAAAGAACGACCCCAAGCTGAAAGAACATATAGGAAATTTTATCTTCGACGAATCCAAGGTGGAAAATGGCACAGATAGGAACCAATTTGTATCAATCCACCACCAGTACGTCTTAGCATGGTGGTTGAGAGTTTGTCCAATTTAGCAAACGAGCCTTCTGACGTATCAATCTTTGCAGTATGCAACCAAAATGAAGGTATATTCTTCAAATTCGGTTATTAATCCTACATATGAAAATGTTTTAAAAAAACTCAATGCAATACAAATACAATCATTGGGCCGTTGTACAAAATCACATTCTGAAAAAAATATGGCATCAGTTTGGATGTCATACCACATATAATCCCTGACAACCCTCCATGGTTAAATCAAAGACTTACATTTAATTTAGAACTTTGAAAATGCTAAAAATCTAAAACAAACTCTTGTACTTACCTTGATGACATTAGATATTTAACATCGGAATTATCTGTGATTAATGCAGATTGTTCTTTGGATGGTGACACAATAGCATCAGCAGTTGTATTCGGACTGCCTATTGCTTCTCTTCGATTACCGTTTGCCAGCTAATTGCAATACTTAATGCTTTGAAGTTCGTTGCCTCTTCTGAGATGAAATTCATGATCTATAAGGATTTACGCTCTTGCTTGTTGACAATTGAGACTGGTAAAACATATTAGCCCCGCCTTGATAAAAATGTCGGCTTTTGATTGGTCAATGACCGGTGCGTACAAAACCCATTGACCCGGCTTGTAGTCACGGGGGGATTCGCACTACATGAAACATTGATTTTTATGTTATTTCAAATTTGTTTTCATATAACTTGTCAAGTTGTTTGAATACAAGCATTTTAAATGATTTCGTATTGAATTCGTCATTCGCTTTATCGCACAATAAGTGTATGACTCATTTGTATTTTATCAATAGAATTATTCAACCTATTTCTGGTGACGTCATTAATATTGTAACGCTATCCACGTGACAATACGCGGCAAATACAAAACAAACTAAATCACAACAAAACATCAAAACAAGAACGACAAAGGTTTAAAATTAGTTAGCTGTATGTAGGGTGATACCGAGGCTATTTCCCTACACTTTGTCAAAATGCACCTAAACTTTCACCTGAGCTATTCTATTTTAGTCCGCAAGTCCAATAACGTTATGATTACGTTACAAAAATATCAAGAAAAGCCACTAAAAATCATTTTTTGTTTTCAAACCGGGGATAAAATCGTTATCTACGTCTTTACCCGTGGATATTGAGATTGTACCACCCTTTAGCAATACTGTACAACCTTCGGCTTCGCCTCAGGCTATACAGAATTGCTTCAGGGTGGTACAATCTCAATGCCCACGGGTAGACACGTAGATAACTGATAAAGCCTCCTATTTCAATGATAGTTGATTTATAGAATCCTTGTTACTATCGGTAAACATGTGATTTTCCCATGGATTGCTAGGTATATAGGTATCCGTAGCAACATAGTCCTTTACCATGAAGCAGCCAAAGACACAATAGATAATCCTATATCAAATTGTTTTACTCCCTATTTTGATTTTATTATGAAATATATTTTAAAAACGCGGGCAAGACAGCTGGGACCGGCAAATTAATAACAAATCACATGAGATGCATTCGTTCGGTGGCAATAATCTTTGTTCGTATGGAAAATCGCAAGGAACAGGTGGTCGTTACCAAATGTTGTATTGGTCAAGGTAGACTTGCATATTCATTGAATATGAGGAACGACCGGAATGCATTCCGTGTAATTCCAATTATTCACTGAAAAATATTTCTTGTTGCTCAATCTTTAGTTTTCTGTGTAGTTTTTGTAGATCATTGTTTGTCCTTTTTCGTTTAGCAGTTGTGTTAAACGGCGAACCATATAAGAGGTCCAGATGTCCGTCACAGCACCACGTCTGACCTTTCTAAACTGATAAAAGGTTTAGTTTGATGTAAAACCACGTTTAATTACATTGAATGACATAAACGTTTTTCAATTACATGTAGATTATTATTTTGAGAGTTCACGTACATATTAGATCTATATTACTTTTACAGATTCCATATATTTTAATAATCTCGTTGTGATTTGGCATTCATGGCTATTATTTGCTTTGCTTTGTTCAATAACGTTCCAAGTAGTTGATTGAAGAAAATCAGAACGTAGAATAAAAACAGAAAGCATTCTGAAAGTGAAATAAAATATGCCAAACACGCTGCATGAAAAGAACCCTGTAATCACGTGACAAACGAAGACTTTGGCTGTAACGACGTGTGGTACTCAGCAAGGTATAAATTGATGATGTGCTTACATCTACAAATCGAGAAGACCGACAAATAGGAACCATGAGAAAAAGGAAAAGATCGAGGGATTTAAGGAATGAAATTCCACACCTTAGTTCCCAACCTTCCAGTAATAAACGGCAGAGCCAAGAGTAATGAACACCAAAAGTTGACACAACAAAGTACTATTTTAAAAATTGCCTGATACTGGAAATCATATTTTGGACAAGTCAGGGAAACACTGCTTTCAAAATAAAAGTACCAATCTAAAAAGACAGACAAGGTCTATACTAATACTACCTGACTATACTACATTTCCCAGATAGTCATATCCATGAATTAAATGGTATTTCAGTAAAATCACTTGAGTGATTTGTTAAAGCTAGGGAACAGACTGTCCAAATATATTTTATGTATGATAATGACTACAAAAATGAAGATTTGTCTACAAACTTTCTTCCGTATTCATTACCTCATTGGTTAAGTTTGCCTAGGAGGGGGACACATGACATAATGATGATATGCTTCTTGGAAAAAAAAGAGATTGGATTTCCGTGTAACGATTTATTTTTATGACACTAAGCGTTCTACTTCCTTATTTAAGATACAGTGATACCCCAATTTAACAATTCGTTATTGGAAACTTTATAAAAACACAATTTTCCACTTCCCTGTGTTTGAAAAGTAGAAAAAGGATATAACTCCCAAGTGACAGTGCTAATGTTTTTTACTTGTTCGATATTTTTTACTACTGATAATCCTAAAACTGTTGCCATATGTACTACTATGCTACTTTATCATAACCACATGTCTTGTAGAACTTTTAAGGCATAACATATTTATTTCATTGTTTGCACTGTGTAGTAGTCAGAAATATAAAATTGAAAACTTGACCTAATTTCTAACAATATAATAAGTGTTCAACATGATATGTAACCGATTTACAAATATGCATTGACCTAAATAAAAATAAATTGAACTTAACACACGATTAAAGAATTTTTTTTTAGATTTAGATGGACAACTAGTAAAATTGGAATCGTACCCTTCAAGAGCACCCGAGTTCACCCACGTTATGTTGCCCTATCTTTTTTCTACTTATTACCGTTTCCTTTATCTCATTGTGTGTCCTTATTATTTTCTTTTAGCCATTGTATTGTCTGTCCTTAGATTCAAGGTTTATGATTAACCCTTTGGTAATTTCAAGCTTCTCTTTTATGTATCGTTCACCATAA
Organism: Bathymodiolus brooksi; assembly: GCA_963680875.1. NCBI lineage: Eukaryota > Metazoa > Mollusca > Bivalvia > Mytilida > Modiolidae > Bathymodiolus > Bathymodiolus brooksi. Next base: position 66,967,634 of record OY804575.1, read on the forward strand.
ACTGAAAGTAACATCTGATCAATGATTTTGAAATATTAAACAGTTTTAAGATTTAAAAAATGTACAATGTATAAATGGAACAGGACAATAATAAAGTTTTATATGTATGTTTTGTAAATCGTTGTTTGTCCTTTTGTACTTTTTCTTTTGAACATTGTGTTGTCTGTTCTTCTTCGATATACGGCTTCTGATTAGCCCTTTGGTATCTTCAAATTCTTCTTAAGGTGGTGACCATAATGCATTTTTCATGTTTTCAATCGATGTAATTGTAGTGGAATGCCACATGACAGCACCAACAAACAGATATAGAGCGACGTCTACAAATGTTTTCACAGCCTGTATTTTTCATCTTTTGTTTATTTGTTGTTTAGGTATTGAATGCTTCACTGTTGTTGCTGAGTGTATCCGGGTTGTAATGTTATGTACTTGCTGTAAGATTCACAAATCGGCCAACAAAGGAGTTTTTGCATGCTTCGTTGTATTTTGTTGTTGCAATTATCAGAAAAATATATTCCGCTATTATAAAGCAATTGTTCTTAAATAAATGTAATATTTCCAATTTTCACCGTCGATGCTTAGTTTCCACAGACACTAAACTTGATTAGATAGGATTACAAGAAGCAACATACATTTATATTAATTGCATGTTGAGAAATAAATCTGTCTGTGCCGGTCTATTATTTTAGATTTTTTTCAAATTGAATCGTACATAAAGAATGGTTTACAACAATAGCAACGTCAGAATATTCGAAGATTTGTGTATCTATAATGCCAAATAAACAATAAAACTGAACAAAATTACAATGTTTACTTACATCATAAACCAATCCCTATGAAAAGGTTTTGCAACAGAAAATCTTGGGAATATGGCAATAAAAATATATCATATTACAACGTTAAATTAATCGGGATGCACTTTATCTCTTTAGCAAAATGTCCATGTCTAATATATCAGAACCCCCATCTAAAGAAAAAAAAAATAACTACAGCGAAAGCTAAAACAAAAAGAATGTTCATGTTCTCAACATCTCTTAAATTTAATGTTCATCATCTTTTCACGTAGACACTATTTTGACGCTTAGGACATCCCACATCACTGTATTAATGCTATTGACGACCTATTATGTGTAACGGGAATACCCACATCGTGATATTTCTTACTACGTGTACTGTAGGTTACTATCTCTATCCTCTTAATATGTTTTTTACGTAGTACATTGTGGTTTGTATTTCAGCAAACCATTAGACGATCTCGGTTAAAAAAACAGTTCACACATAAACAAGCAAAATTCGAGACCACAAGAGTTACCTAAAACACACCGGAAGTGTGAGCAGGTGCTCCCGCATGGGTTAGGATCTCGTGAAAGGTTAGTTCCGAAAACCAGCTAAGAAACAGTTCATACTGAAATATTGCTGATAGTAATGTTCCGCGTTAATAAACCTTATCCTGTAAAAATTAATGGCGGGAAAGCAGCTTGTAATTCCAATTTCCGGATGTAACTATATATTAATTAAAACGTCTTATTAACAAAATGTTGGATTTCATAATGTGATACAATAAGGGTAATAACAAAATTACCAATGATGCGGACGAAGCGGTATCTGTGGTCTCTTTAACTTCCAGCTCTGGAGGATATATCAATGGAAGAAATTCCGCAAATCTAGAATTTTTGATAGATAAAACGTCATCAATATACCTGTATGTGAAATTAAAGGCTCTAGCCTCATGCATCTTCTTATCTTTTACAAGCTTTTGAAGAAACTCAGACTCATATGAGTATAAAAATAAATCGGCTAGAAGAGGGGCACAATTCGTACCCATTGGTATGCCGATGACCTGCTGAAACAGTATCCCTCCAAAGGAAACAAGTATGTTATCGATGAAGAACTCCAGCATACTGATCACTTGTTCCTCGGAGTAGCATGTTTTACCTTTTTGAATTTTGTTTGAAAAAAATGTGGAATTGTAGCCTAACACAACAAATTTTGAGCCATAGTTTCTATGACTGAAAGCTTTGTGTATTGTTTCTTTACAAGTGAAAATAGGATTATCAACAAGATAGCGTTTCTCGTTTCCGGATATATTGTAGAACAGCTTGGAGTAATGCTACTTTTAATTAACGATGAGGATGTTTGATGATAATTTGGTTTACTTAAAGGCATACAGGCTGTCAGAATTGAATATTTTGTTATATTAAAAGTTGCCAATATTCGATGCTTTATACTAATTGCAGTTTAAAATTTTCATAATATCATACGTAAATAGCCTAGAACGAAGGAAATACGTCAGTGTTTGATTTTCTTCCATCCAGTCAAGACTCCAATGTTTACCTGCACACTATTCATACGACATACACAGTGAACTCATTCGGTAAAGCGTAATGTGGGAAATTGTTTGTTGAAGAAAAAGTCACATGGCACAAACCAAAATATTGACGGATTCTACACGAAAACGACACAAAAAGGAGGATTCAGCAAGCTTTGTGTAAAAATAAAAAAAAGATGTTATACCGACCTAATCCATTTTTCAACAAGTAAGCATAATTTAGTATCTTTTTTTCGGCCGAATCGTATTTTGACAGTAGAATTACATCGAAGCTTTTTATATATTCTTTTTTTTTCAGGAGAAAACGCTAGGTGATATCTCTTTTAAAGTAGAGACTAAAATAATGAACTTCATGTCTGTTTTTTTCGAAAAAAATATAATCAAGAAAAATCAAGTGTTGTCAATAATATGCAATACAATTTGTTTACAATTTTCCCTTTATCGGGCCCCTTTGCAGAGTTTGGGTTTGTTTTTATTGATTTCATCATGTATTTCCGATTTTAAGTGTTACCATTATATAATATTAACTGATTACCCCGGGATCCAATTTCATAGATATATTTCTTAAATTAAATTAATTCAAACGAATATACATGCAAAATGCTTCCTGGTTTTTTATAACAGTTATCAGTATTCGGCAAAGTTCGGAAATAAGAAGCCGACTTATAATTAGGTGTGTTAATAGGGATTCCACCGACAGACATTCGAATTCTTTTCACTAATTACGACATTATAACATATTTTTTAAACCTGGCTTCTTGTTCCGAACATTTTATTAGTATAAAACATCGAATATTGGCAACTTTTAATATAAACAAAATTCTGCCAGCTTGTATGCCTTTAGGTTAGATGACTTTTTTTAGTAGATTGATTTAATGTTTGCTTTTGACGTCAACAGCAAAATTTCCTGATATTAATGTTATGTCATGTTTGAGGTCAGATATTACAGCAAGATTTCCTGATATTAATGTTATGTCATGTTTGAGGTCAGATATTACAGCAAGATTTCCTGATATTAATGTTATGTAATGTTTGAGGTCAGATATTACAGCAAGATTTCCTGATATTAATGTTATGTAATGTTTGAGGTAAGATATTACGGCAAGATTTCCTGATATTAACGTTATGTCATGTTTGAGGTCAGATATTACAGCAATATTTCCTCATATTATTGTTATGTAATGTTTGAAGTCAAGTACCCAAAGAAAATGTAGATTTCTCACTGTTCACATAAAAATCATATTTTTTAGATATGTTGCTTATATACCATAACATTTTGAAAATACAAAGGGGTAAATTAGATGCCGTAGGTGGAAAGAGAGATAGTGCAACGGCAAGAAAATAATAATAAACAAAAGTAAAAAACAGCAAAAACAAAATCAACAACAATGTTAGCTAATATATCCACGCTTGGAAAATGGAGAGAGGGTAACGAAGTGTCTTATTTTTGTAATTGGTCATCTTTATAACAGCCGACATATAAACCAATTAATTCAATTGTTCTTTTGTTATTAAGAATTTATAGATATAAATATAATAGTATTGTCAATCTGTTTTTGTCTAACACGGTCGAGTGGTACTGCAGCACTATGTCTGCCACCAGAAATATTTAGCTATTATATATTTAATTAATTATTGTTTTTGTTCTAGTAGTATCGTGTCGTGACATCTGCTTTTTTTCTATGGAACTTTACACATGTGAGCAAGAATAGATAAGGAACATAATTATAAAGATAAAATGTTTACTTTTCAAACATGAAAAAAATAATCAAACATTATCCAATGACTGGCCGACTTATTGTCACACGGGGATACTTCAAAATTGGTAATGATATGGGTTAGAATGACACCATTTTTAATACATTCTCATATGGTAAAATTTGTCCGTGACATACGAAAGATCTGGGTTTTTTTTTTATCACGAGGATCTGATTTCTACCTCCAAGAAAACTTAACAATATGGTATAGCCGACGAAAGCAGAAAAACCTTGAAATATCCGAAAAGTTGGAGATCTCGGTTATAAATACTAGATCAGTACAAACATAAACAAGCAAAATTCGAGATCACAAGAACTACGCAAAACACACCGGTAGTGTGAGCAGGTGCTCCGGATTGTTACCATCGATGATTATCCGATTTAATGGTACCGTCGTGAGTACAGGGGTACGATGTGACGACTAGTTGTTTCCAACAGTCGTACACGATCAATACCCCCGTACACTCTTTCCGATCAGGGCCTCTGGTCAGTCCATGGGCATCTCTAGTAGGATTCTTCTCTGGTCTGTATTGTAGGTTTGTCCGCCTAACCTACAACATTCTTGGTTGTTCTAGCAGGTGCTCCGGATTGTTACCATCGATGATCATCCGATTTAATGGTACCGTCGTGAAGGGCTAGTTCCGAAAGTCAGCTAAGAAATAGCATATTGCTGACAGTAATGTTCCGTGTTAATAAACCTAATCCTGTACCAGAAAATTAATGACACGAAATCACCTTCTAATTCTAATTTCCGGATATAATATTTCCTAAATATTATTACGTAACTATAGATATATATTAAATAAAACGTCTTATTAACAAAATGTTGGATTCCGTAATGTGATACAAATGAAAATAGGATTATCAACAAGATAGCGTTTCTCGCTTCCTGATATATTGTAGAACAGCTTGGAGTGATGCTACTTTTAATTAACGATGAGGATGTTTGATGATAATTTGGGTTACTTAAGTCAGATGACTATTTTTAATAGATTGATTTAATGTTTGTTTTTGACGTCAACAGCAAGATTTCCTGATATCAACGTTATGTAATGTTTGAGGTCAAGTACCACAGCAAGATTTCCTGATATTAATGTTATGTAATGTTTGAAGTCAAGCACCAACAGAAAATGTAGATTTCTCATTGTACCCACTAAAATCATATTATTTAGATATGTTGTCTATATACCATAAAATTGTGAAAATATTAAAGGGGTAATTAGATGCCGTAAATTGAAGGACAGAAAAAAAAATCCCGTTTGGAGAATGGAAAATAAAAAAACACAGTGTCTTATTTGTGTAATTATTCAACTTTTAACAGCCTACATATAATCCATTCAATTCAATTATTCTTTTGTTGTCAAGAATTCATTGATATAAATATAATAATAATGTCAAGCTTTTTGGTCTAACACGGTTGTGTGGTACTAGATTACTATGTCTGCCACCAAACATTTTTATTACTATTATATCTTTAATATTAGATTTTTCTTCTTTTATTGTCCTTGTAGTACTTCTATAATAAATTGTATGAGTTAGAATGACATCATTTTAATGCATTCTCATATGGTAAAATGTGTTGGCGACGTAGTACGAAAGATCTGGATTTTGTTTTGTCACGAGGATCATGGTTTCTACCTCCACGAAAACTTAACAATATGGTATAACCGACGAAAGCAGAAAAGCTCAAGAGATATCCGAATTATTGGACGACCTCGGTCATAAATACAGCAGTACAAACATAAACAAACAAAATTCGACACCGCAAGAAATACCCAAAAACACACAGAAAGTGTGAACAGGTGATCCGGATAGGTTAGCATCTCATCCAATTTAATGGCGCCGTCGTGAAGGGCTAGTTTCGAAAGCCAGCTAAGAAACAGTTCATACTGAAATATTGCTAATAGTAATGTTCCGCATACAGGTTTGACTATACAAGGACGTGAATGTCTGATGCTGACATACACATTTAAAGTACATTCTTGTTTTTGATACAGGTTTGACCGTACTATGACGTTGATGTCTGATGCTGACATAAACATTTAAAGTACATTCTTGTTTTTGATACAGGTTTGACCGTACAATGACGTTGATGTCTGATGATGACATAAACATTTAAAGTACATTCTTGTTTTTGATACAGGTTTGACCGTACAATGACGTTGATGTCTGATGATGACATAAACATTTAAAGTACATTCTTGTTTTTGATACAGGTTTGACCGTACAATGACGTTGATGTCTGATGATGACATAAACATTTAAAGTACATTCTTGTTTTTGATACAGGTTTGACCGTACAATGACGTTGATGTCTGATGATGACATAAACATTTAAAGTACATTCTTGTTTTTGATACAGGTTTGACCGTACAATGACGTTGATGTCTGATGATGACATAAACATTTAAAGTACATTCTTGTTTTTGATACAGGTTTGACTGTACAAGGACGTGAATGTCTGATGCTGACATAAACATGTAAAGTACATTGTTGTTTTTGATACAGGTTTGACTGTACAAGGAAGTGTATAGCTGCTGTTGACATACACATTTAAAGTACAGTCTTGTTTTTGATACAGGTTTGACTGTACAAGGACGTGTATGGCTGCTGCTGATATATACATTTAAAGTACAGTCTTGTTTTTGATACAGGTTTGATCGTACAAGGACGTGTATGGCTGCTGTTGACATATACATTTAAAGTACAGTCTTGTTTTTGATACATGTTTGACTGTACAAGGACGTGTATGGCTGCTGTTGACATATACAGTTAAAGTACAGTCTTGTTTTTAATGCATGTTTGACCGTACAAGGAAGTGTATGGCTGATGCTGACATGCACATTTAAAGTACATTCTTGTTTCTGTTGTTGAAGATTTCTTAATTAGTATTTGTATCATGTATTGATAAAATTACATAATTTGCATCCGACAGCTTAGAGATGATGACAGGATTTTATCTAAAAAAGTTCTATTTCCTCTTTCCTAAATCCGGTATTTTACATTAAAAGTACTTCAAGCAGCAATCTTTAATATAAAATCTATTTTGATATCGAAATATATCATTACTATAGTCAATGGAATAAGTTTATTAATAATTAATTTCAATTGAAAATAGCTGCAGGTCAACAAAAGATATATGTCTACCAAAAACGATTGGTGCGCAATGATTTAAACCGTTTTATTAATATTGGAATATCACTATAACAAATTCGCTAATGTGGATCACTGTCAAACGATTTAATCATTCTTAGATATACACTGACATACTCATTTTCATAAGTATTCTGCTGTTGATTTTTTTAGAATAGTAAATAACGATATTAACAAATCTAAACCATACCCACACCTCCATTCATTTCAAATGAAATATAAAACATACTCCAACCAAACTGAAATATCACGGTAAAAACTGTCTGCAACATATGAAAACGTTAGAGAAAACCGAAGCGGCAATCAACAATGGATAATCTAGACACAGGCAAAACTGGGCACAGGATGAAAACAAACAATACGGTAAACAGGTAATAGTAATATGCTGGAAACAAATTTGCCAAAATTGCGGCAAATATGAGGAACACAATTTAGATTAAAATACAAAAAAGACACAACTCCCAAAGACACGACTGAACTATATTGTTTACAGAAAGACTTGGTTATTGTGCTGATAATTTTCGACAGCATGTAATTAAATAATAAGAACAGCCTCGAATCAACCTCTTGTTCTGTGATAATTCTTTGTGGCAAATATATCAATATTATGTAACAAAATAATTATTAGAATTTCTTAATTATATACAGACCACAACTAAATATAGAGATACTGGTCATATTATTATTCTCTTTAAAGGGGCATCAATCATGTGTTATAAATCAGAAATGACTTGCAGTAAGGCTAATATACCATCAATCAAGACTGAGAAAGCCACAAACAAATGTCTGGGAAAATATTTCAAAATCATTTCTCATACTTTTTTATATAAATTCTATATCAGTGCACAATGTGACATATTTCGTATTACGAATATAACAGATTGCGTTATTTTATTCACAGGATAATACACTGCCTTTTAAATTCTGAAATTCCCATAATTGTCGGAGTGTTAATTGATAATGATATAATTGTCAAAGTGTTAATTGATTATGATATACTTGTCAGAGTGTTAATTGATTATGATATAATTGTCAGAGGGTTAGTTGATTATGATATAATTGTCAGAGTGTTAATTGATTATGATATAATTGTCAGAGGGTTAGTTGATTATGATATAATTGCCAGAGTGTTAATTAATTACGATTGATGTATGATAAATATATTTATTAAATGACTATGAATTTTCTTAATTCTGATTGGTTTAGAAGGTTCATTGCTTCCTCTAACAGAACTACATGTCCACCGCGCAATTTTGAAAATCCTACTCCAAAAGATTGAGTCTTAGGCCACGAGATCTTCAAACTTTTAATAGTTTGAGAAGCACCATAACTTAAAAACTGACTAAATGTCAATTATGGCAAATAAGCGTTCAAAAAATGTTATATTACAAACTAATTACCATATGGAGGAATATGTAACGAAGTGGTCGTCATGGTAATATGGTAGTTGTATTTTGTTAGTGACTCGTGGCAGGTCTGTTGTTTTCTGCGGTTTCCTCCATCAATAAAACTGACCGCTACGATATAACTGAAATGTTGTTGAAAGTCGCGTAAAACATCATAATTCTGAACCCTGTAACGGAGATTGGTTTTCAGTCATTATTGCTGTCTTGTATCCCTCTCCGTTAGTGAGAAGAACAGTTGTTGTACTGTTTTAATCATATACTGGACAACATATCGTAAATACTATTATCTAAATATATGGGGGGAGGGGGGGGGGGGGGGGGGAGAGAGATCACATACATGAGTGTTTACCTTGTCATAGAACCACTTGCACCCGAGTTCACCCCCGTTTTTAGTGAGGTTGGCTTTACTCGATCTTTAGTTTTATGTGCATGTTTTGTAGATCGTTGTTTGTCCTTTTTCTTTTGGCCATTGTGTTGTCTGTCTTTCGATTTACGGATTCTGATTACCCCTTTGGTATCTTCAAACTCTACTTAAGCGTACATTTGTTGTGATAACAATTTCAAATCACCCTTATACTAATTCTAATTGACAGTATACGGAAATTTCTAACATAACGGCTTTTGAAAATTGCTTGTTTAACCTATATCGGCGATATTGGAATGAATTCATGTTAACATTATCACCTTTCCTTGTTTCGAGTCCCGTGGCGTTTGAATTTTTTAATGTTCTCGTCCTGAATATAGCTGAAAAATTGCTCGCTGGACGTTAAACACCAATCAAGCAATCAATCAATCAATCATGTACCTATTAAAAAAAAAAGATGTTTGAAGAGGTGATTGTCGTTTATTTTTCCTGTTATTCCAATGATCTGGGAATAATTTTGCATAAAAAAAACCGCATTGGACTTGCGAGATACAGATGTAACCACCGTTTACTTTCAGGTTCAAAACTGTAATTTTTAAAATTGAGAAAGTAACAAACACAGTTTGCATTGTCCTCTGGCATAAATAATCCTGAAATAAATAAATTGCACTTTTAAATCAGAATAACAACCAATCTTTTCATTTAAACTGTTTTCCAAATCTGAGTATTTGTTTTTACGATAGTCTGTTAAATTTGTGCATTTTTATTGACATTTGGAATATTGTAGCCTTATTTGGGGTAAAAGTATTAAGCACTAGATTTATTCATTTGCAATTTATGACGTTATTACCGAAAGCGATACTTTTACTAATAAATCTGACTTAAACCCAGACGGAAGTCTAATCAGACAAGCTACAATACAGTATAAACATTACCCAGTGAAAACAAACCTAGTAGAACGGAAACAGTCTTACAGGAGCAAATTCGAACATTAAAACAAGCCACAAAAGTCAAAAGTGATTCAAATCTCAGACTAATTATAATTAGACAGGCCATACTAGAAAGTAATGAACAATCCTTAAAAAACATCCAAGTTATTATAAAAATATATGGTGAATAACCAAGACAAATGAGTTCGTAATCGTTGAATGTCATGTTGAACTAGATCCTAGACATGTCACTGTAATACATTGACTCCATTCTAACAAATCTGGAGTCAAACCATTTATTATGCGCATATTCAATACTGGTATAAAAAACATATTGCCGCGAAAAGGATTTTGTATGCTATAAAATATTTTTAAAGATACACGAATCTAATATAATTTGCAATAAGTCGAATAAGGCTTAAATAATTCAACGATAGTCTTGGGGTCAGGTATTCGTTACTACTTGTATCTGTCATGTCCTCAGAGTGAATGTTTTGGGGAGCAAATCAAATACATAACTGGCCGTATCAACTCATTGGACGCTAAGAGTGAGTGATTGTTGTTTAACGCCAACTCAGCAATTTTTCTTCTATATCATGGTGAGAACAAGTCAAGTTTCAATGAGATGATGATGAAGCCCGCTTAGTTGGATTTTTAGAGTGCTAGTTCACTGAAACAACAGTCCGCTGATAGAGATGTCGCTCCACTCGGACCTGATTCCTGGTCTACCAGTCTTTGCTCTTTCTACATAATGCTGCGTGCTTATCGGAGGAGTAACAAATATCAATTTCATAGCCATTGGTTTGACCCGACCGGGGCTGGAACTCACGATCTACCGCACTCGAGGCGAGCATGCTAACCATTACACCATCGATGCGGTTACTGGACATTAAAGAACGTGTAGCAATACCGTGGTCGTTGGAGACCCGTTGCACGACAACATATTACTATATCTATTATCTTTCTCTTTAAAATGGAAATATAATGTTAGTCTGTGCTTACTTACTAATACAGGTGTAAACATATGTCTTGGTGGGAAATGATAACCTTTTCGGAACACCTGGTTGCACTCTCTGGTGTTCATGCTGTCTGAGCCTCTGTCTTTTATGCGTGTTGCACAATTGTTGTTACATTAAAGTGATGGACAACTTCATGTTTTTGCATTTATGGAAGGATTACCAAGATATAAATATATCAGCATTGGTTTTATTTTTGTTTTATCCTAACCTGGATATAAAGAGTAAAATATAGTTTTATCGTTTTCTTTTCATTTAATCGATGTAGTTAAAGCACTAAAGATTAATAGGTTAAAAAATATATATGTCTATATTAAATATGAAGTACAGAAAAGTACAATCGATAGAATAAATGACATCAGTGAAAACATAAACTCATAATGATAGTATATCTCCTAGAAAACACTTGAGGGGATATCAGGTGTTTTATAATACTTGTTATTACAGCATAAATATGAAACTGTATAAACCTTATCAAACCATTTTACCAATGTTGATTAATTCGATTTATCCGCCTAAAGGATAAATCAGTTTATCGAAGTATTGCTGGTGATTTAAATTGGAACTACCTCACTTTAAGCATTATATTACATTCAGTGTTGCTACGCAACAAAGCACAAACACGTGACAGATGAAATCAGCGTCTTCTGACCTTTTCAATTTGAAACTCGAACAGAGCGGTTGGGTAACATGTCTGTCAAAATTTTCATAAGATTTCCAATCGGTTATATGAACATGAGAAGCTAACCGAGATCCAATAAAGAAATATTTCACAATATTTAGGTTGCCTCGTGGTGTCGTCTGCGACAGCGATGGTGTACTATCATACAAACATAGAAGTTAATACTATATTGATACTTCATATTAGTTAAATTTTACAAAGTCTGTTAACATTTTGATTTGAGAGTTTACAGAATGTTTAAAAAAAAAAACAAAAAAAAACAAGAGATCTTGAAGTACTTTAGAAATGGTCTTCCGTCCCCTTCTTTTTCGACAAATGCGTAAAACAAATAAAACAGTAAATAGTAAAGCATGGACAAATAAATCGCACTGTTAAGAAAATATCGCATGTCAGAGGAGTGAAGTGATATATATTATATATAAAATATATGCCATATGGCATGTCTGTCATTGAGGCTACAGAGGGGCCTCTTAAAATATAAAGAAATAAAAAAATGCAGATTGTGTTTTATTTTGGCCCCGTTGCGGCCTCATGATAGATTTCCACGCACATAATTATTGGATGTGTTTTTGTTACAAATCATTGTTTTTTTCAGTCTTAGTAAATATGGGGAGAACTATACGGCAGTCCAACATAGGAAGATCTAGACGACTGTCGACAAGGGTATAAAAAAGCCCTTATGCCAGGAGAGGTCAGCCAGTAAGGACGGAACCTGAGAGACCGATGAAAGAGGACGGTCAGGGGCAAAATGGAGTGCAGGGACAAGAGTGTCCACCGACCAGTCTGCTACCCACACATGGAAACCAGGTTGATAACATGCACACAGCGTCGGAACATATTATAGGCAACGTAATTGCTAGTCTGGTGCCAGAACTGAGGGGATAACTGATAGAAACAGTCCGTTCTATGAGAAATTCAGAAGCAACATCAGAGCAGGGACACAGTGATATGAGGTATAATTAAGGAGTCAGATCAATCTGATTCAGTTAATGTAATTAATAACCAAGCATTAAGCACACATACAGAACCAATAGCAATTAATAGTGTGCATGCTAACTTTGGTGTACATGTTACCAAGCAATTGAGAGAAAAAATTATAAACGGTGAATACATCGATTTAGGTCTTTTGCTGGATAAAGCCAGTACAGAACAGGCTAATATGCTAGAAGTTAATGCTTCAAATCAACTGATAGTTAAACAACAGGTTGGGAAAATAATGAAGGGCGCAGCCCTTTTAACGGTAGGCTATACGATTTTTGGTAATAAGTCATACTCCTATAAAATGTATTCATAGCCAAATATCTGTTCACCGGAAGCATGAAATTATAGAACAAAGTGGTATTTAAAAACAAAATAAAAATTATTTCAATAAGAAATTTGCAAATCTGTAACCATTTCAATTCTTCTCAATTGAAATACTTAAAAGAAAATTATAATATCAAAATCGCGTGCTACCATGGCTACGAGCAATGATCGTTTACAGTGTACATGGATGACGTCATTTTCTAGTGTGCACATATGTATTGCATTTCGTCTGCTTCGGAGAGGAAACATGAAATTGCATGCACTTCTTGGTCATCCTGTCTCTGAAAAGTTTGTGAGCTGGTGTCAAAAATTGAAGAACGGCTCTGCATCGTTTTTATGTATACAGGAAACCTATCGATCATCTCCACGATCTCGCAATTTGAAAGTGATTAAAAAATGTGTACATTTCATTTGATTTGAAGTGCATTTGTGTATGTCTGGACAACTGATCTCGGATTTTGTCAGGTAAGCCTTTTAACACATATTCCATGGCAAGGTTACAAACATTGCAATTTCGTCTGACCCTAACCCCTCTTTTCACTGCCATGCATTTTTTTCTCTCTCTTTCACCATTTTTTTTCATGATCTGTGATTGGGGTAGTCCGAGTTTCCTCTGCCGTCGTATTTTTTTTATTCTCGTGACCCTCCATTTATGTCTATTATTGATTCACCGTGAATTGTGAAATTCTCAAAAATGGCAAATTTTAATTTCCAATCTTCAATCTTTGTCGTAATTTCCGTGAATTGGATTTTTTTTAAATTTTCTGAGATTCGTGACCAGAACCCCCCCCCCCCCCCCCCCCCTTTTAAAAAAAAAGTTTTCGTCTATGGAAAAGGTGTTCAAAATGCCTCCCTCTTAATTGTCATTATCATCAAATAGGTTTCGCCCTTAAACAGGTTGTGCCTGTCTCATATTAACAGATATCAGTATGTGGCTAGATACATTTTTAATCTTCACAAGTATATACATTTCTGCTCACCAGATACATTTTTAATCTTCACAAGTATATACATTTCTGCTCACCCAAATAGCTCGCAAGGGTTATTGAAATATATGCATGATGTCAAATTGGGTGCAAGCCGTTCCACAGGATTATTTTGGAGGGACTATGATCAGCAGTTTAGGCTACAAAAAAGCACGTATGCCCTCCACCTCTTGGGGTCAAGTTGATCAAGAACTTTGGCTGATATATGTGAATAATATGGTACTACCATCTAATTAAATTCAAACGCAGCGAAAACCTCTATTGTAAAACATGCTTTCACACATGCCAGGAAATCCCTTGAGGGTGTTAATTTAGGTCTGGGACGATGTCATGCTAGAGTATGGTGGCAAGGAAAAGGAGGAATGAGATGGGCAGTTTGTTCCAAGGGTTCAATATTTGTTAAATTTTGAGTCGCCTCCTGAGGTACTTATACTTCATTGTGGTGGAAATAGCTTGGGTTATGTCCCTTTACATACATTAAGAAGACAGATGTTTGTTGCTATTTTAGAAATCATTGCCAAAAACAAAAATAGTGTGGTCACAAATTTTGCCACGTAAAACCTGGTTATGCAGTAGTGACAGTAAGGCATTGAATTTAGCAGCAAGCCGGATAAATAATTTTGCTGCATACTTATGTTGTAGATTAGGAGGGGGATATATCAAATACCCTGAAATATCCTGGGATGAAGATTGTATGTTTGTTGGGGATGGTGTCCATCTTTCAGGGTTAGGAAATTATGTTTTCATCCATAATATTCAGGATGCTATGTTGAAGCATAATTAGATTGTGTATATACACATATGTATAAGGATAATGAATATTGGCGATCAACAAGTACATGTATGACTACGGCTGTTTGTGTCGCTCACTTTTCAGTTTTGGGCGTTGGTCACCTATACATGTACTGTATGTGACCATATGGCGGCAAGTTAGCGACACAACATCAATGCAGTGCGCAACAATTACAACAAAAGGACATTCCGTTTTTTCTTATTGTTTTATACTAAGTCATATGTTATCGAGCGGAGTCACTGTACCCAGGGCCAGCTCATTCTTACTTTTGTGGACACTTTATAAGGTTAATGATTTCCATAATGCTATAATAATAATGATAAGGTTAATGTTATTTATAATGATAAGGTTAATGATAATGTTTTGGGGCTTGCCAGTCTATATGGCCAATTTTAATGATAAATCGGCAGCCCCCTCTTTGAGCCGTGGCCGTACATTGTACCTATCGCCATTCATTTGATATTAAATCTGTGGACTTTAATGGTTTGTATATATGTTATTGCCAAGAAATATCTTAGATAATTCGATTTATCCGCCTAAAGGATAAATAAGTTTATCGAAGTATTGCTGAAAAATTGGAGTTACCTCGCTTTAAGCATTAAATTACATTCAGTGTTGCTATGCAACAAAGCACAAACACGTGACAGATAAAATCAGCGTCTTCTGACCTTTTCAATTTGAAACTCGAACAGAGCGGTTGGGTAAAATGTCTGTGTAAAAATTTTGATAAGATTTCCAAAATTCCCACCCACCCACCTCTTAGAATTTTTGCTGCTGTTTTTTAATGTATTTTATAGCTTTCTATTATGGTGTGAACTTGATAATATGGAAGGATTTGTCACGGCACAAGGAGGGATGTGGATCTTATTAGCTATGGCGGCAAGTTAGCGACACAACATCAATAGTGTGTAACAAATACAACAAAAGGACATTCCGTTTTTTCTTATAGTTTGAGTAATATACTAAGTCATATATTATCGAGCTGAGTCACTGTACCCAGGGCCAGCCCTTTTTTCCCTTTGTGGACACTTTATACGTAACACACTTTATAAGGTTAATGATTTCTATAATGATAATGATAAGGTTAATGATAATGTTTTGGGGCTTGCCAGTCTATATATCTTAGATATTCTGATTTGTTATTTTCTTGAAAAAAAGATATATTTCTCGTGTATCGCCCCTTCATCATTTACTACTTTGTTGTCTTTAGCTTATAAAACAATGCCTTGGTCAGGTCAAGTCACCTCGAGTCACATGTCTCGGTTCAATATTTCTTGCTATTGATCTCACAAAGAGATTAATTAATTAATTGTATTTGTTAGAAGGTTGTAACAGTTACTGGTTCATTTTAGTATTATTCTATTATCTGTGACCCACATACCAATGACTTAGTGGGGCTATCGTGGTCGTATGGTAGTTCAATTTAGTTTGTGCAATCAGTGTTTATCAACACTAAAGTTGTGAGTTCGAATCCCACTTCTGCTTTATGCAACTTTACATGATCAAGGTTGTCAGTGACTTGCGACAGGTCGAGTGGTTTTCTCCAGGAAGTCCGGTTTCTTATACCAATAAAACTTACCGCCACGTAAAATTGAAATATTGTTGAAATGGGCAATAAACACCATAACCCCAACCCAATGATATATTTAATATATGTACAACACAATTCGTTTTCTAAACAGTGGACTTGTATATACAATAACAACACCGTTCTCATCAATATGTTGTCTGACTAAAATGTGCATCTAATCTACATTTGATTCTAGAAATTCCTAGATGACGACACAGAAATGCTTTTACCATATACATCAAATAAAGTGAAGTCATTACGCACTAACAAGTATCGAATAGTATATAATTTCTCTTATATGTTAACTATCATGACCTTAGCATCAGATATGAATGAAAAAGTGTAGGAAGGCGGCAGATGTAATCTGTTGTTACCATAACATTTGTGTGATTAGGAACAAGACCACGTCAGATAAATTTAAAGGAATAAGCTGAAATATATATAGATATATGATATTAGTATATTCATCAGTTTATTTTCATCTAACAAATGGTATTAACTGTCTAAATTAATAAATCGAATGGAAAAAACCCACATCGTTAGAACGGCCAGAAAATCTAATCAATATTATAGATATGCCTAAAATTGTTACCCCTTACATACAAACAAAACCACGCACTTTCCTGTATGGGTGCATACACTTCAATCAAAAGTGGCGGCGTTAAGTTAGCTTAATGGGCCCAAACATGCCCTCTTAGCGGTCATGTAAGCGTTTTCCGTATGTGATTACAATGCCAATCCTCACATATAACTGGGTTGATTTATAGAACACAATCCAAATCTTGAATAAAATGAATTCCAACACTGAACACTTGCATGACATATCTATTCTTAATTGTGTCTACCGATCATTATATTGTTCTATTATAACTTTAATTATTATATCTCAGTATATATTTTCTATATACAATTGAATGCAGATAAAATTACTATTTTGCATATAAAAATCCAATTGCTGATTTTGTTTAAATAATTTTAATGACTGAATATGACTGTTATCCTAGGGAAATAGTCTCGATGACTATTTGCCTAGGGAAAATAGTTCAGTTCAAACAGCATCCATTTCCCCGCGCTTTTATGGTTCGGATGTTCCGTGTTTTAACGTACATGCACCTACATGCCCGAGAGATACGATTATTTGTTTATCAAACGATAAAATGGCATCTGCTGAAACTTTAAACTGGTTAGAATTGTTGCTAAAACATGTTTATTGCTGATATTTTTTCTTAATATTACTATTAAGAACTTCTATTTGTGTCTTTTTAATAGCCATATTTTCTCAGATTTCCTAGATTGCCTTTGGTATAACAAAACACTTATTTACTGACTATTCGAACAATAGCAAGTTTACGACACCGACAATTTTTATTTGACTATGCTTATTTTCCACTAGAGAAATTACTTCCTTATTGTATGTTTGACCGTTTAATGGACAACACAATATTAGCTCATAAATGGGAAGATCATGATATCTTAACTCAGCTGTTATTACCCTTTTCTATTATGTTTGTTCAACAAAAGTATAATATGTATGGAATTACTAAATGGCTTTTAAGTAAACATGAAAATGTCATTACAATTTATCCTACGAAAATATCTTAATCATTAAATCTAAAAAAAAATCACCAAATGAGAAAAAAAATGTTTTCTTCAGATTACAAAAGTCAATACAGATTTGAGAGAAGAGCTCAGTTGATACGATATTCCAGAGCTCGTGGTTTCTATCAGGATTTCTTTGATAGAGGGTTGCTGCTAACAAGGAAGCTACTGAACCAAAGGTTCCCCTTAAAGAAGTTGAGGTCATCACTTCGAAAGTTTACGGTCGCCACCATGACTTGGTTGACCGTTACGGAATATCTGTGTCACAAATGACCACGGATATGTTCCACCTGTCGTAAACACTTCCCGGTCCTTTCCCCATTCATGACTTATAAACGGGTTTGTAACTAGATAAACACGACGGGTGTCACCAGTAGAGCAGGAACTGCCTACCTTTCCGGAGCACCCGAGTTCAACCCCGGTTTTCAGTGGTGTTCGTGTTACTCGATCTATAGTTTTATTGATCATTGTTTGTCCTTTTGTACTTTCTCTTTTGGCCTTTGTGTTATCTGTTCTTCAATATACGGATTCTGATTACCCCTTTGGTATCTTCAAACTCTTCCTAGAAGAGCCACCTAGACCCAGACTCCTTTCATTGTTAAAAGAAAACAGAGCACGTTTACAAAAGCAAACCAGACAAAAGAATATTGCTATTTTCATTAGGCGCATTGTTCATTGCTACCGAAATATGTCTTGTTCAAATTCTTTTTAGCCCTTGTAATATTCAGTCAATTTTTTGTTGTTTTGTTTTTGTTTATTACACACATGTTTTCCAACGTGTTTATTTCAGTTCGCGATTTTCTGTCATCACTTAATTTTATACATTTAATTAAATTATGTTTTAATCAGTTTGTTTTGTAATGTTTATTTTTAAAGAAAAGCAGAAGCAGATACACATATGACATGCATATACAATTTTACACAGACAAAAGAGATTTAATTTTTAAAAATAAACATTTTGCAACACTGCACTGAAATTTCAAATGCCAAGGACAGTTTCAAATGGCAACCAGTTTTTACATATATTCTTTTTGTGTAGAGTATAAGAAATTTATGGTTGTCTGTTCTATTTATAACAATATATCAGGTATCATAGACCACCATTTATAGAAAAAATACTTTAAAATCAAAATGACTTGATTATTAGAGTTCTGGATCTAAAGGGTTCGCTATACCCAATATAATATTAGGTGCATTTATATATTGCATGTTATGACCACACTTTTCCAAGATATTCATTAATAAAAACCAATATTTTTTTTCCTGTGGGTGCATTCCCAAAACAACTCCCTTTAGTTTCTGTACAGAAGGTGCATAGTTCTGTTTTTCTTTAAGCCACACTTAAAAAAAAAAGAGTTTGCAGCAGAAATTATGTGGTTAAGTTTGGACTGAAAGTTTTGAGAATTAGTGCTTCCTGTAGCCACAAAAGGGGAAGAACACATATCGAGGTAAACTAAGCCCCCAAATCAATAGAGAAAGCTGTCCAAGAAGTGATAACCTATAAAGAAACTACAAAGTACCCTCAACATGATGATGCTTCGAGAAATTACAAGAGATATCAGTACGGCAGGTCAAGTTAAACACCAGACAGGAAATGTGAGAAAACTTAATGGTCCCAGCACATACCCAATCTGATTGAGCAATCCTCAGATTCCATTACTATTAACAGAGATGAATTTCAGAAAATGCTTGATGAGATGTATATTGAAAAGAAATATGTAGAGAAAGTTCAAAACCCAAAATATCACGGATGGAGGAATTTTAATCAGCCATTAAATAGACAGATATCTAGAAAGAAATTATAACAAAGTCCCAGTGAAAATGTCTAATATGAACAAGTTCCAAATTGGAAAATATAACCACTTTGCAAGGAATTGCTATAGTAATCCAAACAGACAACCTGACAAGAAAATCGAAGGGAGTCAAACCAAATCACACAATGATCAAGTAAATAGAAAACAACGGATTGTGTACCAACACGATTTTAGTAGCAAATCAGAAATAGCAGATTCGAACCCAAAGATAGGTCTAGTTCCATCCCCTGCATCCTGGGTATGCCTTAAACTAGAAAGGGTCAACTGCAATGACCGAATGCTGACCCATCAACCTCACGTTATAGGTCAACAACTGGATACAATGAATGAATTGGTACCAACCAGCAGCCTTAATTCTGAGTTGTAATAATGGTAGTCAATTTTATCAAGGCACAGATATGAAGCCTCATTGTTCCCACGATAGGGCAGATATTTGCTCTAACCGTGACGACGAGAATAAACAAAAAGTAGATAGTCCGGATGTTATTGGATGTCAAGTACATGTACTCATAAATGATGGAGTGTATGTTGAGGGTCAGTTCGCTCTACATTTGATATCCAAGTTTTTATTCCGAAGGTATGATGATTACCTCACTGTTCGATACAGAGGATGCACTAACAGTGTTATCGGAGCGAGCTTTTGAACATATACCAGTGATGTAGACCTAATTTGACAAAGTCCAATACATTAGCTAGTGCTGATGTTAAATCCATACAGGAGTTAGGGAAAGCCATATTTGTGAATATCGAGGACGAAGCCTTATTAGATCTTGATGTACTAATGAATGCACATTGGGGACTTGTTGATCTCAGATTAGGCAACGGAATTCTGCTGCTTGATGGAACTACCATTCATGTGATTATACCCCCACTCTTGTGGATATCAGTCAGGAAGTCACCAGTACGGTGCGAGTAATCAACCATGAATTTACTTTACTACAAGACACAGTTCTTGATGCAGCAGAGAAGATTGAAACTGAGCCTCAGATATTATTTGAAATTGAAGATAAAGATGAAATTTGCGACATAAAATTAAAGCTATAGCAAATCATAAATGAAATATATACATAATGATTAACTTTCAGAAGAGTCTACATACAATCAGCAAAATGTGAGAAGAGTGGGGAAATGGTAGCAATGTCCAGAGGAGTCGGCATTTATAGGCCAGAAGTTTCGCGTAGAAACGCATATTTAAGGAACATTTAAATCCTGAAATTGATAGCCAATTTTTATGTTCGTTGTGCAAGTTTGCTTGCTTAAAATTAAAGGAACTAAAGATGCATGTAATATCACTATTCGTCTCATCAAATACTTCGTCGGGAGGCAATAACGGAAGGGCTGTATATTTCGCATCCTTTTCCGTTCCGGTTCACTAGCAGTGATAACTGCATTTTGTCCAGAGATATGTCAAATAAACAATCAACGAAAATCACTACGTTGACAATTTGACGTAGAAGCAGTACAGAACGATCTACAGGATCAGCTGTGTGGTCCACAATCAGCGGGAGCTTGACAATTCTACAGTTGCAATCACTACTATATACTATCAATCGAATGTCGAACTAATTTACAATGTTGACTTCCTGGCTACTCCACCAAGTTCACCGGTCATTTGTACGAGTGATTTGCCATCACCTTTTCGCCATATTATCTTATTACAGAGAATCCGAACCTCTTGCTGCAAATACTAGGCAAGTGATCCGATATAATCGACAACTTACACCCGGTCCTCCGAATGGAGCATGGTATCGACCAACTCTACCCATGCTTCTTCTTCTTCCTCAACTTCTTTGTCATTTTCATCTACCCTTCAAATTATTTTGAAAGCAGCCAATCATATTACAGAGATAAACAACTGCATAACATAGCCAGAGATGAGGGGCAATTTGCTAATTTGCACATCTAAGAATGCGACGCAGAGACGTCTGCAATTTTCATATGATCTATGTAGAAGAGATCATTCCTACTTGCATGCACGTCATTTTCTGAACTTGAAAATGATACATTGAATTAATCCGAATCAAATGAAATGAAATTACAACTGTCTTCCCGATCTCGTTATTTTTAGTTGGTCGTGTCATTTTAAACTGGTTTTTTTTCTTGAAAATATTACTGTCCTTTTTAATTAAATGATCACATTGAGAAATAATTGAAGAATTGATAAACACTTGAATTAAGATTCTCCAAAAACATAATTTTTAAAGTAGCATTTCCAGGTGTTGAAAAGGGCTAAATATCAATGGTGTCAGATAGGAAATCTACAAGCCTACCATTAAAAAAACCACAGGCATGCCGTGACGTCATAATATAAATTGTTGCCGTTTTCGACGACTTTTCCAGAGGAAAGCAGTATGGATTCTATGCTCCTGATTGGAGATTTATCAGATGATGACATCTCACATGAAACATGTATCGACTCACCTTACAGTTTTATTGGGAGTATTGAAGCATGTAGAGATTCTCTTTAGAGTTGCATTTGGAATATTAATGATGCATGTAGCGACTCTCTTTGTACCTCCATTTGGAGTATTGATGCATGCACATCCAGTCAGTCTTGATACATGGAGGAGTGACTCATCTTGCAGCTCCATTTGGAGTATCACCTCCTTAGAAGGTGATTTTGATACCGAGTGATTTTGTGTTTGAGGAGAAGAGTGACGAAGTGTTTGATGTCAACAACACATAGCCAGAATTGTGGTGCAATTTGCAAATATAAAAAAAAAACAAAAACAAAAGAGAAATGAAACAAGAGGAAATAAATTATCAATGGGATTATCTTAATTATCTTTCAAAAGTGAAACATAACAATATGTTAGCATGCTCAATTACAATTTAGGATTAGTACCCAGACCACAATGATTTCATAAAAGAAACATTATTTTACAGGTATGGGTCATTTCATTAGCATATGTCCTTACATAGACTGTCATTACTAACTTTATGGATCTCTAGCTACTTATTTAACACCTCATGCGGATTCATGAATTATCACATAAATTGTCTAAATGCCCACAGTTCATAATATTGATGTTACAATATTATATGTCAATATCAATAGCTCGTATTGCAGTGTGGGTTTGAACTCATTGTTAAGCTGCTACAAAACTACCTCTTCATAATATGGTTATTTCTTTTCGGGTTTTGTCTCATCTACATTTACTCCACACTTCCCTCTATGATTCTACATTTCCGTAATTTTCAACATTACATGTATTATAAGCTGATAATGTAGTTAAATATACCAAATTTATTGACATGATGCCATGACTAAATTTTACTACACCAAATCAGCAGCAGCGAAAGGAAGTTTATTTCAAATACGCAACAAATTTGAACATCGAAACGTCAAAAAGAACATCAATGATTGCGTTAACAGCTGTGTGGACTTGTGTAATTTCGTAACAGAGGGATATGTGCGTCTCCTTTCTTGTAAAATCTTAAAATAAGTTCCCTCAAGGAATGTCCAAAATACCTTGTGGATAAAGACCTTGACTCGTACATTCAATCTCTTAGTACTAAAATAATAAGCATTATTTAGCCTGATGTAAATAGTGCAAATTTTGTGGATTGAGAAAATGGTTTCAGATAAGGGAATCAAGTTATGTTTAACAGATTGCATCTCCTGATGTACAGTTTCTCGAACAAGAGTAGTATATGGGGACAGCTCAAATCGCATTTGCGGTGGTGCTACCGGAAGTATGTTCTGCGCATGCGCAACATCCGCCCTAGTGGGGCCTTTTAACCGAAGTATGTTCTGCGCATGCCCGGTTTTTTCTGATAGTAGTACAGTAGCAACTTGACCCCTTCGTGGTTCCCTTGGGTGTGCGCATGCGCAACCGGAAGTTGCGCAACACCCGTAGTAACCCATTCGGAAGTGTCCTTGGGGTGTTTTCTACTAGGACGCCGCGTCCTATGACCATAGGAAACCCCCTTTTTTTTTAAAATTATTTTCATATAGTGTCTATATATTATATGTTATTCAGCTATCAGACAGGGTATATAATGTGACATTCCCGGCTTAGGATCGCGCAGCCGAAGGGAATATATATATATCCTAAGCCGGGAATGTCACATTATATACCCTGTCTGATAGCTGAATAACAGATATATTACGGATTTAACCATTGTTTTTTTAAATATAACATCCAACTGTATTAAATAAATTTGCCTCTTTTATTTCATTTTTCGTATCTCTAGATGTCCGTTTCCGTACCTTTGACGTCATTCTTCAATGACGTCAAAATATGTTTCGCGTCATATTTCATGTATGGGGTGTCTCATGAAGGAAAATACTGTACTAAATTTCTAAATCAATACAGTTTCATATGTAGTAAATTTTATAAACTTTATAAATATAACATTAATATATCACATAACAAAACAACGGGTTTGCGAAACAGGTTCAATAATTTAAATGTTAACAACATGTAAATAAAACCTTGGTGTGGCCCCATGACGTGGAAAGTTTGCAAGGCTCAACGCTTTGTTTATTTGTTATGGTACAGCCGTGGAACATAGGAGTTTGCTGAATCGATCAGGTATTTGTGACGGAATTAACCGTTGTAATATTTTTTTGTTCATGCAGCCGTTTTGAGTATAAAAACAGCATTTAATTTGGTAAAAATACATTTATTATTCCGTATTATACCATTGATTCAGTGAAGCGTAATGTTTGTCGTCCATGTTTTAATCGTTTTTTGGGGACTGAAATATATACCCCGTCTGTTTTCCGAATATATGCTGACATTCAGGGTTGAAGAACCAATGAAAATATATGTAACAAACTAAATTCGTAATATATATATAGGTTGTGTAGTACTCCAAGTATTTCTACTTTGCTAAGAGTACGTTTGAAAATTTCACCTGCAAAAATGTTTATTTTTTTTTATTTTTACACTTTTAATGTTTAGAAAAACAAATAAAACAACAATTAATAAAAATAAAAACGATAAATTCCATGGTCGATTTATAATTACTTGCGGTCAGTTTTTGGGGGGGGGGGGGGGGGGTATTGCGAGGATCTATTTTAATTAAATTATACCAGATTTGAAATACTTGTATTGTGATATGTATATATTAACGAATTACTTATTTAACCCTTACATGTCCAAAAAGTCTATTTTTTAGGCTTTTCAAACCACCCCTCGAGTGCCAACGTCCTATTTATAAGGTTTGTGTAAAGCCGCATTTCATCGATGACGTCACAAGTTCAATGATAGTGTCGTTCTGTAATATATATCAAAGGCATTGCCGCTTCTTCTTTTGTTCTCAAACCCAAAAGAGGATTGAAATGTTCTATAGCACCAACCAATCACATCACTGGTAATTGAACCAATCAGATTACAAGAAACCAACCAACCAGATCCCTCATACCAAAAATGAACGACCAATTACAGCCATCGTAATAATTGACCTTTCCTATGTAAGCCCGGACCAAAAATATACGTCATTCCCATCATTCCAAAATCATGCATATGAAGATTAGGAAAACACATACTGGCGAGGCATTTTTTTAACGTAGAAGATGAGTCGGCGGGTATATTTTACACAGAAGATGGTGGCGTGGACTGGCTGTGGGATGTCATCGAGGAGATTGTAGGTTTGTTCGTCGACAACAACCAAGAATGTTGTAGGTTAGGCGGACAAACCTACTATACAGACCAGAGAAAAATCCTACTAGAGATGCCCATGGACTCTCTAGTAGGACTGACCAGAGGCCCTGATCGGAAAGAGTGTACGGGGGTATTGATCGTTGTCACATCGTATCCCTATGCACCACATCCGAGAATCCAACAGCCAGAAGAGGACGATGGTTGGATTTCTTCGTGAAGCCAACCATCGTCCAGCGGCCCTTTTAAGGGCCATACACATATTTCAAAAAGAACTGCAAATCGGTGTATAACAATTAAACATTATGTGATAAAAGTTTGTCAGTGACTTGCGACAGGTCGGTGGTTATCTCTGGGTCCTTCGGTTTCCTTGACTGATGGACTCTTTAGAATTATTATACAAGATAATGGTTTTTATCTAACATTTTGTACGTTTTCCTTTAAATTTAAAGAAAGTAGTCTTATACAAGATGTGGTATCACCACACTGTGTTGATAAAAGAATGGCGCAACTTTGCAGGAGACATTCTCCGTCCAACAACTCAGTCGTGACGTCATGCACGAATTGTAGTCTCCCTACCTTTTTTCCATTGGATGTCGATTTTTTGGGGGCAGTTTGGGTTGCTTTTTTTCATTTGTGTAATAATAGTAATGTCATTCAAAGATACAAAAAAATAAATGCATAATTTTGTTCTTTAGTAGTAAATCGTCGTGGCCGAGTGGTTAAGGCGCTATACTAGAAATATATGGGGATTTACCACGTATGTTTATTCAAAAATACATTTGCGTTTATATTTTGTCGCAAGGTTTCATAAAGTGATTGATTGTTGTTGAACGCCAAGTGAACAATTTCAGTTATGCCATGGTGATAACATGTTTTTTTTAATGAAATGACGATAATATCTGTTTTATGGAAGAACTATAGATAGTGCTAGTGAACTGAAACAACAGTCCGCGAGTAGACATATCGCCGCACTCGGTTCCTAGCCAACCAGTTTTTCTCCTTAATGCTGTGTGCTTAGTGAAGGTTCAGCAAACACGAATTTCGTAGTCTTTGATTTGACCCCATCGCAAGGCGGGCCAATTACACCACCGATGCAGTTAGATAAATGTATATACAATCCAACCAACGTATTTTAACGGGCCCTTTGATATTTATTCCCGTGGAACCAGTAATGACGCACTTGTTTGTTTCCGTTTGGCGATAGATTGTTGTTTTAAAATTTCTACATAAAAATAAAGAATTTATTCTTTTCTACCGATTTAATTTGCAATATGATTCATAATTATTTTGTTTTCATGTCATTTTCAACGTTTTCTTGGTATACAGGTAATGTGTTTACATTTTGTTCAGGGACCGGAAATGACGCTGCACTCCTATTCTATCAATATATTATCACTACAGCTTAACTTGCTAATAAAAAAATGCCTCCATTCGAAACCACCGTCTTCGACGAATGTCCAAAGTTGTAAAATCCAAACAACATCCAAATTAACAACTTAAATGTCAAATCCAACAGCACTGTCCATAATGAACGTGATATATTAAAGAAGTTTTAAACAGATTTTTTTTTAAAGAAAGCTTACAGAGTTCAGTTTTACAAAACAAAGATTACATGTGCAACATTTCTAAAATAATTATCGGACATTGAAAAAAAAAATCATATTTAAAAAAATGTAATTTCTTAATCTTCTTTCACAATTCGCAACGTTTGAAATATCAGTTAGTTGTGTGACGTCATAAAAATAGTTTCCCGTACTTTTTGCAAACGTCGGCGACGTTTGACGTTTAAAATAGCAGTTGTTTTTTTCTAATACGTATATGTTATCTGGATGTGAATTGATTGATACCAAAAATATCAGCCTGCCGAGCCAGAATATTAAGTTTGGTGGCGAGTGAGCGAAGCGAACGAGTCACAAACTTCATATTCTGTCGAACAGGCTGATATTTTTCAGTATCAATCATGTTCACATTCAGATGACATGTTTATCATCCTTAAATCAAACATAAACACGGATACATCTATATTTGTATTTTCGCGGGAAAAATCACACGATTCAAAATACGCTTCCCCAGAACATAGTTCACAAGTAGTTTGCAAATATACCATTCATTTTTACAGGTTTATATGAATGTTAAGATTGTTGAATTTTTCCTTTAATGGTGATATTCAATGTTTTTTTTTTATTTATTACAAACATCAAAGTCGGCAATTCACCGGTTTTGCTTACCAATGCCGTTCCGTTTTAGAAAACATAAAGGTCACGACTTCCCTTATGACGTCTCAGCAGAGGATATCAAGAATTGTGACAAGTACATTTTTGTAGGACGATGTTTGTTGATATTGCTGACACGACAGTTCCTAATTTGATATATGTTTAAAAAATAAAATGTTAACTAGCTAATGGTGATCCTGAATTTTATTTACTTTTGTCATCTTCACAGGAATTATCGTTTAAATGTTGGGAGAATTTGGTGATAACTCCTGCTCACTGTTGATAAGTCCAGCTCAGCTCACGCGAACTTTGATACGAGTTTTGCTTATGGAGTCAGCAGGTAGATATAGCGGGAGGGAAGGATGATAAATGCCGTTATAACACAGTTCATGTTCCTTGCGGAATATCCATTCAAACGTCAACCGTAGGGCTTCCCCTGGAAGGGTGGGGTGCGCGCTTGCGTAATCGGCAGTGCCCAATAATGAATTTATTTAACACAAGAGGATTGAAATGTTTTATATCACCAACCAATCACATCACTGGATTTTGAGCCAATGAGATGGCAGAATTCAGTGTCCAGCAATCAATCAGAATAAGGTGACTTCAATTACGTCCGCGTCCGAACAATATAGTGACAGAATCGTCATTGGTATTCTGGGTTTTTTGAGACCATGACGATGTTCACCTGTGAGAAATGCGGCATAGAATTTACAGAGAAGAGAAGCCTGACCAGGCATCAAAAGACCCATGTATATTCTTCACAGACCTATTCCTGTGGGGTATGCGGCAGAGTTCAGTCGAGCCGACACCAGAAAGCGGCCCACAGATACAGCTTAACCTGCGGAGTATGTGGTCAGTATTTCAACATACTGGACAACCTAGCACGCCATCGTGCCCAGCACGAGAGACCAGCAGCACCTGAATCAGGACCCAGCCGAAAGCAGCGACGTACCGTGTCACCACCAACAAATACCCACCAAGAAAAGCGCTGAGTTGCAGCCGACACGAGGTTCTACCTGACGACCCCGAGACCAGAGCCTTGAATAGACAGCGTTGGCAGTCCATTCGGACAGAGGAAGCGACCGGCAACCGTGTCCAATATAGGTACAACTTTACACTCCTACGACATATGGAAACCGGTGAACTACGTTACTACCATTCCAGCCAGAACAACTCCATATTTTTTGATGTTCCACACCTCATCAGAACAGAAGACTTGGAGAAATTTTTAGACGAACTACATGGCCAAGACATATTGCAGTACATCCGACAACAGAGACCGGATACGAAATGGGTCGTTCATTTGTTGACCAATGTGACGTTTTATGACAAGCTGTTTGCTGAGATGCCTCCGGTCTATAAAAAACATCGACGTATCCAGAGACGACATGAAAGCATATGCAGAAGAAAAGGGGATCATGAACCAGAAAAAAACATGTTTGATTGGAAGTATGTATGGAGAAAAGATAATGGTTATTTATTTCACCTTTGCTGAAGTGGTATGTGGAACATAAAAACAACAACAACTTACAAATACCAATAACACTTCTGAATCTGAATCTGAATCAACTGCCAATCGTCACACATATAACCATGCGAACAGCGTTTTTATAATCTTGATCTTTATACATAATATAATTTAAAATTTTGTGACACAGAAGTTGCAATATGTATCAACCGATTTGTGTTTTTCTTAATAGTAATTTTGAGGCAATAGTAATCTTAAATGTTTTATTTCGGTTGGTGGGGCAAAATGAACTATGTATATGCAAAATTTGGCACATTTAGTATATCAGGTTAAGTTATCACAATCTTGACATTACTGTACTGGTACTGTACAGTCACAAGATCATATGTCAGTGGCAATATACTCGAATTTCGTTGATGAAAATGTCATGCGCAGTGTAGCGCTTTACCGGAAGCAGATTGAACAGGACTGACGATACATTCGTGTTGGATAATTACTTGTTTATAGATTTTAATAAAAAATAAGCATTCTGCACTTTGATTTTGTGTCTTTGTTTACACAACTGAATGACCCTGACCCAACTTCCTCTACGCCACACTACTCGAATTTCGACGATGCGCAAAACATGCCATAAAAATAACAAACGGGAAAAAAATTAACGTTGCTTAATGAAATATATTGAAGAAAAATCACTTACCTTTATGTCGGGTTGTCCACAAAAATATCCATCAGTATTTTTCAAATCTATTTAACAATTTTGAATCCTCATTTTTTTAAAGTCACAAAAAGTCTAGAATTGAAAGAAGTCAACAGTTCATAAAAACGCTAAAATGAACATTTTATATTTACAGCTTGTTTCTCCAAGATAATATGGTTTTCCCAACTTTTACGAAGGCTGGAAGTGACGTCATAATGTAGAAAAGTGCGCGTGACGTAAAATCGACGAAATACAAGTGTGGACGAAATACGAGTGGTTGGCGATAATTAAGATATAATTTTTGAAGTTATTCCTGTTATCGTAAGTTAGATACATTGCTCCAATTCCGATACTTTAAATCAAGTAAGTGTTACACGTCAATGTATGTTGTCTAGAGCTCTTAATATTCAGACACGAAAGTAAATTGGATTACGTTATATTTGATCTTTATGTATATAGTGACTTTATTCATAAAGGTATTAATGCTTTATCTGTCACCGCTAGACAAATCGTATTTGACAAGTCTTTATTTGTGATGATTATAATTTGTCAGTCATGATTATCGTCTTCGTGGTAGGTTTTCCATTCTAAATATATAGATCCGTTGGTGGATCTCATCGTGTCTTAGAAAGAAATAATATATTGAAATATTAATACATGTCCATAGGAACAATATCACATATACTAATTTATTTTGTAGAGTTATTATTGTTTGTTCTAATTTGATTCATTTATTGTCTAATAATCAGATAACGAGAAGCTATTAATAATGAGGACGTCATTAGATTAGGAGGACAAGCTTAGACAAACACCGGGTACGTAAATCCAAATAGGGGAATACAAACAGAAGAAGAAAAAAACAATGGTAGTACACATGCGAAGAATAAAGTTTTGAACCTGGTTCTCCGGCAGTATTTGCATTCCTTGTCCCATACATGGGTACCATTATGAAGTGCTAATTCCCCCAAAAAATCAGTTATGGAAAAAGAGATGAAAACATTTCTAAGATCAATTTGAACACCATATACATAACTAAGTTGATGATGGCGCACATATAATTTCCGATGGAGGACAAACATTTAGCTTTCTAGTAAATGTAGTCAGACAATGATGCTAGTCAAGATTGGAAGAATTACTTTTTTTTGAAAGTGAAGCCATGACGTTTATCTTAAATTTGTCCATCTGCACATCTGTTCAACGTAACTATAAATCTTGATTACTATGCACATCTACTATAACCACATCAACATTTTTGTTTTTACTCCCCCCTTGTTTTACTACAAAAAATATCATTTAAATGTCAATCTGATATTTTAATTGCTTACCCTTCCGGAGCACCTGAGTTCACTCCCGGTTTTTAGTGGTATTCGTTTTACTCGATCTTTAGTTTGACGTGTATGTTTTGTAGATCGTTGTTTGTCCTTGTGTCCTTTTTCTTTTGGTCATTGTGTTGTCTGTTCTTCGATTTACGGATTCTGATTGTCTCTTTGGTATCTTCAAACTCTTTTTAAATTAATATTAGTTTCTGTGATTTTTTCTTATTTTTATTATGTAATATCACATACATGTATATATATATATATATATATCGTTAGCTCTAGTTCTGTTTCCTAATCGTTCAATCAATTTTATTTGCAGATATAATGCAGCAGTTGAATTATGAACTAAATAGAAAATTTAGGAGCACTAAAATTCCTACGCCCACTTAAAGTACTATATAATGTCAGCACTTTTGGAATAGTAAATCGACATGTTGTCCAATTTCTAAATCAAAAGATGCATCAATTTAATTATAATCTTGTTCAAACTACTTAAATTTCTGTTTAAGATTAATATTTGAATTATTGCATCACTCGTGAAGGTTTTAACACGGATTTTGTTTTCTCAATTGGGTCATGTAGCATGATGTGAAGTTAGCATTTATTAACCAGAAAATGGACTGCGTTCAGCGAAGAAAACACAATTACCATAATTTTAAGATCGGTATAAATGTGTTACAACTCCTTAAATCAGTCTTAAAGATTACTATTTAGATTAAAACCTCGCTTTCTAGATCAAATTCAAGTTCATCAAGGTTTCTTTCACTGATGGAATGTGTTTCTGAACAATTGGGTCGCAATTCTTATTAAATAGTAAGAGAGTCGATGAATTGTTCAGGTGGGAAAATTAGATTAACATCAATTTCTGACCTGTATAATTATATTACAACTTCTTGGATTTGTCTCCTAGAAGTGCTTCTATAAAGAGTGGTGATTTTGATGTCATACATTCATAGTTGAATCCACTTTTGTTAAGCGATAACAAACAAAAATAAAACCGCCACGATAAAACTGAAATATTGTTGAAAGTGGCGTTAAACACCATAACCATAACACCGAAAAACGTAGATATCTAATTTAGTGCGTACGACGCGTTTCTTGGAGCTGATACATCATTTTACACAATTCCCGATAGCCCAGTCACAATTGCATCCCCTTTACCCCTTTCATGGGTTATCACCAGTTTTTTAACAAAAGAATAAAAAGACGGATGCCACTATTAGAGTAGGAACTGCTTACCCTTCCGAATTTACAACCACCTATGTAATCAGTGCCTATCACCACTGCTGTTGTGAGTTCGAATTTCGATCAGGTCGAGGTGTACAACATTATGTGTTAAAGTTTGTCAGTGACTTGCGCCAGGTCGGTGGATTTCTCCGGGTCCTCCGGTTTCCTCCATCAATAAAACTGTCCGCCACGATATTACTGAAATATTGTTGAAAGTGGCTTTAAACACCATCAAGCAAACAAACAATCCTTCCGGAGTGCACAACTTCACCACCGATTGTACACAAACTTCAAACAGCTCTTAATAATGAGCAAAAATTGTTGGTTGAGAATGGACGTTGGTGTCCTGTTCCAAGACAACAATTTCCGATCATATTCATTGTGTTTTTGGCACTCTAAGCTTCCCTTCATAAACCTAACCCACTATCATCTTTTTATTTACACGCTCAAGTGTATGGTTTTGGTTGTCTTTTTTCTTTAGATCTTTAAAGTCCAATATTCAATTTCATAATTGTAGTTCATATATTGTCTGCGTGTATTACATCAATTGGTAATCCATCATTCTCCATTTATGGGTCATGGAAACTGCCATATCTGGTTACATGGATTTGCTTGATCCATCCTATGAATCTGATCAATATTGCTTAAAATGTTCGATGTTTTTACCTTTTAGATAGTTCAATCAGGGATTTTGTTATTCTTTTGATTGTATGGTTTTGGTCGTCTTTTTTCTTTAGATCTTTAAAGTCCATCTTCAATTTCATAATTGTAGTTGAGTCATTGTCTGCATGTATTACATCAATTGGGAATCCATCATCCTCCATTTTATGGGTCATGGTAACTGCAATATGTGGTTCCATAGCTTTGCTTGATCCATCCCAGTTCTTGGAGCATTCATGATATGGCACGGGTTCATTCTTTCCTTTGGGATATTCACAAAACTTGCAACACCTACTACGTACACAAAAGCAAGTTACCATTCCAGATTCTCTGCCAATCACGGATACCTGTCCTGCAAAATTTAATTGTCAAAAGATGTTTGCAAATAAACAATTGTGCAATAAAAATATAAAATAAAAGAAAGTGTTCGCTGTCAATTCCCTTTGTATATCAAAGTTATGTATATGAACATGTATTGCATTTGAATTTTGTACATGTATCATGTTTTACAAAGATAGGCAGTTACCTCACATTTAATAATAAATAAATTTTCAGAAGTAAAAATGCATTTATAAAACAAACAATTAAAGTTTACAATTACAATTTACAATATTAAACATTAACATAGATATTTGTTAGTGAAACATGACAAATAAATGTGAACTAATTAAAATTAAATCGTGAGTTACAGGAAATATTTGAACTGTTTACAATAATTGATAATTTAGATTTATGTTTGAAGGTAAAGCTTATTATTTCGTTTTCAACTACAATTTATCATGACATGGCCCATGATTTCCATCGCCATAATGTGTGTGGGGTGGGTGCTCAGTGATTTGGGGTGAGGTGTATTTGTTCGTTTTGATATACTATCATTGATTCAATGGTTGTTAGAATTTTTGTAAATATATATTTATAATGTCATTCTCATAATAAACATTTTGGTTTTTGTCCGAAATGAATCGTGTTCTTCAACCACACAGTGTTAAGCATGGCTTCTGGTGAACTATTACGTAGAAGTTTTGCTGTATATTGTTTGTCTATTTCCTCTTTTGTTAATGGTTGAGATCTATTAGGCTTGTCATCTTTTTCTTGATGTTTTTGTTGCGCTTTCACTGTCTTGTCTTGTTAAATTGAAGGCATTGTTAATGTCATTACAACTACATAAAATGCTGTGTGCATATGGATGCCAACGAAATTTCCTGTCGACGATACTGATCATGTCACGGAGGCTAGAGAGCTCAAATTCGCATCAATTGTCTTTGTGTTTTGTGAGAATGAAATTTGCAAGTAACGTATCTAATTCCTCGTGGGGATTTGTTGCATTTCCCTGACCTCTTTTAATTTTGAGAAAGTTTGTCACGTGGGAAACATCTTACATATTCTTTTTAAGAGTGTTTTGTTCTGTTGCCGATTAATGAATTTTAGGACTTCATATTGAATTTGTATAAATTCAGTATTAAACTGTTGGTAAATATTTTCTTCATTTTGCTCGAACAAGGGTTCAACTTGGTTCTATATTGTTATCTACATTTATAATATCCGCATCTGTGCATGCATTATCCATACAGTTGCATTAAATATATCAACAACAACATCTGTGGATTGATCTAACGTCAAGGAATCAATCTGATCAATCTGTATATTGCATGAGCTCTTCCATATGTGCCCAATCTACATTGAAATAAAGTACCAACCACGTCGTCAAACGAGTCCGCCATTGTCGTTGTTAGATGAACAAACGATCTTGGTCGACAAAAAAGTCAAAATTTAACACTGGACAACAATATATTTTGACTATTCATCGTAGGTGTATTAAACTATTTAGAGAGTCTAGCTTTGGAAGCAATGAAGACATGAATGAAAATCTTAATTAATTTATTAAAGTTCATTAAAAGTAACCGATATGTGTGTACGGATACGACATTTACGTATATTGTTTATGTTTACATTGACAACAGTAACACAAAAAGTAGTTCCGATAATGGGTGTGGCTTAATAGCTTCATTAGGCTAATGCAGAAAGTGTTATTATGCCAATGTCATAATAAAGTAACAGTTCATTTCAACCCATTTAGTATGACAAAAAATAACCCAATTGTAGAATAAATTGATTTTCGTCCTCAGAACGCGTCTCTGACATAAGTATGTTCATTGTCAAAAGATCGGAGAACCAAAACGTTACAAGTCTTTTGTGACAAAAAAACTAAGGGTCTAAACATGATATCCAAAATCAGCTAAGGTTAGCTATGCCTAAGGGAGATTGAACTTAGTTTTAATTCACTACATTCCCGTCCTTAACAAGATAGACCCGACCCGACTTTATGTGATGACGGTTGTCACTTATCTGCATATAATTGTTCTCCCGTGTACTTTTGATGTTTTCTCCACCAATAAATGATGGTCTACATATATCTTTAATATTGTGGAAAGCGATATTAAAATATCCATTATTTTTGTAGTAATAGTTTTTTACAATATATAATATATGTGACTTTATTTCAATTTGTTTTTTTTATTTCAGTTTAGTTATTACCCCTCTCGATTTTCAGCAACGTTTATTTCTATTACACCAGAACTCATTTAAACAAGTACACAGAAGTCAAATTCCCATTGTTTATGCATCGTATTAAGCACAAATCGAATGAATAAAGACATAGTGTTGTGCATCGTGAACACCTGTTTGCGTTAATATAGGTAGTGAATGTTGCATGCTCAATTCGTTTAAGTCAGTTATTGCAGACACCAACTGTCTAAATTTTATCGCCTTGTCAGTTTACATATAATTCTCTAATCAACCAAATAACATGGCGGCACAATGCACGAGACGCCATCATGAAATTCGTTTGATATTGGCGTAATATAAAATGAGGTTCGCCAATTAAGATGATTGATGTTTTTTTCTTATAATATCCTTTTAAACATAATTGATGGCTAACAGTGACCCCAGACATTTTCCCCATGATGAAAAACTGAACCAGTTTAATCAATCCATTTACAAGATACTAGATGATTTAACAAATCCTTACAAGAATCAATATTTTTGTCCCATATGTGGTGCATAGTTGGCGGTGAAAAACGAATATTTTAACCAATTTAATCCTTACTGCAACCAGTTACTATGAACATATAAATGTTGATATTTGAATCAGATATATGTTGTTTGCATAATGAGCAAAATGAGATCGGACACAAGTTATAAATATTAAAAAAAAACTTTCTATCCAATTTATAATATTAAACATTAATATAGATATTTCTTAGTGAAACATAAATAATTAATGCAATTCAACAAATTAAAATTAAAACTTGAGCTACAGAAACTATTTGAACTGTTTACAATAATAGATAATCTAGATTTATGTTTGTTGATACCGAACTTCCAAAGTGCAGCTTTTCAAAGGCTGTTTGGGAACAGATGAGAGTCCACTCTTGATCCATTCCGATATTTCAAAAGTTCAGTTCAGTATGTTTAGTGCTCTTCTTGTGACTTTTAAGGGCAGCTTCACTCGTATTCGAAATATCAAATTCCTTTTGACAAAATGAGCATTTTGCTTTGCTCTCACTACTTCCCCTATCCAGTCATATAAT
The DNA here is from genome assembly GCA_963680875.1 of Bathymodiolus brooksi. Lineage (NCBI taxonomy): Eukaryota > Metazoa > Mollusca > Bivalvia > Mytilida > Modiolidae > Bathymodiolus > Bathymodiolus brooksi. The sequence goes on from OY804575.1 coordinate 67,004,120, forward strand.
AATCAGGATTATATAACCACTTCATCTGACAATGGCAGTTGCCTGGCATTTTTGGTAAATGTAAATTTCGAAATGTCGGTAAAAAGCTCATTTGTTTATGTATGCCCGTTTTATATTTGCATTTTCACAAGCCAAGAGCACGTTTTCAAATATCTGGTTTCCTACTGCAACAACGTTTAATGCATGAAACTGTAGTACATTAGTAAACTAGTCTATACACCCGGTTGCATATTTTTACAAATAATTCTAAAGAAACGAACATAAAATCCTTATTTTACATATACCGCAACTTGTGCAGTGCTTCAAGTACATCAAAAGGAGACAGTTACGACAAAAACGGGAGAATCTCTTAATTGTAGATGTTTAAATACATTTAATAAAAATTACAGGTCAAATAATAATTTTCCGAGACTAGTCAAGGACTTTCCGTTAAAATACAGCTTTCCATTACTTTTAAAGCCTTCATTTTACAAATCTATGACTTTTCCAGAACCCATTCGAACTCTGTATTTTGGAGCTCTCTACGTCCTCTAATTTTAATCATGTTTATATAATGTGTTTTCTTTGATAGATAACATGATGTTAAAGTTGACCATCTACCTATTGTAAAACACTAATATATTTCTCATTACATACCCTTAACGTCGAATTAAAACATTTCCATATAAGAATAATGCAAATGTATATAAGGAATGTAAACGGATTGGAATATAGGGTAGCTACAACTGGTTTTAGTAGGAATGTGATAGTCTTGTAAAATACAGGGTAACAGCTTCCGGTTTTAGTAATGATCGTCATTGTTGGAAATGATTGTTTATTAATGGGATCTAATGTCGAAAACATCTGATAACAGTACATTTAATGAGAAAATCAATTAATTGGTATCGTTGAGTGTTATCCTAAGATAGTATACTCCGCAAAATTATTTACAAATAGGAATATTAACATATACTTACTTAAACAATGAAATGCAGTGAATCACACAGTGAAAACTTATGAAATATCTGGTATGTCGTTCACAGAAAGATAGCCGATGTAACTTCATTATTGCCAAGCACAAGAAAAACGACAGACGCCAAAAGTAGCAGTGAGTAACAGTTTGTGCGAATGGGACGATATTTTAGCAAATACGTCATAAAACAAAATATATATCCCTACTTTAGTTTTAGCTTAATATCGTTAAAACAAACTTGTTCTTGGTTTTTTTTTCTATTAACGACGGTGCAGTGTAGTCCATTATGAATCGCGGTTGAACTTCCTTTCACATTGTCTTATTTTATCCGTCGACAGTTCATATTGGCTATTCCCGACTCAACAAAAGAAGAATATAACGACAAAGTTTTGTTGTAGAACTTCGGGGCTGTATTAGTGTATTAAAATTTATTATCTACAAATGCATGTAACATATATTGAAGACAAACCTGCTCAATACACCATTACTACATTATTTCATTTGTTTGACATTATCTATTTGCATGTGTATTTAATTTAGTAGGGCCTATTAACGTTCCAAACAATGATATCCTCGTTGTTATTTATAATAGGAATATCCGAAACAGTGGCTACATTATTTCCTCTAGAGAACAAAATATCTGACGAAGGGATAATGTTGCCTCTGTTTCGTAGATTGCTATATTAGTAGATGTAGCTGTATAAGGCAATTTATCTGAAAGTTCTACAAATATAACAGTAAAACAGCTGTTTCTGGCAAATATAAACAGGACCCTCGGGAACTGGTAAAATAATGATGGTAATAATTTTTGTTGATTGTAATTATTGTTTATACAATACATATAACTATTAAGGTTGTTTATAGTAATAAATGTATATGACTTTTATGTCCATAATGATTGTACGTGTCGTGTCATATACTCTTCGATCGTAGCAAGATATTTTCTGTGGTGTAAAATCTATATCTAGAGATCGTTCATAATTGAATATATCGTGTGACATCTACCTCTGAGGATCGTGTCCCAATTGTCTGTCGTGTGACATATATTTCTAAAGATTGTATCATGATTTTATCTGTCGTGTGACATCTACCTCTGAAGATCGTGTCCCAATTGTCTGTCGTGTGACATACAGAGGTTGGCCCGGAATGAGTTCGCAAAATGGCGACGTCACACTTATCGATATCGTGTTAAATGTCCATATGGGGTATTAACATAAATCTTGAGTACAAACGTAACGAATTTTTGTTGTCGTTAGTGTTTTTGAATTAAAATATCCACGACGACGTAGTTTTCATCAGATTTATTTCCCTTTGGTAAACAAAAATCGTCTGCTAAAAAGATGGCTAGACACGGTAAGGAATTGACAACCGAGGAGAAAAAAATGCTTCTATCGTTATCATACCAAGGGTATTCGAGCTACACAATTCAGGAATTTTCTGGAATTAACTGTAGAACTATTCAGAAATTTTCAAAACGGACACGCGAAAGGGGAAGTATAGAAAATAATCCGAGAGGTGGAGGTCGTAAAAAAAACTACCCCAAGGGATGAACGGGTTCTCTTTCGGAGTGAGAAAAGGAATTGAAGACAAACATTGAAGGATTTAACTGCTAGATTTAATAACAAGACTGGATACAATGTGTCTGAAAGAACTGTTCACAGCAGACTGTGCTTTGGTGGTTACAAACGACGCATGATATGCAAGCAAATTACAATAGCACGTGTAAATCTTGACCGTAGAATGGGATTCTGTCGTCAGAAATTGCACTGGAATGTTCAGAATAACTGGTCATCCATAATATTTAGTGACGAGACAAAAATTATGTTGGGGAGAAATGGGAAAGTCTATGTTTGGAGGAAGCCCGACGAACGTTTTCGGCCCGACTGTCTTGGCCTACTGGACGACTTTGAGACAACCTGCCGTGCTTCTGTTATGTTTTGGGGGTGCATTACATACTATGGAGTTGGAACGTTGGTTGCTATTGATGGTAACATGAATACCGACAAATATATTTCGGTTTTAGACGATAATCTTTGGCCGGTTGTTGTCAGCCACTTTTCTGACAGACCTTGGATTTACCAGGACAACGCGCCATGTCATGTCACTTTACGAGCAAATCAGTGGAAAGAGGAAAATGGAATTCGTATCCTTCTTTGGCCCCCACAAAGCCCAGATCTTAATATTATCGAAAATGTGTGGAAAGTTCTGAAAATACAGGTAAAAAACGACTTAGCGAAATAAAGAATGCCGATGACTTGAGACGTGTTGTTCTGGATATTTGGACAGGTTTGGGTTTACACTACATACGGAGTTTATATGACAGTATACCTCGGCGGGTCAGGTGTGTTTTAAGAAGCAGGGGTCAGATAACAAAATACTAGTGTTTCAAGGTAAGAACATTTCTTTCATTGCATGAAATTTACTCTAAAAATTTCAATTGTGTATGTCGTGTGACATCTACATCTGAAGATCGTGTTCCAATTGTCTGTCGTGTGACATATACTTCTAAAGATCGTATCTCGATTGTATATGTCGTGTGACATCTACCTCTGAAGATACTTCTAAAGATCGTATCTCGATTGTATATGTCGTGTGCCATCTACCTCTGAAGATCGTGTTCCAATTGTCTGTCGTGTGACATATACTTCTAAAGATCGTATCTCGATTGTATATGTCGTGTGACATCTACCTCTGAAGATACTTCTAAAGATCGTATCTCGATTGTATATGTCGTGTGCCATCTACCTCTGAAGATCGTGTCCCAATTGTCTGTCGTGTGACATATACTTCTAAAGATCGTATCTCGATTGTGTATGTCGTGTGACATCTACCTCTGAAGATCGTGTCCCAATTGTCTGTCGTGTGACATATACTTCTAAAGATCGTATCTCGATTGGGTATGTCGTGTGACATATACATCCATAGATGACTGATTATATGATGTGACATACTTTTAAGATTGGGTGATGATTACATGTGTGATGACTTATGCCTCTAGAGGTCATTCATGATTATATCTGTCGTGTGACATATACTTCTTGAGATTTTATCATGATTCTATCTGTCTTGTGCCATTAACTGCCAGATATAGAGATCATAGCATCGTGGTCACTTGTAATGGTTTAGAATCTTGTTCTGATGATTATCTTCAATCCTACCCAACCACAATAACATAAAAACCTTCATGATATATGACAGACGTAAATAAACGTTAGAGAATACCGAAGGGGCAATCGAAAATGGACAATCCAGAGAAACTGGCAACACAGGGTACACAAGACGAAGACAAATAAAACAAAATATGTGTTGGACACCACTATACGCAAACAAACAACTAATGTAAATAAGACATGATCCCTTCTACAAACAACTGGAGGCAAAGGTAAAAAACACAAAGACGGAAATGACATCAACTGAAGTAATTACACCGTAAAGGATCCATAATGTGGTATAAAAGACAAAAATGGGTACTCTAGTCTGAAGCGATATTTGAGGAAGAGGACGACCCGGAGACAAACGGATACCAAAGTACAAAAATAAAGGTACCATGAAACAGCAGAACGAAACCCAGACCATACAAAGAACTCACACAAACCCAGGAAATAAAACACGGGTGTTCCGGAATGGGTAGCATTTCCGGTCATATCAATGACACCCATCCTAAAGTTCTATGTCACCCCACCCCCTAAAAAGACTGAGTAATTTATCGGACAAGAGTAGTAGCATATTCAATTCCTCGCCATAAGAACAAGCAGAGAATTATCATATCAAGTGGGATCCCATGAACTCGTAAGGGTCGAGTTATTTGTGTTCATACTCTGTGCCGCATGAACCAATTTTCCAAAATATGTTACTTATTTTTATATGCCCATTCCTTACTCTTTTTGCATTAAAATCCAATACTTGACCTCCATCACAAGGTAACTGGTCCATGTTTTATATTCTCCATTGACATCTGGAGTGCATGAATAGGTTCTTTACTTTCTCAAAGGAAATATGGCATTACATGTTCTCCATCTTTGTTTCTAATGGGACACCGTACTGTTTAAACTGCATCTTTAAGTTTACCCTACATTTTTAATAACACCGTCATGTTTATGTTTAAAATATTATATGGCAAAGTTTTAATGCATCGTCTGCCAATGTTTTGTCTTCATTTTACCTATAGGGGAAATTCCAGGGCTTCGACCACATGCTCCAACAATGACCGGAAAGTCCATGATATATCTACAATGATCGGTGAATAAATCACATACATTTAAATGAAGAAAATGTCATTGTTGAATATAAGTTGATCAAAATTGCATGTTTCAGATGCATTTTAGTTTGACGCAACGTGGAAAGCAGTTTTCATTTCCGACCTGTTCCAATTTACTTGGAACTGAGTGACACATAATGTAATAATCTACAAGTTAGAGTGCATTCTCTTATTTAGATGTTTATCAGATTGTAGTCAACAGCAACCAAACGATATATTTGCATTAAAATACAGCGAGTATCGTTTATATAGATATTTCAGGTGTTCCAAATGTTCACCTTATTTGCAATAACAGGCGGTTGTTTCGCCAGTAGCTGTTTGTATTGCGGGGTTCATGTTTTCTGTTTTTTTATGTGTAGTGCCTTGTTGATCATTGTTTGTTTTTTTGTCCGTTTTCTTTTGATCATTGTATTGTCTGTCCTTCGATTTGCGGCTTCTGATTATCCCTTTGGTGTCTTGAAAACAAGTTTGACGTACTCGTCAGTTTTGAAAATTAATTATGTCAGACTTGAAATACTTGTATACTTTGTAAAATTATTTATGTAGATACGTTTCAGATATTTGTTTTCATAAAATATAGTTCCCTATCAAGAGATATTCATATATATTAATTATGTAATGCATGTATTATAGAGTGATAACCATTGCCAGGTGAAAAGACAGAGGTTTAGAAACGTGAAATAAACTTGGAAAGTCCATCAGGTGTTCGATATTCTAGTAACAACAATAAAACTAACATTTCTTGAGGCTAAAATGCTAAAAGTTCAATTACACAAGAACAAAGAAAATAACATGGACTCCTAAAAATAATCATCTGTGTTAACAATGGTGTGACGTCAAAGAAATGTATTGTTTGATTGAAATCCCTGTGTGGGTCCGGGGTACTACGAATAGGCCCACAACACCCTCTTGCTTGTCGTAGAAGTCAGACTAAATGAGGCAACACGTTTGCCGTGTGTTGCGACCTGTGATGGTGGAGGACGGGATCCTGGTGGTTGAAGCACACCACTTTGGCCCTTACTTCACCTAGACGGGAGGTCGAATGGACCCGATTCAATCAATCGGCTGGTCACGTCAAGCCCTTTAACTGAACCTGTAAACACTGTTTATACGTTTTAATTATTCTAACTTGATGAATTATGTTATCTAAATAGCTAAGAGATGGGATTGTTAAAGAAGGCGGTGGCTAATGGGTCAATAGTTGATATTTCGAACGGTTGTTTCATTGAGAAATCAGCCCTAATACGAAGCTTGCGTTCATAATAGAAAATCTACTGTTCGAGTATACCATCCTTGGAATTCCTGATACTTTCCGACGGAGATCCTCGGAATTCAAGTATCGCCCGTGTTGGCACTCCGTGGTGGGTGGGGACAAGGATGGTGAATTATTATACATGGCATCATGGAGCCCTCTTTGTTGTATCGAAACCAAAACCAAAACCCAACATCTTCTAAAAAAAGGAAAAATATAATTGAAGAATTTGAAGTAGAAAATTGGTCACGATTTATAGTTCTAATATCTAATCAAAAACCTTTAACTAAAATTTCTCCATTTATCATAGAAAAAACAATTAAAGGATGTGCCGGGGAGGTAAAGAATGTAACCAAGTTGAGATCTGGCAGTTTGAAGATTGAATGTTTTAGGAAGCAACAATCGTTAAATTTGCTAGCACTCAAGCATGTTAATGACATCTCTGCCTCACCGCACAGAACTCTCAACAGCAGTCGTGGAATCATTCGTTATAGAGACGATGATTTGTCCGAATTAACAGATGCTGAAATATGCAAAGAATTAGAGCCTCAGGGTATTATAAATGTCAAACGATTTATTTCTCGGAAAACAGGACAAGAAGTCAAATTAAACACCTTTTTGATCACGTTCAACACACCTAACATACCAACTTCCATCCGCATTGGCCTTTATAACGTCAAGATAAACCCATATATTCCAAACCCTGTACGTTGCTTCAAATGTCAGAAATTTGGACATGGACAAGGTCAATGCAAAGGGAAAATCATCTGTTTCAAGCGTTCAGAGGAAGGCCATGATGGCTACACTTGTGAAAATGCTCACAAGTGTGCCAATTGTGGGGAATCTCATATGGCCTCCTCTAAAGACTGTCAATTCTTCATAAAAGAAAAAAAAATTCAGACAATAAAAGTAGAAAGAAATATGTCATACCCCGAGGCACGAAAGTTCGTCTCTGTGACGAATGATTCGTCTGCTCAAAAGTCTTACGCCAGCGTGACCAAACCGGTTTTCACTTCGGTGGAAACCCAAACAGACATCACCTGGCTTAACAAAGCAGACAAACCAACACGACTGATGGATAAGAATACAGAAAAAATTGTAAATTCATCAAAAAAGGTTACAAATTCTTCTCAAACTACATCTTCATCACGAACAACTACTACCGTCGTGTATTGTAAAGTCGAGGGTCGGCTATTTTGCATATTCATTAGATGACGTCGTAGCGAGCACGTGCCCTGTGACTGTCAAACAATAATAGTGATGACCTAGTAGGAAATTACCAAGTATCTTAACAAAAATGAGACTCAAACAGGTAAAATAACATAAGAAAGCATCAAGATGCCAATTTCCGCCATTTTTGCTAATGCCCATTTTTAAAAAACAATTTCTGTGCCATTTTAAGAGCCTTGGGTCACCAGGGTCACGGAAGACACGGTCGGCTGCTTTGCTTACACACTTGGGTTAAAGGTTATATGACTGAATTTGGACTCGTGGGTTTAATCAATTGAGAAAAATGTCTCACAAAACATGTGATTTCTTATTTATCTAACCTGTAAATGTAAAAAGTCTGACAATGAGTGAAACAAAATAACAACTTGTAGCCTTTCAAAACACTTGGTCATGTGACTTTAACATATGGATAAAAGAAAGAATGTATATTGTGTTTAATATAGTTATACTGTATTGACCCACATTGTTGTTATTTGCTGTTTAAAATAGTGAACTAAAATGAACAGCTGAAAAAACTTTATGTGAAAAATATTTTTTCTGCTGAGACAAATTAGACAATTTTGGTGTTGTGCCAGGTTTTTTATATTATATGACACTGAAAAAAGATGTTTTTAGCGGTGATTGTTATTACAAATAGTTATCTTAATTATAGTTGAAAAAATTGAATTGGTATCATCTTTAATTTATTCACAACCGTATGCAAATGTGGAGTCTCATCAAAATAAAAAAGAACAAAAACCTAAAGCTCAAAACCGAAGCCTGTCGCAACGACAGAACAAGGCAGAAAAAGACCCTGTCCAGGTCCATAACAGATATGGACGTCTTGATGATGCGGAGGAGGAGTCCGTATGGAATCTTCCTCCGGATGATTCACCATCTCCAATGGATGAGTCGCCATCAGAAACGAGGAGATCTCCGAGTAGATCTCCAACGGAGGACGGCGGAAGGGTTCTCAACGGAAGAAAAGCTTTTCCCCGATCCGACACCCATAATGGCTTCGATCATCCAATGGAATTGTCGAGGTCTAAATGTTAATTTTATTGAAATCACATTACTAGTCCAAGCACTTCTACCTGTTGGATTTTGTCTTTAAGAAACACATTTAAAAAAAAGTGATAATATAAATCTAAAACATTATTCAGTGTACAGCACCTATGTAGATGAGGATGAGCGGGCTGCAGGCGGCTCAACAATCCTCGTTCGAGATAATATTTTACATAGTTATGTTAATCTCAACACAGATCTACAGGCTGTTGCTGTACGCATCACTTTAGATAAAACAATAACCTTGTGTTCGGTTTACATACCACCAAATTCATCACTAAGCTTAACTCAACTCAAACATTTAGCTGATCAATTACCTACCCCGTTCATCATCATGGGCGACTTTAATGGACATAACCCCTTGTGGGGCAGTAAAACAACCACCGACAAAGGCAAAAAACTTGAAGACTTTATCTCCCAGGAAGGATTATGTATCTTTAACGACGGTACTGATACATATTTACATCCTGGGAATGGGTCTTATTCAGCTATTGATCTTACTGTTACTGATCCATCTCTTCTTCTAGATTTCTCATGGAAAGTCCATGATGATCTCAGTGGAAGTGGCCATCTTCCCATTATACTAGAAAGCTTACATTCTACTGTAGGTGAAAGACCTACACGGTATAAATTTGACAAAGCTGACTGGCCCCGGTACGAACAGATGTGCAGGGAAAATCTTCAAACGGAAATGATCAGAAATTCCACCGCTCTAATTTTGAAGTTTAACGAAACAGTAATATCAATAGCTGATGAGACTATACCAAAGACCTCGACAAATCCAAAACACCCAGGAAAACCATGGTTTAATGATGAGTGCAAAGATGCCATCAAAAATCGCAAAAAGGCCGAACGACGGTTCGAAAAACATCCAACATCGGACAACCTCGGCAATTTTCGCATATTCAGGGCGAAAGCTCGAAGAACATTGAAGCAAAATCGGCGCACTTCCTGGCGTAATTTTGTTTCTAAATTAAATTGCCATACACCGATGAATAGGGTTTGGAATATGGTACAAAAAATTAAAGGCAAAAATAATAAAACAAACGTCCATCATTTAAAAGATGGACATGACACATTAACGTCTGAACAGGACATTTCAAATAAATTAGGCCAAATATTTTCACAAAACTCTTCTACCCAAAATTACGATCCCGAATTTCAAAAATCTAAAAAGCAAAAGGAAAAAACTAAATTGAATTTTAAATCAAAGAATTTGGAGGAATACAATCTCCCGTTTTCGTTAGATGAATTGAGAAAATCGTTGGATAAGGCGCATGACACTGCATGTGGCCTCGACGATATCCATTACCAGCTTCTCAAACATCTTCCGGAATCGGCACTCCAAGTTCTTTTAGATCTCATGAATGACATTTGGGAAACAGGCGACTTGCCATCAATTTGGAAATTAGCTAATGTCATTCCTATTCCAAAACCTGGTACAGACCATTCCGAACCGTCGAATTATCGGCCTATTGCACTAACTAGTTGCGTGTATAAAACCATGAAAAGGATGATCAATGCTCGCCTTGTATGGTTTCTTGAATCCAATGGACTCTTGTCCAATATACAGTGTGGATTCCGTCAAGGTAGAAGCACATTAGATCATCTTGTTCGTTTGAAACTTTTATTCGAAACGCCTTTGCCAAAAAGGAACATGCTGTGTCTATCTTTTTCGATTTAGAAAAAGCATACGACACAACATGGAAATATGGCATTTTAAAAGACCTCTTTGATATGGGGTTAAAAGGTAAGCTACCTAATTTCATTTCAAAATTTCTATCTGTCAGAGAATTTAATGTCAGAGTTAATTCAACCTATTCTGACATTCAGGAACAAGAGATGGGAGTTCCCCAGGGAAGCATCCTCTCTGTTACATTATTCAGTATTAAAATAAACAGTCTTGCAAAAATTTTAAACGATAACATTGAGGGTTCTCTCTGTGTAGATCACTTCCTGATATTTTATCGGGCCAAGAATATGAACAACATTGAAAGACAATTACAACTATGTCTAAATAAGATAGAAAAATGGGCAATGGAGAATGGATTTAAATTCTCCAGCTCAAAAATCCTAGGAATGCACTTTTGTAATAAAAGAGGACTCCATCCAGACCCGGAGTTAAAATTATATAATTCCCCTATTAAAATAGTTTCAGAAACTAAATATTTAGGTCTTTTTTGATAATAAACTTACCTTTCTACCCCATATTAAAATGCTAAAAAATAAGAGCCTTAAAGCTCTTAATATTTTAAAATTTGTGTCCAGTACCGACTGGGGTGCGGATAACACGGTTTTATTAAATTTATATAGATCGTTGATTCGATCCAAATTGGATTACGGATGTATCGTTTACGGTTCAGCCCGTCCATCGTATATCAAGTTGCTAGATACAGTCCATCATCAAGGACTACGACTCTCACTTGGAGCGTTCAGAACGTCTCCAGTTGAGAGTTTGTATGTTGAAGCAAACGAGCCTTCCCTTGAAAACAGACGTATCAAACTTGGTATGCAGTATGCAACCAAATTGAAGGCTTATCCTTCAAATCCTGCACATGACTGTGTTTTTAATCCTCTATATGAAAATGTTTATGATAAACAACCCAATACAATTCAACCTTTTGGACTCCGAGTAAATACACATTTTGAAAATTCTGATATAAATTTGGATGACATAGCACCTATTGTAATTCCTGAAAACCCTCCATGGTTAAATCCAAAACCTACTTTTAACTTTGAACTTACACAACACAAAAAATCAGAAACAAACCCTTTACTAATTCAGCAACAATTTGCTGAAATTAGATCGATAACATCTGAATACTCTGCAATATATACTGATGGTTCAAAGGATGGTGATAGAGTAGCGTCGGCAGCTGTTTTTGGACAGCAGGTCTACTCTGCTCGAATACCGTCTGCCAGTTCGATCTTCAGTGCAGAAGCAAATGCAATACTTCTTGCCTTGAAGTTCGTTGCCTCTTCTGAAAAGAGTAAATTCATGATCTGTTCCGATTCTCTTTCTTGCCTGTTGGCAATTGAGAGTTGTAAAACTCAAAACCCTTTTATTTTAAAAATTGTTGAAATTTATAAAAGCCTTGTTGCTATTGGTAAACATGTAATTTTCACATGGATCCCTAGTCATATAGGTATTCATGGGAACACAGTCGTTGACCGGGAAGCCAAGAACACATTGAATGATCCTGTATCCAATTGTTATATTCCTTATACAGATATTAAACCTTTTATAGTGAAATATATTTTAAAACGTTGGCAAGATAGCTGGGACCAGCAAATTCATAACAAATTACACGAAATGCATTCCCTAGTTGGCAAGACTCCTTGTTCTTACGGTCAAAATCGGAAGGAACAGGTAGTCTTGACCAGATGTCGTATAGGTCATAGTAGACTTGCTCATAGCTATTTGTTAAATAACGAGGAACGACCGGAATGTATTCCGTGTAATTCTAATTTTTCATTAAAACATGTCTTGATTGATTGTGTGGATGTTGCCGATGTTCGGCAGACATTCTACAATGCCAACAGTTTATCTAATTTATTTACAAATGTCGCAGGCGACACAATTTTGCAGTTTTTAAAGGAAATTGATTTGTATACAAAAATATAGTTATATAACATGTTCTAGATGTATGGTTTTTATCTTTTTAATGTTTCTTTTATTTATACAACCCCCCTCATAGAGGGTGGTGCCGGGGGTAGAATATGCACCAGGTTTCTCCGCTCTAGAGGCACTAGTCCTCTAAAAGGGGTCAACCCCACGGGAACCCCGGGGTATAGAAATGGGACCGAGAGCTTCTTCGGCTTGAAGGGGCGTCCGTCGGTTGTGCGGGATGTAGAAATTCACAACCAACCCGTCCTGCGGATGAGACGTAAATAAAACCGAGGTCCCGTGTTGAGAGATTGTCACCCTCTCCGCACGTTAAAGAACCCAGTGTAACAGCTCATGATGAGTGGTCCATAAGAGACCTGTTGCACTGGCAAAATTATCCGTCCCTACCCATCATCTTTCCTTGTTTCGAGTCCCGTGGCGTTTAAATTGTTAAATGTTCTCGTCCTGAATATAGCTGAAAAATTGCTCGCTGGACGTTAAACACCAATCAATCAATCAATCAATCATTGAAATCTTAGTTCACGAAGGAAGTGACTTATTTTGTATCCAATCCATTGTACATCACGCTATTTAAATATTCTTTACGTTAGTTATAAGGCCATATTTCTTCTGAACAATTAAGGAATAACAGTACTGTATTTGCAGTTTTATTCGCCACGCGAAACGGATCCAGTAAAACGGATATTTGCGACCTTCAAATCCACAATTGGCTCCGACATCTCTTCAAATACAGTACCGTTATTCCTATTCTTATGAAATTCTCCCAGCGTGTACACACTAGTTTAAAAACATACAAATAAATGACAAAATGGATGCACTTTTCTTCAAATTCCTTCCACTAAAAATAGTCCGTCAACAATTGATTTAAAAAAAAAACTATTTTGAATATAGCAAATTTTATATTTGTAACATAGTATCCTCAAACAAATATAAATCACATAAGAATTTCTATTATTTGAGTATTTCGTAAATAAATGTTTCTAATACAAAAAACAAGAATCTGGGTCAATCGGTCATTATACATTAACGAAACATGGCCGACGTAGTAAGTGCGGGAAGCGAGCTCAAAACAAAATTGATTTTATTGGTGTCCTGTATATGGCAGTTGGTAATTGTAAATCTGGACGGTAAAATTGTGAATCTCGAACTGCTTGTTGTACATTGGAGGTAAGTTCTTTACGTTGTTTTGAAGCATGTTCAACTGATACTGTGAATGTTGAGTGGGCATGAAGGCCATGGGCGGCATATTTGACAATCCTGAATTTGAACTTGAAGTTGTTGCAGTAGATACTGTAGACGACGATGGTTGGACGTCAATGCTGGTATTTGGTCCAACAGTTTGACCAACCATGACACCTGGGGATGGAGCGATAGCGGGCTCTCTAATAGCTTCATTAGAGGTGGACCTTTCCTGAAGTTCTTGTAACAGGGAAGACTATTTTCTTTTCTGTTGATGAGAAGAGTCAACATGGTATGATGTGAGACTAGTCTCACAATTATGGCCCGTAATTTTCATTATTTCTCTGTCAGAAATACCTGCATGGGCAAGAATGTGCACAGTGGTTGCCCTTACACAATGATTCGTGTATTTTTGCGTGAGATTTGCCATTTTTTAGATGTTTTTCATCATTTTGTTCAACATTTTTTCCCCAAATAGGTCTGGAGGTGTACCATGTAAGATCACGTCATTTATAGTTTGGACTGACAGCTGAACAAAGTGATCTGTGGTAGGAATTCTTTTTGACAGATACTTTCTCAATGCCTGAACTGGGCAGTCAGCTTCATTTGTTGCATACATTCGGGGGTTTGTCTCATAGGTATTATCTGAAATTCCTCCCTGCTGATTTTGTTGTTGTTTCACTGTGTGCGAACGCAACAAATTCATGCCTTCTATCATCGGTTTTGAAAGCAAATGTATCTTTGGTTTCCTCTTCCCCGAGGACCAAAACTTATCATTACATCGAACCATACTTTCCTTTGTAAAGCTTTTGGGTTACCCCCACCCCCCTCATAAATTGATGGGTGATGCTTGGCCCTGTCTAGCCCCTCACGCTGTAATTGTTTTAGCATAGCTGAAAACATCTGGTTTGATTTGTGGAATGAAGAATCTGACATTAGTGAATATGTGTTGTCAAACGGAGGAGCTCGTAAATGCCTGTTAATAGAAGCTCTGATGCCAACGAACGTGATTTTAGAGTAAAGATTGCCATCTTCTGCATTAAATGCTCTGGATGTATCGTCTAATTCGGCTATCCCAAGATTTTCAAAATGCACATCTTTTTCTCTTTCTGTTAACCACTCTACAAAGAGAATGTGAGTATACGGGTATAATAAAAGTAATGCTAAGAGTTTGCAAAGACGTACAATGTAATGACAACGAATTCATTAACCATGTAAACACAGTTTCATTAATGCAATTTGCATTGTCTACTGTTTGCAACTATGTGTCTAGTAAAACTGGATATATTACCGTCAAATCCCAATTGACGCCTTCAACTATTGAAATACAATTTTTTTTATTTCTGAAAATTATCACGCATGTTACTGTATTTGAACTTTATATTGTTTTTCAACTCTTGAAAATATAGTGTTCTTAGTTTGTATGAGAAAAAAGGAACAGTTTCGCTTTAAATTGTGTGAAATTTTATTATATTTATTGTATTTGCATAAAAGTGTTCATGAACATTTTCTTTATTTTATTATTATTTTTTTTTCAGGGTTGAAAGACAAGAACAGTTGAATGTAAAATCAGGAAAGGTTTCAAACAATGGTTGATCTCCATGCACAGACAATGTTAATGCATTGTAATCGGTGCAACAGTTTAGTTTGACCAACCCGTGATACTTGCGAAAGGGAAACAATAACATGATCTTGAACAGCTTCATAAGGGGGATACAAGTACATGTACAAACATTATAAAATTGTGTGAGAAGACTAAAGTGATTTTAAGGAAAAGCTAATCTACTGTTTTTGAAGAGTCAAATGCATCAATTATGGATTTTACTGTCACTAATGAAGTTTTTTTTATTTACAGTGAGCTGTTTTTGGATCCAATTATAGTGAAACCCTTAGATTGGACACATGTGACCGATACAACAGGAAAAAACAGACTGAAAATGCACAAAAAGGAAATGTACATATACTGTGGATAAGATATTATTTTGTGTTGGCGCTTCAATTGTGTGAAATATTGTTATGTATATGTATAATAGACAGCAATGCAATTAAAAAAGTGAGTGCGTTTACATTAAACTAATTTTAATCAACTATTGGGCGGGACAGCTGAACAAAAAGATTTTTTTTGGAATGTGGAAAGAAACCGTTGGTTGTATGACTTCAAATGTAATTAAATCATCAGCACATGATCAAATCAATTTAGAAATGAAATTCTCTTCTGTGTCAAATGTAAAGCAATATAGAAATAATACATGTATATTGGTTGATTTATTTTTATTATATACACGTACGTCGTAAGATATTGACTCCATATTTTGTTTGCCATTTGTGGCCTTGCTGTTGGCATCCTCGACTATGTTTTCCTTTTCCTAATTCTGTAGAACAGGAAATCTTCAAACTGAAGGTTCAGGAACATGCTCAGCTTCTTGGTATATGTCAGACCTCTGACTTTGCTCATGTTGGGATTCCAAAAGCTCAACAGCTTCCATTAAGTCCTGGTCGTCTGTGCCTATGGTAGGGGCAACTGTAAATAACAAAAATGTAAAGTTAGAATTGTGACTCTTTTTGCATAAGCGGGACTCACCAATATATCTAAATGTATTGATATGTTTGAGCAGTAAAACATTTTCATTTTACATTTTTCAACTTTTTAAAAATAAAAAAATTATTTACAAAATTTAAGAATAGGAATAACAGTTCTGTATTTGAAAACTTATCAGTGTCAATTGGGGATTTGACAGTCACAAATATCTGTTTGGCGTGGCCAATAAAACTGCATTTATGACCTCGAAATGGCCTTACTCTTCAAATACAGTACTGTTATTCCTTAAAAATGGCGTAGTCAACAAGACTGTTTTTAAAGAATCGTCCACATCAATTGGGGATTTGACGGCATCAAATATGTGTTTTAACCATACTGACTAATGCATTTGCAAACGTCAAATTCCTAATTTACACCTCCAACTCCTCGACTACAGTACTATCGTAAAACACGTTGTACGACAATAACCCTTTACCACCTTCTATTTATAATGTGACAGTAACCCTAGTTTTTTTGTATGGTAAATGTTGATCAATCTTTAGTTTTATATCCTGTTGCTTTGATTGTTTGCTTTAATATTGGTTATTTTATTTTGTCCCTGATTGATTTACAGTTTTCAGTGACGAGCTTTTCTCTCAAATGTATTTTATTTGTCATCAATATGTGTCCACACCAAAAACAAAAAAAGCATCCAAAGGGAACCGTATGGCCTTAAACAATGGGAGAAACCCTCAATGCACAACTGTCGTGAACTGGCTATTAAATGGCCATGACGAACATTGTACAGAAAAAAATGATGCAATATTTTCCTGAAATTCATGTGTTTGTTTGTTGTTTATGAAGTGGGTTTTTTTGCACTGCAGTTCAATTTTTCTGTAAAAAGAAAATAGAAACAGACTGGTTTTTTTTCCAATTCATTTATCTAAGCATTGACCATTTGATGTTTTATCTTAATTTGTAGGACTTATTGTATCCAAATATTGAGAGAATTTTTATATTCTCAAAACTGAAATTGAGAGAAAAACTTTGAAGTGTGCACACTGCAGCGAATCACTTCACGTCAATTGGTCAGTACCTTTATATTTGGAATAAACAAATGTATGCAGAAAGACAGAAAGAAAGGGACTGAGGTTTAATTATGATTATGATTTAATTATGTCGGAGAATGACAATCTAAATATACATTAATTTAAAAACGAAATTGATGCATGTTTATAAACACTGAATGTCTATATATTGTATCTTTAAAAACTGATCCGTTTTAATTATTATAATTCAACGATGAGTGTGAACATTTAATGAAAACCATCAGAATTCATCACTTCCGCGTATTAATTTTCAACCAGATGAAAAAAAATCAACCTGACACCAGAGTATCCTGACACCAGAGTATGGACACGAAATACTTCCTGTTGTAAATACAGAAAAGATGACATTGCACAATGCTGACCGCAAATATTGAAAATTTATTTATAGAATTCTTTGTACGGCCTTTACACCCTGAATGAATGGTATTGTAGAAGGTGCGCTGCCTTGAGATAAATAATAAGAAACATACAAATGGATCGTTGACGGCTTTGTTTGGGTAAAATAATGGTTAATGATTCACTCACACTATCAATATAATGATGTAATATTTCTGAATTCTAGTAAGAAAGTATATGAATGTAAATAGAAACGAGAGATTATTGAATTTTACACTTCGACACAAATTAAAGTAGAAGAGTAGCGCCAATATGTATGCTTATTCTATACCGATTTCTATCGAGCAAATGCTATTTTAGGATACATTGTACTTTTCATTTCAAAAGTTATTTATTCAATAATATACAATGTATGTTCTGCTATAGTGGTTATGGTTATGACGTTTAACGCCACTGTTAGCAATATTTAAGTTATATCGTGGCGTTTCAGTTTTATCGGTGGACAATACCACCGACCTGTCGCTAGTCACTGACGAACTTTATCACATAATGTATCGAATACACCTCGCCATCAGCGCGATTCGAACTCGCAAGTTTAGTGGTGATAGGCACTAACTGCACAGTTAGTTGTAAATCCAACTACCATACGATCATGACTACGACGACCCATGTGCTGACATCGACAATGATACTCGTTATAATACCTGGAAAGAGATATACCCTATTTCATTAATGTAAACTGTCCAAATTCAGTTATAGATCATCATTAAATTTTACTTATTATATACTGTTCGCCTCAATGATGGCCAACAAAATACCAATGCTATTTACAGCATCTTTTGTCCATAATTTAATCTATATTTTATAGATGTAATCGTAAGATAGCTGTGGCGGGTGTCAAATAGGGTTCATACATCTGAGCCAACTACACATGTAAGCATAAAAATAAATAGCATACTATGCATCTTGACGTAAATTGGCATTTATTTGTCGCTATGGTATTTTACTATACAATGGAGACTGTTAATTATGTTAATGTGATATGGTTTTATGTTCCATTAGTTAAAATGTTATTAGGGGCACCCGTGACCACGATTGCTTGGTAATTAGATTCACCTTTTACACCGTATGCAATCAGTGTCTATCATCATGTCGAGTTTACTCGTCGACTTTACGACTACACCTCGATTGAATCCTATGTATTAAACTATCAGTGATATACAGAATATCGATAATCACAATCCTGTCCTAATTCATGACTTATCACAGGATTTGTAACAAGAGCAACATGAAGGATGCCACTAGAAGAGCAGGAACTGCTAACCCTTCCGGACTACCTCAGTGCACCCTTGGGTACGTACTAGTGAGGTTCGTGTTGATCAATCTTTAGTTTTCTATATAGGGTTTTGAAGATCATTGTTTTCCCTTTTCTGTGTTGCTATTGTAGTATCTGTCATTCGATTTAAGACTTCTGATTACCCCTTTGTTATCTTCATACTTTTCTTTATGAGGATACTCGAGTTTTCCCCACCAATAAATTGAAAGAAAAGTTTGAAGATACCATAGGAGTAATCAGAAGTCGTAAATGGAAGAAGGACACACATTCATGATAGTGGCATGGAGGCCGCATAAACATAGTAATAAAATCTCCATATCACCCCCGCTTTTTAGTGTTGCATTTTTTTTTTAATTCGCTATGTATCTGATTGCTGTCTGTGTCTCTAAATTGTTCATTGTTACTTCGTTTTCTGCTATATTTATATAAATATCAAAAAAACGTATTTCTGAAACCACAGACCTGCGTGTTATAGCAAATTAATTGAATTCTATGTATCCATACGGTATTTATCTAAAAGCTTTAAGAAGACGCAGATTACAAGATAGAGGACACGGAATTTACGTGATCACATTTGTTGTTTCCAAAATTAGATTCTCTTAAATCCATACAAGAACGAATATTTTAAGTGACATTAGGAAATTTAAATTCAATTTACTGAATTTAATAATAAAATATAAAGAATATGCCACAAGATAGAGACATATAGGTAATACACCTGTCATATCCAGTTCGTTAAAAAGACTGACACATAAAAGACGTTTTATTTGTCATTAAAATAAATTCCGTTCTTAATTTATATTGACATACATTGTATATTTAAAACCCCGAGGTTATCATCAGTCCAGAAGTCAGTACTTCGACACTGCATGAGTCATTAGATATGTTTAGTTCCTAAATAGTTCAAATATATGTAATTATATGAAAACAAAATACCACATTGTTGGAACAGTCCCAAAATAAAATCGTAGAAAGAGGAAAAATCGATACCACTAAAACACATGTACATGTCCGCTCACTTTCCTGGCTTGATACAGGCACTTCAATAACAAGTGGTGGGGTTAAGCTACTTTTATAGACACACCCGTCCCCAATTGAAGGATACCTTCACAATTCTACATATGTCAAATGTATTAATCAAAATACTGGTAACTACCATTGGCAGATCTGAGTAGGGACAACATAATATCCTGAAACTACTCCTACAGTGGATTTTCAGGCATATGTACCCATGACAGATTTTGGCTATACTTTTTAGGCGCGTTGATTTACTTGCTCCAAATGACATTCAGAATATTTGAGCGCACACGATGAAGGTTAACTCCGAAACGCGTCGTGTCCACTAAATGAGAGATGTATGTTGCTATTGATACCAAATATTTGAGGAGAAAAAACATCAATTTTGATTTTTGGTTACTTGGCGCTTTGTCCAGCGGCATATATTATATGCATTCTTCATGAAAAGAAAAAGTTCACCAAAATCTAAATTGATGCAGTCACGAGGAAGAAATGGAACAACAGGTGCAATGACTTTTGGCATCCACTGGAAGAGAATGGAGAGTTAGGTGGGGACGATAAAAGTACATTTGAATTAAACAATTTGCTCAACATATTTGCAAATGGTATTGGGCATACGTTATCACAACAATTATTTAAAGTCCGCTCCCTACACATTTATAGTATTTGTTTCAAAATCTTCAAAAGAGGCTTTGAGGTGAAGAAGTGCGACACTCTTCAATCAAGTCACCCACTATGGTCCACGATCAGGATTTCCATATTGGATCCTTGCAACACAAGAACGAAAAAGTATCCCATATCCTCCACCTGGTGACATGCCAAGTTACTCTGATCCCTGAGAATAATCACAAATACCACATGTAGTTTTAATATTTACAAATGTATTATATAGTAACCTTATAAACATAACGCGATATAGATGTTATGCTATGATTTGATTTGATTTATTGTGTTTAACGCCACTTTCAGCAATATTTCAGCTATATCATGACGACCAGTTTTAGTGGTGGAAGAAGCCGAAGTACCCGGAGAGAACTACTGACCATGGGCAAGCAACTGGCAAACTTTATCACTTGCAGTTGCGAATCGAGTGCACCCTTTTTTGTAATTTACAAAGCTGGGCGCGAACCCACACTGTTTTTGGTGATGTGCTGTATGAGTTGTTAGGTAATCCAACTACCTAACTTATTGAGCCACCTGGGCTTGATATCTGTTATGAGAAATATCTAGAACAAAAGGAAAACTAATCTAAAACGGCGAAATCATGGATGACATCTTGAAATAAAATGAAAAACAAAAAAATACCACACTGTCGGAACAATTCCAAAATCAAATATCACAATCATTGAAAGAAGCAAAATGGACACAAATACATGGCCGCTCATTTGAACACCACCACATTTTTATGTTACAAGGTATAATGTAAAGGTTAGGGCTTAGGGCTATACATTGATTCAATACGTTTGCATTATCATACTGTGAAGAAAGGCGGTACTGCGGAATATAATTCGGGCACATTATGCACAGCCAACGTATGTATATACACATGACATCTTGTTGTCAGTCTTCTTTGTGAATCCGCTTTGCGGTTGATAGTGCGATCATAATTGCTGTCATCGGTCGGGTTGTCGATATCCACTTTTTTCTTTTTAATCAATATAAATGCTTAAAGCCACAATGATATATCTGAAATATCGTTGAAAGTGGCGTTAAACACAACAACTTTCAATACTTAAAATAGTGTTCCTGTCAATATTAAGGGTTGGGGTTTATAGGTGTGTTGAACACTACTTTCAACAATATTTTTTCGTGGTGGTCTATTCTATTACTGGAGGTAACCAGAATACTCCGCGAACACTATCAACCTGCCGCAAGTCACCCAGAAACTTAATCACATGATGTTGTATCAAGTACAACTATGAATGTGAATCGACCGTACAAACTTTAGTGGTCATAGACACCGATTGAATATGTAAATACAAACCCAACAACGATACGATAACAACACGACGCCTACTGACAACATCTACAAATCAACCACTCATCTATATGCCGTTGAAAATCGCGTACCAGCCTCTATATTAAATAGTTGCCTTTCTATCGTTAACAAAATACTTACTTTATCAGGACAACGGACATTTCCATATCACTAAGTGACTCTGATGTAATAAAGTAAGGTTCTCATCTCTAAGGAATAGGTGGCCATAGCCGATTTTGGCTATTCTGCTTAGTTCCTTAGCAATCCTGCTCTAAACAAATTTTAATTATTAGACATTCAAACTTTGACCTTTGAGCGTCGTGCGCACTAAATTAGGTATCTACTTTTTTTTCTTTCTTTTTTTTATTGTATTTGGAAAATCTATCACTTTCTTAGAATGTCATTTTTAAGCATTGTTCCTGTCCCAAGCCAGGACCTAGATTTCCATCGGCAAATATCGTATATTCTTTTTCTTATTTGTGTTCAGTGATGTGATGTAGGAGGTAATTATTAGGTTTTTTATATTGGTGGAATTGTTAACCACTATTGAACATTCTGTTCATAATAACACAACGGGTGCCACTAGTGGAGCAGGAACTGTCGACCCTCCCGGAGGACCTGTGTTCACTCCCGGTATTTAGTGGGGTTCGTGTTACCTGATATTTAGTTTTATATACACTGTTTTGTAGTTCGTTGTTTGTCCTTTCTCCTTTGGCCATTTTGTTGTCTGTAATTCTTCGATTTACGGATTCTGATTACCCCTTTGTTATCGTCAAACTCTTCAATTAGTAATGTATATAATTTAAATGTAATTCCTTTCCTAAAGTTTTGTAAATAACACACAATGCCTATGATATTATACCTTGTGGGTTATATTTTAAAAAGTCATTTAACAAAGGTCGATATAAACAACAATCTTATTATTATTTTCCCCTTCAGAATCGAATGAACTTCATTTTAGCTTTTGGTTATTTTTATATAAATGGCAGACCTTTCTGTCGATCTTCTCAACAAGTACACCTAACCCACAATGCTTTTAGTGATATTATTATCAGACAAGTACACCTAACCCACAATGCTTTTAGTGATATTATTATCAGACATTGACGTTAAAACACCTATTCAACTACTACACATAATTACATGAGAATCGTGCTATATTTTGAATGACATATTATGATTAGGAGCTCAAAGAAAATAAGATACATGATTACAAAAACATACATTGTTTTCATTTGCAAATACAAAGCAGACCTGACAAATTGTTTCATAGCTCAAAGAAAATAATATACATGATTACAAAAACATACATTTTTTTCATTTGCAAATACAAAGCAGACCTGACAAATTGCTTCATAGATATCTTTTGTCAAGAACACCATCTGGCAAAATTATAGTACAGTCAAACAAAGTTCAGCGAAATGGTATTGTTAACGATTAGAGACTGGAAAAAATAAATATGTAACCTAATTCAACAAGTGCAATTCTTGCGAGCAGACATCGTGTAGGGGCCGTCGTGGTCGTGATCGCAGAGTAGTTAGATTTACAACTACATATGCAATCAGTACCTATCACCACTAACGTTGTTAGTTCGAATCTCGCTCAGGCGAGGTGTACTCGATACAACATTATGTGATAAAGTTTGTCAGTGACTTACAGCAGGTCGGTGGTTTTCTCCGCGTACTCCGGTTTCCACCACCAATAACACTGACCGCACGATATAACTGAAATATTGTTCAAAGTGGCGTTAAACACCATAACCCTAACATACATCATGTACACACTGCATAAGTTTTATAAAAAAATTACCTAGTTAAACGTCACTACAATTCAATTTTGTTCATAGGTTAAAATGTTGGAGAGCAATTGCAGGTTTTGCATACATCACATAGGCATCCATGAAAACACAGTTGTTAATCAGGAAGCCATTTTGTACATAGCAGACTTATGCATAGCTATTAATATTTGAAAGCAGACAACGACGGCAAAAAATCCATGTAATTCACATTATTCACTAAAATATATTTTAAATAACTGCGTAGTTGTTTCCGGTGTTCAGCAAACATTCTACAACTTAAACAATTTATCTTATTTATTTACAAATGTCGCACATCATAAGTTTGAAATTTTTAAAGATACATGTAATTAATACATAGAATATGAAGATATTATTTATTTCCTTCTTATCCTTCTTTTAGTTGAATATATAACTTGAATGTTTTATACATGTATTTCTCTTATTTGTACATTACACAGAAAACTGAAGATTGAGCAACACGAACCCACAAAAAACTATGACTCCGGTATTTTATTTTATCCCATCTAATATCATTTCCAATAACCAATTAATTGGAATCATTAACCACTTCAATATTGCTCACTGTGCAGTTTGTGCTCTAAACTATAATAAAATATTACCAAACATGTATTGGTGCCAAGTTTTACATACGTATTTAGTATAGAGTAAAACAATATAGCAATAATAAAATGAGAAACATATAAGTTTACGCTAAGCTTTTATCGATGTATATCGCCATGATATAGCTGAAAAATTGCTGTGTTGGCGTTAGACAACAATCACTCACTCGATGTATATATAAGGTATCTCTAAAATTTACATTGTACATTCAGGTTTCAATATCCATTACCAAGCAATACTTAATGAAACTGGATACATTGATAATTAGAATAAATCAATCTATAAATTGACCCAATTGCAGAATTCGACTGTGTCCTTGAGACCTTTTTTCAACATAAGAACAAGAAATAACATATTTATTTTATTTTTTCTCTCTAACATTTGATATCAAGTTAATATAACCTGCAACATTAAACGAACTTCCCTTTGCCCAAAAGCCATTTATCACACATGCTAACAACTGCAAAAGTTGCAATAAAATTATATGTAAAACCGAATTAAGATGCACCAGGAAGTATATTATAGCCAATTATTAAAATCTCTTCATGTAGAAAATAGACAATGATGGATTATGACTTTTATCGGTTAACAAAACAATAAATGTTTTAAAGAGTCATTCTCTCTAAGCGCTCTCATAGCATGTTATGTAAAAAAATACAAATATGTTTAAAAATAAAGATCATTATATGAAATGACAATAAAACAGGTCCTGGGTTTAAAAAAAAAAAAGTGTTATCATGGATACGCATCATTTTCCTTAGTAACCAGGAATTTCCAAGCATTTTTGTGAAAAAAAATACTGTTTATTTAATCAGCTTTTTCTTTTTATATGGGTTAACATGAGAAAAACTTTTTACAATCAAAACAATTAGATTATTACTTTTCAGAAAATAATAAATGATATTTCAAATGTGGTTACTTCATCCCTTGAAGGGGGGTGTTTTAGACAGCCAAATGCTCCGTCAAGGATTAGTCATGCAATTTTCTCTGATTCTGACAGGCTCTTGCTCAAAAGTTCTATTTTTCTTGGTGAAAATATTCATATATTTCAAACAACAGATTCATGAAATTAATAGTTTAAAAAAATTAGAATGGTTAATTTTGAAATTTTGTAGAAAATTGAGCTTTTTTAGTTCCAAAATATATTTTGGAGCTAAATTAACAAAGTATGTAAAATAAAATATTTAAATTTACATCTGTAAAATGTTTGTTTCATTTTACATATTATTAG
Organism: Bathymodiolus brooksi; assembly: GCA_963680875.1. Taxonomy (NCBI): domain Eukaryota; kingdom Metazoa; phylum Mollusca; class Bivalvia; order Mytilida; family Modiolidae; genus Bathymodiolus; species Bathymodiolus brooksi. The sequence continues at coordinate 67,029,607 of OY804575.1, forward strand.
TATTTTGTATGAAATTCCTGTAGAGAGCATCTCTTCATAATGGTTATCTACCCTGTTTAAACTTTTTAATTTTAAGATAAGATATTAATATCACTTCCTGGAAATTGTAAACAGATGCAGAACTTTTTAGAACAGTGAATTTTACCAATCTTATGAGGATTCAATTCATTTTTTTTTTTATTTTGATTATTGATTTGTATGCAACAAAGTATATTATAATTACAAAGTCTAAGTCAAACATTAATCTGTCCTGACGTTTTTATGATCACATCAATCATCTGATGATATGATTGATGCAGATGCAGGAAACTGAAATATGTGTTGCTCATCTTAGATTTATAATAATGTGACATGGTGATGACTCTTGACTGTATTACATCAAGCTATTTATGGTGTGTCAATTTGTGCAAATCAGTCTAAAAGATTCGGATACTACAATATGCATAGATGAAACCGTGTTTTTGAACTCGATTGACAAGTTTGATAAAAGCGTGATGTTGACAGAGGCCGGAATTCTCCCTCAAATTCAAAGCAATGTAGAGTATATGATATGTACTTCACACCTCAACAAAATATTGAAGCAACATTTACTTTTGAAAAAAAGAAATCTAAGTATGTTACCAAGTGGTATAAGCAGTCACCCAGATAATGATCATAGCAGTTTTGTTGAGTAGTTTCAAGGACGTCCACCAAACAAGAAAAGGAGGAAAAGTTCCAGATTTTTGTCCTTAAATGATGTATATGCTATACACAAACATTATGGAGTTCTATTTCCAATTGTATACATGTACAATTGTACATGAAGATGACCAAATCTATTTGAACATTTGAATTTAATAAATGCTGATGGCAACCAATGTTTCACTGGCCTTCTTTTACTTTAGGGGACATATTTTCTAAGGGTCAGTAAAATTAATTGCAACTAATACCATAGGCTGTGTCCTTGGGTTAGAGTTAGCTTAACCTTAGGGTTATAATACGAGTTCATAATAGGATAGGGTCCCCTAAAGTAAAAGAAGGCCATTTCTCTTTTTTACACATATTGACTTGCTTATGCCTCTTTAGACATTTTCTGACCTGAAAAATACCAAATGGCAAGATGTTTTTTGCCACTTCCGTCTGTCAGTCCCACGACAGTCATGAAATCTTGAGAACGGATTTAGGAATTTGTTTCTAATTTTGTACAAAGGTTTAGCACCATAGAACAGAGATCAAGATTGAACTGAGTTTGATTGGATAATCGGCTCCAGAGTTATGGCCATTGTAGCACTGAAAATATTTTGGGAAACATTGTGGCGTATCATCTGACATGTAGTATTCTAATATCCCAATTTTCGCCATATGTCTAGTCGTTTTAGATAGCATTCAAGACATTATTAAAATCATAAGAACAAATATGGAGGTCACCCATGCAAAATATTTATCATCGTACAAAAGATATATAAAATCCGGGAAAATGAACGGGGCCGTAAAAAACATGCTTGTTTCCTGCCTCCTGACCTACCCTATTTTTTCCCTAAGAAATGCCATTCCTTACACATTTTATGGTCATTTTGGCTTAAGCACCATCAAAGTTTACATTGCTTCCCCATAAACTCAATGTCAAAATGCATTGAAAAATAAAATAAATTCCCTAACTACCTAGCCTATTTGTTCAGCGTTTTGGCAGAATACAGACATATTTGTTTGCCTTATAAAAACATGGGCAGGAAACCTTATTAAACAAAATAAAATGTACATCATTTCTTTTTAATTTTTATTTGGTTTTAATCTTATAATTATCAGAAGATTATATTTTTGATTCACCATTCATTCTGGTGAGAGGATATTGTCTCTGATAATAACATGCTACATTGTACATCTCTACTTTCCTTTTTTGTCACTAAATAGCTTCATGTTGTTATTTGTTTGTAGCAATTTATGCAGCATGTAATTTACATATCAGAAATTTTGAAGAAGATTTGTTGCAAGAGGAAGATACTAGTCCACAGATAAATGAAGTTACAATTATGAAGGTAAATGAATATCACTTTGCTTCATTAGTTTGTACATTCATAGTTTTTCAATCCCACAACAATTTTTACAGAAAGAGCTCATTTATACTTCACCAGCGATGGTCACACGATTAAAATAAATATTTGAATGCCCAAAGTACAATGGGAATTCTACAGCAATTCCTACATTTTCATAGCAAACAATAGAAGGCGGTGAAGTATAAATCAGCCCTTAGTGGTGTGTATTTCAAAATACCCTCACTCATCTTGAGTGTCCGTCTGTCTGTTTGTTTGTCTGACCCTCATTGGCTTTCAATCAATAAGTGGAGGACTGTCAAAGGATTTTTTTTTAACTTTGAACAATGTCTTGTCCAAAATGAAGGAGGAGCCTGAGTTTTCTACAGATACAGACAGTACAATAATTTTGCTGCACCTTAGTCAGCAATAAATCGTTGTCTCATGGACATTTATTCCACATCTCAGTATTTTTCATCTATTTAAAAACTTTTAGACGACCAGGTTTAATGAAAAGCTATTCAGAACACAAGTCAGGGGGGCAAATAAATCTTGAAAAGTCACAAGCTCAAACCTCATTTTGCTGACACAAACAAAACAATTATAATTTCTCAAACAAACAAACAAATACACAAGCCAGGCAGACTCCTGGTTTGGGAATTTTTACAAGCCATAGACTGGATCCATGTTTATATTAATCTCTTGACAATTCTAAAATCATATTGTCAATAGCATCCTCTGTATATTCCATATCATCATCACTGTCCTCCTCCCTCATCATCATCATCATCATCACAACCAATATTGTCAATTTGGATTTGTTTGGCTTTGCGAACAACTTGCAAAGCTTCCACAACTGCTTCCTGTAAATAAAGCATTTAAATTTATATTACAAATATTAATAATAAACTAAAAAAAAATTCTTTAAATTGTTTGATTATGATTTAAATGCTGATTACATTATACAAATAAATCATTTTTAATTAATAAGTAATTATTATCAGTATTCAGAAAATTGCATTAATGGTTGAAAGAGTCAAAGGCTGACTCTAGATTAACATGATGGGTGTCACTAGTGGACCAGGAACTGCTTACCATTCCGGCGCACCTGAGTTCACCCCGGTTTTTAGTGGGGTTTGTGTTACTCGATCTTTAGTTGTATAGGTATGTTTTGTAGATCATTGTTTGTCCTTTTGTACTTTTTCTTTTGGTCATTGTGTTGTCTGTTCTTCTTCGATATATGGATTCTGATTGCCCCTTTGGTATCTTCAAACTCTTCTTACTGGTAATTAAATAGTTTCAAATTTAATTGTTAAAAATAGGTGTGAAGACAACAAAGGCAAGGTAACAGAACAAATAAAGGCATACCTCAACATCAGAGTTTTTCACTGTAGCTTCTTCCATAGCAATAGTCACTTCAGGTTCATTTACAACTACACCTTGTTCAGGTTCTGTTTCATTTACAGATACTGGTTCATCCCCAACTTCAATGACGTCTGACTTTGATTTTGACACAATTCTCCTTTTCCTGCCTGAGGGCGTTATCTAAAAGATATAATAACCAGACAAAATAAATAGACTGCAAAAATAAGGACATATAGCCATTACAAGTAGTTGCTTTAATTGGATGAAATAAAATAAAGGAAAAAGCTTTGAAAATGCATATGAAGTCAGAAGACAGCAAAATATCACACAAATCAACAGTCATAGACTACACATCAAGGGGTTACATCATGGTCTTTTACAGTGGCAACCCATACCATACAACAAGCTCTGAATGGCTTGGCCTTGACTAATTAAAGTCATAGTATATTATAATGATTGAAGTCACATTGAAACACCTATGGTAACATTATATGAACAACTACATACAAATTGTAATTTGTACAGCTAACTTACCAGCCAATTCTGTATTGCTTTGTCTGGATTGAAGTCTTCCATACTCTCAGCTTGTAGCTAGCTAACTTACCAGCCAATTCTGTATTGCTTTGTCTGGGTTGAAGTCTTCCATACTCTCAGCTTGTAGCTAGCTAACTTACCAACCCATTCTGTATTGCTTTGTCTGGGTTGAAGTCTTCCATACTCTCAGCTTGTAGCTAGCTAACTTACCAGCCAATTCTGTATTGCTTTGTCTGGGTTGAAGTCTTCAATACTCTCAGCTTGTAGCTAGCTAACTTACCAGCCAATTCTGTACTGCTTTGTCTGGGTTGAAGTCTTCAATACTCTCAGCTTGTAGCTAGCTAACTTACCAGCCAATTCTGTATTGCTTTGTCTGGGTTGAAGTCTTCAATACTCTCAGCTTGTAGCTAGCTAACTTACCAGCCAATTCTGTATTGCTTCGTCTGGGTTGAAGTCTTCAATACTCTCAGCTTGTAACTAGCTAACTTACCAGCCAATTCTGTATTGCTTTGTCTGGGTTGAAGTCTTCCATACTCTCAGCTTGTAGCTAGCTAACTTACCAGCCAATTCTGTATTGCTTGGTCTGGGTTGAAGTCTTCAATACTCTCAGCTTGTAGCTAGCTAACTTACCAGCCAATTCTGTATTGCTTTGTCTGGGTTGAAGTCTTCAATACTCTCAGCTTGTAGCTGCACTGATAGCAGATTGTCAAGAGTGCTGTTATTAAGTCTCCCTCTGCGTTTTCCCTTGGTGAGTTTCATGGCAGAAAAGCATTTTTCGTTTTTAACTGATGTAGGAGGGAGACTTTGTAGTAAGTTCAGTAGTGATATGTTGTGAACATCATGCTTCCTGAAGCTTCTGTGTATGTCAGCTAGAGTTGTATCATCCAACATAGATCCAAACATTTGAACAAAGAAAGAAAGATTCATTATTTCAGCATAGTCAGTGATAAATAAAAGATTTAAGTATAATTGTCAATGTAAATCTTAAAATGAGAACGTTATCCTTTTCCAGTAATAAACAAGTGATATTTCCCAGGTATTTTTATTCAGAATACATCCGATCTTTATTAACAATATTAATATTGAAACTTCATCAGCATCAATCTATGACAAACTTTTGACTTTGTTACTTGGGTTATACTATGTGCTGTTATAGATAGAAATGGCTTATCTAAAAAGAGAACAGAAAGCTCAAAAATGAAGTCGATGCTCTGGAGCAGTATGGACGCCGCAGCCTTATTAGAATTTCCGGGATTCCGGAACCGACGGAAGAAGGTGACACTACCGAAAAAGTTCGCAAAATCATATCTGATATTGACCCAAGTTATGAAATTACCAACATCATCCGTTCACACAGAGTTGGTAAACCAGATGAAAAAGCTGCCGCTGTAGTTAAACATCGCCAAATAATTGTGCGTTTGTCAGATCCTGGCGTTAAATTTAGAATTTTAAAGTGCGGGAAAAACCTGAAACAAAATCCAGAATATAGACATGTGTACTTAAATGAAGATCTAACAGTAACGCGCAGTACAATTTGCTACCATGCCAGGCAGTTAGTCAAACGACGTAAAGCTAAAAACGTATGGACAACCAACGGAAAAATAAGTTTGAAGGACAATACAGGTGAAATACACAATATTAGCACCAAAGACGCCTTCTTGACCACGGCCAGACAGACCGATCCATCTTTTGTGAAGCCGGAGAACTTCTAAATTGACTGAATAAATAAAAACTTGACAATTTATATCACTGAGTAACAAATTATAATGCATCTAACATGTTACTCTGACATTGTCTTATCTATTATTTTTCAATTGTGCTTAATTGTGTTATAAAATGCAGTTGTCATCCATGAATAACTTATGAATCCGATTTGATTTTTTTAAATTTTTTTTTGATTTTTTTTTACTTACTGCAAATCAGTATTGGTAAATAAGTTAAATGTTGTCAATCATTCTCATTCATACATTCACAAAAAATCGATTTGTATTATAGTAAATTCACTTGGGTGTCAAGGTTATTCATTGAAATTTGCGAACCAATCAATATACCGTTCTGAATATTGTCGACCAATCAAAAGTTTTCTTTCCACGCTTGTGATTGTTTTCACACGCGATTGAAAGAAGTCGAGTACACCAGTTTCAGTTTGTAAAATAAGAATAGATCAGACCTTTTCTGGGTTTCTTTTATCTTTTGACTTATGAAAGTATATGTTGTTGTTGGCTTTACTGTACAGTATATAGACAATATAAATATATCGTACATTGTATGAATTTAAATTTAGACTTTTGCTTTGATTGTTATTATTGTTGTTTTTTTCATTCATGTTGTTATACAATAATAATGTCAAATCACGTCAAAACCTTCTACGCTGAAAATATATAAATTACTAAAATAACTCGCACTACGTAAATAATTTGAGAATTATATGTTGAAACAAATTATTGAACCTTTAGGTACCCTCACCTCTATATTTCATCATTATTTTTTTCAGATATTTCCCCCCTTTTCATAAACATATTGTTTTATTAACATGTCCTCCCTGCACGTCATCACATTACCTCTCGCACTTTACGGTGAATCGAATTACACTTATTAAAATCCGTCGTCTATGCTCTCTCGTATTCCTCGTGCGTCCTTCTGGCATTACTTAGTATGGGCATCGACATAAACCAGCATAGAGGGAGCATCGGTAGACACTATTTCGCTTCGCTTACTGTCAAGAAGAGTCTGCGATTAACCGTCGTTGATGTATTTTGCTTTATTCTCTTTGCACGCTACGGCATACGAGCCTTGCCATTGATGACATTCTGTTCGTTGTTTAATTTCAATGCGAGACTTCCCTGTGAAATCAGAGAAAGCGTCGCTGGTAGAAAATCTGTCGATCCTACTTTTGACTCTGACAGTTCTGTAATAGATATATGTAAGTACCTGTTTTTTGTATTATGTATTTTATTGATTATATCGGGTATAGAAATTAACCCCGGACCTAGCGTAGCATCTGAGTCATCCAGTAGCGTCAGCAGTGCTGAATCCTTGTTATCAAATATGAGTAACCTTATGACTAACTCCGTCTCGTTTTTACACCTTAATATTCAGAGTATCGTCCCTAAACTTGATTTTATAGTTGCTGAATATACCTGTCATGATATATTATCATTTACAGAGAGCTGGTTGAAACCAAATATTTCCACTGACAGCCTCAAGTTACCAGGCTACAAGCCTCCTTATCGGAGAGACAGGGTAGACCGTTTAGGAGGGGGTGTTGTTGTCTTTGTCAAGGACGAAATTAATTGTGTTACAAGATTAGACCTGCACGTTGGTTCTGTTGAGTGTATTTGGCTTGAAATCAAGATTAATAATAAGAAATACCTATATGGAACGTTTTATATTCCTCCGAACAGTGGTCAGCAGATTTGGGAAGAACTTGAGCAGTCTATAGATCTCGCATTGAATAGTAACCATGATATCATTATCACAGGTGATTTTAACATAAATCAGTTTGGAAATAATACTACAAAAACCGATAATTTACTTGCACAATTCAGTTTTCATCAGCTAATCACTGAACCTACATATGTGACTGAACGTAGTTCGTCCCTGTTAGACCTAGTGTTAGTGAATAATCCCCATAGTATATTATACTCTGAGGTTGGCCCACCCTTGTTGGACCAGACTCGCTATCATATGCCCACTATAGGAGTATTGAATCATCCAATCAAATCCCATTCATCATATAAGCGGAAAGTTTTTATGTTCGACAGGGGTGACTTTGAGTCTTATAGACAACAGTTGTCTCTTGTGGATTGGGACTCTTTACTCGTAAGAGATGATATCGATATATCTACCAGTAACATAACACGTGCCTTAATTGATGCTGCAAATACCAACATTCCCAACAGGGTAATAACTGTAAGGAAAGACAACCCTCCGTGGTTAACAAGCGTGTTATACGTCGAAAGAATAGACTCCATAAAAGAGCAAAAAGGTCAAACTTACCAGGTCATTGGGAACGATTCCGTATTGCCCGAAATAAGTGTAATAACCTAGTCTCTAATGCAAAAATAACGCATTATTCTAAGGTTTCTGAGAATATAAGATTAGAAAAGGCTGGCAGTAAAAACTGGTGGACCTTAGTCAAAAGCTTAACAGGAAACAATGAATGCAGCCGAACTATACCCCCGATTGAACATAATGGTAATCTTGTAGTTAATGACATAGAAAAATCTGAATTGTTCAACAAGTTCTTCTGTGAACAATCAACACTGGACGATAGTGACCACACACCTCCCGACCTAACTGAATTACAGACTGACGGACTACGACAGATTCTCATTACCGAAACGGAAGTAGAGGATATACTGAAAATTTTAGATACTAGCAAAGCGACCGGTCCTGACTGTATTAATCCACGACTTTTGCGCGAAGCCGCACCGATATTAAAGTATCCGCTGTGTAAATTATTCAACATATCACTGTCATTGTCTTCTTTTCCATCCGAATGGAAATTGACTAATGTCACTCCGGTATTTAAAAACGATAGTCCTGGTATATTGAAAAATTATCGCCCGATATCACTCATTAGCATAATCGGTAAAGTTATGGAACGCTGTGTCTACAAGCACATCTACAATTTTCTTTTAGAAAATAGGATTATATCGTCTAATCAATCTGGTTTTACTCCTGGCGACTCTGCGATTAATCAGCTTTTATATATAACGAACGAATTCGGTAAGGCACTTGACGACGGAAAGGAAGTTAGAGTAGTCTTTTGCGACGTTAGCAAAGCGTTCGATCGGGTTTGGCATAAGGGATTGTTGACTAAATTAAAATCGATTGGCATTCACGGGCCGTTATTGTCTTGGATTGAAAATTATTTATTGGATAGAAAACAAAGGGTTGTTATAAACGGTTGTTGCTCTGACTGGCGGAATGTTTGTGCGGGTGTCCCTCAAGAATCAATTCTGGGACCTCTGTTCTTTATTATATATATTAACGATATAGTAGCAGACATAAATTCGTCAATAAAGTTATTTGCAGATGATACTAGTCTTTAATAATTGTTGACGATCCTGTTGATGCTGCTGAGACTTTGAATACGGACTTGTCGAAAATTCATGACTGGTCTATGGAGTGGCTGGTTAGATTTAACCCTGATAAAACAGAAAGTATGATCGTATCTAGGAAATCTAACCGCCCACTTCATCCACCACTCATGATGGATAATAAGATCATTAACATGGTATCTGAACATAAACATTTAGGCCTTACCATATCTAATGATGGAAATTGGGGTAAGCACGTAGACCTGATTACCAAGAAAGCCTTTACCAGAGTCAACATTATGAGAAAATTTAAATTCATTTTAGATCGAAGAACCCTTGAAAAAATTTATTTGACATTTATTCGGCCTTTATTAGAATATGGGGATGTCGTTTGGGACTGTAAAACTGTTTACCTTACGAATAAATTAGAAAGCGTACAAGCAGAGGCTGCCAGGGTTGTTACCGGGGGTACCCGCCTGGTATCCCTTTTAAAGTTATATGCAGAAACCGGGTGGGAATATTTGAAAGACAGAAGGGAAAAACATAGATTGACATATTTTTATAAAATGAATAATGGCTTAACCCCGGGGTATTTGAGTAGTCTTGTCCCTAACACCCTCCGAAATATTCACGATCACAATACAAGACATGCAACGTTAATTCCGCCTGTCAGAGCTCGAACCACTTTATATGCACATTACTTTTTACCTCAGACAGTACGGTCTTGGAATCTTCTTCCGGATAGCACAAAAAACTGTCCTTCTATTAATGTATTCAAATCGCGACTGAACCTTAATATTATACATGATAAACCCACATTTTTTTACGTCGGTAGCCGTTTAGGACAGATTTTTCACGCTAGAATACGTATGGGGTGTAGTGCTCTTAATTCCGATCTATTTCGGAAAAATATTGTAAATTCACCGCATTGTACATGTGGTGCTATAGAGACTCCTACTCATTATCTTCTCAACTGTCCTCACTATAACATACCTAGACAACGCCACATATTTGCCCTTAACCTTCCTATTCCATTGTCCACTGAACTTCTATTGGTAGGATCTAATGAGTTAACAATTAACCAGAACACAGAAATCTTCTTGTCAGTACAAAAGTTCATTTTAAGTAGTAAACGATTTACCCCGTAATTCACAACTCACCAACCCCTTTCATTTTCCTGCACAATTCACCAACCCCTCTCATTTTCCTGCACAATTCAACCCCTATGGTGTAAATACAATTATCATTTCACTGATCCTTACAACGTAATCTAACTTCTGAGATTATTAAAAGTAGATTTAATTAAACTTGGGATACGGATTTATATAAGTTTAATAACTTGTTTTCGGATCCTCTTAATTAATTCATAGTCATTACTATTGTTGTATTTAAATTGTTGTACTATATTCATATGTATTGATTAATAAAATATGTTTACACTAATGTTTGTTTAATGGTACAGTGTTATGCATTCCAAAATTATTTATTTATAATTGTGTTTTTCATACTTTTCATATACAGGAGCCTTCAACAAGAGCCATTCATTTAAGAGCTCTGTCTCGTCCAAATCCTGATTCAGTACACTACTAAAATGCTGTTTAATGGATTTGACTTCCTCATCACCATATTCTGCAAGAGGGTATCAAAACAAAATTAAATATAAGTGTAAAAAAAATAAGAAAAAATAATTTCTTGGTTTATCATGACATGGTTAAGCACCACCTTTTCTCCTTGATATAATTCATTATTCATTATTAACTGCAAGGCAAGACATCCTATATTCCTTCACATATTTACAGTTACTGCAGATTGTAGATTGTAGTTTTTTGGCCATGCAATTGCATACTGGTATATTATATATGCAACATTGTTACGTGGTATAAGCACATTTCTTTTGTAAATCATTAACTTGATTAAAATATTAATTTGTTCAATCAAATAATATCCTATTAATTAAATATGTTAGGCTTCAAATTGTTTACTCACTTCTGAATTAAATGTTCAAACAGTGCTTTTGTGGCTGATACTCGTACATAAGCATCTCCTAAAGACAGCCCTCCTTTATGAAGAAACAAGGAAAACTTGACCAAATGGGAAACTACATCCTGTAATAAAACAATAACATAGAAATACAGCTAGCCTGCATTTCAGCTTACGTTCAGACATCAGGTTGCTAATCAGTATTACACTTTGATATTTGGATTACATTTTTCAGAACACAGAACTTATTTTATCTTCTTTAACATGTGACTACAAACTTTAAATACAATTAAAATTTATTATAATGATCTAATATACAATTTTTTTTGGGTAATATAATATTATAATAATAATACCTTCAAAATCAACATATAGGAAATAATTCCCCCATTTCTCATCAGAACAGCAAGTCCTTCTGCCTTTGGGTTTTGGTGTGAGGCTGTTACAAGCTGCATTTTGATAGCTTTATACCTTTTCACAAAGGCATTGATAGCCCGCTGTACATGTGGGAGCCAGCGAGTTCCTCCGACTCTGGATGGTAATATCTGGTGCTGTACATGTGGGAGCCAGCGAGTTCCTCCGACTCTGGATGGTAATATCTGGTGCTGTACATGTGGGAACCAGCGAATTCCTCCGACTCTGGATGGTAATATCTGGTTCTGAACATGTGGGAGCCAGCGAGTTCCTCCGACTCTGGATGGTAATATCTGGTGCTGTACATGTGGGAGCCAGCGAGTTCCTCCGACTCTGGATGGTAATATCTGGTGCTGTACATGTGGGAGCCAGCGAGTTCCTCCGACTCTGGATGGTAATATCTGGTGCTGTACATGTGGGAGCCAGCGAGTTCCTCCGACTCTGGATGGTAATATCTGGTGCTGTACATGTGGGAGCCAGCGAGTTCTTCCGACTCTGGATGGTAATATCTGGTGCTGTACATGTGGGAGCCAGCGAGTTCCTCCGACTCTGGATGGTAATATCTGGTTCATTTTAAGTGCTTTGAATGATCTTTTCGGGGATTTCTTTTGCTTTGGACTCTTTTTATACAGATAGTACAATCCAAATAACAAAGTCATCATTTTCTCATAAAGTGATGATGATGCAGTTTTTAAGGAGTCCCTAAAGGAAAGTTATATCCTGTGTGCTAGACAATGTGTTGTCACAAAATGAGGCCAAGTTTCCTTCAACCTGCTGTTAATCCAGTACGCTTACCTGAAAAAAAACCCAGTACTATAACAGAAATAAAACATGATTACAAAATTATTTTACAAGAGAATTGTCTAGACGGATAATCCATGAAGCTGTGATGAAGTATTAAACACAAGTCAATGAAAGTAACAGGCAAACAACTATTATTCACTTAATTGTACTTCAGACTTGGAACAGGTATTTTAATAGTGAAAATGGTGGGTTACCTTTAATCACGGTTTTACTGCATACCAATCGTTTTTATATACAAACTGCTCACCTTTATAACTAAACTAAAGCCTATATATATCATAATCAAAATTTAGTGGGGGCCCGGGTGGCTCAATGAGTTAGGTCGTTGGATATAACAGCTCATTCAAGCCTATCACCAATACGGCGTGGGTTCGCGCCCAGCTTTGTAAATTACAAAATAGGGTGCACTCGACTCGCAACCGTAAGTGATACAGTTTACCAGTTGTTTGCCCAGGATCGGGGGTTCTCTCCGGCTTCCTCCACCACTAAAACTGGTCGCCATGATATAGCTGAAATATTGCTGAAATTTAGTAAGTAGTAATTAATAATGAGAGACAAACCTTGCATGTTGGGAGCACCATCAGCACAGAAACCAACCAACTTAGAAGTCATCACATCTGTCAGGTGCAGGTCACTGAACAATTTTTTAAGAAAGCTGTCTAAATCAGCAGACCCAGCAGATTCTGCTTCACCAATGTACAATAAATTGTCTTCTATTATTCCATTGCTACAACTTCTAGTGTAAATGGAATGTAGGTCATCCCCAGTGAAATCAGTGCTACCATCCATTGTGAGGCTGATGGATTTGGCACTTTGTAGTTTTTCCGCAATGTTCTGTTTGGAAACACTAGCAATGGATTTAACAAACATGGAGCAGGCTTTGTCATTACTATAGCTACGACCCGTGTCAACCCCTTTCACTATATCAAGCCGACATAGCAGCTCATAATCTCTAAAAGATTTATGATGCTTTGCACAAGCGTGTGCATTTCTAAATTTCATTTTTAAATCTTCAAATTCCCGTTATTTTAGCTGAAGTAGGCAGTGTGATGCTTTTGATGTTTCAGGCTTATTGATGCTTTCAGTATCTAACTTATGTATATACAGCAAATGGGCCTTGCTATTCTCGTGTTGTTTGATGGGTTCAAGTTTAAAATTGGATGTTCCTTTGGTAAACACAGACTCAACTTTGTGCTGTGTGTAGGATGTGCAGTACATTTCATTTTTGGATTCATCATACTTTAACCAAGAACGATTTATCAACCATTGTTTTTGAAACTTCCTTTCCCTTTGAAGTTCATACTCTTTTTTTTTAGAGTTTTGGAGTAGTCGGCTTTAGTCGTTTCCCCGGTTTGGCACCGTCAACAAAGTTCATTTTTAAGGACAATCTGTTAATATTTTCAACTTGGTTTTTCTACTAAATTCTAACTAAGGTCGACAATTCCCATAATATATTTGGTGCTTCAACAGCATGGCTTGGTCATCCCATGCCTTCTGATCCACACCAAATAAATAATGTATCAGATAGTTCAGTGCTAGCAGTCCTTTCGTATTTGTTCGGAAAGTTCAGCCAGCCAGGCTTTGACTAATAATGGTTTTGGGTGTATTCCGTCTAAGTAGAGCTGTTCCCAACTGTTGCTGCCTTCGGAGTTTGCAAATACTTTATTAGTTTCTTCTCGGACATATAGTATACGAGATTGTCAAGTGGGTACACAGTTTGGAAAGGGGTCAACAGAGAGAAGTGTTAATTTTGGGTTTGGCACTAGAATTTCACAATTTTATAGTGAATATAGTCATCATTATTGTTCGATGATGTAAAAAAACATTTCGTAAAAATATTATAAAGTTTATGTAAAGCAATTATTAAACTATATAGTTCCTTTTCAGCACTAAAATCTCAAATTTTTTATACAACAGCACCGCAAACCAATTTCCACCATTGACTGCCTCGTTTCAATTCCGGAAATGCGTTATTTGGGTGGGAACTGTCACTACGTATATGGGATCAGTTATTAAAAATATTGCGTAACAGGGATTTAAAACAGACAGTTTTCTCTCATTACCCAATTTCACGGAGTTTTAACAATAATGAAGAAAAAAAAATTATGAATTTGAAAAGAGCAATATGCTTCAATTTATTTTCACAGGCCCGACGGGCGCACGGAGACTGCCGTTTCACAAGTCCGACAGCTATTTTACATGCCACGGGCTTCGGACTACCGGGTAATTTCGAAGACTGCAATATTCTTTATGATGTTCTTGAAATCCAATAATAGGTATACTTGCAGTTAGATTTAAGATTTTTATGTAGATTTATTTGTTCATATACATTGTACAAACAACATGCAGCAGACGTAGTTAAAATTTAATTAAAGTTATTTTTATAATTTCAGGCAGAGGGAATTGTAACATCTCTGGATTTTGACTCATATACTTGTACATCATTCAGCCAAAATACAGAATTCACGATGACATCTTCTGAATTCATTCCGAGTTCCCTTAGTGACCTTATTGACAATCTCCATGAACAGCTTACAAACTAAGATTCAAATTCGTGCTTGCTTTTTAGGGTCAAAACATGAAATCTGTACCCAATATCTTTATTTTAACTTGTTCGTGTCCATATTCATACATTCTTATGTTAACAGCAATTTACATGTTTCGACCCTACATATATATACTAATTGTGGATAATTATTATATATATTTACTCTAGTTTCCCAAGACATTTTTTACATGATATTTGACCAGGAATATTTTTTGACTTACTATATAAGATTTCAAAACATATTGATAAAATCTTTTCATTAATCAACTTTTAATTATTGAAATATTTAATTTTTCAGAAAAAAAGAGGGTGGCCAAAATCGAATTTTCAACATTTTCATTTTTTCCCCAGAAAAACCCATTAATTTAACCATTATGATTTTTTGCATATATATACCTCCATGCTACTTCTTTCCAGTGATATATTACAAATTATTGACAAAAATAGATTTGTCCTAGTACAATACTCTTTTAATTGATCAAAAATTAGCTTTTTCACCATTCAATCTGTCGGTAATTTCTCATTATATCAGTCAAGATTTTCATCAATACTTTATAAATGTATCAGATATTTGTTTCAAATATACATATTTGTGTTGTAGATTTGAATTAATCATATTTAAATGATATATGTAATAAAAGAATTCATGAAAAATTGCTTTTTCAATGCCTATATATTGTTTTTTCCTTGTAAAATGGAGATAAATAACCATGGCAACCATATTTTTTTTTTTTACCTTCAACATAGTTTTTATGTTTTAGTGAAGTGAATCCCTCATTATACATCAAAACAAACAAATTTAATTTTTGTGTATTTCTAGAGCCACTAGGCTCTTTGATCCTTACAGAGAATGACTTAAAAGTCGGTTAAAAAAACTTCTGTTACACGGAAGTGTCAAATCTGTGAGAAAAAATGTGACAATAATGAAATACTTGACAGCTGGTATTTTTATGTTTTATTTAGTCTAAAAGTCTCTTGAGTATTTGTGCTATGAAACTATGCATGAATTTATAGTTATTTAAACAAATTGATGATCATTTGTGACATGTACGTATAAATTTAAGTGTCCATATTGCGTGTAAGCTAGACTAACCAACATAACGTTACATCAAATTGACACAACTTCGTTACATTTGTTATTTCAAAGAAACTTTACGCATTATTTATTAAATGTGATAAATTATCAAGATTTTCTTTATGGTATAAGTTTGCCAGATATTCACCTTGATTTAGTACAAACGATGTCTTGATTTGTCAAACATTGTGTCCCATAACATTAATTTTGCATTTACCGCGATATCATAGGAAACCATTTCTGGGAGGTACATCGGCGTTGTCATAGGGAAAAGTGGCGACGTATTTTTAAACAAATTCAAAGAATAAAATGAATTGTGAGGGAAAGTAGGTTTTTATAACATTTTTGGATTAATTCCGAAAACTAGTTACGTTACACAGACGTTGAACATTAAGTACCGCGATATCATAGAACACCATAATAGATTTATTTGGAATGTATTTGAAAAATTAATTATGGTGGTATATGGTTATATTAAGGGAACAAGAAATACTAACTGATATTTAATATGCAAACAATTTCCTTAATTACAATTGAGAATGTAAACGAAAGCGATACGATCCACCCAATAGAGAATGAGTGAATGATTGTTGTTTAACGCCAAAATGAGAGATTGTTCAGCTATATCATGGCGAGAACAAGTTATATTTCGATGACGTGATAATGATGTCCGCTTTGTGTTAGAACAACACACTTAGTTGGATTATGATAGTGCTAGCTTACTGAAAAGACAGTCAGTGGGTAGACATGTCGCTCCAGGCGGACATATTATCCTGATTCCGAGCAAAACAGCATTATCTCTTACTTCAAAGCCAGGAAGCAGCAAATACCAATGCTATATTACTTGGGTGTGATCCGACTGGAGTTCGAACCAACGATATTCTCTGACGTAGGCAATATATGTTCATGAGTGGTCTATTGCCAATATAATTACATAGAGAATATACCTATCTATTTTGGAAATTTACAACACTTGGTGTTAATTGTGTGGTACTTGTAAAGCGATAAAATAATATTTCATGGACACTAGAGGCATTGCGATCTACAATTGTTTAAAAAAAGGGATGGACATAGCTTCGATCATTCCAACTTTGTTTACAATAGACCGTTTTAAATAAAATACACATTTTTACAGAAAATAAAATTACGACTACATACTAGTATTTTATTTCTTGTTTTTCAATACAAAATAGTTTTTTTCGTGATTGCCGTTTTTGACTGAATTATTCTTTTCTTCCACCCAACACTAACAACATTGTGAAAACTATGCGATTTCATGAAATGTCAGAAATAGCCATTTAGCTTACAGAAACATGAATTTTTGAAAGTTTATATATTGGTTTAGTGCTATGAATTGTCTGTCCTTCGTCAATATACAAAACGTTCCTTTGCATGAAGGTGTATGTACAAAGCCAGAACAGTGAGTAATCATCTATATGTGTGTTATTAGCATTGTGCATTTGCTACTACGGTTTTTCATTCGAATTTGGAACTGTTCCGACGGTGTGATAGTTTTTGCTTTTCGACGGGATTTCAACATCATTGAGTTAGGGTTATCGTGTTTAACGCCACTTCCAATAATATTGCAGTTATATTGTGGTGGTCACTGACACACTTTATCACATAATGTTGTATTATCGAGTACACCTCGTTATGAACTCGATTGAAAATCACATCTTTAGTGGTGATAACCACTGATTGCAGAGGTAGTTGTAAATCCAACTAACATACGATAACGACAGCACCTCAACATCAGTGTGTATGGTGTCTTATGATGATCCTGGTCAATGACATGCTGTTCTCTTTAAGCGAGGACACTAACGTTTTTCGTACTTTTATGTTTAAATGAAGGATATATCATATTATGTTATTATAATTAAATCGTTTATTCTCTAATTGATCAGGAAATGTAATAAAATAATGTATTTATGGTTTCACAATGGACTTTAATTGGAAATGTTTCTAATATGAAAAAAAAGAAGAGTTTAATGTCAACATGAAAGCTTATTACATTACATTTATATCAGAAAGCCAGCTAAAAATAACTGACAGTATTTCACTGTATTGAATATATAAATTAAACATTAATTATAATGTATATAGCTGTCTGCCCTAATTTGATAAATTTTTAATCGCATTTTTTTTAACAAAGAATAGAAAATACGTGTTGCAACATATTTTTTTTATAAATATATATAATTTTAATATATTTCCATGGTTATAGCATAATTTTACCATTCAATACAATATTCGTACATACGTACATTGATGCACGTATTTGCTCAAACTGAAAGGCATCGGTTTTTATAAGGGTTATGGTGTTTAACGCCACTTTCAACAACATTTGAGTTATTTCGTGGCGGTCAGTTTTATTGGTGGATGAAACCGGAGTACCCGGAGAAAACTACAGACCTGTCGTAAGTAACTTACAGACTTTTATCACATAATGTTGTATCGAGTACACCTAGCTCTGAAAGGGATTCGAACTCACAACGATTTTGGTGATAGACACTGGGTGCATATGTAGTTGTAAATTCAACGACCATATGATCACAACCACGGCGCCCCCCTCGGGCTATTATATAATAGTATAATATGCAATATGAAAATAAAAAATAAAATGCAGCATTGTCTGAACTGGTTCCAACATCCAATTACAAAACCGTAGATAGAGGCAAAATCGGTACTCCTAACACACACACGTGACTGATCACTTTTCTTGCTTGGTACAGGCACTTCAATAAAAAGTGGCAGGGTTAAAACAAAGTTAAGAAACGGTTTTAAAAATCAGATTGACATGCTGTTATTAAAACCATACTAATTAGAGTCAGAAGCTGAATTCTAATGATCAAGGTGGCGAGGTAAAGCTTTCAGACTCACCTTAATATTTTACAACCTGGTCAAAAAAAGTTATTGTCAGATTATATTAAATGCTATGTGATGTGATTAAAAAAAAACAAAAAACGCAAGAATATAAATTACAAAAAATTTAAATAAAACAAATGAACCAAACTCAAAACAAATTAAAACAAACATTGAGTTTGAAATATGAGCCATTTGTTTTCATGATTATTATTGCATTCTAAAATTGTTATATTTTGCCAATAACATCACTGGTCAAATACGGCGATGTAAAAACCAACTAGGCTTGCTACCTTCTGTTGAACATTTAGCTTCAAATCGGAATCTGGATAATCCGAATTCAGATGTGGAACAATGCCATTGTTAATTGTTGTGCAAGTGTATTTGGTTTTTTTTTGTTTTTTTTTAAACTTAGTAAGCAAACATACGTCAAGTGTTTGAGACATTTTCTACAGGAAGCAAGACTTCATACAGACAATTCTGTGAAGTATGTAGTCTTTAGTTGACAATATCGTTTCAACGAATATACAATCTTTTCGTATCTATTTTTGTCCGTTCTTAATAACTATAGAGAACTAGATTTGTGTGTGTGAAAACTAGTTTATAACAAAATTATGATACATATGTTCTTGACAATATATCGTATTATGCAATTCTTAAAACCACCAAAAGCTCTGCTTAATATTATTTAGACCTCATTCTCTTAAGTGATTTCCAGACTTAAGCTATAATGTTATTATATTTCTATATTGTCAAGAGTAGCACAGCCGTTTACGACATCGGATATAAAATTATTCTAAATAGAGAATGGCCAGGAGGTATTCGAAACAAACGTTCAGCTAATACTTCTCGGCATTCTGTTAATTTACTATTGGAATATAAATGTAGTACGGTCACAGACAATATCAATGACCAATCTCCTGGAGGTGTGTCTCACATTACCTTAGCATACTCCCTATTAATGCTATTAGCACTACCCTTTTCAACGACGATTATTAAATTCATGGGGTCGTCTTGGTCGTAATCGTATGATAACTGGATTTACAACTATCTGTGCAACCAGTGCCTATCCCCCCTAAAGTTGTGATTTCGAGGTGTACTCGATGCAACATTATGTGATAAAGTTTGTCAGTGACTTGCGGTAGGTCGGTGGTTTTCCCGTCACCATGTAGCTGCAATATTATTGTTGAAAGTGGTGTTAAACACCATACATCTAAATTCGTTGTCGAACATCTGCTATTTTTAGGTGTTATCTCCTGGATATACATTTTGTGCATTATGTAGTATGTTTATTTGTAGTACTTTTATTTGACTGAATAAAAATTATTATTGTGTACATGATCCTATGGATTTGTTTTTATTAAGATGACAGCGGTGCTTAGGCAACTGTAGCGGTTTTTTTATCTCCTGTTTAGGCCCAAAGTTATTTAGCTCTTCAATCTTTTGATGCGCAATACATTTGATACATGTGTACCTACTTATATTTTTTTACTAACCCGTCATAGCATTTTAAATCTTAAATAACCAATCGCATATAGGTATAGTTATCGCGGGAAAATAATAAACTGAAAAACAAAAAAATATCAGTCATAACAATTGTAAAATTACAGAAAGAGGTAAAATCAATTCCTCTAACACGCAAATATATGACCGTATACTTCCATGGCTTGGCAAGGCACTTCAGTGGCGGCGTTAATCTAGTTTTATGGACCCAAATCCCTCCTCTAAGTGTTTGCCAAATAAGATTAAATTTATATTTATATTAGAAAAAGAAATTTGTATCTTTTCTATTGTCAGCTGGTATACATAAATTTCTAATCTGTTATTTACAATTAACCAAGTATCCTAGTCGCCGAATAACATGTTCTCTTAAATAACTGTAATAGACGTTTTAATGTAAATATATAGATATCGGGGCGACACATTTAATACAGCTTCAATCAAAGTTTTTTTTTTTTTTTTAACAAAAATGTGTTTATTCTCTTAAATATCGTGAAATAGCAAATTACCAATCATATTATCTCTATTAAAACACTTTTCTTCACAGATAAATGACGTCTACCAATATAAAGGTAATTGTAAGGAAATTAACCGGAACAACCTGGTGCTTCATACTAATATTGGCAGATAATTAACTGGTATTGACAACAATACAGTACCATTAAACGGAAACAAAAACTAATAATGACCTTGTTTTATCTGCACTTATTTTGTTAAGGTTTTAGAAAGAAAACATCTTCCTACGAAAGGAAAGTTTAATCACGAAGGGTGCCATTAGTGAAGCTGACACTACTTAGCCTTTCGGAGAGGCTGTGCTCACACCCGGTTTTTAGTTGGGTTCGTGTTACTAAGTCTATAGGTTTCTGTGAAGTGATTTGTAGATCGTTTGACCTTTTGTTTTTCGTCTTTGACAATTGTATTATCTGTTTTTCTTCAATTTACGACTTCCTATTACCATGTTTGTATATATCTTCAAACTTTTTTCTAAAGAGGTATTTCCAGTGGCCATTAAAATTTGACATTATTAATGACTCAGAATTTCAATTTTCAAATGAAATGTTTAAAGCCGTTATGGTACAGTTGAAAACGTCGGGGAAAGCCAATATCCAAAATAAAGATGCTGACATGCCAAAACTTTACTCAAGTGACACACAACTCAAGCATCCATACAACTCACGGCTTGCAGCACAAACATTTTTCTGGATAAAATGTACTTCACTGGTCGTCATGGAAGAGAAAACTTACGAGAAATGAAGAAAGGTGACTTTGTCCTGAAGCAAGATGCTCGGGGTAGACGTTTTTACCAGAAGAAAGCCCAGTATGAAACCAAGAATCACAGAGTAGAAGATATAGGGAAAGACGAGATTGGCCTAACAAAACTGTTAACAAAAATCTATACATCTCAGTTGAAGAGCAGACTCGCAATTTTATTAATTTTCCGGCCCGTGGAATATTTAAAAATCCAAGGGAGATAATCGTAAATATTTTCCGCTACATGGCACTCCACAAACCCAAACAATTATACGTACTTTGAAAACTACGTTTTTCTTGTATTAAACCAATGAAAATAATTGAAATATGATTAAAAATCACATTTATATTTATTAATGGTCATGATTTTCAGTCTGGTATAAAATCGGTCTGCGATGAATGTAAAAATAACGGGTTTTTTCTTTACCTCGGAAAATCGTAATTTTTTCTTGTCGCGTATGTTTACACTTTTTGCATCTGACAGAATAAAGTTCCAGTGTATGAAAAAATAAAAAAAAACTGGTTCCTTGGACAGAATAATATCTACACTTCATTGGGTAAAAGGGAATTTACATCACTCGTAACAGTTTAAGAAAAATAGTCCATATTCCAGCGTCACCCAAACAAAGTCAAGGTTGAACAATTTGCTCCTCCCATTTTGCTCGTACAATCAATATTTACACATGTAAACAATGGAATAACGATAGGCATGTGAGGTAAAACACACTGCTTTGATGTACAATGTAAATTGTCTAGAAATTTGATGCATTTATCCCATTCTGTCAATCGCGTGGGTTCACAACTACAACCCGAACTTGGTTATATGCACCCCCTTTTCTGAAATATGCCACCAAAGTCAAACTGTCAACGGGTGCAGGCCTTTTAGTAAGGTCCGGTACCAGGTACCCACTTAAAATGGTAATATTGCTACCTCCTAATTTCAAAGAATGTTGTATAAGATATTCATGAAAAATGTTAAATTTTTAAGAAAAAATATGTACATCTAGTCATTTTTTTCTCTGTATTGATCAGTACAAGAAATATAAAAATTTCAAACCCCAACTAGAATGTTGCTTTTGTGACAAAAGTATATACAGTCAAAGAAAGACCATTTAATTTAAGGGAAAGGATCTTCTAGAAAGAATAAGGTTAATTTTAAATTCTGATACATTTGTGTATGTAAATTTTCTATGGTAATGGCATCAGCATATTCAATTATAATTTTAAATTAGAGCCCCATCCGGTTTTCTCCTATTATTCACATGTTTTAATATTTTTAATAAAAAAAATTATTTGAAGTTTTTGTGAATTTTATTTTGTAAAAAGTAATTAAATAATGGATCTTAGTACAGTATGATCTGCTTTTGTTTAAAAAAAAAGGTTAAAAACATTACACTCCTCGCCTCTTTTTTTTAAAGAAACATCTATAAAATAGTAAATATTGGCTAACACGATTTCTGCTCAAGAGTCATTACGAGGATGTACTATGCATGTGATAAAATTTTATATTTTGTTCGTTTTCATCATTTTCATTCATTTGTCTTTTATAAGGTCATTTACATTGAAAAAAGTATCACTTGTATCAAGTACATTGACATCAACATGCTCGTAGTGGGTCGCTATACATGATTTGTATGGTGAATCCACCAATAAAACCGGTGGACGTGTTTGAATAGCCTTATATGTTAAAAAACAGTTGAAATTAATTTTTAATATTTTTAATAAGATTTACCATTGCATATGAAAATATGACTGTTTTTTTTTCTCAAGTTCATTCGATAGATTTAGTAGACCATTACAGTTGATTCTTGTTTTGTTATACCTTACACCTTCATGGAACAACTTTACATGTATTTCGACCGAAAAGTCAGCTTAACAGGATTACTTTTACAGTAATGTAATTGCTCCTTACTGTTGTGGTTCCATAAATAAGGGTAATAACAAAATTACCGAACTCCGAACAATCTTACAAAGGGAAAGTCAAAACTCATAATTATATAAACAGACAAAATCAGTCAACAACCGGAAAACTGAAAACCGTAATGACCCTGACTTGGTACAGGCATTTCTAAAACCAAAGGAGTGGGAAATTTGTCAAGTCCTGGATGCAACGAAATCAACGTGATGAGCCTTTTTAATACTATTCCAAGAACTAAACGTAGCCATGGTCATAAAAGAATTCAACATCCTAATGTTAAAAAGTCCTCTAAACCAAGAACGTTACAAGATTCTTTTAATGATCTACTTCCTAATATGCAGAAACCTCTTGGAATTCATCACATTCGTACAATCTTATTTTCACTAACTGTAAACTACCTCAAAGATCTTAGGGATTTTGGACTTGACAAAGGAGGCGTAGATCCTTTTTCTCCTAAATACAGATTGTCTAGTATTATATGTGACATGGCGTCCTTTCGTCTTTTTAAACCAGTTCGATCTGAACCTCTTCATGATAACAACAGAAAATTCCTCCATATTCCGTTTGCTAACAAAGGAATCGATGCTATTAACATCAGCAACATTCTTAATAGAAAAGAGGTCGTAAAAGAAATTCCACCATATTTCAAAAAACAATCTGTTCCCATTGTCTCCTATAGCTACACTAACAGCATTGGCCGTAAAATTTTCAACTACAGAGAAGCATTGCAAGATATTAACATAGAAGAGTACCTTAAGAACCCTCTGACTTGTGACTGCTCCCACTCTACCTTTCAATACAACCCATCTGGACATGTAATCACTGGTGATCTGAATATCATTCAACATGAGAGTCTCCGAAAGGTGATTTCTCATGGTCCTAAATTCAGAGAACCTCAACACATCAATTGGAAACATAATTTCAAGATAATTATGGATGCTGTTGAAGATTATGCCAGAAGGTGGATAAAGAGAGAAGTAGACCAAGATCCTGAGTTAGAGTCCTTGTCAGACTGGGTTAGAACAATTAGGTCTCTAGTACAAGGTCGGATTCACAAACTCAAAAATTGTGTTAATAGTCGACCTAAATCTGTATTTAAAGACCAAGAAGATGTTAGTGTCTCCTCTCTTCATGACAAATATGTTATCATTCCTGCGGACAAGGCTTCCAACAATATCGTGTTTGTATGTAAATCATATTACTTCGAATGCCTAATCAAGGAATTAGGCATAAATAGCAACACCTCTAGTAATACCACATACAAACCAACTTCGTTCGACAAAGATGAAATCCTAGCTAACCACAGATCATTCATGACCTCTTTAAACATTCCCTCTGGTAAAGAGTCTGAGGATTTACCCTATTTATATTGGATACCTAAACTCCATAAGACACCATACAAAGAAAGGTACATAGCGGGATCATCAACTTGTTCGACGAAAGAATTGTCTATTCACCTGACAAAGATTCCGTCTGCAGTAAAAGAGGGACAACAGAAATATTGTGAAACTGTTTACTCGCGTAGTGGCATAAATCACATGTGGATTTTGAAAAACTCTAAAGATCTTTTGGATAACCTGAAATCAAAATCTTTCTCTCAGGTATCCTCCATCAAAACTTTTGATTTTTCAACTCTATATACCACCCTACCGCATGACAAATTAAAAACCCGCTTAAAAGAAACAATTCATAAAGCTTTCAGTCATAGAAACTATGGCTCAAAATTCGTTGTGTTAGGCTACAATTCCACATTTTTTTTAAACAAAATTCAAAAAGGTAAAACTTGCTACTCCGAGGAACAAGTGATCTGTATGCTGGAGTTCCTCATCGATAACATATTTGTCTGCTTTGGAGGGACACTGTTTCAGCAGGTCGTCGGCATACCAATGGGTACGAATTGTGCCCCTCTTCTAGCCGATTTATTTTTATATTCATATGAGTCGGAGTTTCTTCAAAAGCTTGTAAAAGATAAGAAGATTCATGAGGCTAGAGCCTTTAATTTCACATACAGGTATATTAATGACGTTTTATCTATCAATAATTCTAGATTTGCAGAATTTCTTCCATTGATATATCCTCCAGAGACCACAGATACAGCTTCGTCCGCATCATTTTTAGACTTATACCTCGAATTTGACGACAGTGGTCAACTCAGTACTAAAATTTATGATAAACGGGACGACTTCAATTTTAAAATCATAAATTTTCCAAACATGTGCAGCAATATACCAGCTTCTCCTGCATATAGTGTTTACATCTCGCAATTGATTCGCTATGCAAGGGCCAGTAGCAATTATTCTGATTTCCTGAAACGTCATCTTCATCTGAGAAACAGGCTACTGTACCAGGGCTATAAAAAGATTCGCCTTATTCGATCTCTTAAATATTCCGATACGAAGATCTTGTCGAAATATATTCCATCTCTGCAGAAACGATTATAAGCGATGCATTTTCATATAGGGAAAATGTATAAAGATAAAGAAGTCAACAAAAATGTCAAAAATATTTGTTTATCAATGTGTGATGTAAGTGTTTTTGACATTTACATTCACTGAATATGGTACTGTTTTGACAACTATTTTACCTATTTTGTTCCTGTATTTAAATACTGTTATAGTGACAGCCGGAGACTTTGAACCGTAATGAGAGCGGGAGGTTTGGCGCTTTAAAATCTGATTCAACCCACCATTTCTTTAGAAATGCCTGTACCAAGTCAGGGTCATTATGGTTTTCACAGTTTCCCGGTTGTTGACTGAATTTGTCTGTTTATATAATTATGAGTTTTGACTTTCCCTTTGTAAGATTGTTCGGAGTTCGGTAATTTTGTTATTACCCTTATTTCCAGTTATCTCAAATTTAGACTCACCTGTTAAATTATATTTGATCAATTTAATAGCTGTAGATATAATAGACAAATTATTGTGACTAATTTGAACATTTTTAATACAAAATAATACTTGTTTTATTAAGAAACATGCATTTACTTACACTCGTTCTATAAATAGAACGTTAAAAATTCCGGAGTATGTGATGATTCTAGTTACCTCCCTTTGAATCCAACCAAAATGTGACACGATCTATCTGACAGAAAAAAGTTCTAGTGTGTTTAATTACAGAAAATGTTTCTTTGAAATACTAATATAGAAATCTATGGAACTATATATATGACTTTGCATCACCCTTTCGGCAAATATTTTAATATTTAATTTTTCGTGTTGTTTGAAACAACTTCCGCCATTTCCGTGTCGTTTTAATTTCTGCAATACTCCTTTGTTACAAGAAGTTGCCACAAATTTATATGAAAGAAACCATTTCTATGATTTTCTCTCTTCCTCGGTTATATTTGACGCTCGCAACGATTAAAACGAGTGAATTTTCAACACTTGGTCGATGTATTCTAAAATGTTTCCGATTCCGGTACAAAAATGTATGTGACAAATCATTTGAAAAGACGCCATTATCGAGTCTGCTCTCCGACTGATCTAGTCAAAAATAAATATCTTTTGGGTTTTCTTGTATCCAGTTATGAAAAAAAAATATTTTCAGTTTATTTTTTGCAGGTCATCACAGTTGCCTGGTGTAATCACTAAAGTACTTGTCAAAGCTAAACGGAAGTAATGACTATTTAACGTTAAGGAAAATGTAGCTGATCAAGACAATACAAATCACTGTATCCGAGCCACTTTTATCACAGACTTAGATGAAATTGTAGTAGAGGTCAGGAATATTATGAATATCAGTGGACATAAGTCTGAAACGTCTATCAATAGCTACTCGAGGAATTTTTGTGAAGAAAACAACAACAATGAAATGTGCTCTATGTTACAAAACAAAGACGAGTGCTCGATTTGACACTTCTAAAGTAGAAGATACTGATCAACTTCAACCCAACAACCAAATGTTAGATCCCATAGGGTAGGATCAGGACCAATTCTTGAATGACAAATTGTTCTAAGACATATTAAGAAAATCAAGTTGAACCCAAAATCTGTTCAACTAATTTCTTCTGCTGGGAATGCACCAAGTGTACATTCACTATCATCAGTCTGATGTTGTTATTGTTAATTTTGTTTGTTTTAATATAGAGTTGATTTTTCAATCAAAATTTTAATTCATGAAAAAAACAAACAAAAACGACCGACAACATAAACATTTAATTGAGTAGAAACATATTTTTATAAGCAAAAGCATTCAAAGCTTGCTGCCTTGAATGTCAAGGATCGTGGGTTAAGTTCAAGTTCATCAAAATAAACTTTAAAATTGGTATTTGTTGGTTTTCCAATAAACTTGCAGCACTAAGAGAAAAGAGTTATAATAAAACAATTAATTACTCTTTGTGAGGCCAATAGCAGGACATACGAACCTTTAATCACAGGCCTCCGATCCACATTTCCTGCTAATATTGACCTGATAAAGAGTAATTAATTGCATTATAGTACTTACAGACCACAAACAACATAGCTTTAACAGTACTAAAAGAACACAAACATAATTATAAAAGTACTCACGAAACGCACACACACAGTTATAACAGTACTCACGGAACACAAACAGCGGAGTTATAACAGTATGCACGGAACAACATAAAATAACGCTAAGCATCTCTATTTATTTTATCAGAGTAAAACAGCGTTCATGTAATATAATGAAATAATAACATTCATGCAAAATTATACCTAAATTTTGCTTAGGTAATTGTATTAAGAAACTGATTTCTTTTGAGGAAAACGACAATTATTGATGTTTATTTATAAGCAATTATTCGTAGAATTTCAGTCTATTTACAGAACTTCCGGAAATATTAATTCCGACATACGCTCAGTGTTGTATCATTCATCTTTGTTTGATGCCATGGCATGTAATTGCACAATGTCCTTCCTGTACTGTGAATAAATACATGGTGATGAGATGTCCCCTCAGACATCAACGGAAGCTTTTTAATATTTTTTTTGGGCCTTATGATACATATATCTGAGTCAGCAGAATATAGTTATATAAAATTAAAATGTTTTCTCAGTATTATTTCTATTAGCGTACTCGATGTGGAATAAATTAGATATCTACGTTTTTAATTATACTAAAGATGACCACAACACAAAATTTATGGAAAAATCCCACCGTAAATAATATATATATAACTGTTTGTATCTTGTTGAATCAGTTGTATAAACAATACCACTACATGGAATTTCTAAATCTACAAAAATGTCATGCAACATAAACAAATATAGATAAAATTATTATTATTATTATTTACAAAATTATGAGAGGACTTTTCATTTAAGCACCGACAACCGGGTTCGTTTTAGTCATAAAACTTGAAAAATGGAGAAGAAGCAGAAGGTAGTGGACCAGTAATTGGATTTGAGAATACATCGTTAGTCAGTCTCCTTTTGTCATGCAGTATAAGACTGTCGACATTTATTACATGCAAACACTATAATATCCAAATTTATATTTTCGGTTTCGAAACGACAAAACAGTTTAAATTATAATACGCAATAAAAGTCGGAACAATGTCTTTCCAGTTGCCAAACAAATAGGTTTTCAGTACAGTAGTAACAAATTCTGCTTTCTCATAAGATTACCCATAAGGAAGGTGTTTATGTCTCGCATTTCCCACGGCATTAATTCATCTTTAAACCGGCCACATTTATGTATCCGTCCGAAGTCAGGACCTGGATTTCCAACGTCATATTTCGTGGTTTTAATGCTCAATAATTTGGGAGCTGATTGTTCGTTCTGTTTCTTTTCATAAAATGAATGTCTTTTGAAGAAACTAACGCGGAAAAATGAAATGCGATCGTCTTAATACAAACATTTTCCAAGTACTATATCAATGTTTAACCTGAGAGGTATTAATACATGGACAAATAAAAACCAAAATACCACACAGTCAGAACAGGTTGAAAATGACAATCGTACTAACATGACCACTCACTCTACATCTCCTGGATTAATTCATACATATTACAATTTCGTATCATTTTGTAAGTTTTTCTATTGCTTATATCATATAATCAGTATTTAATAGTTCGCTTATTTCATTTTAGGTGTTGGTTTGTGGTGTTTAACAACATTTCAGTTATATCATGGTGGTCAGTTTTATTGGTGGAGGAAATCGGAGAAAACCACCGATCTGCCGCAAGTCAATGACAAATTTTATCACATAATGTTGTATCGAGTACACCTCGCCATAAATGTGCATTTTTTAGCCGAAAAAGTCGTTTATTCCACATCGTCCCATTTTCTACAATCAAAACTCTTATTTAATCATTGCCAAACAAGTTCCATGTAAATTGTGTTTTCTTTGTAATGGAAATTCAACACGTCATTCCCGGATGTCCTACCAAGACACATACATTTAATTGCTGCATGTTAAAATAATATTCGTTGAATTTCCTTCGTGACTATGTCTACTTTAAATAACACTAATCAGGACGAATGTCAATGTCACGATGACGTCAGAGGTGTCTTCCTCAATGGATCGATTAAAAAATGCGTCTATATTATAAATAAACGGTGTTACATTTGTGATTGTCAGTTTCAAAATTACGAAGACGGGTGTTTAAATAGATCATTGTTTGTTGAAATTAACTTATTTAGTTGTTTTTTCCTCAGTATCAAGGCGTTGTGAATAAATTTCATGGTATCGACATGTCACCATAAAGAAAAAAAACGATAACATTTCAACGACAGCTAATATTGATATGAAATGGGAAACGATTACAATACTTACTCTACTAAAAGACAATAAAGTTTAATACATTCCATCTGTTTGATGCTTGGGTATAGTTATACAAACCCAGGTTTTTTGTTCGGGATGCAACCCTGCTAAATGTACCGTTCGCTAATTTTGAGACACAGTCCAATAACTTACCTCCCCGGATAAAGGTACGTAAAGATTGGTCTCTTGTTTTGAGGATTCTACACTCTATCTCTTTTCTCATCAACACCTCCTACTTAACAATAATATGTTTTGTGTGTGAGATTTTCACAATAGGCGTTACTATTAATTATCTCCATTAGAGATCCTTTAATTTTACGTTCCGCTATGTAGACGATTTCTTAAGTTTGGCTGGTTGAGAACGACACTTTACGACAATAGACATTGATTTCAATTTTCCCATGGTGAACTTTCCATTTATATGCAGAAAAAACCCTCCATATAGGGTATATTTATATCTCTCCGTTGGTGCGATATGCAAAGGCTGTTTCCTCTCTATATGATTGCTGGTAATTTGCTGCTGACAAGGAAGTTACAGAACCAGGGATTCATAGTGGTAAAGTCGAAGTCATAATTTGGAAAGTTTACGATCGGCATCAAAATTTGGTGAACCGTTACCGAATATCTGGGTCACAGTTAACTACGGATGTTCAATTTGTAGTCAAAACCCATTCTTCCCTCGTTCATGATTTGTCACCGAATTTTTTTCATGATTACACAACGTGTGCAACTAGTGGAGTAGGAGCTGCTTTATTATAAATACCTAGCCTTCTCGAGAACATGTTTTCACTCTCGCTTTATAGTGGGGTTCGATTTGCTATATCTGTTGTTTTCTGTGTAGTGTTTTGTCATAAATGAGTGCCACGCCCCTTCGACATAAAGTATAATTTACAGCAGCTTTTACTTGCTTTCATATCTTTCCTCCTGAGAATCTCATTTAGTAGATAATATGCTAATGATTAGATTGTGTAATTCAATTAAAGTAATTGAAACTCTACATATCTACATACTACCTATACCACGGGTTCTCCCTGTTGTGAAAAAACATAAAGAGAATTCCATATATTTTTAAAATAACTTGTACCTCGCATATAACTTATGACTAAGTGATTGATGAATAACATTTTGTTTTACAACACATGGTAATTGTATCTGTATGTGTCGCACTTCCCATTCTTCTTGGTTTTTATGGAATGTTCTTTTGTAATTTTCAATGGTTTGGGCCCATAAAATTAACTAAACCCCCTACTTCTTTGAAGTACCTTACATAGCAAAGCAGGAAAGTGGGTGGTCATGTAATTACGCGTTAGGGTATCGATTTTCTGAGGAATTTGGAACGGTTTCGAAAGTACGACTGTTTAAACTATGGTTTTATAAGAAATAAAGAATCTTGAAAGTGTGGTATTTTTTTTTGGATGTTGTTATGTAACACTTATATGACAATTTTTTCCGGTTGTTGATCAGCATCATGTTTCCGAATACGACGAGTCCAAATTCTGAAATAAATGACTACTGTATGGTATACAGCCTTATAATGAATCATAATCAGACAAAAACAGGAAAACCAATGTAATATTAAAACAAATGTTTGTTCCATTGACGGGTTATTTCACAATCATAGACCTCATTATTATATAGCCATCCTATTAAAGATGATGTATTCATTCAATCTTTATATAAACTAATCATTGACATAGTGCTATCGATTTGGCATATGTCTGTCATTTTTTTATATTTGATTTTGGAATTGTTACGACGGTGTGGTATTTGTTTTTCAATATTTTATGACAAATTATGAAGAAATCATAAAATTACAGAACTTTCATTTTACACGACCGCTACATTATAAGATATATATCTTCTGGAAGTTAAGACAAAATATAACATGCTGTTCATATGGCTCACTGGATTTATTTGTCTCTTGTATAACATACATTATAAAATACATGACGAGTTGTATTTAACGGTCTGAATTATGATTCGTGTGTAAATTGTAAATAAACGTTAAAGAAACCGAACGGTGGTGAAATCAAGAATGGACAATCGCAGTCAACACACGGCACAAGACACATAACAAGGACAAACAAACCCCCCTCCCCCAAAAATCATAAAGATAAGTTTCGTCGATGATAGAGAAAATAAAAGAGGATCTTAGTAAAAGGGAACTGATTCATTGCCATTTGAGAGATTCTATTTCGTTACGGTCACCCAATTCGTGATACGTAAATATTTTGTAAATCTATCAAAATGCGTTCATTATACGTGAATCCCACATGAATACAGACACAATATTACCATTGATATACAACTGAAGCTGAAGACTTTATTATAATATTTACTTCATTACAATTCATGAAAATAAAATTTGGTCAATACAGCCTCCTTGTGCCATTATTACAGACCTTGGACACATCACAGGGCCATTATGAAAACACCCATTCATTAATACCATAGGAATGCCATTATCCTTTTGTTATTGTAGCTTCATTGTGTTTTGACGCTATACCTTGTAATGATGATAATATTGCTAAATATGCATTTGTCCATATTGATTATTCCTGACTGTAAACAGAAATTGTTCTAACTTCAACTCTTATCTCTTTCAATATATTTTTTAATAAAAGAAAAAGGACTAATTACAAGCAATATAATAACATAGATGTATACAATAGCTATTAATTAGCCATGAAAACATTTTGAATGAACTTTTTACCTTAAGGCTTAACATTAAAATCAGATACGGTCAAGTTCGAAAGGTTGGAAAGCCAAATAATTTAAACAGTTTTGGGAGCAAATAAACCAAAGGGCCTAAACAGGATCGCTAAATTCAGCTAAGGTCAATATGTCTGAGGGAGGAATAATTGTGTATTTATAAGACTTGTGTTTTAAGAATAAATATGGGAAACAAAATACTACACTGTCGGAACGATTCCAAAATCAAATATCAAAACCGTAGAAAGATGCAAAATCTATAGCCCTAACACACAAATACATGACCTCTAACACACAAATACATGACCTCTAACACACAAATACATGACCTCTAACACACAAATACATGACCGCTCATTTTCTTAGCTTGGAACAGGCACTTCAATAAAAATAGACAATACGGTGGTTTTCCGTGGTGAGGGTCAAACGTCCATACAATACGTTGGGCGGTGCATAGATAATATTATTTGTATGGCGCCAGACTCTACCAGACGTGAATACACTCTAGCAAACTTTAAAATCTGATTCAACCCACCATTTCTTTAGAAATGCCTGTACCAAGTCGGGGTCATTACAGTTTTCAGTTTTCCGGTTGTTGAATGATTTTGCCTGTTTATATACTTATGAGTTTTGACTTTCCCTTTGTAAGATTGTTCGGAGTTCGGTAATTTTGTTATTACCCTTATTTATCACCGGTTGGCTGTCGTTTGACACACACTCTCGAACTGATCCAACGACCTAACTCATTGAGCCATCCGGGGCCCTTTAGATTT
The DNA here is from genome assembly GCA_963680875.1 of Bathymodiolus brooksi. Lineage (NCBI taxonomy): Eukaryota > Metazoa > Mollusca > Bivalvia > Mytilida > Modiolidae > Bathymodiolus > Bathymodiolus brooksi. The sequence continues at coordinate 67,063,124 of OY804575.1, forward strand.
ATATATGTTCATCCAATAATAACGATACTTTTTGCTTTAATATATTAATATACTTTATGAAGTGATATTTTAGATAGTCGAGAAATATTTCAGAATTTGACCAACCACTTTCCGATACAGTCTCTACAGTATCATGCGATATTCCCATCAACATATCATCTCACATCCTTGCTCCAGGAAATACAGCATACGATGGAACACAATTCCCGCTAGCCTTTCCCCATCATCATATAATTGTAATGATGGATGACTTTCCAGATCTTACAATGCAATGGATTTCACTGCCCGCAACATCATATCTAGAGTAATTCCCTTTCATCAATGTTAAATATCAAGTGAGTCTGATCAATCAGTTAATATTTCTCAATAACATTTTGAAGTTTCACAAAATATTTGTCGACAATCTCGTTTGTAGTATAAGTTGCACGTGGTATGTTCTAAGTCTTGTTACATTAAAGTCTTCTAGGGCCATTTTGGTGACATTTGATTTGTTCTTTTCCATTTATTCCAATGCATAGCACATTGGCTAGCCATAATAACTACATCTTGTCTGCCATGTACAAAGTGAATGCGGGTCGTTTCCTTCCGCCGAGACACTAACCTGTCTTCTATATCAAGAATGAATAAAGATGTAGCTCCCATGGTGTGACATTCTGGATTAATATATCTAGACACTCCGTTTCTTAATGTTTTAGAAAAGGCACGCCTACATGTTTTGCTGTCCTGTGAATTGACATATCAGCCTTTGCTGTCACATGAGTATTGGTCATTAGTAATAATATATGTTTCTGCTTTACTTGCTCTTTCATAATATTAAATTGTTTAAGGGTACAGTACACGGGCCATTTTTCCGTGCAATTTTAATCATTTCAGTTTTTTTCTCGCATTCTATTTCATTTAACCAGTTAACAGTTTTGTTATTTGCAAATAGTAATAGACCTTCCAATGCTACAGTATTTGCATTTGTTTGTATCCGTTTTACACTATCAAAGTTTGCAAGTCGCGTTAAGATATTATATTTGTGGGATGAACGGTAATGAAATTTTCAATGTGAAAGCGGTGGAAAAAGACGGCTGCTCCCATTGCCAACCTTAAATTTATCCATGGAAAGTTTTTTTTAAATCATGTATTTTCCAAATCTTTAAAAAAAAAGTTAAGAAAAAAGAGCATACTCAGATTTCTCATCAGGACCTTGGACACACAATTTTCTACATGCTCTTATAAAGTCTGCCTATTGCACTAACTAGTTGCGTGTGTAAAACCATGGAAAGGATGATCAATGCTCGCCTTGTATGGTTTCTTGAATCCAATGGACTCTTGTCCAATATACAGTGTGGATTCCGTCAAGGTAGAAGCACATTAGATCATCTTGTTCGTTTTGAAACTTTTATTCGAAACGCCTTTGCCAAAAAGCAACATGCTGTGTCTATCTTTTTCGATTTAGAAAAAGCATACGACACAACATGGAAATATGGCATTTTAAAAGACCTCTTTGATATGGGGTTGAAAGGTAAGCTACCTAATTTCATTTCAAATTTTCTATCTGACAGAGAATTTAATGTCAGAGTTAATTCAACCTATTCTGACATTCAGGAACAAGAGATGGGAGTTCCCCAGGGAAGCATCCTCTTTGTTACATTATTCAGTATTAAAATAAACAGTCTTGCTAAAATTTTAAACGATAACATTGAGGGTTCTCTCTATGTAGATGACTTCCTGATATGTTATCGGGGCAAGAATATGAACAACATTGAAAGACAATTACAGCTATGTCTAAATAAGATAGAAAAATGGGCAATGGAGAATGGATTTAAATTATCCAGCTCAAAAACTCTAGGAATGCACTTTTGTAATAAAAGAGGACTCCATCCAGACCCGCAGTTAAAATTATATAATTCCCCTATTAAAATAGTTTCAGAAACTAAATTTTTAGGTCTTCTTTTTGATAGTAAACTTACCTTTCTACCCCATATTAAAATGCTAAAAAATAAGAGCCTTAAAGCTCTTAATATTTTAAAATTTGTGTCCAGTACCGACTGGGGTGCGGATAGCACGGTTTTATTAAATTTATATAGATCGTTGATTCGATCCAAATTGGATTACGGATGTATCGTTTACGGTTCAGCCCGTCCATCGTACATCAAGGATTACGACTCTCACTTGGAGCGTTCAGAACGGCTCCAGTTGACAGTTTGTATGTTGAAGCAAACGAGCCTTCCCTTGAAAACAGAGGTATCAAACTTGGTATGCAGTATGCAACCAAATTGAAGGCTTATCCTTCAAATCCTGCACATGACTGTGTTTTTAATCCTCTATATGAAAATGTTTATGATAAACAACCCAATACAATTCAACCTTTTGGACTCCGAGTAAATACACATTTTGAAAATTCTGATATAAATTTGGATGACATAGCACCTATTGTAATTCCTGAAAACCCTCCATGGTTAAATCCAAAACCTACTTTTAACTTTGAACTTACACAACACAAAAAATCAGAAACAAACCCTTTACTAATTCAGCAACAATTTGCTGAAATTAGATCGATAACATCTGAATACTCTGCAATATATACTGATGGTTCAAAGGATGGTGATAGAGTAGCGTCGGCAGCTGTTTTTGGACAGCAGGTCTACTCTGCTCGAATACCGTCTGCCAGTTCGATCTTCAGTGCAGAAGCTAATGCAATACTTCTGGCCTTGAAATTCGTTGCGTCTTCTGAAAAGAGTAAATTCATGATCTGTTCCGATTCTCTTTCTTGCCTGTTGGCAATTGAGAGTTGTAAAACTCAAAACCCTTTTATTTTAAAAATTGTTGAAATTTATAAAAGCCTTGTTGCTATTGGTAAACATGTAATTTTCACATGGATCCCTAGTCATATAGGTATTCATGGGAACACAGTCGTTGACCGGGAAGCCAAGAACGCATTGGATGATCCTGTATCCTATTGTTCTATTCCTTATACAGATATTAAACCTTTTATAGTGAAATATATTTTAAAACGTTGACAAGATAGCTGGGACCAGCAAATTCATAACAAATTACACGAAATGCATTCCCTAGTTGGCAAGACTCCTTGTTCTTACGGTCAAAATCGGAAGGAACAGGTAGTCTTGACCAGATGTCGTATAGGTCATAGTAGACTTACTCATAGCTATTTGTTAAATAACGAGGAACGACCGGAATGTATTCCGTGTAATGCTAATTTTTTCATTAAAACATGTCTTGATTGATTGTGTGGATGTTGCCGATGTTCGGCAGACATTCTACAATGCCAACAGTTTATCTAATTTATTTACAAATGTCGCAGGCGACACAATTTTTAAAAGATATTGATTTATATACAAAAATATAGTTATATAACATGTTCTAGATGTATGGTTTTTATCTTTTTAATGTTTCTTTTATTTATACAACCCCCCTCATAGAGGGTGTGCCGGGGGTAGAATAGGCACCAGGTTTCTCCGCCCTAGAGGCACTAGTCCTCTAAAAGGGGTCAACCCCGGGGTATAGAAATGGGACCGAGAGCTTCTTCGGCTTGAAGGGGCGTCCGTCGGTTGTGCGGGATGTAAAAATTCACAACCAACCCGTCCTGCGGATGAGACGTAAATAAAACCGAGGTCCCGTGTTGAGAGATTGCCACCCTCTCCGCACGTTAAAGAACCCAGTGTAACAGCTCATTATGAGCAATATGCTCATGATGAGTGGTCCATAAGAGACCTGTTGCACTGGCAAAATTATCCGTCCCTACCCATCATCTTTCCTTGTTTCGAGTCCCGTGGCGTTTAAATTTTTAAATGTTCTCGTCCTGAATATAGCTGAAAAATTGCTCGCTGGACGTTAAACAACAATCAATCAATCAATCAATCAACTGTTAGAACGGACATACATGGGTTTGTGTTTGTAAAATATATGCCACATCTCATTTACGCCTAATATAACTTGCAGTAACTTCAAATGCTCTAGTATTTGTTATGAACGACATTATACCACTCAATGAATAAATTTTATACCATGAATCTTATGAAACATTGTATTTCTCATCTTCTTTTCTATGTGGATGTTATAAAAAGCTTATATAATTAAGAAGAGCTTGAAGATACCAAAATAGTAGTCAGAATCCATAAATCGAAGAAAGACAGAACAAAACAATGGCCAGAAGAAAAATGACAAAATGACAAAGAACGATCTAAAATTGACTACCACGATATAGCTGAAATATTGTTGAAAGTGGCCTTAAACACAATCACCATAACCCTTGAACAAATTAATGCACAAAGGCTATAATCATTTTCTTTTGTACTATTTTTCTTGCAAAAAGCAGAGATAATATGCTTGCAATTAAAATGTGCATATATAGTTTAACTGTTGTTACATGGTTCAATATGGTATTATTCAATTCATTAATGTCGTCAAGGTCACCATATTCTTTTGAGAAATTCTCTTCCGGAAGATGTATAATTTGTTCATCTTTTCGGTGGAAGCACTTTACGAATTCTATGTAATTGTCTTGAAGTTTTTGTTATTTACATGTTAAATCTGACATATTAGTTGTTTGTGCTATAAAACACAAATGAATGACAACATCGAAATCATTTGCGATGGTAATCAGCATGACCATTTGTTTATAATGCATATATATCTGATCGTTACCATGTATTAGTCGACAAAATGTCCCAGATACTTAGTTAAAGATATAGCAGGTTTCAGCCATATGAATGCATTTATTCTTCTCACGAATTGAACCCGCTTTTAAGTGGGGTTCGTGTTACCCGTTCTTTAGTTTTATGTGTATATTTTGTAGATCGTTGTTTGTCCTTTTGTTCTTTTTCTTTTGGCCATTGTCTTGTCTGTCCTTCGATTTACGGATTCTGATTACCCGTTTGGTATCTGCAAACTCTTCTTGAGACATCACAACGACTCTGATATCCTATACTTTCAAAAAATGGTTTATTAGATATATTAATGAATAGCATTTACAGTTCCTAGATAATGTAATTATTATTAAAACTAATATTCTCCTTCCTCAGGCATAGGTAACTTAAGTCGATTTGGGTAGTCTTGTTTTGACCCTTTAGTTTTTCTTACTCCCAAAGACTTTTATATAATGTGGCTCTCCACTCTTTTGACTTTGAGCATTCCTCATGAAGTTTCTTCCAGAAACGTGTCGTGCATACTAAATTAGATATCTACGTTTTCATTGATAAACCGGTATCTTAGGTATAGATTGCTATGAAAGATCTAAGATTGTTATCCGATATGTAAGATTACCTTTTAAAAAGAAATTAAAGTAGTGTGTGATATGTTTACACCGAACGGACATTATGATATCACCGATCTAAAGAAGGACGTATAAAGAGCTGAGATAGGTGAAAAAATCTTAAATATTATACAATGACTGTCTTTTGAATATGTAGATTCATTGACTTTTGAAAAGAAAATGATATTCACAGAGCCCGAAGGGCGAAGTGACTATCATTTTATTCTCTCAAAAAATCAATTAACCCACACATTTGCAGAATCAAAAGACAGTAATTGTTTTATTCTATATTTTGAGAAAATAGTGGTATTCTGAAAATATGAAAAAAGTAAAAGCATTTGAAAGATTTATAATATACGGATTTTAATTCAGAGTAACAGGTAAACAACATTAACAAAAAGTAATGAAAAATAATCAGCTTTAAAAAAGTCTGATGAAAACTTGAACATGTAATTAAGTATGTGAAATGTTGTAGTTGGTGTTAAATGTCCCATAATTATTTGAGATAAAAGATGTGGCTTAGTACTCATATGTCTGATAAAGTTCGCCACTTTCATTCCGGGCTTCAGAGTAAAATTTACAAAGAACCTCATCAAGATCAGCAATTTCGTAATTTTCAAAGTCAACATGCCGCTCCTTTTCAGCGAAATATTTCCTAAACAGCCATACAGTCGTCCTTGTTTGTGTTTTTGGAATCTTTATCCTTCAAATTGTTGTTAAATACACCGCCCGATAATGACGCAAACCTTGGTTTATTGGGAGCCGGGTAATGTTCGTCTGCATCTCTACTGATATATATTTTTGTTTTGACTCGTGCGGCAAATGATTTTTTTTTCGTTGCTTGATTAAAAAAGAACATTTCTGATAGAATTCGCTGTTCTAAAAAAGTAACACGTGTCATTTACTGCCACTGAATATTAAATCTGAGGCATTAAATACGGGTTTTTTTTAAATTCAAAAATGACTTTTAGTTTAAATATATTATAATATAATCTACTAATACAGAATAATGCTAACAAGATGAACTGTGAGCTAATGCTCACGTATGATACCTCCGCTCTTCGGCAAATAAGAAGTAGGAATCTGATGGGTTCAAAAACGCTTCCCACGATATGGGGTACCTATATGAAGCTTGTGACCAAATATCAGATCTCTGCCATCAATGATTGCTGAGAAAAATGTGACGAAAAATGTACATATATGTTCAATGTGTATAAAAACCAACTAAGTCGGAAAACAGGAAGTAGGAATCTGACGGATCCAAAAACGCTTCCCACAATATGGCATACCTATATGAAGCTTGTGACCAAATATCAGATTCCTGTTATTAATAGTTGCTTAGGAAAATGCGACGAAAAATGTGCATATACAAATGTATGTTAAATGTGTATAAAAATCAACAAAATCGGCAAACAAGAAGTAGGAATCTGATGGGTCCAAAAACGCTTCCCACGATATGGGGTACATATATGAAGCTTGTGACCAAATATCAGATTTCTGCCATCAATAGTTGCTGAGAAAAATGCGACGACAAATGAGCATATATGTTCAATGTGTATAAAAACCAACTAAGTCGGCAAACAGGAAGTAGGAATCTGACGGGTCCAAAAACGCTACCCACAATATGGTATACCTATATGACGCTTGTGACCAAATATCAGATTTCTGCCATCAACAGTTACTGAGAAAAGTGCGACGAAAAATATCTTGGAAAGACGGACAGAGGTAAAACAGTATACCCCTCCCCCCTCCCCCTTCGGGGAGCGGGGGTATACTTACTGCGAGATGAATGATTAGAAATCAACCTACATTGCTATTGTGATTTTTACAGAATGTATTCTAATGGAGATTTAAATCAGCGTTAATGGATTTTTTTTCAATTTCGTGTTAAATTAACGTTCTTATCGTATTTTTTCATTTTTAACTGTCTGGAGTATATTTTCCAATAAATTGCTGGCACATAATACGCAACAATTTGTCAAGGTTCATTATTGCTTGTTACAAAATACGAAATCATATTCACCTTAAACAGCACAATAACACTGATGTATATATGGCAACATCATTGAATAATATAGAACATTTTGGATGAAATACTACTTGATAACAAATCTTGAATCAGGAAGCAAAACATTATCAATATACCTAAGTAATTTAATTCGATTTGAATATTTCAGTCTGATTGGCTAATCCGCCTGGAGAGAATTTTGGTTATACTCGATAACCTGGGTTGGTATTGTGACGTCACCAACGTGTTCATCCGACAACGACAAATTCAAATAGTCACATGAAATAATCGTAATTAAAATCGAGGAATCAATAAATTTTGTTGTAAAAATGAAATTGTAAGGAATATTTTAAATTGTTGAACAGGTTATACTTGCATAACCTGGTTTGGGCCAGCTTACGCTTTTCATAAAACGCTTCGCGGTTTATTAAGCGTAAACTGACCCAAACCAGGTTATATCGTATAACCTGTTCAACAATTTCAAATATTCCTTAAATAATGGCTTAGGTTATACTCGCATCACACGAACGTTATTATTGTAGATATAATTATTATATAAATATGTACGTTATTATTGCATATGTTAAAGGAATTATAAGAATGAGAACATTTTATATGGAAAATATCTGATCATAAAACCATAAAAAATAGTCCTGCATATCTAGCAGACAATATATTTTAATGCTAAGTATCAGTTGTAGCGATATTTATTAATATAAAATCTCAGTCCGAGAGCCAGAAATTCAGTACTGATTGAGTTGCAACGAACGAAGCATTAAGCTTCCTATTATGTCGTTCGGGTGGATATTTTTATAATATCACGCAAATCCATTTTCAGATGACATGTTTTTGTTCTTCAATGACAGAATACTGAGGAAGCAAACAGGAAACCCGACCTGATATACGCTACAACATCTAATAAAACAGACTAAATCCACCCTTACCACTCTCACAATACATGCTTTCATCATCGCTTGTAAATCCTCCCTGTTAGTTAAATATTAGGACTCGGTGTTATTTACAACAACACTGGTCACCCAATGTTAAGAAATTAAACGATGCTATCTCCAAAACGCTATATTAATTATATTCAGTATGTACATGAAGGTTGTCAATTGTTATGTGTAACTCTTAATTATCTTCATTTTGCAGAAAGCGGTCAATATTGGATAACAGTAGAAACTCAAGTTGATAACATTTGTCAGTGTATTGCGGCAGGGGTTAGCTTACAAAATAAAACCACCATTTCTAAACAAGACGGTAATTTGTGATTAGCCATTTTGTCACAGGGTTAAATGTGACATTCAATAGATTAATTATGACTGGGTCTTCATGTTAAGAATTCATACGACATTGTGTGCTTTAATTAAATGATTGTATATAAAAAAGAGCTTTGGCTATATATATAAATATTTCCTTTTTTAGATGTCTTAGCAATTTTTGTTATATTTTGCTGTGAGTTAATTTCAGATTTAGGAGGTCAAAAGTAATTTCTTGTAATTTCAATTAACCATACTAAGCGGAAATTACCAGCATGAAGAATGTATGTAAATACTTTTGAAGAAATAATGAAGAACATTCGAATTTAGTACCGGTTTAATGTACAAGACGGGGAAATCAATCTCGAATGGGAGATTTTATGTCGTTGTATTCCTATATTTTAACACAAGTTGATGATTTGTTTAACGAGAAACGGAATTCGACCGTAAATCACGTACAACAGTGAAGGAACAATGCGAATGTCCTTATATGTACAAATGAATGTGAAGCTGTCTTAACGTGCGAATGAGTAGAGTTCTTTACTAACTTAAATACGGGAAAGGTCCTCCCCCTCAGGAATAGATGACCTTAGCCGATTTTTGCTATCCTGGTTATGTCCGTTGGTTTGCTTACCCCCAAGGACATCTGAATTATTTGGTTTTTCAATCTTTTGACCTTCAGCGTACCTGATGAAGGCTATTCCAGAAATTTATCCTGCGCACTAAATTTGATATCTACGTTTGTATTTATTCAGCTGCCAATGAATTGCAAAATTAATTAGGTATCGTTTCGTGTCCTTTTTTTTTGAGTCGGTATATACTTCATTACTCATATCTAAATATCAACCAACTTAGAGATATATCAGACCAGTTGTTATTTTTTTTTATTTAAGTGGGTGACGTAGGGGGACAACACGCACTTGGGGTAGTAAAAATTAAAATGACAAAGGCTTGAAGACTTGCTGTCGCAGGACTGTTTATGTATATTTCATGGTGACTGGAACGCTCATTTACATTCTGGAAATGGTTTTTATGTCAAAATGATTGATGACTTCTGTCGTATGAAGGTATATGTAAATTTGATGATGGCTCGAATACTTATTTGCATTCCGGAAATGGTTATTATATAGCTATCGATGTTACTATTTCTGATTCTTCTGTTATGTCTGACCTTTCCACATGAAAGCACTCGATGATATTATTCTCTTGTTATTCTTGAAAATTGACTTTATTATTCAAATGACGAAAAATTATGATATAAAATTGAGAAAGCTAATCTGTATGAACAATTATTCATGAAAGACTTCAAACACATATCTGGGTCTGTTTTAAAGCTTAATGCAACATAAATATCTACAATAAATAACACATCGACAAATCGTACATCCCAGATGAACTAAAGATACAAATGTACTTTAGCTTTATGGTGCTTAACGCCACTTTCAACAATATTTCAGTGATATCGTGGTGGTCAGTTTTTGTGGAGGAAACCTGAGTACCCGGAGAAAACCACCGCAAGTCACTGACAAACTATCACATAATGATGTATTGAGTACACCCCGGCATGCACGTGCTTCGAACTCACAACATTGGTGGTGATAGGCATATGATTGCACAGGTAGTTGTAAATCCAACTACCATACAATCACGACCACCTCCTGAAGTAAAGGCATAATCGAATAAGGCACACCGTACAGCAAGCAGGTCTGATGATATTCACTATCAACACCTTAATCCAACCCATCAAACTCTTTTAGATATTTAGGAAAAAAGAAAATTACCACCAATATAGATCATAGCAACTTATTACAACCCAACAAAGATCCTTCTGCACCGTCAACATATCGTCACGTAGATCTCAAAAGTTGCATCTGCAAAACAATTGAAAAGATTTTTGATAATCGCCTTCCATGTTATCTTGGATCCAATGGTCTGCTCGCTAAAGCATTATGTAATATAACTAAAATATTGTTGAAAGTGGCGTTAAACACCATAATCCTAACACTAAACAACAACGGTCTTCTCTCTTAATGCACCATTTGTATTTTTTCGACTTTCACTTTATAATTGCACGCTTTACAGGAGTTATTTCCCTTTAAAGAGGACAAACATGTTCTCTTTCATGAAACGTTCAATGAAAACAATAAGCATGTTGAAAATGTTCCACCACTAAAACAAAAGGAATCCATTTTTGCAATAAGAGTAAATTAAATTCCAACCAGAATTTATTTTATGCAACCCTCCGTTTTGGAGCAATAGTGTTGTCTGTTCTTCTTCGATTTACGGATTCTGATTACCCCGTTTGTATCTTCAAACCCTCCTTGTGAAACAGTAAAAGAAACTAATTATTATGTCCTCGTGAAATAATTTGTTATTCATTTCAATGAAGAAATTCGGTTAAATGTAGATGTGTAATTATTTATATTTTTTTGTCAATTGGAGCTTGAAACAGTTTTGTCTTCGAGCTAAAATGAAAACAATTCATTAGTCAAAATGTCGTATTGTATTGATAAATAAAAAAAAGAATTTGAAGATACCAAAGGGGCAATCAGAATCCGTATATCGAAGAAGAACAGACAACACAATGGCCAAAAGAAAAAGAACAAAAGGACAAGCAACGATCAACAAAACATACATATAAAACTAAAGATCGAGTAACACGAACCCCACTAAAACCGGGGGTGAACTCAGGTACTCCGGAAGGGTAAGCAGTTCCTGCTCCACTAGTGACACCCGTCGTGTTAATATAGTTACAAACCCGGTGATAAGTCATGAACGAGGAAAGGACCGGGAAGTGTTTACGACAAGTGGAACATATTCGTGCTCATTTGTGACACAGATATTCCATAACGGTCAACCAAGTCGTGGTGGCGACCGTAAAACTTTCGAAGTGATGACTTCAACTTAACTAAAAGGAACCCTTGGTTCAGTAGCTACCTTGTTGGCAGGAACCCTCTATCAAGGAAATCCTGATAGGAACCACAAACTCTGGAATATCGTATCAACTGAGAGATATATACTCCATATGCAGGTGCTGCTGGAATGTTGCTACATATGAATGGGAAAATTGAAATCATCTCTTTTCTCGTAAAGTTTCGTTCTTAACCGCCCCTCACTGTCAATTTTGAGGTGTAGATCAAGGTATGAAGCAGACGTATCTGTATCTGTGGTATCCTTTATTTCAAGCTCAGTGGGATAGATGCGATCAACGAAATCACCAAACCTAGAATTATTTAGTGAAAGGACATCATCTATATAAGCGTAATGTGAAATTAATGGATCGGGCTAGTTTCTTTTCAAGCCTCTGTATGAAGTCTGCCTCATACGAATAAAGGAACAAGTCGGAGAGAAGAGGAGCACAGTTTGTACCCATAGGTATGCCGACTGTTTGTTGAAAAACACGTCCCCCAAAGAAAACAAATATGTTGATGATATCAGTTTCAGAGAACTTTTTTGGTAGAATCAGAGTGGTTTTTTTTTTGGACAAAATAAGATCTGTCCCTTCCTAGCACAAGGTATTTGCATCTAAGTTGGCCATTCTTCTTTATGAAACACAGTTGGTCCAACTCCCTTAATTTGTCCTTCAGCTTAAGAGTGTAGAGGGTAGATAAGTCAAATGTTTTAATGCCATTCCAAGAGGAGAGGGACCTAGATTGTATATACTCTAACAGATCTTTAGAGTTCTTCAGAATCCACATCTGATTCACACCACCCCTAGGGTAGCTAGTGTCACAGTAACTCTGAAGCCCGGTTTTGACCGCCGATAGAATACATGTTAATAATTTGGAAAGAGGTTTCGTGGAGCATTTGGCAGATCCAGCAATATAGGGCTGTTTAAAAGGACACTTGTGTAATTTAGGAATCCAGTAGAGTGTTGGTAGATCCAGTTCTTCATCTTTGGTTGAAATTCCAAAGGAATATAAAACAGACCTATGCATTTCCTCTTTCGTAAGAGTCGTAGGGTTGCCAACTAAAGTGTCAATACCTAATTCCTTTATCAAGCCGTCTATGTAATGTGATTTACATACAATTACAATATTGTTAGGGGCCTTGTCGGCGGAGACAATATTTGTCATGAAAAATAGACAGGTGATTAGCAACATTTGGGTCTTTAACGATTGATATAGAGCGAGTGCTCATAGACCCACTGAGTTTTTTCATTCTTTTTAATCTGTATGAGCGACCCATTCGAAAAGAGTATCTAAGTCCTCCTTTTCACGTTTACCCATTGTCTGGCATAATCCTCAACGGAATCCATAAGTATTTTAAAGTTATGTTTCCAGTTTATCGATTTAAACTCACGATATTTAGCCCTTTGGCGAACAACTCTCGTAGAGAGGTGTTGTTGATAATTTTAAGGTCACCAGTTATAGCGTGGCCAGTCGGATTATATTTGAATGAGGACCTTGCACAGGTGCAATCAGGAGGCTTAGATTTGAAATCGTCAATATTGAGATCATACAACACGTGTTTGTAATTTATTTTTTTTTGACGCTATTGATCTGGTATAAACATACGAAATTATAGGCACAGACTGATCCTTAAAATATGGTGGAATTTTAGATTTGACGGATTGGTGATGAAGGATATTGCCTAAGTTAATGCCATCAATACCTTATTTGTTGGCAAACGACAGTTTCAGAAAGGAACGTTTGTCTATTTCAACTTTCTTAATACCAACAGGTTTGAAAAGTCTGTGACCGGCAATATCCAAGACGGTTGCTGTAAGTTTGTATTCATTGGAATTCGGATTTGTAACATTGTTTACCAAACATGAGTTCTACAAGGCATGTAGTTTTGAAAGTGGTAGTGAAAATAGTTTCGAGCGAATGTGATGCATAACCAACGGTTTCTACATAAATGGTAGAACCACTAGAAGGTCGTTTAGTGAAACTTCATGAAATATAGGGGATGTATAATGACCATGGCTTCGTTTACGCCAAGGAGCGGAGTTGAAAATATCCATCACATTCACCGATCTACAGGTAGGGCTAGATAGGATGCTTATACCATCAATTTTGTCATTACAGCCATAGGGTGTTGGAGTAACACGTAGGTTTAGTTTGAATAAACGTTAAAGAATACCGAAGGGCCAATCTAAAATAAAGAATACTGAGAAACTGGCAACATATGATACACAAGACGAAAAAAAAACAAAAAACAACACAATAAGTGTTGGACATCACTATGCACAAACAAACACAAATAACGTTATAAACAAGAGTCCTCCTACAAACATCGTTCTAATGCGGAAACCGCAACGGACAACACAACACGGAACTCAGAACGTAGACACATATTGGGAGTCGGAATGTTTTAACTTCGTTTGATTTTGATACATAATTTTAGGTCAGGCTCAATTTCACTACACTTTTACCTGCAACAGAGTGCTATATTCACAATTCTAATATGACGTCCCGTATTCGGTATGCAAATAAAGGCATATTTGAATAACAATCAAATATAGGCCACACATGCGCGCTGAGCTTAAAAAAAGCACCTACATAAACACTGACTATTTTCAGAAATTTTTTAGCGATTTTCTATTATTGTTTATCTAAAAATTGTTGAAATAAATGAAGTCAAAAATTAAAAAAATCCTAATCAAGTCATGGTTTGCTACAGGAAATCAGCCTGCGTCGACATCTGAGCCACAGAAAGAACTCTCCGAAGCACCTGTCTCTCGGTCCGTTTCCACGGTCAGTGCGTCAATAAGCCGTAATCGACTTTCTGACATGAATCTCTTACAGTATGCTAATATTTCGGGAGGAACCTTACATCGTAAACCAGGAATACACATTGTATTTACTTACCTTTCGTTCACTGTCTCCATGTTTATCTCCCTTTATCTCCGATCCGACTGGCTGCGTTCAACTGGTAATTTCGTTGTTAATCATTTAAAGTTGTTTATTTGTGATAAAATTTATATTGAACCTTGTCAATAAAATTCTTTTCGGTATTTTAAGCCACAGTTTCACCACAATTTCGCTTTCCATCTCTTAATTCCCAATTTTACCATTTTTAAGTTCCGTAGGAGATAGATGGAATAGCCACTACCGGCGCATACCGTATTTGTCCGCTCGGGGTTAAATATTCATGAATAAAATGCCTACCCATATTTGAATAACAATAAAGTATGGCCGGCATGAATTATTTCTTAAATCATACATGAGGAGGAAATTCATATAGAGTGTATTACACATAGGTGTTATGAATGTACATTGATTGAAATATTGTTGTTTAAAGCCAAATGATGACTTGTCAGCTATATCATGGCGAGAACAATTTAAAATCGACGAGATGATATTGATATCCGCTTTGTACTAGAACAACACGCTTAGTTGGATTTTCAAAGTGCTAGCTCACTGAAACAACAATTCGCGGCTAGATATGTAGCACCACTTGGACACATTATCCCGATTCCGACCAATCTTTGCCCTTACCGATTTCATAGTCTTTGGTTTGACCCGACAGGTGCTCGAATCTACGAACTATAGCACTCGAGGCGAGCACGCTAAACATTACACCACCGATGCGATTTTCCTATTATTTTGTCGAGAAATAAAATATGAATAACATCGAAAAACAATTACAACAATGACTTCACAAAATAGAAAAATAGGCTATTAACAAAAGTTTATTACACCACAATCCAGAAATTTCTTATACTCTAATATTAAAATATGAGATGAAGAAAGAAATGTTTTGGGAATAATATTTGACCGTCTTTCTTATTAATATCCAACCACTAAAATTAAGTACCAAAAGGAAGGCACTTACTGTTTGAAAATTCGCCTTAAGTACCAACTAGAGTGCCTTCAACACCATTTTGTTAAATTTATAGATCGTCCCATTTGGTCAAACGTATATTATTGTTGTAGAGTTCATAGGTCCGACCGTAAACATAATATTAAAATGATACATACAATACACTATCAAGTTTTACGGTTTTCCCTTGTATCATTTAGCAGTTCCGCAGTCGATAGTTTGTACGTTCAGACGAGCTCTCATTATACATCGACTACAATATACAACCAAACTCAATGTGTGTCTTTCAAATCCTGTTTTCGAATGTGTTTTCAGTCCCTTATATGAAAATAGTTATAAAAAGCAACCAATGAAAATCCAACGTTTTGGTATGCAAATAAAGCAACTCTTATTGGGACTAAAAAGCACCTATTCAAATTCCGAAAATCTTCATCGTTAAATCCAAAACCGACATTTAATTCTGAACTTAGAAAATACAAAAAATCTTAAACGAACCCATAAATAATTCGATAATCCACTGCAATTATACCATCAACACCTGAATACGCGTTTTTTGTTGATGGGTCTAAATAGGGTGATAGAGTGGCATTGGAAGCTGTTAATGGATTTCCGATCGCTCATCTTCGATAATTATCTGGAAGTTCGATCGGCAATGCAGATGATAAGATAATACATTTTCTTAATTGCCTCACTGATTTCATTATCTTTTTCAATTCTCTTTCTAGTGTTTTGTCAATGGAGAGTTGTAAAACCCAAAACCGTTTAAAATAGTTAAATTTTATTTAAAAAAAATATGTTGCTGTCGGTAGACTTGTCATTAGCAGGATGAATACTAGTCGCATTAGTATCCATGGCAACACAGTCTCTGATCAGCAAGCTATATACGCATTAGTTAACCCATTACACAATTGTCTGTAAGGCTTTTATATTAAAATATATCTTAAAACACAGGCAGTACATTTGGAGCCAGCAAATTAATGACAAATTGCAAGAAACACTTTCATTGTTGCTACGGTAAAAATCGTCACCCAACAATTAATCTTGATCAGATGTCGTCATAATAGCATTACACATAGTTAGTCTCTAAATAAGGAACAACGATCAGAATGTATTCCGTGTAGTTGAAATTATTTAATAAAACATGTTTTAATCGACTGCGTAGATGTTGCTGATGTTCGACAACCATTCTACATCGTCAACACTTTGTATAATGTATTTACAATTGTCGCACGTGATACAATTGTGAGATTTTTGCAAAATACTAACTTACAAATATATCATCTGATTGTTTCTAAAAATAGATGGGAAATAATTAATATAATCCGTTCACGCGACGGTGCACCTTATATACTGACGTAATAACAGATAAATAAAGATTAGATTTTTGGCAGTATTGGGTCACAGCTTTAATATAACTATTTTTTATAGAAAATTCAAGACAAATAGTGAATACAGTGTACTTATGAAAACATGTCAATATTGTAAATTAAATGTCACACAGATGATGGTCGCCGACTGTGATAAATAGCAAACCAAACAAATAAATGATGTCTCTAGACAAACAATTAACCTTGGAAATCAGGCGTCAATGAATGTATAAATGATAAATTTGAACGTAGTCTGAATATTACAAAATCTTAATGATATTCCAACGCAACGAAATCTGTCAACTGCTACACTTGAGGTTTCACAACTCTGGTCTGTCGGATTTAAACGTGCAATCCACATTTAACCATTACTTGTTGTCAAACTCTCAAACATTTCGACAATGTTATTTCCACCTGTTGCGAAAACGTTGTGGAAGTGTTTGAGAGTTTAACAACAAGGTCTTGAACGATAGACACACCGTTGTTTAGCGAACATTTAGTGGAATTTGACGCACTATCACATTTAATGTTATCCTTACAATAACTAATGCTATAAGTAAAAACTTACCTTCAAGCGGAACAAAATGGCTACCAATTATGACGTACATTCACCCCTTGCATTAGCAAATTGTTCTACCGGTGAACCGTTTCCTAAAATTTTGACATACTTGTTATTTATTTGGAGGGTTGTAGGATCTAAAATTAACTGTCAAGGTGTTTACTGAATATTGCTAGACGTAGATAAAATCTTGCAATAAACAAAAATTATGATCTACTTGTTATTTATTTGAAGGGTAAAAGTTGTTAAAATTAAGTGTATTTAATTCAAATCCTCCTTTCAGAATCTTTTAGTAAACGTAAGTGACGTTGAAGTAGACGACAAAGAATTTCTCCGGTAAATCCAAAACCCACAAGGACCATTTATTAACAACATACAACTATCTGTAGCGCATTTAAATTATAATTTTATATCATATTAAACACCAATAATATGTCTTTCCTGTAGCTAAAATAATTATGACATCATCAAATAATTTTAGCTTTTTATTCAATCCAATGAAGAAGTTCGCTTCACAAAACAGTTAATGTGTAATCATATGCTTCATCATATGTTGGTCAATTGGAGCATTAAACAGCTAAATTGATAAGAATTCATTGGTCCACATGTCAACTTGCTGTATTGACAAATTAGGGGGATTTATATTAGGATTCGGAAGATTTTAAATTCCATATCATGTATGATCATTCGTCTGGGTTTAATACTTTATTGTAGGTTAGTCTCAAATTCAATAAAATCTTAACAACACGAAGTACTCAATTCACAAATCATACTAAATGTAGTTTATAAAATGTATTCAACATCCATAGATCTTATTAATTTGCGGTCAATGTTAAACACAAAGCCCCACCAAATATTATAGATATATCCTCCAGATACAACGGGATAATATACGTGTACATGTAAATAGTATAGTCTAGCTTACACTTTCGCAAGTTTATTTTGTTCCACCCTGTCAAATATGAGCAAGCCACTAGAAACTCAAACTCTACCAACAACTACATACAAACACGACAGACACCGTTTTCTCTCACTCTCAACTATGGCCTTAATAGATTATAAAACTGCCGATTGATTTCATAATTAATTGGTTCATGCTTAGCTTCATTTAAGCAGAATTTCAGCTCATATATCACGGGAACAAGATAACAAACAATAAAACAGTTGAACAGGTGGTACTGGGATTATTCTACTGATCAATGGAACAGTTAAAGGAAGAGATAATCTGAAAGTGGACAAGGTCGGTAAATATGCCTTGTAAATTACCAATAGATCCCACACCGAATAAAATATTGTTAATTAGTATTTATAACCACGATCAACAATTTTACAGCCATATCATGACTACCTGACTTAATAGGGGAGTAAAACACAGAGATATGAAGAACTGACAATGAATGGATAGTTATTTGGAAACCTTTACATCTTGGATTATCATCGGCCTGCAAACACCCGTCAGTGGTCTTAGGTTTGTGGTGAGATGTTCACAACCTCAACTATTCGATCTTACCAGGCTCTGTAAACAGTCATTATTTGGAGCTGATGCAAGTTATTTACATACAATGTTGGTTGTATTATGAGTGTCTAACGCCACGATAATAATATGAAAATCCATTCGTTTTCATCAATGTGTTGTGTAAATTTCCATGACATGTATTTTCGTCGATACGTACACCCTGATATTAAATCAATGTTTTTGGTCTGTTTCAGAATATCTGCTTGGAGCGTTATTTATAAAACATGTAACTCCAACAATATGATTCCAGCAATGGTGATAGCCGGTTCCATACTATCCGGCACACTGTTTATATACAAGGAAGAGAACAACCTTCAACACATCAACAAAGAAACAATAAACATGAAAGGAAATAGTAAAAGTTGAATGTGTGTCAGAAGTGTAGGAAAAAAACAAGTTCAACAATTTTCAGGAATTAGATTTCACACGTCTGAAACTAAATTAAAAAAGTATATACGCATTTGAGTATTTTTACATTACTTTAATAAAAAGAATTGAACACACATATATCTTACTACTAGAAGTAAATTGGTCATCTCTGAAATTTTTAAGAACTGGTATGGGTAAACATATTGCTGTGAAATTATGAGCAAATGCGAATATTTGACACAGAGAGAATAGTGTAGATTGCCTCTGAAAAAACGAAGATATAAATGATGAAGTATGTGCATTTAGCCTTGCAACGGGTTATCAACGACCTTTCCTAACAAACGTGTTCATTAAAAACTGCTGTTAATGGTCTTTTACTGTCTTACGTGGCGTTGTGTAAACACGGTACACTCATTCGCCTTAAGTCCTAAGGGTAGAAGTATTATTTGATTCATACCGATCAACTAACTAGTGGACGCCAATTTTCGAAGAGAATGTACCCTGGAGTGGGAATACACTATGTCCTATTTCTATGCCCTGCGGATCCCTCGGTTATTCAAGCCGATTTAAGGTGTTATTATATTTGTACATATTTAATGTAATAATATTTACGAAGTTTCTATTAGCCCTGTATTCTCTATAATACATTGATACAACACAGATTATCAGAATCCAATACATTGTTTATTTCCAAGATTTGAAACTTAATTGATTGAAAACATGTTATTTGGTTTCAACACTCTTAATATATTTAATCAGTCGTTGCATTGTAGTCTAGAATTAAGGAAAATCATTTATAACTGCTGCTTGCGTATGTTCCAGTTCAGTTATATATATGCATTACAGTTCAGTGTTAAATATTCGAAATAACCAAACGGTTTTCAGTGGGGGTTTTTCTGTCTAGTGTTTTGTACATCATTGTTTGTCAGTTGTCCATTGTATTTGATGTCATTCTTTGATTTGCGGCTTTTGCTCACGCCTTTGTTAAGAGTAAATGTTATGGTTTTTAACGCCACTTTCAACAATATTTCACTTATATCGTGGCGGTCAGTTTTTTTGGTGATGAAAACGGGAGTACCCGGAGAAAACCACCGACCTGTCGCAAGTCACGGACAAACTTTATCATATATCGCCTGCGCTGGATTCGAACTCACAGCGTTAGTGGTGATAGGTACTGATTGCATAGGAAGTTATAAATCTAACTACCATATGATCACGGCCACGACGCCCCCGCGCCTTTGGTATCCTCACATTTTCTTAAACGAAGCAGCTTAATATTGATCAAATATTGTTCCCATCTGTTCCGTGTTGCGATGTCCGCTACGATTTGCGCGTAAAAATGATGTTCGGTTCGTCTTGACTCCCATTTGTTTTGTAGGGGGTTCATGTATATCTATGATATTTGTATTGATTTACGCATACTGGTGTCCAACACGATTTCTATATTAGATGATGTAACACGACGGATGTCACGCGTGGAACAAGAACTACTAACCCTTCCGGGGCACCTGAGTTCACCCCCGTTGTTAGTGAGGTTCGTATTACTCGATATTAGTGTTCTGTGTAATGTTTTGTAAATCGTTGTTTGTCCTTTTCGTTTTGACCATTGTGTTGTCTGACCTTCGTTTTGCGGATTCTGATTACCTCTTTGGTGGCTTGAAACTTTTCTTATACGATATTTACTTTGTTCTAAGTCGACGTCACCTGGGGTTTTTTTTACCAATCGTCTTCCTGTGTATGGTTACCTGAATACTAGGTGTATCAATTATTTCAAAAGCCTCAAAAGGAAGAGAGCAAATAATACAGTTCCATACATTTTTTATATGTAATTTGTCAAACCAATAGATATGATACGAGCCTTTAAAATGATTTATGTTGGAAAAAAGAAGAAAGTTTGATACATAAATATAAAACAAACGAGAAACAAAATGACAAGGCGAATAGGTTCGAGGCTGTAAACTGTATATACATATTTCATTTAAGAATAATTAGATCCTTGTCTAACAAAAAAACCGCAAACAAAATAACCAGAGGCAACAAAGAGCTAATGATTTCTTTGCGTTTAAAAAAGTAGCGTCATATTGTGTTAGTGGTTAAAAAGAAAAAAGGTTCGAGGAGCTATGTATTATGGACGAAGGTTTGACCATTTAGTATTTGTAACTTTGTGGTGATGACTTCTATAAAAACAATTTCGGACATAAAGAATATGATATAAACACATAAGGGAAATAACTCTTGCAAAAAACATGATTTTAGAATCAAGTCTGGAATATGCAAATAGTCTATAGAAAATTAAATGTGAAAAAATAAATAACCTATATTATATTTGGTCTTTTCCGTTTTACATTCTGTAGCAAACAGAAAGCTTTATGTTAAGGATTAATGCATCCTGTGATAGGAAAAATGGAAAACGCCATATGCATATTGAGGGGCCGTCGTCGTCGTGATCGTATGGTTGTTGGATTTACAGCTACCTGTGCAATCAGTGCCTATCACCACTAAAGTTGCGAGTTTGAACCCCGTTCATGACGAGGTGTACTCGACAACATTATGTGATCAAGTTTGTCAGTGACTTGCTCCATGTCTGTGGTTTTCTCCTGGTACTCCGGTTTCCTCCATCAATAAATCTGACCGTCACGATATAACTGAAATATTGTTGAAAGTGGCATTAACCACCATAAATTTAAAACTCTAAATTACTAGCATATTCTTCCTGTTATCATGTCTTGTGATGTTGAGTATTGTGGTGAACAACAACATTTCGATATTTGTAAAATGTCCATCACGAAGGTCAAAATGTTATTTTATATTTTATTTTGTTCACGCACGCGCACATACAGACAAATATTTTATTATGGCAGTATAATCGTTGGTTTTAATTGAAAATCAAGGATCACTCGGGTACAACGTGATATGAGGATCGACAAAATTGAGCAGCTACAAGGGAACTTGCTCAGTTTGATTGGCTGTGCGGTTATCTTTCGGAACAATTTCTATGAATCGGAAAGTATACGAATAATTCCTCGAGACGTTCATTCATATATTTATCGTAGGGTGATTTCCCGATAGCATATGCAACACTCTTAACATTTTCTTTTAGCTATTCTGTAAGTGGACGCGATGTTCGATATATATAAGATTACATAGAGCAAATACAGGGTAATTTTTGAAAAGATGTTAATCAATAATTTTGTAATTTCACTCTGTTCGGTGTAACTTAAATATCAGTTTTCACTCCTTTCGGTGTAATTCAAATTTAAGTGTTTACTTCGTTCGACCCTATTTAATTAATTTTCATTTATTAGTACGTTCGGGTCTATTCAAATTTTAGCTTTTCTTTTGGTCCTTTGATAAATTTCATTTCTTCCTACTAGATTTAGCTGGATCTGAAGTCGATTGCTCTTTCCTCGGAATATTGTTTCATGTTAATTTCAGTTCTTTTTGCGTTGTATTTTGATAAATTAATGACAACATATTCACAGACTTTCAAATATTGGGTCAGTGATTTGCTACAGGACTGTGGTTTTCACGGGGTATTCCGGTTTCCTTCACCAATAAAACTGACCACCACGATATAACTGAAATATTGTGAAATATAAAGTGGTATTAAGCACCATAAAACCAAAAACCAAACCAATCAAATATTGGTTTGATTATATCTCAACGTAGCGGATTCTTGAAAACAACACGCATTTCCTACGATGAACCGAAATAACTTCTCATAATGTTGGTGTATTGTAATACCGGTTTTTGATAATGGTGTACCAATATTTTTTGAGGAGGCATGACATGTAGAGTTGTATCATTATGTAAAACCCATCATTTATGTCAAAATTTCATTTCTCCTGTCGGCTGCAATTACTTATCTTAAAGGGGCCTCGATAGTAGTATGTCATGTTGAATCGGGTTAGTATTTGAGGAGGATTTGTGAGGATTTTGACAAGTGACGTCACCGGAAATCAAAGGGAGATAATTTCCCGCGCTTTTTACCCGTATTTCTCGCGTTTTTTTTCAGGAACTCCTCTAGATTCTAGGTACGAAAAATGGAATTTTGAATCCAACCAATCGCTGGCCTTCTGATATTTGAATCCCACCAATCATAGCCCTTCTTGCTTCGAATTCAAAACCAACCAATCGTATGCTCTCGATTTGAATCCAACCAATCGTATGCTCTCGATTTGAATCCAACCAATGGTAAGCCTTCTTTGAACGGTCAATCGTCAACCTTCCGTTGTACGTTCGTCTATTTGAAAAAGTCATTTCACGTCTTGATTTCAAGCAGTACGAACGTCATTCGCTTTCAAGATTGTTTATATTATTTCCAAATTTGTATATTGTGAATCGGATTCGCAGACCTAAATTCTGTTACAAGGTAAGACGAAATTTTATTTTATTTTTAATTTTAATGCAAAAGCATTTTTGTATTAATTTTTTATAATCTATGTTATTGATTGTACTTTTTATTGTCTTTTTATTTTTATCGTCAAGATAACATTTTACAATTGTTCAAAAAAAAAATGTTCAAAAGCTTTATTTAAAGACGATACATAGCAATACAAATAACACAAGCTCTATTGAGCTTTTAAATCGTCTATCAAACAAACATAAAATAGTAACAGAAAACATGCATAACAGTACATATAATACAGCAAGGCACATATAAGGCATACAATCATAAGGAATATTTTCTTTTGTCAACGAAACACCATTATAAAAATCAAGTCTTGTATAATGATCGTGTAGTGACATGTTTTTCTACTGTTTCCCATTTACACGTTTTAATCAATATTCTCATAATTTGCTTCAAACTATTGAAAATCAAACCCGTTCCTTTTCAGAATACAAAGAATTGATACCAATAAAAGAAGAATCGAGGAAAGTTTACATAGTGTTAAAGGCAAACTTATTTTTTGTACTATAGATTGCTACAGTTTTTACTTTTTAGTTATGAATCTTTCAGAAAAATGAAATACGATACGAGTTATTTGAAACTATGCATAAGCTCAAAGAGTGTATGTTGATTGAGACAAAACAAAGGTTGGTAAAATGTAGAAAGATTTGTATTGAAATAAATAATGTTGTTCTTGAAACTGTTGATGTAGCCAAACTCTTAGGAGTAAATATTGATTGTTCATTATCTTGGTCATATCATATTGATGTCTTAACCAAAAAGATATCAAAGAAATTAGGTGTTTTACGACGGCTGAAAAGTTTTATGTCTAGTTTTGCTTTACTTAAAGTTTATAACTCTGTAATTTTTCCACACTTTAATTACTGTTGTACTATATGGTCAGGTGCAAAAAGATGCATAAAAAAAGGGCAGCACGTATTATTTTGAATGAACAAAACGTTTTGACACCATCTATTGTACTCTTTAATAAACTGAAATGGATGCCTATGCCAGATTATTTTGTATATAGGAAAGCAATTTTAGTTTTGAAATCACTGAATCAATCCATTTTCAACATCATTCCAATTATACTATGACAGCAAGTTTTATTGTTTCTGATAACTAGAGCATGCATAGTCCCTGTAGAAAATTTATTTTGACAAATCATGCTGTACCAAGTACATGATGATTGCGATAAAGTTACAAGTGACTTGTGGCAGGTCAGCAGTTCTTAAGATGGTACTTCAGTTTCCTCCACCAATAACTAACAATAACACTGACCTTCACGATAAATCTGAAATATATTTGAAAATTGTGTAGTGTGAAACACCCCATAGCTTTACAATGCCCTATATGCCAGCAATTTAAGTTATTTATACAACTAATTATTTAGTTTCTCACCAACAGGTAATACATAATAATTAAGGTCAAACTTCTTGAAATGTTCACGTTCCAAATCTTCGTTGTATCCAATTTCATCACCATATTCTTCATAGTTACGACTTTCATAATTAACAGTGGATGTCGGCGAGATATGTGTATTGTCGTTTTTAGGGTCAAGGACTAATGTTTTTAAGGTTGAATCTTTCTGACGCAGAGGATTCTTTTCTGAATCATATGTTGGAGTGCCATCTTTAATGTTGACAAGCGCAACCGTTTCTTGTGATGGTACACCATCAGTTATTTTTCCCTGTCTCATGTTAATTACAGATTTAAAGCCAATAAACTCAAGCTCCTCTAAATGACCCTTCCTTATCTGAGCAGCAGTATACCAGTTTTTGTACACAGGATGAGCAAGCCAATAGTCCAGCCAGTCATCTGGTATAGTATTCGGTTTTGGTGGATTCTCTACTATGGCTTCACCCGTTATTTCAGCAACGATGGCTTTTATATTATCTGATGTAAAATCTTTTCCCATTATTGCACTCATTCGATACAAATTTTCACTATTAACTTTAGGTTTGAAATCAGGATAAAGTCTTGTCAAATTGGCCAGATACATGAGTGTGGTAAATGTATTTGTATAAGCACGATTACAGTGTAGCAATACAGGTTTCTGAACAAGAGAAATAGATTTGGAAAGTCTTGTTACTGGCTCAACTGATGCCCATTATCTATCCTCTTCCAAAACAGCCTCATACTACAAGATTAGCAATTTGACTTGCTTCAAAGGCAGTAGGTAAATATTCTTTAACTCCCTCATTTCACTGTAAAGATAGGATGGTATAATTACCACTCACTAAATAGTCAGATGACAATGTGTGACGTATTAAAAATCTTGAACTCCCTCATTTCACTGTAAAGATATAATGGTGTCACCTGGTAAAGTGTGACGCATTTGAGAATGCTAAGGATAATCGTTAATAAAAGGTGGTGAGCACAAATCCTTAACAATGCGACAGTAGTAAAATATTCGTTAACTATAAACACTGAAAGAAAATATACACAAAAACCTATTGTTTTCTGTTAATACCGTCCGGATGTAAAACACGGAGTTCTTTAATCCAAAATCGTTATCCTTAGCATTCTCAAATGCGTCACACTTTACTAGGTGACAATTATACCATCATATCTTCACAGTGAAATGAGGGAGTTCAGGATTTTTAATACGTTACACTTTGTCACCTGACTATTTAGTGAGTGGTAATTATACCATCCTATCTTTACAGTGAAATGAGGGAGTTAAAGAATTTTAATACGTCACACTTTGTCATCTGACTATTTAGTGAGTTGTAATTATACCATCTAATCTTTACAAACTCAGTCTAACTTTGATAGACACCGAGGAAGGTCATTCGTTGATCGGAAATTGTCAATGTATTTTTTGTAACATCTTTATCGGTATCGTTGCACAATTGTCTAGACTTCTATAATTTATTTTGTTTGTGCTGCATCATCATGTCTCGATGATCTTTTACTCATTAAGTTCTCTGGTTGGTAGATTCCCTTAGACTTTATATATATATATATTACAAATGCAACATTGAACATGATTTCTTTAACCGACTTGATATTTTAAAAACAGAACAAATGGACAAAAGTAGCAAAGAAGAACATGGTTAAGCATACATAAATAGCACAAATAGCAAAGCAACATAAATAAAAGCACAAAGACTAAAGGGGACCTCTGGTTTGAAAACATGTCTTATATGTAGTCATTTTTTATGAAAACAACAGGAAAGCAATTTAATGTTTATTTTATGAAATAATTGATATTCATATAAAGATGACATGTACATTTTTTTTATCTACATGTTCATATGTTCATATTATCAAAATAATTTTTACACAAAAACCCCGATTAAGAAAATACTACTCAATATTTCATTCCATGTATTCCTTAACCAATAAACAGGTGCTCAAATTGAAACTGGAAATGGTAGTGAAGTTGTTGAGCATGAAGACTCTGAACCTGCTGTTGTTCTAACTGAACATCAAGATTTTTGAAGCTGCTAGTGTGATCCCTGAACATCCAGATACTGAATATGTTGTGATCGCGGAAGAAGGACATAGTATCATTAGTAAGAAAAGTAAAAATAGGCAAAAATTAAAACAAATCGGTGTATTTTTCGTGAACGGTTTTCGCTTTAAATTTGTGATAATTGTGAACTACTAAAACGTTTCTTCACTCCATGATTTATTGAATAAAAGACCCGTCTAATTCAAATCACACCTCTCACTTGCTCCCCTTTACTGATATAAGAGATCTGAAGAAACACCATTGGTCATATGCCAGTGACACCAATTGGATCGTCCGTAGCACACAAAGCAGTTTAGTGATAATCGACAAAGGTCATGACATTTAGGGTCACTCGCATGTGACCAGTAGTGGGGTCTCTTCAGATTTCGCACGGCGCGACATATCAGTAAAGGGGAGCAAATGAGACATGTGATTTTAGCCAGATTGATAACAGATAAATATATGACACCGAACACTTCTGTCATGCTGGTGATAATATTCTTGAAGCTGAGATGACCCTGTTATCCCGCACACAATATTTACAGACGAAATTCAAACATATTTGGTGCGGGATAAAGGTAACTACATTTTCACTCTAGAAGTAGAACATTAACAGTATCACCATGGTAGTGGCTTGTATCGATGTATAGTTGGTCAATATTAAAATTCAACACGATTTCGCCACAAAATATGTAATTCTTCGACAAAATGTCAAGTTCTTAACCGATATATTGGGGAGATTGTCTGTTAATACTACCATACATGTATGTAGAAATGCGGGGCGATATTTGAATGGTCAAAATCTACTGGCATAGTGTAAATATTTAAAATGCAGGACAATCGCAACTTTTGAAGACCAGAGTAAAGTAATAAAATTTCTGAATTTTCTGTGTAGTATTTTGTCGACTATTGTCTGTGGCTTTTCGCTTGGCGATTGCATTGTCTATCGTTCGAATTACGGCTTCTAATTACCCATTTGGTGTCTTCACACTTTCCTAAACAGTGATTGAGACAAATGATTCATTACATGACTTGAGACTTATCTTTGTCTCATGTGCCTTGCAAGTGACGTTCCAATTTGTCACATAAAACTCGCACTGATTACAGAATGTGAACAGTAGTATGTCATGTTGAATCGGGCTAGTATTTGAGGATTTGTGAGGATTGTGACGTCACTGGAAATGACGTCACCGGAAATGAAATATTAATGAATATTTAATCACAATATCACAAGGCCAGTTGTTGCAATAAAACATGTCCATTTTAAGTATTGATCTTCACAGTTCAAAAAGCACGACAAGATTGTCATTTCACTTTCAAAACCTCACTTATGAATCACTTGACGACATCTATTGTTCAAAGTTCAGTACCGAGTGTAACCCCCACGAGCTTGGATGACGGCCTCAACCCTGCGTCTCATCCCTCCAGTTAGACGTTGGATGTCCTGTTGTGATAGCTGCTGCCATTCCCGATGCAATGCTGCTTCCAACTGACGAATGTTTTGCACAGGAGGTTCCCGATCCTGCATACGACGGCCTAACATGTCCCACATATGCTCTATGGGATTCAAATCCGGGATCATGGCTAGCCAAGGAACAGAAGTCACGGCTTCGCTTTGGAGGTAGGCGGATACTGCTCTTGAACGATGAGGCCTGTCGTTCTCATCCATATGAACAGGCCTTGTAGCTAGTGGGTGGCTGTCGAAATGGGGGACAACAACTGGTTGCAAGACGTCTCTGATGTACTGATCACCAGTTAGGTTGCCTTGTATGGTGACTAAATCCAGCTTGCAGTCATGAGAGATACACCCCAAACCATTACTGAGCCTCCACCGTAAGGAACAGTTGGCTGGATGTTCCTTGGGGTATAGGCTGTATTTTTGTGTCTCCAAACCCTCATCCGACCGTCGGTTACATGAAGCAGAAACTGGCTCTCGTCTGACCAATGGATCTTGCGCCATGTCCTTAAATTCCAACCACGTCGTGCTAAACACCATGCCAAACGTGTTCGTCGATGTCGGTCTACTAACAGTGGACGTTTAAAGACTCTCCTTGACTTAAGTCCCGCTGATTTCAGACGGTTTCTAACTGTTCTTGTTGACAGACGTCTATTTGTTTTGTTGTTTGAGTACGGGACTGGTTGCGAATGGCATCCGTCTAACCAAACGCTGCAATGCCCTGTCGTCACGATCAGATGTTACCCGTGGCCTGCCGGATCTTGGCAAGCCTTTCACATTGTTGGTTTGTGTGTGTTTTCTCACCAGTCGGCTGACTACAGTATAGTGATAGCCCATCTGACGTCCAATAGCTTTGAAGGACATCCCTGTTGTATGCATGCCGATTATTTGCCATCTTTGTGCTTATGATATTCGCCTTCGTCCCATGCTTACTGAGAATGAATAAAATATTTAAAACACCGGACTTAAATACCCAAATTCGAAGCGTGAATATACTGAATCTTGAGTAATGCGTGAGAGGCATGGTTCACGTGCATGACTAGTCGATATTAGACATAATGGTCACACTTGTGTGAGCACATCTTTTTAATGGAACATTGTTCTTGCTATAATCAATATAAATATTAGAATCTAAACTTAGTGTAACTTATTATGTTTTAATATATCAGGGAGTGCTTAACTTTTTTCTTTGTGTGTATATACGAAATAGTTGTACTACAAATGAAATGTAGCGTTGTAGGAAAAATCTAGCAAAATGAGAGTTTTCCGTGTTCCAAAAATGTCAATTACACGAGTACGTGATTGTAGTATTAGCGCCAGGTGATATATATCACGGATGGAGAGAAAGATCTACGTTTTGATTGCATGATTATGATTTGATGTTTTTGATTTTTGGTGCTTAACGCCACTTTCAGCAATATTTCAGCTATATCATGGCGACCAGTGTTAGTGGTGGCAGAAGTCGGAGTTCCCGGCAAGAACCACCGACCATGGGCAAGCAACTGGTAAACTATCACCTGCGAGTCGAGTGCACCTTTTTTGTAGTTGACAAAGCCGGGCGCGAACCCACGCCGTATTGGTGATAGGCTTGTATGAGTTGTTAGGTAATCCATCTACCTAACTCATTAAGCCACCCGGGCCCTTGCATGATTGTCTCTGCTTTGTAAAAGACGAGCAGACTGAGCTGGATTTATATAGTACTAGCTCCATAAGTTGACATATTGCTCCATTTGGACATTTCCGAACTAACCAGTCCTTACGTTTACTACACAATACTGCATGCTAAGCGTAGAAATATGAAACAACTACATAGTGATTGCCTTGATTGGAATAAGCATCGAATCAACGATGATCCTAATGCGAACTATTATACCACAGTGATGGTATATGTAGCCAAAACCTAAAAATCGCAACAACAAAAGTTTTCGATTTTTCGTAGAAGGCTAAATGTACTATTATACCACAGAAATGATACATGTAGCAAAAACCTGTATATCCCAACAACAATATCTTTTTCCTCATCTTCGTAAAAGGTTAATTAGATATATTATTATACAATGTACATACATACCTTAATATACCTTAATACGGCCATTTGATACTGTACTTTTACTACAATATAAACATCTGTCTTGTCTATTAAAGTGTTTACATGTGCTACTAATAAAATTGCATACATTTTCAAATTCATAAACTCATTAGTTCATTTCACAACTTGTTATAATACATCTAAATAAGTATCACATCTAGCAAAAGTGATTCCGGTTTTAATTGATGTGTTGCCAAAAACTGAAGGATGCGGGTACAAACAAATCACTATGTCTATGAGGAAGAAACATATCCTATTAAACTATGCATTACAAACAAATGTATATCCTTCTACATGCTGTTTTAATATCGCAAAATATATAGCAGTAATTCAAAATAAAATAAAACGTCACACATTGCTTCATCTTCCCAATTGAACCCCGGACATCAACACTTACTTCTGTCAAAACACGTCAATTTATCCCCAGAGACATCATTATAGAACAAAGTGAATTGTTTGAGTTTAATGTTTTGTAGTTTATCAACTAAATTGACTTTGTAGATCCACTTTAGACGTTTTGTCAACTTAAACCAGGTTTATTGGACAGGAAATCGCTTTTTTGACGAATTATACAGTTGTTATATTGCGGCAATTGGAATTAATATTACACGAACACAGCTGCTGATACATTAGCTGTAAATAATCTTCTTTAGATAACAATTCCGAACGGAATTAAGGACACCAATCTTTATTTTTATCAACTGTCATTTCTTTATGGCAAGTATTTACTAAAACATAAATGTTCAAAATTAAATGTTAAAAAATAATAGGTTTAATTGCATCTCACAAGGGGTAAGTTGTTTCCACAGAAAGACGAACCTGCAGGTCGAGTCAAAAAATGTTATCCGTAGTAAGGCATGATTCACTTTATGGATGTTTCCAATATTGTGTTGCTGTAGGATGGTGGTTTTCCCCAAGCCCAAGTAATCCAGTTAAACCATTAAAACGATATACCTGAAATATTGTTGAAAGTGGAGTTAAGCACCACCAACCACAATATTGTGAATTACACTAGGAATACAATGTTGTAAAATCTAAACAAAAGTTATTGCTATTGCAGTATTGTGAGGCGTTATGTTAGCGTGCTATCTAGTATACCAAGTGACGTTTATTTTCCTACAACTGCCAGTGGACATAGTGGTTAAACCTAATAATTACATTGCTAAGGAACTGTAAATTTCAATAATTAATATATCTTATAATTCATTGCCAGTGCCTAAAGACTGGTTACTGTGCATATGATCCCTCCAGTAAAAATAGTCAAAAACAACAACAACAGAAGTATCGACCCTGGGATAGTAATACAAACATAAATATCTAATTGACTGAGGAAAACGGTTTTCTGTAATAACCTTCATCAAATACGCTCAAAGTTATAAAAAAGAAAAAAAAAGTAACATAATTTAAGTCTCTCGGAGCATACATAGGATACATTGAATCAAGCTGAATTAAATGAAATAAAAATTAATGAAAACAATTAAATATTCGAGGTTCCTGGACTAAATGAAAATCCGAGGCGACAAACCCTTATTTGGCCTTAAGAGTCTATGTAAAAATGTATGAAATACATGAAACTGGTGGTGTTTGACACAAAATTTAACAATGAATGACATTTGGCGACATATTTTCTGAAATTAATTTAGATTCCTCAATAATAGATGTAATTATATTGACTAACCTTTTATTTCTAGCTTCTAAACTCGGGGTTCCCACATTAAATATAATATGATCATTTTTGCATGATCGCGATATCAAAGACATGTCTAAAATCGTTACAAAACAAAAAGATTTGAATTTTGACCACAGGCGCTTGGGCACAAACTGTGTTTCTCTGTGTTTTACGTTATTTCCTGCTTATTTACATAATGATCCCCTATGTACCTCATATAAAGCCTTACTACGCATGTCTAGCCTGTTTTTTCAATGTCTTTACCAATTCTTGATATTTACCCCTCATACAAAAAAACCACAAGGCAGACAACTCGCCGCCATTTTCTTTGGTTATGAAAATACATAAAATTTACATACCTCGCCTCAAAGTCGCTTCGATTGAAATCTGTGTCGTGTCTCCTGTTTCCGCCGATATGAATCGTCTCCAGGGACATGAATCTTAATGTTCATAACACTTAAAGTTCATACATATCCTTTGAAGGCAGTAAAATCAGTAAAATCGCTTTCATTTCGTCTTTTTTAAATTTACAATTACGGAAGTCGCTTCATATTTTCAGGAGAGATTACTCTTCATCAATCAGAGGTCTTCCGAGTGTGACTGAAAGTAATGAAAAGAACCGATAACTTCCGGTTGTTATCAATGTAAATCCAGAAAGAAAACGTGTTTACAATCAATAAATATGGACATGGATGAAGATCAAAAGCATACATATGAAACATTATATCAGGTCAAAATGTATTGTTAACGAGTAATGCTGGAACAGGGAAAACGTTTATCATTAAATCTGCAGTTAAATATTTGCGAGAAAAGGGGAAACGCGTAGCCCTTACTTGTTCAACTGGGTTAGCTACAACACTGCACAAATGAGCTGGCCTAGGTGATGGGCAATACTCAAATGGTGAACTACTTCATCTTATTTCAAATGACGAACGTTATGAGAAAGTCAAGAAAAGTATTAAGGAATGTGATTTTCTCTTTATTGATGAAATATCAATGATTAGTACAAAAATTCTGGGACAGGTTGAATTTTTATGTAAATCCCTGAAAAATCAAAACTGTTTCTTCGGTGGCATTACTGTAGTTCTTAATAGAGACATTTTTCAACTACCACGAGTAGAAAATAAACTGTACGGTGACTTTGGTCACCATTGTTTTTTACTTCCATGGTTTAAGGAGGCATTCCGTCATCATATCAACCTGAACATAATCCACCGCCAAGATGAACCCTTGCTTGTTAATGCTGTAAATGAGCTTGAAAGGGGGTTACCATCAGAAACTACTATCCATTGTATCTTTGAGCAGGCCTTTACAAGATGACATTGAATGAGGCAATACATCTTTTTGCAAGAAATGCAGATGTAGATTTATTTAATCATGATAAAATACAAAAAAATTCCCTCTCAGTTATACGTGTTTCAATCTGAAGATGAAGGATCTACTGATTTCTTAAAAAAAATTCCGGCTCCAAAGTTTTTAGAGATTAAGATCGGAGTACCCGTTATGTTGTTGATAAACATGAGTAACAAATTGGTTAACGGAAGAGTTGGTATAGTTACTGAAGTAGACGTTAGTAGTGCTACCATAACAGTTCAATTTGAAATAGAAAATAAGAAAGTTCACAAAGTAATATTAGCAAAGGGTCTCCAGTTTCCTTTAAAATTGACCTATGCTGTTAAGATTCACAAATCCCAGGGAATGACATTAAATTATGTTGCTATTGACCGCAGTTATGCTAGTACTCCTGGACAAATAGGAGTTGCTGTTGGCCGTGTAAAGACAATTAACGGATTGATGGTGAACAATGTTAGATCTTCTTTAATAAAAACTCACCCTAACTCTGTATATAAACTGTATGAACAAAGTTCTATGGGTGAAATTAAAGATGATTTCACTTGTTGCAAAGTCTGCAAGGAATACATTGATGAAAATAATAACTCTGACAGTTTTGGAACTCCAAAAGATTACACATGTGTAAATTCGGATGATTGTACATATAATTACTTTGAGGAAAAAATTAGTCCGTCAGAATTTTCAGACATTGAACTGGAGGTGTTTGAAATCATCGATGAAATGGAGATGCCAGACAGCATTTCTAATATATTCAATGAAGCTATGAATTATTTCAGTGACACACCTTTACATGATGTGCCTCAGAATATGAAAAAAGAAACACTTTCTTGGCTTCTATTGTTTTCACAGTGGCAGGAGAAACAAGTAAATAAATCTTCAGAAATTAGATCAAGATGCTTTCCGAGGGCAAAACACAATTTACTGCAAAAGATTTTAACAAATTTTACGCGGATGTTAATTCTTATATGCAATCTCCAGAATATAAAACTTCAACTGAAGAACTTTCTCTTAAATACAAAACTGTTGAGGACAAATCAGTTTACCAAGTTTTGGCGACAATGACATTAAATATTCAAAAAATAATTCTTACAGAAATTGATGAAAGGATTGACAAAGAAACACTACAGCTTTTAGACAAGATCTCTTTAGACGAAACTTTAAGTGCTTCCGGAAGGGGTAAAATCAGGTACATTGGTGGTTATGTTGTTGCAAAACTGAAGTATAGAAATTCCAAGCTATTGAGAAACTGTTTGTTTGCCCCCGGAAAAGATCAAAATGTTTAATGTTTTAAGGAAGAAAGGGGAAATTCTAGACTTGATGTGCAGCACATATTCTGATATAGTAGAAAGTACAGTAGATGTGGAAAGTTTAGATGAAACAAAAAGAAAAAAATAATCAGAAAGTTTATGTAGCATCACAGACAGTTCGTTCAATGTTTTCATTGAACTGGAAATAGATTGTAGAAGGTATCTAACATATGAAACACTGAAAGAACAAAGAAGTGAGACATGCAATTACGTAGAAAATATTCTACAAAATGATAAGAAGCAACAGAAAAACTTTTATTAGATCTATTGCTTCAGTTTTCTGTGAGGACCATGGGATAGTAAAATCTGAAGCTGATTTTGAGCAAACTGATTTTTGTGACTTCCAAATTATGTGACATTTTGAAACCAATTTTTGAAAGTATGGTCTCCCTATTTTTAAAAGTTACAGTTGCTCAATTCAGACGAGATTTCTTGTCAGCACTGACAGTTGAAAAAAGCAAGGCTCTTAGAATAAAGGTTGTAGAAAGGCAAACATCGTCTTTTCACCTGAGACTAAAAAGTGAACTGGTTGAATCATCTGCAGCCTTAGAAAAATTTAAGAAATCAGACCTTCACATACTTTGCTTGGCAAGACAAAAAGGAAAATAATTGAAAAACTGTCAGAGAAAGTATCAGCTTGCGAGGCAATTCCTGAACCGCAACATCTAATTAGACCTGAAACAGACAAAAGAAACAAAGAATCAGAAATTTCATCGGCCAGAAACATTGAAGAAACAAAATCGCTTGAAAACCCCAATACTTAGATATTCTGGAAAATTCAGAACCTTCGGATGTACTGGAAAATCCACAACCTTCGGATGCACTGGCAAATTCACAACCTGGACCCTCTGGTATGCACTTGCAATCTGTACATGTACTAGATGATGAACATAATGAACAAAGTGACATGTCTTTATTAACTGTTCTTGAATCAGATACTGATTTGTCAAATGTTGCAAGTGCTGACCCCATTCAAGAAGAGAGTCAATCAGATCAACAGGCTACATCAAAAGGTGGCAAGAAAAGCACTGGTAAAGGAAAAGGCAATGGAAAGGGAAGAGGAAACGATAATGAAAAAGGGACAAAAGATGAGGATGAAACTGAGAATGATGCATGTGGAATTTGTAATAAAAAATATAAGAGCGGTGAAGATTGGATTTGTTGTGATGAATGCTTAGTTTGGTACCACAGAGGATGTGTCGGATTGGAAGATGAAAGTTTATGGGAAGAGGTATCAACTGAAGAAAAGAGATACCTTTGTCAAATGTCCCATTAAGTGTTTTGTTTATTTTGGAGGTGCAAGGAATGTTTAATGCATTGTAATATAACCTAATGAATGAATTAATTACTACCATGCCTACCAAATGGATGTGTTTAGGTGCAAATAAACTATACTATATAATTAATACCTGGAAAACTGATATTTGTTGAATGGCTCTCCTCCAGGAGTGGCTCCTCCTACATTTGACTTCCTTGAGATGGATCCTTGGCCAATAATGACAGCATTCATTGTATTGCAGTAGTTAAGGTAAGTTGGGTTAGAATTGTTGCCATTATATAGTACTCTTTGTTGACAAAAGACATTTTCTATAATGTCCGAGTTTATTCTGTTTTGCTTAATTGAAGAAGAATTATCCTTTAGTTTGTCAATACACATTTCATTGAAACCAATGAGCAGTGAACATATATCAGATCTTGTTTGATGAGAAATTATATGATTTTCCTT
Organism: Bathymodiolus brooksi; assembly: GCA_963680875.1. NCBI lineage: Eukaryota > Metazoa > Mollusca > Bivalvia > Mytilida > Modiolidae > Bathymodiolus > Bathymodiolus brooksi. The sequence continues at coordinate 67,099,680 of OY804575.1, forward strand.
GTCCTTTATTCCTGAATTAGATAGTATAGATGCCTCCCAATCCTTAAACCACTTCAAAACCTTTTGATTTTGCTCAAGTCTAACATCTCGTGTATTGGACGATGATCTCTGAAGTTTTCCACTAGGATACTTGTCTGTTCAAGTAGCTCAATTGTGGTATCGAGTTTATCTCTGTTCTCCCCTAAGCTGTCAGCATAAGATGCAACATTTCCTTGATTAGAACATTTTCTGCTAAGGCATTTCTCATTTTTGATTCACTACTGAGATGGAAATGTTCATGTGTTAGTTTTTGATGTACAGGAAAAGCGTTATTGGAAATATCCCATAAGTAAGCATTCTTAAAATGTTCCCAATAAATGTATTTGCCCTTATGTAGAAGATGTCTTGTGTATGTATTTTGCTTTCCATTCTTAGATATATTGTTTCTAATCTTCTTCATGATATGAGAATAATACATAATCACATAAACATATTGTGACGAAAGAGAACACATATTTTTTACCTTCATGGTGTTAACAGTTGAGGATTTGAAGTCACCTAGAATTGTTTTAGCAAGATTACGGTTTGTTTGTGCTCCATCCATACTGGTGTATCTTACTCTAAACCCGAATGCCATTAGGAGATTGATAATTTTCCAAAACAGTAGATGGAGCTCAGCTGCAGTAGCTTGTATTGTTGGAACATGAAAAAGAGGGAACCTGAACCCAGTAAATCCTAAAAAAAAAACAAATTGCAATACATAGGTAGCAAGTTTGATTTCTTTCTTTCCACTATGTATAGTTTCCATTAGCTTTGATTCATCCAGAACCTCTGTGAAACCTACAAGGTACTTCTTCCCATTTTCGGAATAGAATTGTAAGTCACTGTATTGACATTTCATCTAAAATCAGACCGCCCTCTTATCCTTCTGGGGGCAAATTTCTCTGCATTGCCTCATTTTTCATCCAATGTAAAAGATCTTCATTAAATCCTGCCTTTTGTTGAAATTTATTTGTGTACACTTGCAGGAATTTTTGTGATGGCAGAACAAGAAATCCACTATCCCTCAAATCAGTGTAACATTTTGGGCTCCTAGACCACAAGGTAAGACATAATCTAATAATGTTAGAATTCCAGCGCCTGCCATTAGGATGTGATGAAATTGCCTTCTTCTGTGACATCAAAAACGCCAGAACTTTTGGGTGCCACTCTTTGCCTATTTCGTTAAATATAATATCAATATCTCGACTATCATCCTCATTCAGGTCCACAGTCATGTTGCCTTTCTTGAGCACTTGGAACAGTGTTGGCCTGCTTTATTTTTGATGTCTCTATATCTTTTTTGGTTTTGTACATAAGTAACCATGGTCAATATGATTTAATGTATCGTTAGTTTTCATCTTTTGCTTTTTGCTTGCATGTAATTTGTTATTCAAAACATATTGATGTTCAGAAAGTACTTTTGAAGGTGAAATTCTAGTTGTATTGACTTCTTCATATGTAACGGTATTGCTGATATATCTTAAAGGCATTGATTGACATGTAATTATAGTAACACTTTGATCATTCTCTTTTGATTTCAGTAAATCTTTGCATGCAGCACAGATATTCACACTATTATGAGTCCTGAAGTTGAGAATGCGGTTACACTGTAAGCAGTTTTTTCAGTTTTCATCACCTGTTATGGTAAATATTTCTTTAATGATATCTTTTTCAGACGTATCATACTCAAAATGAAGTCTACTAATTCCATGGCATACTTTGAAATTCCGTATACCATCCAATATACAGTTTCGTTCAAAGAAATATTTATTGTTCATTCCTAACATTTTTGGCTTCATTTTCTGCATGCCACATATGTTGAAAAAATATTCTAAATTATTTTGGAAAACCATTTCGATTACGACTCTATTATAGTTGATGGTGAAATTTAATATACGACCTAGGGTTATACTTGTGTCACTCTTCTTTATTGTAAAGAAGTCTGCAGATAATTGTGGGATGCTTTCAAAATTAATTATGTTTGGCTGGGTCTCATTGGTTCGCCAAAATATTCCTGGATAAACAATCGAAATTGATGTCCATTTGCTTTTGTTTCTTCTCCTTTTTGTGACAAGATTCAGGAATACTTTTTTGATAGCTCTGTCTATAACATGTGTGTCCATGTTAGAGTTTTTATTGATAACCTCAGATATTTCTTCCAATGTCATTTCTCGACCAGAAGAAACCTCAATATTCTCTTGTAACCTACAATGATACATTAAAAATATGTGCAAAAAGTACCAAGTGAGAAGTACATGTAAGTTCACTGGTCTGGGACCATATACAGAATGCCTTGCAGTGTGGACATTAGTCTATTGTTGAAGTCTGCTAAGCATTATCTATATGCGATTTTGTATTTTGCTACTTTGAATCAATATAATGAATTTAAATAACTGAAATAATACGCTCGAGGGGGATGAGGGTGGGAGAGAATGAATGGTATATTGATGCCCCCCTTTTTTCATATATACATACATACATGTATTCAAATTTAGAATTTCTGTTCGTGAAGTTGAAATTCATTCCCTGTTCATGAATACATGAAATAGGCATTCAGGTCTCAAAATGTTTGTACAAATACAATGCATTCGTTATAATATAATTATTAAGTCAATAGAATTTGTGTATGTCCAGTAATCTTTGGAATAAACATTCAAGAGAATAAGGTTTATTTGCCTTGTTATTACATACAAAATGTATCTCATACTCATACAAGATTGACATCTGGATATTAGTGGTAGGTATAGAAACCTCTGTACCTGCAATATACACTAATATGGATATGGATGACTAAAATCCATGTGTTCTTACCATGGAAGTGTAAAGGTGTGTGTTAGTAAAAAAAATGGTTTGGTGTTGGTAAAGAAGGCGAGGGAAAAGAAAAGATTATATTTTTACATAAAATCATACGGAAGCGGGTTACGGCTTCTGAAAAATTAAGGGGATGGAGGGGTCCTAGACTCCTGCTTCCCTTCCCCCTTACTCCTTTTTTTGTTGTTGCTTTTCTCAATTTTGTTTTACTCCTGCCCCCTTCAATCCCGACTCCAGGCTCCCCCTGTCCAGCTCCTCCATATTTAAGGTACGTAGGTAGGTACCTACTGAAGTGTGAATTGGATTAAAGGTGGACACTTTCAGGGAATTGAAAAAAATATATAACATATTATATGACACCCCAACCCCCCTTTTGATTATTTCCAAAAAGGTTTGATCATCTCTTTATTTGAAAATTCCAATGAATCTGAATGTATTAATTGTTTATTTAGAAATGCACAATTATACTCCTAGGAGTTGATGGCATCAACAATAAAAGAACAGACAATCAATATTACAGACAGTAACATGTAAATCAATATAAACATATGAATTATGTAGTCCACTTTCCTCTGTAACAGCAACTTTTTTTTATAAAAGGTACAACAAACTGCAACAATTCTGTATATGCTTTGAAACATATAAAAGTAGTGCTTACTGCACTCAAAGGCTTGATATGTTTACTGTAATTTCTTTGTTTTTCTTTGAAAGGGGAGTGACAGCTTTCTAAATTAGTAAATGTGTTATCCTTTTTTATTGTAGTCTAACATTCCACATTGTTTCTACTTCAAGTAACTTTTTTACCAGAGAGAGAGAGAGTGCATGCGCAAGTGACAAGACGTGAAATCAAAAGCAGAGAAGAAAATCAACAAATTTTTTTTAAAAAAGACACTAGCAGGCACCATCTGCCTACAATTTAGTTGAGGATTATACATATCATATCGCGTGTGAAATAAGTCGCGTAGAATGTAGGTAAAACGTGGTAAGTCGGTTCTCAATCCCAAAATACCACCCTGGTCTACAATCGAGACGCCATCTCGCCTTCATCGTCAATATATATACACCCCTAATCCACCGTCAAAGCGAACCATCAGATGTCAGAAAATAAACTTAGAATGTTCAACAAACAAACACCCCCATTAACAGGAAAAAAACGTTTACAACCTATCGTTTTGTCCGACAGCAAGGGCAGGTACATCGAAAAATTCTACAGGGACTCCACAGAAAAGCAACTTATTATAATATCTCAAAGTGGTTTAAAAGCTGAAGAAAGTAAACAATGGCTTAAGAGAAATATACTAGTAGATAGGAAGATAATTAAACACGTCTTCAAAGAAATTATCGAGATCATTGAAACAATACCTCGGATCAAAACTAACATTCCTTGAAACACCTATTTACTCAATCAAAAAATGGTATGCAGGGAAAGGTCATAAAAATCCGGAAACATTCAGCGAACAAGACGAACAACTATCAGAACAAATATATCAATTAAACGGCATAGTACGAGACCTAAACAAGGAGCTCGGATCCCATTCCCCAGAGTTCTCCTAAGACCTCCTTAATAACAACAAACACAGAAGACAGAAGTGGGAGTAAAAGAACACCAAAGAAAAAGAGACAATACAACTTCAACCTATATAAAGATGGTATCCACCCAGGAGACCTAGCAAAAGCCTGGCTCCGCAAAATCGAGGAACAAGCTAAGAGAGACTGCGGACAATTAAACAGAAACCAACAGAGGACAAGTAAGGCATTCAGTCAGTGTGGGTTTATCTACGCTATACTGAATCACTATGCTTACTTTGTCACTCATCTTAATGTTTTACATCACCGGCCACCAAAACAACTTAAATCTAAAAACATGGGAACACCAACAACTAACACACAACATCTTAATTACCAAGATGCACAGCTTAGGCTCTAGACCACTATGTTTACCATCAAAAGCAATGAAAACGACCAACATCTTACTCATAGTCATCATGTTAGCAGGAGATATAGAAACCAACCCAGGACCAAATAGAAATGCTAGTATATATCCGTGTGGACTCTGTGAAAAACCCGTCACCTGGAATTGCAAAGGGGTCTGTTACGATGACTGCAGTATTTGGCACCACAAATCATGCATCGAACTTTGCACTTACGACTACAAACTTCTTGAAAGATCCAACGTACTATAGCTTTGCTGTAAGTGCGAATCAATAAACGTAAGCACATTTACATTTCGAAGCTATGAACTAGAAATATCAAATATATATGAACATCTATCGAATTTCAACGAATCATTAGACTTTATCCGCTCGGTATTTAGTCCTATTAAAACTGGTAGTTCAAATACCAACCAACATACAAGGCATTTCTCAGTTAAATCATCAGAATGCTCAAGATCAGCTAGGTCAAGCAACCCGTATGACATACCACCAAAGAACAATCTTAGAATAATGACAGTAAGCTGCAGGAGCATTAAGGACAAAAAACCTGAATTCGAGACAGCACTGCACTCTCTTAAACCTGACATAGTGTGTGGAACCGAGTCATGGCTAAAAGGTATAAAACCAGGCGAAAACCCCAAAAGAGGTGCAATCAAATCAAACGAGATGTTTCCTCAAAATTACAACGTATACAGAAACGACAGAGGAACACTAGGCGGGGGAGTTTTTGTTCTTGTAGAAAAGTCGCTAACATCAGTCGAGCAAACCCAATTTATAACGGACGGGGAATTAGAATGGGTAAAAATCAAATTACTTAAAATCAAAGATTTATTAGTCGGATTCTTCTACATGCCACACCGTGAACACCAACACTTAGACCAACTTAAACTATCCTTAGAGCGTTCAGAGGCAAATAAACAAAACATCATATTAGCAGGTGACTTTAATTGTCCTAACATCAACTGGGAACAACAAACTGCAACGGGACCAGATAGAGAAATACAACAAGAATTAGCTTCCACAACTTAACTCAAGTCCATAATCAACCAACTAGAGAAGGAAACCTGCTTGACCTTGTCTTTGTCTCAAATCCTATACTGGTCAAATCATCAACGAATGTACCAGGAATATCAGACCACGACATCATCATAACCGAAGCGATCGGAAAGAAGAGGGGGCACAATTTGTTCCCATGGGGATACCGATGATTTGTTGAAAAATGTGCACTTCGAACGCGACAAATATATCATCGATAAGGAACTCCACCTTACCGATGATTTAATTTTCTGTGTAGCACTTTTTGCCGTTTGTTTCGGGCTTGGAAACATGTCAATTCGTGAGCCAAAACTGTAGACTTGCAACCCTACAATTTTTAAAGTAAAAGACGTTTTGAGTCATTTATTCTAAACGGGGTTTTAATTTTTCACGAGGAATGGACATAGAAATATTAGTTTGAAAAACTATTTTTAAGTGATGAAAACACTCGTTTAAGTTGAAATTGCTACCATATATTATTTCTATTTTCAATGAGGGATGCCCAATAATTGTGTCCATATACCAGACGCTTGTGCATGGTAGTATAAAACAATATCATGTAATATAAAAATGGTTTGTATGCCAATAACCTAAAACTCTGAAGGTGAGGTATAAAGTAGGTCAACAACCCGGTTAATATAGCTAAACCAGTGAATAACTGATGTTTATTTAGGTATTGATGTATGCATTACGATTCCCAAGTTACTATGAGTTTCTTTGTGTCTGTATTTTCCCCGTAGATGTTGAGGTGATAATGCCATTTTCTGATGCTGTTTGTATATTCCCATATGGAAGGAACGGTCAATGATCATCGTATATTTTCTAGAATACAATGGTCATTCTTAATTTCTAACATACTATGTCGAGGCACTTTAATTCGCTGTTGAATTTTACAAGACCTTTTTCATATAATGTCATTTCTTATTATATAATAGAGAGAGAATCTAGAGCAAAATTTACTCGTCCTCTTCCAATATTTAAAACAAGAAATGGGTGTTGCAAAATGTAGCATTATTCCTACTACATGTACATTGCTTAGCATAAAGATAAATAAATTCTAAAAAATAATATTTGAAGGGTTGAATTTCTGATATCTAGTTAATCGATGACAAAATATGAATAACATCGAAAGTTATTCACAAAAAAATAAAAAAAATAAATTAAGCAAAAGACCGATGGAAAATGGTTCAAATTCTCCTCCTCTAAAATTGTGGGAATGCAGTGTGTACTTAGCATATCATTGTCTTCGAATTCTCCCACAGGAGAAGACAACACTAGACTATTAATGTTTATTGTATACATGTAGGTGATAAATACATCCGACGAATATTATATAAAAGTCGACCCGCATTTTAATGTCGTATGATGTCGGTCATAGCTTGATGTAATTCATTGCTAATTTTACTACCATTTTCGTTGTCAAGGCAACAAATAAAATAAAGTTGTGCCATCAATAAAAAGTAGTAAAATATATTAGATTGTCAAGTAACATTAGGAAGCGATGATGATAAACATTAATTAAACATTAGCCACCTCCACTTTCCAGACGTTTTAAATATTCCATCCTCTCTTTCAGGACGATTATAAACCCTATTTAATGTCGTAAAATAAAGAAAACGCATTATTATCCGGATACAAAACGAATATGTTATATATACAGCTCAAGGTTAGAACTGAACGTTGTCACAACAACGTTATTGACCTAAGAAAATAGGAGGGAGGCTCATAAAAAGAGCTAAACCCTCTGTACTGAGCCAAGAAAGTAAGCAGTCATGTGTGTCCGAGGGTATCGATTTTGCCTGCTTCCACGATTCTCTATTATATTTTGGAATTGTTCCGCCAGCGTTGTATTTTTTGTTTTTAATTTTGTCATTTTTTTATTTCTTGAGGTTTATAAAAAGGGGTTTAAGTAAATACATATATTTGCATGAGGGGAGTAAATTTTGTCTCTGTTTCTACGATTGTCCGCTGCAATACAGCTTATTTGGCTTTAAATAACAATCAATCAATCAATCAATCATTTATAAGTCTGTCAAAGGTGTCATTTTTATAATTTCACATAAATTGCAGTTTAATATTTGATTGGTTGATTTTTGGTGTTTTAACGCCACTTTCAGCAATATTTCAGCTATATCATGGCGACCAGTTTTAGTGGTGGAAGAATCCGGAGAGAACCACCGACCATGGGCAAGCAACTGGTAAGCTTTATCACTTGCGGTTGCGAGTCGAGTGCACCTTTTTTGCAATTTACAAACGGGTGCGAACCCACGCCGCATTGGTGATAGGCTTGTATGAGTTGATAGGTAATGCAACTACCTAACTCATTGAGCCACCCGGGACCTTCAGTTAAAGAAATAAAGTACATCGTATCTAATAATTTATATGGTCCATCATATATATTTTGTGAACAGTTTACAGAAAATAAACGTAGTTTCGAAATTTATTTCAGTCTTGCCATTCCTTATTACCTGGGCTCACCACCGTCGTTTAGTGGGATTCATTTGTCTAAATCTTAGATTTCTGTAGTATTGTGTCGATCATTGCTTGTCTTTTTGTCCCTTTTCTTTTCGCAATTGTAATATCAGTCCTTTTTCGATTAACGGCTTCTGATTACCCCCCCCCCCCCTTGGTATATTCTAAGCAGTTAAAAAAAACCAATTGGTGCTGTTTAGAAATTTAATATTTCAGTAATTTGCGCTGATTTGCTAATATTGCAGTCAAAACCGATAATGATGAAATAAAATATTTCAATAATCTGTATTAATTGGCTAATATTTCACGACCAATAATGATGGCATAGAACTCTTCTCAACCGAATTTAATACGTAGACATTGTATGTTCTTCTTTGAATAACGACCTCTGATTAACCCTTATCGGTATCTTTAAACATTTCTTTTCTTAATGTGTGGAAAAAATATGAACCCAGAACGAAGATTAGATCAATTTAAACACTTTATTGGTGCTGTGGTATTTGAAAACACATTATAGAAATCGACACGCATTACATATAGCCATTTATAGCAATATAATTAATTTTACTGTACATATTGAACAAAAAAACATTAAGAACTTCCAAAGGGTGTTTTTGTTAGACAACTATAAAATATAGGGCTAAAAAGAACAGCCAATAATATGTCAATGATCTAAGCAAGCTACAAAGGTACTTGTCATTAGAGGCAAATAGTCAATCATGTAACACAAGTATAGAACAATTGTTTGCTTATGCAAACGTAAAATAGCGTGTTTCAGCTAATTGTGTTGAAACGAGGATACTTAACTTGCTATCGCGTGGTCGTTAACGACACAGAGTACATAGCATGCAAAATGATTCCAAATTAAATGTTCTTTCAAGAAGCTCTATGAATCCATTATACAATACATAACATTGTGCAGAAACACAATGAGTATAATACATTTGTCTGTTATTTATAGTGGCCGTATCTTTTGTCTCGAAATTTCAGAGGGGAGAGGGATTCTTGTTACCCCTAATCCTCATTTATGAAGAAATTATAGTCCCTCATTTTTTAGAGTATGCATCGTGCATTCAGAAATAGTAACACAGAAGATTTATATATTATAAGATAATAAACAAACAAACTTTTTTCATATATTTTTTTATATTTTTGTTTTGTTTTGTAAAGGCTATAATTACCGTGTTTAAAAAGAATGAAGTACGGGTAATGTTTTACTATATTCTTGTTTACTTGTGAATCAGGAACACTTTGTGTGGGAATATTTCTTTTTATTTATACACACATATACTCCTTGTTTTGTTTTACAATTCCTTTATGCGTATGAATATTGAGGTAAAGCATTTATTATACTCTATCCATCTGATATCCTGAAATAAAAAAGAACCTCGTTTGCAGGTGCGTCTGTTGGTAATTGAGGTTGTTCAATAATACCCACATCAATGCTATCGTAAATGTGACCTCTAATATCAGTTACAGGACGCTGGTACAGCCAGATGTTTTGCAGTTCTTTTTATGAACGAACTTAAGAATTTGACCAATGAACTCGTTCACAAACAAAATGTTCTCACGACTTTTTTAATTATATATACAACATCATTATTGTACAAGTCAGATACATTACCTCGGCCTTCACCTGAGTACTCATGCGGAAAAAGGAAACCCGTTATATCCATATATCCAATACGGGCCAGTTCTTTTGTTTCAATGGTACTGTATCTTATACGTATATCCGGACGTTGCTAACCTTTTTCGGTAATCTTCATGTGCTATTCTAAGATGTTGATTTAAATGAAAAAATATAGTTTTGTAAAATCACTAAGATATATGTTATTGTACATTCACGGCCTTCTAAGAGTGTGGACATTAATACTTGTATGTTATTGTACATTCACGGCCATCTTAGAGTGTGGACACCAATAATTGTCAACCTCAGTAGTTTTGTTTCCCCGAGTACTTTAATGTTAAGATATGCACACGAATAATCTGCGGGGCGAATTAAAATTAGGACAGGACTAAAATACGTTGATTGTAGCTTCTTGTATATAAAACAACTTTTTGAGCAGATCCCAATGAGTAATAAATCGCAAGATGTGGTTGTTGATGGGCCGCTCCATGGTAAACATTCAAACACTCCCATTATAGTGGTGTCAATCTGTAGGCCCACCCCAATACCACTTATTTGCCATAATTATCGTTTGATCTTGCCATGATAATCTCTGCATAGGTTCACGGCAATGCAATCCACGTCGAACATATAAATTAGCTCTCTTTGATTGAGGATTATTATTATCATTACATTTGAATTTCCTGTACACCTTTAATAACATTATATTAGGAAACAAAAAACAAATATAGAGACAGTGAATTCGTGACAAGATCAAACCATACCTGGTTAATAAGAACATTGTTTGCGGAAAGCCAAAATAAAAACATCAATATGTCATTTTATAATATAGTATCAAATATTTCATGTAGATTTCTTTGTAAAATGAAAATGTAATATTTGCCAATATTTTTACTAGTCTTCCGTTATAAATATGCATAAAATATGGAGCATTTCCGAATGAGTTAAACATATTGTATCTTGACCGATATTGCATTCTATACTTTCCCCTTAAAGTTTGGTACATTCTAGAGAAATTCCGAGTAAAACGATATATGCACGCAAGCATAAGAGAGATAAACAAGATGGCGGAATAATATTGAATACATGTTGCAAAGAAATACAGTGAAATGTAAGTCACAGACTGAAATAGTTGGTACTATATGTATATTATAAAAGGGTTATTGCACTAATATTGCGGAATATTGTCTCTCGCAGTATATCATATTGAACTCGCAAGCTCGTGCACAATGATATACTGCTCTGGACAATATTCCTCAATATTAGTGCAATAACCATATAAAACATGAGATATGATCAGAAAACTAATAAGTATTTTAGGCAATATTTGGTCGCAAATCTTTAAGTAATATACACTTATTGACTGGGTATGAGGGTAATAGCACTTTTATTATCCCCAAGGTACCAACTATTTTCCGAGGCAACGTCGAGGAAAATAGTTGGTACAGAGGGCACAATTAAAGTGCTTTTTTCCCGAATATCAAGTCTATAAGTGTTTTATTATACTGAACAACTGTGCAATTCAAAATTCTAAATTAGGTCCTTTTCTGATGGATTTCTAGTCTACTTTATTAATGCTTTTTAAAACTAATACATTTTCATGCGTGCATTTGAAGAAGAAATTAATTTAGAGTTTGCCACATAAGCAATACCATTGCAAAATTATGCCTGTCTTATCTTAGCTTTTGACTCATCATACCATACCAGTATAAATGTATTGCCACATTAGCTTTTGTTTGACACATTATACCATACCAGTATAAATGTATGCATACATTAGCTTTGCTTGATACATTTTACCATACCAGTATATATTTCTGTATACCTTAGCTCTTGTTTGACACTAACGATACCATTGCAAATACATGCAAAATTTACATCTTGCTTGGATAAATTGTGTTCTATAGTACATTTGTGTTGGAGTTTCTGTTGACCGTTCTTATGTTTTAATATTAGCTTTCATTTGTGTTCGTTTGACTGAGAATTGTGATATTCTATGCTGTTCACACTAATTTGTGTATTTTATCTGTGGCTTGTGCTACAAATTAATGTTATATTACAATAACTCATTTTTAATTAAGTTTAAGTGAGTAGCAATTATTCTAAGCATTGAATACCTCCCATTTAAATAGTTATTCGGGATACTTATATTATAGGGTTATTGCACTAATATTCATTTAATTTTTTCCTTTAAACATATTTTATTGTCAAATATATACAATAGGATTGAACACAAGTTTTACAACTTATATGAAGTTCTCTCCAGTATCATACAAACATAGGTCTGACAGAGAGCATGACGGATAATAAGTGTATAAGCATTGATGATATAGAAAAATTAAACGATGACAGATAAATAAAAAAAGGGGGGGGGGGAGAGTTATGTTCCTTCAGTGAATCGCCTACTGTTCTTAATGAATGTCTACTGCATTTGATAAAAAACAAATATTTTGAGAGTCCCCAAATAATAAAGTTCTAATATCTTTCCGAAAATTGTTGTGGTGCAAAACATTAAAGAGAATTGTCCTTTGTTCGATATATAAGCGGCAGTTCAAGAGGAAGTGGGAAGCGTCCTCTGTAATATATCCACAAACACATCTCGAAACTGTTATCATATTGGATCGAAATAGATCATACTTAAGCGAGCTACAATTACGACGTAATCTTGCATATAAAATAGTGGGTCTTCTATCTCCAACTAAGAAATGAACCGGGATATTAGCCAGTACAACTTTATGTTTAAGGTTAACTTTAAAGGTATGAAATATTCTGGTATTTCTGGTGTCTTTGTTTAGACTGTTCCAAAGATTTATGACAGGCGGGATGAACGAAGATTGGTATAACGATAAGCGACATCCTGGGATAGTGTAGTAATTTATGTTTCGAACATGGTAGTTGGTAACATCACGAACAAGAGGGGGTAATAGGTCACACAGATAAGATGGGGCGTGTCCATGGTACATATTATACATTAAACATAACTTTTTGCGTTCCCGTCTACTTGATAATTTTTCCCATCCCGTTTCCAGATATAAAGAATCCCTACTCGAATAAACAGTTAATATTGAGGAATATTGTCCCGAGCAGTAGCTCATATTGCACGATCTTGCGAGTGCAGTATGATATTCTGCAAGGGACAATATTTCTCAACAGTAGTGCAATAACCCTTTTGTAATACAGTGCCAAATATTTCAGTATGTGACAATTACATTTCACCATATTTCTTTACAACATGTATTCAACATAATTCCGGCATCTTTTTTTATCGTTCGTCTGCTTGCGTGCAAATATCGTTTTACTCGGAATCCCTCTAGTGTGTACCAAACTTTAAGGAGAAAGCATGGAATGCAATATCAATCAAAATGCAACATTTGTAACTCATTCGAAAATGATCTACTTTTAAGGTGTGTATATATATATATATAAATATCGGCAAATAGTGCATTTTTATTTTTCAAAGAAATCTACATGAACTATTTGATACTTTATTATAAGTGTAGATATTGACAACTATCCGTTTGCAAGAATAAAATCGAAACATAATCAAGATCTATGATTACAAAAGGCATTTCCGACAAATATATTACATACTAGTACATGTAGTTAGGTTGTGAAGGCCTGGTAATGTATTTTATTACAATTTTATTGTATTGACCATGCAATGTAAGTGTTCAAAGCGATCGTCAATACAATAGAAATACCGATTTGTACACGGAATATCAAATACAATAAACTTTCCCTTGTATTGTAGAATACAGTCAATTCACTGACCAGATCATATAAACCACAATCGACATTAACATTCAAGATACAACGGATGCAATCAGATCAATTTCATCATCTTTATTCTTATTTGAGTTATTTCTTGAATAACATACAATTGCACTATCATATGTATCATAACAAATGACGTTTTGTTTTTCTCATTGTGAAGTTTCCATTGTTAAGTAGTAATGTCCTTGCCTTTCCCTCGTGTGGAGCAAATCGAAACACTTCACTATTTCTACAGTCTGTTCTAATTACCATAACCTGCGAGTCAATAAAGTCATTTATATGCAGGGATATGAGCATCATCCATTTAAATCGTGTATGTTCGCTATCGTGAATTAGTCCATGTGACATTTGTGTATCAACTTCTGTTAGATATGATTAGAAACGCTTCCGTGATCGTACGATAGTTGGATATACATTTTGTATATTAACCTATGTAATTGTTGATCATCACCACTAAGGCTTCTAGATCGTCATGATATGACTGAAATATTGACGAGTGGCGCTATACACAATAACCGTAACCCTTTGATCCAATTTGTGCTTTGAAAAAACAAGGTCTTCATGGGGAATAATACGTATAGATAAAGAGAAGCGTATTCTTTCCAATAACTTATTATTAACCGTACCCTACAATAATCGTCCAATCAATACACTCTATTTAATGGATAAATAGTTCTAATCAGCCGTTTTCGAGTACGAAAATCAAAGCTTGTGATCGAGAGTTTTATTATTGTAAGTCCTGGTCTTACTCCTTTTTGCTTTGTTTGTTTGTTTTGTATTTTTATTCAGAAATATAAGTCACTACAATTCACTGATACAATGGATGATACTAATAATATTATACTAGACAACATCGGTTGGTTTATTGGATCTGTTACCATATATGGTTTTTTGAATTTTGTGTTGAAAAAATTAGATAATTTTTTTCGGTGAACACTTCTTTAACTCGAAAGTCTGTAAAATAAAATTACGTGTGAATATTAGATATGGCATTTTTCAAATACAGAACATATTAAGCACACGCAGGGTAACAGGGGGCATATACAACTCTTACTGCATAAAGGATATATCCCCTGTTAGACAGTGCATCTGCTAATTGCAAGGGATGTTTTTAATCTTCTTCGCATCATGCATGTAAATGATATAGTGTACTTTTGATTTGAAACGACAATACACGTAATGTAAGGAATATTTTATTGACAATAACATACAAATATAATTATGAATACCCAATCAAAAGTTTGTATATAACCACAAACCATAGTGATTGTTTATTTAAATGGATTTGGGAATTAGTATTGGTGCCATATATTGTTCATAAGATGCTACCCAACCACCGGAACACCTAACAATAGGCTAAATTTGAAGAAAATACCAAACCTTCAAAACAACGCAAAGATCGAGGTACACAATGAAAACAAAAACGGAAAAATGTATATTCACGAAGAATTAATATACTTCCGGCTTTGTACATTATGAAAAGAAAGTATAAACAGTAATGGAAAAAATATATACTAGTATCAACAAAGAATACATCATGACCTGTTACAGAAAAAAAACCGACGGGTTTAAAAAGTCTAACGCATTCCTCTTTCTTTAAAGAATAATACAGTAATATATTCAAGACATTCCATTGTGGTGTTAAATGTATAAATGTGTCGTATTGACTAAATGATATGCTAATCATATGGTGTTTTATAATATGTATACCTGTGGAACATGTATTATAAAAATCAACTATGAATTGCGTTTAAATAAGCTGTAATCTTCTTACTTGTTTTGACATCTGTTGCGACCGATTATACGACTTTACAAAGCATAATTTTCCCTAGTGTATAAACATTAACTGGTCGGAAACTCGTGCGTTATTTGTGGTTTGGTTTAGATTGATGGTGTTGAACGACACTTTTCACAATATTTCAGTTATATTGTGGCGGTCAGTTTTATTGGCTGGGGAAACCGGAGAAAACCCCCGACCTGTCGCAAGTCACTGATAAACTTTATCACATAATATTGTATTGAGTAGACCTCGCCATGAGCGGGATTCGAACGCACAACTATAGTGCATTATTTGTGTTTCGTGCACATTAACATATTGGTTGGTTATTTGTCTTCTGGTGTTATTTGTTGTCAGCAATTCCAGTTGTTGAGAATAGCTATGATGTTATTTCAATCTTCAGAAAAGAAGAATCAGAATATTGGATTAACTAACTATAAACCTTTCGTATTGAAATCAACTTATACAGTTCATTTTGGGGGAAATTACAATCTATCAATCAATGAATTAAAAAAAAATCACAAATGAAGAAAACTATTCTGCTTTACATTGGTGATTTTTTTATTTAATTGAAATTATTGGACAATCGTATAAGAAACGTCAGACTGATTTAACACCAAATATGCACGAATGGTATTTAATTTACATGATCCTATACGCGACTTCATTATTCAAAGATGCCTGTCTTTTAAGGTATACTGCAGGCCGAAGGGTTTTGCAATCACTTTATGGCAATATGTTCCAATTAATGTTAGTCAATATCAATTCATGCGAGATATAAAAAAAAATGTTTTATTTTTCTTCAGTGTTATGAGCACTGGCTTAAGGTAACATCATATTGAAGTGGAGACAATTGTCGGAGCAATATATGTGTGGATAATTTGATTTTGAATTGATTGATTTTATTGTTGGTGTTTAGCGCCACTTTCAGCAATATTTCAACTATGATATGGCGACCAGTTTTAGTGGTGTAAGAAGCCGGAGAGAACCACCGACCATGGGCAAGTAACTGGTAAACTTTATCACTTGCGGCTGCGAATCGAGTGCACCCTTTTTGTAATTTACAAACCCGGGCGCGAACCCACGCCGTATTGGTGATAGGCTTGTATGAGTTGTTAGGTACTCCAACTACCTAGCTCATTGAGTCATCCGGACCCTCCTTGGAAACTTTGAAAGACGTGAAATCCCACTCAATTTTACCTGTCGAAGGGGAAATAATAACCACACTTGTATAAGGGAAACAAAATAATTCTAGTGTTGTTAACGCCAAATCATCCTTTTTGTAGCCATATCATGGCGATAGCAAGTTACTTTTCAATGAAATGATGATGAGATCCGCTTTGTACTAGATCAACATGCTTAGTTGGGTTTTTATAGAGCAAGTTCCTGTATTTAAATACTGTTACAGTGACAGCCGGAACCTTTGAACCGTAATGAGAGCGGGAGGTTTGGCGCCTTAAAATCTGATTCAACCCACCATTTCTTTAGAAATGCCTGTACCAAGTCAGGGTCATTACGGTTTTCACAGTTTTCCGGTTGTTGACTGATTTTGTCTGTTTATATAATTATGAGTTTTGACTTTCCCTTTGTAAGATTGTTCGGAGTTCGGTAATTTTGTTATTACCCTTATTCACTGAAACACCAGTCCGCTGATAGACGTGTCGATCCACTCGGACACATTATCATGATTTCGCATTATTGCTGTGCGCTTAGCGCAGAAACACACAAAACTATGTAAATTTTAGTCTTTGGTTTGACTTGACCGGGGTTCGAACTCGCGACCTATCGCACTTGCGGAGAGCACTATAACCATTACATCACGGGTGTGGTTCAGATATATTTGAAGATTTTAAATATGTATTATCACGTTTAATCACTTTGTTATTGGAACAGCTGTTACATAAGTTATTTTTCTGACATGGAAATATTAAAACGTCTGTGATATTATTTAACATGTAAAAATGTTTTCATAACTTTTTTTGACATGGAAACATTACAACATCTGTCACATAACTTAATTTTCTAACATGGAAATCTGCTTATATATTTTCTTTGTCAAAGTTTCATTAGCATCAGTACGAATGTTTTGTTGACCCAGTTATATATAAGGGTCGACATTGTACATTTGCATGACCACATTATTTCATTAATAGGGGAGATTTGATCCCATTAAACATGACTTACTTTTTTATTAGGTGACATCTACCATTCTTGCTAAAATAATGACATAACCATGAAGCTAGGATATAGAAAATTGTCAGTGAATAAGCTGACTGACTTAGAATTTCAATGTAGAAGACCTCTACATGTATATAATATGCACAGTGCCAGATATAGAATTATGACATTCATAAGGTCTAGAAAACGATAGGGTACTTCATTGTCTCCCCCATATTTTATATATTTACCGTTAACGTTTGAGGTTGACAGAATATTTTTAATGGCGGACAAATATTTTACGAACAATAGTGTATTATATTCGGATGTACATATAAACTATAGTGTATTATATTCGTGTCTATATATTGGAAGAACATTTTAGTCCGTAACATATTTTAAGACATTTTTAGAATGGTGGATTTAATAAACAACGTATAATGATCCACGATCTCCTAGATTGGAGGTGAAGATAAAGAATACGGAATACAAGCCAGGTGAATGAACCAAGATGCATGATTCTTTTCCTTCTGTCTGGGAAATCAAATATCGTCAGGATAATACTATTGAAAATGTTTGGGAGGTGGTTGGTATGTTATACAATACGAAAAGCACGAGCTTGGACCTTAGTGGGTAACCTGTTTGGAGAGGACCACTGTATTTTAGTCCATACCCAACTCTCCATACATTTCCAGTGCAGTCGAAAGTCGTTGACCCAGTTGGCCATCAACCTCTTCTATATTACTGAGCTTGTTCTCGTCCTAAATATTAACTGAAATATTGCTGAACGTTAAGTTGTAATCAATTAATCAATCATATCTACAGTCTTAAATATTTTCGCATACTGTCTCGTCCATTGATTAAGTGTTAGAAACCGGAAAGCATACAAACTTCCAATTATACATAACATTCTATAATCTGAACTTTGCTGATTAATTTCGCATTAAAAAAAAGCATGTATGTCAAACCACAACTCTTTTAATTTAGTTGGATTGTGGTTTGCCACTTTTATCAATAAAACACTTAATTTTCATCTTTTTATATTAAAGGCTGAGATAACATGTAAATCAATATGATACAGAATCTGCATCCCATGTCGTAGAACTGTAATTTATTTTCATTCTATCATGTATATTCTAGCATTAAGAGCGCGTTTGTTTTCTAAAGATACGGTTTTATGAGATACATTTAATGTATTTTACTTATATAGGTCAATGTCAGTTATAATGAATATCCATCAAACCAGTTTGACATTTAAAAATTTACTTACAAAAATGCGTAGTGTGCACTTTTGATATCTACGTTTTTATTATAGAAAGCTCGTTGATATTTTGCTACAATACCACTCCATACTCTAAGTACAATGATGGCGTTAAAATCCCATGCATTGTTATTAGAAAGTAGTTAAAGAATACAGCTGTATAGTAATCATCGTGTAATCATAGACCCCTAATAAAAACAATAGTATGACAATATTAAGTTGCAACAAGTGAAAAGTAAATTTCGCAATATAATATAAATAATAAATAAATGAATTAAAAAAATATTATACTTTTAGGAATCATTTCTATAGTATGTATCACCGTGACGTCAGTTAACACTGATTGTACCTAATATAGACATCTTGTGTAATATTAACTACATATCAATAATCAAGTTCATTATTTAATTTGCAACAATTTGAATGTTTAATTTTCGTCAAATACTCAAAACCGCATCGGCGGCGTAATGGTCATCGTGCTCGCCTCGAGTGCAGTAGATCGTGGGTTGGAGCCCCGGTCGGGTCAAACCTAAGACTATATAATTGGTATTTATTGCTTCTCCGCTAAGCACGCAGCATTAAGGAGAAAGAGCAAAGACTGGTTGGCTCGGAATCAGAATAATGTGTCCGAATAGAGCGACATCACAGATGTTGTATAATGTCAACTAACGACCATACCATGTTTCACTGCTATTTCTTTGCTTGTGCTGTAGATCGTTTATCGAGCCCCTTTCGGGTCAAGTCAAAGAATATAAAATTTATATTTGTTGCTTTTCCGCTAAACACGCAGCATTAAGGAGAAAGAGCAAAGAATGGTTGGTTCAGAATCAGGATAACACGGGATGTTGTTTAAGCGAGCTAGCACTATAAAAATCCACCTCAGCGTGTTGGTTTAGAACAAAGCGGACCTCATCATCATCTCATTGAAAATTAGCTTGTTTTCGCCATTATATAGCTGAAAAATTGCTGAGTTGGAGTTAAGCAATAATCACTCACTTACTCTAATACTCAATGATTAAGAAGATACACATATACTGTTAATTAATAGCAATAAAAAAAATCTTACACTCTATGTTTCAAGTTAATTTACAAAAAGCATGTGCACTTAATACTGTGTACTAATACTTGCTACACAATATAATTCACATAAAACAATTCATATTACTCTTAATAGAAGATATATGATGCATCAGAGAGACATTTAGTGGTATCAATCGTGAAAACGCCGACGCATACGTCAAGAGGCCATGACAAGCATTGCGTAACAAATGTAAATATGTCATGAAGCGTTCCAGTGAGAGGGTGTTAAATTTGATGTGAACGTCTCAGCCAAAGTGATTTATACTTTAACATTAGTAGAGAACAACTGACTTATTTGATAAATATCCCCTTTAATTATTTTCTTTCATTCGATACGTTTGTTCTATAAATAGTTGTACAATAATACCCCCAGCAAAGTTATTGTAAATGCGGCCTCTAATATCACATACATGCCGCTAATAGAGGTCGATGATACAGGCCGTTAATAGGGGCCGATGACACAGGCCGCTGTACTTTAATAATTTGACCCATTTTTGGGACAAGGTTGATATCGTTTACGTCACACTATTGTTCGAACAGTGGATTATTTTTAAGAATCTAGTTTATTCTTTTGTTCTTGAATATATGAACTTTAACCTTTTACTGTGTTAGGCTTACAAACGTGTTTTACTTCTTTTTGGTCTTTCGTGTCTCCAAACACCGCTGGGCTTTTCAAAGTCTATTTTGACTTTCAAAACTTCCATCTAACCACTCGGCTACGGTGACCATACTACTATACGCTATAATTAGTATATTTGACTCTTGATAGTAAGCTTTGTAAAAAAATATCAACAATGTGTTTAAAAAAGCAATATACAAGACACGATACAAGTATTTCAGATCTGGCATAATTTATGTTCAGAACTGACGTGTATGTGAACTTTTAAAATGTATTATCGCAATACAAAAACAACTAACGAACCGACCGCAAGTAATAACAAATCAGACAGACCACAGGTGAAGATTTGACACTTGAAAGACCTTGAAATATCTAAATATAAACGATTCTTTTCACTTGAAAGACCTTGAAATATCTAAATATAAACGAGAATCGAAAGGACGTTGACCGATAAAAATTTGTCATTTTAATTTTGTTAATTGTTGTCTTATTTGACTTTCTAAACATTAAAAGTGTAAACATATATGCCATACCATATATTTTTTCAACAACGCTATTATTGTACAAGTTAGATACATTATTATTGAAACAAATGAATTTTCCCGTATTGGATATAACGGGATTCTTTTTTCCGCATTCGTACTCAGGAGACGGCCTTTGTGCTACGCACCTCGGCCATCACCCGAGTACTCATGCGGTAAAAGAAACCCGTTATATCCAATACGGGCCGCTTCTTTTGTTTCAATAGTACTGTATCCTATACGCACAAACTGTATTTCATGTAAGACACACCGTCGATAGATCTATTATATTGCGAGGGTGGTGGTGGTGTGTGTGTGTGGGGGGGGGGGGGGGGGGGGAATAACCGGTTTACCAACTAAGGTCACTATACCAAATTTCGAATAGAATGTTTTTTTTAATGTCAAAGGAATTATTGTCTGTTCAAAAATTTACTATAGATTAAAGATGACAAGTGATGGTAATTAATTCCACCAATATCAACACTGAACACAACAAAAAGACCACGACATAGGCTTTGGTAATCCAGGTCCTGGCTTCCAACATGAACCCAAATGTGGCGAGGTTAAACTGGTTACTGGTCATTATAGAGAAATACAAGAGAAATATCTGGCCAAATATGTTTATTCAGGAAAAATGTAAAATTGTGCATGGAAATAATAATATTTGTAGCAAAACAAACGTGTATGAAAACGTTTGCAAGTTTTAAGTTACACAGGAGAATACATTCTTATTCAATTCAATTATTTGTTGCATAGTCTAATAGTATTTGGTGAAATCTGTAGATGAAGGTTATTCCAGAAACTGACATCCGGACCAATCTTAATAAAAATTAGATATAAGGGTAATAACAAAATTACCGAACTCCGAACAATCTTACAAAGGGAAAGTCAAAACTCATAATTATATAAACAGACAAAATCAGTCAACAACCGGAAAACTGTGAAAACCGTAATGACCCTGACTTGGTACAGGCATTTCTAAAGAAATGGTGGGTTGAATCAGATTTTAAGGCGCCAAACCTCCCGCTCTCATTACGGTTCAAAGATATTTGATATATTTGTTTATATTTGAGATACATCAACAAAGAAAAAAAAAATACAACAAATATATAATTTTAATTAGATTGTATCCACACTATATTGAATATCTACGTTTTTGATATGTCGTTAATAATCGTATACTCAATATTACATCTAAATACCATTCTCCAGACCATGAAGTATTAAAATCTAATTATTTTGATAAGCATAAAATGGTTGCATCTTGTCACACTTTAATGTGAAACAAGACTAATCAATCATCTTGTGATAAATTATGATAATTATCTAATTAAGTGTTTAATTTCATAAGTTAATTGACATAATGCATATGATACGCATGTCATTAAAACTATATTTATATTCTGGTCTATAACGTTTCGTTTTATGTACCATATGTTTATAATCTAATTTACAAGTTTATTATTTTAGATGTCAATATTGTATAATTTCTAATCATTCGTTGATTGTTTCTGGTACTAAACATATATTTCGTTCTCATGTTAAGTGTTTTAATAAAATTATTTCTAAAATAAAATAAAAAATGAAATGTATGAAGCACATAATACGCCTTCATTATCAGATGAATTGCAGCACAAATTAGTAGTAACAAATAATGGCAGTGACATAACTCGAACAATCAAACTCCTGTACTAAGCATGAAATTAGTATAAAAGGTTCATTCGAATAATCAGTAGTAAGCAGTAAATATTGTCGAAATTAAACTGGATTTGGTTCACAAATGCCACAGGGGATACATCTTACCGCTTAAAAAAAAATTATTAAAGAAATTAATTTGCATAGTAATATATAGACTTTTGTTATATTTTATTAATCTGTTAGTTTGTGGTATTTTTATCTCTTATTTGAGAAGAGTCTGAAGAGATACCAAATGTGTAATTAGAAGCCGGAAATCAAAGTACAGACAATACACTATCTAAGAGAGAAAGGACAAATGGTCAAACAACGATCTACAAACAATCACACAGAAAACTAAATATTGAACAACGTGAAGCCCACAAAAAACAAGGACTGAACTGAGGTGCAATGGAATAATAATTGGCTAAGGTTATGATGCTTAACGCCACTTTCAACAACATTTCAGTTATATCCTGGAGGTCAGTTTTATTGATGGAGAAAACTGGAGTACCCGGTGGATACCACCGACCTGTCGCAAGTCACTGATAAACTTTATCACATAATGTTGCATCGAGTACACCCTGCAATGAGCGGGATTTGAACTCATAGCTTTAGTTGTTATAGACACTGATTGCACAAGTAGTTATAAATCCAACTACCACACGATCACAACCACGACTGCTCCTCTCATAAAATAAGAAGAAAACATTAAAATCGGATGTAAAAAGAAGATAAAATAAAAAAAATAGGCTACTGGTCCCTTTTAACACCCTCATAATCTGGAAATTTTGGAGAACTGTATTATAATGTGAAAAGATTACAGAAGGCGACCTTTGATGACGGACGCAAAGTGATGAAAGTACATTACATTTCCCTTTTACAGATTAGCTAAAATGTAGTCAACGGCTGTAAAATAATGTTAAAAATGAATACTTAATCCAGCTGACGTGCTTGTTACGATTATATAGTATAATAGCTTAATAATTAGTATCCTGATGTTGTCTTTGATCAAATTTCAGGTTGATTAAGAACTGTCCGATATATTTAGTAAACAAAGTAATTATTTTCCTTTCAAGGTCATCTCAACATTTATTATAAGCTGATAAAATAAACATCTGCATCCTTATGAACTGCATAAAGTTAATATGTTGGAATAAGACTCAACAATCAAAAGCGTATACGCTATGTTAATATGTTAAATCGGCATACAATAAAAATAAAAACACGAACACTTGATAAAAATATATAGAAATAGTCTTACTTCTCAACAGAGAGTCAAATTTCATCCATGCTCTTATCATATTTTGTGGTTTTGCCTTTTGTATTATAAGCTTTATCCGCCACATATGTTGTATTATGTCAACTAACAACCATACTGTATGTTTTCCAGCTATTTCGTTCATTGTGTCGACTGTAAGCATATGTACTGTCGCTAATATTCATTTCTATTCTACAATTGTGTTTTGCTACATGTATTTCAACTGACAATGCGAAGGTGACTTTGTGTCTGACATTTATGTGGTATTGTGTTTTTATTTTTTCCTGTAGCAATTGTGAGTTGTATTTGACATTTATATATCATTGGTTGTGGTTTTCCTATCGGAATTTTGAGTGTGTGCTGTGTCTGAGATTATGTGACCTTGATCTTGATTTCCTATCGGAATTTTGAGTGTGTGTGCTGTGTCTGAGATTACGTGACATTATTTTTGGTTTTTATTCGGAATGTGAGTTTTTGACTGTGTAACATTAAAATTTACCTTATTCCTCGCTCTGTTGATACAGATAATTTTATATCAGGTACGAATGGTTTTTTCATAAGGGTAATGAAATAGATAGATGTTCTGTGACCATTATTGTCGCAATTCATACACTCAAAGAAACAATCTGATACAAAGAGTTATTTGGAAATGATGTTCATATCTAAAGCATACCATATATAATATAATTTTGTTTTAATGCAAAAAAAAACCTAAAAAAAACCGTAGATATCAAAGCTATTTCAAATTAATTTTCATACTGGCTGATTTTTACAAGAAAGTAGTCAAACATCAACTATCGTTGAGACAGTACAAAAACAATACCAATGAAACATATATTTGAAATGAGATAAAATAAAAGCATTCATTTTGATTAAAAACAAAGAATTAAATCTTAAGTTTCAAATAAGTTTATTCCCAAGATATGTGCTTCAAAAGCAAAGCGCCTTCTTCTACTACATGTACTTGAATGATAATGGCACCAACAGTTCGGTGTACAGTAGAAAATGGATAAAAGAGGCCAGCATTTAAATGTTACACCATACGTATGTCTGCAAATAGTTAAGGCACGGATATACTGTAATGATGAAATGCCCAAATGACCTCAGGTTATATAATATTACTGACAACTGCAGCAAAATATAGAATAGTGTATCAACTGTGATTCGTATGCTACATGTGACGACTATGGTATATGGTCGAGTGGTATAAACATGATGAGATGATGTACTTTAGAAGATCGCAAAAAAACATACTATTCATATGTTATGCCTTAAAACCACTGAAATAAACGTTAGCGAATACCGAAGGGGCAATCACATATGAACAATCCAGAGAAAATGGCAACAAAGGGTACACAAGACAAAGACAAACAAAACAAAAACACAACACAATATGTGTTGGACACCAATATGCGTAAGCAATCACAAAGAACGTAAATAAGACGAAATCACTCTTTATTTTATATTGCCTGAAATATATTAATCAATAAACAATTTCCATTTCACTCACGCCAATTATATATCAAAGGTTTCACTACACATATATATGTTTGATCTTATATTACAGATCACATGTGTTTCAAGCGTCTTTGAGAACCAGCTGTATACGATTACACTATTATGTTCTCAGATTATTCTAATTGTCTCCCCAAATAAATTGACGTCAGCAATATTAATGCGATACTGAATTAGTATTGAAATGACGTTAAACGCGTAGACAACTGAAGCAAAAACGTAAAAATAACCAATCTAATTAATTGGTTGAACCCTGTTTCAAGCCAGAATCTGGACTTTCAACGTCATATGACGAGGTATATTTTTGTGTTCAGTGAGTTCAGGTTAGTCGTGGTACTGGTGGAATTGTTGATCGTCACTGTTTTATCTTCCTTTTCATAATAGTTCAAAACGAATTATAGTTAATTTCCTCTGCATGCTTTCCGCTATTAATTGACAAGTGTAGTTGCCTTGCTTGTATAACATATTAGAAGCACACACATATGGATGCCAATGTGTACACCTCTTTTGCAATTATTATGAATATATAAAATACATGCTAGCGCTGACCCAATCTTGGTCAATATATAACAAAGGATAAATTATATGGACATTATACTAAAGAAAACATTTCATAACCACTTCCAATTGCAATGAAGCCAAAACATTAAGCTGTATTTACATATTTTAATTGCACATTAATTATATACTAAAGTGTGTAAAAAGGAAACTGTACTTATTTTATATACAAAGTTTATTACATATTAAAATGTGCACAAAGAAACTGTTCTTATTTTCTTTACAAATTAAATTACAATATTAAAGTGGTTTTCTTTTATGTTGATGATAACGGAAGCAGTTTTAACTTATATAATGTTCGTTATCTTATTCATGTCTTAGGCTTCTGTTTGGTGTCAAGTAAGCTGGCATTTATTGAGATAATTTAAAGATGTAATTATCTGTATATATAGGTGAGAAGAATGTAATTATTTTGTATATAAGCATAAATATTGACATATTTCATGTCAAAGCAACATGATATTTTTACGTTGACGGGGAAGAAATATGCGTTTTACTGAATAACACTGTCTTGATGTTTTAGAGGAAATATGTAATAAGTAGGAGATATCTGACAGGTGATCTTGTAAAATGTTTCAGGTCATGTAATAATAAAAGTGGAATATACCAGTGACAGGAAAATAGTCGATTGTATATATAAAACAATCCAGAAAATAGATTAAATGAATGAATGAATATTTCTGTTTGTGTTTAGAGGTGAAGACAATGCATGCGAATGCCCCCACCCCCGACCTTAATCCTTGTTGGACAGGATTAGTTGACTTTGTAAAATGAATGAATGGATATACATGTTTGTGTTTAGATGTGAAGGAAACGCATGCGAATTTCCACCTTTTAATCGTTGTGGCACATAATCAGTTGACTGTGAGAACGTCAAGGGATCATTGATTGCGATTCCTCTAGTACATGTTAGTGTTGTGTAATTAAAATGTAGATATCAAATTTAGTGCGCACGACGCGTTTCTGGAATAACTTTGAAACTGAGTCATACAAGGAAACGTCATTTTATAATGGAATTGTATTAATTATTTCCCTTCCCAGTTTATTGGTTTTTGGTTAACTTATTGTTTTTACATTGATCAAGTTAAGAAGAGTTTGAAGATACCAAAGGGGTAATCGGAATCCATATATCGACGAACAGACAACACAATGGCCAAAAGAAAAAGTACAAAAGGACAAACAATGATCTACACAACATACACATAAAACTAAAGATCGAGTAACACGAACACCACTAAAAATCTGGAGTGAGCTCAGGTGCTCCGAAAGGATAAGCAGTTCCTGCTCCACTAGTGGCACCCGTCGTGTTAATCTAGTTAATCAATCATTTATTTATGTTTTGGACAGCAATTCATTTTGTCATGTGTATCCTCCAGATATTGAGAGATATTCATGAATTGTCCGACCCACCGCAAATGTTTGTTGTTACTTCCATTTGTTTTGTAGGGGGATTTATAAAGTTTTAAAAAAAATTATGTACGTATTATGGTTTCAAAGACTATTTCCATATCAGATGATGTTCGTGTCGTTTAATAGTAAGGCAACGAAGACAACTAGTGGAACAAGATCTGCTGGTCCTTCCAGAGTTCGTTTCCGGTTTTAGTGGGACTCGTATTGCTCAAACTTTAGTTTTTGTGTAGTGTTTTGTGACCCATTTCTCATTTCATCTTATTTCTTTTTGCTGCTGTATTGTCTGTCTTTCCTCGATTTATGGCTTCTGGTCGCCCTTTGGTATATGTGACATTAGTAGATTTTGTGAGGTCCGTTTGGTTTTCTAGCTCACAAAGACTTTTGAATTATGTGGCTGTCCATTCTGTCGACTTACAGAAACTTGTCATGCGTACTAAATTGGTTGTCTACGTTTTTATTCTGACAGAGAGATAGCAAATATGATATTTCGTCAACTTTTACATCGTTCTAGATCCATTGACATTTAACATATATTTGACAGCTATCAGATGTAAACGTTTAAAGACACCATATGAACAAGATGCTAAATTGCATCATACGTAATTTCTCATTACGACACAAACATTTGAACTGAGAATGAAAAATTAAGCAATTCATTCAATATATTTCTCTTGCGATCCCAGACAAAAATACAACATAGCGTGAATTTATACACAGAGTATGATTCGTATTCAAAATACATATCTTAAACTAGTCAAGACAATTTGAGTTAAGAATTTCACGATTTGGCCGTAGAGGACAGTTTAGTATGCCATCCCAAATAATTTCATCCTACGCTTTTTTTTACCAACAAAGCAGAGTCGAGGTTGTCCTAATTATTGATATATGTGTTTGTGATATTGCACTATGTTTGTTCATTTTGGATATAAAAAAAAAAACAACTTTTTTCACGATAGTTGAAAGATTGTTACTTAGGCATGGGTAAACTTACGCGATTTTGACTATACTATTTAGACCCTTTGATAAACTTGCCCCCAAAGACTTTTGAATTATTTACTTTTTCAGTCTTTTGACTATGAGCGCATATCATGGACCTTATACAAGAAATGCATAATACGCACTAATTTAGATATATTCTTTTTTTTAATGCACATTTTAATATATTATCTTATAGGTCATACCAGGGGTGCGTTCAACATCGTAGCTGCTATGTTGAGCTACGTAGAAAAATCCTACTGAACGGAAGGCTAACCTAGCCGCTACATAGTTCTCGCTAGCTTAAACAATGTCTGCTAGTTTTTGAATCCAAGATGGCGGCTAAAACTAAATTTGATTTCGTAAGGTAAAAATAGTGGCATTGCAGGAAGTGGCAACGCTTTTAATAAGGATTATAATTTATTAAGGTATCTAGACAAATACGATTAGCTAAAGTGTTCCAAGAAATATATTCCATATGATTGGCGCCATTGTTTGCTAGCACTGCTACGTAGCCAATCGTTCAATAACGTTATTGCTATTTTACCTAGCAGCTAGGCTAGCTGCTACGATATAGAACGCAACCCAGGATGATGCATTATCTTATATATTTTAAATGAACAACGACTCGAATACATATATTTCATGGAATTCGTTTTGTAATATATGACATGCATTAGTTAATTGCACAGATCGAAGTTCGTGATATCCGACGAACTATCTATCTGTACACTCGATTCTTTAAGTGATTTATTTACAAATGGCAATGGCGATAGACTTTTAGATTTGATTAAGTAGATATTATTATACAGCTATAATTTTAATCCAATCAAAAACACCCATTTAAGACATGTGACCGTACATTATTTTTCCCGTATTGTACAACCGGAAGCAGTATTTTTTCCGTATTGGACGTCCCGATAAGTCCGTATTTGTTTCGTATTGTATATCATGTAAGGGAAGTAACTCGTTGATTTGTTCAAAATCATGACCCACTCCTTTTTTTCAGCCGAGAAAATCTTTATATGTACCTTTTTTTTTCAAGTATCAAATCGTGGAGAAATAACTTTTTGGGACTACGTGGACGAGATGAATACCATAAACTGCGGTGGGGAGACATTACTTTGGAAAAAGACGTTGATGGTAATGGCTACTTGCAATTGCATGAGCGAGACACAAAAACCAGGAAAGATCCAGGAGATACTAGACCCTTCCATCCAAAAATATTTGAGAAACCAGCAACACCTGAGACTTGTCCAGTTATGCTTTACCTAGAGTACAAATCTAGGTACTTTACTTTTTCTCTTGTTCTCATATATATTGATGTTTTCTTATTACACGGCGTACTCATATAAATTTACTGCTTGTACACAGCAAAACATGCACAACAATATGAAAAAACTGTGCATGAAATTCTGACTCAAATAAATTTCATATGTGGACTCATATGGAGTAAATACGTTAGTTAATATCAGTACATAATTTAATATGCGTCCGTCTGTTTAATTTTATGCAGTCGTTTAATCAATCAATCAATCAATCAATCAATCAATCAATCAATCAATCAATCAATCAAT
The DNA here is from genome assembly GCA_963680875.1 of Bathymodiolus brooksi. NCBI lineage: Eukaryota > Metazoa > Mollusca > Bivalvia > Mytilida > Modiolidae > Bathymodiolus > Bathymodiolus brooksi. The sequence continues at coordinate 67,129,739 of OY804575.1, forward strand.
CAATTAATTAATCAGTCAATCAATAATGCAGCTAATCATGGCTAATTAAATTGATATCCTCCAGCATCTTTATCTGACATATTCTGAAATAAAAAAACTGGTTCAGTAATTCAAATTTATCTTGTAATTATTTTTCTGCAGGAGACCTGAAGAAATGTGTGAACCAGAGTTACCGTTTTACTTACAAACTCATCCTACGTGGGACAAAGACCCCTTCAACTGCTGGTATACATGTCAACCGCTGGGTGTACACAGTTTAGGAAATATAATGAAATCAATGGCAACATCTGCGTCAATTCCTGGCAGAAAGACAAACCACTCTGGCCGAAAAACTACTGTCGAACGTTTGAGAGTTGCTGAATTTGAAAATACCGATATTATGCAGTTAACTGGCCATAAGAACGCTGTCCCTAAATAAATATAGTTCTGTCACGGCAAAAAAAAACAAAAATCAATGTCCAATGTATTAACAAATATTGAAAGTAAAAAACCCGCGGCAACAGTCACAAAACCAGATATTACAAGTAACGTGGACAATTTGGATGACTTCCCTATTGATGATATGGACAGCATACTGCTATCAATTGAAATTTTCGAAGAAATACCAATTGCTCAGCAACCCTGTAAACCTAACGAACCAGTCACGAATAATACATCAAACGCAATGTGTACGCTAAACCGGTCACTTGGTCTGGGAAACGCCCTGTTTTCTGGAGCTTGTATACATGGTGGAACATTCAATGTTAACATTGATCTACAATCAAATTATTTGTTCGATATTTAACAGTTTGAGGGGGAAAAAGAAAGTTGCTTAGAATAATTGTTGATCAGTTATTTTTCTGTTTTTAAATTCATTTTTTTTACGAGGTCTGTATTGATACAGAACATTTTCCTAACGAAATACTGTTGTGCAGTTGTTCTATTTAGACTGTATTAAAAGTTAAACATAAAATTGTTGTTATAGTATTGATCATATCAGCTGTATAATAAATAGGTCATTATACAGTGCTATGTACAATAGGGAAAGATATTGTACTCATCCATTCGGCGTCGAGTCCAATACGGGTTTTCAATACAGTACAGATTCGTACAATATATTTCCATATTGTACATAACACTGTATAATAACCTATTATTATTTTATATAATAAATTATTTCTTGTGACATTAGATGCTGTATGGCGAGGTGTACTCGATACAACAATATGTGATAAAGGTTGTCAGTAACTTGTGACATGTCGGTTTTTTTCCGGGTACGCCGGTTCCTTCACCAATAAAACTGACCACCACGATATAACTTAGATATTGTTGAAAGTGGCGTTAACCACTATAACCCGAACCCACTATCTCCCAGTCATAGGTAATATCAGTCAAGTTTAGACTCTTTGATTTTCATAATACTAAATACTTATGTATTTGGCTTCCCAATTCTTTGACTTTGAGAATACCCGATGAAAGTCTTGTCAGAAAGGCATCTTGCGTACTACATTATTATATCTACGGTTTTTTTTAAATTGCATTTACATTGCAAGGAAAACGATGTTGCAAACTTGGATTTTGTTCCAATATGTGGATATAACAAGCATTTTGGACATAATGATAAACACTAAATTCATAGTCAATCCGAAAAATAAAAACAATTATATTGCAAACGAAGGATGGACTTAAAGCTCGCCTGTGAGTGGGTGATTGTTGTTTAACGCCAACTAGATAAGTTTCAGCTATATCATGGCGAGAACAATTATTTGATTTTCAATGAGATAATGATGAGGTCCGCTTTCTACTAGACCAACCCGCTTAGTTGGATTTTTTTTTATAGTTCTAGCTCACTGAAACAACAGTCCGCAGATAGACATGTCGCCACACTCGAACACATTATCCTGATCCCGAGCCAACCAGTCTTTGCTCTTTCTCCTTAATGATGCGTTCTTATCGGAGAAGCAACAGATACCAATTTTATAGTCTTTGTTTTGCCCCAATCGGGGCTCGAACCTACGATCTACCACACTCAAGCACGTTAACCATTACACCACCGACATGGTTGCCCGGTGGTGATTCCAACCGGTTTTACTATGAGCGTATATTTGAGGAGGGTTATCCGTCTCGCGCATTAAATTAGATATCTACGTTTATTTGATTTTGGAATTGTTCCGACAGTGTGGTATATTTGCTTTTCATTTTTCATATTACTATCCCTGCTGTTGGACTATTAGTCCCCGATAGTAGCATCCAATCAGTAGTCAGTGCTTCGACACTGACATCAACTATTAGATGTAATATCCTTGAAATTTGCAGATCCTAAAAATGTATTTAATGATCACTATTTTGGCCCTTTGTTTGGATTGCTTGCTCTCAGAAACGTTTAAGAGTATTTGACTTTCCATTTTGTTTACTATGATCGTACCTGATGAGGTGGAAGTGAACTTCAGAAACGTGTTGTGCACACTAAATTAGATATCTACAATGTACGTTTTTATTGGTCAATTTAATAAACGACAGAGAATACTGAAGGGGAAATCAATAATGAACAATCCAGAGAAACTGGCAACATAGACGACGAAAAACAAAACAAAAACACAACACAATATGTGTTGGACACCACTATACGCAAAAACCCCACAAATAACGTAAATAAGACATGAGCCCTCCTACAAACAACTGGAGGTAAAGACAAACTGACAATTGTTTCCATGCGGAAATCGCAACTGACACCACCACACGGAACTCAGAGCGCAGACACACAATAGGACAACACAAACAAGTAAAAAGATGAGCAACACGGGCCCACCGTAGCCGATTTTGCCTACCCTGTTTATGCCCATTATTTTATTTGCTCCCAAAGACTAAATTATTTGGTTTTCCATTTTTCTGTACCATGAGAGTGAGTACCTGATGAAGTTTATTTTGAGAGAAAGGTAATTACTGATTTATCGCGGCGTACATGACGCAAACGATCCACGGGATAACTTCTTTTGATTTGTAGCGCATTATATACACCATTAAATTAGATAAGTGTGATCACCATTGATAGAAGTAAAAGATAAATATATAAAAACGTTACATCGATTTATATCAAGTAAAATAGTTATGCTTGAAAATCAAAAAGGCAAAATCACAATGAAAGCCCAAAAAATATCCTTGACGGTTAATTAGTTCAGAATAATAGAGAAGAACTTATACATCAAGTAGAATTCATCTCGTTCAAAATTAGAATTGACTTCATTAAAATTTATTTATGGCAGTTTTATTTATGTATTTTTCAATCAAAGCCTTCAAAGTAGAATATTTTTTTTGTAGCGAGTTGTGTCAATCAATTAGTTATGCAAATGGATATACAAATTAGATAGGAATCGAGTAGGGAAAAACGACTCCATTCCTGATTTAGAGGGTGTTTTTCCGATATATTATACGTATATATATATATAAACAAGCATTGACGCTTCCGACATAAAGCAGCTTTAATAGAAAAAAAACCACAAAAATACTGAAAAAAACCAATTTGTTTAGGAAAAAATAATACATTATGGTTGTTAATTACAAGTAAAGGATATGCATATATATATATAATCTAGTTACTATAATAAATATTGTATTTCGTTTACATTGTCAGTTCTAATTATATTAAACTAAAAGAAACACGAGGAAACGAAGCGACTGTGACACAAAACCACATTAAATCATAAAACATACTATTGCTAAGGAATCGATACCGGTAAAAAAAGAGCGTATTGGAGACTAGATGTTTAATGCCAATGTTAAGACTAGGAAATTGTCAACGCTGATGAAGTCAACATTTATTATTACTTAAATTTGATTGAACCGTGATATTACCAGATTTATTTCTCATTTCTTATTCAAATATGTGTCATATGGTGTTGATATATTTATTATGGATTGATCTTCAGGATGAACGCATTTAAAAAAGTTACAACTTAATAATTCTAAACTAATTTAAACTTTTTTTTCTTCAGTGTTGGATATTTCTTGGATATTTTATATAACAAAACAAAAAAAAGGAAAAATGTCAGGAAACGATAGTGTTTTTGGATATTCAGTAGTTGGAAACGGAACATTATTTAGTCCGTCTAATAGTTATAATGATCCTTTTGAAGATATGTTCACTAAAGTTGTTTTTATATGTGCATATTCTACCGTGTTTGCATTATGTGTATTTGGTAAGTACAATATTTTTATTTGTTTGTCAGTGTTAATTTTACCAGGTGTAAAAAATATTTTGTGCAACATGTGAAGTTTGGCTTGTATTACGAATATGTTGCAGTTACATTATTTAGATATTGATAATAATCGTCATCATATAATGATAATAATAATACTAATACTAATAATAACACTTTATTTAATGAGGGTAACTCAGTTAGGCACACTAATCTTCTCTGAGACCCTCAGATTACACAATAGAGAATATGATATTACATTACGATTCAAATGTACAAATATCCAACGAGTTTTTAAATAAGTTAAAAATAAAATATTGCATACATTAAAAACTAAGTAAAATGTGGTATGGTATACAAAATATTTATGTTTGGTCGTCTGAATGTCAACATTCGCTAAAACAGAAATTGTTTCCCCCCTAAAAAGGATAATTTAATATGCTATAGTAATATTAGATAATCCAGAACTTAACTGCATGTAAACATTCGTGAGCGAATTCTAATGAAAAGTGCTAAAAAGATATTTGAAGGAATCATGCAACTATCATTCCAAAATGGACAACATACAATATTGCAAGAAGGAAATTTCTAATGCAATTATAAAAATATGCACGTACCATATTGTCGTTATCTTAGACAATAGAAATACAAAAAAGAATTGGTATGATAGAAAAGAGTGGCTCAATTGTTTTGAGTGTAGTTACAGCGAATGGCGTCAGCAAAATTCGATAAAAAACAAATTAAAACTTGAACAGTTGCATGTTAAAATGTTAACATAAATAGCAAAAAGTTAGAAAAAAATACAAAAGAATAGTTGGTTAAAAAATGAAAAGGGGCAGGCCGAGACTACGATCCCCGGTCAGTCGGGTTTTACCAAATACAATGCAGTTCGTATCTTGTTACTCTCCTCTTATACACATCATTAATGAATACGAGAAAAACAATATTGGTACATAGTTAGAAGATTATATCTGAGTGGAGCGGGACGACATGTCTACAAGCGTACCGTTGTTTCCAGCGAGCTAGCATTGTAATGAAATAACTTAACATATTGCAGACCATCATTATATTATCAAACAGTAACTTGTTCATGCAATGATAGTGCTAAGCAATTGTTCAATTGGCGCTAAACAAAAGTCACTCGATCACATTAACCACTTTCTATTTTTTAAGACAATAAATGGGTTTTTATAACCAGTGGTTTTGTTTTCCAATAGTTTCATATCTTGATAAATGGAATCACTATTTTGTAGGATTAAATCTTAATCAATAGCTTTCAACAGACGTCAGCACAGTTCTACTATCGTATAACATGATAGGTACCTTTGTGCTTACTACATACATATTGTGTTGCCAACAACAGCGGCAAGTAAAAAAAAAAAATTAATATTAAAATAATACGTGTTGTTGAAGAAACTACAGTGCAACCTGTCTAAACCAAACCATGGATAAAACGACATCCTGTATAGGAAATATTTGTTTAATTTAACCTGTATAAACTGAACACCTGTCTATTACGAACACAAAAGTTGGTCCCAAAGTGCTTCTGGTTTTATATATTTTGAACAAACCAGGTTTAAACAAATGCCGTTTATTTTAATCTTTGTTCTATGTTTTTTCTTATGTTTGTTTATAGTATAAATTAAACTATAGGCCTGTTTTTTTATTCTGAACCATTAACCTGGTTTACACTTTGTTACGGTGTTGTTTTAATCATGCAGTTAAATGGTTAAATAACATTTTAACCGGGATCGAAAGAACGTTTTAGATGGTTTCAAAATGGCGGCGACGAAATTGAAAGAGATCGAGTAATATCTGTTTTATTGAATTAAGTGGGGGTTTTTTTCTGGTTGGATTTTTATCGCCTGTTTTTAATTGTGCTATTTGTACCTCCACTGATCAAAATATTAGGGGGGAGGGGGGAGTACTCACAAAACTAGCTTAACCCCACCGCATTTGTATGTGCCTGTCCCAAGTCGGTGGCCATGGTTTTCGCTGTCTCTTTATGTTTCTTATCTTTTTAGAATTTAGTGTTAATGTCAGATTTGCGGTCATCTGTCAAATTTATTCACAACTTGTCTAGACTTGGGCGGTTTAGAGCTTGTCATACGGTGTGGGTGTTTTTCCATCGTTTAATCTGGAGTTCGGCAGGTTTTTAGCATCTCCAAAACATTTAGCGTTAAGCTGTGCGTTTCAATGTCATTTTCCAACATGAAGTGCTGAAAAGCAGCTAATTCTCGTTGCTTAGACGCCATTTTTTTTCTTCAACCATTGCGTTTTTTTTTTATCTATCTTAAACCTGTTTATGGTTCATGATTTAAACGTGTTTCAGATTGTTTTCAACCATAAACAAGTTTGAGAATAAAAAACAGGCCTTATATAAGCTAATTATAACGATAGGCCAAGTCCATTGCATATGTGTTTTAAAATAAACGTTAGAGAAAACCGAAGCCGAAGGAACAATCAAGAGACACTGGCAACATTGGGTACACACGATGAATTCAAACGAAACAAAAACACAACACAATAATTGTTGAACACCACTGTATGCAAACAAACACAAATAACACAAAAAAGACCGTTATATCGATATACTTGAAAATAAAAGTACTAATTTTAATCACTGTCTATATGCAAGTGTTTTTGATTTAATCAGTGCAATTTGTCATTATAAAAATGACGCTTATTAAATTCAAAGTTAAATAATTCACGGAATAATTTTTTGTAACTACAATATTACTTGTTTGTAACATTTCAACTTATACAAGAAAAAACAACACCAGATGTCGACTTATAAACCATTTTAAACTGTGTGTAAACAAAGAGGTCTTGTAACATGAATGCATTATTTTCCTTTGATCTTTTTATGTTTTATATACCAGAATGTAAGCAACGGCTAATAACTATGTAATAATACAGGCAGATACGAGATATTGCACACTTTCAATATGGGCTATTGTTTTATCACTCTCAGACTGCAGCGCAAGAATCAACGTAATAAATGTGATATTGCATGGCCTAATTCATGTTACAAATCATTTATACCAGGTATATGTAGTTTTAGTTTTGTACTTTGTTGACAAATGGTCAATAGATATACTATGTAATTGTTATTTATATTTTTGTGGCTTGAGGAAATGGCTAGCTCACTTTAGGGTACGCGTTATGATCATTCTTGATTAACCTACTGTTACTGAAATGCATAACAGCAATACAAGCGTTGTTCATTTACTTTAATTTGTGTCAATCAATCATCTTTATTCTCATAAACCATATATAACGAAACAGAGAAGACATAAATATACATATAACAAATACAGAATAGATATAAACATATAGACAGTATATACAACAAAGACATGGGTGTGAGACAGTCTAGAAAACAAAGCGTAAGGTGTGTAATCTACGGTCTTCATCACGATCTGGTTGACCGTTACGAAATATCTATAGCCTTTTACGTATATTTTTCGGACTAGACTGTTTATATGAGTAACACTGAGGATGTCTTATCAGAAGAAGGAAAGCTTACCCTTCGCGAGCTCCTGTGTTCACTTTCGGTTTTTTTGGTGGCGTCCGTGTTGCTAATCTTTAGTTTTTTGTGTTGTTCTATTATGTGTCTTTACGTTCTTAGTTCCGCGCTGTGTTGTCTATTACGATTTCCGATGTTCGGTTCGTCTTAAGCTCCTGTTGTTTGTAGAAGGGCTCATGTCGTATTTACATTATTTGTGTTTGTTTGCGTATAGTGGTTTCTTTTCTTTTTCCTGTGTCTTGTGTACCCAATGTTGTCAATTTCTCTGTATCGTCTATATTTTGATTGCCCTTTCGGTGTTCCCTAACGTTTAATTATAGTCTCTAATATTTGTTTATATCCACGTACTTTTTTACTAATTGATTGTCAGAGATTGTCGTTCGTGCAGTGTAGAATTGGTAAATAATTCCCACTTGCTTAAGGTATAATACTATACTACGTTTTTATTTTTTCTTCTTATTTCATGCAGTTGTGGACGTTATGTTGCGTGTTTCTATTTTTTACACTCCGTCAACTTTCAATTTATAGATGTTATTTACTAGAACAGATATACAGTCTAACCAATTAGTCAGCCCACTTAGTACTAATTTAAACTGTTTAGTTTCTTACTGTTTACTAGACGGAAGCCTTGTGCTTGTTTTTCGTCTATATTTGTAACATCATAATATGATGTCGTGCACAGAAATGACGGGATTTGAGAGATAAATGTGAAGTTGATAACCCCGCCGCAGGAAAATACAATTATTTATGATATCCTCATTGCACAAACACAAGGACTTAAAAACATAAATCCTAATGAAACAAACAACCCAATTAAGACCGAAATTGAAACTTAATTGTGTATATAAAAAAAAAACCAATATAAATACAAAGAAACAATATACATTGATGGGTTGATTTGGTTTATGGTGCTTAACGTCACTTTCAACAATATGTCAGCTGTATCATGGCGGTCAGATTTATTGGTGGAGGAGAAAGCTACCGACCTATCGTAAGTCACTGACAAACTTTATCGCATACTGTTGTATCAAGTACATCTCGCCATGAACGGGGTCCGAACTCCCAACTTTAGCGGTGATTGGCACTGATTGCACATGTAGTTCTAAATCCAATTACAATGCGATGACGGCCACCAATATATATTGAGGTAAGTTACCTAGACAGTTATGTTGCAAATTACATATACACCAAATGATATAAAAACAACAAAGATGTCCAGATGTAGCATTTATAGAAAGAAGTACAGATAATCGCTCAATTACGGGGCTATGTGCCGTTTCACATATAATTTAGGGTATGAAGTTTGCTCATTGTTGAACACCCCACTGTCACTGTGAAATGTAGAACAGCAATTAAATATGTACCTTTATATTAAATTGTGTCTAAGTGTTAAACTAGGGTAGTATTGCATGTTCATATATATCCATATCTTTTCTTTTCTTACTAATTAACATTCCTGTATTATTTGGTTAATTATTTTTAATTACGTTGCCCAGAAGATAGAACAGGAATTTGAATATGAAGCAATCAAACAAACAAACAAACAAACAATACAAAAATAAATAAAAACAAACAAAAATATGACTTTGCATGTTTCATTATTCTGATGCGCTATAGTTATACATTGAATAAATATCAATATTACTTTCTGTATCTAACATAGAAAAATACTATTATTTTGTATCCTTAAAATTCTTAAGAATAATAAAAAAAAAACAACCTAAAAGACTAGTGATAGTACCATCTAAACGAGAATGACAGAAATGTGTTTCGGCAAAAATAAATCAAACTTCCTTAAGCGTTTATGCTTAAATATGCTTTTTATGGTAAATAGAAAGTTTAAACCACGATGATAAACAATTCCACCTATATCAACAAAATGAACAACCACTTCTCATCCACAAACAATTGAACACAAAAAGATCATGACATGTGAAGTTGGAAATCTATGCGACCGTTTCACTAAAGGGCCCAAATGGTAAACGTAGACATAAATGCACTCTTAAAGAGTTACGACCGTTTCATTAATAAATGGTATTTACGATTTACGATAAAAGTTGATGGTCAAGTTCAGAGTGGTGGTTTGCACTCGTAAGTCGTAAATCTACGTTGTAGCTTTTTTTCATTGAGGAGAAACATGTGAAGAGACGGTGGATTTTTCGTGATAAGTTCAACCCACTTTAATTTAATTGCGCCGCGCAAAAAATAAATAAATCCTGCATCAAAGCATTATTTGAAACTAGTTCTTCAATTCATTCACAGATCAAGATAACACTTTGAATAGTATTACACGGCTCTCTTGCAATTATCGAATGCGAAGTCTATGATCAATTACAACTCTCTTAAGACCTTTCAACATCTCCATAATTAATTTGAAGGAAGGTATTGTTATCTATACTTCTAAAGCGAGTATTATTCAATTAAAGCGAGCAATTAATAGCAGATGCACACAACACTTTTTATATTTTGAGAGTCGTATACAATCATTGGAATAGCTGCTTGTTTTTGTATCATATCTTTCTGTTCTACAATTGTTTTATCCTGATCATTTACTTTAAACCAAGTTTCATTATTTTGTGGGTTTTTTTTTAATGTGCTTTATATCACGTCCGCGTTTACAATATCAACATATTTCATTAACCCAGGGTACCTATATTTGACTAGGAGGAAATTTCAGGAAAAGAAGGATATTTGATACAAACAATGGTTCAGAAATAAAATTAAACACAAACAGAATACCGGGGCAGAATATGAATGTATAATGCCGCTCACAATTTTGAAATATCCTCTTACATATAGCACGAAATTTGTCTAAAATATATTCTATAAAAAAAAGTTCTTCTCAAATTTTGGTAGAAATTTTACACTTAACGAATACGTTTTTCCTTTTAGCTTTATTTAATCTATATTAAAACAATCAATCGAAGCAAATATATTTTAGAATTATTTGAATATAACATATGTAAGATTTTGTTCTTAATGTGAACTTTAATTTAATCAGTTTCCGAGCTGTTGTCGTATGTTGTTTTATATATGATATCTTTTTTACCTCCGTAACAGGAGATGTCTTGTTACTTGTCGTGAGTCATTACTCTTACGATTAGGACTAGTTGAGTGAAATCGGAAATATAATATTACGACTTACGACTTACTATCACTTTAATGAAACGGTCGACATGTCTATAGATTGTGTTTTAATACAGTATACACGGGTTTCTTTACTGTTTCTATGGTAATATACAAACGCACTACATGTCTTGCATGTAGGTAACGGCTTGTTGTGTTTAACGCCACTTTCAACAATATTTCAGTTATATCATGGCTGTCATTTTTATTGGTGGAGGAAACTGGAGTACCACCGATCTGCCGCAAGTGAAATAGGAAGAGCACAGAAGAATGTCTCGACTATATTGTGTTTAACATCGATAAACATACTATAAGAAATATAACATAAACAACGTCCAGCATATATAAAACTCTACGTATTATTTAACAATAACCTGCAACTACATTTAAGTTCACATTTTGTTCTCCAGTATAAATATTCAGACTTGTCTGATTTTCAAAAATTACATCTTAGTTCACATTGTGTTCTCCAGTATTAATATTCAGACCTGTCCGATATTCAAAAATTACATCTTAGTTCACATTGTGTTCTCCAGTATTAATATTCAGACCTGTCTGATATTTATACTGATAGAGTCGGTGTCAAAAACATACGTGTCAGTATCTGTACAATCGTGTTGAATCTAAAGCGATTAAACTTTAAACTGAAATACGGAGTATCTTATTAGGTTGGGCCATTCCGTCCGTTTGTTCAATGAGAGCATTATTGATTTCTCTTTTGGGGGAATTCCTTAATATTATCTCATATCGGGTATGTCCTTGATCCACCTTGTATCGATCGATGTATATGATCATTAATTGCAAATAATAAGTATGCTTATTGCTTACATTTATTAATATATTAACAGATGACACGACATAATCACAACACAGTTTCTATACGCTTAACTGAGAAATATGGTCACATTTGATATTTAAGGTACATTTAGTTACTATTCCTGTCCTATGCACCCCTTCTGAATTAAGCATGGTATTTTCACGTGTCACCTATCCATCCATTATTCAGCTTATTTCAAATTAAGCCATGTTTAATCATAATCGCGTAAGCTAAGCGAGGCTGTCATTAAATCCAGGGCCTGTAGTTTGACTGCTTTATATACTGACACTAAACAAAACAATCTCCCATAACAAATAGCAAATTTGAGGCGTTACAATTGAACATCAAACATAATGGGTTACAATCGGTGAATAAGAGGCAAGATACGCATTCAATTTTGTAAACGCTTTGTTCACAACTTTGTCAATGATTGCAATATAAAAATGTGGGATGTTGACCCGAAACGAGCGTATCATATTCAGGATTACGATCCTACTTCCAGTTGTTCTGTTTCTATTGTTGGATGTTTGCATTGTCATAATATAATGAAAGAAAGCTAAACAGTATTACATTATATCAAAACGAACAGTAAGTCCTCGCATTAAATAAATATGCACGAAATATACCGATAAAAATCCAGACCGTAAGTGGGAACAGGCATTCAAATGCATCGGGGCTAAACCGGTTTTTCCAATTACACCTTTTCCCTTTTTCATCATAACATCTTGAACAACAATGCAAATACTGCTCAGATTTGCTTCACACTACCACAAAGATGAACAACACCAAACATGGACATTACTTTTATTCTCGTTATTTAATCGGATGATGGTCGCGTTGTAAATATGTTAGGTTTTTTTTATGAGATGTCTCACAGTACAGAAATACATATTGTCACGTTTCGAGCCGATACATGCCGACCATTAAAACTTCATGGCAGCATTAGAGACTATCATTCTGGACATACCCGGTGTGACATCCGGTTGTTTTGGAAATGTTTGTTGTATTAGTTTTGTCTTGATTTTCTTTTTGTTTGTTTGTTTGTTTGATGATTATTTACACAGTTCTCTAACTCAATTTAATGCAGGGGCGGATCCAGGATTTCAAGTTGGGGGGGGGGGGGGGGGGGGGGCGCACTTAAAAAAATTGCGCCGAGAGAAGGGAGGCGCGAACATTTTTGGGGTATTTCGTGTGAAAAATCACGATTTTACGCCAAAAAATCTTATTTTTCCAATATTAGGGGGGGGCGCACGAAATTTTTGGGGTATTTCATGTGAAAAATCACGATTTTAAGCCAAAAAAAATCATGTTTTTTCCAATTTTAGGGGGGGGGGGGGGGGGCGCGCCGCCCCCCCCCCCCTGAATCCGCCCCTGTAATGTACATAATAAAAACAACCTCATGGATGTCTATTTCTGTCGCATTTCAAGGTTATGGTATAAATGTTCTTTGTACGAAGCAGACATCTTATTATGGAAACGGGCATTCACATCTATGCAACGTGATGACTTATACATGCATTGAATGTATTATTTGTTTTCATTATATTCTTCGACTCTTTATACCCTCTAGCGGATTTCTATTTTGATTTGATTTATTGTGCTTAATGCCACTATCAGCAATATTTCAGCTATATCATGGCGACCAGTTTTAGTCGTGGAAGAAGCAGGAGTACCCGGAGAGAACCACCGACCATGGGCAAGCAACTGGTAAACTTTATCACTTGCGGCTGCGAGTCGAGTGCACCCATTTTTGTAATTTACAAAGCCGGGCGCGAACCCATGCCGTATTGGTGATAGGCTTGTATGAGTTGTTAGATAATCCAACTACCTAACTCATTGAGCCACCCGGGCCCTGATTTCTATTTTGAATTCCGACAGGAAATTCATTATAATGAAACAATACTAAATAAGGGTAATAACAAAATTACCGAACTCCGAACAATCTTCCAAAGGGAAAGTCAAAACTCATAAGTATATAAATAGACAAAATCAATCAACAACCGGAAAACTGTGAAAACCGTAATGACCCTGACTTGGTACAGACATTTCTAAAGATATGGTGGGTTGAATCAGATTTTAAAGTGCCAAACCTCCTGCTGTCATTACGGCTCAAAGGTTCCGGCTGTCACTATAACAGTATTTAAATACAGGAACAATACTGGAACAAAATAGGTACCAAATTCAGTCAGGAGGGTGGAGCATCTATCGTGAACCATCTCCATCAACAACCCCGAGTCATCGGAAGTATTTTAACTACGAAAGTAAATGTCAAAAACACTTTTACGTCGCACATTGATAACAAATATTTTTGACATTTTTGTTGACTTCCTTATCTTTATAAATATAAATATATATAATAAAGTCGTAAGCCGTGGGCGGTATTGAGATGGTGATGTGCTGTGTCTTTCCTCCGACAAACAACTGCTACTATTATTTACATATAATGAGTTATTATCAACACATTTCCTTTCAAGCTTTCTTTCGCACTTAATACAAAAACAAACTATTACCATCGTGTTATCGGTTTTCGTGCTATTATCGATTTTCATATATAGCGATTAACAGTGTTAACCCTCCATTCATATGACGAATTTTCAAAGAATGGCTAGTTAAACATTTCTTTGTGCATAAGATTGTTTTTAAAGCCATTCTTGTATTTTAATATACTCTCGATTACCTGGCAACTTTTGTTGTCAGTAAAATGGCGTCATCTGTTTCCGTGGCAAATAAAAACAAGGCCGATATACGGGATGGAAACGAATATAAAATCCGGAAATGGCTGGTTTTAGAATTTCATGGTTCTGGCCATCTACCAAATCACACTACATCTAAATAAAATAACAGAATGTTTGAAAATGACCACTTTCAAAATTGTGTTTACTTTTGATGTTTTTTTTTTTAGTGCTGAAACCACAATGCACTGCAAAGTGACATGTATTTTATATAAGAAACAGGCACATTTCAGTCGGTTCTTTTGTTTACAAATACGATCAGTGACCCCATGATAGTTACATGACAGGAAGAGCAGGTGTCTGAGAGGCAGACGACATAGTTAAATTTTATATAGCCCTTCTGGATTTTTTTCCAGCTACTTTATAAATGAAGTACATTTTTGGCATTACAAAAAGTATGGTTCAGTAGGTAGGTTCACTGTTTTTGGTACTTACGTCTTTAAAAGCAAACTTTAACATCTTTTACAGATGTCACGCTGTAGTCTTGTTTATGTTCCATAAATAGAAACCGGAAGACACGTCAAAAATAATGCGTGCGCTGTGGAAATCAAAATAAAATGGATACCACGAAAACAGATGACGCACGAAAACACATACCGTGACGATAATGCTATTGCTGATAAATCTTTTCATCAACTTGGTTTTTGTAGCAATTGTCGTTGATCTTTTCGTTGTATGTCTGTTAAATAGAACTTGTTCTGGTAAATATATGTTAAACAGTATATCTAATTGTTCTGATAAATAAATATTAGACACATAAATATTCTTGGACGAATTGTATGCATTGCAGTTTTGCGCTATTTCCAATATGGCAGAAGTAATTTACCGAAAATTTAATGAATCGATTTCACAGTTTTTTTGCATTTTTTAAAAACAATACTGTATTGGAAAAAAAGAACCAAAATACATACACCATTACAAAGCGTAAATCCACTACCTCCGCTATTGCATATGATTTTGCAATTACTAATATTGACCGCTGCATTTCACTAAGAGGAAATAAAAATTGACCGCTGCTTTTCACTAAGAGGAAATAAAAATTGACCGCAGCATTTCATTAAGAGGAAATTAAAATTGACCGCAGCATTTCACTTTGACGGGAGGTTTGGGCATATAAACAAGTTTAACAGTGCCAATTGTTATTGAAGTGACCGTGACAACCCAGGAAAGTTCGCGATTATGTATATATGAATTATGGGGTATCGATTTTGCCTCTCTTTTTTTAAGATTATACGATTGAATTGTTGAATTGTTCCAACAGTGTGGTATATTTTGTTTTTCATTTAATGAAGATTAATCAGTCATATATTTAGGTTATATGTTTGACACGAATTTCATTAAATAGCAATTCCTTAAACCATCATAAACCATTCTATTTATGACTAATAAATAACTTTAGCCGATTTTAGATATAATCATTTGGCTTTAAGATCCTTTGACTATGATAAAGGCTATTCCGTCGTTCGCACTAAATAGGATATCTACATCTTGTATTTCATTAAACAAACAAAAATGAATTCAGTAGCCACATGTGATGGCTAGGTTGTAATTTTGGTGTCGATGCTATTATGTTCCTGGATAAGGGTTATTATTATATACTTATTGACTGGGTATGAGGGAATAGCAAGTTTGTTGTCCCTGAGACACTGACTATTGACCGAGGCGAAGCCGAGGTCAATAGTCAGGGTCGAGGGGACAACAAACTTGCTATTCCCGAATACAGTCTATAAGTATTTTATTATGCCGAAAAACATTAGACTCGTAGTTGAATGATCACCTCAAAATGATAAAGACCAATAAAATCACGCATCTTTTGCCAGTATTTTGCATTATAAATCTGAATATTGTCTCATGGACATTGTTATGCTATTTCCCCAGTCATTCATAAGTGATTCTTTTGAGAAAGTAGACTTCAACATAAATGTACATGGTGACTACAAGTTTTATGAAAATTTTGAATTTTTTTGAAATTTTCAAATTTTATAAAAATTTTCAAATTTTGAACTTTAAAATTTTTATTTTTTTTATTTTCAAATTTTCAAATTTTTTTAAAAATTTTAAAATTTTATGAAATTTTATGAAAACTGAAATTTTTAAAAATTTTGAAATTTTGAAAAAAAAATTCCGGGTTTCTCGTTAGCGACAGAGGATCACGCATAACAATTACCGTAGTTTGTCCAATAAGCGACGTCCAATTAAAAATTCCGCGAAAGTTGTTTAAACTGTCAGTAAATAGTTCAGCGGCTGTCAATAGTCTTGAAAACTATGGACCGGTCAATAGTCTGTGTTAAAAATGTGAAACAATAGCATTTTTATTTCTTTAAAAAAGCTTTAAGAAAGTATATACTGAGGTATAATAAACGTTCTTATTCTCGTTATGTATTAGTGGCCGCACATATAGATATGTACTACATTAAGTAGAAGTCAGGTTTCCCCATGACAAGAGATATGCACTTGTTTCCGAGGGCAAAAATGTCCTATTACAAAGTATCATACTAGATTAAGAGTATATTGCTGACAAATCATTATTTCCAGTAGCATATGGACAAAACACTTTATGTAATAGCAAAATTAGATAGTAAGGTCAATGATCCCGTTAAGACAACAGATGCTTAAGTAATCCCTGTAACCATGGACACCAGATATGATAGTTTATCTTAAAAAAGGAAATGACATATTGTTAAACTGGTTCATGTCATGAATCGGCATTGAATATTTGCCGCTGGACCTATAGCAATTAATTATTAATCGCTTAATTCGAAGTGATATTTGAGGTCCCGTTGGCCTCGACATTGTCAGATGCACATGTATATAGATATGTATTACATTAAGTAGAAGTCAGGTTTCCCCCATGACAAGAGATATTCTTCTAAAGAGACAATACCGGTATGTAAGACGATACAACAACGCTACAACATGAAGGGTAAAAACGCAGAACAAAGGGTTTGTTTAGTAAAGGTATGAATTTAATGGCATGTGTTGTGAATGTCTTATTATCGTCAGCAGCAAGTGTTACAATTACAATAGACACTGAACACCACGATATACATGAAATACTGTTAAATTTGGTTTTAAGCATCAATCAATCAACAATAGACACCGAGACGATTATAAGAACCGAGCACCTGGGTTGACCCCGGTTTTTGGTGGGGTCCGTGTTGCTCATCATTTTAGTTTTCTGTGTTGTGTTGTGTTTTTGTGTTTTGTTTGTCTTCGTCTGTGTCTTGTGTGCCCAATGTTGCCAGTATCACTTGACTGTCCATTGCTGTTTGCCCCTTCGGTTTTCTCTGACATTTATATTTGTACTAGGCTATCCTCACAAAATACTGTGTACACGTAAATCCCCCATGAACAGTTGCAATAACGTTCTGTCCGGTCCCATTGCTGTCTTATTTTGCAATAAAATAATATTAAACTAAACGGCTTTACATCATCCAGGAATTGACGCATTACCGACAAAACAATTTGAAACTGTAGACTAATGGCCCCTTTTTGTGCGTTCAAAACGATCAAATGTACAGCAAATACTCCTCAATTTCAAGAATCAATTATATACCCGCAGGTTATAGCTAGATGGTAATTTTGGTGTCTATGATATTATAATGTTGGATAAAGATGTCTAATAGTTTTTAACCATGCTATGTCTTGGTGACCAAATGGACGCAGTTTGTCCCCGAAGGCGAAAATGTCCCATTACAAAGTAATCGTCTATATTCTCGGTATATCTTGGTGACCAAATATATGCAATTTATCCCCGAGAGACGAAAATGTCCCATTACAAAGTAATATACTAGATTAAGAATGGGTTGTTGATTGCTCAGTATTAACAAAAACATATAGATAAAACACTTAAGTTACATTATAGGAAGACTAGATAGTAATGTCAATGATCCCGTTTTGATGACATATTTTAACTACTTCCTGTATTAGTTGATTCCAGATAACATTTGTATTTAAAAACAAAATGATTGGTTGTGTAATAAATTTACATGAATTTATGTTACGAATCATGCAGTAACTTTTAACCCAATTGATTTGTATTGCTTTTATAGGATCATTAAAATACATTTTAATGCGATATGGCAAGCAACATACATCAAATTATATACACTATATATGCACTTAGTTCTTTGATATTATTTTTATAACTTTTTCATCAAATTATTGTGCTGTTATTTATGTTCATTGTGGATATTAAGATATTATTATATGAAATTTTCCATATCGGCCCTGGTATTAGCCCGATCGTGAGACTCCCATATCAAGCTGGAGAGCTGATATGGGTCGAGGGCTGATAGAAGGGACGATATGGAAAATTTCATGTCATAATCTATTTATCGCATATTTTACATTGACCCTTTCCATGCATTGACTTTTATATATTGCAGACAAGATCTTTGAACTGACAAATTGCGGAAATAAATCCTTAAAGAGAGTTTTGCCTTTGTTCAACTTGCAAATATTTTATCTTTGTTTCGAGTCGGGTTTCAAAAAGATATAAAACAATGTCGATCTGTACAATGACGTTAGAAAGTGTTTGTAAAATCTACAAGACGTTGACATTTGAATGGAAATTCCTATTCAACACGACGTATATTTGAGCCAATTATTCCGTTTTGAGTTATTTAATATTTATTCAAATATTTTGAAATGTTTTAATTGATTGAAATACAATTTTATGCATATTTTTATACACCATCTTTCCTTGTACTTTCACATATAAAGTTTGACACCACTGCGCAGAAACCGCCAGTTGAATTCGGGGGCCAATAACCAACACTAATTTCAGGCTATTATTGGACATGCAAAAACGAACATATTGCAACAAAATATGTGATAATTGTATTTATTTATTTTTATTAAGATATTTGTTCATCTCTAAACTTATTACTATTAAAGGTTTCCAGAATAATGATACATCATAAAGAGGTGTGATATTCATAGAAATGTGATAAGGTGGGCATAGATATGTGTTATTAATACCACAATAAAAATGTAGATATCCAATTTGGTGCACACGACGCGTTTCTGTAATAAAGTTTTCTTTATAACACTCAAAGAAATAGTCTTTTAGTTTTCTGCACAATGTGAAAAACCCCATAGTACATTCACTCATCAATTATGAAAAATGCATGTACTGTATATATAACTATCAAAACATGATTGAGTTCCTATTCACCTATGACTGGTAGGTTAATGTATACTATTCGTTGCAGTAATAAATGAATTTGCATTAATTTACACCTTTCAGGTAAAATATAATTATTAATTAAGGAAATATAAATTCACACACATGATTAGTTTCTATATATTTATATTATAATATTAAAATATATTGGATATATACAAATAATTAACTGTTGGAAATTTTAATTTGCACAAAAGCAACTGACCGAAAGTAATTAACACGAACTTACATATCTAATCTAGTGCTAACGACACGACGCGTTTCCGGAATAACTTTCATCGGGTAGGCTCAGTCAACAGATTGGAGAGCCAAATAATTTAAGAGTCTTTGGGAGCAGGATATTCAAAATCGACTTATGCATGAATGGGACCTCATGCGGGAGCAGGACAATAGCACCCCCCCCCCCCCGCTCCCACGGACAATTTCCCCCACAAATTTTTGTCAGTTTTATTTTGGTGGCTTTATGTTGTTTTACGTTCTTCGGTTCGACTGGTTGTCTATTTTCCCTGTTTCCGTTTTTAATTCTATGTGATAAGTTTCTTATTGGTATTGTATTCAGATACACTCCATAGAATCTGTTGATTGTGTGTAGTTATGATGATTTTCTGTTTTGTCATTGTATTAGATATATATTCTCTAGGTAGAGTGGTAATTACTGTACACTAAATTTTATTTTGATTAATAAAAAAGAGAATTCTTTATTTATATTTATTATATTTATCCTCTCAAATTTTATATTACAACAAACAAAACAATATAGAGAAGTACAAAGCACTACATAAGAACAAATAGATTACTTCAGAACGGTTAGTAACAGCTGTGCTGATGATCTGTTGGGCTGTCTCATCAATATCAATAGCTCTACATTTAATTGCATAGCTTTGATCATTGTTTAAGCAAATTCCTTTTTATAATTTTTCTTTGAAGATCAATTTTGTAAGTTAATTGAACTTAATTGGAAAATCATTAAACTCTATCTAAAAATAAAATATCTAAAAATAATAAGAGAAAGTTATTTTTATCATAGCTTGTCCAAGCTGTATAATCCTTTTGATGATTAATATACAAAGAAAAAAATCCAACTTAAAAGTAATTTGAATAATTTAATCTGAGTTTATGCATATTTATTTCTGATTTAAACAAAACCCAATGTTTTCAAATAAAAAAAATAAAAATGAAATAAAACAATTGGGGGATGGGGGGCAATTGACCAGGGGTCTATTGTCCTAGGGGGCGGGGCTATTGTCCTAGACCAATGAATTCACCTTAGGTTTAATTGATTGCATTGTTCACTAGTGGAGCAGGAACTGCTCACCCTTCCGGAGCACCTGTGTTCACCCCCGGTTTTTAGTGGGGTTCTTGTTTCTCGATCTTTAGTTTTATATGTATGTTTTGTAGATCGTTGTTTGTCCTTTTGTACTTTTTCTTTTGGCCATTGTGTTGTCTGTTCTTCTTCGATATACGGATTCTGATTACCCCTTTGATATCTTCAAACTCTTCTTATAAATTAAATTTCATACATAGATATAGCCAATAAATCAAGTCAGTGCCGAGTACTGACTACTCGGGGCGAGATGATACCCTCTGGGACCAATGTTCGACTCTGTGATAATAATACAATCGTATACATGTATATCCAAGTTAGCGCACACGACGCGTTAACAATTTATGTTGGGTCTGTACAATATTACTTATCAAACACATAATTTACCAAATATAGTCATAATTCTCAACCTGTCCTAATTCAGGAGGATCTACATATACGTAAAATTCGGTAAATATTGTTTCGTATTTAGGAATTTGAGGAGTGTTTAATATACGTTGTGATTAGTTCTATTGTTGACCGTTACTGCTGAGCTTTGACAGATGAGTAGTTTATATTGTTGTAGTTGGCTATTTTGTTGACCATTACTGTTTAACCTCTTGGAGTGAAAAACATTCTGAAAATGTAGACGGTTTAGTATCCATTATCGAACAAAATATTACCAATATATTTTATTTTCTTTCTAAACAAATATGCATTTTATTTGTAGTACGAATAGCATTTACAATCACCTGCGTTCGTTCACCTCTTTCTTTTGTACGGTTCTTGTTCTTCAATCTATAGTTTTCTGTGTTGTATATGTTGGGCAATTGTCTTTCTTCTTGTCTTTTTCTTCTGGGCATTGTACTGTCAGTTCTGCTGCGAATTATGGCTTCTGATTACCCTTTTGGTATCTCCGCGCTTTTCTTATTTCACCATAACCTATATTGATTTGGAAGAGCTGCATTATTTTTCTAATGTTTGTATTCTCTAATACCGGTTTTATTTATTATCATCAGTAACCTTCCCATCAAAAAGTAAAAGTGTTTTTAATTAGAAGTAAGGATATTGCTATATGTAACTCGACCTTCAGTTAACTGTAAACAAATTGAGGAGAACCATTGATGGTTAAGTGTATCATCTTGTCTATTAACCATTTACTTATTGAATTGGATGGTGAATCAGTGTTTTATTAACATCATCAAAAGATAATCGATTTCTACTTTATTTAAGTTTTCTTTTAAATGTTTCTCAATGGAGATACAGAATGTTAACGGTTGTTCCGATAAGAAAATTGCTACTAAGATTAACAGATAAAATGACTAAAAATGCTGTTGTTGGGAAGGGCAGTAAGATCTTTTATGGTCATTCATAATTCCGAATTTACTAACATGCTTTATTAGATATATTTATTATTTAAATGTTTACAGTTTCTAAATAATGTATTAAAACAAAAAGCAATAAATAACATACTGTCGGAACAGTTCCAAAATAACATACTGTCGGAACAGTTCCAAAATAACATACTGTCGGAACAGGTTCAAAATAACATACTGTCGGAACAGTTCCAAAATAACATACTGTGGGAACAGTTCCAAATAACATACTGTCGGAACAGTTCCAAAATAACACTGCCGGAACAGTTCCAAAATAACATACTGTCGGAACAGTTCCAAAATAACATACTGTCGAAACAACTCCAAAATAACATACTGTCGAAACAGTTCCAAAATAACATACTGTCGGAACAGTTCCAAAATCCACTCCAAACTCTTAGAAAGAAGAAAATATATAACTCTAACACACATATACATAACCGCTCACTCCAATTCTACGGAATATGTCGGGGTTAAGCTAGTTTTATGGGCCCAAACTTCACCTTTTAAATATAATTAAAACTATGGTTTTCTTCCCTCAGGCATGGGCATCCTAAGCCTATATTGACTATTACAATGTATATTTAAGCCCAGTAGTTTCCTTGCTCCCCAATTTTTTTTAATTATTTGATACCGATCTTTTGAGCTTTAATGTACATGATAAAGGTTATTCCAAAAACACCTCGTGCGCACTAAATTAGATATCAATGTTTTTATTTGATATAGTAATGACAACATACAAATTGGTGTTTAACGCCAGCTTCAGCAGCATTTCAGTTATATTCTGGCTTGCCTGAATGGGAACAAATGCTGATTTGTATATAACTACATTGTTTGGCTAACAAAACTCAGGATTCAACTGTTCTTGAGATGATCATTTCAGTTCATTCAAGCATGGTGATTGTTTATGGGTTTATTTCTCTCATTTACTTTGAACTCGTTATATGACATGATACTATTAGGGTACCGCTCAAACGTTATCGGGAACCAGACTATACATATATAGACAATATACATAAATTGTCGACAAATATAAAAGATATCTGTACAGGTCATAGAAACAGGAAAAACAGCGAGCCTCTAGCGAGGTTTTCTGGTCTGTTTCGCAGAGAGTCCAAAACATTGTACATGTAGGAGCATGTACGTATATTGTATTTATCCTGCAATGTCAAAATGTCCAAACAATTTCCAAATTGTCTAACCAATGCAGAAACAAGCAACAAACAATTACTGCCTTCATATGAGGTGAACATCAAGTTGTCAACCATTGAGAGGTTGTTTTCTCTTCAGGTTTACAACTTTGGATGTTACCTCGTAACTCATGACATTTTGGGGAGATATCTTTCAAAAAACATTATTAAAATTAGGGAATAAATGTATTGTATTCTAAGTATTGTCGACGTAAATCGTCGGTTTTACTATCACAAATTGAGTTTACCTTGCGATACGTAGCGGAGCAAGATAAACGGATATTTGCGACAGTAAAACCGACGATTTCCATCTGCAACATTTCAAATAGACTACAACTGTTACCAATCTAACGGAATTCTTCCAACAATAACAATTGTTTACAATTATCAGCTGTTATTAATCAATTTCATTGCACCTTTTCACATAGCATATCCGCCAATATACTTCCGTAGTCAGAAACCTTTTCGATTAGAAATCAAACGCTTTATAAAATATTCAATGATCTATTATGTAATTATAACCGAACATATCAACTCTTAAACTATATTTAACTTAAATAACAATTTATATAACACATTTAATGCGTGTTACTTCAAATTAATATTTCCAACTATGTAAAACGTAAAATTTACTATGACGCGTTAATGCAATTGATCAATGAAATTGCTTGTTACATAACACAGTAAAAAAAATTCTTCTTGAGACACAATAAAAAAGAAAGAAATTGACGTTTTAAACTACTTAAAAGAATGTACGGCTAACAAATCTTGAGTTGTTCGATTTCCTCATCGGTAGTTGAAACAAATGTCCTCTTTTTCTCCATTGTGTTACGTTAGTCCGTTACACACCGATGCAGACGATAGATAAACGTGCAGCTACGAAACGATACAGACGGAAAATTACAGAAGGTCAGTGGGCGGTGCTTAATTTTGTCTAGTGACCATTACGTTTTTAGCCTTAGAACTTCCAAGAAAGTCCGTCAAACATAGTTCGTGGAAACAAACTTAGTTACTGTTTCAAGTTATAGATCAGCAACATCGTACAAAAATGTTCTAAGCTCCCGTGACCGACTATGATTATTTAGACGGTCATTAAATTGTTGAAGGGTGAGCGTTAAGAGCAGCGCTCATCCTTCAACAATTTACTGACCGTCTAAATAATCATAGTCGGTCACTAGGGAGCTTAGAACATATAGTATGATAAACATGATATCATACAAATCTCAACATCCTATCTTATCAACTGTACACATCTGCAACGTAAGCACACAACACAAGGTTTTTAGGGCCTGGGTGGCTCAATGAGTTAGGTCCTTGGATTACCTTTCAAATCATACAAGCCTATTACCAATACGGCGTGGGTTCGCACCAGGCTTTGTAAATTACAAAAAGGGTGCACTCGACTCGCAGCCGAAAGTGATAAAGTTTACCAGTTATTTGCCGATGGTCGGTGGTTCTCTCCGGGTACTACGGCTTCTTCCACCACTAAAACTGGTCGCCATGATATTGCTGAAATATTGCTGAAAGTGGCGTTAAACACAATAAATCAAAATCAAAAATCAATCAAATCTTACAACATTAGTCTCATGGAGCGATACCTCGGATACTCATACGGATAAATTAATGAGAAAATCAATCAAATCTTACAACATTAGTCTCATGGAGCGATACCTCGGATACTCATACGGATAAATTAATGAGAAAATCAATCAAATCTTACAACATTAGTCTCATGGAGCGATACCTCGGATACTCATACGGATAAATTAATGAGAAAATCAATCAAATCTTACAACATTAGTCTCATGGAGCGATACCTCGGATACTCATACGGATAAATTAATGAGAAAATCAATCAAATCTTACAACATTAGTCTCATGGAGCGATACCTCGGATACTCATACGGATAAATTAATGAGAAAATCAATCAAATCTTACAACATTAGTCTCATGGAGCGATACCTCGGATACTCATACGGATAAATTAATGAGAAAATCAATCAAATCTTACAACATTAGTCTCATGGAGCGATACCTCGGATACTCATACGGATAAATTAATGAGAAAATCAATCAAATCTTACAACATTAGTCTCATGGAGCGATACCTCGGATACTCATACGGATAAATTAATGAGAAAATCAATCAAATCTTACAACATTAGTCTCATGGAGCGATACCTCGGATACTCATACGGATAAATTAATGAGAAAATCAATCAAATCTTACAACATTAGTCTCATGGAGCGATACCTCGGATACTCATACGGATAAATTAATGAGAAAATCAGTACTAGTATACTCTTATAAGAATTATAAATAGAAAGTTTAAACAGGGGTGGTCAACAATTTAACAATATCAACAAAGCGAACAACCACTTCTCACCTCAAATTGTATTGTGAATGTCGGACATTTACACACATGTGGAAAATACATTCCTAGTCTCGTCATTTTACTAAAGGGAATAAATCTAGTTTAATCCTGCCACTTTTTATACAAGTATCTGTCCTAACAAAGAGAGTGTGTTAGTGATATCGATTTTGCCTCCGAAGTTTTGTTTTATAATGTAATCTTTTTTACAACCAGCATACCTGATGTTGGGAGAGTTTGTATTCCGTAGCGTAGAAACTAGTGTTAAAACTATTGACTATATTTTTTTCTATACCATACAGTTACAAGAAATAATTATTAAAATCGTCTCAAGCAATTGACAACCATGCAATATATGTACATCAACAGTATCAGAGTAAGATAATTTAGCTGTCAATTTGTATTGTAAATTTGTCTTCCTTAACGAGTTTTGAACATAAGCCATTGACAGACTGTAGCACCAATTAAATATACAATTCATTGCAGTTGTGACTCTTATTTAACCATCCATTGCACATTGACTATTATAAAACAGAACAAAATAAGGATACAAATAAAAATATGACGCCATACTAATGGTATCTTCTCTCCCAAAGGATCCTGCCATACAAGCTGTTTTTCCCTATAAATGTTATTCAGAGAATATGTCCTACAATTTAAAGATGGCGCCCTACAATTATCGTTCAATGTCAAGATGTGAGCTATCACATCATCAGTCAATACTAAAAAAACCCACTTATAGCTACAAATCATACTACAGACCAATGAAACAAAGAGATTAGTAATTAATGTTCTGGACTTCCGAAAGGCATATGGATGAGACAGACACATGTCCGATAATACCTCTTGGCTACAAAACCACATTATATTACGAAAATATAAAGAATAATGACATGACATCTGATATATCTGCCGATTCCTAGTTTAGTGTTGTAGCGTATCAAAATGTGAGTTCAAATCCTGTCGGGGGAGGTCAAAAATATTGCTAGCTCAAGAATCTAATTATAACACTGTTGGGTTAACTTTCAGAAGGAATATACATATTCCGTATTAACTCAGTATTTCAAATAACTTAAAACCGTAAGAACAAAATGTTAGTAGAATATGGAAAATGTGTGTGTATTCTTTGTTCTTACAGTTTTAACTCTAAACAAGTGACAGTCATACCATATCTTATCCCACTGGATTTCACTTGCATAGAGATAAAACTGTAAGAACAAAGAAGATAGGTAGCGTTTCATACAAACTTTAATAGAATATTGAAAATGTATGCGTGTTGGTGTTTTTTTCACGGTTAAAACAAGACAATTGTCACTTTATATATTTACGTATTTATGTGTCACTTTATCATGCCAATGCAAAATTTTCATTGATTTGTCGTAAATGAATTTCCATCACTTACAAATATTAATATGACATTTATAAAAGTTATTCTATTTTTCAAATGATGACTTCCTTTACATACTAATTTGAAAAAAAAAGACATTTTTTGGCCATTGATGTTCTAATTAAAGCTCTTAAACGTTTATCAAACAGCCCACTAATTGAAATACAAAAGATAAATGTTGGTTTATATTGCATCAAATTGTCAATTTCGAAGCTATTAATATGTTGTATTTAATATTAACTATTGAAATTGATAAATTACATTTTCGTTTTTCCATTATCTAAAATTTAACCTTTATACAAATTTATTTAATTTGAAAAGCAAAACACAATTCGAATTTGAATTAAAAAAAAAAAAAAAAAAAAAAATGAAATGAACTCAGCATAAACAACATCGCTAAGTTGATTGAGTTAACCAAGATTTTATTGTTTGTTTAATGAGACAAATTCTTTTGACAACGTTTAATAAAACATTGTATACAATGAATTGCCTATAATTTGCTATTACGATCTATATTTAATGGTTCAAAAATGTTTGTAAACAAATATGTCTTTTAATACCAAATCTTTTGTAAACCAATAACCTTCAAATAAAAACATAGATATTATTCAATCTATAGAACAAAAATAGGCACATATAACTTAGTTTAACCTCGCCACTTTTTTTTATTGAAGTACCAAGCAAGAAAAGTTAGTGATCATGTATTTGTGTGTTAAGGGAATCGATTGTTACCCTTTCTATGATTGTGATATTAGATTTAGGAACTGTTTCGACAATGGGACTAGATTTGGTTTTTCATTTTATACCGATTTTAACGTTAATTATACTTAGTATTTAGTTGGATGAGTTATTTAATGCAAAATTTATCCAAAAGAACGATCGCAAAATATTGCACAGAAAAAGGTGTTAAATTCGATAGTTTCTCGTGCTCATAAAATCCACGTCCTTCCTTACTAATTATCCATTTTAGATTTTATATGTTTCAATGCATAATATGTCAGAAACATGCTACTCTCTACCATAATGTGCCATTCATTAGTTTAACTTGTCGTCGATTTATCACACCCCGAGTCTCTCACAAAATAAGGTAAATTAACTATATTGCTTTATCGGAACTGACATATAAATTCACTTTAATTATCAGTTGTACCTCTTGTCGGCCCAAACTACCATGTCTGTGTAGGAAGTTATTCACATAGTAATTATTTGTCTAGCGATATATTGTGTCTGATTTTTCTTGTAGGATAGAAAGTTTTATACATTTCCGACTTCTAAAATTATACATTTTCACACGTTTATTTTGTTTTACCATATACTGACTTTTTGCATAGAACAAGAGAAGCTCTTCATGTCCAATCAATTTGATGTCATTCCTGGATTTGTTCGAGTTCTTTTTGTCAGACTGTTTGTGAGTGAGTGATTGCAATTTTCAGCTATATATTGGCGAGAACATGTTAATTTTTAATGAGATGATAATGAGGTCCGCTTTGTACTAGACCAACAGGATTCGTCGGGTTTTCATAGTGCTACCTCACTGAAACATTAGTCCGCAGATAGACATGGCGCCCCACTCGGACACATTATCCTGCTTCCGAGCCAAC
Organism: Bathymodiolus brooksi; assembly: GCA_963680875.1. NCBI lineage: Eukaryota > Metazoa > Mollusca > Bivalvia > Mytilida > Modiolidae > Bathymodiolus > Bathymodiolus brooksi. The sequence goes on from OY804575.1 coordinate 67,158,536, forward strand.
CACTCTTTGTTCTTTCTCCTTAATGCTGTGTGCTTAACGAAGAAGCAACAAATACCAATTTTATAGTCTTTGGTTTGACCCGACCAGGGCTCGAAACCACAATCTACCACACTCGAGGCGAACACGCTAACCATTACACCACTGCTGTTATGTATGTTAAAGTTTCACTGTCTTTGATTTCTTTATACGAAATGTGACGTTTTGTTACTGTTTCTGCATATTGGTACTTTACTTTTATATTTGTTTTTTTACATCATTGGAACGGTTTATGAAAGTTAATTGCATCGACATAGTTAAACAAACAAAAACATACTGCAGCGAGACTGTACAAAAATATATATTTTTACTAACGTAGTTTTCTTTTCACTATTTTTAGTGTTATTGATTCAAAAATATATTTCTTGTACTACTTTCTGAACAGAAAGCTTATAATATTTCAAAAGTGATTAGAATTCCCGAATACACGATCAAAATCACGTTTAATCTCGACCATCAATACCTAGATTAGTCCCTTGTTGTAAATAATCATATTCTTATTTAGACTATTCTGGTCATATATTCTTATTGGGATTAAAAAGCGCTGAAACCAGTTTAACCGATTTCTCATTTTCTCAGTGTGAAGGAAAAGTCTGAACATTATTTTTGCTCCGTGTTGCATGACATCTCATTTATGACGTTGATATCTTGATATAAAATATATTGGCGTGCATATTACTTCTCAACAGGAGAATAAGAACACCTCAATTATTTGAAATTCGGTAGACGACAGTGTATTGCTTACTCTCTACTTCAAACTTGTTTTGTTAATAATTATAATTTAGTCCATAAAGGAAAATCATAAAAGGTTAGCGATACAAGCTCGTGTAAAAAAATAAACTTCTTGAGAATTGCCCTGTAGCACAAATTTGGTCTTTGATATGTTATTATTTGCCATCTCGATGAGGTACATGGAACCCTGGTATTGCCTAATAAATAATATGTTTTTTTTATATTACAAAATTGGTAGTAGATAATTAGACGTTAGCAGTGAACAGTCAGCAGAACACTGTCCTCTGTAATTTCACACGCATGTCTTGTCAGCATCGTACAAAATAAATATGATATATCACATTATATATTATTATTTAATTGTTATTAATTATCGTTCCTTGTGTGTGGGATATAAGTATCGTGTATACATGTACATATTGTGTCAATCATAGTTGTTTTTCAATTATCAATTTACAAAATAACATTCATTAGAAATTGTTCATCTATCGATGTGTAAATTAGGAAGCTATATATTCGCCATGGTGTGGTACTAGTGTTCGACAGTAAACAGTTACCATATTATATGTATAAAATATAGTAGTTTTTCAATTATCAATTTACAAAATAACATTCATTTAGACTTGTCCATCATACGATGTTGTAAACAAGGAAAGTATATATTCGTTATGCTGTAATATTTGTGTTCGAAAGGGAACAGTTAACATGTTATTTTAACAGTTATTAAAAACATGCCTATTTGAAGTGTGTTTGATAACTAAATTAATTAAAGTTTAAATTAGCATCATTTCACCAACAAGGGAGGTTTGGGAGACATAAAACTAATCTAACCCTGCAACTTCTATTTAATATATACACATAGATTCTATATATATATAAATGAATTCATATTTCATTAAGAAAAAAAGCAAAACAAACACATTCCTTTTTAATTCAAATTTACTGTTAAAACATTTTATTCACACAAAGCTGACACACATTTTAGCTTTACAAATTTAAGACAAACAAAGATAAAACATTGTTGAAGTACTTTATATCGAATTCTAAATTAATAGTTGTTAACAAAGAGTACACAATTTAACCCAATTCCAATATGTAATATGTAAGAATATATGTTGACATATATCATTAGACATGATATATAACGCTGCTGTAAGACATTATGCCAGTTCCTACATTTTTGTATCTGTAATACAATATTTAGTAGTGTTCTTGTCTTGTCCTATACACTATTATTAAAGAGCTAGAATTGTGCAGTTATTCTTCACGAAAGTAAATAATTATTTTTCCTACAATATGTTCTCTTCCCTTTATATTTGCGTCTGATTTCGATCCTCTTGGCATTTAACTCATAGGGGAAAAGCACTTAGCTTGCATGAAAGCATCATTTCACTAAGAGGTGAGGTTTGGCTCCATAAAACTAGTTTAATGCGGCCACTTGTTATTGAAGTACATGTACTAAGCCAGAAAAGTGAGCGGTCATGTATTTGTGTGTTAGAGGTATCGATTTGGTCTTTTTCTGTGGTTTTGATATTTGATTTTGGATTGGTTCCCACAGAGTGGTTTGATTTTTTATCCCCATTTTTACAACTAGGCTTAGGTATTTTTGATGCAGCTAGGTAGTTTATATCACTTATAAAACGAAAGTATAATAATAAAGTTCCACCCATATTTAAATATTTGTTTCATGTTTTCGACTATTTTAATAAAAACGTAGATATAAAATTTAGTTCGCACGGCGCGTTTCTGTAACAAACATCATCAGGTAGGCTAAAAATCAAAAGACTGGAAAACCAAATAATTTAAAAGTGTTTGTTTAACCCAGTTGGGCGATAAATTCTACTAAGAACGTCTAATTCAAGACAAAACTGTTTTACACATAACATAAAAAATAGTGATGAGTCAGCATTTTCCTCAAACTGCTGAAAGTCAACATATCACTACTAAACTACAGTTTACGTAGAACATACCGACATAATTCTAATTTGTTTTCATATTAATATTTCATTTCCAGCAAATTTAAAGAAAAGTAATCTTATTTAAAACTGAAATTACAGTGAACATGATTAAGTTACTTCCAGTTTGTAATCATTTTTATTATTACCTTATTTCAGCTTGTTTGCATCTCATCGGTTCCTAACAAGATTGGTTGTATTTACATATCACGGTGTACGAACAAGAACACACTATAATAATGAAATACAAGGACAATTGTCATTCTGAACCACGAGGTTCAATATTATTATACTATATTATGTTGCTTGACTGATAAATAAGCCAAACACTACTCATAGCGATTGTCACAGACTATTGTGCGTGCAACTGGCTTAATTTACTGTAAAAGTATTTTTATTTGTTGACACCAATTTTCGTGGTTTCTACAAAATGCATTGATCCATGGGTTCTTGAATTCGTGGTTTCAAACACTATTGGCAACGGTTAATGGGAAAATTGTATTTCGTTAGATTTTAATATTCGTAGTTTAAGTGAACCACGAAAACTAGAACGCCACGATTAATAATGATTTCAGAGTATCTACTGAACGCGTTATTTTGACCTATTTTGATGAACGTTTATTATATTTTACATTCGAAAAACAGTTTCTGGTATCAGCAACAGTTTATATCCGCACTCCCCACGAGACAGACTTAGGATTATTTAGGCTGTAATTTCATTTGCTTATCCGAATAAATATTTCGGAAACTCTGTAATGGTATTTTCATTCAAAATTGTTGGAACATCACACTGAACGTCAAGGACTGTCAGTAGCTCACGTGGCTTAGTTGATGATGCTGTATATCTTCATTAGTTAGACATGTGTAAATACAAATATGTCAGACTTCAATGTTTTTAGAATAAGATATACATTATTTGAAATGTGTCAGGGACTTGCGACTGGTCGGTGGTTTTCCCCTGGCACTCCGGTTTGCTCCACCATTAAAAGAGACAGCCACGATATAACTGAAATATTGCTGAAAGCGGTGTTAAACACCATAACATGACAGAACTGCATTTCCTTAAATCAAATAGACACGATATTTCATATCTATGTATATTCTATATTGCATGATAAGACATCGTTAATGAATTCCGAGAGTAATATTACAAGTAGAATCAAAAAGGGAAATATAGACTTTACAATTTGCGTAAATTATCAGCTTGTTGTTTTATTTCCTATATGGTTCGATGCTTTCCCAGTGTTACGTTGTCAATGGGCATTGTAACATCTGTAACTACTGCACGATTGATAGTCAATTAGTACATGAATGCACTGTCATTTTGAAAACGTATATTTTACTGCTAATAAATGTAACACATGCTAACTTTTAATGCCAAGTACAATTAAAGGAGGAGAAGGAATTTTGCAAGTTGTTGTGATGTTTCCATGTTGCATCCGACAAGAATTTGCTGTTAGAAAACTCAATTATGTCGGTTAAAAGCTCAACAGAGCTTAAGTTTTAACCATGCCGACTCTAAATAAAACTTATTTATTTATTTATTCAATGTATATTAAAGGCATGTAAATGGTAAAAAATGGGAATATGTCTAAAAATACCTTAATATAATTTGTAAGTGTTTATATTTATCACATGTCTCCTAAAAACATTGCTATATGCGAACATCATGATCAATACAGCATGAAATGCAGGGTAACTTGTCGAAATCCAATTATTAAAAGTCAACGATCGTAGACAATCTTATTAGGACAGACTTTAATCTTACCAATAAAGTCAAACTTAAGTAAATAGTCATACATAATAGTGATGCATGTCCATTATGTACTGTGTTATTTGTGTAATCTGCATTCTTATCATTAATTCTATTTTTTGAAATGTCATGGCAATTCGGTAAGTGCTTCTAAACAGTATGACCATAACAAGGATACAAACAATAACTCACTATGCACTAATACAAATGTAGAACTCGCTTGGATGGACAGATGTTTTGATTGGCAATTGTTTTGTCATGTTTTGTACCAAAAATCAATCCGTCTGCAGGTACCATAAGAGTTTCACAAAGTGCGATGCACATAGAAAATATCATATGAATTAAACGTTTTAAAAGGTCACCTGTCTTAAAAGACCACTATTTCTTTGTTCCAAGGGTGACCTCTCAAGACAGGTTTGAGTGTACGTACTATTACAAGTGTCCCAAATCATTAATAAAATTTAGAGATCAATGAGACAAAATGCTTTAATATAATGGAACTATTTGTGGAACGCAATAAAAGAACGCAATAATGTACAGATTTGGAAACTGTTATTTGCTTTGATAGAAACGAGCACTAATTATTTTTTTGAGATTCTACGTAAATGTCGATTAATGACTTGTATGGAGACGTTCCTTCCTATATCTGTCAGTTGGTTTCCGTCAGCCAATATCTTATTTGTAAATCTTTGGTGTGGGAATCAACGTCGGATGTCCGTCAGTTTTATTCCATAAATAGGATTGTAAATATTACTATAGCATCAATAATAGCACAAGTTATACAGACAATTAGGACAAATGAAGATTCCTAATAATAACACTGGACTTCTACCAATCGTTGTTTTGTTTGATATATTCATCACATTCTGGCGATTTTAATGTATTTTATTATCAGTTAGGGCCGGATAAGACACTTTATTATCAGTTAAAACAAATGTTAACGACAAACGAGATGATTTCAATTTTCCCATTGTGAACGTTCCATTTATATGTACCAATAGATCTTCATATAGAGTATATATCTATCTCTCATTTGATACGGAATTCCAGAGATTGTGGTTCCTAACAAATTATCTTGATAGAGGATTGCTGCAAACGAGGAAGCTACTATACTATGGATTCGTAGTGGTTAAGTTGAAGTCATCACTTAGACAGTTTTAGGGTCGCCATCATGACTTGGTTAAGTGCTATAACATAGATGACCAAGGATATGTGTCGTTAGTGGAGGTCACAGTCACGTTCTTATTTCTTCTTTTATGATTAATCGTCGGTTTTTAACAAGCAACACGACGTATACCATAGCGTAGTGGAGCAGGAACTGCTTCTCTCCGGGAAATCACTCAAGTTCATCCCCGGTTTATTTGTTGAATTCATGTTGTTCAATCTTTATTTTTCTGGGTCATTATTTATCTTTTTCTTTTTGCCATTGTATTTTCTGTCCTTTCGATTTACCTTATTTAATACTCGTGTTCTCTCTGCTTCATTATTGCATCTTTGCTGTTGTATGCTGTTTTTAATGTAACAATATGATTCTAATGAAATTGGTTATGTAACAAGTAATTTTGTTCGTCAATTGCATTTACTCGTCAGAATAAATTTCACATTTTACCTTGTTGGAAATTTTGATTTGAAGTGACACGCATGAAATTTATTATTAAAATTGTTACTTAAGCTAAATTTTAGAGATCCTATATTCGGTTATGATTATATAATAGATCAAAGCATTTGATTTCTAATAGAAAACGTTTGTAACAGCTATTTTGGCGGATATGCTATGTGAAAAGGTGCAATGAAATCGATTAATGACAGCTGGTAATTGTAAAGAAACGTTGTTGTTGTTGTTGTATGCTCAATTTGCGACAGTAAAACCGACGATTTACGTCGGCAACACTTCAAATACGATACAGTTATTCCCTAATTTAGGTGTATGGGAAATAGTGATTCCATACAAATATGGTGTGAAATCAATTGCTGGATTAAGGACGATCGCTCCAAATGAAACCGAAAAAGAATTTATCTAACACATCATAGCTTCCAGAAACCAACCAAAACATAACATGGAAGTATTATAATCTAATAAAATTAGTGATAAAATATAAGATGTTATCATTTTGCAGTACAAAAAGATAAAACTATTGTGATTCCTTAAAGAAAGTTTATATAATTCAATATTTTAGCAGCTAGTTTTATTTTATACGAGGAATAATATTTTAGCAGCTAGTTTTATTTTATACGAGGAATAATATTTTATAATATCAATTGATACATGTAATAATAGAAAAAAAATCATATTTGTAAATTAAACCAAAAAAAAAGAGAAAATTATCAGGAATGAGTATGTCCAATGAATATGTCCAACTGCTGCTTGAATTACCGGTTGGTAGTGCATTTTACTCACTGCACGGTGAAAGCACAAAACATCATGGAGATTTTAGATATTGTAAGTAAATAAGCAAAATACGAACGTGTTCAATAATAACAAATCCCTACTCAATCCTGACATTTATTTAGGATAGGTTTATGTTTTCATTGAAGTAAACAATGCCGTGTTAATCATTAGAAATCAGACTTCAGTGTAAAGTCCGCTTCGTGATAAATATACTAATACAACTTTTTACTAGAAAAACACATTAGTAATGATCACACGCTGCTTACAATACAACTATTGTTATTGTTATTCATTATCCTGCACTTGTTCTATTTGAGCAAGAAAATTGCATTGACTGGATAAATTTTTGCTATATACTGTCACTGACCGAATTATAGCTTTTTCTGGTACCCTTTCCACGTGTTACCTGTTGAGCTTTGGGAACCTAATTTTAAACCCAGTTCACATCCTGTTGACAGAAAATATCAAAAGAGGCAATCAACGGATAATTATATAATTTTATTATTTGATTTAAAATATAAACGTCAATGGATTAATGTGAATTTTCTGCAGGATAAACACAATATTGATGCAAGGTCTTTAAATATAAAGTGTATGTGTATTCGGCACAAAACAAAGGATAGGTTCGGTGAAAATCGTCTTTATCCCGGTTTTTAAGCATCAATGTTAAATCATATTTATTGTATAGAATTATGCAGCGAATAATATATCTGCCTTTTCAACATTTCTTGTTAGATGCCTACTTTTCGGATTGCCAACGAAATTGAGATCACAAAATAGTGAGCGATTGTTTAATGCCAACTCAGCTATATCATGGCGAGAAGAACACACAATACAGCAAATACCAAAGAAGCGCCTGGCTTTGTAAATTACAAAAAAGGTGCACTCGACTCGCAGCCGCAAGTGATAAAGTTTACCAGTTGCTTGTCCATGGTCGGTGGTTCTCTCCGGGTACTCCGGCTTCCTCCACCACTAAAACTGGTCGCCATGATATAGCTGAAAGTGGCGTTAAAACACCAAAAATCAAATCAAATCAACCAAAGAAACAAAATTTATCAGTTTGTGTTTGCATTAAAAGCCACAATTTTTTTCCGTCTTTATTTTTTTTTATTTTGTCAGGATTCAATTCTTTTGTGTATTAATGGCTTTCATTTTTCTATGAAGTGTTTAACATATGATCTTATTGTATTTTATGTTGTTTGTAAGTGTAATACGTCAAATCGTTTCTCTGAGAGCTTCGATGAATGAGAAAGAATGATTCGATGATTGTGTATATTCCCGGCTGTAAAATTGAAAAACTGTCCGTAATATTTCGAATAAACTACCTACCTGTAAATACTGGCATGTCTATATATTCAAAACTCTGGTGCGACATTTAATATGTGAGTTTACACAGTGCAAATGACGCGGTTTTTTTGTGTCTTTTGTTGGGAGGGGGTGGGGGGTTAGAAAAAATATTCATCAAATACAATGTTAGTCATAAGATTGGATAGCTAAATATTTAAAAGTCTGCGAGGAGAAAGTAAGCCAATGTGCCTAAACATGATAGCTAAACTCGACTGGATTCCTATTCCCGAGGAAAATGGACCTTAGTTGTAATTTATTTTATAAGTAGTTCATGAAATTGGCTATGGGCGTCATGGCTTTCTATGATGTACTCATAACCCTGATTGGACAGCTGAGAGAATCATAATCATGAGACGAATGCTAAGACAGGCAATGTGTTGCATAGACCATGTTACAAATGGTGAACGCATCAGTGTAGAATTATTTTATGGTAATATTTTAATGTTTGAAACCACATATCTCAGAGTACACTTCCCGCAGATAATTCAACATAATATTAATCATATCATGATATAATTGTATTTAGGGTCAAACAACGGATAACCTTTAACACAGTTGAATGGTTTCATGTCTTCGTATTGTGTTTAATAAGGGTAATAACAAAATTACCGAACTCCAAACAATCTTACAAAGGGAAAGTCAAAACTCATAATTATATAAACAGACAAAATCAGTCAACAACCGGAAAACTGTGAAAACCGTAATGACCCTGACTTGGTACAAGCATTTCTAAAGAAATGGTGGGTTGAATCAGATTTTAAGGCGCCAAACCTCCCGCTCTCATTACGGTTCAAAGGTTCCGGCTGTCACTGTAACAGTATTTAAATACAGGAACAAAATAGGTAAAATAGTTGTCAAAGCAGTACCATATTCGGTGACGTAAATGTCAAAAATATTTTTACGTCACACATTGACAAAAAAAATATCCTTGACATTTTTGACTTCTTATCTTTATACATTTTCACTATATGAAAATGCATCGCTTATAATTTTTTCTGCAGAGACGGAATATATTTCGACAAGATATTGGTATCGGAATATAAACTTTTTAAGAGATCGAATAAGGCGAATCTTTTTATAGCCCTGGTCCAGTAGCCTGTTTCTCAGATGAAGATGACGTTTCAGGAAATCAGAATAATTGCTACTGGCCCTTGCATAGCGAATCAATTGCGAGATGTAAACACCATATGCAGGAGAAGCTGGTATATTGCTGCACATGTTTGAAAAATTTATGATTTTAAAATTGAAGTCGTCCCGTTTATCATAAATTTTACTACTGAGTTGACCACTGACGTCAAATTCGAGGTATAAGTCCAAAAATGATGCGGACGAAGCTGTATCGGTGGTCTCTTTAACTTCCAGCTCTGGAGGATATATCAATGGAAGAAATTCTGCAAATCTAGAATTATTGATAGATAAAACGTCATCAATATACCTGTATGTGAAATTAAAGGCTCTAGCCTCATGAATCTTCTTATCTTTTACAAGCTTTTGAAGAAACTCCGACTCATATGAGTATAAAAATAAATCGGCTAGAAGATGAACTTCTGTAAAGTAATTTAAAAGTTAAGGAAGTACCATTTTGTTAATGTAATCGTTACTGAGAAAGTTCTATTTTACACAATTCAGTTTGGCGTATCTAAGGCGATTTGTTCCACAAAATAAATAAAGTGAATTGGCTATCATCTATTGAGCAATTATGCAACTGTAATCAGAATCGACAATATAATGGCTTAAGTGTTGTCTGGACAAGACTAATGGATTAGTTTGAAATACGTATGCCAAAACAAACGACCAGCGTGGCATCTAAAGGGCGGTCAATTTTACATTACTGTTTAACTTTCTCTCATACTTCTATTTGGTTACACGGAATAATCCCATGGTTTTGTTGGTTTATTCATTTATTTTTTAGACGGAAATGTGGTTCTATATTGATTTTATTTTTTTATCACTATTAGTTTATATGACTATTTTGTGTTTTAAGCTGGTGTTTTACTCTTAAGATGTGGTCACACGATACGATTTTCCATTCATTGATTGATTTGTTGGTGTTTAACGCCACTTTCAGCAATATTAAAGCTATATCATGGCGACCAGTTTTAGTGGTGGAAGAAGCCGTGTTACACGGAGAGAACCACCGACCACGGGCAAGTAACTGGTAAACTGTATCACTTGTGGCTGCTAGTCGAGTGCACCTTTTTTTGTAATTTACAAATCGGGGCGCGAACCCACGCCGTATTGGTGATAGGCTTGTACGAGTTGTTAGGTAATCAAACTACCTAACTCATTGAGTCACCCAGGTACTTCCATTTTCCATCCAAGTTTTCCTTTCAAGAAAAAATCGTATCGTGTGAACGCAAAAAAAAAATAAATAATAAAAAGTCGTTTCAAAATCGGTTGGCGTCCTATTCTCATCCGACAGGCGAATAAGAATCGTATCGTGAGAACGGTAAGCAAAAATCGAGACGATTTTCTAGGAAGAGTGTTCAGCTTAATCAATTAAAATCATAAGACATGGCCTCATGATCATAAAACTGGAGTACGACTTCCGTACTCACACTCCAAAATTATCCAATCGGAATACTTGGTATATTTGATGTAGTGTTCTGATTTGTTGCTCTTCAACTTCGAGTACAAGAATCGTTCTCAAAAGTTTTACACTCTCAAGGTCTCTCTATATGCACAGATGTTTTGGTGAACGACACCAATACCACATGTTAATCATACTATTTAAAATAAAACAGTCAAACCTGTATTAAGAGGTCGCATTTGAGACAAAGACATAGTGGCCTTATCAGACAGGTGACATCTTAAAAGAGATTCAATTCATATCAAATTTTCTATGACAGGACAAGAAAAGGTGACCTTTTAATACAGGTGACAACATGTGCATATGCGACTGAATTGTTTAATGTATAAGACGGTTCATCATCATCGTTTCATGGAAATATTTCTAGTAGAAACATATAGAACCTATTAGGCACTGAATGGAGACATAATGTATTTAAGATTACTTTGTATTGGTATAATATATATGATAAAGTTATTTTAAAAAATGATATCAAATCAAAACGATATTGTTCTGTCACATATAAAATGTGAATTGTATGGTGATGAATTTTATAGTGCATTAGCGGATTATACGACTACAATAAGGAGTAAAACATGACATTACTGAGTGAAAAACAGATTGAATGTAGGTGGTAGTTATTTTTTAGCGTTTAACAGATAAAAATACACATGATCGTTATCACCACTGACCTTGCGAGCTCGAACTCCGTTCATGGCGATATGTACTTGATGCAACATTATTTGATATAGTTTGTCAGTGACATGCGACAGGTCGGTGGTTTTCTTCCGGATACTCCAGTTTCCATCACCAATAAAACCCACCGCCATGATATAACTGAAATATTGTTGAAAGTGACGTTAAACACCATAAACCATAACATAACTCCAATTTAGAAATGTTGAAATTGTTAAGATTGAGTGCATTTCCTCAGGTAATTTGCTATCTATATAAACAATAAATAAATGTATTTGTCAAACGCTTTGGGATCTAGCTTTTCATTTTACTCTAATTTAAACATTGTACATACAATGTACACAAGATACAAGAAATACATATTATATGTCATTTTGTATAACTAACCGTAGATTTTGGAATATCAAAATAGGACCACGAGTGACCGAAGTACGCATAAGGATTAAACGAGTGGGCGGAACTTGTTCCACCCATGAGTTTAATAATCATTAATGCGTATTCGGTCACGAGTGGTCTTATTTTGATATTCAAAATGTATGATTTAGTTATACTGTTTATTATATAGACTTTCAAAATTTCTTATATATATTTTGTTGTTGTTGCATATTTCATTCCACGCGTATGAATCTACGAGTAATGATACTAACGGGTTCAGCTGGAAGGATCTGCCATCTTGAAAATGTGAAATCCTACATGTCATATTTATAACAATGCACAAAAATAATTAAAATGCTTACCTTGAAAACTTATTTGAGTTAAATTTGATCAAAATTGAAGCGTACACGAAGCCAAATAACGTCTAATCTTTACATTTCAAACTGGAAGTCTTCATATGACGTCAATTACGTCATGTTGGTTATGTGCCAAAGTCGTCAATAACATTTCGCGGAATTTTTTCAGCTTACAATCGTATGCGTATTCACCGTAACACAACAAGAGACGTAACCACCACACTTATAGTTGTTTAAAGTAGTTCCGGCGGGAACAAAAACTGATATTTCACATGTGAAATACCGGAATTTATTTCACGGATAAATCCCCATAATTCACACCTAACTATAGAATAAAAAGTAATATTGAAAACAAGCTAAATAGTATTAATGCTATGTATTGTAGAAGGACTCATACGCTATTTATGTTATTTGTTGTTCGCTTGCGTATAATGGTGTCCAACAATTCATGACTATGTGAGTAACATGGCGGGTGTCTTATAAGGACCTGGTTTCACCTTTGGTTTTTTGGTGTGGTCCGTGTTGCTTTTACCTTTAGTTTTCTGTGTTGTGTTGTTGTTTTTTGTCTTAGTCCTTTGTCTTGAGTGCCCGATATTGCCAGTTTCTCTGGATTGCTCTTCCGGCTTCGCTAACGTTTATACAATAGATGATATAACTATATAAACTATTAAAATATTTACATTTTTCGAAATGAGAGAAAATCAGTGAAGATAACCCAATACCAGAGGTACTAACATTCAAAAAGCATGCTTTCATTTATTACTGAAATCAAATTAAAATTACTAAGACTACATGCATATAAAATCATAAACTTTATCGCAAATGTTTTTTCATTACTATATAGACGTCACTTCTAATAACTTTAAGTCTTATTTAAATTGAACAAGTCGTGTGGTAAATTACCCATCAATCAAGAAATTGTTTTGCTATGATTACATGGGAATATCTATAAAACTAGGTTTAATGGAAATGCATTTCATTTGAATATTATAAAATTAAAGCCATTCGATGAGGTTAATACCAGTGTCAATGGTATTTAGAACCCCATAAAAATCAACCCCGGGTTCAATATACAAAATGGTATTTTGTTCCTAGTGTCAAATGTCCATCATAGTATTATGAACCCCATCTTGGTAAATTGAACCCTCTCATTTTTACCAAAAGAGGGGGTTCATCATACCATAAGTAGGGACTTCAATATACCATTGGTAGGGGATTCGATATACCATGGAATTTATTGAACATCTAAAAATAAACATACCGCGGACATAGTTATCACTCTGTCATAATACTCTCTCAATATAGGATAGTACCCTTCTTTATTTTCAATTGAATTAATGTTTGGTTTACGCCAATGTCAGCACATGTGCAGCTATTTCACCGTGATTAAGTTAAAAAGTTTAGAAATTCGAAAATCAGATGGAAAATAAACAAGTATAAGTATATACTTCGTAAAACATCTCTCTGATCAAATTAACACGTTCTTGATTATGTAGATAAACAATATGAACTTTTCAAAGATTATAGTGTATTTTTGTGATGTTTCTGATGGAAAATAGAAATAATAAAATTATGTGTACAATAGGTTTGTGGTGTTCATCGTAGCTTTCACTATTAGTCATCTATATCGTGACAACAAAACATATTGGATGGGGTTGGGAGAAAGTTTGGACAGCTATATCGAACTGACCGGTGATTTGGTTTTGATTTTTTGGTGCTTAATGCCACTTTCAGCAATATTTTAGCTATATCATGGCGACCAGTTTTAGTGGTGGAAGCAGCCGGAGAACCACCGGCCATAGTCAAGCAACTGGTAAACTTTATTTCTTGCGAGTCGAGTACACCTTTTTTGTAATTTACAAAGCCGGATGCGAACCCACGCCGTATTGGTGATATGCTTGTAAAACCGGGCTGCTCAGTTGGGTAGATAAATAAAGAGCTGATCCAGGTATTATATCATTTATTTCGTCAACTAAAAGGTTTCACCAAAATAAATACATTGTGGTATAGGTTACATGATAGGTGTTCTCATTCTTCAATTATAATCAGTTGGAATATAATACAATCTAGGAGTTCAATAAGGATATTCAAATTCCAAAGAATCAGTATGAGAAATTTGTAGAGCGTCTTGGACCTTCCAAAGCCAATACTCGTTTTAAATCTAACTTAAAAGCGAAGAATCAATCAGAAGGACTGAATTCAGAATTTCGGAAACTTTGAATCCAAGGCATGTGACATACCAAGCATGTTAATCCACGTGTGTCGTTATCTAATCAATAAACAATGTACAAGAGTAGTTTTAATGAGATCGATAATTATAGCTCATTTAATAATTTGTTAATATGATATATAAAAGTAATTATATACAAGTTGAAATATTTTATTTAAGACATACGCGAAGTTATTAATTACTGAATACATAATTATGAAAAAATACTATTACTATGGTAAAATACACCCTGTCACACTTGTATGAGTTGTTAGGTAATCCAACTACCTAACTCGTTGAGCAACCTGTGCCCCAACTGACCGGTGAAGTCCCTGCCTTAAGTTGGTGTCTGAAAATCTTGATGGGTATCGGGATTTGTGTTAATCTCTTTGTATACTTTTTTATACTTATAATTTGAAAGTGTATTTACTGTGCATCTTCATTTAAGAACTTGAAAGTCAAAGTGTGAAATATTTGAATACTTTACAACAAGATCGACATTTATTTCACATCCTATTATATGACCCCCAACCACGCTTGTCAAGACGTTTCATTCAGTCTTAATAGATTTTATTTAATCCTATGCAATAAATTTATGGGAACACAATCACCCACGTACGGAAGAGAGAAAAGAAAAACGCCATACAATTGTCAAAAACTAAAACAAATAAAATAAGAATTATTGCATATCAGAATAAAAATCATATATTTAATTGGTTGAACACTCTCCACGTGACCTTCACTATTCCGCGATATAGACCGGTCCAAAAACCGTGCATAGACTGGTACTACTGGTCTATATAGCAAATAGTTCATGGCACTGAGGGTCATATGGCAGTATATGGACCGGTCCGTCACCAAAAAAATATTATATGGACCGAAGCTTCTGAGGTCCATATACTATTTTTTGGTGACTTACCGGTCCATATGACCCGAATTGACATGAACTATTTGCTATATTATACTTTTTATCTAAAATAATGCAGGTACCTGGCCGGTCCATATAACAAAATAGTGACCGGCTGCGCTAACAAAGACAAATAGGGAAAATAAAAACGTAAAGTGTAATATACACGGATATTTGTTTGTTTACGTTTTAATAAATTACAATGTTACTTATATCCTCATTTTATTTCTCATTATAAGTTGAACACCATTCAAACAATTGCTTTAGTCAATTCAAATAAATTTTCAGAATATTAAGTATCAAATGCGCCAAAAATAAATTGATACGTTTGCGCCAATTTACCTTAATCTTTTTTAAATACCTCGGGCCCGTTGTTAGTTCTTCTAACTAATGATGGAACCCCAGACCATGTTGATGTTGGAAATGTCGCTGTTGTATCATCTATGTATGTGTTAAGCACATAGTCTGAAAACTGTTCAATTCTCTTATCATCTGGCATATCGGGTACCAAGTCTTCAGCAAAACTATTCCCGACATCAGAAGGTTCAAGAAATGCAAGTCCAAAAAAATGGGTAGGCCATTTACTGATGACACTTCCGTAATGTTTGTACTCTTTGGCAAGACCTAAACTTTGTATCTTCCGTCACCAAGCCTGTCTTAAATGGAACCGACACGACTTGATTACCTCATCTGGAAACATTTCTCTCACAACTGGGTGTATCCTTTCTTGTAAATCTAAATGAATTGTCTCAATTTCTAACGACAAATTAAACTTTTGACAACATTCTTGGAGCAAAGTAAACATTTTTCTGTAACATTCTCCTGACTTTGACGGCAACAGACAACACACAAGTGGGATATAATGTCCGTTCCTAAAACCATGAAAAGTGTAAAGTTGCGAAAAATATTTTGGACAACATTTAAATGTTCCATCGGCAAAGATTTCTACGTCACTACAAACAAAAATCAAGCTTTGTTCACACCCTAGCATAATTATTCCACTTTCAGAATCATTTATAAGAACAAAATCCTCATGTTTATTGGTAACCATGCCAATGTCTTCTAAAATCTCATGGAACTCTTCACGATTTTTTGGTTGGGCCGGGAACAACTTTCGTCTTTCTCTATACATGGACTGGCGAACACAAGTAATGTTACCTTTTTGTAAATTGTCATCTTCCATTCTTACCAGTTCTGAATTAAAAATAAATTCAAATAATTCTACTGAGTTAAAATCAAAACAATGGATTATCATTAATACATACAAATGAAACACAAAAAAACAAGAAGTAAGTAAGTAAGTAAAAATCTTTCATCCACCATAAATCAGTTAAAGTTGCTTATGTTAATTTTGTAAAATTTTCTAATTGTAGATAACATACCCGATAAAATGATCTTTGACGGTCTTTCAGAAATTTGGCCTGTAACTTTTCTTTTGCACACAGTTCGTAAAATCTGACGTTCCAATTTCCGAGGGTTAATTTCATGAATATGCGCCAGTGATCCATTGAGTACTGTCTGACAGCTTACATCTGTGGTTACTCTTGCTGCACAATCCTTTACTGTACAACGCCAACTTATTTCCCCCGACTTCTTCAAAAATGCCTGTCTAAATGTGTGGCCATCAACAACAATTACAGGTTTTCCCTTGTTGGACTCTATTTTTTGAATCGGAACATCCATCTTAACCGTTCAAATATTAACTGCTTAAATGATCCATCAAATTGAACTGAGTGAACATTTTTTGTCAAGTAAACATTATTTACCTGTTATATAATTAGATACATGCACATGTAGGTAACTTTTAATTGATTGTAAAACTTATTAATTTTCGTGCAGGTAAATTGGCGCTCTTGATACATTGGAAATTTTAATAATTCGCGCTTTTGATATATTTTAAAAACTGTAATTAGCGCAAACGTATTATGGCCGTAATAACGAAGGTGATAACGCCTAGGGAAACCTTCAATGATCGTGATTAAACATTTCTATGCATTTATATTGTATGTGTCAGATTCTGGTCTTCAATGCAATAAACACAATAGTTACTGATATAGAGTGCAATATCAGGATAGACAGACTGCCCTTGGGTCGTGGTACGGACCAGTGGAAACGATATTGCACTCGCCTCCGGCTCGGGTAAAACCATTTCCACTGATCCGTGCCACGACCCTTGGACAGTCTGTATATCCTGAGATTGCCCTCTATATCAGTAACTATTATATAATTAGTATATGGCAACCTGTAACACGAATGCATTTTTTGTGTTCCTTTGATCTGTTTATGGCTTATATACCAGAATGTAAGCAAGAGCTAAGAACCATGAAATAATACACGCATATACGAGATATTGCACATTTTAAATTTGGACTGTAGTTTTATTACTCTCAGAGAGCCGGGCAATAATCAACGATTTAGCTGCATGTTACAATTCATTTATACCACGGTTTTCCGAGTTAAACAAATATATATATAATAGGGGGTTATGGAGTTTAACGCCACTTTCAACAATATTTAGTAATAATTATCTTGCCTACTAAGTTCTAATCTTTGAATATTAGGTAAATTTGCTTAATACATAATTAATATCATTATACCAATAAAAAAATAGTAATGAAATATCACTTAATCTTGGAATGTGAGTGTTGATTTTGAAATGATCAATTCTTTATCTGGTACACTTGATATACAGCCGTAGATTTTATAGAGAGCATTAAATAAATAATAATACAATAATCATTATTTATATGTTCGCTTTATGTCGGATTAAGAATATCAGATTGCTTTATTTAGCAATAATTACATTACTTCCGTTTTTCATTGAAATGTTACAATGATTGGTTATGAAGTGGTCACATGATTATAAAAGAGATGTTTTACATCCCAATAAAACTCAACCCCGAACTTGTACGTGCCTCCACGACGACGTCAGATGTAAACAATCAATGGCGTAGTAATTTCCAACAGCAAATAATCTTAACACAAATAAAATCCACAACGAAAAATTCAACTATATTAAATTTTGGTGTGATTTAAATGTAATTATAAGAATTGAATGCATTTTTTTGTAGTTTTATAGGCGTGTAAAAGCGTGAACCGAGACACATTTTTTGTATGAAGCGCGCTTCGGTCCACGCTTTTACACGCCAATAAAACTACAAAAAAATGCATTCAATTCTTAAATAATAACATTAACATCTTCTTAAGAAGTATCAGATATTTGAATGACGTATGACTTAAGAATGTCAGAATGATTTGTTGTTCAACAATCACCTTGATATATGTATTTGTTGTGGGGGGGCGGTCGTGATCGTATGGTAGTTGGATTTACAACTACATATGCAATCACTTCCTATCACCACTAACGTTGCGAGTTCGAAATCCGCTCAGGTGAGGTGTACTAGGTACAACATTATGTGATAAAGTTTGTCAGTGACTTGCGGCAGGTAGTGTGTGATTTTATCCGGTTTCCTCCATCAATAAAGCTGCCCGCCACGATATAAGTGAGAAATTGTTGAAAATGGCGTCAAACACCAAAACCTTTGTATTTGTTGTTTAATGTCGCAATACAAAAGTCTCAGTTATTATCGCAATTGGCCAGGAAATTGGATTGCGACGATGTAATCTAAGGAAAAGTTTGAAGATACCAAAGGGGTAGGCAGAAACCGTAAATCGAAGGACAGACAATACAATGCACAAAAGAAAACGTCAAAATCCGGAGGTGAACTTAGGTGATCCGAAAGGGTATTTAAGACTGGAATGAATTGATGTATTGTAGTTACACATTACATATGATACATATATGTATGTTATAATTCTAAAACCATACTATAATATGGTATGATTATTTTAATAATTATAATATGAAAGAAAAACGCCAAAACTAACGATCTCTCACAAAAAATTATGTTAATGTTAAAGGCATTTGATTCTATACGTTTGAAAACAATAATTCATGTAGGTCGAGCGGTGGTTTCGTTTGTCCTATCAAAAAAATGCTTTATGGTCACATGGTAAAGAGGATATGCAAATAGTTCTGATAGGTGCAGGAAGCGTTGCGTTTGTCTAACACGATTTACTCATTTATGTCTCGTCCCTGGATGCGTAATGGACACGTTCCGCACAAATCATTAAGATGTCCCTTTCAGAGGAAAATAAGGTAATATTTCTATTCCGCGGTATCACCATGGGGGAGTTGGGTTGGAGGGCAACAACTTAAACTCAAACTCAAGATAGACAAAACAACATCAGCGATTCATTCAATTAAAAAGAAAACAACCCGAGCAACCACTCTCCAAAGCCGAGAGTAAGTTCTGCACTTGCGGTCGTAAAATTTTCGACTACCGATTTTTATACTCGTACTGGAAAAATGGCCAATGCGTAAACGGTATCGTATATAAATCAGTATTCTGAATGAACGATTTTGGAATACAATCCACGAAAATCGTACTCGAAAGTTTTACTACCGACAGGCCAGGATCAAGATTTCCCTGTTCCATATAGGAACCAGAAGTAGTTCAGAAAGGGAAGTAAAGTATTATCAGTCAACAAATATATATATTATCTTCTGTTAATATTAGTTGACATAACAGGAAGCTAGATATGAATTGTATTGCAATATATCACTCTAATATGCAACATTTAATTATGTCTTTCCAGGAAATATTATGGTGTTATTTGCAATAATAAAAAGTGCCAGACTTAGAAGCCTTACAAACTTTTTCCTTGCAAATCTTGCTGTTGCCGACTTTTGGATTGGTGTTTTTTGTGTCTTGCCAAATTTATCGACATTTTTCTCACAGAAATGGATATTAGGAAGGGTAAGTTAGATTAAATATGTTAATGGTAGAAATATGAATAGGTAATATGGTACTTCAAAATCTTCAATAATATGGCTGCCAAACCGAAAATAGATTAAAAGAAAAATCACGTGATCTAAACCGGAACTCTAGTCGATTTTTTTTCAAAAAAAAAATGAAACAATGTTCGGTAGCGGATACGAAAACTGTCCGGAGTTTGGAGTTTTAGGTGGTGTTATTTTTAAGCTTGATATTTTGCAAACAGGAAGAAAAATTACTGTTCTTCGGGAACGTTTCAGGTTGCACCTGCCTCATATTAAAATGAAACACAAAAACTACCATACTGTCAGAACAGTTCCAAAATCCATTAGCAATATCGTAGAAAGAGACAAAATCGATACTCTTAACACACAAATACATGACTGCTCACTTTCTTAGCTTGGTACATGTAATTCAATAAAACGTGAAGGGATCAACCTATTTGTATAGACTCAAACCTTCCCTCGTAGAGAAATATTAGCAATATCATGTAGTTTATAATGACATAGAAATAAACAAGAAAACTTATTTAACCAAAATGAATATGAGTGTAAATGAAAGAAAGAAAATTATTTTATTTAGACACAGAAATTAAATGTTCTTTACCTGTTCCTGTAGGATATTCCGCGATGAGCATAATATATGTCATTAAGTGCTTTTGAAACGACCCTTAGCCCTATAATAGAGCCGTTTTCATAAACTAAAAGAAGATATACATTCAAGTTAATCTGACAAATAGTGTTATTAATGAGTTCTATTTCGTACAACTAAATAACATTTATATACATAACTCAAGAACGAAGTTCTCGTTAAGGAATTGATGAAAATACATGTCAGTTCAATACTATTTAGAAACGCCACTTTCAACAATATTTCATTTATATCGTGGCGGTCAGTGTTATTGATGGAGGAAACCGGAGTACGCGGGGAAAACCACCAACCTGTCACAAGTCATTGACAAAATTTATCACATAATGTTGTATCGAGTACACCTCGCCTGATCGTGATTCGAATTCACAACGTTAGGCACTGATTGCATAGGTAGTTATAAATTCATCTTCCATACGATTTCTAATATTGTTGAAGAGACTATAGAATCAAATACACAACTAATACAATATAGAATACACACATCTAAGGGTATTACACAATGTAGCCAGCGCAGTGGGAATGTCGCAGTTAATCAAATTGGCCATCCTCATGTTTTAACTTCAATAGAACCACATAGTCTTTGATTCCTAAAATAATACTTTCATGTCGTTATGAGGATGCGTTAAGTATTTTGTTATTTATCAACAACAATACACAGGAAATATCTAAAGGAACATGCGAATGCTAATAAATAATGGTTTTGTTTTTATAACAGTGCAAAGCAAATAATGGTTTTACAAAATAGAATCATTTTTTTTATCATTGATATCTATGAAAAGTTTCATATAAAGAACCGCTTGTCTGGTTTTATTTAATTACTGTAATGTAATATTTACAACGTAGTCATTAGGCCAGCGGCGAAATCTAAAAAGTCGCTTATTTAAAGAGTTAAATCAACCCATCGACTACACACCTAAATATACTTTCAAACGCTAGATTATGCTTTTAGCTAATAAATTTAACATGCCGTAATACAATCGTATGGTCACGTTATCACGAAAACTACATTTTTCTAGGATTACTGCGTTTTTGGAGAAAGTCCGATCATACTCAGTAAAATATTATACATGATTTATGGATCTTCGGCAATTTGTTGCGCTTGTAGTTTTTAAATCTAACTTAAATAAATAAAATAATTCAAAATATCTTATTAAAATAACTTTTATTTCATCAGTTTGGCTTCTTTGAAACCAGCAGATGTGTTAAATATTTTAACGTCACGTTTAAAATTATGTCAGAAGAAATGCTTTCATTAAATTGATCTCAAACTTTTTTAAAAACAAAAGTGTAAACATAGTTTACATAAAACATTATCATTATAGCGCCAATTTCTACTAGTTTAAGAGGTTTGGACCGTTTTTAAATGCACATCAACATATCGAAAGTAGAAAATGATTCCGGATATTTTGCCCGTGACTTTTTAAAATTATAATCCTCAGTCCGATCAAATCTTATTGCATCGAGACCAAAGCATATTTTCTTAATAATGACTTATATTCTTGTGTTATCTGTATTTAATTGTTGTCACCCTTCATTGTTAACATTTGCTGTTTTTAATTGTAACGTTTTAGTTACAAAAGATGGTTTGAAATATTGTTTGTAGAGAATTTAATTAATGTTTACAAGTTGTTAGAAAATCATTTGTCGGAACTGTTAGCCAACTTAAACTTCTTCCATCTAGGAAAGTTCAAGAATCATTATTGAATTGTGTTGAAGAAGGTACAAAAATGGTCACATCACTTGTTGATGGTTCTTTGTCTGAGGGCCAGTCTCGTAGTTTCTACAATCCTAGTACACGGTTTAAGTTGAAGTCATTCGAAGATATGACTCACAAAACTAAGCTGAAGTGTCGTTCTGGGGACACAGTCACTGTTCATATGAATCCTGAGCTAGTTTTTCGTCGGGAACTGGTTTTTGTAAATTGTCGAGAGGACGTTACTGTTGAAAAGATTCTGTCTTTTCCAATTGGTCCGATTCCAACATAATTGTTTCACGACGATGGCACAATGCGCAAAACCAGTAAGGCAGATCTTGTACATCAACTGGAACAGAACGTTTCTGTAATACAAACACTGCCCATTTTTTGATATTTCCAGAACAACTCTGATCAGAGATGACATGCCTTTGTTGCAGTCAATAAATGCAAAAAGGTTTAGAAACTTTGGTGAGATGGCACTTGATTTTGTAAAAAATCAGATCTCTTGTTTTCAGTTTACATCCGTTGTCGTCGATATCTTTGATATATATGACATTCAAAACTCTCAAAAATGCAGAACGGGACCGTCGATCCAAGTCTGTTTTCACTGCATTTGATTGAAGGTAGGGTTATTCCTGACTGGGAAAAGTTTATTAGTTCTGGTGAAAATATTATTAGATTTCTCGGCGATTACATTGCCAAACATATTCGTCAGAACAGTTCTCTCCAAGAAGGGCAAACACTTTACCTGTCCGGTTTATTTTCTAATCCTGAAACAGTTAAAATGTTGAATCAGAATGGTATGTTAGATTGCAGTTGTTTGGCAAGCACACAAGAAGAGGCGGATACCCGCATAATTTTGCATGCACTGCATTCTGACAAACTGTATCAAGAGAATAACGTTCAAGGTCGCATCGTTGTGAAATCTCCAGATACGGATGTTCTTGTCCTTTTAGTACATTATTTTCCAAATATGAAAAACACAAGTGAGCTTTGGTTTCAAACAGGACTTATTACGAGCACTAAGGATTGTAGACGTTATATCACTGTTCACGAGTTATGCAAGTCATTGAGTTCCGTTGTGTGTGAGATCTTGCCAGCTGACCATGCTCTAACTGGGTGTGATACCACTTCTTCGTTCTTTGGTATCGGGAAGAATTCTATGTTCAAAGCTCTGAAAGAGCCGCCCAATCAGTTTAGTGAATTGTCTCGAATAGAATGATTCAATCGATCTAAGCCGAAAACTAATATCAAGGCTGTATGATCCGAAGGGAAAGTCGAAACGATGCCATATCGATCTGAACAAATTGCGGGTAAAATTGGAAACTGTCAAAGATTCTACTTTGGTGAGACTTCCTCCGAGTGAAGACACATTTAAACAGCATGTTCTTAGATCTTCGTACCATACAAAGATATGGTTAATTGCACATATTCCAAAGCCAGCAGTTGCATCACCTCTTGAGCATGGTTGCAAAGATGGAAAGTTTGGTCTTGAACCAATATTGTTTGAAGGTCAAATGTCATCTGACTTTTTGCAGGACCTCGTATGCAACGGAAGATCCGTTTGTAGTAAAGGTTGTGTTTGTTTTGAACAGAATTTGTCTTGCACAGAACTTTGTCCTTGCTAAGCATTAGACCTCTGTCACAATATGATTACACACAGGACAGATATCGAAGATGACGATGCGTAAGCACGCAAGAGTTCTTTTTATAAACAAACAAGTGTGAACACAGAAATGTGCTGTCCAAAAGGCAAGTGTGGATGTCAATATTTCATATTATTAACTTAAAAACAAATAAAAATTCATGGACACAGGGTCCTGGATTTAAAAAAAAAAAAAAAACTAATCCTGGATTATTATTTTTGCTTAAAGTCCGGTCCTGTGTTTTTTTTTCAAATGTTCATCATAGCCCCCCTCCCCCTCCCAAGGGATATAAAATTGTATCATTAATAATAAATTAATAATTAATAAATTCAGATTTTCTATTTGAAATAAATCTCATTTACAAAACCACTGATATTTGTTCCATTTTTAACGCTGATTTAAGCTTTAGTCGCAACAAATTTTTATTTTTCTCTTTAAACTGTCGAAACATAACATTTATTTAACTGTAAAATTCACCCACTCCCCCCTTTTTCCCTTTTTTCTTGTTTAAATCAATGATCAACAATATTCCAGAATCAAACAAATGAATAAATATAACAGATTTCTTTTACATGCATCTTTTTACCATGCAGAGTCAGTGTGTTTTAAATCGGTCATCCAATCAGGACGCTCATTATTTTTGTCCAAGATAAAAATACATCGCTAAAGTAAAATTACCTGTGGTTTCAGAGTAGAAGATTTTTAGAAATCGAACATAAAATTTCCCCACTTCAACTCGTAAATTTACATAGAAATCGGAGATATTTCGTCATAAAACTTCACACATGGTTTTGTCTATCATATTTCTTGAAGACAAACATAAAATTGTATAGCATTTATCAATATTTTATGAGTATCAACAGTTTTTTCAACACCGTATCTGTTTCTCGATACAGCCGCCCGATTACAGTGACCCGTGACCCAGATTAGCACATCTCAGCAGTTTTTTTTCTTAATAATGTTGTTTAATCATAAAAACAACTGTATTAATTTGATTCCCTGAATATCTCCATATGCGATTGACCAGATCAAATGCATTATCCAAACATTAAATTTTTCTGATAATAATTGGGTTTCGGATTACGATGGTGAATGAAACATGTATATTTACGTTTTAAACGTTCAAAATGTCTAAAAGGGTGTTTTTATTTATGAATCACTTTAATAAAAAAAAATACAAGGGTTCACATGAGATGTACAATGCTCATAGCTATTTAGGGACTGACAAAATACAGACTTACAAAAAAATACCTGTGTTGGGCGAATCGGGTATGTTTTGATTGACTTCCTTGTATCGAATAGTATATATACAAAATATAATGAAACATAAATAAACGTCATTATTACGTAAATAGGGATGACCTTGGGTCAAGGTCATTGTTTTATGGAAGCAAATACGAGTCACTTACATTGAAAAATCACATTCCCATCCAAAAACAGTCATTTCGACGTCATTCATTTCTGAATTTTGGTTCAATAATCTAATTTAGTATGTGGTCCATCAAATAAAAACCACCAAACTTGTCGAATTAAATTTCATTTTTAAGGAAAATGCACTTTTCGAACGAAAGTCGAAAGCGAAAAACAATTTTTTCTTGACCTTTGACCTTAATTATGCAAAAACGTGACCACTTCCGACTTTTACGGCATCATTATTCTAAGAGTCCCGTCATTCCTCTTTCCAATGACATATGATATAGGTGTGTAGCCCATGGGTTCATTACATTTTATTTTTTGATTTTCTACCGCTGGTCTACATATAGAGTTGATTGATAAATCCTTCATATGTTGTGGTAGTGGAAATGATTTTGAAATCAGTATAAAAATCACGGTCGTGTTACAGGCGACTAATCTATACCTATTACCGGTAATTGAAAATTAATTCTTTTTGTCATGCAAAACCACTTTAACGAGAATACCACACATTATATAAAAATTATCATTCTTAAAAGTGTTGCTGTCTCCGTTAAGAGGAACCCATGAATCAACTGGTGCTGACATATTACCTGTATCATTAATCTTCTTGTCAGTGTTCATAAACGAACAACCAAACTACATTTCAGTGTGCTGTTGGAGTCAGGAGAAACTTGCTAAACCCAGCGCACTCATCTATTTTTCTCCGTCATCGGTTTAGTGTCCAGTAAGGGTGTAATATATTCTCCGCATAAATCCCTCCAAATAGAGCCAGATTAACCTACAATTTTTAACAACACGATTTCCGATTAAATTAAATACCAAATATACGCACAAAAAACCCCAAAAAAACAAACAAAAAACACAATACTTTATAACCAACTACAATAATTTAAACTACTCGTAGTAATATATCATGTTTTATCCCGTTTTTGATTAATCAATAAAAAAAACAGTTCCAAAATCCAATAGCATAATCGAAACCCCTAACACAGAAGTACATGGACACTCACTTTCCTAATTAACTTATTTTTCAAAAAATTATTGATTTGCATAGTATCTATCATATTGGCAGTGTACTTTCGGAATAAAGTATCGACATCCATTCATGAAAAAAACCCCAACATGAAGTGCATAATTGAATCAACCAATTTTGTGGCGTGGAACGTACGTAATGCTGACGGAACCTATAGTTACGTCAATAATTTCTAATGGCATAACAATTTATATAGCTATTACGATCATTCAAGTTAGCGTAATCCTCGTCCTACAAACACAATAAATACATCAAGTTGGCAAAATTATTACAAATGGATGTGACAAGTGTTCTCTTGCGATTAAACCGAATTTAAAACCGACATGTATTCCTTTTAATGTAGCCATTATTTCATATTAATATTAATTGTTATTTTACAGGCGATGTGTAAGATATATTATTTTGTCTGGAACATGTCTTACACGGCGTCAATAGTTATATTGACGGCCATTGCTGCCGAAAGATATATAGCCATTAGATTCCCATTGAGAGCCAGAAGATGCATTACACAAAGACGGTTGTTTTTAGTGCAGGCTGTTATCTGGATGATCGCAGCAGTATACGGGACACCTTATTTATTCATTTTCGATTTACAAGAAATTCTAAGTTCAGATGGAGAAATAACTTACTATTGTTTTCCAGACTACTCACTGATCAATATGAAAGCCCTTGTAACTGCAAATTTCATTATTTGGTATTCTATTCCTTTAATACTAATGTCTTATATGTACTGTAGAATTGGAATATCTCTATGGAAAGTAAGTAAAAAACCAATGCCGCCAAAACCTTCAAAACAAATGGAAATGCCAGCAGACGACACTTATTATTCAACGTCATCATCCGGAAATTCTGAGGGTCAAGGTCGTACCCGCTCTATGCGCATGCACAGAATGTCTATGAACAACCACCAAAAAGATACTTCATTTTGTAAATCACATAATCAACGAAGTGCAATGAAGGAAGGAAGTGGAAAACGTCGAAAAGATGGAAATCACTGTTCGTGTGAAAAAATGGAACCAGAAAGAAGTTCCGAGGCATCTCATTCTTGTGATATCAACACAAATCTTTACAAACAAAATGGTAATCATGTTTCGTTCGTTGAATACAAATCATCCCGTGAGAAAAATAACGTTCCAAAACTACGTTTTTATTTCAATACGGAACAAACAAGAATGAACTGTCAGAGAGCAGTAAGAAGTAGACGTCGTGTGATTCGACTTTTAGTTGCCGTAGTTATATCATTTATGGTTTGTGTTTTGCCACACCATATTCGCATCTTACTATTATTTTGGCAAGTGCCTATGTATGACTGGGAAGGACTATTATCACCGGTGTCTTTTCTTATTTTGTACCTAAACAGTGCATTGAATCCAATTTTATATGCTCTATTCTCAGCAAACTTTAGGAAAAGTTTCAAAGAGGCTATTCCATGCCACCGGAGAAGAAGACCAATACCATTTTTTGTACAGGACACAAGAAGTGGTAGTTTTTAGCTTTGTTGTATACATTATTATATTGAATCAGGTTATTCAAGCATTGTTTTTTGACCAGATAGATTTTGTGATTTTATACCGGGATTCGATCTATATATCTTGTATCGAAATATACCCGAGCAACAATTTCTTTTGGTAAGAGTCTAATATATAAAACCGTAATAATGAAGACGTCACGAACATACAATATACGACATAAGAATATATGTATAATGTTCTTGTTACCTCTAATATTCCTAAATATATCATACATCTCCAATTTTCGGGTGTGTGGAGGAAGGGTCGTAGATTGTCGCATTTTAACAAACCCAAAACATATAATAGCACCACACAATAGATATATTTATATAATTAAAATTTACTTCAGTCGCCATAATCGCTCTGACTGATATATAAACGTAATGTTCTTACAAATATATATCTAAAGTGTATTATATGTCTATAATTGAGATTAATTGGGTATTAACATAATGCAAACAGGCAAGGTAGACAAATCACATTAACAATTTAATTTTAAAACATAGCTATATCAGAACAAGTGGAATATATATGCATAGAAGTTTAAGAGTGATATTGTAGTTTTATATCCAAGGAACGGGAAGGTAACAGTCTGAAAAGTTTCCTGATAAGCTCATCTTATGAATGTAACTGATCAACAGAACACATACAAATCAGGAAAGCCATAAAAGGAGAAACAATGCATATCACACCGTTAAAGGGTTAGCGGTGTGGTGCTTAACGCCACTTTCAACAATATTTCACACACCGTTAGAAATTCAATGTTATGGTGGTTATATAGTGTGGGAATAAAATGAAATACGGAAAATACCACATAGTCAGCACAATTCCAAGATCTTATCGAAACGTCGTAGAAACAAAAACAAAATCGATAACGCTAAGTAACACACATATGAAAAAAAAATGGCGGAGTTTAAGTGTTTATCTGGTTTTATGTGCCAAAATCTTCCCTCTTAGCGAAGTTATGCTGTCATGCAAGTGTTAGTTAATGTTAAGCGATCATAAACACACAGATAAGCAAACACATCAATAACGACAAAATAAAAAAGAAGAAGACTAACATTAAAATAGAACCCTTCGAAATGGCTCACAGCAATCTCCACTTCTACATTATACTTTGTTAGTAAATGTTGGTTTCGTGGAAGGATTTGAATACCGGTATATGACGCAAGATAATAATGATTTTCGTAATTTTATCGATGAATTCAAATTGCATGAACTAGGAACATATCTTTGACTAACTTGTGTTTTATGTCCACAATAATCTTCTGTCATAGCATTAACAATGTCAAGGTTACTGAAATGTGAAAATTGTTTGCTCACTACAGTAGAAGTACATTAATCACAATACATTTCTACTCGAATTGCTACCTAACAATCTAATAGGATACCTCGTTAAAATACATTCCATTTCCCTCAAAAAGGGAGTTATTTTAAAAACAAATTTCATGTACAGTTAAACCTGCTTTAGTGACCAGCTCTATTCAGCAATAAATTGTATTATATGTCATTATCCAAGTTCACAATTCCATATACCCGGTAATCATATACTTTGTAAATATATTATTTTGTATCTTCAATAAAACAATTTACTCATCTAACAGTGTTCTGATTATCGGGTTTTCGTGTAATGTTTTAACAGATCAAGATTTAATGATAACATATGCATAATATCCATGGAAATGATATACATACAGTATATTATTACATACTTAGTTCAAACAAAGGCATTTTTGTATGACCAATATGAGCGGAAGTAAACTCCATATTTTCACACCCCGGGAAAATAACCGGTTATTGGATTACTACAACATTATTTCCATATCGAGGCCCATATTGGCCCGGGCCAATATGGGCCTCGACTTTGTCTCAGGCCAATATGGGTGTCTCTTTTCTAGATGTCGGAAGTATGTAATACATAGTTTAATAAATCGTTTAATACATGGGCATTTCCATATTGGCCTCGTTATCATCCCTCGACCCATATTGGCCCAAGGGTCTCGGGATGATAACCAGGCCAATATGGAAATGCCCATGTACTAATCTGTAAATATTGTCCTTGTTCTCAATAACTTGCTGGCGTTTGTTTATATGTATATAGGTATGTTCAAGTGATAAGTGTTTATACGAGTCAGGCAACGGTTAAAACACCGATAAAAATAATGCGCCAACATCATTTCCTTGTTTTCATAATTACGTAAAACACACATATTGGTTTGTCATTAAGACTCGGTTGTCACATAATTACAATGTCAGCACAGTAAATTTCAAGAAAAGGGAGTTCATTAATATTTATCGTTATTTGTTTAAAATGGACTATTCGGGTTTGATCCTTTAAATCAAGAAAATTTAAACTTTTTCCATAATGTATATTTTTGAAACAATCAAAACATGTAGACATTTGTGTGTGCCTTTTCTATAAATATTTTAATATTCTGTCTGATACTTACAAAAATACTCACTATAATTCTATTTTTATTGAGGCATTCAATGTAAAATACATGAAAATATAGCACAACGTATCAGTTATGACGTTCGAGACAGACATGATCACTGGTATCACAGCGAGTTCGATAGTACAAGATGTCAAAATTGTGATAATGCATATAAAGGACCTTCAAAACTGATGTTATTGTTTTTATCGCGATTGACGTCACACTGATCGATAATTTTTAGTATCATGATACTGAATATATCCCTGGATGAGATTAAAGGCAAAATGTTTAATTTACAGATAACATATTTTAAATATTTTAATTTCAAACATATTTTCTTTGTTGATCCTTTAACGAGTAATTACATTTTTACTAACATTCTGTTTATTCTGTGTGTGATATGTTTTTGTACATGTGTTCATTATTGTAAATTTTAATAAGTTTGGGTTGAATGTTTCCACATTCTACATTAAAGCATTCTATAGAAATTATGTTTCACGTCCTTAGAAATATGATAGATCTTTTCCCTGAAAATAAGATGTGCTGGTTTATTTTTACAAATATAAATATATAGGATTTATTTATCTCAGCTCAATGCAAATGCTCAACAACGAGATATTATATTATTGTATAATGAAAAATTAAATTATTGCTGTAAGTAATGTTAATAAAGTGCTTTGTTTGTGTACTTGGAAAATCATTATTTTATGTTAAAATGAGCGTCGCTATGAACGCAAGATCATAATTTGAAATACAATTTAAATTCGAAAAGATATAGATTTACAGTGAAAATTGTATCAACACAAATACTGTATAGACCAAACATTGAATACAGTCTCAATGTAAGACACCTTTCTATTCTTAATTTAACCTGTGTAAACCTAAACACCTGTCTATTCCAAGCACTTGGAAGAGTTTGAAGATGACAAAGGAGTAATCAGAATCCATAAATCGATGAAGGCCAGAGAACATCATGGCCAAAAGAAAAAGGACAAACGACGATCTACAAAACATACACATACAACTAAAGATCAAGCAATACGAACCCCACTTATGTTTCTCGCAAGGAGGTTAAATTTAAACAGGTTTCAGTATACTAGAAAATTTAATGCAACGAAATTACATCTGAAATTCAATTAAACATCAAAGGTTAAGCAACAGAGATTGGATTCTTGTTAATCACTTTACAGTCACTGCGTAGTATGAAGCACTAAGTCGAAGGACAAACAATGTCATGACCAAACTAAAGAAAGTACAAAAAGGATCTATACATAGAGCAACATGAATCTCACGTTAACTGAAGGTGAACTCGGATACTTCGGGGAAATTATCAGTTACTGCTTCAATAGTTGCACCCTTCGTGTTATTTATGTTATACATCCAATCATAATTCATATTCGGTGATAAGTCATGAACGAGGAAAGAAGGATGGGATTCCGTGGTTATCCGCAACACAGATATTCCGTAACGGTTAACCACATCATGATTGATATCAAATGAAAACACACATGTAAAAGAACATTTAGATAGTTCTTGTCCAAGTCACCTCAAATTAACAGACATATTGAAATAAGCCTAAAATAAAATGAACGGATCACCAACACAAATTTATAACAGCATATCGAAGTGGCCAAGGAAGATGAAAGAGAAGTATACAATTATCTGCAACCTTCACATATTTTGTAGAAAGTATAAAAATTGCGGTCTGTAAACAATATTGTAAACGCCGCGTTTCTGGAATAACATTCACCAGGGACGCTAAATGTCAAAATATTAGAAATATGAAAAAGTTTGAATAAATGTTATTCAATTCAAATAAATTGCTATAAAACAAACATGGAAATACGAAAGCAATTGTATCCATACTTATGTATTGGAACAGCGCGCTTTGCAATTTTTTTCTGTATTTGCCTGGAACCATCGACAACTGAATGAACCCACTTATCAGAACAAGTGGGTAACGACACCAATCTCCAGATGAGCGGTATTCAATAGAAAACAATTACTAATACAAATCGATGAAACGACCATTGCTACTTGTACAAAAAAACTGACAAGCGCCATACAAGTGCTCTTCATACATAAAAAAATAGAGGAAAACACGTTTCAAGTAGAAGTGTTAGCATTATAGATATTCTTAAGATAACCACAACATACAAATGAATATATATGCACTATATCTGAACTTCGATAAATTGACTCGCATCCCATAGCCTTCGCAACAAACGATTCACTAGTCATCACGGTAAATATACTACGAATTCATTTTTATTCGTCAAATACTAATTATTCTGTGTATGCTCTTTGGTTTACTTGCTCCCAAAGACTTTTAAATTACTTGGCTTTCCAATTTTTTGATTATGAGCGTATTGCAGAAACGCGTCGTGCGCACTAAACTTCGTTATTTACGTTTGTATTTCGTTGTTTCATTCAAACTACAACATTTCGTTCTTTACAAAATGATGCACAAATATGAAGAGAAACCATTTGCAAGTATCAAAACCACTAATTCAAATGTCAAAGAACATCTCAGTTTCTGTCAATCCACGGAAACGAAAATAAATGATATCACTGTATATGACGGCGCAAACCCTCACCACATAGATGTATTCAACGTCAAACACGTATTAACAGTATAAAATCATTCACTTACAAGTGCACTTCCGATATACAGCATATCATTGACATAGTCCCTAAATAATCTTTACTAAATAAGGATAATAACAAAATTACCGAACTCCGAACAATCTTACAAAGGGAAAGTCAAAACTCATAAGTATATAAACAGATAAAATCAGTCAACAACCGGAAAACTGAAAACCGTAATGACCCTGACTTGGTACAGGCATTTCTAAAGAAATGGTGGGTTGAATCAGTTTTTAAAGCGCCAAACCTCTCCCTTTCATTACGGCTGAAAGTTTCCGGCTGTCACTATAACAGTATTTATAACAATACTTGAGCAAAACAGGTAAAACAGTTGTCAAAGCAGCACTAAGCTCAGTGAAGTAAATGTCAAAGACACTTTTACATCACACATTGATAAAAACATATTTTTGACATTTTTGTTGACACCTTATCTTTATAAATTTTCACTATATGAAAATCCATCGTTTATAATCTTTTCTGCAGAGACGGAATATATTTCGACAAGATCTTGGTATCGGAATATAATCTTTTTAAGAGATCGAATAAGGCGAATCTTTTTATAGCCCTGGTCCAGTAGCCTGTTTCTCAGATGAAGATGACGTTTCAGGAAATCAGAATAATTGCTACTGGCCCTTGCATAGCGAATCAATTGCGAGATATAAACACCATATGCAGGGGAAGCTGGTATATTGCTGCACATATTTGGAAAATTTATGATTTTAAAATTGAAGTCGTCCCGTTTATCATAAATTTCAGTACTGATTTGACCACTGTCGTCAAATTCGAGGTATAAGTCCAAAAATAATGCGGACGAAGCGGTATCTGTGGTCTCTTTAACTTCCAGCTCTGGAGGCTATATCAATGGAAGAAATTCTGCAAATCTAGAATTATTGATAGATAAAACGTCATCAATATACCTGTATGTGAAAATAAAGGCTCTAGCCTCATGAATCTTCTTATCGTTTACAAGAATTTGAAGAAACTCCGACTCATACGAGTATAAAAATAAATCGGCTAGAAGAGGGGCACAATTCGTACCCATTGGTATGCCGACGACCTGCTGAAACAGTATCCCTCCAAAGGAGACAAATATGTTATCGATGAGGAACTCCAGCATACTGATCACTTGTTCCTCGGAGTAGCATGTTTGACCTTTTTGAATTTTGTTTGAACAATATGTGGAATTGTAGCCTAACACAACAAATTTTGAGCCATAGTTTCTATGACTGAAAGCTTTATGAATTGTCTCTTTTAAGCGGGTTTTTAATTTGTCATGCGGTAGGGTGGTATATAGAGTTGAACAATCAAAAGTTTTGATGGAGGATACCTGAGTGAAATATCTTGATTTAAGGTTATCCAAAAGATCTTTAGAGTTTTTCAAAATCCACATGTGATTTATGCCACTACGCGAGTAAACAGTTTCACAATATTTCTGTTGTCCCTCTTTTACTGCAGACATAATTTTTGTCAGGTGAATAGACAATTCTTTCGTCGAACAAGTTGATGATCCCGCTATGTCCCTTTCTTTGTATGGTGTCTTATGGAGTTTAGGTATCCAATATAAATAGGGTAAATCCTCAGACTCTTTACCAGAGGGACTGTTTAAAGAGGTCATGAAGGATCTGTGGTTACCTAGGATTTCATCTTTGTCGAACGAAGTTGGTTTGTATGTGGTATTACTAGAGGTGTTGTTATTTATGCCTAATTCCTTGATTAGGCATTCGAAGTAATATGATTTACATACACACACGATATTGTTGGAAGCCTTGTCCGCAGGAACGATAACATATTTGTCATGAAGAGAGGAAAGACACTTAACAGCTTCTTGGTCTTTAAATACAGACTTGGGTCGACTATTAACACAATTTTTGAGTTTGTGAATCCGACCTTGTACTAGAGACCTAATTGTTCTAACCCAGTCTGACAAGGACTCTAACTCAGGATCTTGGTCTACTTCTCTCTTTATCCATCTTCTGGCATAATCTTCAACAGCATCCATAATTATCTTGAAATTATGTTTCCAATTGATGTGTTGAGGTTCTCTGAATTTAGGACCATGAGAAATCACCTTTCGGAGACTCTCATGTTAAATGATATTCAGATCACCAGTGATTACATGTCCAGATGGGTTGTACTGCAAAGGAGAGTGGGAACAGTCACAAGTCAGAGGGTTCTTAAGGTACTCTTCTATGTTAATATCTTGCAATGCTTCTTTGTAGTTGAAAATTTTACGGCCAATGCTGTTAGTGTAGTTATAGGAGACAATGGGAACAGATTGATTTTTGAAATATGGTGGAATTTCTTTTACGACCTCTTTTCTATTAAGAATGTTGCTGATTCCTTTGTTAGCAAACGGAATATGGAGGAATTTTCTGTTGTTATCATGAAGAGGTTCAGATCGAACTGGTTTGAAAAGACGAAAGGACGCCACGTCACATATAATACTAGACAATCTGTACTTAGGAGAAAAAGGATCTACGCCTCCTTTGTCAAGTCCAAAATCCCTAAGATCTTTGAGGTAGTTTACAGGTAGTGAAAATAAGATTGTACGATAGTGATGAATTTAAAGAGGTTTCTGTATATTAGAAAGTAAATCATTAAAAGTATCTTGTAACGTTCTTGGTTTAGAGGCCTTTTTAACATTTGGATGTTGAATTCTTTTATGACCATGGCTACGTTTAGTTCTTGGAATAGTATTATAAAGGCTCATCACGTTGATTTCGCTGCATCCAGGACTTGACAACTTTCCCACTCCTTTGATGTTATCATTGCAGTACCTAACTCTTTAATCCAAAACAACTCTCTATCGGTACGGTAAGGTGTACTAAGTATATGTTAGAGAAAACCCAAGGGGCAACCACGAATTGACATTCCAGTCATTTACAACATCGGGCACACAAGTCACAGGACGAAGACAAAAAACTAAAAAGATGTGCAACACGGACCACAACAAAAACTAGGGGTGAATCCATGTGCTGGCGAAAAGTAAGCAGTTCCTGTCTCTTAACTTAAAATGTGTAGCCAAAAATATAGATTTATCTCTATGACCTATAGTATGATGGCTACAAATTGGGAAAACATAGATCTATTCGTTTACCCATCATTATCCATCAACGATCTCCGAAAAAAGGGATTGTTCATGTGGAAATGTTTCTCCACAATATCATCAAAATGGCTGGCATTCGGCCTTCTTTTGAATATTGACAACATATTCGACACAAACCTCTATCGTGCACGTACTGCATATTAAATACCAGTGTCATATCTACACTATTCCCTGAATTTCAAGTGACATATGAAATGTCAAATTTAGTCGTAATTAGTTCGCGTTATTAAAAACACTGGCACATGTACTAATACTCAACGAAACAAACAATCTAATCTGTAAATGTTGAAACCCAAGTGAAACGCCTTCGGCTGTCCACAAGATCTTTAATAATACATGTCCATCTTAATTATAAAAGGGGACGTCGTGGTCGTAATCAGTGTCTATCACCACCAATGCTTTGAGTTCGAACCCCGTTCATGGCGATGTGTACTGGATACAACATTATGTGATAACGTTTGTCAGTGACTTGCGAGAGGTTGGTGGTTTTCTTCGGTTTCCTCCACCAATAAAACTGACCGCGACGATATAACTGAAATATTGTTGAAAATAGCGTTAAACACCATAAACCAAACCTAAATTATAAAACAAAATATTAAATTTAAGGAACAATACAAACACAATAGTTACACCAAGTCACATCCCAAAATTAAACACAACAAATCAACAACATTATATTATAAAGCAATTCAGGATTTAAAATTCTTTATCCGATGAGATCAAACCCATCACTGAACTACAAATGTTTCAAAAAAGAAATAAACCAGTGAGGAACAGGAAATAAGAAGTGCTGTCTCTTAAAACAGAGATTATTTCAATGATAGTATGCTCTTTCTTGAAATAAGAAATTCCAAATCTCCGCTTATGTCAATTATTAGCCTTAAATACGTACCTCGTGTTGATATAGACCCCATTGGAATCAACTGAATGGCTTCCATGAGTTATCATTCGTTAAATTCTTTCAACAATCAAGAATAAAAACGTAGATATCGAATTTTGTTCTTCTGAACTTTCCCATATCCAGAAATTGATGGTACTTTTCCTCATAAATATTCATCATATTTAAATTGGATATTGATCACGTGACTGCAGTTTCAAACTTAGAGATTGTTTATTAGATTTGTCAAATAATAGCATATAGTACGGAAATTCAATGTTTCCGTCAACGATTCGATAATTAAAATTTATTGTTGACTTCCGCAAAGTTTTTCTTCTGTCAATATTCAAATAAATTTGTTTTATAACAATTTTACCCAAGTCGCGATCTTACAAAAATGATCATATTTTATTTAATGTGGGAACCTCGAGTTTAGAAGCTAGAAATATAAGGTTAGTCAATAGAATTACATCTATAATCGATGAATCTAAATTTATTTCAGAAAATATGCCGCCAACTGTCATTCATTGTTAAATTTTGTGTCAAACACCACCAGTTTCATGTATTTCAGACATTTATACATAGACTTTTAAGGCCAGATAAGGGTTCGCCGCTTGGGATTTTCAATTTGTTCAGGAACCTCGAATATTTGATTGTTTTCGTTAATTTTTGTTTCATTTAAATCAGATTGATTCAATGCATCATTTTCAAGTTCAGAAAATGACATGAATACAATTAGGAATGATATCGTCTATATAGATCATATGAAAATTGCAGACGTCTCGGTGTCGCCATCTTAGATATGCAAATTAGCAAATTGCTACTCACTTCTGGCTATGCTTAACCAGGAACGCTCATAATTTAAAAGTTTTTGGAGCATGATAACCAAATTGCCTAAAACAGAATAGCAAAAATCAGATAAGGTCACCTATGCCTGAGGTAGGAGAACCTTAAGTGATATTCAAATTTCGATAGTATACGAAAGTGTTTAATTACATCTGTATATTGTTGAAATTTTTAACGTATATATATTTAACCTTTACCTGCGGATATAAAATAGCAGTCATTCGGCCATCTTTAATCTTTCAGAGAAACAATTACATGTAGGTCTATTACTTCTTCGCTGTGTGCATGTCTGTTATATATATTATGTTAAGTAGAAGTCGACCTATTTCTAATAAAAAAAAAGCATAAGCGATGATTCATCCGAACGAATGGTGGGCAGACATGATTGATGAGATAAATATATTCAATACACTGGTGGCTTAACGACAAAAGAAAAAAAGGAAAGTTTGGTTGTCAATCTGTATTCCTTTATAATTAAATAACCTGTTACATACGGACTTATATTACTTTTGAATGCAATTAAATTATTCTTATGCTGCAAATGTAGTCAAAATGGATTAGTATGACGTATTCTATATTGTTTAGTGCAAATAAGGTAACTGTTATGCCATCAGTCCAACAAGGTCAAATTCAAGCTAAGCAAAATAGCGATCCAACACAATATAAGTAAAATATCAAATTGACAGAATAGTTAGCAAACACATGCGTATAGTGGTGTCCAACATATATTGTGCTGTGTTTTGCTTGCGTACCATATGTTGCCAGTTTCTCTGGATTGTCCATTTTTTATTGCCTCTTCGGTATTCTCTAACGTTTATTTGCAATCTTTTCATATAAAACAACAAAAGTGAAACACAAAATCATAACGAAAAAAAAGTGTGTTAACTTCACTAACTCGTAACCCCATTAACAAAATAACAGAGATACCTATTAGTCCCCAATGATATCATCCGCCAAGTTGTCAGTGTTTCGGCACTGACATGGCTTATTAGATATATTTATTATTGAAATTTACAGTTACAAAATAATATAAATAAAACTAAGGTTCTCCCCATCAGGTAACCTTGGCCGATGTTGGCTGATTTGTTTAGGCCCTTTGCTTTTCTTGCTCTCGAAGACTTTTAAATAACTTGGCTTTTGAGCGTACCTGATGAAGTTATTCCAGAAATACGTCGTTAGCAGTAAAATTGTTATCCATATTTTCATTCCAGAGTAAACATCTAGTTTTCATAGTAGTTAACTACACGTGGATAGTGTCATCTACAAAACAACACTACACTTGCTTCATGATGAGGTAAAACATTGTGTTGTCTCTTCTTCGATATACGGATTCTGATTGCCCCTTTGGCATCTTCAAACTCTTCAATTGTATTCTTTCATTTTACAAAGCAAACGCGTTATACGCTGTAAATATCTACAACTGACACATGATTATTAAAAACTGATCTGCAATCTTCAATAGTTTGTGTTGTTAGTGAATGTTTTGTTTGGAATTACAAGATGTCCACATCTTGAACACATTATCAGATTGTTGTCAAGTGACATATCGTCAACTAATTCACAGCTGATATCATTCCCAGGTGTTTTTCTTATAATGCAAAACCTGAAGACAAGATGCTGATCAATTGAAAAGGAGAAAATACCACATCGTCTAAACAGGTTCAAAGGTCAATCGTAAAAACAATCAACATGGATACGCCGAATACACATACATGACCCCTTACTCTGCTGGCGGCTTGATGCATATACTTCAATATAAGGTGGCGGTATTAAACTAGCTTTATGGGTCGAAACCTCCACTCATACATGCAATGTACATATCATTTGTTATTGTTAGTTAGACAGTCCTTTTTATGAGTTTAGCTGAATACATCATGAAGTTTAGCATTTTGATTTAACCATATTTTATTGTTAAATATATACAATAGGATTGAACACAAGTCTTAAAACTTTTATGAAGTTCTCTCAAGAATTTTGTTGATGCTAACTATCCTTAATGATCATCTGAAATATAAACACAGTCAAACCTGGCTTAACAGGCACCTGCTTATAACGGCCATGCCGACATCCCCCTGATCCATTTCTCTATTAAACAACTCCTTATGTAACGGGCACTGCCTAACGGGGGAAACTGTCAATCAGTTCATTCGATGCACTCAGGATTTAACCATCTAATTGACACAGTACAATCAACAGGTTAGTTATCGATCGATGAAAAGATTAAAATGTTCCGATTGGTCAATATTTAATGATTGTAACATAATAAAAACAGATTGTGTATTGCTTGGGGATAGTTTAAGTGTTTTTACAATAATTAATAAATAAAACAACTTAAATAGAAATAGAAAATAAAGATTTTTTTAACTTACCCTTAAATTACATGCGTTTGTGCTAAGATTTAATACTTCTCATAAATAGAAAATAAGGATTTAGTTCAAGTCAAAAATGCAACCGAAACGGACGGCTCTAACTCTCGAGCAGAGGATTGAGGTGATCAGAAAATCTGAGAAAGAAAAATTGTCGAACAGATAAATAGCTGAACAAATGGGAGTCGGTCGAACACAGATTGATAATGTCCTTAAAAGAAAAGCTGACATACTAACGGACTATGAAAACAACACGGGACCTGAGCGCAAACGTCAACGTAGGCCGTAGTTCTAGTTTGGGAATCGTTTCAGGATGCCACTTCCCGTAGGATTAATGTTTCATGTCCTTTGATCTAGGAGAGAGCCTTAAAATTTGCATCTGATCTAAACGTTGAATCATTTAAAGCGTCGAATGGATGGTTGGAATCGTTCAAAAAACGCCACAATATTGTTTTTGGGACAATGGGAGGAGAAAGAGGGGATGTAAATGACACTGTGGTAGATGATTGGAAACAAAAGCTACCCACACTTTGTGCTGGCTACGATGCTAAGGCCATATTAAACATGGATGAAACGAGCTTAATTTATCGATCGGTCAGTAAGAACACATTGAAAGTTAAAGGTGATGAATGTGCTGGGGGAAAATGTTCTAAAGAAAGGATCACACCACTTGTTATTGGTAAAGCTAGACAGCCACGTTGCTTTAACAAAATTAAACCTGATTCGTTTCCTGTCATGTAGTCACAATAAGAAAGCGTGGATGAACGGATCAGTTTAAATCTTGTGTCCAAATACAATGCTAAGATGAAAAGACAGAAACGCAAGGTGTTGGTTTTTATTGACAATGCTCCTTCTCACCCTGATCTGGAATTTTCGAATGTTAAATTGAAATTGTTACCAACAAACACAACGTCTAAATCCCAGCCTATGGATCAAGGCATCATACAAACTGTAAAGCTTAAATTCCGTAAACGTCAACTACGACACATCATAAGTGAAATGGAAAAAGACAAGTCCAAATGTGGGTCAGAACATTTGAAAAACATCAACATCCTACAGGCTATTTATTGGATAAATCGCTCATTGCAAGAAGTTGAAACTTCTACCATTCAGAAATGTTTTGCTAAATGTGGATTTAGAGACTTTTCACGTGATGAATCTGCATTTAATGACATGTCAGATTCGGAGGAAGAAGATGATGACATTCCCTTGAAGTTTATTTCCTTGGCTAGAGAGCTGTTTAATTGTGAGTACCATCTAATTAACAACATGTATGACAAAGATTGAGATGTGGAATAATTGCCCATGAAACAATGATCCATAAAAATAAAATTTTGAGTCTTACAAAAAGATCAAATGTATACATGTCTTAACAGTCTTCAAAATGGACCAATGATTACACTGCATTACAATTTAAAGATACAACAAACATAGACAGGTTTGACAACAATGTACGGAATACACAGCATATTCTCCTAGTTAGAACCGACGGCATTTTCTGTCGCTTTCCAGTGCATAAGATACATTTCAATTGAAATATTTCCTGATAAATGTTCCTCTTTGATGGATTGTTTAAAAATACATTACATTCGAAACATGTTTCAATGTGCCTGATAATTCTTGTT
Source organism: Bathymodiolus brooksi (assembly GCA_963680875.1). Taxonomy (NCBI): domain Eukaryota; kingdom Metazoa; phylum Mollusca; class Bivalvia; order Mytilida; family Modiolidae; genus Bathymodiolus; species Bathymodiolus brooksi. The sequence continues at coordinate 67,200,552 of OY804575.1, forward strand.
AAAGACATGCACTTTTATTCAAAATATTAGGGAGTCGTTAAAATTAATGCGCTTCGTAGATTGAGAGAGTGAGTGATTGTTGTTCATCATCAAGTTAGCAGTTTGTGATCTACACCACGATAAGAGCAATGTACTTTTGAAGTGATGTAGTTAGATGTGTACTAGACGAATGCGTGTAGTTGAATTTGTACGGTGCTAGCTCATAGTTAGTAGGCTTTATGTTCGAAGAGTACCGCGGCCCTTCAATTCAAAGATCCCCTTTTGCAGATTTGGAACAATATGATGCGCATCACAGTAGTTACCAAATGCTAGTTTGTATAATCCCTATCCATCATGTTACAGTGACAATCTTGGTTGTCTATTCCTTGCACATTTTAATTCATTTTAGATATTGTTGAATTTGTTTTCGTCCTGATGATGATGCATGACATTTTACATTTTGCATGATATACGATGGACGCTCAGCAAACAACAATACCAATGAAGAAACACTTGCATGACCGCATCATTTCACTTAGATGGGAGGTCTGGCACCATAACACCTGCTTAATAAACCCTGCATTTTCCCCCCTAACATTCCTGTTCCATGCCAGGAAAGTGAGCGGGCATGTATATGTGTGATAGGGATATCAATTTTACCTGCTTATACAATTTTCCGCATTTGATTTTGAAACTGTTCTGACCGTGTAGGAAATCAATCTATCCGTTACGCCACCAATGCGCTTTTGCATTTCATGCATATTTAAACATTATAATACAAATACGCATGTGATTTTGTTCCTAGATCAGCTTGATTCTAACCTACATCGTTGGTACATGTAACGTTGCACATATTTTCTTGAGGATCTTTCGAGATTTAATATCTGAAGTTCGAGATTCGAAATTCAATATCTGAAACAACCAATAGGGAGAAAGCTTTTAAGTGACAAAGTTTTCACGTCGTAGATACCTCTTGTAGTTTGCTGTTTTAATGACTATGAAACTGTTAATTATCTTGGAACTTTTGTGCTTAAAGGTGAAACGCAAAGGAGCGATTGATTTTATTGCCTTACTCGATAAAGATACATAAATAAACACATGTAAATTTACGGTTTATTGCCGAGTTTTAACATGTTTATCTCCTCTTGGTAAGCAAAGACTGTGACGTCATTCGGTTCTTATCAGTCTGCTGCACATACGATGATGACATGGCTTCTCGATATTCTGATGATGAAAGTGACCAAAGTGAAATCCCAGACATCGATTCAACATAAAAAAAATATATAAACCTATAAATTAAAAAAATAATAATTTGATACAAAAAATATTTAAAAAAAATACACGCTGTACTTTTGTACTCTAGCTGTTTACTTACTACACTTGGACAATATTCGCCAGGGAATTTATAAATATGCTTCTCTCAAAAAATATTATATATGAAATATGAACGATAAATACTAGTAATTCTGTTTATTTATACATGAAATATTACCTTCTCATTTTCCTCCCTTTATAGCCTTTATACATCAAATGTATTACTTATGACTTGTCAGTAATCGTTGCATGGAGAACAGCGAGATGTGGAATTCATGTCCGAGACACACAAAGTCATTATAGCCTTCATTTACTTTATTCGTAATATCCAAAGTTTACTTTAAGGGGCTTGTCATATAAAGCATCATTTTACACCTTTCCTAGAGAAACAAAATTCAATAAAAGTTAAATCCTTTTTCATAATATACATATGTCTACGATTGTAGGGGACTCACTACCTATATCCACGATTCATATCATAAGACGACAACATTATCCATAGAAAATGATGCGAGTCCCCTAAGGTAAATGATCCCTATAATTCCTTGGTGTACATTAGGGGACCCACTACCATATATACCTGGTTCATATCATAAGACTACAACATTCGTTATAGAAAGTAATGCTGTGAGTCCATTAAGGTACCTAATAAATATCATGAGACAACAAAACCAAGTCTCATTGAACAAAAATGATACAGTATATGGCGAGTCCCTTTGTTTGTTTTTTGAGGATATGTAGAGCCCCTTTAATTACATGAAGGCTTGACACACTGATTCACCAAAAATAGAAAAGCTTACACAATCTACAACAGAAATTGCCGTATCGTCTTCAACAATTGACAACAGTCCACACTACGACAATGTACGTGTATCTCAGAGGTGGATCCAGATATTTCCAAAAGGGGCCCCGTTTTATTTCAGTAAAATAAAATCGGATTTTAAAACCATTTTTTTTTTATAGAAATGTCAAAAGATACCGAGACGTAATTCAAAACATGGTAAAAAGAAAAATTACAAGGACGAAACTGGAAATATTCTGTTAAAATACGTTTTTACCTGTCTATAACCTTGCTAAAAAAAAGTGGGAGGGGCAGGGGGGTCCGCCTATGTATCTCTTAGGGGATGACCATTTGATTCTAAGAGGGATATGGTTTTTTGGAAATAAATATTCTGGCAAGGTCATGAGCAAAAATGAAATAAATATCCTGTCACGCAACGAAACGAAACGAAATACAGCATAAATATATGACTTGATAATAAATGAAAAAGATATTTAAAAAATGTCGCTTGTAAACATCAGAGCCAAGTAGGTTTTATTCAGAATTTCTGCGCAAATACATTCGGGGTTTTGCCATTGTGCTATCCTTGCTAGCTAAGACAATTGCCAAATATTTTACACGAATATACCTATAAATTTTGTGGTCTACTTAGCATAAATAACAAACGAGCAACGTGTTAGACAGCAAGCTATTTTTGCAGCTAGCGCTATGTAACCAAATTTCGACATCGAGAGGTGAGTTGAGAGGGGCTAATAATGTTTTCAAAGTAAACAAATATTTTTTTCTGACAGATCGTGCCTCTCTTCTTTGTATGAACCAAGAGCTTGATGTTTAATGCGAGTACATCTCCGCTTTGAAAGCTGAACGGCTACCTCTTTTTTGGTATACATTGATAATATTTACTGTCTCCATTGAAAGGACAGACAACAATTTTAAGTCAGAATTGAAAATAATTTGAATTTTTTTTAGTTTTATACCAAAGCGGTTTGATATTTCACATTTGCTATGAAGACAGACACATAAGCACAATGAATGCTATGGTATGATTATCTTTGTCCCCATAAAAAAGAAATTAATAACATACAGAAAGGACACGAATGACGTCACGACAGGAGATTTTTAAAGAGAAATAAGCATGGTTGATATTTCCCGCAGTTATAAACAGGTGAGTTTACCTGACGATTTCGTACAAACGGCTTGAGTAATTGAAGATTATTACGATGCTCTCTCTATCAAGGTACTAAAATCACTATCTAAAAAAGTGTCAAACTCAATAAAAGTTGTGCACTTTTGCATTTCACCTTTAAAATACGAAACCGATTTGAATGTCTATGAAGCTGTTAACACCCTGGAACTTCTGTGGCTTAAAATACTACTTAGTGATATCCTTTTGGCTCTTGACCATAAAAAAGAAGTACAAACATAAATATATACCCCATGGCTACTTGTGGTTAACCAATTTTAATACGTATCTGCTAAACTGTATCGATGGGTCATCTATATATAGCACACTGCAACAACATATAATGATATCATTAAAACTAGTGGTTCGCCATTATCCAGCTCTCATTTCCGTTCAGTAATGACCGACCAGTGAGGTATCTGAGGGCCTCCAGGACATATCCATAAGTGTTGATATTTCGATAGCTATTACTAGATAATAACCAGAAAAAATATTCTACTACTGTAACATTTTGAAAACCAAAAATGGCAATTATCTATCCTTATATCTTTTAACTATGATCTCTGAAAAACACATTGAAAATAATAAGGGATGGTTTTCTGACCTGATAATTTATGCTATAGCTTATAAATTGTCTACACACAATATTCCATTAATCCGAAAATAATGTTGTAATAAGCTGTGCACATGCATACAATATATCGAATATCAATAACATGCATCAATCCGGAAACCACGTTATTAATCCGAATAACATCATTCTGGATACGGCATATAATTCCAGACAACATACGACATTAATCCCGGATAATATACGACGTAAATCTAGATACAACGCATTAATCCGAAGTACTATTAGACATTATTCTGGTTATAATATCACAAGGAGCGAATTGTAAAGGGACAAAAAGAAAACAAACGCAAATCTAACGGACCAATAATGAAAAAGAGGGCCATTATTGGCAAAAGTATTTCTGGCCCCAGAATGACTTTGATATTTTTCACATGCATGTACTAATATGGTAATCATGGTTGTCCTATTTTCTTTCCGATTAGATGCTTGCATGTGTTTCTGGAAACAAACAATAGCATCGTACAAAAAATATGTATTCTAATGCAATTTTTGTGTAGCATAGAATTTGATTACCATTGCTAATGTATTGTGTAAAATTGCATCCACACTGCACCCAAGATATTTCTTTATTCACATATAAATCGGCATTTATATCAAAGATATATTCAATGTTTAGAATAAATCACGTTTAAATCGATATACTTTCTAAGTTGGACTCGTGGTGTTCATGTTGTCAAATTGTATATCTTCACGTTTTTAGTTCCGTACTGTGATGTCAGCTACGTATACGATTTCCACGTAAAAACTATGTTCGATTCGTCTGGACTCCCTTTATGTTTTGCCGGGGATTTATGTTTTATTTATGTTATTTGTATTTATTTACGTATGCTGTTATCCAACACAATTTCCATATCAGATGAGGTTCGTGTGGCTTAACAGTAATACGACGGGTGTTGCATGTGAAACGGGAACTGTTGGCCCTTCTAGAGCACCTGTTTTCACCCCGTTAGCTTTCTGTGTAATGTTTTGTATATCATTGTTTATCCTTTGGTCATTGTATAGTCTGTCCTTCGATTTACGGCTTCTGATTACCCCTTTGGTATCTTCAAACTTGATTCAGATCATAAGACAATCATGTAAATCAAGTATTATTTTCTTCGTCACGACATCATTTAAAAAAAATTATTAGAAGCTTTCGATCATTATATATTTTATTATTTGACCAGGGTACTAAAATACATTATTGCACAAGCATAAATATATATTGCACATATTCGGTTCAAAGTTGACTATTGCTTTCCAATTATGACAGGGACCGTCGTTGTCGTAATCGTATGGTAGTTGGATTTTATATTACATATGCAATCAGTGCATATCACCACTAAAGTTGTGAGTTCGAATCCCGCTCATGACGGGGTGTATTCGATACAACATTATGTGATCAAATTTGACAGGTCTGTGGTTTTCTCCACCAATAAAACTGACCACCACGATATAATTGAAATATTGTTGAAAGTGGCGTAAAACACTACAACCCGAACCCCCCAATTATGACTTCCGGTAGCTTTGTGTACTATCTAATATTCCATTGTTGGTTAAAGACATCGGCTATCTTTACAGAACTAATAGACTCTTATGATCAGAGCCCGATAATCGTTGCTTGATTGTCTGAGTCCTAAATTCGTACGCTATCATCAAATCTTGTCACATTGTTCACTTAAATATCGAATGGTGGCTTGTTCAAATAATGCTCGGATGTAATTTCAAAATAGAGATCATGACGTAAAAAATAATAAAGGTTTGTTAATTCATCGTCTCCTATCACGTGTTTCTCCAGTAGTTGAAACGAAAATAAAAACGGAAGTTGTTCTGGAAGAGAGGCTAATGATATTCCGCGGGAAAGTATAGCAACTTAGGATAAAGTTTTCTAAAATCTGGTATAAAATCAGTTTGACAAGTCAAGGCATTATTTTTTTTTAAAATAAGAACTAACAGAAACATCTTTTACATGTAGATCTAAGCAAGACAATAAAACAATTGTTGTGCAAATCAATTGTGATGTCATAATTCAGCATCCATTTTGCATCTCTCACACGAGAAGACACAAGCAATTTCATAAGAAAAGTAAAAGAGAAATAAAGTCTATAATAGGGGAAGAAATGAAGAAGTTAAAAGGCATTTTGAAGAGGGAAAATGTCCCTCATCAACAGAACACAATAGATGTCTTTAGGTTAACCCTGGGAGTCAAATCACCAGGTACAAAACCTGATATGTATACTGAGTACAGCAAAACGTATGCAAAATTCACGATATTAAGGGGTAGCAGCACATGGGTATGTATTTTAAAAATATATTTCAATAAATATTGTTAAGAAAACTGGTATTTCTGACCATTTTATTTTTTGCATTTTCCCATAACCAGGTGAAATCAGAGACGTAGAGCGTATAAGTATATATCTGGTGAAATGCACGAATTCCATGCTTTAATGAATAAGAAGTTCACTGGTGTGGTCTAATACACATGTGTACTTGAATTGTTACTTTGTATTAAGAGTTAGTGTCCTCAGGACAATCAATAAGAATGATTTGGTCAATATATGGACCATCTTCGCTAGCCAAGGGTTACGATTCGGGTCCCCCTTCTCTCCACCCTTGGCGGATCTAGAATACATTTTGAAATTCGCGCGCAATGCCACCTGGTGGTTTATCGAAGTTGCGCCCCTTAGAAAGTCGTCATCGCCAGCCAATCAGAATCGTTTTGTTATACGTATGTTGGAGAGTTGAAGAAAAACTTATTTGTGATACATTTAATTTGGAAGCACTTACTGTCAACCAAGTGAAAAGTTTCAAAGGTTTGGCAGACGGGAAAGATGTTTTCATTGGAACCAAAACGGGAAGTGGCATCTTTGCTTACATTTCGTCGATAACATGTGCTCCGTGTAAAACGTCTTCTGATTGGATACGTGTACTAGTAGCCGTAACCAATGAAATATTAAGGCGCGAATCCTCAAAATGTATTCTAGATCCACCAATGGTGGAGAGAAGGGGAACCCGAATCGTAACCCTTGGCTAGCGAAGATGTATATGGACCATCTCAAGATTTACAGTTATTATTTCAAAGTTGAAATATTTTCATAGATTACACACTATAGACTCACCTGACCTGTGCTCGGCAATTTTATATGACTTTCCCGAAATATAGACAGGTTGCTTAGATTTTATTGAGGGTTGAGCATTTTCAGTACTTTTGCGTACAGTTTTTTGATCACTTTTAACAGATGATCCTGGTTTGATGTATAGGCCCTAGCAGTGTCTGGCGTTTTTCGTTTGTTTTGGCTTCTGGCGGTTCAACCAAAATGTTAGCAAGGTCTGCGGTAAATAGACCGTTTTCTGTAGATCTTCCACATTTGTCACCACCTTGTTCCTTTTGAGTTTTTAATAGCCTTCTTTTTGTTTGAAGCCGAAGAAGCTTTCTGGAGAGAAGTAACAGAAGTTGTATTGTAGGGAGAAATCCCGGTTGCTGAGAAAGAAGACGACACAGACACGGTTGACCCAGAGAGGTGACTCATAGACTACATGAATATTTCGGAGGACAATTGCCTTTGAAAATTTTTGACTCCGAAGTACCTTCAGATCTACTGATATATCGGCACCTTTCTGTTTTAGTGCATGAAAATAAACGACATCGAGTGGCTGCAGTAAATGTAAAAAAGAATGTGACGGGAAGAACTGGAGATCTACACCGTTATCTCTGCCGGCATCTATTGCATATGTAAACCAATGACTGACATGGTTGTCAAGAATCAAAAGCACGAGACGTGTTTTAGCTATAAATGGAAGAAAGGCATCATTAAACAACCCCATGCATATTGTTTACACATATCCGGAAATTGAGGGTACTTTCCTCATAAATATTCATCATATTTAAATTAGATTTTGATCACGTGACTGCAGTTTCAAGCTTGATGGATCGTTTATTAGATTTGTCAAAAAATAGCCTATAGTACGGAAATTCAATGTGTCCGTCAATGATTCGAAAATTAAAAGTTATTGTTTATTTCCGCAAAGTTTTTCTTCTGTCAAAATTCAAATATTTTTGTTTTGTAACAATTTTAGACATGTCTTTGATATCGCGATCATGCAAAAATTATCATATTATATTTAATGTGGGAACCCCGAGTTTAGAAGCTAGAAATATAAGGTTAGTTAATATAATTACATATATTATTGAGGAATCTAAATTAATTTCAGAAAATATGTCGCCAAATGTCATTCATTTTTAAATTTTGTGTCACACACCACCAGTTTCATGTATTTCAGACATTTTTACATAGATTCTTAAGGCCAAAAAAAGGGTTCGTCGCCTCGGATTTTCATTTAGTCCAGGAACCTCGAATATTTAATTGTTTTCATTAATTTTTATTTCATTTAATTCAGCTTGATTCAATGTATCATTTTCAAGTTCAGAAAATGACACACATGCATTATGAATAATATCGTCTATATAGATCATATGAAAATTGCAGACGTCCCGGCGTCGCCTTCTTAGATATGCAAATGAGCAAAGTACCCATCATTTCTGGCTATGATGTGAAGGCCGCACGTAGGAATTCGGTACAGCTCTCACATGTAAACATTATGGAAGCTGAGTTCGAAAACCTGCAAATTCTGTGAAACATTGCTTAACAGTTGCAGATAGGTAAAGATTATGACAAAAAGGAATAAGAATATCAAAAATATATTTATTATGCTTCAAAGGGGTACCAATACAAACTATTTTGAAAAAGTGTTGTATGAAAATTTGACATTTGACATTCCTCCCTTGTGGTTTTTAGAGTTGTCAGTCTAGGGATAACAAAATCGTAACAAGCCCCTGTTCTCACTCCTCTCAACTTGATCAAGATACAATAAAAACACAGACAATTGGTGAAATAAACGCTAAAAATATTAGAAAATTAATGTATGTAGATGTGGGAAGATGTTATTGATTTAAAATAACGTTTACTTAACGTTGTCCCGTGTAACAAATTAATATCATAAAGCGCGATGTTTTTTTCGGAAAAGTTCCCGAATTCTTAAGAGAACTCTTCGAAACTTTGCATGAATGTTCTATGACGTCATATCTTCCTGTAACGGTTTGCATGGCGGTGTGCATTGAAAGAGATCAAAGATATTCTAATAAGAAATCCACAAATCGAGTTGTCCCATGTAATTGATAGTTCGAAAGACTTACACATTTCATTTGGAAAATGAAAATTTTATCGGGTAATATATTAAATCGTATGCATTAGTACCAGATAAAGGCTACGGAAAGCCAAAATATCGTAGAATTTGTGCAGCGTTTTCAATTTAAACCAAGGCTCGGGCTATGCCTTTAAAATTGTAAAATATTTATAAGTCTTGTGTGTTGTTTTTGAATTTGTAAAAAGAAATTAAGATGTGATTATGTCTTTCAAAAATATTAATAATATGCATGTATATATTTTATTATTATTAATCACTAATCAGAATAAGATAGCAAGAATGTTACTGATCTTTTGAACACGAAGTATATTTTCGGCGTGCGCCGCAACGTCAATAAAATATTCCCATGGCCATGCTTTGATTTCACAACGAAATGGCACCATGAAACAACTGAGAGCACTTGGAGGGAATATGTGTTTTGTGAACTTATTACTGAATGTAAGAAAATTATTTACTGATGGAATTTTGTTTTCTACAAAAGGAACTATTTCTCAGAGCTATTGAAAGTAACTTACTTTGACTCAACGATTTTTCCATACAAGACAGAAATGTCAAATTTCATTTTCGAAAATATCGTCTGCTTTTGAGTCTTAATGTGCACTCTCATTAATTCAGCTGCTCATGCCTCTCAAATTGATCAAGATATAATAAAAACACACAAAAAATGTGAAATAAAAGCGTTTATTTAGAAATATTACAAAGTGGAAGATCCATTATCGAGCACTGATCAGGTGTGTCCAGTCTTTTGTGTCACGAAGATAAATTATATAATGTATAAAGTTCAAGATTATAAGACTCGGCGTTCGCTACGTCACCACCAGCAATGGCTACATATGGAGTATATACATAAATGTATTAGGCCTATATCTCACTTGATACGATATTCAAAAGCTTGTGGTTCCCATCGTCATTTCCTGATTACAATGGAAACTACTGATTCGAGGATTCATAGCGGTTACACCCGTCTGTCATTCTTCGATTTACGGCTCTGATTACCCACACCGTACAACCGCATTGTATCATTTTGATCAACTGCCGATTGATCCGATCAAAATTGTTTGTTTACAACAAGAGAAGTGGATCAGCGGGGGTAAGACATTCGATATGTTATGCCTTTTCTGTCGGAGTTATGAATTGATTTGTGCGTGAAAAGGATGATTATATGTTTCTTTATGAACATTATTATTTGTTTTCTTATATCATTGAGATTTCAGTGGACTTTAACCATATTTTTACAAATAATCATATCAAATTTAACGTTATGAACTTTCATCATTTATTTTACAAAACGTCGTACTTCCCAAGTTATGATTCAACATCAATCATATGAGACGGGCACAACCTGTTTGAAGGACGAAGTCCTATAATTTTATTAGGGAGGCGTGAGAAGGGAATGTGTTTTTTTTATATTATTTGGCTGGAGTTATCTCTCTTTGACTTGTGGCTGTTCCGTTCATTTTACCTACGCCGCTCTTCCGCCGAGAATCTCGTAGAAAGAGATTTTTTAATTAGAATTTTATTTTTTAAGTTTATTTCGATTTTGCATAGAATAAATAAAGAAATGGGAATTTTTCATTGAAATTTATATTTTTTCCGTTTCTAAATATCAATTGATCTATTCTTAAAACTTCCGGTGAAAAGATATTTGGCTATGAATAGATACATGGAAAAATCGTACAGCCTACATTTAAAAGGACTGCGTCCTTTATTAAAGCTTTATCTATTACCTTCATTCTGATGCATGAAACATTATCCCAATTTCAACTGTTTTTGTGTAATTCACTCTTATTCAACGGCATGTGTGACAAAAATGATCCGATCAACGTCCGATGCATGATACGTTCAAAAGCGGATTTTGTTTCAGTGACGACACGATCAACTGCCGTAAAATAAAGACGATCAGAATACAAAATTGGCATATTCTAAGTCAACAGATATTTTTTATTCATTTTTTTTTTCGACATTTTAGAGGCCATATGTCTAAGTATGCAGTGGTATCAAATGAAGACATGTTACGTAATACCGGTCTATGTTAACATTCATTCAATAAAAGGAAAAGATATGGGATATGTCAGGGATACAACATAGGATATAGGGATAGGACGCTTACCCTACCGGTGCACCTGGTCCATGTTCCTAGTTTTTGGTCGAGTCCGAGTTGCTCATTTACTTTTAGTTTTCTGTGTTTTTTTCAGTTTCTCAGTGTTACTCGTTGTTTTTATCTCCGTTTTCCTTGCTTCGTCTTTGTCCCTCAAAAAATTGACTTTAAATTTTGGATGTCGCTTTAACCGTGGTTACCCTTGATTTTACTTTCACCCACACAACGAAAAAGAACAGATACGGCAAATGTTATGGATACAACAATCACTAAAAACGACAACAGTAAAACATTCAGAGGTCACTAAAAGGTCTTTATTAAGGTGTGATATCCGCACCTATAGTCGGAGGTCCGAACAAAAACATAGCATGTCAAAGCATCTCCATTGATACAAATGCAAATAAAAAATTGTAAAAATGGATGTTTCAGTAATACACGAATGTGTTTTTAAAAAGTGTTAAAATATCAAATACAAATGTACTAGTAATGACTAGAAAGTGTTCTTTTGTACCTTTGACCTTAATTAACATAAAACATAGAACTTGTCAAAGAATCTTCATTGATCACATACAAGTAAAATAATATGAAACCAATCAATACGAATGTATAACAAATAATGACTAGAAAGTGTTCTTATTAACGTTTGATCTATACCGAGCAGTTCGTTCTGTGTCTGGCAAGGTTTGTTCTCCATCTGTAATGCTTACCACAATTGCAAACGAACCATTGGACTTCATGTTTACTATTCACATGGTCATACAGAACGGACTTTGTTGAAAAAACGTACCCACATTCTTCACATTTAATTCTTTTCATACAATTTCACTTGTGATGTGAATAGCTGGACTGACTGACGAAGGTTTTCTTGCACTTGTCGCACGAATAAGGTTTGACTCCAGTGTGACTATTTATATGGTCGTCTAATAATTGTTTACGAATAAACGTTTCCCCACACTTCTCAAATGGGCATGTTTATTTTATAGAATGTTGCTTATTGTGTTCTATTAAAGAGGAATGACTTGCCACAGGTAGAGCAGAGGTATGGTACTGAATGTTTTCTAGATTTGTGTTCAAGATACTCCGCCTCTGTTTTGAACACGCTTGAACAAATTCTGCAAATATGCTAAGCATTGTGCATATTTATATGCTGTCTTAAGGGATGACCTGGTTTTGTAACGTTTGTTACAAATTCCACAACTAAGAAATTTTGTGTTTATCATCTGTTGCCTGTGTCAACTCCGTGAAGGAAGCATCAAGTGGCTCAACTACATTTTGTTGCAAGGACATTTTCCTGGAATATTGAAACCGAAAATTAAAGACATGTATCAAGTGTTATTCACAAGATTGTTGTCCCCTCTAATATTGACATTGTAATACAGGCTATGAATGAGCCATAAAACTGATATAAGCTGTGGACTTTCAATTATAATCAAAATAAGACTCAAGTATGCTTACAACCCCGGTCTACGTTATACTGACTCGTGCACAATTCCGATGCTTATATTCAGCAGGGTACCAATTTAGATGCACTAGATACGCATATTTCGAATAAGAAATTCTCGTCATTAGTGCTTGAATTCGAAACGATCGAAAATTCAAATAAACATACACATATAGATGAAAAGGACAAATCGACCACTTGGCCTCATTTTCTTCTTTTATACCTTAAAAATACATCCTAGGAATAGACAATACGATGGTTTTCCGTGGTGAGGGTCAAACGTCCATACAATGCGTTGGGCGGTGCATAGATAATACTATTTGTATGGCGTCAGACTCTACTAGACGTGAATACACTCTAGCAAACTTTAAAATCTGATTCAACCCACCATTTCTTTAGAAATGCCTGTACCAAGTCGGGGTCATTACAGTTTTCACAGTTTTCCGGTTGTTGACTGATTTTGCCTGTTTATATACTTACGAGTTTTGACTTTCCCTTTGTAAGATTGTTCGGAGTTCGGTAATTTTGTTATTACCCTTATTTATCACCGGTTGGCTGTCGTTTGACACACACTGTCGAAAGTCGAGAAACGAGACCTCTTAAATTTAATCTCTGGCATCAAGCCATTTCCAGCATTTGTCACTTTATCTGATGCGTATACATCATCTAAAATAAACGTGACAGCAAAACTCTAAACACGACCAAAGCAAAAAGTCCATAAAAACGAAATGCAAATCCAAGAGCACTTTCATCAACGAAACAATTCAGGGACAATCGTTATATTCCTGACTTTGTACATATATTTTCCTCAATTCAATACAATTCATTTCAACCCCATGTTATCCTACCTAAGCTTCAACCGAATGTAAAAGATTTAAGTTAATGCACAAAAAATTAATTGTTGACTTCCGTAACTCATAAAATAAGTTTCTGCCAAGTAAAAGTTTTGAATACTTAAATAAGCGTTTGGAAATGGCAGTTTTGCCATCTGAATCGAATCACAATACATCTTTTGATTGTAGCATAACGCTGCATTTGACCGTATCATTAAGTGAAATGCATCGGACGTTGATTGGATCATTTTTGTCACACATGCCGTTGAATAAGAGTTAATTACACAAAAACAGTTGAAATTGGGATAATGTTTCATACATCAGAATGAAGGTAATAGATAAAGCTTTAATATTGATGTTGAATCATAACTTGTGAAGTACATGTACGACGTTTTGTAAAATAAATGATGAAAATTCATCACGTTAAATTTTGACATGATTTTTTGTAAACATGTGGTTCAAAGTCCACCGAAATGTCAATAATATAAGAAAACAAATAATAGTTTTCATAAAGAATCATCCTTTTTCACGCACAAATCAATTCATAACTCCGACAGAAAAGGCATACAATATCGAATGTCTTGCCCCCGCTGAGCCACTTCTCTTGTTGTAAGCAAAGAATTTTGATCGGATCAATCGGCATTTGATCAAAATGATACAATGAGGTTGTACGGTGTGTTACCCCCTATGGACAATTGTTCGTCACCTCAGATTTTTTTTTATATATTTCTGAATGTAAAACGTTTTTTTTTTTTTCAAGAAATTATAACAAATTAAAAAAAAAAATTGCTGGAACTTTCACTCACAAATAGAAAATGTCTTGAAGATTTTCCTCATAATTTTTTTTCTCGCCATTTTTCAACTTTTCACGATTTTAAACCAGTCTTTAATTCTTGAAGTTCAAAATAATGTAGTTTGTGACATCACATTAAGATTTGTGTTTAAATCGTGATTTAAAAAAAAGTAAATCACAAAAGTATTTGAAGATTGAAAAAAAATGTGGTTTTATATAAAATATACAGGGGCAAATCGAACTATTATGTCGCCTTTGTGTATTTTCAAACCTTTCTTACAACAACGCTGCTCACTCGGTTATATAGGATGGTTAGCATTTTACCCACATGTAGAACCATATTATTTCACTAAGATGGGAGGGTATGGCTTCATAAAACTAATTCAATCTCGACATTGTTATCTACTTGCCTGTATAAAGGCAGGAAATGAATCGGTCATCATGTGTATGTGTTAGGGCATTCATTTTGCTTCTATTTCTATGGTAAACACAAATTTGGGGGATTATTTTGCAATGAATAAAATAAAATGTTTTTTCTCCAGTTTATCTGGTTTTAGCTTGTTATGTACACAACATAGTTAAATTCGTTTAAATAACACTTGGCTCGGTCTTCTCAGAATCATACTCCTCTTGAACACTGCACACTCTTACTATTTTCATTCGTCTCTATCTCATATTTCCGCTTTCTTTCCGTATTCGTCTACTCAGCTCCGTTCTGATCACTACCTTTCTTGCTCTTCTCTACACCTTTGCTCTCATCCTTGCAATGTTTGCCTCTTACTAGCTTTCTGATTAATCGCATGCTGTCTCATCTTGTCAGCCACTGATTATTCTGTTGCTGCCTTTCAGCTCATAATTTTACTCAATGTATTCCTTTTCTCACTGCATATACTCCCTATCAAAAAAGTCTTTGAAGGCTTAGTGATTTTATTATATGTTATTAAACATCTTTTCAAGAAGTAATTCCAGTTTGTCGCAAAGCAGAGAGGAGATTGTGATGCGAAAGTGAGCGACTGTATGCAATGAAAGCTATTTCACAGACGTCATAACGTGTTATTGCACACTTCTTTACTCTTATATTTTGTTATATAAATAATTATATATATTCTAAATTTGGCGAAACCACCCAACATCTAATGACTGCACAAAATGATTGGTATGTGTTGGTAAAACTTGTATTATTATACTTCATGAAAAAATCCTTTCATTTCATTGGCTGAATGGCAGTTGATATTCTGCAATAGCTTTGTAGTTTCCCAATTAGCTGCAGCATCGCAATGAAACCATCAGAGTAATATCACCCTCTTAAGACGAACCTTGACGAATCCGGAAAATATCACCCTCCCCGTCCGAGTTTTGCCGATTACTCTAGCAAACATTGCCGTCTCGGGCCATATTTTTCCTCCTGTGGTATTCTACCACAACTTCCTCCACTGTACGTTTATAATATAACATCGTGCCGTTGTGTACATTCAATTACTGGTAGTGATACATTAGATTGATGGCCATCCAATAATAACAATACTTTTTTGCTTTAGTATATGAATATACTTTATGAAGTGATATTGTAGATAAGATAGTCAAGATATGTTTCAGAATTTGACCATCCACTTTCCGATACAGTGCCTACAGTATCGGGCGGGCGAACTTTCCTTCAAAAGAGCACCTCAGATCCTTGCTCAATGAAATACAACACACGATGGAACGCACTTCTCGCTAGCCTTTCCCCATCATATAATTGTAATGATGGATGACTCTCCAGATCTTACAATGCAATGTATTTCACTGCCCGCAACAGCACGTGGAGAAGGGTGATCTACAGTAATTCCCTTTTCATCAATCTTAAATATCAAGTGAGGCTGATCAATCGGGTCATATTTTTCCATATCACTTTGAAGTTCCACAAAATATGTGTCGACAATCTCTTTCGTAGTATACGTTGCACGTGATATGGTCTAGGTCATATTACATTTAAGCTCTGGCGATCGTATCATGAAACTCTAGGGACATTTTAGTGATCATTGATTTGTTCTTTTCCATTTATTCCGATACATTGCAAATTGGCTAGCCATATTAACTACTTCTTGTCTGCCATGTACAATGCGAATGCGGGTCGTTTCCTTCCGATGAGGTACTAACCTGGCTTTTACATCAAGAATGAATAAAGATGTAGCTCCCATGATGCGACATTCTGGATTAATATCTCTAGACACTCCGTTTCGTAATGTCTTAAAAAAGGCACGCCTAAATGTGTTGCTGTCCTGTGAATTGACATATCAGCCTCTGCTGCCACATGAGTATTGGTCATTAGTAATAATATATGTTTCTGCTTTATTTGCTCTTTTCTATTATTAAATTGTTTAAGGATACACGGGCCATTTTTCACAATGAATTTTATAATTGATACCACCTGAGCATGAGTTCAGTCACAGCTGACTACATTTGTATATGTTAAAGCAACTTTGTATTCACTCATTGAATAACTAACTACCTGCCAATCTATAAACAAAGTACGCATCAATCTGTTCCATTGTAATTTTTAGTAACAACACGTTGTGATCATGCATCAGTTGCATAAACCCAGTTATATGCCTTCTCAATGTGTACTTCAATATCTAAGAGTCAGAATCAACTGATTTGCAGTCGTTTTTCTTTATAGGTTTTTTTTTTTAAATTTAATATTATGTGTAATATATTTCAGTTACAAAATGAAGAAATGTCATTATCCTGCGATGAACGTTTTGTCAATCTTTACTCTGGCAGTTTGGGGTCAGTTTTGGTGGCAAACCTTCTGAAAATCATACCGAGATCTTACTTCCCTTCGAAAATCATCTACCTTTCTATCAATTCCAACTTTCTTCCTGATGTAGTCCTAACGCTACCAATTCCTTCTTTAATTCCGGCACAGCAAGATGTTGTAAAGTTGCCGCCATTTGTTTAAGTGATACAAGAGTTTTATCGATTTTAAAGAGTTCAATTAACCACTTGTCGAACATATACGCCACCTTGTGTGAAAACGAGTGAATGATCCCTATTATATAGTAGTTTGTCACCATCACATTCAGATTTGTGTTTATATCGTGATTTAAAAAAAAAGTAAATTACAAAACTATATGAAGATTAAAAAATAATTGTGGTTTTAAATAAAGTATATAGGGGAAAATCGGAGGTGACGAACAATTATGTCCACTTTGTGTATTTTCAAACCTTTCGTACAACAACTCTGCTCACTCAGCTCTATGTGATGGTTATCATTTTACTCACACGTAGAACGGCAATATATCACTAAGATGGGAATGTTTGGGTACATAAAACTAGTTCAATCTCGCCACTTTTTATCTAAGTGCCAGTATAAAGGCAGGAAATGAAGCGGTCATATGTCTTATGGTATCCATTTTGTCTATATTTTTATGATAATTCTATTTTCGGATTATTTTGCAATGAATAAAATAAATTGTTTTTTTGTGTGCAGCTTATCTGGTTTGAACTTGTTATTTGCACAACATAATTCATCCGTTTTGATCGCCTCATCACTGTCAAGTTCTTAATATGAGTAAATGACACTTGATCCTGTCCTCTCATAATCATACTCCTCTTCACTGCACACTCTTGCTATTTTCATTCGTCTCTAGCTCACGCTTTCTTTCCGTATTCGTCTACTCAGCTCCGTTCTGATCACTACCTTTCTTACTCTTCTCTACACCTTTGCTCTCATCCTTGCAACTTTTGCCTCTTACTAGCTTTCTGATCAATCGCATACTGTCTCATCTTGTCAGCCACTGATTCTTCTGTTGCTGCCTTTCATCTCATAATTTTACTCAATGTATTCCTTTTCTCACTCTTGGTCTTTCTCACTGTGTCTATACTCTTATCAAAAAAGTCTGAAGGCTTCAGGATTTTATTTTTGCTTATTATGCATGCATCTGTGAGGGACTGTATGCACTGCATGCTAGTTCACATACGTCATAACGTGTTATGGCACACTTTTTTATGATATAAATAATTATATATATTCTAAATTAGACAAAACAACCCAACATCTAATGGCTGCTGAAAATGGTTGGTATGTGCCGGTAAAACTTGTAATATAACATCTTTCCGTTGTGACCATTCATTTACTGGTAGTAATACATTAGATTTATGTAATGATTATTTGGTGTTTTAACGTCACTTTCATGAATATTTCGGCTATATCATGGCTGCCATTTTTAGTGGTGGAGGAAGCTGGAGTACCCGGAGAGAAAAACCGACCATGGGCAAGCAACTGGTAAACTTTATCACTTGCGAGTCGAGTGCACCCTTTTTCTAATTTACAGAGCCGGCGGCGCGAACCCACGCCGTATTGGTGATAGGCTTGTACGAGTTGTTAGATCCAACGACCTAACTCATAGAGCCATCCGGGGCCCTTTAGATTTATGTATGTTCATCCAATAATAACAATAATGTTTGCTTTAATATATTAATATACTTTATGAAGTGATATTTTAGATAGTCGAGAAATATTTCAGAATTTGACCAACCACTTTCCGATACAGTCTCTACAGTATCATGCGATATTCCCATAAACATATCATCTCACATCCTTGCTCCAGGAAATACAGCATACGATGAAACACAATTCCCGCTAGCCTTTCCCCATCATCATATAATTGTAATGATGGATGACTTTCCAGATCTTACAATGCAATGGATTTCACTGCCCGCAACATCATATCTAGAATAATTCCCTTTCATCAATGTTAAATATCAAGTGAGTCTGATCAATCAGTTAATAGCATTTTGAAGTTTCACAAAATATTTGTCGACAATCTCGTTTGTAGTATACGTTGCACGTGGTATGTTCTAAGTCTTATTACATTATAGTCTTCTAGGGCCATTTTGGTGAAATTTGATTTGTTCTTTTCCATTTATTCCAATACATAGCACATTGGCTATCCATATTAACTACATCTTGTCTGCCATGTACAAAGTGAATGCGGATCGTTTCCTTCCGACGAGACACTAACCTGTCTTCTACATCAAGAATGAATAAAGATGTAGCTCCCATGGTGCGACATTCTGGATTAATATATCTAGACACTCCGTTTCTTAATGTTTTAGAAAAGACACGCCTACATGTTTTGCTGTCCTGTGAATTTACATATCAGCCTTTGCTGCCACATGAGTATTGGTCATTAGTAATAATATATGTTTCTGCTTTACTTGCTCTTTCATAATATTAAATTGTTTAAGGGTACAGTACACGGGCCATTTTTCCTTGCAATTTTAATCATTTCAGTTTTTTTCTCGCATTCTATTTCATTTAACCAGTTAACAGTTTTGTTATTTGCAAATAGTATTAGACCTTCCAATGCTACAGTATTTGCATTTGTTTTTATCCGTTTTACACTATCAAAGTTTGCAAGTCGCATTAAGATATTATATTTGTGGGATGAACTGTAATGAAATTTTCAATGTGAAAGCGGTGGAAAAAGACGACTGCTCCCATTGCCAACTTTAAATTTATCCATGGAAATTTTTTTTTTAAATCACATGTATTTTCCAAATCTTTTAAAAAAAAAAGAGCATACTCAGATTTCTCATCAGGACCTTGGACACACAATTTTCTACATGCTCTTATAAAGTCTGTAATTCATTAAATATATGTAAATTTACTTGAAGTTGATGTATTCTCCTTGAAATCTAAAACATGTTGCTCCCAATTTTTCAAACCTGATTCTGCTTGAGATGCAAATTACATTTAAAACCACTTAATGTTGACATCTTTTTAAAACTTCCTCCGTATTATTATCCGATTCTGGAGAACACTCTAATTTCATTTTTCTAAACATGTTTTAGACAAGTATTGACAATATGTCTATCGGTCATATTATTTTTTATTGAACGTAACAACTGGTTTCTCTCTTGTGTTTGGTTATTTGGATATGTTTGTGCTAATTTAGTCATATCTGTCAAATCTATTATCAGCCATACCATGTCCAGAAAACTGTCGCCATCGTCTCTTTTAGTAACATTGGTATGTAGTTTGTTACTGGTGCTATATAGCATACCTTCTGCTGCCTATAACTGTGCTAATAATTTGGCTTCGACGAACATAGTTTCTGAAAAGGTTTTTTTTTCATGGAAATCGGTCAACTTTAATAGCCGCCATTTTTTCAAGGATTGTCCGAACTATGTTTTCTACGTTTTTCATACCAACATTCATCTCATCCTTGCAAGTTTTGCATCTTGCTAGCTTTCTGATCATTCGCATGCTCTCTCATCTTGTCAGCCACTGATTCTTATGTTGCTGCCTTTCAGCTCATAATTTTACTCAATGTATTCCTTTTCTCACTCTTGGTCTTTCTCACTGAAAAGTCTTGGAAGGCTTGGTGATTTTATTATATGTTATTAAACATCTTTTCAAGAAGGAATTCCAGTTTTACGGAAAGCAGAGAGGAGATTGTGATGCGAAAGTGAGCGACTGTTTGCAATGCAAGCTATTTCACAGACGTCATAACGTGTTATGGCACACTTCTTTACTCTTATATTTTGTTATATAAATAATTATATATATTCTAAATTTGGCGAAACCACCCAACATCTAATGACTGCACAAAATGATTGATATGTATTGGTAAAACTTGTATTATTATACTTCATGAAAAAATCCTTTCATTTCATTGGCTGAACGGCAGTTGATATTCTGCAATAGCTTTGTAGTTTCCCAATTAGCTGCAGCATCGCAATGAAACCATACTGAGTAATATCACCGTCTTAAAATGACCCTTCACGAATCCGGAAAATAGCACCCTCCCCGTCCGAGATTTGCCGATAAATCGAGCAAACATTGCCGTTTCGGGCCATATTTTTTCTTCGAGTGGTATTCTACCACAACTTCCTCCACTGTACGTTTATAATATAACATCGTGCCGTTGTGTACATTCAATTACTGGTAGTGATACATTAGATTGATGGCCATCCAATAATAACAATACTTTTTTGCTTTAGTATATGAATATACCTTATTAAGTGATATTTTAGATAAGATAGTCAAGATATGTTTCAGAATTTGACCATCCACCTTCCGATACAGTGCCTACAGTATCGGGCGGGCGAACTTTCCTTCAAAAGAGCACCTCACATCCTTGCTCAATGAAATACAACACACGATGGAACGCACTTCTCGCTAGCCTTTTCCCATCATATAATTGTAATGATGGATGACTCTCTAGATCTTACAATGCAATGTATTTCACTGCCCGCAACAACACGTGAAGAAGGGTGATCTACAGTAATTCCCTTTTCATCAATCTTAAATATCAAGTGAGGTTGATCAATCAGGTCATATTTTTCCATATCACTTTGAAGTTCCAGAACATACGTGTCGACAATCTCTTTCGTAGTATACGTTGGACGTGATATGGTCTAGGTCATATTACATTAAGCTCTGGCGATCTTATCATGAAACTCTAGGGCCATTTTGATGAAAATTGATTTGTTCTTTTCCATTTATTCCGATACATTGCAAATTGGCTAGCCATATTAACTACATCTTGTCTGCCATGTACAAAGCGAATGCGGGTCGTTTCCTTCCGACGAGGTACTAACCTGGCTTTTACATCAAGAATGAATAAAGATGTAGCTCCCATGGTGCGACATTCTGGATTAATATCTCTAGACACTCCGTTTCGTAATGTCTTAAAAAAGGCACGCCTAAATGTTTTGCTGTCCTGTGAATTGACATACATTATCCTCTGCTGCCACATGAGTATTGGTCATTAGTAATAATATATGTTTCTGCTTCATTTGCTCTTTTCTATTATTAAATTGTTTAAGGATACACGGGCCATTTTTCACAATGAATTTTATAATTGATACCACCTGATCATGAGTTCAATCACAGATGACTACATTTGTACATGCTACAGCAACTTTGTATTCAGTCATTGAATAACTAACTACCTGCCAATCTATAAACAAAGTACGCATCAATCTGTTCCATCGTTATTTTAAGTAACAACATGTTGTTATCCTGCATCAGTTGCATAAACCCAGTTATAGGCCTTCTCAATGTGTACTTCAATATCTAAGAGTCAGAATAAACTGTTTTGCAGTCGTTTTACTTTATAGGTTTTTAAAAAAAAATAATATTATGTGTCATATATTTCAGGTACAAAATGAAGAAATGTCATTATCCTGCGATGAACGTTTTGTCAATTTTTACTCTGGCAGTTTGATGGCTAACCTTCTGAAAATCATACCGAGATCTTACGTCCCTTCGAAAATCATCTACCTTTCTATCAATTCCAACTTTCTTCCTGATGTAGTCCTAACGCTACCAATTCCTTCTTTAATTGCGGCACAGCAAGATGTTGTAAAGTTGCCGCCATTTGTTTATAGTGATACAAGAGTTTTATCGATTTTAAAGAGTTCAATTAACCACTTGTCGAACATATACGCCACCTTGTGTGAAAACGAGTGAATGATCCCTATTATATAGTAGTTTGTCACCATCACATTCAGATTTGTGTTTATATAGTGATTTTAAAAAAAAGTAAAATACAAAACTATATGAAGATTAACAAATAATTGTGGTTTTAATTAAAGTATATAGGTGAAAATCGGAGGTGACGAACAATTATGTCCACTTCGTGTATTTTCAAACCGTTCGTACAACAACGCTGCTCACTCAGTTATATTGGATGGTTGTCATTTTACTCACACGTAGAACTGCATTATTTCACTAAGATGGGAAGGTTTTGGTACATAAAACTAGTTCAATCTCGCCATTTGTTATCTAAATACCAGTATAAAGGCAGGAAATTAAGCGGTCATATGTATATGTGTTATGGTATCCATTTTGCCTATATTTCTATGATAATTCTATTTTCGGATTATTTTGCAATGAATAAAATTAATTATTTTTTTGTGCAGCTTATCTGGTTTTAACTTGTTATTTACACAACATAATTCATCCGTTTTGATCGCCTCTTCATCATCACTGTCGAACTCTTAATGTACGTAAATGACATTGGGCTGTCTTCTCAGAATCATACTCCTCATCACTGTCAAACTCTTAATATGAGTAAATGACACTTGATCCTGTCCTCTCAGAATCATAATCCTCTTCACTGCACACTCTTACTATTTTCATTCGTCTCTATCTTTTCTTTCCTCTTTCGTATACTCAGCTCCGTTCTGATCACTACCTTTCTTACTCTTCTCTACATCTTTGCTCTCATCCTTGCAACTTTTGCCTCTTACTAGCTTTCTTATCAATCGCATACTGTCTCATTTTATCAGTCACTGAATCTTCTGTTGGTGCCGTTTTGCTCATCATTTTACTCTATGTGTTCCTTTTCTCACTCTTGATCTTTCCCACTGTATCTATACTCCTACCAAAAAAGTCTTTGAAGGCTTCATGATTTTATTTTTGCTTATTATGCATGTATCTGTTCAGGAAATATATTCCAGTTTGTCTGAAAACGGTGAAGATTGTGATGCGAAAGTGAGTGACTGTATGCAATGGAAGCTATTTCACCGACATCATAGCGTGTTATAGCACACTCCTTAACTCTTTATTTGGTGATATAAACAATTATATATATTCTAAATTAGGCGAAACCACCCAACATATAATATGCTGCAGGAAATTTCCGAGTAAGACTTGTCATATAACATCGTTCCGTTGTGACCATTCAATTACTGGTTGTGATACATTAGATTTATGCATGTTCATCCAATAAAACAATACTTTTTGCTGTAGTATATGAACATACTTTATGAAGTGATATTTTAGACAAGATAGACATGATATATTTCAGAATTTGACCAACAACTCTGTGATACAGTGGCAACAGTATCGGGCGAACTCCCCTTCAAAATATTACCCCACATCCTTGCTCCAGGAAATACAACATACCATGGAACGCAATTCCCGCTAGCCTTTCCCCATCATATAATTGTAATGATGGATGACTTTCTATATCTTACAGCCTGCGATGGATTTCACTACCCGCAACGGCATGTGAAGGAAGGTGATCTACAGTAATTCCCTTTTCACCAATGTTAAATATCAAGTGAGACTGATCAACAAAATACATGTCAACATTTGTCTTTTGTAGCAGACGTTGGACGTGATATCTCCAATGATTTATGTCTTACTACTTTAAGCTCTGACCGTCGTATTATGAAGCTAGAACTTTGATGTTTTTTTATTTATTCAAATGCATAGGAAATTTGCTAGCTATATCAACATCGTGTCTGCCATGCACGAAACTAATGTTGGTCGTTTCCTTCAAACGAAGCAATATCCTGGCTTCTTTATCAAGAATTAATAATGATAGAGCTCCCATGATGCAACATTCTGGATGAATATCTCCAGTAACTTCATCTCTTAATGTCTTAGAGGGAACCCCTTACTGTTTTGTTGTCCTCTGATTTAGCATTAGCTTTTTCTGCCACATAAATATTGGTCATAGCAGTCGGGGTATACTCTCAATTTTTGGTTCTTGTTTTTAAAGCTAAACAGGATTATTCTGAAAAAATAAAATTAGATATCCCAAGCATGCTTAATTTATTTACATTATTTAGATATTGTTATTTGGTGACAACCATGACACATGTCTTCCTCGTCTTCATAATCCCTTCTGGTAAGAGCCCACAATGACAAGAACAATAATCACAAAACGAGAAAGAATAGTGATCACAATGTGGTCCTTTCTTCTTTCGTGACTTATTACCGGATTGGTTACAAGAGTAACATACCTCGTGTATGGCAAATGCCGCGCTCTCTGCTGGTACAATACGACATACAACAGCTCATAATGAATAAATTGGTCGTAGTTAACCCATTGGAAGGCACACCACATTTCCACCCATTTCAATGTATCTCCTGACCCATTCATTCCAATACTAGCTTTTTCGAAATACGAGTTATGATTTGTATATTTATATTTTCACGTCATGAACTAAAATACTGCTTAACAATAAAACTTCAAGTAATCGAACATGCTGTCGATTATTTGAAGACGAAAAATAAATTGAAATGTACAATTGAATAAGGTTTATTCCATTACTCGGAGGTATCTTCTGATATGGCTAATTTAACTTTGTCTAATATGTATATAAAGGTATGCAACGGAAAATAAACGATGGTGAAAACCCAAAGATACTAGCAACACAGAGCACACAAAACAAGACAGAAACAAACAGCAGTAAAAGGTATCTTCTGATATGGCTAATTTAACTTTGTCTAATATGTATATAAAGGTATGCAACGGAAAATAAACGATGGTGAAACCCCAAAGATACTAGCAACACAGAGCACACAAAACAAGACAGAAACAAACAGCAGTAAAAAACAAACACCAAAAACCGGGATGTACCCAGACACTCTCAAAGGGTATGAAGTTCCTGCCATTTATAAGTTACCCGCAATGAAACGAATATAGACGAGGCGTGTAGGACACCACTATACGAAATAATACAAGAGCAACAACAATCTGGCAGCGATACCAAGGATCCATTTATGTTTCAGTCACATTTTGACAAATTTGTATTCAATAAAAAAAATTAAAGGCTCTATTTCATGTTTGTTTTGGGTTTTTTTGGCAGGAGACTCACCAGTATCATTTGCAGTCAGCTGTGACCTAATATTTTCAATTGTTTATATACAAATTCCCGTTGTTTTAATGTGATTGCTTTCCTCTCTGACTTTGATTTAATAACAAAATTACCTGTAATTGATAAAAGAAAAATGAATCTACTAAAGACTGTTCAAGTTCAATACTACAAGACATTAAAACATGAAGATTTGAAATAAGTTAATCTAAAGTAAAAGAATACCTTTAACTGAAAACTGTAGTACAGTTTTATCATCAGGCCTAGATTTTAGCATCTTCTTTCTAAATTTTAACTGTGTCTAATTTTAAATTGTCTAAGAATACACGGGGCATTTTCCCTTGCAATTTTAATCATTTCTTATTTTTTCTCACATTCCATTTCATTTAACCAGTTTACAGTTTTGTTATTTGCAAAAAGTATTACACCTTCCAATGCTTCAAATTTTGCATTGGTTTTTCCCGTTTCCTGTCAAAGTTTGCAAAGTCGCGTTCAGATATTATATATGTGGGATGAACTGTAATGGACTCATTTCTAAGTTGAGTATCATCAACACCATCAGTATCTTCATTTAAATGACCACCTAGTAAAATGTCTGAGAGTTGTCTTTCTATAATAATACTGAAATTTTGCAAAACAATCTGAAGTGTCTCTTGTTAATGCATTTAATTCTGGATCTTGAACTGAGAAAGACTGTCAAATATAAGATATGTATTGCTAAACTCTGCGTATACGCTCTTTCCATCAATAAGTTCTGAAGCGTCACTGGAAAAATTCTCTATTTTTTTAAAATGAAACCATTCTTCATTTAAGTCTAAAATATTCTTTGAGTTTTCAATGATTCTCCAAATAGGCCCTGTAAATAATTTATCAATAATCCCAAAGCACGGCAGCCAGCCAGATAAATAGGATTTTTTAAGTAGTTACATATAGCTGAAGCTAACAAGTTTCTCTGACCAGAACAAAAACAACGAGCCAATGAAATTTCCAATGTGAAAGCGTTGGAAAAAGACAGCTGCTCCGAATGCCAACATTAATTTTTTTCTGTGTCCATGAAAAGTTGTCATTTTTAAATCACATGGATTCTCCAAGTCTTTTAACAAAAAAGTTAAGGTAAAAGAAACATACCCAGATTTCTCATCAGCACCTGGGACACACAATTTTGTACACGCTCTTATAAAGTCTGCAGTACATTGATTATATGTCAATTTACTTGAAGTTGAAGCATTCTCTTTGAAATCTAAAACATCTTGCTCCCAAATTGTTAAACCTAATTCTGCCCGAGATGCAAAATGTACAAAGACATGCAAATTACATTTAAAACCGTTTAGTGTTAGCATCTTTTTGAAATTTTCTCCGTAGTATCATCTGATTCTGGAGTACATTCTAATTTCACTTTTTCTAAAGATGTTTTTAAACAAGTATCTGTTATTATTGAAAGTAATAACTGGTTTCTCTCTTGTGGTTGGTTATTTCGATATGTTTGTATTAATTAAGCCATATCTTATCAGGGCCGTAACTAGGGATTTATATACCAGTTACTATCGTAAATATCCACCACGTCGTCGAAGTGAGTGAATATAAGATGGAGTTTCATATTCCCACTCGAATCCCATTGTTTAAGGACAGCTTTTTTTTAATATTGTATTTATTGTTTCTTCAGTTAACTCGTTTGCTTCAATGGGAGTTACCGCCCTCTCTGTCAAAATAGTATTTATCATGTCCAGAAAACTGTCACTATCAATCCTAGCCATTTCAGTTAATCCCAAGCTATACTGACCAGAATGTGTACCAACATATAAACCCCCAAACTCGCGACCATCTCTTTTAGTACCTTCAGTATGTAGTGTGTTATAGGCACTATCTAGCATAGCTTCTGTTACCTTTAACTGTGCTAATAATTTAGCTTCGATGAGTATTGTTTCTGAAAAGGTTTTTGTTGGAAGTCTGCCTTTTTTCCAAAAAATGGCGGCCGAAATAACGATAAATCGACCTCTCTATCATTAGTAAGGTTAGAAAGACCTCGCTTAATGAAGCTATTTTTTACATAGTGGATTTGGCAGAGTGCGCTAAATTGTTCGTTGTTAAGTTTATCGAATCAGTGCTACAGTGCACCAATTGTGTGGGTTCAAATTTCGCTGAAGGAAGAATATAGCATTGTATCAACTAAGCAAGAAGAGTTTGAAGATACCAAAGGGGTAATCAGACTGTATATCGACGAAGAACAGACAACACAATGGCCAGAAGAAAAAGTACAAAAGGACAAACAACTCTTCAATTATTGAGTGACATTTAATTAATGTTGATTTCATTCCCTAATAAAGCATTGCAATTAATTAGAGAATATCAAGTGCATGTCTCCTGCCTTTCTTTTAAATTAAATGTTTATTCGTGCTTTTTGATTAAATAAAAATAAATTATTCCTTATATTTTCATGTTGATATTTAGCATCAAACGATAACTTAATGAAATATTACGTGTATCCACGGAAGTATAAAGGAATTATCTTAATTATCTCCGATAATCTTTGATCAGACCAAAGATATACATGTAATATATTATTAATTAGCTTAATTTCAATCAAATAGAAGATAATTGCTTTTTCACATAAATCAATATATACATGGAAATATCAAATAGATTAAATAAGGGTTTGTAATCATAAAATGCCAATAATGCACAAAATTACATAGCATAATATTGAAAACATCATATTAATAATTAAATGTTGTTTTGGACAAAAACTATGATTAAAGGTGATAAGTCATTTCGATAGATAGAATCCTTAATTTCGCAATATATTAAAGTTTAATTAATAATTTAAGAGGTTATTTAGGAAATCATTATAAAGTTTAATTCCAATTAAAGACCCAAGCTAACAACGGTCGTACATCAATAAAGATATGAAGCTATAAACTATGAGTTTGCATTAAAAATAACATTTTGATTAAAGGTGATAAGTCTAAAAAGGCAACAACACCTTCAGAAATGGTCCGATAAAATTACCGTAGCGATATAATAATAAATACACAAGCATGTAGATATACTCAAGGAGTGGTGTGAATCAGATGCGTATTCTGCAAAATTCTAACGATATGTTAGAGTACATATAATCTACATTGCAATTACATTAAAATATTTGGCTCCTCTACCCAACAATCCCCCTCTTATTAAAATAATGAGTACTACCATGCTTCATATAAAAGAATGACCAAAGTTGATGCAAATACCTTGTCTTAGGCAGCGATCAATCTTATTTTGTTAGAAAAACCAAAACATTCTCTGAAACTGATATAATCAAAATGTTCGTGTTGCTGAACGAAACATGTACGCTTCAATTCGGATTAAATACTACAAGAAATGATTTCAAAGGTAGACAGTGTCTTTATTGTCTATCATATTGTTTTAATTGACATGATGGATTTCAAGAATTCAATATGGTAGTTCATTCCCACTAGAGCCATTAGTTACGGCTTGTCAGTTGTGGATTTGACGGTAAACCTTAGCCAATTAAAACGTATTGTAAAGTAATTTCATTATAATTATATTTATCCAACTCTTTTACTCTTATTGATATTCACTGGCCACTATTTTAACCAATGATATCTTCTTCAAATGACCCTTCACATGTCACTCATGAACACATTTATAAATGATCAGCGGATATAAACAAACATGTTCTCAGTGGTCAGTGCTTCGGCTCTGACAAGGTTTATTAGATATATTTATTACTGAAATTTACAGTTCCTAAATAATGTAATTATTAATAAAACTAAGGTTCTCCTTCCTCGGGCATAGATGACCGTAGCCTATTTTGGTTATCCTGTTTATGCCCTTTGGTTTTATTGTTCCCAACACTTTAAATTATTTGGCTTTCCAATCTGTCTTACCTAATGAAGGTTATTCCAGAAACACGACGTGCGCACATATTTTGATATCTACGTTTTTATTTCTCTCTTGTAGTACAAATTGTGAAACAGTACCATTTGGATTCATGTGACAACAAAAAAGAGTGCATAAGCCCTGTTAACATATATAAATCTAAGCATTATACCACATTAAAACTGCAGAAAAATATAAACCAAATATTTACGCTGTCATTTTCTGTTTTTCATAGTATTTACAGTGAATGTCTCTGAAAGTTTAATGTGTATTCAAATATTTTGAAATTAACACATAAGAACAAGACGTTTAACACGTAGATACATAATTGAATGCGCAAAACAAACAAGGTCAATGGTTTGTAAAACTGCTTCAGTCAATCATAATTTTAAATTATTTTCTCAAAATTAATTGATTAAGGCATTTTACGTCAAACATATATAATTGCAATAGTCAAACTTGTCAAGTTACGCAAATCCCATAGAAAATACTACCGGCAATCGACAGGAAATTGATTAAAAGAGGAAAAATGACGTAACATGTCAGCTGAAAAACAAGGTCGATTTAAAGAGTTGTTATTTCAGATTATTAAAATGTTTTAAAAATGTGTGGTGATATTAATACGTGATAAATTTCACAAAATATCAGAAATAACTTAAATGACACATTATTTGTGGGTAAAGAAGCAAACAAACTGAAAGATAGACTCATTTGTTTTAATTTATTATTGTCGACGACCTTCAGTCACCATGTGATTAATAACCTGGTGTTGCTTCTTTTATTCAATTTTAGTTCAGTATTTATGGATGACTTTTGACATTTTTTGTGATGCTGATAAATTGTTGCAATTTAAATAAATAGAATTGTAAACCTTGATATATAATTACAAACTGAAATATATTCCAGTTTGTGTATTTGATGGCAAATAGACATTGAATACTTGTGTTTTAGTTTTAATAAAATAATACATATTTTACATGTGTAAGATAAGAAAGATTTAGGAGCAATAGACAATTTGGTTCTAACCACACAGCAATACAATGTACATGTTTCTAGCTTGTGCTATGTGTAAGTTAAAGTTTATAGCAATGCAAGGAGCCGGTGATCTTGACCAGATGTCGTATCGGGCATAGTATATATACACATAGCTAACTAATAAATACTGATGAACGACTGGAATGTATTCCAACTATTCACTAATACATATTTTAATCGACTGCGTAGATGTTGCTGACATTCGTCAAACGTTCTTCAACGACAACACCATATATGATCTATTTACAAATGTCACTGGCGACACAGTTTTGGAATTTTAATTTATATGCAAAAAAAATAGTTTTTGTACATATAACCCGGTTGTTTTATAGACAAGAATGTTTTGTTTCGAAGGGTCTAACTTAATAATTAAAACTTTTCACGCCACGATATAGCTGAAGTACTGCTAAAGTTGGCGTTAATCGCCAATCAATCATAAATGCAGAATTATGGTGGTTCTGAATATTTAATGAGCCACTTAGTAAATGTTTTTGCTCCTTTTATAAGTATAGGATGGTCATAAGCATTTGTCGATTAAGCTAAGACGACGTGGGGATTGGCGAATGACTACAGTCAGCATGGAAAATATGTGTCACCTGTGCCCAGATCAGTACACGGAATCACTATATTGGCAGCGACAATTGCAGATGTATGATTGAAGGAGACATTAGAAGCAATACGTTATTTCTTATTCCTTGATTTACCCGTAAATAAAACACGTTCAGAATTATGATTGTGGTTTGGCTATAGTGATGCTACCAAGTCTAAAAAAACAACACTCCTAATTAAGGAGTTTAATGCACCCACCACACACAAGGCTAAAAGCTAGATTAATTCAAAGTTTAATGTCTATGCTTTAATTTTAGCTAGGTCGTCACCAAGTCGTATGATCACCTTTGTTAAAAGCGGATGATAACCCAATTTTTAAAATGTATACATGCTTTGCTAAGACTGGTCTATTACCGTTGTATTGAAGATCGTTTACTCATTGTATATATGCAATCTGATAAATCGAACACAAATCTATCATTTATTAACACAACGCACATAATGGTCATCAAAAGGATGTTTGTAGCTTGTTTGTAAATCATACTACCATGATATTATTATTTTTTGACTAATTAGTTCATTTGTAAACATTGTTAATCTTAACTGCACCTAGAAAATGTGACATTTTGAAGAAATACCAATAATAATACAGATGCTTGCAAATGATATAATATTGAAATTCCGGTAATTTTATTATCCGCAATCTTTTTGAAATTTATATTCCCTGTCTGATTTATAGCTATATACCACTTGGCCAGAAATTATTAATTCGTATTACCATGACAGCTGTTGAAATTGGTCTTTATTTCGAGTTTTTATAGAGCATCATGTTTAAATGTTATATTGTTTGATTAAAATTAATGGTTATATTTATCAATGACTTATTGTGGTCGTTTTGTGGAGAATTGTTGATGTTTAACACCGGGACACTAAATCATTGCTAGTTAAAGAACAGGTATAAATCCATTATATGCTGGAGATTTCTAATCGTGTAACCTTTGAAACATCGGGCGCTTATTTGTACACGGAGTCGTTAATTGGCAACAGTGTTGTTTTCGTCAAAACAGATAGAACTGGTGATTTATCTAAACTAAGGAAAATACCTTTTTATTCAAGATGCTAGTAGTTGAAATAAGAAAAATGGGGTTAATATTAAATTGTATCGATGGCAAAGCAGAAATTTAACAAATTGTGGTAATGATGTCGCCGTATACATATATACATGTATGACTAAAGAAAGAAAGTGACGATATACTTACGAGGGAGAAAAATTCGAAAAAAGGACAGACAAATTCCATCTGTAAAATAGAAATAGAAATTAAATAACATTTCAAAATATCGCCAAACAATTTGAGTTAGGCTATAATGATATGAAATAGACGATCAGTTATCAATTGTCCGTATTTCACCTCCAACGAAAATTAACTTAGGTATCCTGTATTTTCGTCTAGTTTGTTTTTGTTGACGTAAGTCATGAAACCTACAGAAAATCAGTTGATCGAATCGATACAATTGAACTAACTCTACAGTCAAATGACACAAGATGTCTGTGCCGATTTCGCCCCTCCACAATGCCATATTGAAATTGCTACTTCCGCTTCTGATTCTATTATATTACAAATGTACTACATGTTTGTCTCGCGATCGTCATTTTCAGTAGATGGTATAAAGGGTCACTCGAATGTAACTCACCATGGGATTTCCTCAGATCTCCCACGCCGCGGCATTTCGGTAAAAAGGGGAGCAATTGGGAGGTCTGCTTTTGATCAAATTGAAGACTAATAAAACGTACATGTAGATATCTAATGTGTTTAATTTGCACTACAAGTAATGTCAAAACTTTGTAAAACAACTGTTTAAATGTGACGTCATAATTTTAGATTATTTCTTCATTTCTGTCATAGCCATAATTAATCAAGTGTATTTAACAGCATTACATCTTCCGTCAAACAAGCAATAATTGCACTAGTCAAACTTGGTAAATTGCGCAAATCATAAAATTGCCTATCAGGAACCCTGCAGGAAATTGATTAAAAGAGAAAGCAGAACACAAGATGTCGGCTATCAGATAAATTCGGTTTAAAGCATGTTAAAACCATGCTTAAGCATGAAGAAACTTTTTTTTCTCAGTTTCAGATTTTGGACCCCGTCGGGCCACGTAAAAGTGACGTTTTCTTTATTTTTAGAAAGAATAAGTAAAACATGAAAGTTTCGAGTGTTTTTTACCCAATGTAGGGTACTACCTTTGGTAGAACCCTACAGTTGATCAAACTAACACCTTTATATTCAATATATAGCCAAAATTAACTAAATTTGATATTGGAGCGTAACGTCGCGAGCTTTGACGTCATATTATCCCCGTTTTGAAAATTATAACAACATTTGATTGGCTAATGGCTAGTTACACCCCGTAATATAGCATATTAACACTCGGGAATATGTTTTTCTATGCCCGGGGTTTTAACCAATCAAAAGTTGTTATAATTTTCAAGCCGGGGATAATTATCAATAAACTAACGTGTTATTGTCGACGACCTTCAGTCACAATACAATTAAGAACCTGATGTTGCTTCGTTTATTCAATTTTAGTTCGGTATTCATGGATGACTTTTGACAATTTTTGTGATCCTGACAAATTG
Source organism: Bathymodiolus brooksi (assembly GCA_963680875.1). Lineage (NCBI taxonomy): Eukaryota > Metazoa > Mollusca > Bivalvia > Mytilida > Modiolidae > Bathymodiolus > Bathymodiolus brooksi. Next base: position 67,234,501 of record OY804575.1, read on the forward strand.
TTGCAATCTGAATAAACAAATTTGTAAACCTTAATTACTGTTTGAAATCCACTCCAGTATATTTATTTGAATGAATATTGTGTTATAGTTTATATGAAATAATAATACAAAATAGAAAATAAAAGAATCACTAGCAAAGGACAATTCGTACCTAAACACAATCGGGTTGCTTGGAGCATGCAAAGCAGTTTTGTAGCACTTTCATATTTGTTCGCAATTACCATTTTCAGTAGATGGTATATATGATCACACGAATGTGACCCGTAATGGAATTTTCTCAGATCTCTCATAGCAATAAAACGTAAATTTCAAATTTAGTGCTAACGAAAAATAAGGTCAAAACTTTGTAAATCTATTGTTCAAATGTGACGTTATAATTTTAGATTATTTCTCCAATTCTGTCATAGCCATAACTGATCTGTGTATATAACAGAATTGCATCTTACGCCAAACAAACAATAATTATACTAGTCAAACTTGGTAAATTGGACAAATCATGAAAATGCTACTCACAATCCGCAGGAAACTGATTAAAGGAGAAAGCACAACTCGACATGTCGGCCTTAAAATAAATTCGATCTAAAGCATGTTAAAACCATGTTGCTCTTAATATGAAGAACAGTGCCAACAAATACTTAATTTAAGATTTTACTCAAATGTGGAATACTATTATTACGTGATGAAGATCACAAAATTTCTGTATGGCCTTAATGATACATTAAGTATGTGCAAAGAAGCAAACAAACTGAAAGATAGACTAATTTGTTATTGTAGACAGCCTTCAGTCACAATGTGATTAAGAACCTGGTGTTGCTTCATTTATTCAATTTTAGTTCAGTTTTCATGGATGACATTTGACAATTTTTGTGATGCTGATAAAATGCTTCAATTTAAATAAACAAAATTATAATCATTAATATATAATTACAAACTGAAATGCATTCCAGTATGTGTATTTGACGGCAAATTGACAAATAAATATTACATGTTCAATAGCTTAAAGGAAAAAAAAACTCGCAAAATATGGAAATAAAATAAGAGCAAAGGTCAATTCGGATCCAAACACATGCATGTAACAGATCTAGAACAACACAGTACAATAGGCATATCTCAATGTTGTCTTATTTGAAAAGAAAGTTTAAAGAGTCAATAATTCCACCAATACCAAGAAATATAAGATTCACATCTCACCTCAAACCTTGAACACACAAATGACCAAGACATATGGGTACGTTATATACTTTAGATCCATTATTAGGGTCATGGTGCTTAACGCCACTTTCAAAAAAAAATATTTCAGTTATATTGTTGCGGTCAGTTTTATTGGTGGAGGAAATCTGTATACCTGGAGAAAACCACCGACCTGCTGGCAGTCACTGATAAATTTTATCACACAATAATTCCATCGAGTACGCCTCGCCAAGAGCAGGATTCGAATTCACAACTTTCGTGATGATAGGCAGTGATTGCATAGGTAGTTGTAACTACCAAATGATCGCAACCACGACGGCCCTCTAATGTAGATACATAATTATTATGGCTCTCAATATTTTATGAGCCACTTTATGTGTAAGAGATGGCCATAGACTTATGTAGGTTTAGATTTACGTTGATGAGCCTAACTCGATGTGGGGATTGGAGAATGACCACAGTAAGTATGGAGATATGTTAAACTGTGCATTATTTTCAAGAAACATAAGCGTGACATATACGGAATTGCCTTGGTAGGATTGATTAAATAAATGTCCTCGAGTAGTTTAGAAATTTTATTTACAAGATATTTCATGCATGAATGACTCTGGTCCACTTTTTGTTAATTATTTCTTAATATTAGACTTTTTCGAAAACTATTATAGGCATACTCATAGTCGTAGTCATACACGAAGTTATACTCGTAGAGATAAATTTATAGTAGGAAACATTTCAAAACGTAAAAGATAAAACCGAATATATACGACGTGTGTACTCATACATTTTGGATTATTTCACATGTATAATATTTCAGGCTAAATAAATTCTATAATTCTGTATTGTTTTAAAAATGCTCAACTACCAAAAAGATGGTCTAGGACTTTTGAATGTGAGGGGCGGCGGGCTAACTGACTAAGAGGGTACTCGCTCTGGTCACTCTCCAGTGGTTTTCTATTGTTTCAAAATATTTATATAGGTTGAAACCCGGCCATCAGCTCCCTCATTGAATCCACCACTGACTGCATATGAAAGCAATGCCGATCCATATACGTGTTGCACAGTTACATACGACAAATTCAAAATCAGTGATGCATCTTCCAAACTTCACAGAAATCCAGAAAATTTTATTTTTATACCTAGTGCATGTTCTATTTGATTTCATTTTGCTGATTTTTGTCCCAGCCAAATTTGTTTACGGAATTCGTTTGATAGAATTTTAGACAATTCAGATTATTTTTTCTCTGAAAGGTTACTGTGATGCATCGTCGCCCGGATTTTATATGGTAGAGTTTGTCAGTTACTCGCTGTAGATAGGTGCTTCACTCCGACCACTCCGCCACTAAAACTGACCATCATATATATAGCCATTGCGTGTTAAAAATGGTGTTAAACACCACCAATCAATCAATCAATCTGCCAGACGCTTTGATAGAAAAATGTTTTGGACAAAATTTTGTTCATGTGCAACTTAGTCAGATTATTTTCATGAAAAATTCACAACCACGCCATTTTGTTTCAAAAAACAAATCGCCATGAAAATAAAATGATCTGTCCCTTGAAAACTTGGAGCTGAAATCATGATAGAGAAAAGTCATACACTGTGACGACCCGTGCTTATCTTATGTGATATAATTTGTCAGTTACTCGTCGAAGGACCATTTTTTACTCCGGGCACTCCGGCTTCCTCCACTAGTAAAACTGACCGTCATATATAAATGTAGCCATTGCATGTTAAAAATGAAACATCACATATCAAAAATCAACCACTGCTCGTTCATTACAAGGAAGAACTAATGCATATGGAAATAAATATTCATTTTTGGGCAGTCATATCTATTCAACAAACTAATTTATACTGTGTTAACATTTTTATAAGATTTGAATTATTTCACTCGTCTTCTGATTCCGAAGAAGAACTTATTCCAATTGCCCTTAGGATCTTGGGAATTTTTTTTGGTGAGGAATTTTCTGTAATCCATGTGATTTTGTTTAATTGTGTCTATAAGAGACACTGATTTGGGTTTCTTTGCCTTTGGAGCTTCGATGTTTTGTAACTCGTTGTCGATCTGTCTTTTTCTCTCAGATGCAGATGAAGTTGAAGGCTTGGGGATATTTTGTCCGGGAATTTGAGGCGCTTTCGGCAGAGGAATATCTTCGTCGGACAGGTTATTGATAATCTGCTCCCGATGGTCGTCAGCAACATTCTCTGGTTCTTGAGGTGGTTGGACCGCTAGTTCATCCACAAATGCTGCAGGCATCTGACCTTGAGTGGGCTTTCTAAGCTTATTCTCCAAGGACATTACTTTAGTCAGTTCCTCCCTACAACGTTAGTTTAGAATTATAAAATATTCAACTTTTCACACTTTCAATTTGATACAAAGCTATAACGACTTTATCTGCATTTGTTGCACTTATGTTTTGACTGAAGACCGTGTTTAAATAATGCGGTTTTTACCGTCGTAAACCGTAAATGCAAAATACAAATGTATATAAAATTCAATCCTACGCTGTATTTAGTGGTTTTACAAATTCCATAATAATTTCACTTTGTTCGATCAAATCGTCAAATCAAATGTGTGACGGACGTTTGAACGGACGGACTGATAGACATGTGCATCCCAGTTTATCAACTCCACTTAAAGCGACGAGGGTATTCTATTTTTTCTATTTTCCCCGCTCCTTATTGTGGCAAGGGACCCGGGTGGCTCAATGATTTAGGTCGTTGGATCTAAAAACTCATACAAGCCTATCACCACTACGGCGTGGGTTCGCGCCCGGCTTTGTAAATTACAAAAAGAGTGCACTCGACTCGCAGCCGCATGCGATAAAGTTTACCAGTTGCTTGCCCATGGTCAGTGCATGGTTCTCTCCGGGTACTCCGGCTTCCTCCACCACTAAAACTGGTCGCCATGATATAGCTGAAATATTGTTGAAAGTGGCGTTAAACACCAAAAATCAAATCCTTATTGTGGTGAACACGAATGTGGATTCTTTAGTAGTTTTTGTGTTTTTGAACAGGTTTAAAACTTATTGTTTTTTTTTTTGTAAAATGTATAGAAAAGGCATTTTAATTTAAAAAATGTAGAATTTATTGCCTTACCTAATTGACTCATTTGCTAGGCTTGAAAGTGGTGTCTGTTGAAGCTTCCCAAGTTTGACGCAAAGTCTGGTTTTGAGCTGCTTTTTGGTTGCCACTTTATAATATTTGAGAGCTTCATCTGGTAAATTTTCACATCTTTCTGTCACATAGTTTAAAATGCGATCCCATGAACACGGGTGAAGCTGGTACCCTTTAAGAAGGAGCTCAATTTCTGCGTCGGAGATGGACACATGTGTAATTTTTATATCTTGAAAAATTGTATCTGAAAACAATATTAACATGAAATGATAACACCATATCAGATTGTAAATGAAACATAACGTTAGCGGGTCACCCTTTTCGGAAGTTCTTGACTCCCACTGGGTGTGAAGGATATTTCAATGTCACGAAGTGTATTTCCTTAGCAAAGTGGTAAGTATGTGTATTTCTTAAAAAGTCAGTGAAATATAAACAATTGTATAGCTACATGGATTAAATGCTTTTAACATCTGGAAAAGAACGGATACGGTGCAATGATATAAATAACTAAATGCGCATCAATATTACAGTTACGATTGAATCAATAATCCAGAGGTCATCACAAGGTCTTTGATATGCGAAATTCACACAAAGTGGCGAGTCCCGTTTGAACAATTTTAACTATGGATTGAATCTCATTCAATTTAGGTTTTTTAGATAATAACCCCCCCCCTTATTTTTACAGTTTACCTAAAAACAACTTTGCGCTAAAAGGTTTCACATTTACCTGCTTGTGCATGATTAGTAGCTTGTTCCATCTTCTCAATTAGGCTATTGGATTCGCACTGCGTGAAAACTACCAAAATTTCCACAATTTATAAATGTAGATGAATGCGGTGTGCTCGAATAGAAAACACACGAAGTACACGGGTAGAAAACAACACGAACTTGTCGCATGACTTCTGTTATTTAAATTAACATTTATTCCTACGTCGTCTTAAGGGGCGAATTCACAAATGATAAAGCTTACCAGTTGTACTTTTATCCGCCCCAGCTCTTAAGTATATACGGTATATTCATTATGATATCGTTTTTGGCATAAATGACATTATTTTTCATGTCCGTGCACAAAGAACATGAGGGAAATTTTCAAGAGAAAATCACATATTCATGGGGTGTCAACCCCACTACCCCCTCCCTGAAATACGTATTACCAGCTAAATTAAGCAAGAGTACAGAACAGTGTTAATTTTAGAATGGAATACCAAATTTTGTAATATACAAGTACGAGTTTCCGATATAAACGCCCTAAAATGCACCGAATATGGCATAGGAGAGGGGAGGGGACACACCCTCATTCATTTCCTGTCAACAGACATTGATTTATCATGTATTCTGATTAAGGGTGGTATGCGTATTTTGCGGGATGCTTTTTAAGTAGCCCCCCCCCTTTCCACACAAACTATATACTTTTTATGTTTCCCCTTTTAACAACAATGTATTAAATCACACTGAAACTCCATTGTATTATAGTTTTAAGTGAGGCTGGACCAATATTTCTGTATTTTACAGCTTAAATGGCTGAAGATAAGAGAAGAGTTGTCCTGAGAGCTTTACCTGCACTAATTCGTGTCCCCCCAGATGAAGTCAATTTTCTTAGAATACTTATACAGATTGTCTTTGTTATAGCTCGCCCTCCGCCTGACCAGCTGTTAGATCTCCGATATAGAATTGTAAATGAAGATTTTCACTCTTGGGAAGGCAGGGATGTATTTCAAATGTTTTCATTTAACAGATATTAATTTTTCGAAACAACTGGTGAAACCCCGGAAACATTACTAGAGACCGTTCGACAACTTAACAATGACATGTTCCAAGCTACCGGACGTCCACACAGATTATCACCAATAAATCGGGTTATGTTGTTCATGCTATGGATGCGTTCGTACCCGTCGTATCGCCTTCTTTCCTTACTTTTTGACGTAAGTGTGACAACTGTACATGATGAAATTGATTGGTGTATTCCAATTGTGTGGGAACATTTTCATGCATTGGTCCAATGGTCTTCACTGGACGAGTGGACTTCAAAAATTGATAACTGGAACAAATTGCCGTCAGCAGTCGGAGCAATAGATGGGACGTCAACCGAGATTAACAGACCACACATAGAACCCCAGGAATTATATTTTTCCGGACATAGACATTTTCACGTTATCCACACTCAAGTGGTGGTGGATAACATGGGGAAAATCTGCCATATACAGTCAGGCTTTCTTGGGCATCAAAATGATGCACAACATTTTAGACTGATGCCGCAAATTGGGTATAACCAGGAATTAGATTTTCCGCAAAATTTTGTTTTACTGGCAGATAAGATATACCCAAATGGTTATCCACTTATGACCCCCTACACTCGACGGCAACTCAATGTAAGACCTGATAATGTAAGAAGAAAATGCAGGAAACTGAACCGTCTGATAACGGAATAGAGTAAAAGTGGAACATGTTATATGTGATTTAAAACACTATAAAATAATTGGTACCCTATGGAGACATCCAAGGCGAAAGTTAAAGAAATTTGTTGAATTGTGTGGTGCATTTGTTCGTCGGCTTCAAACTCTGTTCTATTGGTATATTAAAACGATCTATCTAACAATGTATAATGCCTTTTAAATGTCCATAAACGTCAGAAACCTTAATATATGTTTTTAAATTATCCCTATTATCGATTTTTCTTGTATAGGTATGAATAGGAGTATCACTATAACTATAATAGTTTTCTAAAAAGTATAATAAAGTTCAATGACTAATGGATCGGAAAGCTTTTTTGTAATTTTGATATTTGTGGTATTTCATTTTGTCATATTTACAGTTTTAGTGTTAATTGGTTTTTAATGCCTATAATTTGATGCTTTAAATTGCATAAAATGTCATGCGCAATATTCTTATATTGATTATTTTAGTAGCACGTAAAACATTATTATATAAATATCATAGAGTTGAGAGGGTAACAATCTGATTTATCACCCTTTGAACTATATGTTATTTAATTTATTATACTGAATGTTTTCACTTTCTCGTTTGCAAAGATGTTTTTTTTCATTTTAATGTTTCAATTGATTCATAATCATCAAATTGAGGTTCTAAATGAGAGGGTGACAGTAAAAAAAATGTTACCCGCTAAGCCATGTCTCAGAGCAGAATGTTACCCTCGTCTTGTCCAATAAAATTACAGCTTACATACATGAAGCATAATAAATTAGATTATTATATAACCGAATTCTGCTAGTATTTGACTATTTAGTATTTGTTTGGAAATAAATATAACTTTAAATTCGACACTGAAATTTATAGAGAATATTAGGTTAGGGTTATAGTGTGTATCATTTATATACCAATATCCACAAACAGATAAGATAATCCAACAAATTATGTGAGTAGTAGTGGTGGTCTGTGTTGAGAAGTCACTTGTTTTCTATTAATTGCACGATTTAGATACACTCTATATTAGAACATATATACTGAGCTATTAACCCAGCTTTCAGGGGATGCGGGAACTATCCTGAAAAAACTGGTTACTAACTAATTGTGGACACATTTATTGCAAACATACGTTGTAATAGATGTTATAAATGGAGGCTGGAGCTGTCCATTGCTCTCACTCCTCCGCATTAGGAGATAACAATATTGTATTTGATGGCTGCAAATATTCGACCCTGCCCAATCAGAAAAGGCGTTACAAAATCAACTGCATGATAATACATGCTTCCATAAGGCAATTTTTTGGAGATTCATGTTGATCAGTTTTTAGTTTTCTAGGTAGTGTTGTGTAGATCATTGTTTGTACTCTTTCTCTCCTGGCCATTGTATTGTTGTTCTTCTAAGATTTAGGGTTGCTGGTTACCTCTGGCATCTTCACATTTTTTTATTATATATTTACATACGTATTTGTTTGTACTTCATGTAGGCTTGATTGCATTGCTGTACACAAATGCATATAATTGTGTTTTTTTTTTAATATTGCATACTAAAAGTAGCCACATACTGCATTTGTTCAACAACATTAAACTAACGTTATCAAGATCTTAGCAAAGCACCGCAAAGTCTCACATATTAAAGCCAATCGCAGAGAGTTATTGATTTAATTATGATCACTCCAGGAAAGCCATAGAAACGCATCCGATGTAGAACAATATTTTAGGATGTAGACACAATATTATATTACTTCCGTAAACAGAAAAGGGATATTGCATGACAAAGTGGTGGTCTATTGAAAAACGGGATGAAAGCGACGTTGCAAAACAAACACGTCAATGTTTTCCTGGTTAATTGATCGTAGACTTACGTAACGTAATTCAATGCACTTACTTCATACTAAGCATAATTGACTCGCGAATCAATCCACAAGAATTGTATCTGCACGGAAAAGAATAAAACCAATATTTATAAAACATTCTTTTTCTTTATAGCTTTCTTTCCAAGATGACTCAATAATTAGCCTGATGAAAAATGATTGCAAAGTATGAATGGCTTCCGGTTATTCCCTGATTAGTTAACATGGCTTAAGGTATTTCGTTTCCAGTACGAGTGGTACGTACTTGTTCATATAATTGCTCTGTGCTACAAAATAAAACAGAATGTCAAAATAGAACGATAGTGATTATCATGAACCAGACTTTCTGTACTAATGATAGTTATAAAATTAAGAAATAATTCTCGGATGTCGGGCTCTATGCTTATTTTAACATGGGTAGGTATTATATATGTCATTATTTTACACTGAGCGACAGCGAGGTGTAAAATCTTTACAAATATAATGCCTACCTATGTTAAAATAAGCATAGAGCCCGGCATCCGAGAATTATTTCTATTCTAACAGGTCATTTACGGTAATGCTATGCATTCAAGCGTACCTAGACAGAGGTTATTTTTGGGCGCTGTTCCAATTACCTCCCGCTATTATTTACAAGAATATATAACGCTACAGAAGCTGTTCCAATCACCTCCCGCTATTATTTACAAGAATGCATAATGCTACAGAAACGTTATAAAAATTGATAACGATCAAAATTTTTTTTTATCTTTATTATTTTTATTCTTTTAATTCAACATACATAAAGCACAAATATGCAAAATACGCTGTCGATTAGATATGCCTTCTGTGCATATGCTAGGGTGTTCTGTGCTATTTAGAGCCCTCTATTGTTTTCAAAGCGAAAGTAGCACACCATGTTAGAATGAAAAACAAAACATACCAAATAAATATCAAAAATCGTAGAAAGAAGCAAAATCTACACCCCTAAGACACATATACATAACCGTCACTTTCCTGGCTTGGTACATGCACTTTGATAAAACAAAGTTTAGGAGTTAAGCTAGTTTTATTGTCCCAAACCTCCTCTCTTTGTGAAAAGATGCGGTCATGCAAGTGTTTTGCACATGGAATTAAAATGCAAACCCTGAGACAAATGTATTCCCGACAATATTAACCTTAATCGTACACATGTAATTATTACGAGAAAAAAATGATGTTTTTATTGTAGGTGCCATCTTAACAAAAGGTTGAAGTTACATATAAATTAGTAAATGTGAGCTTCAATTTAGGGTTGGGTTCTCACGGCTTTACTCAGCAAGTTGTATCTGTAATACGAAATATGTATTATATTTGATAAGGGGTATCGATTTTGCCTGTGTTTCTTTGATTTTGTGATTGGGTATTGGAACGGAGCTCAGACGGTGTGGTTTTTTATCCACTTTATAAAGAAATTATTACCGGAAGTTATAATATAATAATAATTTCCATGAGAATTTTGATTTTTTTCAAATGACACCAATGCAGTTCTTAGACGAGAAGTACAAGAATGCAAGGGATGTCGGTTATAAATTATGTACTACTATCATTTGCTGGCTAGTAACAGTCACACAAACACTGGATAATGAGTTATTCACATAACGAGCTATTGTACTGTAATTGTAAAATAATTAACAATAATAATACGATATATTCCAACACATTCAGACGTTAACGTCACCATCCTTAAGGCAATACCATTCTCACATGTTTTTAGAAAGCAATACTGTTACGGGACTTCCATGCCCCCCCTTTGTTTTGATGTTGCATTCCACTCCTGTCGAATTATCACAATAAATCGACACAATCAAAAGTCAATCTCTTCTATTGTACACTGCATAAGGATATATTGCAACAGTTTAAAATCGCTGCTCAATTATGATACTAGGATGAGCATTTCTATTTAACTCGACCCTTTGTGTTTGTCGGTACTCCATCTACAATTCTCATATTTATTTCTGCTTCAGAAATAAATTCAGCACATTTTAGATCTTGTATTGTTTCCTTGACCAACGAGATGCTGGGTTGGAATAGTGTACATATAAAATGCATCTCCTTCATCTTTGTCAGGTTCAATGAGAGTAATATCGTGAAAACTACAGTACTGTTGTCAGCATTCTTTTAAGATAACCTTGTTTATTAAATTTTATCTTTCATTATGGAAGATTTGGGTTCAAACTCATTAGAAAAATCTTAACCAAGAAATCGTATGTTATTTTTAGTGTTAAGGCTTGCAATTAGAAAACGTCGACAAACTTATTTCAATAAAGAACGAATATGTGAATTCAAAACGGGTTTGGGAAAATATATTAGAATCAGATAGTTTTTTATGTCGTTAACATGTATTTCAAGATTACAAAAAAATAATTTTGCAATGGAGGGTGTGGTAACGGTGTTGGAGGGGACAGAGATCATATAAAATTAATCAAAATGTTTTTCAAGTATAGAAAGGGTAGGTCTTTAATCGTGTATATTTGAATTTTAAAGAATCGAACTGCATTTGTTTCAGTTTTTGGAAATACATGTAATACGTGAAATAATATAGGTGGGAAGGGTTGGGGCAGTTGGTGCATGTTTTGTTTTCGCAGTTACTATGAAATACAAAATAAACTCGGACAACGTCAATGTTAATTTACTCAATTATAACAACATATTTGTTTTCAATTTATTACTACTTAAGAACACAGAAATTAAACAAAAGTAAGTAACCAGATCGATACAACGACTTCGTTGTTCTTCCTGACTTGAACAAGGAAATTGTGTTATACCACGTTATTTCTTCATGTACCTTCTATGTAAAAATAAACAAGGACGGATTGAACGTAATACTAATGGTTCTATTGGACTCCATAATCTATGTAAACCAATATGTTATTTTAATACTCTTTACGACAACGATAGAAAAGTAGTTCCGCACAATAATGGCTTCTGTAATGTTTATGATTGATTTATATCTGATTGATGTCAACATCTCTGGAAAGCCGTAAAAATAAATCTTACTCGGAAGAACAGCGTTAACATAAAAGTGGGCAGTGTCCGTAGAACAAAAATGGATTATAGTTTATAACACGAAAATCGGCAACGTAAATTAATATCATAAAAATTATCCCAAGCTGTTTGTGTTATTTATTATATACTCTCAATATTTCAGGGCAAACCGAAGGAAACATGACACTTATTTGATTTTGAAACTGATTTGACAATATTATACCAGAAATCAATCCAACACCAAAAGGACACAGCGGCCGTCGTGGCCGTGATCGTATAGTAGTTGAATTTACAACTACCTATGCAATCGGTGCCTATCACCACTGACGTTGTGGGTTCGACCCCCGCTCAGGGCGAGGAGTACAACATTATGTGATAAAGTTTGTCAGTGACTTGCGACTGGTCGGTGGTTTTCTCCGGACCAAACCAAAAACACACACAATACGACTAACAAAATGGTAAGAGAAATGTAACTTTACTGATCAATATTCGAATATACTTCAGCACAGCAGAATGATTAATTTGCACGCAGTAAAATGGTTAGGGAGTTGTGGTGTTTAACGCCACTTTCAAGAATATTTTACTTATATCGTGGCTGTCAGTTTCATTGGTGGCGGAATTGTGAATTTTAAATGGCAAAAACAGAGGACTTAAATTCTACATCAATGAATTGATTACACAAATTTTACTACTGGGAAATATCTAGTTAATGTTCATCTAGCTACTAAGTAGCATGCTCATAAATTTCGAACCTACTGGAAATCTGATTTCACGTATTTATTATCCAGACTATTGTTATTATTATTTTTTAAATTTCCGTTCAATATTAATAGCCAGCTATAGCTATTTAACATATTGTCCTAAAGAGCTGAATAATCTACTTAGTTGCTCCGGTGGTTAGTTAGGTTAGGAATTAACGCCACTTTCAACAATATTTCAGTTATATCGTGGCGGATAGTTTTCTTGTTGGAGGAAACTGAGGAAAGCCACCCACCTGCCACAAGACACTGTCGAACTTTATCACATAATATTGTATCGAGTACACCTCGCCATGAGCGGGATTCGAACTCACAATTTTAGTGGTGATAGGCATTGCTTGCATAGGTAGTTGTAAATTCAACTACCATACGATCACGACCACGACGGTCCCTTGCTCAAGTTGTCTCAATCTGATTAAAATAAAGAGTTCCCACTTGCTCTCCTTAACGCGTGGGAGATGTGAAAAAAAACAAACCAGTACGGGTCACATGCGAGTGGCCCTATGTCATTAATATAAAACGATATGCTTAATTGACCTTTCTTTCGGCCAATCTGATTGCTCGTAGTATGCAAAGCAGTTAAGTAACACTTCCATAGTCTCCCAAGCGTCATTTTCATTGGACGATAACAAATGGTCACTTGCAGGTGTTCCGTAATGGGGTTTCTTCGGATCTTCTACGTCACAACATGTCAATATGGGTAGCAAGTGAGAAATCTGATTTAATCAGATTCAAGTGGTCTAGCTATCTATGATAAGTATGGTAAGTATGATGTAAAATTTTAAAAATATATATTCATCTTCTGTAGTAATACCTCGATTTCACTATTATTTATCACAAATATTCTCATTATATCTGGCCGCAATGCATCATTTTGGATAAAGAAAGCTTTCTGAAAGTAAACGGTATAATTTGGAGTTGCGCGTAATCATTATGGAAATTCTGATAGCAATGCATCACTGTCAAAAAGAAGAGTATGATAATTAAATCTGATATTTCCCCTTTCTGGTATGATATATATCATTCGTTATTGAATCACGTCGAACTGCTTAAAATTTGCTATGTAATACAACTAGATGCATCAAACCACTTTTCTTTCATATATTCTCTATTTCTCCCCTTATTATTACTTCATTCCCCTGTATATTCGATACCACTCCCCTCATTAGAGCTGTTATTGATGTAAATAAATATCGTTTTCTCTATTTTTAAATAATTTAATTATTTTTCCATATGACCCTCGTGGGTATATATCTTACTTAAAACATATTAGTTTTTAACAATTTATAAAAAAAAAAAAAAAAGGCTGAATGTGTTGGTGTGTGAAATTATTATCTACAGAAAATACACATTTAGTTTTAGAAAAGTTTAAAGATACCAAATGGGCAATTAGTAGTCGTAAATCAACGGACAGTCAATGCAATATATGGCAACAAAACGACAAACAATGAAACAATGACCCACAAAACATTACAAATAAACCTGAAGATTGGGTAACACGAATTCCATTATAAATCGGAGTGAACTCAGATGCTCTGGAATGTATTTGTTTACAACATTCATATATTCTTAATGCCAAAATGTTCAAAAGTTTGTCATGGTTTGAAATAATTTCTTTTAGATTCCCTCCATTAGAGGACAGGTAATTTCAAATTTTCAAATTTTTACTTTCTGTGTGAGGCAGAAGAAATATATTATCACCTATTTTCATCAAAAAGTTTCTAAATTAATATTATTGTGTTAACATAAATCCTATATATAAGTAAATTGCCTGTTGCATAGACGTTTGTTTTACGTTTTAGCGGTTTTACACTTATACTGAATCGGATACGCAATCACTTCTCGTTATTTTGAATTATACGACTACATAATAACAATATGTACTCTAAATTACATGTATGACTTGAATTTGGATGATATTAAGAAATCGAAAGCGTCACGTATACAAAAAATCTTGAAACGAACCCACTGGTCAATCATAGGTGAAATCTCAGCGTAAATTTGAATGCGTAGCAACAGTAGTAAGACAAGTGTGGGATAATACCGAAGGGATAATAAAACGCCGTAGATGTCTTAATGGATGTTGTAGCACTTTTAGCTAACATTTGAGTCCACCCACTCCAATTCAGCTCTATCTAAAGCTTTTTGTTGGTCTACGAAAACTACCAGGCCTTCTTCATTTTGGTCCGTATTGTATGATGTCTTGTATCATTCTGTTTGCATCACTGATATTCCGACGGTTAGTTAATACATGTTTTTATCGTTCGGGCAAAAGCTTCGAAATTATTTTATAATCGCAATGCAATAATGTCAATGGTCTCCATTTTTTTTTTAATATCTTCCCGTTCCCTTCCTTATGCAATAAAGTGAAGACCTCCTTATATTGGGATGCACTTACGGTAAATTCGACTTTGGAAAGGTTTTCAAGCAGTTCAAATAATTCGTTTTAATACCTTGCCAATAGAGTTGATAGAATTCTAAAATAACACCATCTTCACCGGGAGATTTATTTGGTTTCAATATTTTAATAATTTTGTATTTACTAATTTCATCTAAGCTAATGTCTGTCAAGCTTTTTTTTCGTCATTGTCCAATTTATTAACAATATACCTTTTAAGTTCGTGTGCACTATTTTCATCCCACCCTTCCAATTGACAAAGTTTGGAGAAAAAATCAACCTGCTCATTCATTATCGAGTCAATGACATACTTATAGCTACCGTCTGACATCTTAATAGTATGCCATAACTTTTCTTGACCGCGCTTTCTTTCAACGATAAAGAAATTTCTCGTTGATTTTCCCTCTTGTTCTGTCCATTTAACACGAGATCTAATTTTCGCTATTTCCGTTTTTTTATTTTTTTTTATTATAGTAGTTTTAGTTAAGCCCTCAATTTGCACGCATATTTCGTCCGTTTCACGCACTATTATTTTTTATTTATTGAGTTGCCTTTCACCAATTGTTCAGTTATATCATGGTGGTCATTTTAATTGATGGAGGAAGCCTGGAGTACCAGGAGAAAACCATCGACCTGTCGCAAGTCACGGATAAACTTTATTTATCACATAATGTTGTATCCAGTACACCTCTCCATGAGATGAGCTCGTATTCACAACTTTAGTTGTGATAGTCACTGATTGTACAGGTAGTTGTAAATCCAACTACCATACGATCACGACCACGATGTTAGGTTATTATATGGTACTATCATTAATTGTGTTTTCAGACTGTTGGCCTATTAAATGTTGAAATGTCATTTCCTAATATGATGTTTTACATACCGTATATATCAATTATATTCTTACTTAATAATATTATCTCGATTCATTTCATTTTACTTAAGCAGACATTTTGATACAAGAGAATGTTCAAATTTATGGTACAAATGCAATTTGGAAACTAGTAATTACAAATTGCACCATTAAGATATATTACATTCAATGGAAAAAATCTTCTAATCTAATATACAATCTTTTAAGCATATGACGTGCCATATTTGTGAGGGTTAGACGTATTAAAAAGGGTAATAACAAAATTACCGAACTCCGAACAATCTTCCAAAGGGAAAGTCAAAACTCATAAGTATATAAACAGACAAAATCAGTCAACAACCGGAAAACTGTGAAATCCGTAATGACCCTGACTTGGTACAGGCATTTCTAAAGAAATGGTGGGTTGAATCAGATTTTAAAGCGCCAAACCTCCCGCTTTCATTACGACTCTGTCACTATGACAGTATTTATAACAATACTGGAACAAAATAGTTGTCAAAGCAGTACCAAAATCAGTGAGGAGGGTGGAACATCTATCGTGAACCATCTCCATCAACAATATTAAGTCATATTCCATTTGCACTTATAGATAAGCATGACGAGCTTGGTATCAAGAATTACATAATCTAAATTAAATCGCTCAATAATATGCTCAGACATACAAAATTACAGAAATTTCAGAAAAATATGATCGTGACTCCGTTTTCATTAGCACAATTTATCCTCCTGGCATATTTTATCTGAAAAAGTACAAATAATTTACAATTGAGAAAGTTACATCATAACGCCACATGTGTATTGAATTGTTATATAACTGTTTGAAGCTATCTATCAGTATAAGTCAAAAGAACCTAAGGTATCATTCATGATGTAAGAGTACTGCAACCGTATTTTGTTATCTTGCTGATAGCCCCCACATCTGGGAATAACATTTTATACACCAAATGACATCAGAACGACAAAGATGTCGAGATGTAGCGTTTATTGGTCAAATTAAAGAGTACCGCTCAATTGCAATCAAAGCCGTTTCACATTCATCTTAGGATATGAGTTATATTTATTGTTGAAGATTCTACTGTGACTGAAATGTAGAACAGCAATATAATCGTTGTTCCTGTACTTTAATTTGTGTCTAAGTGTTATATTTAACGGTCTCGCATGTTCATTTATATCTCTTTATTACTAATTTATTAATATATCAGCTTTTTTGTTAAAAACAATTAATTTATATGCCAAAAAATAGTTAGGTAACATAGGTTCTAAATATATGATTTTAACCTTTTTAATGTTTCTTTTATTTGTACGTATAAACCGTTTGTTTTATAAACAAGTATGTTTATTTCGAAGGGTCTTAGAGGTGTATTAAGTTTATATAAAATTTATTCACACTGCGATATGGCTGAAATGCTGCTAAGGTTGGCGTTAAACACCCATCAATCAATTTTTGTTTCAAGCATTGACACACCAGACATATATACGGCTTATCGTGTAAGTTTTGTGGCTTGATGAAACCTATTTGTTTCCAGCATTGCTTTCTTTTGAAAAAAAAATACTTACTCATCAATATTAGTTCCTTATGAATGAATACCTGGTCCCGTAATATTACCTACCTGGTACAATACCTGGTCCCGTAATATTACCTACCTGGTACATATGTCTTTGGACGGAAAGGGAACAAAATAATTTTACTCCAATTCAAATTAATGGGTAAATGACATGTTTTTAAAGTTTAAAATGTGTAGAAGTGAACAGGTTTTTTACATCACGAAACAGTAAATTAAACATTGATTGATTGATTGGTGTTTAACGCCAACTCTAGCGGTATTTTAGTCATATCGTTGCGTGAACAAATTCTATATGAACTTAAGACACCTACATTACCCTTAGAGACAAAATGTACTTCTCTTAAACAAGATCATATATATAACAGTACAGGTAAAAATAGAAAACCGTCCATAAAATATCACAACAAACATTGCATGTCAACTAATGAGGTTGGAGATTAGATAACCAGAAAGCCATTGGTGTCTTGTTTTAGAAAAGGATTACTCAGCAAATGAGATAATCTCACGTATTTGGTAATTGTTGTTTATTAATATATCGTCACTGTTTCTAAAATTAACACTGTTGAGCAGTGTTATTAGCTATCATCAGGGAATGTTAACATTGACAATTAAATATATATTTCATTGAAGTATTGAAGCTTATTTTCGATTTATTTAATTACTTAATACTGAATATATCGTTGCAAAAAGTTAGTTAGCCCTTTGTGGCCATGATCGTATGGTAATTGGATTTACAACTACATATGCAATCAGTGGCCATCACCACTGATGTTGTGAGTACGAATCTTGGTCGGGCGAGGTGTACAACATTATGTGATAAAGTTTGTCAGTTACTTGCGACAGGTCGGTGGTTTTCTTCGGTTTCCTCCACCAATGCAACTGATCGCCACGATATAACTGAACTATTGTGGCGTTGAACACCATCAAACAAACAAACAAAAACGAACCATTTCGTATACACTGTATATGCATAATAAACTCATGTTTGAATATTTCAACAGGATATCGCTATGAAGCATCCGAATTGGTGTTTCAACGTAAGTTACATTATTTTCGTTGCATTTTATCCTTAGCTTTCGCTCGAAAATAATATTACGCATGTTAAAACTGGATACAAACTATGGTTTGCATGAATTATTTCTTGATTCTAATCGCATAGGAAGAGAAATATACATTGTGATGAATCGCCTTAAAGCGGGCATGAGCTGTTCTTGGTGTTAGCCTTGTTAAGAAAAAACTATTACAAGTGTATCTCATCAGTGGTACTCAAAGTGAAATAGTAAGAGGAGTTTGAAGATACCAAAGGGGAAATCAAAATCCGTATATCTAAGAAGAACAGACAACACAATGGCCAAAGGAAAAAGGATAAAAGGACAAACAACGATCTACAAAACATACACATAAAACTAAAGATCAACGATAAACTACAATTTTTAAATGAGTCAAATACAACTATATCACCTGATAAATTGAAAATAAAAGTAATTCAGGGAATCTTTAAACAAAATATAAAACCAAAATATCAGATTAAGTGGGAAGAACAGTACGGGGGTAATATTAATTGGACACCAATTTGGACAAAATTAAAGAAAATCAAAGTTACTAATAAGGTCAAAGAATTCCATTGGAAATGTCTCCATAATATAAATTATACAGAACATAGATTGAAAAAAAAGAATGTGTCAAGCGGAAGATACCATCTCTGCCAAATAAGAGACAACGATGAAACGATGCAGCATCTATTTTTTAAATGTCCTTCTGTGAAAAAAATTATAAAAGAAATAGAAGCAATATTTAACAGATCTGGATTAACAGCTAATATAGAAATCAACGAATTAAATATTATGTTAGGGCTATATGGGGGTGAGGATTTAGACGTCATTTTTAATACCGTAATATTTATCTCAAAGTGAGAAATATGGAAAATACGTAATAAGGTGAAATATAACCAATCCCGAATTGGAGATCAAACAATTGTCAACACTTGGAAAAATAATTTTAAAAAACATTTACAATGCACATTGCAAACTTCGCATATTAATGATAATGATAAAAACAAATTAGAACTTTTTCGGAATAACATATGAGTATTTATTATTTATGAACATAAAGCTAATGCATGGTAATAATTGTATCGTCTAATTGTGTATATTATAATGAAATGTAAAAATAAATGAATATGAAATATGTTTAAGTGGACTTCTTATTTTTATTTTCACTTGCTACCCCTGGACAAGTGAGATTTATGTAAAACAGGGACCCTTAATGTTCTCTCCTGGGCCATTAAGGTTATTGTAAACAGGAGATTTTGAATAAACTATATTATGATGTAAGAAAAAAAAAAGAAAAAAAAGATCGAGTAACACGAACCCCACTAAAAATCGGGGGAGAAATCAGGTTCTCCGGAAGTGTAAGCAGTTCCTGTATCTGACAATTTTTCAAACAATTGAGTGTTATTAGACATATCAATTGTTATAATACCTGCTCAAGGAGAAACCAGTCCAAATATCGACATGCTAATCTATGAAAGAACTCGACTAATCTTAGGTTTCATCCATTTCCTAATTTGTTTTAGCTTTCCTTTGTGTTCGGTTCTTTCCGCTGTTTTCCAATATTGTTAATTTTCATTCTTCCATAGGTATTATTAACAATATATAATGTATATATCTTAGGAATTTGATTTCGCCTGTGTTTCTACGAGTTTTCGATTATATTGCGGAACTGTTCAGACAGTGTGGTATTTGATTGTTTTTCATTATATTAATGACTATTTTATTACAACTGAAATACAATCAGATCATCCAATGATCAACCTTCTAATAGCCCAAATGACGACATTGATTATACATAAAATGTACTTTTTATGGATTTTTAAAAAAACATATATGGAGCACTGCTTCTAGACTATTATATTTGTACCATCATCGTTAAAATTTCATCATCAATTTCCATTAGTCTTGTTGACTAATGAGGTATTCCCATGCTTTAGTGCTATGTTCTGTACCTGTTTGACCATCTGTTGTCCATGGGCAATATATATGCACGTGTATTCAGTTTCTTGACGTATGCGTCTTTTACCTGTTCATCACACACTCTAATTTGATTATCCTATTCTGCCATGTCTTTAAATTCACATCCAAACATATCCAGTCATTTGCACATCATTTAGTGAAATATCATCATTATCAATAGAAATGGAAAGAGTGTCAAGAAATCCAGCCTTCTTGAAGTACTTCTGAATGGTTGTCTCGTCCACTTTCTCCCAAGCAATAGAAAATGTAATCTAGCATATTACTCTGCTTCAAAAATGTTGATACATCACTTTCCCTTTCTCTAATTAGGTACAAGTAATTTCAGTTAAATAACATGTATGCTAACCTGATCAATCGATTGAGTCTTCGATGTAGTGAAGTTAAACACCAATCAATCAATCAGTCTTCAAGTCGAAGTATGTGAATGAGCATTCTCTATACATATTAAAATATTTTAAGCCATAATTATATTGATCTTTGTATGCCGAATTTCAAACACATGACTCCATCCATGCCTTACAGTTAATTTGATAAGTAGCAGATAAACATTGAAGGTTGGTCTTTAGGAATCACCTAGTTTTTTTCCTGATTTTCCTATAACCAACGGTCTACATTTTTCAGCAGTCGTTCTGGAACAAAAAGCAATTCTAATTCTCTCTTTCGATTTTATTCCTACAGTGCAATCGTCCATTTTCTTATGAAATGCATATTGGGTTGTATCTTTGGTAAATAAGCTAGCTTTGTCCATATTGAAGATGCTCTCATCACTCATGTTCATAACCTTCACACACCCGTTGTAGTTGATTATTCAACTCATGGACTGTGGCTTTCTTCGCACCTGAGTTTACCCCCGGTTTTTAATGGGGTTCAAGTTACTCGATTTGTAGTTTTTTGTGTATGCTTTGTAAATCGTTGTTTGTCATTTTGTCCTTTTTCTTTTTGACATTGTGTTGTCTGTCCTTCGCTTTACGTATTTTGATCACCCGTTTCGTATCTTCAACTCTTTTTAATCTTTAAATCAGCGGAAATTTGCAGTCCTTTCTCCTTTACCATAGGCACGGTCCCATTAACGCAGCGTCTAGTGGCATCTTGTACCCAATACTAGCACATGTCTTTGATATCCTCTGGTATTTATTCTCTCTCTATTTCGATAGGTGTTTTCGCAATAGTCAATAGTTCAATACTTTGTTGGATTTGTATTCTTCGATTTCCATTATTTGTACGACTTCGCGAGAACATTTCCCAATGTAGTCTTATGGCTTCAACTCTTTCCGATAATGATAACATCTTGCGTGTCATTTTTATGACTTCCTAACAATATTTATTTAAAGCAGTGAATTGTACTCACCTGTCGTGGATATCTTAATTCAAGTCATAAACTTAATCACCGAGGACTTCGTGGTCTTATGGTAGTTGGATTTACAACTACCTATGCCAACAGTGCCTATCATCACTAACGTTAGTTCGAATCCAACTCATGGCGAGATGTATTCGATGGCATTCCATGTGATAAAATTTGAGAGACTTCAGGAAGATCGGTGGTTTTCTCCGGTTTCCTCAACCAATAAAACTGATCGCCACGATATATGTGAAATATTGTTGAAATTGGCGTTAAATGCCACATACCTCTATCAAATCAGGAATATCTCAACCTATGAAATACACAAAAAAGCATTTTGGTAACCAGTACGTAGCATTACATTATAGTAATAAAATACCAGGCGACTATCAATACTGTCTTTTATAAAACCAACATTCTTTTGCATTTGACAGAAACACCATCACTGTCGTACCAATAATGTTGCTGTGGTTACATGCCATATCCAAACACTGGTAAGCTATCAGGGTGTCCATCGATCGGCCTCGATCCCAAAATCTACCGCACTCGAGAACACAGTAACCATTTCACCACCGATGCGGTTTGGGTAGCATTGTACTTTCGTGGAAGTGTATAGGTCGGTTAAGCATAATTATATCTATATAATTATATTGCAACACATTATTCTAGATAATTTCATCATTTGCTAATATCCTAACATCTTTAGAATTATTGTTTTATTGTGCATATATATTAGAAAATTATGTGATATAAGAATGACGGTAAGTAATGAACGCTTTAAGCTGTATGCTTGTAGTAATTACATAATTCCTTACGGTATATTTAACATTGTATTGATATCGCTGTATATTCTGATATTAAAAAATGGAACAATGCAAATTAGGAGATTATGCCCCGATCTAATCATTGTAAAGCTGCTTTATCGTCTTGGATGCAAAGAATAAATTATGTTCCTCGTTCATATTATTGACAGTTAAAGCAGGTTCTTAGTAATTTAATGCATTTTGCTGATTTCTAATAAACCATAAACGTTATTATCACCCAAAACATATGTTGAAATGAATATGAATTTATTTTATCGTAACATATAATAGTACATTTCATAAAAAAAAATCATTGTCTAAATTTATTTTTGATATTAAGGAAAAAACTGTGAAGATACAAAAGGGGTAAACAGAATCTGTAAATCGTTTGTTTGTTTGTTTGTTTGATGGTGTTTAGCGCCACTTTCAACAATATTTCAGTTATATTGTGGCGGTCTGTAAATCGTAAAAGGACATACAATATAAGGGACGAAACAAAAAGGATAGATAGACGAACAATGATCTGTAGCAAAACTACCCAGAAAACTCAAGATTGAGCATCACGAACCCCACAAAAACCCGGGGTGCACTCAGGTGGTCTGATCGGGTCAGCGGTTCCTATTGCAATTGTAGAATTTGCCATTGAATAATTTTTCTACTAATTTGGGTCTGGAACCATTGCAAAAATTTAATCAAAACAATAAGAATCTAATGTCCTAACGAATATAGTGTTGTTTATTAATAAATCACCATTCTGAATCTAATGATAATTGAAGTAACTATTTAACGATCATTTGTACATTACTTTTACAAAATCGAAATGACGCAACAGAAGGGATAATTTCGGAATACTCGCTATGAAATTTGAAGTTATAGTGTCCTTGGTGTAACTTGCTGTTGACGATTGAAACACTATACTTGTTACAGGGATGATTACTACAATTTAATTAAGTTTGAGGACACTACAATTTGTGAGATGGACAATATGACATCCATTTTTCGCATGTTTCCAAATAATTTAGTTTTGATGTATTTCCATTAAAGCAAACGACGTCTATTGACACTGACACAGTCAATACGACTCTAAGAAACACACCGTCATTGCATTCAACATTTCATGAATACAACGTACAATAAACTGATACGTCAGTGACGCTTTTGTCCTCATGTACTAGCTATCCATCAAATGTAGAAGGTTTTTGCCCCATGGAATGTGTCTGTCTAACAGGCCGCGAAATTACATATTTCAATTTCATCAGGCGACCATATATATATAATACATATTTGTTCAAATCGAATTATCTTTTTAGAATAACACTGCTTAAATTGCAATAGCATTGACGTCAATCCCCTGGAAGACTGCATAGACAAAAAAGTATATGAAAGGTTCTTTAAAAAGACGAATCTATATAATATCCAGATCAGATTAAGAATAAAACAAGGATCCTGAATGTTATTTCTACTTCCGAATTAATGATAGGTGTCGTCCAGTGCGGTTGTACGTAGAAACAGTAGTGGACTTAACATAAAATTAGTTCTGGACTGCTCGTGCAAAAACAGCCATGACAAAAATATATCAAAACGAGAAGATAATCCAACAAGATGAATAACCAAAGATCATCTTTAAACTGAAAACTTATTTGAAAAAAGGTTCTTGGTGTTAGCCTTGTTAAGAAAAAACTATTACAAGTGTATCTCATCAGTGGTACTCAAAGTGAAATAGTAAGAAGAGTTTGAAGATACCAAAGGGGAAATCAAAATCCGTATATCTAAGAAGAACAGACAACACAATGGCCAAATGAAAAAGGATAAAAGGACAAACAACGATCTACAAAACATACACATAAAACTAAAGATCAACGATAAACTACAATTTTTAAATGAGTCAAATACAACTATATCACCTGATAAATTGAAAATAAAAGTAATTCAGGGAATCTTTAAACAAAATATAAAACCAAAATGTCAGATTAAGTGGGAAGAACAGTACGAGGTAATATTGATTGGACACCAATTTGGACAAAATTAAAGAAAATCAAAGTTACTAATAAGGTCAAAGAATTCCATTGGAAATGTCTCCATAATATAAATTATACAGAACATAGATTGAAAAAAATGAATTTGTCAAGCGGAAGATACCATCTCTGCCAAATAAGAGACAACGATGAAACGATGCAGCATCTATTTTTTAAATGTCCTTCTGTGAAAAAAATTATAAAAGAAATAGAAGCAATATTTAACAGATCTGGATTAACAGCAAATATAGAAATCAACGAATTAAATATTATGTTAGGGCTATATGGGGGTGAGGATTTAGACGTCATTTTTAATACCGTAATATTTATCTCAAAGTGAGAAATATGGAAAATACGTAATAAGGTGAAATATAACCAATCCCGAATTGGAGATCAAACAATTGTCAACACTTGGAAAAATAATTTTAAAAAACATTTACAATGCACATTGCAAACTTCGCATATTAATGATAATGATAAAAACAAATTAGAACTTTTTCGGAATAACATATGAGTATTTATTATTTATGAACATAAAGCTAATGCATGGTAATAATTGTATCGTCTAATTGTGTATATTATAATGAAATGTAAAAATAAATGAATATGAAATATGTTTAAGTGGACTTCTTATTTTTATTTTCACTTGCTACCCCTGGACAAGTGAGATTTATGTAAAACAGGGACCCTTAATGTTCTCTCCTGGGCCATTAAGGTTATTGTAAACAGGAGATTTTGAATAAACTATATTATGATGTAAGAAAAAAAAAAAGATCGAGTAACACGAACCCCACTAAAAATCGGGGGAGAAATCAGGTTCTCCGGAAGTGTAAGCAGTTCCTGTATCTGACAATTTTTCAAACATAAGAACTCGACTAATCTTATGTTTCATCCATTTCCTAATTTGTTTTAGCTTTCCTTTGTGTTCGGTTCTTTCCGCTGTTTTCCAATATTGTTAATTTTCATTCTTTCATAGGTATTATTAACAATATATAATGTATATATCTTAGGAATTTGATTTCGCCTGTGTCTCTACGAGTTTTCGATTATATTGTGGAACTGTTCAGACAGTGTGGTATTTGATTGTTTTTCATTATATTACTGACTATTTTATTAGAACTGAAATACAATCAGATCATCCAATGATCAACCTTCTAATAGCCCAAATGACGACATTGATTATACATAAAATGTACTTTTTATGGATTTTTAAAAAAACATATATGGAGCACTGCTTCTAGACTATTATATTTGTTCCATCATCGTTAAAATTTCATCATCAATTTCCATTAGTATTGTTGACTAATGAGGTATTCCCATGCTTTAGTGCTATGTTCTGTACCTGTTTGACCATCTGTTGTCCATGGGCAATATATATGCACGTGTATTCAGTTTCTTGACGTATGCGTCTTTTACCTGTTCATCACACACTCTAATTTGATTATCCTATTCTGCCATGTCTTTAAATTCACATCCAAACATATCCAGTCATTTGCACATCATTTAGTGAAATATCATCATTATCAATAGAAATGGAAAGAGTGTCAAGAAATCCAGCCTTCTTGAAGTACTTCTGAATGGTTGTCTCGTCCACTTTCTCCCAAGCAATAGAAAATGTAATCTAGCATATTACTCTGCTTCAAAAATGTTGATACATCACTTTCCCTATCTCTAATTAGGTACAAGTAATTTCAGTTAAATGACATGTATGCTAACCTGATCAATCGATTGATTCTTCGATGTAGTGAAGTTAAACACCAATCAATCAATCAATCAGTCTTCATGTTGAAGTATGTGAATGAGCATTCTCTATACATATTAAAATATTTTAAGCCATAATTATATTGATCTTTGTATGCCGAATTTCAAACACATGACTCCATTCCATGCCTTACAGTTAATTTGATAAGTAGCAGATAAACATTGAAGGTTGGTCTTTGGGAATCACCTAGTTTTTTTTCCTGATTTTCCTATAACCAACGGTCTACATTTTTCAGCAGTCGTTCTGGAACAAAAAGCAATTATAATTCTCTCTTTCGATTTTATTCCTACAGTGCAATCGTCCATTTTCTTATGAAATGCATATTGGGTTGTATCTTTGGTAAATAAGCTAGCTTTGTCCATATTGAATATGCTCTCATCACTCATGTTCATAACCTTCACACACCCGTTGTAGTTGATTATTCAACTCATGGACTGTGGCTTTCTTCGCACCTGAGTTTACCCCCGGTTTTCAATGGGTTCAAGTTACTCGATTTGTAGTTTTATGTGTATGCTTTGTAAATCGTTGTTTGTCATTTTGTCCTTTTTCTTTTTGACATTGTGTTGTCTGTCCTTCGCTTTACGTATTTTGATCACCCGTTTCGTATCTTCAACTCTTTTTAATCTTTAAATCAGCGGAAATTTGCAGTCCTTTCTCCTTTACCATAGGCACGGTCCCATTAACGCAGCGTATAGTGGCATCTTGTACCCAATACTAGCACATGTCTTTGATATCCTCTGGTATTTATTCTCTCTCTATTTCGATAGTCAATAGTTCAATACTTTGCTGGATTTGTATTCTTCGATTTCCATTATTTGGACTACTTCGCGAGAACATTTCCCAACGTCATGTAGTCTTATGGCTTCAACTCTTTCCGATAATGATAACATCTTGCGTGTCATTTTTATGACTTCCTAACAATATTTATTTAAAGCAGTGAATTGTACTCACCTGTCGTGGATATCTTAATTCAAGTCATAAACTTAATCACCGAGGACTTCGTGGTCTTATGGTAGTTGGATTTACAACTACCTATGCCAGCAGTGCCTATCATCACTAACGTTAGTTCGAATCCAACTCATGGCGAGATGTATTCGATGGCATTCCATGTGATAAAATTTGAGAGACTTCAGGAAGATCGGTGGTTTTCTCCGGTTTCCTCAACCAATAAAACTGAACGCCACGATATATGTGAAATATTGTTGAAATTGGCGTTAAATGCCACATACCTCTATCAAATCAGGAATATCTCAACCTATGAAATACACAAAAAAGCATTTTGGTAACCAGTACGTAGCATTACATTATAGTAATAAAATACCAGGCGACTATCAATACTGTCTTTTATAAAACCAACATTCTCTGGATATATACAGGGGCGGATCCAGGATTTTTGGTTAGGGGGGGCGCAGACTTGCACACCTCGCGAATCGAGGTGCTTTTACGGCAGGAGGTCTGGGAGCCGCTTAAGGCCCCCAGAAGCTCTGGGGTTAAATGACGTAAAATCCGACGATCTGGGCATCTCCTGGCACATATTTTCAAGTTTCAAAACGTGCATTTTTTCAGCAACAAAAAATGAATTAAGACTATAAGTCCGATGGAACTTGGAACTTGACTTGTTTTGCTTTCAAGATAACCTATCAAATTTTTTTTTAACCTTTAAATCACAAAGCACCATTCGCTTTTCCCAGCCACACTCGTCAACGATAGAGCCGTCACCAGAATTTAAAGAACAGTTTTACTAGATTCTATGTGGTAAAGAAAAGCGGAATCACTTTGATACCCAGTTGGATGTTTACTGTTGGCCACTTAGTCAACATTAACAAAGAATATTGCTAAACTCGATGTGAGGGATCGTCTTGAACTTGTAGTGAGATGAAAACGACGTCAGTAAACGATTGATCGTCATCTCTATCTCATAGGCATTTCCAGATAAAGAACAACATTGACGGCCGTGTTTTTACATTTGTATTCCTTCAAAAATTAGCAAATGACGCGAATAGTATTGTCACAAGTACAGCTGCTCCAAAAGTTATTTCATTTAGAATAGAAAAGGTATTGAAGGATAGACAAATATTGTTCCTGGCAACAATGTAATTTGACAATCTAAACAAAGGGATTTTTATAAATTACAACTGCAAATTGTTGGCTTAATTAGCTCCAGTAAAACAAATAGGACCTTCCATGAAACGACGACGGATGTGGTATTGCTGACCCTTAATGACTGTAGATTTAAATATAACACGAAAATGGCCAAACCATGATAATCACTACATGTGTATTAAGATATACAGTGCGTTATTTGTTTTACAGTACAAGACAGTGGAGACATTATTTGATAAGCTAGTAGCTATAGCTATGCACATTGACTTTAATATGACTGTTTTCTCCTTTCAAATACATTGCAAACTATACTGCATCAATGTTTATTCGTCCGACAGAGGATTGATCAACAACATCTTTTTTGGATTTTTTGTTGCAAACCTGTCTATTATGTTGTCGATGTCAAGCTCGATATCTTTGTGCACATATAAAAGCAACAGAGAGTTAAATCTATCCTCTCCCATTGTACTTCTCAATCTATTCTTCATGTATTTCAAGGAGGAATTAGCTCTTTCGGCGGAACTACATGTAACAGATGTGAGTAGCATAAGGTAAAGAACTTTGGTGATATTTGGATACATGAGGGTGCATGAATTACTGTTTGACAGCGTTTCAACGATGGAAATTGGTCTGTTCTCCACATTGGCCCACATACGATTCCATAAATTGAGCTCTTGAAAGAATGATGCAGGCGACGGCATATCATCCTTGTAGAAATCAAAGATATCATGAAACATGGTGTCATTCAGATTAACTTCGCTAGATAGATGTACTGGAACAAGTTTAATTGCCCTGATAGCCTGCACTGCTAAACTTCCAAACCGCACTGAAAATTGCTGGATGATGGAATCCAGGAAGGGTATATACACCGTCCGCTTGAAGTAAATCGTTGGTGTATCACCTGGAACGTTGCTTCTCTGTGTCTGTTTACCACATCGTCGAGGAGTTTGTAGAGATTCAAGGTTGGCTACCTCAGCCATCTGAGTCGCTTTTGAAAAAACACCATCGTATTCAGTGTAATTTTTTCTTGCATCACTCAAAACCATCTTTACATTTTCGGCCATATTATATCCTTGTAGAATATCTAATGTGGAGCCCTGAAGATTTATGCTAAGACCTCTTATGTAGCCAAAGAAGTGGTAAACAACTTGAAAACACACAATAAACATGGGATCCTTTATACGTTTTAGCAGTCCGTATGCATCAGTAACAGTTTTTGTGTCCCAGTTATTTTCCAAAATGCCTATAGCCTCTAAACACAAGATGATGGCCTCATACATATCATTAAAAACGCACAAAGTACAGTGCTTTTCTACCCACCTTGTCTCACAAAAAAGCTTAAACTTTGACGCACCAATCTGCTTCTGGAGTGGGTTTCCAGTGTTGATCTCGTTCACCGCCTTTTCCAATCGCCTAGTAC
This sequence comes from Bathymodiolus brooksi, assembly GCA_963680875.1. Lineage (NCBI taxonomy): Eukaryota > Metazoa > Mollusca > Bivalvia > Mytilida > Modiolidae > Bathymodiolus > Bathymodiolus brooksi. The sequence continues at coordinate 67,264,158 of OY804575.1, forward strand.
GTTTTGGTGAATATTTGAAAAATAACCCAAGTTGCTTCAGGCTGTCTAACATGAGGTGAATTTCTTTAAGCTCACAGCTTTTACACAATACCAGGTTGAGATCATGACTGCAGCAGTAATGGTAAAGTGCCTTTGGCGAATGTTCTGTGAATTTGGCTGCACATCCATTGTACTTCCCAGACATATTCCCAGCTCCGTCCATAGTTTGCGACCGGCATAATTGTGTATCTAATTTAGTTTTTGTTAAGCTTTCAATAATTTTGTTGCATAGTGATACCCCAGTGATGTCTTCACAAGATACAAACTCAAGGACACGCTCAACTGGCCTATTGTTGACTGTATATCTCAAAATCAAGCCAAGCTGTTCCCAGTTGCTAGCATCTGTGACTTCGTCACACTGTATACCATAATAATGACCGAAGTTCTGACCCTTTACTTCTTTAACAATGGCGTCTTGCCTAAATTCTTTAATGCATAGAAGGAGTTCGTTCTGTGTTGTTTTAGAGGTATATGTGGCATTTTTAGCACAACTTGCTATATGGCTCTGCAGTATTTCATCGCCAGCATCTGATCTAAATCTTAAAAGTTCTTTAAAGTTACCATGATTAAAGGAACTACATTTTTCAGTGTCATCATCTCTGTGTCCCCTTAATGCTATTCCTTGCCTGCCACAAAATATTATGGATTTGACAATTGAATACAAAATCTGCCTGTTTTTCAGCACTCTGACAGCTGTCTCGTCGTTCATATTAAAATCGATTCGACGGGATGGAATAGAGAAGGTCTGCTTAAACGCCATCAATCTGGACATAGATGACAAATGGTAGCTGCACACTGCATGCAATTTCAAGTCCGCCAGAGCATCTTTCCAATTACTGTATGGTTGAGTAATCATTTTTTTGGGTCGGCGATGTGAACTGTCTGGAAAAAGAACACATGCTAGACAATACAAGCCATCATCAGCACAAGAGTATGTAATAAAATCGAACATTTTGAACCAATCTCTGCAACAAAATCTTTTCATAAAACCTGATTCTTTACGTTTGTCCTTGTAGAGCTTTGCGGGAAATCTAAAGTTCATTTCAGGCTGTCTATTTTCAATAAGTCGAAATTTGACTTCGTCAGCGGTATTAGACGAACTAAGAAGGTTCTTGATATCAACGGAAGACACCTGTGATTGACTAGCAGAAATGTCGAAATCTGTTCCAATATCAAAATCATCTCCGATATGTACACATTCATGAACCGATCGCGATTCAGAATTTTCAAATGATGAACTACCAAATTCTCGACCTGATTCAGAACAAGATACTTCATTTTCCGAGATATTGGCAGTACTCTCGTTTTCTCTGAGATCTTCACCTGTTGCCATAGTTGTACTTTCTGTTGTTTCATTGTGATCGTCATATGCTGATATTGCAGTACTTTCTTTATCCACATGTTCAGGATGCGTGTCCCCAGTGACGACACAATCAATACTTAAAGACACTGCGGTAAGTTCATATGGTGTATTTGAAGAATTACAAATTGATTGTGTCATGTCTTGGATGTATTCCACAAGTTGCGAAAGAGAGTCTATTTGGAGAACAATTGCCTTTCCGAGAGGGTCACATTTACCTAGATCGTTCCTGCTATGCGAATCGAATACATACAATTTACCATCTATATGTTTTATTCCGACGGTGCATCCTGGGGAATTGCCAATAGTTATAAAGCACATGTTTGATTCTTGTAGACATTGTGAGAGTGCAGATGTAACACAAAATGTTAAAGAGTCCTCATTATCTTGTTCCTGGTTTACTGTTCCGGTTCTTGGTTCGAAAATATGCATTTTATAAGCAACATCTTCAATGTTAACTGTGTGAGGTAATTCAGTAAGCATTAAATAACCCCCAGCAATATTTACATGTGCATATAATTCTGTTCCAAGATCAAGGACCCGATCAACATCACCGGTTGATATAGGTATATCAGGGATTGCCAGAAATACAAGTCCAATGCATATACACTGCCGACCTCCGTTGGCATAATCTCCTTGGTGCTTACTTCCTTTGCACAAAAGCCTACAAAATAACAGCAAATCAGAACAACCATAAAACTAGAGGCTCACCAGAGCCTGTATCGCTCACCTGGACCATGGCTCCTAGACAGTACAAAAGACCCCTATGTTATGGTATGTCCTCTGCTGGTGGCCATTTCAGATTGCACAAACGCCTGCTGGACACAATTTTGAAAGGGGATCATCAAAGGGCTGTTGTGATCAAGTTTGGTTTTAATTAGTCCAGTACCGGTAGTTTCATAGAAGAAAATATTTGAATGTATTTCCCTTAGGGTCCAATGTTAAATATGTTCCCTGATGCCCGCCATCTTGGATCATACCTGGACCTACCAGACACAATTTTGTAAGGGGACCATCAAACCAATATTGTGACCATGTTTGGTTTCAAATGGTTCAGTATTTTCTGAAAAGAAGATATCAGAATGTATTTCCCATATGTTACAATGTTAAACTATGTTCCCCGATCGATGGTGGCCATTTTGAATAGGACACGGACCTGCCGAACACAATTTTAAAGGGGATCATCCAAGGATCATTGTGACCAAGTTTGGTTCCAATTGGCCCAGTAGTTTCAGGGGAAGATCTTTGAATAAAAAGTTAACTTTTAGGAACAACCAGAACCCACGCCACAATCGAATTATCACAAACAATTTATTTGGAATCACATGTATTTATTTTTTAACATGCATTTTATTTACACTTTTATATCTACACGCTGTTGTTCCGTGCCGCGTACATGACACAGCTTGGTATCGGGTCCGTTCGCACTAATTACACGTTCGCCCTACAAGTGGGTCCGTTCTCCCTGATTATTAAAACGTATTAATGAACATAATGGATATTTTAATTTAAAATAGAGAAGTAATGATATGAAAAAATATGGAAATTAATTAAAGTTATTTTCAAGCAATTAATACGTATATTGTTTGAAATGCTTAATTGAAATTTATAGATAGATAGATAGATTTATTAAATAAAATTAATGATTGTTGATTTCATAATTACAATTATTGATTGGGGATTATTGTATATCTTTGATCTCTTTGTTTTCATTCATTGAAGGCTTTGGTTCTGTAATTATGCACTTGTAAGCTTGATATGAGTAAAACAACGTTGAAACCAATTGCAAACATAAAAGAACCTCACAGCTTGGGTTCTTTGCTTTCATATGTATTTTGACAAATTTCATACATATACTGATGGAATGTATAAGTATTTGTCACTTTCGTTCAAATACAGTATATAGCAAATTTGATGACAAAAAACAAAAATGTTCTTTAAATCAAAAGAAAATAAAGGAAATCTAACGGAAAATCATGCTAAAATAAACAAATAATCTGTAATATTTCTGCTTATTCTGGTGCAAAAATTATTAAAACCCGTCTAGAAGTGACTTCAAAATAATATTTTTGAACAATTTGGTTATATATCATGATGCTATTAAAAAGAGATTTATTTGATAGGGATGGCTAAAAGCTATAATACCTTCGTTCTACAACTGGTGACTTTTTGAAGTAAAAGTCAAGTTGTGACTGTCTTTGCGTTTTCTTTCGTTTGACTTTTGGTCCATGTGAACCAGCATCAATCGTTGCTGACTATAAAAACTGCATATGTGATTAATTATGGTACGATGCCGGTCTGCCTCTCAGAATGATCCGGCATTTTGAAGACCTCCAGTGGTGATAAAAACGCCGAAGACAAGTAGACTGACTAAATAAATTAAAATAACATCAAAATCGTCACCGTTTCTTCCGAATTACTTCCCTTTACGTTCTAACTATCTTCTCTTTCTGTCTCGTTACTTTTTTTGTTTTTTTTTTTGTTTGTCAGTTCCAATTTCAATTGAAAGTAAAATTGTGACGGGGCTTACAAATGTAATCGAAAAATACATTCGTTTTCAGATTATTCTAAACGATAATATATGCCATACGACTAAAATCGAAACACGTTTGTCTTCTCTTGTGCTTAGAAACCTTTTATGATTTATCAGTCGTATACTTAATTAGTATTTGTCGTCTTTGTAATTACTCATTGATTAATGTGTAGTATATAAATGAAGGTAATGGGAAAACTCGATTGCATATAAAATATAGCATGTCAACTTCAAACTTAGATTCCATATTGACTCATTACTATTTAGTATGTAAATCGTTTAACTTGTAAAAAGTTAAAACGGGCATTTTCACACAACAAAAAACCTAACTACAATGTACCACACAACAAAAACCCGTAAAAATGTTAAAGTCCATTTATGGTTTTAATGACATTTGGCTTAATAAAAAACGTGTGTTTATCAAAAGGGCGCGTAGTCATGATGTATAAACCCGTTTGTGTTGCCTTTTCCGAATTGCATGTATTACTTGCATTTGACAGAAACACCATCACTGTCGTACCAATAATGTTGCTGTGGTTACATGCCATATCCAAACACTGGTAAGCGATCAGGGTGTCCATCGATCGGCCTCGATCCCAAAATCTACCGCACTCGAGAACACAGTAACCATTTCACCATCGATGCGGTTTGGGTAGCATTGTACTTTCGTGGAAGTGTATAGGTCGGTTAAGCATAATTATATCTATATAATTATATTGCAACACATTATTCTAGGTAATTTCATCATTTGCTAATATCCTAACATCTTTAGAATTTATTCTTTTATTGTGCATATTTATTAGAAAATTATGTGATATAAGAATGACGGTAAGCAATGAACGCTTTAGACTGTATGCTTGTAGTAATTACATAATTCCTTACGGTATATTTAACATTGTATTGATATCGCTGTATATTCTGATATTAAAAAATGGAACAATGCAAATTAGGAGATTATGCCCCGATCTAATCATTGTAAAGCTGCTTTATCTTCTTGGATGCAAAGAATAATTTATGTTCCTCGTTCATATTATTGACATTTAAACTGATAAAACGACCAGGCTCTTAGTAATTTAATGCATTTTGCTGATTTGTAATAAACCGTAAACGTTATTATCACCCACAACATATGTTGAAATGAATATGAATTTATTTTATCGTAACATATAATAGTATAATAGTACATTTCATAAGAAAAAAATCATCTAATTAACATTTGAATGAGACTTTTCCATTGTCTAAATTTATTTTTGATATTAAGGAACAAACTGAAGATACCAAAGTGGTAAACAGAATCTGTAAATCGTTTGTTTGTTTGTTTGATGGTGTTTAACGCCACTTTCAACAATATTTCAGTTATATCGTGGCGGTCTGTAAATCGTAAAGGGACATACAATATAAGGGACGAAACAAAAAGGATAGATAAACGAACAATGATCTGTAGCAAAACTACCCAGAAAACTCAAGATTGAGCATCACGAACCCCACAAAAACCCGGGGTGCACTCAGATGGTCTGGTCGGGTCAGCGGTTCCTGTTGCAATTGTGGAATTTGCCATTGAATAATTTTTCTACTAATTTGGGTCTGGAACCATTGCAAAAATTGAATCAAAACAATAAGAATATAATGTACTAACGAATATATTGTTATTTATTAATAAATCACCATTCTGAATCTAATGTATGACCTGATAATTGAAGTAACTATTTAACGATCATTTGTACATTACTTTTACAAAATCGAAATGACGCAACAGAAGGGATAACTTCGGAATACTCGCTATGAAATTTGAAGTTATAGTGTCCTTGGTGAAACACTATACTTGTTACAGGGATGATTACTACAATTTAATTAAGTTTGAGGACACCATACAATTTGTGAGATGAACAATATGACATCCATTTTTCGCATGTTTCCAAATAATTTAGTTTTGATGTATTTCCATTAAAGCAAACGACGTCTATTGACACTGACACAGTCAATACGACTCTAAGAAACACACCGTCATTGCATTCAACATTTCACGAATACAACGTACAATAAACGTATACGTCAGTGACGCTTTTGTCCTCATGTACTAGCTATCCATCAAATGTAGAAGGTTGTTGCCCCCTGGAATGTGTCTGTCTAACAGGCCGCGAAATTACGTATTTCAAATTCATCAGGTGATAATACATTTTTGTTTAAATCGAATTATCTTTTTAGAATAACACTTCTTAAATTGCAATAGCATTGACGTCAATGCCCTGGAAGACTGCATAGAAAAAAAAGTATATGAAAGGTTCTTTAAAAAGACGAATCTATATAATATCCAGATCAGATTAAGAATAAAACAAGGATCCTGAATGTCATTTCTACTTCCGAATTAATGATAGTTGTCGTCCAGTGCGGTTGTACGTAGAAACAGTAGTGGACTTAACATAAAATTAGTTCTGGACTGCTCGTGCAAAAACAGCCATGACAAAAATATATCAAAACGAGAAGATAATCCAACAAGATGAATAACCAAAGATCATCTTTAAACTGAAAACTTATTTGAAAAAAGGTATTCTAGATACGATTACCAAGTAAAATCTGTATCGTCCGAGCTCCTGCCCATTACACGCATCACTTCACTCTTTTGTATATAGGCTCCTCCCCTTTACACGCATAACTTCATTTTTTTTATCAATAGGCTCCTCTCCTTTACACGCATCACCACTATTTTATCAATAGGCTTCCCCCCTTTCGCGCAACATTCAATATTTTATCAATACCCCCCCTCCCCCTTTACATGCATCACTTCACTCTTTTGTATATAGACTCCTCCCCTTTACATGCATTACTTCACTATTTTATCAATATGCTGCTCCCCTTTCCATGCATCACTTCACTCTTGTGTATATAGGCTCCTCCCCTTTACACGCACCACTTCACCCTTTTGTATATAGGCTCCTCCACTTTACACGCATCACTTCACTCTTTTGTATATAGGCTCCTCCCCTTTACACGCATCACTTCACTCTTTTTTATATAGGCTCCTCCCCTTTACACGAATCACTTCACTCTTTTATATATATGCTCCTCATCGTTACACGAATCACTTCACTCTTTTATATATATGCTCCTCATCGTTACACGCATCCCTTCACTCTTTTGTATATAGGCTCCTCCTCTTTATAGGCATCACTTCACTATTGTATCAATGCGCTCCTCCCCTTTGCACGCATCACTTCACTTCGTTATCAATAGGCTCCTCCCGTTTACAAGCATCACTTCACTCTTTTGTTAACGGAGCGAGACGTAATGAGAAATCTTTATAGCGAACCTTCCATAGATACTTCCTACCAAGTTCCCGTTCATTTCCCCAAGCGGTTTCAGAGAAGATTTTTAAATATTTGCACTATTACGTCGATATTATTTTATTGTGATAAATTTCGTTAAGTAAGCGTTAGGGAATACCGAAGGGACAATCCAGAGAAACTGGCAACATAGGGTACACAACACGAAGAAAAACAAAAACAAATACACAACACACTATTTGTTGGACACCACTTTACGAAAACAAGCAGAAATAACGTAAGTAAGACAATGGCCTCCTACAAATAACTGGAGGAAAAGACGAACCGAACATCGTTTTTATGCGGAAATCGTAACGGACATCACAACACGGAACGTAAAGACACATAATAGGACAACAACAAAAACTAAAAAATATTAGCAACACGGACCTCACCAACAAATCGGTGGTGCTCGCGAAGCGTAAGCAGTTCCTGCTTCTTATAGGACAAGGCCTTGTCACTCACATAATACAGTCAAGTCCGGTAAAAGTCTTGCCAGTGATAGAGGAAAGAAAACATCTACGTAAAAAGTAAAAGATCCATTGTCATTTGAGATAGGAAAATTTCGTAACGGTCAACCAGATTGTGATGACGATTGCAGAATTTTTGTAGCAATGACTTCAATCTATGAGCAACGTAGCCTTGCTTGAGTAGCTTTTGCGTCAGCAGCTGAGCTCTGTCCAAAAAATCACTTTACTGGGCACAAGCTCTAGAAAGAGATGGATTTATATAAGCAGTTTACTTGTTTCCGAACCCGAATGTTGCTAATTTATTCATAGTCCTTTGATAGCTATAATATGTACTATTATTGTTCTCAACAATAAAATAATGTTTACACTAAATGTTGAAATGTGTTGATGTCAATGGGCGCAAATTCTGGATAATTAATCACACACGGGAACCTCTCCGAAATGGTCGTCTGTTGATTGAGCGGGACGTTTTACGTTGGGCTATAAAACATATATATATATTGCAATGTTACTCGTTTAAAAAAAAAATGATAATCATGTTAGGCGGTGATGAATACTACACATAACTGAAATAACAATAGTGGTGACAAAGTGTATAATATATTGTGGCACTCTTAGTTGGAAATAATACTACATTTTGAATGCAAACTTAAAATCCAATTTCACCTACAATTACTTCAGAAAATTGTTTAAACTAATACAATTTGAAGAAACAAAAAATTCCCATTGAATGTTACAAAAATAAAAAAATAAGATGATATCGTTATTCCTAAAAATTAAATATTCAATTAATCAAATGAAAAACCAGAAATAGCAAACCACCAAAACAGTTCCAAAGTCCAATAAGAAAATGGTAGAAATAAAGACACACTCGACTCACATACACCATTGGTGAGCTTGGTACAGACAGTATGGCTATATGTTACACCATTGGTGAGTTTGGTACAGACAGTGGTTATATGTTACACCATTGGTGAGCTTGGTACAGACAGTATGGCTATATGTTACACCATTGGTGAGCTTGGTACAGACAGTATGGCTATATGTTACACCATTGGTGAGTTTGGTACAGACAGTGGTTATATGTTACACCATTGGTGAGCTTGGTACAGACAGTATGGCTATATGTTACACCATTGGTGAGCTTGGTACAGACAGTATGGCTATATGTTACACCATTGGTGAGTTTGGTACAGACAGTGGTTATATGTTACACCATTGGTGAGTTTGGTACAGACAGTGGTTATATGTTACACCATTGGTGAGTTTGGTACAGACAGTGGTTATATGTTACACCATTGGTGAGTTTGGTACAGACAGTGGTTATATGTTACACCATTGGTGAGTTTGGTACAGACAGTGGTTATATGTTACACCATTGGTGAGCTTGGTACAGACAGTATGGCTATATGTTACACCATTGGTGAGCTTGGTACAGACAGTATGGCTATATGTTACACCATTGGTGAGTTTGGTACAGACAGTGGTTATATGTTACACCATTGGTGAGCTTGGTACAGACAGTATGGCTATATGTTACACCATTGGTGAGCTTGGTACAGAGAGTATGGCTATATGTTACACCATTGTTGAGCTTGGAACAGACAGTATGGCTATATGTTACACCATTGGTGAGCTTGGTACAGACAGTATGGCTATATTTTACACCATTGGTGAGCTTGGAACAGACAGTATGGCTATATGTTACACCATTGGTGAGCTTGGTACAGACAGTATGGCTATATGTTACACCATTGGTGAGCTTGGTACAGAGAGTATGGCTATATTTTACACCATTGGTGAGCTTGGAACAGACAGTATGGCTATATGTTACACCATTGGTGGGCTTGGAACAGACAGTATGGCTATATGTTACACCATTGGTGAGCTTGGAACAGACAGTATGGCTATATGTTACACCATTGGTGGGCTTGGAACAGACGGTATGGCAATATGTTACACCATTGGTGAGCTTGGAACAGACAGTATGGCTATATGTTACACCATTGGTGAGCTTGGTACAGACAGTATGGCTATATGTTACACCATTGGTGAGCTTGGTACAGAGAGTATGGTTATATGTTACACCATTTGGTGAGCTTGGTACAGACAGTATGGCTATATGTTACACCATTGGTGAGCTTGGTACAGAGAGTATGGTTATATGTTACACCATTGGTGAGCTTGGAACAGACAGTATGGCTATATGCTACACCATTGGTGAACTTAGTACAGAGAGTATGGCTATATGTTACACCTTTGGTGAGCTTGGAACAGACAGTATGGCTATATGTTACACCATTGGTGAGCTTGGTACAGAGAGTATGGTTATATGTTACACCATTGGTGAGCTTGGAACAGACAGTATGGCTATATGTTACACCATTGGTGAGCTTGGTACAGAGAGTATGGTTACATGTTACACCATTGGTGAGCTTGGAACAGACAGTATGGCTATATGTTACACCATTGGTGAGCTTGGTACAGAGAGTATGGTTATATGTTACACCATTGGTGAGCTTGGAACAGACAGTATGGCTATATGTTACACCATTGGTGAACTTGGTACAGAGAGTATGGCTATATGTTACACCATTGGTGAGCTTGGAACAGACAGTATGGCTATATGTTACACCATTGGTGAGCTTGGTACAGAGAGTATGGTTATATGTTACACCATTGGTGAGCTTGGAACAGACAGTATGGCTATATGTTACACCATTGGTGAGCTTGGTACAGAGAGTATGGTTACATGTTACACCATTGGTGAGCTTGGAACAGACAGTATGGCTATATGTTCAATCTAATATGCAAGCACGATGTTTGTATTTGGTTTTACTAGACTTTTGTCAGTCATCTTTGCAACAATTAACCAAACAATGCGAATATGATGCACTATCAATATAATGTTGTTTATTTGCGAATCTCTATTCAGTTTGTCCGTGACTTGTGGCATGCCGGTGGTTTTCTCCGGGTACTCTATTCAATATTATCTGAATGATCTGATGATTAATAGTAATAATTTAAACGTTACTTTTTACAAAGTCGAAATTACGTCTTAAAAACACTCAATGTGTAATTTGACATTCTAGTGTCCTTGGTGTAGTATGCCCGTTGGCAACTGAAATACTTTACTTATTGCAAGAAGAATTGCTACGTTTTGATTAAGTTACAGCACATCGTGTAATTTGTGAAATGAAGATTATTACATCAATTTTTCGCATGTTTCCAAATAATCCGGTTTTAATACGATTCCATTAAAACAATCATTGTGGCATTGATGGAACTTGATTACCTCGGATTGACTGAATTATAATGAGTGAAGTGTAAACCAATTGCATTAATACGTAATGATATTTATTTTTTGCATGTTGCACAGTAAAATATATAACGCCAATAATCTAAATCATAAAGTCTTAACCATGTTGTTCTTAATTGCTGCATCAAAAAATGTAATCTCAACATGAATGGCATTTTATGTTATGGACATAACATTTTCTAGAATGGTGCCACACGAAATGAATATACTAAATATTCTCTCGAGATCCGTTTTACGGCATCAGTGCTTTTTTTACATGCTGCTTTCGAATAAACCTTCTGCATTTTAAGAAAGGACGAATACAATAATTGTTGAAAATTGTTCACTCAATTATAAAACGTCATGTATGTCAATGTATTTTTACTAGTACATATATGTATATGCAACCGATAGAAACATATTCCTTTTCATAAAAATCAATGTTTAAGCACTTTTCAATTCAATATACACTGTAGCACATGTTATATACATATTGTTTAGTTTGAACATATTTTATTAATTAATTCAATATAACATTACAATATTCAGCCAAATACATTACATAATAAGAAGTAATTAATAGGATTGGGAAACAAGTTACAAGAATTAAGGGTAATAACAAAATTACCGAACTCCGAACAATCTTACAAAGGGAAAGTCAAAACTCATAATTATATAAACAGACAAAATCAGTCAACAACCGGAAAACTGTGAAAACCGTAATGACCCTGACTTGGTACAGGCATTTCTAAAGAAATGGTGGGTTGAATCAGATTTTAAGGCGCCAAACCTCCCGCTCTCATTACGGTTCAAAGGTTCCGGCTGTCACTGTAACAGTATTTAAATACAGGAACAAAATAGGTAAAATAGTTGTCAAAGCAGTACCATATTCGGTGACGTAAATGTCAAAAATATTTTTACGTCACACATTGACAAAAAAAAAAATTTGACTTCTTTAACTTTATACATTTTCACTATATGAAAATGCATCGCTGATAATTTTTTCTGCAGAGACGGAATATATTTCGACAAGATATTGGTATCGGAATATAAACTTTTTAAGAGATCGAATAAAGCGAATCTTTTTATAGCCCTGGTCCAGTAGCCTGTTTCTCAGATGAAGATGACGTTTCAGGAAATCAGAATAATTGCTACTGGCCCTTGCATAGCGAATCAATTGCGAGATGTAAACACCATATGCAGGAGAAGCTGGTATATTGCTGCACATGTTTGGAAAATTTATGATTTTAAATTAATCCCTATCCGTAGGAATAAATTTCATATATAATATACTGTGAATCTCTAAGGGGAGAAGCAAATAGAACTAACTAATAAATTTGATATAAATTACAGAAGGTATAAGAAGATAAAACAAAGAAAGTGATCTGGTGTTTGATGTATACAATGTTTGATTCAAAGTAATTAAAAAAGAAGAAAGAAATAAGGGAACTAGGTACTGCTGATGTTAGATGAAACGTTTACTGTTTATTATAAACTTTTGTACATTTAAAAATAAACTGTTATTTTGATCGTCTGTGAGGTCAGGTGATCCAAAAAGTAAACGGTCAACTGTCAAGTTCATATGAATATCAATTGATTCGATATACCGATTTCTCGAATCCTTGAATCTATGACGATAAAAAAGATAATGCGAGTTAGTTTCAGGGACCCCTTGATGACAACTACAGTTGGGCAAATCTACTACATTTTTTAGGAATAGATGATGGTTTAGAGAGCTACATGCAGTTCATAATCTCATGTGCAGGATTTGTCCAATTCGAATTCCTGAGTAATAATAAATAGGTTTCTTTATACATTTTGATTTATAATAGGATTTGAGAGATGAAGGAGACTTGCTATCTCTTATTGATGTGGGTTCGCTGTTCCATAATCTTACAGTAGAGAGTAGAAAATAATTATTATACAAGGTTGTTCTAGTACGTACTGGGGGGATACTTACGGCCTGTCTAGTGTTGTAGTCATGAATATTTTCAAAGTTACAGGGAACAATTACACTAAGGTAAGGAGGAACAAGACCGTTTACCATTTTATAAAAATATATTTTGTTGTGATTTTCCCGTCTTGCCTGTAACGCCTCCCAACCCGTCTCTTTAGATAAACTATTAATAGATACTAACCGAGTTCCCCCAGTGACGATTCTAGCAGCCTCTATTTGAACATTTCTAATTTATTTATCAAGAACAATGTCTTATTATCCCATACGACGTCTGCATATTCCAAAATCGGCCGAATGAAGGTAAGATAAATCTTTTCTAAGGTTTTCCTATCTAGAATAAATTTGAATTTTCTTAGTATGTTAACCCTAATAAAAGCTTTCTTTGTTATTAGATCAATATGTTTTTGCCAGCTACCGTCATTTGAAAGTTCTAAGACGAGATGTTTATGTTCTGTAACTTGATTAATTATTGTATTATTCATTATAACGGGCGGATGAAAGGGTTTGTTAATCTTTCTAATGATCGTCATAGTTTCTGCTTTTTTAGGGTTAAAGTTTACTAGCCACTTAGTGGACCATGCATGAATTGTTGCCATGTCGTTATTTAACGTTATTGCCGATTCACGACGGTTATCAACAATAACATACAAGCTAGTATCATCAGCACATAGTTTAATAGATGAATGAATTTCTGTGACAATGTCATTTATGAGTATTATAAAAAATAAAATAGAGGCCCTAGAATAGATCCCTGGGGAACCCCGGCTTTGATAGTGCGCCATTTAGAATGTGCGCTTTCTATAACCACTCGTTGTTTTCTGTCTGTAAGATAATTTGTTATCCATAACAACAAAGACCCTTGTATCCCAATATTTTCTAATTTATTAGGTAAACCCTTATGCCAAACCCTGTCAAAAGCTTTACTTATATCACAAAAAAATACGTGTATTTCTTTTCCTTCGTCTAAAGCTTTTCCGAATTCGTTTGTCAGACTTAGAAGTTGGTTAATTGCAGAGTCACCAGGAGTGAACCCTGATTGGTGTGGGGTAATAATACTATTTGTGAGTAAAAAATTATAGACATGTTTATAAATACATCTTTCCATTACCTTGCCCAAGACACTAATTAGAGAAATAGGTCTGTAATTATTTACCTTACTTAGATTATCTTTCTTAAAGACTGGAGTGATATTTGCCAGCTTCCACTGTGTCGGGAATATACAAGTTGACAGAGACAAGTTAAATAACAGACACAATGGAAACTTCAAAATGGAAGCCCCTTCTCTTATAAGTCGTGGGTTTATTAAATCTGGTCCAGTTGCTTTTGTAGTGTCGAGCAATTGTAGAACATCTTCTATGTCAGTTTCTGTAATGTGTAGTTGTGTCAGTTTGTCATAAAGTGGATCAATAGGTTCCGGAACTGTCGAATTAGAGTCGTCCAGGTTTGATTGTTCACTGAAAAAGTCGTTAATTAACGCACATTTTGCAAAATTGTCACATATTAAGTCATCGTCTGTTTGTAAGGGGGGTATTGAACGATTTTTACTTGAACCAAGTAGTCTTTTAACAAGATTCCACCAATTTTTACTACCAGATGATTCTGCTATAAACATATTGTTTAATTAACATACTAATGAGTCTTGCTTGAAACCAAGCTGATGCACACAACAGATCAATTTAAATGTAGAAATATTAACATATAAATTCATATTTGATATGCAATTTTCATTTTCCCCATGCCTTTTTCATATTTCAATTATATATTTTTTTCTTGTACTATTATTTTGTTTCTTTTAAGCGTTTGCACTTTTCTTTTGATACTATTTTAATATGGTAATGTTGAAATGAGACAAATGTGTTGATTACAATGGCCGCAAAATTTGGATGATTAATCCCAAATGAATCCCTCCGACATTGGCATCTGTTGATTGAGCAGAGTGTTCACGTTGAGTGATATGCATGTACATGTTGTAATGTTGATCGGTTGTTTTTAATTGATAATCATGTCAGATGGTGACCAGGACTACATATAGCTTAAATAGCAACAGTGGTAAAAATGTATCTAATATGATGTAGTACTTAGTTGGAAACAATCCTATAGTGTGAATGCAATCTAAGTTAAATTTTACCATCATTTATTGCAGAAAATTGTTTAAAATGAAATATAATGATATCGTTATTCCTATATTCCAAGATTCAACAAACATTAAACATAAAAAAAGAGCAAATCGCCAGAACAGTTCCAAAATTCAATAGGAACATGGGAGAAACGAACACACTGGACACTCTTGAATCACATACTGCACAACTTACTCTCTTAGCTTGGTACAGACAGTACATTTATATATATTAATCTAATATTCAAGGACATGTTGGGTGTGTAGATTTGGTTTTCCAACAAACTTTTGTCAGGAATCTTTGACAAAATTAACCAAATCAATGCGAATATGATCAATTACAATATACTCTTGTTTGATTAGCGGGTCTGCATTTTATATTACCCTAACGATTTGATGATTAATAGCAACAGTGTAAAGATGACGTTCACGTTACCTTTTACAAAATCGAAATGACGTCACAGAAAGGATAATATCGGACCACTCAGTATGAAATTTGAAATTATAACGTCGTTGATGTAACTTGCCGGTTGACGAATCTACTTGTTACAGGGATAATGGCTACAATTTAATTAAGTTACAGGACATCATATAATTGGTGATATGAAGATTATTACATCAATTGTTCCACGTTTTCCAACTAATCTTGTGTTCATGCGTTTTCATTAAAACAAACCGAATGACACAATTAATATGAGCCAGAAATAAGAATCAAAATGTCAATGATGTGTTCATTCAACATTCAATGAATACAAATATTATTCTCTATTACAATGCAGCAGCTCTCGTGCAAATTTAAAAGGTTGTTACCACCTGAAATGTGTCAACCTAAGAGGCCGTGAAATTTCAATTTCATAAGACGAAATAAAAACACTACATACAATGCGTATTTTTTCCAAAATAGCAATCATGGAATGGCATTGAATGTTTTTTTTTAGAATAACGCTGTCTAGACCTCAAGAACAGTGATCTCAATGGCTTGAAAGACTACATTGTATACATTGATATAAAATATATAAAAGATTCTTTAATAAGACGAATCTATAAATATCCATGTCAGAATAAGAATAAAACAAGGATATTGGAATGTCAGTTTTACTTCCGTATCATTGGCAGCGGTCGAGTAGTGTAATTGTACCTAGAAATAATGTTGGACATAGCAAAAACCTAACATCAAATTAGGTCTAAGCTACCTGTAAAAACAGTCATGACAAGATTAAAATATGAAAACAAGATAAGTCACAAATACAAAGCAAAACAAACAATTTGGCGTTACGAATACACATCGCCTTTAAACTGAATCAGTATTCCCAAAAAAACGTATTCCAGATGAAATTTCAAAAACTGATTTTTTTTTATCGTTGATCTTAATATAATCCACGGTCTGGTGAGTAACTTCATGTATTTTATTTATTTCACCACATTGAGCTTGCAATTAAGGATACATTAACTACACCAACCCTACAATCCACTTACTACCATGAGCGTTGACTAGCAATTAAGGATACATTAACGACACCATCCCTACAATCCACTTACTACCATGAGCGTTGACTAGCAATTAAGGATACATTAACTACACCATCCCTACAATCAACTTACTACCATGAGCGTTGACTAGCAATTAAGGATACATTAACGACACCATCCCTACAATCCACTTACTACCATGAGCGTTGACTAGCAATTAAGGATACATTAACTACACCATCCCTACAATCAACTTACTACCATGAGCGTTGCCTAGCAATTAAGGATACATTAACCACACCAACCCTACAATCCACTTACTACCATGAGCGTTGCCTAGCAATTAAGGATACATTAACTACACCATCCCTACAATCCACTTACTACCATGAGCGTTGCCTAGCAATTAAGGATACATTAACCACACCAACCCTACAATCCACTTACTACCATGAGCGTTGCCTAGCAATTAAGGATACATTAACCACACCAACCCTACAATCCATTTACTACCATGAGCGTTGACTAGCAATTAAGGATACATTAACTACACCAACCCTACAATCCACTTACTACCATGAGCGTTGCCTAGCAATTAACGATGAGATCCAATTGCGATCACAAATGTATACGACAAACGAAATGAATTCAACTTTCCTATTGTAAACATTCCATTCATTTGCAGCTACATGCGAATATCATATATCTGAATAAATACGATATCCCAGGACCTGCGACTCATGTCTTGATTTTCTGGATAGGGAATTGATTCTGGTGATCTATTTGCTTAAAAAGTGATCCATTATATTTAGACCGAGTCTCATGGTCGCCTTCGTGAATTGTTTGATCGTTGCGCAGTGTGCAATGTGAAGAACACTTAGAATCTGTTTGGACTGTCGTAATCTCTTCCCATCCTTTATGCATCGAATAAGATATTTCCTGGTATTTAACCATTATCATACGTAAACACGATGGACGCAACATATGGAGCAGAATCTCCTTACCCTTTCGGAGGACCTGCGTTCTCTCCCGATATTTGGTGGGGTCAATATTACTCATTTTGTCTGTGTTCACCTTGATTATTATTGAGGGTTTTTAATTGTTCTTTTGTCCTCTTGTTTGTCTTTTAATATTGATTTGTGATGTTTTCACTTCTTGGTATTTTGAGCCTCCCATCTGAAAACCGCGGATTATCTTCTCAGCGCATGATGACTATCACTAAAGACAAGCATGGTCTGTCTCTATTGCTGTCTAATAAATGTTCATTGAAACGCAGAACTTTAAAAAAAAAAAAAAAGAGACAAAAAAATACACACCTGATGGCAAGTCGTCGTATTGAGTCTATTAGGGAGTTAGGATAAAAATATATCCATTGATTATCAATAATTTGCAAAAGGGGAAATTACGAAAATTTCAATACAGCAATATTATCATTATAATTCTTAAATTCTTCTTACATATGGACGCAAGCAAATCTGTCAATGATCAA
Source organism: Bathymodiolus brooksi (assembly GCA_963680875.1). Classification (NCBI taxonomy): domain Eukaryota; kingdom Metazoa; phylum Mollusca; class Bivalvia; order Mytilida; family Modiolidae; genus Bathymodiolus; species Bathymodiolus brooksi. The sequence goes on from OY804575.1 coordinate 67,282,210, forward strand.
AAGTTCCGACGATAACTAGGAGGTGATGATCAGAAGGTTATAGTTTAATCTAAATTTGCAAAAGCCAATTGCTGGAACATGATTTCCATGTATTGTGCATAATCAAGGAATTAGGCATAAATAACAACACCTCTAGTAATACCACATACAAACCAACTTCGTTCGACAAAGATGAAATCCTAGCTAACCACAGATCATTCATGACCTCTTTAAACATTCCCTCTGGTAAAGAGTCTGAGGATTTAGCCTATTTATATTGGATGCCTAAACTCCATAAGACACCATACAAAGAAAGGTACATAGCGGGATCATCAACTTGTTCGACGAAAGAATTGTCTATTCACCTGACAAAGATTATGTCTGCAGTAAAAGAGGGACAACAGAAATATTGTGAAACTGTTTACTCGCGTAGTGGCATAAATCACATGTGGATTTTGAAAAACTCTAAAGATCTTTTGGATAACCTGAAATCAAGATCTTTCTCTCAGGTATCCTCCATCAAAACTTTTGATTTGTCAACTCTATATACCACCCTACCGCATGACAAATTAAAAACCCACTTAAAAGAAACAATTCATAAAGCTTTTAGTCATAGAAACTATGGCTCAAAATGTGTTGTGTTAGGCTACAATTCCACATATTTTTCAAACAAAATTCAAAAAAGGAAAAACATGCTACTCCGAGGAACAAGTGATCAGTATGCTGGAGTTCCTCATCGATAACATATTTGTCTCCTTTGGAGGGACACTGTTTCAGCAGGTCGTCGGCATACCAATGGGTACGAATTGTGCCCCTCTTCTAGCCGATTTATTTTTATACTCATATGAGTCGGAGTTTCTTCAAAAGCTTGTAAAAGATAAGAAGATTCATGAGGCTAGAGCCTTTAATTTCACATACAGGTATATTGATGACGTTTTATCTATCAAAAATTCTAGATTTGCAGAATTTCTTCCATTGATATATCCTCCAGAGCTGGAAGTTAAAGAGACCACCGATACAGCTTCGTCCGCATCATTTTTGGACTTATACCTCGAATTTGACGACAGTGGTCAACTCAGTACTAAAATTTATGATAAGTGGGACGACTTCAATTTTAAAATCATAAATTTTCCAAACATGTGCAGCAATATACCAGCTTCTCCTGCATATGGTGTTTACATCTCGCAATTGATTCGCTATGCAAGGGCCAGTAGCAATTATTCTGATTTCCTGAAATGTCATCTTCATCTGAGAAACAGGCTACTGGACCAAGGCTATAAAAAGATTCGCCTTATTCGATCTCTTAAAAAGTTTATATTCCGATACCAAGATCTTGTCGAAATATATTCCGTCTCTGCAGAAAAAATTATAAGCGATGGATTTTCATATAGTGAAAATGTATAAAGATAAAGAAGTCAAAAAATGTCAATGTGTAACGTAAAAATATTTTTGACATTTACGTCACCGAATATGGTACTGCTTTGACAACTATTTTACCTATTTTGTTCCTGTATTTAAATACTGTTATAGTGACAGCCGGAACCTTTGAACCGTAATGAGAGCGGGAGGTTTGGCGCCTTAAAATCTGATTCAACCCACCATTTCTTTAGAAATGCCTGTACCAAGTCAGGGTCATTACGGTTTTCACAGTTTTCCGGTTGTTGACTGATTTTGTCTGTTTATATAATTATGAGTTTTGACTTTCCCTTTGTAAGATTGTTCGGAGTTCGGTAATTTTGTTATTACCCTTCCTTACACTATCTTCAAAATATCATTACAATAATCTAAATCATAAAATCTTAACAATGTGGTTTTTAATTGTTGCATCAAAAAATGCAATGTCAACATGAATGTTAAAGACGCACAGTTCAGTATGTAACATATGCATAATTCTCTGGTATGGCGCCACATGTACATGAAAACTTAATATTCCCTTGAGATCATATTTACGCCATCAGTCCTTTTGTTACATGTTGCTTTCGAATTAACGTTCTGCATTCTTAGACAAGGATGAATACAATTATATTAAATAATGTTCAGTCAAATATAAAACGTCATGCAATGCAATTAGCATTAAACTGATAGAAACACATTAGTTTTCAGGGAAAGCTGATTTAAGCAAACTCCTACATAGCACATGTTGTATACATATTGTTTAATTAAATTGTAAATCAGTCGTGTCTTAGAACGAGTTGAAACAGTCCACTGTTAATTTATATTTAGAAATTCGATATGCAATTTTCATTTTGACAATTTCTTCTTTCACGTTGCAGATATAATCAAGAAATTCTAAACATTACTGAAAATTCTGAAAAGGTCTGAACATTCTGAAAATTCTGAAAAAGTCTGAATAGAGTTTGAACATTGTCTAAACAGAGTCTGCTCATTCTGAACATTGTTTGAAAAGTCTGAGCATTTTGAACATTGTCTGAAAAATCTGAACACTCTAAATTAGCAAATTCCTAAATTATAATGAATACATGAGTTTTAAAATTATTATAAATTTTTCAAAAAGTTTGTACACTAATGTTGATTAAATTTTCCCGCGGTTCAAGGTATAGCAGAAAACATTTGTATTAACGGTGCGTTTGAATGAATTGTCACGTGATATTTGAATATCACTTGTATTTCACTTTCTACCCGAGAGTCGTACTGTCAAGATGGACACCGGGATGAATTCACCAATGCGAAATACTATCGTGCACGAAGTTGAAACAACCGTTTCGAACACTAAACATGATTTAGTGAACAGTATGGTTGTTTTAATCGATTCCAGGTTGAATACATTTCAATCCCATAATACAACAATCACAGAAAGACATTTCGCATTTCCAGATTTCAAAAATAGAGGAAGGAGTCACTGATAGTTTTCGAAAAGGAAACGAAAATCAGTGTTAAAGTTATGTCTAAACTGAAGGAGGCTCGTTCAATTCTAGAGAATCCGCACATGAACTCCCAGAAGGTCGTCGCAGAAAAGGAGAAAATATCTGAAGGTATTGGTATAGTACAAGAGCGTCAAAAGATGATTAAACTGGCAGACTCGTCAGATTTAGGCTGGAAAGTCGTCCAAGAGTACGAAAGCAACCCCATAGCAGATGACTCGGAAGACGAGAAGCGGATGAATCGAGCATTGTCAAAAGCTGAAAGAAAAGCCAAGTCGGAGAAGGCGAAAAGGCGTCAAAGGACAACTCCGTACAATAAAGAACGTTCGTCGGCGGAGGATAATGCTGGCAAATACAAACCAGGGAGGTGTTATACCTGTGGAAAGAGAGGCCACTGGAGCGATAGCTGTCCAGATTCTAAAAAATCAAATTGTCACCCTTTAATAGTGGGATAAATTTATATCAGTCAGATAAATACGACTGTAAGCAAAATCAATGTATTCAATACAAATATTTTAAAAATGTTAGGTCATTCCAATGATAGTATATCACAAAACAAAACTGTCAAGGTTGATCAGTTTGTTAGCAATACAATTGAAGTACACAAATCTGTTATAACACCTGTAGGGAGTTTAAAAAAACAGGTCAAATGAACGGAGATTGATTACAGATAATCAATACATATTAGATATTTTGGAGAATGGTTACAAAATACCGTTTAAAACAGAACCAGAGCAAATTTACATTGATAACAATAAATCGTCGCTTAAAGGGGTATTATCTGCCAAAATCGTAAATTTTTGTTACCCATAAAAACTATCAGATATGATTGATGCCTTAATAAAACGTGTTTCTGTAACTTATAAATGTTATGAAATGTACGCGCATCGGGGAAAAAAGATGCAATTGCTCGTGTTTTGAGATCGATCAAGAAATGGACGCCTTCTTATTAATTATCGGCATTGTTTACGGAGTTTGCCGAATCGTCATTAAATCAATACAACAATGTACTTATTTCTTATTTTCTGTGAATCTGCTTTTTAGCCGGCGTTAATTACGGACAAAGAACCATGCAAGTTTGCAGTTAATAAGCGACAAAATACAAATTATTTGTTTTTACCTGTCACTAATAAGGTCAGTTGCATACGGAGAAAGCGAGGTCAAATTATTTGCTTGCAAGGAAATAACAAATCGATGGTAATTTTCGTTCTCAAAAGGCGAAAAGTGGTACGATAAGCTGTTTAATGTGAATATTTACCTTTATTTCATCATTTTAAAGCTATTTACCAATTTCCAAGACATAATTTTCTTGGTCAATATCGTAGCTAATGCCTCTTTAAGAACAAAGATTTTGTAGCTTCTGAAATTACAAATTTACTGAACAAATGATGAATCGGGGAAGTTTCTACAAAACGGTAATCGTTAATCCACTTACGGTAGCGCTTAGCAAGTCGAGCAAACCTCGATTAGTACTTGATTGTTGACACATTAACCCTCATTTACATAAATATAGATTTAATTATGAAGATTGCAAAGTTGCTAGAGAAATGTTTGATGTAGGCGATTTTATTTTCAGCTATGACTTAATATCTGCGTACCATCATATCGAGATTTTCGAAGAACATCAACAATATTTAGGTTTCGTGTGGTTTTTTGAAGGGAAAATACGATATTTCGTATTCGCTGTTCTCCCTTTTGGTATTTCTACCGCAGGTTATATTTTTCAAAGGTTTTGAGAGAAGTTGTCAAAGATTTCAGGTCTAAAGGCAAATGAATCATTATGTATGATACTGCTGTTAAAGGCAGTAGAGAGGTGAATGACCAATTGCAAGATTTTGTTTTTTTGATTGCTCACGACAAATGTCACTGGTCGCCTTGTCAGAAATAATATTGGCTTGGTTATACCTGGAATACGGAAAATGGTATTATTTTTGTCAAAGAAGAGAGAATTCAGAAACTCGAAAAATGCTTAACTTATGCCCTGTGCCAAGCCGAAAAAGAGCAAATCTCATTTCGTGTTAGATTTTTGGCCAGTATTGTAGGTCAGCTTATCTCTATGCACGCAGTGATTGGTGACACAGTACGTCAAAGTGATCGCTTTAAGAATTGTATTTTGATTTAGTCATTCTATTTTATAGGAATAAACCTGAGACAGAACGTCGAGAAGACAGTGATCTCCAGTGGTGTTACTTCCACGCATTGTAAAACATTTGAAATTAAATGCACATGAAGCTATTGCAATCCTATGAATAAATTACAAATATATTAACATACTTAAACATCTATTAAACATTGGTTTATTTTTCCGTAGATAAGGTTTTTTCTGTTGAAAACAATTGCTGATATTTGAAGTAGGAGAAATTGTCATAAAACTTTATTTACTTTAATATTCTAAAACAAAAACAAAAATACCACATCGTCAGAACAGTTACAAAAGCCAATAGAAAATCTCAGAAACAAGCAAAATCTATACCTTTAAAACACATAACCGCTCACTCTCGAAACTAGTCACCGCTCCATATTTAATTAACTATTCATTATTCTAAAGTGGTAATTCGTTCGTTATTCTCATGATCCAGTGATGATTCATCGATCATTCAGCGTCCATCAAACAGTCACTTGGGAACGTTTTTTTTTCTTGTTGTTCTAATGGCTGAACATGTATTCGTTTGATTTTAAGATTTATCTATTCTTTAAACTAAACTATGAAAAATAAGTTTAAACAGTGATGGTCATCAATTCCATCAAATGAACAACCACCCCTCATCTTATCTAATCTCATTGAATACAACAAAGACCACGACATATGACGTTGGAAATCCAGGTACTGGGTTGGGTGGGGTTAAACCTGTTAATAGGATCCCAACACTCACCTCTTGATAACTAGCTCTCACACGGCAATACATATATAAACAACTTTTAAAATCCTGCACAGATTCGCTTCTACTTAAAAAGATAACATACTATCACAAAAATGAATGACAACATAAACATGGACAGTACAATTGTTAGCTAGGAAGGCAGAATGTTGTTCAAGGCCATTACTCTGTAGGCAAAACAATCATAGCTAATATCAATTATTCATGAATATCGAAAGAAATTAATCGTCTTCGTGGGAGACCAGAATAGTACGTCATCAACCTGTTGGAATCAAATATTGAACAAAAAAGTAATATAATACGGAATGAGATATAAGTGTACTAATTTAATTGCTAGTTGGACATACCAGTTTACTTTCAGATTGTCTATATTTTAAGTAAAGTTTACCTGCCTCACAAAATGAACTATAGTTGCTAATTCATAGCCTTTACGAATAAGATTTTCCAAGGATTTTACAAGTTTAAACGTATCAGCTTTGATTTTATTAGCTCTGTTAATTACATCGCCATAAATGTTTGTTATCCTGTTTTCAGCAACCATATGTATGATCATATTATGGTACATTGCAGACCTTTTACCCAATTGAAAAGCCAAGATGGCCACCGTCACCATTTTAATCTAGCTTAAAATAGAGCCTATGAAAATATTTTCATAATCTTATTCTCATGAAGTACCAATTGAAATGCACATGCATGGTCGTTGATTAACTTTTTCCGACACTTTGGAATATATTATATCATAGCTATTTATAGGAAATACAAAGGTATGAACTATGCATAAAATTTATGATCATTGGACATTTTAATATTTTTCATTTTCTATAACAATCCATCATTGGTCGACAAAATGAACAAATCGGAGTCTAGGAAATACAACAGTAAAGACTAATTGTATGTAGCTATTTAACTAATAGTTTCTCTCACACAGAACATATATATACTGACTATACTGTATTTTCGATGCAGATTCGTGAGAAACCCATCATTATATTTGATCGGGTTCTAAATTTTGGAAGGCAATATATTGCCGTTCTGTTTAATAGATAAATGTAAAATGTAATATATGATACACATTAGATTTGAATACGCACTTTGCGTTCGAACAACCAGTGTTAGTGTTTTAATCAATCTTAATGTACACTAGAATCTTTAGCAATCTTTGTAATTAGGAAGTAACCGAACGCCTTTAAAATAGGTAACTTGCTGAATACAATAATTAGTGAGCTCCATTAACCTTCTGATATTGTAATATTACCATAGATAATTCACTATGTATAGTCTCTGACGACTTTAACAATATATAATTAATCAATTTGCTATCATCAGAGTTCACTTAGGAGTCATGGTCTTTTTCATTGGTTATATTTTAAGATTGTATTGGCTAAACGTTTGATAGTAATGGTCAGACGCATTGATATACATTTAATTCGAAATTATGTGTACAGTAGTTGCTTAATTAAGTCTTTGCACAACCTACTGCATTGCACTTGAACCCTCCAGATAATTGTTTAGTATTGAGCCACTAACACGAAAACAATACTACAGATTGTTCTGTAAATTCTAAGTCTAAGTGATACCCAAATTGAGCCCGTCATCAAGACCAGTTGTTAATATTACTGTCTGCCTATGACCTTACGTTACGCTTGTGTATTATCTAATATTTGCATGAAGGTTAAGACAATCGGCTCTGTGCTATAGAACTGACTTTCTGGATATGAAATGTTATGTTTCACGAAAGAAAATGGTGAAGATTGGTGTTCTTTATAACAACATTGATCATCCAGTTATATGTGAGGATTGTCATTTTACTGAATGTTGGAAAAACACATGCATCACCACATAATTCGACTAAAAGAGGGTTGTGTTTGGGCTCAGACAAATTGTTTAACCGTGCCACTTGTTATTGACGTGCCTATACCGAGCCCGAAAAATGAGTGGTCATGTATATATGTGTTAGGAGTATCGATTTGTTGATTTGATGTTGTTCTGGCAGTGTCGTATTTTTTGTTTTTCATTTTATTTCAAACATATCCCTGCTTACAATATTCATTAGTAATAAGCAATAGATTCAATACTAGAGAATGAAATCTTCTCTGATAGTGATATACATTGTACAATAAGGATTACCTTCCCACGCAAGTACTCGGATCAAGGCCGAACCATGAAAAGGAGAAGTTTTCAATATCACATATGAATTAGCCCATGTTGTTCTCTTTTCGCTCTATAGGAATTGAATGACAATAAAATGTATAATTGTGTCTTGGAATTTAATTGCGTTTCTTTCTATTTGATTTCTGTCGTAAATGAATACAAATGGAGTGCACCTGTGTTATTGTTATATATTATTGATTATCATCCATGTCTTTTAACTGTTATTAAAATTGGATGATTTATTGCATATCCTGTAAGTGAGGTACTTGAGGATCAAATATTATACAAATATTCCATGTGATTGTGGTCAATATACAAGAATATTTTCCAGAGGAACCTTGAATTGCATGGATGTGTTATATTGCCTGACGACAACGGGAAAATGTTCTTGTATATTGACTACAGTCACATCGAATATTTGTTATATTATATTTTAATATAACATAACAATCTCTTGGCTACATTAATTACTCTCTTTGTATTGTTGGAGGTCCTGTCTTCCAACAACACATCAATATCTTGATTTGATGTTCGTGAAAATCTCGACATTTTTAGCGTTGTCGTTTAATTTCCGGTTTTAACCGGAAACCGCTACCGGGCAATATAGCACAAGCGCGGGAATTTCAAACGTGAAAAAATCCGCACGAGGTTATATTTCCTGGTGGGCGTGGCAAGTGAAGCTAGAATATAAAACATAGCAAAAAATATTTTATTTCTATATTAAAAGGAATCTAGTTCTAAAATAAAAACGTCAATTTGAACATATTGGTCTAGTTTTCCACATACGAATGAAATGTCGACCTTCACACATAACTGGTTGAGCAATGTTGTTCTTAATCATGAACTTTATACATAATATATATATTCTGCGTGACGCGAATGTTAATATATGCAAAATAGTAGTTCTATGAAAGAGAGCTGAGTTTTAATGTTAGAGAATACACACCCAACATTAAACTGTCAACTAAAACTATCAATATTAATTTAGTGCCTCGGGTCTGTAATTGTGTCTACAATGGTCACAATAGTGATTTACCAAAAACAGTTGGTACATGTAAACCAAGCTAGCTATGTTTCATGAAGATAAATCTTAGATGTACACCAAATGTAGTATTAAATAAATTCATGTAAACATGTATGACGGTAACAAAAGAAATAAGAACGCGAACATTCCTCATGAAAATGAATAAATACATTTAAAAAAATTTAAATAGAAGACACATTCATGTATATATTCCAAATAAAATAAATTGGCACTCTTTCAGTTGACGACATTTGAAGCCATGACACCTATACTTCCAATAAACTAACTAGAACCTGGCGTCTGTTGTCATCATGTTTACGTCCTTTGGTTTTCTTGTTCCGACATATTGTTCAAGCTATTTGGCTTTCCAATCTTTTGAAATTGAGCTTACATGAAGAAGGTTATTCCAGAAACGTGTCGTGCGCAATAAATTATATAGCTACGTTTTAGTTACCTTCAACTGGTACACCAAGTGCAGCTTGATGTTTAAAAATCCTGTTCCCATTATATATAATTTTAATACAATGGTATACAGATAACACATTAAATTACAACAATACACATAATAAGAAAACAGCTATATACAATATCTACAACATGAGAGAGTTACATTTTTTCAGCCATATGCATGAGAACAGACATTTTAATTTATATATCTTATAAAGGTGCAAAGTTTTTTTTTTTTTTTTTTTTTTTTCGGATTCATCAAAGTACCAAATTTCAGATTTACCTGCCTACATAATGAACAATGTTTATTTTCTAAAAAGAATTAAATTGAAGATTCTTATAACTTCGAAAGAGAATGGGTATGTTGTAGCCGCTACAAAAGGCTCAATTCTTCATCTATATCCTACTCTATACTTTTCTTCGAGTGGTCGTCAAAACTCGTTTAGTGGGATCTTCGATTCTTCCCTCATTTCATTTCCAGTTGTTTGTAGTAGAGCTCGTGTCTTATTTACGTTATTTGTGTTTACTTGCGTATTGTTTATTTATTATAATTCTTTTATTATACGTTTCCAATTTTTTCTCGTCCTGAATATGAACTAAATATTTGCCACTGGACGTTAACCAACCATCGATCAATCAATCTTAAAAATTGAGAGCATATCAAATGACATGTCAATCGATTACGCTCTTGCATATCTTATCGAATATCTACCAAAATTCGCCATAACTTCCTGTTATTTCCGTTTATCGAGTTAAATTTTATACAATTTTGCAAATTTTATTAATTTATGTAGAAAATCCTCCGTGTATGAAAAAGGTCAAAAATAATGTTATTAGCCTCTGTGATAAGGAAACATCTAGAGTCATTGTCCTTCAAGACCAATTTGAAGATACCAAAGCGGTGTCTACAAGTAATTATATATCGTTCAAAAAAGAAATTGGATTTACATTGATGGATCCGTTATCGAAGAAAAAACCGACTTAGAAACAATGAGGTGCGACCCTCACCGTATATTGAATTCTTTTAAACCATTATTAGCACAGTGAAAGATGTAAAGTCAAGACAAATCACTGAAATCAGACTTTTCATGTCAGACAATAAAAGTATATGGTTCTCTGATAGGATATTAATTATCATACGTAAATTTAGTCTTCTTCTGTATACATTTGACTTTTACATTCTATAAAACCGTGAATAACGTTTGAAAGATGCCTTGTTCACAAATTTACTTCGGGACAGATAGCACAACACGATCAATTTAATACACCTTTTGTGCACTGTAATACTGTGAAAGTACTGTTATTCGTTGACACCAATTTTCGTGCTTTCTACAAAATGCATTGATCCATGGGATCTTGGATGCGTGGTCTTGAACATTACAGGCAACAATCATTGGGGGAAATTGTATTTCGTTGGATTTTTATTTTCGTTGTTAAAGTGGACCGGAAAATCAGCGAAAATTAGAACACCTCGATTAATAATGATTTCACAGTAATTGATTTGCATAAAACGCGGATGCCCTTATAGCTTAAGGTTATACTTTGAACGAGCCGTCATATTAAATTCTTTAAATGTTGATAAATACAATATATCACATTATTATACAGCTATAATTTTAATCCAATAAAAAACACCCATTTAAGACATGTGACCGTACATTATTTTTCCCGTATTGTACAACCGGAAGCCGCATTTTTTTCCGTATTGGACGTCCCGATAAGTCCGTATTTTTTTCGTATTGTACATTATGTAAGGGAAGTAACTCGTTGATTTTTTTCTTTTTTTTTCTCAAACTGTTTAAATATTGAACACAAATCGTCATTTAACATTTTCCGGTTTGTTTATAATAATTGTTGATACAGAAAATTTTGCTAACGAAATACTGTTGTGCAGTTGTTCTATTTAGACTGTATTAAAAGTTAAACCTAAAATTGTTTTTATAGTATTGATCATTTCAGCTGTATAATAAATAGGTCATTATACAGTGTTATGTAATATATTGTACATAACACTGCATAATAACCTATTTATATAAGAAAATTGCTTACCAAAAGAACTAGCTTTAATAACATTTTGTTTAATATTGAAGCGGTAAGATAGTGGGAAAAAGTCCAATGTAAACTCAATATGCGAAAGTAAAACCAGCGATTGACGTCGACAGAGATGAAACTACTAGCATTGATTAATTCTGCTATTGTACTATCCATGTTTATTTTCTCATTCATTTTTGTGATACTTTGTATTGTTTTTGAGTGGGAGTGATCTGTGCAAAAAAATGTTATTATTTGTTTATATATGTATTGACGTTGGAAATAATAAACTAAGTTATTACCACACTTTGTCGAGTCTAGACTATGTTAGGAAATGAATAAAACCAACAAAATGTTATTAGTACTATTTGAATAAACAATATAACAGAAATACTATAATTTAGGACAGCATAGATCAAATATTCTAATGCAATAATAATGTAACGCGTATTTTCATTGGCTATCGAGAGCCGTCAAATCTGCAGTTGACAGGCCCGAAGGAATGCTATATTCCTACGCCGAATGCACTTGTTTGTAAACAATATGGCTGACCCAGATATTTCCGACTATGAATTTGACGCTGACGGCCTATTTAGGAGATAACTGTATTGTGTTTGAACATTTCACGGCATCAATTGGAGATTTGATGGTCGCAAATCGTCCATTCTAATGCAATACTGAACATAAAAATGTATTCTTGTATATCCCTGGGTCTAAAAATCACAAATATTAAAATTCTGGGAAATATTGTTGAACGACTTTGGCACATAAACAACGTGACGTCATATGAAGACTTCTAGTTTAAAATGTAAAGATCAGACGTTATTTGGCTTCGTGTACGCTTCAATTTAGATAGAATTTAACTAATATAAGTTTTCAAGGTAAGCATTTTAATTATTGTTGTGCATTGTTGTACATATAACATGTAGGATTTCACGTTTTCAAGATGGTGGATCCATAAGCAACTACATTACTATTTTTTTAGCGGAAGGAATTTGAAAAGTGCATATATTTCGTCATTTATTTGTATGTTTTCAAACTAGTGTGTACACGTTGGGAGAATTTCATAAGAATAGGAATAACAGTACTGTTATTAACCCCCCTCCCATAGGGTGTGCCGGGGGTAGAATAGGCACCAGGTTTCTCCGTCCTAGCGGCACAAGTCCTAAAAAAAGGGGGGAACCCCGGGGGTATAGAAATGGGACCGAGAGCTTCTTCGGCTTGAAGGGGCATCCGTCGGTTGTGCGGGATGTATAAATTAACAACCAACCCGTCATTCGGATGAGACGTTAATAAAACCGAGGTCCCGTGTTGAGAGATTGCCACCCTCTTCGCACGTTAAAGAACTCAGTGTAACAGCTCACTATGAGCATTATGCTCATGATGAGTGGTCCATAGGAGACCTGTTGCACTGGCTAAATTATCCGTCCACACCCATAACCTTTCCTTGTTTCGAGTACCGTGGTGTTTAATTTTTTTTCTCGTCCTGAATATAGCTGAAAAATTGCTCGCTGGACGTTAAACATCAATCAATCAATCCTTAATTCTCTGTCTCTGATCAATAAAATATTACATTGTAAGTAGACAAGAATAATTACGTCACAATAAGATGATTTCATTCACTTTTTAGCTCTATATACTAATTGCATTATAACTTAAAACGATGAATACAATCATCAATTTCCACTTGAAAGTACACTCTACGATGATCCTGCAATTGATGAACTAGTACCTTTGTTTTAACACAACCGCAGCGGTGGTGTAATGGTTAGCGTGCTTCCCTCGAGTGCGGTAAATCGTGTGTTCAAGCCCCGTTGGGGTCAAACCGAAGACTATAAAATTGGTAGTTTCTGCTTCTCCGCTAAGCATGCATCATTAAGGAATAAGACCAAAGACTGGTTGGCTCGAAATCAGGATAATGGGTCCGAGTGGGGCGACATGTCTTCCCGCGGACTATTGTTTCAGTGAGCCAGCACTATTAAAATCCAACTAAGCGTGTTGGTCTAGAACAAAGCGGATATCATTATTTCATTGTATATTAACTTGTTCTCATAATGATATAGCTGAAAAATTGATCATTTGGGGTTGAACAACAACCACTTGTCCTCTTGGTTTTTATTCCAACAATGATATATAGATTCTCTAACATCTAACGTTGATGGTTAATCAAATTGTAGTTTAAGTGTGACATTAACAAATGTCGGTGGTATATGTATCTTCTCCTGCTACATCTACTTTAAACATTGCTATAAGGGATCGCCATGACATACATGAACTTGCTGAAAGTGATTTACCATAAAGTCAATAATTCTTTCATTAGATAACTTCAGTCTGACTGTGGAAGCCGAATATAGCCTGTTTAAAGCCGACTACCAGAATCAACAAATATATTGTCAATCAGAAAAGTATTGCGTTGCATTAAATATTTGACGGCGTCAATATGGGATTAGACGGTCGTGAATGCAGTTTTAATGAAAACAAGTGTTGTATAATAATTGTATTATAATTAAGGAATAACTGTATTGTATTTGAAGAGTTGTCGGCGTCAATTGAAGTTGTGATGGTCGAAATAGAACGGCTATTTGCCACCGTCAACTTATGCAATTGACGTCGTAAACTCTTCAAATACAATACTGTTATTTCTATCCTGATGCATGGCAAAAATGCTTTTAACCACCATGTTTTCTTAGAAAGGAATGTTAATTTTCCTGAGCATTTACCATTCAGTTAATCATTCAATGCGTTCATTCGGGCACGTGTTTGGACGACAAAGAAGCAATAAGTCCATGGTTCACACATAATGTCAAATAATTGTCTTAATGGAATCCATAACCATATTCAATATTTGTTTTTCCAAAAGATTGGCTTTTCCGATGTAATACGTTACTTATCTATATTTATCCTGCAAGAGAGAGATTTTGGATGCTAATAAATAGGTCAAATACATTTCTGTGTTATTTAGTCATGGGTCTAATAAAGCTTTCCTGATACTTGATTCCTGTAGCACGAACGGTAAGAAATGGTAACAGTGCAAGCACCATTGAGAAAGATTAAAACGATGCATATTTCTGTTAAGCAACATTTGTCAGTTGTTTTGGTTTTTTAGACAGTTATGCATTGCAGGTTAAACACAACATGTATACATTGTCGGTAAAATCGCTTTTCTCCCTGTTTCTAAAGCTCGTACAAATAAACTTGATCTTGATACCTATGTCGTATATTTATTATTTATACAATGTTCATCAGTACATCTAAGGGTTGATACATATTTTATTTATTTGATACGTTATTTCCTGAAGCGAAATAAACAAAATATGTAGTATTTAATCGCTATTAATTATATTTTGTATAATGTTCAACTTTACAGCGTTCTTTATTATAACGCTGTAAGCCCGGGTATGTCTTAACGCTGTAAGCCCGGGTATATCTGACGGTTGGCATTTTACTCACATGTGGAAAATACTTGCATGACCGCATCATTTCACTAAGAGGGGATGTTTGGCCCATAAAACTACATGTAGTTTAATCCTGCAATTTTCTATTAAAGTGTCTGTACCAAGCCAGGAAAGTTAGGTGCCATGTATTTGTGTGCTAGGTGTATCAATTTTGCATTCTTCCTTGATTATGGAATTGTTCCGACAGTGCTGTGTTTTGTTTTTCATTGTATCAAGTCAATTTGTCAGAAGCACTCAATACCCGTAATATACAGACTTTAGTGCAAATATAGATGCAATTTCAACTCCTTCATATTAATCCAATATATTTTTATTACGACCTTTGCAGATGTTCATATCAGCTTTGTATATGATTTAATAAACATTTTTGTATTTTTTTAAATAAATATTCTCTATAATTCTTTTGATGCTGTTACTGCCGGATTCTTTATGTAGAGATTATTAAACCGTTTAAGATAGAATAAGGTTAACATTCAGACGCTTAACATTAGTGCACGTTGAAAATTTAATAAAACACTAAGGTGACCGAATTTGATGTGACGAATTTTGACATGTGACTTAGACATGATGTCAAGTTTTATTGGTTTATGTTTTGTATCAACGGTTCCACGGACTAGCTTCCCATTGGATATGTTATTTAATAGGATGTTTAGTAATTAGCATAGCATATTGTATACCCTGTAAATTGTCTACAAGTTAATGATCCCTAGTGTGTCTTACATTCAACCATCGCAGAAATATCAGCCCAGTGGTAGTAATATGAGCGCAATGCACAAACAAATTTACTAGCTATCATATACATATGCATTGCTTTCCTTTTTTTCTTTGTACTTTTCCCATTGTAAGGTCTGTACTTCGTATTAAGGCTTCTGATTTCCCTTACACATAATAAATTACTGAGGCAAACAGTAAAAATAGTATGCCAAAATATTTGCCTCGTAACTGACCAGCACTTACATGTACAACCTTCCTCCGTCATTGGTAACAGTAGCAGATTTTGGCTCTGCTGTTGAGGCCCTTTCATTTACCTCCCCCCAAAGACGTTTGAAATTACATTTTTTACATTTAGATTTCCAATCATTGTACTATGAGCGTATGTGATGAATGTTATTTCAGAGACGCGTCGTGTACTCTAAGCTATATATCTATGTACTAACTGTTAACTTAACGTCGTGTACACTAAGCTATATATCTATGTACTAACTGTTAACTTAACGTCGTGTACACTAAGCTATATATCTATGTACTAACTGTTAACTTAACGTTGTGTACACTAAGCTATATATCTATGTACTAACTGTTAACTTAATGTCGTGTACACTAAGCTATATATTTATGTACTAACTGTTAACTTAACGTCGTGTACACTAAGCTATATATCTATGTACTAACTGTTAACTTAACGTCGTGTACACTAAGCTATATATCTATGTACTAACTGTTAACTTAACGTCGTGTACACTAAGCTATATATCTATGTACTAACTGTTAACTTAACGTCGTGTACACTAAGCTATATATCTATGTACTAACTGTTAACTTGACGTCGTGTACACTAAGCTATATATCTATGTACTAACTGTTAACTTAACGTCGTGTACACTAAGCTATATATCTATGTATTAACTGTTAACTTAACGTTGTGTACACTAAGCTATATATCTATGTACTAACTGTTAACTTAACAGCATGTACACTAAGCTATATATCTATGTATTAACTGTTAACTTAACGTCATGTACACTAAGCTATATATCTATGTACTAACTGTTAACTTAACGGCGTGTACACTAAGCTATATATCTATGTACTAACTGTTAACTTAACGTCGTGTACACTAAGCTATATATCTATGTACTAACTGTTAACTTAACGTCGTGTACACTAAGCTATATATCTATGTAATAACTGTTAACTTAACGTCGTGTACACTAAGCTATATATCTATGTACTAACTGTTAACTTAATGTCGTGTACACTAAGCTATATATCTATGTACTAACTGTTAACTTAACATCGTGTACACTAAGCTATATATCTATGTACTAACTGTTAACTTAACGTCGTGTACACTAAGCTATATATCTATGTACTAACTGTTAACTTAACGTCGTGTACACTAAGCTATATATCTATGTACTAACTGTTAACTTAACGTCGTGTACACTAAGCTATATATCTATGTACTAACTGTTAACTTAACGTCGTGTACACTAAGCTATATATCTATGTACTAACTGTTAACTTAACGTCGTGTACACTAAGATATATATCTATCTAATAACTGTTAACTTAACGTCGTGTACACTAAGCTATATATCTATGTACTAACTGTTAACTTAACAGCATGTACACTAAGCTATATATCTATGTATTAACTGTTAACTTAACGTCATGTACACTAAGCTATATATCTATGTACTAACTGTTAACTTAACGGCGTGTACACTAAGCTATATATCTATGTACTAACTGTTAACTTAACGTCGTGTACACTAAGCTGTATATCTATGTACTAACTGTTAACTTAACGTCGTGTACACTAAGCTATATATCTATGTACTAACTGTTAACTTAACGTCGTGTACACTAAGCTATATATCTATGTACTAACTGTTAACTTAACGTCGTGTACACTAAGATATATATCTATGTACTAACTGTTAACGTAACGTCGTGTACACTAAGCTATATATCTATGTACTAACTGTTAACTTAACGTCGTGTACACTAAGCTATATATCTATGTACTAACTGTTAACTTAACGTCGTGTACACTAAGCTATATATCTATGTACTAACTATAACTTAACGTCGTGTACACTAAGCTATATATCTATGTACTAACTGTTAACGTAACGTCGTGTACACTAAGCTATATATCTATGTACTAACTGTTAACTTAACGTCGTGTACACTAAGCTATATATCTATGTACTAACTGTTAACTTAACGTCGTGTACACTAAGCTATATATCTATGTACTAACTGTTAACTTAACGTCGTGTACACTAAGCTATATATCTATGTACTAACTGTTAACTTAACGTCGTGTACACTAAGCTATATATCTATGTACTAACTGTTAACTTAACGTCGTGTACACTAAGCTATATATCTATGTACTAACTGTTAACTTAACGTCGTGTACACTAAGCTATATATCTATGTACTAACTGTTAACTTAACGTCGTGTACACTAAGCTATATATCTATGTACTAACTGTTAACTTAACGTCGTGTACACTAAGCTATATATCTATGTACTAACTGTTAACTTAACGTCGTGTACACTAAGCTATATATCTATGTATTAACTGTTAACTTAACGTCGTGTACACTAAGCTATATATCTATGTACTAACTGTTAACTTAACAGCATGTACACTAAGCTATATATCTATGTATTAACTGTTAACTTAACGTCATGTACACTAAGCTATATATCTATGTACTAACTGTTAACTTAACGGCGTGTACACTAAGCTATATATCTATGTACTAACTGTTAACTTAACGTCGTGTACACTAAGCTATATATCTATGTACCAACTGTTAACTTAACGTCGTGTACACTAAGCTATATATCTATGTACTAACTGTTAACTTAACGTCGTGTACACTAAGCTATATATCTATGTACTAACTGTTAACTTAACGTCGTGTACACTAAGCTATATATCTATGTACTAACTGTTAACTTAACTGTTCTTGCCTTGTACGTGTAAAGATCTCTCATTTCTCATACACTAGATACACATTTCATTTTCTAACCATTATACAGACGAGCTGTGCATCTGATTCATCCCACAAAACCAGCCTAAATAAAATTACATCCAGGGTTACCACGGGGGTGGACTAGTAGTAAAATAAACTAAATATACAAATGAAGCTACACCTGAGTTAACTCCCGGACTTGGTGGCTCCGTATTGCTCAATTTGTTAGGTTTTTTTTGTGTTGCCCTAGTATGTGTCTTCTAGTGTCCGTTTAGATTTCCGCATTAAAGCGATGTTCGGTTCGTCTTTACCTTCAGTTGTTTGTAGGAGTGCGCAAATCTTATTTACGTTATTTGTGTTTCTTTGCGTAAAGTGGTGTCCAATACATATTGTGATGTTTTTCTTCATCTTGTGTACCCTATGTTGCTGGTTTCTCTGGATTGTCCAATTTTTATCGCCCCTTCGTTGTTCTCTAAGGTTGATTTACATGCACATGATTTTATTTTTTATATATAATATCTCGTGGATAGTGTAAAATTACAGTAGTTTCACCGTTACTTTAGTTTTCCGCTGCTGTGCAGATTTCCACGAATTAAATATCAATGAAATACTGTTAAAAGTGTTGGTGAACACCTGAACATGTAATCGTATCAAGTCTAGACAGTAACGACAAAGAGTACTTTGTTTGTTTAAGAAAATAACAATATAATTTCAATACAGTTGTTTCGAATCATTTCCATTCCGTCAAAATTTTATTATTTTCGTCCGCCATATCACGTGATTTCGATGGACTAATCGGCATTGAACTTCGGTGTCAATGTACACAACAAAAACTCCAATCGATATGTGCCGTTTTAACGTTCGATCCTCAACATAAAAAAATCTTAACATTTTCTGTAAAAGACAGATATCAATTGAATTATTTTATTTGTATCAAAGACTTCAATGCAGAGACAAATACTTCTTTAAAATTAAATTTGCTTTCTTTCTTTATTTGCGGCTGTCAACATCATCAAAGGAAAACGGTCTGCCTTTATGCATATATTTCTGATATCAGACAGATAGTGGGGTACCGAACACCAGTATTTATTCAGCGGTTACCTTGGCGTCTCCATATTACAATTACTAATAATCTACCGCATCTACGACTATGATATGCTGACGTTGTCATAGTAATAGCGTAAACACCGGAAGTCGCCTGCCAATTTGTTCAGACGTCAAGACAAGGAAAAGACGGAACGTGGTCGGAATTGACATGATTCGAGACAACCGTATTGAACTATTATGTCTAAGTTTGATCTTTACACAGATGGTACAGGTTGAATGAACTACAGTGAGTTTTTACATTTTATGGTTAATGGACTCGCGGTTCAAGCATTTCCTTTATGGAGTTTTTCCGGTTATTGTCGTAGTTATTATTTCGAGTTCAAGAGGTGGGAACGAATAACAAACTAGTTTCTTATAAGGACAATGCAGCAACAATGCATATTTTAAGCAAAACTATTTCTGAATCCCTCCCAGCAAAATAATGGTGGTGTTAAGACAGTTAGTACTTAAACGCTTAAATATGATATTTTGATTAAAACTGGTATCCTGGTAAAATCAAACTTATATCATAAGTTTCTGGAGCTTGTGGTTCCTATCTCCAATCACGATTTTATTGATACATGTTTACTGCTAACATGGAATAAACTAAACCAAGAGTTCCTAGTGGTTAAGTTCAAGTAATCACTTCGAATGTTGTACGGTCGCCATCATTACTTGATTGATCTTTACGGAATGTCCGTGTCACAAATTACCACGTGTTTAGTAGAGTTCGTGTTGTGCGAATTATCTGTGTAGTGTTTTGTAGATCATTGTTTGTTCTTTTTCTTTTGACCATGTCTGCATTTCTTCGATGTATGACTTCCGATTACCCCTTTGGTGTATTCAAACTTCCCCCTTTCCGACATTTAACAACATATGCCTCTCCTGACACCAACTCCAATCCCGAATCAAGTCTGGAATCTTTAACAAAAGATTCATATCTGTTGTACTCTGATTCTAAAGTGAGATCTCTTCTGGATTCATTTCGACATCATTATTCACTCGAAAAAACCAGTTCCTGTCAATCAGTAGTTATTTTTCTTTTGTCTTTGAAGCAGTTTTTCACGTCAAAATTCCGCTCTTACATTAGCGAAGTGTCTTTCGCACACAAGCGAGAATTAAAATATCGAAGTTACTACTAAATGTTAATATCGAATACATAGAATAAATCTTCATAAAGATATAAGGGCTCCGATAACATAAACTAAACTGCAGCCAATATGTACTCTTCACGATTGAGATAAGGTCATTGACTTCCGTGGTGTGAGAGAGTTCATATCAAAACATAAAAACGAAACAACATAACACCTCTTGAAACTTATGATATTGCTGTAACTGGCTAACAGCTGACACTTCGCATTAAAAATCTAAAACAGATCAGCAATGCTATTAAAATCATATATCTATAAATCAGTATAGAGATCTTGCATTTTGAAAATATTTGTGCCGTCTTAACCCTAAGAAAATATATAGCTGCAATACCCTCACTCTAAGAAAGCAAAACAATTAATTATTTAGCATTAACCTGTTATCAAGTTTCAGCTATTATACGGAAATGATTAGATTTCTGACATTCCCTATGCAGATTGATGCTAGACACATTCGTTCAGAATTGACGCGGTTCCCAAAGCAAGAACCAACGGCATATGATGAACCTGCATTGTATTACGCATTGGTGAATATGGTCATCAGGTGCGTTAGAGTAACATATATTTTTTTTTTATTAAAGGGGGATCGATAAATATACATCTTATCTTGCATTAAAAGCATATCATAAGGACACCAGTTGTGTAGGTCCACAGTCAACACACAATGTTGTATGGGTTTTTGAATCTTCCATCTGCATCTGGAGGTCGTGTCATCCTCTAAATATTCAAGTGAGAAGAATCTTAAATAAACGTTAGAGAATACCGAAGAGGCGATCAAAAATGGACAATCCAGAAAAATTGGCAACATAGGATACACAAGACGAAGACATAGAAAGATAAACTGTAGCTATCCAACGGAAAACAAAACCGGTAATGAAGTGGGTTGGTTTTAAATCCAACGTTTGAAAATGAAACAAAAACCTCTCAGGCTCCTGTTTATTTACTTGTCCACTTAGGGGCAAATAACTTGGTTGATTAAAAAAAAAAAATTAAAATAACAATTGTTTCTTTATAAGAATTCAACTTCTTGCTCCGTCATTTAAAATCGTTTTTTTTTTAAATAGTGTGACAACTAATACACACTTTTATAGCATTTCTATTTTGGTTTCCTGTATTATAAAGTAAGTTTTACATACAATATGTTTGAATGAGTGTATATCTTCTACAATAAAGTACAATGTCTAAAAACAAATTGCATGTCATTGTCTCAATCGGTCTTATTAAAACTAGTGTAAACCGATTATTGCTCTCCTCTTTATGACCCTTTGGTTCCTTTGCTTCCATATACTTTTAAATTATTTTACTTCCCAAACTTTTGACTTTGAACGTGCCTGATGAAGGTCATTCCAGAAACGCGTCGTGCACACTAAATAATACAATATTCGTTTTAATATTTATAATGTTTGTAAACTTATTAGATAAATTATTTACTAAAGTAACTTGGAATGTTATTAGGGTCATTATGATCAGATCTGAAGCAATATACCACAAACATTTACACTAAATTTATATTTCCCTATAAATAACTTTAAAATATTTAAGGAATAATGTCTTAGATCTTCCAACATATGGCCTTGCTGATTCTTGTTACATATAACATCAAGCGCATTAAACACATGTTTAAAACATGTTTAAAACATTAAAACAATAAAACATGCTGTTCTCTGAGAACAATAATAAAATACAAATTGCACTGCTATACAACATTTTTAGTATTGCTATTATATATATATGTACGTCTGAAATTAAACTAAACAGTGTTATAAGTGGATCTTTGAGCTGACAATTTTGTATTCTTCCCTCGACGGAATTTGAACACACACCATTGATACACTGCAGCACCAATCGCTTTGCCATATGTCCAGCGCCCTAGACCACATCCAATATATATGTATATATATATAACTTCACTTTCTCTTACTGTGTTCCTTTTGCCTCAAATTAACTGTGTGTACATACTTTTTACAATATTTCGCTGTGTAGTCTTTTGACTATGAACATACTTCATGGAGATTATACTGGAAGCTCGTCGTCCGCAATAAATCTAGGTTTTACTATGTAAATTGAGAGATATCTTCAGACATCAGACATCTGTAGTTAAGGAATTGTCCCCTGAAGACAAACATGACCTTTCGATTTATTCGAATATTCCTTTGAATAATTAATATAATCCGTTTTATGCCTTGTTTTGGTTCTCTTGTGTATTCTAGTGTCGATTATAAATGCTGACGATATCATTCTTATTATGTATTGCTCTTGGAAACGGTTTGATTAAGAGAGATGATTTCAAAGAAAAATCCAACTGTTTTTTAAATTAAATATTTAGATAACAAATAAGGGTAATAACAAAATTACCGAACTCCGAGCAATCTTTCAAAGGGAAAGGCAAAACTCATAATTATATAAACAGAAAAAATCAGTCAACAACCGGAAAACTGTGAAAACCGTAATGACCCTGACTTGGTACAGGCATTTCTAAAGAAATGATGGGTTGAATCAGAAATTATCTTTAAATAACACTGTAAAAACATGTTTTAAAATACTAGTTATTATTGTAGAATTTGATTTATTGTTAGCGAGCAAAATATGATCAACTCAAACTATATATACGTTGGCCATTCTTTTATAAGAAGGTAGAAAAGTCAAATGTTTTAATTCTATAACACGAGGAGAGGGACTTTGATTTTAAGTATTCTAACATATCTTTAGAATTTTTCAGAATCCACATCTGATTCACACCACTCCTTGAGTAGCCAGTGTCACAGTAACTCTGAAGCCCGGTTTTAACCTACTGATAGAATGAATGTTAATAATTTCGAAGGGTTTTATGAAGCATTTGGAAGATTCAGCAATATAACACTGTTTGTAACGGATTAACACGACGGGTGTCACCAGAGGAGCAGGAACTGCTTACCCTGTCGGAGCACCTGAGTTCACCCCGGTTTTTAGTGGGTTCGTATTACTCGATCTTTAGTTTTATGTGCATGTTTTGTAAATCGTTGTTTGTCCTTTTGTCCCTTTTCTTTTGACCATTGTGTTGTCTGTCCTTCTTCGATTTGCGGATTCTGATTACCCCTTTGGTATCTTCAAACTCTTATTGTAAGCACACTTGATTAATATAGGATTCCAGTATAGTTCTTCACCTTTGATTGACGTTGAGCTAGTTCAGCAACATAGGTCAATCAAGTAGAAGCAATTCAAATTTACATTTCAAGTCATTCATCTCAATGTTGTTGCGTTAAATAGGCCAGACTCTGTGGTGTTATGCAAATTAAAATCGACAAAAAAACAGAGGATATGGGAATTCTATGCTTAATTGAATACTTAAGACTAAATGGCATATACGTCAAGCGACGAATGTTATACTCGACTTTCTGTCACGTTCTACTAACAATAGGTTTATACCAATTTTTCAAACAAGAAACAATCAATCTCAGTATGATGTGAGGTGAAAAGACGTGCAATTCCCGCCGTATTATCTAAAATTTAGGTGCACTGAGAGTAAATGTAGAGCGTGCTGATATAGTTTTAAACTCTGTCTAAAAAGCTGTACAAATAACATCAATCTGATCATCAGTCACAATATTAAACCATTACAACTTGCAAAATGTAATTTCCTTCTTGCAAGTACCACTTACTGAACGCTCTAGGTACTTCACACATTTCTTCACAATATGTATCTGGTACGACATAACTAACGTAAAGAGCAATCCAATAAAATAATAGTTGCCATTTAATATATTTTAAATAATAAATAGTCGAATGTATTTATGCTAGGTTATTAAATGATATTGTGTATACACATATGTACTTAGAGTGAGTGGGTGGTGCTTAATGCCATATGAGCAATATTTCAGATATATCATGATGAGAATATACAAGTTACTTTAAATCAGATGATAATTATGTCCGCTTTGTACTAGATCAAAAAAGCTTAATTTTTTTTATAGTGCTAGCCCATTGAAACAACAGTCCTCGGATAGTCTAGTTAATTCATTCGGACACATTAACCAGACTCTGAGCCGTTCAATTTTCGCACTTTCCCCTTAGTGCTGCGTGCCTATCGGTGAACCAACAAATACCAATTTAATAGTCTTTGGCTTGACCCAACTGGGGCTCGAATCCACGACCTACCGCATTCGATGCGAGCACGTTAATCATTACAGAACGAGAACAAATTCAATAATATGAAAAATTAAAAGGTGAAGTATGGGACAATCGGGGCAAAGACATTTTATTGCCACTGGAAAAGTAGTAAGAGTTGGGTAAGGACGACAAATTTAGCCCATGGAGAGGTTATAACCCGACATTCCCATCGAGAGCGCTTCTCAAAATCTGCACCAATACCCATTGTAATATTATGTTATATTTGTGTGATATGCAGAAATATTTCTTGGCAGCTTCCATTATATATCAACCTAGACCTTCAGTATTTTCCAAAGAACATTAGCTGATGCTTATATCACGCCTTAAGTGATCTTAGAATATATACGATTGATGACATTACATTTTTCGCAGAAAGCTCTCATCAATAAATTCTCTACATATTTGTTATCCATGCAATTTGTTAATGCTTCAGAACGCAGTGCTAGGAGCCTGTGGGATGCAGGTTTGTTACCCTCCATGATACAAGCAAAGTTATATTTGTTGATTAGTAACCCAAACAAGACATGAGTCCTCCTACATACAACCAGAGGCAAAGACGAACCGAACATGAGAGACTATCCAACATTACACTTAGATATAGATTAAAATAAAGGAATAGCGTTTTACTGCAGTTCTGCATTTCGCAGTCACAGTAGGTTCTTGAACGATGAGCGAACCGCCTTCTTCAGAATGAGTTTGAAACGGTCCCTAGTTGAGCGGTTATCTTTACTTCTGCCGATAAACGTTGTATATGGGTATCGTTGTCGTTCCGATCTTATTCTGTGTATATAATTTATTTAATATCCCAAACGCAGAGCTTTCAGCTAGAAAACAAAACAAGAGTGAAGCAATCTTACAACCTAATGACACTTGTCCTAAATATTCCAACTATCATCTTCAGTGGCAACATACTAACTGAACCAGGATGATTGTTTTCCAGAAATTGTCTAGAACTAATCTGGATGCCTAATAATGTATGAGATACAATTTTCTATAGGTTTTCTTTTTTTTTACTATACGTGCGACCAACAAAGTTTTGAAGACATGACAGTCGTGTCTTAATTGTCTATTAACTTTGAAAGTCCACTAACTGCCAATTCCAATTATGATTAATATATTTTCCAAGAGCTTGCCATGATTATTGTACCAACATAGTGTTAACTATATTATCTGCTTGATCGACATCTTCTAGTTCAGTATTAACGTGGCTTAATGTTTAGTTCATGACAGGGTTATTAGTTATTAGCACACTATGTTGCCAGTTTTTCTGGATTATCAATTTGTGATTGTTCGTTCGGTATTCTCTAACGTTTATTATGGTAACAATGTTAATATACCATTGCCATGCATTTTTGTCCCTAGACATATCATAACACCTTTCTTTATGTCTTTTTGGACGAGTTTACAAAAATATGTCAATTAATGTATGGGTTGATAGATTGCTAACTAAGTTACTACTTCGATCGTAATTTCTTAGAACATCAGTACTCCGTGTGTACGTAGCGAGTGTCATAGTAGTTTTAGATCCCATTTGTCAGTTCATCTAGCAAATGTCACAAAATGTTACGTGAACCACATATTATTCATTTTGACATCTTTAATTTGGATTAGCACAATTAATGGATTTCTGCATCAAGGATCAACGTGACTTGCACCTGGTCTCACTCCGAATTATAATTTTGTGGTTGGATTGTGTCTTGTAATTTTGTTGTCCAATTTGAGAAAGTTAACATGTCAATTAATAGGAGCAGTACAAAATAGTAGCAATCCGAAAACACAAAACAACACCTTTTAAACATGAAAATAAAAAAGGAATAATATAACAGAAAGTGTTGCCTACATACAGCACAAGTTTACCATATTTTCTCTTTGTAACCGTATGACGAAATATCTGGTCATATTATTGCTTTCTAAAAAGAAAGCAACAATATTCGTTTGGGGTGTTTCACAGAATTTACCATAGTTATTTTGATCTACAATATACAATTATTGTCTTCATATGAGGTGAACTTCGAAAGTTGTATACCCGAGGTCTTTAGTCAGAGGGGAAACAAGCCCTCGAAGGTTTACAACTTGATGTTCACCTCATATGAAGGCAATAACTGTTTTATTATACTGAAACTACTCTAAGATGTTTAATACTTGAATGTTTGTTTTGTAAAAGAAAACAAAATAATTTTCGGTATAGAAAATACAATTACGGATTGAAAATAAAACGAATTTTCAACACACTCCTGGTTGTCGTGGATTGTACACCGGGAGACAACCTATAGTCAACAGAGCGACAACATATTCTCTCCCTCTACATTATATATGTTTGGGTTGTTCACTGGGTTTTTACCGTGGTCATAAAATTTTCTGTAAAACATCCACATTGTCTTATTTTTATATAGCAACAAAAATATGAAAGTTATACTAATCAGAATTGTCACCCGCAATACTACTCTCTATCCACCATTGATACTTGCCAGAGCTTCCATATTTCTACACTCGTCGAAACTCTACTTCTTTGTTTTTAATCTAAATGACGTCCCATAGAGAACTACATGTCTTGTTAATCTAGTAATGAACGAAATAAGTATCATATTTGTTACGCCCGCCTGTACGAATAATAATAATACGAAACAGTCTACTATAAGCTGAGCACCATCATTACTTATTAGAATGACAAACTGTATGATGCAATACCCGGCCATCAAACAAAACAAATGTGTTGCCCATTCAAAATATATGAATGTGTGTATTAGACTGGAAGTGGATACTGGAATTCTGCAATAAATATCTGCAAGTGGAAAGTTGGTTGCAAGAGGTGTAGTACAAGTAGATGCAAGAAAAATTGAACAAACTGCGTACCCCTTAGCAACCACTTTCGGTTGATTTGTGGGATCCGTGTTACTCATCTTTTTACTTTGCTGTGTTGTATTTGTATTTTGCTTGTCCTTGTTATGTATTCTTAGCGGAGCAGCAGCTGAATACACCCCCCCCCCTTTTTAGTGGGGATCGTGTTACTCGATCTTTAGTTGTATGTGTAATGTTTTGTAGATCGTTGTTTGTCCTTTTGTCCTTTTTCCTTTGGCCATTGTGTTGTCAGTTCTTCTTCAATTTACGGATTCTGATTACCTCGTTGTTATCGTATGTGTCCCTAGGTTGTCCAATCGTGATTGCCTCTGATGTCCTCGCTTACGTTGATTCATTAACCTTAGCTATTTTATACTGAAGAATGCTATTATAAATGCATTACCCTTTAGTATTGCATTTAACATTTCAGACAAATATTGCCCCACTTTCGTTTGACTGAATAATTAAATCAGTCAATTGTTGTTAAGCCACCGAAATATCTAATCCTTTGACTATTAGTATTGACAGAATATTAATCATATCTACACGGTATTGTAACATTCCTTTTACCAACATTGATCCAGTAAATAAATACAATAATGTAATGAAATTAATTTCTAGACACACAGAAACAAGGCATCAAACATTAACCTAGTTTTTCATATGATTCTGTTGCAGTAGTTTCTTTTTATTTATTTTCAAGGTTGTTTTGTGGTAACATTTAAAAGTCACTAACAATACACACCAGAATAAGACATACAATATTACATACATGTACAGACATGTAAACAGCATAATTACATTAAGCATTACATATTTAATTAAAACGTAGATATCAAATTTATTACACACGATGCGTTTCTAGAATAACCTTCATCAAGTACACTCACAGCCAAAATATTTGAAAACCAAATTATTTAAAAGTTATTGAGAACAAGTAAACCAAAAGGCCTAAAAAGGAGTAAAAATCAGCTACGGTCACCTATGTCAAAGGGATGACCCTTAGTTTTAATCAATTCTATTAGATTTCCAGTATTGGAAAATAATTTCATATTTAATTGCCATTTAAAGCCAGAGAATATTGAAAATGTTCCTATCAACAACAAATTTTGGAGAGATTTACTGAAATACGTTTTTGAATTACAATCCAAGACTACAGAGACCTTACAAGAAGATAGCATTATATTGTTTAATTCACTGCTTAAAATTGAAGGAAAGACATTATTCTATAAGGAATTACATGACAAAGGGGTCACATATCTTAGCGATTTCGTAAATGAAAATGGTAGATTTAAACCAATTGATGAAATATGGGGTCAGTTTAATTGCAGGATTAATTGCCTCAATTACTTTGGCCTAGTTTCAATGATTAAATGAAACAAAGATTACAAATCCATGTCCTTTAATAAGTCGAATACTTAACTCCAAGAGTTTTTCAAAAGAAATTTATCAACAATTTATGCCATCCGAGTTAGATTTTGATACTATCAGGGGGTTATCAAAGTGGAGATCTGAATTAGAAACAGATATCTGCTTTGAGAATGTCTTTGGTAACATATCTAAAATCACTTATGATTATAAGCTTCAGAATTTTCAGTATAAATTACTACACAGAATCTTACCCACAAATACTTTTTTGGTTAAAATTGGAATCAAAGATTCTGATCTGAGTAGCTTTTGTAAAATTGCTACAGATTCTATTATGCATTACATTTGGCAATGTCCTAAAGTCCAAGAATTCTGGCAACAAGTAGGAAGATGGTTGGAAGAGATATTTGAAATACCCATTCAATTAAATATAGAGAACACAGTATTCAATACAAATACGGACGAATTTCCATACGAGATCATCAACTTTGTATTACTTTTTGCAAAACACTTTATCCATTGCTGTAAATGGTCCAATTATTTGCCAACCACTGAACCTTTAAATGCTAAACTGAAAAGTAGAGAAAAAGTCGAAAAATATACAGCAGTAATTACAGAAGATTTGATTAAACATGAAGAAAAATTGTCAAAATGATTGAATAATATAGGTTAATGATATATCTATATGATACATTTATATATGTCCATGGTTTTACCTGCAGTATTTAGGCATCTCTCCTTTAGTCTTTTTTATAAGGTTATCTTATAATTTGCCAGTATATTTTGTCTTGTGTAATTGTTCAGTATTGTCTGTAGTGTCTGTAAAAATTGAAAAATACAACAAAAAAATTCTATTAGTTAGGAACTGCAAATTTCCATTAAAAATGTTTATATAATAATTCATGTCAATGCCAAAGCACTGACTACTGGGCGGATCATGCTCTCGGGGACTAATAGTTAGGCTATTTCCATTCGCTTGGATAGTTTATCCCCATTCAAGCCATTTCATCTTTTCTATTTTGTTTATGTGCTTTATTTCATATTAAAAATATCAATGAATGGCAATGTATAAAGTTACGTGCATAAAATTAGGAAACGCGTCGTAGATATCTACATTTTTATTACTACGTTTAGTCAGTAAATAACTGACTTTCTGGAAAAAAATTGTTTGTATATAATTCAGTTTTTTCGATCCCTTTCAAATTCCTTTTTTTTTTATTTGGGGATTTGATAAAGGAGTGGTTTGTGTTTAAGAAATCAAGTAATGGGTGAACATCTATATGCTTATCAATATATTTCCAATGAAATAAAAAAGTTATCATGTGAACAAATATTATCTTTTGAATTATCAACTTACGGTAATTATACCGTGATCCTTTGCACAAATGTGTGACGTAAAAGTGTCTTTGACATTTACTTCACTGAGTTTGGTGCTGTTTTGACAACTGTTTACCTGTTTTGTTCAAGCATTGTTATCAATACTGTTATAGTGACAGCCGGATACTTTGAGCCGTAATGAAAGTGGGAGGTTTGGCGCTTTAAAATCTGATTCAACCCACCATTTCTTTAGAAATGGCTGTACCAAGTCAGGGTCATTACGGTTTTCACAGTTTTCCGGTTGTTGACTGATTTTGTGTTTATATAATTATGAGTTTTGACTTTCCCTTTGTAAGATTGCTCGGAGTTCGGTAATTTTGTTATTACCCTTATTTACAAAGGAAAAAAAACCTTTGCGTTATTCATTTAGTGAATTACGTTACATGTACGTATTTTTTCCCTCACCTAAATTAATTGATTGATTGATTGATTGATTGATTGATTGGTGTTTAACGTCCACCTAAATTAACTAATGCTTTCAAATTTCATTATTTTCTTCTCTCTGAGGTATCCTTTAGACAAAAAACTGTTTGAAAATCCATCAAAGACTGACGTTCGTTTGAGGTCATTGATACAACAAAATTCTGACAATGTATATATTATACAAAGTCTTTTAAAATGCATATTGATTTCAAAGATTACAATATAAACTCACTGTTGTTGAAAATCCAGTTTTTTATTTGGTGGTGTGGTCATTTTCTTATTATGTCATACTTAATATTACAAGAAAGTGAAATGTAATGTATTTCGCATTTCGACCACTCATTTATTCCCCCCAAAAGTTTTACGTGTAATATGAATTAAAGTGACAAATATGAATGTGTATGTCTAGAATAAGCCAGACAAACGTTAAATATCAATTAACCTCCGTTCACTAGATGTGCCACGGCAACCCCGGCGTCCTTAGAGATATATTGCAGTGAACGAAATAGTCAACATATTTTTTACTAAACTTATTACAAAAGTCGACAACACTTTCATGCACAGCAGATTTAGAGAAATAATTTATCAATTTTCGATTTCATATTATACGCATATGGTTGGGGGAGATGCTTGGTTATGATGCACAACGCCACTTTGAACAATATTTCAGTTTTGTGGTATGATTTGCTGTATTTTCTTTGATGTTCGTTGTACTGTAAATTAGATACAGTTAAGGAAGAACAAGGGGTGGAGCTTAAATTGATTTCATGACTGTACAATAACTGACTGTATCTCCAGTTACAGTACCTGTTTTTCCGTGCATTACAATGCAATCCGTGACCTTCTGTGGCTTCACTTTGTGTTTGGTACTTTTGTTATTACCCTTATTCAAACAATATGAAGTTGATTTTGTTCAACAGAAATATTTACCCTGAAATTGAAAATGACAAGTTTCAAATTAAAAAATTTAATTCTTCAAAACAAATGAACTTTACTAACAACTATGAAATTTTACAAAACAAAGTGATTGTGAATGCAAAAAAAACGCAAACTCTTACTGGTGTTTTGGTGAAACGTTCATATAATAATGGATTTCACAGTTATTATACACTTTACCGCCATCTCGATCGACGGTATGGGAGTCACTTTCTACTGGCAAACACTATTAACGCCCTTGCGATCGGTACATAGTCTTTCCTGGAGTAGCAGAATTATCGGAGATTTCTTGAAGTATTGGACAGTTTTCCTGTGTTGGTTTCGGCGGATCAAGAATGTGGGACACGTTTGCACTCATTTCATCACTAGCGCGTTTATATTTTCGCACGGCTGTTGTTGATCGATGACCTGTTCTCCTCATGATTTCTTGCTCATCAACGTTTTGGTTGTACAACTGAGTAGCCCAAGTTCGTTTCCCGCTAATGTTCGTTTTCTATATTCTCCGCGATTTGAGAAATTGTTAAATCGTTCAAGGAAGAACTTAATAAATTGTTAGTGTCTTCTAACCTCTTGACTTGAGTGACAAGTTCCATCTCTTCTTCTTGTGAGAGCTCCAAAATGTCGACGTCCGACATTTTAAATTACTTTTCAAATTATGCTGCATATGAAACTCAAAACCATGTGCTCAGAATTTTCCAGAACTTTTTCAACATGCACAATTTTCATTGGATCATTCCACAAATCATTTACAGCACTCATGACAGTCTGTATCTGATTTACAATAAAGGGGCGTGGTAATTGATCTCGTCCTAACGGACTCGATCAATAACCACGCCCCTTTATTGTAAATCAGATACAGACTGTCACTCGTACTGTAAATATAACATACTAACACATATTTAGAAACAACTTCAGTATTAATTCATGCCATCAATATTTTGACCATAATCAAAGGTTTTCATAACACAAAATGTATAATAATTTCAACTATTGTTTTGTATTGAACTAAGATATA
Organism: Bathymodiolus brooksi; assembly: GCA_963680875.1. Taxonomy (NCBI): domain Eukaryota; kingdom Metazoa; phylum Mollusca; class Bivalvia; order Mytilida; family Modiolidae; genus Bathymodiolus; species Bathymodiolus brooksi. Next base: position 67,315,112 of record OY804575.1, read on the forward strand.
TAAATTCAATCGTAATTTAGTAATATTCACTAATTGTTTTTCTAATATTTTGAGGATTTTGCGAAAACCCACATGCAGCAGGTCCTAATGACCAACAGTTCGTTGGAGGTTAGCGATCTCTTACAAGGTACATTATTCGGACACTGTAGCCATCAATAATTTTTCCACTGTCTTTCTGGGATCGAAACGTCTATCCGATTGCCCTTCATAAAAGTATAAAAGCAGCCCCTTCTAGCAATATGGTTTATTATTTGCACCATATTTCCCCGCTACGAATTTTTTTTTTTTAACTTAACAGTTCCTAAATAATGTACTCTATTAAAACTAAGGTTCTTGCTTCCTCAGGCACATGACCATTGCCGATAGTGGTTATCCTGTGTATACCCTTTCGTTTTCTTGCCCCGACATAAATTTAAATTAATTGGTCTTTTTAATCTTTTGACTTTGAGCGTGCCTGATGAAGGTTATTCTAAGAACGCGTCGTGTGCACTGAATTATTTTGCTTCGTTTTTATCTACCGAAAAATATAGGATAAACTAAATTATTAATCTTCGTCTGAACTATATAGGGTAAAAACAATCAATCAGTTCGTTTTTATTTAATGTTGCAGTGTTGTAGTTTTTATAGTTTCCTTTACTTGACAATTGACAGTGTTATTCTATCTGTCAGATATTAATAATACACAATATGATTAAATTTAACAAATATTGTCCAGAATAATGATTCATGATTTACCAGGTTTTATAAACATGGATTTATTTGATAATCCGCTGGTGTAGTGGTATCATGCAAGTAATTTGAATATTAGATAATGCGCTATATAAAAACTATGTAATAATAATAATAATAAATAATAATAATAATTTCAAATTAGGAAATAAATAATCTATGTGTCTTTCTAGATATATATAGAAGTATGTTGCAGTGAAGACATTTGTCTACACGGTGTTTAGTATCAAATTACAATGCAAATATCACTTATACACGAAGCCTGGGACAGCTATGACTAATGTCATTTATTATCCCAGACGAAACACGATTATTACATACACTGTTTACAACCACTCGTTAACATTGGCTTGGGAACATTGAGCGATTTTTGTGCTTCAATACATTTGAATATCAAATTGCCATATAAAATACATTAATCTTCAACTCTATTTTTTCATTGTAAAGCTCTGATCGTATTTTACTTACTGTTTGCTAATCATTTTATAATCGTTTTACTAATGCAATGTGTATTAAGAATAAATGAATATCGCATTTTCCTCGGTAAAAATCATCGCATGATATTTATGAAAGTCAGAAATCTGCATACTAAATGTAAGCATTTCTTAATTCGATATGATTGTATGTGTTTTTGATATTACACATTATGTTTAGTTTGAAATATTAGATACATTTTTGGTAATGATACCAATCAATTCATTAGACAATAATCGAAAATCATTTCATGGCACTTTTTTCACTAATTTGAATTGAAGAATTATTCAGACCAGCAAGGGACATACCAATGATATGCGATGTCAACATACCACATGTCCACTGTTACATGGACTATATCTTGACATGTAGAATTCTCTTCTGAAAGAGTTTGTCAATTATATGTGTATCAATTTGTCTGGCCGGTGGTATTTGTGGTTGAAATGTGATAAATGCAATTTGCGCTTGTTATTTGGTCTCTATTTGATGGAATAATTTTATAAAGTAAGAAGGGGATGTTTATGTCGTGTTGACTGCATTGTACCAAGGGTATATTGATGAATAACACAATCTGGTTCTGGGTTACAGAGTGTGCTGTTTTTCCTCTGTGTTTGATGATGATATATTGTTATGTAAAAAAAAGTTTCAGATTCTTTTAATGGTAAATTGGTTACTATAAAGACTTCAATAGAAAAGTCAAATTTAATCTTCCACACGTGTGTGATTTGATTTGTCGGTCATACGAAGAACCTCTTCCTGAATAGAAAGTGGAATTATATGTCACATGATCAAAATATGGATGCTGACTCCATTGCCTTTTAAAACATTAATCCAGTTTTATCCTGCAATCTTTCATTTGCAAGTCAAATTTCCTGGACGGGAACAGCTATTGCTATACATGTATACGATCACTGACTAAAATATAATTTTTCTAGTACCCGATATAATGAGATCGAACAGTTAGAAACATTAACATTTTAAACGCGGGCGTGACAGAGATGATCCTTAAATAGATAAGAACGAAACATCTTTCAGATCTTTTCAAAAAATGTGGCGGTTGTTTTGGACTTTTTGACATTGCAGAATAAAAACAATATATACGTACATTGCCGGCAAAAGTAAGGTTTATTTGCGTTCACTGCGAAATGTGCATGAAAAGTTCGCAAATTTCTTGCTTTGTACCGTGTAATTTAGTTATTTTTATTTCTTCTAAATCTCAAATTATGTTATATTTGACACGCAATTATTGCAGAAATTAACAATCGGTTGATTCAAACCAAGGTCACAAATATCAAATTAAATTGTCTTTGGATAGAGAAATTGTTTTGTTGATTGATTCTTGATTGAACAATGATGTAAGCGAGGTCTTAAATGCTGGTCGATTATCGTATTACAAGACGGGGAGTCATTACAGCTTGTTGACAGCCGTTTTATGTTGCAAAGATTGTTCATATTGGGTTAAATCAAATCATACTCTTCATTGAGTAACTAACTCATGTATTAAGAATTGAGGAAATCCCAAATAAGATAAAGAACAGGGGGTTGATGTACGTCATAATGTAGGAAAACTGGAAGCCATGTTGTGCCGCTTCAATGTATGTTTTTACTTATAGCAATAGTTATTGTAAGAATAACATTAAATATGATAATGCGTTCAAAAACTTGTCAAACTCTCAAACATTTCGACAACGTTTTCGCAACAGGTGGTAATTACATTGTCGAAGTGTTTGAGAGTTTGACAACAAGTTTTTGAACGATGGACACCCCGTTGTTTGGCGGACATTTAGGAGCATTTGACGCACTATCACATTTAATGTCATCCTTGCAATAACTAATGCTATAAGTAAAAACTTACCTTCAAGCGGCACAGAATGGTTTCTAGTTTTCCAACATTGTGACGTACATTCACCCCCTGAAGAAGGACTAAGAAAACATAATTACAACAGAATGCTAAGCAACAATTAATCTCATTGGTCTTCACAAAACATGCATAATTACGTTACTTTCTGAGGTTATATTATTATACATACCAACATATAATACTATGCATAAGAGCTTAAAGGCTTCAAACGACGAACGACAATGTAATGAAAACATGTTTATTCATAATATATAAAAATAACAACTTTATAAAACAAAATATGTTAGGTAACACAATATGTGAATGCATAGTTTTAATTCATTAAGACTAATGTCAATGTATCTTAGGTATAAATTTAGAGGCTTTTGTCTGTATTATGTGGACCTTTTGTGTAGATTTTCTAAATATTTTGGTTTTCCGATGTTATAGCCATGAACATAATAATGATGAAGTTTATTCCAGAAACGCCCCATGCACAATAAATTAGATATCAACAATACTTGAGTTATATCGTGGCGGCAGTTTTCTATTGGTGGAGGAAACCAGAATATCCGGAGAAAACCACAGATCTGTCAATGACGACCACGACACAACGACCCCCGACATAATAAGAAATCAATAGTCAACTTTGAACCAAAATATAATGGATGCAGCAGATGAAGATGCGTTTGATAATACAATTTTATACAAACCGGCGGTCTTACAGCTCATGACTTAATGGGTGAACGGAAGGAACACATATATCATAAACAAAGGTTTGACATAGGTCTTTATCAACTGAATTTTGTTTAGCATATTAATAAAATACTGAGAATGATAGTTTGTACCATGTGTATCCAGTAGAATAACATAAAATATGGGGTTGTTACTCATCCTTTTTGCTATCAGTGTTCATTTTATATTTTTTTAACTTTGACTAAGTTTGACAACAATTATGGGTTATATATTGATTAGTGTTCTTCTCAAGGGATCATATTACGATCTAATTACAATATAGCATTTACAATTGACATTACAATATCACTTCCTGGATTCCTGATTTTCGTCTATTGCATATATGAATTTATAATTTCATAATTTGAATACCGTTCTACAGATTACAGAATTACTTATAATACCAATATCAGAAGCACAATACCTTCATATTTTGAAAATCAAACTTCAATTACATTTTTCATAAATGACTTCACGTTTTCTATTACAAGTACATCTTAGTAAGAAGAGTTTGAAGATGCCAAAGGGGTAATCAGAATCCGTAAATCGAAAAAGGACAGACAACACAATGGCCTAAACAAACAGGACAACAACGATCTACAAAACATTACACATAAAACTAAATCTCGAGTAACACGAACCGCGCTAAAACCGGAGGTGAACTCAGGTGCTACGGAGGGGTAGGCAGTTCCTGTCCAACTTGTGGCACCCGTCGCGTTACTCAAGTTACAAACCCGGTGATACGTTATGGTTATGAATGAGGAAAGGACATGAAAGCGTTTACAACAAGAGGAACATATCCGTGTTCATTTATATTGTAATAATAAAATGAAGAGAGAAAAACCAAACCTTTAATACACATATACATGATCTCTCACTTTCTGGGCTTGATACATACATTTCAATAGAAGGTGGCGAGGTTAAACTATAAGGTATATTTAGTGTAGAAAACAGAAGCTTTATTAAAGCCAATAAATTGTCTATAACGATGTTGCCTTTCACTTCCAGTCTTGTTCTGACTTATTAATGCAAATTTATGTTACATCAGATTAGGTTTTATCAAATGCATCATAAATATTGAATGTATAATTTGTGTAACCGGATCGGTGGTATAATATATAACTGTCTTAGCTTGAGTGTGGTTGATTGTGGGTTCGAGCACTGGTCGGGTCAAACCATATACTATGCAATTGGTATTTGCTGCTGGTTAATTCTCCATTGAGCATGCGGCACATTGGTTGGCAGTAAATCATAATGCTTTCGAGTGGAGTGACATGTCTACACGCGGACTGAACATTGATCTCAGCATATTGGTTCAGTACAAAGCGAACATAATCATCATCATCATCACAAATTTAACTTGTTCTCACCATGATATAGCTGCAATATTTTCTCACTTGCTAGTTCTGTCATAAAGTCAGACATATATCTTGCATAAAAGAGTACGTTTTTGATACCGGGTATGTCCGATTTACCTGCAATGCCCTTTGAGAGACAATAATTCATGAGCTGTCATTCTAGCTAGCTGAAGTCCAGTATTTATATATTGCCAAATTTAGGAACTGTATTTGCCAATTTCTTATTTGCCAATTTCTTATGGTATTGTGTCATCATAAAAATATTTTGGATTATTTTGATTCCTGCTTCCTACAATGCAACAAATAGTTTTGATAAATACAGAATCCAGTATATTTCACATGATTTAGATATAAATACTGATTCTCTGGTGCCACCTTATATCTTTTTCCATCTTTTTTTTATGATTGATTGATTGGTGTTCAATGCTAACTTTAGTAGCATTTCAGCTATATATCCTGGCATATTTTTCTATGTCATAGATAAAGTATTATTTTTTTTAATATCATAGTATGGAATTATATAACAGATTACAAAATGACTAATATTTGAAGTGGTTAATGGATCTGAAGGATTAGCTATTATATATGAAAAATGGTAGACGGATATTTCATCAATTTTAAGAAATTGTAAATGCGCGGGAATACTTATCATATCCATTTCCTAATTAACGAGTATAAACATTGCGTTTATACCACAGTTCCCGTACCTCCCTATTCATTTCTTTTACCAGAAAATGGAATCTTTTCTTGTGGGTATTCGTTATTTCTGAAAGATTATGTGTGTTATTTCAACAGTCTTTCAGCATCTTGAATTGCGGTCCCACTGCATACTTGATTGAATTCATACAATAGTGGTATAGTATGAAACATCAATGTGTGGATGTATTGCATGAATTCTCTTAAAAAAACCTTTCTTATCCATAAAGGTTATATCCGATCAAAAGGGATTACACTCCGGGAAAAACATGGCCCACTTACGCCACCTCTAACGTTTCTTTGATGACAAACAGCTAGTCTGATATCGAAAAACCCTAACACCGCCATTGATGTACTTCCTTCTTACTGATAAAAGAGGAGCTTGAACATACCAAAGGGGTAATCAGAATCCGAAAATCGACGGACATACAGCACAATGGCCACAAAAAGGGAGGGCAAATGGACAAACAACAATCTGCAAAACACTACGCAGAAAACTAACGATCGAGCAACATGTACCCCACTAAAAACCTTATCCAATTACCAATATTCCATTGGATTTACAACTACCTATTCAATCAGTGCCTATCCCTCCTGAATTTGTGATTTCGAGGTGTACACGATACATCATTAAGTGACTTACGGCAGGGCGTGGTTTTATCGGGGTACTCCGGTGTCCTCCACCAATAAAACCGACGGCCAGTTATAACTGAAATATTGTTTGAAAATGACGTTAAACACCATACCCATAATCCAATGGAGATGGCTACCAATGCAATCGATCCTGCCAATGACTCCAAGACGCACTATATACTACGCCATCTGTTTGCAATCCTAACACTTATGTCGTCACGAAAGGTAATTAATCACAACAAGCTTATATAGGAAAGATATAGTATCGGGCCTGTCGAAAAAAACAGACGTTCATTGACAATTCCAGTAGCTAAGAAACGTTACATAAAACGATTAATTGTACTATGTTGTATATTTATTTGTTTTGCATTCCTTCTCTTATAAAACCTGCCTGTGAAATTTTGCTCTCACAGTTTGACATCTTTTCGCTATAGTAAATTTTAGCGCAACAATATATTAACAAAATAAAATTGACAAACTCGACGATTTCTACAAAACAAACACGCTCTCAGAAATGTGAATATGACACCACATATAATTTTTATTTATTTTTTTCTTATATTTTAACAAAGAGCATAAAAGGTGTCAAACCTGTATATTAAAGCCACTCAAGGGAAATAATTGAAAATGTGGCTTTTATGAGTAGTTGCTCTTGATATGTTAACATTATATGCAATATTAATTAATGGACAGTGATGAGTTATATATAGGTGTCATTTAAGGCACGTTTGCCTGCACTTGAATTATGAAATGAATGTTTAAACAGTGATGGTCAACAATTCGATCAATATGAGAACAACACGAACAATCCTTCTCACCTTAACTCACTGACCACAAAAAGACCACGGGATATGACGTTGGAAATCTAGGTCCTGGCTTGGAACATTACCATAAATGCCTGTTTGAGCTTACTGGCTTTTGAGTAGAATACGATATTCCCTTATTCCACAATAGTGAACGAAATTCATAATACGATCGTAGTAAAATACAAACTATTATATAACATATGTTTTAATGTTTTCTTAAATTGAATTGCACTCATTAATACAACAAAAGCAGGAAAATGTTAATTGGTAACAACAAGAGTTATTACATAATTTATACAATTATTTTTGAATGACCAAGACAAACGATTATTAAACGAACGAGTCATGTCAAGATGCTCGTTCATCAACATTTGTTCTACTTAGATACGATGTAGCATGTGTTTTATCTCATGCTTCATGACATATAAGATGTTTTCATGCTGAGGACTTAGATTCCTAATGAGCTTACTTGAATCGGTTGCTTTCCACTATAGTAGGAAAGCTCCTAGCCCGCACTTGACAAGCTCCTTCTGTATTTGTATACAACGTAGGAGGGAGGGCAAACAATAAAAGGCCACCACAACACGAAACAATGTAAAATATTGACACTAAATAATGCTTAAAGACATAATTATATTATAATACGGATGGATAAACAAAAACAAAATACTAAGCCAAGGACCTACGGATTGAACAAAAAAAACCAACAACGGGTTTCAGAAATATATAATATATTGAAACAAATATAAGAATAATGTTAAGCACATTTAAGCTATTTGCAATCATGTAAATACAACAACCTTCAACATAATTATTGAATAGATATAGTTCAGGTTTATATTGTATGGTGTGCTAACTCAAACAGAATGTCAATCTGTTCTGAATATAGACTTCTGAAAAGTAGTGTTATTAAATATGTACAGAAATCAAGTATAATTCAGACCCATTGATAATCCTCCAAACATAGATTTGTAAAATATGTCTACATAACATTTTGTAAGGAAGGATATGTATATAAATAAACATGGGAGACTATCCATGATTGCAATTGACACAAACTGAAGTAAATGAGCAGCGCTTTTATTGCTGTTATACATTTCAGTCACAGTAGGGTATTCAATGGTGAGCATAACTCATGCCCTAAAATGAGTGTGAAACGATCCTAGTCTGCAGTGTGAGCTGTACTCTTTACTACTGTCGCTAAGCTCTACATCTGAGCATTATTGTTGTGTATATTAATTATTGTGTTACTATTTTTTATGTGTATGCCGGTATTTATGTTACATTGTATTATCATTATTTGATGTATGATAATTTGCAATCATTGTCTATCACCACTGAAGTTTTGAGTTCGATTCCCCGTTCATGGCGAGATGTACTCGATACAACATTGTGTTGTCTGTTCTTCTTCGATATACGGATTCTGATTACTCCTTTGGTATCTTCAAACTCTTCTTATAACATTTGTCAGTGACTTGCGACAAGTCTGTGGTTTTCTCCGGGTACTCCAGTTTCTTCCACCAATAAAACTGACCACCACAATATAGCTGAAATATTGTTGAAAGTGGCGTTAATCCAAAAACCAAAATGGAAATGTTTCTATTATATACCAATTAGACGGAACAGTGCAAATAAATTTACATCCCGGATAGAGAGAAAAACGCACGGCCAGTGCAAAATAAAATAAAAAAAGAATTATAATTATAAAAATCGGACATTATATTCTGCAAAAATATTGTGACCCGAACCAGGATTCCTCAACAGTAAATGGATTTTGGTTAACATTAGAAGCATCGCCAGATGTACCTGTGACACTTGAACTGAAATATACCTGTTCCCAGGGATAATTCTCAAAACACCTTTGTTTGTAGGTCGGTTCATGTCCTATTTCCGTGATTCATGTTTGCTTGCGTATAGTGGTGTCCAACACACATTGTGATTGATAAGATGACCTTATCTTTAGGACATTGACGTTTGACGGCATGTCATTGTGTAATTGTACAACTTATAATTCAAACCATGATTTGCAGTTCTAATCTGATCGTGCGTAATTAAATGTCGAAAAATGAAAGACGTATTAAATCCGAAGCAATTTTAGTATGTGTCTTTGAAATAGGTAATCACACCACTGTCAGGATGATAACACAAAAAAAGTTAGATTGATTGTAGAAGCTTAAACAAATACATATATTGAAATAGAAAAAGCTCTAGAATTTCAGTTACCACTATACTCAATTACATAAGATGTAATTGTCTTATGTAATTGTCACGGAAGTATTACATGCATATATCATGTAGTTTTAACTTTTTAGGACTGGTTTGGTTTGCATTATACAACGTAATCGCGTCAGAAACACAGTATTACAATTAAGAAGAAAACGTACCACACTGATGGAGCAGTTCCAAAGTCCAATCGAGAAATCGTAAACAGAGACAAAATCAATAACCCCAATACACATGACCGGTCATCCAAAATCAATAACCCCAATACGCATGACCGGACATCCAAAATCAATAACCCCAATACGCATGACCGGTCAACTTCGTAGAATATAGAAATATGAAACACAGACGTTTTTTGTGTACATTTCCCATTGTGGGCATACAATGGGAAATGTACACAAAAAACGTAATTTGACTACATCAAATATTTTGTTTAATTGCTCTGATGTATTATATTGCTGATAAAGCATTTCGAAAGACCTCGACAAACCCTGAACATCAAGGTTTGGTGATGATTAAGATGAAGCTCTCACGAACCATAAAAAGGTGCCGCCACCATTGAATAAATACCCAACTCCAGATGATTTTCTACACAAAACTAAAAATGGTACTCAAACAAAAGAAAAAAAGACACACTATTTGGGTGAGTGACTGGGTGATTGCTGTTATACCCCAAGTGAGCAATGCTTCAGCCGTATCCTGGCGAAAAAAACTACTTTTTCCAGGCCAATCAGTCCTTTTCCTTACTCCTTAATCCACCGTGATTAGCGAAGAGACAGGAATTACTAATAGTATAGTCTTTTGTTTAATCTTACCACGGTTTAAACCCACGATCTACCACACGCTAGCCATTACTCCACTTTATTAGTACTTGAAATAAAACATGACAAATATGTGTCTGTTTGTAACGGACATTAAATATCGTTAAATGTAGCATGAATAATAAACCATTCAATGGCATTAATTAGAACTATCAGATGTCATTAATCAATGTATAATCATGTATTAACATTTCAAAAGTGTAACAATTAATTGCAATAAAATGTAAAATGAAAAATTGAAGAAAGAAAATACCACCCTGTACATGTTGGAACAGTTTACTAATGGGAATTAACATCAAACATCATTAAGTGACTGATAACGTACGTCAATATTAACATGTCTTTCCTGACTGATAAGAAAATCAGTGACGTTAAGGATTGAACGTGGTTAACTACCATTGACTAAATAATTGCCGATTGCATTTTCAACAACTTTTTTTCTTCTTTTTTTTACATTAATCTGTTTACGAAATCGCTATGAATGGTCAAACGATGACGCATTCAGTGATTTTAAACATGAAATGATGTTAATGTAGAACAATCTTTGACAAATGTAACGCATACAAGAAAAGTTTGAAGAGGAAATGAAACACCACACAGCTACTTAAAGATTGAGAAACATGACATCCATGGCATGATTGCTTTATAATGAAACTTTCTTCAAGAGAAAATATCCTATATATTATTAGTCATACCATGGGTTAATATAGGCCCGTGTTTACTGCTTATTTGCAAAAATGTCAAAGGAAATGGCGTTAATCGTCGATTCCGCAATTAAACCATGGCACAAAAACTTGAAATTGGTAAATGAATGAGAGGTACTGGGTCCCAAACCAATTCAGAATTGTATTTTTCTGTCTTTTAACAATATCAGACAAAGTTTTCTCCTGCAGCTTGTGTATTTGCCATTAACAACATCAAGTTGATTCATACTTATTAAGATTACCATTCATATCAGTTTTATCTTTATTCTTCTAAAGTATGTTAGGCACTGGATTGCCCCCATGTGTACTCTTGTGTAATCTGTTTACATGTACTTTATATATTTTATGCATGTAACTCAATTGTACTAATTTGTTGCAACATATAACATATTTTCGTAATCAGTAAACGCTGTGATAATATCCGTTCTTGTAACTCTTAAGCGGATGTTTTTTCAGGTTGCATTACTATTGTCTTTACAATTGTAATGTATACGTCAAATCGCATCGTTCTATTATCATTTTCATTCTGTATTCTCTGTTTGACAAGTTCAGTGCTTTTTGCTATAAAATCTAGACAAGGCCTCGTTGTCTGCACGTCTATTGTTGTTTACTGTTGGAGAGCTGATGATTAATGTTGTAAGTTCAGTTCAAAGTACTAAACAATGTAGAAAAATAATGTTATTTGTTACGTTGAATTCTGTTGTGAGTGACAGATGAGTGGGGAATGTAGTAGTATCGCAAGCTATTTTGTAATCCACGATCGCATCCTAGTACACATGAACACTAGTACGCCCCTCCCCCCCCCCCTACACACTCACAGTTATATCGTGGAGGTCAGCTTTATTGGTGGAGGTAACCGGAGCACTGTCACACATTGTTGAAAGTGGCATTAAACACCATAACCCTAACCCTTCACCAATGCAATAGTTGATCAACGAACATCATTGTTTACATTTTAGTCAGGAATATGGTTAGGTGTACGTAATTTTTGTTTCTATGGTTCCAGCAGTTGCAAGAGCGTGCTTCATAATGAACAACCATTGAATTCATGTGTTGTTTTCCTATGAAATTCGGTTCACTCTCTTGCATTCAGATGGCCGTGCACGAATTACTTGCAGATCATAGTCCTATTAATCGAATAACATCCCCATTATCCATAATATATTTTTCAAACCAACGGTTACTTCGTATTTCTTAAATTGCAAATTCTACAATTTGAATATACTCTTAAGAGTCTATTTGACGGAAAAAATATAACACTTATGTGATAGTCAAGTGTAAAGAAAGTCTTCAGATTACGATTCTCACTTTGTTGAAATTGAATAATTTGTTGATAGCGACCATCTCGACAATACAACAACTTGCCTGCTTTTCTTAGATCTCATTGTAAAATATACCAAGTGATTATAGCATCACAAGGGAGTCGGATGACCGTAATTGAGTTCTTGAGATCTTGTTTGTCTCATTAAATTCTTTTTTGTTTGACGATTTGCATACATTGTTTTGTAGATGTCAGATTGCAATAAGATTTGTTCGCATCATTTTTGGACTTATACCTCGAATTTGACGACAGTGGTCAACTCAGTACTAAAATTTATGATAAACGGGACGACTTCAATTTTAAAATCATAAATTTTCCAAACATGTGCAGCAATATACCAGCTTCTCCTGCATATGGTGTTTACATCTCGCAATTGATTCACTATGCAAGGGCCAGTAGCACTTTGCTTTGACAACTATTTTACCTATTTTGTTCCTGTATTTAAATACTGTTATAGTGACAGCCGGAACATTTGAACCGTAATGAGAGCGGGAGGTTTGGCGCTTTAAAATCTGATTCAACCCACCATTTCTTTAGAAATGTCAGATAATATGAAGCAGCCGGCCGCGATACTGGTATTACCAGTATTGTAATATTTACAATACTGGTATTACCAGTATTATAATATCCACAATACTGGAAATACCAGTATTGTAAATATTACAATACTGGTAATACCAGTATTGTAACACTGTACAATACTAGAAATACCAGTATTGTAATGTTACAATACTGGTAATACCAGTATCGTACATATACAATACTGGATGTACCAGTATCGTGCATTTACAATACTGGAATACCAGAATCGTTGATCTATACACAATACTGGAAGCTCCAGTATTCTTCATCCAACAATACTGGTAATACTAGTATTGTAAAACACACGATACTGGAAGCTCCAGTATTCTTCATCCAACAATACTGGTAATACTAGTATTGTAAAGCACACAATACTGGTAATACTAGTATTGTAAAACACACAATACTGGAAACTCTAGTATCTGGTAATTTGACACGAGTGGGCAGAGCCTAATTCTAACTGTAAATCACAGCTCATTGTAATTACCGTTAGTATTAGGCTCCGCCCAGTCATGTCAAATTACCTTACCAATATATATCAAACTCTAAGGGACCATACAAAATATTTTGACATTACAGGGCTTTTGCCTCTTATGTTATGTACAGCAGAAATGACGTATGAGTATGAATTATATTCAATTATTTTAGTATAATGTAGACATAAAAACTCGGGTTAACCGGAATACTACCTAATCTTCCAATATCTGCAATACTGGTATAACCAGTATTTTCCAGAATCTTCCAGTATCTGCAATACTGGTATTACCAGTATTTTCCAGAATCTTCCAGTATCTGCAATACTGGTATTACCAGTATTTTCCAGAATCTTCCAATATCTGCAATACTGGTATTACCAGTATTTCCCAGAATCTTCCGGTATCTACAATACTCATATTTTGGCAATGACCAATATCTTCTAGTATTGCAGATACTGGAAAATTCTGGAAGATACTGGGATACTAGTATTTACCAGTATCTGTATAAGTATTGCAGATACTGGAAGATACTGGTAAAATACTAGTATTACCAGTATTGTGTACCAGTATTGTAGTACCAGTATCGCGGCCGGCTGCTTCATATTATCCGAAATGTCTGTACCAAGTCAGGGTCATTACGGTTTTCACAGTTTTCCGGTTGTTGACTGATTTTGTCTGTTTATATAATTATGAGTTTTGACTTTCCCTTTGTAAGATTGTTCGGACTTCGGTAATTTTGTTATTACCCTTATTCACATTTTCTGTATTTTTAAAAATATACAACTACCTATGAAATAAGTGCCTATCGCCACTGATGTTGTGAATTCGAATCTCGATCAGGGCGAGGTATACCACATTATGTGATAAAGTTTGTCAGTGACTTGCGACAGACAGGTCGGTGGTTTCCCCCGGGTTCTCCAGTTTCCTCCACCAATAAAATTGACCGCCACGATATAGCTGAAATATTGCTAAAAGTGACATTAAACGCCATCAAACAAACAAACAACAACAAAACAATATGTATTTGTAATATATTGTAACTGCTAATGTTTATAGAGCAACGTCGGCAATTTTCGTCCGGAGGCAGTTTTCGTCCACTTTTTATTATCGCGGGATTTTTATACATATAAAGCAAAGCTTCCGGTAAATGTGCACGAGCGCGTATGCAGTTGGCAGCAAGGTAATCCTTATACAAAAAGTTAGCAGCATATGAACATTGATATGTTTTTTTCGCCACGCGATAATGGCGTCTTACGGTACATGTTAAAAAAGATACCCCCATTTCTCAACAATCATTCGCTCATTTGATAAGTTCATTCACGCCAAACCACACAGGGTTCATCGATAGTATCCAACAGAATAAAACTGATACGAATACTTCCTGCTTAAGCACATCTTTATTAAATTTATTCGAGTTAGATACTATTTTCATTTCTCTCTACCATTCGTCTATTTTCGTCCAGTAAATGGAGTTGTATGTGCATTTCATTCACAAACTTTGAGTTTGATGCCATTGTTTACATCTAAAAATGACGTCACGGAAACTACGGCGATAGTTCAACCAATTACCGTAATTAAAGTCTGTCGGAAAAAGACCAACAACGTACCAATTGATCGAGGATCATAGAAGGAAACAATAACAATTATTTTACTAAATAATGATCACTGAACTGAACAATGCAGAACTTATTTTTGGTCAATCTGTATAATAAATCAACAGAAATAAAAAAAATAGCGCACAATATAGTTTTTAAAGTTAAGTAGACTTCGATTCACTCGTCGCAACTTCGGCTGATTCCGTACCTTCATCATACCTCGTCCGTATTACGATAGCTCCCATTGGAACTACTTTCGGAAATCTTCAATGAAGGAGGTATTAAAATAATTTCACTTTCGAATATTCGTCCAATAATAATATATTTTCATTCGTCGCAATGTCGGCTGATTCCGTACCTTCATCAAAGACCAATATTTTTCAAAGTAACCTCATCTATTGTCGCCATTTTAGAACTTATTCGCGGTGCGCAATGTTTGATTGAAGTGATACGGTCTTCCGGCGAAGAAATGTGACGCGTAGACGCATATCAAATACCGTATTACAGCCGAGGTATTGAGGGAGAGAAGCGGACTCACCCGAGGTTTGCCGATTGGACTTCGATTATTACAATTTATTTATATAAGATATTATTTATATAAGATAAGATAAGAACTGTTCTACATAGAATTTTCTGCATAGTTCATCCTTGTGGTTAAGAAGGAAAAGTGGTCTTCAAAATATATTTTATTGGAATAGGGAAAAAAAACTTTTTGAATAAAGATACATTTTAAAACAAATAAAATTGGTAATTCATTGGTATCAGAACAAAAATTATTATAACACATTGACATTAAGAAAAAAAATTGAGAATGCAATTTCAACAGGGGAAATAACTCCGCATTTATTTTTTCGTTTTTCGCAAACAAAAACGGATAACGCGAAATGGCCAGATGTGCTATTTTTTTTTTGGGGGGGGGGATCGAAATTTGGAGGTATTTTGGGAGGATACAAAATTTTGGAAGTATTGGGGGTGTTGAAAATGTAAACATTAAGTATTATATAAAACATTCGTCACCTTGACAATGGTAAGTTTATTATTTTAATTCTGCAAATTTCTTAGCAAATTTTATTTGCAGAAGTTTGTCAATGTTTAAATACGATAAATATATTACAAATAGCCTTATCATTACAACATCTGTCAATAAAACATATCAACATAAAAATAAATGTCTACTCTTGACAGCTAGGTTTCCAAAAGGGAGATAATTTAAACACAAATCGAACACACCCGTTATACAATCTCCTCCGAAAGAGTTCAAATCTTGGGTCACGCGCATATCATTTGCATTACTGTTGTTAACAACTAATTATCTGCTGTCAAATATTTTGCGATTTGCTCATAAATTCTGATTTTGAGCGGATTTTTAATGTTATGCAGTTGATTTTAGTTAAATTAAGTGGCATATTAAGTAAAAATATTGAATGCAAAAATTTCATGATATTGTGGTGTAATATTACTTTTAAGTTAAGATGTCAGTGTAATAAACAAAACTCAATTAGGTTTGGGCCCATACACTTAACTAATTTAACCCCGCCACTTTTTAGTTAAGTGCCTGTACCAAGGCAGGGAAGTGAGCGATCATGCATTTCTGTGTTATCGGTATCGATTTTGCATCGCTCCACGATATTGATATTCGAATTTGGAATGGTTCCGACTGTGTGGCATATTTTGCTTTCATTTTATAATATATTTAATATCTACACCATTAATAACCTGACTTCTATGTATAGTACCGTAGATTTTATTCTTTTATCATGAATGTTATCTTTGAGTAAAGACTATTGCAGTTGTCTGTCAATTTTAGTTTAACTTTCTGATGTTTTCCTTCTCTCATTGCTCTCATCTCTGCATTTTTTCCTCTCGCAAGAGTATCGTTGCACCGGAAATGTTGTAGAATATGAACGTTTCAGGTCATTGCCCCCTTGTTTTAAATGACATTTACTTAAAATCAGATTACTCTCTAATGAATAATTATATCATTAATGATTTCTATCAATAATGACATTTTTTATGCAAATAAAAATTTGTTCAAGTCGTTATTTCCAGTATATCGTTCAGATATGAGGAAAACTATTGACCCAGGGTTTTTTTTTTAATCGAACAAAAACCATTGTTTGTAATGTCTATTACTAATATAAAATAACTCTATAAGATATTTTATGTTGTTTTTGTAAACCAAATGAGAATTTAATGTTCTTATTTAGATAGCTAGGTTTACAATAGCTGAAGAACCCATTTTCAATTACGTTCAATGCAATATCGTAAAATTTAACGAAATCAGTCATAGCTTCAAAACATCATTTCAATATTGAAAAGATAGCCTTGATCATTGTTAAAATGAACTTTTAAATACTTTTAGAAAAAAATGATTTGCTACCTAAAATGTTAATTATAAAAATAAGGCCAATCTCGCTTGGGTATAAGTAATCAAATCGGCTAAATAAGAAGCTAACTCAAATATCTACTAATTTCAAGCAATAAATACAAGGACTTAATTTAGTGGGACTGAAGCCATGCAATACATATGGCACTGAATACAACCATTTATGTTATATAAAAATATATATTACCGGTAGTTGCAATCATTATCTAATCAGTATGTAATTTACATAAAGCTTCTTTACGACAATGACGATTTCCATGATAATAAGCTAATTTCCGGTGGCGGATTGGCTATTATAGGTTTAATTAGGACAATCGTTTAAATATTAGAACTTTCGGATAAAAATTGTGTTCATATAGAAAGGTTGACTGTTGTGCTTTGACGGACATGCTAAACGATTGAGCCTCACCGTGTAACAGGTCCAATTTCCGTCCAACAGTCATATATTTGCGGGCGTCAAATACATGACTGATGCCATCAAACGATTTGCATATGCGAAACATTATTTATCCGGTTACCTTTTTAAAAATATTCAATGCTTATTTATCATAAATTTCATTATAATGAAGATAATTATAATGTACTAGAAGATTTTTGGCATTGCAATATGATGATTGCATATATGCTTTTACTGACGAGTCGCCAGTAAACTCAATTTACAACCATCAAATAACAATTAATGCTACAGATTTTCAAATACAACACTATTATTTTGACTGTACAATAGATTAATTCAAAGTTGTTTCATCATGCGATTTCTTAACCCGGTCTTTTAAAGGGATATTAAAGCTCATTTTGGTAATTTTTTGTATCTCATGAAAACTTGCAATTGGTTCAATAAATGATATTTATGAAACATTAACCCGGTTTTTACCAATGAAACTTTGTAAAAAAAATGACATAATTCGTTGATAATTCTGTCATATCTTGCGTTTTTTTCAATAATTAAATTTTTGCTTCCTGGACAAAAATTCATTTCGACACTTTTAAGTAATATTTTAACGATATTAGGGATTGTATGGGCGTGCAAAGTATTTTTGGATTGTTTTCACAATTAAATTGAAAAGAAACAGCCTTCGTCTCGAGTTGAAAAATATATATGTTAAAACGAGCTTTAATATCCCTTTAAGCAAATATAAATACATTAAAATGTTTCAAAGTGAAAGTGAAATAAAATGATTGGTTTTCAACAAATTAGTGAAATGATGTCAAACTACAAATATAGTACATGTCATAATTATGTTTTCAGCTAGTTTTGTATTGTGGCTAAATAATATAACAATTTTTTTTATTTCAAATTGATAGTGTTGACATCGATAGCATTTTATGTCATTTACTTTTTATTTTAAAATAAACGAGTTTTGTTTTTCAAATGTCAGAACATTGAACTTTGTTCAGATGACAATTGAATCAAGATATTTGCTGTTTGAAAATTTATTTCGTTATCATTGAAATCTCTTTACGGAAAGACTGTCTCATCAATTGAATTCCTGATCTGGTATTTGAGACAATCGATGCTCCATTTAAACGATCACCTGCTTTGTAACAAGAGTAACATGGATATGACGGATGCCACTAGTTGAGGATAAACTGATTACCTTTCCGAACCATCCGAGTTCATCCCCGGTTTCCGATGGTTTGCATTTTGCTCTATCTTTAGTATTCCGTAAATCATTATTTGTTCTTTTGGCCATTGTATTGTATGTACTTCGATATACGACTTCTGATTACCCTTTGGTATCTTCAAACCTTTTTTATTTATATCCAAATGTTTGTATTTTTCTATATAATATATAATTATATAATAATTTAGTTATTGAATTGCATTTTTACACCCATTATGGTCAAGCAATACAGTAATACAAACAATAAGTAATACAAACAATGAATAATACAAACAATAAGCAATACAAACAATAATAACACAATACAACATTTTTTTTACAAAAGAAAGAGTCTTTGACCGACATGGACCCTTTCCCTTAATTCTAATGATTGTTTAATAAAGGTACAAATATCGGATGAAAGATCTGGATTTGGATTAAGAATATATTTCAATTTGTTTAAATCAGACATATCAACAAAGTTAGAGCAGTAATTTACAATAATATTAAATAATACATTTCTAGGTTGATTATTTATACGACAATGTAAAAAGAAGTGATCTTCATCTTCAATGTTATTGCAAGTATTGCACAGTCTTTGTTGACGGGGTATATTTTTGTAACGACCTTTTTCAATAATATAATAATGATTGAATGTGATACATTACATAAAATAATACAAACTATTACTTGCAATACCTTATAACTAAGCTAAAATATAACAAAATGAAAAACAAAAACAAAAATACCACACCGTTGGAACAATTCAAAAATAAAATATCAAAATAGTAGAAAGATGCAAAATCGATACCTCTAACATACACAACATATACATGACCGCATACATTCCTGGCTTGTTCCAGGGACTTAAGCATAAAATTGCGAGGTTCAGCTAGTTTTATGGCCCAATCCTTCCCCTTTTAGTGAAATGTTGCGGCCATGCAAGTATTTTCCACATGGAAGTAAAGTGCAAGCCGTCACATAAGAACCAGGCGACTAGCTTTAATATAAAATACGCTATAATCTTGAACATTATATATTTAATCCTCGTGCCATAGGTATATTATTAGTTATGTTAAAGTCAGACAGTATTCAAGGCTATCGTAAGACATAATAGTGAAACATTAGTTAACTTTGAACCAAAATCTAATTGCCAATACAAGTTATCTTTATTATTTAAACTAAGGTTCAACAACCCCACCCTCCAGTTAATATATTATACATTTAAGGATCATAACCTTTCACTGCTCATAAAGAAGACACTGGTAAAATTACAATAACATTTTAATCAGGAGTTAGAGTACGAATGGCGAAAGTAACTCTCGTAACAGGATTTATATGTATATTAACTTCTAAACTGACTAACGTTTTTATCTCTGTAAACATCTCATATTCTTATAAATAATATATTTGTTTATCTAATTTTCGTTTTGGTTGTTTTTATGTTTTGTAATAATGTAATTGGGGATCAAAAGATGAATGATAGAATGACCTTAACGAAACGAGATTTATTTAGTCATTCACATGTAAATTGACTAACTGTTTTTGTCTAACTTTGGTTGTACACTGTAAATATCTCATATTCTGACAAAAGATATATTTATTTTGGACATAACATGCGTCCTGTTGTATATGTTTTTTTCTGTTTCACTAGAATGTTCAACTTTCAATGTGACATCATTCGCAATAATTTCAAAAAAATATGTACCCCAAAAACTTAATACTATTCCTGTTTAAAGAGGGTAGTATAAAACAAACATATAAAAAGTCAACATAACTGACGAAATAAATCCAATGTGGAAATAGGGTACTCGATATATTAGAAAAATTAAAATCAAAGCCAATTATATATACGTTAGAGAAAATGAAGGAACACTCGTGAATGGACAATTCAGAGACAACAAGAACAAAAAAACAAAATAAAAAAACACATACACAACACAGAAATCATACAAACACACACAAAATGGAATAAAAATAAACAAACAAAAAAAGAAAACAAAACCACGGACATCACTGAAAACCGGCGGTGAACCCAGTTTATTTCCTTATAAGACACCCACCGTGTTACTCATGGTAAGAAAAACATAACAAAAACACAACACTGAAAACTAAAACGATGAGCATCACTGATGACCCACCAGAAAACCGTTAAAATGTTGGCTTCAATGGTTATTATTTTTACCTACAATGTACATCTCTACATTTTAGATTATGAAATGCCACAAGATGAGATTGATATGATGTAAATACATTTGTATGTCGTTGTGTATAACAGATTTCCCTTTACATCGAAATGTGTAGATTTATTAGAAAAACAATTCAAAAGTTTGCGGGAAGGAGTAGTACAATTGTTGTATGTTCATACGGGTATTATTACAAATAACAAAAAAAGGATTTTTTCAGAGAAACTTGAAACATCAAAGTTACACATATGCTTAGGTACTGTACTGCTTGTTTCGTGCTAATAATTGTTTGGGTTTCTTTCGTTGTGTTAAGTAGACAGTAAGTACTATTATGATTCTGTTATGGTTTATATGTACATTGTTCAACACTGTTTGAATGTGTTATAAGTTAAAATCAACATTGCCACGTTCTATGAAATTGTTAATGACGATTTAATGCGAGATTTGCGAACAGAAATAGTAGGAATTTCTATATTGATTTCGTGACAGTAGTTCAGAATCATCATTATTATCAAAACATAGATATCAAATATAATGCGCACATTGCGTTTCTGGAATAATATTCATCAGGCACGATCAAAGTTAAAAGATTTGAAAACCAAATAATTTGCAACTACATGTATTTAGAAGCACGTAAGGGGCCTAAACAGGATAGCCAAAATCGGATAATGTCATCTATGGGAAGATAACTATGGCTTTAATAGCGATCACATTATTCCGGAACTGTAAATTTCATTAGTAAACATAATAAAATGTATTGCATTTCTTTCAATACAAAGTAGAACATTCCTGTGTCATCATTTCTTAACCTTCTTTCGCTCTCCCCTCCTTTTTTACTCTCTACATGTCCTTGTCCTTTATTTCGTGCAGTCACCTCTCTTCATACAAAGTAGAAGACACCTTTCCATTTCTGTTCGTTCGTTCTCTCCCTTTTTTTTTACTTTGTCCTTGATTTCGTTCAGTCATTTCTTTTAATGCAAAGTATAACACACCTTTTTAATTTCTGTACCTTCTTTCGTTCCCCTTTTTTTCCCTTTCTGCATGTCTTTGTCCTTGATTCCGTTCAGTCATCTCTCGTCATGCAAAGTAGACCACGCCTTTTCGTTTCTTTACCTTATTTCTTTCTTTTTATTCACATTTTTTACTGTGTACATGTTTTTATCCTTGATTTCATTCAGTCACCTCTCTTCTTTAAATCTTCATCTTATTCTGAGAATTTTTGCCAAGGCTTTTCTAATTAAGCAAGAACATATTTTACATTTCTTAGTTTTCCATTGCCTTTATCTAAGAAACCATTGAGTAAATACATTTTATCGCATTGTATCTTAAAGGCATACAGGCTGTCAGAATTGAATTTTTTTGTTTATATTAAAAGTTGCAAATATTCGATGTTTTATGCTAATAAAATGTTCTGAAAAAGAAACCAGGTTTAACAAAATATGCTATAATGTCGTAATTAGTGAAAAGAATTCGAATGTCTCGGTGGAATCGCCATTAACACACATAATTATAGGAAGCATGGTGCATGTTAATTCGCTAGAATTAATATAATTTAAGAAATATATCTATGAAATTGGATCCCGGGGTAATCAGTTAATATTATATAATGGTATTTAGTAAGAATGACACTTAAAATCGGAAATACGTGATGAAATCAATAAAAACAAACCCAAGCTTTGCAAAGGGGCCCGATAAAGGGAAAACTGTAAACAAATTGTATTGCATATTATTGACAACACTTGAGTTGCCTTGATTATATTTTTTTTAGAAAAAATCCAGACAACATGAAGTTCATTATTTTAGTCTCTAATTTAAAAGAGATATCACCTAGCGTTTTCTCCTGAAAAAAAGAATATATGAATAAAACTACGATGCAATTCTACTGTCAAAATACGATTCGGCCGAAAAAAATATACCAAATTATGATTACGTGTTGAAAAATGGAGTAGGTCGGTATAGCATCTTTTTTAAATTTTTACACAAAGCTTGCTGAATCCTCCTTTTTGTGTCGTTTTCGTATATAATCTGTCAATGTTTTTATTCTTCCACGATTCGACTTGTGCCATGTGCACATTTCCTTCATCAACAAACAATTTCGCACATGCGCAAACGCTTTCCCGAATGAGTTCACTGTCAGTTCGTATGAATATTGCGCGGGTAAACATTGAATGCTTTACTGGATGCAAGAGAATCAAACAGCGACGTATTTCCTTCGTTCTAGGCTATATACGTATGATATTATGATAAATTTCAACTGCAATTAGTATAAACATCGAATATTGGCAACTTTTGATAAAAAAAAAATTCTGACAGCCTGTAACACTTTAAATATGGAAATGAAAGTTCATAAATCCAGAAATAAATATTATATAAATAATACCATTATACTCTATATAATTACCAGTTCCACAGGAAGTGTGATAAAACGAAATCCTTATACTTCCAATTAATTCTTATGAAGACGTTTTCCTTGCTAGAAATATTATCTATTACAATAAACAATACGGTTATCATTCTTTTGTTGGGAAGTTACATACATCATGGATTATACGGAAAATTAGTTTTTATTAACCTAAACAACGTTTTATTATCAATTCACAATGGCCTCTACATGTCAAATATCGTTTTACTGGTATAATAATGCAGAATTGCAAACTTAAATCTAGGATTTGTGACCAAATTCAAATAAATTCAATTTCTAATTGAATAAGATATTTTATTTATGAATGAGGGATGTACAACGAAATAATAATAAAAAAAAACCGCTTTATTCTAATCTTTTCAAGAGCAACACCATTTCAATTTTATACACGGAAACAATAAATATCACATATTGTTATAGTTAAATGTTTATTTCTAAAATAAAACTCGACAGAAATTAACATTATAACTGAATGTCATTTCATGGAATAAATCTAAATAAGAGGATACGGAAGTACAATGAAAAACACAACATGCCATACCGTCGGAACAGTTCCCAAATCTAAGAAAAATCAAAGAAACAGAGGCTAATTCGATATTCCTAATACAAACCCCCAGAAGGATCATTGGAGATTCAATATATGATGTTCGAGATTCGAAATTTAATATTCAAAATAACCAGCCAATAGAATGCTTCTTAATTATGTAGTTCTTACGACTAATGAAATGTATGAAAACATTGCATAATTGGATACAGAACAAAACAAACAAAATCGTTTTCATTATATAAAATAAATCCATTCATAAACCCAAATTACCCCCTTTAGTATCTTCAAATTCTTCGCAAAGAACAAACAGCATATATTGCAAAATTTAGTCAGTTACAGAAGAAATTTATAAAGCACTGATAATGTGAAAAGAAACTCTGCATATTTTCCTAAATCACTGATATAAATCAGTAGTGCATATATGTAGGTCTAATTTGAACCGTAATGAGAGCGGGAGGTTTGGCGCCTTAAAATCTGATTCAACCCACCATTTCTTTAGAAATGCCTGTACCAAGTCAGGGTCATTACGGTTTTCACAGTTTTCCGGTTGTTGACTGATTTTGTCTGTTTATATAATTATGAGTTTTGACTTTCCCTTTGTAAGATTGTTCGGAGTTCGGTAATTTTGTTATTACCTTTATTGGTTATGGACAGCCCCCTTTGTTAAGTGAGAGTTTTTGTCTCGTTTCGATGTTACGTCATATGGCTTTCATCTCATTGGTTAATTATAATACTGAACCTGGAATGCCGAATCTCGAACTTCTGATATTGAATCTCGAATCTTGTCAGTAGGTTCGTGTTGCTCATTCTTTAGTTTCCTGGGTTGTGTTTTGCATACCAGTATTTGCATTTGTCCTTTTGACCATTGTATTGTCTGTCCTTCAACGTACGGGTTCTCATTACCCCTATGGCATCTTCAAACTTTTCTTAATATATTTAATAAATGAAATTCAAATGTTTGGATTTACTCTGATCATTTTGAAGTTGTACATGTGAATAGATTTTGTTCTGATACATAAATTGCAAAATGAATTAATTTCATGAATAAGAGGAAGAATGGCATGAAGCATTACTTTATTAGATACAACTCTAGCTTCTTTCCGGAGAATGGCAGATTCAATATTACTCTCTGGTTTGTCCTTCATGTAGTGTTATTCTAACGTTTGTTTGTATTGTTGCTTTGTTTGATATTGTCGTTTTTGGCCACTGTGTCCTGATTTGAGGACCCGGGTGGCTCAATGAGTTAGGTAGTTGGATTACCAAACAACCCATACAAGCCTATCACCAATACGGCATGGGTTCCAGCCCGGCTTTGTAAATTACAGAAAAGGGTGCACTCGATTCGCAGTCGCAAGTGATAACGTTTACCAGTTGCTTGCCCATGGTCGGTGGTTCTCTCCGGGTACTCCGGCTTCCTTCACCACTAAAACTGGTCGCCATAATATAGCTGAAATATTGCTGAAAATGGCGTTAAACACAGTAAATCAAATAAAATCAACCTTATTTAAGAAAAGAAAGTTTAAACAGTGATGGTCAACAATTTCGCGAATATTAACAAACCGAACACAAAAAGACCACGGCATATGTTGATGGAAATCTAGTTTCTAGCTTGCGAAAGTCAAATGTATGCATGGATTATTACTATGTATAGATATCGGTAAATTTGACATTTTCCTTTTGATCTCATTGGATGATATTGTCAGTATCTAGTGCCAATCTGATACTGGTAAATATCGGTCAATGTGACGTCATGTTAGGACGTTTAATACCGATAAAAACAATTAAGTCAGTTTTGAAGGTCACTACAATGTTTATATATTATCACTAGTATAACAGCTAGTCATATCGGTTTCACTGCGATACTAGCGATAATATGTATCTCGACCTTCAAATCCAGCACTATTCTATATATATATCAAGTGAAAAAAAGTGTA
Source organism: Bathymodiolus brooksi (assembly GCA_963680875.1). Taxonomy (NCBI): domain Eukaryota; kingdom Metazoa; phylum Mollusca; class Bivalvia; order Mytilida; family Modiolidae; genus Bathymodiolus; species Bathymodiolus brooksi. Next base: position 67,341,184 of record OY804575.1, read on the forward strand.
AACATATATTGTTGATTTCAAGAGACAACTGATTTTCTGATAGTCACAAAAGCATTCAACTAAGATTAATCATTTTAACATATCGTCTCAAATTCTACTTATATCTTACTTATACAATCAATCGGTGATTTAACAAGATAAAGAATTATTAACATTAATCGGTGATTTAACCAGACGAAATATTATGAATTAATGTCTTATGAATAAATATACTTGACAGAAGAATGTAGGTCACATCTCAAATGACAATGTATCTTTTCCTTTTTGCGTATATGTTTTTCTTTCCTTTATCACCGACAAGACTTCCATCGGACTTGACAATATATAGATGAGTAACACGGTGGTTGTCTTATAAGAAGGAGGAACTTGCATACCCTTCGCGAGCACCGGGGTTTAATCCGGGTTTTTTGAAGGGTCCGTGTTGCTCATCTTTTAGTTTTCTGTGTTGTGTTTTGTTTTTGTTCTTATCTGTCTTCGCTCTGTGTCGTGTGTGCCCAATGTTGACTCTTTCTCTGGATTTTCCATTCTTGATCGTTCCTTCGAGTTTCTCCTACGTTTTTGATGTCATTATGGTAGTTCGTCTCATGTTGCAGGTATGGTTGTATATTGGTGTCTTCACTATTTGGTTATTTGCTCTCAGTAATAATGTTGATGATTATATGCGTTTTGTAATGTGTGATGTTTGAGCTGTTTTCACTCTGCATAAAGTTATCTGGCGCGATAATTAGTGCTTGGAAGAAATATGTTATGCTAAATACTTGAAAGTAGAATTGATAATTCAGCAAGTAAATGATTTTTAGTCTTTGTGATGTTAATAGCCACTCAAAAATTCAGAAAATATTTCGGTTATCTTAAGAACAGCATGAAAATCTAATTTAGTGCGAAACAAGCGTGTCTGAAATAACTGTAACCAAGTACGCTCACAATAAAAAGATAGAAAAGCCAAATCATTTTAAAGGTTTTTGTGAACAAGTTACGAAAGGATTTAAACGATAGAGCCAAAATCGTTGTTACTGTGAAAATGTAGTTATACAGTAATGATCGATAACATTTTAAAAAAAAACATGCCATAGGGAACCCCGGCGTACATAATAAAAACACTATTTCCCTCCGTGGTTTGCAAGCACTCGCAAAGGCGAGTCTGTTATTTTTGTGAGATGAAGCAGATACATATATTCCATAAGGACGGGCATTAGGAAGTTCTTCGTGTATGGAGTAGGCCACGCAAAAGACAACTTGCAGCAAGTTATTATAATCATAAGGTTGTTAGGAATGGTTGATGGTGGTCTTGTTGGAAGACCCTATCACTATATTCTCCTTTCTTGTGACAATCTAAGGTGCCACAAATATATTCACGCAAGTATCACATTTGTTACATACATGATATTTTGGTTGTTTGTTTGTTCTCTTCATACATATCGCTGAGATATACTGCTGACGCTTGACGTTAACAACAATATATTAATCAACTAACAAAAAAAAGCAATGGTTCAAACAAAACAGTACCAAAGCCGGTAAAGACAGAAAATACTAAACGCATAAAATCATGAAGACAAATTAAATGCTTTAAGATACGTGATTTATTTCCTTCTTTTCTATCTAAACTGTATTATTATGTACTTTGCTAACAATGTTTATTGACAGAATTGAAGAAATAGTTATAGTTGTGCTTAATCGTTTTCTATGTAAATGTAATACAAGGACACACTTTCTGATCATCTGACCATTGATTGGTTGGTTGTTATTAAAGGTCAGTATTGCAGATTATATCTAATTTGTTTATTTTGGTTAATTTATGACGATACTGTATTTATATGCTCCATGAAAAATATTGAGAACTATTTTTTGATAATTTTATTTAGTACTAGTATTAGTATTTTGAAATATGTACAGCTAAATGATTATACAACACGGCTGGTAATCGGCACAAGCAGAAAAGTCGGTTCTGCAAAGAAATTCGTGAGGATAACTTCCGGTTTTGGTGGAGGAGAGTTCACGAAGACGCTTCGCAAGGTATGTACATGTCAAAAATTGAAATTTGCTTTTTTACTGCTCGAATATTGCAAAATCAGAGAATGCTATGCTGTGGCGAATGCTTTCACGATTAGACACATGCATAGTTTATTGTTGTATATGAAGTGTAACTCTCGCAAAATCAATCGTCCCACGAAAACCATGACCAAAATTGTGACACTCTTACATTTCTAAGTTGTTCTTGACAAAGATGCAAGTTAAATTTTCAATATTTTTTCATCGTGGGAGTCTAAATGTAATCGGGGATAAATTCCGATTCGTCAGAAGTAAATTGAAGTCTAGATAAATCTACAAACTGTCAATTTTCTCGTTTTCCTGCTTGAGGAGATCGGTTCTGATAGAGCACATTGCGAATGCATGAGGAGATTTGCTAGTTTGGTTAATTGTTTTCTGCAAAATTGATCAATTGACACTTTTAAACATAAAACTGATAAATACTCTGTCCACTTTCAGGAGATGCCAGGATTCAAGGGAAAGAGGAAAGGGGGACTGACATTGACTCTTTACAAAAAAACATTTCGATATACAATGTTTGTATATTGCCTGTATCACCGCCAAGGAAACGAACAAAAACCTATTCGGCGTTGAAGATCCTGTTAAAATGTCACTTTCATTTTTTGGGCCAGACATAAACCGAATGAAGCGACCACCAAATAACTTTCTCCCTAACCAAACAAATTGGAGAGTTGATGGCGAATATCTCATTTGACGTGATTCATCTTTGTCAAACCATTGTACAATGTCCAAAAACAACTCAAATGCAATGTTATTCAAAGGGAATTTTCCATCTTGTACTAATTTAAAGAATTTCAATAGCTTGTCCTTTTTCCCAACATCAGAAAGTTTGTCAAGACCATCTTGGAAAACTTCAACTACTGAAGCTTCTTCCTTCGGGTCAACTTCTATCTTGCCTATACTTTCATCAAGACTCAAAAAGGAAACATTTTGTAGATCTGCGGTGAAGTTTCCGTCATCTTTAGTAAAAAAGTTGCGCCGAATAGGTGTGGAAACCCGTTTGAAAGGATATAAATATTTTGAAATTGAATGAGATTTTTTTTAATAAACTTGGTGTCCTGATTGATGGGGATTTTAAATTTGGTGTACTGCTACTTGTCTTTGTTCGTTTCCTTCGCGGTGATACAGGCAATCTATATCGAAATGTTTTTTGTAAAGAGTCAATATCAGTCCCCTTTTCCTCTTTCCCTTGAATCCTGGCATCTCCTGAAAGTGGACAGAGAATAGTTTATTTTGATTAGAGTATTTAGCAGTTTTATGAAATACGAAATACTTTAAAAGAAAGCTCAATTTTAAAAGTGTCAATTTATCAATTTTGCAGAAAACAATTAACCAAACTAGCAAATCTCCTCATGCATTCGCATATGTGCTCTATCAGAACCGATCTCCTCAAGCAGGAAAACGAGAAAATTGACAGTTTGTAGATTTATCTAGACTTCAATTTACTTCTGACGAATCGGAATTTATCCTCGATTACATTTAGACTCCCACGATGAAAAAATATTGAAAATTTAACTTGCATCTTTGTCAAGAACAACTTAGAAATGTAAGAGTGTCACAATTTTGGTCATGTTTTTCGTGGGACGATTGATTTTGCGAGAGTTACACTTCATATACAACAATAAACTATGCATGTTTCTAATCGTGAAAGCATTCGCCACAGCATAGCATTCTCTGATTTTGCAATATTCGAGCAGTAAAAAAGCAAATTTCAATTTTTGACATGTACATACCTTGCGAAGCGTCTTCGTGAACTCTCCTCCACCAAAACCGGAAGTTATCCTCACGAATTTCTTTGCCGAACCAACTGTTCTGCTTGTGCCGATTACCAGCCTTGTACAAGCAAACATGGAAAGTCGCTATAATAAATGGATGCCCTTATGAAAATATAAGAAACAAATTCTTGAGTGCAATCATGTTATATGATTTCCAACAAGTGGATTCCTTTGAATATTGACTAATAACAGTAGTAAAAATGCTTACATGTAGCACTAGACTCTCATTATTTGTAAGAAAAGTTTGAAGATATCTAAGGGGTAATCAGAAGCGGTAAATAGACAAAGGACAGACAACACAATGGTCAAAGAAACAGGACAAGAGGATAATGATCTATAAAACACTGCACACAAAGCTAAAGATCGAGCAACATGAACGCTACTTAAAACTGGGGATGAACTCAAGTGCTCCGGAAGTGTTAACAGTTCCTGCTTCGCATGTGGATATGCTTGCATATACTGAATAGACGTGACTTCGCATATGATACGTTAATTGTTTTACAATACAGATTAAGTTTACCTTCCACATTTTATCTCTCTGAACATTCCTATATTGGCAGGTGTTTGTTATATGTTAGTCTAATATGGAAACAAATCACATATCATGACATTGCAGTACATCAGGGACCGACTAACACTTACATAATGCTCGATACGGTAAATAAAAGAAATGTGTTGACATGTCTAATTACTGGCGTTCTGAAATAGAAAACACAGAACATGTTAAATAATAGATATGTTTAGAATAATATTAGAAATAATCATTTACCCACTTCTATATAAAAATAAGCAGAGAAAGCACGAAACATACATAATGCCCTACCGCTGTAAGGCTTTAAATGTTTTGTCTATATATAAATCATTGTATAAACAATATTTGAATGGAAAATAAACATACTTCATAATAATTGGTTGCTATCAATGAAATGTAAAGAAAGGTCTTGAAAAAATATCTGAATAACGACTAGGACCAACTTAAGTAAACCCACGATGAAAAAATTTACATCTTAAATATTAGAACGCAATATGGATTTCACGTTATTACGATATAAATTATCTACCAGGGATCTACAAAATAAAGCTATAGAATTATACAATAAGCGCCTATCACCACTAAAGTTGTGAGTTCGAAATCCGTTCATACTGAGGTGTACTCGATACAACATTATTTGATAATATTTAACAGTGACTTGGTACAGGTCGGTGGTTTTCACCGAGTACTCCACTTTCCTATATCGATAAGAAGAGATTGAAGATACCAAAGTGGCAATCAGAATCCGTATATTGAAGAAAAACAGACAACGCAATGGCCAAAAGAAAAAGTACAAAAGGACAAACAACGATGAACAAAACATACATATAAAACTAAAGATCGAGTAACAGGAACTCTACTAAAATTCGGGGGTGAACTCAGGTGCTCCACTAGTGACACCCGTCGTGTTAATGTAGTTACAAACCCGGTGATAAGTCATGGACGCTACGATATAACTGATATATTGTTGAAAGTGGCGTTAAACTATAACCCTAACCCCCTTTGGTATCTTCAAATTCTTCTCAGGAATCTCTTTTATAATTATTTTTCTTTAAGTCAAATTCTCTTATTTGCTTTGGAAATTTCTTTTTTTTTTAATTTCTGTTCGCTTCAGCTAATGTCTATGGCTAACCAATGTAAATTAATTTCATTGTATGATACTTTTTTTTCATAAATCGTTTTTTCAAACAGAATTCTATAGAGAATGTATATTCTGGATCATTTCTCTGATTATTCTTGTCTAAGCCAAATTCCATAGTTTTGTATTACTAATTCCATTTTATGTCATTTGGATCTATTTTCTAATTCTTCGTGTATAATCTTAATTCTGTGGTTCTGTTTTTCTAATTCTTTCTGTTCAGCCAAGAGCTACTGCACTGTAATGTTAATTTAAGGGTTTGATATTACATTGTAAAGATATGTTTTTATCACGAGGTAATATATTTTGTTATTATAGTTTTAGTCATTTCCAATGCTAAATCATGCAATTTAGTTGACGGATTAGCCGGTAACATGTGTAACCAGCATAAAGGGTACATGTGTCATTGATACTTTTACATGTGTATACTTATTGTTATCTGTTTAGTAAACAGGTAACCGAAGTTGATAAACATTATTTACAATAAGGTATCATCGAAATGTGACCATTCTAGTATGTAACAAGCAATGATTATGCAGCTTATAATATATGTTCATCGAAATGTGACCAGACTATTGTGACAAGAGTAACATTCAGAGGTTATTCAATTGCAATCCTCATTATTACAGCACATATGAATCGGTGGTCAAGTCTACGCAGTCGATATTTCACTAGGAAAATTGTTATCGAACAGAAACCGGTGCCACCTCCTTTTGAAAGTGTTACCTCTGATGTGTCCTGAAGGTAATGTTTATTAACCCCTCTCAATGATATGCCCTACAATTGATCATTAATAAGAACGTAGATATTATATTTAGTGCACACGACACGTTTCTGGAATAACCTTCGCCGGGTACGCTCAACGCCAAACAAAATTATGGTTCGTGGATGTTATCTTAGTCAATCAACGGACAATGTCATGACAGACATTGACACATGGCCAACAACGTTTTCTTGGTCGTCATTTACTTGATTGTGATAAATATTATATCTGAACAACATAACGAAAGTAAGTAAGAAGAGTTTGGAGACGAACGAACGAACGAACGAACGAACGAACGAACGAACGAACGAACGAACGAATGAATGCAAACAGCACATACATGCTATAGCAAACATGAATATATAAAATGACCAAAAAACATCGGAAAACAGAGAACAATATGACAAAGTTCATTGTATAATTTCTAATTGTAGGATACGAAAGTGACAATCAGAATCCGTAAATCGAAGAAGGACATACAACACAATAGCAAAACGAAAAGGACAAAAGGACAAACAACGATCTACAAAATCTTACACAGAAAACTAAAAATTGAATAGCAAAAACCCCACTAAAAACCGGGCGTGACCTCAGGTGCTCCGGAAGGGTGGGAAGTTTCTGCTATACTAGTGGCACCCGTCATGTTACTCTATTTACAAATCCGGTGTAAGTACATGTTATAGCACATTTTATTGTAATTATGTTACAGAAAGGCATATATTTCAGTAAACTAATATGTTAACTGCTGTTTGTGCGTAATAGATTACGATATAACGGAAACCTATAATATCTTGTTTCTATAACCGATGTAGAATATGGTTTATGTAAAGTACAACTGGATATAAATCATACCGCATCTTGTTTTATTTCCAGATCTCTTGGTAATAATAAAGCTGTAATTTGACAAATATGTTGTTCAGACTGTCTTTATGACGATTGATTGATGATACTGGATTTGTAATGATCGATGATATATGTATTAATTGGAGATTTGTGACAGTCAGATTTTAGAAGAGTTTAAAGATACCAAAGGGGTAATCAGAATCCGTAGGTCTTTTACGTATGCTGATATACCATTATTAAAGCCGTGTTTTGACATTTGTGTATTCAGATTTTCAAGAAAAAAAACCAACAGCTCAATATGACAATATATGTTAGGATGTGAAAGTGCTTCTTTAAATGCTCATCACGTTACTTGCTCTCTATATGACCAATGCATTATGCTAAGATACATCGGTGATTGAGATATTATTATAATGCACATTATGTGCATTACTTTCTTCAGTAACACCTTGCACCAAACTGTTGCAGGCAGAATTTAAAAACCAAACATTGAGGAACACAAATAATAATTACCAAATCGACAGCCAAAGCATGTTTCCCTGACAAGCATTTTCTGTGTTGAAACAGAATATCTAAAACATTATCCAAATTATTCAACCCACATTAACCTCAACAGTTCCAGAGACAATACAATATATTGCAACATGGCTGCATTCTTTTCATGGTTTATATACCAGAATGTAAACAACAGCTAATAACTATGAAATAACACACGCAGATACGAGATATTGCACACTTTAAATCTGGCCTGTATATTTATTACTCTCAAAGGGCATACCTAGACGGAATAGTGCATGGCTTCATGCTACAAATAATTTATATCACGGTTTTCCGAGTAAAACGGTTAAACAATCTTACTCTTTGCGTTCTATTGTTTAACAGTAAAGCCATGGTGTACATAGTACAACATGAAGCAAAGCGAAGCATGTTTCATCTGCTCTAATGCATAAGGCACATTGTGATATATTTTCAAACATGGCGAATAAGCGCATTATGCATCATGCACAAATTGTAAAATTGTCTTGCATTTCCTGCAAAATATATCTCAACTAGTGATATTGAAGAGAATGTCACAATGTATATAAATATGGTTAGGTAAGGTTCGCCTCGCTCATGCATTAGCGATATTAGCTGATTTTTGGATATCATGTTTAGGCCATTTGGTTTTCTAGTTCCCATAACTTCTAATTTATTTGGCTTTCCAATCTTTTAACATTGAGCATTTTTTATGAAGGTTATACCATAAACGCGTCGTGTGCACCAAATTTGATTTCTACGCTTTTATGCATTTTGTTCTAAATAAAAAAATATTAGAATGTCACATACAGATTAAGATAATAAAACAAAATGAAAACGTAAGCTATCTAATCCTAGAATAACCTTCAAGGTCAAAATATTGTAAAGCCAAATAATTTAAAAGAATTTTGGAGGAAGAAAACCGAAGGGTTTACACAAAATATCCAAAATCGTCTAAGTTTAATGTTACCTAGGTCCGATGCAGGAGAACATTGGTTTCATTAATCATCATTTTAATTAGGAACTGTCACTTTCAATAATAAACCATGTCAGAGCCACAACACTATGCAGTTTTACAACTTCATATTTCATATATTTGTGTGCAAGGGGTATCAATTCTACAATTATGATATTTTATTTTGGAATTGTTCCAACAATATGGTCTTTCATTGTATTGAGGTAGTTTACCCATACAAATATGAATATTAATATAATGTGTAAATATCACTCATTGATCGCACGTATTGTAAGTATATATGTACTAATATATAAAACAAATAAGGGTAATAACAAAATTACCGAACTCCGAGCAATCTTACAAAGGGAAAGTCAAAACTCATAATTATATAAACAGACAAAATCAGTCAACAAATTGACGAAATACAACTTTTTAAGGTCAGACGCTGGCATTAATCTATGTCAATATAAAAGTTAAAGTATAAATGTCGGATTTAAAAGCTCATTAGAGCTTGTGTTGTAATGTTTTATGTTTTCCGACTTTAAATAAAGCTTATTGATTGATATTGGTTCCTGAAATAATCATAATCATACCATGATAATTTAATGACTGCATTGGAAGCTCAGTTCAATCAGTAATTATTCAACCAGATCAAATTGTCTGAAAGTCTGATTAATTCCCTAAATTTGCATCAACCATACAAACAGGACATCGATCCGAGTCTATAATACAATGGTGTCTATTGCTTCTGACTTCTGGTAATATCGAGGAGGCTTCACTAATCGGCATGCGAATTTCTTGCTTATAAGTATTCCCATAGCAGATCATGACAAAGAGTTATGTTAGTCCAGTTCTAAAGAACAAAGCTATATATATTTGTTATTAATTGAGAATCGAACTGCAAACTTGCCACAATAATGTAGCTGATTATATACATGTGTGGATGTTCCTTGTGTATTATTAAGTTTGTCGTTATCCTTCAATGTTTATTTTTATTTAAACACAAGCCGCTATACATTTAATATTGTAAGGTATAGGTCAATGAATTAAGATAAAAACATAATTTCCTTTTTATTGTGAAAACTTGTTATTTCTTGGGTTTCGATATATCATATATAGATTTTTAGAGCATATTTTAAAGCGTTATAGTAATTTAGAAGGGTTTTTGTGAATATTTCCAGTTGATTTTTAATACTAGTAAAAACTGCTAACAGTTTCATAAAAAGGGGGGGAGGTATTAAATCATTGTCAAATATAATTAATATTTGACATTAGTGTCTTCAATTTATGACACTCTGATATTTCAATGACTGACTTCAGCTATACAACACTTTTTATAAGTGTTAGAAGGATGAAACTTCGAATATTTACATGTGGTTCTCAATGTTTACGTTTTTATTCGGTGTCACGGCAGGGAATATGTTTGATTTTTTTATAATTCACTTACTTCATCGTATTTTTATAACTCTACTCATGTAAAGAATAATGTTTTATAATCCAGCTTTTACTTTTCATTGGTTGTTGAAGTGTAATTAAGTAAAGAATCACCAAACACATGTTGTTTACAATCTCGGACATCTTGTCAGCGTCGATGAAGTGGAGGGAAACAAACATTTTCATCCCCTTTTATAGACTATTCCAATAAGTTATGTTCGGCGCCAAATTTAAATTTAGTATCATAGAAATTAACCATTTAACTTTTAACCTGCCGGACACAAATGTATTGTATATATTTTCAATGGAATGTTGAACTATATTGTTGAGTGTTTATATTATATACTTGTGAATGTCGTCTGCTAAATCAATGCGCATAGTAGTGGTGTCCGTTCGTGTATTTAAACATGATTTTTACATATTATATTCTTAATAGCTCTATTTTAATTATTTAAACAAAAGGACAAGTAAAGGACAAGTCAATGTCATCTTATTTGTATGTTTTCCAGTTTATTATTTATTATAGTTCCGGTAATCTAAAAAGGACAACTATTCATTGGATGTAGATGTCACGTGACACTTTAGATTTCCTGTATATACGGGAGCGCAATCAGTAATGGCAGATAGCCCAAAGTTCTGTTGGCGGCAATAGTCAAACTCGACAAAGTAAGAATAAAAAAAACTTATTAGGTGAGGTTTGAATATATAAATAGCATGGACAATTAAGTCGTTAAATCGTTTTGTACAGTAAGCTATCTCCCACCACGTCGGCACCACGAAATTAGTTAGTTATTAGCATTACTTTGTAATGCTCTTTATTGCTGTTGAAAGAAAACTTAGAATTACAAATGTACATGTATGTACATAGTATGAAAGAACTAAATAATAAATATGTTATAATGACAAATATTATCATTATTTTAACCATGGAATCATAATAAAAACGGATACAACAATTACAATGATAAAATTCGTCAGTTACAAATGAGACTCTCGCCCGATTATAAAAACTATGGAAAGCCAGTGGTGTCAAATATTAGGAACAGAACAACAAATATAAATACCATTAAACTACATAAAGAAAACAAAAGAGAAGGAATCAAATCTGACATGCAGTAACTGAGAAACTTTATAAGGACAGACTGAAATCGAATAGAAATAACGAACAAAACAATCAAACCAAACTCACAATAAAAACTGAAAGATTGGTTCAAAGTAAAACGTATGTAAACTACAGAGTATAGGACAGGGTGCTAACGAGGTGGCTTACAATATTATTAATGGTTTCGTTTCTGATAGGACAATGTCATTACACACCAATGCAATGTTCCAATTGTCGGATGCTGTGGTTCTGTTTGTGTATGTGCTAACGTTAACTATACAAGGAATGGTCAACTACAAGTTACTACGACAGACAGTAGACTACACCAATAAAGCTATTTAGTCAGATTTAACATTGATAACGTTTGCTGTTTTGTGCGCGACAAACCTCTAATTCAACACGCGAATATAACATAAAACACACATTAGACAGTAGTAACGATAATTACGATATTTCATTTAGATTTCCATTGGGATGGAAAAAGGGAAGTGGAGTGTTTGTATATATGCTTTTGATCATATAAACAGGGATAAACATATTATTGTCTGATCATAAAATGTAATTTTTAAAACATTGCGTTCATCCCACTGGACGTTGCCCTCTTTTTGTACTTTATACAAACATATGCTTGTAATGAAATACACAATAAATAAACTAACTTCGAAGTGCTGTCATGGGAATGCTAGTAGTATCTCTTAAATGTTTGAAAGTGTAGGAAATATACAAAGCCAAGACAAGATCATCAGTGGTTCTATAAATATACAAATACAATGCTATATACGAAAGAGACATTCGGAATCCCATGTGGACTATCTGTCTGACCTTTCGTTGTCTTATCAATATGTAAGTCGTAGTTTGTTTTGTTTAAAGTAATTACTGAGTTAGATATTTACTTATTTTGTTTAAAGTAATTACTGAGTTAGATATTTACTTATTTTGTTTAAAGTAATTACTGAGTTAGATATTTACTTATTTTGTTTAAAGTAATTACTGAGTTAGATATTTACTTATTTTGTTTAAAGTAATTACTGAGTTAGATATTTACTTATTTTGTTTAAAGTAATTACTGAGTTAGATATTTACTTATTTTGTAATGTAATGTGTTATGGTATTGGTCGTTTATATAAATTGACCAACAACGTTAAATGAATTAGATTGAATCCAATAACCAACAGGGAATTTGTTCGTTTACATATAACAGAACAAGAAACGAAATAGAGCGCCGGCACCATTATGACCTCAAGTAGGGGTTCTTAGATGATAAGGAGTTATAAACAAATAACCCCTTTTCTTGTCCCTTTTTTAAATTTATATATTATCGTGTTCGTCTCGAGTGTGGGAGATAATGGATTCGAGCGTCTATCGGGTCAAATCAAAGACTTTAAAAATGGTATTTGCTGCTTCTCTGCTAAGCACACGGTATTAAGGAGAAAGATCAAAGACGGGTAGGCTCGGATTCAGGATAATGTATCCGAGTAGGACGACATGTCTATCCGCGGACTGTTGTTTCAGTGACCTAGCACTATAAAAATATAACAAAGCGTGTTGGTCTAGTACAAAGCGGACCTCATCATCATCTCATTGAAAGGTAATTGTTCGCGCCTTGATACAGGTATTAATGAACATTCACTCACTCATCTCTGAACAAAATGTATGTCTAAATGTCAGGAATTCTAAGTGAGTGTACATGTACTGTTGATGGTCGTCTGTGATCATATAAATTAACATTATGTCCAGACTGACCTTCATTGATATATGACATAACAGTTATTATATTATGATAAACGAATGAATCTATTGGGAAATTAACCAGTAATTCACTTGCAACACATCATCTGTCATTTTTCTAATCACTGTTTGTAATTGGACGCAGAGCGAAAAAAAAAAAACCAACAACTCTATTAACATATTTACTATAGAATAAGGATGTAAAGAATACAGAAGGTGCAATCAAATATTGACAATCCAGAGTAACTTGTAACATAGGGTACATATGACGACGCACATCAAAAGAAAAACACAACACAGTATGCGTTGGACACCACCATACGTAAACAAACACAAACAACGTAAATAAGACAACCGATCATAATTTGTATGCCGAAATCGTAGCGGCCATCACAACACGGAACTCAGAACGTAAAAAAACATAAAAGGACAACACAAAAAACTAATTCTGAATTTTCAAGGTTGTTACATTTTTCAATGCACTCAATAAAGAATCATGTTTTGATAGAAAACAGTAGAAAAGTAGCGTCAAGCATATCGTAATTCATTATCAGTGGTTGTAGAATTTCAAAATGAAGTGGATAATGTAATTAAAGTCAATTAGAAGTAACATGAATTATAATTATACCGTTATATTTACTGTTCAGTTTATTGCTTCTGCAAAATGTTCAATGGAGACCTGTTTTTCTTTCCTCTTCAATCGATTATGGTTTTATATTTAGGAATGTCGTCCCTTTAATCTTGTTAGTCATCAATGATTTGCTTGTGCATTGTTTTGTAGATCGTTGTTTGTCCTTTTGTACTTTTTCTTTTGGCCATCGTGTTGTCTATCCTTCGATTAACGGATTCTGATTACCCCTTTGGTATTTTCAAACTCTTCTTACAGACTTTCGTTAGTCTGTTCAGAGATTATATTTATCACAATCAATTAATTAAATGGCGATCAAAATAACGTCGGTGACCATGTGTCAATGTCTGTCATGACATTACCCGCTGATTGATTTTCAAACCCTTCTTGTCTTAATGCTGTCATTACTTCTTCAAGTTCGACTTCTGACTTCTAAATATAGCATATTAATCCAATGAACGCTAGTGTCGCTAATTTAAAGTATACAATTGGCTTTTGATTACCCCATTGGTATCTTCAAACTTTTCATTTCGAAATGTCAAAGGAATTAGACGCATTCCCTGTTTTTTTAACCAAGAGATATTGGAAAGCAACATTAGGTATTCAGTCAGAATGATGTCATTCCGTCACTGAATAAAACATGAGATTAAGTTTTGTGCAAGGTTTAGTGAGAAAGATTGTCACACCAATCATGCAAAGATATATGCTTGATTTAAAGCATCCTTGATGCATATGAACTGATCCATTCATATTGGCAAATAATAAAGTATTATACCTTTTATATCACATATTTAATCATTAGACGACATGTGTCAGCATGCCTTGCTTTACTAACTGTAGCTTCCTTTATAAAAAAAAATAAAACCTGCAAAAATGGTAATTTGAATGAGTTGTAATGAAATGGACCGAAATGTATTCCGTGTAATTCTAATTGTTCAATAAAACATATCTTAATCTGCTGCGTAGATGTTGCTGACATTCTACAACATCAATACTATATCAGACTAATCTATAAATGTCGCAGGCGACACAATTTTGAAATTTGTTGAAGGAATTAACTTATATAAAAAAATAACATACGATCTAAATATATGGTTTTATCCTTTTAAAGTTTCTTTTATTTGTACATATAACCCGGTTGTTTTATTGATACGTATGTTTTATTTCTAAAGGTCTTGCAGGTGTCTAATTTAATATATCATTTGTTCACGCCACGATTTAGCTCGAATACTGCTAAAGTTGGCGATAAGCACCAATCAACCAATGAAATGCAATGAAATGAATAAGTCGATATCGTATTTATGGCGCACGACGTGTTTCTTTAATAACATTAATCGATTTCGCGTAAATTCAAAGGGTTCGAAACCCAAAGGATTTAATTCTTTGGAACCAAGTTGACCAATGAGAGCCTAAATATGATAGGAACCAAGTTGAGCAATGAGAGCCTAAATATAATAGGAACCAAGTTGACTAATGAGCCTATATATGATAGGAACCAAGTTGACCAATGAGCCTAAATATGATAGAAACCAAGTTGACCAATGAGCCTAAATATGATAGAAACCAAGTTGACCAATGAGCCTAAATATGATAGAAACCAAGTTGACCAATGAGCCTAAATATGATAGAAACCAAGTTGACCAATGAGCCTAAATATGGTAGAAACCAAGTTGACCAATGAGCCTAAATATGATAGAAACCAAGTTGACCAATGAGCCTAAATATGATAGAAACCAAGTTGACCAATGAGCCTAAATATGATAGAAACCAAGTTGACCAATGAGCCTAAATATGATAGAAACCAAGTTGACCAATGAGCCTAAATATGATAGAAACCAAGTTGACCAATGAGCCTAAATATGATAGAAACCAAGTTGACCAATGAGCCTAAATATGATAGAAACCAAGTTGACCAATGAGCCTAAATATGATAGAAACCAAGTTGACCAATGAGCCTAAATATGATAGGAACCAAGTTGACCAATGAGCCTAAATATGATAGAAACCAAGTTGACCAATGAGCCTAAATATGATAGGAACCAAGTTGACCAATGAGCCTAAATATGATTGAAACCAAGTTGACCAATGAGCCTAAATATGATAGAAACCAAGTTGACCAATGAGCCTAAATATGATAGAAACCAAGTTGACCAATGAGCCTAAATATGATAGGAACCAAGTTGACCAATGAGCCTAAATATGATAGAAACCAAGTTGACCAATGAGTCTAAATATGATAGGAACCAAGTTGACCAATGAGCCTAAATATGATAGAAACCAAGTTGACCAATGAGCCTAAATATGATAGGAACCAAGTTGACCAATGAGCCTAAATATGATAGAAACCAAGTTGACCAATGAACCTAAATATGATAGGAACCAAGTTGACCAATGAGCCTAAATATGATAGCCACAATCGGCTACAGCTAACTATGCATGTAGAAGTAATGAAAACGTTGATATCTAATGTGGTATGGATGATGCGTTTCTGGAATAACCTTCATCAGGTACGCTCATAGTCAAAAGATTAGGAAGCCAAACAACCTAATAGTCTTTGGGAGCAGGTAATCTAAAGAGCCTTAACAGGATAGTCAACTTCGGTTAAGGTCACCTATTGCTGAGGTAGGAAAAGCTTAGTTTCAATCAATCAATCAATTACTTTAATTATGATTGCACAATCAAATCCACAGCAACGCTATTGTAATGCGGTCTCTAATATCAGGTACAGACCACTGTTATAGGACGCTTATGCAGACCGATGCCTTTGCAGTTCTTTTTATAAACCAGCTTAAGAATTTAACCAATGTTGTAATAGGAAAATTAGGTAAACTCGTTCACAAACAAAACTGTTCTCACCACTTTTGCTTTATTTTATCATTATTATACATTAGATATATTACTATTGAAACAAAAGAAGTTGCTCGTATTGGGTATACCTGGTTTCTTTTTCCGTATTCGTACTCAGGTGAAGGCATCGAATCTTTTGTTTCAATAGTAATGTATCTTATACATAAACCTTAGTGCTGTTAAATAACAATGAAGTGTGATAAATTCTACACATTATCAACAGTAAATGATAGAGAATGGTGATAAATAAGGGTAATAACAAAATTACCGAACTCCGAGCAATCATACAAAGGAAAAGTCAAAACTCATAAGTATATAGACAGAAAAAATCAGTCAACAACCGGAAAACTGTGAAAACCGTAATGACCCTGACTTGGTACAAGCATGTCTAAAGAAATGGTGGGCTGAATCAGATTTTATAGCACCAAACCTCCCGCTTTCATTACGGCTCAAAGTTTCCGGCTGTCACTATAGCTCTAGAAATAAGAACGAATCATTTTATTACAATGGAGTATATGCCGTTTTGTCAGTTCTTATTAGGAAATACTAATGCTTACAAATGGTGGTTGTTTCGCCTTCTAAAGAATTACAAAAATGATGTTCATCTGTATCAATTCCAAACATAGTGACCAATAATTATATGCCTTTTCATAAAGACATGATATCAAAGTATGTTGTGCAATGGCTAGCGTGCTCACCTCGAGTACGGTAGATCATGAGTTCGAGCCTCGATCGGGTCAAACCAAAGACTATAACATTGGTATTTGTTGCTTCTCCGGAAAGTATTCAGCATTACGGAGAAAAAGGAAAGAGTTGGCGTTAGACAACAATCTTTCACTCAAAGTGTTTTATTTTCGCTTAGTGTACATCTTCGTGTGGCTATAGTTATTGCTGAACTCATGTAGTGGTGAATTAAGATACATACCACTACTGTATATTTAGCAGATGTTTAAGGGTTTTCTGATTTTTTTGTTGTTGCTTGATTGGACATATGTACTATCGTTGATTTGCTTTGCGAGCATGGATTTCTCATAGCAATCTCTCATCAATGGCGAAACCTGAGTTTAGAAATGTGATTAGAAGTTCATTTCGAGCAAAACATATCAACGATGGTATGTTTATTGGTGGTCTATAGCTATTATCGCGTGTAAAGATCAAAGGGAAAAATGTACAAATCATCGATAATCGAATTTATCTTCTGATCACAAAGCTGTTGGAAACGTGTCGTATTTCCTTCCTGTGATTAGAGTGGACGGTGGGTGTTATTATTTTATATTTAATAGCGATCGGTCAAACAAGTACATGTTATTCTGGCGAAACGGTATAATTAATGCCAACGGATTTTGTTGTAGGTGAGTATTCAATGATCACAAAGCTGGGGAGTATTCAATAATGATTTTCTCGACAGATAGGGAGTAAATTATTTTGCAAAGATTGTCAAAGATTGTCAAACTTCTTCCGGAACACAGGCGAAGGCAAAAAAAGGAGTCAAGCTGATGGAAATTACATCTTTCTCATATTCCCTTTACTGATATCGCGGCATGTGAGATCTCAATATACATTGTATGTATATTTATTTCCTCCGATCTCCCAGGCCGCGACTTATCAGCAAGGAGATCAAGTGTGGGAGATGATTTCAATCTTAGCATATATATAAATATTTTCTAGTCAATGGAATAAGATTATTACTACGACGGAAAGCTTAATACAGATACGCTTAATATTGTTTTTCGATAAAGCAATTCACGATAATTGAAATAACTAGGCGGTTGGACATGAACAGTCTACCAAACTATGACAGGCTTGACATTTAACTACGGAAGAAAAGCTTACTTAGTCAGAGTAAATAACTGTAGGCTTCAATTCCTTGCTTTGATCAACTACTTTTCCTTGACTGAGTTCATCTTTGAGACAGTTTGTAAGTGTAATATCGGCGACGATGGTGAGATATTTACAAACATTATTATATGAGTGTAAGTACCTTACGACATACTTAACCAGGTCCTGGCTTGAGAAGGCACAACAATGTGGGGATGTTTCGCTGGTTAAAAGGATCCCTATTCCCCTACTGTTGATAATTGGATCTCCAACGGCACTAAAGATATAAACAAGCGATAAAAGACGCGCAGTTTTGTTTCCACTCAATATGACAACATATCACAATAATGAATGTCAACATAAGCATGACAGTACAATATGTCTTAATAATTTATTTTTTATTTTTGCATAGTTGTTTATTTTATGATTATTAGATGCATAAACATTTGTATTGATAACTCGATGATCATTACTAAATTAAAAAAAAAAAAAAAAAACATTTTTTATTTTCTTTCTTGTTGAAATATACTGATTTTGAACATTGAACATGGTAGATGCTATTTACATAAATATCAATTATCTGATTTTAATCATATAAGTATTTCGTTGAACGAATTGCCAAGGAAAGATCACTCTGCAAGTCAAGGATGTCGCTATACCAGTCCTACTTCAAAACATTTGATAGTAACACGCGGGTTTTTTTAAATATACAGTCCGACAAAAGTTAAGCACCAACTGACTTGTTTCAATAATATCTTTTCTAATAATGAACTTATTTCAAATCGGTTTGCTGTTTTCGTTACCTGTACACATATACTTACTTACCTGTGAAACAGGTTATTGATCGATTGTATTTATGTGTATATGACAGGGTGTGTAAAGTGCCACGTGTACTTTTCAACATTTGTGTTTGCGAACGAAAGCTGATTTTTTTGGTGTAGAGTTTTAAGTTTAATTTTCTATTGGTTTGGTATGGTACGACAAAAATTTACCATACGAGAAAGGTGGCAAGCTGTTGGCATGCATAACGGTGGTTTTAGCCATAGAAGGGTGGCCCACCACTTCAGGGTTAACCATTCCATCATTGTACGACTGATGCAGCGTTTTCGTCAAACGGGGAATGTTACTGACCGTCCACGTGCAGGTAGACCTCGCAAAACGACGCCGAGAGAGGACCGGCTCATATCCAGACGATCGCGGCAACGGCGTTCAGTACAGCTGGTGCACTTCGTGGTAATTTAGCGTTTGGAAGCCACATTGGCACACGCACTGTAATCAGACGCCTCCACCATCAGGGAATGCGAGCGCGACGACCCATAAAACGTCCAGTTGGCATTACGTCATCGCCTTGCTCGATTTGACTGGTCACATGATCATTTGGGGTGGACTATTCGCACATGGAAACGGGTCCACTGGTCTGATGAAAGTCGCTTTTTGTTTTGCCCTACCGACGGTCGTGCAAGGGTTTGGCGCCAACGAAACACTTCATTTCAGGACAACC
Organism: Bathymodiolus brooksi; assembly: GCA_963680875.1. Classification (NCBI taxonomy): domain Eukaryota; kingdom Metazoa; phylum Mollusca; class Bivalvia; order Mytilida; family Modiolidae; genus Bathymodiolus; species Bathymodiolus brooksi. The sequence goes on from OY804575.1 coordinate 67,360,816, forward strand.
ACATTTTGGGCACAACTGCTTTTGGGGGTGGGGGTGTAACTGTCTGGGGTTGTTTTTCCTTTGATTGTAAGTTGGACTTGTACGTTCTTGATGGTAATCTGACAGGCCAAAACTACCGTGACAATGTGCTCGCTCCACGCGTAGTCCCCCATTTCGACAATCATGCGTTGGCTGACAGGCCAATGTTCATGGACGACAACGCTAGGCCACATAGAGCCCGAATTGTACAACATGTTTTACAGCAAGAGGCTGTTCAGAAAATTCCATGGCCTGCGATGTCGCCAGACATGAACCCTATAGAGCATGTATGGGACTTTTTTGGCCGAATAATTAACCAACGCAATCCAAAATGTCAAAATATTGACGAATTAAGAACTGCTATATTACAGGAGTGGCAACAGTTCCCCCAAGAACGGCTTAGGCGTCTTGTGCGAAGCCTGACGAGGCGTGTTACAGAACTTCACAATAAGCGCGGTGGATATACTCGTTATTGATTTCTATGCCTTACACATACGCACAATAGATGCATTTAAAAGTTCTTAAAATCTGAAGACTGCATTTTAATGCAATGTTAAAAACTTCCATCAAAGACAAACTGGTTTTACGTTTTTCCAGCGCCTGTTTTGAACCCCATTTTTGCCACGTCATAGTCACGTCTTTCAGGATGATAAATACTTCGTAGATTGGTAATTTTAGAGCCCTTGTTGTAGTCTTTTAGGAAGTGTAAGAAAAATGGTGATATTTATTTTATTGTTTTAACAGTATTGATGTAAACAAATATATCGATAAAAATATAGGGTGGTGCTTAACTTTGGTCGGAGTGTATATTTAAGATAGAAGTTGAGTATTAACATTAAATTCAGATTCATAATTTTATTGTAGTATTATATCACATCATTGCATTTTGATGCATGTGTACTACCAGATATAATTCATTCAAAACCATTTGTTCCTTTCCAGGAAGCAAAGATACCTAATGTATATATAATGCATTTTACATAACAAAAATGTAAAGTACAAATAAATGGTACCAGAAAAACGAAATCACGATAGAGTGAGGCAGTGATTGTTGCTTAGCGCCAACTCAGCAATTTTTCAGCTATATCATGGCGAGAACAAGTTAATTTTCAATGAGATAATAATGAGGTCCTATTTGTACAAGACCAACACGCTTAGTTGGATATTTTTTTTATAGTGTTAGCTCACTGAAACTACAGTCTGCAGATAGACATGTCGCCCCCTCTCGGACACATTATCCTGATTCCGAGCCAACCAGTCTTTGCTCTTTCTCCTTAATGATGCGGGCTTAGCGAAGAAGCAACAAAAACCAAATAACGATTGAGTGAGTAAGTGAGTGTTGCTAAACGCCAACTCAGCAAATTTTCAGCTATATCATGGCGAGAACAAGTTAATTTTCAATGAGATAATGATGAGGCCCGTTTTATACTAGACCAACCCGCTTGGTTGGATTTTTTATAGTTCTAGTTCACTGAAACAACAGTCCGTAGATAGACATGTCGCCACACTCGGACACATTATCCTGATTCCGATTCAACCAGTATTTGCTCTTTCTCCTTAATGATGCGAGCTTAGCGGAGAAGCAACAAATACCAATTTTATAGTCTTTGGTTTGACCCGATCGGGGGTCGAACCCACGAACTACCACACTTGATGCAAGCACACTAACCATTACATCGTCGTTGCGGTTCGAAATCACGATAGACATAATAACAGCATTCCAAGAGATAAATCCAACTACAGGAAAGAGTACAATAAATACACAATCATGGTAGACATAATTAGATGTAATTACGTCAGTGAAACATCAAATCAGCTGAAATAAGTACCAATATGTCCCCATAAATATATTTCGCTAGGTGCATTATACTAATTTCTCTATATAATCTCATTTATTAGGCCAATTAAGATAAACAATGAGGTAGTAATGCTGACTTTTAGATAAAATACACTCTGACATCATTACAAGGTGTCATAGACTATTAAAAAGTCATAGGTACACAATCAGTATATAATTGACCTGAACAAAGAAACAAAAACGATAGTGAATACATTTGTTTATCTCATCAGACAAAATCTTATAAGAAAAAAAGGTTTAAACCAAGAAAAACTGAAAGGTATGGGTAATCTTAGCCGACATTGGTTATCCTGTTTAGCCCATTATGTTCACTTGCTCCCAAAAACTTTTAAATTATTAGGCATTCCAATCTTTAGCGTACCTGATGAAGGCTATTCCAGAAACGGGCATGCGCACTCAATTATATATCTACGTTTTCATCACATTAAACAAGATTTAAAATTTATAACCAAAGATTCATATATACAGTACATATAAACGTACATGTATAAAACATTAAATAAGATAAACATACCAAAGCAAAGATAATGTTACAGTGACCAAAAGGCAAGGCAGCGTTATGGTGTGTTTTTGCTTTGTTTTTCTGCGTCTTGTGTACCCTATGTTGCTAGTTTTTCTGGATTGTCCATGTTTGATTGCCCCTTCGGTATTCCCTAACGTTTATTTTCTAGATTCACATTTATTACGATATTTAACTACCTAAAATTAAGTTTTATACATGTCAGCATTGAGCAGAGGAAATAAAATGTTGAATATTTCAAGCGGTGTAATCAGTAGTCGTAAATCGATGAAGAATTGACGATGCAATCACCAAACAAAAGAAAGACGAAAAGATGAATAAAGGTTCATGAAACGTCACACAGGAAACTAATTATTAAGCAATTCGAACCTCACTAAGCAAATTTCTAATCATTGTAGGTTAATTTAAGAAAAAAAGAAGAATTGTAGTCCGTGTGGTAAATTAGTAATCTGATAAAAAAAGTTCTATTAAGAATTTCGTGAACAGTTCAATATAGTAGATGAAACGTAAAGAATTAATTAATTATTGAAAAAAATTGTTGTATATTAAAGAAATATAAATTACATGATTGAATTTGAGAATCTTGTCCATATTAATTTTCTTTTCTAGTGATTTTTCTTTATTTTTGGTACAAAAAAATTGTTTAACGTTAACTGTATTAGTTGACATGTGTTGATTGATTGAATTGACCTTTGCAATACTTATATTGTGTACACAGTTGTTGGTAAGGATAGTTCATGCAAGTTGAAAATTGAAAAACAAATTAACGGTACAAAAGTTAAGAATAAAAGTGTAGATATCTAATCAAGTGCGCACGACACGTTTCTGGAAGAGTTTCATCAAGTACGCTCAAAGATTGGAGATCACAACAATATAAATAACTTTTGTATATAACAATTATCACTCTCGGTTTAATGAGATATGGACGTTTCTTATTACGTTTCTTGGTTAATTTACAAGCTACATTAAACTAAAAGGTTCCAAAATGTCTCCCTAATATATCCCTAATTTGACAAACTAAATCAGGATAACGAATGAAGAAGTAATCCATGACAGAGATGGCTGTAAGAATGTGATACATTCTGACATCATTACAAGTTCAGGAAGTCCTGCTGGCTATGTAATCAGTATATAATTGGACAGGACAAAGTTGTAATGATATGGTTAATTTCTCATCAGAAACAAACCTTTAAATAGACTGGAAGGCAATGAAAGGATGTATAAGCAATAAATCTTAGACACAGTATATAGCAAAGGAAAGACAAGTTTGAAGATATCTACGGGGTAATCAGAAACCGTAAATCGATGAAGGACAGATAATATTAGGGTCAAAAGAACAAGGTCAAACAATAATTTACAAAACACTACACAGAAAACGAAAGATCGCGCAATACGTAACCCACTACAAACGGGATATGAACTCAGTTTCTCCGAAGATTAGTAGCTCCTGCTCTACTAGTAACAACGATCAAAGATTACTGTACATAATGTCACATATGATTTAGTATACTGTTTACTGATTATATAATTTGGAACATTTTAGCTTTCAAATATGGCACCATGATATAGTGAGAAAAAAAACGTGCATGTAATACATGTTCCATTACTTACGTGAACCACCTCGTCAATATGTATTCGCCTCAAGTACAGTTGATTGCGGGTTCAAGCCCTGGTCAGGTCAAACCAAATACCATAAACTTAATATGTGTTGCTTCACCGCTAACACGCAGCATCAAGGAGAAAGACCAGAGCAAAAACGAGTTATTTCGGAATCAGGATAATTTGCCCGGGTAATGTTGTCTTAGTGAGCTTGCACTATAAAAATACGACTATGCATGTTGGTCTAGTACAAAGTATCGAATGTAACTTGTTCTCATCACGATTTAGCTGACATTTTGTTCAGGTGGCGTTGAACAACAACAACCATTCACTCACACATTATATTCCAACATTTGCAAAGCATACGAGATACACACGACAATTTAAAAATGACGACTCCCTTTACTTAAAACAATAACCAATAACAACGATTAACTGGTACAAAACATGTCCAATCAGACATCCACAATGATCGACAGGTGTGACTGGGTACTGGTGAAGGTCCCCGAGGTTTAAACACACAGACGACTCATCGTGGATAATAGTGAGTGTCTAAGGTGTTTGGAAAGTGCCACAAGCCGTGCATGCTAAAGACATCTAGAAAAGACTACATTTTTTCGTCCCTACCCAACACTCCATACTTTTTCAGTTGCAATCAAACATCGTTGATCCGGTTTAGCCTTCTCTTCCCTCATTTCTATATAGTCTAAATCCATTATTGAACTTGTTCTCGTCTTGAATATATCTGCCATACTGCTCGTTGGACGTTAAGCAATAACCACTAACATGTCTAGCCATCAGTAATGCAACTGACAGAGTACTTTTCAAAAAAGTCTTGATATCTTCTGCAACCCTTTCTGGGCGATAAGATGAGGAGAGCCTTTAAAAATCATTGACGTAATAGTACTCATTATATCAAAGTTATTTTGATAATGTCATTCATTGCGGTACGAACACAGCTTCATTTTCTGTTTTCAGTTGTAATCATTAGTGAAATCACGGGAAATAACTCTAATTGATTACATGATTGTCTTTTTATGGTACGTGGTAATTAAGCTTCGTGATTGTATCAAGTAATTTAAGGGTTAATAGTTCTGAAAATGTTATCTGTCTAAATATTACATACAATGCACGTTTAGCTTAGAAACATGTAATATTGGCCATGTCACTGAATTTTAAGATAAACTTATTTAAAAATAAAAATAAAAAGGTTTGACCTGGAAACATATTTTTAGTGTTCTGTGTTGATTTTTTGTTGGCTTTGTCTTTGTTGTGTGTTTTGCATCCAATATCATATTGATTATGTGTAAAGTCTACAAATCAATATCTTATTTGATGGAACATGTTCTTTAGACATGCAATAATTCACGTTCCAAAGTACAGATTGTCTAGTATTATATGTGACGTGGCGTCCTTTCGTCTTTTTAAACCAGTTCGATCTGAACCTCTTCATGATAACAACAGAAAATTCCTCCATATTCCGTTTGCTAATAAAGGAATCGATGCTATTAACATCAGCAACATTCTTAATAGAAAAGAGGTCATAAAAGAAATTCCACCATATTTCAAAAATCAATCTGTTCCCATTGTCTCCTATAGCTACACTAACAGCATTGGCCGTAAAATTTTCAACTACAAAGAAGCATTGCAAGATATTAACATAAAAGAGTACATTAAGAACCCTCTGACTTGTGACTGCTCCCACTCTCCTTTTCAATACAACCCATCTGGACATGTAATCACTGGTGATCTGAATATCATTCAACATGAGAGTCTCCGAAAGGTGATTTCTCATGGTCCTAAATTCAGAGAACCTCAACACATCAATTGGAAACATAATTTCAAGATAATTATGGATGCTGTTGAAGATTATGCCAGAAGGTGGATAAAGAGAGAAGTAGACCAAGATCCTGAGTTAGAGTCCTTGTCAGACTGGGTTAGAACAATTAGGTTTCTAGTACAAGGTCGGATTCACAAACTAAAAAATTGTGTTAATAGTCGACCTAAGTCTGTATTTAAAGACCAAGAAGCTGTTAAGTGTCTTTCCTCTCTTCATGACAAATATGTTGTCGTTCCTGCGGACAAGGCTTCCAACAATATCGTGTTTGTATGTAAATCATATTACTTCGAATGTCTAATCAAGGAATTAGGCATAAATAGCAACACCTCTAGTAATACCACATACAAACCAACTTCGTTCGACAAAGATGAAATCCTAGCTAACCACAGATCATTCATGACCTCTTTAAACATTCCCTCTGGTAAAGAGTCTGAGGATTTACCCTATTTATATTGGATACCTAAACTCCATAAGACACCATACAAAAAAAGGTACATAGCGGGATCATCAACTTGTTCGACGAAAGAATTGTCTATTCACCTGACAAAGATTCTGTCTACAGTAAAAGAGGGACAACAGAAATATTGTGAAACTGTTTACTCGCGTAGTGGCATAAATCACATGTGGATTTTGAAAAACTCTAAAGATCTTTTGGATAACCTGAAATCAAGATCTTTCTCTCAGGTATCCTCCATCAAAACTTTTGATTTTTCAACTCTATATACCACCCTACCGCATGACAAATTAAAAACCCGCTTAAAAGAAACAATTCATAAAGCTTTTAGTCATAGAAACTATGGCTCAAAATTTGTTGTGTTAGGCTACAATTCCACATATTTTTCAAACAAAATTCATAAAGGTAAAACATGCTACTCCGAGGAACAAGTGATCAGTATGCTGGAGTTCCTCATCGATAACATATTTGTCTCCTTTGGAGGGACACTGTTTCAGCAGGTCGTCGGCATACCAATGGGTACGAATTGTGCCCCTCTTCTAGCCGATTTATTTTTATACTCATACGAGTCGGAGTTTCTTCAAAAGCTTGTAAAAGATAAGAAGATTCATGAGGCTAGAGCCTTTAATTTCACATACAGGTATATTGATGACGTTTTATCTATCAATAATTCTAGATTTGCAGAATTTCTTCCATTGATATATCCTCCAGAGCTGGAAGTTAAAGAGACCACCGATACAGCTTCGTCCGCATCATTTTTGGACTTATACCTCGAATTTGACGACAGTGGTCAACTCAGTACTAAAATTTATGATAAGCGGGACTACTTCAATTTTAAAATCATAAATTTTCCAAACATGTGCAGCAATATACCAGCTTCTCCTGCATATGGTGTTTACATGTCGCAATTGATTCGCTATGCAAGGGCCAGTAGCAATTATTCTGATTTCCTGAAACGTCATCTTCATCTGAGAAACAGGCTACTGGACCAGGGCTATAAAAAGATTCGCCTTATTCGATCTCTTAAAAAGTTTATATTCCGATACCAATATCTTGTCGAAATATATTCCGTCTCTGCAGAAATAATTATAAGCGATGCATTTTCATATAGTGAAAATGTATAAAGATAAAGAAGTCCAAAATGTCAAGAATTTTTTTGTCAATGTGTGACGTAAAAATATTTTTGACATTTACGTCACCGAATATGGTACTGCTTTGACAACTATTTTACCTATTTTGTTCCTGTATTTAAATACTGTTACAGTGACAGCCGGAACCTTTGAACCGTAATGAGAGCGGGAGGTTTGGCGCCTTAAAATCTGATTCAACCCACCATTTCTTTAGAAATGCCTGTACCAAGTCAGGGTCATTACGGTTTTCACAGTTTTCCGGTTGTTGACTGATTTTGTCTGTTTATATAATTATGAGTTTTGACTTTCCCTTTATAAGATTGTTCGGAGTTCGGTAATTTTGTTATTACCTTTATTGTAAGTAGAACCTTGAGACAATAGTTTTTAGTGGGGTTCGTGTAACTCGATCTTTAGTTTATATGTATGTTTTATTGATCGTTGTTTGTCCTTTTGTACTTTTTCTTTTGGCCATTGTGTTGTTTGTTCTTCTTCGATTTACGGATTCTGATTGACCCTTTGGTATCTTCACACTTTCTTTATTATCATAGGATAAAACATTGATGATAGCTGATTTCGTTTAAAAGTTAGGTAAATATGTCCGATTAAACGATAATATTTTAAGAACTACCCTTACGAATTTACAATGTAAAATATTGTCTCAAGGTTCTACTTACGATATTGATGGTTTAGTTAGGTTTGGTTATTGTGCTTAACTCCACTATCAACAATATTTCAGTTATATCGTGGAGGTCAGTTTTATTGGTGAAGGAAACCGGAGTATCCGGAGAAAACCACCGACCTGCGGCAAGTCACTGACAAACTTTAACACATAATGTTGCATAGAGTACACCTCGCCATGAACAGGATTCGAACCCACAACCTTAGTGGTGATAGGCACTGATTGCACAGATAGTTGTAAATCCAACTACCATATGATTATGGCCACGACGGCCCCCTAATATATTTGGTGTTAATTTAGAATATGGAATGTTCCTTTCAAATACTTTGCATTAATGTAATTCATATTGATTTCAGTTATTCAATAGGTTAAGATAATCTCTATATCGCGATATGTTGGTTAATTTGTACAAGAAGGTTGATGTTTTAGTTATGTTTACATAAATAGACCGAAAACAAAATAAGCCTGTTTGATGATTTCCCGCGAGTCTTTCATTGTAACGTAGTAAAAGCTAATTGCATATAATAAATCACCTAAACTAAATAGTTGTGTCACGTGTCACTTAAGATACGTCACAATAGTAAACAATTTCCATTGATTGATAACTGTCACGTGGATACAAACGATGTTTTTTTTTAAAGAACTAATGAAAACAGTGTTCTTTATTGACGTGACATGTATTAGTTGGGACCGCTTTAAGATTGATTGATTGAGTTAAAGTCATCACTTTAAACGAAAACAAACGCATATAAGTCTACAAGTGATTAATTATGTATTTTCTATTAGGATAATGTAAACACACTTCACAATTTAGATTATTAAAAGCGTTATTATTTTCAATTAGTCAGTTCATCGTAAAACGATTTAACCATGGAGAAATTGCTAAAATGGGCATTGCAAATGGTATATATAAATCATTTACGGTAATATAGCTTTAGCCAAACCAGTAAATTACATGGATTGGGTCGAGTAAATGTGTCAGGGTAATGATTTGGGTGATGGTGATAGACAACAATGATGTTGATGAAAAAGCAATAAAATGGAAAATAAAATACCACGCCATGAGAGCCGCTACAAAACATAAAAGTAAAATTGTAGAAACTTCGGTAAAATCGATACCACTAACACAAATACATGACCACTCACTGTCATGACTTAAAACAGACACTTTAATAATAAAAAGGGGAGGAGTTATCCTAGTTGTATGACCCAAACTACCCCTCTCAGTGCCAATAATGGAGTCTTTGCACGTGTATTCCATCGGTGGGTAATGAATACATACTTGGTATTAGCCACCCTGAAACAGGATTTATATTTCCTTTTAACTTTATGATACAATCGTAATGATATTAACTTACTAAAAGGTCAGAAATCACACTATTATAATTACAGTCAAACATGTATTTAGAAGCCACTCTTTATAAGCATGGAGATAAACAACAATCACTCGCTCACTTTATGAGCAGTTGCCCTTTATATACAGGTTAAAGTTATATGCACTATTCATAAATGGGGGGAAATAAGACTGCCCTTAATAGACAGTGAATTGTTATCATAGAGTTGTCTTTTAAGGAAGATTTGACGTTATTATAACATTTCTGCCTGTATCACATAATGAAATGGTAGTGTCAAGGAACGAATTGTTCAAAGACAGCATATATTTAAAGGTTCGAGCGTTCTTTATGACAATACTACTCGGCCAGTTATATGTGAGGATTGACATTTTACTCGCATGTGGAATAAAGGTAATAACAAAATTACCGAACTCCGAACAATCTTACAAATAAAGGTAATAACAAAATTACCGAACTCCGAACAATCTTATAAAGGGAAAGTCAAAACTCATAATTATATAAACAGACAAAATCAGTCAACAACCGGAAAAATGTGAAAACCGTAATGACCCTGACTTGGTACAGGCATTTCTAAAGAAATGGTGGGTTGAATCAGATTTTAAGGCGCCAAACCTCCCGCTCTCATTACGGTTCAAAGGTTCCGGCTGTCACTGTAACAGTATTTAAATACAGGAACAAAATAGGTAAAATAGTTGTCAAAGCAGTACCATATTCGGTGACGTAAATGTCAAAAATACTTTTACGTCACACATTGACAAAAAAATTATTGACATTTGCGACTTCTTTATCTTTATACATTTTCACTATATGAAAATGCATCGCTTATAATTTTTTCTGCAGAGACGGAATATATTTCGACAAGATATTGGTATCGGAATATAAACTTTTTAAGAGATCGAATAAGGCGAATCTTTTTATAGCCCTGGTCCAGTAGCCTGTTTCTCAGATGAAGATGACGTTTCAGGAAATCAGAATAATTGCTACTGGCCCTTGCATAGCGAATCAATTGCGAGATGTAAACACCATATGCAGGAGAAGCTGGTATATTGCTGCACATGTTTGGAAAATTTATGATTTTAAAATTGAAGTCGTCCCGCTTATCATAAATTTTAGTACTGAGTTGACCACTGTCGTCAAATTCGAGGTATAAGTCCAAAAATGATGCGGACGAAGCTGTATCGGTGGTCTCTTTAACTTCCAGCTCTGGAGGATATATCAATGGAAGAAATTCTGCAAATCTAGAATTATTGATAGATAAAACGTCATCAATATACCTGTATGTGAAATTAAAAGACTTGCATGCCCGCATCATGTCATATTATATGTCTGTACCTTATACCATATACCATTGTCTTATATCTTAGTATTTTCTCTTGTCTTGTACCTTTGTTATGATTCCCGTTTTTAAACTTGTACGTAGAAGACAACTAGCAGCAGATCCTTGTTATGGGTTATCGCTCGTGACCTGTTGAAAGGCAAAATTGACCGATCACATGCATCATTTCTCATGTTTCTCATGGCAATAACAATTTCATCCATAGGTTCATTCCAGCGAAATATTGTTGAAAGTGGCGTTAAGTACCATAAACCACCACCACCTATATGATCTGTTTGCAGGAGCGTGACATTTTTTCAAACGTAATGCATTCATATACCTTCAGTTCTAAATAAACGTTAGATATTACCGAAGGGGCACTCAAAAATGGACGATCCAGAGAAACTGGCAACATGGGTACGCAAGACACAAGACGAAGATAAAGAAAACAAACCCACAACACAATATATGTTGGCCACCACTACATGTGAACAAACAAGGACAGATTGTGCATTTGCGTCGCTGTGCGACGAAACCAGGATATATTTCTTGATTTAGAATGGCATAGGGATATACATACAAGTATCAAGTAGATGATTATGTTGATAAACATTAACAAAAGATAAATTATATATGGGACACAGTTTCCTTTGAAGAATAACAATAATAGAGGAATTCCATAATAAAATGAAAAGCAAACAATACCACACAGTCGTAAGTTTCAAAATTCAATCGAAAATCGTAAAAACACAGGCAAAATCGACCACTTTCCCGACTTGTTACAGTCACTTCAGTAAAAATAAATAAGGTGGCGGTGTGAAGCTACTTGTATGGGCTATGACGCCGCCTCTTAGTGAAAGAGGGATTTTATCTGAGTTACAGATACAATGTATATTGATCTTCATTTACATATTCTCTGAATATACGAATTTCTTCTGAATTAAACACCGCTGCTTGTCTAAATGACAAGTACAATAAGGCGTTATGTTAATGTCATAGATTTGTAGACTAGGAAAGATTTTGTCCAGACAAAAAAGTTTGTTAATGTCAAAACAATGACATTTACATACTAGTCTTATATCAGACTTCCTAACATACACAAAGGTTATTACTTTTGGTGTAGGATATATATTTGCTTCAATAGACATCGATAGATAATATAATGTCATCCCCCCTTCGGGCCCTGGTATCATTCTGCGACTTCCATATCAGTCCAATGCATGCTTTATATGTTTATCGCATATTTATAGAATAGGATTAGGGTCATGGGGTTTTATTGCCACCTTCAACAATATTATATTTCAGGTATATCGTTGTGATGCTGACATCAGAGGTGTACCACCGATCTGTCCGAGGTCACTGACAAACGATCACATTGGGATTTATCGTGTACACCTCCCCATCGACGGGAATCGAACATTAGTGGTGATAGACACTGATTGTTTAAAGGTACCTACCTATATGTAAATTCAAATACAATCACGACCATCTAGGCTTCTTAATAAATATGAATATTGGTGCTTTTTAGATAAAAAAAAGGTAATCCTCATGGGCATTTCCCGTTGAAATTACCTTCCAGTGTACATGTATAATCATCCTCAAGTAAACAAAACATCATAATTACAGTTGATTCTTCTCAGTTCCAAAACAAACGTTAGCATTATGGTTAATGACAGTGTAATTAATTTCCTTCATGACGTGTATATAACGGACTAGAAATTGTAAATTATTTCCGCTTTGATGGCTCACGATTAATGAAGACTATTCACAGATGCTAATTGTCCATGAATGTATTGTGTTTCTTTATCAAATGGAGAGAGAAAAAATATTCCGTCTGTTCTGTCTTTGTCTTCTGATGTTCAAGGACTATTAAAATCTATTGTGGTCCCTATCCTCGTTATGTTTGTATTTTATATTCAGACTTATGACGATGAATATTAATTGTTCGTTTAAGATGAATCTGTATTTAATTTTGCAAAAATTATTATTCAGTGATGAAATACATACATTGCAAACGCTGGCACATTGTCAGCGAAAGCCAAATAATGCAAAAGTCTTTGGTGGCAACTAATACAAGGAATCAACTTGAATATGCCAAGATTATCTATGCCTGAGGGAGATTGACCGTGATTTTAATAACATTATTATTTTTTATTACCCCACCTCTCTCTCCCTTTCTCTCTCTAACTCTTTCTCTGGGTGACATTTTACATGTAACGTATGTATATTCCGTCATTGAGGTACCATATCAAATCCATTTTTCGCTATTTCAACATTGTAAAGCTGCATTTGTTAGACTAATATTTGTTCGAATATTATATTTTTGCTTTTGATGTTATAGCATCTACTTCCTATTCTTCATTTGTGTGACTACTTTATCTATATCATGTGACATCGCACAGGAATGTCGTTTTTTTTAGAACTGCATCATTCTCTGTGAAAAACACACTAGAATGTTAAATTGAATTGTATACTGAAAAGTATGTAGAACATTGTGTAACATCTAAACGGAAAATCTGTCATGGAAAATGAATCTATCCACATGAATATGACTTTATATAAAATGTAGCAACCTTTTCTTTATTTCATACAGACAAATGAAGATAAATGACAATAATCATCAATTGATTTGATGAAACAATTGCCCACCTATTTTTATGTTAGAAGCCCATTTATTTGTGCAATTATGACATAATTTTCCCACTTATTATTGTAGCTGTGATCATATGATTGATTGTGCGTAAAGTAGCTTTCAACAATTTTTCAATAGCACATTGTATACCATGGAGGTTATGGTGAAGGAAATCGGCTTTCCCCAAGAAAAACAATGTCATGTTATGGAATAAAAACGTACATATCTAAATTAGTGCACACAACGCGCTTCTGGATAACCCTCAAGAGGTACGCTCATCATCAAATAACGATTGGAGAGCAAAATAGCTTAAAATTCTTTTAGAGCAAGTACATGTAAATCAAAGGGTCTAAACATGATACCCAAAATCATCTATGGTCACCTTATGACTGGGATATTGGCCTTACCTATGGCTACAAACTGTGCTCCTCTTCTCACCGACTTGTGCCTTTATTCGTATGAGACAGACTTCATACAGGGGCTTCTCAAGAAAAACGAAAGGAATCTAGCCCGATCCATTAATTTCACGTTCCGCTATATAGATAATGTCCTTTCACTAAATAATTCTAGGTTTCGTGATTTCGTTGAAAGCATCTATCCCATTGAGCTTGAAATAAAGGATACTGCAGATAGAGATATGCTTGCTTCATACCTTGACCTACACCTCGCAATTGACAGTGAAGGGCGGTTAAGAACGAAACTTTACGACAAAAGGGATAATTTCAATTTTCCCATTGTGAACTTTCCATTTATATGTAGCAACATTCCAGCAGCACCTGTATATGGAGTATATATCTCTCAGTTGATACGATATTCCAGAGCTTGTGGTTCCTATCATGATTTCCCTGACAGAGGGTTGCAGCTAAAAAGGAAGCTACTGAACCAAGGGTTCCTCTTTGTTAAGTTGAAGTCATCACTTCGAAAGTTTTACGGTCGCCACCAAGACTTGGTTGACTGCTATGGAATATCTGTGTCACAAATGACCACGCATATGTTCCACTTGTCGTAAGCACTTTACGGTCCTTTCCCCATTCATGACTTATCACCGAGTTTTAACTAGATTAACACGACGGGTGCCACTGGTGGAGTAGGAACAGCTTACCCTTCTAAAGTACCTGAGTTCACCCACGGTTTATAGTGTGGTAAGTGTTACTCGATCTTTAGTTTTATGTGTATGTTTTGTAGATCGTTGTTTGTCCTTTTGTGTGGGGTTTTTTTGGTCAGTGTGTTGTCTGTTCTTCTTTGATTTACGGATTCTGATTACCCTTTTGGTATCTTCAAACTCTTTTTTCAATAAAGCAAATTGCAGTATATTTAGGAGGCGTCAGAGATATATACGGATGTGTTTCGGTTACAATAGTCACATTCTCGACATTCTTCGAAAATGTATAAATCATCGATACTCGAATTTACAACTCTTCTAATTGAAATAATTAGCATGTCTTCGGAGTTCGGTAATTTGTTATTACCCTTATTTATCCATCTAATTAATAACCTTTCAAATAATGGTTATATCCTACACGGCTGATCACAAAACTGTTGGAAATGTGTCGTATTTCCTTCCTGTGATTAGAGTGGACGGTGGGTGTTATTATTGTATATTTAATAGCGATCGGTCAAACAAGTACATGTTATTCTGGCGAAGCAGTATAATTAAAGCTAATGGATATTATTGTAGGGGAGTATTCAATAATGAATTTCTCGACAGGTAGCGGGTAAATTATTGTGCAAAGATTGTCGAACTTACGGATCAGAGGCGAAGGCAAAATTATTTTCATTGGGCTAAATGAGATCAACGGTGTGAAATGAAAGGAGTCAAGCTGATGAAAATTACATCTTTCTCATATTCCCTTTACTGATATGCCGCAGCGTGGGAGATCTCAATATCTGTATATCTATTTCCTCCGATCTCCCAGGCCGCGAAAAATCAGCAAGGGGATCAAGTGTGAGAGATGATTTCAATCTTAGCATATATGAAAATATGTTCTAGTCAAGGGAATAAGATCATTACTACGACGGAAAGCTTAATACAAATACGCTTAATATTGTTTTTCGATAAAGCAATTCACGATAATTGAAATAACTAGGCTGCTGGACATGAACAGTCTACCAAATTATAACAGGCTTGACATTTAACTACGGAAGAAAAGCTTCCTTAGTCAGGATAAATAATTGTAGGCTTCAATTCCTTGCTTTGATCAACTACTTTTCCTTGACAGTTTGTAAGTGTAATATCGGCGACGATGGTGAGATATTTACAAACATTGTTATATGAGTGTAAGTACCTTACGACATACTTAACCAGGTCCTGGCTTGAGAAGGCACAAACATGTGGGGTTGTTTCACTGGTTAAAAGGATCCCTATTCCCCTACTGTTGATAATTGGATCTCCAACGGCACTAAAGATATAAACAAGCGATAAAAGACGCACAGTTTTGCTTCCACTCAATATGACAACATATCACAATAATGAATGTCAACATAAGCATGACAGTACAATATGTCTAAATAATTTATTTTTTATTTTTGTATAGTTGTTTATTTTATGATTATTAGATGCATATACATATGTATTGATAGCTCGCTGATCATTATTAACATAAAAAAAAAAGCTTATTTCTTTATTTTCTTTGTTATTGAAAAATCCTGATTTTGAAAAGTGAATATGGTAGATGCTATTTATATAAATATCAATTAGCTGCTTTTAATCATATATGTTTTTCGTTGAACGAATTGCCAAAGAAAGATCACTCTGCAAGTCAAGGATGTCGCTATATCAGTCATGCTTAAAAACATTTGATAGTAACACGTGGTTTTTGAAAATATTTAAGGTAGAAGATGAGTAATTAACATTAAATTCAGATTCAGAGTTTTATTGTAGTATTCTATCACATCATTGCATTTTGATGCATGTGTACTACCAGATATAATTCATACAAAACCATGTGTTCCTTTTCAACAGGAGGCAAAGATACCTAATGCATATATAATCCATTTTAAATAACATAAATGTAAAGTACAAATAAATGGTAACAGAAAAACGAAATCACGATAGATTGAGTCAGTGATTGTTGTTTAACGCCAACTCAGCAATTTTTCAGCTATATCATGGCGAGAACAAGTTAATTTTCAATGAGATAATGATGAGGTCCGCTTTCTACTAGACCATCCCGCTTAATTGGATTTTTAACAGTTCTAGCTCACTGAAACAACAGTCCACAGATAGACATGTCGTCACACTCGGACACATTATCCTGATTCCGAGTCAACCAGTCTTTGCTCTTTCTCCTTAATGATGCGAGCTTAGCAGAGAAGCAACAAATACCAATTTTATAGTCTTTGGTTTGACCCGACCCGATCGGGGGTCGAACCCACGAACTATCACACTCGATGCGAGCACACTAACCATTACACCGTCGATGCGGTTCGAAATCATGATAGACATAACAACCGCATTCCAAGAGATAAATCCAACTACAGGAAAGACTACAATAAATACACAATCGTGGTCAACATAATTAGATGTAATGACGTCAGTGAAACATCAAATCAACTGAAATAAGTACCAATATGTCCCCATAAATATATTTCGTTAGCTGCATTATACTAATTTCTCTATATAATCTCATTTATTAGGCATATCCAATTAAGATAAACAATGAGGTAGTAATGCTGACTTTTAGATAAAATACACTCTGACATCATTACAAGGTGTCATAGACTATTAAAAAGTCATAGGTACACAATCAGTATATAATTGATCAGGACAAAGAAACAAAAACTATAGTGAATACATTTGTTTAACTCATCAGACAAAATCTTTTAAGAAAAAAAGGTTTAAACCAAGAAAAACTGAAAGGTATGGGTAATCTTAGCCGACATTGGTTATCCTGTTTAGCCCATTATGTTCACTTGCTCCCAAAAACTTTTAAATTATTAGGCATTCCAATCTTTAGCGTACCTGATGAAGGCTATTCCAGAAACGGGCATGCGCACTCAATTATATATCTACGTTTTCATCACATTAAACAAGATTTAAAATTTATAACCAAAGATTCATATATACAGTACATATAAGCGTACATGTATAAAACATTAAATACGATAAGCATACCAAAGCAAAGATAATGTTACGGTGACCAAAAGGCAAGGCAGCGTTATGGTGTGTTTTAGCTTTGTTTTTCGTCGTCTTGTGTACCCTATGTTACTAGTTTTTCTGGATTGGCCATGTTTGATTGCCCCTTCGGTATTCCCTAACGTTTATTTTCTAGATTCACATTTATTACGATATTTAACTACCTAAAATTAAGTTTTATACATGTCAGCATTGAGCAGAGGAAATACAATGTTGAATATTTCAAGCGGTGTAATCAGTAGTCGTAAATCGATGAAGAATAGACGATGCAATGACCAAACAAAAGAAAGACGAAAAGATGAATAAAGGTTCATGAAACGTCACACAGGAAACTAATTATTAAACAATTCGAATCTCACTAAGCAAATTTCTAATCATTGTAGGTTAATTTAGAAAAAGAAGAAGAAGAATTGTAGTCTGTGTGGTAAATTAGCAATCTGAAAAACAAATTATATTATGAATTTCGTGAAAAGTTCAATATAGTAGATGAAACGTAAAGAATTAATTAATTATCGAAAAAATTGTTGTATATTGAAGAAATATAAATTACATGATTGAATTTGAGAATCTTGTCCAAATTAGTTTTCTTTTCTAGTGATTTTTCTTTATTTTTGGTACAAAACAATTGTTTAACGTTAACTGTATTAGTTGACATGTGTTGATTGATTGAATTGACCTTTGCAATACTTATATTGTGTACACAGTTGTTGGTAAGGATAGTTCATGCAAGTTGAAAATTGAAAAACAAATTAATGGTACAAAAGTTAAGAATAAAAGCGTAGATATCTAATCAAGTGCGCACGACACGTTTCTGGAAGAGTTTCATCAAGTACGCTCAAAGATTGGAGATCACAACAATATAAATAGCTTTTGTATATAACAATTATCACTTTCGGTTTAATGAGATATGGACGTTTCTTATTACGTGTCTTAGTTAATTTACTAGCTACATTAAACTAAAAGGTTCCAAAATGTCTCCCTAATATATCTCTAATTTGACAAGCTAAATCAGGATAACGAATGAAGAAGTAATCCATGACAGAGATGGCTGTAAGAATGTGATACATTCTGATGTCATTACAAGGTGCCATAGACTTATCAGGAAGTCCTGGCTATGCAATAATTGGACAGGACAAAGTTGTAATGATATGGTAAATATCTCATCAGACACAAACATTTAAATAGATTGGAAGGCAATGAAAGGATTCATAAGCAATCAATCTTAGACACAGTACAGAGCAAAGGAAAGAAAAGTGTGAAGATACCTACGGGGTAATCAGAAACCGTAAGTTGATGAAGGACAGATAAATATTATGATCAAAAGAACAAGGTCAAACAATAATTTACAAAACACTACACAGAAAACGAAAGATCGCGCAATACGTAACCCACTACAAACGGGATATGAACTCAGTTTCTCCGAAGATTAGTAGCTCCTGCTCTACTAGTAACAACGATCAAAGATTACTGTACATAATGTCACATATGATTTAGTATACTGTTTACTGATTATATAATGTGGAACATTTTAGCTTTCATATATAGTGAAAAAAAACGTGCATGTAATACATAGTATGTTTATGTTCCATTACTTACGTGAACCACCTCGTCAATATGTGTTCGCCTCAAGTACAGTAGTTTGCGGGTTCAAGCCCTGGTCAGGTCAAACCAAATACCATAAACTTAATATCTGTTACTTCACCGCTAACACGCAGCATCAAGGAGAAAGGCCAGAGCAAAGACTTGTTATTTCGGAATCAGGATAATTTGCCCTAGTGGAACGACATAGGTAATGTTGTCTTAGTGAGCTAGCACTATAAAAATACGACTATGCGCGTTGGTCTAGTACAAAGCATCGAATGTAACTTGTTCTCATCACGATTTAGCTGACATTTTCTTCAGTTTGCGTTGAACAACAACCGCTCACTCACCCATTATATACGAACATTTGCAAAATATACGAGATACACACAACAATTTAAAAATGACGACTCCCTTTACTTAAAACAATAACCAATAACAACGATTAACTGGTACAAAACATGTCCAATCAGACATCCACAATGATTGACAGGTGTGACTGGGTACTGGTGAAGGTCCCCAAGGTATAAGCACACAGACGACTGGTCGTGGGTCATAGTGAGTGACTAAGGTGTTTGGAGAGTGCCACAAACCGTGCACGCTAATGACATCTAGAAAAGACTACATTTTTTCGTCCCTACCCAACACTCCATACTTTTTCAGTTGCAATCAAACATCGTTGACCCGGTTTAGCCTTCTCTTCCCTCATTTCTATATAATCTTAATCCATTATTGAACTTGTTCTCATTTTGAATATATCTGTAATACAGCTCGCTGGACGTTAAACAATAATCACTACCATGTCTAGCCATCAGTATGCAAGTGACAGAGTACTTTTGAACAAAGTGTTGATATCTTCTACAAATCGTTCTGAGAGATAAGATGAGGAGAGCCTTTAAAAATCATTGACGTAATAGTAGTTATTTTGATAATGACATTCATTGCGGTACGAACACAGCTTCATTTTCTTTTTTCAGTTGTAATCATTAGTGAAAACACGGGAAATAACTCTAATTGGTTACATGATTGTCTTTTGCTGGTACGTGGTAATTAAGTTTTGTGATTGCATCAAGTAATTTAAGGGTTAATAGTTCTGAAAGTGTTATCTGTTTAAATATTACATACAATGCACGTTTAGCTTAGAAACATGTAATGTTGGCCATGTCACTGAATTTTAATATAAACTTATTTAACAAAAAAAGAAAAAGGTTTGACCTGGAAACATATTTTTAGTTTTCTGTGTTGATTTTTTGTTGGCTTTGTCTTCGTGGAGTGTTTTGCATCCAATATCATATTGATTATGTATAAAGTCTACAAATCAATATCTTATTTGATGGAACATGTTCTTTAGACATGCAATAATTCACGTTGTCCAATAAACATCTTTATTAAACACAATAACCAAATCTACCCAAACCATTAATATTGTAAGTAGAACTTTGAGACAATAGTTTTTAGTGGGGTTCGTGTAACTCGATCTTTAGTTTTATATGTATGTTTTATTGATCGTTGTTTGTCCTTTTGTACTTTTTCTTTTGGCCATTGTGTTGTTTGTTCTTCTTCGATATACGGATTATGATTGTCCCTTTGGTATCTTCACAATTTCTTTAATATCATGGGATAAAACATTGATGATAGCTGATTTCGTTTAAAATTTAGGTAATTATGTCGGATTAAACGATAATATTTTAAGAACTACCCTTACGAATTTACAATGTAAAATATTGTCTCAAGGTTCTACTTACGATATTGATGGTTTGGTTAGGTTTGGTTATTGTGCTTAACTCCACTATCAACAATATTTCAGTTATATCGTGGAGGTCAGTTTTATTGGTGGAGGAAACTGACAAACTTTAACACATACTGTTGCATAGAGTACACATCGCCATGAACTGGGTTCGAACCCACAACCTTAGTGGTGATAGGCACTGATTGCACAGATAGTTGTAAATCCAACTACCATACGATTATGGCCACGACGGCCCCCTAATATATTTGGTGTTAATTTAGAATATGAATGTAATTCATATTGATTTCAGTTATTCAATAGGTTAAGATAATCTCTATATCGCGATATGTTGGTTAATTTGTACAAGAAGGTTGATGTTCTAGTTATGCTTACATAAATAGACCGAAATCAAAATAAGCCTGTTTGATGATTTCCCGCGAATCTTTCATTGTAACATAGTAAAAGCTAATTGCATATAATAAATCACCTAAACTAAATAGTTGTGTCACGTGTCACTTAAGATATGTCACAATAGTAAACAATTTCCATTGATTGATAACTGTCACGTGGATACAAACTATGTTTTTTTTAAAGAACTAATGACAAGTTTACAAGTCTACAAGTGATTAATTATGTATTTTCTATTAGAATAATTTTAACACACTTCACAATTTAGATTATTAAAAGCGTTATTATTTTCAATCAGTCAGTTCGTCGTATAACGATTTATAAATGGAGAAATTGCTAAAATGGGCGTTACAAATGGTATATATAAATCATTTACGGTAATATAGCTTTAGCCAAACCAGTAAATTACATGGATTGGGTTGAGTAAATGTGTCAGGGTAATCATTTGGCTGATTGTGATAGACAACAATGATATCGATGAAAAAACAATAAAATGGAAAATAAAATACCACGCCATGAGAGCCACCACGCCATGAGAGCCACCAAGCCATGAGAGCCGCTACAAAACATAACAGCAAAATTGTAGAAACTTCGGTAAAATCGATACCACTAACACACAAATACATGACCACTCACTGTCATGACTTAGTACAGACACTTTAATAATAAAAAGGGGAGGAGTTATCCTAGTTTTATGACCCAAACTATCCCTCTCAGTGCTAGTAATGGATTCTTTGCACGTGTCTTCCATCGGTGGGTAATGAATACATACTTGGTATTTGCCACCCTGAAACAGGATTTATATTTCCTTTTAACTTTATGATACAATCGTAATGATATTAACTTACTAAAAGGTCAGAAATCACACTATTATAATTACAATCAAACATGTATTTAGAAGCCACTCTTTATGAGCATGGAGATAAACAACAATCACTCGCTCACTTTATGAGCAGTTGCCCTTGATATACAGGTTAAAGCTATATGCACTATTCATAAATGGGGGAAAATAAGACTGCCCTTAATAGACAGTGAATTGTTATTATAGAGGTGCCTTTTAAGGAAGATTTTACGTTATTATAACATTTCTGGCTGCATCACATAATGAAATGGTAGTGTCAAGGAACGAATTGTTCAAAGACAGCATATATTTAAAGGTTCGAGCGTTCTTTATGACAATACTACTCGGCCAGTTATATGTGAGGATTGACATTTTACTCGCATGTGGAGAACACTTGCATGCCCGCATCATGTCATATTATATGTCTGTACCTTATACCATGAACCGTAATGAGAGCGGGAGGTTTGGCGCCTTAAAATCTGATTCAACCCACCATTTCTTTAGAAATGCCTGTACCAAGTCAGGGTCATTACGGTTTTCACAGTTTTCGGATGTTGACTGATTTTGTCTGTTTATATAATTATGAGTTTTGACTTTCCCTTTATAAGATTGTTCGGAGTTCGGTAATTTTGTTATTACCTTTATTTATATACCATTGTCTTATATCTTAGTATTTTCTCTTGTCTTGTACCTTTGTTATGATTCCCGTTTTTAAACTTGTACGTAGAAGACAACTAGCAGCAGATCCTTGTTATGGGTTATTGCTCGTGACCTGTTGAAAGGCAAAATTGACCGATCACATGCATCATTTCTCATGTTTCTCATGGCAATAACAATTTCATCCATAGGTTCATTCCAGCAAAATATTGTTGAAAGTGGCGTTAAGCACCATAAACCACCACCACCTATATGATCTGTTTGCAGGAGCGTGACATTTTTTCAAACGTAATGCATTCATATACCTTCCGTTCTAAATAAACGTTAGATAATACCGAAGGGGCACTCCAAAATGGACGATCCAGAGGAACTGGCAACATGGGTACGCAAGACACAAGACGAAGATAAAGAAAACAAACCCACAACACAATATATGTTGGCCACCACTACATGTGAACAAACAAGGACACATTGTGCATTTGCGTCTTTGGGTGACGAAACCAGAAACAAATTCTTTATTTAGAATGGCATAGGGATATACATACAAGTATCAAGTAGATGATTATGTTGATAAACATTAACAAAAGATAAATTATATATGGGACACAGTTTCCTTTGAAGAATAACAATAATAGAGGAATTCCATAATAAAATGAAAAGCAAACAATACCACACAGTCGTAAGTTTCAAAATTCAATCGAAAATCGTAAAAACACAGGCAAAATCGACCACTTTCCCGACTTGTTACAGTCACTTCAGTAAAAATAAATAAGGTGGCGGTGTGAAGCTAGTTGTATGGGCTATGACGCCGCCTCTTAGTGAAAGAGGGATTTTATCTGAGTTACAGATACAATGTATATTGATCTTCATTTACATATTCTCTGAATATACGAATTTCGTCTGAATTAAACACCGCTGCTTGTCTAAATGACAAGTACAATAATGCGTTATGTTAATGTCATAGATTTGTAGACTAGGAAAGATTTTGTCCAGACAAAAAAGTTTGTTAATGTCAAAACAATGACATTTACATACTAGTCTTATATCAGACATCCTAACATACACAAAGGTTATTACTTTTGGTGTAGGATATATATTTGCTTCAATAGACATCGATAGATAATATAATGTCATCCCCCCTTCGGGCCCTGGTATCATTCTGCGACTTCCATATCAGTCCAATGCATGCTTTATATGTTTATCGCATATTTATAGAAAAGGATTAGGGTCATGGGGTTTTATTGCCACCTTCAACAATATTATATTTCAGGTATATCGTTGTGATGCTGACATCAGAGGTGTACCACCGATCTGTCCGAGGTTACTGACAAACGATCACATTGGGATTTATCGTGTAGACCTCCCCATCGAACATTAGTGGTGATAGACACTGATTGTTTAAAGGTACCTACCTTTATGTAAATTCAAATACAATCACGACCATCTAGGCTTCTTAATAAATATGAATATTGGTGCTTTTTAGACATTAAATAAGATATGCATTTTGCTTTTAGTGTACATGTATAATCATCCTCAAGTAAACAAAAAATCATAATTACAGTTGATTCTTCTCAGTTCCAAAAGAGACGTTAGCATTATGGTTAATGACAGTGTAATTGATTTCCTTCATGACGTGTATATAACGGACTTGAAATTGTAAATTATTTCCGCTTTGATGGCTCACGATTAATGAAGACTATTCATAGATGCTAATTGTCCATGAATGTATTGTGTTTCTTTATCAAATGGAGAGAGAAAAAATATTCCGTCTGTTCTGTCTTTGTCTTCTGATGTTCAAGGACTATTAAAATCTATTGTGGTCCCTATCCTCGTTATGTTTGTATTTTATATTCAGACTTATGACGATGAATATTAATTGTTCGTTTAAGATGAATCTGTATTTAATTTTGCAAAAATTATTATTCAGTGATGAAATACATACATTGCAAACGCTGGCACATTGTCAGCGAAAGCCAAATAATGCAAAAGTCTTTGGTGGCAACTAATACAAGGTATCAACTTGAATATGCTAAGGTTATCTATGCCTGAGGGAGATTGACCGTGATTTTAATAACATTATTATTTTTTATTACCCCACCTCTCTCTCTCTTTCTCTCTCTAACTCTTTCTCTGGGTGACATTTTACATGTAACGTATGTATATTCCGTCATTGAGGTACCATATCAAATCCATTTTTCGCTATTTCAACATTGTAAAGCTGCATTTGTTAGACTAATATTTGTTCGAATATTATATTTTTGCTTTTGATGTTATAGCATCTACTTCCTATTCTTCATTTGTGTGACTATTTTATCAATATCATGTGACATCGCACAGAAATGTCGTTTTTTTTAGAACTGCATCATTCTCTGTGAAAAACACACTAGAATGTTAAATTGAATGTATACTGAAAAGTATGTAGAACATTGTGTAACATCTAAACGGAAAATCTGTCATGGAAAATGAATCTATCCACATGAATATGACTTTATATAAAATGTAGCAACCTTTTCTTTATTTCATACAGACAAATGAAGATAAATGACAATAATCATCAATTGATTTGATGAAACAATTGCCTACCTATTTTTATGTTAGAAGCCCATTTATTTGTGCAATTAGGACATAATTTTCCCACTTATTATTGTAGCTGTGATCATATGATTGATTGTGCGTAAAGTAGCTTTCAACAATTTTTCAATAGCACATTGTATACCATGGAGGTTATGGTGAAGGAAATCGGCGTTCCCCAAGAAAAACAATGTCATGTTATGGAATAAAAACGTACATATCTAAATTAGTGCACACGACGCGCTTCTGGATAACCCTCAAGAGGTACGCTCATCATCAAATAACGATTGGAGAGCAAAATAGCTTAAAATTCTTTTAGAGCAGTACATGCAAATCAAAGGGTCTAAACATGATACCCAAAATCATCTATGGTCACCTTATGACTGAGGGATATTGACCTTACCTATGGCTACAAACTGTGCTCCTCTTCTCACCGACTTGTGCCTTCATTCGTATGAGACAGACTTCATACAGGGGCTTCTCAAGAAAAACGAAAGGAATCTAGCCCGATCCATTAATATCACGTTCCGCTATATAGATAATGTCCTTTCACTAAATAATTCTAGGTTTCGTGATTTCGTTGATAGCATCTATCCCATTGAGCTTGAAATAAAGGATACTGCAGATAGAGATATGCTTGCTTCATACCTTGACCTACACCTCGCAATTGACAGTGAAGGACGGTTAAGAACGAAACTTTACGACAAAAGGGATAATTTCAATTTTCCTATTGTGAACTTTCCATTCATATGTAGCAACATTCCAGCAGCACATGTATATGGAGTATATATCTCTCAGTTGATACGATATTCCAGAGCTTGTGGTTCCTATCATGATTTCCCTGACAGAGGGTTGCAGCTAAAAAGGAAGCTACTGAACCAAGGGTTTCTCTTTGTTAAGTTGAAGTCATCATTTCGAAAGTTTTACGGTCGCCACCAAGACTTGGTTGACTGCTATGGAATATCTGTGTCACAAATGACCACGCATATGTTCCACTTGTCGTAAGCACTTCACGGTCCTTTCCCCATTCATGACTTATCACCGGGTTTTTAACTAGATTAACACGACGGGTGCCACTGGTGGAGTAGGAACAGCTTACCCTTCTGAAGCACCTGAGTTCACCCACGGTTTATAGTGTGGTAAGTGTTACTCGATCTTTAGTTTTATGTGTATGTTTTGCAGATCGTTGTTTGTCCTTTTGTGTGGGTTTTTTTTTTGTCACTGTGTTGTCTGTTCTTCTTCGATTTACGGATTCTGATTACCCTGTTGGTATCTTCAAACTCTTTTTTCAATAAAGCAAATTGCAGTATATTTAGGAGGCGTCAGAGATATATACGGATGTGTTTCGGTTGCAAAAGTCACATTCTCGACATTCTTCGAAAATGTACAAATCATCGATACTCGAATTTACAACTCTTCTAATTGAAAATAATTAGCATGTCTTCGGAGTTCGGTAATTTTGTTATTACCCTTATTTATCCACCTAACCTTTCAAATAATGGTTATATCCTACACGGCTGATCACAAAACTGTTGGAAACGTGTCGTAATTACTTCCTGTGGTTAGAGTGGATTTCCCTGACAGAGGGTTGCAGCTAAAAAGGAAGCTACTGAACCAAGGGTTCCTCTTTGTTAAGTTGAAGTCATCATTTCGAAAGTTTTACGGTCGCCACCAAGACTTGGTTGACTGCTATGGAATATCTGTGTCACAAATGACCACGCATATGTTCCACTTGTCGTAAGCACTTCACGGTCCTTTCCCCATTCATGACTTATCACCGGGTTTTTAACTAGATTAACACGACGGGTGCCACTGGTGGAGTAGGAACAGCTTACCCTTCTGAAGCACCTGAGTTCACCCACGGTTTATAGTGTGGTAAGTGTTACTCGATCTTTAGTTTTATGTGTATGTTTTGTAGATCGTTGTTTGTCCTTTTGTGTGGGTTTTTTTTTTGTCACTGTGTTGTCTGTTCTTCTTCGATTTACGGATTCTGATTACCCTGTTGGTATCTTCAAACTCTTTTTTCAATAAAGCAAATTGCAGTATATTTAGGAGGCGTCAGAGATATATACGGATGTGTTTCGGTTACAACAGTCACATTCTCGACATTCTTCGAAAATGTACAAATCATCGATACTCGAATTTACAACTCTTCTAATTGAAAATAATTAGCATGTCTTCGGAGTTCGGTAATTTTGTTATTACCCTTATTTATCCACCTAACCTTTCAAATAATGGTTATATCCTACACGGCTGATCACAAAACTGTTGGAAACGTGTCGTAATTCCTTCCTGTGGTTAGAGTGGACGGTGGGTGTTATTATCGTATATTTAATAGCGATCGGTCAAACAAGTACATGTTATTCTGGCGAAACGGTATAATTAATGCTAACGGATTTTGTTGTAGGTGAGTATTCAATGATCACAAAGCTGTTGGAAAGGTGTCGTATTTCCTTCCTGTAATTACAATGGATGATGGGTGTTATTGTTATATATTTAATAGTGATCAGTCAAACAGATGCATGTTATTCTGGCGAAGCAGTATAATTAAAGCTAATGGATATTGTTGTAGGGGAGTATTCAATAATGAATTTCTCGACAGATAGCGGGTAAGTTATTGTGCAAGGATTGTCGAACTTCCGGATCAGAGGCGAAGGCAAACTTATTTTCATTGAGCTAAATGAGATCAACGGTGTGAAATGAAAGGAGTCAAGCTGATGAAAATTACATCTTTCTCATATTCCTTTTACTGATATGCCGCAGTGTGGGAGATCTCAATATCTGTATATCTATTTCCTCCGATCTCCCAGGCCGCGAAAAATCAGCAAGGGGATCAAGTGTGAGAGATGATTTCAATCTTAGCATATATGAAAATATTTTCTAGTCAAGGGGATAAGATCATTACTACGACGGAAAGCTTAATACAAATACGCTTAATATTATTTTTCGATAAAGCAATTCACGATAATTTAAATAACTAGGCTGTTGGACATGAACAATCTACCAAATTATAACAGGCTTGACATTTAACTACGGAAGAAAAGCTTCCTTAGTCAGAATATGCTTTGATCAACTACTTTTCCTTGACTGAGTTCATCTTTGAGACAGTTTGTAAGTGTAATATCGGCGACGATGGTGAGATACTTACAAACATTGTTATATGAGTGTAAGTACCTTACGACATACTTAACCAGGTCCTGGCTTGAGAAGGAACAAAAATGTGGGGATGTTTCGCTGGTTAAAAGGATCCCTATTCCCCTACTGTTGATAATTGGATCTCCAACGGCACTAAAGATATAAACAAGCGATAAAAGACGCACAGTTTTGCTTCCACTCAATATGACAACATATCACAATAATGAATGTCAACATAAGCATGACAGTACAATATGTCTTAATAAATTATTTTTTATTTTTGTATAGTTGTTTATTTTATGATTATTAGATGCATATATTGATAACTCGCTGAAAAAAAGTTTATTTCTTTATGTTCTTTGTTGTTGAAAAATGCTGATTTTGAAAAGTGAATATGGTAGATGCTATTTATATAAATATCAATTAGCTGCTTTTAATCATACATGTTTTTCGTTGAACGAATTGCCAAAGAAAGATCACTCTGCAAGTCAAGGATGTCGCTATATCAGTCATGCTTAAAAACATTTGATAGTGACACGTGGTTTTTGAAAATATTTAAGATAGAAGATGAGTAATTAACATTAAATTCAGATTCAGAGTTTTATTGTAGTATTATATCACATCATTGCATTTTGATGCATGTGTACTACCAGATATAATTCATACAAAACCATTTGTTCCTTTTCAACAGGAAGCAAAGATACCTAATGCATATATAATCCATTTTAAATAACATAAATGTAAAGTACAAATAAATGGTACCAGAAAAACGAAATCACGATAGATTGAGTCAGTGATTGTTGTTTAACGCCAACTCAGCAATTTTTCAGCTATATCATGGCGAGAACAAGTTAATTTTCAATGAGATAATGATGAGGTCCGCTTTCTACTAGACCAACCCGCTTAATTGGATTTTTAACAGTTCTAGCTCACTGAAACAACAGTCCACAGATAGACATGTCGTCACACTCGGACACATTATCCTGATTCCGAGTCAACCAGTCTTTGCTCTTTCTCCTTAATGATGCGAGCTTAGCGGAGAAGCAACAAATACCAATTTTATAGTCTTTGGTTTGACCTGACCCGATCGGGGGTCGAACCCACGAACTACCACACTCGATGCGAGCACACTAACCATTACACCGTCGATGCGATTAGAAATCATGATAGACATAGCAACCGCATTCCAAGAGATAAATCCAACTACAGGAAAGACTACAATAATTACACAATAGCTGCATTATACTAATTTCTCTATATAATCTCATTTATTAGGCATATCCAATTAAGATAAACAATGAGGTAGAAATGCTGACTTTTAGATAAAATACACTCTGACATCATTACAAGGTGTCATAGACTATTAAACAGTCATAGGTACACAATCAGTATATAATTGACCAGGACAAAGAAACAAAAACGATAGTGAATACATTTGTTTAACTCATCAGACAAAATCTTTTAAGAAAAAAAGGTTTAAACCAAGAAAAACTGAAAGGTATGGGTAATCTTAGCCGACATTGGTTATCCTGTTTAGCCCATTATGTTCACTTGCTCCCAAAAACTTTTAAATTATTAGGCATTCCAATCTTTAGCGTACCTGATGAAGGCTATTCCAGAAACGGGCATGCGCACTCAATTATATATCTACGTTTTCATCACATTAAACCAGATTTAAAATTTATAACCAAAGATTCATATATACAGTACATATAAACGTACATGTATAAAACATTAAATACGATAAGCATACCAAAGCAAAGATAATGTTACGGTGACCAAAAGGCAAGGCAGCGTTATGGTGTGTTTTAGCTTTGTTTTTCGTCGTCTTGTGTACCCTATGTTACTAGTTTTTCTGGATTGGCCATGTTTGATTGCCCCTTCGGTATTCCCTAACGTTTATTTTCTAGATTCACATTTATTACGATATTTAACTACCTAAAATTAAGTTTTATACATGTCAGCATTGAGCAGAGGAAATACAATGTTGAATATTTCAAGCGGTGTAATCAGTAGTCGTAAATCGATGAAGAATAGACGATGCAATGACCAAACAAAAGAAAGACGAAAAGATGAATAAAGGTTCATGAAACGTCACACAGGAAACTAATTATTAAACAATTCGAATCTCACTAAGCAAATTTCTAATCATTGTAGGTTAATTTAGAAAAGGAAGAAGAAGAATTGTAGTCCGTGTGGTAAATTAGCAATCTGAAAAACAAATTATATTAAGAATTTCGTGAAAAGTTCAATATAGTAGATGAAACGTAAAGAATTAATTAATTATCGAAAAAATTGTTGTATATTGAAGAAATATAAATTACATGATTGAATTTGAGGATCTTGTCCAAATAAGTTTTCTTTTCTAGTGATTTTTCTTTATTTTTGGTACAAAACAATTGTTTAACGTTAACTGTATTAGTTGACATGTGTTGATTGATTGAATTGACCTTTGCAATACTTATATTGTGTACACAGTTGTTGGTAAGGATAGTTCATGCAAGTTGAAAATTGAAAAACAAATTAATGGTACAAAAGTTAAGAATAAAAGCGTAGATATCTAATCAAGTGCGCACGACACGTTTCTGGAAGAGTTTCATTAAGTACGCTCAAAGATTGGAGATCACAACAATATAAATAACTTTTGTATATAACAATTATCACTCTCGGTTTAATGAGATATGGACGTTTCTTATTACGTTTCTTGGTTAATTTACAAGCTACATTAAACTAAAAGGTTCCAAAATGTCTCCCTAATATATCCCTAATTTGACAAACTAAATCAGGATAACGAATGAAGAAGTAATCCATGACAGAGATGGCTGTAAGAATGTGATACATTCTGATGTCATTACAAGGTGCCATAGACTTATCAGGAAGTCCTGGCTATGCAATAATTGGACAGGACAAAGTTGTAATGATATGGTAAATATCTCATCAGACACAAACATTTAAATAGATTGGAAGGCAATGAAAGGATTCATAAGCAATCAATCTTAGACACAGTACAGAGCAAAGGAAAGAAAAGTTTGAAGATACCTACGGGGTAATCAGAAACCGTAAGTTGATGAAGGACAGATAAATATTATGGTCAAAAGAACAAGGTCAAACAATAATTTACAAAACACTACACAGAAAACGAAAGATCGCGCAATACGTAACCCACTACAAACGGGATATGAACTCAGTTTCTCCGAAGATTAGTAGCTCCTGCTCTACTAGTAACAACGATCAAAGATTACTGTACATAATGTCACATATGATTTAGTATACTGTTTACTGATTATATAATTTGGAACATTTTAGCTTTCATATATAGTGAAAAAAAACGTGCATGTAATACATGGTATGTTTATGTTCCATTACTTACGTGAACCACCTCGTCAATATGTGTTCGCCTCAAGTACAGTAGATTGCGGATTCAAGCCCTGGTCAGGTCAAACCAAATACCATAAACTTAATATGTGTTGCTTCACCGCTAACACGCAGCATCAAGGAGAAAGGCCAGAGCAAAGACTTGTTATTTCGGAATCAGGATAATTTGCCCGAGTGGAACGACATGTATACATAGGTAATGTTGTCTTAGTGAGCTAGCACTATAAAAATACGACTATGCGCGTAGGTCTAGTACAAAGCATCGAATGTAACTTGTTCTCATCACGATTTAGCTGACATTTTCTTCAGTTTGCGTTGAACAACAACCGCTCAGTCACCCATTATATACGAACATTTGCAAAATATACGAGATACACACAACAATTTAAAAATGACGACTCCCTTTACTTAAAACAATAACCAATAACAACGATTAACTGGTACAAAACATGTCCAATCAGACATCCACAATGATTGACAGGTGTGACTGGGTACTGGTGAAGGTCCCCAAGGTTTAAGCACACAGAGGACTGATCGTGGATCATAGTGAGTGACTAAGGTGTTTGGAGAGTGCCACAAGCCGTGCATGCTAAAGACATCTAGAAAAGACTACATTTTTTCGTCCCTACCCAGTACTCCATACTTTTTCAGTTGCAATCAAACATCGTTAACCCGGTTTAGCCTTCTCTTCCCTCATTTCTATATAGTCTTAATCCATTATTGAACTTGTTCTCATTTTGAATATATCTGTAATACAGCTCGCTGGACGTTAAACAATAATCACTACCATGTCTAGCCATCAGTATGCAAGTGACAGAGTACTTTTGAACAAAGTGTTGATATCTTCTACAAATCGTTCTGAGAGATAAGATGAGGAGAGCCTTTAAAAATCATTGACGTAATAGTAGTTATTTTGATAATGACATTCATTGCGGTACGAACACAGCTTCATTTTCTTTTTTCAGTTGTAATCATTGGTGAAAACACGGGAAATAACTCTAATTGGTTACATGATTGTCTTTTGATGGTACGTGGTAATTAAGTTTTGTGATTGCATCAAGTAATTTAAGGGTTAATAGTTCTGAAAATGTTATCTGTCTAAATATTACATACAATGCACGTTTAGCTTAGAAACATGTAATGTTGGCCATGTCACTGAATTTTAATATAAACTTATTTAACAAAAAAAGAAAAAGGTTTGACCTGGAAACATATTTTTAGTTTTCTGTGTTGATTTTTTGTTGGCTTTGTCTTCGTGGAGTGTTTTGCATCCAATATCATATTGATTATGTATAAAGTCTACAAATCAATATCTTATTTGATGGAACATGTTCTTTAGACATGCAATAATTCACGTTGTCCAATAAACATCTTTATTAAACACAATAACCAAATATAACCAAACCATTAATATTGTAAGTAGAACTTTGAGACAATAGTTTTTAGTGGGGTTCGTGTAACTCGATCTTTAGTTTTATATGTATGTTTTATTGATCGTTGTTTGTCCTTTTGTACTTTTTCTTTTGGCCATTGTGTTGTTTGTTCTTCTTCGATATACGGATTCTGATTGTCCCTTTGGTATCTTCACACTTTCTTTATTATCATAGGATAAAACATTGATGATAGCTGATTTCGTTTAAAATTTAGGTAAATATGTCGGATTAAACGATAATATTTTAAGAACTACCCTTACGAATTTACAATGTAAAATATTGTCTCAATGTTCTACTTACGATATTGATGGTTTGGCTAGGTTTGGTTATTGTGTTTAACTCCACTATCAACAACAGTTCAGTTATATCGTGGCGGTCAGTTTTACTGTTGGAGGAAACCGGAATATCCGGAGAAAACCACCGATCTGCGGCAAGCCACTGACAAACTTTAACACATAATGCTGTATCGAGTACACCTCGCCATGAACGGGGTTCGAACTCACAACCTTAATGGTGATAGGCACTGATTGCACAGGTAGTTGTTAAACCAACTACCATACTATCACGGCCACAACGGCCACCTAATATAGTTGGTGTTGATTTAGAATATGGAATGTTCCTTTTAAATACTTTGCATTAATGTAATTCATATTGATTTCAGTTATTCAATAGGTTAAGACAATATCTATATCGCGATATGTTGGTTAATTTGTACAAGAAGGTTGATGTTCTAGTTATGTTTACCTGAATAGACCCAAAACAAAATAAGCCTGTTTGATGATTTCCCACGAGTCTTTCATTGTAACATAGTAAAAGCTAATTGCATATAATAAATCACCTAAACTAAATAGTTGTGTCACGTGTCACTTAAGATACGTCACAATAGTAAACCATTTCAATTGATTAATAACTGTCACGTGGATACAAACGATGTTTTTTTTAAAGAACTAATGACAACAGTGTTCTTTATTGACGTGACATGTATTAGTTTGGACCGTTTTAAGAGTGATTGATTGAGTTAAAGTCATCACTTTAAACGAAAACAAACGCATAAAAGTCTACAAGTGATTAATTATGTATTTTCTATTAGGAAAATTTTAACACACTTCACAATTTAGATTATCAAAAACGTTATTATTTTCAATTAGTCAGTTCGTCGTATAACGATTTATAAATGGAGAAATTGCTAAAATGGGCATTACAAATGGTATATATAAATCATTTACGGTAATATAGCTTTAGCCAAACCAGTAAATTACATGGATTGGGTTGAGTAAATGTGTCAGGGTAATCATTTGGGTGATGGTGATAGACAACAATGATATCGATGAAAAAACAATAAAATGGAAAATACAATACCACGCCATGAGAGCCACCACGCCATGAGAGCCACCACGCCATGAGAGCCGCCACGCCATGAGAGCCACCACGCCATGAGAGCCACCACGCCATGAGAGCCGCTACAAAACATAAAAGTAAAATTGTAGAAACTTCGGTAAAATCGATACCACTAACACAAATACATGACCGCTCACTGTCATGACTTAGTACAGACACTTTAATAATAAAAAGGGGAGGAGTTATCCTAGTTGTATAACCCAAACTACCCCTCTCAGTGCTAGTAATGGATTCTTTGCACGTGTATTCCATCGGTGGGTAATGAATACATACTTGGTATTTGCCACCATGAAACAGGATTTATATATCCTTTTAACTTTATGATACAATCGTAATGATATTAACTTACTAAAAGGTCAGAAATCACACTATTATAATTACAGTCAAACATGTAAATAGAAGCCACTCTTTATGAGCATGGAGATAAAAAAAAACAATCACTCACTTACTTTAAGAGCAGTTGCCCTTTATATACAGGTTAAAGTTTATGCACTATTCATAAATGGGGAAAATAAGATTGTCCTTAATAGTCAGTGAATTGTTATCATAGAGTTGTCTTTTAAGGAAGATTTGACGTTATTATAACATTTCTGGCTGCATCACATAATGAAATGGTAGTGTCAAGGAACGAATTGTTCAAAGACAGCATATATTTAAAGGTTCGAGGGTTCTTTATGACAATACTACTCGGCTAGTTATATGTGAGGATTGACATTTTACTCGCATGTGGAAAAGACTTGCATGCCCGCATCATGTCATATTATATGCCTGTACCTTATACCATATACCATTGTTTTATATCTTAGCATTTTCTCTTGTTTTGTTCCTTTGATATAATTCCCGTTTTTATACTTGTCATATTCTTAATGAGCCCATAGGAAGGAGCGGAATGAGTGTCTTGTGTTTAGAGGATGTCACGCTTCTTGTACGTAAAAGACAACTAGCAGCAGCTCCTTGTTATGGGTTATTGCTTGTGACCTGTTGAAAGGCAACATTTACCGATCGATCCTCGCTATGAGTTGTCGTTCGTGACCTGTTGAAAAGCAAAATTGACCGATCGATCCTCGCTATGAGTTGTCGTTCGTGACCTGTTGAAAGGCAAAATTTACCGATCGATCCTCCCTATGAGTTGTCGTTCGTGACCTGTTGAAAGACAAAATTGACCGATCACATGCATCGTTTCTCATGGCAATGACAATTTCATCCATATCTTCATTCCAGCGAAATATTGTTGAAAGTGGCGTTAAGCACCATAAACCACCACCATCTATATGATGTGTATGCAGGGAGCGTGACATTTTTCAAACGTAATTGCATTCATCTATCTTCCGTTCTGAATAAACGTTAGATAATACCGAAGGGGCACTCAAAAATGGACGATCCAGAGAAACTTGCAACATGGGTACGCAAGACACAACTCAATATGTGTTGGCCACCACTACATGTGAACAAACAAGGACAGATTCTGCATTTGCGTCTTTGGGTGACGAAACCAGAAAAAAATTCTTTATTTAGAATGGCATAGGGATATACATACAAGTATCAAGTAGATGATTATGTTGATAAACATTAACAAAAGATAAATTATATATGGGACACAGTTTCCTTTGATTTGATTCGAAGAATAACAATAATAGAAGAATTCCATAATAAAATGAAAAGCAAACAATATCACAGTCGTAACAGTTTCAAAATTCAATCGAAAATCGTAAAAACACAGGCAAAATCTACCACTTTCCCGACTTGTTACAGTCACTTCAGTAAAAATAAATAAGGTGGCGGTGTGAAGCTAGTTGTATGGGTTATGACCCCGCCTCTTAGTGAAAGAGGGATCTTATTTGAGTTACATATACAATGTATATTGATCTTCATTTACATATTCTCTGAATATACGAAATTCGTCGGAATTTGACACCGCTGCTTGTCTAAATGACAAGTACAATAAGGCGTTATGTTAATGTCATAAATTTGTAGACTAGATTTACATTTTGTCCAGACAAAAAAGTGTGTTAATGTCAAAACAATGACATTTACATACTAGTCTTATATCAGACTTCAAGATACACAAAGGTTATTATTTATGGTGTAGGATATATATTTGCTTCAATAGTACTTTGTTCCACTAAGTATGGAACAACAAGGTAGCGCCGTTGCAAAATCGCGTTACCATCAAATACGAAATATAGGACATATTAGATCGTACATCACAGAACACGCTTGCAAGACACTAATTTGCTCTCTCGTTACCTCCAGGTTAGACTATGGGAACGCCTTGCTATACAACGTGAATTCTGCAGTCATAGCAAGACTTCAACGCGTTCAAAACATGACAGCTAGAATGATCACCCGTAAAAAGAAGTTTTACTCGATCACACTATCCCTTATGCAGCTACATTGGCTTCCTGTTAAATACAGATCACATTTTAAACTTTTACTCTACGTTGTTTTAAGTCATTACACGGCAAAGCACCCACGTACTTGGAAAAACTTATCGTACCATACACACCAGGTAGATCACTAAGGTCAGAACATGAAGATCTCTTACAACAACCGAGAGATGTTCGCACTAAAACATACGGCGAAAGGCGATTCGACCGAGCTGGGGCTACATTGTGGAATGATCTTCCAATTCATCTGCGGAAAGAACAGTCTCTTCCTTTTTCTAAGAAAGGTTTAAAAACTCATATTTTTAGACAAGGGTACTGTAATGTTTAATGGTTCTATGATGACATTGGTATTTCTTAGTAATTTGTGATGTGATTGTCATATTTCAGTTTAATTTATGTTGTATTTGTGTACTATTTTTGTGATTTACTATTTTTTGTTTTTCATGTAGATGCTTTTTACTTAGTAAATTATTTCCTTTTAGCTATTTTTACCATATATTTGCAAAATCTCTCATTTTTATTGATTTGTATTACTGTCCAGTTTTATTTCATCTTTTAGTTAATGTTGCTTTTTTGGTTCTGACCTATTTTTAGCTAAAACATTTTTTTTAATGATTCTTAGTAAAATTTTGCCTTAATCTGTTTAACTCACTGTGATCAAAATCTGTCTTTTAATATGAATTCGTAAAGTTAACTTTTATCACTATCGATGATTTTTCCTTACTTTTAATTGGTATATATCATATGGGTTTTGCTCGTTATTGTAAATACTTTTTGCTTTTCTTATTACTTTAATAGTTAAGTTCATATATATTTTTTTTGTATGTACTCTTCATATAATTTGTCAGTTTTACATGTTAAGCGCTTAGGGTAATTGTCTAATTAGATAAGCGCTATATAAATGCCTTGTAATAATAATAATAGACATCGATAGATAATATAATGTCATCCCCCCTTCGAGCCCTTGTATCATTCTGCGACTTCCATATCAGTCCAATGCATGCTTTATATGTTTATCATATATTTATAGAATAGGATTAGGGTCATGGGGTTTTATTGCCACCTTCAACAATATTATATTTCAGGTATATCGTTGTGGTGCTGACATCCGGGGTGTACCACCGATCTGTCCGAGGTTACTGACAAACGATCACATTGGGATTTATCGTGTACACCTCTCCATCGACGGGAATCGAACATTAGTGGTGATAGACACTGATTTTTTAAAGGTACCTACCTATATGTAAATTCAAATACGATCACGACCATCTAGGCTTCTTAATAAATATGAATATTGGTGCTTTTTAGATATTAAATAAGAAATGCATTTTGTTTTGATATAAAAAAAAAAGAAGGTAATCCTCATGGGCATTTCCCGTTGAAATTATGTATAATCATCCTCAAGTAAACAAAAAATCATAATTACAGTTGATTCTTCTCAGTTCCAAAAGAGACGTTAGCATTATGGTTAATGACAGTGTAATTGATTTCCTTCATGACGTGTATATAACGGACTTGAAATTGTAAATTATTTCGGCTTTGATGGCTTATTATTAATGAAGACTATTCACGGATGCTAATTGTCCTCGAATGTATTGTGTTTCTTTATCAATTGGAGAGAGACAAAATATTCCGTCTGTTCTGTTTTTGTCTTCTGATGTTCAAGGACTATTAAAGTCTATGGTGGTCCCTATCCTCGTTATATTTGTATTTTATATTCAGACTTATGACGATGAATATTAATAGTTCGTTCCATCAACATTGTCAGCGAAAGCCAAATAATGTAAAAGTCTTTGGGGGCAACTAATCAAAGGAATCAAAATATGCTAAGGTTATCATGCCTCAGGGAGATTTTAAGCAGATAATTCAAAGGTCCTGCTATGGACGTCGAATGAAGATCAGAAATATAATCACTGTTTTTTTTTTTTTTTATGTCTAACATGGAATTTTCTCGATGCTAACCCATATTTATTGAACCTGAACTTTCTGAGTGTATTCTAAGCCAATTAAAACCCTTGAAA
Source organism: Bathymodiolus brooksi (assembly GCA_963680875.1). Taxonomy (NCBI): domain Eukaryota; kingdom Metazoa; phylum Mollusca; class Bivalvia; order Mytilida; family Modiolidae; genus Bathymodiolus; species Bathymodiolus brooksi. Next base: position 67,399,887 of record OY804575.1, read on the forward strand.
TCAATTTCCAGTTGAGAAGTTTTTAACTCATAGCACTACTATCAATGTATTATATCTATGGATAAATGACACACGAATGGTTAGCCAATCTGAGATTAAACGACCCGATGTAAAATTCGGTAACGTCTAATGTGCTTATAGGTGTGAGAAATAAATGGAAACGCCCTCGGAACAAATGTTCAGAGCTTCTCCATTGACATCGTGTGCACATTGTAATTCTAACATTTTATCATATAATAAAACTATCTTTGTTCAATACATCAAAATAGAAAAAAGCCAGCATTAATATTTAAAGGTCTGATTAGATTTATTTTCTAATATAATGTAAAATTCCATTAAATTAGATTAATGCTGTATTACAACATATCATAATGAGTGATTTCTAAACAACAATCACTCACTCTACTATGTAATACAGCATTAATCTAATTTTATGGGATTTTAAATAAAATGAATATAGAAATACATGGCAATATCCTAGTTTATTTATTAAATACAGTTTTGCTAAAATTGTATAATTCGTCACCATAAAAGTAAGATACCTTGGATTTCATACTTTATCCAAACTTTACAACTTTTCATTATGTTCACATTTTTTTTAACAGTTTTACAATTTTACAGTTTAGTGTCATAAGAAAAATTGATTTCGACAGAAGTTTTAACAACATACATTGCTCTTACGACTCTGTGATCTTCCTTACTCTGGCTTTATAGTATATTATTTATTTTGATATCTTATTCAAATAAACTGACCAAAAACACACAAGAATATTCATATTACTGAGGAAAACGACCATGTAGATTAAAATGTGAAATATAATGTTGCTCTTATATCTGTTATTGTTTAAATTATAAGTCGTTGTATTGACTGGCTTATTTTAATGATATGAAAAGACCCAGCCAAAAATATGGTCTATACGCTACCGTTAAGGAATACGAATGTATATACCTCACAATTGACCGAGGATATGTTTCACTGGTCGCAAGCACTTTTCGGTTCTTTCCTCATTCATGATTTATCACCGGGTTTGTAACTGTCGCAACCAGTTTGTAGCTGGTTTTTCACCCGTGGAGTAGGAACTGAAAACCCTTCCATGGCACCTGAGTTCACCCCCAGTGTTTGGTAGGGGTGTAGATTTCATATGTAGTGTTTTGTAGATTGCTGTGTGTACTTTTGTTCTTTTTCTTGTTTGCCATTGTGTTGTCTGTCTTTCTTGGATTTACGGATTTTGATTACCCCTTTGATATCTTCAAACTCTTGTTACTATGGTTTTAATATGATTTAAATTAATTGTTTGTACAATAGTAGTATAGGTCCTTTATGGTTTTCCCGCTCCCTATTATTTTGGAGATGTTTGGCTTTGTAATCTTTCAAATATGGGAGTACCGAATGAAGGTTCTTAAAAACGCGTGTCGTGCGCACGAGAATGGTAATTTACGCTTTTATAACTACTATTTTGAAAATCTTTAAATATACTCAACGAGTATCATTTGTGTTGTATGAGAGCTGATAATAGTTTTGTACCTAGGTAGGTAGGCTTCACTGGTGTGCGAAATTTTACAATTTTATTCGATTTTGCTTTTAAGTTTCACTGGCACTAGGTACTGGTTGTCTATCCATGTTGTGTCTTTTTACATCATAGTTCGGTCTTTTACCGTTGTCAATACAAAAAACCATAAATAGCGGTTAATCACAATTAAAACTCTATATTTCTTGTGAGAATAATATTAATATTGTACCGAGTCCGGTACATTATCTTTTTATTAGTAATTCGTTAGTCGTCAGAAATCTTAATGTTGCCATCATAGCATTCACCATGTACTTTTGGGCTTGACAAATTAATTGAATTTTTTCTGACAAAGGCCTAGAACACATCGAATCAGGGTATATGTCCCTAATATCATAGGAACACATACCATGTGACTGTTTGATGTTGATTGCGTGGTTTGTCGGTGATATTTGGCGTTCGTATTTTAGTTCTGTAACAATTAATTACTACATCTAGTAAACAATCCTCCTCCCACGAGTATATATGAACATTATTACCATCTTAGTGTTCTATGATACATCCTCGAGAATCTGTAACAGTAGAAAATATAGCACAGAATCAAATTGGTTTTCCTAACAATTATTTGTAAATTTAAGAGCACTATTCTGTATCGATGCACATATACAACCAGTGCATTTTCATACCCAACCAGAATTTATGATAATAATATTCAATTTCGTGCTCTGACAGTCATTTTGGAGAATCTCTATTCATCTCCTCTATTAGCTAACTTACGGTTTTGAGCGTACCTGATGAAGGTTATTCCAGAAACGCGTCGTGCGCACTAAATTTGATATCTACGTTTTGATTACGCATGTACTACGGGTTTATTATAATAATTCAAAACCACATAACATAGTTTTCTTTACATTCAAACTATAATTATTAAACTTGGCTGGTATTATTCCAATCTCTATTAAATACATTTAGCAGAGTACGTTTCAATCTTGAAAAACGTTATTGTAGCACATTGTTTAAAACATTTAAAGAACGTTCTATCTGATGGATGTATACATTTTGAATGAGAAAATGGTAGGTGCTATTACTGTCATTTTATTTTAGATTTTAGTGGAACATTTTATAACCAATATTAAAAACAAAATTGTAAAACATTCTAATTATAAGTGTTATTGTTGTTGTTTATGGTGTTTAACGCCACTTTCAACAATATTTCAGTTTTATCGTGCTAGTCAGTTTTATTGGTGGAGGAAACCGAAGTACCGGAAGAAAACCACCTACCTACTGAAAGTCACTGACAAACTTTATCACAAAAAATTACATCAAGTACACCTCGCCATGGGCGAGATCCGAACTCCCAACTTTAGTGGCGAAATGCACTGATTACATTGGTAGTTGTAAATTCAACTATCATACGATCATGCCCACGATGGCCGCTTCAATTATAATAGAGGAATCATTTAGTTGTGATCTACTTTAAGACAATTTGTTATATTTTCGACCATGGAGTTTTACAAGTAATTGAATTAACGGACAATTGTCTAGACGCCATTGAGGCGAAATTGGAAATTACATTATTTTTATCTTATTTTCGCAATTGTTAGGAATAATTAGTACTCTGAAAATGATAACAAACTCTCCACCAAATGAATTTAACTTAATAAATAAGTCTGTAGGTTTAAGGCAAAAAAAATATGAAGATATATGTATTATAGGGGTGTGATATACCGTAGGAGATAGGCAACTAAATAAACGTTAGTGAATACCGAAGGGGCAATCAAATATTGACAATCCAGATAAACTGGCAACATAGGGTACACAAGACGAAGAAAAACAAACAAAAACACAACACAATATGTGTTGGATAACACTATACGTAAGGGTGGGGTTCGTGTTACTCGATCTTTAGTTTTATCTGTATGTTTTGTAGATGGTTGTTTGTCCTTTTGTCCTTTTTCTTTTGGTCATAGTGTTGCTTGTTCTTCTTCGATTTATGGATTCTGATTATCCATTTGGTAACTTCAAACTCTTCTTGTAACAGTGCCACAAAAGGAGTACCTATTTCATGATACAGGAACATTGCATTTGACTGGTTGTAAATTACTCGTCAAACCTCCGCTGCAACGGACTCTACGTATAAATGTAGATTTTTGTAAATTGTCTCCTGTATGTAGATGTTATTTGTTGGTTCTGTCAATGGTATATCAGGTCAATTATCTGTTCTAGAACAATACTCCGAGTCTTGGTGCCTTAATGCTGACCTAAAATATAAATATTTGTTTACATCTCTATGACCATATTAGAAAACCAATGCTTTATATGGCATGATATTGGGAAGGCTTAATACAAACAATTCAGCTTATTAAAGAGGTGTTTGTCATCCCCATTTAAAACATCTATGAAAATAATAGTGCAAGTAAATCTAATATTTTTTGCAATATAGTTAGTGTTAATCTTAAGTCATCAAGCTTGACTTGTTTATCAAAACTAGGCAGATTTCTTATAAAATGAAAACAGAAAAATGGAAGATTGTGAGAACAGTCCCATATCATATAGAACAATCGTAGAAAAAGGCAAAATATCAAATACCGCTTTCCTGACTTGGTACAGACACTTCGATAGAAAGTGGCGCGATTAAATAAACATTAAAAATACTGAAGGGGCAAACAGAAATGGACAATCCAAAGAAAATGGCAACATATGGTACACCACTATACGCAGACAAACACAAATAACGTAAATAAGACGCGAGCTTTCCTACAAACAACTGGAGGTAGAGACGAACCGAACATCGTCTTCATGCAGAAATCGTAACGGATATCACAGCACGGAACCTCTACCATAAAGACACATAATAGAACAACTAAAAAAAACTAGTGTTTTGGACACAAACCTTATATATTTCAACAAATAACATATATGATGAACTATTTACACCTGTTTTAACATTGTAATTCTACACTTAAGAATGAAGCGTTTGTATGTAATAAAGACTTGATCGGAAATTAATTTATTGTTACTCCTCTTTACTGTGGCTGCACTTTTGAAAATTGAGTTTATCTCTAGACTTGAGTATGTACTAAAATTGAAAACACGATGTAAAATAATTTAAGAGACAGCATTTTATTTTCTGGTATTAATTATGTTGCAAAGAGTGTACATTACAAATTTATTGTTCTCCTCAATATACTTTGCAAGAGGAAATACAATATCTTAAATTAAACAGGTTTCAAGTTAGCAAAGTAATTTGCAATTCAGAATCGATGCACATAATTCAAGAATTGAAACAAGACGCCATGACCAAAATAGACTAGAAAGTCCTTAGAGGTTATGTATATGTTGTTCTCATCTATTTACAAATTGCACTTATTTCAGATTATTTTTAATAATAAATAAATAATAATTTTTTTATGACTTATGACAACAGAATCTTTGACAACTTTACAATTATTGAGTAAGAAATTGTGCAAAATGCTTTGAATTAAGACAAATATTCTCAACAAATAATGACAAATGAGTGATGCATCCATCTGGTTAGTTTAAGCATATACATTTGTAAAGCAAAATATGATTGTCGCAATCAATACAAACATCGCCGTGTATCTAATTCGTAAAATATAACGATTGAGTAAAGGTCATGCTTCACGGTCGTAAACCATTTGAGTACGAGTTTTGTATTTGTACCTCAAAATTGTTCAATCCAAAGGCTTATTTATAGGATTTGACATTCTGATTGGATGTTAATGTAGTACGAGTTCAAAACCCACACTTGCAATTGTATGACTGTAAGGGGAGCTGATCATAATATTTCAATAATGAAGAGTGTACTAAGTATTCCGTTCAACTGAAAGCTGGCATGTTCCAGATAGACCAGTGGTAACCTTGGTCTACTTTGATTGATTGATTGATTTATTGTGTTTAACGCCACTTTCAGCAATATTTCAGCTGTATCATGGTGACAAGTTTTAGTGGTGGAAGAAGCCGGAGAGTACCACCGACCATGAGCAAGCAACTGGTAAACGTTATCACTTGCGGCAGCGAGTCGAGTACACCCTTTTTTGTTATTTACAAAGCCGGGCACGAACCCATGCCCTATTGGTGATAGGCTTGTATGAGTTGTTAGGTAATCCAACTACCTATGTCATTGAGTCACCCGGGGCCTGATCTACTTTCAGATTTCTACCATATACTAATGATCACAATAAATTGTACAAGAGAAACTTTGAAATGTCTGATCTCATTCTCTTGAATTTTAGGGGGGACTGTTTAATGTTAAAAATATTTCATTAGGTGTTGTGCATTATGAAAAGAAAGTTTAAACAGCCATGGTAATTAATTCCACCAATATCAGCAAAACGAACAATCAACTCTCATATTAATGAACTCACAGAACACAAAAAACCATGACAAATGACGTTGAAAATACATTTCCTGGTTTGGGACAGGCACACACATATGGTGGGGTTAAACCGGTTATAGGGATCTCAACCCTCCCCTCTTGATAACTTGATCTGCAATGGCAATGCATATACAAACAAACGATACAACAAACCTGCACATATTCAATACGATTCCTGTGTAAAATAAAGCTCCAGTCGTCACCATCATTTGCTTAGCTTTATTATCTTTACTAGTTATTACTCTTTTGAGTAGTCAGAATATGTTACATTGTCCCCATAATATCATTTGTGGAGGCCTGTGCTTTTGTTTTTTAATTAAGGCTTCACTGGTATTGTTCTGTCTGTTTATTTGAAGTGTACATGTTGCAATGCAACCTCAGAATGATATTAACCATTGTCTAATCCAAGCGAATTGCAGATTATTTCTTGGTAATATTGATTAAGAAATCAACAGTTGCAAAGAATTTAGAAAAATAAAGTTACATCATTCTTCATAATAGGTTTCATTAACTTCTTGCAAACTGGTTCATTTCAAAAATAGATTAATTACTTTTCCTTTACCATCTAATACACACTTAGTAATATTTCATTACAATAAAATGGCTGTTTGTCTATTTCATAACAAGTACCGGGGGTAATTGCTTTTTTTCTTTCAGAAAACTGACAGTGACAACTTTCTTATTATGCCAAGAAATGCAATCTGTATGGTCTGTGTAGTGTATTGTAATAATTATTACTGTTATTTTGCATTCTTGTATGTCCGATATCAAAAGAAAATGATATAAATTGGTTAGTAAACACGGCGTGCTACTTACTGGTTCAGCGGTATTCGATCATTTCTTATGAACTGCAGAAGACTATAGAATACTGATAGAGTGAGGATCAGCAGAAATAAATCTTATTTGAAATTTCTTATTTTGCTTTACCCTGCACTGGTTCTATTTGAGCAGTCAAATTACATTGACTGGAAAATTGTTGATAAATAGGTCACTGATAAAGATATAGTTTTTCTGGTACTTGATGCATGCTTAGCGATGCTAATCAAATGTACCAGTACGAGCGAGAACGTCCCAGAGAACAATATCAAAAACGAATGGAACGACGCTTGTTTCTACTACTTTTATATAATTTGGCAGTTGCTTTTGGCTTTTTCACATTGCCGGATAAACATAATATATGTGCATTGTCGGAATATATCATATTTATTTGCATTCGTTACGAAATAAAACAGAAAAACTCGTCAAAAGTCTCGCTTTTCTACCTGTTTCAAAAGCTGTTACAAATAAATGTTATGCTTCTCGACAATGTACTAGCATCGTGTTATCGGTTTTCGTGCTATTATCGATTTTCCGATATAGCGATTAACAGTGTTAACCCTTCATTCATATGACGATTGGAATTTTCAAAGAATGGCTAGTTAAATATTTCTTTGTACATAAGATTGTTTTTAAAGCCATTCTTGTATTTTAATATACTCTCGATTATCTGGCAACTTTTGTTGGCAGTAAAATGGCGTCATCTGTTTTCGTGTGAAGTAAAAACAAGGCCGATATACGGGATGGAAACGAATATATAATCCGGAAATGGCTGGTTTTAAAATTTCATGGTTCTGGCCATCTACCAAATCATACTACATCTAAATAAAATAACAGAATGTTTGAAAATGACCACATTCAAAATTGTGTTTACTGTAGATGTTTTTTTTAGTGCTGAAACCACAATGCACTGCAAAGTGACATGTATTTTATATAAGAAACAGGCACATTTCAGTCAGCTCTTTTGTTTACAAGTACGATCAGTGACCCCATGACAGTTACATGACAGGAAGAGCCGGTGTCTGAGAGGCAGACGACATAGTTAAATTTTATATAGCCCTTCTGGATTTTTTTTCCAGCTACTTTATAAATGAAGTAAATTTTTAGCATTACAAAAAGTATGGTTCAGTAGGTAGGTTCACTGTTTTTGGTACTTACGTCTTTAAAAGCAAACTTTAACATTTTTTACAGATGTCACGTTGTAGTCCTGTTTACCTTCCATAAATAGAAACCGGAGAACACGTCAAAAATAATGCGTGCGCTGTGGAAATCAAAATAAAATGGATGATACCAAAGGACATGACATACGAAAACACATACCGTGACGATATATATTGTCTATTTATTTTTAAAAAAAAAGAAAAAAAAAGTATAATATCTATATCAGGTATATACAACGGAATCAAGTCTACGATCATTTCAATTTCCCATAACAGAAATAAAAAAAGTAAATAACTGTGATTAAATTAATTATATTTGACAAACCTTACATAATTACAATTACAATGCCTATTATCTTGTCAGTTTCTGGAATAATTGTAATATTTACACGTTATTTGGATGTCAAGTTTGCCACAATTAGTTGCAACACAGATGTATTCCTTCTACAATTATTTCTAGTGTAACAGATGGCGGTATTGACGTGATATTCTATGTTGGAGATCATATTGTAATTTGAAAGTCCACAACAACACCATAGCAGTATATTCCTGACTTATGGGGTAGAAAACATGATCCCATCCATAATCATTCTATATCAAATAAATCTTAAAGACAACTGCATGAGCAATGAAGAATGTACAATCCAGAGACACATGTACCATTGGGCACAAGCCCCAGAACGAAGACAAATAAATCAAAAAACACAACACAGAAAATTATAAAAATGAGCATATCATTTTAGCAAATAAGACATTAGGTAATATAGTATGATTGAACCCATTTTCTCTGACATAATTTGTGCAATATATATTGCAATGCTAATATAAATCGGTTCACTCGAGCTTTACAATAACAATAAAATATATTCGAAGAAGTCATTTAGAATATCTACTTCAGCACAATCTACTGAAACAGGGACGTATTATTTGAATGAATAGATTGCTGCGTTGATAACATTTTGATTAAGAAAAGCCAATTTGAAACTACCAGACTCAACCAAAGTAATTCGATAATATTACAGAATGGCTTACGTTAACTTCTTTCAAATTGTGTAATTTTAAACATAAGGCATTAATTAATTATCCCTTACCATCTTAAATGGATTTCGTAATATGTAATTGCATTTAAATTCCTTCACGTTGCATGTAATTACATTTTTGTCAGCATTTCCTAATATCTATATATATTACGTTAATCGGCAAATCTCGGATGTATTCGCCGCTTTTCTTCTAACCTTATATGGAGGTACGGAAACAGCCGAAGTTGTAGCGAGTTTATATGTGTCATTGTTATCATTCGGTATGTCATATTAGAGCTTTTTGGACAGGGCACGAATGCTATTTTATCTAACTTAACGAAATCATACGAACAGTCAATTGGATAGTTCTGATTAGTATAGTCTGTTATGAATTTTATGCATGATTGATCGTGTCATGTGTTTATTTTAGTGAGCACCCCGCCCCCCGAATAAACGTTAAGATGAAATAAGATTGCTTCACCATGAAACATATGGAATGTATTTTTCAATGGTGGAACACTTTTCATCATACATTCACAGGGTACAATAATTTAGTGCGAACGACGCGTGTCTTGAATAACTTTAATCATGCATGTTCAAGAGGTTAGAGCGGAAAATAACTTAAAAGTCTTCAGGTAAACTAAAGGGCTTAAACAGAAACGCCAAAATCGTCTACGGTTACCCATGCCTAAGTATTTAAATAGCGACAAAAACAGATAACCATTATGATAATCTGTTATTGACTGAACGGTTGGCTCTTAATAGCAATACCATATACAGAACAATGACATTAAAGATGGCTATTATTCCTGTCATGTTGAATATTACACTAGCTGGAAGTGTTTATTTTGATTATAAAGTCCCTTTCACTACCTATCTTCTAGCTACAGTTTTTTTTAACTTGTTAACTTTAAACGAATAAATAAATGAACTTCAACTTTAATGGATTTATATGTTTTGAGGGGTAAATGGACTTTTTTTTTCAAAACACTTGTCTACATGGTAATAAATCATTGAATCAAAGAAAACAAGTCTATTATACAGATTATGTAATCATCCGATATTTTGGTAGAAAATTAGACGTGTATCAAACTATCCTAAGTACGTCAGACACGACAAGTACAAGTAATTCCTTCTGTAAAACAAGTACAAAAATGTCATACATTATTCTGCCAATACTAATTTGCCATTGTTATTTTCTGCCACCAAATGATCTCGAATATCACGACAACAACATTGTACGATTTCTGAGAAACTGAATTGTTAGTACAATGGTGTTGTCTGATGTATTGAAGGGTTGGTACAATAGTTGCAACATTGTAAATTGTTTGTTGAATTGTACGGTTATGAGTGGTGGCGAGAACATGGTATATTCAATAATGAAACAACAGTCCGTAGCTAGACATGTTGCTTCATTCGGAAACATTATCCTGATTCCAAGCCAATATGGTAATGGCCGTCGAAACCGAATAAATAAAACGATTGTAATATACATGTACAATAAAGTGAAAAAAAATGTACATGTATTTCATAATAATTTTGAGTATGATTTATTGATGTCTTTTGGGATAGTAAGACCTAAAGCACAACTGTCAGATTCCTCGTGTTCTCTTGATACCGCTTTTGCTTAATAAGCTACACTTAGGTGACAAAAGTATTTCACGTTTCGTGTACACAACGTCACGCCACCAGAAAAAATGCACTTCTGTTGCCTATAACTTTATTGATATTTATCATTATGTTACTAAATTTAGACACCATAATTTCCAAAATATGACTTGTTAATGACGTAATTTCCACGTGCGTACATAAAACGTAAACGCTACAAAAAGGGAGTTCCCAACATGTCTAGAAAAACAAAAGAGATGAGCCACGACTAAAAAAGGCAGGTATTTCGCCTACATCAGGATGGATTAAGAAAAACAGAAATCGGAAAGATCATTGGATTTAGTCGATCTGCAGTGTCTAAATTTTTGAAAAGATTTGATCCATGGAAAATATAGAAAACAAGCCGTGAAAAGGTCGACCCAGATCTACGAGCAAGCAAGGTAAGTGTACATTGATAAGGCTTGTAAAACAGGATCGTAAAAGAAGCTTACACCAATTTGATGGATGAATTTAGTCAGTCTGTTCCAGTTCCGATTTGTAAAAGGTCAATTCAAAGACGATTGAGTAATTTATGGCTTTCACAAGAGAATTGTTGCGAAAAAACTGACGATTTCGTTGAAAATAGAAAAAATCGTGTGCGATGGTGTCGAAATAGACTACACTTGACATTACAAGAACAATGGAATAAAATAATATTTCAAATGAAATGTGGTGTTAACTAGGAAAGAACTCGCGTGTGTATGTGTGATGAAAAGGAGAAGAAAGGTGGAACACACTATGCTTAGGACTGTATGGATGTCGTAATGGCGGCGCCCGTGTGTCTAATGTTTTGTGATGTATTTGTAAAGACGAGTTTGGTTCAATCACAGAAGTAGAAGGAAATATTAACTCGGCTAAGTGCGTAGACATCCTTGACAATAATCTTTGCCAGTCGTTTTAAAATTCGAAAATTATCAGTGGATTTTCCAAGATGACAGCGCCCCCAGTACACCAGTCCGTACAGACAAAATTGTAGAAAGATAATGATGATGTCGATTGTCTTGTTTGGCCATCCCAATCACCAGACCTTAATATAATTCAAAATATTTAAAGATTAATTAAAATACGATTATAACTGGAACAACACACCATTCATTCCAAGGTTGACCTAGTACGGGCCGCCACAAGAATTGTGTATGCCATTTCAAGTGTATGCATTTCAAACTTATTTCAATCTCTTCCAAGACAAATAAGACATGTAATTAAAGCTAGAGGTCATGTTACTAAATACTGAATGTTTGGTGGATATAATTCTATTTATTATGAAGTTATAGCTTCTCAAACATCAACAAACTGCAACCGCTTAACTTGGCGTGACGTCGTAAACGTGAAATACTTTTGTCACATAACTGTATGTTAATAATATACGTAATTAGGTGTAATTTTTTCAAAAATAAACAATCAAGTATTTCACTAAAAGATCACTTTGAGTAAAAATTAATTACATTTAAAAAAAAAAAAGGCGATTAATATGTGACAAATGTCAGGATTACTTCATCAACACAGATGGATAATAATAAATAATGGTACTAATAAGATAAAGGAAGAGTAATATAGAAGTCTAAAGAGATTGCTTGAGTAATCGGACGATCCAGATACAGAACTGACAATAATAAATAATGGTACTAATAAGATAAAGGAAGAGTAATATAGAAGTCTAAAGAGATTGCTTGAGTAATCGGACGATCCAGATACAGAAGACAAACACCATAAAATTGAATCAGTACAAATGAACAACAGTTCGTACTACACGAACTCAAGGGGCGAGACCATCAATATTACCTCCATTAAAAATTGCGAAAATATGTAAATTATAAAAAGATTGAAATCAGAAAAAAAACACCTAGACAATCACTAATGCAAAGACTTGGTTCATGTTAAAATTTACATACGATCTTTTACAGTTTGGCATAAGAACCTAATGAGAACTTACAATTAGCTTTTTTAATTTAATGAACCAAATACATGTATACATAATGTAATAATTATCTAGGACATATTTCTCTCCAGGAAAACAGAAATCACTAAAATGTATTATGTAAATAGCTGCCGTGTAATCTCTTAAATATTCATGTGGATGGGGTTTAGGGTTATGGTGTTTATCGTCACTTTCAACAATATTTCAATTATATCGGGGCCGTCAGTTTTAGTTGTGATGAAAGCCGAAGTACCGGGAGTTAAATCGCCGATAATCCACAAGTCACTGACAAACTTAATCACATCGAGTGCACCTCGCCATGAGCGGGATTCGAACTGACAACTTTAATAGTGATAAGCACTAATTGCATATGTAGTTGTAAATCCAATTACCATACGGTCCTGACCACGACGGCCCCTTATTCAGGTGGGAGTTGTTTAATTGTTAAGCAAACGTTTCTCTTATGGAACTGAACAATTTTTACATCTAAGAAAACCAGTTTTCAAGCACAGACAAATATTGATTGCAAATTAGATGGTATAATGGAAAAAAACATAATCAGGATTTAAAATAATAACAGTAAATAACAACCATGAATTAAAAATGCCAATATATAATTTAGTGCGCGTGACGCGTTCTGAAGCATATTTTTAAATAAAATAATATATTTACAAGCGATCGGACAACACGCGCGCGTGTGTGTGTGTGGGGGTGGGGGGGTGGGGGGGGGGGAGGGGGGGGGGGGTAGATCAGGAGCTAAGCACTTTGAGTGTAGAGCTCTGTCTTTATGTATAGAACCTGTAGAACAAGTCATGTCTTCGCTACACCATATAATCTTGTTCCACATCATACTGCGCAAATAATTTAAATACAACACACGTGAACGACTTTCACACTAATTTTACCTTAATAATTGATATTTAGCGTCATCTAATCAAATATGAGGTTACATTTTATGTGACATTATAACAAGTAAAAAAAGTATGTGTTTGCATTCTTATTTCATACAAATTAGAGTGATGGCAGACATATTTTTTTTTAGATTTCTAGTAGGAGGATATTTAAGGAATATTTGAAATTGTTGAACAGGTTATACGATATAACCTGGTTTGGGTCAGTTTACGCGAAGCGGTTTATGAAAACCAGGTTATGCAAGTATAACCTGTTCACCAATTTCAAATATTCCTTATAATTTAATGATTCCTCGATTTTAATTACGATTATTTCATGTGACTATTTGAATTTGTCGTTGGCGGATGAACACGTTGGTGACGTCACAATACTAACCCAGGTTATCGAGTATAACCAAAATTTTCTCCAGGCGGATTAGCCAATTAGATTGAAATATTCAAATCAAATTAAATTATATTTACATAATTAAATCTAAAAACATGTCAATTGTCAATTATCATGCGGTATTTTGTTAATTAAGAACTTGCTTCACATCGTAGACAATCAGGTGTTGATTACCATCCAGAGAAATTACTTCTAAATTGCAAATTGCATTATCTAAACACTATGTCAATTTAAGAAGTTATATTGCATAATCGAGAAAAGGGTAAGTAAGGGCGACTAAGGTGATCTGGTGCTTAAAGGCAAATAGAGTCCTTGAGTGATTGTTGTTTAGCGCCAACTCAGCAATATTTCAGCTATACCATGGCGAGAACAAGTTAATTTTCAATGAGATGATGATGATGAGGACCGCTTTGTACTAGACAAACATGCTTAGTTGGATTTTTATAGTGCTAGCTCACTGAAGCAACAGTCCGCAGATAGACATGTCGCCCATCTCGGACACATTATCCTGATTCCGAGCCATTCAGTTTTTGCTCTTTCTCCTTAATGCTGCGTGCTTAGCGACAAAGCAACAAATATCAAATTTTATAGGCTTTGGTTTGACCCGATCGGGGTTCGAACCCACGATCTACTGCAGTCGAGGCGAACACGCTAACCATTACAACACTGATGCGGTTAAAACCAAATTGATATCAAAGGTATCTTTGAATCGAGTATATGTTCCAAATGTTATTAGAATAGAGGTAAATCTTAAAACATTTAGGCAGCTACATAAGCAATGTACTACGGTCGTCATCATCGTTACGAAATGTATGTGTTATAGATGACCACGGATATGTATTATTTGACTCTCCAATCTTTTAACCCATTTACAGTATGTATTAGTCACATGCACTTATTGCTTAGGAAGATACGGAGTACTGGTGAAGGTTCCGAGAGCTTCAAAACCCCAAAGCTACTCACCGCGTCTATGGGTGGCGGATGAGGGTAGCCCACTCAATGGTGAGTTGTCATGATCAGGTCATATTACGGAAAGCCTGACCATGGACCATAGTGGATAACGTGCTTGGAGAGTGTCACGATCCCTGCACGCTGATGATCTCCTTTCCATATTTCGTAACAGATTAAGCATATCATAGCCGCTACAAAAGACCAATTTGTTCGTCTGTACCCAACTCTCTATACGTTTCAGTGGTGGTCAAAAATCATTGACCCGGTTGACTCATCCCTTCCCTCATTTCTAAATACAAATGTAGTTGTTATAATTATTAAACTTGTTCTTGTCCTGAATATACATGAAATACTGCTCAATGGACTTTAAGCAATAATCAATCAATCAATTAATCAATCAATCATAGGTTTATATAACGCTAACCACCTTTATGATTGTGGTCACGGTAACTCCTATTATGCTAGATTAATTCAATAATGAACTACACATTTTTCTATCCTTATTTTACATTCTCAAATGCGCAAAAAGGAAATATTTGTTCAACAATCTTAATATTTTTTCGACCAAACAATTACTTGAATTACGTTGCAATGTTATAAGATTCAAATACAAATCAGTTGAAAAGACGAAAAAATTGTAGACTAAATAAATTAAAGGAATCACATTATAAAATGGTACTTGTATTGTACATGTAAATATGGTTAATTTTCAAAAGTCGTCAAAAACCTAGTCACGTTATGACAGAAAGTACCAACGGAAATTACATCTAACTATTTATATTGATTCGATTTTAAAGAAGGTTACAGTAATTACTGCTCATAATACATTAAATTTGTTTTTGTTACAAACTCATTCATGATTTCAAGGTCGTCGTGGTCATGATGGTATGATAGTTAGTTTTAAAACTACCTGCGCAATCAGTGTCTATCACCGTTAAAGTTGTCAGTTTCAATCCCGCACATGGTGAGGTGTACTCGATGCAACTTTATGTCATTATGTGATAAAATTTATCAGTGATTTGTTGCAGGGCGATGGTTTTCTCTGGTTACTCCCGTTTTCTCCACCAATAAAACTAACCGCCACGATATAACTGAAATTTTATTGAGAGTGGCGTTAAACACCATTACTAATCTAAGGTTATCAAACTGATATTGTTAGTTTCCCAGTGCAGTATTTTTTGGACCACCGTTTGGTCTTATGTCATCTTTCGCTTGGACATTGCATTGTCTGTCCTTCATCGATTTACGAATTCCTTTTAACCCTCAGGTATCTTCAAACTTTTCTTCATAATAAATCTCTGATCTCAAAATTCCACTATTATCTTCTAAGTAAAGCCATGAAAGCGTTTACATCACAATTTCTCTATTATCTTCTAAGTAAAGCCATGAAAGTGCTTACATCACAATTTCACTATTATCTTCTAAGTAAAGCCATGAAAGTGCTTACATCACAATTTCACTATTATCTTCTAAGTAAAGCCATGAAAGCGTTTACATCACAATTTCACTATTATCTTCTAAGTAAAGCCATGAAAGCGTTTACATCACAATTCCACTATTATCTTCTAAGTAAAGCCATGAAAGCGTTTACATCACAATTCCACTATTATCTTCTAAGAAAAGCCATGAAAGTGCTTACATCACAATTTCACTATTATCTTCTAAGTAAAGCCATGAAAGTGCTTACATCACAATTTCACTATTATCTTCTAAGTAAAGCCATGAAAGCGTTTACATCACAATTTCACTATTATCTTCAAAGTAAAGCCATGAAAGCGCTTACATCACAATTCCACTATTATCTTCTAAGTAAAGCCATGAAAGTGCTTACATCACAATTTCACTATTATCTTCTAAGTAAAGCCATGAAAGTGCTTACATCACAATTTCACTATTATCTTCTAAGTAAAGCCATGAAAGCGTTTACATCACAATTTCACTATTATCTTCTAAGTAAAGCCATGAAAGCGTTTACATCACAATTCCACTATTATCTTCTAAGTAAAGCCATGAAAGTGCTTACATCACAATTTCACTATTATCTTCTAAGTAAAGCCATGAAAGTGCTTACATCACAATTTCACTATTATCTTCTAAGTAAAGCCATGAAAGCGTTTACATCACAATTTCACTATTATCTTCTAAGTAAAGCCATGAAAGCGTTTACATCACAATTTCACTATTATCTTCTAAGTAAAGCCATAAAAGCGTTTACATCACAATTCCACTATTATCTTCTAAGTAAAGCCATGAAAGTGCTTACATCACAATTTCACTATTATCTTCTAAGTAAAGCCATGAAAGCGTTTACATCACAATTCCACTATTATCTTCTAAGTAAAGCCATGAAAGCGTTTACATCACAATATCACTATTATCTTCTAAGTAAAGCCATGAAAGCGTTTACATCACAATTTCACTATTATCTTCTAAGTAAAGCCATGAAAGCGTTTACATCACAATTTCACTATTATCTTCTAAGTAAAGCCATGAAAGTGCTTACATCACAATTTCACTATTATCTTCTAAGTAAAGCCATGAAAGCGTTTATATCACAATTTCACTATTATCTTCTAAGTAAAGCCATGAAAGCATTTATATCACAATTTCACTATTATCTTCTAAGTAAAGCCATGAAAGTGCTTACATCACAATTTCACTATTATCTTCTAAGTAAAGCCATGAAAGTGCTTACATCACAATTTCACTATTATCTTCTAAGTAAAGCCATGAAAGTGCTTACATCACAATTTCACTATTATCTTCTAAGTAAAGCCATGAAAGCGTTTACATCACAATTCCACTATTATCTTCTAAGTAAAGCCATGAAAGCGTTTATATCACAATTTCACTATTATCTTCTAAGTAAAGCCATGAAAGCGTTTATATCACAATTCCACTATTATCTTCTAAGTAAAGCCATGAAAGTGTTTGCATCACAATTCCACTATTATCGTCGAAGTAAAGCCATGAAAGCGCTTACATCACAATTTCTCTATTATCTTCTAAGTAAAGCCATGAAAGCGCTTACATCACAATTTCTCTATTATCTTCTAAGTAAAGCAATGAAAGCGCTTACATCACAATTTCTCTATTATCTTCTAAGTAAAGCCATGAAAGCGCTTACATCACAATTTCTCTATTATCTTCTAAGTAAAGCCATGAAAGCGTTCATATCACAATTTCACTATTATCTTCTAAGTAAAGCCATGAAAGCGTTTATATCACAATTCCACTATTATCTTCTAAGTAAAGCCATGAAAGTGTTTACATCACAATTCCACTATTATCTTCTAAGTAAAGCCATGAAAGCGTTTACATCACAATTTCACTATTATCTTCTAAGTAAAGCCATGAAAGCGTTTATATCACAATTTCACTATTATCTTCTAAGTAAAGCCATGAAAGCGTTTATATCACAATTTCACTATTATCTTCTAAGTAAAGCCATGAAAGTGTTTACATCACAATTCTACTATTATCTTCGAAGTAAAGCCATGAAAGCGCTTACATCACAATTTCTCTATTATCTTCTAAGTAAAGCCATGAAAGCGCTTACATCACAATTTCTCTATTATCTTCTAAGTAAAGCCATGAAAGCGCTTACATCACAATTTCACTATTATCTTCTAAGTAAAGCCATGAAAGCGCTTACATCACAATTTCACTATTATCTTCTAAGTAAAGCCATGAAAGCGTTTACATCACAATTTCACTATTATAAACGATATAAGAAGAATATAAAGAGATGCCCTAAATAAGGTACACCGGGTACTGATGAAGGTTCCCAGGACTCAAGAACACAAAGCTTCTCGGTGCGTCTCCGGGTGGCGGATGGTGATAGCCAACTCAAGGCCAATGGGGAGTTGTCATGTTATATTATGGAAAACCTGCTCGTTCACCATAGTGGGTAGCGTGTTTGGAGAGTGCCATGCTAAAGACATCTTTTATAGATTAAGGAAAAAGAGCATGCGCATTGTAGCCGCTAAAAAGAACTAAATGTTTCGTCCCTACCCTACCTTACCATCCATACGTTTTTCTGTGACAGACAAATGTCGTTGACCCGGTTGACTCATCCCTTCCTTAATTACTATATATAGTTGGGGGTTTTTTATAATATATTTGTGAACTTTTTCTCGTCCTTAAAATAGCTGAAATACTGGTCGTTTAACAATAATCATTTTTTCCTATTTATTATAAATGAAGTATTTATTGTCTGCCGGATACTGGCCATTTAATAAATGAAGTATTTATTGTCACGATTTATATTTTTACATGCAAAAAAATATTTTTGCTTCAAAACAAAATCATTTTTAAATATATTTATCTCTCGAAAGCCATGTAAATGTCTGAATCAAAATGAGAAATATATTTTCAATCCACAGGCTGATTTGTTTTTATTCGAAGCTGGATGTATAATATTTCCCCTTTTGTGTATAAAATGGCCGTTTTAAGTTTATAAACATTTAAACAAGTGTTAATGGATATTATAAACGGTCTAATATTATAATCAGAAAGACATATCTGTCAACCATATACATGATTTTACTTTGTATTAAACGTATACCGTACATTTTTTCCATGTCTCTCTTTATATAACTATAAAAATTATTACAGGATTAATGCATTTGAAGATGTTTCTGTCAGATATTATTGGGGTCTATTATCGTATTAATTTACGGAGATAAAAAATGTATACGAGATATTGCGTAAAATATCTTTATTTTCATGTCTGCCTATTATATTTGTCTCTGAAACTGGCTTATGTTCAATATTTTTGTTTTTCGTAATTCTGATTAAGGGTAATAACAAAATTACCGAACTCCGAACAATCTTACAAAGGGAAAGTCAAAACTCATAATTATATAAACAGACAAAATCAGTCAACAACCGGAAAACTGTGAAAACCGTAATGACCCTGACTTGGTACAGGCATTTCTAAAGAAATGGTGTGTTGAATCAGATTTTAAAGCGCCAAACCTCCCGCTCTCAGTACGGTTCAAAGGTTCCGGTTGTCACTATAACAGTATTTAAAAACAGGAACAAAATAGGTAAAATAGTTGTCAATAGTATATAAAATAAACATGCTAATTGTTCATCGTCCTTACTTTGGATTAATTATAACATTAACATACACACTATTACTATTTTCACTATTTTTCTACGTGTTTTATTGATTTCATGAATTATTAGTATATCCAACTCCTTAAGCTGATCATCATTTAGTAAGATAATCTTGTTGAAATGTAGTTACAGCATTTTTTAAGGTTATAAAGATACATGTAAATGGAATAACCATGTTATCTACAATAATAGAAGTACTGCAATAAACACGCATATTAAGAACCACAGATGTGTAGGAGCACCTGGGTTCACATCCGTCCTTAGTTGGGTTCGTGTTGCTCAACATTTAATTTTCTGTGTAGTATTGTGTCGACCATTATCAAACTCCCTTGCCGTTCCAGCTCCGGTCCGCACACTACTCTCCACTAGTATCCAATCGTAACTACTCGGCCATTCTCGCTACCCTGCAAATAACCTCTTACGTACATAGTAGAAATTCTTCTTAAATTGTTTGCCGGAAGTTAAGTTAAGTTAAGCCGCACAAAAATATAGTCCACGAAAATCCAATATGGAAGACATACTAAGTAAAATCTAATCATGTAAAACTAATTATAACTTTAATTGAAACATAGAAAATTATTTAAAATATAACTTTATCAAACTTTCACATAACTGACATGTGAAAAGTAGTGCGATTTATACGCCTAATGCATACGAGGTTATTTGCAGGGTAGCGAGAATGGCCGAGTAGTTACGATTGCACTAGTATTCAGAGGGAGAACCATGTTCGGAAGCGGATACGAAAACTGTCCGGAGTGTCGACCATTGTTTGTCTTTTTGTGCTTTTTCTTTTGAAGATTGTGTTATCTGTCCTTCTGCGAATTACGGCTTCTCATCACAACTTTTGGTATCTTCAAACTTTATGTAACTTTGAAGACATACAGATCGTCACGTGGAATATTTGCATGCAAAAATTACTATGTACATTTCTATGGATATAGATCTTCTTTTAATTTTCATCCATATTTGCCATGCATTGTTTTCAGATGAACCTCACATTTCCCATACTTCAAAACCCAATAGAAATAAATCTAAAATGCTAAGACTACAATTTTATCATGTATATTGCTGGGATATTATAGTGGCGTCTGTCAATTTGACAATAATTACAGGACAAATCGACTTTGCAATCACTAGGACTGAAACATGGGAAAATCCTGGATGAATTGCAATCACAACATATCACTGCATTAGTCATGTTAACCTAACTTCAATTTCCACAACTTCTTCAATGGTATAATCACTCGTTCTCGCCTCGAGTGCGATAGATCGTGGGTTCCAGCCCAGTTTGGGTAAAACCAAAGTCTATTCAATTGGTTTTTACTGTTTCTCCCCTAAGCATGAAGTATTAATAGATAAGAGCAAAGACTGGTTGTCTCGGAATCAGGATAATGTGTCTTAGTGGATGACATGTCTATCCGCGGACTGTTGTTTCAGTGAACTAGCACTATAAAACAACGTGTTGGTCTACTACAAAGCGAACATCATTATCATATCATTTTCATTGAAACTTAACTTGTTATCACCATATAGTTAAAACAAATTGATCACTTGGCGCTTAAGCAACAATCACTCGCTCACTCAATTTCCACTAACGGCATGAGTAGTGTAATGGTTAGCTTGCAAGCCTCACTGGTAAAATACCAATTCACGAACACAGTTCAAACAATAAATCATGATATAGAGAAGAACAAAATATGGAATAACTGTGACAGAAAACATGGGCTCAAAACGAGGTGTTCCTAAATTGTGAGCAATTCATACATCATGCATGATTTTTATGTACTAAAATCATCAAAAGGTTAATTATTGACCGCCTTTTGAACTACTATTTTCATTTTACTTATTCTATAATAAAGGACGAAGTCCTTTTAACTGTAGGCTGTACGATTTTTTCCTCCTTTCTATCTATTCATAGCCAAATATCTTTTCACCGGAAGTTTTAAAAATAGATCAATTGATATTTAGAAACACAAAAAATATATATTTCAATGAAAAATTCCCATTTCTTTAATTATTTACTCTATGCAAAATCGAAATAAACTTGAAATAAAATTCTAATTAAAAAATCTCTTTCCACGAGATTCTCGGCGGAAGAGCGGCGTAGGTAAAATGAACGGAACAGCCATAAGTCAAAGAGAGATAACTCTGGAAAAAAAACACTTTAAAAAGTACTTGAGGAAAAAAATACATTCCCTTCACACGCCTCCCTCTTAAAATTAAAAAAATATATAGGATTTCGTCCTTCAAACAGGTTGTGCCTGTTTCATATTAAATTTAAGCTGATTACTTATTGTATACAACACCATAATATTCCTATAACATGAATTCAAATTAAACTTTATTTGAATTGAACATGTTTCATAACATACAATTATGATGATCAAATATTTGATATCAGACATTACGTGACAGTAAATGTAAAAATTAAACTACAAATGCTTTTTATTTGGGTTTTCCAGATTCCCAAATGGGGACAAGTATAATTATACATTTCAGTCGGTTTTTTTCTTAATCAAGTGCAGCGCGCAGATAATTTACTATGATGCATCATGCATATAAATGAAACTTAATTTAATTTCAAAAGTTAAATGAAAAGTTAATTCCTCGGTGGAGAACCCTAACGAGTAAATGTCAAGTCCAATTAATCTGCATTTCTTACAATAAAGCACTTTCCAATACATCACCGTCTCAACAACAAAAAATACCCCAAAAAAATATGTAATATATTTGAATACTGCATTGCTTCTGCAAATTAAATGCAGATTCGATTTATCTCTTCTTATATACTGCTAATAGTATATTGTTTTTCGGAAATGCACAATTCAAGTATATTTGTAATCAAAGAAAAACATTTGTATACCATTAGTTTTACGAATTACATTTTCTAAATTAACTATAATTTATAACAATGCGAACATTCAACTACGCCATTCAATTAGAAAACGGAATTAAAACAATATAAGAAAAGTTTGAAAATGCCAAAGGGGTAATCAGAAGCTGTAAATCGAAGAAGGACAGACAATACAATGGTCTAGAGTTAGAAGATACCAAAGGGGTAATCAGAAGCTGTAAATCGAAGAAGGACAGACAATACAATGGTCTAGAGTTAGAAGATACCAAAGGGGTAATCAGAAGCTGTAAATCGAAGAAGGACAGACAATACAATGGTCTAGAGTTAGAAGATACCAAAGGGGTAATCAGAAGCTGTAAATCGAAGAAGGACACGCAACACAATGGTCTAGAGTTAGAAGATACCAAAGGGGTAATCAGAAGCTGTAAATCGAAGAAGGACACGCAACACAATGGTCTAGAGTTAGAAAATACCAAAGGGGTTATCAGAAGCTGTAAATCGAAGAATGACACGCAACACAATGGTCTAGAGTTAGAAGATACCAAAGGGGTAATCATAAGTGTAAATCGAAGAATGACACGCAACACAATGGTCTAGAGTTAGAAGATACCAAAGGGGTAATCAGAGGTGTAAATTGAAGAAGGACACGCAACACAATGGTCTAGAGTTAGAAGATACCAAAGGGGTAATCAGAAGCCGTAAATCGAAGAATGACACGCAACACAATGGTCTAGAGTTAGAAGATACCAAAGGGGTAATCAGAAGCTGTAAATCGAAGAAGGACAGACAATACAATGGTCTAGAGTTAGAAGATACCAAAGGGGTAATCAGAAGCTGTAAATCGAAGAAGGACACGCAACAACAATGGTCTAGAGTTAGAAGATACCAAAGGGGTAATCAGAAGCTGTAAATCGAAGAACGACACGCAACACAATGGTCTAGAGTTAGAAAATACCAAAGGGGTTATCAGAAGCTGTAAATCGAAGAATGACACGCAACACAATGGTCTAGAGTTAGAAGATACCAAAGGGGTAATCAGAAGCTGTAAATCGAAGGACACGCAACACAATGGTCTAGAGTTAGAAGATACCAAAGGGGTAATCATAAGCTGTAAATCGAAGAATGACACGCAACACAATGGTCTAGAGTTAGAAGATACCAAAGGGGTAATCAGAAGTGTAAATTGAAGAAGGACACGCAACACAATGGTCTAGAGTTAGAAGATACCAAAGGGGTAATCAGAAGCTGTAAATCGAAGAACGACACGCAACACAATGGTCTAGAGTTAGAAGATACCAAAGGGGTAATCAGAAGCTGTAAATCGAAGAATGACACGCAACACAATGGTCTAGAGTTAGAAGATACCAAAGGGGTAATCAGAAGCTGTAAATCGAAGGACACGCAACACAATGGTCTAGAGTTAGAAGATACCAAAGGGGTAATCATAAGCTGTAAATCGAAGAATGACACGCAACACAATGGTCTAGAGTTAGAAGATACCAAAGGGGTAATCAGAAGTGTAAATTGAAGAAGGACACGCAACACAATGGTCTAGAGTTAGAAGATACCAAAGGGGTAATCAGAAGCCGTAAATCGAAGAATGACACGCAACACAATGGTCTAGAGTTAGAAGATACCAAAGGGGTAATCAGAAGCTGTAAATCGAAGAAGGACACGCAACACAATGATCTAGAGTTAGAAGATACCAAAGGGGTAATCAGAAGCTGTAAATCGAAGAAGGACAGACAATACAATGGTCTAGAGTTAGAAGATACCAAAGGGGTAATCAGAAGCTGTAAATCGAAGAAGGACACGCAACAACAATGGTCTAGAGTTAGAAGATACCAAAGGGGTAATCAGAAGCTGTAAATCGAAGAATGACACGCAACACAATGGTCTAGAGTTAGAAGATACCAAAGGGGTAATCAGAAGTGTAAATCGAAGAAGGACACGCAACACAATGGCCAAATGAAAAAGGACAAAGGGGCAAACAATGATCTACAAAAACACTACACAGAAAACTAAAGTTTAAGCAACACGAACCCCACTAAAAACCGTCCAGTGAACGCAGGTACTCCGAAAGGATAAGGGTTTTCTGCTCCACTACTGGCATCCGTCGTATTACTCTTGTTACAAACCCGGTGATAAGTCATGAATGAGGAAATGGCTGGATTGTGATAACGACAAATAGAACATATCCTTGGTCAATTGTGACACAGATATTTCGCAACGGTAAAAAGTTACGGTGACGACCGTAAAACTCTCGAAGTTACAACTGAAGGTATCTGCTTATTTTTTAATGGTGTAAAGCAAGACGCTACAAACATATGTTTACTATTTCATCTTTTATAAGACTTCATAACAGAGAATTATAAAGTGGAGAAGAACAACGGAAATATTGATGGTTGCATAGGACTAGGGTGGATATCAGTTTTATTGGCAGAGAAAACCGGACTAAAATTGTAATGTACTGGCATGTCAATCTAACTTCCATATGACAGCTGCACAGGCACTCGTTTCATATATATATGTGTTTACTATCTACGAAAGGTCCTTATCGGTTTCGCGTCGGTTGCCTCAGTTCACGGTCGAAAAAACTGTTTTAGAATTTCTTTAGTGAGCTAAAATTATTTTCTACTTTAAATATGATAATTTTTCTACAACATGGTGTATGACACACCTATCTTGGTTGCCAATTATCTACGTCAGAGCTCATTATATAATCCAACTTGAAATACACAAAAACACCTCGTATTTTTTCGGCTATACCGATCCAGCAGTGAATTAAAAAAAAATCGCCTGTAAAAAATACACGAGATGCTTTCTTGCTTTGAATGTGTCAAATATCAATATTAGTGATAATAAAGTCCACAAATTTGTTGTCAATAGCATAAATTTAAATAAATATAACCAAGGATTCCAAGTTTATTTTTGGATATTTCGATTGACCAATCAGAGCGTTCCATCCTATTCACTGCTGCATCGGTATAGCCGAAAAAATATGTGACCAATAAACCGAATAAATCGACAAACCAGATTTGAATGCAAACATGTAATACAACTTGCACTTATCATAACAACATATTAAGAATAAACTGGTAGAACGTGCTAAAGTGGGTCACGGGTCACTGTGAGTAGCATGTGTAGTCACGTGACTTGTCTCATTGCTAATCGGGCGGCTGTATCGAGAAACAGATACGGTGTCGAAAAAACTGTTGATACTCATAAAATATTGATAAATGCAATAAAATTTTATGTTTGTCTTCAAGAAATATGATGGACAAAACCATGTGTGAAGTTTTATGACGAAATATCTCCGATTTCTATGTAAATTTACGAGTTGAAGTGGGGAAACACCCACAGGTAATTTTAGCGATGTATTCTTATCTTGGACAAGAATAATGAGCGTCCTGATTGGATGACTGATTTAAAACACACTGACTCCGCATGGTTTAGCAAGGTTACTCAGGTCAATAGTTTATAAATATAGAATCTTGACATCTCCAGCTTTCCAACCATGTAAGTATTTTTGCTCTAATTAAAGGTTAAAATGTTATTATTTTTTTAAATATAATTATTTTTTAAAAAGAAAAACAGCTATAAATGTGTTCTTTGGTTCATATAGGAAAGGAAAATACCGGACTTTTAACATTGAGACGGAACCATCTTACGCGGAAACCAACCCGAAAACCTCTACCCCCACTTGAATTTGATGAATGTTACAGCCACCATTAAAAGAAATCTATGTTATATTTATTCATTTGTTTGATTCTGGAATATTGTTGATCATTGATTTAAACAAGAAAAAAAGGAAAAAAGGGGGGTGTGAATTTTACAGTTAAATAAATGTTATGTTTCGACAGTTTAAATAGAAAAATAAAAATTTGTTGCGACTAAAGCTGAAATCAGCGTTAAAAATTGAACAAATATCAGTGGTTTTGTAAATGAGATTTATTTTAAATAGAAAATCTGAATTTATTATTTATTAATTTATTTTTAATGATACAATTGTATATCCCTTGGGAGGGGGAGGGGGGCTATGATGAAAATTTGAAATAAAAACACAGGACCGGACTTTAAGCAAAAATAAAAATCCAGGATTAGTTTTTTATTTAAAAAAATCCAGGATCCCTGTGTCCATGAATTTTTTTTTTAAGTTAATAATATGAAATATTGACATCCACACTTGCCTTTTGGACAGCACATTTCTGTGACTACACTTGCCCTCAGGCAACACTTGTAGACTATAGAAAATATAATTGTTCCCACGCTGTAATTATTGAAAGACTTGCATTTATATAATTCGATCCGATTTCCAGAAATGTTTCTGAAGTAAGAATAAAATGATTTCAGCGTATCCATTTATTTCTAACGAGTACATAGAGGTATTATTTCACTATAGATTTTGAGAAACTGGAATATTATCACCCTATAGTGCACATTGTTCAAATTGAATTTCATATAGACATGCTTAAGTAGCAATTACGATGAGGATAAGCGCTAGTGGTAAAAATAGTGATGTAAGCGTAATTAAATATAAAAATTGATGTAAGTGTTAGGGGAAGCAATATTAGATGTGTTAGCGGAAATAAGAGTGTGTGGGTGGATAAGGGGATACAATAGTGTACTGTGTGTGCTAGAGGAAACAATAATGTGTGGGTGTGTTAGTGGACACAACGGTGGATATAAGTGATAGCGGAAATAATAGTGTGTGGGCGTGCAACTAGAAACGATATTAGATGCGAGTGTTAGATGAAATAATAGTGTGTGGATGTGTAACGGGGATAATTGTGGATGGAAATGGAAATAATAGTGGATATATATATTAGTGGTTAAGATAGTGTGTGATTGTGTAAGGGGAAATAATTGTTAATGCTACTGTGAACCTCACCAGTATACCACATATATGATTGGATGACCGATTTAAAACACACTGACTAGATGCATGTAAAAGAAATCTGTTATTTTTTTAAAGAATAAAAAACAGAAAAAGTCGAGATATTTTGTTCTATTTTATCTTTAAATTTGTGTTTCATTTTCTATAAATATATTTGTAAAAACATTTTAGAAGAAGATAATTGTATTTTAATTTTCTCAATAAAAGATGAAGACAATTAAAGATTTCTCACGGAAGTATAAATTATACTGCATTAAGAGTTGATATTTTTTTCTCTGCTTCAGCGTTTAGAAAATAAAAATCTTACTATTAACTTTTTACTATTCACTGTTTCTATTTCCCCTGTCTTTTTAGCACACCTGACCAAAGTCGTTTTCAAATGTCTTCACGTTATTATATAAGTAGCTGTCATGCAAATTACTCAACGACATCTAGTCATGCTCGCACTAAGTTTACCAAGGTCTCAAACGCATCGGTCGTGTAGTGGCTATGGTGTTTGCATTGAGTGTGGTAGATGATAAGATCGTTGGTTCAATCTGCGGTCGTGTCAAACCAAAAATTACAGAATTTGTATTTGCTGCTTCTCTGATAAATATATATATATGTGTCTGAAAATTAAACCAAACAGTGTGAGAATTAGATCTTTGAGCTGACAAATTTTTGTTCTTCCCTCGACGGGATTTGAACTCACACCATTGATACACTGCAGCACCAATCGCTCAGCCTTATGTCCAGCGCCATAGACCACTCGGCCACATCCGCTATATTAAAATATAGCTTCAATAGTCGAAGTGTTACCTTGTCTCGTAAGGAAAATCTAGAGATAGACATAAGACATGTGTCTAAGCGTGTGAAGATGGTACATATATACTTAATATTATAATTTGACAGCAATCTAACCCAGCAATTTTTAATATATTGTATAGGATGATGAAGAATTCATCACACAGTCACAGGAAATAAAGTATATTAAACAAACATCTAAGCAGGTGACAACCATACAATATATCTGTCCCACTGGATCTCAAAGTTACTTGTGATAATAGGTTGTTGCTAAATATTTATATACGTCTGAATATATATATATATTTGTGATATTGAAAAATATATTTATTTTTTCAAAATAAAGAAAATAATTGGAAATAAATTTAAATAACCCCAAAGGTGCCTCATTTAAAGAAAATCGCCTGTTGACAACGACACGCGACCCCTTGAGAACGACATCTATGTAATAGTTACCGACTGAAATCGAGGTGTTCAAGCTAGATAAAGATGAACACCTGAGCCCGTGCAAATTGTGCGCCGAGACCGCGTAGGGTCGAGGCGCTCAAAGCACGGGCGAGGGTGTTTATCTAGCTTGAACCCGAGATCGAAGTCGGTAACTGACTTACACTCTAGTGATATTGTTTATAAAAAATATATAATATAATATTACAAGTCCGCAACTTGCACGATGACTGCACTTTAACCTCAGTAAGGGACCGACCATTTAACTTGAAGGGGGGGTTATGGTTTTTTGTTTCGTTCAGAAATTTTTTTTCGGACAACACAAGAGTTCGAATATTTATTTTTTCTGTCGCGCAAAGCGCGAATTTTTTTTCTCCAGAATTTAGCATTAGGTTATATGAAAAAAACTCTGAATCAGATTTTTTTTTTCCTCCACTAAAATCAGAATATTTTTTTCAGCAACATTGGGAATCAGAATATTTTTTTAGAAAAAAAAAACATAACCCCCCCACCCCCCTTCAAGTTAAATGGTCGGTCCCTAAGTACGATTCCTGTGTAAATTAAATTCGTTTTAAATTTGGAGAAAAGACGAATTATTCATATTCGCAAATCATTGTTGGATGAAGACGGTGTTTGACACTATATTTTAAACAATTTGAATTAACATTCAAGTTCCAATGAAGCCACATATCTTACAGGTTTTTAAAAAAAAAAAATGTTTTTTTTTTGTGTGTGTAAGGTAACATGATCTCATTTTGTGGTGTATATTTTCATAATTTTACTCTTTGTCATTTTTACGCACTTGTTCTTTAAATAAAAGAAACAAGATTATCAAATTTTATTAATATATATATTAAAAACCTTTAATTGGAAAAAAGTTCCTTGGCATAACCAAATATATCCATTGTGTTACTTTTTTAATGGTAACTAAATGGACAGTAACACCAAGGATATATTTGCCTAAATTATTCTCCAAATAGAAAATAACTAGTCCCCAGTCTAAAAATAACTTATCATGTTTAACTGCTTAAAATGGAAATTTCAATAATTATTTTTTGAAGACTTGCTATAATTGTTGGTCACCCTTTTACTAATAACTACATGGATCTTAAAAATTATTACGGTTGAGATAATACATACCTTATTAACATTGATATATTGGCAAAACAGCAATGTGGCTGCAGAGGAAGTTGTGTTCAGTGATACAAAATGTACTTTATTAAAGAAGAGATATTGAAAGATAAATAACTCTTACACGTACTAAAATGTTTTTGGTAACAACAAGGACATGGCAATTGTCACTTTCGATTTCAGCTTAAATTTTGCAATTTTGATACTATTTGTTGAGACAGTTTTTCTCGTTTCTTATAAATAATAGCACATTATTTGTAACAGCACTATAAACGGAGACTTTTGGTGAAAATGAAAAGAGAATTAATCAATACAAGCGGCGAAATCACATGAGAAATCAGACCATTATGAGGTATTTTATACAAATATATCCTGTTTGTGAGGGTTATTTGCGAAAAATACCGGTTGAGAGGAGAGGCAAATATCCCGAGCCGCTTTAGCGGCGAGGGACATTTGACTGTCCTCGAAACCGGTATTTTTCGCAAATAACCCTCACTAACAGGATATATTTGTTTAATTCCGCCGCATATTTAACAGCAAGTAAAACAGTGGCATCCAAGCAGGTTCAGAACTTCAGACCACCTCGATCATTTGATCACTTAAAATCAATCTACGAAAACAGGAAAAATCTTTTCAAAGAAGTGACTAGTGTATAAATTCTGGAACAAATTCAAAAATAAAATAAATCACGGTTTTGCTTTAACATACAACACGCTAAAAAAATAATGCAAATGAATTTGAAATATATACATTTCAACCACAGGCGCATGGGGCATGGATTTCGTTTCCTCCTCCCCCTTTTCTCTACTACCCCCCCCCCCTTTTCAAAATTTTCATATAAATCATTCCTTTTTCAAAATTTTCATAATCATTCGTTTTTCTTCTTTTGACAATATCAGTAGACGTCATACATCATGAATAATACGTGTATTCTGTGTCCACAGTTTTTCGACTGATACAGTATTAGAGAGAAGGTAAGCAACTCCATTTTCATATTTCGCGCCATATCGCTCACCTCGGTTGGGAAACCCCCGTGTTTTTTACACTTTTTACCTTGTCTACATATGGCACGGTCGTATCAAACTGTTTCTAAGACACTTACCTAATTGCCCATGTTCGAATTTTAGTCGGTACGTCGATCTTTTCCAAGAAATCTCGCCGAGAATAGCGAAACAGCTTCGTTTCTAGGTCAAACTACATCATATTAGACGGAAGTGCAAGAATAGTAACCCTGGGTTTTCTTACGAATGGGTTACCTGCAATGAAAAACCCAGATGCGCTCCGAATATCTTTCCCGGAATGTTTTGCGGAAAATATAGACCGCTGAAAAAACATAACAGCAGACAGATTATTTCGTAAAAATGGCACAACGACCATCTGAATATGGAAACATTGAAATAATTTGATGGTAAATAACTGTTCAAAAAGAAATTCAAACTGAGAAATAGATATGATTGAATGGTAAGAACTGAAGTCAAAATTTCAATGAAAAAGAAATATTCAGCTTGTCTCTACTTCAAATTATTAAAATCATACCCAAACAAATACATATACAACTCAAAAAAAAAAAAAAAAAAATAAATAAAAAAAAACAAAGGAAGAAGCTGAGAACAGCTATGTCATTTTACCCCCTTCCTCAATAAAAGGGCTCCCAACTGATAAAAATGTGTAAGGGAGCCGGAGGGACCATTTAACTAAGGGGGCTATTTCTTTTCCAGGGGTAATAAAGGAATAACTTATGTAACTATTTGAACGTGAAATAATAATTCGTGAACTTCATTTTTCGCGTATTTAACATCCTCGCGAAGAAAGCGAAAATTAAATACCCACCAAAATAACCACTTATACGGTAAAATAGGATTTTTTTTTCTGGATTTCAACACTGATTGCTGTCACTGCTGAAAAGTGGAGTTACACAAGTTATTTATTTTTTACCCCTGTAAGACAGATTATTGTTTTATAAAATCAGTGACATGAAATGAAAAAGAAATAGCCCCCTTAGTTAAATGGTCTCTCCGACTCCCTTACACATTGTTATCAGTTGGGAGTCCTTTTATTGAGGCACTGGAAGGGGGTAAAATGCCATAGTTTCATTCAATAGCTGTTCTCAGCTTCTTCTTCCTTTGTTTTTTTTATCTATTTATTTTATTTTATTTTAATTTTTTTTAGCTGTATATGTATTTGTTTGGGTATGATTTTAATAATTTGAAGTAGCGACAAGCTGAATATTATTTTTTTTCATTGAAATTTTGACTTCAGTTCTAACCATTCAATCATATCTATTCCTCAGTTTGAATTTCTCCCATGAAATTATTTCAATGTTTCCATATTCAGATGGTCGTTGTGCCATTTTTACGAAATAATCCGTCTGCTGTTATGTTTTTTCAGCGGTTTATATTTTCCGCCAAAACATTCCGGGAAAAATATTCGGAGCGCATCTGGGTTTTTTATTGCAGGTAATCCATTCGTAAAAAAACCCAGGGTTACCGTTCTTGCACTTCCGTCTAATATGATGTAGTTTGACCTAGAAACGAAGCTGCTTCGCTATTCTCGGCGAGATTTCTTGGAAAAGATCGACGTACCGACTAAAATTCGAACCTGGGCAATTAGGTAAGTGTCTTAGAAACAGTTTGATACGACCGTGCCATATGTAGACAAGGTAAAAAGTGTAAAAAAACACGGGGGTTTCCCAACCGAGGTGAGCGATATGGCGCGAAATATGAAAATGGAGTTGCTTACCTTCTCTCTAATACTGTATCAGTCGAAAAACTGTGGACACAGAATACACTTACATTTGTATTATTCATGATGTATGACGTCTACTGATATTGTCAAAAGAAGAAAAACGAATGATTATGAAAATTTTGAAAAAGGAATGATTTATATGAAAATTTTGAAAAAGGGGGGGGGGGAGTAGAGAAAAGGGGGGAGGAGGAAACGAAATCCATGCCCCATGCGCCTGTGATTTCAACGATTTCAAACATAACGGCTGACACTGTCGTCATTTTCTTTACTTTAACGTTGGTTGAAAGAAGAAACCCGAATAATTCGAATAACATCCGTGACGTCATAAACTATTTAAAGAAGGGATTTCGTCTCGAGCGGGATATTTTCCTATAGTACCGGGATATTTTTAGGCAAATATCCCGGCAATGGTGGAAAAGCTGAAAAAACGAAGAATTGGTAAAAAATACCCCTTTTATCAACCAATCAGAAGACAGCATTCTGATATAAGGTGGAATTAGAGCACAACATTTCATTTTAGTCCGGTGTATAGAAATATATTTATTGTTTTTTTTTTAATTCTATATGTGTCAGGAATCATATTTCACAACAAGTAAGAGGTATATTTAGTAAAATTTAATTGTATACTATCAATCACAAGAATTTTGACATTTTTTGAGAATGACCCATATACAGTATAATTAAAACTGTCTGCAATTATTACCATGACATTTCTTCATTTATCTGCTCCTGACAGTAATGACATTGTAAGTTTGGTCATAATCATGTGGAGGAGATCGTATTTTGCACATTAAATAATTTCAAAAGTACAGTTGTGTTACAAATATAATTTAGGTCGTTGTTCTTCTGGTATTGAGCTATTATGTGACGCAGCAGGAATAATACGTGTCGGAACGTCAAGATCTAATTGATGCATTTGAAAATTGCATTTTGTTATTACATTTTGCTCTCATTTCACAATTATGCAATCTTATGGAATGCACAACCACAAAGAAATATTCCATTTCACGTTGTCGCATTATTGTGAACAAATTCATTATCATATTACAAATAAAAGTTAGAGAATACCGAAGGGGCAATCAAAAAGGACAATCCAGAGAAACTGGCAACATAGGGCACACAAGACGAAGACAAACAAAAAATAAACACAACACAATATGTATTGGACACCACTATACGCAAACAATCATAAATAATCTAAATAAGACATGCGCTCTCCTACAAATAATCGACCATCAAAACTCATGTAAGGACATATTTTAGTGTTTACCTAATATACATTAGGAAGAAACGAAATCATTTACTCAACGTAGATATTTTTTTCATCAAAGTTTAGCTTCATCCCATTAAAACATTTTTGGGATTTATAACTACCTATGCCATCTACAAAGGGAAATTTGTTCGTCCCAAGACCAAATTCTAATTTTATGAAACGAACTTTTCACTACTCCGGAACTATTTTATGGAATTCTTTACCTCCTTATTTAAAATTAATTCAAGACATAGATCTATTCAAAAAGAAATATACAGATTATTTAATGTCAAAACAAAATAACGAATGATTATATTCATTATACCAAGGATTTATCCTTGATTATACTCAGATTGTGATATTTCGTTGTGAATATGTATGTATTGTTTGAAATTGTATTTGCTGTATTTGGTTATTATTGTTTTGAGGGCCACAGGGAAGATTAGCTTATTGTTGCTAACTGTGTTACCCTCTTGAAATAAAGTCATTATTTACTTACTTACTTACACATTTTGTGTATGTGCTTCGGTCCATGCTTTTACACGCCAATAAAATACAAAAAATGCATTAAATTCTTAAGCATAAAGCAAATTGCATATACTTTGTCTTGCACAAGGAAAACCATTGTTAGTTATAAGTAAAATGAGATTTCCAGTTCTGTGAGAAACACAGTGGTTTGTAGCGTTATGCTCTATGCATCTGACTGCTCTCCAGTACACACAACAAAACAAACACTAAAGTTTGATCAACACGAACCGAGGGTGAACTCCACTACTTTCAGACCTACATGTTGTAAATGTAAAATAGGATACGCTCCGCCAATTTGCATTTGGATTTAACAAAGTTTTAATGACTGGCTTATTGAATATGGTTATATGGTTCTGTATCAATTCCAGATAATAGGCCATGGTTCTCTACAAACTTAGTTTCTAAGCTGAATAATTCATAAAGATATCAAAAGAAAAAATGTCATTTATGTTACAACAATAGTTGTTGTTATATACAAATCTTTTTTGATTAGATTTATTCATATATGATGGAATAATACAGAATCTGAAGTTCAATAACTGTATTTTTATATCCTTTATATTCTATATATTGGACAATTACAGAAACACGTTATAGAATAAAGGTACACTAGATCTAAATCGGCGTCTGTAAAAACTTTTAAACACAACAAAAACACGTTGGAAAATCCAGGTTCTGTTACTGTTACAGTTTGTAATAAACAGAACCTGGATTTTCCAACGTTTTTGTGTTTTTTTTCTGATTTAAGGTGAGAAGTGGTGTGTACTATGTACTTTTATTAAAATTCACTGTACAGGGAATAAAGTATTGGTTGAGTTGACTACCCACAGCCCTACATTGAACGATGACAGTATTGGTTTTTAAATTAATGAAAATAAAAACAATGTTTATCGGGACAATTTAGTCTTATAAAAATAGTTCTTGAATGCCCTTTTCCTTTATTAAATTAATCCATTACCGTAAAATTTGTTGTTGACAACATATTCGTTAATTACTTTCAGCCTATAACTTTATCCCCTGGCTTAAAAAAACAAAGTTTTGTTGAAAAACATTGTAAGACTAGTCGTATAACTGAATTAATTACGTTTTATGTTTAGCTTGGATATTATAATGGATTATAATTACGGAAATTGTTTTTGTTGTCATTGTTGCAAGCGCGATGGAGGATCGATCTCAATTCATTATCCACCATGTATCACATCCTTCTAATAACAATGTATGTATTATAGCGAGTATATTGTCTCATTGATCAAATTTAGTGCATTTTTATAATTCAGTACAATGTAGCTAAAAATAAAACTTTATGAAAAATTAATATTCAGGTAAGGTAGTGACAATAATATTGGGGAAAGGACCTTTGTAAGTTGGAATAACTTGTGTCCGATCCTAATGTTATATAGTTAACAATAAAATAAGTTAGATCTAATGATATTGGTATCGTGACGATGTAATTTGACAATGTAAACGTAGTACACGTGATTTTTAATATGTATATTGTTTCCTTATAAAATTATATAAACATACTGCCTTTAGTTGAGGGTGTTATGGTAGATTACCACACGAGGGAAACATATCACACTCTGGAAAAAGAATATCACCCGAGACGAAGTTGAAGTCGAGGGTGATATTCTTTTTCCAGAGTGTGGTCATCTACCATAACACCCTCAACTAAAGGCAGTATGTTTTTTATTATACTGAATGCCAGTAGTAAAGAGGACTTTGAATTTTTATTGGAGTCAGTTAACCAATGGGACACACTATGTACATATCACTACCTAAATAAAGCAACAACTGTTATCATTTCAACAAGTAATATTTTCATTAACAGTAACAGGAAAAAAATGTCAACAATAAATATATAGATAAATGATAACATAAAAAAAAGTTTATTTGAACAATAACAACAAGAAAAAACAAAGATGGGTAAAGAATTTAGATATTGCTAATTTTCTATTGCATGTGAAAGTGAATGTTCACAGAACAGTTACTGTTAGAAATTTGTGGCATTGTCATAACATTACGGTTTCTTGCTTCTAACAAATTAAAAAACAACAAACTTACCGGAAATGACTAATCGGGAAAACTCGGACGGAGCGGGTGTTATTTTCCGGTTCGGCAAAGTTCGGCTCGGGAGGGTGTTATTGCAGAGGGTGTTATTACGATCTGATTCCTACACCAAAAAAAGCTATTGAGGAATGTCAAATGCTTATTATCCAATGAAATTAATAGATTTTTGCATGAAGAATAATAATCATGGATATCATATTAATGTTAAGGGGAGCTCAAGAGGCAATCTCGAATGGACAATCCGGAGACACTGGCAACATTGGACATATAAAACAGTACAGGACGAATATGAATAAAGCAAAACAAAAGATCACAGACCCCATCAAAACACATGGGGTTAATCCAGGTGCTCGCAAAGGGTAAACAGTTTCTGCCACTTTTAACACACCTGTCATGTTACTCAACCAGTTGTAGGACACCACTATGCACAATAAAACAAACAACACAAATCAGAAATGTGCCCTCGTGGTTGTCAGTTTTATTGGTTGGGGAAATCAGAGTACATGGCAATAACCATGGTCAGCCACTGGCAGGAACCGAACTCACGACTTTAGTAATAATACTTAGTATGTACTGATTGGTTAGGCCATATGTGACTTTAGTAATAATACTATGTACTGATTGGTTAGGCCATACGTGACTTTAGTAATAATACTATGTACTGATTGGTTAGGCCATATGTGACTTTAGTAATAATACTATGTACTGATTGGTTAGGCCATATGTGACTTTAGTAATAATACTATGTACTGATTGGTTAGGCCATATGTGACTTTAGTAATAATACTATGTACTGATTGGTTAGGCCATATGTGACTTTAGTAATAATACTATGTACTGATTGGTTAGGCCATATGTGACTTTAGTAATAATACTATGTACTGATTGGTTAGGCCATATGTGACTTTAGTAATAATATTATGTACTGATTGGTTAGGCCATATGTGACTTTAGTAATAATACTATGTACTGATTGGTTAGGCCATATGTGACTTTAGTAATAATACTTAGTATGTACTGATTGGTTAGGCCATATGTGACTTTAGCTGTCTGTTTTTGGTTATCCTGTTTAAGTCCTTTTGTTTTCTTGTTCCATAATAAAAATGTAGATATCAAATTTAGTACTCACGACTCGTTTCTGGAATAACCTTCATCGGATACGTTCAAAGTCGAAAGATTGGAAAGCTAAATAACATAACGTTTTGGGAGCAATAAAACCAAAGGGCCTAAACAGGCTAGTCAAAATCAGCTAAGATCACCTATGTCTGAGGGAGGAGAACCATAGTTTTATTAAACTCGTGGGAAATGCAGGCGGCAAAAACACATGTTATTATCTGACTGACACAAATTTCATATGATTCATTTTCATTCGAGAATGATACATCTTCCAAACATTATTAGGTTTAAGGTTATTGATTTTTAACGCCATTTCAACAATATTTCGGCTATATCGAGGTTGTCAGTTTTACTGATGCGGAAACCAGATTATCTGGTGAAAACCAGACATTCACTGGCAGGAACCGAACTGACGATTTTAATGGTAATAGGTATGATTGAACAGGTCATAGACATTAACATTAGCCGTTTTGGGCTATCCTGTTTAAGCTCTTTGGTATTCTTACCACATTAAACGTATTAGATTAATTTGCTTTCTAATATTTTGACTGAGTGCACATGTACCTAAAGAAGGTTATTCGAGAGACGCGTCGTGTGCACAAAATACGATATCTGCGTTTTAATAGATGTAAATCCAACCAACATACAGTATTACATATGCAGTTAACATGATATATAATTTATATTATAATTGTATCCAAATGACATCTGTGAAATAAGCTTGCGTATTATCTTTGTCATATTCTTCATCTAAAAGTTGACTTAAGATAATATCTAATATAAAGCGTGAAAGTTGTCTGGAAGTATGCCACAATCCAATCATTCAGGATAATTGGATTTTGTGTTCAAGATATAGAGAACAATTCATTTAAAATTCCACA
The DNA here is from genome assembly GCA_963680875.1 of Bathymodiolus brooksi. Lineage (NCBI taxonomy): Eukaryota > Metazoa > Mollusca > Bivalvia > Mytilida > Modiolidae > Bathymodiolus > Bathymodiolus brooksi. The sequence continues at coordinate 67,438,423 of OY804575.1, forward strand.
TATAGTGGAAAGGAAGCGTAAACATGTGCATTGCTGGTCAACAATTCCACCGATATCAACAAAACAAACAACCACCTCTCATTGACTTGAATTATAAAATATAAACAACGTTATTAAAATTTAGAAAAAACAAGACAACTGTAGTTTATCATTTTGGTTCAAGATCCCCATTCCAACCACTCTGTATAAAGCATTGCATGTCACATAAGAAATGAAAATCAGTCGTTTTAAATATGCGGTAAAAAGAAAGGTTTTACCCTATCAAAGGAATCCCTCCAGGGATGGTGTAGTAACCTGAATTAGTGTTTTACCCGTGGTTATGTTTGAATAAATAACAAATATTTTAGCAGCTAAATCATTAGTAAATATGATATATTTAGCTGTAATAAATATCATAAATAAGAAACAACTGAAAATATTTGTCCCGATGTTGTATCTCGTCGTAATTTCGAGAACTGTTTCTAAGAGAATTCAATTCGGCTAGTTTACTAATGCGCCCTCTGTATCAGCTCTAAAATATGCCATCGCACTGGATTGTACTACTGTTTTGTACTGATGTATTGTGTACTATATATAATTTCGAGGACTAATGTTGTCAGTTTGAATCCCGCTCATGGCCATGTGTACAACGTTATGTAATAAAGTGTGTCAGTGACTTGCGGCATGTTGGTGGTTTTCTCCGGGCACTTCCGTTTCCTCCACTAATAAAACTGACCGCCACGATATAACTGAAATATTGTTGAAAGAAGCGTTAAACACCACAAAACCAACCAACTAACCAATTTCGAGGACTGTGTCAATGACGATTGCCTAGTTTACCGATGTGCCCTCTGCATGTACTTATACTAAAATATGTCATTTAGATTGTATACTGGAGTGATTTCCTCTGTTATACTGATGTACTATATATATGTTTAATTTGTTATCTTGATTTATACAGTTTCTCTGATTGTCATGGTCTTGACATTTTCTCCATTGATTACAAAACCTTTCAACTATACTTGTAGATTAATGTTTGTTACATACAAATGCCAAAAGAACAGTTCCCATTACGATACTGCACACAAATCATTAGTATGGTTCATGAACGCCCCCGAGAGAATACTATAGTATGGAAATAGGCAATCTCTACCATAGAGTTGTCGGTCAACAGCGTAAGGATCGTATTGTAAGTGCCGTTATCTCTGCGGAAGAGATTGGGGAACAGGACGCATAGTGTCACCGCTGTGGGGGTCCAACATATCTGAAAGAAGAGTTCTCTGATTTTTTCGGTCCCATTCATAAAACAACTCGCCCTTCGGACGAAACGTAAATAAGTGTCTCATGTATGGGGAATGACGATTTTTTTTTCACGTAAAAGAACAATTGTAGCAGCTTCTACTGAGCAATAGCTTGTTGCAATGGACGCTGGGATCCGCTGCAAAGCAAAATCCCGACCGTATCCATTATGGAATAAATCCTTGTTTTGCCGTGGAAATCTAATTTTCCTCATTCACTTCATCCCTAGAGCTATATTTTTACCTACATGATTTACTGTTTTTGAAGCTGTTCTCCTCGTGACTGTATCAAAAATACACCACGCTTAACGTTAAACAACAATCGATCAATTGTTCATGTACTGTCAAATAGATGGAGTAAATATAAATTCATCTGAAAATTAAATTATATTCTAAATTCTAACTTTTTCGCTAAATACAAAATCAGTATCCTCGAGAAGACAGTAATTGCCTTTACATTGACAGTAATTTGAAGTGAGGACAATAAACTATAAGATTTGATTTTAGTTGTATTCATTAAAATCTCTATATTTTGTGTGTAACTTTTGTGAGTTTCCTTACAGTATAGATATTAGGAACAAACTTTTATATTTGAATTAACCTTGAACGTATTAAATTATGTTTTCAACAATAGCTTGTTGGAAGCATTAAACCCTTATTATACTCCCTTGAATGAATATTTCGAGTTAATGTGTAAATAATATTGTTTAATCATACATTCGCTGTAATTTGATTCTGGAAAGATCCAATTAAAATGGGTTCATTCTTGACAAGGCATTTTAATTGGATCTTTCCATGTACATATGTTTTCCTTTGTCTTGTCTCTTTTTAGAATTTCGTGCTCCATAAAAAAATGTAATAAAAATTACGTCTGATTTGGGGCTCGTTTGACCGAATGCAAGCAAGAGAGATACTTCATTTACTCATGTCAGACATGGGGTAATCGTAATTTGTAATCGTAATCAGTTGTAATCGATTATATTTTATCATGTAATCGGATGTAATCTGTAATCGGCCATTTTTTAGATTACATGTAATCGTAATGTAATCGATTACATTCATTTTGACCCTGTAATCGTGATTAGTTTCTGATTACATTTAGATTACTTTTCATCATTTTGACTTATTTTGTTTAAACTAAAACATGTATCTCCTTAGATATTTAATGTATGATTTATGTAAATGATTTTTTGTCATGAAATTTATTAAACAAATAATGTAGAATGGTTTACTAGAAAAATTATAAAGTTTATTGACATCTAAATAAAAAAAATATGTTATGAAATTCAATTGTTAAAAATTAAAAAAAAAAATCTTTTAAAATAAAGTGCCATTCACAACATAATCAAAAGATATTATTCTATGTTTAATTGCAATCAAAACTATCACAACTAAACAAAATATTAAGTTATAATTATGGCTTCAAAGACTTGATATCCAAACAAATAATAATTCAATTTCAATTTCTTTAGGGTTTCAAAATTTCAGTTAAAACAGTTTGTTTGGTTTGTGTAAAACTAAAAGACAACAAGCTCTAAAATTTATCTGACACAACTTTCAAGATTTCATTTATGAAATTGCTTCTATGAAAGACTATCACCATGTCCTCATGATTCCCATAAGATAAAGAAATAGTTTTTATATAAACCAAAAGATAGGTATATTATGAAGATATCTTATACAAGTTTAAAAAGAGATCTAAATTTCAATAAAGATATTATATAAAACAGCAAAATTTTCATTATTGTAATGGATATTTTATTAAACCTATTCACATAATTAAGGATTTAGTTTTCATATTTAGATTGAGAAATTATGCATATTTTTAAGTAAGTTTTTAGAATCAGAATGACGTTTTTTTTATCTTCTGAATTATATATCAAGGATGCACATTGGTGTGAAATTTAGTATTTGGTGATTGTTACATAATTTGGTGTCATAAATAAGACCTTAATTACAAATTTTATCTGTGACACAGGTTAACTGCTAGTTTATCCACAATAAACTTTTGACAGGTCAGGATGTTTGAAATTATTTGATATATATTATTATATTTAGTATAAGATGGAATGAATATTGGTCATAGTAATAAGACACAACATATTTGATGAAAAAAAGGAAAACGAGAATTGCTGTTTATAATTTACAATGTACTGTAATGATCATATTAAAACGGAATTGTAATTCATAGCTCTGAGTAAGGAATACATTAGAAAAAATAAGAGATATTGGACAGATGCACATGAGACAAAATAACATAAAACACTAATATATTGGTTGTCATGACATTAAATGTAATCAGTAATGTAATCGATTACATTTACAAAGTAATTGTAATTTAATTGATTACATTTGAAAATTGATGTAATCGTAATGTAATGTAATCATGAAAATTGCAAAGTAATTGTAATGTAATCAATTACATCTGAAAGTAATTGATCCCAAGTCTTGCTAGGGAATGCAAATATAGCACGAACGTATATTGACACTGACAGCCATAAAATGTTCAAAGCAAGTAAAGGCTGTAATTATTATTTGTCAGACCTCAAATCAGAGTGCAACAATGGAACAAAACTACTGTAGTGCAAAGTCTTTTTTTTAACTGCAGAGGTATTAACGTTGACACAGGTCTGTCAGCATATAAACAGTTCAATAAATAGATTGAGAAATTATGCATATTTTTAAGTAAGTTTTTAGAATCAGAATGACGTTTTTTTTTATCTTCTGAATTATATATCAAGGATGCACATTGGTGTGAAATTTAGTATTTGGTGATTGTTACATAATTTGGTGTCATAAATAAGACCTTAATTACAAATTTTATCTGTGACACAGGTTAACTGCTAGTTTATCCACAATAAACTTTTGACAGGATGTTTGAAATTATTTGATATATAGTATTAAAATGTGCAAATGTATGTTATAATATTAATTAATAGTATAAGATGGAATGAATATTGGTCATAGTAATAAGACAACATATTTTATGGAAAAAAAGGAAAATGAGAATTGCTGTTTATAATTTACAATGTACTGTATGTTATTGCATGTAATGATCACATTAAAATTTAATTGTAATTCATACTTCTGAGTGAGAAACACATTAAAAACATAAGAGATATTGAACAGATGCACATGAGACAAAATAACATAAAACACTAATATATTGGTTGTCATGACATTAAATGTAATCAGTAATGTAATCGATTACATTTACAATGTAATTGTAATTTAATCGATTACATTTGAAAATTGATGTAATCATAATGTAATGTAATCATGAAAATTGCAAAGTAATTGTAATGTAATCGATTACATTTGAAAGTAATTGACCCCAAGTCTGACTCATGTTCAATTTCACAGAAAGTATCATTTATATTTTTAGTTATTTTAAGCATTATTTTAATAAGGACAATATTTTGTTTATATCATGACACTCATGATATATATGAGTGGAGTAACATATCTATTAGTTTCAGTGAGCTAGTACTATAAATAAAAATACACAGTACAAAGCGGACATCATTAATCTCGTCATTATATATATAACTACTTGCTCACTTGATCACCCACTCTCACTCCCTTTCATCTGTAGGTGCAGGCACAAGTGGCTTTGGGGGTTGATATAAAAACATTGCTGGCGGATTTGTCTTGAAAATTGGTAGCGTGAAAATGAAAATGAAATATATTTTTGAGATACAATTGGTTGGTTTATGGTGTTTAACGCCACTTTCATCAAATTTCAGTTATATCGTGGCGGACAGTTTTATTGCTGTCCCGGGAAAACCGAGGTACCCAGAGAAAACCTGCCACCTGTTGCAAGTCACTGACAAACTTTATCACTTAATGTTTTATCGAGTACCATACGATCACGACTACGACGGCCCCTTTCTTGAGATACGTGTCTGTCAAAACTGTCGAAGTTTTAATAGGGGACCGTATAACAAAATCAAAAGAATGCAACCATGGCCGACTTTTGGTATCCTTATTAGGCCCTTTGGTTTTCTTTGCTAAAAAAATTTAAAGTTAGTTTGCTTTCCAACATATTGACTATGAGCGTATATAAATGAAGATTTTTTTTCATGTATCTATGATCAGCCTTCAGTATGTATTAAAGGATATTTCGTATGTTTTAGTATTTAAAGAGATGTTGATGCCGACAACTGCAGTTGAACTTGTGCATCATTCTTGGCGGTTTGCGCTCGTATTCCTATGGTATATATCAACCACCTCATTCATTCAATGTACAGCAGATGTGTAGCTGTAATCAACACCAATGGAGAACATACACGATGCTGACTCTCGTTCCTCGTTTCTTCAAAATCTGTGATGTATTGTTGACAAAAGTATCAAAAAAAAAAAACATTTTAGAAACTTTTTATGTTTAGAAATCTGATTGAAATGATTTTTACATATATTTATTTTTGAAATTACTATATATTTCAAAATAAAGCTGTTAGATACTTTAATAATTTATGCGACGTTTCTTTGGCGGTTCAGTATATTATTGAAGGAGATGTTATTTTCAGGTTTGTATATTACGTGATACATTTCAAGTCAATACTAATATAGTAACAAAAATACCGTTAATGATATATTTCAAACATTGTAGGTTAATTCTCTGACAAAGAAAATGTCATTTTGATTTATGGGATGAGACACTTTCCTGTGGACAACATCAATGATTCTTAAAAAACATTGCGATGAACGATATATTAGATTAATATTGTAACGATGTGTTCCATATCCGATAACTAATTTTTATTTGATTTATTAGTACAATAATGGTGAAGAAGATAAGAGAACGCTTCACCTATCTCCACTAACGTTGTGAGTTCGAATCCTACTCAGGCAAGGTGTACTCGATACAACATCATGTGATAAAGTTTGTCAGTGACTTGCGACATGTCGGTGGTTTTATCCGGATACTCCGGTTTCCTCTACCAATAAAACTGATCGCCACGATATAACGGAAATATTGTTGAAAGTGGCATTAAATACCATAACCCTAACCCCTTTTGATCTTTTCATTTAATTTTCTTAAAATATTATAGTTTATGAGTAACTGTGTGTATTTCGAGACATTTATGATTGTTAATTGTAGAAATATAAGAGTTTAAAGTGAGCTAGGTAACATTTCGTTGTTATCCTTCTTAGAATAAATACTACATATTTGGGTAATTTCGGGCGATGAGTTTAGCAGTCCCTCCTGCACAGCAAAAAAAAAGGACTGTTCCTTTACTTGAAGATGTGTCTTGAAATGAGCTGCATCATCAGTCTGTGTTAGTTGTTTGTCTGTCTTCATAAGACCATAAATGTATTTACTGATGTAATAATGATGATATATATACCACATTGGTGGTGTACTGGTTAGTGTGCTCGTCTCGAGTGCGATAGATCGTGAGTTTAAGCCCTAATCGAGTAAAACCAAAGACTATGAAATTGGTATTTGTTGTTTCTCCCCTAAGCACACAGCATTGAGGAGAAAGAACAAACACTGGTTGGCTTGGAATCGGGATAATGTGTCCGAGGGGGTGACATGTCTATCCGTGGACTGTTGTGTCAGTGAGCTAGCACTATAACATCCAACTAAACGTGTTGGTCTAATACAAAGCGGATTCCATCATCTCATTGAAAATTAACTTGCTCTCGCCATGACATAGCTGAATAATTGCTGAGTTGGCGTTAAACAACAATCACTCACTCCACTATATTTTATGAACTCTTTTATCTCTTTATTTTAGTGCTGTTTTTGTTTCTGTTTCTGGATTATGCCTCTACTCCAATAACCCTTCATGCTGTGCGCTCGACTAAGACACTGTAACATATCAACCCATCCAGAGTACAGAGTTTATATTTCAAAACTAGTGCATTTCCTTTTTGAGCTTGCAGTTTGTTTCCAGACTTTTTACAATAGAAAGCATGCAAGTAAAGAAAAATCAAACTAAATGATAGATTGGTTGGTTGGTGCTTAATGCTAAAAGTTTGGTGTCTGTGTGGGAAGTTACATTTGTTCTTTTTAATTCAATGTTGAAATATGTGATAAATAGATTAATGCATGCCTTTTTATTTATATCTATTGAAAGTCTATATTTAAGTGTAATTGATACAATATTATGTGATAAAGTTTGTCAGTGACTTGTGACAGGTCGGTGGTATTCTCTGGGTACTCTGGTTTCCTCCACCAATAACACTGACTGCTACGATATAACTGAAATATTGTGGGAATATGGCATTAAACACCATAAACCTAACACTCTTTTTAAAAGTTATATATTATATTTGTGTGTGTGTGACATTTATATTAATTTTGATTTTGTTAGAATCATATATTTATGTAGATTTGAAAGTCTATATATAAATAAGATCACAAACTACAAGCATTTAAATCACATCTATTTATTATAAAAAAATATGCATAATAAATTACAGTCTATTAAATATTCATACTTCCAACATATATTTTCAATATACAACAAAATATCACATAAAGATATCATACCAAAGAGAGTAAATTTTTACTTCATACCATGGTACAAGGAATGTGGTTTTCAGTAAAAAAAAATGTGTAAAATTTGATATTTTGATAAACAATAACAAACATCTCAACATATGAAAAAAAATCAGAAATATTTTGTGGACGGAGTGGTATATCTACATAGACAATATGGTGGTCTGTCGCAGGTAACATGATAGTCTGTCACCAGGCAATATGGTGGTCTGTCGCAGGTAACATGATAGTCTGTCACCAGGCAATATGGTGGTCTGTCGCAGGTAACATGATAGTCTGTCACCAGGCAATATGGTGGTCTGTCACAGGTAATATGATAGTCTGTCACCAGGCAATATGGTGGTCTGTCACAGGTAACATGATAGTCTGTCACCAGGCAATATGGTGGTCTGTCGCAGGTAACATGATAGTCTGTCACCAGGCAATATGGTGGTCTGTCGCAGGTAACATGATAGTCTGTCACCAGGCAATATGGTGGTCTGTCGCAGGTAACATGATAGTCTGTCACCAGGCAATATGGTGGTCTGTCGCAGGTAACATGATAGTCTGTCACCAGGCAATATGGTGGTCTGTCGCAGGTAATATGGTGAACTGTGTATTTTACTTAGTTTGGTTTGGTTTTATGGTACTTAATGCCACTTTCAACAATATTTCAGGTATATCGTGGCGGTCAGTTTTATTAGTGGAGGAAACCTAGTACCTGGAAAAAACTACCGACCTGTCGTAGGTAGCTGACTTAGAGGCAGGGCCTGAATATCCTATAGGATAGTATAGCTTGAGGGGGCCCTGCTAAAAGATTTTCAAATATAATTTTTTTTTTAAATGAGTATAATATTTTAATATTTTACATTGATGACTAATGCACTTAACTTACAGGTGTGGCGAGTTAGAGGGTGGCTCCGTCTAAGGGAGGCCTCATAATTTCATTAGCCTAGGGGCCCCAAAAGGTCAAAATCTGGCCCTGCTTATAGGGTACCTAATGAAGGTTATTTCAGAAATTTGTTATGTGTACTATGCTTTTATGGTAATAACGAAAAAAATCACTGCCTTTGTACCCTGTTGCAAAATCTGAATATTGACATTTTCATGGTACAAAAATAAATATTATAGAGTCATTATTATTAGCAAGAAATACAAGAACTTTGAATTCATTTTCAGTAAACTCTAATCTAGATGACAGGCATAACATAAGGCCTAAATATTTGCAGGTCAGGATTATCCTACAGTCTAGTATAAGGCTGCAGCCTAGAGCCCCTCAAGCTTAGGGTCATAAAAAAGTTTACTTAAAGCTATGTAAATGTCGCTAAAATATATCATGAGTAAAGAATATTCAAGACAGATGAGGGCAAGTTAGAGAGTTGATTCAGTCTGAGGGGCCCCCAAAAGGTCATAATCCGTTCCTGCCTAAATGTATGTAAAAAACTAAAAATTTACTTCTTTTCAGAAATGTAATGAAGATGTCAAGCAAGACTATGTTGAGTGTATCACATTTTGAATCAATAGTTTACAAAGGCACTATATCATAGACGAATCAGCGATTAAACACATTGGTAAGTCACAAAAGATTCTGAACTATTAGACAACCATCTTGGATGAACATATTGATACATAAAAATATAGTAGTGTCTTAGCTTTAATACAAAATGTATGTAATCAGACGAAACATTAGAACAAACTTAATCAAAATGCAAAATGGAAATTTTTATTAATAATATACACAAAAAAAACCCAGATTAATGGAGATTAAGTTTTTCTGAGCAACTAATGTAAAAAATAATACAGTTCTGCAGAGTATAAAACTCTGGCAAATTATCTCCATTTCAGCACAAAAAGGGTATCTGAGATATTTATAAATGATATGCAAAATAAAATCTTTGAAACATTCAACTAGAGGCTCAGTGGGCTGAGCCTGTGTCACTCACCTTTCATTCTGCTTTGAGGAAACTTAATACAGAACCTTCCATAGGTGCTTCCCACCAAGTTTCAGTTCATTTGGCTAAGCAGTTACAGAAAAGAAGATTTTTAGAAATCGACCAATTAAAAACAAGAATGGCCTGTGGTGGCCATGTTTATTAATGGATCGGAACTAAATGAGCAGTCTTTATAGATAACCTTCCAAGGATGCTTCCTACCAAGTTTTGATTCATTTGGCCAAGCGGTTTCAGAGAAGAAGATTTTTTAGAAATCAACCAATCAGAAACAAGAATTGCCTGTGGTGGCCATGTTTGTTAATGGATCGGAACTAAATGAGCAGTCTTTATAGATAACCTTCCAAGGATGCTTCCTACCAAGTTTCAATTCATTTGGCTAAGCGGTTTCCGAGTAGAAGAATTTTTTTAAATCAACCAATCAGAAACAAGAATTGCCTGTGGTGGCCACGTTTGTTAATGGATCGGGACGAAATGAGCAATATTTATAGAGAACCTGCCATAGATGCTCCCTACCAAGTTTCGGTTCATTTGGTCATGCAGTTTCAGAGGAGAAGATTTAAAAAAATCGGCCAATCAGAAACAAGAATTGCCTATGGCAGCCATGTTTGTTAATGGATCTGGACAAAATGAGCAATCTTTAGAGAGGACCTTCCATAGAGGTTTCCTACCAAGTTTCACTTCATTTGGCTGAGGGGTTTCAGAGGAGAAGATTAAAATGTGAAAAGTTAACGGATGACAGACGACGGACGACGGATGCCAAGTGATGGCAAAAGCTCACCTTGCCAAAGGCAAGGTGAGCTAATGATAAAAAAGAACATTTCAGGATTATCAGACACATTTATTGTATCTGTCAAAGTGTATCTTAATGGAGACATTAATAATTTGGGAACACCAGTGCAGTTTTCATAAAGAATATCCATTTAATCATCAATAAAAAAAAACCTGTGTATTTAAATCCATCATTCAAGAATCTTATATAGGCATCAATGATCCTTTGTATTTCTCAGGGATTATTTTTTTCAGTCATTTTACTGATTTCTGCTATTTTCCTCTTAATTTTTTCTTTTTTTAAAGTTACAGAACATGGTCAGATCAGGTCAAAAATTGACCTTTTAAAACAGGGTGCCGATGTTTTCAGCTGTTTTTCATTGATTTTCAGTTATTTTATTTTCTATTCAGAATCATCTCTGTTTTCTGGGATTATTCTTCTAAACTTGGAAAAAAATGCATTAAAAAAAAAAAAAAATACCACACTTTCAGTCTGTGTATCAAAGACAGGAAGATATTCTTTCCAGACTGATTCCTTAATATGAATGTATTCACCCCCACAAGCTAGAATGTGCCAGAAATCTCTATGTATATTGAAGTAACAAAACAAAGACAACTTTATCACATGAATGAATGACATCAATAAAAATTAACATTAAAAATTAAATATTTTAAATATTTTTTTTAGATATGTCATCATATTAATTCTTCAAAGAATGAGTGATGTTCAAAAGGTGTATCTTATTTTTGTGCGGAAATTAAATATTATTTGACGTAAATATGCTATGTCAGATTTGAGGACTCTCCTAAGTGCTATCAAGAAACATAGGAATGGAAACTTTTCCATGGTCGAATCATAAATGAACTGCAAAATTAATCATGAATAAAATAAAAAAAACAAAAAATATCACACTATAGGAACAATCCTAAAATCAAATATCAAAATCGTAGAAAAAGGCAAAATAGGTAACCCTAACACACAAATACATGACCTCTAACACACAAATACATGACCCCTAACACACAAATACATGACCCCTAACACACAAATACAGGACTGCTCACTTTCCTGACTTTGACGGAAATTCAAATGATTGTACCATACAAATGATATTAAATACATTAACATTTTATAGAAACTCAACCATGGACAGATAGTTATTTACCCCAATACAGTAATACAATGTCAACAATGTAAAATATATTTTAAACTTGGTTTATGAAGATATTAGAAATCACTATATCCAATTATAATGCTAAATTTTAAACACTGTGTCATACAAGGAATTAATCAAACTTTAAAAATGGTTTTCATGCAAAAAAAAAAACAAACAAAAAAATCATTTGAGGAATGCTTACTAAAATTCAAATTGCACTCATTCGTAGCACTTTCATTACCATTACAAAAAAAATGCAAGCATAAAAAAAGTAAGACTGTTAACAATAAAAAATTGATCAGGCTTCACCTACATTGTACAAATACCGCCATGTCATCCATCTTTATTTTATTTTTCAACAATAAAAATTCTATCATTAAGTCAACATAGCAATCTTTTATTCAAAAGCATTAAAAACATGATATTTCCCATTTTTGTGTACTCATCCTTAAATCGCACATTGCATCTTGCTACAATCATCATTGAAAATTTAAATAAAGATGAATAATATAATATTCACCCTTCTTTGTCACATGCCCATGAAATACAAAATTTTTGAGACCCATTAAAAAAAATGCCTGGCAATCTGAATAAGTTTGTTTTTAAAAAAGAGCTTTGAAAATCAAAAACAATTATTTTGTCTAACTAAATATGTCTTTTTTATGATTATATTTTAATACTGATAATACGGAAAATAAATACAATGAACTCAATAATGATGTGGGTTTACTACAACTACCAAATGATGCATGAAAAACCATTTTAAAACTTATATATGAAATGCAAAAACCACATGTTAAAATTGTCAACCAAAAAGTTACATAGATATTTAAATAAGTTCTTTTCCATATAATTATATTTTTCTACACCTCTGGTATAATATTAAACCCAGTTATATTTTTCAATACATCTAAATTTCCAATTACATATTCTATCAGTGATTATCACCACTAATGACTATGGTTAGCACAGTTTCCTTGGAGATGTGTTCTCTGCTGATGTGTATTCGATAAAACGTCATGTAATCACGTATGTCAGTGACTTGTGGAAAGTACATAGCTTGCTTTCACTGGATATACTTCTGTTTCCTCATTCAACTGACCACAACGATATAATAGAAAATTTGTTGACAGAGGAATTCAACACAAATAATGTTAATTCAAGTCTTTGTGCTACAAGTTTGTGTTGATTCAGATGAGTTCATTCTTATCAGTGAGATTGTCAACAATTTATATCACTACTGAGAATGTCAACCATTCATATCACCACTGAGAATATCAACCATTTTTATCATCAGTGAAATTGTCAATCATTCTTATCACCAGTAAGATTGTCAACCATTCATATCACCACTGAGAATATCAATCATTTTATCACCAGTCAAATTGTCAACCATTCATATCACCAGTGAAATTATCAACCATTCTTATCACCAGTGTGATTGTCAACCATTCCTATCACCAGTGAAATTATCAATCATTCTTATCACCAGTGAAATTATCATTCTTTTCACCAGTGAAAATACCAACCATTGTTATCACCAGTGAAATTATCAACCATTCCTATCATCATTGAAATTATCAACCATTCATATCACCAGTGAAATTGTCAACCATTCTTATCACCAGTGAAATTATCAACCATTCTTATCACCAGTGAAATTATCAACCATTCTTATCATCAGTGAAATTATCAACCATTCTTATCACCAGTCAAATAATCAACCATTCTTATCAGTGAAATTATCAACCATTTTTATCACCAGTGAAATTGTCAACCATTCTCATCACAAGTGAAATTGTCAACCATTCTCATCACAAGTGAAATTGTTAACCATTCTTATCACCAGTGAAAATATCAATCATTCTTATCATCAGTGAAATTGTCAACCATTCTTATCACCAGTGAAATTATCAACCATTCCTATCACCAGTGAAATTATCAACCATTCTTATCAGTGAAATTATCAACCATTCCTATCATCAGTGAAATTATCAACCATTCATATCGCCAGTGAAATTGTCAACCATTCTTATCACCAGTGAAATTGTCAACCATTCTTATCACCAGTGAAATTATCAACCATTCTTATCATCAGTGAAATTATCAACCATTCTTATCACCAGTAAAATTATCAACCATTCTTATCAGTGAAATTATCAACCATTTTTATCACCAGTGAAATTGTCAACCATTCTCATCACAAGTGAAATTGTTAAGCATTAACTGTTTATTTCTAGATTAGGCTTTCTGTTATATGTGTTCTTTAATATTTTCTGCAACAATAATCATCCTTTTTATTGTTATTTTTTTTTAATATTTCAATAAATATGATACAAATGTTCAATGTCTCTTATAAAATACAATATGTTAGGTAGAAACATAAAGTTTTATATATGTTTTTTAGTTTAACCAAGCTGCCTGTATAAACAAATCAACACATTTTAGTTGTAAATTAATAATGTAATATATAAATAATGAGACAGTTAAAAAAAATAATATATCTGATCTTGTAAATGGCACGTCAAATCTGTTAAGAGTATGAGTTATTTACTAATTAAATTATGATTCTGTCATGCTAATTAAACACAGAGGCATGACTTGGCTTGGTTCAAATACAACATATTCTTCACTCATTGAATTGTCACCATTGCCACTGTGTGTTGAATTTCTTCCAGGAATCTGAAAAACAGCAAGTATTAACGATGTATACCGTATTTAGGGTTGTATAATGCACAGGATTTTGCCCAGATTCTTTATTTGGTAGGAGGTGTGCGCATTATAAACAGGAACAATGTGTTTCACTCTTTCACAGACCGGGAAATCACATGTCCACCATGTTTTTTTTGCTTACTATTGTCAACATGCAAAGTTAAATATTTCTTAAATTGTTTGGACACTATTCCACAAAATAATTAATTGCATCTACTATGTTTTAATTATTGAAGAATTAAAACTGTCTAGTGCAGTTTTGTTTTGTACTTGTAAATATTTACCTTTGATAGTCCATGTGCATTATAGACACGAACTAGTTTTTTTCTGGAGATTTTCAAGACCAAGAGGGGGTGCGTATTATGCACTAATGCGCATTATGTAACCCTAAATACGGTATATTAATTCTAAACTAATTCAGCATGATGGTGAATTAAATGTTGGTGTATACCCATTTCATGTATTATTTATGATATACTGTAACATCTGGATCTAGTGGTGTAGTAAGCTGAAGACGATCTGATGGAGGCAAGAACAGTTTACCTTTCAAAATCTACTGAGTTCACCCCTGGTTTTTAGTGGGGTTCGTGTTGCTCGATCTTTAGTTTTCTGTGTAATGCTTTGTAGATCGTTGTTTGTCCTTTTGTCCTTTTTTCTTTTGGCCATTGTGTTGTCTGTCCTTCGATTTACACTTCTAATTACTTTGGTATCTCCAAACTTTTCTTAAAACACGGTTATATTTTCTTATTTAGGGTATGTGTCCAGCTCACTTCATTCCGGACTGAGACCATAATACAACCACAATGGTGATATATTAATCATCTGTAAAGACAATAGATCACCTTAGGTACTGAGCCTAAAGGGTAAATGTATTTATGATCCGGGTACTCCGGTTTCCTCAATCAATAAAACTGGCCCCTACAATATAACTGAAATATTGTTGAAAGTGGCATTAAACACCATAACCCTAACCTTTGACAAGTATTCCATAACATTCATTTATGCTGAATAAGACATAAATATTGCTTTACTTACAAGTATTGAATCATATCCACTACTTGGACTTTTTCTTTGGCTGTCTTTATCAGTGACTGTTTCTACTTTACCTAACCCAACTTCTACTAACAACACTTTACCAGACTGAAATAAGATATATATTGTCTACCTTTCGATAAATAGTTAATTAAAGACATCAATAATTAACATTTGTGTAAAAGTTGTTTTCAGTTGATCACAAAAACAATATGAGTATTTGGGGTGGAACCATTCTTGCATCATATTTTCGGAATTAAAATAACTGGATAATTTCAAATAATTTAATTTGATGTGAATACTGCAATCTGATTGGCTGACCCACCTGGAGAAAAATTGGTTATACTTGATAACCTTTGGTTGGTATCATGACGTTACGAACATATTCATTCGCCAACGACAAATTCAAATAGTCCCATGAAATAATCGTAATTAAAATCGAGGAATCATTAAATTTTATTGTAAAAATTAAATCATATGGAATTTACAAAGCCGGGCGCGAACCCACGTAGTATTGGCTCATATGAGTTCTTAGGTAATCCAACTACCTAACTCATTGAGCCACACGGGCCCTAACCTGGCTTGGAACAGCTTTGCTGTTTATTAGACGTGTAAACTGCCCCAAACCAGGTTATATTGTATAACCTGTTAAAAAGCTCTAATCCCAGTAATGGAAATAATAGATGTTGTACTTACTTTGGAATGATTGTGTGATGCTTTGGATGGGAATTTGGAGAAGTATAAGCCTTTACCATATGCTGCTGAGATAAAATCTGTAAATACATGTACATAAATAACCATTTTATCATTTTTTATTAAAACGCATTAATATGAATTATATATTAAAAATTCAGTGATGTTCATTCATTTATATAACATGTAATTTATTATTACACAGATATATGAAGAGTAGCACTTCATCAATCTTGTCTTTACACTTATTTGCAACATTACCCAGGGTGCCTGTAGTAGCCAGATGCATATGGTAACTGGGTTTACATATATCTATGCAATCATTGCAGATAATGTTCACCTTGTAACACAACGGGTGTCACTAGTGGAGCAGGAATTGCTAACCATTCAAAGCACCTGAGTTTATCTCTGATTATTATTGGGGTTCGTGTTTCTCCATATCTAGTTTTCTATGCAGTGTGTTTTGTAGATCATTGTTTGTCCTTTTGTACTTTTTCTTTTGTCTGTTCTTCTTCAATTTATGGCTTCATATTACCCTTTGGTACCTTCAAACTTTACATATCACACCTAGAGTTTTGATTTTAGTTTCCACCTATGGCGAGATGTACTCAATACAATTATATGTACTAAAGTTTGTCAGTGATCTATCGTTAGTTGGTGGTTTTCTCCAGTTTCTTCCGCTAATAAAACTGATCGTTATTATATTATATAAATATTGCTGAAAGTGTCATTAAACACCAATAACTCCACTACTCTGAAAAAAGTTAATATTTTTCCTCCACTTTAATGGTTGGTATTTTGACCTACCAACTGTGTGAGGTCGAGTACCACTGAAGGAGTTAAATACAGTAATACACATCTGGTTCGCTAAATTAAAAAAATCATAGATGTCTAATTTTGTGGACACAATGCATTTCGATAGATTTGTAATAACCTTCATGAGGTACACTCATAGTCGAACGATTGGAGTGCAAAACAATTTAAAAGTATTCGGAAGCAAGTAAAGTCTAAACAGCACAGTCAAAATTTGTAAAGGTTTCGTATGACTGAGGGAGATTGATCTTAGTCCAAAATGTGTATATTAAATGTTTATTACATAATCTATGCAATCAGTGTCTATCACCACTGATGTTGTGAGTTCGATTCTCGCTCAGGCGGGCTGTACTCGATAAAACATTATGTGATAAAGTTTGACAGTGACTTGCGGCAGGTCTATGGTTTTCTCCGGGCACTCCAGTTTCCCCTACCAATAAAACTGACCGCCACGATATAACCAAAATATTGTTGAAAGTGGCGTTAAACACCATAATCCTAACCCTAACCCCTACTAATATACAAGAATTGTAAACACACCAAATATATTTTATTCATTATTAATCAATTCGATATCAACGTTTTTATTTCTCATAGCATCTGTTTTAATAAACTTTTTATTGTATACATCTAGTGGCGCTGATACAAATCAATGATACTAAAAATATAATTAATTCTTTCATTTTGACTTCAATATATAATAAAAACGTAGATATATAATTGACTGTGCACGACACGCTTCTGAAATAACCTTAATCGGGTACGCTCAAAATAAAAAGACTTGGACAGCCAAATAATTTAAAAGTCTTTGGGAGCAAGTAAATCAAAGGGAGTTAACAGGATAACCAAAAATGTCTAAGGTTACCTATGCCTGAGGGTTAAGAACCTTTTTTTTTTAAAATAAATTATATTATGTAGGGACTGTTTATTTAAGAAATAATTCATGGAAGCCATATGTATATATTGTTTTTACCATGGGTAGGCCTTTATGTCACGAAGTTTTACCCTGAGCGTCAGCGAGGGGTAAAAAGCTGACATAAAGGCCTACCCGTGGTAAAAACAATATATACATATGGCTTCAATGAATTATTTCGATTCTAATATGTAAAAATTTGGAAAATATTGCTATAAATTGTCGATGACGTCATAAATTTAATCGGTCATAGATTAATATTATTTTTACGACGGGTTTGGACTCAAAGCGTTTGAAGGACGTCATATTAGAATTCAAACCTAAATACATAAAATGTATATTTAACTAGTATTACTGTGAGCACAGCTCACTAAGATATACCCCCTGCTCCCCACATCTGTCCAACTTATTTCTCTTCACCGGTAAGCTGCTGATAAAATTTCAAAACATTCTGAGAAACACTACTCAAGTTATCATACGACATAGGGTAAAAATCCTATTTTCCATCATATCAAGTCCAATAACTCTGGAACGGCAAAAGTGAAAATCGTCAAAAATGAAAGGGATCCTCCTCTCTTCACTGGTAAGCTGCTGATAAAATTTCAAAACATTCTGAGAAACACTATTCAAGTTATCATACGACAGAGGGTAAAAATCCTATTTTCCGTCATATCAAGTCCAATAACTCTGGAACGGCAAAAGTGAAAATCGTCAAAAAAGAAAGAGATCCTCCTCTCTTCACCAGTAAGCAGCTGATAAAATTTTAAAAGATTCTAAGAAACACAACTCAAGTTATCGTACGACATAGGATTTGTCTACAGACGGACGGACATACGGACGGCCATGGTGAAACCAGTATACCCCCCTACAACTTCGTTGTGGGGGGTATAATAAACCATGTCAGTACTGAAGCACTGACTACTGGGGCAATGATGTAAAATTTATAACTTTGAGTGTACCTGATGAAGATGATTCCAAAAACGAGTCGTGTGCATTAAATCTGATATCTACGTTTTTATTATGATTAAATAAGATTATCATATATATGTAATATAATCAACTTTCAAATCGTTCTTAATATAAATTTAATCATCAAACAGATTATACTAACATGGTAAAAGGTTTTGATATCAGTACTATAATACACGGTAAACATTAGCTTACGGTTCTAATGCAATAGTCTATCTTAACGCTATGGTTAGTGCAGGCCATGTTTGTATTACTATTGAAATGTACACAATAATAAACACTGAACAAATGTAGTTACAACGAGTTTCAACAGTATCTATCGAGTCGTAACAATCCCTTTTTTTTTATATCAGTTATTGTGCGTCAATACAAGATGGATGTTCAAACATCATAATAAGAGTACTTACCTGAAGGAGAGAAACCTTCTTTTAGAATCTCCTGCCATCTGTCGAACCTATCCTCATAAGAACACAGGTATAAATCAGCAACCATTGATGAGTCATGTAAACTCTTAATTTTATCTCTGTATCTCCCTTGAAAACTCTCTGTTAATGTGGCCTATAATATAAATACAGAACTAGCACTAAGGGAATGACCAGTTAACATTGGGGGGGTAGTCATGTAAACTCTTAATTTTATCTCTGTATCTCTCTTGAAAACTCTCTGTTATAATGTGGCCTATAATATAAATACAGAACTAGCACTAAGGGAATGACCAATTAACTTGGGAGGAGGGGGGGTAGTGAGGGGTTCATGTTTTTGTTGTTGTATATAAGTTAATGATCTGAAAGTTGCAAATAATAAAAATTAAATAATAATGTTTTATCAGTTTTCAACAAAAAATGTTGGTTAAATTTGATGACAACTTACATATTTTTCTTGTATAAAGAAAAGGAAATAAATAGATTTTTGCTTCATGTGAAAATAATTTCCTGTCTCGAGGGAAAAGAACATAGCCTGTGGGGGGATTAAAGTGCCTTGCAATATATTCTATAAATCACAGATTATAATTTAAAATGAACACACCAAAGTGGAAAGCTTTGGAAAGGGTTTTTAGCAATGTAATTGCAAATTCATAAAAAAAAATTAAAAACAATATTAAACCATAGAAAAACATCTATATTAAACCTGTAATGAACCCAATCATTCTGCTATCTGATAGAAATAAATAAATATATTATTACAATTTTCCATTTTATTGTTCTGGATTAGTGAAAAAGAAGAAACGTAGAATTTTTAATTGTACTAAAAAATCGATAGAGTAATTATATATAAACGAAAAATCAAAGATAAAAACCATGTAATATACACGATAATGAAGTACAAAAGAAATATCAAACAAAATAAAATACAATATTTATAGATTAATGAATGCCCTTTTCCATATCAGGACTGTTATCATCCCGAGAGACCGATATCACATATTTCAACATTGAATTAAAAAGAACAAAATTAACTTTCCACACAGACACCAAACTTATATGGATATCATATGAGTGATCGATATCGGTTGAGGGATGATAACAGTCCTGTTATGGAAAAAGTCATGCATTGATCTATTTATAGAAAGGCTTGATATATATATATATATATATCGTGTTATCAGATTTTTGCCCCGATATCTGCCCATGGGCATGCAGTGTTTACGTATGGGCAAAATTGATGTTATTACTTATAAAAAATATGTGATCATTATTTATTACACTGGATTTTATTACAAAATGCTATAAACAAGCAGCACCTGAATAAACGTTTATAGAGAAAATTAAAGGGGCAATGAAGAATGAACAAACCAGAGGCACCGGCAACATTGGGCATACAAGACACAGAATGAAGACCCACAAAACAAAAAACACAACACAATACAACACATAAAACTAGAAATATGAGCAATACTAAAAACAGGGGGTGAACTCATGTGCTCGTGAAGAGTAATCAGTTCCTATTTCTTAAAAGTTATTAGACAATACTAAAAACAGAGGGTGAACCCATGTGCTCATGAAGGGTAAGCAGTTCCTATATCTTAAAAGTTATTAGACAATACTAAAAACAGAGGGTGAATCCATGTACTCATGATGGGTAAGCAGTTCCTATATCTTAAAAGTTATTAGACAATACTAAAAACAGGGGGTGAACCCATGTGCTCATGAAGGGTAAGCAGTTCCTATATCTTAAAAGTTATTAGACAATACTAAAAACAGGGGGTGAACTCATGTGCTCATGAAGGGCAAGCAGTTCCTTTTTCTTAAAAGTTATTAGACAATACTAAAAACAGGGGGTGAACCCATGTGCTCATAAAGAGTTATTAGACAATACTAAAAACAGGGGGTGAATCCATGTGCACATGAAGGGAAAGCAGTTCCTATATCTTAAAAGTTATTAGACAATACTAAAAACAGGGGGTGAATCCATGTACTCGTGAAGGGAAAGCAGTTCCTATATCTTAAAAGTTATTAGACAATACTAAAAACAGGGGGTGAACCCATGTGCTCATGAAGGGCAAGCAGTTCCTATATCTTAAAAGTTATTAGACAATACTAAAAACAGGGGGTGAACCCATGTGCTCATAAAGAGTTATTAGACAATACTAAAAACAGGGGGTGAACCCATGTGCTCATGAAGGGTAAGCAGTTCCTATATCTTAAAAGTTATTAGACAATACTAAAAACAGGGGGTGAATCCATGTACTCGTGAAGGGAAAGCAGTTCCTATATCTTAAAAGTTATTAGACAATACTAAAAACAGGGGGTGAACCCATGTGCTCATGAAGGGCAAGCAGTTCCTATATCTTAAAAGTTATTAGACAATACTAAAAACGGGGGGTGAACCCATGTGCTCATAAAGAGTTATTAGACAATACTAAAAACAGGGGGTGAACCCATGTGCTCATAAAGAGTTATTAGAAAATACTAAAAACAGGGGGTGAACCCATGTGCTCGTGAAGGGTAAGCAGTTCCTATATCTTAAAAGTTATTAGACAATACTAAAAACAGGGGGTGAATCCATGTACTCGTGAAGGGCAAGCAGTTCCTATTTCTTAAAAGTTATTAGACAATACTAAAAACAGGGGGTGAACCCATATGCTCGTGAAGGGAAAGCAGTTCCTATATCTTAAAAGTTATTAGACAATACTAAAAACAGGGGGTGAACCCATGTGCTCATGAAGGGTAAGCAGTTCCTATATCTTAAAAGTTATTAGACAATACTAAAAACAGAGGGTGAATCCATGTACTCATGAAGGGTAAGCAGTTCCTATATCTTAAAAGTTATTAGACAATACTAAAAAGAGGGGGTGAACCCATATGCTCGTGAAGGGAAAGCAGTTCCTATATCTTAAAAGTTATTAGACAATACTAAAAACAGGGGGTGAACTCATGTGCTCATGAAGGGCAAGCAGTTCCTATTTCTTAAAAGTTATTAGACAATACTAAAAACAGGGGGTGAACCCATGTGCTCATAAAGAGTTATTAGACAATACTAAAAATAGGGGGTGAACCCATGTGCTCATGAAGGGAAAGCAGTTCCTATATCTTAAAAGTTATTAGACAATACTAAAAACAGGGGGTGAATCCATGTACTCGTGAAGGGAAAGCAGTTCCTATATCTTAAAAGTTATTAGACAATACTAAAAACAGGGGGTGAACCCATGTGCTCATGAAGGGCAAGCAGTTCCTAAATCTTAAAAGTTATTAGACAATACTAAAAACAGGGGGTGAACCCATGTGCTCATAAAGAGTTATTAGACAATACTAAAAACAGGGGGTGAACCCATGTGCTCATGAAGGGTAAACAGTTCCTATATCTTAAAAGTTATTAGACAATACTAAAAACAGGGGGTGAATCCATGTACTCGTGAAGGGAAAGCAGTTCCTATATCTTAAAAGTTATTAGACAATACTAAAAACAGGGGGTGAACCCATGTGCTCATGAAGGGCAAGCAGTTCCTATATCTTAAAAGTTATTAGACAATACTAAAAACAGGGGGTGAACCCATGTGCTCATAAAGAGTTATTAGACAATACTAAAAACAGGGGGTGAACCCATGTGCTCATGAAGGGTAAGCAGTTCCTATATCTTAAAAGTTATTAGACAATACTAAAAACAGGGGGTGAACCCATGTGCTTGTGAAGAGCAAGCAGTTCCTATTTCTTAAAAGTTATTAGACAATACTAAAAACAGGGGGTGAATCCATGTGCTTGTGAAGAGCAAGCAGTTCCTATTTCTTAAAAGTTATTAGACAATACTAAAAACAGGGGGTGAACCCATGTACTCGTGAAGGGCAAGCAGTTCCTATTTCTTAAAAGTTATTAGACAATACTAAAAACAGGGGGTGAACCCATATGCTCGTGAAGGGAAAGCAGTTCCTATATCTTAAAAGTTATTAGACAATACTAAAAACAGGGGGTGAACCCATGTGCTCATGAAGGGTAAGCAGTTCCTATATCTTAAAAGTTATTAGACAATACTAAAAACAGAGGGTGAATCCATGTACTCATGAAGGGTAAGCAGTTCCTATATCTTAAAAGTTATTAGACAATACTAAAAAGAGGGGGTGAACCCATGTGCTCGTGAAGGGAAAGCAGTTCCTATATCTTAAAAGTTATTAGACAATACTAAAAACAGGGGGTGAACTCATGTGCTCATGAAGGGCAAGCAGTTCCTTTTTCTTAAAAGTTATTAGACAATACTAAAAACAGGGGGTGAACCCATGTGCTCATAAAGAGTTATTAGACAATACTAAAAACAGGGGGTGAACCCATGTGCACATGAAGGGAAAGCAGTTCCTATATCTTAAAAGTTATTAGACAATACTAAAAACAGGGGGTGAATCCATGTACTCGTGAAGGGAAAGCAGTTCCTATATCTTAAAAGTTATTAGACAATACTAAAAACAGGGGGTGAACCCATGTGCTCATGAAGGGCAAGCAGTTCCTATATCTTAAAAGTTATTAGACAATACTAAAAACAGGGGGTGAACCCATGTGCTCATAAAGAGTTATTAGACAATACTAAAAACAGGGGGTGAACCCATGTGCTCATGAAGGGTAAGCAGTTCCTATATCTTAAAAGTTATTAGACAATACTAAAAACAGGGGGTGAATCCATGTACTCGTGAAGGGAAAGCAGTTCCTATATCTTAAAAGTTATTAGACAATACTAAAAACAGGGGGTGAACCCATGTGCTCATGAAGGGCAAGCAGTTCCTATATCTTAAAAGTTATTAGACAATACTAAAAACGGGGGGTGAACCCATGTGCTCATAAAGAGTTATTAGACAATACTAAAAACAGGGGGTGAACCCATGTGCTCATAAAGAGTTATTAGACAATACTAAAAACAGGGGATGAACCCATGTGCTCGTGAAGGGTAAGCAGTTCCTATATCTTAAAAGTTATTAGACAATACTAAAAACAGGGGGTGAATCCATGTACTCGTGAAGGGCAAGCAGTTCCTATTTCTTAAAAGTTATTAGACAATACTAAAAACAGGGGGTGAACCCATATGCTCGTGAAGGGAAAGCAGTTCCTATATCTTAAAAGTTATTAGACAATACTAAAAACAGGGGGTGAACCCATGTGCTCATGAAGGGTAAGCAGTTCCTATATCTTAAAAGTTATTAGACAATACTAAAAACAGAGGGTGAATCCATGTACTCATGAAGGGTAAGCAGTTCCTATATCTTAAAAGTTATTAGACAATACTAAAAAGAGGGGGTGAACCCATATGCTCGTGAAGGGAAAGCAGTTCCTATATCTTAAAAGTTATTAGACAATACTAAAAACAGGGGGTGAACTCATGTGCTCATGAAGGGCAAGCAGTTCCTATTTCTTAAAAGTTATTAGACAATACTAAAAACAGGGGGTGAACCCATGTGCTCATAAAGAGTTATTAGACAATACTAAAAATAGGGGGTGAACCCATGTGCTCATGAAGGGAAAGCAGTTCCTATATCTTAAAAGTTATTAGACAATACTAAAAACAGGGGGTGAATCCATGTACTCGTGAAGGGAAAGCAGTTCCTATATCTTAAAAGTTATTAGACAATACTAAAAACAGGGGGTGAACCCATGTGCTCATGAAGGGCAAGCAGTTCCTAAATCTTAAAAGTTATTAGACAATACTAAAAACAGGGGGTGAACCCATGTGCTCATAAAGAGTTATTAGACAATACTAAAAACAGGGGGTGAACCCATGTGCTCATGAAGGGTAAACAGTTCCTATATCTTAAAAGTTATTAGACAATACTAAAAACAGGGGGTGAATCCATGTACTCGTGAAGGGAAAGCAGTTCCTATATCTTAAAAGTTATTAGACAATACTAAAAACAGGGGGTGAACCCATGTGCTCATGAAGGGCAAGCAGTTCCTATATCTTAAAAGTTATTAGACAATACTAAAAACAGGGGGTGAACCCATGTGCTCATAAAGAGTTATTAGACAATACTAAAAACAGGGGGTGAACCCATGTGCTCATGAAGGGTAAGCAGTTCCTATATCTTAAAAGTTATTAGACAATACTAAAAACAGGGGGTGAACCCATGTGCTTGTGAAGAGCAAGCAGTTCCTATTTCTTAAAAGTTATTAGACAATACTAAAAACAGGGGGTGAATCCATGTGCTTGTGAAGAGCAAGCAGTTCCTATTTCTTAAAAGTTATTAGACAATACTAAAAACAGGGGGTGAACCCATGTACTCGTGAAGGGCAAGCAGTTCCTATTTCTTAAAAGTTATTAGACAATACTAAAAACAGGGGGTGAACCCATATGCTCGTGAAGGGAAAGCAGTTCCTATATCTTAAAAGTTATTAGACAATACTAAAAACAGGGGGTGAACCCATGTGCTCATGAAGGGTAAGCAGTTCCTATATCTTAAAAGTTATTAGACAATACTAAAAACAGAGGGTGAATCCATGTACTCATGAAGGGTAAGCAGTTCCTATATCTTAAAAGTTATTAGACAATACTAAAAAGAGGGGGTGAACCCATGTGCTCGTGAAGGGAAAGCAGTTCCTATATCTTAAAAGTTATTAGACAATACTAAAAACAGGGGGTGAACTCATGTGCTCATGAAGGGCAAGCAGTTCCTTTTTCTTAAAAGTTATTAGACAATACTAAAAACAGGGGGTGAACCCATGTGCTCATAAAGAGTTATTAGACAATACTAAAAACAGGGGGTGAACCCATGTGCACATGAAGGGAAAGCAGTTCCTATATCTTAAAAGTTATTAGACAATACTAAAAACAGGGGGTGAATCCATGTACTCGTGAAGGGAAAGCAGTTCCTATATCTTAAAAGTTATTAGACAATACTAAAAACAGGGGGTGAACCCATGTGCTCATGAAGGGCAAGCAGTTCCTATATCTTAAAAGTTATTAGACAATACTAAAAACAGGGGGTGAACCCATGTGCTCATAAAGAGTTATTAGACAATACTAAAAACAGGGGGTGAACCCATGTGCTCATGAAGGGTAAGCAGTTCCTATATCTTAAAAGTTATTAGACAATACTAAAAACAGGGGGTGAATCCATGTACTCATGAAGGGAAAGCAGTTCCTATATCTTAAAAGTTATTAGACAATACTAAAAACAGGGGGTGAACCCATGTGCTCATGAAGGGCAAGCAGTTCCTATATCTTAAAAGTTATTAGACAATACTAAAAACGGGGGGTGAACCCATGTGCTCATAAAGAGTTATTAGACAATACTAAAAACAGGGGGTGAACCCATGTGCTCATAAAGAGTTATTAGACAATACTAAAAACAGGGGGTGAACCCATGTGCTCGTGAAGGGTAAGCAGTTCCTATATCTTAAAAGTTATTAGACAATACTAAAAACAGGGGGTGAATCCATGTACTCATGAAGGGTAAGCAGTTCCTATATCTTAAAAGTTATTAGACAATACTAAAAACAGAGGGTGAATCCATGTACTCATGAAGGGTAAGCAGTTCCTATATCTTAAAAGTTATTAGACAATACTAAAAAGAGGGGGTGAACCCATATGCTCGTGAAGGGAAAGCAGTTCCTATATCTTAAAAGTTATTAGACAATACTAAAAACAGGGGGTGAACTCATGTGCTCATGAAGGGCAAGCAGTTCCTATTTCTTAAAAGTTATTAGACAATACTAAAAACAGGGGGTGAACCCATGTGCTCATAAAGAGTTATTAGACAATACTAAAAATAGGGGGTGAACCCATGTGCTCATGAAGGGAAAGCAGTTCCTATATCTTAAAAGTTATTAGACAATACTAAAAACAGGGGGTGAATCCATGTACTCGTGAAGGGAAAGCAGTTCCTATATCTTAAAAGTTATTAGACAATACTAAAAACAGGGGGTGAACCCATGTGCTCATGAAGGGCAAGCAGTTCCTAAATCTTAAAAGTTATTAGACAATACTAAAAACAGGGGGTGAACCCATGTGCTCATAAAGAGTTATTAGACAATACTAAAAACAGGGGGTGAACCCATGTGCTCATGAAGGGTAAACAGTTCCTATATCTTAAAAGTTATTAGACAATACTAAAAACAGGGGGTGAATCCATGTACTCGTGAAGGGAAAGCAGTTCCTATATCTTAAAAGTTATTAGACAATACTAAAAACAGGGGGTGAACCCATGTGCTCATGAAGGGCAAGCAGTTCCTATATCTTAAAAGTTATTAGACAATACTAAAAACAGGGGGTGAACCCATGTGCTCATAAAGAGTTATTAGACAATACTAAAAACAGGGGGTGAACCCATGTGCTCATGAAGGGTAAGCAGTTCCTATATCTTAAAAGTTATTAGACAATACTAAAAACAGGGGGTGAATCCATGTACTCGTGAAGGGAAAGCAGTTCCTATATCTTAAAAGTTATTAGACAATACTAAAAACAGGGGGTGAACCCATGTGCTCATGAAGGGCAAGCAGTTCCTATATCTTAAAAGTTATTAGACAATACTAAAAACAGGGGGTGAACCCATGTGCTCATAAAGAGTTATTAGACAATACTAAAAACAGGGGGTGAACCCATGTGCTCATGAAGGGTAAGCAGTTCCTATATCTTAAAAGTTATTAGACAATACTAAAAACAGGGGGTGAATCCATGTACTCGTGAAGGGAAAGCAGTTCCTATATCTTAAAAGTTATTAGACAATACTAAAAACAGGGGGTGAACCCATGTGCTCATGAAGGGCAAGCAGTTCCTATATCTTAAAAGTTATTAGACAATACTAAAAACAGGGGGTGAATCCATGTACTCGTGAAGGGAAAGCAGTTCCTATATCTTAAAAGTTGTTAGACAATACTAAAAACAGGGGGTGAACCCATGTACTCGTGAAGGGAAAGCAGTTCCTATATCTTAAAAGTTATTAGACAATACTAAAAACTAAAAACAGGGGGTGAATCCATGTACTCGTGAAGGGAAAGCAGTTCCTATATCTTAAAAGTTATTAGACAATACTAAAAACAGGGGGTGAACCCATGTGCTCATGAAGGGCAAGCAGTTCCTATATCTTAAAAGTTATTAGACAATACTAAAAACAGGGGGTGAACCCATGTGCTCGTGAAGGGCAAGCAGTTCCTATATCTTAAAAGTTATTAGACAATACTAAAAACAGGGGGTGAACCCATGTGCTTGTGAAGGGCAAGCAGTTCCTATTTCTTAAAAGTTATAAGACAATACTAAAAACAGGGGGTGAATCCATGTGCTCGTGAAGAGTAAGCAGTTCCTATTTCTTAAAAGTTATTAGACAATACTAAAAACAGGGTGTGAATCCATGTACTTGTGAAGGGCAAGCAGTTCCTATATCTTAAAAGTTATTAGACAATACTAAAAACAGGGGGTGAACCCATGTGCTCATAAAGAGTTATTAGACAATACTAAAAACAGGGGGTGAACCCATGTACTCGTGAAGGGAAAGCAGTTCCTATATCTTAAAAGTTATTAGACAATACTAAAAACAGGGGGTGAACCCATGTGCTCATGAAGGGTAAGCAGTTCCTATATCTTAAAAGTTATTAGACAATACTAAAAACAGGGGGTGAATCCATGTGCTCGTGAAGGGCAAGCAGTTCCTATATCTTAAAAGTTATTAGACAATACTAAAAACAGGGGGTGAACCCATGTACTCATGAAAAGTTATTAGACAATACTAAAAACAGGGGGTGAACCCATGTACTCATGAAGAGCAAGCAGTTCCTATATCTTAAAAGTTATTAGATAATACTAAAAACAGGGGGTGAATCCATGTGCTCGTGAAGGACAAGCAGTTCCTATATCTTAAAAGTTATTAGTTATCGATTGTAGAGCCTCGTTACCTTAGATATAGTATTAACTTCTACATTTTTTCTCTTGACTTCAGGGTCTAGTTGCATTCCCTTTTTAAATCTCTCTGTGACATCATAAAAGAAAGCAGCATCTTTCATGTGATCATATGGTTCTATCTGATGTCTTTGTCTTGCAGAAGGAAACGACATGTACTTACAGTCATCTGAAATGTATATAATACGGTTTGGGTTTATGGTGTTTAACACCACTTTCAACAATATTTCAGTTATATCATGGTGGTGTGTATATACTGTAAAAGTATTAATTTCCGCTGCATCCAATTTTTGCGGTTTCTCCCAACTGGGCAAATTCACGGGTACCATTTTTCACGTATTTCTTATTGCGCAAAAGCAAAAAAAAATGTACTTTTCGGTCAACTAGTTTATCAGCAAACGAAGTTTTATACTGACAAGATAAAATCGTATTACATATTACATTTGTCATGTGAAATCTGCTCACTCTGTTTTATAGTAAGTTAACTTATATTCACTCATTATAAAATTAAAGGAATGAAATTGGGAAAAGCAGCAAGTGATGTTAAAATTGATATAAAACTGATATCAAACCCATTCATGCATCTTGGATCGTAGCTGCATTCCAGCAAGTAAGAAAAGAAACTTTAATTAGGGGTGGGAAAAACAGGTATCAAAGAACGTGTTGACATTTGCCAACTATGATTATCCTAATTATCTGTTTCACATTTACAGTATTGATTTCATGCTTTGACGCACACTGTGATTTTAACATTTTATTTCTACTATTGACACTCAGTGTACCTGTAATTATGGCTGTATTTTTTGTAATTTTGTAATTAAATTTTGTTCTTGAAACATACATTTGTGTATGTCTTAATTATAATAGGATCATAAAACAGTTTGACATGATCAGTTGGCCTGAAAACTATAAATAGAATTGAATTGTATGGTTACACAGGAGACAATCGGATACACAATGAAAACGAAATACCGGAAAACACTTCAACTTTACATAAAAATACCAATAATTAAATATATAGTATATGTTTTGTACAAAATAAAAAGTTCGCAAAACACACTTGATGGAAATACTCCACATTGATCATGTAAAGAATACGAAAAGTTAACATGTTGGGTTGAATTACTGCTATCAAGGACTGACATAAGTAATCTTATGCTACAATTTTTCGAGGGTACTGTCTGACGTCCTCCTCGAAAGAAACGAAAATTAGTACTTTTACAGTAATACAAATATGTATACAGATCTGTATATGGATGTGGAATTCAGAGCAGGCAGCTCAATGTGATAAAATCTATTTTTCAATAGTAAATAGTCAAACCTGTAATATGAAGTAAATGTTGGGCCAAAGAAAAAGTGATCCTTTAAAACAAATGACCTCTCAAAAGAAATGAAATTTGTTATAACAGGAAAGGCAAAAAGGTGACTTTTTAATACATGTGACTGCTTAATAAAGGTGACAGCATGGGATGGTTGACTGTGGTCAGTAGAGGTGACAGCATGGGGTGGTTGACTGTGGTCAGTAGAGGTGACAGCATGGGATGGTTGACTGTGGTCAGTAGGGGTGACAGCATGGGGTGTATGACTGTGGTCAGTAGAGGTGACAGCATGGGATGGTTGACTGTGGTCAGTAGAGGTGACAGCATGGGGTGGTTGACTGGTCAGTAGAGGTGACAGCATGGGATAGTTGACTGTGGTCAGTAGAGGTGACATCATGGGGTGGTTGACTGTGGTCAGTAGAGGTGACAGCATGGGATGGTTGACTGTGATCAGTAGGGGTGACAGCATGGGGTGGTTGACTGTGGTCAGTAGAGGTGACAGCATGGGGTGGTTGACGGTGGTCAGTAGAGGTAACAGCATGGGATGGTTGACTGTGGTCAGTAGAGGTGACAGCATGGGATGGTTGACTGTGGTCAGTAGAGGTGACAGCATGGGATGGTTGACTATGGTCAGTAGAGGTGACAGCATGGGATGGTTGACTGGTCAGTAGAGGCGACAGCATGGGGTGGTTGACTGTGGTCAGTAGAGGTGACAGCATGGGGTGGTTGACTGTGGTCAGTAGAGGTGACAGCATGGGATGGTTGACTGTGGTCAGTAGAGGTGACAGCATGGGGTGGTTGACTGTGGTCAGCAGAGGTGACAGCATGGGGTGGTTGACTGGTCAGTAGAGGTGACAGCATGGGGTGGTTGACTGTGGTCAGTAGAGGAGACAGCATGGGATGGTTGACTGTGGTCAGTAGAGGTGACAGCATGGGATGGTTGACTGTGGTCAGTAGAGGTGACAGCATGGGATGGTTGACTGTGGTCAGTAGAGGCGACAGCATGGGGTGGTTGACTGTGGTCAGTAGAGGTGACAGCATGGGGTGGTTGAATGTGGTCAGTAGAGGCAACAGCATGGGGTGGTTGACTGTGGTCAGTAGAGGTGACAGCATAGGGTAGTTGACTGTGGTCAGTAGAGGTGACAGCATGGGGTGGTTGACTGTGGTCAGTAGAGGTGACAGCATGGGATGGTTGACTGTGGTTAGTAGAGGCGACAGCATGGGGTGGTTGACTGTGGCCAGTAGAGGTGACAGCATGGGGTGGCTGACTGTGGTCAGTAGAGGTGACAGCATGGGGTGGTTGACTGTGGTCAGTAGAGGTGACAGCATGGGATTGTTGACTGTCGTCAGTAGAGGTGACAGCATGGGGTGGTTGACTGTGGTCAGTAGAGGTGGCAGCATGGGGTGGTTGACTGTGGTCAGTAGAGGCAACAGCATGGGGTGGTTGACTGTGGTCAGTAGAGGCAACAGCATGGGATGGTTGACTGTGGTCAGTAGAGGTGACAGCATGGGGTGGTTGACTGTGGTCAGTAGAGGTGACAGCATGGGATGGTTGACTGTGGTAAGTAGAGGTGACAGCATGGGATGGTTGACTGTGGTCAGTAGAGGTGACAGCATGGGATGGTTGACTGGTCAGTAGAGGCGACAGCATGGGGTGGTTGACTGTGGTCAGTAGAGGTGACAGCATGGGGTGGTTGACTGTGGTCAGTAGAGGTGACAGCATGGGATGGTTGACTGTGGTCAGTAGAGGTGACAGCATGGGGTGGTTGACTGTGGTCAGTAGAGGTGACAGCATGGGGTGGTTGACTGGTCAGTAGAGGTGACAGCATGGGGTGGTTGACTGTGGTCAGTAGAGGTGACAGCATGGGATGGTTGATTGTGGTCAGTAGAGGTGACAGCATGGGATGGTTGACTGTGGTCAGTAGAGGTGACAGCATGGGATGGTTGACTGTGGTCAGTAGAGGCGACAGCATGGGGTGGTTGACTATGGTCAGTAGAGGTGACAGCATGGGGTGGTTGAATGTGGTCAGTAGAGGCGACAGCATGGGGTGGTTGACTGTGGTCAGTAGAGGTGACAGCATAGGGTGGTTGACTGTGGTCAGTAGAGGTGACAGCATGGGGTGGTTGACTGTGGTCAGTAGAGGTGACAGCATGGGATGGTTGACTGTGGTTAGTAGAGGCGACAGCATGGGGTGGTTGACTGTGGCCAGTAGAGGTGACAGCATGGGGTGACTGACTGTGGTCAGTAGAGGTGACAGCATGGGGTGGTTGACTGTGGTCAGTAGAGGTGACAGCATGGGATTGTTGACTGTTGTCAGTAGAGGTGACAGCATGGGGTGGTTGACTGTGCTCAGTAGAGGTGACAGCATGGGGTGGTTGACTGTGGTCAGTAGAGGTGGCAGCATGGGGTGGTTGACTGTGGTCAGTAGAGGCAACAGCATGGGGTGGTTGACTGTGGTCAGTAGAGGCAACAGCATGGGATGGTTGACTGTGGTCAGTAGAGGAGACAGCATGGGGTGGTTGACTGTGGTCAGTAGAGGCGACAGCATGGGATGGTTGACTGTGGTCAGTAGAGGTGACAGCATGGGATGGTTGACTGGTCAGTAGAGGTGACAGCATGGGGTGGTTGACTGTGGTCAGTAGAGGTGACAGCATGGGATGGTTGACTGGTCAGTAGAGGTGACAGCATGGGGTGGTTGACTGTGGTCAGTAGAGGTGACAGCATGGGATGGTTGACTGTGGTCAGTAGAGGTGACAGCATGGGACGGTTGACTGTGGTCAGTAGAGGCGACAGCATGGGGTGGTTGACTGTGGTCAGTAGAGATGACAGCATGGGGTGGTTGACTGGTCAGTAGAGGTGACAGCATGGGGTGGTTGACTGTGGTCAGTAGAGGTGACAGCATGGGATGGTTGACTGTGGTCAGTAGAGGTGACAGCATGGGATGGTTGACTGTGGTCAGTAGAGGTGACAGCATGGGATGGTTGACTGTGGTCAGTAGAGGTGACAGCATGGGGTGGTTGACTGTGGTCAGTAGAAGTGACAGCATGGGATGGTTGACTGTGGTTAGTAGAGATGACAGCATGGGGTGGTTGACTGTGGTCAGTAGAGGTGACAGCATGGTGTGGTGGTTGACTGTGGTCAGTAGAGGTGACAGCATGGAATGGTTGACTGTGGTCAGTAGAGGTGACAGCATGGGATGGTTGACTGTGGTCAGTAGTGGTGACAGCATGGGGTGGTTGACTGTGGTCAGTAGAGATGACAGCATGGGATGGTTGACTGTGGTCAGTAGAGGCGACAGCATGGTGTGGTTGACTGTGGTCAGTAGAGGTGACAGCATGGGGTGGTTGACTGTGGTCAGTAGAGGTGACAGCATGGGGTGGTTGACTGTGGTCAGTAGAAGTGACAGCATGGGATGGTTGACTGTGGTCAGTAGAGGTGACATCATGGGATGGTTGACTGTGGTCAGTAGAGGTGACAGCATGGGGTGGTTGACTGTGGCCAGTAGAGGTGACAGCATGGGGTGGTTGACTGTGGTCAGTAGAGGTGACAGTATGGGGTGGTTGACTGTGGTCAGTAGAGGTGACAGCATGGGATGGTTGACTGTGGTCAGTAGAGGCGACCGCATGGGCTGATTGACTGTGGTCAGTAGAGGCGACCGCATGGGCTGATTGACTGTGGTCAGTAGAGGTGACAGCATGGGGTGGTTGACTGTGGCCAGTAGAGGTGACAGCATGGGGTGGTTGACTGTGGTCAGTAGAGGTGACAGCATGGGATGGTTGACTGTGGTCAGTAGAGGTGACAGCATGGGATGGTTGACTGTGGTCAGTAGAGGTAACAGCATGGGGTGGTTGACTGGTCAGTAGAGGTGACAGCATGGGGTGGTTGACTGTGGTCAGTAGAGGTGACAGCATGGGATGGTTGACTGTGGTCAGTAGAGGCGACAGCATGGGGTGGTTGAGTGTGGTCAGTAGAGGTGACAGCATGGGATGGCTGACTGTGGTCAGTAAAGGTGACAGCATGGGGTGGTTTAGTGTGGTCAGTCAAGCCAATTGAAACTGTTCTGAGGGTGTGGTATATTTTTTTTCCATTTTATTATAATTGTAAGTCTTGTCTAAAATGAATGGAAATCAACTATCAAAAGAAGCAAGTCCTACAAATTCATGTTATCATGTTTAAAACTGTTGTTGTTTACAGCTGATTAAAGATAAAATTAACAATATAAAAATCAATCTAGTTTTCAGTATATTTATTATTAATAAACATACCATAGGGTAGAACATTCATATTTTCAATTACTCCACGAAACAAAAATCTTGAGGGTCCGTCGTGGTTGTGATCGTATGGTGGTTATATTTACAACTCTGGCACAATCAGTGCCTATCACCTCTAACGTTGTGAGTTTGAACCTCATTCATGGCAAGGTGTACTTGATACAACATTATGTGATAAAGTTTGCCAGTGACTTGCAACAGGTCGGTGGTTTTCTCCGGGTACTCCAGTTTCCTACACATAAAAAACTGATTGCCACGATATAACTGAAATATTGTTGAAAGTGGGATAAACTAACCTAAACCAACAATAATTATAAGGTCAATATAGTAATGTTTTCATGAGTAATTTGTAGAGATCAATCATTTATATATATAATTAAGAGTCTGGGTAACATGAGTCTATCAACAATTGTTCTTAGAACGGCAACCTTATAACAACAACAAAAATATGTGATAACTGTGAAAAACAACATTCCTTGTTGATATTGAATAACGTTAGCTATGCATTTGAACATGCAATTGTGTACAAATAGCTAGCAGTGGATTCGAACTCACAACTTTAGTGGCGATAGGCAATTGTAAATCGAACTACCATATGATCACGACCACGGCGGCCCCAAAATAGCAGGTGCACAACTACATGTCCCATAGAAGCTTATGTGTAAGTTTGGTTGTTTCCTATCAAGTGTTTTAGGAGGAGTTGTGGATTAAAGGAAAAGTGAGATATGTACCAATATAACCTTTGCTACGAAGGATGACATAAAAAGTCAAAATAAGGCAAAGGTGAGATAAAAAGTCAAAATAAGGCAAAGGTGAGATAAAAAGTCAAAATAAGGCAAAGGCAACATAAAAAGTCAAAATCAGGCAAAGTATTTTTTATAACAGATCTACATAGTGCAAAATATAAATACAAATGAATCTTCCTTAAAGGGCACCTCTATATAATGAATCACTGTCTATAAAGGACAGTCTCATTTTCCCCATTAATGAATAGTGCATATAATTTTAACCTGTATATAAAGGAAAACTGCTCATAAAGGCCACATTTTCAGGTTCTCTTGAGTGCCCCCTATATACAGGATTGACTGTACACTAATTAAGTAAAAAAAAATTCAAAATATTTCTGCACATGACTCGGAAAACCATGATTTAAATATTACAATTAAGGTAGAGTTTTTTTTATAACAGAACTACATAGTGCAAAATACATATAATTTCTTCTTTTTTTTTTTCAAAATCATTCTTCACATAAAGAAAAAAGTACTTACCAACTGTAGTTAATTTAGATCTGTTAATAGGATCAGATTCTAATAAAGATTCTATTCTTTTTCTTTTTACTGTAAGATCCATCAATTCCACTTGCTTTTGTAGATCATTTATCAATAACTCAGCATTGATATCGTCTTCAACCTCTACAATAAAAACATTTGTATGATAACAACTTATTTGTAGTATAAATCAATTTTCTTCCCATGAAGACCTACCTAATATAGAAGGCTATCTGTGTCAGATCAGATTCAAGAATAAACAAGTGCAACGTAAAGCGTGGCGTATCCTCTCGCCTAAAAATTTGACCCTGTGACCTTGACCTTTGACCTTGAAAATCAATAGGGTTCCAGATTCTCTAAAGGTCTAAGTATGTACCAAGTTTGGTCAAAATCCATTGAAGGATGTTGATTCTAGTGTTCACAAGGATGTTACGCAGTAAAAATTTGACCCGGTGACATTGACCTTTGACCTATGACCTTGAAAATCAATAGAGTTCCAGACTCTCCTAAGGACTACTTATGTACCAAGTTTGGTCAAAATCCATTGAAGGATCTTGATTCTAGAGTGTTCACAAGGATGTTATGCGGTAGAAATTTGACCCTGTGACCTTGACCTTTGACCGTGAAAATCAATAGGATTCCAGACTCTCGTAAGGACTAAGTATATACCAAGTTTGGTCAAAATCCATTGAAGGATGTTGATTCTAGAGTGTTCACAAGGATGTTACACGGTAAACATTTGACCCGGTGACATTGACCTTTGACCTGGAAACTCAATAGGGTTCCAGATTCTCCCAAGGACTAAGTATGTACCAAGTTTGGTCAAAATCCATTGAAGGATGTTGATTCTAGAGTGTTCACAAGGATGTTACACGGTAAAAAATTTACCGTGACCTTGACCTTTGACCTTGAAAATCAATAGGGTTCCAGACTCTTCTAAGGACTAAGTATGTACCAAGTTTAGTCAAAATCCATTGAAGGATGTTGATTCTAGAGTGTTCACAAGGATGTTATGTGGTAAAAATTTGACCCTGTGATCTTGACTTTGACCTATGACCTTGAAAATCAATAGGGTTCCAGATTCTCTTAAGGACTAAATATCTCCAAGTTTGGTCAAAATCCATTGAAGGATGTTGATCCTAGAGTGTTCACAAGGATTGTGACGGACGGACGGTAACGTTACTATATCCCCTCGCAACTTCATTGGCGAGGGGATAACTAGGAAGAACTGTTTTAGATACCTATAACTTATGTCTCCCCTTAATGCGGTCATCTTAATACAACAATAAGTTACACATTATGAGTTGAATGTTATGGAAAAAATATGTCATGAAAGCAAATATTTGCAAGCAGTGGACCAAAGTAATTACTATTATAGTAAACTGGGAGCTAGAACTTCTAAAATAAACAGAATGTGTGTGTTCTAGTCCATTAAAATTATATCAAAACTGAAATGGGTTGTGGAAAGTACAAGTATTGACAAAAGTATACTGCAGTAACTGTTTTTTTAACATTTTCCTGTGTACAGTCATGACAGTGGGAGTGGACACTATTTGGGCAAAGTTTGACACAATAATATAAATGGTCCACTGGGTGAACATATATTCTTGATAACATTTTATAGCAATCACTTTCTGAAATGAAATATGGAAAATGACATATGAATATATCACATTGATTTGTACCGTTTTTATTTGGTTTCCATTTGGAATTTAATTTAATTTCAAAGGGCAGTGTGATAGTGGCTACTGTGGACAGCTGGAAATGTTAAAAAGTCAATGACTGAAGTGTGAGACTAAATGTTTGATCACTGGCCCGGACAAGAAAATACTATTCAAAAAACAATTATTTGACCTTGAGGTCAAAAGTCAAGGTCCCACAAAGGTCATTGTGGTACGTGACACACCGCCTTATGGTCATGCACCCACATACCAAATATCATTGACCTATCTCGAAAGACAAAAATATGTATGGATCGGACAAGAAAATACTATTTAAAAAACAATAATTTGACTTTGAGGTCAAAGGTCAAGGTCCCACAAAGGTCATTGTGGTACGTGACACACCGCATTATGGTCATGCACCCACATACCAAATATCATTTCCCTATCTCGAAACACAAAAATGTTATGGCCCAGACAAGAAAATACTATTTAAACTAGAGGCTCAGCACTAGGCTGAGCCTGTGTCGCTCACCTTTCATTCTGCTTTGAGGAAACTTAATACAGAACCTTCCATAGGTGCTTCCCACCAAATATCGGTTCATTTTGGCAAAGCAGTTTCAGAGAAGAAGATTTTTAGAAATCGACCAATCTAAAACAAGAATTGCCTGTGCGCAGCCATGTTTGTTAATGGATCAAAACGAAATGAGCAATATCTATAGGGGATCTTCCATAGATGCTTCTTACCAAGTTTCATATCATTTGGCCAAGTGGTTTCAGAGGAAAAGCTGTTTTAGAAATCGAACAATAAGAAACAAGAATTGCCTATGACGTCCAGGTTTGTTAACGGATCAAAACGGAATGAGCAATTCCTATAGAGGACCTTCCATAGATGCTTCCTACCACGTTTCAGTCCATTTGGCCAAGCTGTTTCAGAGTAGAAGATTTTTAGAAATCGACCAATCAGAAACAAGAATTTCCTGTGGCAGCCATGTTTGTTAATGGATCGGGACAAAATTAGCAATCTTTATAGAGAACCTTCCATAGATGCTTCCTACCAAGTTTCGGTTCATTTGGCAAAGCGGTTTCAGAAGACAAGATTTTTAGAAATCGACCAATTAGAAACAGGAATTGCCTGTGGCAGCCATATTTGTTAATGGATCGGGACCAAAATGAGCAATCTTTATAGAGGACCTCCCATAGATGCATCCAACCAAGTTTCGGTTCATTTGGTAAAGCGGTTTCAGAGGAGAAGAATTTAAAGAAACCAACCAATCAGAAACAAGAATTGTCTGTGGCCGCCATGTTTGTTAACGGATCGGGACAGAATGAGCAATCGTAACAGAGGACTTTCCATAGATGCTTCCTACCAAGTTTCAGTTCATTTGGCCAAACTGTTTCAGAGGAGAAGAATCTCAGCCAATCAGAAACAAGCGTCACCTGTGGCGGCCATGTTCGTCAACGGATTGGGACGAAATGTGTGATCTTTATGGAGAACCTTCCATAGATGGCCCCTACCAAGTTTCAGTTCATTTGGTTGAGGGGTTTTAGAGGCATATTTATCTGTAATTCAATTCAGAGATAACTGCATTTTGAATAGATGCAAAATGTATCTATACTTAAACTAGAGTTATCTCCCTTTTAACAGTAAAACTGATTTTTTAGATATCAATCAATCAGAAACAAGAATAGCCTGTGGCGGCCATGTTTGCTAACAGATCAAGATGAAATTAGCAATCATTATAGAGGACCTTCCATAGATGCTTCCTACCAAGTTTCGGTTCATTTGGATAAGCAGTTTCAGAGCAGAAGATTTTTAAAAATAGGCCAATCAGAAACAAGAATTGCCTGTGGCGGCCATGTTTGTTAATGGATCGGGACAAATGAGCAATCTTTATAGAGGACCTTCCATAGATGCTTCCTACCATGTTTCAGTTCATATAGCTGATGGGTTTCAGAGGAGAAGATTAAAATGTGAAAAGTTAACGGATGACAGACGACGGACGACAGACGCCAAGTGATGGCAAAAGCTCACATTGCCTTTGGCAAGGTGAGCTAAAAACAATTATTTGACCTTGAGGTAAAAGTCCCACATAGGTCATAACGGTACGCGACACACTGCCTTATGGTCATGCACCCACATACCAAATATTATTGACCTATCTCGAAAGAAAAAAATGTTATGGTCCGGACAAGAAAATATTATTTAAAAAACAATTATTTTACCTTGAGGTCAAAGTCCCACGAAGGTCATTACGGTACGCGACACACCGCCTTATGATCATGCACCCACATACCAAATATCATTGACCTATCTCGAAAAACAAAAATGTTATGGCCCGGACAAGAAAATATTATTTAAAAGACATTTATTTGACCTTGAGGTCAAAGTCCCACTAAGGTCATTACGGTACACGACACACCGCCTTATGGTCATGCACCCACATACCAAATATCATTGACCTATCTCGAAAGACAAAAATGTTAAGGCCCGGACAAGAAAATACTATGTAAAAAACAATTATTTGACCTTGAGGTCAAAGGTCAAGGTATCACAAAGGTCATTACGGTATGCGACACACCGCCTTATAGTCATGCACCCACATACCAAATATAATTGACCTATCTGGAAAGACAAAAAAGTCATGGTCCGGACAAGCTTCGCTGAGAAGAAGCAGAAGAAGAAGAAAAAATCAGACTAAAACAATATGTCACCCTTCGTTTGAAGGGGAGACATAAATATTAAAAATCAAAGTCGTCTTTATGTAAATATTAATAGGTCTGATGTAACTACAAAATAGTCATAAAATAATTATATCTTTGTATATAATTTTGCTTCTAAGACCGACTGCATCTGCCTGAAAGAAGGGGCACATCTGTACCATTATTAATTTGTCTCCTTGATTGGTTTGGTTTGGTTTATGGTGTTTAACGCCACTTCCAACGATATTTCAGTTATATCATGGCGGTCAGTTTTATTGATGGAGGAAGCCAGAGTACCCGGAGAAAACCACTGACCTGTCGCAAATCACTGACAAACTTTATCACATAATGTTGTATAGAGTATACCTAGCCATGAGTGAGATTCAACCATAACGGCCCCCATGAAAGAAGGGGAACCCCTGTAACATTACTAATTTGTCTCTTTGACAAACATAAGATCTGACTGTTCATGGAAAATTAACATCTTCCTTCTATAATGAATGCTCCACTGCCTTCTTTAATTCATATCTTCTCATATTTGTGATTATTCATAATTCTAATGCAATTTGTTTGTATCGTCGGATTTGATTGGTTACTATTCTAAGTAAAATTCTCAATGTACAAGTCGTAACTAAAGGGTCCATCTTGAAGGATCCGCCATCCTTAAAATGTGAAATCCTGCATTTCATATTTACAACAATACACAAAAATAATTAAAATGCCTACCTTGCAAACTTATTTAACGAAATTTTATCAAAATTGAAGCGTACACGAGGCAAAAAAAAACATCTGATCTTTACGTTTTAAACTGGAAGTCTTCACATGATGTCATGGTACTTATGTGCCAAAGTTGTCAACAAAATTTCACAGAATTTTAATTTGTGTGATTTTTAGACCCAGCGAAATGCAAGAATACATTTTTATGTTTAGCATTGCATTAGAATGAAGATAATAGTATTGTATTTTAAGCTTTGAGGACATAAATCTTAGTTTTACGGTTGCAAATATCTGTTTACCTAGCCCCGCTACGCTCACAAAGTAAACTCAATTTGCGACCGTAAAACTGACAATTTACATCCGCAAAGCTTAAAATACAATACAGTTATCTCCTAATTAGAGCAGAGGTCAATGAATTAAATAATCCTATAAATGCTAGAAATAGCACCATTCATCATTGATAGATTGATTGTTGTTTAGAGTCAAGTGGATAATATTTCATCCATAGTCATGACAAAAACAAATTTACAATTAAAGTTTGTTTTTGCCCGCAAAAACGTAAGTCTCCCCCGTCCCACAAACTGTAGTCATAGGTAAAAAATCTATTTGGGTAACAAATAAAATTAAGCTTCAATGAATAACAAAAAAACCTGTTTTTAATCCATGAAACACAAAAAAAATTTGAACAAAAGTGCTAAAGCAAGGGTTACAGGTACTATTCCATATTGTCATGGCAAAGTTCCCCATTCCAGAAAATTGCTCAGCCTATGTTTCAATGATTTTAAAGGAGTTTTGTTCTTCTACTAAAATCAATGGATTGGTGATGAAAACTTTTTCAGGGAAATAGTGACCTTAGATTTGCCTTACGAGACAAGGTAACACTACGACTATT
This sequence comes from Bathymodiolus brooksi, assembly GCA_963680875.1. Classification (NCBI taxonomy): domain Eukaryota; kingdom Metazoa; phylum Mollusca; class Bivalvia; order Mytilida; family Modiolidae; genus Bathymodiolus; species Bathymodiolus brooksi. The sequence goes on from OY804575.1 coordinate 67,480,333, forward strand.
GAAGCTCCTTTTTAAGGGAGTGGATGTAGTCGAGTGGTCTAGGGCGCTGGACGTAAGGCTAAGCGACTGGTGCTGCAGTGTAACAATGGTGTGGGTTCAAATCCCGTCGAGGGAAGAACAAAAATTTGACAGCTATAAAGTCTAATTCTAACACTGTTTGGTTTAATTTTCAGACGTATATAATATTTAGTATTAACCTAGTATCCTTTAAAGTAACTTTGAGATCCAGTGGGACAGATATATTGTATGGTTGTCACTTGCTTCTAGACGTTTGTATAATATACTTTATTTCCTGTGACTGTATAATGAATTCTTCATTATCCTATCCAATATATTAAAAATTGCTGAGTTAGATTGCTGTCAAATTATAATATTAAGTATATATGTACCATCTACACACGCTAAAACACATGTCTTAGGTCTATCCTTAGATTTGCCTTACGAGACAAGGTAACACTACGACTATTGAAGCTCCTTTTTAAGGGAGTGGATGTAGTCGAGTGGTCTAGGGCGCTGGACGTAAGGCTAAGCGACTGGTACTGCAGTGTAACAATGGTGTGGGTTCAAATCCCGTCGAGGGAAGAACAAAAATTTGACAGCTATAAAATCTAATTCTAACACTGTTTGGTTTAATTTTCAGACGTATATAATATTTAGCATTAACCTAGTATCCTTTAAAGTAACTTTGAGATCCAGTGGGACAGATATATTGTATGGTTGTCACTTGCTTCTAGACGTTTGTATAATATACTTTATTTCCTGTGACTGTATAATGAATTCTTCATTATCCTATCCAATATATTAAAAATTGCTGAGTTAGATTGCTGTCAAATTATAATATTAAGTATATATGTACCATCTACACACGCTAAAACACATGTCTTAGGTCTATCCTTAGATTTGCCTTACGAGACAAGGTAACACTACGACTATTGAAGCTCCTTTTTAAGGGAGTGGATGTAGTCGAGTGGTCTAGGGCGCTGGACGTAAGGCTAAGCGACTGGTGCTGCAGTGTAACAATGGTGTGGGTTCAAATCCCGTCGAGGAAAGAACAAAAATTTGACAGCTATAAAATCTAATTCTAACACTGTTTGGTTTAATTTTCAGACGTATATATATATATATATATATACAAGTTTCAGTAAGGGATATTACACTAGAGTGTTTGCAAATAACTCCTACAAAATTTAGGGGATCAACATTTCCTGGTAATATGCACAGCTACATATGGTGTCCTTACTACCTACCAAGTTTCATGAAATTCTGTTCAGTAGTTTCAGAGGAGTTGCGCTGACAAGCTGCTTCAGTAGCAAATTTGGGAAATTTCTAAGTTCAAAGGGGCATAACTCCCACAAAATTCAGGAGATCCAAATTTCCTGGTAATATGCACAACTACATATGGTGTCCTTACTACCTACCAAGTTTCATGAAATTCTGTTCAGTAGTTTCAGAGGAGTTGCGCTGACAAGCTGCTTCAGTAGTAAATTTGGGAAATTTCTAAGTTCAAAGGGGCATAACTCCCACAAAATTCAGGCGATCAAAATTTCCTGGTAATATGCACAACTAAATATGGTGTCCTTACTATCTACCAAGTTTCATGAAATTCTGTTCAGTAGTTTCAGAGGAGTTGCGCTGACAAACTGTGTGACGGACAGACTGACAGACAGACAGATGGACAGATGGACAGGACAAAAACAATATGTCTCCCCACAAAAGTGGGGGGGAGACATAATAAATCATGTAGGTAAAAACGTGTCATTGTGATGTGCCTGTGTGCTGCAATTTAGATTGTTACACGAAAGAGATATAATGAACAGGGTCGAAAAATTCTGTCTTACAACATATGCAGTGAGCCACTAAGGACCACTGCCTAAAAGCTCTTGATGATTAGTGCCACCAATGACAACTCCCAACAAGCTATGGATCTTAAGGAGCTGTTGCAAGTTGTCTTTTAAGAACAAGGAGGGAGAAATTCTCCATCTATGAAACAACACTCATTTATTTTCCACTCCTAAGCAGGGCTCACCACACACAAAAAACAGGGAGACTTGCTTTCTCCCTCAGAGAACATGAGGGAGAAGTGAAGGCATGACAGGGAGACTTCCAACAGCTTCATAGAGACATGTTTCCGTTGGAGTCAAGGGTAGGCGATTTCAGCTGATATATGGCGAGAACTTCGCCCACTTCGCCTGGTTTGGTGAGCCCTGCTCCTAAGGGTGTGAGCTATGCATTTGATTTGTAATGTGTTGCCGATTGTGGAGGGGTCTTAGACCACATCGCAGCGAGAAAATAGGTTACAATGCTATACTGCATGGTTTCCTTTGGGGTACACTAATTACCAGTTACAGTACCATTAAAACAGTTGTGACAAGTAGAAGAGGACACAAGTGTTTTGTTAAGCATTTGTACATTTCCAGTAACATTTTTTTGTGAAAGTTTTACTCAGTTCTCCAATGTAAAACAGCAACATGTTCTTAATATGTTTAAGATGATTAGGAAGTTGTTATAGAAGGTCATTCTGAACTCAGAGAATAATCAAATATCAATTATACAAGAAATTTCATTGAAAGGAAAATAAATAAATAAATAAATAAATAAATAAATAAATAAATAAATTTGCCCTACCATCAAACTTATCACCTATATTAGTTGGATGCTTCAGTATTCCAACACTTCCCAATCTGTAGTCTAAGAATTCTTTCTCTGAAATGATAAAAAAAAATGTTATCAAAAAATTTAATTATAATTACATATCTTATCTACAGTCTTCTGGCATTAAACACAAATCAATCAATCAATCAATGTATAGTCCTCTAAATTAATATAAAAAATATATAAATATAATTATTTTCTGTAATACTTAACTGAAAATATAAAGTAAAACACATTTACTAAAAGTTAGAAAATGTACAAGCCTAGGCCTGTGTGCAATATTAAAAATAGTCAACAGGTGATGTGACAGAGATCTGAAACCAAATGGTTGTAAAAGTACATCCTCTCTAGATGCAGTTTTCAACCAATATATTTTAGTAATCATCACCTTTTTTATGATTATTTCCAGTATTTATGTATCATGTCAATTATACTTTATAATGGCAGACAAATTACTATTGATTAACTCCGCCACCAGCACCATGTACAGAAACACTCTATGGTGTGAACATTTCTAACAATACATATGACCATTCATTTTCTATTTTTTTTATTAATTCTGTGAAAGAATTGACAATAACATATGGTTACCTATAGCATACATTTTTTATTGTATTAGACAAAAAATCTTCTCTACAATATAGAAGTGTTAAATAACAAGTCTAACTACATGAATATCTCTCTTTCGCCATTGAAATGAGATCACGTAACATTTCCAGACCGATATTTGCACTGCTACAAAAATGTCGGCCTGTACCAATATTGTCAATTCATAAATATGCAGTTATTTTGATATGCCTCTCTCGTGGCTTTACATTATTGATCATTGAAATGAGATCATGTAACCTTGCCTGACTGATATGTTCATTGTTAGGTCTATGAGTACGTTGCATTTGCTTAGCAATGAAATACGGTTATTTTGAAATATATCTCATCGCAAAAGAAATAAACATAATCAATAGTTCCTATCATCTTAATGTATCAGTAATCCATTTATAGTGGACCCACTGTTAGTTTACCCATGAGTGCATTTTTTTTCTAACACAAACGATACAAACGACTACGCGCGTGGCGCGTTTAGACATACGTTTGTAAAGTTTGCACAAACTTTGACAAACTATGCACTCGCTAAATGTGCGTCTACAGTTTGTCGTTTATCGTTTGTTGCATTTGTTTCTAATCTCAACGCTGAATCAATTATAGACACGTGGAATTTTCCCGCTAAAACAAAGATGGAATCTAACAAAAGAAGAGAAGGTATGTATAATATTATTGATTTCCAATTAATGGGTGGTTTATCAGAACATAAAATCGGGGGCCCGGGTGGCTCAATGAGTTAGGTCGTTGGATCACCAATATTTACCAGCAACATGTGTATACATATTATCAGGTCAAACAGGGTCAGTAAACTCTGATTAAACGATGTATACAGCGTTTAACAAACGAGACACAACGTTTGCAAAACTTTGGTTAGAAAAAAAATGCACTCCATGTTTCATTTGGTATTGTGCTAGGAGTTTAAAAAACTGCAATTGGAACTGATCTATTGAAGGAATACAATTGCCTTTGTTTACAGGTGAATCCTATTGTTGGACATTTAAACTTCTTATTGTATGACTGGAAGAGAGAAGTCAATCACCCATTGATTAAAACTCCCCAGAAAAAAATTCAACTCATCTTATATATGTATAGATGTATATGTACATGACCTATAGAAAGAAATACTGTCATTACCGTTGCATAAGGCGCATTGGTGCATCTAAATGTGTAAAATGTGTTCGTATTACGTATTCCTAGCCCACAGTGTAACATTAAAATGCCCACAGCCATTGTAAATGATAAGATTATAATTATATAAAAAATGTAAATTGGAACGAAACATGACTTTGTGTGGTGATAATTGGTTGTACGAAGAAGCTTCTTTGAAAAAATCAGGGTCGTCCTTGCTGAATTCAGCGAGAAAATAATGATGTCAATGTTTACGCAACATCAGAATCAAGTTTAAGTGTAAAAAAAAGGATATTTCCGTTCAACAGATATGTTTTTAATTTTCCTGGCGTATAAAAGTATTATATCAGCGGGTGTCTGTAATTTGTTGTCTTCATTAGCAATGTTTACTACCACATACATGTTGTATAAACATACAAACTTACATTGAACACTTCCGGTTTTGACAGTCGATGATCGGAAACGGTAACGTGCCCACAAACTTTACGTAAACACGTCAGTTGCGCCGCACGGGTACCTATACTGTGATATTGTTATTTATTGAATATGATGCAAACAAAATAAAGACAATAAAATGCCATTTATGCCATGTATGTGCTCAGTTATTTATAAGTTATGTATGTATGTGATCAGTTATTTATAAGTTATGCATGTATGTGATCAGTTATTTATAAGTTATGTATGTATGTGCTCAGTTATTTATAAGTTATGTATGTATGTGCTCAGTTATTTATAAGTTATGTATGGGTGTGCTCAGTTATCTATAAGTTATGTATGGGTGTGCTCAGTTATTTATAAGTTATGTATGTATGTGCTCAGTTATTTATAAGTTATGTATGTATGTGCTCAGTTATTTATAAGTTATGTATGTATGTGATCAGTTATTTATAAGTTATGTATGTATGTGATCAGTTATTTATAAGTTATGTATGTATGTGATCAGTTATTTATAAGTTATGTATGTATGTGCTCAGTTATTTATAAGTTATGTATGTATGTGATCAGTTATTTATAAGTTATGCATGTATGTGATCAGTTATTTATAAGTTATGTATGTATGTGCTCAGTTATTTATAAGTTATGTATGTATGTATGTGCTCAGTTATTTATAAGTTATGTATGGGTGTGCTCAGTTATTTATAAGTTATGTATGTATGTGCTCAGTTATTTATAAGTTATGTATGTATGTGATCAGTTATTTATAAGTTATGTATGGGTGTGCTCAGTTATTTATAAGTTATGTATGTATGTGCTCAGTTATTTATAAGTTATGTATGTATGTGATCAGTTATTTATAAGTTATGTATGTATGTGCTCAGTTATTTATAAGTTATGTATGGGTGTGCTCAGTTATGTATAAGTTATGTATGTATGTGCTCAGTTATTTATAAGTTATGTATGTATGTGCTCAGTTATTCATAAGTTATGTATGTATGTGCTCAGTTATTTATAAGTTATGTATGTATGTGCTCAGTTATTTATAAGTTATGTATGGGTGTGCTCAGTTATTTATAAGTTATGTATGTATGTGCTCAGTTATTTATAAGTTATGTATGTATGTGCTCAGTTATTTATAAGTTATGCATGTATGTGATCAGTTATTTATAAGTTATGCATGTATGTGCTCAGTTATTTATAAGTTATGTATGTATGTGCTCAGTTATTTATAAGTTATGTATGTATGTGCTCAGTTATTTATAAGTTATGCATGTATGTGATCAGTTATTTATAAGTTATGTATGTATGTGATCAGTTATTTATAAGTTATGTATGTATGTGATCAGTTATTTATAAGTTATGTATGTATGTGATCAGTTATTTATAAGTTATGTATGTATGTGATCAGTTATTTATAAGTTATGTATGTATGTGATCAGTTATTTATAAGTTATGTATGTATGTTATTTATTGGATGTGATGCAAATGAAATAACGACAATTATAATGTACCTGTTATTTCTAATTCCCAGGCCTAACTTTTCATTCTTACACAGTACATTCTTTCTATGGTCTTAATATTGAGTGAATATTATTTAATGTCAACTCAGCAATTTTTCAGCTATATCATGGCGAGAACATGTTAATGACATGATATGACACCTTTTTCTGACTCCCTAGTACTGATTGAATAATCTAATCATGTCACTAACTGGGTTAACTTCCCTATAAAGTTAATTAGATTATCGTCTATGACAATAAACAATTATTGTGTTACGTTAATTAGGTTTAAAAAATTGCATTTAGTTAATATGGAACACATTTTAGTGAATACACAAAAGTAAAACAGTAACAGTAAATACCATTTTAACACAAACAGAAATAAAAATCAATTTATCATGAGAAACTCACGAGACACTGGTATCTGAAGCAAAGGTCAAAATAATGAAAATAAAAATCAATACAAAAACAAGGATCTCTGGGATCGATCTACACTGGATCTATCAAAAACACATATCCATCCACTTTTGGGTCATATATTAAAGAACTACTAGTACAAAAATATTGACAATTAATAAGTACCAAACAATTGTGGCCAGTACCGAATATTGTCTCATCCAAGTCCCGAACTGTCCAATTCAGTACCGACTTGTCCAGGTACCGCGAGATGTCTAGGGATTCCTTGAAATCTCCAGAAAAAACTAGTTTGTCTATAATGCCATTTTTAAGTCTATTATGGTGAATAATTATTTGCCTCAATTACTAATGCAGTTGGAGTTGTTCTAAAATTTCAACCTCCATACCATCCTCAACTTAACACATGTGAATATTGTTTCCATATCATTAAGCAAATATTAAGATCAGACAGTGACTACTTTTGACCATACTCGAACAACAATATGTGATGCTATCATTGATGGAGTAACCTTTGAAAAATTGTAAAACATCTTTAAGCATTGTGGATATATTTATTAAAATTATGTAAAGTTTTTTGTAGGAGTTCATGTTATTTGCATTTATTATTTTTCTCATTAAAATTTGTACCTTATTATTTTTTTTTCCATTTTGATTTTCCTTTTTCTCAATATTCCCTCTAACATGGTTACTGTAATTAGAAACCCTACATTTGTTGAATGATGTTTGAGGGTTAGGGTCATGGTGTTTAATGCCACTTTCAACAATATTATGTCGGTTTTAAAAGCTCTTCAGAGCTTATGTTGTATGTTTTTATACTCCGACTTTAAATAAAATTTGTATTTGTATTTGTATTTGTATATTTCAGCTATATTGTGGCTGTCAGTTTTATTGGTAAAGGAAGCCAGAGTACCCGGAGAAACCACAGACAGCAAGTCACTGATAAACTTTATCACATAATGTTGTATCGAGTACACCTCACCATGTGCGGGATTCAAACTCACAACTTTAGTGGTGATATGCACTGATTGCATATGTAGTTGTAAATCCAACTACCATGTGATCATGACCACGGCGGCCCCTGAATAATGTTTGATTTTTAGAAGAAAAAAAAATTAAAAACCAAGTTTTTTTGTTTTGTTTTCTCAATACACATATTTAACCATATATCCAGATTATTAGCAACCAGAATGAATCTTATTACTTGTGGCAAATAATTTTCAAAATTAAAGTTTTTCCTATTTCTCTAATGTCAAAAATAGACTTAAAATGGCATTATAGACAGAAACTAGTTTTTTCTATGGAGATTTCAAGGCCAAGAAAATATGAATTGCTCAATACAAAATACGTTACTCGAACACACGGAAACATGAAGGGACTTGTTCGAATATTAGAGTTATTTTGTTTGCAAATTCATAATTACTGCACACAAAAAAACCAAGGTAACAATATATATAGATCGAGGCAAAATTGAAATCAGCCTTAAATACAGCTGTTTCTAAAAAACAAAATTAATTAATAATACCAAGATGTTGGAATGAAAAGTAATACATTTACCATCTTCACTTCAGTTTAAATGAACCTTCCGTCTCCCACAATGACGAACAAAATTTAAAGAATGAAAATGTTGTATAAATTCCATCCATACTTGCCTTCAATCCATGACGAATTGATATCTAAACTAATTTGAAGAAGATTTAGATCACGCAATGCTTAAATCTAGACACTTTACAGAGTCATCCAAGACATACCATCATGTATGTGGTATTGTAATTGAAATTAACGTTTTACATAAATATTGCCAATTTGCTATATGAATAATGCATTTGATCAAAACAACCGCCAGTTTACTTCTGGTATATGTAACCTTAGCCGATTTTGTCTATCCTATTAGGCTCTCCTAGGTTTACTTGCTCCCACAGACTCAAATTATTTGGCTTCCCAACTTTCAGAATACAAGCTTACCCGATGAAGGCTATTCCAGAAACGTGTTGTGCCCATTAAATTGGATATCTACGTTTGTATTAACAAGTAGGAAATACAGAATTCCTTAATGCTAAAAAAATAATAATAATAAAAATAGACTTACATATAACATGCTTTGTTAAAAACATCAACAATAGTATTATTCTTTATATATAAGGAAAGGGTTATATATTTAAATGAATATGCATACTACGCAGTTATTAAAGGTCTAAAATTAATTAATCCGTTATTTACATTCTTTAATCTATCTAATACACAAATCTCCTTTTCTAGGTTGGTTGACAATTCTGATCCATGTACGAACATTTGTACTACGAATAGTTTGAAGATATCATATACCAAATGGGTAAATCAGAAGCCATAAATCGAAGAACGAGAGACAACACAATGGTCAAAAGAAAAAGGACAAAAGGAAAAACAATTATCTTCAAAAGTACTAAACAGATACCTAAAAGTTGAGCAACACGTGCCCCACAAAATGCGGGGTGAAATTTGGTGCTCCGATGGGATAACGCAGTTCCTGCTCCACTACTGGCACCACCCGTTATCTTACAATACAGACATCACCTGATATGGAAATTGTGTTGGACACCAGTATACGTAAATGAATAATATAAATAACATAAATAAAAGATTTCCCAAATTTTGAAAATTGGATTGTGTCAATTTCTTAAATAGAAGTTTTAATTTAATTTGTGTTAAGAAGTATCTACTTCTTCACTTGAAATTTACATAATTATTTCTGCATGAATTTGTTGATATACGTCACGTGTTGCATATCTTTGTGACATAATCATATGTAGCCTATTGGTTCTAACATGCATTTACAACGGTGATAAAGCATGAACTAAATGATTTTCATATTGAATAAAATGAGCAGACCATTGCAACTAGTGAATATGATGTACTATGATATATAAATTACCAATTTGGTACGTAGTTTCATATACTAGCTTGCAATGACATACAGATAGTCTGAGCAAATACCATAACACAACTTCAAACACAAACCCACTCCCATGGTACTTGTGGAAATAGAGGTCCTCAGGTTTCATGCATCCCTTTTCCTAGTTTTTCATATTTTCACTTTGAGAAACTTTTCAATTTTTATTTTGTGGAGATTCACTAAGAAATATACATACAGAGAGAGTGCACTTTCAATAAATTCAATAGGAAGTATTTTTGAAATTTCCATGGAAACTTTCGGGTGAATTATGAAAAACGGTATGTAAATAGCTAAACAATGAAATTGCAATTATTTTCACATATTTAGAACCAAAAAGTACATATGTAGGTTATGGTCAACTATAATTACTAATTAAATAGCTTAAGTAAATCAATAAATATCAGTATTTATTATGGACTTCTGTCAGATAAATTAGGAAGAGTCAACATTAATGTGTACTAGATTCATTTACTCATCAATGGGTACAGCCTGTGACCAAAAAATCAAATCACACAACCAAGTAAGGTTCAAACTGATTTTTTATTTATTTATCGGACAATGATTATGCAAGTACCATACATTTTGCATGATAATGCTCAGTTACAGGAGGTCACTGTGGCCGTCATCATATGGTAGTTGGATTTACAACTACTTATGCAATCAGTGCCTATCACCACTGGTGTTGTGAGTTCGAATCTCGATCAGGGCAAGGTGTACAACATTATGTGATAAAGTTTGTCAGTGACTTGCTCTGGATCCTCCGGTTTCCTCCACCAATAAAACTGACCGCCACATTTGCCACGATATAACTGAAATATTGTTGAAAGTGGCATTAAACACCATCAAACAAACAATCCATCAGTTGCATACTATCATACACACTGTGTGTATATAACGAACAAAGAGGCCTTCTATAATTATACAAAAAGGACATCTTGGACCTAAATTAATTCAGGTGGGTAATAAAATGTCAAAGTAAACAAATGAAACAGTGGAATTTCACAAATTTTAGAATCTTGATATTTCATAGTAGCTAACATAATCCTAAAGTTTCATTTAAGTTTGTCCAGTGGCTTCTGGAAGATAGCTTGCACCAAAACATGAACATAGCGATGTTTTAAGTCTTAACAATCGTATTTGATATAGTAGAATTTCACAGAAATCGGCATCCATATTTTACCCAAGCATTGGCAAGCTTCTCTGAAAACGTTGAATTTCACAGATTTTGGAGTTTTTATGCTTTTTTTATAATAGGAAAAGTGATCTTAAAGTTTTAAGTATTAATAAACTTGCACCATAACTTTAACATTTAAGTGCCCGACTGACCATCACCAATCTCATGATCGGAAAACTTGGCTTAAAAAAAGAATATTTGAACCACATATCTTCCAGTAGGATAAAACTGGATAAAAGTAAAATTGAAATAAATCTGGAAATATAAAAATTCAACACAGTATGACATTTAAATAATATATACCTTACAATGTAAAGTTATTTATTAAGTCATACAAGGTTTAAGGTTTAGTAATAGTGTTGTAGAAGAAATTAGAGTTAATTTACATAAATATTGGTTTTCGGTGCCCACAAAGACGTTATTGTATGATATGGCTAATTCCCTAATTGTCGAAACTGAGAATAAAATATAAACATAATATGTATTTTAATTAATAGTAGATTTCACTAAAAAATCTTTACCCTTGGTTTAGGCAATTAGATGTACAGGGATAAAAAGTTCGAGATTTCCTGGGAGGATTAAAAAAAAATATATTGATATATCCTCAAAATAAGTAATTTCTCATTTATTGTATTGAAGTATTTCTGGAAGATTATTCAAGACACAATCATTAATTTGTTTTCTTTTAATCTTGAGAAAGGGGGCCAAATCAGATCCTGAAATATATTAATAATAACTAGTGCCAATCCGTGATTCCCCAGGGTTAAATCTATAGCACTTAAAATAAAAGTTATTTTAAAAAATGTGTCGTACACACTAAATTAGAGATCTATGTTTTTATGTAGGGGGGGGGGAGGGGGTTATGGTGTTTAGTTTAACGCTTCTCTCAACAATATTTCAATTATATTGTGACGTTTGTTTTTATGTAATATACTCAGCTGGATATTTGTACTTTAAAATACTTACTTTACCGAAGTGTCCTTACAAATCCAGTATAAGTACTTTCTATTTTTATATATAAGTATTAAATATTTATGAATAGTTATTCTGTACACAGATCACGAGTGTTACAAATATTTTGGTCTATGTAATCTGCACATACTACAATGAATATTATAAACATATCTGTTTTTTATGTTAATTGGCAATCACCCTACTCTTTTTTGAACAACATTCAACAATTTAAGTGTGAAATGCAGCCATTATTTTACTTCATTTCAGTTATCCTATGCTTATTGAATACTTACTTCACTATAAGAGAGCTTTTTAGTTTCGTTAATATGCAAGTTTTCTCCATTACTCTTATGACAAAAACATCATAGCTAATACTTCTAACAGATTTAATATCAATTATATGCAATAAGCCTTGAACATTGATCTAAATTAATGGTCTTCATGTTGAGGATTATAATAACTACTAAACTAGCTAGTTATAACTACAGATTGCTCATGCTTTTGCAGAGAAAATCTGCTTCAAAGAGTGAACTATGTGAACTATAGTTGCTTAATTATAGACTTTACCAATAACATTATGCAATGAATTTGTCAGATTTGACCTTTTATCCCTTTTGATTGATTGTTTGATTGATTTATTGTGCTTAACGTCACTTTCAGCAATATTTCAGCTATTTCATGGCGACCAGTTTTAGTGGTGGAAGAAGCCGGAGTACCAGGAGAGAACACCCGACCATGGGCAAGCAACTGGTAAACTTGATCACTTGCAGCTGCGAGTCGGGTGTACCCTTTTTGTAATTTACAAAGCCGGGCACGAACCCATGCCGTATTGTCCCTTTTGATCAGATATCTGTAAGTATGTACACTTCTACTTATATACGGTACAAGATTTTCATAGCAGGAAAATTATTTTGTGGAAGGCTTTAATACTTTATGAAAACAGTATCTGCTCATTAGGTGTAACAGTTTTGTGCTATCATGATGCTTAAATCCAAGAATATTGTAACACTGTTTAACAGAAATTACTTAGAGGTCAATTTGTTTCATAAATGTAAAAAACTTAGGATTGGAATATGAACAACCTGTCTAATCAGTATATCTGTTGAATATGAGGAAAATTATAGTTTTCTGCCAAAACAAATAAAAACCATAAAACCATCCCTCTTTAAGTTCCTCAAGATATGTGCTGCTACAAAGTCTCATTGAAGAAAAAAAATAGCATGTCGGTCTAAGATACTACATGATTCCAAATATATCCGATTTACAGTATCTCTTCAGACAAGTTCAAACATTGAAGAAAGAAAGAAAAATAATAACTAAAATTCATCCTATGGACTATTGAATGATATTCCCATACACGTTTCTAGAAATGAATAATTCCTATGTTACTAAGTCAAATAGTTCTATGCTTATTCCATGTCAAGTGATTTAACAGTAATGAATCCATGACTCATAGTTTTGAGTATTGATGATAAACAATATTTACTCCCCACTTTCTGGACACCTAAAATGGATTGCAACATTAAATTATGGGTAAAACTGGAATTTTCAAAAATGGGTCAAAGTACTTAAAACCTCATGAAAAAATAAAGCACTTTAAGTGACAAACAAGAAAGGTGAATGTAATTAGTTCATGATCTTGGCTTCGACCTTTGACATGATGATTTAGAAAAAAAAAGGAAAAAAGTCAAGTGACTTGTTAGTAACAAACCTAACACCCCATAAAAATAGTTTATAATGAAAAGATTCTTCACGTTTCTTTTTAAACTTTCCAGATTTCATTAAATATTTAAAATGGCACCACACTTTTATCAATAAAGTCATGACCTTGACTTTGAAACCTGACCTTGAAACCTAGAACATGTCAATCCTCAACTTATTTCATATTGATAACTATATAACTTTATTTGTTTTTCAGTAGTAGGGCAATTTATTTTTCCTCCCACTTTTTTGATCCCTAAAGAGTTTTTGGGTAACATTTCAAGCCTCTATTCAATTATTTCAAATCCATAGAAAGGAGAATTATATCAATTAATATTCACTATAAAAATAAAATAACTAATTACTTTTATCAAAATCTTTCAAAGTTGGTAAAAAAAAAAATACACCAAAGGGGTTCGAACTCACAATGTTAGTGGTGATAGGCACTGATTGCACAGGTAGTTGTAAATCCAACTACCATAAGATCATGGCCCCACATGCATTAATAGTAATAACAGGGAACCAAGCAAAATCAATAAGAAGTCTTTAAACTTTGTTTGGGAACCTTTAAATATTCAATAGTGTTTACTTTTGACATGTTTCATTATATCTAAAGTGCAAATTAGGGGCTTTCATGGTCGTGATCATATGGTAGTTGGATTTACATCTACCTACCTATCAGTGCCGATCAACTCTAATGTTGTAAGTTCGAATCCCGCCCATGGCGAGGTGTACTCAATACAACATTATGTGATAAAGTTTGTCAGTGACTTGCAACAGGTCGGTGGTTTTCTCCGGTAACTTTGGTTTCCTGACCATCAATAAAACTGACTGCCACAATATAACTGAAATATTGTGGACAGTGGCATTAAACACCACAACCCTAACTCATAAAGTGTATATTACAAACAAAACAGATCATTTAAGAAACCTTTTGGTCTACAATATATAACTACTGGTACATGTATTCCCAATTATTTTATACACTTACCCCCACAGCACACAGTAATGTCCCTCAGTTTATAACTACCTCCTGAACTTAATAAGTTTTACAGGATATCATCTAAGGCATGATTTCTACATAGATGATACAAATGATATATCAATATTTCTGTTGATTACATTTCCACTTGGACTATTTCTACACATAAAAGGGATTCATTTACATTTACATCAATGGTTTTAAATATTTATGTAGCTTTTCATTTAATTAAATGACAGTTTTTTGTTGGCCTGGAATTAAATCGTAGAAATTTCACACTTTGCATTCATTATTAATGCATTTTCTGCTAAATTTGTTATAATGTTTCCCTGGTTATTTGATGGATTTAGTGACATTAATCATAGTTGATTAATTTTTGTTTGAATTTTTTTTTTCAGTATGAAAGATTTATCGTTAATTTAAAGACATTTCTATAGTTCAACCTATACATGTAATTCTGTGATAGGTTACTATTGACATTTTATTCAAACATATACCCCATGTACAGTTACTTTTAAAAGTTTGTGTGCACTTTTATGGTAAACCTTAATAACTTTAGGAAGGTCATTATTTGGAAGGAGAACTACACTTTACCCATATAAATAGTTTCTCCGTTTCTCGAAAGTGGTTATGGTTAGGGTTTTGGTGCTTAATGCCACTTTGAACAATATTTCAGTTATATCATGGCGGCCAGTTTTATTGGTGGAGAAAACCGAAGTATTCGGAGAAAACCACAGACCTGCCGCAAGTCACTGACAAACTTGCACAACTCACCCCGAGAACCTGACTTAAATGAGATGTGTCCCAAATGCAACACTCCTTGCACCTAAAAGACATATTTCAGCAGCTACTAATGAGAAATAGTTTGTTATGATAGGATGTTAGTAAGTCGTTGCAAGGCAAAAAAAAGGTAGACCATTTCCAATACATATAATTCTTTTCCTCTGGTAATATAAATTTCCGTTTATAGGCCTATGCAAGCACCAACTACAAGATGTATTGTTTATAAACCTTTTCTCATCATCAATATTGTTGAAATACTTGACGTTAAACAGCAATCAATCAATCAAGCAATCAATCATAATTCATCAATTATTTCATGATGCACTTTACCGGATTACACAATGTATATGTCGGCAATGTTAATCCTATAAACATTTAAATCAACATGATTATTTAAGCTTAAGCTAAGCTCATCAAATAGGTGTCAAAGCCATTTATTTGTCAGATTCAAATATGCCCATGCAAATCAAAAATCCAACTGCAACATTCAAAAGATTAAGTATGATGATCCTTAATCTGGTAATCCTTTGACATATAGTGAGAATTTTGATTAAAACTCAAGAGAAATTTGCAGAATATTTGTCAAATGTAGGAGTGTTATATGTATCAAATTTGATTTGATTCTACAATTTATTTCATTAGATTTTGGAACTGTTGTGACAGTGTGGTATATTTTCTTTTTCATTTATGATATCATATGGCTGTTAATTTTTCTTAAATGTGAATCTACCACACATTATATGTGAAAGTCATGTAAAAGTAGATATTTCAAATTTAGATATCAAGGTATACTTTCCTGTACCCCATAATAATTAAAACTTGATACCACTTATGGGAATAATCCGATACCACAATAATTGTCCAAAGTTTGCACAAGAATACAAAACCTTCAATGTATAAAATTCAATTTTTGATGCAGGTGATGATACAATATGTTCAGTACTTTTATAAAAGAATACATAAATGACATCCATTCTCCTTAATACTTTTCCCAAAAATTTGAGTAAAATGAAGAAAAAAAAAATATACCACACTTCCGAAAAATCGTAGAAAGAGGCAAAATCGATACCCCTAACACACAAATACATAACCACTCAAGTTTCCTGTCTTGGTACAGGCACTTCAATTAAAAGTGGCAGGGTTCAATTATTTTATTTGAAATATTGCTTAGTGTTCATTTTATCATTACAAAATTTCGCTATAGTAGTTTAAAAAGATCGCATTCCATTACAATAATTATACTGTAATTAATAGTATAAAAAAAAATCATAGAAGCTATAGTATAGTCAATATCAATTTTACATGAGTTTAACTTAGATATAAGAGTTAAACACACCCAAGGTAAAGATATTTACATAAGTTTATAAACAGACTGATTTACTTTATAAGTCAACCTTGATAAATATATTTCAATCAAGATTTGGTAAACACTTATCATTATTATAGTCTGGAATTTTTTAAAGATCTAGGCTTGAAACAATGTTTAAAAGTTCAAATAAGGTCAAGAATAGAGGACATACAGGAACATGTATTATTATGTATTTAAATACTAATACAAAACTAAGTACCAGTAGGTATATTGCTATGATAGACGACATGGTTGGTACATGAAACAATAACAGACAAAACACAAATGTGATCTGTATGGAAATCACTGTAATAATTAGAAAATACTACATATTTCATCTGAATTTAATCACAATAATGAGATGAAGATTCAGTAGCAAGTATGTCCTCGATGTGTCCTTGTATATCATCCAACCTGTATCTCATCTCTCTAGTCAGACTTTGAGGTGCAACTATTGAGACTCCCCATGTAAACTGCTTCCAATTAACACCGATCCTTTACAGGAGTCTCTAGTGGCTCTACAAGATGGCTATACATGTACCAAATGTGCCCAAGCAAATTCAGATCCATACAAAAGCAAAATAGTAGTTACAGCTGGTAAGTTGTTCCTGCACAGGGATGATAAGGCATTGCCTTGACACCCATATACACAGACGTTGTGGATGAGTGTCGAAATGCTTACAGTGACTAGTTTCGTAACATCTCAAATAGTCTTGAATGTAGTGATAACCTGTGAGCTTACATAGCAGATACAGCCCCAAATCATTATTGAGCCTTCTGCATAATGAACAGTTAGGGCTTATGTCCTAGGTGTGTAAGCCATATTTTTGTATCTCCAAGCACTCAGTCTCCCATCCGTGACCTGGACAAGGAACCATCTTCATCCTACCAATGAATTTTCTGGCAGGTCTTCAAATTCCAACTTCCTCACACTAAACAGGATGACCAATTAAAACGTAAAGATCTAATATATATTCCTTTAAGGTGATTTTCCAGCAGAAGGAGTTTGACGACAAGACTTGATCTCAATTCTACTGAAACCAGTTTCTCATGATTCTTTTGGACAGGCGTCTAATGGGTTTGAAGTTAATGACTACCCATAATTGACCTCAATACTGAAACCAGTTTCTTGTGATTCTATTGAACATGCATCTAATGAGTTTGAAATTTATGGAAACTGAAGCAGTGCCCTGATACTATGATGTTTTCACAACATTCGGTGTATTACTGTATAATGGTATCCCAGTTGACATCTGACCTTTAAAGGACATTCTTGTAAAATGCATGCTGAATATTTGCAATCTTTGTGTGTCTAATATCCTTTTCTGTACCATGGTAACCATGGTTTAACATTGCAAAGCACCAACTCATATACAAATAACATGTGGTAAACATAATGAATTTAGATAATGTATAGAAGGTATGATATATTCACATGCCAAGTCAATTTCTGACTTCATTGTCACATGTTAATGGTTACATCTTTTCAATGGAATACCATTCTTGCCATAATCATTACTGTCAATACAATTGAAATTAACAGAGATATATCATAATTCATTGTATCGTGAGTGCTAATTTTTTTCACTTTTTGTATATTTGAAATGAAAAGGAAAGGTGAGTAAAATTTCAATAAATGTTTTAGTGGATTCATAAGTCAACATGATTCATATAAAGGATTAACATGTGATACATTTGGAAGTGTGTATTTATAGTAAACATTAAAAGTTATCTACGTGTCTACCCGTGGGCATTGAGATTGTTCCACCCTGAAGCACTTCTGTATAGCCTGAGGCGAAGCCGAAGGTTGTACAGTGGTGCTGAAGGGTGGGACAATCTCAATGCCCATGGGTAGACACGTAGATAATGATTTTATCTCCGGTTTGAAAACAAAAACTGGTTTTTAATGGATTTTCTCGTTCTTTTTGTAACGTAATCGTAACGTTTTTGTACTTGCGGGCTAAATTGCCATAGCTCAGGTGAAAATTTGGGTGCATTTTGACTAACCTTTGGTATCACCCTACAGTTAACTAATTTTTTATGTTTTTCAGTCTTGTTTTGTTGTAATTTAATTTCTTGTATTTGGCGCTTATTGTCACGTGAATAGTGTTACAGTATTCATGACGTCACTAGTAATAGGACCGAGAATTCTATTGATAAAAAATGTGTCGTACATATTTTGGGTGATATTATAGTACGATAAAACAAATGAAGAATTGATGTGAAAACAATAATGAGAAATGATTTTTAAAATGATTGTATTCAAACAATTGACCATTTCTAAAAAGGCACAAAATGACAACAAAATCAAAGTTTCATGTAGCGTGAATCAACAAAATGATACACTACATGTTAAACATGACCACCAATACCGTAGGAACTTTAAATCTCTCAACATAATTTGGTGCATTGGTTGTTTTTTTCTGCATTTATTGAGAAGCTTGATTTTTTCTCTCTCAAGAAATACGTCCTCCGTTCTCCATGTTGAATGCAAAGCACTTTGAGATTGTTTACGTTTTACACCATCTTTACATCATGTATAGCAACGTAAAGACCCCCAGTGACGTTACGTAACAACCAGCCGGTAGCATGGGTTTTGTACCAATGGGTCATCGACCAATCAAAAGCCAACATTTTTATCAAGCCGGGGATAATAACATTTATTGGTTCTTTTTTTTTTTTTTTTTTGGAATTGCTTGACATTCTAAATGTGCAAAGGTCTGTGAAACAACACACAGGAATTTACAGAATTAAAAGATTTAAAATTTACCGGCCAATTGATTTAAACAACTTTCTTTCATGGAATGTTAATTGGTACTGAATTGTGAATATTGTAAATTATGATATATTTAAAAAAATAATAATAAATTTATGGGTAACAATGGGGATAAGTTCATTCATTTTATTGACTTAATACTCTATAAACCAGAGATGATTCTGGATAGAAAATAAAATAATTGAAAAACAATGAAAATAGCTGAAACCATTTTTTTAACCAGTTCTGACTGTCCTACAATTTTCTGAATTTCCTTTTCACAGAAAAATAACTGAAATCAGTCAAATAACTGAAAAAAAACATCCCTGATAAACATGGACAGATTTATTTCCTCGTGTCACTCTATCATTTCATCTTAGTAACACTTACCCATCAACGTTCTTTCTTTCTTCACTCTATCATTGTCTCTCATCAAAGTTTCTATCAACTTTTGCTGCTTATCAACCTGAAATCAAAATTCAATTGCTTATGAGAAAATGAGTATTTTTCATCTGTGGTTAGTTTCAATCAGAACAGTTAAGCTGTAAAGAAAATTTCGTCGCTGTTATGCAAAAACATCGTAACTCGATTAGCGGAAATCATATTTTCGTATTTTTACAATTAACTAGTGATATTCCACTATCTACGAAAACACTGGTCCTTTAAACCACTCACAAATGTGAATGGTGTCGTGTGAAAATATCATATCTGAAAAAGAAAATAATGGCAATGTGTATCACATAAAAAATTTGCAACATTTTGCTAGTCTTATCTTAAACACAACTAACTTCAGTGGTTAGTTGTTGAGAAGGAGACTTTTAACATTTTACTGTATAGTCTTGTTTGTATGTTAAACAATATCCTGTGATGCAGGCAATACACAAGTTTGATATCTGGTCGACAGTTGAATCTCATTAAGTCAAACTCGGTTAAGTCGACATTTTCCTGAAGTCCCGTTTTAACTTAGTGCTTTTCAACTTAATTTACTCCTCTTATCTCAAATTTCGATGTGTCGAAATTTCGGTTATCTCGAAGTAGCTTTTCAGTCCCTAATATTCAAATTCATTCAAATTATGTTCGCTATGTCAAAATTATAAATTAAATCAATTAACAAGCCTGTCCAGGTTTCAACAGCATGGCCTCAGGTGCTTACAGCGCCAGGTGATATTTATTTTGATAACTGTTAATTATCATTTGCAAAGAAAACAATTGGATTTTTTAATTGAAGTCATAACCATGAATGAAATATTATTTAATGATAAATTTCAAAGTGTTTGATGTCGTGACACCTTGAGAGTAGAGAAAACACCGAAGTTATTAAACAGCCCATTGTGTACAGCGATATCACTAAATTATTTTAGGAAACAATTCATTTAATGATGCCGAACACTCTGTTAAGAATAACATTTCAACATTTTGTCAGATTGCTGATCAGCTTTTACAACAGAATATTGAAAGATATTTTTTCTAGAGCTCAATTACGTGGTATTTATTGATTTTTATGAAAGATCGCTTTGTTGACAGTTTCGTAAATTTTAAATACACGATTGTGTATTGCCACATTATGTGTACATGTACATGATGTAATCAAATGTGTGTTTCTTTTTTCTCTCGAAGGTTCTTGATAATTATTGAATCTATACTTGGTAAAAATTCAGATAATAACACTTCATCAGAGAATGTTTTATTTATTTAAAAAAAATCAATGCTAATGTTAAAAATATGTACGCAATACGTAGAAATGATGATCAAAAATATTGTAAATAGTTTGCATCCCCTTTTGTCGAACTTACTTGACAGAGTTGCCTATCTTACTTAATCCCTTACTCCTCTTAAGTCAAATTTCGGATAACTCGAAATTTTGCAATGGCACCATGAACTTCGAGATAACGAGATTCACCTGTATGTAGACAAGATGAAAAATTCTTGTTTGCTTTCAAATGGCTCAGAAGTTTAACTAGAGGTTCAGTGGGCTCAGCCTGTGTCGCTCACCTTTCATTCCGCTTTGAGGAAACTTGATACAGAACCTACCATACATGTAGATGCTTCCTACCAAGTTTCGTTTCATTTGGCTAGACAGTTTCAGAGAAGATTTTTTAGATATCGACCAATCAGAAACAAGAATTGTCTGTGGTGGTCACGTTTGTTAACCGATCGGGACGAAATGGGCATTCTTCATAGTGGACTTTCCATAGATGCTTCCTACCAAGTTTCGGTTAATTTGGCCAAGCGGTTTCAGAGGAGGAGATTTTTAAAAAGTGGCCAATCAGAAACAAGAATTGTCTGTGGTGACCATGTTTGGTAATGGATCATAACAAAATGTGCACTCTTTAGAGAGGACCTTCCTACTAAGCTTCAGTTCATTTGGCTGATGGGTTTCAGAGGAGAAGATTAAAATGTGAAAAGTTAACAGATGACAGACAACAAGCGACAGACACCAAGTGATGCCAAAAGCCCACATTGCCTTTGGCAAGGTAAGCTAAAAAGAATATTAAAATGTGTATACCTACATGTAATGTATAGTATAAACATGTTACACTATATCAGCATTAGTTAATTTCTAAGGGAGATAATGGAAAGAATTATCTTTCTTTTAACAGTTTAATGGCAAGAGTTATCTCTCTTTTAACAGTTTACTACAATGGAGAAGTTTTTTTTAGAAATGAACCAATCAGAAACAAGAATTGCCTGTGGTGGCCATGTTTGTTAACGGATTGGGATGAAATGAGCAATCTTTAGAGAGGACCTTCCATAGATGCTTCCTACCAAGTTTCAGTTCATTTGGCTGAGAGGTTTCAGAGGAGAAGATTAAAATGTGAAAAGTTAATGGATGACAGACGATGGACGACGGATGCCAAGTGATGGCAAAAGCTCACGTTGCCTTTGGCAAGGTGAGCTAAAAAAAAAGAAGACTAAATTAATGTTAGAGAACACAGAAGGGGCAATCAAAAATGGACAATCCAGAGAAACTGGCAACATATTATGGTACACAAAACGAAGAAAAACAAAACAAAAACACAACACAATAAGCATTGGACACCACAATATGCAAACAAACACAAATAACGTAAATAAGACATGAGCCCTCCTACAATCAAATGGAGGTAAAGACCAGCCGAGCATTGTTATTAAGCAGAAATTGTAATTCAACGTAACGTAAAGACACATAATAGGACTACACAAACTAGAAGCTCCCAGGAGCCTGTAATCGCTCACCTGGTTTTTAATTTGACATCTAAAGTTGATACAAAATGGGGGTGTTACACATAATTTTGAAAGTGGGCCATTTCATTTCAACTCAAATTTCTGAGCAACAGATTTTGATGTGAATTTTTTTCTCATAATATTCCTAAACGGAATAAACTGGCTGAAAAAATCTCACAGAAAAACCCATAATGTATGTTAAACTACATTATGTAGCTGCAGTTAAAATTTCAGTTCATTTTGATGTGTAATAAAGCAGAAATTGATAACTAAATAAATTTCTATTTTTAGTAACAGCAGCCATTTTGAGGGCAGGGCTGTCGGACACAATATAGAAATGGGACTACCCAAGGACTATCCCAGCCAAATTTGTTTTAATTTGGTTCAGCGGTTTCAGAGGAGAAGATTTAAATGTGATCTTTTATCAAAATATGTCTAATTTGTATAATCGGTATAAATCGGTTGAAAGAAAAATTTCACAGAAAAACCCAGAATACTTGTTAATCTACTCATTGTCATGTAGCTGCAGCTAAAATTTGAGCTCATTTCGACTTAAACTAAAGCAGCAATGAACAATTGAAGAAATTTCTATTTTTAGTAACAGCAGCCATCTTGAATGGAGAGCGGCACTGTCGGACACAATTTTAAAATGGGATTACCCAAGGACTATCCCTTACAAATCTGGTTTAATTTGGTTCAGCGGTTTCAGAGGAGAAGATTTAAATGCGATCTTTTATCAAAATATGCCTAATTTGCATAATCGGTAAAAATCGGCTGAAAGAAAAATTTCACAGAAAAACGCGGAATATCTGCTAAACTACTCCTTGCTATGTAGCTGCAGTAAAAAAATTGAGCTCATTTTGACTTAAACTAAAGCAGCAATGGACAATTGAAGAAATCTCTATTTTTAGTAACAGCAGACATCTTGAATGGAGGGCGGGGCTGTCAGACACAATTTTGAAATGGGACTACCCAAGGACTATCCCAGCCAAATTTGTTTTAATTTGGTTCAGCGGTTTCAGAGGAGAAGATTTAAATGTGATCTTTTATCAAAATATGCCTAATTTGCATAATCAGTAAAAATCGGCTGAAAGAAAAATTTCACAGAAAAATCCGTAATATCTGTTAAACTACTCCTCGCTATGTAGCTGCAGTAAAAAAAATGAGCTCATTTTGACTTAAACTAAAGCAGCAATGGACAATTGAAGAAATTTCTATTTTCAGTAACAGCAGCCATCTTGAATGGAGGGTGGAGCTGTCGGACACAATTTTGAAAGGAACCCACCCAGGGACCATCCCTGCCAGGTTAGGTTTTAATTTGGTTCAACGGTTTCAGAGGAGAAGATTTAAATGTGAAAGTTTACGATGTACGATGGACGGACGACGGACGCCAAGTGATGGCAAAAGCTCACATGGCCTTTGGCCAGGTGAGCTAAAAACTAAAAAGATGAGCAACACAGACCCCACAGGGTGATCTCAGGTGCTCGAAAAGATTAAGCAGTTCCTTCTTCTAACAAGGGTAAAATACCACCAATTAGAAAGAACAGTACAGAAAGGGTCATTCAATTAAATAGCTCTGTAGTATTTACAATAACACTGCAATTAAACATAAATGTTTTTGATCAATGTGGAACTGAGATATGAAAGGTTTATAGATGTCAATGAGTTGCAGACCCTGTGGTAAAGTGTCACATGAGCTAACAATTAATAACCAAATAAAACCACACTAAAATGTAATATGGAGCCAAACTCAAAGGTCAGAGTCATTTTATATTTACCGACAAATGGTAATATTGAGTAGCACTCAAAGGTCCAAGTAATTCAATATTTACCAACAAATGGTGTATACACCAGGTTTACATTATTAGAAAGACATACATACCAAAGATTTAAGTTGTATTATTTCATGCTTCATTCTCATTACTATGGAAACTTGATTCTGGTACACTTCAGTGGTTTTGGCTTTCCTGTTAAATAAAAAAGTATGTATCACTACTTCTTATTAAATATCCAGTTTTTATTTAATAATTGAATGCAATCTTTTGTAGTTTTATAGGGTTGTAAAAGCATTGATCGAAGTATATTTTGTATGAAGTATGACAGCACTTTATATAAAAAAATGTGCTTTTGTCAACATTTTTACAACAGCAAAGATTACATTCAATACTTATGATTACATTTTTACATTATTAAATATAATTAAAATCATAATTTGTTTTGCTTTATTTTTCAGAACGTATGAAAATAATTTATGGAAGTGAGCATTGCTGAATGGATGTGCACTTCATTGATTGATGATGTTTAAATTCTGAAGTCATATATCAACCTTTTTGACCAATCACATGAGGCTTTCTTAATGAAATAAACATACAATGTAATTACATGAATATTATTAACAATACATATTAAAGAAAGAAGTATTTTTGAAGAAAAAAAAATTTATCTTTGTAAAACTGCTATTTATTATTTTTTTGGAGAGATTCTGTAATGAAAAATAAATTTCTGAACTGCATCACTAATGGTACTGACAAAATTAAAAATAAAAAAATCAGTAGTTTTGTTTACATTTGTATAATTATAACACAAACCTTAAGAAATTTTCAATTCAAAAAGAATATATAAATCCCCTTGAAACATTTAGAAAACTTGGTAAACAGATTATTACAATGTATCATAGACTCCCCTGACCAGTGCTTGATAATGCCATGAATTTTTTGGATTATTTTTAATAAAATTTTCTACAATGTGATTTTAGTTTTTATTAACTCCCTAGTTCAAATTTGTCATATGAAGTAAGGGGGTCATGACGATACACAGTGAGGCTTCATAGCAGATAATATTTTCAATGCAAAAATAATCTAACAAAACTATGATGGCTTAAAAATCACTGTTATTCATGTTTTTCATGTAAATCCTTTTAGAAGAAATACATGGTAACATTTCTATAACAACAAGATGAACTGTGAGCTAATGCTCACTTATGATACCCCCGCTCTTCGCAAATAGGAAGTAGGAATCTGATGGATCCAAAAACGCTTCTCACGATATGGGGTACCTATATGAAGCTTGTGACCAAATATCAGATCTCTGCCATCAATAGTTGCTGAGAAAAATGTGACGGAAAATGTGCATATATGTTCAATGTGTATAAAAACCAACTAAGTCGGCAAACAGGAAGTAGGAATCTGACGTGTCCAAAAACGCTTCCCACAATATGGCATACATATATGAAGCTTGTGACCAAATATCAGATTCCTGTCATCAATAGTTGCTTAGAAAAATGCGACGAAAAATGAGCATATATGTTCAATGTGTATAAAAATCAACAAAGTCAGCAAACAGGAAGTAGGAATCTGATGGGTCCAAAAACGCATCCCACGATATGGGGTACCTATATGAAGCTTGTGACCAAATATCAGATCTCTGCCATCAATCGTTGCTGAGAAAAATGCGACGAAAAATGACCATATATGTTCAATGTGTATAAAAATCAACAAAGTCGGCAAACAGGAAGTAGGAATCTGATGGGTCCAAAAATGTTTCCCACGATATGGGGTACCTATATGAAGCATGTGACCAAATATCAGATTTCTGCCATCAATAGTTGCTGAGAAAAATGTGACGAAAAATGTGCATATATGTTCAATGTGTATAAAAACCAACTAAGTCGGCAAACAGGAAGTAGGAATCTGACGGGTCCAAAAACGCTACCCACAATATGGTATACCTATATGATGCTTGTGACCAAATATCAGATTTCTGCCATCAACAGTTACTGAGAAAAGTGTGACGAAAAATATCTTGGACAGACGGAAGGACGGACAGAGGTAAAACAGTATACCCCCCTCCCCCTTCGGGGAGCGAGGGTATAAAAATATAATCCTACCGTTGCCTAGTACAGTGTTTACTGCAAAATACATGAGTTCCGTAGAACTTTTCCTTTTCGACAATGAAAACAAATTCCTTTTCAAACTTCTTATTACCACAAACAAAAGTGTAAAATCTACAAGAAGTAAATAGTATACCTATTTGTAACCAAACTATGACAGCAATTCACTCATGCCCTAATGTGCATTCGTGAATTACTGCATTGTTCTGTTACTGCATGATGTTCGGAATGCAAGTGTAGTTATACCATAAATATATTTCAAAGCATGTTTTGAGTTTAAATTTGTTGAATGGTTTATGTGAGTTTGAAGAGACCAAAGGGGTAATCAGAATCCGTATATCGAAGAAGAAGACAACACAATGGCCAAAAAAAAAGTATAAAAGGACAAACAACGATCTACAAAACATAAACATAAAACTAAAGATCGAGAAACACGCACCCCACTAAAAACTTCATGGCAAGTGCTTTCCTTATAAAATTACATGATAATTACCATTTGTTAAATTCCTGTTCTAGTTCAAATACTTCAAAGTCTGGAATTCTGATTGTCTTTAATAAAGAATGTCCTGAAAACAATAGAAAATACTCATTATGAATATCGAAATTCCTAAGAAGAGATCAGCATAATATAAAGCTTCTGTTCTATGTGCAATATTAATCCACAAAAATTTTTAATTCATCTAAGAAGCCTGACCCTGTATTGTGATCTTTAATTATTGCAAGCAAACATTTAATAAAAACATAAGTTGTTTCTATTTTTAGAAATTTTTAGAAATTTAGCAGAAGTCATGATAACAACAATAGCACTTAATCAAATTGTTCCCTTGTTACTGTTAGGTCATTGTTCTAAAGTTGTTTTCTATTTCTTAATAATCATGTTTATATATCTTCATATCTTACCACATTTGGCTTTACTTTGTTAAAAAAATATTCTTAAAATGCAACAAAATATGATAAGAGTTATTTCCCTTAAGTGAAAAGAGTTATTTCCCCTTTTTTATTCAATTTTCATTTTGAAATTATTTGGGAAAGATTGTGAAAATTGATACATGTATATGAATAATCTGGATGACTAATATTTCAATATCTCCATTATTTTAAGCTAGACAATGGTGTTTAACTAAGTAATTAATAATGGTTCTTTTTGTTTTTTCCTCTTCTATTGATACATCCTTCTTTTAAATGCTTTTAAAAATGAAATAAATAACTTCCAATTTTTCTTAGTTGCCTTGTAACGAGGTAAATATACTCTATCTAACTGAATAACTAACTAATGCAAATATGGCAAAATTGGATTTTCGTACCCAAATGCATTTAATATCAATTAAAAGTATTGCAAGTAGATTGTTAATACATCAGATATAATTTGCAGACCTGAATTAATTGACTTTTGTAAAATATATGATTAAGTTTTTGAGGGAATAAGGCTACAAAAGAATCTCCCTCTTAAGGGTCCATTCTCCCTCTGAAATTTGTTCTATCTCCTTCTTATCAGTCACTATCAAATGTGAAAATAAAAGCTTGATTTTGATTGGCCAAATTTCAAAACAAAAACCCAATCAAAAAAGTAGTTCTTGTATGCTGGATTTTCTAATCTATTTTAGTACTTTAAGGTTTATAAATATTCATTCATATTAAGAGTCGGTTTATATGTGTTTTGTAATTAAATCATGTGACAAGAATTGACAAATCACATCTTTTAAATGATATGATATACTGATTTCTCTTCTTATTAGATAAGGACCATTGTGGTCATGATCGTATGGTAGTTGGATTTACAACTAATTATGCAATCAGTGCCTATCACCACTAAAGTTGTGAGTTTCGAACCCCGCTTAGGCGAGGTGTACTCAATATGACATTATGTGATAAAGTTTGTCAGTGTCTGTGGTTTTCTCCAGGTACTTCGATTTCCTTCACCAAGCAAACTGACCGCAACGATACAACTGAAATATTGTTTAAAGTGGCATTAAACACCATAATCATCATTAGATAAGACTTATAAAAAACAATTACAGTAACAAAATTTCATGTTTATTGCAATCATTTTCAATCCTTGACAGTTGTATCAACCTTAGAAAATATTTGTAATTCACATAGAACGCAAAACATATTTTTTCCATTACTAAGCAACAAACCTGAGAATCCTGGTAAATAACACATTAATGTACAATTGGTAAACTGTTCTGCTAAATCACTGAAAAAAAACACAATTATGAAAGAGAAATAACAAAGAATAAAATTTCAAGATCTAAATTTCTATCAAATTTCTGATATTGTAATAAACTAGAGGCACAGAGGCCTGTGTCGCTCACCTTTCATTCTGCTTTGAGGAAATTTAATACAGAACCTTCCATAGGTGCTTCCCACCAAATATCGGTTCATTTTGGCAAAGCAGTTTCAGATAAGAACATTTTTAGAAATGGACCAATCTATAACAGGAATTGCCTGTGGCAGCCATGTTTGTAAATGGATCAAAACGAAATGAGTATTCTCTATAGAGGATCTTCCAGAGATGCTTCTTACCAAGTTTCATATCATTTGGCCAAGCAGCTTCAGAGGAAAAGCTGTTTTAGAAATTGACCAATAAGAAACAAGACTTGCCTGTGGCAGCCATATTTGTTAATTGATAGGGACGAAATGAGTATTCTTTATAGAGGACCTCCATAGATGCATCCTACCAAGTTTTGGTTCATTTGGCCAAGCGGTTTCAGAGAAGATTTTTAGAAATCGACCAATCAGAAACAAGAATTGCCTGTGGCGGCCTTGTTTGTTAATGGATCGGGACGAAATGAGTAATGTTATTGAGGACCTCCCATAGATGCATCCTACAAAGTTTCAGCACATTTGGCCAAGCAGTTTCAGAGGAGAAGATTTTTAAAAATAGGCCAATCAGAAACAAGAATTGCCTGTGGCGGCCATGTTTGTCAATGGATCAGAATGACATAAGCAATCGCAACAGAGGACTTTCCATAGATGCTTCCTACCAAGTTTCGGTACATTTGGCCAAACAGTTTCAGAGGAGAAGAATTTTTAAAATCAGCCAATCAGAAACAAGAATCGCCTGTGTCGGCCAGGTTTGTTAATGGATCGGGACGGAATGAGCAATCTTTATAGAGGACCTTCCATAGATGCTTCCTACCAAGTTTCGGTTCATTTGGCCTAACGGTTACAGAAGAGAAGAATTTTTTTAATCAGCCAATCAGAAACAAGAGTCGCCTATGGCGGCCATGTTTGTTAACGGATCGGGACGACATGAGCAATGACGACCTTCCATAGATGGTTCCTACCAAGTTTCAGTTCATCTGGCTGAGTGGTTTTAGAGGCATATTTATCTGTAATTCAATTCATAGCTAACTGTATTTTACTAATATCTATATTTAAATTAGAGTTATCTCCCTTTCCACAGAAAAACAGTTTTTTTTATAAAGCATACAATCATAAACATGAATTGCCTGTGGCGGCCATGTTTGTTAATGGATCAGCACGAAATGAGCAATCTTTATAGAGGACCTTCCATAGATGCTTCCTACCAAGTTTCAGTTCATTTGGCCCCGTGGTTTCAGAGGAGAAGATTTTAAAAAATAGGCCAATCAGAAACAAGAATTGCCTGTGGCGGCCATGTTTGTTTATGGATCGGGACGAAATTAGCAATATTTATAGAGGACCTTCCATAGATGCTTCCTACCAAGTGTCAGTTCATTTGGCTGAGGGATTTCAAAGGAGAAGATTAAAATGTGAAAAGTTAACGGACGACGGACGCTAAGTGATGGCAAAAGCTGACATTGCCTTTAGCAAGGTGAACTAAAAACACAATTTTCTTTGATGGCAACACCAGATATTATTATTCCAAAGACCTGATCCTGAAAAAGGCTTCACAGCAACTTGAGGAGACTTCAGTCATGACATTCAAAATATAATTCTGTGTGTTTTAATTAGTAGCTTCACTTCCAAGAGAATTTGACTCCTCTATCAATAACAGTTTTATTGATGGAATGGCTAGATTTTAACAGCAATAAAGATGCACTTTTTGCCTTATACTTTGCCATGTGCCTAAGCCAAACACCAATCAGACCATTACATTTGCTTTTTAATAGAAGTAATGATTTACGCATGTTAAAAGTGTCAACGTATTGTAAAAGAGGACTGGATGTAAATGAAGATGAAAGACTATCTAACATTACACTTAGACAAAAATTAAAATAAAGGGACAGCTGTTTTATTGTTGCTCTACATTTCTCAGTCACAGTAGTCTTCAATAATGAGCATACTGTAAACCAATTTATTTTCGCGGCTATTATGTTTCGCGTTTTCCTGCTTCAAGACAGCTTCGCGGAGATTTAATTTCGCGATAACCAAAATGCTAAAAGTTCAGATTTTTCGCTGTATGACTTTGCTCTACATTGCCGCCGACATCGGTTGTTTTTTTATAACAAGAGTTGTCTTTCGTAATATATCATTGATCGTTCGATTGACATACCCCATTGATTTCGTGAACACATATGTACTAGAGTTTTCCTTTTTAAATATTTTCAACATTTCTACATGTTTTAATTGTCAGTCATCAATACAGCATTATTATAACCTACAACAATCCAGTACCTTTTAATTGATTGATTGTTGTTTTATGCCAACTCCATAATTAAGTGTGTATATTGTTGTCCAGTTTTTGTCATCATATAATTATAATAAATTTGTCATCTGTGCTATTTTCTCAAAAAAACGAAAAAAAGTTTATATTATAGAACATGATAGACC
Organism: Bathymodiolus brooksi; assembly: GCA_963680875.1. Lineage (NCBI taxonomy): Eukaryota > Metazoa > Mollusca > Bivalvia > Mytilida > Modiolidae > Bathymodiolus > Bathymodiolus brooksi. The sequence goes on from OY804575.1 coordinate 67,511,544, forward strand.
AAGATGTCATAATGTTGTAGTTGCTCTCGTTTGTTTTTCCAATGATTATCGGATTATCCTCGTTGATTAATAGTTTCAATTATCAACGTACAGGTGACAGCAATTATTGATTTTATAATCCCAGTTGATAATTACAATCAAACACTTTTAATTACCTGTCAACATTATGCTCACGGCACTTTATACTACAATATACATGTATAATTATAAAACCTGTTTTGAACACATTTCGATAACTTTCTTCACTTATAATTATATTTGCCAACGCGTAACTTTATAAATTTTAATGCAGAAAAATTGTAATACTGTGGAACGAAATCCTGTATATACCATATATAATGAAGTCTAACACTTACTAGTACTCTGCATTAAATTAATTGTCAGTATCTTACAAATAAAGTTCTTTTGAAAACCAAATATGACCCCCCAAATTTAACTACGTATACATGACGTTGTGTTGTCTAACGGATATCGATCTATACCAGAAATACATTACGCTATATATATAATATGGTGTTTGCTAGGCTATATATGTTCTTGTTTCTTACACACTTTAGACCAACTTGTTCGCGGATGTAAACAATTTTCGCGATTTTGTACTCTACCGCGAAAGTCGCGAAGGTTTTTAGCACGCGAACAAAAGTTGGTTTACAGTAACTCATAACTTAAAATAAGTGTGAAAGTGCCCCTAGCCTCCAGTTGAGATGCTACTCTTTACTTCTGTGGACAAACACATCTGGGAATCTTTATCAATTTGAAGTTATAGGGTGCATAGAAATTTCTTTTCCAGAAGTGGGTTTATCAACGAGAAAAAAAAATACGACTGACGTAATCTTACAAATACCATCATCATTGTGCCTTACATCACATTAAAAGATTACAAGGCATTTGTAGACATTACAATGTATTTATTGCTGGGTTTATAATTTTATAGTCCTTTAGGGTTCAGTTTTAAAAACATTTAATTGTACATATGGTTTATGGTGTTTAACGCCACTTTCAACAATATTTCAGTTATATCGTGGTATAAACTGTCTTAACATTACATACCTCCATCTACTATTTAATACAATATCATCTGAAAATCCATATTTCTGGAAGAACTCAACAGCAGCATTGTCAGCATGAACAACCACTGCATCATACTGACCAACGACTGCAGGGTCAATTATTTGCTGAAAACAAAAAATTAACAATATCAGGGTTGTTTTACTTTACAATAATTTAGTGACTACATTAATCACTGTCACTACCTGACACTTTGCATGATCAGATGATACGAATAAAGCAAACAATTATAATTTTATCATTCAAATCTTTCTTGTTTTTTTTTCAATAAGCAATATTCAGAGGATTAGGGTTTTGGTGTTTAACACCACTTTCAACAATATTTCAGTTATATCGTGGCTGTCAGTTTTATTGATGGAGGAAAACGGAGTACCCAGAGAAAACCATCGACCTATCGCAAGTCACTGACAAATTTTATCACATAATGTTGTATCGTGTACACCTCACCATGAGTGGGATTCGAACTCACAACTTTCGTGGTGATAGGCACTGACTGCATAGGTAGTTGTAAATCCAACTACCATATGATCAAAGTTTTATTAATGCCCAACAGGAACAATAACTTCTAGTTTCTATTGATTGGTTGACTGATTATTGTTTAATACCAAATGAGCTATATTTCAGCTTTTTCATGGCGAGAACCAAATGAACTATATTTCAGCTTTTTCATGGCGAGAACAAGTTTTATTTCGATGAGAGGATGATGATGATGTCCGCTTTGTACTAGACCAACACATGTACACTTAGTTCATAGTGCTAGCTCACTGAAACAACAGTTTGCTAGTAAACATGTCACTCCACTCTGACATATCATTCTGACTGTGGGTCAACCAGCCTTTGTTCTTACTCCTTATTGCTGCATGCTTAGCGGATAAGCAATAAATGCCAATTTCTTAGCCTTTTGTTTGAACTGAACAGCACTCAAATCCACACAATCTATTACACCCTGGATGAGAATTACACCACTGATGTAGTTATAGTTTCTTACCATCTATGCTGATATAAAGGTTTGTAAAAGACATTTTCTTAATGATAACGGTTATGGTTATGGCTATGGTGTTTAACACCACTTTCAACAATATTTCAGTTATATCGTAGCAGTAATGATAAAGGAAGTTGTTAAATCTACTTAATAATTCATACCTGAAGAAGATATTTTCCAATTCCATATTTCCTAAATCTTTTTCTAACCGTCACTAAAGTGAGATGGACCACTCTTTCTTTATGCTTACTAAATCAATAAATGTAATAAAAAAAAATATTATGTAGATGGCTGCATTCTACAGAATAAAATACCAACGAGATGGACCACTCTTTCTTTATGTTTACTAAACTAATAAATGTAATAAAAAAAATGTTATACAGGTGGATGCATTCTACAGAATAAAATCCCAACAATTTTACACATCTTAATTAAAATAATGTTCCTTTATTTCATTTCCTAATTGAGGGATTCTCAATCATATTATCTGTTCTAGTGGTTTTGAAATGAGGTTTAATATCATCACATTTCCTTATCATAAATGATCTAGTCTAAATGCTATCAAGCTTCATTCTTCAATCTGTAATTCAGTGGTCCCTTTGATTTGTAAATTGTTGCAAATTATTTATTATCGCCTGCCTTTGATATATGTATCTTTCTCCTGTTAGCATATTATGAATGATTCTAATGTAGTTGTTTAATATTCCTGGTTTGTGATTGGACAATGCTGTAATTTTCAAGGTATCAATTCCACGGTTGAAATATCATGAGATATTTTTTTAGAATTTTAGCCGATTACCACTTACGTCATCTTGTCAATAATGCGGCAATGCACATGATTACATTAGAATGGAGATAACTGTATTGTATTGGAAAATTTCACGGCTTTAATTGTTGATTTAATTATGTAATTTTCACAGTATCAATTCCACGGTTGAAATAGCATGAGACATTTTTAGAATTTTAGCTGATTACCGCTTATGTCATCTTGTCAATGATTACATTAGAATGGAGATAACAGTATTGTATTTGAAAATTTCACGGCATCAATTTTCGATTTAATGGTCGCAAATATCTATTTACTGGCTCCTCTATTGCGTCACCAGTAAACTCAATTTGCCACCATCAAATCTCCAATTAATGCCATAAAATTTTCAAATACATTACAGTTATCTCCTAATTCTATATCTAATTAACTCACATGTACTGTTTAATCTCTCTGTGTCAAAGTTGAATGGACCACAAATTTTGCCTCAAATTACCCTAGTATTGAGTTATCTGGAGTACACTATACAAACATTTTGTTTTGCTTGGAATAGACAAGTTTTCGTTTATACAGTTTAAATTAACAAAAATGTCCTTCATTGTGATTCTATTTATAGTTCAGTTCATACAGGATTGTGTTTTATTCGTGGTTAATAGAAATGTGGTTCATACAGGTAAAGTTAACAAAGATTTCTAACATTGTGATTCTATTTATAGTTCAGTTCATACAGGATTATGTTTTATTCATGGTTAATAGAAATGTGGTTCATACAGGTTAAGTTAACAAAGATTTCTAACATTGTGATTCTATTTATAGTTCAGTTCATACAGGATTATGTTTTATTCATGGTTAATAGAGATGTGGTTCATACAGGTTAAGTTAACAAAGATTTCCAACATTGTGATTCTATTTATAGTTCAATTCAAACAAGATTATAATTAATTCAAAGTTTGGTTTAAACAGGCTTCACTGTATTAGATCTGACTTACATGTATTTTTTCTCATATGTAGCACATCCAATGATTCTATTTTCTACACCTATATCTGTATCTTCTATCACTTCTTTCTTTCTCCTTTGTTTTCTTCTCTTCACTGCATTTCTTATAAACGTATTTATACCAAGTGAAAAGTCTTCTTCACTGAAAAAAAATAATGATAAATATATAAAATTATAAGATTACCGGTAGGATATATTGTAATGATGAAACAGTAGAGCAAAATATATAATTTTTTTAAAATAGGTCCCAGAAAGCCTGTAGTCGCTCACTAAGAAAAGTTTGAAGATACCAAAGGGGTAATCAGAAGCTGTAAATAGAAGAAGGACAGACATTACACTTGCCAAAAGAAAAAAGGACAAACAATGATCTACAAAACATTACACAAAAAACTAAAGATTGAGCAACACAAACCCCACTAAAAACCAGGGGCGAATTCATGATCAGGTATTCCAGAGGGGTTAGCAGTTCCTGCTCCACGTGTGACACTCATCATGTTACTGTTAAACGCATCATTTGTTTGACAGCATTACCAGTATTAGCCATGTTGGAAAGTGGATGGGGTTAACACACATCTTTAGAAGAGCTAAGGGCAATTTACTTCAAATTTCATTTCATTCCTTCAAGTAGTTCTGAAAAAAGAGGATTGTAAAAGATTTCCATTTTTCAACCAATCAGAAGTCTTAAGCTTGTTGGTCATCTTTAATGAAGGGCAAGGTCATCGGACAAAATTTGGAAAGGAACCATCCAAGGAGTATCACAACAGACGACAGACCAAGTAATGGAAAAAGTTCAAGTGAGCCTTTCTTTAGCTCTGGTAAGCAAAAAAATGTATATGGGATCTGAGATGCACAAGCCGAGTTGCTATTGTCGGAATGTTCTGTATACAAACTTCATGTTTGAAGAAGAAATTGCCAACTCAAATTTTACCTGTTGGTTATCCTTTTAAAGCTTGTTTTAAAATTCTAAACTGATGCAATAACAAGGAGATATACAATATGCAGAAACATATGCAGAAACCAATATAAACATCATTTTATGCATAATTAAGGGGTATAACTTTGGAAAAATAAAATTCTAGATACCTCAAAATAAAACTTGACCTGTATTTGATCCATTTATACATGATTATAGCATTTCAGTCAAATTGGATATCAGAAACCTGAGATACTGATCGAAACCAATACAAATATTTTACACATTAAGGGGCATAACTCTATAACGATATTAGTCAGATACTTTAAAATCAAACCTAATCTTTTATTTACCCTCTAAATGTAATTATCAAATTGAATTAGTCGAATCAGATAGGTTGGTTGGTGTATGGTGTTTAACACCACTTTCAACAATATTTCAGTATCATCGTGGTTGTCAGTTTTATTGGTGGAGGAAACCGGAGTACCCTGTCGTAAATCACTGACAAACTTTATCACATAATGTTGTATCAGTTAGGAGAAACTTATAAAACCACCATTATATGCATAATTAATGGGCATAAGTCTAGATAATAAATAATAAATAAAAAAAATAATAATAATAATAAAAGTCATAGAGCTTAAAATCAAATTTAACCTTAACATCAGTTTACATATAATTAAGAGCTAGTTTTTTTTCTTCTTTTGTGTCAGATATGTTAATTAATACAGAAATTTCAATTCTGATGAAATTCAAATCCAAGATATACTATGCAAAATTTTCTTCAGTGATACAAATGAGTAATTCTTAACATCACACATCCAATTTTAGACTACTGGAAGGACAACTGGTGAGGGATAAACAGAAAGATAGAGGGGAAGTAACTCACTCATCACCGTCTTCCTCTTCTTCCTCCTCTGATTCTGTATCACTGAAAACTCCAGCAAATTTACTTGGAGGTGATTCCTCCTCCTCATACTTATCTTCTTTGTCCTCCTCTGTAACTTCATCTTCTAATTGTTTTGGTTCTTGTGTTTGGCTACTTTTAGACAGCTTGTGTTCCTCCAAATCAGCTATTGTGTCTGAAAACAAAAGGAAAATTAAGCTGATTTTTGTCCTATTCATGTATATTGAAGTACATGTATGCCTATGGAGCCAGATTAATTGATTGAATATTTATGTTATGCCACAGTCATCAATTTTTCAGCTATATAATGGTGAGAACATTCAATGAAATGATGATGATGACTGCTTTGTACTAGAACAATAGAATCTTTCATAGTGTAAGCTTACTGAAACAACAGTCTGTGGGTAGACATGTCGCTCCACTCGGACACATTATTCTGATTCCCAGCCATCCAGTCTTTGCTCTTACTCCTAATAGCTGTGTGCATATTTGAAATGCAACAAATAAAACTTTTAGTCTTTGGTTTGACCCGACCAGGACTCAAACCCATGATCTACCACACATGAAACGAGCATGCTAACCATTACACCACTGATGTGGTTCATACTTTTTAATACCTCTGACAATTAGTCAGAATTTTTTTGTTCTATATTTCATAACTCTGACAATAAGGATAGTTCTGATCCTTTTTTTCCCTCCACATTGTAAAAACCTGTGAAATCTATGACAATAAAGAGTTCTTGCCCATTTTTCACAGTCTATTTACATGTGCTGGAATTACTGAAAATGAGGACAATTCTGTGTCATATATTTTACAAAGCACACACACACCTGTGGTATCTCTAACAATTAGGATAGTTCTTGCCCATTTTTCACACACTGTTGCATACAGGACATCTGGGGTCATCTCAGATAAAGATACATCATAAAGTCCAACCACAGCATGGAGTAAATCCCTGTTTGATATCTGAAATAAGAAGTTGAAAGCATCATTAGAAACAAAGCAAAATGCTTAACTGAGATCTCAGCTGTATTTGAAAGTGTTATGAAAAATTACAATCTTCGGACCAAGACCAAGACAGTACCCGTAATATCACAATTTGGAAAAACTACACTGAAAGTTGCCTTGTGTTTTTTTAATACAAAATGTTAGTCTACAGTGAAAATACAATACAATCGACAAAGGAATCCCAGGGTTTAGAAAAAAGGGGTACAGTATGATACCATCCCAGATGTGTCTGCAGCTGGACGAAACGACAACAGACCCATAACATAATACAGCTGCAACACATTTGGTCTTTGGTGTCCCAGCTGTTGCTAGGAAAAATATCCCAATCCTATCCATCATCTCACCATTTCCTTCTGGAAAACAAAACAAACATGTACGTCCACTCCATAGACCCATTTCAATACCACATAATTATATCTTTTTCAACAAATTTATGGTGGTCGTTATCAAAATTAACTGAATCTATAGGTGTAGCTATGTCTTGGAAGTAATCACCCCATGCCAGTGTCATGTCACACATGGCACTCCATAATTTTCTGGTGCTTGTTATTAACCTACACATGATCTATTATCTGTTAACTGGTTCTAGTCTTCAATCATTGCTCACTTCTATTTGACATTAAACAACAACCAATCAATTTCGAGGAGATAAAACATAGAAGGATATAGCATCACATTTACAGACAGGGATTCAGTCAGGATTTTGTCTCGCAATATTTAAAATACATTTTTTTAGAATTCCCGTTCAATGGGAAAATGGAGGCTGTCTGAAGAAAAAACTTAAAATGCATCGTCCTTACTATTGAATATGATTATTGTTATTAGTTGTTAGGAATATCGACCAAACCCGATTAATTGATAACACTGCAATGTTTATTCTCTTTTACTTCAAGTGTGTATGTGAATTTGAAGAAATGGTTTCAATTTAAGTACTTGTGTAATTTGTACAGCAATAGATATCAATGACAGAGAGAAAAAAACGAATAGATAAGTTTACTTATATTTAAAAAGTTATTACTTTAGAACTGACAAGCTACCAAATTTACTAGTAGTGTTAGCCTTCCCAGATTTGTTACTTGTCCCTGGTCAGCATTATTGTGGAACCCTATAGCTTACCCCTCCATAAATGCTGTATTTTCACTTGCATCTCAAGTATTTTCATGAGAATGCATAGGGGAGAATTCGGTAAATAAAAAATGGTCTTCGTTTGGGAAGCAGTATTTAGGAAGGGATGTTTGTGTTAATTTTATTAAAATTTTATCAGAAGTTTTACGTAATGATGTAATAGGCCATAAGAAGAAAGGTCGATTTATTTCAAATATGTCAGATGGCTGTACAGACTCCTGTCACTGATCAAGAGGCAATTCTTGTAAGATATGTACACCCTGACACTCCTATATCATCATCTGTGCTTGCAAGCATCAAATGTTTTTAAAAAAAACACACAAAGAAAAGGACAAGTAGGATTCTGTGCGGACAAGTAACTTTTTTCGGATAACTAGCCCGTAGACAAGCAAAAGATTTCCTTATTTCCACACCCCTGACGCTATTACGGTCGAATACCCTCATCCTACATTAGAAGAAATCTGTTGTTAGGAGGCTGTTCACAAGGCATTCAAAAGGACCAAAATATCTCCATTTCATTGGCAAAGGAAGTCTGCAATAAATTGTGCACCATTTATACAATGTAGGGGGTAGTAGGTAAATGGTGAAACAGTAAAACTCAGACAGAAGGCAGGACAATTCAGACACTAAACTAAAAAACAGGTCGCCAAGTAGATATTAAAAAAACTTGCTATAATTGCTTCTTATTATTACATTGAACAAGTAGATTGTGAATATTTCTAGAACATTAGCCAATTAAATAGTTCTTTGAACTTGAATTAGATGAATCTCGGATTATAATTGTACGTCGGGCTACACTGTACATGATGTGTTGTCAATGCTGGAGATTAAATATTAATGCATACACCAGGAATAATTGAACTGTCTCCAGAAAAAGCTGCGCCAATATTGCTCGGCGAAAGTTGTAGAAGACGCCGAAAGTCGACGAGCACTGGGTATCCGGTTACCACATTTCCATCGATGCTTGTAAATGTCTGTTTTCCCGATAATTGGGCGCCAAGTCGACTATTAGTCTCGTCATCTTTGTCATCGTCTAGTTCCAGTAATGCATTTTTGAACATTTGCAGTTCAACTGGCCCTAACGCGTTTAAACCTGCTAGATCTATTTTTTCGGCCATATCGCAAATGTCAACAAAACAGTATCGCAGTGAATAACTGAATCGGAATAACCTCGGATATCTTCTCTAAAAGTTATAAATAGTCAAGTAATGTCCCGACTGTTAATAACTATGCGTCTAAATCACTTCCCAATGACGGTAAACCGTACTATTTCCGGCCTCTAAACGTAACTTTTAGTTCAGCACATATCTATTTTTGCGATACGCGTAGGCAAGGATTTATTTACTATAGAATCAAGAATCAAGAATTTTATTTTTTCCATACAAAGATCAACATATAAAAGAATGAAAAAAACAAATAAAGAAGACATGACACATTTTGTAATATAATGTTATTCTAGGATTGATACCACAGCTGATGGAAAAAAAAATTTAAGTCAAAGCAAAATAATAAATGCTAACACTATATAAATCCTTGGCGTAGGTAAACATTTAATTTTATTTTGAATGGACCGACTTTCCATTTCTATTTGACCACCAATATGTGTAAAGGGGTTCATGAAAGTCATGAAAATAAATCAAACAACAAAAATAAAATTAATTTAACCCTGTATTTTAAGCGAAGCAAGTCATTTCGTACCATAACCATTTCGTACCATTGCCATTTCGTACCATACTTTACCATTACGTACCACAAAATTGCAATTTCGTACCATAACCAGAAACCATTTCGTACCATATGAATTTTGCACCATAACCATTTCGTACCATAATTTACCATTTCGTACCACAAAATTGCAATTTCGTACCATATGTATGTTGCACCATAACCATTTCGTACCATAATTTACCATTTCGTACCATATGTATTTTGCACCATAACCATTTCGTACCATATGTAATATTGCTCAGTAGCCAATTTGGAAATAGAATTACACTATGACCATTTCGTACCATATGTGATATGGAAGTAGATACACTATGACCAATTCGTACCATATAGAAATAGAATACCACTATGACCAATTCGTGCATATATTTATTATGGTTAAGATTGTCTCCCCAGTTGTTGATACTTAGATGTTTTGAAATGTATGAATTGAATTTAACTCTTTGTTATGATTTGTTGCAATTTTGTTTTTCAATGTAATTGGTGTTTCAATGAGTCGTCCATTAAATAATTATTTCCATCTAATTGAATAAGAAAACAACACTCTATTGTTAAACAAATACATGTTATTACATATAATTATGGATACATTTTACATTTAACAACAAGAAGATCAACAAACACAAATACGATACAATGCAACAGTTTACTGATCTGGTATCCATACACTAATCGGCCACATAGACGTAGGAGACGGCCGACGGAAATACTACCCTCTACGTACTGCTCCCACTGGTTAAACAGAAGTCGTTGAGTTGTTCTGACATGTCTACGCTGTAGTTTCTTAAGTTTACCTTCAGAAACTAGTTGAATCTGGATAGGCAGGAGGTTGGCTTCTTCTATTAACAATGGTGCGATGGTATACAACCCCTTGTTTCCGCTACCTGCTTTCTTATCTTTGTTGAGACGGTGATGCCACCCCTCGACGTCGTTGTTTGTACGGGTAGGGCGCATGAAAACAGACCACGAGTGAACTGGCAAAACGGAGCTGGTGATCCAGGTCTTTTCAATGTACTTGGTGAGGTCCATTAACATTGGCGACTGCTCTGGATCTATTCCTTCTTTAAGGCGCTGAAAAGACGGCTGGATATGTTCTTGTGGAAGATAGCATAATGCCATCAGCATGATAAATAATGTTTATTAGCACAAACTCATCAACAATAAATGGTTAAGGCTCAGAATATATGATAATACACAATAACATAATATACATGTATATTTTTTTTGTTCGTTTTTTCCCCGTCTTAAATACATACTTTTTACGGTACCAACATGCAGCATGTACTTGGGTATAACATTTATTTGAATATGATGTAAAATAAGGATAAATGTACTATCTTCATAAGATTCTGCATATGGTACGAAATGGTCATCTATTGTATCGAACTGCATATGGTACGATATGGTCATATAATGTATCGATCTGCATATGGTACGAAATGGTCATAATGTGTCGATCTGCATATGGTACGAAATGGTAATAATGTATCGATCTGCATATGGTACGAAATGGCAATGGTACGAAATGGTTATGGTACGAAATGGCAATGGTACGAAATGGTTATGGTACGAAAAGGATTTTCACTATGGTACGAAATGGTTATGGTACGAAATGACTGTAATTCATTTTAAGCATGGCTAGATGAATTAGTACCAGATTGCCGAATCCCAGATTGCCATGTCGGCAATTTGGGAATCGGCTAATTGGACTCGGCAATTTGGGATTCGGCAAACGGGGAATCGGCAATTTGGGATGCTACCGGCTAGATATAGTCAGACGTTTATATTTAGTTTATTTTCGTATCAATGGTAAACATTTACTGGTACAAAACATAACTGTACTTACTAGACTTGATTGATTGATTGATTGATTGATTGATTGATTGATTGATTGATTGATTGATTGATTGATTGATTGATTGATTGATTGATTGATTGATTGATTGATTGATTGATTGATTGATTGATTGATTGATTGATTGATTGATTGATTGATTGATTGATTGATTGATTGATTGATTGATTGATTGATTGATTGATTGATTGATTGATTGATTGATTGATTGATTGATTGATTGATTGATTGATTGATTGATTGATTGATTGATTGATTGATTGATTGATTGATTGATTGATTGATTGATTGATTGATTGATTGATTGATTGATTGATTGATTGATTGATTGATTGATTGATTGATTGATTGATTGATTGATTGATTGATTGATTGATTGATTGATTGATTGATTGATTGATTGATTGATTGATTGATTGATTGATTGATTGATTGATTGATTGATTGATTGATTGATTGATTGATTGATTGATTGATTGATTGATTGATTGATTGATTGATTGATTGATTGATTGATTGATTGATTGATTGATTGATTGATTGATTGATTGATTGATTGATTGATTGATTGATTGATTGATTGATTGATTGATTGATTGATTGATTGATTGATTGATTGATTGATTGATTGATTGATTGATTGATTGATTGATTGATTGATTGATTGATTGATTGATTGATTGATTGATTGATTGATTGATTGATTGATTGATTGATTGATTGATTGATTGATTGATTGATTGATTGATTGATTGATTGATTGATTGATTGATTGATTGATTGATTGATTGATTGATTGATTGATTGATTGATTGATTGATTGATTGATTGATTGATTGATTGATTGATTGATTGATTGATTGATTGATTGATTGATTGATTGATTGATTGATTGATTGATTGATTGATTGATTGATTGATTGATTGATTGATTGATTGATTGATCTGACATGTCTACGCTGTAGTTTCTTAAGTTTACCTTCAGAAACTAGTTGAATCTGGATAGGCAGGAGGTTGGCTTCTTCTATTAACAATGGTGCGATGGTATACAACCCCTTGTTTCCGCTACCTGCTTTCTTATCTTTGTTGAGACGGTGATGCCACCCCTCGACGTCGTTGTTTGTACGGGTAGGGCGCATGAAAACAGACCACGAGTGAACTGGCAAAACGGAGCTGGTGATCCAGGTCTTTTCAATGTACTTGGTGAGGTCCATTAACATTGGCGACTGCTCTGGATCTATTCCTTCTTTAAGGCGCTGAAAAGACGGCTGGATATGTTCTTGTGGAAGATAGCATAATGCCATCAGCATGATAAATAATGTTTATTAGCACAAACTCATCAACAATAAATGGTTAAGGCTCAGAATATATGATAATACACAATAACATAATATACATGTATATTTTTTTTGTTCGTTTTTTCCCCGTCTTAAATACATACTTTTTACGGTACCAACATGCAGCATGTACTTGGGTATAACATTTATTTGAATATGATGTAAAATAAGGATAAATGTACTATCTTCATAAGATTCTGCATATGGTACGAAATGGTCATCTATTGTATCGAACTGCATATGGTACGATATGGTCATATAATGTATCGATCTGCATATGGTACGAAATGGTCATAATGTGTCGATCTGCATATGGTACGAAATGGTAATAATGTATCGATCTGCATATGGTACGAAATGGCAATGGTACGAAATGGTTATGGTACGAAATGGCAATGGTACGAAATGGTTATGGTACGAAAAGGATTTTCACTATGGTACGAAATGGTTATGGTACGAAATGACTGTAATTCATTTTAAGCATGGCTAGATGAATTAGTACCAGATTGCCGAATCCCAGATTGCCATGTCGGCAATTTGGGAATCGGCTAATTGGACTCGGCAATTTGGGATTCGGCAAACGGGGAATCGGCAATTTGGGATGCTACCGGCTAGATATAGTCAGACGTTTATATTTAGTTTATTTTCGTATCAATGGTAAACATTTACTGGTACAAAACATAACTGTACTTACTAGACTTGATTGATTGATTGATTGATTGATTGATTGATTGATTGATTGATTGATTGATTGATTGATTGATTGATTGATTGATTGATTGATTGATTGATTGATTGATTGATTGATTGATTGATTGATTGATTGATTGATTGATTGATTGATTGATTGATTGATTGATTGATTGATTGATTGATTGATTGATTGATTGATTGATTGATTGATTGATTGATTGATTGATTGATTGATTGATTGATTGATTGATTGATTGATTGATTGATTGATTGATTGATTGATTGATTGATTGATTGATTGATTGATTGATTGATTGATTGATTGATTGATTGATTGATTGATTGATTGATTGATTGATTGATTGATTGATTGATTGATTGATTGATTGATTGATTGATTGATTGATTGATTGATTGATTGATTGATTACAACACGTTTACAAATAAAAAATTGTAAGTATAAAGATGGTACCGAAGAAGCTATGTATGGATTTCTACATGTAACAAGAGAGATGATGTCTGACCAGTACTGTATGCCATACAACGGGTCACCAATGACTGAACATAGTAAACGTTTAATTATCCAGTATTTATTTATTTATTTTTTCATTATTATTAGTTATTTTTTGCTTGTTCATTTTTGTTCAATCTTTTATAATTGTGTATTTATTTATTTATTTATTTATTTATTTTAAAAGGCCCGGGTGGCTCAATGAGTTAGATAGTTGGATTACCTAACAACTCATACAAGCCTATCACCAATACGGCGTGGGTTCGCACCCGGCTTTGAAAATTACCCCCAAAAAAGGATGCACTCGACTCGCAACCGCAAGTGATAAAGTTTACCAGTTGCTTGCCTATGGTCGGTGGTTCTCTCCGGGTACTCCGGTTTCTTCCACCACTAAAACTGGTCGCCATGATATAGCTGAAATATTGTTGAAAGTGGCGTTAAACACACACAAAAATCAATCTATTTATTTTAAGGCGGTATTAGTGTCTTGTTCTGGTCCATTACAAAAAAAACCCACATCGGTGGTGTAATGGTTAGAGTGCTCGCCTTGAGTGTGGTAGATCGTTGAGCAAAAACTGACTGCATCGAAATCAGGATAACTAAAGTGGTCGAGTGGAGCGACATGTCTACCCTGTTGTTTCATTGAGCTAACACAACAAAGATCCAATTAAGCGTGTTAATCTACTACAAAGCGAACATCATTATCATATCGTTTAGGGGGTATGGTGTTTAACGCCTCTTTCGACAATATTTCAGTTATATCGTGGCGGTCAGTTTTATTGGTGGGGGAAACCGGTGTACTCAGAGAAAACCACGGACCTGCCGCAAGTCACTGACAAACTTCATCACATAATGTTGTATCGAGTACATCTCACCTGAGAAGGATTCGAACTTACAAGGTTAGTGGTGATAGGTACTCGTTGCATAGGTAGTTGTAAATCCAACTACCATACGATCACGACCACGACGGTCCCTCAAATCATTGAATGTAACTGGTTCTCTCCATGAGATGGCTAAAAAAAATCATCTGGCGTTAAACAACAATCACCCACTCACATACTCCATTATAACAAATGTCAATTTCTTTCTTCATTTAAATAAATACTTTCGGTTGATAAAATATACGTACATTATGTAGATTTTATCTTGTTTAAACATGCAACAGCAATTACCAGTCTATGTACACAAAGACCGTTTTTTTAATATACAACATGTATGTAACACTTTTAAATGTTTATCTTACACTTCGGTGGAAATCAATAGTTGAAGAATTGTGTCAGATATATATTTTTAAAATTTTATATGTTAGAATTTGAAACCGTGTCTAAACGTTATATAACAGTAAATTACAAATTTTGAAGAAGGAAGTTGTGTTGTGTATACTTAGGCCTATATATACAAATTGCGCAGCACAAGTAAGGAACTCAATGTATGTATTAAGCGTTTATATTAACTATTGTAAAGGGGGTTTGGTGTTATGTTATAATTTGGTAATATTTCCGTTATATCGTGGTGATCAGTTTTATTGATGGAGGAAACCAGAATACCCGGAAAAAAACACATACATATACCGCAAATCACTGAAAACTATATCACATAATGTTGTATCGAATATATCTCGCCCTGAGCGGAATTCGAACTCATAACTTTAATAGTGATAGGAACTGGTTGCAGTGGTAGTTGTAGAATACAACTACTATACGATCATGACCAGAACGACACATTCTATCATAAAAGCCAATAGATAATAAAATGATAATATTTTACATGAAGTAATACCATTTTTTTTAAATTAAAATAATGGGTTTTCAACTATAAATCTGTTTTATGCTTACTATATATTTTATAAATAACTAAGCAATTTATAACTTTGTTCGTTATAACATTATGTGACAAAGTTTGTCAGTGATTTGCGGCAGGTCGGTGGTTTTCTCTGGGTACTCCTGTTTCCTCCACCAATAAAACTGACAGCCACGATATAACTGAAATATTGTTGAAAGTGGCGTTAAACAACATAAAGCAGCCGAACCAAGCAATATAACTTCGTTACCAGATGCTTGCTAGTGATCCTATATTATTTATCATTGTGGTTGGCCAACTTGTTGGTCGAGTGGTTAAGGTCCGCTTGGTCTCTGACCGTTTCAGGCGTTACTTACACACCACAAATGTTAATGTATCAAAACATTTATCCATGGTTTTTACTGGTCAGTCCGATGTATTTGTCCGATGTTTAATCCCTTAATAAGTCCTGTAGCTGAATTTTTTTAAAAATTACGATAGATCCCAATAACCCAATAATCTATTCAGACAAGACCGTCGAGGCCGTAATGGAATAAATACTTGCTGTTTTACTCAAAATGAACCCTTTTGCAGCTATATCATGACGAGAACAAGTTCAATTCGATGAGATGATAACTATGTTCGCTTTGTACTAGACCAACACGTTTAGATGGAAGTTTATATAGCTAGTTCGATGAACTAACAGTCCGCGGGTATATATGTTGCTCCACTTGGACACGTTATACCGATTCTGAACCAACCGGTCTTTGTTCTTTCTCCTTAATGCTGCGTGCTTAGCTGGGAAGCAACACAGTTGGTCTTCGGTTTGATTCGACCGAGGCTCAAACCCATGACCCACCACACTCGAGGCGAGCACACTAACCATTGCATCAACGATGCGGCTGGTCGTAATTGTATTTACATAATTGGTTTTACCACTATACACAAACAATGTTGTTCACCACTTTACCTTGAGCCATCCCAAAGTGTCCACAAGAAAATTTCTCTGGTCAGTTCGTTATATCCGAATTAATAGTCACCACTGCACATTATTGTCAGGGTTAGGATTATGGTGCTTAACACCACTTTCAGCAATATTTCAGTTATATCTCTGCGGTCAGTTTTTATTGGTGTAGGAAACCGGAGTACCCAGAGAAAATCACCGACCCGCCTTAAGTCACTGACAAACTGTATCACATAATGTTGTATCGAGTACACCTCGCCATGAGCGGGATTCGAACGCACAACGTTAGTGGTGACAGGGACTGGTTGCATATACCTGTAGTTGTAAATCCAACTACCATACGATCACGATCACGACGTCCCCCATATAATAGTCAATTATTATATTGATGAGATTGAATTGCTTTGGATTATCAGTGGACAGATACTTTTTATCACAGACTGTTGCGATGGGACTTGAAACAGCCGCTCGTAATGCAGTGAGGTCAGTGTTTCTTCTTGCTACATTAAAGGGATGTCACTAAAATGTAACACACGTAGTTTTGGCTTAGTTGGTCAGTACAGACAAGATGATAACATGAAAAAGCTAGTGCACAGAGCTTCTGTCCTGCTACAAGTCCCGACCAACCAGGTGTGAGATTTTAAGCTCCATGTCCTTGAAAACAACAATGACTTTGAGTTCAATGAACCAATGTCATCATTCACTGAGTATGTAACAGAAGCTTGGGTTGAAGGCTCTAGTCTATCTACATGGAACCACTGTTTTTTCTGAAGGCCCGAGAACAACAAACAGCGTAGAAGGCTTGTACAGTGAAATGAATATAATATGTCTCCATGCACATCCAAATGTATTACATGTACATACAGTTTAGATGTTAAAAGACATACAAGCTACAGATGAAGCCAATATAATAACAAAGCATTGCAAGAGGAAAACAGCGTCAAATGAAAGGAACGTGTCGGCAGCTCGAGAACAGACTACAGCAGTAAAAAGACATGAGGATATCACTGTATTGGACTTCGCAGATTCTGCTTCTTATTCATTCCATTAGGACTGAATAAATTCTGTTTCTTATTTATTCCATTAGGACTGAATAAATTCTGCTTCTTATTTATTACATTAGGGGTGAATAAATTATGTTTCTTATTTATTCCATTAGGACTGAATAAATTCTGCTTCTTATTTATTCCATTAGGACTGAATAAATTCTGCTTCTTATTTATTACATTATGGCTGAATAAATTCTGTTTCTTATTTATTACATTAGAACTGAATAAATTATGTTTCTTATTTATTACATTATGACTGAATAAATTATGTTTCTTGATTCTTACATTAGAACTGAATAAGTTGTGTTTCTTATTTATTACATTAGAACTGAATAAATTCTGCTTCTTATTTATTACATTACGACTGAATAAATTCTGCTTCTTATTTATTATATTAGGGGTGAATAAATTCTGCTTCTTATTTATTATATTACAAAAATGTAAGACTGGTTCATGTTGAGTAACATTTGAGTATTGTTTTTAAGTATATATTGTGCTATGCATCCTGTGTTTTTATGTTAATTATATCCACAACAATTCAATTTTTGCTTCTTATTATAGCATTTGGGCTGAATAATGGATTGTAATATTTAAGGGGCCGTCGTGGTCGTGATCGTATGGTAGTTGTATTTATAACTACCTCAGCAATCAGTTCCTATCACCACTAACGTTGTGAGTTCGAATCCCGCTCAGGCGAGGTGTACTCGATACAACATAAGTGAAAAAGTTTGTCCGTGACTTGTTGAAGGTATGTGGTTTTCTCCGGGTACACCAATAAAACTGACCGCCACGATACAGCTGAAATATTATTGAAAGTGGCGTTATACACCATAACCCTAACACTAATCAATCAATCAATCAATTAATCAATCAATCTTCCAATGAAATATTATAATTATGAAAAAAAATTGATCTTGTATGATAATAAAGCTTAGTATTCAGATGTTTTTTCCTTTATAATTTGTGTACAAAGAAATAGACTATATTTTTACTGTGCACCAATTTCATAACCTCGACCATCACAATTATCAGTTAATAACTAAAAAAAAAAAATGTCAATTCCCACATAACCTACATAAGATATAGTACCTGTAATTACCCAAAAAAATAATTGCCAATTGGGAAGTGGGACGACGGTGAACCAGGAAAATACCTAATAATTATATACAAAGATTAACAGGATTGGCTTGGAGCGTACGGGTAATTTAAAATAATTTCTGAATTAGGCCTACTTGAAGTTTAAAGTAACATGACAGCCGTATCATTTTAATTTATTTACATATTGTTAATTTTAAAAACGATTATTTGAGAATGTGAGCAAACATTTTAAAATACAGTCAAACTCAATTCAATTCAAATATTTTATTGAATAAATGCATAAATACAATATCCAATGGGGATTGCACATCAGGCATAGCCTATGTAAGTGCTCTCCCTCAATAACTAAGGACATCAAGTATAATGATAAGAATAATTAATTAATCTACATTGTAATTAGTGTACAAATTTTTTTTACTTAGGAGAAATTACAGTCAAACCTGTATACAAAGGCCACTCAAGGGAATCTGAAACTGTGACCTTTATGAGCAGTTGTCCTTTATATGCAGGTTAAAATTATATGGACTATTCATTAATGTGAAAATGAGACTGTCCTTTCTAGAAAGTAATTTGCTATATAGAAGTGCCATTTAAGGCAGGTTTTACTCTACTTGAATTGATTAATCGGCTCCAACTTTTGAAATTCAATATGTTATGGAGAATACACTACAATGTAAATAACGAGACACGTAAAAGTCAACCGACGAGAAACCAAAAAGTTTGTCTTTAATTCACCCACTGAACACACTCTTGTATCGTATATCATTGGAAAGTAAAAAGAACATAAATTATAAGCAGCATGTCAAATAATCCTATGATCCGGTTTTCAATAAATCGAGGTCAAAGGCTACTCCTTTGATGTTGTCTTTCAAAACGTTATTATGAACGAATTAACATTGAAAAGCAGTTGGAATACAACATTATGCAATTATTGACTTTTGTTGAGGTTAATATAAGGATCTATTGTTCCAAGATATATGATATTTATCGAGGCTATCGTTCCAAGATATATGACATTTACCGAGGCAGAAGCTGAGGTAAATATCATATATCTTGGAACGATAGATCCTTATATTAATCGAAATGAAAGTCAATAATTGTTTTATTATATGAAACTGTTATGCATGTCCTCTGAGTCATGTTTTATAAATTGGTATTAAAAACTACATGTTTTTTGTAAATTTTAATTGTAAAATTAAGATTTATGCATACTGCAAAGATTAATTTAGATCGTTCCAGAAGAGCCTTACGTGAAGCTAAGATTAAAAGTAAGGGCTTTCCTATTTTAGAGTCACGTGAGGTTAATATAACGTTCCAAAGTGTCCTCTGGAACGATCGCAATTAATCTTTGCGGAAATTGAAGGCTTAGACAGTATTCATAAAGTTCCATCAAGAAAAAATTTCATGCTTTTAGCCAATCGGATAAAAGAAATATTTATAGTCATATAATAAAAATATTCAATCAATGCGAACGTTTATCAAGTTCATATGTATAAGTTCTAGTAGATAAGAAATGACGTTAACGTGAGTCGTATCGACATTTTCTTATAAATACTACTATTGATTGGGTTTTGTTTTGTTTGTTTTTTGTGTTTTTTTTTATTTGTTTTGGTTTTTGCTTTTTAGAAGCTACAAGTGTCCCATAGAGCTTGAACTTGTACACAATCAGTGATATTGCAACATAAGTAATTCGTGTTAACAGATTTTTGCAATATATTATGGTACCTTGTGAATTTTGTCATATATTTTGATAAGAGGTAGTATGCATATACACCTATCTTTAAGAAAGAGTTATTATTTAGGTACCTTCTATGTGGTGTATCGAGTATCAATTCAATTCAATTCAAAACTTTATTTAGAATCGATATAAATCATACATATAACACAAGCTCTAATGAGCTTTTAGAATCGTATTTGAATATTGCAATACAGATGTTAGCCTTGCAGAGGCATAGCTCTGTGCATGCTAGATTTTGATCAAAACATACACATCCTTTAATACAATAAACCGATTAACCGGTGTGTTCTCATTTCGATACTTAGGTGTTAAATATAGGTAAAAAAGGTAGAAAAATACTAAGGCCAAATAGGAATTATACTAAGGCAAAGTATGAATTTGTAAATCTTATTTAAATCAACAAATAGCAATCAAATTCAGACTTTGTTTTTATAACAAATAATTATTAATTTAATAAGGTAATATTTTGTATTAAAACGTATAAAAAATAAATTTAAAATTTCAACTTTTTTAGCTTGAATGATTAAATCATGAACTTGTTAGTTTTTAAAATATAACATCTCAAAACTCATTGTTTTTAATTATAAATTCAAGTTATTATATGAAATCTATATTAACTCACTCTTTTAAAGGGATATTAAAGCTCATTTTGGTAATTTTTTGTATCTCATGAAAACTTGCAATTGGTTCAATAAATGACATTTATGAAACATTAACCCGGTTTCTATCGGTTCATTCAACCTATGCCAACATTTTAAAAAATATATATAAAAAGGTAAAAAAGATTGTTGGCATAGGTTGAATAGGTTAATTGTTATATAAACATGACTAGTCATATTTAATTAGTGTAAAATCTGGGGGAGATGTCAATGTACTCCAAGTCCACAATTAATTTCTAATGTAAGGTTGTCTTGTTTTTGTGTGAGTATTGAGTGAATAAACTAAGTAGGTATTTAAAATAATATTTTATGGAAATAACAAACAAAAAATCAGTATATCAGCACATATATTTAATATCAAACTTTATAAAAATAAGTAGGATATTATAAGCACATATATTTTAACATCAATCATTATGAAAATAAAATAGGATCTTATAAGCATATATATTTTTATATCATACTTCATGAAAATAAATTAGGATATTATAAGCACAGATATATTTTTTTATCATACTTTAAATTATCTTATAAATAATTAGCTTAGAGTGAACTGAATTATCTTATGATTAATTAGCTTGGAGTGAGCAATTAAAAAATACTCTTCAAAATTATGATAATTCTAAATTTATAAATAAATATTATTAAAAACTTTTGAATTTAGATTTTAAGAAAATTGCTTAATTGCATGAGTATCATATAATATTTTGAATTCATACATTTTAGAAAGATTGTTTATTTAAATTATTCTAAAATTTTACATTTTCATCTTTTTTATTTACAGATTTTTGTTTAATTTTACCAGATTTTTATTTTATATATAAATTTTTACAAAAGTTTACATATTTTTTTTTCAAGTTGTTAAATTTTAACAGACTTACTCTCTGTCTTATATCTTTAGATTGTTTTTTGTTTAGGTTTTTTTTTTTTATAATAAATTTCACTTTTGAGACCTGCATTTCCAAATTTACTTACCTGTAACTGTCATTAATTGTTATATAAACACCTGTAATATAATGTTTGTTGGCATACCTTGAATATGATATTTCAAAATGTTGGCGTAGGTTGAAGACACCTTTTTATCAATGAAACTTGTGACATAATTCGTTGACAATTCTGTCATATTTTGCGATTTTTCCATTAATTGAATTTTTGCTTCCTGGACAAAAAATCATTACGACTCTTTTAAGTGATATTTTAACGATATCAGGGATTATATGGGCGTGCAAAGTATTTTTGGATTGTTTTTACAATTAAATTGAAACGAAACAACCTTCGTCACGAGTTGAAAAAATATATGTTAAAACGAGCTTTAATATCCCTTTAAGAATGATCAATTCGGAATGAAATATTTTTTGAATCACTGAAAAATGTATGAAATATTCATTCATGATCACACTATAAAATTATTTTTTCCTAAGTTTGAATTAAAATTAATATGTGAAAGTAACAAAATTATATCACAGTCATTAATTAGAAATGGACTTGGGCTTATTATGATTTTTGATAGTAAAATGTCGTCGCTCTACAGAACACGCCAAAAACCTGTCCCACCATTTCCATCCACCTATACTGACTATAAAGATGTACCAGATGTCACCAAACTTGTTCGACGAGTAGCTGGTCTTCCTCTCTTACCACTGAACAAAGTAGAGGACTTTTTGTTGCACACACTGGATAGAAGGAGGTTTTCTCAACCAACCTGGAACCACTATCGTAAAATTTGCGAAAGATTAGCAACACTGAAGACAGAATTGACTATTGGTACCAAAACATTCATTGACTATGGTGACGCAGCTCCGTATTTGTTAAAGCTTGGTATCTAAGTTAACATTGAACTATGTGTAATATAATGACGAACTGCTTTGTGCTTAATGGTTTTTTTTTCTCAGATATGTCTTTAAAATAACATAAGTACATGTATCTTGTCTATCATTATGAATTAAATTGTGTAGAAAATAAAATCATGAGATGAGATGAGATGAGATGAGATGAGATGAGATGAGGTGAGATGAGATGAGATGAGATGAGATGAGTTTTATTTATAGTCGGCATGTTAAAATAACAATACAACACAAGCACTAGTGGGATTTTGACCGACTGTTCTTACTTTTGTTAAAAATATAATGTGTTTCATTTGTTGTAGTTCTTTATCACATCCTTATTTAATAAAATTGCTATAGATATCATTTATTTCTTTTTATTTTATCTATTTGTCTTAATATTTACTTAATTGTAATTTAATACTACACCTTGAAAATTGTTTATTCTTTGATTTTTTAGTTAGACAGTGCTGCTTTTACTGATTATGTTGGTGCCAGTTTTAAATATTCAGTATTATCTTTTAACTGCTGCTTCTTTTTTAACTGCTGCTTTATGTTGGAACATCTGTGTGTGGATCCTGAACAAGAGTCCAAAGAGGCGTTTGCCACGTGGGTTCTTGTTCAGATCTATACACAGTCCTCCTTTTTGTTTTGCCTGTATGTCTTAGCTTATTTTAGTTTGTAACATTGCAAGTGACTTGTGTTGTTTTATTGTTAATGTATATTCGGTATAAAGCTCTGTAGAGCTTATGTTGTACTGTTTTTATTATGTGCCGAATTAAAATAAAGTTTTCTTATTCTTATTCTTATTACCTTACTACAACTAAATTGCAAAACAAACAAATGACACCTAATTAACCACCTCTAAGTTGTGTAAACTTCTTCTCTCTGTATCAGCTTCCTTTAGTAGGAACACCATGGGTTTGTCCATGTATTTTTGGCGTGGGGAAGTTTTATTTTTACTCTTTCATCTTTAACTGGCAAATTGCAATTAGTGCACTATATACAGTGGATTTATATTTAAGTTATGTTATGTCAAGTTTGTGTTAAAAATTTATTTACAGCCTTATCAAAATACTTTCTTACCTATTAAAAATATGAGAAATAATTTAAAATTTTATGCTAATATGAAAGATACAGATCATTCTTTTTTTTTTAATTTAAAATATACACTACAACAATGCAACAGACTTTATTATAAGTTTAAAAGGTAAAATACAACAATTTATGTTATGTTTAAAAGATAAAATTCCCAGAAAGATTTTGGTTACACTGATATTTCAATAGGATGTCATAGCTAATATTAAAATGTATAAAATATTGTATATAAAAGGATAATAACGGATTATTTTATAGAACCTCTGAGTACACCCTGGACATTATGGATCTGTCATTCTAGATATAGAATGAAATCAAAAACCTTATTACTTTATATGGCACAGTTAATTACATTCCTGAGCATAATTGTAGTCCATTAGAGTTCTTCCAGATTCATTACTTCATGTTTCCTGCGTACATTGTAGACGTCTAACATATAGACTGTAACAGAGTTCTATGGATAGCTCCTCTATTCTGTCCATTACACTAGTAAACATTAGTTAATTAAGTGTCATTTGTTTGTTTTGCAGTTTAGTTGCAACAAGGTGTAAGTACTTAATTACAGAATGTCATGCATTTTAATAGACAAAATATATGTAGTTATGTTATTTTAAATACGCATCTTAGAAATAAATTCATTAAACACAATGATAATGATTAAGTACTAAAGTATACTGCATCAATACAAAGCAGTTTGTCATTAAAGTTCACATTATATATATGTAGTTCAATGTTGACTCACAGTAGTTAGAATAAATTAATTTTATATTGTTATCATGAATGAATATTTCATACATTTTTCAATGATTCAAATCATATTTCAATCCAAAATGAATATGACAACTTGAATTTATAATTAAAAGGATTATGGGTATTGATTGATTTATTTGATTTGATTTATTGTGTTTAACGCCACTTTCAGCAATATTTCAACTTTTATCGGGAGTACCCGGAGAGAACCACCGACCATGGGCAAGCAATTGGTAAGCTTTATCGCTTGCGGCTGCGAGTCGAGTGTACCCTTTTTGTAATTTACAAAGCCGGGCGCGAACCCACTCCGTATTGGTGATAGGCTTGTACGAGTTATTAGGTAATCCTACTACCTAGCTCATTGAGCCACCCTGCCCCTAATGAGTTTTGAAATGTTATATCCTAAAGATTAATATTAAAATAAGCTCATGATTTAAGTTTTAAAAAGTTGAAATTTTATATTGTTTTTTTTTATTTTTTGTAAATCATTGTTTGTCCCTTATCTTTTGGCTCGTGTATTGTCTGACTTTCCTCGATTTTCGACTTCTGTTTACCTCTTTGATATCTTTAAACTTTTCTCGAGTCGTCGTCGTCTTCCATTGCCATCTGTAGATACAGTTTTGCACAGTACCACTTGGACATTTCGACAACATTTTCATAGGCACAGAGTAAAGTTTGGTATTGACCTTAGTAAATCTAGCCCTACCCATTTCCAAGCGAAATTCCCAAACTTTTCAAAGATGGATTTAAATTTCAATGAAAAAAAATAGCAGTAAAGCATCAATGTTCCGTCGGTCTCTTCCTCCAGTTTTTTGTAGGAGTGCTCATGTCTTGTTTGTAGGGGGACTCATGTCTTGTTTGTAATGGGGTTCATGTCTTGTTTGTAGGAGTGCTCATGTCTTGTTTGTAGGGGGGCTCATGTCTTGTTTGTAGGGGGACTCATGTCTTGTTTGTAGTGGGGCTCATGTCTTGTTTGTAGGAGTGCTCATGTCTTGTTTGTAGGGGGGCTCATGTCTTGTTTGTAGGGGGGTTCATGTCTTGTTTGTAGGAGTGCTCATGTCTTGCTTGTAGGAGTGCTCATGTCTTGTTTGTAGGTGTGTTCATGTCTTGTTTGTAAGGGGGCTCATGTATTGTTTGTATGAGTGCTCATGCCTTGTTTGTAGGAGTGTTCATGTCTTGTTTGTAGGAGTACTCATGTCTTGTTTGTAGGAGTGTTCATGTCTTGTTTGTAGGAGTGCTCATGTCTTGTTTGTAGGAGTGATCATGTCTTGTTTGTAGGGGGCTCATGTCTTGTTTGTAGGAGTACTCATGTCTTGTTTGTAGGAGGGCTCATGTCTTGTTTGTAGGAGTGCTCATGTCTTGTTTGTAGGAGGGCTCATGTCTTGTCTGTAGGGGGCTCATGTCTTGTTTGTAGGAGTGCTCATGTCTTGTTTGTAGGAGTGCTCATGTATTGTTTGTAGGGGGGCTCATGTCTTGTTTGTAGGAGGGCTCATGTCTTGTCTGTAGGGGGCTCATGTCTTGTTTGTAGGAGTGCGCATGTCTTGTTTGTAGGAGTGCTCATGTCTTGTTTGTAGGAGTGCTCATGTCTTGTTTATAGGAGTGTTCATGTCTTGTTTGTAGGAGTGCTCATGTCTTGTATGTAGGGGGCACATGTCTTGTTTGTAGGAGTGCACATGTCTTGTCTGTAGGAGTACTCATGTCTTGTTTGTAGGGGGGGCACATGTCTAGTTTGTAGGAGTGCTCAGGTCTTGTTTGTAGGAGTGCCTATGTCTTGTTTGTAGGAGTGTTCATGTCTTGTTTGTAGGAGTGCTCATGTCTTGTTTGTAGGGGCACATGTCTTGTTTGTAGGAGTGCTCATGTCTTGTTTGTAGGAGTGTTCATGTCATGTTTGTAAGGGGCTCATGTATTGTTTGTAGGAGTGCTCATGTCTTGTTTGTAAGGGGCTCATGTATTGTTTGTAGGAGTGCTCATGTCTTGTTTGTAGGAGTGCTCATGTCTTGTTTGTAGGAGGGCTCATGTCTTGTCTGTAGGGGGCTCATGTCTTGTTTGTAGGAGTGCTCATGTCTTGTTTGTAGGAGTGCTCATGTATTGTTTGTAGGGGGGCTCATGTCTTGTTTGTAGGAGGGCTCATGTCTTGTCTGTAGGGGGCTCATGTCTTGTTTGTAGGAGTGCGCATGTCTTGTTTGTAGGAGTGCTCATGTCTTGTTTGTAGGAGTGCTCATGTCTTGTTTATAGGAGTGTTCATGTCTTGTTTGTAGGAGTGCTCATGTCTTGTATGTAGGGGGCACATGTCTTGTTTGTAGGAGTGCTCATGTCTTGTCTGTAGGAGTGCTCATGTCTTGTTTGTAGGGGGGCACATGTCTAGTTTGTAGGAGTGCTCATGTCTTGTTTGTAGGAGTGCCTATGTCTTGTTTGTAGGAGTGTTCATGTCTTGTTTGTAGGAGTGCTCATGTCTTGTTTGTAGGGGCACATGTCTTGTTTGTAGGAGTGCTCATGTCTTGTTTGTAGGAGTGTTCATGTCATGTTTGTAAGGGGCTCATGTATTGTTTGTAGGAGTGCTCATGTCCTGTTTGTAGGAGTGCTCATGTCTTGTTTGTAGGGGGCTCATGTCTTGTGTGTAGGAGTGCTCATGTCTTGTTTGTAGGAGTGCCCATGTCTTGTTTGTAGGCGGGCTCATGTCTTGTTTGTAGGAGTGCTCATGTCTTGTTTGTAGGAGTGCCCATGTCTTGTGTGTATGAGTGCTCATGTCTTGTTTGTAGGAGTGCTCATGTCTTGTTTGTAGGGGGGCTCATGTCTTGTTTGTAGGAGTGCTCATGTCTTGTTTGTAGGGGGGCTCATGCTTTGTTTGTAGGGGGGTTCATGTCTTGTTTGTAGGGGGCTTATGTCTTGTTTGTAGGGGGGCTCATGTCTTGTTTGTAGGGGGCTCGTGTCTTGTGTGCGTTATTTGTGTTTGTTTGTGTTGTGTGTTGGCTTTGTTTGTCGTCGTCTTGTGTACCATATGTTACCAGTTTCTGTGGACTGTCCACTTTTGATTGCCCCTTCGATGTTTATTTCGGGTACATCGGTAAAACATCTACAATTATTTCGTAAAAACAACCTGTTACAATACCAAAATGTACTTGTGTCCATCTAAGCCTTTTTTTTCAAAGTGATAGATGTGAATTATCAAAAAAATTATCATATGAGAAGTCCATTGAAGTGCTCCATAACATAAGTAAATCGAAGATGGCCATGGTCTTCTTCATATCTTTCTACTTTACAGAATATTTTAAGAAGTTAAGCAGACAATATAAATAAGGAAAGTTGATGTTCGAATGAAGCTACAGACCACATGATTTATGTCCTTGATCATATGGCTTAACAACAGATAACTACAAACATGCCAGCTATAGTAGTGCCTGATGACGTCAATGATGACACCGGAAGCCAAGTAAGTTAGTCTGATTGATGAATAATTCATTGTTTGTTGCGTAACGCCCACCGCCAAATATACCACGCATTTTCAGGACGAAAACATATTCAAAGAAATGTAAAAAAAAATGTTATCCTGGTTCCCAGCCATCCAATCTGTGCTCTTGCTCCTTGATACTGCGCGCTTAATGGAGAAACAGAAAATGGTATAGTCTTTGGTTTGATCTGTCCAGGAATCGAACTCATGATCAAACACACTCTAATCCAGCACTCTAATCATTACACCACCAATTCGATGGCAAAAAGGCCTAAAAGTGGATATTGCTTTGTCCCAAAATAAACAAATAAATATGCATAAAAGATTAAACATGATTATTCTTTATTCGTTTCAGTTATCACAAAAGCTTCTGTTTTATGTGAAAGGGAAAAAAATAGAAAAAGCCAAGATATTAATCGACCAAGGTGTAGGTGTAACTTACACAGACGAGGTACGTACTCTAGGCTTATACTTGTAGATCATATATTATTTGCCCTTTGTCGCTGTAAGAAGAGTTTGAAGATATCAAAGGAGTAATCAGAATCCGTAAATCGCAGAAGAACAGACAACACAATGGACAGAAGAAAAAGTACAAAAGGACAAACAACGATCAACAAAACTAAAGATAGAGTAACACGAACCCCACTAAAAACTGGGGGTGAACTCAGGTGCTCCGCAACGATAAGCAGTAAAATATGTTCTAACTGATTTTTTCGTAACAAGGCAGCGCTGCTTTCTGTATGAATACATTGCCTGTATGATACTTGTCATGCTTTGTTTTCAGTATTTACTTGTTATAAATTGTTTTTCGCTGTTCCCTGTTCATATAAAGGTCGGGGGAGGGGGGTTGTGGCAAAATGGTGTTTAATTAGAATATGATGGTCAATATCTTTAGATGTATAAAACAATTACTGACTTTTGAATTCGTTTGATATAAAGATTCATCAACCATAGAGACGAGTTGTTCATCTAGACATATAACGTTACCATACAGTAAAGAAAATGGATATTTTAATTTCAATTATATATACAGTCAAACCTGTATTAAGAGGTCACCGTTGGGACAAAGAGAAATCGGCCTTATGAGACAGGTGACTGCTAAATAGAGGTGGCCGCATGGGCAGATTTAACTGTATATTGAAATGGATGAAGTACATGTAATTATGTTGATAAAGCAAGCTGCCGAATTATTTCAGGTTGGATGTGCAGTGTTACATTATGTAGCAGGGGGAGGCTATGTTGACCTGGTAGTCAAATTGATTGAGAAAGGAGCGAATATCAACCAAACCGACACTGTACGTACACAATAATTAGACAGTAGATACAAATTACACAGCAATAAAACACTTGTGCCGTATCGTAGTAGATACAACACGGCCATATGTGAATCAGATATTCCGTAACGAATAACCAAGTCATAACGGCGACCATTAAGCTTTCGGAATGATAACTTCAACTGAAACTTAGCTACTCGGAACTCTAGGAATTAGGAACTATTTGTTCAGTAATTGTCTTGTTAACAACAACTCTCTAGCTAGGAAATCCTGATAGGAACCACAAGGAGCTGCTGGAATGTTGATACATATAAATGGAAAGTTCACAGTGGAAGATTGAACCCATCTCTTTTGTAATACAATTTCATTCATAGTCGGCCCCCATTGTCAATTTGTTAGTTGTAGTGTCTTCTATTTCAAGTTCAATGGGATAGATCAGAAACTTGGAAATATTTAGTCAAAGGATATACATATAATCTCTATAGCACAACGTAAGATTAAAAAACCGGGCTGCCTTCTTTTCGTTAATCTTTGAGAAGCGCGTGCATGAAGTCTGTTTCACAGGAACAAAGTAACATATCGGTAACAAGCTTAAGAGGAGAACAGTTGGTACATAAGAATGTCGACTGTCTGTTGTAAACTTTTTGAGTATTTCGTGTGAAAAATCACGATTTTACGTCAAAAAATCATGTTTTTTTCCAATTTTAGGTCCCCCCCCCCTGGATCCGCCCCTGTACAAAATATATGTTGTCAATCAAAAACTCGAGATTTTGATGAGGTCAGTTTCAGAGACATTTATGTGAGAATCAGAGTGGTTTTTTGTTTCTTTACAAAATAAGATTTGTTTTGTCCTAACTATCTATGTTGGCCATTACTTATTATGAAACAAACTTGAAACGATTATTTTAATAATTAAAATAAGAACATAAGTTCTTGACATATATTTAGTTGGCTAATAATTATCTACATTGATCAGAATATAAATGTCACATTTTTACTGTTTAGAATGGAGAAACTCCGATACATAAAGCTGCAAGGAGACTCAGAACTGAAGTTATTGTTGCCTTGGTGGCATATGGTGGTGACATAAATATATTAAATAATGTAAGTACATGTATATTATATGTTACTCAGTTGCTTGTTAGGGTATATAATGTCACCGAATTCGGATTTATATGCGAAGCTAGGGGAATGGTATTTCAATTCGAAACGGAGAATATGACATTATATACCAAGTGTAGCACGTCAATAGCTATTAAATTATGGTGCATAGCTTTTAATTTAAACAATTCAACCATTTTCATACGTTTTTTGAAAGTCTGTTTCCATATCGGATGTTGGTTTTGTGTTGTAGAATACTTAGAGCATCAATATCCTTGCCTTCATGGGTGATGACATTTCTTATGAGTTCAAAGTTTTGCCAGAAAGTAATGTTTAGCTTAGCGACAAACACACTGAAATCTTGATAAGTTGTAATACGATGGAAAAACAATGCTAAAACAGATGAATGTCATTTTTCATTATTTAAATCTACAGCTACATCGTGGTTTACATAGCTTGTTGTACCCTGCTTAGCTTCCAATGTAAATGCTGCATTTCTCTATAGGCCATAATATATAAAATATACAGAAGAACCTCGTTATGACGAACTCGGATAAGTCGAATCCTTAGATAACTCGAAGCTAAAATTCAAAACGCTTGTAGTATCGCGAATACTCGGCTGTTCCGAATTCATGTCGATGTTGACATAACGAAATTCGGCTGTGAGATAATCTTTTTCTTTTTATTTCGTTGTTTTGAACCATGTCTCTTGTTAAATATGCCTTTAGTGTTGAACTAAATTTCGTGCTTTCATAGAACTAACGAAAACCACGAAAATTGGAATTCAACGAATATACATGAATTAACAGCAGCAGTGGACATTCTTTTAAATTGACGTTCACAATGCTTCATCATTGCTTCTGATAAAAGTTTAATATCAATGGTTGTGTTCCGCTTACTTCAGTGTTATAATGTCTACCAAGGAAAAGTCTGAAGATACCATAGGTGTAATCAGAAGCCGTAACTCGAAGAAGGACATAAGTAGTATATGGGTACGGACAAATTAGTATTTGCGGGGGATCGGACCATTGCGCATGACCGGAAGTGACGTCAGTCGCGTGACCGGAAGTGACGTGACCGGAAGTGTAGTAGTAGTAAACAATGTTGGTTGGGGGTGTTCTCTACGACGTCCGCGTCCTATAACCCTAGGAAACACCCGTGTCGTATATTTAGCATGGTGACTGGAACTAGCCTTGGTTATCTGCCCCTTTTATTTTCATATAGTGTCTAGGTTGTGTAGTACTCCAAGGGTGTCTGCGTTCTCACTGTGGTATTTCTAAGAGTCAAATGGTAAATTTGATCCCTACTTGCATATTCTCTAGCCAAAAAAAAACCTATTTCAGGATGATTCTTCTCAATTCTGAAAAAAAATGTATATACATGTATAGAGGGAGGAGGGCGGCGGCGGCGGTGGTGGTGGAGGAGGAGGGCGGCGGCGGCGGTGATGGAGGAGGAGGAATTGAAACGTAAACAAACGGACGACATTTCTAATAAATAGCAGACGAATTATGACAACTATGGTTTAATTATTGGACATTTTACAAAGCATGGTATCAGGGTTAAATTACGCTATTTCTAAGGAAAATACGTGTACTTACAAAAATTCAAGACATTTGGACAGAATGACCAGATAAATGTTACTGTTGTGTTTATGAATATATAAATAGAAAAACCGGCGGGGTGACGCTGCAGTGCATAGGAACAGACAACATAAATACCGCGGGGTCACCCCGCGGTACCCTAGGAAGGGGGGTAGCCCCGTTAAAATACGATTTTTTTCTTAAATTTTATATACATTTATTTAACCACATCGGTGGTGTAATTGGCTCGCCTTGCGGTGGTGAGTTTGATCTCCGATGGGGTCAAAATAAAATTTTTATTTACTAAACCTTCACTCAACACACTGAGGAGAAAGACTGGTTGGCTAGGAACCGAGTGCGGTGATATGTCTACTCGCGGACTGTTGTTTCAGTTCACTAACACTATCTATAGTTCTTCCATAAAACAGACATCATTTCAGTAAAAAAAAACATGTTATCATAACTGAAATTGTTCACTTGGCGTTAAACAACAATCAATCACTTTATGAAACTTTGCGACAAAATATAAAACGCACGTGTATTTTTACATTCGTGTCTTGTGAGATATAAAGATAGTAAATTTGCCAAACATAGTAAGTACCCCGCGTAGCTCAGTCGGTAGAGCACCAGACTTTAAATCTCAGGGTCTACGGTTCGACTCCTCAATGTGGAATGACAATTTGATAGGATATTAATCCATTTGTGTAGCAAAAGTCCAATATTAATCCATTTGTGTAGCAAAAGTCCAAGTAGTTTTGGTTTTCCCGTCAGTGAATTTACGCTAAACGATTTTCTGGGGGAAAAGGATAGCCTTCATTATGGTCAGAATGAACAAGTCTAAAATATGATCTACAATTTAAGCAAACATAATAGATCGAATGTTTTTCTTTGTTTTCACTTGTACTACCAAACATTTTGAGATGTCGACAGTATTCGAAGGGGGAGACCCCAATATATTTTTAAGATTATAACATTCTACAAGTACACCTCTTTTTAACAATTACACACTATTGCAGATAGTAAAGTAAAGATAGTATCAAAAATAAATCACCGGTACCAAACAAAGTAATTTAAAATCGTTGACAGGATTCGAACCTGTGCGATGTAACCCCCAATATATTTCTAGTCTAACGCCTTAACCACTCGGCCATGACGAGTTATAACTGAAAAAAGAAAACTTATGCATTTATAATTGATTTTTTTCTGTGTATCTTTGACACATTACATTCAGCGTGTCTTATATAATATATTATATTTCATATGTACATGTGTATGATTTATCAGTTTCTACTTTGTTTCTTGTGTGACGTTTTTATCCTCTTGACACCTAGAAATAGTCTGGGTTTTTTTCAGTGACAAATAAAAATAAATAAAAACTGTCGCCAAAATTATCGACATCCAAAGGAATAAAGGTAGAAATAAGATAAATAAATAAAAAATGTCCCCAACATTATCGACATTCAATGGAATAAAGGTAGAAATAAGGTGGGAACAATTCGTGCATGACGTCACGTTATTTTACCATTCAACGTTGCTCACATTCCGACTAAGTAGTTGGACATAGAACGGCATGTTTACTGTGACGTCATCGATGAATGGGGTTTTACACAAAGTTTAGAAATAGGACGTTGGTACTCGAGGGGGGTGGTTTGAAAAGCCTAAAAATAGGCTCTTTGGAAAAATAAGACTTTTTGGACATGTGAAATAAATAATTCATGTCACAATACAAGTACATTGTATTTCAAATCTGGTATAATTAATAGATCCTCACAATACCAAAAATAAACAAAAAAAAAACCTAACCGCAAGTAATTACCACAGGCACTCGAATTCCGGACCCCCCTTTTTCCTCATTTGGTCCCTCCCGCGATTATGGTATGGATCTTTGTCTGGAAGTATATCTTTGAACCATTTATCCATATTTTACAACATTTCGTGTTACAACTCTCTCGTTCTACTAACTTTTGTTTCTAGGTCCAGCTGCCGTATTACTTATATATACATAAAGGTATGAAACAATCGTCAAAATACAAAGAGGGAATCCTCGCTTCGACTCGATATTTTACAATAACGCGCCAGTTTTAAAAAGGACCTTCGCTTGTCCTCTTCTCAAAAATGATTTCCCTTCATTCCTATCTAGTTTATACGTACGAACAACTAATATTTATTGACGAAATTCAAGTTTATTCTCGACGACATATCCAACTTTCCTCCACTCGTGCCCATTCAGGAGGTCAGCCGAACATATTTTGTTTCGCGCTATTTCATTAGTCGGAAAGATTTTTGGAACTTTTTTAGCTTGTTCTTCGCTACGCACGGCCAATCCATTTCGTATCGAGAGGCCTATTAAGCGGGAGTTTTAAATAAGAATAAAAGAATACAAGTTTCAACAAAAATACTGTTATTTTGGCAAAACTTTCAAAGAATCTAGGACTCTGTTGATGACCATTTTTTTTCTTCTTTTTTTGGGGGGAAAAGGAGGGGGGAGAGTAGATGATGTTGTTAGGTATAGATTGGTTTGTTGTTGAAGATTCAAGAAGAAAAGCAGCAATTAATGTGCTGTTCCTTTGTGAAATGGTTGTTTCCTTGTATCTTGTTGGATTTTGTTTTATGTACAATATACATGATGTACATTTACCCATATCCATTCTTTTTTTCAGGTAAATAAAATAATTAGAACTTTTCATGAGTATCGCAACAAAGTTTGATCTTTAATTCTTTCTGTAGCTGAAAGAAATATTACAAAAAGTCTGGTTTGAACAACACACACCTAAAATTGTGGATGTAAAAAAAAGGGGGGGGGGGGGTAATTACTCACAAAAATGTTTTTGTACCTAGACACGTCGTATTATTTTGGGGTCTAATGTACTATTTTGTTTGGGGGGGGGGGGGCAAAATTTGTGTTTTTTTTTTTTTACTGGTTTATTGAAACATGAAGTACTAAAAACGCACACCCACATGTATTACTTATTTTAACTGCTTAATTCAAAACTGGACATCAGAAATTGCATTAAGAGGGTTTTTATTCTTGTTTTATTTTGGGGGAAGGGGTGTCATTAATTATTTGTGATGAGCCTAGGTACAAAAATGTTGACATCCCCTCCCCCCCCCCCCCCCATGTAAGTTACAGGGAAAAAAATCTTGCCTATGTTTTTTGCAAAGGCCAATACAGTTGGAATTTTACACGTATCTCCCTAAACAGAAAAGAAATACAAAGAGTAATTCTAATACCTTTAATGCAAAAATTTCTTTTGAGGCATATTTACATATACCTGTTTATAAGGACGAAGAGGGGCATTATGAAAGTTAAAATTTACAAGGGGTTTACTTATGTACACTGTCTTTTTGTTGTTGCTGTGAAAGGGGATGAGGAGCGTTAACTCATTTTATTTTTTGACAAGCCTAAATAAAAAGGAGATTTTTTTGCTTTATGATAACTAGTGTCCGTGTCCCTTTCTCTATGATCATTTCAGTGATCAAATGGTCATCCGTCAAAATTTATGTTTGAAGTACATTTTTCCATTTCAGACAATATCCTTATCATGTCACTAGGTTCGACATTTTTTTTCTGGTGCCTTTATAACACACTGGCTGAAAAGGTTTACTTTCCACTTTTATTCTTATTTAAAACTCCCGCTTAATAGGCCTCTCGATACGAAATGGATTGGCCGTGCGTAGCGAAGAACAAGCTAAAAAAGTTCCGAAAATCTTTCCGACCAATGAAATAGCGCGAAACAAAACATGTTCGGCTGACCTCCTGAATGGGCACGAGTGGAGGAAAGTTGGATATGTCGTCGAGAACAAACTTGAATTTCGTCAATAACCATTTGTTGTTCGTACGTATAAACTAGATAGGTATGAAGGGAAATCATTTTTGAGACGAGGACAAGCGAAGGTCCTTTTTAAAACTGGCGCGTTATTGTAAAATATCGAGTCGAAACGAGGATTCCCTCTT
Organism: Bathymodiolus brooksi; assembly: GCA_963680875.1. Classification (NCBI taxonomy): domain Eukaryota; kingdom Metazoa; phylum Mollusca; class Bivalvia; order Mytilida; family Modiolidae; genus Bathymodiolus; species Bathymodiolus brooksi. The sequence goes on from OY804575.1 coordinate 67,547,751, forward strand.
TGTATTTTGACGATTGTTTCATACCTTTATGTATATATAAGTAATACGGCAGCTGGACATAGAAACAAAAATTAGTAGAACGAGAGAGTTGTAACACGAAATGTTGTAAACTATGGATAAATGGTTCAAAGATATATTTCCAGACAAAGATCCATACCATAATCGCGGGAGGGACCAAATGAGGAAAAAGGGGGGTCCGGAATTCGAGTGCCTGTGGTAATTACAAATCGACCATGGAATTTATCGATTTTATTTTTGTTAATTGTTGTCTTATTTTAAACATTAAAAGTGTAAAAATATTAAAAAAACATTTTTGTAGGTGGAAAGAGGGAGAGGCGTTAAGGTGCAAAATTGGCCCCACATTATATTAAAAAATAATGCTCGACATAGAATAAAAACAATTTACTAATTTAATTGTTAGATAAACAAATTTTCAAAAAATATAACTTTCCGTGAAATTGGGTGCGCTATGACGTCATAATGACATCATAATTAGACGGATAATGCTAAAAATGGACTACAAACGACATTTTTAATGTACATTTTAGCTATTTTATATACCTCCACAGTCTTCCACCAACACCAAATTGAGCAGCTGTTTTGAGTATAGATGGTTAATGATTATATCAAAATATTTTGTTGGTGGAGGATTGTGGAGGTTGTTAAATATTAATTTATTTATAACCGCAGCCAGACCCTTAAAATCAATAGTTTCACTCTTCTGATTGTATATATGAGACCATTATATACACAATCTGTACATTTCATGATTCATTTCAAGTAATGAAATTCATCAGTAAATAACTTATGTTTCTGTAAATAATTGTATTTATTTTAAATACAGTTTATGTACATTGAAACCAAGAGAAAAACTCAGTGCATGCAATCCGGCGTCAATGCCATAAAAAGAACTGGGGACTATTAGTGCCATATATGGCCCCATATTTAATGAATCATTATCTTAGAAAATACTTGATTAAAATTTGATGTATTATAGACGAGATCATACTTTTGATGTTAAAACTTGCTTCCAACAAACTCGATACGTATTTGACGTCATTTTGACGTCATGAGCGTTATTTGTTTTCTGTATATCGTGGAATTTTGCCCGCGATATTTGGACGGTTTTCGAAGAAATTAAGCACCAGTCGTGCACCAGAAAAATATTTTACCAGATTATTAAAATAAATAAAACACAAATACTGTTAAAGTATTTTTTTGGTTTCACGAGGTGTTAAATTTCTTGAAAAACGACGGGAAAATGTTCAAATATTGCAAGCGCTTAGATGACGTTTCGATATTTGAGAAGCAATCTTTGCCGTAAAAAACGATGGTATGTCGGCACGTAACAGTTATATACAAATGTAAGATAAAAATAAAATAAACACCACTTCATCCAAAAAAAATTTTTCATAAGCCCCCGATGATTGATTATATATTTTCTTCCGGGATACTGAAATAGTTATTACTACAGGCATACGGAGGTAGCCGTTTAATGGTCTATCGATGCTACTTCTAAAATGAAGTAAAACAGCTTGATCCAAAAGGAGTAGATATGGGCACAATCCAACAGATAGCTCTCACATTATGACCCAAAGGTGTTTTATGTTATGCACTACATACACAAACGTTTGATCCATCATTTGTCCATTGGAGGTTAGGTGTTTAACACCACTTTCAAAAATATTTCATTTACTACTTTTGTGGCGGAAATTGGAATACCCAGAGAAATCCACAAACCTGTCGCAAGTCACTGACAAACTTTATCACATAATGTTTTATCGAGTACACCTCGCCACGAATGGGGTTCAAACTCTCAACTTAAGTGGTGATAGGCAATGATTGCACAGATAGTTGTAAATTCAACTACCATACGACCACGACGGCTCAAGTTCAGTTAAGATGAAAGGTAATTGTTTTATTGATATTGATGGAATTTATGATTATCACTGTTTATAAACTTTCTTTTCATATCAATCAATGAAAAGAATTGGTTTGCTGAAAGTATGTTTTTTGTTGGGGTTCATTGGATGGAATTTGTATCTCATGTGAAGTTCCGTCGATTGCAGACACAACGTTAGGCATATCAGAACAATACCTTTTCTTTTGCCATCAGACTGGGATGGTTGGCCACTGAATTCACATAACATTTTCATAAATTATATAAAGTTTCCCCTTTTGCGTCCAAATTAAACTTTTAACTTCTATCAGTTCCATTCTCTTAAATCAACCTCCATTGGACAAATGATGGATCATAAGTTGGTGTATGTAGTGCATTGAAAATGCGTTCTGTCATGTGCATAAGTTATTGTTTGCATGATTGACAGACAATATTCATCATATTGTTTTCTAGCTTCTGAACTGTCGATCGAGAAAAAAATATATTCTAGACAGGCAGCAAATAGCCAGTCAATGGGGTTTGCAATTAATATTTCGCATGCACAATAGCGACCCCACACCACAAGGTGTGGAAAATAGAAATATTCTTCTGTGGTTTAAATGCGTATTAACTGCATTACATGTAAACTGTATGATTCTGTTTGATAAAGTCCTTTAACTAGAACAGGAACAAAATGTTCACTTGAGTGAATATTGTAATAAAAGATCGTGAACGTGATGTACAAGTATCAAAGAATGTCCAGGTATATTTTAAATGAGGTTGAAACAAGTCACCATTTGATATTAATTCGATTGTATTTCATTTTGACGATTCTAATTACGGAAGACGACCACAACCATATTGTTTTTGATTGGATTAAAATTATAGCTGTATAATAATGTATAATATCCTATTATTATTAGAATCCTAACATGACTGCGAATTTGACATAAATAAAATAACAAATGACTTTCACTAGGAAAACGCCAACTTTATGTGAAAGGGACACCAGACAGCTATGAGGAACGAATTTAATACATCCCTTAGCGCGGGATGTAAAGGACACACTCCTTACACGTGAAAGACAACTTTCAGCAGATTCTGATAGCAACAGTTTATTAGGAGTGTTGTTGTTGGTTTGTCACAAAGCAAAATAATATCTACCATCTCCTCTTTTTCTAGTGACAATCAAAACAATCATACATAGACTCATGGCAGCGACAAACATTTTACCTACACGATTAATCATATGGTTGTAAACTTGTAAATTCAACTACCATACGACCACGACGGCTCAAGTTCAGTTAAGATGAAAGGTAATTGTTTTATTGATATTGATGGAATTTATGATTATCACTGTTTATAAACTTTCTTTTCATATCAATCAATGAAAAGAATTGGTTTGCTGAAAGTATGTTTTTTGTTGGGGTTCATTGGATGGAATTTGTATCTCATGTGAAGTTCCGTCGATTGCAGACACAACGTTAGGCATATCAGAACAATACCTTTTCTTTTGCCATCAGACTGGGATGGTTGGCCACTGAATTCACATAACATTTTCATAAATTATATAAAGTTTCCCCTTTTGCGTCCAAATTAAACTTTTAACTTCTATCAGTTCCATTCTCTTAAATCAACCTCCATTGGACAAATGATGGATCATAAGTTGGTGTATGTAGTGCATTGAAAATGCGTTCTGTCATGTGCATAAGTTATTGTTTGCATGATTGACAGACAATATTCATCATATTGTTTTCTAGCTTCTGAACTGTCGATCGAGAAAAAAATATATTCTAGACAGGCAGCAAATAGCCAGTCAATGGGGTTTGCAATTAATATTTCGCATGCACAATAGCGACCCCACACCACAAGGTGTGGAAAATAGAAATATTCTTCTGTGGTTTAAATGCGTATTAACTGCATTACATGTAAACTGTATGATTCTGTTTGATAAAGTCCTTTAACTAGAACAGGAACAAAATGTTCACTTGAGTGAATATTGTAATAAAAGATCGTGAACGTGATGTACAAGTATCAAAGAATATCCAGGTATATTTTAAATGAGGTTGAAACAAGTCACCATTTGATATTAATTCGATTGTATTTCATTTTGACGATTCTAATTACGGAAGACGACCACAACCATATTGTTTTTGATTGGATTAAAATTATAGCTGTATAATAATGTATAATATCCTATTATTATTAGAATCCTAACATGACTGCGAATTTGACATAAATAAAATAACAAATGGCTTTCACTAGGAAAACGCCAACTTTATGTGAAAGGGACACCAGACAGCTATGAGGAACGAATTTAATACATCCCTTAGCGCGGGATGTAAAGGACACACTCCTTACACGTGAAAGACAACTTTCAGCAGATTCTGATAGCAACAGTTTATTAGGAGTGTTGTTGTTGGTTTGTCACAAAGCAAAATAATATCTACCATCTCCTCTTTTTCTAGTGACAATCAAAACAATCATACATAGACTCATGGCAGCGACAAACATTTTACCTACACGATTAATCATATGGTTGTAAACTTGTAAATTCAACTACCATACGACCACGACGGCTCAAGTTCAGTTAAGATGAAAGGTAATTGTTTTATTGATATTGATGGAATTTATGATTATCACTGTTTATAAACTTTCTTTTCATATCAATCAATGAAAAGAATTGGTTTGCTGAAAGTATGTTTTTTGTTGGGGTTCATTGGATGGAATTTGTATCTCATGTGAAGTTCCGTCGATTGCAGACACAACGTTAGGCATATCAGAACAATACCTTTTCTTTTGCCATCAGACTGGGATGGTTGGCCACTGAATTCACATAACATTTTCATAAATTATATAAAGTTTCCCCTTTTGCGTCCAAATTAAACTTTTAACTTCTATCAGTTCCATTCTCTTAAATCAACCTCCATTGGACAAATGATGGATCATAAGTTGGTGTATGTAGTGCATTGAAAATGCGTTCTGTCATGTGCATAAGTTATTGTTTGCATGATTGACAGACAATATTCATCATATTGTTTTCTAGCTTCTGAACTGTCGATCGAGAAAAAAATATATTCTAGACAGGCAGCAAATAGCCAGTCAATGGGGTTTGCAATTAATATTTCGCATGCACAATAGCGACCCCACACCACAAGGTGTGGAAAATAGAAATATTCTTCTGTGGTTTAAATGCGTATTAACTGCATTACATGTAAACTGTATGATTCTGTTTGATAAAGTCCTTTAACTAGAACAGGAACAAAATGTTCACTTGAGTGAATATTGTAATAAAAGATCGTGAACGTGATGTACAAGTATCAAAGAATGTCCAGGTATATTTTAAATGAGGTTGAAACAAGTCACCATTTGATATTAATTCGATTGTATTTCATTTTGACAATTCTAATTACGGAAGACGACCACAACCATATTGTTTTTGATTGGATTAAAATTATAGCTGTATAATAATGTATAATATCCTATTATTATTAGAATCCTAACATGACTGCGAATTTGACATAAATAAAATAACAAATGGCTTTCACTAGGAAAACGCCAACTTTATGTGAAAGGGACACCAGACAGCTATGAGGAACGAATTTAATACATCCCTTAGCGCGGGATGTAAAGGACACACTCCTTACACGTGAAAGACAACTTTCAGCAGATTCTGATAGCAACAGTTTATTAGGAGTGTTGTTGTTGGTTTGTCACAAAGCAAAATAATATCTACCATCTCCTCTTTTTCTAGTGACAATCAAAACAATCATACATAGACTCATGGCAGCGACAAACATTTTACCTACACGATTAATCATATGGTTGTAAACTTGTAAATTCAACTACCATACGACCACGACGGCTCAAGTTCAGTTAAGATGAAAGGTAATTGTTTTATTGATATTGATGGAATTTATGATTATCACTGTTTATAAACTTTCTTTTCATATCAATCAATGAAAAGAATTGGTTTGCTGAAAGTATGTTTTTTGTTGGGGTTCATTGGATGGAATTTGTATCTCATGTGAAGTTCCGTCGATTGCAGACACAACGTTAGGCATATCAGAACAATACCTTTTCTTTTGCCATCAGACTGGGATGGTTGGCCACTGAATTCACATAACATTTTCATAAATTATATAAAGTTTCCCCTTTTGCGTCCAAATTAAACTTTTAACTTCTATCAGTTCCATTCTCTTAAATCAACCTCCATTGGACAAATGATGGATCATAAGTTGGTGTATGTAGTGCATTGAAAATGCGTTCTGTCATGTGCATAAGTTATTGTTTGCATGATTGACAGACAATATTCATCATATTGTTTTCTAGCTTCTGAACTGTCGATCGAGAAAAAAATATATTCTAGACAGGCAGCAAATAGCCAGTCAATGGGGTTTGCAATTAATATTTCGCATGCACAATAGCGACCCCACACCACAAGGTGTGGAAAATAGAAATATTCTTCTGTGGTTTAAATGCGTATTAACTGCATTACATGTAAACTGTATGATTCTGTTTGATAAAGTCCTTTAACTAGAACAGGAACAAAATGTTCACTTGAGTGAATATTGTAATAAAGATCGTGAACGTGATGTACAAGTATTAAAGAATGTCCAGGTATATTTTAAATGAGGTTGAAATAAGTCACCATTTGATATTAATTCGATTGTATTTCATTTTGACGATTCTAATTACGGAAGACGACCACAACCATATTGTTTTTGATTGGATTAAAATTATAGCTGTATAATAATGTATAATATCCTATTATTATTAGAATCCTAACATGACTGCGAATTTGACATAAATAAAATAACAAATGGCTTTCACTAGGAAAACGCCGACTTTATGTGAAAGGGACACCAGACAGCTATGAGGAACGAATTTAATACATCCCTTAGCGCGGGATGTAAAGGACACACTCCTTACACGTGAAAGACAACTTTCAGCAGATTCTGATAGCAACAGTTTATTAGGAGTGTTGTTGTTGGTTTGTCACAAAGCAAAATAATATCTACCATCTCCTCTTTTTCTAGTGACAATCAAAACAATCATACATAGACTCATGGCAGCGACAAACATTTTACCTACACGATTAATCATATGGTTGTAAACTTGTAAATTCAACTACCATACGACCACGACGGCTCAAGTTCAGTTAAGATGAAAGGTAATTGTTTTATTGATATTGATGGAATTTATGATTATCACTGTTTATAAACTTTCTTTTCATATCAATCAATGAAAAGAATTGGTTTGCTGAAAGTATGTTTTTTGTTGGGGTTCATTGGATGGAATTTGTATCTCATGTGAAGTTCCGTCGATTGCAGACACAACGTTAGGCATATCAGAACAATACCTTTTCTTTTGCCATCAGACTGGGATGGTTGGCCACTGAATTCACATAACATTTTCATAAATTATATAAAGTTTCCCCTTTTGCGTCCAAATTAAACTTTTAACTTCTATCAGTTCCATTCTCTTAAATCAACCTCCATTGGACAAATGATGGATCATAAGTTGGTGTATGTAGTGCATTGAAAATGCGTTCTGTCATGTGCATAAGTTATTGTTTGCATGATTGACAGACAATATTCATCATATTGTTTTCTAGCTTCTGAACTGTCGATCGAGAAAAAAATATATTCTAGACAGGCAGCAAATAGCCAGTCAATGGGGTTTGCAATTAATATTTCGCATGCACAATAGCGACCCCACACCACAAGGTGTGGAAAATAGAAATATTCTTCTGTGGTTTAAATGCGTATTAACTGCATTACATGTAAACTGTATGATTCTGTTTGATAAAGTCCTTTAACTAGAACAGGAACAAAATGTTCACTTGAGTGAATATTGTAATAAAAGATCGTGAACGTGATGTACAAGTATCAAAGAATGTCCAGGTATATTTTAAATGAGGTTGAAACAAGTCACCATTTGATATTAATTCGATTGTATTTCATTTTGACGATTCTAATTACGGAAGACGACCACAACCATATTGTTTTTGATTGGATTAAAATTATAGCTGTATAATAATGTATAATATCCTATTATTATTAGAATCCTAACATGACTGCGAATTTGACATAAATAAAATAACAAATGGCTTTCACTAGGAAAACGCCGACTTTATGTGAAAGGGACACCAGACAGCTATGAGGAACGAATTTAATACATCCCTTAGCGCGGGATGTAAAGGACACACTCCTTACACGTGAAAGACAACTTTCAGCAGATTCTGATAGCAACAGTTTATTAGGAGTGTTGTTGTTGGTTTGTCACAAAGCAAAATAATATCTACCATCTCCTCTTTTTCTAGTGACAATCAAAACAATCATACATAGACTCATGGCAGCGACAAACATTTTACCTACACGATTAATCATATGGTTGTAAACTTGTAAATTCAACTACCATACGACCACGACGGCTCAAGTTCAGTTAAGATGAAAGGTAATTGTTTTATTGATATTGATGGAATTTATGATTATCACTGTTTATAAACTTTCTTTTCATATCAATCAATGAAAAGAATTGGTTTGCTGAAAGTATGTTTTTTGTTGGGGTTCATTGGATGGAATTTGTATCTCATGTGAAGTTCCGTCGATTGCAGACACAACGTTAGGCATATCAGAACAATACCTTTTCTTTTGCCATCAGACTGGGATGGTTGGCCACTGAATTCACATAACATTTTCATAAATCATATAAAGTTTCCCCTTTTGCGTCCAAATTAAACTTTTAACTTCTATCAGTTCCATTCTCTTAAATCAACCTCCATTGGACAAATGATGGATCATAAGTTGGTGTATGTAGTGCATTGAAAATGCGTTCTGTCATGTGCATAAGTTATTGTTTGCATGATTGACAGACAATATTCATCATATTGTTTTCTAGCTTCTGAACTGTCGATCGAGAAAAAAATATATTCTAGACAGGCAGCAAATAGCCAGTCAATGGGGTTTGCAATTAATATTTCGCATGCACAATAGCGACCCCACACCACAAGGTGTGGAAAATAGAAATATTCTTCTGTGGTTTAAATGCGTATTAACTGCATTACATGTAAACTGTATGATTCTGTTTGATAAAGTCCTTTAACTAGAACAGGAACAAAATGTTCACTTGAGTGAATATTGTAATAAAAGATCGTGAACGTGATGTACAAGTATTAAAGAATGTCCAGGTATATTTTAAATGAGGTTGAAACAAGTCACCATTTGATATTAATTCGATTGTATTTCATTTTGACGATTCTAATTACGGAAGACGACCACAACCATATTGTTTTTGATTGGATTAAAATTATAGCTGTATAATAATGTATAATATCCTATTATTATTAGAATCCTAACATGACTGCGAATTTGACATAAATAAAATAACAAATGGCTTTCACTAGGAAAACGCCGACTTTATGTGAAAGGGACACCAGACAGCTATGAGGAACGAATTTAATACATCCCTTAGCGCGGGATGTAAAGGACACACTCCTTACACGTGAAAGACAACTTTCAGCAGATTCTGATAGCAACAGTTTATTAGGAGTGTTGTTGTTGGTTTGTCACAAAGCAAAATAATATCTACCATCTCCTCTTTTTCTAGTGACAATCAAAACAATCATACATAGACTCATGGCAGCGACAAACATTTTACCTACACGATTAATCATATGGTTGTAAACTTGTAAATTCAACTACCATACGACCACGACGGCTCAAGTTCAGTTAAGATGAAAGGTAATTGTTTTATTGATATTGATGGAATTTATGATTATCACTGTTTATAAACTTTCTTTTCATATCAATCAATGAAAAGAATTGGTTTGCTGAAAGTATGTTTTTTGTTGGGGTTCATTGGATGGAATTTGTATCTCATGTGAAGTTCCGTCGATTGCAGACACAACGTTAGGCATATCAGAACAATACCTTTTCTTTTGCCATCAGACTGGGATGGTTGGCCACTGAATTCACATAACATTTTCATAAATTATATAAAGTTTCCCCTTTTGCGTCCAAATTAAACTTTTAACTTCTATCAGTTCCATTCTCTTAAATCAACCTCCATTGGACAAATGATGGATCATAAGTTGGTGTATGTAGTGCATTGAAAATGCGTTCTGTCATGTGCATAAGTTATTGTTTGCATGATTGACAGACAATATTCATCATATTGTTTTCTAGCTTCTGAACTGTCGATCGAGAAAAAAATATATTCTAGACAGGCAGCAAATAGCCAGTCAATGGGGTTTGCAATTAATATTTCGCATGCACAATAGCGACCCCACACCACAAGGTGTGGAAAATAGAAATATTCTTCTGTGGTTTAAATGCGTATTAACTGCATTACATGTAAACTGTATGATTCTGTTTGATAAAGTCCTTTAACTAGAACAGGAACAAAATGTTCACTTGAGTGAATATTGTAATAAAAGATCGTGAACGTGATGTACAAGTATCAAAGAATGTCCAGGTATATTTTAAATGAGGTTGAAACAAGTCACCATTTGATATTAATTCGATTGTATTTCATTTTGACAATTCTAATTACGGAAGACGACCACAACCATATTGTTTTTGATTGGATTAAAATTATAGCTGTATAATAATGTATAATATCCTATTATTATTAGAATCCTAACATGACTGCGAATTTGACATAAATAAAATAACAAATGGCTTTCACTAGGAAAACGCCAACTTTATGTGAAAGGGACACCAGACAGCTATGAGGAACGAATTTAATACATCCCTTAGCGCGGGATGTAAAGGACACACTCCTTACACGTGAAAGACAACTTTCAGCAGATTCTGATAGCAACAGTTTATTAGGAGTGTTGTTGTTGGTTTGTCACAAAGCAAAATAATATCTACCATCTCCTCTTTTTCTAGTGACAATCAAAACAATCATACATAGACTCATGGCAGCGACAAACATTTTACCTACACGATTAATCATATGGTTGTAAACTTGTAAATTCAACTACCATACGACCACGACGGCTCAAGTTCAGTTAAGATGAAAGGTAATTGTTTTATTGATATTGATGGAATTTATGATTATCACTGTTTATAAACTTTCTTTTCATATCAATCAATGAAAAGAATTGGTTTGCTGAAAGTATGTTTTTTGTTGGGGTTCATTGGATGGAATTTGTATCTCATGTGAAGTTCCGTCGATTGCAGACACAACGTTAGGCATATCAGAACAATACCTTTTCTTTTGCCATCAGACTGGGATGGTTGGCCACTGAATTCACATAACATTTTCATAAATTATATAAAGTTTCCCCTTTTGCGTCCAAATTAAACTTTTAACTTCTATCAGTTCCATTCTCTTAAATCAACCTCCATTGGACAAATGATGGATCATAAGTTGGTGTATGTAGTGCATTGGAAATGCGTTCTGTCATGTGCATAAGTTATTGTTTGCATGATTGACAGACAATATTCATCATATTGTTTTCTAGCTTCTGAACTGTCGATCGAGAAAAAAATATATTCTAGACAGGCAGCAAATAGCCAGTCAATGGGGTTTGCAATTAATATTTCGCATGCACAATAGCGACCCCACACCACAAGGTGTGGAAAATAGAAATATTCTTCTGTGGTTTAAATGCGTATTAACTGCATTACATGTAAACTGTATGATTCTGTTTGATAAAGTCCTTTAACTAGAACAGGAACAAAATGTTCACTTGAGTGAATATTGTAATAAAAGATCGTGAACGTGATGTACAAGTATCAAAGAATATCCAGGTATATTTTAAATGAGGTTGAAACAAGTCACCATTTGATATTAATTCGATTGTATTTCATTTTGACGATTCTAATTACGGAAGACGACCACAACCATATTGTTTTTGATTGGATTAAAATTATAGCTGTATAATAATGTATAATATCCTATTATTATTAGAATCCTAACATGACTGCGAATTTGACATAAATAAAATAACAAATGGCTTTCACTAGGAAAACGCCAACTTTATGTGAAAGGGACACCAGACAGCTATGAGGAACGAATTTAATACATCCCTTAGCGCGGGATGTAAAGGACACACTCCTTACACGTGAAAGACAACTTTCAGCAGATTCTGATAGCAACAGTTTATTAGGAGTGTTGTTGTTGGTTTGTCACAAAGCAAAATAATATCTACCATCTCCTCTTTTTCTAGTGACAATCAAAACAATCATACATAGACTCATGGCAGCGACAAACATTTTACCTACACGATTAATCATATGGTTGTAAACTTGTAAATTCAACTACCATACGACCACGACGGCTCAAGTTCAGTTAAGATGAAAGGTAATTGTTTTATTGATATTGATGGAATTTATGATTATCACTGTTTATAAACTTTCTTTTCATATCAATCAATGAAAAGAATTGGTTTGCTGAAAGTATGTTTTTTGTTGGGGTTCATTGGATGGAATTTGTATCTCATGTGAAGTTCCGTCGATTGCAGACACAACGTTAGGCATATCAGAACAATACCTTTTCTTTTGCCATCAGACTGGGATGGTTGGCCACTGAATTCACATAACATTTTCATAAATTATATAAAGTTTCCCCTTTTGCGTCCAAATTAAACTTTTAACTTCTATCAGTTCCATTCTCTTAAATCAACCTCCATTGGACAAATGATGGATCATAAGTTGGTGTATGTAGTGCATTGAAAATGCGTTCTGTCATGTGCATAAGTTATTGTTTGCATGATTGACAGACAATATTCATCATATTGTTTTCTAGCTTCTGAACTGTCGATCGAGAAAAAAATATATTCTAGACAGGCAGCAAATAGCCAGTCAATGGGGTTTGCAATTAATATTTCGCATGCACAATAGCGACCCCACACCACAAGGTGTGGAAAATAGAAATATTCTTCTGTGGTTTAAATGCGTATTAACTGCATTACATGTAAACTGTATGATTCTGTTTGATAAAGTCCTTTAACTAGAACAGGAACAAAATGTTCACTTGAGTGAATATTGTAATAAAAGATCGTGAACGTGATGTACAAGTATCAAAGAATGTCCAGGTATATTTTAAATGAGGTTGAAACAAGTCACCATTTGATATTAATTCGATTGTATTTCATTTTGACAATTCTAATTACGGAAGACGACCACAACCATATTGTTTTTGATTGGATTAAAATTATAGCTGTATAATAATGTATAATATCCTATTATTATTAGAATCCTAACATGACTGCGAATTTGACATAAATAAAATAACAAATGGCTTTCACTAGGAAAACGCCAACTTTATGTGAAAGGGACACCAGACAGCTATGAGGAACGAATTTAATACATCCCTTAGCGCGGGATGTAAAGGACACACTCCTTACACGTGAAAGACAACTTTCAGCAGATTCTGATAGCAACAGTTTATTAGGAGTGTTGTTGTTGGTTTGTCACAAAGCAAAATAATATCTACCATCTCCTCTTTTTCTAGTGACAATCAAAACAATCATACATAGACTCATGGCAGCGACAAACATTTTACCTACACGATTAATCATATGGTTGTAAACTTGTAAATTCAACTACCATACGACCACGACGGCTCAAGTTCAGTTAAGATGAAAGGTAATTGTTTTATTGATATTGATGGAATTTATGATTATCACTGTTTATAAACTTTCTTTTCATATCAATCAATGAAAAGAATTGGTTTGCTGAAAGTATGTTTTTTGTTGGGGTTCATTGGATGGAATTTGTATCTCATGTGAAGTTCCGTCGATTGCAGACACAACGTTAGGCATATCAGAACAATACCTTTTCTTTTGCCATCAGACTGGGATGGTTGGCCACTGAATTCACATAACATTTTCATAAATTATATAAAGTTTCCCCTTTTGCGTCCAAATTAAACTTTTAACTTCTATCAGTTCCATTCTCTTAAATCAACCTCCATTGGACAAATGATGGATCATAAGTTGGTGTATGTAGTGCATTGAAAATGCGTTCTGTCATGTGCATAAGTTATTGTTTGCATGATTGACAGACAATATTCATCATATTGTTTTCTAGCTTCTGAACTGTCGATCGAGAAAAAAATATATTCTAGACAGGCAGCAAATAGCCAGTCAATGGGGTTTGCAATTAATATTTCGCATGCACAATAGCGACCCCACACCACAAGGTGTGGAAAATAGAAATATTCTTCTGTGGTTTAAATGCGTATTAACTGCATTACATGTAAACTGTATGATTCTGTTTGATAAAGTCCTTTAACTAGAACAGGAACAAAATGTTCACTTGAGTGAATATTGTAATAAAAGATCGTGAACGTGATGTACAAGTATTAAAGAATGTCCAGGTATATTTTAAATGAGGTTGAAACAAGTCACCATTTGATATTAATTCGATTGTATTTCATTTTGACGATTCTAATTACGGAAGACGACCACAACCATATTGTTTTTGATTGGATTAAAATTATAGCTGTATAATAATGTATAATATCCTATTATTATTAGAATCCTAACATGACTGCGAATTTGACATAAATAAAATAACAAATGGCTTTCACTAGGAAAACGCCGACTTTATGTGAAAGGGACACCAGACAGCTATGAGGAACGAATTTAATACATCCCTTAGCGCGGGATGTAAAGGACACACTCCTTACACGTGAAAGACAACTTTCAGCAGATTCTGATAGCAACAGTTTATTAGGAGTGTTGTTGTTGGTTTGTCACAAAGCAAAATAATATCTACCATCTCCTCTTTTTCTAGTGACAATCAAAACAATCATACATAGACTCATGGCAGCGACAAACATTTTACCTACACGATTAATCATATGGTTGTAAACTTGTAAATTCAACTACCATACGACCACGACGGCTCAAGTTCAGTTAAGATGAAAGGTAATTGTTTTATTGATATTGATGGAATTTATGATTATCACTGTTTATAAACTTTCTTTTCATATCAATCAATGAAAAGAATTGGTTTGCTGAAAGTATGTTTTTTGTTGGGGTTCATTGGATGGAATTTGTATCTCATGTGAAGTTCCGTCGATTGCAGACACAACGTTAGGCATATCAGAACAATACCTTTTCTTTTGCCATCAGACTGGGATGGTTGGCCACTGAATTCACATAACATTTTCATAAATTATATAAAGTTTCCCCTTTTGCGTCCAAATTAAACTTTTAACTTCTATCAGTTCCATTCTCTTAAATCAACCTCCATTGGACAAATGATGGATCATAAGTTGGTGTATGTAGTGCATTGAAAATGCGTTCTGTCATGTGCATAAGTTATTGTTTGCATGATTGACAGACAATATTCATCATATTGTTTTCTAGCTTCTGAACTGTCGATCGAGAAAAAAATATATTCTAGACAGGCAGCAAATAGCCAGTCAATGGGGTTTGCAATTAATATTTCGCATGCACAATAGCGACCCCACACCACAAGGTGTGGAAAATAGAAATATTCTTCTGTGGTTTAAATGCGTATTAACTGCATTACATGTAAACTGTATGATTCTGTTTGATAAAGTCCTTTAACTAGAACAGGAACAAAATGTTCACTTGAGTGAATATTGTAATAAAAGATCGTGAACGTGATGTACAAGTATCAAAGAATGTCCAGGTATATTTTAAATGAGGTTGAAACAAGTCACCATTTGATATTAATTCGATTGTATTTCATTTTGACAATTCTAATTACGGAAGACGACCACAACCATATTGTTTTTGATTGGATTAAAATTATAGCTGTATAATAATGTATAATATCCTATTATTATTAGAATCCTAACATGACTGCGAATTTGACATAAATAAAATAACAAATGGCTTTCACTAGGAAAACGCCAACTTTATGTGAAAGGGACACCAGACAGCTATGAGGAACGAATTTAATACATCCCTTAGCGCGGGATGTAAAGGACACACTCCTTACACGTGAAAGACAACTTTCAGCAGATTCTGATAGCAACAGTTTATTAGGAGTGTTGTTGTTGGTTTGTCACAAAGCAAAATAATATCTACCATCTCCTCTTTTTCTAGTGACAATCAAAACAATCATACATAGACTCATGGCAGCGACAAACATTTTACCTACACGATTAATCATATGGTTGTAAACTTGTAAATTCAACTACCATACGACCACGACGGCTCAAGTTCAGTTAAGATGAAAGGTAATTGTTTTATTGATATTGATGGAATTTATGATTATCACTGTTTATAAACTTTCTTTTCATATCAATCAATGAAAAGAATTGGTTTGCTGAAAGTATGTTTTTTGTTGGGGTTCATTGGATGGAATTTGTATCTCATGTGAAGTTCCGTCGATTGCAGACACAACGTTAGGCATATCAGAACAATACCTTTTCTTTTGCCATCAGACTGGGATGGTTGGCCACTGAATTCACATAACATTTTCATAAATTATATAAAGTTTCCCCTTTTGCGTCCAAATTAAACTTTTAACTTCTATCAGTTCCATTCTCTTAAATCAACCTCCATTGGACAAATGATGGATCATAAGTTGGTGTATGTAGTGCATTGAAAATGCGTTCTGTCATGTGCATAAGTTATTGTTTGCATGATTGACAGACAATATTCATCATATTGTTTTCTAGCTTCTGAACTGTCGATCGAGAAAAAAATATATTCTAGACAGGCAGCAAATAACCAGTCAATGGGGTTTGCAATTAATATTTCGCATGCACAATAGCGACCCCACACCACAAGGTGTGGAAAATAGAAATATTCTTCTGTGGTTTAAATGCGTATTAACTGCATTACATGTAAACTGTATGATTCTGTTTGATAAAGTCCTTTAACTAGAACAGGAACAAAATGTTCACTTGAGTGAATATTGTAATAAAAGATCGTGAACGTGATGTACAAGTATTAAAGAATGTCCAGGTATATTTTAAATGAGGTTGAAACAAGTCACCATTTAATATTAATTCGATTGTATTTCATTTTGACGATTCTAATTACGGAAGACGACCACAACCATATTGTTTTTGATTGGATTAAAATTATAGCTGTATAATAATGTATAATATCCTATTATTATTAGAATCCTAACATGACTGCGAATTTGACATAAATAAAATAACAAATGGCTTTCACTAGGAAAACGCCGACTTTATGTGAAAGGGACACCAGACAGCTATGAGGAACGAATTTAATACATCCCTTAGCGCGGGATGTAAAGGACACACTCCTTACACGTGAAAGACAACTTTCAGCAGATTCTGATAGCAACAGTTTATTAGGAGTGTTGTTGTTGGTTTGTCACAAAGCAAAATAATATCTACCATCTCCTCTTTTTCTAGTGACAATCAAAACAATCATACATAGACTCATGGCAGCGACAAACATTTTACCTACACGATTAATCATATGGTTGTAAACTTGTTCTCGTCATAAATATATATGAAATACTTGATTGTAAAACAATTATCTATCGACAACCACTTTCTATGGGATATCTGATTTCAAGGCTTGTTATCAGTTTATCAAAAAAACAAAAATAATTCTCACAGGGACCTTGCTAAAATCGTTACACATTAAATATTTTGCTTCACACCATTTCCCAAAATATTTCCATATTATAAAAAAGCGGTCTTTAAATATTGGACATTTTTTTTTATAGATTTGTGATGGTTGTCCGTAAAAATGTACTGGAATATATCATCGCATTGGTTGTCGTTAAGAATAAAGTACGGTTAAAAAAGTGTTTAAACAAATTTCAAATATGACAAAGTTCTATTGTCCAAATAAATCTATCTATTACTTCGTTAAGATTAATACCAAAATTTCTGAATAGATGCCCCAGGGACGGATCCAGGGGGTCCCACCCGGCACCCGGCATCCCCCCCCTCCGCTCGGCGCAATTTTTTTAAGTCCGCCCCCCTAACTTGAAATCCTGGATTCGCCCCTGATATTAACCTCAATATGTACATTATCAATGTCATAGCAGACGATGAATCCAAAATTGGTCTGTATGAGATTTAAGGTGACGAAAAAATGAATTACGAAAAACTACAATTTGAACGTGAAATAATAGATGTGGTACGTAGTTCTTATATTTAAAGATGACATTTTTAGATCCTATTTCATGAGATCATTCATGCAATTTCAGCATCATAATATAACCTCTGACAAATTAAGCGATCAAAATAATGAGAAATTGTATCACGTGAAACAAACCGTCGAAAACAGGAGACCGTCGAAAATGGGTGACGTTGTGACATTACTATTCGTTCACTTTAATTTCATAATACAGTTTCGGAACATGTTTTTATTCCTGAAATCATCCACATTGCATATTATGTCAAATTTATGCTGTGTTTATTGAGTTTTATTATGCTTTGTTTTTGTTTTTGTTTTTTTAATGATATGCATTATAATACAATGATACGTATGTTCTGTATAATGAAAAAAATGACGTTCATTGCTTTTCAGTACCTGAATTTGTCGATCCGCTGTGAGGAATTAGATACACATATTAAGTAACTGTATTTATTTCTGAAAAGCACATATTGTGAATACATTTTGGAGAAAATTTTATCGACATCTGAGGTGGGGCCGATTTTGGCCCTTATAGCTCCCAGTCCTCAAATGTACTCTTAGGAAAGTACTACACAACCTAGACACTATATGAAAATAAAAGGGGGGGGGAGGGCAGATAACCAAGGCTAGTTCTAATCACCATGCTAAATATAGGACGCGGTGTTTCCTATGGTTATAAGACGCGGACGTCGTAGAGAACACCCCAAGGACACTTCCAAAGGGGGGTCACATGACCTTCGGTCACTACGGGTGTTGCGCAACTTCCGGTTGCGCATGCGCACACCCAAGAGAACCCCGAAGGGGTCAAGTCAATCGTAACGACTCGGCCATTCTCGCTACCCTGCAAATAACCTCGTATGCATTAGGCGTATAAATCGCACTACTTTTCACATGTCAGTTACATGAAAGTTTGATAAAGTTATATTTTAAACAATTTTCTATATTTCAATTACAGTTTTAATTAGATTTGCATGATTAGATTTTACTTGGTATGTCTTCCATATTGGATTTTCGTGGACTATATTTTTGTGCGGCTTAACTTAACTTAGCTTCCGGCAAACAATTTAAGAAGAATTTCTACTATGTACGTACAAGGTTATTTGCAGGGTAGCGAGAATGGCCGAGTAGTTACGAATGGGGGTCAAGTGACCTTCGGTAACCATGTTACTACTACTACTAAGAAAAAAGCGCGGGGAAAAAGCCGGGCATGCGCAGAACATACTTCCGGTCAGGACCACTTCCGGTCACGTGACTTTGTCACTTCCGGTCAATAGGCCTCACTAGGGCGGATATTGTACAACTTCCGGTTGCGCATGCGCAGAACATAGTTACGGACATGGCACGTTACTGGCATCACTTCCGGTCATGTGACTGACGTCACTTCCGGTCATGTCACTTCCGGTCAGGCGCAATGGTTCTATCCTCCGCAAATGTGACTTTGTCCGTACCCATATACTACTGACATACAATACAATGCCAAAAAGAAAGAAAACAAAAGGACAAACAACGATCTATTTCATGTCCATTTGCCATCATTCATTACTGGGAGAATTTCCCCAAAAGAGGCTAACTTTCATTGTTTATTTCTAAGTTACCTATGAAATCAGTTCAATTCCCGCTCGATACAACATTATGTGATAAAGTTTGTCAGTGACTTGCGACAGGTCTGTGGTTTTCTCCGGGTACTCCGGTTTCCTCTACCAATACAACTTATCACCACGATATAACTGAAATATTGTTGAAAGTGGCTTTAAACACCACAATCCTAACCCTACTATTACCCGGTATTCTCTAAAGTTTTAATACATGAGCAAATTCAAATTATGTTATATACGGTATCTCAATTTCAAATTTCCATGTGTTGATTAACATGTTTTAGGAAGGCAGGGGTGCATTAGAACTGGCAGTTATAAACAAAGATGTCAATTTAGTCAATCTGTTGTGCAAATTTGGTGCCGAGGCTTGTCTACAAGATTGGTTATGGACTATGGGAGATATTAACATGCTAGCACACGAAGACAGAGCCATGTTAGATCTTTTGTTAGAGCAAAGTAGTAGATATCCGGGATACCAATATGGGTAAGCAACCTTTCCAGATTTCCATAGAACCACTTTGAAACAATCTACAACTCGCATGAATCAACTACTAGTTATTTACATTTTTATTGTACCTGATGAATGTTATTCCAGAAACGTGTCGTGTGCATTCAATACAATATCTTCCTCTTTATCACTATCACGGTGTCCCTATTTGTCCTCAAGGGTATCATCCGCTCAGTAGTCATTGGTTCGGCACTGACATGGTTTATTAGATATTCTATTATTGAACTTAACAATTCCTAAGTATGATTAATAAACCCAAGGTTCTCCTCGATTTTGACAGTAGTGTTTAGGGCCTTTGGTTTACTTGCTCCCAAAGACTTTTGAACTATTAGGCTTTCCAATCATTTGATGATGAACGTACCTGATGATGGTGATTACAGGAACGCGTCGTGCGCTATGAATTCGATATCTACGTTTTTGCTGTGACACTTTCATAGAGCAGGATTACATGTATTCCGTAATTGTAATTTTAATACATTTGTATAATTGTTAATTTTTTGTATAAACTTTCTAAATCTACAAGAGCCTGGATGGCCGAGTATCATAGGTCAATACCTTAGCTTCTGACTAAACGCCAGCGTGATGTCATTATCTTTGGTTAGTGCTCCTATACTCAACTCAAGTGTTGAGATTTCCAGACAACTGTCAGTGGTCATTGTCTTCAACCATTATATCTGTCCGAGTTTTCCTCCCTAAGTTATTCTGGCAGTCACGATATAGCTACAATAATTGCTGCAATAATCAGCTATATTATGGCGAGAAAAAGTTACTTTTAAATGAGATAATCATGCTTTCCGCTTTGTACTAGACCAACACGCTTAGTTGGATTTTTATGGTGCTAGCTCACTGACACAACAGTCCACCGGTAGATATGTCACTTCACTCGGGCACATTATACTGTTTCCGACCAAACCTGTCATTGCTGCGTGTGTCATAGCGGAGAAGCAGCAAATACAAAATTGTTATTCTTTGGTTTGCCATGATCGGTAATTGACCTGTGATGTTGTTGTTGTTGAATGTAAGACTCTATAGGTATTATAGACCTAACATATAATTTTGTTTTCTTATTACAGTGGCATTTCCTTCAAAATGCTGCACATTAAAACAGATGCAGAAAATATCGCTCCATCGTTAGGGATAAAAGTTGAGACCGAAGGAATATGGAATAATTTTTATTTATTCTGTTGTAAAATGAAACAACAATATACCGACATAAACAATCAATTAGATGAGAAGGAAGTATTATTTAGCGATGTATACGAACTTATGACCTGGGGCAAAATCCCAAAAGAGTTGAAATTAGAACTGACTGTTCCTGGTGCACCGAGAAGAAATGAACGTCTGTCTTTATTACCTATACAATGTTCAGTCGCAGGTGTAATTGATGTCAAAAACACTCCAGATGATAGCGAACAGGATGATGATGTTGCTGTGGTAAGATTAAGACAATGTGTCTACGTATACACGTGTATGGGGAATTATGCGCGAGCGCGTGTGTGTGTGTGTGTGTGTTGTTCTGGATGTGTTGGGGATTATAGTGTGTGTGTGGTGGGATGGATGCGTGCATGTATGTGTGCTTGCGTGTGTGCATGCTTGTGTGTGCGTTCTATAATGTAAAGCCGCCTCTCACGGCGAGGGAAAAAGAAAAGTCTGGTTGATTGTGATATTACTATATATATGTTGTTGGGTGTTTATTGACCTTCATGACTGCTATTGACTCGTAGGCAGGTTTCAGTGACCGTGCGCATGAAAATAATTTACGAATACAACTGAGCAAGCTGATATATGATTCAAATATGTTATGTGTAGTTAACAGCATAACAGTTTGCTTCTTTTTCTACAGCTACTCAATTTATTTCAGTTTACGACAGTGAGTTTGACTCTTACATTAAGACCAAATAAACACATTTTGTTTGCCATAGCTACATCCGAGAAACCGGAAACATTCACCATTACAGAGGAAGCAGTGTGCATTCAACCAGAAATGGAACCAGAGGCGGAGATCGATATACCAAAAGGGACATTTGAAGGAACTCAAAGCCAACTATTTGTAAACGTAAGTCATTGTTTGGTAATGACTAATTAACCAGTGGATATGATTAATTAGTCATTATTAATTAACCCAGCATGTAGAATATGACTGCATGATTTGGTATACCAAGATAACGCATATAGTTTCTATATTGCGTTGCTATAGTTACAGTCACACGGACAAATCAATCGATTGATTGAATTATTGCATAACTTCAACCTTCAACTTTCATGCATATGATACAGTAACACAACGGGTGTCACTAGTGAAGCAGGCACTGCTAACCCTTCCGGAGCACCAGAGTTCACCCTCAATTTTTAGTGGGGTTCGTGTTGCTGGTTCTTTAGTTTTACGCGTAGTGTTCTGTAGAACATTGTTTGTCCTTCTGTCCTTTTTTGTTCGATTTAGGGCTTCTGATTACCCTTTTGGTATCTTCCAGCTTTTCTGATTTCATTTAAGCGTTGTGCGGATTGATTACTTGCTGTTTAACAGACAGTTATAATCATAACAAGGTCACGTTTACACATAATAGATCATGTAGGTAAAAGGTGGAACTTGAATTGTGGGAGGTTGATATTACAATAGTAGACAAGATATCATCGGAAAAATTAACCTTGTAATGGGTCACCAATGACTAATATTTGCCCTATGTTTTAAGGTTTTGTATTTTTTTTCTTTCCGTGTTTTTTTTCTTCTTATTATAGCAGATAGCCTTTATCCCTTTGGCTAAAACAGGTTTATTTTCTATAGGTGTCGGAAACAAAAGCTTTGAATACAGAAGATACAGAAGCAGAAGAGCCTATTCTTATTACAAATGTTTTAGACCTGACAATGTCAGATGGAAAACAACCACAAAAAGTCATTAAAATGAAGATGCCCATCCATACTGCAACAAACTCGGATATAATTATTCTGACATGTCGCAAGGAATATCCCGAGGAGGATGAAGATTGGGAGATTGAAGACGGAAGTATGATCCAGGGAAAAATGGTGGAATTTCGGATAGACCATTTTTCCATGTAAGTACACTGATTATTGTGTAAAAATCTCTTAATATTAGACAATAACAATCATGAAAATTCATTGAAACGGCATCTGTGAGTGGGTAGCTGCAATAATGTAGCTCCTGTGACAAACTTGTGTCTCGGCAGAGCTACAACGTGGTCCCATTCGTCACAATGGAGCAAAAAAAAAGTTGCAGTTGAAACATAAAAACTCACTATTTACGCTTCAAACATTTCATTATAGCAATTACTGATGATCCCAGTCCTTGTTAAATCGGTTTGGCTGAGAAATATATGCTTTTCAAAGTTAGCAACAACCTTTTTCAAATTTATCGATCGTTTTCCATAACCGGAAACTACGGAAGGCGGAGCTTTTCTAAATATGGTATTTCTTATTACAACCTGATGTAAACATTCCAATCGTAACTACTCGGCCATTCTCGCTACCCTGTTATTTGCAGGGTAGCGAGAATGGCCGAGTAGTTACGATTGGTAAACATTCACGCCTAAATCGCCAAATATGGTATCGACATCCAAATAGTGAGGCCGGAAATGACGAAATTCAAAATTTTCAAAGAGAAGATTTTATTTTGTGGGAATTACATTCTAAAATACTGGTAGGTGATAAAAACTTGTTATAATAATGGACAAAAGGAAAGGTTATGTCTTAGTATTGATAAATGCAGGCGTCAGAAGCTCTGTAAGCGAGCGCAAAAAATCTCGGCGGCTGCTCCATTACGTGTAATGGAATCCCGTTATAACCCTTGCGAGTAAGCGAGCATTTAGGGTTTTATTATTAGAACTAGTGAGTGGGTGATAAAATGCCGCACTGTCGTAACAGTTCTAAAATCCAGTAGAAAATTCGTAGGAAGTGGCAAGTAAGTGATTGCTTAATACCTAAGTCAAGTTGCCAATCTTTATGCTATATCATGGAGACATCTATACATATAGAATTTTCTGAAATTTTATAAAGTAATTTATGCGGCACGAATAAAAAAAATTGTAAATGAACACCTCTTGTTTAGAGAATGTCATACTCTGCCTGTAAGTAGCTCATATCTAATTAAGGGGTTAGGGATTATTGTGTCTAACGCCACTTTCAACACTAGTTCAGTTATTTCGTGGCGGTCAGTTTGTATTGGTGGAGGAAACCGGAGTACCCGGAGAAGATCATCGACCTGCCACAAGTCACTAACAAACTTTATAAAATAATGTTGTATCGAGTACACCTCGCATGAGCGGGGTTCGATATCACAACGTAAGAGGTGATAGGATTTGGGTTTATGGTGGTTAACGCCACATTCAACAATATTTGAGTTATATCGTGGCGGTCGGTTTTATTGGTGGAGGAAAGTGGAGTATCCGGAGAAAACCACCGACTTGCCGCAAGTCACTGACAAACTTTATCATATAATGTTGTATCGAGTACACTTCGCCTGAGCAGGGTTCGAACTCACAACGTTAGTGTTGAAAGGCACTGATTGCATAAGTAGTTGTAAATCCAACTACCATGCTATGACGACCACGACCGGTCCCTCATATTTAGAGTTCATTAACATCCTTTCGATTTTGAAATCGTGTTGGACACCATAGTTGGACAAAAATGACATATTATCTAATTTTATGTTCCTATCTTCAGGTTTCTTGCTGGTTCCAAAAAGTATAAGGACAAAGCTGCTAAACTTGCTATTCAGGCCGTCAAGAAAGAAAGAGCAGTTGAACTGTTTGCCATGATAAAGCATGAATCTGCGAAAAACTTTTCACTTGTCTTCGAATGTGTTCTGAAGAGAAAAGGAAAAAGGCATCGTAAACAATGGAAAGAAAAGGGATTTCAAACTCAGCCAATTGAGTATTACAGCTGTGTGGTTCCTGTTTATCAATCATTTCGGGTATTTATGACTATATTAAGGTGACAGAAGGAAAGTTAGTTAGGCCCCTCTGCGTGTCTCCATGTGGCGGGTAAAAGGGGTGGGGGCTCTCAATGGGTGGTTGTCAGGTTAAAATACATAAAGCCTGACCGTGTACCATAGTTTTAATTTAATTCCTCATTTATTTAACGAGGATTGCTGACAACCAACGAAGAACAAGTTTACAAACATTTATGTAGGTAAAAAGTGTAGCAGCGAGATATAATATCAATGAACGAATGTTTTGATTAACACGTTAAACGTTGAAGACAATAGATACTGTAGGAACCTTGCAATGAGCCACCAACAACAGAACATCTATTGCCCATCAAGAGCTGTTGTAAATTGTATTTTACATGGAAAGAGCGTTGCATTCTCTAAATATCCGGCGGTCATGTTTGTTCTGTCCTGAAGGTGAAACCATAGACCCTGGGGCCTTAGTTTGTACAAACTTCAATCTACATATCACAATAAAGTTTCATGCCATTTTTGACAATTTCTGTATTGCAGGCTATGTTAATCTTTGAACCACAAGTTCTTGACCACATAGGATTTCAGTTGTGGCAAGCTAAACCTTCATTTCATAAGGGTGTTTCATTCTAAATACAACAAGAGGAGCTGTTGAACTAAAACATGTCTCCACTTCTTGTCGGATATAACTCGATATTTTGAAAATGGTCGCGTGAACTTCGAAGTAACGAGATTCAACTGTTTATAAGTATACACGAGACGAATATATAACCAATCAAAAAACTTGATAGAGATGATAAGAAATAATATTAGCTATTAGATGTTGGTTCACAAGTTGATATTAGTTTCCCTAGCTATCGTTTAATTGAAGGTAACGGCCATCGTCTCTGTATTAAAGACATATGACTAGAACTATACATACGACGGTACATATGGCAGATTTGTGTGTTGTTTTCTAGCTTTTATTTAAGTGACGGTAAAGGTCTTCGTCTATCTATTAAAGAAATATGACTATAAAACTATACATATGGCAACAGCTTTTGTGTGTTGTTTTCTAGCTATCAGTTAAATGATGGTAAAGGCCTTCGTCTATCTTTTAAAGAACTATGACTATATATACAATTATACGTATGACAGCTTTTGGGTTTCGAAGAATAGCTTTGTGTTCTTGCTATTCTTTAAATAATGGTATATGCTATGGTCTCTTTGTTAAAGAACTATGATTATACAATTCTACATATGACAGCTTTAGGTTATTTCCTCAAATGTGGAAACCACTTGCATGACAAAGAAAAGAGGCACAAGTACATAACTGGTTAACCACTATGCTGTGCATTGAAGTTGATGTACGTAGTCAGGCGACTGATTGGTCGTGTTTACATGTGTGTTATAGGCAGTCCTCACGATGAGCACTGGTCCTCTGGCCCAAGACCATTAAAACTTTGTTCGGACCAGTAATTATTTCAGTTTTTATTTGCAACTATATAAAAATATTAGGGATGGCAAACCGTTCAGAATTTACTAACCGGTTACTCGAATAATCTTCCGACCGATTACTCGGTTAACCGGTAGATATCATTGTTCAGATTTAATCTTGCAAGGGACAAATCAATAAGGCGATGCCAATAATAAACTTATATTACATAAAGAATTTTACTGTATTTCGTGAAGGAACCTTATAATCTGGAGCTAGGATACTCATTAAATTTAAAAATCCTTTGTCTTCTACGAGTTTTAACGGCATATAATCCAATGCCACCATTTCAACTATTGCTCTTGTAATGTGTTCATTCTGGGAAGATGACAATTTCCGTGATTGGTGAATTTGCAAATTCGGCTACAGATGGCTTTTTTTCAAATGTAAACCATCCAGAAATATCTGACGAATGTTTTAGCTTTAAATGATTAAGCATATTGCTAGTTCCTCCCGTATATGTCATTTCTAAATTGCACAGTTTGCATTTCACAATTTTCGACTCCACATCTCGTTTAAAATACGACCAAGCTTTCGATTGTGGTGGAGGCATTTTGTAATGAAACTTCAAACATTTCAATTGCAAGTTAATTAGACAGATGAACAGTTTTTACAATTGTTGTGATTAGTTATGGTTGTAAAAACACGAACTCCCGAGGGATAGTTATCGTGTCTTATCACAGTTATTTAATTATTGATCTAATCCGATATCTAAGTTTATTTACTGTTACACTATACACGTACTTTAAATATTTTTTTAACTTTTATGAATTGAGAAAACAGTGACAAGATCGAGATATTTTCATCATATTTTATCAAAACTTAACGAATAATCGAATCGCAAAATAGCTAACCGGTTACGATCTTTCCGACGGTTAACCGGTTAACCGAGTAATCGTTGCCATCCCTAAAAAATATATTCATGAATTTGATTCGGACCAGTAAATTCAAATTTTCATTGCGAGGACCGTGCAAAGGTATCGATGTTTGCCTTTTGTCTGTTTCTATAATTTTCCAGATTGATTTTACAACTGTTCTAACTTGTTTATCATTTTATTAAATCCTATTCTGAAATTTTTTATTTATAGATTACGTTCTCGGAAGGGTTACATGTACAAGGAGCAGACGATAAGGACAAGACAATTGATTTTCACCCAAATAGGAAGAAAAACATTATTACATTCCGTATATCTGATTGTAAAGAACCAAGTGGAGAAATAGAAATAGAGAAAATATTAAAGAATGAGGGAAGAATTCCAGGGAAACAAGAAAAGGAACCTGTACCAAAAGTGTCAAATGAATCAGGATTTTGCGGTTGTTTGAGTTCAAAGAGTGTAAAAGTAAATCCATCAGACCGACCTCAGCTACCAGACGTAGAACACATTTACCAGTTTCTCACTACATTGTCGATAAATATGAAAATCCCTGAACATACAGGTACCTCTTACTGGCATGCACTATTTAATACAGTGTTTTTTTTCCATTAAATACTTGATTTAACATTAAAACTATAGGTACACAAGTCCTGCGATTGAGTATCTTAAATGTGAGAACAATTGCTTATTAACAAAATTATTACCAAATAAATATAATCAATATCAACCTTAATTTTGTACCAAGGATCGTTGTGTTAAAATTTCAGAAAGGTCTTACAACAAAAAATAAAGTTATCGCATTAGCACTGAAACCATGTTGTCTACAGGTGGTCGACGACAGAACACTTGTGTGTAAACATGTGTACATATCATTACCGCTATTTTTTTTCGGTTGTAAAAAAAACAATACAGAAAGGAGGAAGAAATAATGTAATCCGAGTAACGACTTTTGACTGCCATTGTATGTAAGGTTGGATAAGGACGAATAAAGTAGATTAAATGCGGCTACTCTTTTTCGAAATCTGCATAAGTGGTCTTTCAACTACAGGGAGTGTGGGACTCTCCAAACACATTTCCAAATATTGCCCGTCAGGCTTTCCTAGGAAGCACTGGGCAGCTGTATGGGTTGCGCACTTGGAACTTTCACCACTACCCAGCAAGACGATAACAAGTTTACAAACAATGAGTCATGCTGTTAAATTGGAGGTAGGGGTTTAGATTTCCACTGGAAATAGAATATAATAAATAGGGTCAGGAAAGTTTAGATATTTTTATTATTGAAATTTACAGTTCCTAAATGTAGTAATTTTATCAACACTAAGGTTCTCCCTCTCATGCATAGGTGACCTTAACTGATTTTGGCTATCTGTTTAGGCCTTTTTGTTTTATTGTTCCCACTTTTAAATTATTTGTCTTTCCAATATTTCGATATTGAGCGTACCTGATGAAGGGTATTCCAGAAACTCGTCATGCGCACTAAATTGGATATCTACGTTTTTATTTCCTTGAAAATTACTATCAACGACAACATATTATTTATTGTTGTTAGGGTATCGTGACATTCACTATGTACGAGGCACTTTTTGGGACGTGTTGTGTTGTGTATTTCATTGGCGCAGCACAATCAGAGGACATTCCCTACTTATGCGGTTGAAGCTCACGGAGGGAAAAACTAGGTCATATTTCGAGGGTTGTGTATAACCAGAACACAAATGTTCTAGTTCATTGCATTGTAGCGTTCGTCCAAATGATTTCTCTGGTGATGTCACACATCACAATTTTTTGTGATTTTATTTTCCAGTTCCGGAAGAATTCAAGGAATCTAAGCTAGACCCGAATGATCCAGGATGTAAGTAATTAAAAAAAGAAGGCATGGCTTCTGATTGTTATAGAAAATAAAAACAAAACTAGGTTACATAGAAATTTAGAATTATGGTATCTACGAATGATCTCTAAGATCAATCAAACCATATTAAAGCTAAGACAATATAAGTAAAGGTTTTGACACATATAGTAATATTAAAAATTAAACATACAACACTTTCGGAACAGTTACTAAAACAAATAGAAAAATTGTAGAAAGAGGTACAATCGATACCCTTAGCACACAAACACACGACCGCTCACTTTCCTGGCTTGGTACAGGTACTTCAATACACGACCGCTCACTTTCCTGGCTTGGTGCAGGCACTTCAATACACGACCGCTCACTTTCCTGGCTTGGTGCAGGCACTTCAATACACGACCGCTCACTTTCCTGGCTTAGTACAGGCACTTTAAGATTGTGTTGTCAGTGCTTCTTCGATTTACGGATTCTGATTGCCCATTTGGTATCTTCAAACACTTTCTTAATAAGCAGTCTAGTTTTATGGGTCCAAACCTCCTATCTTAGTAAATGATGCGGCCATACAAGTACTTTCCCTGCCTTTACACATTATTGTTGTTGTTTCAGTTTTCAGATGTTGTATTGTCTTATATGACATATTGTTGCTTAATGTATATAGCGGCAAATAGTTTTGACTTCTATTGGGAAAGAATGGAGTGTTTATGGGTCCAAACCTCCTCTGTTAGTAAAGGATGCGACCATACAAGTACTTTCCTTGCCTTTACACATTATTGTTGTTGTTTTAGTTTTTAGATATGGTATTGTCTTATGATACATTGTTGCTTAATATATACCGGCAAATAGTTATAGCTTCTATTGGGATAGAATGGAGAGTTGGTCAGGGACGTAAATATTTTGTTGTTGTAGCTTCTACAATGTTACTCTTTTTCGAAATCGAAAAAAAAAGAGATATTTAACCTGCAGGGAACGTGACACCATCCAATCACTCTACCCATCATTTTTTTCAGATTCAGCCTTTTCACATTATGACTTGAAAATACCCCCCTCCCCCCATCGAAAGGGCAACCCCCTATCCGCCACGTTGATTGTTTTTGTGATACCCGTTTCTATTATGGGGATGTCGCATTGTTAATAGTTACAGGGAATACACGATGAAAGCTATAGTCTAATTGGTCCATTACGTACTATCATTCCTAAAATTGAACGATCAAAGGTTATTGAAAGGTTACCAAATCATCATGACCTTAGACTAGCTGGGTGTGGGTAGATGGCAGTATATCCCCAAAAAGATACAATAAATATTGAATTTTTAATTAGATAGTAATTGTTGTGTTGTCTTGTAGGTCCTATAAAATTAACAGTGCTGCGCTGGTCTTCACTAAAGAGACTTGGACAGGGACTAACGGATGACGAATGCTACCGGCTTGGAGTTCAACTGCATGTCCCAATAGATAGTTTAACTGAACTACAGAAGCAAGATAACTTCAAAGAGAAAATGTTTGAAAAATGGAGACCAAAACGGCCTTATGAAAGTTTAGTAGAAAGTTTGAAACGGGGGCTAGAAAGAATTGATAAACATGCCGAAGCTGACCTTGTTCAAGAGGCGTTTGTTAATGAAGCTGAATTTAAATACAAAATGGATAATATGTTATCAACACTGGAAGAAAAACCAAGACATAATCCAAGAGAGACATAGTTTATCCGTCATGCACGTGTCAGCACATTTTTTCTCCATAAAACAGCAATGGTTTCATTAATATGATAACCAGTACATAACTTTTGTACATTATTTTTGGGCAAGTACATTGTATTGTAATATTTGACATTGCAGATCACGTGTGTATAGCTCATTAGCTACTTATTCATGCCCAATTATCATGTTTGTTACCTGCATTTCGCATTGAAATTCAGACATGACCAATATTCCTGTACACATTCACAGAGGCATATGCTAATGTATATACTTTCAGACCTTTTTTTCTAAATAATTGGTTCAATTTATTTTTCTGACTGATATGTTTTTTTACTGTAATGTTTAAATTAAACAGAAATATTAGTTGTCCACATTACACATATAAGCTATTTGGTCATGTTATATCTGGAATGATATAGATATTCATCTAAAAATTAAATCCGCTAGCTATATAGCGTTACAATTATATTTTTTAGTTAACTTTTTTTTGTTCTACCCTCGACAGGATTATATTTTAAAACCCACACCTTTGATGCTAGAGGCTGTTCCTTTACTTTGATGTATGTAAATGTGTAATGTTGGATAATTTTTGCTGTTTATTTACCAGTGCCTATTGTTTGATTTATTTTTTTTTATTTTTAGGGGTATTTTAAACTATCTTTAGTTTATTTAGAAAAATAATTATTTAACATTCACTTAGACTTCTGAATTCTGGTTGTTGATCATCACTTACATTTACATTGTAACCAAGAAGGCCATCATTTCATTATATAGCAATAGCATATATTTAATATCTGTCAGTTCCAGAGTCTCAGTCTGTCCCTGGGACCCCAAAACAGTGTTGTTCCGCCTTGCAAAATTTCTCTTGGAGACCCTGACATTTACACCCATATCCTTTCTTACTAAACTACAAAATGTAGTCCATTGTCACTTTCCAATATTTGGCAATAGTTCCGTTTCAAAAGTAAGATTCCGTAATTTAGTAGAAATAAGCCAACTGTTGATTAACTTACAGAATGAAAGTTCTATAAACAAAAACTCGTTTGAAAGTACATTTTTGTGTACATGCACAATTAACTTACAGAAACAAGTAAGTCAATCTCCTTATTATTTTGACATGTTGCTTTGTTCATTTATATAAATATACAGCAAAGTATGCAACAAACTAAATATTTTTTGAAGTAGCAAGCTATTAAAAACTTGTATTGTGTTTGATATTCAAAGTGAACATTTAAATAGGATCACATAAAATTGATTAATTGATTGATTTATTGTGTTTAACGCCACTTTCAGCAATATTTCAGCTATATCATGGCGACCAGTTTTAGTGGTGGAAGAAGCCGGAGTACCCGGAGAGAACCACCGACCATGGGCAAGCAACTGGTCAACTTTATCACTTGCGGCTGCGAGTCGAGTGCACCATTTTTTGTAATTTAGAAAAGCCGGGCGCGAACCCACGCCGTATTAGTGATAGGCTTGTATGAGTTGTTAGGTAATCCTGCTACTACCTAACTCATTGAGCCAACCGGGCCCTTGGGTCACATAAGACAGATGGTCCATCTATACAGATTTAATTAATATGAAATGCACTGTTTAGGAAAAATGAATTTAAGGTCACCTAATACAATGTATTGCTTAATAGAGGTGATCACTATAATAACGTGTGTCTGTACTAATAGAAAACTTCTTCAACTGAAAAAAAACCTCTATATTTTTTTTTTAATTTGTTGAATCTTCTGATGATATTATTTTAATATTGTGAGTTACAACATTAAATCGATGTCATTTTTACGGTGAGATCATGTGGTTAATCCCCATCTAAAAATGATATGTACGGCGAATAATATATGGTCTGTCAATGTGCATTTGAAATTATTTTAATAACTTTTAGGTGCTGATCACATTATTGGAATTAGTTTCTGGTTGCTATACCCACACTCGATCCACCAGTGGAATTATATCCAGTATTGATGTTACTTCCATATGGTTGTATATAGCCGCTGGATCTGTAAAATAACATATGTATGTTGAACTACAAATATAGCAACATTATTGCTGAAAACATCTTATGCAAAAAGGCAAAATAAAACAGAAAAAATATTAAACTTATGATTTATTATTTAGACTGACGAAATTGTTTGGTCACGGCTGCATACAATTATTTCAAAATTATTTGGGACTGCCAACAAATACTTGTACGCTGCAGTCCCATCAAAAGCACACAACTTGTGGCATGTAGTTCAATATTAAAGTTCAATCAACAAAAGCACACAACTCGTGGCATGGAGTTCAATATTAAAGTTCGATCAACAAAAGCACATAACTTGTGTGGCATGGAGTTCAATATTAAAGTTCAATAACATTCAACACACAGTTCAATATTTGTATGAATTCTTTAAAATTATCCGGGTCAAAGCACAATTATTTTCTCAAAGAAATAAAATTGAAGTAACATTGATAAAAACTTAAAATTGTTGCTAGAAATTTGTCAATTGTTCTGCACAAACTTTAAATTAAATACTTGACCCTGGGAACAGAAATCAAGTGAAAGTAAATTTACAAAATTGGAAGCCGCGTTTATGCCAACGAGAGTCATTTCAATGGAAACGCAACTTCACCAATTCATCATCGTCTTTTCCTTCAAGTTGAAGACATTCATTGGCAGCCGTGCCGGTAGTGTTCTGCACAAACTTTAAAATAAAATACTTGACCCTGGGAACAGAAGTCAAGTGAAGTAAATTTACAAAATTGGATGCCGATTTATGCCAACGCGAATCATTTCAATGGTAACGCAACTTCACCAATTCATCATCGTCTTTTCCTTCAAGTTGAAGACATTCATTGGCAGCCGTGCAGGTAGCTTGTTAACCTTCAATTCACCACTCGCCAAACCTCTGAAAAAGAAAGCAAAGCCGCAGCAGTCTGTGTCCCTTTTTACATGCAAAAACAATTTCAACAATTTTGTGTGGGTGTGAAGGGTTTTTGTCTGCAGATTGATTGTAAGCAATGTAGAAATACATGTTTTGCATGACCTCACCTTTCATATGTCTTGAACGTAAAAGGGGAAGTTTTTTTGCGACGCTAAGATTTATATACAATACGGGAGACAACTCTTCAGGCCTCCAGCCAATATAATTCAATAACCTATATAAAGAACGACAACTCGAACAAAGACCGATATTTCTTCAATAAATTCATCTATTCATTTTAAGTGAATAGATGTGATTATTGCTGAAAACATCTTATGCAAAAAGGAAAAATAAAACAGAAAAGCATTAAACTTATGATTTATTATTTAGACTGGAGAAATTGTTTGGTCACGGCTGCATACAATTATTTCAAAATTATTTAGGACTGCCAGCAACTACTTGTACGCTGCAGTCCCATCAAAAGCACACAACTTGTGGCATGTAGTTCAATATTAAAGTTCAATCAACAAAAGCACACAACTCGTGGCATGTAGTTCAATATTAAAGTTCAATCAACAAAGCACACAACTTGTGTGGCATGAAGTTCAATATTAAAGTTCAATAACATTCAACACACAGTTCAACATTTGTATGAAATCTTTAAAATTATCCGGGTCAAAGCACAATTATTTTCTCAAAGAAATAAAATTGAAGTAACATTGATAAAAACTTAAAATTGTTGCTAGAAATTTGTCAATTGTTCTGCACAAACTTTAAATTAAATACTTGACCCTGGGAACAGAAATCAAGTGAAAGTAAATTTACAAAATTGGAAGCCGCGTTTATGCCAACGAGAGTCATTTCAATGGAAACGCAACTTCACCAATTCATCATCGTCTTTTCCTTCAAGTTGAAGACATTCATTGGCAGCCGTGCCGGTAGTGTTCTGCACAAACTTTAAAATAAAATACTTGACCCTGGGAACAGAAGTCAAGTGAAGTAAATTTACAAAATTGGATTCCGGTTTATGCTAACGCGAATCATTTCAATGGTAACGCAACTTCACCAATTCATCATCGTCTTTTCCTTCAAGTTGAAGACATTCATTGGCAGCCGTGCAGGTAGCTTGTTAACCTTCAATTCACCACTCTCCAAACCTCTGAAAAAGAAAGTAAAGCCGCAGCAGTCTGTGTCCCTTTTTACATGCAAAAACAATTTCAACAATTTTGGGTTGGTGTGGTGGGTTTTTGTCTGCAGATTGATTGTAAGCAATGTAGAAATACATGTTTTGCATGACCTCACCTTTCATATGTCTTGAACGTAAAAGGGGAAGTTTTTTTGCGACGCTAAGATTTATATACAATACGGGAGACAACTCTTCAGGCTTCCAGCCAATATAATTCAATAACCTATATAAAGAACGACAACTCGAACAAAGACCGATATTTCTTCAATAAATTCATCTATTCATTTTAAGTGAATAGATGTGATTATTGCTGAAAACATCTTATGCAAAAAGGAAAAATAAAACAGAAAAGCATTAAACTTATGATTTATTATTTAGACTGGAGAAATTGTTTGGTCACGGCTGCATACAATTATTTCAAAATTATTTAGGACTGCCAGCATCTACTTGTACGCTGCAGTCCCATCAAAAGCACACAACTTGTGGCATGTAGTTCAATATTAAAGTTCAATCAACAAAAGCACACAACTCGTGGCATGTAGTTCAATATTAAAGTTCAATCAACAAAAGCACACAACTCGTGGCATGTAGTTCAATATTAAAGTTCAATCAACAAAAGCACACAACTTGTGTGGCATGGAGTTCAATATTAAAGTTCAATAACATTCAACACACAGTTCAATATTTGTATGAATTCTTTAAAATTATCCGGGTCAAAGCACAATTATTTTCTCAAAGAAATAAAATTGAAGTAACATTGATAAAAACTTAAAATTGTTGCTAGAAATTTGTCAATTGTTCTGCACAAACTTTAAATTAAATACTTGACCCTGGGAACAGAAATCAAGTGAAAGTAAATTTACAAAATTGGAAGCCGCGTTTATGCCAACGAGAGTCATTTCAATGGAAACGCAACTTCACCAATTCATCATCGTCTTTTCCTTCAAGTTGAAGACATTCATTGGCAGCCGTGCCGGTAGTGTTCTGCACAAACTTTAAAATAAAATACTTGACCCTGGGAACAGAAGTCAAGTGAAGTAAATTTACAAAATTGGATGCCGATTTATGCCAACGCGAATCATTTCAATGGTAACGCAACTTCACCAATTCATCATCGTCTTTTCCTTCAAGTTGAAGACATTCATTGGCAGCCGTGCAGGTAGCTTGTTAACCTTCAATTCACCACTCGCCAAACCTCTGAAAAAGAAAGCAAAACCGCAGCAGTCTGTGTCCCTTTTTACATGCAAAAACAATTTCAACAATTTTGTGTGGGTGTGAAGGGTTTTTGTCTGCAGATTGATTGTAAGCAATGTAGAAATACATGTTTTGCATGACCTCACCTTTCATATGTCTTGAACGTAAAAGGGGAAGTTTTTTTGCGACGCTAAGATTTATATACAATACGGGAGACAACTCTTCAGGCTTCCAGCCAATATAATTCAATAACCTATATAAAGAACGACAACTCGAACAAAGACCGATATTTCTTCAATAAATTCATCTATTCATTTTAAGTGAATAGATGTGATTATTGCTGAAAACATCTTATGCAAAAAGGAAAAATAAAACAGAAAAGCATTAAACTTATGATTTATTATTTAGACTGGCGAAATTGTTTGGTCACGGCTGCATACAATTATTTCAAAATTATTTGGGACTGCCAACAAATACTTGTACGCTGCAGTCCCATCAAAAGCACACAACTTGTGGCGTGTAGTTCAATATTAAAGTTCAATCAACAAAAGCACACAACTCGTGGCATGTAGTTCAATATTAAAGTTCAATCAACAAAAGCACACAACTCGTGGCATGTAGTTCAATATTAAAGTTCAATCAACAAAAGCACACAACTCGTGGCATGTAGTTCAATATTAAAGTTCAATCAACAAAAGCACACAACTTGTGTGGCATGGAGTTCAATATTAAAGTTCAATAACATTCAACACACAGTTCAATATTTGTATGAATTCTTTAAAATTATCCGGGTCAAAGCACATTTATTTTCTCAAAGAAAAAAATTGAAGTAGCATTGATAAAAACTTAAAATTGTTGCTAGAAATTTGTCAATTGTTCTGCACAAACTTTAAATTAAATACTTGACCCTGGGAACAGAAGTCAAATACTTGACCCTGGGAACAGAAGTCAAGTGAAAGTAAATTTACAAAATTGGATGCTGCGTTTATGCCAATGGTCATGGCATGGCAAACTCATTGCTAGGCCACGACCACCGCCACAAAATGGGGGAGCGGCTCCAATAATAACAGCCGGACCAAACCAGTCTAACTAATACTTCAATTTGGGTACACCTTTGCACCCGACAGTTTAAATGTTTCCAAGGCACCCTGTAATGTGTTAAAAATACCTGTCTTCCTAATGGGGAAAGATGGATACCATCTTCTGCCAAGTTGAGAACATAATAATTTTAAGTCTGGATATTTAACATATCCCCCACCCAGTGTAACTGCTTCAAAAAAGTGAGTCGATTCGCCCCACTTAATCGCTATTATGTTATAATAGATGAAGTCTTTTTCGACAATTTTTTGGTAATTATTTATTTAGTAGTTGTATGCAAAAAAATTAATAATTCATTTATTTTGGTCTACTTTAATTATGTATTTATTAGTTGTATACACATAAAATAATAATTCATTCATTTTGGTCAGTGGAATATTGTTGAACACAAAAGTGAGAATATTTTTCTCAAAAAAGAATCATCGTGAAGGGGTTTAGATTCACTTATGTGTACAGACCCGGGGTGAACGGGAATAGGGACGAAACGACTCAAGGGGCCAACGGGATTCGGGGCGAAACGACCCGGTACCACAGGCACTTGTTTCATTCAAAAAATATATGCCCCCTCCTCTTCCTTACTTCAAGGTAAACATCTACCCTTTTCCCCTTCCCCACTTCGCCTCAATATTTTTCGCTTATTTGTGATCCTTTCGCTGACCCAATTATGTCGTTACACTCCCGAGATATTTCTCTTTTCGACTGCCACATTTAAATATACCTACCGGGCCCCCCCCCCCCTCAGACAAATTGGACAAGAATAGTCAGCGAACGTGGCCTATTAAAAATTTCAGCCAATGAAATGGATACAGCCACTTCCGGTTTGCGCTGGATTTTTCATATGCATTCGGAATTCTCTAGACCGGCCATGTGTAACAATGCCACATGATCATCTCCTCTCAAATGTAAAGTAAGCCTTTAAAATACAGATAATTGTTTCAATGCAGATTATAAAAATATGCTTAACTCCAAATTACTGATATTTTATTTTTAAAGCACCTTTTTTTTTACATTTTCTAAATCAATTTAAACCGGACCGGAAGTGGTTGTATTCGTTTCATTGACTGAAATTTTTAATAAGCCACGTTCGCTGACTATTCTTGTCCAATTTGTCGAGGGGGACCCGGTAGGTATATTTAAATGTGGCAGTCGAAAAGAGAAATATCTCGGGAGTGTAACGATATAATTGGGTCAGCGAAAGGATCACAAATAAGCGAAAAATATTGAGGCGAAGTGGGGAAGGGGAAAAGGGTAGATGTTTACCTTGAAGTAAGGAAGAGGAGGGGGCATATATTTTTTGAATGAAACAAGTGCCTGTGCCCGGTACCCATATATTTTTGGTGCACGTATTTTCTGATAGTCAAAGATTTTGGATACGATGTTTTGATTGATTAATAAATTTATATTCAATGTGCAAGCCTGCACTAGATTTTTGGTGCACTGCACAGGAATTTTAGTGCAACTATAAATAGTGACATAACCGTTGAAACTGAATTCATTACTAATTTTTTTTTTAAATTCGAAATGTTTTAGTGAAAAGTTCAGACTTGACCAAATTAGTTTAATTTTGTTTTTGTTTTTGTTTTTGAAGTTGTTTTTTTCCCCCATTGAAGAACCAATTCAGTTAATAAGTGTTTTAGGTTAATATTTTTGTAAGAATTTTGTCTGTATGAGGTATTGAAATTATATTGGTTATGCCTACATTATTTTTGTCCCTGATATCCAGTTATACAAAAATATGAACTTCACTATTTAGTTTTCATTCAATTCAAATTTAAAATACCAATTCTTTAGAAATTCAAGACATACCTTACTAGCGAGGTTGTTAGTACCTGTCTTTTTAAGCTATGTAAAATACCAATTATTTGCAGATTGATTGTAAGCAATGTAGAAATACATGTTTTGCATGACCTCACCTTTCAGATGTCTTGAACGTAAAAGGGGAAGTTTTTTGCGACACTAAGATTTATATCTTACTCTTCAGTAGCCCTTTTCACAAAAATTCTTACGATAACAAATTGTCGTAAGTGTAAAACTAAGATTAAAAAGAGTTTCACAAAAATACTTACGATAATCTTAAGTGTAAAAATAGTCCTAACTTTACGTGTAAAACTACCCTGTCCTAAGTGTAAAATTTTGATCGTAAGAAAAATTTTGGTCTTATCTTTTATCGTAAGTGAAAAAAAAAAGAAAAAAAGATGAACGATGTATTGGCGCTTCGACTTGAAAATAAGAGAGCAATTCATCGTTAGCGCATTTTCTCTGACCGTATGACAAACCTATTTACACATATTGATAAATGTTTATTGAAATGAATATGGTTTAATACAGACGCTACAAATGGCATTGTTGTTTACTCCTTTTTCTGGCGTGACTAATAACAGAGTCTGTCTATAACGATGCATTCCGTACATTTACCTTTTCAATGCAGCAGTGTATCGTTTACATGACCAAAAAAATCAGGATAATTCTCTTGATCCGCCCCTGCATCTACTTCGCTTACAAAAGTTTTGTATGAACAGCCGCTTTAGGACTGAAATTTTCTGGATCCAATGATATCGTTTTGATTTTGCCTTTATATTAGTAATATAATTTATTAATTTCTGGCAACTTCGATGATCATCGAACACTCTGACAATACATAAACTTGTGTACATTCTTCTGTTATATTAACATTAATATATAACAGGGATATTTATTCGTCTTCATGATTGATAGATGATAAACACATCTTAATTTGAGTTATCTCAGAAAAATCGGGATAAATTTTCATCAGTAAAAGAACATGCGTTTAATTTTATGTGGGATGGGATTAATTGGAAAAAAGGGGTAAATATTTTGCTGACAAATAACCGATAAAATGAATTATATGAATAGGTTTTTTTTCACACTTCAGATGCACTCCCTTAAAAAATACTTCTATCAAATGTAACCACGCGTGGATGATGACGCACAACTCCAAGTAATGATAATTATTATAGATCATTTTAATTTACATGCATTAGAAATGTTCCTCTATACGAAAATCATACCCGTTCATATTTTGTGCAGTTATTGGTGACCGATTCATATACATTTTTTTGTATTAGATAAAAATTCAATATAAACATACAAACACATCATAGCATAAAAACTGCTTATAAATTAGTGCCGGGGATATTTTATAGAATAATTTTATTAAAAAAAATGCTTTGTTGTGCTATGGAAATGAAACTAGGTTGCTAAGGAAGCTGGTTTATGTTGTTTAACGCCCCTTTCAACAATATATCGGTCAGTTTTATTCGTGGAGAAAACTGGAGTACTCGGAGAAAACCATTGACCTGTCGCAAATCACTGACAAACTTTATCACATAATGTTGTATCGAGTACACCTAAGGAAGAATTTTTTTTATCGTAAGTGTAATTTTAGTCGTAAGATTAAACTTTGTCGTAAGATAATCTTTGTGAAAAGGACTTAGGAATTGTCGTAAGATAATCTTAAGTGAAAAAGTTAGGACTATAGTTACGAATTTTTGTGAAAAGTGCTACAGGCTTCCAGCCAATATAATTCAATAACCTATATAAAGAACGACAACTCGAACAAAGACCGATATTTCTTCAATAAATTCATCTATTCATTTTAAGTGAATAGATGTGAATATTTATCTATAGTAATCAGTGGTTTTCACTAGTTTGAAGCATACCTCTTCATAAAAAAAGTCAATAAATAAGACACGTCACATAGTTAGAAATTATATTTCACTGACAATAATTCATTGTTAGAACATAAGAATGGCGAAAATTTATTTTTATAAAACTTTTCATCAGATTATAATGTGCATATAAGAGCACTTTAAGTGATGGGTTTTAAATATTAAATGCAAAATAATATTGCGATATATTGCAAAGTTTTACGAAACGCACCGCAAAGAGAGTTGCTTTTACGGTTATCTTAAAATCGAAAGAACAACGAGATCGTTAAGATAAATTTATCGTGGCAGAAACGTTTTTGTTTGTAAATTTGTTGTTATTTTGTTTTATTGTTTATTTTTGTCATTATAATTTTTTATATAACTGCAATAAATCAGATGGCACAAAATGACAATTCCAGAGAGTTATCTTGAAAGAGGGCATAAAGCTCTTCATAAAATAAAAGAAGCGCCTTACATGTTCCAGCCTAAGGAACGTTTGGTGGAATGGAATGGTCACACCAAGCAGACTTCCAATGATAATACCAGCTAAAACACCACCAGTTCTGGACAGAATAAAGTTGAAAATGGACAAGATGATAATACAAAAAGTGCAATACAATGTAAAAAAAAAATTAGGCCTTTCATATTAATTTGAAACATCTACCATTGTATCCTTCATATTGATCCATTCTATTATTAGTTCCGTATGGTAGAGTGGTTTTTACAAGAGTGACACGACGGGTGTCACTAGTGGAGCAGGAACAACTTACCCTTTCGGTTTGCCCGTGTTTTTTTGTGGGGTGGCCGTTGCTCGGTCTCTAGTTTTCTGTGTATATCGCTGTTTGTCATTTTGTTCATTTATTTTTCTTTTAGCCATTATATATTGTCAGTACGTCTTCGATTCTCTAACAGATTCGGTATCTTCAAACTATTCCGATATTTACCTATGCAATCAGTGTCTATCACCAATAGTGGCGGTATATAGTAGTTGGATTGATATATGCCGATGAAGCTAGTGTTATCACCACTTATGTTTTGAGTTTCATTCCAGACTGTAACGAAACAACTTGATGTAATATTTTTGTCAGCGATTTGAGATAATTCGGTGGTTTTCTCTTTTTAAACAGAAATCATCTTAGAATTATTTACTTTACATGTTAAGCAAATTTTTAATGGTGAGCATACCATGGCAGTCTGTGCAGTTAATTGCGACTATCTACATGCACACTTAAAAAACATAATTCTAAATTTATGCATCACAACTTCTCGTACTAACATATCTAGATATGGCCAGCCGACTAAATACTTACATCGAATTTTGATTGAAGAAGAAAAATTAAGTTTTAGACACCAGGTGACCGTTAAGAAATATGAAAAAAAAATCCATCATCGATTTAGTTTTACATTGCATTTGTATGACAGTGGTTTCGTGTACAAAGGTTTTGAAAGATTTTTCGTCAGTCTGATCCTACAGAATATTTGAATACTACCAACATCTGCCGAAAATGGTTTAGAATAGTAAGACACAATGAATTTTATTGATTTAACTATTTATTATGCCGTTCATACTACAGTATATATATGTATATCTGCTAATATTTATTAAACTCAGTCTTTCTAAAATAAATGCTATAAAATTATTAACCAGCTTGTTGTTGAAACTTTAAAAGGTAATAATTACACAAGAAGGAATATATTCTCTGTATAATTTTGTCACAGATAATTTTAAAGAGTATGATTTAGATACTGAATATTGCTTTAATATATATAAATATTGTGTATGTGAAAGCAGAGATATACATGTCAGATGGAAGCGGTGCCTATATCTTTCTTTTAAAATTAAAAACTATTTTGTTCACTTGGAGCTAGCATGATATTGGCCGAAATACACATACTTCAAAATGTCGAAATGAAGATGATCAGTATTACAGTAACCGTACGCAGTGCGGTCTTATGTATGGGCACAATGGGCAGTTGCGCGGTGGTCCCACGTGCAAATGACCCCATACTAATCTATGTATGTTGTATACGGCATGATTTTTAATGTTTAAACACTGATTTTGTTGGAAGTACCAATACAAATATATGTTTAATTTTATCGACCATTTACAGTTTTATTTCTGTGAGAGTTTTTATAGATAGGGGCCTCAGTCACAGTATGGGTACCTGTGCGGCGCAACTGACGTGTTTACGTAAAGTTTGTGGGCACGTTACCGTTTCCGATCATCGACTGTCAAAAACGGAAGGGTTCAATGTAAGTTTTTAGGTTTATATGTGGTAGTAAACATTGCTAATGAAGACAAAAAATTACAGACACCCGCTGATATAATACTTTTATACGCCAGGAAAATTAAAAACATATCTGTTGAACGGATATATCCCTTTTTTACACTTAAACTTGATTTTGATGTTGCGTAAACATTGACATCATTGTTTTCTCGCTGAATTCAGCAAGGACGACCCTGATTTTTTCAAAGAAGCTTCTTCGTACAACCAATTATCACCACACAAAGTCATGTCTCGTTCCAATTTACATTTTTTGTATAAATATAATCTTAATATTTCCAATGACTGCGGGCATCTAAATGTGTAAAATGTGTTCGTATTACGTATTCCTAGCCCACAGAAAATGACAGACCCATCATTTTTTTTTTATTTGTTGTAAGTGGTCAGGTTTTACTTTTATTTCGGTTTTTTTTTAAACAAACTAAGATAAATAAATAAAATAACTAAAAGAGTGTTGGAAGAAATATATTTGTTGTATGTAAGTAACACATACCATATGAATTTTGAGTGTGTTTGGGTACATTTGTATTTGTTGGAAGCGGCCATGTTGGTGTATCGATGTTTATAATAGTTGTAAAATTAATCATTTTGATTACTCTTGTGACAAATTTATAAAATTTGAATTTTTTCAA
Source organism: Bathymodiolus brooksi (assembly GCA_963680875.1). Lineage (NCBI taxonomy): Eukaryota > Metazoa > Mollusca > Bivalvia > Mytilida > Modiolidae > Bathymodiolus > Bathymodiolus brooksi. Next base: position 67,591,573 of record OY804575.1, read on the forward strand.
TGAAAAATAATTCATATAGAACCTTTAACTAATACAATAAATACGATTTTATGGTGTATTTTGGTATGTTTGGGTGTATTTGGGTAAAAAGTCGCACCCAGGGATATTTCTATTATTTAATTCAGAATATAAATGTTTATTGTATGGAATAATGTGCTTTTTCTGAAGGATAAACGGAATATTAATGCAGTGTCTTAAAATATAAAATGTATGTGTCTTCGGCTCAAAACTGTGGATATCTCAGTGAACCTCGACTTTATTCTAGTTTTTCAGCCTCATTCACATAAATAAACGTTAGAGAACACTTTATATTTTTAAGACACTGTACTAACACTGTGTATCATCTGTACACGGGAAATAGCTACTACTGAAACGTAACACACCGATTTACAAGTTGTCAAGGTAAGTAAGAAGTCGTTTTACTGCGAAAGCACAACGTTTTCGTTGAAACTGTTAATATGGCAGATTCCAGATAAATACCGCTTATACTTTTTGGGCTCATATAATAAAGGAACTTCGCTAAAATTGTTTGATGCGTGATAATGCTCACCTAGTACTTCAGAAAACAACTTTAATTTTCCCTCACAAAATTTTACGAAATAAAATGATGTAGACGCTTTCCATGAGTAAGACGTAACTGGAAAAGTAAAATTTAGTGACGAAACATCTGAAATTATAACCCCTTTGATACACTGTTAATTGGATTTGGAATTATAGCAACAATAATATCGACGTTAGTGTACGGGTTTTAGCCGAAAATAATGTGTTTGTGTACAGGTTATAGCTACCGTACACTAAATTCGCTAAAACCCGTACACTTTCTGATCGTAAAAAGTATCCGATTTCTCTTTAATGATGCAAAAATGAAATCAATTTCCGGTCACACTTAGTTGTTTATGTTGATTGAACCATATATCCGTAGTTTATGATTGACAAATGTATTAGCTACTCTTAGAATCATCTTTAAATGCCAGGAATGAGCAAGTTTCGTAAGTACTGGCTATATAGTGACACACATGTTTCGATTTTTAATCAATTACATGACTGATCTTGTACTAAAGTGTTCGTTAAATGTCACGAAATACTATTCCCGGACCTATAATAAACGCCATGTTATTAAAATATACAGTTTTAATCCTTAAAATTTTATTATTTCTTATCTGTTATGAATGTAAAATATTATCGCCCATTCCATGGTAGCTATTTCCCGTGTACAGATGCTACACAGTGACTAATATTGTCTAATTATCTCCGAAAATGCAATGCCCACGACAAGATTCGATACAGGGGCCTCTCGTCTCGCCCGCTGAAGTATATCACATTTGCGTGAAATTTGTACCTATAATCAAGGACCGTATATAAATTTTTTTACCTGGCAGTTACATGTAAACGTGAGTATTTAAAATCGCAAATCATAGTGCCAATCCGCGCATATGTAATGCACCGTGAAACACTTGATGCATGGTGAAAAAACAATATCCTCTTATTTTCCAAATGCACGTGCTTATATATACATCGCAATGATTTTTATAAAACTGACTATTTTCCAAATGCACGTGCTTATATATACATCGCAATGATTTTTATAAAACTGACTATCAATGAAAACTGCAAAACTTCGAAATAAAAACGTAGATCTATATCAAATTTAGCGCGCACGACGCCGTTTCTTGAATAACCTTCACCAGATACTCTCAACGACAAAGATTTGAACAATTGCGATATAATGTAACAGAGGCCCCATCACAAGCAGTTTAATTAATTTAATCAGATCACACGAATTAAAAGCTTGAAGACAACTATTTACGGTTTGAAAAACGGATGTGCGGTTGATGATCGGAAGCCATGTCAAAATCCGAGAATTATATAACCGGTTTAACGCCGCCACATTTTTTGTGCCTGTCCCAATCCAGGAACTGGATTTCCAACGTCATATGTCATCTTTTTTTTCTGTTCAGCGAGTTCAGTTGAAATGAGCGCTGTTTGTTCGTTTTGTTGATATTGGTGGAATTGATGACCATCACTTTTTAAACTTTCTTTTCATAATACTAGAAAATGCATCAAGTATTTAAATTGATTATCTAAAAATAGAAGTAATAGAATCATGGTCGACAGTTTAAGAAATGACCAAATATAGAAAATCAAATAAACTTTTAAGAGAGATAGTCTGAGAAGAAAAAACACTTGAAATCATTATTATTTCCTGAACTGTAACAATATGTATATCCTTTGATTATTCATGGTTCTATTTATGGGAAATCGTCATTGGAATGATATATAACTACATGTATATCTTCCTCTTCCGGACTGAAAAGATTGTAATATTGCTTTTCATTTTACTAGTGAATCACATAACAGGACGGAGAAGATCTTACAAGAACTCATCACATTTTCATCAATGGCTTGTTTATATAGGATTTGTTTTATTTTTGTGAATATTTTAGTATGTCATATAGATCTCAGTTGTAGTTTTAATTATTACAATAACTCTCCAATAGGACATTTTAACAATATCTTGATACGAAGTGATCATATATTTATTGGAGGTAAAACCGGCATTGTAAAACTAAACAAAGCTGATCTACAAGAAATTATGTATGTATTGATAAACGACGTGTGGCTGATGATATTTGACGATGCCACAAATGACGTAATGTCGTGTTATATGGATACAGATGAGTACAGCCAGTGCAGCAAATATGATGAGAAAACATTAGTTAAAAAGAATAAATCTAGCTCTGAGATCTTTGCTATTGACCAAACGAATCCTGCTGTTTACCAAAAATGTCGTCTGGCAGATAAAGATGGCTTCTTTGTAGCATCAGATTCTGTACAGAAACTATACAACAAAGACAAACACTTCGGAATTTATAGCTGGCGATTAGACAACATGTCAGAATTTAGATATCAATTATTTCAGATGAATTACAAGAAAATTAAAAACTTTATTAGAAGTTCAATTTTTAAAGCAAGTTTTGTGTATTCTAAATTTGCATACTTCCTTTATAATGTATTTGAAAATGAACTCTTCGTTGGGTCAAAAATTGGTAAGATGTGTACCACCAGTGACGCGACTATACATTCTCAATATCCAACTTCATACGAGGATATGCCACTGATATGTTGCCATGATAACACAAATTACACACATGTAGAAGCTGGAATAATTGTAAATGATACAGTTTTAGTTTCATTCAGTAATGATATGTCCAGTGTCATATGCACATACAATGTAACAGACCTTGAAAAGAACTACAGAGATTCCAGAATCGAAAAACTAAGATGTAACCAGCCAACAAGACCAACAAATCGCTACTTCGAACCAAATCTAAAATGGAACCCAAATACATGTATTTATGCTGAAAATAAAACATGTCTTTATCAGATGGTAAGAATATATTTTGATCGTGTTATAGGATAATATGTCGTGTACTTGTTTTCAAACGTCAAAGTACACGGTGTTTTCAAACGTCAAACCTTTAATAAAAATTTAACGATCATGATTTATACAATTTATTTCATTTCTCAGTACATCAATAGTAAATTTTCAAAGATCAATTAAAATTAAGGTCACATGGCATGAATTTGCATATTATAAGACCTTAGCGGTATTACTCCCCGAAGGTATCATCCACCCAATTTTACTGTTCCTAAATAATGTAATCAGTATTAAAATTCCCTTTCTCCTCTCTCTGGTATAGGTACCCCCGGTGACATTAGTCGATTTTGGCTATGCTTGGTTTTCTTGCTCACAAAGAATTGTGAATGATTTGGTTTTGTAATGCAATTTATTTACTTTGAACCGAAAGTTGTTCCAGAAACGAGTCGTGATGCACTAAATCAAACACGCATCGTGCGCACATAATTTGAAATCTACGTTTTTATTGGATATCAACATTGTATAAAGATTGACATTCAATTTAATTATTTCGTTATAGATTTGTAATGAAATAAAGGGAGAGTTTTGTAACACGTTTCACTATCATACTATAGAAGGCACACTTCCTGTAATGGCATGGTCCATCTACAATGTATCTGGCATTGTACTAAGTACTCTTGCTGTTGACGAATCTATGACCAACTTGTTCTCTGGAACCAACAACGGGGATGTACATAAGGTATGGCAATAGTATATATTAATACTTGATGGTGGAAAAGGGACGATCATAGACTGTGTTATTCATAATTTAGTTACAAATTTATAAGCGTCTGTGAATTTTGGTCTCATTCTCCCATTGATGTTTTGTTTTATGATTGTTATGGTTGTAAATATCATATTGTGCCAACAAACTGACCTTTTTACTAATGTTAAATGGATTGGTTTTTTTTTATTAATATTTTTTTGAGGGTGGGTGGTATCAAGCACATGTTTGACGATCCTGTGAATTGCTGTTGGAACATTATGCTAACTGTTATTTCCTTTTTTTTGTTCCCTTTGTAGCACACAGTAATACCACATAACAAGGAAATTAAGAATTTAACTCTTTTGAAAATTTGAACATTTGGTCTCGTTATTTAAATAAAAATTGTCACTGAAACAAACAAAACAATAACAGAATTAAACATAAACTAGAATTATGCGTTGCTTGTTTCAGATTCAAATCCGTAGTGGTATGTCAAAGAACTTTATTCACAATGGAACATACCAGACGAATTCAAACATTTTGGACATACAAGTGAAAGATGAAATGGTCTACATTCTTACAAATAGCATGGTTAGTATGCTTACAACGGGTTAACCCCCTCATGCTAAGATCATAATTATGAACGTTTTATTATATTTAAATTATCTTTACTATTAATGATGAAAAGAAAGTTAAAACACAGATGGTCAACAATTCCAACAATACAGATAAAAACAAACAATAAAACTGCACATATTTGCACTTAAAAAGACCACACTAATACAAAAATGAATGACAACAAAAGATAGACAGTATAGTCACAAGCTCAGTGAATGTCCGTACTTAACTGACTACTGGATTAAAAGGTAGAATTTGCTGGTTAAAGACCATTACTCTTATGAACATTTCATATGAATTGAACATCTTTAAAGAGGTCACCTGTCTTATAAGGTCACCTGTCTTATAAGGTCACCTTTGTCCGCATCACTGGTTAGCGTGCTCGCCTCGGGTCTGGTAGATCGTGGGTTCGAACCCTGGTCGTGTCAAACCAGAGGCTTTAGAATTGGTATTTGTTACTTCTCCCTATGCACGCAGCATTAAGGAGAAAGACTAGTTGGCTCAGAATCAGGATAATGTGTCGGAGTGGGGCGACATGCTTATCCATGGACTGTTGTTTCAGTGAGCTAGCACTAAAAATCCAACCAAGCGTGTTGGTCTACTACAAAGCGGCCCTCATCATCATCATCTCATTGAAAGTTAACTTGTTCTCGCCATGAAATAGCCGAAAAATTGATGAGTTGGCGTTAAACAACAATCACTCACTCACTCTTTCTCCCAAAGGTGACCTCTTAATATAGGTTTGGCTGAACTTTATGATGTACATACATAAATGCGTAGTTACCTGTATTGTATATTTGATGTTTTAACTTTTTTATTGTAGGTACAACGATTATATGTGAATGACTGTTCCTTTGACGGTACATGTACGAAATACAGCTTGGATAACAGTAATTGCGTTTTGAGCACAGTCTGGTTTACGCTGTTGTTTTCTGTGACGATTTTAGTGTTAACACTATGAGTTTATAATCCAAATAAAAATCTTTGATAATTCATTCGTTAATCACACTGCAGTAAGACCTGTCTAATCCGACATATACAACTACCTATGTAATCAGTGCCATTCACCACTGATGTTGTAAGTTGGAATCTCGATCAGAGCGAGGTGTACAACATTACATGTGATAAAGTTTATCAGTGACTTGAGACAGGTCGGTGGTTTTCTCCGGTTTCCCCCACCAATAAAACCGACCGCCACGATATAACTGAAATATTGTTGAAAGTGGCGTTAAACACCATCAAACAAACAAACAAAAACTAAACCGACCCTTTACAAATTCTGCCTAAACCGAAAAGCAAATTTAGTCCCAATGTCGAATTTCTTTCCATAATAAAATCTGTGTAATAGGGATACCTGTCTATTTGGTTAAAAATGCTTATCACAATGATGTCCGCTTTATCCGCTTCAGACAGGTTTCATTGTATCTCAATTAAAATGAAATATGATCAAAATTTCTAATAGGAATATGGACCACAATATTTATCAGGTATAAAAATCGGTCCACATTACACACATTAAACTATCACATAGGGAAACAACCAAGCATATATATAATTTTTTTTAAATCTCCCAAAGAAACTCGGAGTATGATTCCTTTCTAGTAATCACATATCCTGCATCCAACCCAAAATTCCAATGAAAGTTTGGAAATACCAAAGGGCTTTTCAGAAGCAAACAATAGAAGGACAGGCAATTAACAACAATGGCATAAAGAAAAAGCCAAAAAGGGACAAAAAGACAAACAATGATGAATGTTATTCCAGAAACGCATCGTGCGCACAAAATTAGATATCTACGTTTTTATTATATACAGTAAAACATATCAAAACCGGCCCACTGAATAAACCGGATTCTTGTCCATTCCGGCCGAATATTTAAGTCCCGTTTTTGCAAACCGGACCTTGTGTATTCCGAATAACGATCCTTTAACCCAGTCCCAATACACATTTCTCAATAGCAATTCACCTGTCGAGACCGTGCTGATTGACATAGTCAGGTGTGTTTTTTAATTAACAAATTTTACATAAATTATGCCATAATTTATTATAACATACACAATCATCATGTATCATTTATTGATATATTATTGTTTAATATAAAATTGCCATGTGTATTCCTAGTTGAATATGCAATCAGTGCCTATGGCGAGATATACTCGATACAACATTATGTGATTAAGCTTTTCAGTGACTTGCGGCAGGACGGTGATTTTCTTCGGATACTCCGGGTACATCCACAAATAAAACTGCCCACCACGATATAGCTCATTTTTTTTAAGTGGCGTTAAACACTATATATAGCTATAACCCTAATACTAACCCAGCCATGAGTATTCCAGCTATATCTCTGGGCGAAAAAACAAACAATAAATCTGGAACAGGGGTGTGTACTTGAATGCGATGTTTCATTTCCACACGTAAAAGAAGAAAAAAAGTGAGTAATGTATAGAGTCGAAAATATTTGCCTTGCAACTACCCTCCAACAACCGTGATTCGGTGATATCTTATGCAGATTGTGCTTAAGATAAAAAAAAAAAAATGATCGTGGCATCCACCGAATAAGAAACATTCAATAAAATCCCATCCTTGTGCGACGTGCGAGAATTTGATACATTTAATGGACATTCACATGTCGGAGATGTTAGCTAGGATGTTTAATATTTCTATCCCTTAAGGTTACCTCAGGTTTCTTTATATGTTTTGATAGTTAAAATAGTATTAAAATATCAATTTACCATCTGGCCCCTCTTGATAGCCACTTTCCAAATATTGATTAGCAAGAAAAGATATGAATGAAACGTGAGAGACAATTCAACATTATTCAAGTAAAGGAACAGCGGTTTTATTGCTGTTCTGTATTTCACAGTCACAGTAGGGTCTTCAACAATGAGCATAAATCATACCCTAAATGAGTGTGAAACGGTCTCTAGCCTGCCCCATATATTAACCTATTTATTATTTTTGGAAACGCAATGCATTTGAATGTTAAAAGTGCAGGAGTTTTCCATGGTATTCTCTAGTTCTGCTGGCAATTAGTGCAATAAATTGGCAGAATTCTACGTTTCTTGTCGTGTCTTGCACGTAAAAGACACAACGCAGCAACTGTACATCACGGTGTCACATTTTACTCAGAAACTAATTTATTGTTTAAACATTTTTAGTTGAAATACTGCCCACTAAATTAATTGTTGTTAAATTTATTTATTCAAATTGCATATTACACCCATATGGCTCAAGCAATTACAATACAAAAGCATGCAAACATATAAAAGAAAAACAACACAAACATAATAGATATGTAAATGTAGGAGAAATATTTGACCGGCGTGGACCCTATCATCTCAAGTCTAGTGATTGTTTTATAAAGGTGCAAACAACCGATAAAAGATCTGAAGTTGGATTGAGTATGTAATCAAGTCTATTCATGGGTGACATATTATTTTCAATAATATTTATTAGTAAATTTCTTGGTTGCTGGTTTAAATGACAATTTAAAAAGAAGTGATATTCATCTTCTAAGATATTACAAGTAGTGCAAAGTCTTTGTTGACGGGGTATATTAATATATCGACCAGTTTCAATTTGCAAACAATGGTCACTTGTCCGAAATTTAGCTATGAGTTGTCTATTTTTAAAGTTTTTTTCCTGTATCAATTACTCTTCCAAAACAATATCATGTTTTATTTTATTATGCAAATAAAGTTTTGAATTATCTGTTAATTTTAAAAGTTTGTCTTTAGTTTTCTGAATGTAATTATTGTGGACAACCTTTTTAAATTCTTTTTTAAATGGAACTTTTATCTTATGGAAACACTTATCCATATTAGAAAAATCTTCAGCATCTAAATCAAATTCTTGAAAGACATTTAATGCCAAAGTATACCATGTGTAGAAGCCTTCATCATGTAAATATTTATTAACATTAAGGGATTCTTTAATTAATGGGTTCATATTATTAGTATTTATTCTTCCAAAATACATCATAACTTGAGTTTTAATAAAGGAAGCAATAGTGAGTCACCCTCAACTCTGATAATGTCGAAATGTTACATGCAGTTTTTTTAAGGCCTAAAACTGTTTTACAATATTTTGTATATATTTTTTCATATGATGATTTTTCTTGTAGGGCTAAAGTATCACAAAAAGTATTATTTCTGGTTGCTCGAAGCATGGCTCTATATAAGGGGAGGTATTCGTCCATATACCATATTTCACAATTATAACTTAAAATGGGACGGATCAGCGTGTCAAAGAGTTTACACGAGAGGTTGACAGGTAGTTGTTCAAAATTTGAGAAAAGTTAAACAACTACTGTTTTCTCGTGTTGGTTACTTCTATAGATACGATACCTTATGCAGAGGTAAAACTTTATTTGTCTACTTTCATCGATATAAAACCTACAGAGATATAATGTTGACATATTTTCTACTAATGGGTTGTATCAAAATTTGTAAAATACTTCAAAATTAGGTGATTCTGCGTAGAGAAGGTTAAAATAGAGGCACTAAAAGGGAAAATATTTAATTTTAATGAAAATAACGAAAATCACAAAGTGTACCCGAGTGCCTGTGGTACGAGGTTATTTGCAGGATAGCTAGACAATCGGCAAACCTCGGGTGAGTCCGCTTCGCTGAAGGTACGGAATCATCCGAAGTTGCGACGAGTGGGTAGCGAGAATGGCCGAGTAGTTACGATTGAAGAATATTCATCAGCGCCATTGTTGTAAGCGACATTGAGATCGATCCTTTTCTTCATCAGTATTTCTCTTCTGCACTTCATCTTTGAAGAATTTTCAGTATCAGAATTTCTGTAAAAATATAAAAATAATTTATATATATCAGACTTTTGAAAGACGAAATTTTAATGTATATTTGGGTATATTCGTGATTGTAAGCGACCCGACCGAGTTCGGGATCGTTTGATATTGTCCGTAAAAACTGACTATTTTGTTGAAATTCATGAAAAAATAACGATAGAGGAGCTAATAAATCATTAATTATTCATAAAACATCTAAAAATAATAGAAATAATATAATTTGAAGCTGTATTTGGGTATATTTGGGTGTATTTGGGTAAAAAGTCACACCGCCCTGGAATGCCTCTTTTGACCTTTTGATATGTTTTTATCAATCGTTACGATTCTCGCTACCCTGCAAATAACCTCGTACGTAGGTGGCGGATAAATAGAACTACTTTGCGGATAAATAGAACTACTTTCACATGTCAGTTACATGAATGTTTGATAAAGTTATATTTTAAACAATTTTCTATATTTCAATTAATTTCATGCATAAAAGTTAAAGTTTTAATATCATATTTAGAAAAGCTCCGCCTTCCGTAGTTTCCGGTTATGGCAAACGATCGATAAATTGGAACAAGGTTGTTGCTACCTTTGAAAAGCATTTATTAATTAACTTTTATTTATTTGCCTTTATATGAACAAATCTGTCAATACAATATAAAAATTTTCATTGGGTCAATACGGCAAAAACCAGTCCAATACGGAAAATATCCGTATTGGCCCGATTCCAGTCAGTCCAATAACAGCTAGATCGGAATCCGCTAGATGTTTCTACAATCGCAAGGAAAAGTCCCGAGAGATATTGGACTGGTTAATTAATAAAGGTATCATTACGTGATGTTTTTCATATTAGCGTAGTTGTAGGTCCTCGGTCTAATGTATTGGCCTTCGGCTGTGCCTCAGGCCAATACAGCAGGCCTCGAACCTATAACTAGGCCAATATGAAAAACCTCACGTAATAATACTATAATAAAGGACGAAGTCCTTCTAACGGTAAACTGTCCGATTTTTCCTTCTATATTGATAGCCAAAAATCTGCTCACCGGAAGTTTAAAAAATAGATCAATTGATAATTTAGAAACGCAAAAGAAATCTATTTCAATGAAAAATTCCCAATTCTTTGATTATTTACTCTATACAAAATGGAAATAAACTTTTAATAAAATTCTAATAAAAAAATCTCATTCTACGAAACTCCCGACAGGAAGAGCGGCGTACAGTAAGTAGGTAAAATGAGCCATAATAAATCGGCTACAAAATTCATTCAAAATAAAAGATAATAGCCTCACCGGACGCAATTACGAACGAAATAAAAAGTATATCTCCTAATTGTTCCTTCAAAACATGAATTAAAAAAATGCTTTTATAAATAGATACCCCGCTAAATTACTCGTGTTTTGGGAGAAAATTATTCATGCGCAGTTGTTGAATGTTGCAGACGACGGGTTTTCATATTTGTAAACAGAAAACGATCGACAATTGCACTTGGAATCTATCGCTAAAAATTAATTGAGGTACGCATATTTTGCTATCTTATGCCTGTAATTGGAAAGAATATGATCTTCTGGTTCTATGCATATGTAGAACACATTGAAATTATGTGAACGTAAATGAATGAATGCTCTTTCAATTTTAACAGTTGTCATTAAATAATTTACACTAGAAAGATTATTATGATGTCGTTCGAAATTGTGTCCGGATTGTGTCCGGATCTAGGTCACAGAGTGACTAGAACGGGGTCATGAAAATCTGTTTAAAACCCGTAACAATGCATTGAATAATATATGGGCTATGATTTAAAAGGAATATTGGTGTTTAATCTGAAATATGAACATGCAATCAGCTTCATCAATTTGGTCAAATTTATTATCAAATGTCAATATTATCGAAATTGTTCGTAATTGCGTCCGGTGAGGCTAACGTACGGATCATCGTATTATTGAAATTTTAGGACTTCGTCCTTCAAACAGGTTGCCTGTTTCATATTATTTCTCAGCCAAACCGATTTAACAAGGACTGGGATCATCAGTAATAGTTATAATGAAATGTTTGAAGCGTAAATAGTGAGTTTTTATGTTTTCAACTGCAACTCTTTTTTTGCTCCATTGTGACGAATGAGACCGCGTTGTAGCTCTGCCGAAATACAAGTTTGTCACAGGAGCTACATTATTGCAGCTAGTGATTAAAGTGCTATTCACCGGCCGGTGAATAGTCATTTGTGTTATTCACCGTTGAATAGTACTTTTCAGACAAATTGAATGAAAATATGAAAATAGTATTTTTATTGCAATAAAATTTATATAGAAAAAAGTATGAGAAGTATAATAACAAAAAATATCCAGTCAATAAATTTGCCTTCTCAAATAGAACAAGTGCATGACCAAATATAATTTACTATACATACTACTTTTACAAAGGTTAAAAACAATAGTTTTTCATTTTTATGAAGAATACAACTTCATAAAGATAATTGTATCTTTTAATGATATTTATGTATTGGTTTTAACTTTGTGAAGTGATTCACTGTCGATAATAAATTTCAGCACAAAATATATTTATGTTTCTTTTTTTAGCAAGGTCCGATACAATCGCCCTTGTTTTAGTATTCCCTCTCTCCGTACCGGATATATGCCCGGCTTTACGATCGTGGCTTCATTTGATTGGTCAATAATCACTGAGTTGTCAACAAAGATTTCACCGGTACACGTGAAAATTAAAAGATGGTTTTTGAACCTTCTATTGCTAGTTAAGCATTTGTTTCTTATATTCAAAGGAGTTTTCAATTTCATCAAATTTAAGAGAATTCATTCTGACAATATTTGGAAAATTAGATAGCTGACAATCCACCTAAGTAAAGACTGAAAACGGAGAACGTTGTCGGCATTTGTCACGAAATGATAGTTAATTCTTGGTACTTTCTCTGTATTTTTTTGCTATGTATCCTTGGATTTGCTGAAACAGCAAACAAGTGTTCAACCTGCAAAGGAATTACTGATAATTTTGCTGAGGTAAATAAAAATGTACTGTAGTACTGTGCAGAATGGTAATTTGGCACAGAAGGGGGGTTTAGTTTCAATTTAATCATTTTCATCTATGATCTATCCGTTTGACATTCTGCCTAGTGAATGGTATCTTTACAAATTATATCTAAAAGCTTGACTGTCCAGCAAAAATAACCAGCTTGCAGATTCCTGACAGCTAACACTTTGAAGTTTTTCTAAAGTGGTTTACGTTATTATGAAAATATTTATCTCATATCAAACAGTATACTGTGACATCGTTGGGGGTGAAATAGATAGCATGCTCGCCTTGAGTGTGGTAGATCATGGGTTCAAAGACTGAATTTGGTATTTGCTGCTTCTTAGCTAAGCACACAGCTTTAAGGAGCAAGAGCAAAAACTGGTTGGCTAGGAATCGGGATAATGTGTTCGAGTGGAGCGACATTATTAAGAAGGGTCCAAGGGGCTGAATAGCCCATATTCCAGACCTCGGAAACAGGTAAAACAGGTAAAAATGTCTAACCTCAGTCTTTTGTTTCAGTGAGCTAGCACTATAAAGATCCATTTAAATGTGTTGATCCAGTACAAAGCGAACAACATCATCATCATCGTTTCATTGATAATGATTGCAGCTTGTTCTCCCCATGATGTAGCTGAAAAATTGGCATTAAGCAACAATCAGTCACTCACTCACTCAACCGTATATAGCCATTTTGCTGTCCATTGACAGCCTTACTCGCTTGTTTTTATTTAATGGCAATGTTGAGAAAAATGTTTCAATATTAAATTCCACTACATGTGTGTATATAATCAAGTCTTTGATATCATCTTACGGCATATAAATGTGTCATTTAGGGGCTTAAGAAGACTGCAAAAGCCAACTTTGGTGGAGGTAATACAAAATGGGAAGAGAAAAGTCTAGGAAAATATGCCACTAGGTTTGTAAATTTATTTGTACAAGATATATATATAATAACGGCAGTTTTGAAGGTCGAGACAGACATTATCGCTAGTGTAACAACGAGTCCAATAGGATGAGCTATTATAATGTATGTTGAAACCTTCAAAATTGACGTTATTGGTATGAAATGCATAATGTGACGTTACACTGACCGATATTTACCAATATCAAAGTCAGTCTGTTGATTACTGACAATACCACTCATTGAGATCAAAGGGAAAATGTCCAATTTACAGATAATTTTTTATATGAATGAAAACAATGATAGTTCTAAGGTGTTTTCTGATGATTGTCGATGGAATTGGATATTCTTTTTGAGAGAAGTTTGTCAGGATGTTATGTGGTGCTGTTTCGGAGATTCTGTTCATTTTATCTATATGTAATCTACATTGCAACAATTCGGCCACTATATTTTTTAATGCACTGACTACATTTATTTATGCAGTAAAAAGTATGCATATAACTGTACACATTTGCACTTTACTCTAAAAAAGAATTATTCTACATTGATGTGAAACAATTAACTCTGTATTTTATCATTTTTGAAAATACAAAAATTGAATAAAAAAAAACACAAAAAGCATGCACAAAATTATCATTTGTTTTCTCCCTCATATAATAACATACAAAATGTATGTATCAAACCTCAAACTTTGTGATTTGTAATTAAGGAGAGTTAACGCCACTTTCAACAATTTTTCAGTTATATTGTGGCAATCAGTTTTATTTGTGGAAGAAAGCAGAGTACTCAAAAAAAATCACCAGCCCGTCGCAAGTCACTGACAAACTCACAACTTGAGCGGTGATACATGTAGGCACTGATTGCACAAGTAGTTGCAGATCCAACTACACATGTACCATATGGCCACGACGGCAATAAAATATGTATTATTAAAAGTGGTTTGTAAATATGATGAGGTCTACCAGGTAACTCAATACAGCTTTATGTGAGAAAAGTTTTTCAGTTACCATGGTTACCAATACATGTTTGTACTTGCAAAAGTTGGTGTTAAACACCAATCAATACCAGTAATTGTGACAGGTCAGTAGAGTTCACTACCTGGTGTTAAACACCAATCAATCAATACCAGTAATTGTGGCAGGTAAATAGTTTTCACTAGGTATTCTAGTTTCCTTTTCTATTAAAATTTATCACCACGATATGACTAACATATTGTTGAAAGTGGCTTTTAATACACAGAATCCTAACACTTAGTCTAAAGAATAGCCATGTGAGAAAGATACATTTTGTATAATACTCTCCGGACACTTTCCTTCCAATATTGCTAAACTTGACAGGCTAGATATATATCTGAAAATATTACTGTAAAAATATTAATCATCAAGTACAATCTATATCAGTGAATTTTAATAAAGTCTTTATAATTATTTCTTTTAGTGAGACCAGACTGGTAGAGATCGTAGATAATTTGTGTTCTAAAGACATCAAAGAGGTAGGCAATCTGAATCAGATTAAAAGCAGATCTCTCATTTGCTTTCATTTACTGATGTATCGTTACGTGAGAAATCTGAGGAAACTCCATTACAGGTCACATGCTATGTACCATCGTATGAAAATAGTAATTGCAGGACTATGAAAGTGTTACTAAATTGCTTTGCATGCTACGAGCAATCTGATTGGCTGTAATTTGTAAAAGGTCATAGCAATATTTATCATATCATTATATATTCATGACATAAGGTCACTCACACGTGATCCGTAATGGGGTTTCCTTAGAACTCCCATGCCACAACATATCAGTAAAGGAAGCAGGTGATAGATCTGTTTTTATTTAGATTGAGAGTTCGTAATTTTAATTTTAACTGAACATCAAAACGATATGTTCACAGTTTATAATGAGTAGCCAGGGTTAAGGGTTATGGTGTTAAATGCCACTTTCAACAATATTTCAGTTATATTGTGGTGGTCAGTTTTATAGGTGGAGGAAACAACACAGAGTACCCGGAGAAAATCACAGACCTGCCGCAAGTCACTGACAATCCTGAGTAGCCTATAATGTTATGAACATCAACATTTAACTTTTACACCATGACCATTGATGACTCATAATGACACAAAAAATTGTCTGACTAAAGAAATTAGATCATATCAACAAATATTGTCTCTCGTATTCAGTGTTCAGTTCACTTAAGAAGGATTAGCAGCTATCACTCTATGTTTTCTTAATTATAAAGCATTTATATAAGAAAATGAAATAATTTCTTCTATTATATAGATGGCAGTAAAATTCCTTCAATTCTTACTGAAAAAAAACTATAATTACACAATGAAAATGAAAATGATAATTTCACTTGTTTTCTATGTTGTCACTAAGTAATATGTGTGCCATATAAGTTATATTATAACAAAAAATAATGTATGTTGGTTTTCAATGTGTTTTTTTCCTTAAGTTTGCATAAAACAATAAACATGTTGATAAAATAAATAGGGTAACTAATCTGTTTGTTTGATTATCAAAAATTTGTCAATTATGTCTAAACTATTTATTCGATCGCTTTACACATGCATACTAGTAGCAATTGTTCCGTCACTTTTGGCATATTTTTGATCATTGAAAAAAACCAGTTAATTATCCTATAATGTTGTGATGGCTTCTAATTTGATTGTCCTTCCCACCCCTTCATAGAAGGAATAAAAAATGTAAAGGGGATATGCCACGCTTTGCGTTGCCCATGTTTTAGACATATCTAGATTGCCATACATTTCAATTAAAAATAATCAACATTAAGATGATTTAGATTATGTGTATTTAGTGCCACTTTCAACAATATTTCACTGATACATGTTACACTGTGGTAGTCAGCTTTATTACTGGAGGAAACCGGAGCACTCTGAGAAAACTAGACCTTCCTCATGTTATGATGATGTAATTAACAACGTTTATCTCATAAAGAGAGTTGTATAGACATGATAAAGTACTCTATTTCATTGGTAAATGTAAAACTCACAAATCTAGCAATGATGGGCACTGATTACATAATGTTATGTAAATATAAATGTAGATTCATCAACAACTACAAGATCACCATCTTCCTCAAAATTAAAAGCTTTGATTAATATCGGGGGGCATCGTGGCCGTGATCGTATGGTAGTTGGATTTACAACTACCTATTCAATCTGTGCCTATCACCACTGATTTTGTGAGTTCGAATCTCGATCAGGGTGAGGTGTGCAACATTATATGTGATAAAGGTTGTCAGTGACTTGCGACAGGTCCATAGTATTCTCCGGATACTCCGGTTTCCTCTACCAATAAAGCTGACTGCCACAATATAACTGAAATATTGTTGAAAGTAGCGTTAAACACCATCAAACAAACAAGCAAACAAACATTTAATTAATATCAAAACGATGTTGACAAGATGTGCTATATAAGGTTTTTTTTTTCTTTCTAATTTATCAGTGTCATACAATGGTAGAAGAATATGAAGAACTCGTAGAAAAATTCTGGTTCAATCATTTTGCCAAGAAAAAAGACACAGATTTCTACACGTGGCTGTGTATTGAAAATATCAAAGGTGAATAACAAATATTGAAGATATTACATGTAGTACCATTATTATAAATATAGAATAACATTGGTTTTGAAGGTCAAGACAGACATCTTTTTGACCATTGTGTTGTCTGTCCTTCTTCGATTTACAACTTCTGATTACCCTTTTGGTATCTTCAAACATTTCATATGCATTTTGAGTGATAGCAAGTAACACTGTAAATATGAAAGAAATTTTGAAGATATATTAAACAGAAGAAAAGATATATCTATATCACCAAAATGAGTGATACATCTGTCAGTGATTTATCAAGCTATGCCTCTGACTGAACTGTAGTGAATAATGAATAATTTGATTATTTACAATTGAATAATGGATAGTGGACATATTACAGACTGATAATAATATCACAATTAAGATCAATTTTTAGTTTATTGAACAGTGATGATATTACACTCAAAACATAATTATTATTTTGTTCAGTTTGTTGTCCAAAGAACACATATGGACCATCATGTAAACAGTGTCAAGGGGAGACAACTAGACCATGTAAAGAAAATGGTAAATGTGATGTAAGTACCATAAGAAGTTTTGTATGCATTGCAGAATGAATGTATTATTTACATCAGAGTTATTTCCCCTTGTACACAAATTAGTTTTTGACTTAAAAAAAAACCCCATTTCTTTTGGAAATTGAAAAACTACTTGATTCAATAAGGCAAGGAAAATGATATATGATGTTTTAATCTGAAAATATAATGTTCTGTTTTGTCTTGCAAAATAAAAAAGCCTACCAAATTTATTAACAATTGTTATGGTCATCAGATGAAGTCAATAGAAGGTGGAACATATTTTGACCTAACAAATAGGCAATATTTTTTTTCAAATGTCTGCACAACAACCATGAAGCAATATCATTTGTTTCCTTCATAAAAAAACCCCCATTAAGGTGAGCTTGACTACCATTAAAAAGTAAATCAGTAACATACATACATGTGTAATGTACATTCTGATTTAATGTATATTATGAAAAGAAAGTTTAATCAGTGATGGTTAACAATTCCACCATTATCAACAAAGTGAACAATCACCTCTCACCTTCACTCACTGAACACAAAAAAAGACCACCGCATATGACGTTGGAAATCCAGGTCCTGGCTTGAGACAGGCACAAACATATGGCAGGGATTAATCTACTTTGCTACAACTTTTTGCAGGGTGAAGGTACAAGAGAAGGGACAGGGAAATGTAATTGTGATAATGGTTACCAGGGAGACTTATGTGATGAATGTAAAGATGGATTTTTTGAAGAAAGTAAAAATGATACACACACAAAGTGTACAGGTATGAGAAAAACAAGTTGGGTAGAAATGATATACACAATATGTACATGTATTACACAACAATGAGGGAAGTATTATACTCAAAAAGTACAGGTATGTAAAACAACCAAACAAATGTGAAATATTTTCAAAGCAAGAGCACACAAAGTGTACATTTAGATTCTTCTTCTGCTACCAGTGGATTACGATATTTCTCCACTCTAGCTTTAAAATTTGAATATTTAGCTATAAAGAGTGAAGAAATATTGTGATCCACTGGTAGTAGAAGGAAAATCTGTTTCTCCTATCACCAAATTGTCAAAAATATTTTGAAGTTGCTTATTTCTGTTGTTCATGACAATTGTTAGGAAATGGACAGGAATTCTCATGCCTATTACCACTAAAGTTGTGAGTTCGAACCCTGTTCATGGCGAAGTGTACTCAATACAACATTATGTGATAAAGTTTGTCAGTGATTTGCGGCAGGTCAGTGGTTTTCTCCGGATAATCCGATTTCCTCCACCAATAAAACTTACCTCTATGATATAACTGAAATGTTGTTGAAAGTGGCACTAAACACCATAAACCAAACCGACCAAATCACCCCTTGGATAAAGTAGTCCATTAATTTAGTAAGACAAACTACACGAGTGTTTTCCATTGCTGAAGTAAATTGTCGATTTATTGATATACATTCATGTCTTGGCAGTAGTTTAAATGTATTTCATAATAAAATTTATAGACTGTAACCCTTAAATGCTACTACAACAGTGCTAAATACCTATACAAATTTGACCTATATTTCGTATTTTCCAGAACTACTTTTCCTAGAATTTGGTCAAAGGGATGTAATTTTTTATTTAAAAGTATGCAAAAAGTAAACAAATATTGACACAGTAGAAAAGGGTGCGAAAAAGAGTCAAACACTGTGAAATATGCAATATCGTAAAATCTAAGACACTCAATGTTAAGATTTAAATCATATCTGACAAAGCTTGTAAATATTACCAATTGAGCAATATAGAAAAAACTAAACTTTGTGTAATAAATGTTACCTTCGTATACATTTCAGCATGTCATACATCATGTAAATCCACATGTTGGGAGGGTGGTCCTAAAGGGTGTGATGAATGTACAACAGGATGGGTACAGACTGAAGACGAAGGGTGTAAAGGTATTATTATATATAACAATCACTAGGATTGTAACTGGTTTTAGAAAAAATGTGTGAAGATACCAAAGGGTAATCAGAAGACATAAATAGAAGAGGACAGACACTACAATGACCAAAAAAAGGGGGGGGGGGTCAGGGGTCAGGGGTACATTTATTATAGTCCCAAATATTTGATCAATTACTTATAAATGGTACTTGTAGATACAGTCAAGCCTGCTTAATGACCACCTCTATTAAGCAATCACTTGTATGTTGTGACCTTTATTTTAATTTCCCTTCACACTGTATTTCATATTAATTTATTCTGTATTTATAGACCATTTACCTGTTTTATGTGACCCTTTTTCAATGTTCTATTGGAAGGGCACGTAAGACAGGTTCGAATGTATGTTAAACAAGCCCAAATCCTGTTGAAATTTAGACAGTTCAAAGCACTGTGTTCTCAGCAAGACCATCAACAAGAAATGGAAGCATGCATCCCCTTCTGTATTTATTATCAATTGTATTTTATATTCCATAGATCAATAAACTTTGCTCCTCCATATATTCCATTTATTATTTCATGAAACAAATTTCTACCCAAGCATTGGCAAATTTGATGTTCTGGATTTTAACTACACCGTAAAACTCATTCCATTTCTGTTTACAAAATATATAAAAGTTGATTGAAAATAGTTTCATGATCTTCGTATTGGTAAATGCTTCAGGTGATATACATGCCATCTTTATTGAATATTCTCTATTTTTGAAAATTTTCATTAGGAATAGTTGTGGTCAATGTTGGGAGTTTCAAACCAAAAAATGTTTTTTTCTGATAAGATTTGTTCTTCTTTGGAATTGAAATATGTCTCAGAATGCAGGATTTTTTTTCTTCAGATTATTGTTTTGTCAGAGACTAGCCCCCATCCTGGCCTTATTTTCCCAGAAAACTCTCAACCTTTTGGGTGCTTGCCTCCTTCAGTGGTTCAATAAAACATTTTGAAGTCCAGTCAATTTAAAAAAAAATATTTTTCAATGTCCAGTTAAATTGATACACTGTTAAATAATATTTATATGATTTCACCTTTCTCATTGACAAATAAAATGGAACATTGTTAAACATATTTAAATAGCAGTTTATAATGTAGGGATGATATTTTTACCAATTATTTAACTGATTCATCTATTTCGACTGATAAAAGAAAATCTGGAAGTTGCAAGACAAGGTCAGAACATACCAAAAATTGACCTTTTTAAGACTGATGTTGATGGTTTCAGCTATTTTTCATTGATTTGAGTGAGGGGTCGTTGTGGTTGTGATTGTTTGGTAGTTGGATTTAAAACTACCTGTGAAGTTGTAAGTTTGAACCCCGTTCATGGTGCGGTGTACTTGATACAACATTATTTATGTGATAAAGTTTGTCAGTGACTGGAGACAGGTAGATGGTTTTCTCCGTATTCTCCAGTTCCTTCCACCAATAAATATGACCACCACCATATATATAACTGAAATATTGTTGGCTGTGGCGTCAAGCACCAAAAACCAACCAACCAACTTGACTTGAGTGATTTTTTGGATGTTTTATTTTATTTTTAATCATAATCCCCCTCCCATTTCATTTTTAATCATAATCCCCCCCCCCCCCCCCCCCCCCCTCCCATTTCATTTTGATTAGACAACTAATTGTTGCATTTTCTATTTTACAGATATAAATGAATGTGAAACAGAGGGTGGTGTCTGTCAGCATGGACAGTATTGTACTAACTCAGATGGGTCTTATCATTGTGCTAGTAAGTTAGATAAATAACTGAATCCTATCTGATTATAATCATAGAAAACTGAAATCAGGTATTATTGCAATTTTTACGAATATAAATATATTTTTTTTTAAACTTTCTTTTCATAAGTAATTAAGCATCATCAATAATTCCAGTAATTTAATACATGTACAGTGGGGTCTGTCATAACTTAACCTCCTTAGGACCTGCCTTTTTGTGTTAAGAATAGGCAGGTTAAATTAACAAAGATTTACTACATTGGGACTTTTTTTAAAGTTTGGTTTATACAGGATTTCATGTTATTCAGGTTTCAGTTTAGACAGGTTTCACTGTAGTTGCAAATTTTATCTGTATAAAGCAAAGGGTTTCACTGTAATATGCTGGATATGTCGTGTCCGTATCGGTTTTACATAAAAGAAAAAAATCTACGTAAAAAGTAAAAGATCCATTGTCATTTGAGATATGGATATTTCGTAATGATCAACCATATCGTGATGAGTCATCATGACGACTATAGAATTTTTGTAGCGATTTCTTCAACCTAGGAGCAACATAGCTTACATTAAGTAGCTTTTACGTCAACAGCTGAGCTCTATCCAGAAAATCACTGTACAGGGCACAAGCCCTATAATAACGAATGAGTTGTGAAATGTAAACTCCACATGGTAGTGATGCTGGAATTTTGCTACAGATGAAAGGGAAGTTGACTATTGAACAGTGAAGTCATTACATAGAGTTTGGTTTTTAATATTTCTCCATTGTCGATTTCAAGGAGACGGTCAATGAAAGAAGCAGACTTTTGAGTGTCAGTAGTATCCTTTACTGGTACTTCAAGCTAATTTGGATGGATGAGATGCTGATCATCGCTAAATTGAGAATTGTCCAGTGACAGAACATCATCTATATAGCAGAAGCTGGAATTAAAAGTCTGGGCTAATTTTATATCTTTATTCTTGAGAAGCCCTTGAAGGAAGACTGCCTCATAAGCATATAGAAACAAATTGGAGAGTAGCGGAGCACAATTCGTACCCACTGGAATACCAATTGTCTGTTGAAACACTCGTCCACCAAAGTATTTGCATTAACTTTTGCATTCTTTTTTGTTTTAATACATCGCATCTGTTATTTTTTAGCATGTCATAAAGCATGTGATGGATGTCTGGCATATGGAAACGATAAATGTGAGAAATGTGATGAAGGTTATACCAAGGAAGACAACTCTTGTATAGGTAAATGTACAGATTTAGAAGGTCATAGGATTAGGCTTGAAATTTCCTAGAGCATTAGGTTTATTTGTATAAAGTTTGTCAATGACTTGTGGCAGGTCAGTGGTTTTCTCTGGGTTTCCTCCAACAATAAAACTTACAGCCATGATATAACTGAAATATTGTTGAAAATGATGTCAAACACCAAATCCATGTAATCATCAGTAATTTATATTTTAAAATATTTAATTATTTATATATTCCAATTTTTTCCAAATCAAAAGATGAAGTTATATATTCATTAATATTCATTTAATTTCCATAAAAACACCAATGTTTAGGCCAGCGGCTTTCTTCGAGATGAAAAATAACAATCAAATCACATCCCTGCTTTAACATCATCAAGTCACTAATGTTAATTATTATTTTAATATTTTAGATGTAGATGAATGTTTACTAGAGGATATCTGTGAAGACGAAAACAAAAAATGTACAAATAAAGATGGAAGCTACGAATGTACTTGTATTGATGGTTTTATTGAAGAAAATGATAAATGTATACCTAAACCAAAAGGTAAGAATTTTATATTGCTTCTATAACATTCTGACATTCATTCATACGTTTACGTTCGTCCCTCATGCTGGAAGTGGGGACATCCTTGTCCTATGGACACATTTTTCCATATTTTAGCATTGATTTATTGGTACATCTATTTTTTTTGGAATTAATGGATTCAAATCCAGTGATGGATCACAACACATAATAAAATCTCCTATCTGCTCCAATGGAATGGTCATTTTCATAACAGGTCTTATGGGTGTTTCATAAAAAATTATTTGTTTCCTCATTCACTTATCATGATTACCATGATACAGCTAACAAATTGTTGAACAGGTTGTAGAATGAAATAAATCACTTCAGGTAAAAACTTAATTAATAGACACATAGAATTTGTTTCTGACTGGGTAGAAATTTAAATTTTAAAAATTTTGTTATATCATTAGAGTACTTTTATCTTTCACAGACTGTGTTGTAAAACAATATTTGTTTTATTCTTGCTTTAGTTTTTTTTATTTAGTTTTATGTGAGATTTGGGATATGGCATTCTATTATAGTTTTATGTGAGATTTGGGATATGGCATTCTATTATAGTTTTATGTGAGATTTAGGATATGGCATTTTATTATAGTTTTATGTGAGATTTGGGATATGGCATTCTATTATAGTTTTATGTGAGATTTGGGATATGGCATTCTATTATAGTTTTATGTGAGATTTGGGATATGGCATTCTATTATAGTTTTATGTGAGATTTGGGATATGGCATTCTATTATAGTTTTATGTGAGATTTGGGATATGGCATTCTATTATAGTTTTATGTGAGATTTGGGATATGGCATTCTATTATAGTTTTATGTGAGATTTGGGATATGGCATTCTATTATAGTTTTATGTGAGATTTGGGATATAGCATTCTATTATAGTTTTCTCTAGCAGGGATAGTTTTTTTTTCAGTTATTTAACTGATTTCAGCTATTTTTCTCTGAAATATTTTTTCATAAAGTTCCAGGACACTGTCAGAATAGGTCAAAAATGGACCTTTTGTAAAATTCAGCTATTTTTCATTGATTGTCAGTTATTTTATTTTATTGTCAGAATCATCTCTGCTTTAATTCTGTAGCTAGTCCTGAGATTTAATTCATATTTTTATCTTTGACGAGGCTGTTATACTAGTCGTTCTGTTTGGAATTCAATATTTTTTTCTGGAATATACCACAAGTTTGTTGTGAATTTCCTTTGAAATTTATTTTAATAAATCTTATTTTTATTTTATTTTTTTGTCTTGTTTTTATGAATTTTATTTTTAATCTTGAGATTATTCCAAGACAATACTGAAAAAAATAAAGAAAAAAGAAAAAGAAATGAAAGGAAGAGTTGAAATGTTCAGTGATAAAATACCTTTCATTCTCTTCTTTACATATGTTTCAGATATACCCAAAAAGAAAGATTCAAGCCCATCTAAAAAGAAAGATCAGAGCCCACCTAAAAAGAAAGTTTCAAGCAAAGATAAAAAATCTGCAAAGAAAAAACATAAATATTCACAAACAACTTTACTGGTTCATTTTGCTATTCTTGGACTGTATGCATTATGTGGTATTCTAGTCAAGGGAAATGTGTTCATTGTCAGTATAATGACTGGTTTCCTAGGAGTTTATGTCTACTGGTTTGCAATATGATACCAGTAGAATATTGTTTTTAAATCTACTTAGTGCATGTAGTAAATACAAATATGGCATGTCTATTTAAAAATAATTATGTCATATGATTTTTTTTTAGTAATTACAAGTAAACCATCATCGGTAACCTACAAATGATCACTCTCCGATACTCTCCACTCATCAATCATGGGTCATTTGAAAGAAAATGATTCGTACTCATGAATAATTGTTTAGGTTCATTCAACCTATGCCAACATTTTAAAAAATATTTATAAAAAGGTAAAAAAGATTGTTGGCATAGGTTGAATAGGTTAATTGTTATACTAGTCATGTTTAATTAGTGTAAAATGGGGGGAGATGTCAATGTACAAAGTCCACAATTAATTATTAATGTAAGGTTGTCTTGTTTTTGTGTGACTATTGAGTGAATAAACTAAGTAGGAAATAAGTATTTAAAATCATATTTTATGGAAATAACAAACAAAAAATCAGTATATCAGCACATATATTTAATATCAAACTTTATAAAAATAATTAGGATATTATAGCCGCATATATTTTAACATTCATTATTATGAAAATAAATTAGGATATTATAAACACAGATATTTTTTTTTATCATACTTCATGAAAATAAATTAAAGATATTATAGGCACATATATTATTCATTAATTACTGTAATCAAATATTATCCCCAAATCACATCAATATGAAAATGACTGATCTGATGATTAATTAGCTTGGAGTGAAATTAATTATCTTATAGATAATTAGCTTGGAGTGAACTGAATTATCTTATGATTAATTAGCTCGGAGTGAGCAATTAAAAATTACTCTTCAAAATTATGATAATTCTAAATTTATAAAGAAATTTTATTAAAAACTTTTGAATTTAGATTTTAAGAAAATTGCTTAATTGCATGAGTATCATATAATATTTCAAATTCAGACATTTTAGAAAGATTGTTTATTTAAATTATTCTAAAATTTTATATTTTCATCTTTTTTATTTACAGATTTTTGTTTTAATTTAATTTTATATATAAATTTTCAAGCTGTTAAAATTTAACAGACTTATTCTTAGATTTTTAGATTGTTTTTTGTTTAGTTTTTTGTTTTTTTTTTATAATAAATTTCACTTTTGAGACCTGCATTTCCAAATTTACTTACCTGTAACTGTCATTAATTGTTATATAAACACCTGTAATATAATGTTTGTTGGCATACCTTGAATGTGATATTTCAAAATGTTGGCATAGGTTGAAGACACCGAATAATTCATCTCGAATCTGATTGGTTCCTTAGTGTTTGGAGAATGGAAGTTATTTGCACTTTTATTCTATGCTGAACCAGAAAATTATTTTATGCTACATTGAAATGTGCCTAAACCAAACCTCATTGGGACCAAAAGTTGTGGTTGGAATGGACTGGTTTTCAATTTATACAGATTATATTAACAAAGATTTCCTACATTAGGATTTTATTTAAAGTTCAGTTTATACAGGAATCTATTTTATTCAGGGTTCAGTTTAGACAGATTTCACTATTCATGTACTTTGATTCCTTATTTGGATAGTAAATGATAATATTTGGTTTATATATTAAATTTTTATTTTAGTCATCTTCCAACCAATCTGAAAATTTTGAATAATGTTATGTTGCAATAACAACTTATAAATGATGTATCAGAACCCAGACAAGTGGTGAGTGGAGAGAATTAGAGTGTTATCAGTCGTGGGTTACCCATGACCATGATGTCAACAATTATTCTGATACCTCAAATTAATTTTTTACAATGTAATGATCAGTGCCAGATTTACCAATTGGCTTGGAAGGCTGAAGCCTAGAGGGCTTTGGGCTAAGGTGTATGATAATTTTGACATTGTCACAGGCCTTTCTTACATATGCTGTCATACTGCACTGAAGTCAAAATTCAAATTGTTTAAGACCATCTTATATCTTCCTCTAGTCATGAGGGTTGGGGAGGGGGGGACCTCCAGGGGTCGACTTAAGAAAACAAATTTACTCAACACTTGGTCCGAGAAATATCGGTCCGATATGAAAGGGGGGAGGGGTTTGCCCCCCAATTTTTTTTTAGTATTATTTGGGGAAATTCCTGCAATCTGAGAACTTCTGATCCAATATTTAGAGAGAAATGTTGTCTTGAAAAAAGTCATTTTTATACTGAGCAATCACTTATGATACCTTTTATTGATCTGATCTTAATAACAAAAATTATTCCAGAATTTATAATATGATGTCATTTTAGTTTACTCTGTTGCATGCCTCTTATTTTTCTTTATATTAAAAATGATTAAGTTTCAAAATTTTATTAGTTTTCACAAAGCACTTCAAATTTTAGGATTCTGTTTCAAGTAGTTCACTTAAGTCAGAAAAAGCCTTGGACTGATCATTCCTTCTGATTTTTCATGCTGGTTTATACTATCCCTTTTATAGTTTTTGCATCCGGTAATGAAAGTGCCGGTTTTATCAAATTTAGTACAAACTGTACATGTCATTCCGCTAATGCCATTCTGCAACCATGGATAAGTTGTCGTCCAGGACGGAATAAATACATGTTTTCTTTTTTCAGTTTCATACGCTTTACTTTTTTCGTTATTTGTAATTTCGACTTTACGTTTTTTTGAATTCGTTAAGAAACAATCCATGATGGTGCTTTTCCTTAACTGGGCGCTGCCATGTTTTTCACGACGAATTCCGAATAGACGAGATCCGACAAGATTCTCGGGCAATGAATCAGCGGAACGGAAATCTTCGATTTTTACCGAATAACGTGATACTTATCAGAAAGGACTTTATTAATATTCTATTTTAAAGTCCTTGTTATCAGTCGATATTGAATGACACAGAAGTACGAAAAATCTACCGGTTGGAAGAAACGAAAGTTGCTGGCCCAAGTGTCCCGAGAATATCAACTGGCCCAGCGGGCCGATCTTTGTTCTGTTAAACTGACCCGACCGTAAATATACTGGCCACGGGCCAGCGGTTACGTCGAACCCTGACCTCACAAGTTGCATAGCCTTGGCCCTCTCTTCATCTAAATTTGGCACTGGTAATGATCAAACTACATTCTGGAAAAATATGTAGGGGCTCTGGAGGCATTATTTATTCCCAATATCCAGACAAATTACCAGTTTATGTATATTAATATGGAATAGATTTATATCAACATTATTTCTCTTTGAAATGTTTTCCAGATTATTCATAGATATAGTCACATTGGCTATATATATACATGCTAGGGTCCCATTCATACAGGTAGTTATGAATTGTTCTCGTACAGTCCAGTAATCAAAGTGATGTTGCTGTTCGTTAATTTGTTTGTACATAATTTTTTACGTTTTCATTTACATTTTGAATATAATACATGTATGTGTTTTTGTTATTTATTTGTATTAAAATGAAAGAAAAAAACAGAACATTTTTGATCCTATAGAGAAAATCCAAATATTTGATTTTTGTCTATGTTAGACCAGATAATCAAAATGTCAAAAAAAACCTAGAACCACATTTTGACCTTAATATATTATGTAAAGTGATATTTTTCTGCATTTAACTTCTGTAGTCATGTTATTGTTCATATTTACTTACTCTCATTTTAATGTCTAAACCTTGATAGGCATCAATAGGTGTTGTGTATGTTGACCTAGCATTATTCAGTGAACCGGAATCCTATATAAAAAAAACCTGGAACCACATTTTAACCTTGATATATTATACATGTATGTACTGGTAATTATATTTCTGCATTTAACTTCTGTAGTCATGTTTTTGTGAAACCATTAATTTTGCTGTTTGAAAATGTGTTCATACGGTAAAACCTGCTTTAGTGACCACCTCTATTAAGTTACAGTAAAACCTGCTTTAGTGACCACCTCTATTAGGCAATAACTTAATTTTTTTTTATTATAATTTCTCTTCACAGTGTATTTTTTATCAATTAATCCTGTATTAAATGACTACCTGTCTACATGTGACCATATTTCACTCTTCCATAGGTCACATAAAACAGGTTTGACTATAAACTTTCTTGCTTATTTTAATGTCTAATCCTTGATAGGCATCAATAGGTGTTGTGTATGTTGGCCTAGTATACATCAGTGAAACCTGTCTAAACTGAACCCTGGATAAACCGAAATCCTACATAAAAAAACCTAGAACCACATTTTGACCTAATTATATTATATGTAATTACATTTTTTTGCATTTAACTTCTTTAGTCATGTTATTGTGAAACCAACCGCCACGATATAACTGAAATATTGTTGAAAGTGGCATTAAACGCCATAATCCTATTGTGAAACCATTAATTTTGCAGTTTGAGAATATGTTATTTGTTTACTTTCTTACTCATTTTAATGTCTTTACATTGATAGGAATCAATAGGTGTTGTGTATGTGTATGATGGCCTAGTTTAAATAGTTTTATGACAAATTTACACCGTTTTTCAGTGAAAACCTCAGACTTAAGTCTGAAATTTGTTCACAAAATCATAGCCATGATTCAGATTTTGCTGTGTGATTGGATTCATCACTGTTTATGTAAACAAATTTATAAGTTTATAAATGTGTAATTTAACATGAATCAGTGTGTAAATTCAGACTATTCATTCACAAATTTTCAAAAGTATCAAAAGTTCATTTTCATAGCATAACCCAAAAAAAATCATATATTTTCATATTCAATTGACTTTTTTTTTTGAGAGTATATGAATATAAATTATTAGAAAACATTGTTGGCAGTTTGTATTATTTTATTACTAATAATACTTGGTGTAACCGTCCAATGAAATTGTAGTAAAATGTTACATGTAAACTGAGTGATTGTTGTTTAACGCCAACTCAGCAATATTCCAGCTATATCATGACAAGAACAAGTTAATTTTCAATGAGATGATGATAAGGTCTGCTTTGTACTAGACCAACATGCTTAGTTGGATTGTTATAGTGCTAGGTTACTGAAACAACAGTCTGTTGCTCCACTCGGACACAGATAGGATGAACTGTGATACTAGTGATAATGTAGTGAGTGATTTTTTTTAATGCCAAATGAGCAATTTTTCAGCTGTATCATGGCAAGAACATTTTTCGATGAGAGTAATTATGTCTGCTTTGTACTAGACCAACATACTATATTGGATTTTTATAGTGCTAGCTCACTCAAAGAACAGGCTGTGGGTTGATATGTAGCTTCACTCTGGCACATTACTCTGATTCTGAGCCAACCAGTCATGTCTCTTACTTCTAAATGCTGTGTGCTTAGCGGAGAAGCAATAAATACCAATTTTATATTCTTATGGTTTTACCCAAACAGTGTGGTTGTGATAATGTATACTGAGACCTTCAGAAAGGATGTTATTGGTTTTATCTGTATTTGACATCACGACGACTGATAATTTTCAGTTTTAAAATTAATATGTTGATTTTGACAGAATACTTCTGCGAGATCTAAAGAAAAATAAAAAAATAAGATATATGAGGAAACTTGATATAAACTCTTTTTTTTTTGTTCTGTTGATTGTAGTCATTGCATTTCATTAATTATGAAGACACCTCATGTAAATTTTACTTTGATTTTATTTATATTGCTCAAATAAATTATTTTTAAGTTTCAGATGGTTTTCTGTTTTTTTTTTTATTAAGCTGTCTCATTAATTGTATTGACACACCAATACCATTCTACACAACTTTAAAAGAATCCACTAGTAAACTATATGTGCAAATTGCACTGAATTCTATCTGAAATAGACTCTTTTGTAGAGTTCTTAAGTTCATTTGTGAGATGGAAACTGTGTATCGATCAACTAATTCATTATGGCGACTATAAAACTTCCAATATGAAGACTTTATTCTTAATGTGTAAGCAAGTTGCTTGTACAGCATTTAGAAAATGTCACTTTCGGTGTATCCTTTGCAGTTTGATGCCTTAATTGTCTATTTAAACTTGGATTTTATTCCATAAACACACATGATTAATGGCACTGAAACCAAAATGTATTATCAGTACAACCTCTTTTCATTAGGTAAAAATTGGGGCATACAACATCTGACAGAAAATGAGTTTTATGTGACTTATATATTTCAGACAGTAGTCATATATGATGGTTCCTGATTCATTCAGCATATTTGCTCCTTCTTCTAGGGTTCATATTCAAATTGGGGAGTTCATATCACTTGATTCTTGGGATTTTATGTGCATTATGTATATTGAAATTGCTGAGTTAGATTGCTGTCAAATAAAAAAATATATATATATGTACCATCCACATGGGCTTATACACATGTCTTATGTCTATCCCTAGATTCGTCTTACAAGACAAGACAACACTTCAACTATTGAAGCTATATTTTATAGCGGTAGCCATTGAGTGTTCTAGGGCGCTCAACATAAAACCAAGTGATTGGTGCTGTAGTGTATCAAAAGTATGAGTTCGGTTCCTGTTAAAGGAGAACAAAACTGTTATCATCTCAAAAACTAATTCTAACACTGTTGGGTTTAAGTGTCAGACCTGTATATAAAAGGGACCTAAAATGTACCCTTTATGAGCATTTTCCCTTTATATGCAGGTTCAAATAGTATGCATTTTTCATTAAAAGAAGGAAATGATACTGCCCTTTATAGACAGTGATTTGTTATATACAGGTGCCCTATAAAGCAGGTTTTATATATATATATATATATAATCTAGATACTTTCTGTTTTCAGCTCACCTGACCTTAAAGGGTCTGGTGAAGTATTATCATCACTTGGCATCTGTCGTCTGTAAACTTTTACATTTAAATCTTCTTTGAAATCACTGAGACAATTGCAACCAAACTTGGCAGGAATCATTGGATGGTCCTCTATAATTTTGTTTTTAGCTCACCTGGCCAAAGGTTACTTGAGCTTTTGTCATCACTTGGAGTCTGTTTCTCTGTTGTCCATTGTACGTTGTAAACTTTCACATTTAAATTTTCTCCTTTGAAAACATTGAACCAAATTAAACTGATTTGGTTGGCCTGTTCCTTGTGTTTACCACCTTCAAAATTGTGTCCAATGGCACATCCTATATACAAGATGACAAAATGAGCTCAAATTATAACTAACTACATGCCCATGAAAAAAGGCACATAATGATCTACAAAACATTACACAGAAAGCTAAAGATTGAGCAACACAAACCCCACTAAAAAGTGGGGGTGAACACAACCTCTCCAGAAAGGTTATAAGTCATTGCTCCACTAGTGGCACCCATCCTGATTACGCTTGTTAGAAAAAAGGTAACAAGTCATGAATGAGGAAATGATCAGATTGTGTATTGAATTAACATGTAACATGTTACATCAAATATACTTATTACTAAATATCATTCTTTCTGCCACTGTATAGCTGAAATATTGTTGAAAGTGGCGTTAAACACCATCAAACAAACAAACATTCTTTCATTTCTCACAGTGATTTATTATTTATTTACAGACACAGATACATCTGAAGAACCAAAAACAACAGATAGTACCAACAAAGATGAATTATGACACAGATGGGTTATAGATAGTACATTGTGTGTAAATGTGTCTGGATGGTGAATAAATTATCTTATTATTGTCATTATTCTGGCTGTCTCTATTGGCTGATGTAAAGACTTCAAGTTCACAAGATAAAATTACTGTATTTAATTATGCATTATACAGGACAACTTTCTATATTTATAAATTTATTGGATGTAGACATGCTTAGCCTCATTTTATTCAAACCAGTCAATATTGAAAAATCAGTATTTATGTTATACATAAATATTATATTTTGTAAGTAAACATTGTATTTATATTGAGAGTTTCTTCATATAGATTGTGAGAACATTATATTGTCCTTGTTTTTGTTGTTTTTTTTGTCATTGAGAAAATGTAGAAAAGAAAGCCCTGACGTTCACATATTTTCGTAAGTTTTTTTTTTTTTACTTCAAATCACATCTGAACCGTATCGGTGATGTAATGGTTAGCATGCTTGCCATGAGTGTGATATATCATGGGTTTGAGGCCTGATCAGGTTAAACCTAAGACTTCAAAAAATTGGTATTTGATGCTTTTTTGCAAAGAACGCAGAAGTAAGAAGTAACAGCAGAGACTGGTTGGCTAGGAATCTGAATAATGTGTAAGAATGGAGTGACAGATCTACCCACAGACTGTTGTTTCAGTGAGTTAGCACTATCAAACTCAGTGTTTGTCTAGTATAAAGGAGACATCATCATCATCATCTCTTCAAAATGTAACTTGTTCTCGCCATGATATGGCTGAAAAATTGCTCATTTGGCATTAAACAATAATCACTCACTCATTCAAAACAAATCTTTCCCATTGATGTATACCCATACAAAGAATGACTTCATTTCAAATACAAATGTACAAAATGATTTTATTGAATAACAAATAGACATTTTAAATATAATTACTGCAAACACATGTGAAAAGTATATTGCATGAACTAAAGATAATTATGTTTTTTTTCCTTTCAACGTTGAAAAACATTTATTGAGAAAGTTTATCTCATTAATATATATATATGCATCAAATGAAATGACAGTTTATAGGAGTTATCTTCTCTTTAATATAAATGTCTTAACATTTCAAGGGTTGCTGTACATCGTCATGTGAACACGATCAAATGGTAGTTGGATATACATCTACCTATGTGATCAGTGCCTATCACCACTATATTTGTTAATTGGATTCTTACATGGCTACATGTTTGTGATATAGCTTTATGTGATCAAATTTGTCAGTGATTTGCTGCAGATCTGTGAATTTCGCTAGGGTACTCTGGTTAGCTCTAACAATAAAACTGACAGTCACGATTGAACTGAAGTGTGGTGTAATACAAAACACACACTGCATAACGTTTAAATCAATATCATGGAAATTGTAATGCCATTTTTTGTTATCTAAATCAAAATCAAAATAAAGAAGGTCATATGTCAAGATCACATTCTACTGTGTGTCTGTTCTAGTTATACTCCCAGGTTTCTCCTGTAGAACTATGAATTCTACAATCAAAATGTATTTCAAATGTATCGAGGCATTATCTTTCTCATTATGTAAAGTACTAAATGAATTGTATAGACGATATATTGTCCCTCTAATATTTTTGGAAGGCACTAATTCCCTCTCCATTGAAAATACCTATTAAAATATTAATCTGACCAGAAATCAAATGATCTTTATGAAAAAATCATTTAAAAAAATTACATGTGAAAGGAAAAAAAAACATTATTTTTTTTGTTTTGCTGAGAAAAAAAAAACATGTATAGGAAAACACGAAGTAGAAAAATATTATGGGAAACATGTTTGTCTTTTCATCTGTGCTCCAGTGACCATTGAACAAAAACGTAGCTATGTGGATATTTACTGCCAATCATAATAAACATAGTTATACATATTAATAGTAAAAATTGAATTCAATAAATATAAAAATCTAGAAATGCACCACCCCAAATTCTATAAAAACGTCTTTGAGGTATCAATTCATTTCTTTAACATCACAGTTATTGGTGATATTGCTAAGAAATCATTTCTTTAACATCACAGTTATTGGTGATATTGCTAAGAAATCATTTCTTTAACATCACAGTTATTGGTGATATTGCTAAGAAATCATTTCTTTAACATCACAGTTATTGATGATATTGCTAAGAAATCATTTCTTTAACATCACAGTTATTGGTGATATTGCTAAGAAATCATTTCTTTAACATCACAGTTATTGGTGATATTGCTATGGTGATATTACTGTGGTGATATTACTAAGAAATCATTTGCATAATTCTGACTTGATTCTAAATTTGAGATATTCAATGCATGAATGACTCTGCCACTGTTAAGTTATTGGCTAATGGATCGGCAAGGATTTTATTTTGACAGCTTATGCTTCTAATGTATATATAGTTGGTGTTGATTGTGATTATATAAAGAGGTACTTATAAACTTTAGGTTTAGGTTTATATGTCTAGTAGACCTATAAAACATGGGGTCAAGACTACTGGGGGCTACCAAACGGTTAAACAAACGAATAACATATTAAAACACAAATTACAACATTGTCAACTGCAGTATAAAAACAATATAGATACATCATCTTCACATGTTTCTTGGCCTCATACTAATAAATCTCATATATAAAAGTATTAATATAGAGGGTTAAGGTTATGGTGTTTAATGCCACTTACAACAATTTTTCAGTTATATTGTGGCAGTCAGTTTTATTGGTGGAGGAAACCAGAGTACCCGAAGAAAACCATGGTCAACCTGCCGCAAGTCACTGACAAACTTTATCACATGATGTTGTATCGAGTACACCTCGCCCGAGTGGGGTTCGAACTCACAACTTTAGTGGTGATTGGCACTGATTGCACAGGTAGTTGTAAATCCAACTACCATATGATCATGAACATGTCGGCAACATTAATATATATAATAATAATAATACACATATTTTTAAACAAACCATAAAGTACATTAATCAACAAATATTTACATAAAAGTGGTAAAATAGTACAAATGTAGGTATCTATCTAACATGCAATGTATACAGAGATAAATTATTAATTGTAAATGACTGAATCATATACTGGTACAAATAAATATAGAATAACAGTGCAGTGTCGTAAAATATAAAGTTTATATGTATGAGGCATAAAAACTGGAACAAAATCAATTTTCGTCAAACCTTTCCCCAGTTTTGCACTGCATGCATAGAAACTGTATATTTTAAGACACTTCATTAATCACTCATTCCACGAAAAAGTAAATTTGGAGGTGAAAAAAAATTCAGAAAAATGTTCCTTGTTTTTTTTACAGCTGTTTTGGCTTAAAAGATAGCTGGATAGCACTGCAACCACCTGTGCAAATTTCCTTCCTAAAAGTTTTCATATAAGGAAATTATGTGATGGTAAAGTTGTTGCTAAAAATGCAGGTCACAGAGGTTAAAATAAAAATGTTATTATCATTGTGCCTTTACTGCACATCACAACACAAAAAAATTATATTCCTACTGTCTTTTTACTTTATATTATTACCAAGTGTTGTTATGGATATGACATCTACTATGCCCACACTCTTTTGTCTGTTACATGTATATATGAAATGCAAAATTATCTACAATCAGAATTCCAATATTATTCTAATTTCTATAGGCATTTATTGTTCTGAATATATCAAACATTTAACTATTATAATTATAGAAACTTTTAAGTTAAAATACTTCAATCGTGACTACTGGAATGTTATTTTTATTACTAGTGTATATTCACAGAAGTTAATGCAGAATATCAAAATATTTGTACCAAGTTTAAAGGGTGATCCATTAGTGTTATGGTACCATTTCCTCAATCTTTATCTACTTTATTTATTAAAAACAAACAGATATTTAATAACGGTCTCCATAGGTTTCACAAAATGCTATTCAAAGAGTTTTTAACAGAAGTTAACTCGAACAAACAAACAAAATTTAAGGAAGAAATGTTTGAAAGTACCTAACGGGTAATCAGAAGCCGACAATTACAGATGGACAGACAAAGGTCAAAAGAAAAGAAAAAAGGACAAACAATGATCTACAAAACACTACACAGATAGCTAAAGACTGAGCAACACAAAACCAGCTAAAAACCTGGTGTGAACTCAGGTGCTATGGAAGGCTTAGGTGTTTCACTAGTGATACCGTCATGTTATGGTCAACCGACACGAGCATCATCTGATACCTAAATCGTGTTGGACTCCAGTATACATAAATATACACACAAAATGTATACAAATAACAAAATAAAACATTACCCCTACACAGCAAAAGGGAGTAAAATAACCTGAACATCTGAAATCGCAGCACATATCACAACATTTTTAGTCTAGAGGTTATTGTTGTGAATAAGCATTGTTTTGAGTATAGGTTTTGTCGGTCTTTTTCTAATTGTGCATTTATTGATTTATATATTACTTTCGTTACCAAACACTTAAGTGTTGTAATTTGCAAAATATGTATCTGTCTTTTAATGTGTTTTAAATGACAAAGTAAATGTGATATCTATGTGATTACATTTGTATATAGTTTCAGTATATAGAAAATAGTTAAAACATATCTCGCAACATAAATTTAAGTGATTTTAACTTCCGTTACCAAATCTAGATACTTTCCAACCAGAAACAGAAAGTAACGAGCTAAATCTTATTTAAAATCACAATTGTGATGCTTTTGTTTGTAAATCTCTATTTGGAAAATAAACATGTAAAATACAATGCATAATGGTATATCAAGTTCCAGATTTGAACTTGCCAGGTGTTTTTATACTGTATCGGAAGTTAGATATCTCAGAAGTTATTAAATTTAGGATAATTTTGGATGCTACACGGTCGAATATGCAATTTGTATTTCATTGATAGGTTTGTGTGTTAAATTTTGATTCATACTGCAAGTTATATGCCATATTAAAAGTATATATTCATGAGAAGTAAATTAAACGCCAGTCTCAGAAGTTAATATCTTAAAAGTCCCTTGTCAACCGATGTCCTTTAGAATCATAATGTACTGTAGAATAGATTAATATCAAATTGTGTTTTTCTCTCCTGGTATGATTTTATCACACATTGTTGCTAATTTGTAGTCTATAATTTGCAAGACAACACAAATATATAATAATGTAATATGCAAAATCAACATGGTAACGGAGGTTAATCGAAAATCTGTGACACATAGTATCTATATGGTTCAAAACAGAATATATCTTGTAGTGTCGATAATTATTTGACCCATATTAAGATAAATTGGCAAATTTGTTTGACAGTGTTCTTAACAACAACATAAAATACACATTTGTAAAGTCGGTCCGGGTTCATCTGACATAGGATTTTTCTCATATTTTGTGTATTTGTGGTTCATTTTAGAGCCCATTTTCATATCGCTGTATAAGACAAATATATTTTTTCCCCAAAATGCATTCATATGTAGAAAATATAACACTGAAATGACATATTGAATCGTGTGTAATTATGCCACGCGCCAGCCACAGCAAATTTGATGAAAATTCACTTTTTGGTGGAATGAGTGTAATATTATGTTTATCAAACAGAAAAATCACATTAAT
The DNA here is from genome assembly GCA_963680875.1 of Bathymodiolus brooksi. Lineage (NCBI taxonomy): Eukaryota > Metazoa > Mollusca > Bivalvia > Mytilida > Modiolidae > Bathymodiolus > Bathymodiolus brooksi. The sequence continues at coordinate 67,629,399 of OY804575.1, forward strand.
CCATGGATGGTTATATTTTGAATTAATAATATTATACAATTATCCCCTTCTTGGTCCTTTTGAAAAATTCTGTCAACAGGAAGTACACTGGTTTACAGCTAGTTTCCCAAAGCTTAACAGGGAAACATGTGAAAGGGGTACCAGAAGAGTGATATTTCGGTTAGTGACCTATATATAACAAAATGGCCCAGTCAATGCAATTTGACTGCTCAAATAAAAGGAGTGCAGGATATATATATATAGATCCTGCACTCCTTTTATTTGTTATATGTTATATATATAACATCTGAAAAACCCTTCCACGATCAATCTTACGTTACGTTGGTTGTTACGGTATAACTATACTATACAAGTAAAATAAATTATAAAGGTCTAAAATGGTTAGTAAAACAACACCAAGTACACAAAACAAAGTGATAAAGAATTATAAACGTCTAAAATGAGTTCTAAAACAATCTCGGTGAGACGAAAATTTTGTCATTCAACAAAGTGTTTAATTCTTTATCACTTTGTTTTGTGTACCTGGTGTTGTTTTACAAAACATTCTAGACGTGGTAAATTATGCATAGGTTTTAGTACCAAAAAAAGTACATCCATTCAAAAACAACTTTGTTCCAAAATATAAATAGAGTAAAGTAATCAACAAATAAAATAAGAAATAAATGGTAAACATATGTACATGTATGTAGAAGTGACAATTGTCAACCTGGTGGAGGCTATTTTCTTATCTTAAGTACTGATTTATTTAATAATAAATTTTGCCAAAATTAATCAATCAATGAATATATTAACTGCCATCTAACAAATGTTTATTTTGTCCTTAAAAATTGCAGAGAAACTTATTTTTTAAATAGCGATACTGTTGCCAATATATATTTTGTTTTAACATTGTAAATACTTTTTCCCTTTGTACATGGGATACTGCAAACCCTGGTATGGTTTCTTTTCTTATGAAGTATCAGTATCATGCATTGTAGGTGTCTCTAATTGCCTCCATTTCGCTTTTCCCTTTAGCTTTGATTTTTTCTTCTTCTTATTTGGGTCATACTTCATATCTTCTATTTGATCTTCACTTTCTACACTGTCTGGCTAAAACAATATGTTTAAATGAATTAAAATATCACATTAAACAGAGGGGCTGTCATGGTTGAGATCGTATGGTAGTTGGATTTACAACTACCTGTGCAATCAGTGCCTATCACCACTTAAGTTGTGAGTTCGAATCCCGCTGATGGCGATGTGTACTCGATACAACATTATGTGATAAAGTTTATAAGTGACTTGTGACAGGTCAGTGGTTTTCTCCAGGTACTCCGGTTTCCCCCACCAATAACACTGACTGTATATAATTTGATATATACATTATAGTAAAACTCTATATGGGTACATACTTGATAATCATCTTGATCATCAATCAAATTCAATGTATTTGTTTCCAGGAATATGAAAAAAAACAATTAATTCATGTAACATAAGCAAATGATGTTTGAAATTTAATATTTCAACGAAGTTACTAAAATGCATAGAACTTCCATATGTCACTTCTGCTTAGCGTTTACAGATGACAAATTATCACACGACGTCTATATATAATCAATGTAATTTGACTAAGCGGTCAACAGTTCAAAAACTATCGACGGTCAACAGTTCATTAGGGGGTTGACTTCAGGTAATAAAGATGATGAAAATCTTTATAATACATGAAACGTTAAAGACATAATGCCGTCGTTATTCAGGTGTATATCTAATTTTATTTTGCTATCTTTGGATTTTATTTTTAATATATCATAAGTGTATTGTCTCCGTTTTATAATCGTTGTATATTACATAAATGGGTTATTGTTTGAAAAAAATATTGTAGAAATATGACATTCTATTGTATCTTGCACAAACAATACACTGTTGCTGACTGCTTGGTCCCCGAGAAAGCCCATATGTTCTCCACTAAAAGTGACTTCTGTTCTATTGTCTATGCGTCTTATATTTGGAGAATTGAAAGACAACCACAACAGCTCCTACTGTATAAAGGGTTGGTAGCAGGTATGATGACAGAAGAGTGGTTGACTGCAGATATCATGTTAGAGGAACAGTTGTGTAGATATCGCTATAGAGGAGTGCATAACTGAAAATATACCACGACAGAAGAGTGCTTGACTGCAGATATCACGTTACAGGAACGGTTGTGTAGATATCGCTACAGAGGAGTGCATAACTGAAATTATACCTAAGGTTTTTTTTCCTCACCGATGATGAAACTGATAAATCTAAGACAAATAATAAAATTAAGTACTTAAACTAATGTTTAAACTGACAATTTATTCAAACTTACTTGGGTGTGTGTGGAGAAGGCATTTTTCACACTTGCATTCAATTTTTCCATTTGTTTAGTAACTTTATGTATCGCTTCTTCTGTATTTCGATCTGTCCATTGGCAAGCTTTCACTAATTCTACCATCCTTGTTTTACATTCTTTAAAACTTGTAACAAATGCATTGATTCTGAAGTCATCGTTGCCGTATATTTTCGTTACATTTGGAGAATCTAATTGATACTCTTGAATGAATTGATCCACTTCTTTTAAGCCAGATTTCACTTTTTCATGATAATATTTCTTGAACCTGTCATATTTCTCTTTATTTGATTTGTGTAAACCAGAAGAGATGTGTTCTTCTAAATCTTTGGACAATTTGATTTCATCGGATGTTGAAGACAAAGACCGGACAGGCGCTCTTGTAGAACGGGGTAATGATAAAGTATCACGCTGTTCAGAATCAGATAAGTATTCTGATCCATCATCTTCTCCCAGGTCAACAGTATCAGGTTGAAATGTTTCCCCACATATATCACATCTTGATTCGGTTACCAAACATTCAGGAAAAAATGTGTCTTTGAGACTTTCATCACTGTGTACTTTCTCGTGTATAAGTTCTACATTAGCAGCATTAGATTGTTCGGTATTTTCTACTACCTGAAAAAAAATTTCATGATCTTCCTCGGTAGATTTGATTTCGTCCGCAGTGAATTCCACTTTTTCCGACTCAGATTCATCAATATTCTGTTCTGGTATTTTTTCTGGATCAGACAAAGTTTTAATTGAATCCGGAAGATGGAAACCATTTTTTAAATCAGATATGAAATTACACTCGGCTATCTTTTTCTGTTTGGCATCCCATTTAAGCTTCAAATGTTTCTCTCCTTTGCTCTTTAATACCTCTAATAGATGATTGTATATGTCAGCAATGCCACTGGCACTTTTAATCCCTTTCATGAGGCGAACAATTTTTTTGGGGCTGTCTTCAGGAATTTGTATCAATGCAATCTCTCTGAGGATTCGTGTTTCTGTCTTTTCAAATATTATTTTCCCCATATTAACAATAAAAACCATACACAAACACATAACTGTTTCTATTTCATTTGTGATATCTAATAAAGTTTGGGTTTCATTGATTGGCATACATTCTAATAAGTGTTTGAAGGCTGTTTTCATAATGTTACCAACAAGATATTCAATGCATCTTTCAACAATGCCAGATATTTCCCCATATTTTGGGATCGTTTTTGAAGTGAAGCTAGCAATCATAGTACCTGTCGAGAAATTAGAATTACAAAATATCAAAGAATCTACTAACTTAACGCTCGACAAAAAGGTTGATGGAATTATAAATTCCAACTCTAGATGACGGAGATGCGAACATTTTGATTGAAGCGAAAATCCAACATAAATGTAATATTGTAACCAATGTAGTAGTAGTGTCGTTTCTGAGAATGTCCGTTGAATTTCATGTTCTTTCATGAAACAAACAAAGCGTTTAAATTCCTTTAAAGCGCCAAATATACCATTGAATTTCGTTAATTCCTGAATACTGTAGAGAAATGGACGAACCTTTGATAGAAATATCACATGTTCCTTTCCACCTCCTTGAGGAATGAATCCCATACGCCTTAGGTCATATCTTCTTGTCTCACCCATCAAACATTCCGTTCCAATAGTACTCTCAAGTTTAGCTAGGTCATCATTGATGTTATTTTTCAATGCAAAAATCCTATGACAAGTGATTAATTCCACGAAATAAGCAATACTTTGGTATCTCATTTTGCTAAATCGGTTCATTAATTTTGAAAGTCTATGCTTGAAATATTTGCCAATAAAACCTCTTGCGAAATATAATTCCATTATTAGCTTTGTATTGTCTCGTAGATGTGGAATAACACACAATACATCAACTATTAGTAATCTGCATTGACTGAAACTTGATATTTGATGTTTGTATGTGTCTATAACCTGTCTCTCATCTTTTTTTAAATGTCCTTTCACAGACTGTATACCTTCATCTAGAAAATATTCAAGCTGTCCATATAACACATCCAGCTGAATAAGTCTAAAAAGATCTTTTGCAGCAATTTGAGAAATATCAGACTTATGCAAGCATGTTGTTTCTTTTTCTAGCACGGTCACTATTTTATGGTGCCACTGTTGACCTTTAAACAACAGATAACCTATAATAGCATGACGTGCACGTTCGAGGCTAATTTCTCCTCGTACATCTTGTTTTGTTAATATGGCTGGATATTCTTCCTTCCCAAGCAGTTTGAGTATTGATGGATTGTGTCTAGGGTTGTATGAAACAACATTCATTTCAAGATGTAATCCAAAGTTCTGTAAAATCTGTTCCATTCTATTTCTTTTTGCCGGATCGCTATGTGAAGTAACTAAGATGCTGATAACATTGAACATATTTTCCATGCCGAATATAACCTTGAGTAATTCATTCTCTAATCTTGAATGCTTAATCATCCAATTTAGGCATTCCAATTGACCGGCTTCATTTCGATAGGGTTTTCTCTTTTCAAAATTTCCAAAGGCGAAACCAATATACTTTTGATGGCCACTTAATTTTCCCAGTAGAAGATTTGCTTCACCTATTGCAGTATTAAGATCTCCTTGTACATTGTCATGCCGGTTACGTTTCTTAAACAACTGTATAGCTTCTTTCAGATATATTTCAACCTTCTCATTTTCATTGCTTATATGCCTCACACTACCATCTAAATCGATGTACAATTGTGTGCGTGCATGAATGAGCAAGCAATGAGCAATTAAATGAGCATCTCCAATTTGGCGGAACAAGACAAGTGCTTCTATAGTCCGACCATATTGTAAATAAAGGTCTGCAGCTTCGTTCATAAGTCCTAAAAATAATTTGCAATTTTAAGGCATTTGTTTTACAATTTTACTATGATGCATATAATTTTTTTAAAACAAAATCTAGTAACATTGTTCTATTATTGTCTTCTACTGAAGGAACTGTTTTCCTATAGTGTTGTAATGTGAGGTATATTTATATATAGTGTACCTCACCAGACTATTGGAAAACTGTTCCCGAGTGAAAAGACAGTAATATGTTTAGTACATAACATCTCATTCTCGACATAAAAAGCACACTCAAATTTAACATAATGATAATAACAAAATTGCCAAACCTCGCCATGTTGACAGTAAACGATAAGCATACTACAGAACCGTCTATTAAATCTTGCCAAAAAATATATAAAATTAACGCGGGAAAATCTTTTCCGCAGGAATAGTCTCTACAGGAAATCGTTGCAAACTTGTACAGTTCCCATCCCCTAGGTATATCCAGCCGTGGCCAAGATTAAGAATAAACTTTTCAAAAATAGTAAACACTAATCATCCAATCAATATAAAACATTTCCATAAATTGAAATAATGTGTACCGCCGAAAGAGTCATTGAGTTTCAGTTGACTTGACAAGAGTTAAAGTTAACTTTGATATTGGTACCATTTTACATGTGCGGATACTTTTTAGAACTTTTATATTTCTTAATACCAAGTATCTTTATATTTTGCATGCACATGTATTAAGACTGGACTGAGTGTCAAGTATAGGAATGATGCCTCATTGTCATAAGACTGGGCTGAGTGTCAGGTATAGGAATGACACCCAATTGTCATAAGACTGGGCTGAGTGTCAAGTATAGGAATGACACCTCATTGTCATAAGACTGGGCTGAGTGTCAAGTATAGGAATGACACATCATTGTCATAAGACTGGACTGAGTGTCAAGTATAGGAATGACACCTCATTGTCATAAGACTGGGGCTGAGTGTCAGGTATAGGAATGACACATCATTGTCATAAGACTGGGGCTGAGTGTCAGGTATAGGAATGACATCACATTGTCATAAGACTGGGGGCTGAGTGTCAGGTATAGGAATGACACATCATTGTCATAAGACTGGGCTGAGTGTCAAGTATAGGAATGACACATCATTGTCATAAGACTGGACTGAGTGTCAAGTATAGGAATGACACCTTATTGTCATAAGACTGGGGCTGAGTGTCAGGTATAGGAATGACACATCATTGTCATAAGACTGGGGCTGAGTGTCAAGTATAGGAATGACACCTCATTGTCATAAGACTGGGGCTGAGTGTCAAGCATAGGAATGACACCTCATTGTCATAAGACTGGGCTGAGTGTCAAGAATAGGAATGACACCTCATTGTCATAAGACTGGGGCTGAGTGTCAGGTATAGGAATGACACATCATTGTCATAAGACTGAGGCTGAGTGTCAAGTATAGGAATGACACCACATTGTCATAAGACTGGGGGCTGAGTGTCAGGAATAGGAATGACACATCATTGTCATAAGACTGGGCTGAGTGTCAGGTATAGGAATGACACTTCATTGTCATCAGACTGGGCTGAGTGTCAGGTATAGGAATGACACTTCATTGTCATAAGACTGGGGCTGAGTGTCAAGTATAGAAATGACACCTCATTGTCATAAGACTGGGGCTGAGTGTCAGGTATAGGAATGACACATCATTGTCACAAGACTGGGCTGAGTGTCAGGTATAGGAATGACACATTATTGTCATAAGACTGGGTTGAGTGTCAGGTATAGGAAATGACACCTCATTGTCATAAGACTGGGGCTGAGTGTCAGGTATAGGAATGACACATCATTGTCATAAGACTGGGGCTGAGTGTCAGGTATAGGAATGACACATCATTGTCATAAGACTGGGCTGAGTGTCAAGCATAGGAATGACACATCATTGTCATAAGACTGGGGGCTGAGTGTCAGGTATAGGAATGACACCTCATTGTCATAAGACTGGGGCTGAGTGTCAGGTATAGGAATGACACTTCATTGTCATAAGACTGGGGCTGAGTGTCAAGCATAGGAATGACACATCATTGTCATAAGACTGGGGCTGAGTGTCAGGAATAGGAATGACACCTCATTGTCATAAGACTGGGGCTGAGTGTCAGGTATAGGAATGACACATCATTGTCATAAGACTGGGGCTGAGTGTCAGGTATAGGAATGATACATCATTGTCATAAGACTGGGGGCTGAGTGTCAAGTATAGGAATGACACCTCATTGTCATAAGACTGGGGCTGAGTGTCAGGCATAGGAATGACACTTCATTGTCATAAGACTGGGGCTGAGTGTCAAGTATAGAAATGACACATCAATGTCATAAGACTGGGGGCTGAGTGTCAGGTATAGGAATGACACATCATTGTCATTAGACTGGGGCTGAGTGTCAAGTATAGGAATGACACCACATTGTCATAAGACTGGGGCTCAGAGTGTCAGGTATAGGAATGACACCTCATTGTCCCAAGACTGGGCTGAGTGTCAGGTATAGGAATGACACCTCATTGTCATAAGAATGGGTTGAGTGTCAAGTATAGAAATGACACATCATTGCCATTAGACTGGGGCTGAGTGTCAAGTATAGGAATGACACCTCATTGTCATAAGACTGGGGCTGAGTGTCAAGTATAGAAATGACACTTCATTGTCATAAGACTGGGGCTGAGTGTCAAGCATAGGAATGACACATCATTGTCATAATACTGGGCTGAGTGTCAGGTATAGGAATGACACCTCATTGTCATAAGACTGGGCTGAGTGTCAAGCATAGGAATGACACCTCATTGTCATAAGACTGGGGCTGAGTGTCAGGTATAGGAATGACACATCATTGTCATAAGACTGGGCTGAGTGTCAAGTATAGGAATGACACTTCATTGTCATAAGAATGGGGCTGAGTGTCAGGTATAGGAATGACACCTCATTGTCATAAAACTGGGGCTGAGTGTCAGGTATAGGAATGACACATCATTGTCATAAGACTGGGCTGAGTGTCAAGTATAGGAATGAGACCACATTGTCATAAGACTGGGGCTGAGTGTCAAGCATAGGAATGACACCACATTGTCATAAGACTGGGGCTCAGAGTGTCAGGTATAGGAATGACACATCATTGTCATAAGACTGGGTTGAGTGTCAGGTATAGGAATGACACATCATTGTCATAGGAATGTGGGGTTGAGTGTCAAGCATAGGAATGACACATCATTGTCATAAGACTGGGGGCTGAGTGTCAGGTATAGGAATGACACTTCATTGTCATAAGACTGGGGCTGAGTGTCAGGTATAGGAATGACACCTCATTGTCATAAGACTGGGCTGAGTGTCAAGTATAGGAATGACACCTCATTGTCATAAGACTGGGGCTGAGTGTCAGGTATAGGAATGACACTTCATTGTCATAAGACTGGGGCTGAGTGTCAGGTATAGGAATGACACTTCATTGTCATAAGACTGGGGCTGAGTGTCAGGTATAGGAATGACACCTCATTGTCATAAGACTGGGGCTGAGTGTCAGGTATAGGAATGACACCTCATTGTCATAAGACTGGGCTGAGCGTCAGGTATAGGAAGGACACTTCATTGTCATCAGACTGGGCTGAGTGTCAGGTATAGGAATGACACCTCATTGTCATAAGACTGGGGCTGAGTGTCAGGTATAGGAATGACACATCATTGTCATAAGACTGGGGGCTGAGTGTCAGGTATAGGAATGACACATCATTGTCATAAGACTGGGTTGAGTGTCAGGTATAGGAATGACACATCATTGTCATAAGACTGGGGCTGAGTGTCAGGTATAGGAATGACCTCATCATTGTCATAAGACTGGGCTGAGTGTCAAGTATAGGAATGACACCTCATTGTCATAAGACTGGGGGCTGAGTGTCAGGTATAGGAATGACACTTCATTGTCATAAGACTGGGGCTGAGTGTCAGGTATAGGAATGACACATCATTGTCATAAGACTGGGGCTGGGTGTCAGGTATAGGAATGACACTTCATTGTCATAAGACTGGGCTGAGTGTCAGGTATAGGAATGACACCTCATTGTCATAAGACTGGGGCTGAGTGTCAGGTATAGGAATGACACATCATTGTCATAAGACTGGGGGCTGAGTGTCAGGTATAGGAATGACACATCATTGTCATAAGACTGGGTTGAGTGTCAGGTATAGGAATGACACATCATCGTCATAAGACTGGGGCTGGGTGTCAGGTATAGGAATGACACTTCATTGTCATAAGACTGGGCTGAGTGTCAAGTATAGGAAGGACACCTCATTGTCATAAGACTGGGGGCTGAGTGTCAAGTATAGAAATGACACATCATTGTCATAAGACTGGGCTGAGTGTCAGGTATAGGAATGACACCTCATTGTCATAAGACTGGGCTGAGTGTCAGGTATAGGAATGACACATCATTGTCATAAGACTGGGGCTGAGTGTCAAGCATAGGAATGACACATCATTGTCATAAGACTGGGGGCTGAGTGTCAGGTATAAGAATGACACATCATTGTCATAAGACTGGGGCTGGGTGTCAGGTATAGGAATGACACATCATTGTCATAAGACTGGGCTGAGTGTCAAGTATAGGAATGACACATCATTGTCATTAGACTGGGGCTGAGTGTCAAGTATAGGAATGACACCACATTGTCATAAGACTGGGGCTCAGAGTGTCAGGTATAGGAATGACACATCATTGTCATAAGACTGGGCTGAGTGTCAGGTATAGGAATGACACTTCATTGTCATAAGAATGGGGCTGAGTGTCAGGTATAGGAATGACACATCATTGTCATAAGACTGGGGGCTGAGTGTCAGGTATAAGAATGACACATCATTGTCATAAGACTGGGGCTGGGTGTCAGGTATAGGAATGACACATCATTGTCATAAGACTGGGCTGAGTGTCAAGTATAGGAATGACACATCATTGTCATTAGACTGGGGCTGAGTGTCAAGTATAGGAATGACACCACATTGTCATAAGACTGGGGCTCAGAGTGTCAGGTATAGGAATGACACATCATTGTCATAAGACTGGGCTGAGTGTCAGGTATAGGAATGACACCTCATTGACATAAGACTGGGCTGAGTGTCAGGTATAGGAATGACACCTCATTGTTATAAGACTGGGGCTGAGTGTCAAGCATAGGAATGACACATCATTGTCATAAGACTGGGCTGAGTGTCAGGTATAGGAATGACACCTCATTGTCATAAGACTGGGCTGAGTGTCAGGTATAGGAATGACACCTCATTGTCATAAGACAGGGGCTGAGTGTCAAGCAAAGGAATGACACATCATTGTCATAAGACTGGGCTGAGTGTCAGGTATAGGAATGACACCTCATTGTCATAAGACTGGGCTGAGTGTCAGGTATAGGAATGACACATCATTGTCATAAGACTGGGCTGAGTGTCAGGTATAGGAATGACACCTCATTGTCATAAGACTGGGGCTGAGTGTCAAGCATAGGAATGACACATCATTGTCATAAGACTGAGGCTGAGTGTCAGGTATAGGAATGACACATCATTGTCATAAGACTGGGGCTGAGTGTCAGGTACAGGAATGACACATCATTGTCATAAGACTGGGCTGAGTGTCAGGTATAAGAATGACACCACATTGTCATAAGACTGGGGCTGAGTGTAAGGTATAGGAATGACACTTCATTGTCATAAGACTGGGGCTGAGTGTCAGGTATAGGAATGACACATCATTGTCATAAGACTGGGGCTGAGTGTCAGGTATAGGAATGACACATCATTGTCATAAGACTGGGGGCTGAGTGTCAGGTATAGGAATGACATCTCATTGTCATAAGACTGGGGCTGAGTGTCAGGCATAGGAATGACACCTCATTGTCATAAAACTGGGCTGAGTGTCAGGTATAGGAATGACACATCATTGTCATAAGACTGGGGCTGAGTGTCAAGCATAGGAATGACACATCATTGTCATAAGACTGTGGGCTGAGTGTCAGGTATAGGAATGACACTTCATTGTCATAAGACTGGATGCTGAATGTCAGGTATAGGAATGACACTTCATTGTCATAAGACTGGGGCTGAGTGTCAGGTATAGGAATGACACTTCATTGTCATAAGACTGGGGGCTGAGTGTCAAGTATAGGAATGACACCACATTGTCATAAGACTGGGGGCTGAATGTCAGGTATAGGAATGACACCTCATTGTCATAAGACTGGGCTGAGTGTCAGGTATAGGAATGACACATCATTGTCATAAGATTGGGCTGAGTGTCAAGCATTGGAATGACACATCATTGTCATAAGAATGGGGCTGAGTGTCAGGTATAGGTATGACACCTCATTGTCATAAGACTGGGCTGAGTGTCAGGTATAGGAATGACACATCATTGTCATAAGACTGGGCTGAGTGTCAGGTATAGGAATGACACCTCATTGTCATAAGACTGGGGCTGAGTGTCAGGTATAGGAATGACACATCATTGTCATAAGACTGGGCTGAGTGTCAGGTATAGGAATGACACATCATTGTCATAAGACTGGGGCTGAGTGTCAGGTATAGGAATGACACATCATTGTCATAAGACTGGGGGCTGAGTGTCAGGTATAGGAATGACATCTCATTGTCATAAGACTGGGGCTGAGTGTCAGGCATAGGAATGACACCTCATTGTCATAAAACTGGGCTGAGTGTCAGGTATAGGAATGACACAACATTGTCATAAGACTGGGGCTGAGTGTCAAGCATAGGAATGACACATCATTGTCATAAGACTGGGGGCTGAGTGTCAGGTATAGGAATGACACTTCATTGTCATAAGACTGGGGGCTGAATGTCAGGAATAGGAATGACACTTCATTGTCATAAGACTGGGGGCTGAGTGTCAAGTATAGGAATGACACCATATTGTCATAAGACTGGGGGCTGAATGTCAGGTATAGGAATGACACCTCATTGTCATAAGACTGGGCTGAGTGTCAGGTATAGGAATGACACATCATTGTCATAAGACTGGGGCTGAGTGTCAAGCATTGGAATGACACATCATTGTCATAAGAATGGGGCTGAGTGTCAGGTATAGGAATGACACATCATTGTCATAAGACTGGGCTGAGTGTCAAGCATAGAAATGACACATCATTGTCATAAGACTGGGCTGAGTGTCAGGTATAGGAATGACACCTCATTGTCATAAGACTGGGCTGAGTGTCAGGTATAGGAATGACACATCATTGTCATAAACTGGGCTGAGTGTCAGGTATAGGAATGACACCTCATTGTCATAAGACTGGGGCTGAGTGTCAGGTATAGGAATGACACATCATTGTCATAAGACTGGGCTGAGTGTCAGGTATAGGAATGACACATCATTGTCATAAGACTGGGGCTGAGTGTCAGGTATAGGAATGACACATCATTGTCATAAGACTGGGGGCTGAGTGTCAGGTATAGGAATGACATCTCATTGTCATAAGACTGGGGCTGAGTGTCAGGCATAGGAATGACACCTCATTGTCATAAAACTGGGCTGAGTGTCAGGTATAGGAATGACACATCATTGTCATAAGACTGGGGCTGAGTGTCAAGCATAGGAATGACACATCATTGTCATAAGACTGGGGGCTGAGTGTCAGGTATAGGAATGACACTTCATTGTCATAAGACTGGGGGCTGAATGTCAGGTATAGGAATGACACTTCATTGTCATAAGACTGGGGCTGAGTGTCAGGTATAGGAATGACACTTCATTGTCATAAGACTGGGGGCTGAGTGTCAAGTATAGGAATGACACATCATTGTCATAAGACTGGGGCTGAGTGTCAAGCATTGGAATGACACATCATTGTCATAAGAATGGGGCTGAGTGTCAGGTATAGGAATGTCACCTCATTGTCATAAGACTGGGCTGAGTGTCAGGTATAGGAATGACACATCATTGTCATAAGACTGGGGCTGAGTGTCAAGCATAGGAATGACACATCATTGTCATAAGACTGGGCTGAGTGTCAGGTATAGGAATGACACCTCATTGTCATAAGACTGGGCTGAGTGTCAGGTATAGGAATGACACATCATTGTCATAAGACTGGGCTGAGTGTCAGGTATAGGAATGACACATCATTGTCATAAGACTGGGGCTGAGTGTCAGGTATAGGAATGACACATCATTGTCATAAGACTGGGCTGAGTGTCAGGTATAGGAATGACACATCATTGTCATAAGACTGGGCTGAGTGTCAGGTATAGGAATGACACTTCATTGTCATAAGACTGGGGGCTGAGTGTCAGGTATAGGAATGACACTTCATTGTCATAAGACTGGGCTGAGTGTCAGGTATAGGAATGACACCTCATTGTCATAAGAATGGGGCTGAGTGTCAGGTATAGGAATGACACCTCATTGTCATAAGACTGGGGCTGAGTGTCAGGTATAGGAATGACACATCATTGTCATAAGACTGGGCTGAGTGTCAGGTATAGGAATGACACATCATTGTCATAAGACTGGGGCTGAGTGTCAGGTATAGGAATGACACATCATTGTCATAAGACTGGGGGCTGAGTGTCAGGTATAGGAATGACATCTCATTGTCATAAGACTGGGGCTGAGTGTCAGGCATAGGAATGACACCTCATTGTCATAAAACTGGGCTGAGTGTCAGGTATAGGAATGACACATCATTGTCATAAGACTGGGGATGAGTGTCAAGCATAGGAATGACACATCATTGTCATAAGACTGGGGGCTGAGTGTCAGGTATAGGAATGACACTTCATTGTAATAAGACTGGGGCTGAATGTCAGGAATAGGAATGACACTTCATTGTCATAAGACTGGGGCTGAGTGTCAGGTATAGGAATGACACTTCATTGTCATAAGACTGGGGGCTGAGTGTCAAGTATAGGAATGACACCACATTGTCATAAGACTGGGGGCTGAATGTCAGGTATAGGAATGACACCTCATTGTCATAAGACTGGGCTGAGTGTCAGGTATAGGAATGACACATCATTGTCATAAGACTGGGGCTGAGTGTCAAGCATTGGAATGACACATCATTGTCATAAGAATGGGGCTGAGTGTCAGGTATAGGAATGACACCTCATTGTCATAAGACTGGGCTGAGTGTCAGGTATAGGAATGACACATCATTGTCATAAGACTGGGGCTGAGTGTCAAGCATAGGAATGACACATCATTGTCATAAGACTGGGCTGAGTGTCAGGTATAGGAATGACACCTCATTGTCATAAGACTGGGCTGAGTGTCAGGTATAGGAATGACACATCATTGTCATAAGACTGGGCTGAGTGTCAGGTATAGGAATGACACATCATTGTCATAAGACTGGGGCTGAGTGTCAGGTATAGGAATGACACATCATTGTCATAAGACTGGGCTGAGTGTCAGGTATAGGAATGACACATCATTGTCATAAGACTGGGCTGAGTGTCAGGTATAGGAATGACACTTCATTGTCATAAGACTGGGGGCTGAGTGTCAGGTATAGGAATGACACTTCATTGTCATAAGACTGGGGCTGAGAGTCAGGTATAGGAATGACACTTCATTGTCATAAGAATGGGGCTGAGTGTCAGGTATAGGAATGACACCTCATTGTCATAAGACTGGGCTGAGTGTCAGGTATAGGAATGACACCTCATTGTCATAAGAATGGGGCTGAGTGTCAGGTATAGGAATGACACCTCATTGTCATAAGACTGGGCTGAGTGTCAGGTATAGGAATGACACTTCATTGTCATAAGACTGGGGCTGGGTGTCAGGTATAGGAATGACACATCATTGTCATAAGACTGGGCTGAGTGTCAAGTATAGGAATGACACATCATTGTCATTAGACTGGGGCTGAGTGTCAAGTATAGGAATGACACCACATTGTCATAAGACTGGGGCTCAGAGTGTCAGGTATAGGAATGACACATCATTGTCATAAGATTGGGCTGAGTGTCAGGTATAGGAATGACACCTCATTGTCATAAGACTGGGCTGAGTGTCAGGTATAGGAATGACACCTCATTGTTATAAGACTGGGGCTGAGTGTCAAGCATAGGAATGACACATCATTGTCATAAGACTGGGCTGAGTGTCAGGTATAGGAATGACACCTCATTGTCATAAGACTGGGGCTGAGTGTCAAGCATAGGAATGACACATCATTGTCATAAGAATGGGGCTGAGTGTCAGGTATAGGAATGACACTTCATTGTCATAAGACTGGGGCTGAGTGTCAGGTACAGGAATGACACATCATTGTCATAAGACTGGGCTGAGTGTCAGGTATAGGAATGACACCACATTGTCATAAGACTGGGGCTGAGTGTAAGGTATAGGAATGACACTTCATTGTCATAAGACTGGGGCTGAGTGTCAGGTATAGGAATGACACATCATTGTCATAAGACTGGGCTGAGTGTCAAGTATAGGAATGACACTTCATTGTCATAAGACTGGGGCTGAGTGTCAGGTATAGGAATGACACATCATTGTCATAAGACTGGGGGCTGAGTGTCAGGTATAGGAATGACATCTGATTGTCATATGACTGGGGCTGAGTGTCAGGCATAGGTATGACACATCATTGTCATAAAACTGGGCTGAGTGTCAGGTATAGGAATGACACATCATTGTCATAAGACTGGGGCTGAGTGTCAAGCATAGGAATGACACATCATTGTCATAAGACTGGGGGCTGAGTGTCAGGTATAGGAATGACACTTCATTGTCATAAGACTGGGGGCTGAATGTCAGGTATAGGAATGACACTTCATTGTCATAAGACTGGGGCTGAGTGTCAGGTATAGGAATGACACTTCATTGTCATAAGACTGGGGCTGAGTGTCAGGTATAGGAATGACACTTCATTGTCATAAGACTGGGGGCTGAGTGTCAAGTATAGGAATGACACCTCAGTGTCATAAGACTGGGGGCTGAATGTCAGGTATAGGAATGACACGTCATTGTCATAAGACTGGGGGCTGAGTGTCAGGTATAGGAATGACACATAATTGTCATAAGACAGGGGCTGAGTGTCAGGTATAGGAATGACACCTCATTGTCATAAGACTGGGCTGAGTGTCAGGTATAGGAATAACACCACATTGTCATAAGACTGGGGCTGAGTGTCAAGCATAGGAATGACACATCATTGTCATAAGACTGGGCTGAGTGTCAGGTATAGGAATGACACCTCATTGTCATAAGACTGGGCTGAGTGTCAGGTATAGGAATGACACCTCATTGTCATAAGACTGGGCTGAGTGTCAGGTATAGGAATGACACATCATTGTCATAAGACTGGGCTGAGTGTCAGGTATAGGAATGACACTTCATTGTCATAAGACTGGGGGCTGAGTGTCAGGTATAGGAATGACACTTCATTGTCATAAGACTGGGGCTGAGTGTCAGGTATAGGAATGACACTTCATTGTCATAAGAATGGGGCTGAGTGTCAGGTATAGGAATGACACCTCATTGTCATAAGACTGGGCTGAGTGTCAGGTATAGGAATGACACTTCATTGTCATAAGAATGGGGCTGAGTGTCAGATATAGGAATGACACCTCATTGTCATAAGACTGGGCTGAGTGTCAGGTATAGGAATGACACTTCATTGTCATAAGACTGGGGGCTGAGTGTCAGGTATAGGAATGACACTTCATTGTCATAAGACTGGGGCTGAGTGTCAGGTATAGGAATGACACTTCATTGTCATAAGAATGGGGCTGAGTGTCAGGTATAGGAATGACACCTCATTGTCATAAGACTGGGCTGAGTGTCAGGTATAGGAATGACACCACATTGTCATAAGACTGGGGCTGAGTGTCAAGCATAGGAATGACACCTCATTGTCATAAGACTGGGCTGAGTATCAGGTATAGGAATGACACCTCATTGTCATAAGACAGGGGCTGAGTGACAAGCATAGGAATGACACATCATTGTCATAAGACTGGGCTGAGTGTCAGGTATAGGAATGACACCTCATTGTCATAAGACTGGGCTGAGTGTCAGGTATAGGAATGACACATCATTGTCATAAGACTGGGCTGAGTGTCAGGTATAGGAATGACACCTCATTGTCATAAGACTGGGGCTGAGTGTCAAGCATAGGAATGACACATCATTGTCATAAGACTGGGGCTGAGTGTCAGGTATAGGAATGACACATCATTGTCATAAGACTGGGGCTGAGTGTCAGGTACAGGAATGATACATCATTGTCATAAGACTGGGCTGAGTGTCAGGTATAGGAATGACACCACATTGTCATAAGACTGGGGCTGAGTGTAAGGTATAGGAATGACACTTCATTGTCATAAGACTGGGGCTGAGTGTCAGGTATAGGAATGACACATCATTGTCATAAGACTGGGCTGAGTGTCGGGTATAGGAATGACACATCATTGTCATAAGACTGGGGGCTGAGTGTCAGGTATAGGAATGACACCTCATTGTCATAAGACTGGGCTGAGTGTCAGGTATAGGAATGACACCACATTGTCATAAGACTGGGGCTGAGTGTCAGGCATAGGAATGACACCTCATTGTCATAAGACTGGGCTGAGTGTCAGGTATAGGAATGACACATCATTGTCATAAGACTGGGGCTGAGTGTCAAGCATAGGAATGACACATCATTGTCATAAGACTGGGGGCTGAGTGTCAGGTATAGGAATGACATTTCATTGTCATAAGACTGGGGGCTGAATGTCAGGCATAGGAATGACACTTCATTGTCATAAGACTGGGGCTGAGTGTCAGGTATAGGAATGACACTTCATTGTCATAAGACTGGGGGCTGAGTGTCAAGTATAGGAATGACACCTCATTGTCATAAGACTGGGGGCTGAATGTCAGGTATAGGAATGACACCTCATTGTCATAAGACTGGGCTGAGTGTCAGGTATAGGAATGACACATCATTGTCATAAGACTGGGGCTGAGAGTCAAGCATAGGAATGACACATCATTGTCATAAGAGTGGGGCTGAGTGTCAGGTATAGGAATGACACTTCATTGTCATAAGAGTGGGCTGAGTGTCAGGTATAGGAATGACACCACATTGTCATAAGACTGGGGCTGAGTGTCAAGCAGAGGAATGACACATCATTGTCATAAGACTGGGCTGAGTGTCAGGTATAGGAATGACACTTCATTGTCATAAGACTGGGCTGAGTGTCAGGTATAGGAATGACACCTCATTGTCATAAGACTGGGCTGAGTGTCATGTATAGGAATGACACCTCATTGTCATAAGACTGGGGCTGAGTGTCAGGTATAGGAATGACACATCATTGTCATAAGACTGGGCTGAGTGTCAGGTATAGGAATGACACCTCATTGTCATAAGACTGGGCTGAGTGTCAGGTATAGGAATGACACTTCATTGTCATAAGACTGGGGGCTGAGTGTCAGGTATAGGAATGACACTTCATTGTCATAAGACTGGAGCTGAGTGTCAGGAATAGGAATGACACTTCATTGTCATAAGACTGGGGGCTGAGTGTCAAGTATAGGAATGACACCTCATTGTCATAAGACTGGGGGCTGAATGTCAGGTATAGGAATGACACCTCATTGTCATAAGACTGGGCTGAGTGTCAGGTATAGGAATGACACATCATTGTCATAAGACTGGGGCTGAGAGTCAAGCATAGGAATGACACATCATTGTCATAAGAGTGGGGCTGAGTGTCAGGTATAGGAATGACACCTCATTGTCATAAGAGTGGGCTGAGTGTCAGGTATAGGAATGACACCACATTGTCATAAGACTGGGGCTGAGTGTCAAGCATAGGAATGACACATCATTGTCATAAGACTGGGCTGAGTGTCAGGTATAGGAATGACACCTCATTGTCATAAGACTGGGCTGAGTGTCAGGTATAGGAATGACACCTCATTGTCATAAGACTGGGCTGAGTGTCATGTATAGGAATGACACCTCATTGTCATAAGACTGGGGCTGAGTGTCAGGTATAGGAATGACACATCATTGTCATAAGACTGGGCTGAGTGTCAGGTATAGGAATGACACCTCATTGCCATAAGACTGGGCTGAGTGTCAGGTATAGGAATGACACTTCATTGTCATAAGACTGGGGGCTGAGTGTCAGGTATAGGAATGACACTTCATTGTCATAAGACTGGGGCTGAGTGTCAGGAATAAGAATGACACTTCATTGTCATAAGAATGGGGCTGAGTGTCAGGTATAGGAATGACACCTCATTGTCATAAGACTGGGCTGAGTGTCAGGTATAGGAATGACACCTCATTGTCATAAGAATGGGGCTGAGTGTCAGGTATAGGAATGACACCTCATTGTCATAAGACTGGGCTGAGTGTCAGGTATAGGAATGACACTTCATTGTCATAAGAATGGGGCTGAGTGTCAGGTATAGGAATGACACCTCATTGTCATAAGACTGGGCTGAGTGTCAGGTATAGGAATGACACTTCATTGTCATAAGACTGGGGGCTGAGTGTCAGGTATAGGAATGACACTTCATTGTCATAAGACTGGGGCTGAGTGTCAGGTATAGGAATGACACTTCATTGTCATAAGAATGGGGCTGAGTGTCAGGTATAGGAATGACACCTCATTGTCATAAGACTGGGCTGAGTGTCAGGTATAGGAATGACACCACATTGTCATAAGACTGGGGGCTGAATGTCAGGTATAGGAATGACACCTCATTGTCATAAGACTGGGCTGAGTGTCAGGTATAGGAATGACACCTCATTGTCATAAGACTGGGCTGAGTGTCAGGTATAGGAATGACACATCATTGTCATAAGACTGGGCTGAGTGTCAGGTATAGGAATGACACCTCATTGTCATAAGACTGGGGCTGAGTGTCAGGTATAGGAATGACACATCATTGTCATAAGACTGGGCTGAGTGTCAGGTATAGGAATGACACATCATTGTCATAAGACTGGGCTGAGTGTCAGGTATAGGAATGACACTTCATTGTCATAAGACTGGGGGCTGAGTGTCAGGTATAGGAATGACACTTCATTGTCATAAGACTGGGGCTGAGTTTCAAGTATAGGAATGACACATCATTGTCATAACAAGGTATGTATCTACATGTATTATTTCTGTTAAAACCTTTATCAGGTGCGTTCATAGTCATAAACAGTAATGAATTAAGAATTATTTTGATACCACATATGAACTCTATAAAGAGTAGAGTATAAATACGTTTTTTTGCAATCATATAACCATCTTACAGTTGTAGGACAAGATTATTTTCAAATTTACAACTCGGCATGTCTGACAGAGAATACAACTACAATACATATCCAACAGATATTTGTAAACTGATCTAGACATCAAATGCAAAAATGTTTGGTAATATTTTCTTTTTCCTTTTTAGAAAAGCAATGAATTCCTGCCCATGCGCAACATGTATATTGTATAATACGGTATGTGCTACTATATTGTACAATATAATTATAAAATCCAGGAGAAAACGGTGAAAACTAATGAGTCTTTTTATCATGCATTTGATTTAATATTTCAATGCTTTGATCAACTATAATGCTAGTTCAAATAAAATATGACAATCATGTACTCCTGTTGATCCATTCATCCTTAAATAAGTTCACTTAAATTTTGTTTTCTTTGTCAAAACAAAAAGAGATATAAAATGTGATATTTACCATTTTCTGACAATATCTTTGCAGCTAACTCTATATAGTTATTTTTTGCAACGTTGTCTCTCCTTCGTAGGAATGAAACTTTGTATGATACATCTGGTATTTTGTTTAATGTTTCTAACATTAGATTCCGCTCTCCCCGTGCATGGTAGTACTCTGCAGCACTACCGTTGATCTGTTCTTCAGTTTGATTAACGCGTGGGTGGTACAGTTTTGGACGATCATAATCTGTTCCCCGTTCTTCCTTTTTATCCTTTAAGTAAAGCAAATAATGCATTACACATTAAGAAAACAAAGATACATGCCTAATGGATTTAATATCAGAGGTTGTTGATTACTGTAGAATAAAAATTACGAAAAGATTTATATTTTAGAGATTTGCATGCTGTTAAATTATCAGGTAAGACAAATTTTAAAACATACGCGGATTGATAATACGCATAGGGTGGTCGTGATCGTATGGTGGTTGGATTTACAACTACCTGTGCAATCAGTGCCTGTCACCACAAACGTTGAGAGATCGACCCCGCACATGATACAACATTATGGGATAAAGTTTTTCAGTGACTTGCGACAGGTCGGAAAATTTCTCCGGATACTCTCCTCCACCAATAAAACTGACCCCATGATATAACTCAAATATTGTTGAAAGTGCCTAAAACCTATTTATAATGTATGATGTATAGGGAATGGTGTAACGTGTATGATGCATAAGGAATGGTGTACCATGTATGATGTATATGCAATGGTGTAACATGTATGATGTATATGCAATGGTGTAACGTGTATGATGTATAGGGAAAGGTGTAACGTGTATGATGCATAGGGAAAGGTGTAACGTGTATGATGTATAGGGAAAGGTGTAACGTGTATGATGTATGGCAAAAGGTGTAATGTGTATGATGTATGGGAAATGGTGTGACTTGCCTGTATATATATAGTGTAATGGTAAATGGTGTAGTGGTAAATAAGGAATTCAGATTTATATGTTAAATTATCAATTAAAAATTATCTAGATTTAATTAGGTGAGTTGTAATATGCTCATTAACTAGTTATTGACTTACTATCATGAATGTTGTATGCACTCGATATGAATATTGAAAAGCAAACTATATAACTTAATTACTAAAAATACGTTATTGATAAGTAAATGCATTAACCTGTCAACTTCAAAGGGTTAGTGTTGTTTATTTAACAGATTCTCTCGACACATCTACATTTCTAAGTTGTATGGTTCAGTACAATCTGATTAAAATCGGCTGTTATAGAACGCGAAAATTCCTCTAACATCTGATAGAACTTGATAAGAGTCATATGTAGATGAACTTTTTATATGAATATTTATTTAAAAAAATCAATCAATCAGAGAGTTTTTTATTTGCGATGTGTTAATAAAAAAAACAAGGAAGCCGACCTTAAGTGTTTGCCAGTGATGTTTTCATTGGCTGATCATGAGTCATCACATGACCACTTATAGGATTCTGTCAGACGGTAGGATGTGTAGCGCATCATAACAGCTGATTTATCAGATTGGGTTCACCACACACTGAAATTTCACCTACAGAGACATGCTTCAATTATGATATAATCTGCGTGGACCAATGAATACCATTCAGAATGTTTTTTTAATCCTTAAAAAACAATATCTTATCGTTGCAATAGGCCAATGATAAAGGGTAATTATTGTTATTTTTAGAAGAAAAAAACCGAAATCTCGTGTGAAAACGTAAAATACCAAATCCGAGAAGTTTATAACAGCGTCGAATCACAAGAGAAAATAACATTGTCGTTCCCTATATTAATATGTTCATTTGGCAAACTTGTGTACTTTAATATTCCTTCGATTGTCATTGTATTACGGATCGTACCCAAATAGTCATTATGTTACATATGTCACTTTATGATTAAACAGAGATTACAATATATTAAACTGAAAACTGTCATCATTTAACACAAGGAAATTATGATTGTGCGAACCAACACATGTAAGGAATGTTGATTCCCTTAAACAATCTAAAACAGAACTGAGAAATTTGGATCAACATAGACTTCATATTGTTCCTAAACATTATTTATATGGTCCTCGTAAACTAAATATAGTCTTAACTCAGTTACGATGTTCAGCATCCTTTTTGTATAATCGTTTATATAGTTAATATATGATCAAGTCCATCTTGTCAATGTGGGGCTGATGTTGAAGATTTGAACCATTTATTTTTCGAATGTCATTATTCAATAATATTAATTGGCTACCTGCTGACTGTATGTAGATTCCAGACTCTTTACATGTGTCAATGATAGATTAATAAACAAACAAATTGTTGATATTTTCAACTATGCTATAACTCCTATTTGTACAGCAGTCAAAATGGGTCTCCATAAATATCACAAAACCTGCTTTTCTAGAAGTGGCATGAATCAAATGTGGATATTAAAAAACTCAAAAGACTTGCTGGAGACTTTAAGTTCTAGATCTCAGTATGTTTGTAACACTATTAAAACATTTGATTTCTCGACCTTATATACCACTATCCCACATATACTACTAAAATCTAGAATTTAAAAAAATGAGTCAGTGTTGCTTCTCTAAGAAGAACGGAGACCAAAGGTATCAGTATCATTTTATTAGTAGAAACAAATCTTACTTTGTCAAAAGCAATTAAAAAATCGAATAATAAATTTAACCAAGACGAGATCATTCAAATGTTAGATTTTTAATCGACAACATATTTGTTCTGTTTGGTGAACGGGTGAATGTATAGACTGTATTCAACAAGAAATCACCCACACCCACATTATGTGAATCCACTCAATTTTCTTTCCTTTGTCTATATTTTATAAGTATTTCTGTTAATTAGATTCGTAACTATTGATATATATATATAATGCATCCTTATGTAGATTATTATATGTAAACCTTTCTATGGAAAAAACTTCACAAGTTAGATTCACTTATTTCTAATCCATTTTGTTCAATAGCTGGCAAAGAAAATATGCTTAAACTAAACCTGTAAGAAGAGTTTGAAGATACCACAGGAGTAATCAGAATCCGTATATCAAAGAAGAACAGACAACACAATGGCCAAAAGAAAATGTACAAAACAACAAACAACGATCTACAAAACATACACATAAAACGTAAGATCGAGTATTACGAACACCACTAAAACCATTGTGTTAATCTAGTTACAAACCCAGTGATACATCATGAATGAGGAAAGAAGGACCGGAAAGTGTTTACGACAAGTGGAACATACCCCTGGTCATTTGTGACACAGATATTCCATAGCGGTCAACCAAGTCATGCTGGTGACAGTAAAACTTTCGAAGTGATGACTTCAAGTTAACTAAGAGGAACCCTTGGTTCAGTAGCTTCCTTGTTAGCAGCAACCCTTTATCAAGGAAATCCTGATAGGAACCACAAGCTCTGGAATATCGTATCACCTGAGAGATATGTACTCCATATGCAGGTGCTGCTGGAATGTTGCTACATATAAATGGAAAGGTTACAATGGGAAAATTGAAATAATCTGTCAATTTCGGGGTGTAAGGTCAAGGTATGAAGCAGACCTATCCGTATCTGCGGCATACTTTATTTCAAGCTCAATGGAATAGATGCTATCAACGAAATCATCAAACCTAGAATTATTTAGTGAAAGGACACTATCTATATAGCGGAACATAAAATTAAAGGATCAGGCTAGCTTTTTTTCGTTTTTCTTGAGAAGCCCCTGTATGAAATCTGCCTCATACGAATAAAGGATCGAATAAATACTGTACAGAATTTTACATACACACAGTTATATTGCTCATACTAAGTTGTTGACAGAAGATATATAAATTTTACCTCTACTTTCTTTTTATATCTTCTCAATACATCAATCGCTTCGTTAAACATCTTGTATTCTAACAGAACGTCAATAGCTTTGTCATAACGGTTCAAATGTTCGTATTGTTGACAACTCTTTAATGGTTTCTTTTGTTTTCTATATATTTCAGCAAGTTTCTTCCGCTAAACCAAAGTAACGATATGATTATATAAAAACAAAAATAAATACGTTCGCTATCTAGATTTGGTATTTAAACTTTCCTGGAATATAATAAGAAGCAAGTGCACTTAAATTATATAATACTTATAACCCCATAAAGAGAGACAATTTTAACAAATAGCTGCAATATATAAGAATTGTTTGAAGATACCAAAGGGGTAATCAGAATTCGTATATCAAAGAAGAACAGACAACACAAAGGCCAAAAGAAAAAGTACAAAAGGACAAACAGCGATCTACAAAACATACACATAAAACTAAAGATCGGGTAACACTAACACCACTAAAAGCCGGGGGTGAACTCAGGTGCTCCGGAAGAGTCAGAAGTTCCTGCTCCACTAGTGGCATCCGTCGTGTTATTCTAGTTACAAACCTGCTGGCAAGTCATGAATGAAGAAGGGACTTTTTATAGTCTTTACTCCCAAATATTTCTATTAGAAGTAATTTTCATATAAACATGTAGTGATCCTACCAATTCTTGCAAAAATATATTAGACCTTCGTTAAACATTAATTCAATGAAAGACTAGAAATTAACATCATATACACATCGTATAGTTCTAATGGAGGGTATTACGATGGCGACCGTTGGTATCAAATCAGTTCTAATATTTATATGACGGTCACATTCGTCATTCAATTCAATTATTCCATTACTGATTCCATTAGATTTTATAATACCTTGGCTCCTTTTTCATATATAAGTGTTGCTAGTTCAAGTTGACCACTAATGCGTAGGCATTTTGCTGCTTCTTTGTTCATCTTTACGTCTAGGAACTTATTTGCTGCTTGGTGAAGTTCCTCATTCATTTCAGTTGATCCAAGCGGCTTCTGCCTTGCATTTTGGTAGTGTTGATATGCATATGCAGTATTTTCCCCTTTGTCATCGCCAGCAGTTTTGAAGCATGCTGCAGCTCTTTCATATAATTCTCTTTTCATTAAATCTTCTCCTCTTTCAATCCATTCTAGTGGTGCTGATCTAGTAGCAAATGCTTCAAAATGTGCAAAATTACCATTCATTCAATGTATTAATGCAATTAGTACCAGAAAATTTAAGCGATGGATACGTTTGATGGAAAAATTGTGCCTGCTTCAGGCCAGCACATACAATACGGTCGCATCTATTGTAATATTTGTGTTTTACAGAAGAGTGATTCGTATAAGATGTGAGATGAAAGAAGGGTCCGTCGTGGTTATGATCATATGGTAATTGGATTTACATCTACATGTGCAATCAGTGCCTATCAAAACTAAAGTTGTGAGTTCAAATCCAGTTAACGGTGTGGTGTACTCCATACAACATTATGTGATAAAATTTGTCAGTGACGTGCAACAGATCGATGGTTTACTCCAGGTACTCTGGTTTCCTCCTCCAATAAAACTGACCTCCACGATATAACTGACATATTGTTGAAAGTGGCATTAAACACCATAAACCAAGCAAACCAACCTGATATGAAAAACAAACAATACCACACCATCATGTCAGGTACACTTTCATTCATCTCTGACCGTCCAAACATATGCAAGACAAGTAAATATATTTATCAATCTGAAAACAGCTATTAATATGTACTGTTTTGATACATAAGGGTTTAGTATGCTCATCGTTGATTGGTCGGTTGAAAATATGATAGTGTATCGATAATTAGATTGTGTGCTGATTGGCTGCAAATGATGTCATTATAAGGGACGTAACTGACAAAATCCGGCAGATTTCAGTATTTCGGAAATGATGAAATTACAGCTAACGCGCCAAGGACTGAGGGAGGCTGATCGTAACCCTTGGTTAGTGAAGATGGTATTTTTGTGAATGGTCATATTGTCGACCAAAACAGTTTAACGTTTTTGTCAATTTCTACATTTATTTCATAGAAGTATTTAAACTGTCAAACTACAAAAAAAAAACTGTACTGTAAATGTGTATAGATTTACTGTTAATACACTTACAACGTTCTACTTCTGTCACAACCAAGTCATGTGCCTTGAAATAATCAAACATTGGCTCTCGTTTGACTTCACTCTCATCAAATATCCATACATTACATCTGGCACGGGTTATCGCGGTGTACAACTGTTTCAGTTCTACAATTAGTACTCTGTCTCTCTTTTCGTCAAACTCTATTACTCTGTCTCTCTTTTTGTCAAACTGTGAGTGTCGTTGGTGAACACTTGGCTGTAAAGTCTCTATTAATGCATGATAAAAATCAATATATATGAAGATTGAAGATATCTATTAGGTAGTCAGAAGAACAGACATTACAATGGCAAACAGACAAAGAATGGTCGACAAAACTCTTACAGAAAACAAAATATCGAGTAACACGAACCCCATTAAAAACAGGGCATTTAACTCAGGTGCTCCGGAAGGGTAGGAAGATGCTGCTGGAATAGTGTCACACATCGCACTACTTGTGTTAAAACTCCCGCTATCAGTCATGAAAAAAGAAAGAAGGATGGATTGTGACTACGCTCAACACAAAATATTCGTGATATCTGTGATACTGATTTTCTGTAACTGTTAACCAAGGAAGTTTTGGAAACTAATTACATGAAATCAGAAAGAAAGCATAGGAAAAATTGAGGTTTAGAACTGCAATTTTTGAATCACAAAGTATAGGGTAATTTAATGATAAATACATGCTCAAATGAGTTTATATCGCTCACCTGCTAAAGAAGATTTATTGAACTTTTGTATATCTTTGTATTTTCAAATTTTCAATCTCCAAGGACTTTTAACGCATGTGTCATTTATTGGTATAAAATTGAATCTTTATTTTATATGACGATGCTATTCCATGCCAAATTTACTTTCGACCACAGCCCATTATAACCTTAGATACAAGAGCTCAGAAACCCTAGACATTGGGGGCTAAATGTTTACAGACTCGAATCTATACATCACCATATATTTCTTGTCATATTTTTGACATTTTCGCCATTGCAGTCTGTTAAATCTTTTCATCCCAAGGTCTTAGCCCCATAGACCCTGGGTTTTTATTTGTACTAGACTAAATCTACATTTCATATGGATGATTCATTCCAAATGCAACAAGTGGAACAGCTGTTTTAGTGAAATTAAACGTATGTCTCCCTTCATTTGACCTTAGAAAGACTATCAATGATAATATATGAACTACATGTGTACCTAGCAAATGAATGCACAATGAATCGACCTGCAGTTGTACCAATTAATAGGTCTGAGAACCAATGTAACACTTTGGACCCTAAAGGCTCCTACCCCATAGACCCTGGGGTATTCACTAGTGCAGCCTTGAATCTGTGTATTATAATTTTGATCCATATCATTTATACCTGTATTTTCATCACTGGATCTTTCGAAAATCATTTTGTAATGTTATCCATGCTAAACTTTGAACCCCACGACCCACAGAAACTGGGACAATAGTACCACCAATCTACATATCATAATGGTGTTGCAGTCAAATATTTAAGCATGTCTATTTTTGAAGATTGTAAACTGTGTTTATCATTAAAATGCTTAATTAATGTCTTCAATGTTATCAATATTATGTTTTTATCAATAAATTGCTTTATATATGAGGGTCTGGGTGACTCAATGAGCTAGATAATTTGATTACCTAACAACTCATACAAGCCTATAACCAATACGGCGTGGGTTAGCGCCCGGCTTTGTAAATTACAAAAAGAGTACACTCGACTCGCAGCCACAAGTGATAAAGTTTACAGTTGCTTGCCCATGGTCGGTGGTTCTCTCCGGGTACTCCGGCTTCTTCCACCACTAAAACTTGTCGCCATGATATAGCTGAAAGTCGCGTTAAATAAATCAAATCAAATCAAATCAGCTTTATATATGTCTTCAATGTTATCAGTATTCTGTGTTTATTAATAAATTGCTTTATTTATATCTTCTGTGTTATCAGTATTAAGTGTTTATCAATAAATTGCTTTATTTATGTCTTCAATGTTATCAGTATTCTGTGTTTATTAATAAATTGCTTTATTTATGTCTTCTGTGTTATCAGTATTATGTGTTTATCAATAAATTGCTTTATTTATGTCTTCAATGTTATCAGTATTATGTGTTTATCAATAAAATGCTTTATTTATGTCTTCGATGTTATCAGTATTCTGTGTTTATTAATAAATTGCTTTATTTATGTCTTCAATGTTATCAGTATTATGTGTTTATCAATAAATTGCTTTATTTATGTCTTCGATGTTATCAGTATTCTGTGTTTATTAATAAATTCTTGTATTTATGTCTTCTGTGTTATCAGTATTCTGCGTTTATTAATAAATTGCTGTATTTATGTCTTCGATGTTATCCGTATTCTCCTAATGATTACATATGATTGCATTACCTTCTTCATTACAATCCGATTTTACAAATGACGTAACCACTCTCCATTCTACTGAATCCTATAACATAAAATTATTTAAATTAGAATTATAAATTAGCTTTATTATATTAACACACATATCTGCATATATAAATCGAACATTAACTGTCACTTGTAGTAAAAAGAATATTGATTGATGATGACTTAAAATTGTAACAATACTTATTTTATTGCTTGTTTTTAGAAAACAAATGAAAATTGAATATAAACAAAAGGAGATAAGAATATAATAAGACCGAATGTATTGATATATACCTGTGAATCTTTAAATAAATTGTAAATTAATACATCATCAAATTCTAGCCCCTTTGCTTCGTACAGTGTAAGCACAAGTGCTCCTTTCAGTTCCTCGGGTATTCTGTTGCGTGCGTTGTCATCCACCACAAGGATAGCTTGATGCGCCCCAAACTCAATACGAGATGTCTCTCGTTTGTTATTGCATAGCACACGATTTAAGTCGCTAGTTCTACAAGATTCCAGTATAACTGGTTTTGGTCCAGGAAAAAGACATTTATCTGTCGCTAACTTATCTACAGACTCTGGAAATAGCTTTATCAAAATGTGAAGGACACTAGTAGCCAGTGAAGTTATTCCTGCATGTGATCTGTAGTTATGTGAAAGACTTTTAACTTCATCAGGGACCCATGAAATACCAGAAGGTGGTTTACACTGTAATAGATAATACAATTCAATTCAATAAACAATTCAACTCAAAATATCCAACCCTACCCACAATCCCACATGGGACTATCTATGCTTAGCTTGACGGAAATAAACCAGGGTTTTACAATGATTTCTCAAATAAAATGGATGCAATAGTCGCAATTAATTTCATGTCAACAGCTAGGGCATGTCTTCTTGGGGTGGTAATAAATCAAAAATGTCAATGTGGTATGTACAAATGTTATATAAAACATTGTATCGCAATAATTCAATATTCCTTGGCATGTGAAAATTAACTATTATTCTAAGATTCACAATTTGACTGAAAACCACGATGTTTCTTTAGATTTAAAGATTTTTTCCCATAAAACACAATTCGCTCGACCCTCTTTGTTCATTGAATACCGTAAACTAGAGATTGTTTACCTGACATGATAATTGGATTGTCTAATGACAGTGTTCAAAATCTTACCGATTTATTGTTGCTAACATGCAGAAAAAGACTTTGTAGGTCTTTAAACCGAAATGATATTCCTTTCATTATACTTTGAGCTGTATCTCCTGTCAGAAACATGCCATTAGGACGGTCACATAGTTGTATTAAAAGGTACAGTTCAGCTTGAGTAAAGTCTTGGGCTTCGTCTACATATATTTGATCTATACTCCATTTCTTCTCATTCTGCTTTGAAAGTCGTTGGTAAATATTACGAACAAAATCAGTTTGGTCAAAAAACCAATTGTGTTTCTGTTTCCTTTTCTTCAGACGTTCGTATTTCTCAAAAATTGTATATATATGTTCTCTAACATCTCTAAAGGTAGGAGCCTTTTTATTTCCAACTTCTAAATATTCTGTTATGTCTAAATATCCACTTTCTGAAGATATTGCTTCATATGAACCTTTGATAAAGGATAGAATTTCTGTCCAAACTAAAGATGGGTTGTACTTTTTAATGTCTTTAGAGGCTACTGACTTGTAAATAACACGGGGCCAAATTAATTCCTTAAAGACTTCGTAAGTTACTTCTCTTCTGGGATCAATCTTTTTAACTCGAGTTCTCTTAACTTTCCGCTGTGTTCTGTGATCATCTACTTCATGATCTTCGTCATTTTCACTGCTTTCACTTTCAGTACTGTAATCACTATCCAAATCATCATCTAGAGAAAGAATATTTTGCAGAATATCAAAATTGGTCCATCCTTCTACTTCAACCTTTGGACTGAAATCAATATTTCTGTCAAAATAGTATGGTGGTTCTAATGAAGCGTCAAGCATCAACAAAAGTTGACGATCTGTGATAAATAGAGGATATTGGTAATCGTTGATATCTTGTAAGCGATTCGGCAAATCTTTATTTTCCCATTCAATATGGTGTTCTGTATTTTCATCTGCATGCATAAATTCTCGAAATGTTTTCTGGACTTCTCCACATAACACCCTGTTTTTTGTTATATAAATTTGATGCAAGTGATGTTCCCTTTCTGTTGAATTATTGAAATCTTTCGAGGTAGGTTCTGTTCTACATTGTGGTGTGTCTATATTTTCAACACTGGCATCTTTCATTATTTGCGTGTAACTATTTGTGATGCTTGTGGTGATATCGGATGACTCTGGTATACTACTGACACACTGATAATCAGGTAGACACGTTTGTTGTCTGGTGTTTTCTTCAGCATCATTTGTAATGGTAGGTATAAGATTGTCTAATCTTGGTAAATTAGACCTGTTTTCGTCTCTACAAACACTACCAACTATAAAGAAGAGATATATGTCATGAGTTTCAATTAGTAAATAGAAAAGTGGGAATTATCAAAGTATGCAAATAAATTTTAAAAACAAACAAACAAACAAACATTAAATAATTTCTATTAATAAATATAAATTTGGGAAATGTATTTGTATACTTTAGTTATGCCGAACTTTCAAAAAAAAAAAATACCACTCTGTCGGAAAGTTGGAACAATTTTAAAATCTAATAGAAGTATCGTAGAAACAAAGTCCAAATCGATATCCTTAAAACACAAATACAGAACACGACCATTTATTTTTCTGTCTATGTACATTAACTTCGGGAAACAGTGGCGGGTTTCAATTAGATCTATATGGAATTATTAAATAAATGACTATCGTATGGTATACGTAGATATGCATCCACAGAATTGCCGTATTAAATCGACAAATATTTACAACTCAGATTGATATACATGATAAATCTGAGTAATTTTGTTTACAGCCCAACTCATTTACAACTCAGTTGGTTTAAAGTGATATATCTCTTTTCTGTAATATAAATAGAATTCTAGACAAATGCGTAATATTGGAGCAATAATTTCTAATCCGGATATGTTGCCGGTATGGAATAAATAAGGGAATGCAATCTGACAAATAAATGCACCTGGATGACATCCACTGAAATTAAAACAGAAATAGAAATATGGCTAAGTGCTTTTAAGCATACAGCGACCCACCTTTTAGTGTTTGCAGTGGAATGATAATATAATACATTTGTATATTTCCCATTTATGCATTAATACATATTCATTTTTTCAACATATTTTATCACAATTGATATTAACTTTACCTTTTGGTTGAAGAGATTGATAATGTTTCTCAGGAATATGGCCCACTAACAATGAGGTTTCGTCATCATCAGGTTTGTTGCTTCCTTTAATCTTTATTTGTTTATCTTCATCGGAACTTGTTACTACAATATCACGTTTAAGCATGATGGCAGTGTTTACAACAACAACGTGTTCTGTGTATACTCCGTCATCTGACATTCTTTCACACAATTCCTCATACGATTCACTTGATAAGAAATCCTCAAAGGTAACATGTCCATCGATGCCCTACGAAATTGATATCAATACATAAGTGAATATGTATAGTAAAGCACATAGATTTGTATTTACAATTTTGGACAGATATTGCCATCAATTTGGCTTTTTATAACTTTTTCAACATATGCATTTTCAATAATGTCCTATTGATTCTGGCCTCCTACGAAGACCATTGATCTCGTTGGCTGTTCAGGATTAATCAATAAGAGTTAGAAGTATCAGTAAGATTTTTTGCTTACTAAAAAAGAGGTCTTGCCTGTTACGTGAACTAACCGCATCACAACTTGACCCTATCGGCGACTCGTCGTAGTGATACTGGTTCACACGACTGGCTCGACCTGATACAGTCTCTTTAACAAACACACTGCACTTGTATGTAATGGGTATTTATCATAATAAAAGGATGTTGGCCCCTGGTCCCCCGACGCAAAGTTCAATGACTTTGTAAGTTCAAATATTGAAATTATTTTGTAATAAATTTGATTTCCAGCTGAATTTCTCTGTAAGTTTATAAGTTTTGGGATGTTTTAATCTGTTCCTGTATATTTGGCATACACATTTGGTGTATAATGTTTCAGATCAACCATACAAATTCACAATCACGATAAAACAAGTAGTACATCTGTAAATCCATATGATCAAACTTAATATGTTTCCATTACTGTAAATTTGAAAAAATGCCACTTCTTAAAAAACATATGGCGAAGTAATATCATTCACTTCATAATGAATCTTAAATTGTACTAGACGTATACTTATATTACACATTATGTTAAATACCAACTGCTGTAAGGGCCGTCATGGTCGTTATTGTATGGTACATTTGTACTTGGATTTACAATTACATGTGTAATGTTTACCACAAACGTTGTGAGTTCGAATCCCGATCATGGCGAGGTGTACTTGATACAACATAATGTGATAAAGTTTGTCAGTGACTTGCGACATGTCGGTGGTTTTCACCAGGTACTCCGGTTTTTATCTACCAATATTACTGACCGCCATGTTGAAAGTGGCGTTACACATCATAGCCTTATCGCACGCAAATATCTTTTTTTCTTCTTTTTTATTTAATATATGCATTAATGTCGCAAAAGAGTTTCCTAGTTGTACAAGTTTCTATTTTTCATGGATTTTACAAAGCTGTTAAACCCAAACCTCGCATGGCAGGGTAGTATTACACAAATGTAGTCTTTTCTATGCAGATATGAAATACATTATAGATGACTTTTACCATAGGACATTGTGTAGGGTAGGACCCAATGGAATTTTCATTTTTATTTTTTCCTCTCTGAAATTACTGACGAAATGCACCTAATCATTGTATAAATGTTTCCGAGAAAAGTCTCCATCATAGGTTAAAATACTGTCCGAAGGGGAAATTGTACTAAACATATTTTTTTGTTGAACCTACAATAAAATGAAAAACAAAAAAAAGGAAAATGTCACATCATCGAAACAGCTCCAAAATCCAATCAAAAACTCACAGACATTTGATACCCCTAATACACATTATACATCAGTCGTCGTGATCGTGAGGTAGTTGGATTTATAGCTACCTATGCAATTATGCCTATCTCCACTTACGTTGCCGAGATGTACTCGACACAACATTAGGTGATAAAGTTTGTCAGTGACTTGAGACAGATCGGTGGTTTTATAGATTTTCATCAGACAAGGTCAATTTACCTCATAGTTCTGATGTTCCTTCATGAAACCTACTACCGATGTTCTAAGATCTCTTGCAGACATTCTTTGCATGCCAAGCCTTTCAAACTGGTCACAAATTGCATGGAAAAAGCAATTCCCATCCCTTGGTGTATCTCCTCGAAATTCCAGGTCGTATTTTCGACAGTTTTTCAGAAGCATTTTTCTATCTCTATCTTCTGTGGATGCAATAGTTAATACAGAAACAATTAGCTTAAATACATGGATAAACTACTACTTATGTGGTAAAGTATACAACATCAAAATTTCTCATCAGTAAAACATAAAAGAAATAGAAGTGATATGTGAATGTATCAATAAAATTAAACATTACAAATCATAGAGTTAAACAATTTACGTATATCATAAGCAAAATAGACCACCTTCTTATTCAGGTCCGGATTTTATTTATTTATTTATTTAATTTATTTACATATATTTTTGTATCATTATTTATTTATTTATTTATTTATTTATATAATAGGCTTGATATATGTAAATGATTTTCATAATGTTGTTTATCACCTTAGTTGTGAAGTTTTGAATATAAACTATAGATTAATAAGATATTTCTAAAAGGCAATGCTCTCCAGTAGATTTAACCTTATAATATTGTTATTTAGAATATTTAAAATACATTGCTAAATGACACTGTTAACTGAAGGATCTCATTTCATATATTATTGCTATGTATAAGAATGTAATAACTATCATCTCTGGAAAAACTATACTTCTGCAATTTTATACCTACAATATTTCACTTTATACAATTTCCATAAAATTATAAAGATTGTCCTCTAGTTGTGTTTTTTTTCTATCAATTTATCTTTGATACTTACGGGTCTGAATAATAACACCATGATTTCCTGTCCCGAATGAAGAATATTTCTTCTTTTGAGGTTCCACAGCTTTACCTCTAGCCCTAGGAGGTAATTTTGGTTTCAGCAATACTGGAATGATATATTATGAAATGTGGCACAGTTAAAATAAAAGATTTAAAAAAAACAGTTTAAAAATAATATCTCTGGTTTCTGGTTGTTTACTGATTTTGTCTGTTTATATACTTATGAGTTTTGACTTTCCCTTTAGAAGATTGATCGGAGTTCGGTAATTTTGTTATTACCCTTATTCCCCAGAATTAAAAATAGAATCCAATTCTAAAGCATAGAAGTTTAAAAGTAATATTTGTTGTTTCCAGAATAGATTTCCAATACATACCTTTGTAATTAGCTGTGAAACCATGCCTCTAAATGGTCATTATTTTTATTAATGTTTTTTTTTTGCGGACCATAGAGCTATGGATTTCTCTATATTAAAAACTTATGAATCTGCTCACTCGAAATGTTGCGCCGCTTTAAGGGGATTTTTTTTCATGAAATAGCTTGTGATATATTTTTGGACTTGTACCTCGAATTTGACGACAGTGGTCGACTAAGTACTAAAATTTATGATAAATGGGACGACTTCAATTTTAAAATCATAAATTTTCTAAATATGTGCAGCAGTATACCAGCTTCTCCTGCATATGGTGTTTGCATCTCACAATCGATTCGCTATGCAAGGGCCAGTAGCAATTATTCTGATTTCTTGAAACCCTCATCTTTATCTGAGAAACAGGCTACTAGATCAGGGCTATAAAAAGATTCGCCTTATTCGATCTCTTAAAAAGTTTATATTCCGATACCAAGATCTTGTCGAAATATATTCTCTCTCTGCAGAGACGATGGTGAACGATGGATTTTCAAATATTGAAAATATATAAAGATAAGGATTTAGTATACATGGTTTAAGCAGGGAGTCAAATGTCAAAGATATTTTTTGTGAATGTGTGACGTAAACATGTTTTTGACATTTACTTTCGTAATTAAAATACTTCAAAGGACTCATAGTTATTGATGGAGATGGTTCACGAGAAATATTCTACCCTTCTAACTGAATTTACTACTGCATTGACTACTAGTTTACCTATTTTGTTCCAGTATTGTTATAAATGCTGTTATAGTGACAACCGGAACCTTTGAACCGTAATGAAAGTGGGAGGTTTGGCACCATAAAATCTGATTCAACCCACCATTTCTTTAGAAATGCCTGTACCAAGTCAGGGCCATTGCAGTTTTCCCAGTTTTCCAGTTGTTGACTGATTTTATCTGTTTGTTGATTTGAGTTTTGACTTTCCCTTTGGAAGATTGCTCGGTGTTCGGTAATTTTGTTATTACCCTTACTTATATATACCAGATTTAAACAATTTGATTACATCTCATCAGATACTAGACCTTCTATCATATGTCTACGTGATACAGCATGTACTTTTGTGACATCGTCAGCTTGGAATGCGGTAAAAACATGGAGTCTACGTAAAAAATACGATATTCCACCAGGGAATAACGTTTTATAATGTTGAGATTTATATTAAAAATGATTTTAAATGAAATATGAAATAAAAATATTAAATATGCAAATATGATAGAAATAGACAAGGAGGCTGTGGATTACCAATGGCACGGATAACGATATTAAAGAACGTAATGTAATTCATATGTGAACGAATGTTCATAACACACATTAGAAGTAGCAACATTTTAATTACCCTTTGTGACAATATAATTGGTTGTACCATCGTCTAAGAGTGGCTCAGTTTCAGGCGAACACTTGTCATCATCGTAATCTGCATTGGTGATGTTGTTGTGAACAGCTTCATGAGAACACTTGTCATTGCAATCTGCATTGGTGAGGTTGTTGTGAACAACGTCAGTAGAACACTTGTCATCATCGCAATCTGCATTGGTCCAGTAATTTTGGAATGTATCCCATAGCCTATACAAACAACAAGTAGTCTTTCCTGTACCACTTCTTCCTATCAAGATTATAGGTGCAGACAGTGGTAAATGTGTGATTTCATATTCTAATTCAGTAACACGGAAAGGAAAGTCTACCTTCATTTCAATTGGCTTCAGCATATTCTTCGCTAGTATTGAGGAGAAGGTGTAAAATTTTACAGTACTGTATTCAGAGTCTTGGGGGCTAGCAGGTGGATAATAGTATATATCTTCAACAGATTCTTCATTGTGGTCCATATATTCTACATACAATTCCGGAATGCGGCAATCTGTATTATTGGACCTTTTCTCATGAAATTTAAGTTTTTTCTGTATCAAACATAACGCACCTTTTTTGTGTGATTTTTCTATTCTCCCTACTGAGTTTTTTATCTTGTTGTGCTCTAAAACAATATCCCATATTCTGATTCTCTGTGAGTAAATTTTTACTCGTTTTTTGGGGGAGCTATATTTATTTGTTAATTGGGATGAAAATTCAATACATTCTTCCCAGATAAGTCTACTCTCATCTGTTATTGTTGATTCAAACAAATTAATTTTTTCATACTGTGTTACCAATTCCCTGCGCATGTCTTTTGTGCATTCTCCACTTGCCAAGTGTTCAATAATATGTATTATTTTCCTTTTCATTAGTGGTGTAAGATGATTGCTTCTTCGCAGGGTATTCCAAACGTCAGAAGTACATTCAACCTCCCATACATTTCCTTCAAGTAAACCTCTGCCAATCTGAGAACAAAATTGCTTATTCAAATAATTATTCGTTTTTCGTCTTAAACGTGTTTGTTTTCATTCATATTGTTCATTGAATAAACAGAAAAACAATGTTATATTTAAATCACTTTGAAAAGTAATGCATAATGCTTGAATTCAATAGAACTAAATTCAGAGAACAAGAAAGATCTATGTAGTTTTAGTTTCATATATTTATGTTTAATTTTTATAATTTTAATAGCTTAGTAATAATATATTTTCTGCTTTGTATTTACAGACCACTGAAAGAATCTATTATTTGTGTTGTCTCAAAATGATTGTGTTTAAATATACACATGGTGGAAATTTCTGGCAGACTAAGCTCATTTTAAACCTTTTTTCATTAAAATACCTTACTTCAATTTCATCCTCTATTTGTGTTCCATCAGCATTGCTAGTATCAGTATTAAATGTTTGTGAATTTCTCTGAAACAAGAATATCTACTTATTAAGTTGATGTTTTCTTTCCTATATCACTGCCAAGACTTTTACCGAACTTGACTGTATATATGAGTAATTACACGGCGGGTGTCTTATAAGAAAAAATAACTGCTTACTCTTCACGAGCACCTGAGTCAACCCCTGGTTTTTTACGGGGTCCGTTTTTCTGATCTTTTTACTTTTTTGAGTTGTCTGTTGTGTGTCTTTATGCTTAAGGTCCATGTTGTGATGTCCGTTACGATTTTCGCATAAAAACATGTTCGGTTCATCTTTACCTCCAGTTTTTGTAGGAAGGTTCATGTCTAACTTACGTTATTTGTGGGGGGGGGGAGGTTTGCATAGCGGTGCCCAACAACGTGTTGTGTTTTTGTTTTGTTTGTCTTCGTCTTGTGTACCCGACGTTGCCAGTTTCTCTGGATTGTCCATCTTTGATTGCCCCTTCTGTATTCTCTAACGTTTGTTTTATAAACTGTTGTCTTGATAGTCTTTTTGATTTGAATAGAAATGTCTTAGATTAGACTTGATAGCCATGGCGGCGGGTGTCAACCATGTCTTGCGACAGGTCGGTGGTTTTCTCCGGGTACTGAACACTACGATATAACTGAAATATTGTTGAAAGTGGCGTTAAACACCATAACATCACATCAAGCATGTATAATAAGAATTGTACCCTCCATAATTACCATGGGGAATCGTTTTGCTTTATCTTCTTTCCTTTATATTATTCATATCTGGATTGTGTAATGTACCTACCATTAATATTCACCGCAGTAATAATCATGTAAAGGGTATTATATCTCATTTAACTTAAATTAAAATCTGCAAAGAGATTCGATTCGAAACATTATAATTCTTACAGACATTAATTATGTTCTCTAATACACTGTATTATTCATGATTTTAGGGTTGAAAGTATAATTGCAAATTTTGCCTTTCATGTATCTAAGTAACTTACACCAGTTACTTTCTGTATGTGTTCTTCTGTGGGCCCTTCATCTTCACCAAACTTATGTACTGGTTTCAAACACTTAATTTTCCTTTCTATTTGAGATAAAAGTGATTCCTTGACATTTGCTTCTTCTGATGTATCATCGTTATTTTTATCTTTTTGGTCAGATTGCTTCGATAAACAGGTTTCAATCGGTTCTTTCTCATGAGACGTAGTCAATGCTACAGATTTTTGTTTTACTTCTGTTTTGACAGTTACACATGGTTGAATTTGCACATTTGAAATTTCTTTCTCTGTTATGTTCACAGTCGCTTCTTGCTTGATTTGTTGGTCATATTTCATTGCCAACTGTAATACTTTCCAACGAGGGTCATTGATTTTCAAATAATTGTGTGGAAACTTCCTCTCTACGTTTGAAACTTTACAACGCACATGCCATTCTTGTAGTTGTTTGGCAGCTTTTAACAATGTATCGTTGCAATAATCCTTCACCACCAAATGAAAAAGCGTGTTACCATCTGTATCCTGTTGTTGTGGATCTAACATTGGGTATTTCTGCGGATTCATTTTATATTTCTCCATGCATGTGTTGAAAATGGAAAAGTTACCTGATAATTAAAATTAGAAATAAAATATGGCAGGAAAGTTTTATTACAAGTAGATTTTACTTCCCAAAAGATACATGTAAATCCCTATTTCCTTAGTTGACTCTTGCAATTAAGATTATTACACTACAGATTTTAATAATTGGAAAGGAATTGTTCACAATTATGTAGCACCAGAATTAAGATTATTACACTACAAA
The DNA here is from genome assembly GCA_963680875.1 of Bathymodiolus brooksi. Lineage (NCBI taxonomy): Eukaryota > Metazoa > Mollusca > Bivalvia > Mytilida > Modiolidae > Bathymodiolus > Bathymodiolus brooksi. The sequence goes on from OY804575.1 coordinate 67,669,717, forward strand.
TTCCCATAATAGGAAAGGAATTGTTTACATTTACGTAGCACCAGAATTAAGATTATTACACTACAGATTCCCATAATAGGAAAGGAATTGTTTACATTTACGTAGCACCAGAATTAAGATTATTACACTACAGATTCCCATAATAGGAAAGGAATTGTTTACATTTACGTAGCACCTGAATTAAGATTATTACACTACAGATTCCCATAATAGGAAAGGAATTGTTTACATTTACGTAGCACCAGAATTAAGATTATTACACTACGGATTCCTATAATAGGAAAGGAATTGTTTACATTTACGTAGCACCTGAATTAAGATTATTACACTACAGATTCCCATAATAGGAAAGGAATTGTTTACATTTACGTAGCACCAGAATTAAGATTATTACACTACAGATTTCAATAATAGGAAAGAACATGTTTACATTTACGTAACACCTGAATTAAGATTATTACACTACAGATTCCCATAATAGGAAAGGAATTGTTTACATTTACGTAACTACTGAATTAAGATTATTACACTACAGATTTCAATAATAGGAAAGGAATTGTTCACAATTATGTAGCAGCGGAATTGAGATTATTACACTACAGATTCCCATAATAGGAAAGGAATTGTTTACATTTACGTAGCACCAGAATTAAGATTATTACACTACAGATTCCTATAATAGGAAAGGAATTGTTTACATTTACGTAGCACCTGAATTAAGATTATTACACTACAGATTCCCATAATAGGAAAGGAATTGTTTACATTTACGTAGCACCAGAATTAAGATTATTACACTACAGATTCCCATAATAGGAAAGAACATGTTTACATTTACGTAACACCTGAATTAAGATTATTACACTACAGATTTCAATAATAGGAAAGAACATGTTTACATTTACGTAACACCTGAATTAAGATTATTACACTACAGATTCCCATAATAGGAAAGGAATTGTTTACATTTACGTAACTACTGAATTAAGATTATTACACTACAGATTTCAATAATAGGAAAGGAATTGTTTACAATTATGTAGCAGCGGAATTAAGATTATTACACTACAGATTATTCCCATAATAGGAACAAAAATGTTTTCACTTACGTAGCACAAGATGCAGCCATTCCCTGTATTGTACGAGTTCGTGTTGTCACATATTGTATGGCCTTTTTTATATTATTTGGGGTCGGCCCTTTTCTCAAAAATAATTTCAGACGCTGTCAAACATAGATCCATATCTCTTATTGCGCAAATATTTTACTGTTAAGTTCTACTTATTAGGCAACCTTTATCAAAATATATGCGTGCTACACAGCCGAGTGAATATTCATATCTATTGGTCAAAAGCTTTCTATATATTTCTATATATATATAAGTTTATATTCCGATACCAAGATCTTGTTGAAATATATTCCGTTTCTGCAGAAAGGATTAAAAACGATGGATTTTCATATAGTGAAAATGCATAAAAATAAAGAAGTCAACAAAAATGTCAAAAATATTTTTTTATCAATGTGTGACGTAAGTGTCTTTGACATTTACTTCACTGAGATTGGTGCTGTTTTGACAACTGTTTTACCTGTTTTGTTCAGTATTGTTATAAATACTGTTATAGTGACAGCCGGAAACTTTGAGCGGTAATGAAAGCAGGAGGTTTGACGTTTTAAAATCTGATTCAACCCACCATTTCTTTAGAAATGCTTGTACCAAGTCAGGGTCATTACGGTTTTCACAGTTGTTGACTGATTTTGTCTGTCTATATACTTATGAGTTTTGACTTTCCCTTTGTAAGATTGTTCGGAGTTCGGTAATTTTGTTATTACCCTTAATTTCTATATAAAAACTATCAAACAATATTTCATCAAATCATAGGATTAACCATCATCCGACAGCATTTGTAGTTATTTAAAGTTCCGGCTAACAAGGAAGGTATAGAACCAAGGGTTACTAATGGTCAATATGAAGCCATCCAGGTTTACGGACGCCAACATAATTGGTGTTACAATAATTGACAAAAGATATGTTCCGATTGGCTTAATAGCAATCAAGCTCTTTCCTCAATCGCGCTGTTTGCTTTGTCCAATTACATGTATTAACGCTTTTAGTTCCGTGTTGTGATGTCCGCTATGATTTGCACGTTCGTCTTCACTCTCAATTGTTTTGTAGGGGGTTCAAATTTTGTGTTCCTATGTTGCTGTGTCTAGCTGCCACGAAGCCTCTTTCCAAATTATTAACGTATTTCTATCAGCGGTCAAGGGGTGTTATGAATCAGATGTGGATTCTGAAAAATTCTAAAGATCTGTTAGAGTACATACAACCAAGGTCCCTCTCTTCATGCAACAGCTATAAAACATTTGACTTCTCTATCCCTACACAACTATTCCCCACTCAAAACTAACAGACAATTATAAGAATTGGTCCAATTATGTTTCTTAAAATAGAATGACCAACTTAAATAAAATTATCTTGTCTTAGGAAGAGACAAAATCCAATTTTGTAAAACACATCTGATTCTTCCAAAATGTTCTGTGTAACTGATATCATCACAATCTCGATTTTGGATTAACACTATAAACGTTAGAGAATACCAAAGGGGTAATCAACCATATTTATTGTTTTTGCTGGACGTGTTTTTCAACAGAGAGTCTGCATTCTGATGGGTACCAACTGTGTTCCTCTTCTAGCCGACTAGTTCCTTTATTACGAGGCACATGTCATACAGAAACTTCTCAAGAAAAGCGAAAAGAAGCTAGCCCGATCATTTAATTTCATGTTCCGCTATATAGTTTATGTTCTTTCACTTAATAATTCTAAGTTTGGAGATTATGTTAATCGTATCTATCTTCAAGAGCTTGAAATAAAGGATATCCCAGACACAGATAGGTTTGTTTTATACCTTGACCTACATGTCGATAATGACAGTGAGGGTTGGTTAAAAAAACTTTGCGACAAAAGAAATGATTTCAATTTTCCCACTGTGAACATTCTACTTCGATATAGCAACATTTCAGCAACACCTGTATATGGAGTATATATATCTCATTTGATACGATATTTCAGAGTTTGATGTGCCTATCATGATTTTCTTGATAGGGGTTCCTGCTAACAAGGACAATCCTGAACCAAGGGTTACTAGTCGATAAATTGAAGTCATCACTTCGAAAGTTTTACGGTCGCCACGATGACATGGTGGACCGTTACGGAATGTCTGTTTCACAAATGACCACAGATATGTTCCGTTTGTCGTAATTACCGTAATTACATTCCGGTTCTATCCTCATTAATGACTTAACACCGGGTTTGCTATAACAGTAGTACGACGGGTGTCACATGTGGAGCAGGAATCGATTACGCTTCCTAAGTACATCAGTTGACTCCAGGTTTGCAGTGGTTTTCGTGTTGCTCGATCTTTAGTTTTCTGTGCAGTGTTTTGTAGATGTTTGTTTGCCCTTTTTCTTTTGGTCATTGCATTGTCTGTCTTTCGAATTACGGATTCTTCATACTCTGCTTCTGGGCCACTGCTACCTCTATGGTAACTTTTCTGATTGACCGAGTTAGCCAATACTTTCTCCCCTATGGCATTAGGAACAACTCCAAACTTTGAGTCTAAAATCTCATTATTTTCCTGCACAAACCAACTTTTTGTCAAAAATGAATCATTTATGCGAAACAGTATCAGGTTTGATTTAATATAGATATAAACAGAGGCCATATGTGTGCATAAGAACGTTATGATATTCTCACCGTCTACTTTCTATTCTGATCTCGTCCATATGTTATAACAGATATAAGTATTGAAATGAACACGTTACTCTAGAGAATGACAAATATATGCTTTGTAAGCAAATCATGACCATAGAATACCACAATCTGAAAAAGTTATTCGAGTAAAATGAACGATGCCGATTTAAAGCCAAAAGAAGACAAACACAAAGGCAGTAAATAAGGAAATAAAGCTTTGAGAAAATGTGCTTCAACAAATATCATGAGTGAGACTTCGGGCTATGAAAGTGTAATCATTTCTTAAATCTATTAATGGTACAAATTAATTCCCCAGTACATTTACAAAATTCTAAAATTATACATTATATAGGATTTATTTCCCATTAAGGTGGGCAAAATGGTCAGCTTTCATGCAAATTTCAATGAAAATAACATATATTTTTTCCCACAATTGCAACCTGCTCAAAATTGTAATGTTATAACATCTTGTGAATTGTTTATATGCTATAAATTGTCCTCTGATTTTGTGCAAGGTTCAAATATCTACAAGATATTAGAAAATTATACTCAAATTCGTTTTCCTTTCCATTGCTATTGCTCGACCTAAGTTACATTGTGCCCTCATAAGGGAGATAACTTGCATAAAAAAGATATATAGATATAAACGTCTAATTTTAGAATAAAATCGGGAATGTATTAAAGGTATATTTACTGAGAATATGACATTTACCCGTATCTTTGTATAAACTGATGTGTAGAGCAGCATGGATAGGTATTTCACCAAACAGACTTAAATACTGTGGATCAACATTATGACTGCATATTATTATTTCCAATAACTTGTAATGGTTTCCTTTTACGGCCATCTCAACATAGCTCTTGCTATCTGAAATCAAGAAATTGAGATATAAATTTTTGAATACTGAATCTTAAATCAATGAAGACTTAAATAATTGTGCGTTTGATACCGGTATTGGTATTGGAGTATAAATGACTTTCCTTAGTTAATTTATCTTGCAAGAAGGAAATTAATTATGCTATTTGGCATAGTTGATACGATATTCCAGAGCTTGTGGTTCCTATCCGGATTTCCTTGATAGAGGGTTGCTGCTAACAAGGAAGCAACTGAACCAAAGGTTCCTCTTGATTAAGTTGAAGTCATCACTTCGAAAGTTTTACGGTGGCCACCATGACTTGGTTGACCGTTATGGAATATCTGTGTCACAAATGACCACGGATATGTTCCACTTGTCGTAAACACTTCCCGATCCTTTCCTCATTCATGACTTATCACCAGGTTTTGTAACTATAATTTAAAGATATCTGTCAATATTACACAGACAATCGTGGTCTCCAACACAAAACGGAAAAATCATTGGAAATACAGGTGTTTTCTATCTCCAACTGATTACCCTTCCGGAGCACTTGAGTTCACCCCCGGTTTTTAGTGGGGTTCGTGTTACTGGATCTTTAGTTTTATGTGTATATTTTGCAGATCGTTGTTTGTCATTTTGTACTTTTTCTTTTGGCTATTGTGTTGTCTGTTCTTCTTCGATATGCGGATTCTGATTACCCCTTTGGTATCTTCAAACTCTTCTCTTTGATTTTACACTATCTGCATGTATAATGTTTTCAAATTATAGTTTATGGTATTTCAACTAGATCCAAATCCCCATCAAGCAACAAACAAACCTTTGAGTTGGTTCTTGGTGTAATGTATGACACTAAACAGAAATATTAGAGAAAAAATTATGAATGGACAATTAATTACAGAACAAATGGTCATATTTAGAACACAGTGTCTGAAGAACAAACTATATTGACAACAACTGTATATTTCAAATGTGCATGTAAACAAATATTCCAATTTGGACCCCGACCTTCATACAATTTTGATTGGCATTTATTTTTCTCCTTATTCCCAACTAATTTGAGATTATTACCATCTTCTAAATGTAATAGAGTTCCACAATTTTTAAGAAAAACATATACAACATCTGAAAGAGTATGTGGTGAAATTGTTGGATTCTCTTCCTTAAGACAACGAATAACCATTTCTATTTGAATGTCTGAGGTACATCCTAGAAACCAGTCACCATTGTTAACGTTGGCATGCTCAATTAAGAGTTTGTACATCTGTAACCATTTTTTTCTCTTCAACAAATCGTCAATGATCTTTTTAAAATATTTCTCTGGAATCTTCAATACTTTCTCGGGTATACCTATAAATAAAACATAATACGTTGGTCCTGAAGAGAACTACCAACAAGAAAGAATTATATCAATATTACGTGTGGGCTCCATAATGGAAACTAAAGTGAACTAAAAGTAATTAAAAAAGTAGGAATTGAGACAAAATGTTTCGTCATCATCAGTATCTCCAATTAAATATAATTTGAATATAATGGCACTATAGTATGTGGTGTTGTCTTTTAATCAAGCTGATTGATATAAGTTTGTATCCGTAAAGTCGATATATTGGTATCATGTGATGTCCACAAAGGCTGGAACACAGAAATCCACGCCAAACAAATTGCTATGCTCTTTGAGGTATTACAGAAGGTTCTGATGATAATTTGAATACTGATGAATACAACCTAGGTATGACAATCTCTAAAAATAAATATATTTTTTCGAAAATGTTATTAAGTATTTAAAAGTTGAATTTTGTCTTGTTGAAGGCTGCTCAGATCCCCTTCAATTAGCTATGAATCCATGAATTGTATAGACTACGTCAATTATGTTGATTTATTACATACTTAGTTGAAATAAAGGCATTTTTGTATGACCAATATGACCGGAAGTAAACTGTCCATATTTTCACACCCCGGGAAAATAACCAGTTATTGGATTACTACAAGATCATTTCCAAATCGATGCCCATAAGCCCGGGCCAATATGGGCCTCGACTTCGTCTCAGGCCAATATGGGTGTCTCTTTTCTAGATGTCGGAAGTATGTAATAAATAGTTTAATACATGGGCATTTCCATATTGGCCCATATCATCCCTCGACCCATATTGGACCTTGACTCCGTCTCGGGCCAATATGGGGGTCTCGGGATGATAACCAGGCCAATATGGAAATGCCCATGTATTAATCTCTATATATTACTGATCTAGGGATTTTTATAAGAAATTCAATGCAACAGAACGTATTCAGATCCAGCTACAAACGAACGCTCCATGTCAAATTGCCATTTTGGGCTTCTTTTATAGAAATAGAAATGGGAATGGCTAGAATCACAAACATTTATCTGAAGTTTTATTTTGTGGTGAAAAAACATAATGTATACACACAAATAAGAACCATTATACGACAAACATATTTCATAATACGATTGCAAAAATATTTGCAGTCGTTTAAAAAAATTATTAACATTTTATCATTTCAACTAAATGTTCAAATATCCAGCAAATCATACGGATTAATACTTTTAAAGAAACACTAAATTAATTTTGCAACTTTTTACATCCGAGCACAATTTAAAAGATATCTGTCAATATCCTACCGTGACATCTGCTCGGTCATGCAATAATGTCGGTCATTTGTTTTGATTTACAATTCTCGCGCAGCACGAGACCAATGACGTACTGTAGTACTGTGCAGAATGGTAATTTGGCACAGAAGGGGGGTTTAGTTTCAATTTAATCATTTTCATCTATGATCTATCCGTTTGACATTCTGCCTAGTGAATGGTATCTTTACAAATTATATCTAAAAGCTTGACTGTCCAGCAAAAATAACCAGCTTGCAGATTCCTGACAGCTAACACTTTGAAGTTTTTCTAAAGTGGTTTACGTTATTATGTAAATATTTATCTCATATCAAACAGTATACTGTATCCTACCGTGACATCTGCTCGGTCATGCAATAATGTCGATCATTTGTTTTGATTTACAATTCTCGCGCAGCACGAGATCAATGACGTCATTCTGTATATTCATAGCGTACATAAACACAGAGGGAATACTTTTCAACGTCACAATTGCAAGATGAGATTAAAACAGAGAAGTTTGAATTGAATAAATTCCATGCAAGTAAAAAAGATCCTTTTTACTAATGTCTTTTTTTCCTGATCATTATGCTTGTTAAATATGCTTCCATCGATGGTATTCCCCAAACATTTGTATTTTCCGGTTTGTTGACATAATCGACATCACAGTTCACGACCGTTTCTGGAATGTAGGCCAAGCAAATTGTATTTTAAAATACTTTGAAAATATGATGACTGATCATTCAGATTCCACCATTTTCTAGAAAATGGCCGATTTTACCGAGGAAAATACATGCAAGTGCCCCCCACTAGTCACAAAATGGCAGATTATTTTGCATTTCCACTGCTGCTTTAATAACAATTATACCCCTTACTTCTTGAGGTAATGAAATGAAATTCACAGAGAAGATAGAAAAAGAATTAATTTAACAGCAGTAATCAAAATTTATAGCATAAATTGAACAGAGAATTAAATTAAAACAGACAGAAAAATGAGATTGTCTGGGTAAAAAAAACCCTGTCATTATTACAAATAGCATCAACAAAACTGTATTGTTACCACTCTGTGATAATAAATGTGATTAAAATAAATTGAAATCAGTCATTAATTGTTTTACCAAAATATGTCGGTCTAATAGATTGTATTGACAAAAGCAAAAACACCAAATTCACTGGATTAAATACTTTTTGTGTGGGTAAGCAAATTTAATATTTGCATCAAATAATTAATTTTAATACTTCAATTTCAAACTATTTAAAAAAAACATCTTTTGAAATTTTTCAGACAAATCAATTACACTGAAAAAGCTAAAATACTGTACTTTCTTAATCTGGTTTACTTTTTAAGTTTGGTTGGCCTATATAGATGACAAAATCATGTGCTTTATTGAACTTTGACCGACTTTATGTGACGTCATACGACGCCATTTGGAAAAAGGGTGTGTAAACAAATATGGGTCAGTATGTAATTGTTATCGATCTTTTTACCATGGAACTTTACACATGTGAGCAAGAATAGATGAGGAACATAATTAAAAAGAAAAAAATAATCAAACATTATCCAATGACTGACCGACTTATTGTCAGACGAGGATATTACACAGACAATCGTGGTCTCCAACACAAAATGGAAAAATCATCGGAAATAGTTTAATACAGGTGTTTTCTATCTCCAACTGTGTTCACCCCCCGGTTTTTAGTGGCGTTCGTATTACTCTATCTTCAGTTTTATGTGTATGTTTTGTAGATAGCTGTTTGTCCTTTTGTCCTATTTCTTTTGGCTCTGGGTTGTCTGTCCTTCGATTTACGGATTCTGATTACCCTTAAGGTATCTTCAAACTTTTTTCAATCAAACGTCCTCATTGTTTAAACTTAAGTTTAAATAGAACAGTTTAAAATGTCTTACTTGTGTCAGGTGACTCTGCTAGTTGTTCTGCAATCAATGACAGTGCTTTTGCTATGATATCCTTGTGTTTGGTAGATCGATGTTTTGACTTTATAAGCTTTGATAACTCTTTCAACGAATCAATTGAATTTGTCCCAATGGTTTGCTGGCATCTCGTAAAAGTCTCCATGCATGTGTTGCATCTGTCCTCATTTATGTAATTTTCTTGATTGTCCAAATTCCTCATAGCATTTGGTTGTTTTTCAACGGGAACAGAATTAGCAGGCGGTTTTCTGGTCGACGAGATTGTGCCTGTTTCCTGATGCTTTACTTGATCTGAAAGAATACATATACATTTTTTTGTATTCAAAAAGATGCAACTACAGATTGTCATTTGTTTTAATAAAACCTGTGATTAAGATTATGAATATTCTATACTATTCTAAGTCTGTTATGGGTTATCAAATGATCATTCATTTAACCTCATTCATGATTTATCACCAACTTTGTAACTAGAGTAACACGACGGGTGCCACTGGTGGAGCATGAACTACTTAACCTTCCGGAACACTTGAGTTCCCTCCCTTTTTAGTGGGGTTCGTGTTACTCGATATTTAGTTTTATGTGTAATGCCTTGTGGATCGTTGTATGTCCTTTTGTCTTTTGGCCATTGTGTTGTCTGTCCTTCGATTTACGAATTCTGATTACCCCTTTGGTGTCTTCAAAATCTTACGCAAGGGTGTGTACCACATTTTTGAGTTTATTTCGAATGAACCGAACAAAATATTGTGATCAATCCTTATAAATTAAATCCTAATTAATTGTTTTCTTCTCCTAAAAATATTTTGTCGGATATAATTGCTTAAAAAGAATTAAAATTAAAAAATTTCCCAATTGAGACCCCAACATGTCGTGTGTGACTTCCGGCTTAAAATTTTGTCTATGGAAAATAACATCAATTTTTTATCCAATCAAAATCTCTTACACACATTAAGTTAATTTATATAAGAAAAGACATATTTTCACGTTTTCCATCCATAAAAATCGGAATCCGAATGCCAGTCCAGGTTCGGGTCTGTATTTTATGTACTGAGTCCATTTCGTATCCGAATTTGATAAATACAAAAAAATTGAAAGTTAAAAAACAAACCTTAAAAATATGAGATTAATATGTTTAAAAATCTCATCAGAAGTATGCACAATGACACAATATAATATTTAATTGGTATAATGAAGCTACAATGTAAAAGTCAAAATAGACGAGTGTTCATAGTACACCAGCAAGCTCGTTTCGAGATAACGTATTACAGGGACATAACTCTTGAACTAGGCCTGTGTCTTGTAGTCAAAAATGTTATTTGATTTACTCAATGGGAACCTTACTTTTTTAAGGACAAACCTCATAAATTCTTTTCCGTCGGCAAATTAATGGACATTACTCTACTAGAATGGAAAAGGTGGTAAAGTCTTAAATTTAGCTTGGCCTGCGTTTTAAAGTCCTACATGTATGTCGTATTCCTGAATTACAAATGATTCGCTCAAGGTAGCCTTAAACCAAATGCAGGAGTACATATAATATTTTGCAGTTTGTCCGTTCCATTTTTTTTTTTTTTTTTTTCTTTTTGTTTGTTAAATCTCTTCATTATGTAATGTCAATGTTGAATAGGTATAATCTATAAATATATAATATGAAAACAAAATTAAAAATACCTTCTGTTTCGTCCATATATTTTTGCAGACATTTCTTGGATTTCGTATCTTTGTCTTTGGTTAAGTTATCAATCGCCAATTTGTTTTGAGAATTCTTTTGATGGGGACTACATCGGATTCCGATTAATTCTTGAATAACGTTCAGTTTCAATTTGTGGTCAGTCTTTTCCAAGGTGGCAATATGAAGTGCGGTGTTACAATCGCTGTCAAGCAGATCTTGGTCATCTTTTCGACGAACTATTGTGCATACACACTGCAGAAATATTAAATTTCCTACAATACAATATACTATTTATTTTACACATATTTCAAACCTTCAATGTTGAAAACTCACTGTAGTTAGGACGTAGTCAGGACACAATCATTGATCTATTTTATGGACAGAAAAGTTTAATGTCATCCAGTTCGAGCGTGTTTTGAGAGAATTAATTCACATGTAAAATAAGTTTCATTACGTAGACTTACCCACAAAATAAAATATAATGAATATGAAATAATATATTCTTCATAATTTTGTTTAAAGTATTTATTTACTTCTATTTTTATTATTTTGTATATTGGTTTGAAACGTTAGTATCATAAATTTAGTTTCATGACAATTGTAGTAATAGATTCCGCATAAAAACGATGTTCGGTTCGTCTTTACCTCCAGTTGTTTGTAGGATGCCTCATGTATTATTTACGTTATTTGTGTTTGTTTGCGTATATTGTTGTATTGTTGTTTGTTTGTTTTTTTGTTATTTTTCTTCGTCCTGTGTATTGTGTACTCAATGTTGCCAGTTTCTCTGGATTGTCCATATTTGTATTGCCCCTTTGGTGTTCTATAACATTTAATTACAACAATTCTGACAGTAAGGAGAATTATTTACCATTACAAGCTATACTATAGATTTAAACATGTTGTATTGTTCAGGTAAAACAAATGGAACAGACACAAGTTTTAAAACTTAGTATTTTTTTTCTCCATCTATACTGTTAATATTGATCCTCAGACACCTTTTCGTTTCATAACTTAAATCTTTTTTGTAATAAGTCATTGTGTTATGTTATCATTGTATGTGGTAATTGCTTCAATGATCAAAACGACAGGCATATAGTCAATCATTACTTCAAATACCATTTTATTGCACACATCTGAACTTTGTATAAATTAAGGTATACAATGTATCACAGTCTGACATTATGGCCGACATCCTATCAATAAAAGTTGGATGCTACCACATGGGTATTCAGAAGCCATAAATAGAACATCAAACAATACAATAACAAAAAGAAAAAGGACAAAGAAGACAAACAATGGTTCCTATTGATTAAGTTGGAGTCATCACTTCAAAAGTTTGACAGTTGCCACCATGACTGGGTTAACCGTTACGGAATAGCTGTGTCACAAATTACTACGGATATGTTTCATTTGTCGTAAGCACTTAAGCACTTCCCTGTTATTTCCACATTCATGACTTGTCACCGGCTTTGTAAACTGGAACAGAAACTTCCTACCCTTCCGGAGCACTCGATCTTTAGTTTTATGTGTATGTTTTGTAGATCATGGTTTGTCCTTTTGTCCTTTTTCTTTTGACAATTGTATTGTGTTCTTCTTCGATTTACGGATTCTGATTACCCCTTCTATATCTTCAAACTCTTCTTTTACAATACTAAAATAAAATCGCTGAGTGTAATGTTGAATAGTCCCTCCTGTACATTTGACATTTACATTCATATCATTTCGTCTAGGCCAATGCAACAAATAGTTTGTTTGTGTTACTTGGTAGGAATTTTCCGATTGAAATGCTATTTGATAATTAAAGTGGCCTATAGCTACATTAACTTACTTGTTGCAAAGGTGATTTTAACTGCAGCATGAATATATTTATCTCCAGTATGTGTAGATAAAGTGGTGATATCACAATCACACATCAGAAAATATTTGATTAAATCTGATATATCAGGATAATTTGTTAGGAGATTCAAATCACAAAGAGGGTGAAGATCGAATCCAAATTTCCTAATACAAACATTAGAATTTGATGACTTTTTCAGAGCATATGTCATTGCCGGAACGTTTTTCTCCATTATGAAGACGTATAATACATATGCCCAGATATCAAAGGTAACTCTGTTTTTAAGCAACATGTCAAATTTTGCTGGACCTGTAATATAAATTGTACTTCTAATAAAATGAAAAATAAAATACCCCACATCGTCAAAAAATTCAAAATTCCAATAAGAAAACGATATCCTATATATACAGGGGCGGATCCAAGGGGGGCGCACCCGGCGCGTCCCCCCCCCCTAAAATTGGGAAAAAAATATGATTTTTTGGCGTAAAATCGTGATTTTTCACACGAAATACCCCAAAAATGTTCGCGTCTCCCTCCGCTCGGCGCAATTTATTTAAGTGCGCCCCCCCCTAACTTGAAATCCTGGATCCGCCCCTGATATAAGTAACATGATCGATCACAATCCTTGTTTGGTAAAGATAATGCTATTAAAAGTGGCGGTGTTAAACTAGTTTGTGGGCCCAAGCCTCACTTCATGAAAGTGTTGACGACGCCGCGTTGGTTAAATGTTGACACTGACAAATAACTTGGTGAACAGCGTTGTTGTAAAGAAAGTTCAGCTAACATCTTGAACTTCATGCATCATATGTTCATGCATTCTTTGATATCTACGTTTTTATTGTAAGGCAAAGTTATCATGTGTATAATACTAGTTCTATATTTAAGAAGACATAAGGCTTTGATCCTAATTCAAATGTCGAAGGGTACACAAACCAATAGGAAAACATAATATAGAAACAATGGTCAAAGATTTAAAATATTATTGCCAATATCATCTCTCGTCATCTGTAAACAAGGAACACAATACTTTTTAACAATGTGTTGATACCTTCCGAAAATCATTTTGAGGAATAATATGAGACGATTCATTACAAATTTTTTACTTCATACTAATAATTTAGTACTACGAAGACGGTGACGTTGTAAACAGTCTGAATAGTAAATGTAAGACATGAAGCAGATAAAGCAATTCAAATAGCAAATATTACATCAGCAAAATACCTGAATTTGCGATTAAAGGCTTTAACTCCTGTAATTTGCTTGACATTGAAAAGTTTTTGAATGTGTATGGCACGCATTAATAAAAAATGAAAAATACCAGGTTTCTATCATCTAAACTGGTGTTTTTCATGTGAAATGCCTAGTAACTCGCACTAAACCCGATATATTCTCGGAATCGAAAATAAAGATTAAAATTTGAAATCAGAAATTGGTTCTCGACAAATTAATTAAGGTGTAAATAAAAAAAAAATAATAATAACAGTTTCCGAGAAATTTAGACAATCAGAATCAAGGAACGGAATCCAGAAATTAAAAACGTAAATCGTCATTTAAGGTCTGCCAATCAAACACCCAGAACGCAATTGAAAATATTTCTTAGGCAATCAGAAACTGCAAACGCAATTTTGAAATTAAATGCAAGTCGGTATCTGAGGTAAATGTGTTGTCCGATTGGTCAATATGTATAACTGTATTTCATATGATAGGACGGGAAAACTGTACTACCTCGGCTTACAAACACAATTTGTGTAATTAGGTATGACACCAATTGTAAACCGGTATTGATACATTTTTATTGATCAAGGACGTGTTACACATTTAATTAAAGCTTTTTCTTTGTAGCAATCGCATTTAAAAGTGACGCTTAACTTTTAAAAGTGTATATATCATTGAAACAGTTCCTATTAAAATAATGTAATCTTTAATGAAACTAAGGTTCTCTTCCCAGAGACCTCAGCCGATGTTGGCTCTTCTGTTATAAAGCTCTTTGTTTTACCTGCTCCAGTTATTTGGCTTTCCAATCTTTTGATAATGAACTTATCTGATGAAGGTTATTCCATAAACGCGTTGTGTGCACTAAATTTGATATCTACTTTTTATTATAACGTTTATGAGATGTGTCATAAGACTTACAATTACATCTTATTCTTATAAGGTATGTAAATAAATATATAAGATATCTTGCCAGTTTAATAAATGGCAGCTGCGGTATTGTAGCTCTAAAGGTTTTCTCCTTTTACTTCAATATTTTGAAATCATGGTCACAAGAAAAGAAAATAAGATCATAAGAGGCATGAAATCCTTTAATCGTGTATGTAGTCATTTGTTTGGGGTTTCTTATATTATTACTTTAGTTTATCATAATGAATATGTTTATTATAATCGACCAATACTTACATTTATGTGTTTTTGCTTCATCCGTATGCAGGATACACAATTCTTTTACGATTCCTATTACCGGCTCTATTAAATATGAACCGATGTTTGTATAAAGATCCAGTGAATTTATGTATTCTAAGCATGCCTTTTCATAATCGCACTTTCTTTCAAATATTTTCCCCAGCCTTAAATGTGCCTACAAATATAATATTTTTGGTAAAGAAGTTTCTTTATCGTATTAAACAAAATCCTACAAATACATAAAAAATCAATATACATTAAATTATCAAATTTCGATTTGACTTGTCCCAATATTGTCGCCATTAGATAAGGGTGTTAACAAAATGCGGATCCGGATCCATATGTTTGACAAAATCGTTACAAATTGCAATTAAAGATAATTTATCAAATAAACCAGGATCAAAAACAATTGATAGCGAAATGTACATTGTATGTTTCTATATATTTACTGTGTATACAAAAAGTACGAAATGTACATTGTATGTTTCTATATATTTACTGTGTATACAAAAAGTACGAAATGTACATTGTATGTTTCTATATATTTACTGTGTATACAAAAAGTACGAAATGTACATTGTATGTTTCTATATATTTACTGTGTATACAAAAAGTACGAAATGTACATTGTATGTTTCTATATATTTACTGTGTATACAAAAAGTACGAAATTCAACAGTTGTGATTAAAATAGAGACAGTTGAGCGTGTGCATCGTACACTATGGGTTCATCGATAATGGACATCTTAGATAACTGGTTAATGGGAATTAATAATCTCTATAACCGGATTGTGATTCTTTGGACTGTTCCCTCCAATCGGTAATTTTTTAATATACCTTCCTTTATTTCAGTGAGCATAATATGATCAATTGTAGCAACCAATGGGATTTCTGATCTAGCAAATAAGACCAACAACATCAACGAATATTAACATCATGCTTGTTTTCCGAATGGTTTTGTATTTGGTTTTTATCATTATTTGTCTGTGCACTGTGGTGACATAATCAAATAGAAGTACAAAGGAAAAAAGGAAAAAATTTAGTGTGGATTCAATGCAATTTTTGCTTCTCAGAATAAGAGATTGTTCTTTAAATAAACATTGGAGAAAACTGCAGGAGTAATCTAGAATATGAAATCCAGAGAAACTGGCAACATTGGGCACACAAGACACTGGCAACATTGGGCACACAAGACACTGGCAACATTGGGCACACAAGACACTGGACGAAGACAAAGAAAACAAAGCAAAAAACACCACACAGAAAATTAAAATGATGAGCAACACGGACCGCTAAAAAAAACGGGGGTAAGCACGTGTGCTCGCGAAGGGTTAGCAGTTCCTAACTTGTTATAAGACACCCGCCATGTTACTCGTAAAGTAAAGTCGTGTAGGACACCACCATATGCAATCGATCAAATAAGACACAATACAAACTACTGGGGTATTTCATTGCAATAGAACATATAGGTGTTTTGTTAGCAAATATCAAATATATTTTAGTGTTTGATCTTTAGCAACAGGAGTTTTTCTTTCCTATTTCGAGGCGAGTACAAATAAATTTTATATTTCCCTACTATTTTTCAATCTGCAGACAAAAAGGCAAAACATTGCAATATTTTGTTGATTTCAGGTGTTTATGGAGCTTGGCTCTATATAAGAAGCATGGTATCAGGAATTTGGTACGTCTAGTAGAAACATAAAGCAAAGGATTATACGTACATATTTATATAGGCAGTAAATTTACTGATTGCAGTATAAAATGAATTACCAATAAGGTCGTGCTCATCCCGGTATATTCAATTCGACAATGTTGGAATCCGTGAATTTTTTGTACTAGCGTTGTAATAACTTTCGCGTCGCAATTTAATCGATTTGCACTTCTGTGGTTTCTGGTGTGGAAATAGACATGTCGATCAATGAGATGGCTGCATTTCAATTGGGCGAATTTTAAAAGATTATATGACTTCCTCTGGGCGAAAATATTTTTTTCATTTGAGCGAATGTTTTTTCTAACACCCACCTTTCATCTGGTCGTATTATCATACAGGTAAAACAAATACAGGTAAATGTACTACTAAGATACGTTTTATACAAGCTAATTAGAGGTAAGTATATTTATCGATACAAGGTCAACTAAAATGTACTGAACCCTGTGAAAAGTGCTCACTAGAGTTAAGTATTCACGAAATGTGTGTAATTTAAAATACGATCTTGCTGAAAATGGACGCAGATTTGATTTTATCGACAACAGACAGAGGGAAACAATGCTTGATATTTGATGGCTATACCATTAGATTAGACAGATATATGAAGGATAGCAACATTTCCTAGAGATGCACCAACAACAAAGCAAATTGCAAAGCCAGAATCCGTACAGATGCTGATGTAAAAGTAGTATTAAACTCGGTGAATGAGCACAACCACGTTGCTTGTGAGCGGAAAAATAGAGGCGTTTCGTTACGCACAGCGGCCAAGAGGAAAGTTTCTGGCGATATTTCAGCCAGGCCTTCGAAGATTATCAGGAAGGAACTTCAAGAATTCAACTAGTGTCACCTGCATAGCAAGGATTTAAAGAACATTGCACTAGCCGTGTACCGTGAGCGTCGGAAAGAACTCCCAGCGTAACCAAAGACAAGGGCAGAAGTTCATGAAGCACTCAGTAACATCTCTGTATTGACCAATAAGGAAGAAAATTTCTTGCCTGTGAATGACCAAGACAAAGGTATTGTGATATTTACATGTTATACCAACATAGCTTGCCTTTGTAATGATATAACAGACTTGTTGATAGACGGGACATTGTACAAAGTTCTTCCATCAGTTATATACTGTTCATGGTAGAAAAAACTGACATTACGTTCTCTCATATTTGCCCTTCTACCGACAAAGACAGATCTGTTACAAGGATATGTGGTCGCTCATACAAAGCATCTGTCGAGGAAATAACTGTACGCTGAATCCTACGTCTATGCATGTGGATTTTGAACCAGTCATGCACAACGCTGTTTTTTCAACCTTTCCAAATGCTAGGATAGAATGCTGCCGGTTTCACTTGGGTCAGGCCTGGTGGAGACATATTCAGAAAGTAGGCCTCAGCATGGAGTATAGAATCAAAACCTCTAAAATAGGAAAATGGCTCTCCATGTTCTTTGGGTTGCCTTTTTTACCACCTGACCAGGTTGCAGATGCCTTTGCTGAGGACAAAATGAGTGATGTTCCAGATAGTGATAAATGTAGTGCTTTTGCAGATTATGTTGTGGAAACGTATATTTCAGACCATGCCAGGTACTCCCCACATCTATGGGTAAGTTCTCCAAATATGGATACGAAACGAACCAACAATGGACCAGAGACTTGTCACTCCCACTTTAATGGACAGTTTTATTCAGCACATCCTCCTATATACGTTTTTATCGATGTACTTTTGAAACAGCAAACTAACTTATATCAAAATTAGAGGACCTATGTTGTAGCGGCTATCAGAAGAGAAGAAAAGGAAAAAACAGACTTTTCCATCGAACAGTTTCAAAAGTATGAAAATGGCGACATGGCGCGTCAACAGATTTGAAAGCGCATGGGATATAAGTACTCTGCTAGAACAGCTATCGTAAACTTTTAATAAAGGATAAATGACATTTTCATGAACTAAATATCCTGTTCCAAATCCTACTTCCACCTCCCCGTGGTGAACAGGGGGCAACAGACATTTGTCTGGCTAACGGAAGAGGTACCAAATGTATTAAAATTATTCGCCCAAACGAAATATGATACATGTATATGAAAAAATCTTCGCCCAATTGATGTATCTTTTTTTAGCCCAAATGAAATAACTTTTTCGCCCAGCTGAAATGCCAATGCGCCCAGTTGAAAAAACCCCAATGAGATTACTCAATGCCACAGGCGGAGATTACGCAACATTACTGACCCATGAAAATATACAACATGCAACCAATAAAGTTGTCTAGATGTAGCGTGAGGCTCCGCCTGTCGCTTTTTGTGTCATCATTGAACGAGACTTACTGAAACCTCAACAGTGCAGATAAATTATGCATCGCCGCGACCAGCAGGAGTTTATTATGACTACATAATTGATAGATAAGGCATCAGGATCATTATATATATAATTACATTGTATATCAACCATGTGATTGCGGAGAAGAAGATCTTTAAATTCTGCCAGTCAGAACATAATAAATGATCGGAACAACAACCAAGAAAAACATAGAGCCGATGACAACTGAAAGGTGTCAATTTGTGCTGGGTGGGCTATAACAATGAAGGATGAATACAAAATTGTACTACAGTTTAAAGGGAAACGACGATTCACAAGAAATTTGGGCGAAATCATACAAAAAGTCAAAATAATTACAAAAATCGAGAAGGTATCAGAGATGCAACAGCCGAGTTGCAAGTCAAAATCATTTGACCTTGTTTTATAAATTAGTAAGAAACTAAAGAATAAATGTATGTATGATGGATTGGAAATATTTTCCTATGTAATATAAGGACTATTCAAGATATCATCAAGTTTCAGAGGACAAATAAATTATGAGGATAACAGATGTTATGTTGTAGCAGTTGTTTGTTTTAGATGACAGAGGAGAAACAGTGACAAAATCATATGAATGAAAGAAGAGAAAATACACTGTTTTTTTAAAACATCTTACAATTAGTACTATTAGAAAGGTATCTGCAACCATACAAGTTTATGGTCTGTCCAATATGCCTCTTATATGCCTACACTGGCATCAATGTTGGTATGCGAACATAACTTTGGAAGAGGATCACCTAAGGAACATTTGGGCAAAGTTTGGTTAAAATTGACAAAATGGTTTCAGAGATATGTGTAATTCTCAAAAAAACTTCCGGTAGGGGATGGGAATGACCCCGGGCCTCAACTGTTGGGGCATTTAATTTGTCTATTCACCCTGATCATAAATATATATGGCTTAGGGGTGGGGATCTCAACCATTATAGAGTTCACTTCAGGTAGGGGGTGGGGTATGACCCCCCGGGGCCTGAGCTATAAGGCATTTAATTTGCCTAGTTTCCCTGATCATAAATATATATGGTTTAAGGGTGGGGATCTCAACCATTAAAAAGTTCACTTCAGGTAGGGGGTGGAGTATGACCCCCAGGGCCTGAGCTATAAGGCATTTAATTTGCCTAGTCATCCTGATCATAAATATATATGGATTAGGGGTGGGGATCTCAACCATTAAAAAGTTCACTTCAGGTAGGGGTGGGTATGACCCTGGGGCCTGAGCTATAATGCATTTAATTTGCCTAGTCACCCTGATCATAAATATATATGGTTTAGGGGTGGGGATCTCAAGCATTAAAAAGTTCACTTCAGATAGGGGTGGGGTATATGACCCTGGGGCCTGAGCTATTCTGCATTTAATTTGCCTAGTCACCCTGATCATAAATATATATGGTTTAGGGTGGGGATCTCGGTCACATTTTTTAAAACAGATTCCCCAGCAGGGTGGGGCTGAGCCCCGGGAATAAAAAATGTTGAATGCACAACTTCACATTGGCATCTCCACCCATACCAAATATTAAGTTTCTATCTTTTGTAGTTTCAGAGAAATGTGTATTTCTCAAAATATGTACTTTTTCTATAAAAAAAAACATGATTTTACAAGAAAAAAACAATAGATTAATCTGAATTTCGAACTCGCTCTAAATAATATTGTAATAATGCTTCCTACCAAAAATTACGTTGATCGGCCAAAAACTACGAGCGCTGTCACGTTAACGAAGATAATTCTCAAAATATGTACTTTTTTTATAAAAAAAACCATGATTTTACAAGAAAAAAACAATAGATTAATCTGAATTTCGAACTCGCTCTAAATAATAGTGTAATAATGCTTCCTACCAAAAATTATGTTGATCGGCCAAAAACTAAGAGCGCTATCGTGTTACATACGCCCACCCGCCTTTCGCCAAAGCATAAGCCGACTGCAACTCAGCTAATAAAATCATAGTAATAACATACCTCATAACATTTAGGGTCATATCTAACACACGTTACTGCAGCTTTATATGACTGTTCAATATCGTCAAGTTGCATATAACATTCTGACATATTTCCAAATAAAACTGCCAATTTTCTACAAGGAAATGTTGCTAGCTGACTTTTTAAATCTGAAATAGCTTCCTTGTATAAAAGTAAAGCCTTTATATAGTTGCCGATCAGATATTTGATATTCCCCTCTGCTGTTAGTACTATATGACCCCTGTTTATATTGCAAACCGAGTTGGGTTCATTAACATTGTTGATCGACTCTTCTGGTATATTTTCTTCTGAAATGTAATTTATAGATGTATTGGAAAAGTATTTGTAAATTCGTTCATGTTGCATATTCTTAATGCTTATTTTCTTTTATAAGGCTTATATTATACATATGACCACTTCACTGTTACGAAGATTAAATATACTGTGTATGACGTTCAAGGTTAGGATTCAGAGTTCTTTAAACCAAACACCGCTTACCCAGTAATATGTGACGGTTTGCATTTCACTCACATGGGAAAAACGCTTGTATGCCTGTGTCATTTCACTAATGGAGAATGCGTGGCCACACAAAATTAGTTTAACCTCGTTATGTTCCATGGAGGTACCTGCATCAACACAGAAGAGTAAACTGTCATATGTGTGTTAAAGGTATCGATAATAGCGCTTTTAACAGTCACAACAATGTATTCAGTAACGAGTGTGAACCGTCCATAACCTGCTTTTACTTCATCGTTGTATTGGTTTGTATTGAATACTTGAAGTAAATTCAAAAAACTGATAAATAGCTTAAATTATATATACACAAAGAAAAAAGTTAAGCACCCCCTGATATGTTACACTAAGTTTAGATTCTAATATTTATATTGATTATAGCAAGAACAATGTTCCATTAAAAAGATGTGCTCACACAGGTGTCACCATTATGTCTAATATCGACCAGTCATGCACGTGAACCATGCCTCTCGCGCATTACTCAAAATTCAGTATGTTCACGCTTCGAATTTGGGTATTTAAGTCCGGTGTATTAAAATATTTATTCTCAGTAAGCATGGTACGAAGGCGAATATCAGAAGCACAAAGATGACAAATAATCGGCATGCATACAACAGGGATGTCCTTCAAAGCTATTGGACGTCAGATGGGCTACCACTATACTGTAGTCAGCCGACTGGTGAGAAAACACACACAAACCAACAATGTGAAAGACTTGCCAAGGTCCGGCAGACCACGGGTAACATCTGATCGTGACGACAGGGCATTGCAGCGTTTGGTTAGACGGATGCCATTCGCAACCAGTCCCGTACTCAAACAACACTGGCTGCCCAATAGACGTCTGGCAACATGAAGTTAGAAACCGTCTGAAATCAGCGAGACTTAAGTCAAGGAGGGTATTTAAATGTCTACTGTTGGCACACCGACATCGACGATCACGTTTGGCATGGTGTTTAGCACGACGTGGTTGGAATTTAAGGACATGGTGCAAAATCCATTGGTCAGACGAGAGCTGGCTTCTGCTTCATGTAACCGACGACTGGATGAGGGTTTGGAGACACAAATATACAGCCTTTACCACAAGGAGCATCCAGCCAACTGTCCCCTACGGTGGAGGCTCAGTAATGGTTTGGGGTGTATCTCTCATGACTGCAAGCTGGATTTAGTCACCATACAAGGCGACCTAACTGGTGATCAGTACATCAGAGACGTCTTGCAACCAGTTGTTGTCCCCCATTTCGACCATATACAACTAGCTACAAGGCCTGTGTATATGGATGACAACGCCAGGCCTCATCGTTCAAGAGCAGTAACCGCCTACCTCCAAAGCGAAGCCATGACTTCTGTTCCTTGGCCAGCCATGAGCTCGGATATGAATCCCATAGAGCATATTTGGAACATGCTAGGCCGTCGTATACTGGCTAAGGAACCTCCTGTGCAAAACTTTCGTCAGTTGGAAGCAGCATTGTATCGGGAATGGCAGCAGCTATCACAACAGGACATCCGACGCCTAACTGGAGGGATGAGACGCAGGACTGAGGCAGTCATCCAATCACATGGGGGCTACACCCGGTACGAACTTTGAACAATAGATGTCGTCAAGTGATTCATAAGTGACGTTTTGAAAGTGAAATGACAATCCTATCGTGCTTTTTGAACTGTGAAGGTCAATACTTAAAATGGACATGTTTTACTGCAAAAACTGGCCTTGTGATATTGTGATTAAATATTCATTAAATTAACATTTTTCTTGATTTTATTTTGTGGTTTCTTACAGCCAATGTAATGTCCAAACAGGTCACCATTGCGTTCTTGAGATTATCTGGTCAGTAATCTCGTGATAGTTGTCGTATCATTTGTCATTTAAAAAAAACATGGGGGTGCTTAACTTTTTTCTTTGTGTATATACGTTTTCATAAATACGACAGAATGGGAAAACCGCTAGCAAAATGGGAACAGCTTTACGAACTTGTTGATTGTAAGTTGTTTGCTGCCGAAGTACAAAGCATAAATAAAGATTTAAAACTTATATCTGCGGATGATTCATTGGTCGTTTTCATGCTTTCAGTTAACTGTAAAAGCTTGTCAATGACTTGCGACAGGTCCGGGTACTCCGGCTTCCTCCACCAATAAAATTGACCACCATGATATAACTGAAGTATTGTTGAATGTGGCGTCAAACACCATGACCCTTTCGAATGGATACATTACGAACCATCTGGTATGTTGTTTGATCTTTGTTTTGTTCTTTATTCTCATTAATCTAGCTATGATTTTGACCAATTACACTGATATTATTCATTTACACCAGTAACTTAAAATTGTTATTGTGAAATACTTATAACTCGTATAATTTGCTTGCTTGCTTGCTTGCTTGATTGATTGATTGATTGATTGATTGAATTCACTGGCCATTATGTCACTATTGGCATAGTATTAATTCCATATTAGCCACCAGTATAGATGAAGGCGGTGTTATCAGAGAAAGCGCTTGTATATCGTTACATACCGATAAACTTTCTTGATTAAGGTACAAGTCCAACAGAACTCGCGGTGATCTGGGAGCAAACCTATATCTCATGATATTCATACTTATAGTATACCCACCATTAACATGCAACCCAGGATCTTCTGATCTACCACCATGAGTGGGTGAGAAATTAGAATCTGTCATTGTTAAGTGGTTTCACTTCTTCTAGTCCATGCTATGTAGTAACCATTCTGACAAAGGCTAAAATTAAGCAAAGTATTTTTTCGCTTCAACACACAGCGAAACATTATTTAAACATTGTTAGTGTTTGTTTACCATTGTGGTCATCATGACTCGGCTAACTCTTGTACGGGTTGTTTGTTTCACAATAGACCATGGGGTTTGTTCCGTGTGTAGTAGTCACAATCACGTCCTATCCCCCCCCTCTCGTTCATGGTTTAATACTATTTTTGACATGAGTAACACGACGAGTACGACTAACAGAAGATCTTACCCTTCGTGAACACATGAGTTCACCTTAACATCCCCTATCCCCATCTCTACATGTTTGATGAGATTCGTGTTGCTCAACCTTTAGTTTGCTATGTAGTTGTTTTGTGTACCATTCTTTGTCTTCTTGTCCTATTTCTTGTGGCCATTGTATTCATTGTCCTTCCATAAATGGCTTCTATGGTACATTTTCTGACTAACTGAGTTAGTTAAGACTTTCACATGTTAGAGGTGCTTTGAGTTTGAAGCAGACACGTAATACATCAAAAAGAAAACATGCATTTCACAATAATTCATTAAGAATCTCTGTGTAATGCTGCTCTGATTTTTGATAGATTATGCGGTTTTCATAAATGACATTTAAACATTTAAAAAGTAATCTTTGAAACACGTGTTGTGAACATAATTTAACTTAGCAACAATCAGATGAGTATACTATATCATGTATGTATTTGGCTTCAAATGTCAATATAATTACCACGATGAGGTTTTTCTCCTGTAACATAGTGACTTCCCAACTACCTACTCCAACCTACACTCCACCAGTGTTGTGAATAAAAAAAGAGATTTTTAGAATTCAAAAGATTTATTTCATCATTGAAAAGAATTCACAATGATAAATTTAAGTCTACTGTAAGTTACTAAAACCAATTACTTTCTATTCTTTTCAATAACTGGAATTCAAATCAATTTGCCAGAACAGGCAAAATTACTTATAACCAGTAGGTAATAACGAAAATTGGCATATGTATGTGTACATCGATATATCGTTTAGCAGTATATAAACAACCCATACAACATTTCGTAAGAAATACAATTATTTTTAGATACAGACCATACTATTTGATTGTCCAGCGAACTATTCCACTAAAAAGAGAGTATGAGTCTTTCTTTAATTGGTTTTTAATTGTCTATGAGTAATAACAAGACGACATGTGTTCATGATCGATGTTCATTGGAAACACGCACCCTGTTTTAGACTGACCGAGGGTCACCTTCAGGTTTGGTAGTATGTGAACACCGCATTCATGAAAGGAGCATTGTAGATACAACACCTTTCGGTGGCGACAGCGTTAATATTTAATGGGTTTCTCCTTCAAATGAAATATAAACGTAGTTATCACATATTTTGTTGCAATATGTTCGTCCAATAATAGCTAAAAAGTCAGTATTGGTACGGGGCAAATATCGGTATTGCCCTCAAATATCCGTATTTTCCCCCAAATTCAACTTCCGGTATCTGCGCAGTGGTCTCAAAGTACATGAAGTCGTCACGGTATTTCAATCAAATTAACACATTTCAAAATTAAATAAATTGAAACGGAATAGCTCAAATGTATACGTCGTGTTGAATAGGAATTTCCATTTAAATGTCAACGTCTTGGGTAGATTTTACAAACAATTTCTAACGTCATTGTACAGATCGGCATTGTTTGGTATATTTTTGCAACCAGACTCGAAACAAAAATATTTGCAAGTTGAACAAAGGCAACTCTCTTAAGGATTTATTTTCACAATTTGTCAGTTCAAAGATCTTTTTTGCAATATAAAAATCAATGCTTGAAAAAGGTTAATGTAAAATATGGGATAAAAAAATTATGACATGAAATTTTCCATATCGTCCCTGGTATCAACCCTCGACCCATATCAGCCCTCCAGCTTCGCTGTCGGGCTTGATATGGGAGTCTCGGGCTAATACCAGGGCCGATATGGAAAATGTCATGTAATAATCTCTTAACATCATATTTAGTGCGCAAGACGCGTTTCTGGAATAACGTTCATCGGATACGCTCAAAGCCAAAATATTTGAAAGACAAAATGGTTTAAGGTATTTGAGATTAAGTAATCTAAGGACCTAATCAGGTTAGCCAAAAATCGGCCATGGTCACCTATGCCTTAGCGAGAATACCCTTAGTTTTAATAATAATTACATGATTTAGGAACTGTAATTTGCAATAAAATATATACATTTGTTCTATCTAATAAAAGATGTCAGTGCCGAAGCTCTGACTACTGGGCGCATGATACGTTTGGGAACTAATTGTCCACCAGCAGAGGTATCGACCCAGTGAGAGTCATAAAAACGTAGATATCTAATTTAGTGCACACGACACGTTTCTGGGATATCATTCATCAGGTAAGCCAAAATATTTGAAAGCCAACAAAAAATTAAAGTATTTGCTAGCAAGTAATAAAACCGCAGACATGCATGTCGGACATAAGTAACCATAACGGGGCCACATATCGTTAGAAATTGATATACACACGTTGTACTCCATTTTGATTATTATTCGTTGGTTGATATGTCAATCTTTAAAAGTGGTAACACAAGAATACATCGAATCTTCACTGTAAAAGAATGCATACAAGAGACTATGTATTGACACATCTGCGTGGGCTGTCATGTCCACTGGTATGAATCCAATAGAAGACGTGTTTTACTTTATTGGTCTTCGAACCATTTCTGAATAAACAAACGCTATCTTACAGAAATGGCCGGCTCCGTAGTTTAGTGTGAGGTGTGAGTAGGCGAAAGTGGGAATTTTGACATGAACGCGATGGTTATTCTCATTATTATCCAATTTGCGCAAGACATTCCAACACACACACACACACACACAAAGAAATATGGTGACGCTTAACTTTAGTTGAAGTGTATTTCAAATAGATCAACCATTGATATGAGACAACACGCAAAATCAAAGATAACAATAAACAAAAAGACCAACCAGTTTCAAAATACCAAAATTGTATTCTTAATTTGACTAAAAAATCAAGAGATCCGAATGAGACACTTCAATTGTATGTATGCTTCTTCTACTCCAAATATGGAATATATGAAAAGTAAAAACTAATTTCTCAACCATCCCCGATTCTCTGAAATAATGACATCAGTCACATTGTTTAACGTCAAACTCTTGATATCAAATTTACTTAGTCATAAATAAGTACAAATGAAATTTAATTAATTACCACTTTCTCCGCACGTATTTCACTGCTTTCTTATGGAATAGGTTTTAAAATCACCCGTAGTACACTTAAATATATAGGCCTACCTTTCAAGTTTCGATATCATGGATATGGTTTCCAAAAAATATACTTAAACGTACATTGAATAATACTTATTTATATAAATAGTCTAATTGGTAAGTTGCTCCTCGCGTGTTTCGTTCATGCTTCCTTAATGTAATTAGGCTTTAAAGTCACCCGTAGTATACTTAAATATATAGGCCTACGTTTCTAGTTTCGATGTGGTTTCCGGGAAATATATTTAATCGTACATTGAATAATACCTATATATAATTAACCTAATTGGTATGTTACCAACTAAATCGTGTTTAAATTAAATGAAATGAGATAATAAATTGATAATATTAAATGTTTGAAGATACCGAATGTATAATTGAAAGACGTAAATTACGGGGTCACTACATGCAATATTTGGCATAGTGGTGCATATTCCTTCAGCATGAAAACCCTACCCACTTGCGGAACTAAATATATTGTTCTGTTATTGGTGGCCATGGCCCATTCATATACCGTAAATCGGGAAATTTTGGTGTAGGTTAATTTTGGCCTTTTTTCTCCAAAAGAGGATTGTTTTATTTTGGTGTGTGAAATTTTGGCCATTTTCGCTTCTAGTGTGTTTAATTTTGGCCACTTTTGGTTCCCATGTGTTTAATTATTTTGTCAGTTAATTCAGAACGTAAATGGAAGCGTTCTCATTTCACTACGTTTTTACTGTTACTTACCGGATATTTTGATGTCGTACTAAAAACCAAATCGATTATGGATAAATTGTGATATCTATTAAAACTAGGAATTTAAATATTTAAACAGCATAAAGTAAAACGCATTTAATATAAGAAAAACAACAAATAATAATGTTGCACTGGTATTAATCATCGCTTTTACAGGTACACAGTCTTATTATAACGGTCAGTACATGTATTTGTTTACACAACAATTATATATAATAAACAGATCAAAGATCACAAAAAATGTATATGACAGATTACACCTTTATAATTGGATTTTGTACCTGTAAATCTATTTGATTATTGACTGTGCATTTTATGTTGTTATAAATAAAACAGATAAGACACTAATTACGTGTTTATAGATTTTTCTTTTTCCTACAGGTAATTGTCATTTTAATGATATTTGACATTTTGTTGATTGAATAAATTTTATTGGTATTGCATGGTTTTTATCAATGTACTTTATTTACCTTTAATTTCTCTCTTGTCATCCAAGCCAACGATTTCACATCGTGAACACTTTTCAGTTTGACTTGTGTGTGTATTTACATGTATAACGGTAATTGACAAAGTTTTACTTAGGAAAGAAGTAAGACAAAAAGGTACATACTTGGGAATATAAATATAAAAATATATTAAGGCAGTGTTCAATTTTGGCAGTTAATTTTTGGAGTGTGACATATTTTGATGTGTTTAATTTTGGCACTTCGTATTTAGGGGCCAAAATAGGCCAAAATAAAACCATGACCAAAATTTCCCGATTTACGGTATTGGATTAAAATCCAAAATAAACACACACATATCAGTTTTACACTCTAGGGATTATATACATGTAATTGTTTTTATCTTAGTCATACAGAAACTGTAAATGGGCATGTAGGAATATCATCCATTGATATATTGAGAGTTAGGGTTATGGTGTTTAACGGCACTTTCAACAATATTTCAATTATATCGTGGCAGTCAGTTTTATTGGTGGAGGAAACCGGAGTACCAAGAGAAAACCACCGACCTGTCGCAAGACACTGACAAACTTTGTTTCCATTACACCTCGCCATGAACAGGATTCGAACTCACAATTTTAGTGGTGATAGGGACTGATTATATAGGTAGTTGTATATCCAACTATCGTATGATCACGACCACGACGGTCCCCTTAATATATTAAAGTGGACAATTTACGACCCAATCATATGTTTGATTAAACCCGACCCATTCCAGCGGCTTGTCAATATAATCTGTATCTAGAATGCGACCACGTCCGTTAATAGAAGAAGGACAGGTAATGCAACAGCCAAATGAAAGAGGACAGAAGGATCAACAATGGTCGACAAAACTAAAGATTGAGATACACGAACCCAGTTATAACCCGTATAATGAGTTGACAAATTGGCAATGGTACAAATGACATTTTATCTTTCAGTTTTCGGAAACTGTTATCCGGATTCTGATTACCCCTTTGGTATCTTCAAACTCTTCTTATCATAAGTCTGTATTAGGGATCGATCATTTAACATTTAGGATGAGCTGGTTTTATATTTCTTCTTAATTTTCTTAAATATAAATGGTCGGTCCCTTATATTTCAAAGGTAAGAGGTCAAATTGATTTGTAGTTTTAAAATATGCGTATTTAAAGGGGCATTAGCTACGATTTTGACCAAAAAAATTATGTTTTGGAAATTGGTAAATAGCTTTAAAATGATGAAATAAAGGTAAATATTTCACATTAAACAGCTTATCGTACCACTTTTCGCCTTTTGAGAACGAAAATTACCATCGATTTATTATTTCCTTGCAAGCAAATAATTTGACCTCGCTTTCTCCGTATGCAACTGACATTACTAATGACAGGTAAAAACGAATAATTTGTATTTTGTCGCTTATTAACTGCAAACTTGCATGGTTCTTTATCCGTAATTAACGCCGACTAAAAGCAGATTCACAGAAAATAAGAAATAAGTGCATTGTTGTACTGATTTAATGACGATTCGGCAAACTCCGTAAACAATGCCGATAATTAATAAGATGGCGTCCATTTCTTAATGATCTCAAAACACGAGCAGTTAAATAATAAATAATAATAAATAAATAAATAAGCTTTATTTAGAGTCGGCATGGTTAAAACAACATACAAACATAAGCTCTGTTGAGCTTTTAACCGACATACACAGACACAGAATAAATAACAAATAACAAGCATGCAACATACAACTAAAATACAGGACTAAGTTAGCACTACATATAAAATACTAACAGTTACAAAATAAGCAAAAAAGCAGATTAAAAGCTGATGTTATAAGCTAAGCATACAAAGAACTAATGTAGCAAACTATGAACAACTAAAAGCTGATATTATGAGCAAAGCATAAAAATTGTATAAGCACAATAAATAAAAACTGTTTGTTCATATTTACTTACTCTCATTTTAATGTCTAAACCTTGATAGGCATCAATAGGTGTTGTGTATGTTGACGTAGTATTATTCAGTGAACCGGAATCCTATATAAAAAAACCTGGAATCACATGTTAACCTTGATATATTATACATGTATGTACTGGTAATTATATTTCTGCATTTAACTTCTGTAGTCATGTTTTTGTGAAACCATTAATTTTGCTGCTTGAAAATGTATTCATACGGTAAAACCTGCTTTAGTGACCACCTCTATTAGGCAATAACTTAAAAAAAAATTATTATAATTTCTCTTCACAGTGTATTTTTTATCAATTAATCCTGTATTAAATGACTACCTGTCTAATGTGACCATATTTCACTCTTCCATAGAAGGTCACATAAAACAGGTTTGACTATAAACTTTTTTGCTTATTTTAATGTCTAATCCTTGATAGGCATCAACAGGTGTTGTGTATGTTGGCCTAGTATACATCAGTGAAACCTGTCTAAGCTGAACCCTGGATAAATCGAAATCCTACATAAAAAAAACCTAGAACCACATTTTGACCTAATTATATTATATGTAATTACATTTTTTTGCATTTAACTTCTTTAGTCAGGTTATTGTGAAACCAACCTCCACGATATAACTGAAATATTGTTGAAAGTGGCATTAAACACCATAACCCTATTGTGAAACCATTAATTTTGCAGTTTAAGAATATGTTATATGTTTTCTTTCTTACTCATTTTAATGGCTATACATTGATAGGAATCAATAGGTGTTGTGTATGTGTATGATGGCCTAGTTTAAATAGTTTTATGACAAATTTACACCGTTTTTCAGTGAAAACCTCAGACTTAAGTCTGAAATTTGTTTGCAAAATCATAGCCATGATTCAGATTTTGCTGTGTGATTGGATTCATCACTGTTTATGTAATTTTTTTTATAAGTTTATAAATGTGTAATTTAACCTGAATCAGTGTGTAAATTCAGACTGTTCATTCACAAATTTTCAAAAGTATCAAAAGTTCATTTTCGTAACATAGCCCAAAAAATTCATATATTTTCATATTCAATTGACTTTTTTTTTTTTGAGTATATGAATATAAATAATTAGAAAGCATTGTTGGCAGTTTGTATTATTTTATTACTTATAATACTTGGTGTAACCGTCCAATGAAATTGTAGTAAAGTGTTACATGTAAACTGAGTGATTGTTGTTTAACGCCAACTCAGCAATATTCCAGCTATATCATGACAAGAACAAGTTATTTTTCAAGCTAGGTTACTGAAACAACAGTCTGTCATATTTGCTCCTTCTTCTAGGGTTCATATTCAAATTGGGGAGTTCATATCACTTGATTCTTGGGATTTTATGTGCATTATGTATATTGCAATTGCTGAGTTAGATTGCTGTCAAATAAAAATATATATATATATATGTACCATCCACATGGGCTTATACACATGTCTTATGTCTATCCCTAGATTTGTCTTACAAGACAAGACAACAGTCAACACTTCAACTATTGAAGCTATATTTTATAGTGGTAGCCATTGAGTGTTTTAGGGTGCTGAACAAAAAACCAAGCGATTGGTGCTGTAGTGTATCAAAAGTATGAGTTCGGTTCCTGTTAAAGGAGAACAAAAATGTTATCATCTCAAAAACTAATTCTAACACTGTTGGGGTTAACTGTCGAACCTGTATATAAAGTGGACCTAAAATGTACACATTATGAGCATTTTCCCTTCATATGCAGGTTCAAATTGTATGCATTTTTCATTAAAAGAAGGAAATGATAAGTACTGCCCTTTATAGACAGTGATTTGTTATATACAGGTGCCCTATAAAGCAGGTTATATATATATATATATATATAATCTAGATACTTTCTGTTTTCAGCTCACCTGACCTTAAAGGGTCATGTGAAGTATTATCATCACTTGGCATCTGTCGTCTGTAAACTTTTACATTTGAATCTTCTTTGAAATCACTGAGACAATTGCAACCAAACTTGGCAGGAATCATTGGATGGTCCTCTATAATTTTGTTTTTAGCTCACCTGGCCAAAGGCCACTTGAGCTTTTGCCATCACTTGGAATCTGTCTCTCTGTTGTCCATTGTACGTTGTAAACTTTCACACTTAAATCCTCCTTTGAAAACATGGAACCAAATTAAACTGGTTTGGTTGGGATGTTCCTTGTGTTTACCGCCTTCAAAATTGTGTCCAACGGCACACCCTATATACAAGATGACAAAATGAGCTCAAATTATAACGAACTACATGCCCATGAAAAAAGACACATAATGATCTACAAAACATTACACAGAAAGCTAAAGATTGAGCAACACAAACCCCACTAAAAAGCGGGGGTGAACACAACTCCAGAAAGGCTATAAGTTATTGCCCCACCAGTGGCACCCATCCTGATTACGCTTGTTAGAAAAAAGGTAACAAGTCATGAATGTGGCACCCATCCTGATTACGCTCGTTAGAAAAAAGGTACATTGCAACAAGTCATGAATGAGGAAATGATCAGATTGTGTATTGAATTAACATGTAACATGTTACATCAAATATACTTATTACTAAATATCATTCTTTCTGCCACGGTATAACTGAAATATTGTTGAAAGTGGCATTAAACACCACCAAACAAACAAACATTCTTTCATTTCTCACAGTGATTTATTATTTATTTACAGACACAGATACATCTGAAGAACCAAAAACAACAGATAGTACCAACAAAGATGAATTATGACACAGATGGGTTATAGATAGTACATTGTGTGTAAATGTGTCTGGATGGTGAATAAATTATCTTATTATTGTCATTATTCTGGCTGTCTCTATTGGCTGATGTAAAGACTTCAAGTTCACAGGATAAAATTACTGTATTTAATTATGCATTATACAGGACAACTTTCTATATTTATACATTTATTGGATGTAGACATGCTTAGCCTCATTTTATTAAAACCAGTCAATATTGAAAAAATCAGTATTTATGTTATACATAAATATTATATTTTGTAAGTGAACATTGTATTTATATTGAGAGTTTCTTCATATAGATTGTGAGAACATTATATTGTCCTTGGTTTTTTTTTTTTTTTTTTTTTGTCATTGAGAAAATGTAGAAAAGAAAGCCCAGACGTTCACATATTTTCGTAAGTTTTTTTTTTTACTTCAAATCACATCTGAACTGTATCGGTGATGTAATGGTTAGCATGCTTGCCATGAGTGTGATATATCATGGGTTTGAGGCCTGATCAGGTTAAACCTAACACTACAAAAAATTGGTATTTGATGCTTTTTTGCAAAGAACGCAGAAGTAAGAAGTAACAGCATAGACTGGTTGGCTAGGAATCTGAATAATGTGTAAGAATGGAGTGACAGATCTACCCACAGACTGTTGTTTCAGTGAGTTAGCACTATCAAACTCAGTGTTCGTCTAGTATAAAGGAGACATCATCATCATCTCATCCAAATGTAACTTGTTCTCGCCATGATATGGCTGAAAAATTGCTCATTTGGCATTAAACAATAATCACTCACTCATTCAAAACAAATCTTTCCCATTGATGTATACCCATACAAAGAATGACTTCATTTCAAATACAAATGTACAAAATGATTTTATTGAATAACAAATAGACATTTTAAATATAAGTACTGCAAACACATGTAACAAGTATATTGCATGAACTAAAGATAATTATGTTTTTTTTCCTTTCAACGTTGAAAAACATTTATTGAGAAAGTTTGTCTCATTAATATATGCATCAAATGAAATGACAGTTTATATGAGTTATCTTCTCTTTAATATAAATGTCTTAACATTTCAAGGGTAGCTGTATATCGTCATGTGGACACGATCAAATGGTAGTTGGATTTACATCTACCTATGTGATCAGTGCCTATCACCACTATATTTGTTAATTGGATTCTTACATGGCTACATGTTTGTAATATAGCTTTATGTGATCAAATTTGTCAGTGATTTGCTGCAGATCTGTGATTTTCGCCAGGGTACTCTGGTTAGCTCTAACAATAAAACTGACAGTCACGATTGAACTGAAGTGTGGTGTAATACAAAACACACACTGCCTAACGTTTAAATCAATATCATGGAAATTGTAATGCCATTTTTTGTTATCTAAATCAAAATCAAAATAAAGAAGGTCATATGTCAAGATCACATTCTACTGTGTGTCTGTTCTAGTTATACTCCCAGGTTTCTCCTGTAGAACTATGAATTTTACAATCAAAATGTATTTCAAATGTATCGAGGCATTATCTTTCTCATTATGTAAAGTACTAAATGAATTGTATAGACGATATATTGTCCCTCTAATATTTTTGGAAGGCACTAAATCCCTCTCCATTGAAAATACCTATTAAAATATTAATCTGACCAGAAATCAAATGATCTTCATGAAAAAATTATTTAAAAAAAAATTACATGTGAAAGGAAAAAAAACATTATGTTTTGTTTTGCTGAGAAAAAAAAACATGTATAGGAAAACATGAAGTAGAAAAATATTATGGGAAACATGTTTGTCTTTTCATCTATGCTCCAGTGACCATAGAACAAAAACGTAGCTACGTGGATATGTACTGCCAATCATAATAAACATAGTTAAACATATTAATAGTAAAAATTGAATTCAATAAATATAAAAATCTAGAAATGCACCACCCCAAATTCTATATGTCTTTGAGGTATCAATTCATTTCTTTAACATCACAGTTATTGGTGATATTGCTAAGAAATCATTTCTTTAACATCACAGTTATTGGTGATATTGCTATGGTGATATTACTATGGTGATATTACTAAGAAATCATTTGCACAATTCTGACTTGATTCTAAATTTGAGATATTCAATGCATGAATGACTCTGCCACTGTTAAGTTATTGGCTAATGGATCGGCAAGGATTTTTGGACAGCTTATGCTTCTAATGTATATAGTTGGTGTTGATTGTGATTATATAAAGAGGTACTTATAAACTTTAGGTTTAGGTTTATATGTCTAGTAGACCTATAAAACATGGGGTCAAGACTACTGGGGGCTACCAAACGGTTAAACAAACGAATAACATATTAAAACACAAATTACAACACTGTCAACTGCAGTATAAAAACAATATAGATACAGCAACTTCACATGTTTCTTGGCCTCATAATAATAAATCTCATATATAAAAGTATTAATATAGAGGGTTAGGGTTATGGTGTTTAATGCCACTTACAACAATATTTCAGTTATATTGTGGCAGTCAGTTTTATTGGTGGAGGAAACCAGAGTACCCGAAGAAAACCACGGTCAACCTGCCGCAAGTCACTGACAAACTTTATCACATGATGTTGTATCGAGTACACCTTGCCCGAGTGGGGTTCGAACTCACAACTTTAGTGGTGATTGGCACTGATTGCACAGGTAGTTGTAAATCCAACTACCATATGATCATGAACATGTCGGCAACATTAATATATATAATAATAATAATACACATATTTTTAAACAAACCATAAAGTACATTAATCAACAAATATTTACATAAAAGTGGTAAAATAGTACAAATGTAGGTATCTATATAACATGCAATGTATACAGAGATAAATTATTAATTGTAAATGACCAAATCATATACCGGTACAAATGAATATAGAATAACAGTGCAGTGTCGTAAAATATAAAGTTTATATGTATGAGGCATAAAAACTGGAACAAAATCAATTTTCGTCAAACCTTTTCCCAGTTTTGCGCTGCATGCATAGAAACTGTATATTTTAAGACACTTCATTAATCACTCATTCCACGAAAAAGTAAATTTGGAGGTGAAAAAAAATTCAGAAAAATGTTCCTTGTTTTTTTTTTACAGCTGTTTTGGCTTAAAAGATAGCTGGATAGCACTGCAATCACCTGTGCAAATTTCCCTCCTAAAAGTTTTCATATAAGGAAATTATGTGATGGTAGAGTTGTTGCTAAAAATGCAGGTCACAGAGGTTAAAATACAAATTTTATTGTTATCATTGTGCCTTTACTGCACATCACAACACAAAAAAAATATATTCCTATTGTCTTTTTACTTTATATTATTACCAAGTGTTGTTATGGATATGACATCTACTATGCCCACACTCTTTTGTCTGTTATATATGAAATGCAAAATTATCTACAATCAGAATTCCAATATCATTCTAATTCCTATCGACATTTATTTTTCTGAATATATCAAACAATTAACTAAATAATTATAGAAGCTTTTAAGTTAAAATACTTAAATCGTGACTACTGGAATGTTATTTTTATTACTAGTGTATAATCACAGAAGTTAATGCAGAATATCAAAATATTTGAACCAAGTTTAAAGGGTGATCCATTAGCGTTATGGTACCATTTCATCAATCTTTATCTACTTTATTTATTAAAAACAAACAGATATTTAATAAATAATTTAAAAATATCTCACAACAATAAATTTAAGTGAGTTTAACTTCCGTTAAAAAATCTGGATACTTTCCAACCAGAAACAGAAAGTAACGAGCTAAATCTTATTTAAAATCACAATTGTGATGCTTTAGTTTGTAAATCTCTATTTGGAAAATAACATGTTAAATACAATGCATAATGGTATATCAAGTTCCAGATTTGAACTTGCCAGGTGTTTTTATACTGTATCGGAAGTTAGGTATCACAGAAGTTATTAAATTTAGGATAATTTTGGATGCTACACGGTCGAATATGCAATTTGTATTTCATTGATAGGTTTGTGTGTTAAATTTTGATTCATACTACAAGTTAAATGCCATATTAAAAGTATATATTCATGAGAAGTAAATTAAACGCCAGTCTCAGAAGTTAACATCTTAAAAGTCCCTTGTCAACCGATGTCCTTTAGAATCATAATGTAGAATTGACTAATATCAAATTGTGTTTTTCTCTCCTGGTATGATTTTATCACACATTGTTGCTAATTTGTAGTCTATAATTTGCAAGACAACACAAATATATAATAATGTAATATGCAAAATCAACATGGTAACGGAGGTTAATCGAAAATCTGTGACACATAGGTTTGATGACAAAAGTATCTATATGGTTCAAAACAGAAGATATCTTGTAGTGTCGATAATTATTTGACCCATATCAAGATAAATTGGCAAAGTTGTTTGACAGTGTTCTTAACAACAACATAGAATACACATTTGTAAAGTCGGTCCGGTTTCATCCGACATAGGATTTTTTCACATATTTTGTGTATTTGGGGATCATTTTAGAGCCCATTTTCATATCGCTGTATAAGACAAATATATTTTCCCCCAAAATGCATTCATATGTAGAAAATATAACACTGAAATGACATATTGAATCGTGTGTAATTATGCCACGTGCCAGCCACAGCAAATTTGATGAAAATTCACTTTTTGGTGGAATGAGTGTAATATTATGTTTATCAAACAGAAAAATCACATTAATCCATGGATGGTTATATTTTGAATTAATAATATTATACAATTATCCCCTTCTTGGTCCTTTTGAAAAATTCTGTCAACAGGAAGTACACTGGTTTACAGCTAGTTTCCCAAAGCTTAACAGGGAAACATGTGAAAGGGGTACCAGAAGAGTGATATTTTGGTTAGTGATCTATATATAACAAAAATGGCCCAGTCAATGCAATTTGACTGTTCAAATAAAAAGAGTGCAGGATATATATATATATCCTGCACTCCTTTTATTTGTTATATATGTTATATATATAACATCTGAAAAACCAGTCCACAATCAATCTTACTTTGGTTGTTACGGTATAACGATACTATACAAGTAAAATAAATTATAAAGGTCTAAAATAGTTAGTAAAACAACACCAAGTACACAAAACAAAGTGATAAAGAATTATAAACGTCTAAAATGAGTTCTAAAACAATCTCGGTGAGACGAAAATTTTGTCATTCAACAAAGTGTTTAATTCTTTATCACTGTTTTGTGTTTTACAAACCATTCTGGACGTGGTAAATTATACATAAGTTTTAGTACCAAATTACATCCATTCAAAAACAACTTTGTTCCAAAATATAAATATAGTAAAGTAATCAACAAATAAAATAAGAAATAAATGGTAAACATATGTACATGTATGTAGAAGTGACAATTGTCAACCTGGTGGAGGGTAGGTAAACATATGTACATGTATGTAGAAGTGACAATTGTCAACCTGGTGGAGGGTAGGTAAACATATGTACATGTATGTAGAAGTGACAATTGTCAACCTGGTGGAGGGTAGGTAAACATATGTACATGTATGTAGAAGTGACAATTGTCAACCTGGTGGAGGGTAGGTAAACATATGTACATGTATGTAGAAGTGACAATTGTCAACCTGGTGGAGGGTAGGTAAACATATGTACATGTATGTAGAAGTGACAATTGTCAACCTGGTGGGGGTATTTTCTTTTCTTAAGTACTGATTTATTTAATAATAATTTTTGCCAAAATTAATCAATCAATGAATATATTAACTGCCATCTAACAAATGTTTATTTTGTCCTTAAAAATTGCAGAGCAACTTATTTTTTAAATAGCGATATTGTTGCCAATATATATTTTGTTTTAACATTGTAAATACTTTTTCCCTTTGTACATGGGATACTGCAAACCCTGGTATGGTTTCTTTTCTTATGAAGTATCAGTATCATGCATTGTAAGTGTCTCTAATTGCCTCCATTTCACTTTTCCCTTTAGCTTTGATTTTTTCTTCTTCTTATTTGGGTCATACTTCATAACTTCTATTTGATCTTCACTTTCTACACTGTCTGGCTAAAACAATATGTTTAAATGAATTAAAATATCACATTAAACAGAGGGGCTGTCATGGTTGTGATCGTATGGTAGTTAGATTTACAACTACCTGTGCAATCAGTGCCTATCACCACTTAAGTTGTGAGTTCGAATCCTGCTGATGACGATGTGTACTCGAAACAACATTATGTGATAAAGTTTGTAAGTGACTTGTGACAGGTCAGTGGTTTTCTCCGGGTACTCCAGTTTTCCCCACCAATAACACTGACTGTATATAATTTGATATATACATTATAGTAAAACTCTATATGGGTACATACTTGATAAACATCTTGATCATCAATCAATGTATTTGTTTCCAGGAATATGAAAAAAAAACCAATTAATTCATGTAACATAAGCAAATGATGTTTGAAATTTAATATTTCAACGAAGTTACTAAAATGCATAGAACTTCCATATGTCACTTCTGCTTAGCGTTTACAGATGACAAATGATCACACGACGTCTATATATAATCAATGTAATTTGACTAAGCGGTCAACAGTTCAAAAACTATCGACGGTCAACAGTTCATTGGCGGGTTGACTTCAGGTAATAAAGATGATGAAAATCTTTATAATACATGAAACGTTAAAGACATAATGCCGTCGTTATTCAGGTGTATATCTACTTTTATTTTGCTATCTTTGGATTTTATTTTTAATATAACATAAGTGTATTGTCTCCGTTTTATAATCGTTGTATATTACATAAATGGGTTATTGTTTGAAAAAAATATTGTAGAAATATGACATTCTATTGTATCTTGCACAAAAAATACACTTGCTGACTGCTTGGTCCCCGAGAAAGCCCATATGTTCTCCACTAAAAGTGACTTCTGCTCTATTGTCTATGCGTCTTATATTTGGAGAATTGAAAGACAACCACAACAGCTCCTACTGTATAAAGGGTTGGTAGCAGGTATGATGACAGAAGAGTGGTTGACTGCAGATATCATGTTAGAGGAACAGTTGTGTAGATATCGCTACAGAGGAGTGCATAACTGAAATTATACCTAAGTTTTTTTTTCCTCACCGATGATGAAACTGATAAATCTAAGACAAATAATAAAATTAAGTACTTAAACTAATGTTTAAACTGACAATTTATTCAAACTTACTTGGGTGTGTGTGCGGAAGGCATCTTTTACACTTGCATTCAATTTTTCCATTTGTTTAGTAACTTTATGTATCGCTTCTCCTGTATTTCGATCTGTCCATTGGCAAGCTTTCACTAATTTTACCATCTTTGTTTTACATTCTTTAAAACTTGTAACAAATGCATTGATTCTGAAGTCATCGTTGCCGTATATTTTCGTTACATTTGGAGAATCTAATTGATACTCTTGAATGAATTGATCCACTTCTTCTAAGCCAGATTTCACTTTTTTATGATAATATTTCTTGAACCTGTAATATTTCTCTTTATTTGATTTGTGTAAGTCAGTTGAGATGTGTTCTTCTAAATCTTTGGACAATTTGATTTCATTGGATGTTGAAGACAAAGACCGGAGAGGCGCTATTGTAGAACGGGGTAATGATAAAGTATCACGCTGTTCAGAATCAGATAAGTATTCTGATCCATCATCTTCTCCCAGGTCAATATTATCAGTTTGAAATGTTTTCCCGCATATATCACATCTTGATTCGTTTACCAAACATTCAGGAAAAAATGTGTCTTTGAGACTTTCATCACTGTGTACTTTCTCGTGTATAAGTTCTACATTAGCAGCATGAGATTGTTCGGTATTTTCTACTACCTGAGCAATTTTTTCATGATCTTCCTCGGTAGATTTGATTTCGTCCGCAGTGAATTCCACTTTTTCCGACTCGGATTCTTCAATATTCTGTTCTGGTATTTTTTCTGGATCAGACAAAGTTTTAATTGAATCAGGAAGATGGAAGCCATTTTTTAAATCAGATTTGAAATTACTTTGATATGAAATCTTTTCCTGTTTGGCATCCCATTTAAACTTCAAAAGTTTCTCTCCTTTGCTCTTTAATACCTCTAATAGATGATTGTATATGTCAGCAACGCCACTGGCACTTTTAATCCCTTTCATGAGCCGAACAATTTTTTCTGGGCTGTCTTCGGGAATTTTTATCAATGCAATCTTTCTGAGGATTTGTGTTTCTGTCTTTTCAAATATTATTTTCCCCATATTAATAATAAAAACCATACACAAACACATAACTGTTTCTACTTCATTTGTGATATCTAATAAAGTTTGGGTTTCATTGATTGGCATACATTCTAATAAGCGTTTGAAGGCTGTTTTCATAATGTTACCAACAAGATATTCAATGCATCTTTCTATAATGTCAGATATTTCCCCATATTTTGGAATCGTTTTTGAAGTGAAGTTAGCAATCATAGGACCTGTCGAGAAATTACGAAATATCAAAGAATCTACTAACTTAACGCTCGACAAAAAGGTTGATGGAATTATAAATTCCAACTCTAGTTGACGGAGATGCGAACATTTGGCTTGCAGCGAAAATCCAACATAAATGTAATATTGTAACCAATGTAGTAGTAGTGTCGTTTCTGAGAATGTCCGTTGAATTTCGTGTCCTTTCATGAAACAAATAAAGCGTTTAAATTCATTTAAAGCGCCAAATATATCATTGAATTCCATTAATTCCAGAATACTGAGGAAAAATGGACGAACATTTGATATAACTATCATATGTTCCTTTCCTCTTTCTTGAGGATAGAATCCGATACACCTTAGGTCATTTATTCTTGTTTCACCCTTCAAACATTCCGTTTCAATGGTACTCTCAAGTTTAGCTAGGTCAGCATAGATGTTATTTTTCAATGCAAAAATTGCATGACAAGTGATTAATTCCACGAAATAAGCAATACTTTGGTATCTCATTTTGTTTGATCGGTTCATTAATTTTGAAAGTCTAAACTTGAAATATTTTTCAATAAAACGTCTTGCGGAATACATGTACATGTATATTGTTTTCAATTCCATCATTTGCTTTGTATTGTCTCGTAGATGTGGAATAATACACAATACATCATCTATCAGTAATCGACATTGACTGAAACTTGATATTTGATGTTTGTATGTGTCTAAAACCTGTCCCTCCTCTTTTTTTAAATGTCCTTTCACAGACTGTATACCTTCATCTAGAAAATATTCAATCTGTCCATATAAAACATCCAGCTGAATAAGTCTAAAACGATCCTTTGCAGCAATTTGAGAAATATCAGACTTACGCAAGCATGTTGTTTCTTTTTCTAACACAGTCACTATTCTATGGTGCCACTGTTGACCTTTCAACAACAGATAACCTATAATAGCATGACGTGCACTTTCGAGGCTAATTTCTCCTCGTACATCTTGTTTTGTTAATATGTCTGGATATTTTTCCTTCCCAAGCAGTTTGAGTATTGATGGATTGTGTCTAGGGTTGTATGAAACAACATTCATTTCAAGATGTAATCCAAAGTTCTGTAAAATCTGTTCCATTCTATTTCCTTTTTCCGGATCGCTATGTGAAGTAACTAAGATGCTGATAACATGGAACAAATTGTTCATGCCTAAGATAACCTTGCGTAAATTCAATTCATTCTCTAATCTTGAATGATTAATCATCCAATTTAGGCATTCCAATTGACCGGCTTCATTTCGATCGGGTTTTCTGTTTTGAAACTTTCCAAACGCGAAACCAATATACTTTTGATCGCCACTTAATCTTCCCAGTAGAAGATTTGCTTCACCCATTGCAGTATTAAGATCTTGTACATTGTCATGCCGGTTACTTTCCTTAAACAACTGTATAGCTTCTTCCAGATATATTTCAACCTTCTCATTTTCATTGCTTATATACCTCACACTACCATCTGAATGGATGTGCAATTTTGTGCGTGCATGAATGAACAAGCAATGAGCAATCAAATGAGTATCTCCAATTTGGCGGAACAAGGCAAGCGCTTCTGTAGTCCGGCCATATTGTAAATTAAGGTCTGCAGCTTCTTTCATAAGTCCTAAAAATAATTTGCAATTTTGAGGCATATGATTTGCAATTTTACTATGATGCATATATTTTTTTAAAAACAAAATCTAGTAACATCGTTCCATTATTGTTTTCTCCTGAGGGAACTGTTTTCCTATAGTGTTGTGTTGTGAGGTATAGTATACCTGACCAGACAACACTATTGGAAAACTGTTCCCGAGGGAAAAGACCTGTAATATGTTTAGTACATAACATCTCATTCTGGACATTAAAAGCACACTCAAATTTAACATGATAATAGCAAAATTGCCAAACCTCGCCATATTGACAGTAAACGATAAACATACTACATAACCATTTATTAAATCTTGCCAAAAATATATAAAAATAACGCAGGAAAATCTATTCCACAGGAAATCGTTGCAAACTTGTATAGTTCCCATCCCTATGTATTTCCAGCCGTGGCCAAGATTAAACACTAATCATCCAATCAATATAATTGCCATATGTTAAATTGAAATAATGTGTATCACTGAAAGAGTCATTCATTTTCAGTTGACTTGACAAGAGTTAAGGTTAACTTTGATATTAGTACCATTTTACATGTACGGATACTTGCGGCTGAAACACAATATAGGGCTCATACGCAAAAGCAGTGTGTTATGTGCAATATTAACATACTTCCATTAAATTTAAAGGTATCACTCTAATATCATGTTTTGGATGGTAAACCACAGAA
Source organism: Bathymodiolus brooksi (assembly GCA_963680875.1). Taxonomy (NCBI): domain Eukaryota; kingdom Metazoa; phylum Mollusca; class Bivalvia; order Mytilida; family Modiolidae; genus Bathymodiolus; species Bathymodiolus brooksi. The sequence continues at coordinate 67,714,000 of OY804575.1, forward strand.
GTTGCATACAAAATTTCAATAAGATATCTCTCATAGTTTTTGAGTAACAGGCAAAAGGGTACAGAAAAATTTGCACAAATAAGGCGTTATGCTGTTGCACTTGACATTTTTTTATTTTTACACCAAAATTTACTTTTCAAAACAGGAAAACAACAAAATTATTTTAATGTAAATTTTTAGAAAAATTAATCAGGATTGATTTGATACCAAATTCATGAAAATCGGACATCAATTGGAGAAATTATCAGGCTTTATCCAAAAGGTATGTTTCGTTATATAGTTTTAGACAAGAATTTCTCCCATTCGTGATGTGAAGCTTAAACATAATAAAACACCTAATTTCATACAAAAAAATTATGATGTCCACTCATCAAATATAACAAGTTAATAAAAAAATCCATTTCAGTAGGATATTGGACTAAATTTTTTTTTATTTATATTTCAAAGTCCAAACAATGTCTCTATCAGAAATCTGTAGGGTCCGTAACCAATAAAAAAAATTCTAGAAAAAACTGTCAAAAGATTGATATTTTCATGTTTGAAGATGTAAAATACACAGAGTAGCTATAATCAGTCAAAATATGAACAATTGTAGACAAAATAAAAACTGCAGAACAGAAAATATGGTTACGGATACTACAAAAACCATGTAGTGTCCGTACTTATATTTAAGGGTGTAATTATAATCTTGTGAATAAATGTTAATTAAAAAGAGAACTAGCAAGTAATTCACAGTAATCTTAACATCATACCAACTTCAGACATTATAGATCATAGAAAACATGTTGCTTTTAAGAATAACAGTATTTGAATTTTCAGCTCTGCTGCAACACTGCATTGCTCTTTATTGTGTTTTACCCATTGTTTCTGCTATATCATGCTAGCCAATGTTTAACTTAAAAAAGAAGGCATTCTTATTCTATATACTGTGAGCAGGAATATCAATATGTGGATATCATTGGGAGTAGGATTTAGCTCTCTGGCAGGGTATTTATGTTAGTCCTATGTATGTCAACCATTGAGTAGTAAGCTAAGCTAAGATAAGATACATTTTTTTGTGTAAGATAAGTTTTTTATTTATAGTCGGCATGTTAAAATAACAGTACAACACAAGCCCTAGTGGGCTTTTGACCGACATACACAACACAAAAATAAGTAGTCCTAATTCTCAACAACGGTTGGATAGCTGAAGACCTATTGTTGTTGTTCTGGTTATTATTATTATATCTTCACATTGTAGGACATGCAAAGACAAATTGTTTTTGTTCCCATTATCATTTTGTTTCTAATTCGTCCGCCATCATATGGCAGACTTCTTGAAAAACGTATTTGCGATATCTTAATAGTTGATGTATGGTCTCGTTTCTAATAACAATATAGTGCAAGACGGGATTTATCCTTTTTTCTGAATTTGTTCTCATAAATCGCACAATATCTCATTCTGAAAAATCACGATCAGTAAATCTTCCATGGTCAACGTTCGTATATTGACTTCTGAGTACATGTCATTTGGGAGTTATATCCCTTTTTTATTCTTGTCGCAACCACTAATCCACGGAAACCGTAAGGGATGAGGCGATGATATCCTAAAAAATAACTTGCTTTACTTTTGATTTTGGTAATGATCTATAGATCAAATGGGTCCAAAATTGAACATGGGGGAAATAAAACCAAATGATTCTCTTAATAACCAGTAAATAAAATAAAAGAATCATCATGTTGATACAAGCTTGCACAAATGAAAACCATTTCAAACGAGATTAAATCTGGTACAAAAGAATACTATATGGTCTATGGGAATTGTGGGTGTCCAAAGTTTAACATGGGCTCTAACGGACAAACTTTCATTTTTTTTTAGAACTTTTATATTTCTTAATACCAAGTGTCTTCATATTTTGCATGCAAATGTATTAAGACTGGACTGAGTGTCAAGTATAGCAATGACAACTCATTGTCATGTCATAAGAATGGGGCTGAGTGTCAAGTATAGGAATGACACTTCATTGTCATAAGAATGGGCTGAGTGTCAAGTATAGGAATGACACATCGTTGTTATAAGACTGGCTGTGTGTCAAGTATAGGAATGACACCTCATTGTTATAAGACTGGCTGTGTGTCAAGTATAGGAATGACACCTCATTGTCATAAGAATGGGGGCTGAGTGTCAAGTATAGGAATGACACTTCATTGTCATAAGACTGGACTGTGTGTCAAGTATAGGAATGACACCTCATTGTCATAAGACTGGGCTGAGTGTCAAGTATAGGAATGACACTTCATTGTCATAAGACTGGACTGTGTGTCAAGTATAGGAATGACACCTCATTGTTATAAGACCGGGCTGAGTGTCAAGTATAGGAATGACACTTCATTGTCATAAGACTGAGCTGAGTGTCAAATATAGGAATGACACCTCATTGTCATAAGAATGGGGGCTGAGTGTCAAGTATAGGAATGACACTTCATTGTCATAAGACTGAGCTGAGTGTCAAATATAGGAATGACACCTCATTGTCATAAGAATGGGGGCTGAGTGTCAAGTATAGGAATGACACTTCATTGTCATAAGACTGAGCTGAGTGTCAAATATAGGAATGACACCTCATTGTCATAAGAATGGGGTCTGAGTGTCAAGTATAGGAATGACACTTCATTGTCATAAAACTGGGCTGTGTGTCAAGTATAGGAAGGACACCTCATTGACATCAGACTGGGCTGAGTGTCAAGTATAGGAATGACACCTCATTGTCATGAGAATGGGCTGTGTGTCAAGTATAGGAAGGACACCTCATTGACATAAGACTGGCCTGTGTGACAAGTATAGGAAAGACACCTCATTGTTATAAGACTGGACTGTGTGTCGAGTATAGGAATGATATCTCATTGTCATAACAAGGTATGTATCTACATGTATTATGTCTGTTAAAACCTTTATCAGGTGCATTCATAGTCATAAACAGTAATGAATTAAGAATTATTTTGATATCACATATGAACTCTATAAAGAGTAGAGTATAATTATGTTTTTTTTGTAATCATAAATCCATCTTACAGCTGTAGGACAAGATTATTTTCAAATGTACAACCCGGCATGTCTGACAGAGAATACAACTACAATACATATCCAACAGATGTATGTAATCACCTCTAGACATCAAATGTTTCCCTATATCTTAGCATTAAATGCAAAAATGTTTGGCAACATTTTTTTTTTCTATTTTATATTATATATGTGCTACTATATTGTACAATAGAATTATAAAATCCAGAAGAAAACGGTGAAAACTAATGAGTCTTTTTATCATGCATTTGATTTACTATTTCAATGCTTTGATTAACTATAACTCTTGTTCAAATAAAATATGACAATCATGTCCTCCTGTTGATCCGTTCATCATTAAATAAGTTCACTTAAATTTTGTTTTCTTTGTCAAAACAAAAAGAGATATAAAATGTGATATTTACCATTTTCTGACAATATCTTCGCAGCTAACTCTATATAGTTATTTTTTGCACCGTTGTCTCTCATTCGTAGGAATGAAACTCTGTATGATACATCTGGTATTTTGTTTAATGTTTCTAACATTAGATTCCACTCTCCCTGTGCATAGTAATACTCTGCAGCACTACCGTTGATCTGTTCTTCACTTTGATTATCGCGTGGGTGGTACAGTTTTGGACGATCATAATTTGTTCCCCGTTCTTCCTTTTTATCCTTTAAGCAAAGCAAATAATGCATTAAAAATTAAGAAAACAAAGATACATGCATAATGGATTTAATATCAGAGGTTGTTGATTACTGTAGAAAAAAAATTATGTGAAGATTTATATGTTAGAGATTTGCTCGATGTTAAATTATCAGGTAAGACGAATTTTGAAACATACGCGGATTGATAAAACGCATAGGGCCGTCGTGGTCGTAATCGCATGGTGGTTGGATTTACAACTACTTGTGCAAAGAGTGCCTGTCACCACAAACGTTATGAGGTCGACCCCGTACATGGCGAAGCGTACTCGATACAACATTATGTGATACAGTTTGTCCGTGACTTGCGACAAGTCGGTAGCTTTCTCCGGATACTCTGGTTTCCTCCACCAATAAAACAAACCGCCACGATATAACTCAAATATTGTTGACAGTGACGTTAAACACATTAAAGCTAAACCTAAACCTGCAACCTATTTATAATAAGGTAAATATAAAATCTCTCTTTTGAGAGAACTGTACAACATGTGGTGATCTGGACAGACAAAACAATACTTGTAAAACATACGATACCAATTATAGAGAACCGCATCGGCAGTGTAAGGGTCAGGCGTGCTCGCATCCAATGTGGTAGATCTTGGGGTAGAGCCCGATCAGGTCAAATTAAGATTATGTAATTGGTATTTGTTGCTTTTCCGCTAAGCAGGCAGCTTTGGGGAGTAAGAACAAAGACTCGGAATCAGGATAATCTGTCAGAGTGGAGCGACTGTCAACTCGCAGACTGTGGTTTCAGTGAATTAGCATTATAACAATCCAACTAAGTGTGTTGGTCTAGTACAAAACGGACGTTATCATCATCTCATCTAATGTTATTTGTTCTCGCCATGATATAATTGAAAAAAAATCGCTCATTTGGCATTAAACAGTAATCACTCACTCTCTGTTTAGCAAATACAAAGAAGAACTATCTTATTATAGCCGTTTTTCTTTTTCATTGATCCGAACAGCGTTATAATAAAAATTAGTTAATCTTGTAAGGTGTAACGTGTATGGTGTTTAGGGAATGGTGTAGCATGTATGGTGTATAGGGACTGGTGTAACGTGTATGATGTAACTGTAATGTGTATGGTGTAAAGTGAATAGTGTATAGGGAATGATGTAACGTGTATGATGTAGGGGGAATAGTGTAAAGTGTATGATGTATGGGGAATAGTGTAGAGTGCATAGTGCATAGGGAATGGTGTAACGTGTATGATGTATATGGAATGGTGTAATGTGTATGATGTATAGGGAATGGTGTAACACGTATGATGTATGGGGAATGGTGTAAAGTGCATAGTGTATAGGGAATGGTGTAACGTGTATGATGTATAGGGAATGGTGTAACGTGTATGCTGTATAGGGAATGGTGTAACGTGTATGATGTGTAGGGAATGGTGTAACGTGTATGCTGTATATAGATTGGTGTAACGTGCATGGTGTATAGGGAATGGGGTAACGTTTATGATGTAACGTGTGTGATGTATAGGGAATGGTGTAACGTGTATGATGTATAGGGAATGGTGTAACATGTATGCTGTATATAGATTGGTGTAACGTGTATGGTGTATAGGGAATGGTGTAACGTTTATGATGTAACGTGTGTGATGTATAGGGAATGGTGTAATGTGTATGATGTATAGGGAATGGTGTAACGTGTATGCTGTATATAGATTGGTGTAACGTGTATGGTGTATAGGGAATGGTGTAACGTTTATGATGTAACGTGTGTGATGTATATGGAATGGTGTAACGTGTATGCTGTAACATGTATGAGGCATAGGGAATGGTGTAAAGTGTATGATGTATTGGGAATGGTGTAACGTGTATGATGTATAGGGAATGGTGTAACATGTATGATGTAACGTGTATGGTGTATAGGGAATGGTGCAACGCATATGATGTATACGGAATGGTGTAACGTGTATGATATATGGGAAATGGTGTAACGTGTATGGTATATGGAATGGTGTAACATGCATGGTGTATGAGGAATGGTGTGACGTGTATGATGTATAGGGAATGGTGTAATGTGTATGATGTATAGGGAATGGTGTAACGTGTATCATATATAGGGAATGGTGTACCATGTATGGGGAATGGTGCAAAATGTATGGTGTATAGGGAATGGTGTAACGTGTATGATGTATAGGGAATGGTGTAACGTGTATGATGTATGGGGAATGGTGTAACATGTATGATGTATAGGGAAAGGTGAAATGTGTATCATGTATAGGGAATGGTGTAATGTGTATGATGCATACGGAATGGTGTAACGTGTATCATATATAGGGAATGGTGTACCATGTATGAGGAATAGTGTAACGTGTATGGTGTATAGGGAATGGTGTAACATGTATGATGTATAGGGAATGGTGTAACGTGTATATGGTGTATGGGGAATGGTGTAACGTGTATGATGTATGGGGAATGGTGTAACGTGTATGATGTATATGGAATGGTTTAGTGTGTATGATGCATGGGAATGGTGTAACGTGTATGACGCATAGGGAATGGGGTAACGTGTATGATGTATAGGGAATGGTGTAACGTGTTTCATATATAGGGAATGGTGTACCATGTATAATGGTGTAACGTGCATGATGTATAGGGAATGGTGTAACATGTGTGATGTATAGGGAATGGTGTAATGTGTATTATGTATAGAGAATAGTGTAACATGCATGATGTATAGGGACTGGTGTAAAGTGTATGATGTATGGGGAATGGTGTAAAGTGTATAGTGTATAGGGAATTGTGTAACGTGTATGATGTAATGTGTATGGTGTATAGGGAATGGTGTAAAGTGTATAGTGTATAGGGAATGGTGTAACATGTATGATGCATAGGGAATGGTGTAAAGTGTATGATGTATGGGGAATGGTGTAACGTGTATGATGCATAGGGAATGGTGTAACATGTATGATGTAACGTGTATGGTGTATAGGGAATGGTGCAACGCATATGATGTATACGGAATGGTGTAACGTGTATGATATATGGGGAATGGTGTAACGTGTATGGTATATGGAATGGTGTAACGTGCATGGTGTATGAGGAATGGTGTGACGTGTATGATGTATAGGGAATGGTGTAATGTGTATGATGTATAGGGAATGGTGTAACGTGTATCATATATAGGGAATGGTGTACCATGTATGGGGAATGGTGCAAAATGTATGGTGTAACGTGTATGATGTATAGGGAATGGTGTAACGTGTATGATGTATGGGGAATGGTGTAACATGTATGATGTATAGGGAAAGGTGAAATGTGTATCATGTATAGGGAATGGTGTAATGTGTATGATGCATACGGAATGGTGTAACGTGTATCATATAAAGGGAATGGTGTACCATGTATGAGGAATAGTGTAACGTGTATGGTGTATAGGGAATGGTGTAACATGTATGATGTATAGGGAATGGTGTAACGTATATATGGTGTATGGGGAATGGTGTAACGTGTATGATGTATGGGGAATGGTGTAACGTGTATGATGTATAGGGAATGGTTTAGTGTGTATGATGCATGGGAATGGTGTAACGTGTATGACGCATAGGTAATGGGGTAACGTGTATGATGTATAGGGAATGGTATAACGTGTTTCATATATAGGGAATGGTGTACCATGTATAATGGTGTAACGTGCATGATGTATAGGGAATGGTGTAACGTGTATGATGTATAGGGAATGGTGTAATGTGTATTATGTATAGAGAATAGTGTAACATGCATGATGTATATGGACTGGTGTAAAGTGTATGATGTATGGGGAATGGTGTAAAGTGTATAGTGTATAGGGAATTGTGTAACGTGTATGATGTAATGTGTATGGTGTATAGGGAATGGTGTAAAGTGTATAGTGTGAAGGGAATGGTGTAACATGTATGATGCATAGGGAATGGTGTAAAGTGTATGATGTATGGGGAATGGTGTAAAGTGTATAGTGCATAGGGAATGGTGTAACGTGTATAGGGAATAGTGTAATGTGTATGATGTAAAGGGACTGGTGTAACGTGCATGGTGTATAGGGATGGCGTAACGTGTATGATGTATAGGGAAAGGTGTAATTTGTATGATACATAGGGAACGGTGTAATGTGTATGATGTATAGGGAATGTGTAACGTGTATGATGCATAGGGAATGGTGTATAGGGAAAGGTGTAACGTGTATGATGTATAGGGAATGGTGTAACGTGTATGATGTATAGGGAATGGTGTAACGTGTATGGTGTGTGGAGAATGGTGTTACGTGTATGCTGTATAGGGAATGGTGTAAAGTGTATGATGTGAAGGGAATGGTATAACGTGTATGATGTAACGTTTAGCTATATACAGTGTAGGGAATGGTGTGATGTGTATGATGGTGTAACGTGTATGGTGTATAGGGAATGGTGTAACGTGTATGATGTATAGGGAATGGTGTAATGTGTATGGTGCATGGGGAATGGTGTAACGTGTATGATGCATAGGGAATGGTGTAGCGTGTATGATCTGAAGGGAATAGTGTAACGTGTATGCTGTATAGAGAATGCTGTAACGTTTAGGTATATAGGGAATGGTGTAATGTGTATGATGGTGTAACGTGTATGGTGTAACCTGTATGATGTGTAGGGAATGGTGTAACGTGTATGATGTATGGGGAATGTTGTAACGTGTATGCTGTATAGGGAATGCTGTAACGTTTAGGTATATAGGGAATGGTGTAATGTGTATGATGGTGTAACGTGTATGATGTAACATGTATGATGTATAGGGAATGGTGTAACGTGTATGATGTATAGAGAATGGTGTAACGTGTATGATGTATAGGGAATGGTGTAATGTGTATGATGTATACGGAATGGTGTAACATGTATGATGTATGGGGAATGGTGTAACATGTATGGTGTATGGGGAATGGTGTAGCGTGTATGGTGTATGGGGAATGGTGTAACGTGTATGATGTATAGGGAATTGTGTACCATGTATGGGGAATGGTGTAACGTGTATATGATGTATGGGTAATGGTGTAACGTGTATGATGTATGGGGAAAGGTGTAGCGCATCATAACAGCTGATTTATCAGATTGGGTTGACCATGCACTGAAATTTCACCTACAGAGACATGCTTCAATTTTGATCTAATCTGCGAGGACCAATGAATACCATTCACAATGTTTTCTAATCCTCAAAAACAATATCTTATCGTTACAATAGGTCAATGATAAAGGGGAACTATTGTTAGTTTTAGAAGAAAAAAACGAAATCTCGTGTGAAAACGTAAAATACCAAACCCGAGAAGTTTATAGCAGCGTCGAATCATAAGAGAAAACAACATTGTTGTTCCCTATGCTAATATGTCCATTTGGCTAAATTATGTACTTTATAAATCCTTCGATTGCCTTTGTATTACGGGTCGTACACAAATGAGAAAGTTGAATCTAATTATTCCTATACCCAAAGGTTGATAGTCATCATGTTCTATGTCACTTTATACAATATACTAAACTGAAAACTGTCATCATTTAACACAAGGAAATTATGTGCAAACCAACACAAAATACCTTCTACTATTAGTAGATATTTCAGTAAGGAATGTTAATTCTCTCAAGCAATTTAAAACAGAACTGAGAAATTTGGATCAACATAGATTTCATATTGTTCCTAAACATTATTTCTGCTCCCCAAACTAGTAACAACTACCCGAACCATAACCAAGCAATGACCAAACTAATTCAAATATATTTATAATGTAGGGAAAACCTAGAACAAATAGTCTACATGTAAACACTTTACTCCCTCGATGAACTCCATATACGGAATTGCCAACATGTGATCCATTTACTCCAATTTTTTCCTATTATATATCCTTTGTATGTTGTGCAGCAAGCTTTGTTTGCCTCTTTCTTATCTACATTGCATAACAAACTAATATATTGAAAATATTTGGGCCACCTACATTTGTATTGTGGCCGTTTTTATTAAATCTGATGTATATATAACGTATTTACAAACTTTTATCCTTCCCCCACCTCTCAATCCATAATAACATTCAATAAAGAGGCAAAGGTGGGTTACACAAAAGGCCAAAGGATCAAAGATCTCCCCATCCGATGGTCCTCGTAAACTAAATATAGTATTAAATCAGCATCCTTTTTTAACAATGATTAATATAGTTAATATACGATCAAGTCCATCTTGTCAATGTGGGGCTGATGTTGAAGACTTGAACCATTTATTTTTCGAATGTCATTATTCAATAATATTAATTGGTTACCTACTGACTGTATGTAGATTTCACACTCTTTACATGTGGCAATGATAAATTAATAAACGAACAAATTGTTGATAATTTCAACTATGTTATAACTTCTATTTTTACAGCAGTTAAAATGGGTCTCTATAAATATCACAAAACCTTCTTTTCTAGAAGTGGCGTGAATCAAATGTGAATATTAAAAAACTCAAAAAATCTGCTGGAGACTTTAAGTTCTAGATCTCATTATATTTGTAACAGCATTAATACATTTGATTTCTAGACCTTATATAGCCTACCACCATCTCACATATGCTACTAAAATCTAGAATTAAAAAAAAATGAGTCAGTGTTGCTTCTCAAAGAAGAACGGAGACCAAAAATATCAGTATCTTGTTATTAGTAGAGACAAATCTTACTTTGTCATAAGCCATTAAAAATCGAATAATAAATATAAACAAGACGAGATCATTCAAATGTTAGATTTTTTAATCGACAACATATTTGTCCTGTTTGGTGAACGGGTGTTGCAACAAACGATTGGTATTCCAATGGGTACGAATTGTGCTCTGCTACTCGCTGATTTGTTTCTACATGCTTATGAGGCAGACTTCCTTCAAGGGCTTCACAAGAATAAAGATCGAAAATTAGCCCACACCTTTAATTCCAGCTTCCACTATATACACAAAATGAACATGTAGATGATGTTCTGTCACTGAGCAATTCTCGATTCGGTGATTATCTAGATCGCATCTAGCCAAATGAGATTGAAGCTAAGGATACTACTGATACTCAAAAGTCTGCTTCTTACCTTGACCTTCACCTTGAAATCGACAACGGAGGAAGATTAAAATAAAAACAAAACTCTACGACAAACACGATGACTTCACTTTTCCAATAGTCAATTTCCCCTTCATCAGTAGCAATATTCCAGCATCACCAGAGTATGGAGTTTACATTTATCAACTCATACGTTACTCTAGAGCTTGTGTCCAGTATAGTGATCTTCTGGACAGAGCTCAGCTGCTGACGCAAAAGCTACTCAAACAAGGCTACGTTGTTCCTAGGTTGAAATCCTCGCTACAAAAATTATACGGTCATCATCACAATCTGGTTTACCATTACGAAATAACCATATCTCAAATGACAATGGATCTTTTACTTTTTACGTAGATGTTGTCTTTCCTCTATCACTGCCAAGACTTTTACCGGATTTGACTGTATATTTGAGTAAAACGGCGGGTGTCTTATAAGAAGCAGGAACTGCTTACCCTTCACGAGCACCTGACTTCATCCCTGGTTTTTTGGTGTGCTCCGTGTTGCTCATTTTTTCAGTTTTTTGTGTTGTCCTATTATGTGTCTTTGCGCTCTGAGCTACGTGTTGTGATGTGCATTACAATTTCTGCATGAAAATATGCTTTGTTCGTCGTTGCCTCCAGTTGTTTGTAGGAGGACGTATGTCTTATTTACGTTATTTGTATTTGTTTGCGTATAGTGGTGTCTAAACCTGTAAGAAGAGTTTGAAGATACCACAGCAGTAATCAGAATCCGTATATCAAAGAAGAACAGACAACACAATGGCCAAAAGACAGAAGAATAGACAACACAATGGCCAGAAGACAGAAGAATAGACAACACAATGGCCAAAAGACAGAAGAACAGACAACACAATGGCCAAAAGACAGAAGAACAGACAACACAATGGCCAAAAGACAGAAGAACAGACAACACAATGGCCAAAAGAAAAAGTACAAAACAACAAACAACGATCTACAAAACATACACATAAAACGTAAGATCGAGTAACAAGAACCTCACTAAAACCCGGGGGTGAACTCAGGTGCTCCGGAAGGGTAAGCAGTTCCTGCTCCACTAGTGGCACCCGTCGTGTTAATCTAGTTACAAACCCGGTGATAAGTCAAGAATGAAGAAAGAAGCAAAACAGGAAAGTGTTTACGACAAATGGGACATATTCGTGGTCATTTGTGACACAGATAAGTCATGGTGGCGACCGTAAACCTTTCGAAGTGATGACTGCAACTTAACCAAGAGGTACCCTTGGTTCAGTAGCTTCCTTGTTAGCAGCAACCCTCTATCACGGAAATCCTGATAGGAACCACAAGCTCTGGAATATCGTATCAACTGAATGATATATACTCCATATGCAAGTGCTGCTGGAATGTTGCTTCATATATAAATGGAAAGTTCACAATGAGAAAATTGAAATAATCTCTTTTGTCGTAAAGTTTCGTTCTTAACCGTCCCTCACTGTCAATTTCGAGGTGTAGGTCAAGGTATGAAGCAGACATATATGTATCTGCGGTATACTTTATCTCAAGCTCAATGGGAAAGATGCGATCAACGAAATCACCAAACGTAGAATTATTTAGTGAAAGGACATCATCTATATAGCGGAACGTGAAAGTAAAGGATCGGGCTAGCTTCTTTTCGTTTTTCTTGAGAACCCACTGTATGAAATCTGCCTCATACGAATAAAGGAACGAATAAATAATGTACAGAATTTTACATACACACAGTTATATTGCTCATACTAAGTTGTTGAAAGAAGATATATAAATTTTACCTGTACTTTCTTTTTATATCTTCTCAATACATCTATGGCTTTGTCAAACATCTTGTTTTCTAACAGAACGTCAATAGCTTTGTCATAGCGGTTCAAAAGTTCGTATTGTTGACAACTCTTTACTGGTTTCTTTTGTTTTCTATATATTTCAGCAAGTTCCTTCCGCTAAACCAAAGTAACAATATGATTATATAAAAACAAAAATAAATACGTTCGCTATCTATATTTGGTATTTAAACTTTCATGGAATATAATTAGAAGCAAGTGCACTTAAATTATGTAATACTTATAACCCCATAAAGAGAGACAATTTTAACAAATAGCTGCAATATATGAGAATTGTTTGAAGATACCAAAAGGGTAATCAGAATCCGTATATCAAAGAAGAACAGACAACACAATGGCCAAAAGAAAAAGTACAAAAGGACAAACAGTGATCTACAAAACATACACATAAAACTAAAGATCGGGTAACACTAACACCACTAAAAGCCGGGGGTGAACTCAGGTGCTCCGGAAGAGTGAGAAGTTCCTGCTCCACTAGTGGCATCCGTCGTTTTATTCTAGTTACAAACCTGCTGGTAAGTCATGAATGAAGAAGGGACTTTTTATAGTCTTTACTCCCAAACATTTTTATTAGAAGTAATTTTCATATAAACATGTAGTGATCCTACCAATTCTTACAAAAATATATTTCATCTTCGTCAAACATTAATTCAATGAAAGACTAGAAATTAACATCATATACACATCGCATAGTTCTAATGGAGGGTATTACGATGGCGACCGTTGGTATCAAATTAGTTCTAATATTTATATGACGGTAGTATTCGTCATTCAATTCAATTATTCCATTAGATTTTATAATACCTTGGCTCCTTTTTCATATATAAGTGTTGCTAGTTCAAGTTGACCACCATTGCGTAGGCATTTTGCTGCTTCTTTGTTCATCTTTACGTCTAGGAACTTATTTGCTGCTTGGTAAAGTTCCTTATTCATTGCAAGTGATCCAAGCTGCTTCTTCCTTGCATTTTTGTAGTGTTGATATGCATCTGCAATTTTTTCCCTGTTATCATCGCCAGCATTTTTGAAGCATTCTGCAGCTCTTTCATATAATTCTCTTTTCATTAAATCTTCTCCTCTTTCAATCCATTCTTGTGGTGCTGATCTAGTAGCAAATGCTTCAAAATGTGCATAATTACCATTCATTCAATGTATTAATGTAATTAGTACCAGAAAATTTAAGCGATGGATGGAAATTATTTTGTGCCTGCTTCAGGCCAGCACATACAATACGGTCGCATCTATTGTAATATTTGTGTTTTACAGAAGAGTGATTCGTATCAGATGTGAAATGAAAGAAGGGTCCGTCGTGGTTGTGATCATATGGTAATTGGATTTACATCTACATGTGCAATCAGTGCTTATCAAAACTAACGTTGTGAATCAAATCCAGTTAACGGTGTGGTGTACTCGATACAACATTATGGGATAAAATTTGTCAGTGACGTGCAACAGATCGATGGTTTACTCCAGGTACTCCGGTTTCTTCCTCCAATAAAACTGACCTCCACGATGTGACTGAAATATTGTTGAAAGTGGCATTAAACACCATAAACCAAGCAAACCAACCTGATATGAAAAACAAACAATACCACACCATCATGTCGGGTACACTTTCATTCATCTCTGACCGTCCAAACATATGCAAGACAAGTAAATATATTGATCAATATGAAAACAGCTATTAATATGTACTGTTTTAATACATAAGGGTTTAGTATGCTCATCGTTGATTGGTCGGTTGAAAATATGAACCCCCAACGTGATCTCATATGGGATGTCGTTACATGTTGTTAGTGTATCGATAATTAGATTGTGTGCTGATTGTCTGCAAATGATGTCATTATAAGGGACGTAACTGACAAAATCCGACAGATTTCAGTATTTCGGAAATGATGAAATTACAGCTAACGCGCCAAGGATTGAGGGAGGCTGATCATAACCCTTGGTTAGTGAAGATGGTATTTTTGTTAATAGTCATATTGTCGACCAAAACAGTTTAACGTTTTTGTCAATTTCTACATTTATTTCATAGAAGTATTTAAACTGTCAAACTACAAAAAATTAAACTGTACTGTAAATGTGTATCGATTTACTCTTAATACACTTACAACGTTCAACTTCTGTCACAACCAAGTCATGTGCCTTGAAATAATCAAACATTGGTTTTTGTTTGACGTCACTCTCATCAAATATCCATACATTACATCTGGCACGGGTTATCGCGGTGTACAACTGTTTCAGTTCTGCAATTAGTACTCTGTCTCTCTTTTCATCAAACTGTGAGTGTCGTGGTTGAACACTTGGCTGTAAAGTCTCTATTAATGTATGATAAAAATCAATATATATGAACAGATTGAAGATATCCATTAGGTAATGAGGACAGACATTACAATGGCAAACAGACAAACAGACAACAAATGACCGACAAAACCCTTACAGAAAACAAAATATCGAGTAACATGAACCCCACTAAAACAGGGCATTTAACTCAGGTGCTCCGGAAGGGTAAGAAGATGCTGCTGGACTAGTGTCACACAATGCACTACTTGTGTTAAAACTCCCGCTATCAGTCATGAAAAAGGAAAGAAGGATGGATTGTGACTACGCTCAACACAAAATATCCGTGATATCTGTGATACTGAATTTCTGTAACTGTTAACCAAGGAAGTTTTGGAAACTAATTACATGAAATCAGAAAGAAAGCAAAGGAAAAATCGAGGTTTAGAATTGCAATTTTTGAATCACAAAGTATAGGGTAATTTAACGATAAATACATGCTCAAATGAGCTTATATCGCTCACCTGCTAAAGAAGATTTATTGAACTTTTGTATATCTTTGTATTTTCAAATTTTCAATCTCCAAGAACTTTTAACGCATGTGTCATTTATTGGTATAAAATTGAATCTTTATTTTATATGACGATGCTATTCCATGCCAAATTTACTTTCCACCACAGCCCATTATAACCTTAGATACAAGAGCTCAGAAACCCTAGACATTGGGGGCTAAATGTTTACAGACTCGAATCTATACATCACCATATATTTCCTGTCATATTTTTGACATTTTCGCCATTGCAGTCTGTTAAATCTTTTCATCCCAAGGTCTTAGCCCCATAGACCCTGGGTTTGTATTTGTACTAGACTAAATCTACATTTCATAAGGATGATTCATTCCAAATGCAACAAGTGGAACAGCTGTTTTAGTGAAATTAAACGTACGTCTCCCCTTCATTTGACCTTAGAAAGACTATCAATGATAATATATGAACTACATGTGTACCTAGCAAATGAATGTACAATGAATCGACCTGCAGTTGTACCAATTAATAGGTCTGAGAACCAATGTAACAGTTTGGACCCTAAAGGCACCTACCCCATAGACCCTGGGGTATTCACTAGTGCAGCCTTGAATCTGTGTATTATAATTATGATCCATACCAGTTATACCTGTATTTTCATCATTGGATCTTTCGAAAATCATTTTGTAATGTTATCCATGCTAAATTTTGGACCCCACGACCCACAGAAACTGGGACAATAGTACCACAAATCTACATATCATAATGGTGTTGCAGTCAAATATTTAAACATGTCTATTTCTGAAGATTGTAAACTGTGTTTATCAATAAAATGCTTAATTAATGTCTTCGATGTTATCAATATTATGTTTTTATCAATAAATTGCTTTATATATGAGGGCCTGGGTGGCTCAATGAGTTAGGTAGTTTGATTACCTAACAACTCATACAAGCCTATAACCAATACGTCGTGGGTTCGCGCCCGGCTTTGTATATTACAAAAAGAGTACACTCGACTCGCAGCCACAAGTGATAAAGTTTACCAGTTGCTTGCCCATGGTCGGTGGCTCTCTCCGGGTACTCCGGCTTCTTCCACCACTAAAACTTGTCGCCATGATATAGCTGAAATATAGCTGAAAGTGGCATTAAATAAATCAAATCAAATCAAATCAGCTTTATATATGTCTTCAATGTTATCAGTATTCTGTGTTTATTAATAAATTGCTTTATTTATGTCTTCAGTGTAATCAGTATTATGTGTTTATCAATAAATTGCTTTATTTATGTCTTCGATGTTATCAGTATTCTGTGTTTATTAATAAATTGCTTTTTTTTATGTCTTCAATGTTATCAGTATTATGTGTTTATCAATACATTGCTTTATTTATGTCTTCAATGTTATCAGTATTATGTGTTTATCAATAAATTGCTTTATTTATGTCTTCGATGTTATCAGTATTCTATGTTTATTAATCAATTCTTGTATTTATGTCTTCTGTGTTATCAGTATTCTGTGTTTATTAATAAATTGCTGTATTTATGTCTTCGATGTTATCCGTATTCTCCTAATGATTACATATGATTGCATTACCTTCTTCATTACAATCCGATTTTACAAATGACGTAACCACTCTCCATTCTACTGAATCCTATAACATAAAATTATTCAAATTAGAATCTTAAATTAGCTTTATTATATTAACACACATATCTGCATATATAAATCGAACATTAACTGTCACTTGTAGTAACAAGAATATTGATTGATGATGACTTAAAATTGTAACAATACTCATTTTATTGCTTGTTTTTAGAAAACAAATGAATATTGAATATAAACAAAAGGAGATAAGAAAATAATAAGACTGAATGTATTGATATATACCTGTGAATCTTTAAATAAATTGTAAAGTAATACATCATCAAATTCTAGTCCCTTTGCTTCGTACAGTGTAAGCACAAGTGCTCCTTTCAGTTCCTCAGGTATTCTGTTGCGTGCATTGTCATCCACCACAAGGATAGCTTGATGCGCCCCAAACTCAATACGAGATGTCTCTCGTTTGTTATTGCATAGCATACGATTTAAGTCGCTAGTTCTACAAGATTCCAGTATAACTGGTTTTGGTCCAGGAAAAAGACTTTTATCTTTCTCTAACTTATCTACAGACTCTGGAAATAGCTTTATCAAAATGTGAAGGACACTAGTAGCCAGTGAAGTTATTCCTGCATGGGATCTGTAGTTATGTGAAAGACTTTTAACTTCATCAGGGACCCATGAAATACCAGAAGGTGGTTTACACTGTAATAGATAATAAAATTCAATTCAATAAACAATTCAACTCAACATATCCAACCCTACCCACAATCCCACCTGGGACTATCTATGCTTAGCTTGACGGAAATAAACCAGGGTTTTACAATGATTTCTGAAATAAAATGGATGCAATAGTTGCAATTAATTTCATGTCAACAGCTAGGGCATGTCTTTTTGGGGTGGTAATAAATCAAAAATTCCAACGTGGTATGTACAAATGTTATATAAAACATTGTATCGCAATAATTCAATATTCCTTGGCATGAGAAAATTAACTATTATTCTAAGTTTCACAATTTGACTGAAAACCACGATGCTTCTTAGGATTTAAAGATTTTTCCCATAAAACACAATTCGCTCGACCCTCTTTGTCCATTGAATACAGTAAACTAGAGATTGATTACCTGACGTGATAGTTTGATTGTCTAATGACATTGTTCAAAATCTTACCGATTTATTCTTGCTAACATGCAGAAAAAGACTTTGTAGGTCTTTAAACCGAAATGATATTCCTTTCATTATACTTTGAGCTGTATCTCCTGTCAGAAACATGCCATTAGGACAGTCACATAGTTGTATTAAAAGGTACAGTTCAGCTTGAGTAAAGTCTTGGGCTTCGTCTACATATATTTGATTTATACTCCATTTCTTCTCATTCTGCTTTGAAAGTCGTTGGTAAATATTACGAACAAAATCAGTTTGGTCAAAAAACCAATTGTGTTTCTGTTTCCTTTTCTTCAGACGTTTGTATTCCAGAAAAATTTTATATATATGTTCTCTAACATCTCTAAAGGTAGGAGCCTTTTTATTTCCAACTTCTAAATATTCTTTTATGCCTAAATATCCACTTTTTGAAGATATTGCTTCATATGAACCTTTGATAAAGGATAGAATTTCTGTCCAAACTAAAGATGGGTTGTACTTTTTAATGTCTTTAGGGGCTACTGACTTATGAAGACGGGGCCAAATTAATTTCTCAAAGACTTCGTAAGTTACTTCTCTTCTGGGATCAATCTTTTTAGATCGAGTTCTCTTAACTTTCCGCTGTGTTCTGTGATCATCTACTTCATGATCTTCGTCATTTTCACTGCTTTCACTTTCAGAACTGTAATCACTATCCGAATCATCATCTAGAGAATGAATATTTTGCAGAATATCAAGATTGGTCCAACCTTCTACTTCAACCTTTGGACTAAAATCAATATTTCTGTCAAAATAATATGGTGGTTCTAATGATGCGTCTAGCATCAACAAAAGTTGACGATCTGTGATAAACAGAGGATATTGGTAGTCGTTGATATCTTGTAAGCGATTCGGCAAATCTTTATTTTCCCATTCAATATGGCGTTCTGTATTTTCATCTGCATGCATAAATTCTCGAAATGTTTTCTGGACTTCTCCACATAACACCCTGTTTTTTGTTATAAAAATTTGATGCAAGTGATGTTCCCTTTCTGTTGAATTATTGAAATATTTCGAGGTAGGTTCTGTTCTACATTGTGGTGTGTCTATATTTTCAACACTGGTATCTTTAATTATTTGCGTGTAACTATTTGTGATGCTTGTGGTGATATCGGATGACTCTGGTATACTACTGACACACTGATAATCAGGTAGACACGTTTGTTGTCTGGTGTTTTCTTCAGCATCATTTGTAATGGTAGGTATAAGATTGTCTAATCTTCGTAAATTAGACCTGTTTTCGTCTCTACAAACACTACCAACTATAAAGAAGAGATATATGTCATGAGTTTCTATTAGTAAATAGAAAAGTGGGCATTATCAAAGTATGCAAATAAATTTTACAAACAAACAAACAAACATTAAATAATTTCTATTAATAAATATAAATTTAGAAAATGTATTTGTATACTTTAATTATGCCGAACTTTCAAAAAAAAAAAAAAAATACCACTGTGTCGGAAAGTTCAAATCGATACCTTAAAACACATATACAGAACACGACCGTTTATTTCTATGGCTATGTACATTCACTTCGGGAAACAGTGGCGGGTTTTATATGGAATTATTAAATAAATGACTATCGTATGGTATACGTAGATATGCATCCACAGAATTGCCGTATTAAATCAACAAATATTTACAACTCAGATTGATAAACATGATAAATCTGAGTAATTTTGTTTTCAGTCCAACTCATTTACAACTCAGTTGGTTTAAAGTGATATATCTCTTTTCTGCAATGTAAATAGAATTCTAGACAAATGCGTAATATTGGAGCAATGATTTCTAATCCGGATATGTTGCCGGTATGGAATAAATAAGGGAATGCAATCTGACAAATAAATGCACCTGGATGACATCCGCTGAAATTAAAAAAACAGAAATAAAAATATGGCTAAGTGCTTTTAAGCATACAGAGACCCATCTTTTAGTGTTTGCAGTGGAATGATAATATAATACATTTGTATATTTCCCATTTATGCATTACATATTCATTTTTTCAACATATTTTATCACAATTGATATTAACTTTACCTTTTGGTTGAAGAGATTGATAATGTATCTCATAAATATGGCCAACCAACAATGGGGTTTCGTCATCATCAGGTTTGTTGCTTCCTTTAATCTTTATTTGTTTATTTTCATGGGAACTTGTTGTTACTACAATATCACGTTTAAGCATTTTGGCAGTGCTTTCAACAACAACGTGATCGGCGTATACTCCGTCATCTGACATTCTTTCACAAAATTCCTCATACGGTTCACTTATGAAATTCTCCAAGGAAACATGTCCATCGCTGCCCTACGAAATTGATATCAATACATAAGTGAATATGTATAGTAAAGTGTATAGATTTGTATTTACAATTTTGGACAGATATTGCCGTCAATTTGGCTTTTTATAACTTTTTCAACATATGTATTTTCAATAATGCCCTATTGATTCTGGCCTCCTACGAAGACCATTGATCTCGTTGGCTGTTCAGGATTAATCAATAAGAGTTAGAAGTATCAGTAAGATTTTTTGCTTACTAAAAAAGAGGTCTTGCCTGTTGCGTGAACTAACCGCATCACAACTTGACCCTATCGGCGACTCGTCGTAGTGATACTGGTTCACACAACTGGCTCGACCTGATACAGTCTCTTGAACCAACACACTGCACTTGTAAGTAATGGGTATTTATCATAATAAAAGGATGTTGGCCCCTAGTTCCCAGACGCAATGTTCAATGACTTTGTAAGTTCAAATATTGAAATTATTTTGTAATAAGTTTGATTTCCCAAAGGTAAAAATAGCTGAATTTCTCTGTAAGTTTATAAATTTTGGGATGTTTTAATCTGTTCCTCCGTATTTGGCATACAAATTTGGTGTTTAATTGTTTAGATCAACCGTACAAATTCACAATCACGATAAAACAAGTAGTACATCTGTAAATCCATATGATCATACTTAATATGTTTCCATTACTGTAATTTTGAAAAAATGCCACTTCTTTTAAAAAACTTATGGCAAAGTAATATCATTCACTTCATTATGAATCTTAAATTGCACTAGATGTATACTTATTTTACACATTATGTTAAATACCAACTGCTGTAAGGGCCATCATGGTCGTTATCGCATGGTACATTTGTATTTGGATTTACAACTACATGTGTAATTTTTGTCTATTACCACAAACGTTGTGAGTTCGAATCCTGATCATGGCGAGGTGTACTCGATACAACATTATGTGATAAAGTTTGTCAGTGACTTGCAACAGGTCGGTGGTTTTCACCGGGTACTCCGGTTTTTATCTACCAATAATACTGACCACCATGTTGAAAGTGGCGTTACACATCATAGCCCAAGTGTTGTCTATGCCTTCTCGCCCGCAAGTATCTTTTTTTCTTCTTTTTTATTTAATATGCATTAACGTCACAAAGGAGTTTCCTAGTTGTACAAGTTTCCATTTTTCATGGATTTTACAAAGCTGTTAAACCCAAACCTCGCATGGCAGGGTAGTATTGCACAAATTTAGTCTTTTCTATGCAGATAAGAAATACATTATAGATGACTGTTACCACAGGACATTATGTAGGGAAGGACCCAATGGAATTTTTATTTTTATTTTTTCCTCTCTGAAATTACTGACGAAATACACCTAATCATTGTATAAATGTTTCTGAGAAAAGTCTCCATCATAGGTCAAAATACTGTCCGAAGGGGAAATTGTACTAAACATATTTTTTTGTTGAACCTACAATAAAATGAAAAACAAAAAAAGGAAAATGTCACATCATTTAAACTGCTCCAATATACAATCAAATACTTGCAGAAATTTGATACCTCTAATACACATTATACACGAGTCGTCGTGGTCGTGATCATATGGTAGTTGGATTTATAACTACCTATGCAATTATGCCTATCTCCACTTACGTTGCCGAGATGTACTCGATACAACATTAGGTGATAAAGTTTGTCAGTGGTGGTTTTATAGATTTTCATCAGACAAGGTCAATTTACCTCATAGTTCTGATGTTCCTTCATGAAACCTACTACCGATTTTCTAAGATCTCTTGCAGACATTCTTTGCAGGCTAAGCCTTTCAAACTGGTCACAAATTGCATGGAAAAAGCAATTCCCATCCCTTGGTGTATCTCCTCGAAATTCCAGGCTGTATTTTCGACAGTTTTTCAGAAGCATTTTTCTATTTCTATCTTCTGTGGATGCAATAGTTAATACAGAAACAATTAGCTTAAATACATGGATAAACTACTACTTATGTGGTAAAGTATACAACATCAAAATTTCTCATCAGTAAAACATAACAGAAATAGAAGTGATATGTGAATGTATCAATAAAATTAAACATTACAAATCATAGAGTTAAACAATTTACGTATAACATAAGCAAAATAGACCACCTTCTTATTCAGGTCCGGATTTTATTTATTTTATTTATTTAATTTATTTACATATATTTTTGTATCATTATTTATTTATTTATTTATTTATTTATATAATAGGCTTGATATATGTAAATGATTTTCATAATGTTGTTTATCACCTTAGTTGTGAAGTTTTGAATATAAACTATAGATTTATAAGATATTTCTAAAAGGCAATGCTCTCCAGTAGATTTAACCTTATAATATTGTTATTTAGAATATTTATAATACATTGCTAAATGACACTGTTAACTGAAGGATCTCATTTCATATATTATTGCTATGTACAAGAATGTAATAACTATCATCTCTGGAAAAACTATACTTCTGCAATTTTATACCTACAATATTTCACTTTATACAATTTCCATAAAATTATAAAGATTGTCCTCTGGTTGTGTTTTTTTTTCTATCAATTTATCTTTGATACTTACGGGTCTGAATATTAACACCATGATTTCCTGTCCCGAATGAAGAATATTTCTTCTTTTGAGGTTCCACAGCTTTACCTCTAGCCCTAGGAGGTAATTTTGGTTTCAGCAATACTGGAATGATATATTTTGAAATGTGGCACAGTTAAAATAAAAGATTAAAAAAAAACAGTTTAAAAAAAATATCTCTGGTTTCCGGTTGTTTACTGATTTTGTCTGTTTATATACTTATGAGTTTTGACTTTCCCTTTAGAAGATTGATCGGAGTTCGGTAATTTTGTTATTACCCTTATTCCCCAGAATTAAAAATAGAATCCAATTCTAAAGCATAGAAGTTTAAAAGTAATATTTGTTGTTTCCAGAATAGATTTCCAATACATACCTTTGTAATTAGCTGTGAAACCATGCCTCTAAATGGTCATTATTTTTATTAATGTTTTTTTTTTGCGGACCATAGAGCTATGGATTTCTCTATATTAAAAACTTATGAATCTGCTCACTCGAAATGTTGCGCCGCTTTAAGGGGATTTTTTTTCATGAAATCGCTTGTGATATATTTTTGGACTTATACCTCGAATTTGACGACAGTGGTCGACTAAGTACTAAAATTTATGATAAATGGGACGACTTCAATTTTAAAATCATAAATTTTCTAAATATGTGCAGCAGTATACCAGCTTCTCCTGCATATGGTGTTTGCATCTCACAATTGATTCGCTATGCAAGGGCCAGTAGCAATTATTCTGATTTCTTGAAACCCTCATCTTTATCTGAGAAACAGGCTACTAGATCAGGGCTATAAAAAGATTCGCCTTATTCGATCTCTTAAAAAGTTTATATTCCGATACCAAGATCTTGTCGAAATATATTCTCTCTCTGCAGAGACGATGGTGAACGATGGATTTTCAAATAGTGAAAATGTATAAAGATAAGTATACATGGTTTAAGCAGGGAGTCAAATGTCAAAGATATTTTTTGTGAATGTGTGACGTAAACATGTTTTTGACATTTACTTTCGTAATTAAAATACTTCAAAGGACTCATAGTTATTGATGGAGATGGTTCACGAGAAATATTCTACCCTCCTAACTGAATTTACTACTGCATTGACTACTATTTTACCTATTTTGTTCCAGTATTGTTATAAATGCTGTTATAGTGACAACCGGAACCTTTGAACCATAATGAAAGTGGGAGGTTTGGCACCATAAAATCTGATTCAACCCACCATTTCTTTAGAAATGCCTGTACCAAGTCAGGGCCATTGCAGTTTTCCCAGTTTTCCAGTTATTGACTGATTTTATCTGTTTGTTGATTTGAGTTTTGACTTTCCCTTTGGAAGATTGCTCGGAGTTCGGTAATTTTGTTATTACCCTTACTTATATATACCAGATTTAAACAATTTGATTACATCTCATCAGATACTAGACCTTCTATCCTATGTCTACGTGATACAGCATGTACTTTTGTGACATCGTCAGCTTGGAATGCGGGAAAAACATGGAGTCTCCGTAAAAAATACGATATTCTACCAGGGAATAACGTTTTATAATGTTGAGATTTATATTAAAAATGATTTTAAATGAAATATGAAATAAAAATATTAAATATGCAAATATGATAGAAATAGACAAGGAGGCTGTGGATTACCAATGGCACGGATAACGATATTAAAGAACGTAATGTAATTCCTATGTGAACGAATGTTCATAACACACATTAGAAGTAGCAACATTTTAATTACCCTTTGTGACAATATAATTGGTTGTACCATCGTCTAAGAGTGGCTCAGTTTCAGGCGAACACTTGTCATCATCGTAATCTGCATTGGTGATGTTGTTGTGAACAGCTTCAGGAGAACACTTGTCATTGCAATCTGCATTGGTGAGAATGTTGTGAACAGCTTCAAGAGAACACTTGTCATCATCACAATCTGCATTGGTGAGAATGTTGTGAACAGCTTCAGGAGAACACTTGTCATTGCAATCTGCATTGGTGAGAATGTTGTGAACAACGTCAGTAGAACACTTGTCATCATCGCAATCTGCATTGGTGAGGTTGTTGTGAACAACGTCAGTAGAACACTTGTCATCATCGCAATCTGCATTGGTCCAGTAATTTTGGAATGTATCCCATAGCCTATACAAACAACAAGTAGTCTTTCCTGTACCACTTCTTCCTATCAAGATTATAGGTGCAGACAGTGGTAAATGTGTGATTTCATATTCTAATTCAGTAACACGGAAAGGAAAGTCTACCTTCATTTCAATTGGCTTCAGCATATTCTTCGCTAGTATTGAGGAGAAGGTGTAAAATTTTACAGTACTGTATTCAGAGTCTTGGGGGCTAGCAGGTGGATAATAGTATATATCTTCAACAGATTCTTCATTGTGGTCCATATATTCTACATACAATTCCGGAATGCGGCAATCTGTATTATTGGACCTTTTCTCATGAATTTTAAGTTTTTTCTGTATCAAACATAACGCACCTTTTTTGTGTGATTTTTCTATTCTCCCTACTGAGTTTTTGATCTTGTTGTGCTCTAAAACAATATCCCATATTCTGATTCTCTGTGAGTAAATTTTTACTCGTTTTTTGGGGGAGCTATATTTATTTGTTAATTGGGATGAAAATTCAATACATTCTTCCCAGATAAGTCTACTCTCATCTGTTATTGTTGATTCAAACAAATTTATTTTTTCATACTGTGTTACCAATTCCCTGCGCATGTCTTTTGTGCATTCTCCACTTGCCAAGTCTTCAATAATATGTATTATTTTCCTTTTCATTAGTGGTGTAAGATGATTGCTTCTTCGCAGGGTATTCCAAACGTCAGAAGTACATTCAACCTCCCATACATTTCCTTCAAGTAAACCTCTGCCAATCTGAGAACAAAATTGCTTATTCAAATAATTATTCGTTTTTCGTCTTAAACGTGTTTGTTTTCATTCATATTGTTCATTGAATAAACAGAAAAACGATGTTATATTTAAATCACTTTGAAAAGTAATGCATAATGCTTGAATTCAATAGAACTAAATTCAGAGAACAAGAAAGATCTATGTAGTTTTAGTTTCATATATTTATGTTTAATTTTTATAATTTTAATAGCTTAGTAATAATATATTTTCTGTTTTGTATTTACAGACCACTGAAAGAATCTATTATTTGTGTTGTCTCAAAATGATTGTGTTTGAATATACACATGGTGGAAATTTCTGGCAGACTAAGCTCATTTTAAACCTTTTTTCATTAAAATACCTTACTTCAATTTCATCCTCTATTTGTGTTCCATCAGCATTGCTAGTATCAGTATTAAATGTTTGTGAATTTCTCTGAAACAAGAATATCTACTTATTAAGTTGATGTTTTCTTTCCTATATCACTGCCAAGACTTTTACCGGACTTGACTGTATATATGAGTAATTACACGGCAGGTGTCTTATAAGAAACAATAACTGTTTACTCTTCACGAGCACCTGAGTCAACCCCTGGTTTTTTACAGGGTCCGTTTTTCTGATCTTTTTACTTTTTTGAGTTGTCTGTTGTGTGTCTTTATGCTTAAGGTCCATGTTGTGATGTCCGTTACGATTTTCGCATAAAAACATGTTCGGTTCATCTTTACCTCCAGTTTTTGTAGGAAGGTTCATGTCTAACTTACGTTATTTGTGGGGGGGGGGGAAGGTTTGCATAGCGGTGCCCAACAACGTGTTGTGTTTTTGTTTTGTTTGTCTTCGTCTTGTTTACCCGACGTTGCCAGTTTCTCTGGATTGTCCATTTTTGATTGCCCCTTCTGTATTCTCTAACGTTTGTTTTATAAACTGTTGTCTTGATAGTCTTTTTGATTTGAATAGAAATGTCTTAGATTAGACTTGATAGCCATGGCGGCGGGTGTCAACCATGTCTTGCGACAGGTCGGTGGTTTTCTCCGGGTACTGAACACTACGATATAGCTGAAATATTGTTGAAAGTGGCGTTAAACACCATAACATCACATCAAGCATGTATAATAAGAATTGTACCCTCCATAATTACCATGGGGAATCGTTTTGCTTTATCTTCTTTCCTTTATATTATTCATATCTGGATTGTGTAATGTACCTACCTTTAATATTCACCGCAGTAATAATCATGTAAAGGGTATTATATCTCATTTAACTTAAATTAAAATCTGCAAAGAGATTCGATTCGAAACATTATAATTCTTACAGACATTAATTATGTTCTCTAATACACTGTATTATTCATGATTTTAGGGTTGAAAGTATAATTGCAAATTTTGCCTTTCATGTATCTAAGTAACTTACACCAGTTACTTTCTGTATGTGTTCTTCTGTGGGCCCTTCATCTTCACCAAACTTATGTACTGGTTTCAAACACTTAATTTTCCTTTCTATTTGAGATAAAAGTGATTCCTTGACATTTGCTTCTTCTGATGTATCATCGTTATTTTTATCCTTTTGGTCAGATTGCTTCGATAAACAGGTTTCAATCGGTTCTTTCTCATGAGACGTAGTCAATGCTACAGATTTTTGTTTTACGTCTGTTTTGACAGTTACACATGGTTGAATTTGTACATTTGAAATTTCTTTCTCTGTTATGTTCACAGTCGCTTCTTGCTTGATGTTTTTGTCATATTTCATTGCCAACTGTAATACTTTCCAACGAGGGTCATTGATTTTCAAATAATCGTGTGGAAACTTCCTCTTTAAGTTTGAAACTTTACAACGCACATGCCATTCTTGTAGTTGTTTGGCAGCTTTTAACAATGTATCATTGCAATCATCCTTCACCACCAAATGAAAAAGCGTGTTACCATCTGTATCCGGTTTTTGTGGATCTAACATTGGGTATTTCTGCGGATTCATTTTATATTTCTCCATGCATGTGTTGAAAATGGAAAAGTTACCTGATAATTAAAATTAGAAATAAAATATGGCAGGAAAGTTTTATTACAAGTAGATGTTACTTCCCAAAAGATACATGTAAATCCCTATTTCCTTAGTTGACTCTTGGAATTAAGATTATTACACTACAGATTTCAATAATTGGAAAGGAATTGTTCACAATTATGTAGCACCAGAATTAAGATTATTACACTACAAATTCCCATAATAGGAAAGGAATTGTTTACATTTACGTAGCACCAGAATTAAGATTATTACACTACAGATTCCCATAATAGGAAAGGAATTGTTTACATTTACGTAGCACCTGAATTAAGATTATTACACTACAGATTCCCATAATAGGAAAGGAATTGTTTACATTTACGTAGCACCAGAATTAAGATTATTACACTACAGATTCCTATAATAGGAAAGGAATTGTTTACATTTACGTAGCACCTGAATTAAGATTATTACACTACAGATTCCCATAATAGGAAAGGAATTGTTTACATTTACGTAGCACCAGAATTAAGATTATTACACTACAGATTCCCATAATAGGAAAGAACATGTTTACATTTACGTAACACCTGAATTAAGATTATTACACTACAGATTTCAATAATAGGAAAGAACATGTTTACATTTACGTAACACCTGAATTAAGATTATTACACTACAGATTCCCATAATAGGAAAGGAATTGTTTACATTTACGTAACTACTGAATTAAGATTATTACACTACAGATTTCAATAATAGGAAAGGAATTGTTTACAATTATGTAGCAGCGGAATTAAGATTATTACACTACAGATTATTCCCATAATAGGAACAAAAATGTTTTCACTTACGTAGCACAAGATGCAGCCATTCCCTGTATTGTACGAGTTCGTGTTGTCACATATTGTATGGCCTTTTTTATATTATTTGGGGTCGGCCCTTTTCTCAAAAATAATTTCAGACGCTGTCAAACATAGATCCATATCTCTTATTGCGCAAATATTTTACTGTTAAGTTCTACTTATTAGGCAACCTTTATCAAAATATATGCGTGCTACACAGCAGAGTGAATATTCATATCTATTGGTCAAAAGCTTTCTATATATTTCTATATATATATAAGTTTATATTCCGATACCAAGATCTTGTTGAAATATATTCCGTTTCTGCAGAAAGGATTAAAAACGATGGATTTTCATATAGTGTCAATGTGTGACGTAAGTGTCTTTGACATTTACTTCACTGAGTTTGGTGCTGTTTTGGCAACTGTTTTACCTGTTTTGTTCAAGTATTGTTATAAATACTGTTATAGTGACAGCCGGAAACTTTGAGCCGTAATGAAAGCGGGAGGTTTGACGTTTTAAAATCTGATTCAATCCACCATTTCTTTAGAAATGCCTGTACCAAGTCAGGGTCATTACGGTTTTCACAGTTTTCCGGTTGTTGACTGATTTTGTCTGTCTATATACTTATGAGTTTTGACTTTCCCTTTGTAAGATTGTTCGGAGTTCGGTAATTTTGTTATTACCCTTAATTTCTATATAAAAACTATCAAACAATATTTCATCAAATCATATGATTAACCATCATCCGACAGCATTTGTAGTTATTTAAAGTTCCGGCTAACAAGGAAGGTATAGAACCAAGGGTTACTAATGGTCAATATGAAGCCATCCAGGTTTACGGACGCCAACATAATTGGTGTTACAATAATTGACAAAAGATATGTTCCGATTGTCTTAATAGCAATCAAGCTCTTTCCTCAATCGCGTCGTTTGCTTTGTCCAATTACATGTATTAACGCTTTTAGTTCCGTGTTGTGATGTCCGCTATGATTTGCACGTTCGTCTTCACTCTCAATTGTTTTGTAGGGGGTTCAAATTTTGTGTTCCTATGTTGCTGTGTCTAGCTGCCACGAAACCTCTTTCCAAATTATTAACGTATTTCTATCAGCGGTCAAGGGGTGTTATGAATCAGATGTGGATTCTGAAAAATTCTAAAGATCTGTTAGAGTACATACAACCAAGGTCCCTCTCTTCATGCAACAGCTATAAAACATTTGACTTCTCTATCCCTACACAACTATTCCCCACTCAAAACTAACAGACAATTAAAAGAATTGGTCCGATTATGTTTCTTAAAATAGAATGGCCAACTTAAATAAAATTATCTTGTCTTAGGAAGAGACAAAATCCAATTTTGTAAAACACATCTGATTCTTCCAAAATGTTCTGTGCAACTGATATCATCACAATCTCGATTTTGGATTAACACTATAAACGTTAGAGAATACCAAAGGGGTAAGCAACCATATTTATTGTTTTTGCTGGACGTGTTTTTCAACAGAGAGTCTGCATTCTGATGGGTACCAACTGTGTTCCTCTTCTAGCCGACTAGTTCCTTTATTATGAGGCACACGTCATACAGAAACTTCTCAAGAAAAGCGAAAAGAAGCTAGCCCGATCATTTAATTTCATGTTCCGCTATATAGTGTATGTTCTTTCACTTAATAATTCTAAGTTTGGAGATTATGTTGATCGTATCTATCTTCAAGAGCTTGAAATAAAGGATGTCCCAGACACAGATAGGTTTGTTTTATACCTTGACCTACATGTCGATATTGACAGTGAGGGCTGGTTAAAAAACTTTGCGACAAAAGAAATGATTTCAATTTTCCCACTGTGAACATTCTACTTCGATATAGCAATATTTCAGCAACACCTGTATATGGAGTATATATATCTCATTTGATATGATATTTCAGATTTTGATGTGCCTATCATGATTTTCTTGATAGGGGTTCCTGCTAACAAGGACAATCCTGAACCAAGGGTTACTAGTCGATAAATTGAAGTCATCACTTCGAAAGTTTTACGGTCGCCACGATGACATGGTGGACCGTTACGGAATGTCTGTTTCACAAATGACCACAGATATGTTCCGTTTGTCGTAATTAACGTAATTACATTCCGGTTCTATCCTCATTAATGACTTAACACCGGGTTTGTTATTACAGTAGTACGACGGGTGTCACATGTGGAGCAGGAATCGATTACGCTTCCTAAGTACATCAGTTGACTCCAGGTTTGTAGTGGTTTTCGTGTTGCTCGATCTTTAGTTTTCTGTGCAGTGTTTTGTAGATGTTTGTTTGCCCTTTTTCTTTTGGTCATTGCATTGTCTGTCCTTCGAATTACGGATTCTTCATACTCTGCTTCTGCACCACTGCTACCTCTATGGTAACTTTTCTGATTGACCGAGTTAGCTAAGACTTTCTCCCCTATGGCATTAGGACCAACTCCAAACTTTGAGTCTAAAATCTCATTATTTTCCTGCACAAACCAACTTTTTGTCAAAAGTGAATCATTTATGCGAAACAGTATCAGGTTTGATTTAATATAGATATAAACAGAGGCCATATGTGTGCATAAGAACGTTATGATATTCTCACCGTCTACTTTCCATTCTGATCTCGTCCATATGTTATAACAGATATAAGTATTGAAATGAACACGTTACTCTAGAGAATGACAAATATATGCTTTGTAAACAAATCATGACCATAGAATACCACAATCTGAAAAAGTTATTCGAGTAAAATGAACGATGCCGATTTAAAGCCAAAAGAAGACAAACACAAAGGCAGTAAATAAGGAAATAAAGCTTTGAGAAAATGTGCTTCAACAAATATCATGAGTGAGACTTCGGGCTATGAAAGTGTAATCATTTCTTAAATCTATTAATGGTACAAATTAATTCCCCAGTACATTTACAAAATTCTAAAATTATACATTATATAGGATTTATTTCCCATTAAGGTGGGCAACATGGTCAGCTTTCATGCAAATTTCAATGACAATAACATATATTTTTTCCCACAATTGCAACCTGCTCAAAATTGTAATGTTATAACATCTTGTGAATTGTTTATATGCTATAAATTGTCCTCTGATTTTGTGCAAGGTTCAAATATCTACAAGATATTAGAAAATTATACTCAAATTCGTTTTCCTTTCCATTGTTATTGCTCGACCTAAGTTACATTGTGCCCTCATAAGGGAGATAACTTGCATAAAAAAGATATATAAATATAAACGTCTAATTTTAGAATAAAATCGGGAATGTACAAAAGGTATATTTAGTGAGAATATGACATTTACCCGTATCTTTATATAAACTGATGTGTAGAGCAGCATGGATAGGTATTTCACCAAACAGACTTAAATACTGTGGATCAACATTATGACTGCATATTATCATTTCCAATAACTTGTAATGGTTTCCTTTAACGGCCATCTCAACATAGCTCTTGCTATCTGAAATCAAGAAATTGAGATATAAATTTTTGAATACTGAATCTTAAATCAATGAAGACTTAAATAATTGTGC
The DNA here is from genome assembly GCA_963680875.1 of Bathymodiolus brooksi. Classification (NCBI taxonomy): domain Eukaryota; kingdom Metazoa; phylum Mollusca; class Bivalvia; order Mytilida; family Modiolidae; genus Bathymodiolus; species Bathymodiolus brooksi. The sequence goes on from OY804575.1 coordinate 67,746,365, forward strand.
GTTTGATATTGGTATTGGAGTATAAATGACTTTCCTTAGTTAATTTATCTTGCAAGGTGGAAATTAATTATGCTATTTGGCATAGTTGATACGATATTCCAGAGCTTGTGGTTCCTATCAGGATTTCCTTGATAGAGGGTTGCTGCTAACAAGGAAGCTACTGAACCAAAGGTTCCTCTTGATTAAGTTGAAGTCATCACTTCGAAAGTTTTACGGTCACCACCATGACTTGGTTGACCGCTATGGAATATCTGTGTCACAAATTACCACGGAAATGTTCCACTTGTCGTAAACATTTCTCGTTCCTTTCCTCATTCATGACTTATCACCGGGTTTTGTAACTATAATTTAAAGATAACTGTCAATATTACACAGACAATCGTGGTCTCCAACACAAAATGGAAAAATCATTGGAAATACAGGTGTTTTCTATCTCCAACTGCTTACCCTTCCGGAGCACTTGAGTTCGGTTTTTAGTGGGGTTCGTGTTACTGGATCTTTAGTTTTATGTGTATATTTTGCAGATCGTTGTTTGTCATTTTGTACTTTTTCTTTTGGCTATTGTGTTGTCTGTTCTTCTTCGATATGCGGATTCTGATTACCCCTTTGGTATCTTCAAACTCTTCTCTTTGATTTTACACTATCTGCATGTATAATGTTTTCAAATTATAGTTTATGGTATTTCAACTAGATCCAAATCCCCATCAAGCAACAAACAAACCTTTGAGTTGGTTCTTGGTGTAATGTATGACACTAAACAGAAATATTAGAGAAAAAATTATAAATGGACAATTAATTACAGAACAAATGGTTATATTTAGAACACAGTGTCTGAAGAACAAACTATATTGACAACAACTGTATATTTTAAATGTGCATGTAAACAAATATTCCAATTTGAACCCTGACCTTCATACAATTTTGATTGGCATTTATTTTTCTCCTCATTCCCAACTAATTTGAGATTATTACCATCTCCTAAATGTAATAGAGTTCCACCATTTTTAAGAAAAACATATACAACATCTGAAAGAGTATGTGGTGAAATTGTTGGATTCTCTTCCCTAAGACAACGAATAACCATTTCCATTTGAATGTCTGAGGCGCATCTTAGAAACCAGTCACCATTGTGAACGTTCGCATGCTCAATTAAGAGTTTGTACATCTGTAACCATTTTTTTCTCTTCAATAAATCGTCAATGATCTTTTTAAAATATTTCCGCGAAATCTTCAATACTTCCTCGGGTATACCTATAAATAAAACAAGAAAGAATTATATCAATATTACGTGTGGGCTCCCGAATGGAAACTAAAGTGAACTAAAAGTAATTAACAAAGTAGGAATTGAGACAAAATGTTTCGTCATCATCAGTTTCTGCTGTGTCATGGATGGTATCTCCATTTAAATATAATTTGAATATAATGGCACTATAGTTGCTGTGTCTTAATCAAGCTGATTGATATAAGTTTGTATCCGTAAAGCCGATATATTGGTATCATGTGATGTCCACAAAGGCTGGAACACGGAAATCCACTCCAAACAAATTGCTATGCTCTTTGAGATATTACAGAAGGTTCTTATGATAATTTGAATACTGATGAACACAACCTAGGTTTTTTCGAAAATGTTATTAAGTGTTTAAAATTCAAATTTGTCTTGTTGAAGGCTGCTCAGATCCCCTTCAATTAGCTATGAATCCATGAACTGTATAGACTACGTCAATTATGTTGACATATTACTGATCTAGGGATTTTTGTTTAAGAAATTTAATGCAACAGAATGTATTCAGATCCAAACGAACGCTTCATGTGAAATTGCCATTTTGGGCTTCTTTTATAAAAATGGGAATGGCTAGAATCACAAACATTTATCTGAAGTTTTATTTTGTGATGAAAAAACATAATGTATACACACAAATAAGAACCATTATATGACAAACATATTTCATAATACGATCGCAAAAATATTTGCAGTCGTTTAAAAAAATTATTAACATTTATCATTTCAACTAAATGTTCAAATATCCAGCAAATCGTACGGATTAATACTTTTAAAGAAACACTAAATTAATATTGCAACTAGTACTTTTTACATTCGAGCATAATTTAAAGATATCTGTCTATATTACACAGACAATCGTGGTCTCCAACACAAAACGGAAAAATCATCGGAAATACAGGTGTTTTCTATCTCCAACGGCTTACATTTCCAGAGCACCTGAGTTCACCCCTGGTTTTTAGTGGCGTTCGTGTTACTCTATCTTTAGTTTTATGTGTATGTTTTGTAGATCGCTGTTTGTCCTTTTGTCCTATTTCTTTTGGCTCTGGGTTGTCTGTCCTTCGATTTACGAATTCTGATTACCCTTATGGTATCTTCAAACTCTTCAATCAAACGTCCTCATTGTTTAAACTTGAGCTTAAATAGAACAGTTTAAAATGTCTTACTTGTGTCAGGTGACTCTGCTAGATGATCTGCAATCAATGACAGTGCTTTTGCTATGATATCCTTGTGTTTGGTAGAAGGATGTTTTGACTTTATAAGCTTTGATAACTCTTTCAACGAATCAATTGAATTTGTCCCAATGGTTTGCTGGCATCTCGTAAAAGTATCCATGCATGTGTTGCATCTGTCCTCATTTGTGTAATTTTCTTGATTATCCAAATTCCTCATAACATTTGGTTGTTTTTCAACGGGAACAGAATTAGCAGGCGGTTTTCTGGTCGACGAGATTGTGCCCGTTTCCTGATGCTTTACTTGATCTGAAAGAATACATATACATTTTTTTTATTTAAAAAGATGCAACAAGATGAACTGTGAGCTAATGCTCACTTATGATACCCCCGCATATATGTTCAATGTGTATAAAAACCAACCAAGTCGGCAAACAGGAAGTAGGAATATGACGGGTCAAAACACGCTTCCCACAAAATGGGGTACCTATATGAAGCTTGTGACGAAATATCAGATTTCTGCCATCAATATTTGCTGAGAAAAATGCAACGAAAACTGAGCATATATGGGTCCCAAAAACGCTTCCCACAATATGGCATACCTATATGAAACTTGTGACCACATATCAGATTCCTGTCATCAATATTTGCTGAGAAAAATGCGACGAAAAATGTGCATTGCCACATATGTTAAATGTGTATAAAAGCCAACTAAGTCGGTAAACAGGAAGTAGGAATCTGACGGGTCAAATAACGCTTCCCACAAAATGGGGTACCTATATGAAGCTTGTGACGAAATATCAGATTTCTGCCATCAATATTTGCTGAGAAAAATGCAACGAAAACTGAGCATATATGGGTCCCAAAAACGCTTCCCACAATATGGCATACCTATATGAAACTTGTGACCACATATCAGATTCCTGTCATCAATATTTGCTGAGAAAAATGCGACGAAAAATGTGCATTGCCACATATGTTAAATGTGTATAAAAGCCAACTAAGTCGGTAAACAGGAAGTAGGAATCTGACGGGTCAAATAACGCTTCCCACAAAATGGGGTACCTATATGAAGCTTGTGACGAAATATCAGATTTCTGCCATCAATATTTGCTGAGAAAAATGTGACGAAAAATGAGCAATATATATGTTCAATGTGTATAAAAATCAACAGTTGGCAAACAGGAAGTAGGAATCTGATGGGTCCAAAAACGCTTCCCATGATATGGGGTACCGATATGAAGCTTGTGACCAAATATCAGATTTGTGTCACCAATAGTATCTGAGAAAAATGTGACGAAATATGTGCATATATGTTCAATGTGTACAAAAACCAACTAAGTCGGCAAACAGGAAGTAGGAATCTGATGGGTCCAAAAACGTTACCCACAATATGGCATACCTATATGAAGCTTGTGACCAAATATCAGATTTCTGCCATCGATAGTTGCTGAGAAAAATGCGAGGGCATAACTACAGATTGTCATTTGTTTTAATAAAACCTGTGATTAAGATGAATATTCTATACTATTCTAAGTCTGTTATGGGTTATCAAATGAATTTATTCATTTAACCTCATTCATGATTTATCACCAACTTTGTAACTAGAGTAACACGACGGGTGCCACTGGTGGAGCATGAACTACTTAACCTTCTGGAATACTTTAGTTCACTCCCTTTTTAGTGGGGTTCGTGTTACTCGATCTTTAGTTTTATGTGTAATGCCTTGTGGATCGTTGTTTGTACTTTTGGTCATTGTGTTGTCTGTCTTTCTTCGATTTACGAATTCTTATTACCCCTTGTCTTCAAAATCTTGTTATATTGTTTCGCATTCTTTTTGTTTCCATTTTTGGTTTTTAAGAATATAAATCAGGATTCAACTTCTTATTTTATAAATTATTACCCCATCTATTACTTAATTCAATACTACACAATGTCTGTCTACAGGCAAATTAATTACTCAGCTAAAATATGTACTTGTATCAACATTAGAACAGTCCCTCCACCACCACCGCTACTTTCTTTGTAAATCAAGGACTATCAAGTCGAGATTTTTGTAAAATCAAAACTCGTGATTGTGTTTGAATTATGACAGTTAATTAATGTTGATATCTAAATTTTGAGCCCCGGTCGTAAGACTATGTCGCATCATGAATTTATTGAACCGATCTTGAAAAACCCTTGCTATGAGCTTTTGTATGAAGATGTTATAATCATATAAGAAAAGACATATTTTCACGTTTTCCATCAATAAAAATCGGAATCGGATGCCAGTCCAAGTTCGGGTCTGTATTTCATGTACTGAGTCCATTTCGTATCCGGATCCGAATTTTATAAATACAAGAAATTGAAAGTTAAAAAACAAACCTTAAAAATATGAGATTAATATGTTTAAAAATCTCACCAGAAGCATGCACAATGACGCAATATAATATTTAATTGGTATAATGAAGCTACAATGTAAAAGTCAAAATAGACGAGTGTTCATAGTACACCAGCAAGCTCGTATCGAGATAACGTATTACAGGGACATAACTCTTGAACTAGGCCTATTCAAAAGTGTTATTTGATTTACTCAATGGGAACCTTACTTTTTTAAGGACAAACCTCATAAATTCTTTTCCGTCGGAAAATTAATGGACATTACTCTACTAGAATGGAAAAGGTGGAAAAGTCTTAAATTTAGCTTGGCCTGCGTTTTAAAGTCCTACATGTATGTCGTATTCCTGAATTACAAATGATTCGCTCAAGGTAAGCCTTAAACCAAATGCAGGAGTACATATACTATTTTGCAGTTTGTCCGTTCCTTTTTTTTTTTTTTTGTTGTTAAATCTTTTCATTATGTAATGTCAATGTTGAATAGGTATAATCTATATATATATAATATGAAAACAAAATTAAAAATACCTTCTGTTTCGTCCATATATTTTTGCAGACATTTCTTGGATTTCGTATCTTTGTCTTTAGTTAAGTTATCAATCGCCAACTTGTTTTGAGAATTCTTTTTATGGGGACTACATCGGATTCCGATTAATTCTTGAATAACGTTCAGTTTCAATTTGTGGCCAGTCTTTTCCAATGTGGCAATATGAAGTGCGGTGTTACAATCGCTGTCAAGCAGATCTTGGTCATCTTTTCGACGAACTATTGTGCACACATACTTCAGAAATATTAAATTTCCTACAATACAATATACTATTTATTTTACACATATTTCAAACCTTCAATGTTGAAAACTCACTGTAGTTAGGATGTAGTCAGGACACAATTCATTGATCTATTTTATGGACAGAAAAGTTTAATGTCATCCAGTTCGAGCGTGTTTTGAGAGAATTAATTCACATGTAAAATAAGTTTCATTACGAAGACTTACCCACAAAATAAAATATCATGAATATGAAATAATACTTTCTTCATAATTTTTTTTAATGTATTTATTTACTTCTATTTTTATTATTTTGTATATTGGTTTGAAACGATAGTATCATAAATGTAGTTTCATAATGACAATTGTAGTAATAGATTCCGCATAAAAACGATGTTCGGTTCGTCTTTACCTCCAGTTGTTTGTAGGATGCCTCATGTATTATTTACGTTATTTGTGTTTGTTTGCATATATTGTTGTATTATTGTTGTTGTTTTTTGTTTTTTTTTGTGTTTTTCTTCTTCCTGTGTATTGTGTACTCAATGTTGCCAGTTTCTCTGGATTGTCCATATTTGTATTGCCCCTTCGGTGTTCTATAACGTTTAATTACAACAATTCTGACTAAAAGAAAAAGGACAAAGAAGAAAAACAATGGTTCCTATTGATTAAGTTATGAACTAGTTTCGAGACAGCCTCATGCAACTGGATTATCGAGTCGTCATATCATAAATAACAGTTTTTAACAAAAATATTATAAAAAAAAGCAATATATTTACCGAACGTTAATAGAATAATGATTCCTCCCTATATCTTCACATGTTAACTACCTTAATCAAGCACCCACTTTATATATAAATCCACTAGAAAGTTAAATCCCAATTGAATGTTTGGTGTGTTCGTGTCATTAAGATGAAAGGGTGTGTTCGATTAAGTATACTTTAGCTTGGATAATCCACCTGCATGACGCTCAACATTTTTAGTTTTTTTTGTTTTTGCTTTTGTTTTTTTCATGTCATCACTTAATATGAAATATGTATGTAATATTATATTAGTTCATTTTGTATTAATTCATGTATGTATTGGAGAAGACGTTTCTAAGTTGTGAAACTTGTGTCCTATCCAATTGTTTCTTATTGAACAATAAAATATGTTTAAAGTAACAATTCTGACAGTAAGGTGAATGGTTTACCATTACAAGCTATACTATTGATTTAAACATGTTGTAGTATTGTTCAGATAAAACAAATGGAACAGACACAAGTTTTAAAACTTAGTATTTTCTTCTCCATCTATACTGTTAATATTGACCCTCAGACACCTTTTCGTTTCATTACTTAAATCTGTTTTGTAATAGCACGGCTGGTAATCGGCACAAGCAGAACAGTTGGCTCTGCAAAGAAATTCGTGAGGATAACTTCCGGTTTTGGTGGAGGAGAGTTCACGAAGACGCTTCGCAAGGTATGTACATGTCAAAAATTGAAATTTTCTTTATTTACTGCTCGAATATTGCAAAATCAGAGAATGCTATGCTGTGGCGAATGCTTTCACGATTAGAAACACGTATAGTTTATTCTTGTATATGAAGTGTATCTCTCGCAAAATCAATCGTCCCACGAAAAACATGACGAAAATTGTTACACTCTTACATTTCTAAGTTGTTCTTGACAAAGATGCAAATTAAATTTTCAATATTTTTTCATCATAGGAGTCTAAATGTAATCGGGGATAAATTCCGATTCGTCAGAAGTAAATTGAAGTGTAGATAAATCTACAAACTGTCAATTTTCTCGTTTTCCTGCTTGAGGAGATCGGTTCTGATAGAGCACATTGCGAATGCATGAGGAGATTTGCTAGTTTTGTTAATTGTTTTCTGCAAAATTGATAAATTGACACTTTTAAGCACAAAACTGATAAATACTCTAATCAAAATAAACTATTCTCTGTCCACTTTCAGGAGATGCCAGGATTCAAGGGAAAGAGGAAAAGGGGACTGACATTGACTCTTTACAAAAAACCATTTCGATATAGATTGCCTGTATCACCGCCAAGGAAACGAACAAAAACAAGTAGCAGTACACCAAATTTAAAATCCCCATCAATCAGGCACACCAAGTTTATTAAAAAAGTCTCTTTCAATTTCAAAATATTTATATCCTTTCAAACGGGTTTACACATCTATTCGGCGCAACCTTTTTACTAAAGATGACGGAAACTTCACCGCAGATCTACACAAGTTATAATATTACATGATTTCAGCACATACATATGTCTAACGTAAATAAACATTCACTTAGTGCTAGTAGTCATGAATAAATTAAACACAAGATGTCAATTAAACTGGACATATCATTAAAATCGGTAAAGCGCTTTACATCTTGTAACCACTACTAACAGAGATCTTTTTTATTTACAAGTGTGTACACATAACACACTACATAATAGAAAAACAAACCACAAATTAATATTATTCTCAACTGTATGATATTTAATTTAGAGTGTATCATTTGTATTAGAAATTATAAAGATATAATTCACATTAAGTTTGATTATAAAATTATCTTACAGTGCATTTTCAATTTTTTCCAATGTACAGATGTAAGGGAAGTTAATCTTGTGTATCCAATACACAATGGAAGTTGTCACAAACAACAAATGATCTATAATGACAGTTTAATCATGGGAAACCGCAGTTACAATTATGAATTGATTCCTTAAATGAAATGTTTCTTTCTAGGTGGACAGCCCATGAACAATGAAATATTACTTTTATACTTTTAAAAACCCGACGGGAAGAAGGGCATCAGTTCGTTAATTTATTACTAGACAGACATGCAAAATTTGTGATTATACAGTGGATTACATGTGTCGTACCAAAACTAGCAAATCTCCTCATGCATTCGCAATGTGCTCCATCAGAACCAATCTCCTCAAGCAGGAAAACGAGAAAATTGACAGTTTGTAGATTTATCTACGCTTCAATTTACTTCTGACGAATCGGAATTTATCCCCGATTACATTTAGACTCCCATGATGAAAATATATTGAAAATTTAACTTGCATCTTTGTCAAGAACAAATTAGAAATGTAAGAGTGTCACAATTTTCGTCATGTTTTTCGTGGGACGATTGATTTTGCGCGAGTTACACTTCACATACAAGAATAAACTATACATGTTTCTAATCGTGAAAGCATTCGCCACAGCATAGCATTCTCTGATTTTGCAATATTCGAGCAATAAAAAAGAAAATTTCAATTTTTGACATGTACATACCTTGCGAAGCGTCTTCGTGAACTCGCCTCCACCAAAACCGGAAGTTATCCTCACGAATTTCTTTGCAGAACCAACTGTTCTGCTTGTGCCGATTACCAGCCGTGATAGGTCATTGTGTTATGTTATCATTGTATGTGGTAATTGCTTCAATGATCAAAACGACAGGCATATAGTCAATCATTACTTCAAATACCATTTTATTGCACACATCTGAACTTTGTATAAATTAAGGTATATCACAGTCTGACATTATGGCCGACATCCTATCAATAAAAGTTGGATACTACCACATGGGTATTCAGAAGCCATAAATAGAACATCAAACTATACAATAACAAAAAGAAAAAGAACAAAGAAGACAAACAATGGTTCCTATTAATTAAGTTGGAGTCATCACTTCGAAAGTTTTACAGTTGCCACCATGACTGGGTTAACCGTTACAGAATAGCTGTGTCACAAATTACCACGGATATGCTTCATTTGTCGTAAGCACTTAAGCACTTCTCGGTCATTTCAACATTCATGACTTATCATCGGCTTTGTAACCAGAATAACACGACGGATGTCACTAGTGGAGCAGGAACTGCACATGAGTTCCCCCAGTTTTTAGTGGGGTTTGTGTTGCTCGATCTTTAGATTAATACATAGTGTTTTGTAGATCGTTGTTTGTCCTTTTGTCCTTTTTCTTTTGACAATTGTGTTGTCTGTTCTTCTTCGATTTACGGATTCTGATTACCCCTTCGGTATCTTCAAACTCTGCTTTTACAATACTAAAATAAAATTGCTGTTCTTTTACTTGAATTTGTGTCTAAGTGTAATGTTAAATAGTCTCTCGAGTTCATTACATTCATATCCTTTCTTCTAGGCCAATACAACAAATTGTTTGTGTTACTTGATAGGAATTTCCCGATTGAAATGATATTTGATCATTAATGTGGCCTATAGCTACATGAACTTACTTGTTGCAAAGGTGATTTTAACTGCAGCATGAATATATTCATCTCCAGTATGTGTTGATAAAGTGGTGTAATCACAACCACACTTCAGAAGATAATTTATTAAATCTGATATATCCGGATAATTTGCTAGAAGATTCAAATCACATAGGGGGTGAAGATCGAATCCCATTTTTTTAATACAAACATTAGAATCTGAGATTTTTTTCAGAGCATATGCCACTGCCGGAAAGTTTTTCTTCTTTATGAAGTCGTATAATACATATGCCCAGATATCAGTGGTAACTCTGATTTTAAGCAGTATGTCAAATTTTGCTGGACCTGTAATATGAATAATATATCTAAAAAAATTAAAAATAAAATACACCACATCGTCAAAAAATTCAAAATTCCAATAAAAAATCGTAGAAACAGGAACAATCGATATCCTAACACACAAGTAACATGATCGATCACAATCCTTGCTTGGTAAAGATAATTCAATTAAAAGTGGCGGTGTTAAACTAGTTTGTGGTCCCAAGCGTCACTTCATGAAAGTGTTGACGACGCCGCGTTGGTTAAATGCTGACACTGACAAATAACTTGGTGAACAGCGTTGTTGTAAAGAAAGTTCAGCTAACATCTTGAACTTCATGCATTCTTTGATATCTACGTTTTTATTGTAAGGCAAAGTTATCATGTGTATAATACTAGTTCTATATTTAAGAGAGCATAAGGCTTTGATCCTCATTCAAATGTCGAAGGGTACACAAACAAATATAGAAACAATGGTTAAACTATGATTTGATTTAAAATCTAATTGCCAATATCATCTCTCGTCATCTGTAAGCAAGCGACAAAATACCTTTTAACAATGTGTTGATACCTTCCGAAAATCATTTTGAAGGGTAATACGAGACGATTCATTACAAATCCTTTACTAATAATGTTGTACTCAGAGGGACGGTGACGTTGTAAACAGTCTGAATAGAAACTGCAAATTCTGGCATAATTTGAAGTTGGATTAGTATCTGGTAGAAAGATGACTATTGGTAGCAAATTCGAAGTAAATGTAAGACATGAAGCCACAGGCACTTGTTTCATTCAAAAAATATATCCCCCTCCTCTTCCTTACTTCAAGGTAAACATCTGCCCTTTACCCCTTCCCCACTTCGCCTCAATATTTTTCGCTTATTTGTGATCCTTTCACTGACCCAATTATATCGTTACACGCCCGAGATATTTCTCTTTTCGACTGCCACATTTAAATATAAATACCGGGCCCCCCTCAGACGAATTGGACAAGAATATTCAGCCAAAGTCGCATTTTCTATTGTTCAGTCACTGAAACGGATACAGTTACTTCCGGTCCGTTCTAAATTGATTTAGAAACTAAAAAAAAAGGTGTTTTAAAAATCAAATGTCAGTAATTTGGAGTTGAACATATTTTTATAATCTGCATTGGAACAATTATCTGTATTTTAAAGGCTTACTTTACATTTGAGAGGAGATGATCATGATGGCATTGTTACACATGGCCGGTCTAGAAAATTCCGAATGCATATGAAAAATCCAGCGCAAACCGGAAATGGTTGTATCCGTTTCAATGACTTAAATTTTCACCAAGCCACTTTCGCTGAATAGTCTTGTCCAATTCGTCTGAGGGGATCCCGGTAGGTATATTTAAATGTGGCAGTCGAAAAGAGAAATATCTCGGGCGTGTAACGATATAATTGGGTCAGCGAAAGGATCACAAATGAGCGAAAAATATTGAGGCGAAGTGGGGAAGGGGTAAAGGGCAGATGTTTACCTTGAAGTAAGGAAGAGGAGGGGGCATGTATTTTTTGAATGAAACAAGTGCCTGTGCATGAAGCAGATAAAGCAATTAGCAATTCAAATAGCAAATAATACACCAGCAAGTGTATGGCACGCATTAATAATTTAAAAAAAATGAAAAATACCAGGTTTCTAGCATCTAAACTGGAGTTTTTCATATGAAATGCCTAGTAACTGACACTAATCCCCGATTTTTTCTCGGAATCGAAAATAAAGATTAAAATTTGAAATCAGAAATTGGTTCTCGACAAATTAGTTAATGTGTAAATAAAAAAATAATAATAACACTTTCCGAGAAATTTAGACAATCAGAATCAAGGAACGGAATCCAGAAATTTAAACGCAAATCGTCATTTAAGGTCTGCCAATCAAACACCCAGAACGCAATTGAAAATATTTCTTAGGCAATCAGAAACTGCAAACGCAATTTTGATATTTTTGAAAGTCGGTATCTGAGGTAAATGTGTTGTCCGATTGGTCAATATGTATAACTGTATTGCATATGATAGGACGGGAAAACTGTACAACCTCAGCTTACAAACACTGGGGCTAGGTGCGTCCGAAAAAAAAAACAAAAAAAAAACTATATAATACTACAAGGGGGCGAACTCACTTGCTCCCATTTTTTTAAGTCGTCGTGTTAAATTGATCGTAACTTCGGAACGCCTTAATATTTCCAAAATATGTTTCCACCAGTCGAAAGTCAAGTAATTTTCCTTTCCAAAGAGACCCCAATTGTTAGTGTAGGCCTCCGAACTGCTGAGGTATCATACACGAACCAAAACAAAACGGCGTGAAAATCCGAAGTCGTACAAACGCTGGGATGACCACTTCCCATCTGTGTACAGACTTTCCCATGCGTAAACGAGTCATTTTGACTAGCTAAATACTTTCATCCATTCAAATTATGATAAAATTTCTTACCTTACGTCAATTTATATGTCCTTTAAGTCTGTTTTTGAAAGAAATCCCATTTGCATCCTTGACAAACGCCATAGACGTGAAAATTGAGAGAGTTCTAACGGGCTTTTTGATTGGCTGAAACAGAGTGTTTCAGCCAATCAAGAGTGTTTCAGCCAATCAAAAAGCCCGTTAGAACTCTCTCAATTTTCACGTCTATGGCGTTTGTCAAGGATGCAAATGGGATTTCTTTCAAAAACAGACTTAAAGGACATATAAATTGGCGTAAGGTAAGAAATTTTATCATAATTTGAATGGATGAAAGTATTTAGCTAGTCAAAATGACTCGCTTACGCATGGGAAAGTCTGTACACAGATGGGAAGTGGTCATCCCAGCGTTTGTACGACTTCGGATTTTCACGCCGTTTTGTTTTGGTTCGGAGGCCTACACTAACAATTGGGGTCTCTTTGGAAAGGAAAATTACTTGACTTTCGACTGGTGGAAACATTTTTTGAAAATATTAAGGCGTTCCGAAGTTACGATCAATTTAACACGACGGCTTAGAAAAATGGGAGCAATTGAGTTCGCCCCCTTGTAGTATTATATAGTATTTTTTTATTATTTTTTTTCGGACGCACCTAGCCCCTGTGCTTACAAACACACTTTGTGTAATTAGGTATGACACCAATTGTAAACCGGTATTGATACGTTTTTATTGATACGTGTTACACATTTAATTAAAGCTTTTTTTTGCTGCAATCGCATTTAAAAAAAAGTTAATTTATGAAATAAATCAAGTGGCGCTTAAGAGCTTGTCTATGAGAAAACCATGCAAATTTTAAGATTTCGTCCAGAAGCAAGGTTGGAAAATCAGATTTATATCATATGTGTCCTGAAGGGTAACATGTAGTGACTCCATAAATACCATCAAAAGTGCAAATGGGTCGTTCTATTTTTAGAAATAGCCATTTCTATTTTTAGAACAAATTCAAATACCAGAGTAAATATATTCAAGTGTAAAATTGCCCATTTTGAATACCACCGTATTCTAGATTGAAGAGCCAAATAATGTAGTTTTTATGTTTTAGAAGCAACTGTGACATCTTAACAACATTGTAAAGTAAATTTAATCATTAAAGCATACAAGTTGGCATGGTGCCAACTTTCCAAATAAGGAGAGGTAAAAAGGGAATGATCTAGCATGGTGTTCTAAAAAGTTAATAACTTGTAAGGTAACGCCTAAATTTGTTTCTTTTTGTTATTTTTATAACAAACAGGGATAAAATATTCAGTATATAGAAGGTTTTGCTTTGCAAATGAGTATTATAGTACCTTTTGAACAAATTAAAAGTGGTGAATTTAGAGACAAAAGTGGGGAAATTTCTGACTGATAGTAGGATTTTTTCTGAAAATAATCCACCAATACTGATTGGAACTCACATATTTATATTGAATCAATTACATAAAAATACTTGATACATAATATCTGTGTTGTAGTTTGTGCAAATCTAATAAAAAGGGTGATGAAGTGGTCGTAAAGAACTCCTTTTCCAACTACCAGAGTAAAATATTCACTATAATATTCTTCATGTTATGCACCCCATATACACTTTCCTCTCTAATTCTGTAAACTGACACTTACACTGTATGTGTTTTAGTCTTAATTAACAAATTATTACAAAATTTAAACAAAAAATCACTTAAATACCCTTCATAGTGCCCCATTTGTTACTTAGTTACCTCCCCTGAAATACTCTTCAATGTTTACATTGGAAATGCAAGCCTGAATGAAAGGCGGTAAATATGTCATTCCTGATGACCAAGGTTGGCTTAAATGTGTTTTTTAGTATAAATCAGAGAGTGTCCCATCACAACATTATGGTTCTACTGCCATATATGTCTCAGTTGTCCAATGTAACAAGCCAACTCAAAGACATTTACGGCCTACATGTAGGTGTCCAACTTGTGTCAGTTGTGATGATGACTGGACATGTGGTATTGACCTCCCCAGAAGGTCTTCTTATTCTATATAAAAGTGGAATATTTGCAATAGACACTTCTATAGTAAGTTTTCAAACATGACAAAGACATAGCGATGATTTGGGAGTCTATTGGAAACGACAGAAGAGGACCTACCAATCTCCATCTCGTCCTGCCAGGAGTTATGCGAAATGTTCAAGAGGCATACATGCATCACCATGTAAAGATTTTTGGCTGAAATCCATAACATTTCTTCCAGTTGCAGCAGGTAAGAATCTTATCAATTGCTATTCTATATATATTTTAAAAATGGGAAGGATCTACATAAAAACATGTAAAAAAAAATAACTCAATCTTTTAGTTGTCCGAAAAAATTAATAAAAATTACAAAAACTAGAGAATAATTATCCAGGGCTCCCACTACTTTCAAATTAGAGGGAGAAGTGACTTCTCTTTCAGAGAGCTCACAGGGAGAAGTGGGAGACAACAGAGAGAAGTGGAGAGACTTCTGGTAGGGAGGACAAACGTAGTCGTCGATAGCGTTATTATTTTCTGTCGGAGTAGAAAAACCCGAATTTTCACCTTTTTCATTTCATTAGAAAAACACCTAAAATTTATTATTTCGTGATAAAAAATATATCAGATAAAACTTGAAAACTAGAACTTTATTAATTTGGTAGTTATAAGCATTAAAAATATGATTGGGTACTACTACTGAACGTCCAAAGTGAAGTCGTTTCGAGAAAATCGGACGCCATCTTGATTTATGTGTCAACGAACAGCCCATTTTCAAAAATAATTCCGGGAGCTATCCCTGGACCAATATTCTTCATGCATGGCTTAAAATTTGCAGAAAGTCTTCAATTTTACCAATCCGATTGTTAAGAAATTTTTAAAAGTCAAAATCGTAACGTAAAATATAAAAGTTTACAAACATTGTTTTAAACTCGTTTACCGCTTTTCCGCAAAAAGTTAACAGTCAGATATCAATAATCTGAACCTTCCTCTAAAGATATGCCGCCAAGGTTTCAATGGATAAGCAGTAATAGCTCCCGGAAATCATTGGATGTTCGGTCCATATTTTCCGACTTTGCAATCAGAGTTGAGCGGGAAGAGTTATCGGACGTTGTGTGGCGCATGACCGAAATGTATGTCTTCCGCCATCTTGGCCAGGACAATTTCAGAGTTGTACCAAAGAAAAATGGAATTTACCGACGTATTGTTCTACCAATTGATACAATAATTATCTAGCATTGATGTATTCAGACCACGGAGGTCAATCATGCACGGTAAGTAACAAAACTTCTTCTAAAATATAGTTTTATTCTCAAAAGAAATATCGTTTTCAACCGGATCAAATGGGGGTTAATTTTGAAAACAAAAGTTGCACAAAAATCGCACAGAAACTTTACACGAACTGAATAAATATATATCTTTGCTTCGATAAGTGAAAAAGAGATGGGATTTAATTCACGATTTTATTATTTTACTCGAAAAATGGCGAAAACGGCAAGCATCAATATAAAGTTGTCAAATTCTCCCAATCTATAAATAACTTTATCCAAGCAGAGCTTTGGTGACGTAATCATGGCTGTTCGGAAATTATCGGGATTTATTAATACATCTATATAAAGGAGTTGTTCCGGTATTCTTTGATATTTTTAGAAAAGGGGGGATCTTTTGTGAAATGTTCAAGATTTTTTAGATTTTTTGGTTTTAAATGAAATTTGTCTACATGAAAACTTTTTATGCATTTCTCATTAAGTTCCTAGTGTATATTGTAGCAATACATAGGACAATTGTTTTTAAATACTAAAATAGTAACATGAATTTCCATGCAACATTTTTGAACAATTTATTTAAATTGTTATAAAACATAATTATTATATTTCAGTGCTATTAGGGAAGCTTTATGAAATATATGCTTAATGCATACATTACAGTATGTGAATGTATTAACATTCTGGCTATATACAATGTAATCAGTGGCAGTGCATGTGATATGCTAAGTTTAATTAATTACATTTTTTTCATTACACCATTACTGTATGCAAACTTGTTTGGTATGACAGAACATTTATGATGCATGCAGCAAACATTTCTGGAATAATGCTATTTTTCATATAGAATCTATTTGCCACCAAGCATATATGCATAAAGATAATTTATAGTCGGAAGAGTGCATTGTATTAAAGCTTTTTTTCATTTGTACATGTATGATAAACTATTTCTGGAAAAGATAAATTATTTTTAATTCTTTATTTTTATTCTGTATAACATATTTTAAATGTTTATTTTTATTTTACAGGTGTGATCGTGGCATCTCAGTAGATCATTAAGAGTTTTAAATCATTAAAATGACACTTCTGAAAGTTGATGCTGTTGATTATGATTCAGTTAATCAAATATGCATTGGATATGCATAGGATCACAAAACACACAATTTAAAGAAATCACAAAGATTTCATTTGGAATAAGTTGGTCATGAACTGGGACACAGCACTATATGTAGTCGTCAAATGTAAAATTATAGTATATAAAGGAAAAGAGAGTGACATTGAAGACTGTTATGAATTAAGATAATAGTAGAAGATAACAGTTTATTGATTTGTGACAATAAAAATGATAACTTTGAAAATTTGGGACTTTCTAATCGCATGAACTGTTAGCTTAAATCAGCTAAAATTGTCAAATTTGAGGTTTTTCTCAGACAAAAAAATGAAAATAATGTATAAAATGTGCTAATTAAATGTTTAAAAGATAAAATAACTTCAAGGCTGGCTTATAAATTGTACAGAGAACATATCTGATAATCCAAATAAGACTTTTCATGGAATACGGGGCCATAATTGAAATATTATTTATACTAAATTTCCAGGTAGAGGGCTAATGAACCAGGACATAGTTCATACCAGTGTCAGAATTGGGGTTGCTGATAGTTTTCACCTTGTAGTATACAGTTATAGGATCAAAATAATACCAAACACTTGAACATTTAATATTATAATATTCAACAATTATTGAAATTGTATCAATTTCGGGAATTATCTGAAATTTTGATTGAACAAAGAAAATTGACCTTTTCAATGGAAAAAATGGCAGTTTTTACACAAACTGTAATAATAACTTCATTGATGTATGGATATTGAGGTTGTTTACCATAAAAATATCAATTTGAGCATACAAAATATAATTAATTCCCTAAAATAGCTTATTTTTACACTTTACGGAGCTCAAAATATTAAGCTGCGGCGTATATAATTCTGGCACTACAGACTTTGAGAATTTTTTTTGCTGATAAATATAGGTGTTCCCCGTTAGAGGGTTCTTTTCCCTACCAAAATCAGTATTCAGAAAAATTCTAGTACTTTTTTCAGATTTTTTATGACCAAAAACTTGATTTTTCGAATAAAATTTGACGTTAAAATTATGGAGGCCTGCGCAAAGGAAATAATATTAAAAAAATATATATATTAATTGAATAAATGATATTCTTGATATTTTTACCTAGAGACTGGGCACTTTGTGGACAGTGCTGCATGTTTCAGCCTTGCAAGTTAAAGGTTTTTGAAGATATTTGACCACAAACCTGGTAGTTTGAACAAGCAGACAGCTGACACATAAATTAAAAAAACTAAGTCCAAAGGCTATTTTCAATGTTTTAAATTCTGTGACATTTTTTTCATATAACACCTACAGGTGTGTATAATACCTCTTTTTGAAGCATAAGGAGGATACATTACTATAGAAGAAAGCATGATAACCTATTAGGTAGTGAAAATAATATATTTTGGTCCAAAAATGTCATTTTTTTTAACATTTTTCCAAAAAACAGAAAATCGACCACTTTTGGCTCACCGAAAAGGCCATAACTTTTGAACAGCTCAACCGATTTTAATAATTTTTGTACCAAAATTTCCCATTTTGTATGTACTGTCATATTAAACTTTAATTGGATGATTTATTAGCATTTCAATTTTTGGCTTGACCACCCTACTTCTGGGAGAAGTCAATTGTGATTAATTGAAACATTGTTTCGCGACCCCTCTGACGTGGAAGCAGGTCAAATCGGCCCCAAACCAAATCGGCCCAAAGTCAAATCGGCCCTAGTCAAATCGGCCCCAAATCAAATCGGCCCCAAGTCAAATCGGCCCCATTTTTGTTGTTTACTATTGTTACAAATTTTTTTTTTTTTTTTTTTTTTTTCCTAGTACTCTAAAAACCACAAGGGAGGAATCTAAAATGTCAAATTTTCATACAACACTTTTTCAAAATAGTTTTGTATTGGTGTCTTGACCTCATTTGCCATAATATTGGTACTAAATTGAAGCTTAATAAATATATTTTTGATATTTCGATTCCTTTTTGTCATCATCTTTACTTATCTGCAACTTTAAAGCAATACTTCACAGAATTTGCAGTGACCTAATCCATTCTCAATCATGTTTACATGTCAATACGTGCTGAATTCATACGTGCGATTTGATATTTATTAAGCTTCAATTTAGTACCAATATTATGGCGAATGAGGTCAAGACACCAATACAAATCTATTTTGAAAAAGTGTTGTATGAAAATTTGACATTTTAGATTCCTCCCTTGTGGTTTTTAGAGTACTAGGGGGGGGGGGGGGGAATCGTAACAAGCCCCTGTGATAAAAGTTCAGTGTCTGCAAATATATGATGCACATTACCTCCATGTACATTGTCCATAGACAATAGAAAAAATCATCAAAGAATGTTCCTAATCAACATAAAGATCATTATATAATTGCCGCCAATCACGTTTTATGTAAATATGCCATAAATTAATCATTAATTAATTTCTTTGATCCTTACAAAAGAATCTGCTCACCAATAAGATTTAAATTTTACTTCTTTTAACTAAAAATATTAATTTATATTAATATATAATTTTTATTTATTTATTCTTTTTTTATTTTTATTTTTTTGGGCTGATATGACTTTCATTTTTAGGCCGATTTGACTTGGGGCCGATTTGAATTGGGGCCGATTTGACTGGAAATCCTCTGACGTTACCCTGCCCAAATTTAGTAAATAGTTAAAGCTGCCTGAACTGATTTGTTCTGGGTTTTTTTTATTCATAACTACCTTAAGGACATATATTCAATGTCACATTTTTATTTCTGTCTACCTTGAGTCTTGCATACCAGTGATTTTTATATGCACCCCTTTTTCCTTTTGAAATATTACTGTGTTGTGATCCAATACCACACAAATTGTAATAACTCATATTTGTGTTATATAAATCCTTGTTTCTAGTAAAAAAAAATATACCTAGATACTATACAATGTATATACCAGTATCTAGGTATATTTTTTTTTTACCAGAAAAAGTGATATAAATAAAGCAAAGTATTTTATTTAAATTCACAGAGAAATAAAAGAAATTGTGGATCTTTTCAACCAGATCAGGAAAAAGCTTGTAATATTTGTCCATTTCAAAGGTTTCAATATTTCCCAAAAGCCTAAATCAAGTCCTCTATCGTCTTTTGCACAAAAGACAAGTTTAAATTTGGTGCCAAATTGATATTCGATAATTTTTACGTGTCCGTTCCGGAGTGATTCTTGTTCTTATATTTCCGTTCTTTGAAACGTTTCTGAGATTGCGACTTTAATTTTGTCAATGTCCTTGAACTTCATATGGAGGAACGATAAATGACACAATAAAAGAGTTTTGATCTGGCATTTCACTTTAGTTTTAATCAAAATAAATTATGGACAAATTGGAAATCAAACAGTGCTCTTTTATACAACAAACCCAGTATTTTACACCAGTGGAAATAGATTTGTCCGTCGTACCAGCACGTTTGGGAATCTCTGATTTTTTCACTTGTCCCGTCGGACAACCGTAATGCAAGATCTACTTGTCCGACGTCAGTTTTCACTGGTATCAGACAAACATTAATGTCGAGGCCTGCTATAGAGATAACTACCCATGAACCATAACCATACATGTATATATTCTGACTCAGTATCCTGCGAACAGTTGAAAGCAGTTGATATTATATCCAAAGAAGAGGGTCATGTCTGCCCTACATGTAACAACACCCTAACAAACAAATGAAAAATATACAAATATAGTACAACCTTGCGGTACCAGCAATAGTACTTTTTGAAATATTTGGGAGTCCAGCACATTACTTATCGAATGTCTTTGGGTGTCCAGCTTATTAGTATGTCAATCGACTTTGTGTCTACACTTGCCTTAATAATGTTCCGAGTTGACTTGTTGCTGTCTTATTATTCTGTGCTATGCGAAGCTGTTTATTAAAAAGAATCTTCTCCTTACTATGTACTATAAAGAGAACTTTATGTGGAATTCAATAATTGTTACTAGTGATGGATTGCAATAAATTATTTAATATTGTATTTATTTTTTTTCAGATTCTGACATTCAGCAGTCATCGCAATCTATAGAGGTACATGTATTTTCCCAGAAAACCCAAATACTCTGACTGAGAGGAAGACAATATGGCCCAAAAAGAAATATTTAATTCTGCAATGAAAACATTGTC
Organism: Bathymodiolus brooksi; assembly: GCA_963680875.1. Classification (NCBI taxonomy): domain Eukaryota; kingdom Metazoa; phylum Mollusca; class Bivalvia; order Mytilida; family Modiolidae; genus Bathymodiolus; species Bathymodiolus brooksi. Next base: position 67,767,422 of record OY804575.1, read on the forward strand.
CAGACATTTTCCAATGCTGAATTCACAGATTAGTTTGCTTTGGGAAAGTCTATCTTATTAGTTCAATGTCATATTATTCGAAAATGATAACAGAAGCTTTTCAAGTTATTCTGAAATATGTTGCACCAGGTCAAGAAGACATAGTTATACAGAATGTATGTAAGAAGTTGTCATTTCATCTAATGATTCTGAGGAAAAACTTGACTCAATGGCTGAAGCACTGAATGAAGCTTATCAACAGCAAAATGACGGGATAAACCAGCTCCAAATTTTGTTTCTATTTGCACACTAACACACAAACTTTGTGACAAAGGAAAAATTACTGAAATCAGTACCAGGACTGACTGTGCTTAAAATTGATACAGAATGAAAACATGCAGCACTGATATCTCCAGGACAAATTTTAAATCTTCCCAAGATCTACCGTCCTTGTCAGTTCAATTCTTTCAATATTGTTCTGTGGATTTTATTAATTATTACACAATGAATGTTCATCATATGTACATTGTAGATGCCCATTACTTAATTTGAGTATAAAGTGAGAATTTAAAATTTTGATCACCAGGCTTATGTGAAGAAAACATTAATTTATCTATTGATTTCTAAGCAAATTATCTCCCTTTGATTATATGAAATTTGGTTAAATCTAGAAATTATATTTATTTACTCAAACAAACTTTGTTATTTTATATACAGGTACATGTAAATGTCTAGAATGTGTATTTATCATTGAACATGTTGAATATGTCATTTTCAATGCAATTTTATATTTTTGCAAGGATTTTGTTAGAACAATCCTGGCCATACTCCTGCACTACCAAAATCATATGTATTGGCATTTTAAGGATATTGGTTATTTCATGTAGTCATTTTATTTTGTGCAAAGTCTTAACTCGATTATCAGTTGCAAATTAGACACCTTTGGTATAATTCGACAGTAAATACATGTATGACTAAAGATTGCATTTTTTTTCTCTCAAATTAGGCAATATTACAAAAATGGGGGATTTAGATAGCTCATATTGCAAATGATATTCAAAAGCAAAGCAAAACATTTTATCTGCTATTTATTTAGTCTCAGAATATTGCATAACAACCAAAATAAAACAAATTAAAGTGTTACCTTAGTAGGTATAGCCATCAGAACATAGCCTATTTTTGCAAATTAGACAATATAACAAAAAGGGGGGATTTTGATAGCTCATATTGCAGATGATATTCAAAAGCAAAGCAAAACATTTTATCTGCTATTTATTTAGTCTCAGAATATTGCATAACAACCAAAATAAAACAAATTACTGTGTTACCTTAGTAGGTATAACCCTCAGAACAGTCTATTTTTGCAAATTAGGCAATATTACAAAAAGGGGGGGGGGGTTTCAGTAGCTCATATTGCAAATGATATTCAAAAGCAAAGCAAAACCTTTTCAGTTATATAATTAGTCTAAGAATATTGCTTAACAACCAAAATAAAACAAATTAAAGCGTTACCTTCAGAGATATAGCCCTCTGAACATAGCCTATTTTTGCAATATTGAAAATTTGGAAATTTGCCAAGTTTTTGGAGTTGTCTGTCCTTGAATGATAAAGAAAGAGGTCCATTTAAGTATTGAACATATAAAGTTCCTTATACATATATTTCATTACCACTAAGGTTTAATTAATAATATTGTGTTATAAGTAATAAAATAGGTTTCAAAACTGACCTTTTTTGGCTAGTTTCTTGTCATATTAATGGGAAAATTGTAGAAATATAGGTGGCGCCTCCTATGGTCATGATATTCAAAAATTTGAAAAAAAGTTGATGCATTTGCAAATGTTGTGTGGTGGTCTACCTACCAACAAATTTTGAAAAGGATTGGCCAACCTTGCTTCCGGACTGTTTTGCATGGTTTTCTCATAGACAAGCTCTTAACTTTTAAGAGTTTATATATATATTATTGAAACAGTTCCTAAATAATGTAATGTTTAATGAAACTAAGGTTCTCTTCCCACGGGCATAAGTGACCTCAGCCAATGTTGGCTCTTCTGTTATTAAACTCTTTGTTTTACTTGCTCCAGTTATTTGGCTCTCCAATCTTTTGATAATGAACTTATCTGATGAAGGTTATTCCATAAACGCATTGTGTGCACTAAATAAATTTGATATCTACTTTTTATTATTAAGTTTATGAGATGTGTCATAAGGCTTACAATTACATCTTATTCTTGTAAGGTATGTAAATAAATATATAAGATATCTTGCCAGTGGAATAAATTGCAGCTGTGGTATTGTAGCTCTAAAGGTTTTCTCCTTTTACTTCAATATTTTGAGATCATGGTCACAAGAAAAGAAAATAAGATCATAAGAGGCATGAAATCCTTTAATCGTGTATATAGTCATTTGTTTGGGGTTTCTTATATTATTACTTTAGTTTATCATAATGAATATGTTTATTATAATCGACCAATACTTACATTTATGTGTTTTTGCTTCATCCATATGCAGGATACACAATTCTTTTACGATTCCTATTACCGGCTCTATTAAATATGAACCGATGTTTGTATAAAGAACCAGTGAATTTATGTATTCTAAGCATGCCTTTTCATAATCACACTTTCTTGCAAATATTGTCCCCAGCCTTAAATGTGCCTACAAATATAATATTTTTGGTAAAGAACTTTCTTTACCGTATTAAACAAAATCCTACAAATACATAAAAAATCAATATAAACATTAAATTATCAAATTTCGATTTGACTTGTCCCAATATTGTCGCCATTAGATAAGGGTGTTAATAAAATGCGGATCCGGATCCATGTTTGACAAAATCGTTACAAATTGCAATTAAAGATAATTTATCAAATAAACCAGGATCAAAAACAATTGATAGCGAAATGTACATTGTATGTTTCTATATATTTACTGTGTATACAAAAAGTACGAAATGTACATTGTATGTTTCTATATATTTACTGTGTATACAAAAAGTACGAAATGTACATTGTATGTTTCTATATATTTACTGTGTATACAAAAAGTACGAAATGTACATTGTATGTTTCTATATATTTACTGTGTATACAAAAAGTACGAAATGTACATTGTATGTTTCTATATATTTACTGTGTATACAAAAAGTACGAAATGTACATTGTATGTTTCTATATATTTACTGTGTATACAAAAAGTACGAAATGTACATTGTATGTTTCTATATATTTACTGTGTATACAAAAAGTACGAAATGTACATTGTATGTTTCTATATATTTACTGTGTATACAAAAAGTACGAAATGTACATTGTATGTTTCTATATATTTACTGTGTATACAAAAAGTACGAAATGTACATTGTATGTTTCTATATATTTACTGTGTATACAAAAAGTACGAAATGTACATTGTATGTTTCTATATATTTACTGTGTATACAAAAAGTACGAAATGTACATTGTATGTTTCTATATATTTACTGTGTATACAAAAAGTACGAAATGTACATTGTATGTTTCTATATATTTACTGTGTATACAAAAAGTACGAAATGTACATTGTATGTTTCTATATATTTACTGTGTATACAAAAAGTACGAAATTCAACAGTTGAGATTAAAATAGAGACAGTTGTGCGTGTGCATCGTACACTATAGGTCCATCGATAATGGACATCTTAGATAACTGGTTAATGGGAATTAATAATCTCTATAACCGGATTGTGATTCTTTGGACTGTTCCCTCCAATCGGTAATTTTTTAATATACCTTCCTTTATTTCAGTGAGCATAATATGATCAATTGTAGCAACCAATGGGATTTCTGATCTAGCAAACAAGACCAACAACATCAACGGAATATTAACATCATGCTTGTTTTCCGAATGGTTCTATATTTTGTTTTTATCATTATTTGCCTGTGCACTGTGGTGACATAATCAAATAGAAGTACAAAGAAAAAAAGGAACAAATTTATTGTGGATTCAATCAAATTTTTGCTTCTCAGAATAAGAGATTGTTCTTTAAATAAACATTGGAGAAAACTGCAGGAGTAATCTAGAATATGAAATCCAGAGAAACTGGCAACATTGGGCACACAAGACACTGGCAACATTGGGCACACAAGACACTGGCAACATTGGGCACACAAGACACTGGCAACATTGGACACACAAGACACTGGCAACATTGGGCACACAAGATACTGGCAACATTGGGCACACAAGACACTGGCAACATTGGGCACACAAGACACTGGCAACATTGGACACACAAGACACTGGCAACATTGGGCACACAAGACACTGGCAACATTGGGCACACAAGACACTGGCAACATTGGGCACACAAGACACTGGCAACATTGGACACACAAGACACTGGCAACATTGGGCACACAAGATACTGGCAACATTGGGCACACAAGACACTGGCAACATTGGGCACACAAGACACTGGCAACATTGGACACACAAGACACTGGCAACATTGGGCACACAAGACACTGGAAACATTGGGCACACAAGACACTGGACGAAGACAAAGAAAACAAAACAAAAAACACACCACAGAAAATTAAAATGATGAGCAACACGGACCGCTAAAAAAAACGGGGGTAAGCATGTGTGCTCGCGAAGGGTTAGCAGTTCCTAACTTGTTATAAGACACCCGCCATGTTACTCGTAAAGTAAAGTCGTGTAGGAAACCACGATATGCAATCGATCAAATAAGACACAATACAAACTACTGGGGTATTTCATCGCAATAGAACATATACACATGTAGGTTATATAACATATACCATTTTGTTAGCAAATATCAAATATATTTTAGTGTTTGATCTTTAACAACAGGAGTTTTTCTTTCCTATTTCGAGGTGAGTACAAATAAATTTTATATTTCCCTACTATTTTTCAATCTGCAGACAAAAAGGCAAAACATTGCAATATTTTGTTGATTTCGGGTGTTTATTGAGCTTGGTTCTATATAAGAAGCATGGTATCAGGATATTTGGTACGTCTAGTAGAAACATAAAGCAAAGGATTATAGTACATATTTATATAGGCAGTAAATTTACTGATTGCAGTATAAAATGAATTACCAATAAGGTCGTGCTCATCCCGGTATATTCAATTCGACCATATTGGAATCCGTGAATTTTTTGTACTAGCGTTGTAATAACTTTCGCCTCGCAATTTAATCGATTTGCACTTCTGTGGTTTCTGGTGTGGAAATAGACATGTCGATCAATGAGATGGCTGCATTTCAATTGGGCGAATTTTAAAAGATTATATGACTTCCTCTGGGCGAAAATATTTTTTTCATTTGATCGAATGTTTTTTCTAACACCCACCTTTCATCTGGTCGTATTATCATACAGGTAAATGTACTACTAAGATACGTTTTATACAAGCTAATTAGAGGTAAGTATATTTATCGATACAAGGTCAACTAAAATGTACTGAACCCTGTGAAAAGTGCTCACTAGAGTTAAGTATTCACGAAATGTGTGTAATTTAAAATACGATCTTGCTGAAAATGGACGCAGATTTGATTTTATCGACAACAGACAGAGGGAAACAATGCTTGATATTTGATGGCTATACCATTAGATTAGACAGATATATGAAGGATAGCAACATTTCCTAGGGATGCACCAACAACAAAGCAAATTGCAAAGCCAGAATCCGCACAGATGCTGATGTAAAAGTAGTATTAAACTCGGTGAATGAGCACAACCATGATGCTTGTGAGCGGAAAAATAGAGGCGTTTCGTTACGCACAGCGGCCAAGAGGAAAGCTTCTGGCGATATTTCAGCCAGGCCTTCGAAGATTATCAGGAAGGAACTTCAAGAATTCAACTAGTGTCACCTGCATAGCAAGGATTTAAAGAACATTGCACTAGCCGTGTACCGTGAGCGTCGGAAAGAACTCCCAACGTAACCAAAGACAAGGGCAGAAGTTCATGAAGCACTCAGTAACATCTCTGTATTGACCAATAAGGAAGAAAATTTCTTGCCTGTGAATGACCAAGACAAAGGTATTGTGATATTTACATGTTATACCAACATAGCTTGCCTTTGTAATGATATAACAGACTTGTTGATAGACGGGACATTGTACAAAGTTCTTCCATCAGTTATATACTGTTCATGGTAGAAAAAACTGACATTACGTTCTCTCATATTTGCCATTCTACCGACAAAGACAGATCTGTTACAAGGATATGTGGTCGCTCATACAAAGCATCTGTCGAGGAAATAACTGTACGCTGAATCCTACGTCTATGCATGTGGATTTTGAACCAGCCATGCACAACGCTGTTTTTTCAACCTTTCCAAATGCTAGGATAGAATGCTGCCGGTTTCACTTGGGTCAGGCCTGGTGGAGACATATTCAGAAAGTAGGCCTCAGCATGGAGTATAGAATCAAAACCTCTGAAATAGGAAAATGGCTCTCCATGTTCTTTGGGTTGCCTTTTTTACCACCTGACCAGGTTGCAGATGCTTTTGCTGAGGACAAAATGAGTGATGTTTCAGATAGTGATAAATGTAGTGCTTTTGCAGATTATGTTGTGGAAACGTATATTTCAGACCATGCCAGGTACTCCCCACATCTATGGGCAAGTTCTCCAAATATGGATACGAAACGAACCAACAATGGACCAGAGACTTGTCACTCCCACTTTAATGGACAGTTTTATTCAGCACATCCTCCTATATACGTTTTTATCGATGTACTTTTGAAACAGCAAACTCAAAGCTGGTAATCGGCACAAACAGAACAGTTGGTTCTGCAAAGAAATTCGTGAGGATAACTTCCGGTTTTGGTGGAGGAGAGTTCAAGAAGACGCTTCGCAAGGTATGTACATGTCAAAAATTGAAATTTTCTTTTTTACTGCTCGAATATTGCAAAATCAGAGAATGCTATGCTGTGGCGAATGTTTCACGATTAGAAACATGTATAGTTTATTCTTGTATATGAAGTGTAACTCTCGCAAAATCAATCGTCCCACGAAAAACATGACGAAAATTGTGACACTCGTGTATTTCTAAGTTGTTCTTGACAAAGATGCAAGTTAAATTTTCAATATTTTTTCATCATGGGAGTCTACATGTAATCGGGGATAAATTCCGATTCGTCAGAAGTAAATTGAAATCTAGATAAATCTACAAACTGTCAATTTTCTCGTTTTCCTGCTTGAGGAGATCGGTTCTGATAGAGCACATTGCGAATGCATGAGGAGATTTTCAAGTTTTGGTAATTGTTTTCTGCAAAATTGATAAATTGACACTTTTAAACACAAAACTCATAAATACTCTAATCAAAATAAACTATTCTCTGTCCACTTTAAGGAGATGCCAGGATTCAAGGGAAAGAGGAAAAGGGGACTGACATTGACTCTTTACAAAAAAACATTTCGATATAGATTGCCTGTATCACCGCCAAGGAAACGAACAAAAACAAGTAGCTATATATAGCAGTATACCAAATTTAAAATCCCCATCAATCAGGACACCAAGTTTATTAAAAAAAAAAATCTCTTTCAATTTCAAAATCTTTATATCCTTTCAAACGGGTTTCCACATCTATTCGGCGCAACCTTTTTACTAAAGATGACGGAAACTTCACCGCAGATCTACACAAGTTATAATATTACATGATTTCAGCACATACATAGGTCTAACGTAAATAAACATTCACTTAGTGCTAGCTAGTCATGAATAAATTAAACACAGGATGTCAATTAAACTGTGGTCATATCCTTAAAATCGGTAAAGCGCTGTACATCTTGTAACCACTACTAACAGACATCTTTTTTATTTACAAGTGTGTACACATAACACACTACATAATAGAAAAACAAACCACAAATTAATATTATTCTCAACTGTATGATATTTAATTCAGAGTGTATCATTTGTATTAGAAAATATAAAGATATGATTCACATTAAGATTAATTATTCTTGATTATAAAATTATCTTACAGTGCATTTTCAATTTTTTCCAATGTAAGGGAAGTTAATGTTGTGTATCCAATACACAATGGAAGCACAGGCGCTCGTGGCACGGACCACCCCCCTTTTTCTAACTTTCTGTTTACAAATTTATTTTCAATAAAATTTCTTTATTTCTTTATTATTTCATCACTTTTCCCTTATTTTAACTTGTTCGTGTCAATATTCATACAATCTTATGTTAACATCAAATTGCATGTGTATAGATACTAATAATATTATTAGTAAATAAATTTGTAAACAGAAAGATAGAAAAAGGGGGATGGTCCGTGCCACGAGCGCCTGTGAATGGAAATTGTCACAAACAACAAATGATCAATAATGACAAGTTAAATCATGGGAAACCGCAGTTACAATTATGAATTGATTCCTTAAATGAAATGTTTCTTTCTAGGTGGACAGCCCATGAACAATGAAATATCACTTTTATACTTTTAAAAACCAGACGGGCAGAAGGGCATCAGTTCGTGAATTTATTACCAGACAGACATGCAAAATTTGTGATTATACAGTGGATTACATGTGTCGTACCAAAACTAGCAAATCTCCTCATGCATTCGCAATGTGCTCTATCAGAACCGATCTCCTCAAGCAGGAAAACGAGAAAATTGACAGTTTGTAGATTTATCGAGACTTCAATTTACTTCTGACGAATCGGAATTTATCCCCGATGACATTTAGACTCCCATGATGAAAAAATATTGAAAATTTAACTTGCATCTTTGTCAAGAACAACTTAGAAATGCACGAGTGTCACAATTTTCGTCATGTTTTTCGTGGGACGATTGATTTTGCGAGAGTTACACTTCATATACAAGAATAAACTATGCATGTTTCTAATCGTGAAAGCATTAGCCACACCATAGCATTCTCTGATTTTGCAATATTCGAGCAGTAAAAAAGAAAATTTCAATTTTTGACATGTACATAACTTGCGAAGCGTCTTCGTGAACTCTCCTCCACCAAAACCGGAAGTTATCCTCACGAATTTCTTTGCAGAACCAACTGTTCTTGCTTATGCCGATTACCAGCCGTGAACTAACTTATATCAAAATTAGAGGACCTATGTTGTAGCGGCTATCAGAAGAGAAGAAAAGGAAAAAACAGACTTTTCCATCGAACAGTTTCAAAAGTATGAAAATGGCGACATGGCGCGTCAACAGATTTGAAAGCGCATGGGATATAAGTACTCTGCTAGAACAGATATGTATAAAGGATGAATGACATTTTCATGAACTAAATATCCTGTTCCAAATCCTACTTCCACCTCCCCGTGGTGAACAGGGGGCAACAGACATTTGTCTGGCTAACGGAAGAGGTACCAATTGTATTAAAATTATTCGCCCAAACGAAATATGATATATGAAAAAATCTTCGCCCAATTGATGTATCTTTTTTTAGCCCAAATGAAATAACTTTTTCGCCCAGTTGAAATGCCAATGCGCCCAGTTGAAAAACCCCCAATGAGATTACTCAATGCCACATTACTGACCCATGAAAATATACAACATGCAACCAATAAAGCTGTCTAGATGTAGCGTGAGGCTCCGCCTGTCGCTTTTTGTGTCATCATTGATGGAGACTTACTGAAACCTCAACAGTGCAGATAAATTATGCATCGCCGCGACCAGCAGGATTTTATTATGATTACATAATTGATAGATAAGGCATCAGGATCATTATATATATAATTACATTGTATATCAACCATGTGATTGCGGAGAAGAAGATCTTTAAATTCAGCCAGTCAGAACATAATAAATGATCGGAACAACAACCAAGAAAAACATAGAGCCGACGACAACTGAAAGGTGTCAGTTTGTGCTGGGTGGGCTATAACAATGAAGGATGAATACAAAATTGTACTACAGTTTAAAGGCAAACGACGATTCACAAGAAATTTGGGCGAAATCATACAAAAAGTCAAAATAATTACAAAAATCGAGAAAGTATCAGAGATGCAACAGCCGAGTTGCAAGTCAAAATCATTTGACCTTGTTTTATAAATTAGTAAGAAACTAAAGAATAAATGTATGTATGATGGATTGGAAATATTTTCCTATGTAATATAAAGACTATTCAAGATATCATCAAGTTTCAGAGGACAAATAAATTATGAGGATAACAGATATTATGTTGTAGCAGTTGTTTGTTTTAGATGACAGAGGAGAAACAGTGACAAAATCATATGAATGAAAGAAGAGAAAATACACTGTTTTTTTAAAACATCTTACAATTAGTACTATTAGAAAGGTATCTGCAACCATACAAGTTTATGGTCTGTCCAATATGCCTCTTGTATGCCTACACTGGCATCAATGTTGGTATGAGAACATAACTTTGGAAGAGGATCACCTAAGGAACATTTGGGCAAAGTTTGGTTAAAATTGACAAAATGGTTTCAAAGATATGTGTAATTCTCAAAAAAACTTCCGGTAGGGGATGGGATGACCCCGGGCCTCAACCCTTGGGGCATTTAATTTGTCTATTCAACCTGATCATAAATATATATGGCTTAGGGGTGGGGATCTCAACCATTATGAAGTTCACTTCAGGTAGGGGGTGGGGTATGACCCCCCGGGACCTGAGCTATAAGGCATTTAATTTGCCTAGTTTCCCTGATCATAAATATATATGGTTTAAGGGTGGGGATCTCAACCATTAAAAAGTTCACTTCAGGTAGGGGGTGGAGTATGACCCACCCCCCCCCCCCCCCCCAGGGCCTGAGCTATAAGGCATTTAATTTGCCTAGTCACCCTGATCATAAATATATATGGTTTAGGGGTGGTGATCTCAACCATTAAAAAGTTCACTTCAGATAGGGGTGGGGAATATGACCCTGGGGCCTGAGCTATAATGCATTTAATTTGCCTAGTCACCCTGATCATAAATATATATGGTTTAGGGGTGGGGATTTCAACCATTAAAAAGTTCACTTCAGATAGGGGTGGGGTATATGACCCTGGGGCCTGAGCTATTATGCATTTAATTTGCCTAGTCACCCTGATCATAAATATATATGGTTTAGGGTGGGGATCTCGGTCACATTTTTTAAAACAGATTCCCCAGCAGGGTGGGGCTGAGCCCCGGGGATAAAAAATGTTGAATGCACAACTTCACATTGGCATCTCCACCCATACCAAATATTAAGTTTCTATCTTTTGTAGTTTCAGAGAAATGTGTAATTCTCAAAATATGTACTTTTTCTATAAAAAAAAACCCATGATTTTACAAGAAAAAAACAATAGATTAATCTGAATTTCGAACTCGCTCTAAATAATAGTGTAATAATGCTTCCTACCAAAAATTACGTTGATCGGCCAAAAACTAAGAGCGCTATCGCGTTAACGAAGATAATTCTCAAAATATGTACTTTTTCTATAAAAAAAAACACCATGATTTTACAAGAAAAAACAATAGATTAATCTGAATTTCGAACTCGCTCTAAATAATAGTGTAATAATGCTTCCTACCAAAAATTATGTTGATCGGCCAAAAACTAAGAGCGCTATCGTGTTAACGAAGATAGGCTAACATACGCCCACCCGCCTTTCGCCAAAGCATAAGCCGACTGCAACTTCGTTGCAACTCAGCTAATAAAATCATAATAATAACATACCTCATAACATTTAGGGTCATCTCTAACACACGTTACTGCAGCTTTATATGACTGTTCAATATCGTCAAGTTGCATATAACATTCTGACATATTTCCAAATAAAACTGCCAATTTTCTACAAGGAAATGTAACTAGCTGACCTTTTAAATCTGAAATAGCTTCTCTATAGTTGCCGGTCAGCTATTTGATACTCCCCTCTTCTGCTAGTACTATATGACCCCTGTTTATATTGCAAACCGAGTTGGGTTCATTAACATTGTTGATCGACTCTTCTGGTATATTTTCTTCTGAAATGTAATTTATAGATGTATTGGAAAAGTATTTGTAAATTCGTTCATGTTGCATATTCTTAATGCTTATTTTCTTTTATAAGGCTTATATTATACATATGACCACTTCACTGTTACGAAGATTAAATATACTGTGTATGACGTTCAAGGTTAGGATTCAGAGTTCTTTAAACCAAACACCGCTTACCCAGTAATATGTGACGGTTTGCATTTCACCCACATGGGAAAAAACGCTTGTATGCCTGTGTCATTTCACTAATGGAGAATGCGTGGCCACTCAAAATTAGTTTAACCTCGTCATGTTCCATTGAGGTACCTGCATCAACACAGAAGAGTAAACTGTCATATGTGTGTTAAAGGTATCGATAATAGCGCTTTTAACAGTCACATCAATGTGTTCAGTAACGAGTGTGAACCTTCCATAACCTGCTTTTACTTCATCGTTGTATTGGTTTGTATTGAATACTTGAAGTAAATTAAAATAACTGATAAATAGCTTAAATTATATATACACAAAGAAAAAAGTTAAGCACCCCCTGATATGTTACACTAAGTTTAGATTCTAATATTTATATTGATTATAGCAAGAACAATGTTCCATTAAAAAGATGTGCTCACACAGGTGTCACCATTATGTCTAATATTGACCAGTCATGCACGTGAACCATGCCTCTCGCGCATTACTCAAAATTCAGTATGTTCACGCTTCGAATTTGGGTAGTCCGGTGTATTAAAATATTTATTCTCAGTAAGCATGGTACGAAGGCGAATATCAGAAGCACAAAGATGGCAAATAATCGGCATGCATACAACAGGGATGTCCTTCAAAGCTATTGGACGTCAGATGGGCTACCACTATACTGTAGTCAGCCGACTGGTGAGAAAACACACACAAACCAACAATGTGAAAGACTTGCCAATGTCTGGCAGACCACGGGTATCTCTCATGACTGCAAGCTGGATTTAGTCACCATACAAGGCGACCTAACTGGTGATCAGTACATCAGAGACGTCTTGCAACCAGTTGTTGTCCCCCATTTCGACAATCATCCACTAGCTACAAGGCCTGTGTATATGGATGACAACGCCAGGCCTCATCGTTCAAGAGCAGTAACCGCCTACCTCCAAAGCGAAGCCGTGACTTCTGTTCCTTGGCCAGCCATGAGCTCGGATATGAATCCCATAGAGCATATTTGGGACATGTTAGGCCGTCGTATGCTGGCTAAGGAACCTCCTGTGAAAAACATTCGTCAGTTGAAAGCAGCATTGTATCGGGAATGGCAGCAGTTATCACAACAGGACATCCGACGTCTAACTGGAGGGATGAGACGCAGGGTTGAGGCCGTCATCCAATCACGTGGGGGCTACACCCGGTACGGAACTTTGAACAATAGATGTCGTCAGGTGATTCATAAGTGACGTTTTGAAAGTGAAATGACAATCCTATCGTGCTTTTTGAACTGTGAAGGTCAATACTTAAAATGGACATGTTTTACTGCAAAAACTGGCCTTGTGATATTGTGATTATATATTCATTAAATTAACATTTTTCTTGATTTTTTTGGTGGTTTCTTACAGCCAATGTAATGTACAAACAGGTCATCATTGCGTTCTTGAGATTATCTGGTCAGTAATCTCGTGATAGTTGTCGTATCATTTGTCATTTCAAAAAAACATGGGGGTGCTTAACTTTTTTATTTGTGTATATACGTTTTCATAAATACGACAGAATGGGAAAACCACTAGCAAAATGGGAACAGCTTTACGAACTTGTTGTTGTAAGTTGTTTGCTGCCGAAGTACAAAGCATAAATAAAGATTTAAAACTTATATCTGCGGATGATTCATTGGTCGTTTTCATGCTTTCAGTTAACTGTAAAAGCTTGTCAATGACTTGCGACAGGTCCGGGTACTCCGGTTTCCTCCACCAATAAAATTAACCGCCACGATATAACTGAAGTATTGTTGAATGTGGCGTCAAACACCATGACCCTTTCGAATGGATACATTACGAACCATCTGGTATGTTGTTTGATCTTTGTTTTGTTCTTTATTCTCATTAATCTAGCTATGATTTTGACCAATTACAATGATATTATTCATTTACACCAGTAACTTAAAATTGTAACTCGTATAATTCGGTTGCTTGTATGATTGATTGATTGATTGAATTCACTGGCCATTATGTCACTTGGCATAGTATTAATTCCATATTAGCCACCAGTATAGATGAAGGTGGAATTATCAGAGAAATTTTCTTGATTAAGGTCCAACAGAACTCGCGGTGATCTGGGAGCAAACCTATATCTCATAATATTCATACTTATAGTATACCCACCATTAACATGCTACCCAGGATATTCTGATCTACCACCATGAGTGGGTGAGAAATTAGAATCTGTCATTGTTAAGTGGTTTCACTTCTTCTAGTCCATGCTATGTAGTAACCATTCTGACAAAGGCTAAAATTAAGCAAAGTTTTATTTCGCTTCAACACACAGCGAAACATTACTTAAACATTGTTAGTGTTTGTTTACCATTGTGGTCATCATGACTCGGCTAACTCTTGTACGGGTTGTTTGTTTCACAATAGACCATGGGGTTTGTTCCGTGTGTAGTAGTCACAATAACGTCCTATCCCCCTCTAGTTCATGTTTTAATACTATTTTTGACATGAGTAACACGACGAGTACGACTAACAGAAGATCTTACCCTTCGTGAACACATAAATTCACCTTAACATCCCATATCCCCATCTCCACATGTTTGATGAGATTCGTGTTGCTCAACCTTTAGTTTGCTATGTAGTTGTTTTGTGTACCATTCTTTGTCTTCTTGTCCTATTTCTTGTGGCCATTGTATTCATTGTCCTTCCATAAATGGCTTCTATGGTACATTTTCTGACTGACTGAGTTAGTTAAGACTTTCACATGTTAGAGGTGCTTTGAGTTTGAAGCAGACACGTAATACATCAAAAAGAAAACATGCATTTCACAATAATTCATTAAGAATCTCTGTGTAATGCTGCTCTGATTTTTGATAGATTATGCGGTTTTCATAAATGACATTTAAACATTTAAAAAGTAATCTTTGAAACATGTGTTGTGAATATAATTTAACTTAGCAACAATCAGATGAGTATACTATATCATGTATGTATTTGGCTTCAAATGTCAATATAATTACCACGATGAGGTTTTTCTCCTGTAACATAGTGACTTCCCAACTACCTACTCCAACCTACACTCCACCAGTGTTGTGAATGAAAAAAGAGATTTTTAGAATTCAAAAGATTTATTTCATCATTGAAAAGAATTCACAATGATAACTTTAAGTCTACTGTAAGTTACTAAAACCAATTACTTTCTATTCTTTTCAATAACTGGAATTCAAATCAATTTGCCAGAACAGGCAAAATTACTTATAACCAGTGGGTAATAACGAAAATTGGCATATGTATGTGTACATCGATATATCGTTTAGCAGTATATAAACAACCCATAAAACATTTCGTAAGAAATACAATTATTTTTAGAAACAGACCATACTATTTGATTGTCCAGCGAACTATTCCACTAAAAAGAGAGTATGAGTCTTTCTTTAATTGGTTTTTAATTGTCTATGAGTAATAACAAGACGACATGTGTTCATGATCGATGTTCATTGGAAACACGCACCCTGTTTGAGACTGACCGAGGGTCACCTTCAGGTTTGGTAGTATGTGAACACCGCATTCATGAAAGGAGCATTGTAGATACAACACCTTTCGGTGGTGACAGCGTTAATATTTAATGGGTTTCTCCTTCAAATGAAATATAAACGTAGTTATCACATATTTTGTTGCAATATGTTCGTTTTTGCATGTCCAATAATAGCTAAAAAGTCAGTATTGGTACGGGGCAAATATCGGTATTGCCCTCAAATATCCGTATTTGCCCCCAAATTCAACTTCCGGTATCTGCGCAGTGGTCTCAAAGTACATGAAGTCGTCACGGTATTTCAATCAAATTAACACATTTCAAGTTTAAATAAATTGAAACGGAATAGCTCAAATGTATACGTCGTGTTGAATAGGAATTTCCATTTAAATGTCAACGTCTTGGGTAGATTTTACAAACAATTTCTAACGTCATTGTACAGATCGGCATTGTTTGGTATATTTTTGCAACCAGACTCGAAACAAAAATATTTGCAAGTTGAACAAAGGCAACTCTCTTAAGGATTTATTTTCACAATTTGTCAGTTCAAAGATCTTTTTTGCAATATAAAAATCAATGCTTGAAAAGGGTTAATGTAAAACATGTGATAAAAAGATTATGACATGAAATTTTCCATATCGTCCCCGGTATCAACCCTCGACCCATATCAGCCCTCCAGCTTCGCTGTCGGGCTTGATATGGGAGTCTCGGGCTGATACCAGGGCCGATATGGAAAATGTCATGTAATAATCTCTTAACATCATATTTAGTGCGCAAGACGCGTTTCTGGAATAACGTTCATCGGATACGCTCAAAGCCAAAATATTTGAAAGACAAAATGGTTTGAGGTATTTGAGATTAAGTAATCTAAGGAGCTAATCAGGTTAGCCAAAAATCGGCCATGGTCACCTATGCCTTAGCGAGAATAACCTTAGTTTTAATAATAATTACATGATTTAGGAACTGTAATTTGCAATAAAATATATACATTTGTTCTATCTAATAAAAGATGTCAGTGCCGAAGCTCTGACTACTGGGCGCATGATACGTTTGGGAACTAATTGTCCACCAGCAGAGGTATCGACCCAGTGAGAGTCATAAAAACGTAGATATCTAATTTAGTGCACACGACACGTTTCTGGGATATCATTCATCAGGTAAGCCAAAATATTTGAAAGCCAACAAAAAATTAAAGTATTTGCTAGCAAGTAATAAAACCGCAGACATGCATGTCGGACATAAGTAACCATAACGGGGCCACATATCGTTAGAAATTGATATACACACGTTGTACTCCATTTTGATTATTATTCGTTGGTTGATATGTCAATCTTTAAAAATGGTAACACAAGAATACATCGAATCTTCACTGTAAAAGAATTCATACAAGAGACTATGTATTGACACATCTACGTGGGCTGTCATGTCCACTGGTATGAATCCAATAGAAGACGTGTTTTACTTTATTGGTCTTCGAACCATTTCTGAATAAACAAACGCTATCTTACAGAAATGGCCGGCTCCGTAGTTTAGTGTGAAGTGTGAGTAGGCGAATGTGGGAATTTTGACATGAACGCGATGGTTATTCTCATTATTATCCAATTTGCGCCAAGACATTCCAACACACACACACACACACACACACACACAAAGAAATATGGTGACGCTTAACTTTAGTTGAAGTGTATTTCAAATAGATCAACCATTGATATGAGACAACACGCAAAATCAAAGATAACAATAAACAAAAAGACCAACCAGTTTCAAAATACCAAAATTGTATTCTTAATTTGACTAAAAAATCAAGAGATCCGAATGAGACACTTCAATTGTGTGTATGCTTCTTCTACTCCAAATATGGAATATATGAAAAGTAAAAACTAATTTCTCAACCATCCCCGATTCTCTGAAATAATGACATCAGTCACATTGTTTAACGTCAAACTCTTGATATCAAATTTACTTAGTCATAAATAAGTACAAATGAAATTTAATTAATTACCACTTTCTCCGCACGTATTTCACTGCTTTCTTATGGAATAGGTTTTAAAATCACCCGTAGTACACTTAAATATATAGGCCTACCTTTCAAGTTTCGATATCATGGATATGGTTTCCAAAAAATATACTTAAACGTACATTGAATAATACTTATTTATATAAATAGTCTAATTGGTAAGTTGCTCCTCGCGTGTTTCGTTCATGCTTCCTTAATGTAATAGGCTTTAAAGTCACCCGTAGTATACTTAAATATATAGGCCTACGTTTCTAGTTTCGATGTGATTTCCGGGAAATATATTTAATCGTACATTGAATAATACCTATATATAAATAACCTAATTGGTATGTTACCAACTAAATCGTGTTTAAATTAAATGAAATGAGATAATAAATTGATAATATTAAATGTTTGAAGATACCAAATGTATAACTGAAAGACGTAAATTACGGGGTCACTACATGTAATATTTGGTATAGTGGTGCATATTCCTTCAGCATGAAAACCCTACCCACTTGCAGAACTAAATATATTATTCTGTTATTGGTGGCCATGGCCCGTATACCGTAAATCGGGAAATTTTGGTGTAGGTTAATTTTGGCCTTTTTTCTCCAAAAGAGGGTTGTTTTATTTTGGTGTGTGAAATTTTGGCCATTTTCGCTTCTAGTGTGTTTAATTTTGGCCACTTTTGGTTCCCATGTGTTTAATTATTTTGTCAGTTAATTCAGAACGTAAATGGAAGCGTTCTCATTTCACTACGTTTTTACTGTTACTTACCGGATATTTTGATGTCGTACTAAAAACCAAATCGATTATGGATAAATTGTGATATCTATTAAAACTAGGAATTTAAATATTTAAACAGCATAAAGTAAAATGCATTTAATGTAAGAAAAAACAACAAATAATAATGTTGCACTGGTATTAATCATCGCTTTTACAGGTACACAGTCTTATTATAACGGTCAGTACATGTAATTGTTTACACAACAATTATATAATAAACAGATCAAAGATTACAAAAAATGTATATGACAGATTACACCTTTATAATTGGATTTTGTACCTGTAAATCTATTTGATTATTGACTGTGCATTTTATGTTGTTATAAATAAAACAGATAAGACACTAATTACGTGTTTATAGATTTTTCTTTTTCCTACAGGTAATTGTCATTTTAATGATATTTGACATTTTGTTGATTGAATAAATGTTATTAGTATTGCATGGTTTTTATCAATGTACTTTATTTACCTTTAATTTCTCTCTTGTCATCCAAGCCAACGATTTCACATCGTGAACACTTTTCAGTTTGACTTGTGTGTGTATTTACATGTATAACGGTAATTGACAAAGTTTTACTTAGGAAAGAAGTAAGACAAAAAGGTACATACATGTACTTGGGAATATAAATATAAAAATATATTAAGGCAGTGTTCAATTTTGGCAGTTAATTTTTGGAGTGTGACATATTTTGGTGTGTTTAATTTTGGCACTTCGTATTTAGGGGCCAAAATAGGCCAAAATAAAACCATGACCAAAATTTCGCGATTTACGGTATTGGATTAAAATCCAAAATAAATACACACATATCAGTTTTACACTCTAGGGATTATATACATGTAATTTTTTTTTATCTTAGTCATACAGAAACTGTAAATGGGCATGTAGGAATATCATCCATTGATATATTGAGAGTTAGGGTTATGGTGTTTAACGGCACTTTCAACAATATTTCAATTATATCGTGGCGGTCAGTTTTATTGGTGGAGGAAACCGGAGTACCTAGAGAAAACCACCAATCTGTCGCAAGACACTGACAAACGTTGTTTCCATTACACCTAGCCATGAACAGGATTCGAACTCACAATTTTAGTGGTGATAGGGACTGATTATATAGGTAGTTGTATATCCAACTATCGTATGATCACGACCACGACGGTCCCCTTAACATATTAAAGTGGACAATTTACGACCCAATCATATGTTTGATTAAACCCGACCCATTCCAGCGGCTTGTCAATATAATCTGTATCTAGAATGCGACCCCGTCCGTTAATAGAAGAAGGACAGGTAATGCAACAGCCAAATGAAAGAGGACAGAAGGATCAACAATGGTCGACAAAACTAAAGATTGAGATACACGAACCCAGTTATAACCCGTATAATGAGTTGACAAATTGGCAATGGTACAAATGACATTTTATCTTTCAGTTTTCGGAAACTGTTATCCGGATTCTGATTACCCCTTTGGTATCTTCAAACTCTTCTTATCATAAGTCTGTATTAGGGATCGATCATTTAACATTTAGGATGAGCTGGTTTTATATTTCTTCTTAATTTTCTGTCGCCATTCAAAAAATGAACGTTTAAATTTGAAGAAAAATTAGCGATGTCCATGTCCAAAAAAGAAATATTTGATATTTGTTTCGTGTAGAAAAAAAAAACTTGCCGCTCGGCGGAAAAACATACCCCTCCTCCTAAAATATAAATGGTCGGTCCCTTACATTTTAAAGGTAAGTGGTCAAATTGATTTGTAGTTTTAAAATATGCGTATTTAAAGGGGCATTAGCTACGATTTTGACCAAAAAAATTATGTTTTGGAAATTGGTAAATAGCTTTAAAATGATGAAATAAAGGTAAATATTTCACATTAAACAGCTTATCGTACCACTTTTCGCCTTTTGAGAACGAAAATGACCATCGATTTATCATTTCCTTGCAAGCAAATAATTTGACCTCGCTTTCTCCGTATGCAAGTGACCTTACTAGTGACAGGTAAAAACGAATAATTTGTATTTTGTCGCTTATTAACTGCAAACTTGCATGGTTCTTTATCCGTAATTAACGCCGACTAAAAGCAGATTCACAGAAAATAAGAAATAAGTGCATTGTTGTACTGATTTAATGACGATTCGGCAAACTCCGTAAACAATGCCGATAATTAATAAGATGGCGTCCATTTCTTAATGATCTCAAAACACGAGCAGTTAAATAATAAATAATAATAAATAAATAAGTTTTATTTAGAGTCGGCATGGTTAAAACAACATACAAACATAAGCTTTGTTGAGCTTTTAACCGACATACACAGACATAGAATAAATAACAAATAACAAGCATGTAACATACAACTAAAATACAAGACTAAGTTAGCACTACATATAAAATACTAACAGTTACAAGATAAGCAAAAAAGCAGATTAAAAGCTGATGTTATAAGCTAAGCATACTAAGAGCTAATGTAGCAAACTATGAACAACTAAAAGCTGATATTATGAGCAAAGCATAAAAATTGTATAAGCACAATAAATAAAAACTGTTTGTTCATATTTACTTACTCTCATTTTAATGTCTAAACCTTGATAGGCATCAATAGGTGTTGTGTATGTTGACGTAGTATTATTCAGTGAACCGAAATCCTATATAAAAAAAACCTGGAACCACAATTTAACCTAGATATATCATACATGTATGTACTGGTAATTATATTTCTGCATTTAACTTCTGTAGTCATGTTTTTGTGAAACCATTAATTTTGCTGCTTGAAAATGTGTTCATACGGTAAAACCTGCTTTAGTGACCACCTCTATTAAGTTACAGTAAAACCTGCTTTAGTGACCACCTCTATTAGGCAATAACTTAATTTTTTTTTATTATAATTTCTCTTCACAGTGTATTTTTTATCAATTAATCCTGTATTAAATGACTACCTGTCTAATGTGACCATATTTCACTCTTCCATAGAAGGTCACATAAAACAGGTTTGACTATAAACTTTCTTGCTTATTTTAATGTCTATTCCTTGATAGGCATCAACAGGTGTTGTGTATGTTGGCCTAGTATACATCAGTGAAACCTGTCTAAGCTGAACCCTGGATAAACCGAAATCCTACATAAAAAAAACCTAGAACCACATTTTGACCTAATTATATTATATGTAATTACATTTTTTTGCATTTAACTTCTTTAGTCAGGTTATTGTGAAACCAACCTCCACGATATAACTGAAATATTGTTGAAAGTGGCATTAAACACCATAACCCTATTGTGAAACCATTAATTTTGCAGTTTGAGAATATGTTATATGTTTTCTTTCTTACTCTTTTTAATGGCTATACATTGATAGGAATCAATAGGGGTTGTGTCTGTGTATGATGGCCTAGTTTAAATAGTTTTATGACAAATTTACACCGTTTTTCAGTGAAAACCTCAGATTTAAGTCTGAAAATTGTTCGCAAAATCATAGCCATGATTCAGATTTTGCTGTGTGATTGGATTCATCACTGTTTATGTAATTTTTTTTATAAGTTTATAAATGTGTAATTTAACATGAATCGGTGTGTAAATTCAGACTGTTCATTCACACATTTTCAAACGTATCAAAAGTTCATTTTCATAACATAGCCAAACAAAATCATATATTTTCATATTCAATTGCCTTTTTTTTTGGAGAGTATATGAATATAAATTATTAGAAAACATTGTTGGCAGTTTGTATTATTTTATTACTTATAATACTTGGTGTAACCGTCCAATGAAATTGTAGTAAAGTGTTACATGTAAACTGAGTGATTGTTGCTTAATGCCAACTCAGCAATATTTCAGCTATATCATGACAAGAAGAAGTTATTTTTCAATGAGATGATGATAAGGTCAGCTTTGTACTAGACTAACATGCTTAGTTGTCAATGAGATGATGATGATGTCAGCTTTGTACTAGACCAACATGCTTAGCTGGATTTTTATAGTGCTAGGTTACTGAAACAACAGTCTGTTGCTCCACTCAGACACAGATAGGATGAACTGTGATACTAGTGATAATGTAGTGAGTGATTTTTCTTAATGCCAAATGAGCAATTTTTCAGCTGTATCATGGCAAGAACATTTTTCGATGAGAGTAATTATGTCTGCTTTGTACTAGACCAACATACTTTATTGGATTTTTATAGTGCTAGCTCACTTAAAGAACAGGCTGTGGGTTGATATGTCGCTTCACTCTGGCACATTACTCTGATTCTGAGCCAACCAGTCATGTCTCTTACTTCTAAATGCTGTGTGCTTAATAGCGGAGAAGCAATAAATACCAATTTTATATTCTTTTGGTTTTACCCAAACAGTGTGGTTGTGATAAAATATACTGAGACCTTCAAAAAGGATGTTATTGGTTTTATCTGTATTTGACATCACAACGACTGATAATTTTCAGTTTTAAAATTAATATGTTGATTTTGACAGAATACTTCTGCGAGATCTAAAGAAAAAAAAATTTAGATATATGAGGAAACTTGATATAAACTCTTTTTTTTTTGTTCTGTTGATTGTAGTCATTGCATTTCATTAATTATGAAGACACCTCATGTAAATTTTACTTTGATTTTATTTATATTGCTCAAATAAATTATTTTTAAGTTTCAGATGGTTTTCTGTTTTTTGTTTTATTAAGCTGTCTCATTAATTGTATTGACACACCAATACCATTCTAAACAACTTTAAAAGAATCCACTATTAAACTATATGTGCAAATTGCACTGAATTCTATCTGAAATAGACTCTTTTGTAGAGTTCTTAAGTTCATTTGTGAGATGGAAACTGTGTATCGATCAACTAATTCATTATGGCGACTATAAAACTTCCAATATGAAGACTTTATTCTTAATGTGTAAGCAAGTTGCTTGTACAGCATTTAGAAAATGTCAGTTTCGGTGTATCCTTTGCAGTTTGATGCCTTAATTGTCTGTATTTAAACTTGGATTTTATTCCATAAACACACATGATTAATGGCATTGAAACCAAAATGTAATATCAGCACAAACTCTTTTCATTAGGTAAAAATTGGGGCTTACAACATCTGACAGAAAATTAGTTTTATGTGATTTATATATTTCAGACAGTAGTCATATATGATGGTTCCTGATTCATTCAGCATATTTGCTCCTTCTTCTAGGGTTCATATTCAAATTGGGGAGTTCATATCACTTGATTCTTGGGATTGTATGTGCATTATGTATATTGAAATTGCTGAGTTAGATTGCTGTCAAATAAAAAATATATATATATATGTACCATCCACATGGGCTTATGCACATGTCTTATGTCTATCCCTAGATTTGTCTTACAAGACAAGACAACAGTCAACACTTCAACTATTGAAGCTATATTTTATAACGGTAGCCATTGAGTGCTTTAGGGCGCTGAACATAAAACCAAGCGATTGGTGCTGTAGTGTATCAAAAGTATGAGTTTGGTTCCTGTTAAAGAAGAAGAAAAATTTTATCATCTCAAAAACTAATTCTAACACTGTTGGGTTTAAGTGTCGGACCTGTATATAAAGGGGACCTAAAATATACACTTTATGAGCATTTTCACTTCATTTGCAGGTTCAAATTGTATGCATTTTTCATTAAAAGAAGGATTTAATACTGCCCTTTATAGACAGTGATTTGTTATATACAGGTGCCCTATAAAGCAGGTTATATATATATATATATATATATATATATATACGTCTGAAGATTAAACCAAACAGTGTTAGAATTAGATTTTAGAGCTGTCAAATTTTTGTTCTTCCCTCGACGGGATTTGAACCCACACCATTGTTACACTGCAGCACCATTCGCTTAGCCTTACGTCCAGCGCCCTAGACCACTCGACTACATCCACTCCCTATATATATAATCTAGATACTTTCTGTTTTCAGCTCACCTGACCTTAAAGGGTCAGGTGAAGTATTATCATCACTTGGCATCTGTCATCTGTAAACTTTTACATTTGAATCTTCTTTGAAATCACTAAGACAATTGCAACCAAACTTGGCAGGAATCATTGGATGGTCCTCTATAATTTTGTTTTTAGCTCACCTGGCCAAAGGTTACTTGACCTTTTGCCATCACTTGGAGTCTGTCTCTCTGTTGTCCATTGTACGTTGTAAACTTTCACATTTAAATCTTCTCCTTTGAAAACATTGAACCAAATTAAACTGATTTGGTTGGCATGTTCCTTGTGTTTACCGCCTTCAAAATTGTGTCCAACGGCACACCCTATTTACAAGATGACAAAATGAGCTCAAATTATAACTGTAACTACATGCTCATGAAAAAAGACACATAATGATCTACAAAACATTACACAGAAAGCTAAAGATTGAGCAACACAAACCCCACTAAAAAGTGGGGGTGAACACAACTTCTCCTGAAAGGTTATAAGTTACTGCTCCACTAGTGGCACCCATCCTGATTACGCTTGTTAGAAAAAAGGTAGCAAGTCATGAATGTGGCACCCATCCTGATTACGCTCGTTAGAAAAAAGGTGCATTGCAACAAGTCATGAATGAGGAAATGATCAAATTGTGTATTGAATTAACATGTAACATGTTACATCAAATATACTTATTACTAAATATCATTCTTTCCGCCACGGTATAATTGAAATATTGTTGAAAGTGGCATTAAACACCATCAAACAAACATTCTTTCATTTCTCACAGTGATTTATTATTTATTTACAGACACAGATACATCTGAAGACCCAAAAACAACAGATAGTACCAACAAAGATGAATTATGACACAGATGGGTTATAGATAGTACATTGTGTGTAAATGTGTCTGGATGGTGAATAAATTATCTTATTATTGTCATTATTCTGGCTGTTTCTATTGGCTGATGCAAAGACGTCAAGTTCACAAGATAAAATTACTGTATTTAATTATGCATTATACAGGACAACTTTCTATATTTATAAATTTATTTTATTTTTCAAACCAGTCAATATTGAAAAATCAGTATTTATGTAATACATAAATATTATATTTTGTAAGTGAACATTGTATTTATATTGAGAGTTTCTTCATATAGATTGTGGGAAAATTATATTGTCCTTGTTTTTTTTTTGTCATTGAGAAAATGTAGAAAAGAAAGCCCAGTCATTCACATATTTTCGTAAGTTTTTTTTTTTTTTTACTTCAAATCACATCTGAACCGCATCAGTGATGTAATGGTTAGCATGCTTGCCATGGGTGTGATATGTCATGGGTTTGAGGCCTGATCAGGTTAAACCTAAGACTACAAACAAATTGGTATTTGAAGCTTTTTTGCAAAGAACGCAGCACTAAGGAGTAAGAGCAGAGACTGGTTGGCTAGGAATCTGAATAATGTGTAAGAATGGAGTGACAGATCTACCCACAGACTGTTGTTTCAGTGAGTTAGCACTATCAAACTCAGTCAGTTCATCTAGTATAAAGGAGACATCATCATCATCTCATCAAAATGTAACTTGTTCTCGCCATGATATGGCTGAAAAATTGCTCATTTGGCATTAAACAATAATCACTCACTCATTCAAAACAAATCTTTCCCATTGATGTATACCATACAAAGAATGACTTCATTTCAAATACAAATGTACAAAATGATTTTATTGAATAACAAATAGACATTTTAAATATAAATACTGCAAACACATGTGACAAGTATATTGCATGAACTAAAGATAATTATGTTTTTTTTTCCTTTCAACGTTGAAAAACATTTATTGAGAAAGTTTATCTCATTAATATATGCATCAAATGAAATGACAGTTTATAGGAGTTATCTCCTCTTTAATATACATGTCTTATCATTTCAAGGGTCGCTGTACATCGTCATGTGGTAGTTGGATTTACATCTACCTATGTGATCAGTGCCTATCACCACTATATTTGTTAATTGGATTCTTACATGGCTACATGTTTGTGATATAGCTTCATGTGATCAAATTTGTCAGTGATTTGCTGCAGATCTGTGATTTTCGCCAGGGTACTCTGGTTTGCTCTAACAATAAAACTGACAGTCACGATTGAACTGAAGTGTGGTGTAATACAACCATAACAAAACACACACTGCCTAACGTTTAAATCAATATCATGGAAATTGTAATGCCATTTTTTGTTATCTAAATCAAAATCAAAATAAAGAAGGTCATATGTCAAGATCACATTCTACTGTGTGTCTGTTCTAGTTATACTCCCAGGTTTCTCCTGTAGAACTATGAATTTTACAATCAAAATGTATTTCAAATGTATCGAGGCATTATCTTTCTCATTATGTAAAGTACTAAATGAATTGTATAGACGATATATTGTCCCTCTAATATTTTTGGAAGGCACTAAATCCCTCTCCATTGAAAATACCTATTAAAATATTAATCTGACCAGAAATCAAATGATCTTCATGAAAAAATCATTTAAAAAAAAATTACATGCGAAAGGGAAAAAAAACATTGTTATTTTTTGTTTTGCTGAGAAAAAAAACATGTATAGGAAAACATGAAGTAGAAAAATATTATGGGAAACATGTTTGTCTTTTCATCTGTGCTCCAGTGACCATTGAACAAAAACGTAGCTATGTGGATATTTACTGCCAATCATAATAAACATAGTTATACATATTAATAGGAAAAACTGAATTCAATAAATATAAAATCTAGAAATGCACCACCCCAAATTCTATAAATACTTATCGTCTTTGAGGTATCAATTCATTTCTTTAACATCACAGTTATTGGTGATATTACTAAGAAATCATTTCTTTAACATCACAGTTATTGGTGATATTGCTAAGAAATCATTTCTTCCCAATTAAGTTAATTGGGGAAAAAAATTGAAAAAATGAATAGCTTATTTTTGTCATGGTCAAAGCGAAATCTCTCAATATTGGGTAAAGTACTAATCATTAAAGCTTTGACTATACCTATTTTTACTTTTATTGTTAGTTAATGTGTTATTCCAGAAAAATACAAAAAAGAGATAGAGAGTAAGTGTTTTAAATTTATATGGAATGGGAAACCAGAAAAGGTAAAAAAAAAATACATTGATAGGAGATTTTGAGAAGGGTGGACTGAAAATGATAGATATAGAAAGTTATTTTATATCTTTGAAGGCATCATGGGTAGGTAGATTAGCTGACTCAAAATATTTCGAATTGGAAATTGATACCACTAAAATATTTAAATGTATTTGGGAAAATATGGCTTATTTTTAAAATGAACATAGATGTGAAAAAACATAAACAGTTTCTAAATAATATCCCCGAATTTTACAAAATGTTTTGACCAGTTGGATAAAAACAGGTGGTGGTCAAATAAGTTCACCATTGACATTCAGTAATGTAAGAAAGCAAATTTTATGGGGAAATAGATTTATTACATTTGAAAAAAAAAAAATATTTTTTAAAGAATGGATTAATAGTGGAATATTTTTTGTTAATGATATAATAGATAATAATGGTAAAATTACACAAGAATTTATTCTTCACAAGTTAAAAAGTAAATCTAATTGGATGTCTGAATTTAGTATTCTTAAAAAAGCTTTTCCAAAGAATTGGATAGACATTTTAAAAACAGAAAGCTCAGTTAAAAGCATTGTAAATATCAAAAAAGATTATTTCATCTGGAACAATCAGTTTATTAATTTATCTACATTGTCTAATAAGTTATTATATAATAAACTGGTGAATGTTAAATTTTCAAACCCTATTGGTACACATTATTGGATTAATTATTTAGTGTTGTCTGAAAAACCAAATACAAGTAGTCTATATTTTTTCATTTTCAAATTTCTTGACGAAAACAAACTTAAAATGTCCAGATGGAAACTTTTTCATTTTATTATACCAAATAAAGTTTTACTTTCCAAATGGAAAATTGTTGGGAATAGTTTATGTAATTTCTGTAAATTAAATGAAGATTACTCTCATTATTTTATTACTTGTACCTTTCTAAAAGAGTTTTGGACAAAATTTCAGAATTTAATGAAGGGTTTGGGTATCGAAAACAAAATTACTTTGAATCATATAGTACTTGGATACAAGATAGATGATAAAAACTATCTTGCATTAAATTTTTTGATAACAGTTGTAGGGTTTTCCATCTACAAATCGTACTATATATCTGAACAGAAAACAAAGTATATTGATGTTTATAAAATATTTGCCAATGAATATATTAAAAGAATAAATGAAAATAAAACACTTCAAAACTGTACATTTTTAATGAAAGTAAAAAATAATATAATAAATGCAAAATAAATATATGTTTTCAAAAGGTATTAAATAGAAATTGTACTTAGGTTGTATATATATTTCATGTAATTCTGATTATAGCCCTGGATATTCAGAACAAGATGTAACAGGGAAACACCAAAAGGAGCTTGGACTTTTGGCATGTTAATTGTAGCAAGCATTTGAATAAAATATATTACGTTGTTAAAAAAAAAAAAAAAAAAAAAAAAATCATTTTTTTAACATCACAGTTATTGGTGATATTACTAAGAAATCATTTTTTTAACATCACAGTTATTGGTGATATTGCTAAGAAATCATTTCTTTAACATCACAGTTATTGGTGATATTGCTAAGAAATCATTTCTTTAACATCACAGTTATTGGTGATATTGCTAAGAAATCATTTCTTTAACATCACAGTTATTGGTGATATTGCTAAGAAATCATTTCTTTAACATCACAGTTATTGGTGATATTGCTATGGTGATATTACTATGGTGATATTACTAAGAAATCATTTGCACAATTCTGACTTGATTCTAAATTTGAGATATTCAATGCATGAATGACTCTGCCACTGTTAAGTTATTGGCTAATGGATCGGCAAGGATTTTATTTTGACAGCTTGTGCTTCTAATGTATATAGTTGGTGTTGATTGTGATTATATAAAGAGGTACTTATAAACTTTAGGTTTAGGTTTATATGTCTAGTAGACCAATAAAACATGGGGTCAAGCCTACTGGGGGCTACCAAATGGTTAAACAAACGAATAACATATTAAAACACAAATTACAACACTGTCAACTGCAATATAAAAACAATATAGATACAACGTCTTCACATGTTTCTTGGCCTCATAATAATAAATCTCATATATAAAAGTATCAATATAGAGGGTTAAGGTTATGGTGTTTAATGCCACTTTCAACAATATTTCAGTTATATTGTGGCAGTCAGTTTTATTGGTGGAGGAAACCAGAGTACCCGAAGAAAACCACGGTCAACCTGCCGCAAGTCACTGACAAACTTTATCACATGATGTTGTATCGAGTACACCTCGCCCGAGTGGGGTTCGAACTCACAACTTTAGTGGTGATTGGCACTGATTGCACAGGTAGTTGTAAATCCAACTACCATATGATCATGAACATGTCGGCAACATTAATATATATAATAATAATACACATATTTTTAAACAAACCATAAAGTACATTAATCAACAAATATTTACATAAAAGTGGTAAAATAGTACAAATGTAGGTATCTATATAACATGCAATGTATACAGAGATAAATTATTAATTGTAAATGACTGAATCATATACCGGTACAAATAAATATAGAATAACAGTACAGTGTCGTAAAATATAAAGTTTATATGTATGAGGCGTAAAAACTGGAACAAAATCAATTTTCGTGAAACCTTTCCCCAGTTTTGCGCTGCATGCATAGAAACTGTATATTTTAAGACACTTCATTAATCACTCATTCCACGAAAAAGTAAATTTGGAGGTGAAAACAATTCAGAAAAATGTCCCTTGTTTTTTTTTTACAGCTGTTTTGGCTTAAAAGAAAGCTGGATAGCACTGCAATCACCTGTGCAAATTTCCCTCCTAAAAGTTTTCATATAAGGAAATTATGTGATGGTAAAGTTGTTGCTAAAAATGCAGGTCACAGACGTTAAAATACAAATTTTATTGTTATCATTGTGCCTTTACTGCACATCACAACACAAAAAAATTATATTCCTACTGTCTTTTTATTTATATTATTACCAAGTGTTGTTATGGATATCACATCTACTAGGCCCAAACTCTTTTGTCTGTTATATATGAAATGCAAAATTATCTACAATCAGAATTCCAATATTATTCTAATTTCTATCGACAATTATTTTTCTGAATATATCAAGCAATTAACTAAATAATTATAGAAGCTTTTAAGTTAAAATACTTAAATCGTGACTATCTACTGGAATGTTATTTTTATTACTAGTGTATAATCACAGAAGTTAATGCAGAATATCAAAATATTTGTATCAAGTTTAAAGGGTGATTCATTAGCGTTATGGTACCATTTCATCAATCTGTATCTACTTTATTTATTAAAAACAAACAGATATTTAATAACGGTCTCCATAGGTTTCACAAAATGCTATTCAAAGAGTTTTTAACAGAAATTAACTCGAACAAAACAAAACAAAATTTAAGAAAGCCAACAATCACAGACAGACAGACAAAGGTCAAAAGAAAAAAAACCAAAGGGACAAACAATGATATACAAAACACTACACAGATAGCTAAAATCAACTAAAAACCTGGAGTGAACTCAGGTGTTATGGAAGGCTTAGGTGTTTCACTAGTGATACCGTCATGTTATGGTCAACTGACACGAGCATAATCTGATACCTAAATCGTGTTGGACTCCAGTATACGTAAATATACACACAAAATGTATACAAATAACAGAATAAAACATTACCCCTACAAAGCAAAAGGGAGTAAAATAACCCGAACATCGTGTTTACGCTGAAATCGCAGCACATATCACAACATTTTTAGTCTAGAGGTTATTGTTGTGAATAAGCATTGTTTTGAGTATAGGTTTTGTCGGTCTTTTTCTAATTGTGCATTTATTGATTTATATATTACTTTCTTTACCAAACACTTAAGTGTTGTAATTTGCAAAATATGTATCTGTCTTTTAATGTGTTTTAAATGACAAAGTAAATGTGATATCTATGTGATTACATTTGTAAATAGTTTCCGTATATAGAAAATAGTTTTAAAATATCTCACAACATAAAGTGAGTTTATCTTCTGTTACAAAATCTGGATACTTTCAAACCAGAAACAGAAAGTAACGAGCTAAATCGTATTTAAAATCACAATTGTGATGCTTTAATTTGTAAATCTCTATTTGGAAAATAAACATGTAAAATACAATGCATATTAATGGTATATCAAGTTCCAGATTTGAACTTGCCAGGTGTTTTTATACTGTATCGGAAGTTAGATATCACGGAAGTTATTAAATTTAGGATAATTTTGGATGCTATATGGTCAAATATGCAATTTGTATTTCATTGATAGGTTTGTGGGTTAAATTTTGATTCATACTGCAAGTTAAATGCCATATTAAAAGTATATATTCATGAGAAGTAAATTAAACGCCAGTCTCAGAAGTTAATATCTTAAAAGTCCCTTGTCAACCGATGCCCTTTAGAATCATAATGTAGAATTGACTAATATCAAATTGTGTTTTTCTCTCCTGGTATGATTTTATCACACATTGTTGCTAATTTGTAGTCTATAATTTGCAAGACAACACAAATATATAATAATGTAATATGCAAAATCAACATGGTAACGGAGGTTAATCGAAAATCTGTGACACATAGGCTTGATGACAAAAGTATCTGTATGGTTCAAAACAGAATATATCTTGTAGTGTTGATAATTATTTGACCCATATCAAGATAAATTGGCAAAGTTGTTTGACAGTGTTCTTAACAACAACATAAAATACACATTTGTAAAGTCGGTCCGGTTTCATCCGACATAGGATTTTTCTCATATTTTGTGTATTTAGGGATCATTTTAGAGCCCATTTTCATATCGCTGTATAAGACAAATATATTTTCCCCCAAAATGCATTCATATGTAAAAATATAACACTGAAATGACATATTGAATCTTGTGTAATTATGCCACGTGCCAGCCACAGCAAATTTGATGAAAATTCACTTTTTGGTGGAATGAGTGTAATATTATGTTTATCAAACAGAAAAATCACATTAATCCATGGATGGTTATATTTTGAATTAATAATATTATACAATTATCCCCTTCTTGGTCCTTTTGAAAAATTCTGTCAACAGGAAGTACACTGGTTTACAGCTAGTTTCCCAAAGCTTAACAGGGAAACATGTGAAAGGGGTACCAGAAGAGTGATATTTTGGTTAGTGATATATAGATCCTGCACTCCTTTTATTTGTTATATATTATATATATAACATCTGAAAAATCCTTCCACGATCAATCTTACGTTACGTTGGTTGTTACGGTATAACTATACTATACAAGTAAAATAAATTATAAAGGTCTAAAATGGTTAGTAAAACAACACCAAGTACACAAAACAAAGTGATAAAGAATTATAAACGTCTAAAATTAGTTCTAAAACAATCTCGGTGAGACGAAAATTTTGTCATTCAACAAAGTGTTTAATTCTTTATCACTTTGTTTTGTGTACCTGGTGTTGTTTTACAAAACATTCTAGACGTGGTAAATTATACATAGGTCTTAGTACCAAAAAAAAGTACATCCATTCAAAAACAACTTTGTTCCAAAATATAAATATAGTAAAGTAATCAACAAATAAATGGTACATGTATGTATATGTATGTAGAAGTGACAATTGTCAACCTGGTGGAGGCTATTTTCTTTTCTTAAGTACTGATTTATTTAATAATAAATTTTGCCAAAATTAATCAATCAATGAATCTATTAACTGCCATCTAACAAATGTTTATTTTGTCCTTAAAAATTGCAGAGCAACTTATTTTTTAAATAGCGATATTGTTGCCAATATATATTTTGTTTTAATATTGTAAATACTTTTTCCCTTTGTACATGGGATACTGCAAACCCTGGTATGGTTTCTTTTCTTATGAAGTATCAGTATCATGCATTGTAGGTGTCTCTAATTGCCTCCATTTCGCTTTTCCCTTTAGGTTTGATTTTTTCTTCTTCTTATTTGGGTCATACTTCATATCTTCTATTTGATTTTCACTTTCTACACTGTCTGGCTAAAACAATATGTTTAAATGAATTAAAATATCACATTAAACAGAGGGGCTGTCATGGTTGTGATCGTATGGTAGTTGGATTTACAACTACCTGTGCAATCAGTGCCTATCACCACTTAAGTTGTGAGTTCGAATCCCGCTGATGGCGATGTGTACTTGATACAACATTATGTGATCAAGTTTGTCAGTGACTTGTGACAGGTCAGTGGTTTTCTCTGGGTACTCCGGTTTCCCCCATCAATAACACTGACTGTATATAATTTGATATATACATTATAGTAAAACTCTATATGGGTACATACTTGATAATCATCTTGATCATCAATCAATGTATTTGTTTCCAGGAATATGAAAAAACAATTAATTCATGTAACATAAGCAAATGATGTTTGAAATTTAATATTTCAACGAAGTTACTAAAATGTATAGAACTTCCATATGTCACTTCTGTTTAGCGATTACAGATGACAAATGATCACACGACGTCTATATATAATCAATGTAATTTGACTAGGCGGTCAACAGTTCAAAAACTATCGACGGTCAACAGTTCATTAGGGGGTTGACTTCAGGTAATAAAGATGATGACAATCTTTATAATACATGAAACGTTAAAGACATAATGCCATCGTTATTCAGGTGTATGTCTAATTTTTTTATTTTGCTATCTTTGGATTTTATTTTTAATATATCATAAGTGTATTGTCTCTGTTTTATAATCGTTGTATATTACATAAATGGGTTATTGTTTGAAAAAAAATATTGTGGAATTATGACATTCTATTGTATCTTGCACAAAAAATACATTGTTGCTGACTGCTTGGTCCCCGAGAAAGCCCATATGTTCTCCACTAAAAGTGACTTCTCCTCTATTGTCTATGCGTCTTATATTTGGAGAATTGAAAGACAACCACAACAACTCCTACTGTATAAAGGGTTGGTAGCAGGTATGATGACAGAAGAGTGGTTGACTGCAGATATCATGTTAGAGGAACAGTTGTGTAGATATCGCTACAGAGGAGTGCATAACTGAAATTATACCTAAGGTTTTTTTCCCTCACCGATGATGAAACTGATAAATCTAAGACAAATAATAAAATTAAGAACTTAAACTAATGTTTAAACTGATAATTTATTCAAACTTACTTGGGTGTGTGTGCGGAAGGCATCTTTTACACTTGCATTCAATTTTTCCATTTGTTTAGTAACTTTATGTATCGCTTCTCCTGTATTTCGATCTGTCCATTGGCAAGCTTTCATTAATTTTACCATCCTTGTTTTACATTCTTTAAAACTTGTAACAAATGCATTGATTCTGAAGTCATCGTTGCCGTATATTTTCGTTACATTTGGAGAATCTAATTGATACTCTTGAATGAATTGATCCACTTCTTCTAAGCCAGATTTCACTTTTTCATGATAATATTTCTTGAACCTGTAATATTTCTCTTTATTTGATTTGTGTAAACCAGTTGAGATGTGTTCTTCTAAATCTTTGGACAATTTGATTTCATTGGATGTTGAAGACAAAGACCGGAGAGGCGCTATTGTAGAACGGGGTAATGATAAAGTATCACGCTGTTCAGAATCAGATAAGTATTCTGATCCATCATCTTCTCCCAGGTCAACAGTATCAGGTTGAAATGTTTCCCCACATATATCACATCTTGATTCATTTACCAAACATTCAGGAAAAAATGTGTCTTTGAGACATTCATCACTGTGTGCTTTCTTGTGTATACGTTCTACATTAGCAGCATGAGATTGTTCGGTATTTTCTACTACCTGAGCAATTTTTTCATGATCTTCCTCGGTAGATTTGATTTCGTCCGCAGTGAATTCCACTTTTTCCGACTCAGATTCATCAATATTCTGTTCTGGTATTTTTTCTGGATCAGACAAAGTTTTAATTGAATCAGGAAGATGGAAGCCATTTTTTAAATCAGATATGAAATTACACTCGGCTATCTTTTTCTGTTTGGCATCCCATTTAAACTTCAAAAGTTTCTCTCCTTTGCTCTTTAATACCTCTAATAGATGATTGTATATGTCAGCAATGCCACTGGCACTTTTAATCCCTTTCACGAGCCGAACAATTTTTTCTGGGCTGTCTTCGGGAATATTTATCAATGCAATCTCTCTGAGGATTTGTGTTTCTGTCTTTTCAAATATTATTTTCCCCATATTAATAATAAAAACCATACATAAACACATAACTGTTTCTACTTCATTTGTGATATCTAATAAAGTTTGGGTTTCATTGATTGGCATACATTCTAATAAGTGTTTGAAGGCTGTTTTCATAATGTTACCAACAAGATATGCAATGCATCTTTCTATAATGACAGATATTTCCCCATATTTTGGGATCGTTTTTGAAGTGAAGTTAGCAATCATAGTACCTGTCGAGAAATTACGAAATATCAAAGAATCTACTAACTTAACGCTCGACAAAAAGGTTGATGGAATTATAAATTCCAACTCTAGTTGACGGAGATGCGAACACTTGGATTGCAGCGAAAATCCAACATAAATGTAATATTGTAACCAATGTAGTAGTAGTGTCGTTTCTGAGAATGTCCGTTGAATTTCATGTCCTTTCATGAAACAAACAAAGCGTTTAAATTCCTTTAAAGCGCCAAATATACCATTGATTTTCGTTAATTCCCGAATACTGTAGAGAAATGGACGAACATTTGATAGAACTATCATACGTTCCTTTCCTCTTTCTTGAGGATAGAATCCGATACACCTTAGGTCATTTATTCTTGTTTCACCCTTCAAACATTCCGTTTCAATGGTACTCTCAA
This sequence comes from Bathymodiolus brooksi, assembly GCA_963680875.1. Classification (NCBI taxonomy): domain Eukaryota; kingdom Metazoa; phylum Mollusca; class Bivalvia; order Mytilida; family Modiolidae; genus Bathymodiolus; species Bathymodiolus brooksi. Next base: position 67,803,686 of record OY804575.1, read on the forward strand.
GTTTAGCTAGGTCAGCATAGATGTTATTGTTCAATGCAAAAATTGCATGACAAGTGATTAATTCCACGAAATAAGCAATACTTTGGTATCTCATTTTGTTTGATTGGTTCATTAATTTTGAAAGTCTAAACTTGAAATATTTTTCAATAAAACGTCTTGCGGAATACATGAATATTGTTTTCAATTCCATCATTTGCTTGGTATTGTCTCGTAGATGTGGAATAACACACAATACATCATCTATCAGTAATCGACATTGACTGAAACTTGATATTTGATGTTTGTATGTGTCTAAAACCTGTATCTCCTCTTTTTTTAAATGTCCTTTCACAGACTGTATACCTTCATCTAGAAAATATTCAATCCGTCCATATAAAACATCCAGCTGAATAAGTCTAAAACGATCCTTTGCAGCAATTTGAGAAATATCAGACTTACGCAAGCATGTTGTTTCTTTTTCTAACACAGTCACTATTCTATGGTGCCACTGTTGACCTTTAAACAACAGATAACCTATAATAGCATGACGTGCACTTTCGAGGCTAATTTCTCCTCGTACATCTTGTTTTGTTAATATGGCTGGATATTCTTCCTTCCCAAGCAGTTTGAGTATTGATGGATTGTGTCTAGGGTTGTATGAAACAACATTCATTTCAAGATGTAATCCAAAGTTCTGTAAAATCTGTTCCATTCTATTTCTTTTTTCCGGATCGTTATGGGAAGTAACTAAGATGCTGATAACATGGAACAAATTTTTCATGCCTAAGATAACCTTGCGTAAATTCAATTCATTCTCTAATCTTGAATGATTAATCATCCAATTTAGGCATTCCAATTGACCGGCTTCATTTCGATAGGGTTTTCTCTTTTCAAAATTTCCAAACGCGAAACCAATATACTTTTGATCGCCACTTAATCTTCCCAGTAGAAGATTTGCTTCACCCATTGCAGTATTAAGATCTTGTACATTGTCATGCCGGTTACTTTCCTTAAACAACTGTATAGCTTCTTCCAGATATATTTCAACCTTCTCATTTTCATTGCTTATATACCTCACACTACCATCTGAATGGATGTGCAATTTTGTGCGTGCATGAATGAACAAGCAATGAGCAATCAAATGAGCATCTCCAATTTGGCGGAACAAGGCAAGCGCTTCTGTAGTCCGGCCATATTGTAAATTAAGGTCTGCAGCTTCTTTCATAAGTCCTAAAAATAATTTGCAATTTTGAGGCATATGATTTGCAATTTTACTATGATGCATATATATTTTTAAAAACAAAATCTAGTAACATCGTTCCATTATTGTTTTCTCCTGAGGGAACTGTTTTCCTATAGTGTTGTGTTGTGAGGTATAGTATACCTGACCAGACAACACTATTGGAAAACTGTTCCCGAGGGAAAAGACCTGTAATATGTTTAGTACATAACATCTCATTCTGGACATTAAAAGCACACTCAAATTTAACATAATGATAATAGCAAAATTGCCAAACCTCGCCATATTGACAGTAAACGATAAACATACTACATAACCATTTATTAAATCTTGCCAAAAATATATAAAAATAACGCAGGAAAATCTATTCCACAGGAAATCGTTGCAAACTTGTATAGTTCCCATCCCTATGTATTTCCAGCCGTGGCCAAGATTAAACACTAATCATTCAATCAATATAATTGCCATATGTTAAATTGAAATAATGTGTATCACTGAAAGAGTCATTCATTTTCAGTTGACTTGACAAGAGTTAAGGTTAACTTTGAAATTAGTACCATTTTACATGTACGGATACTTGCGGCTGAAACACAATATAGGGCTCATACGCAAAAGCAGTGTGTTATGTGCAATATTAACATACTTCCATTAAATTTAAAGGTATCACTCTAATATCATGTTTTGGATGGTAAACCACAGAAGTTGCATACAAAATTTCAAGAAGATATCTCTCATAGTTTTTGAGTAACAGGCAAAAGGGTACAGAAAAATTTGCACAAATAAGGCGTTATGCTGTTGCACATTTTTTTATTTTTACACCAAAATTTACTTTTCAAAACAGGAAAACAACAAAATTATTTTAATGTAAATTTTTTGAAAAATTAATCATGATTAATTTGATACCAAATTCATGAAAATCGGACATCAATTGGAGAAATTATCAGGCTTTATCCAAAAGGTATGTTTCGTTATATAGTTTTAGACAAGAATTTCTCCCATTCGTTATGTGAAGCTTAAACATAATAAAACACCTAATTTCATACAAAAAAATTATGATGTCCACTCATCAAATATAACAAGTTAATAAAAAAATCCATTTCAGTAGGATATTGGACTCAATTTTTTTTTATTTATATTTCAAAGTCCAAACAATGTCTCTATCAGAAATCTGTAGGGTCTGTAACCAATAAAAAAAAATTCTAGAAAACACTGTCAAAAGATTGATATTTTCATGTTTGAAGATGTAAAATACACAGAGTAGCTATAATCAGTCAAAATATGAACAATTGTAGACAAAATAAAAACTGCAGAACAGAAAATATGGTTACGGATACTACAAAAACCATGTAGTGTCCGTAATTATATTTAAGGGTGTAATTATAATCTTGTGAATAAATGTTAATTAAAAAGAGAACTAGCAAGTAATTCAGAGTAATCTTAACATCATACCAACTTCAGACATTATAGATCATAGAAAACATGTTGCTTTTAAGAATAACAGTATTTGAATTTTCAGCTCTGCAGCAACACTGCATTGCCCTTTATTGTGTTTTACCCATTGTTTCTGCTATATCATGCTAGCCAATGTTTAACTTAAAAAAGAAGGCATTCTTATTCTATATACTGTGAGCAGGAATATCAATATGTGGATATCATTGGGAGTAGGATTTAGCTCTCTGGCAGGGTATTTATGTTAGTCCTATGTATGTCAACCATTGAGTAGTAAGCTAAGCTAAGATAAGATACATTTTTTTGTGTAAGATAAGTTTTTTATTTATAGTCGGCATGTTAAAATAACAGTACAACACAAGCCCTAGTGGGCTTTTGACCGACATACACAACACAAAAATAAGTAGTCCTAATTCTCAACAACGGTTGGATAGCTGAAGACCTATTGTTGTTGTTCTGGTTATTATTATTATATCTTCACATTGTAGGACATGCAAAGACAAATTGTTTTTGTTCCCATTATCATTTTGTTTCTAATTCGTCCGCCATCATATGGCAGACTTCTTGAAAAACGTATTTGCGATATCTTAATAGTTGATGTATGGTCTCGTTTCTAATAACAATATAGTGCAATACGGGATTTATCCTTTTTTCTGAATTTGTTCTCATAAATCGCACAATATCTCATTCTGAAAAATCACGATCAGTAAATCTTCCATGGTCAACGTTCGTATATTGACTTCTGAGTACATGTCATTTGGGAGTTATATCCCTTTTTATTCTTGTCGCAACCACTAATCCACGGAAACCGTAAGGGATGAGGCGATGATATCCTAAAAAATAACTTGCTTTACTTTTGATTTTGGTAATGATCTATAGATCAAATGGGTCCAAAATTGAACATGGGGGAAATAAAACCAAATGATTCTCTTAATAACCAGTAAATAAAATAAAAGAATCATCATGTTGATACAAGCTTGCACAAATGAAAACCATTTCAAACGAGATTAAATCTGGTACAAAAGAATACTATATGGTCTATGGGAATTGTGGGTGTCCAAAGTTTAACATGGGCTCTAACGGACAAACTTTCATTTTTATTTTAGAACTTTTATATTTCTTAATACCAAGTGTCTTCATATTTTGCATGCAAATGTATTAAGACTGGACTGAGTGTCAAGTATAGCAATGACAACTCATTGTCATGTCATAAGAATGGGGCTGAGTGTCAAGGATAGGAATGACACTTCATTGTCATGAGAATGGGCTGAATGTCAAGTATAGGAATGACACATCGTTGTTATAAGACTGGGGATGAGTGTCAAGTATAGGAATGACACATCGTTGTTATAAGACTGGCTGTGTGTCAAGTATAGGAATGACACCTCATTGTCATAAGACTGGGCTGAGTGTCAAGTATAGGAATGACACTTCATTGTCATAAGACTAAGCTGAGTGTCAAATATAGGAATGACACCTCATTGTCATAAGAATGGGGGCTGAGTGTCAAGTATAGGAATGACACTTCATTGTCATAAAACTGGGCTGTGTGTCAAGTATAGGAAGGACACCTCATTGACATAAGACTGGGCTGAGTGTCAAGTATAGGAATGACACCTCATTGTCATAAGAATGGGCTGAGTGTCAAGTATAGGAATGACACTTCATTGTCATAAGACTGGCTGTGTGTCAAGTATAGGAATGACGCCTCATTGTCATAAGAATGGGCTGAGTGTCAAGTATAGGAATGACACTTCATTGTCATAAGACTGGCTGTGTGTCAAGTATAGGAATGACACCTCATTGTTATAAGAATGGGCTGAGTGTCAAGAATAGGAATGACACCTCATTGTCATAAGAATGGGCTGAGTGTCAAGTATAGGAATGACAATTCATTGTCATAAGACTGGCTGTGTGTCAAGTATAGGAATGACACTTCATTGTCATAAAACTGGGCTGTGTGTCAAGTATAGGAAGGACACCTCATTGACATAAGACTGGGCTGAGTGTCAAAGGATAGGAATGGCACCTCATTGTCATAAGAATGGGCTGAGTGTCAAGTATAGGAATGACACCTCATTGTCATAAGACTGGGCTGAGTGTCAAGTATAGGAATGACACTTCATTGTTATAAGACTGGCTGTGTGTCAAGTATAGGAATGACATCTCATTGTTATAAGACTGGACTGTGTGTCAAGTATAGGAATGACATCTCATTGTTATAAGACTGGGGCTGAGTGTCAGGTATAGGAATGACACCTCATTGTTATAAGACTGGCTGTGTCTCAAGTATAGGAATGACATCTCATTGTTATAAGAATGGGCTGAGTGTCAGGTATAGGAATGACATCTCATTGTTATAAGACTGGACTGTGTGTCAAGTATAGGAATGACACCTCATTGTTATAAGACTAGGCTGAGTGTCAGGTATAGGAATGACACTTCATTGTTATAAGACTGGACTGTGTGTCAGGTATAGGAATGACATCTCATTGTTATAAGACTGGACTGTGTGTCAGGTATAGGAATGACACCTCATTGTTATAAGACTGGCTGTGTGTCAAGTATAGGAATGACATCTCATTGTTATAAGACTGGACTGTGTGTCAAGTATAGGAATGACACTTCATTGTTATAAGACTGGCTGTGTGTCAAGTATAGGAATGACATCTCATTGTTATAAGACTGGGCTGTGTGTCAAGTATAGGAATGACACTTCATTGTTATAAGACTGGACTGTGTGTCAGGTATAGGAATGACACTTCATTGTTATAAGACTGGACTGTGTGTCAAGTATAGGAATGACACCTCATTGTTATAAGACTGGCTGTGTGTCAAGTATAGGAATGACATCTCATTGTTATAAGACTGGGGCTGAGTGTCAGGTATAGGAATGACATCTCATTGTTATAAGACTGGACTGTGTGTCAAGCATAGGAATGACACTTCATTGTTATAAGACTGGGGCTGAGTGTCAGGTATAGGAATGACATCTCATTGTTATAAGACTGGACTGTGTGTCAAGTATAGGAATGACACCTCATTGTTATAAGACTGGGGCTGAGTGTCAAGTATAGGAATGACACTTCATTGTTATAAGACTGGACTGTGTGTCAAGTATAGGAATGACACCTCATTGTTATAAGACTGGTCTGTGTGTCAGGTATAGGAATGACACTTCATTGTTATAAGACTGGCTGTGTGTCAAGTATAGGAATGACATCTCATTGTTATAAGACTGGACTGTGTGTCAAGTATAGGAATGACAACTCATTGTTATAAGACTGGACTGTGTGTCAGGTATAGGAATGACACCTCATTGTTATAAGACTGGCTGTGTGTCAAGTATAGGAATTACATCTCATTGTTATAAGACTGGGGCTGAGTGTCAGGTATAGGAATGACACCTCATTGTTATAAGACTGGGGCTGTGTGTCAAGTATAGGAATGACACTTCATTGTTATAAGACTGGCTGTGTGTCAAGTATAGGAATGACATCTCATTGTTATAAGACTGGACTGTGTGTCAAGTATAGGAATGACACTTCATTGTTATAAGACTGGCTGTGTGTCAAGTATAGGAATGACATCTCATTGTTATAAGACTGGGCTGTGTGTCAAGTATAGGAATGACACTTCATTGTTATAAGACTGGACTGTGTGTCAGGTATAGGAATGACACTTCATTGTTATAAGACTGGACTGTGTGTCAAGTATAGGAATGACATCTCATTGTTATAAGACTGGACTGTGTGTCAAGTATAGGAATGACACTTCATTGTTATAAGACTGGGGCTGAGTGTCAGGTATAGGAATGACATCTCATTGTTATAAGACTGGACTGTGTGTCAAGTATAGGAATGACACCTCATTGTTATAAGACTGGGGCTGAGTGTCAAGTATAGGAATGACACTTCATTGTTATAAGACTGGACTGTGTGTCAAGTATAGGAATGACACCTCATTGTTATAAGACTGGTCTGTGTGTCAGGTATAGGAATGACACTTCATTGTTATAAGACTGGCTGTGTGTCAAGTATAGGAATGACATCTCATTGTTATAAGACTGGACTGTGTGTCAAGTATAGGAATGACAACTCATTGTTATAAGACTGGACTGTGTGTCAGGTATAGGAATGACACCTCATTGTTATAAGACTGGCTGTGTGTCAAGTATAGGAATTACATCTCATTGTTATAAGACTGGGGCTGAGTGTCAGGTATAGGAATGACACCTCATTGTTATAAGACTGGGGCTGTGTGTCAAGTATAGGAATGACACTTCATTGTTATAAGACTGGCTGTGTGTCAAGTATAGGAATGACATCTCATTGTTATAAGACTGGACTGTGTGTCAAGTATAGGAATGACACTTCATTGTTATAAGACTGGCTGTGTGTCAAGTATAGGAATGACATCTCATTGTTATAAGACTGGGCTGTGTGTCAAGTATAGGAATGACACTTCATTGTTATAAGACTGGACTGTGTGTCAGGTATAGGAATGACACTTCATTGTTATAAGACTGGACTGTATGTCAAGTATAGGAATGACACTTCATTGTTATAAGAATGGCTGTGTGTCAAGTATAGGAATGACATCTCATTGTTATAAGACTGGGGCTGAGTGTCAGGTATAGGAATGACACCTCATTGTTATAAGACTGGGGCTGTGTGTCAAGTATAGGAATGACACTTCATTGTTATAAGACTGGCTGTGTGTCAAGTATAGGAATGACATCTCATTGTTATAAGACTGGACTGTGTGTCAAGTATAGGAATGACACTTAATTGTTATAAGACTGGCTGTGTGTCAAGTATAGGAATGACATCTCATTGTTATAAGACTGGGCTGTGTGTCAAGTATAGGAATGACACTTCATTGTTATAAGACTGGACTGTGTGTCAGGTATAGGAATGACACTTCATTGTTATAAGACTGGACTGTATGTCAAGTATAGGAATGACACTTCATTGTTATAAGAATGGCTGTGTGTCAAGTATAGGAATGACATCTCATTGTTATAAGACTGGGGCTGAGTGTCAGGTATAGGAATGACATCTCATTGTTATAAGACTGGACTGTGTGTCAAGTATAGGAATGACACTTCATTGTTATAAGACTGGTTGTGTGTCAAGAATAGGAATGACATCTCATTGTTATAAGACTGGGGCTGAGTGTCAGGTATAGGAATGACACTTCATTGTTATAAGACTGGGGCTGAGTGTCAAGTATAGGAATGACACTTCATTGTTATAAGACTGGGGCTGAGTGCAAAGTATAGGAATGACACCTCATTGTTATAAGACTGGACTGTGTGTCAATTATAGGAATGACACCTCATTGTTATAAGACTGGACTGTGTGTCAGGTATAGGAATGACACCTCATTGTTATAAGACTGGCTGTGTGTCAAGTATAGGAATGACATCTCATTGTTATAAGACTGGGGCTGTGTGTCAAGTATAGGAATGACACTTCATTGTTATAAGACTGGCTGTGTGTCAAGTATAGGAATGACATCTCATTGTTATAAGACTGGCTGTGTGTCAAGTATAGGAATGACATCTCATTGTTATAAGAATGGGGCTGAGTGTCAGGTATAGGAATGACATCTCATTGTTATAAGACTGGCTGAGTGTCAAGTATAGGAATGACATCTCATTGTTATAAGACTGGGGCTGAGTGTCAGGTATAGGAATGACATCTCATTGTTATAAGACTGGACTGTGTGTCAAGTTTAGGAATGACATCTCATTGTTATAAGACTGGACTGTGTGTCAAGTATAGGAATGACATCTCATTGTTATAAGACTGGACTGTGTGTCAAGTATAGGAATGACACCTCATTGTTATAAGACTGGCTGTGTGTCAAGTATAGGAATGACATCTCATTGTTATAAGACTGGGGCTGAGTGTCAGGTATAGGAATGACATCTCATTGTTATAAGACTGGACGGTGTGTGAGGTATAGGAATGACATCTCATTGTTATAAGACTGGACTGTGTGTCAAGTATAGGAATGACATCTCATTGTTATAAGACTGGACTGTGTGTCAAGTATAGGAATGACATCTCATTGTTATAAGACTGGACTGTGTGTCAGGTATAGGAATGACACTTCATTGTTATAAGACTGGCTGTGTGTCAAGAATAGGAATGACATCTCATTGTTATAAGACTGGGCTGAGTGTCAAGTATAGGAATGACATCTCATTGTTATAAGACTGGGGCTGAGTGTCAGGTATAGGAATGACATCTCATTGTTATAAGACTGGGTGGAGTGTCAAGTATAGGAATGACATCTCATTGTTATAAGACTGGCTGTGTGTCAAGCATAGGAATGACATCTCATTGTTATAAGACTGGGGTTGAGTGTCAGGTATAGGAATGACATCTCATTGTTATAAGACTGAGCTGAGTGTGAGGTATAGGAATGACATCTCATTGTTATAAGACTGGACTGTATGTCAAGTATAGGAATGACACCTCATTGTTATAAGACTGGACTGTGTGTGAGGTATAGGAATGACATCTCATTGTTATAAGACTGGTGCTGAGTGTCAGGTATAGGAATGACACTTCATTGTTATAAGACTGGCTGTGTGTCAAGTATAGGAATGACACCTCATTGTTATAAGACTGGGCTGTGTGTCAAGCATAGGAATGACACCTCATTGTTATAAGACTGGGCTGTGTGTCAAGTATAGGAATGACACCTCATTGTTATAAGACTGGACTGTGTGTGAGGTATAGGAATGACATCTGATTGTTATAAGACTGGGGCTGAGTGTCAGGTATAGGAATGACACTTCATTGTTATAAGACTGGCTGTGTGTCAAGTATAGAAATGACACTTCATTGTTATAAGACTGGCTGTGTGTCAAGTATAGGAATGACACCACATTGTTATAAGACTGGGATGTGTGTCAAGTATAGGAATGACATCTCATTGTTATAAGACTGGCTGTGTGTCAAGTATAGGAATGACACCTCATTGTTATAAGACTGGGGCTGTATGTCAAGTATAGGAATGACATCTCATTGTTATAAGACTGGACTGTGTGTCAAGTATAGGAATGACACCTCATTGTTATAAGACTGGACTGTGTGTGAGGTATAGGAATGACATCTCATTGTTATAAGACTGAGCTGAGTGTGAGGTATAGGAATGACATCTCATTGTTATAAGACTGGACTGTATGTCAAGTATAGGAATGACACCTCATTGTTATAAGACTGGACTGTGTGTGAGGTATAGGAATGACATCTCATTGTTATAAGACTGGGGCTGAGTGTCAGGTATAGGAATGACACTTCATTGTTATAAGACTGGCTGTGTGTCAAGTATAGGAATGACACCTCATTGTTATAAGACTGGGCTGTGTGTCAAGCATAGGAATGACACCTCATTGTTATAAGACTGGGCTGTGTGTGAGGTATAGGAATGACATCTGATTGTTATAAGACTGGGGCTGAGTGTCAGGTATAGGAATGACACTTCATTGTTATAAGACTGGCTGTGTGTCAAGTATAGAAATGACACTTCATTGTTATAAGACTGGCTGTGTGTCAAGTATAGGAATGACACCACATTGTTATAAGACTGGGATGTGTGTCAAGTATAGGAATGACATCTCATTGTTATAAGACTGGCTGTGTGTCAAGTATAGGAATGACACCTCATTGTTATAAGACTGGGGCTGTATGTCAAGTATAGGAATGACATCTCATTGTTATAAGACTGGACTGTGTGTCAAGTATAGGAATGACACCTCATTGTTATAAGACTGGACTGTGTGTGAGGTATAGGAATGACATCTCATTGTTATAAGACTGGGGCTGAGTGTCAGGTATAGGAATGACACTTCATTGTTATAAGACTGGCTGTGTGTCAAGCATAGGAATGACACCTCATTGTTATAAGACTGGGCTGTGTGTCAAGAATAGGAATGACACTTCATTGTTATAAGACTGGCTGTGTGTCAAGTATAGGAATGACACCTCATTGTTATAAGACTGGGGCTGTGTGTCAAGTATAGGAATGACACCTCATTGTTATAAGACTGGACTGTGTGTGAGGTATAGGAATGACATCTCATTGTTATAAGACTGGGGCTGAGTGTCAGGTATAGGAATGACACTTCATTGTTATAAGACTGGCTGTGTGTCAAGTATAGGAATGACACCTCATTGTTATAAGACTGGGCTGTGTGTCAAGTATAGGAATGACACTTCATTGTTATAAGACTGGCTGTGTGTCAAGAATAGGAATGACACCTCATTGTTATAAGACTGGGGCTGTGTGTCAAGTATAGGAATGACATCTCATTGTTATAAGACTGGACTGTGTGTCAAGTATAGGAATGACACCTCATTGTTATAAGACTGGCTGTGTGTCAAGTATAGGAATGACATCTCATTGTTATAAGAATGGGCTGAGTGTCAAGTATAGGAATGACACTTCATTGTTATAAGACTGGAATGTGTGTCAAGTATAGGAATGACACTTCATTGTTATAAGACTGGACTGTGTGTCAAGTATAGGAATGACACTTCATTGTTATAAGACTGGGGCTGAGTGTCAAGTATAGGAATGACATCTCATTGTTATAAGACTGGCTGTGTGTCAAGTATAGGAATGACATCTCATTGTTATAAGACTGGGGCTGTGTGTCAAGAATAGGAATGACATCTCATTGTTATAAGACTGGATGAGTGTCAAGCATAGGAATGACATCTCGTTGTTATAAGACTGGACTGTGTGTCAAGTATAGGAATGACACCTCATTGTTATAAGACTGGCTGTGTGTCAAGTATAGGAATGACACTTCATTGTTATAAGACTGGACTGTGTGTCAAGTATAGGAATGACACCTCATTGTTATAAGACTGGGGGCTGAGTGTCAGGTATAGGAATGACACCTCATTGTTATAAGACTGGCTGTGTGTCAAGTATAAGAATGACATCTCATTGTTATAAGACTGGGGCTGAGTGTCAGGTATAGGAATGACACTTCATTGTTATAAGACTGGACTGTGTGTCAAGTATAGGAATGACACCTCATTGTTATAAGACTGGACTGTGTGTCAAGTATAGGAATGACACCTCATTGTTATAAGACTGGACTGTGTGTCAAGTATAGGAATGACACTTCATTGTTATAAGACTGGACTGTGTGTCAAGTATAGGAATGACACTTCATTGTTATAAGACGGGCTGAGTGTCAGGTATAGGAATGACACCTCATTGTTATAAGACTGGACTGTGTGTCAAGTATAGAAATGACACTTCATTGTTATAAGACTGGGCTGAGTGTCAAGTATAGGAATGACACTTCATTGTTATAAGACTGGGCTGAGTGTCAGGTATAGGAATGACATCTCATTGTTATAAGACTGAGCTGAGTGTCAAGTATAGGAATGACACTTCATTGTTATAAGACTGGACTGTGTGTCAGGTATAGGAATGACATCTCATTGTTATAAGACTGGCTGAGTGTCAAGTATAGTAATGACATCTCATTGTTATAAGACTGGGGCTGAGTGTCAGGTATAGGAATGACATCTCATTGTTATAAGACTGAGCTGAGTGTCAAGTATAGGAATGACACTTTACTGTTATAAGACTGGCTGTGTGTCAAGTATAGGAATGACACCTCATTGTTATAAGACTGAGCTGAGTGTCAAGTATAGGAATGACACTTCATTGTTATAAGACTGGCTGTGTGTCAAGTATAGGAATGACACCTCATTGTTATTAGACTGGGGCTGAGTGTCAGGTATAGGAATGACACCTCATTGTTATAAGACTGGGGCTGAGTGTCAAGTATAGGAATGACACCTCATTGACATAAGACTGGGGGCTGAGTGTCAGGTATAGGAATGACACCTCATTGTTATAAGACTGGCTGTGTGTCAAGTATAGGAATGACATCTCATTGTTATAAGAATGGGCTGAGTGTCAAGTATAGGAATGACACTTCATTGTTATAAGACTGGACTGTGTGTCAAGTATAGGAATGACACTTCATTGTTATAAGACTGGACTGTGTGTCAAGAATAGGAATGACACCTCATTGTTATAAGACTGGACTATGTGTCAGGTATAGGAATGACACTTCATTGTTATAAGACTGGGGCTGAGTGTCAAGTATAAGAATGACATCTCATTGTTATAAGACTGGCTGTGTGTCAAGTATAGGAATGACACTTCATTGTTATAAGACTGGGGCTGTGTGTCAAGAATAGGAATGACATCTCATTGTTATAAGACTGGACTGTGTGTCAAGTATAGGAATGACATCTCATTGTTATAACACTGGGGCTGAGTGTCAGGTATAGGAATGACATCTCATTGTTATAAGACTGGGCTGAGTGTCAGGTATAGGAATGACATCTCATTGTTATAAGACTGAGCTGAGTGTCAAGTATAGGAATGACACTTCATTGTTATAAGACTGGCTGTGTGTCAAGTATAGGAATGACACCTCATTGTTATAAGACTGGGGCTGAGTGTCAGGTATAGGAATGACACCTCATTGTTATAAGACTGGGGCTGAGTGTCAAGTATAGGAATGACACCTCATTGTCATAAGACTGGGGGCTGAGTGTCAGGTATAGGAATGACACCTCATTGTTATAAGACTGGCTGTGTGTCAAGTATAGGAATGACATCTCATTGTTATAAGAATGGGCTGAGTGTCAAGTATAGGAATGACACTTCATTGTTATAAGACTGGACTGTGTGTCAAGTATAGGAATGACACTTCATTGTTATAAGACTGGACTGTGTGTCAAGTATAGGAATGACACTTCATTGTTATAAGACTGGGGCTGAGTGTCAATTATATGAATGACATCTAATTGTTATAAGACTGGCTGTGTGTCAAGTATAGGAATGACATCTCATTGTTATAAGACTGGGGCTGTGCGTCAAGTATAGGAATGACATCTCAATGTTATAAGACTGGCTGAGTGTCAAGTATAGGAATGACATCTCATTGTTATAAGACTGGACTGTGTGTCAAGTATAGGAATGACACCTCATTGTTATAAGACTGGCTGTGTGTCAAGTATAGGAATGACACTTCATTGTTATAAGACTGGACTGTGTGTCAAGTATAGGAATGACACCTCATTGTTATAAGACTGGACTGTGTGTCAAGTATAGGAGTGACACCTCATTGTTATAAGACTGGACTGTGTGTCAAGTATAGGAATGACACTTCATTGTGATAAGACTGGGGCTGAGGGTCAGGTATAGGAATGACACTTCATTGTTATAAGACTGGACTGTGTGTCAAGTATAGGAATGACACTTCATTGTTATAAGACGGGCTGAGTGTCAGGTATAGGAATGACACCTCATTGTTATAAGACTGGACTGTGTGTCAAGTATAGAAATGACACTTCATTGTTATAAGACTGGATTGCGTGTCAAGTATAGGAATGACACTTCATTGTTATAAGACTGGGGCTGAGTGTCAAGTATAGGAATGACATCTCATTGTTATAAGACTGGCTGTGTGTCAAGTATAGGAATGACATCTCATTGTTATAAGACTGGGGCTGTGTGTCAAGTATAGGAATGACATCTCATTGCTATAAGACTGGCTGAGTGTCAAGTATAGGAATGACATCTCATTGTTATAAGACTGGAATGTGTGTCAAGTATAGGAATGACACCTCATTGTTATAAGACTGGCTGTGTGTCAAGTATAGGAATGACACTTCATTGTTATAAGACTGGACTGTGTGTCAAGTATAGGAATGACACCTCATTGTTATAAGACTGGGGGCTGAGTGTCAGGTATAGGAATGACACCTCATTGTTATAAGACTGGCTGTGTGTCAAGTATAAGAATAACATCTCATTGTTATAAGACTGGGGCTGAGTGTCAGGTATAGGAATGACACTTCATTGTTATAAGACTGGACTGTGTGTCAAGTATAGGAATGACACCTCATTGTTATAAGACTGGACTGTGTGTCAAGTATAGGAATGACACCTCATTGTTATAAGACTGGACTGTGTGTCAAGTATAGGAATGACACTTCATTGTTATAAGACTGGACTGTGTGTCAAGTATAGGAATGACACTTCATTGTTATAAGACGGGCTGAGTGTCAGGTATAGGAATGACACCTCATTGTTATAAGACTGGACTGTGTGTCAAGTATAGAAATGACACTTCATTGCTATAAGACTGGGCTGAGTTTCAAGTATAGGAATGACACTTCATTGTTATAAGACTGGGCTGAGTGTCAGGTATAGGAATGACATCTCATTGTTATAAGACTGAGCTGAGTGTCAAGTATAGGAATGACACTTCATTGTTATAAGACTGGACTGTGTGTCAGGTATAGGAATGACATCTCATTGTTATAAGACTGGCTGAGTGTCAAGTATAGGAATGACATCTCATTGTTATAAGACTGGGGCTGAGTGTCAGGTATAGGAATGACATCTCATTGTTATAAGACTGAGCTGAGTGTCAAGTATAGGAATGACACTTTACTGTTATAAGACTGGCTGTGTGTCAAGTATAGGAATGACACCTCATTGTTATAAGAATGGGCTGAGTGTCAAGTATAGGAATGACACTTCATTGTTATAAGACTGGAATGTGTGTCAAGTATAGGAATGACACTTCATTGTTATAAGACTGGACTGTGTGTCAAGTATAGGATTGACACTTCATTGTTATAAGACTGGGGCCGAGTGTCAAGTATAGGAATGACATCTCATTGTTATAAGACTGGCTGTGTGTCAAGTATAGGAATGACATCTCATTGTTATAAGACTGGGGCTGTGTGTCAAGAATAGGAATGACATCTCATTGTTATAAGACTGGCTGAGTGTCAAGTATAGGAATGACATCTCATTGTTATAAGACTGGACTGTGTGTCAAATATAGGAATGACACCTCATTGTTATAAGACTGGCTGTGTGTCAAGTATAGGAATGACACTTCATTGTTATAAGACTGGACTGTGTGTCAAGTATAGGAATGACACCTCATTGTTATAAGACTGGGGGCTGAGTGTCAGGTATAGGAATGACACCTCATTGTTATAAGACTGGCTGTGTGTCAAGTATAAGAATGACATCTCATTGTTATAAGACTGGGGCTGAGTGTCAGGTATAGGAATGACACTTCATTGTTATAAGACTGGACTGTGTGTCAAGTATAGGAATGACACCTCATTGTTATAAGACTGGACTGTGTGTCAAGTATAGGAATGACACCTCATTGTTATAAGACTGGACTGTGTGTCAAGTATAGGAATGACACTTCATTGTTATAAGACTGGAATGTGTGTCAAGTATAGGAATGACACTTCATTGTTATAAGACTGGACTGTGTGTCAAGTATAGGAATGACACTTCATTGTTATAAGACTGGGGCCGAGTGTCAAGTATAGGAATGACATCTCATTGTTATAAGACTGGCTGTGTGTCAAGTATAGGAATGACATCTCATTGTTATAAGACTGGGGCTGTGTGTCAAGAATAGGAATGACATCTCATTGTTATAAGACTGGCTGAGTGTCAAGTATAGGAATGACATCTCATTGTTATAAGACTGGACTGTGTGTCAAGTATAGGAATGACACCTCATTGTTATAAGACTGGCTGTGTGTCAAGTATAGGAATGACACTTCATTGTTATAAGACTGGACTGTGTGTCAAGTATAGGAATGACACCTCATTGTTATAAGACTGGGGGCTGAGTGTCAGGTATAGGAATGACACCTCATTGTTATAAGACTGGCTGTGTGTCAAGTATAAGAATGACATCTCATTGTTATAAGACTGGGGCTGAGTGTCAGGTATAGGAATGACACTTCATTGTTATAAGACTGGACTGTGTGTCAAGTATAGGAATGACACCTCATTGTTATAAGACTGGACTGTGTGTCAAGTATAGGAATGACACCTCATTGTTATAAGACTGGACTGTGTGTCAAGTATAGGAATGCCACTTCATTGTTATAAGACTGGACTGTGTGTCAAGTATAGGAATGACACTTCATTGTTATAAGACGGGCTGAGTGTCAGGTATAGGAATGACACCTCATTGTTATAAGACTGGACTGTGTGTCAAGTATAGAAATGACACTTCATTGTTATAAGACTGGGCTGAGTGTCAAGTATAGGAATGACACTTCATTGTTATAAGACTGGGCTGAGTGTCAGGTATAGGAATGACATCTCATTGTTATAAGACTGAGCTGAGTGTCAAGTATAGGAATGACACCTCATTGTTATAAGACTGGACTGTGTGTCAGGTATAGGAATGACACTTCATTGTTATAAGACTGGCTGTGTGTCAAGTATAGGAATGACACCTCATTGTTATAAGACTGGGCTGTGTGTCAAGCATAGGAATGACACCTCATTGTTATAAGACTGGGCTGTGTGTCAAGTATAGGAATGACACCTCATTGTTATAAGACTGGACTGTGTGTGAGGTATAGGAATGACATCTGATTGTTATAAGACTGGGGCTGAGTGTCAGGTATAGGAATGACACTTCATTGTTATAAGACTGGCTGTGTGTCAAGTATAGAAATGACACTTCATTGTTATAAGACTGGCTGTGTGTCAAGTATAGGAATGACACCACATTGTTATAAGACTGGGATGTGTGTCAAGTATAGGAATGACATCTCATTGTTATAAGACTGGCTGTGTGTCAAGTATAGGAATGACACCTCATTGTTATAAGACTGGGGCTGTATGTCAAGTATAGGAATGACATCTCATTGTTATAAGACTGGACTGTGTGTCAAGTATAGGAATGACACCTCATTGTTATAAGACTGGACTGTGTGTGAGGTATAGGAATGACATCTCATTGTTATAAGACTGAGCTGAGTGTGAGGTATAGGAATGACATCTCATTGTTATAAGACTGGACTGTATGTCAAGTATAGGAATGACACCTCATTGTTATAAGACTGGACTGTGTGTGAGGTATAGGAATGACATCTCATTGTTATAAGACTGGGGCTGAGTGTCAGGTATAGGAATGACACTTCATTGTTATAAGACTGGCTGTGTGTCAAGTATAGGAATGACACCTCATTGTTATAAGACTGGGCTGTGTGTCAAGCATAGGAATGACACCTCATTGTTATAAGACTGGGCTGTGTGTGAGGTATAGGAATGACATCTGATTGTTATAAGACTGGGGCTGAGTGTCAGGTATAGGAATGACACTTCATTGTTATAAGACTGGCTGTGTGTCAAGTATAGAAATGACACTTCATTGTTATAAGACTGGCTGTGTGTCAAGTATAGGAATGACACCACATTGTTATAAGACTGGGATGTGTGTCAAGTATAGGAATGACATCTCATTGTTATAAGACTGGCTGTGTGTCAAGTATAGGAATGACACCTCATTGTTATAAGACTGGGGCTGTATGTCAAGTATAGGAATGACATCTCATTGTTATAAGACTGGACTGTGTGTCAAGTATAGGAATGACACCTCATTGTTATAAGACTGGACTGTGTGTGAGGTATAGGAATGACATCTCATTGTTATAAGACTGGGGCTGAGTGTCAGGTATAGGAATGACACTTCATTGTTATAAGACTGGCTGTGTGTCAAGCATAGGAATGACACCTCATTGTTATAAGACTGGGCTGTGTGTCAAGAATAGGAATGACACTTCATTGTTATAAGACTGGCTGTGTGTCAAGTATAGGAATGACACCTCATTGTTATAAGACTGGGGCTGTGTGTCAAGTATAGGAATGACACCTCATTGTTATAAGACTGGACTGTGTGTGAGGTATAGGAATGACATCTCATTGTTATAAGACTGGGGCTGAGTGTCAGGTATAGGAATGACACTTCATTGTTATAAGACTGGCTGTGTGTCAAGTATAGGAATGACACCTCATTGTTATAAGACTGGGCTGTGTGTCAAGTATAGGAATGACACTTCATTGTTATAAGACTGGCTGTGTGTCAAGAATAGGAATGACACCTCATTGTTATAAGACTGGGGCTGTGTGTCAAGTATAGGAATGACATCTCATTGTTATAAGACTGGACTGTGTGTCAAGTATAGGAATGACACCTCATTGTTATAAGACTGGCTGTGTGTCAAGTATAGGAATGACATCTCATTGTTATAAGAATGGGCTGAGTGTCAAGTATAGGAATGACACTTCATTGTTATAAGACTGGAATGTGTGTCAAGTATAGGAATGACACTTCATTGTTATAAGACTGGACTGTGTGTCAAGTATAGGAATGACACTTCATTGTTATAAGACTGGGGCTGAGTGTCAAGTATAGGAATGACATCTCATTGTTATAAGACTGGCTGTGTGTCAAGTATAGGAATGACATCTCATTGTTATAAGACTGGGGCTGTGTGTCAAGAATAGGAATGACATCTCATTGTTATAAGACTGGATGAGTGTCAAGCATAGGAATGACATCTCGTTGTTATAAGACTGGACTGTGTGTCAAGTATAGGAATGACACCTCATTGTTATAAGACTGGCTGTGTGTCAAGTATAGGAATGACACTTCATTGTTATAAGACTGGACTGTGTGTCAAGTATAGGAATGACACCTCATTGTTATAAGACTGGGGGCTGAGTGTCAGGTATAGGAATGACACCTCATTGTTATAAGACTGGCTGTGTGTCAAGTATAAGAATGACATCTCATTGTTATAAGACTGGGGCTGAGTGTCAGGTATAGGAATGACACTTCATTGTTATAAGACTGGACTGTGTGTCAAGTATAGGAATGACACCTCATTGTTATAAGACTGGACTGTGTGTCAAGTATAGGAATGACACCTCATTGTTATAAGACTGGACTGTGTGTCAAGTATAGGAATGACACTTCATTGTTATAAGACTGGACTGTGTGTCAAGTATAGGAATGACACTTCATTGTTATAAGACGGGCTGAGTGTCAGGTATAGGAATGACACCTCATTGTTATAAGACTGGACTGTGTGTCAAGTATAGAAATGACACTTCATTGTTATAAGACTGGGCTGAGTGTCAAGTATAGGAATGACACTTCATTGTTATAAGACTGGGCTGAGTGTCAGGTATAGGAATGACATCTCATTGTTATAAGACTGAGCTGAGTGTCAAGTATAGGAATGACACTTCATTGTTATAAGACTGGACTGTGTGTCAGGTATAGGAATGACATCTCATTGTTATAAGACTGGCTGAGTGTCAAGTATAGTAATGACATCTCATTGTTATAAGACTGGGGCTGAGTGTCAGGTATAGGAATGACATCTCATTGTTATAAGACTGAGCTGAGTGTCAAGTATAGGAATGACACTTTACTGTTATAAGACTGGCTGTGTGTCAAGTATAGGAATGACACCTCATTGTTATAAGACTGAGCTGAGTGTCAAGTATAGGAATGACACTTCATTGTTATAAGACTGGCTGTGTGTCAAGTATAGGAATGACACCTCATTGTTATTAGACTGGGGCTGAGTGTCAGGTATAGGAATGACACCTCATTGTTATAAGACTGGGGCTGAGTGTCAAGTATAGGAATGACACCTCATTGACATAAGACTGGGGGCTGAGTGTCAGGTATAGGAATGACACCTCATTGTTATAAGACTGGCTGTGTGTCAAGTATAGGAATGACATCTCATTGTTATAAGAATGGGCTGAGTGTCAAGTATAGGAATGACACTTCATTGTTATAAGACTGGACTGTGTGTCAAGTATAGGAATGACACTTCATTGTTATAAGACTGGACTGTGTGTCAAGAATAGGAATGACACCTCATTGTTATAAGACTGGACTATGTGTCAGGTATAGGAATGACACTTCATTGTTATAAGACTGGGGCTGAGTGTCAAGTATAAGAATGACATCTCATTGTTATAAGACTGGCTGTGTGTCAAGTATAGGAATGACACTTCATTGTTATAAGACTGGGGCTGTGTGTCAAGAATAGGAATGACATCTCATTGTTATAAGACTGGACTGTGTGTCAAGTATAGGAATGACATCTCATTGTTATAACACTGGGGCTGAGTGTCAGGTATAGGAATGACATCTCATTGTTATAAGACTGGGCTGAGTGTCAGGTATAGGAATGACATCTCATTGTTATAAGACTGAGCTGAGTGTCAAGTATAGGAATGACACTTCATTGTTATAAGACTGGCTGTGTGTCAAGTATAGGAATGACACCTCATTGTTATAAGACTGGGGCTGAGTGTCAGGTATAGGAATGACACCTCATTGTTATAAGACTGGGGCTGAGTGTCAAGTATAGGAATGACACCTCATTGTCATAAGACTGGGGGCTGAGTGTCAGGTATAGGAATGACACCTCATTGTTATAAGACTGGCTGTGTGTCAAGTATAGGAATGACATCTCATTGTTATAAGAATGGGCTGAGTGTCAAGTATAGGAATGACACTTCATTGTTATAAGACTGGACTGTGTGTCAAGTATAGGAATGACACTTCATTGTTATAAGACTGGACTGTGTGTCAAGTATAGGAATGACACTTCATTGTTATAAGACTGGGGCTGAGTGTCAATTATATGAATGACATCTAATTGTTATAAGACTGGCTGTGTGTCAAGTATAGGAATGACATCTCATTGTTATAAGACTGGGGCTGTGCGTCAAGTATAGGAATGACATCTCAATGTTATAAGACTGGCTGAGTGTCAAGTATAGGAATGACATCTCATTGTTATAAGACTGGACTGTGTGTCAAGTATAGGAATGACACCTCATTGTTATAAGACTGGCTGTGTGTCAAGTATAGGAATGACACTTCATTGTTATAAGACTGGACTGTGTGTCAAGTATAGGAATGACACCTCATTGTTATAAGACTGGACTGTGTGTCAAGTATAGGAGTGACACCTCATTGTTATAAGACTGGACTGTGTGTCAAGTATAGGAATGACACTTCATTGTGATAAGACTGGGGCTGAGGGTCAGGTATAGGAATGACACTTCATTGTTATAAGACTGGACTGTGTGTCAAGTATAGGAATGACACTTCATTGTTATAAGACGGGCTGAGTGTCAGGTATAGGAATGACACCTCATTGTTATAAGACTGGACTGTGTGTCAAGTATAGAAATGACACTTCATTGTTATAAGACTGGATTGCGTGTCAAGTATAGGAATGACACTTCATTGTTATAAGACTGGGGCTGAGTGTCAAGTATAGGAATGACATCTCATTGTTATAAGACTGGCTGTGTGTCAAGTATAGGAATGACATCTCATTGTTATAAGACTGGGGCTGTGTGTCAAGTATAGGAATGACATCTCATTGCTATAAGACTGGCTGAGTGTCAAGTATAGGAATGACATCTCATTGTTATAAGACTGGAATGTGTGTCAAGTATAGGAATGACACCTCATTGTTATAAGACTGGCTGTGTGTCAAGTATAGGAATGACACTTCATTGTTATAAGACTGGACTGTGTGTCAAGTATAGGAATGACACCTCATTGTTATAAGACTGGGGGCTGAGTGTCAGGTATAGGAATGACACCTCATTGTTATAAGACTGGCTGTGTGTCAAGTATAAGAATAACATCTCATTGTTATAAGACTGGGGCTGAGTGTCAGGTATAGGAATGACACTTCATTGTTATAAGACTGGACTGTGTGTCAAGTATAGGAATGACACCTCATTGTTATAAGACTGGACTGTGTGTCAAGTATAGGAATGACACCTCATTGTTATAAGACTGGACTGTGTGTCAAGTATAGGAATGACACTTCATTGTTATAAGACTGGACTGTGTGTCAAGTATAGGAATGACACTTCATTGTTATAAGACGGGCTGAGTGTCAGGTATAGGAATGACACCTCATTGTTATAAGACTGGACTGTGTGTCAAGTATAGAAATGACACTTCATTGCTATAAGACTGGGCTGAGTTTCAAGTATAGGAATGACACTTCATTGTTATAAGACTGGGCTGAGTGTCAGGTATAGGAATGACATCTCATTGTTATAAGACTGAGCTGAGTGTCAAGTATAGGAATGACACTTCATTGTTATAAGACTGGACTGTGTGTCAGGTATAGGAATGACATCTCATTGTTATAAGACTGGCTGAGTGTCAAGTATAGGAATGACATCTCATTGTTATAAGACTGGGGCTGAGTGTCAGGTATAGGAATGACATCTCATTGTTATAAGACTGAGCTGAGTGTCAAGTATAGGAATGACACTTTACTGTTATAAGACTGGCTGTGTGTCAAGTATAGGAATGACACCTCATTGTTATAAGAATGGGCTGAGTGTCAAGTATAGGAATGACACTTCATTGTTATAAGACTGGAATGTGTGTCAAGTATAGGAATGACACTTCATTGTTATAAGACTGGACTGTGTGTCAAGTATAGGATTGACACTTCATTGTTATAAGACTGGGGCCGAGTGTCAAGTATAGGAATGACATCTCATTGTTATAAGACTGGCTGTGTGTCAAGTATAGGAATGACATCTCATTGTTATAAGACTGGGGCTGTGTGTCAAGAATAGGAATGACATCTCATTGTTATAAGACTGGCTGAGTGTCAAGTATAGGAATGACATCTCATTGTTATAAGACTGGACTGTGTGTCAAATATAGGAATGACACCTCATTGTTATAAGACTGGCTGTGTGTCAAGTATAGGAATGACACTTCATTGTTATAAGACTGGACTGTGTGTCAAGTATAGGAATGACACCTCATTGTTATAAGACTGGGGGCTGAGTGTCAGGTATAGGAATGACACCTCATTGTTATAAGACTGGCTGTGTGTCAAGTATAAGAATGACATCTCATTGTTATAAGACTGGGGCTGAGTGTCAGGTATAGGAATGACACTTCATTGTTATAAGACTGGACTGTGTGTCAAGTATAGGAATGACACCTCATTGTTATAAGACTGGACTGTGTGTCAAGTATAGGAATGACACCTCATTGTTATAAGACTGGACTGTGTGTCAAGTATAGGAATGACACTTCATTGTTATAAGACTGGAATGTGTGTCAAGTATAGGAATGACACTTCATTGTTATAAGACTGGACTGTGTGTCAAGTATAGGAATGACACTTCATTGTTATAAGACTGGGGCCGAGTGTCAAGTATAGGAATGACATCTCATTGTTATAAGACTGGCTGTGTGTCAAGTATAGGAATGACATCTCATTGTTATAAGACTGGGGCTGTGTGTCAAGAATAGGAATGACATCTCATTGTTATAAGACTGGCTGAGTGTCAAGTATAGGAATGACATCTCATTGTTATAAGACTGGACTGTGTGTCAAGTATAGGAATGACACCTCATTGTTATAAGACTGGCTGTGTGTCAAGTATAGGAATGACACTTCATTGTTATAAGACTGGACTGTGTGTCAAGTATAGGAATGACACCTCATTGTTATAAGACTGGGGGCTGAGTGTCAGGTATAGGAATGACACCTCATTGTTATAAGACTGGCTGTGTGTCAAGTATAAGAATGACATCTCATTGTTATAAGACTGGGGCTGAGTGTCAGGTATAGGAATGACACTTCATTGTTATAAGACTGGACTGTGTGTCAAGTATAGGAATGACACCTCATTGTTATAAGACTGGACTGTGTGTCAAGTATAGGAATGACACCTCATTGTTATAAGACTGGACTGTGTGTCAAGTATAGGAATGCCACTTCATTGTTATAAGACTGGACTGTGTGTCAAGTATAGGAATGACACTTCATTGTTATAAGACGGGCTGAGTGTCAGGTATAGGAATGACACCTCATTGTTATAAGACTGGACTGTGTGTCAAGTATAGAAATGACACTTCATTGTTATAAGACTGGGCTGAGTGTCAAGTATAGGAATGACACTTCATTGTTATAAGACTGGGCTGAGTGTCAGGTATAGGAATGACATCTCATTGTTATAAGACTGAGCTGAGTGTCAAGTATAGGAATGACACCTCATTGTTATAAGACTGGACTGTGTGTCAGGTATAGGAATGACATCTCATTGTTATAAGACTGGCTGAGTGTCAAGTATAGGAATGACATCTCATTGTTATAAGACTGGGGCTGAGTGTCAGGTATAGGAATGACATCTCATTGTTATAAGACTGAGCTGAGTGTCAAGTATAGGAATGACACTTTACTGTTATAAGACTGGCTGTGTGTCAAGTATAGGAATGACACCTCATTGTTATAAGACTGAGCTGAGTGTCAAGTATAGGAATGACACTTCATTGTTATAAGACTGGCTGTGTGTCAAGTATAGGAATGACACCTCATTGTTATTAGACTGGGGCTGAGTGTCAGGTATAGGAATGACACCTCATTGTTATAAGACTGGGGCTGAGTGTCAAGTATAGGAATGACACCTCATTGTCATAAGACTGGGGGCTGAGTGTCAGGTATAGGAATGACACCTCATTGTTATAAGACTGGCTGTGTGTCAAGTATAGGAATGACATCTCATTGTTATAAGAATGGGCTGAGTGTCAAGTATAGGAATGACACTTCATTGTTATAAGACTGGACTGTGTGTCAAGTATAGAAATGACACTTCATTGTTATAAGACTGGACTGTGTGTCAAGAATAGGAATGACACCTCATTGTTATAAGACTGGACTGTGTGTCAGGTATAGGAATGACACTTCATTGTTATAAGACTGGGGCTGAGTGTCAAGTATAAGAATGACATCTCATTGTTATAAGACTGGCTGTGTGTCAAGTATAGGAATGACACTTCATTGTTATAAGACTGGGGCTGTGTGTCAAGAATAGGAATGACATCTCATTGTTATAAGACTGGACTGTGTGTCAAGTATAGGAATGACATCTCATTGTTATAACACTGGGGCTGAGTGTCAGGTATAGGAATGACATCTCATTGTTATAAGACTGGGCTGAGTGTCAGGTATAGGAATGACATCTCATTGTTATAAGACTGAGCTGAGTGTCAAGTATAGGAATGACACTTCATTGTTATAAGACTGGCTGTGTGTCAAGTATAGGAATGACACCTCATTGTTATAAGACTGGGGCTGAGTGTCAGGTATAGGAATGACACCTCATTGTTATAAGACTGGGGCTGAGTGTCAAGTATAGGAATGACACCTCATTGTCATAAGACTGGGGGCTGAGTGTCAGGTATAGGAATGACACCTCATTGTTATAAGACTGGCTGTGTGTCAAGTATAGGAATGACATCTCATTGTTATAAGAATGGGCTGAGTGTCAAGTATAGGAATGACACTTCATTGTTATAAGACTGGACTGTGTGTCAAGTATAGGAATGACACTTCATTGTTATAAGACTGGACTGTGTGTCAAGTATAGGAATGACACTTCATTGTTATAAGACTGGGGCTGAGTGTCAAGTATAGGAATGACATCTCATTGTTATAAGACTGGCTGTGTGTCAAGTATAGGAATGACATCTCATTGTTATAAGACTGGGGCTGTGCGTCAAGTATAGGAATGACATCTCATTGTTATAAGACTGGCTGAGTGTCAAGTATAGGAATGACATCTCATTGTTATAAGACTGGACTGTGTGTCAAGTATAGGAATGACACCTCATTGTTATAAGACTGGCTGTGTGTCAAGTATAGGAATGACACTTCATTGTAATAAGACTGGACTGTGTGTCAAGTATAGGAATGACACCTCATTGTTATAAGACTGGACTGTGTGTCAAGTATAGGAATGACACCTCATTGTTATAAGACTGGACTGTGTGTCAAGTATAGGAATGACACTTCATTGTTATAAGACTGGACTGTGTGTCAAGTATAGGAATGACACTTCATTGTTATAAGACGGGCTGAGTGTCAGGTATAGGAATGACACCTCATTGTTATAAGACTGGAATGTGTGTCAAGTATAGAAATGACACTTCATTGTTATAAGACTGGGCTGAGTGTCAAGAATAGGAATGACACTTCATTGTTATAAGACTGGGCTGAGTGTCAGGTATAGGAATGACATCTCATTGTTATAAGACTGAGCTGAGTGTCAAGTATAGGAATGACACTTCATTGTTATAAGACTGGACTGTGTGTCAGGTATAGGAATGACATCTCATTGTTATAAGACTGGCTGAGTGTCAAGTATAGGAATGACATCTCATTGTTATAAGACTGGGGCTGAGTGTCAGGTATAGGAATGACATCTCATTGTTATAAGACTGAGCTGAGTGTCAAGTATAGGAATGACACGTTACTGTTATAAGACTGGCTGTGTGTCAAGTATAGGAATGACACCTCATTGTTATAAGACTGAGCTGAGTGTCAAGTATAGGAATGACACTTCATTGTTATAAGACTGGCTGTGTGTCAAGTATAGGAATGACACCTCATTGTTATAAGACTGGGGCTGAGTGTCAGGTATAGGAATGACACCTCATTGTTATAAGACTGGGGCTGAGTGTCAAGTATAGGAATGACACCTCATTGACATAAGACTGGGGGCTGAGTGTCAGGTATAGGAATGACACCTCATTGTTATAAGACTGGCTGTGTGTCAAGTATAGGAATGACATCTCATTGTTATAAGAATGGGCTGAGTGTCAAGTATAGGAATGACACTTCATTGTTATAAGACTGGACTGTGTGTCAAGTATAGGAATGACACTTCATTGTTATAATACTGGACTGTGTGTCAAGTATAGGAATGACACCTCATTGTTATAAGACTGGACTGTGTGTCAGGTATAGGAATGACACTTCATTGTTATAAGACTGGGGCTGAGTGTCAAGTATAAGAATGACATCTCATTGTTATAAGACTGGCTGTGTGTCAAGTATAGGAATGACACTTCATTGTTATAAGACTGGGGCTGTGTGTCAAGAATAGGAATGACATCTCATTGTTATAAGACTGGACTGTGTGTCAAGTATAGGAATGACATCTCATTGTTATAACACTGGGGCTGAGTGTCAGGTATAGGAATGACATCTCATTGTTATAAGACTGGGCTGAGTGTCAGGTATAGGAATGACATCTCATTGTTATAAGACTGAGCTGAGTGTCAAGTATAGGAATGACACTTCATTGTTATAAGACTGGCTGTGTGTCAAGTATAGGAATGACACCTCATTGTTATAAGACTGTGGCTGAGTGTCAGGTATAGGAATGACACCTCATTGTTATAAGACTGGGGCTGAGTGTCAAGTATAGGAATGACATCTCATTGTTATAAGAATGGGCTGAGTGTCAAGTATAGGAATGACACTTCATTGTTATAAGACTGGACTGTGTGTCAAGTATAGGAATGACACTTCATTGTTATAAGACTGGACTGTGTGTCAAGTATAGGAATGACACTTCATTGTTATAAGACTGGGGCTGAGTGTCAAGTATAGGAATGACATCTCATTGTTATAAGACTGGCTGTGTGTCAAGTATAGGAATGACATCTCATTGTTATAAGACTGGGGCTGTGCGTCAAGTATAGGAATGACATCTCATTGTTATAAGACTGGCTGAGTGTCAAGTATAGGAATGACATCTCATTGTTATAAGACTGGACTGTGTGTCAAGTATAGGAATGACACCTCATTGTTATAAGACTGGCTGTGTGTCAAGTATAGGAATGACACTTCATTGTAATAAGACTGGACAGTGTGTCAAGTATAGGAATGACACCTCCTTGTTATAAGACTGGGGGCTGAGTGTCAGATATAGGAATGACACCTCATTGTTATAAGACTGGCTGTGTGTCAAGTATAAGAATGACATCTCATTGTTATAAGACTGGGGCTGAGTGTCAGGTATAGGAATGACACTTCATTGTTATAAGACTGGACTGTGTGTCAAGTATAGGAATGACACCTCATTGTTATAAGACTGGACTGTGTGTCAAGTATAGGAGTGACACCTCATTGTTATAAGACTGGACTGTGTGTCAAGTATAGGAATGACACTTCATTGTTATAAGACTGGGGCTGAGGGTCAGGTATAGGAATGACACTTCATTGTTATAAGACTGGACTGTGTGTCAAGTATAGGAATGACACTTCATTGTTATAAGACGGGCTGAGTGTCAGGTATAGGAATGACACCTCATTGTTATAAGACTGGACTGTGTGTCAAGTATAGAAATGACACTTCATTGTTATAAGACTGGATTGCGTGTCAAGTATAGGAATGACACTTCATTGTTATAAGACTGGGGCTGAGTGTCAAGTATAGGAATGACATCTCATTGTTATAAGACTGGCTGTGTGTCAAGTATAGGAATGACATCTCATTGTTATAAGACTGGGGCTGTGTGTCAAGTATAGGAATGACATCTCATTGTTATAAGACTGGCTGAGTGTCAAGTATAGGAATGACATCTCATTGTTATAAGACTGGAATGTGTGTCAAGTATAGGAATGACACCTCATTGTTATAAGACTGGCTGTGTGTCAAGTATAGGAATGACACTTCATTGTTATAAGACTGGACTGTGTGTCAAGTATAGGAATGACACCTCATTGTTATAAGACTGGGGGCTGAGTGTCAGGTATAGGAATGACACCTCATTGTTATAAGACTGGCTGTGTGTCAAGTATAAGAATGACATCTCATTGTTATAAGACTGGGGCTGAGTGTCAGGTATAGGAATGACACTTCATTGTTATAAGACTGGACTGTGTGTCAAGTATAGGAATGACACCTCATTGTTATAAGACTGGACTGTGTGTCAAGTATAGGAATGACACCTCATTGTTATAAGACTGGACTGTGTGTCAAGTATAGGAATGACACTTCATTGTTATAAGACTGGACTGTGTGTCAAGTATAGGAATGACACTTCATTGTTATAAGACGGGCTGAGTGTCAGGTATAGGAATGACACCTCATTGTTATAAGACTGGAATGTGTGTCAAGTATAGAAATGACACTTCATTGTTATAAGACTGGGCTGAGTGTCAAGAATAGGAATGACACTTCATTGTTATAAGACTGGGCTGAGTGTCAGGTATAGGAATGACATCTCATTGTTATAAGACTGAGCTGAGTGTCAAGTATAGGAATGACACTTCATTGTTATAAGACTGGACTGTGTGTCAGGTATAGGAATGACATCTCATTGTTATAAGACTGGCTGAGTGTCAAGTATAGGAATGACATCTCATTGTTATAAGACTGGGGCTGAGTGTCAGGTATAGGAATGACATCTCATTGTTATAAGACTGAGCTGAGTGTCAAGTATAGGAATGACACGTTACTGTTATAAGACTGGCTGTGTGTCAAGTATAGGAATGACACCTCATTGTTATAAGACTGAGCTGAGTGTCAAGTATAGGAATGACACTTCATTGTTATAAGACTGGCTGTGTGTCAAGTATAGGAATGACACCTCATTGTTATAAGACTGGGGCTGAGTGTCAGGTATAGGAATGACACCTCATTGTTATAAGACTGGGGCTGAGTGTCAAGTATAGGAATGACACCTCATTGACATAAGACTGGGGGCTGAGTGTCAGGTATAGGAATGACACCTCATTGTTATAAGACTGGCTGTGTGTCAAGTATAGGAATGACATCTCATTGTTATAAGAATGGGCTGAGTGTCAAGTATAGGAATGACACTTCATTGTTATAAGACTGGACTGTGTGTCAAGTATAGGAATGACACTTCATTGTTATAATACTGGACTGTGTGTCAAGTATAGGAATGACACCTCATTGTTATAAGACTGGACTGTGTGTCAGGTATAGGAATGACACTTCATTGTTATAAGACTGGGGCTGAGTGTCAAGTATAAGAATGACATCTCATTGTTATAAGACTGGCTGTGTGTCAAGTATAGGAATGACACTTCATTGTTATAAGACTGGGGCTGTGTGTCAAGAATAGGAATGACATCTCATTGTTATAAGACTGGACTGTGTGTCAAGTATAGGAATGACATCTCATTGTTATAACACTGGGGCTGAGTGTCAGGTATAGGAATGACATCTCATTGTTATAAGACTGGGCTGAGTGTCAGGTATAGGAATGACATCTCATTGTTATAAGACTGAGCTGAGTGTCAAGTATAGGAATGACACTTCATTGTTATAAGACTGGCTGTGTGTCAAGTATAGGAATGACACCTCATTGTTATAAGACTGTGGCTGAGTGTCAGGTATAGGAATGACACCTCATTGTTATAAGACTGGGGCTGAGTGTCAAGTATAGGAATGACATCTCATTGTTATAAGAATGGGCTGAGTGTCAAGTATAGGAATGACACTTCATTGTTATAAGACTGGACTGTGTGTCAAGTATAGGAATGACACTTCATTGTTATAAGACTGGCTGTGTGTCAAGTATAGGAATGACATCTCATTGTTATAAGACTGGGGCTGTGCGTCAAGTATAGGAATGACATCTCATTGTTATAAGACTTGCTGAGTGTCAAGTATAGGAATGACATCTCATTGTTATAAGACTGGACTGTGTGTCAAGTATAGGAATGACACCTCATTGTTATAAGACTGGCTGTGTGTCAAGTATAGGAATGACACTTCATTGTTATAAGACTGGACTGTGTGTCAAGTATAGGAATGACACCTCATTGTTATAAGACTGGGGGGCTGAGTGTCAGGTATAGGAATGACACCTCATTGTTATAAGACTGGCTGTGTGTCAAGTATAAGAATGACATCTCATTGTTATAAGACTGGGGCTGAGTGTCAAGTATAGGAATGACACTTCATTGTTATAAGACTGGACTGTGTGTCAAGTATAGGAATGACACCTCATTGTTATAAGACTGGACTGTGTGTCAAGTATAGGAATGACACCTCATTGTTATAAGACTGGACTGTGTGTCAAGTATAGGAATGACACTTCATTGTTATAAGACTGGGGCTGAGGGTCAGGTATAGGAATGACACTTCATTGCTATAAGACTGGACTGTGTGTCAAGTATAGGAATGACACTTCATTGTTATAAGACGGGCTGAGTGTCAGGTATAGGAATGACACCTCATTGTTATAAGACTGGACTGTGTGTCAAGTATAGAAATGACACTTCATTGTTATAAGACTGGATTGTGTGTCAAGTATAGGAATGACACTTCATTGTTATAAGACTGGGGCTGAGTGTCAAGTATAGGAATGACATCTCATTGTTATAAGACTGGCTGTGTGTCAAGTATAGGAATGACATCTCATTGTTATAAGACTGGGGCTGTGTGTCAAGTATAGGAATGACATCTCATTGTTATAAGACTGGCTGAGTGTCAAGTATAGGAATGACATCTCATTGTTATAAGACTGAACTGTGTGTCAAGTATAGGAATGACACCTCATTGTTATAAGACTAGCTGTGTGTCAAGTATAGGAATGACACTTCATTGCTATAAGACTGGACTGTGTGTCAAGTATAGGAATGACACCTCATTGTTATAAGACTGGGGGCTGAGTGTCAGGTATAGGAATGACACCTCATTGTTATAAGACTGGCTGTGTGTCAAGTATAGGAATGACATCTCATTGTTATAAGACTGGGGCTGGGTGTCAGGTATAGGAATGACACTTCATTGTTATAAGACTGTACTGTGTGTCAAGTATAGGAATGACACCTCATTGTTATAAGACTGGACAGTGTGTCAAGTATAGGAATGACACCTCATTGTTATAAGACTGGACTGTGTGTCAAGTATAGGAATGACACTTCATTGTTATAAGACTGGGGCTGAGGGTCAGGTATAGGAATGACACTTTATTGTTATAAGACTGGACTGTGTGTCAAGTATAGGAATGACACTTCATTGTTATAAGACGGGCTGAGTGTCAGGTATAGGAATGACACCTCATTGTTATAAGACTGGACTGTGTGTCAAGTATAGGAATGACACCTCATTGTCATAAGACTGGGCTGTGTGTCAAGTATAGGAATGACACCTCATTGTTATAAGAATGGGCTGTGTGTCAAGTATAGGAATGACATCTCATTGTTATAAGACTGGGGCTGAGTGTCAGGTATAGGAATGACATCTCATTGTTATAAGACTGAGCTGAGTGTCAAGTATAGGAATGACACTTTACTGTTATAAGACTGGCTGTGTGTCAAGTATAGGAATGACACCTCATTGTTATAAGACTGAGCTGAGTGTCAAGTATAGGAATGACACTTCATTGTTATAAGACTGGCTGTGTGTCAAGTATAGGAATGACACCTCATTGTTATAAGACTGGGGCTGAGTGTCAGGTATAGGAATGACACCTCATTGTTATAAGACTGGGGCTGAGTGTCAAGTATAGGAATGACACCTCATTGACATAAGACTGGGGGCTGAGTGTCAGGTATAGGAATGACACCTCATTGTTATAAGACTGGCTGTGTGTCAAGTATAGGAATGACATCTCATTGTTATAAGAATGGGCTGAGTGTCAAGTATAGGAATGACACTTCATTGTTATAAGACTGGACTGTGTGTCAAGTATAGGAATGACACTTCATTGTTATAAGACTAGACTGTGTGTCAAGTATAGGAATGACACCTCATTGTTATAAGACTGGACTGTGTGTCAGGTATAGGAATGACACTTCATTGTTATAAGACTGGGGCTGAGTGTCAAGTATAAGAATGACATCTCATTGTTATAAGACTGGCTGTGTGTCAAGTATAGGAATGACACTTCATTGTTATAAGACTGGGGCTGTGTGTCAAGAATAGGAATGACATCTCATTGTTATAAGACTGGACTGTGTGTCAAGTATAGGAATGACATCTCATTGTTATAACACTGGGGCTGAGTGTCAGGTATAGGAATGACATCTCATTGTTATAAGACTGGGCTGAGTGTCAGGTATAGGAATGACACCTCATTGTTATAAGACTGGGGCTGAGTGTCAAGTATAGGAATGACACCTCATTGTCATAAGACTGGGGGCTGAGTGTCAGGTATAGGAATGACACCTCATTGTTATAAGACTGGCTGTGTGTCAAGTATAAGAATGACATCTCATTGTTATAACAATGGGCTGAGTGTCAAGTATAGGAATGACACTTCATTGTTATAAGACTGGACTGTGTGTCAAGTATAGGAATGACACTTCATTGTTATAATACTGGACTGTGTGTCAAGTATAGGAATGACACCTCATTGTTATAAGACTGGACTGTGTGTCAGGTATAGGAATGACACTTCATTGTTATAAGACTGGGGCTGAGTGTCAAGTATAAGAATGACATCTCATTGTTATAAGACTGGCTGTGTGTCAAGTATAGGAATGACACTTCATTGTTATAAGACTGGGGCTGTGTGTCAAGAATAGGAATGACATCTCATTGTTATAAGACTGGACTGTGTGTCAAGTATAGGAATGACATCTCATTGTTATAACACTGGGGCTGAGTGTCAGGTATAGGAATGACATCTCATTGTTATAAGACTGGGCTGAGTGTCAGGTATAGGAATGACATCTCATTGTTATAAGACTGAGCTGAGTGTCAAGTATAGGAATGACACTTCATTGTTATAAGACTGGCTGTGTGTCAAGTATAGGAATGACACCTCATTGTTATAAGACTGTGGCTGAGTGTCAGGTATAGGAATGACACCTCATTGTTATAAGACTGGGGCTGAGTGTCAAGTATAGGAATGACATCTCATTGTTATAAGAATGGGCTGAGTGTCAAGTATAGGAATGACACTTCATTGTTATAAGACTGGACTGTGTGTCAAGTATAGGAATGACACTTCATTGTTATAAGACTGGCTGTGTGTCAAGTATAGGAATGACATCTCATTGTTATAAGACTGGGGCTGTGCGTCAAGCATAGGAATGACATCTCATTGTTATAAGACTGGCTGAGTGTCAAGTATAGGAATGACATCTCATTGTTATAAGACTGGACTGTGTGTCAAGAATAGGAATGACACCTCATTGTTATAAGACTGGCTGTGTGTCAAGTATAGGAATGACACTTCATTGTTATAAGACTGGACTGTGTGTCAAGTATAGGAATGACACCTCATTGTTATAAGACTGGGGGCTGAGTGTCAGGTATAGGAATGACACCTCATTGTTATAAGACTGGCTGTGTGTCAAGTATAAGAATGACATCTCATTGTTATAAGACTGGGGCTGAGTGTCAAGTATAGGAATGACACTTCATTGTTATAAGACTGGACTGTGTGTCAAGTATAGGAATGACACCTCATTGTTATAAGACTGGACTGTGTGTCAAGTATAGGAATGACACCTCATTGTTATAAGACTGGACTGTGTGTCAAGTATAGGAATGACACTTCATTGTTATAAGACTGGGGCTGAGGGTCAGGTATAGGAATGACACTTCATTGTTATAAGACTGGACTGTGTGTCAAGGATAGGAATGACACTTCATTGTTATAAGACGGGCTGAGTGTCAGGTATAGGAATGACACCTCATTGTTATAAGACTGGACTGTGTGTCAAGTATAGAAATGACACTTCATTATTATAAGACTGGATTGTGTGTCAAGTATAGGAATGACACTTCATTGTTATAAGACTGGGGCTGAGTGTCAAGTATAGGAATGACATCTCATTGTTATAAGACTGGCTGTGTGTCAAGTATAGGAATGACATCTCATTGTTATAAGACTGGGGCTGTGTGTCAAGTATAGGAATGACATCTCATTGTTATAAGACTGGCTGAGTGTCAAGTATAGGAATGACATCTCATTGTTATAAGACTGGACTGTGTGTCAAGTATAGGAATGACACCTCATTGTTATAAGACTAGCTGTGTGTCAAGTATAGGAATGACACTTCATTGCTATAAGACTGGACTGTGTGTCAAGTATAGGAATGACACCTCATTGTTATAAGACTGGGGGCTGAGTGTCAGGTATAGGAATGACACCTCATTGTTATAAGACTGGCTGTGTGTCAAGTATAGGAATGACATCTCATTGTTATAAGACTGGGGCTGGGTGTCAGGTATAGGAATGACACTTCATTGTTATAAGACTGTACTGTGTGTCAAGTATAGGAATGACACCTCATTGTTATAAGACTGGACAGTGTGTCAAGTATAGGAATGACACCTCATTGTTATAAGACTGGACTGTGTGTCAAGTATAGGAATGACACTTCATTGTTATAAGACTGGGGCTGAGGGTCAGGTATAGGAATGACACTTCATTGTTATAAGACTGGACTGTGTGTCAAGTATAGGAATGACACTTCATTGTTATAAGACGGGCTGAGTGTCAGGTATAGGAATGACACCTCATTGTTATAAGACTGGACTGTGTGTCAAGTATAGGAATGACACCTCATTGTCATAAGACTGGGCTGTGTGTCAAGTATAGGAATGACACCTCATTGTTATAAGAATGGGCTGTGTGTCAAGTATAGGAATGACATCTCATTGTTATAAGACTGGGGCTGAGTGTCAGGTATAGGAATGACATCTCATTGTTATAAGACTGAGCTGAGTGTCAAGTATAGGAATGACACTTTACTGTTATAAGACTGGCTGTGTGTCAAGTATAGGAATGACACCTCATTGTTATAAGACTGAGCTGAGTGTCAAGTATAGGAATGACACTTCATTGTTATAAGACTGGCTGTGTGTCAAGTATAGGAATGACACCTCATTGTTATAAGACTGGGGCTGAGTGTCAGGTATAGGAATGACACCTCATTGTTATAAGACTGGGGCTGAGTGTCAAGTATAGGAATGACACCTCATTGACATAAGACTGGGGGCTGAGTGTCAGGTATAGGAATGACACCTCATTGTTATAAGACTGGCTGTGTGTCAAGTATAGGAATGACATCTCATTGTTATAAGAATGGGCTGAGTGTCAAGTATAGGAATGACACTTCATTGTTATAAGACTGGACTGTGTGTCAAGTATAGGAATGACACTTCATTGTTATAAGACTAGACTGTGTGTCAAGTATAGGAATGACACCTCATTGTTATAAGACTGGACTGTGTGTCAGGTATAGGAATGACACTTCATTGTTATAAGACTGGGGCTGAGTGTCAAGTATAAGAATGACATCTCATTGTTATAAGACTGGCTGTGTGTCAAGTATAGGAATGACACTTCATTGTTATAAGACTGGGGCTGTGTGTCAAGAATAGGAATGACATCTCATTGTTATAAGACTGGACTGTGTGTCAAGTATAGGAATGACATCTCATTGTTATAACACTGGGGCTGAGTGTCAGGTATAGGAATGACATCTCATTGTTATAAGACTGGGCTGAGTGTCAGGTATAGGAATGACATCTCATTGTTATAAGACTGAGCTGAGTGTCAAGTATAGGAATGACACTTCATTGTTATAAGACTGGCTGTGTGTCAAGAATAGGAATGACACCTCATTGTTATAAGACTATGGCTGAGTGTCAGGTATAGGAATGACACCTCATTGTTATAAGACTGGGGCTGAGTGTCAAGCATAGGAATGACACCTCATTGTCATAAGACTGGGGGCTGAGTGTCAGGTATAGGAATGACACCTCATTGTTATAAGACTGGCTGTGTGTCAAGTATAAGAATGACATCTCATTGTTATAAGAATGGGCTGAGTGTCAAGTATAGGAATGACACTTCATTGTTATAAGACTGGACTGTGTGTCAAGTATAGGAATGACACTTCATTGTTATAAGACTGGCTGTGTGTCAAGCATAGGAATGACACCTCATTGTTATAAGACTGAGCTGAGTGTCAAGTATAGGAATGACACTTCATTGTTATAAGACTGGCTGTGTGTCAAGTATAGGAATGACACCTCATTGTTATAAGACTGGGGCTGAGTGTCAGGTATAGGAATGACACCTCATTGTTATAAGACTGGGGCTGAGTGTCAAGTATAGGAATGACACCTCATTGACATAAGACTGGGGGCTGAGTGTCAGGTATAGGAATGACACCTCATTGTTATAAGACTGGCTGTGTGTCAAGTATAGGAATGACATCTCATTGTTATAAGAATGGGCTGAGTGTCAAGTATAGGAATGACACTTCATTGTTATAAGACTGGACTGTGTGTCAAGTATAGGAATGACACTTCATTGTTATAAGACTAGACTGTGTGTCAAGTATAGGAATGACACCTCATTGTTATAAGACTGGACTGTGTGTCAGGTATAGGAATGACACTTCATTGTTATAAGACTGGGGCTGAGTGTCAAGTATAAGAATGACATCTCATTGTTATAAGACTGGCTGTGTGTCAAGTATAGGAATGACACTTCATTGTTATAAGACTGGGGCTGTGTGTCAAGAATAGGAATGACATCTCATTGTTATAAGACTGGACTGTGTGTCAAGTATAGGAATGACATCTCATTGTTATAACACTGGGGCTGAGTGTCAGGTATAGGAATGACATCTCATTGTTATAAGACTGGGCTGAGTGTCAGGTATAGGAATGACATCTCATTGTTATAAGACTGAGCTGAGTGTCAAGTATAGGAATGACACTTCATTGTTATAAGACTGGCTGTGTGTCAAGTATAGGAATGACACCTCATTGTTATAAGACTGTGGCTGAGTGTCAGGTATAGGAATGACACCTCATTGTTATAAGACTGGGGCTGAGTGTCAAGCATAGGAATGACACCTCATTGTCATAAGACTGGGGGCTGAGTGTCAGGTATAGGAATGACACCTCATTGTTATAAGACTGGCTGTGTGTCAAGTATAAGAATGACATCTCATTGTTATAAGAATGGGCTGAGTGTCAAGTATAGGAATGACACTTCATTGTTATAAGACTGGACTGTGTGTCAAGTATAGGAATGACACTTCATTGTTATAAGACTGGACTGTGTGTCAAGTATAGGAATGACACTTCATTGTTATAAGACTGGGGCTGAGTGACAAGTATAGGAATGACATCTCATTGTTATAAGACTGGCTGTGTGTCAAGTATAGGAATGACATCTCATTGTTATAAGACTGGGGCTGTGCGTCAAGTATAGGAATGACATCTCATTGTTATAAGACTGGCTGAGTGTCAAGTATAGGAATGACATCTCATTGTTATAAGACTGGACTGTGTGTCAAGTATAGGAATGACACCTCATTGTTATAAGACTGGCTGTGTGTCAAGTATAGGAATGACACTTCATTGTTATAAGACTGGGGCTGTGTGTCAAGAATAGGAATGACATCTCATTGTTATAAGACTGGACTGTGTGTCAAGTATAGGAATGACATCTCATTGTTATAACACTGGGGCTGAGTGTCAGTTATAGGAATGACATCTCATTGTTATAAGACTGGGCTGAGTGTCAGGTATAGGAATGACATCTCATTGTTATAAGACTGAGCTGAGTGTCAAGTATAGGAATGACACTTCATTGTTATAAGACTGGCTGTGTGTCAAGTATAGGAATGACACCTCATTGTTATAAGACTGTGGCTGAGTGTCAGGTATAGGAATGACACCTCATTGTTATAAGACTGGGGCTGAGTGTCAAGTATAGGAATGACATCTCATTGTTATAAGAATGGGCTGAGTGTCAAGTATAGGAATGACACTTCATTGTTATAAGACTGGACTGTGTGTCAAGTATAGGAATGACACTTCATTGTTATAAGACTGGCTGTGTGTCAAGTATAGGAATGACATCTCATTGTTATAAGACTGGGGCTGTGCGTCAAGTATAGGAATGACATCTCATTGTTATAAGACTGGCTGAGTGTCAAGTATAGGAATGACATCTCATTGTTATAAGACTGGACTGTGTGTCAAGTATAGGAATGACACCTCATTGTTATAAGACTGGCTGTGTGTCAAGTATAGGAATGACACTTCATTGTTATAAGACTGGACTGTGTGTCAAGTATAGGAATGACACCTCATTGTTATAAGACTGGGGGCTGAGTGTCAGGTATAGGAATGACACCTCATTGTTATAAGACTGGCTGTGTGTCAAGTATAAGAATGACATCTCATTGTTATAAGACTGGGGCTGAGTGTCAAGCATAGGAATGACACTTCATTGTTATAAGACTGGACTGTGTGTCAAGTATAGGAATGACACCTCATTGTTATAAGACTGGACTGTGTGTCAAGTATAGGAATGACACCTCATTGTTATAAGACTGGACTGTGTGTCAAGTATAGGAATGACACTTCATTGTTATAAGACTGGGGCTGAGGGTCAGGTATAGGAATGACACTTCATTGTTATAAGACTGGACTGTGTGTCAAGTATAGGAATGACACTTCATTGTTATAAGACGGGCTGAGTGTCAGGTATAGGAATGACACCTCATTGTTATAAGACTGGACTGTGTGTCAAGTATAGAAATGACACTTCATTGTTATAAGACTGGATTGTGTGTCAAGTATAGGAATGACACTTCATTGTTATAAGACTGGGGCTGAGTGTCAAGTATAGGAATGACATCTCATTGTTATAAGACTGGCTGTGTGTCAAGTATAGGAATGACATCTCATTGTTATAAGACTGGGGCTGTGTGTCAAGTATAGGAATGACATCTCATTGTTATAAGACTGGCTGAGTGTCAAGTATAGGAATGACATCTCATTGTTATAAGACTGGACTGTGTGTCAAGTATAGGAATGACACCTCATTGTTATAAGACTAGCTGTGTGTCAAGTATAGGAATGACACTTCATTGCTATAAGACTGGACTGTGTGTCAAGTATAGGAATGACACCTCATTGTTATAAGACTGGGGGCTGAGTGTCAGGTATAGGAATGACACCTCATTGTTATAAGACTGGCTGTGTGTCAAGTATAGGAATGACATCTCATTGTTATAAGACTGGGGCTGGGTGTCAGGTATAGGAATGACACTTCATTGTTATAAGACTGTACTGTGTGTCAAGTATAGGAATGACACCTCATTGTTATAAGACTGGACAGTGTGTCAAGTATAGGAATGACACCTCATTGTTATAAGACTGGACTGTGTGTCAAGTATAGGAATGACACTTCATTGTTATAAGACTGGGGCTGAGGGTCAGGTATAGGAATGACACTTCATTGTTATAAGACTGGACTGTGTGTCAAGTATAGGAATGACACTTCATTGTTATAAGACGGGCTGAGTGTCAGGTATAGGAATGACACCTCATTGTTATAAGACTGGACTGTGTGTCAAGTATAGGAATGACACCTCATTGTCATAAGACTGGGCTGTGTGTCAAGTATAGGAATGACACCTCATTGTTATAAGAATGGGCTGTGTGTCAAGTATAGGAATGACATCTCATTGTTATAAGACTGGGGCTGAGTGTCAGGTATAGGAATGACATCTCATTGTTATAAGACTGAGCTGAGTGTCAAGTATAGGAATGACACTTTACTGTTATAAGACTGGCTGTGTGTCAAGTATAGGAATGACACCTCATTGTTATAAGACTGAGCTGAGTGTCAAGTATAGGAATGACACTTCATTGTTATAAGACTGGCTGTGTGTCAAGTATAGGAATGACACCTCATTGTTATAAGACTGGGGCTGAGTGTCAGGTATAGGAATGACACCTCATTGTTATAAGACTGGGGCTGAGTGTCAAGTATAGGAATGACACCTCATTGACATAAGACTGGGGGCTGAGTGTCAGGTATAGGAATGACACCTCATTGTTATAAGACTGGCTGTGTGTCAAGTATAGGAATGACATCTCATTGTTATAAGAATGGGCTGAGTGTCAAGTATAGGAATGACACTTCATTGTTATAAGACTGGACTGTGTGTCAAGTATAGGAATGACACTTCATTGTTATAAGACTAGACTGTGTGTCAAGTATAGGAATGACACCTCATTGTTATAAGACTGGACTGTGTGTCAGGTATAGGAATGACACTTCATTGTTATAAGACTGGGGCTGAGTGTCAAGAATAAGAATGACATCTCATTGTTATAAGACTGGCTGTGTGTCAAGTATAGGAATGACACTTCATTGTTATAAGACTGGGGCTGTGTGTCAAGAATAGGAATGACATCTCATTGTTATAAGACTGGACTGTGTGTCAAGTATAGGAATGACATCTCATTGTTATAACACTGGGGCTGAGTGTCAGGTATAGGAATGACATCTCATTGTTATAAGACTGGGCTGAGTGTCAGGTATAGGAATGACATCTCATTGTTATAAGACTGAGCTGAGTGTCAAGTATAGGAATGACACTTCATTGTTATAAGACTGGCTGTGTGTCAAGTATAGGAATGACACCTCATTGTTATAAGACTGTGGCTGAGTGTCAGGTATAGGAATGACACCTCATTGTTATAAGACTGGGGCTGAGTGTCAAGTATAGGAATGACACCTCATTGTCATAAGACTGGGGGCTGAGTGTCAGGTATAGGAATGACACCTCATTGTTATAAGACTGGCTGTGTGTCAAGTATAAGAATGACATCTCATTGTTATAAGAATGGGCTGAGTGTCAAGTATAGGAATGACATCTCATTGTTATAAGACTGGGGCTGTGCGTCAAGCATAGGAATGACATCTCATTGTTATAAGACTGGCTGAGTGTCAAGTATAGGAATGACATCTCATTGTTATAAGACTGGACTGTGTGTCAAGTATAGGAATGACACCTCATTGTTATAAGACTGGCTGTGTGTCAAGTATAGGAATGACACTTCATTGTTATAAGACTGGACTGTGTGTCACGTATAGGAATGACACCTCATTGTTATAAGACTGGGGGCTGAGTGTCAGGTATAGGAATGACACCTCATTGTTATAAGACTGGCTGTGTGTCAAGTATAAGAATGACATCTCATTGTTATAAGACTGGGGCTGAGTGTCAGGTATAGGAATGACACTTCATTGTTATAAGACTGGACTGTGTGTCAAGTATAGGAATGACACCTCATTGTTATAAGACTGGACTGTGTGTCAAGTATAGGAATGACACCTCATTGTTATAAGACTGGACTGTGTGTCAAGTATAGGAATGACACTTCATTGTTATAAGACTGGGGCTGAGGGTCAGGTATAGGAATGACACTTCATTGTTATAAGACTGGACTGTGTGTCAAGTATAGGAATGACACTTCATTGTTATAAGACGGGCTGAGTGTCAGGTATAGGAATGACACCTCATTGTTATAAGACTGGACTGTGTGTCAAGTATAGAAATGACACTTCATTGTTATAAGACTGGATTGTGTGTCAAGTATAGGAATGACACTTCATTGTTATAAGACTGGGGCTGAGTGTCAAGTATAGGAATGACATCTCATTGTTATAAGACTGGCTGTGTGTCAAGTATAGGAATGACACTTCATTGTTATAAGACTGGGGCTGTGTGTCAAGTATAGGAATGACATCTCATTGTTATAAGACTGGCTGAGTGTCAAGTATAGGAATGACATCTCATTGTTATAAGACTGGACTGTGTGTCAAGTATAGGAATGACACCTCATTGTTATAAGACTAGCTGTGTGTCAAGTATAGGAATGACACTTCATTGCTATAAGACTGGACTGTGTGTCAAGTATAGGAATGACACCTCATTGTTATAAGGCTGGGGGCTGAGTGTCAGGTATAGGAATGACACCTCATTGTTATAAGACTGGCTGTGTGTCAAGTATAGGAATGACATCTCATTGTTATAAGACTGGGGCTGGGTGTCAGGTATAGGAATGACACTTCATTGTTATAAGACTGTACTGTGTGTCAAGTATAGGAATGACACCTCATTGTTATAAGACTGGACAGTGTGTCAAGTATAGGAATGACACCTCATTGTTATAAGACTGGACTGTGTGTCAAGTATAGGAATGACACTTCATTGTTATAAGACTGGGGCTGAGGGTCAGGTATAGGAATGACACTTCATTGTTATAAGACTGGACTGTGTGTCAAGTATAGGAATGACACTTCATTGTTATAAGACGGGCTGAGTGTCAGGTATAGGAATGACACCTCATTGTTATAAGACTGGACTGTGTGTCAAGTATAGGAATGATACCTCATTGTCATAAGACTGGGCTGTGTGTCAAGTATAGGAATGACATCTCATTGTTATAAGACTGGCTGTGTGTCAGGTATAGGAATGACTCCTCATTGTTATAAGACTGGGGCTGAGTGTCAAGTATAGGAATGACATCTCATTGTTATAAGACTGGGGCTAAGTGTCAAGTATAGGAATGACACTTCATTGTTATAAGACTGGGCTGTGTGTCAAGTATAGGAATGACATCTCATTGTTATAAGACTGGCTGTGTGTCAAGTATAGGAATGACACTTCATTGTTATAAGACTGGGGCTGAGTGTCAGGTATAGGAATGACACTTCATTGTTATAAGACTGGACTGTGTGTCAAGTATAGGAATGACACCTCATTGTCATAAGACTGGGCTGTGTGTCAAGTATAGGAATGACACCTCATTGTTATAAGAATGGGCTGTGTGTCAAGTATAGGAATGACATCTCATTGTTATAAGAATGGGCTGTGTGTCAAGTATAGGAATGACATCTCATTGTTATAAGAATGGGCTGAGTGTCAAGTATAGGAATGACACTTCATTGTTATAAGACTGGGGCTGAGTGTCAAGTATAGGAATGACATCGCATTGTTATAAGACTGGGGCTGAGTGTCAAGCATAGGAATGACATCTCATTGTTATAAGACTGGACTGTGTGTCAAGTATAGGAATGACACCTCATTGTTATAAGACTGGGCTGTGTGTCAGGTATAGGAATGACACCTCATTGTTATAAGACTGAGCTGAGTGTCAAGTATAGGAATGACACTTCATTGTTATAAGACTGGGGCTGAGTGTCAAGTATAGGAATGACATCTCATTGTTATAAGACTGGGCTGTGTGTCAGGTATAGGAATGACACCTCATTGTTATAAGACTGGGGCTGTGTGTCAAGTATAGGAATGACACTTCATTGTTATAAGACTGG
Organism: Bathymodiolus brooksi; assembly: GCA_963680875.1. Taxonomy (NCBI): domain Eukaryota; kingdom Metazoa; phylum Mollusca; class Bivalvia; order Mytilida; family Modiolidae; genus Bathymodiolus; species Bathymodiolus brooksi. The sequence continues at coordinate 67,848,241 of OY804575.1, forward strand.
GCTGTGTGTCAGGTATAGGAATGACACCTCATTGTTATAAGACTGGACTGTGTGTCAAGTATAGGAATGACACTTCATTGTTATAAGACTGGCTGTGTGTCAGGTATAGGAATGACATCTCATTGTTATAATACTGGGGCTGAGTGTCAAGTATAGGAATGACATCTCATTGTTATAAGACTGGTGCTGAGTGTCAGGAATAGGAATGACACTTCATTGTTATAAGACTGGACTGTGTGTCAAGTATAGGAATGACATCTCATTGTTATAAGACTGGGGCTGAGTGTCAGGTATAGGAATGACATCTCATTGTTATACGACTGGCTGTGTGTCAAGTATAGGAATGACATCTCATTGTTATAAGACTGGCTGTGTGTCAAGTATAGGAATGACATCTCATTGTTATAAGACTGGACTGTGTGTCAAGTATAGGAATGACATCTCATTGTTATAAGACTGGCTGTGTGTCAAGTATATGAATGACATCTCATTGTTATAAGACTGGGGCTGAGTGTCAGGTATAGGAATGACACTTCATTGTTATAAGACTGGCTGTGTGTCAAATATAGGAATGACACTTCACTGTTATAAGACTGGCTGAGTGTCAGGTATAGGAATGACACTTCATTGTTATAAGACTGGGGCTGAGTGTCAAGTATAGGAATTACATCTCATTGTTATAAGACTGGACTGTGTGTCAGGTATCAGGTATAGGAAAGACACTTCATTGTCATGTATCTACATGTATTATTTCTGTTAAAACCTTTATCATGTCCATTCATAGTCATAAACAGTAATGAATTAAGAATTATTTTGATACCACATATGAACTCTATAAAGAGTAGAGTATAATTATGTTTTTTTTGTAATCATAAATCCATCTTACAGCTGTAGGACAAGATTATTTTCAAATGTACAACCCGGCATGTCTGACAGAGAATACAACTACAATACATATCCAACAGATGTATGTAAACCCCTCTAGACATCAAATGTTTCCCTATATCTTAGCATCAAATGCAAAAATGTTTGGCAACATTTTTTTTTTCTATTTTAGAAAAGCAATGAATTCCTGCCCATGCGTAACATGTATATTGTATAATACGGTATATATATATATATGTGCTACTATATTGTATAATAGAATTATAAAATCCAGAAGAAAATGGTGAAAACTAATGAGTCTTTTTATCATGCATTTGATTTACTATTTCAATGCTTTGATCAACTATAACTCTTGTTCAAATAAAATATGACAATCATGTCCTCCTGTTGATCCGTTCATCATTAAATAAGTTCACTTAAATTTTGTTTTCTTTGTCAAAACAAAAAGAGATAATAAAATGTGATATTTACCATTTCCTGACAATATCTTTGCAGCTAACTCTATATAGTTATTTGCACCGTTGTCTCTCATTCGTAGGAATGAAACTCTGTATGATACATCTGATATTTTGTTTAATGTTTCTAACATTAGATTCCACTCTCCCCGTGCATGGTAATACTCTGCAGCACTACCGTTGATCTGTTCTTCAGTTTGATTATCGCGTGAGGGGTACAGTTTTGGACGATCATAATCTGTTCCCCGTTTTTCCTTTTTATCCTTTAAGTAAAGCAAATAATCCATTAAAAATTAAGAAAACAAAGATACATGCATAATGGATTTAATATCAGAGGTTGTTGATTACTGTAGAAAAAAAAGTATGTGAAGATTTATATGTTAGAGATTTGCTCGATGTTAAATTATCAGGTAAGACGAATTTTGAAACATACGCGGATTGATAAAACGCATAGGGCCGTCATGGTCGTAATCGCATGGTGGTTGGATTTACAACTACTTGTGCAAAGAGTGCCTGTCACCACAAACGTTGTGAGGTCGACCCTGTACATGGCGAAGCGTACTCGATACAACATTATGTGGTACAGTTTGTCCGTGACTTGCGACAAGTCGGTAGCTTTCTCCGGATACTCTGGTTTCCTCCACCAATAAAACAAACCGCCACGATATAACTCAAATATTGTTGACAGTGACGTTAAAGACATTAAAGCTAAACCTAAACCTGCAACCTATTTATAATAAGGTAAATATAAAATCTCTCTTTTGAGAGAACTGTACAAAATGTGGTGATCTGGACAGACAAGACAATACTTGTAAAACATACGATACCAATTATAGAGAACCGCATCGGCAGTATAAGGGTCAGGCGTGCTCGCATCCAATGTGGTAGATCTTGGGTAGAGCCCGATCAGGTCAAACTAAAGATTATGTAATTGGTATTTGTTGCTTTTCCGCTAAGCAGGCAGCATTGGGGAGTAAGAACAAAGACTCGGAATCAGGATAATCTGTCAGAGTGGAGCGACTGTCAACTCGCAGACTGTGGTTTCAGTGAATTAGCATTATAACAATCCAACTAAGTGTGTTGGTCTAGTACAAAACGGACGTTATCATCATCTCATCTCATGTTATTTGTTCTCGCCATGATATAATTGAAAAAAAATCGCTCATTTGGCATTAAACAGTAATCACTCACTCACTGTTTAGCAAATACAAAGAAGAACTATCTTATTATAGCCGTTTTTCTTTTTCATTGATCCGAACAGCGTTATAATAAAAATTAGTTAATCTTGTAAGGTGTAACGTGCATGGTGTTTAGGGAATGGTGTAGCATGTATGGTGTATAGGGACTGGTGTAACGTGTATGATGTAACTGTAATATGTATGGTGTAAAGTGAATAGTGTATAGGGAATGATGTAACGTGTATGATGTAGGGGGAATAGTGTAAAGTGTATGATGTATGGGGAATAGTGTAGAGTGCATAGTGTATAGGGAATAGTGTAACGTGTATAATGTATATGGAATGGTGTAATGTGTATGATGTATAGGGAATGGTGTAAAGTGCATAGTGTATAGGGAATGGTGTAACACATATGATGTATGGGGAATGGTGTAAAGTGCATAGTGTATAAGGAATGGTGTAACACGTATGATGTATGGGGAATGGTGTAAAGTGCATAGTGTATAGGGAATGGTGTAACGTGAATGGTGTAACGTGTATGCTGTATAGGGAATGGTGTAACACGTATGATGTATGGGGAATAGTATAACGTGTATGATGTATAGGGAATGGAGTAACACGTATGATGTATGGGGAATGGTGTAAAGTGCATAGTGTATAGGGAATGGTGTAACGTGAATGATGTATGGAGAATGGTGTAACGTCTATGCTGTATAGGAAATGGTGTAACGTGCATGATGTATAGAGAATGGTGTAACGTGTATGATGTATAGAGATTGGTGTAACGTGTATGATGTATAGAGAATGGTGTAATGTGTATGATGTATAGAGAATGGTGTAACGTGTATGATGTATAGAGATTAGTGTAATGTGTATGGTGTATAGGGTATGGTGTAACGTGTATGATCTGAAGGGAATAGTGTAACGTGTATGCTGTATAGGGAATGCTGTAACGTTTAGGTATATAGGGAATGGTGTAATGTGTATTATGGTGTAACGTGTATGGTGTAACGTGTATGATGTATAGAGAATGGTGTAACGTGTATGATGTATATGGAATGGTGTACCGTGTATGATGTATAGGGAATGGTGTAACGTGTATGATGCACAGAGAATGGTGTAACCTGTATGATGTGTAGGGAATGGTGTAACGTGTATGATGTATAGAGAATGGTGTAACGTGTATGATGTATAGAGAATGGTGTAACGTGTATGATGTATAGAGAATGGTGTAATGTGTATGATGTATAGGGAATGGTGTAACATTTAAGATGTATGGGGAATGGTGTAATGTGTATGATGTATAGAGGATGGTGTAACGTGTATGATGTATAGAGAATGGTGTAACGTGTATGATGTATAGGGAATGGTGTAACATGTATGATGTATAGAGAATTTTGTAATTTGTATGATGTATACGGAATGGTGTAACGTGTATGATGTATAGGGAATGGTGTAACGTGTATGATGTATAGGGAATGGTGTAACGTGTATGATGTATAGAGAATGGTGTAACGTGTATGATGTATACGGAATGGTGTAACGTGTATGATGTATAGGGAATGGTGTAACGTGTATGATGTATAGGGAATGGTGTAACGTGTATGATGAATAGAGAATGGTGTAACGTGTATGATGTATACGGAATGGTGTAACGTGTATGATGTATAGAGAATGGTGTAATGTGTATGATGTATACGGAATGGTGTAACGTGTATGATGTATAGGGAATGGTGTAACGTGTATGATGTATAGAGAATGGTGTAACGTGTATGATGTATAGGGAATGGTGTAACGTGTATGATGTATAGGGAATGGTGTAACGTGTATGATGTATAGAGAATGGTGTAACGTGTATGATGTATACGGAATGGTGTAACGTGTATGATATATAGGGAATGGTGTAACGTGTATGATGTATAGAGAATGGTGTAACGTGTATGATGTATGGAGAATGGTGTAATGTGTATGGTGTATACGGAATGGTGTAACGTGTATGATGTATAGGGAATGGTGTAACGTGTATGATGTATAGAGAATGGTGTAACGTGTATGATGTATAGAGAATGGTGTAACGTGTATGATGTATAGGGAATGGTGTAACGTGTATGATGTATAGAGAATGGTGTAACGTGTATGATGTATAGGGAATGGTGTAACGTGTATGATGTATAGAGAATGGTGTAACGTGTATGATGTATAGAGAATGTGTAACATGTATGGTGTATAGGGAATGGTGTAACATGCATGGTGTATGGGGAATGGTGTAGCGTGTATGGTGTTTGGGGAATGGTGTAATGTGTATGATGTATAGGGAATTGTGTACCATGTATGGGGAATGGTGTAATGTGTATATGATGCATGGGTAATGGTGTAACGTGTATCATGTATAGAGAAAGGTGTAGCGCACCATAACAGCTGATTTATCAGATTGGGTTGACCATGCACTGAAATTTCACCTACAGAGACATGCTTCAATTTTGATCTAATCTGCGAGTACCAATGAATACCATTCAGAATGTTTTCTAATCTTCAAAAACAATATCTTATCGTTGCAATAGGCCAATGATAAAGGGAAACTATTGTTATTTTTAGAAGAAAAAAACGAAATCTCGTGTGAAAACGTAAAATATCAAACCCGAGAAGTTTATAACAGCGTCGAATCATAAGAGTAAACAACATTGTCGTTCCCTATGCTAATATATCCATTTGGCTAACTTATGTACTTTATAAATCCTTCGATTGCCTTTGTATTATGGGTCGTACACAAATGAGAAAGTTGAATCTAATTATTCCTATACCCAAAGGTTGATAGTCATCATGTTCTATGTCACTTTATACAATATATTAAACTGAAAACTGTCATCATTTAACACAAGGAAATTATGTGCAAACCAACACAAAATACCTTCTACTATTAGTAGATATTTCAGTAAGGAATATTGATTCTCTCAAGCAATTTAAAACAGAACTGAGAAATTTGGATCAACATAGACTTCATATTGTTCCTAAACATTATTTCTGCTCCCCAAACCAGTAACAACTACCCGAACCATAACCAAGCAATGACCAAACTAATTCAAATATATTTATAATGTAGGGAAAACCTAGAACAAATAGTCTACATTTAAACACTTTACTCCCTCGATGAACTCCATATACGGAATTGCCAACATGTGACCCATTTACTCAAATTTTTTCCTATTATATATCCTTTGTATGTTGTGCAGCAAGCTTTTTCTTGCCTCTTTCTTATCTACATTGTATAACAAACTAATATATTGAAAATATTTGGGCCACCTACATTTGTATTGTGGCCGTTTTTATTAAATCTGATGTATATATAAGGTATTTACAAACTGTTATCCTTCCCCACCTCTCAATCCATAATAGCATTCAATAAAGAGGCAAAGGTGGGTTACACAAAAGGCCAAAGGATCAAAGATCTCCCCACCCGATGGTCCTCGTAAACTAAATATAGTATTAAATCAGCATCCTTTTTGAACAATGATTAATATAGTTAATATACGATCAAGTCCATCTTGTCAATGTGGGGCTGATGTTGAAGACTTGAACCATTTATTTTTCGAATGTCATTATTCAATAATATTAATTGGCTACCTACTGACTGTATGTAGATTCCAGACTCTTTACATGTGGCAATGATAAATTAATAAACGAACAAATTGTTGATATTTTCAACTATGCTATAACTTCTATTTTTACAGCAGTTAAAATGGGTCTCCATAAATATAACAAAACCTTCTTTTCTAGAAGCGGCGTGAATCAAATGTGAATATTAAAAAACTCAAAAGATCTGCTGGAGACTTTAAGTTCTAGATCTCAGTATATTTGTAACAGCATTAATACATTTGATTTCTAGACCTTATATAGCATACCACCATCTCACATATGCTACTAAAATCTAGAATTAAAAAAAATGAGTCAGTGTTGCTTCTCAAAGAAGAACGGAGACCAAAGATATCAGTATCTTGTTATTAGTAGAGACAAATCTTACTTTGTCATAAGCCATTACAAATCGAATAATAAATATAAACAAGACGAGATCATTCAAATGTTAGATTTTTTAATCGACAACATATTTGTCCTGTTTGGTGAACGGGTGCTGCAACAAACGATTGGTATTCCAATGGGTACGAATTGTGCTCTGCTACTCGCTGATTTGTTTCTACATGCTTATGAGGCAGACTTCCTTCAAGGGTTTCACAAGAATAAAGATAGAAAATTAGCCCACACCTTTAATTCCAGCTTCCACTATATACACAAAATGAACATGTAGATGATGTTCTGTCACTGAACAATTCTCGATTCGGTGATTATCTAGATCGCATCTAGCCAAATGAGATTGAAGCTAAGGATACTATTGATACTCAAAAGTCTGCTTCTTACCTTGACCTTCACCTTGAAATCGACAACGGAGGAAGATTAAAATAAAAACAAAACTCTACGACAAACACGATGACTTCACTTTTCCAATAGTCAATTTCCCCTTCATCAGTAGCAATATTCCAGCATCACCAGAGTATGGAGTTTACATTTATCAACTCATACGTTACTCTAGAGCTTGTGTCCAGTATAGTGATCTTCTGGACAGAGCTCAGCTGCTGACGCAAAAGCTACTCAAACAAGGCTACGTTGTTCCTAGGTTGAAATCCTCGCTACAAAAATTATACGCTCATCATCACAATCTGGTTTACCATTACGAAATAACCATATCTCAAATGACAATGGATCTTTTACTTTTTACGTAGATGTTTTCTTTCCTCTATCACTGCCAAGACTTTTACCGGATTTGACTGTATATATGAGTAAAACGGCGGGTGTCTTATAAGAAGCAGGAACTGCTTACCCTTCACGAGCACCTGACTTCATCCCTGGTTTTTTTGGTGTGCTCCGTGTTGCTCATCTTTTCAGTTTTTTGTGTTGTCCTATTATGTGTCTTTGCGTTCTGAGCTACGTGTTGTGATGTGCATTACACTTTCTGCATAAAAATATGCTTTGTTCGTCGTTGCCTCCAGTTGTTTGTAGGAGGACGTATGTCTTATTTACGTTATTTGTATTTGTTTGCGTATAGTGGTGTCCAACACATATTGTGTTGTGTTTTTCTTCGTCTATGTTACCAGCTTCTCTGGATTGTCCTTTTTTTATTTCCACTTACACTTATTTGAATATATAAGAAAGTCTAACAGATTTCTGAATGCATAGACCGTATTCAACAAGAAACCACACACACATCATGTGAATCCACTCAGTTTTCTTTCCTTTGTCTATATTTTATAAGTATTTCTGTTAATTAGATTCGTAACTATTGAGATATATATATATATAATGCATCCTTATGTAGATTATTATATGTAAAACTTTCTATGGAAAAAAACTTCACAAGTTAGATTCACTTGTTTCTAATCTATTTTGTTTAATAGTTGGCAAAGAAAATATGTTTAAACTAAACCTGTAAGAAGAGTTTGAAGATACCACAGGAGTAATCAGAATCCGTATATCAAAGAAGAACAGACAACACAATGGCCAAAAGAAAAAGTACAAACAACAAACAACGATCTACAAAACATACACATAAAACGTAAGATCGAGTAACACGAACCTCACTAAAACCCGGGGGTGAACTCAGGTGCTCCGGAAGGGTAAGCAGTTCCTGCTCCACTAGTGGCAACTGTCGTGTTAATCTAGTTACAAACCCGGTGATAAGTCAAGAATGAAGAAAGAAGCAAAACAGGAAAGTTTTTACGACAAATGGGACATATTCGTGGTCATTTGTGACACAGATAAGTCATGGTGGCGACCGTAAACCTTTCGAAGTGATGACTTCAACTTAACCAAGAGATACCCTTGGTTCAGTAGCTTCCTTGTTAGCAGCAACCCTCTATCAAGGAAATCCTGAGAGGAACCACAAGCTCTGGAATATCGTATCAACTGAAAGATATATACTCCATATGCAAGTGCTGCTGGAATGTTGCTTCATATATAAATGGAAAGTTCACAATGAGAAAATTGAAATAATCTCTTTTGTCGTAAAGTTTCATTCTTAACCATCCCTCACTGTCAACTTCGAGGTGTAGGTCAAGGTATGAAGCAGACATATATGTATCTGCGGTATACTTTATCTCAAGCTCAATGGGAAAGATGCGATCAACGAAATCACCAAACGTAGAATTATTTAGTGAAAGGACATCATCTATATAGCGGAACGTGAAAGTAAAGGATCGGGCTAGCTTCTTTTCGTTTTTCTTGAGAACCCACTGTATGAAATCTGCCTCATACGAATAAAGGAACGAATAAATACTGTACAGAATTTTACATACACACAGTTATATTGCTCATACTAAGTTGTTGAAAGAAGATATATAAATTTTACCTCTACTTTCTTTTTATATCTTCTCAATACATCTATGGCTTTGTCAAACATCTTGTTTTCTAACAGAACGTCAATAGCTTTGTCATAGCGGTTCAAATGCTCGTATTGTTGACAACTCTTTACTGGTTTCTTTTGTTTTCTATATATTTCAGCAAGTTCCTTCCGCTAAACCAAAGTAACAATATGATTATATAAAAACAAAAATAAATACGTTCGCTATCTAGATTTGGTATTTAAACTTTCATGGAATATAATTAGAAGCAAGTGCACTTAAATTATGTTATACTTATAACCCCATAAAGAGAGACAATTTTAACAAATAGCTGCAATATATAAGAATTGTTTGAAGATACCAAAGGGTAATCAGAATCCGTATATCAAAGAAGAACAGACAACACAATGGCCAAAAGAAAAAGTACAAAAGGACAAAAAGTGATCTACAAAATATACATATAAAACTAAAGATCGGGTAACACTAACACCACTAAAAGCCGGGGGTGAACTCAGGTGCTCCGGAAGAGTAAGAAGTTCCTGCTCCACTAGTGGCATCCGTCGTGTTATTCTAGTTACAAACCTGCTGGTAAGTCATGAATGAAGAAGGGACTTTTTATAGTCTTTACTCCCAAACATTTCTATTAGAAGTAATTTTCATATAAACATGTAGTGATCCTACCAATTCTTACAAAAATATATTTTATCTTCGTCAAACATTAATTCAATGAAAGACTAGAAATTAACATCATATACACATCGCATAGTTCTAATGGAGGGTATTACGATGGCGACCGTTGGTATCAAATCAGTTCTAATATTTATATGACGGTCGCATTCGTCATTCAATTCAATTATTCCATTACTGATTCCATTAGATTTTATAATACCTTGGCTCCTTTTTCATATATAAGTGTTGCTAGTTCAAGTTGACCACCATTGCCTAGGCATTTTGCTGCTTCTTTGTTCATTTTTACGTCTAGGAACTTATTTGCTGCTTGGTAAAGTTCATCATTCATTTCAGTTGATCCAAGCCGCTTCTGCCTTGCATTTTGGTAGTGTTGATATGCATATGCAATTTTTTCCCTTTTGTCATCGCCAGCAGTTTTGAAGCATGCTGCAGCTCTTTCATATAATTCTCTTTTCATTAAATCTTCTCCTCTTTCAATCCATTCTTGTGGTGTTGATTTAGTAGCAAATGCTTCAAAATATGCAAAATTACCATTCATTCAATGTATTAATGTAATTAGTACCAGAAAATTTAAGCGATGGGTACGTTTGATGGAAATTATTTTGTGCCTGTTTCAGGACAGCACATACAATACGGTCGCATCTATTGTAATATTTGTGTTTTACAGAAGAGTGATTCGTATAAGATGTGAGATGAAAGAAGGGTCCGTCGATACAACATTATGTGATAAAATTGTCAGTGACGTGCAACAGATCGATGGTTTACTCCGGGTACTCCGGTTTCCTCCTCCAATAAAACTGACCGCCACGATATAACTGACATATTGTTGAAAGTGGCATTAAACACCATAAACCAAGCAAACCAACCTGATATGAAAAACAAACAATACCACACCATCATGTCAGGTACACTTTCATTCATCTCTGACCGTCCAAACATATGCAAGACAAGTAAATATATTGATCAATCTGAAAACAGCTATTAATATGTACTGTTTTGATACATAAGGGTTTAGTATGCTCATCGTTGATTGGTCGGTTGCAAACATGAACCCCCAACGTGATCTCATACGGGATGTCGTTACATGTTGTTAGTGTATCGATAATTAGATTGTGTGCTGATTGGTTGCAAATGATGTCATTATAAGGGACGTAACTGACAAAATCCGGCAGATTTCAGTATTTCGGAAATGATAAAATTACAGCTAACGCGCCAAGGATTGAGGGAGGGTGATCGTAACCCTTGGTTAGTGAAGATGGTATTTTTGTGAATGGTCATATTGTCGTCCAAAAGAGTTTAACGTTTTTGTCAATTTCTACATTTATTTCATAGAAGTATTTAAACTGTCAAACTACAAAAAAAACTGTACTGTAAATGTGTATAGATTTACTGTTAATACACTTACAACGTTCAACTTCTGTCACAACCAAGTCATGTGCCTTGAAATAATCAAACATTGGCTCTCGTTTGACTTCACTCTCATCAAATATCCATACATTACATCTGGCACGGGTTATCGCGGTGTACAACTGTTTCAGTTCTACAATTAGTACTCTGTCTCTCTTTTCGTCAAACTCTATTACTCTGTCTCTCTTTTTGTCAAACTGTGAGTGTCGTGGTTGAACACTTGGCTGTAAAGTCTCTATTAATGTATGATAAAAATCAATATATATGAAGATTGAAGATATCTATTAGGTAATCAGAAGGACAGACATTACAATGGCAAACAGACAAACAGACAAAGAATGGTCGACAAAACTCTCACAGAAAACACAATATCGAGTAACACGAACCCCACTAAAACAGGGCATTTAACTCAGGTGCTCCGGAAGGGTAAGAAGATGCTGCTGGACTAGTGTCACACATCGCACTACTTGTGTTAAAACTCCCGCTATCAATCATGAAAAAGGAAAGAAGGATGGATTGTGACTACGTTCAACACAAAATATCCGTGATATCTGTGATACTGATTTTCTGTAACTGTTAACCAAGGAAGTTTTGGAAACTAATTACATGAAATCAGAAAGAAAGCATAGGAAAAATCGAGGTTTAGAATTGCAATTTTTGAATCACAAAGCATAGGGTAATTTAACGATGAATACATGCTCAAATGAGCTTATATCGCTCACCTGCTAAAGAAGATTTATTGAACTTTTGTATATCTTTGTATTTTCAAATGTTCAATCTCCAAGGACTTTTAACGCATGTGTCATTTATTGGTATAACATTGAATCTTTATTTTATATGACGATGCTATTCCATGCCAAATTTATTTTCCACCACAGCTCATTATAACCTTAGATACAAGAGCTCAGAAACCCTAGACATTGGGGGCTAAATGTTTACAGACTCGAATCTATACATCACCATATATTTCTTGTCATATTTTTGACATTTTCGCCATTGCTGTCTGCTAAATCTTTTCATCCCAAGGTCTTAGCCCCATTGACCCTGGGTTTTTATTTGTACTAGACTAAATCTACATTTCATAAGGATGATTCATTCCAAATGCAACAAGTGGAACAGCTGTTTTAGTGAAATTAAACGTATGTCTCCCCTTCATTTGACCTTAGAAAGAATATCAATGATAATATATGAACTACATGTGTACCTAGCAAATGAATGTACAATGAATCGACCTGCAGTTGTACCAATTAATAGGTCTGAGAACCAATGTAACAGTTTGGACCCTAATGGCTCCTACCCAATAGACCCTTAGACCCTGGGGTATTCACTAGTGCAGCCTTGAATCTGTGTTTTATAATTATGATCCATACCAGTTATACCTGTATTTTCATCACTGGATCTTTCGAAAATCATTTTGTAATGTTATCCATGCTAAACTTTGGACCCCACGACCCACAGAAACTGGGACAATAGTACCACAAATTTACATATCATAATGGTGTTGCAGTCAAATATTTAAGCATGTCTATTTCTGAAGATTGTAAACTGTGTTTATCAATAAAATGCTTAATTAATGTCTTCGATGTTATCAATATTATGTTTTTATCAATAAATTGCTTTATATATGAGGGCCTGGGTGGCTCAATGTGTTAGGTAGTTTGATTACCTAACAACTCATACAAGCCTATAACCAATACGTTGTGGGTTCGCGCCCGGCTTTGTATATTACAAAAAGAGTACATTCGACTCGCAGCCACAAGTGATATCGTGGGTTCGCGCCCGGCTTTGTATATTACAAAAAGAGTACACTCGACTCGCAGCCACAAGTGATAAAGTTTACCAGTTGCTTGCCCATGGTCGGTGGCTCTCTCCGGGTACTCCGCTTCTTCCACCACTAAAACTTGTCGCCATGATATAGCTGAAATATAGCTGAAAGTGGCGTTAAATAAATCAATTCAAATCAAATCAGCTTTATATATGTCTTCAATGTTATCAGTATTCTGTGTTTATTAATAAATTGCTTTATTTATATCTTCAATGTAATCAGTATTATGTGTTTATCAATAAATTGCTTTATTTATGTCTTCAATGTTATCAGTATTCTGTGTTTATTAATAAATTGCTTTTTTTATGTCTTCAATGTTATCAGTATTATGTGTATCAATAAATTGCTTTATTTATGTCTTCGATGTTATCAGTATTCTATGTTTATTAATAAATTCTTGTATTTATGTCTTCTGTGTTATCAGTATTCTCCTAATGATTACATATGATTGCATTACCTTCTTCATTACAATCCGATTTTACAAATGACATAACCACTCTCCATTCTACTGAATCCTATAACATAAAATTATTTAAATTAGAATCATAAATTAGCTTTATTATATTAACACACATATCTGCATATATAAATCGAACATTAACTGTCACTTGTAGTAACGAGAATATTGATTGATGATGACTTAAAATTGTAACAATACTCATTTCATTTTTAGAAAACAAATGAAAATTGAATATAAACAAAAGGAGATAAGAAAATAATAAGACCGAATGTATTGATATATACCTGTGAATCTTTAAATAAATTGTAAAGTAATACATCATCAAATTCTAGCCCCTTTGCTTCGTACAGTGTAAGCACAAGTGCTCCTTTCAGTTCCTCAGGTATTCTGTTGCGTGCATTGTCATCCACCACAAGGATAGCTTGATGCGCCCCAAACTCAATACGAGATGTCTCTCGTTTGTTATTGCATAGCATACGATTTAAGTCGCTAGTTCTACAAGATTCCAGTAAAACTGGTTTTGGTCCAAGAAAAAGACTTTTATCTGTCTCTAACTTATCTACAGACTCTGGAAATAGCTTTATCAAAATGTGAAGGACACTAGTAGCCAGTGAAGTTATTCCTGCATGTGATCTGTAGTTATGTGAAAGACTTTTAACTTCATCAGGGACCCATGAAATACCAGAAGGTGGTTTACACTGTAATAGATAATAAAATTCAATTCAATAAACAATTCAACTCAAAATATCCAACCCTACCCACAATCCCACATGGGACTATCTATGCTTAGCTTGACGGAAATAAACCAGGGTTTTACAATGATTTCTCAAATAAAATGGATGCAATAGTCGCAATTAATTTCATGTCAACAGCTAGGGCATGTCTTCTTGGGGTGGTAATAAATCAAAAATGTCAATGTGGTATGTACAAATGTTATATAAAACATTGTATCGCAATAATTCAATATTCCTTAGCATGTGAAAATTAACTATTATTCTAAGATTCACAATTTGACTGAAAACCACGATGTTTCTTTAGATTTAAAGATTTTTTCCCATAAAACACAATTCGCTCGACCCTCTTTGTTCATTGAATACAGTAAACTAGAGATTGTTTACCTGACATGATAATTTGATTGTCTAATGACATTGTTCAAAATCTTACCGATTTATTCTTGCTAACATGCAGAAAAAGACTTTGTAGGTCTTTAAACCGAAATGATATTCCTTTCATTATACTTTGAGCTGTATCTCCTGTCAGAAACATGCCATTAGGACGGTCACATAGTTGTATTAAAAGGTACAGTTCAGCTTGAGTAAAGTCTTGGGCTTCGTCTACATATATTTGATTTATACTCCATTTCTTCTCATTCTGCTTTGAAAGTCGTTGGTAAATATTACGAACAAAATCAGTTTGGTCAAAAAACCAATTGTGTTTCTGTTTCCTTTTCTTCAGACGTTCGTATTCCATAAAAATTGTATATATATGTTCTCTAACATCTCTAAAGGTAGGAGCCTTTTTATTTCCAACTTCTAAATATTCTTTTATGCCTAAATATCCACTTTCTGAAGATATTGCTTCATATGAACCTTTGATAAAGGATAGAATTTCTGTCCAAACTAAAGATGGGTTGTACTTTTTAATGTCTTTAGAGGCTACTGACTTGTAAATAACAAGGGGCCAAATTAATTCCTTAAAGACTTCGTAAGTTACTTCTTTTCTGGGATCAATCTTTTTAGCTCGAGTTCTCTTAACTTTCCGCTGTGTTCTGTGATCATCTACTTCATGGTCTTCGTCATTTTCACTGCTTTCACTTTCAGTACTGTAATCACTATCCAAATCATTATCTAGAGAAAGAATATTTTGCAGAATATCAAGATTGGTCCAACCTTCTACTTCAACCTTTGGACTGAAATCAATATTTCTGTCAAAATAATATGGTGGTTCTAATGATGCGTCCAGCATCAACAAAAGTTGACGATCTGTGATAAACAGAGGATATTGGTAGTCGTTGATATCTTGTAAGCGATTCGGCAAATCTTTATTTTCCCATTCAATATGGTGTTCTGTATTTTCATCAGCATGCATAAATTCTCGAAATGTTTTCTGGACTTCTCCACATAACACTCTGTTTTTTGTTATAAAAATTTGATGCAAGTGAGTTTCCCTTTCTGTTGAATTATTGAAATCTTTCGAGGTAGGTTCTGTTCTACATTGTGGTGTGTCTATATTTTCAACACTGGCATCTTTCATTATTTGCGTGTAACTATTTGTGATGCTTGTGGTGATATCAGATGACTCTGGTATACTACTGACACACTGATAATCAGGTAGACACGTTTGTTGTCTGATGTTTTCTTCAGCATTATTTGTAATGGTAGGTATAAGATTGTCTAATCTTGATAAATTAGACCTGTTTTCGTCTCTACAAACACTACCAACTATAAAGAAGAGATATATGTCATGAGTTTCAATTAGTAAATAGAAAAGTGGGCATTATCAAAGTATGCAAATACATTTTACAAACAGACAAAGCAACATTACATAATTTCTATTAATAAATATAAATTTGGGAAATTTATTTGTATACTTTAATTATGCCGAACTTTCAAAAAAAGAATTACCACTCTGTCGGAAAGTTGGAACAATTTTAAAATCTAATAGAAATATCGTAGAAACAAAGTCCAAATCGATATCCTTAAAACACATATACAGAACACGACCGTTTATTTTTCTGGCTATGTACATTAACTTCGGGAAACAGTGGCGGGTTTCAATTAGATTTATATGGAATTATTAAATAAATGACTATCGTATGGTATATGTAGATATGCATCCACAGAATTGCCGTATTAAATCGACAAATATTTACAACTCAGATTGATATACATGATAAATCTGAGTAATTTTGTTTTCAGTCCAACTCATTAAAACTCAGTTGGTTTAAAGTGATATATCTCTTTTCTGTAATGTAAATAGAATTCTAGACAAATGTGTAATACTGGAGCAATAATTTCTAATCCGGATATGTTGCCGGTATGGAATAAATAAGGGAATGCAATCTGACAAATAAATGTACCTGGATGACATCCACTGAAATCAAAACAGAAATAGAAATATGGCCAAGTGCTCTTAAGCATACAGAGACCCATCTTTTAGTGTTTGCAGTGGAATGATAATATAATACATTTGTATATTTCTCATTTATGCATTACATATTCATTTTTTCAACATATTTTATCACAATTGATATTAACTTTACCTTTTGGTTGAAGAGATTGATAATGTATCTCATAAATATGGCCAACCAACAATGGGGTTTCGTCATCATCAGGTTTGTTGCTTCCTTTAATCTTTATTTGTTTAATTTCATGGAAACTTGTTGTTACTACAATATCACGTTTAAGCATTTTGGCAGTGCTTTCAACAACAACGTGATCGGCGTATACTCCGTCATCTGACATTCTTTCACAAAATTCCTCATACGGTTCACTTATGAAATCTTTCAAGGAAACATGTCCATCGCTGCCCTACGAAATTGATATCAATACATAAGTGAATATGTATAGTAAAGCGTATAGATTTGTATTTACAATTTTGGACAGATATTGCCGTCAATTTGGCTTTTTATAACCTTTTCAACATATGTATTTTCAATAATGTCCTATTGATTCTGGCCTGCTATGAAGACCATTGATCTCGTTGGCTGTTCAGGATTAATTATTAAGAGTTAGAAGTATCAGTAAGATTTTTTGCATACTCAAAAAGAGGTCTTGCCTGTTGCGTGAACTAACCGCATCACAACTCGACCCTATAGGCGACTCGTTGTAGTGATACTGGTTCACACAACTGGCTCGATCTGATACAGTCTCTTGAACCAACACACTGCACTTGTATGTAATGGGTATTTATCATAATAAAAGGATGTTGGCCCCTGGTCCCTCGGCACAAAGTTTAATG
Organism: Bathymodiolus brooksi; assembly: GCA_963680875.1. NCBI lineage: Eukaryota > Metazoa > Mollusca > Bivalvia > Mytilida > Modiolidae > Bathymodiolus > Bathymodiolus brooksi. The sequence continues at coordinate 67,865,486 of OY804575.1, forward strand.
ACTTTGTAAGTTCAAATATTGAAATTATTTTGTAATAAGTTTGATTTCCCAATGGTAACAATAGTTGAATTTCTCTGTAAGTTTATAAGTTTTGGGATGTTTTAATCTGTTCCTGCGTATTTGGCATACACATTTGGTGTATAATTGTTTAGATCAACCATACAAATTCACAATCACGATAAAACAAGTAGTACATCTGTAAATCCATATGATCAAACTTAATATGTTTCCATTACTGTAATTTTGAAAAAATGCAACTTCCTAAAAAACATATGGCGAAGTAATATCATTCACTTCATAATGAATCTTAAATTGTACTAGACTATACTTATATTACACATTATGTTAAATACCAACTGCTGTAAGGGCCATCATGGTCGTTATTGTATGGTACATTTGTACTTGGATTTACAACTACATGTGTAATGTTTGCCTATTACCACAAACGTTGTGAGTTCGAATCCTGATCATGGCGAGGTGTACTTGATACAACATAATGTGATAAAGTTTGTCAGTGACTTGCGACAGGTCGGTGGTTTTCACCGGGTACTCCGGTTTTTATCTACCAATAATACTGACCACCATGTTGAAAGTGGCGTTACACATCGTAGCCCAAGTGTTGTCTATGCCTTCTCGCACGCAAGTATATTTTTTTCTTCTTTTTTATTTAATATGCATTAAAGTAACAAAAGAGTTTCCTAGTTGTACAAGTTTCCATTTTTCATGGATTTTACAAAGCTGTTAAACCCAAACCTCGCATGGCAGGGTAGTATTGCACAAATTTAATCTTTTCTATGCAGATATGAAATACATTATAGATGACTGTTACCACAGGACATTGTGTAGGGTAGGACCCAATGGAACTTTTATTTTATTTTTTTCCTCTGAAATTACTGACGAAAAAACACCTAATCATTGTATAAATGTTTCTGAGAAAAGTCTCCATCATAGGTCAAAATACTGTCCGAAGGGGAAATTGTACTAAACATATTTTTTTGTTGAACCTACAATAAAATGAAAAACAAAAAAAGGAAAATGTCACATCATTTAAACTGCTCCAATATACAATCAAAAACTTGCAGAAATTTGATACCTCTAATACACATTATACACGAGTCGTCATGGTCGTGATCGTATGGTAGTCGGATTTATAACTACCTATGCAATTATGCCTATCTCCACTTACGTTGCCGAGATGTACTCGATACAACATTAGGTGATAAAGTTTGTCAGTGGTGGTTTTATAGATTTTCATCAGACAAGGTCAATTTACCTCATAGTTCTGATGTTCCTTCATGAAACCTACTACCGATGTTCTAAGATCTTTTGCAGACATTCTTTGCAGGCTAAGCCTTTCAAACTGGTCACAAATTGCATGGAAAAAGCAATTCCCATCCCTTGGTGTATCTCCTCGAAATTCCAGGCCGTATTTTCGACAGTTTTTCAGAAGTACTTTTCTATATCTATCTTCTGTGGATGCAATAGTTAATACAGAAACAATTAGCTTAAATACATGGATAAACTACTACTTATGTGGTAAAGTATACAACATCAAAATTTCTCATCAGTAAAACATAAACGAAATAGAAGTGCTATGCGAATGTATCAATAAAATTAAACATTGCAAATCATAGAGTTAAACAATTTACGTATATCATAAGCAAAATAGACCACCTTCTTATTCAGGTCCGGATTTATTTATTAATTTAATTAATTAATTAATTAATTATTTATTTATTTATTTATTTATTTATTTATTTATTTATATATTTATTTATTTATTCATTTATTTATTTATATAATAGGCTTGATATATGTAAATGATTTTAATAATGTTGTTTATCACCTTAGTTGTGAAGTTTTGAATGTAAATTATAAATTTATAAGATATTTCTAAAAGGTAATGCTCTCCGGTAGATTTAACCTTATAATATTGTTATTTAGAATATTTATAATACATTGCTAAATGCCACTGTTAACTGAAGGATCTCATTTCATATAGTATTGCTATGTACAGGAATGTAATAACTATCATCTCTGGAAAAACTATACTTCTGCAATTTTATACCTACAATATTTCACTTTATACAATTTCCATAAAATTATAAAGATTGTCTTCTGGTTGTGTTTTTTTTCTATCAATTTATCTTTGATACTTACGGGTCTGAATATTAACATCATGATTTCCTGTCCCGCATGAAGGACATTTCTTCTTTTGAGGTTTCACAGCTTTACCTCTAGGAGGTAATTTTTGTTTCAGCAATACTGGAACGATATATTTTGAAATGTGGCACAGTTAAAATAAAAGATTAAAAAAAAAACAGTTTAAAAATAATATCTCTGGTTTCCGGTTGTTTACTGATTTTGTCTGTTTATATACTTATGAGTTTTGACTTTCGCTTTGGAGGATTGTTCGGAGTTCGGTAATTTTGTTATTACCCTTATTCCCCAGAATTAAAAATATAATCCAATTCTAAAGCATAGAAGCTTAAAAGTAATATTTTTTTGTTTCCAGAATAGATTTCCAATACACACCTTTGTAATTAGCTGCGAAACCGTGCCTCTAAATGGTCATTATTTTTATCTATTTATATTTTTTTGCGGACCATAGAGCTATCGTATTTCTCTATATTAACAACTTACAAATCTGCGCACTCGAAATGTTGCTCCGCTTTAAGGGGATTTTTTGTCATGAGATCGCTTGTGATATATTTTTGGACTTCGAATTTGATGACAGTGGTCGACTCAGTACTAAAATTTATGATACACGGGACGACTTCAATTTTAAAATCATAAATTTTCCATATATGTGCAGCAATATACCAGCTTCTCCTGCATATGGTGTTAACATCTCGCAATCGATTCGCTATGCAAGGGCCAGTAGCAATTATTCTGATTTCTTGAAACGTCATCTTTATCTGAGAAACAGGCTACTGGACCAGGGCTATATATTCCGATATCAAGATCTTGTCTGCAGACGATGGTGAACGATGGATTTTCATATAGTGAAAATGTATAAAGATAAGGATTTAGTATACATGGTTTAAGCGGGTAGTCAAATGTCAAAGATATTTTTTGTGAATGTGTGACGTAAAAATGTTTTTGACATTTACTTTCGTAATTAAAATACTTCAAAGGACTCATAGTTGTTGTTGGAGATGGTTCACGAGAAATATTCTACCCTCCTAACTGAATTTAGTACTGCGTTGACTACTATTTTACCTATTTTGCTCCAGTATTGTTATAAATGCTGTTATAGTGACAACCGGAACCTTTGAACCATAATGAAAGTGGGAGGTTTGGCACCATAAAATCTGATTCAACCCACCATTTCTTTAGAAATGCCTGTACCAAGTCAGGGTCATTGCAGTTTTCCCAGTTTTCCAGTTGTTGACTGATTTTATCTGTTTGTTGATTTGAGTTTTGACTTTCCCTTTGGAAGATTGCTCGGAGTTCGGTAATTTTGTTATTACCCTTACTTATATATACCAGATTTAAACAATTTGATTACATCTCATCAGATACTAGACCTTCTATCATATGTCTACGTGATACAGCATGTACTTTTGTGACATCGTCAGCTTGGAATGCGGGAAAAACATGGAGTCTACGTAAAAAATACGATATTCCACCAGGGAATAACGTTTTATAATGTTGAGATTTATATTAAAAATGATTTTAAATGAAATATGAAATAAAAATATTAAATATGCAAATATGATAGAAATAGACAAGGAGGCTGTGGATTACCAATGGCACGGATAACGATATTAAAGAACGTAATGTAATTCCTATGTGAACGAATGTTCATAACACACATTAGAAGTAGCAACATTTTAATTACCCTTTGTGACAATATAATTGGTTGTACCATCGTCTAAGAGTGGCTCAGTTTCAGGCGAACACTTGTCATCATCGTAATCTGCATTGGTGATGTTGTTGTGAACAGCTTCAGGAGAACACTTGTCATTGCAATCTGCATTGGTGAGAATGTTGTGAACAGCTTCAAGAGAACACTTGTCATCATCACAATCTGCATTGGTGAGAATGTTGTGAACAGCTTCAGGAGAACACTTGTCATTGCAATCTGCATTGGTGAGAATGTTGTGAACAACGTCAGTAGAACACTTGTCATCATCGCAATCTGCATTGGTGAGGTTGTTGTGAACAACGTCAGTAGAACACTTGTCATCATCGCAATCTGCATTGGTCCAGTAATTTTGGAATGTATCCCATAGCCTATACAAACAACAAGTAGTCTTTCCTGTACCACTTCTTCCTATCAAGATTATAGGTGCAGAGAGTGGTAAATGTGTGATTTCATATTCTAATTCAGTAACACGGAAAGGAAAGTCTACCTTCATTTCAATTGGCTTCAGCATATTCTTCGCTAGTATTGAGGAGAAGGTGTAAAATTTTACAGTACTGTATTCAGAGTCTTGAGGGCTAGCAGGTGGATAATAGTATATATCTTCAACAGATTCTTCATTGTGGTCCATACATTCTACATACAATTCCGGAATGCGGCAATCTGTATTATTGGACCTTTTCTCATGAAATTTAAGTTTTTTCTGTATCAAGCATAACGCACCTTTTTTGTGTGATTTTTCTATTCTCCCTACTGAGTTTTTGATCTTGTTGTGCTCTAAAACAATATCCCATATTCTGATTCTCTGTGAGTAAATTTTTACTCGTTTTTTGGAGGAGCTATATTTATTTGTTAATTGGGATGAAAATTCAATACATTCTTCCCAGATAAGTCTACTCTCATCTGTTATTGTTGATTCAAACAAATTTATTTTTTCATACTGTGTTACCAATTCCCTGCGCATGTCTTTTGTGCATTCTCCACTTGCCAAGTCTTCAATAATATGTATTATTTTCCTTTTCATTAGTGGTGTAAGATGATTGCTTCTTCGCAGGGTATTCCAAACGTCAGAAGTACATTCAACCTCCCATACATTTCCTTCAAGTAAACCTCTGCCAATCTGAGAACAAAATTGCTTATTCAAATAATTATTCGTTTTTCGTCTTAAACGTGTTTGTTTTCATTCATATTGTTCATTGAATAAACAGAAAAACGATGTTATATTTAAATCACTTTGAAAAGTAATGCATAATGCTTGAATTCAATAGAACTAAATTCAGAGAACAAGAAAGATCTATGTAGTTTTAGTTTCATATATTTATGTTTAATTTTTATAATTTTAATAGCTTAGTAATAATATATTTTCTGTTTTGTATTTACAGACCACTGAAAGAATCTATTATTTGTGTTGTCTCAAAATGATTGTGTTTGAATATACACATGGTGGAAATTTCTGGCAGACTAAGCTCATTTTAAACCTTTTTTCATTAAAATACCTTACTTCAATTTCATCCTCTATTTGTGTTCCATCAGCATTGCTATTATCAGTATTAAATGTTTGTGAATTTCTCTGAAACAAGAATATCTACTTATTAAGTTGATGTTTTCTTTCCTATATCACTGCCAAGACTTTTACCGGACTTGACTGTATATATGAGTAATTACACGGCGGGTGTCTTATAAGAAACAATAACTGCTTACTCTTCACGAGCACCTGAGTCAACCCCTGGTTTTTTACGGGGTCCGTTTTTCTGATCTTTTTACTTTTTTGAGTTGTCTGTTGTGTGTCTTTATGCTTAAGGTCCATGTTGTGATGTCCGTTACGATTTTCGCATAAAAACATGTTCGGTTCATCTTTACCTCCAGTTTTTGTAGGAAGGTTCATGTCTAACTTACGTTATTTGTGGGGGGGGGGAAGGTTTGCATAGCAGTGCCCAACAACGTGTTGTGTTTTTGTTTTGTTTGTCTTCGTCTTGTGTACCCGACGTTGCCAGTTTCTCTGGATTGTCCATTTTTGATTGCCCCTTCTGTATTCTCTAACGTTTGTTTTATAAACTGTTGTCTTGATAGTCTTTTTGATTTGAATAGAAATGTCTTAGATTAGACTTGATAGCCATGGCGGCGGGTGTCAACCATGTCTTGCGACAGGTCGGTGGTTTTCTCCGGGTACTGAACACTACGATATAGCTGAAATATTGTTGAAAGTGGCGTTAAACACCATAACATCACATCAAGCATGTATAATAAGAATTGTACCCTCCATAATTACCATGGGGAATCGTTTTGCTTTATCTTCTTTCCTTTATATTATTCATATCTGGATTGTGTAATGTACCTACCATTAATATTCACCGCAGTAATAATCATGTAAAGGGTATTATATCTCATTTAACTTAAATTAAAATCTGCAAAGAGATTCGATTCGAAACATTATAATTCTTACAGACATTAATTATGTTCTCTAATACACTGTATTATTCATGATTTTAGGGTTGAAAGTATAATTGCAAATTTTGCCTTTCATATATCTAAGTAACTTACACCAGTTACTTTCTGTATGTGTTCTTCTGTGGGCCCTTCATCATCACCAAACTTATGTACTGGTTTCAAACACTTAATTTTCCTTTCTATTTGAGATAAAAGTGATTCCTTGACATTTGCTTCTTCTGATGTATCATCGTTATTTTTATCCTTTTGGTCAGATTGCTTCGATAAACAGGTTTCAATCGGTTCTTTCTCATGAGACGTAGTCAATGCTACAGATTTTTGTTTTACGTCTGTTTTGACAGTTACACATGGTTGAATTTGCACATTTGAAATTTCTTTCTCTGTTATGTTCACAGTCGCTTCTTGCTTGATTTTTTTGTCATATTTCATTGCCAACTGTAATACTTTCCAACGAGGGTCATTGATTTTCAAATAATCGTGTGGAAACTTCCTCTTTAAGTTTGAAACTTTACAACGCACATGCCATTCTTGTAGTTTTTTGGCAGCTTTTAACAATGTATCATTGCAATCATCCTTCACCACCAAATGAAAAAGCGTGTTACCATCTGTATCCTGTTGTTGTGGATCTAACATTGGGTATTTCTGCGGATTCATTTTATATTTCTCCATGCATGTGTTGAAAATGGAAAAGTTACCTGATAATTAAAATTAGAAATAAAATATGGCAGGAAAGTTTTATTACAAGTAGATGTTACTTCCCAAAAGATACATGTAAATCCCTATTTCCTTAGTTGACTCTTGGAATTAAGATTATTACACTACAGATTTCAATAATTGGAAAGGAATTGTTCACAATTATGTAGCACCAGAATTAAGATTATTACACTACAAATTCCCATAATAGGAAAGGAATTGTTTACATTTACGTAGCACCAGAATTAAGATTATTACACTACAGATTCCCATAATAGGAAAGGAATTGTTTACATTTACGTAGCACCTGAATTAAGATTATTACACTACAGATTCCCATAATAGGAAAGGAATTGTTTACATTTACGTAGCACCAGAATTAAGATTATTACACTACAGATTCCTATAATAGGAAAGGAATTGTTTACATTTACGTAGCACCTGAATTAAGATTATTACACTACAGATTCCCATAATAGGAAAGGAATTGTTTACATTTACGTAGCACCAGAATTAAGATTATTACACTACAGATTCCCATAATAGGAAAGAACATGTTTACATTTACGTAACACCTGAATTAAGATTATTACACTACAGATTTCAATAATAGGAAAGAACATGTTTACATTTACGTAACACCTGAATTAAGATTATTACACTACAGATTCCCATAATAGGAAAGGAATTGTTTACATTTACGTAACTACTGAATTAAGATTATTACACTACAGATTTCAATAATAGGAAAGGAATTGTTTACAATTATGTAGCAGCGGAATTAAGATTATTACACTACAGATTATTCCCATAATAGGAACAAAAATGTTTTCACTTACGTAGCACAAGATGCAGCCATTCCCTGTATTGTACGAGTTCGTGTTGTCACATATTGTATGGCCTTTTTTATATTATTTGGGGTCGGCCCTTTTCTCAAAAATAATTTCAGATGCTGTCAAACATAGATCCATATCTCTTATTGCGCAAATATTTTACTGTTAAGTTCTACTTATTAGGCAACCTTTATCAAAATATATGCGTGCTACACAGCAGAGTGAATATTCATATCTATTGGTCAAAAGCTTTCTATATATTTCTATATATATATAAGTTTATATTCCGATACCAAGATCTTGTTGAAATATATTCCGTTTCTGCAGAAAGGATTAAAAACGATGGATTTTCATATAGTGAAAATGCATAAAAATAAAGAAGTCAACAAAAATGTCAAAATATTTTTTTATCAATGTGTGACGTAAGTGTCTTTGACATTTACTTCACTGAGTTTGGTGCTGTTTTGACAACTGTTTTACCTGTTTTGTTCAAGTATTGTTATAAATACTGTTATAGTGACAGCCGGAAACTTTGAGCCGTAATGAAAGCGGGAGGTTTGACGTTTTAAAATCTGATTCAATCCACCATTTCTTTAGAAATGCCTGTACCAAGTCAGGGTCATTACGGTTTTCACAGTTTTCCGGTTGTTGACTGATTTTGTCTGTCTATATACTTATGAGTTTTGACTTTCCCTTTGTAAGATTGTTCGGAGTTCGGTAATTTTGTTATTACCCTTAATTTCTATATAAAAACTATCAAACAATATTTCATCAAATCATATGATTAACCATCATCCGACAGCATTTGTAGTTATTTAAAGTTCCGGCTAACAAGGAAGGTATAGAACCAAGGGTTACTAATGGTCAATATGAAGCCATCCAGGTTTACGGACGCCAACATAATTGGTGTTACAATAATTGACAAAAGATATGTTCCGATTGTCTTAATAGCAATCAAGCTCTTTCCTCAATCGCGTCGTTTGCTTTGTCCAATTACATGTATTAACGCTTTTAGTTCCGTGTTGTGATGTCCGCTATGATTTGCACGTTCGTCTTCACTCTCAATTGTTTTGTAGGGGGTTCAAATTTTGTGTTCCTATGTTGCTGTGTCTAGCTGCCACGAAACCTCTTTCCAAATTATTAACGTATTTCTATCAGCGGTCAAGGGGTGTTATGAATCAGATGTGGATTCTGAAAAATTCTAAAGATCTGTTAGAGTACATACAACCAAGGTCCCTCTCTTCATGCAACAGCTATAAAACATTTGACTTCTCTATCCCTACACAACTATTCCCCACTCAAAACTAACAGACAATTAAAAGAATTGGTCCGATTATGTTTCTTAAAATAGAATGGCCAACTTAAATAAAATTATCTTGTCTTAGGAAGAGACAAAATCCAATTTTGTAAAGCACATCTGATTCTTCCAAAATGTTCTGTGCAACTGATATCATCACAATCTCGATTTTGGATTAACACTATAAACGTTAGAGAATACCAAAGGGGTAAGCAACCATATTTATTGTTTTTGCTGGACATGTTTTTCAACAGAGAGTCTGCATTCTGATGGGTACCAACTGTGTTCCTCTTCTAGCCGACTAGTTCCTTTATTATGAGGCACACGTCATACAGAAACTTCTCAAGAAAAGCGAAAAGAAGCTAGCCCGATCATTTAATTTCATGTTCCGCTATATAGTGTATGTTCTTTCACTTAATAATTCTAAGTTTGGAGATTATGTTGATCGTATCTATCTTCAAGAGCTTGAAATAAAGGATGTCCCAGACACAGATAGGTTTGTTTTATACCTTGACCTACATGTCGATATTGACAGTGAGGGCTGGTTAAAAAACTTTGTGACAAAAGAAATGATTTCAATTTTCCCACTGTGAACATTCTACTTCGATATAGCAATATTTCAGCAACACCTGTATATGGAGTATATATATCTCATTTGATATGATATTTCAGAGTTTGATGTGCCTATCATGATTTTCTTGATAGGGGTTCCTGCTAACAAGGACAATCCTGAACCAAGGGTTACTAGTCGATAAATTGAAGTCATCACTTCGAAAGTTTTACGGTCGCCACGATGACATGGTGGACCGTTACGGAATGTCTGTTTCACAAATGACCACAGATATGTTCCGTTTGTCGTAATTAACGTAATTACATTCCGGTTCTATCCTCATTAATGACTTAACACCGGGTTTGTTATTACAGTAGTACGACGGGTGTCACATGTGGAGCAGGAATCGATTACGCTTCCTAAGTACATCAGTTGACTCCAGGTTTGTAGTGGTTTTCGTGTTGCTCGATCTTTAGTTTTCTGTGCAGTGTTTTGTAGATGTTTGTTTGCCCTTTTTCTTTTGGTCATTGCATTGTCTGTCCTTCGAATTACGGATTCTTCATACTCTGCTTCTGCACCACTGCTACCTCTATGGTAACTTTTCTGATTGACCGAGTTAGCTAAGACTTTCTCCCCTATGGCATTAGGACCAACTCCAAACTTTGAGTCTAAAATCTCATTATTTTCCTGCACAAACCAACTTTTTGTCAAAAGTGAATCATTTATGCGAAACAGTATCAGGTTTGATTTAATATAGATATAAACAGAGGCCATATGTGTGCATAAGAACGTTATGATATTCTCACCGTCTACTTTCCATTCTGATCTCGTCCATATGTTATAACAGATATAAGTATTGAAATGAACACGTTACTCTAGAGAATGACAAATATATGCTTTGTAAGCAAATCATGACCATAGAATACCACAATCTGAAAAAGTTATTCGAGTAAAATGAACGATGCCGATTTAAAGTCAAAAGAAGACAAACACAAAGGCAGTAAATAAGGAAATAAAGCTTTGAGAAAATGTGCTTCAACAAATATCATGAGTGAGACTTCGGGCTATGAAAGTGTAATCATTTCTTAAATCTATTAATGGTACAAATTAATTCCCCAGTACATTTACAAAATTCTAAAATTATACATTATATAGGATTTATTTCCCATTAAGGTGGGCAAAATGGTCAGCTTTCATGCAAATTTCAATGACAATAACATATATTTTTTCCCACAATTGCAACCTGCTCAAAATTGTAATGTTATAACATCTTGTGAATTGTTTATATGCTATAAATTGTCATCTGATTTTGTTCAAGGTTCAAATATCTACAAGATATTAGAAAATTATACTCAAATTCGTTTCCTTTCCATTGTTATTGCTCGACCTAAGTTACATTGTGCCCTCATAAGGGAGATAACTTGCATAAAAAAGATATATAAATATAAACGTCTAATTTTAGAATAAAATCGGGAATGTATAAAAGGTATATTTAGTGAGAATATGACATTTACCCGTATCTTTGTATAAACTGATGTGTAGAGCAGCATGGATAGGTATTTCACCAAACAGACTTAAATACTGTGGATCAACATTATGACTGCATATTATTATTTCCAATAACTTGTAATGTTTTCCTTTAACGGCCATCTCAACATAGCTCTTGCTATCTGAAATCAAGAAATTGAGATATAAATTTTTGAATACTGAATCTTAAATCAATGAAGACTTAAATAATTGTGCGTTTGATATTGGTATTGGAGTATAAATGACTTTCCTTAGTTAATTTATCTTGCAAGGTGGAAATTAATTATGCTATTTGGCATAGTTGATACGATATTCCAGAGCTTGTGGTTCCTATCAGGATTTCCTTGATAGAGGGTTGCTGCTAACAAGGAAGCTACTGAACCAAAGGTTCCTCTTGATTAAGTTGAAGTCATCACTTCGAAAGTTTTACGGTCACCACCATGACTTGGTTGACCGCTATGGAATATCTGTGTCACAAATTACCACGGATATGTTCCACTTGTCGTAAATATTTCTCGTTCCTTTCCTCATTCATGACTTATCACCGGGTTTTGTAACTATAATTTAAAAATAACTGTCAATATTACACAGACAATCGTGGTCTCCAACACAAAATGGAAAAATCATTGGAAATACAGGTGTTTTCTAACTCCAACTGCTTACCCTTCCGGAGCACTTGAGTTCACCCCCGGTTTTTAGTGGGGTTCGTGTTACTGGATCTTTAGTTTTATGTGTATATTTTGCAGATCGTTGTTTGTCATTTGTACTTTTTCTTTTGGCTATTGTGTTGTCTGTTCTTCTTCGATATGCGGATTCTGATTACCCCTTTGGTATCTTCAAACTCTTCTCTTTGATTTTACACTATCTGCATGTATAATGTTTTCAAATTATAGTTTATGGTATTTCAACTAGATCCAAATCCCCATCAAGCAAAAAACAAACCTTTGAGTTGGTTCTTGGTGTAATGTATGACACTAAACAAAAATATTAGAGAAAACATTATGAATGGACAATTAATTACAGAACAAATGGTTATATTTAGAACACAGTGTCTGAAGAACAAACTATATTGACAACAACTGTATATTTTAAATGTGCATGTAAACAAATATTCCAATTTGGACCCTGACCTTCATACAATTTTGATTGGCATTTATTTTTCTCCTTATTCCCAACTAATTTGAGATTATTACCATCTCCTAAATGTAATAGAGTTCCACCATTTTTAAGAAAAACATATACAACATCTGAAAGAGTATGTGGTGAAATTGTTGGATTCTCTTCCTTAAGACAACGAATAACCATTTCCATTTGAATGTCTGAGGCGCATCCTAGAAACCAGTCACCATTGTGAACGTTGGCATGCTCAATTAAGAGTTTGTACATCTGTAACCATTTTTTTCTCTTCAATAAATCGTCAATGATCTTTTTAAAATATTTCTGCGAAATCTTCAATACTTCCTCGGGTATACCTATAAATAAAACATAATACGTTGGTCCTGAAGAGAACTACCAACAAGAAAGAATTATATCAATATTACGTGTGGGCTCCCGAATGGAAACTAAAGTGAACTAAAAGTAATTAACAAAGTAGGAATTGAGACAAAATGTTTCGTCATCATCAGTATCTGCTGTGTCATGGATGGTATCTCCATTTAAATATAATTTGAATATAATGGCACTATAGTTGCTGTGTCTTAATCAAGCTGATTGATATAAGTTTGTATCCGTAAAGCCGATATATTGGTATCATGTGATGTCCACAAAGGCTGGAACACGGAAATCCACTCCAAACAAATTGCTATGCTCTTTGAGATATTACAGAAGGTTCTGATGATAATTTGAATACTGATGAACACAACCTAGGTTTTTTCGAAAATGTTATTAAGTGTTTAATATTCAAATTTGTCTTGTTGAAGGCTGCTCAGATCCCCTTCAATTAGCTATGAATCCATCAACTGTATAGACTACGTCAATTATGTTGACATATTACTGATCTAGGGATTTTTGTAAGAAATTTAATGCAACAGAATGTATTCAGATCCAAACGAACGCTTCATGTGAAATTGCCATTTTGGGCTTCTTTTATAAAAATGGGAATGGCTAGAATCACAAACATTTATCTGAAGTTTTATTTTGTGATGAAAAAACATAATGTATACACACAAATAAGAACCATTATATGACAAACATATTTCATAATACGATCGCAAAAATATTTGCAGTCGTTTAAAAAAATTATTAACATTTATCATTTCAACTAAATGTTCAAATATCCAGCAAATCGTACGGATTAATACTTTTAAAGAAACACTAAATTAATATTGCAACTAGCACTTTTTACATTCGAGCATAATTTAAAGATATCTGTCTATATTACAGACAATCGTGGTCTCCAACACAAAACGGAAAAATCATCGGAAATACAGGTGTTTTCTATCTCCAACGGCTTACATTTCCAGAGCACCTGAGTTCACCCCTGGTTTTTAGTGGCGTTCGTGTTACTCTATCTTTAGTTTTATGTGTATGTTTTGTAGATCGCTGTTTGTCCTTTTGTCCTATTTCTTTTGGCTCTGGGTTGTCTGTCCTTCGATTTACGGATTCTGATTACCCTTATGGTATCTTCAAACTCTTCAATCAAACGTCCTCATTGTTTAAACTTGAGCTTAAATAGAACAGTTTAAAATGTCTTACCTGTGTCAGGTGACTCTGCTAGTTGATCTGCAATCAATGACAGTGCTTTTGCTATGATATCCTTGTGTTTGGTAGAAGGATGTTTTGACTTTATAAGCTTTGATAACTCTTTCAACGAATCAATTGAATTTGTCCCAATGGTTTGCTGGCATCTCGTAAAAGTCTCCATGCATGTGTTGCATCTGTCCTCATTTGTGTAATTTTCTTGATTATCCAAATTCCTCATAACATTTGGTTGTTTTTCAACGGGAACAGAATTAGCAGGCGGTTTTCTGGTCGACGAGATTGTGCCCGTTTCCTGATGCTTTACTTGATCTGAAAGAATACATATACATTTTTTTGTATTCAAAAAGATGCAACTACAGATTGTCATTTGTTTTAATAAAACCTGTGATTAAGATTATGAATATTCTATACTATTCTAAGTCTGTTATGGGTTATCAAATGATCATTCATTTAACCTCATTCATGATTTATCACCAACCTTGTAACTAGAGTAACACGATGGGTGCCACTGGTGGAGCATGAACTACTTAACCTTCCGGAACACTTGAGTTTCCTCCTTTTCAGTGGGGTTCGTGTTACTCGATCTTTAGTTTTATGTGCAATGCCTTGTGGATCGTTGTATGTCCTTTTGTCTTTTGGCCATTGTGTTGTCTGTCCTTCGATTTACGAATTCTGATTACCCCTTTGATGTCTTCAAAATCTTACGCAAGGGTGTGTACCACATTTTGGAGTTTATTTCGAATGAACCGAACAAAAAATTGTGATCAATCCTTATAAATTAAATCCTAATTAATTTTTTTCTTCTCCTAAAAATATTTTGTCGGATATAATTGCTTAAAAAGAATTAAAATTAAAAAAATTCCCAATTGAGACCCCAAAATGTCGTGTGTGACTTCCGTTTTAAAATTTTGTCTATGGAAAATAACATCAATTTTTTATCCAATCAAAATCTCTTACACACATTAAATTAATTTATATAAGAAAAGACATATTTTCACGTTTTCCATCCATAAAAATCGGGATCCGAATGCCAGTCCAGGTTCGGGTCTGTATTTTATGTACTGAGTCCATTTCGTATCCGAATTTTATAAATACAAGAAATTGAAAGTTAAAAAACAAACCTTAAAAATATGAGATTAATATGTTTAAAAATCTCATCAGAAGTATGCACAATGACACAATATAATATTTAATTGGTATAATGAAGCTACAATGTAAAAGTCAAAATAGACGAGTGTTCATAGTACACCAGCAAGCTCGTATCGAGATAACGTATTACAGGGACATAACTCTTGAACTAGGCCTGTGTCTTGTAGTCAAAAATGTTATTTGATTTACTCAATGGGAACCTTACTTTTTTAAGGACAAACCTCATAAATTCTTTTCCGTCGGCAAATTAATGGACATTACTCTACTAGAATGGAAAAAGGTGGTAAAGTCTTAAATTTAGCTTGGCCTGCGTTTTAAAGTCCTACATGTATGTCGTATTCCTGGATTACAAATGATTCGCTCACGGTAGCCTTAAACCAAATGCAGGAGTACATATAATATTTTGCAGTTTGTCCGTTCCTTTTTTTCTTTTTTTTTCTTTTTTGTTAAATCTTTTCATTGTGTAATGTCAATGTTGAATAGGTATAATCTATATATATATAATAAGAAAACAAAATTAAAAATACCTTCTGTTTCGTCCATATATTTTTGCAGACATTTCTTGGATTTCGTATCTTTGTCTTTGGTTAAGTTATCAATCGCCAACTTGTTTTGGGAATTCTTTTTATGGGGACTACATCGGATTCCGATTAATTCTTGAATAACGTTCAGTTTCAATTTGTGGCCAGTCCTTTCCAATGTGGCAATATGAAGTGCGGTGTTACAATCGCTGTCAAGCAGATCTTGGTCATCTTTTCGACGAACTATTGTGCACACATACTTCAGAAATTTTAAATTTCCTACAATACAATATACTATTTATTTTACACATATTTCAAACCTTCAATGTTGAAAACTCACTGTAGTTAAGACGTAGTCAGGACACAATTCATTGATCTATTTTATGGACAGAAAAGTTTAATGTCATCCAGTTCGAGCGTGTTTTGAGAGGATTAATTCACATGTAAAATAAGTTTCATTACGTAGACTTACCCACAAAATAAAATATAATGAATATGAAATAATATTTTCTTCATAATTTTTTTTAATGTATTTATTTACTTCTATTTTTATTATTTTGTATATTGGTTTGAAACGATAGTATCATAATTGAGTTTCATAATGACAATTGTTATAATAGATTCCGCATAAAAACGATGTTCGGTTCGTCTTTACCTCCAGTTGTTTGTAGGATGCCTCATGTATTATTTACATTATTTGTGTTTGTTTGCGTATATTGTTGTATTGTGTTTGTTTGTGTTTTGTTATTTTTCTTCGTCCTGTGTATTGTGTACTCAATGTTGCCAGTTTCTCTGGATTGTCCATATTTGTATTGCCCCTTCGGTGTTCTATAACGTTTAATTACAACAATTCTGACTAAAAGAAAAAGGACAAAGAAGAAAAACAATGGTTCCTATTGATTAAGTTATGAACTAGTTTCGAGACAGCCTCATGCAACTGGATTATCGAGTCGTCATATCATAAATAACAGTTTTTAACAAAAAATATTATAAAAAAAAGCAATATACTTACCGAACGTTAATAGAATAATGATTCCTCCCTATATCTTCACATGTTAACTACCTTAATGAAGCACCCACTTTATATATAAATCCACTAGAAAGTTAAATCCCAATTGAATGTTTGGTGTGTTCGTGTCATTAAGATGAAAGGGTGTGTTCGATTAAGTATACTTTAGCTTGGATAATCCACCTGCATGACGCTCAACATTTTTAGTTTTTGTTTGTTTTTGCTTTTGTTTTTTTCATGTCAACACTTAATATGAAATATGTATGTAATATTATATTAGTTCATTTTGTATTAATTCATGTATGTATTGGAGGAGACGTTTCTAAGTTGTGAAACTTGTGTCCTATCCAATTGTTTCTTATTGAACAATAAAATATGTTTAAAGTAACAATTCTGACAGTAAGGTGAATGATTTACCATTACAAGCTATACTATTGATTTAAACATGTTGTAGTATTGTTCAGATAAAACAAATGGAACAGACACAAGTTTTAAAACTTAGTATTTTCTTCTCCATCTATACTGTTAATATTGACCCTCAGACACCTTTTCGTTTCATTACTTAAATCTGTTTTGTAATAAGTCATTGTGTTATGTTATCATTGTATGTGGTAATTGCTTCAATGATCAAAACGACAGGCATATAGTCAATCATTACTTCAAATACCATTTTATTGCACACATCTGAACTTTGTATAAATTAAGGTATATCACAGTCTGACATTATGGCCGACATCCTATCAATAAAAGTTGGATGCTGCCACATGGGTAATCAGAAGCCATAAATAGAACATCAAACAATACAATAACTAAAAGAAAAAGAACAAAGAAGACAAACAATGGTTCCTATTGATTAAGTTGGAGTCATCACTTCGAATGTTTTACAGTTGCCACCATGACTGGGTTAACCGTTACGGAATAGCTGTGTCACAAATTACTACGGATATGTTTCATTTGTCGTAAGCACTTAAGCACTTCCCTGTTATTTCCACATTCATGACTTATCACCGGCTTTGTAAACAGGAACAGAAACTACAAACCCTTCCGGAGCACATGAATTCCCCTAGTTTTTAGTGGGGTTGGTGTTACTCGATCTTTAGATTAATACATAGTGTTTTGTAGATCTTTGTTTGTCCTTTTGTACTTTTTCTTTTGATCATTGTGTTGTCTGTTCTTCGATTTACAACAAATAGTTTGTTTGTGTTACTTCGTAGGAATTTTCCGATTGAAATGCTATTTGATAATTAAAGTGGCCTATAGCTACATTAACTTACTCGTTGCAAAGGTGATTTTAACTGCAGCATGAATATATCTATCTCCAGTATGTGTTGATAAAGTGGTGTAATCACAATCAAACATCAGAAGACGATTTATGAAATCTGATATATCAGGATAATTTTTCAGGAGATTCAAATCACAAAGAGGGTGAAGAACGAATCCCAATTTCCCAATACAAACATTACAATTTGATGACTTTTTCAGAGCATATGTCATTGCCGGAAAGTTTTCTTCCATTATGAATTCGTGTAATACATATGGCCAGATATTAAAGATAACTCTGATTTCAAACAGTTTGTCCAAATTTTCTGGACCTGTAATATGAATATTATATCTAATAAAATGAAAAATAAAATACCCCACATCCACGCCTAGTCTCAACTTATCATAATTACGGGCAGTGTTGTGTTATTAGCCTCTATCGTTTCCATTCTTGTAGTAAGATCGAACCTGTCAATAAAATTCTATCACCCGACCACGTCATTGTCACGGAACCTTTTTGTTATGCAAGGAAATAGCTGAAATTGCACGACGAAATACACAAAATGAACTGCATTCTCTGATTTTTAAAACATGTCTCGAAATATCTAGAAATATGAGATAAAACAACTTACCGTGCACACGTTTGTAAATTTTCCTCGACAGATGGTCTCAACCGGAAGTTGCAGATACCTTTTTGCCGTCTCAACATTATGTTGAGACCATCTGGTTTACCAGGCGTGACATCGTTAAAAAAATTCAAAATTCCAATAAGAAAATGGTAGAAACAGGCAAAATCGATATCGTAACACATAAGTAACATGATCGCTCACTATACTCACTATATTGTGGGCCCAAACCTCACCTCTTAGGCAAATGATTCGGTCATGAAATGGTTGTCGACGTGTTGGTAAAATGCTGACACTGACATATAACATGGTGAACAGCGTTGTTGTAAAAAAAAGTTCACTTAACATGCATTCTTTGATATCTACGTTTTTATTGTAAGGCAAAGTTATCATGTGTATAATACTAGTTCTATATTTAAGAGAACATAAGGCTTTGATCCTCATTCAAATGTCGAAGGGTACACAAACCAATAGGAAAACATAATATAGAAACAATGGTCAAAGATTTAAAATCTAATTGCCAATATCATCTCTCGTCATCTGTAAGCAAGGAACACAATACTTTTTAACAATGTGTTGATACCTTCCGAAAATCATTTTGAAGGGTAATATGAGACGATTCATTACAAATCTTTACTAATAATGTTGTACTCAGAAGACGGTGACGTTGTAAACAGTCTGAATAGAAACTGCAAATTCAAGCATAATTTGGAGTTGGAATAGTATCTGGTAGAAAGATGACTATTGATTGGTTGCAAATTCGAAGTAAATGTAAGACATGAAGCAGATAAAGCAATTCAAATAGCAACTATTACACCAGCAAAATACCCGAATTTGCGATTAAAGGCTTTAGCTCCTTTTGCTTGACATTGAAAAGTTTGAATGTGTATGGCATGCATTAATAAAATAATGAAAAATACCAGGTTTCTAGCATCTAAACTGGGGTTTTTCATGTGAAATGCCTAGTAACTCGCACTAAACCCAGATTTTTTTCTCGGAATCGAAAATAAAGATTTGAAATCAGAAATTGGTTCTCGACAAATTAGTTAACGTGTAAATAAAATAAAAATAATAATAACACTTTCCGAGAAATTTAGACAATCAGAATCAAGGAACGGAATCCAGAAAGTAAAAACGCAAATCGTCATTTAAGGTCTGCCAATCAAACACCCAGAACGCAATTGAAAATATTTCTTAGGCAATCAGAAACTGCAAACACAATTTTGAAATTAAAAATGCAAGTCGGTATCTGAGGTAAATGCGTTGTCCGATTGGTCAATATGTATAACTGTATTGCATATGATAGGACGGGAAAACTGTACAACCTCAGCTTCCAAACACACTTTGTGTAATTAGGTATGACACCAATTGTAAACCGGTATTGGTGTGTTTTTATTGATCAAGGGGTGTTACACATTTAATTAAAGCTGTTTCTTTGCAGCAATCGCATTTAAAAAAAAGTAAATTTATGAAATAAATCAAGTGGCGTTTATCTTTTAAAAGTGTATATATCATTGAAACAGTTCCTATTAAAATAATGTTATGTTTAATGAAACTAAGGTTCTCTTCCCACGGGCGTAAGTGACCTCAGCCGATGTTGGCTCTTCTGTTATTAAGCTCTTTGTTTTACTTGCTCCAGTTATTTGGCTCTCCAATCTTTTGATAATGAAGGTTATTCCATAAACGCGTTTTGTGCACTAAATTTGATATCTACTTTTTATTATCAAGTTTATGAGATGTGTCATAAGGCTTACAATTACATCTTATTCTTATAAGGTATGTAAATAAATATATAAGATATCTTGCCTGTGGAATACATTACAGCTGCGGTATTGTAGCTCTAAAGATTTTCTCCTTTTACTTTAATATTTTGAGATCATGGTCACAAGAAAAGAAAACAAGGGCAACGCAAAGCGTGGCGTATCCCCTCGCCTAAAAATTAGACCCTGTGACCTTGATCTTTGACCTTGAAAATCAATAGGGTTCCAGATTCTTTAAGGTCTAAGTATGTATGTACCAAGTTTGGTCAAAATCCATTGAAGGATGTTGATTCTAGAGTGTTGACAAGGATGTTACACGGTAAAAAATTTGACTCCTTGACCTTTGACCTTGAAAATCAATAGAGTTCCAGACTCCCCTAAGGACTATATATGTACCAAGTTTGGTCAAAATCCATTGAAGGATGTTGATTATAGAGTGTTCACAAGGATGTTATGCAGTAAAAATTTGACCTGGTGACATTGACCTTTGACCTATGACCTTGAAAATACATAGGGTTTCAGACTCTCCTAAGGACTAAGTATATACCAAGTTTGGTCAAAATCCATTGAAGGATCTTGATTCTAGAGTGTTCACAAGGATGTTATGCGGTAAAAATTTGACCCGGTGACCATGACCATTGACCTTGAAAATCAATATAGTCCCAGACTCCTAAGGACTAAGTATGTACCAAGTTTGGTCAAAATCCATTGAAGGATGTTGATTCTAGAGTGTTCACAAGGATGTTATGCAGTAAAAATTTAACCTGGTGACATTGACCTTTGACCTATGACCTTGAAAATCCATAGTGTTCCAGACTCTCCTAAGGACTAAGTATGTATCAAGTTTGGTCAAAATCCATTGAAGGATCTTGATTCTAGAGTGTTCACAAGGATGTTATGCGGTAAACATTTGACCCGGTGACCATGACCATTGACCTTGGAAATTAATAGAGTCCCAGACTCTCCTAAGGACTAAGTATATACCAAGTTTGGTCAAAATCCATTGAAGGATCTTGATTCTAGAGTGTTCACAAGGATGTTATGCGGTACAAATTTGACCCGGTGACCATGACCATTGACCTTGAAAATCAATAGGGTTCCAGACTCTCCTAAGGACTAAGTATGTACCAAGTTTGGTCAAAATCCATTGAAGGATGTTGATTCTAGAGTGTTCACAAGGATGTTACACGGTAAAAAAAAATCCCATTGACCTTGACCTTTGACCTTGAAAATCAATAGGGTTCCAGACTCTCCTAAGGACTAAGTATGTACCAAGTTTAGTCAAAATCCATTGAAGGATGTTGATTCTAGAGTGTTCACAAGGATGTTATGCGGTAAAAATTTGACCCGGTGACCTTGACCTTTGATCTATGACCTTGAAAATCCATAGGGTTCCAGATTCTCTCAAGGACTAAATATGTACCAAGTTTGGTCAAAATCCATTGAAGGATGTTGATCCTAAAGTGTTCACAAGAATGTTACGAAAGGACGGACGGTAGCGTTACTATGTGAGGGGGATAATAAGATCATGAGCCATGAAATCCGTTAATCGTGTATATTTAATATAGTCATTTGTTTGGGGTTTCTTGTATTATTACTGTAGTTTATCATAATGAATATGTTTATTATAATCGACCAATACTTACATTTATGTGTTTTTGCTTCATCCGTATGCAGGATACACAATTCTTTTACGATTCCTATTACCGGCTCTATTAAATATGAACCGATGTTTGTATAAAGATCCAGTGAATTTATGTATTCTAAGCATGCCTTTTCATAATCACACTTTCTTGCAAATATTTTCCCCAGCCTTAAATGTGCCTACAAATATAATATTTTTGGTAAAGAACTTTCTTTACCGTATTAAACAAAATCCTACAAATACATAAAAAATCAATATAAACATTAAATTATCAAATTTCGATTTGACTTGTCGCCATTAGATAAGGGTGTTAATAAAATGCGGATCCGGATCCAATGTTTGACAAAATCGTTACAAATTGCAATTAAAGATAATTTATCAAATAAACCAGGATCAAAAACAATTGATAGCGAAATGTACATTGTATGTTTCTATATATTTACTGTGTATACAAAAAGTACGAAATGTACATTGTATGTTTCTATATATTTACTGTGTATACAAAAAGTACGAAATTCAACAGTTGAGATTAAAATAGAGACAGTTGTGCGTGTGCATCATACACTATGGGTCCATCGATGATGGGCATCTTAGATAACTGGTTAATGGGAATTAAAAATCTCTATAACCGGATTGTGATTCTTTGGACTGTTCCCTCCAATCGGTATTTTTTTTAATATACCTTCCTTTATTTCAGTGAGCATAATATGATCAATTGTAGCAACCAATGGGATTTCTGATCTAACAAACAAGACCAACAACATCAATGGAATAATACTATAGTATTGACACATTTGACAATATTAAGGCTAATAAATCAAAGTTAATCAATAATAGGCCTAACATCAAGCTTGTTTTCCGAATGGTTCTGTATTTTGTTTTTATTATTATTTGCCTGTGCACTGTGGTGACATACTCAAATAGAAGTACAAAGAAAAAAAGGAACAAATATAGTGCGCACGACGCATTTCTGGAATAACCTTCATCAGGTACGTTCAATATACATGTTAGGTTAAAGCATATTAAAACATCATTCAATATAAGTGTGGATTCAATCCAATTTTTAAGCTTCTCAGAATAAGAGGTTGTTCTTTAAATAAACATTGGAGAAAACTGCAGGAGTAATCTAGAATGTAAAATCCAGAGACATTGGCAATATTGGGCACACAAGACTAAGCGCGAAGACAAAACAAAACACACCACAGAAAACTAAAATGATGACAACACGGACCTCTCAAACAAAACGGGGGGTAAGCACGTGTGCTCGCGAAGGGTTAGCAGTTCCTAACTTGTTTTAAGACACCCGCCATGTTACTCATATAGTAAAGTCGTGTAGGAAACCACGATATGCAATCGATCAAATAAGACACAATACAAACTACTGGGGTATTTCATCCCAATAGAACATATAGGTGCTTTGTCAGCAAATATCAAATTTATTTGTTTGATGATCTTTAGCAACAGGAGCCTTTCTTTCCTATTTTGAGGTGAGTACAAATAAATTTTATATTTCCCAACTATTTTTCAATTTGCAGAAAAAAAGGCAAAACATTGCAAAATTTTGTTGATTTCGGGTGTTTATTGAGCTTGGTTCTATATAAGAAGCATGGTATCAGGATATTTGGTATGTCTTGTAGAAACATAAAGCAAAGGTTTATACGTACATATTTATATAGGCAGTAAATTTACCATCTTCGCTAGCCAGATGAGTTGAGCGGATCGTAACTCTTGGCTAGAGAAGATGTAAATTTACTGATTGCAGTATAAAATGCATTACCTATATGGTCATGCTCATCCCGGTATATTCAATTTGACAATGTTGCAATCCATGAATTTTTTGTACTAGCGTTGTAATTAACTTCCGCGTCGCAATATAATGTTTCTGGTGTGGAAATAGACATGTCGATCAATAAGATTACTCAATCCCATAGGCGGAGATTGCGCAATATTACTGACCAATGAAAATATACAACATGCAACCAATAACGCTGTCAGAAATGACGGTTTATTTCATTGGTCAGTATCTAAATGTAGCGTGAGGCTCCGCCTGTCGCTTTATGTGTCATCATTGATCGAGACTTCCTGAAATAAGGGTAATAACAAAATTACCGAACTCCGAACAATCTAACAAAGGGAAAGTCAAAACTCATAAGTATATAAACAGACAAATTCAGTCAACAACCGGAAAACTGAACAGTGCAAATAAATTATGTATCGACGCAACCAGCAGGATTTTTATTATAACTACATAATTAATAGATAAGACATCAGGATCATTATACATGTATATATATATAATTATATATGAACCACGTGATTGCTGAAAAGAAGATCTTTAAATTCAGCCAGTCAGAACATAATAAATGATCGGAACAACAACCAACAAAAAACATAGAGCCGACGAATAGTGAAAGGTATTGTCAGTTTGTGCTGGGTGGGCTATAACAATGAAGGATGAATACAAAATTGTACTACAGTTTAAAGGCAAACGACGATTCACAAGAAATTTGTGCGAAATCCTACAAAAAGTCAAAATAATTACAATAAAATCATAATTATATCATACCTTATAACATGTAGAGTCATATTTAACACACGTTACCGCAGCTTTATATGACTGTTCAATATCGTCAAGTTGCATATGACAGTCTGACATATTTCCAAATAAAACTGCCAATTCTCTACATGGAAATGTAGCTAGCTGACTTTTTAAATCTGAAATAGCTTCCTTGTATAGGAGTAAAGCCTCTCTATAGTTGCCGGTCAGATATTTGATATTCCCCTCTGCTGTTAGTACTATATGAACCCTGTTTATATTGAAAACCGAGTTGGGTTCATTAACATTGTTGATCGACTCTTCTGGTATATGTTCTTCTAAAATGTAATTTATAGATGTATTGGAAATTGGAAAAGTATTTGTAAATTCGTTCATGTTGCATATTCTTAATGCTTATTTTCTTTTATAAGGCTTATATTATACATATATGACAACTTCACTGTTACGAAGATTAAATATGCTGTACATGATGTTCAAGGTTAGGATTCAGAGTTCTTTAAAACAAACACCACTTGCCCAGTAATATGTGACGGGTTGTATTTCAGTCTCGTGGGAAAAAACGCTTGTATGCCTGTGTCATTTCACTAATGGGGAATGCTTGGCCACACAAAATTAGTTTAACCTCGTTTTGTTCCATTGAGGTACCTGCATCAAGACAGAAGAGTGAACTGTCACATGTGTGTTAAAGGTATCGATAATAGCGCTTTTAAGTCACAACAATGTGTTCAGTAACGAGTGTGAACCGCCCATAACCTGCTTTTACTTCATCGTTGTTTTGGTTTGTATGGAATACTTGAAGTAAATTAAAATAACTGATAAATAGCTTAAATTAGATATATACGTTTTCATAAATACAACAGAATATGAAAACCACCAGCAAAATAGGAACAGCTTTACGAACTTGTTGATTGTAAGTTGTTTGCTGCCGAAGTACAAAGCATAAATAAAGATTTAAAACTTATATCTGCGGATGATTCATTGGTCGTTTTCATGCTTTCAGTTAACTGTAAAAGCTTGTCAATGACTTGCGACAGGTCCGGGTACTCCGGTTTCCTCCACCAATAAAATTGACCACCATGATATAACTGAAGTATTGTTGAATGTGGCGTCAAACACCATAGCCCTTTCGAATGGATACATTACGAACCATCTGGTATGTTGTTTGATCTTTGTTTTGTTCTTTATTCTCATTAATCTAGCTATGATTTTGACCAATTACACTGATATTATTCATTTACACCAGTAACTTAAAATTGTTATTGTGAAATACTTGTAACTCGTATAATTCGGTTGCTTGCTTGCTTGCTTGCTTGCTTGCTTGATTGATTGATTGATTGATTGATTGATTGATTGATTGATTGATTGATTGATTGATTGATTGATTGATTGATTGATTGAATTCACTGGCCATTATGTCACTATTGGCATAGTATTCATTCCATATTAGCCACCAGTATAGATGAAGGCGGTGTTATCAGAGAAAGCGCTTGTATATCGTTACATACCGATAAACTTTCTTGATTAAGGTACAAGTCCAACAGAACTCGCGGTGATCTGGGAGCAAACCTATATCTCATAATATTCATACTTATAGTATACCCACCATTAACATGCCACCCAGGATCTTCTGATCTACCACCATGAGTGGGTGAGAAATTAGAATCTGTCATTGTTAAGTGGTTTCACTTCTTCTAGTCTATGCTATGTAGTAACCATTCTGACAAAGGCTAAAATTAAGCAAAGTTTTATTTCGCTTCAACACACAGCGAAACATTACTTAAACATTGTTAGTGTTTGTTTACCATTGTGGTCATCATAACTCGGCTAACTCTTGTACGGGTTGTTTGTTTCACAATAGACCATGGGGTTTGTTCCGTGTGTAGTAGTCACAATAACGTCCTATCCCCCTCTAGTTCATGTTTTAATACTGTTTTTGACATGAGTTACACGACGAGTACAACTAACAGAAGATCTTACCCTTCGTGAACACATAAATTCACCTTAACATCCCCTATCCCCATCTCCACATGTTTGATGAGTTACACGACGAGTACGACTAGCAGAAGATCTTACCCTTCGTGAACACATAAATTCACCTTAACATCCCATATCCCCATCTCCACATGTTTGATGAGTTACACGACGAGTACGACTAACAGAAGATCTTACCCTTCGTGAACACATAAATTCACCTTAACATCCCCTATCCCCATCTCCACATGTTTGATGGGTTACACGACGAGTACGACTAACAGAAGATCTTACCCTTCGTGAACACATAAATTCACCTTAACATCCCCTATCCCCATCTCCACATGTTTGATGAGTTACACGACGAGTACGACTAACAGAAGATCTTACCCTTCGTGAACACATAAATTCACCTTAACATCCCCTATCCCCATCTCTACATGTTTGATGAGATTCGTGTTTCTCAACCTTTAGTTTGCTATGTAGTTGTTTTGTGTACCATTCTTTGTCTTCTTGTCCTATTTCTTGTGGCCATTGTATTCATTGTCCTTCCATAAATGGCTTCTATGGTACATTTTCTGACTAACTGAGTTAGTTAAGACTTTCACATGTTAGAGGTGCTTTGAGTTTGAAGCAGACACGTAATACATCAAAAAGAAAACATGCATTTCACAACAATTCATTAAGAATCTCTGTGTAATGCTGCTCTGATTTTTGATAGATTATGCGGTTTTCATAAATGACATTTAAACATTTAAAAAGTAGTCTTTGAAACACGTGTTGTGAATATAATTTAACTTAGCAACAATCAGATGAGTATACTATATCATGTATGTATTTGGCTTCAAATGTCAATATAATTACCACGATGAGGTTTTTCTCCTCTAACATAGTGACTTCCCAACTACCTACTCCAACCTACACTCCACCAGTGTTGTGAATGAAAAAAGAGATTTTTAGAATTCAAAAGATTTATTTCATCATTGAAAAGAATTCACAATGATAACTTTAAGTCTACTGTAAGTTACTAAAACCAATTACTTTCTATTCTTTTCAATAACTGGAATTCAAATCAATTTGCCAGAACAGGCAAAATTACTTATAACCAGTGCGAAAATTGGCATATGTATGTGTACATCGATATATCGTTTAGCAGTATATAAACAACCCATAAAACATTTCGTAAGAAATACAATTATTTTTAGAAACAGACCATACTATTTGATTGTCCAGCGAACTATTCCACTAAAAAGAGAGTATGAGTCTTTCTTTAATTGGTTTTTAATTGTCTATGAGTAATAACAAGACGACATGTGTTCATGATCGATGTTCATTGGAAACACGCACCCTGTTTGAGACTGACCGAGGGTCACCTTCAGGTTTGGTAGTATGTGAACACCGCATTCATGAAAGGAGCATTGTAGATACAACACCTTTCGGTGGTGACAGCGTTAATATTTAATGGGTTTCTCCTTCAAATGAAATATAAACGTAGTTATCACATATTTTGTTGCAATATGTTCGTCCAATAATAGCTAAAAAGTCAGTATTGGTACGGGGCAAATATCGGTATTGCCCCCAAATTCAACTTCCGGTATCTGCGCAGTGGTCTCAAAGTACATGAAGTCGTCACGGTATTTCAATCAAATTAACACATTTCAAGTTTAAATAAATTGAAACGGAATAGCTCAAATGTATACCTCGTGTTGAATAGGAATTTCCATTTAAATGTCAACGTCTTGGGTAGATTTTACAAACAATTTCTAACGTCATTGTACATTGAAACAAAAATATTTGCAGGTTGAACAAAGGCAACTCTCTTAAGGATTTATTTTCACAATTTGTCAGTTCAAAGATCTTTTTTGCAATATAAAAATCAATGCTTGAAAAAGGTTAATGTAAAACATGTGATAAAAAGATTATGACATGAAATTTTCCATATCGTCCCTGGTATCAATCAACCCTCGACCCATATCAGGCCTCCAGCTTCGCTGTCGGACTTGATATGGGAGTCTCGGGCTAATACCAAGGCCGATATGGAAAATGTCATGTAATAATCTCTTAGCATCATATTTAGTGCGCAAGACGCGTTTCTGGAATAACGTTCATCGGATACGCTCAAAGCCAAAATATTTGAAAGAGAAAATGATTTGAGGTATTTGAGATTAAGTAATCTAAGGACCTAATCAGGTTAGCCAAAAATCGGCCATGGTCACATATGCCTTAGCGAGAATAACCTTAGTTTCAATAATAATTACATGATTTAGAAACTGTAATTTGCAATAAAATATATACATTTGTTCTATCTAATAAAAGATGTCAGTGCCGAAGCTCTGACTACTGGGCGCATGATACCCTTGGGAACTAATAGTCCATCAGCAGAAGTATCGACCCAGTGAGAGTCATACAAACGTAGATATCTAATTTAGTGCACACGACACGTTTCTGGGATATCATTCGTCAGATAAGCTAAAATATTTGAAAGCCAACAAAAAATTAAAAGTATTTGCTAGCAAGTAATAAAACCGCAGACATGCATGTCGGACATAAATAACCTTAACAGGGCCACATATCGTTAGAAATTGATATACACACACGTTGTACTCCATTTTGATTTTTATTCGTTGGTTGATATGTCAATCTTTAAAAGTGGTAACACAAGTATACATCGAATCTTTACTGTAAAAGAATTCATACAAGAGACTATGTATTCACACATCTGCGTGGGCTGTCGTGTCCACTGGTCAGTATGAATCCAATAGCAGACGTGTTTTACTTTATTGGTCTTCGAACCATTTCTGAATTAACAAACGCTATCTTGCAGGAATGTCCGACTTCGTATACGTAGTTTAGTGTGAGGTGTGAATAGACGAGTGTGGGAATTTTGACATGAACGCGATGGTTATTCTCATTATTCATCAAATTTGCGTAAGACATTCCAACACACACACACAAAGAAATATGGTGGCGCTTAACATTAGTTGAAGTGTATTTCAAATAGATCTACCATTGATATGAGCGGACTGTATAGTGATGGGAATCGGAAGGAATTTCATAATCGATCATCTGTTTCACATGAATAACTAATTATCGGTTATAATCGGAAAAAAAGGATGTTTTGTTGAAACGACCTATTTTATACAAATTTGACAATATACCTCTTAATGCTCTTATATATAATGTTGTGCATGTTTTTTGTCATGTTTGTACTTTATTTTAAGGTTGTTTGACCAAATTAAACATGTTAAACTATTGTCTGAATGTATAATGTATTAATGTATTGTTTTTATATTATTGAGGCCTGAATTATGTTTCATTACTAGATTGATCAATGGTACAGTACCTTTAATAATAACTGACTGCCTTTATCACATCAGATTATAAATTCATAGACAGTGAACAAACTTGAATAAATTCTGGGAAAAAATCAATAAATGACAAAAGATCAAACATAAATAAATTTGATTGAACAGTCCATAGAAAACAGAACATTGATTGTCATCCACAGTTTTATAGTGTAGTTATCAGTATATTACCAGTAGTATTCCATGTTTTTATTCATGAAATGATATTGCCAATATTTGAAGGACTGAGGCGAGCCCTCTTTTTGTTAACTAAATGACCCGCAAGACTAAATTTACTCGTTCTGAGGTTACATGTTATACGATGCTACAATGGAAAGATATTTTTTGGCTAAAATGCTTAATCTTGGATAGAAGGCTGCATTTTCCCCCATCACTAAGTATTGTTAAGTCAGTACAAGTCCGTGCAGGCCGCGAATGCATATTTGCTTTTCGGTCATAAATCTACAAATTTGATGATTTTTTTTTAGTTTTCACTGTACTTATTATACTTTTAATGGACGTTAGAAATATAATATTCATTTGCAAATATAAAAAAAACAACTATTTAACACGATTTGATGCAATATGAAACTGTTATTTTCTGCTTAATTACGTCACAAGATTTCCAGAAAATCAAAGTGAAAGTAGAATTGTTCGATTAATGGTAAATAGATTTTTGGGATCGAGTGCTTGGCTTAAAGGAAAACGCCATGGTCTTAACAAGTTAGCGTGAAAATTTAAATTACGGTAAATAAAAGACATTTGTGTTAATGAATGTTGAAAATAGTATACCGTAAGGTAGAATCTGGTCATTGAAGTTGCATGTAGCACCAAATAATGCAATCGTAACTACTCGGCCATTCTTGCTACCCTGCAAATAACCTCGTATGCATTAGGCGTATAAATCGCACTACTTTTCACATGTCAGTTACATGAAAGCTTGATAAAGTTATATTTTAAACAATTTTCTATATTTCAATTTAAGTTTTAATTAGTTTTGCATGATTAGATTTTACTTAGTATGTCTTCCATATTGAATTTTCTTGGACTATATTTTTGTGCGGCTTAACTTAACTTAACTTCCGGCAAACAATTTAAGAAGAATTTCTACTATGTACGTACGAGGTTATTTGCAGGGTAGCGAGAATGACCGAGTAGTTATGATTGCAAATAATGGGGATCGCCATTTTTCGTAACTCTTCAATGTGAGGAGACAAAAGGCATAATCCATTCTCGGATTATACTAACTCGAATAATACTGCGCCCTCTATCTGCACTATCGCTGGACGAGGACTTGAATGCTCTAAATGGTAAAAATCCGTCAGCTGCCCTCTGGTTCAGACGACCAATCAAATGTCAGATATTAGCGCATAAGCGCATTAGTGACTTCATTTACTTCCGTTTGTAAATATTGACAAAACAAACAAACATGGAGAATGATCGTGCCTTTGCATATTATTTAGAAAACAAATACACCTTTATTCTCATGTTTATGATTTAAATTGCCATATATTCACAAATTAATGTCCCCCCCCCCCCCCCCCCCCCCCCACAATACAAATAAACTCAATTGTTTTATGAAAATGTAACATGGGATGGGAATATTAAGAAAAAAATTAGGACGATATACAAATTGTTAACATAGTATTGCAGTTGATCTGATATTAAAAAATAACCAAAAGGGCTCGATGTTGGGAAGAGTCAGATACATTATTTATTCAACTAACATGATCTGTCTCCATGACGTCACATGAAGAGGTGTCATGGCCGCTTACAATACGACAGGAATTCCAAATATTCATATTTCTAATTGGATATATTAATGTTAATAAAGGTGTTTTTTGTTTAATAATTAGTTATTTACGAATAAAAAGTTACAATGTATTGAATTATAACAATTGTTCAACTGACTGGAGTTTTCCTTTAAGACACAAACCAACTTATTATCGATTATAATCGATCATCGGAACACTACTAATGAGACAACACGCAAAATCAAAGATAACAATAAAAAAAAGAAGGCCAACCAGTTTCAAAATAGTTAAATACTAAAATGTTATTCTTAATTTGACTAAAAAATCAAGATATCCGAATGAGACACCTCAATTGTATGTATGCTTCTTCTACTCCAAATATGGAATATATGAAAAGTAAAAACTAATTTCTCAACCATCCCCCATTCTCTGAAATATTGACATCAGTCACATTTGTTTAACGTCAAACCCTTGATATAAAATTTACCTAGCCGTAAATAAGTACAAATGAAATTTAATTAATTACCACTTTCTCCGCACGTGTTTCACTGCTTTCTTATGGAATAGGTTTTAAAATCACCCGTGGTATACTTCAATATATAGGCCTACGTTTCTAGTTTCGATATGGTTTCCCAAAAAAATATATTTAAACGTGCATTGATTAATACCTATTTATATAAATAGCCTAATCGTGTTTCATTCATGCTTTGTGTAAGTTATATCTATTGAACAAAAAGGTGAATGTATCATCAGATATTTTGATAGGCCATGGTACAAGTTTTTTGATTTTGCTGTTTGAGTGAGAGTATGTAAGCTTTATGATGATATCTTGTATATTTTGTTATCGAAGATATTGTATGATGTGACGTCATCTATAGCTCCATCTCCTCTCTGGGTATCATGAGATATTGTACGGCTGTTGACAATAGAAAAGACGACAAAGCATGATACAATAGGTTTTAAAATCACCCGTAGTATACGTATAGGAGAATGTCCAAGTAACTCTCCATTCCTTAAAAATAATGGAGCCGAGGCCCATTGTTTTTAAGGAATGGAGAGATACGAGGACATTCTCCAACTTAAAATCTACCCATTGTACTTTATTAATTTTATTGATTATTAATCTTGTGATAAAAAAAAGTATGTGTATAGTATCTAAAGTACAAAGAGAACAATAACTCTCCATTCCTTAAAAATAATGGAGAGTTTTGACAATAGATTTACATCACAGGTGGATTTTAATTAAATATATAGGCCTACGTTTCTAGTTTCGATATGGTTTCCGAAAAATATATTTAAACGTACATGTACATTGAATAATACCTATATATAAATAGCCTAATTGGTATGTTGCCAATTAAATCGTGTTTAAATTAAATGAAATGAGATAATAAATTGATAATATTAAATGTTTGAAGATACCAAATGTATAATTGAAAGACGTAAATTACGGAGTCACCAGGGGCGGATTCAGGGAGGGGCGCACCCGTCGCGTCCCCCACCCTAAAATTGGAAAAAATATGATTTTTTTTGCTTAAAATCGTGATTTTTCACACGAAATACCCCAACATTTTTCGCGCCTCCCTCCGCTCGGCGCATTTTTTTTAAGTATGCCGCCCCTGGTCACTACATATAATATTTGGTATAGTGGTGCATATTCCTTCAGCATGAAAATCCTACCCACTTGCAGAACTAAATATATTATTCTGTTATTGGTGGCCCATTCATATATTGGATTAAAATCCAAAATAAACACACACATATCAGTTTTACACCCTGGTGATTATACATGTAACACAATTGGTCTTAGTCATGCAGAAACTGTAAATGGGCATATAGGAATATCAACTAATTGATATATTGAGAGTTAGGGTTATGGTGTTTAATGGCACTTTCAACAATATTTCAATTATATCAATTAACAAGCTGATTTGGGTCAAGGCTGAGTAACCCGTTGCAAAAATTGGAGAAGTTACCAGCCAGGCCCCGAAAAAGAAATACCTCTCTCCTTCCACCAGGAAACGAAACGCTCAACGCATCAACCAGTGGAAGGCGAAAAGGAATGAAACTGTTGGTGACACTAAAGTAAACGCTCAAGCACAGACAGAAAATAGTAACTCCCACATAGATGAAACGACACAAACTGAGCAGCAACACAGTCACGACCAAGTCCTCCACAAACCACCTACAGTAACACAAAGAAGGGAGCGATCGACCCAGACTACAACTACAATCACAGGCAGGCAATTGACCCCTACGAAATATCTGAACGCAGAAGAATCCCAGAAACCCTGGAGAAAATGTACATCTGTACGAAGTCCGTACATGAGAGGTCAAATATGTTACAGGACACAATTTGAAGACGGATCGGAGGCTTTCGATCCAGACCCCTCATTAATAGATCGCCACCCAGAATATACTAGTAATACAGATACACATCTTGGTGACAGACCACCGACACCTACACAACAACGGGAAGAAAGATATAAGCGAAAGGCTAGCACAAAGAAAAGTAATCTGTCCGCAATACCTGATTAGGTCAGTCGGACTTTAACACCCATAATCAATCAATCAATCAAGGCTAAAATGCACTTATAAGTTGATATCCGTCCAAGGATGACTCATGCTTTTCCTCTTATTTCCAATGGGGTCCTTTAAGTGTTACATATCACTTGAATTAAGTGAATGATAAGAGGAAGCATGATATACATTGAATTGATATTAATTATATTAAAAAATACACATTTACTTATTTTTCAGATGTTGTTTTATTGCAGCTTTGAATGGCGTTGTGGTCTTTTATCGCTGTTATGCTATTTTGGAAGAGCGTTCCAAACCTTAATAGCATTAAAGTAAAAAGAAATGAAGCGTCTACTCCTTTAATTTTTGCAATTACGAAATTGAGTGTTCGTCGACTTTTCTAAAATTGTCTTTTAGATAATGGTGGACACTTGTTGTCAGAATACATAATGAGTAAGTAGTAGAATTTAATTCCGTGTCCTAATCTTAATTGCTTTACTCTGTTCTCAACGTTTAGAAATCCAACCCTTGATAGTTCTGGTTGATGATATTGGACCTAAGGTGGGTTTTTTTTTTAAATCTTATGTTAACAGCAACATACATGTGGATAATAAAAGTATATAGGGTAGACACATGTAAGTTGTTGTTAACATAAGATTATATGAATATGGAGACGAACAAGTTAAATAAAGGAAAAGGAGATGAAATTTTATTGAAAATAAATATGTAAACAGAAAGTAAAAAAAACCCAACGTGGTGGGGGTTATTTCCATGCCACAAGCGACTGTGTTAGCACCCACATCTCAGCATCTTCAGCTTGATCAAGCTACTCGAACACAACGAAGCAGTCAACGACATGGAAATAATACAGTACGAAGAAGAGAAAATACCGAGAGATTGACTACAGAATGACAGAACTTAAATAGAAACTACACAACTATGAAGTCACACAAGTCCAGTGTACTGACACAGCTTCCTATATTCTCAATCTAGATGAAGAACATTTGTAAATGAATGTTTATATGTTATTCCTGTACTGATGTGGTGTTTAATGGGTTTTTTTTGCTTTTTTTAATGAAATAATGTGTCCATACATGTTCATTGTTTCCGAATTTAATTTGAAAATCTCTGAACATGACTGTATTGTTGGATTGATAGAGATTATTATTTATTTATGTATGTATCTCATTTTTTATAAGAATAACAATTATAAATTACTATATTTTGATTCTCTATTCTCTATCACATGCATTTGCAATCGTAAGCAATCTAGACCAACAAATTTTACCTGAAGTTAATTGCGTCGCATGGTGTTTATACACCCTAATCCCAATGTTACCATGAAAACAAAGATTATAAATGAAATAATACAAGTGAGTTGCTATCATGAAAACAAATAAGCAATATTACTTACCGGGTAATATTACTAACAAAACATTGTTTTATATACGTACCTTTATTATTGTCATTTTTAATTACACAACGGTAGACTTCCTTAACCTACATTGTATATACTAGTCAACAAAAGAAACGATACAAAGATTTTTTTTAAAATATATTTATATGTTAAACCCAAAACAATTGTCTATTATCATTTACGTCAATGTTTGCGTGAAACGCGTTTATCCAATCGGCAAACCTCGGGTGAGTCCGCCTCGCTTCCTCAATATATGAAGGTACGGAATCAGCCGAAGTTGCGACGAGTGGCGTTTATCCTCACAAAACAAATAATAACATCCTGTTCCGTGACGGAAAAATTCCAGAAAGTCAATTTTCCGTCCCATGATCGAGTTTGCGATGATCGAATTGGGCATTTAAATCACCTGCGGTCTTTAACTGTGCTGTCAACAAAAGTAAACAATTTACCATTCTGAAAATTTGAATTTTCACAAGAACGTCGATGCCACGGCTCCGTCAAAATGGTTCAGGCTGGAATGACTCACCAGGCGGTTACAGACCATTTTAATGTGTCTAGAATAACCATTTCAATGCTAATGATTCGTCCTCGACAAACAGGTAGGACGAAGGGACGAAGGACGGGCCCCGTAACGACAGGCCGCGTGTAACGTCACAACGTCAAGACAGACATTTACGCCTTATTCACCTCCGGAACCGTATGATAACGGCCAAGGACACTGCCCGTGGAACACCTGGTCTAGCAAATATCCGAATTTCGGGTCAGACTGTTCGCAGAAGACTACGTGAATCTGGACTCCGAGCTAGGCGTCCGGTGGTAGGACCAATTCTTAAAAAACGCCATAGGACCGCGAGACTAGCCTGGGCTCGTGCACGCCGTCGTTGGAGGCTTCACACCTGGCAACACGTCCTTTTTAGTGATATATCCCGATTTTCACTTCGTTTTAGCGATGGACGTTATCGTGTGTACGAGTCCGACCGTTTTGGAGGCGGACGTGTTATGATCTGGGCTGTAATTTGTCATGATGGTCGCACTCAGCTCAAAATTGTTCAAGGAACATTTAATGCCGTAAAATACAGAGACGATATTCTTGATCCTATCGTACTGCCCTTTCTGCAATGTTCAGCGAAACTTTGATCACGTCTTCCAACATGACAATGCAAGATGTCACGTGTCTCGTGTTTGTCAAGACTTTCTGAACCAGAATCATATCCCTGTTTTTCCTTGGCCGGCATTATCACCGGATCTGTCACCAATTGACATTTATGGGAAGAACTCGTTAGACGTGTTCGCCACCGTCAAAATCCTCCATAAACACTACAGGAGCTGCGTGACGCACTTGTGCACGAGTGGAACAACATCCCACACGCCTTTATCCAACGATTGATTGGTTCTATGCGTCAGAAATGCGAAGCTGTCGTTGCTGCAAGAGGTGGTCACACATGTTACTGAACTCCGCAAACCTCCATACTGCATAACAATTTCTGTCTGTTCATGATTTGTTCTGATAATGATATTGAGAAATTTTGTTGATATAGCCTTATTTGTTATGCCCATATGAATCTAAACTATACGATTTTTGTCGATTTTTTTTCTCTATGTAAAAAATATTGAGCATCAAACCCACTTGATCAAACCCTTGTATCGTTTCTTTTGTTGACTAGTATAGTTTCAATATTCAAATGCGATTTTTTTTAAATCCTGGTGTTCAACAGAATGTAAACATTCACAACATATAATTGTCATTTTTAATTACACAAAAGTGGTAGACTTCCTTGAAAAACCTATACAGATCTTGTAAATATAAAGCTAGTTTCAAAATTGAACTGCGATTTTTTAAAAACCGGATGTTCAACAGGATGTAAACATTCACAACACATAAAATATCTATTATATCAATAACAATAGGTTGTTTTATTTTTTATTAATCAATTATTTTCTAATTATCTTTTTGCATATACCTTAACTGATTGTCCATTGTTTTCTAGTAGACTGAATTAATCAAAACAGGTCAAAATGCACTTCAAATTCAAGAATTTAATTTCAAAATTTTCATTATACACAACATTTAAATGAAGGAAAAACCCCAGCCGTAGGACTTCAAATATCATACAAAGAAGATTTGAACCTACATACATAAGGATCCAGAACTACAGTGTTTCTGTTTTTACCAATTACTGAGGTTGAATGTGTCTGATTAAATTCATTGGGAGTTATCAACACAACGACACACAGGTTGCTTATATAAATACGGTCTGTGTATAACCACCTTATACGTTATCCGTCTAGAAAGGCGGGAAAGGCGATTTGAAGGACACTGCTGGTCTGTAAACCGGTAAATCAAAATCCGAACCATTTAACAGCTTAGATGTCCGTCAAGTTTAAAATGAAGAAAATCAGAAATATGTACATATAAAGAAGAGAGATATTGATTACTTTAATTTTAAACATATTTAATCGTCAAGCAATTATACAGACAATGGATCAGACACAAGTTATGAACGTCAGAGAGCTCTACATACGGAAAACAGCGGATTTGCTGCTGCAACTCTTGCGTCGACACATTTCCACGTTTCGTGGCTATCGGATTTTATTTTCTATCCGAAACCCTTATATAAATCACAAAATTGAACATAAATAAAAGTCATTAAGCATCAGTCTACTTGGCACTGGTTCAAGTAGGAGGTACAAGCCTTCTTTGCTGCTTTCACCAAATCTGTATCAGGTTTGTACTGGTGACACTCTGTTGTATTGTTAATCTTTACACTGAGAAGACTGGACCTTTACTGCTAGCCTGGCACCACTTGAATTCGGACTTCCAGGCATTCTGGAACTTGGCAAAGTACTTGGTCTTCCTTGCTGCTGGTGCGTTGGGTGATAGCATACGTTTCGGCATTTTTGTGGTTTATCAATTCCATCCTGGAACTTAGTCCTTAAATAATACTTTGATCGGCTTTGGTCCCAAACAAGCCATAACAACTCAATCCGAGATGAATTCATTGCACGTTTGATCGAAATAAGAAGTTTTCCTCGGCATCAAAGGTTGTCCACTCGTGTTTGCACAACGGTTTATAACTATTTTTATTTGTCGCTATCACACTTCTAACCATCTAAGCGTGTGCCACAAACACACTTCCTTATCCCCATTTAATTGTCAATCAGTGGATAATTATTGAATAATCATCAACACCTTAATTAATCGCCATGACCCAATTTACCTGTAAAGGTGTCAAACAGATCAATAACCGGATATCATTAAATATGACATTCACCTTTACCATTAGTATCTCTCGGCGTTTTTCGTCAGCGCCGGAGTTCCAAATGGGGAATTTCCAGAAATATTGATCGCAAAATGTAGGTCAAGATTTTTTTGTACTTGATTTTTTTCACGGGCGGAAGATTTTGAAAGTTGACGGAAGGGACCCTCAAAATCGGGAGAAAAATGCTCCCGCCGGAAGGTTCACAAGCCGCTTGTATGAGTTGTTAGGTAATCCAACTACCTAACTCATTGAGCCACCCGGGCCCCTTGTACCAAAGAAAAGTTAGTACCATGCAATTAATGAAGTAAAAGAAAGACTCGGCAACCAGGAAGTCACTCCAATCTAGTTTTTTTTAACCTATATATAATACCATAATTACTACCTATCAGTTTATTTGTTTACCTTTGAACTTTAGTGTTGATTAAATAATGACAATGATATTCAGTAGTGATTTTTGAACTTTGATTGATGTTGTGATAAATGTCTTTTTATCTTATTTTTGTTAATAGATTTTTTCCTGATATATTATTAGTAATTTCTAAAACATTTCACACACAGCCAATCAAATACCATGGGGACTAAATTTGGACATGCTTGACTCTTCATTTCACAATGATGATTCAAGAAATATGCAATTGCACTTCCATTACTGGTTCTTAAAAAAGAATTAAAAAAAGTTATCCAATTGTAGTCTATGTGAATACCTTTCAAATAAGTGAATTTCGAAATTCGGTCCTTTTTCCATATAAAAAATAGCTCGTTGTATTTACAATCTACACAAAGATCACACATTTTGTAAAGAACCACCCAAGAAACATTCCAGCAAAGTTTGCTGTTCAATAGTTTAGTGTTTTCAGATAAGAATAATATTAACACATTTCCTCACAGGGTCTTTCATTGAATATGTCATGTAATGGCAGCCATCTTGGTATTTCCGATCGTTAAAAAAAGTTTAATTTTCTGAAGTATCATCTAATGATTATTCATGTACCTTGGGTTACATCAAATTTCTGTTTTCTGAGATTTGTTTTTCATTTTCCCATAATTATGGTCCTATGTTAAAATTTGTCTTGTGATGGTGGCGATCTTGGCTTTCCAATCAACAAAAAGCCCAAATTTTTTAGACGGTCATATGTGGAACAATCCTACCAAGAAACCATTCATTCATTCTTTCAGCTTTGGGAAAGATTTTTGAAATTTAAACCAAACCAAGAGTTGTTGTCCAATTTGTCAATATATTTAACTTTCTTGCATGAGATAAGACAGTCAAATATGAATGAAAGGTTAGATGATGTGACCACAAATAGATTGTTGTTTATATTAGTGCATGGACATATGAAGGGAGGGGAACAAGAATAAAATTAACTGCAGTTCAGCATTTATTGTAAAAATGATGTCATCAGTGATGAAAACTGTTACAAAATGTAGGCATGTAAATGATATATACAACATAAAACTTCACAGTGCATAACATAAATTTTGACTGCATGAAATACTTGATACAATATGAATGACAATAAACAACAGTTAAGAGAATGATCACCAAATTCTATTTGAACTATATGTTGTGTAATTTACAGTAAACTGGTCTCATTTAAAACAGTTATACAAAATTCACAATATAAATCAAGTGCCACAACTCCTGAAATTATATTTTTTTCTGTATATTGTACCAAACTGTTGTAATTAAAAAAAAAATGAATAAAGATTGTTATTATAATATCATATCATTTAAAAGCTGTGATTTGTCAATTAATGTCACGTCTCAATTATAGGATAAGGGGGGGGGGGGGGGGGGGGGGGGGAATTATGGTGCTTAACGCCACTTTCAGTAATATTTCAGTTGAATCATGGCGGTCAGTTTTATTGGTGGAGGAAACCGGAGTACCCAGAGACCACCAACCTGGCAGAAGTCACTGACAAACTTTATCATATAATGTTGTATCGAGTACACCTCACCTGAGCGGGATTCAAACCTACG
Organism: Bathymodiolus brooksi; assembly: GCA_963680875.1. Classification (NCBI taxonomy): domain Eukaryota; kingdom Metazoa; phylum Mollusca; class Bivalvia; order Mytilida; family Modiolidae; genus Bathymodiolus; species Bathymodiolus brooksi. The sequence goes on from OY804575.1 coordinate 67,906,176, forward strand.
TTAGTGGTGATAGGTGCTGATTGTCTGAATCATAAAACATGTACATGGGTAAACTGTGTCTTACTAAACATAGTTATCTGTAAATCTCAGCTTACCATACTAAAAATAGATTATAAAACCCTGCAAACAATAACTAGGTTTTTATTGGATATTTGTTTGGAAATTTTGCCAATTAAAATAGAGCTTTCAATCACACTTCAGTTAACTCTGTTGTTGATGTAAACAAAAATGGCAGCAGAAAGTAATGTGGCCCCTTGAAATGAGGAGGAATTTAAAGAGCTTTTGGAGAATATTGAATCAAAAAAACAATAATAGAGCTAAACAAGAAATGTGTGCATCACAAAATACGCCTGTCTATATAAATTATCAAACGGTATAATGGTAATGACCCCAAAATAAATAGGGTTCTTCCCCTTCCACAGGGCAATCATGTGGTCAAGTTTGGTAAAGATCCAACATACAGAACTAAAGTTATTGTGCGGAAACGATCCTGTTGTCAAAAATTATTTTTATAGTAATGGTGACCTTGACCTTTGACCCCAAAATAAATAGGGTTCTTCCCCTTCCACAGGGGAATCATGTGGCCAAGTTTGTTAAAGATCCAATATACAGAACAAAAGTTATTGTGCGGAAATGACCCTGTTGTCAAAAATTATATTTATAGTAACAGTAACCTTGACCTTTGACATAATGACCCCAAAATAAATAGGATTCTTCCCCTTCCACAGGGCAATCATGTGGTCAAGTTTGGTAAAGATCCAATATACGGAACTAAAGTTATCATGTGGAAACGACCCTGTTGTCAAAAATTCTATTTATAGTAACCTTGACATTTGACCTAATGACCCCAAAATAAATAGAGTTCTTCCCCTTCCACAGGGGAATCATGTGGCCTAGTTTGGTAAAGATCCGATATACAGAACTAAAGCTATTGTGCGGAAACCTATGTGGACGCCCGCCCACCATACCCAATCACATAATACGGCCCGTCTCAAGACGGGCGTATAAAAATGTAACACTTAGTGGTATTCTTTTTTTCAGAGAATGACTGGTGTCATGGATTTACAAATCACATCTTTTAAATAATATGACATTATAATAAAACAATTGTCACCTTCTTATATGGTCGTTAAATGTTTCTATAGACCCATGAGAGTAAATCGACCTCAGACTCCGTTCTCTGTCGATATACTTTCATTGGGTCGTTAAAAGCTTATATTCCCTCATCAAAAGGGTGCAATATTTGTTATGAGATAAATATCAAAAGTATGAAATGTGCAAATGTACCAAAAAAAGTTAGAAAAGTTGGAAAATTAAAACAAAATATGATGTGATTAAATTCCTATTGTGTAAATCACTCGTACATTACCGGTAACCTCCAGAATTTGTTGTTAAAACATTTTCCTTATATTTTTTTTATATCTTTTTGTTTTTAGTTATATTATAACTATGTTGCATATTGTGTCTTAGACTATCATACACTGGTTTACTCTAAACATTTTCTTAAGTTTGTGCATGGTGAATACACTTCTAGTGAAGATTCAAAATTACACAAAATCACAACTTCTGAGCTCAAGAATTTTCACCATTTAATAAATGAGATAGGTATCAGAAATAATACTGTATTTATCTCATCATAAAGATATTACCTAATCAGTGGGTTTTTTTTTTTTGACAATTTTTCAATTTCCTTAGATAAGAATATGCAAAAATGCATTATTAGAGAAAACAGATTAACCTGAAGTCTGTTCTATTAAAAAGTAAGAATTTAAAAACTACAACTTTCCAATATATCTACTCTTTAAATGTTTAACAACTAAAACCAAAGCAATTTAATTTCATGTTCCTTCCAAAATAACCTAACTTAAGAATTGTTTCCCCATCTTTATCTAAATAATAAATTCTTATAAAGGGAGATAATCAAAATTAAGATACATGAAAAGATAACTCTCCAAATAATAATAATATGATAGATGACATTTTGATATACAGGCTAAATGAAACATTACTTTTTATATTCTTCAAACATCTCTTATTTCTTTGTTTGTTTGCACAACAGTCACACAACACTTCACTACAAATATAAAGCTTGTCTTCAAGTGATAAAACATCTCCATGAGCAGACTGTAAGAGTAACCTATTTTAATTATCTTTTTTATTCAATCGATCTGATCTATTATTAGTAGGTATTGTTTTCTTTGAAATCATAATATGTCAAAGATCAAGAAATTGTCTCAGTAGATGACATTATAAACAATAGCATACCAGGCACATGATTAACAAATAATGAATATACATGCACATACAATGTTGATAATGAAAATACATGCATGACAGAATATACTATAATTTGTAATTCACAATTAGAATTTATTATATTTCCACTTCAAATAGTAATGTCTGTGTGATAAATTATCATACATTGAATAAATTGAGTTTGATATAAAAACATGTTAAGTAGTAAATTATAAAAATGTAGATATCAAACTTAGTGTGCACGACGAGTTTCTGGAATAACCTTCATCAGGTACGCTCAAAGCCAAATAATTATATAGATGTGTTTTCTTTTTACCTGTGAAATTGCTAAAACGAAGTTACCTTTTGAAATGGAGAAGTTTTTTTAAAAATTAATATCGCCAAGCAATACATGTCCCCTAGGGTTTTGACACAATTTTCATTTCCAGAATTTTTTTGCTTTCATCGTTTTGGTCATGACCATGAACAATTAAGAATATTTTAATGTTTTATTTTTATAATTAGATTGATTGATTGATTGATTGGTGTTTAGCGTCAACTTTGACAATATTTCAGCTATATCGTGGGGTGTTATAATTAGATGAAATGAAATATCCTTTCTAAATGTGAAATACAAACCATGTGTCATTTCTTTCTGAAATCTACATAATGTTCTCTGTACATATAATTTTGCAACTTTGTTGCCCAAAAATATAAGTATACTACAGTTTAATATTCTTTTGTCTTTTTTTCTATTCTATAGTAAAATTAATAAATAAAGATTAAAAATGCATGAAAAAATTTCCACACTCTACCAGAGAGTATTGTAAATAAACATGTGTTCACAACTTTAAAATCATATATAGTCCTATATTCAAGCCGGTAGATTTTTTGACTCTGAAGACAAACAAATTTTAAATTTTTTCATTGTTCTAATTTTTGACCTTATAAAAATTTTAACACTGATAGTTTAGTAAAGGTTCAATATCTGAAAGGTGAAGTTCAATTACAAAATCCGAAAAGATGTGTATGAATTCTAACTGTCGATAATTCTTTACCATTGAAAATTCAAACTAATAAAAACAAAATATTTGAAAGCTTTTAGGAATTAAAAAATCCCAAGAAAATTGTTGACAAGGTGGCTTTTGTTATAATACACATTTAATCTTATTATCAGAAAAATTCCTTATACAAGTACATGTATCATGGTCGAACATTACACAATTTAAAGTTAGTTAAAAAAAATAATAAGTCACATTTACAAGTTTGGAAAATAAATTAGTAAATAGTACATTTATACAGTTCTTTACAAAAATCATACAAAGTTCTTATTATTACAGAGTCACAACTATTTATCATACAAGCTTCTGTTTAAAAATAAAATTTTCTAAAATATTACAAAAACTTATCCAAAAAGGGTAAAAGTTACCATAATTTTTTCGTTTTCAAATTAAAAAAAAAAAATATATGGCACCAATTCTCAAAATGTAAAAGCATTGAGGTTTCAAAACAGAGACACTTCAAAGAAGGTTCCATAAAGTTATGAAAATTTCAACAGTTGAATATCCAAATCTACTAGGAATGAACTGATGCAATTAACTATCATCTCCGCATTAGATTAGAAACTTTTCATTTCATGCTTTCATGCATGTTACAAATTGTGTCTTAACCTACGTTTCAATGTATACTATATGAAGTGTAATTTACGTTACAATATGTGGTTTTAAAGTATATATTACAATAGGTGTGTTGTGTATGGTACAATTGTGGGTTATGCTACGTTACGCTACAATGAAAAAAATGAATCACATGACATGGCACATGTAACATGACCATTTAACATGAGAAAGAAGAATGACAAAAAATCGGTGGTTTTCTTACCAATATATATATAGACAAATAATTAAATACAGCGTTAAATGTTTGCCTGAGTTATATTACAAAAAAACAAAAAAAATGGATTGTATGAAGTTCTTAAGAATTTAGATCTGTGTGACTGAAAGTGTTTAAAGTTTTCCTATAAAGATATTTATTATATGACTATAAATATCCTAGATTCTGATTGGACAAAACACTACTTCACTCTCCATTTCAAAATGTGATTATCACCGCTCAAAAGTGCACGCGAGGTTAACATCACTTTTGAACACTGTAGCGTGTACCTAAAAATAGTAACAGGGAAAGTTCAGGTTGCTTATTTTGAAAATGTATTCTCTGATTGGTCGATATTTAAAGAAGCGGTTTTGCTATCCAATCAGCGTTTTCCTAACAACAGCTTGTAATACATCTTCTTGTTTTATGTCTACCCCACGTTGTTTTCCTTTCACGACATTTTGTTTGTTTGCTTTGAATTTTATTCATCTTCCAGTGAAAGTCACAGGTGGATAAGAGTATTTATTACCTTGGGGAACTGCATATTTTTTATTTTTTTTGTGATGACTCATAAGTCAAAAAAACAACAAAATATCACTAACTTCGGATTTACTCATATAATAAAACAATGGATGACTTTGGATTTCAGTTAATACCACGATTTATCAACCCCAGAGATCGGATTATCACCTATGGCCTCGGTGATAATCAGATCTCTGGGGTTGATAAATCGTGGTATTAACCTCATCCAGTCATTAATTGCACAGTATGATGTGTCTTAATAACAGCATTATAATTAAAAATGAAGATCAAGCATACCAAGTTATTCAATTTATATTCTAGAAAGGCAGATGGGGGGGGGGGGAACAATTTGCAATCCAATATTTCTGCAATCATATCAAAGATAGACAAGGGAAAAAAATCTAATATTCTCAAAAAATTAGGTACATGTTAAGCATCTTAACAAATTATCTGGTATTCTAAAATATTTTACAGCAGGTAAAGTGATCCTGAAATTTCATTAAGGTATGACCTGTGGTTTCTGAGATGTTTGGCAGCCATGTTTTATCCAAGACTTGGAGGCCATATTTGAAATTGTAGAATATCAACAACCAAATTTGAGAATCTATAATATTATACAGTAGGTAAAGTGATCCTGGAGTTTCATTAAGGTATGGCCTGTGGTTTCTGAGATGCAGCTTGCACCAAAACATTAACATTTGGGTGCCATACAAACATCGTCAACTTAATAACGAAAATAATCAATCGAAAAACAGTTAAAAATACACATTAGACCACAATTAAGTTTATATACAATCATATACTGTTAAACATGGATTGAATGGGTACTTTTGTTTTGCTGTAATTGTGAGAAATCATTTTGCTAGTATATTTTAAAAACGAATAAAACATTTCTGAAATTTTATGACAAATATTGATATAAATGACAAGATCTAGTAATTGTAAATTTCTAACATAGCAAACAAAAGTCTTGTTACAAAAAATACATGTGAAGCACCAAGCATGATATGTATTATAAAAAAAATATGTTGCTATGGTTACGTAAACACCAGTATTATTCTTTATTATTGTGAGAAAATCATGGAAGTTTGAAATGACTTTTTATTAAAGATTATGGATATGCTGTTTTCTAAGGTACCAAAAATTATTGTTGCACCATCTGTCTAATGCACAGTGTCTGCAATTAGGGTTATATCATCCATGTTCATGAAATGCTTTGTTTGACTCTTCACTTGCAAGATATACAGTTGTTATTCTCGACCGATGAAGGGGAAAAAAATCAGACGGTCACATGAGAATTTTAACAGAAAAGAAGTTAAGTCTAGATATACTAGATACAAAAACTAACATAGGGCACCAGAAGACTGGTAGTTGGGTAAAAGGACATTCTTTGGGCTATTCGATAAAAATTAAAAAAAAAATAAAGAAAAAAGAAAAAAAAAAACATTCCATACCCCTTTTTATGTTGGCATTTGATTTCAAAGAGTAAATCTGATTTCATCTATGTGATTGTAAAACACAATCACCTTCAAACATATGTTAATACATAGAATAAGATTTCATCAAAATATGTATTCCTTCAAAAAGAGGAGTAAATATTCCTATAGTTTTCATATTGATCCAAATATTCACACGATACACGATAACCTCTTCCCCCCCCCGTATTGCATCATCAGTATAAATATGGGTAGGTCATGCCTTAATGTTAGTGATAACAGAACAACCAATGTAAACTCTTATTTTTATCTTTTCAATGTTTAAACCAACCTTTTACTGCTGAGAAGACGACGAAGGGTAAGAGTTAGGGTCATGGTGTTTAACGCCAGTTTCAACAATATTTCAGTTATATCATGGTGGTCAGTTTTATTTGTGGAGGAAACCCAGAGAAAAGCGGCGACCTGTCGCAAGTCACTGACAAACTTGATCACATAATGTTGTATTGGAGTATACCTTGCCATGAGCAGAATTCAAACTCCAACTTCAGTGATGATAGGCACTAATTGCATATGCAGTTGTAAATCCAACTACCATATGATCACAATCATGACGACCCCTCTGAAGACGACAGAAGAAAATAACCTTAAATTGCAGACACTGTCCCTTCAACATTGCTTTAATATACAGAAAGACAAATTTAACCATAAAGCAAGTCTATTTGGTTGTCTTTTTGTCATTGAGTCATTTCTTAATCAAATATTGAACATATTTGACCTGACATTACATAGTCTATGGAGACTGGTCAATATTATTCTGAAGAATAAATTGCACAATACCGGTATTTATTTTCTTCACAATTTTCCCCCTTTTTTTGAGACACAGCACATGATATGATTTTTTTCTTGTACATTTTATTACATATTTAGAACAAAATTGATGCTTTAACCAGAGGCACACTTGAGATTGTATCACACACCTGGTTATAAAATGATCATTGATGTACGATTTGAGTTCAGTTAGTCTCAAAAAGTTCTGATAAGAAGATTTTCGAAGCATTCTGCCAAAAATAAGTCATAGAAAATTCCTGCATATAATTGGTTTGATCAGCCCAGTGGTTTCTGGTGAGAAGCTTTCTTAATATTCAGCCTATAATAATACACTATTATTTCCAAGGGCAGACATACAAGAAGTTGGAACAAAATAAAATGAAGAACATTTTTGGAGGACAATCTTTAGATATTTATGCAAAGTTTCAGTGTTTTTTGTAAAAAAATTAATGAATGACTGATGCCAAGTGATGGGAATAGATCAGAGGGTATATAATAAAAATCATCCTGCCATGCATTCATGCATATTCCAATAATATTTTTTTGCTATTTAAATAAACAACATAGCATTCTTTTTATACAGCACTTAAACATTTTTTTTTAATAAAAAGTCTGGCTTTGATTATCACATCAAATGTATCACATGTTGGTCACATGATCTTATCATGTGGCATGGATATATAAATAGCACATATTGGACTTTAAAATCACATGATCTAATCATTTGGCTTGGATCAAAAAAGCATACTCTGTCTTCTGATTTTACCTACAAAGATAAATTTGTATAAAACAGTTGTGAAAAATAGACAAATTAACATGTTTTTTAGACACAAATTACATGTTTGATCAAAACAGTAATTGCTAGATATATGTTGTAGCAAATAAAAATATGAATCATATTAATATAATCTATGTTGTTATTATACTTTTATAAATTGTCAACCACATCATTAGTGTAATGGTTAGTGTGATCAGGTCAAACCTAAGACTATAAAATTGATATTTTTGCTTCTCCGCTAAGCATGCAGGATTACGGAGAAAGAGAAAAGACTGGTTGGCTCGGAATCAGGATAATGTGTCCAAGTGGGGTGACATGTCTATCCGTGGACTGTTGTTTCAGTGAGCTAGCACTATAAAAATCCAGCTAAGCATGTTGGTCTAGTACAAAGCGGACCCTCATCATCATTTCATTGAAAATTAACTTGTTCTTGCCATGATATAGCTGAAGAATTGCTGAGTTGGCATTAAACAACATTCACTCACTTTTATAAATTGTCTCCCCTTATATTCTACTGTCTATAACATCGCTATATTCTTCTTCTTTTTTTTTTTATTCAAAAGTATTTCTAATTGAAAGTCAATAGTTTTTTTTATATTGAAATACTCTTTAAAAAGAATATCAAGAAATTAAAATGATGTAGATACCCAATTTAAGTACTAGAATACAACTTGATTTATTGAGGTTCAGTGGTGGTCGTGCATGACCTGCTTTTAGACTCATGGAGGTCGACTGGTGCACACTTTTTTTCGCCATTAATTGTTATAATCAAACGACTTATCTTTGCAAAGGTGTACCCTATACAAAGATTTGTACTATATTGTCAGATTTAAAACAAGTTTTCTGTCTGATTGAAAATAGGGGCCGTCGTGGTCGTGATCGTATCATAGTTGGATTTACAACTACCTGTACAATCAGTGCCTATCACCACTAAAGTTGTGAGTTTGAATCTCGTTCATGGCAAGGTGTACTCAATACAACATTATGTGATAAAGTTTGTCAGTGACTTGCGACAGGTCGGTGGATTTCTCCACCAATAAAACTGAAATATTGTTGAAAGTGGCATCAAACACCAAAACCCTAACCCTTTTAAACTCACAGAGGCTAACAGGTGCACACCTTTTTCCTTCTTCTAAAATTCTCATAATCAAACAACTTATCTTTGTAAAGGTGTGCCCTATACAAAGATTTATACTATATTGTCAGATTAAAAACAAGTTTTCTGTCTGATTGGAAAACTATATGGATTTTAATACCTGTAGATGATAAAGATGAGGATCTCATACCAGGATCTTTGTGTAAAATTATACCAGGAAGTGTAAATATGGACACAGCTATAAACAGAAATAAAATAGCTATAAATAGTGACACATTAGGTGAAATATTACCCAGAAGAGTAAATATGGATATAGCTATAAACAGAAATCAATTAATTAAAAATAGTGACACAATGTAAATATTGATACAGTTGAAAATAGGAATCAATTAGTTAAAAATAGTGACACAATGTAAACATAATTACAGTTGAAAATAGGAATCAATTAGATAAATTTTGTAACACTTTGTGTAAAATAATAACATGAAGTGTAAATATAGACACAGCCGAAAATAGAAATCAATTAGTTAAAAATAGTGACACAACCCCTAATAAAGAGTAGAATTCTTGTGTAAAATAATACTATATACAGTAAATATCAGCACATGATCATGTTATTAAATATCTATATAAAGATCAAAGAAAAAAATTGATTAATTAGATGGTAAAAACACTATCATCTTAAGTCTTATTTTAGTAACTTCATCACACAAAACGGATTCAGAATAGTTTGTCTTTTTTTCCATCTCTAGTATAGAGGCACAATGGTACAAGTTGACAATGATACAAGTTGATTTTTTTCGGTATAAGTTGACAATGGTGTAAGTTAACTTGTTTCCCACAGGTCAACCTCTCTCAAGCGAACTTCATGTTATGATGCTGCAATAGCTCTTTAGAAATGATTCAAGTCGAATCTGCCTTAATGATAACCTTTGAATTTACAGCCACCTGTTTTGTAAACGTCAATTTAAAATCCATCAATTTAAGTGGTATAATTATGTCAGACGTAATTCTTCTGAAACAAAGGTTAATGAATTCTAAATCACGAAATCGGCAGTCAGTGAATCAGGAAATGCAACTCTAGTGACCTCCACATCATGATGATGTAATGTTTGTCCCCAATATCCATCCACAGGTAAAAAAACTGACAATATCAACTACAATTTCCTCAGAAACGAAGGTTAAAAAAATGGTGGATGGACAAATAAAATGTTATTTTTAAACTTCTTTATTGAGCTAGAAGAAGACCACAGTGGTCTTATGTAGGTATACTTACTGTCTGGTAATCTTTGTACACTTGGTCCCAAACTGTTGAAGAATGGAAACTTCATTCCTTCTGCAGCTGAGCACCTTCTATTAGCTGTATACTGGAAATTAGAAAGTACATGTAAAGAATGAGACTAGGTTGTTCATATGAGCTAGATGTATAATATGTTCTAGATATAAATGGATTTCAACCCTAGTAATACAAATATGAACCTTTTTTTGTTGTTGCAATGTTCAAGAAAGGATGAAAGATTCAATCAGAAGCAGTAAAATAAAGGACATACAATACAACTGCCAAAAGAAAATGGACTACAAGACAAACAATGGTCAACAAAACACTCCACAGAAAATAAAAGATTGAACAACACACTTCCTGCTCCAATAGTGGCAACCCTCGTGTTACTCATGTTTTAAATCTAATGAGAAGTCATGAAAGAGGAAAGAAGGACTTGTATTTACTGGGCTCAAAATTCCACCTGACTATGTCAAATAACCAAGACAAGAATGTTTTTGCAATAAAGGTAAATATAATGTATAGTCTATAGATGACTAATACAGTACACGTCTACAATGCCAACAATTCTATTTAAAACAGAGTGAGTGAGTGATTGTTGTTTAATGCCAAGTGAACAATTTTTCAGTTATATCATGGTAAGAACAAGTTACATTTCAATAAGATGATGATGATGTCTTCTTTGTTCTCGATCAACACGATGAATTGCAAAGACCTGTCACTCCAGACCACTCGGACACAATATTTCGATTCCAAGCCAACCAGTCTTTGCTCTTACTCCTTAATGCTGCAAATTTAACAGAGAAGCAACAAATACCGATTCTATAGTCTTTCGTTTCCCCCGACTAGACTTGAACCCACAACCTACTACACTCACGGCAAGTATGCTAACCATTACAATAATTATGAGCTTTATTCAAAACAGATTCCAACTACTTATTTATTAAAGATACAGCCACAAATAAGTGTATTTGTGATGACAAGATTGTGTACTTCATTGAGAGTTTCTTCATCCATCATATGGTGGTAGTTTATTTATTCATAAACCTGAAAAATTGTGTTGTCTATCCCTACTTTGGACTTGCGACCAGATGTATATGGATTAAAAGTGATGAATTTTTTCAATTGTATCTAGAAGATTGATGGTTTTCTCCAGAACCCCAAATTCTTTGAAACATTCAATTATCAAGGTATTAACAGTCATCTATTTTTATATCAATAAAAAAAAATTAACGAATGATAGAAAAAAAGAACCTCTTTAATCTAAATAGAATCTCAATACAAAGTTTAATCATTATTCTTTAGTATACATATCAACGAGGTTGTGATTTGACTGTATCCTATCAGAAACAGTTATTAGAATAGTGAAGATGAAGTTACAGGTGACATTCTGATTTAATTTGCCACAGATTACGTTTTGTCAGATAGCAAGGAAGAAACATAGAATAATAAACAGCTGTGCCAAGAGCGCATGATACGCCCGTCATCAACATTCATACAATATTTGTAGACTTTCTTTCCCATAATTCTTGAATGAAAAATCGAAATTTCACCAAAAAGTAAACAGACCGTAAGACTATCAATTCCAATAACTGTGCGAAATTTGAAGTGAATTGGCCAAGGGGTTCTCAATTTACAGTGCGACATACGAAAAATCGCCTACAATTTGATGAATAAAGTCCCATAACTCTTGAATGAAAAATCAAAATTTCACCATAAAGCATACAGACGGTAAGACCATCAATTCCAATAACTCTGTGAAATTTGAAGTGAATTGGCCAAGGGGTTCTTAAGTTAGAGCGTGACATGTGAAACGGACGGACAGACACAGTGGTATACCATAATACGTCCCGTCTTAAAGACGGGCGTATAAAAACAAAATCCACCTTACGTTTTAAAATAGCATTAGGTGGAAAGCCTTTTATAGTTACTTACAAGTAAAAACTTTGCCAATAAATCCAAACCATCTCCATCCAACCTGTAATGATAAAATATCAACAATAATACATGTGTCTATACCATTACAGTTTTTTGTACAAGTTAGGCCACACCATATACATATGTACAGTAAAGACCATTACAGTTTGTTGTACATGTTAGGCCAAACCATATACAGTAACGAGTGCACTGATTACATTGGGACGACAATAAATTATGAATCCTTTTAAAAGGAATCATATAATTTGGCAAACAATTGACCGAAATTATAATTTTATACAGGTGTACTTGGGTGATATTAACATAATAATGTTATTAGATTTTGAATATGAATTCACAACTTTTGTTTTGAAAGAGCTGTAGTTGATGGAACTAGCCAAGTTTGGTGCTATAACAAGGAATTTTTATGGGTGAAAATCCGGACAAACATATTTTATGGCAGTAAGGGAATTTGGTGTTTAAACGAGAGAGCACAGTAAATATTTTCATAAAAACTACTATAGAAAAAAAATCAAATATTTATCTGTTGGGAGACAGTAAACCAGGTTTTCTAGAATGACATTACAGCTGTTGGACTCACTTTAAAAGGAGACTATACATGGGATGTCAAAAGTGTAGTTGAAATAGATTAAATATTAACTGAATCTAGGGGTACTATTGCTTTAGTGAACTAAAACATATGTCTCCTAATCATTTGGCCCAGAAATCATTTCACTGTTTAAACTTTCCTTTCATAAAAAAAAAATGTGTGACAAATGAGGTTAGAATTAACCAAAATAAAGTGTGGCCTGGATAACATATAATGGATAAAAACTAACTAGACAGAAATAAAAGATTATCACTCAATATTGAGCAAGAACAGTTTCACACTAATTAAAAAAATAACATTTTTGGGGCTAATTTTAGGGCATGAATTGTGCTCAATATTGAAGACACTACTGAGACTAAGAAATGTAGAACAACAATAAAAGCCCTGTTCTTGTACATTAATTGGTGTCAAAGTGTAAAGTTGGATAGCCTCTCATGTTCATTTGCATCTATATCCTTTCTACCTACAAGCTGTTCCTTTACTTTAATTTGTGTCTAAGTGTAAAGTTGGATAGTCTCTCCTCTTCATTTACATCTATATCCTTTCTAACTAATTGATATACATGTATTTACCTTGGTGCTACATTGATAAGTGGTTCTGGTTTGTAGAAAGGAAAGTTGTAAGACAAATAGTCCTCATTTTTACCGAGTCCAGGAAACTGATTCTCTGTTGGCGTTCCTAGAATTTTGAATATGTAATGGAGTTCATCTTCCACAGTTGACCCTGGAAATAACGGCCGTCCACATGCCATCTCATAAAATATACAACCGACTCCCCTGTGAAAAAAATATATACAATTATGGCAACAAATATACAATTTCCTTTTAAAATAAGTTGCACAAAAAGTTGATAAGATTTCCAAATTAATTAAAATGTAATAATAAAATATTCATTGTACCTTCATTTTTTTTTATCATGTAAATATTTCATTGAGTTGATTGATTAATTGGTGTTTAACACCAACTTTAGCAGTATCTCTGCTATATCAAGGTGTTGTAAATATTTGAAGAATATCTAATCATCTCAAATATAACTCAAGAGGTTATGTCACCAAAGGTTTAAGCAATTATTTCATTTGTTGATTAATACAAAATCTTCTTCATACAGAAATGTATTCTAAATTCCACGATCTTTGTATTTGGGCATCTGATGGTATTAACTTTTAAGGAAAAAATCTTCATCGATGAAATACATAGCGTAGTATCAAAAGTCAGGAAAACCTTCAATAAATGTGTAAGTTTCATAAAACAGCGGAATACAGATATTTTCTAACAAGAAGAGTGAATAAGTGATTGTTGTTTATTTGTCAAGTCAGTAATATTTCAGCTTTATCATGGCGAAAACAAGTAACATTTCGATAAGGGCCTCCAACCCATTATCTACCTAACTCGAGGCCCACACGCTAGCAATTACACCTGCAAAACGGTTAAACCGAACAAGCTGAAGATAACAAGATTCTTAGTAGTGGAAAGATATACATATACTTCATTTTTACACTTGAAAGTATTAATTTTTTTCCTTATTTTGTTAACATTATAAATTGTGACCTGTGTTACTGACATTTCAATGGAGAATCCCAACTATTGTACTGTTCTGTGTCATTTGATTGGATATTGAACTATGCATAACAATGGCATGAATTTCGACTCTTGGGATATAATTTGTCTCCAATGGGAAACAGTATGCTTAGAGGAAAATTTCTGGACAACTGATCAGGTCTTATCGTGATAAAACATTTGAGCACAAGTTTATACTCGTATTCTAATAAACATCAGAATGCTGTATCAGATAAATATTTTGTACTGACTGGACGATTTCAGAGTATGAATATGAAAATTGTACTCGAAGTTTTTATGACAACTTACCACATATCTATAGGAGTGGAGTATTCTGTTGACCCTAGTAACACATCTGGTGGTCTGTACCTAAAAATCAAAGATATATAAAGACACTCGTTTACACTATAAATAAAAATTACTTATGCTTGTTGCTTAATATAGTAAAAACGACTGCTTGATAATATTAAAACAATGTTTATCAATGGCTACAATCTAAATATTTTGTAAATAACATAATAATATAGTCTGTATATACAAACATCCAAGATAATCACTTGATCTGAATACCAATCATTCTAGTGACATATGGCATGGGTTCGCACCCGGCTTTGTTAATTACAAAAAAGGGTGCACTCGACTCACAGCTGCAAGTGATAAAGTTTACCAGTTGTTTGCCCATGGTTGGTGGTTCTCTCCGGGTACTCCGGCTTCTCCCACCACTAAAACTGGTCGCCATGATATAGCTGAAATATTATTGAAAGTGACACTAAACACCAACAAATCAAAAATCAATCAATTCTAGTGACTACCTCTATTGTGAAATACATATTTTATACAAAAACTTGTTGTTTGAAACCATTTCATGAAATATGCTCTTTTCATGTGGCTAATTATAATTTTATGAACCACATTCAACGGTGACATGAGGCAAGATCTTACATATGTATAATGTTTATAACCTTACTTATTACTTTACTGTAAGGTATATCAATATTTTTTTTTTTTTTTACAGAAATCTCATCATTTTCAATAGAACTATTTTCTTTCTTATTTTTATCCAGTGTTAATAAATCTATATGAAAAGGTTACCAAGAAAAAGTAATAAATTAAAGTGACTTGTACCATATATAATATATATATACTATTGCTGATTTCGAGCAAAATATATCAACGATAGTGTGTGGATTGGTCAAAGTGACTTCAATATAACATCATGTTAGAAATCAACGATAATATTTCATATCATGTTTGTTGCTAGATATTAGATATTATCAGATCAAAGGATTTTTTTTTTTTACAAATGATCGATTCTAAGTGTTAACGACAGTAAACCACTTACCATAATGTAACAACTTCATTGGAATATGTTTTAGTGGGTATTGATTTGGCACGAGCTAAACCTGAAAAAAATCAAATCGATTGTTAATTAAACATCTATTAACATAATGATGGCTTAAAGATAGGAGTTTTTATTTCCCGCCACTTACTTAAGAATATTTCAGTTTCATCAAGACGGTCACGTTTATTGGTTGAGGAAACCAGAGTACTGTGAGAAAACCACCGATGTACCATAAATCACTGCCAAACTGGAACACATTAAGTTGTATCTTAAAACTTAAGCAGCTATGAGCACCAATTACCTATACAGATGTATGCCCTACTACCATAAAATTGTGGCCTCCGTGGCCTGCATTAATTGAGATTACTTTAGCAATCACTATGAATCAAATAAACAACTGTCTTCCAGCAACACTCATATTTTGTTTGTAAGCAACAGCTGATCATTATATAAAGATTGAATATATAGGTTTTCACAGAGAAAAACATCATAATAGCCACTTACAGATGTAAAGAAGTAAACAATGTTTTCTATACACCTTCACATATAATTTATCAATGGCGACACCTTTATAAAAGAGCAAAATTTAAGGCATTGTACATTCTGAAATGTAAATTTTTTAATGACGAAACCTTTATAAAAGAGCAAAGTTTTATGCATTGTATATTCTGAAGCTTAAACAACTTCAGCTCTATAATCTTCAATAAAATCTCATACTTACCAAAATCAGCTAGTTTTAGTTCTCCTGTCTCATACTTACCAAAATCAGCTAGTTTTAGTTCTCCTGTCTCATATTTACCAAAATCAGCTAGTTTTAGTTCTCCTGTCTCATACTTACCAAAATCAGCTAGTTTTAGTTCTCCTATCTCATACTTACCAAAATTAGTTAGTTTTAGTTCTCCTATCTCATATTTACCAAAATCAGCTAGTTTTAGTTCTCCTATCTCATATTTACCAAAATCAGCTAGTTTTAGTTCTCCTGTCTCATACTTACCAAAATCAGCTAGTTTTAGTTCTCCTGTCTCATATTTACCAAAATCAGCTAGTTTTAGTTCTCCTGTCTCATACTTACCAAAATCAGCTAGTTTTAGTTCTCCTATCTCATACTTACCAAAATTAGTTAGTTTTAGTTCTCCTATCTCATATTTACCAAAATCAGCTAGTTTTAGTTCTCCTATCTCATATTTACCAAAATCAGCTAGTTTTAGTTCTCCTGTCTCATATTTACCAAAATCAGCTAGTTTTAGTTCTCCTGTCTCATACTTACCAAAATCAGCTAGTTTAGTTCTCCTATCTCATACTTACCAACATTAGCTAGTTTTAGTTCTCCTGTCTCATACTTACCAAAATCAGCTAGTTTTAGTTCTCCTGTCTCATATTTACCAAAATCAGCTAGTTTTAGTTCTCCTGTCTCATATTTACCAAAATCAGCTAGTTTTAGTTCTCCTGTCTCATACTTACCAAAATTAGTTAGTTTTAGTTCTCCTATCTCATATTTACCAAAATCAGCTAGTTTTAGTTCTCCTATCTCATATTTACCAAAATCAGCTAGTTTTAGTTCTCCTGTCTCATATTTACCAAAATCAGCTAGTTTTAGTTCTCCTGTCTCATACTTACCAAAATCAGCTAGTTTTAGTTCTCCTCTGTCATTAATTAAAAGATTTTGTGGTTTAAGATCTCTATGTAGCACTTGTTTTTTATGACAATAGGCCAGGCCTCGTAATAATTGGAATAAAAATAACTGAAATACAAATAGTTTGTCTTTATTATTGTTAACATGTATAAGCTTTCACTATAATTTTAAACTTACTCGAACCAGTGATTCAAACCAAATTTATACACAAGCTTTATATGAATATCTCAGTGGAGTTCATAAACCATAATGTTTTGCAAAGAATTTGAAGAGTTATGCCCATTGAAAAGATGTTAAGAAGTGTGAAAATGTTTGTTATGTTGTGTAGTATTAATTTTTACCAAAAAAAGCACTTGAGTTAAGATTTATTTTTTTCTGTCCTGAAAGGTTTTGCTATTATATATTTTTTCTATAATATTACAATGGAACTTCCATAAACTGGTCTCAGTAGAGTTTTCAGAAGTCCCAATTTTTAGAGGTTCCAGAAATATACATATTGCTCAACTGCAGGCTAGGGGCCTTTTCACATTCATTCTATGGTATGAGTAATACTCATTATTGAAGACCCTACTGTGACTGAAATGTTGAACAGCAATAATAGTATTGTTCTTTTATTATAAAACTAGTGCTCATGGGTCACATAAAACTAGTGCTCATGGGTCACATAAAACTAGTGCTCATGGGTCACATAAAACTAGTGCTCATGGGTCACATAAAACCAATGTTCACTGGTCTATATAAAAATCATTGTTCATGGACCATATAAAAACCATTGTTCATGGGCCATATAAAAAACATTTTTCATGGGCCACATAAAACCAATGTCTCTGGGCCACATCAAAATAAAATCAATGTCCCTTGACAATGTAAAAATAAAACCAATGTCCCTGGCAACATAAAAATAAAATCAATAACCCTGGGCCACATAAAAATAAAATCAATGTTCCTGTGCCACATAAAACCAATGTTCCTGGTCCTTATAAAAATAAAATCAATGTTCCTGGTCCATATAAAAATAAAATCAATGTTCCTGAGCCACATAAAACCAATGTTCCTGGGCCATATAAAAATAAAACCAATGTTCCTGTGCCACATAAAACCAATGTTCCTGGGCCATATAAAAATAAAATCAATGTTCCTCAGCCACATAAAACCAATGTTCCTGGGCCATATAAAAATAAAATCAATGTTCCTGGTCCATATAAAAATAAAATCAATGTTCCTGAGCCACATAAAACCAATGTTCCTGGGCCATATAAAAATAAAATCAATGTTCCTGAGCCACATAAAACCAATGTTCCTGGGCCATATAAAAATAAAATCAATGTTCCTGGGTCTCATAAAACCAATGTCCCTTGGTTACATAAAAGTAAAACCAATGTCCCTAGGATATATAAAACTGTTTCTGGGCCCCTTTTTTTTGAGAGAGAGAAAGTAATGGGAAACATTTAAATATACAGTAGAACTTGCTAAAAAAGGACATCACTAAAGATATGTCAGTACACAACATATACTGCTATTTTCCATCTGTTGTTGTGGGCCCGGGTGGTTCAGTGAATTAGGTAGTTGGATTACCTAACAACACACCTACCTGTAATTAGACTGACAGGGAAAGTCCAATCAGAGATATAGAGTGATAAATGCTGTGATAGACATATCACTCATCTTGGTGATACATTTGTATGAGGAGGGCCCGGGTGGCTCAATGAGTTACATGTACAGGTAGGTAGTTGGATTACCTAACAACTCATACAAGCCTATCACCAATACGGCATGGGTTCACGCCCGGCTTTGTAAATTACAAAAAGGGTGCACTCGATTTGCAGCCGCAAGTGATAAAGTTTACCGGTTGCTTGCCCATGGTCGGTGGTTCTCTCCAGGTACTCAGGCTTCTTCCACCACTAAAACTGGTCGCCATGATATAGCTGAAATATTGCTGAAAGTGGCATTAAAACACCAAAAATCTAAAAAAATCAAATCCATCTGTTGTTAACTATGTACAGTCTTCTAAATAAGGCGGTAGTCTGAAGCCCGTGGCGTGTAAAATTGTACACGGGCGTATAAAATGAGTAGTTCCACAAGTCCGACGGGCCTGTGAAAAAAAAGTCATATAGTTTCAAAAGTTGATTTCATAAGGTATTGTGTGTAGATATTTAGTTTATTGTTCTCCGTTTTCAGTTGCTGCCGAGTCAATGCAAAAAATGGGTAGGCAAACAAGTCCTTTTAAGAATTTCCGATATTCCAAATAGATTTAGGTGTGTCTGTTTTTTGCAATTTGATTGGTTGATATTTTTAGGAAATTACTATCATGTAGGTTTTAAAAAAGGATGAGAAGCAGGGCTCACGTTAGAGGGCGAAGTAGTTGCGTTGGGAAGATTGACTTTGATTTCTCGTTGGTCAAAAGCGAAGTTCAAGTAGCCTTGTAATTTTGAAGAGTCGCCCTATGTTGCCCGCGTATTTTTGCCACGTGCCATTTATGAAAATATCGACATCATGTTTATTGAATTCTATGTTATTCATTAAGTATTTTGAAAGTGACTTTCTTGAAAAGTAATCCATTTCGGTTTAAAGAAACTTTAATTTCGGTCAATATCAAATAAAAATGGCACCACAAGAAAGGGGGCGCAATCAGACACTGTGCTACGGGAAATGTTGATCAAAGCTACTTTTAACCAAACAAACTTTTGATTAATTTTTTTCTCAATCCTGTGACATAAAGTCTGAATTCTCATAACGGTATATAATATGTTCATATTTGAGAAGGTTGGTCATTCAAAATTCGTTGAAATGCACGGAGACACTTCAGATTTTTTTCAATCCGCTTCCAAATCCGATCGGTATTTTTTTTTATTAATTGCGATCTATTTATAGAACTGTTGCTGACAGACCTGTGTCTATGTTAAGGGTTAATACCTCTGCAATTAGAAAATAGACTTTGAACTACAGTAGTTTTGTTCCATTGTTGCACTCTGATTTGAGGTCTGACAAATAATAATTACAATCTTTACTTTAAGTTGCTTCAGTTTATGACTGTCAGTGTCAATATACGTTCGTGTTATATTTGCATTCCCTAGCTTTCTATATATACATATGTAGTTGGACCGTTGAGCAAATTGGCATATACTGTACATATTTCTTCTGCTGAAGGCTACACAAATACGACTTTTTGCATTTTGTGTGGTTTTAATTCAAAGCATAGTGATATTTAAAAAAAAAAGGGGGTACATATTAAAAATTATCACCAAATTATATGTCACACACAATGATGACACCACAAGTTTTTGTTATAAGACTAAGAGTCTTATAACAATATTGGTTGTGATGATGATCAGGAGGAGGAGGTGGACAGTGATGATATGGAATATACTGAGGATGCTATTGACAATATGATTTTAGAATTTTCAGGAGATTAATATAAACATGAATCCAAAATAAAGTGTCTTTTTGTGTTTTTTACTTGCATTCTGGTCTTACCTAATGCATAATTGACATGTCCACATAATATTTCGTACATCATCATGTTTTGAGTTTTGGTGGTTTGAATTAATGGTCATTAATGTAGTTTTCAAATTCAGGCCTAGAGAATTGATGGTGGGCCTGTAAATATTTGAACTTACAGGCCCGGTGGGCTTGTAAGGTAAAAAGTTAAGCGTGAAGACTGTATGTATGTTCTTAAAAATATATCCAAAGACAACCGGTACCAGTTCATTAAGGGGATTCCCCTTTACATCTTGTGTCTCTTACCTTAGCATTATTCATACTCATTATATTACCACAGTCATCCATATACTGTTTGAGATCACGGTCCTGGAAAAAAAATTAATAATTAAATTAAATAATTATTATTATTTGACAAAAAACCTTTTTCTGTGTTAGCATGTTATCTTCAGAATTCATTTTTATTAAACTCCATAGCCAGCATTTAAAAAAAATGATTTACCAAAACGACTTGATATTTCAAGAAAGCTAGACAAGAATTAGTTTCAGCAATTAGGTTTATTGAAAACTCACTATTATCTTTCTAATGGTTTAATAGTAACTATATCTTGTTCTGAAACCTTATCAATACCATACAAATAATTTCAATTAAAGTTTCCAGTGTCCTCTTTATCTTGTTTACTAGTCACTTCTTGTTTTCTCCATAACCTTGTTATACTGATAATCAGAATTATTTCAGTGTTTGAACTGGACTGTAAACTACAGTGAAACCTGTCTAAATCGAACCCTGTCTAAACCAGACAGACTTTACAGTCCCATCTACTAAATGTCTATGTAATTTGAACCTGTGTAAACCAAACACCTGTCTAAACTGAACAAATTATTCAGTCCCAAAGGGGTTCGGTTTAGACAGATTTAACTGTATATAGAATCCATGTCATGTAGACTCTTTAATTGCTTATACATTTGAATTAAAACTGTACTATTTTGGCATATTGTAATTGCATATGAATCACCCCATATTAACCAGAATTTTTCTGTTAAATTACACAAAACTGGAAATATGAGTGAAATATTACAATAACAATGTTAAGGCAATTAGTATTGAGTTTGTCAAAGTAGTGATCAATGTCAGTATCATAGACAGAAGACATCATTTAAACTCAATCCTTGTTATAATGGAAGAATGGACATGTCTATAGCATTGTACCAGACATAATCTGTAGCAACAAGCATGGTATATTGTAAATATCACCATTTTAATGGAGCATGAAACTTGCTGGCTTGTTAGGGTTATAGTGTTTAATGCCACTTTCAACAATATTTCAGTTATATCGTGGCGGTCAGTTTTATTGGTAGAGGAAACTGGAGTGCCAGGACAAAACCACAGACCTGCCACATGTCAGTGCTGGTTTGTTGGCTATTCACTACTGGCTGAGCAAACCTTCATATTCCAATTCATTGCTAATATCTAATGTGTGTGTCAAAGACCTTATAAGTGTAAAGATGCTGTCACATGATACAATTTTCCGTCCGATTTTATCTTTTGACAAAATCTTATTATGTGAATACAAAGTAGATTGACGAATGTTGAATCGAAACATTGTTTCAAAATCGGTTGGCGTTCTACTTAATTCCCATCAGACTGTCTGATGAGAATCGTATTGTGAGAAGTCAAAGAAATAAAAAAAAGTGTATCAAAATCGAAAGGAAAGTCGAACTGTTTGAATACTTGGCCACTCCGATTCCCTGTACCACATATGCAGAATTGTTTGACAATCGGACAGAAAATCGTATTGTGTGACCGAACCTTTAAGTTACTTACCAAATATTCAAAGACTAGAGTAAGAGACTTTTCTGTATGGATGATGTCATGGAGTGTGACGATATTTGCATGCTTCAGATCCCTGAGTAATGAGACTGAAATTAAACAATATATCTTTATTTGCATTATTTACCACATTTTTACATTTCTATTGATTGGTGTTTAATTCCAACTGTAGCAATATCTAAGCGATAACGTGGCGTTTTTCATTTCTAAATATGATCAAAGTATACAATGTACTTCCTTTTGGTCATCTTCATTTTGTTAAATTTCTACTCATGACATCACATGGACTTTCACGATAGAAAGTAGCACAACTGCTCTCATTTTAAGTAATAGTGGGCATTTAGTTAATTTTATAAATTTAACACAGAAAAGGATCCGTTTCAAACCCATTGACACTAAAAGAATACTCACCTATATTAAAGGGATCAAAAAAGCAAAATGTAATGAATTATATGTAGATAAAAGAAGATTTTTTTTATAAGATTATATAATGACGCACAAATCATCAAGCATGTTTATTTAACACCAAGAAACCACATATTCCATATTCTGCACCTTTTGAACCAGTTTTAATCCATAAAATCATGAATTAAGAATAAAATATTACAAAGATTTCGAGATTCCTTCCGCCATATTCATAAAATTAAACAAAAAGCATATTTAATTTTGTGTCTTAAAAAATGTTTTTCTATGCAGTGTTGTATTAAAATGTCTTGAGTAAATTTAATTTTATAAATTTAATTGTACTTTTTTTTCTTGTTTCGAGATATTATACAAATCTGAACCGATGACAAGATGAGTACACCAGTCTTTGCTCTTTATTTTTAATGCTGTGTGCTTAGCGGAGAAGCAACAAATACCAATTGTTTAGTCTTTGGTTTTAGGGCTCAAACCGGCAATAACCATTAGAGCTTTCCATAGTAAAACAAGTTGAAAATCTACAAAATCTTTCACAAATGAGAGAAAATCTGTCTTTTTGCCATGCAGACCACATACCGGGTAGAATTTGGATAAAGACAAAACAAATTATTATTAAGGTGGCCAATGTCAATTTTGATCTGTACTTTTACTTTTAGTGAACATAAGTACATATAAATACCAATGTAAAGTTTACTAAATAAAACTTGACCTTAATAAGATACATTGTACGAGGATCTATTAAATGGATACTAGATCAATAATAACTTAACGGACAAAAAGTATACTGGTGAAACCATTCAATGACCCAAACCGATAATTACTAATTTGACACATCTATTTGTGTTGTTGTGTATATTCATACAACCCAGTGTAACATATGACACTTTGTGAAGTTTAAATTATATATGATTATAAAATAAACAAGAAATCAATCAAATTAATTACACTTTCCAAAACATATTTACAAAAAAACACAAAAAATGTAATTGGGTTAATTTGAAAGTCACTCATGAATTCTCAGCCTTTGTGCAGCTATGAATTAAACGTTTCATTTCTCACATTACGGAGGTTGATACCTTGTTTGTATCAACAATATCAACTAACGTTTTGACATATCAAATAACAAACTCGGCCTGGATTTTATTTATTAACTAAAATCGACATGTCTGCCTTCAGCTAATTACCAGCATTTTGGAACAACGAAAAAATTTGTATATATTATGAGATCGTACTCACTACTACCATTAATGCTATAGTATTTCCCATATTAGCATATACAGGGTAATTTACCGGTAATGTTGAAAATGACTGTTTTCAGCGATAGAAAGTATTACCAAAAATCGTGAAATTAAGAACATGAAGAAATAAGTACAAATAGAGTATATTGATATTATGTTTGTTTGTTTGTTTGATGGTGATTAATGCCACTTTCAACAAAATTTTAGTTATATCGTGGCAGTCAGTTTTATTGGTGGAGGAAACCAGAGTCCCCGGGAAAACCACCGACCTTTCGCAAGTCACTGACAAACTTTATCACATAATGTTGTACACCTTGCCCTAATCGAGATTCGAACTCACAACAACAGTGGTGATATCATGAGAAATGTATTTCTTTCTAAATAAAAATATATAGACATGATCACATGATTTAACTACTCCTTTATTGTATCATATATTTACAAATATGTCAGAACATTCAAGAAATCCTGTCATATATTTACAAATATGTCAGAACATTCAAGAAATCCTGTCATATATTTACAAATATCTCAGAACATTCAAGAAATCCTGTCATATATTTACAAATATCTCAGAACATTCAAGAAATCCTGTCATATATTTACAAATATGTCAGAACATTCAAGAAATCCTGTCATATATTTACAAATATGTCAGAACATTCAAGAAATCCTGTCATATATTTACAAATATGTCAGAACATTCAAGAAATCCTGTCATATATTTACAAATATCTCAGAACATTCAAGAAATCCTGTCATATATTTACAAATATCTCAGAACATTCAAGAAATCCTGTCATATATTTACAAATATCTCAGAACATTCAAGAAATCCTGTCATATATATACAAATATCTCAGAACATTCAAGAAATCGTGAATAAAATTAACGATGTTATTTCATCATTTGTCCTGTTACTACATGAGTCTTTACCTTCTCTAATGGCTGTACATGGGGCCCCTTCTTCATGTTCAAGGCGTATTTCTTTAAGGGCTACAAGATTGTCTGTTAGTCGACTTTTACCCTTGAACACTGTAGCATATGTTCCCTGTAGAAGAAAATAAAAATAAAATCAAAATGTTTTCCCCATACTGAACCTGTATCAGGTACTATATCTACAAATACAAATAGATACATTTTTTCATATCATTATATTATTCTTAAACTGACATTTCAACATTCATACATTTTTTTGTTTTTACAAGTTGTAGTGTTTTTCTATGTTTATTCTTCAAATCGACTGACAATGCTTTTGTGCCGTCAGTGTTTATGTTGTCACATCATCTTTTAGAGGTGTTTGTGGTCCTTTTCGGCTGTAAAGACCTTGTGCTAGTTTGTATATACTTATTTGGTTGTCAGGAGTGGGAGGTTAGAATCCAATTGACCTCTTTGTCCGTAACATATTTTTGTGCTTTTCCCAGTCATGTACTGTACATGCTTTCCATTAGATTCTGTGGTTGTTCTTTCATGTTTAGGAGTTTGAGGTTTGTCAGGAGAGATTTGTGTTGTTGCAGGTAATCATTTTGTCAGCCATTATAGTTACGTTTCTAGTTAGTTAATTAGTTTATAATTATGGTGTTTAATGCCACTTTCAACAATATTTTAGCTATATCGTGGTGGTTAGTTTTATTGTTTCTAACTGTTCAGTTGAAAAATATAATATATCCATGATAACCGCTCCTCCTCTCTTTACCACATTTAAATTATGTGTAGCTATACTCTGAAGAGCAGATGCCTGATCATGTGGTATAAATTTACTTGTGCCACAATTCTATTATTGATGCACAATGATAGCTGTTAATATTTGAAGGTTAGGGTCTTTGACTTTGAGGAATTTGTCCTTATCATACGATAAAGTAAAATTAACTAATAATGTCCAATTACATTTTTCGAAATAGATCATGATACAATTACTTTTGTTCCTTTCAAAAAGAAATAAAAATGTACCCTGGTACTTAAGTAAAAAATACTAGACATGAAGAAGTTTCAGGATTCCAGAAATGTGTCATGGACACTAATTACATAGATGTCTAATATAAAGTGCCCATGATACATTTCTGGAATAAACTTCACCAGGTACTTTCAGTCAAAATATTGGGAAACCAAATAATTTGAAAATCTAAATAAGTCAGCATCAGTTTTTTCACTATGATTCATAAAACATAATGTCATTTTACAAATTACAATTCATAGAAGGATTAATACATAATCATTTGTAATAGAAAACAAAATCTACCAGCTGGCTACAAATCCACGATAATACTTTTGTGTAAACCACAATTAGGAAGAAGGATTATGATGCAGTGCATATTCTGTAAGCTCTTGTTTGACATGTTAAGTACACATAATTACACTGGACAACTTCATTATAAATATGGGCTTGTCAGATAAATCTTCGAGAGCATACTAAAGTTTTAAGCGAGATCTACCATGAAACAAGGGTAAATGACATTCAAATTTTCACATATATGGCAAATATCCTCAATCTTCAAAATTTGGTTGACTTAAACAATTAGCTGCCTTATTTGGATGGTATAACAACATTCTGCCCCCTTTAGTTTGCTTACGCTATAGACAACAGTATAACAAGATCCTGCCTCATACAAGTTTTTGTATACTAGGGAAAAATATCAATACAAGATCCTGCCACCTTTTTTTGTGTTGATTTAACCGGAATTTAATGTTTTGATGTAAAATATACATTAAACAAAACATATCCAGGCCATCTTTGAACGACCAGTTTAAGACATGACATGAGAACAACATTCTTTGATAAGGAGGGTCACAATCATTACAGTTTGTACAATCAGACATGATAATTATGTCCCATCGGGCATCCGAACTCCAGTCTATAATTATGACACTTGTACCATGATCCTATGATTGATGCACAATAATAGCTTTTAAAATTTTAAAGTTAGTCTGACGACTTTGTCCTTATCTTACGAAAAATATAAAATAATGGCAGTTATGAAGGTCGAGTCAAATATTATCGCTAGTATCATAGTAAGTACAGTAGGAGGATCTGTGATACTAGTGATAATGTTTGTCAAGACAACGTCTTAATGTGTTTGACGTCACACTCAGTTAACTTTAGGTATCATCATCAGTCGGTTGATATTGAAAATATTGCTCTGTGAGATCGAAGGAAAAATGTATGAATTACCAATAAAGCAGGATGTCTAATTACATTTTAAGAAATCATGGTTAAAAAAATGTTTTGATGTCATGTGACAATGATCAGCAGCAGATGGGTCAAAGGTTAAAACCTTATTATTGTAATAATTGTGACATTCCTGTTCCAAAGAATGTTGTTCCATTTGTTGTTGTCATAATCACGTTCTCCTTTCCTCTTTCATGACTTATCAGCGAGTTTTTAACAATATGGTCACACTAGTGGAGCAGGAACTTCTTACCCTTCCGGAGCACACGAGTTAACCTCTGGTTTTTGGAGGGGTTTGTGTTTCTCAATTATTAGTTTTCAGTGTAGTGTTTTGTGGATGATTCTTTTAGTCATTGTATGTCTATCTGTTTTCGATTTATGGCTTCCGAAAACCCCTTTCGCATCTTCAAACTTTTTTTTAGTTCTCATTGCCCAACGATAGCCCTAGATGAACAAAAATATTCTTGTATGTACAACTTCCTATATATTAACTTCCTTAACCTTTTCTATTGATCTGTACCAGAAAAATATAGTTTGATTTCTAGGAATAAAATGAAGTGCTCCAATTAGAATCTAACCAGTCAATACAGTCTTGTTTCCATGCATTTATTTACAATTAACTCTGTCAGACCTCCGTAAAATAAATGACTTTATTGTCTACCTTAGAAAGTCATTAATCTATTGTAACCATACCTCTCCTAATTTGTCTAATTTAGTGTAGGATTCTATCTTTCCAAAACCAATTTCAGACTGCAAATAGACAAACAGATTTAATGGTCAATTCTTTCTTTATGGTACAGTTTGAATGGCAATCGTAATGTCGGTTTTCCTTTTAATTATTTATGCCAGTAATTGGAAAGTAGTAAAAACCTGCATTTATTTAAATAATAAAAACCTCTTACTTCATTTATGACCAGATAACATGCTTATTACTAATTTTATATAATGGTAATAAAATCATTTGAACAATTACAGAAAAGCATTAGTAATGGCACTTTTGAAACCCTGTATCCATTCCATAATTCCCAAACTGCTCATATGAAATATTCTACAAGACAGGAGGATCTTTGAATTACTGTACTGCTCCATCAAAAGATTTTAAAAATTAAAATATTCTACAAGACAGAAGATGTCGTGGTCGTGATCGTATGGTAGTTGGATTTATAACTACATATGCATACAGTGCCTATCACAACAAACGTTGTGAGTTGGATCCCGCTCAGGGGGGGTGTACTCGATACAACATTATGTGATAAGTGTCAGTGACTTGTGACAGGTTGGTGGTTTTCTCCGGGTACTTGTTTTTCTCCACAAATAAAACTGACCGCCACGATATAATTGAAATATTAAGTTGAAAGTGGTGTTCAACACCATAACCCTAACCCCTCTACAAGACAAGAGGCTTCATGAATTACTGTACTGTTTAATCAACAGCTTTTAAAAGTCTTGCCATTATAAGATATAGTTGAAATAACACAAAGTAACAGTAACACATAAATCAAGCAACCATTCAATCATGATCAGTGATATGGAGTGGAGTCAAGCTTATAATCCAACCCATTTATCAGAAAACTATAGTAAATGAGTATTTTGTATTTTAACCCACATAATTATGTAAGGACAGATAGCTCACATGCTGTGTCTGATCATTTAGATATGTTTCCTGCTTGATTCACCACTAAGAATATTTACAATTACACATGCTGCAGGTTATGATATATGTCTGCTCATTACAGAGGGCTGTCGTTGTCCTGATTGTATGGTAGATGGATTTATAACTACCTATGCGATCAGTGTCTATCACCACTAACATTGTAAGTTCGAACACTATTCATGGCGAGGTGTACTCGATACAACATTATGTGATAAAGTTTGTCAGTGACTTGCGGCAGGTCGGCAGTGAAATATTGTTGAAAGTGGCATTAAACACCAAAATCCTAAACCCATCCTTATACTATCATGACTGTAAGAGGAAGACCAACATCTAAAGTATTTTTGAATGATGTAAAATTTATCATGTTCATGGTTATACATAGTTATGCTTTTTATTAAGCTAAATCATTTGACTAAAAAACTACTTATTTATGACTAAAGCAATGTAAGGGAACAACCATTTAAATGGGGGATGGGGAGGGCTATGTTTTTTTTTAATTTCTGTTGCCGAATTCTATAAAATTTCTGGCTCACGGGGAAAAACAAAACATCCCCCCTCAAAAAACAGAAAAAGAAAAAAAAGTAAAATGATAATCCCTAAATTTAAATCAGATTGGAAATCAATATAATATTTGAAAAATTTGCATGTCAGAAAATTCTGTTTAATTTTTAAAGTCATTCTGAAACTATTATGCAACTTTTCTGGATTCAATATTACTATACTATGTGGATGAGAATGAGGACATGGGAAAAAAAACCAACCCATGATCATCCAAAGAATATTTTAACAGTTAACTCATGTTTTGAGCCTCTTTTTGGTTACAAGTTTTAAATGTTTAGAAAATTCTAAGTAATTTAAGACAACATCTATGTGAAGTAAAAAGATAATAGTCCATCTGTTTTTCATTCATGATCAAAACATAATAAATTTGTTAATCTTGTCTTATTTAAAAACACCATCAAACCATCAATTTATTCTTGATGCCTGCATGCAACAGAAGTTATCTCTCAAACATAACACTCTAAAAGATAACCTTGGCCATTTTGTATGGTGTTAAATTACATTATTTCCTGTTAAGCCTTCTACAAGTCTGCTTTCAATTATATAACATCACCCTGAAGAAGATTTTATTATTTGGCAATCTTTCCCTATGGATTTTTTAATTTAGGTTGTCTTAATTTTCCATAAAACTTCTGAAGAATTGTGGTAATTTTGAAATCAACTGAAAAAACAAATAAAAGAAATAATTCTTATTTCAATTCCACTAGGCTGTCACAAATTTGATTTGTCTAAAAATGATTCTGTTAAAAAAACATATAAGTAAAAATGAAGGGTGGGGGAAAATCATTGAGGAGATATGTATCATATGATATGGGGTCAAAGACATTGATCTGATGAATTCAAGTGTATTTATCAGTTGTTTATATGGACATCAAAGCATTATAGCATGTATGTGTATCAATTGGTACTGTAAGTTTGGTACATCAAGGTGGGAATTCATAGTTAAATTCAATTGCAGGATTATAATTGTAGAACTAAATGCAACATAAATAATATAAGAATGTGCCCAAAGGACACGGACGGATTCCCCCACTTCCAGTTAATGTAAACAGATTCGAAATCAAACTGGGCTTCATTTTGCACAAATTTCAAATTACTTCCTTAAGGGAACTTAAGTTATTGAGCAGAAACCAAATGTGGGACGTACAAACATGGGTAAACATAATCCCCAGATGCCTAGCGATGGGGGCATAAAAATTAACAATACAAACTCAAACTTTTAAAAATAGATATGAGACAACCTGATGGAAATGTAGCTCCTGACTGGCACAAAATGTGGGGGCGTGAGTAAAAAGGTTAATTAGATCACAATCAATCCCTCAGCAGCCAAACAAAACAAAATAACTGATCAATGAAAAAAAACCTGTAGCGATTCACTTCAACTCAAAACTCTGCCTAACACACATAAAAGTTGAATTCAAGTTATTATTATATACACATGATACATACATCACTTTTTTATACTGATTTCCAGATTTTTGGCATTAAAACCTAGTTTTCAACACAAAATAAAGTGGTATAAGCGACATTACAAGATGATTCATTAGTTGTAGAGAAATTCCATAGATACAATATGGAGGCATATACAATGTAATATTCCCCCTATGCTTTGGTTGGATAGCTAAAAATAAAAATATTTGTTTATATTTGTTTAACTGCTAGAAATCTAGATGTCAATGTTTAAAATGACTTTCCATCAAAAGGTTGTTAACTGATTTAATCCTGTCACATTTTTGTGCCTTGCTTTTAGATTTCCATCAGTTTCTGTTGTAGTTTCAAAGAAAACAAAAAAATGGGGAAGTAATGCTACAAATACCGCCATCATACATGGTTTGGTATAATTAAGGGTCAGCAATGTTTCATGAATATATACATAAAAATGACATGTATAAGCTTCCTCAAATGTTTTAAGTTGGCTATAAAAATTGTAGAGTAAATGAAGATACACCTTTGAGACAAACAAAATGTGGCATTATAAGACAGGTGACCTCTAAAAAGAGGTTAAATTCATATGAAATTAAAGTTTGTTTTTGCCCGCAAAAACGTATGTTTCCCCCCGTCCCACAAACTGTAGTCAAAGGTAAAAAATCTATTTAGGTAACAAATAAAATTAAGCTTCAATGAATAACAAAAAAACCTGTTTTTAATCCATGAAACACAAAAATAATTTGAACAAAAGTACTAAAGCAAGGATTACAGGTACTATTCCATATTGTCATGGCAAAGTTCCCCATTCCAGAAAATTGCTCAGCCTATGTTCCAATGATTTTAAAGGAGTTTTGTTCTTCTAAAATCATTGGATTGGTGATGAAAAACTTTTCAGGGAAATAGTGACATTATGATAGACTCTTGTACATATATATATACAAGTTTCAGTAAGGGATATTACACTAGAGTGTTTGCAAATAACTCCCACAAAATTTAGGGGATCAAAATTTCCTGGTATTATGCACAACTACGTACATATGGTGTCCTTACTACCTACCAAGTTTCATGAAATTCTGTTCAGTAGTTTCAGAGGAGTTGCGCTGACAAGCTGCTTCAGAAGTATATTTCGGGAAATTTTTAAGTTCAAAGGGGCATAACTCCCACAAAATTCAGGAGATCAAAATTTCCTGGTAATATGCACAACTACATATGGTGTCCTTACTACCTACCAAGTTTCATGAAATTCTGTTCAGTAGTTTCAGAGGAGTTGCGCTGACAAGCTGCTTCAGTAGTAAATTTCGGGAAATTTCTAAGTTCAAAGGGGCATAACTCCCACAAAATTCAGGCGATCAAAATTTCCTGGTAATATGCACAACTACATATGGTGTCCTTACTATCTACCAAGTTTCATGAAATTCTGTTCAGTAGTTTCAGAGGAGTTGCGCTGACAAACTGTGACGCACAGACGGACAGGACAAAAACAATATGTCTCCCCACCAAAGTGGGGGGAGACATAATTTTCTATGACAGGACAAGAAAATTCAGGTAACTCCTTAATAGAGGTGACCACATGAGCAGGTTTTTCTGTATCTTGAAAATAACGAAAAAGAGGACTACAGTACATAAGCACTAAACACTAACCTAACTCATGTACTACACCTGATTACATTTTGAGGTTAGCATGACCTTGAAGGCTGTGAGATGATACCATAGATTTGAGAAAATCACGATTTATTCATATTTTAGGTTTATATTACATATAGTATGAAGAAGAAATCTTTTTTAATCAGGTTATAAAATCAACCTCACAATTATGTTCCTAAATAATGTAATTATTATCAAAACTAAGAATCTCCTCCCTCAAGCATGCATAAGTGATCTTAGCTGATTTTGGCTATCCTGTTAAATAGGCCCTTTGGTTTTATTGTTCCCAAGGATTTTTAAATTCTTTGGTTTTCCAATCTTTCGACTTTGAGCGTACCTGATGACCTCAAATTCCAGAAATTTGATATCTACATTTTTATTTTTTATCACACTTAACATCTTGCTTCTGTTTCCATTTTTTTTAACATTCTGTTTAGGATTAGAATTATGAGTGTTTCATACTATTTTCAACAATATTTCAGTTATATCAAAGAGATAAGTTTTATTGGTGGAAGAAAGAAGAAAATCTAGGGTAGAAACACCAACATTGTCATAAGTTACTAACAGAATTTTATAACATAAATTTGCATAGATCTTATGAGAGATATTGCAAACCAAAGATTTTAGCTTCTGAATGATTCTGCAAATATTTTGCAAAGGCAAATTAGAGGATGAAATACATTTTCTTTTACATTGTTCTTTATATTTAAGTCAATCAACAAGAAAATAGGGCAGGTAGGTAAAAAAAAAAATTATTATTATCTTTTTTTTTTTTTTTACCTAGAACAAGGATCTCACTTTAACATTGGTTTTCCAAAAATGGCAATACAAACTTTAGTGTGGGCACTCAAATTTAGGTTTGATCGGTTTTTTTACTTATCTATATCAATCATACATATTCTCAGGACTTACCAGTGATTTTCTTCTAGATCGTCTACTCAGCTGACCTTCAGGACTACTTAGGTTAGTTCTGGATCTATGGCTTGGAAGTCTCATGTCAGCTGGGAGAGACAGACGTTTAGCAGCCTCCTGCAAAAAAAAAAAAAAAAAAATAAGAACTTTAAGCCCACACTAAAACAAAATTCATAACTGGATCTGATTGCAGCAGGTACATTTGGCATGAAGAGTACTGATTAGGTATAGAATCAAAATTGGAAAAAACATTGCTGATGGAACAACACTTAGTAAATACAGGTTTGATGGTTTTGAAATAACATAACTGATCAAATGTTTACGGAGGATAGATTGGTATGCATTTAGCAATTTGAA
Source organism: Bathymodiolus brooksi (assembly GCA_963680875.1). Taxonomy (NCBI): domain Eukaryota; kingdom Metazoa; phylum Mollusca; class Bivalvia; order Mytilida; family Modiolidae; genus Bathymodiolus; species Bathymodiolus brooksi. Next base: position 67,939,929 of record OY804575.1, read on the forward strand.
GGTATGGTTAGTGTTACGGTTATGGTGTTTAACGCCAGTTTGAAACAATATTTCAGCTATATCGTGATGGTCAGTTTTATTGGAGGAGGAAACCGAAGTACCCACAGAAAACCATTGACCTGCTGCAAGTCACTGACAAACTTTATTTATCACATAAAGTTGTACCAAGTACACCTCGGCATGAGCGGGACTAGAACTCACAACCGTAGTGGTGATAGTCACTACCATACGATCACGATAAGGACCACAAAAAAATACATACAACACATACCATATTTTTCAAGTGACAGTAATAAAAGACATACCCATTTAACAAAATATAAAAATATAGAGTTTTCAAATACATCAGTCATGTCAGTTCTAGAATGCAATCCTATCCCAAAATATGAAATATGACAATATTTTCAAATAAATGTTCAGAAAGTAATTAAACATTAAATGTTTTAAAATGTATTTATAAACAACGGTATACGTATTATAAGGCTAAAATTAGCTGCTCCCTCTAAAAATAGATATGGTGCTGGCACAATTCACATCTACTTTAATATTTAATTTATTGAAACAATATTTAATACCAGAGGCTTCATCAAGAACCTGTCTGCTGTCATTTCTCACCTGGATATCTAAGCAGTTGTTATTCTATACATAGTACTTACTTAAAATAAATTCAGTACACCTTAGTACTCATGTCCAAAAGACATGTATTACATAATAAATAAATATGAACTTTTTAAGTAGCTATGACAAAACAAGGGAGCTAATATTTTTCATGTCCAAAGTACACTGTACATGCACTTGAATGGTACAGTAACCCATTACAACAAAGTGATTTTTCTAACACTGGAGGGGCATCGTGGTTGTCATCGTATGGTAGTTGGATTTACAACTACCTATACAACTACAGTTGTGAGTTCGAATCCCACTACTTGATACAACTTTGTTATGAAATTTGTCAATGACTTGTGGCAGGTCAGTGATTTTCTCCAGGTAATCTCGTTTCATCCACCAATAAAACTGGCTGCCATGATACAACTGAAATATTGTGTCAGTGGCATTAAACACCATAACCCTATCAGTTGACTTGTAACCATACTTCTGGTAGTTTCTTTTTTATCTTATTTGTTATTTATTTTTTTTAAATAACAATAATAATAATATATTGGGCCATACACATTTTTGTACCACTCTCTACTGGATTTGAAAATAGTACCTTTGGATAAAAAAACAGAGATGAAAACTTACATTAGAAACATATTAGTCTATGTATCTACTACAAAAAAGAAAAACTGAAAACCTTTAAAAGGAGAAGTAAAAAATAACATTCCAGATTGAAATAAGATTATGTATCAATATCATACACTTCATACTTCTAAGTATATTCAAAGTAATTAGAAGTTTGACCGGGTCAAATATCCATTTTACTGGTTCCGATATGCGTCACCAAGTAAAACTACATTTTCTCTGTCAAATCCCCAATTGACGCTGGCAACTTTTCAAATACACTACAGTTATTTCGTAAACGTCAGTTTTGATGGTCTTGACATGACATGCATTGTCACAAGTATCACAGCTCGTCTTTTCAGACTCACGATGAGTGAGAGTGATGGCATCAATCAATATACAATTCAAAGAAGAAATTTTACAAACACACGATGCATGCATGAAGATCCAAGATTGGAATCTCCATCATCTATATACAAATTGAAAGCTACAACATTGATATTATCAACACACAATTCCCAATGAAACTAAGCTTATTGGTTTTACCAATTATGCTGGTTACACTGAATCTGAATCGTTATCTGACCCTTAAGTTTTGGTGTTTTTTTTGGTTATTGGTGGAAGATGTAACAAGTTTACGTAAATTTTCAGTAAATAGATATACCAATATCTGCAACTCTATAGTAAATACAAACAATTGACAAGCTAAGAGATAATATTACAAGGCATTAATGTTACGAGACGACGAGAGAAATAAAAATAAAGCAACTCCTACCTTATAAAATTTCAAATATCTTTTGTCTTCCTCGTTATCAAGATTCTTTGGAGAATTCATTTCATGTCGTACATTTGAAACTCCCATATTTATAAGAATAAGAGATATTATGCTGTTTGGAATGAATTCAACCTTTTAATCCTTTGTTAGTTTCATCTTGCTGGTATGAATGTAGGAAAAAGGATACTTTATGTAAAGACAAACAATTGAAACATCTGCAGGAAATCTATCCATTAGTTGTATTCTATGGTAAAATGTTACATTACATCTGTAGAAGCTTCTAATTTAAAAGACAACATTGAAGAAGGCCAGGGTATCCAAATTAACTTTTATAACTGAAATCATCATGCCAAAACAATTTACAATTATAGCTCAAACATTTTGCCAAGTTCAAAATATAAACATTTCCAACAGATGATATAAATATGTAAGTAACTAAAAACCAACAATTTGTACACAATCTACTTAAAATTGAATAAAATTCTTCCCTTTTATTTCAATGAGGTGATCTATAGTGAGGCTCACATCCTCACAGCATATGTTACAAACAATATCCTCATTTTTCATGATTAACATATGATTTTGATATATAAATAGTATTACTGTGAGCACAGCTCACTAAGATATACCCCCCACTCGTTGTGGGGGTATAATTAAACACCCTTGGGTCAAATACAATATTATACAATTATTGCACTTCATTGAGTGCAATATGATGTGTTATGGAGCACTGAAAAGCAATATTGACCAAGGCCAAAGGATGCAGTCAATATTGCTTTTCAGTGCTCCATAACACATCACATTGCACAAAATGAAGTGCTACAATTGTTTTATTACATTTAACATTCCTAGTTTTTTTTGTGTACCTGGATCGATTTTTAGGGATTGTTTGTTGCTTTTTTTCAAATTCAAAAGCACATAAGCTGATCCATTTAATATCATAGATACTTGTACAAATTCAGTGTGTACAAATTTATATTACTAATTCGATGTGTACAAATTTATATTTGCATTCTGCTTGCGTTTGTAAAACTTCTGTGCCACTTTCTGTTTGTGTTTGTGTGACGTCATTGCAACAGACGTAGAAAACGTTTGGCTAGTAAATTTTAAAATTTTGCCGGGATTTCACCCACCGCTAAATAGATCATTCAATATGAAATCCAGCCATGCAATATGACGATTTATCACAAAAAACGAATCATATGGTTTTATAATACTGTATAAAACCATAAATGTAATAAAAAAAATGATTTAATGTATATATAATTGCAACATATTTACAAAATATGCATCATCTTTAAATATTTATTGCTTTCATTTATTTAGGACACAACCAGAGGCTCACCTGAGCTGATACAGGAGAGGACAACTCTTCAGCATCACAAAAAATATGATGGCCTGGGTAGATAGGAAGCCATATCGAATTACGTATTTGGACAGGACTTCTTGAATATTTTGCAATAAATAAATTATTCCACCCTTTAAATATCAGGTCTGTCAAGATAATTAGAAATTAGTAAGAAAATATATGGATGTAAATTAACATGAGATATTATCAAATTTTACATTTAGCCACAAATTAGAGTATAGAAACTGTGCTTTTATTGCTGTTCTACATTGCATTAAAACATTAGGGTCTTCAATAATGAGCACCCTAGCCTGCAGTAGAGTGGTACTTTTTATAACTTCTAATCAATTCTGATGTTATTTGGTCACAGAATTTCCCAGATTTCAAAATATGGGTGAAGTAATCTTACAACATGCATATGAAATTTTAGCCAATTGAGGACTGGTATTCCAAAGACTGGCTGTGAAACTAAGAACCTTAATGTGGGATAATTAGCTTGAGTTCTAGAAGGTTCATATGATCATAAGGTTTTATTCTTACATTTATTTCATAAGAAACCATTATTTACTATGCTACGATACTGGACCAGGACGGGCTCTCATTAACCAGTTTAGCCCAGGCACAATTTTATGCCAGCCCCAAGCCAGGACGTACAGTACATTTGGGCTCCCAATAACAAGCTTCCCATTTTTCCAAGTTTTCATTGGGTATATGACTGGTCCGTCACTCAATTGTGAATTAACGGCAAGAATTATAATAGCTTATGGTTCTTATATCTGATTATGAATAGAAAGTTTAAAACAATAATAGTCTACAATTCTACCAATATCAAATAAACAGCTGCGCCAAGAGCGCATGATACGCCCGTCATCAACATTCATACAATATTTGTAAAGACTTTCTTTCCCATAACTCTTGAATGAAAAATTTAAATTTCACCAACAGCTGCACCATAAACATGAATTGGAACGTTTATACAATATTTATACAATTGAAAACAACATTTTTTGAGAAATCAGTAAAAACTATCAATTCCAATAACAGTACGAAGTTTGAAGTGAATTGGTCAAGGAGTTCTCAATTTACAGCGCGACATACGAAAAATTGCCTTCAATTTGATGAATAAAGTCCCACAACTCTGGAATGAAAATTCGAAATTTCACCATAAAGTATACAGACCGTAAGACCATCAATTCCAATAACTCTGTGAAATTGGAAGTGAATTGGCCAAGGGGTTCTTAAGTTAGAGCGTGACATGTGAAACGGACGGACGGACAGTGGTATACCATAAAACGAACAATCATCTCTTATCTCAACTCATTGAACATAGAAAAAAAAAGATCATGACATATGACGGAAATCCAGGTCTTGGCTTATATTTTTTTCCTGAGTTATTGCTGTGTCACATCATAGTCTATAACAATATCTGTCTTAATTATATCATTCTAACAGAAAGACAAAGACAGATATTTCTGGTATTAAAAAGTGAATGACCAACATAAAGTGTTTATCATGCAGGAAGGAAAAGGACAATTAGTGTGTCCAGATAAATCCATTAAACACTTAATAATAATACTACTGTAATCAATTGATAATAATGATTTAATATCTATCTATGCCAATAACTTCTGGAGATTCATTAAGCTTTTTTGTTACAAACTAAATCAAATTATATTTCAGAAAAAGGAATGACATTTTGTAACTCTATTCTTTATTGCGAACTGGACGGTTTTGAACTTTACATGGAGAAGAAAATGTAACAAAAGGCTCACATGAGCTTGAATTGTTCACCTAGCAATGAATATTTATTCAACTATTACATATATCTTGGCATACGTACATATGTACGTTAATGCTATAAAGTCCCAAGACTTGAACCCAATACAAACTGGGCCAGCAATTTATTGATGCAAAATCAAATTTTCATGATCATATCACAATGCTGCTTCATGTCAAATACAATTGCAGTTACATTCCTAAGTTTTGAAGAAAATGCTTGAATTTTTCCCCATCACAGCATATTTTTAAAAGTTTGGACCACAAGGGCTCAGTAACCACAGACTCTGGGGTCTAAATTCTAATCTACATAGCACCATTATGTAGCATGTCATTTTGGACATTTCTACATTGCAGTCTATGTCAATTTTTGAACCCCACACGCATGGATCCTGGGATCTTTATTTTGAAATAAAAAAAATATATACATTTTATAAGGATGCTTCAATCCATATAAAAGAGAAACTGGTGTTTCAGTGAACAAAAACAAATGTCTCACAATCATTTGGACCCATAAACTAAAGAGCTGCATTTTGCATAAATGTGCTATTAAGTTTGAATTCAAATATTGTGAAATTTAATTCTTCAGTGTCACAATATATTTTCTTCTGGTTCTAGAAAGGTATATGTTTGTTAGGAATACTTTCCAACAAAGAAATAATACATCTAATAGTCTTCAAAGTTGGAAGTCAAATATTTTGAAATCTATTTGTTACATGTTACGGTTATTGTACTTTTCAGATGAGCTAAAAAACATATACCCGGTACAATATTTCAAAGAATGACAATAGATACCATAAAAGAAATTCAACATATTCTTATAAACCTTGTAAAGTCAAATGAAATCAATACATTATCAATTTTACTGGAATAAAGTCAATGTTCTTAAATTTTGTAAATTATTACAGAAAAAAGTTTTTAAAAATATTTGTAAATTTAATTAATTACTATTAAACCAGAGGCTCCCAGGAGCCTGTAATCGCTCACCTGGATCAAAGTTGCTTTCAATAACAATGCAACTGCACTGTGGTGGCCATCTTGGCGGGAGAGCGCAACTGCCGGACACCATTTTGGAAGAGGACCATCCAATGACTATTCCATCTAAGTTTGGTTTTAATTGAGCTACTGGTTCCAGACAAGATGTTTTTTATGTGAATTTCCCATAGGGTCCTATGTTAAACTAAGTACAGCTGTGCAGTCATCTTGGTCAGGAGAAGATTTAAATGTGATCTTTTATCAAAATATGCCTAATTTGCATAATCGGTATAAATCGGCTGAAAGAAAAATTTCAAAAAAAAAACCCGAACATATGCTAAACTACTCCTTGCCATGTAGCTGCAGTTAAATTTGAGCTCATTTTGACTTATACTAAAGCAGCAATGGACAATTGAAGAAATTTCTATTTTTAGTAACAGTGGCCATCTTGAATGGAGGGCGGGGCTGTCGGACACAATTTTGAAAGGGAACCACCCAGGGACCATCCCTGCCAGGTTTGGTTTAATTTGGTTCTGCGGTTTCAGAGGAGACGATTTAAATGCAATCTTTTATCAAAATATGCCTAATTTGCATAATCGGTATATATCGGCTGAAAGAAAAATTTCACAGAAAAACCGGGAATAACTGCTAAACTACTTCTTGCCATGTAGCTGCAGTTAAAATTTCAGCTCATTTTGACTTACACTAAAGCAGCAATGGACAATTAAAATTTCATCCCCCCTTTTTTCTATTTTGAGCTTGGCGGCCATCTTGGTTGGAAGTCAGGATCAACGGACACAATTTTGGAAGGGGGCCATCCAAGAATCAATTCAGCAAAGTTTGGTTGAGATTGGCTCAGTAGTTTCAGAGGAGAAGATTTTTTTTAAATTTCATCCCCCCTTTTTTCTAATTTGCATAATCGGTCAAAATCGGCAAAAGTTCAAAGTTCATAAAAAATCCTGTAATATATGTTAAAAAGCTCATCATTATGCTTATACAGTTCAAATTTGGGCACATTCTGGCTTAAAATAGAGCAGTTTTGGCCATTTGAAGAAATTTCTATTTTTAGTAACAGCGGCCATCTTGAATGGAGGGCGGGGCTGTCGGACACAATTTTGAAAGGGACCCACCCAGGGACCATCCCTGCCAGGTTTGGTTTAATTTGGTTCAGCGGTTTCAGAGGAGAAGATTTAAATGTGATCTTTTATAAAAATATGCCTAATTTGCATAATCGGTATATCTCGGCTGAAAGAAAAATTTCACAGAAAAACCCGGAATATATGCTAAACTACTTCTTGCCATGTAGCTGCAGTTAACATTTCAGCTCATTTTGACTTACACTAAAGCAGCAATGGACAATTAAAATTTCATCCCCCCTTTTTTCTATTTTGAGCTTGGTGGCCATCTTGGTTGGAAGTCGGGATCACCGGACACAATTTTGGAAGGGGGCTATCCAAGAATCATTTCAGCAAAGTTTGGTTGAGATTGGCTCAGTAGTTTCAGAGAAGGAGATTTTTTTTTAATTTCATCCCCCCTTTTTTCTAATTTGCATAATCGGTCAAAATCGACAAAAGTTCAAAATTCATAAAAAATCCTGTCATACATGCTGAAAAGCTCATCATTATGCTTATACAGTTCAAATTTGGGCACATTCTGGCTTAAAATAGAGCAGTTTTGGCCATTTGAAGAAATTTCTATTTTTAGTAACAGTGGCCATCTTGAATGGAGGGCGGGGCTGTCGAACACAATTTTGAAAGGGACCCACCCAGGAACCATCCCTGCCAGGTTTGGTTTAATTTGGTTCAGCGGTTTCAGAGGAGAAGATTTAAATGTGATCTTTTATAAAAATATGCCTAATTTGCATAATCGGTATATATCGGCTGAAAGAAAAATTTCATCCCCCCTTTTTCTATTTTTAGCTTGGTGGCCATCTTGGTTGGAAGTCGGGATCAACGGACACAATTTTGGAAGGGGGCCATCCAAGAATCATTTCAGCAAAGTTTGGTTGATATTGTCTCAGTAGTTTCCGAGGAGAAGATTTTTTTTAAATTTCATCCCCCCTTTTTTCTAATTTGCATAATCGGTCAAAATCGGCAAAAGTTCACAGTTCATAAAAAATCCTGTAATATATGCTAAAAAGCTCATCATTATGCTTACACAGTTCAAATTTGGGCACATTCTGGCTTAAAATAGAGCAGTTTTGGCCATTTGAAGAAATTTCTATTTTTAGTAACAGCGGCCATCTTGAATGGAGGGCGGGGCTGTCGGACACAATTTTGAAAGGGACCCACCCAGGGACCATCCCTACCTGGTTTGGTTTAATTTGCATAATCGGTATATATCGGCTGAAAGAAAAATTTCACAGAAAAACCCGGAATATATGTTAAACTACTCCTTGCCATGTAGCTCATTTTGACTTACACTAAAGCAACAATGGACAATTAAAATTTGATCCCCCCTTTTTTCTATTTTGAGCTTGGCGGCCATCTTGGTTGGAAGTCAGGATCACCGGACACAATTTTGAAAGGGGGCCATCCAAGGACCATTCCACCAAAGTTTGGTTGCAATTGGTCCAGTGGTTTCTGAAGAGAAGATTAAAATGTGAAATGTTGACGGACGGACGACGGACGAAAAGTGATGACAATAGCTCACATGGCCTAAAGGCCAGGTGAGCTAAAAATCCACTAGTAGGTCTTCCAGTTTAACCCTTTGTTGATTATACAACTGTGTTATTACTTAAATTAAATATGAAATTTTTTTCCAATCTTGACACATGCACATGTTAATGTGTACAATATAATGTTTTGTATTTACATTCTTTGTACCAAGGTGTTTACAATGGTTTTCTAAAGAATAAAATTGTCTTATCTTGTTTTGAAAACTTGGGGGTCAAATTGCTACACCCTTCAATGCATGGACTACGCATAGACTACGTATATACATAATCCCTGTACCCTGCACCGTTTCAACTTACTATGATCAATAACAAAAGGTTGAATAAATCTATAATTTCAAAAATGTACTAGTTTGCAACCACAAGTTTTCTTAAATTTTTTTATAATGCACTTCATCTCAGTGTTCATTATCGTAGCAGATGCATGCATAAAAAAGTTGCATCAAAGAGGTTTTTTTTCTTCTTATAGATCCTTTGTAGTGTATACCTGACCAAGATGCATTAAACTACAAAATTATCTCATCGAGTAATAATATTTTTTTTCCAGAGATTTATGATATACTTGTAATTTAATACAAGGATTTATATGTATAATTACACCTTATATAAGAATGCTGGATTCTGATTGGTTAATAGCCGTGATATTTTTTACAAATTCAGGCCTTGCATTGTGAATTTGCAAAATTTTTACTTTATGTAGGTGTATTTGCATAAAATTTAACTTTTTTTCATGGTATTTGCAAAATCGTATTTGACGTTTTTACCCTTCACCGAGACACTTGTAACAAAATTTGTAAAACGTTATCAGTTGTGCATTTTATGTAACATCATTCGGTAGAATTAAACAGATACATCATGTTAGGTCCTGAAAACGACAAACAAAAGGTATTATTTATTTAGCTAGTGTTCTAAATAATATTCGGTGTAATTAAACAGATATATCATGTCTGGGAGGGGTATTTGTGAAAAATACCAGTCTTGAGACTAAATTTCCCTTGCCGTTTGGCTCGGGAAATTTTTCGTCTTTCGACTGGTATTTTTCGCAAATACCCCTCCCAAACATGATATATCTGTATATTAGTGTGACTTCAATGGTGTATCATCACGACTGGATGATATATCAGTTAATATTGACGTCAATTCTTTATCTATAGAATCGCTTTAGTGTCTATTCTAATTAAAGAACAATACAATTACAAAAATTGCAAAGATTAGAAATTCTATATATATTTATATTTTTGGAAAGGTGAAAAAAAATTCTATAATAATAAAGAAAAAAAAAGTCAGAAATAGAAATTATAATTTTGTTTTTAATCACAATATATTAATACAATATGCATATGGTTGGTTGGTTTATGGTGCTTAACGCAACTTTCAACAATATTTCAGTTATATCGTGAGTCAGTTTTATTGGTGGAGGAAACCGGAGTACCCGGAGAAAACCACCGACCTGTTACACGTCACTGACAAACATTATCTCATAATGTTGTACCGAGTACACTTCGCCATGAATGGGTTCAAACTCACAACTTTAGTGGTGATAGGCACTGATTTCACAGTTAGCTGTAAATCCAACAACCATACGATCACGACGACGACCCTTCAATATGCATATGGCGTTTTCCATTTTTCCTACCACAGGATGCATTAATCCTTAACATAAAGCTTTCTATTTGCTACAGAATGTAAAATGGAAAAGACCAAATATAATATAGGTTATTTATTTTTCCAAATTTTATTTTCTATAGACTATTTGCATATTTCCGACTTGATTCTAAAATCATGTCTTGTACAAGAGTTATTTCCCTTATGATTAGTGGATTGTAACTTGCTTAAAGTAATCAGGTATTCAACATTCAAACTTTGTACAGATCATTAACAAAATGCATGTTATTTCAATTCCTATAGAAATGTCTAATTTTAGAATAAAGTCTGAAATGTACAATGTACAAACTGTCTAACATTTAAAGTATTGAAAAGATAACTGTGAATCCAATATACATACAGTGTCTGAACTTTGCCATTCATTTTGGTTGATCCAAAGGTACAGTATTCAAATAGTGTGCATGTACAAGTATATGTACAAATCAGTTGACAAAACAGAACAAGGGTAGATACTAGTTGTTTATCTAACATTATGTACGTTTTCCTTTGAAATTAATGAAAGTCGCCTGTCTGATACAAGATGTTGTATCACCACACTGTGGTGACAAAAGAAAGGCGCGATATTGTGCGAGATGTTCTCTGCCGAACTACTTTGTTATGACGCCATATCATTGGAATGTGAGAGAAAACACAGTAACGTGGCATCGTTGAATGAACGGCAATTATAACGTGACGTCATGCACGAAATGTAGTCTCTCCAGAGTTTTGTAAAAATTTTGATTTAACCCTTGTTATTTGTTTAAAATTTGTTTTTATTGAAATGTTAGATAAACTTATTACATACATAGTGTGGTGGTACCAGACTGTGTATCAGGTCTTGTCTGTTGCTTGAACTAACCGCATCACCACTCGTCGCTATCTCGTAGTGATACTGGTTCACACAATAGGCTCGACCTGATACAAAGTCTTGTACCACCACACTATGTATGTAATGGGTTTATATCATGTATATTGTTATTTACTGGTACTCCATAAGATCCCAATCAAACAATTTATTTTTACAGGAAAATTGGCTTTAATAAAAAAATGTATATCTAATAATTTTTTTTTGCCAAAAAATTATTATCTCCCTGTAGTCTGGAAATCAAAAGTCTGGTTAATCTCTTTTTTTTTAAAATAAATTAATAAAGGACAAAGTCCTTATAATGGTAAACTGTCCGATTTTTCCTTCTATATTGATAGCCAAATATCTGTTCACCGGAAGTTTAAAAAATAGATCAATTGATAATTTAGAAACGGAAAAGAAATATATTTCAATGAAAAATTCCCAATTCTTTCATTATTTACTCTATGCAAAATCGAAATAAACTTGAAATAAAATTCTAATAAAAAAATCTCTTTCTACGAAACTCCCGACAGAAGAGTGGTGTACAGTAGGTAAAATGAGCCATAACAAATCGGCTACAAAATTCATTCAAAATAAAAGATAATAGCCTCACCGGACGCAATTACGAATGAAATAAAAAGTATGTCTCCTAATTGTTCCTTCAAAACATAAATTAAAAAAATGCTTTTATAAATAGATACCCCACTAAATTACTCATGTTTTGGGAGAAAATTATTCATGCGCAGTTGTTGAATGTTGCAGACGACGGGTTTTCATATTTGAAAACAGAAACCGATCGACAATTGCACTTGGAATCTATCGCTAAAATTCATTGAGGTACGCATATTTTGTTATCTTATGCCTGTAATTGGAAAGAATATGATCTCCTGGTTCTATGCATATGTAGAACACATTGAAATTAAAACAAAAAGTCAATATAATACATTTTCCTTACCTTGATCTATCCCAAAAATGTCAAAATCTGTGATGTACCTTATTCATTGAAGAGTCCAAGGAATTCCAAATGCAAACTGGCACACATTTATGGTATGAATAAAGGAAAGGTTTTTATTTCATGTGTATTATATACAAATGGATATGTGAACGTAAATGAATGAATGCTCTTTCAATTTTAACAGTTGTCATTAAATAATTTACACTAGAAAGGTTATTATGATGTCGTTCGAAATTGTGTCCGGATCTAGGTCACAGAGTGACTGGAACGGGGTCATGAAAATCTGTTTAAAACCCGTAACAATGCATTGAATATGGGCTATGATTCAAAAGGAATATTGGTGTTTAATCTGAAATATGAACATGCAATCAGCTTCATCAATTTTGTCAAATTTATTATCAAATGTCAATATCATCGAAATTGTTTGTAATTGTGTCCGGTGAGGCTAACGTGTACAGATCATCGTATTATTGAAATTTTAGGACTTCGTCCTTCAAACAGGTTGCCTGTCTCATATTAACAGTAATAATATATTGGGACATATTCCACTCAATACCTACTGGATTTACAAATGGTGGAACCAATCCCTGTCTGATTTTCCTCACATAGAGCACCACTGATTTGAATAAAGAAAAAATACTACAAAAGGAGACATTGAAAAGTCAGAAATAACATTCTAGATTGAAAATAAGATTATATATCAATATCACACACTTCTTACTTCAAAGTAATTAGAAGCTTGAAGAGCCAATTATTTCCATACACAATCAAAACACTCTGATGACCGACATTGATGTGTCAAAACTAAACAAAACAAAATTTTACAATAGTGATTTTTGAGCACTAATATATATGTACATGTACATGTATATGCAAATTAAAATTGTGATTATGTACATAGCATACTTAATTCTGTACTTAAATCTTACAAAAGTGGAATAGAAATAAAATTACAGGAGCCAAAGAAATAAATGACCTTTACCCTCATAACTGATTAAGATTGACAGATATAATCTATATTGTCTAACATTAAGCATCCCTTAACTTCTCACATTTTGACTAATTTTACAAGTTTGAAACAAAGCCCAATCAATCTTCATCTTGTTTCTATGACAACTGTGATGTAACAAGTTTGGAATAGCTCTTTATTAAAACTTTTGATATTCTCTGTCTACATTAAGTACGTTATGCAACAAAAAGATATTACAATTTATGAAATGCAATTTTGGAATTGACACCTTATAATTAATGCATATATAATATACATTTTGCATAAAGAAAAAAATGGAAGAGCATGATATTTTAGTTTTTCAGTTAAATCAATACTACAAGGAAAGGTAACTAGGAACACCAGTGAATAAAGACTCTATGTCTTTGAAGTAAAATTATGATATGTCCACGGCACAAATTCTAAGTTTGATATATAAAAGTGTATGGACACAAGAAAATGTCTTGTGTATCTGTGAATGAATGGTGAAACTGATATATTGGTGTCAAATCTTGATATATCTACCACAGATGGGTTGTACGAAATGTGATTTTTGCGACTGACCTTATTAGATAAACTTACATTTAACATTTAACATAAACAGCATTAAAAACAAATTTTAAAAAGTGTATATTATGCTGCATTATCAGAAGTTAGTAGATTAATTAGATACCAGGAAATAAAAATGTTATACACCAAATAACAACAGGATGATAAAAATGCCTGAATGCATTGGTGTAGCTTTCATCGGCAATAGTAAAGAATACCGTTCAACTGTAGGCTAGGGGCAGTTTCACACTCATTTTTGAGTATCAGCTATGCAAATTGTTGAAGACCCTAATGTGACTGTGAAATGTAGAATAGCAATAAAAGTGCTGTCCCTTTTCTTTAATTTGTGTCTAAGTGTAACATTGGATAGTCTTTCATGTTCATTTACATCCATATCATTTCTTACTAATTGGCTTACACTTATGAATTCTTTCATTATTCATATATTTTGATTCCTGTCATAAACACCATTTATCTGAGAAAAAAATTGTTTATCACCCACCTTCCTTCTGCTCTTTTTTTCTTCCAATTTTTGTATGTACAGATCTGTATCTACACTATTGTCCATTGCTTTTTTTTAAATTGTGTGGAACCACAGCCTTGATTAAAAATTCATTGTTTACTCAATAATTTGTTTCTCATTTATAACATTGTGCTGTGTTTATTGGTATGAAATTATGCATAATAATAAACTGTGGTTAGTTTGCCCAAACCTGTTTTTGTTTATATGCTACATACAATTTTAGTGTTGTATCCTGGTTACCGTGCCAACCTTGATCGGTTACACACTATCAAAGAATGAGAAGGCAGTAGTACACTGTTGGGGGATATAGAAACGGCTTGTTATAGTGGGGAGGCACATGCTCATACCTCACAATAGATTAATACACATCTAATGTTGCTGTACATGTGCATACAATTTAATTAGAGAAGACATTTGACCCTGAACTGTGACCTTAATACATATAGAATAACAGCAGTTGTGAAGGTCAAGACAGACATTATCGCTAGTATCACAGCGTACGATATTAGACAAGCTGTGATATTAGTGATAATGTATGTCGAGACCTTCACACTGATGCTATTGTTTTTATCTATAATGTCATTTTATGTGTTTGACGTCATTACACGGACAGATATTTTCAGTACTAGCATCAGTCCGAAAATATCCCTCAGTAATTAAGATCAAAGGAAAAATGCATAAATTACAGGTAATAATTTCCTCCAGTTTGCATTTTGGTTATCATTATTATGATGTATGATAAATTTACACACATACTTTACAGAGATAAAGACAGAATTTACATTATCACTGTCCTCCATGTAAATACACAATTATAAGTATATTGTCGGGGAAATATAAAATTTCTTTGTACGAGTTTTAGAAACAAATAGAAAAGTGAGCCTTTTGGCCAGCCGTTCTGTTCTGTTTTGCAGTGAGGGCAAATAAATGACAGCAAATAAATTTTATTTTTAGACAATATTCGTATGCTGTATTTATCCTGCAAATGTCACAAAATCCAAAACAACTCCTAAATTTTAATAAAAAGAGCAGAAATAGGCGTTGCTCTATTTGTTTTCAAGGGTCATGTCCACCCATATACTTTTTTTTTACCGTTTCTTATCGTTTGCTCTACATGCATTGCCAATGCAGCATTGAGTACCAGAGAAGCTTTAATAGTATCAAGACTAAATAATACTAAGGTTTATTTGACCCCTTTTTCAGTATTCAAAATTATAGAATTGCATGATAAAGCAGAATAACAAGTAAAAAAAAAAGCCATGTTTTACTCTCAATGAGCTGCGAGTCATCACTATCATATACATACTTATATAATAAAAATTCTTAGAATTGAACGATTCGTTTCCGTTCATATTCAACCATGTAAATGTTAATGGCCAATAGCTATCATTGTCATGTTCATCGCTGTATAGGTAATTACCAAATCAGAAAAATTATAGGAAGCATTTTGTATATTGACAAGAATGCAAAGAATTGTTAATTAATGTGTAGGAGTCAAAGCAAGGCTAACTGCATTAATATCCCATTATAACTTAGTGTCATATAGAATTTATGAGGGAATTTCAGCCTCTGACATTGTTAGGGCTTTGTTCTTCAGCTGAGAAAATTTAAAATGACCCTTCCTTATTTTTTTTTCTTAACTATTGTGATAATTGATTATTTCTCATAAAAATTCTATGAACCAAAAACAACAATTATCATTATACAAAGTTGTCTAGCAAACACAAAATGTTTGAAAATCTCAAATTTCCATAAAAAAATGGATGTAAAATAAACACAAGCTTTGTCTTAGTCCATTAAACACAGATAAAACTATTTCTACCTGACTAATTTTTCATCAAGATCATTGATAAACAATTTTATTTTTCATTTATTATTTCCTGCTGAATGACGAATCAAAAATGTCTCTTTAAAAAAACCCAACAACAAACAAACAAAACAAAAACAAACAAAAACATTTTCAGGGTTTCCAAATTAAAACAAAATATCATTTTAGCAATTACCCTGTGTTTATATGTATGTTGTTTGATATTTCAAATAAAAATTAATAATGTCCTACTAATTTCCGATACAGATGGCTCTATTCAAGATTCAGATGCAAGTTAACCACATTTTATACTATAAATAATAACTCTCACTCAGGGCCGGCCTTAGGAGATGCAGGGCCCAATGCTGTTCTCTGTAAAACCTGCAGTGTGATGTTGTGTGTGCTTACAGCCAAGAGTAGATAACTCCAGTGCAGGGCCCAACTGGCTGTAATCGGATGGCTAAGACTGAAACTAACCTGACTATATCTTCTCTGGCGATTCCATAATCTAATGACTAAGACTGAAACTAACCTGACTATATCTTCTCTGGCGGTTCCGTAATCTAACAGCTGAGACCATGTCCTCCCTGCTGCTAGGATTAGATGATACTGAGATTTCTTCACTTTCTCCATCTGATAATATTCTTGGATTTTCATGAACTATACCTGTAAAATATAAATTATTAGCTTTTATTTCATTTTATTTAAAAAGTCAATGAAGAGTATTCAGTAAAAAGGGAGATAACCTTTTCTTTAGAAGCCTGTGGCATAAGTTTACGGAGCTTGGTTGGCCGAGTGGTAAAGGTCATTGTCTTCTGCCCACCAGTCTTATCACTACTGATGTGAGGACACACCAATACCTACCTCAAGTGTTAAGGCTTCCTGACACCTACCAAAGGAAGAGGTTAGGGTTATGATGTTTAACGCCACTTTCAACAATATTTCGGTTATATCGTGGCGGTCAGTTTTATTGGTGGAGGAAACTGGCGTACAAGGAGAAAATCACCGACCTGCCGTAAGTTACTGACAAACTGTATCACATAATTAAAATGTTGTATCAAGTACACCTGGCCATGAGCAGGATTCGAACTCACAACATTAGTGGTGATAGGCACTGACTGCAACTACCATACGATCAAGACCATGACAGCCCCTCCAAAGGAAGGGGATCTCATCTGTCAGTTCTATAACTGTACATACTTTCCTCCCCTAATAATTTTGTAGTCAAGGTACCGGTATAGCTGAAATTTTGGCAGTTATGCATAATTACCATACAGTTGAAAAATTGTCGAAAATGACAATGAACACCAATAAATCAAACCAAATTATAAATTGACAGGTAATGACTGGATATAAATAGGTAATTGTGGCTTAGTCATTCATGGCAAAATTACTAGTACATATTTAAAAATTCAAAATAATTTAAATAAAAAATTCTGCTATTAGCTAACAAATGTGATTCTCAAGAATATCAGACAATTTTTACAATAACTACCCTAAGTAAAATAGCAGAACAGAACAGAATTTTTATTGGTCTGAAATCCATATAGAGCAATGGAGGGCGTTTTCGACCGTGGGTAGTTTTCGACCCCCTCCATATATTCTGAGTCTCTAATCTATTTTTAGGCATAGGAAATACACGATGCGTTGTCAGGAGACTGGTAAAACGCTTGTCAAGCCACCGAGGGAGATATTGACAGGTCTACATTACGAAACCTGCAGAAAAAAATAAAAATATTTGTGCGACTACAAACAACCATTTAAAAAAAAGCTTCTTAATGGATATCGTTTAGAAGGGAGCTTCAAACTAACATTTCCATATTAGATATTATCAACGATAAATATTCACATATATGATAAAGCAAGTCGGCATCGATGGCCTGTGAATCTGATCAGTGGATTTTGACATACCAACTGTCAAGGTCACATGACCAAGGGGGTCGAAAACTACCTCCACAAAAATTAATGTGCGGCAGTTTTCGACCCCCTATTTTTTTTTTTAGATGTATCATCAAGATTTCAATACTATTTGTGGCTAGTAGATTCTGTCGACTCTCAGAATATGATAGACTGCGACAAACCTGTTGTAATGTGGCCTAATGTGTCCGTGAAAAAAATTATGACACGGAATCATATAAAATAATATTATTACATCTGGCCATAATTGATCTGATATGATTCCACTGATTGTTGAACTGTCTGGGAATATTTATGTTCCAGCTGATAATAAGCAACATAATTACATTTATAGAAACAAGTACATAATATAGGGTAGAGGTTTGGCTCCAGCAGCTACAGTATATGGGATGTAACAAAAAAAAATATAGCAAGGGGGTCGAAAACTGCATCCCTATGTCGAAAACTGCCTCCAAAAGTTGGAAAATTTGAACAAACAAATGTTCCTTTCAGAATCGTTTTACGGGACCAGTGCATGGTGAAAATCATTGAATGAAGTTTGTACATTAATAATATTTCACTATGTGAGGGCACAATGGAATAATGTCACATGTTTGCACATTTTAATCTTAAGGGGTTGAAAACTGCATCCAATCCCTCCATTGCTCTACAAAGATTCACCAAAACAACACATTAAATACAAAACAAAGAAACTGTTAACTACAATCAAAATATAACATATAATAGTGATCTATATTTTCATGGAACTATCACATTGTGCAATGAATTGCCATCATTTTTTAAACAATACACAAAAATATCTTTTACAGAAATCTTAAGAAAAGCAGATGGGCAATATAATCCCAAAGACAGAATTAATTGGTCATTAGGTACACTGTGATGCAATTGTTCGCAGGCAATGTTGCATGACAAAGTTAATAGATTGTAATTTAACCCCTACATGGAATAATAATCATCTTTGTTTTTTCTTTATACTTCATGTAGTTGTTAACTGAATTCATTGCAAAATCAATTTGCAAGTAAAATATTTATTGCACACACCAACTAACACATATGATGTCATATCACAATTGTAAATGTCTACAAAATTCAGCAGCAGACAGGTTTCACAGAAGTCTTGTTACAAAATTTAGCAGCATACTGTACACGCACAGGTTCACTTAAGTCCCATTTGATAAAACCCCACCATTATTATTATTTAAAATATATTAATTAGTCGATCACCCACCCTTTCTGACATGCAAATTGTCTCCGACAAGGGAGATAAATCAGTAAGAATTAAATGCCCACACAAAATATGTAGGTCTTATAAAAGGGGGATTATTATTATTGTAATTTTGACTTTAACTATAGGTATTAGGTATATCTGGATTAAGCTAAGGGAATGGTTATTGACTAGCTAATTACCTAATTAATATTGACTTACGTATTAACCTACACAAATGTATATAATGACAAAAGCAATACATGCTAAATAATAGGATACCAATTTTATTTTTGAAACAACAGGAACGTGAATCATCAGAAAATAATTGGGGAAAAAACAATATAAATGGCTTTAGCAATAATGCCAAAATAATTTCTTATTGTGTAGAAATAAATATTTATTGCAAGGAGAAAATCAACTCCATATTTCAAGTTATCGATTTTCACTTGCTATCCTTCCACTACTAGTTTAACCCTGCCACATTTTATTGAAGTGCCTGTACAAAGCCAGGAAAGTGAGCGGCCATGCATATGTGTACATGTGTTAGCAGTCCTCACGATGAGCACCGATCCTCAGGCCCAACACCAGTAAAAATTTGTTCGGAACAGGAAATTTGTTCAGTTTATATTTAAAACTACATGTATATAAAAATAAATACAAGAATTTGATTCAAACCAGTAAATTCAAATTTTCATTTCAAGGACTGTGTTAGTGCCATATTGGTTTTTATTCTGTTTCTACGATTTATTAATTAGATATTTGAACTGTTCTGACAATGTGGTTATTTTCTTTTAGATTTTTTTTCCATTTAATTGCTGTTTCCTATAAATCATATAGTTTCAATTAAATTAAAAATAATAGAATATAGTACAAAGGTTTTTTTTATCTTAAAGAATCTCAAGAAATATCTGACTGGATGTTTCAATAATGAATATATATTGACAGAAAAAAATGTTTGCCTAAGGTAAATTGATTATACATGTTATCCTAATCAGATACAATATGACATTGGAGACCTAAAACACATATTTTATCATTGCACTAACTTACTGTATGACAGATATGAAGCTTTTGTTCTTACAGCTTCATATTTATTTGACAGTATTACTATTCATGTTGCCAAAATTTTGAGGATATAATAAAAAAAGAATATAAAAACTTATGATATATACAATGTAAGTACTGGAATAGATAAGAAATTGCTGATTTTGATGAAATTTAAACTAGCTCTTCCAGAAATGCAACATAAAATTGGCAATTGTGTACTTTACTAACATGATCAAAATTAAAACATTTACAGAAAAAAAATAATGTTACACAGAGTGAAGCATGATACCAACACTGCAGGTTGACAAGGGAAAGTTGAACGAGTGTATATTAATAGCAAGTGTCGACACAGTATTCTGCTTGACACAATAATGTGCTGCACACAGTACACATAATTTGCTGGTACCCACTGTATATTGGACATTTGTTTCATTTTACTGTTTAAAGGGTTGGTCTCTTTTAGCCCTCTTTAACTCAAAGCCTTTAATCTTGGAAACTATCAACCATAAGAACTCTAGATCAAATCTGATCTTATTATGTAATGTATATAGCTGAATGTTGCTATGTTATATTGAATTAATTAATAAAATATGTTTAAACTAAATCTGATTGAAAAAACATCATAGGCAGGAAATGTTATTAGGAATATAAAAATTCTGAATACTTCCTTCCCACCACAATATAACTGAAATTAAAAATGGGTAATTTTCTTTATTGACTCATTTAATAAATCAGTCAAATGATCAATACGAAGTCCAAGGTTATGGACATATAGCCTTGACCTTTAGGTTAGTTCAAATTATCTCTCTTACAGTTCAGTCATTAAGTGATGTGGTAAAGTTTATACAAACCATTAATCATAGAAGTTATATCTCTGTTAGCACAGTTAGTAGATAATAAATACAGGCAAAAGTATCTATACAGACACTACAGGACACTACTCGTTAAACACTGACCTAAATCAACTGTTTACAAAACAAACCACCGCATGTCTTACAAACCAGATTTTCTGACATGTTGAACCATTTTTTTTTTTACATCTCAAAGAAAAAATCCATAACATTTAGAAAGTAATTTGTCAATGCCTTGGGAGAAAATGCACATTTTATCCTTGACATTTTTTTTCTCATACTATTTTGAAGAAATAAACCTCAGAAATTTATGAAGAACTGACTTTGTATGTGAAACCTGTCTAAACAGAACCCTGAATAAACCAGAATCCTGTATAAACCAAATTTGAAATCAAGTCCCAATGTAGGTAGTCTTTTGTTAATTTAAGACATATAAACTGAACACCTGTCGAATTTCTTAGTTGATTGAACCTATATAACCCTAACACATGTCTATTCCGAATACAAAAGTTTGTAGTAAGGAGGTTCAGCTTAGACAGGTTCCACTGTATGTGATATGTCATCAGAACAAAGTAGCTAGTGTAAGTGCATGTGCACTTAACAGATTACGTGAATATATCCATGTCTAAACCATCTGTTCATTCAAGGATTTGCTTCATTTTTAATTCTATATCATTTAATTTCTTTTCAGTGTCAAGAAATGATTTGCTAATATACTTGATAGATAACTGGCAATACTACAAAACTGATACCAACAACTTAAGTTACAAAAAAAAAATCTTGTTTCTTTTTATAAGTTTTTCCAATTCTGATATCATATATGTTGCATATCTACTAGAAATACTGTTGTATGTAGATGATAAACAATTATATAACTCAAGTGTATCTGTACTTCCCTGTTACTGAATCACTGATTAATGAAAAAGAGGTAAAATTCAAACAAATTTTGTTTTTCTTACATGTACATTTAAAACTACCTGTGCAATCAGTGCCTATCTATTCCCCACTAATGTTGTTCGTTTGAGTCCAGCTCATGGTAAGGTGTACTCAATACAACATTATGGGATAAAGTTTGTCAGTGTCTTTCTGAGGGCACTCCTGTTTCCTCCACCAATAAAACAGACCGCTGTGACATAACTGAAATATTGTTGAAAGTGGAGTAAAATACCATACACCCCCCCCCCCCCCCCCCCCCCCTCTTACATGTACAAAACTTCAGATGGTAAAAAAGAAGGCCAAATTCAACTTTGTCATTTATTCCTTCTTTTATGTAAACAATTATTATAAGTGGTTAGGGTTATGTTGTTGAATGTCACTTTCAACAATATTTCAGTTATATAGTGGCGGTATTATTATAAGGAGGGAGGAACTATCCAATTAAATTGCAAATAGGCTCATAAATATTCCTGATCTTAATTTAAATCATATATTATTTCTAAATCTTTAAAAGGTCCCCTCAAGAAAGACCACTCTGTTTTTCGGCTACTATTTTCATTTGAGATGTCGTGACCTCATTAGAGGAGGACTACTGTAATATATCTCGTATATTTTTTTTGGTTGGCCTTGCCAAAATTACAACACAAATTATAAGGGGTTAGGGTTATGGTGTTTAACGCCACTTTCAACAATATTTCAGTTATATCGTGGCTGTCAGCTGCAGTTTTATTGGTGGAGGAAACTGGAATACCCGGAGAAAACTACCGACCTGTCACAAGTCACTGTCAAACTTTATCACATAATATTGTATCAAGTACACCTCGCCATGAGTGGGATCCGGACTCACAACTGTAGTGGTGATAGGCATTGATTGCACAGGTAGTTGTATATCCAACTATCATATGATCACAATGGCCCCTCACAAAAAATAAACTTAAAAGATATGTCTCAACAACAATTGTAAAATTTTGCTATAAATACAAACTTTAGAAAACATAATATTAGACAATTAAAACATTGGCTACAAGATATGTATGCATCATAAAATTAAATCAAATCAAACACACAAAAACTAGAATTTCAATCTTGCCAAAAATTCTATCACACAAGCTTTGAGAAATTATGAAGAAGATGGTCACTAAATACTGTTTAAAAGTTTTTGATCAGGTTATATACAAAGGTATCAGCATCTGGTAGGTGTGTGTTCATCAAATTGTCTAAGTACCCTAGTTTAAAATCTATAAATAAACTAGAGGATCAGTGGGCTTAACCTGTGTCGCTCACCTTTCACTATGCTTTGAGGAAACTAAATACAGAACCTTCCATTGGTGCTTCCCACCAAGTTTCGGTTCATTTGGCTAAGCAGTTACAGAGAAGAAGATTTTTAGAAATCGACCAATCAGACACAAGAATGGCCTGTGGTGGCCATTTTATTAACGGATGGGAACTAAATGCACAATCTTTATAGATGACCTTCCAAGGATGCTTCCTACCAAGCTTTGATTAATTTGGCAAAGCAGTTTCAGAGAAGAAGATTTTCTAGAAATCAACCAATCAGAAACAAGAATTGCCTGTGGTGGCCATGTTTGTTAACGGATCGGAACTAAATTAGCAATCTTTATAGAGGATCTTCCAAGGATGCTTCTCACCAAGTTTCGATTCAATTGGCCCAGCAGTTTCAGAGGAGACGATTTTTTTAGAAATCAACCAATCAGAAACAAGAATTGCCTGTGGCGGCCATGTTTTTAACGGATGGGAAATAAATGAGCAATCTTTATAAAGGACCTTCCAAGGATGCTTCCTACCAAATTTTGATTCATTTGGCCAAGCGGTTACAGAGGAGAAGGTTTTTTTTTAGAAATTAACCAATCAGAAACAAGAATTGCCTGTGACGGCCATATTTGCCAACGGATCGGGACGAAATGAGCAATCTTTATAGAGGACCTGCCATAGAGGCTTCCTACCAAGTTTCGGTTCATTTGGCAAAGCGGTTTCAGAGGAGAAGATTTTGTTAAATCGGCCAATCAGAAACAAGAATTGCCTATGGCGGCCATGTTTGTCAATGGATCGGGACAAAATGAACAATTTTTAGAGAAGACCTTCCATAGATGCTTCCTACCAAGTTTCAGTTCATTTGGCTGGGGTTTCAGAGGAGAAGATTAAAATGTGAAAAGTTAACGGACGACAGACGCCAAGTGATGGCAAAAGCTCACCTTGCCTGGCAAGGTGAGCTAAAAAGTTAAGATTTCAGAATTCAGTTTTATTTTATACTCAAATTCAACATGTTTTTACTCCAGTATACAGAAATGTATATTTGTTGATATACCATATCAAAGTTTGAAAGAAAATATTGCCATTTTATGAAATAATATCCAACATATTATAAATTAATATGATTGGTTTAAATAGCATCACGTGACATTTTTTTATTCTGTTATTTTTTTCAAATTCTTGACTGCTGTGGGATAACCCGTTATTACCGTTATTAAAGCCCTTGGGAAAATAACCTTAGATGGGTTGATAATTCTGGATATCCACCTCCTAACAAGCTAAGGCCATAAGTGTATAATGTCATATAATCAATTAACACGTTCACGTAAGTGAGTTCTATGTTCATTAGTCCAGCTTACTGTTGGGTGAACTCTACTTGTACATTAAGTGAACAATATTTACCAGGAATTTATAATCTACTGGACATCTGGCTTCCTCAATCACTCAACTTGATTTTAACTAATGTAGCTAAGTAATGTGACATTCACTTAATCATTAAAATCGTAAAATCTTAAGACATGGATGATGCACAAGCCAAGTTACATTATTATAGTGACACCTGTCTAAAATAAACATTCTTAGGACCAGCCTTTGTGTTTGAAATAGACAGGTATTCAGGTTATACAGGTTAAATTCACAAAGATTATCTACATTGGGATTTTATTTGAATTTCGGTTTATACAGGATTCCGTTTTATTCAGGGTTCAGTTTAGACAGGTTTATACAGGATTCCGTTTTATTTGGGGTTCAGTTTAGACAGGTTTATACAGGATTCCGTTTTATTCGGGGTTCAGTTTAGACAGGTTTATACAGGATTCCGTTTTATTCAGGGTTCAGTTTAGACAGGTTTATGCAGGATTCCGTTTTATTCAGGGTTCAGTTTAGACAGGTTTATACAGGATTCCTTTTTATTCAGGGTTCAGTTTATACAGGATTCCGTTTTATTCAGGGTTCAGCTTAGACAGGTTTATACAGGATTCTGTTTTAGTCAGGGTTCAGTTTAGACAGGTTTATACAGGATTCCTTTTTATTCAGTGTTCAGTTTAGACAGGTTTATACAGGATTCCATTTTATTCAGGGTTCAGTTTAGACAGGTTTATACAGGATTCCGTTTTATTCAGGGTTCAGTCTAGACAGGTTTCATTGTATTATTAAAATTCTTTATGAAAAATTTCGGTTTTTAAACTTTACTGATTTATTTTTTATATAAAGCTTATATATAAATTTGGTCTGAATCTGATCTACTTTCAAGGGGTACAACTCTTAAAATTCTGGATGAAAAATAAATGGTTGTTTAATAATATATTGTTCATTTATAATACAGAATGATCAAGACAATTAAAGAAATTTCTATTTTTAGTAACAGCCATGGAGGGTGGGGCTATTGGACACAATTTTTAAAGAGTACTGCTAAATGACCATTCCAGGCAAGCTTGGTTTAATTTGGTTATGACATATGACCAACAGACAACAAGTGATGGCAAAAGCTAACATGACCACTGGCCAAGTGAGCTAAAAATTACTTCATGATAATCAAATATTATACATAATAATCACATAATCATTAGCATGCCCAGTAGTAATCACATCAATTGATGAGGCCTCAAGTAATCATATAAAAATAAGCCCAGTAATCAAATAATAATGACATATTAGACCCAGTAATCCCATGATCATGAAATGCTAGGCCCCGAGTAATTACATACAATGTAATTATATAATAAGCCCAGTAATCACATAATCATCAAATTAAACCCAGTGATTACATGATCACGCAACATTTAACCCAGTAATAATATGATCATGAAATATTTAGCTCAGTTATCACATAATATTCAAATATTTTGCCCAGTAATCACATAATCATCAAATATTAAGCCCAGTATTCCGCAGTAATCTCATTTTTAAATCATCAAATATTAAGCTCAGTGATCACATAATCATGAAATATTAAACCGAGTAATCACATAACAATCAAATATTAAACCAAATAATCAAATATTAGACATGGTAATCACATAATCATGAAATAGTACCCCCTGTAATCACATAATCATCAAATATTAACCCCCATACACACATAACCATGAAATATTAAACCCAGTTATCACATAACCATCATATATTAAGCTCCATAATCACATAATCATCAAATATTTAGCCCCATAATCACGAAATATTATGCCTGGCAATTATATAATCATGAAAAAATAACTCCCTTGTAAATCACACAATCATCAAATATTAGACATGGCAATAACATAATCATGACAAAATAACTCCCTTGTAATCACATAATCATCAAAGATTAGGCCTGGTAATCACTTAATCATCAAATTTTAAGAACAGTAATCACCTATAATCTTAACATATTAGAATAGATCCAGCTATCACAAAAGCATCATCGAACATCAGGGCCAGTAATCATGTAATCAAAAACCCCATGATATATATAACCCTCCAGGTGGCTCCACCTTATCAGCTGACAATATCATGTTTCATTTATCCACATGACTGGAGGCAGTATAATTAAGTAGGTCAACATGCATGTGATAACCCTCATTCCTTTGCATCTGATTGAGATCTATCAAGTTTACACAGGATGCTGTCTTTTATCTTATCTTGCTTCAGTACACATTGTTAGTTCCCTAATAATCAATTAATCAATTCATAGAAGTTATTAAGGAAATTAGTGAAACCAAGGTTTTCACACTGACCTAGATATTGCCTAATTTTTACATGTACGAAAAAAAATGTAATTTAACGGTAACCAGCAAGCCTGCATTTTCAAGATTTATAAAAAAAAATAATAAACTAAAATTTGGAGACAAAATAAACAAGCAAGAGCTTGCAAATTAAAGCTATCCAATTCCAAAGGAATGGAATTAACTAAAAGATTAAAGGGGCATTATCTGTCAAAATCATAAATTTTTGTTACCCATAAAAACTATCAGATATGATTGATGCCTTAATAAAACGTGTTTCTGTAACTTATAAATGTTATGAAATGTACGCGCATCGGGAAAAAAAGGTGCAACTGCTCGTGTTTGGAGATCGATCAAGAAATGGACGCCATCTTATTAATTATCTGCATTGTTTACGGAGTTTGCCGAATCGTCATTAAATCAGTACAACAATGCACTTATTTCTTATTTTCTGTGAATCTGCTTTTAGTCGGCGTTAATTACGGACAAAGAACCATGCAAGTTTGCAGTTAATAAGCGACAAAATACAAATTATTCATTTTTACCTGTCACTAGTAAGGTCAGTTGCATATGGAGAAAGCGAGGTCAAATTATTTGCTTGCAAGGAAATAATAAATCGATGGTAATTTTCGTTCTCAAAAGTCAAAAAGTGGTATGATAAGCTGTTTAATATGAAATATTTACCTTTATTTCATCATTTTAAAGCTATTTACCAATTTCCAAAACATAATTTTTTTGGTCAAAATCGTAGCTAATGCCTCTTTAAGTGGAATTATAAGTCACCATTAAAAGTATTCAAAATCATAATTAAGACTGAAATTATTCAAAAATGCAAACAAATTTTAGAAGTAATGTTGATAGTTTAAACAGTTGTCCAACAAAATCGACTATAATCTTCAAACATGTCAAATCATCACATATACAACAGTCTTCGCGCTAACCCACTTGCTCGAAGCTCTGGACAAGTCAAACTGGATTCGGACAAGTGAAAATCATGAAAGAATTTGTTCTAAATTTGGCTTTCGGGCAAGTACGAGTAGGTGAAAAAAAATTAAGGCAAAGACTGATTCAATTTATGATTACTTGTAAACCAGAGGTAAACAAATATTTAGTGATAATAAAACAATATTTCCAAAAATTTATAAAGTAAAAAATATCAGATTATAAAAAATTCAGTAAATTTGATTTCCTTCTTTGTAATCATCAAAATAAAACAAAGATTTACCTGTATGTTGGGAGGGAGGGAGACACTTAATTTGGTATACTGTATTAGTAAAATTAGTAATAACACTGAAAATTGATAAGCCAAATGACAAGAGAGATATACAGATTGAAAAATACTGACAGGAAGGAATGAACAAGCGTACAAATCTCCATTTCATACATGCTGGTCAGGAGTAGTTCTTGCCAATAGTAATAAAGTATAGATGTCAAATTTAGTGTACACGATATATTTCTGGAATCGCCTTCATCAGTAATGATTCTTGCCATCTAGTGAATACACAAGTTGCCAAATGAATAGCACCACAATAAAGCAGAAATACTGCTAAAGTTGGCATTAAACAACAATCAATCAACCAAATGAATAGTTTGTGTGAAAACTGTCATGGTAGTATCTTCCTTACTATGTAAAAATTGTGTATGTTCATGTGAAATGAGCACACTTGATGAGAATTGATAGTCAGACGAGAACTACTAGCTGACCAGCGAGAATTGATAGTCAGGCAAGAACTACTGACTGGCGAGAATTGATAGTCATGAAAGAACTACTAGCTGACCAGCAAGAATTAATAGTCAGGCAAGAACTACTGGCTGTCCAGTACAAATTAAGGGAAAATACAAATTTAAAAGTGGTATGTATCAAAGGGAGAAGTGGGGGGGGATTTATGGTATGTATAGGTTTCAAGAAATGACAGTTGAAGTACATGACCAGATATCTAATGGGCATTATGATCCAGTTTCTCCTACAGGATTATCAATTGCATGTAAAATATCTTTTGTGACAATATGTTATAGCTTCAAAAATTATGTTTTAACATTACAAGCTTGACATATGAATCAAAATAAATGTACATAGAACATTGTTTAAATGCACTTCCTGTTTTAAAATTCATCTCATTTTTATTTCTTAATATTTTTGAACAACGAAAAAAAATCAAGAAACTTTACCTAATCTTGCATTTCTTGTACGATTACTGCCGTCGCATTCCTCCTTAGACTGCGGCGGTGTTGTTGCAATATTTGTTGTGGGTACAGTAGAGGTTCGGGACGAGCTATCTGATCGTGACCAAAGATTCCTAATTCGACTAATTAACGATAGAGATCTACTGAACGGTTTCTTTTTCTCTAACTTTTGTAAAGTTAATACTTTTCGATGTCGAAAACTACGATTTTCAAACTGATGCATTTTCTCCATGTGTCTATTTTTAATCCAAAATACTTTTTATTATGAATGAAATTTTTCGAAAATCCTGTTATACATGTATCTGTATTCCACAAGGTTATTGACATAAATCGAACACACTTCACATTTTTAAATCAAATTCTTCCTTCAAATTGTCAAGTTTTATCAAATTATTTCCATTTTCACCACACAAAAAAAATCCAATGAGATTCACACATCAAAGAAATTCTCTTAAAAATATATAATTTTTTTCAATCCACAAGTGACTCATTCAAAAACAAATTTATTTTATACATACACAATGGACTTAAAAATGTGTAAATTGTTCATGACAATTTCCTGTAAAGGAAATATGACCACTTTGGGAGGAAACAAAATTATATCACCATTTATAAACAAATATCTCCTGTTGTATTTAGAACAGCTGTTTGTCAGTGTCGAGTATTGGTCATTTTCTAGGCAGAGAATCATTAGGTAACTAACAATGGCACGGTCATCTCACATATACCACCGATGTCATATTTATAATTTCCTGATGAAAAATAAATATTGATTAGTTAATTCTCCGATGATGTTAGCGATTTTTTTCTTTAACTTTTGTTTCAATCTAAATTGTCATCAAAATTTTCTTCATCATAGATCACAATACTGGTAGTTTTTCCTCCCCCGACATGAATCATCTCCTCCTTAAATCAAAATGTTCAAAATAATATATATAAAAAACTATGCAAAACAAAACATTAATAATTAGTTCACTTATACTGTTTCAACTCTGTCCTCAGAATGAATAATTTTCACATAAAATTCCTGTGAAAATTCTACAATAATAGTTTTTTTTTAATAAAACCATATAAAATTGTGTAAAACTTCTTATAGTTCCATCAATAATAGAATTTAATCCCTTCACAAATCTTTAGGATTTTTCATTTCCTTTCCATCTTAACTCTTATATACTTCACAAGTTAGAAAATAATTTGGTTAAACTGTTGATAAAAAGCCATTTTAAGATAATTCCATTTATTAAGTAGAACGGACTTCCTGGAAGCAACTTCATTGAAAGCACATTCAAGGCCTTAGTTTTAATGCAATATTACACTGACTTAGGAATCATCCTCTTAAGATAGCTAGATGAAATTCAACCTTAACTTCAAAGACCTGTGGTAACTTATGCCATGGCCAAGATGCTTCCACTGATAATTTATAAAGATAGGATATCAGCCAGATTTATATGTTTAATCTTGTCTTATCTTGTAGAGAACTTAATGCAACATTTTCTTACTTCCTAGGTTTCATTGAAAATAAATGGAAATCTTTGGCCTAATTAATATTCTACCACTGCTTGTTTTGAACTGTTTCACACAATATTTCAAGAAAACAGTATGAGGTAATAAAATCCTTTAGACTTATTGGAAATGGGTATTAAGAGTACAGGTTAAAAAAAATATATCTTGTTTTGATTACTGTATTCAAATGGGGGGGGGGGGGGGGGGGGGGGGGATCGCACAGGACCAGTATTTATTACCTACGGTATATCTCTCTTTTTTTCATCTCTATGCATTTTCATATAACTGCAAAATATGGTGGATTTCTTTTGTCAGCTGTTATATTTATATTTTCACACTTGGCTTCCATGAGCTTTTTCTTAATTTAACATATATTAAATTACTGAAACACATATAATGTAGATCAAGTTTAAATATCATCAGAGGTATTTAATCTGAACATTTCTTGAAACAAGGGCCCAAAAAAGAGTCCAAAAAAGTAACAGGTGAAATATATTAGAATTCACAAATTAAATCAAAAGTAAAAAATCTTTAGACCTTTAAGATGTTAAAATGGGATGAAAAGGTTAAAATAGAAAATAAGAAGCTAAACAGTAGCAGTGAACAATATAACAAAGCATAACCTTTAGAATATCTTAAACACCAAAACACAAATGACAACATTAGAAACCACTGAAAGTCAAGGCCCTGGCTTGAGAGAGGCACAAATATGTGTTGGGTAAAAATAAAACCAATTTATTTGATCACAACCCTCTCTTCTTGATAAGAAAATCTCAAGTCAAGTGTTCAAATAGATATAAGAAAACAACCAGAAAACTTCACAACTCAAATTAAAGATGAAGCACACTCGGAGAAATAAAGATGTTCAACATAAACAATGGACGGTACACATGATTGTAATTAACTGACTATTAGCTATATGGTAAAATGGTAGAATTTGTTGGATGGATGTAGACCATTATTCTACAGATACCAAAAAAAAATCACAATTTATATAGATTTCTAACTGTTTTCACATCATTCAAAGAAATTAATGTGTCACCAAAATATGTTGTTATTGTGATATTTTGCTCAGATAAACATTTTGTTTTTCATCAAAGAGTCTGACACATATTTCTAGGTTTACAAAGGGCAATAACCCACAGTAGGGACAGAAAATGATGGGATACTGAAGCAGCTTAGAAAACCGTTGGTGTCTATAAGCACACACACATCAATCATTAAATATGATTGCATAAGTCACTCGATGTTATCAAAACTGTGTACAAAAATAAACAATTACACCAAAATAATCCTAACCACATCCAAAATAAAGGGTGTACAAGTATTTATAGATTTCTCATTCTAAATTGATCAAATTCATGTAAAATGATGTATTATGACATGGCAAAACCTATGTATCTTGTATAACTGACTGTTCCAGATTCTGGATAAACAATAAAATAGCTTGTATTGCTGTGTCTATGTCTAATTAGCCTGAACTGTATTAGTTCTCATTAAGTGTAACCTCACTTTCATCACCATTGGAAAGATCATAAGACAAAGTTCAACCGAGTACATTTCTCTAAAGTTCAAACTGCCCAGCTTACAGGTGACTGACTGACTGTACAGCTTGATATCACCCAGTGGCGTAGCTTCCATTGAGGCAATGAGGCAACTGCCTCACTAGATTTTTTTGCAGAAAAAAAATTAATGTGATTAATATTATAAAAATTGATTAAAATACGAGAAATAAAAACCTTTGTCAAAGTTTGTAATAAAAATATATTCTACATCATTAATTGAAATCGTTTACGGAAACTTTTGGCTCCGTCATGTTACATAATTTAGTATAGTTTGTTGCCGTGTGCCAAAGTTTGAAAGTGGAAATGCGCCGGGCTTAAATACACTCTTAGATACAAGCTTATTTTATCTTCTCGGTTTTTTTTCGATTGCAGATATAGATTCTATCTGAAACTCGGGAAGAAGCTTCATGTAGCCACTCCCAAGGTTCTGAAATAAATTCACAAACACAGTCATTTGACGCATATCGAAATAGTTTTCTGCGTGTTATTTCGGTTATTATTGAAATCATAAATTATCCATTTAAACTTGGGAAAATGCGTTTCAATCGCCCATTTTTTTTTTCAATTTCCGGACCCCCTAGCATTTTTTCGCCTCGCTGCACTCGGTGAATTGCCTCACTAGAAAAAAGACCCAAGCTACACCACTGTCACCACTAAAGTTGTGAGTTCGAACCCGCTCATGGCAAGGTGTTCTCGATACAACAATATGGGATAAAGTTTGTCACTGTCAGTGACTTGCAACAGGTCGGTGGTTTTCTCCAGTTTCCTCCACCAAAAAAACTGACTGCCACGATATCATATAACTGAAATATTGTTGAAAGTGTCGTTAAACACCATAATCCCCTGCACATCTTGAAGTCAAACAATGTCATGTTACATTGAACTTCAAATTCTCCCCAAAGACAAACTTTAAATTCATCAAGTACATTTCTCTAAAGACGCTGCAGTTTTCAACGAAAAATTACCGATGTTTCATGCTAAAAAAAATTAATTTTGTTTTGAGTCAAAAATTTCTGGCTCGAGAGGAAACGTACAAGTGAAATAATCAGTCTCTTATAAAATTCTGACCCCATTACAATATATTCAAATATTATATATTGGGTTTTTAAATTAAATTGTTTTTCCTAATTAAAATGCTTCCTCTGTACATATTGTAGTACCTTTCAAACAGCTAGTCATATAGACCTATCTAATTAAAATGAGATCTCCGCACTTGCTCCCCATTTTCTACGTGGTGGCGACTACAAAACAACAGATAGAAAATAGAGAGCAATTAGATTGCCATAAAGACCTAATATTGACCAATTTTTCTTGTCTCTCTTATTTCTACAATGCAATTATAGTATGCTGTGAAGAAGAATTCATTCATAAAATACTGTCTATACTATAACCAATCCCTATGCATTGATTTGTGATCAGTTTGTATCAGCTGACTGACATTCCATTCATGAAATCTGTGTTATTATTAGGTATCAATATAACCGGTATATAACAGCAGAATGTAGAATAAACATAGAGAGGCATCTGATTACTTACATATGGAGCATTCAAATCAACCACACTTCTCTTTTTTAAATAGATTTCAATTATAGTTAGCATTTTTATAATGATCTGCAAAGCTTCTAACTACGCGGTTTGATAACAAATATATACATTTTCTACATTTTTCAAATATTAGCGTTTTAAATCTTCTTTGGCATCCAACAAACAGAAGAGAGTAAATGATCTTATCCTCATTAATAGAAATATTACAACATCAATTGCTGGTACTGTATTTTTATTTAGTAGTGCTGACTTTATATTATCTTTAAGGTTGCTTAGGGCTGGCTCATAATCTGAATAAAATGGTCATAAGTACAAAAATCTTCCCCCTCCTTTACAATAAGGGATCACTCTGTAAATTTTCTGTTGTTAGTGGCTTAAAATGTACTTTAGATATTCTGTATTACTCCTAAGACTTAACCACCCTCCTGGGATTTTTGTTAACAGTATTCGAAACATGATGTTGCACGCTACGTCGTGCTAAGATTAAGAATACCCCCACTCGTTCATTTGCAAGTCGCACGGTAAACAGGAAGTAGATGTGTGGTAAACCTGGAAAGGGGAGACACGGTACAAGTCACCATGCCAAAGCCATATATCATATATAAAATCATTTCTCCCAGTAGAAGCTGAGATATCTGTTACGAAAGTGTGAACGGACGGACAAACGAACGGACGGACTAACCGACAAGGTGATTGCAATATAGCCTGCTCTCTACGAATGGGGGTATAATATTATTTCATCCTGTGATTATTTATTACTCAAAAGACATAATCTACAACTTGTTGAAGGCAGTCAGTATTTAGTTGAAGTAGACAACTTCTATTTGCCCGTCCCATGGGGTTCTTTACTAGACTATGGGGGTTGTGTAGCACCCTGTGATCTTTCCATTTTGTAATAATGTAGTATGTTAGTTATCTCTATTGGGGAGACAAACTATGAAATACTATAGAATATAATAATAGACTATAAATATGTTCCTTCTGGTTCTGAGGATTTTTTGATATTCGTAAGACTCTTTTCTTCC
The DNA here is from genome assembly GCA_963680875.1 of Bathymodiolus brooksi. NCBI lineage: Eukaryota > Metazoa > Mollusca > Bivalvia > Mytilida > Modiolidae > Bathymodiolus > Bathymodiolus brooksi. The sequence goes on from OY804575.1 coordinate 67,974,767, forward strand.
AAGGATACTTTTAACTTTAGTACCCAAATGATTTCTTTTGTGGATTTGTGTCATACACTGATGAATATAGCGGGTAGTATATATATATGTGTAAAAATACAGCAAAGGTCTAATTTTATTTGATTGGTATTTTTGCTATCATACTGGTATGGACTTTAAGCACTGAAAATAATCAGTCGTAGATATACAGTATTACAAGACAGGTTAAAAATACAAATCATTCTCTGGTATGACAGTTGATTAGTGACAGAATATTGTCCTTTTTTTTCTCCTTGTCTAGACCACTATTTATCTTCTCTTGTAAACTAATTCAAGCCTGTATTAAATTCTACAGAATATATTAAATCCTGTCAAGAATAGGAGGAAAATTACCTTACTTCAATATAAATTTTACATCCCACAAACTAATAACAATGCTCTAAATTTATTGATTCTTATAATATGCTGATGAACAAATTATGTCCATGTTGTAATTTTAGTACAATGTATAAGCTTTAATATAAGGCTTTAATAAATCGTACAAAGCCATGTGACTTCTCTCAATGGTAAAATGTAAAAAATCTTGTAAAACAACACTAAAAGTGTGCATTCAAACTCTTTCCTTGCACTCAAGTGAACCCGGCCATCCCTCCAATTTAAACAGTATGGGTTTAATTACATCAAATACATACTGGTATTGTATGCTAGGTTTTTTTGGGGGTTTTTTTTGTTTTTTATTACATGAGTATCAAGGAAAAACATTAAACCAAATGTAAATAACTATCACAGACATATAATACTAAAAATAAAACTAGAGGCTCCCAGGAGCCTGAAATCGCTCAGCTGGTTTTCAATTTGACATCGAAAGTTGATAGAAAATGGGGGTGTTACACATAATTTTGAAAGTGGGCCACCCAAAGATCATTTTAACTCAAATTTCTGGGCAAAAGATTTTGATGTGATTTTTATCTCATAATATTCCTAAATGGAATAAACTGGCTGGAAAAATCTCTCAGAAAAAACAAGAAAATATGTTAAACTACTCATTGCCATGTAGCTGCAGTTCAAATTTGGGCACATTTTGATTTGTAATAAAGCAGAAATTGACAACTAAAGAAATTTCTATTTTTGGTAACAGCAGCCATTTTGAATGGAGGGCGGTGCTGTCGGACACAATATTGAAAAGGGACCACCCAAGGACCATCCCAGCCACATTTGCTTTAATTTGGTTCTGCGGTTTCAGAGGAGAAGATTTAAATGTGATCTTTTATCAAAGTATGCCTAATTTGCATAATCGGTATAAATCGGCAGAAAGAAAGATTTCACAGAAAAACCTGGAATATATGCTAAACTACTCCATGCCATGTAGCTGCAGTTAAAATTTTAGCTCATTTTGACTTATACTAAAGCAGCAATGGACAATTGAAGAAATTTCTATTTTTAGTAACAGCAGCCATCTTGAATGGAGGGCGGGACTGTCGGACACAATTTTGAAAGGGACCCACACAGGGACCATTCCTGCCAGATTTGGTTTAATTTGGTTCAGCAGTTTTCTGAGGAGAAGATTTAAATGTGATCTTTTATCAAAATATGCCTAATTTGCATAATCTGTATAAATCGGCTGAAAGAACATTTTCACAGAAAAACCCAGAATATATGTTAACTACTCCTTGCCATGTAGCTGCAGTTAAAATTTGAGTTCAATTTTACTTATACTAAAGCAGCAATGGACAATTGAAGAAATTTCTATTTTTAGTAACAGCAGCCATCTTGAACGGAGGACGGTCGGAACAAAAAGTAACAACACTTGATAAGGACCTTGCAAGGAACATTTCTGCCAAGTATGGTTCCAATCCATCCAGTGGTTCTTGAGAAGAAGTTTGGTTTACACATTTCCCATTGGGTCACTATGTTAACTTATGTCCCCCGCTGGTGGCCATCTTGGATTTTCAATCGATCCAAAAAGTAACAACACTTGGTTAGCAGCCTGCAATGATCATTCATGACAATTTTCAATTCCATCCTCCATGTAGTATCGGAGAAGAAGATCTTTGAAATTTCAGCCAATCAGAGGCTATTATGGCCTCTGGCAGCCATATTGGATAACCGATCGGAACAAAAAGTAACAACAATTGATCAGAACCTTGTCAGGAACATTTCTGCCAAGAATGGTTCCAATCCATCCAGTGGTTCTTGAGAAAAAGTTTGTTTTACATATTTCCCATAGGGTCGCTATATTAAATTATGTCCCCCGCAGGTGGCCATCTTGGATTTTGAATCGGTGAAAAAAGTAACAACACTTGGTTAGCAGCTTGCAATGATCATTCATGACAATTTTCAATTCCATCCTCCATGTAGTATCGGAGAAGAAGATCATTAAAAATTTCAGCCAATCAGAGGCTTTTATGGCCCCTGGCAGCCATGTTGGACAACCGATCGTAACGAAAGTAACAACACTTGGTTAGACCATGCAAATGAACATTCCTGCCACGTTTGGTCCCATTTCCTTCAGTGGTTCTCTAGAAGAAGATTGAAATGTTTACGGACGTACGACGGACGGACGATGGACGCAAAGTGATGGCAATAGCTCACATGACCCTTTGGGTCAGGTGAGCTAAGAATAGAGATTGAGATTGAGATTTTTGGTGTTTAACACCACTTTCAGCAATATTTCAGCTATATCATGGCGACCAGTTTTTAGTGGTGGAAGAAGCCGAGTACCCAGAGAAAACCACTGACCATGGGCAAGCATTGAACTGGTAAACTTTATCACTTGTGGCTGCGAGTCGAGTGCACCCTTTTTTGTAATTTACAAAGCTGGGTGCGAACCCACGCTGTATTGGTGATGGGCTTGTATGAGTTGTTTGGTAATCCAACTACCTAACTCATTGAACCACCCAGGCCCTTCAAAGAATGGAAATGATGTGAGGGCATCCATGCTGCACAGTGCCGTCATAATGCATGGGCACACCGGGAAGTTGCCCAGGGGCCTCACAACCATAGGGGCCCCATGCTAATGCATGTATGTTGTGAATAGCATGTTTTTTAATGATTAAACACTGATTTTGTTGGAAGTACAAATACAATAAATATATTATATGTTTAATTTTATCGACATTTACATTTTTATTCCTGTGGTTGTCTAGGTAAGGCCCCAGTGCACTGCTTTGCCCGGGGCCTATGATGCTGTTAAGACGGCCCTGATGCTGCACATTAGGAAGATAATACTAAAGTAGTGTGGACAAAAATAAGAAGTTTGTCATTGCATTCTAGTGGACCTTATATAATTATTGCACACCTTTGCTGCACATGCATAAGCAGTGGGGTTCAGGGAATTTGTATGATGACTATAAAAGTCAAGATTTTGGCTGAATTATGATTATTATGACCATGTCACATCATGAAAAATTCTAGCTACAGGCCTCAATTGTGTTCATTAAATCTGAATAATCAGTCCGTTCCTCCTATTTTAGGAATTTATTTCTCATCAAGTCACACTGTAATATTCAAATGTATCATAATTCACTTCTACATATAGGCAATCCTCACTTGCAATTTGCTTTGCACTGTTTAATTCTACAATTATCTGTATGCCAATTCCATGAAATATGATGATGGTGGAACGGCAGGTCCTAGTTCAAGTATTTTGATATAATCGAATGGGGAAATTTAAGTAAATTATACAATGTATACAATTTTTTATGGAAAGAAAGAATTTTCTTGTAAAAATAAATCAATAATTATTATAGCTAAAAACAATACATAAAAATGCTAAGTATCAGGGAATTTGGGTCTGAAATAAGATTGAGAACATTAAACTGCCACAAATTTCCATACAAAATGTGTTTAAATACCTATCCTATACAATAGGGAAATAACTCTTACTAAACATGAATTATGCAAAGAAATTTTTTTACATTAAAATTCAAATAGTGTAAGCAAACATTTAATTCTTAGTATTTTGTACAAATATAGGTCATATTGAAGTTCCCTTTTCAGCTCCTCTAAGTTTATGTAATGTCCAGTTTTCACATATACTTATCAGATATCTATGAAATGTGTTGTGAAGGAGTTACGTCCCCTTTTAATAAATTTCAAAATATTATAAATCTATAATTTTATCATATAATATTATTACTTCAAATAACCATACATGTATGTGATTGTGAGCATGGCCCACTATCCAAAAAGTAATGAAGGGAAATGTGTGAGGTCTTAATATTTTGCTTGCTTCTTTTCCTCAGTATTCAGTACTGAATATCTTCAATGTTTTTTTCACAGCTGTCAATTGTACATTCTTTTTTTAAGTTTACTAAATATATATAAAAAATTAAGAAAAGCTTCTTGAAAAAAGTATACATTTTATTGCATTTATTTTCAGAACTTTTTAAAAACCACATTTAAACTAAATTTGAAGCTACGATTAATCAGTACATGTAGTTCCTGTGTACAGGTCTACACAAGGCAGTAATCTTCAGGGAATATAAGACATAGTTGATGACTCTCCTCCATCTCCTCCCAACCCCTTCCTACCTCTGTTAGAAAGGTGTAATGCCAATAAATTTGAGAACCAGTCAAAAGGATCTATGATCAAATTATATTGTAAAATCCAAAATTTTTAGATAAAAAGTAAATCCTAGTAGAAACAGCAAAATACTGAATGTCAGTAGAAACCTACAGATTTAAGGATCATTTTAAACACATATTTGAAAACATTGTGGTCTTAAATAAAAAAAATAAATAAAAACGCTTGCATTGAAAAGTAACCACATGAATTTGTGCTAAATCAAACTTCAGGTGAAACCTGTATCAAGCCCCAAAAAGATTTTATTTAACATACATGTAGAATGCTATGGGGGATTATCTAGTGGTACAGTAGAACTTGTGCAATCCAACATCTGATTTTTCCAACATTCTGTGACATCGGACAAAAATTTACGGTCCCAAAGTATTTTTGTTAACTAAAATAAAACCTGAGGATTCCGACATCCTGTACAATCCGTTACATTTTCTTGGTCTCTTGGTGTGTTGGATTAGACAGGTTCCACTGTATTACTCCTAGATACTAAACGCTGATAATAAATAGTCTATAACAGTAGGTGACTGTTAGAAACATTTCAAACCCACTATTGTATATGATACATGTATATCATAATGAACAGTAGGATACATCTGATGACCCATACTTTTGTAGATATCATGATAAACAGAAGGTGTTTTAAGCATTCCTCCCTCTCAGTGGCAGATGTTTGTAAAACTATACCCTTTAACATAAGTTTGTCGAGTTCAAATGCCTGTGAATAATTCATATTAATAACATGAATGTACAAAACATGCATTCTGTATACAGACATACATTGTACATGGCTATGCTGTAGGCAGATGGACAATAATAAAATAAATTCCCTAACCTTTTTAATTTTCCTCAGTATCAGCCTTTGCCTCAATTTTTTTCACCTACTTGTCCGAAAGCCAAATTTAGAAAAAAAATTCTACTCCTTCAAACAAATTCTTCATAATTTTCACTTGTCTGAATCCAGTTTTACTTGTCCGGGGCTTCGGGCAAGTGGGTTACGCGAACACTGCAGTTTTTCAGAAAGATCTACCTAAAAAGATTTTTTTCAAAAGTCCCTATTCCAATTCTTGTTCGGATATAATTCATTAAAAAAGAAGTTTTATATCCACTGATAGTGATAATTTGTTCCGCCTTTTACTCCTTCAGTTACAGAAGACAATTATAAGGGGACTATATAATTATTATTACTCTGTGCCATCAGATAGAAACAAAACAGCTGCTCCAATCAATATTGTTTGAAATGAAAGGCTAAAAATCTATATCAGTTAGTCAGTTTCTACAAATTTACAATCAGATTTGGATCAATTTTAATGTCAACTTTAAAGTAAAATTTCTAGCTATTAAATACTATTATATGAGATTTCTTTTAATTCAATCAAATCTCAAAAAATAAAAGTAGGCTGATACATACCGTTGCCTCATGGTTTTATGTTGTCGTGTGATAACAATATGAAATTCAATGGGTAGATAGTGATGAGAAATGTTACAAACATGTACATATATTCCAAAAAAACATGGTTTCATTGAAATGTTTACTACAAAGCTAGTTATTTTATAGCAGTTAAATATTAACAAAGTCATTTTGAAACGTTGGTCAAAATCAATCTCACTAGAGTCTCACTTGAACTTGTAACACTCACTTGGTTATTAATGTATTAAGTTTGCAGTTTCTGAGAAAAAACATTTTGTATTCCCAAATTTATAATGAAATAACATTCTGTGATGGCAGCCTTCTTGGATTTCTGATCGACATGAAAAATTGAAAATCTAATGATTATTCATGTATGGTTTGTGTTCAATAACTGTCAGTAAAATTTCTAGTGTTTTGACAGAAAAAACATTTATTCATTTTTTGTTTTAAAATAATCATCCTGCTGTGATAGCCATATTTATACAAGAATGAAAACTTTATAAGGGACCATCCAAGTCTTTCGTGCATATTTTAGGTTCAATCAACTTTGAATTTTTTTTTATTTACTTTCCCATAGTATACTATTTCAAACTCTGTCCTGAGCTGGTGGCCATCTTGGATTTTCATTTGACAAAAACAACATACATTTCAGAGTACCATCTAAGAAACATTCCAGTCAAATTTCCTCTAAAAGGTTCAGTGGTTTTAAAAATACTTTGCCCATATGGTCCTAGAAAATCTTTGTTCTGTGGTGCTGCGCATGCATGCATGCCCATCTTGGATTTCTGATGCACACAGAAAATAATAACTTTGAAAGGAACCATTCAATGATTATAAAGGTGATGTTCCTTTACTTTGATTTGTGTCTAAGTGTAATGTTGGATAGTCTCTCATGTTTATTTACATCCTTTCTTTGGATTCAATCAAGGTCTTTTTTCCCTTATGGGACAATGTTAAACTAGTCAAGGTCCTGCAGTCATGTTGTATGATTGGCATCATCACCTGATATTACTTTAAAACTATAGCTAGATACCCTAAGGTTGATTACGACCAAGTTTGGTAAAAATTGGCAATTAGGTTTCAGAGGAGAAAAATAACGTACATACAACCGACGACAACAGACTACAAGTGATGGCAGAAGCTAACTTGAAACTAGATCACTAGAAATTTGGTTGGTAGAGAATTCAGTACCAGTAATCACTATTTTCAAATACCAGAAGTGAAATTTTCACTGGAAATAGGAAAAGTAGATTCCTCATGCAAATAAAAAAAAGAAGTAATTTGCCTTGAAGAGCTTATAAATTTAAGTGAAATTTTGCAGTAAGAATTTCCTGCGTCCTCGAGAAGTAATAAGATTACACAATTACATGAAAAATAGTCATAAACCAGAAAATTTGTGTTCCGATGAGTCACATACTGTCAGAAAATACCAGATCTATAACCCTTTTATATATACTCTGTATCAATTTAAGACAGAATAAAGAGATGTTAGGTGAAACACTACACGGATATTGGACATAGGGAGGGATCCCTAATGGAATTACAATTATTAATTTGTGATTCGTCTAGACTTGTCAATTTCCACCTGAGAGATTGTATGAAATGTATCTTCACTTTAGTTCAGAATCTTATTAGATCTTTGAAATGTATAATCATACTCTTCGAAATTTATTTCCACCCACATGTTGTTTTTTTTTCTGTTGTAAACAAGATGTTGCACGCTACGTTGTGCTAAGAATACCCCCACTCATTCATTTGTAAGTCGCATGATAAACAGGAAATAGATGTGCGGTAAACCTGGAAAGGGGAGACACGGTACAAGTCACCATGCCAAAGCCATATATCAAATACAAAATCATTTCTTCCAGTAGAAGCTGAGATATCTGTTACGAAAGTGTGAACAGACGGACGGACAAGGTAATTGCAATATATCCAAGACATTTCAGGTATTAACATAAGAGAGCTGTATATAAACAGAATTTGAATAAATATACATATACAGTAGTCAAGTTCTTATCAGGCCATCACTTCTGTAATGACAAAGTGGCCTTATAAGAGGGGTAGCCTCTCTTGAGGGGGACAAGGCCTTATAAGAGAGGTAGCCTCTCTTGAGGGGGACAAGGCCTTATAAGAGGGGTAGCCTCTCTTGAGGTGGACAAGGCCTTATAAGACGGGTAGCCTCTCTTGAGGGGGACAAGGCCTTCTAAGACGGGTAGCCTCTCTTGAGGGGGACAAGGCCTTATAAGAGGGGTAGCCTCTCTTGAGGTGGACAAGGCCTTATAAGAGGAGTAGCCTCTCTTGAGGTGGACAAGGCCTTATAAGAGGGGTAGCCTCTCTTGAGGTGGACAAAGCCTTACAAGACGGGTAGCCTCTCTTGAGGTGGACAAGGCCTTATAAGAGGGGTAGCCTCTCTTGAGGTGGACAAGGCCTTATCAGGGGTTTCAAAGTGGGCCGGTACCCGGTACTTTTACCCGCCTGAGATCGTGTATAGTACCGGCAGAAATTACTGAACCCCCCCAAAATTAGCGGTGGTCAAAACCACAAGTACGATGGTCGATAGGCTTGTGGAATATTTTTCATAAAAAATTAATGATCACGTCGATTGCTGAATTCTCGCATTCAAATCGAACAACTGCGTCACGACCAAGTTGATGGGATATTCCCTGTTTTAAAAATAACTTTACCTTAGAATCGTAAATAGCAGTTTGCGCATGCGGTAAATAGATATGTTTTCACCCCAATATCTTTTCATCCTTGTGTAAAACTCGGACCGGAACAAAGCTTACATCATTTCAAAATAAAAAAATGACCGATTACAAATTATGTTAAAACACAATTTAGTGTAATCTCCAGTAATATAAGTATGATTATTATGAATATATGACTACACAATATTTTGTACGATGTTTTTTATCCATTTAAAACCCAGGGTCGAATCATTCTGGGGCGTACTGTCTTGTTGCTTAACTCCGTCCATATTGTTTAACTTCCGGTATAAAAAAATAAAAACCTATGGCTAATTTATTTACATATTTTGATGGGGCACTACCGCAGTTGTTCACAGAAATGAAAGTGTGCTGAAAAACATTTTTAAAAGGGGGTACGAGGAGATAAGGGATAGAAAATTACTAGAAATCTTGAAAAAGGACCGGACATGGCTCAAATACGAATTGCATTGTAATGGGAAGGTCTAAAACGCGGAAGTGGGAAAACATGGAAGTAAGCCCAAAATGGGTACTTGAAAGATCATATCTTGAAAAGTACTCAACCTAGGATAAAAATCTAAACGGATTCTAAAAGCTATTGTTAAGATCTATCTTTTCAAGAAATAAATAATACAATATTTTATTATTTAGGTACTTAAAAGTTGACTGGAAGTGTCAAAAATGAGAACGGGCAATGAACAAATTTTTGACTTTGATCTCAAATGTATCAAAATTAAAAGAGCACGGTCAAAAACCGTTTAGATAATCTTAAAGACAATTTTATACTCTATCAGACGATATAAAAATCTGTTTGCTAAAATATTAGATAAAAGCACAATCTTGACCGGAAGCCTACCTTTTCAGAGTTAGTAGTCGGCAAATTTTCAAATTATTTTTTGAGATATCAAATTTCTCAAAATTCAAAGAATCCGGTCAAAAACCGGTTAGATATTCTTGAAGGCAATCGTATACCCTATAAGATCATATATGTTTGATTTCATTAAAATATTGTTGAAAAACACAAACTTGACCGGAAGCCTACCTTTTACTTGAAGCAGATTTGGAGAAAAACGTGTCCAATTATCAGCGACCAACTATGAAAAGGTAGGCTTCCGGTCAACATTGTGCTTTTATCTAATACCTTAACAAAAATATTTGTATATCATCAGATAGAGTATAAAATTGTCTTTGAGAATATGTAAACAGTTTTTGACCGGGTTCCTTGAATTTTGAGAAATTTGAGATCAAAGTTGAAAATTCGCCGTTGACTAACTCTGAAAAAGTAGGCTTCCGGTCAAGATTGTGCTTTCCACCAATATTTCCATAAAATCAAATTTATATCATCTGATAGAGTATAAAATTGTCTTTAAGAATATTTAAACGGTTTTTGACCGGGTTCATTGAATTTTGAGAAATTTGAAATCAAAGTTGAAAATTAGCCGACTGCTAACTCTGAAAAGGTAGGCTTCCGGTCAAGATTGTGCTTTTATCTAATATTTTAGCAAACAGAATTTTATATCGTCTGATAGAGTATAAAATTGTTTTTAAGAATATCTAAACGGTTTTTGACCAGGGTCTTTTAATTTTGATACATTTGAGATCAAAGTCAAAAATTTGTCCATTGCCCGTTCTCATTTTTGACAATTCCGGTCAACTTTTAAGTACCTAAATAATAAAATATTGTATTATTTATTTCTTGAAAAGATAGATCTTAACAATAGCTTTTAGAATCCGTTTAGATTTTTATCCTAGGTTGAGTACTTATCAAGATATGATCTTTCAAGTACTCATTTTGGGCTTACTTCCATGTTTTCCCACTTCCGCGTTTTAGACCTTCCCCATTGTAATGTCAAAACGCCGGGCCCCCTTTTTTCCAAAATAATTTAAACTTTTGTGATTCAAATGTTAATAAATGTCTTCCCACGAATCGTTTTTGTTCGAACATTTTTTTTGCACATAAGTCGTGAAAGTAACAATATATATTGTTTTTGTTTAATTATATTTGTATTGATCTATTAAAAAATTATAAATTTTATTAAAGATTGATGATTGCAAATTAACTTTATATGTTTCATCAAGGACGTATTCTATATACGTCCTTGGTTTCATTAACTATGACACTTATATGTCTTGATCCTGCCAATGGTCTTTGATGAGTTTAATTACTGGTAATAAAGTAAAAAAAACACACAAGCCAAGGTATTGTGAAAAAGAAAAGGACAAAGCCAACAACAGAATTTTGAGAAGTTTAAGCTTTGATAACAATGGCTTGGTCAAGTCTAGCTGCGGAACCGTAGCTCTTTATGGTCCTTTTGGTTTTTTTTAAGATGTGGCAGACTATCTATGAATAATCTTGGCTAAATTCTGTAAACTGAAATATTCAATAAAGAAATTGTGGGGGAGGGGGGGGGATCCAGGCATTATGCATGGTCTTCACTCTTGGTGAAATCTGAACTCTAAAGTTAATGGGATTTTCCTTTCATAAACACTTAATGTTTTGCAGTCTCTGAAGTACATTTTTTGGTCCACAAAATGCTAGATTTCGGGAGCTTCCGCCCCCTGGACCCCTTACGGCCCTCAGTCTAATTTTTTAGGTACCTCCTAAAATTTAAGAAGTACCTCCTATTATAAAAAACTTTGAAACCCCTGCCTTATAAGACGGGTAGCCTCTCTTGAGGTGGACAAGGCCTTATAAGAGGGGTAGCCTCTCTTGAGGTGGACAAGGCCTTATAAGAGGGGTAGCCTCTCTAGAGGTGGACAAGGCCTTATAAGAGGGGTAGCCTCTCTTGAGGTGGACAAGGCCTTATAAGACAGGTAGCCTCTCTTGAGGTGGACAAGGCCTTATAAGATGGGTAGCCTCTCTTGAGGTGGACAAGGCCTTATAACACGGGTAGCCTCTCTTGAGGGGGACAAGGCCTTATAAGAGGGGTAGCTTCTCTTGAGGGGGACAAGGCCTTATAAGAGGGGTAACCTCTCTTGAGGTGGACAAGGCCTTATAAGAGAGGTAGTCTCTCTTGAGATGGACAAGGCCTTATAAGAGGGGTAGTCTCTCTTGAGGTGGACAAGGCCTTATAAGAGGGGTAGCCTCTCTTGAGGTGGACAAGGCCTTATAAGAGAGGTAGCCTCTCTTGAGGTGGACAAGGCCTTATACGAGGGGTAGCCTCTCTTGAGGTGGACAAGGCCTTATAAGACGGGTAGCCTCTCTTGAGGTGGACAAGGCCTTATAAGACGAGTAGCCTCTCTTGAGGGGGACAAGGCCTTATAAGAGGGGTAGCCTCTCTTGAGGGGGACAAGGTCTTATAAGAGGGGTAGCCTCTCTTGAGGTGGACAAGGTCTTATAAGAGGGATAGCCTCTCTTGAGGTGGACAAGGTCTTATAAGAGGTAGCCTCTCTTGAGGTGGACAAGACCTTATAAGAGGGGTAGCCTCTCTTGAGGTGGACAAGGCCTTATAAGATGGGTAGCCTCTCTTGAGGTGGACAAGGCCTTATAACACGGGTAGCCTCTCTTGAGGGGGACAAGGCCTTATAAGAGGGGTAGCTTCTCTTGAGGGGTACAAGGCCTTATAAGAGGGGTAACCTCTCTTGAGGTGGACAAGGCCTTATAAGAGAGGTAGCCTCTCTTGAGTTGGACAAGGCCTTATAAGAGGGGTAGTCTCTCTTGAGGTGGACAAGGCCTTATAAGAGGGGTAGCCTCTCTTGAGGTGGACAAGGCCTTATAAGAGAGGTAGCCTCTCTTGAGGTGGACAAGGCCTTATAAGAGGGGTAGCCTCTCTTGAGGTGGACAAGGCCTTATAAGACGGGTAGCTTCTCTTGAGGTGGACAAGGCCTTATAAGACGAGTAGCCTCTCTTGAGGGGGACAAGGCCTTATAAGAGGGGTAGCCTCTCTTGAGGGGGACAAGGTCTTATAAGAGGGGTAGCCTCTCTTGAGGTGGACAAGGTCTTATAAGAGGGATAGCCTCTCTTGAGGTGGACAGGGTCTTATAAGAGGTAGCCTCTCTTGAGGTGGACAAGACCTTATAAGAGGGGTAGCCTCTCTTGAGGTGGACAAGGCCTTATAAGATGGGTAGCCTCTCTTGAGGTGGACAAGGCCTTATAACACGGGTAGCCTCTCTTGAGGGGGACAAGGCCTTATAAGAGGGGTAGCTTCTCTTGAGGGGGACAAGGCCTTATAAGAGGGGTAACCTCTCTTGAGGTGGACAAGGCCTTATAAGAGAGGTAGCCTCTCTTGAGTTGGACAAGGCCTTATAAGAGGGGTAGTCTCTCTTGAGGTGGACAAGGCCTTATAAGAGGGGTAGCCTCTCTTGAGGTGGACAAGGCCTTATAAGAGAGGTAGCCTCTCTTGAGGTGGACAAGGCCTTATAAGAGGGGTAGCCTCTCTTGAGGTGGACAAGGCCTTATAAGACGGGTAGCTTCTCTTGAGGTGGACAAGGCCTTATAAGACGAGTAGCCTCTCTTGAGGGGGACAAGGCCTTATAAGAGGGGTAGCCTCTCTTGAGGGGGACAAGGTCTTATAAGAGGGGTAGCCTCTCTTGAGGTGGACAAGGTCTTATAAGAGGGATAGCCTCTCTTGAGGTGGACAGGGTCTTATAAGAGGTAGCCTCTCTTGAGGTGGACAAGACCTTATAAGAGGGGTAGCCTCTCTTGAGGTGGACAAAGCCTTATAAGATGGGTAGCCTCTCTTGAGGTGGACAAGGCCTTATAACACGGGTAGCCTCTCTTGAGGGGGACAAGGCCTTATAAGAGGGGTAGCTTCTCTTGAGGGGGACAAGGCCTTATAAGAGGGGTAACCTCTCTTGAGGTGGACAAGGCCTTATAAGAGAGGTAGCCTCTCTTGAGTTGGACAAGGCCTTATAAGAGGGGTAGTCTCTCTTGAGGTGGACAAGGCCTTATAAGAGGGGTAGCCTCTCTTGAGGTGGACAAGGCCTTATAAGAGAGGTAGCCTCTCTTGAGGTGGACAAGGCCTTATAAGAGGGGTAGCCTCTCTTGAGGTGGACAAGGCCTTATAAGACGGGTAGCCTCTCTTGAGGTGGACAAGGCCTTATAAGACGAGTAGCCTCTCTTGAGGGGGACAAGGCCTTATAAGAGGGGTAGCCTCTCTTGAGGTGGACAAGGCCTCATAAGAGGGGTAGCCTCTCTTGAGGTGGACAAGGCCTTATAAGAGGGGTAGTCTCTCTTGAGGTGGACAAGGCCTCATAAGAGGGGTAGCCTCTCTTGAGGTGGACAAGGTCTTATAAGAGGGATAGCCTCTCTTGAGGGGGACAAGGCCTTATAAGAGGTGTGCAGTTCTTGAACTAAAATTTCATGTACCGTTGTCTTTGATATAACGCACTTGTCCACAATTTCACGCACAGTTAAACGTCTGTCACCGTCAATAACGTCGCTTACTTCATTTTTCACAACATCTGAAGTCTTAAAAGACGGTCTCCCCTCGCGTTTATCGTCCATTAAACTACCTCTACCATCAGAAAATCTCTCTTGCCAATTAAACACTAAAGAGCGACTAACATTGGAATGTGTTACTGACTGTTTGATGAATTTATGCGTTTCAGTTGGCGTTTTTCCTATGTCGACACAAAATTTAATAATGGCCCTCTGCTCCACCTTATTTGAAAACGTAGTTTTTTCCGGTGAAGAAGGTTTCATCTTCAAGGTTTGAAAACTGGACTACGCAGCCATCTGAGAGTACTTCCGATTCAAATTTTACAAATGTGACGTCGAGAGCACTATCAACGTCACAGTACAAGTTTCATTCAAATTTGTGAGATAAAATGAAAAAAAAATCATGGCCAACCACAAGTAACTACATAGAAGTTACACGTAATTTATACTGTGCTCCAGGTGCCCTATGACAGACATTACAAATTCGATTTAATTAAGCTAGGAAATTAAAATCTGATACAGATTTTTTATATCTAACATCACATTTAATGAAGGAATACAGGTATCACTAAATTTTTTGAAAAGCACGTTGTTTTTTTTAGGAAAATTGGGACCTGTCCACGAACTTTACGGACAGCCCTCGTTTATATATTAATGTTTTATGGAGTACACCTCACTATGAGTGGGATTCGATCTCACAACATTAGTGGTGTTAGGCACTGGTTGCACAGGTAGTAGTAAATCCAATTACCATACAATCACGACCACGATGGCCCAGTCATCACATTACTATATGGTAACAATCATAAATGGTACACATTCTGGGTACAGATCAATGGTTTCAGTAAAGAAGATGTTTTTATATAATTTTCCCATAGACTCTTTAATATCTTAGAAGACCCTTTAGGATGTAGTTATTCAAAACTTTACCATATAATTTATCAGCATGGATCTAGAAATGATACAGGGACATAAGTTTAGAGATCAAACAGGCTTGACTTTATATTTCTAATAATTGATCAATTCATTGTTTTATCCTACATCCCCCCCCCCCTCATAGTAAATACATGTACTAAAAACAATCAGATGAATCATATACATGTACAAAGGCTTCTCAACTGAAATAAATTATCTTTTATATCCATTGAAGCAGAGAATAGAAATTAATTGCCTGCAATTACAAAAGAAGATGTTGTAGATGATCTATTTTTCCTGTATAACTAGTTTTTTTTCTCTAGTGTTTCTGACTTCTCCTAGCTTCATCCTATAAAATCTAAATCTACTAAAAAAAACTTACTAATTATTCCAATTACCATGGTAATTAAACACATATGATCAGAATTCTAATGTACATTGTATATTCAACAATAAAAAGGATGTTTATCATGTATATATACATGTTAGTGGATTTGAAAAATGTAAAAAAAAAACTAAAAATCAAAAGTGAAAATGTAGCATTTTGTGGGTAAATCTATAATACAGGTATTTATATACATTTTGTATAATGTTTATATTAAAAAACACAGCTGTTTGTCCATCAATGGGGTCAATATATGGAACAATTCCAAGACAGAAGCTGTTCACTGTCAGTTTGACAGTAATTATTAGTGCTGGTATAAAAATAACCACTACAGATTACAATCAGCCTGACAATACCAGGAAATACAAATATAAACAATCAATCCACATCATTACAGATAGAGGCAACACCAATCAAGAACCTCCATAATTTTACATTTCTTAAATATTGGGTACATCATGATAATTATACTTTTTAAGTATACAATGCATACAAGATGTCACATCACAATGACTTTTATTTTGTCTGATTGTCAATGTCTCAAAAACAGATTATAACAAAGCAAGTACAGAAAGGTCTCGCATCTGTTTATTAGTAAAGAAAGCTGTTATAAAATCCTGTTACTCATTTCAAAACTTCACAGATATAACAATTTTAAAACACAATCTGTAGTACAGTGGAACCTGTCTAATCCAACACATCAAGGGACCAGGGAAATGTGTCGGATTGTACAGGATGTCAGAATACTCAGGTTTAATTTTAGTTAACAGAAATACTTTGGGACCATAAATTTTTGTCGGATGTCACAGAATGTAAAAAAACTCAGTTGTTGGATTGCACAAGTTCCACTGTATATGTAGCTAGTGATGGATCAGTTTGGGCGGATTCTAATTAAGATGCAACTGATGTAAAGTAAACATTCTGTATTGTCATTGGAGATCCAATTATCAGAGGGGGTTGGGATCCCTCCCTCACCTAATTTTTGTGCCTGTCCCAAGCCAGGACCCGAATTTCCAACACCATAGTCTTTTTGTTTGTTTTGTTCAATCATTTGAGGTAAGAGGTAGTCGCTTGTTTTGTTGATAGAGGTGGAATTATTGACCATCACTGTTCAAACTTTCTTTTCATAAATCCAATTATTGTGAATGCATGGTTACAAATGACGTGCTAGTCATTGAAAACTCAACCAACTTGGACCATCTAATCATAATAATTACTTTAGTTTCGCTGGTTCTCAGATTTTTAAACATTTTTCTAATTAATTCCTGTTTTAACCTTAAGGCAAGTAAGTGGCCATTTTTGATATCTGATAAACAAACAAAAAAACATAACCGGTAAAGGGTACTTCAAAAGGTAATTTCTGTACAGCTGTGGTTTCAATCAATACAGTATATTGTAGTTTCTGAGAGGATTTAAAAAAAACCCATTCATTTACACCTTATGAAGCAATGCAAGCCCATTTAAAATTTTGATTTTCTATCAGCACCTAAATAAAATGCAAAGAATGCACTCAGTTAATATGAATAGGTAGAGGGTCTAGAAAAAATATCCTACCAATTCAACCCTTCCATACTTTTTTTTCTTGAACATTGCTTAGAACTAAATACCATACTTGATAATATGTTCTAACCTTTCACAGTATTGTAAATAATGACCTATTATCTGAAAGGAAGATATTTTTTTTTCACTTGGGACCCTCCATAGTATAAATAGCACATGATAAAATTACAACTGATGATGATCACCTATCATCAGGAGATAAAAGAGTATATTTAAAGATAATCTTAAACCTATAGACCTACATAAAACAACAACAAATAAATACAAAGGTCAATTTACTTAGAAATGTGCCAGATATATCCCTGCTATGTTTCAGATCAAGTTTTTCCTGTTGTGAAAATGGAAAAAAATAGTTGTATGCTCTTACAGTTGACATCATCAAAAGGTCACTCGAGTGAACATGAAAATGTGGCCTTATGAGCAGATACCATTTATATACATGTACAGGTTAAATGTATATGCATTATTCATTAATGGGAAAAATGAGACTGCCCTTTAGACAGGGATTTGTTATATAGAAGTGCTCTTTAAGGCAGAGGTCTGACTGTATATACAAGAAAAGTTTGAAGATACCTAAAGGGGTAACCAGAGAAGATGTAAATGAAAGAATGACAGATAATGCAGTAGCCAAAATAAAAAGAAAAAAAGAACAAATAATGATCTACAAATTCTACACAGAAAACTAAAGATTGAGCCACACGAACTAAACTAAAAACTGAAGATGAACTCATGTGCTCTGGATGGGTAAGCAGTTACTGCTCCAATAGTGACACCCATCGCTTTACTCTTGTTACAAATCTGGTGATACATTTGTAAGTCCTAATAATAAATCAAATGATAATTACTTATGTAACTGTCTGAAATATTAACATCAATTCTAAAATGCCTCTCTTTTTTTTTCCAAAACCCTAGCTTTAACCAAAACCAATATTTTTTTTTATTTTAACCTGGTAATTCTTCCTGAAAAATATGATCAAAATCTGGATAAAAAGGGAATAAACTCAATGCATCAACAATTTGTAGTTTTATGTAAAGAAATAAACTGTCCAATTTTGTCCATGATTATCTTGCTAAATCCACTATAATCAGGGAAAGAGGTAATAAATATCATCATATTTTACTACCAGTTTATTTATAACTTCCACTCAATATCCTTTTTTCTCTTGATAACATTTTTTTCCCTAGTCATTATGATATGTCAAAATAACAAGTGTTTTACTGCACAAATTGTTTTCAAGAGAAAAGCAGGTTATCATTAGGTATTCAGTATTAGTGCTGTCCAATTTTACATGAATATTTTATAACTAACATTATTTTTTTGACATTTTGTCCCAAATATACCAAACATATAAAAATCTGTTTTCAATTATATAAATGTTAATTTGAAAGATTTAATTATATAAAAAAAAGTGCTTTCAATAAATATTCAATCAAATGAGTGACTGTTGTTTTTTATGCAAAGTGAGCAATGTTCAGCTACAGTATATCATGGCGAGAACAAATTACATTTTTGATGAGATCATGCTTATGACCGTCTTGTACTAGACCAACACGCTGAGATGGATATTCATAGTGCTACATGTAGCCCACTGAACAGTCCACAGGTAAACATGTTGCTCCACTCGGAACATTATTCTGTCTCTCAGACAACCAATCTTTGCTCTTATTTCTTAAAGGAAAACTCCAGTCAGTTGAACAATTGTTATAATTCAATACATTGTAACTTTTTATTCGTAAATAACTAATTATTAAACAAAAAACACCTTTATTAACATTAATATACCCAATTAGAAATATGAATATTTGGAATTTCCTGTCGTAGTGTAAGCGGCCATGACACCTCGGTAGCAGGACATCTCGGGACCTGGACATCTCGGTACTGAACATATGAGACATCTCGGTACTCGGTACTGGACATTTCGGTACTGAATAATAAATATAATTTGATTGAATTTAAAACTTTTTAAAAAAATTTTTTACATGTAGACGTTGTTTATACAAATTTCTATGTGGTTTTTTTTTAATCATCTTTAATTAAATGGACATCAAAGAGGCAATTCATTAATATTTGTAAATAACTAATTATATATGAAATGAAAGTACCGGGGCTTTCTTAACAAACACGCTGAATTTCATAATTTGCATAATTACTTTTGTAAATAATAAATGGAGGTCAAAATAATGAAAATATAAATAAAAATCAATATACAAAAACAAGGATCTCCGGGTTCGATCTACACTGGAATTATCAAAAACACATATCCATCCACTTTTGAATCATATATTAAAGAACTACTAGTACAAAAATATTGACAATTAATAAGTACCAAACAATTGTGGTCAGTACCGAATATTGTCTCATCCAAGTCCCGAACTGTCCAGTACCGAGTACCGAGTCCAGGTCAGTACCGAAATGTCCAGTACCGAGATGTCCAAGTCAGTACCGAAATGTCCAGGTACCGAGATGTCTAGGATTCGACACCTCTTCATGTGACTTCATGGAGACGGATCATGTTAGTCGAATAAATAATGTATCTGACTCTTCCAACATCGAGCCCTTTTGGTTATGTTTTAATATCAGATCAATTGCAATACAATGTTAACAATTTGTATATCGTCCTAAATTTTTTCTTAATATTCCCATCCCATGTTACATTTTCATAAAACAAATGAGTTTATTGGGTTTTTTTTATTTGGGGGGGTATCTACGTATAATTCCGTATGTTTTATATGATTGACCGTAGGTTAAATAACTGTCACTTTTAACTCGTTTTATGCGTAAATGGTTTTTTTCTTCTTTTTTATCGCCAATGCTGTCGTACTTTTCCGTGTTTTTTGTGGTCACTGGTCGATGTGTTGACAAGGGTAGTCTTGATCGGTAATTACAAAAATAAACAATTCTTCTCACACTTTCCCTTTTCGTTAGTGCAATAAAATGTTTGACATGAAGTCATAATGATTTTGTAAATATCAAAAGATAAATATACGACGTTATTTTACGATTAACATAATTTTTAATGATAAAATTGCAACTGATCAATGCTGATATAATAGACGATACCGACACCGTAACGTCACGGCTCTTTCGGAAGAGCTTTAATTGCAGGTATAATCCGAGAATGGATTATGCCTTTTGTCTCCTCACATTGAAGAGTTCTGAAAAATGGCGATCCCCATTATTTGGTGCTACATGCAACTTCAATGACCAAATTCTACCTTATGGTATACTATTTTTAGCATTCATTAACACAGATGTCTTTTATTTACGGTCATTTAAATTTTCACGCTAACTTGTTAAGACCATGGCGTTTTCCTTTAATGCTGCATGCATATGCGATGAAGCACCAAATACCAAATTTGTAGTCATTGGTTTTAACCGATTCGGGATTAAACCTATGAACTACTAGACTCGAGGGCAGCAGTGAGCACTCTAAATATAACACCCCCATCGAATGAAATATCAATCAATAATGTCATAAACAGTAATAGTAACATAATAATGCTATGCATTTTTCTGAAAGGGATTTTCCTAAGGAATTTATTTTTAAAAATTCATAAAAATCAGATTTTTGGACAGACCCATAAATAATACAACCTCAGAATTGTTGTGGTCATATAAAAAGTCATGAAATTACTGCACAGATATGTGTACTTATGTTCTACTTACAAGTTAAGTACTATAGGATTTGCATATTCAATCTTCTAAATTTATTGTTTTATTGTAAACTTATATTCACTTAAGATGGAAAAAATAATTACCTTCTTATAAGATGTTATATATAAAATCTGTTTTAGTATACTGCATTTTATAACAAGGAAGTAGACATTTTTATCCTAAAACTACTTTCCTAAATACAGTGCAACATGTCTAAACTGAAATCTTGTAAAAACCAAACTTTTAATAAAGTCACAATGTAGGAAACCTTTGTTAATTTAATCTTTATAAACCAAATGTCTGTCTATTCCGAACATGAAAGTTATCCAAAGTCGGTTTGGTTTAGCCAGGATTCACTGTAATTAGTTACCTGCAAATTTGTCATAAATTTCACTAAAAGCAACCTAAATATTGACCTCTTTCACTTTTAAAAAATGACAAACAACCTCAAAGGTGAATCCTATAGACCTTCTAGGTCAAAGTTGACTTTGTAACAATGTTATAATAAACTGATACACTTTTTATAACATGTTTTATATACATGTAATATGTAAAGGAACATAACCCATTTGTAAATATGGCTAAACACCATTTCCTGTAATACTTTACTGTCAAATAAAATTAATTATTGTGTAAGGCAAATGTAAACATTTCCCATTTCCTTTTGTAACAAAACAAATATAGATGAATAGAGAAACCTGTAGAAGTAGAAACAATCTCATTAAAAATCTCCCTAAAAAATTCAAATTTCCCCCCTCTTCTGAGCAGTACATGCATGTCTACTGATCATTTTGGGATGCCATTTGTAACTCGTTTTACATAATTATATGGAAAGATATCACAAAAATATTTGAAGAAGCACATAATTAATTTACCGAGATTGCATTGTGTAATGGATTTTACACTTTTGTGGTGTCTTCTATCACGTCCGCATTCGATCTATATGTTATCCTTATACCAGTGGATAACAAAATTTTTCAACTATCAAGAATCAAGAATTTAAAAATATTTTATTGTGTCGTTAATTTCCATATAAAGGAATTTGGCAAGAATTCTCATGCAGACATTTAACCTCTGTGGCAAATTAAAAATATTACGAAAATTTAACTAGCTGGTTCTACAGGCAAAGAATAGGAGAAATATATATACATGTACATTTGTATGAACATCTAATTAGATTGGAACACATAAAAACAATGTACATTGTGTACCATTGATTTTTTTTTTATAATAAGTAAGTTCTGTAAGCAGAGATAGATTATTTTGACATTGCATGGATCAAAGGAATCTGGTTTGGTTTATGGTGTTTAATGCCACTTTCAACAATATATAAGTTACATTGTGGCAGTCAGTTTTATTGGTGGAGGGAATCGAAGTACCTGGAGAAAACCACTGACCTGTTCCAAGTCACAGACCAAACTTGATCAAATAAAGTTGTATCAAGCACACCTCGCCATGAGCGGGATTCGAACTCACAACTTTGCATGGATCAAAGGAATCTGACAAAAACATATATATACAATGTATTTGAGAGTTATTTATTTGGCATCCATTATAGCAAACATAAGAAAATTAATTTTATACTGTTGTACCTCTGCAAGCAAAAAACAATAGATTGTTACACATACATCGTATCCCCTTGGAGATAACATTTTGAAACTAGAGGCTCAGTGGGCTGAGTCTGTGTCACTCACCTTTCATTCTGCTTTGAGGAAACTTAATACAGAACCTTCCATAGGTGCTTCCCACCAAATTTCTGTTCATTTTGGCATTGCAGTTTCAGAGAAGAAGATTTTTAGAAATTGACCAATCTAAAACAAGAATTGCCTGTGGCAGCCATGTTTGTTAATGGATCAAAACGAAATGAGCAATCTCTATAGAGGACCTTCCATAGATGCTTCTTATCAAGTTTCATATCATTTGGCCAAGTGGCTTCAGAGGAAAAGCTGTTTTAGAAATCGACCAATAAGAAACAAGAATTGCCTATGATGGCCATGTTTGTTAACGGATCAAAACGGAATGAGCAATTCCCATAGAGGACCTTCCATAGATGCTTCCTACCATGTTTCAGAGTAGAAGATTTTTAGAAATTGACCAATCAGAGACAATAATTGCCTGTGGCGGCCATGTTTGTTAATGATCGGGACAAAATGAACAATCCTTATAGAGAACCTTCCATAGATGCTTCCTACCAAGTTTCTGTTCATTTGGCAAAGCGGTTTCAGAGAAGAAGACTTTTAGAAATCGACCAATTAGAAACAAGAATTGCCTGTGGCAGCCATATTTGTTATTAGATCGGGACGAAATGAGCAAGCTTTATAGAGGACCTCCCATAGATGCATCCTACCAAGTTTCGGTTCATTTGGCAAAGCAGTTTCAGAGGAGAAGATTTTTTAGAAATCATCCAATCAGAAACAAGAATTGTCTATGGTGGCCATATTTGTTAACGGATAGGGACGAAATGAGCAATCACAACAGAGGACTTTCCATAGATGCTTGCTACCAAGTTTCGGTTCATTTGGCCAAACGGTTTCAGAGGAGAAGAATCTAATTTTTTCAATAGTTTTCTATTTTTTACTGATTTTTTTCACTAATTTTCAAGTTTGAGAAGCGGCAATGGCCATGTTTGATGGCGGTCAGGGTCATCATTCATGGTCTGAAAGAGAATTATATATGCATTGTTCCTTTATAGTTTGGTAGCAACATTGCTCTTTACAATATTTAAAGAATTTAAAAAAAAAAAAATCTATTCTAGCAGCCATTTTTCATAAGCGACCAGGGTTAGCAACCATAAGTCTGCAAGTGGATCATATATGCATCATTTCCATAAAGTTTGGTGGCAACTGGCTTTTTACCGGATTTTAAAACATGTTTTTTGACAATAATTTTCTATTTTTTGTAACAATGACGGCCACGTTGGATGACAGCCGGAGGTCTTCAATCAAAATTTTGAAAGAAGACCACATATGCATTCTTTCCATATATGGTTTGATTGCATTTGATTCTTTACAGGATTTTAAAATAATTTTTTAATGAATTTTTTCACTAATTTTCTATTTATAGTAATGATGGTGGCCATGTTTGATGGGGGATGGGGTCCTCAACCATAATTCTGAAAGAATATTACATATATAATATGTATCAAATTTAATTGCAATATACTTTAAAGGATTTTTCTGGATTTTTTTAAATTGATTTTTTTGCTGATTTTACCCCCTATGTTCTATTTATAGACATGGCGGCCATGATGGTTGGTCTGCAGGGTCATCGGACATAACTTTTAAAGGGAACCCCCTAAGGATGATTCAGGCCAAGTTTGGTTTAAATTGGCCCAGTGGTTTCAGAGGAGAAGATTTTTGAAAAAGTTTACAGACGGACGACAGATGCCAATTGATGGCAATAGCTCATACAGGTGAGCTAAAGATTGCAGTGTAGGTAGATCTCGACATGCTGCACATTTTTGCAATTTAAACTTAACATCTATCTCGTATAGTTTTTGAAATATAAGACGAAAAGTATTAAAATGTTGAAAATTTGATGAAAAAAGGGAAATAACTCCAAAAGGGTAATGGGATTTACTTCAAAATTGCAGGGTAGGTAGATCTTGACATGCTGCACATTTTTTGCAATTTAAACTTAACATCTATCTCTTATAGTCTTTGAAATATAAGACGAAAAGTATTAAAATTTTAAAAATTTGATGAAAAAAGGTCAATAACTCCAAGATGGGTAATCAGATTTACTTCAAAATTACAGGGTAGGTAGATCTTGCTGTGCTGATCATTTTTACCCCATGTCAGATTTCTGTTTTTATTAACGGTTTTTGAGTTATTACCCAAAAACTGCAATTTTACCCCTATGTTCTATTTATAGACATGGCAGCCATGATGGTTGGTCGGCAGGCCTAGGGTCATCGGACATAACTTTTACAGGGAACCCCCTAATGATGATTCAGGCCAAGTTTGGTTTAAATTGGCCCAGTGGTTTCAGAGGAGAAGATTTTTGAAAATGTTTACAGACGGACGACGGACGCCAAGTGATGGCAATACCTCACATGACCATTTGGCCAGTGATGGCAATACCTCACATGACCATTTGGGTCAGGTGAGCTAAAAATGGAGTATTTACATACATTTCTAAGTAGAATTAGGCAGTATAAGAGGTAGTTGCATGTTATGATATGTAAATATACTTTAGATGCATATAATGATATGTACATGTACTTTACTTCATTTGACATTAAAAAACAACTAGCACTAAAACATACAATGTAGCTGACACTGGTACAATTCTTTCAATATATACAAATTGCATATGTAGTACATAGTATTTTGGCAAGTCGTCCAATCAAATACAAGACTTACAAATTGAATAACTCTGGAATACCGCCTCCTTAGTTGTAGGTCAATGATTCCACAGACAACGTAGTGGGTCAAACTAAAACAATGGAATAGCTGACGAACAAGAAATATCTGGCATGAAAATAGAATTGAAGTGTATTGCCCATCCTGCCATACCAGAACACAACATATGTGGAGGGTCTGACTGACAATAGTGGGTCTGATAATGCATATCAACGCAATGGAGTATCAGACTCAATATTCGACAAGAGCAAAAATAGAAGTGTTTTCATGAAGTATGATATTTATTTTTTATTTTTCTAAGTAGAATTCACGAGACAATGAGGCTAATTTCTAACAGTCCAATGTATGTGGCATGAATGTCAATCTAATTAAAATTACATGTTTGCTGTATCTTTTTTTAACTCTTTATTGTTTGGTGACACACTAACATCCAACAACAACCTTAAGTCGGTAAGGGGTCACATCAAGGTTCATATTTTCAACTGACCAATCAGCACTGAGCCTACTAAGAGTTGCTGTTATCGCATTGCTCAATATGTTAAACTGTTTTGCATAAGATTGGACGGTCAAAGATGAATGAAAGGTTACCTGTCATGACTCCATATGGGATGTTGTGAGGTGTAAGTGTATATATAGTCAAAGAATTTGTTTTTAAAAGTTAAAATAAACATCAAAGTTTAATCTACTAGATAGCAAGAATGTCACAGTTCGTTGCACCAGAACACCATGCACATTGACAATTCTCACCAGCCAGTATATCATGAGACTCAATTGAAATTTGTTCTCAGAAAATGTCTTAAAAAATTCTTACTTGATCCATTTACTTTAGCTCCACGGTCCTCTATAGTCAGTTCTGAGAAAGTATCTTCAACATTTTGATCTTTACTGAAACTCTGTGATAACCGCCGTTTTATTCTTTTTATCATCCTGTCGTCACCGGTAGGATGTTTTACACCAATGAATTGGTTGGTGGTTTCTAATCATTGGACTCATAAGAACTTTCTGAAATATACAGATGATTACTTTATTTAAAAGAGTTAATCAAGCACATAATACCATTTACAGGCTTCATCAATAAGTCTGAACGACACGATATAATAACACTGAAATATTGTTGAAAGTGGTGTTAAACACCATAACCCCCCCTCCCCACCATTTACAGGTTACTTTCTTATACTGTACATGTAACATTGACGGGTTAATTTCCTATACTGTACATGTACATTGTAGCAGTTACAGGTTAATTTCCTACACTGTAGTACAGTGTACATATACCTGTACATGTATATGCCATTTACATTCATTCTTATTATACTTTACATGTATTACATGTATAAAGAGGTAACTTTTTTATACTGCACATGTGTCATTAAAAATGTACTTTCCTGTATGCATACCATTAACTATGCCACTAACAGGTAACTTTTCTACACTGTACAAGACATATGTCATTTAAAATTTACTTCCCTGCATGCATACTGTTAAATGTGCCACCAAAAAGTAACCTTTCTATACTGTACACCCATTTCTTATACTGTGCATGTACCATTAACAGGTTACTTTAATTTCCTGTACATTCATATATGTCATTAACAGGTAAATTTTCTACATTGTAATTAATATGTTTCATTAACAGGTTACTTTCCTGTACTATACATGTACTTGTGCCATAAACAGGTTACTTTATATGACATGTGTATAAAAATTCCACAAACACGTCCACATTTTGTAAATATACATGTGTATATAGTTCACATAGCTATCTTCAATTACAGTACAGTCAGAGACACAGCCTGAAAAATCACTGTGATAGATGTATATACAAATATATCACTGAGTGACTCTTGTTTAAGTGACTGTGATAATGATATATCTTTTGACCTGTTTTAAATGTTACAGTAGGCATTTATTTACTTTCTTATACATTTTGGCTGATGTAACACTCTAATGCATGTAAAAAGGAATTAAAAAAATATATTAAACAGAACAAAAGATATCCCCATACAAATGATTTTATTTGATATTTGGTGTTTTAATGCCACTTTCAGCAATATTTCAGCTATATCATGGCGACCAGTTTTAGTGGTGGAAGAAGCTGGAGTACCCGGAGAGAACCGGTACCACCGACCATTGGCAAGCAACTGATAAACTTTATCACTTGCAGCTGCGAGTCGAGTGCACCCTTTTTGTAATTTACAAAGCCGGCCGCGAACCCACGCCGTATTGGTGATATGCTTGTATGAGTTGTTAGGTAATCCAACTGGAAGCAGGTCAAATCGGCCCCAAACCAAATCGGCCCAAAGTCAAATCGGCCCTAAGTCAAATCGGCCCTAGTCAAATCGGCCCCAAGTCAAATCGGCCCCATTTTTGTTGCTTACTATTGTCAACATGCAAAGTTAAATAGTTTGAACACTATTCAGCAAAATATTTAAATATATCCAATACGTTTTAATTATTGAAGAATTAAAACTGTTTTGTACCCGTAAATGTTTACCATTGATACGAAAATAAACTAAAGGTGTTATAGGTTTTGAATATCTGCCAGTTTCAATCTTTAATTTATGGTTGCTGATTCTAAATTTGGTGATATCTAGCCATGCTTAAAATAATCAATAATCTTGCCGATAAAAGTTCAGTGTCTGCATATATATGATGCACATTTCCCCCATGTACATTGTCCATAGACAATAGAAAAAATCATCAAAGAATGTTCCTAATCAACATAAAGATCATTATATAATTGCAGCCAATCACGTTTTATGTAAATTGCTAATCACTTAATTATGCCATAAATTAATCATTAATTAATTTCTTTGATCCTTACAAAAGAATCCACTCACCAATAAGATTTAAATTTTACATCTTTTAACTAAAAATATTAATTTATATTAATATATAATTTTTATTTATTTATTCTTTTTTTATTTTTATTTTTTTTGGGCCGATATGACTTTCATTATGAGGCCAATTTGACTTGGGGCCGATTTGACTTGAGGCCGATTTGAATTGGGGCCGATTTGACTGGGGCTGATTTGACTGGAGCCGATTTGACTTGGGACCTATTTGACTGGAAATCATCCAACTACCTACCTGTACATGTAACTCATTGAGCCACCCGGGCCCTCGCCATACAAATGTATCACCAAGATGAGTGATAAGTCTATCACAGAAGTTATCACTCTATGTCTCTGATTGTACTTTCCCTGTCAGTCTAATTACAGGTAGGTGTGCTTACAGGTGAATTGTAGACATGCTTTGGATTTAATCAGATGTAACATTAATTTAGGAATTACATATTTGGTCAATAAACAGAAGTGTTAAGAGAAATGATTGCAAAAAAAAAATCATTATACAGTAATATACATATACATATACATCTGCAAATAATTAATATCGAATAACAACAAAATATTTATTATTCATCAAGCATTCAAGGTATTCTTAATGAGCAGAATGAAAGGCATAATACATGTAAACATGATAAAAAAAAATACCTGCAGCAAAAAAAATCATTAAAGAGCAAAAAAAATTGAAGAAAAAGCTCCTTTACATAACAAAAACCAGGAATAAACTGCCAGAAGAAATCATAAATGAATCATCCAGAAATACATATACATGTATATACATATACTAGTTTATCTAGTAGATAAATACTGGAAATATCCACATCTACATGTACATGTACATACATTGTATATTATTTCTGAGACCACAAAGCAGAAATACACAGAAATCACATGGAATGAGATTATAGTGCTGGGAATCCCGAATTGGACAAATTTTCAGGATCGATGATCATTCAACCGACATCAACCGATAATCAATGATCTGTGACATGACTAATAAAACATTTTTCTGACTTTAATTTTTTATTTCAAGTATACATGTACATGTACATGTAGGTTTGATAAAAGTAGAGTTGAAAAGAAAGTTGTATCATAAAAAACTCAAGTAAGGTAAAAGACTGCAGAATTTTTCATTGGTAGTGTATTGTGTTCAACAAATATTTTCAAAATGGTACTGTCGTATATAGGAAGTCGTAATTTACCGTAATGTGATCACTGGTCAGAACGTTACAAATCTAAGAAGACCTTGACTTTAATTTGAAAGATGGTGTTTAAACATTTCAAAATCAAATTAACGATAAATTTATTCAAGAATATTGTGATTTTATTAAGCATCATTATTGAGTTGTCTTTTAAACTTTTATACAACTAAACATTGGTTAACTGTTATTCAAAGTGTGTAACACCTGACATGAAATGGACTAGTTAAATAATTGACTAGTCCAAATATGTGTATTTACTGTGGAGATGAATTCCAATGCCAAGAAAAATCTGTATTTGTGAGTTACATTTGTATTACCCCAGGTAGAATGAAGACAAATACAAATGAATAAAGTTAAATATCTTTACCACGTTTACAGGGTTGGTGAAACAATTTTTTTCACATCAGACATAATTAGGGACAGCAAAACTTCTACTTTCTGACTTAACCGTACTTGTCCAAAAATGACAAGAAAAACTGTAGGGTAGGCTCTAAAAATTAGGTTTGGTAGGGTTAGTGGAAACTGAAATAATTACCTGAATTAAAGAAATAAATTCTGTGAATGGACAATCTTATTTTAATTCTTCAGTTACATAGAGTACTGTTTAATAAGGCAGTGCCAGTGGCGCATTTCATAAGATCGTTTGTATTCCAAACAGTGAGTGAGTGTTGTTTAACGCTAACTCAACAATTTTTCAGCTATATCATGGCGAGAACAAGTTAATTTTCAATGAAATGATGATGAGGTCTGCTTTGTACTAGACCAACACACTTAGTTGGATTTTTAAAATGCGAGCTCACTGAAACAACAATCCGCAGTTAGACATGTTGCCCCACTCTGACACATTATCCAGATTCCGAGCCAACCAGTCTTTGCTCTTTGTCCTTAATGCGGCATGCTTGGCGGAGAAGCAACAAATACCAATCTTACAGTCTTTGGTTTGACCTGATCTGGGCTCCAAACATTAATGATAAAAAGTAAATTGATACATGTATGCACGTACATCCTGTTATAGTTAATCATTTTTCTACATTATTCAGGTTGGCAATGTTTATTTCCATTTTTTTGGAATAGTACAGGAATTTAGAAATTAATTTCATTTAAAATGAATGAAGTGACCTGCTGAGAGCCTTGACATGAATATAATCAAAAATTTTGACAACCAGGGTCACCCGATTTTCCACTTGGGGTTACTGCATGCTTTGGTTGTTTTTCTTTTTCATATTTAGAATATTTCTCTTTTTCAGATTCATTAGTTTTGTCCTGAAGGCTGAACCCTTTTTTAACCAAGTTTGACTTTGTTTATAAATTTAATAGGCCACTCAGCCATGCTTGTTCATAAAAAATAATCAAACATTTTCAGAAAAAAAATCTGTATATATATCAACCATTCAAAATGTGGATACCATAACTGCTTCAGTAGGAAATAAACAAGCAAGGCCAGAAATGAAATTGGCCTTAAACGATAAAAATATATATGTAACATGACAGGTCCAGAACTGGTATAATACGGAAGTTTGCCTGCTCCATGTGCCACAAAATCGTGTGTGACATTCATTCTGATATAAAAGTTTGCTCTATCAGACCTGTGAAAATTCGGCCCCTTATGTCTGGTCTAACTCGGCTGTATTGTTTCAACATTAGGAATCGGTTGACATAAAGACTTTCGGGAGCGTTAATGGTAGAAGAATGAACATACTAATGCACTTCAAAATGTTCAACCACATGGCTGCCAACCGGAAATAAATTAAAAGACAAATCATGTGACCTAAACTATGGCTGCCATTTTTACCGGAAATAAAATAAAAGACAAATCACACGACCTAAACTATCTCCAATATAAACAATACGTAAGTAGCAAATAAAGTGATCGATGCAACAAGAAAAAAAGAAGAAATACAGAACAATAGACCTCTAGTCGATTTTTTTTCCAAATAAAAATGAAACGGAAAATCCAGTCTGTGCCAAATTGTCAGAGGATCTGTCCGTCATTCGGTCAGACAGGCTGATTGGTTTTGTCTGCCCGAAATATTTTTTGTCTGACCGAAAAATTTCTACTATAATTGTTAAGGTGGGTGTCATATTGACATTTACATTGTACCTTCATCATGTTTAGCTTGTATTTTGTAATAAATGGTTTACAATTTCATTTGTTGTTTTAATTTTTATACTGTCTCAGCCTTAATCATGTTACTTTGTTAAATTGTTCATGTGAAAAATATCGGGCCGATATTCTTCGTATCTCTTTTTCCTTTGGTTTTGTTCATCTTCGGAAAGAATAGTCTGACGTTTCAATGATTTCCCAGGGACTGCTTCCTCTACGTATTTAAGTTGAAACATCATACATGTCATATGCTGGTTTAAAAACGGATATTTAATCGGTTTATTCCTTGTAATCGCGCATGCTCAAAAAATAAAAATCATGGAACCGGTCACGGAACACGTCGGACATTTGGTCCGGAAAAAGATCGTAGTTCGTCGGTCCGACAACAATTTTACCTGTCGGGACCGTCGGACCGACGACATTTGGGAAAGACTGAAAATCCCGAACTCAAAGCGAATAACACTGAATCTTTAATCATTTGCCACTGCGCATTCTCATTCATTGTGATCGTCTGCTGCAAGAAATCCAAAGTTTTCAGCTGTAGAATTTTAGGTAGTGTTATTGTTAAGCTTGATATTTTGTAAACAGGAAGAAAAATTACTGTTCTTCAGGAGCGTTTCAGGTTGCACCTGCCTCATATTATAGATTATCAGATCATATCCTGTTGATGCTTCCAATGATCGGTGTACCACTACTAGATTCTAGTCTAAATATTAAGACTTTTAATCTGGTGTAGGGTGTTTAGTCACGTGACGTTACAGTTAGGAAAACCCCGGCTGACCGGTAATTTCTTTATCGAGTGCATGATTATCTCTGATTTCACGTTTGTTAATAAATGTTTATATATGTATTATATATCAATAAATTTGTCTTTAAATAAGCTTTTAAATGATATATAAATCGTTTCTGTCGGCCACGTAGTTTTGGAGAATTTCAATCGAAAATTCAGGTCGGTGTTTGCATTGCACTGCGTGATCGATTGCAGTTGATTGGCATGTATTTTTATAGTATTTGGCGCGTCATAGCCTATTTTCAAAGGGAAATCCGCTGGATGCTATCTCTCATTGGTTAATTGAAAATAGATATTTTAAAAATAGAAATCCCAAGCTACAAGCCAGTGAAACCCCGAAATTTCTATGTTGCCGTTTACCGGATCTACGAAGGTAATGTTTGCAAAAAAGAACTTTTTTATTATAAAATATTTACCGTAGACGCTTTGGGGACTTATTTTAATGAAGATCAATGTTTCAAGCAACCATTTCATAATTTGTTTCATACAGTTTAATTGAAGGGAGCAGCGGAATTTACATTTTCGGCATGCGGTGTCAGTGACATTTCGATGCGTAATAGTAATGGCGACCGTTAACTCGGCACATTGCTCAAATGTAATGATGATTATATGTGATAAAAACACATGAAAACAAGAATCAAGAGAAAATCAAAATAAATTTTGTTGTTAATAGAAGATATAATATATCTAATATGTTCACTGAAAGTAATTATTTCGTGAATTTTTGTCTAAATGTGCCCCCTCCCCCTTCCACTGTTTCTATATTTTGTGAATGCGCGGAACATAAAAATTCAGATTTTTATTCTTTTTACATTAATGTACAATGATGATGTGTATCAAAGTGAAATATTATGCATTTTACCCTTCTGTTGATGTGATTTCTTGAACTAAATAAACATTTATGCTCATTTGCCACATCTTGCATGTCTAATTAGCCTATTTATTTCACCTTAATTAACATTTTCACCTGTAATTAACTTACCTGGGCAGAATGTTCCTATTAATATGCTTGCAGTTAGTAGTACTAATATGTGGAAAGTGGTAATACACAGATATTCATGTTTACTTAAAGAAAAACACAGTATCTATATCAAATTTACATCATTTAAACTATGATTTTTACCTGTTTTCATACCTGGTTTTAACAGACAGGTAACTTTTTTACCTTGCATACAATCATACATTAATAAAATATACAGATAAAACTTGCATATGCAAAAAAAATCAAGAAAATTGGAGTTACACTCTCAAAATAATGGAAGTTTGAAAATGGCATTTTTTCAATATAAATTTAATGGTGCCATTTTTATTTTCATCATTATATAGAGTAATATATATATATACAATACTTGTGCACTGTCGAAGCATATGGGTAATATGTGTATGAGGCTTAGAAACGCTGGAAAAGGCGAGGCTTTGCCGAGCCTTTTCCCGCCGAATACACATATTTACCTATATGCTTCGACAGTGCACATGTATTGTATTTATCCTGCAATTTTAAATCGTAAATAAACATTTACTGGACGATGATAAAAGTATTTGAAATAATTTTATGTATGTATTTGAAAACAATATCCCCCGATGTGTCCAGTTTTACATTTGTATGTTCTATTTATAACTGACCAATATCAAAAAATGTTCTATTTATAACTGACCAATATCAAAAAATATATTAGGCAGGCTATATTGGTCGG
This sequence comes from Bathymodiolus brooksi, assembly GCA_963680875.1. NCBI lineage: Eukaryota > Metazoa > Mollusca > Bivalvia > Mytilida > Modiolidae > Bathymodiolus > Bathymodiolus brooksi. The sequence continues at coordinate 68,008,333 of OY804575.1, forward strand.
TAAATGCTGTCATTGCAAGATAAATAACAGTATTATCATATTACAGAATTTCCCCGAAACCTATACTTTTTAGGACCTTCAATTTGCCATATCTCTGCAGCCGAATGTCATAGAATAACAAACAATGGCTCAAAATTCTCAGGAGAGAGAGTACTAACTGAATACAGTAAAATCCAGTGGGTTTTTATTTATGTACAAAAAGTCATTGAACCCTATCTGGTGAATCATACTACTAAAACATGCTTTGATGAGAAATGTTTCAGATCTCTAAAAAGTAAAGTCTGCGTCTTTATGAGTTCAAAATAATGATTTCTCAACAGAGTCAATGACAATTATTTTTTTTTTCAATAATTTTATGCATCTTAAATAAATTCTGGAAAAATAATCGTGACAAAGAAATCGTTTTGACATGTCTTGTGTGTGGGAAACTACCTCAAACAGAAAGAACACTGTAAACAGTTATTTGTTCTGTCCAAAAGGTAGTCTAAATCTGGCAATCATGTAAATGTTTTCTATCAGACTATCTTCAATATTTTGGGTTTTTACCTTCTAATATCTCACATTTTTTCAACAACAGACGGGAAAGATGTAAATCTGGAGTCGCTTACATCAATACAAAACATATTCGCATAGTACTTTTCCATTTAAAAAAACATATCATAATTTTCTATTATATATATTTTAACGTTTTATAGTTATTTGACCATTATTTTCTTTCAAAAACATAACAAAAAAACATGTGAAAAATTCACTATTTGTTTTTCAAAGTTGTAAGCTAAGTTTTAAAGCCACTTCCGGTGCCGGCTATTGACGTTTGTAAATTTTTATTGGAAGAATAGTTGAAGATGCATCCCGCTATTCCCATTTCCCTCGTTTTTATTGGGTGCTGCAGTAATGTCGTGTTTCTTGAATACTTAATAAGGTATATGAATGGATAATCTCCAAATTAAAAACACTGAATTTCAAGTTATATTTTTAGAAAAAAAATGAGCCTCAAAATTTGGACTACAATAAAAGTAGTCCGAGATTCCTCTGTCGTTTAACGGCATTGATAATCTTACTGTAGCCGTTCAACGACAGAGGGTGATACATACGGAAACCATCAAATTTGCCTCACAGCCATAGTATCGGCACATTTCCACGTTTCGTGGCTATCGGATTTTATTTTCTATCATAAACCTTATATAAATCGCTTCACCAATCATTTTTCTATTCATTCATAACCATCTTACCCTCAGAAAGTGGTGTTACACTCCATTACAGCACGATTTTGCCTTAGATCCTATTATTCCGCCATTTGACTTCCATTTTCGAATCTACACACGTGATCTCGCGATACTAACTGAATGATGACAGCAACGCATTGCATGATGGGAGCTAATTAATGCAGCGTGCCAAATTATTTGGAGCATTATTTGCATACATAAACAACATTCAAATCACATGGAAGACGATACATTTAAGCGTATTCTGCAGGACAAACAGTCCATCTACAGATCAAAGAAGAGCAGAAGGAAATTATACAGAATGTGTTGGAAAGAAAAGATTCAATGGCAGAGTGTTACCAACGGGCTTCGGAAAGAGCATGTGTTACGTTCCCCCTTTTTGTTTTTGGACAAGGTACTACATTTTTTTTTTCTTATGGTTATCTGTAATTCACTAAATTTGCTGTTAAAATCATTACCAATCAATATAATCAACTGTATTAAATTTTATGTTAATTGTTCTGCCTTAACAGGCGCCTATGATTGGCAATAAAAATATTTGTTTGTTTGTTTATATGCAAATTATCTCCCATGATACATTGCGGTAATCGTAGTTTTCTCGTAGTCACGTGACAAATGTTTGAAAAATGGAAGACAAATGTCGAAATCATAGGTTCTAAGGCAAAATCGTGCTGTAATGGAGTGTAACACCACTTTCTGAGGGTAAGATGTTTATGAATGAATAGAAAAATGATTGGTGAAGCGATTTATATAAGGTTTATGATAGAAAATAAAATCCGATAGCCACGAAACGTGGAAATGTGCTGACCCAGAGTTGAAGAAGCAAATCCGCTGTTTTCCGTATGTATCACCCTCTGTCGTTGAACGGCTACAGCAAGATTATCAATGCCGTTAAACGACAGAGGAATCTCGGACTACAATAAAAGGCGAAAGCATACAGTCACAGAGCTGCTCAGCACGTTCCCAGTTGACGGATAGAGGGTGTCTTTTCCGTGTGGGAGAATGTCAAGTTATACGGAAAGCCTGACAATGGACCATACTGACTTGACTGTGTACATAGATACGATAATGTAACCCTCACTGGCCTCAGTCCGCTTTTGCTCCAACCAGGGGTAGGAAATCTGTGCTTTGTCTTTAATTATAGTTACTTTTTAGGCTGCTTATTTTAATTTATTTACTTAGTGCTTGAAATTTTAAATTAATTAGTTTAAATTATTTTTTAATATAGATGTTTTAATTTTTGCTAGTATTTTTATGTACCTTGTATGTATGCATGTATGTTGTTTTTGTTATATGTATAGTCGATTTGAAAAGCTCTGTAGAGCTTGTGTTTTATGTATGTTGTGATATGTATCGACTCTAAATAAAACTTTATTTATTTATTTAAACAGTTCCATTCAACGTAATGGAGCAGTGCCCGGAGTGATTCATACAGGGTGTTTTTTTCCGTTGAAGTGGTTGGAAAAATTAATGGGGGTGAAAGATAAATATATTTAGGTAAAGCTTGAGATGTTAAGTAAACGCTGCATCAATCCATGGTAGACTTATATCCATCTGAAAATTTGAATGCATGAAACCTTCTTTCTGTCCGACATTTTGTTTACAAGTTGCTATTGCACGTGCACTTGCCTCGTTTTGGAGATATCCTTATTTGGATCGATTGCCATAAACATCGTAGTAAAAGTTTTCCATATTTGGCATTCAGATCCATATATGGATAGGCTCCGCCCATCACGAGAGTCTACGTAAGGTGTCATGGCGGACAAGAAACAATTTTCGAATACGAAATCGATCGTGAAGGTAGAAACAGGTATTGTAACACTTATTTCGTATCACCATTACTTAAAAATTGTAGGGAATAATTAGGTTATGACCACATATGCAAAAAGAAAGTTGAAATATTCATGGAATGAAAATTTTAATTTGCTCCATTAAGTTGAATGGGACCGAATCGTAACCCTCGCTGGAGCAAAAGCGGACTGAGGGTTACATTATCGTATCTACTGTGTACAGTGCCTTGTTGGGTAAACTGTTTCTTCTTCTTCTTTGGTTACGGAAAACCATCAACGTACTGATGTTTACTTGACCTCATTTATTGATTTCAGAAAAAGAGTAGGCACATTGTAGCCACTACAAAAGCCTATTTTTTTTTCATCTCTATCCAACATTCAGTACAGTACAGTCAGAGACAGCATGATAAATCATTGTGATAGATGTACATGTTGTATCACTCATCTTGGTGATTTGGATATATCTTTTGTTCTATTAAATATATCTTCGAAATTTCTTTTACATTTAGAGTGGTACTTGCTATCACCCAAAAGGCATATCGAAATAAGTAAATAGATTAAACAGAGAAAAGGAGATATTGCAGTATCATTAAGAAGAGTGATATGTCTATCACAGTGATTTATCACGTTATGTCTCTGATTGTACAGTACTTTTCCGGTAGTTCCAATCGCTGAAATGCCGAAAACCCCACTGCAAGTTGCGAAAAACCCCTCAAAATGAAAGATAACCACGGATTAAGATTAGCGGTTGCCAATACGAGTAAAGTTTCAGCTGGGCGATCACATATTACTTTGCTGGTTGCCCAGTTGGTGATTAAATCACCTGAACATAAATTTTTATCTCTTGAATTGTAAATATATCAAGGCATACAACAGTATATAATCATCAAGATGTTTGATGAAATACTTTAAAACCATAAAGAAGAAAGAAGACTGATGTGTGCTACAAAGTGGCAGGGGCATGCACAGCATGTAGTGGCAGTATAGTGCTGGTCATCGCTCCAACTGCCAAATTAAAGCTAGGAAGCATAGTAAATACCTCCACTCTATCCTAACATTCTCATGAGACAATCCCAAATAACAATGATCGGTAGACCAGTTAATTGAGTGCAAGATGGGAGATAAAAAAAACAGTCTTTCTGTCTGAGAACAATAGTGGTGTGGAACAATCTTGGAAAGGATGTACAGCATGCTCAAATACAGTTGAGGACTTGTAAGAAATGTTTAAAATGTCTGTTCATAATTTTTTTAATTGTTGTTATTATGATGGTACCGGTACAACACACAATCAAAATGAATTATTAATTTTTTCCCTGACAGACGGTCAACACAAAAAGTAAATAGTTACCATTTATTTGTATTTTTACAGTGATTTCCCCACCAGTGGTAACTTGATAACATTTCTACAGTTTGCTTTTATTGCTTTGGAAGGTTTAGTATTTACATCAAAATTTGGAACAGTTAAATCAAAGATACCTGTCAGGTAAGAAAATAAGTTTTTAATGGTAAAATGAGAACCAAATCAGGTAAGAGTAAAGTATGGAGCATGAAAAATATTTATCAAGTGACTGCAGTCCTCAAATTGAAATTCTTAATCTTACTGGACAATTCAGGCATGTAAGAATTTTTTTTTTACCGAATTTAACTGGACAAGGTATTGGAAAAATAATGACGTGTTTGCAATACTATTGTCATAGTCAAACTGTAAGATAAAATTTTAATAATTATCAGATAATATTTAGGTAAACAGAAATTTAAAAAATAATGATATAAATAGTTCATAGCTCTATTTAATAGCATATTTTATGACATCTATGAAAGTTATACTTCACACTATTTGATTTAAATATGGTTTATTTATTACGTTAGAATTGTTGTAAGGAGGATAACTCCATTTTGTTAAAACTTTAATTTATATTATGCACACCTGCCAACATTTTGATGCAATATTTTTAGAATTTAATATTTATATATGTACAAAATATTGTATGATATATACAATGAATGATTTATTACTTAGCTAGTGATCATCTACAAAAAAAATCAATTTAACTCCAATGTTATACAGACTCATGTACCTATATGCCTCACAATGCATTATGTTGCATCATTTTTTGCTCACCTTGCCAAAGGCAATGTCAGCTTTTGCCATCACTTGGTGTCCGTCGTCCGTTAGCTTTTCACATTTTAATCTTCTCCTCTGAAACCTCTTAGCCAAATGAACTGAAACTTGGTAGGAAGCATCCTTGGAAGGGGCTCTATAAAGATTGCTCATTTTGTCCCGATCCATTTACAAACATGACCGCCACAGACAATTCTTGTTTCTGATTGGTTGATTGCTTAAAAATCTTTTCCTCTGAAACCGCTTGGCCAAATGAACCAAAATTTGGTAGGAAGCATCCTTGAAAGGTTCTCTATCCAGATTGCTAATTTAGTTCCGATCCGTTAACAAACATGGCCACCACAGGCAATTCTTGTTTCTGATTGGTTGATTTCTAAAAAAAATCTTCTACTCTGAATCCGCTTGGCCAAATGAAACGAAACTTGGTAGGAAGCATCCTTGGAAGGTCCTCTATTAAAATTGCTAATTTAGTCCCGATCTGTTAACAACCATTGCCACCATATGTAATTCTTGTTTCTGGTTGGTCGATTCCTAAATAATATTCTCCTCTGAAACTGAGTAGCCAAATGAACCGAAATTTGGTAGGAAGCACCAATGGAAAGTTCTGTATTAAGTTTCCTCAAAGCAGAATGAAAGGTGAGCGACACAGGGTCAGCCCACTGAGCCTCTAGTTGTTATAGCATATGGGTCCATTGTGGTCGTGATCATATATGGTAGTTGTACCTATGCAATCAGTACCTATCGCCACTAAAGCTGTGAGTTGGAATCCCGCTCATGGTGAGGTGTACTCGATACAACATTATATGATAAAGTTCGTCTGTGAATTGCAGCAGGTCTGTGGTTTTCTCCAGGTACTCCCGTTTCAGCCACCAATAAAACAGACCGCCATAATATAACTGAAATATTGTTGAAAGTGGTGTTAAAACTAACACACACAAAGTGATAATACCAGTTCATTTAAGAATTGAATGCATTCTTTTGAAGTTTCATTGGGGTATGAAAGCGTTGACCGAAGTACATTTTCAATGAAGCGCTTCATGTTGAAAATGTAGTTCGATCAACGCTTTCATACCCCAATGAAACTTCAAAAGAATGCATTCAATTCTTATAATTATATTTAAATCACACCAAAATTTAATATAGTTGAATTTTTTATTTGTGTTAGATTATTTGCTGTTGGAAATTACTATGCCATTAATTGTTTACATCTGACGTCGTCATGGAGGCACGTGCATGTTTGGATTTGAGTTTCATTGGGATATGAAACATCACTTTTATAATCATGTGACCACTTCATAACCAATCATATTGTAACATTTCAATGAAAAACGGAAGTAATGTAATTATTATAAAATAAGAATCAAGAGGTAAAACATGTTACAATAACACACATGTTAATATATTCTACATTGTATTCTAAAGTATTATACCATTACAAGTTAAATAGATTATATTAAGGGGAATATTAACTTTCAAAAGTCAATAAATGTAAATGTTTGTTCAGTATTTATCATGGTTATAGGGTAATGAGATTTCTTTTTTCTTGTGGTGTAATTTTTTAATCAAGCCATGTATCATGTTTATATAGAATAAGATTTCAGTATTCATTGCTGGGGTTTTCCCTTTTCTTGTACATTTTTTTTTCAAATCAAATTGTTTATCTATTTTGCAGTATAAATGTTGTGGTGGGAGTTGCCTTTTCTTTGTGTTACAATTTTGTTTAAATATTATTCAATATACATTTTCTGTTGGTACTACTCCATTATTTTTGTTGGGTTTTTTTCCCCTTTATTTTTTTTAATGGAGGACTTGGAGGTGGTTGTTGTTGATTTTTATTTTGGTACCACTTTATCATCTTACCATTTTTTATATTTTTCAGTGTTTATGGTATAATGGTATCCTTTTTCTTTATGGTACAAGTTGCTAATAATGCTGCATACGGTTTCAATATTTCAATGCCATTACAAATGATTTTCCGTGCTGTAAGTATATTCTTCGCCAATTGCAACTGTGTGACTTCTTCTACATTGTTAATCTTCTTTTTCAGCCACTATGGGGTAATGGTGACCCTTTTCTTTGTTGTGCAAGTTGCCAATAACTATTCCCTGTCATTCAATGTATCTTTGCCATTACAGATGATATTTAGAGCCGTAAGTATTTTTCGCTAATGTCGGTAATCTCATCAATCTAGTAAAAATTAGATGTTTGTTGTACCTTTTTTTTTACATTTTTTTCTTTGGCAATACAATTGTAACCCCAAACAGGATGTTTTTAGATGTTAGGGACATATATACAACAAACATCTAATTTTAATTAGATTGTATTCTCATGTTATTGTATCTTGACAGTTAATGTCAGAACTGAGATAATAACAACACGTTTCAACACAATACCAGGTCCTTAAATATTTAAAATTCTGAAATGGGACTTATTCAAAAAATGTGAAATTTTCAAAAGCGCAACAAAAAGTAAATCATAAGCGCGATTTTTCTATGTATCAAAAGTGCTATATTTACCTGTACCTCTTCTGTTATTTTGTACAATACATACATGTATTTTTCTTAGAATAATGTCAAATTTATATAAAGATTTTAAAAAATTCTGTGTAAAATATCTAAAAAGTGTACAGCAACATCATAAAGGTAAAATTTAAAATGCAATAAAAACAGAAAAATCATTTGCACAGAAGATATGTATGCTTCGCCTGTTTGATGTTTCTCTTTAGTCTTTTTCAAAGAGTCTCTCAGTTGTCCAGAATTTTCCAGCAGATAGTTTCATTGTCTAAATCAACAATTAACACTGCTAGTTTTTATATTTTATTGAAAATCTCTTGTTATCTCCCCTTTTGTCACTGACATATAAGTGTTGCTTTAAAATAAAACAACACTGAAAATGAGGTTTTAGTTTGCTATATTTTGTCCATACATTCATTCTGTAAAAGAGAATCATCAATAATTCATATCTATTTTAGTATTAAAAATGTTTTAAGCTCCTCTTATATGAACATATTCTTCATCTGATAGACAAACAAAACAAAAAATGAAATTATTGATTTTATATATGGTTATTTATAGCCAAAGCAGCATACCTGTTAACCCTCCCCCTTTGCGTGGGAGTCTCCCGCGTAAGAGCCTTATCTCCCGCATGGACTGGGTCTCCTGCACGATCTCCCCCCAACAAAAATTTTGTTTACTTTCTTCAGTCGCCATATTTGTTTACAATCGATCAGCTATTTCCGTCAATCGTCGAGATGTTTCGTATCAATTTTTATCGAGTTTTTCTAGACTTTTCGTTCAGGAATACGAAACTGATTGTTGTTTACGTAATCGAACGGATAACAACACCAATTAGAAATGTACATTCTGGGTGAGTACTATTCAGATTTAGCTTTAAATAAGATTTGTTTCTGGCATTTTATAACGATGTCTTAATCAACAAAGAGAAGGTGGAATTCGGGACCTTTTAATTTAATAAAATTTAATAAAATTTGAAAATAGCAAAATTACCTAGGTACTACATATTTATTACCATAAAGAGCTTGCTTCGCTCACATATTAATTCATGTTTGTGATACATATATAATATTTTAAACTCTATAATCCAATATTGCCAATTCACCAATACACAGGACACTTGACCTTGACCTTTTTATGATCGGTTTACATATTAAAATTTCTCCTTAACTTTTGAATAAATCTATAAATAAATTTCAACAATGTTCCAAAAATATAGTAACTACTATATATATCTAAAAACAGTCAAACCTGCTTTAGTGACCACCTCTAGATCTATTAAGCAATAACCATAATTCACATTTCCCATATTAATTAAACCTGTATTCAGCAACCCCCTTTCTTATGTGACCCAGGGGTTGTCGTGGTCATGTGGTATTTGGATTTACAACTACCTGCGTAATCAGTGTCTTATCACCACTAAAGTTATGAGGTCGAATCTCGCTCATGGCGAGGTGTACTCGATATAAATTATGTGATAAAGTTTGTTGATGGTTTTCTCCGGATACTCCAGATTCTTCCACTAATAAAACTGACCACCACGATATAGCTGAAATATTGTTGAAAGTGACGTTAAACACCATAACCCTAACCCTGTGACCCTATTTCAATGTTCCCATGGAAGGTCACATAAGACAGGTTTGATTGTATACCATATATTGTTAATTTTAATTATTGTACGGGGAGGTTACTCTTTTGTAGATTTACATACATGTAATGTAGTGAATTACTGGTAGGTGGTTGAAATAAAATGTTGCTTAGCATAGAAATAGTATTTTAATTAACTAATTAATAGATGTTAGAGGTGCCTATATACATGTGTATGTATAGATCTCCTCTGTATAATATGAAACTTGTTAGCATTATATTAAGGCCTACTACTTTCTGCCAGAATAGTTAGTACTTGGTAGTTATATCCCTTTTGTATATTTATACTAATCAGCTTGAGCTTATAAAGAAACTGTATACAATACGCAGATGTAGAAAATATTGTCTCTTAACAATGAGTTTCTATGTTGACTAAGTAAGTCATCACATAGATTTGACCATTCCTGAAAAATTTATATTTACGTGTAACAATTAAGGAAAGATGTTGTTTTGTAATTTGTATCTGTCTTGTTCCAAATTACAGCCAAACCTGCCCATGCAATCACCTGTATTAACAGGTCACCATTTTCTTGTCCTGTCATAGAAAATTTCATATGAATATATTTGAACCTCTTTTAAGAGGTCACTTGTCTTAAAAGACCACTTTTTCTTTGTTCTAAAGGTGTCCTATTGACTGTATCAAGAAATCAAGTTATTATAAGATAGCTAAAGTGAAATTTTGTCAGATCAGCCTTGACTTGTTCCCTTTTATTTACATACATAATGCGAATCTCTTTTTTGTGGTGATAAAATGAAACTTTTTAGTAAAAAATGTGGAATTTTTATAATTGCATTTAAAACATGAATGAATCACTGAAGAAATTGTTGAAGTTTCCTTTAGTGATTTCTTTTTATTTGATTTTGGTTAGAAATTATTTTTTTTACCAAAAATTCCTAAATTTTTAGAATTGCATGTAAATAAAGAATGAACCACTGGAGATACTAATGGAAATTTACATAAGTGATTCACTTTTATTTACCTACTTGATGGTTCCATCTGTTTAAATTTGAATGAAAAAAAGTTTTTTTCAATGCCTTTGCTTTAAAAAGGACCAGAAGGGGTTTTAATATTTTTTATTGGAATTTTTTGTGCCTCCTGCAAACTGAAGTCAACACATTTGAACTAGATTAACTATGCATTATGATTCAATTTCAATACATGTATTTCCTTTGAATGTCATGCACACATCTTGTCACAGTTTTCTCAGTAACTACAAATCATAGCTTGTTAAGTATTTTGGTTCCAAGCTTTTATAATTGATCACCATAAATATCAGTATCATGTGCATGTATGTGCTTTTCACCTCTGTGATTAGTGTTATTGCACTATTAACATAAAAAAGTACAAGTGAAGTTATACATTTGTGAGTAGTAGCTCACAGCTCTAAATTTTAATGGAAACCTGGCTCGACTGTTTCCTGTGTAGTCCTCTAGGAGTTTTACCCTTTTTACTGTTGATTGGAAATCAAAAATAAATGGCAACTCATACAAAATACAAATGATTTCTATGAAGTGCTCTAGAAAGATTCCTCATTTGATTTTGTTGCAGTGAAAAATCTGCAGGTACAAAGTAATGATCTATTCTTGTGTCGGAAACTACAAACTTGTTTGAACACACACAGTGCATGATTAACTAGTTTAAAGATTCAGATGAGTGATTACAACTCGTCAAGGTGAGTCATAGACTCATCACTTTTGTTTGGAACTCACAATTTTTTTTACAAAAAAATAACAAAGAATGCACTCATGGTTTTTTGGTTGGATTCATCAAAATTTTATCCTACAAGGATCTCTGGTGAATTAGGCTCAGTTTAGATTCTATGCATTAATTGTCATACTCATTTGCTAAATTTCCTTGAAAAATAATTGTGAAAGTAGTTTGATGACTTATTAAATGTTTGTTGTGGGGCATTTTTATCAATTCTGTTGTGGTGACCTGGTTTATTTATTGAGGAAGGACAACTTGCCAGGGAAAATCACAGATCCTCTTAAAAAAAAATACATGGTTAACGTTCTGTTTTCAGGTACAAATTGAACACACCTCATGGTGATCTAGAGAAACCTATACATTGGTGCCTTGACACAGTCATATTTTCCCATCAAATTCGTTGCAAACTTTACCTGTGTATCTGTTTAAATCACAAATTTAACAGTCTAAACATGTCATCAAACACGTTTGATGGGACCATCAAATATAAAAAGGGAATTGAATAGATGCAAACGTAAAGGTTGAAGCGAATTTCAAGGAAAAATTTGTCCATGTAAATGCACATGTAGACATTAGATTGTCTCAGCCACAAAACCACCTCTGTATTTCATTAGGATTTATTATTATTTTATCTAGTATGTGAGTGTCAAGCATGTTATAAAGTTTGAACATTTATAGGATTTAATTTTGGATTGAAAGACTATGCAATGCTATTTATATTTCAGGGATCATTAATTGCCAACTTGACTTTAGGAATGATAATAATGAAGAAAAGGTATGTTTTATATCATATTGTTTACCACAGTTTATTACAACTCATGAAATCACTTCATTAGATTCAATAGACCGTCATCGGTGGTCTAATGGTTAGCATGCTCACCTTGAAAGCGGTAGTGGTGTAGATCATGGGTTGAAGACGTGATCAGGTTAAACCAAAAGATTATAAAATTCATTGGTATTTGCTGCTTTTCCGCTAAGCACACAACTTTAAGGAGTAAGTTTTTAGTGAGCTAGCACTATAAAGATCCAGGTAAGCGTGTTCATCTTAGTACAAAGCAGACATTATCATTTCATTGAATGTAGCTTGTTCTCACCATGATATACATGTAGCTGAAAAATTACTCATTTGGCATTAAACAACAATCACTCATTCACTTGATTCAATTTATTAATGATCTTCATCAAGTTTATATAGTAATGAAATGAATAACAAATAACACCACGCTGTTGGAAAAGTTCTAATTGATAAATCATAGAAACCGAGGCAGAATCGATACCCCTAACACATGTATACGTACAATAATAAAATGAAGAAATACTATTAAAAACGTTACATTTCCTTATTTTTTCCTATACTTTACAGTAATTTAGATAATTATGACTACCATCTTGGAACGATTACAAAGTTTGATGAAGTTGCTTTAGGTAACATTTATTCGATTTTTTTTAATATATTTTGTAATTTCATTTACAGGTATAATGTTGGAAAGTACATCTCTGTGATGCTAATAACAGCTGGTATAATTGTGTGTACCATTGCATCTGCCCAACAAGTTGTAAGTACACCTTAATAGCTGTAACAAACCTGTAAACTACTGGATATATTTGGAAATATGTATTACTTGACAATATGTTGGAAGACAACAATTTACAAAAGTCATATTTGATAAATGATTGTCTTTAGTATTTTTTCTGGACGAAATTAGATATGTAAAGAAACAAAACGAGCATTTTTATGTTTATATGCATCATGCTCCTGTATAAATGCATGAAATCATGAAAAGGAATGATGTCCATACTTTTTCTGGCAATGCACATGTGTGAAGTAAAATATTGCTGGAAGTTTATCATGGCATTATATATATAGCGAATGAAGGATGTCATATTAGAATTATATATAATCTAAGGTAATTATGAAAGACACTGTCCAAAATAAAATTATATTTTATTAGAACACTTGACCAAACATATCCTTCCCATAGTTTTCTATCAGCAGGTACATGTATCAGTTTTAGCCCCAATACCATGAACTTAATAACAGATTCTTTGTCAGACTGGAATAAGGCATTTGTTAATTGGTTTTGGTTTATGGTTTATGGTATTTAATGCCACTTTCAACAATATTTCATTGCTGAAAGTGGCATTAAAACACCGAAAATCAAATCAAAATCAAATCAACAATATTTCAGTTATATCGTGGCAGTCAGTTTTATTGGTGGAGGAAAACCGGAGATAACCACTGACCTTTCGCAAGTCACTGACAAACTTTATCACATAATATTGTATCGAAAACATCTCACCTGAGCAGGATTCAAACTCACAACGTTAGTAGTGATAGGTACTGATTGATCTAAAAATAATAATTCTACATTTGACTAATATGTACTGTATGTTAAATACTTGTATTTACAAAATTTGCCATAAAAAATGGCTGAAACAAGAATAATATAATGAATGCTGAGAAATAAATATTTATTTTACATATTTAACTTTGTATGTTATTACAGGATGAAAAAAATGAGAATTCAACAGGAAATAAATTATTTGATTTAACTATGTGGCTCTTAGGTTTGTGATATTTTATGTTATATTTTAGAGTATTTTATATATAAAGCTTGGCTGTCTACTTGACAGAAAACCTCTATAACTTCTTGTTTCACCTGAATAGAATAATCCTTCAGAATTGTATCTGATTACCCAACCTTCATGTAGCAATGGCTGCCATTACAAGAAATATAAATTTCTTTCTATGACCAAAACATCTCTCCATTTTAAGCTGTAATTTGAATTGTAGCTACATGATAATGAATTGATTCCAGATTTTTGTGTGAAAGTTTGCAATTTTGACGATTATGAAAATTAGGTCTATTTTGAGATAAATCCTTGAATAATTTTATCCTCTAAATGCAAGTGGGCTGTCATGGTCGTGATTTACATTTACATCTACCTATGCAATCAGTGCCTATCACCACTAAAGTTGTGAGTTCGAATCCCACTCGGGCGAGGTGTACTTTATACAACATTATGTGATAAAGTTTGTCAATGGTTTTCTTCGGGTACTCCGGTTTCCTCCACTAATAAAACTGACAGCCACGATATAAATGAAATATTTTTGAAAGTGGTGTTAAGCACCATAACCCTAACCATCTAAAAGCAAATGTTTAAATTAAATCAAACTTGGTTGGTCCACTTACAGTAATATATTCAACTGTCCAACCGTCCAACAAAAATGGTCGCTGTTATGCTTAAAATAGAAAATTTGTTAAATGACAAAAGTTTTTAAATTTGTGCTTGAATAAGCTGTAATATTTACTGTAGCTACTTAATATAATAATAATAAATAATATGTGACCTCTTTTTTTTATAATGTAGGTATCCTGATCCTATCTGGATCATTGTTTTCGACAGCTGGAATGGGGATTTATCAAGAGAAGATCTATGCAAAATATGGCAAACATCCAAAAGAAAGTTTATTTTTCAATGTAAGCTTTGGAATGCTAAAACATAAGAGATTCATTTCATTCACTTCATACATGTTTCACTTAATTCAAAATTAAATGGATATTTTCTTATTTATATAATTCTTCTGTCTTATCAACAAGATTTGATTGATTTGATTTATTGTGTTTAACGCCACTTTCAGCAATATTTCAGCTCTATCATGGTGACCAGTTTTAGTGGTGGAGGAAGCCGGAGTACCCGGAGAGAACCACCAACCATGGGCAAGCAACTGGTAAACTTTATCACTTGCTCGAGTGCACCCTTTTTTTGTAATTTACAAAGCCAGGCGCTAACCCACGCCATATTGGTGATAGGCTTGTATGAGTTGTTAAGTAATCCCACTCAACAATATTCTTGAATGGAAATTTTTTTGTTCTATTCAAGTCTTCAGATGCTGATATCCCGTCGCTGAAAACATTTCTCTAAGGACTCCAGACGTCAATCTCCACTGTCTAAATGCATTTCACACTGGTTCTGGAAATAAATTTCTTGAATCTGAATGCATTTTCCAGGAATCCAGATATAGTCGATTGTGTCGACAGTGATAATTTGAATACATTATGGAATTAGTAAAAAAAATCAGTAGCATCAAATATATCATTGTTCTACAATTAAAATGTTATTTATTTCACCTGTATTATATTGACGGGTGATATTCTTGTCAAAACACATGTTAAATAACTCATTGAGCCACCTGGGACAAAAACTTTTTTTTCGAAAAGCAAAAACTTGCATTTCAAAATGAAGAACTATACTTGACTAGTAATTCTGAACAATTACAACATTCTGCTTGTGAAAAATTACTTGGTATCAAAATTGACTCAAATCTAAATTGGAAAAACCAAATTGATCAAGTCTGTTCTAAAATATCATCAAAAATCTACCTTCTTTCAAAAATTAAGAAATATTTAAACCTTGAATCAAGGCAACTTTTTTATTCAGGTTACATTTTGCCATTAATTGATTATTGCTGTGTTGTTTGGGGAAATTGTTCAAATGAGGGACTTAATCGCATTCTGAAATTGCAAAAAAGAACAGCAAGATTGATATTAGATCAAGATCCCATAGCCCCATCTGAACCTCTATTTAAACAACTGGGATGGATGAGTATTGAACAAAGAATCAAATATCATAAATATCTTCTTGTTTCAAAATGTCTAAAGAATGAAGCACCTATATATTTAAAAAATAAAATCCAGTACTTGTCTGATAGAAATCCTTGCTCTCTCCGAAATGTTGTAAGTGAAAAATTACAAATCCCAAAGGCAAAAACTGAACTTTTTAAGAAAATTTTACATACTCTGGACCAAAGCTATGGAATGAACTTCCGTTTTCGATACGGCAAGCTTCTTCTCATAATGCATTTAAAACAAAAGTTAAAAGTCTCATTTTAAATGATGATGTACCTTAATTTACCATTAAATGTTTACTAAATCTTTTGTGTATACTTATTACAATGTATTGTGTAACTTTATATATTGTGTACTTTACAATGTTATGTCTAAATATGTCAATGAGGGCCTCAGGGAAGATTAGTTATTAACTAACTGTGTAACCCTCTATAAATAAAGAATTTATTATTATTATTATTATTAAATATAAAGATCCACTATATCTTATATTAGAGGTAATCTGATTAAAATCATCAGTAAATCTGATGTCTTGGCATCTTTTGTATTTCACGTTATTTATTTCCTGCTGTGTGTTGTGTATTGTGAAAATATTTTGGAAATATTTTAACTATGGTATATATTTCATTTTTAGCATGCTCTCCCTTTGCCTGGTTTCCTGTTACTATCTACAGATATATATAAACATATACAGATATTCAACAAAACAGGTTAGTTGCATAATTCACATTAATCCAAAATAAAAAAAGAAGGCAATTTATTTCAATACCCACATGCTCAAACAATTTCAATAAGAATTTCTAACAACACACACCAACAATACAGAGAGACCACTGTGGTCGTTATCATTTGGTAGTTGGATTTACAACTACCTATGCTATCAGTGCCTATAAACCACTAAAGTTGTGAGTTTGAATCCTGCTTTATACAACATTGTGTGCTAAAGTTTGTCAGTGTTTTGCGGCAGGTCATTGGTTTTCTATTGCTACTCCGGTTTATTCCACTAATAAAACTGACCTCCACGATATAACTGAAATTTGTTGAAAATGGCGACAAACACCATAACCCTTACCCTTTAAATCAACTCTCAAATTTATATTTCATGCTTTTTTAATCTGAAAATCAGTTAAAAATCAGAAGTTATGAAGGGCCCGGGGTGGCTCAATGAGTTATGTAGTTGGATTACCTAACAACTCATACAAGCCTATCACCAATATAGCCTGGGTTTCGTGTCCGGCTTTGTAAATTACAAAAAGGGTGCACTCGACTCGCAGCCGTAAGTGATAAAGTTTACCAGTTGCTTGCCAATGGTTGGTGGATCTCTCTGGGGACTCCGGCTTCTTCCACCACTAAAACTGGTCGTCCAAAGCTTACATTGAAAAATAAACTGAAAATGGCATTAAACACAATAAATCAATCAAAAGTTATGAAAGTGTGTTTATTGCTGTTATTTGTGTTGAAGAAATATCCTTTCTAGCAGTAAAAAATCACACATATATCAACATTCACTTTTAGTCTCCTAATTATTAATTTCCAATATTATACTAGCTTTGATGTTCATTTTAAAAATAAGATGGAATATGGATGTATATGAACAGTGAACATGAACTTTCAGTAAGATTAATAGCAGAGTTGCAATATTGTTTTGATCGAATTATGGTTACGTGAATTCCAGACGGTTAGTTAGTTTGGCAGTGTGCTTATCACTGTCCAGGTGCTCTATCATCTTTATTCCTTGACAGATTCAAACGAAATTTATATAGAAGCTATTTATGGACTATATCTCGGTCAATTTTGAAAACTAAATTTTTCATCAAGAATATTAAGATTCCTTGAAGATGTTTAAAAAAGGGTGGAGATGTTCTTGTTTGTGCTCTAGCTAAAGAAATCTCTAACAGAATCAAAACAAATTCATACACAAGCTAAATACCAAGAATACCTCAGCTGAGTTCAACGGCCAGAATTTTTTATAAAAAATTTGAATATTTCTAGATAAATGTTTTATTGGTGTATGTTTCAAAGGGAGAAAAAATGTACAATGCAAAGCCAATTCTAATGTACTTATACTAACATTTTCACTTGTTGAAACAATTTCCATGGAAATAGAAAAAAAATATATTTGTACTTATCTGGTATTTATTTTTATTTTTTTTTGGAATGTGTTTGTGAATTATATTTGTATTTTTATATTTACTGGTGTTTTTTTTAATGTTGGAAGAATGTGTTTGTGAATTCTAGGTTAGCATCACTTCTACATCTGAACAATGTTATTTTGCTTGTATTTTACAGCTCCATTAGAAATAGCCTTAGGATTTACATTACCCAGGATGTGGTTCTTCCTGATACTTAATGTTATATCACAGTATCCTTTGATAACTTCAAAAACTTTTTGTAGCTTCAATGGTGTCATGGTTAGTGTGCTAGCCTCATGTGCGGTACATAGTGGGTTCGAGTGCCGTTTGGGTAAAATCAAAGACTATAAAATTGGTGTTTGCTGTTTCTCTGCTCAGCATACAGCATTAAGGAATAAGAACAAAGACTGGTTGGCTCAGAATCAGGATAATTTGTCAGAATGGAGCTACATGACTGCTCGTAGACTGTTGTTGCAATGAGCTAGCACTATAAAAATCTGACAGCCTGTTGGTCTTGTAGAAACCGGACTTCCCCATCATCTCATGGAATGTAATTTGTTCTCTCTGTGATATAGCTGGGGGAAAAAATGCTTATTTGTCTTTAAACAACACTCAGTCTCTCTCACTATAGATTTGTAGGCAACTGTTAGTGAGATGAGTTTGATTAAATTATGGTAAGTGGAAAAGTTTAAATGTGTTCTTACATAATTTGTCTTCTTTTGTCTGCAAGAAAAACCAGTGTAAATATTGCAGATAGAATCATAATTTTAATAGACCTATTTTTCTGCCAAGCCAGGACCTACTGTTGAAGATTTAATACTGGAGTGGTTTGTGGTGTTTAATAGACCTATTTTTCTGCCAAGCTAGGACCTACTGTTGAAGATTTAACACTGGAGTGGTTTGTGGTGTTTAATAGACCTATTTTTCTGCCAAGCTAGGACCTACTGTTGAAGATTTAACACTGGAGTGGTTTGTGGTGTTTAATAGACCTATTTTTCTGCCAAGCTAGGACCTACTGTTGAAGATTTAACACTGGAGTGGTTTGTGGTGTTGTGGTTTGTTATAGCATACTATTACTGCTCAACTTTCCTTTTTTAGCTCATGACCTTTTGCCAGGTAACCTTTGCATCTGTCGTCTGTCTTTTGTATGCAGTAGAGTTTTCACATTTAAATCTTCTCAGAAACTACTGAGCAAAAACTTGGCTGCAATGGTCCTAGGTTGGTCCCCTTTCAAAATTGTATCAGACAGTGCTACACTCTTTCTAAGATGATTGCCCTCCATTCAAGTTAACTGTCTTAACTAAAAATAGAAATTTTGGTTACTGATAATTAGTAGTTATGTCTCCCCCCACTTTGGTGGGGAGACATATTGTTTTTGTCCTGTCCGTCTGTCCATCTGTCTGTCTGTCCGTCTGTCTGTCACACAGTTTGTCAGCGCAACTCCTCTGAAACTACTGAACAGAATTTCATGAAACTTGGTAAGGACACCATATGTAGTTGTGCATATTACCAGGAAATTTTGATCCCCTAAATTTTGTGGGAGTTATTTGCAAACACTCTAGTGTAATATCCCTTACTGAAACTTGTATATATATATATGTACAAGAGTCTATCATAATGTCACTATTTCCCTGGAAAAGTTTGTCATCACCAATCCATTGATTTTAGAAGAACAAAACTCCTTTAAAATCATTGGAACATAGGCTGAGCAATTTTCTGGAATGGGAAACTTTGCCATGACAATATGGAATAGTACCTGTAACCCTTGCTTTAGCACTTTTGATCAAATTTGTTTTGTGTTTCATGGATTAAAAACAGGTTTTTTTTGTTATTCATTGAAGCTTAATTTTATTTGTTACCTAAATAGATTTTTTTACTTTTGACTACAGTTTGTGGGACGGGGGAGACATACGTTTTTGCGGGCAAAAACAAACTTTAATTCAATATATTTTTAGGGTCTCTCCATAAAATTTTCATTTAACCGATTTATACCTATTATGCAAAATTTTTTTTATACATAGAAGAAAACATCACATTAAAATCTTCTCCTCGGGAGCAATGGATCCAAATGAGACTAAATTGGGCTGGTATGGTCTTTGGGTGGTCTAATTTCAAAACTGTGTCTTTCTAAAAAAAAGAAATTTCTTTAATAGACCATTACTGCTTTATTCTAAATCAAAATGAAATCAGTTTTAAGCTGCAGCTGCATTACAATATTTATATGTTGGTTGTTGGTTCAGTGAGCTAGCACTATAAAATTCCAACTTTGCATGTTTATCTTGTAGAAAGCAGACATCATTAACATCTCATCAAAATGTAACTTGTTCTCACCATACCATATCTAAAGAAATAGCTAGCTGACTTTGTGTTAAGCAACAATCAATCACTCGCTCCCTATACTTGTAACTATTTTAAGGAAAATTTTGTCCAGAGAACTATGAAATAATGAAAATAAATATTTTCGATTATTTTGAATGAATAGTCTGCACTAAACATCATAAAATTTGCCTTGCATAAAAAAAACTAATGAATTGTGGGAAATATTTTGCCTCCATACACCAAAGCGTGAATTGATGTTACACCATTGGTCAAAGTTATTAACCAATCACATTACTGTGGTATACAAAAGTCCCAGAATGCAATGTTATATGACATGTTGAATTATTTATGAATATAATCCTTAACATAGATTCAGATATATATGTATAAGCAGTGTATTTGTTCTGACAACAGAGTGCACGTCATTAACTGTCACACTTGTCGTCACCCTCAGAAAATTTGTCAGTCTTATATTCTCTATATGGTACTTCAAGAACCCATTCACCATTGCTCATTGGTGTGGTACTGCTATGGTATTCTTAGGTACCCTAATGTTCACAGAGGTGTTGCCAATTGATAAAGTTTTACCAAAGAAGAAGAAGGCAGATTAAGTTATATACATGGATTTATATTAGATAGTTGTGCCAAGAAATTAAAATATTTATTTTTATTCTTTTGACGTAATCATATAAAACATTCAAATAATTCAAACTTGGAAAAGATGGTTCTTTTTTATTTTTATTTTAATGACTATATTTCTGTATATTAAACAAGTCAACAAATCATCATTTGTGATCAGTCTGATTAGAATCAGCTGTTATAATACACCACACTCCCCCCCTCCCCCCCCCCCTAACATCTGACAGAACTTGATTAGAGGTCATATTCAGATGAAGTCGACGTCTCGTATGTGAAAAAAAAAATCGAACAATCAGAGAGCTTTATGTTTGTGATGCAGTAATGAAAAAGAAAAGATTTTTGCCAGAAGCATTTTCATTGGCTAATCATGAGTTCATCTGGACATGACCTCTAATCAGGTTCTGTCAGATGTAACAGCTGATTTTAAAAAGATTGTTTGTGTAATTATTAATAAAGCAGTCACTTTAATAAACTAATACACACCTGGTACACACAATTAAAATAGGTAACATTGATAATATGACCTTATCAATCATTTGTTAATTTTCCTGTTGATACCTACACATAAGACAATCGGCAAGTGTGATACAATCATATCATAGTTGATTTCTGCATGTAATAATGTGACGTTTTAATGACGTCATTGACTTCGCCTTGTTCTAAATTCTTAATAAACATTGTATCATTGATATGTTTAGCTTGAAATGGAATTCTCATTACATTTCACATCTCAGGCTTTGCTTCGATTCAATATTACAATGAGAAATCCAATCTCGCGAAACTCAACAACAATTCTTTAATACACATTCATATGTTATGTGAATCAATGGGACTACTTTTTTTTTATAATTAAATATGATGATTAGTCAAGTAATGATTATTGTTTGATCCAGTATCTCATTCAGGTAACTATTGTAATGACCACCAAATTATATACATAAAATGGTATCAATAATGTTTATGCTACCTCCATCACCCCTAGTATAGGCATTAAGGGCATTAAATATTCACTATGTTTTTACATCCCATATTTGGTTTTTGCTCAATAAGTTAAGTTTTCCTTATGCAAATTCATTTCAAATTTATACACAAGGTCAGGGATCATAAAAGGAAGGCAAACAGGTTCAATATCAGATTTTCAGACTGTCATAAATATAAAAACAATGATATTTGTTTAAGAAAATAATCAACTTGTTCCCCTTGTATGTAAAATCTTTGATATTGTAAAGATATTCACAAGGATTTCAACATTTGAAGTTTTACCAGCTAGATATAAGTAAAATTACCATAAAAAAAAATAATTAAGATATGTAATGCTTAAAAGATGAGGGTATAAACTTTTTAAATTAAACTACATGAAAGTTACATTAATCCCAATTATTAAAACTCAGAGTTATCATCTAGGCCCTCCTTTCACCCTTTTGTAAGGTGAATACATTGTAATACAAATGTCTCCCTTGAACAGGTGACATTTATATCAAGTATTCATTGCTATCATCCCTATATAAAATGGAATCATTTATAAACTGAACACCTATCTATTCCTAGCAAGAGCATATACCATGTGACTACCCCCTCTACTGATGTCACAGTGTGGGAGATCTGAGGAAACCCCATTACAGGTCACATGCATGCGACCCTATGTAACAGCCAATGAAAATGGTGATTGCAAAAATATGAAAATATTACCAAGCTGCTTTGCATGCTACAAGCAATTCGATTGGCAGAAAAACGTATTTATCATATCATTATAAATTCATGGCATAAGGTCATTCGTATGTGAACCATAATGGGGTTTCCCCCCAGATCTCCTACAACGCAACATATTAGTAAAGGGGAGCAAGTGATAGGTCTGATTTTAATGAGATTGTAAAATATGATTTAACATAATTCAGCTAGTTCTAGTTATTTCTACTCTAAATACAACATTGGTTTGACTAAGGATGAAATAGAGAGAATGGGGCACTGGTCTTTGAACATTATGATATTGTAGCACATTGTTATTACATTGTGGTTAAAACTCCATTGTGATTATTCATTATTAATTTATATTTTGATTCAAACTTCATTATGTTGTTGTAATATTGTTAAAGCTTCTTTGTTACATTTCATTATTTCATTGTATTGTGTTTAAAACTTCATTATTACATTGTATTGTGTTTAAAGCTTCATTATTACATTGTATTGTGTTTAAAACTTCATTATTACATTGTATTGTGTTTAAAGCTTCATTATTACATTGTATTGTGTTTAAAACTTCATTATTACATTGTATTGTGTTTAAACCTTCATTATTACACTGTATTGTGTTTAAAACTTCATTATTACATTGTATTGTGTTTAAAGCTTCATTATTACATTGTATTGTGTTTAAAACTTCATTATTACATTATAGTGTGTTTAAAACTTCATTATTACATTGTATTGTGTTTAAAACTTCATTATTACATTGTATACTTGTTAACACTTCATTATTACATTGTATACTTGTTAAAACTTCATTATTACATTGTATACTTGTTAACACTTCATTATTACAATTTATTATGACTCTGTATTGTACTTTAAAGTTAACATTTTACTTCGAAATTGAACTTGATTATAAGCTGATATACATTGTTAATTTTTAAACTATTAAACCTTGAAATCCATTTTAGTCAGAATGTGTTAAATAGAAAATAATTCTTACACGTTTGTAAACATTTCTAATCATAAGTTTTATAAATCGTACAATAAAATGTTTTGCTTACTGAATTCATTACTGTGTTTGATATCTTTTTTCATGGTTTATATATCACTAGACCACAAAATTCAGTGTTCCAAATTTAAAAAAAATTAAATTGGAAGTCATAATAATAATCATAAATTACAACAAATTACAACATGACATGTATTGGTTATAAGGATGAACCCATAACAAAATGCCATTATCTTTTTATCATGTCAATTTTTTTTCAAGCTAATTTCCTCAATTATTATGGCTGTTCAAATTTACTCCCCAGTGTGTGATTTTCAGTCTTTATACTTTGCAACTGGAGATTACTTGATTAAAAACTACTAATGGGATATGTTGGTAATGACATGTTCATTAATTAATAAAAAGCATTGAAGATGTCATAATTTTCATAATCATTTGGATTTTAATTATATTGTGCCATAACTTTCAGTAATTTGACCAGGGCAGCACACCGTGGTATATAGTTACAGACATTTCTTTTATTTTATGTTCATATCGTACAATGAATTACTTTTTGGGAGGTCAATAGCAGGGAATTTGAACCCAAGGCCTGTGACTTGAGGTGACCTTATGGACTGAGGCCAAATTAAGGGTTAGAGATATGGTGTTTAATGCCACTTTCAACAATATTTCTGTTATATCGTGGCGGTCAGCTTTATTGTTGGAGGAAACCGAAGTACCTGGAGAAAACCACCAACCTGTCGCAAGTCACTGACAAACTTTATCACATAATTTTGTATCGAGTGCACCTCGCCATGAGCGGGATTCGAACTCGCAACTTTAGTGGTGATAAGCACTGATTGCATAGATAGTTGTAAATCCAACTACCATATGATCACGACCACGACGACCCCTACCAAAATCAGATTCTCCTCCCCCCTCTGGCAAAGATGATCTTAGCCGATGTTTATGTCCTTTGGTTTTCTTGCTCCCAAAGACTTAGATTATTTGACTTTGAGCGTACCTGCTGAAGGTTATTCCAGAAAAGTGAAACGTGTTGTGTGCCCTAAATTTGATACATTCATTTTTATAGCACTGCGAGTATAAATCGTTATTAAGAATACAATCATTTGTTGACTTTGTAGTATTTAATACTTATACTTAATTTTATCAAAATCGTTCTATGATACTTATATTTTGTTACCTTCAATGTTTTTTTTGTTTTTTTGAATGTGCATGTTTTTTTCTTACATCTTTTAGGGTGCTTATTGTTTTATCTTATATGATTGAAAGTGTTTGTTTTTAACTTTTATATATCTTTGAAGTAGGTGTTTGTTTTTATCTCATATCTTTTAAGTGATTTATCCTACTGATTTTTTCAAAAAAAAACAAAAAGTCAAGTCTTTCTCAACTTCAAAGTAATATTTATACTATTATAAACACTTAGACAGTATGTTAATAAGACTTTTAGTCCAAATAGTCTTATAGTCTAGAAAATATGTGTTTTCTTGTCAAAATGAAATTAATTTGACAAATTTTACACATTTTTAAATAAGATTTGTTGATAATATTGTAATTTCAGATTTAATAACAGAATCTAATGTTAAATTATGAATTAGCAATATAGCAAAATTCTGCTATAAAATAATCAATTTCTTCAATCATCTTCATTTATGAATAAATTTTTCCTAAATAGATAACATTTTATTTTACCCTAATTTCAGGTAGTTAGTTGCTCTACTTTTTTTTGGGGGGGGGGTATGTTTTTTTTTTATTTACAGATTCTGTTCAGTTGTTATGATATTGCCTTGTTTTGCCACCAATCCATACATACAAAAGATTGTATCGATATTTCATTTATTAAATTGAACTCTAGGTTTGTTATATTCATATTGATGTAAATGCAGTAATTTCAGGATTGAATGTATTATTTTGAGTTATTATACATTACCATTCTAACTGAGTAAGAAACAACTATTATTTTTCTGTTTTGTTTTTGTTTTTGTTTATATATTTTTGGGGTCAGTAATAACTAGCTTTTACAAATGAAGGTCATTGTAGGATGTATGAGGTTGGAGATCTTGAGATCCAAAATTTAACATTGGCTTCTACAGGGTAAATGCTAAAAAAAAAACAGTATTCTTCAGAACTAGTTATATACTAATGTAAATTATATGAATCCTCATTGTGATATGGTGATTCAAGCTTGCTCAAATGAATCCCCATAATCTATGGGCTCCAAGTCCTGAGGTCCAAAGATTAACACAGACTGCAACTGTGAATCTGTTAAAAAATTATTTTTCTTAAGAATTAACAGCAGAATAGAAAGATAATTTAATAGGCTGTGATGGGGATATTGCTTTTAAATTGTCTTTTAAGAAGCTAGAATGGAAATGCAATTAAGGATTGATTGCAGTTTTTGTTCGGTTCATGAAAATATAACCTCAATCAGGTTGTACATACCGGGTAACCCACGTAGAGGGTGTGTACAACCTGCTTGAGGTTATTTCAAATGAACCGAACAAATAATTTCGATCAATCCTTATAAATTAATTCAAACTTTTTTTGTTATGATATTGAAAAATATATTTATTTTTTCAAAATAAGGCAAATAATCAGAAATAAATTTAAATAACCCCAAAGGTGCCTCATTTAAAGAAAATCACCTGATGACAATGGCATGCGACGCCTTGAAAATGACGTCTATTTTTAGATTCCGTTCATTGACAAATAACCTCAACTTTTTAAACCAATCAAAACACGTATAAAATGACATGCGACTCTAAAATTAATTTATTTGCATTTGGCATGAAACAGCATTGTAAATGAAAACACAATTTTGTATCAATGAAATTAAAAAAAAAAAAAAAAATTGGGAGAGGAGGCGTCAAAATTAAATTTCTCCTACAATATGCTATGTATAGCCAATGAAGTAAATCTTCTATAACAGATCATAGGTGAACAGTGCAAGTCTGTATTTTTTATGTATGAACTAAAAATTAATACATATTCTGACAGAATAATACTGATTGATTAAAAATGTTTTATTATATTTCAAAATAGTAATTGATTATTTAACTAGAGTAAATGCAACATTTTACAAAACCTTAAGAACTTGTAGATCTCTTTATTTTTATGTCTTTGATTGTTTGTTAAGGAGGGAAATATAATAAATTGGAATAAATATAAAATAGTTTTATTTAAAAGATCTCTATCTTATAGGGTTAGGATTATGGTGTTTAATACCACTTTCAACAATATTTCAAATAATCAGGAGTCAGTTTTATTGGTGGAGGAAACCAGAATGCCTGGAGAAAACCACTGACCTGTCACAAGTCACTGACAAACTTTATCACATAATGTTGTATCGAGTACATATCGCCTGGGCAGGCTTCGAACTCAAACTTCAGTTTTCTATCTTATAGGTGGTGTAATGCTTAGCATGTTTACATCAAGTGTAGTAGATGATGGATTCATGCCATGGTCAGGTCAAACCAAAGACTATAACATTTGTATTTGCTGCTCCTCCACTAAGTTTGCAGCATTAAGGAGTAAAAACAAAAACTTGGTTGGCTCTGAATCATGATAATGTGTCAGAGGAGCAACATGTCTACCATTTTCAGTGAGTTAGCACTATAAAAATCCAGCCCAGTGCATTGATCTTATACAAAACAGATACCATCATCATCTCATCAAAAAGTAACTTGTTCTTGGCATACTGCTCACTTGGCATTAGACAACAAAGTAACTTGTTCTTGGCATACTGCTCACTTGGCATTAGACAACAAAGTAACTTGTTCTTGGCATACTGCTCACTTGGCATTAGACAACAAAGTAACTTGTTCTTGGCATACTGCTCACTTGGCATTAGACAACGATCAGTAAAATACCACAAGGAAAGTATATCAAACAACAAGTAAGGGTTATCTGTTTAATGCCACTTTCAGCAGTTTTATTGTTGGAGAAAACCACCGATCTACCAGGAGTCGGTGACAAACTTAATCACATAGTGTTGTATGGAATACACGTCACCATACGATCACGACCAGGACAGCCCCTTCTATCAATAAAAGCATGTACAAGTTTGGTATTTGACAATACATGTACTAGTATAAACCATACATGTATTAAAACGACAATGAAAATTTAAACTATATTGTATAAGAGTATGGGTGTGATGTAGTAGACCCCTCTTATAAGGCAACTCATTCTGCAGTTAAAAAGTAGCCTTACTAGAGAGTTGGATTCTTCTTTTAAGGTGGACAATTTAGTAGTAATTTACTGATTGATTTGATTTTGGTTGTTTAACGCCACTTTCAGCAATATTTCAGCTATATCATGACGACCAGTTTTAGTGGTGGATGAAGCCGGAGTACCCGGAGAGAACCACCGACCATGGGCAAGCAACTGGTAAGCTTTGATAACTTGCGGATGCGAGTCGAGTGCGCCCTTTTTTGTAATTTACAACGCCGGGCTCGAACCCACGCCATATTGGTGATAGGCTTGTATGAGTTGTTAGGTAATCCAACTACCTAACTCATTGAACCACCCGGGCCCTAGTAATTTACTATCTCAGTGCATCTGAAATCGGGGCTGATAAAAGGGGTGACCTTTAGTGTGATGGATCGTATAAGAACGGGACTACTGTACTAGACACCAGAAATCCATCTCGCTGAAAAGTGGAAATGGGTGTGTTTGTTCCATGGTGTCATAATCAATTAATGTGAGCTGCAGAACCATATGTCTACAGAATTGTCTTTTTGTTAAAAGAAAAAACATTTTTAGTAACCTAAAGGTTTATAGGAAGAGTTACAAATATATATTAAAGTATTCTCCTGATGCACACTTCTGTCTCAATGCATTTTCATCTTGTATTTCCGAAATCTCAGAAGACAGAAAAATAACGGATATAGATCACGACGACCAGTTCAATATGATGCATACACTTTCAAAAACAAAAATATTAATATTTTAAAATAACAATTTTTCTAGACGAAGTTCACATCGGATGTATACTGACGACAATGTTATTTTCTCAAAACAGATGGAACTAGCGCATATAGTGGTTTATTTAAACTAAGGGAAATACTTTTGTTTGGAACTATTGAAATAAGAAAATATGAGGTTTATTCTTATCTGGGATTGGTACAGGGTTATTTTTGTGCAACGTGTTTGGCATATTTTATTTCCCGTTCTACATGTTTTCTGTTTTTTTAGTCTTCGTTTTTACATCCTTCAACCAACCACGTGCAACGTTCTTGTACGTTTGTATTGTTCGGTCGTCGTGATGTACTACATTTGTACCATTAATTAATCCCTAGCCAAAATGTAATCACCATTCAATGACATTGTGACTTAATTGGCGATTTTAAAAATATGAAGACCCCAGGTTGTATATTAGGGCAATTTTTTGGGCTGCAATGCTATACACTGTATATCTAAGTCATTGGGACCAAAGATTAATCATAAGACCGCGTTTAATGTGGAAAATTACAAAACTCTTATAAAGAACCGGGAATCATTATGGATATGTAATTGAGTTTAACATGAAGCAGCGGAGACATATAAAACAATAATAATGAAATTAAATTTCATATATTTCTCTTCTTATATACCACAAACGTAGTCTGCACAACGCGTTTCTGGAATCAGGTATGTTCAAAATCAAAAGATTATAGAAAGCAAAATAATTTAAAACCACCCGGGCCTCCAGTTTTTTTTATTATATCAAAATGTATTATGTCAATCATAAAGCGGGTCATATTATCAGAAAAAAGGGGGGCTATATCAGATTTAATTTTAGATGAGATTCTACGACCATATATTATCTTGAATTTTGAAAGATTACCAAATTTATACATAGGTTTCAATACGCAGGATTAGTTATAGCGATATTTGTACATAAGAAAACATGCATAATTTGTAACAAGACGTAGCCAAATGTATGATTAATATTGCTCGAATCGTTTAAATTATCCCGCGGAAAGATATTTTAAAATTTAAATGTCCTTTCGGATTTAATATTTACCGGAAGTGTACAAAACTTTATTTATATTGGCAACCGAGATCATGTAAAAAAAAATCTGTCGACGTGAATATGGAACATAATTTGACAACATATGGACGACAAGAGTAGAGGTAGGCCTTATCACAAACTAGTTTTAGTCATGTTTACTTTATGATGAAGGTATATTTCATGAATAAAATAAATATCAAATGACCATGTACATTGTACCATTAAAAATATATCTCCTGAATTTGTTTATAGCCTTTAAATTATATAAACCTGTGTTATTTATACAGCAAATTTTCATGATTTGTGTGTATAATATACACTATATAGTATTTTTTAATTCAATATTTTATTTTGCTCAGGGGTTAGGGATATGTTTTTTTTATATGTGCATGTTCAAGTATGCAAAGAAGAGTCCCAGACTCATAAAACAATCTATCAAGTCCTTATGCTATGTACATTGTGTAGAACATAGGTTTGACAGCTAAAAATTAGTGACCTCGTTGTCATAGTTTAAGCAAAACATTTGAAAATAAGATGTCACACTTATAAACTACCAAGTACATATACAAATGTATTTAGGATATTCCGAATCTCTTAGAGAAAGTTCCACACATCTAGTGGCATGAGATAGTCTCGTCCTCTTATATTAAGTAGTTTACCGGTCGGTTTTTCACCGGGAACTTTAATTTCCTTCACCGATAAAAATCACTTTAAGTGAAGATACCAAAAAAGCAATTAGATCGAAAGCCTTATATCGAAGAAAGAGAGACAGCACAATGGCAACAGGGAAGGGGACAAAAGAAAAACAATTGGTTCTAACACGAAAACTTAAAGATTGGACAACACGAATCATGAATAAAATCATTTGATGAACTCAGGTGCTCTGGAAAGGAAAGCAGTTCCTGCTTCAAAGTGGCATTCGTCGTGTTACTCGTGTTACAAACCGGGTGATAAGATATATATGTCATCTGTTACACAGACATTCCGTAACACTTAACCAAGTCACGATGGCGACAATAATACTTTCTAAGTGATGATTCCAACTTTACTACAAGGAACCCTTCAGAGGCTTATTCCATGCAGTATTAATCTGTACATACATCTATTTGAAAACGGTAGCAATATTGACACAGAAGTAATGGTGAATATTATATTAGTTAAGCGAAACATCTATAGAAGACAAAAGTATTACTACAATCGTTGCATATCACCACTTAATTTGTCAGTTTGAATTCCGCTCATGGCAAGGTATACTCGATACAACTTTATCTGATAAAGTTTGCCAGTGACTTGCGGCAGGTCGATGGTTTTCTGCGGGTACTCCGGTTTCCTCCACCAATAACACTGACCGCCACGATATAACTGAAATATTATTGAAAGTGGGGGTTGAGCAACATACCCTAGCCTCCTAGTACATTATGTGTGTCATTTTATTTTGCACTTCATAATATCATGTAATATTTTAGATGATGCTCATTATGCAGAATATATAAGACAACATCTCGGGGAACCTTTATCATGGGCAGTGGCAGAAATCGCAGAGATCAGACCTGAAGACCCTATAGAATATCTAGCCCATTGGTTGTACAAATCTAAGGTAACAAACTGTGACAATGAAAAAAACATTACCGTTGAACATATTTTTTTTCAAAAGAATTTTCAGAAAGTCAACTTTTTAACTGCAGTTCAATTCAATATACTTTCCATGTACAAAAATATGGTTCTAGTCAAAAATGTCGAAAGGGTACGTGCGTTACCAGCTCATAAAAACCAAGATACGTGATTACTGCAGTGTGTACATATGAATATATCGACCATTAAATTCATTGGAATAAAATGAAAAAATATCTCCAATCTACTGCAATTTCTGATAAGCATTAAAATTTCATTTTACGGGATATATATTGTGTCCGCACGTGTGAACAGTTTAATCGCATCAATCGTGTAATTGAGGTGGTTAAGTATTTGACGTCGTCAACACAGCAAAGGCGTCACATAAGCATTATAGCTGTAGTAATTCATCTGTGTACTTTTATGACTATTCTGGTCAAACACAATGTTACCTTTTCCTATCAGATTAAGCATGTTAAAGTACTGAGTTAATAATCTGAAAGTTGTTACTATTCCATGCATGATACTCTTCTTTTTTTTTCTTTCTTTTTTTTTTTTTTTTTAATTATTATTATTATCGAAGTTTGTGATGTGTTCAAACAGTAAAGTGAAAAACAAAAATACCACACTGCTGGCAAAGTTCCAAAATCCAATCAAAAAATTGTATAAAGAGGTAAATCCATACCTCTACTAACACACATGACCGCTCATTTCCTGGATTGGCACAGGCAATTCAATATAAAAAATATGGCAGGGTTAAACTATAGAGTAATGGACCCAAACATCGACTCTTAGTGAAATGATGAGAAAATTGTGTTTGTAGGAGGGACAATAAAAATGTTAAAGAGATCCAACAAACATTTAATTTAAAGCAGATTGGAGTCTACATATATATTATGGCAATATTGAATTTAAAGTGACAGTGTCTACGATTTTGTCAGATTTTTTAAATCGGATTTTTTTTCTCCCAAACTTGAACAGATGTGAGTAAAAATTCATCTAAGACAGCCAAAAACACCGAAAAGTGGTTTTCACGAAATATTTCGGGGGAAAACGTGTTCGCAAGCAATTCGTGTCTGGGCTACTCTAATTCAAGTCAATCAAGATGACTCCGCCTCTGTATGATGAACTGCGTACGCATGTATAGTGTTTGGAAAAACAATAGGAAGATATTCATTTAAGTATGTAAGTGAAGATTAACACCAAAAAACCAAGTATAATCTTTGCTTGACCATAATGAATTATGAACGATGTCTTAAAAATATTATTATTTTTTATTCTGTGATAAAAATAGAATGCATATGTATGTATACTGTCAATATCTGTGTTGGCACACTAGGGCAAGTTCTTGGTTATACAAAACTTGTTTTTTTATGTTTAGGATTTATCTCGCTTTGCACAAAGTTGACTATTATTTCCATATTATGTCTTACTTCGGTGTTTTATCTAATATTTAAATGATGCTTGAGGCCATCGACTCTCTTAATATAACAAATATTATACATATGACAAATTACGTTTCACGAAGCTTAAATATATTGTGTAAATAATGTCCAATATTAGAGCGTTATATATAAAAAGAGTTTGAAGATATCAAAGGGGCAATCAGAATCCGTATATCGAAGAAGAACAGACAAACACAATGGCCAAGAGAAAAAAAGTACAAAAGGACAAACAACGATCAACAAAACATACATATATATTATATTTGCATAATATATACTAGTCAAAAAAAGAAACGTTACACCTCTTTCTATATTTATAACATTTTTAATGCAAACACTATATAATGATAAATTATTGTTTTCAAGTCTTTGTGTCGTTATGAACATAGACATGCGCACAACATTCATTTCAGTTTAACTTTAAGTGTAAGGAAGCGCAACAAAACAGAACACACTAAAAATGTAAATAACAGTTTAATAGCGTGTGTGTCCTACTCTTGCATTGATAACAGCTAGACACCTACGGCGCATGCCAAATGCCAGTGGAATGTTGTTCCACTCATCCGTGAGTGCCCTTTGAAACTGATCAATGGATTCAGGGGGATTAACTCGTCTACGGACGCGTCTTCCAAGCTCATCCCACAGATGTTCGATGGGACTTAAGTCTGATGATAATGCCGGCCAAGGTAGAGTGCGAATGTGGTTATCATTAAGGTAGTTCATGGCAACACGTGAAATATGGCATCTAGCGTTATCTTGCTGAAAAACATGATTGAAGTGATGTGTTCGAATAAACGGGAGTACAATTGGAGCCAAGATTTCGTCACGATAACGAATGCCATTTAAGTTTCCAACCACTATTTTAAGGTTAGTCTTTCCAACATGACTAATTCCACCCCATACCATCACACCACCGCCTCCAAATCGGTTGGTTTCCTTTACACAACCAGCCGCGAAACATTCCCTACGACGACGATAAATACGCACTCTTCCGTCGCTAAATTTCAAATTAAACTTGGATTCATCAGACAACAAAATGTTCTGCCAAGTGTTTCGCCTCCACGGAATGTCCCTTTTACAATGAAAATAGGGCAATCTTGTTTAATAAATTAAAGAATTACGTAGTTACAATTGAATTGATATTAGCTGGTGATGAAAATTTGACTCCTAACCAAAACATTGAAATCTTCTCTGTTGTTTATTCTTTTATTAGAAGCACCCAGCGCTTTAACTAATATACTAGCTTACTCACTCCAGTCCATGTTGTTTTTTGTTGTTTTTGTTTGTTTGAAACCTTTCTTCTTCTTCCTATCCTTCTTTCTATCCCTATGTTTTGAATATTTTATTTCACCTTATTTTTCTTTATATTTACTTTATTATTAACGTCTAAATATATCATGTTGTAAAATTTATTTGTATAATTATCGCCATTATGTACAATTATTTTTTGTTTATATCTTTGTAAAAGGGAAAGGACTTCACTAATGTTGTCATAACTTGTGTCCAATCCCATTTGCAACTTTCATGCAAATAAAATATGTTTAAACTAAACCGAAGACGTGCACGTGCCCATTGAAGCCTAGAAATCCTGGGTAGACGTTTTAACTCTATACCTTTGAGAGGGCGACGTGAACGGAGACCAGACTGACCCAACCGATTACGAACTGTTTGGTCAAAATTCTGTTGTTACGTATACCAGGGGTTCGCCTTGCTGTATCCACAACAGTAACAAAGCGATTACGTAAGTGGATTAATGTGATGTGTGTATCTTGACGTAACGTCGTTTCTCGTGGTCTACCACTACGTCGACGATCAGATGTTGTGCCGGTTGCTCTTACACGAACGAGCAATCTGTAAATTGTCATTCTTGAGCAATTAAAATGGTTTGCTATCTCTGTTTGTGTCATTCCGGCATGAAAAATCCCAACGGCACGTTCCCTCTCATTTTGGAGTAAGCGGGGCATAGACTTACGTGTAGAAAAATTGTTTGTTGAAGTGGCCTTTTGTTTACAATTGCAAACGACACAGTTTATGACCTTTAATTCTAATCGAGCACACCTGCATACATTTTAAACTATCGAAATGATGAAAAACGTGAATACCCGAAACTGACGTAACGTCATTCTGTAAAACAATAACAATGCCGGAATCGATAGGCTAATAACCTAATTTTTATGATAATTAATTAAAAACATATGTATGGAACACCTGCTGAACAAAAAATATGAAAAACTGATGTAACGTTTCTTTTTTTGACTAGTATATATTTTTATGTATATCATAATATTAGCTATAAACTGCCATAGTTTGTTCTGCCTATGGATGGTTTCCCCCCTGCAGTGTTGATCATCTATGCTTGTTTTTATTCTTTTTTATATATGTCATATATGTTACTAATCATCAAAATCATTGTAAGTGTAAAATGTAAATGTCTGTAATTCTGTGCTCTCACGGGCTTCTTGATTGATTTAATAAAATCTCTCTCTCTCTCTCTCTCTCTCTCTCTCTCTCTCTCTCAAACTAAAAATCGAGTGACACGAACCCCATGCACTGAAAACCGGGGGTGAACGCAGGTGCTCCGGAAGGGTAAGCAGTTCCTGCTCCACTAGTGGCACCCGTCGTGTTAATCTAGTTACAAACCCGGTGATAAGTCATGAATCCTGTTCGGCCGGTTATCTGTAAGGTTTGTCATTTTACTCACATTTGGAAAACGCTTACATGACCACTTCATTTCACTAAGTTTTAGCACATAAAACCAGTTTAGCTCCGCCACGATTTTACCTCTTTCTACGATTTTTCTTTTAATTTTTGGAATTGTTCCGTCAGTGTGATATTTTTTGCTTTACATTTACTTGACCATATATAAAACAGGGGCGGATCCAGGATTTCAAGTTAGGGGGGGCGCACTTAGAAAAATTGCGCCGAGTGGAGGGAGGCGCGAAAATTGTTGGGGTATTTCGTGTGAAAAATAACGATTTTACGCCAAAAAATCATATTTTTCCCAATTTTAGGGGGGGCGCGCGCCGGGTGCGCCCCCCCCCCCCCTGGATCCGCCCCTGTAAAATATGATATCATCTGATAAATTTCGTTAAAATATGCATCTAAAATGAAGTACCATGAAGTGTATTTTATATAAACTACTTGATTTTGTGTTTTTGTTCTCCTTTTATTTCTTTCCAAAATTTAACAAATTCACTAGTTGCCGATTTTTTACTGCAACGCCATTATTGATTACATATTCAAGTCCAAAGCTCCAGATGAATTGTCGAGTGCTTCGGGTAAAATGTCGAGCGCTCCAGCTTATATGTCGAGTGCTCCAGATAAGATGTCGAGTGCTCCAGATAAGATATCGAGGGCTCTAAGTAGATGTGTATTTTAAGTAAAGGGAAAAAAACTCAAAAACGTACAACCGTTTATATACCTGCAAGACATTTTTTTTTTTTTAGGATATGAATCCTCAGGGAGCATCTGCATTTACAAGAGGTGGTCCTAGTGTACGAGCAACAAGTGAACGATCTACACAAAACATTTCTACCTCCAGGATTTCTCAACACTCTCACACAAACAGTTCAAGAATGAGTAATAAGGAACAAATGACGGAAAACCAACGAACATCTATACGGACGTTCAGAAATCATGTTGGTGCTTCATCGCACGCTGTACAAAGATCTAATGATGACGACGACGATTTCATAGACGAAGACATTTCTAATATATCAACTCATAATTCGTCTATGGCTCATGTACATGCCGATTTCAACAAAATCAATATAGATTTGTTTGATAATGATGACATTTCATAGCATAAACACCAAAATTAACGCTCCCTTTTTAGGGAGAGTGAGATTTCTCATTTTGGTGATTTTTTTTATGGACATTGAATTTATAAACATGTCTTTCATTTTAACTGTGATGTACATTTTAAGATATTTTGTTTTTATTACCGATTGATATTTATGATTTGTTCTTTTGTTGTACATAGCTTGTGGACTTTTTAGTTGTCAGTAGCTTTCTCCAGGTACTCCGGTTTCCTTCACCAATAAAACTGACTGCCACGATATAATTGAAACATTGTTGAAAGTGGCGTTGAACACCATAACCCTAACCCCCAACCCTAGATGTTAGTCATTTAATTGTCATTCTATATTTACTATGATATGTAAGATGGGCATTCTTATTATTATTATTATTATACAATCTTAGTGAAATAGTGGTAAGATCGAATGGTCACAAAACATTTCTTCAGAACTAGTAAAATGTAATGTTATATGTATAACCAATGTATTAAATCGAAGTCGTGTTATGCATGAACTCACGATGAATGAGTTTTAACTCCCTTTGTGGCATGGCTGAATACCAGAAATAGTTTTATTATTTATTTGGCATATATTAGCATAAATATACAATGTAAATGTACATTGTATATAACAATTAGCTCATTAAAATATCATTTTTGTTGCATTATTTGTGTTACTTCATCGGCGTGTGTGGTCACTTTCAGCTATTTTTTTACTATATCTGACTATTCATTGTATCAGACTTAATGAGGTTGGAAATTATCAGATAGATATAAGGGAGCGACCATTTAACTTGAAGGGAGGGTTATGGTTTTTTTCTAAAAAAATATTCTGATTCCCAATGTTGCTGAAAAAAATATTCTGATTTTGGTGGAGGAAAAAAAAAAATAATCTGATTCAGAGTTTTTGTCATATAACCTAATGTTATATTCTGGAAAAAAAATAGATATTCTAACTCTTGTGTTGTCCGATGTTGGGTTTTAAAAACTACTGTGGTGCAAAAACAAAAAACAAACCGGCATTGTCATAATAAAAAACAAAGGAAAGAAATATAAAATGACATATATACCGTACTATAATCTTTAGCATATTCATATTGCAATTGTGGGGTTTTTACCATTTCAAATGTGTCGTACTGCTAGAAACGGAAGTACCCATAAATTACACATCGCAATGAGGGGGAGTCAAGCTCATTTATAAATATGCGTCTTTATGGATACATAAAATGTAAATCCAACTACCATACGATCATAGCCACGAAAAACCCCCCTTTCTCTCTTTCTCTCTTTCCTGTTTCGTGTCTTTTATTTCATCTGTCATTTATGGAATTACATTTGTTGTGTAACCGTTAACATGCTAGCTCCGCCTGGCTAGCTCGCCTCGAGTGTATTATATCGTGGGTTTGAGACCCGGTCGGGTCAAACCAAAGACTTTGAAATTGGTATTTGTTGTTTTTCCGCTAAGCACACAACATTAAGGAGTTAGAGCACATGATTCTTCGCTCGGAGTCGGGATAAAGTGGGGTGATGTCTATCTGAGGACTATTGTTTCAGAAAGGCAGAATTATAAAAATCTAACTCAGTGTGTTAGTCTAGTACAAACCAGATATCACATTCGTCTGATAGAAAAAAACTCTTCTCGCCAAGATATCGGAGAATAATGTGCCCATGCGGGGTGACATGTCTATCTGAAGACTGTTGTTTCAGTCATGTAGGACTATAAATAATATAACTCAGCGTGTTGGTCAAGTACAAAACAAATATCTTCATATTTCCAACTTGATATCACTAAAATATTGCTATCTTGGCGTTAACCAACAATTTCTCACTCACTTTCTCATTTATAATGGTATAGCGTGTATAGACAAAATTACAGTACCAACTTGCCTTACTTATTACAATATGCAAACGAAATTAACCAACACTATAACAAAAATTAATGGATGAAGAATATAAATACTAATTTTATGAAAGACGTAAACACAGAAATTAGTTTTAATCCAGAAACTTAAGGAAATGGGTGGGAGTGTTATGATGTTTAACGCCACTTTCAACAATATTTCAGTTATATCGTGGCGGTCAGTTTTATTGGTGGATGAGATCGGAGCACAGAAAGAAAAGCACCGACCTGTCGCAAGCCACTGACAAACTTTAATGTTGTATCGAGTACACCTCGCCTCAGAGGGATTAATACTCACAACGATAGTGGTGATAGGCACTTATTGCATATAGAATGTTATAAATCCAACTGCCATACGATCACTACCACGACGGCCCCATCTGAAAAGGGACATACAAGAAAACAAAAAATAATATCACGCCATGGCGACTATCTATAGATAAGAAATCCCCGTGACGAGATAAGAATTCGACACGGCGATATTATATTTTTTCTTGCATGTCCCTTATCAACAAATTTGTATAATTTTCTCGGTGCGATTGACATCGGCAACTTTTTATTAATAGCTAAGCAAGACAATGTATCCCATCACCAGTATGAATATTATACAAAATACAAAAAAATGTATACCTAATATTATGTATTAGCACATTTTGCCATTTATATGCAAAACAATTACAGTGATTGCATCGCTCACCTGGTAATACTGATTTGTTTATTAAAGTCTTTGCACCACATACCAATAGAATGCTACAGTAAACTTAGTCTGGTTCAACAGATACAATAACTTTCTGTTGTTTATGCCAACGTCCGTTCATGTTTACAAACAGCGCCAGGTGCTTTTCCTGTTTTTCTTTATGATAAGTTCCATCTTGTATTTATCATTACATATCACTAGATAACATATTAAAAGTATTAATAGTACGAACATGGAGAAACCAGATTAAGTAGTTGTATTTCAGTGCATGTGTAATTCAGATTGAACGAGGCTACATTAAACTAAGTCATATGGTGGTCATATGAAATTCCCAGTGAACATAAAACATTCATGGTATGGACACGATACAGTTTATAGTTAAGATAATGCAAGAACGTTCTGAGGCAATTTTCAAAAACACGTGTACCAAAATGTCTTTAATTATGTACCGAGGTGACTGTCATCTAGACAAAAGCGCAAATCTTTTCTTAGAGGTCCTTTAGCTTCCAAGTTTGATTTCAAAGGGCCGCTGTATTCAGTACAGTATGAAAATTAAGCAAGATAGCCGTCAACGATGACGGCCGCAATAACCAACATGTTCATTCGGATTCAGAAGACAAGAATGGCGGTCGGATTAGGAATTTACATTGACTATTAGTGCACCTTTACTTTTTTTTAAAGTATTTTTGTTTGTTTGTATGTTTGTTTGTTTGCTTTTTGTTTTTGTGCAAGCTTGTGTGAATATATTGTGTGACATAATTCTATTTAAAGACGTCAAACTATTCAAATTGAATGTGTTCTGAAATACACAGACTTACATTTTTCATAACATAATCTAAGCACTCGGTGAACGTTATTATTTAGTCAGAGGACTTATTTTTAGCTTGCACTATTACCGGGAGTGCAGTGTCACTTCCTGAGAAGAAATGTTAGGTGTAGACACGTATCATATCGGTACTACAGCCAAGCCAAGGGATGGAAGGAGAGTAACGGATTCATTAGAGGTTCGCCGAATGGTAAAATTGTGTTAATGTTGTAAGCGATGGCGCAATTTATGTCCCATGCAAATGCATAAAATATTCCCGCCAAAGTACAACCCAGATATTAATACTGGGAAAATGTTCTGTTTCTTTTGTTAAGATTAGTTCTCTGCTGGTGAATTTTATTCCTACCACTCGCCAACATTCGCTATGACCTTCTACCAAAGCTTGGAAAGTTTAGAACCTATTCATTTTGATAAACAGATCGCGGAATCTTTCATTTATAAATACTGCTTGTGGTCCGCTAGTGTCTTATTATCAATGATGGTTGAATTCATTCAATATATTTTCCGTCAGTTAATTAACCTTTGTCAACAATTCGCTTAATTGTTGGCCAGTTCATTGTGTTGTTTCTATTTCTAAAAGACATTGACATTAGATATCACATAGATGATTTTATTAGGCATAAAAAGATATAGTTGGTTATGTAATTCCATTCCAATTTAGAATGTATCCCTTTTTCTAATTTCGTTGGTGGCATGAGTTACGTGTAACAACCATACCATCAACCAAATCATACATTTCCGTGACGCAAAACTACTTCTACAGTTGTTTTGCATTTTAAATGGAAGGAAAGAAAATATCCAAGATCAAATGAGACATGTTCATTTTTTATATTTATAATACAAATAGAATTTGAGGTAAAGGTCAACTCAACGAAATCATTTGAAGTTTAAGTTAATTTCTAATCAAGTGTCAAAATATGAAACTAAGGTAAACATATGTGCATATTGCCAATTGTTTCATGTAAATAATACTGAGTTCATCCGTCATAGAGATAAATAAGAGATAAGTTACACCTATGTCTATTTTGACATTACAAGATAAAAAAAAACAAATAATTGTTCCGATCAATCATCTGACGAAGCAGCTTGATTCAAAGCTGCAAGTCTTCTTATCTCAGCAAGCTCCTCTGGATCAGGAATACCAGATGCACGTCTAATTTCTCTTATTTCTGCCTTCTTTTTGTCCACATAGTCTTGACGGGTATCCAGTCGCGACATCAGTTTGTCAGATCTGACGTCGCACTCGTCCATCGCCTTTTGTTTCGAAGCTTCTATATCTTTGACGAGTTCCTTCCCCTTTTCCTGCATTTTTAGCATGTTATCGAATGTCTCAACAACTAATTCTTGATTTTTTTTCAAACGATTGCCAACATTACTCAAAAGTACTTTTAAGTCTGCAATATCGTCTTCAAGTTCAATTTCACTCATTTTTGAGGCAATTTCAATTTTATATGTAATGCGTTTAATACGTTTCTTTAAAAGACAAATGTCGCCCTCTAAAACAAGAATGTCATGATCTTTGTTCCTCAGAACCTTCTTCAAACTGTTGTCGGAGTTGTTAGTTCGATCATATTGTTCTCGTATCTTAATTTTTTCATGTACTAATTCTTTGAGTTTTTCCTCTTGTTCTAAAAGAGTAACTTTAGCAAGTGCGAGTTGTCCTTCCATTATGGGTCGGTTTTAACAAGCGTCTCCAATGCTTCTTAATGTTGTCAGTAGGGAATCCTAAATAAGCAGGAAACGAAAAGAGAACAAATATTATAGAACATTTTCACAGTAATAGCTTAGACTACATATACTTGGTCAACATTTTTTTCTATGACACACATTCTATACTAACATTCGCAAAAAAACATTATGCTAAATTTTAAAAATACTCTTTGAGGTATCTCCTGTAATTCAAATGACGTATACCTGAATATATGATCTATTGTCCCGAAGGTATTGTGATATTGACCACCATTGATATGCACGTACATGTATGACATAGTTGTATGTTTATCACAATCACACGAATTGACACACTCAATACAACTGCACCAATATACAGTATCTATCTTTAGACACATTGGAGTAAATGAGCGAATTAAGCGACACAATTGAACCATATATACAGCTGATTTCAGGAAATTGTCCCTTTTCCCTTATTGATTGATGAACAAATCAAGTGATACAGAAATACCGTTATTTACAATTTACTGTCAGAAAGGGTTCATTTTGTCCAATGACATAGGATCATTCGCTTGGTTGGGTATATGTACAACGTTCATGACTTATCACCGAGTTTGTAACAAGATTAACACGACGGGTGCAACTAGAGGAACAGGAACGGCTTACCCTACCGGAGCACTTGAATTCACGCGTGGTTTATGGTGGACTTCGCGTTGGTCAATCGTTAATTTTCTGTGTGATGTTTTGTAGATATTTGTTTGCCATTGTCTGTTCTTCTACGATTTATGACTTCTGATTACGCCTTCGGTATCTTCAAACGGGTTTTTTTATAAACATTTATAAACAAGTGGTGATGAAAAATAGTTTTCTATTTAATCAAGTCTCCCCTCTTTATGAAATGATACAGCTCCCAACATAGCTTGAATTGACAAGATAAATATTGTTCTTTACAAAATAAACACAGCCTAATCTGTTTAAGACATTCTGTATAAACAAATAAATCCTCACACCATTGCATAAGTTTACACTCTGCACATTTTGTAGGTACTTGATGAGATATCATGCCTACACGTAATTATTACTGAAGGTCTAAGAACAGTTGGGTGAATAATCTTGAGTTATAGTTAGATTGTATTATATATAAACACGCCAGTACCAAACAGACAGGTATTACATTATAAAAATGACTCCTACAATGTCAATGTTCTCTCTTTACAACATACATGATTTATGTTAACACCACACGTGGTTCAAAAACATTCACTGAAGCCAAAATATTTGTTATGTAATTAACATTTGCTATGCACACCTTGTTATACTATTTAGATAAAATTGACTCTTTGAATCATGGGTAATGTTTTTTTCTTGTTGTACATTTCAATCTTAATTTACGTCAACAGAATTGGATCTCGGCCAGACGAGATTTTATGCATAGTTTTCTAAGATGATTTTTCTAGTGTTAATTAGTAAACTTTAGAGTATGTCAACCGTCAAAGCAGAAATCCAGAAACCAATAGAACTATCTGGTATATACAGGAACAGTAAGCTTCCGTTTAGCAATAGCCAAGTGTTGAAAATTTTACATGAAGTCATATACAAAGGTTTATTAGTAAAGAACTACATCACAATAGGTGACATGCATGGAGCAGGAATTTATACTTTCGAGCGTCTGGTATCTTCACGTGTTATCTCGGGATCTCTTGGTGTCTGATTTTTTCCTTAATTTTATATTCGGTTTACTAAAAGGAGAGATCTGAACCCATAAACTAACTTAACCCCGCGACTTTTCATTGAAGTGCCTATGTCAAGACAGGAAAGTGGGCGGTCATATATATGTGTACTATGTGTATCAATTTTGCCTCTCTGTGATTTTTAGATTGGAATTTGGAACTGTTTTGACGTGGTATTCTGTTTTTCATTTTCATATTTATGTTTCAATTGATGATGTTGTGTAATGTTCTCTCTACGAATTGTAATGTTGTGTAATGTTCTCTCCGCGAATTGTGATGTTATGTAATGTTCTCTCCCCGAATTGTGATGTTGTGTAATGTTCTTTCCCCGAATTGTGATGTTGTGTAATGTTCTCTCTACGAATTGTGATGTTGTGTAATGTTCTCTCCGCGAATTGTGATGTTGTGTAATGTTCTCTCTACGAATTGTGATGTTGTGTAATGTTCTCTCTACGAATTGTGATGTTGTGTAATGTTCTCTCTACGAATTGTGATGTTGTGTAATTTTCTCTCCCCGAATTGTGATGTTGTGTAATGTTCTCTCCCCGAATTGTGACGTTGTGTAATGTTCTCTCTCCGAATTGTGATGTTGTGTAATGTTCCCCTTACTTAGTCTTGTACCTTGGAATAGCCATATTTTAGTTAGTACTGGAGACAAATTTGATAATGTTATTAAATATGTAAGTTGTATGCATCAGACGAACATTTTGAAAGCATATATATATATTTAGTACTGGTAGTACATATTGCTACAAAAAGCATACCCACTCCAAAAAATCAAATCAAATCAAAATGCATGAATTTGTACATAAAATTGTAAAAAAAAAAACCAATAATAATATATATTGAAAAATGTGGGATGTTTTTGGTTTTTTTTAGAATTCGTGTTATGCAAAACTGAAAGAATCTTTCCATAAATGCGAGCTAGGCAATGATCTCATTGATAATATCAAGCGATGGCTATTGTATTCATACCAGTTTGTGGTCACTTGCATCCACACAAACTGGGTAAATCAATCGGTCGATGGTCATTTGTACCCATAAACGTTGGGGAAATCTGTCTATGGTCACTTGCATCCATAAAAGTTAGGGAGATGCATCGGTCTATGGCTACTTCCATCCGTACAAGTTGAGTAAATGTGTTAGTCTACGGTCAGTTGCATCCGTACAAGTTGGGTAAATGTATTGGTTTTTGGTCACTTGAACCGTACAAGTTGGGTTTATGTATCGGTCTATGATCAATAGCATCCATAAAAATTGGGTAACTGTATTTGTTTATGAAATGATTTGTCCGTAGATGAATGTGACAAACTTATCATTTATCGGTCAGGATTTCCTATTGCACAATTACTCTTGTAAAGCAATTCGACAATGAGGTTCTCAAACCGTATTCGGTCCTTCATTCCTTTCCACTCGGTGTCTCTACTCTCTGTCCTTCCGGAGCTTTTAGTAGCACCTCTAGTTTTTAATGTGGTTCATATTACTCAATCTTCAGTTTTCTGTATACTAGTAAGAGGTTTGTTGACCAATGTTTGTTTTTTTTTGTTCTTTTTCTTTTGGCCATTGTACAATCTGCCTTTGTGTGTTATACAGCCTCTAAATACGTATTTGGTATCTTCAAACGTCTGTGTAAAGGGTTGCATCAATTAATTGTATTATTGGCGTCATCATGACTTAATTGATCATGATATTTTCTCTTATTTAAGGTCATCGTGACTTCCATGTTGACCATACCAATTTGCCTTGTTTTGTCACCACAATCTAATGCATTACACTTCGGCACTGACATGATTTATTAGATAAAGTAATGTTTGAAACTTTTTATTCCCAAAACATGTAATTGAATAAAACTAATGTCAATCTCTCTCGCTCATAGGTACCCTTAACCGATTAATCTCT
Organism: Bathymodiolus brooksi; assembly: GCA_963680875.1. Classification (NCBI taxonomy): domain Eukaryota; kingdom Metazoa; phylum Mollusca; class Bivalvia; order Mytilida; family Modiolidae; genus Bathymodiolus; species Bathymodiolus brooksi. The sequence goes on from OY804575.1 coordinate 68,053,328, forward strand.
CTCGCTCATAGGTATCCTTAACCGATTAATCTCTCTCGCTCATAGGTACCCTTAACCGATTAATCTCTCTCGCTCATAGGTACCCTTAACCGATTAATCTCTCTCGCTCATAAGTATTCTTAACCGATTAATCTCTCTCGCTCATAGGTACCCTTAACCGTTTAATCTCTCCCGCTCATAGGTACCCTTAGCCGATTAATCTCTCTCGCTCATAGGTACCCTTAACCGATTAATCTCTCTCGCTCATAGGTACCCTTAACCGTTTTATCTCTCTTGCTCATATGTACCCTTAACCGATTAATCTCTCTCGCTCATAGGTACCCTTAACCGTTTAATCTCTCCCGCTCATATGTACCCTTAGCCGATTAATCTCTCTCGCTCATAGGTACCATTAACCGATTAATCTCTCACGCTCATATGTACCCTTAACCGATTAATCTCTCTCGCTCGTTTAATCTCTCTCGCTCGTTTAATCTCTCCCGCTCATAGGTACCCTTAGCCGATTAATCTCTCTCGCTCATAGGTACCCTTAACCGATTAATCTCTCTCGCTCATAGGTACCCTTAACCATTTTATCTCTCTTGCTCATATGTACCCTTAACCAATTTTACCTTTCTTGTTCATACCATTCGGTTTACTTGTTCCCAAACACTTTGAAGTTGTTTTGACTTTCTAGTTGTTATTACTATTAAGGTGCATCATGAATGTTATTCCAGAAACATGTCACGTGCATACTAAAATAGATATGCACGTTTTTATCAAACACATTGCTCTGATGTGTTGTATCAAAACAAATTTATTATTATTTCCCATCATGCATAGGTTTGTTCATAATAATAGTGTTTGTCTTTTTGGCGTCATAATTAATTACTATCCCAGTTTCTTTTACTGTCTTCATAATGCATTTGGGTTATCTGATTAGTTGTTTACATAGTGAATTGGTTCATCATATTATTTTAATTTATTGTTTTATGGTAACTTGGCTCACCATACTAAATTCTGTGATTGTTTTAATAGAGATCTGGTCGATCATACTAATTTGTTTATATAGTTATCATCATGATTTGGTCTACAATACCAATTTTCCGCTATTGTCTTAATAGAGATCTGGTTACTTATACTAATTTGTTTAATAGTCAATAAGCCATCAGTTATTTCATTAAAATGATCATGATCATGATCATTATACCAAGTTCTTTCATTAACATGATAATGATCATTATAATAAAGACCCTTTATATTTATAGTGACTTGTTTGAATATACCGGTTTTTTTCTTCTTATCTTGATAATCATGTTTTCGTTATTTCTTTTTGATATCATTTTTACCCATAATTTTCGAAAATAACATACACAACTTGTGGGAGATAGGGATAGGACCTAAAATATATATTCTATATATGTTCAGGATATCCTTCACTTCCGGTTGACATGTTTTACGCGTTCTTCACGAGTTAACTTTGTATCCCTCATTTTTTATTGAAATGTTTCCGTTATTATTATTGCTGCAGCTGTTTGGATAATTCCATTCCTTGATTCCTGGGTACATTGGTATTCTGTGTAACTTACCTTATGAATGTTATTCTAGAAACGCGTCGTGCACACTAAATTAGATATCTATCACTGGGTCGATACCACTGCTCATGGATTATAACTCCAAGAGAGGATCATATTCCCAGTAGTCAGTGTTTCGGAGCTAACATGATTAGAAGATATATTTTGCATTGAATGTTACAGTTCTTATATAATGTAATTACATTTTTTGTATTATTAAAACAAAAGGTTCATCTCACTCAGGAATAGATAACATTAGCTAGTTTTGACTTTCCTGTTCAGACTTTTTTTTGGAGGGGGAGGGGAGGGATTTCTTATCCGGAAGACATTGAAATTATCTTGTCTTCCAATATTTTCGTACTCATACAATTGTAGATGTCTAATTTAGTGCATTCGACGCATTTTTGGAATAACTTCACCAAAGTCTTAACAATTGGTAAGTCAAATAAATTAAGTGTTTTTGGGAACAACAAAACCAAAGAGTCATGTATACAGATAACAAAAATCGGCAAATTGCAATAGTTATTTGGCTTTCCAATATATTGATATTGCGTGTACCTGATGAGGGTTATTCCAGTAACGTACCTGATGAGGGTTATTCCAGTAACGTACCTGATGAGGGTTATTCCAGTAACGTACCTGATGAGGGTTATTCCAGTAACGTACCTGATGAAGGTTATTCCAGTAACGTACCTGATGAGGGTTATTCCAGTAACGTACCTGATGAGGGTTATTTCAGTAACGTACCTGATGAGGGTTATTCCAGTAACGTACCTGATGAGGGTTATTCCAGTAACGTACCTGATGAGGGTTATTCCAGTAACGTACCTGATGAGGGTTATTCCAGTAACGTACCTGATGAGGATTATTCCAGTAACGTACCTGATGAGGGTTATTCCAGTAACGTACCTGATGAGGGTTATTCCAGTAACGTACCTGATGAAGGTTATTCCAGTAACGTACCTGATGAGGGTTATTCCAGTAACGTACCTGATGAGGGTTATTCCAGTAACGTACCTGATGAGGGTTATTCCAGTAACGTACCTGATGAGGGTTATTCCAGTAACGTACCTGATGAGGGTTATTCCAGTAACGTACCTGATGAGGGTTATTCCAGTAACGTACCTGATGAGGGTTATTCCAGAAGCCCATCGTGCGCACTAAATTTTCTAGCTACTTTTTCATTTTAATAATAATTACATTATTTAGGAACAGTAGAGTTCAATAATTAATATATCTTATGAATTATGTCAGTGTCTAAACTATATGACCATGATAAGGTTGAATCATGTAAATTGCATATAGCAAAATCAAGCAATATTACCAAGCTATTAAATTAACCATGCATAAACAGCATCACGAATGAATGCAGCAAGAACCGTAAACAATACCATCATAAGCTCATTAAAGTCAACTAGCATATAACACACCAGATAACCAATGGTAAGCCATCAGGTTACAGTCGTAGAACCAAGTTTGCCATTAAATAAATATAGGACTATTAGATTACATTATATTCTTCAAACTTTTGATTGTTGTGCTTTTTTGGGCAATCGGTGAATTTCAATTTCAATTGAGACTAAAATATATGGGTTTTCTTAATATTTTGGTTGATTTGGTTTAGGTTTATGGTGTTTAACGCCTCTTTCAACAATATTTCAGTTATATTGTGGATGTCAGTTTTATTGGTGGAGGAAACAGGAGTACCCGAAGAAAACCACCTACCTGTCGCAAGTCACTGACAAACTTTATCACATAATGTTGTCCCGAGTACACCTCGCCAAGAACGGGATTCGGACTCGCAACTTTAGTGGTAATAGGTACTGATTGCACCGGTAGCTGTAAATCTAACTACCATACAATATTTTAGTGTATGTGTATGTGTTTATTGAGAGCAATGTTCGTTTGACCCTTTTTTTTCATTTTGCACGTGAGAGACGATCCGCCATTTAGAATTCAAACATCTTATCTCTATGTGTATGAAAATTTTGGTATTCTGTAACAAACAAAACTACGTATCTATCTCTCTTTAATATGTACAATCAAATTATCAAGTGATTTATGTACATTTACAGTTGACCCTTTGACCCTCAGTCTTTAACAATAAAACTTCTCACCGTTTATACAACATAATTTAAGAAAAGTTCGCTTTTTTGTGAAACTTCCAAATGTAATCTAAAAAAGCACACTGGTATTTGAGAATGTCGTGAACGTAGTAGATGACATAAATATATATATGACGTCACATAAAACAAAAAACAAATTGCAGGACACCAACATTATTTTTAACAAGAAGATAGCAGAAACGTGTAACGAAACTATTTTGAACAAATTTAGTAAATCCCTCCTATATAAAATTGTATATTAATAAGTGAACTTTGGCACGACTATAATGTAAGCAAATGTACTCGTTGTCTTCATTGTCATACACTATTTTAATTTGATTTATTCTTCAGTTTTTCAATGTCTCTTTTTAACTCTGCTTCTCGTTCCTTCAATTTTGCCAAGATATCTTCTGTTTGGTTCGTCACCTCTTGATTTTTCTTCAGCCGATCTTCAACACCATGCAAATTGGTCTTCATTCCTTTTATATTTTCTTCCAGCTGGATTCCTTCAAGTTCCCCATCAATCTTAGCCTTTTCTAATTTACCCTTTTCACACTGAAGCATGGTTATTTTATCCTTTCTCTGCTTGATTCTTTTCTTCATCATACAAATATCGGTTTCTCGCAACAGAATTTCATGTTCCTTATCTCTTAGAGCCTTTTTGAGATCAGAATCAGACCCTCTAGAGCGTGAAATATCATCTTCAAGCTTTAATTTATCCTTCATTAAGAGAGAAAGCCCTCTCTCTTGCTTCACAAGATCCTGTTCTAATTCTCCGATGTCTCCTTCCATCTTGATTTGTTTAAGATATTAAAGTGAATCTGTCTTGATGTAACCTAAAAATAAATGAAATGACATGCAAATCATATCAAGTGTATGATGAAAGTTAATGTTCTTCAAACAGGAGAGTACACAGTAGGGACCAACCATTTAACTTTTGAGGGGGTATGTATTTCCCTATAAATTTTTACCCACGCAAAAGAAAACCAGATTATCTTTTTACATGGAAAATATGTAATTTCTTTTTAAATTGTAGCATAATTTCTTGTTGAAAACTACAGGAGCATATCAGTATTTTTCACACCTTTCAGGACAATATATTTTTCCATATATTTTAGAGACGGAATATTTTTGTCAAAAACAAAACATATAGTCCTCCCTAAAAGTTAAATGGTTGTTGCCATATTACTGAACGTTTGAAGAATAGAATTCCTTACTACATCTGTTGTAAAAGTATATGTGCAAACATTAATGTGTGTATATGGGTAAAACATAACCTACTCTACTACTCTGGAACATTGCCAAACTTCTCTTCCTAAACAATTAGTAATGATTTTTGCAAATCTATAATTATCTGCCAAAAGTACCTTTGTTAAATGATGTAATTTATTTTTTGACTAGCTGTGTTATGAAGTCATTATCCTGGTAATTCTGAACAAATTTTTTTTCCCCCTCATTATAAATAGTTTTTACGTCTATGAAGAGGCAGAACTATTGGCAGCTCTATCAGTTGTATTAATTAAAAATGACATTTTTTTACATGCACTGACTAATTCCTTTTGATTATTATTTCTTACAAACAAACAAAGCAATGTATCAGTCTGAAGACAAGTTACATTTTTTCGTAGACGTATTCTCGTAAAAAATAAAGTGCGCACTTTGGCACATGAAGAGGAAAGTAGTGTTATTTACAAGAATGTCTTTCATTCATTCTTCGTAATTTATTAAGAAAAACAGCACAAGGTGCTTTATACAGTAGTATACTAAAGAAGAAAAGTTTGAAGATACCAAAGGGATAATTAGAAGCCGGAAATCGTAGGACATACAATACAATGGCCAAGAGAACAAACAATGATAATACAAAATAGTACACAGAAAACTAAAGATCGAACAACACGAACCCCACTAAAAACCTGTCTATGAATATCAACGTAACATCAATATACATGAAAATCATTGTCAAAAGTCGGGAATACTTGTCTCATCCCTATGTGTGGAAGACTTCTTGAAATGAATGCAAATTACAATTTATAGTTGAAAAATATCTAGCATGCATTCTAAAACTGAATTAAAATCAACACAATGCATATACAGGTCATGTCTATAAGTCCTAAAATACTAAAATACTGAAATACTGAAAGATATTTGTTATTAACTCTAAGATATTTGTTATTTAGATAAATGCTATTTAATTATAGAGATAAGCACTACCATGTGATATCATGTACATATTAAATGATATGTAATTGTTCTTTGATTAACACACATTACAATGTTTTTGTCTGGATCAAACCACATATATCCCATAGCTGTCATCCATACCAATTGTAATCATACATATTCTGAATGTGTTAATTATATGCATCTTACAAATGATTGGTTGATTGTCGTTCAATATGAGCAGTATTCAGTTTTTTTTAACCTATATAAATCGAACACCTGTCTATTCCGAACGCAAATACTGGTTTCAATGTGGTTTCATTTAGAAAGGTTTCGCTGTATTCCTCATATATATATGTAATTCCCATAACCTCTACATAGATAACTCATATATATTCTACATATATACATTATATGTACCTCACATATTTCAATCACATACCCCACATATGCATCATTTATACCTCAAATATGTGAATCAAATGTACCACAATTATTATGAGAATCATTTCCATTTTAATCATTCAGTTTTTTAATATGTGACAAACATTATTTATTGTTGCCTAGGTAGACACTTTTAAATAGATAAGAAGAACTTGAAGATACCAAAGGGGTAAGCAGAATCTGTAAATTGCAGAAGAACAGACAACACAATAGGAAAAGCACAAACAACGATCAACAAAACACTACACAGAAAATTAAAGATCAAGGAAAATGAAACCCACTAAAAACCGGAGGTGAACTCGTGTGCTCCGAAAGGGTAAGCAGTCCCTGCTCTACTAGTGGAACCCTTCGTATTACTCTAGTTACGGATTAAATATTAATGTATTTCATTCCCCATTATTCATAAATTTCTATGTGATCGGTAGATTAAATTGTTTCGCAGAATGCACTACTGCGCAAGATCCGACAATTTTATAGAAGTAATTTCCGGAAATGTATTAGAGTGGTTTTATCATATCAGAGAATTCAGCAATAGTCTAATAAAGGGACATTCAGGAAATCAATTTTTAGTCATGGTTCGAGTAATAGAAGTTTGAAGATACCAGACGGGTAATCAGAAGCTGTAATTCAAAGAAGGACATACGAAACAATGGCCAAAATAAAAAGGACAAAAAAAATACAAACACTGATCCAGAAAACACTACACACAAAACTTAAGATTGAGAAAGACGAACCCACAAAAAAACCGTGGGGAACTCGGGCGTTCTGGTTGAATAAGCAGCTGCTGCTCCACTAGTTTAACATTAACAAACTGTCGCCTACTTGGAAGTATGACATTTCTAGCATTAAAGAAAGAAAATGGCGAAGCAAGAGACACTTATGAATTACTACAATAATCCGACATACCTATAGAAAATGAATGAAACATACTTCTTTAATATCGGTGACATTTTAGGATCTTTCATAACTTTTTTTTTTAAATGTAGTACTTTCCTTCTTTTTTCCAAACCCTTTATATACCCGATGACCATATTCCTCTTAGTCAGTTTAAACATTTAAGATTCTTGAATTATTCACCATTTTGGAACAAAAATATGGCATGCGTATTATATTATCTAAACAGTATTCACTGTTATTGTGTTTTGTTTCCATTTCATTTTACTTTTGTGTAAATTTAGTTTTAATAACATGATACGAATCTGGTAATTAGGCTTTAATCGCAGGACAACGAGTGTCCTTTTGTCCTTTTTCTTTTGGCCATTGTGTTGTCGGTCCATCTTTGATTTACGGATTCTGATTACCACTTTGGTATCTTCAAACTATTCTTAGTTTCAATTGATTACGTGATTACATTATTACTAATGTATTAATGTGGTTTTAATGGTATGATTATAAATGCATCAAATTACATTTTTATATGATACAAATGTTTCAACAGATTAAAACATAGTTGAACGGATGCCAATATTAATCAACATATCCCTTTGCTGTAAGACAAACTCCAAGAGATGACAATATATTCCCCCCAAATTTTCAAGATCGACAATCAAGGTGGCACATTTGCATGAGATGTGGACTTGAACCCACCCCTTTGCTGTACAAAACAATGTGGATTTTGTTGAAACAGTCGAGTTCGGTGTAGATACCATCAAATTATTGTATTATGTCTGTTTAGTGTAGAATATATTTTGATTACAGAAAATATGTTTGATCTCATATCAGTTGTAGAAGAAAAATATTTGGCTTCAGGCAACCTGATTCATGTCAAACTGTAATAGCAAAGTTATCAAACTAATGGCTTATATGATTAGATAAATGTGGAGTAGTGGGAAATAAAGACTACCTTTCATCTTGTTTCAATCACATCATGAGCGCATGGTTATATTTTTTTTGTGGAATATCGTCACTTTTGGGGGAAAGGTTATTTCGTGATGGTCAGTTTTATTGGTAGACGGAACCGGAGTACCCAGAGATAACCATTGAACTGTTGCATGCCACTGACAACTTTATCACATAACGTTGCATCGAAGATACCTGGTAGTGATAGGCATTGATTCCTTAGGTACATGTAAATCCTAATACCATACGAACATGGTCACGATAGTCCCTTATTTTCTAATATGAAAGAATACATGCAATTCTATAATGTGCTTTAGGGTTCATATTACGTATATAAATATTATACCTTGCATATTTTCAAAATTCAGACATTTAAGCTGCTAATAATTCCCCCATATTGCATATTGTCTCGAGTTTCCATAACGATATCAATAAAATTCAAAAATAGTATAAAACTGGATTGAGATAATAACAAACAAATCAAAGAACTTGGCTATAAGATCAAAATATTTTTAAAAATATGGTTTCATAAAATTTATTGTGAAGCCAAAGTTTATCTTTCCTATATTATATTCAAAAATGTTTTAACGACGGTGAGTGGCAACCAAATTAGAAGAGCTTTTGTATGGCAAGAACCAAACCAAGTCAGAAGATCTTTTTAGAGGAGGGTACTACTCGGCTATACAAATAACAATAGAAATATAAAGATATTCTCCGGATACACAAATGACAACAATACAAATAAAAAGAAGTATCTCCACCCTGGGGACGTCAACAACAATACAAATATAAAGAAGTATCTCCTCCCTGGGGACGACAACAACAATACAAATATAAAATTACCACCCGAATACAAAGAAAACAAAACAATAGAAATATAATGTCCAAAGACCACAAACTCGATTAAAATTAACTTCCAATGAGTAGAAACTTTTAAAAACTTTATTCCCCATAGGGTTGAAGGTTAAACTATTTTCTGGGTGACGACTATCTTGCATTTTCAATCCACGACAAAAATAAAAACTTTGCACGGGTTTATTAGAAGAACATTATTGCCAAATTACTTGAGTACTTTCAGAAAAGAAGCTTTTCAAACTCTTTTATGTTAGGCTATGTTCTGGATGGCAGCCATTTCTAAGATCTTCAATAGATAAACATAAAGTTTGCAGAATACCATTCAATTACCTTTCATCAACCATTTGTGCAATTTTATGAACTGTGAAGCTAGATATGCAAGGTCGTAAGTTTAAAAAATGTCTATGTAAAATTTGCTTTCAAATTTTGATATTTCCACGTAGAGGTCATATGGCCGAAATAAACGATAACGGCGAGAAATAAATTTTGTTAAATGTAATAAATGTTTTCGAACACAATCCCTCAGGTATTGTAAACAACGGATACAGCATCAATATTAATATCACAGTGATATCAAATTCTTTGACAATGTACGTATTGGCATTAAGTTCTAAAAGCTGTAGATTATCCATGTATAAATTTTGGGGACTGTGATATTAACACGAAATAAAGGAACGACCATTTACCCTTTTTTGGGGGTGTATGTTTTTTCAAGGGAAAAACATAGCCCTTCCCCCTAACAGATAAACGTTCGATGCCTACTCGTCATGCACTGACGCTACAATATTACTTTCTATATATGTGTACAGTCTAATAACGCTTTCGAACTCTAATAACTGATACATGTATATTTATACAGTTGAATCTAAGTAATATATGTTAATTTAAATCAAGCTAAAATTCTAAACAAAAATCGAAGTTAGTAAATATACTACTGATAATAACAAAACCATGGTAACATTCAACATTAAAAAAGATGTGAGCCATTCAATGTATCATGCAATTTTAGTTAAGAAAGTATCCTACTCATTAATCAAAAACGTGCCTGGATCAATGTTAATGGTACTTTTAAAATTGGATTGATTGATTGATTGATTGATTGATTGATTGATTGATTGATTGATTGATTGATTGATTGATTGATTGATTGATTGATTGATTGGTTGATTGATTGATTGATTGATTGATTGATTGATTGATTGATTGATTGATTGATTGATTGATTGATTGATTGTGACGTGAACACATTTTATATATTAGACACCTACAAGATCCTTAGAAATAAAATATACTTGTCTATAAAACAATCGGGTTATATGTATGAACAAGTATTGTTTGATAGTGACTGTTATATGTTAACCAACATGTCACGCCCAGATTGTAACTTGATAAAGTATATTTCGGGATTACAATGATCTGTCTAAGTATTTATAGATATTTATCAAAAACATCTTGAAAGTGATTAAGTGGATGAAAGATTCTTGTTGTTTCTTTAATTAGCGATGTTTTCTTTCCCCACAATACGTATAACAGCTTAATTCGATTTGATGTTATCAGAATTATGTAATAAACTTACCCTCGGGGAAAATTTGCTTCGTTGTAACAGGATCTTTCAAACACGTTCAGTCTTAAAATTGGATCGCGTATTATTTCTACTTGGGTTTTAGCGCGCGAATTTCGTAACGTCGAATGATATTTCTAAGCTTAAATAATTCTTACAACAAAATTCTTATTTTAAGTGATTTATTGCAGACTGTTGTTTATAAACCAACCCTAAACTGTTGAGTGGTATGTGATGTCTGTTTTTCACACAATAAACAAAACAGTTTTTGACGCGGAAAAAGAATGTTTTCTAAACATAAAATTAATGTGTAGATCAATTGAACAGAGTCGGGGTATTTGGGGGAGGGGGGGGGGGGGGGGGGAGAGGTTGTTTGTTCGCTTGTTTGTTTGTTTTTTGTTTTTTTGTTTTTTGTTTGTTTGTTTGTTTGTTTGTTTGTTAATAGGTTGTTGGATGGTCTGGAAATAAATATGGGAAACAATAAATATATTAAACGGTTATACTAAATTATAGATATAGGTAAATAAGTTAGGGATAAAAAGGGGGTAAGCAATGGTAAACTAATGGGGTTTTTAGGTATCATACTATAATATAATTGTTTAATTCAATTTTCTCCATATATCACAACTACTGTAAAAGGATAGCGACTATTTTTAAATAAATAAGCACTGTCAAAAAAAGTACTTACTGCGAAAAGATATACTTCTAAAGAAATAAAAAGAAAGTCATACAATAAGATGAAGAAGCTAGCTAACTAATATTATATACTCATACTTGTTAACAGCGAAGTGATAGTAGCTAAACTAACGTTATAACCTACTAAACCATTAGGGGGAAAGAACATTCCGAAAGATAAGATAATAAACGATGCCTGGTATAAATTATTATGTATATACATAAATATTTTAAATACTAGTATAACAAATCTAAAATTCTGTAATTACTAAAAAAGAAATGAGAATATTTGTGACTTACCAAAAATCTAGATCTTAATCCGCACCTGTATCTTTCTTACACAGACGAAATACTAATTAGTTATTCGCTTTCTACTTCCTGGCATCTGATCTGAGATTAAGCTGCATAGTCGCTACTAGCAACAACACTTTACAAATACCCCTCATCTTCAAATAGATGATAGATTTTTAAGATATGAATACCACATCGCCTCCTCATAGACAAGGCATGTTATATCAATTTTCTTCATATTAAATTATCATTGAATTTCATTGGTTTAGATTAGGTACTCGTACAACAGAATGAAACTGTTGTTTTCTTTCTCTTTCGATTAAGTTTGACGTCAGAAATACGGTTTTGGTGAAGAAAATGTTTTTTCAGTAGAATTTTATTGTCTTTGAATAATTTGATTTATGTATATTTAGGAATATGATTATGTTTAAATGTTTTAAGTTTTAAATATACACCTGTCAAAATACTTAGTATGTTCTATTTGCAGCTAAAACTAATTATACAACCGTAAACATATGTCTAACGGAAAATTTATATGTTATAAGAACCTAATTATATAAGAACAGTTTATTTTGTTAAAATATGATTAAAAATAGTTTTTTTTTACCCGTAGCTCAGTTAAGGTTTGCATAAAAGCATAAAAATATAATTTTGTAAAAAAAGATAATATTTGGCGGTAGCTATCACTTTCTAAGAAATATCTTAGCAAATAAAAGTAAGAGAAACCGAAGAAACAATCAAGAATAGACAACCCAGATACGCTGTCAACATTTGGCACACAAGACAGAGGACGAAGACAAACAAAATAAAAAATAAAAATACACAGAAAACTACAATGATGAGCAACATGGATCCCTCTAAAAAGGTGCTCGCGAAGGGTAAGCAGTTCATTCCTCTTATAATAAACCTGAAATGTTACTCATATATAAGGGATGGGAAAATGGCTACCATGACCAGAGACAAACTATTTATTGGTGGCGAACGGTACATGCCAATAAACGAAATGGTAAGCCACCCTCCTCAAACTCAAGATCGAGCAGGAAAACATAGTGTTGAGAACAGGGGCAATACTGGCTATCGAGATGCAATAATGACTCCACCAAACAACAATCAAAACAGTGGGAAAAGACCATACAAACGTCAGCGTGCAGGGTCAAGCCCTGGGAACTCTTCTGCATAGGAATGCCGAGGAGAACATGCAAGTCCTAGAAGTCTGAACGACGCAAATTGTAACACTTGTAATATTTCTGATAATGACATTAGTATTGATAATAAAAATGTTAATTGTACAAATGTTAATAATGTATTAAATATTATAGGTCTTAACTGTTGTGGGATTAAGAAAAGGTTGAACTATCTAGAATTTGAACAAATGATAAGGAAATATGACATAATATGCTTAGTTGAAACAAACACTGACGAAATTGACATAGTTAAATTAGAAGGGTATGAAATTCATATGAAAAATAGAAAGATTGTAGCTAAGAATAGATCTGGTGGCATTATACTCGGTTATAGACAAGAAATTGCAAGTAAAATAAAACCATTACATACAAATTCTAAATACGTTTTTTGGTTTAAAGTTTCTTCAGACTTAGTAAATCTAGATCAAGATATTATTTTTGGTATTGTCTATATACCCCCTGAAAATACTGTCTATTCTTCTCAAGATGCGTTTAGAGAAATAGAAAATGAATATAATAATTTTTCAATAAATTACAAGTATATATCTCTAATTGGAGACTTTAACGGACGAACGGCAGACGAAGACGATTTCTTCTTTTCTTCAGAAATTCACGGATATGATGCAGCGCGATATATAGAAAATGATGTACTGACGCTTGACGAACTACATATTCCGCGCAAAAGGAGTCGCTCTGACCCTATAAAAAACGGGTATGGCAAAAAACTTTTAGATTTTTGTAAGGGAAATAACTTATTTATTGTAAATGGACGAATAGGGGATGACAGAAATAAAGGTAGATTAACATGTAAAAATGCCAGCACAGTGGATTATTGTATTAGCTCTGTATGTTTGTTAAAATATTTTTCAAATTTTGCTGTACTTGACTTTAGTCATTTTTATTCAGATGTTCATTGTCCACTTGAGATATCGATGTCGTGCTCAGCTTTTGAAAATGCTTTTGAAAATAATGAAAATATTAATCTTTACACACATTCTGAAAAAATACATAAATGGGATCAGGGAAAATGTTCAGAATTTCAGAACCAAATCGATCTCAGAAAAATTGAAGAATTGAAAAAGTTATTATATGAAGTTACAAGTATGAATTTAAATATTACTGAAGCTAGCTCGTCTGTCGACAAATTGAAAATTAATTCCTTACTAGATAATTTATGTAATATATTATTAAACTCTGCGAAATCCACATTTGGAACTTCTGAATATTCTAAAATGAAACACATAGGAAAAAAGAAATTGGGGAAATTAAAGAAAGATTGGTTTAACGACGATTGTCACATTGAGAGAAGAAACTTTAGAAAACGTAAGAGAATATTCCAAAAAAGTAGAACTAATGAAAATTTCGACGACTTCAAATTAGCAGAAAAGAGATATAAAAAAGTGATGGATGAAGCTATTCTTGATCACAGAAGAAAATTATCAAGGGAAATAAATAATCTGAAATCGAGTAATTCACAGGAATTCTGGAAACTATTGAAAAAGGGTAAAACTAGAGAACAACCAAACATTCCAATTGATAAACTATTTGAATTTTTCAAAACGTTAAACGAAAAACCAGATGCAGACCCCATAAATATTCCTTTATTAGACCCGGGTAATGTAAATGAACTAAATGAAAACATAAACATGAAAATTTCAAAAGAAGAAATACTTAAATGTATTAAAAAATTAAAAAACAATAAAGCTTGTGGGGAAGATTTAGTAATAAATGAATATATCAAATCAACAACAAATACATTTATAGACATTTATGAACAATTATTTAATATTATTTTCGAAACGGGCATTGTTCCTGATAACTGGCTTATGGGTAATATAAAACCCATCTACAAAAACAAAGGTGATAAAATGGATCCAAAAAATTATAGGCCAATTACAATACTTAGCTGTCTCGGAAAACTTTTTACCGCAGTCCTGAGTGAACGTCTTACAAAATATTCCGATGATTTTTTTTATTCTAAATGAAAACCAATGTGGATTTCGGAAGGGTTACTCTACGCTTGATAACTTGTTTGTACTTTTTAACCTTTTTGAAATTCTCAAAAACAAGAAGAACAAAATGTTTTGTGCTTTTATTGATTTTGAGAAAGCATTCGACAAAGTTTGGAGAGATGGTCTTTGGTACAAGTTACTCTTAAATAACATGAATGGTAATATGTATAATATAATTGTAAATATGTATAGTGGTACAAAATCTTGTATTTCTTATAATGATTGTAAGTCAGAATTTTTTCCATGTAACAATGGAGTACGTCAAGGGGAAAATTTATTTCCTTTCTTTTTGCCTTGTTCATGAATGACCTTGAATCATACTTGACAAACTGCAATTTAAATGGATTACAAACGATTTCTAATGAAATTGAAACCCAACTTGGTATATATCTGAAACTTTTTGTAATTTTATATGCTGATGATACTGTACTCATGGCAGAATCATCAGCTGATCTTCAAAATCAACTAAATTCATTCCAAGATTATTGTTCTATCTGGAAGCTTAAAGTGAATACAGATAAAAGTAAAGTTATGGTTTTTTCCAGAGGTAAACTCCCAAGGAATCTCAGTTTTTCATTAAATGGAGAAAAACTAGAAATAGTCAATAGTCTTAATTATTTAGGAATAGAATTATCCAGGACTGGTAACTTTAAAAGAGCAAAGCAATCTATAGCTGGCAAGGCTACTGTTGCGTTTTACGAAGTATTAAAAATGGGCAGAAAACATGGTCTTTCAGTAAAGATTCAACTTGATCTATTTGATAAGATGGTTAAGCCAATTTTACTCTATGGATGTGAAGTGTGGGGTTTCAGTAATAACGATATAATTGAAAAGGTACATTTAAAATTCTGTAAATTACTACTTCATTTAAAATCATCTACACCATCATATATGATGTATGGTGAACTTGGGAGATATCCTTTGGAAATAGACATAAAAAGTAGAATTATATCATTCTGGGCAAAATTGCTATCTGGAAAAGAGTTAAAATTGTCAAAAATAATTTATAATTTATGTTATTGTATGTCAATCAAAAACGTGGAACATTTTACGTGGCTAGATAATGTTAAAAAAATTCTAAATGAATGTGGATTCGCGTATATTTGGAACACACAAACCTTTGTTGACCCAAACTGGCTTCGACTTACAATTATTAGAAACCTTCAAGATCAATTTGAACAATATTGGCATTCTTTATTAGATAATGCATCAAAAACTATAAATTACAGATTGTTTAAAGATTATTTTGGCATGGAAGTATACTGTGATATTTTAGATAACAAAAATGTTGTAGAGTTATGCAGATTTAGAACAGCAAATCATAAATTACCTATTGAAATTGGAAGATGGAATAACACCAATAGAAATAACAGAATGTGTACACACTGTAATAAAAATGAACTCGGTGATGAATTTCACTATATTTTAGATTGCCCATTCTTTGAACAAGTTCGAAACATCTATATACCAAAGTATTACTACAGTAGGCCAAATGTTTTAAAATATAAATTACTGTTATCTTCCAAAAAGAAATCAGAACTGATAAAACTAAGTAAATTCATTAATCACATAAATAAAACTGTATGTACTCCGGCTTAACCTACTGAATTGTTCATCTCTGTACATTTCTTCATTACTTTCGTACTTAGTATAACATGCTATTGTATATTGTATATATTGTACATATGTATTTCTCTATACCTTGTCAAATTATGATGGTTTATTGGGAATAAAAGATATATATAGTCCAGGCGTGTTGGACACCATACGCAAAGAAATACAAATAACAAATAAGACATGATCAGCCCTCGTACAAACAACTGGGGGTAATTGCAATGACGAACCAAAGAACATTTTACGCATATTACAGGAAAGATTAAATATTACAAATATTATCGGTATGCCAGTCCAATTGTTAAAAAAGTTTGTTACTCATAGCCTTCCTGACACAACTAATTTTAGATATTTATATATATAAAAAAAAACTTTTCAAACTTTGCAACACTCCTGAAAGAAAACATGTTTGATTAGCTATTCCAATTTTAAAGAGTTACTTGTGAGTTGAAGGTCGACTATTTCTGCCACTTCTACAGATTTTTTTATTATTATTATTATTATTTTCAAAGTAATATCAAAATATTGCTTATCAGTTGTAATTGATAAAGAAGATAAATCTGTTTTAAATGAAATTCCAACATGTCTGTATTTATTGCTTAAAGATTGGTTAAACAGATTTGATATTTTCTAAGCTAATATTTTATTGATATTCTTTATGATATCAACTCTAAAAATAATTTCTTTGGAACACGATCAATTGTATTCCATGTGACTGTGGTCAATATACAAGAATATTTTCCCGAGGTACCTTGAATTGCATGGATGTGTTAAATTGCACAACGCCAACGGCGGTGGGTAATATAATACACCCATGCAATTCAGGGTACCAAGGGAAAATGTTCTTATATATATTGACCACAGTCACATCGAATATTTGTTATATTATATTTTAATAGTAGAATAATTAATCAAAACTTTTAAAGACATTAATAAGTGTAAGTTGACATACTATATGAGACAAATAGCAAGAAATTTCAAGTAATCTAACAGATCTGATAATAAAACATTAACAGTACATGTTAAACTTAAATACAAAATTAAACCGGAAATCATCACCGGGCAATATAACACACGCGCGGGAATTCCAAACGTTATAATTATTGGTGGGCGTGGCAAATGAAGCTAGAATAGAAAAATATCGAAAAATATTGAATTTCTAATATTAAAAGAAATCTAGTTCTAAAATATAATATTTATCAATTATGGACTTTTTACGAGGTCAATATGTTATATATGGACCTGTTAGGATTATATTGACCGAAGACGAAGTCAGGTCAATATAATCCTAACAGGTCCATATATAACACATTGACAGAGTAAAAAGTCCTTAATTTTTATATTACATATGTAATGTATTACTCGTGTCATTGAAACTAAAATATAAACACATCATTATTTTATTGTTTAAGAACACAATAAAACTAGAAAATTGTTTACTACAGAAGGAGTGTAAACGCGGTCCGGAACGGCCAATATCCGGATCTAAATTTAGTAACATAGCCGCTATATTGACGGTCAATATACTTAAAAATAGAAATATAGCGTCAATATTTTTTTAAAAATAGAAACAAGGCGTCTGGTTTCTTCACAGTGGAAAAAAGACATTAAATATTCTGTATATCACGTGACTGATTTAGCAAATGAAATTGTATGAAAACCACACCATATGTAATATATATAAATATTTGCGCTAATTAATGCGATTCCATTCTCATTCGAGTCACGGTTATACATTCTGCAATAATATATTTTACTGGTTAATTTTGATTTAAAAAATAGGTGGTTTGGTTTATGGTGTTTAACGTCACTTTCAACCATATTTCAGTTATATGGTGGCGATCAGTTTTATTAGTGGAGGAAACCGGAGTTCCCAGAGAAAACCACAGATCTGTGTCAAGTCACTGATAAACTTTATCACATAATATTGTATCGAGTACACCTTGCCTGAATGGGATTCGAACTCACAATTTCAGTGATGATAAGTACTGATTGCATAGGTCGTTGTACTTCCAACTACCATACGATCACTTCTACGACGGCGATTTCAAAAATAGAGTTTTATCCAATTATTCTAATGTTGATATTAAGTATAGAATGGCAATTGATTTTTACGTCTCTTTTCTTATGGATGATACATATTGTTCCTGTTCCTGTCCACGCGTCTCAATTTTTTTTACTATCAATCCCAACTACATATTAAACGAGAATTCTTCAAAGATGCATGTTGGCTTATTACCAAATATGAAGATTCGCATGTCACTACGGCAGATTGAATGGATCATTTTGAAGGATTAATTGCCTCTTTTACTTGGAATATTTCCTATAAAAAGTATGTTCGGGAATTCCGTCTACATTTTAAATGGCAATTCCTAAAAAAAACAAAAACTAAACGATTAATGTTTGCTTATACTATATGTAGATTTACATATCATTACGTCAGCTTGATAGTACAATTTTTGAAGGAGTTGTTACCCTTTTTGACTGAGGAGTTTCTATCAAATGAGAATTCCTCAAAACTTTGCATACTTGGTTATTGCTTATTACCATACGCAGATTTGTATATGTTAGTTTGATGAGATTATTTTTTTAAAGAGTTATTGCCCTTCCTTTTTGTCTTATTCTAATACAAGGATTACCTTCAATGCAACTCATCCTTCATTCTGAATGGGAATCTTTAGGAACTCATTCAAAAGATGAAAAAATGTAGAGATTTTTTTGTCAAAATTTATTTTATTTATAAAAAAATAAACATACGAAAATATTTATTAGAGTTTTATTGTATTATTGAAATAATGAAAATTAAAACCATGAACTGTTAACTGTATGTCAGAATGAACTGTTTGAAGATAAAAATACATACTATGATATTGAATGATGGCACTTTTAAAGTGAACTCAATGCAACCTGTCTATTCTTAGAGATTTAATTGCCAGTCATCTCATCTGTACATTTAATCTTATCAAATCATATACATAAAAAAGCTACAAATTTTGCTGTTCTGTCAGAATTAGGAAGATTTCCTCTCCATTTCGATATTATTAAATCCAAGATAAGATACTGGTACAGACTGGAGAACCTATGATCCTCTTTTCCATTACTTAAGGAAGCATACTTAGACTCCAAATCTCTGTTACAGTCAAAAATTCCTTCTTGGTATGGATCCATGTATTTCTTACTTCAATATTACAGGGATTTCAGACCTAGCTACAACAACCAATTTCAGATTTAATCGCTTATATAGAAAAATTATATACCAGTTTTATGAAAAACAGTGGAGAAAACAAAGGAAAAAACAGACAGATGACAAACTATGTAGCTACATTTGTTTTAAAACCAACTTTGGACTTGAAAAGTATTTATTATTACTTAAAAACAGTGAGCAAAGGAAAAATCTTACTAGATTTCACATATCTGCACATCGACTTTACATTGAATAAGGCCGGTATCAGGGTATTCCCCGTCAAAACAGAATATGCAACAGATGCACCTCTAATGAAATTGATGATGAGGTACACTTCTTATTCTCATGCACATCATCCCAAGATGACCGTTATTATATGAATTCAAAATAAATTCTCTATGTTCTAATTTCAATAGTCTAAACTCTAATCAAAAATTAATTTGGCTACTTAACACAGAGAATGTTGAAATTTTGATATCAGTCTGCAATTTGATTTCAAAAAGCAAAATATAACCCTAAGATGGCTAGCTCCTCTGCATTAGGCACGAGGATGGTATACTGGGGTACATTTATTCAACACATGATACAATCATTTGTATAATTTATATGTCATAATATTTATAAATTTTAATTCATTAGTACAACCCTAGTATATCATTTTGTACCGTCCCTTGGTGCCTTCTGCAGTCAAGCTATCTATTATGCTATAGTCTGAAAACACCCTTTCTCTATTTATAATCCCAAGGCCTAGATAGCTGGCCCTTCTGTACTAGGCACGAGGTGTGCATGTTGGTGTGCAGCTATTTCTTATGACGCACATATATATTATTTTTGTCATCGGCATGCCTTTAAGCATCGTCCCTTGGTGCCTTCTGAAGTTGAGCCACCTGTTCTACTACTACGAGATGTGCGCGAGGCAATTTTGAAAGTACTCCAATGTCTTTTTGCTCATATTTTAAAATAAATTACTAATTACAAAGATATATATAGGGTATGAGCAACATGAAGAGTTTGATTATCTTAGAAATCTAGTCTTTTGTCTCATTATTGTGATTGTGTTATTGTGTACATTGTAGTTTAGTTTATGTTTCTATCAGTTTGGAATTTCTATCTTTATATGTATTCTTGTTTGCCCCTTGTGGGCCCAAAATTGTCAATAAAATATTCTTATTCTTATACACATGTGTAATAGTGCTTGCAATTAATCTAATTATCTGTGAATTTTTTACTTAGCACAAATGTTTATATTACACAAGGAAGTAATATTATTAGTGTATTAGAATCCAGATGTCTGTTAATCCCTATAGTGTATCTCTAGCATTTGACAGTATAGTCTGATTGTACTGATTGTTATCAAGTAATATTGGATTAATTACTGAAGAATGACATGGACGTAAAGAATATGAGATATTATCCAACATTATACTTAGACAAAGAGTTAAAGAGCAGCGCTTTTATTGTTGTTCTACACTTCACAGTCACAGTGTAGGGTTTTCAACAGTGAGCATATCTGGGAATCTTTGTCGTTCGGAATGCATTCAATAGAAGATATGTCATAAATACCCCCTTAATGTACGTATGTAGTTCGTCTGTTCGGATTAGATGTGGAAAAATTACACCTCGAAATTAACAGTCCTTCTGTTTGGGTTGGTAATATACAAATTATACCCCGAAATATACAGTCCTTCTGTTAGAAAAGTTTAATAATACCCAAGGGGTAATCACTAGCCGTAAATCAAAGGACAGACAATACAATGGTCAAGAGATTGATTGATTGATTGATTGATTGATTGATTGATTGATTGATTGATTGATTGATTGATTGATTGATTGATTGGTTGATTGATTGATTGATTGATTGATTGATTGATTTATTGATTGATTGATTGATTGATTGATTGATTGATTGATTGATCGATTGATTGGTTGATTGATCGATCGATCGATTGATTGATTGATTGATTGATTGATTGATTTTTGGTGTTTAGTGCCACTTTCAGCAATATTTCAGCTATACCATGGCGGCCGGTTTTAGTGGTGGAAGAAGCCTAAGTACCCGGAGAGAACCACCGACCATGAGCAAGCAACTGGTAAACTTTATCACTTGCGGCTGCGAGTTGAGTGCACACTTTTTTGTAATTTACAAAGCCGGGCGCGAACCCACGCCGTATTGGTGATAGGCTTGTATGAGTTGTTAGGTAATCCAACTACCTAACTCATTGCATGAGCCACCCGAGCCCTCAATGGTCAAGGGAAAAAGGACAAAAGGACTAACAATGATCTACACAACAATATACGGAAACTAAAGATTGAGCATCACGAACCCACACAAAAACTGGGGATGAACTCAGGTGGATCGGAAGGGTAGCCAGTTCCTGCTCTACTTGTGATACTGGTCGTGATACTTTTGTTACAAACATGGTAGTAAGTAAGGAATAAGGAAAGGACCGGATTGTCAAGGCGACAAACGGAATATATCTGTAGTCATTTGGTACATAGATATTCCGTAACGGTTTACCCAGTCTTTGTGAAATGGTTGGTCACCGTTTTTTGATGGGATCTGTGTTTCTCATCATTTTAGTGTTCTGTGTTGTGTTTTTGTGTTTTGTTTGTCTTCGTCCTGTGTCTTGTGTGCCCAATGTTACCAGTATCTCTGCTAGAAGTCCAGTAATAATAGACGATATAACTCGCTATTTTTCTTGACGTTTTCTTTATTAATGGTTAACGACAGTACCGAAGGGTCAATATCACAAATGGACAATCCAGAGAAACAGGCAACACAGGGTAAAAACAAACACTAATAACGTAAATAAGACATGAGACCTCCTACAAACAGCTGGGGGTAAAGACGAACCGAACATCGTTTCTATGTGGAAATCGTAACGGACATCACAACACGGAACTCAGAACGTCAAGACACATAATTTAGGACAACACAAAAAACTAAAAAGATGAGCAAAACTGACCCGCCAAAAACCGGGAGTGAACTCATGTGCTCGCAGTCACGAAGGTCAAGCGGGTTCCTGCTTCTTATAAGACATCCACCGTGTTACTCCTAGAAATTGTGGAAATATAACCTTTCTGTTTTCTTCATTCATGTATTCTCACGAACGTGTATATTTCAATCATATCTGATCGTTTCTCATCATTCGGTAACACACGACTGATCACTCTTCGGTACTCTACATCCCCACCCATCACCCGTGTGTCAGTTCATATGAAAACAGTGGTTTCGGGTTTGTTTCTTAACTGATGTGTGATTAGGAACCCGAGGAAAACAACCTCTCGAGGGTTGACAACTTGATGTTCATCCCACATGAAGGCAATAACGGTTTTATTTTAGCGAAACTACTCTTAAGATGTTTATGACTTGAATGTTTTGTTTTGCAGACAAAACAATTTCCGGTATAAACAATACAATTACGGAACCAGACTAAAAGGATTTTCAACACACTTCCGGTTGTCAGGGGTTGTAGATCGGGCTACAACATGTTTAGACCGGGCGACAACCTATTGTTTCCTTCTTCAATATATATGTTTGGATTGTTCACCGGGTTATCTCTCTCGTTAGCAAATATTTCGTAAAACATCCAAATTACATTTACATGTATATGTTAAAATATTATGTGATTTTTAGACCCAGGGATATGCAAGAATACATTTTTATGTTCAGTATTGTATTAGAATAGACAGTAAACTCGATTTGCGACCATCAAATCTCGATGCCGTGAAATTTTCAAATACAATACAGTTATCTCCTAAATAGGTCGTCAGCGTCAAATGCATAGTCGGAAGTATCTGGGTCAGCCATATTGTTTACAAACAAGTGCATTCGGCGTAGGAATATATCATTCCTTCAGGAATGTCAACTGCACATTTGACAGCTCTCGATAGCCAATGAAAATACGCATTACATTATAATTGCATTATAATTTCTATTTGATGGTCAATGCGAGATAACTCAAAATATCACAATACCATTTTCATATGCACTTGCCGACTGTGGGTCAACTGGCAAAGAAATCCTCGCTTCGTTGAAAAAAGGTTATTAATAGTAACTATTCAAAGTCATTGTTTGATCTTTTTAATCTCCTTCTTTAAGGTGAAAAATCTATGCAGAATAATGGAGACGCCCAGAATTTGCAAGAAATTGATACATTTAAAAGCTATCATTTGATTGGCTATATCAAGACAGTCGACGGGACTTATCAGTGTTTTTAAAAAATCACATGAATACGAGGATTCCTCTGCTAGTTGACCAACGGGTGATAAGTGGTGAGTAAATCAAGGCGTGATCGGCTGTGGATTAAAGTTGCACGAAGTCAATTAATCATTTCCTATTCTATGTTCGAGATCTCGAAATCATATGGCGGAAAACAAAGGTAAAGTTAAGAATAATAGACCTTCATTCCATTTAAGTTGTAAAAATAAATATAAATAATCATTAAAAAAAAGAACCGTTTTTTAGGGTTGGATATATCATTGGTGTAGTTTTAGTTTCTTTTCAATTTATTTTGCAATATTCAATAAGGAAAACAGAAATCATGTACCAGATATATTTGTCCCTGAGGATTTCATTCACTCAGTAGTCAGTGTTTCGGCACTTACACTCAGATAATGTTATTGATTAAAACTAAGGTCAGTCTCCCTCATTCATATGTAAACTTCTCAAAGTTTGACTATACTATTTAGACCCTGTGGTATACTCACCCCAAAGACTTTTAATTAAACGTTAGAAAAAAACCGAAGGGGCATTGAAGAATGGACAATCTGGAGACATCGGCAACATATTGGACACAGCACACAGGACGAAGACTACCAAAAACAAATCAAGGCGCCGGATATGATTTCATAGTAAACAACAAAATACATATTTGTTATTGTGAAATATTAAGGAACTGTCAAGACATGTGGTTCCTATCAGGATTTCTTTGATGGAGGGTTGCTGGCTACAAGGAAGCTACTGAACCAAGGGTTCCTATTGGTTAAGTTAAAAGCATCACTTTGTAAACCGTTACGGCATATCTCTGTCATAAATGACCACGGATATGTACCACTTGTCGCAAGCTCTTCTTGGTCCTTTCATCATTCATGACGTATCACTGAGTTTGTACCTAGAGTACCACGACGGGTGCCACTGGTGGAGCAGGAACTCCTTACCCTTCCGGAGCACATTAGTTCACACCCGGTTTAGTGGGGTTCGTGTTGCTCGATTTTTGGTTACGATTTACCAACATTGATGACCCCTTTGGTATCTTCAAAGACTTATGTGGTTAACACAATATGATACATGTTACAATGTTAACGTTTGGTTGGTACAATTAAATGTATTTTATCATCTTAGCGATTGAATTGTACAATTAGATTATTCAGCAGGAATGTCACTAATGTTCACTTAGATGGCGAAAGTCTCAGCAGTAGTTATTAATTGATGACTCGTTTACGGTGAAAGAAAGATTGCAGTAAATAAGTGGAATAAACGACCACAGTCGAAAAAGGATGA
Source organism: Bathymodiolus brooksi (assembly GCA_963680875.1). Lineage (NCBI taxonomy): Eukaryota > Metazoa > Mollusca > Bivalvia > Mytilida > Modiolidae > Bathymodiolus > Bathymodiolus brooksi. Next base: position 68,078,308 of record OY804575.1, read on the forward strand.
CGAGACCTGGCAAGATAAACAGATTATCGAAATATTTAAGGGCAAGTCTGCGCCCCATTGGTAACAATGGAAGCTATACAATTCCTCTTGTTGCAACCGCCAAAAGAGAACAGGGTCACGCTTTCCCCATACGACGGCTCATATCCCAGCGCTCCTTGGTGCAACTATATTCAGGGAAGGACAGCAGCTTAGCGATTTATAAGCAGCAAATATTAAATACATGAAGTATAGCTGGTAAGCTCAAACTGGTATCAGTTCAGAACCGGCCACTCATGGTGACATGAAATGGTCTTGACCAAACTTCCAGCGGTAACGCAGGAAAGTAAGCAGTGATATGATCCGACGTAGAATACCAGAAAGGATCGGGACCCCTTATCTTGCCAGTTCCCGCCAACCTAGACTATGACATAACATTTTATTATCTTATTATTAGTACAATAATTGTGAACAAAAATAAATTGAATTCAGAACACACACTTATTAAATACAATGTTTGTCCTTGCCAGAATATTCAACATTGTTCCCCGCTGAGTGCACAAAAAATAAATAAAATTGTTAATGGCCACACCGACCGAACTTAGCTTAAAATAGAACATTGAATAAACATAATATGTCTTCATCATCATCATCATCATCATCATCATCATAAGGTCCACATCAAATACGAACATCCGTGATACACAGTAGGTATACAAGTTGTACATGCGGGTAACATCAGTTCACACATGTAAGTAGTCCACTTATCCAATGTCATATAAATGTTCCAATACTGGCAATATCTTAAGAGTGGTGGGTGTTCCTGGAAAATGTTAAAAAGAAAACAGCAGCAAAATACATTCTTACAATCCAACAACTTAAATTTACAGTTACTTAAGGGGGTTTGTTGGGGAGGAGGGCGAGATTTTTCTCGGGTATCCTATCGACATGAAAAGCACATGTAGTAAATTTGAAAGGAAGTGGAATGACGACACAGCACTTAATATTTTACTGAATGACGGACGGAACGAAATAAATGCGGAATAGTATAATTATGTATTAAATAAAAATTCCCATCAATTAAATTGGTTTATCGACAACCAAAAATTAGAAATTAATTTAGGATTTCTTGTTTTTAGGTTCTTTTGAGCTTCCCCTCCAGTTCTGCTATTTGCAACCTTAACTTTTGGATTTCAGTTTTCGATACATTTCCAACAGATATTTTCACCTGAAGCTGAGCCTTTAACTTGTTACATGTTTCTTTAAGATCTTGTATTTCTGATAACAGTTTATCTTCTTTCATCTTTCTTAATGCTTCCTCTTTTTCGAATTCTTTCTTCTGTGTATTCAGTATTTTATTTATGTTTTTCACTTCGTTTTCTAGAATCTTTATATTTCTTTCCTTTTGGGCAACGAGCAATTCCAGTTCTTCATTCTTTTCTTTTTGACTGGAAAGATCATTTTCCAACTCCTTTTTTCTTTCTTGAGCTTCAATAGTCTTCGTTCCTTATTTTCCAGTTCCTGTTGGAGTTCTGCCATATCTTCGCCATTTATTGCCAATTGAGCTCCTTGTCGCGCAGCTTCCATCACCATCTGTTTGAACTCATCCTTCAGCTGATCAATTGCTAGTTTCTGCATTTCTAGCCTGAAGATGATATTTACATTAACAACTAAAAGGTAATCGATATTTTAACATAACTATTATTATTGCAACAATATAGTATAGGAAAAATAATTAAGTAGTGATGGTCTTACTATGAGATGTGTGCTTCTTGAATAAAGAAGAACAATACATTATGGATACTGCATTTGTATTTGTTGAATTTATGCCACATGGACCTTGTTGTAAAACTTTTATCAACATTAGAAATTTTCCTTTCCTACCGTCTACAATCGATGAACTATTCAAATGCGAATAATATGAAGTAAGATTATAAACATTGCTATCTACAATGTAGATACACCGTGGAAACAAAAGGCAAACAGAATGAAATCTTGCATTTTGACACCATTATTCCGGATGAAATATCGTCTGTATAAGACAAAGAAAAACACATGAGGATGACGTAAATCTTGTTTTTATGCACCCAATAATATGTAAACTAACTCGAAGCTCACAGTTCTACACAGACACAATGTGCAAATTGTAATAAATAAATAACACAATCGAAAGTCGAACATCAGTTTGTCATGAGAAATAAATCAGACTGTAATTTATATATGCGATAACAAACATAGCTCCTTTTTAGTGAAGATAAAAGAGATAGACTTTGTAATTGGACTTTTGAGGATATGATTTGTGCAAATTATGTTTCTTCCAGTGTTTTGTCAAATTATTGGAATTCCTATGGGTACGAACTGTGCTCCTCTCATTCTGATAAGAATCTTAATTTACGCCTAAGCTTAAAAAAAAACTTTTTTTTAAAGAAAACCTTCTAAGCACTAAATAATCAGTTTATTCAACAATAATTGTAGTCCATATCTTTCTTACGGTATTCACGGACCCTTCCTGTCCATGTTCAAGTTGTAATTTATTTTTGTGATATGTGTGTCGTCTCTTTTTAGTAGAAGTGAATCTGTGCCGGTTTTTTTTATTGCTTGTTAATATCTGTTTATATCATTGGTTTAACCCCGCCACATTTTTATGCTTGTCCCAAGCCAGGACTTGGATTTTTTCTGAAATCGTCGTGGTCTCTTTTGTGTTCATTGATTTAAGGTGAAATGTGTTTGTCCGTTTTCTTGATATTGGTGGAATTGCTGAACATTAATGTTTCATTTCTGTTCATTATGAAAATCGTATTGGTCATGACAATGCCAAATAATACATATTTAGTATCTAAAATGACAAAAACCAAATCTTACCCTTATTGTTTCCTTACGTTGTCAGGTAAAGGAGGTTCTTCAAATTCAGAATCGTTCACCATATGTTCTGAAATGAAGATAGATATTTCCTACTGCGAGCTTTATTACTGTCCTGAATAATGTTACATACGAAATGACCATGACCATATTACAAATGTAAGTGTAATAGGTTTCTCCAACATTTTAACGTTCTATAAATTTCAATGCGACAGCCTTCTTTGACAGACGTATAAGCCGGTGACAAGGGGGTATGTGTCCCATTCCTCTATGTTCTTACCGCCTCTCACACTTTCTTTGGCAAACATTCAGAAAAAGCTGAATTATTAGCATGGAAGCAAAAAATGGTCAGTTTAAGAGATGAAGGTATGCTTTGATGCCAAATGAGGTTAGGGTTAGGATGTTTAACGCCATTTTTAACACTATTTCAGTTGTATCGTGGCGGTTAGTTTTATTGATGGAGAAAACCGGAGTACCCGGAGAGAACCACCTATCTGCCACAAGTCACTGACAGACTTTATCACATAATGTTGTATAGAGAACACCTCTCCTGAGTGGGATTCGAACAAACGACTTTAGTGGTTATAGACATTGATTGCATAGATAGTTGTAAATCCAACTACCATGTGATCACGACCACGACCAGGATGGCGCCTAAAGTCAAATGACATTTGCTTTTGCTCGTTAGAATTGAAAGCTGCCTCCCACTTTCTGGTCCTCTCCTGAATCTTACCCGCACACTTTCAGGTCCACTCCTATTCATTTGTAAATGTACGCTGTATTCGTCAATACCTTTAGGAAAGATAATAATTGACTCATAGTTTTGACATGTCACATTCGAATGCAAGTGTTTGCAGTTGCAATAAATGAAATAAGGACAAATAAGAGAATAAAATATGCTATGTTACATTTCTATCTTTTCTTGAAATTGAGTTGATAAATTAATTACCCATTAAATTATTAATTACAAATCACAAAATAATATAATTAAGAATCAAATGTGAGAGAAAATTAATATCTAGAACAGTACAACACACATTGATCCTTGCCTTCTACTTTTGGTTTAGCTTTTGCTTTTGCGATCTTTCTCCAATCCATTTCGTGCAAATTATCCTGAGAGAATAACAACCAAACACTAATGATCAAGATAGTAATAACATAAATGGTTTGTCCTGGTGATGGTTTTGTAAAGGGAAGGACAATGTAGCGTTATATTGTGTGTATAACCTATATGAACTCCTTTGAAATATACGAAATAAAACAATTTACTTATATTTAACATTATCCATTGTTATTTCTGATGAAATGTTTTATTTTAGTCAAATAATTAATTAATATATTATCTTAGACTTGTTAGACTTTAAAACAATAAAGAATATTTTCTTAAATTTAATATCAACTTCAAGATGGGAAAGATTAAAATACATGAATGCGAAGCAATTTTAAATTAATAGTGTAAGTTTATAAATTATGTAGTATTGTTTTCTCATTAATAAATCACCGACTTTAGAAAACTCATTGATATTGTACATTTATGATGAACAAAGAGAAATGACAGGTTACTCGTCTCTAACTCTACAATCATATTTAGATAATAATATTGAAATGTAATGGTAGTTTCAACCTTGCCATGTCCACTTTACCCGAAAAAGCTAGGAAACCATATATTAAAATAAAGAAAACTATTGGATTAAATAATCCCTGTAAACTATTAGAAAAACTCTGATTCCCTTATATTACCAATTTCATTATATTGCTGTGAGATTTGGGGTTTAAAATCTGCTTTGTAATGTAAAGAATCTGATCCTTATGAGTTATTGCATACTAAATTTATGAAGGAAATACTTGGAGTGCATTATAAAACTCCAAATGCTGCCTGTAGGTCTGAGTTAGCCAGACAACCCTATAGAGCAAAAATAATGCCGGCATGCATTGAATATTTAGATCATGTCATTTCTTCTAAGGACACCCTATCCCATTATATACTTAAGGCTACTTGGAAGTCGAATGTATGGATTAGAAATATTATTTCATGCATTAATAGATTAAGATTTTCCTTTTTGAACGAACTTATGCCTACCACATCTTTCAAACCATTAATCAATCAGATCCAACAGCGAATATATGACCAAAAATCTACAAGATCAAAACTCAAAAATCAAAGAATGTGAAAAATTGTCCTTTTTACGTAATATTTATGATGAAAATGAACGGGCAGCTTATGTATATAATATTATTTTGAAATCAGATAGATCGAATATCGCCAAATTAAGAATTTGTGCCCATAATCTCGAAATTGAAAAAGGCCACTATTTTCAAATAAATCGTGTTACTCCTAGAAATTGTGGAAATATAACCTTTCTGTTTTCTTCATTCATGTATTCTCACGAACGTGTATATTTCAATCATATCTGATCGTTTCTCATCATTCGGTAACACACAACTGATCACTCTTCGGTACTCTACATCCCCACCCATCACCCGTGTGTCAGTTCATATGAAAACAGTGGTTTCGGGTTTGTTTCTTAACTGATGTGTGATTAGGAACCCGAGGGAAAACAACCTCTCGAGGGTTGACAACTTGATGTTCATCCCACATGAAGGCAATAACGGTTTTATTTTAGCGAAACTACTCTAAGATGTTTATGACTTGAATGTTTTGTTTTGCAGACGACAACAAAACAATTTCCTGTATAAACAATACAATTACGGAACCGGACTAAAAAGATTTTCAACACACTTCCGGTTGTCAGGGGTTATAGACCGGGCTACAACATGTTTTAGACCGGGCGACAACCTATTGTTTCCTTCTTCAATATATGTTTGGTTTGTTCACCGGGTTGTCTCTCTCGTCAGCAAATATTTTGTAAAACATCCAAATTACATTTATATTTTAAAATATTATGTGATTTTTAGACCCAGGGATATGCAAGAATATATTTTTATGTTCAGTATTGCATTAGAATAGACAGTAAACTCGATTTGGGTCCATTAAATCTCGATGTCGTGAAATTTTCAAATACAATACAGTTATCTCCTAAATAATTAATCATTTTCTATTCTATGTTCATGATCTCGAAATCATATGGCGGAAAACAAAGGTAAAGTTAAGAATAATAGACCTTCATTCCATTTAAGATGTAAAAATAAATATAAATAATCATTAAAAAAAAGAACCGTCTTTTAGGGTTGGATATATCATTGGTGTAGTTTTAGTTTCTTTTCAATTTATTTTGCATTATTCAATAAGGAAAACAGAAATTATGTACCAGATATATTTGTCCCTGAGGATTTTATTCACTCAGTAGTCAGTGTTTCGGCACTTACACTCAGATAATGTTATTGATTAAAACTAAGGTCAGTCTCCCTCATTCATATGTAAACTTCGCAAAGTTTGACTACTGGTTTAGACCCTGTGGTATACTCACCCCAAATACTTTTAATTAAACGCTAGAAAAAAACCGAAGGGGCATTGAAGAATGGACAATCTGGAGACATCGGCAACATAGTGGACACAGCACACAGGACGAAGACTACCAAACCAAATCAAGGCGCCGGATATGATTTTATATACATGTTTGTTATTGTGAAATAATATGAGACAGGCAACCTGTTTGAAGGACGAAGTCCTAAAATTTCAATAATACGATGATCCGTACACGTTAGCCTCACCGGACGCAATTACGAACAATTTCGATGATATTGACATTTGATAATAAATTAGACCAAATTGATGAAGCTGATTGCATGTTCATATTTCAGATTAAACACCAATATTCCTTTTGAATCATAGCCCATATATTATTCAATGCATTGTTACGGGTTTTAAACAGATTTTCATGACCCCGTTCTAGTCACTCTGTGACTTAGATCCGGACACAATTTCGAACGACATCATAATAATCTTTCTAGTGTATATTGAAAGAGCATTCATTCGTTTACGTTCACATATCCATTTGTATATAATACACATGAAATAAAAACCTTTCCTTTATTCATACCATAAATGTGCGCCAGTTTGAATTCGGAATTCCTTGGACTCTTCAATGAATAAGGTACATCACGGATTTTGACATTTTGGGATAGATCAAGGTAAGGAAAATGTATTATATTGACTGTTTTTGTTTTAATTTCAATGTGTTCTACATATGCATAGAACCAGGAGATCATATGTTTTCCAATTACAGGCATAAGATAAAAAAATATGCGTACCTCAATGAATTTTAGCGATAGATTCCAAGTGCAATTGTCGATCGTTTTCTGTTTACAAATATGAAAACTAGTCGTCTGCAACATTCAACAACTGCGCATGAATAATTTTCTCCCAAAACACGAGTAATTTAGCGGGGTATCTATTTATAAAAGCATTTTTTAATTCATGTTTTGAAGGAACAATTAGGAGACATACTTTTTATTTCGTTCGTAATTGCGTCCGGTGAGGCTATTATCTTTTGAATGAATTTTGTAGTCGATTTGTTATGGCTCATTTTACCTACTGTACGCCACTCTTCCGTCGGGAGTTTCGTAGAAAGAGATTTTTTTATTAGAATTTTATTTCAAGTTTATTTCGATTTTGCATAGAGTAAATAATTAAAGAATTGGGAATTTTTCATTGAAATATATTTCTTTTGCGTTTCTGAATTATCAATTGATCTATTTTTCAAACTTCCGATGAACAGATATTTGGCTATCAATATAGAAGGGAAAATCGGACAGCTTACCGTTATAAGGACTTCGTCCTTTATTAAGGAACTGTCAAGACATGTGGTTCCTATCAGGAATTCCTTGATGGAGGGTTGCTGGCTACAAGGAAGCTACTGAACCAAGGGTTCCTATTGGTTAAGTTAAAGGCATCACTTTGTAAACGTTACGGCATATCTCTGTCACAAATGACCACGGATATGTACCACTTGTTGCAAGCTCTTCTCGATCCTTTTATCATTCATGACGTATCACTGAGTTTGTACCTAGAGTAGCATGACGGGTGTCACTGGTGGAGCAGGAACTGCTTACCCTTCCGGAGCACATTAGTTCACACCCGGTTTAGTGGGGTTCGTGTTGCTCGATTTTTGGCTACGATTTACCAACATTGATTACCCCTTTGGTATCTTCAAACACTTATGTGGTTAACACAATATGATACATGTTACAATGTTAACGTTTGGTTGGTACAATTAAATGTATTTAATCATCTTAGCGATTGAATTGTACAATTAGATTATTCAGCAGGAATGTCACTAATGTTCACTTAGATGGCGAAAGTCTCAGCAGTAGTTATTAATTGATGACTCGTTTACGGCGAAAGAAAGATTGCAGTAAATAAGTGGAATAAACGACCACAGTCGAAAAAGGATGACGAGACCTGGCAAGATAAACAGATTATCGAACAATTTAAGGGCAAGACTGCGCCCCATTGGTAACAATGGAAGCTATACAATTTCTCTTGTTGCAACCGCCAGGAGAGAACAGGATCACGCTTTCCCCATACGACGGCTCATATCCCAGCGCTCCCTGGTGCAACAATATTCAGGGAAGGGCAGCAGCTTAGCGATTTATAAGCATCAAATATTAAATACATGAAGTATAGCTGGTAAGCTCAAACTGGTATCAGTTCAGAACCGGCCACTCATGGTGACATGAGATGGTCTTGACCAAACTTCCAGCGGTAACGCAGGAAAGTAAGCAGTGATATGATCCGACGTAGAATACCGGAAAGGATCGGGACCCTTATCTTGCCAGTTCCCGCCAACCTAGACTATGACATACCATTTTATTATCTTATTATTAGTACAATAATTGTGAACAAAAATAAATTGAATTTGTTTGTTTGTCCTTGCCAGAATATTCAACATTGTTCCCCGCTGAGTGCACAAAAAATAAATAAAATTGTTAATGGCCACACCGACCGAACTTAGCTTAAAATAGAACATTGAATAAACATAATATGTCATCATCATCATCATCATCATCATCATCATCATCATGAGGTCCACATCAAATACGAACATCCGTGATACACAGTAGGTATACAAGTTGTACATGCGGGTAACATCAGTTCACAAATGTAAGTAGTCCACTTATCCAATGTCATATAAATGCTCCAATACTGGCAATATCTTAAGAGTGGTGGGTGTTCCTGGAAAATGTTAAAAAGAAAACAGCAGCAAAATACATTCTTACAATCCAACAACTTAAATTTACAGTTACTTAAGGGGGTTTGTTGGGGAGGAGGGCGAGATTTTTCTCGGGTATCCTATCGACATGAAACGCACATGTAGTAAATTTGAAAGGAAGTGGAATGACGACACAGCACTTAATATTTTACTGAATGACGGACGGAACGAAATAAATGCGAATAGTATAATTATGTATTAAATAAAAATTCCCATCAATTAAATTGGTTTATAGATATAGGCGATAAACCCTATTATTTGACAGCACAAACATTGTTATTCATTACGACAGTAATAAAAACAGAACTTGAGTCGATAATATTACTTTAACTGAATAAATCATGTACATGATATTAATTAACATATAATTAGATTTATCAACAACCAAAAATAAGAAATTAATTTAGGATTTCTTGTTTTTATGCTCTTTGAGCTTCCCCTCCATTTCTGCTATTTTCTCCCTTAACCTTTGCAATTCAGTTTTCGATATATTTCCAGCAGATATTTTCACCCGACGCTCAATCTTTAACTTGTCACATGTTTCTTTAAGACCTTTTATTTCTGATAACAGTTTATCTTCTTTGATCTTTCTTAATGCTTCCTCTTTTTTTTCTTTCTTCTTTCTTAATGCTTCCTCTTTTTCTAATTCTTTCTTCTGTGTATTCAGTATTTTCTCTATGTTCTTCACTTCGGTTTCTAGAATCTTTATTTGTCTTTCCTTTTGGTCAACGAGCAATTCCAGTTCTTCATTCTTTTCTTTTTGACTGGAAAGATCATTTTCCAACTCCTTTTTTTCTTTCTTGAGCTTCAATAGTTTGCGTTCCTTATTTTCCAGTTCCTGTTGGAGTTCTTCCACATTTTCGCCATTTATTGCCAATTGAGCTCCTTGTCGCGCAGCTTCCATGACCATCTGTTTGAACTCACCCTTCAGCTCCTCAATAGCTAGTTTCTGCATTTCTAGCCTGAAGATGATATTTACATTAACAACTAAAAGGTAATCGATATTTTAACATAACTATTATTATTGCAACAATATAGTATAGGAAAAATAATTAAGTAGTGATGGTCTTACTATGAGATGTGTGCTTCTTAAATAAAGAAGAACAATACATTATGGATACTACACTTGTATTTGTTGAATTTATGCCACATGGACCTTGTTGTAAAACTTTTATCAACATTAAACATTGTCCTTTCCTACCGTCTACAATCGATGAACTATTCAAATGCGAATAATATGAAGTAAGATTATAAAAATTGCTACCTAAAATGTAGATACACCGTGGAAACAAAAGGCAAACAGAATGAAAGACATCATTATTCCGGATGAAATATCGTCTGTATAAGACAAAGAAAAACACATGAGGATGACGTAAATCTTGTTTTTATGCACACAATAATATGTAAACTAACTCGAAGCTCACAGTTCTACACAGACACAATGTGCAAATTGTAATAAATAAATAACACAATCGAAAGTCGAAAATCAGTTTGTCATGAGAAATAAATCAGACTGTAATTTATATATGCGGTAACAAACATAGCTCCTTTTTAGTGAAGATAAAAGAGATAGACTTTGTAATTGGACTTTTGAGGATATGATTTGTGCATACTATGTTTCTTTTAGTGTTTCGTCAAATTAGTGGAATTCCCATGGGTATGAACTGTGCTCCTCTCATTCTGATAAGAATCTTAATTTACGCCTAAGCTTAAAAAAAACTTTTTTTTTAAAGAAAGCCTTCTAAGCACTAAATAATCAGTTTATTCAACAATAATTGTAGTCCATATCTTTCTTACGGTATTCACGGACCCTTCCTGTCCATGTTCAAGTTGTAATTTATTTTTTTGATATGTGTGTCGTCTCTTTTTAGTAGAAGTGAATCTGTGCAGGTTTTTTTATTGCTTGTTAATATCTGTTTATATCATTGGTTTAACCCCGCCACATTTTTATGCTTGTCCCAAGCCAGGACTTGGATTTTTTCTGAAATCGTCGTGGTCTCTTTTGTGTTCATTGATTAAAGGTGAAATGTGTTTGTTCGTTTTCTTGATATTGGTGGAATTGCTGAACATTAATGTTTCATTTCTGTTCATCATGAAAATCGTATTGGTCATGACAATGCCAAATAATATATATTTAGTATCTAAAATGACAAAAACAAAATCTTACCTTGTTTGTTTCCTTACTTTGTCAGGTAAAGGAGGTTCTTCAAATTCAGAATCTTTCACCACATGTTCTGAAATGAAGACAGATATTTCCTACTGCGAGCTTTATTACTGTCCTGAATAATGTTACATAAGAAATGACCATGACCATATTACAAATGTAAGTGTAATAGGTTTCTCCAACATTTTAACGTTCTATAAATTTCAATGCGACAGCCTTCTTCGACAGGCGTAGAAGCCAGTGGCAAGAGGGTATGTGTCTCACCCCTCTATGTTCTTACCGCATCTCCCACTTTTTTTGGCAAAAATTCAGAAAAAGCTGAATTATTAGCATGGAAGCAAAAAATGGTCAGTTTAAGAGATGAAGGTATGCTTTGATGCCAAATGAGGTTAGGGTTAGGGTGTTTAACGCCATTTTCAACACTATTTCAGTTATATCGTGGCGGTTAGTTTTATTGATGAAGAAAACGGAGTATCCGGAGAGAACCACCTATCTGCCACAAGTCACTGACAGATTTTATCACATAATATTGTATAGAGAACACCTCTCCTGAGCAGGATTCGAACTAACGACTTTAGTGGTGATAGACATTGATAGCATAGGTAGTTGTAAATCCAACTACCATACGATCACGGCCACGACCAGGATGGCGCCTAAAGTCAAATGACCTTTGCTTTTGCTCGTTAGAATTGAAAGCTGCCTCCCACTTTCTGGTTCTCTCCTGAATCTTACCCCCACACTTTCAGGTCCACTCCTATTCATTTGTAAATGTACGCTGGATTCGTCAATACCTTTAGGAAAGATAATAATTAACTCATAGTTTTGACATGTCACAGTCGAATGCAATGGTTTGCAGTTGCAATAAATGAAATAAAGACAAATAAAAAAATTAAATCTGTTATGTTACATTTCTATCTTTTCTTGAAAAGGGAAGGATAATGTAGCGTTATTCTGTGTGTATAACCTTTATGAACTCCTTTGAAATATACGAAATAAAACAATTGACTTATCTTTAACAAAATCATTATCCATTGTTATTTCTGATGAAAAGTTTTATCTTAGTCAAATAATTAATTAATATATCATCTTAGACTTTAAAACAATAAAGAATTATTTCTTAAATTTAATGTCAAATTGACACAAGTCAACTTCATGATGGGAAAGATTAAAATACATGAATGCGAAGCAATTTTAAATTAATAGTGTAATTTTATAAATTATGTAATATTGTTTTCTCATTAATAAATCACCGACTTTAGAAAACTCATTGATATTGTACATTTATGATGAACAAAGAGAAATGACAAGTTACTAATCTCTAACTCTACAATCATATTTAGATAATAATATTGAAATGTAATGGTAGTTTCAACCTTGCCATGTCCACTTAGCCGAAAAAGCTAGGAAACCATATATTAAAATAAAGAAAACTATTGGCTTAAATAATCCCTGTAAACTATTAGAAAAACTCTGATTCCCTTATATTACCAATTTCATTATATTGCTGTGAGATTTGGGATTTAGAATCTGCTTTGTAATGTAAAGAATCTGATCCTTATGAGTTATTGCATACTAAATTTATGAAGGAAATACTTGGAGTGCATTATAAAACTCCAAATGCTGCCTGTAGGTCTGAGCTAGCCAGACAACCCTATAGAACAAAAATAATTACGGCATGCAATAAATATTTAGATCATGTCATTTCTTCTAAGGACATCCTATCCCATTATATACTTAAGGCTACTTGGAAGTCGAATGTATGGATTAGAAATATTACTTCATGCATTAATAGATTAAGATTTTCCTTTTTGAACGAAATTATGCCTACAACATCTTTCAAACCATTAATCAATCAGATCCAACAGCGAATACATGACCAAAAATCTACAAGATAAAAACTCAAAAATCAAAGAATGTGAAAAATTGTCCTTTTTACGTAATATTTATGTAGATAATATTATTTTGAAATCAGATAGATCGAATATCGCCAAATTAAGAATTTGTGCCCATAATCTCGAAATTGAAAAAGGCCACTATTTTCAAATAAATAGAACTGAAAGATTTTGTAAAATATGCAATGATTTAGAAATTGAAGGTGAAAACCATTTCCTTTGGCAGTGCGAAAAATATAGGAAAGAAAGAGAAATATTATTTAAAAAAGTATCTTTATGTTATAAAAAATTTCCAAACTTCCATAATTATACAATGAAATCAAAATTATTACTTAACAGTAAATCAGTGCGAATTAACAAATTATGCACAGACTTTATATCAAATTTGTTAAAAATTAGAAAAGATAGTATATCTTAATACAGTTATGTCATACAATTGTTATTTATGTTGTTAATTTAGTATATATTGCATATATATTCTTATTGCTATTGTATTACAATGGGCCTTTACCAATTGTAATTGCGTTTGTGCCAATAAAATATTGTCTATTGTTTATTGTCTATAATAGAAAATAACGTTAGAGAATACCGAAGGGTCAATATCACAAATGCACAATCCAGAGAAACTGGCAACATTGAGTACAAACAAACACTAATAAGGTAAATAAGACATGACCCCTCCTACAAATAGGTGGAGGTGAAGACGAATCGAACATCGTTTCTATGTGGAAATCGTAACGGACATCATAACACGGAACTCAGAACGTCAAGACACATAATTTAGGACAACACAAAAAACTAAAAAGATGAGCAAAACGGACCCACCAAAAACCGGGAGTGAACTCATGTGCTCGCAGTCACGAAGGGTAAGCGGGTTCATGCTTCTTATAAGACATCCACCGTGTTACTCATAGAAATTGTGGAACTATAACGTTTCTGTTTTCTTCATTCATGTATTCTCACGAACGTGTATATTTCAAGTATATCTGATCGTTTCTCATCATTCGGTAACACACGACTGATCACTCTTCGGTACTCTACATCTCCACCCATCACCCGTGTGTCAGTTCATATGAAAACAGTGGTTTCGGGTTTGTTTCTTAACTGATATGTGATTAGGAACCCGAGGGAAAACAACCTCTCGAGGGTTGACAACTTGATGTTCATCCCACATGAAGGCAATAACTGTTTTTCTGCCATATGATAATAAATTCGGGTCTATCGGTGCACCAATATTTCAAAGTAGCAAGAGTGATTGATTGATTGTTAGCTGCCCCCAAAAAACGTCTAGTGGCAAATATTTCAACAGTGTTCAGGACGTTTCGAAAACAAGTTAGAAAAGCTTACAATTTGTTATCTACGGTCTACTCGGACTGTCAGGTTTTTAACGCTCTCTAACGTGCACAGAGTTTGGAAAATTTTCAACACATAGCTTGGATATTTAACATGTCATGATAGATATGTTAGAACAATAATATGTACTACGAATTATATTTCAAACTTACTCCAGAAAGCCATTATCGGAGTAGGACTTCCCGGCGAACGATCTATAAAACGAAATGCTAAGCGGAAAAAGCCGAGACGTCGTTAGACGAAGCTACGGAATACATTGAAAGACATCTTCGGTTAAACATGGCTCTAGTACACCCAAACTCTTGTGAATGTACAAAATCGGAATTGGATTTGTTTGGAGTACCACCGACTCAGACCAGTGTGGAACATGGCTATTGGCAGCAACAAGGACTGACATCGGCCCTGACAGATCAAGGTCCTTGCGAATTTGCAGTCAGTGGAGCTGGAGAGGACTACATCGACCTGCTCAACACTTACTTGTTTGTGGAAGCATAGATCGTGAATACCAATGGCTCTAACTTAGACCCGGATACGGACGTTGGACCGGTCGATTTGTGGATACATTCACTGTTCAGTGATGTCAGCATTAGCCTAAGCGAAAAATTAGTTTCGCCACCGACCAGCATGTACCGGTATCCCTACAGAGCTTATATAGAAATTCGTCTCAGTTACGGACCAGCGGCCGAAGAATTCCAGTTGACGGGGGTGATGTGGTGCAAGGACACTCCGGGACAGCAGGACAAGAGATCGAAGGATAACAAGGGATTCACGTCCAGGAAAGAATTGACGGCCATAAGCAAGTCGGTACAAATAATGGGAAAACTACATTTGGATTTGTTTTGTCAAGACAAATACTTACTCAACCACGTGGATCTGAAAATTAAACTGAGAAGAAGTCGGGACGCTTTTGCTCTCGTGGCATACGCGGCCCATTATAAAATCAAGATTAAGGAAATGGCTCTGTATGTGCGAAAGGTACAACTGAGTCCCGCCGTTAGAATGGGTCACGTGAAAGCATTGGAAAAGACCAGCTATAAATACCCCGTCAGACGAGTAGAAGTGAAAGTGGACACGGTACCCACCGGCAACATGAATTACGTTCAGGGCAATATGTTTTTGGGGACAGCTGCCAAAGAGACTCGTCATTGCCTGTGTAGACAGCGATACTATTGGGAACGGCACTATTGGGAAAAATCCGTTCGATTTCAAACACTACAAAATCAATTTTGTGGCACTCAACGTTGACGGACGACAGATTCCAGCCAAACCGTTACAGCCCGATTTCGAAAACAATGGCTACATCCGAAGTTATATGGGACTCTTCACCAGTAACGGAAAAATGTATCAAGACGAAGGAAATACCATTTCGAAAGAAGATTATGCCAAAGAAAACACCTTGTTTGGATTTGATCTCACACCCGACATGTCTGAAGTTGGAGCCTTTCAGCTTATAAAACAAGGCAACTTGAGAGTGGAGATTCATTACAGCAACCATCAACGTGATCATGCATGCAGAATTTGACAACGTCATTGAAATTGATAGAAACAGACAAGTCTTGTTTGACTACAGTGCTTAGATGAACATCTTAGAGATCGACCACGTACTGAAAACACACCCAAGTACCAGAAACGTTTTCAAAAGGGTGTACGCCAGAAACAGACTACCCATAAGATTAGACGTACCTTCGTCCTTGGTAGGGAACACGGACCCGGGCGATCGACCTGGAACACACTGGGTAGCCCTATACATCGATGCCAATTCTAGAGGAGAATATTACGATCCCACATGAAGACCACCCTTTTTAAGGGCTTACGTGAACTCTATGAACGAACACTGTACGAGTTGGACTTACAACACCGTCAGAGCTCAAGAAGAAGGCTTCACTGTATGCGAACACCACTGTATATCTTATCTGATACACAGATGTGCCAGAAAACCCATGGGCGATGTTACGAGAACATTGAGACACCCGAGAGAAGCCACAGATATAGTCAAGACTTTTGTGCATCGTCTTATCAATAAAGCTTGGAAAATGTACTTGGCGTTTGCTATAATGTAAAGCCTGTATGATTTTTATTTTATTTTTATTTACGAAAAAAAATAAAAAAGCAAACAAACAAACAAACAAACAAAGAAGAACATATATAGAAAATACAGTCATATATTATCATTAAAAGCATACACTTAACACTAAGTCAATTAGTCAGCAAAACGTCACCATTGGTTGGATTCAAATCGAAAGCATACGATTGGTTGGTTTTTAATTCGAAGCATGCTACGAAGGGCTACGATTGGTGGGATTCAAATATCAAAAGGCCGACGTTTGGTTGGATTCAAAATTCCATTGTTCGTACCTAGAATCTAGAGGAGTTCCTGAAAAAAGCGGGAAATATGGGTATAGGAAAAAAGCGCGGGAAATTATCTCCCTTTCATTTCCGGTTCCGGTTCACGACTTCCGGTGATGTAATTTCCGGTGATGCAGTTTCCGGTCACGTCACTGCTCCTCCACAAATGCGACTAACACGGACCTCACCAAAAACCAATGGGTGAACGCAGACGCACGCAAAGGGGAAGCAATTCCTGTCTCTTATAAGACCCCCATCATATTACTGATATCATCAAAATGCTCGAGTTTTTTTTATTGCCAACACATGTGTTATGTTTGGTTGGCGTATTTTTCAACAGACAGTCGGCATTCCTATGGGTACCAGCTATGCTCCTTTTCTCACAGATTTGTTCCTTTATTCAAATAAGGCAGTATTCATACAGGGATTGCTAATAAAGAAAAGAGATTATCCCGATCATTTAAGTTCATGTTCCGCTACATAAATGATGTTCTTTCACTAAGTATTTATAAGTTTGGTGATTTTGCTGAGCGCAATTATCTCATTGAGCTTGATAGTAAGGATACCACAGATACAGATTGGTCTGCCTCTTACCTTGAGCTACGCCTCAAAATTGCCAGAGAGGTCCGGTTAAGAACAAAATGTACGACAAAAAGATTATTTCAATTTTTTCCCATTCATATGTAGGAACATTCAATCAAGAAGCACCTGTATATGGAATATATATCTCTCAGATGGTCCAATTTTCCAGTTTGTGGTTCTTATCATGATTTCTTTGATAGAGGATTACTGCAATGTTGTGTCATGTTTTGTAGATCAAGTTTTGTCCTTTTTTCTTTTGTCCATTGTATTGTCTGACCTTCTATGAATTACAGCTTCTGATTACTACTTTGGTGACTTCAAATTTTTCTTGATGTGTTGTTGCATTCCATGTTTTTATTTAGAGTAATACAAGCCATAAGAGCAAATATTTTCACAAGAGGGAACAAGTTAGGGGTCCGAATTCGGGTTCTGACATCCTACGTTATAACATACAACACCCACCTTTCCCTCAGTATGATTGGGTTATTCAGTCACTTTAATACTGCCACAAAGTACAAGCGTAGAGATATACAAAATAAAGCCAATTACTTCAGTTTTGTAATTGTCTCTTAGTTGGAAACAAAAAGACTATATTATAATCGATATATTATTTACCAGTTTTGTCTTTATTGACTTTTTTTATTGATTTTTTTATTTTTATTTTAAACAAGTTTTAAATTAAATCCAATTAAAAAAGATCAGGAAGCTCTCTAGTGTTATATCACGCTTGAAGGCTTCATTTTATGATTATTTTGAAGGGAAATTGAAATATATCGTATTTGTATTCCTAAACAAATATTAAAATTGCTTTAAAATGGAATATCTTTATTGAGATAATAAAATTACGTGAAAGTATAAACTTTATGAATGAATCGAACCAAAAATAGGTTAAAAATAATCAAATTGCTTTTTTAAAGGGGAACATAGTTTTCAAATTACTATCGATATTCCAATATTGTTCCAATATGAAAGTATATTTTGTTATATACAAGATCTTTATTGCAATGATAAAATTCCGTGAAAGTATAAACTTTATGAATAAATCGTACAAAAAAAAAGGTTAAAAAATATCCCATCACAACGAAAGCTGATGAGACTTCTTCATTGATTTACATTACGTCTTCTGACTACTTCCTTTTGGTATCTTCAAAATCTTTTTTATTTAGATGAAAAACAAAACAACTAAGGTTCTTCTCCGTCAGGCATAGGTGACCTCAGAATTTCGGCTATTCGGTTTAGGCCATTTTGTTTTCCTGCTCCCAACTTTTTAATTATTTGGCTTTCCAATCTTTTGACTAGGAGTGTACCTGATGAAGGTTATTCCAGAAACGCATTTCGTTTGCTAGTATATGTAATTATTTTTGGTTCATTTTAAGAAATTTTTTTGCTTATAATGATAAAGCTTGTATAGCTAGCTAGAGTTCTATACACATTACCTTTCAAACAAGTCATATCGCCAAACCATAACAATTTTTCCTTCACGTGGAACTTTTTATAAAGGGCACCTTTCTATAAAGGGCAATGTTGCCTCTTCCCATTGATGCCCTTTATACAGGTTTGATTGTAATTACTTTTTGTTCATTGCATTACAAAACAACAGATACAAGAGCTTCGGAGTGGACCGGAAAGTGTATATGTTGGGGCAAGTTTTAGAACCGGACCGGACAGTAAAGAGGGGCAAGTTTCCAAAACTGTCAAGCAAGGTACTTTGGTTTCAAAGCATATCCTTATACCCTTTGATAACTACACAGTTTTTTTTTCTTTTCTTGCTTCCATGCTAAAATGCAAGCCTTTTCTTACACCCCCCCCCCCCCCCCCCCCCCAACCAAAAAAGGGAGATCGCTCCTACACGCCTGAGGTAATCTTAAGCATAGTGTGTTTTCATTAAATACTATCTGTGGCACTGTGAAAAATATTGGTATTTCAAAAATCCGAGATTACTGCCTGTAATAAAAATATTATTTAGTTAAATAGCAGTCGATGCATCAATTGGAACTATTATTATGTGTTTATAGACATCATCCAGACATGTGCTCCAAAGGAGAAGACGAAAATGCTTCTTGCATTCCAGCAGCATCTGCATATGGAGTATATATCTCTCAGTTGATACGATATTCGAGAGCTTGTGGTTCCTATCAGGATTTCCTTAGTAGAGGGTTGCTGCTAACAATGAAGCTACTGAACTAAGGGTTCCTCTTAGTTAAGTTGAAGTCATCTCTTCGAAAGTTTTATGGTCGCCACCATGACTTGGTTGACTGCTGTGGAATATCTGTGTCACAAATGACCACGCATATGTTCTACTTGTCATAAACACTTCCGGGCCCTTTCCTCATTCATGACTTATCACCGGGTTTGTAACTAGATTAACACGACGGGCATCACTAGTGGAGCAGGAACTGCTTACCCTTCTGGAGCACCTGAGTCCACCCCCGGTGCTTAGTGGGGTACGTGTTACTCGATCTTTAATTTTATATGTATGTTTTGTAGATCGTTGTTTGTCCTTTTGTATTTTTACTTTTGGCCATTGTGTTGTGTTGTCTGTTCTTCTTCGATATACGAATTCTGATTACCCCTTTGGTATCTTCAAACTCTTCTTGTGACATTTACAAGTAGTTAATCAATACGTGACGATATACTTTCCATATTGTTGGTAAAAACATAAAAGGAAAACGAAGAAAATAAAAATAAATAATTCTCATAATTATGAGAAAACGACAAAAATAGAAATCTTTTAAATGTAGTTTATTGATGTTTGAAAGAAAATTAAATGCTATTATTGTCATGTCAAATAATCAGTGTAAACGTGTATGATTGTCAACATTCCATAAGAAGAGTTGTACCAGTTGACAATATGACCGGTCTGTGCAATATGTATCTCTAAAAGAAATTCCATTGGGAAAATGATAAATGTACAGAGAATTTCTGTGAAATTCTGAGAGGTAAGAATATTTAATTTTCATTCAATCTTTTGCTTAATATTACATTGGCTCCTTCAAATGAGTACAGTATAGAGTTTTGAAAATTTGATTTGCTTGTAGTAAATGTGGAACTTTCAAAGCTTGTCATTTGTTCAACTGTTAACATCGGAATTTCGACCTTTTTCGTCGTCTTATGCTTTACGTGTTTACATATTAAAATATGTCTCAATTACTAGACAGAAAATGTTTGCAGCAATCGATAGCTCTGATTGATTGATTGATCTAATTTTAATGTCAAGTGAACGTTATTTCAGTTATATTCATGACTAGTAGAACCAGTTTATAAAAATAAATAGTGTGAGTATACCAATGGTTCTGTGGTTGGCCTACAGAGAGGGATGCTATGATTACCAAGCGTAAACTTAGAGGCTGGTAACGGATATTATCGTACATGTTTGCCTTGTAACGGGCCACGAAAGGTCCATTCCTGACAAACACTCATTAGGAATTACCTCTTACTTTGACATGACATTCAATAAACATGAAACACTCATTTGCATCCCGTCTTTATGGAGAGTTGTGTATTTGAACCGAAGCGCAAACTTAGTTGATGCAATGTCGAAGAAGTTGTATCCCAAAGCAACGGAACAAGGTTATGCATTTTGTATAACTATAACCAGGGGTTCTCTGGGCTGCTTTGATTTTATAATATATTTGTAAGTAATTGCATTTAGATTTCTAATGGCATGTTTTTTGCGTAGTGATATAAAATGCATTTTAAAGCTTAAGCAGATCAAGATAACTTTTTATTCAATAATTCAATATACTTACCAATAGTTCAGTAATGTTAAAGAGAAGGAAAACGTGTTACAATCCTTATATTGCATTGAAAGTTGCGGTACGTGGGAGAAACCCGCACCAACAAGTCCACATACACTTAGTTCGTATATATATAAATGCCACGATGTACCTGAAATATTGTTGAAAGTGCCGTTAAACACCATAACCCCAACCTTAAAACGACACATGCATCCACCTATCAGGTCGGCCTATTGTTTATTAACATGCTTATTGCTTATTTGAGTGTCTCGCAGGTCATTGCCCAAATGTTCGTATGGCTAGTCCGCCTCTGTGTACATATTATGGAATCATCCATTAATAAACCTTAACATTAGAGATATCTATACATTTTAATAGACTGAAGGGGGTAAAACTCGGCATCGGCAACAACTTGCACGAATACCACAAGGATATTGAATCCATCTGTAATGCCATTTCATATGTATATCATGTCGGTAGGTTCTGGTTAGTCAAATAAAAATTGTAAGTTTGACGTTATCACGATATATAAAATTAATGAAAATTAAACCCAATAGTGTTAGAATTATATTTTTCAGCTTAAAATATTGTGTTCTACCTCGACGGGATTTGATGTCACGTTATTGATACACTACAGCATCAATCGATACGCCATATGTCCAGAATTCTAGACCACTCGTTTACATCAAAATATTATAAAATATTATATATTTAAGTTATCATGAAATCAAACCATTAATGTCAATTCAATTATTGTATTACAGATTACAGACAGCTTAGAATCAAAGTATATGTAACAAACAAAATGCGCTATGAGGGGTTTGCTAAGACCACAACGACACGGACAACAACTACAAGAAACACATATAGATAGACTGCGAAATGAGCTGTATACAATAAAACAAGAACTTCTAAAACTTGATAAGAAAAATAGAGATGTAGAAAATGAGCTTAAAAGGGAGAGAGCAAAGCGCGAGGAATGAAGCACAAAGGTCAGGGCCAGAGAGACTGAACTTCTACAGACCCGAAGACTAAAACGAGAGAGAGAAAAAGACTTAACAACGGAGCAATATAAGCGTGAACAACAACAGAAATAATATAATATTGAAGTTGAAAAATTAAAGGGACAGCTTAATTATTTCAAATCTAGACTTCTTGCCAAAAATGCATCTGCCAATGTTGCACAATGTGAAAATCCAAAACTTCGACAGCAGATTGCAGAGTTGAAAGAACAAATATCAAGAGACAACTTCAGAAGAAAATGGGTGCAACAGACTGATAATTGATATTCAATCTGTTGATCAATTGGTAATAGTTTAAATTTGAATAATTATAGTGAACTTGTAATAAAATGTTGTGAAATTATATTTTTAAGACATAGCTTTAGTAGCTATCTCACAATTAATGAAAACAATGAGTGTAAACTGACGCTTAATCACAATAGGATCATTGGACATAATAAAACTTACAATTCATCTGATAACGCAACAGAACAGAAAGTATGCATAATACATTTTGTTGTACTCAAACAAAATAGGTACAACAGGAAAATTTAATATTTGATTCCATTAAATTGAAGACCTATTTGATTCCAACAAGTTGAAGACCTATTTGATTTCAACAAATTGAAGACCTATTTGATTCCAATAAATTGAAGACCTATTTGATTTCAACAAATTGAAGACCTATATGATTCCAACAAATTGAAGTCCTATTTATTTTGATCAGACCGCCACGATATAACTGAAAATTTATTGAGAGTGGTGGTAAAGTTGTTAAACACCATAAGCCTAACTTCTATTTTGGTTAGAGGGTAATTGCCTTAAGCCAACATATTCTACCTTAGCTCGTAGCCAGTGTACTATGAGCATTCACTGACCCTGTTAGTGTACTGTTCATGTCAATGTTGTCATTCATTTTTGTGATTGTATATAGTTATTTTGAGTTTTGAGCGATTGGAGATCCAATTATCAAAAGAGAGAGGGTTGTGATCCCATTAATCACTTTAACACCACCACATTATTGTGTCTGCCCCATCACGGATCTGGATTCTGAACGCCATATGTAGTGGTCCTTTTGTACTCCATGACTTGAGATGAGAGGTAGGTGTTCGTTTGTTGATATTAAAGGAACGACATGTATATATATACGTCTGAAAATTAAACCAAACAGTGTTAGAATTAGATTTTAGAGCTGTCAAATTTTTTTTCTTCCCTCGACGGGATTTGAACCCACGCCATTGATACACTGCAGCACCATTCGCTTAGCCTTACGTCCAGCGCCCTAGACCACTCGACCATATATGGTCCACTCTATATATATATACATATACACACGCTTATACACATGTCTTACGCCTATCCCTAGATTTGCCTTACGAGACAAGGTAACACTACGACTATTGAAGCTCCTTTTTTAGGGAGTGGATGTAGTCGAGTGGTCTAGGGCGCTGGACGTAAGGCTAAGCGAATGGTGCTGCAGTGTAACAATGGTGTGGGTTCAAATCCCGTCGAGGGAAGAACAAAAATTTGACAGCTCTAAAATCTAATTCTAACACTGTTTGGTTTAATTTTCAGACGTATATAATATTCAGTATTAACCTAGTATCCTTTAAAGTAACTTTGAGATCCAGTGGGACAGATATATTGTATGGTTGTCACTTGCTTCTAGACGTTTGTATAATATACTTTATTTCCTGTGACTGTATAATGAATAATTCTTCATTATCCTATCCAATATATTAAAAATTGCTGAGTTAGATTGCTGTCAAATTATAATATTAAGTATATATGTACCATCTACACACGCTTATACACATGTCTTACGCCTATCCCTAGATTTTCCTTACGAGACAAGGTAACACTACGTCTATTGAAGCTCCTTTTTTAGGGAGTGGATGTAGTCGAGTGGTCTAGGGCGCTGGACGTAAGGCTAAGCGAATGGTGCTGCAGTGTAACAATGGTGTGGGTTCAAATCCCGTCGAGGGAAGAACAAAAATTTGACAGCTCTAAAATCTAATTCTAACACTGTTTGGTTTAATTTTCAGACGTATATATATATATATATATATATATATTGACCATTACTTTTTAAACTTTATTGTATCAATTCTTACTTTCAGTTGCTGATATAAAAACATATATATTATAAGTTAGTCCAATGTAGGGCACAGGCTGTGTACATTAAAAGTAAAAAAACAGTAGGTGTATTAAAATCAATAAAGGGAAAAATTATAAACATACCACTTTCATCTTCGTGTTTCCTTGCATTCTTTCCTTTATCAGTTCCAACTGTAGTATTGTTGCTCGCCATTGTCTATGAACAATACAGAAGGGTATTTACATTACAATCTATTTATTTTTACTATCAGTAACAAAAAAATATGAGATACCATTAATCTTTACAATCACTGTAGACAATGGCTACAACAGTGAACTTTTACTATTTTTTGTACATATAGAAATATTTAAATACCAAAAACGTCAATATATATAAGGCCCCGGGTGGCTCAATTAGTTAGGTAGTTGGATTACCTAACAACTCATACAAGCCCATCCCCAATATGGCATGGGTTCGCTCCCCGCTGTGTAAATTACAAAAAGGTGCACTCGACTCGCAGCCGCAAGTGATAAAGCTTACCAGTGGCTTGTCCATGGTCGGTAGTTCTATCCGGGTACTCCGGCTTCTTCCACCACTAAAACTGGTCGCCATGATACAGCTGAAATATTGCTGAAAGTGGCGTTAAACACCAAATAATATATTATATATAGTTAAGTAAGTGATAGCAAGGAGGTCTGAAAACTTCACGACTTTCCGGAATTCACGACTACTGTCTAATTTTAAAAATGTATATTGCTTTGATTAATCTGTCCTATCGTTATGGATTCTACGTGACCTAGATAGTCCTTTCCCGTTTTTAGACTCATGCCTATATATTGACAATGATGGACAGTTGCATTCCACGATTTACGATAACCAAGATGGCACTTTGTTTTCCCGAAAGTAGAATTTTCCTTCTCAACAATATTTAGCTACATCATGACAGGAACGAGTTAATATTCAATGAGATGATGATGAGGTCCGCTTTGTACTAGAACAACACGCGTAGTTGCATTTGTATAGTGCAAGCTCACTGAAACAACAGTCTGCAGATAGACATGTCGCCCCACTCGGACGCATTATCCTGATTCCAAACCAACCAATCTTTGCTCTTTCTCCTCAATGCTGCGTGTTTAGCGGAGAAGCAATCACTACCAATTTTATGGTCTTTCGTTTGACCCGATCGGGGACCGAGACCGACAATCTACCGCACTCGAAGCGAGCACGCTAACCATCACACCACTGATGCGTTTTGGGTTTTTTTAAAGAAGAATTTGAAGATACCAAAGGGATAATCAGAATTCGTATATCGAAGAAGCACACACAAAACAAAGGCTAAAAGAAAAAGCACAAAAGGACACACAACGATCTATAAAATATACATATAAAACTAAAGATCGAGCAACACGAACCCCACCGAGAACCGTGCTTCAAATCGGATTGCAATACTGGTGATGCAAGAGCTTGTTGTTTTTGTTTTTTTGTGAGTTCGCGTTGTCCAGTTTTTCGTTTCTTTGTGGGTTTTTTTAAAACTTTTTGTGTACACTGTTGAGGATGGGGATTGTATCCGGATTATTCCATTTTCCCAATTTACTCTGGGATTTTTGGGTACTCTGAGTTTGTCATGGCCATATGTTGATTTTTAGAACGAAATTTGTCCTAGCTATATGATTTAACGCCTATCTTTAATTGTTTGTACATGCGATAATTTAATTATATTGTTGTGCTGGGTACTGCATGTCCTACTCAGAACGAAATTTGAAGTTCGTCGGATGAAATGTAAATATGTGTGATGCCAGTAAACAGAATGTAATACCGTTGAAATTATAAGATGTAATCTTTAGTTTTTCGTGTAGTGTTAATTTGACCATTGTTTTTCTTTTCGTCCTTTCTTCGTTTGTTCTTTCTATTGTATGTCTTTCGGTTTAATGCTTTTTGGTATTTTCAAACTTTTGATATACCAATGTGTTTGCGTGGATTTCGGTCATGTTTATCTCGTCCTCGTCCGCATCGAATATACAACAATAAAATGAATCATATGGAAACACAAAACGGGAAATCAACCAAAATATGTTTAATCAAATTTGGCTAACGACCATCTTTAAAAATGGACGAGCCGTAATGATTAAATAATTTGATATATTTTATTCACTATAGTATTAGAATAGTAATATATTAGCTACTAGACCATTCATAATAACATTTGACAAAGACAGAGGTCTATGTTAAGAGTTGGAACCTTAATTGTATCTAATTTCTACAATTAAAGATGAATGGGTGATACTAAAATCTTTCACAGCTTTTATTGATTAGCTGAGTTTGCTTGTTTGTTTATTTGCTTTGTTGTTGTTTTTTTTTTTTTTTAATTTGCTTATTTTTTTCTTTTTTTTAATACCTTGCCGTTAGACTATATGTTATAATTAAATCCAGTGATCATTTGCAGTATCGCACGAGTCAATCAACATCCCTCCATTTGTTCAGCTAATTTTTTTAACCCTCATATATATAGTCCGTTTGACTTCTATAAATGTTCAGAAAAAAATCTGCATGGAGCGAGTACAAATAGTGTAAGAGCCCAACCATCAAAACAAAATAACAGACATGTGCTTTCAGTGTATATTTCATTGCAACATGTGACAAAGGACATTTAAATATTAAAAGGCTACTCATTAACTGATGGTAGTAAATTGTTATTGGTCCTTTAATATGGGACGAAGTCCAAACTATGGTAGAAATAGCAATATTTTGATTCCAGATCCATATCACTAATGGCTTAAATTGCATGCACAGGAAATAATACACCGGAAACCAATACATGGTTAAATCTGCAGAAAATCGGATGCGCAGTAATCTGGAACTACTTCCGGTTAGTAATGTTAAAAGTCATCCCCGATATATCTCGGCCCAAAAAATCTCGACACTATTTTGATGCACTGAATGAGCGTGAAATTGGCAGATAATTTTCAGATTCGCGAGCATTCATGGCCGTGCCTGTTTCAATAGATGGAAAGAGCATCCTTACATTGTACTACAGTACACTCCAAAAAGTACACAAAAGTAAGTAAAATTTATATTTCAATCATCCCAAGGATTTACATGATTTAAATATTAGATAATGTGGATTGTGCTTCGCTGGCACTACAGGTAGCACCTGTCTCATATTATTGTTTAAACATTTTTATTGGACTTCGTCCCAAGGTAGGTAACACCTATTATCATATTAAAGGACGAAGTCCTTTTAACTGTAGGCTGTACGATTTTTACTTCTATGTATCTATTCATAGCCAAATATCTTTTCACCGGAAGTTTTAAAAATAGATCAATTGATATTTAGAAACGCAAAAAATATATATTTCAATGAAAAATTCTCATTTCTTTAATTATTTACTCTATGCAAAATCGAAATAAACTTGAAATAAAATCTCTTTCTACGATATTCTCGGCGGAAGAGCGGCGTAGGTAAAATGAACGGAACAGCCATAAGTCAAAGAGAGATAACTCCAGCCAAATAATTAAAAAATACTTTAAAAAGTACTTGAAAAAAAAATACATTCCCTTCTCACGCCTCCCTCTTAAAATTATAGGACTTCGTCCTTCAAACAGGTTGTGTCTGTCTGATATTATTTAAATGTCCTATGTCACATGGTACAGTCTATTATTTGTACTCACTCCTACCAGATTTTCACACTTCAGAGAATATAATTAACATAGAGACCTAATGGATAACTCTTTTAATAATGGACCAACAATTTTGAAATTAATTGTCAGAGTTCGTATATATCATATAATATGAAACCGGCACGGCCATGAATGCTCGCGAATCTGAAAATTATCTGCCAATTTCACGCTCATCCAGTGCATCAAAATAGTGTCGAGATTTTTTGGGCCGACATATATCGGGGACGACTTTTTTTAGGGCCGAATCTAGTCTCATTCAATCCAACTCGTTCCTTCTTCTTTTGGTATACAGCTATCCATCCACTGGATGATCACTAGGAAATCTCAAAAGTTAACTTCCGCGCAGAAAAAAAATTCTTGTCAGTATGTCAGAAGAGATTTAATAAATTTGAAAATATCAATATAAGTAAAACAAGCTAACAAGATGACTTTCATTACACACGGGTTCCGGGTTTGAGTGGTATCGGACGTACGAGAGAGGGTACGAGATTTAGGATCACCTTTGCGCTTTATGTTATGAAGATCTCCATTAGTTGAGTGTGTAAGTGTGTTACACGGAACGTGTTTACAATGTGCAGAAATTTTTTATATCCATCAGTATGTGAAGCCATGTTTGTCAAAAATCCTAGGTACACATTTTATACCATAAAGAGCTCGCTGACGCTCGCATATTAATATACGTCTAGAAAAATAAATGTTGATTTGAAAACTGAATTTTCAAGAGTTTTTTTCTGAACATTTATAGAAGTTAAACAGACTATACTATCTATTTCAACTATCACCTTCCAACATCACTAAATTTGAAATATTGAAGCAAAATATGAATGCAATACCAAAACGTCAAAACAATCCAAGAAACCAGAATTCATTCTGATATACTTCCATACAAATCCACATAGAAATGATCATTGATTTAACCTTATAAAAGTAGGAAGATTAAAACCCATAACTAACATCTTTTTTCTGATATTTAGGAGAAAACTGTATTTTATTTGAAAACTTCACGACAGACGTCGCTGTTGTTCCATAAGTAAGTGGTTATCGGAACGTTTTAATATCATTGACGCTTGACCTGTTTCTATACATGCTCTTTTAGCATGCCTCTGTGGTGCTGTGTACCTGGCTGTCTTAATTCAGAGGATGGACATATATTTCCCAAAGACCCCACATTAAATAATTGAAATGGAAGGTGGCCATAAAGAGACTTGATCCGTCTGTACCTTGAACGCCTATGTAAACCGGGTCAATACGATGTTGTTTGTTGCAAGATATTAACATAGAAGAGTACCTTAAGAACCCTCTGACTTGTGACTGCTCCCACTCTCCTTTTCAATACAACCCATCTGGACATGTAATCACTGGTGATCTGAATATCATTCAACATGAGAGTCTCCGAAAGGTGATTTCTCATGGTCCTAAATTCAGAGAACCTCAACACATCAATTGGAAACATAATTTAAAGATAATTATGGATGCTGTTGAAGATTATGCCAGAAGGTAGATAAAGTGAGAAGTAGATCAAGATCCTGAGTTAGAGTCCTTGTCAGACTGGGTTAGAACAATTAGGTCTCTAGTACAAGGTCGGATTCACAAAGTCAAAAATTGTGTTAATAGTCGACCTAAGTCTGTATTTAAAGACCAAGAAGCTGTTAAGTATATTTCCTCTCTTCATGA
Source organism: Bathymodiolus brooksi (assembly GCA_963680875.1). Taxonomy (NCBI): domain Eukaryota; kingdom Metazoa; phylum Mollusca; class Bivalvia; order Mytilida; family Modiolidae; genus Bathymodiolus; species Bathymodiolus brooksi. Next base: position 68,107,841 of record OY804575.1, read on the forward strand.
CAGATATGTTATCGTTCCTGCGGACAAGGCTTCCAACAATATCGTGTTTGTATGTAAATCATATTACTTCGAATGCCTAATCAAGGAATTAGGCATAAATAACAACACCTCTAGTAACACCACATACAAACCTACTTCGTTCGACAAAGATGAAATCCTAGCTAACCACAGATCATTCATGACCTCTTTAAACATTCCCTCTGGTAAAGAGTCTGAGAATTGATCCTATTTATATTGGATACCTAAACTCCATAAGACACCATACAAAGAAAGGTACATAGCGGGATCATCAACTTGTTCGACGAAAGAATGGTCTATTCACCTGACAAAGATTCTGTCTGCAGTAAAAGAGGGACAACAGAAATATTGTGAAACTGTTTACTCGCGTAGTGGCATAAATCACATGTGGATTTTGAAAAACTCTAAAGATCTTTTGGATAACCTTAAATCAAGATCTTTCTCTCAGGTATCCTCCATCAAAACTTTTGATTTTTCAACTCTATATACCACCCTACCGCATGACAAATTAAAAACCCGCTTAAAAGAAATAATTCACAAAGCTTTCAGTCATAGAAACTATGGCTCAAAATTTGTTGTGTTAGGCTACAATTCCACATATTTTTCAAACAAAATTCAAAAAGGTAAAACATGCTACTCCGAGGAACAAGCGATCAGTATGCTGGAGTTCCTCATCGATAACATATTTGTCTCCTTTGGAGGGATACTATTTCAGCAGGTCGTCGGCATACCAATGGGTACGAATTGTGCCCCTCTTCTAGCCGATTTATTTTTATACTCATATGAGTCGGAGTTTCTTCAAAAGCTTGTAAAAGATAAGAAGATTCATGAGGCTAGAGCCTTTAATTTCACATACAGGTATATTGATGACGTTTTATCTATCAATAATTCTAGATTTGCAGAATTTCTTCCATTGATATATCCTCCAGAGCTGGAAGTTAAAGAGACCCCAGATACCGCTTCGTCCGCATCATTTTTGGACTTATACCTCGAATTTGACGACAGTGGTCAAATCAGTACTAAAATTTATGATAAACGGGACGACTTCAATTTTAAGATCATAAATTTTCCAAATATGTGCAGCAATATACCAGCTTCTCCTGCATGTGGTGTTTACATCTCGCAATTGATTCGCTATGCAAGGGCCAGTAGCAATTATTCTGATTTCCTGAAACGTCATCTTCATCTGAGAAACAGGATACTGGACCAGGGCTATAATAAGATTCGCCTTATTCGATCTCTTAAAAAGTTTATATTCCGATACCAAGATCTTGTCGAAATATATTCCGTCTCTGCAGAAAAGATTATAAACGATGGATTTTCATATAGTGAAAATGTATAAAGATAAGGTTTCAACAAAAATGTCAAAAATATTTTTTTTTATCAATGTGTGACGTAAAAGTGTTTTTGACATTTACTTCACTGAGTTTGGCGCTGATTTGACAACTGTTTTACCTGTTTTGTTCAAGTATTGTTGTAAATACTGTTATAGTGACAGCCGGAAACTTTGAGCCGTAATGAAAGGGGGAGGTTTGGCGCTTTAAAATCTGATTCAACCCACCATTTCTTTAGAAATGCCTGTACCAAGTCAGGGTCATTACGGTTTTCACAGTTTTCCGGTTGTTGACTGATTTTGTCTGTTTATATACTTATGAGTTTTGACTTTCCCTTTGTTAGGTTGTTCGGAGTTCGGTAATTTTGTTATTACCCTTATTGTACAATAGTACCCACAACAATGCTATTGTAAATGCGGCCTCTAATTTCAGTTACAGGCCGCTGATAGTTTTAGGGGCCGTCGTGGTCGTGATCTTATGGTGGTTGCATTTATAACTACATATGCAATCATAGCCTATCATTACTAACGTTGTGAGTTCGAATCCCGTTCAGGAGATGTGTACTCGATACAATTTTGTCAGTGACTTGCGGCAGGTCGGTGGTTTTATCCGGGTACTCCCGTTTCCTCCACCAATACAACTGACCGCCACAATATAGCTGAAATATTTTCAAAGCTTGAAAGTGGCGTTAAAAACCATCCCCCAACCCAACACCGTCTTTAGTTTTACGTTGTATGGCAGTTCCAGCGTTTGCTGATCGTACGCAATATTTGAATACTACCAAAATATGTCAACAATAATTTAAAATAGTAAGGAACATCGATTTTTTTTTATTTAACTGTTGATTATGCCATTCATAATAGGTCTACATCTGATCAAAGTCTTTCTAAAATAAATACTATAATTAATCCGCTTGTTGTCAAATCTTTAAAGTTAATAACACTACACGAAGAATGTATACCTTACATTCGCTATATAATTTTGTCGCAAATAATTAAAGAGAGTAATTTAGATTTGAAGATTGCCTAAATATAGATAAATATATTCATTTAAAAGTTTGTACATTGAGGCGTTGTTTTTATCATTCTATTATTTTTTTTACATAGAGGTAGTATATTTACCGAAATACAGGTACATTGTACTTTAAAATGTTGAAATGAAGTTCATCAGCATTGCCATACGAGTAACCGTACATCATGTATACCCTTCATGAACATGCCAATATGGCTTGTAAATGTGCGTTGTATTTCTTGATATTTTCATAGTAAAACTCTTTTCTTACGATTTTTCCCCCCATATACTTGTCTACTAAATCTAAAGTTCTAACAGGTAATATCACCCGCATTGTACTAGTTAAGCTTCAATGTTTGGAGTGTCAAAGTTTTATAATTCGGTGCCGTCATTAAGCTTATGTTAGATACTTGTAAGCGTCTTTGGTGATTCAAACGCACATGTAACCACCGATGGAACTACAGCGTCACCCAACGGTAAAAGCGGTGAATGATTCCTATTGGAGATTTTATGGTCGCAAATTGAGTTTAAACGGATATTTGCGACCATTAAATCAACAATTGATGCCGTGAAGCTTCCAAATACAATACAGTTATCTCCATTCTAATGTAATCATGTGTATAGGGTAGATGTGTATTGCCACATTATTGATAATATGACGTAAGAGGTAATCGGCTAAAATTCAAAAATAATCTCGTGATATTTCAACCGTGGAATTGATACCGTGAAGATTACAGCATTGTTCAATCACAAACCAGGAATATTAAGCAACTACATTAGAATGTATAATACTGAACCAACTATAAAAAAATACATGACATTCACATTGCATAGTAGTTGTGTTTACAACTACATGTGCAGTCAGTGCCTATCACCACTAAAGTTGTTAGTTCGAATCTCGCTCATAGCGAGGTGTACTCGATAGAACATTATATAATAATGTTTGTCAGTGACTTGCGGCAGGCTGGTGTTTTTTCCGGGTATTCCGGTTTCATCCACCAATAAAAATGACCTACACGATATATAGCTGAAAATGACATATTATTAAAGTGGCGTTAAACAACATAACCCCTACCCCCTTTACAATAGTTAATATAAAGTCTTAATACATACATTGAGTTCCTGACTTATGCTGCGCAATTTGTATATATTGGGCTTTAGTATACACAACACAACTTCCTTCTTCAAATTCGTAATTTACTGTTAGATAACGTTTAACTACGGTTTCAAATTTTAACATATAAAATTAAAAAAAATATGTATGTGAAAAAATACCTAAGCTATTCATTTCCACCGAAGTGTAACATTTATAATTGATAAATATATTAAAAAAACGGTCTTTTTGTATATAGCCTATGTCATAGGTAATTGGTGTTGCATGTTTAAACAAGATAAAATCTACATGTATATTTGACGTATACTTTAGCAACCGAAAGTATTTATTTAAAGGGGATGGTATTTATTTAAATGAAGAAAGAAATTAACATTTGCTCTAATGGAGTATGGGAGTGAGTGATTATTGTTTAACGCCGGATGTGCTATTTTTCAGCCATATTATGGCGAGAACAAGCTACATCCAGGCGCGTAGCTCCCTATACGCCAACACGCAATTGCGTGCACATCGGCGTGCTGAAAAAAAAATAAAGAGCAAAAAAATATGGAAGACAGACTACCAGAGCCAATCATCCTGCAGACACGCCAAAACAGTATTGGAAATTTCCTTGTACTATGCTTTTATAGACCACATGATAATGGAATTGGAGTCGCGTCTGATAAAATCAGAAAATCGCTTCTATGCACAGTATCTGCTTCCTCGTGTTATAGGAAATATTACGAACGAACACATCGCGACATTGTATGAGACATACCAGACTTACCTGACATGTAATTTAGACGAATTCAAGAGGGCGAACACGCTGGAGTATAACACCTCGCCATCAGATGCCAACTTCACTTTGTGAGATACTTGATGCGGTAAACCCGGTGCTATATCCTTCTATAGATACCATCTTGTGTATCATGTTGACAATGCCGGTAACAAGTGCTACCGCAGAGCGATCGTTCAGTGTACTACGTCGGTTGAAGACATATGTACGATCAACAATGAATAACGATAGGTTGTCATCGCTAGCATTAATGCATATCCATCGCGATTTCAGTGTGCATTTAGACAAAGTTATGGAGAAGTTCGTGTCTGCTAAGACACGAAGAACAGATTTTGGGCAATTCTATTAAGTAAATTCTGTCTAACAAAATCATGAAATCAATGTGTTGCTTATGTATTCAATTTACCCATGAAAACACCTCAGAACGCACCATTTTGCATCATGTCAACAAAAACAATTATGGGGGGGGGGGGGCAAACCCCACCAGACCCCCCACCTTCCAGGTTTGGTTGCTTGCACTGCACAAAAAAGGCTAGCTACGCCCCTGACATCTGTTCTCTACAAGATCAACTTCAATTACAGAAAGACCTCAAATCCTTAGAAAACTAGGGCTCAACATGGGGAATGAAATCTATTGCCATAAAATGCTATAAAATGACGATACACAGGAGTACAAAACTAAAAAACTACACCTACTCACTGGATAACCACCTACTAAAACATGTAAACGAAAACCCATATCTTGAACAGCTTATCAGCGATAATTTGAAATGGTCATCATATATCAACAAAATTACAAACCGGGCAACCTCAATTTTAGGTTTTCTAGGTAGAAACCTAAAGCACTGTTCCAAAACACTCAAGGAAACCGCTTACATATCACTTGTCAGATCCGTTCTAGATTACAGTTCCACAGTGTGGGATCCTTACTTGCAACAGGACATTGACCGTCTCGAATTAATCCAACGCCGAGCAGCCCGTTTCGCTTACAACGACTACGGAAGAACAACAAGTGCAACGGAAATGATGAAAAAGTTAGACTGGAAACCATTGTCAGAACGCAGACGAGAACAGCGTCTTATTCTTATGTACAAGATTGTTAATGATCTGATAGCAATTCCTGCTGAAACACATATCACACTGAATAGAGGAATCACAAGATCATCAACTACTAACAAGTTGAAACTATACAGCTGCAATTCAGACATTTATAAACACTCATTTATTCCACGGACAATCATAGATTGGAACAACCTAAGTGAAAGGTGTACTAGGGCAACATCATTAGAAACATTCAAGGGAGAGCTCCGTGGGCAAGGAGTTCCTCCCTGTGACTATTACGACGAAAGCACAACTCACTTCCTGGACACTATATTCAGTAGTGAAGTACCAGCCCAGTATTCCACAGACACAGATACAGATACATTCAATGAAATGATAGTGATGTCCGCTTGGTACTATACCAACACCCTAAATTGGATCTTTATAGCGCTAGTTCACCGAAACAACAGTCCACGGGTAGATATTTCGCTCAACTCGGCCACATTATCCTGATTCCGATGCAATCAGTCTTTGCTCTTACTCATTAAACCTGCGTGTATGACGGGAGAAGCAGCAAATACAAATTTTATTATTTATTGTTTGACCAAATTACCTGTACATATAATTATCAATCCTTAATAAAGCCTAGTACGCAGCACTAAGGAGTAAGAGCAAAGATTGGTTGGCTCGGAATCGGAATAGTGTGTCCGGGTGGAGCGACATGTCTACCAGCGGACTGTTGTTTCAGTGTGCTATCTCATCAAAAACCTGTTCTCGCCATGGTATAGCTGAAAAATTGCTGAGTTGGCGTTAAACACTCACTCACTCACTCACTGAGCACTACAATGAACAGTTTTATGCATCCATCCATCTATGTTTATATATTTTTGGACAATATCATGAAGCTTCAAGCCCTACTTACATTAATTTATGCAGCACAAATACAGCAGCCGTTAGAAGCAGGCATAATTCAGAAATAGGAACATTCGACATTGAAAAATACCACAAGTATGACATGACAAAAATAGTACTTTATAGAGGATACATCAACCTTAAATGTTTCAATCGAGACACTCAAAACGATGGATTATCATACGAGGGAAACGATTCTTGTCTTTGTTGAGTCTTACAAGGAGGGATAATGAAAGACGAAGTGTGACATGATTGTCTCAATGGTGACTTATAAGTTTCTTGTTTAGTATACGTAATAGCCACATTTTCTTTCGCTGTTTTATACATCGTGATAAGTCGGGCATCTTTAAGCCTATCACGTCAAAGTTTAACCAGTAATGAAGAAAGAATCTCAAATCTAAAAATAATGAAATAATCATCCATAAAACATTTGAAATTTTTAACACCGAAAAAGAGACTTGCGCTTTTGTTTTTATATTCCCGCTAAAATATAACATTTGATAGGAATGTCGACTGGTAGACAATATTGTTACACATACTGCAGTAATAATCTGTTGCATTTAAATTTTTTTTTTTTTTTTTTTTTTTTTTTACATCATAATATAGTTTATTCAAAATCTCCTGTTTACAATAACCTTAATGGCCCAGGAGTGAACATTAAGGGTCCCTGTTTTTCATAAATCTCACTTGTCCAGGGGTAGCAAGTGAAAATAAAAATATATTTCATATTCATTTGTTTTTACATTTCATTATAATATACACAAATAGACGATACAATTATTACCATGCATTAGCTTTATGTTCATAAATAATAAATACTCATATGTTATTCCGAAAAAGTTCTAATTTGTTTTTATCATTTTCATTAATATGCGAAGTTTGTAATGTGCATTGTAAATGTTTTTTAAAATTATTTTTCCAAGTGTTGAAAATTGTTTGATCTCCAATTCGGGATTGGTTATATTTCACCTTATTACGTATTTTCCATATTTCCCACTTTGTGATAAATATTACGGTATTAAAAATGACGTCTAAATCCTCACCCCCATATAGCCCTAACATAATATTTAATTCGTTGATTTCTATATTAGCTGTTAATCCAGATCTGTTAAATATTGCTTCTATTTCTTTTATAATTTTTTTCACAGAAGGACATTTAAAAAATAGATGCTGCATCGTTTCATCGTTGTCTCTTATTTGGCAGAGATGGCATCTTCCGTTTGACAAATTCATTTTTTTCAATCTATGTTCTGTATAATTTATATTATGGAGACATTTCCACTGGAATTCTTTGACCTTATTAGTAACTTTGATTTTCTTTAATTTTGTCCAAATTGGTGTCCAATCAATATTACCCCCGTACTGTTCTTCCCACTTAATCTGACATTTTGGCTTTATATTTTGTTTAAAGATTCCCTGAATTACTTTTATTTTCAATTTATCAGGTGATATAGTTGTATTTGACTCATTTAAAAATTGTAGCTTATCGTTGATATTTAAGGTAACTCTACGTTCTGGTACTATTGTAGTTTCACCTTTTAAGACTTTTATGAACTTTTCGGGGATTTCTTTTTTTATCTTAGAAAACTCTGAAATACAGTTCCTCCTATCTATTAATAAATTGTATATATCATGACAACTTTTTGTATTATTTGAATCCCAAATATCGTTTATAGTTCGTAAGTTACTTTGCAGAAACGAGGTAAATACTAATGGTTTGTTTTTAAAAGTTATTGAAGAGTTACAAAATATTCTGGTTTTTAGAATGGAATCAATGTCATTATTACACAATTGAATAAGTTCCTGTAATTTTGACCATGATTGGATACATATTTTGTAAAAACTTGGTAATATATTTAAATTTAGAGTTGATACATTAGAGCACTTACATACAAAATATTGTTCATTAAACTTGATGTCTAACTTACGGAGCCAATACTTACCAATTGCATTCCAACTTTCTAATGGTTCATGTAAAATTCTGTATAGAAGCTTAATTCTTTTGCTGTCAATAAATTATTGTTTGTTAATCATACCCATGCCTCCATTTTCTACTCCCAAGCAGCAAACTTTCTTATCTATTTGATTAATACCCCCTCCCCAGATAAAACCCCATACCAAAGTTGTTATTTCTTTTACGTATTTTTCTGGTATTCCCCGTATTTCAATTTCGTAACCACAAAGAGAGATCAATAGACTTTTCACTATTAAAGTTTTACCTGTATATGTCAAGTTTCTACTTTTCCAAACATGGACACAATTTTTCATTTTATCTATTATTGATATCCATATCTCATCATTTTGTATATTATAACCATGATGAATGCCAAGAGTTTTAACATTATCCTTTGTCCAAACTATTTTTGTAAACTTGGGTCTGTTATTTTTAGCCGATCCAATATACATACCTTTTGTCTTTTCATAATTGACTTTTGAACCAGAGGCTTTTTCATATATAGTTAAAATATCAAAAGATTTTTTGACAGATTCATAATTTTTATTAAATAGCTGAGTGTCATCTGCAAACATGCAGAGCTTAGTCTCGATATATTCCCCATCTTTCCCCCCAAGTAATGTGACCCCTTGTATTTCACTATCCCCCCCCCCCCTTATAGCACAGGCTATAGGTTCGGCCTGTAGTATGTAAACACGAGGCGCTATTGTACACCCTTGTCTACAGGACCTTGAAATATTGAAATATTTAGACACAAAACCATTGGTCTTGATACAAGTTTGTGCATATTTGAATAACATTTGCACCCACTCCCTAAATTTTTCACCAAAGTTAAATTTGCTTAATACATGATCCACCCATTCCCATTCTACCCGGTCGAAGGCCTTTTGTTGATCTAAAAATATTATGATACCGTCATCATCTTCACGATCAGTATATTCTATTACATCTTGTATTAGACAGTTAGCTTTACCGATATTACGAACTTTTACAAATCCCTTCTGGTCCGAATGTATTAATTTTTGCAAACACAACTTTTAATCTTTCTGCAAGAATTTTTGCAATTATGTTGTAGTCACTGTTTAATAGAATCAGTGGTCTCCAGTTCCGTATATCTTCCCGCTCCCCACTTTTATGTAATAGAGTAAGAACCCCCTTATATTGTGAAGGAGTTAGTTCTTTTTTATCGAAAGTATCATTTACAAGCAGAAAGAATTCGTCTTTGATTTGTTCCCAGTGAGTTATATAAAACTCAGAAATTATTCCATCCTCTCCGGGTGATTTATTTGGTTTCAAAATTTTTAAAACATTTTTAATTTCTTCTATACTTACATCCAATTCGAGAGTTTGTTTTTCATCCCCATTTAACTTACTTTCAATATGTTGCGTTAATATATTAGCACTGTTTTCATCCCATCCCTCAGTTGTAAATAGCTTGGAGTAAAATTTTATCTGTTCGTCAATTATTGAATCTATATCATATTTATACTTACCTTCTGTGTTTTTAATTCGATTCCACATTTTATTTTCTCCCTGTTTTTTTTTCAAGTTCAAAGAAATATCGAGTTGACCTTTCCCCTTCTTCCGCCCAATTTATTCTTGAACGAATTTTTGCGGCTTCCGCTTTTTGTGTATAATATTTTTTAATTAAATTTTCTAATTCTAGTATCTTACCTTTGATGATATCGCCGTCATCTGTACTAGATTTAAGATCTTCTAACTGTTTCTTAAATTTTTCTATGTCTTTTTTATTTTGACCTTTTTTTAATTGCTTACTTATTTGCATTGTCAAATATTTAATTTTAGTCTTTGTAACATCCCACCATTCTTGAATATTTCGGAATCTTTTTATCTCGTTCTTCCATATACCCCACCAAGTATTGAATGCTTTTGTAAATAGTTCACTAGTTATAGTGTTAAAATTCATTGCCCAAATTCCCGGGCCCCTCTCAATGTCATCTAATTTTAATTTAGTGGATACTAAGTCGTGATCGCTGAATGGAAAGTGTTTTATATTGGTATCAAACACTTTACTACATAAACCATTTGAACATAAAATAAAATCAATACGTGATTTTGAATTCCCCCTTTGAAAAGAATATCGTTTTTTATTTGGGTTAAGCTTTCTCCATGCATCATATAAATCATACCTAGTAATAAGATTTTGTAATTCTATTTTGCCTATGTCGTCCGTCCGTCTATTGGGATATCTATCAATCTTTTTATCGAGAATACAATTAAAATCTCTCAAAACAATATTGTAATGATAAATACTATCATCTTCATGGTTGTAAGAAATGTTTTGAAAAGAATCGAAAAATTGTTTTCAATCACTGCATAGATTTGGAGCATATATATTAAAAATATGAAACACTGCATTTTCTGTGTTTATCTCACATGTTAATAGTCTACCAGTCTGTTTAGAAAAATTAAAATTAATATCAAAAGCAAAATGTTTACTTAAAAGGATAGCCACGCCCTTTGATTCGCTAGATCCACATAACCATGCACTAGCACCGGCCCCTTGACCTTGTGTTTTCCATTCATTTCCCACCGGTTAATATCAACTCCCGTACAGTGCGTCTCCTGTAAACAAATACAATCATATTTCTTTGATACGAGCCAATTAAACACCAATTCACGTTTTCTATTATCTCGTAGTCCATTAACATTAAAGGGATAAGTCGGGAAGCCAGTGACGCAGGGGAGTTCCATCTAAAAACAAAGTCACGTGACTTTCGCTTCATTTTTGATGAAAAATGACGTTCAACCCTTCGGTTAAAATACGTCGGTTTACAATAAATACGTACGCTTGAAATCAATTAAAATATACGGAATATGTCTATGGATAAATAGAAATTTATTGCATCACTTCAGTTTTTATTTATATAGTGCACAAACATCGAATGTTGCTACTTGAAGTGGACTCAATTTCAAAACAAATGTCGAGGTGGTTCTATTTAAGTCAGAAAATTTAATTAAAACAATATGATGGCTTTCTGTAACATCCATTGCCTGAGGAAATCAATTAGGATCATTGTCATACCGACAACCCACCTTGATCGATCGACCTTTTGCCAAACATCGAAATTCATTGTCTTTCGGAACACATCGGTGGTGTTTCTTAACATCAACAATAAACGACACCTAAGCGTACATCCGAAAGAGGCTATTTCATTGGGGAAAGGGGTGTCTATTTTTATGTCTTTATTTAATTTTCCTGTATTAATACCGTATTTTTCAGTTTATTTTTATTGCAATATTGATTTAGACATTGTGCATTTTGTAATTTAGACTGGGGAATTACTATTTATCATCACTTTAAATTAAAAAAAACCATATTTGCACAGGCCAGGGTATGTACAACAATTAATAATTTCAATTTAATTTAATTTCAATACAACAGGTACAAGATAAATAGAAAGAAACAAATGTGTGGAAAAAATAAAAGCATGTAAACAAAAATTAAGTGAATTGAAAAAATATGAAAATATTATAAAAAAAAACATGCCAGTAAAACAATTAATAAATTTTTAAAAATCTAAAAAAAAATGAAACCTTGAGACAAAAAGGGGCATACAAAATTGTATTCAGATATCTTAACCCTTCATATTATATCAAGGCAAATTAAAAAAAAATTCAGTGTAAGCAAATATTTTTCTTGAAATTAGGAAATTTTATTATCTGAATGAAAAGCTACCAAGTTTCATGTTTATCTGACAATGTAAATATCAATGTATTTGGTTTATTCATGTGTTTGACACAACTACAAACTAGCTTCTATAACATATAGGGGTGGTTAAGTTGTAATAATTCTTTCCCCTTGACATTCACAAAATGACCAGCATTTACAAATATGGGTACTTAGGTTGCAATAATTATTTCCCCATGACTTCACAAGATGAGATGACCAGCATTTACAAATATGACTGAGTACATAGGTTGCAATAATTCTTTCTCCATGATATTCACAAAATAACCAGCATTTACAAATATGGATACTAGGTTTGCAATAATTCTTTCTCCAGGACATTCACAAAATTACCAGCATTTACAAATATAGGTACTTATAGGTTGCAATATTTCCCCCCCCCCCCCCCCCCCCATGACATTCACAAACAGAATGACTAGCATTCACATAAAAGACACACACAAACTGACTAGCATTCACATAAAAGACACATATTGAATGACTACCATTCACATAATTTTAAGACACATACAGAAGGACTTGCATTCACCTGAAATGAGAAACCAGATTTCCAAATTCCACTAAGTAAATAAAATGACTGGAATGAATATGTTTTCTGTTGACAAAATAAGCAAGTATTGGTAAATATTGTTTAAAATTGAAGTTAAAAAACTATTTTATTTGATCCAATGACTGGAAAAAAGTTAATAAAATGGCAAATTTTGAAAAATTCTTTTCTGTAAAATAAAATTTATCAAATTCAGCATTAAAATTCATAGATAATAAAAGATAATTATATTTCTCATAAACAACAGGCAACAGAAGTACCTTTTCATCTAAAAAAAAAGCATGAATAACAAATTCAACAACATGTTGGAGTGTATACAGGTCTAAATGTCTGTAGAAACTTGTTCAACAACTTGGTTCTGGTTCAAATATCTAAAAGAAATTGAAAAGTTTGAGATCTTGTTTCAGCTCCACTTTCTGACCTAGAAAATGTGTTACAACTGTTATAACAATATGTACCACAATATAATTTATCTTCTGAGCCAAATTCTTTACAGAAATTTAATTCATTCTTGAAATATTTAAGAACAACTTTAACAAGTCCTGGTTTTCAATTGAAATTGAAATAAACCTTTTGACTTTCAGTTTATTTTGGCATGGAAGTATACTTTGATATTTTAGATAACAAAAATGTTGTAGAGTTATGCAGATTTAGAACAGCAAATCATAAATTACCTATTGAAATTGGAAGATGGAATAACACCAATAGAAATAACAGAATTTGTATGCACTGTAATAAAAATGAACTCGGTGATGAATTTCACTTTATTTTAGATTGCCCATTCTTTGAACAAGATCGAAACATCTATATACCAAAGTATTACTACAGTAGGTCAAATGTTTTAAAATATAAATTACTGTTATCTTCCAAAAAGAAATCAGAACTGATAAAACTAAGTAAATTCATTAATCACATAAATAAAACTGTATGTACTCCGGCTTAACCTACTGAATTGTTCATCTCTGTACATTTCTTCATTACTTACGTACTTAGTATAACATGCTATTGTATATTGTATATATTGTACATATGTATTTCTCTATACCTTGTCAAATTATGATGGTTTATTGAGAATAAAAAGATATAGTTTCAGATGAAGTTTCACAAATTACACAATCAAAAAGTTCTTTTCTGAATGACTAAATATATTATCATGTTTATGACACAAGGTGTCTTGAAAACTCTGATCCTTGTCTAAAAATTTGTCATTTATCCAAACATCAAATACTAATGTCATCTCCACTCTTTTTACTTAAATTAAAATGGTTTAAAAAACTTTTTTTTTCATCTTCAACACTCTTACTTCCATTAGAAAATGCCTTTTTATTAACTGCATGGCTCATCATTTTCAAGCAGATTATTTTCAGTAGACATAGAATACAAAGTTTGAACTTAATTTCACATTTCTTACAAATACAATACAATTCAGAAAAAATGTTAAATTTCTTTTTACAAACAAACAAAATTCAGGAGCATCTGAAACTTTTTTAATTAAATGAATGTATCAGTTAGAGGATATATTCTGCCCACAATTATACCCAAGGGCCTGCATTTGTTTGATGATGTACTTTAAAAATAATTGGAATGCTGGTTCATTTTCTTACTTCATGGATTTTTTAGAAGAGAAAAAAACATATATATTTATATACAACTTTAAATCACATTTCCTACATACACAGGCATTTTCAGATATATTAAAATTATCGACACAAGTTTGTAAAATTCAGGAGCATCTGAACCAATAATAGCCATTTTCAAACCCCTTTGCCTTGTTAAATGCACATCCAGGCAAGCACAACACTGACAAAATAAAAAAAGAAAAAAAAATCATCAATAGTTTTATTTAATCATTATATTTTCTGTGCTGTAAATCTGAAATATTGAAATACATAATTGATCAATTAACAATCTGGAAGGTACAAATCAGAAGCTGAGACTGGAATATCCTTACATGTCCAATTTTTGATCACAAGACCATATAATTTTAAATGTTAAAACATCATGAAGTCAGTTTAAAGGGTTCAAATATAGGTAATAACAACATTAACAAAATAAGATAAAACAATCATAAATACTTTTATTTAATCATCTGAACTGTATTCTGAAATAATTGAAATATATGATTGATTAGTGAACAATGGTAAAAAATCAGAAGCAGAGACTGAAATATCCCTAAGCTAACAAGTCAAATTTCAGACCACAAGACCATATAATTTTACAGGTTAAATTTCTGACCACACGATCATACAAGTTTTAAATGTTAAAACAACATGAAATCAGTTTATAAGGTTTGATACCTGTTTTAAATAATAAATGCAAATACTGACAAAATAAAAAAGACAAAATCTTATTTAATCATGGTCACCTGTGCTGTAAATCTGAAATATATTAGTGTTAAAGTGTACTGTAAATGGTAAAAAAAAAACCAGAAGCTGAGACTGGAATATGTTCACATGATGTCAGTTTAAATATGGTTCGAGAAATACAGAATACTTGAGATCATAAATATCTCAAACTATATCACAGGAATAACTATTAATCAAATTAATTATGTTATGATACTCTAAATGCAAATAAAACAAAGGCTACTCTTTCTTCTAATATCTAATTTTAATCAGTTCAAGAATATTTTGAAGTCATGGAATGGGAATGATTGCAAATGCTCAGTTTGTGCTGACTTTTAAAGTATGCTTTTTACCATTAATAGGTCAATTTCTCATGTCCATCTATTATACTTTATATGTTGTACTTAGTTTTATTATTGAATATTGTGTAGCTTTTAGTTTTAGTTATGCTTAGCTTTCATGTAAGCTTATTATTTTTAATTCTGTTCAGCTATAATATCTGCTTTTAAATTGCTTTTAATTTCATGTTTTAGTTATTTCAGATTTCTTACCAACTTACATGTCTGTGCTTTTCTTGTAAGTTGTAGTGCTACCTTTGTTTTTCTTTGTTTTTAATTTATTTTTGCATGCCTTAATTATTGTTATTTATGTTGTATGTCGGTCAAAGGCTCATTAGAGTTTATATTTGTATGCTTGTTGTTTTTAACCATGCCGACTTTAGATAAAACTTATTTATTTATTTATTTATTTATTCAGCGTCTTCTTTATCAAAATGGCGGCTGACAGCGTCCTAAGTTACAAACCTCGTTTTGCAAATTAAAGGCGGAATGATGGCTATTTTTATATTTCGTTACACATTTGAATGATGGGTAAACCTATTTTTGACCATAGTTTTTACTGACAACCAATGGGATGCGTTTGTGTCAGTTATTCTTAGCCTCGAGAATTTCCCGCCATACATTCTTAGCTACAACAACAAAAACAAATACCTCGGGAAATACCTAGTTTTATACCGATATTATGTCTAATAAACACTTTCTTGGGGTTTTTTCGGCAACTTATATATTTAACCATGATAATTCACGTTTTTTGGGAATGTATTTATTTATATTTATCTCTCATATAAGGTTTATTCTGTAATCGTCATGGTAAACAAACGTCAATACCTATTACGATTATGGGCGACACCTGGTGGGTTATTATTATCTGCCCTTGCGTAAATGTTTT
The DNA here is from genome assembly GCA_963680875.1 of Bathymodiolus brooksi. Classification (NCBI taxonomy): domain Eukaryota; kingdom Metazoa; phylum Mollusca; class Bivalvia; order Mytilida; family Modiolidae; genus Bathymodiolus; species Bathymodiolus brooksi. The sequence goes on from OY804575.1 coordinate 68,123,828, forward strand.
TAGCCTTATGGGAGGAGTTACGCAAGCTGACGTTGGCTTCCCGACTGGGGATATTGTCTACCAGCTGCGTAATTTTTTCATACCCAAAATTATTGTCGATTTCCGTACTGACCTTCATAAAATGAAGATTAACACCGAGTTATGCTGCAAAAGATACGATTTTTTAACAAAAAAGACCCAAAACTATCGTTATCAGAATTATTGTCTGGACGACAATATTCAAATCTATTCATATGGCCTTCTATGTGAACACGTCTTGAGCATGCGCACTGTTTAGAAACAATAAACAACATGTGGTTCTTGGGCAAAAGAGACACTGTCAACGCGTGGAAGAAAGCGGACTTTGACGGATTCAGAGATAAAGAGGAATAGAAGTGAAGTATCTTCCAAATGGAACAAATGCAGGATATATGTAAGGGATCGGTTGGACCGTTGCCGTTGGATGGAGCGTCAAATCTCACGCTGAAGTGGCAAAGATTTTGCTTGATTATTGTTGATACCCATCGTGTTATCGGTTTTCGTGCTATTATCGATTTTCAGATATAGCGATTAACAGTGTTAACCCTCCATTCATATGACGATTGGAATTTTCAAAGAATGGCTAGTTAAATATTTCTTTGTGCATAAGATTGTTTTTAAAGCCATTCTTGTATTTTAATATACTCTCGATTACCTGGCAACTTTTGTTGTCATTAAAACGGCGTCATCTGTTTCCGTGGCAAATAAAAACAAGGCCGATATACGGGATGGAAACGAATATAAAATCCGGAAATGGCTGGTTTTAAAATTTCATGGTTCTGGCCATCTACCAAATCATACTACATCTAAATAAAATAACAGAATGTTTGAAAATGACCACTTTTAAAATTGTGTTTACTTTTGATGTTTTTTTTAGTGCTGAAACCACAATGCACTGCAAAGTGACATGTATTTTATATAAGAAACAGGCACATTTCAGTCGGCTCTTTTGTTTACAAATACGATCAGTGACCCCATGATAGTTACATGACAGGAAGAGCAGGTGTCTGAGAGGCAGACGACCTAGTTAAATTTTATATAGCCCTTCTGGATTTTTTTTCCAGCTACTTTATAAATGAAGTACATTTTTGGCATTACAAAAAGTATGGTTCAGTAGGTAGGTTCACTGTTTTTGGTACTTGCGTCTTTAAAGGTAAACTTTATCATTTTTTACAGATGTCAGCTTTCGTATTGTTTACGTTCCACAAATAGAAACCGGAAGACACGTCAAAAATAATGCGTGCGCTGTGGAAATCAAAATAAAATGGATACCACGAAAACAGATGACGCACGAAAACACATACCGTGACGATAAGCCGAGCATGTTGCCTTCTTTTCTCAATCGTTTTTCATGTTTTATGAATTTATGATGATGCCTATGATCATTTTCGGTAGATATTAATCAATATATGTAATTTTGCACCGGGCAACAGCAAATTATTGTCAATGAGTAGCATAAAACGGCCGTATTTGCGAGGTAAACAAACACAAATTTAGGAGGCCAGCAAAGGGGAAATGGGAGTGCAAAAATGATATCAATGGCAATTAATGCAGTTTATTATTATCAATTTAAAAAAAAAAATCGAATCAATTCATTTTTAATGCAAGAATTAAAACTGTACATGGCTTAATGAAAACCCTATAAAGTTCTTTTTATTCAAGCAAATTTATTTCTTTGATATACAACATATAATTAGGCTTTTAATTTTATCAAATTTCAACAACTTGGACGTGAAACTTAGTTTTGGGAACCAAAAGTATATACCTTACTTTCTGCGAATTATCACTATAATGGAAAATCAGTATGTATTTTTCAAATAAAAGCTTTCTATTTAAAGAAGCTTCATTTCAATTGCACTTTTAGTTTGGATCCTGTAAGTATAATATATAATTATAAACAAGGTTTTGAAGAAATGATATGAATATCCATTGAAATTTTCAAGTTTCAGAACTTTTTTTATATATGACTACAAAATTTTACTGAAAATTTCAGAAATGTCCTAAAATGCATATTTTAGACCATGGCTAAATGAAAATCATTTTCAATTCCTTTATGCAAACAAGTTTATATCTTGGGTACTGGAAATACATTACATAAATAAGGTTAAAAGTACTTTTCAACAAGTTTGAACATAGAACTTTGTTATGGGAGCCAAAATTATATCTTCCTGTCTGAATTATCACCATAGTGGAAAATCAGTATGTATCTTTTATATAAAAAGCTTTCCATTTAAATAAGTGTCATTTCAGTAGCATTTTTAGTTTGGATCCTGTAAGTATGATACATAAACAAGGTTTTTAAAAAATAATATGAAGATCCATAGAAATTTGCAAGTTTCAGAAACTTTTCTATATATGTGACTATAAAATTTTACTGAAATGTCCTGAACTGCATATTTTAGACTATGACTAAATGAAAACCGTTTTCAATTTCCTTATGCAAACCAAGTTTATTTCTTGACTATTCTAAAAACATTACATTAACTAGTTTTTCACTACATTTCAACAATTTTGGACATAATTTTTAGTTCAGGGAGCCAAAATTATACTTTACTATCTTAGAATTATCAACATAGACATGATAGAGGGAAATCAATATGTAATTTTCATATAAAGGCTTTCTATTTAAGGAATTGTCATTTGAACTGCTTTTTATCCCCTCGCCAACGAAGTTGCGAAGGGATATAGTAACGCTACCGTCCGTCCGTCACATCCTTGTGAACACTCTAGAATCAACATCGTTCAATGGATTTTGACCAAACGTGGTACATACTTAGTCCTGAAGAGAATCTGGAACCCTATTGATTTTCAAGGTCATATGTCAAAGATCAAGGCCACAGGCTCAAATGTTTACCGCATAACATCCTTGTGAACACTAGAATCAACATCCTTCAATTGATTTTTGACAAAACTTGGTACATACTTAGTCCTAAGATAACTAAAAATCCTATTGATTTTCAAGGTCATAGCCTCATAGGTCAAAGGTCAAGATAACCGGGTCAAAATGTTACCGCGTAACATCCTTGTGAACACTCTAGAATCAACATCCTTCAATGGATTTTGACCAAACTTGGTACATACTTAGTCCTTAAGAGAATCTGGAACCCTATTGATTATCAAAATCAAGGTCAAGGTCACCGGGTCAAATTTTTAGGCGAGGGGATACGCCACGCTTTGCCCTTGTTTAGTTTGAATCTTGTAAGAATGATTTATAAACAAGATTTTTAAGAAATACTGTGAAGATCCATAGCAATTTGCGTGTTTCACAGTGTGTGAATTTAACAGTAGACCGATGGCCCATGTCTGTGTTAAAATCATGCAGGTTTTTGTAAAATTATCTTAATTTTTTAGGCAAATTACTACAAAAACTGGTAATTTCAGACAAATGTGATTTTGTAGTGATTGATATTTGTACTTTTGATTTAGATATTCTGACCAAGGTATTTCTAGAGTAGAAGAAATGAGCAGCCATCACATTTCAACGAAACGGATGAAACTGGAGAAATCGAGTTCATTTGTGAACCCATTTGAGTATGTTCATTTTGTTAAAGATTAGACATATTCTACATTATGTTTAGGGACCGACCATTTAAGGGGAGGGTTATGGTTTTTTGTTTCGTTCAGAATTTTTTTTTCGGACAACACGAGAGTTAGAGTATATTTTTTTTTGTCGCGCAAAGCACAAATTTTTTTTCCAGAATTCCACATTAGGTTATATGACAAAAACTCTGAATCAGATTATTTTTTTTTTTCCTCCACCAAAATCAGAATATTTTTTTCAGCAACATTGGGAATCAGAATATTTTTTTAGAAAAAAACCATAACCCCCCCCCTTCAAGTTAAATGGTCGTTCCCTTATAGGTAACATTGTCAATATTGTTCAACACAGTCACTTGTATAACAGTTTCCTATTAATTATTGTGGCTTGCATAGTGATACTACTAGTAGCTATATTATATAGGGATCATGTTGGCTTCTGTGTCATCGTTACATTTTCATCAATCCACAAGCTGAAATGGCCAGTCCTCCTTAGCTAATTACGGGCAGACATGGGGTAATTGTAATCAGTTGTAATCGATTACATTTTTTCATGTAATCGGATGTAATCTGTAATCGGCCATTTTTAAGATTACATGTAATCGTAATGTAATCGATTACATTCATTTTGACCCTGTAATCATGATTACTTTCTGATTACATTTAGATTACTTTTCATCATTTTGACTTATTTTTTCTTAACTGAAACATATACATGTATCTCCTTAGATATTTAATGTATAATTTATGTAAATGAATTTTCTTCATGGAATTTATTTAACAAATAATGTAGAATGGTTTACTAGAAAACATATAAAGTTTATTGACATCTAAATAAAAAAATATGTTATGAAATTTAAAAAAAAAACTCTATTAAAATAAAGTGGCAATCACAACATGATCAAAAGATATTCTTCTATGTTTAATTGCAATCAAAACTATCACAAGTACAAAAAAAATATTAAGTATGGCTTCAAAGACTTGATATCCAAACAAATAATATCTCAATTTCAATGGGGTTTAAAAATTTCATTGAAAACAGCTCTAAAATTTTAAATTATATTTTATTAAACCTATTTACATAAATTAAAGATTTAGTTTTCATATTTAGACTGAGAAATTATGCATATTTTTAAGCAAATGTTTAGAATCAGAATGACTTGGTTTTTTTTATCTTCTGAATTATATATCAAGGACACCCATGTAAATGGTGTGAAATTTAGTAATGATGATTGTTACATAATTTGGTGTCATAAATAAGACCTTAATTACAAATTTTATCTGTGGCTCAGGTTAACTGCTAGTTTATTATCCACAATAAACTATTGACAGGATATTTGAAATTATTTGATATATATTATTAAAAGGTGCAAATGTATTATAATATTTACTAATAGTATAAGATGGAATGAATATTGGTCATAGTAATAAGACACAACTTATTTTATGAAAAAAGGAAAATGAGAATTGCTATTTATAATTTACAACGTAAATGATATATTTATTAATTAACCATAAAATTTTATCTTATAATGGGTAATTATAAAATCATAAACTCGGCCAATATAAAAAAAACTAAGCCAATATTGATATTGGTTTAGTTTTTTTATATTGGCCGAGTTTATGATTTTATATTGTAAAGACAGTTTAGGTTGTATTGACAACAATAATATAGAGTTAATTAATAATGTATCTTATTGCATGTAATGATCACATTAAAACTGAATTGTAATTCATTGTTCTGAGTAAGAAATACATTAAAAAAGGAGATATTGGATAGATGCATATGAGACAAAATTATAACATAAAACACTAATATTGGCTGTCATGACATTAAATGTAATCAGTAATGTAATCGATTACATTTACAAAGTAATTGTAATTTAATCGATTACATTTGAAAATTGATGTAATCGTAATGTAATGTAATCATGAAAATTGCAAAGTAATTGTAATGTAATCGATTACATTTGAAAGTAATTGACCCCAAGTCTGCTTACGGGAATGAAACCAAACTGGGACAGAATTGATGCACGTCTGGCACACCAAATTTTTTCCTGGAACTTTGATGTAATTTTGTCTCTTTATATTGGGTTGTGTAGATGTGTGCTGGATACATGTATATAGATTTAATATTATTTTGAAAAGCTTTTTCGTTATACAGCTGCACACAGAACCATATAACAAAATTTGTTTCGATATTATACACATACACTGTTATAAACAATTATTTTTTATTCTTACAGTCTCTCTCAATAGATATTACTGAAGAGGGCAGTGATGATTCTGACGATGAAGATTTTGAACCTAGCCTCAACTTCACTCTAAGGTTTGTCATGTTAATTTCATGTTTCAGTTGTAACTTACATACTTGAAATTTTGTCCTAATAACAGAACCATGCATGATCATATGTCATAGGAGCTTTATTATACCCCCACTCCACTGGAAGGGGGGGGGGGGGGGTATACTGTTTTACCTCTGTCCGTCCATTCGTCCCAAGATGTTCATAACATTTTTCTCAGTAATTATTAATGGCAGCAATCTGATATTTGATCATAGGCTTCAGAAGGGTCAATCGAAAGTCGCAAACCTGCTGCGTTGTCCATGGTCAAGTCCGGTAGAAGTCCCATCCGATGAAGGGAAAGACATCAACAACAAATGAAGATCAGTTCTGATTTGGGTAACAGACACCCTGTAACCATTGACCAGCTCGTGATGCCTGCCGTAGAACTTCTTGAGGGATGACCACAACCTAAAATCTGTCTACAAATCACTCAAATCCTTCATAAAGTGAACTTGTAATGATATGTTTAGTTGCTCATTCACTATACATTCGAGATATTCATCTTGAATTGAAAGTTAGGGCTCCATAGATCATAATCTCAATTCTATTGTTTTATTCTTGTGAATTACATTGTATGTATTTTTCTACTTCAGGTGGCAGAGAAGTTACAACAAAAAGACAGCTAGATGGTCTGTGCAGCCTGTTAAAACTGACAAGTCATATTCCTATGTTCCAAGACTATTAAGGGTCATCATTTATATGAGACTGCAAGAAGAAGATGAAAATGTTGTTTCCCATAGGGTTTCAATGCAAACTTTGACCTCCGCTGGTGGCCATTTTGAATTTTCAAATGGCGCAAACAGTAACAACACATGTTAAAGACATTCATAGAAACATGTATACCAGATTTCAATTCAATCCCTTCAGCGGTTCTTGAGAAGAAGTTTCTTGAAAATCGACCAATCAGAATTTTCAAAGTCACATGGTGGCCATGTTTTTTGACGAATCTGCACAAAAGTATCGACTCTTGTGTAGGACCTCATAGAAAACATCTCTGCCAAGTATGGTTTTGAATTATATAAAAGACTGTCAGTCCATTTTAGAAGAAGTTGTCAGTGCTGATAGAACAAAAAATAATAATAAGATGGCAAAACTTTCAAATTAAATTTACAATTCCAACTGACCAACTTGTGAAATTAACAACTCATTAGGGTTGATTTATTTTTTATTTTTGGTGTTTTAACGCCACTTTCAGCAATATTTCAGCTATACCATGGCGACCAGTTTTAGTGGTGGAGGAAGCCAGAGTACCCGGACAACCACCGACCATAGGGAAGCAAGTGGTAAACTTTATCATTAGGGTATATGGGATAAAATACAAAATATTTCATGAACAAGTTTTAATTAAATCGTCTAGGAATGAAACCCTTGTATTGTCCATATAGATCAGGATACTTGTCCCTAATTTTCCAAGTACAACAGCTTGGGATCACACGTCTGACCCCAGATCCAAGTTGGCCATGTGGCCAAATGGTATACTGGCGGTAGGCTGCATACCTATTGGATCTGTTGTAATCCTCGTCATGGGGCATTACTACAAGTTCCTCTCGAAACATTCTAGCAACCCCCAACACTGCCTCATCAAGGACAATCCGATCAAAGTCCTGTAATAAAGACAAGATATTGAGTAAAGACAGATGGTTATACATTCATCTAGAAAAATGAGCTCTATTTAAAAAAGAAATATAATTCATTATAAGTGAAATAGTTTGCACAAATTCAGTTTAGAGAAAGAAAAAAAAGTCTTATATTGGAAGGAAAGATTTTCTCGTGGGACTTTCTTATGACCACAGTTTTATTTCGTTTTTTTTTTTGGTATATGGGAGAACCATTTTGGTCTTGCAATTTTTTTTTATCAATTTACCCCTCAAGCTATTCAATTTTAATTTTATATGGTTTTTTTTTCTAAAAAATTATTTTGATTCTGAATCTTGAAGAAAAAAATTTGGCTGGACAGGAGAAAAAAATATATTCCGACTTGACATTTTCACAGTATAATCATATACAAAATTTTGAAGAAAAAAATTTATTCCAGCACTTCGCCAATCTAATTAAAATTAGATCTACGCACTTGCTCCCTATTTTAGATCTAATTATACCCCCGCTCCCCGAAGGGGGAGGGGGGTATACTGTTTTACCTCTGTCGTTCCGTCCTTCCAAAATATCTTTCGTCACATTTTTCTCAGCAACTATTGATGGCAGAAATCTGATATTTGGTCACAAGCTTCACATAGGTATGCCATATCGTGGGAAGCGTGTTTGGAACCATCAGATTCCTACTTCCTGTTTGCCGATTTAGTTGGTTTTTATCCACATTGAGCATATAGGCACATTTTTCTCAACAACTATTGATGGCAGAAATCTGGTATTTTGTCACAAGCTTCATATAGGTACCCCATATCATGGGAAGTGGCAGGGGTATCATAAGTGAGCATTAGATCACAGTTCACCTTGTTTTAATTAGATTGGCACTTCGCCGGAAAATAAGAAAATATGATTTCTGTGGCGTCTGAAAAAAACATTTCTACGGCGAAAAAACGTGACATAGCCCCCTTTAAGGTAAATGGTCAGTCCCATATTATTTTGCAGCAACTGTCTTGTGGAACTAGAAGTAAGGTCTCTTTTGTTTCTAATCCAGCCCAAATTTCTCTGAAACATTCCAGTCAATTAACAAATAAAACAACACTGGCTACGTCATTCGTTTTCATCAGACATGTATTTCACTGTGTTCTACATGTATGTCTCTGTTTTCATATTGTCGGTAAAACTGGCTAAAATAAATTAATTTAACACGTGTATCAAAATCTCGGGGAACAACTTCATAATTTATAAGAAGAAAAAAACTAATTTAGTTATTTTTAACGCCGGCAAAAATTTCCGATCGAAAATACGTAGTTGAGCTTGTCCCCATGGGGTGCCTCCTGGCATGTTTTCAATGGTTATCGTGGAAATATCGGCTGAATCTGTTAAGGCATGTAGTTTTTATCAAAGAAAATCTATTCCTGATACAGACATTATTTATTCTACGTCTTTTAGATACAATCGGTTCGCAAATAGTTTTTTTCCTCAACTTTTATAGAAACTTACCTCAATATCCATGCTGCAGCATCCGGGCTACTGACATAAAAATAGATAAATAAATAGAGTTGGCCTCGCCCAGGTCAGTGCATAATTGATTAGCTTCCGGTAACGATGGTCAGCTTTTTTAGTCGAAAAAACAACGTTTCGGAGCGTATTCATCAATAATTCGGTGTTTAATCTTCATTTTATGAAGGTCAGTACGGAAATCGACAATAATTTTGGGTATGAACAAATTACGCAGCTGGTAGACAATATCCCTTTAATTGTGACAAGTTTCAAGGACATTATCTAAACTATTGTGTGGGTATTTACTCACTTGTGACGGATTTATTTTAACTTGACAATAAACACATTTTAACCTTTTCATCAGCTGTGTAAAAAATTCACATTGACCTTTAATATAATACATTTTCATTTTAAAATTGAGACAATATTTCCAAAAACAATTATAAATATCGTCACTGGATTCTTTTATATACACACATTTCAAATAATAATTCAATAAGAAATACAAGTCATGCAAATACACATACATATAACATATATTACAGTTTAAAGAAAAACACGCCTGTTTAAAGGCTACAAATTGTAAAGAAGTGGACATTATTATGTACAATCAAAATAATAGCAAATAATAACCCATTCAACTAGTAATTACCGTCTGTTTATTTTTAATTCTTGATTGTATATTTTTTTTAAATAAGATAAAACAAAATATAATGTAAATATCAAATAAAGTTACTATTTCAATATTCAGTTGCGGATCCTAATTTCGAATGTTTTGTTTTTCATACGAGGGAAACGATTCTTGTCTTTGTTGAGTCTTACAAGGAGGGATAATGAAAGACGAAGTGTGACATGATTGTCTCAATGGTGGCTTATAAGTTTCTTGTTTAGTATACGTAATAGCCACATTTTCTTTCGCTGTTTTATACATCGTGATAAGTCGGGCATCTTTAAGCCTATCACGTCAAAGTTTAACCAGTAATGAAGAAAGAATCTCAAATCTAAAAATAATGAAATAATCATCCATAAAACATTTGAAATTTTTAACACAGAAAAAGAGACTTGCGCTTTTGTTTTTATATTCCCGCTAATATATAACATTTGATAGGAATGTCGACTGGTAGACAATATTGTTACACATACTGTAGTAATAGTCTGTTGCATTTTAATTGGGTTTTTTTTATTGGTTTTTTTTGCAACACAATTATATTAATTGTTGTTTTTTAATGTTTGTATGTATTGCAGTTTCAGACCAACTAGTCCGCATCCAGTGACCACAACAAGTGCAAGTACGTATTCTGTTAGACATTGTTTAAAAAGAAAAACTACGAAATATTTCTACAACCACTTAAACAATGACTAGAAAAAATTCAATCAATTTTATGAAAAATAATCTGCATAACACACATCGAATGGCTAAATTAAGGGTTAGGGTGATGTTGCTTAACGCCACTTTCAACAATATTTCAGTTATATTGTAGTGGTCAGTTTTATTGGTAGAAGAAACCGGAGTACCCGGAGAAAACCACCCACCTGCCGTAAGTCACTGACAAACTTTATCACATAATGTTGTATCGAGTACACACCGCCTGAGCGGGATTCGAACTCACAACGTTAGTGGTGATAGGCACTGATTGCACAGGTAGTAATAAATCAAACTACCATACGATCACAACCAGGACGGCCTCGACAGTTTATATGATGGTGGCTCTGTTGAAATGCAATATCAAACTTTAACTAGACTGGTTTCCATGACAAAATTGTAGAATGCGACTGATATGGACTGATGAGAAAATGGCGCCATGGAGACTACCCAGTGATATAATGCAGTTAATGTTGCTCCATTTTGTCTTTGAATGGTGAAGTCTAGGAGATGTAGAGAATTGAATAGTAGTTATATAATATATATAATACATTCAAATCAATGTTGAGTTTTCATACTTTTACCATTTATGACACAGTATATCCCTCATATTTTGATACCAGTGTCTACAACCTGTTTGTTCTTTCTCCTGTAGATCTTGCCAGTGCTTCAGTGTGTGTCTACCGCTACTACTACGGATCAAACTATAAAACCTGTTATTATGGGTGTTGTTCAGAATATTCCTACAATTCGTGTTGCTCTTCCCTAAATCAAAATTCGATGTAAGTACTTTGTCAGCTGGCCATATTTAGATATGTTACAACGAGAAATTGTGGTGCATAATTAGTTTCGTATGTTTGTTTGCTTGATGGTGTTCAATGCCACTTTCAACAATATTTCAGTTATATCGTGGCAGTCAGTTTTGTTAGTGGAGGAAACCGGAGGACCCGAAGAAAAGCACCGACCTGTCGAAAGGCGCTGACAAACTTTATCACATAATGGTGTACACCTCGCCCTGATCGAGATTCGAACTCACAACATCAGTGGTGATAGGCACTGATTGCATGGGTAATTGTAAATCCAACTACCATACTGGCAAAGAATCCTCGTTTCGTTGAAAAAGTGTTATTAATAGTAACTAATCAAAATCATTGTATGGTAATGTTAGTCTCCTTCTTTGAGGTGAAAAGTTATACAGAATAATGGCGACTCCCAGAATTGGCAAGGAATTGATACATTTAAAAACTGTGATTTGTTTGGCTATTAAGACTTATCAGTGTTTTAGTTGGTCCATGAGTGATGAGTGGGGAGTAAATCAAAGCGTGATCGGCTGTTGATTACCGACGATGTGGAAGCAATGGAATACCATCGATTTGGTCTTCGAGGCGATATTTATTATTTTCATTTACAACATATCGATAGGAAAAACAGCATAGCGACATATTTCAACTGTTTAAGCACTACATGTAATTTCTCTGTAAATGCAAATGATATAAGAAAGCATTTCAAAATCGCAATAAGTTAAAAGTGTATCTTCAGTGACAGCTTATATCTTCGACAAGTTGTGTAATATTTCCGAATTTGTCGACTTGTGATATTTAATTACTGGGAAGTTAAATTTTAATTGAGATTAATTTTTAGCCGACATCTTATGTCCGTCCTCCTGGAATAGCATTAACATTGTACACGCTATTCCGGCAATATTACGTGTACATATCGTATTCTATCGAAATAAGATGGTGGAAAGCAAAGGCAAAGTTAAGAATAATATACGTTTATTCCATTTAAGATATAAATATAAGTAATGATTAAAAAGAACCGTCTTTTAACGTCGGATATATCATTTTTGTAGTTTCTTTTCAATTCATTTTGCAATAATCAAGAAGGAAAACAGAAATCATATTCCAAATATATTTGACCCTGAGGGTGTTATCCAACCAGTAGTCATTGTTTCGGCACTGATACTCAGATACTATAGCTGATTAAAACTAAGGTCTCCCTCAGGTATAGGTAATCTCGGCCAATTTTGACCACACTGTTTAGACCATGTGGTATACTCACCCTAAAGACTTTTAAATAAACGATAGAAAAAAACGGAAGGGGCATTGAAGAATGGACAATCCAGAGCAAGATAGTGCACACAACACACAGGAGAAAGACAAGAGCGATTGAGAATTTAAGTGGTTTCATTGTAAACACACGTTCGAAATAAATAACATGATATAGAATAAAGAAGGGGCGACCAGAAAATTCATGATTAGGTTGAAATTGACAGAGTAAAAGTGTTGATCAGGTCATCGCATTGCACACAATCAGTAATGACTGGTTGCTGATTCGTTGTCTGATGGAGACAGCGAGTAACGCAACGAGTTCAAGCCATAGAGACGATTGTCTATAGAGGGTGTAGTAATAATGTAAGTTGGAAGTAGTACGAATACATTTGTATATACATTCATTCATGGAATCTCACAAAAGTGGGTCCTTTTACACAATTAACTCCTTACATAAGAAGAATTTGAAGTAACCAAAGGGGTAATCAGAATCCGTAAATCGAAGAAGAGACAACACAATGGCAAAAGGAAAAAGTACAATAGGACAAACAACGATCTACAAAACATACACATAAATGTTTGTTTGTTTGTTTGTTTGTTTTATTGTGTTTAACGTCACTTTCAGCAATATTTCAGCTATACCATGGCGACCAGTTTTAGTGGTAGAGGAAGCCAGAGTACCCGGAGAGAACCACCGACCATGGGCAAGCAACTTTTTTTGTAAGCGTGCGTACCCAAGTGCTCGAGAAGGGTAAACAGTAAATTATTTGCCTTTTTAATCTTTTGACTATGAAAGTACCTGATATACAGCGCCATCTCAAAAGTATTCGCGAAAACAAGATGGCGGACGTCAACGAGTTTAAGTTATCGCTCTTTGCACCATTACAATACACAAGGTAAAAATGAAAAATTTACCTTAATATTTTGTGAGGTAACCCTTCGACCGTATAACTGCCAGAATCCTGCGTGGAATAGAGGTATATAAGTTCTGAATGTAATCCACAGTAAAGTTCACATCCAAATATCCTGAATGACAGTAAACAGTTCTTGAGGAGTATTTATGTTTCCTGCTGCATTTTGTAGCGATCTCTTGATGCGAAGCCACACATTTTCAATAATATTTAAGTCCGGAGACTGAGCTGGACATGTCATGCCATGAATGTCATTGTCTCGTTTGAATTCTTCAATGATGCGGTCCCGATGGACAGGGTCATTGTCATCTTGGAAACGATAAGGTTTGTCGGCAAAGTGACGGGCTAAAACAGATCAAAGATGATTATCAAGGATGTCACGATATTTCACAGCATCACAGCATTTATATTACCATCAACCTTACATAAAGTTCCCACATCATACCATGTAATGCACCCCCAGATCATAACAGACACCTTCCTCTGATGTGGCGGACACATGCACTCGGGGCGGTAAGCCTCATTCGAAGATCTTCACAGGTACACACGGTTATTTTGTCCAATAACTATCTGCGATTCATTGCTGAATATTACTTGATTCCAGTGTAGATTAACAGTTCATCTCCGTCGTTCCAGACACCAAGAAAGTCGTTTCTTTTTGTTGACCTCTCTGACCACCATTTTCTTACGAACAACACGTCTAAATATTTTGTTTTTGTGTAAATAACGCTGTATAGTCTTTGGGTGGACACGAACAACCCCTTCATTGAAATCATTGTTAATTTCTCTTAAAACCTTGCCACGATTCTTTTTTACCGTCCTCAATAATCTAACCTCACCGCGTCGTGTCACTTTCCTTGGTCGTCCAACTCTGGGGATGTTTTCAACATTACCTGTGCTGTTGTACTTCTTCCAAATTGAACGAATTGTAGCTTCTGGTATATGCAACAATTTCACGATCTCACAATTTCTATGCCCTTCCCATTTCAAATCCACAACCAGTTGTTTCGGATCCTCGCTCAGTTCCTTTGACTCGCGACCCATCTTGAAAACACGTCTGTTTATTTGTAAACGCGGAGCAGACGACCTTAAAATTACGTCACATATTTGGGGAAAGTTCAAAAGGGTAACTCAAGACAGTGTAAAACTATGTAGTTCTTGTTATTACAACGAAAAACATTGGTGACAATTTCAACTCGCACTACCGATCGCAGCCATTTTCTTATTTTCGCGAATACTTATGAGGCAGCACTGTATGTTATTCCGGACTCGCGTAGTGCCGAACTAAATAAAACATCTACGTTTCATTTACTATCACCGAAACGATATCTCTGCTGTTGGACTATTAGTTCCCGAGGGTATCATTAGCCCAGTAGTAGGTGCTTCGGCACTCACATTGTTCATTAGCTATATTTATTATGAAATTTACAGTTTCTAAATAATGTAATTGATGAAAACTAATGTCACTCTCCCTTGGGCATAGGTAACGTTTGGTTGATACAACTAGATATATTGCATAGTGTTTGGTTGATACAACTAGATATATTGTATAGTGTTTGGTTAATACAACTAGATACATTGAATAGTGTTAGCGTTTGGATAGTATAATTATATACACGTATAATGGTCCTTTCCTCATGCATGACTTATCACAGGCTTTGTAACTAGAATAACACGACGAGTGTCACTAGTGGAGCAGGAACTGCTTATAATTCCGAAGTGCTGGAGTTCACCCCCAGATTTCAGTGGGGTTCGTGTTGTTCGATCTTTGGTTTTCTGTGCAGTGCTTCGTAGATCGTTGTTTGTTCTTTTGCTTCTTTTCTGTTGACCATTGTGTTGTCTGTCCTCCGATTTACGCATATTGATTACCCTTTATTATCACATATTTATAAGTAATAACGTAAATTTTGCCCATACGTAAACACCTGAAGTGCCACAGCGATATCATCCCAGGGGTAGATATCGGGGCAAAACTCTGATAACACGGTATCAAGCCTCTCGTGGGCCCCATTACGTCACTTCCACCCATCTGTCAATTGTTGTTTGCATAATGTCTGCGTTTATCGAAGGAAGATTTGTTGGAGTTTCGCAAGCAGAAACGGACGCAATCGTCGAAAGCATGAAAAACCCTAACACTAAAAGGAAGACAAATTCGGATACACATATTGTATAGAAAATGGATATCAAATCGCATTTAGACTTTTACCATGTTATCCAGGTGATTTTAACTTATTAGGTTTCAAAATTGGTTCAGAATTTTATATTGATAAATGTATGCCAATGGGATGTTCAATTTCCTGTTCTATATTTGAAAAATGTTCAACCTTTTTACATTGGTTAGCACAACATGAAGCTGGTTCAAGTGATTTAGATCATTATTTGGATGACTTTTTCTTTGCTGGTCTTGCAGAAACCAGTGATTGTCAAAACTTAATGAAGGCATTTATAAATGTATGTAAAAGGTTAAATGTGCCCATTGCGGATGAAAAAACTGAAGGTCCCACTTGTATAATGGAATATTTGGGCTTAACAATTAATACCAGAGATATGACAATTCAAATACATGAATAAGGGTAATAACAAAATTACCGAACTCCGAACAATCTTACAAAGGGAAAGTCAAAACTCATAATTATATAAACAGACAAAATCAGTCAACAACCGGAAAACTGTGAAAACCGTAATGACCCTGACTTGGTACAGGCATTTCTAAAGAAATGGTGGGTTGAATCAGATTTTAAGGCGCCAAACCTCCCGCTCTCATTACGGTTCAAAGGTTCCGGCTGTCACTGTAACAGTATTTAAATACAGGAACAAAATAGGTAAAATAGTTGTCAAAGCAGTACCATATTCGGTGACGTAAATGTCAAAAATATTTTTACGTCACACATTGACAAAAAAAACATCCTTGACATTTTTGACTTCTTTATAAGAAGTTAAAAGAATTATCATCACAAATTAAAACTGTTGCTTTTTCAAAAAGGTAACTCTGAAACAATTTCAATCATTATGTGGATCTCTTGCTTTCTGTACAAGAGCATTCCCAGCAGGAAGAGCTTTTAGTCGTCGATTACATATGGCTACATCTAAAGCAAAAAAGCCATATCATCTAATTAGAATTACTAATGAATTGTTCCATGATCTTTTGACATGGAAAATGTTTATTGAAAATTTTAATGGAACATCTTTTATATTGGATGAAAATTGGTTAACTAATTTTGATATTCAACTCTTCAGTGATAGTGCTGGG
The DNA here is from genome assembly GCA_963680875.1 of Bathymodiolus brooksi. Lineage (NCBI taxonomy): Eukaryota > Metazoa > Mollusca > Bivalvia > Mytilida > Modiolidae > Bathymodiolus > Bathymodiolus brooksi. Next base: position 68,140,390 of record OY804575.1, read on the forward strand.
AAAGGTATTGGAAAAGGTTGTGGTTGTTATTTTAAGGGAAAATGGGCATTTTTACAGTGGCCAAAGGAATGGCATGACACTAACATTTTATTGGATATTACCTTTCTTGAAACTATACCAATTGCTTTGTCAATATTTTTATGGTACAATTTTTTTGAAAAGAAGAGAATTATTTTCAATATCGACAATTTAGCAGTGGTATATGTTCTAAACACCAAGTCGTCAAACAATTTAAGAGTAATGAATCTCGTTAGATACATAGTATACTGGTCAATGATGGGTAGTTTTCAAATCAAAGCTTTTCATATTTCGTCTGTCAATAACTGCATTGCTGATGCACTCTCTCGTGGTCAATTTCAGAAATTCAAAAAATTGGCACCAGAAGCAGCTGAATTTCCAACTATAGTACCAAGGGAGTTTTGGAACCTTTTAAGCATGCGTTTATGAATTTAATCGAATGTTCTTTATCGTTGAACACATGGAATGTGTATGACAATGTTATAAAAGTTTTTTAAGACTTTAGATTAAACTATAATCTTGAACACAAATGGCCTGTTCCTGTTTCAGATTTGATTAATTTTATAGTATATTTATCTTCTGAATCATATTCACCAAATACGACCAAGTCTTATTTAGCAGGAATTGCATTTAAAATGAAAATGAATAATTTTCTTGATAGTACGGATTCCTTTGTAATAAATAAAATTGTTAAATGGAATGACTAAAACTCATAAAGCTTTTGACATTCGAAAAACAATTACTGTTAAATTAATAGCTGATTTAATAAGAGTTTTGCCAAATATATGTTCCTCATTGTACGAAGCAAAACTTTTTTCTGCCATTTTTACTTTGGCATTCTTTGCATTTTTGAGAATAGGTGAGACTGTTGAATCTGGTTTAAGCTACCATGGCATACAAAGAGATGAAATAGTTATGAATCAAAATAATGAAACCATGACGGTTACAATAAGTTCTTCGAAGACTGATCAAAATGGTCGCATGACTAATTTAATTATTGGTAACAGTAAAAATCACGTTTCTGTGTATGAAAAAATGAAACTTTATTTAACAGTTAGAACTACTATTCATGGACCATTATTTTGTCATTTTAATCATAAAAAAGTTACAAGATATCAGGTTTGTAGGGTTCTAACGTCTGCTATAAAGTTTCTTGGTCTGAATGAGACTGAATATGCAAATGCAGCTGAAATTGGGAAATCGGATGTTGAAATTATGATCATGGGAAGATGGAAATCCGATACATATAAAAGATATATTAGAATTGACACTTCCTTATGAAGATGGCACACGTTATTAAATTGTTATTTCAGAATTTCAATTGCAAAGATATATATGGATTGTTGGATCATCTATCATTGGGAATGCTTATAACCATACCCAATCGAGGGTAACAGGACGAAACTTAGGATTAGATTTGTTAGGCTATTCTGTACTATGGGTTGGGATGCCAGGTTTGCACAGGGACTTGGTTGTGTCACTAATTCTTGGTATGGTAAATTGTTATGGTATTCCAACAATGGTAATTTTGCATTGCGGTGGCAATGACATTGGATTAGTTCCTGGTGGGCAATTACTTTTTCATTCACAATTTGCCATATATGTTATAAGCAAGATGCTACCGGGTTCAATGATTATTTATTCGAATATTTTGCCAAGAAATACATGGCGTTTTTCCACAAACAATTTGGCTATGGAGCATGCAAGAAAACGCTTAAATAGGGGTATTCGATCATACGTTTTAAAGCATCATGGCTATGTTATATCCCATCCGGATTTGGGTGATGGTCACACTGCACTGTTTAAAGATGATGGTGTTCATCTCAAGTTTCTTGGAAATGATATAATTATTAATACTTTACAAGAAGCACTTCTGCAATTTTTGAAATTTCCACATATGCATGTATATCTGCGTACTTTCTGAATACTATAATTTGAAGAATTATTTGATTGAGTTTGATCTTTGAATAGATTGATTTAAATGAAATGATCAAGAATTTAGTTTGATTATTGAATTATTTGCTATGATTTTGATATTTGTATTTGATATGAATTGAATAATGACATGAATATGAAAGTGGATTTGATTAATACAATTAAATTAAAGCTGCTTATTTGTTTTGGGTTGATAAATTTGTTGGCTGATTAGCATGGTAACAGTTTATACCATGCTAATTTGGCGGAATTTATCAATTAAACTGCTATGGTACACCCAGAAGTTGAAAATGTTTACGCAGACTGGTATCCCCTTCAGTGTTTCATCGTCAACTTGTTGCAATTGTTAAAATGTTGACAATATGAAATTGAATAATAAATTAATTGCCATGACAAATAAGCAGCCAAAACACTATTTATTAGTTAGCTATTATTTCTTTCCAAACAGTTCAATGAAACATATAATGGTCCTTTCCTCATTCATGACTTATCACAGGCTTTGTAACTAGAGTAACACGACGAGTGTCACTAGTGGAGCAGGAACTGCTTACAATTCCGAAGTGCCGGTGTTCACCACGGTTTTTAGTGGGGTTCGTGTTGTTCGATCTTTGGTTTTCTGTGCAGTGTTTCGTAGATCGTTGTTTGTTCTTTTGCTTCTTTTCTGTTGACCATTGTGTTGTCTGTCCTTCGATTTACGCATATTGATTACCCTTTATTATCACATATTTATAAGTAATAACGTAAATTTTGCCCATACGTAAACACCGGAAGTGCCACAGCGATATCATCCCAGGGGTAGATATCCGGGAAAAACTCTGATAACACGATAGCAAGCCTCTCGTGAGCCCCATTACGTCACTTCCGCCCATCTGTCAATTGTGTTTCCCTCCAGTTCTGTTATTTGGGCCCTTAACCTTTCGATTTCAGTTTTCGTTATATTTCCAGCCGATATTTTCATCTGAAGCTGAGCCTTTAACCTGTGACATTTTCCTTCAAGATCTTTTATATTTGATAACAGTTCCTCTTCTTTTATCTTTCTTAATGCTTGCTCTTTTTCTAAGTCTTTCTTCTGTTAATGCATTATTTTATTGATGTTTTTCACTTCGTCGTCTAGAATCTGTATTTGTCTTTCCTTTTGGGCAACGAACAATTCCAGTTCTTCATTCTTTTCTTTTTGACTGTAAAGATCATTTTCCAACTTCTTTTTTTTTTCATCTTGAGCTTCAATGTTTTTTGTTCCTTATTTTCCAGTTCCTGTTGATGTTCTGCCATATCTTTGCCATGTAAAGCCAATTGAGGTCCGTGGCGTTCACCTTCAATAGCCATCTGTTTGAACTCATCCCTCACTTGATCAACTGCTAGTTTCATCATTTCTGTTTCAAATTGCCTAAAGAATATTTTAAAGGACATGTGTCTTATTATAGCATAGCTATGAAATATTACAACGTTATAACAGAGGAAAGGTTCCTGAGTAATGATAGTTTTATAACTTGAAATGTGTTACTTAGATAGAGAATAACTGCAAATCATCACTTTACTTGTATATGATGCCTTTGGGTCACATGGAACGTATTTGTCTTGTTCGACTCGTATTTTGAAAACATTATATTTTTTTCTCTTAGTACCATCTGTAATCGGTGAATTATTATATCGTGAAAAAATATGCTAACATTTATATAATGAAGATATAATAATACGTAGATATCACATTTAGTGCGGACGACGCGTTTCTGAAATAACCTTCATCAGGTACGCTATATATCGAAATAGTGGAAAGCTAAATAATTTAAAAGTGTTTGGAAGCAATAAAACCAAAGGGTCTAAACAGGATGGCCAAAATCGGCTATGATCACCTATGTCCGAGGGAGGAGAACTTTAGCTTTGATGATAATTACATTATTTGGGAACGGTAATTTTCATTCACAAATATATCTAATAAACCATGACAATGACGAAACACTGACTACTGGGAGAATGATACCCTCGGGGACTAATAGTCCACCAAGAGTGGTATTGACCCAGTGATAGAAACACTGACTACCGGGAGAATGATACCCTCGGGGACTAATAGTCCACCAAGGGTAGTATTGACCCAGTGATAGAAACACTGACTACTGGGAGAATGATACCCTCGGGGACTAATAGTCCACCAAATGTGGTATTGACCCAGTGATAGTAACACTCACTACTGGGAGAATGATAGCCTCGGGGACTAATAGTCCACCAAGAGTGGTATTGACCTAATGATAGAAACACTGACTACTGGGAGAATGATACCCTCGGGGACTAATAGTCTACCAAATGTGGTATTGACTTTATGATAGAAATACTGACTACTGGGAGAATGATACCCTCGGGGACTAATAGTCCACCAAGAGTGGTATTGACCCAGTGATAGAAACACTGACTACTGGCAGAATGATACCCTCGGGAACTAATAATCCACCAAATGTGGTATTGACCCAGTGATAGTAACACTGACAACTGGGAGAATGATACACATGGGGACTAATAGTCCACCAAGATTGGTATTGACCTAATGATAGAAACACTGACTACTGGGAGAATGATACCCTCGGGGACTAATAGTCCACCAAATGTGGTATTGACTCTGTGATAGAAACACTGACTACTGGAAGAATGATACCCTCGGGAACTAATAGTCCACCAACAGTGGTATTGGCACAGTGATAAAAACACTGACTACTGGGAGAATGATACCCTCGGGGACTAATAGTCCACCAAATGCGATATTGACCCAGTGATAGAAACACTGACTACTGGGAGAATGATACCCTCGGGGACTAATAGTCCACCAAATGTGGTATTGACCCAGTGATAGAAACACTGACCACTGGGAGAATGATACCCGCGGTGATTAATAGTCCACCAAGAGTGGTATTGACCCAGTGATAGTAACACTGACTACTGGGAGAATGATACCCTCGGGGACTAATAGTCCACCAAGAGTGGTATTGACCCAGTGATAGAAACACTGACTACTGGGAAAATGATACCCTCGGGGACTAATAATCCACCAAGAGTGGTATTGACCCAGTGATAGAAACACTGACTACTGGGAGAATGATATCCCCGGGGACTAATAGTCCACCAAGAGTGGTATTGACCCAGTGATAGAAACACTGACTACTGGGAGAATGATACCCTCGGGGACTAATAGTCCACCAAGAGTGGCATTGACCTAGTCATAGAAACACTGACTACTGGGAGAATGATACCCTCGGGAACTAATAGGCCACCAAGAGTGGTATTGATCTAGTGATAGAAACACTGACTACTGGGAGAATGATACCCTCGGGGACTAATAGTCCACCAAGAGTGGTATTGACCTAGTGATAGAAACACTGACTACTGGGAGAATGATACCCTCGGGGATTAATAGTCCACCAAGAGTGGTATTGACCTAGTGATAGAAACACTGACTACTGGGAGAATGATACCCTCGGGGACTAATAGTCCACCAAGAGTGGTATTGACCCAGTGATAGAAACACTGACTACCGGGAGAATGATACCCTTGGGGACTAATAGTCCACCAAATGTGGTATTGACCCAGTGATAGAAACACTGACTACTGGGAGAATAATACCCTCGGGGACTAATAATCCACCAAGAGTGGTATTGACCCAGTGATAGAAACACTGACTACTGGGAGAATGATACTCTCGGGGACTAATAGTCCACCAAGAGTGGTATTGACCCAGTGATAGAAACATTGACCACTGGGAGAATGATACCCTCGGGGACTAATAGTCCACCAAGAGTGGTATTGACCCAGTGATAGAAACATTGACTACTGGGAGAATGATACCCTCGGGGACTAATAGTCCACCAAGAGTGGAATTGACCCAGTGATAGAAACACCTGACTACTGGGTGAATGATACCCTCAGGGACTAATAGTCCCCCAAGAGTGGCATTGACCCAGTGATAGAAACACTGACTACTGGGAGAATGATACCCTCGAGGACTAATAGTCCACCAAGAGTGGTATTGACCCAGTGTATATATTATGTATTTAGACAATTTCTGTCATTTCTGTTAAATGCGTTTTTAGTCATTGTATTGCTTATGTTTTATATATGATTTCCTGGTATATAAAAAATAATTAAAGACAGTGCAGGTGTAATGAGAAGTCGTAAATCAAAGAAGGACAGACAATGCAAAGACCAAAAGCAAAAAGGTTCAAAAGGTAAAAGGTGTTGTGTCGGGTTTTTTTGCATCTGTACTCTCGTTGGTGATACAAGTATCATGAGAGTGAGAGTTGGGATCCCATTGCCCAGTTTAACCCCGCCACATTTTTTGAGCCTGTCCAAAGTCAGGGTGACTAGGATTTCCAAGGTTTTAAGTTGTAGTTTTTTTTTGCTCAATGATATGTGGTGATAGATGATTGTTTATTAGTAGAATTGTTGACCATCACTTTTCAAACTTTCCTTTCATAACCATATGAAAAAGGTCAAATTGTCAAACAATGATCCTCGAAACATTACACAGAAAGCTAAAGTTTGAGCACCACGTAAGCCGTCCAGATGTCTCTAATATTTATTCCAATTATTTCCTACTCAATTGTATCACACTGTCGACTTTTTTTCTTTTTTGTTTGCACACTAAAACATATTGATGGAAGTTGATTTGTTGATTAATTGATAAAAGTATTAACATGAGGTATGATTATAAACACCGCAACCGATATTAACCACACAATGGAAACACAAAGCCAGGTGACATTATATGTATGGAAAGACTCTCCTATTCCATATGCACTCAGTATTTCATATGTGGTTGTGCATATTGTAGACAGTATTTGTATGATTAGATTACCTTACATTTTCATGTTCATTGGCAGGCCTTCACATAAAAAGTAATAAATACTAATTTCCATCTATTACATTAAAGGTATAATGTTGTATTATATGTATATCTCACTGAATGTCATTTAAAGTAATTTTTACACTATATTTCTCCTGATGTCGTCAGGTAAAGGGTTTTCGTCAAAATCAGATTCATTAATGAATTCTGAAATGAAAACATATACATTGTACGTAAATTATGACTCAATTTAATTAAAATTAGATCTCCGCACTTTCCGCGACGCCTACAAAACACCGATTGAAAATAGTGAGCAATTTTAACTAGATTGATTATGACTCTCCTGAATCTCAGTAAATGTAATAATGTATTACTTTTATTACAATAAAATGTACAATAAGTGTGACAGGTCTCTTCAACACGTTGCTATCTTAACAATGTACAGGGCCGTCGTTATCGTGATAGTATGGTAGATTTACAACTACCTGTGCAATCCGTGCCTATCACCACTAAAGTTGTGAGTTCGAACCCCGTTCATGGTGAGGTGCATTCGATATAACATTATGTGATAAAGTTTGTCAGTGACTTGCGACAGATCGGTGAATTTCTCCGGGTATTCCTGTTTCCTCCACCAATAAAACTGACCACCACGATTTAACTGAAATATTGTTTAAAGTGGTGTTAAACACTATAAACTTGTAGTCACTTTAATCAATTACAGATGCAAGTGCAACAAGCTTGTCAAGCACTTTAATGTATTTCAAAGATAGTAATTGTATCATACATGTTAGAATAGTTTTACATACATGTATAATTATAATATAGTTCGTGATTACCAGTCGTAATGCTATATTGAGCAGGTATGACCACCAACTATATACAACATTATATCAATCTGATTACAATAAGATCTCTCCAAACAATGAGCAGGTATGACCACCAACTATACAACATTATATCAATCCGATTAAAATAAGATCTCTCCAAACAATGAGCAGGTATGACCACCAACTATATACAACATTATATCAATCTGATTACAATAAGATCTCTCCAAACAATGAGCAGGTATGACCACCAACTATACAACATTATATCAATCCGATTAAAATAAGATCTCTCCAAACAATGAGCAGGTATGACCACCAACTATATATAACATTATATCAATCTGATTAAAATAAGATCTCTCCAAACAATGAGCAGGTATGACCACCAACTATATACAACATTATATCAATCTGATTAAAATAAGATCTCTCCAAGCAATGAGCAGGTATGACCACCAACTATACAACATTATATCAATCCGATTAAAATAAGATCTCTCCAAACAATGAGCAGGTATGACCACCAACTATACAACATTATATCAATCCGATTAAAATAAGATCTCTCCAAACAATGAGCAGGTATGACCACCAACTATATACAACATTATATCAATCTGATTAAAATAAGATCTCTCCAAGCAATGAGCAGGTATGACCACCAACTATACAACATTATATCAATCCGATTAAAATAAGATCTCTCCAAACAATGAGCAGGTATGACCACCAACTATACAACATTATATCAATCCGATTAAAATAAGATCTCTCCAAACAATGAGCAGGTATGACCACCAACTATACAACATTATATCAATCCGATTAAAATAAGATCTCTCCAAACAATGAGCAGGTATGACCACCAACTATATACAACATTATATCAATCTGATTAAAATAAGATCTCTCCAAGCAATGAGCAGGTATGACCACCAACTATACAACATTATATCAATCCGATTAAAATAAGATCTCTCCAAACAATGAGCAGGTATGACCACCAACTATACAACATTATATCAATCCGATTAAAATAAGATCTCTCCAAACAATGAGCAGGTATGACCACCAACTATATACAACATTATATCAATCTGATTAAAATAAGATCTCTCCAAGCAATGAGCAGGTATGACCACCAACTATACAACATTATATCAATCCGATTAAAATAAGATCTCTCCAAACAATGAGCAGGTATGACCACCAACTATACAACATTATATCAATCTGATTAAAATAAGATCTCTCCAAACAATGAGCAGGTATGACCACCAACTATACAACATTATATCAATCTGATTAAAATAAGATCTCTCCAAACAATGAGCAGGTATGACCACCAACTATACAACATTATATCAATCTGATTAAAATAAGATCTCTCCAAACAATGAGCAGGTATGACCACCAACTATACAACATTATATCAATCTGATTAAAATAAGATCTCTCCAAACAATGAGCAGGTATGACCACCAACTATACAACATTATATCAATCTGATTAAAATAAGATCTCTCCAAACAATGAGCAGGTATGACCACCAACTATACAACATTATATCAATCTGATTAAAATAAGATCTCTCCAAACAATGAGCAGGTATGACCACCAACTATACAACATTATATCAATCCGATTAAAATAAGATCTCTCCAAGCAATGAGCAGGTATGACCACCAACTATACAACATTATATCAATCCGATTAAAATAAGATCTCTCCAAACAATGAGCAGGTATGACCACCAACTATACAACATTATATCAATCCGATTAAAATAAGATCTCTCCAAACAATGAGCAGGTATGACCACCAACTATATATAACATTATATCAATCTGATTAAAATAAGATCTCTCCAAACAATGAGCAGGTATGACCACCAACTATATACAACATTATATCAATCTGATTAAAATAAGATCTCTCCAAGCAATGAGCAGGTATGACCACCAACTATACAACATTATATCAATCTGATTAAAATAAGATCTCTCCAAGCAATGAGCAGGTATGACCACCAACTATACAACATTATATCAATCTGATTAAAATAAGATCTCTCCAAACAAAACAAAACCAAAACCCCCCTAAAAACTACTCTGATTCTGCCAAAAAGTTCTCTGAAACTGATATCATCACAATGCTTGAAGTTTTTTTATTGCCGTTTTGTTTGGTGGTCATGTTTGTCAACAGATTCATATGGGAACCAACTGTGCTCCTCTTCTTACATACTAATTGTTCCTTTATTCATATGAAGCAGACTTCATGCAGGGACTACTGAAGAAAAACGAAGATAGGCTAGCCCGATCCTTTAATTTCATGTTCCGTTAGTGATTTTGTTGATCGCATTTCTCTCATTGATCTTGATATTAAGGTTATCACAGAGGTATGCCTCTTACTTCGACCTAAGCTTCGAAATTGACAGGTATGCCGATTAAGAACTAAACTTTACGATAAAAAGATGATTTCATTTTTTCCATTGTGAACTTCCCATTTATATGTAGGAACATTCAAGCAGCACCTGTATATGGAATATTTATCTCTGAGTTGATCCAATACCGGTATACCAGATTGTGTGGTTTCTATCATGATTTCTTTGATAGAGGGATGCTGCTTACAAGACTTTTGTGTAATGTTTTGTAGATTATTGTTTGTCCTTTTTTCCTTTCTCCATTGTATTGTCTGACCTTCTATGAATTACGGCTTCTGATCACCACTTTGGTGACTTCAATTTTTCTTGATGTGTTGTTGCATTACATGTTTATATTTAGAGTAATACAAGCCGCAAATATTTTCTCAATAGGGAACAAATTAGTTTTCGAATTTGTGTTTTGATTGGGAATCAATTTCGAATATTATTCAGCCATTTTAATATATTGCGACAAAGTACAAGAGTCGAGACTTAGAAAATAATAATCAATTACTTTAGTTTTGTATAATATTGTTTTATTAAGAAACGAAAACACTATCCCATTATCGATATATCATTTACCACCTTTAACTGTTTTAAATTAAATCCAATTGGTAAAGGCCAGGAAGCTCTCTAGTGTTATATCACGTTTAAGGGCTTCATTTTAAGTTTATTTTTAATGGAAATTGAAATATAAATGTATTTATATTCCTAAACAAATAATCAAATTGCTTTTTTTTAAAGGGGACATAGTTTTCAAATTACTATCGATACTCCAATATTGTTCCAATATGAAAGTATATTTTGTTATATACAAGATCTTTATTGCAATGATAAAATTCCGTGAAAGTATAAACTTTATGAATAAATCGTACCAAAAAATAAAGGTTAAAAAATATCCCATCACAACGAAAGCTGATGAAACTTCATTGATTTACACTACGTCTTCTGACTACTTCCTTTTGATATCTTTAAAATATTTTTTCTTTAGTAGATAAAAAACAAAACAACTAAGGTTCTTCTCCGTCAGGCATAGGTGACCTCAGAAATTTCGGCTATTCGGTTTAGACCATTTTGTTTTCCTGCTCCCAACTTTTTTATTATTTGGCTTTCCAATCGTTTGACTATTACTGTGTGCTATGAATGATTTTTTTGGGGGAGAGGGGGGGTAAAATAGCCTAAGATGCATCAGTTGGAACTATTATGATGTATTTATAGACATCATCCAGACACGTGTACCAAAGGAAAAGTAGAAAATACATTTTGGGACAATGACAAGTAGTTAATCAATATGCTATGATATACCCTCCATAGTGTAGGTAAAACCATAAACGAAAAAGGAGAAAATAAACACAATTCATTCTCATAATTATGTGAGGGAAAAAAATACAAATCGCTTAAATGAAGTTTGTGGATGTTTGAAACAAAATAAAATGCTATTATTGGCATGTCGAGTAATCAGTGTAAAGATGTATCATTGCCTATATTAAATAAGAAGAGTTGTACCAGTTGACGATATATGACCGATCTATGCAATATTTATCTCTGAAAGAAATTCCATAGGGAACATTATACATGTACATAGAATTGCTATGAAATTCAGAGAGGTAAGGATATTTAATTTCCTTTCAATCTTTTTTCTCAAAATAGCTTTGGTTCCTCCAAATGACTATATTATAGAGTTCTGTAAATTTGTATACTATTGCTTACAGTAGTGAAGGAGACATTTTCAAAGCTTACCATTTGTTCAACTTTTATCATCCGAATATCGACGTTTTTCGACATCTTATACTTCACATGTTTTCATATTGAAATATGTCTCAATTGCCGAAGTAACAAAACAATGTAATATTACAATAATCGGGGGTTCTCTCGGCTGATTTGATTTTTGTGAAACGAATAATGTATTTGTAAGTAATTGAATTTAGATTTCTAATGGCATGTTTTTTGCGTAGTGATTTAAAAATGCATTTTAAAACTTTAAAAAGCAGATCAAGATAACAATTGTTTTCAATAATTCAATATACTTGCCAATAGTTCAGTAATATTAAAGAGAAGGAAAACGTGTTACAATCCTTATATTACATTGAAAGTTGTGGTACATGCACGTGGGACAAAACCACACCAACAAATCCATTTAAACATAGTTCATATAGATACACGGAGAGGCAAAATGGGTCTTTAAATCGACCGATGCATTCATGACCTATGGAGTCGGTCTATTGTTCATTAACATGTTGTTTATTTGAGCGGCCCTCCAGATATTGTCCAAATCATCGTATGGTCGGTCCGCCTCTGGGTACATATTATGGAATCATACATTAATAAACCTTAAGGGTTAGGGTTATGGTGTTTAACGCCACTTTTAACAATATTACAGTTACAATGTATATCGTGGTGGTCAGTTTTATTGGTGGATGAAACCAGAGTATCCAGAGAAAACCACCGACCTGCCGCAAGTAACTGACCAACTTTATCACATAATGTTGGATCGAGTACACCTCGCCTATCCTGGGTTCGAACTCACAACGTTAGTGGTGATAGGCATTGGTTGCATAGCTAGCTATAAATCCAACTTTCATACGATCACGACCACGACGGCCCCTTTATCCATACATTTTAATAGACCAAATATAGCTTGGTATCGACAACAATTTGCAGGAATCCAATAAGAATATTAAATTCATCTGTTGATTTTCTGGGGCATGGAAAACACGTAACTTTTTGTCGCAATGTACTGATATTTTTTTGTATATCATCTTGTACATATATGCTTTTGCATTGCTAGTTTGCTTCGTCATTTTATTAATAAATGGCATTTTTCAATTCAAGTATGCATTTTAGTTTTTAATTGAAAACCAAACCGAGCAGAAGTCTCTCAGGACGAGGTGACAAAAATAAAATTAATGAAAATTACACCCAACAGTGTTAGAATTAGATTTTTGAGCTTACAATATTGTGTTCTCCATCGACGGGATTCGATCTCACGCTTTTGATACACTACTGTACCGATCGCTAAGCAGTATGTCCAGAACTTTAGACCACTCGCACACATCAAATAAATTAAAGTTATCATGACATCAAAACATTAATGGCGATTCAATTATTGTATTACAGATTACAGACAGTTTAAAATCAACGTATATGTAACAAAATGAGGTATGAGGGGTTTGCCAACAAATTATTACCACTAAGACCACAACAACATGGCCAACAACTACAAGAAACACATACAGATAGACTGCGAAATGAGCTGTCTACAATAAAACAAGAACTTATAAAAGTTGATAAGAAAAATAGAGATTTAGAAAATGAGCTAAAAAGGGAGAGAGTAAAACGCGAGGAATTAAGCAAAAAGGTCAGGGCCAGAGAGACTGAACTTCTACAGACCCAAAGACTAAAACGAGAGAGAGAAAGGGACTTAACAACGGAACAATATAAGCGTGAACAATAACAGAAAGAATATAATATTGAAGTTGAAAAACTAAAAGGACAGCTTAATTATTTCAAATCTAGACTTCTTGGCAAAAATGCATCTGCCAATGTTGCACAATGTGAAAATCCAAAACTTCGACAGCAGATTGCAGAGTTGAAAGAACAAATATCAAGTGACAACTTCAGAAGAAAATGGGTGCAACAGACTGATAATTGATATTCAATCTTTTGATAAATTGGTAATGGTTAAAATTTGAATAATTATTGCGTACTTGTAATAAAATTTTGTTGTGCAATGATCTTTTTAAGAAATAGCTTTACTAATTGTCTCAAAATAAATGAAAACAGCGAATGTAAACTGACGCTTAATCACCCTGGCATCATGGGACACAATAAACTTATCATTCAACTGATAGCACAACAGAACAGGATATATGCATAATACATTTTGCTCAAACAAAATAAGTACTGCAGGAAAATTCAGTGTTGGATTCCATCAAATTGAAGACCTATTTGATTCCAACAAATTGAAGACCTATTTATTTTTGGTCTCACCGCCACGATATAACTAACATATTTTTGAAAGTGTCATTAATCACCATAACCCTAATCCCCTATTTTGGTCAGAGGGTAATTGTCTCACACCAACATATTCTTTCCTTCTTAGCTAGTGGTCAGGTAACTACGAGCATTCACTGACCCTGCTAGTGTACTGTCCATGTCTATCGTTGTCATTAATTTTTGTGATAGTATTATACGTTATCAATCTCGAGATGTTTTATATCCCGTTTTAAAGGGCAGTGATTTTGTTAAACGGTGAGGCGTCTCGAGATGCCGAACCGTTTAGCAAAACCACTGCCCTTTAAAACGGGATACATAACATCTCGAGACTGATAACATTTTTATCTGAATGTTCTAACATTAGTAAGTATGTCCTTATTATAGGAAAAACATAAATACGTGTATCTTTGGAAAAAGGTCACAGAGAGCGATTATTTATTTTCTGTGCAGTATGAAATATACAGGTAAATGGACAGCGATGTTGCATGGTTGACTAAATACACAGCACGCGTACTGCAGCGATAAATATTTATTTTATGTAGTACCTTTGTCGTCTGCAACGACAAACACGCTTGTCAAGGGAATTAATTATGACCTTTTATTGCCAAGGGAATTGATTTGTTTGATGTAAAAATAAATGACGTCCATTAAGTGTTAGAAGTAAATTTTTAACCAATCAAAATTCTACTTGCCACAAGAACATCAGATAAATGGTTATTTTGAGTTGAAGCGAATCTGAGCATGTTTTTTTTATCGTTTGTTTATTTCTGCATTGCCGTTGGAGATCCAATTATCACCCCCACATTTTTGTGTCTTCCCCATCACGTCCCTGGATTCTGAACGCCATATATTTAGACTAGTGGTCTTTTTGTGTTCAATGATTTGAGATGAGATGTAGTTGTTCGTTTGTTGATATTGGTGGAACTATTGACCATCACTGTTTAAACTTTATTTTATTGAAATAACGCCGAATTTGCATGTGTAATAAAAGCATAATTTGCGGCGTATTATTTGCCTCCGGGGCAATAACATTTTACGAGGGCAATAACATGTTATCTGCCCTGGCAAAATATGTGATCAATAGATTAATACATGGCCTTTTTCATATTGCCCTTGTCATCGGCCCTCGATTGATATCGTCCCTCGGGGCCGATATCAAGGTCGCGTGCTGATATTAAGGGCAATATGAAAAAGGCCATGTATTAATCTATAAATATATCATTTTTTTAAATTTCAGTAGCTGATTTTCCAAAGTTGAAAAATTGGAAACATATTTATTATGATCTAATCCAATATATGACACATGCATACTTACATGTATTATTAAAAAAGCAAAAACAATGGGTGTTTTGAAAACAATGAAGATAACGATTATAAACATACCACTTTCATCTTCGTGTTTCTTTGTATTCTTCCTTTTAGCAGTTCCAATTGTAGTCTTGTTTCTCGCCATTGTCTATGTACAATGCAGTAAGGTATTTATAATACCGGTATATTTATTTTCACTCTCAGTGACAACAAATATGAGATATCATAGCTCTTTACAATCGTTGTACTTTTTTGTACATACAGACATATTTAAATACCAAAAGCGTCAATATATATAGCTAAATAAGTGATATTAAGAAGGTGATATTAGAAAAATCGTGTCGGAACACTTCACAACTTTCCGGAATTCACACCTACTGTCTAATTTAGATGCACATTGCTTTTATTCATTTGTTCTATCGTTATGGATACTAGGTGACTCAGATAGACCTTTCCAGTATTAGACTCATACCTAGATATTGACAATGAGTGACAGTTGTATTCCATGACTTATGATAAGCGTGATGGCTCTTCGATTTCCCGAAATTATAATTTTCATTCTTTAAGAGGAGCAATATTCCTGCCCTCCTTATTGCGGACAATCTATGCAAATTAATATGCTATTATAACGCTGTTCGTCTTCTGCAAATTTTCTAAGAGGGGTGCAACTCTGGAAAATTACTCATCGGCGTTACGAGAAAACCTTAATCATCACCTCTTAAAGGTCCTCATCACCAGTTTATCCAGTTTCAATTGGATTGTCCATATATAATTCCTGTGTTTCAATTGACTGGTACACATAGAATTCAACTGTCTCAATTGGCTGGTCCATATAGGATTCCAGTGTCTTAATTGACTGGTCCATATAGGATTCCAGTGTCTTACTTGGCTGCTCCATATAGGATTCCAGTGTCTTAATTGGCTGGTCCATATAGGAATCCAGTGTTTTAATTGGCTGGTCCATATAGGATTCCAGTGTCTTAATTGGCTGGTCCATATAGAATCCAGTGTCTTAATTGACTGGTCCATATAGGATTCCAATGTCTTAATTAGCTGGTCCATATAGGATTCCAGTGTCTCAATTGGCTGGTCCATATAGGATTTCAGTATCTAAGTTGGTTGGTCCATATAGGATTCCACTTTCTTAATTGGCTGGTCCATATAGAATTCCAGTATTTCAATTTGTTGATTCATATAGAATTCCAATATCTCTACTGGTTGATTCATATAGAATTGTGTTAATTGGTTGAACCATATATAATTCCAATATTTCAATTGGCTGGTCCATATAGGATTCCAGTGTTTCAATTGGTCGATTCATAGCGAATTCCAGTATTTCAATTGACTTATTCACATAGAACTCTAGTGTATCAATCGGTTGATCCATAAACAATTCCAGTGCCTCGATTTGTTAATTCATATAGAATTCAAGTGTGTCAATAGGTTGAACCATATAGAACTCTAGTGAATCAATTGGTTGAACCAGAATTCCAGTCTACCAGTTGATTGATTCATATGAAACTCCAGTAACTCAAATTGTTGCAGATATGCTTGCAATATTATCTTTTCTTATCTGGTTTTTGGAAGTAGGATCTCAAATAGGATTGCATTAATGGTGATACAACTCTCCTGCAGCACCTAGACTCACTTCCAGTTTTTGTTTTTATGAGTTCGTTTTGTCCGCCTTTTTGTTTCTTTATTTTGTTTTTTATATATCTTTTTGAGTCTACTGTTGTTGGGGGTGGGGATGTATCCGGATCATTTCATTTTTCAATTTCCTCTGCAATTTAGGTACTCTGTGTTTGTCAGTCATATGTTTATTTTTAGGACGATATTGATGTATTTGTCTTAGCTATGAATTAACGTCTACCTTTAATTGTTTGTACCTGCGATAATTTAGTAATAAGTTGATGGTAGGGATAAGTTTGTGCTGCGATACTACATGTTCTACTCCGAAAGAAGTTGCATTTTGTCATATGAAATGTAAATAAATGTGATGTCAGGGAAACAGAATGTAATACCGTTTAAATTATAAGAAGTATTCTTTAGTTTTTTGCGTAATCTTAATTTGACAATTTTTTGTCCTTTCGTCCATTGTATTGTCTGTTTTTCGATTTAATGCTTCAGAATCCCCTTTTGGTATTTTCAAAACAGTTTGAAGATACCAAAGGGGTAATCCGAATCCGTAAATCGAAGGACAGACAACACAATGACCAAAAGAAAAAGGACAAACAACGATCTACAAAACATTACAAAAAAACTAGATCGAGTAACACAAACCCCACTAAAACAGGGAGTGAACTCATGTGCTCCGGAAGGGTGAGAAGTTTCTGCTCTACTAGATGTGGATTTCGGTGATGTATATCACATCTGCGGTGGCACCGAACGTAAATTACTAAAATTTTAGTTCATGGAGCATCTTGATTATATTGATATGGTCTTATCTTTCCTCTATTTGCGTGCGATATTTTTTCGATTGGATTTTCGAACTGTTCCGGCAGTGTGGTATTTTTTGTTTTCATTTTATTAATAGTTAAACTCTCTCTCTCTTTCTCTGTTCGGATTTGATTTTTTTGATGGCAACTTGTATTATCTTTAGTTAACCCTCAATTAAATTTTGATTCTAGATATTTAATACATATGGTAACAATAGAACAACTCTTCGTAGTATTCTTATAGCTTTACTAGGAAGCCAATTATATCCGAATTCTAAACATTAGGCAATGTGACAAAAATGAAGGTCATCAATAAATTAACATTTGACATTGATTATTGATCTTTCGCGGAATCGTTGAATAGCCTCGATGTGATGTATATCGATAACAGGATTTAATATATTATATAAGGAAGTTTATAGATGCCTTGTTTTACACAATTAGTACATTCAATTTAGTTTTTAAACATTGTAACCGGTCTATGTATGTGCCAATTAGATACTTATGATAATCAAGTACAGAAGACGATATTACAACACATGTGTGGGAAATGATATAACTGCATTCATTTAAGGAATTTTTCCTTTTGCACATTCTCTCGACATTATGTGCTTGCATTTTGCAATTGACATCGATGTCTCCCAAGTGGAAATCTATTTGAAAATGACACTGAATCTTTTTTTTTGTCCTCAAAATAGTTGATAGCTGCTACCTCAAGAAAGACAAGCCATTATGAAGATCCCAGTTTTTCGTTCAGACAGGACAGTTTTCGCTCGAAACACCAAACCGACATTTTTGTATGGAAAGTCTGATCAAAGTTAACACTACAGTAACTTTTCTTTTTCATTCTGATTGTCATTTATAAACTAAAATAAACAAATTATCTTATAAAATCGAAATAATAAATGGAAGACATGATTTTTTTTTTATTTTACTGCAAGTGTCATTAGTTTCTTAAATTTTACCCGCAAATGTTTGTACACTATTACAAATGTACATGGAATAAAACCTGATATAATTACAACAAATCATTTTTTCTTTAAATATATCTTTATCTAATGACCTAATTTATGCTTACTATTTCCTTGTAAATTTGATAACTTTATATACTTTTTAACAAAGTAGGATTTTCAACTGGCACCCAGCTTGTAAGTCCTCATTCCTTCATATCAAATTACATTATTTTAAATACCTTTTTGTCTTTTAAAACACTGACTTGAATATAGTAAAAATCCACCTGGCTCGTGAACATATTTGGTACAGTCTGCCTTTTTTTATTAGGTTCTACTCCCTCGGGCAAAGGAGACCACATCCGACTTTAGTTATACTGTTTATGCCTCTCTGGATTACTTTCTCCCAAACTCTATTTAAATCATTTGGTTTTCCAATCGTTTGACTATGTACGTACCTGATGAAGGTTATTCCAGAAACATGACGTGTCGTGCTCACTAAATAAGAAATCTACTCTTTTTTTTTTATTATAATCGAGGTACAGATATCATACGTTAAATATTCAACATTTCATGAGCTATTAAATTCACCATTTACATATGAAAATATAGGGTAGTAGATATATAAAATCATTCCCATCGACTAACACTGACAACTATTAAATGTACATGTTCTGTTTATTGGGGCAATACAATCCTGACAAACATGGCGGGATGTTAATCCTGACAAACATGGCGGGATGTTAATACTGACAAACATGGCGGGATGTTAATCCTGACAAACATGGCAGGATGTTAATACTGACAAACATGGCGGGATGTTAATCCTGACAAACATGGCGGGGTGTTAATCCTGACAAACATGGCGGGATGTTATTATTACTATATTCAGCAGGTTGTAGTGGATTACCTATTTAAATACCATCAGATTCCATTATTCATTAGAGGTTTCTATGACTTTCTATATGAAAAATATCACACCGTCGGAACAAAAACTAAGTCAAAAATAAATAAAGAAAAACATCAGGATTTCCTTGATAGAGAGTTGCTGTTAACAAGGAAGCTACTGAAACAAGGGTTCCTATTGGTTAAGTTGAAATCATCACTTCGAAAGTTTTACCGTCGCCACCATGACTTGGTTGACCGCTATGGAATATCTGTGTAACAAATAACCACGGATATGTTCCACTTGTCCGAAACACTTTCCGGTCCTTTCATCATTCAGGACTTATTACCGGGTGTTTAACTAGATAAACACAATGGGTGCCACTAGTGGAGCAGGAACTGCTCACCCTTCCGGAGCACCTGAGTTTGCTCCGGTTGTTAGTCGATCTTTAGTTTTATGTGTGTTTTGTAGATCGTTGTTTGTCCTTTTTCTATTGACCATTGTGTTGTCTGTCCTCCGATCTACGCATTCTGATTACCCCGTTGATATCTTCAAATTCTTCTTGACGATACTAAAGAAAAATCAGGCTGATAGAACATATATCTTAATTATTTGGAGAGATACCATATGATGATATGAATGGTATATAATTACTAATATAAAAATGTCTAGATAATAACACAGTAATGAACATAAATATTTTGCTTTAATGTATTTTCCGACGAAACACTGCCATCATAAGTGATTGCTTTATATCACACTGTTTCAAATTATAAACGAAACTTTTGACTTAATATTTCCTTTTCGCTTTTCCCTTCTGTAGTTGTTGTTCTAAGTCTGCAATTTTTTGTCTTAATTCCGGAAGTTGGTCACGTGCTATGTGAACGGCTGCATCCTTAGCCAGTAGCCTCCCTTTCACTTTATTATATTTGAATTTAACCTCGTCGAGTTCTTGTCGAAGAGCTCTCTCAATTTCCTCGGGTTTGACTTGTTCGCCCTTGAATTCCTTTTGACATTTTGATAATCTCCTGTTTAGTTGAGACAGTTCATTTTCTTTCATTTTAATTTCCTTTTCTTTCTCTTCCATTTGTCTTTTGAGTTCTGCATTTCCTCTTTTCTGTTTTAGAGCTTCTTCTTTTCGCTTTTCAAAACCTTTTCGAAGTTTGCTCAATTCTGCCTCTATTTACTCCACTTGTTCTTGCAGTTCTCCCATGTTGTCACCACAAAGAGCCATTTCTACTGCTTCCCGCTACTCTATAAGATTACCTAAAAATGTATGTATACCTCTAAATATAATATCGATTGATATCGTGGTATCGTATATTTCGAGTTCACTTTGGATACACATAAAAGATAAACAACTAAACAATCTATATATCTAAGAATGCAATTAGGTCTTGATCTAAATTTTTCATATTCATCTGAGCTCTACACCACAAGAGTGCAAAGTGTATTTGACTAGAAGAGGTGTATTATTATGCAAACATTCTTTTTTAGAAATCATATCACAAAACTCGACAAAAAAAAACCCAGTATGTTTACAATATCATCTCAAGTTTTCTCATTGTGAGAATCTGATTAGTATTTTGACAATACCAACTTTTCTTAATGGGAAAATGCGTGTTTTGGGAAAAAAAAAAGTACCTCAATATACAGGCATGTACAGTGAAACCTGTCTAAACAGAACCCCTTTGTGACCAATTGTTGTTTTCGGAATAGACAGGTATTCGGGTTATACAGGTTAAATTAACAGACTTCCTACACTTGGACTTTATTTTTAGTTCGGTTTATATAGAATTATATAGTAACCCACAGCTGATCTCGTTCCGATTACTCTTCGTTGGGTCAAATGGCAGAGAAATTCTCGTAGTCATGTGATCGTTTTGAAACACTTTGATACGTCCCGACGACTGTCTCTATAGCCAATCAGATCAAAGCTGTTAATTATATCTATACTAAGAAAGCAATTTCTTGCAAATTATGGGAGCCGATATTTTTCTGTATAGGTTTTACGCCTCAAAGAAAATTAACAATATCAAACGATGATCTTGATTGATAACTATAAATAGCATTGTTTTCAGCCAAACAAGGATTTCTCTGCCAGTTGACCTACGAGTGATGAGTGGAGTGTGATCAGCTGTGGGTTACCAAAGATATACTAGTAGTACAATGTACATGTACTTGTTTAGTTCAGGTTGATTGTTTGGATGGTATAGATACTTGTTTTGATACATGTCGTATCACTCTGCCTAACTGGCATTAAGTGAACATTGTTTAAATATATATATATATATATGTTCGTAAAATAAACAATGAAAAGCATGTTCATTGTAAAATATAATCCTTACCCCAATTTATTACGTTCAACAGCAGTCAATCTCACAGCCGCCATATCCTCAACGTCGGACCTATTTTCATCTGAAATGTAAAATAGATATACACGTGATGTCATCTTCAACGATGTATAATTTATTCATATTGCTAATTCCACAGTGTTGGAAATAAATTGTCATTTGTTCCTGTAAATTTGTAAATAAGTGGTAGTAAACCATCTCATGTTTATGAATTAGGTAGATTTACATGAGGAAATTATTGGTAGAGAAACATGATATATTATAGATAGACAGATAGAAAGGTATGGCTACATTGGAAAGCACGGTTAGAGATGCATAGTATTGTAGATATCTAGACAGATGGACAAGCAAAGGCATTGATGTGCATAGGAATATCGTAGGTAGAGGTACATGGTATAGTATCTATAGACACATGGACATAGGTATGACACCGAACAAGCAATGGCATGGAGGTACATAGGATAAGTGTCCGCAGAGGTACATGCGAACATTGTAGTAGGGGTATACATGGAATAGTGTATAGATAGAGATAGATGGAAAATTATAGGTAGAGGTACATGGAAAAGGTGTAGGTAGAGGTACATGGGAAAAGGGTATGTAGAGGTACATGGGAAAAGGGTATGTAGAGGTACATGGGAAAATTATAGGTAGAGGTACATGGAAAAATTATAGGTAGAGGTACATGGGAAAATTATAGGTAGAGGTACATGGGAAAAGGATATGTAGAGGTACATGGGAGAATTATAGGTAGAGGTACATGGAAAAGGTGTAGGTAGAGGTACATGGGAAAAGGATATGTAGAGGTACATGGGAAAATTATAGGTAGAGGTACATGGAAAAATTATAGGTAGAGGTACATGGGAAAATTATAGGTAGAGGTACATGGGAAAAGGATATGTAGAGGTACATGGGAGAATGCTATGGAATAGCTACATGGGAAAAACATATTCATTATCCTTGGAAAAATGTAATGATGAGATGACTTCACATAGCAACTCAAAACTGAAAGCCTAACAATCACTTAGCTCATCAAAACAGAAGCTTACGCATAGAGTGTCTTAGGATTTACTTCATAATAGAATGATAACGTATTGATTTGTTGAAAGCGCATCTAGACGAACTCTACGAGATCGAAACAAAACTGGACATATCAACGAATCGAGTACTTTAGAAAAGACAACCATTTAACTATAGTTTCGTCTCGCTTCATAATGTAAGCGGTCACAATCAAACGAAATTGTTTGCAATGCAATAAGTAAAGTATGTACAAATAATATAGTAAAATCTACTACGATATATTTCTATCAAATTGAAATTGAGTTGCTAAATAACCTATCGTGACCTAATCACAAAATAATATTTTAACAATTAAATATTACAGAAATTAATATCAAATCTTCTTCGCTATATTTCTATCTTTTCTTCAAATTAGTGTTTTACATCTTGATATTAATGAAATAGGGCTAATTAACCTGTTCTGGTGATGGTTTTATAAAGAACAAGATAATTTTGTGTCTAAACGAGATCAAATCCTTTGAAATAAAGATAATAAAAATATGTTTAAGATATAAACAGAGAGTGGCGTAGCTAGCCATATTTTAATTGGAAACAGAATTTCGGCAGGGGGTATGGGGGCCGCTAAAGGTCCCCAGTAGGTCCAGGCGGGGAGAAGTCCCCGGAAGCTCCAGGGTTTTAGCTATTTGGGCTACAAAAAACCCTTGTAAATCTTTAACATTAATGCACCCTTTGGAAGTGATTACTTCGTTTTGATATCCCAACATAATTTGGGGGGTAAAACTACTATATAGCCATTCCCCCCCCCCTATTTGCCAAGGGGGGAGAAATGGCTATATAGCCATTTTTCCGGGTGGAAAATCTACTACATAGCCATTTTTCCGCCTTTCCAGGTAGTGGGGAAATTTTTCCGGGAGGGGGGGAATGACTATGGGGGAAAATGGTTCTATAACACGGGCAGTGTGGTATTTATTTTCATTTTATTAATAGTTAAACTCTCTCTCTCTCTCTCTGTTCGGATTTGATTATTTTGATGGCAACTTGTATTATCTTTAGTTAACCCTCAATTAAATTTTGATTCTAGATATTTAATACACATGGTAACAATAGAACAACTCTTCGTAGTATTCTTATAGCTTTACTAGGAAGCCAATTATATCCGAATTCTAAACATTAGGCAATGTGACAAAAATGAAGGTCATCAATAAATTAACATTTGACATTGATTATTGATCTTTCGCGGAATCGTTGAATAGCCTCGATGTGATGCATATCGATAACAGGATTTAATATATTATATAAGGAAGTTTATAGATGCCTTGTTTTACACAATTAGTACATTCAATTTAGTTTTTAAACATTGTAACCGGTCTATGTATGTGCCAATTAGATACTTATGATAATCAAGTACAGAAGACGACATTACAACACATGTGTGGGAAATGATATAACTGCATTCATTAAAGGAATTTTTCCTTTTGCACATTCTCTCGACATTATGTGCTTGCATTTTGCAATTGACATCGATGTCTCCCAAGTGGAAATCTATTTGAAAATGACACTGAATCTTTTTTTGTCCTCAAAATAGTTGATAGCTGCTACCTCAAGAAAGTCAAGCCATTATGAAGATCCCAGTTTTTCGTTCAGACAGGACAGTTTTCGCTCGAAATACCAAACCGACATTTTTGTGTGGAAAGTCTGATCAGAGTTAACACTACAGTAACTTTACTTTTTCATTCTGATTTTCATTTATAAACTAAAATAAACGAATTATCTTATAAAATCGAAATAATAAATGGAAGACATGATTTTTTTTTTATTTTACTGCAAGTGTCATTAGTTTCTTAAATTTTACCCGCAAATGTTTGTACAATATTACAAATGTACATGGAATGAAACCTGATATAATTAGAACAAATAATTTTTTTCTTTAAATATATCTTTATCTAATGACCTAATTTTTGCTTACTATTTCCAGATTTCTAATTTAATGAGCACGACACGTCATGTTTCTGGAATAACCTTCATCAGATACGTACATAGTCAAACCATTGGAGAACCAAATGATTTAAATAGAGTTTGGGAGAAAGTAATCCAGAGAGGCATAAACAGTATAACTAAAGTCGGATGTGGTCTCTTTTGCCCGAGGGAGTAGAACCTAATAAAAAAAGGCAGACTGTACCAAATATGTTCACGAGTCAGTTTGGATTATTACTATATTCAAGTGTTTTAAAAGACAAAAAGGTATTTAAAATAATGTAACTTGGTATGAAGAAATGAGGACTTACAAGCTGGGTGCTAGTTGAAAATCCTACTTTGTTAAAAATATATAAAGTTACCAAAGGAGTGGGTATCATAAGGGTAGATTTTGGCCCAATCTCAGAAACTGTTTATATAGATATAATATTAAACACAATCATTGAAAGGTAAGAAAAATATTTTTTTGGATGATTTCACTTTGTCCTTTGCTGCTTAGCAACGTAAATGGAGGAGGGACCAATTAATCATTGGAAATTCAAATATAGTGGTTTTATCTTGCAGTCTTTTCGACAAAATGTTATATTCTGTGTATGTACACTCTAAAAATAATATTCCAATTCTCTATGGTAGCATATAGTATTTTTGTGTAGTTTTGTCACCCTAGCAACGGTTTTGTAAACATTACATTAGCCTATATTGTTACAATTAAGTTAACCAAAACCTAGGGTGCATGGTCGTATGAACGTGCAGATCGATGGACAAGGGTACATTCTTGTACTTCTTTGTGATAATGGTAATCAAAAATAATAATGCTTATCGAAAAAATCCAATGTCATAGGTGCATTATATTCTTCAGTAGAAGCTTCACTTCATTGTCATCATCAATTAACTGTTAGTGTCGGTGAGATTTGCATTCCAGTCATTACGAAAATCAATATCCATATGACGAGCACATCACAGTAACCACTTGTTTTTATTATTGTAATCGAGGTAGATATCATACGTTAAATATTCAACATTTCATGAGCTATTAAATTCACCATTTACATATGAAAATATAGGGTAGTAGATATATAAAATCATTCCCCTCGACTATCACTGACAACTATTAAATGTACATGGTCTGTTTATTGGGGTAATACAATCCTGACAAACATGGCGGGATGTTAATACTGACAAACATGGCGGGATGTTAATCCTGACAAACATGGCGGGATGTTAATCCTGACAAACATGGCGGGATGTTAATCCTGACAAACATGGCGGGATGTTATTATTACTATATTCAGCAGGTTGTAGTGGGTTACCTATTGAAATACCATCAGATTCCATTATTTATTAGAGGTTTTTATGACTTTCTACTCTACTAATATCGTGGTGTTTGACCTTCGACCTCTCTAGAGAATACAAACGGAGTCCTATCCTCATCTTAATCTGGTTGGGTTGTAAGTGTCTTCTTTGCAGCTTTCTATGTTTTTGACGAACTTTTTTCATAATATTTGAATCACCTTACCTAACTGTTCTGATCAAGCATTCATAGTTATTCTTATCCAAAAAATTGCATTATTGAGATTGCGAAAAATAAAAACTGATGTCGTCGTTTAAATATTCTAGGAACACCATTATAAATTGGTTGACCAATATGGACTCTTAGTATCTTTTTTTGATTGATTGATTGATTGATTGAGTTTTTCAGCTATATCGTGGCTATTGTTTGCGGAATTTGTGTCTATGTTTACCTATGTACCACTGCTTCCTAATTTGTTGTGGGATTTATAAAATCACAACGAATGCTGCAGAAAAATGTTAACCAATCCGGGGCATCCGGTATCAGATTTTGTCTGGAGGTAAGTGTTGTCCAAACTTTTTTTTATTATTATTATTTTGTGTTTGTCATGTTGCTATTATCAGAATCGTCGCTTTTGTTATGATTTTTTTTTTGTTCTTGAAAGTAAGAAAGGATAATGATGTGAAATAACATAAGATACTATTCAATTTTACACTTGCACACAAATTAAAGTATAGCAACAGCGCATGTATTGCTTTTCTACATTTCACAATAGGGGCTTCAATAACAAGCTTAACTCGTGCACTAAGATAAGTGTGAAACGGCTCCGGAGTAGCAATTTTGCCGTATTCTTTACTTCTCTTGACAAACGCTACATCTGAACATCTTTGTCATTTCGATGTCATTTGGTGTATATAATTTCATTTTCCAGATGCGGAGTTATTAACAAAAAACAAAACAACATATGGATGAATTAATGTTGCCGTCATCATTGTTCCCGACATTACATTATGGTGTTGGAAAGAAAAAAACAACCAAGCGTCTCCAACCAGGTAAATAGTAAGGTAACTAAAATTAAGCATTTTATTTGTTTGTTGTGTATACTCCTTAAGCACTTGGAAATGACCAACTCCACACTGCACAAAAGACATTTTTAAATTTTAAATGGCACAATTCCAAAAAGTTGGAATCTTCAGACATAATTTGTTTTCCTTTGAAAATCCGAATTCATAAAATGATAGCAAAATATGTGTACAGTAAACTATCTATAGTAATAACAACAAGAAAGGAAAACGATAAATCTTGTAAAATCGTTTAACAAAGATTGTTGCTATACCACGTGGTTTCTATAAACAAATTATCAACTAAATATTTCAAAAATAAATTAAAAAACTAAAAATATCACACCGTCGGAACAAAAACTAAGTCAAATATAAATAAAGAAAAACATCAGGATTTCCTTGATAGAGAGTTGTTGTTAACAAGGAAGCTACTGAACCAAGGGTTCCTATTGGTTAAGTTGAAATCATCACTTCGAAAGTTTTACCGTCGCCACCACGACTTGGTTGACCGCTATGGAATATCTGTGTAACGAATAACCACGGATATGTTCCACTTGTCCGAAACACTTTCCGGTCCTTTCATCATTCAGGACTTCTTACCGGGTTTTTAACTAGATTAACACAATGGATGCCACTAGTGGAGCAGGAACTGCTCACCCTTCCGGAGCACCTGAGTTCACCCCGGTTTTTAGTAGCGTTCGTGTTAGTCGATCTTTAGTTTTATGTGTATGTTTTGTAGATCGTTGTTTGTCCTTTTTCTATTGGCCATTGTGTTGTCTGTCCTCCGATCTACGCATTCTGATTACCCCGTTGATATCTTCAAATTCTTCTTGACGATACTAAAGAAAAATCAGGCTGATAGAACATATATCTTAATTATTTGGAGAGATACCATATGATGATATGAATGGTATATAATTACTAATATAAAAATGTCTAGATAATAACACAGTAATGAACATAAATATTTTGCTTTAATGTATTTTCCGACGAAACACTGCCATCATAAGTGATTGCTTTATATCACACTGTTTCAAATTATAAACGAAACTTTTGACTTAATATTTCCTTTTCGCTTTTCCCTTCTGTAGTTGTTGTTCTAAGTCTGCAATTTTTTGTCTTAATTCCGGAAGTTGGTCACGTGCTATGTGAACGGCTGCATCCTTAGCCAGTAGCCTCCCTTTCACTTTATTATATTTGAATTTAACCTCGTCGAGTTCTTGTCGAAGAGCTCTCTCAATTTCCTCGGGTTTGACTTGTTCGCCCTTGAATTCCTTTTGACATTTTGATAATCTCCTGTTTAGTTGAGACAGTTCATTTTCTTTCATTTTAATTTCCTTTTCTTTCTCTTCCATTTGTCTTTTGAGTTCTGCATTTCCTCTTTTCTGTTTTAGAGCTTCTTCTTTTCGCTTTTCAAAACCTTTTCGAAGTTTGCTCAATTCTGCCTCTATTTTCTCCACTTGTTCTTGCAGTTCTCCCATGTTGTCACCACAAAGAGCCATTTTTACTGCTTCCCGCTACTCTATAAGATTACCTAAAAATGTATGTATACCTCTAAATATAATATCGATTGATATCGTGGTATCGTATATTTCGAGTTCACTTTGGATACACATAAAAGATAAACAACTAAACAATCTATATATCTAAGAATGCAATTAGGTCTTGATCTAAATTTTTCATATTCATCTGAGCTCTACACCACAAGAGTGCAAAGTGTATTTGACTAGAAGAGGTGTATTATTATGCAAACATTCTTTTTTAGAAATCATATCACAAAACTCGACAAAAAAAAACCCAGTATGTTTACAATATCATCTCAAGTTTTCTCATTGTGAGAATCTGATTAGTATTTTGACAATACCAACTTTTCTTAATGGGAAAATGCGTGTTTTGGGGAAAAAAAAGTACCTCAATATACAGGTATGAACAGTGAAACCTGTCTAAACAGAACCCCTTTGTGACCAATTGTTGTTTTCGGAATAGACAGGTATTCGGGTTATACAGGTTAAATTAACAGACTTCCTACACTTGGACTTTATTTTTAGTTCGGTTTATATAGAATTATATAGTAACCCACAGCTGATCTCGTTCCGATTACTCTTCGTTGGGTCAAATGGCAGAGAAATTCTCGTAGTCATGTGATCGTTTTGAAACACTTTGATACGTCCCGACGACTGTCTCTATAGCCAATCAGATCAAAGCTGTTAATTATATCTATACTAAGAAAGCAATTTCTTGCAAATTATGGGAGCCGATATTTTTCTGTATAGGTTTTACGCCTCAAAGAAAATTAACAATATCAAACGATGATCTTGATTGATAACTATAAATAGCATTGTTTTCAGCCAAACAAGGATTTCTCTGCCAGTTGACCTACGAGTGATGAGTGGAGTGTGATCAGCTGTGGGTTACCAAAGATATACTAGTAGTACAATGTACATGTACTTGTTTAGTTCAGGTTGATTGTTTGGATGGAATAGATACTTGTTTTGATACATGTCGTATCACTCTGCCTAACTGGCATTAAGTGAACATTGTTTAAATATATATATATATATATGTTCGTAAAATAAACAATGAAAAGCATGTTCATTGTAAAATATAATCCTTACCCCAATTTATTACGTTCAACAGCAGTCAATCTCACAGCCGCCATGTCCTCAACGTCGGACCTATTTTCATCTGAAATGTAAAATAGATATACACGTGATGTCATCTTCAACGATGTATAATTTATTCATATTGCTAATTCCACAGTGTTGGAAATAAATTGTAATTTTTTTCTGTAAATTTGTAAATAAGTGGTAGTAAACCATCTCATGTTTATGAATTAGGTAGATTTACATGAGGAAATTATTGGTAGAGAAACATGATATATTATAGATAGACAGATAGAAAGGTATGGCTACATTGGAAAGCACGGTTAGAGATGCATAGTATTGTAGATATCTAGACAGTTGGACAAGCAAAGGCATTGATGTGCATAGGAATATCGTAGGTAGAGGTACATGGTATAGTATCTATAGACACATGGACATAGGTATGACACCGAACAAGCAATGGCATGGAGGTACATAGGATAAGTGTCCGCAGAGGTACATGCGAACATTGTAGTAGGGGTATACATGGAATAGTGTATAGATAGAGATAGATGGAAAATTATAGGTAGAGGTACATGGAAAAGGTGTAGGTAGAGGTACATGGGAAAAGGGTATGTAGAGGTACATGGGAAAATTATAGGTAGAGGTACATGGAAAAATTATAGGTAGAGGTACATGGGAAAATTATAGGTAGAGGTACATGGGAAAATGATATGTAGAGGTACATGGGAGAATTATAGGTAGAGGTACATGGAAAAGGTGTAGGTAGAGGTACATGGGAAAAGGATATGTAGAGGTACATGGGAAAATTATAGGTAGAGGTACATGGAAAAATTATAGGTAGAGGTACATGGGAAAATTATAGGTAGAGGTACATGGGAAAAGGATATGTAGAGGTACATGGGAGAATGCTATGGAATAGCTACATGGGAAAAACATATTCATTATCCTTGGAAAAATGTAATGATGAGATGACTTCACATAGCAACTCAAAACTGAAAGCCTAACAATCACTTAGCTCATCAAAAAAGAAGCTTACGCATAGAGTGTCTTAGGATTTACTTCATAATAGAATGATACCGTATTGATTTGTTGAAAGCGCATCTAGACGAACTCTACGAGATCGAAACAAAACTGGACATATCAACGAATCGAGTACTTTAGAAAAGACAACCATTTAACTATAGTTTCGTCTCGCTTCATAATGTAACCGGTCACAATCAAACGAAATTGTTTGCAATGCAATAAGTAAAGTATGTACAAATAATATAGTAAAATCTACTACGATATATTTCTATCAAATTGAAATTGAGTTGCTAAATAACCTATCGTGACCTAATCACAAAATAATATTTTAACAATTAAATATTACAGAAATTAATATCAAATCTTCTTCGCTATATTTCTATCTTTTCTTCAAATTAGTGTTTTACATCTTGATATTAATGAAATAGGGCTAATTAACCTGTTCTGGTGATGGTTTTATAAAGAACAAGATAATTTTGTGTCTAAACGAGATCAAATCCTTTGAAATAAAGATAATAAAAATATGCTTAAGATATAAACAGAGAGTGGCGTAGCTAGCCATATTTTAATTGGAAACAGAATTTCGGCAGGGGGTATGGGGGCCGCTAAAGGTCCCCAGTAGGTCCAGGCGGGGAGAAGTCCCCGGAAGCTCCAGGGTTTTAGCTATTTGGGCTACAAAAAACCCTTGTAAATCTTTAACATTAATGCACCCTTTGGAAGTGATTACTTCGTTTTGATATCCCAACATAATTTGGAGGGTAAAACTACTATATAGCCATTCCCCTCCCCCCTATTTGCCAAGGGGGGAGAAATGGCTATATAGCCATTTTTCCGGGTGGAAAATCTACTACATAGCCATTTTTCCGCCTTTCCAGGTAGTGGGGAAATTTTTCCGGGAGGGGGGAATGACTATGGGGGAAAATGGTTCTATAACACGGGCAGTGTGGTATTTTTTTTCATTTTATTAATAGTTAAACTCTCTCTCTCTCTCTCTCTCTGTTCGGATTTGATTATTTTGATGGCAACTTGTATTATCTTTAGTTAACCCTCAATTAAATTTTGATTCTAGATATTTAATACACATGGTAACAATAGAACAACTCTTCGTAGTATTCTTATAGCTTTACTAGGAAGCCAATTATATCCGAATTCTAAACATTAGGCAATGTGACAAAAATGAAGGTCATCAATAAATTAACATTTGACATTGATTATTGATCTTTCGCGGAATCGTTGAATAGCCTCGATGTGATGTATATCGATAACAGGATTTAATATATTATATAAGGAAGTTTATAGATGCCTTGTTTTACACAATTAGTACATTCAATTTAGTTTTTAAACATTGTAACCGGTCTATGTATGTGCCAATTAGATACTTATGATAATCAAGTACAGAAGACGACATTACAACACATGTGTGGGAAATGATATAACTGCATTCATTAAAGGAATTTTTCCTTTTGCACATTCTCTCGACATTATGTGCTTGCATTTTGCAATTGACATCGATGTCTCCCAAGTGGAAATCTATTTGAAAATGACACTGAATCTTTTTTTGTCCTCAAAATAGTTGATAGCTGCTACCTCAAGAAAGTCAAGCCATTATGAAGATCCCAGTTTTTCGTTCAGACAGGACAGTTTTCGCTCGAAATACCAAACCGACATTTTTGTGTGGAAAGTCTGATCAGAGTTAACACTACAGTAACTTTACTTTTTCATTCTGATTGTCATTTATAAACTAAAATAAACGAATTATCTTATAAAATCGAAATAATAAATGGAAGACATGATTTTTTTTTTATTTTACTGCAAGTGTCATTAGTTTCTTAAATTTTACCCGCAAATGTTTGTATAATATTACAAATGTACATGGAATGAAACCTGATATAATTAGAACAAATAATTTTTTTCTTTAAATATATCTTTATCTAATGACCTAATTTTTGCTTACTATTTCCAGATTTCTAATTTAATGAGCACGACACGTCATGTTTCTGGAATAACCTTCATCAGATACGTACATAGTCAAACCATTGGAGAACCAAATGATTTAAATAGAGTTTGGGAGAAAGTAATCCAGAGAGGCATAAACAGTATAACTAAAGTCGGATGTGGTCTCTTTTGCCCGAGGGAGTAGAACCTAATAAAAAAAGGCAGACTGTACCAAATATGTTCACGAGTCAGTTTGGATTATTACTATATTCAAGTGTTTTAAAAGACAAAAAGGTATTTAAAATAATGTAACTTGGTATGAAGAAATGAGGACTTACAAGCTGGGTGCTAGTTGAAAATCCTACTTTGTTAAAAATATATAAAGTTACCAAAGGAGTGGGTATCATAAGGGTAGATTTTGGCCCAATCTCAGAAACTGTTTATATAGATATAATATTAAACACAATCATTGAAAGGTAAGAAAAATATTTTTTTGGATGATTTCACTTTGTCCTTTGCTGCTTAGCAACGTAAATGGAGGAGGGACCAATTAATCATTGGAAATTCAAATATAGTGGTTTTATCTTGCAGTCTTTTCGACAAAATGTTATATTCTGTGTATGTACACTCTAAAAATAATATTCCAATTCTCTATGGTAGCATATAGTATTTTTGTGTAGTTTTGTCACCCTAGCAACGGTTTTGTAAACATTACATTAGCCTATATTGTTACAATTAAGTTAACCAAAACCTAGGGTGCATGGTCGTATGAACGTGCAGATCGATGGACAAGGGTACATTCTTGTACTTCTTTGTGATAATGGTAATCAAAAATAATAATGCTTATCGAAAAAATCCAATGTCATAGGTGCATTATATTCTTCAGTAGAAGCTTCACTTCATTGTCATCATCAATTAACTGTTAGTGTCGGTGAGATTTGCATTCCAGTCATTACGAAAATCAATATCCATATGACGAGCACATCACAGTAACCACTTGTTTTTATTATTGTAATCGAGGTAGATATCATACGTTAAATATTCAACATTTCATGAGCTATTAAATTCACCATTTACATATGAAAATATAGGGTAGTAGATATATAAAATCATTCCCCTCGACTATCACTGACAACTATTAAATGTACATGGTCTGTTTATTGGGGTAATACAATCCTGACAAACATGGCGGGATGTTAATACTGACAAACATGGCGGGATGTTAATCCTGACAAACATGGCGGGATGTTAATCCTGACAAACATGGCGGGATGTTAATCCTGACAAACATGGCGGGATGTTATTATTACTATATTCAGCAGGTTGTAGTGGGTTACCTATTGAAATACCATCAGATTCCATTATTTATTAGAGGTTTTTATGACTTTCTACTCTACTAATATCGTGGTGTTTGACCTTCGACCTCTCTAGAGAATACAAACGGAGTCCTATCCTCATCTTAATCTGGTTGGGTTGTAAGTGTCTTCTTTGCAGCTTTCTATGTTTTTGACGAACTTTTTTCATAATATTTGAATCACCTTACCTAACTGTTCTGATCAAGCATTCATAGTTATTCTTATCCAAAAAATTGCATTATTGAGATTGCGAAAAATAAAAACTGATGTCGTCGTTTAAATATTCTAGGAACACCATTATAAATTGGTTGACCAATATGGACTCTTAGTATCTTTTTTTGATTGATTGATTGATTGATTGAGTTTTTCAGCTATATCGTGGCTATTGTTTGCGGAATTTGTGTCTATGTTTACCTATGTACCACTGCTTCCTAATTTGTTGTGGGATTTATAAAATCACAACGAATGCTGCAGAAAAATGTTAACCAATCCGGGGCATCCGGTATCAGATTTTGTCTGGAGGTAAGTGTTGTCCAAACTTTTTTTTATTATTATTATTTTGTGTTTGTCATGTTGCTATTATCAGAATCGTCGCTTTTGTTATGATTTTTTTTTTGTTCTTGAAAGTAAGAAAGGATAATGATGTGAAATAACATAAGATACTATTCAATTTTACACTTGCACACAAATTAAAGTATAGCAACAGCGCATGTATTGCTTTTCTACATTTCACAATAGGGGCTTCAATAACAAGCTTAACTCGTGCACTAAGATAAGTGTGAAACGGCTCCGGAGTAGCAATTTTGCCGTATTCTTTACTTCTCTTGACAAACGCTACATCTGAACATCTTTGTCATTTCGATGTCATTTGGTGTATATAATTTCATTTTCCAGATGCGGAGTTATTAACAAAAAACAAAACAACATATGGATGAATTAATGTTGCCGTCATCATTGTTCCCGACATTACATTATGGTGTTGGAAAGAAAAAAACAACCAAGCGTCTCCAACCAGGTAAATAGTAAGGTAACTAAAATTAAGCATTTTATTTGTTTGTTGTGTATACTCCTTAAGCACTTGGAAATGACCAACTCCACACTGCACAAAAGACATTTTTAAATTTTAAATGGC
Source organism: Bathymodiolus brooksi (assembly GCA_963680875.1). Lineage (NCBI taxonomy): Eukaryota > Metazoa > Mollusca > Bivalvia > Mytilida > Modiolidae > Bathymodiolus > Bathymodiolus brooksi. The sequence goes on from OY804575.1 coordinate 68,175,746, forward strand.
ACAATTCCAAAAAGTTGGAATCTTCAGACATAATTTGTTTTCCTTTGAAAATCCGAATTCATAAAATGATAGCAAAATATGTGTACAGTAAACTATCTATAGTAATAACAACAAGAAAGGAAAACGATAAATCTTGTAAAATCGTTTAACAAAGATTGTTGCTATACCACGTGGTTTCTATAAACAAATTATCAACTAAATATTTCAAAAATAAATTAAAAAACTAAAAATATCACACCGTCGGAACAAAAACTAAGTCAAATATAAATAAAGAAAAACATCAGGATTTCCTTGATAGAGAGTTGTTGTTAACAAGGAAGCTACTGAACCAAGGGTTCCTATTGGTTAAGTTGAAATCATCACTTCGAAAGTTTTACCGTCGCCACCACGACTTGGTTGACCGCTATGGAATATCTGTGTAACGAATAACCACGGATATGTTCCACTTGTCCGAAACACTTTCCGGTCCTTTCATCATTCAGGACTTCTTACCGGGTTTTTAACTAGATTAACACAATGGATGCCACTAGTGGAGCAGGAACTGCTCACCCTTCCGGAGCACCTGAGTTCACCCCGGTTTTTAGTAGCGTTCGTGTTAGTCGATCTTTAGTTTTATGTGTATGTTTTGTAGATCGTTGTTTGTCCTTTTTCTATTGGCCATTGTGTTGTCTGTCCTCCGATCTACGCATTCTGATTACCCCGTTGATATCTTCAAATTCTTCTTGACGATACTAAAGAAAAATCAGGCTGATAGAACATATATCTTAATTATTTGGAGAGATACCATATGATGATATGAATGGTATATAATTACTAATATAAAAATGTCTAGATAATAACACAGTAATGAACATAAATATTTTGCTTTAATGTATTTTCCGACGAAACACTGCCATCATAAGTGATTGCTTTATATCACACTGTTTCAAATTATAAACGAAACTTTTGACTTAATATTTCCTTTTCGCTTTTCCCTTCTGTAGTTGTTGTTCTAAGTCTGCAATTTTTTGTCTTAATTCCGGAAGTTGGTCACGTGCTATGTGAACGGCTGCATCCTTAGCCAGTAGCCTCCCTTTCACTTTATTATATTTGAATTTAACCTCGTCGAGTTCTTGTCGAAGAGCTCTCTCAATTTCCTCGGGTTTGACTTGTTCGCCCTTGAATTCCTTTTGACATTTTGATAATCTCCTGTTTAGTTGAGACAGTTCATTTTCTTTCATTTTAATTTCCTTTTCTTTCTCTTCCATTTGTCTTTTGAGTTCTGCATTTCCTCTTTTCTGTTTTAGAGCTTCTTCTTTTCGCTTTTCAAAACCTTTTCGAAGTTTGCTCAATTCTGCCTCTATTTTCTCCACTTGTTCTTGCAGTTCTCCCATGTTGTCACCACAAAGAGCCATTTTTACTGCTTCCCGCTACTCTATAAGATTACCTAAAAATGTATGTATACCTCTAAATATAATATCGATTGATATCGTGGTATCGTATATTTCGAGTTCACTTTGGATACACATAAAAGATAAACAACTAAACAATCTATATATCTAAGAATGCAATTAGGTCTTGATCTAAATTTTTCATATTCATCTGAGCTCTACACCACAAGAGTGCAAAGTGTATTTGACTAGAAGAGGTGTATTATTATGCAAACATTCTTTTTTAGAAATCATATCACAAAACTCGACAAAAAAAAACCCAGTATGTTTACAATATCATCTCAAGTTTTCTCATTGTGAGAATCTGATTAGTATTTTGACAATACCAACTTTTCTTAATGGGAAAATGCGTGTTTTGGGGAAAAAAAAGTACCTCAATATACAGGTATGAACAGTGAAACCTGTCTAAACAGAACCCCTTTGTGACCAATTGTTGTTTTCGGAATAGACAGGTATTCGGGTTATACAGGTTAAATTAACAGACTTCCTACACTTGGACTTTATTTTTAGTTCGGTTTATATAGAATTATATAGTAACCCACAGCTGATCTCGTTCCGATTACTCTTCGTTGGGTCAAATGGCAGAGAAATTCTCGTAGTCATGTGATCGTTTTGAAACACTTTGATACGTCCCGACGACTGTCTCTATAGCCAATCAGATCAAAGCTGTTAATTATATCTATACTAAGAAAGCAATTTCTTGCAAATTATGGGAGCCGATATTTTTCTGTATAGGTTTTACGCCTCAAAGAAAATTAACAATATCAAACGATGATCTTGATTGATAACTATAAATAGCATTGTTTTCAGCCAAACAAGGATTTCTCTGCCAGTTGACCTACGAGTGATGAGTGGAGTGTGATCAGCTGTGGGTTACCAAAGATATACTAGTAGTACAATGTACATGTACTTGTTTAGTTCAGGTTGATTGTTTGGATGGAATAGATACTTGTTTTGATACATGTCGTATCACTCTGCCTAACTGGCATTAAGTGAACATTGTTTAAATATATATATATATATATGTTCGTAAAATAAACAATGAAAAGCATGTTCATTGTAAAATATAATCCTTACCCCAATTTATTACGTTCAACAGCAGTCAATCTCACAGCCGCCATGTCCTCAACGTCGGACCTATTTTCATCTGAAATGTAAAATAGATATACACGTGATGTCATCTTCAACGATGTATAATTTATTCATATTGCTAATTCCACAGTGTTGGAAATAAATTGTAATTTTTTTCTGTAAATTTGTAAATAAGTGGTAGTAAACCATCTCATGTTTATGAATTAGGTAGATTTACATGAGGAAATTATTGGTAGAGAAACATGATATATTATAGATAGACAGATAGAAAGGTATGGCTACATTGGAAAGCACGGTTAGAGATGCATAGTATTGTAGATATCTAGACAGTTGGACAAGCAAAGGCATTGATGTGCATAGGAATATCGTAGGTAGAGGTACATGGTATAGTATCTATAGACACATGGACATAGGTATGACACCGAACAAGCAATGGCATGGAGGTACATAGGATAAGTGTCCGCAGAGGTACATGCGAACATTGTAGTAGGGGTATACATGGAATAGTGTATAGATAGAGATAGATGGAAAATTATAGGTAGAGGTACATGGAAAAGGTGTAGGTAGAGGTACATGGGAAAAGGGTATGTAGAGGTACATGGGAAAATTATAGGTAGAGGTACATGGAAAAATTATAGGTAGAGGTACATGGGAAAATTATAGGTAGAGGTACATGGGAAAATGATATGTAGAGGTACATGGGAGAATTATAGGTAGAGGTACATGGAAAAGGTGTAGGTAGAGGTACATGGGAAAAGGATATGTAGAGGTACATGGGAAAATTATAGGTAGAGGTACATGGAAAAATTATAGGTAGAGGTACATGGGAAAATTATAGGTAGAGGTACATGGGAAAAGGATATGTAGAGGTACATGGGAGAATGCTATGGAATAGCTACATGGGAAAAACATATTCATTATCCTTGGAAAAATGTAATGATGAGATGACTTCACATAGCAACTCAAAACTGAAAGCCTAACAATCACTTAGCTCATCAAAAAAGAAGCTTACGCATAGAGTGTCTTAGGATTTACTTCATAATAGAATGATACCGTATTGATTTGTTGAAAGCGCATCTAGACGAACTCTACGAGATCGAAACAAAACTGGACATATCAACGAATCGAGTACTTTAGAAAAGACAACCATTTAACTATAGTTTCGTCTCGCTTCATAATGTAACCGGTCACAATCAAACGAAATTGTTTGCAATGCAATAAGTAAAGTATGTACAAATAATATAGTAAAATCTACTACGATATATTTCTATCAAATTGAAATTGAGTTGCTAAATAACCTATCGTGACCTAATCACAAAATAATATTTTAACAATTAAATATTACAGAAATTAATATCAAATCTTCTTCGCTATATTTCTATCTTTTCTTCAAATTAGTGTTTTACATCTTGATATTAATGAAATAGGGCTAATTAACCTGTTCTGGTGATGGTTTTATAAAGAACAAGATAATTTTGTGTCTAAACGAGATCAAATCCTTTGAAATAAAGATAATAAAAATATGCTTAAGATATAAACAGAGAGTGGCGTAGCTAGCCATATTTTAATTGGAAACAGAATTTCGGCAGGGGGTATGGGGGCCGCTAAAGGTCCCCAGTAGGTCCAGGCGGGGAGAAGTCCCCGGAAGCTCCAGGGTTTTAGCTATTTGGGCTACAAAAAACCCTTGTAAATCTTTAACATTAATGCACCCTTTGGAAGTGATTACTTCGTTTTGATATCCCAACATAATTTGGAGGGTAAAACTACTATATAGCCATTCCCCTCCCCCCTATTTGCCAAGGGGGGAGAAATGGCTATATAGCCATTTTTCCGGGTGGAAAATCTACTACATAGCCATTTTTCCGCCTTTCCAGGTAGTGGGGAAATTTTTCCGGGAGGGGGGAATGACTATGGGGGAAAATGGTTCTATAACACGGGCAGTGTGGTATTTTTTTTCATTTTATTAATAGTTAAACTCTCTCTCTCTCTCTCTCTCTGTTCGGATTTGATTATTTTGATGGCAACTTGTATTATCTTTAGTTAACCCTCAATTAAATTTTGATTCTAGATATTTAATACACATGGTAACAATAGAACAACTCTTCGTAGTATTCTTATAGCTTTACTAGGAAGCCAATTATATCCGAATTCTAAACATTAGGCAATGTGACAAAAATGAAGGTCATCAATAAATTAACATTTGACATTGATTATTGATCTTTCGCGGAATCGTTGAATAGCCTCGATGTGGTGTATATCGATAACAGGATTTAATATATTATATAAGGAAGTTTATAGATGCCTTGTTTTACACAATTAGTACATTCAATTTAGTTTTTAAACATTGTAACCGGTCTATGTATGTGCCAATTAGATACTTATGATAATCAAGTACAGAAGACGACATTACAACACATGTGTGGGAAATGATATAACTGCATTCATTAAAGGAATTTTTCCTTTTGCACATTCTCTCGACATTATGTGCTTGCATTTTGCAATTGACATCGATGTCTCCCAAGTGGAAATCTATTTGAAAATGACACTGAATCTTTTTTTGTCCTCAAAATAGTTGATAGCTGCTACCTCAAGAAAGTCAAGCCATTATGAAGATCCCAGTTTTTCGTTCAGACAGGACAGTTTTCGCTCGAAATACCAAACCGACATTTTTGTGTGGAAAGTCTGATCAGAGTTAACACTACAGTAACTTTACTTTTTCATTCTGATTGTCATTTATAAACTAAAATAAACGAATTATCTTATAAAATCGAAATAATAAATGGAAGACATGATTTTTTTTTTATTTTACTGCAAGTGTCATTAGTTTCTTAAATTTTACCCGCAAATGTTTGTATAATATTACAAATGTACATGGAATGAAACCTGATATAATTAGAACAAATAATTTTTTTCTTTAAATATATCTTTATCTAATGACCTAATTTTTGCTTACTATTTCCAGATTTCTAATTTAATGAGCACGACACGTCATGTTTCTGGAATAACCTTCATCAGATACGTACATAGTCAAACCATTGGAGAACCAAATGATTTAAATAGAGTTTGGGAGAAAGTAATCCAGAGAGGCATAAACAGTATAACTAAAGTCGGATGTGGTCTCTTTTGCCCGAGGGAGTAGAACCTAATAAAAAAAGGCAGACTGTACCAAATATGTTCACGAGTCAGTTTGGATTATTACTATATTCAAGTGTTTTAAAAGACAAAAAGGTATTTAAAATAATGTAACTTGGTATGAAGAAATGAGGACTTACAAGCTGGGTGCTAGTTGAAAATCCTACTTTGTTAAAAATATATAAAGTTACCAAAGGAGTGGGTATCATAAGGGTAGATTTTGGCCCAATCTCAGAAACTGTTTATATAGATATAATATTAAACACAATCATTGAAAGGTAAGAAAAATATTTTTTTGGATGATTTCACTTTGTCCTTTGCTGCTTAGCAACGTAAATGGAGGAGGGACCAATTAATCATTGGAAATTCAAATATAGTGGTTTTATTTTACATATCTTGCAGTCTTTTCGACAAAATGTTATATTCTGTGTATGTACACTCTAAAAATAATATTCCAATTCTCTATGGTAGCATATAGTATTTTTGTGTAGTTTTGTCACCCTAGCAACGGTTTTGTAAACATTACATTAGCCTATATTGTTACAATTAAGTTAACCAAAACCTAGGGTGCATGGTCGTATGAACGTGCAGATCGATGGACAAGGGTACATTCTTGTACTTCTTTGTGATAATGGTAATCAAAAATAATAATGCTTATCGAAAAAATCCAATGTCATAGGTGCATTATATTCTTCAGTAGAAGCTTCACTTCATTGTCATCATCAATTAACTTTTAGTGTCGGTGAGATTTGCATTCCAGTCATTACGAAAATCAATATCCATATGACGAGCACATCACAGTAACCACTTGTTTTTATTATTGTAATCGAGGTAGATATCATACGTTAAATATTCAACATTTCATGAGCTATTAAATTCACCATTTACATATGAAAATATAGGGTAGTAGATATATAAAATCATTCCCCTCGACTATCACTGACAACTATTAAATGTACATGTTTTGTCTATTGGGGTAATACAATCCTGACAAACATGGCGGGATGTTAATACTGACAAACATGGCGGGATGTTAATCCTGACAAACATGGCGGGATGTTATTATTACTATATTCAGCAGGTTGTAGTGGGTTACCTATTGAAATATTTATTAGAGGTTTCTATGACTTTCTACTCTACTAATATCGTGGTGTTTGACCTTCGGCCTCTCTAGAGAATACAAACGGAGTCCTATCCTCATCTTAATCTGGTTGGGTTGTAAGTGTCTTCTTTGCAGCTTTCTATGTTTTTGACGAATTTTTTTCATAATATTTGAATCACCTTACCTAACTGTTCTGATCAAGCATTCATAGTTATTCTTATCCAAAAAATTGCATTATTGAGATTGCGAAAAATAAAAACTGATGTCGTCGTTTAAATATTCTAGGAACACCATTATAAATTGGTTGACCAATATGGACTCTTAGTATCTTTTTTTGATTGATTGATTGATTGAGTTTTTCAGCTATATCGTGGCTATTGTTTGCGGAATTTGTGTCTATGTTTACCTATGTACCACTGCTTCCTAATTTGTTGTGGGATTTATAAAATCACAACGAATGCTGCAGAAAAATGTTAACCAATCCGGGGCATCCGGTATCAGATTTTGTCTGGAGGTAAGTGTTGTCCAAACTTTTTTTTATTATTATTATTTTGTGTTTGTCATGTTGCTATTATCAGAATCGTCGCTTTTGTTATGATTTTTTTTTTGTTCTTGAAAGTAAGAAAGGATAATGATGTGAAATAACATAAGATACTATTCAATTTTACACTTGCACACAAATTAAAGTATAGCAACAGCGCATGTATTGCTTTTCTACATTTCACAATAGGGGCTTCAATAACAAGCTTAACTCGTGCACTAAGATAAGTGTGAAACGGCTCCGGAGTAGCAATTTTGCCGTATTCTTTACTTCTCTTGACAAACGCTACATCTGAACATCTTTGTCATTTCGATGTCATTTGGTGTATATAATTTCATTTTCCAGATGCGGAGTTATTAACAAAAAACAAAACAACATATGGATGAATTAATGTTGCCGTCATCATTGTTCCCGACATTACATTATGGTGTTGGAAAGAAAAAAACAACCAAGCGTCTCCAACCAGGTAAATAGTAAGGTAACTAAAATTAAGCATTTTATTTGTTTGTTGTGTATACTCCTTAAGCACTTGGAAATGACCAACTCCACACTGCACAAAAGACATTTTTAAATTTTAAATGGCACAATTCCAAAAAGTTGGAATCTTCAGACATAATTTGTTTTCCTTTGAAAATCCGAATTCATAAAATGATAGCAAAATATGTGTACAGTAAACTATCTATAGTAATAACAACAAGAAAGGAAAACGATAAATCTTGTAAAATCGTTTAACAAAGATTGTTGCTATACCACGTGGTTTCTATAAACAAATTATCAACTAAATATTTCAAAAATAAATTAAAAAACTAAAAATATCACACCGTCGGAACAAAAACTAAGTCAAAAATAAATAAAGAAAAACATCAGGATTTCCTTGATAGAGAGTTGTTGTTAACAAGGAAGCTACTGAACCAAGGGTTCCTATTGGTTAAGTTGAAATCATCACTTCGAAAGTTTTACCGTCGCCACCACGACTTGGTTGACCGCTATGGAATATCTGTGTAACGAATAACCACGGATATGTTCCACTTGTCCGAAACACTTTCCGGTCCTTTCATCATTCAGGACTTCTTACCGGGTTTTTAACTAGATTAACACAATGGATGCCACTAGTGGAGCAGGAACTGCTCACCCTTCCGGAGCACCTGAGTTCACCCCGGTTTTTAGTAGCGTTCGTGTTAGTCGATCTTTAGTTTTATGTGTATGTTTTGTAGATCGTTGTTTGTCCTTTTTCTATTGGCCATTGTGTTGTCTGTCCTCCGATCTACGCATTCTGATTACCCCTTTGATATCTTCAAACTCTTCTTGACGATACTAAAGAAAAATCAGGCTGATAGAATATATATGTTAATTATTTGGAGAGATACCATATGATGATATGAGTGGTATATAATTACTTACATAAATATGTCTAGATAATAACACAGTAATGAACATAAATATTTTGCTTTAATGTATTTTCCGACGAAACACTGCCATAGTGATTGCTTTATATCACACTGTTTCAAATTATAAACGGAACTTTTGACTTAATATTTCCTTTTCGCTTTTCCCGTCTGTAGTTGTTGTTCTAACTCTGCAATTTTTTGTCTTAGTTCCGGAAGTTGGTCACGTGCTATGTGATCGGCTGCATCCTTAGCCAGTAGCTTCCCTTTCGCTTTATTATATTTGGATTTAACCTCGTCGAGTTCTTGTCGAAGAGCTCTCTCAATTTCCTCGTGTTTGACTTGTTCGTCCTTGAATTCCTTTTGACATCTTGATATTCTCTTGTTTAGTTGCCACAGTTGACGTTCTTTCATTTTAATTTCCTGTTCTTTCTCTCGCATTTGTCTTCGGAGTTCTGCATTTCCTCCTTTTTGTTTTAGAGCTTCTTCATTTAGCTTTTCAAAACCATTCCGAAGTTTGCTCAATTCTGCCTCTATTTTATCCACTTGTTCTTGCAGTTCTCCCACGTTGTCACCACAAAGAGCCATTTCTACTGCTTCCATAGCAAATTTTTGAAATTCACATCTTAATTCAGATACTGCCGACTTGATCAGAACTTTCCCGAATTCACTAAACAAAAAAATATCAAAAGTATTTAATCATATTCGAGTTATAGTACTTCGATGTTTTTAGCTGATTTCTCCTTTCTTCTATAAATATTGCTGAAAATGCTATTATTATTTCCCAAAATAAATTGTTTAATAATTAAGAACTCGAATTTAAAAAATTATCGATATCGTTTCAATTAGGATACGAGCGGCCCAAAAACAAGCATTGATCAATAAAGGATAATTTACTATAATACTTGGGAAATCGAAATTATCCACAAAAAATACAACACAACTGTCCCTCATTATAAAAATTGGTAATCCTATAGAGTAGCGGCGTAAATTCGAAATTTTCAAATGGACGGCGAAAATTATTATTTTTATTCTTTATTAAAGCGCAATTTTAACTCTTAAAATTTAACTTTGTCAATCCAGACAATTCAGATATCCACACTCAAAATATAGAGAATATGTGGATGTGCGTGAAACGAAAACTACGTCGACAATTTGGAACGTTCAGGGCACTGTTTCAGACATACCTTTCCGAACTTCGATGGAGGAACTTCCACCGGAATGATGACAAGTCCAATGCACTTATGTGCTGCATCGCTGACTTATATGTTGTATAACTTGATATATTATATAATATTTTGTCCTACTGATTGTGTAACAGTCATATTTCATGTGTTTTGTCAATATATAGCCTTTAAAATTGCTTTAATAATTTACGCAGCTATACTATAGTAAGTCTAGAAGGTATCCAATATACGCCGCTACTCTATAGGATTACCTAAAAATGTATGTATACCTCTAAATATAATATCGATTTATATCGATCTATCAGTATCACGTGGTATCTTATATTCCGAGTTCACTTTGGATACACATAAAAGATAAACAACAAATCAATCTATATATCGAAGAATGCAATTAGGTCTTGATCTAAAATTTTAATATTCTTCTGAGCTCTACACCACAAAGTGTATTTGACTAGAAGAGGTGTATTATTATGCAAACATTCTTTTTACAAACCATATCACAAAACCCGACAAAAAAAACCCAGTATGTTTACAATATTATCTCAAGTTTTCTCATTGTGAGAATTTGATTTTAGTATTTTGACAATACCAACTTTTCTTAATGGGAAAATGCGTGTTTTGGAGAGAAAAAAAAAGTACCTCAATTTACAGGCATGTACAGTGAAACCTGTCTAAACAGAACCCCTTTGTGACCAATTGTTGTTTTCGGAATAGACAGGTATTCGGGTTATACAGGTTAAATTAACAAAGACTTCCTACATTTGGACTTTATTTTTAGTTCGGTTTATATAGAATTATATAGTAACCCACAGCTGATCTCGCTCCGAATACTCTTCGTTGGGTCAATTGGCAGAGAAATTGTCGTAGCTATGTGATTGTTTTAAAACATTTCGATACGTCCCGAGGACTGTCTCTATAGCCCATCAAATCAAAGCTGTTAAATATATCTATATTAAGAAAGTAATTTCTTGCAAAATATGGGAGCCGACATTTTTCTGTATAGGTTTCTCGCCTCAAAGAAGGAGATTAACAATATCAAACGATGACTTTGATTGATAACTATAAATAACATTTTTTTTTCAGCCAAACAAGGATTTCTCTGCCAGTTGACCCACGAGTGATGAGTGGAGTGTGATCAGCTGTGGGTTACCAAAGATATACTAGTAGTACAATGTACATGTACTTGTTTAGTTCAGGTTGATTGTTTGGATGGTATAGATACTTGTTTTGATACATGTCGTATCACTCTACCTAACTGGCATTAAGTGAACATTGTTTAAATATATGTGTTCGTAAAATAAACAATGAAAAGCATGTTCATTGTAAAATATAATCCTTACCCCAATTTATTACGTTCAGCAGCAGTCAATCCCACATTCGCGATTTCCTCAAAGTCGGAACTCTTTTCATCTGAAATGTAAAATAGATATACATGTGATGTCATCTTCAACGATGTATTATTTATTCATATTGCTAATTCCAGTGTTGGAAATAAATTGTCATTTGTTCCTGTAAATTTGTAAATAAGTGGTGGTAACCGTCTCATGTTTATGAATTAGGTAGATTTACATTGGGAAATTATTGGTAGAGGTACATGATATATTATAGATAGAGACAGATACACACTGTAGAAAGGTATGGCTACATTGGAAAGCACGGTTAGAGATGCATAGTATTGTAGATATCTAGACAGATGGACAAGCAAAGTCATTGATGTGCATAGGAATATCGTAGGTAGAGGTACATGGTATAGTATCTATAGACAAATGGACATAGGTAGGACATCGGACAAGCAAAGGCATGGAGGTGCATAGGAAAAGTGTACGCAGAGGTACATGCGAACATTGTAGTAGGGGTATACATGGAATAGTGTAGATAGAGATAGATGGAAAATTATAGGTAGAGGTACATGGAAAAGGTGTAGGTAGAGGTACATGGGAAAAGGGTATGTAGAGGTACATGGGAAAATTATAGGTAGAGGTACATGGGGAAATTATAGGTAGAGGTACATGGGAAAAGGATATGTAGAGGTACATGGGAAAATTATAGGTAGAGGTACATGGAAAAATTATAGGTAGAGGTACATGGGAAAATTATAGGTAGAGGTACATGGGAAAATTATAGGTAGAGGTACATGGAAAAGGTTATGGAATAGCTACATGGGAAAAGCATATTTATTATCCTTGGACAAATGTAATGATGATATGACTACACATAGCAACTCAAAACTGAAAGCCTAACAAACACTTAGCTCATCAAAACAGAAGCTTACGTATAGAGTGTCTTAGGATTTACTTCATAATAGTATGATACCGTATTGATTTGTTGAAAGCGCATCTAGACGAACTCTACGAGATCGAAACAAAACTGGACATATCAACGAATCGAGTACTTTAGAAAAGACAACCATTTAACTATAGTTTCGTCTCGCTTCATAATGTAACCGGTCACAATCAAACGAAATTGTTTGCAGTGCAATAAGTAAAGTATGTACAAATAATATAGTAAAATCTACTACGTTATATTTCTATCTAATTGAAATTGAGTTGCTAAATAGCCTATCCGTGACCTAATCACAAAATAATATTTTAACAATTAAATATTACAGAAATTAATATCAAATCTTCTTCGTTATATTTTTATCTTTTCTTCAAATTGAGTTGATAAATAGCCTATCGTAACCTAATCACAAAATAATATTTTAACAATTAAATATTATAGAAATGAATATATAGAACAGTAAAACAGATATTGATCCTTGCCTTCTAGTTTTGGTTTAGATTTGGAGTCTTTTCTCCTAGCCATTTCGTGCAAATTATCCTATAAAGACTAAACAAGAACACATATATACATGTATACTTATACGGTATATAGTGTTTTACATCTTGATTTTAATGAAATATGGCTAATTAACCTGTTCTGGTGATGGTTTTATAAAGAACAAGATAATTTTGTGTCTAAACGAGATCAAATCCTTTGAAATAAAGATAATACAAATAATTTTAAGATATAAACAGACAGTGGCGTAGCTAGCCATATTTTAATTGTAAGCAGAATTTCGGCAGGGGGTCTGGGGACGCTAAAGCCCCCCGGAAGCTCCTGGGTTTTAGCTATTTGGGCTACAAAAAGCCCTTGTAAATCTTGTCGATTTTCTTGTAAATTGCCGTTTTGAATGCTGTACCGAAGACATTTGTCTTGTTTTATGAAATATTTGTATTATATTTTACCAAACTTTTTAATATGATAATAAATTCGGGTCTGTCGGTGCACCAATATTTCAAAGTAGCAAGAGTGATTGATTGTTAGCTGCCTAAAAAAAAACCGTCTATGGCAAATATTTCAACAGTGTTCAGGACGTTTCTAAAACAAGTTAGAAAAGCTTACAATCTGTTATCTACGGACCACTGACTGTCAGGTTTTTAACGCTCTCTAACGTGCACAGAGTTTGGCAAATTTTCAACACATAGCTTGGATATTTAACATGTCATGATAGATATGTTAGAACAATAATATGTACTACACATTATATTCAAACATCACAACCAGCTTTGATTTTTTCGGTATTTTTTGTGTTTTTGTTTTTGATTTTTTTTTGTAATTTTTATGTGTATATTTATAAATTTTTGGGGTATTTTTTTATCATCATTTTTTTATCACTCACTTAGATTTTATGTACAAAATATGATTATCAACATTTTATATTTCTATAATTAAGCTTCACATTTATTAGTACAGGAATCAGTATGGGAAAATTAGTTGTATTCTTCGAATTTCCATCAGCAGCAAAATAATGTCATCCAGATCTATTTGATAATTTCGATGAATATGCATAAGTGTCAACCCATTTAACCGGTCCTCAACCATGGTTGACCGTAAATATGTCTTGATCCTTTTCAGTGAACTAAAAGATCGTTCAGCTGTGGCTGAGGAAACCAGCATGATCAGAAGTAATTTAACTGCAGCATGCATATTCGGATAACAATCCAGATGAGCAGATATCAGCGTTTTAGGTAAATCTGAAGGTTTATCAGATTGGTTTTCCCATTTACATTTCCGTTTTAACAGTTCATTTTTGTACGCCTGAAATTTTTTGTCTGGCAGTTCTCCGGCAAACGGCATGCACACAGTTGATTCTTTTTCAGGCGTCAGTAGATGTAATTTTGAAGGGATTGGACTAAAACCTCTCTTTTGATGTTATTATTCTGGATTCTGTTTCTGATGCTAGATGATCTAAAAGGGGAAAGAATACAGACCTTTTCCAATAAAGTTTTGGTGTGTCACCTGGGACATTATCCCGGTGTCTTTGCGTCCCGGATGTACGTGGTTTGGTTAGCTCAATATTTTGGCTACTGGCCAAGTTTGATCTCTTCCTACAACTCTCTCCAGATATTTTCATCGCCACGTATGTGTCTTAACATGTTGACATCATCTGCTTCTGTGGCTGCTGCCACAAGATCTAGGGAAGGACTTTGCAGAGCATCGGACAGTTTCAAACTTATTTGTAGAACGTGCTCACTAACAACTAAGCACACCAGAAAGCCAAAATCTTGCATTGCACGCTTATATAATCCAATTGCATTTTTGTTACCGTCTGTCGCCAAATCATCTCTGAGCGCGTCTATTATCAGTTGATATGCAGCTTTGAACGTATGTAAGGCATCAGCCCTACTAGACCAACGTGTTTCACACAAGTCTTTGATTTTTCGTCGACCTTCTAAAGCTTCCGTCGTGTCATTGTCTGCACCTTCGAGAAAAGTTTTGAATCTACCAGTTCTTTTAGCAGAATATGAAAAAGCATAGGAAATTTCCTTCACTGTATCCATCATATTTCTTATTAACTGAAGTTGACAGGATTTAACAACAGACAAATTTAGACAATGAGCATAGCAATGTACATACTCTGAAGATGGAACTATTTGTTTTATTCGTGCTTGGACCTCAGAAAACTTGCCTGCCATGTTTCCAGCCTCATCATACCCCTGACCCCTCAAATTATCAATGACTAAACCAAATTTATTAAATTTATCTACGATTTGTTGGGCAATATATTCTCCAGAAGTTAAGCTAGCTTCCGCAAAACAAACAAAAGACTCTTTTAAACACAATTCACCATTACTATCCTTTCCCACAAAACGAACGCAAATAGAAATTTGTTCCGTAGTAGATTTATCTGTAACTTCATCGGCAATCACATTCACACTGAAAAACTTGGCTTCGTTACATTCTTTTATTATATTATCTCGAATTTGGTTCCCACAAAGTTCAATCAATTCATTTTGAATTTGAGGAGATAAATATCTAGAATTTGGGGGACTTTGCTTTAAATGCCCCGCTAAGACCAAATCGGTTTCTGCCCTAAAATTAACAAGAGCCATAAAATTGCTTTTTTACTCAGTGTGGCCTCTTAGTGCAATATTTTGCCTACCACACAGAACAATAACCTTCAGAATGCTTTTCAAAATTTCACGATTTCTCTCAATTTTCCCAGCAAAGGCACTGCTCAACATTGAAACAACGGCGTATTTCTTTCCTTCTGCAATAGCTATAAAATTCTCAGATTTATCTTTACAATACAAATGATCAGCAGAATTTCCATGTCTCTTAATTTATCCTGCAATCAGTACATTTGCTGTACAAATATGCTATACGAATAAATTTTTGCTTTATTCGTACTAGACGAATAAACTTTTCGTACTATACGAATAAACTTTTCAGCCTACGAATAAACTTTCCTGGTACCCTGTAGCTATGTACAGCGGAGGGCGCAGACAAGTATGAAACTGGTATTAATGTAACGCGGACCACGAAGAAGACACCCTTGACAACATTTATGAAAGGCGAGGAATGACGCTTGTTTCTGTCCTTTTTGTTTAAATCTGACAAGTTTTCCGACTTTTTTGACATTGCAGGATAAACACAATATACGTACATTGCCGTTAAATATAAAATTCGTTTGTACTCGCTGCTAAACAGGCCTGAAAAGCTCGCCGAATGCTCGCTATTCTGCCTGTTTCTAAAGCTCGTACAAATACATTTTATATTTACCGACAATGTACGTATATTGTATATATATTTACCTAAATTCCCCCAATCGCCAACAGAAGCTTTTACAAATAAAGTATCCGACCCCTCAAACAGCATACACCAAATACAAAACACACCATCATCAGTTTCAGATTTTTCTAACCAGATATTATTAAATCTCCTACTTACACCTCTAATAGCAGTCGCCGGAAAAATGTAGGATCGTGGAAATGTCCAATCACATTTTAACAGTTCTAGTTTTTCAGACTCGCTTGGTTGTCTAACGATTTTCAAATCATATTTTGCAGGCTGAATTCTGCATTTCGCTACAGTCTCCGACTCGCTCAATGGCTGAATTGTCACTGTACTACTCCCTGTTGCTTCTTCTAATAATATTGCTGTTGTGGGACCTTGTGCCGGCTCAGTCGGAACAAGGAATTATCATTACTTTATAACTTTATTCAATAAACTCAGGCGCAGCATATTGCGCTACAGGAGCATCAATTATTTACAAATAATTATTATAAGATGACAGAATGAGTAGATAATGCATACGTATTACACAAAAACAGATGATAGGTGATACACAAGTTATTACGGTCAGAGGTTACGACTTGGGTCTACTCGACTCATGCTATATTTATTACCAGGCCATATTGGTTTGATAGTGCATGATATATTTTAAAGTGAATTACAAATAAATTCTATCCCAAATAGTGGAAATATTTGAACAGTTTACATTAAAAACTACAGAAGTTTTACAATTTTTTGGAGAAACAATGACAGGTGAGTAAGAACTTGTGTATTTCCTATTTTCAACATTGTATTCATTTTTGCTTCACAAGGACAGATTATAAAATAATTTGGCATGTATTTAGTTCGGATATCCTTCAATAACTCACAGCAAAAAATATAATGGAATTCATTTCCAATGCATAGATTACAAAGATTGCATAATCTTTCATCCCTAGGGATCCTCATCCAACGCCCCGTTTCAATTGGAAATTTTATATTACTAGTTCTTAATTTACAAATATAGTTTCTATGAACAGCATTCAATCGCAAAAGATAAATCTCCAATTTGAATTCAGTTTTGAATTTTGAATAATATTCCCCTCTTGAGGAATTGTCAATATCTGAAAACCATTTTTGAATATATTGATCTTGCAATCTTTGTTTAATAGTACCTTCAAAAATTCAGGGTTAATATATTTTTGACCATCCCATATATTGCTGAAACCTGTTTCATCAAATATTGATTTAATATAATTCATCCATGATATGTCTCTATTGCCACTTATAAATAATTTAAATAGTAATCTGTAGCTTTTACCAGATAACTTATCAGGGTTACCCAGAATTTTGTTCCAAAAACACATTTTTATTTTAATCTGTAATTCTATAGGGTATCGCCCAAGTTCTCCATACACCATAAAATTTGGTGTGCTTGTTCTAACTCCTAAAATCTTTTTACAAAATTGCAAATGAATTTTTTCAATAATGTTCTTGTTTTCAAACCCCCAAATGTCAGCCGAATACGTCAAAATTGGATACACTAATGCATCAAATAATTTCAATTGTAGATCAATTGGAATATTAATATTACGTATTTGCTTATATAATGAATAAAGTGCTTTTTGGGCTTGATCAACCAGTTTTTTTCTAGCCTTATAAAAGTTACCATTGTAATTAAACAGAAGTCCAAGATAGTTATAATCATCTTGTTGGCTTATTTTTTCACCAAACATTTCATAACTAAAGTTTTGATTACTTTTCTTCTTTGAAAATACAACTATTTTTGTTTTTGATATATTAACTTTGAGTTTCCATATATTACAATAATGTTCAAACAGCTTTAGTATTTGTTGTAGTTCTTGTTGTGATTCTGCAAAAATTAGTGTCATCAGCATAAAGTAATAAAAACAATTTCATATATACATTAAGATTCTCAAAGCTTAAACTATTGAGAGTATCAAGACCAGTTGTACAGTGTTCAGTCAGAAATTCTTCTAAATCGTTTAAATAGATGACAAAAAGGAAGAGAGATAAATTTTCTCCCTGTCTTACACCAATATCGCAGGTGAAAAAATCAGAAAATGTATGTCCCGATTTTACACAGGATTTAATATTATCATAAAAAGAAAAAATAATTTTAAACATTTTTCCATGAATGTTACTGTTAATCAATTTCTGCCATAACCCAGCTCTCCAGATCGTATCAAATGCTTTTTTGAAATCTATAAAACAACAGAATAATTTCTTTTTCTTTGATAAATATAATGTAATTAAACTATAAAGAATAAAAATGTTATCCTGAGTTGAATACCCAGCACGAAAACCAGCTTGTGATTTAGTCACAAGATCTGTTTCATCTGAAAAATTGTTTAATATTGATGTAAACAATTTACCAAGTGAAGATACTAATGTACATTTGTGTAATAGCCCGATAGTTGTCCGGATCGTTTGGATCACCTTTGTTTTTATAAATGGCTTTAATGATTCCCAGGGTCCATGAATCAGGACTCTCTCCACTATCAAATATTAAATTAAACAGTTTAGCATAATATGGCAAAAATTTTGTAACAGTTGTTTTTAAATATTCATATAACAATATCGTCTAAGCCAGGCGCTTTTGAATTTTTCAAGTTTTTAACCGCTTTAATGACTTCATCTTCTGTAATTTCAGAATTAAGAAGATCAACGCCATTTTGGGAGTAAATTCTTGAAAAATCATCAGAGCTGACCTCGTTCTCACTACTATTTAACTCTTTAAAATATTCGTAAAGGCGATCAAGTGATATTTTATTTTCTTCTGAATTTTTGTTTTTTGAAAATGTCTTCAAAATTTTCAAAAACTTTTTTGTATCGGTCTTAGATGCACTACGAAGCTGTGTTTCAAATTTCTTAGCGTACTCATTATCAGATTTTTTTCATCTCTTTCTTGTATTCACGACCACATTTTGTAAGTAATTGTTTATTTTCAGACGACTTTTTCAGATTATATTTCTTGCGATTAATATTGAATTGTTTTCTTTTTTCATAACAACTTTTTGTATACCATGGTTTGTTATCGGATTTTATCTTCCTTCGGATCGAGGTCTTAGTACCAAAAATCAAAGTTGCCGTATTTCTAAAAATTTCACCAATTTTATTAACGACTCTGTTTACAATTTCTTTCGCTTGATTGCCTTCACATTGTTCATTAAAAATATAATCGAGTTCACCAAAAGCTGTTTCATTGTTAAAAATAGATTCTACAAACTCACTTTGTTTGGCAGCATTCCATTTAATATGAATGGGATTACTACCTTGACCTATATCTTGAGTAGTAATATTTTTGTTGACATTTGTATGCAAATACACACTAAGTCCGCAATTGACTAGAATCACCCCCTTTAGCTTTTTTGGACAAGAAATCAAGCATTGAAGCTTCATTACGAGATTACTTCAACAACTAACTAAGCAGTGCACACTACAGGTTAGTATATATTTGCTAACAAAATAAAAATAACTTGAAGGTACACAAGTGTAATGTCGATACGTCAAATTCAAAAATATAACCTATAATTGAACCTAGGACATTACTAAATGCGTTTGTGTCTGACGATAATGTAATCTTGAACTTAATTGGGTTTTTTATCTGTCAAATTGACGCAGTTTGAATAATGTGATCTTGAAACTTTATTGTTTTTATCTGTGAAACTGAACGCAGTTTGAACTATTAATGTCCCCTAACAACCTTTTTTTTTCAAGTGACAACGTATTATAAGTGATGACATCGTAACTAAACCCGATCTTGACCCGGATTTAAACATTATAATAAATGAAAATTGGCACGGAGAAATAAAAATATTTTGAATTCTATTTAAAAATTTTAATTTGTATCCTTCATTTTGGGAAAAATACATGCTTTAACTCATAACTGCTAAAATAAATTGGAAGCAGTTGCTTTCACTGCATACATGCAGCTACGCCATACTATGCTTGCAGGTAAATTAAATATCAAGTGCTGTCCCGTTGAGGTATAACAAGTAGTGTAATACAAAAATAGACGCTCAGCCCACTGAGCCTGTGTCGCTCACTTTTCATTTTCTTTTGAGGAAACTTCATACAGAACCTTCCATGGTGCTTCCTATCAAATTTCGGTTCATTTGGTTACTCGGTTTCAGAAGAGAAGATTTTTTTAGAAATCAACCAATCAGAAACAAGAATTGCCTGTGACGACCATGTTTGTTAACGGATCGGGACGAGATGAGCAATCTTTATAGAGAACCTTCCATAGATGCTTCCTACCAAGTTTCTGGTCATTTGGCCAAGCTGTTTCAGAGAAGATTTTATAGAAATTAACCAATCAGAAACCAGAATTGCCTGTGGCGGCCATGTTTGCTAACGGATCTAGACGAAATGAACAATCTTTATAGAGGATCTTCCAACCAAGTTGCATTCCTTTTGGCTAAGGGTTTTCAGAGGAGAAGATTAAAATGTGAAAAGTTAACGGACGACGGAAGCCAAGTGATGGCAAAAGCTCACTTTGCCTTTGGCAAGGTGGGCTAAAAATGTAAAATGCTTGGGCAAAGCTCATAACATGTGTGTCATACTTTTCTTTAAAATGGACCCACTTTTAATATTTCAGTTCATTTGGTTGAAAAATCTTGCTTTATTAGGTCTGTATATTATTTCCCATATGTGCTATAATATATAGTAACATCAGCCATGTTGGATGACTGACAGGATCATCAGATACAATTTTTGAAAGAAAACATCCAACTTTGGTTGACTTCAGGCCCAGTGATTTGCAGAAGAGAAGATTTTTTAAATAGCTTACATTGGACGGACGAATGACGACAAGACACAGTATGATGGCAAAAGCTCAACTGATCCATTGGGTAAGACAAGCTAAAATGATAAAATTCTTTAAAGAAATATAATTATTATCAAGAACAACAATAATTAAAATCTTATAATAAAATTATATTTGCTTGTTCGGCTTGACATTTAACGTCAATGTAGGGTACAGTCATGCATCTTGCCTTTGTGCCCAACTGCCCATTTATACTATATTATGGTCCATATAAAATAACTGATGATAGAATGCATAACAATGAACTGAGATCAGTGCAGAGACATTAAATATGATACTCTGACACAAAACTCAATCCAGTGAAAATGAAAAATTATTGACCATCTTCAAAAACTGTTATGAACATGCCATCCACCATACTGTTATGCCTATTATATAAGGACATGATTGACAACAAAGAAAAATAAAAACAAACAAACATGATATTGTGTAAATTAAAATTACGGTCTGAGGAACAATATGATTATAAATTTGGGTTTATTTTTGCCAGCAGTAGTGTAAAAAGAATGACTGGTTACTATGTGACATCAAGTATCTCCTCTATAGTGGCCCAGCATTCAGGCTTTCAAGTAAGATTTTGTGAAAAATAAGGGCTCTTTTTAGGAATTTTAGGACTTTTTTTGACAAAAATAAGGGCTGAAATTCAATAATCAATATAAAAGAAAAGCATTCTGTACTCACCTCCAGGGAGAACATAAATACACCAGAGGCTATCAAGAGCCTGTATCGTTCACCTGGTCATAAAAAGAACCAATTGGTCCTATGTAAAAACTATGTCCTGCAGTGGTAGTCATCTTGGAATTCCGATCAACATAAAAAACACAAAGTTTGTAAAGGACCTTCCAATGATTGATGCACAGTTTAGGTTCAATCAGTGCAATAGCTTCAGAGAAGAAAATATTTCTGTATTTTCCCATATGGTCCTGTGCTAATACTATGTATGACCTGTGGTGGTGGCCATCTTGGATTTCAGATCATCACAAAAAACACAAATTTAATAAGAGACCATTCAATGATCATTCATGCACAGAATGGGTTCATTCAGCTCAGTAGTTTTTAAGAAAAAGATTTTTTCTATATTTTCCAGTATGGTACTGTGTTAAAACTATGTCCTGCATAGGCAGCCTCTTGGATTTCGGATCGGCATAAAAAAAACTTTAGAGGACCTTCAAATGATTATTCCTGGGCAGTTTGGTTTCAATTGTCCAAGTGGTTTAAGAGAAGAAGCGTTTTGAAACATTTTCCCCGTAGGGTCCAATGTTAAACTAAGTCCTGCCGTAGCCGCCATTTTGAATTTCATATCGGAACAAAAAACCTAAAGTGTGTAGAGGACCATCCAATGAACATTCATGTACAGATTGGCTTTAATCATATTTGTAGTTTCTGAGAAGAAGGCATTTGAAAATTTTCCCATAGGGTCCAATGTTAATCTATGTCCTGCGGTGGCGGCCATCTTGGATTTCCGATCGGCATAAAAAACAGAAACTTGGTAAAGGACATTCCAATGATCCTTTATTTACAATTTGGGTTCAGTCAGTTCATTAGTTTCAGAGAAGAAGATCTTTGAAATTTCAGCCAATCAGAGCATATTATTGGCCCTGGCAGCCATGTTGAATATCCGACTGGAACGAAAAACAGATATTTTGTAGAGGACCATCTCCAAGGAACATTCCTGCTAAGTTTGGTCCCAATTGGCCCAGTGGTTTCGGAGAAGAAGCTTGAAATGTGAAAAGTTTACAGAGGACGGACGCAAAGTGATGGCAATAGTTCCCATGGACCTTTGGTCCAGGTGAACTAAAAAGCTAATTACCAACTCAGAAGATCATGCCAATGGTCATCAACAGCGATATTCAGCATATCAATACAGTAATCTGATATGGTGCAAATCCATGCTGAATATGATGCTGATAACCACCAAGATGCATATGTCATCTGAGAAATACGTTAATTCAACATATTCATTATCTGAAAGTATACTAAGGCTAGATGTCATTAATTCCAACACTTATTTTATGTTGCATTTATCAAACATATACAAAATTTGAAAATTTAGGATTTTCACCAAAAAACTAGCCTTCATTAGGATTTTGAAGCTTTAATAAGGAATATAAGGGCTGCTGTCAAAAAATGAGGAAAATTAGGAAAATAAGGGCCCCCTTAAAAGCCTGAGCATTGCACTACTTACTTAATCATTACGTTATTTCCTTCTAAAATCTACCCCCCCCCCCCCCCCCCCAAACCTGGAGTAATGGTAATGCATTGTAATGATTACATTTTTTCGAAGTAATGCTATATAAGTTGTAATGGTCAATTTTTCAATTACAAGTATTTGTAATGATGACTTTTGAAAAAAAAATGCTGTAATGTCAATTACTTTTCAATTACATTTGATGGTTTATTTAAACCAGATTTGATGTTGTTTTTTTTTTATCAAATCAATGTTTCAAATGATTTTTATAAAATGATCAAAGATCAATACCTGTATACAACCTAATGATTGTCATATAAAGGAATGATCTGCCCTTATATACATATATACAATCAATACCATAAAACTACAGTACAAATGGTCATGTAACATCCCTAAGGCATTTTTTTGTCAACTTTATCAAACACTAAACTGAACTGTTTTAACTTCTACTTACATACAAATTTCAGTTTTTCATTGTTGAGAAAGACTTCACACTGTTAACATGGAGACTAATATATATTAAGTCCATATGAATTGCCAAAAGACATACAGGAAATTTTTAAAGCCAAATGCAGACATTGTCCAGCATACATATCTGGTAGTTTGAAAGTCACTTCCAATTTCAAGACTCATGTAAAGGTATGTTAATATAGTAGTCTTTTATTTCATTTCATAAATAATATTTTTCTAACATATATTTGGTATGACCCTGTCTTGAAGAGTCTAATGTATATTGATACAAATAAGATAATAAAACTTACACTAATCACTACATCGTATACACCAGTGTAAAACCTCTTTTACAATAAAGACAGTTAATAAACTAGATGTGTCGGAACGACACGAATGTCCCCGCCGTGAATATTAAGGAGGCTCGCAAATGTTTCATCCTTTTTTAATTCCCTCAGTAATAGGCTAAGAATAACAAATGAATTTCAAAGTTGATCTGTAACTTATGATTATACACTCTCATACCAAAAATCAAGTCAATATCTCAAATCATAGTGAAATAAAGTGGTGACAACTAAATATTTGACCAAATTTCTAAGTCCAACGGCCATAACTCGGCCAAAAAACATTGGACTGGAACGAAACGTAAACTTGATCTGTAACTTATCATTATACACCCACATACCAAATATCAAGTCAATATCTCAAAGCATAGCGAAAAAAAGTGGTTGCAACTGTTTTATTTCGGAATTACGGACATGGGTAACACTATATCCCGGCCACTTAGTGGCGGGGACATAAAAACTAATGGAAAAAATAGCGCAATGTTATCTAAGGAACAAGAACCATATGCAATGGAATAAGAAGGCCCAATTTTTTGGTCACTACAACATACAAAGTCTACTCTTCAGTAAATTCTTCATCAGAATCACAGTCTGAATCAGTGTCATCAGTGTTAAGACGGCATGTCAAGAACATCAAGCAATTGGCGATTTCTAATATTAAATGGAATTGTGTTGTTTTGATGTCTATCGTAACCCAAGAACCATAGCACACTAGCTATATGAGCACACCGGCCTATAATAGGTCCGACTACACCTTTCACATATTGAATCCATAGAATGTGCGTTACGTTTTTTGAATGTCGTGATTGGATTTTTACTTTTATAATGCCTATTGCCTCTTTAAACAATAGAAGTTCAGTCTTCGGTTAAATATTCTGTTGTGTAACATGGCGTCTGTTTCATTTGATATACACCTATTGTAATTTCCCTTAATTCATCTAGACATGGTTCTGGAAAATCAGTCGATCTGTGATTTCAATTGGGCTGCAATTGCTTATCTTTGTTATCAAATTGTTTTGTTCCAAATAAATTTTCAATTCATTGTCCATATTTCTTTTTTGAAACATTTCATTTGCTATCTCATTTGATGCTGTGTCTATCGATCAAGTCCATGGTATGAAACAATTTAGTATTGCGCAAACAATTTTGACAAAATCACCTACCTATGTATTTAAGTATGGCTCCACCTAAGAATCATGCAGTGGGTGATACATTGATAGTTGTAAAATTGGCGTCTTTATGGTTCATATGTTGCATTTTGATGGAAAACTCATAAAAATAATAAAAGAACACATGTATTGACTTTGTTTGCTATGGTTACAATTTCATCATAGAACCCATTTAATTTCAGTCTTCAAATCACTAAATTTGCATTTTTGCTACACGGATTTCTCAAAAAATATTTAAAAAAAATCATATTATAATTACATATTAGTGATGTTGAAGATTTCTTCTAAAAATTAAAGTATATGAACAGAAAGTACAACTTTGTTTGGTTGCCATGAGAACAATAATTTGCAATCTTATTTCGCATCTTCAAAAAAAAAACGTAAAAAATTAGGATTTTCATTATCTATTATCTTCTGTGAACAGGGTAGTATGTGAATGATGCTTGTTTGTATCCGTTCATTAGACACTTGTCTTAAACATATAAAAAATAATCGTTTGTAGCCTCTTTAGATATTTTGGAAAAAAGTGTTTTTTGTCCCATACTTTTGTTTTTTTTGCAAATACTATAAAATCATATTTTTTACAAAATATTTCTACTTCTCTAAAATGTATTTACTGATATTATCTTTTTTCACATAACTTATAACCAAACTAACTACTAAATAAACTGTTAACCTTAAATTATGGGAATGGTTGCCATGGAAACAAAAATAAAACATTTTACATATTAAATGCATTTCATATCATGCTAAAATCATAAAGTAATATTACACCAGTTTGGGTTGAAAATTGTTTTCCCCTGAAAATTCCATTTGGAATCCGGCGGTACCTTAACTAAGCTACTCATGCATGTTTCAAGTCGAAATATGTTCCCAACAACTAGAAATCTGTAAATCCGTGTGCATGTTTTTCGTCCTCGCCATTGTTGTGGAGACTAATTAACTTTCGGTTGTTTTGTTCCGATGATTGCCGATCATTATACCTCGTGAAGAAAATTTTGGTCCGATGATTGCCGATCAAGAAAAGATAAACGGGTGTGTTCGATTTGCATTTCAATTATCTCCCTTTTTGAAACCTGGTGGTCAAAAGTAGACATTTATTTTTATGTTGATATATTTTGTAATGATAAGGCTATTTGTAATATATCTATCGTATTTAAACCTTGACAACCTTCTTCAAATAAAATTTGTTAAGAAATTTGCAGAATTAAAATAATAACCATACCAATGTCAAGGCGACAAATGTTTTATATAATGTTTAATATTTACATTTTCAACTTGTTCAAGGAACCATTGGCTATTAACAGTATGGCCTACTTAATATAACTTTTGATCCTGCTTCTATAGGAGTAGTACCCAATCTATTTGTTTTTTGGGATTGGGAGACTAAATTTGGTTAATTTTCGTCTTTAAATTTAGATTAGCTTTAACCCCTGAATGCTTTAAAATATAAACTTTTTGTTAGTTGCTCGCCACATCATGTTTTTCTGGGTTGATTTTTTACATTAGAACCTCAGTGCTACCTAGGTTATTTTTGATATTGGTATTTTACAGTCGTTTTTGCATCTATTTTTTTTGTGTACAGTATTTATTTGAAGCCTTTACAATTGTTGATTTTTATGTTCGGTTATAGCATGCCTTTTGTTGACTATATAAAGTACTGAAAACTTATTAGTCTTAATTCCTATTGCCATAAGCTCGAATCCCAGTGGAACAAACCTGGATATGTATAAATCTCATTTTGTATCCATCATCAACTAATTCAATCACTTTCTGTAACATGAACGTGTTTGGATATGTCTCGCTTGGTGGTTGCCAAGCGAAAAGCTCACAAACAGACAGACACAGGATCAAACGTTATGCTTTTTTTATATTTCAAACATCAGTTAAGTAGGCCATAGTTTTTTTATCTTTATTTTTATTAGTAGGCCATACTGTTAATAGCCAATGGTTCCTTGAACGAGTTGAAAATGTAAACATTAAGTATTTTATAAAACATTCGTCACCTTGACAATGGTATGTTTATTATTTTAATTCTGCAAATTTCTTAACAAATTTTATTTGCAGAAGTTTGTCAATGTTTAAATACGATAAATATATTACAAATAGCCTTATCATTACAACAAATCAACATAAAAATAAATGTCTACTTTTGACAGCTAGGTTTCCAAAAGGGAGATAATTTAAACACAAATCGAACACACCCGTTATACAATCTCCCCGAAAGAGTTCAAATCTTGGGTTACGTGCATATCATTTGCATTACTGTTGTTAACAACTAATTATCTGCCGTCAAATATTTTGCGATTTGCTCATAAATTCTGCTTTTGAGCGGATTTTTAATGTTATGCAGTTGATTTTAGTTAAATTAAGTGGCATATTAAGTAAAAATATTTAATCCAAAAATTTCATAATATTGTGGTGCAATATCACTTTAAAATTTTCTTTTGGTCAAAGATTTCCATATTACTGATTTTATAACTAAATGCCAACTCAAAAACTGATAACAATGAAAATTTAAATAATGTCCACGGTTGCCATGGAAACAAGAGTTTGATAAATCTGCAATTCAAACACAGCAAAAATTGTGTTCTAGCATTAATTTCTCAATCATTTTCAAAATCAAATCTGCTAATTTTCCAATAGTAAATTTCAGGTAGTATAAAATTATGGTACTATAATATTTATTGTACTATTCATTTATTATATAATTCTAGAACTATACATTTATTGTACAATTCTAGTACTACTATTATTTTAAGTCCCTTTTTAGATACTAAAGATTTGTTGTAGTAACATGTTACTATAAACTTATAATACAAATATGGGGGTGCATGTCCTGATTACATTACAATTTATGTTAAAAATATAAACAAAAATATAAAAAAAGATTAAGAAAGTTTAACAACCTTACGACTTTTCACAATGTGCCAGAGGGTTGTATCCTGTTTTGCAAATCATATTATGAAAATGACCCCTCTTTTTAACATCATAAATTCCTATAATGTAATCTGGAAAATTGGTTTTACATGCACAGTCTATTTGTTCATAGAAACATTTGCATGTTTGTTTGCCCTTTTTGACATTTAGTTCGTTTAATAAAAAACCATCATAATGGGATACTTATTTTCTATAATAACATCACATGAAATTTTCTTCACAACAGGATAATCTGATTTGTTAACAGATCACCATAAGGAAAATATATACCAAATATTATTGACCTTCCATGAAAAAAAGAAAATTAAAACACTTTTACATGGTCGTTAAACTGTAAAAATGAGGTCAAAGCTTGCTTGGTTGTCCTAAGTATAAAGATGGCTTCTATAAATAATGCCAGTAATACCTATGTCGCCAGCCTAGAATATTTTTTAGATTATTCAGAGTTCACAGACAACTTCTGTCATTTGTATAACTGATTCTAGATCCCCCATCTTCTACTGTTTGTAAACCAAAGACCATAACATTGTTATTTGGTGCTTCTGCACTAAGCATGCAGCATGAAGAAGAAAGAGCAAAGACTGGTTGGCTCGGAATCAGGATAGTGTGTCCGAGTGGGGCAACATGTCTATCCACGGACTGTTGTTTCAGTGAACTAGCACTATAAAAATGCAACTAAGAGTCTTGGTCTAGTACAAAACAGACATCATCTCATTGAAAATTAATTTGTTCTCGCCATGATATAGCTGAAAATTACTGAGTTGGAGTTAAATAACAATCACTCACTCTACTGTTTGTTGCTTTGGGTTTCGAGACGGTAAAGAAAGTCTTGAAAAAAATGCAATCTGAATAGGAAGGAGATAGTGCAGGGTGTCAAGCTCACATCCTTCATACTGACAAATGACAAATAAAAACAGTATCATTAAACTATAGTCTCCTATTGCTCTTTTTACAAAATACATGTAAATAAAAATCAGGACACTGAAAAAAAATCAACATATTTACTTTTTTCAAATGGTTGAACATTACAAGAACATGACAAATCCTTTAACACTTTAAAGGACAACATTTTGATATAATGTCTTCTAAATTATATATAATATTTTTTTGAAGAAAATGGTACCTATTCAACATTACAAAGTTTGTTGGAACAAATGCTCTGTAGCAAGACGTAGGGCTTACATTTTTCAGTGACTCTTTCAAAAGGTACATGTAATAATAAACTGGGCTTGACGAAAAGCTTTGAAAGTTAAATTGGTTTTTTTTATATAATAATATAGACCATTAAACATTGTATTCAAGATGTACATGTATTATCCTAAACCAAGGAACACTATAACAATGGACATGTACTACAAAAGACTACAATACTGAAATAAATATGCAATCGTGTGAATTTAAACCCTAAGAAAATTCAACAATAAAAAAGTCACATGAATGTATCTGTTGCAATACAAGATCAAAAACTATAGAAGTATCAGCATTAATATCTTGATGTCATTTTTATATGAAACTTCCACTCAAAATTAAAGATTCAACTTTTTTTTTCCATAGTTTTGGAAAAATATAGGATTTTGGGATGTATTATAAGAAATTTTAGACAAATATAGGAGATAACAAAATCTTGAAAATAAATGCATATAGGATCACTTGACACCCTGATATTGTTCTGGAGAAAACATCATTCTCCCGGATTCTTTCCTGCACTGGCCTTACTTTCACTACTTTTCCCCACCCTTAACCCTTTCCTCTTTTCCCCACCTTAGCCCTTCCCTCTTATCCCACTCTTACCTTTGCCCTTTTTCTCACCCTTAACACTTCCCCTTTTCCTCACCCTAAACCTTTGTCCCTTTTTCCCACCCTTAACCATTCTCTCTTTCCCTACCTTTATCTCTTCCCTCTTTCCCCCACCCTTAACCCTTGCCCTTTTTTTCACCCTTAACCCTTGCCCCTTTTTCCACACCCTTATCTCTTTCCCTCACCCCTCCCTTAACCCTTCTCTCTTTTCCCCACTCTTACCCCTTCCCCTTTTTCCTATCCTTAACTCTTCCCTCTTGTCCCCACCTTTAACACTTCCCCTTTTCCCCCACCCTTAACCCTTTTCACCACCTTTATTCCTTCTCCCCACTTTTACCCCTTCCCCCTTTTTCCCACCCTTAACCCTTATCCCTTGCCTCTTTTTCCCACCCTTATCCCTTCCCTCTTTTCCCCACCCTTACCCCTTTTCCCCCTTTCTCCCACCCTTAACCCTTCTCTCTTTTCCCCACCTTTACCCCTTCCCTCTTTTCCCCACCCATAACCCTTGCCCATTTCTCACCCTTAACACTTCCCCCTTTTTTTCACCCTTAACTCTTGCCCCTTTTTCCACACACTTATCTCTTTCCCTCACCCCTCCCTTAACCCTACTCTCTTTTCCCCACCCTTAACCCTGGCCTCTTTTCCCCACCCTTAACCCTTTTCCCCACTCTTACCCCTTCCCCCTTTTTCCTATCCTTAACTCTTCCCTCTTGTCTCCACCCTTAACACTTCCCCTTTTCCCACGCCCTTAACCCTTTTCACCACCTTTATTCCTTCTCCTTTTCCCCACTCTTACCCCTTCCCCCTTTTTCCCACCCTTAACCCTAGCCCCTTAACCCTTCCCTCTTTTTCCCACTCTTACCCCTTCCCCCTTTTTCCCACCCTTAACCCTTATCCCTTCCCCCTTTTTCCCACCCTTAACCCTTGCCCCTTATCCCTTCCCTCTTCCCCACCCTTAACCCTTGTCCCTTTTTCTCACCCTTAACCCTGGCCTCTTTTCCCCACCCTTAACCCTCACCCCTTCCCCTTTTTCCCACTCTTACCCCTTCCCCCTTTTTCCCACCCTTAACCCTTGCCCCTTATCCCTTCCCTCTTTTTCCCACTCTTACCCCTTCCTCATTTTTCCCACCCTTATCCCTTCCCTCTTTTCCCCACCCTTACCCCTTTTCTCCCACCCTTAACCTTTCTCTCTTTTACCCACCTTTACCCCTTAGCCCTTTTCTCACCCTTAACACTTCCCCCTTTTTTTCACCCTTAACCCTTGCCCCTTTTTCCACACGCTTATCTCTTTCCCTCACCCTCCCTTAACCCTTCTCTCTTTTCCCCACTCTTACCCCTTCCCCATTTTTCCTATCCTTAACTCTTCCCTCTTGTCCCCACCCTTAACACTTCCCCTTTTCCCCCGCCCTTAACCCTTTTCACCACCTTTATTCCTTCTCCTTTTCCCCACTCTTACCCTTCCCCCTTTTTCCCATCCTTAACCCTTGCCCCTTCCCTCTTTTTCCCACTCTTATCCCTTCCCTCTTTTTCCCACCCTTAACCCTTGCCCCTTATCCCTTCCCTCTTTTTCCCACTCTTACCCCTTCCTCCTTTTTCCCACCCTTAACCCTTGCCCCTTATCCCTTCCCTCTTTTTCC
The DNA here is from genome assembly GCA_963680875.1 of Bathymodiolus brooksi. NCBI lineage: Eukaryota > Metazoa > Mollusca > Bivalvia > Mytilida > Modiolidae > Bathymodiolus > Bathymodiolus brooksi. The sequence goes on from OY804575.1 coordinate 68,207,028, forward strand.
CACTCTTACCCCTTCCCCCTTTTTCCCACCCTTAACCCTTGCCCCTTATCCCTTCCCTCTTTTTCCCACTCTTACCCCTTCCCCCTTTTTCCCACCCTTAACCCTTATCCCTTCCCTCTTTTTCCCACTCTTACCCCTTCCCCCTTTTTCCCACCCTTATCCCTTCCCTCTTTTCCCCACCCTTACCCCTTTTCCCCCACCCTTAACCTTCTCTCTTTTCCCCACCTTTACCCCTTCCCTCTTTTCCCCACCCTTAACCCTTGCCCCTTTTTCCACACCCTTATCTCTTTCCCTCACCCCTCCCTTAACCCTGGCCTCTTTTTCCCACCCTTAACCCTTGCCCCTTATCCCTTCCCTCTTTTTCCCACTCTTACCCCTTCCCCCTTTTTCCCACCCTTATCCCTTCCCTCTTTCCCACTCTTACCCCTTCCCCCTTTTTCCCACCCTTAACCCTTACCCCTTCCCTCTTTTCCCCACCTTTACCTCTTCCCTCTTTTCCCCACCCTTAACCCTTGCCCTTTTCTCACCCTTAACACTTCCCCCTTTTTCCCACCCTTAACCCTTGCCCCTTCCCTCTGTTTCTCACTCTTACCCCTTCCCCCTTTTTCCCACCCTTGCCCCTTATCCCTTCCCTCTTTTTCCCACTCTTACGCCTTCCCCCTTTTTCCCACCCTTAACCCTTCCCTCTTTTCCCCACCCTTGTCCCTTTTCCCCACCCTTACCCCTTTTCCCCCTTTCTCCCACCCTTAACCCTTCTCTCTTTTCCCCTCCCTTAACCCGTGTCCTTATCTCACCCTTAACACTTCCCCCTTTTCCCCACCCGTGACCCTTCCCACTCTTACCCATTCCCACCCTTAACCCTTGCCCCTTATCCCTTCCCTCTTTTTCCCACTCTTACCCCTTCCCCCTTTTTCCCACCCTTAACCCTTCCCTCTTTTCCCCACCCTTGTCCCTTTTCCCCACCCTTACCCCTTTTCCCCCTTTCTCCCACCCTTAACCCTTCTCTCTTTTCCCCTTCCCTCTTTTCCCCTCCCTTAACCCTTGTCCTTATCTCACCCTTAACACTTCCCCCTTTTCCCCACCCGTAACCCTTCCCTCTTTTTCCCACTCTTACCCATTCCCACCCTTAACCCTTGCCCCTTATCCCTTCCCTCTTTTTCCCACTCTTACCCCTTCCCCCTTTTTCCCACCCTTAACCCTTCCCTCTTTTCCCCACCCTTAACCCTTGTCCCTTTTCCCCACCCTTACCCCTTTTCCCCCTTTCTCCTACCCTTAACCCTTCTCTCTTTTCCCCACTCTTACCCCTTCCCCATTTTTCCCACCCTTAACCCTTGCCCTTTTCTCACCTTTAACACTTCCCCCTTTTTTCACCCTTAACCCTGGCCCCTTTTTCCACACCCTTATCTCTTTCCCTCACCCCTCCCTTAACCCTTCTCTCTTTTCCCCACCCTTAACCCTTGCCCCTTATCCCTTCCCCCTTTATCCCACTCTTACCCCTTCCCCCTTTTTCCCACCCTTAACCCTTGCCCCTTATCCCTTCCCTCTTTTTCCCACTCTTACCCCTTCCCCCTTTTTCCCACCCTTATCCCTTATCCCTTCCCTCTTTTCCCCACCCTTACCCCTTTTCCCCTTCTCCCACCCTTAACCCTTCTCTCTTTTCCCCACCTGTACCCCTTCCCTCTTTTCCCCACCCTTAACCTTCCCCCTTTCCCCCCACCCTACTGGCCTAGCTCTTCCCACTTCCTCATTTCCTTTTTTCCCACCCATAATGCTTCTCCCTTTTTATTTTGCACCTTTAATCGTCTCCCTTTTTTATTTTCACCCTTAATCCTTCCTTTACACATATTTAAGGGTTGGCCCTTATTCAGGATGGACAGGGTACTAAGTAAATACTTATCGATGTTACTGGGCTCAAATATGCACAGCTATTTTCATTTGAGTGTACAGTTGTACCCTCAAAGATTTCTGTTACTAACTTAGGGGTACAATAATATTGGTGCATGGAAAATGGGACATGTGTCATTGCCTCAACCATATTCCTGAACTGTGTATATTTTTTCCAGGTGACCATTCCTCAGGAAAACACTAAAGATTGGTTGTTTATATCAGGTACATGTTTCCTCATTATTTTGATCTGACTTTTCAACGGTTAATGCAAAATGTTTTAAGAGGCCTTTAATGGGAAGAATGTCTGTTATACATGGGTCATGTTATTGTTCTTGGGCCAGTTTTCAAGAAAATTTGCTTAGAATGGAACATACATTGTACATTTGATAAATTATTATTAGCCGGGTTAAAACTCAAACCTTCTAAATGCATTTTTTTCCAAACTAGTGTTAAGTTTTTGGGGCATGGCCCATGCTAGCATGTAGTCTCCGAAGAAGGAATATATATACAATAAGTACAGGGTCTGATAAGGCAAAAAAAAAAATATGTGTGTTTACGGTCACCCGACCCACCCTATTTTTCAGCCCGCCGACCCTAACCTTTTTTATTGGCAATTATTCCACCCTAATTTTTGCTAACGACCCTATCAATTTTTACACAGAATTTGGATAACCATTTTTGTTGTTTAATCAGCAGCAATGTTTTATTCATTCAGCCGCTAGCTTTTTGTCGAAATTGAGAGCAAAGAGGTAGAAAAACTGTGTAACTCGTCATAAAACAAATGACGGCTAACCGGAAATTTCGAAAATGAAATACCGGAATCCGATTCCGGAACCGGGCACGACTATTTCCGGTTTTGCCGATAGTTAAAAAAAAAAAATTAATGCCGACCGACCGACCCTAGATTTGTTTGACATGTGACAGTAAACGCACATATATTTTTTTTGGCCTAAAGTAAAAGCTGTCCGTGACTCACTGGCCTAGACCAAAAATAGAGAAGAGTGAACCTCAATGTGTTAGAACCATAGAACAAGTCAGGGTAACTACTCGCAGTAAGCAGTGTTATTCAATTTCGCCTAATCTAATGAACTGAAATTTTGAAAAACTGGGACCCAGAAGAAATAAGAAAATATCAGCTAAATGACAACAATTTTGAATTCATATGCAACTGTATATCAGACAAAAAAGAAAAACTAATATTCATCAGAAAATACCAGTGTAAAAAGACTGAAGACAATATGAGAGGTTAAAAATATGTAATGGAATGCTGTATCGAGAATGGATAGATGTATACGGAATAAACAACCGTCTCACAGGGTTCGACACTTAACGTTAGTCCGGTGCCCACCTAATTTTACAAAGGACTACCTGAAGCTTTGTAATGAGTAGTCCTTCGGACTACCTGAAAATTAGTCATGGGTATTGTAACTGTAATTAAAAATTTCCAAAATCTGTAAAATTTATTTCTTTACGCAAACATGACCGACGTTTGTTTTGGTCCTGTATCATATTGTAAGTCAGCAGTATCACAGTACGACACTAGTTTCGTCCCTTCTCGAGGCCGATTGTAAGCATTTCCCGGGACATCTCTGCCTTTTACGTACGCTATTCCCGAACGCAATCTGCGGGGCCGACTATTATTAGTGGCGAGATGTACATTTTACCGCCACTAACGGGATCGCGAAAACGCTTTTTGACTATACTCATTTGGGTTTAAAATGTGTGTATAATCGACACTGAATAAAAATAAACAAATGTGATATTTGTGCACTGTACTACGTCCTTGCAGTTTTCTCGGCATTAGGCCACCTCCTCCAAAAAAAAAATTAAAACTACGGAAGAACGGAGGGATTTACAAAAGCAGTACGAAAAGGAAAAAAAGGTCAGAATTTTTGCTTTTTTAAACTTATTAATCCCTTATTTCTGAGAAAAAAACTCAATATTTTCAAACATAAAATGAACATTTGTGTGCCTCTGAAATTGCTCAGATGGCAAGATATTGCATCTAATTTTTTTAAATTTTCAAGAGTCGCATGCCCCCAAACCCTCCTAGCAGTTTCACCGGACTACCAGCAACACATCAGGACTACCCAATTTTTTTTTTAGGTAGTCCTGGACTACCAACCCTCATAAGTTGGTGTCAAACCCTGTCTCCAGGTACCAGTAGTTGTTCCAGATACGGTTATTTAAAGTGTGAAATTCTTCATTTTTATCATGATATATATCATATGCATCAGAAGGTCACCTTGACTTAGGTAATGAGAAGACTCTAGAAAAAATCAGACTTGTTTTATTGAACAGGGATGAAAGACTAAAATATTGTGAATCCTGTGATAACTGTGCTGCACATACACCAGAAGAACACAGAAAAAGACTCCATTAGTTAGTTGTCAGACAACCAATGGAACGTGTATCAATAGATGTTGCAGGGCCTTTCCCCAGAAACAGAAAAGGAAACCAGTATATACTGACTATTTGTGATTGTTTCACAAAATGGATAGAAGCATTTGCAATGAAAGATCAAGAAATTAACTAATTAAAGTACCACAATCATGGAGGCATTTCATTTGTTGACCAATTTGTATGTCGGTTTGGAACCCTCATGCAACTTCATTCTGATCAAGGAACTAATTTCCAGTCAAACGCTTTCAAGAAATGTGTAATAATTTATCAATAGACAAAACTAGAACTATCAGTTATAGACCTCAGTATAATGGAAATGTAGAAAAGGTTTCATAGAACATTAGCTACTACATGTATGTTGATGATGTTTTGTTCAAAAGAACAACGAAGGCAGGATGAATATCTTCAGTAAACTTTAATGGCTTATAGTAAAAAATAGATAATTATATAAGATAAGAAGAGCTTGAAGATACCAAAGGAGTAATCAGAATCTGTATATCGAAGGACAGACAATACAATGGCCAAAAGAAAAAGGACAAACAACGATCTATAAATTAAAACATACACATAAAACTAAAGATCGAATAACATGAACCCCACTGAAATCAAGTGCTCCGGAAGGGTATACAGTAACGGTCAACCAAGTCATCGGGGTGAACTCGAAGTGCTCCGGAAGGGTATACAGTAACGGTCAACCAAGTCATCCATGGCGGCAACCGTAAAACTTTCGAAGTGATGACTTCAACTAAACACATTTATAAAGATTATTGATAAAATCTTGGCGCACCATGTATTAATTTTCACACCACACTTAATCTCTGGTGGTCATCCTAATCTCCACGAATTGGTATAAACCACGGAGTCACACTGAGCGGAAAATTATTAAAATTTAATAGCCTCACCGGACGCAATTACGAACAATTTCGATGATATTTACATTTGATAATAACTTTGACCAAATTGATGAAGCCGATTACATGTTTATATTTCAGATTAAACACCAATATTCCTTTTGAATCATAGCCCATATATTATTCAATGCACTGTTACGGGTTTTAAACAGATGTTCACGACCCCGTTTTAGTCACTCTGTGACGTAGATCCGGACACAATTTCGAACGACATAATAAAAACCCTTCTAGTGTAAATTATTTGATGACAACTGTTAAAATTGAAAGAGCATTCATTCATTTACGTTCACATCTTTTTATTATGTTATTCGGTGTAAAACCATCAAAATTTCACAAATACAGAGCGATAGATTCCAAGTCCAATTGTCGATTGTTTACTGTTTACAAATATGAAAACCCGTCGTCTGCAACATTCAACAACTGTGCATGATTAATTTCCTTCCAAAACACGAGCAATTTAGCCGGGTGTCTATTTATAAAAACATTTTTTTAATTCATGTTTTGAAGGAACAAATAGGGGACATAAATTTTATTTCGTTCGTAATTGCGTCCGGTGAGGCTACTTTAATTTACCAATGAAATGAATAATTTTCCACGGATATTAATAATCTCCCAAGGAAATTAATACTTTGATAGCCCCTATAGTGTATGCTACATGAATGTCAAGGGGGCCGTCTTGGCCGTGATTTTATGGTAATTGGATTTACACCTATGCAATCAGTGCCTATCACCACTGACGTTGTGAGTTCAAATCTCGATCTAGATACGATAACGTAACTCTCAGTCCGCTTTTGCTCCATCGAGGGTTACGATTCGGTCCCATTCAACGTAATGGAGCAAATTAAAATTTTCGTTCTGTGAATATTTCAACTTTCTTTTTGCATATGTGGTCACAACTTATTATTCCCTACAATTTTTAAGTAATGGTGATACGAAATAAGTGTTACAATACCTGTTTCTACCTTCACGATCGATTTCGTGTTCGAAAATTGTTTCTTGTCCGCCATGACACCTTACGTAGACTTTCGTGATGGGCGGAGCCTATCCATATATGGATCTGAATGCCAAATATGGAAAACTTTTACTACGATGTTTACAGCAATCGATCCAAATAAGGATATCTCCAAAACGAGGCAAGTGCACGTGAAATAGCAACTTGTAAACAAAATGTCGGACAGAAAGAAGATTTCATGTATTCAAATTTTCAGATGGATATATAAGGTTATAAGTCTACCATGGCATGGATTGATGCAGCGTTTACTTAACACCTCAAGCTTTACCTAAATATATTTATCTTTCACCCCCGTTAATTTTCCCAACCACTTCAACGGAATTAGGACAAAAAACCGACCGGTGTGAATCACTCCGGGCGCTTCTACATTACGTTGAATGGGACCGAATCGTAACCCTCGCTGGAGCAAAAGCGGACTGAGGGTTACGTTATCGTATCTAATCTCGATCATGCCATTCAGGGCGAGATGTACAACATTATGTGATAAAGTTTGTCAGTGACTTGCGACAGGTCTGTGGTTTTCTCCGGTTTCCTCCACCAATAAAACTTACCACCATGATATAACTGAAATATTATACTGTTGAAAGTGGCGTTAAACACCAAACAAACATGATTCATGAATGTCAACATTTAGTATCGTGTTATCGGTTTTCGTGCTATTATCGATTTTCAGATATAGCGATTAACAGTGTTAACCCTTCATTCATATGACGATTGGAATTTTCAAAGAATGGCTAGTTAAATATTTCTTTGTACATAAGATTGTTTTTAAAGCCATTCTTGTATTTTAATATACTCTCGATTATCTAGCAACTTTTGCTGTCAGTAAAATGGCGTCATCTGTTTTCGTTTGAAGTAAAAACAGGGCCGATATACGGGATGGAAACGAATATAATTTAAAATATTTGATAACAATACAGGAATTCACAATATGCTTAAATATAAGCATAATACATTTAAAAGAAAAATTAAAGTTTATACAAAAGCCTTTTATAAAAATAAATGGTATGTTAAAAGAAATAAACTTCTAGATGAAAACGGCAAATTGCGAACCTATCTAAAACTCAAATGCAATTTCGGATTCGAAAATTATCTTCATATTTTATCAGATTTTAAAATTTAGAATCAGCAACCATAAATTAAAGATTGAAACTGGCAGATATTCAAAACCTATAACACCTTTAGAGAACCGCATTTGCGAAAAATGTTTTTCAGATGAAATAGAATCTGAAGAACACCTTCTATTAAAATGTTCTTTTTACTATACTTCCAGGCGCAAGCTTCTTGAAACAATTAAGAATAACATTAATCATTCTAACCTTGAAAAATTATCATTTGGGGATAAATTTATATGGCTTTTAAACTCAGAAAGTAAAGATACTTTAATATGCACGTGTGATTTCCTGTTAAAAAGTCACTGTTTCGGATAGCTGGTATCACATATTTTAACACTAGTCATGTCTCTCATTCTTGTATTTACAATTTATATGATATTTTATGCAATCACCTTATGTTTTATTATGTTTATATGCCCCTTCGTGGGCCCTTTAATTTGGACCAATAAAATCTTATCTTATCTAAAATCCGGAAATGGCTGGTTTTAAAATTTCATGCCATGGTTCTGGTCATCTACCAAATCATACTACATCTAAATAAAATAACAGAATGTTTGAAAATGACCACTTTCAAAATTGTGTTTACTTTTGATGTTTTTTTAAGTGCTGAAACCACAATGCACTGCAAATTGACACGTATTTTATATAAGAAACAGGCACATTTCAGTCTGCTCTTTTGTTTACAAGTACGATCAGTGACCCCATGACAGTTACATGACAGGAAGAGCCGGACCCAGTGTCTGAGAGGCAGACGACATAGTTCAATTTTAGCATCGTGTTATCGGTTTTCGTGCTATTATCGATTTTCAGATATAGCGATTAACAGTGTTAACCCTTCATTCATATGACGATTGGAATTTTCAAAGAATGGCTAGTTAAATATTTCTTTGTACATAAGATTGTTTTTAAAGCCATTCTTGTATTTCAATATACTCTCGATTATCTGGCAACTTTTGTTGTCAGTAAATTGGCGTCATCTGTTTTCGTGTGAAGTAAAAACAAGGCCGATATACGGGATGGAAACGAATATATAATCCGGAAATGGCTGGTTTTAAAATTTCATGGTTCTGGCCATCTACCAAATCATACTACATCTAAATAAAATAACAGAATGTTTGAAAATTACCACTTTCAAAATTGTGTTTACTTTTGATGTTTTTTATAGTGCTGAAACCACAATGCACTGCGTGTGACATGTATTTTATATAAGAAACAGGCACATTTCAGTTAGCTCTTTTGTTTACAAGTACGATCAGTGACCCCATGACAATTACATGACAGGAAGAGCCGATGTCTGAGAGGCAGATGACATGGTTAAATTTTATATAGCCCTTCTGGATTTTTTTCCAGCTACTTTATAAAGAAGTAAATTTTTAGCATTATAAAAAGTATGGTTCAGTACCTCACCAGCGTCTCATTAACAAATTACAAAGTTACGGCATATGTGGAAAAATCTTAGGCTGGATTAAAGACTTTCTTGCTAATAGAAAACAAAAGGTTGTAATAAATGGTACAGGCTCAAATTGGATATCAGTGACAAGTGGAATTCCTCAAGGAAGCGTTCTGGGACCGATCATATTTACAATATATATAAATGACCTACCTGATGTTGCTCAAAACATAGTAAAACTTTTTGCAGATGACACCAAATTGTATGCTGTGGTAAATGAGGAAAAGCAACAAATCAGTTTGCAAAATGATATAGATAGTTTATTGAAATGGTCAGACAGGTGGTTATTGAAATTTAACAAGTCGAAATGCAAGCATATACATTTAGGACCTAACACCAACATAAAATATAAAATGAGAGAAAGTAATATACAGCAAGTAACAGAAGAAAAAGATCTAGGGATAATAATCGACGACAAGCTTAAATTCAAACAACACATTAATCTACAGACGAAAAAGGCAAATCAAAGATTAGGAATGATCAAAAGAAGCTTCGATTTTATGGATAAAGATATGTTTCTAACAGTATTTAAAAGTATCGTAAGGCCACACCTAGAATATGGCAGCAGTGTATGGTCAGTGATATACAAAAAAGAAGCCATACAATTGGAAAATGTTCAAAGAAGAGCCACCAAACTGATTAAAAATATACAACATAAAACCTACACTCAAAGATTTAAATATTTAGGGCTACCATCACTCCAATACAGAAGACTCCGAGCTGACATGATTGAAACTTACAAAATCCTCAACAATATTGATAAAGTGCAATATGAGCAAATTCTTCCTTTAAATCAAACTACCACTAGGGGTCACAGCAAGAAATTATATAAAAAGAACTGTAGAACAAATGTTAGGAAATATAGCTTCTCGCAAAGAGTTGTGGATGAGTGGAACAAAATACCAAAGAAAGTAATAGACTCGCAGACAATCAATACTTTCAAGAGCCAATTGAACAATCATTGGAAAAATCTGGATATAAAATTTTCACCAGATATCTACCAACCGGGAGATGAAAACAAATTATTAAGAAGGGTCCAAGGGGCTGAATAGCCCATATTCCAGACCTCGGAAACAGGTAAATGTTCTCTGTTCTTGGTACTTACGTCTTTAAAAGCAAACTTTAACATCTTTTACAGATGTCAGCTGTAGTCTTGTTTATGTTCCATAAATGGAAACCGGAAGACACGTCAAAAATAATGCGTGCGCTGTGGAAATCAAAATAAAATGGATAAAACGAAAACAGATGACACACGAAAACACATACCGTGACGATAATTTACAAGAATTACAAGTAAATGATAATAAAATGTAACATACCCAAGTTATCTTCATGGCTTTATTAAACGAGTAGATGCAGGCTTGTCTTATAAGGAAAAGCTGGACAATTATGTAATCAGGTAGAGAGTTCATAGGACTATTTATCGTAGATTAGCACCACTGGCACAGCGAAAATTCATGAATTCATTCTGCCTGTAAACCATCCTATCACCCATTTAAACTATCGGTATCCTGTTTCTATTTTTATAGATATGTCCCGTTCACTTACGTATTAATCAAAGTCCTTGCTGAATTTTATAAAGATCCATCACGTTTTTAACTCCGTAATAGCGTATAATTATTCGGTTGACGGTTGTCAATCTGGCAACTGTCATTTCGTCTTGTCGGAAATTTCAACCTTCCCGGTAGAATCTGCTATTTTGATTGGACGGTTCGTACCACGTTGTACAAACTGAAAAGTATAAATAGAGAATCCGATCCGGTAATGTCGGAATGACAGCCTTCTACTGAGATGGCCGATAGTCCGTAGTATATTATTGAGAAATTAATTAACTATGCTGTGTATAGATAGAGCAATGGAGGCAGTTTTCGACTCCTTAAAATTAAAATGTGCAAACATGTGACATTATTCCATTGTGCCCTCACGTAGTGAAATATTATTAATGTACAAACAGCCATTTAATGATTTTCACCATGCACTGGTCCCGTAAATCGATTCTGAAAGGAACATTTGTTTGTTAAAATTTTCCAACTTTGGGAGGCAGTTTTCGACATAGGGAGGAAGTTTTCGACCCCCTTGCTATATTTTTTTTAGTTACATCCTATATACTGTAGCTGCTGGAGCCAAACCTCTACCCTATATTATGTACTTGTTTCTATAAATGTAATTATGTTGCTTATTATCAGCTGGAACATAAACATCCCCAGACAGTTCAACAATCAGTGGAATCATATCAGATCAATTATGGCCAGATGTAATAATATAATTTTATATGATTCCGTGTCATAATTTTTTCACGGACACATTAGACCACATTACCACAGGTTTGTCGCAGTCTATCATATTCTGAGAGTCGACAGAATCAACTAGCCACAAATAGTATTGAAATATTGATGATACATCTAAAAAAAAAATAGGGGGTCGAAAACTGCCGCACGTTAATCTTTGTGGAGGTAGTTTTCGACCCCTTGGTCATGTGTCCTTGACAGTTGGTATGTCAAAATCCACTGATCAGATTCACAGGTCATCGATGCCGACTTGCTTTATCATATATGTGAATATTTATCATTGATAATATCTAATAAGGAAATGTTAGTTTGAAGCTCCCTTCTAAACGATATCCATTAAGAAGCTTTTTTTAAATGGTTGTTTGTAGTCGCACAAATATTTTTATTTTTTTCTGCAGGTTTCGTAATGTTGACCTGTCAATATCTCCCTCGGTGGCTTGACAAGCGTTTTACCAGTCTCCTGACAACGCATCGTGTATTTCCTATGCCTAAAAATAGATTAGAGACTCAGAATATATGGAGGGGGTCGAAAACTACCCACGGTCGAAAACACCCTCCATTGCTCTACCCGGGTATCGCAGGAAGCGCATTTTGATTAATAATTGATAAATAATTAAGCAAGTAGAAATTATTCCCCCCACCACATCAATTATTCGAAGCCTGGAGTGGATATTTGTGCACCCTTTTCATAGATGTTATACAATGTAGTATAGGCCTACTATATGAATATCCAAGTTAGTATTCTTTGGAGTTGTCTAATCTTTTTAGTACAAGTTGGAATCTAGGCCCTTCTGTAATTTCAAGATACTTTATTTTGTGATGTGATATTTGTGTGAGATTTACTTGTGCAGATGATACATTTGAATTGATAAAATAATATTACTATACAATATAATAGATATATTAATGACCCAGTAGAGCTCTATAATTGTTTGTTATTTATTGATTAATAACTACTGAAGTTGCTGTGCAGCAAGAAATATAGTCAATGGCCATTGATCCTGTTTTATAATTTCTCTGTCTGTGAAGACTGACTTCCCTACAGGTCTGTAGGTCTCAGATTTAATGAGGGTCATTTAGACAAAGGGTTTACAATACATGTAGATCTATTAGGTTTAAGACCGATTTTTTTTAACTGTCTTTGTCTTTTTACTTGATATTTGACCCAAGTTATGCAAAATATATGAAATGTGACTTGTAATTTTCATTAAAAACATACATGGCTATAAATTTAAATTTCTTATCTTATTTGTACACCAATAAAAATGACAAATATTTTAAATGTAACTTTTTGTCCAATAGAGTTGAAATTTTACTTTAAATAATTCAGATTTTTTTTTTTCAAATTACAAACTGTGACTTTTTGTCCTATTTGTCAAAAAATGTAAATTTTGACTTTTTATCCTTTGACTTTCTGTCTTACATTCTTTGGTTTTACCTGGTTGGAACTTGAACCCACTCTATTTCAAATGTTTTATATAATGAAATGAATAGCAAGAAATAAGTTATCGAAGTATTTGTATAATTTGTCAATATATGTTATGTAGTTAATGTTGAATTGTTCCGTTTTGGGTATTGTATCGGTTCATTCCCATTTATCCAACTTTTTGACAAATAGATAGTACAGGTAAAAAAATAAAAGTTGGATAAATGAGATCAAAGGTAATCAAGAACAAAGGACACTTAATTAAAGTTTTGGTTGTGTGACAGGTGAATAAGTGGGCTAAAATTTGGACCATGACGATGTCTTCCCATTCATCCAACTTTTGAAAATAAGGTATTCCCATTTAACCAACTATTAATTTCTTACCAGTAGGATTGTTTATTTAACATTAAACCATTTCAAGAGAATGACATTAACTGTAAAAGTCAGGAGGAAAATGATAAAATTTTGTCAATAAAGGTACATTATATACAATTTCAATATGAATTTTCATAAAGTTATTCTATAGAGAAAGATTCATAAAGAAATATATCAATTAAATTTTTATTTGTTTTCATTTTTAAATGAAATATATGGAAAACATAGACATATATTAATAATAAAATAATGTACATTGTTCTGGTCCAAATTTTAGTTCTCTTATTCACTTGTCAGTGTCACACAACCCAAGCTTTAATTAAGTGTCCTCGATTCTTGATTGCCTTTGATCTCATTTATCCAACTTTTTTTTACCTGTAATATCTATTTTTATTAAAGTTGGATAAATGGGAATGAACCACTGTAACCCGGGAGAAGCTCCCCATACTGTTTTTACAAAATAAAATAATAATGATGGATTAAAATTACTTGTAGACAAACTTGTTCTAAAGGAAATTCAACATTTGAAACAAGGGTGAAGAGTGAAAGATTACTATTAAAAGTGAAGTGAGAAATTTTTCTGCTATATCATGGTGAGAACAAGTTACATTTTAATAGGAGGATAATGATGTCTCCTTTGTACTAGACCAACACACTTACATGTGTAGTTGAATTTTAGGAGGTGAATTCATATATGTTCCCTGGAAGGGTCCTTATAACAATATACAAGTAAATTGTCAATATCTTATTCCTTTATTAAGCATTCAAAATATTAATAGTTGAAGCTACATGTTGATTATATTTATGTTTGTCAGTCTAGAATTTGATACAAAACGTTAATGGGACATTACCTAAGGTTAAGCAGGGAGTATTGTTCCGTTACTCCCAGGGTTACCCCATGACGACACTTGATAATTGCTTACCATTACCCATACAAGTGCATTCTGTGCCTCTCACCACTATAGTTGTGAGTTCGAATCCCGCTCATTGCGAGGTGTACAAATTTCGATTCATTTGGCCAAGCGGTTTCAGAGGAGAAATTTTTTTAGAAATCAACCAATCAGAAACAAGAATTGCCTGTGTCGTCAATGTTTGTTAGCGGATCGAGACGAAATGAGCAATCTTTATAAAGGACCTTCCATAGATGCTTCCTACCAAGTTTCGGTTCATTAGGCCAAGCAGTTTCAGAGAAGATTTTTAAAAATCGGCCAATCAGAAACAAGAATTGCCTATGGTGGCCATGTTTAACGGATCGGGACACAATGTGCAATCTTTAGAGGACTTTCCATAGATGCTTCCTACCAAGTTTCATTTCATTTGGCCAAGAGATTTCAGAGGAGAAGATTAAAATGTGAAAAGTTAACGGATGAGACGACGGACGCCAAGTTATGGCAAAAGCTCCCATTGCCTTTGGAAAGGTGAGCTAAAAAATTACATGAAAACAAGTTAAAGTAGGCGATAGTGGTATTATTCACCTACAATTTTGCAATATATTGTAAATGTATCTGCATCTGTGGTGTTATGGTTGGCCTCGAGTACTGTAGATCGTGGGCAGGTCAAATCTAAGAGTATAAAATTGGTCTTTGATGATTTTCAACTAAGCATGCAGCATTCAGACTGGTTGGTTTAAGGTCAGTGTAATGTGTCAGGAGTGAGCGACATGTCCTCCTGCAGACTGTTGTTTCAGTGAGTTGGAAATATAAAAATCTAAATAAGCATGTTGGTCTGAAATAAAGCAGACATCATCAAAAATGACTTGTTCTGGCAAAAGACGTTTGTCACAGATCTCCATTGCTATGCAAGATAATCTAAAGGCAATAAGCTAGAATCTTTATTATAAAAAAGCAATTTCAACCAGGAATTTCAAATATGTGCAAAATGCATCGGTGATGTAATGATTAGCGTGCTGTAGATCATAGGTTCGAGACCCGATCAGGTCAAACCAAAGACTATAAAATTGGTATTTGTTGCTTCTCTGCTAAGCATGTAGCATTAAGGAGAAAGAGCAAAGACTGGTTGGCTCGGAATCAGGATAATATGTCTGAGTGGGGCGAAATGTCTATCCACAGACTGTTGCTTCAGTGAGCTAGCACTATAAAAATCCAATTAAGCGTATTGGCCTAGTATAAAGTGGACCTCATCATCATTTTATTGAAAATTAACTTGTTCTTGCCATGATATAGCTGAAAAATTGCTGAGTTAAACAACAATCACTCACTCACTCACTAAAAATGTGCAATTACATATAGTGGCAATTAAGCATATCAAATGAGAAAATCGTCTATTTAAATTGCAGAAGAAGTTCCATCCTCTCTCCCCCTATTGACACTAGTTCAATCCTGGTCAATCCACCGTAAATTTGTTGACTGGCAGAAAATTTCACATACTTCTTTTGTTTGATTGATTGATTGTTTTATTGGTGTTTAATGCCAACCTTAGTAGTATTTCAGTTATATCTTTAGTTTGTGGTTGGTCCATCTAAGACCAAATGAAATGACTGTAAATAAGTGAGAAAACATATTTAATATATATTTATTGTTTACATGATAATCATTTATTTGTTTTTTTTTGTGTTTTTTAACTTTTTATTAATGATTGTTTTTACAAAATTGTAATGTAAATGACATATACAATGTAAAATGGTATTGTATAATGATAACAAAAACTTCTTTTCACAATTCACTGTTTCAGGATTTTTTCCCCTGCTTTACAACAAAATTTAAAATAATTTCATAGCACTTCATTGGTCAATGTCTTAGTTGTTTACAGCATTTTTACCCAATGACATCATTTTGGTGAATTTGAAGTCACAGAATACATTAGTATGTGAAATAGTGATGACAATTTTACATTCATTCTTTCATTTTTAGCTATGTAAAAATGATATTCCTTTTTGATATCTTTACATTTATCCTAACAAAATTATTTCCATTTTTGCTGTATAAAAAAAAATTAAAAAAACACAGACAAAATTGGGTGATCTTGAAATTACAATTATGATTTTTATACTGCGGCTCCAAAAATACACTAAATAGCATAAACAAAATACATGTACACCCAGCTCTTGTAAACAATTTGTATAAACAACCTGGAATTGTTTAAAGATTTATCCATGAAGAAAAGTTTGAAAATATCAAATTAAAGGGGGCCAAAACTCTACATAGAAAACTAAAGGTTGAGCAACACGAAGTGGAACCCCACTAAAAAACGGGGGATGAACTCAGATGCTCCAGAAGCGTTAGCAGTTCCTGTGTTATTACTGGTACCCGTCATGCTACTCTTGTTAAAAATCCAGTGATAGTCATGAATGAGGAAAGGACTGATTTGTGAAAATATATGTGGTCAGTTGTGACACAAATAATCTGTAACGTTTAACCTAGATATTAAATAATCTGCTGTTATTCCACATTTCTGTATATAATTATTTTAACCATGATACATCTTTTAATTTTCATACATTAAACAGATTATTTTGTGCTTAAAAAAGGGATTGTAAAAATTAATTTAACACCATTGCAAGTTCTGTAGGTAAAGACTCGTACACAAAAATTTACAATTCACAATGTTTTTAATACAAATGTATAATTCAGTTATAGAATATGAAAATATACACATGTTGATTTCTACCTTAGTCAAATATAACTCCACATTTATCACATTATTGTGGAATGTCAATTTTCATTGGTTTTCTGCTTCATTTAATATATGAATATGCATAAATTATTCAAATGAACATTGGAAAAGTCCATTAATTGAAGAGACATCCTCAAATCATCAAGTTTTTTCAAGGACACAAAATTGTCTCTGATGAAATGAATTTCTTTCACCGTCAATAAATACTTTCTATCTTATTCTCTCCATCTTCAATCAACAGACAACTCACTCCTAACACTACAATTTTACCCCCAAAGGGTCATTCCATTTCCACAGAGATCTACAACATGGTACTTTATTAAAAACAATCAAATCAAGCCTAAATAAATTAGGATTAATATATGATTATTTTAGTTTTTGCGATATTTCATTCGAAATAGATTCTCAAGCTACTATACTGGTACCCTGCTGAAATTATTTAGCAACCAGTTAGATCAAAATATCCAATCAGAATCTTTAGATATTAGTGACATTATTATTCACCGTCACAACCCTAACATTTTCTTAGATTTCTCTTCTTCATCTTGTAAACTGTCACTTGCATATTTTTGTAAAAGTTCCATCTTTTTCCTCATAACTAATGCTTCCTCAATCTAAAAATAAACGGAAAAAATATTAGCAAAGTAGACAAAAACAACACTTAGAACAAAATTAATTTGTCTGACTGATTTGGTTGGTTGGTTGGTTTTATGGTGCTTAATGCCACTTTCAGCAATATTTCAGTTATATCGTGGCGGTCAGTTTTATTGCTGGAGGAAACCAGAGGACCCGGAGAAAACCACCGACCTGTCGCAAGTCACTGACAAACTTTATCACATAATGTTGTACACCTCGCCCTGATTGGGATTCGAACTCACATCAGTGGTGATAGGCATCGATTGCATACTATAGGTGGTTATAAATCCAACTACCAGACGATCATGGCCATGACGCCCCCCTGTCTGACTGATAGCATTCATTTACCGTCCTATTGTAATATCCATGTTATAGTAGGCAGTAACTACTTACAGTATAATTATTCTTGCATTCCGAATATCAAAAATAAGTCATGAGTAATCGAACAATGCAGTAATTCAAGAATGTTTGTTAGCATATATGTGAAATGCCACCATTGCTTGATTACAAGTGATTTATTTTTTATATTTGGAATGCAACAGTGGTTATACTGCTAATTACAAAAAAATTACACTTTTGTTTGCTGTAATAAGATGTTTATAAAAAGAATCTTATTCTTCACGGATAGAAGCTCAGCGATATTTTCGATTGTGACTGAAAAAGAGGTTTTTATTTCACTTGGAAATCTCAGTAATTCACAGCATTTATGCATTTACTGACCATATTCTAGGAACCAGGTCAATCTTGATCATTTAGATTACAAATTTTGTTCTTGTCGTAAATTGTTTTGCCAACTTGAATAAGATTGAAAAGATTCCAAATCTGTCCTTATTGTACTGTTTAACACTCAATTTAATAAAGTAAATAACTAATTCTAAGATATAGACAGGAGTATATTGTAAACCCTCTTTAAACACCGTCAACCTAGGCTTCATCTCAGCTGACAATATTTTCTCTGGGTTACAGTATACTCTGTCATATCTTAGAAAAGTGTTATTAATAATAATCATCATGTGATGTACAACTGACCTCTTTTTGTGATGGTACAGGTACATGAGCTATGAAATGTTCCTCTTTTTCTGTTTTCTCTTCTTCTTCTTCTGTTTCATCAATAATCTAGAAATAGCGATTACAAAATATATATATATATATTCTCTCAATATAAAAGTGAAAAATGAACCATTTTGCATCTCACTTCACAAAAATAAGACATAAAATAATGAATTAAATTATGTATAGAAAGCTTAAACAGTGATGGTCAACAATTCCACCAATATCAACAAAACGAACAATGACCTCTCACTTCAAAACATTGAATATCCATAAAAAAAAAGACCATGAGAATGTTTTTTTATTATGTCAAAAAAATAAACAGTTTGTCTCTCAGGTACTGCTGGTGCTAACTAAATTAATCTATGTGGACCAATTTTCCATTTGGAAGACAAACTCCTTTTTTTCTGTTTGAATACGACTTTTAACATATTACATTTGTATTTAAGGCATGTTTATTTACCCGTCATGTTTATGAATGAATATCATTTTCAGCTTGATAATAAACAGTGTGGTAATAAATAATTATAGTATAACTGCATTCTGAATATCAAAAATAAATCACAAGTAACCAAACAACTTAGTTATTCACGAATGGCCATCACTGTACGAATGAATCAACATCGTTGTTCAGTTACAAGTGATTTATTTTTTATATTTGGAATATAGGTTGGTTCATGGTGTTTAACACCACTTTCAACAATATTTCAGTTATGTCATTGACGGTCAGTTTTAATGGTGGAGGAAACCGGAGTACCAATGTTCATTTACATCCATTTCCTGTATAATTAGTCAAGGAGGCTACACAAGGAGAATTGCAGTCGTTGATATTTGTTCGACTACATCAATGACATGATTTCTTTTTGTGTACTGGCATCAATTTTATTGAGGGGATGTTTGGGCCCATAAAACTAGCTGAACCTCACCACATTTTATTGAAGTGTCTATACCAGGAAAGATAGCAGTCATGTATATAGAATAGAATAGAATATATTTTATTGCCTAATCATAGGCCCCACATGAGGCATCATTAACAATACAAACATTCATGATTGATAAATGAGACATACACACAAAAGAAAAAGGACATAGTTTAAGGTTTTTATATTTCTAAAAATATAAATATATTTATTATTATTTAGTGGATCATGTTCTGGTTTGTCCCCTATATCTCAGATCCAGTGTGAAACTTTACATATGTTGAATATTCCTTAACAAGTAGTAAACCTGCTAAAAACACCAAGGGACGGTGCTTCTGACACACCCTATCTGATAATTGCATTTTCTCACAATCATATAGTAAATAATTATATATAATATTAAATACTTATCACATACTATATATAAATAAAAAAAAAAGTTAATTATTATATCTATTATTATTATTGTTATTTATTCGGATGTGTCACCTCATGTATATGTGTTAGGGGTCAATCATGTATATATGTGCTAGGGGTCATGTATATGTGTTAGGGGTCATGTATGTATGTGTTAGGGGTCATGTATATGTGTTAGGGGTCATGTATATGTGTTAGGGGTCATGTATATATGTGTTAGGGGTCATGTATATATGTGTTAGGGGTCATGTATATATGTGTTTGGGGTCATGTGTATATGTGTTAGGGGTCATGTATATGTGTTAGGGGTCATGTATATGTGTTAGGGGTCATGTATATATGTGTTAGGGGTCATGTATATATGTGTTAGGGGTCATGTATATATGTGTTAGGGGTCATGTATATATGTGTTAGGGGTCATGTATATGTGTTAGGGGTCATGTATATATGTGTTAGGGGTCATGTATATGTGTTAGGGATCATGTATATATGTGTTAGGGGTCATGTATATATATATATGTGTTAGGGGTCATGTATATATGTGTTAGGGGTCATGTATATGTGTTAGGGGTCATGTATATGTGTTAGGGGTCATGTATATATGTGTTAGGGGTCATGTATATATGTGTTAGGGGTCATGTATATATGTGTTAGGGGTCATGTATATATGTGTTAGGAGTCATGTATATATGTGTTAGGGGTCATGTATATATGTGTTAGGGGTCATGTATGTATGTGTTAGGGGTCATGTATATATGTGTTAGGGGTCATGTATGTATGTGTTAGGGGTATAGATTTTGCCTCTGTTTATATGATTTTTTTATTAGATTTTTTAACTGTTCTGACAGTGTAGTATTTAGTTTTTCATTTTATTGTTACTTCAGTATTGTTAAAATTAGATAAAGCAAGACCTGAATATCTCATGTGACAAACTACACAAACCAACCTCTGTATCAGGTTTATATAATGGTTCATCTTCCATTTCTACCTCATCCTGAGTTATCTCACCACTAGCAATGGCTGCCTGTTTCTCCTTCCATTCTGCTATTTTCTCTGCCATAACTGAAATATTCAACATTTTCAAAATATTAGAAAATCCCTGTTTACTATAGGTGATTAATCTACTTTCTTTCAATGTTCAGAAGAATACAAAAAATCCTTATAAATGAGTAAATGCATTATGATCATAAATGGCCTCCCCAAAAGACAGACATTGCAGAACTAAGCAATGTTTATATCAAAATTGGCCTAAAATGCTACATATTTATATATTGGTTTTACAAATATCTTTTGCTTTTAATGAATAATTATTGATAAAAATTAAGTTATTTAAAAAAAAAAAGTATCATTATTTAGCATTTACCATGCATTATTATTTCTCTATATAAGTACACCCAACAAAATATTTACAATGAAAGAATTTCACTGATGAATGTCAATCCATTTCAGAATTTATCATTTCCTTAATGTAGGTTAAAATTGACTGGTTTTTAATGATTAAATAGCAGTCTTCACACTAACCCACTTGCCCGAAGCCCGGGACAAGTAAAACTGGATTGGGTGTAAATTGAGAAACATTTAGAAAAAAATTCTAAGTTTGGCTTTTGGGCAAGTAGGTGAAATAAATGAAGTATTGCCATAAAGAAAGAACATATGACACAATTTGTTAATAAGACTTTCAGTTGATTTATATAATAGTCTTTAGTAATACTAATAGGATATCGCCATCAAATGTTGAGAAAAAAATTAACAATAAAAACATAGATATCTAAGGCATGTTTCTATTATAACCTTCATATGGTACACTCATAGTTAAAAGATTGGAAACTCTAATAACAAACCTGATTTTACGAGGACAACAAAAAAGCGGAAATCGGCAATCGGAAGTATTGAATATACTATAAAAAAGGAATCGTAACGGTAAAATCAGGAATAAAAAAAGCGGAATTACGCTTTAAAGCGGACGAAAATCAGGTCTGTAATAAGTCGGTGGGAGGAAGTAAATCAAAGGGTTAAAACAGACAGGATTGCCAAAATCTGGTAAGGTTACCTATGTCTGAGGGAGATTTACCTGAGTTTAATCATTATACTATAACTATTAATCGACAAGTTTCATTATGAAAAATATGTCACAAATGATCAAATAATTCAGTAACTAACGAATGTGTGCAGTACATGAGTGAGTTACAACATTATTTGGTCGTGAGTGACATATTTTTGCCTAATTTATTTATTTATTTCACAGCATAGAACATTGAAGTAAAATAGACAGTGCAAAGGGATTCTAATTGTTGAAAACCATTAGACCAACACACATCAATTATCAAAATAAATAATTACAATATTTTACCTTTTTTCTCTAATTCTAACTCCTGTGGAACAATAATCCCATCATCCTCATCTCGGTAACCATAGTAATCGGCATCTATCTCCTTCATCATTTCTGCTCTAGTTTTTCTTGCTGGCTTTTGGGCTGCAATGCATTTTTTTTTTTGAGATTTAGACAATCTTTACAACCACCTTGGACTTCAGCCACAAGAGCTAATTATATCACAATTTAAATTTTACCACAAGTAAAAAAATTCTCCAAAAATACAAAGTGTGCAGATATTTCCTTTTTTTTGTATAATATAATGCAAATTATCACACAAGGATTTATTGTGACTAATTCAAAGTATCATGTGAGGTAAGTTTGCATCATGCTTTTGTCCTCAAATAAATTACAATATGTCTTATAGAATCATAAATTAATACTAAAACACTAAACAGTAGATTTAAAAATCATTTTCTTTAAATGCATTTAGATATGACCCTGTCGTGTTCATTTTTTGTGTGCTGTAAATAAATGTTCTAAAATTTCATTTCAAATAACCAAAAACTATCAAATTGGTACTTGTTGCTTCTGTTTAGACAGGTTACACTGACAGTTACTGTCACTGTACTATGTAATTCTTACGTTCTTGTTCAAACAAATCTCTAACGCCTGGTAAATCTTTCGTAGCACCAAAATACCTAAAATATATACATGTAATTTATTCTTTAAAAAGTTGCTATAAAGTATGATATAGATACAATTATTATACATACATAAAAAAATCATTTCATACAAAGCTTTGAATCATAAAAAAAACACTTTTACCTTATTTTTAGCTATGAAAATTCAAAACCTCTGACGATGAGTTTATACTTTGCTTTGCTTTTGTCATATATCATATGAGAAAAATAATAAATTACTGTTAAAAAAACATTTAAATGTAAAAAATATTCTTAATTGAAAACAAATACAACTTTCTCAAATCATAAATAAAATGTATTACATTTCAACTGAGCAGATTTACTTAAGTGTTTTCTTATATGCATTGTCTTTGTAATCTAAGAGTAAACAGCTGACTACATGATGTATATTAAGAAATAATTCATGGCAGCTGTAGATTTGTGCTCATTTAACCATGGTTGGGCATTTATATTCGATTTTTATTTTCCCGAGCGCTGGCGGGGGATAAAATACTAATATAAATGGAATGCCCAACCCATGGTTAAATGTACACAAATCTATGGCTGCCATGAATTATTTCTTTTCTAATATGACAAATACAGTAATTTTTATGACCCTAGTCTACCTTAGAATCTGCCACACACTGGCTGTTCTGTTTAGCCCCCTTCACATATAAATACGAATATTGGTTGTTTACGTCGTCAAAATCTCAAAGTAATATAATGTGTAGTTGTTGTGCATGACCTCACGGAAACGGCCTTGTAGGCTTTTATTCATTACAGAAACTTTTTAAATTATGTTTTTTTGTTTCAAATCGATAATTTGAGTGCGCAGGTGCTAAAGGTAGATATATACCGACATATACTGGTTGACGATTTATAGGCCGTCATATTAGAAGTAACTTTAACTTCTATATCATAATTGTAAGTGAGTGAGTGATTGTTATTTAACGCCAACTCTGCAATTTTTCATCTATTAGTATATCATGGCAAGAACATGTTAATTTTTAATAAGATGATGATGAGGTTCGCTTTGTACTAGACCAACACGCTTAGTTGGATTTTTTATAGTTCTAGCTCACTGAGACAACAGTCCGTGGATAAACATGTCGCCCTACTCGGACACATTATCCTGATTCCGTGTCAACCTATCTTTGCTCTTTAATAGTAAATAGACCCACTAATCTATTAAAAAAAAAAAAAAGTCACTGAAATTACTTTAAATCAAAGTCATCTTTAAGTTTTAGTTCATTTCTTTTCAGTGTTTGTTATAATGAACCAGTTAAATATGTAAATTATAGGTATCATAAATTATTTATAAAAACAACCAAAGTATTCATATATTATATACTTGTAGCCTTTGTTTCCAGGAACTTCTTTACCATCTTGGTCGGTCATTTTTGGTCCAAATTTCTGAAAATATTTTAAAAACACATGGAATGTTAAATGCAAAATGAGAAAAAAATCCAGCTATTATTCCAATGTTTCTATACCATACAAATATACCTTCAATGTTTCTATACCATACATATATACCTTCAATGTTTCTATACCATACAAATATACCTTCAATGTTTCTATACCATACAAATATACCTTCAATGTTTCTATACCATACAAATATACCTTTAATGTTTCTATACCATACAAATATACCTTTAATGTTTCTATACCATACAAATATACCTTCAATGTTTCTATACCATACAAATATACCTTCAATGTTTCTATACCATACAAATATACCTTCAATGTTTCTATACCATACAAATATACCTTCAATGTTTCTATACCATACAAATATACCTTCAATGTTTCTATACCATACAAATATACCTTCAATGTTTCTATACCATACAAATATACCTTCAATGTTTCTATACCATACAAATATACCTTCAATGTTTCTATACCATACAAATATACCTTCAATGTTTCTATACCATACAAATATACCTTCAATGTTTCTATACCATACAAATATACCTTCAATGTTTCTATACCATACAAATATACCTTCAATGTTTATAACTGCCAAGATATAACTGAAATATTGTTGAAAGTGGTGTTAAACACCATAGAAAAATCAGTGTTTATAGAGGTGTTAATTCCTTGCTGTTTAACAGTAGGGATGAATGATATGTTGTTTTCTGATAAAGAAACAGTTTAATTTAGACACTGTTTCAAGCCACATGTATGTGTTTTACATTGTATTAATAGTATGTTTGAGATATACATTGTATTAATAGTATGTTTGAGATATACATTGTATTAATAGTATGTTTGAGATATACATTGTATTAATAGTATGTTTGAGATATACATTGTATTAATAGTATGTTTGAGATATACATTGTATTAATAGTATGTTTGAGATATACATTGTATTAATAGTATGTTTGAGATATACATTGTATTAATAGTATGTTTGAGATATACATTGTATTAATAGTATGTTTGAGATATACATTGTATTAATAGTATGTTTGAGATATACATTGTATTAATAGTATGTTTGAGATATACATTGTATTAATAGTATGTTTGAGATATACATTGTATTAATAGTATGTTTGAGATATACATTGTATTAATAGTATGTTTGAGATATACATTGTATTAATAGTATGTTTGAGATATACATTGTATTAATAGTATGTTTGAGATATACATTGTATTAATAGTATGTTTGAGATATACATTGTATTAATAGTATGTTTGAGATATACATTGTATTAATAGTATGTTTGAGATATACATTGTATTAATAGTATGTTTGAGATATACATTGTATTAATAGTATGTTTGAGATATACATTGTATTAATAGTATGTTTGAGATATACATTGTATTAATAGTATGTTTGAGATATACATTGTATTAATAGTATGTTTGAGATATACATTGTATTAATAGTATGTTTGAGATATACATTGTATTAATAGTATGTTTGAGATATACATTGTATTAATAGTATGTTTGAGATATACATTGTATTAATAGTATGTTTGAGATATACATTGTATTAATAGTATGTTTGAGATATACATTGTATTAATAGTATGTTTGAGATATACATTGTATTAATAGTATGTTTGAGATATACATTGTATTAATAGTATGTTTGAGATATACATTGTATTAATAGTATGTTTGAGATATACATTGTATTAATAGTATGTATGTGTTTTACATTGTATTAATAGTATGTTTGTGTTTTACATTGTATTAATAGTATGTTTGTGTTTTACATTGTATTAATAGTATGTTTGTGTTTTACATTGTATTAATAGTATGTTTGTGTTTTACATTGTATTAATAGTATGTTTGTGTTTTACATTGTATTAATAGTATGTTTGTGTTTTACATTGTATTAATAGTATGTTTGAGATATAAAAAGGTTAAAAAAAACTTTGTTTATAATTTATTGTGGTAAGAAAGTGATAGTTTTAAATCCTATTGGAACATATCATTTATTTGAAACAGTTCAAATTTTTTAAGTTTTAAAAACCCACTGATCTGCACATCTATGTTTTAATTTTATATTATATACATGTATGCACAGTTTCTATTGTTTAATATATTTTAAGAAAGAACAATCTGTTTAAAATCTATATGATCTTTTATTACTGCTTGTTTACAAATTAATGTGAATCCAAGATCAACCAGTGAAAATGCCAGTTAAAATTTATGAGATTGTCGTTAATGTAACAAAAATTAACAAAAAATATTATGACCATGACACCTTGTGTTTACAATGTACAGTGAAATATAAACTTAGACTGGATACACAAAGTGATTTTTGGTACATGTAATTCTTTTTGCACAAACCAATTCAATGCTGTTTTTCAAAGGATTTTTTTTTCCAATAAATTAAATATATTGACTGCAAGACATGATTGGTATTTTGGAATTCAGAGGTTTTATTTTTACACACAATAATCTCCCATTACTTCCCTGTTCTTAAGGTAGAAATTCACATGATTATTTTTGATCAAGTACATGTCATGTATTAGAAACATAATAATGAAAATGGAAAAAACCCTATATTACCAACATAAACAGCTTTTTCAAATAAAATTTTAACTAGAAACTATTCAATGTGGTCAAAATCATGTCTACTTTTCTATAAACATTCCACTTTTTTTTACGTACTTTCAAGGATCATATCTACTTTTCTCCATACACCCACACTTTTTACCTACCATCAAGGAATTGAACTTGATATGTTTGTGACTATGAACCTTTATTGTTAAAACTAACCTTGTAATCTTGTCCTCCAAGTTCTTTGATTCTGTCTTCCCAATGACCTTTCTCTCGTAGCAGCTTGTTAATCTCATCATTTAGGTCACGCAACTTGAACTCTCCTAAACCAGCTATGAATAGAATTTATAATTTGTGAAGCATAATAACTTACATAAATTTTTATCTATGTTCCATCGTGGAAACATGTAGATGTCATGTGACTGCTAAACTAAAACCTGTGGTCATGCGGCAGGTTTTGAAAATTTGCATACAAAAAAAAATCAAATAAAACAAGGATCCTAAGATTTACATGTCGATCATGATCTGAAAAATTTCAAGAAAACTAAAAATTAAATGGTAAAAACTGAGTAAAATCTTTTATTAACTTCAAAATGAGTGGGTACATGAACAGGGTTAATGATGAATTTCAAAAATTTGTGTACAGTCAAGTGCTACCTTGTATTGGTGTATATACATTGTATCTAATATTGCATGGATGAGTACTTGGAAGTGAAGGAACTATTTCATTTTGCAATATTGCTAAAAGAGTGACAATCCTATGTACAGATCATCAACAAATGACTGCAATACTGCCAACTGCCAGACATATAGATACCAAAAACAATTTGTGAGAATATACTTTTTTAAAAATTGACGGCAAAACACACAGTAACAATAATAGTTTTTGACAGATCTATTTATAATCTAACGATGGCTATGAGAGTCTGATTGAAAAATTGATCTATTTTGACTGATTATTTATACATGATATATTGTTATCCTATGACCATTAAAATTTGTGATTTTCACTCATGCCCTTTGGGTTTGTTTTATGGTGTTTGACGCCACTTTCAACAATATTTCAGTTATATCATGGCGGTCAGTTTTATTGGTGGAGGAAACCGGAGTACCGCAGAAAACCACCAACCTGCCGCAAGTTACTGACAAACTTTATCACATAATGTTGTATCGAGTACACCTGGTGATGAACAGGGTTCGAACTCACAACTTTAGTGGTGATAGGCACTGATTGCACAGGTAGTTGTAAATCCAACTACCATACAATCACAACCACGACAGACCTCTCATACCCTTTGCCAGGTTTAACATGATAAAATCTTAAATAAGTTTATCAGTAACCAACAACAAATGATTGATGATTCTTCCTGGTTCTCTGGTTTTCTCCACCAATAAAACTGACCAGCCTGATATATCCAGGAAAACCGACATAAGACATACATAATGCTAAAACTGATTACCATTCTGACATAAGACATACATAATACTAAAACTGATTACCATTCTGACATAAGACATACATAATACTAAAACTGATTACCATTCTGACATAAGACATACATAATACTAAAACTGATTACCATTCTGACATAAGACATACATAATGCTAAAACTGATTACCATTCTGACATAAGACATACATAATACTAAAACTGATTACCATTCTGACATAAGACATACATAATGCTAAAACTGATTACCATTCTGACATAAGACATACATAATACTAAAACTGATTACCATTCTGACATAAGACATACATAATACTAAAACTGATTACCATTCTGACATAAGACATACATAATACTAAAACTGATTACCATTCTGACATAAGACATACATAATGCTAAAACTGATTACCATTCTGACATAAGACATACATAATACTAAAACTGATTACCATTCTGTATCTGTGCTACTTTACGTGACACTTCACCAATTATTTGTCTCCTCCATTTTTCACATTTGTGTAGATCATCACATTCTGTAGCTAAATATGGACGACGTTCCTGCAAAAGACAGTTTCATAAAATGAGATTTTTTTCACTACTATAAAAATGCTACTCTTTTTTTCTTCTATAAGTATTAAAATATGTCCACATCCAAAGTAATGAATATAAACTTGTGAAATATACCGGGTAAATTTGAATTTGTTTCAAATGATCGCATATTGAATCTATCAACAACAAGCATATTGTTGAGAACTGAAACACATGCCAAAAGATGAAAGGGTATTGGACATATAACTGTCAGGGATAGAAATTATTTGTGAGCAAGGGAGGCATTTGCTTCTTATTCTGTTGGGACAAAAAAAAACCTAGATTTATTTATGAAAGTGTTTTGCGCATAAGATTTCTGTAATAGTGTTAAATCTGAAAATGATATTTAAGTCTTAGCTATCAAGATTTACAAGCACAGGGCTCACCAAACCAGGCGAAGTGGGCAACTTTTTCGCCTTGGTTTCAATGAAATTGCCCAATTTCTGTCAAAAAGCGAAGTTTTAGTCGCCCTGTCAGTCTTTTGTTCACCAATAATCATACTTTTTCTTCGATATTCACGTAAAAGAAGCTCCCATGTTCCTGAAATATGACCCATACAGGGTTTGATGTTCAATATTTTAACTCGTTAATTGCATCCTTTTTAAGATCATTGTGCAGCACATTCATTTTGTGAAAGGTAGGGGGACATGCAGTAGTGGGGAAAGAAATGCTAAAATTGTTATCGATTTTCGGAAGTCTCCCAGATTTTCCCTCACTTCGCTCTTAAGTCAACTGAGAGAGAAGTCAAGTCGCCCTGTTTTTACTATGTGTGGTGAGCCCTGCTGAAGCATTTGTTTTCTCATTCATACAATAATTTTCAAGCGGTGTAGTTGCATATGGAGTGTTGGAAAAATAGTTTAAACTTCTGGCAACCTGGCATTGGTTTCAAATATTTAATATTCATACCTTTTCTTTCATGCATCCTTCTATATGTGCAGCCCTCCACCTGGCCAGGGTGGTCCTATAATGGTAAAATAAAATATATATTCATAAGACATTAATAGACATGTGTTTTAAGGATATGTATGAATTTTAATTTCTACTTTTACTTTTAATTTATCTCTGTACAGAAAATATTTTTAAAACAGAAATTCTAAAAGTACTAAAAATACTGAAGGTATTATAATTTATGTATCCCTAATATTTTTCAATGCATGAAAAATGTTTTATATTTACAAAAAGGGATTATGCATGAAATTGAACACGAAAAAAAAAAAAAAAAAACATATTTTCCACTATACAGCATTAAAAGAAATGGATGCTGTCAAATCTATCATCTCACTTTTTTAATCACCTACTATAAATAAATCGTAGATGCAGGAAATGCATGTTCTGCAACTTCTTATAAGGATTGCTGGGAATCTAATTATCATGTGGAAATGGTTGGGTTCCCATTTTTATTTTGACTTAACATGAACACATTTGGTGGCCGTCACCAACATTAACCAGGACAATTAATTTCTATCAGTTTAGAGGTCTGTTTACATTGTAAAGTTTAAGGTGAACCGGAGGAGTGGTACATTTTGATGTGGTTGGTTAAATTGTTGACCATCTCTGAGCATTAAACTTGCTCTTCTTTTTTTTAATCACAGTTAATAATTTTTTAACAGATACAAAAAGAAATTTAATTCGCCCTATTCTTCAAACATATATGAACAAGTAGCAAGTTAATATAATGTATATCATATGTCATGTTCATACACATACGATACAAAATAATTAACACAAGGTGACTCAGTTAACATATAGACCAAATTGTGCTGAAAAGCAACGTCATCTCATCAAATGATCAAAATAAATGACTACAGGTACTTACATGGCCTTCTCACTATTTCTAGCCTGAAAATAAAACAAAAATATAGTGCACAAAAAAACAAAATAGAATATTGTATTATTTTTACTAATTGCTATTCAATCATATACATTCGACTTTTAAAATATAATTGGAAGGTAGTCTTGGTTGTTTTGTAGTGGCATTAACATTTACCTATCACCACTAAAGTTGCAAGTTCAATTTCAAGGTGTACTCGATACATTATGAGATCATGTTTTTTTAGACATGCATGCGGAAGGTTATTGCTTTTCTCCTGCAACGAGGTACTGCAGTTTCCTCAACCAATAAAACTGATCGCCACAATATAACTGAAAAAATGTCTGATGTGGGATCAAACGCCAATAGCCATAACTAACTTAAAAATAAAGCAAATAATTGACTTGAGGGCTAAAGTGTCAGACTTTCTTTCAGGAGGTTAAATGGATCCCATTTTAGGGTAATCTCATGACAAGCACTAACAAAAGTATTCCGGACATTTAAAATCTGATCCCTCGTGCATATTTTGTCATGGAACGGTTGTGTCAGATCAAGATTTGACTGGAGGCACAGAGCATAAAATTTGTCGGGAAGTCTAATCTCAGCCAGATTAATTTTAGGGTATCCATTCACAACTGTTACCACAGGCGCTTGTGTAGAGTCCAAAATATGCTCGCTATGTACCTAAAATACCACAAGGCCGAACTCACTCCTACTACCCCTGTCACTTCAACCGCTATTTCCCATGTCAACAGGATGCAAATCGCTTACTAATTTGCATAGTGAAATGATTTTTCTTCAAGGAAAACCCGTTTTTTTATATCTTCCTACCATCTACACCCCCATACTGACAGATAATCCTCCGATTTTGTTGACAATGGACACCTACGTGGCTGCAAAAGGGAAAGTAGGTCACGTGACATCTTCCACCTTTCGGTCGTTCTCGGGTTTTATGATATATAAATACTAAAGACTAGAAATTCCAAATTCAAATTACAACTTACAAGGTGCCAAAATATGAACTTCTCATATACATTTCGTAAGGCAATGATAAAACCTGAGAACGACCGAAAGGCGGAAGATGTCACATGACCTACTTTCCCTTTTGCAGCCACATAGGTGTCCATTGTCAACAAAATCGGAGGATTATCTGTCAGTATGGGGGTGTAGATGGTAGGAAGATATAAAAAACGGGTTTTCCTTGAAGAAAAATCATTTCACTATGCAAATTAGTAAGCGATTTGCATCCTATCGACATGTTGACAGGGGAAATAGCGGTTAAAGTGACAGGGGTAGTAGGAGTGAGTCCGGCCTTGTGGTATTTTAGCTACATAGCGAGCATAATTTTGACTCTACACAAGCGCCTGTGCTGTTACGGTGCTATTGTTGTCTGGGGGTATATTCTTTCATTTATCAGGTTAGTGTCTTGTTGTATTATTTCTTCTTCTTCTTCTTTCGGTATACAGCTATCCATCCACTGGATGATCACTAGCTGTTGCGCATGCGTGGGAATAAACATCATAAAGAAATAATAATAAATTCAGTCAATTTATAACATATTTACAAGTGGTGCCAACAGAAATAAATTTTGTGGTTAAAACTATTTACAATTTCATTTTTATTTAAATTTGTAATTGTAAATGGCTGAGAACAGTTGGTGTTAGCTGTTCTCTAAACGTGTTGACTGTTAGGCATAGAAGTTAGAACTATAGTTTGAGGTAGTAAATTCCAGTGAATGATTGTGTTCGGAAAGAATGAGTACTTGTACGGATCTTTGAATGCATAAAGATGTCTGTATCAGTATGTAAATGGATGAAATTGTCTGATTCTTGAGTCTGTTGGTATTAATATTGTTGTAGGAACTGCAACTATATTATTATTAGTATATATAATATGGTGAACAATCTTGTAAAACATAATAAGTTTTGTTTTGAGTTATACACAGATTGACAGATTGCATATTGTGCGTAAAGAATGCAATTATAACTTAAATGTTCATGAGTGAGAGAGAGAAACAATGAAGTCACTGAAGCCGTGAAGTCGAAGCCGGAGAAGGGTCCCAATTCGGAAATAAATCTATCTTGGCTTGCCAAGATTCAAGCACCATATACTGATAATATATATATATATATCATGGCAATATTGAAACATTTAAAGTACTATTATCAAGTTAAAATGTACCATTTTCTTCTTTTTTTCACATTTCAAAGGTGTTCAAACATCAAGAAACGTTTTCCGGAAGCTAAGTTTTGTTAAATCAAAAACAAGGATTACAGTCCCGACAGTGTGGTTATTATTTTTATTACCATTATTCTATTACATTTGGAATATTATTCTGGAAATGTGAATATATAGGTAACTAAAAATGTTAGTTGTAATCTCTTGGTATTAACGACAAAAACTTTATTTGCACAATAATATATTTGCGTCAATTTACTATTTGATTTCTTTCGGGACTGAATACATATTTTGTATTTGTTCTGAAATGTTTACGATTAAGAGGGAAAGCACATGTGTTGATTTTTCTCTATATTGAAATGCTGACATCAGAATTAAGACATGGTAGTATATGAAATGACTTTAAGATAAAAAAAACTTCACTTACTGTAGTAAACGAACCCCTTACAATTTACATCAGACTCAGAGACACACGGGGGCCCGTTAAATGTTTAAAAAAAAAAGGGGGGTTTGTCATTTTAACTAACATTTCATGTTTTATTTCAACTTTTTTGTTCGAATTTTTACATTTGTATTGATTGTTGAAATGCAAGGTTTTATTCAAATGAGCCATTTCCTTGAAGCAGTAGTGTCCAAAAATTCAAAATTGGCCAATGAAAACGTTCAAAATAACTAGCTTGCACCTAGACGACATTATATATTATTGCTAGAGCCGTCGAACATCAGAGCACAATATATACGGAAAACAGCGGATTTGCTTCTCCAACTCTGGGTTAGCACATTTCCACGTTTCGTGGCTATCGGATTTTATTTTCTATCAGAAACCCTTATATAAATCGCTTCACCAATCATTTTTCTATTCATTCATAACCATCTTACCCGCAGAAAGTGGTGTTACACTCCATTACAGCACGATTTTGCCTTAGATCCTATGATTTCGACATTTGTCTTCCATTTTTCAAACATTTGTCACGTGACTACGAGAAAACTACGATTACCGCAATGTATCATGGGAGATGATTTGCATATAAACAAACAAACAAATATTTTTATTGTCAATCATAGGTGCCTGTTAAGGCAGAACAATTAACATAAAATTTAATACAGTTGATTATATTGATTGGTAATGATTTTAACAGCAAATTTAGTGAATTACAGATAACCATAAGAAAAAAAAATGTAGTACCTTGTCCAAAAACAAAAAGGGGGAACGTAACACATGCTCTTTCCGAAGCCTGTTGGTAACACTCTGCCATTGAATCTTTTCTTTCCAACACATTCTGTATTATTTCCTTCTGCTCTGCTTTGATCTGTAGATGGACTGTTTGTCCTGCAGAATACGCTTAAATGTATCGTCTTCCATGTGATTTGAATGTTGTTTATGTATGCAAATAATGCTCCAAATAATTTGGCACGCTGCATTAATTAGCTCCCATCATGCAATGCGTTGCTGTCATCATTGAGTTAGTATCGTGAGATCACGTGTGTAGATTCGAAAATGGAAGTCAAATGGCGGAATAATAGGATCTAAGGCAAAATCGTGCTGTAATGGAGTGTAACACCACTTTCTGAGGGTAAGATGGTTATGAATGAATAGAAAAATGATTGGTGAAGCGATTTATATAAGGGTTTCTGATAGTTAATAAAATCCGATAGCCACGAAACGTGGAAATGTGCCGACCCAGAGCTGGTGAGGCAAATCAGCTGTTTTCCGTATATATTGCGCTCTGACGTTCGACGGCTCTAGCAATAATATATAATGTCGTTGGACGACAGAGGAATCTCGGACTAGCTTGCACCGAGTTCAGAGTGTCCGCACCTGTTCCGAGTATACGAATACTCGGCATGATATGGAAATCAGGGGAGTCACAGCTCTAGATAGATAATTTCTAGTGACATCTCCCTTTAATTTACACTCGCTGCTTTGAAACTTTTTGGAGAAGATTCATGCGTTTTAATACACTTCATCACATTCACAAAATGCTTCAAAATTGTTGACGGAAAAGCTTCCTAAATACTCAAAACCCAGGAGCTTCTGCCCCTTGGGGTCCCCTACCAGGGCTCTGCCCTGGACCCACTGGAGACCTTAAGCGGCCCCCATACCCCTCGCCAACTTTCGTCTCCCTAACACAAAATCCTGGATCCACCCCTGTTTATAGGTATAACTTTTGAACGGAATGGGATTTTTTATGATGTAAACTCCATAATAAAGAAGAGATTAAAGGCTTTAATTTGATATAAAGTTTTTTTTTTAAATATTGACATTTGATACCCTAAATCGTGGCAGGACAGTATTTTTCAATGGCGGAAATGACGATAATTTGTATCAAAATATTTGTTTTGATCACGTATAACTCTTTTAAATCAAATGTCTGTCAAATAAATGTTACACCATTTTAAAGCTTATATCTCGAGGATTAATAATATGTATAGTTTATTATTTTTGGATAAATACTTTTTGAGAAATCGTGGCAGGACAGTGGACAATTCAGCTTCAAAATCGGACATTCAGTGTGTCATTTCTTAAAAATCGACTATTCAGTGCAAATATCGAACATTATATAAATTATGATTGATACAAATACAAATTAGAACTGTATAATCAAATAAAATATATTAAACTAAAGAAAGCTTTTGAGTTTTCATATTATATTGAACTGATTTCTTTTAATATGTTTTTGTACATTTGTATGTTTCAACAGTTTTATAGTTGTCGGATGGGGTCGGGAAATATTTATTAAAAATATACAAACAGTGCAGAAGAGTTTCAAGTGTATGTTCGATTGAAAATGATAAATTGAGTTTTTCTCAGCAGCTACAATGCATCTTTTCTTTTTTGAAATCTACATAAATAAGAGGTCTTAAATAATGCAAGGAGCTGGAATGTGGGTTGAGCCCAGAGTCACCAGTACCCAGTATAAACTTTATGCAGTTTATGCTTGTTTAAATTGAATGATATTAAGATATTTATGTGTTTTAGCTTAGAAGACAGGCTAGACTCAGAAGAGAGTATATCTACAGAAAGTCTATAGAAGATAGAGAGAGGACTATTTTAGAGAAGAAACAGAAATTAAAAAATGCCTTAGATGGTAAGCATAGAGTGAAGGAATACAAATAAAGACTAATGTTTTGGTTTGAAAAACTTCACAAATTATTGAACCAAATACTGAAAGATTACAATTTAGTTAAGCCACAAACTTCATACTGATTAAAAATATTGTACAAGGAGGGGGGCTTTAATACATTGTTTTTAACGTAACTTTAATTTATATTGGGCATATTTGCAGCAATTTAATTTGATGAGTCCAGAAGACATTTCTGAAAATTTTGGTGAGTCCTACCATTGTAAGAATCTAAAATTGGAAGACTTTGGCGAGTCCCAACCAGGGGTTTCAAAGTGGGCCGGTACCCGGTACTTTTACCCGCCTGAGATCGTGTATAGTACCGGCAGAAATTACTGAACCCCCCAAAATTAGCGGTGGTCAAAACCACAAGTACGATGGTCGATAGGCTTGTGGAATATTTTTCATAAAAAATTAATGATCACGTCAATTGCTGAATTCTCGCATTTAAATCGAACAATTGCGTCACGACCAAGTTGATGGGATATTCCCTGTTTTAAAAATAACTTTACCTTAGAATCGTAAATAGCAGTTTGCGCATGCGGTAAATAGATATTTTTTTGCCCCAATATCTTTTTATCCTTGTGTAAAACTCGGACCGGAACAAAGTTGACATCATTTCAAAATAAAAAAAATGACCGATTACAAATTATGTTCAAACACAATTTAGTGTAATCTCCAGTAATATAAGTATGCTCATTATGTATTATGAATATATGACTACACAATATTTTGTGCGATTTTTTTTATCCATTTAAAACCCAAGGTCGAATCATTCTGGGGCGTACTGTCTTGTTGCTTAACTCCGTCCATATTGTTTAATAACATCCGGTATAAAAAAATAAAAACCTATGGCTAATTTGTTTACATATTTTGATGGGGCCCTACCGCGGTTGTTCACAGAAATGAAAGTGTGCTGAAAAACATTTTTAAAAGGGGGTACGAGGAGATAAGGGATAGAAAATTACTAGAAATCTTGAAAAAGGACCGGACATGGCTCAAATACGAATTACATTGTAATGTCAAAACGCCGGCCCCCCTTTTTTTCCAAAATGATTTAACTTTTGTGATTCAAATGTTAATAAATGTCTTCCCGCGAATCGTTTTTGTTCATACATTTTTTTTGCACATAAGTCGTGAAAGTAACAAATATTTGTATTGATCTATTAAAAAATTAAAATTTTTATTAAAGATTGATGATTGCAAATTAAATTTATATGTTTCATCAAGGACGTATTCTATATGCGTCCTTGGTTTCATTAATTATGACACTTATATGTCTTGATCCTGCCAATGGTCTTTGATGAGTTTAATTACTGGTAATAAAGTAAAAAAAAAACACACAAGCCAAGGTATTGTGAAAAAGAAAAGGACAAAGCCAACAAAAGAATTTTGAGAAGTTTAAGCTTTGATAACAATGTCTTGGTCAAGCCTAGCTGAGGAACTGTAGCTCTTTATGGTCCTTTTGGGTTTTTTTAAGATATGGCAGACTATCTATGAATAATCTTGGCTGAAGTCTGTAAACTGAAATATTCAATAAAGAAGTATAGGAGAATGTCCAAGTAACTCTCCATTCCTTAAAAATAATGGAGCCGAGGCCCATTGTTTTTAAGGAATGGAGAGATACGAGGACATTCTCCAACTTAAAATCCACCCATTGTACTTTATTCATTTGAATAATTATTAATCTTGTAACAAAAAAAAGTTTGTGTATAGTATCTAAAGTACAAAGAGAACAATAACTCCGCTCCTGTCCACATTGTTCATAACTCTCCATTCCTTGAAAATAATGGAGAGTTTAGACAATAGATTTACATCACAGGTGGATTTTAAATTGGGGGGGGGGGGGGGGGGGGATCCAGGCATTATGCATGGTCTTCACTCTTGGTGAAATCTGAACTCTAAAGTTAATGGGATTTTTCTTTCAAAAACACTTAATGTTTTGCAGTCTCTGAAGTACATTTTTTGGTCCACAAAATGCTAGATTTCAGGAGCTTTCGCCCCCTGGACCCCTTACGGCCCTCAGCCTAATTTTTTAGGGACCTCATAAAATTTAAGAAGTACCTCCTATTATAAAAAAAACTTTGAAACCCCTGCCCAACTGAAAATGGCTAGTCCACGACTCATCTAGGTGAGTTTTCAAGGATCTCTGTTATATCTCTCTAAATTGTGATATGTAAACAACATGTATTGACAGATTTATGCTATGTTGTAGTTTAAATCTAATTGGAGGTCAACAATTTCATTGCCATTTATTCTACATTATAGATATTCATTACATTGGAAAGTCAGGTTTTTTTTTGACAATCTCTTCTATAAAAAGGTTTTAATTGGACAGGATTAATAAGATTATTGGAGATAACTGCAACTAATACCTTTTATGAATGTGACTGTAAAACTTAATTTATATATTACAGACAACCAGAGAATCCCCACAGATTTAAAGAATGATGCCGTTGAACTTCAGAAGACCTTAGACTGGGATGATAGTGGTGCTGATGGTAAGTCAAAGTACTTTATTCTCTTATCCGAATATCCAAGCATTTAATAATTGAAGGCAGTGAATTCGAAGCCAGTAGGAATCCTCAAGATTTTATCTAGATTTCAATGGAAAATTTGAATATTATTTTTTCTAAATTAAAATAAACCCTGTCCTTTATTAATCGATGAAAATCAAACTAGATGTCTGATGTAGTGTCAACAAGACTTAGAGGTGATATTAATTAAAATATTTAACTTCAGTTGGTAAATATCAAATAAATTAATATGCATTGGAATCTGTATAGAATCGTGAGGAATTAGCTTGGCTTCACCTCAAAATAATTTCTTCATATCAGAAATGCTAATCATAGATTGGTCAATTTCATAGTGTGATGTAACTCCGGATTCAAGAATGCAAATAATTCTGTCATTAAATACATACCTTGTCGAATAGAGGAACTTTGTGTTGTAAGATTTCTGTGATTTCACATCATTATATAGATTGTCATTTACCAATCTGTTCAGCTATCAGGGGCCATTCTGGTTGTGATCATATGGTAGTTGGATTTACAACTACCTGTGTAATCTGTGCCTTTCACGACTAAAGTTGTGAGTTTAAATCCTGCTCATGGGTGTACTCGATACAATATTATATGATAAAGTTTGTCAGTGACTTGCTACAGGTCTGTGGTTTTCACCGGGTACTCTGGTTTCCTCCACCAATAAAACTGACTGCCATGATATAACTGAAATATTGTTGAAAGTGGCGTTAAAGACCATAACCCTCTGTTCAGCTACCTGGTAAATTGTTAAGACACAATGGGACAAACAATTTTCCATAAATCAGCTGTGTCAATTTCATAATATTAATGATTCAATTGTAAGGAGTTGATGATATTCACTGAATTTAGAATTATTTGTTCACCAGTTACAGAAGTCTAAATCCAGATTTTTCCCCAGTTAAGTTCCCAACTCAAATAATCGTTTATACAAAATACAATGTACTAGTACATTTGTATTAGATTTTTGAAAAATTCGAAGTAAAATGATAAATGTTGTTAATTCATCTTGTAAAAAGTGGTAGCCTTTCAAATATATTTAATTGATGGTGATACATATTTATACTTCTTTACATAAGATATTTCCCGATATCATTTTGTTGTGTGATTTTCAATATATATGTATTGGGTCTTATTACAATATTAACATCATCTGTGATGTAACGGTTAGCAAGCTCGAATGTAGTCAATCATGGGTTTGAGCCTTGGTCGGGTCAAACCAAAGACTTTAAAATTGGTATTTGTTGCTTCTCCGCTAAGCATGCAACATTAAGGAATAAGAGCAAAGATTGGTTAGCTTGGAATCAGGATAATGTGGCCGAGTTGGGTGACATGTTTATCTGTGGACTGTTCCAGTGTACTTGCACTATAAAAATCCAATTCTGTGTGTTGATCTAGTACAATGCAGATATCATCTCATCAAAATGTAACTTGTTCTCGTAATGATATTACGGAAAAATTGCTCACTTGGTGTTGAACAATAACCACTCACTTTAACTTGCAATATTTGAATTAGTGTAAACAATATTTTATTTGAAAAAGTAGTCATATACGGTACATAATATATAAACATACAATCAGAGAATTGGAAATCAAGTGATTTAACATTTATACAAATTGGAATATATCAAAAATGAGTGTACACGATGAGAAAAAAAAAATAGCATCAGTGATAACATTTAAATTTAAATACATGGACATTTCTGCATACCAGAGATGTTAGTGTTGGTAACCTACAAAAAATATTTGATTTGAAATGTTTGTTATAAAGAGAGAATACCTACACAGTTTTTACAACAGACGAAAACAATGTAATCATTATCAATTATCGTAGAAGTCACAAACTAAATTATGAGTGAAAGAGAGATTTTTTTATATCTTTGTTTTAGGTCTGACCACTCACATCGATGATGAATACAAGTGGGCTGGAGTAGAAGACCCTAAAATCATGGTCACTACCTCCAGAGATCCTAGTTCTAAACTGAAACAATTTGCAAAGGTAATATAGATCAACATTAAAACTGATTAGGAATATATTAAAATAAATTAATAATATAAAACAAGAAGGACATTATTGTCTTATTCATCTATGAAGTAAATATGAAAGAAACTATTGTCAAATCAAAAGTTATAGCAGTTTTATTTTTTTTAAAGTTGGTGATACATTTTCTTTGAAAAACTTTGCATGTGAGGATTGTACATAAAACATTTGAATTTTTTTTTTATAACCCTGTCGTATTTGGAAATTGAAAAATTTGTGCAAGTATTTTCAATTCAGTTTTTATTGTTTTCTTTTGAAGGAAATGAAATTGATCTTTCCCAACAGTCAAAGAATTAACAGAGGAAACTATGAGGTCAAACAGATTGTAGAAGCATGTCGGGCTAATGATGTCACAGATATTATTATATTACATGAACACAGAGGTGTTCCAGGTAAATCAAGCTTATCTAGGTCAAATAGATTGTGGTATATTACATGAACACAGAGGTGTTCCAGGTAATCTCCACAAGCTTATCTAGGTCAAATAGATTGTGGTATATTAAATGAACACAGATGTGTTCCAGGTAATCAGCTAGAATTTATCTAGGTCAAGTAGATTGTAAAAACATGACAGGAAGTCATCTGATTAGATGTCACATGATAATTCTATTATTGAATGTCAAATTTGTCAATTTTATGTCTTGAATTAGTCATGCTGATAGGGGAGATAAACAGTCACATCTTTAATGTATGAAATGAAATATGTGGCACAATAACTGGTGTTCCATTTCAAATTCATTTTTGGTAGGATGTTTCTGCCAGTGAAAGGGAAAGTTTTCAGTTCCTATTGACAAAAATGAAATAACATTCATGCATATTCTTGGTTTTGAACATTTTTATTTGTATGTATGACTGCATTTTTCCTGATATCCCTGTTTAAGATTTGAGCATTTGAATATGGTGTGTAGCATGTTCTGAACGATGATTTCAAGTAAGATATTTGTATCATGTTCCTATATATAGCTAGTTGATTTTTAGCTCACCTTGCCAAAGGCAAGGTGAGCTTTTGCCATCACTTGGCGTCCGTCGTTCGTTAACTTTTCACATTTTACTCTTCTCCTCTGAAACCCCTCAACCATATGAACTGAAACTTGGTAGGAAGCATATATGGAAGGTCCACTATAAATATAGCTCATTTCATCCCGATCCATTAACAAACATGGCTGCCACAGGCAATTCTTGTTTCTGATTGGTCTATTTTTTAAAAATCTTCTCCTCTGAAACCGCTTAGCCAAATGAACCGAAACTTGGTAGGAAGCATCTATGGAAGGTCCTCTATAAACATTGCTAATTTCATCTTGATCTGTTAACAAACATAGCCGCCACAGGCGATTCTTGTTTCTGATTGAGTGATATCTAAAAAAAAAAAAAATCATTTTTTTCTGTTAAAAGGGAGATAACTCTAGTTTAAATATAGATACATTTTGTATCTATTCAAAATGCAGTTATCTCTGAATTGAATTACAGATAAATATGCCTCTAAAACCCCTCAACCAAATGAACTGAAACTTGGTAGGAAGCATCTATGGGCGGTTCTCTATAAAGAGTACTCATTTCATTCCAATTCCATTAACAAACATGGCCGCCACAGGCAATTCTTATTTCTGATTGGTCGATTTCTAAAAATCTCCTCCTCGGAAACCGCTTGGCCAAATGATCGGAAACTTGGTAGGAAGCATCTATGGAAGGTTCTCTATAGAGATTGGTCATTCCGTCCCGATCCATTAACAAGCATGGCCACCACAGGCGATTCTTGTTTCTGATTGGCTGATTTTAAAAATTCTTCTCCTCTGAAACCGCTTGGCCAAATGATCTGAAACTTGGTAGGAACCATCTATGGGCGGTCCTCTATAAAGAGTACTCATTTCATTCCAATTCCATTAACAAACATGGCCGCCACAGGCGATTCTTGTTTCTGATTGGTCTATTTCTAAAAATCTTCTCCTCCACATGGCCAAATGAACCGAAACTTGGAAGGAAGCATCTATGGAAGGTCCTCTATAAAGATTGCTCATTCTGTCCCATATCCATTAACAAACATGGCCACCACAGGCGATTCTTGTTTCTGATTGGTCTATTTCTAAAAATCTTCTCCTCTGAAACCGCATGGCCAAATGATCCGAAATGTGGTAGGAAGCATCTTTTAAAAGTCCTCTTATAAAGATTGCTCATTTTGTCCCAATCTGTTAACAAACATGGCCACCACAGACAATTCTTTTTTCTGATTGTCAATTTCTAAAAATCTTCTTCTCTGACACAGCTTGGCCAAATAGACCGAAACTTGGTAGGAAGCATCTATGGAAGGTCCTCTATGGGAATTGCTCATTCCGTTTTGATCCGTTAACAAACATGGCCGTCATAGACAATTCTTGTTTCTTATTGTTTGATTTCTAAAACAGCTTGGCCAAATGATATGAAACTTGGTAAGAATCATCTATGGAAGGTCCTCTATAGAGATTACTCATTTCGTTTTGATCCATTAACAAACATGGCTACCACAGGCAATTCTTGTTTTAGATTGGTCGCTTTCTAAAAATCTTCTTCTCTGAAACTGCTTTGCCAAAACGAACCTAAATTTGGTGGGAAGCACCTATAGGCTATGGAAGGTTCTATATTAAGTTTCCTCAGAGCAGAATGAAAGGTGAGTGACACAGGCTCAGCTCAGTGCTGAGCCTCTAGTTTTCCATCTTACTGGTGAAATCCTAGTGCTAAGAGTATGTTGAAATTAACTTGATTTTTAGATTCTCATTCTTCCCAACAACCTATTTCATATGTCATTATAAGCTCTAATATAATGTTTAAAGAAGTACAAAGCAGATAACCGTGTAAATAAGCAATTAAAAGGGTTAATACGTTTATTATTGATATGAAAAAATATGAGATTTCATTGATTATCATCCACAGACCTGTAAAGTGGACATTTTGTTTTTGGACATGTGTTTGTTATTCATAATCTGCTGTGTTGAATAGTGAAGAGTCATGAGAAAATCTACAGTGGAGACAATTTCTGATTTATCATTTTTCAAATAATATGCTGTCATACCACTTGTAAGATTTCAAGGGAGATAATTCTATCTTTTTGTTTTCAGATGGTATAGTTGTATGTCATCTGCCGTATGGTCCCACAGCTTACTTCACATTGTCAAATGTTGTTATGAGACATGACATACCTGACGTAGGAACTATGTCAGAAGCTTATCCACATCTTATTTTCAATAAATTTACAACTAGACTTGGTAGAAGGGTAAGTATGATATAAAATCCTCATAATTATTTTTAATCCCCAATAAGAACACAGGGATATTGAAAATAGACCCAACTTCTCCCAAGGTTTGAGTAGAACATCTCTTATAGAGATTGTGAGGATGTTCAAATGTACAAGTCGACCACAGGTCCATCCTAATGCTATCTTTTTATTTCCATGCCGATGAATTGTTTATTAAAAATTTCTCTTCTTAAATATATCTGAAGAACTATCCCTTTACATAACTTCATAAAAATAATAGATATCTTGAGTTAGTAAATGAATACCGATATTCCAGGATTTGTTGAAAAAATATATTGTACTTTTTGTATATAGAACTTGATTGTTTAATACACAAATGTATGTAAGATTTCTTAGGGTCTTCTGGTTATGGGAATTTTTTAGATATAGCTGTTATACTGCATTAAACACCAATCAATCAATCAATGAACAATTGTATTTGATTCTAATACCTTGCATTTCAATTGACATACAAAATGAAATATATTTTTTTTATAATATCAGGTAATGAATATTTTGAAGTATCTTTTTCCTGTGCCTAAAGAAGACAGTAAAAGAGTCATTACAATGGCTAATGACGATGATTTTATATCATTCAGGTAATAATGTCATTACAATGGCTAATGATGATGATTTTATATCATTCAGGTAATAATGTCATTACAATGGCCAATGATGATGATTTTATATCATTCAGGTAATAATGTCATTACAATGGCCAATGATGATGATTTTATATCATTCAGGTAATAATGTCATTACAATGGCTAATGACGATGATTTTATATCATTCAGGGAATAATGTCATTACAATGGCTAATGACGATGATTTTATATCATTCAGGTAATAATGTCATTACAATGGCTAATGATGATGATTTTATATCATTCAGGTAATAATGTCATTACAATGGCT
Organism: Bathymodiolus brooksi; assembly: GCA_963680875.1. NCBI lineage: Eukaryota > Metazoa > Mollusca > Bivalvia > Mytilida > Modiolidae > Bathymodiolus > Bathymodiolus brooksi. The sequence continues at coordinate 68,251,500 of OY804575.1, forward strand.
AATGATGATGATTTTATATCATTCAGGTAATAATGTCATTACAATGGCCAATGACGATGATTTTATATCATTCAGGTAATAATGTCATTACAATGACTAATGATGATGATTTTATATCATTCAGGTAATAATGTCATTACAATGGCTAATGACGATGATTTTATATCATTCAGGTAATAATCAATTTGGCCTATTACAGAAAATCTAAAAAGGCAAATATACAGTCAAACCTGTCTAATGTGACCTTCTAAGGAAACATTGAAAAATGATCGCATAAGACAGGTGGTCACTTAATACAGGTTTAATTATTATGGAATGTGTTGCAGAAAGAAACAAAAAATTGAGGTCACATACTGAGTTATTGCTTAATAGAGGTGGTCTCTAAAGCAGGTTTGACTGTATTTATATGTTATGATGATATGTCTTGTGGGGACTGTCTATTCTATTAAAAAAATGGATTTCCATCAGCATATGTTGTGTTCAATGATTTGAAGTGAGAGGTATTTGGGTTTTTTTTTTAATATGGTTGGAATTAATATATTGTTGATTATCTATTTTAAGGTAGACGAAGGGTTTGAATAATTTATTATAGAATTACTTCATTTTTCTGAAATAGATAAAGTTTATCATATACACTTTAAAAAGAATTACAAAAAAATGGGTCATCATACACAAAAATTAAGGTTTGAAAATTTGTATAGTTGACTTAAAAGTAAGATAGATATTACAGGGACAAAGTCATAAATTCAAAAACAAATTCATTTCTTGATGATAGATTACTGGATTTTAATTAACAATTAATAGCAACTATGGCTGTTCTAAAAAAAAAAAAAAAAAAAAAAAAAAGTATTAGAAATAAGGGTCACAATGCTTTTTTATCAAATTAATCAGGAAAAAGGTGCAAATATTTTGTGTTTTCAGAAATGAAGACAACTCTTTTAAGGGGATATGAAAAATGACAAAACACTACAAATTGATGGGGTTTTTTTTCGACAATATTTAATTTAATATTAACCATGTTATTATGGTTATATGAGCTGAGAGGAGGATTTTGTATTAATGATAATTTATAATTTTAAGCACCAAATTGACAGATTTGTTGAAATTGTTTTATTTTGGTTTATTCAAAGTTTGACTTCGACAGGTTGCACTGTAATATAAATATAAATTGTTTATAAGTAGCTTCATTGACACATTTTGGTTTTTAGATAGATTACTGGATGTGAAGATTCAAATTTTTATATTTTATATTTTCATTTCAGACATCATGTATTTAAGAAAGGTGAAGGTGGAAAAGATATTGAACTGAATGAAGTGGGTCCAAGATTTGAAATGCAGTGTAAATATTATCTAGACTTTTCATTGTACATTCATATATTGGTTCTTTTACCCAAATATTGATGAATCGTTTCATTTTATCACTGGAAATTGTAGGAAGCATAGAAGAGGAAAACATTTCATGTGTACCAAACATTTCTCATTTGTTTCCTGCAAATACATATTAAATTTATATCCTGCAACCCATAGTATTTAAGATATAGAATTGTGTTTGTCTGTAAGTAATTAACTCAGCTCTGAAACCAGAGAGTCAATTTAAACGACTGGACTGTTCCTGAGGTAGTTCTCCCAACATCCATGATGGCTGCTAACATTTAGAATTGGCTAAACTTCTAGATAATTGGCTGAAAATTAAACAGCAGCTGTGTGAACTGGTTTATCACATATTTCCTGTTTGCCGATTAAGCAAATTTTGCTTATTTTGATGTAAAATCCTGCAACAACCTTCTATGAAGCCATCGACTTGTTATAAACCAAACCTAGAGTGGTCTTTGAAGTGGTACTGTTAAAAAACAAATTTTCAACAGGTCCATCATGTGGATGCTGATTAATTGCCAAAACTTTGTTTTTGACTTGAATTGGTTAAAATTAATTTTTTGTCAATTTGTTTAGCATATGCTCCGAGGTGTTCTGTGAAATTTCCTTTGATTTTGACTATATTTTCCTTTTAATCTTCTGATTGATGTCCAAATATAATGTATAATATAAATTCAAAAATGATAGTCTCAATCACTATTACTTTTAGTGGTTGAGAGATAACCTTTGTACAATGTATATTAGCATGTCCCTATTGCTCTCTTTATACAATGTGTATGATAAAATTGCATTAAAGCCATTACAAATTTACATTCAATTTTCCTTGTGTTTTCATGGTGCAGTAAATGTAAAATTGTATATGTTACAAAACAAGAAGATAAATATTCCTTCTACTTTTTTACTTCGGTTGTTTCAAAGAAGCTGTATTTACGGTATTGAGAAAAAATCATGTGGCATTGTTGCTAGTCACGACACTGATTTAGAATTTAATTTTTGTTTTCCAGTGTATCAGATCATACTAGGTACTATAGAAACCAAAGATTCTGCTGATATTGAATGGGTATACAGACCTTACATGAACACGGCAAAGAAGAGGAAATTTTTAGCTGAAGATGAATAAACATTATTTTTTTCTTAATGGACAAAATTTCGTTATTTGAATTAAATTTTTGTCTTGAAAGAAAAGTTCTTCAAGACAAATAGAAGTACAGTGAAACCTGTCTTAAACGAAATCCCATAAAAACCGAACATTAAATAGTCACAATATCAGGAAATCTTTGTTAGTTTAATCTGTATAAACCAAACACCTGTCTATACCGAACACAAAAGTTGGTCCAAAGGAGGATCTGTTTAGACAGATTTCACTGTAATTTATTATGAAATGTACATTGAGAATTTTTCACAGAAATTCTCCATTATCGTCACTGTAAAATAGATTACATGTACCTGTATGTGCAATACTATCATGTCAAAATAAATCTACGTAATAAAGCCAGTTTTACTTCAATGCAAATATCCAGACATATTAAACAACTTTAGTTGGTAGACCACTTTGAAAAATAGACTCTGCAAGGTTCGACATTAACAGTTGTCCGATTGCCCGGGGCAAGAGAAAACGGCACCCAACTTGTCCGATTGGGCAAGTGAAAATGATTCTGTGATATGTTCAATTCCTGAAGAGCAAAATGATTAATATTGAATTATTCAGTGTTTGGAAGTCACAGCGAATTTTACCTAAACATCGAGTCGTATGCATCATGTATTTTACGCCATTTTGTTTTATTTTGTTGACTACGGAATTCCCCTTTCTCAAATAAAGATTGTGTTATTTATATTAGCCAATCGCGAATGCCTAATTAGGCGGCGGCGCTGCATCAACATCGTATTTATTTTTGCCGGCCAATGAAAAGCTAGTTATTTGCGGTGTTCTAATTTTAGAAAATTATCCCTCATGTGTATTGCCTTTACAATCAAAATATTGAAAGCGTGATAGATTACTGGAATAAAATTTCAAACAAGCTATAGTCGTTGTCAGTCTATGATAAGGAACATTTATACTTAAATTTTCTAACAAAAATATTTCAGAAATCCTCATCAATCACCCGTATTTATAAAACTGTCATATTCCCACAAATTGATAGGTACGTCTACTCAATATCTCAGACTCAGTCCCAGAATTTGGTGCCAATTTGGCACAAGTAACCCTCGGGAAATCATAAGGTGTAAATAATTAATATGAGGGATTATTCTACTCTATGAACGGTCATTGTAGATTGCATAGTTCTGCACTACATGCATATATGGCACTTAAGAATTCGGGCTAGTAGTTTACAGTTTCGGGCAAGTAAAATCAATATGGCACTTGCCCGAATGGACAAGTTGGTCAAACAGTTAATGTCGAACCCTGCTCTGACAAAATGAACTAGATACATTTGTATTAAGACTGTTTATTGTTGTCTTTAAACTTAACAGGTTGATTCTATTGAATATTTGGCAACATCAATCAGTTATTTTACACTGGTGACAGGCGATGAAAGAGTAAAACAGCAAGAGGGGTTAGGGTTATGATGTTTACCACAACTTTCAAAACAATATTTCAGGTATATCGTGGCAGTCAGTTTTAATGGTGGATGTTACCAGAGTACATGGAGAAAACCACCGACCTGCCGCAGGTCACTCACTTTATCTCATTATGTTGTATCGAGCACACCTCGCCATGAGTGGGATTCGAACTCACAACTTTAGTGGTGATAGGCACTGATGGCATAGGTAGTTGTAAATCCAGCTACCATATGATCACGACCTCGATGGCACCAAAACAGGATTTGAAGTGACAATTAAATCAATAATATAATATGGAATGTTATAATTTATTAAATATAAAAACAAATATCTACAACAAATATATAAGTATCTCTTTACTTTATATATTAAATAAGTACATTCACATATTGCACTTTCCCTTTGATCTCTCTGAAAGTTATATGTCGTGAAATGTTTAAAACTTTTTTTTATCATATTTAAAAGCAAAATATCAACTGAAAACTGTTATAGAAAAAAGACACCATTCAGTCATTCCCACATAATTGACACAATTAGGGAAATTAACTGTCGTTAGGTTGACAAAAATTCGCAAGACTTAGTAGAACAAATTTAAGTATGAATGTTTGCGTGCCCATGCTTCACGGCAATGAATAAACATATATTCACATATTAGTTTGTCTGATATTCAATTTTGAGCTCCAAGAGGTACCGATTTTGGGGTAAACTTTGATGTCGCTTACACACTATTTTCAGTTTAAAGGCGATATTTGATCGGTAAAACACAAACTGTTTGATTTATTTAACTTTTATGGACTCATTTGAAGGTATAGATTAGGAACTGCATACTTGTAGAATCAATAAAGCTCTTATCTTTGACGTGGCACAACTTTTCCTATGTCACAGAAATACCTCTATCCTACCGTAACGCGGACAATTAAATAATTCCCTCGTGTATTTCTTTTCCTATCCACCCAAAACAGTAGTTAAAAAATAAGATATTGTCCACATACATTAAAATAAATGTTCTTTTATGGCATCAACCTTTTTTTTCTCAAATATTTGCAGTTACATTTATATTTTTCGTTTGTGACATATAAGAACCTATCCTACATAACGTTGTTTGTAGTAAAATAACACAAATAAAACCAAAAGACGCAGTCTCTATTCGATGAATGGTACAGTAGGACATAATTAAAAGAGGTCTGAGAATTTTCTTCTTGATATGTTTATAATTAAATAGATAATATCTTTGACCCTAATCTCCGTAACGCTATCCTCCATAACGATATATCGCCTTGGGCAGATATTTTCCGGATTCCGGAATGTGAATTGACAAAAATAGAAGAACTTTCCCTAAATTAAAAGAGTTCTGACTATTTTCTTCTTGATATGTTTATAATTAAATAGATAATATCTTTGACACTAATCTCCGTAACGCTATCCTCCATAACGATATATCGCCTTGGACAGATATTTTCCGGATTTCGGAATGTGAATTAACAAAAATAGAAGAACTTTCCCAAAATTAGACTGTTTATTTTGTTTATGTTAGGATGTTCAAGTTATAAATTTTGGCTTCCAAAACATACATGTGTTTTTTCTGCTAACTTCCGTAACGTATTTGATTAACTGAAATTTGTACATTATTATTTCCAGTAGCTATACTAGAGTCAAAAGATGTCTTTAACGAACCTGTTCTTGCTTATTTCATTGCATGGTATTTCTACCATGCCTTGCAACTGTAGAAATTCACGATAATCAATAAAAATCGGGCTCATTTCATCATAATGAAAGAATATGCAAAAACGAGAGTAATATGACATGGTGACAAAATGTACATATTTGACACGTCTTGTTTCATTAAATATGATGTCAAAATTCTTAAGACATTCTATAGCAATTCATTTTCCCTATAAATGTTGCACAACAAAATATTGGTATGTTCCATAACCTCCATAACAAATTGTTCCTCCTCAATAAGGTTTGCTCCTATCCATTCTAGTGGTATAATATGGTCATCCTCTGTAAATTTATGCAGCTAAACATTTAAAATATATGTTCGTGGACAAAAGAACTTCATGTGAACGAAACAAAATAAATTTGATAATCTAGAACATATTAGTTTTTCTTATGATAATATATACGGAATCTGTAAATGTCTTTCAACATCAACAATTTTTTTATTTTGATTTGTTGCAAAACACCTGGATATTTTTCTATTGTTTAATGATTGTTTCTGATTATATGAATGATAAAAGGATGAAAAATAATTTGCAAATTCCATACAAGCCCGATTGTGGTTCTACATAACCTCCGTAACGGTGTTTCAACCCCAGGCAAATTGAAATTGTCATATATTTGTTATAAGTAATATTTAACGTGTGAAAATTTAACATAAAAGAGGTGAATAGTTTTGAAATATCATTCAAATTTTATTTTGTCATTATCATGAAGTTCATTTTTTCACATAGTCTGGCTGCTATTGGTACCATTATCTGGGAATGACTGCATTGTGATATGCTCTACTTTTGAATGAAAATTCAAATAGTCATTTTGATAACGTTTTTTGGATATCGCATTGTCGTTCTTTCCAAATAGAATCGTGTTAATAAGTTAGAATGCAGAACTTGATAAATACAATGGATCCCGCTCACATTTACATCTGATGTTTTGGTTTGTCTGCTATCTGTGATTCAAATCTATCCAGGAGTCTTTTTATTTCTTTTCTGAGAATTAGTTAAGGATAAAAGTACTGGTAATGTCTTTCAAGGATGAAATATGAAAAAGAAGAGGTTCACTTCAGCCTGTATCACTCACCTAGTTCAACTTATTCCCCTAAAAATCTTCTATGGACAAAATATGAAAAAGAAGAGGTTCAATTCAGCCTGTATCACTGGCCCGGTGTAAATTTTCCCAACAGAAATCTGTTTTACCTTTTGGGTGCCCAGGACTTGAACTATTGATCAATACTTTTGATTTTACTTTAAAGAGAACCTATTCCAATTAGAAGCCAATGGGAAATTTGTCAATTATACCAATAGTCACCCTCTGATAAGGTCACCCCTTCTGCAAGGAAAAGGTTACCTTATAAAAGGGTCTGGTCTCTCTTGATGGGGACAACTTGGTACTTTCCTATCTCAGTGCATCTGAAATCTGGCCTAATGAGAGGAGGGGCCTGTAATATACAAAATAATTAATGATTATTTTCCATTTTTAGAAACAATATGCTGTTCATAACAGACATGCATGCATTCCTGAGTTAATGCTTTGTTCAGTCGTTTGCAGTATTTGATTTTATATTAAATTTCTATTATTTGTGTCAATCACAAATCCAAGATGGCAGCTATCACAGGATAGGATCCTAATAGGAAAACAAAGAACAACAAATTCTCAGAACTTAGAAACTTGATTGAACACAAACTGTACATGCAAGCTTGAGGGGCCCTGTTAAAGATTTTCAAATATAATGCTTGTTATAAAAAAAATATGTTTTTTAACTATGGTTGTGTTGAAATATGTGCTAATTTGGTTTGCAATAAATAATAAAATAGTGGTATTTCATAAAGAATATTTTCATTGACAACCAAAAGATAGCTTTTCTAGTTTATTTAATGAATTTGCAATAGTTTACTTCAAGCTATGTAAATGTCACTAAAATATATCATGAGAAAAAAATATTACGACGGGTGGGTGCGAGTTATAGGGTGGCTCCATCTGAGAGGGGGCATAATTTTATTAGCCTAGGGACCCCAAAAGGTCATAATCCAGCTCTGTGTACATGCTGTATATGAATAATCATCGGATGCTCCCTTACAAAATTATAATTTGTTGTGTCGATCAGAAATCCAAGATGGCTGCAACCACAGGACAGATTTTACAAAGGACTTTATTGGAAAAATATTTTAAAATTATTCTTATCTGAAACCTCTGAACTATTTGAAAGCAAACTTAACTGACTTTTCTTTGGGTGACCCTTAACAAAATGTATGTTTTTGTGTCGATTGCAAATCCAAGATTTTCACATTATAAATCAACCAAATTAAAAAATTAATATTTTTCTTCTTCAGAAAATAGAATATTTGACTGAATGCAAACCGTACATTAATAGTCAGTGGATGGTCCCTTGCAATCTTTTAATTTTTAGTGTGGATCGAAAGTCTGATTTGGCTGACACAATGTGACTGTATATTTGTTCCACATAATATAAGTTCCAACAGGAACCAAACTGTGTATAATAAAAGTTCTCCAGAACAAATGTTATATAAAATATTTGTTCTACGTTTATAAAAGAATTTCCAGGAATAAATCTTTATAATATTTGTTCCATCTATTGATGGAAATAGTATTATAGTACATGTATAGGTAAGGTCATGTGATACATGTAATCGGTTTTTAAATCATCCACCTGTGACTTGTTTACTTTAATGCATGAAAAACATGGAAGCAGAGGAGTATGAAAAGATTTACTCATATTTATCAGATGGCTCTTACATTAAAGGTAAGGACTCTATTTATTTACCAATATTAGTATTATGTTCCTATCTTCCTGTTCAAATATTTAAAAAAAGAATGTTGAATGTCATTATAATTTCTTTACAGTCATAATGAATGGCCAGTATTTAACTTAAAAAAAACATATTGACAAACATTTTAAGATTACTGCTAGTAAGGATTCATTGCAGTATTTGATAAGATTATTATCATCTAAACAGTTATTGTGTTCCCTTAACATCTGGAACTTCTATTATGTAATATTTATTCCTGTCATAAATTTGTAAAATAATTATTTCACACGAAAATTTTATTATTTATATAAGAATTTTTCTACCTGGAAACTATACTACATAATATTTATTCCACACGGAAACTCTATTACATAGTATACAGAGCTCCAGATAAGCTGTGTATTTGCGTTTTTTACGCTGTAAAAACGCATGTATTATCAGATCAGAGTGTACACATTACGCATACATATTGCTGTGTAAGCAAACTTTCCAAATTCGGAGCGTACTTGTACAGTCGTGTACATAACAATACATTTTTGTCTTTGAGAAATTCCCCGTAATTACTTCCCTTTATACTTTTCGAAGGAGAGAGCGTATACTTCCGAGGGGTACCAAATGTTTTGCCTTTCTAAGCATCAATGTTAAAAGAGATCTGATTGGATGTTTACGATAAATCATCCAATCGCTGTCAATATTACAAATAAATGCGGTTTACGTAATAAGTAAGAACTAAAACGAAAGTAAATTTGGGAACACGTTCGTTGAAAATGAGGGATTACCGAAAATGAGCAAGAACATGAATAAGCGAGCTACTAAGCGCAAGAGCGCTACGGAAAATTCTATACTTAAGTTCCTAACAGTTTCATCTGTGTCTAGTGACAGTATAGTTAAAGGAATCATTGACGACAGTATCAAAACGGCTGTGAAAACTGCCGAAGACGACAAGCAAAAAAAAAAATTTTAACAACATTTTATTAATAAACATGACACAATTGTATCAAATTAAACAGAGATATACATTTCACTTGCATCCTGCGTTTATTGAATAACACTTGTGTCAAACATAATTTTAAAAGTGTACATGTAAGCAATCTTTTATGAAGTAGAGAGTACAACAGTGCAAAGGAAATATGCAAATACCCATCATTTTCAAAAGTAGGGGGTAATTACCCTTTGGACTTGAAAATTATCTGGAGCTCTGGTATTTATTCCACTTGGAAACTCTACTACATAATAAATCTTCCACCTGGAAAATCTATTACATAATAATTATTCCAACAAGAAACTCTACTACATAATAATTATTCCACCTGGAAACTCCACTTCATAATAATTATTCCACCTGGAAACTCTACTACATAATAATTATTCCACCCACAAACTACTACATAATAATTATTCCTCCTGGAAACTCTACTACATTTTTTCTCTGTTGGAAATTTTATTGTGTAATTATAAAAGTTCCGGAAGGAACTTTCTTTATATAATATTTTATCCAGTTCCATTGAAGATTCCTTATGGTGTTGGATGAAATATTATATAAGGATAGTACCTAATGGAACTTTTTCTACAAAATAAAATTTCCGAGGAACAAACATTATGGTGGAACTTATATTCCGTCACACTAACAGGACATTCTTTAACTATGGAAATATGAATAAAAATCCTTTCTTTCTCAAAATTAAAAAATTTGCTTGGATCCAAACAATACATTAATAACAAGTTAAGAATAGTGATAAAGGCCTCTAGTTAAGATTAGTGATACAGGCCTCTAGTTAAGATTAGTGATACAGGCCTCTAGTTAAGATTAGTGATACAGGCCTCTAGTTAAGATTAGTGATACAGGCCTCTAGTTAAGATTAGTGATACAGGCCTCTAGTTAAGATTAGTGATACAGGCCTCTAGTTAAGATTAGTGATACAGGCCTCTAGTTAAGATTAGTGATACAGGCCTCTAGTTAAGATTAGTGATACAGGCCTCTAGTTAAGATTAGTGATACAGGCCTCTAGTTAAGATTAGTGATACAGGCCTCTAGTTAAGATTAGTGATACAGGCCTCTAGTTAAGATTAGTGGTACAGGCCTCTAGTTAAGATTCGTGATACAGGCCTCAAGTTAATTTTAAAATACACCTTTATAAATTATAAATAGGAATGTATACATGTACATTTCATATTTTGTGTACATTAAAAAGAGGATACATTTGCTCAGCTAGCTTGTTTACTGGTTCCATACTGTTATTCAGTTCTTCACATTTTGCCATCAATGCATACATGGACTGAAAAAAATAAGAAAATGAACACATGAAATTCTCTTTTTCAATTTTCATTTTTAAGCTGATTCTTATATTTTATTTGGTAGTTGCATTAATACATGAACTTTCATATAATGTATCTTTCATCAACAGTAAAATAGGCCTGGTGCCATTTGAAGAAAAACAATCTCTGCAAAATCTGCCATTTCTTGAAAATTCTTTATTCAGGAAATAAATTGGTCTACAATCTAAAGTAGTAAAAATTACAAAAGAAATTTGATAAATAAATGAACAATGTTAGTGTAATAGCTGTTTTGTGAGAGTTTTGTCACAGTTTTTCATTCATTATACTACACTAAAACCTCTTTTAAGAGATCACCTGTCTTGAATAGACTACATTTTGTTGGTAGAATGGGGGCTCTCTTAAGGCAATGTTTTAATAATGTTTTTTAATCAGGCTTACGATTACTATTCTTACCAGATGTTTTGAGTACATTATGAAAAGAAAGTTTTAACAGTGATGGTCATCAATTTCACCAATATCAACAAAACGAACAATCGCCTCTAATCTTAACTGAACTCACTAAACACAAAAAAGACCATGACATATGACACTGAAAATCCAGGTCCTGCCTTGGGACAAGCACAAAAATGTATATTTAAACATTTGAAGTGAGGGCCATCTTGGGGAATATATTGTCATAGTTACCTTAATACTACTGTCTACTGAATCACATGTTGTATCTACAGAAGTTTTATAAGCACTCAAACATCCTACTGTAATGGCAGACATCTGTAATCAAAACAAAACAGTATAATTATTATTAGCTTTGAATGCACTTTTTCTGTATATCAAGGAAACCATGGTATTTATCCAGATCTAGAACCCTGCTTTCAATATTTACATCATGAATCACGAAAAACTATTATAGTCTGATCCAATGGTACCACAGCCTGGCACAGGTTCTATGGTACCATGTATTCACTTTCTTCTTCATTAAATTTATGCCACCTTTTTTATAAATCAACTATCACAGTACCATTGGATTGTGATATACTGGTAACTGTTTAAACCAGTTCATAAGTTATCACTAAGTAACCATCTCGTAAATGTCCGATTTTTTTTTGCAAGGTGTAATCACAAGAGACTGCAATGTTAAACCATATCTTGTGGTAGATACTTTTTTGCATTTCCAATCAGCAAAACAAAAAATTAAATATGTCTGGCAAACTTTTTTATGATCAAGTCTTGAGACCCAATGTTTGAACAATACCCAATGAAGATTTTTCTTCAGATTACAATTGCTCATCAATAGATCTAGATTATCAGATCCAGTCGAGGCTAACCCGCTTAAAACTTCAAGTGATAATTACCTTATGAAGATTGCTCTTCAGATTGCCCATCAATAGATCTAGGTTATCGGCTACTTTCAATGCGTGCATCTCAAGGTCATTGATAGCCTGTGGGTCAATAGGTGGTATATCATCAGGGCTCTGCTGGAAGACACTGCTGGGAGAACGAGACATGCCACCCATTGCTGATGATGTAGAGCTAGATACACTGGAATAACTTTTTAGACTGGACCTTCTACTGCTTGTAGCACTTGACTCTGGTGAAAACAATCAAAACAATAGATTCATTTTTTTACATGAGACTTTATATTAATATTTGTATGAAGAATTTTCATAATGTTGGTCTCTTCATATATGACATAAACATTTTATCAAAGTTCTACTGTATATAATTACATGCATAGTAGTTGCCAAACTGTAGCACTTTTCACCAAAAAAAGGCCATAAGAGCTACGGCTCTGTAGCTAACATGTATAGGTGTTTAGCATCTTTGTCAACAATATATATATACTTCAGTTATATCATGGCAATATGTCAGTTCTATTGACAAATAAAAATTAAAACAAGTGTGCCCAGAATAAACCACAGACTTTGCAAGTAACTGACAAATCTTTACCATGTACATCTTACCCTATACAGGAATCCAACTGTTTTTCAATGGTTTGGGTTATGGTGTTTAATGCCACTTTCAGCTATATCGTGGCGATCAGTTTTATTGGAAGAAGAAAACGTAGTATCCTTAGAAAACCACCAACAGACTGCAAGTCACTGACAAACTTTATCACATAATGTTGTATCAACTACAACCAGCCATGAGCTGTATTCGAACCAACAACTTTAGTGGTGATCAGCACTGATTGCACAGGTAGCTGTAAATCCAATTACGATCACAGTGGTCCCTTTCATATCAATATGATATGTATATTATATATATAATGTGACAGATTACACTATTGATCTTACAAATGTGTCAAGTTAATCTAATAGTCTTTCTATACCTGAAATTCAATTTAAGTAAAAAAAATAATACTTGATACTAAAAAGTTATCTACAACCTCATATTTTTTAACTTGTCAGTGGTGGTTTTGTTAAATTAAAATTCCTGAAGTTTCATGAATTTCTACATTATATTGACATATACCTGTGTGTGTCATAGGACTACTTCTTTTAATCATCTCCTGCAAATCATCAACAACAAATTCTATCATGTCTCCTTTCTTCATCACAGTGCCATGCGGCATACTTTTTGATAACATCGTCTCTTCAATGTTTTCAAATTCTGAGCCCCTCCTTACTGGAATATCAACAGCAGTACTAGTACTCATTGTCCTAGTATCAATTTTTTTATGTTCATCACTTTTACTTCGTCTTTTTTCGCAATGTATCGTTTTCTTTAGAATCAAACTTTCAGGTCTGTTTGGTATATCTGAATTCATTGCTGCAGCTTTACATTTATCTTCTTCGCTATCGATAGTTTCTATACTTTTATCTTCGCTACTTGTATAGTCTAGCGTCTCTATACTTTTACTATCAGAACTAGTGTCTGACTCCATTTGTTTTTCTGGCTTTATTGTACCATCTGTATCCTCTGCCGATGTCAGACGCGATCGTTGTTCTACTGATGGACTCTCTGATAGCATGCCATCACTTGAACTTTCACTTATCCTTGACCTTTGACCTTGATCTGTGGTATTGTGTAATAAGTCACCCCCAAGCTGAATCGATGATTGAATATCAGCTTTATTTTTTATATTAAACTCATCCATGCTCTCATTATTTTGTCTTTCTGAATTTTCTGAGCGTAATGTATTTTCACTGTCACTCTTTTCTATCTCAGACGTAATACTTGTATCCTCACTAATATCTACACATGCATCTGTAGTTCTTATTTCACTTGTTTCTTTTTGTGCAGACTCTGACTTGTTATTTGTTTCTTCTAACTGTTTGTCAACAATATCAGATGGTCCTTCCATGTTTTTCTTCTACTTTTATCAACACAGATTACAAATTCTTAATTCATTTTCATAATATGTTTTATTCCTCTTTTAAATATATAATAATCATCATAGAAAAACCTAAAAAAGAAAAGAAAGAGAATAACAATATTTTGATAACATATGCCGAGACTAACCATGAGTCTATATATCGCTCACATGGTAAAGAATAATCATATTTATTGAATATCAGAATAAAAAGCATGCATTTAATTGTTTGAACACTCTCCATGTGACCTTCACTATTCCACGATACAGACTGGGTTGCTGATATAGACCGGTCCAAAAACCATGTATAGACTGGTGCTACCGGTCTATACACGGTTTTTGGACCGGTCTATATCAGCATTAATAAAAACTTTAAAACACCTTCAATGATCCTGATTAAAAGTACATTAAAAATGTTCATTTGTCTGTATGTAAGGTTTTATTTATTCCTAAAATTGCAGTTTCTGTTAAAGTTTCTTGATTCCTTGAAAAATTTATATTTTGTGTATCTTCAATTCAATAAACACAATAGTTACTGATATAGAGGGCAATATCAGGATATACAGACTGCCCTCGGGTCGTGGTATGGACCATGAAATAGATATTTCCCTCGCCTCCGGCTCGGGCAATATCATTTTCACTCGTCCGTACAACGACCCTTGGGCAGTCTGTATATCCTGATATTGCCCTCCATATCAGTAACTATTATATAAGTATTGAACTATTGTCTATCATATATAGCATATGTTAAATTTTGATTCCCCAGGACTTAAACTCATATAGACACAGGAACATTCATTGGTACAAAATAATATCTTCATATGGCAATGCTGCTTCGTGCCTAATACAATTGCATTTCCATTCAAGATTCTAGGGAAAATTTTGGAAATTTTCTCCATTGCAACAATTTTAATCTTTGGACCACTAGGGCTAAAGACTCCATATACATGTAGTATACAAAATGTACTTTTCAATGCTTATGTAACATGTCAAAACTTTCCATTAAATTATTTTTGAGTTATCTCTCTTTTTATATTAAGATATCATTTACTTCATTATACACGTAGTAATTACAGGTAAAAAGTACTCACTATAAATTCACTATTTGATTAACAACTGAAACAGGTCAGGGTGTACATGTATTTCTGTCTCAGCATTTTTGGACTGAGAGATTGGAATAAGATTTTTTTTGGAAAGAAATAAGGTTGGTTTATTTTGTTGTATTTATTGTGATTTTTATATGATGGTTTTATATAAAAGTGTTCCATAGAATATGGAAGGAAAAATAACAAAAATATGATTTGTACATGTCAATATTATATAACATTATCTTCAGTTGAACTTTTTAAAGTTTTGTAAATGCAAAGATTATTTTTACAACTTGGTACCATTAATTTAATGTTATTATCAAATTTGAAGTTTTGATTTATTGTAATAGTTGATAAAAAAAAATTGAGAAAAGTTTATATTATGAAAGCTGTATTTTATATTTCATTTATGAAAGGTTCCAATTAAGTCAATATTGTTCACAGGTAGATCTATGTGTTATTCCAATTAGAAAGATGTTGTTTTGGCTGTGAATTTTGTCTACATTAAATTGTATTTTTTGTATCACTTAATTGATATTATGATAATGTGTAGTTAATTTTTGATATTTCTAATTGAAACATGATTAATTATTCATAAACAAATGTTTATTACTTTTGAAGACTTTCTCTTAATTCATACTTTGATTGGGAATAGTTTTATTTATTGCAATATCTAGAAAGGGAGATAATCAGGTTGTTGTAGTTTGTCAGTATAAAGTTTAAAATTATTGTGAATTAGTAAATTTGAATTTATTATCTGGATTTTCAATTGACTTTATGATGTTTTATGTTTTCTATTTTTTTCTACAAATATTGCACTATTCAGCATTGCTAATTTTTTTTTTTTTTTTTAAAGTTACATTTTAATATAGAATATTTTTAATGAAAGAAATATTGAAAACAAGATACTGGTCAAGTAATACAAAATAGAAATTTTAAAGGATTTGAGACAAACTTGTCAATAATTGGTATGGTGCAAATAAACGTTGGTGACTAGTAATATATGATATTAAACTGGATAAATATGACATGTATTTATATCTAAATTATTCACTGGTGTATTAATACTATGTGATGAAACATATGTACTCATACATGTGTATATTGCAATAATACTGATTGTTGTTCTCTTAATTTCAATTCTATTAGTCTTTTATCATCATGGAAACTTCTATGGTATCTATTAGTTGCACAAAATCCTGTTTGAATGGCGATTATATATGACTCCTTAGATCTCAGACTCCTCAGCTGTATCAGGGACTAGATATTCTCTGTTCTCATATGTCCAGAAATCGTTCAAATCAATTAAAATACTGACAACTGTATCACCTTTACCACTAACAATCAAGTCCTGTAATGTTAACTTTAATGGATCCTTTGGTTTCACCATGTCAAATATCTCATCTTTAACATCTTGGAAAGAAATTGGTTCTTGTCCATGTAATTTCATCTGTTCTTGGATAGCCCTAAAAAAATAATTCAGAGCAAAAACATTTAGGTATCCTTTATGTTGAACATCTAATATTCTAAATAAATATCTTAATGCTTGGGGTTCTTTTTTATTTTCTAGTGCTAATACAAAATCTAAGTATGTCTTGTAGTCCATTTCTCCTTCATATGTCAAGCATTCCTGAAAAACTCTATCTAAAAATACATCAGTCAAGGTTCCAGTACCATAGCGTGCTAATTCCTCTTTGCTCAACATTCCATTGTGATCTTTATCTAAGTTTAAATATTGCCCATAAACTCTTAAAGCTGAAGGTGCAGAAAACCAATTAGATTCCTGCATTTCTTTTGACAGATCTTTGTCTCTAAGCTCCAATAAATCATCTAAAAAACTACAAGCTAATATATCTTGAATCTTTATTCTGCTTGTTCTCATAGGATCCAGGAAAAAGAAGAATTTTCTTACTGCTGTACACACATAAAATGAATAGAATGATCTCTCTAATCCATTCAACTGAGGTAAAGTTGGTATCAGTTCCAGAATATAATTTTCTAAATCAGATTCCTTTAAATATCCTTGTCCTGCCACATCGTACAAAGATAAACCAATCCTTGTCTGATGTAACCATACTTTCCTCATCACATAATTAAAGAACTGCATAATTGATATTCTGCCATAAGGATCTGTTTGTAACAGCTTACAAAACACTGAAGCTGAGAAAAATTGTTGGCATTTAGTTCCAGCTTCTGACCCAACTTTTTGAAAATCTTCATAGTTAATCATTTGATCTTCCCCAACAATTGGTGGTGTATGGTGCTGGTCCAAAAGAAACCAGAGAAACTGAAGTTCATCATTGTCTAACAGTTCTCTGCTTCTTCTTTGCAAAAATACAGCTCTTGATTCTTCTCTTAGTTTCAATAACAAAGGTTCTTCTTCAGTTGGCAACTTGACATAAAGACTAGGAATATTTTTATATTCATCATCAATTCCACGCCATAATTGATAGCATTCATTAAAGATTTCAAAATCCTCTGACTTCACTTCTTCAGGATGGTTTTTTTTTTTATTTCTCTCCACGTATTTCTTTAAACTTTTGCACCATTCCATGCTTCTAATTTTATTTGTCGATAACTTTGTCATAATTCAATTTTACTCAGTGAAGCTGTGTTCCGTGAAATTAAGTTGTCCTTTCCGTCTTCCAAAAAACGCATCCATTGCTAATTTAGATCCAATTAAATGTGAAATTTATGTGTCTATTAATGTGGTTATTTCAATATATATATACAATGAGTAAACAATAAATTCATCATGAACCTGATATTTGTATTTTCGTAAGCCAATTGGTCGTTTTCGGAGGTCACACTTATTTCAAACTTCAAAAATTGCAACAAAAATATTGATTAATATTTTTTTACATCAAAGGAATTGACTGTGGCACATAAAAATGCAAAATAATAATGGTTTCCTGACAGATTCAACAAAATATTTTATTAGGGTTTAGTACAATTAATTTTTTACTATTTATAGCAAAATGTGTCTTTTTATCAATCTTTGAAGAAGAAATAATTAATTTGTCTCCCTACAAAATGTACCTACTCACTTCTTAAATTGTGGGTTGAGAAAGAGCAAACCAACTATTTTCTACATTGTAAGATTAGGGCAACTTCTTTAACTTCTTAATTTCTTATATGCAGTTTGTCTAATTGACATGAGTAGACATGAGTATTAAAATTTATACAGTGATGATCAACAATATTCGACCAATATTAAATGCATTGTTTTCACATTGCGCATACCGGTAAACATAATCCTTGATCCCCCATATTTTTTTATTCACACACGCTATATCGGGGTGTTATACGCAAGTCTATGAATAAACAAACTGTGGGGAAAGTGTGTAACAATCAATAAGCCAACATAGCCAATCATGATGTTTGCAATTTATTTTTATCCTTCGTTCTGGGAAAAAGACAATACATGTGTATGTTGACAGTGAGTTGGAGTAACTTGAAGATGCCTAACGAGAATGCAGGATTTGACTCATTGTTCATAAGCCAAGTGCTCAGTGTACTTTACTAATGGCATGTTTGTCATTCTGATTCATAAAGTCATTAACCTTTCACTTTGTACTACAAAGTACAAATTGTGTGAGAGGCCATTTGTGTTTTTTTATATTATCAATTGAAGAACCCAATGGATAGAAGTGATGAAGAAAGTAAAGGGAGATGTTCCACAAATATATTTCTGTACAATGTTGTTTATGTAAACACGTGTAGGTAAACAGCCTATAAATCTGAAGTCAGATGGCAATGTATTGATAATTTGAAGTTTCAGTAGTCTGAAGATAGAATGATCCAAAGGCTCATTGGTCTGATGCAATCTAATTAAAATAAGTAGATATCCTCACTTGTGCCCCTCCACTTTTCCTTGGTCTTGATGAAGAAGAGTTTGAAGATACCAAAGGGGTAATCAGAATCCGTATATCGAAGAAGAACAGACAACACATATACAATGGCCAAAAGAAAAAGTACAAAAGGACAAACAACGATCTACAAAGCATACATATAAAACTATAGATCGAGTAACACGAATCCCACTAAAAAACGGGAGTGAACTCAGGTGCTCTGGAAGAGTAGGCAGTTCCAGGGAGATCTAAAAACATCATGATCATGTAAGGGGTCATGTTAAATCTTTTAATGTAATGTTATGGTTACTTACAGATTAATCATAAATTTGGTAAAGTAACCAAGTGCCAATTTGACTATATAACAAGTGTCAGTTTAACTATACCCTGTTGGGAGTAGATTTGACATGTACCATTCAATCCGGTCCCCAATCTTACATGTGCTTGTCAAACGGAGGTTATCCCTTACAAGTTGTTTCGGCCTTATGACAGATTCGGCCGTAGTTGATTCGGCCTTAGTTGATGCGGCCTTACGCAAATCCGGCCTTATATCAAATGGAAAAGAATAATTAAAAAATTAAAAGTTCTATTTAAATTTAAAATATTATTTAAATATTCATGGATATGATGAATAAAATATTGGAACTTGTAGTGTTTTCACAAGATTTACTCGTAACTCAATATGAAAAGCCATAATAAATCGTTATTATTTTAACAATTTTTTAATTAGTAATTTTTGGTAATAATGACGGAAATCATTTCCATTGAAGTTGATGATTAGAAAAACAATTCAGGTTGATATACCAAGCTGTCAACAAGCGAAATTCCTTAGATATTCTCTTGCAATTAATTATCATTTGTTTAATAGTCATATAATTGCACTGGCAGTATGATTATAAGGGTTACCAAAAAGTAAAAGGAAGCCATACTATAAATTACTCAAAAAGTACTCCAATTCTTTTGATGAAACCGCACTAATATATGCACATTTTGGTGATGGTCCTACTATTTTCAAAACTATCAGCTATGTCGTTTCCTTGTATTGTGTGTGAGCAGAACGTCCGTCCAAAGCAGCATGCTTTAGAGTGTGAGTTGTTTCCAGTGGCAACACAGACTATGTAATAGTAGGACCATCACTTAATTATTTACTCAAATCATCACAATGTGTCGTTTTATTCATATACCGGTATATCCATAGATACACATCATTCTTAACTGAGGCCGCATTAATTAACCAAGGCCGTATCAACTAAGGCCGAATCAACTAAGGCCGCATTTGTTTAAGGCCGGATTTTCATAAGGCCGAATAGTTTTCAGGCCGGATCAACTCGAAAGCAGGTTATCACCAGTAAATTGAATGTTGTTTGAATAAAATTGGTTTATCTGGTAAAAACCAAAGTGATAGGACAGTGTCAGACCAAAATAACAGGGTTTTGTTGACTATCCAAGTATGTTACTATCAATACATAACAAAAATGTTTGTGTTTATTTATGCATGGATAATAACATATGCGGATAGTCAACAACTGAACAAGCTAAGGTCCCGAGACTGAGAGTGCGACAAAATCTGTCGCAGTGTCAGTCTGGATTGATAAACTTTTTGACACAGAATATTCTCGTTACACACTAATGTCATTGTTGTGAATAACTGACGTGGTTCAATAACTTGAAAGAACAACTGAGAAAAACAAATTTACCACTTATTCCTTTAGGTATTGAGTTTCTGGAAAAGAAATTATGCATTCAAAGTTCAGCAGGATCAAGGGGAGATAATCGTAAATTATCCCAAAGATGCTTGAAACTCATTTAATTTTTCCCTATATTTCAAACACATGCACGACTTTTGAAAAGAATTGTAAATTGCAAAGCGAAACTGAAACTAGAGGAAGGAACACGTGAAATTTAGAAGTGGTATAATTCTATCATTATTTATAGCTTTCATTAACTGTGTAATGTTCTTATATTATATCAATATTCCTCTATTTACAATACAATACAATACAATATATTTTATTCCAATTAAGGTCCCTCAAGGGGCAATAACAAATATACATTCATAATTATATCAACAGGTCAGTTACAACAATACAGAATGGAGACATATGTTCATAAACAAGACAATACATTTAAATGATAACATGTTACAATAAATAAATAAGCTGTGTTCGGCAGCACGACCAATCTCATTGAGATGCAGAGCAGAAAATGTCTTCGGAAGTCTAATCTCGACGAGATTATTCCTGTATACAAAAATACCCCCCCCCCAAAATACAAATAGTTTTATTGATAATCAAATCGCCCTTACGAGCAGTATAAATCAACACAAAATTTCATACAATGATTGGCAATGATTTCAATGATTAGAAATATCAACAAAATAAAATAAACATATAAACTGTATTTAAAATCTTAAGCAGTCTGTAGTAGTCATAATATATAATGTTGTTTGTTTCATTAAACTTTAATGATCATAGTTAGATACATGTAGTCTCATGTTCATTTACATCCACATCCTTTCTTACATGTACCTATAACACATTTGGTCATGTGAACCAAAAATATAGCCATGTAACTTCAACAAGATGGGTTTATTACCACTGAAAATCAAGGTCATTGCTCAATTGAGCTACTCATAAATTTTGTGTGGAAAACAGAATCTTCTTCTTCTTCTCATCGTAGTTTCCTCCACTGTGGAGCACCCGTGTCACACGGTAAAATTATTGTGTTGGTTTTTTTTAGGATTTAAAATTTAAAACATAAAACATATTGGAACCAACTGAATATTCTCTATTACTCTTAGTATTAAAAAAAAACTATTACTTTTGTGTATTAAAAAATAAAAGATATTTGCAAAATAAAATTATTAACAAAATTTACAATCCTAAAATCAGAAAGTCATTAATCTTATCCATCAATTAACTCAGATATATATTTACATATCTTACAATAGTTTAGTGTCTTAAATCTATTCCTTTTAAGTATATTTAAAAGGGGTTGGCTTCATTAGTGTAATGTGTATCAATATTATTTTATTAAGTTTATTATTAATTATCAATAAACTAATAAAAATATATTTTTAAAAAGTAAAACAAAATTACTGTTTACTAATTTGGCCATGCCCAGGGTCATTAATGCCATTCAGCCAGCAAGTTTAATCCTTCTATACATCAAGGTTCTCTGAACATGGAGATCATAGCAAAGATTCCTGCTGATCATTTTGATCTCCTTAAAGGTTTCCTGATTTATACATGTATTTAATTCATTTGCCACAGCAGTAACATCAATAATGGTTTGTAATAATAATGTTTTATTCCCTACAATAGTCTCTGTCCATTTGTCTTTTCCAGTTGATTGAATTAAAGTTTGTTTCAGCTTAGATAGTGTTGTTTTCCTTTTCTCATTAAGAGCTGGACATCTTAATAGAAAGTGCTCCATATTTTCCTGTTCAATTTGGCATAGTTCACATTTTTGTTCATCCTTTTCCTTCAAAAACCTTTGCATATCAGATTGAAGCAGGTATGTACCTGTGAGCAACCTGGCCTTAATCTGGGCTTTCTTTACCTCACGTGTAACTGAAGGCAATGAGCTCCAGACTGGATGAACACCGTGGAATCATTCTAACAAATTTATAAAAAGAAGTTTTTTTTTGTACAACCTACACAAGTGGCCTAGCTCCAACCATTTACAGGAAATGTACATTATATGATGATACAGAAGAACATGGGCGACAATATATTAGCCTAAAGGGGGAATGATTGATGTTATGTTTACTTCTATCCAAGTCTTCCGTTCCTTTAGTGCATTCTAGCTAACTCTCAATTATAATAGCAGTTATTAGAACATTTAGTAACAGGGTAAACTACATTTTGTATTTTCTTGGATATTTCACAAATTGGTATATTGACAATTTTTTTTTATTATTTGCAGCTATAAAAACACAGACAGCTTCTAGTTCAAGTTTATTAAGTTTCTATAGAAATATTGTATATTGATTGTAAACTACTAGTAATAGTAACACAATGAAGAGGAAACATAATTTGAAAAATAAGAACAAGAGAAAAGGACAAGACACCCCACAACCATTACCAAAATCTGTAAATGTCAAAACTGGTACCAAGCTAAATGTGAAAAGGAAAAGTACAGGAGAAACCAGTGTTGCTAGTGATGAATCACATGAGCATTTTACAAGATCATCAGATATAGAAAAAAAGTGCAAAGAGAAAAATGTACAAAAACAGAAAAATATTGATGAGGCAGGACCTAGCTCCTCAAATATTGTACCAAGCAAAGCTGTCAAACGGAAACATGATACCAAAAGTGATGAACAAAGTTTTTGTACAAATTTCTGGGAAAAAAGTAAAGAAAAATATCAGAAAATAAGTGGAAAGAAAAAGAAAAAAAAGTCATCTGACTTTGATATTGAAGCAGATGAACAAATTGATCAACACATCGATAGACAAAATGACTCTAGCGAGGTAGAATGCAGTTCGCAAAGCCACAATAGAAGGGGATCGAGAGGTCGAAAGAAAAAACATTCAAAAAGTAAAGAACAGAAATCAGGCAGTATCAATAAAGAAGACATTTCTGCTGGTTCGTCCCTGGAGTCTGGGCAAGATGCTTCATTAACAGCAACAGATCCTGATGCAGAAGATTCCATCCTAGTGGAAGAGGAAGAACAGAGGACAGAAATGATAGGGTTTGTATACTTTGAGAGAGAAATATAGAAAAAATGAACAGTAATTGTTAACAATGTCATCAACATCAGCAATGCACACTAATCCTTGAGAAATCCCTAAACTGATAGCAAAAAGAGAAGACTGTAACAGAAATGGATGAAATTTAAGTTCTAGCTTTGGACAGGTACTAAAATGTGAAAGGATTAAACCAGTTAGTGACCCTCCCATCTTGGAACATGCTAGATTTCATGAAGTCAAACAGAATAAATAAACAATAGGGAAATAAATACACATATTGTTGGTTGGTTGGTTTATGGTGTTTAGCACCACTTTCAACAATATTTTCAGTTATATCGTGGCGGTCTGTTTTATTGATGGAGTAAACCGGAGAAAACTATCGACCTGTCTCAAGTCACTGACACACTTTATCACATATAATGTTGTATCAAGTACATCTCGCCATGAACAGGGTTCGAACTGCACATATCAACTTCAACGTAAAATGCAAAAACTATCATCACAAAATAGATTGACATTGTAATAACAGGGTCAATCAATGCAAGTTATTAACTCTCTACTAGCCAAAAAAAGACAGAAATTTTGGTTGAAGACTCTTATTCTCAAAGCTAAAAAAAACATCACAATTGATACTGCTTAAACTTTGGATTTACTATCAAATAGACATTTAAAGATCTTGAGAAATTAATGGTCTTTGTGAGACGATTCTTAAAAAAAAATACAGTGTTGTTGAAAGTGGTGTTTAATCTCCTACAATCCTACAACTCTAATAAAAAAAAAAAGAAGACAAAATTAATTATAAATGCAGAAAACTTGTCTGTTTTATTATTTTTTAGGTGGAATATGATTAACTTACGAAGTGGAGTAATGCTAACAATGGAAAAAGGCACCGAAATTTGTTTCCATGGAAATTGTTGCCTGCTTCCACTTTGTGGATCCATTTCAGTTCTTGGTAGTGAACTAAGATGCGGAAAGAGTTATGACTTTTTCTCACCAGATACAAATAGTTTTTTAACAATAAAATGTGACGAGATAGAGACCAATTCGTCCGTGGTTAAGAAAATCTTCAACGAGGTTGAACTGGATGTCGGTCAAAAAGGCAGAAATAAAAGAGAAAAAATGGTGGCCATCTTCAAAGTGAATTGCATAGAATCAAGATTAACTGATATTATTCCAAAATATCTACCATTTCAGCAGATTTTCAGAAGGCATGAAGATATTATTCATTTTCCTGATTGGAAATTATCCCTATTTAAAGTTGGTTTGACATTAAAAACCAATGGAGCAAGAGTTTCTTTTCCTGAAGGTTATGATAAAATTAGGGACATGGCTCATGAATTAATAAAACAACAAAATAAAAGTGGTGAGTGCATCCTTTAGATAAATATATCCTATTGATTGGAAACAAAATAATGTGTATCATATATTATCAAGTAAAATCCTCCAACTAGAACAGAGTTATCTTGAAGAAGTTAAAATTTTCTGCACATTTGTAGATTTCCTGGATGTTAGGCTTCTCTCTATTTTAGAGTATACCAGATTTGAAAATGTTTCTTTAAAAATTATAACTGTTAACATTGCTACATGTCAGTCATGTCAATTAAAATTTGTTGTATCTTGTTTAAACCTTTTTTTTATATCTTTTTTAAACTTTTTTTTGTTGGTGATACACAAACATCTAAACAACATCTCTTTTAGGGTCATGTCAAGTAATTTTTCAGTCATCTTTGACCATCCAATCATATGCAAGACAGTTTAATATATTAACCAATCAGACATGAGCTCTTGGGATGTACTTGGTTTTAAACGTTAGGCTCATCAATGATTGGGCGGTTAAAGATATGAACCCTGACATGACCCCATACAATATCGTTAGTGTATCGCCAAAGAACAAAAATTGAAAAAATGCAACAAACATCTAATTTTCATTAGATTGATTACCTATATGTATGCTTTGTACAAGCACAAACTCCTTCAAATATTGTTCTCTAATTTAGTCACTTATCCAGTATGCATTAAAACTGTGTCTTAACAACAGTAATCCCCCTCCTATATGGTCACTCTCACCAAAGGCCACCCTTTAATTATTTTGATACACCAAGTTCAAATGTGCATCATAGAATAGAATATATGGTAGTTGATCTAGAGCATGTTTGACAGAAATACAGATAACAATTTAAAACTCTTGTTACTCCCAGTAATTAATATTTCATCTGCACCACTTAATTAGAAAATGTACATGACCAGTCTGTTTGTATAAAAATAATGATTATTGTGATGAGCTATGATGTTATATTCTTACCAAGTTTAGTAAATATAGAATGTTTCAAACTTTTTGTAGATCCTCCACCTGTTTTAACTGTTGTTGGTGGGAAGAATTCTGGGAAATCCACATTGAACAGATTTCTGGTTAATTCTATGCTGAACAAGTAAGTTTTTAAAATTTATTGAGGAGAAGTCAGGGTTGTGGAAATTTCAACATTTTACTCATTTCCAAGACAAAGAATCATGCAAATTTAACTGTTACAGAAGAAAATATTTCATGTCAATTACGAATTAGAATAGAACATACTTGCATTGTCCTGCAAAAATAATTGGAAATAAAATATTGTCCAGTTTATTTTAACACAAGACAGACAAATTCTGACATAATATATTATATTTTCGTAGCTCTGGAATAAATATTGTAGTCATTTACTTTTTTCAGGGAGAATTTTATGGTTCGTATAACAAGAAGAAAAAAAAATACAACAATTTTATGAAAATACATGGGCATTTATTTTTCAAACTGAAAAGACTATTATATATTCTTTTGTTTATAAAAATTAGATTTAAAGCTAACAAATGTATATTGCATTCCCAGATTTTGTCTACAAAGGTTTCTAGAATAAAAGGTTTAATTGACCTCCTCTCCTCAGTTCTGATTACAACATGTATTATTGTTTTTCCCTTTCAGAGTTGATGCCGTCTACTTCCTAGAATGTGATGTTGGTCAGACTGAGTTCACTCCCCCTGGATGTGTGTCACTCCACTGTATCTCAAAACCAATTCTTGGTAAGTCTAGAAATATCTTCCTTTTTTATGATTAATTTTTATACAGATTGTCATTATGAAAAGAAAGTTTAAACAGTGATGGTCAACACAAAAATGTTAATGGGATCCCAACACTAACCTCTTGATAACTGAATCTATAGCAAAAATAAAACACCTGCGCAGATTCACTTCCCCTCAAAAAGACTACATACTATGCCAAAAACAAATGACAGCAAAAACAAGGATAGTACAATAGGAGGGTGAATGAATTCTATTGTTAACTGACTACTAGCTAGGAAGGTAAAATCTGTTAGTTTAAAGATGTATGTTGATTACCATGTTTGTATCTTTGCATAAAAGAAATACCCTCATAACTATTTACAAAATGTAGTAGATTTTTTTCAACAATATTTTGTATTATTTAATCAGAATTTAATCTACTTTTGACCTGGTTAACTCACCTTATCACTGACTATGTGAGTTTTTGTGATATCTTGACATCTGTTGTGCTTGTCTGGTTATCCTTTGTAAACTTTCAACATTTGTAAAACTAAAAGTTTGGTTTTTAATAGCAAATTATACAAATGTAAGGAAAAAACCAACAGTAGATTTTACTGACTATGATGCCTTTAGATATATTTTCAGTTTTATCAACAGTATTTCTTTTATTGTAGGACCTCCATTTACTCATCAAAAGCCTGCAGTGTAGTAAGTAACTTATTTCAGTCCCAGTCCATTTACCAAAAAAACATCTGTTTTGCATTTTACATGATATGGTGATAGTGAATGTGTCACTTCCCATATAAAGGTAACCACGTCGGTGGTGTAATGGTTTGCATGCACACCTCAAGTGTGGTAGATCGTGGGCCTCGATCCTGTGGCAGTTCTTAACAAAGATTATAAAATTTGTAATTGTTGCTTCTCTGCTAAGCATGCAGCATTAAGGAAAAATAGAAAAGACCGGTTGACTCAGAATCAGGATAATGTGAATACCCGCAGACTGTTGTTTCTCAATTTCTAGCATCACTTAACCATACCTAATATTACTTTAAGTAACACCCCAGTGTCAGAGGGTGATAATAATAAGGGTCTTCCCTTTACTGTATGAATAGGAGAGGAATTTGTTTTAAATGTATGTTGTAAATTATATCATGTGACTTGTATTGGAATATAGAATTCTATGGTGATAATTGAAAGGGTTATAATCCTTACTGGTATAAAAAGAGGGAAACAAGGCACAACAGCTTGTATCACCATTGTTTACTCGTAGGTCCACAAGAATCAATAAGAAAAAACAATTTAAGCACAAGATCTGAAAGTTTGAAATTTGAAGATACCCCCTTTGTGCTTTTTCTAAATTCTAGGGGTGAAAAATGTGATATAAGCCCCTGTGATGAGGTGGGTTAAATCTTAGAAGTTGATAAGACCAAGGACGGGTTATGAAATATTCAATATAATTTTATTGATTATCTTGTATGAAATGAAAATAAGTTTGAAGGTCATAGTTATTGCCAAAATTTAAAGTAAAGAAGGAATTTTTTGTTGTTAATTTGTAAAAAAAACCACTTGAGTTCAGTGACAATCATATTATTATGTCAATATATACACTTGTTAAGCTATAGTCTATAATCTGGTCATCTGACGTGACATGCTTAATAGGCAATGTCTTTAATTTATTATTATTATTTTTATTTTTTAGTTCCTGTTTCTTTGGAGGTGTAACACCATCAGATGACCCTACAAGATACTTATCTTGTATTGAACAGTGCTTCTCTAAATATCTAGAATTAGATCAGAAAATACCACTTATTGTAAATACTCTGGGCTGGAATAAAGGTAAATATACATGTATTATCTTATAGGTAAATATACATGTATTATCTTATAGGTAAATATACATGTATTATCTTATAGGTAAATATACATGTATTTATATCTTATTTTGTTGCTATTACTTGTTCTGTACTTGTAGCTTTTTTAAAGCTAGGCAGAAATATCTAGCATTGTACATTATAAATATCTCAAACAGCATATGATAATTACCAGTTTAGATTAAGGTAGCAGTTGTTACCATTAAAATCTAATGACTATTTCCTCACCATGTACATTTATCATGGTATGAACATTACAGAGATATTTGACATAAAATAGCTAAATTATTACATTTTAGGACATTTGCAAATTTGTACAGCTCATACATGACTGGATGCCTACATGTCAAATAAGTTTATGGGTGGCTGTAAGGTTTCTATACAACCATACAAATTTTGCATTCACATTATATTATGGGTTTGTCATTGTCAGGGTTAGGGTTGTGGTGTTTAATGCCACTTTCAACTAAATTTCAGTTATATCGTGGTGGTCAGTTTTATTTGTGGAGGAAACCAGAGTACCTGAAGAAAACCACAGACCTGCCTCAAGTCGCTGACAAACTTTATCACATGATGCTGTATCGTTGTCATCGTCTTGTGTAGACACAATGGTTTCCATGTGATAACTTTACTTCTAGTCTGTAGACACAATGGTTTCCATGTGATAGCTTTGCTTCTAGTCTTGTAGACACAATGGTTTCCATGTGATAACTTTACTTCTAATCTGTAGACACAATGGTTTCCACATGATAACTTTACTTCTAGTCTGTAGACACAATGGTTTCCATGTGATAACTTTACTTCTAGTCTGTAGTCACAATGGTTTCCACATGATAACTTTACTTCTAGTCTGTAGACACAATGGTTTCCATGTGATAACTTTACTTCTAGTCTGTAGACACAATGGTTTCCATGTGATAACTTTACTTCTAGTCTTGTAGACACAATGGTTTCCATGTGATAACTTTACTTCTAGTCTGTAGACACAATGGTTTCCACGTGATAACTTTACTTCTAGTCTGTAGACACAATGGTTTCCATGTGATAACTTTACTTCTAATCTGTAGACACAATGGTTTCCACGTGATAACTTTACTTCTAGTCTGTAGACACAATGGTTTCCATGTGATAACTTTACTTCTAGTCTGTAGTCACAATGGTTTCCACATGATAACTTTACTTCTAGTCTGTAGACACAATGGTTTCCATGTGATAACTTTACTTCTAGTCTGTAGACACAATGGTTTCCATGTGATAACTTTACTTCTAGTCTTGTAGACACAATGGTTTCCATGTGATAACTTTACTTCTAATCTGTAGACACAATGGTTTCCACGTGATAACTTTACTTCTAGTCTGTAGACACAATGGTTTCCATGTGATAACTTTACTTCTAGTCTGTAGTCACAATGGTTTCCACATGATAACTTTACTTCTAGTCTGTAGACACAATGGTTTCCATGTGATAACTTTACTTCTAGTCTGTAGACACAATGGTTTCCATGTGATAACTTTACTTCTAGTCTGTAGACACAATGGTTTCCATGTGATAACTTTACTTCTAGTCTGTAGACACAATGGTTTCCATGTGATAACTTTGCTTCTAGTCTGTAGACACAATGGTTTCCATGTCATAACTTTACTTCTAGTCTGTAGACACAACGGTTTCCATGTCATAACTTTACTTCTAGTCTGTAGACACAATGGTTTCCATGTGATAACTTTACTTCTAGTCTGTAGACACAATGGTTTCCATGTGATGACTTTACCTCTAGTCTGTAGACACAATGGTTTCCATGTGATAACTTTACTTCTAGTCTGTAGACACAATGGTTTCCATG
The DNA here is from genome assembly GCA_963680875.1 of Bathymodiolus brooksi. Taxonomy (NCBI): domain Eukaryota; kingdom Metazoa; phylum Mollusca; class Bivalvia; order Mytilida; family Modiolidae; genus Bathymodiolus; species Bathymodiolus brooksi. Next base: position 68,281,888 of record OY804575.1, read on the forward strand.
TGATAACTTTACTTCTAGTCTGTAGACACAATGGTTTCCATATGATAACTTTACTTCTAGTCTGTAGACACAATGGTTTCCACGTGATAACTTTACTTCTAGTCTGTAGACACAATGGTTTCCATGTGATAACTTTACTTCTAGTCTGTAGACACAATGGTTTCCAGGTGATAACTTTACTTCTAGTCTGTAGACACACTGGTTTCCATGTGATAACTTTGCTTCTAGTCTGTAGACACAATGGTTTCCATGTCATAACTTTACTTCTAGTCTGTAGACACAATGGTTTCCATGTCATAACTTTACTTCTAGTCTGTAGACACAATGGTTTCCATGTCATAACTTTACTTCTAGTCTGTAGACACAATGGTTTCCATGTGATGACTTTACTTCTAGTCTGTAGACACAATGGTTTCCATGTGATAACTTTACTTCTAGTCTGTAGACACAATGGTTTCCATGTGATAACTTTACTTCTAGTCTGTAGACACAATGGTTTCCATGTGATAACTTTACTTCTAGTCCGTAGACACAATGGTTTCCATGTGATAACTTTACTTCTAGTCTGTAGACACAATGGTTTCCATATGATAACTTTACTTCTAGTCTGTAGACACAATGGTTTCCATGTGATGACTTTACTTCTAGTCTGTAGACACAATGGTTTCCATGTGATAACTTTACTTCTAGTCTGTAGACACAATGGTTTCCATGTGATAACTTTACTTCTAGTCTGTAGACACAATGGTTTCCATGTGATAACTTTACTTCTAGTCTGTAGACACAATGGTTTCCATGTGATAACTTTACTTCTAGTCTGTAGACACAATGGTTTCCATGTGATAACTTTACTTCTAGTCTGTAGACACAATGGTTTCCATGTGATAACTTTACTTCTAGTCTGTAGACACAATGGTTTCCATGTGATAACTTTACTTCTAGTCTGTAGACACAATGGTTTCCATATGATAACTTTACTTCTAGTCTGTAGACACAATGGTTTCCATGTGATAACTTTACTTCTAGTCTGTAGACACAATGGTTTCCATGTGATAACTTTACTTCTAGTCTGTAGACACAATGGTTTCCATGTGATAACTTTACTTCTAGTCTGTAGACACAATGGTTTCCATGTGATAACTTTACTTCTAGTCTGTAGACACAATGGTTTCCATGTGATAACTTTACTTCTAGTCTGTAGACACAATGGTTTCCATATGATAACTTTACTTCTAGTCTGTAGACACAATGGTTTCCATGTGATAACTTTACTTCTAGTCTGTAGACACAATGGTTTCCATGTGATAACTTTACTTCTAATCTGTAGACACAATGGTTTCCATGTGATAACTTTACTTCTAGTCTGTAGACACAATGGTTTCCATATGATAACTTTACTTCTAGTCTGTAGACACAATGGTTTCCATGTGATGACTTTACTTCTAGTCTGTAGACACAATGGTTTCCATGTGATAACTTTACTTCTAGTCTGTAGACACAATGGTTTCCATGTGATAACTTTACTTCTAGTCTGTAGACACAATGGTTTCCATGTGATAACTTTACTTCTAGTCTGTAGACACAATGGTTTCCATGTGATAACTTTACTTCTAGTCTGTAGACACAATGGTTTCCATGTGATAACTTTACTTCTAGTCTGTAGACACAATGGTTTCCATGTGATAACTTTACTTCTAGTCTGTAGACACAATGGTTTCCATGTGATAACTTTACTTCTAGTCTGTAGACACAATGGTTTCCATGTGATAACTTTACTTCTAGTCTGTAGACACAATGGTTTCCATGTGATAACTTTACTTCTAGTCTGTAGACACAATGGTTTCCATGTGATAACTTTACTTCTAGTCGACCGATCCTTCTGAAATGTGAATTTGTGACTTGACTTATAATAACTTTTAGAATTCAGAGCAATATTGACTTTACTAAAATTAGGTCGTCTTGACTGGATTTGATCATGACCAAATTTTGTCCTGAAATTACCAGGGTAAGTTTCAATAGTTTTGTACACATGTAAGATTGTTTATATCATTTTTATAGCAGAATTGTGAGTTCTATGTCAAGAGAGTAAATCACTATGACTTGAGTGAGGCTTAATTTGACCCCTAATTGGTTGGTAGTGTTATCATTTCTTTAAAAAAAACAGAATGTGAACATTATAATGATATTTTATCTGCCATTGACCAAATTACCATTTTGGCATTTGAAATTTTTGTTGAATTTAAAGTACATGTATTACAGTTAAAACTGTCTAAACTGAATCCTGAATAAACCGGAATCCTGCATAAACCGAACTTTAAATACAATCTCAATGTAGGAAATCTAAGTCAAAATATCCTGAACAAGCCAAGCACTTGTCTATTCTGAACACATGTTGGTCCCTAGGAGGTTCCGATTAGACAAGTATATATTTATGTATTATTACTGTAGTATTATTGTATGTATAATAAACATGATGAACATTTTTGGGGATTAAAGGAACCATTATATTTTTACTCTTCATGTTTGTAGGTGTGGGTCTAACATTGACAGTAGATACCATTAGATTAGTACATCCTTTACTGCTAGTACAGATCAACACTAGGAAGAATATTGTCAATTTTCCACCAATGCTACCAAAATTTGTCAATAAAGAATCTGGATGGAGAGGAAAAATATGGGTAAATTTAAATCTGCCTTGACCTTTATGATTCACAAAATAAGTTATACATTTTTTGTATTTAAAACTTTGATGTAAATGATCGATTACTTGAACACTTACATGACGTTATTCAAGAATCATGGTGCTTGGTCATGACATTTTTCTGTTTCGCTCATTAACTTTCGTTTTCTTAGATTGATTCTTTTTCAATTTTTAGATATTGTTAATACAAAAAATGTAATGATAAAGCACAGTTCAGTTTGATTTTGACAGTTTTTCCTTAACGAGTTATGGTTCTTGATTGGTTAAATAACAACATTTTACCCAAATTCTGTTGTTATTACATGTAATGATGAAATAAAATTATTTAATTTAACGTTATTCTTTTCTCTCAATCAGTACAGTTAACATACTTGATCATATGAAAAATGCTATTTTGTTTGTTTGCAATAGAAATTAACTGCTATACTCTAAGGCTTAGCTATGTGACAAAAATTATTTTAATTGTAACTGTAATTACAACGCTGAAATTTAGATTTTTTTGTCAACAACGATAGCACCTAATAAATAGTATTTTTGTACAATATTCCGTCACTTTACCATGTTTCATTAACCAGAGTTCCTTTTTATAGGATGAAAAATGGAATTATATGTATGATATGCCAGAGTACCAACTGTTAACGTTAGATTCACCTGTAAATAGCAATGAAAGGTAAGTACATATTTAAATAGGGGCCGTCGTGGTCGTGATGGTATGATAGTTGGATTTACAACTATCTATGCTGTCAGTACCTATCACCACTAAAGTTGTGAGTTCGAATCCTGCTCATGGAGAGGTATAATCGATACAACATTATGTGATAAAGTTTGTCAGCGACTTGCGGCAGATCAGTGGTTTTCTCTGGGTACTAGGGTTTCCTCCACCAGTAAAACTGACCACCACGATATAACTGAAATATTGTTGAAAGTGGCATTAAACACCATAACCATATTTAAATACTTATAGTGTATGCTTATGTCTGTATTGTCATTGGAGATCCAATTATCAGAGGGAAAAGGTTAAGATCCCATTAACTGGTTTAACCCCACCACTGTTGTGTGCCTGTCACACTCCAAGAGCTGGATTTCCAATGCAATATGTCATGGTCTTTTTGTGTTCAATTGTTTGATGTGAGAGGTGGTTGTTCTTTTTAATGATATTGTTATATTGATGGAATTGTTGGCCATATTTGTTTAAGCTTTCTTTCATACATATAGGTGGCTGTTGGGTACCTTGATCATAATGTATTTTTTTAGTGATTTTAAGTTGTTTTAAATCTTTTTGGTTTTATGTGTTAGGAATGTTTTTTTTTTTTTTTATCTGAATTGTGATTTTCCAAGCTTTTGACTTGAGTGCACCAGATCAAGGTTATTCCAGAAATGCATCGTGCATTCTAAATTAGATATCTTAATTTTTATTACTTGAAGTCTCCCTTTAAAAGGTATTTTTGCCTTTGGCATACCGGTATAGAAATTCAATATCCCTTCAATGTTAATGTTAATGTGGTATGTTTTTTATCAATTATTTTTTGTTAGAAATAATATATAATGCATGTATGTCCTTCTTTCGCTTTGTAAATAAACAAGCAATTTATTTAGATGGCAAAATCTCATTAGCACATGCATGCAAACATTTAAGTCAGATGATAAAATCACAAAATAAAATTATTTACACGGTTGTTAACATTTTGAACATCTATATTCACTGAAAATAATCAACATATCTAAAATTAATAAATATGTGATGTGCAATTAAAACTTGCAAACAATATTATTGTTACGGATACTCCATCAATTGAAGACTGACTTTCTCGTGGTAAAAGCACATGTTGATGAGTTATCGTCTGCTCGAATTTGGCCGTATAAATTGTGTGTGACATTGCCCGCAAACGTAAATATAAATTACAGTCTTTCCCATCAAAGTTTACTACCGTATTTGTACAATTATAGGGGTTCTACATATCAGAATCAAAATAATTCACGGAAGCCATACTGCTTGGGATAAAATACTAATATCCGCCAACCCATGTTAAAACTAACAACACAGTAAGGCTTCCATGAATTATTTCTTAATTAGTATTTTCATATAGGATAAAAAGAAAAATATGCTATCAACAAATTAAGGGAAGTTTTTTCTACTTTTTACAGCCATATAGGGAGATACAGACCATCAGAACACAGGGATTTAACATTATATAGTTACTTCAGCAGTGACCTTGAGTATAGAATGACCTTGACCTCAGTGACCCCTTACACAGTACCATGGAAAGATGTAGCTATTCATGTGTGTCATAAAACAGTAGAGAAGACACAAATCTTGTACAGTATCAATGGCAGCCTGGTAGCACTTTGTCAAGCTGATCTTACACATGTATGTATTAATGTCTGTGGCCATACTCGATTCACTAAATTACGTTCTCAATGTACGGAAAACTAATTGAACGATTCAGAACAGTGTGCAGAACTTGTTCTGGTTGTTCTGCTTAAGCAGGTAGTGTTGTTAGAATAAAGACATAATAGAGATGGCGACTGTAGCAATAATAACATCACAGTTTTCTTCCATCTGGAATAAAATTACTTCCTGTTCGAAATTGTTCGATTAATCTGTCAATCATACACTGTCGTATCATGTCTCGTCAGTTGTGTAAACTGCATCACTACTCAACGATATGCGACTCATAGTGATATTGTTTACACAACTGACTCGATATAATACAAACAGTTGTACCAAACACAATATGCATATAATGTGTAATAATCTGGTACAATTGTGACATCTTTTTAATTTATGATATGCAAAAAAATAAATTGTCAAGATTTAGATGACAACAGCCAATTAAAATATAGCGAGTTTTTTTTTTTAGATATTAATTAAACTTAAATTTATTTCCCCAAAATGTTGTTTCCAACCTTGGTAGATTAGCTTCCCATATGAAGAATTTTTGCAGGGGACTAAGTACACATATTATTAACATTATTATTTTGCAGGAGACTAATTACACATATTATTAAAATTATTATTTCAACAGGCTGAGAGATACAATGATGGGACACCCTGGTTTTTTAGAGAAACACCAATATGCCAGTGCTTAGGGTTTGGTAAGTGAACTTTCTGTTAATTGCCTTGACCTGTCTATCTTTTCTAATTCATTTCTCTCTCTATATATATAAGTCACTTTGATGTTTCTGTTTGCTAAGCTTGACTGTAGGTTGTAGGTTTTTTTCCTTTTTCTGGAGGAAGGGGGTGGTATTTCCTCACAGTTTGGAGTCAAGTGCCAATGAAGGAGTTAAATACAGAAATGCAAAACTGAAGAACTAAATTGATATTAGTTCAATCAACATTAATCTACTTTTGGGTCAATACCTCTGCTAATGAACTGTTAGTCCAAGACAGTATCCCCAGTCCAGTAGTCAGGGCCTCAGGACTGACAGTAAATTAATTTATATTATGTCAGAAGTTTACACACAAAGTCAGTCAAAGGTAGATAGCCTCAGCTTGGTTTGGTTGTAAGTTTGGACAGTTTTTTTCCGCCTGCTCTTCAGTATTTTAAATTGGGTTTTCCAACTGTTTGGAATTGAACATCACTGAAGGGGTTTAATACAGCAAAGTACATCTGGTGCTCTAAATAAATACAGTATTCCTACTTTTACAAGGCCACCCTTCTTCAATTAAAAAGTGGCCATATAAGAGAGGTTGTCTCCCTTTAGGGGAACAAATCTGGCCTGATAAGAGGGGAAGCCTTTGATGGGAGGTGCCTTATAAGAGATGAGACTTCTGTAGTGATATCTTTGATGTTTATTATTAAAACGTAACCCATAGGAGGTTAATTATATTTTGTAGTTGACAGTTGTACTTTATAAAGTAAACCAAAATTTGTGAAAATAAACTTTTGAGATAAATGTTACAAGGTGGATCACGTGATGACATTTGACAAAAAGTGGATAAAATACAAATTTTATAAATACAGTGAAACCTGTCTGACCAGAACCCTGAATAAACTGGTATCCTGTATAAACAGAAGATAAAGTCTCAATGTAAGAAATCTTTGTTAAATAACCTGTACAACTGAATACCTGTCTGTTCCCAACACATAAGTTGGTCCCAAGGAGGTTCGGTTTAGAGAGGTTTCACTGTATATATATATATAATTCTAACACTGTTTGGTTTAATTTTCAGACGTATATTTAATATTTAGTATTAACCTAGTATCCTTAGTAACTTTGAGATCCAGTGGGACAGATATATTGTATGGTTGTCACTTGCTTCTAGACATTTGTATAATATACTTTATTTCATGTGACTGTATAATGAATTCTTCATTATCCTATACAATATATTAAAAATTGCTGAGTTAGATTGCTGTCAAATTATAATATTAAATATATATGTACCATCTACACACGCTTATACACATGTCTTACGTCTATCCCTAGATTTGCCTTATGAGAAAAGGTAACACTACGATTATTGAAGCTCCTTTTTAAGGGAGTGGATGTGGTCGAGTTGTCTAGGGCGCTGGACGTGAGGCTAAGCGAATGGTGCTGCAGTGTATCAATGGTGCGAGTTCAAATCCCATCGAGGGAAGAACAAAAATTTGACAGCTCTAAAATCTAATTCTAACACTGTTTGGTTTAATTTTCAGACGTATATATATGTACATGTATAGTTAAAGGTGTATTGTGTGACAGTATGAAATTAGGAACTATCATTTGGTGCTGTTTATTTTCAATTTATTACAATATACTGAGAATTCATCGTATGGTAGTTGGATTTACAACTACCTATGCAATCAGTGCATATCACCACTGATGTTGTGAATTCGAATCTCGATCAGGGCGAGGTGTACAACATTATGTGCTAAAGTTTGTCAGTGACAGGTCGGTGGTTCTCTCCGCCAATAAAACTGACCGCCACGATATAACTGAAATATTGTTGAAAGTGGCGTTAAACACCATGAAACAAACAAACGTGATTATTCGTGGTATACCAATTTTCATGGATTTCGTGGATAGTATTAAACCATGAAATAAAAAATTCAATGAATATCTGTCACTATGTATGTATGTACTGACTACAGCAGAGGATTCGCGAGCATAACATTTTTACTCAAACAACAGAAAATTGGAATCAAGTAGTGGAGAAAATGAAAAAATAATTTACATAATCTTTCTTTTTTTAGGATATGTTAGAGGAATTGATCCCATCAAGCAGGAATTATATATAGTAACACCTCTTGCCTTTCAAGTATTAGAGGATGTCAATACTTTGATAAAGGGAGTTGTTAACTTACCCAATCAGTTACTACTTAATCAGGTAGGTTTTAGCCTTATAACCATGGTAACAGGGGTTTAATGGTATTTTACTTAATCAGGTAGGTCTTAGTGTTATATCTATGGTAACAGGGGTTTAATGGTATTTTACTTAATCAGGTAGGTCTTAGTGTTATATCTATGGTAACAGGGGTTTAATGGTATTTTACTTAATCAGGTAGGTCTTAGTGTTATATCTATGGTAACAGGGGTTTAATGGTATTTTACTTAATCAGGTAGGTCTTAGTGTTATATCTATGGTAACAGGGGTTTAATGGTATTTTACTTAATCAGGTAGGTCTTAGTGTTATATCTATGGTAACAGGGGTTTAATGGTATTTTACTTAATCAGGTAGGTCTTAGTGTTATATCTATGGTAACAGGGGTTTAATGGTATTTTACTTAATCAGGTAGGTTTTAGCCTTATAACCATGGTAACAGGGGTTTAATGGTATTTTACTCAGTCATAGAGTGGCAACAGCTTTTTAACTCCCCCTATATCCCATAGGTCCAGATGGGGCATTGTCATCACTTTGCATCCAGCATGAGCCGAAATCTTTTAACATCAATATTTTTCTCAGAAACGACTGGACTAAATGAAACCAAAATTGTACTTTCTGATTGGCTGAAATTTCAAATCTCTTGTTCTAAGGAACCATGTGTGAACTATTTGTTACTTGGTCGAATTGTTCCTTATGTGACCATCTTCAAAGCTTGTGGTTTATTTGTTAATCTGTGGAACAACTGAACCATATCAGGGATACTTGTAGCTATTTATTTTGACGAGTCCTGCAGACATTTCTGAAAGTTTTAAAGAGTCCTGCTATTGTAAAAATCTAAAATTTGAAAACTTTTGTGAGTCTCTACTGAAAATGCCAAATTCAGAACTCATCTAATCATTTCATAATTGGACGGGCCGTCGTGGCTGTGATTGTATAGTAGTTGGATTTATAACTACCTATGCAATCAGTGCCTATCACCACTAACGTTGTGAGTTCGAATCTTGCTCAGGTGGGGTGTACTTGATACAACATTATGTGATAAAGTTGTCAGTGATTTGCGACATGTCTGTGGTTTTCTCCAAGTACTCTGGTTTCCTCCACCAATAAAACTGACTGCAACGATATATTGTTGAAAGTGGCATTAAACACCATAACCCTAACCACATAATTTGAAAGTCAACTTAAATGGATTCTGCACTTTTGGTATACAAAATGTAGATCTTTTCTATTGCTTAGAAATCTATGATGTCTGACTCTGTTTTTGAGAATGTTAACAGTCTTATTTCTAGGAACTAGAAATCTGATAGGACCCAAACTATACCTGCATAATCAATAGATGATCAATAGATAATTAACAACAGATGACATGTACAGGCTCAGGTGAGCTTGTGGTTGATTTATGATAGGAAAATATTTTAAATCAAACCAATGAGTTGTACGAGGTAAAATTTATAATTTTATTTCAAATCATTTTATAGCAACTTCTTTAGAAAGACCAGTTTGTTAAAAAAAATATTCTTTATAGGAAATTTGCTTCTTTGAAAATTAATTTACTATTTCATAGTATAATAGTTTGAAACATTAGTAACAATTTTGATTCAACAAAGATGTACTGGTTTATATTAAAACAAGTTTCAAAACAAAACAAAATGTTTCTGTATCACAATACTGAAAATTTCTCCAGTGATTACAGCCTCCATGTAGTCTCTGGTCATGGTAATATTTTATGGTAAAATTAGCATATATTTATTTCTTCAATCAAGTATTAAAGGTATAATGTCGTTGAGTTTGGTAATTTTTATATAGGAATCACCCTGTCCGTCCGTCCGTCTGTCCGTCCGTCCATGTACCTTGTAAGCGCAACTCCTCCTAAACCGCTTATTGGATTTTTATGAAATTTTACACATTTGTAGTACACTGCTTGCAGATGTGCATGAAGGAATATGGTTGCTGTCCAAAATTTAAAAGGGAAGATAATTCAACTTATACTTTCATGAAAGGGGGGGGGGGGAGGGGGGGGGCATGTACCTTGTAAGCACAACTCCTACTAAACTGCTTATTGAATTTTTATGATACTTTACACAGTTGTAGTACACAAGCTGCAGATGTGCATGAAGGAATACCATTGCTGTCTAAAATTTAGAAGGGGAGATAATTCAACTTATACTTTCACGAAAAGGGGGATCTTGTACTTGTGGCGACCCCTAGATGTATGTTCTTGGTTAGTTTATTTTGGAGATGGGATGTTGTCTCCTTGACATAACTCCATATCCGTTCATTTTTCATAGGTAACTTGCTAATATACCTGTATTCCAAAGTTTGAACATCATAGTATTGCAAGTGGGGGATATCACTCAGTGAGGTCACTCACAGTTCTAGTTTTTAAAGGTTTTTTTTTTTGCATTGAAAACTAATATTACCTTCAAAACATGAATTTAGATATGTATTTTCGTTGTTTTTTTGTGTGCAGCTTGTCTCCCACTATCATTAATTATGCATGGCCCATTTTCCGAACTACATGCACAAATGGCACTGATGTTTACACTTCAGCATGCGTTTAAGCTCTCAACATTTCCTTCAATTCCATCCAACGGTCATGTAGGTGGCCTATGTTAATTCTTGTTTTATTATAATTCACCAAAACTTCTAACCCGTTTCTTTTTCTAGCAGAATCAGTTAAAATTCTCATATGACCGTGTGCACGTTTTCCATCGGCAGACATTTTTGTAGCCCAGATAGTAATTTATGTCCGAAATATGTTTCGTGAACATAAAAGAGAATGGATGGACTTTTTACTTTAGAACTTGATAATTAGTGTTAATATATGTCTTAATGTACTCCTTGTAAAAATATCTGGACAAAACAAAATCACCAAGACCAACAACCTTATACATTTAAGCTATTTCAGTTTCTCAATATAATATACTTCGCATATAGGTATTGTTAGACAAATTGTGGCCATTATTTCAGTGATCTTGGGTGATATGAACAATATTCTTTCAATGAATAAAAGAAATGTATATTTGGCAGTAGTCAGTAAACAAGGAGATAGTTAGGAAATGTATCTCATGTTATGACAAGAATAAATCTTATGAAATATGTTGTGGAGAAAAGCACCAAAAAAAACCAAATGAACTGATACATGCAGATATAAGATATTCTAGACTGGTACCCTTGGCAATGCCACTAGTGGAGCACCTGAGTTCATCCCCAGTTTTTAGTGAGGTTCGTGTTGCTCAAACTTAAGTTTTCTATGTAGTGTTTTGTAGATCATTGTTTGTTCTTTTGTCCATTTTCTTTTCACCATTGTATTGCCTGTTCTTTGATTTATACCACTTCTGATTACCCTTTTGGCATCTTCAAACTTTCCTTATACTATCCTGAACTTATTTTTATTTATTTTCAGAGATGTGCTGGACCAATATCATATGTCACCAATCCCATCTCTACCACAGGATCAGAAGTATTGAGACAGAGACACCAGAAACCAAGGAAACAAACACCAGAATGATGACAATAATAAATGTCAGTTTGAAATAATTGGACACCAGAATGATGACAATAATAAATGTCAGTTTGAAATAGTTGGACACCAGAATGATGACAATAATAAATGTCAGTTTGAAATAGTTAGACACCAGAATGATGACAATAATAAATGTCAGTTTGAAATCATTAGGTTTTTTATTGTTTCACAATGCATGTAATTTGATATATAGACAATATTAGTGCAGTGTATTAAAATATCAAGTTTATGTGTATGAGGCTTAAAAACTGTGTTTACCAAGCCTTTTCCCAGTTTTGCACCAAATACTTTATATTTTAAGACACTGTATTATAATAATGTTTATCTTGCAGAAAAATCACATTTATCCATGGGCGGTGATATTTTGAATTATATAATAAAAGTATATATACAATTATCCCTTGATTGCCCCTTTTGATATTTCAGTCAACAGGAAGTGAACTGATTTTCAACTAGTTTCCCAAAGCTCAACAGGTAAAACATGTGAAAGATGTACCAGAAAACAAATATTAGTATCAAAGTAACAAACCTTAACAATTTTCCTAATTGAATAAAAAGTTAAACAGAAATAGTATACAGTATAACCAATGGTTACCAACAACAACAATATGAACCACTCCTGTTTGTGATCCAAATCACACTGGATGAGATGAGTAGTTGGGAAAATAGTGTAATAAATAACATAAGAATTCACATTTCATTTTAATTGTTCTGTCCAAGACTTGTAATGTTTCTGGATCTGTTAAAAGAAGAAACGGGCTGTCCTTATCATATGGTAGTTGGATTTACAACTACCTATGCAATCAGTGACTTGTGGTATGGAGGTGGTTTTCTCCGGGTACTCTGGTTTCCTCCACCAATAAAGCTGACCGCTACGACATAACTGAAATATTGTGTAATGGTGCATTAAACACCATAATCCTAATTCTCAAAAACAAGGAAGAAACACAATTTTATACGTGTTTTGATTGACTTAAAAAGTTGAGGTTATTTTCATATGTACTGAATCTGAAAATAGACGTCGTTCTCAAAGCATTGCATGCCATTGCCATCAGGCGATTTTCTTTAAATGAGGCACCTTTGGGGTTATTTAAATTTATTTTTGATTATTTGCCTTATTTTGAACAAAATTAATATATTTTTCAATATCGTAACCAAAAAAAGTTTGAATTAATTTATAAGGATTGATCAAAATTATTTGTTCGGTCCATTCGAAATAACCTCAATCAGGTTGTACACACCCTTGATTACCCGCTATGCGGGTTACACAGTGTGTACAACCTGATTGAGGTTATTTCTTCATGGACCAAACAAAAATTGCAATCAATCCTTAATTACGATAAATTAATAATAATTAATGTATTCAAGATCTATTTGGTATGTTTCACAAGGAATTACAGTATTGTGTATATTATCATATAACATATAAAAAAAAAAACATAAAAAATACTGCACTGTCTGAACAGTTCCAAAATCTAATAAAAAAAAAATTGTAGAAAGAGGCAAAATCGATACCCCCCCCCCAACAAGCATATACATGACCACTCACGGGATTGGTACAGACACGTCAATAAAAGGTGCAGTGTCAAACTAGTTTTATGGGCACATACAAAAAAAACAACAGTACAACCACAATTTAATCAGAACAGTAACGCATACAAATACAAGTCAGATCTATGATCACATATCAAAATCTAATTAAAATAATTAATTACAGAACTACAATTATCATTCATATTGCAATGTCACGTGTATGACATGTTAAGACAATAACATATACAATTAATTTCAAGGAAATCATTTCCAATATAAACAAAATTTAACATATGGAATGGCACCTCTGAAAAACACATTACTTATTGCAAGAAATCATAATAAAAAATGTCATGTTATATTCCAAATGTTTTTCCCTTTAGGTTGACAAATAGCTGCAGAATTGTAGATTTTTTGTCTTTTTTTTTGTGACCATAGATCTATGGTCACACAAAAAAAGTAAAGAAGAAAGACCACACGAACTACAATACCACAGCTAGGTTGACAGATTGCAAACAACAGATACTCTTTCTGTTGACATACATCTCATTGTTTAGTTAGCTAATTCCCGAGTGTTTGTGTAACCAAGTTATCTGCTTTTTCATATAAAGTGGTTGACAAGATTCTAATTTTATTAAAAGTGGATCTTTAATAGTCTCCCCTTTTCTGATATGTTGTTCATACAAATCTTACACAACCCATGCAGTAAGGAGTCATGTTCAATATACGATAATAGTCTTTTTATTCCAACTATTGCACACGTGTCGTCTGCTGGTTGACAATATATTACATGATATCATATAATTACAAGTAATAATATGTCATGTTGATGTTTAACCCGAACAGGTTTTTTTTTTGTTTTTTTTGTTATTAACATTATAAAGGTAAAAGCAGTCATTATTTGTCCTGTATATGTAGGTCTTAATAGAACATGAAATTACATTACATACTTTTTTTGGTATGTTTGCAGAAACATTTATATTTTTTTTCTTAAATGAACAAAATATAATAACAATCCCAAAAAAATTTGGAAAGGTGTTAATATAAAAACGTAATATAAAGGAAAAATATATTCAAAAATGATATCACAGTAAACTGTATACAATGTATTCGTTTGTCTATCAATTAAAGTTATTGGTATCTGTAACCAGCAAGACTATGTACCTGTTGGTATGAAGGCGGTGGTGGTTCAAGTACTGGAGCTGAGGCCTGAGGTGCTGAGTAGTAACCTGCTAAGCCTTGTGCCGTTGCTGGTTGTACAGAAAATGGTAAATTCTGAGGAGGAATCCTGGAAGCACTTTCGCCCATTGTAGTGGAAGACATTAAAACTCCAGTATTGGCGTCCCCTACTACTGGACTAAAATTATTCGTTTGTTTTCCACATGCTGGGTGGTTTTCTGAGGAAACATCCCCACTCATATCATCACAACCTCCACAATTCATCACAACAAGCACCAGAACGACAAGAAAGGCTAAACATATAGCACCAAGGATAATCAAACTTATTGTAGATTCAGATGTTTCTATACTACTACTATCTGCAAAGAAAATAAATGATTTTAATTTAATTCCAGACATCAATAACAATGTGTTTACACACTATAGCTCACTTCCACAATCCACAATCTGGTTCTTTTCTCATTTGGGACTTACCACAGGGTTTGTAACAAGAGTAACAGGATGAGTGCCACTAGTGGAGCAGGAACTGCTTACCCTTCTGGAGAACCTGAGTTCACCCTCGGCTTCTAGTGGGATTCATGTTGCTCAGTCTTTAGTTTTCTGTAATGTTTTGTAGATCATTGTTTGTTCTTTCGGCCATTCTATAGTCGGTCCTTCGATTTACAAAATAATTATATGTGTTTACTGATTACAAATGTGTACTTTACTATATAGATTGTATGATGTTTTATATGTTATTATATTATTGTACTCTATTCTGTATTGATGTATTTTGCAGTCGAGAAAAAAATGTGTATATTCTACATTCTTATATAATTATAATTAGCTATTAGTAAAGGTAACTACAGCATTCACTATTATATAATAGAATAGAATAATGCCAGTAGTAGATAAAGCCACCCATATTGGAATTACCCGATCTGACACCAACTCGGCACGAACTACCGTAGATGAAAACATTAGAAAAACCAGAAGAGCTACATACAGTCTCATGGGTACTGGATTGCATGACGAAAATGGCCTAGATATATCGATCCTGAAACATCAATATCACTGCTAAAAACCTATATCTTACCAATATTAACCTATGGACTAGAAATCGTAATACCAAAAGGAAAAATATTAGATGACATACAAAATTATTACAAGAAGCTTTTAAAGCAATTGTTGTCCCTAACTATAAATGTAGTATATATGATATCAGGACTATTACCTCTGGAAGCAGAGATACATATCAAGGTTTTTACAATGTTCGGCAATATTACAAGAGCGCATAAAAACTCCACTGAATGGAAGTTAGCAGAAAGACAATTACATATCAAAAGTCTTGACAGTAACAGCTGGTTCATGGAAATAAAAAATCTATGTATAAAATACGAACTAGAGGATCCAATACATTATGTGCAAAACCATTTATCTAAAACAAAATGGAAGAGTTTGATTACATCAGCAATATATAAGTATTGGAGTGACAGAATTAATGAGGAAATAAAATATTATTCTACCCTGAAATACCTCTCACCAACATATGAAATTGGAAAAATCCATCCACTAGCCAAAACAAATACTGTTAACCAGAAAGATATCAACAGAATTCCAACCAGACTTAAACTTGCAACTGGGAATTACATTCTACAAACTATGAGGGCAGCTTATAATCAAAACCTTATTGATCCAACCTGCAAACTGTGTAACCAGGCAGAAGAAACCGTATCACACTTCTTAAGATGCTGTAAAACCCTAGAATATCTCCGAGCACCAACGGTAAATAACATTATTGAGGAAAGTAGTAAACTGTTTGCTTCACACTGTACTAACCCGCAGCTAGATATTATACAATTGATTATTAATCCATTTCACTACGCTGTGAATAATAGCTTAGAAGCAAATATATGCACCAGCATTGAGCCACTGTGTAGACAATTAATATACAAATTGCACTGTAAAAGATATGAACTGCTTGCGAAGAACGACCTGTTGAGATGTAAGAGAAAGATAAACATTTCTGCGTAGTCAATAACTCTTGTGTGTATACAGATCGCCTAGACATATATTGTTTTAAAATGCATAAATTTTACCTTTTAAACGAATACTTAATATGAACTATGTAAATAACATGTAACAATTGGGATATAGTAACATTGTGTTTTATTACTCCAATCAAGGAGGTGTGCCTTAATTGGCAGAATTTCATTGGATACAGATACAGATATGGCTTGAGACAAAAATGTGGCGTGGTTAAACTGGTAAATAATATCCCACCCTCCCCTCTAGTTAATTGGATCTACAACAGCAATACATATATAAACAGAACCTGCACAGATTTGCTTCCACTCAAAAAGACCACATGCTATAACAAACTGAATGACAACATAAACATGGACAGTACAATAGTACAGGGTCAATGAATGTTCCCAGTTAATTGACTATTAGCTGTGAAGGTAGAATCTGTTGTATTTTGTTTAACTCCTAAGGCCAAAAAAATCATAACTGATAATTTTAACAGATTTAATATCAGCCATTTACATAAAAAGAAATTAATGGACTTCGTGGGAGATCAGAATAAATAGGTCATCAAGTTGTTGGAATCAAATATTGAACATAAAAATAGAAATAAAATATGGAATGAAATACAATGTATATAAATGTAAAGAATTAATTGTTAGTTCAACCTACTAGTTATAATGCTACATGTATTATTGTACTGTCCACTTTGTGTTGTCTTTTTGAGTGGAAACGAATCTGTGCAGATTTTTTGAATGTTATATCTGTATTGCTGCTGGAGATCCCATTGGTATGGTTGTAATCTCTTTAAACAGTTTAGTCCTGTCACATTTATATGTCTTTCCCTTGGGAATATATGGTGGTCCTTTTTGGTTTGTGTGTTGAATTATTAGGGTCCAGAGATGGTTGTTCTTTTTGTTGATTGATATTAGTGAAATTGTTGACATTCATTATTTAAACTTTACAGTATGTCATGCACGACAACATAGTTATGTCAACATAAATTATCTCCTCGTTTGTAAAATTGTCATGTCATGAATATAGCTGTATTCTTGTTCACTTTAACAATTCAAGCCGTAAACCAATAAACAAGCATGCGACAAGCATTTGTTTTCCTACTGATGTTGCAACGTCGGTAACCAATTGCAATGGTCGATCATACTCCGATAATCTCCACTCATCAGTAGTACTGGAGACGATATCGGAGAGTGCACGTGGGTTAATTCCAAGAATGTTGAAGCTGTTAATCGTTATCTTTAATTGGTGCCATATTCGAACGATGCAAGATGTCCCACACTATTTGTTTTCTATCAAGATTGTGATTTTTTGTTTTTGCTCTGGTCCCAGTCTCCGCAAACTGATATCGCCAACTCTATTTTTAAATACATGTATAGTATTTCCTACCTGGAACCACACTACATGATCCAAAAGTCAGGGAAAACAAACTGAGTACCAATCCTCCGTATTCTGCATTATTAAACTGAAATCATAAAATTTTAGATCTAATTAAATTTTACTGATGCTTTCACGTTTATGTCAAAGTAAATACATGTACATCAAAATGATTAAAAGTCGTTTTTAAAACAATCATTGCTCGCTTTCATCTTCTACTGTCTATTTATTTGAAAGAATTTAGGTGAACAAGTGGCTAAAGTCGTCGACTTCTGACCATGCACAAGCTTAAAACTATTAACAAGCGATCGAGCGCCTATACCAAGGATTTGTATAGTATAGTTCTACTATACAAATCCTTGACTATACCCAACCTCAAAAGTTGAGGTTCATGGGAACTACGTCCGTAAAAAGACTGGGTGTTTCACCAGGCATTTCGTTATAACCTTCCGGGTGTTTCACCAGGCATTTCGTTATAACCTTCCGGGTGTTTCACCAGGCATTTCGTTATAACCTTCCGGGTGTTTCACCGGGCATTTCGTTATAACCTTCCGGGTGTTTCACCAGGCATTTCGTTATAACCTTCCGTGTGTTTCACCGGGCATTTCGTTATAACCTTCCGGGTGTTTCACCAGGCATTTCGTTATAACCTTCCGGGTGTTTCACCAGGCATTTCGTTATAACCTTCCGTGTGTTTCACCGGGCATTTCGTTATAACCTTCCGTGTGTTTCACCGGGCATTTCGTTATAACCTTCCGTGTGTTTCACCGGGCATTTCGTTATAACCTTCCGGGTGTTTCACCAGGCATTTCGTTATAACCTTCCGTGTGTTTCACCGGGCATTTCGTTATAACCTTCCGTGTGTTTCACCGGGCATTTCGTTATAACCTTCCGGGTGTTTTCTCCCCAACGAGTATGGTATTGGTATACATGATAGAGCACCAGAGCACTTTATTGTCGCCATTATGAATTGGTTGATACATATACGACATTTCAGTGTCTCAACTGAGTGCATCTTTGAATCTCTGTTTCTAACATTTTTTCAGTTCTATAAAAAAAAAGGTATTTGCAAGTTCTCTTGTATTTTAAATAGGAATTCATTAAAACTGTGTAAGATTACTGATTACGATTCGGCGATGTATATAACATTGTATTGATAGCATGATAGAAACAGTTGTTGGAGGAGTGAATTCCCTCGAAGGTTGTCTTTGCACGGAAATTCTTTAATCTTAAATCGGTGCTTTATTGGATCGGTTTGATATTCACTATATATTGCACATAGCTTCTACGAGTTAAAAAAGCCCACCTTTAATTGTATTTATTTTTGTTCAGCCACTGGTATCTAGAGCTATTAAGAGTATGTATCAAATACATTCATTAATGAATCCGGTTCCTTCACTGGAAGAAGAAGCATACTGGGATCCCATTAACGGATTTGACGCGGCCACATTTTGAGCCTGTCCCCTATGTCCCAATCCAGGGCTTCTGTTCTTGCTGCCATATCTGATTTTTAAATTTGAGGTTTCGCTGAGTAAATGTTAGTACTGTTGTGTTAGTAATATTGCCAATCATAACTGTTTGTTTTTTTATTTACATACAATTGGAAATATTTAAAACTTTCACAGAAAGTGAAATCGATCTAGCAAGAATTATAGTATATGCATAGTCAGACTAAAGTTCAACAAAGGTTCAATGGTCGAACTCTATATTATAAACGTATACCTAACAAAAACATATACCCAGGTTAATGACCGGAACCTGGGTCGCAGTTTTCTTATAAATATTGAAAACTTTCTATTGAAATTGTTGTTATACCACTCTGTCATATTAAATTGTGAAATATAAAATGGGATGTTTTTGGAAATACAGTGTAATCAGTTCGGGAATAATTTCAGTCAATGCATATAATAATAACTCACTGAATCATGAACATCAGTGTATAAGGGACAGAGAGATATTTTTTTCTATCCTGTTTAGGCTCTTTGGTTTTCGTCCTCCCAAATTCTTTTAAATTATTTGGCTTTACAATTATTTGACTTTGAGAGTACCTGATGAAGGCTATCCAAGAAACGTATCGTGTCCACTAAATTATATATGTTTCTATTTCCAAAAAAGAAGTAATTCCGTTGTCAACGAAATTGTAGAAAATTCAGGAATTATTATAGAACACTTTTTCTAATGAAAAAAAAAAAAAAAAAATGTTGATTGGTTTTTGGTTTTTTTTTTTTCAATTAAACATATATCATTGCTTGAATAGTATGATCAATACAGGATTGGCCATATTACTATTTACAACCCTCTCACTACAATAAATTACAACTCATATATTGTAAGGAAGAAACGGAATAATTATATAAATGCATACAACAATACTAATACAACACCCACATGCACGTAACACTACAGTCAACTGGAACGACTACAAACCCAGCTGTCTGAAACTTGATTTTACAGGCAATGTCGATATCATAGCTATATATCACAAAACTATAGAATACATTGTATAGGATATTAATAACTAGGCATCACGTAGATAAAATGTCTATCATTTTTTTAAGCTTTTTTTATGAAGACTTTACAAAGATACTTTAAAATAGTACAAGAATATATATTCTATAGATGACAAGAATTGTCAGGAATATTTCTATCCAAGTAATTTCATATGATGAGTTAGTCAAAATTATAAAAGAAGATTATGAATGAGGTATACATCATATAAATGAATAAAAAGAAATTATAATTGACTTTTAACAATGTGGGCTTAAAATACAAAATATATATGGCTTTTTCCATATATTTACAATGATATGTGCTGTGCTACTTTTTAAAGGGGATTTCAGAGCATACTGTCTTAAGTATTAAAAGCACATTATGGCAATGAAATGCGTTGCTTTTGCTATCGGATACCTTAGTATCGTGGTGATTAACTACTTTGCATATTACCCGAGAATAAACCGTCCATAAAAGTTGTAAATTTCCTGGTCTAATATGGGTGTTAGGGGTTGGGGTTATGGTGTTTAACACCACTTTCAACAATATTTCAGTTATATCGTGGCGGTCAGTTTTATTGGTGGAGTAAACCGTGAATACTTGGAGAAAACCGCCGACCTGCCGCAAGACACTGACAAACTTGTTCATATAATGTTGTATCGAGTACACCTCGCCTGAGCGGGATTCGAACTCACAACGTTAGTAGTGATAAGCATTGATTGCATAGATATTTTGAAATCCAATTACTATACGATCACGACCATGATGGCCCTGGGCTAATATGATGATCATGGCTATTTTCAATATTTAAGCTCTCAACTGTTTCACAGTTCACAACGTCCTCTGAAATAGAGTTCCAGTCTTTGGTTGTACGAGACACGAATGAATTTTTGAAAAATGTCAGTGTTCATAGAAAGTTGTTTAATTTGTTTACAGTGTGATGATATTGTTGGTCTAGAGTTGTAGTTAATAAAAACTGTCACCAGGTCGTTCACAATTCTAAAAACAATAGGACGAGTCATTGTTCTCTACGCCTGTCTCTAAGTGCCTTCCATCAGGGGCTCCAAATGAAATTTTGCAAGGCGGAACAAGACTGCTTTTGGGCCCCATGGACAGACTGAGACTTCTCTCAAAATTGAGGATTTGATGTCCAATAAAATCACTGGTAAGCTTTCTTCATGTGAGTGATGATCAACAACCAGAATCTAGAAGTACAAGTGAATTTCCATCCAAGGCTTTTCACCATGGAAGTGACCCTGATGGTGCGTCTTTAATCATTGCAGACAAATCTGCATGGCGGGACGGCGCTGAATACCCTCCAGCAGATAAGACACTTGTAAAACCAAATTTAGATTATGGATCATCTGTAGGAGACCGATTTCGGTAGTATCAACTTCGATAGGTTGAAAATATACAACATAGAGCTGAATGCTTTGTAACTGGTAACTATAATAGCTATGGTGAATGTGCCACGACAATCGACAATACAAAGCGAGCTAATGTATGACAGACTTTACAACACCGACGACAAGAACAACGTTTAGTCCATCTTTACACAATCTTCCATAACATCAGTGCTTTGAAAGACTCGAAATATATACCCAGTACAACAAGAGGACAAAACGGTTTCATTTTCATACAGGTAAGCTGTAACTCTGACATATCTTCTGTACAGTGATCATTCTGGAGTGGAAATTGGAACAGGGTAAATTGTGGTGGATTTCAAGACTTACAGCATATTTAATTAGTAATAAAGTGGTTTTCAACAAAGTTTGAACAAATATTTAACTGTACATGAAGCAACTGAAACTTTTAATCTTAATGGTCAAACGGCCTTATATAGAAGCCAGGTCACACTAAATTATCATGCTCAATGTAGATGTTCAACTGCCCCTTCACAGTATTCCAGTAACTGTAAAACAGTATTCTAGTAACTGTAAACCAGTATTCCAGTAACTGTAAAACATTATTTCAGTACCTGTAAAACATTATTCCAGTAACTGTAAAACAGTAGTTCAGTACCTGTAAAACATTATTCCAGTAACTGTAAAACAGTATTCCAGTAACTGTAAAACATTATTTCAGTAACTGTAAAACAGTATTCCAGTAACTGTAAAACATTATTTCAGTACCTGTAAAACATTATTCCAGTAACTGTAAAACAGTATTTCAGTACCTGTAAAACATTATTCCAGTAACTGTAAAACAGTATTCCAGTAACTGTAAAACATTATTTCAGTACCTGTAAAACATTATTCCAAAAACTGTAAAACAGTATTTCAGTGCCTGTAAAACATTATTCCAGTAACTGTAAAACAGTATTCCAGTAACTGTAAAACATTATTTCAGTACCTGTAAAACATTATTCCAGTAACTGTAAAACAGTATTTCAGTAACTGTAAAACATTATTTCAGTACCTGTAAAACAGTATTCCAGTAACTGTAAATGTAATTGAATTTTTTGTTTGTTGATTGGTCCAATTTGACAGCTCCTGACTTTTGCTATTCTGAACACTTTAGCACTGACTTGTTGCTAATTGTCTGTCTATATGTTCCTTATTGGATTACAAGTTTTTTGACAAAAATACTAAATATCAATTGATAATGATTATAATGCATATTATTGTTTATAGAAGAACACCGAAAATATTTACTTAAACACAGGATACATTTTTTACAATTTTCCAGTCATATTATTATTGGACAGTTGTGTCCATGTTCATGGTAGGATACTGATATCAGATTTTTTTTCTTTTAAGTCATTGGAGGCACCTCAAAAATATGGAAGGGGGAGTTAATTATGAGTAATAGAATTGAACTAGAGATCTCTCTAATTAAGCTAGATGGTTCTCCAAATATACTGGAGAGCTTCCTACATAGAGTTCGTCTCTCCTAATGCATTATAATGAGAGATCATATCAAATTAGAAATACCTAAATTTGAATTGTTCAACTCTTTAATCCATTTAGGGATCATATATTCAATAAATGAGATCTCTATCTTAATTAGAGATATCTCTATTTCATCAAGTAGAGATCTCTCAATAAGTAATTTTAGTTTATAATTATTGTATTTGATCAATGATACAAAGGGGATCAGACACAAGTTTTACCAACTTATGGAGTCTTCTCCTACATGTATATATACAATCATTATTACATTATATTGAGAATGCACAAGAAAACAAGAAAAATACAATTTTATCATATAATATACTGTAGCTGAAAATAGTAAACGAATAAAAAGAAATGAGGAAAAAGTATGTGTGTGTATATTTGGATGCTGGATGATGTTTGGTTAGTACATTAAACATTAGAAATCGTAAATCGTTTAGACCTTTTTATGAATCGAAAAACTGAATAAAAAATAAAGCAATTATCTGTACAGCTTAAGGTTCCACTTCCCGATGTGAGAAGTGAAGTATTGATCAATAAGTAAGACATATATATATATATATCTAAGTGAATTACAGAACTCTCTAATTAATTAGAGATCTTTCTAAATATTTGAGTATATGTCGAATAGCATTCCATATATATGTATATGTAAACTAAGTCATAAAAGAACAAACTACACATTAAAAAAATTGTGACCAGAACCAGTGCAAAAAGTTATTATTTAATCATTAGAGATACTGTGTTCAGCCAACAAACAGAAACATTTACTTCAGGTGAGCACCACAGACTCTCTGACTCTGGTTCTTACCCTCTGATTTCCTTAAATAATAGTATCAATAGCGAACTGCATACCGGTGCATAATTACTCGGCAATTGCATTCCCCCACAAAAATATATTCAAACTAATTATAAACAGACACAGTGGCAGTGCAGTATACAATAGAAAAAATATACAACCTATTAATAGACCAGATCTATGCTAACCTGTTACAATACATACCATTTTGTTGATTGAGCATTTCAAAACATTTGCGCTTTATCTGGTTTTATAGATTGCGAAATTTATTTGGAAATAGTAATAGACGGAAGTAAACATTTTCTTTCGGATGTTATTAAAGTTTCCTAATCATCCGAATAATGAAAGTTTGTATGGCGGGGATTTTGTAAATATCTATTCCCATAACATAAACCATATAATTAAATGTACAGTAATATGTTTCTGGTCATATCATGGAATACCAGGGGCGGATCCAGAGACTCTGTTGACGGGGGGGGGGCTCAGTTATGGAGCAATATTTTCAATAATAGATGGAACCAACTGTAGTCCCAAAGCGGTTCTGCAATGTATGTCAGTAAACCTTGTTTTCATTTCATTTAGCGTATAGTAGAGAAAAGGTACAGTTATTGACTTCCTAAAGTAGTCTTCCGGACTCTCTGCTTCAACATTATCTCTCATTATTTGTCTCCCGCATATTCTAGGTTTTTTAACCTCTATGTCTAGTGGTTCACAGATTTTAGCACTCCTCAAAACACTGGTGGTTGAATTGTTCAACATTTACTCTGCAGTCTAATGAGCTCTGAACTAAATTTACGCTTTTTAAGGCTCTGCCTATGTCAAGTAATCTCTCTTGTAGTGATCTGCTGAGCCCTTTCTTAAAAGCCAGGCACATTTGAACAATAACAATGGTTACGACAAAATCAAAGTTGCAAATGGAATTCAACAAAGAAGTTACATCAGCTTCTTCTGGTCTGGTGTATGTGTGTTTTGGCAGTTTTGTAAAGTGCTCAAGGGTCTGAGCAAAAAATATAATTTAACGGTCTATTTTTATTTCTAATTAATTTTAATTATTTTCATTTAGATTTTAAAATATGCCGTATTCACATACACACACAGTCATCTGTCAAAAGTATTCGGAAATGTAAAAAAAATCTCTATATAATCAACCAAAACCATATTTTTTCAAAAAATTATTGTGAGGTCATTTCTGGATAAATTTTAACATATTTTACACCAAAACAGTCGGAATTGTCTATATTTTGCTTGTTTATTTGCTCATTATGTTTATATGAGTGGTTTTTATTTGTACATAATTTTTCCATGATTTTTAATTTTTAAGATTTATTTTTAGTTGAAATATAAAGGAAAATCAAAGTCAATTTTTATTTGTTGTGTTTAAATTATGTACAAATAAAAATCACTCATAACAACATATGGAGTAAATAAACAATCAAAATATTGACAATTCCGAATGTTTTGGTGTAACATTTGTTAAAATCTATCCAGAAATGACTTCATAATAAAAAAAATTAAAAATATGGTTTTGATTGATTATATAGGGATTTTTTTTACATTTCCGAATACTTTTGACAGATGACTGTGTATATTTTCAAAACGGAAACTCGTGTAATTTTTTTTTAATACAGCAACATTTGCCTTTAATTTTTTTGTAAAAATAAATGATATTTAAAAAATTTTCCTTGAAAGAGCCTCAATTTACAGGTGTTGGTGGTTATACCTATATGAAATTGTGACATTAGACATGTTTATACAATACTTGATTAATTGGTATTTTGACAATACATTCATAAAGCCCCCAAAGCCCCCCCTTGAATCCGCCACTAAATACCTCCATGGTCATGCATTGATATGGAAAGAAATTAAACGGCAAATTTATTAGCTGATATTGCGTAGTATATATATAAAACTTTAAAGTGATCAAAAAAGTTGAAAAGGATAAAATAATATTAAAAATTAATTTTAAGCGTCGAAATATGAAGTCCTCCATAAGTCTTTATTTTACTATAATTACATTACTTCCGTTTTTCATCGAAATGTTACAATATGATTGGTTATGAAGTGGTCACATGATTATAAAAGTGATGTTTTACATCCCAATAAAACTCAAACCCGACGTCAGATGTAAACAATCAATAGCGTAGTAATTTCCAATAACAAATAATCTAACACAAATAAAATTCACAACGAAAAATTCAACTATATTAAATTTTGGTGTGATTTAAATGTAATTATAAGAATTGAATGCATTTTTGTTGTAGTTTTATAGGCGTGTAAAGGCGTGGACCGAGGCACATATTGTGTATGTGCTTCGGTCCACGCTTTTACACGCCAATAAAACTACAACAAAATGCATTCAATTCTTAAATGCAACTCGATTTATTTTCAAAAATGGATAATTGCAGCCAGCGGCGTAGATGTGGAAAGGACAATGTGGGATGGGCAAGTTTTAAAAGAGGACCGGACAGGTGGGCAGGTTTTAGGAGAGGATTGGAAAATGGGTCAAGTTTTAAACTGGATCGGACACAGTTGGGGGTACATGTTGATTTCAAAGCATCACGTTATACTCCTTCCTTGGTTATCTAGACCTTTTTTTCCTATTCTAAAAAATCAACTTTTTCTCTTAAAATTTTGTTTATGATATTGGAACAAGAGATTTTGCCAACAGATATGGACTGAACTCAATGCAATTCATTATAGTTTTTCAGGCTCCAACTGAACTATTATGACAAAGTTTTTGCCTTATATATAAATGCATATATTGCTTAAAAAAATTGCTTGCGTATTTTTGAGTCAGTCATCCATATTTTGAAGGTGAGAGTTAACTATCAGTTGGTGTTACATTGTTTAAAAATCTTCATTGAATAACAAACATGATACTTATGATCTTTAAGATGCGTAAACACGACACAATTTCACGTCTTATTTTTACCTGAGACAGACGCTAAAAGTCTAACCGTAACCATGTAAATAGAAAATTCGGATGTCACTTAAGATTTATCGTGGCGAAACGTCGTTTCAAAATTTGTCCGTTTCCTATTTTTTTCCGACAAAGCAACTTAAAGCGAGCAGTCTATAAGCACATAAACGCCAAATCGTTCCAAATAAAAAGTATAATAAACGGCATGGCGTTCCAAATTAAAAGTATAATAAACGGCATGGCGTTCCAAATTAAAAGTATAATAAACGGCATGGCGTTCCAAATTAAAAGTATAATAAACGGCATGGCGTTCCAAATAAAAAGTATAATAAACGGCATGGCGTTCCAAATAAAAAGTATAATAAACGGCATGGCGTTCCAAATAAAAAGTATAATAAACGGCATGGCGTTCCAAATAAAAAGTATAATAAACGGCATGGCGTTCCAAATTAAAAGGATATAAAAACAGTAAAAATACGAATACACTTCGCAAATCGATCTACATGAGCAGACGTGAGAGCTGTGCCAAGTAGCTAAATCGCTTGGAAATGGGATGGGAAGTAGCGCCGTGTTACAAACACACCATTAAATGTTTGGCTGTGTTTGAAAGTTGGGCCTTTTCTCAATGTCATGCATATTAATTGCAACGATATTTATATAGTTGTTAATATAAAACTTGTATGGATTGATAGGTAGCAAACCACTTATTTAGTCAATTTTCCATTTAGTATAGAATAGAATAGAATAGAATACATTTTATTGCCTAATCATAGGGCCCATATGAGGCATCATTAACAATACAAACATTCAT
This sequence comes from Bathymodiolus brooksi, assembly GCA_963680875.1. Lineage (NCBI taxonomy): Eukaryota > Metazoa > Mollusca > Bivalvia > Mytilida > Modiolidae > Bathymodiolus > Bathymodiolus brooksi. Next base: position 68,309,446 of record OY804575.1, read on the forward strand.
GATTGATAAATGAGACATACACACAAAAGAAAAAGGACATAGTTTGGAGTTTTTATATTTCTAAAAATATAAATATAATTATTATTATTTAGTGGATCATGTCCTGGTTTGTCCCCTATATCTCAGATCCAGTGTGAAACTTTACATATGTTGCATATTCTCATATCCGAACATCCGGGTATTTAATAATTCATTGGGGTGAGGTCAGCAGGAATCCTCTAGATTCCACTCAGACTCCAATGGAAAATTTGAATTTTATTTTCCTAATTTGAAATAAACCCGTCTGATATAAATTGACGAAAATCAAACTAGATATCTGACTTAGTGTCCATACGGACCAGAGGTGATCTTAATTAAAATATTTAACTTCTGTTGGAAGATAGCGAATAAATTAATATACATTGGAGTCTATGTAGAATCCCAAGGATTTTGCTTGGCCTCACCTCAAATATTTTCTTCATCTCAAAGTATATGTCTTTTGTATTTTCTAACTCTTTGTAGACATTGGTATATATATGTAACAAGTCAGAACTAATAATGTTTTCTGTTAACCCATTAAAGTGGGTGACGACTAAAACTTTGAGTCTGTTATATATAGCTAGCTGTCAGCTGAGAAAGCATACATACACGTTGATGATATTAAGCTGTCGGCTGGGAAAGCATGTATACACGTTGATGAGATTAATGTCAAATGATGTGTTATCTATGAATGCATGGTAATCGATGAGTGAAGTACATTTCCCCGATAAGGGTGTGCAATTTTTTTTTAACAATATATTATTCTGGGCAGTTCTAATACACGAATTTGTTGGGGTTTTTTTTTTGTTTTTTTGTTTTTTTTTTTTTTTTTTTATAAATAAGGAAAAGGTGACAGTGGGTATGGAATGCGACTATAAATGATGGTCCGATTATTGAACTGAGCAGAAAAGGGATATACAGTAGAACTATATAATATGAGTAGACATACGGTTACATTGGCTGATATATTAAGTAGATAATTTAAATTATTGCGGAGGGTCCACATGTAAATAGAAAAATAATATATAATTGCATTTTTAATTTTATCTCTACTTTGAGTCAGACACGGTACAGATTCGTGTGATAGCAATTGCCTCTACTGATATTTTCTTTCATATTTGCAAAAGCTTTACCAGGTCTCTTAGAAAACTCAAGAAAAGTTTGAAGACACCAAAGGGGTAATCAGAAGTCAACAAAACATTGTACATAAAACTAAAGCAATGCAAACCCTACTAACAGGGGGAATTATCCCAGGTATCCGAACGAGTAAGCAGTGTCTGCTCCACTGAATAGTGGCACTCGTCGTGTTACTCTTATTAATAATCATGTGATGTGTCACAGTTAATATTAATTAATTGGTTCCAAGCCATAATGGCGACCCGAAGTGATGACCTCAACTTGTTCACGAGGAACCATTGGTTCAGTTGCCTCCTTGTTAGCAGTATCGGATTCCTCTATCAAAGAAATCGTGATATGAACCACAACCTCTTGAAAATCGTATATACTTAAAGATATATATGCTGCTGGAATGTTGCAACACATAAATGGAAAGTTCACAATGAGAAACCTGAAATACTCTCTTTTGTCTTATAGTTTCGTTCTTAACCATCCCTCACTTCAATTTCGATATGAAACAGATACAGCTGTATATATATGGTTTCTTCAAGTTCAGCGATCAACATAGTCACCATGCAAACTGATTTTTTAGTGAAGGGAAATCATCTACATTGTACATTGTATATATGCGAACTTGAAATTAAAAGATAGGACCACCTTATTTTAACTTTTTCCTAGGAAATTTCTGCATGATATCTGCTTTTTATGAAAAGTTTTACCCGGGCCCCCTGTCCCCTGACCCGCCTATGATCTTTTAGAAATTATGATAGTACAATGTATGTTGCAAAATTAAAAGCGAACTATATCTTATTGTTAGCACGCTAATTTTAACCGATAGCGCGTTAATATAATCAACGTTCTATTAAACAGCCATTTCATACTTATGGTATCTCTGGTTTCCTCAACCAACAAAACCGACCGCTACGAAATAAATGAAATATTGTAGACATAAAATGGGCATGTTCAGATTAAAGTAAACGTTTTCATACAAATAAATTCGTTTTTTCATTAAATCTGCAATTTTGACGACACTGGCTGTTCTGATTTCTTGGATTTTGTCGTATCGATTGAGTATAAATTAATTAGTTTCCGAATGATTTAAATGTATTATGTCATGTGATCTTTGTATGTCCAGGAAGACTCAAATATTGGCTTATATTCTCAATTTACACAATGTTTTCATTTTTTCAAAGAATCCTAGATTGGTTTAAGAGTCTCTTCTGGAAAGAAGAGATGGAACTTACATTGGTTGGTCTCCAATATTCAGGGAAAACGACGTTTGTAAATGTTATAGCGGTGAGTGACAGTTTGAAAAATTTGATGGCCCATTTTTTTGTGTCAGCTGAATTTGAGTCAGATTAGACTCCTACTTTACAAAGGTATATTTGTATGTTGCATTTCTACAATTTATGGCTGGAACTCTTCCACTTAGCTTTTGCAAATTAAAGAAGTTGGGTTTTTTTGTAACAGAAAAAACCAAATAAATACATGTACATTTTTTTGTATATGTTTCTATAACTTGAGTTTTGAATGACATTTAGATCTCAGAATATGATATGGACTCTGAATCTGCAGATGAGATGTCATGTATATAGCATCATATATATCACTTTTAGAAGTGTATACAGTATAGTTCATTAGTTGTGTCCCCAATGTTTGCCTCTGAGTAACGATTTTACATTCTTTTACTTATACATATATACATATACCACCCTCTTATTTGAACTGGGAGGTTTTGTATGAATCATTGTTTGTCATTTCACACTCTTCTTCTGAGGAATCTTTGTAATTTTTAACCAAAAATCCCCAAAAATTAACATGGGATGGGAAATCAATTCAAAGTCAATATACTTCCTCCTTAGTGCAAAAAAGCTATTGAGTTTTAGATTTACTACACTATATTTAAATATGTAAATTAAGAATCTCACTAGCTATCACATGATATTATTCTCAAATGAACTTCCTTTTGATTTCTTGTTGAATGTACACCTTTAGTTATTTATTAATATAATAAGCCATCAAAGTCAATCTTTCACTATACAATTAATCTACTAGATTGACTAACAAAATGTTTATAAATTTATAAAATTTATATTTTGCATCCGATATTGATGCATTTTAATTGATTGTGACCAAGGGCTTCAGGTGAGCAGGGCATTCCACAGCAGCTGGGCACTTGACAAATTGACCGGTTTTGCGGAATTACCAGTACATCTCATATGGACTTAAACCCGCTGGATCTGCTTCTACTTTAGGATTATCACCTCCTAGATGAGTGGAATATCCTGGATGAGGTAGTATTCCAGTGAATTTCCTGTATCAGTTATGCTTTTCGAGTCAAACTTTGCACTAAAACTGGTGTGTGTAGGAGGAAGCCCTAGTCAGCTTTCTGCCACCCAGCATGGCCCTTTATTGGCTGTTATTGTAGTAATAGTGGTAATTATACATTTTGCAATTGCAAAAAAATTGTGGTCGTATTATGATAACTTACATGTATAATTAAATGGTCTGTGGTTATCCGTCTGAAGACTTTTGTAGACAGTAAGGTGAAAAAATGAGTGTTTCTGGGTTTTTTTTGTATGTGTAGAATTTATTGTTCATCTGATTTTGATGAAGTGTGTTCTAATCAATACCTTCCAGAAAAGTGCATAGCAGGGGCGGACGTACCCGGCGTGCACCCCCCTAAAATTCACACGAAATACCTCAAAATTTTTCGCGCCTCCCTCTGCTCGCCACATTTTTTTTAAGTGCACCCCCCTAACTTGAAATCCTGGATCCGCCCCTGCATAGCATTATTATGTAACTATTAGACATTTAGTATTACTGAGTTGTTTTTTTTTTTTTTTTTATTAAAAGGGGGAATTTTTTCCAAAATGATCATCTTTATGGGTTATTTACTTTGACTTTTTCTATTAATAGTACATGTAGTTGAATTTCATTGACATTTCATAATTTCCTGATTAGTATACCTGTACAGGTACATGTTATTAAATATTTGAATATCAAAAAGGTATTTGTTTGACCACATGTCATGTGTTCAATCAGTGGAACTACCGGTATGCAGATCAGTATTATCTCAAGTGAATATTTTTTATATAAGTATGCAGTGATCTCAATGTTTAACGGAAGAAGTTGAAGATTAAGAGTCTGATATTACAGTCTGATATATTATCGTGTGTAGCATAGTAGAAACCATAAGAATAAGATTTGGTTTAGTTTATGGTATTTAATGCCACTTTCAGCAATATTTCAGTTATATCGTGGCAGTCAGTTTTATTGATGGAGGAAACCGGAGTACCCAAAGAAAACCACTGATCTGTCGCAAGTCACTGACAAACTTTATCACTTAATTATGTTGTATCGAGTACACCTCCCCATGAATGGGGATCGAACTCACAACTTTAGTGGTGATAGGCACTGATTGCACAGGTAGTTGTAATTCCAACTATGTACATGTACCATACGGTCATGACCACGACGGCCTCCTATAAATACAATGAAACCAACTTTAGGTTTGCTATTGATATTGTTATTCCTTATTTGCTAGAAGTCCATCGGTGGTTAACATGCTCAATTTGGGTTCGAGCACCAAGTCGAGTCAAACCAAAGACTATAATTGGTATTTGCTGTTTCCCTGCTAACTAGCATGCAGCAGTAAGGAGTAAGAGTGCTAGCAAAGACGGGTTGGCCCAGAATCTGGAAAATGTGTGTGAATGGAGCAACATATCTACCCATGGACTGTTGTTTCAGTGAGGCTAGCACCATAAGAATTCAACTAAGCGTGTTGGTCTAGTATAAAGCAGACATCATCATCATCATTTCATTAAAATCATCTCTGCATGATATAGCTGAAAAATTGCTCATTGGTAGTTTTAAAAATCAAGAATCACTGCTGGCTATCATCATTGTTTATCTTCTCATGTGCTGGTATCTGTAATAACTGTTAAAATTTTATTCTTATTTTTACAGTCGGGCCAGTTCAGTGAAGACATGATTCCAACAGTAGGTTTTAACATGAGGAAGATAACAAAAGGAAACGTCACAATTAAAGTAAGTTGGTGTATGTGTGTGCTGTTTTATTATCATAAACTTACACAGATACATGTATACAAGTATATTTTTTTAGCAATATGCCGGCATTTTAAAAAAATATTTAAAATAAAAGTTAAACATTACATATTTGTAATGCCCCTTTTCGTAATTGGTATGTACATGTGTATGGTATAAATGTTATATATTTTGTTTTTAACATGTCACATCTGTATTACTACTATTATCTAGATATGAAATCTTGTATCATGAGGTACCAGTATTTTTTAAGGGAGAATCTGATGTTATGAATTTTCTGCCAATTTCCATTGGTTTGGTTTATCAGGTGTTTAACGTCACTTTCAACAATATTTCAGTTATATCGTGGCAGTCAGTTTTATTGGTGGAGAAAACCACCAACCTGTCGCAAGTCACTGACAAAGTTGATCAAATAATGTTGTATCGAGTACACTTCGCCATGAACAGGGTTTGAACTCACAACTTTAGTGGTGATAGGCACTGATTGCATAGGTAGTTGTAAATCCATCTAACATACGATCACGACCAATTTCCATATAAAAAGTACTAGAAATTATATTCTTATAAGTAATAATATAAATATTTCAGAAAACCTACATGTATATAAAATTATATTGTTTATAAATAGAATCCATATATTCTTGATGCTGCTGCACTTGAACATTGTAACCAATTACTTTATAGATGAAGATGTCACATTGATAAACATGCGTTTCTCAAATTAATACTTTCATCCTTATATAGATCTAAATTGATTGATAATGAAATTATAAGTGAAAAGTGAAATTAATCTTTCGTGTCATTGCTATTTCTTTAATTAACAATTTATTGTAATGGAAAAATGATGTAAACAAATAAGACTTGTGATATTTACTAGTATATGTATATTGATTGTTTTAAGGTGACTGGAATGTTTCACTATATAACCAGTAAAAAACACATGTAGCTATTCTTTGTAACATAAAAATAGTTTTATGATTTTTTTGCCTATAAATGGAATACAGTAATACACAAATTTAGGATTTTTTATGATGCTTGATTTCAAAGATTTAATATAGGAGGACCAATAAAAACGTAGATATCAACTTTAGTGTGCAACGACACGTTTCTGGAATTGCCTTCATCAGGTACCCTCAAAATCGAAAGATTGGAAAGCCAAATAATTTAAAGTTTTGGGAGCAATAAAACCATGTCATTTTATTTATTATAAATTTTTGGTGCATAATTGTTTATTGTATGTCATGTGTAAATAAGGGTGAGGACAATGACCATTTTTACCCTCAAATCAACAACATGTTTAATGATGTTCTACAGGCAGAGGTCAATAATTTAGTCTTAAGTGTTAAATACCCTTTATCATGATTATCTGAATATCATCAACAATTGATTGTTATCAGCTATCAATGTGAAAATTGCACAATAAATAAAATTAGATATTTGTTAATATTGGATTTTTTTTCCGATCTTTTTTATTTTTTTTATCTATGACACAGTTAATGGTTAATGGATAACATGATAAAAAAAGATCGAACAAATGTTTTTGCATTTTATAGTTTTTACGATTTGGGTTATTTTTTCAACCTAATTAATTTAAATTTTAATATGAAATTATACAGTAAAACCTGTCTAAACCGAACCCCTTTGGGACTGACAAATTTGTTCAGTTTAGACAGGTATTTGGTTTACACAGGTTCAAATTACACAGACATTTAGTAGATGGGACTGTAAAGTCTGTCTGGTTTAGGAAGGTTTTTTGGTTTACACAGGTTCAAATTACACAGACATTTAGTAGATGGGACTGTAAAGTCTGTCTGGTTTAGGAAGGTTTCACTGTAAATACCAAATATTAAGTAAAAAATGTATTAAAATTAAAAACTTAAATAAATACCTAATAGACCATTTTGAAAATATGGTTTGGTTTAGTTTATGGTGTTTAACACCACTTTCAACAATCTTTCAGTTATATCGTGGTAGTCAGTTTTATTGGTGGAGGAAACCGGAGAAAACCATTGACCTGCTGTAAGTCACTGACTTACTTTATCGAGTACAGCTCGACTGAGCGGGGTTCAAACTCACAACGTTAGTGGTGATAGGCACAGATTGCATAGGTAGATGCCATATGATCACGATAACTGAATATGAAGTCAAACTTTCTCTACTTGTTTCATGATAACATCACTCGAAAATTGTTTGTCATCATGCCAATATGTCATCCAAATTCAGAATTAACAGTTACATTGTATACCATATATACAGTATAATGGAATATCTTAAGCGATGTCCTATTGTTATATATTAACCAAGATACAAAGCAATTTATTGGTTAGAAAGAATATACATGTATTCAGGGATAAAACTTGATACCCAATAACCCATGACCACTAAAATTTGGCCTGGGCCACTGAAATTTTGCAGACTGTAGCCCAGCTGGCAGTGCAAGTTGCTGTTCCTCAGGAAATTTTTCTGGGCTACTCAAATTGTTGTTTTAGGGAGCCCAGCTGTGCAACTGGCAGAAATACAAAGTTTTTACCCTTGTATTATACATTTGTATATATTTATTTATTTACAGTTATGGGATATAGGAGGTCAACCAAGATTCAGAACAATGTGGGAAAGATACTGTCGAGGAGTTAATGCAATTGTGTAAGACATTTAAATTCTCTTTCATTTCCTTTATATAATTAATTATAACACGATTGAGGTTTATGGTGCTTAACGCCACTTTCAACAATATTTCAGTTATATCTTGCCGGTCATTTTTATTGGTGGAGGAAATCGGAGTACCCAGAGAAAACCACTGACCTACCACAAGTCACTGACAAACTTTATCACATAATGTTGTATCGAGTACACCTCGCCATAACACGATTGACTGATTGTTCAGTGGCAAATATTTCATGCATATTCATTATTTTTTAATAGCAGATTTCATCCTCATATTGGGGTTATTTTACCGCACTTTCATCTACCGGTAATTTTTTCACTGGAAGTAAATATGGACCTCACACTTCTTATAAAACTCAAAGAATGCTAAGTACACGACCATTATTTCATTATTAAAGGAATCATTTTTTTTTCAATTTTCTCGTTATTACATTTTATGTAAGAACAGACTGGTACCAATATAATATTCTGTTTTGGGTATACTCAGTAATAGGAGTCCACATTTTATGCAAGAACAGACTGGTACCAATGTAATATTCTGTTTTTGGTTTACTCAGTAATAGGAGTCAAACTTTACCATGTTGACCAAATTCTGCAATATTATTATAATGTAATCAAACAAACCCATTATATCTGGTGATTTTCAAGATCGATGATTGGGAAGTCAAAGTCGATCGATGATCGAGTTTAGCCTTATGAAAATAGTAAATGTTAGAGAATACCGAAAGGGCAATAAACAAATCAAGAGAAACTGGCAACAAGACGAAGAAAAACAAAGCAAAAACACAACACAATATACTGTATGTTGGATGCCACTATGCGCAAACAATCACAAGTAATGTAAATAAGATTAATCTTTTAAGTTTCTGCAGGTAAGGGTCAAAGGTTCAAATATTGTTTTGATGGCCGTCATATGTTTTCTTGTTTATGTAAAGCCATAAGCATACATGTAGTGGATAACAATGCTAAACAGTATACGTTTAAAGCTGAATCAACTCCAAAGTTACAGACAAACTTTATAACATAATGTTGTTTCAAGTAAGCCTTGCCTGAACTTTTGAAATTTGAAATTAATGTATGAAAATTTAAAAGACTATAATAATATGTATGCATTATACATGTAATAAATGGCACAATGTTTCTCTGTTTACAGTTACATGGTAGATGCAGCTGATCCAGACAAAATAGAGCCATCACGGAATGAACTACATCATCTGCTTGATAAACCCCAATTACAGGGTATTCCAGTCCTAGTTCTAGGCAATAAGAGAGATTTAGCTGGGGCATTAGATGAAAAACAACTGATAGAAAGAATGTAAGCTACAGTCTTCACGCTAACCAACCGAAGCCTGGGACAAGTAAAACTGGATTTGGACAAGTGAAAATTATGAAAGAATTTGTTTGAATAAATAGAAAAAAATTCTAAATTTGGCTTTTGGGAAAGTAGATGAAAAAAATAAAGGCAAAAACTGAAGCTATGTATATATATAAAAGTGAAAATATCTCCTCTATCTTCCATTCAATTTCATACTTGTACCAACAACTTGTACAATCAGAACACTGTATATATAGAATACATTATTTTGATTGATTGCTATCAGATATGGAGCAGGAAACTCATACTCAATTGTTTTATGAGAGCATGACTCGATAAACAATAACATTCATCTTCGCCAGTAGGAGGGATTTAGCAGGGGCATTAGATTAAATTTATCACTTACACTCATAAATTGAAACTAGACACCACAAATCATGATTGGGAACTGTTAATTAAAATTTAGACAGATCCATTTGAGTATTTACTTAAATTAAATTTGCTTTTATTGGGGAAAGTCAGGATCTGTTTCTTTAGTAATTAACAGGTAGCCATTCTAAATTAGTGAATATGATTTATTTCGATCCATTTGTCAGTATGTAGGAAATGAACTATATATTACATATATGGATCAAAATACATGCAGTCATTAAACTGTATAATTATATTGCGTAGAAGCTTGGAAAAATTTCTTCAATTTAAACAACTAATTTAACAATTCTATGTGTGACAGACAGTAATAATAGTGTTGATTAATGAATAAGATGTGAAACTTTAAGATTTAAATGCTATATCAAAGAAAAAAACTTGCTTTTAACTTTTAAGATTTAAATGTTTATATCATAGAAAAAAACTTTGACATTTTAAAGTAACCAAGGATGTGTATATGTTCTTGAAGTAACACATGTACAGTGCCCATTTGGTCAAGTCTATGTTGGGGTCTAGTTTTATTATAAAAGGTCGCATGATTGTGACCCTGATGTTGTTTTGTTTAGTTTTAAACAATATTTATTACAAAAAATCATAAATAATACATAATATGCAATTGTTTTGTTTGATCTTATGCATGACATTTCAGAAAAGGGGAAGCAATTAAAAATATATTTTTAAGTAGATTGATATACCGGTAGAAGTAAAATGTGTTTTCACCAAAAGCAAAATTGAGACAAATGTATTGATGATTATTTTTTAGGTGATATGATTCACATTTTTTTTTATAGGAACCTCTCAGCAATTCAAGATAGAGAAATTTGTTGTTACTCAATATCATGTAAAGAAAAGGAAAATATTGGTAAGTGGCTTAAGAGGGAAATTAGAAAAAAAATTGTTGTTTTCTCCCCTGACATAAAAGCTCATATATTAATCACTTGGCGTCCATCAACAGTAGCTTTCACATAAACATGTAATATTTCAATCTTCTCCAAAATCAGGGCCATTGTCATGGTTGTGATCGTATGGTAGTTGGATTTATTAACTACCTATGCAATCGGTGCCTATCACCACTAAGATTGTGAATTGGAATCCCGCTCATGTTGAGGTGTAATCGATGCAACTTTATGTGATAAAGTTTGTCAGTAACTTGCAGCATGTCAGTGGTTTTCCCTGAGTAATCTGCTTTTCTCCACCAATAAAACTGACCTTCACGATATAACTGAAATATTGTTGAAAGATGTGTTATACACCATAACCCTTAACCCTCTCCTCCAAAATCAGAGACTGATGTAACCAGATATCTAATTGACAGGAATGTTCCTTTAATAGTCTTCTTTTTGACTTTTAAGTTTTAAAGCAAATCCAATTTCAAAAACGGCTGACAGAACTAAATTAGCTTTCTTAGTATGAAAGGAATTCTCTGAAACCATTATTGCTGCACTTTATATGTTGTAGGAATTATCCTTTGAAGAGCCTCTGCCAACTTTTTAGTGAGCCATACAGCCACTAGTTTAATTGGCATAAAGATTTCGTGATTAGGTTCATTTGATAGTAGTCATTGTTTGTTGAACAATTGTAATTAAATATACACATTTTCCCTTGTCTCGCATGGGTTGTTGGAGGCAAGAAACACGACATATAGGGATGGAATATTGCTAACTATTAAAAGAAAAAAGCTATATAAGTCTAAGTGCTACCTTGTCTCGTAAGGCAAATCTAGGGATAGACATAAGACATGTGTTTAAGCCATGGTAGACATACACATGTATATGAATTACGTATTTTAGTCATTGTAATAAAGCCTATAATTATTTTTCTCCACAGATATTACATTACAGTGGCTGATACAACATTCAAAGTCTGGAAGGTAAAAAAAAACTTGTCAGTGGTTAGAAAGGTCAAAGAACAATGGATGAATGTTCAAAATTGTATGCTAGAACAAATGTGATATATGTACAGATGTACATTTGTACATGTACAATGTACAATGATGTACAATATCTTAATAACTTAAGTGAAGGGAAGATTTTATTGTATATTTATTTATCAAATATGACAATGCAAAAATGTTTATGATTAAAATTTGTGTCAATATTTTGATACTGTTTAAAAAAAATTAGTACAATTGATGTATATTCTGTGTAGCAGACGACATAGAAATCGCTATGTGTCGTCTGCATCATCAAAACACTATTATTACATGTAATCCACAACTCCTCTCACAGCATTTATTAAATTTAACAAATCTTTACCAAATTCCTTCTCATAACTTACCGATGTGTACCTCCTATTTTTCTTTGTTTTTTTATAGGTTGACACATGTACATCAATCGATGTCAGGTGATTTTTCGTGAACAAGATATCTATAGATTTTCTTTATTGAATGTATTTCCTGTTTTATTCCAAAAAAGACTTGTGCAACTTTGTAAAGACATTTTTTAATCAAAATAATAGAAAAATAATCAACATTCCAATTTGAATTAGGGGCCTCTTTGGCAGAGTGGTTAAGGTCGTTGACCTCTGACCAAGTCTGGTAGTCAGGATATGGCTGAAAAAGTGCTGAAAGTGGTGATAAATACCAATACCCAACCCAATCTGATTGTAATTAAATTATAATTATGGGACCCTTTAATCCCTCTTAATTGGAAAGGACAACCTTCTTTGATCTTGCAAAATGTTGGCATTCCAGGATACAGCCCTTCAAATACATCAAATAGCGAAATGTTGGCATTCCAGGATACAGCCCTTCAAATACATCAAATAACAATTTGTTTCAATCATTTATTTTTATTAATGGGAGATAATTCTGTCAAAACAAATTTAATATATTTACTTTTAAAGGCATATTGTCTACCACAATCGTATTTTTTTCATACCCAAAATTATTGTCGTAAATGATTTGTTTAAGCTATCATTAAACAGTTATGCTGCAAAAGATAAGATTTGTGTTCTTTTTTTTGTCCATGATGACAAGAATTCAATTTAACTATTCATATGACCTTCTATGTGAACTGGTCTTGATCTTGCACACTGTTTAGAAACAATAAACAACATGTTGTTCTTGGGCAAAAGAGAAAGTGTCAACGCGTGGAAGAAAACGGACTTTGACGGATTCAGAGAGGAAGAAGAATAGAAGTGAAGTATCTTCCAAATGGAACAAATGCAGGATATATGTAGGGGATCAGTTGAACCGTTGGAATGAACTGAAGGAAGTGCTACACGTCCAAACTCACGCTGAAGTGGCAAAGATCGTGATTGATAGGTAAGCCGAGGCATGTTGCCTTCTTTTCTCAATCATTTTTCATATTTTATGAATTTATGATGATGCTTATGATCATTTTCGGTAGATATTATTCAATATATCATGTAATTTTGCACCTGGCAACAGCAAATTATTGTCAATGAGTAGCATAAAACGGACGTATTTGCGAGGTAAACAAACACGACATGCTGCAGCATCCTGGCTACTGGCATAAAAATAGATTAAAATAAATTTGGCCTTGCTCAGGTCAGTGCATAATTGATTAGCTTCCAGTAACGATGGTCAGCTTTTTTAAATAGAAAAAACATCGTTTCGTAGCGTATTCGCCAATAATTCGGTGTTTAATCTTCATTTTATGAAGGTCAGTACAGAAAACGACAATAATTTTGCGTATGAAAAAATTACGATTGTGGTAGACAATATGCCTTTAAAGTCCTGAGAAACAATTTATTTTGTCTGACCTTACTAACCTATAAAATTTATATAAAGTTCTTGAATTAAAATTTCAAAGCCAGTTTTTATTTTTTTTAATTTTCTTTATTTTGATTATGTTTATAATTACTAGTTGGTGCATAATTATAAATTAGATATTTATATAAAAAATTCTATATTGTATTCATATATTTATTTACGCATTCTATATGTCACAGCAGAATGTTTTCATTATATAATTTTTTTTAATTAAATTAGATTTCATGATTTCATTGAGGGTATTTTTGTAGTATAATTCTGAACATATGAATGATATTTTCCATCTGTGCACATACAAATGTATTTGTGCATGCTACGATATAACTGAAATATTGTTGCAAGTGGTGTTAAACACTATTTTTATTATAAAAGAATGTCAAATAGTTGGACACTAAATAGATGGATGTTTAGAATTGGCTGTTATAATATTAACATGTAAGCTGTATTTTGATTGGTTGTTGTTAATATAGATTTTTAGTATTATTACTCGTGGAGAATCAAGTATCCAACTCACAAATTTGCAAAATCAAAGAAATGTTTCTAAAGCAAAGTTATTATTATGATATGCTAAACATCCATTAATTTAACATCCAACCTGGCTATTTCCTTCCCCTAAACCACAAATTTCTGCATCCACAAATTGACGTTTGTCCACATTATAGTAAAGGCAGAGATAGTTGTATCTGGGGTTTTGGATATAGATGTGTCCAGTTTATGTTTTTTGTTCTGCTCTTCAAAGAGATTGGTACTTAAATTTGGTTCTGTTTTGGGTGAAGCTCCACTGACCAAGTTGAATACAGATATGTTCATCAGATGTACTAGATTAATATTTTTTCTTTAATATTTATTAGCACAAATATAAATTACAAAACAAGTGCCATCGTACAATTTATTACATCGCCATGTACAGTACATACACACACCCTTGTTATACTGCCTCATTTTGGTCCAAGCTATATTTTGGAAATAAGCAGAGGTGGTAATATATTGAAGGAGAAATCAACATAAAAACTACATTATCTTTTAAATTTGATGACAATAAGTGACAGTGGTAGATAAAAAAAAAAAAGGGGCAATATAACTGGGGTACACATAAAATATATAAGAATGTACAACATTTGGTGTATTGTGATTGATGCTCACGTACTTAAAACTATAGACTTAATTTCTGTTTAGCATATTTGTAATATTTTAAACTACATTAGCATGTACAAGTCAAGTATGAAATTCATAGATGGTTAAGAAATGAATCATAAACACTGGAATGAGAGTTGTTGTTTTGTAAACTACATTTTATTACACTGTTCATCTTGGAGATTTGATTGGTCTTTTAATGTTAAAAATTTGAGAAAAAACGCTCATAGCCAATGGCTGTCGGCAATCCTTGTTAAATAAATAAAGAATTAAATTAATGATTTCCGAATGTTGTTTTAATTACACTACAAAGTTACCTTACTTTTTTCTAATTTTCTCTCATTTAATAGCAAAAGCCATTGAATTACGAATTTCAGAAAACCAACTACGTAAATAGTGAAATCCAGTTTGTAATTTTAATTTTTTTTTTCAACATTATTTATTATATCAAATTCTAGCTTTGCATGGCATAATAAATAAATAAAACGTAAATATACATGTATATATTTTACCTTGTAAAGCTTCAATCATTTATCATGAAAAGACATCACAACCAAAGATTTGTAACTGTCATTGTATTTTGCTAGAATCCTAAAATGTTTTTTTTTCTTAAAAAAATCATATTTATTCTTTAATTATATTTTGGTTTACTACAAAGGTTGTTATAGCAAAATGAGGTTTGATGGTTGTTTAAAAATTGGATTACTAAGCATGCATATTATAGAGATGAATTAAAAAAATTAATATTTTTAAAATATTATACAATAATTTAGCTAGCATAGGTTATTTTAATTTAGACTGCAAACGTGGTAGTCCAACCCATTATAGTATCTATGTGTACAAAGAACAAGGCATGAACAAGTCAAATATTAATTTAAAATCAATTATTTAAAATCATATAGATTCGTTGTGTAAATGTATTGAACTATATGTATATCTATGTAATTTTAAGATGAATAAAATGAAAAACAAAAAATACCACACAGACAGAGCAATTTGAAACACCGAATCGAAAAATCGTAGAAACAAGAAGCAAAGTTAAATATATAAATATAAATATATTAAAAACAGCAAATAAATCGGCTATTTCATCAAATTATTTGTTCACTTTGTTTTCTACTTTTATGCGTGTTCTGAATGGATAACTTTTTCTTGGTTTATGCAAAGTAAAAATGGTACAGATTACCTTATTCCTTAAAAGTACATGTATATCTGTTTAAATAAATTCAAGTAAAATAATTGAATTTAAAAATATTATTTTTTTAGATTAACAAGTGTAAAATATCTTTTTTGTTAAATAATATTCATATAAAAAAACAAATAAATGACCATTTCCTTTATTTCCCTAATACAAAAAATTAAGACTTAAATTATTTGGTTTTCCAATCTTTTGGCTTTGAGCATACCTGATGAACATTATTCCAGAAATTTGTCATACACACTAAACAAGATATCTATATATTTTTTATTAACAAAAAATTTAGTTGCTAATGAAATCAAATCTACTCAAATCATAGTTAATCTTACAAATTACATACATAGATTATATTTCAGATCACTTTGATGTTATAACAAATATGATGACAAAATATGATGACAAAATATTGTATAGTTTTTAGCTCACCTGGCCATAGGTCATGTGAGCTTTTGTCATGGCTAGGCATCCGTCGTCGTCGTCCATCCGTTAGCTTTTCACATTTAAATCTTCTTCTCTGAAACCACTGAACAGATTTGAACCAAACTTGCCAGAAATGTTCATTCGGTGGTCCTCTACCAGATTTTTGTTTTTGGTGCTGATTTGAAATTCAACATGGCTGCCAGCGTCCATAATGTGTTCTCATTGGCTGAAATTTTAAAAATCTTCTTGTCAGAAACCACCAAGCCAATTGAATTGTTACTTTGCAGGAATAATCATTGGGTGGTCCTGTACTAAACTTGTGAATCATTTGCCGATCGGAAATTCAAGATGGCCACCATGACTCGACTTAGTTTTAACATAGGACCCTATGGAAAATGTTTTTTAAAGTCTTCTCCTCTGAAACCAGTAAGTAAATTTAAAACAAACATGGCATGAATGGTCCTTAGGTGGTCAACTTTCAAAATTATGTTCTGTGACCCTGACCTCCATCCAAGATGGCCACCATCAGCAGACATAGTTTTAACATAGGACCCTATGGGAAAATGTTTAAAAAAAAATTCCTCTGAAACCAGTAAGCCAATTTAAAGCAAGCATGGTCCTTAAATGGTCAACTTTCAAAATTATATCCAGTGACCCAGACCTCCATCCAAGATGGCTGCCATGAGCAGATATAGTTTTAACATAGAACCCTATGGAATTTGAATAGTAACTTAGATGTATTCGGCATGCAGACATTCTTAAGAGGACTTATTTATGTCAGATGAGCGATACAGGCTCACCTGAGCATCTAGTTTTATGTTAATACTCAAAACTTACTATGGCTTGATTGGTGTATCTTACGTATGAGTGTTGTTGTTTATTGTGATGTCAGAATGGATTAAACATTTTGAAACTTCTCCATATTTGGGTAAACATGTGATCAGAGCAAGCTTTGATGTAGATTTCTTTTCGATTAAATGTTGTAAATTTCTATAAGGGAGGTAATCATTGCTGCTTCACACTTCCCACCACATTATTTTAGTAAAACAAATTGAAATAAAGTGTATTTAATTCAGTATATTAGTTTGTTTATACCAACAGTTAGTAAGAAAGGATATGCATGTAATGAGAGAGTTAGTAAATGATTGTTGTTTAACTCCAACTCAGCAATTTTTCAGCTATATCATGCTGAGAACAAGTTAATTTTCAATGAAATGATGATGAGATCCGCTTTGTACTAGACCAACATGCTTAGATGGATTTTTATAGAGCTCACTGAAACAACATTCTGCAGATAGACCTGTCGCCCCACATGTCTTTGCTCTTTCTCTTTAATGCTGCATGCTTAGTGGAGAAGCAGCAAATACCTTTATAGTCTTTGGTTTGACCCGATCGTTGCTCAAACCCACGATGTACCACACTCGAAGCTGAAAAATTTCTGAGTTTGCGTTAATTTAACACTCACTCAATCCAATTCCACACTGCAACGAGAACCTCTGATCAATCCGATTAGAATTACACATCTCACTTGATCTCCTTTACTGATATGTCATGGCCTAGGAGATCCAAAGAAACCACATTACAGGTCACATGCATCAGTGACCCCATGTCATGAATATTTAATGATATGATAAATATGTTTTCCGACCAATCAGTTTGCTGCATAGCAAACAAACCAATTTTAGATTATAACCCTTTGATGGTCACCTATTTTATTTTATACTCCTGTCAGATGACTTAAGAGGATATTTCAGTTTTACTGTCCTCCCTTTCACCTGTGTTCAGAAGCCCTAGTTCTTTTTATAGCATCTCCAATGCTAATATTCATAGCTCTTTAAGATATATACAGAGCACCTACATCCAAATGATTTTAGAGTGAAATGAAAATCAAGGTACAAAAACAACACAGGCACGAATGTAAACAAAACAAAATATCAAGAAACACCACAAAATACAGTACATGTAGATTATAATCGATTCTTATCCAGCAATATGAAACATGTAATGGTTAGGGTTATGGTGTTTACTGCCACTTTCAACAATAATTCAGCTAAATGGTAGCGGTCTGTTTTATTGGTGGAGGAAACCAGAGTACCCGGAGAAAACCACCGACCTGCCACAAGTCACTTATAAACTCCCATCACATAATGTTTCAAGTACACCTTACCATTATCGGGATTCGAAATCACGTTGGTGGTGATAGGCACTGATTGCATAGGTAATTGTAAATCGAACTACCATACGACCACGACGGCCCAGAAACATGCAATGTCTTATACTACTTTAACTTACTAATATAATTACCATTTGTACTGTTTAATAACTACTACTTTTTGCTTAAGGGGCCGTCGTGGTCATGATCGTATTGTAGTTGGATTTACAACTACCTGTGCAATCAATGAACATAAAATAATGAGAGTGATTGGTGTTTAACGTCAGCAATTATCAGCTATATCGTGGTGAGAACAAGTTACATTTTGATGAGATGATGATGTCCATATTGTACTAGACCAACATGCTTTGTGGGTTCACTGAAACAACAGACATATCCCTCAACTTGAGCACATTATCCTGATTCCGAGCCAACCAAGTCTTTTTGCTCTTACTCCTTAATATTGCGAGGTTAGCACAGAAGCAACAAATAACATCAAATGATCCACAATAACAAGCAAAATGTGGATAAATTTTGTTTCCAATTTTGCATTAAATATGAAATCAAGGGCTTTATTTCTCAGAAATATTTTCCTCTTGTCATACAATTCATGCCATTGTTGGCAAATATTAACAGCTCCTGAATCAAAATAAGGATTTAGAACAAAGTTTATACATTGAAGTTGTGTCTTTTCTATGGTG
The DNA here is from genome assembly GCA_963680875.1 of Bathymodiolus brooksi. Lineage (NCBI taxonomy): Eukaryota > Metazoa > Mollusca > Bivalvia > Mytilida > Modiolidae > Bathymodiolus > Bathymodiolus brooksi. The sequence continues at coordinate 68,328,397 of OY804575.1, forward strand.
GTTAACGCCACTTTCAACAATATTTTAGTTAGGCCAAAAAAAAATATATGTGTGTTTACTGTCACATGTCAAAAAAATCTAGGGTCGGTCGGGATTAATTAATTTTTTTTTTTTTTTTTAATTATCTACAAAACCGGAAATAGTCGTTCCCGGTTCCGGAATCCGATTCCGGTATTTAATTTTCGAAAATTCCGGTAAAATGACGAATTATGCAGTTTTTCTACCTTCTTTGCTCTTAATTTCGACAAAAAGCTAGCAGTTGAATAAATAAAACATTGCTGTTGGTTAAACAACAAAAATGGTTATCCGAATTCTGTGTAAAAATGCATAGGGTCGCTAGCAAAAATTAGGGTAGGTCGGGTGACCGTAAACACACATATTTTTTTTTTGGCCTTATATCGTAATGGTCAGTTTTATTGGTGGAGAAAATCGGAGTACCCGGGAAAAAACACTGACCTGCCACAAGTCACTCACAAATTTTATCACATAATGTTGTATAGAGTACACCTCACCATGAATGGGTTCGAACTCACAACTTTAGATAGGTACTGATTGCACAGGTGGTTGTAAATCCAACTACCATACGATCAAGACCATGACAGCCCAGCTCTTGAATCGAAATGAGAATTTAGAACATTATAGATAACATAAAACTAAACAGCTGTAAACTACCATACGATCAAGACCATGACAGCCCAGCTCTTGAATCGAAATGAGAATTTAGAACATTATAGATAACATAAAACTAAACAGCTGTAAAATATTTATTGTTCTGTAAACAGCACCAAAAAAATGTAAACTTGATTCATAATATTTATAAAAGGAGACATGTATATCTATATAATTATGAAATCCTTAAATTTCAAAATATGGGACCTGTATTTATAGAATAACATCAAATTCCCACTGTCACTCCAAAAAAAGTAGTTTATTGTTATCATTGTTAAATATCATATCGTGTGTAGAATATTATTTTGTATTATTGGTGGCCATAACCATTTATTACAAATGTGTTCATGCTAGTAAAAAACACCCCAAATTCATTAATTTTAAGAAAAGGTCTCCCGGTCACTTTAAAATAGTTTTGTTTATATGTTGTGCATCACATAAACTTGTTATTTGTGTTGTTGTCAATAAGGAAATAATTTTGTATTATTTTTGTTTATAATTAAAATATAATAATTTATTCTTCATTTGTCTATAAATGTAATAGTTATTAAAAAAAAAAAACTTAACTTCTAAAGTAAAATAGAATTGGAATGAATCATCTAGACTTTGACCATAAGTCCGTAAACCATATCATAATTAAGGTAAGAACTAATGGACTCTATTTGGCAAGACCTAATAGATTTATAGCACTATTCAATACATGTGTAATAATATAACATAATAATTCCAATTCAGACGAACAATAAATGTAAATATGTCAGTTATACAGAAAATGATGAAAAAAACTGTCAAAACAGACTAGAAAATACAAATGTGTACTACATTCATAACATAGTTAAAATGTAAAGTATTTTTTTTGGTCAAATTAATAAATATGGAATAAGTATATATTTTTGTTATTTTCCACAGAAATTAGTTAAAAACAAAGATACAACAAAATTATTTCAAAATAAATGCTGTCAATACATAAGAACATGCAATTGGAATTCTATAGCGATTCAAAATGTGGTCAAAATGGCTACATGTACTGTACATATTTGTGTTGTGCAGATCTGATAACATAATAAAACAACATATTTTACTCGGAATGAGGATAACATGTTATACATTAACAACATGAGGACCATGTCATTTATACCGGCAAATACATTCCAAGGACTATTTATATTAGATACAAATAGTATAATATATAAATCTATTCACATTAATAAAATATAATAAAATCCAATACATCAGGACATTAAAATTTGTTTACTTATCACCATGGCAACTTATTTGTACAGTATAAGCACAACACAAAATGTTTAACATGGAATAAACGTAACTTTTTATAAAATAACAACCTTTAAAAGCCAATTTTCTTAGAGGGTCAAATATAAAAAATAATACTGAGTAAAAATTAATAGTAATTCTAGCAAAAAATCCTAAGAACAACCGTCCATTTATGAAAAAGCTAAAACCATTTCACCAAAATGCTGTACGAAAGATATACAATCTATTCTTCTCTCTACTACTTATATGCGCTGTCAAAACAAATGCTTGTCATTTAAATGCTGCAGATTTGTTATTGAGTGGACGCTTCATGAATTTATCCGATGACATATACTTCTTAATGGCAGGAAGGGCTTCAAATCTGGCAACAAATTCTGACAGCTTTGGATAAGCATCTAGAATTCCAGGTTTCATAATCTTGTGTTGATCAAGCAACTCATACATTGGAAAATCACACACTGTCACCTGAAATAGGAAAAAAAACTAAAGTGACTCTTCAATATAAAACTGAAGCAAAAGACTTCAATAGTGTTTATATATACTATCATAATATACCTCACTGCCATATTTTTGCACCAGTATTTACTAGAAAAAAAACCACAAAAGATTTACTTTATACAATTTTCATTTTATATCCCTTTTCTTAGACAAAAGCAGAGTACCCAAGTCCAAAGAAATGGACCAGCAATGGGACAATCTGAATACATAACATTACAAATATGTTGTGGCTATTTTTTGTGTTCGGAAAGTTAAGATGAGAGGTGATTGTTCGTTTTGTTGATATTGGTGGAATTGTTGACCATCACTTTTTAAACTTTCCTTTCATAACATATATAAAATAAAATAAAATATATCAACTATGGAGAACATAAGACTGCCAGAAAAAACCAAGACTGAGACAAGGTGTTCTGGGAAAGGTTAGTATTACCTGCTTCATTAATGGTACCCATTATGATGTGCTAATTCCCAAAGAAAGAGAAGGACACAGAGATACACATGTTAACATTGAAACATGTCCACGGTTATATTAAATTATATACGTGTGGTGATATTTATCCAGCATGCAATTTTGCAGCTTGAAAAAAAAATTCTTGGAAGAAATTATATATCGGTACAAAAGTTTGTCCGTCATTTGTTAAATTAAATTAATAATTTTTGTAACAGTTTAGAAAAAAAAAAATTGTTGCTATCAAATTCATGTACAAACTATATAACACATTCATATTTACATTTTCACCTCCTGCAAACCATTGTTTGTTGCCAAGAAAGCTCTCAAATTTCTGTAACATTGACTGCAAATTTTTGAAGTAATCCTCTTTCATCTGCTCCTGTAATCGAAACATAGAAAACATAATATCATGCTAATTTGTGGGCCCATAAAACTAGTTTAACCTTGCTATTGTTAATTGTAGTGCATGTACCAAGCCAGGAAAATGAGTACTGGTAGTCATATATTTGTGTGCTAGAGGTATCAATTTTGCTTCTTTCTACGATTTTCCTATTAGATTTTAGAAATATTCCGACAGTTTCATTTTTTGTTTCATTGAATAGAAATCACTCCTCATTAATTTTTTAAAATCATGTGGTAAATTTAATCATTGCATTAGCTAGTCACTCATAAGTTTTTAACAACTGATTAGGGCTAATCATGCGATTAAGGTAACGACAAGTGGAACAACATACATAACCCCAGTAACCTGTAAACATTAATACATCTTGCAACTGATAAAAATACTGAAATATAGTTTGCAAGACAGCTAATTTTGTGTGTGAATGTTATAAGTAATATAATTCTTAGCTTTCACTGGAGCCACAATTATTGAATAAATGTATCTTTTTGATGAATGACGAAGTGTGAGGGAGTTAAGTAAACAAAAAACCAAAGTCAGATCTGGACCTGCATCACTCCACAATATAAAACACATTTTAAATGTCGCTTATAAATCTGATTGCTCTATTTATGACTTACATAGTCAGGATTGTATGCCAATCTGACTGTACCATTTCTAAAGTCCATAGCATTCTCTAACATCACATCACAATCCACAATCTCTTTGCGTGTCTTACCAACTAAAATTAAAATCACCATTTACAGTGAAACCTGTCTAAACCAAACACTCTTTGTGCCAATTTGATTTTTTGCAATGGACAGGGTTTTTACCTTTCACTTTCTGAATGAAAACAACTTTTTTTGGTCCATTTTCTAAAATAAATGTTTCATAGATTTTTGCTTGGTTGTTTTGCATACCTTAATTGTAGTTTTGACTTTTATTGTCTTGCATCTAGATGAATTGTTTTCTAGCTTTCTGTGGTCTTGAATACCTGGGTAATGGCTAGTTTTGTTATTTTGAAAACCTTAGTCCTAAACTATTGCTTGACTTTTTGTATTGTCGTTTGGCTATTTGTTGTCTTGTTTATCTAGATTGTGGTTTGACTATTTGTTGTCTTGTTTATCTAGATTGTGGTTTGACTATTTGTTGTCTTGTTTATCTAGATTGTGGTTTGGCTATTTGTTGTCTTGTTTATCTAGATTGTGGTTTGACTATTTGTTGTCTTGTTTATCTAGATTGTGGTTTGGCTATTGGTTGTCTTGTTTATCTAGATTGTGGTTTGGCTATTGGTTGTCTTGTTTATCTAGATTGTGGTTTGGCTATTTGTTGTCTTGTTTATCTAGATTGTGGTTTGACTATTTGTTGTCTTTTTATCTAGATTGTGGTTTGACTATTTGTTGTCTTGTTTATCTAGATTGTGGTTTGGCTATTGGTTGTCTTGTTTATCTAGATTGTGGTTTGGCTATTGGTTGTCTTGTTTATCTAGATTGTGGTTTGGCTATTTGTTGTCTTGTTTATCTAGATTGTGGTTTGGCTATTTGTTGTCTTGTTTATCTAGATTGTGGTTTGGCTATTGGTTGTCTTGTTTATCTAGATTGTGGTTTGGCTATCGGTTGTCTTGTTTATCTAGATTGTGGTTTGGCTATTTGTTGTCTTGTTTATCTAGATTGTGGTTTGGCTATTTGTTGTCTTGTTTATATAGATTGTGGTTTGGCTATTGGTTGTCTTGTTTATCTAGATTGTGGTTTGGCTATTGGTTGTCTTGTTTATCTAGATTGTGGTTTGGCTATTTGTTGTCTTGTTTATCTAGATTGTGGTTTGACTATTTGTTGTCTTGTTTATCTAGATTGTGGTTTGGATATTGGTTGTCTTGTTTATCTAGATTGTGGTTTGGATATTGGTTGTCTTGTTTATCTAGATTGTGGTTTGGCTATTGGTTGTCTTGTTTATCTAGATTGTGGTTTGGCTATTGGTTGTCTTGTTTATCTAGATTGTGGTCGACTATTTGTTGTCTTGTTTATCTAGATTGTGGTTGACTATTTGTTGTCTTGTTTATCTAGATTGTGGTCGACTATTTGTTGTCTTGTTTATCTAGATTGTGGTTGACTATTTGTTGTCTTGTTTATCTAGATTGTGGTTTGGCTATTTGTTGTCTTGTTTATCTAGATTGTGGTTTGGCTATTTGTTGTCTTGTTTATCTAGATTGTGGTTTGGCTATTGGTTGTCTTGTTTATCTAGATTGTGGTTTGGCTATTGGTTGTCTTGTTTATCTAGATTGTGGTTTGGCTATTGGTTGTCTTGTTTATCTAGATTGTGGTTTGGCTATTTGTTTTCTTGTTTATCTAGATTGTGGGTTGGCTATTTGTTTTCTTGTTTATCTAGATTGTGGGTTGGCTATTTGTTGTCTTGTTTTAATATCTAGATTGTGGTTTGGCTATTGGTTGTCTTGTTTATCTAGATTGTGGTTTGGCTATTTGTTGTCTTGTTTATGTAGCTTGTGGTTTGGCTATTGGTTGTCTTGTTTATCTAGATTGTGGTTTGGCTATTTGTTGTCTTGTTTATCTAGATTGTGGTTTGGCAATTGGTTGTCTTGTTTATCTAGATTATGGTTTGGCTATTTGTTGTCTTGTTTATCTAGATTGTGGTTTGGCTATTGGTTGTCTTGTATATCTAGATTGTGGTTTGGCTATTGGTTGTCTTGTTTATGTAGTTTGTGGTTTGGCTATTTGTTGTCTTGTTTATCTAGATTGTGGTTTGGCTATTGGTTGTCTTGTTTATCTAGATTGTGGTTTGGCTATTTGTTGTCTTGTTTATGTAGCTTGTGGTTTGGCTATTGGTTGTCTTGTTTATCTAGATTGTGGTTTGGCTATTTGTTGTCTTGTTTATGTAGCTTGTGGTTTGGCTATTGGTTGTCTTGTTTATCTAGATTGTGGTTTGGCTATCGGTTGTCTTGTTTATCTAGATTGTGGTTGGCTATTTGCTGTCTTGTTTATGTAGTTTGTGATTTGGCTATTTGTTGTCTTGTTTATCTAGATTGTGGTTTGGCTATTTGTTGTCTTGTTTATCTAGATTGTGGTTTGGCTATTGGTTGTCTTGTTTATCTAGATTGTGGTTTGGCTATTGGTTGTCTTGTTTATCTAGATTGTGGGTTGGCTATTTGTTGTCTTGTTTATCTAGATTGTGGTTGACTATTTGTTGTCTTGTTTATCTAGATTGTGGTTTGGCTATTGGTTGTCTTGTTTATCTAGATTGTGGTTTGGCTATTGGTTGTCTTGTTTATCTAGATTGTGGTTTGGCAATTGGTTGTCTTGTTTATCTAGATAGTGGTTTGACTATTTGTTGTCTTGTTTATCTAGATTGTGGTTTGGCTATTGGTTGTCTTGTTTATCTAGATTGTGGTTTGACTATTTGTTGTCTTGTTTATCTAGATTGTGGTTTGGCTATTGGTTGTCTTGTTTTAATATCTAGATTGTGGTTTGGCTATTTGTTGTCTTGTTTATCTAGATTGCGGTTTGGCTATTGGTTGTCTTGTTTATCTAGATTGTGGTTTGGCAATTGGTTGTCTTGTTTATCTAGATTGTGGGTTGGCTATTTGTTGTCTTGTTTGTCTAGATTGTGGTTTATCTAGATTGTTGTTTGGCTATTTGTTGTCTTGTTTATCTAGATTGTGGTTTGGCTATTTGTTGTCTTGTTTATCTAGATTGTGGGTTGGCTATTGGTTGTCTTGTTTATCTAGATTGTGGTTTGGCTATTGGTTGTCTTGTTTATCTAGATTGTGGTTCGGCTATGTGTTGTCTTGTTTATCTAGATTGTGGGTTGGCTATTTGTTGTCTTGTTTATCTAGATTGCGGGTTGGCTATTGGTTATCTTGTTTATCTAGATTGTGGTTTGGCTATTGTTTGTCTTGTTTATCTAGATTGTGGGTTGGCTATTTGTTGTCTTGTTTATCTAGATTGTGGGTTGGCTATTTGTTGTCTTGTTTATCTAGATTGTGGTTCGGCTATTTGTTGTCTTGTTTATCTAGATTGTGGATAGGCTTTCTCTTGTGTTGTCATTATTGTCTTTTCAAATTTAGATAATGGTTTGACTTTTTGTTGTTTAGTACCTAGAAAGTGGTTTGGTTTTTTTGTCTTGCATTTTTATATTGTACCTTAGTTTTTTGTTGGTCTTTTACACCTAGATTGTGTTGTCAAAACAACACATAACAACAAATCCAACAATCAAAATAGTAAACACCAGACACTCACATACAAACCAATGATAGTGACAATTGGTAAACATTGCCTGCTTTATATATATGTTAATTGTGAAAACAAGTGTTTGACAAAGATTATCCTTGTCATACCTAATATGGAATTTATCTGAAAGTTCTTTGTTGTGATGTTCATTACGATATCTACATAAAAACAAGGTTCAGTTCGTCTTTACCTCCAGTTGTTTCTAGGAGGGCTCATGTCTTATTTATGTTATATGTGTTTGCTTTCATATAGTGGTGTCCAATACATATTGTGTTGTGTTTTTGTTTTGTTTTTCTTCGTCTTGTTGCCAGTTTCTCTGGATTGTCCATTTTTTATTGCACCTTCGGTATTCTCCAACGTTTATTTCATTGCAATATGAATTAAAACAGCATCATGATTCAAGATGTGCTTGGAAAAGATAATCCTTGTCTTATCTAATATGGAATTTATCTGAAAGACTTGCAAAAATCAGGGAAAACAAAACATTTGAATTTATATAAAACGGCATCAAGATTAAAGATGCACTTGGAAAAGATTATCCTTGTCTTTATCTAATATGGAATTAATCTAAGACATTTATTGCAAAAATCAGGGAAAGCAAAATGCTTAAATTTATATGAAATAGCATCAAGATTCAAGATAGGCTTGGAAAAGATAATCCTTGTCTTACCTAATATGGAATTTATCTGAAGGACTTTCATTGTAAAAATCAGGGAAAGCAAAACGTTTAAATTTATATGAAATAGCATCAAGATTCAAGATAGGCTTGGAAAAGATAATCCTTGTCTTTACCTAATATGGAAATTATCTGAAGGACTTTCATTGTAAAAATCAGGGAAAGCAAAACGTTTAAATTTATATGAAATAGCATCAAGATTCAAGATGTGCTTGGAAAAGATAATCCTTGTCTTTACCTAATATGGAATTTATCTGAAAGACTTGCAAATATCAAGGGAAAGAAAAAATTATAAATTTATATGAAACAGTATCAAGATTCAAAATTTTCCCTCCAAAAACTGTATACCAATAATTGTATTAGTGACCACTGTGTCATGTTTACAAAAACGTTTGTATTATAAGAAACATAAAACTAAAAAACAACTTACGTAAATTATGTTTCTTGGCTATATATCTAAGGATTGAGTTGCTTTGTGTAATTTTAATATCACCATCAAAGTAATATGGAAGCTACAAATACAAAATTATCATTACAATCAAAATGTCTTAGTTTAGGAACTAGAGCTCACATGAGCCTGTATCTCATTTTCATTCCTGGTGTCATATGGTGATTTGAACCCCTGAAAAATCTACCTCAGGTTCAATAAACCATATGGTATTTTGACACCAGATCTTCATCAGACATTTTCTTTAAATTTTCCACAATATACAGTAAAACCTGTCTTGTTTGGTTTACACAGGTTCAAATTACATAGACATTTAGTACATGGGATTGTAAAGTGTCTGGTTTAGGCAGGTTTTCGGTTTACTCAGGGTTTGGTTTAGACAGGTTTCACTGTAGCATATTAATTTTTTTTACCCTAGAGCCCGGTGATTTCATGTAGCAGATTCATTCAATAAAGAATACTTTTTTCCATTACACCATATCCTAATCTTTGGACCTTTACAATTGGTCCCCATAATCTCTAAATATACATGTCTTAATGTTTGCTTCACAATGACGATTACAGTCAAATGTAATTAAAAATCTATTGTTGGTTCTTGTGATGATTTGTTAAAAAAAAAATCCATATTCAAGCCTACAGAAAACTATGGATCCCAGATCTCATGTATCATTCACCCTCTACTTTCACAAGTATAAATTTGAACCTACATACCACACTGATGCTGCATAGAAATTTTTTTGGCATTTTTATTACTGGCCTTTGAGAAGTAAATTTTTCAGTCTTTACTTAACCCTCTTTAAAACCTCTTACTAGCCATATATGGATCAACTTTACTTGCAAAATGCTGATTTTCTCTCCCCACAAGAATTTTCCCCTGCTGAATGTAGTTCCATTTGGTTAAGAAGTTCTACTACCCTACTTGTGGAGATTTAAAAGTGAAGAGGTTAATGATAACAGACAATGGATATCAGGTGATGTCAAACACTCACTAATTACTTTGCAATTTTACTTTGTATTAAATTTCATATGAACAAAACATGCAACATTTAATCATTCTGTTTGACCCCTCTGTTTTAACACAGTTTAGTAAACAGGTGCTTGTAACATACTTTCATATACCAATTCAGGTATTGACAATATAATCCTAGTTTAGTTATTAAAAGCTATTTTTATGCAAAACATACATCTCCCTCCCACCTCAACCCTATCCCCTCATTTGTAATATTCCATAGCGAAATATACTTTGCAATTTCCATTTAAAATGTAATCTGAGAGAGTTGTGCATTCAATATGTGATAAAATTTATCAGTGACTTATGACAGGTCGGTGGTTTTCTCTGGGTACTACGGTTTCCTCCACCAATAAAACTGACCACCACGATATAACTGAAATATTGTTGAAAGTGGCATTAAACACCATAACCCTAACCCCTCAATGTGTTGAAGAAATATTCAAAGTCAAAGAACAATGGACAATAACCAAAAACTCCATAAAAAATAGTCTAGTATCATACTGCTTTATCAATATTTCAAAAAAAGGCAAGAAAGCAACATTTTGATAAATTCCCATTTAAATATTAGGAATAACATGTACAAACTATTGTGACAGACAGAAGGACAAAAACAATATGACTTCCTCAGAAGGGGGAGTGAGGGGCGTAATACAGTAAACTTCATCTGAAATTTGTTATTACTGATAAACTTTCTGTTGGATATCATAGAGGACTTGTCCTTGTAAAACATATACACATAAAAAATGGCATCCAGTGTATTTATATTGCAATAAATTTACTTCATTTTCAGAAAAGTTCAACAAAATCTTTAATAAAGTGATTATAGAAAAGTTCCACAAAATCTTAAACAATCTGATTACAGGAAAGTTTAATAATATATGAAACAAACTGATTACAAATTGGAAATATAATTAAACAAACAAACAAAATGTTCAAACAGGTACCAGTATCAATATCATAAAAATTCATATCTACATTCCATTCTTGTAATAAATTGGAATGTACCAATGAATTATGGTAACTTTAAATTTGTTGATTATTAAGGATATGACGGTCCCTTATACTAACAGGTACTACTTATGACCAAATTATTCCTTTGTGTTATAAAGGGAAATATTACTTAACAAGCATAAAATAAAAATATCCATCTGTATACCAGTGTGTTTGTTTCTTTAATAAAGAATAAAAGCCAATTTTGGTTACAATATATACCATAAAGTCTAAGCTGTAGTGTGAGCAAATAATTGTTGTGTAATGCCAAGCTAGCAATATTTTAGATACGATAACGTAACCCTCATTCCGCTTGTGCTCCAGTTAGGGTTACGAATCGGTCCCATTCAACGTATGGGAGCAGCACCCGGAGTGATTCACACCGGGCAGTTTTTTGTTCTAATTCCGTTGTAAGTGGTTGGAAAAATTAACGGAGGTGAAAGATAAATATATTTAGGTAAACCTTGAGGTGTTAAGTAAACGCTGCATCAATCCATGGTAGACTTATATCCATCTGAAAATTTGAATGCATGAAATCTTCTTTCTGTCCGACATTTTGTTTACAAGTTGCTATTTCACGTGCACTTGTCTCATTTTGGAGATATTCTTATTTGGATCGATTGCCATAAAATCATAGTAAAAGTTTTCTATATTTGGCATTGAGATCCATATATGGATAGGCTCTGCCCATCACGAGAGTCTACGTAAGGTGTCATAGCGGACAAGAAAGAATTTTTGAATACGAAATCGACCGTGAAGGTAGAAACAGGTATTGTAACACTTATTTCGTATCACCATTACTTAAAAATTGTAGGGAATAATAAGTTATGACCAGATATGCAAAAAGAAAGTTGAAATATTCACGGAACGAAAATTTTAATTTGCTCCCATACGTTGAATGGGACCGATTCGTAACCCTAACTGGAGCACAAGCGGAATGAGGGTTACGTTATCGTATCTAGCAATATTTCAGCTATATCATGGTGAGAACCAGTTACATTTCAATGAGATTATGATAATGCCAGCTTTGTTCTAGCCCAACATGATTCATAGTTGGATATCAATAATGCAAGTCCACTGAAACAACAGTCCGTGGGTAGACACATCGCTCCACTCCGACACATTATTCTGATTCTGAACCAATAAGTCTTTGATCTTACTCCTTAATTCTGTGAGCTTAGTGCATGAAGACGCAGCAAAATTGAAATACTAATTCTATAATCATTGGTTGACTCACGATGCTCAAGCTCACAATTTACCGTACTTGATGTGAGCACTCTAATCATAAAGCCTATGGGGCCGTCGTGGCCGTATGGTGGTTGGATTTACAACTACCTATGCAATAAGTGCCTATCACCACTGATGTTGTGGGTTCAACTCCCGTTCAGGGCGAAGTGTACAACATTACGTGATATAGTTTGTCAGTGACTTGCGGCAGGTTGGTGGTTTTCTCCAGGTCCTCTGGTTTCCTCCATCAATATAACTGACTGCCACGAGATAACTGAAGTATTGTTGAAAATGGAGTTTAACACCATAATACCAACCACACCAACATAAAGCCTAAGAATAGTATGCAATAGAAACCATGTATTATCAATTGATAATTATATAATGTTTTCCAAAATTACAAGATATCAATACCTTGTATCACTAGCCAAAATATCCACATATTCATCGGTTTGTGAGAACATATTGACATATTATACTAGTGCTTTCTGCAAAGATTTTTGTTTCTTTCTGGAAAGATTTACATATTAACTTAAATTCTTTAAATCATTTTAGGAATATGTTCAATCTTTGATTAGGTTATACAATATAACCTGGTTTGGGGTAGTTTACCCTTAATAAACCGCAAGTGGCTTATGACAAGTGTAAACTGACCCAAACAAGGTTATACAGGTATGACCTGTTCAAACAAATTGAACATATTCCTTATAATTTAATTTAATAATTCTTCGATTTTAATTACGATTATTTCAGGGGACTATTTGAATTTGTCGTTGGCGACATCACAATACCAACCAAGGTTATCAAGTTAAGTATAACCGATGTTGCTCCAGGTGGATCAGCTAATCAGATGCAGAATGCAGTATTCACATCAAATTAAATTATATTCACATATTTCCCATGTTAATCATCATATCAACTTCAAACAAACAAACAAAAATTATATGGAAAAAAGATTACATAAAAAAAACAAAAAAATTGCAGAGACAATTGAATATACTTACATTAGGAAATGGAAGACCAAGTGTGGTCTTCACAGAGTTCCAACATTCTCTACTGAATTCTGGACCTAAAATTTACATGCAACTTGATTAAAACATTTCTGTAAACAATGGCATGCCATGGAATCAAAATGGTATAGTGAAAGGCACAAAGATTCTTTGATGGCCCAATCAACAGTCAGTTCCATTAAAAAACAATTATGAAATCATTGATCTATACTAAAGTCTCAAAAACTGGATTGCAACTAAAATCAAGCTAGGCCCAAATGAGTATATCCTGGGTTTTTTTTGTTATTATAAAGTATGTGTGTAAATAGTGATAAAAAATAAGCATGGCCAAATAAAATGTTTCTTGTCTAAATTATCATTTATTTAACGTAGAGCTATGATTCAGCAGCAAAGATACTGCTGTATCGGAAAAGTTAATACAACTTTCAAAGTTATATAACAAATTTAATTACCGTCTCCTTGTTCATATTGGACATCTTCAAAGTCCTCTCCAGCATAGTTCAGTAACAATCTGATTGGTTGGGCCAGCTGAAATATATAAAGTCCTTTAATTCACACCGTACAACCGTTTGTTGTATCATTTTAGTCAAAAGCCGTATGATATGATCAAAATAGTATGTTTACAAGGTGTACAGAACCACACCAAGTCCAAGGTAAGGATTAACTCTATTTTTTGGCTATAACTGTTGATCATCCTTGTAAACATACAATTTTGATTTTTACTAAAATGATATAAGGCAGTTGTATGGTGTGTAATTGGTGAATACATAAAATAGACACCTGCTTTCCTCTGTCTACTTATGGAAAGATCATTTAATTCAAAAAAATTAACTGACATTTAGGATGCAAAATATTTGGGCTATATCTTAAATCTATTCTGTACAGTATAAAAAAAAAATCCAATAAAATAGTGTATAGCAGGGATTTTTTTTTTAGAATAAAGGAGAGATTTAAATTTGAAACTAAGTTTTAATTAATTTTTTTTTATATCTGATCCAAACTTTCCTGTATAGATTATACACTTTATTCTGTCATATATTATCATCACGGTATGTGTTTTCGTATCATCCATTTTATTTTGATTTCCACCGCACACGCATTATTTTTGACGTGTCTTCCGGTTTCTATTTATGGAACGTAAACAGAATTACAATGTGACATCTGTAAAATATGTTAAAGTTTGCTTTTAAAGAAGTAAGTACCAAAAACAGTGAACCTACCTACTGAACCATACTTTTTGTAATGCTAAAAATTTACTTCATTTATAAAGTAACTAGAAAAAAATCCAGAAGGGCTATATAAAATTAACTATGTCGTCTGCCTCTCAGACACCGGCTCTTCCTGTCATGTGACTGTCATGGGGTCACTGATCGTACTTGTAAACAAAAGAGCTGACTGAAATGTGCCTGTTTCTTATATAAAATACATCAGTGCATTGTGGTTTCAGCACTAAAAAAAACATCAAAAGTAAACACAATTTTGAAAGTGGTCATTTTCAAACATTCTGTTATTTTTATTTAGATGTAGTATGGATTCGGTAGATGGCCAGAACCATGAAATTTTAAAACCAGCCATTTCCGGATTATATATTCGTTTCCATCCCGTATATCGGCCCTGTTTTTACTTCATACGAAAACAGATGACGCCATTTTACTGACAGCAAAAGTTGCCAGATAATCCACAGGCACTCGGGTACACTTTGTGATTTTCGTTATTTTCATTAAAATTAAATATTTTCCCTTTTAGTGCCTCTATTTTAACCTTCTCTACGCAGAATCACCTAAATTTGAAGTATTTTACAAATTTTGATACAGCACGCACAGCGCGATTTAGCAAGAAATCACTCGGGTCCGACGTCGGTGAAATCAAGAAAATGTCGGAGAAATTGAAAAAAAAAGTCAGTGTTTACACCGCGAAATGTCCGAGAAAAATCGAACACAGTGATTTACTATAAAACGCCGACATTGACGAATAGACGCCGCGAAATAAAGAAATGGGATATTAACCTTTATTTGTACATTTGTATGTTCTTGAGACTGTCATTTTTGATAATATGAATGATTCATAGCAAATACTTATTTTCTTTTTCAGGTGTGCAAGCTATGTGATCATTTTTCGTTCTTTAATCAAGTTCTGATATTTGCTTTTGTTTTAATCTATTTTGTTAAGAAAACAATGCCGGTACAAACGTTTAGTATTATGTGATCATTACCATTTATAAGCTTGTGTTGTATTATTTTGTTAATTAAAATAAACTTGATCTTTTGAATGCAAGCTTGGTATCCCGTGTTAATTTGCTTTCGGGTGTTCAATTAATGTCGACTTGGCACGTGACTTAAGTTCACCTGTTACAAAAGTTTCTAGATCCCCAAAAGCACGCATGTGGAAACCTTTCTAGATTCTCATTCACGTGACAACTATGTGTACAAATCAGAAATGGAACTTTTATTAAAGGTAAAATGACACGTGGCTTGCAAGGGGATTAACGACATACAAATACGAAAAAGCACGTTTGCTTTAGATAAAAAATTACATCGTTTTTTTTTCTTTTCAATCAATCCCTCAGCCTCAGGTAACTGTGTATTTGACCTTTTAGTGACCGAGTTCAATGTGTGCACTACATAAAAATAGACACATCCGTATATTGATAAAACACAGTTGATTATCAACTCGTGAGAGAGAAAAAAATAACCGATATAAACCAATCGAAATGTTGGGATTAGACAAGGATTTATATAGTAGGACTACTATATAAATCCTTGGATTAGATAATATACGCAAAACAAGATGCGTGCTCAGCCTCATAAATAAAATGTATGCCATGCTGGCATCCCTAAAAAAACCGGTATCAAATTGAAATATAAAGTACGAAATAATACAAAAAACAAAACTAAGCAACAAAAAACAAAAGAATACATGAAGTGCAGTTACATGTACGTGTATACACGTATGATTTTCACCGACAATTAAAATATTTCACCGACATTTAGGTCCTAATTTGTAAATTTTCGCGGTGAAAGTTTCACCGTGATTTCACCGACATTTTATGACATATCACCGACATTTCACCGCGAAAAAACACCGACCAAGGTGATTTCTTGCTAAAACGCGCTGTGCGTGCTGTACAACCCATTTTTTCTATACTATAAGATATTATTGTATACAGAATACAGAATAGTATAGAAAAAATGGGTTGTATCAAAATTTGTAAAATACTTCAAAATTAGGTGATTCTGGTAGAGAAGGTTAAAATAGAGGCACTAAAAGGGAAAATATTTAATTTTAATGAAAATAACGAAAATCACAAAGTGTACCCGAGTGCCTGTGCTATAAACATCTAGTCATGTTTATCAAAGCAACTGAAATAGATTTTAGTTCAGTATATAATATAGTGTTTGATAGCAAAAATTCTTGAATGATACAAGTATATAGTGCCTACTGTACAGGATAAAATACACTAATATAAAGTGTCTGAAAGGGTTTTCTTTTGGGGTAATTAAAAGGGCTATGTATTTTGGGAGGGGGGAGAAATAGACATTTCAATATGGGAATATCACAAATACTTCACAAATGCGGAATAGTTTATTCTATCCCGTATTGGTACTAAATATAATTAATTTGTGTGTTACGCCATCTATCTCCCCTGGTTAGTGGTTATGCATACACTTAAAAGAAATATGTCTGAATAAATATTTTCACATATTTTTAATTGGGAAATAGTGATAAAAAGATACTCTGATTTTTGCATCGTTTGAAAATAATAGCTGAAGAAAATCTTTTGTAGCTTAGAAAAATATGGGGGCTATCGTATCCCCAATACGTGCACACAAAGATTATCTTACGACAAATTTTAATCTTACGACTAAAATTACACTTACGATAAAAAAATTCTTCCTTAAAAAAAAAAAAAATGTACTCTATACAACATTATGTGATCAAGTTTGTCAGTGATTTGCGACAGGTCAATGGTTTTCTCCGAGTACTCCCGTTTTCTCCACCAATAAAACTGACCGATATATTGTTGAAAGGGGCGTTAAACACCATAAACTATCTTCCTTAGCAACCTAGTTTCATTTCCATAGCACAACAAAGCATTTTTTTTAATAAAATTATTCTAAAAAATATCCCCGGCACTAATTGATAAGCAGTTTTCATGCTATGATGTGTTTGTATGTTTATATTGAATTTTTATCCAATACAAAAAAAATGTATATGAATGGAACGGGTATGATTTTCGTATAGAGGAACATTTCTAATGCATGTAAATTAAAATGATCTATAATAATTATCATTACTTGGAGTTGTGCGTCATCATCCACGCGTGGTTACTTTTGGTAGAAGTATTTTTTAAGGGAGTGCATCTGGAGTGTGAAAAAAACCCTATTCATATAATTCATTTTATCGGTTATTTGTCAGCAAAATATTTACCCCTTTTTTCCAATTAATCCCATCCCACATAAAATTAAACGCTTGTTCTTTTACTGATGATAATTTATCCCGATTTTTCTGAGATAACCCAAATTAAGATGTGTTTATCATCTATCAATCATGAAGACGAATAAATATCCCTGTTATATATTAATATTAATATAACAGAAGAATGTACACAAGTTTATGTATTGCCAGAGTGTTCGATGATCATCGAAGTTGCCAGAAATTAATAAATTATATTACTAATTTAAAAGCAATATCATTGAATCCAGAAAATTCCAGTCCTAAAGCGGCTGTTCATACAAAACTTTTGTAAGCGAAGTAGATGTCTAGAAGAAAATCCTGTATTCCTGTTTTCATCAAAAAAAAATGAAAAAAAAGAATTCTCCCCAAGTTTGCAAGTAGTCTTTTCGATTGTCGATCGTTCCCAATTTGAAATCTAAAATTAATGAGAATTATACTGATTTTTTTGGTCATGTAAACGTTACACTGCTGCATTGAAAAGGTAAATGTACGGAATGCATCGTTATAGACAGACTCTGTTTAATTAGTCACGCCAAAAAGGAGTAAACAATAATGCCATTTGTAGCGTCTGTTTGTATTAAACCATATTCATTTCAATAAACATTTATCAATATGTGTAAATAGGTTTGTCATACGGTCAGAGAAAATGCGCTAACGATGAATTGCTCTTTTCAAGTCGAAGCGCCAATACATCGTCCATCTTTTTTCCTATTTTTTTCACTTACGATAAAAGATAAGACCAAAATTTCTCTTACGATCAATATTTTACACTTATGACAGGGTAGTTTTACACGTAAAGTTAGGACTATTTTTACACTTAAGATTATCGTAAGTATTTTTGTGAAACTCTTTTTAATCTTAGTTTTACACTTACGACAATTTTTTATCGTAAGAATTTTTGTGAAAAGGGCTACTGGTGTACAGTGCCAGTGGCATGCATGGCATGTGCTTGAGTGTTGTCTCAAATATTGACCCTTGCAGAAATGTGTTTTTCGAAATTTTGTGAAGATTGTCCTGCATATTTTCAATTATATATTATACTTACACCTCTGATTTTCCAGTATGCTAGTGTAGGCATGTTTGTTCCTTCTTCAAAGGTAATATTAATATCCTGTCGTTATAATAACCGTTCTCCAACTTCGTTCGCTGTGAAGACTTGTAATATGTCACGTGACGTTTAAATTCTATCACTGAACCCGGATACATACTTCTTTTGGTACAAAGTGCATGGCTATTATTTAGGACATTCTAGAACAAGTACGTGTGCGTTGGAATGTGGGCGGATCGGCCTTTTTGAACTAAGTTATAAAAACGTGTTTTAGCAGAATATTTCAAAGATCGTCCTTGTCATTTTTCTTTTTACCGGGTTTTGTAATTTTATAAAAACGTGTTTTAACAGAATAGTTCAAAGATCTGGGATCGTCCTTGTCATTTTTCTTTTTACCGGGTTTTGTAATTTTCGCTTTGATGATTTATAGTAATTGGTACTACTTACTATTACTAGCTTTTGCTGGTAACTCTTTCGTCTTTCTTATTCTCGATAATATATCTACGTCTGAGTGGCTTTGGATTCAGGTAAGTTCTGGTCAGCGTGGTCAGTTTCTCGTGCATCATGGGTGCTCTTCGGAACCCCTCGGCCCCCATCCCCCACGATTCACTACACTCTTCCCCGTTTTATCTTAAAGGACCCCGGATTGCAGCCACTGAGAAACCCCCAGAAACAAGGGGCCATCCTGGATGTAATAACAAATCCAAAAATTACCCTAGGGCTCACAAGAGGCGGATAAAGCCTCCACAAGCCCTAAGCTTCCGATATCCATGGGACAGCGTTTCCAGGAGTCACCAGACTCTGTGTCACCCCCTACACCCACAATGCACCAACCATCTTTTCTGATTAAAAACCCCCTTATCGTCATTATCCATAATATCCCTCCCCCCAAGTATTTTTAAATAATAAATATGTCGCGATGGGTGGACCTTACCTTCCCCTTTTCCCCCAAACACTGTCATTATGCCCCCTGCTTCCCCAATATTTCCCCCTCTGCACTATACCTTCTCCCGGGGATGCCTGTGACACCCCGAGCAGACAAAATCTCCCATGGCCTTTGCCTCTTCCTGCGTTACCTTTACACATTTACCATGATACCATTCTTTGCACTCCTCGCACCTGATCATGAACTCCCCAGTATATGGCTTCCAACAAACACAATAAAGCTTATCTCTATACCCCCCCTTCTCCTTGGTATATCCTGTCCCCTTAATGATTTGTTGACTCAATTTTTGGACAATATTAAGCTAAGTTGGTCGGACATACCAGAGACTTGGTCAGACAGGCATGATGCGGCAAACTATTCTCATTGAAGTGAAAAACCTTGATGAAACACTGAAATATAATTTGACATTCTTTGTGACTACTGGTACAATCCGTGCCCAAGGTAGCCAATATAGGTTATTTACAGATAAACACTTCCCAACATTAATAAGAATCCTTAAACAAGTTCTTGAACATTTAGAAATAAATGCCACATGTGCCGCCGTACAACAAAATAATGCTGAAACTTGTGTTAAATTACCTGTCGCACCAGATAATATACAAGATAACACTGACACTTGCCCCAAACTGCCTTTGGTGCCTGAAAAAACACAGACGACTAATGATCACAATGATGACAATAACAATACTGTAACACTAAAGGTTCCAGATGATCAAATAACAACATTAGAAAACTGTTTTTTGGGAGCAATAAAAAAACTGGAAAATGTGACATTGATAGATTCGTCTAAAATACTGAATGCTGTAAATGCTTGCAATTCATCAATTGCAAAAATAATCCCTCAACAAGGTACAAACAAATCTGCTGAGGCTATATGTGCAACACTTAAGCAACAAATGATAAATTTAAAAGAAGAAAGAGACTCACTTAAAGCACAACTTCAGCATGAAAGGGGAAATATTCTGCTGGTCAAATCACAGTATGAGGATACTTTAAAACATCAGAGAGAAATGTTAAACGAAACCAGAAATGAACTGAAAAATCTGGTAACATCTACAAATTCTGAGACTGCCTTCGTTTCTAATAGACTGGGTGAAAAAAACCAGGAAATACAGCAGCTTCTAGATTCAGAACGTGCTTTCAAAACAACCCTAGATAAAGCTCAAGATGAAATCCTTAATCTGAAAAGTCAGTTGTCAGACTCATTTGACAATGCAACACATGTGACAGGCATTAGCTCTGCTTCTGGAAAATTATGCCAGAAAAATGAACAGACAAAATATGATCAACCTCCAAAACCTGTTGCTCTCCTCATCGGAACCTCAAACATCAGTGGTATAAATGAAGAAAAACTCACGCCTGATGTTGAAGTTGTTAAGCACATTAGCTATACCCTGCAAGAATGCAGAGATTACATATTATCATGCAACCCACACACTCCCCCTGATGTGGTTGTACTACATTCTCTAACTAATGATCTCAAGACTAAGTCGCATCAGGACTGTGTGGAAGATCTCACTAGAATTATCACCATCATTAATAGAAAATGGAAAAATACAATATGCATCATATCATTAGCCACTCCGAGGAGGGATAATTTAAAATATCACACGAATGGTCAGATAGTAAATGCACTACTGAAGCAACAGTTTAGCGACGAAGATCACACTACCTCTGTTTGTCTCCTGGATCATCATAATTTGTACTTCGAAGGACAACCAAATTCAGATTTACTTAAGCCGGACGGATACCACTTAAATGAGAAAGGTGTATCACGCTTAGCAATGAACATAAAGAAAACTGTACATCACATTCTGAATATTCCATTACCAATAAGAAGACAAAGAAGCCGATCCCGAAACAGAATTGGCAGAGGAATTGGACGCGGCCGTTTTAGATAAACATGACATAATGGACTATACTTGCATATATAATTTATATATGCATATAAAATATGTTACAACAAAACAATCAATGGTACATTTTTTTTTTTATTCAAATTCAAATAGTATGTGCATATAATTATTAACCTTTAATCCAGTACAGAATGTCTGCTAGCCAATACCAGGATATCACCAAAAATTGTTAAAACTACCAATAACTTAACTGGTTACATAAAAACAAAATACCACTGTTTTAATCAGCAAAAGTATTAACTGATTGTTCAACCCTCCTTTATTTTTTAATAGTTGGGTTATTATAGAACAGTGTAAATAATATTCCTTGTATTTTCCTTTTAATCTACACTTGGAAGTATAATAACCACTTTTCTCTTCCTACAATAGTGTGGGGGTTTTTTGGTTTTTTTTGTTGTTGTTTTTGGTTTTTTTTTGGGGGTTCTTTTTTTTTGTTTGTTTGTTTGTGCAATCAGAAAAGAAGCACTCTTTTATCCCAAAAATAATTTTTTTGTTTTTTTTGTTTGTGCAATCAGAAAAGTAGCACTCTTTTGTCCCAAAAGTAACCAAGATCAGTAATACTTTATGAAAATTAGTAATGGTCCCATTACACTCATCAACCCCCTTAAAAATGTGTTTTTTAAATGTAGGAGGTCTGAAAAACAAGGAGGGCAGTAAATTAGAGGATCTCTTTTTTATCAACAAAATTAACAAGTATGACATTGTGTTTTTAGCTGAAACACATATTGGTTATGAAACCAATATTCACAGAGTGGGAACATTTTATTTTTATCAAATATGTAGGCCTATATGTAGACCCAATAACCGCTATTTTGGAGGGTTAGCTATATTAACTAAGTCTCATATAAGACCACATGTAAAAATTCAAAAAAATACAAATCCTGATTTTCAGTGGATAAAATTAGAAAAATCCTTCTTTGGATTTTTGAAAGACCTATATATTTGTTTGGTTTATAACCCACCTATGACATCATCATATACCCAGGGGCTCAACCATGATATTCTGGAATGCATAGAAAACGAAACAGTTGAATACAAGAAATATGGTAATATCCTTTTATGTGGTGATTTCAATGCCAGGGTCTCAAGTTCTGATGACTTTATCATAGACGATGATAACTCACATACACCCCTTTTTAACAACTATACTGTTGATAAGCAAATCCGATGCCGTAAGAGTAAAGATACCACATTAGACACACGGAGAAAGGAACTTATTGATTTTTGTATTTCTAATCAGATTAGAATGTTAAATGGTAGAGTCCTTGGTGATTTATGTGGCAACTACACTTGCTACACGACAAATGGTACACGTATTGTCGATTATACTTTAATCTCGGAGAGTATTCTGGATCAAATATTGTATTTTAATGTTAATAATTTTGTACCTACAATATCAGATTGTCATTGTATAATTGAATGGTCAATGTCAGCAAAATTTACTATTGATATAATAGCTGATGAGGTTAAATTGTATGACAAAAGTAGTAATTTTATATGGTCAGATGATTCTATAGCTGAATTCCAGGCAGCCCTTTTATCTCCAGATATACAGAAAAAAATAGGAAATTTTAAAAATAAAGATATTGATAATTCACAAATCTTAATTGATGATGCGTCAGCAGAACTATCAAATATATTTATTTCAGCCGCCTCAATTTCGCTCAAACGGGGTACAAAGAGTAAAGAAAGTTGCAAAGATAAGAAATGGCATGATACAGATCTTAAGTCACTTAGGAGGAAGTTAATAAATTACGGGAAAGTCTACAGTAAATTCCCACATGATCCTTTAGTACGAGGGCATTATTTCAAACTTGACAAGCAATATTCCAGACTGAGGAAGTTCAAATACAGGGAGTACAAGAACTCTCTGATTGATCAGCTTCAGTCTCTTCATGACGATAACCCAAAATTGTATTGGAATATTATTAACGAACTCAAAAAAAAAAAAAATAACGATTATAGTTCTGCTGTAGCACCATCCAAGTGGTTGTCCCATTTCCAATCCCTTGGAGAACTTAAAGAATCATATAAAGTAAGACCATCTCAGTTGGAGAGAAGACTTGATGACCTTGAAAAGATACCATGTTATAATGATTTAGATAATGTTATTTCCCAAAAAGAGATCACCTCAGCAATATCAAAGCTGAAAAACAAGAAGGCCCCAGGTCTTGATAATATTTCCAATACCATGATAAAACAGAGCCAAACAGTACTATTGCCATGTCTCTCAAAATTATTTAATTCCTGTCTGTCTCATGCCAAATATCCACACTCATGGGCTGAAGGTTATATCTCTGTAATACATAAATCTGGTGATGCCGCAGATCCCAACAATTACCGAGGTATTACTATTACCAGCTCAGTTGGCAAAGTTTTCAACAGTATTTTAAATGAAAGACTAGATTCCTTCTTAAAGCAAAATAATATTATTGATGACTGTCAAATAGGTTTCACTAGAAAAGCTAGAACATCTGATCATATGTTTATTTTAAAATGTATAATTGACCAGTATTGTAAAACTAAAGATGGAAGGGTGTTTGCCTGCTTTGTCGACTTTCAAAAAGCATTTGATAAAGTTATACATACAGGAATTAAACTCAAGTTATTAGAAATAGGGGGTAGTTCAAGATTTTATAATATCATAAAAAACATGTACAGTTATAGTACATCTTGTGTCAAGATAAACGATAAATTAACAGAATTTTTCGCCACCAAACTGGGAGTAAAACAAGGGGACAACCTGAGCCCTAACTTATTTAAAATATTTATTAATGATCTTCCCAGTTATCTCAGTAACACAAAAGACCCAGTCATTTTAGATAATTCCCCAATCCATTGTTTGATGTATGCTGATGACATTGTCTTATTATCCAAATCAGCAGAAGGAATGCAAGAAAAATTAGACAAACTTTCTGCATTTTGTACTGATTGGTGTCTTGATATCAGTATTAAAAAAACCAAAATTTTGATTTTTAACAAGGCGGGCAGACATCTTTCACATAAGTTTGTATTTCAGAATAATAATTTAGAATGTGTATCTCGTTATAAATATTTAGGAATATGGTTTAACAACTCTGGCTCCTTCAACTTTGCTCAAAATGAACTTTATCAGAAAGCCTTAAAGGCCCTTTTTAAATTGAAGAGTGATTTTCTAGTCCACAATCCTGAAGTTAAAACCTCAATTCACGTTTTTGATCACACTATTAAGCCGATTCTGTTATATGGCTGTGAAATTTGGGGTTATTTTAACCCGTTTACCTCACGGTTTAGAAATGGAAATATTCCAATAGACCAAATTTTTTCTAAACTACATTGTGAAAAGTTACACTTGAAGTTCTGTAAATTTCTTTTGGGAGTGCATAAAAAAAGCACCAATCTTGCAGTACAATCAGAACTAGGCCGGTTCCCTCTTCATTCCGATATATTAAAGCAAATTTTAAGATTCTGGCATAGACTTGAAAATCTGGATTCATCTTTCCCACTTCTTAAAGCTGCATATAAATGTACTAAAAATTTATATGAAGGCAAGCAACCATCATGGTATGGCTCTGTAAAACATATTTTGCAAAATATGCCAAGCTTAACTAATTTCTTGACAGACAAAACATCAACCTTTAAATATAAATGCAATAAAATGGTAAAACAACACTATTTGGAATTGTGGACAAAACAAGCCCATTCACTTAGAGAGGGAAAATTAAGAACTTATTTAAAAATAAAAACCAATTTTGGATATGAAAATTATTTGTCAATCATTAAAAATTTTGAGCAGAGAAGAAGGTTGTCCAAATTAAGAATATCAGCTCACAAATTACAAATAGAAATAGGAAGATACCAGGGTACTCTCCGGGAAAACCGCATCTGTTGCAGGTGCACTTCGGGTCAGGTAGAAGATGAGATCCATTATTTACTTCATTGTACTTGCCATGCAAACCATAGGGAAATTTTTACTACATATTTGACATCTGAGTGTCAAAATTTTCAAAATTTAGATGACAAATGTAAACTCATATGGATCTTAAATAATGAAGACCCAACTATACTCAGATATCTTTGTCAATATCTTTTATCAACAACTATTTGATTAAATGGAATTGGAGATCTGCAAACTGGATGACCTGCATTGAGCATGAGAAAGAAAATATTCTTTTTGGCATCGTCCCTTGATGCTCACTGCTGGTTATCCAAAAGCTCTGATCCCTTTCCATGTTCCAAACAATATTCCTTCCACATCAACATGGCCGGTCTGCACTAGACACAAGTAGGACTTTATTCCTTTTAGCATCGACTCAAGGTGTCTCTTGCAGATTGGTGATGAATCACCTGATATATATGTATATGTTCTCTCTCATCACCCCCCCCCCCCCACCCCCACCCCCACCCCCTCATATATATGTGAGTAAGTGTATGTACGTTTATGTGCATATATCTCTTTTCCTGCCCGAGTGTGCCTGCACCACAATTATTGATATTTCACCGCGAATATTTAAGTTGATATATTGTTGTTGTGTATCAATCATAATTGTTATTGTATTGTTGTTGTGTATCAATCATAATTGTTATTTGTATATGCCCTCTTGGGGCCCTGATTTGGTTAATAAACTTATTCTATTCTATTCTATTCCTACATATTGGTCCCCTTCGGGCTGTCCGGTGTTCCCCGGACTCCCGAACATCAGTTCCGCCGGCAACCCAATTTCCCTACCCAACATCATCATATTGGGTGTGTACCCTGTGCTTCTATTTACAGAGGACCTTAATGCCCCTGCCAACTGTGGTAAGTATCGAGTCCCAGCTCCGCTGATTTTTTCCAATGAAACACCGCACCGCCGCCATCAGTGTACGATTGCATCGCTCTACTTGTCCGTTCGCCGAGGGACGGTAAGGGGTAGTTCTCGATTTATGTATGTGAAGTAATTCACACATTTCCCTGAACAAAGATGACTCAAAATTCCTCCCCTGATCAGTGAACACTTGGAACGGGCACCCAAATCTAGAAAAGAACTGATTCACCGCGGCTCTGCACTCTGAGAAGGCAAGGGGATGCACTCTACCCACTTGGTAAATTGGTCAACCATCATCAAGATGTGTTCATTTCCTCTCTCCGTGCGAGGTAGGGGCCCAAGGAAGTCTAAATGGACTCGTTCCATTGGCGATCCTGAATGGTAGGATAACATTGGGTGTCTAGCTGAGACCGTTGCCTTTTTATTTTGGTTACACTCCATACACCATTTTACGTAAGCCGACACATCTTTACTTATCCCCCTCCAATAATACATAGACTTCACTTTCTCGATTGTTCTTTCTATGCCCTGATGTCCAGCTAATGGGGGATCGTGACAAAGCTTCACAATTTGTTCCCTGTACATCTTTGGGACCACCCTCCTTGCTGACTTCCCCTCATCCCCTTCTCTCCACAGGACCCCTTTTTCCAAGACAAAAACTTCCCTGTTTATCCAATAATATTTGCTTCTAGAGTCCCCTATAAACAATTCTCCTTCAGTGGGCTCCTCCCCTGTCTCCCTCCACCTGACCACCCAGGCTAATTCGGGGTCCACCCGTTGCTGTTCCTTCATTTCGTCCTCACCTGGGCCTTGAAAACTAATGCCCTCTGCCTCTCGAACTATTTGGACTCCCTTGATACTTTCCCATCTAAGTCTATTTCCCACTTCCCCTGTAGAGACCCAGATCTTAGCCACCCTAGGTCCCATTTCTTCTTCCTCCTGGTCTTGACCCTTACTCACGGGTTGACCCCAAGGTGTATTTGCCAAGGGAACCACGTCATCTACATCCTGATCAAAACCGGACCAGTTTAAATGGGCCCTAGTACAGTAGGGACACCCCCACATGGCAAATCCTGTAATTTCACTCTTAGATTGAAGTCTGAACATGGTTCCCCCCCAGGGATCCTTGACAAGGCATCTGCATTCGTATGTTTCTTCCCAGGCCTATGCTGGATTTCCATATTGAACTGACTCAGTTCTTCTAACCATCTAGCCAGTTGCCCCTGTGGTTCCTTAAAATTCATCAGCCAGGTCAGACTATTATGGTCTGTCCTGACCGTGAAATGCCTACCCAACAAGTAATGCCTAAACTGTCGAGAGAACCTAATAATTGCTAATAATTCCTTTCGAGTGGTGCAGTATTTTTGTTGCTCCGGAGTCAAGGTAAGACTCCCGTACGCTACTGCCCTCTCTTCCCCCTCTTGTATTTGAATCAATTCAGCCCCCACCGATTTATCGGATGCATCCGTATCCAGTATAAAGGGATCAGTCGCATTAGGCAGGGCTAGAACTGGTGCTCTCACCATTGCATTCCTCAACTCATCAAACGCCTTTTCCTGTTCATCTCCCCATTGATATGTACGTTTCCCTGTTAGGGACTGAAGGGGAAATGCCATTTAAGTATATTCTTCAATAAAGGCCCTATGGTAATTGGTGAACCCCAAAAACCTCTCCACCTCCTTTTTATTCTTAGGCCTTGGCCAGTTTTTTATATCTTTGATAGTAATAGTAAGTAGTACCAATTACTATAAATCATCAAAGCGAAAATTACAAAACCCGGTAAAAAGAAAAATGACAAGGACGATCTTTGAAATATTCTGCTAAAACACGTTTTTATAACTTAGTTCAAAAAGGCCGATCCGCCTACATTCCAACACACACGTACTTTTTTCTTTTTACCGGGTTTTGTAATTTTATAAAAACGTGTTTTAACAGAATAGTTCAAAGATCTGGGATCGTCCTTGTCATTTTTCTTTTTACCGGGTTTTGTAATTTTCGCTTTGATGATTTGATTTTTGATGTTTAGCGCCACTACCAGCAATATTTCAGCTATCATGGCGACCAGTTTTAGTGGTGGAAGAAGCCGGAGTACCCGGAGAGAACCACCGACCATGGGCAAGCAACTGGTAAACTTTATCACTTGCAGCTGCGAGTCGAGTGCACCCTTTTTGTAATTTACAAAGCCGGGCGCGAACCCACGCCGTATTGGTGATATGCTTGTATGAGTTATTAGGTAATCCAACTACCTAACTCATTCAGCCACTCGGGCCCTACTTTTCGCTTTGAATTACGCTTCGGTATCAGGCTTTTGATTTATAACAAATAGTTTGGAAATCCGATTTTTCTCCTAAAAAAGCGCCCACCCCCTTTTATGGAAATGTCTGAATCCGCCTCCGATTACTTGCTAAAGAAAATCCGCTACTCTATCTGGACGCTATGTAGTTTGTTGTTTTCTTCTTCTTAGACCAGGGTTTTGTTTGACATCCTCTGATAATAGTACAAGTAAAGTCACAATTTTTTGCTGGTTTTAATTGGTAGGTTTATTGGTCCTCTATCATCTGATGTGAATATTCTGTTTAGTATCTATCGATCTGATTATTTAAATTTGTTGATGTTCCGGCCCATGATTTACTCTGATGGTCAAATTGGTTACACTTCGCTATATTTGTTGTTGAAATTTACTCTTTTGGTCTTATATTATAAGCCGTTGTTTAAGGGCAGTCTTGGTTTAACGCGACACAGCCCGTACTGACCTATCGGACTCGTGAACATTTGAACATGATCACTTGTGCATGAACTACATAGCGTCCAGATAGAGTAGCGGATTTTCTTTAGCAAGTAATCGGAGGCGGATTCAGACATGTTGTATAGAGTACACCTCGCCTGAGAGGGGTTCGAACTCACAACGTTAGTGGTGATAGTCACTGATTGCATAGGTAATTATAAACCCAACTACCATACGACCACGACGGCCCCCGTTATAACATTAAGATCCGACACAAGGTATGCCAACTTACAAAGGTCCTCTCTCCATATTTACATACAATCATATATTCCATGCACCGGCAAGTAATAATGTATTTATAATAATTACATTTTATAGCAAGCAATGAAGAAAAAAGAAAGGATTTTTGAAATTATATAGATTGAGTTCTATGTATCTAATTACGTAACAATAGAGAATTGTCATATATAAGAGACAACGATGGAAAAAAGATTAACACAATAGGAAATTATTAAATACAATATATGAAGTGTGATCACTGTGGGGGATGTTTGGTTTGGTTACATACGTATGTGGATAATGTGACCATCCTGGTCGTAACATGACGATGCGAGGGTGTTTGCTGTGATTGTTGTCTTTGTCTTTGTACAGGTAAAATTCCTCCGGAATTCGGAGCACTCCAATTAAGGATAAAATTATAAAACCTAACTTAACGGGCACATACTTAAAAAGATACGTATTTACAGTTATGATAAAATATACGTAGTAGTTAAAAGTTCATCATTTCCATGTTGTATAAATTTGGTTAGTGGCATAAAAACGTATTTACATCCATTACTAAAAAGTATAAAACGTGTGTTGTAAAATAGTCGTTTCAGTAGTATTATAATTGATAGCGTTGTTAAAAGTCCATTCTGTTGTTTAATTATTCATATTAGTAAAAACGTATATACACACAGCACTAAAAGATAAAAGCGCAATCGTAATTTATACAATGTTCTTTCCTTCACGCACTCTCCGAATACAGCAATTCTTCCGTTGTTAAAACAAATTGACTCATAAAAGGTAAAATCATCATTTAAGTATGCGTATAGACTTTAAAAGGTAAAACGATCTCTTTAATGAACGGATCGGGTGCTGGACACAGTAAGAAAAATATTATATTAGCTTACTTATAAAAGGAAACAGTTCTATAAAAGTACTTTCAGCTATTGACTATCTGCCTTTCTACATAATGTTCTTCAATATTTCAGTTCTCTTTTGGTGTAACACAAAGCAATAGTGTTGCGTGGCTCTTTCGATTTTGCACTAAATCCTGGTTTGAATATGGAATCAGTTGGTTTATTTTATATGAGGTGCAGTCCAAGATGATTTGCATAAGCAGCCCAAATTCTATAGTCCGTGTACCCCCCCCTTGCCTCTTCTAGAGCTTCACACAGTTTCACCATTTGTGTTTTTCTGTTTTCTTCTAGAGTTTTACATTCTAGTAAAAAATGCACTCTATCTTCTTCTTCCTCCCCACATAGTTTACAGATCGGAGATATTTTGTTACGGCTGAACTTAGCGTGGTGGTATTGTAGCATATAAGTATCAGTAATTAATCGTAATTTGATTTCTGCTTTTGTATGTCGTACTTTCGATTTTTCACACTTCGTAATATGTTATGCGGTGTTCCTATTGGATTTTGCTGAATTTCTACATATTCTAATGTAGATTTTATTTGCTTTTCGTTTGTCCATTTATCGTACCAAAAGCTGTTAATGGCCTTTTTCATTGCATTTTTCCACTGCTGTTTCTTTGGAGGATTTTCTAGTATTTCTTCTGGAGATGGCAGATTATATTTCTGGAGCGTCTTCCTAATTCTACAGATGAATAATCTGTCTTCTTCTTTTGAGTTTTCCATTTCCCATATGAGTATGTCTTTTTCGATGGATGAGTCAAGCCTGGCTAAGGTGGTAAATAAGATCATTGCATTTTTGTCCAGCGTTGTCTCTATTGGTTCTGCACCCATTAGTGTGTAGATGGCTACTGCTGCGGTTCGCTCTGGAAGGCATTGAAATTGTCTGCAGGTTGCCCTTTGAAGCTGTTCTAATTTCTTCGTGTCTAATGGTGTATATGCTTGGATTTCCAGCCCATATAGATAACGTGGGACAGCGTATGTATTCCAGATTTTCAGTAGAACCACTGGGGACATTCCTGATCTTGCATCCAGTCCAGGTCCTAGTAAGGCATATATTGTTCGTCTGCCTATACTCAATCTCTCTTCAATATTTATTTTCCCGTTTTCTTGGTAAGTTATTCCAAGGTGCTTAATTGATTGTACCCTGTTTATTTCCTGGTCTCCTAATACATATTTTTTCGGATGTGTTTGTAGAGCTTTTGATACATTTATTACTTCAGTTTTTTCCGAGTTTAGTTTCACTAAATCTCTTTTAGTGTTATATTCTAGGAGATTTAACATGGCTTGAATGTCCTTACTCTCTCCCAGCAGAGCAATGTCATCTGCACAGGCTGGCGCTGATACAGTAATATTTCCAATAGTAGCTCCTAGCGTACTTTTTGTAATACTATCCAAAATTGTGTTATTATACCTCTTGTAGAGTAAGGTTGACAGTTTTGCACCTTGGCGTATCCCTTGTTTAATATCTATACTTTCTGTGGTTTGGTCTCCCCATTTAACTTTCAGGATTAGCCCATCATAAATGTTCCTTAGTAATAGCCAGTAATTCCATCGTGGTATAGCTTATTTATTTTATGTCATGGTTGACGGTATCAAATGCTTTTTCTGCGTCTACAGTCAGAAGTTCTAAATTCCGATTAAATTTTTTGTATATTAATATAGTTTCTGATGCTATAAATGCTGTAAATTTACTAGATGCGTGTTCAGTAAAACCTCTCTGTAAAGGATTTTGCGTTGGAGATAGCTGTTTTTCTAATCGCTCTTTGATGACCGACTCAATAATTTTTGAGAACGTGTTTGTAACGACTATGCCTCTATAATTTCCTGGTAAAGTTTTGTCCTTTTTCTTTTTCAATACTGGTGTTAAGATTCCTCTTTTCAAAATATCTGGAATATTAAGCTCTTCAAATATCTGGTTGGTGATACTACATATTTCTGTTGCCAATTCAGCATTTGCAAATTTAAAGTGTTCTGCTTGTATTCCATTTTCATCAGCGGCTTTCCCATTATTCAGCTTTCGGATAGCTTGTTTTACTTCTGCTTCTGTTGCTGGTGGAATTTTCACCTTATTGGCTGTTACTTCTGCTATGATGTCATTTTGTATTGTGCAGAGGCTGTTTCGTTCTAGGTCAAATTTGTTTTCGTCCAGATTAGGAGTAGCCAGATTTTCAAAATGTATTCTCCAGGCTTCCATAATATTATTTTGGTTGTATTCAACATTGTCTATGACCAGTGTGTCAGTATTTATTGCCGAGTTACTTCTCTGCATTCTTAGCAATTTGTGGAATGTTTTACTATCGTCTTGAGATGCCTCCATAATTTCTGAGATCAGTTTATCCTTCTTTGAGGCGTATGCTTGTCGCTGTACTTGACGCAATGTTCGTTTTTTCTTTATCATATCCTTTCTTTCGCTTTCAGTGCTACCGTTCGAATTTCCCTTATTTTTCCAAATCCAGTGTGCTTTTCTAGCCTCTTTAGATGCTTGGTCGATGTTACGATTCCATATTCCTCTACCTACAGATTTGAGTGTCTTTAGGCGCCTGTATTTTGGTATTGACTTCCTTCCTGCCTTGTGTAATGTATTTTCTAGTGTGGCTATTCTGTCTGCAACACTTAGTTTTATAGTGTTTTTTTGCTTTCTTATTTCTGTTTGTATGATTTTCTTATATTCGTCAGAATTGCATTTGTCCCATGCTGGCTTGGTATATATTTTAGCTGATTTTGGTGCCAATTTACTTATTTGGGTGGTAATTTCTACTTTAATGAGAGTATGGTCCGAGGTGTTTATAGCATCGAACGGCATGATTGAAACACTAGGTTGTAGGTTCAAAGTTTTTCCTTTAAACAGAATATAATCTATCTGAGATTTGCCTTTTCCGTTATGATGGTGGAATGTAAAGTCAATTGGATAGTTTGTAGGCAATATCAGGTTGCTTTCTACAGTAAACTTCTTAAAGATGCGATCCGATCCCTTCGTCTGTCGTCTCTATGTAATGAAGCATTCATATCTCCACAGAGTAGGATGTCGTATGTTTCTTCATATTTTTGTATGACCTCATTCAATTGATCCATCATGTCTCTGTATTCATAATCTCCCTCCTTGATATCGGATGGCATGTAAACATTTACTATGCATAACATTGTCGGTACATTGTTGATTGTAATAACTTGTATACGACTACCCCCATCAGATTTTATTTTAACTGCATTGTCTATGGTTTTCTTCCAGAATACGGCTATACCGCCATTGCCACGAAGGGACTTGTAGTTAAGTTTTATATCATCACCGTCCACTGCTTTAGCCGAAACGTTGAAATCTTTGTGCATATTTTCCAGGATTTTCTTTTCTAATGATAAAAGCCAATGTTCTTGTATGCATAGTATGTCACAAGTGTTCAGTATGTTTTCGAGATATTTTGAATTCCCTTTTGCACTCTGTATATTTATTGATCCTATGATTGTTGTCTGTATTTTTTGCTTTGCCATGCAGCTGTTGTTGCACGGCCGTCTCCTAAAAAAGGCACCTTTGTTGTGTTAGTTCCAGTTGGTGTTTCAATCATAGGTTGTGTATTTTGCTGATAATCTTGGGTGGCATTTGGTGGTTGTAGGTCTGCTGGGAGAGAGTATGTATGATTTTTTCCATCCAGCTGAGCTACCTCTTCTACACTGGTTTTGTTGTTACTGGTTGTACTATTTGTGTTATTCGGAGTTTGGTTTACATTTCCAGCAAGTTGAATATTCCTCCATTGTAGGTTTAATGTTCGATATTCACCACTTCGGTTTTTGCAGTTCTGGTTGCCTGTTCTTTGATGCTGATAGGTTGTTCCGAGCGGTGGCAAGCCCTTATTTTGCGCTTGACGATGCCTATACTCCCCATCTGTTGGCACGATTGTTGTGCGAATAGGATTAACTGGGTGTCCGATGTTGTTATAAGGCGTGTAGTATTCAGGCTGTACTTGTGTTTGTCCCTTGTTTGTATTGATGACTTGTGGGTATTGACTAGCACGTTGGAAATGCACAGGTGGTGGTACAACTGGGTTCGTGAAGGCGACATAGGTAGGTATTTGTGCCTGTGGAGGTGCAACATATTGTTGGTTAGGTTGTGGATGATCTTGCTTACTATTTTCCCTCCTGGTACAGAAATTGTCGTTGTATGGAGCGAGTTTTTTTTTAACTTCTAGGATATTAAATTTGCATTTTAGTTCATTCATTTCCATGAAGTGTTTAATTTGTAGGTCTTTTAATTCTAGTTTGTGATTCATTTCTTTTTGCAGGTTGTCTATACGGTCAGTAAGCTGTGATTCAATCTGTCCCATTTTGTAGAATAGAGATTGTTGAGGATGGT
Organism: Bathymodiolus brooksi; assembly: GCA_963680875.1. Lineage (NCBI taxonomy): Eukaryota > Metazoa > Mollusca > Bivalvia > Mytilida > Modiolidae > Bathymodiolus > Bathymodiolus brooksi. The sequence continues at coordinate 68,362,672 of OY804575.1, forward strand.
CGTTTCCGTACATTTCAGCTCTATTTATCATTGGCTCCTTAATACCTAATTTGGCTGTTAGCAGATATATGGTGTTTTTGTAGTCGTTGTTAGATATCTCAAGCATGGCTATTTTGGCTTTGCAGTCAGCAAGTTGCATTTCTACCGATTCATAGTCTAATTGATCTCTTTTCTTGGTTCGTTTCTGCTTGGTCTTGGCTTCCTGTCTATTAGCATTTGCTATAGTTGCATTAGTTGCCTGTGTAGTATGGCTATGTGGTGGTACCTCTACAGATTCTGTGGTTTTACTTTTAGTAATATTTTGTTCTTCTTTATCATTATTTGTGATGGCAATGTTTTCTACCATTAGCTGTTTATGTTCTGTTTCTTCATATGGTATAGTTTTGTTCAATGCCGTACATGAGGAGCATATATATTGGTCGTCTGGTATGCAGCCTATATTCACGCATTCAGCATGATGCCAGTTAGTACAATTTTTGCATTCTATGGCAGACTTAGTGTCTATTGTGGTTACACAATACTGGCAGTTTAATATATATTCTGCCCCCATTCCTTCTCTGTCATCTAATTCTAATTCAGTGCTCAGACAGTGTTCATGGAAAGTTTCTATCTCAGTGATTGTATTTCTAGTCGGTAATGCTTGATATTCTATGGCCTTCCTATCTGGAGGTGGTGATATTACATTAATCCTTTGAACTGGTGTTGTAGATTCGTGCAGAGACAATGGTTGCGCATCAGTTGTTGATTTTATAGTATCGTTGGTATAAGTTGGTGGACTCCAGCCTTGTAAATTTGGCGATATCATATGTGCTGTGTCGTTATGATTACGAGTTTTAGTATAATCTTTGGTTGTTCTTTGGGCAATTGGTAGAGAAAGCTGGCAAGTTTCCCTAATTTTATTATTCAGTTTTTTATAGTCAGTATACTGCTCCAGGCATTGGCATATTATATGCAAGTCCTCTTGTATGAATTCTTGTAGCCAGTAACCATTTACATCGATTCTACTTGTGGTGTTAAACATGTTTATCCTATAAAGTTGGCGATTTGTTCCACCATTTTTGTGTTTAATGGATAATGATTCTTCTATAATAAGCATTTTTCCAGCCACACTCTCATTGTCCGGTTTGCTTGACTTTGTATGTAGACGAAATGTTTTTGTACTAGAATGGTCATAGTATTCATATATTGATTTTTTCAATATTTCATATGATGCTGCAGAACATGTTATTACTAAAGTTCCAGATTTCAGTTCTATATTGCATAGGCTTCTTTCAGTGGCCTCAATTTTCTTTTCCAGGGTCTTTTTGGTATTAATTTTGTAACTCATTTTATGATTGTTGTCAGGATTTTGCCTATTTGGCGTATAAATTTGTGGTGGGTTACGTACCCTGGTACTTCTAGCTCTGATGAGTGATGCACTCATTGTTGTCTAAGAAGAGTAGATATTTAGATAGATATGTTCAATTCCTCAATTGTAGAATCTATATGATAATCTAGGGTTGGTTCAGATACGAGCACTGGCAGGACAGTTAGCTTGGAATCCCATGCAGACTGACCTAACCAGTACTAGTTCTATGTATACCACAGATATATAGATAAATATGTTCAGTCCCTCAGTTGTAGAGTCTATATGATAATCTAGGGTTGGTTCAGATACGTGCACTGGTAGGGCAGTAAGCTTGAACAGATATAATATATATAGATAAATATGTTCAGTCCCTCAGTTGTAGAGTCTATATGATAATCTAGGGTTGGTTCAGATACGTGCACTGGCAGGACAGTTCCCATGCAGACTGTCCTTACCAATACTAGTAAAGCGTAAAGTTCGATTTCAATTCCAACAGTCTGTCCTTATTCTGTCACTGATTTCTCTTAGTCAAACTCTTGCTAAATTTCTTCCAGGGTGTATACCATCCAGGTATAAATTAAAATTGTAATAATGCCACGTATCGTGCCTAGATCTAGTTCTATGTCTACAGCTTGCTTTCAGGAAGACGCTGAAGTCTGGTGAGTTTGTGTTTAAATCTAAATTTAATTTCCGGATTTCTTTATTTAAGGTAATAATTTGGACTTGCAGTTGTTTATCTTGGTCTTTAAATGTAGATGGATCTTTATGTTTACAATGTTCGTTCCAATTTTTTAACGAGTAGATGGGTACTTCTAAGAAGACAAGTTTCACTTGTGTATAATCAGTCAAAAACCTCTTGAATTCTAATAATGTCCTAATAATGTGGTCTATTGTTTCGTTGTTTTGTGAACTTAATGAAATAAATCTGCTTTTGTCTTTTGATGTCAGGTTGCAGGTGCCCAGCCAGACATAGAGGGCTATATCTCCTAGGTTTTGTAGGTTTCTGTCAATATTACGTTTTAGCCAGGCTAGACTCCCCTCGATTTTGGCACCTTTTTTGCACCACCAGACTATATTGTTGTCAAAAGGATGTGTGATTTGGTTTCTAAGGCTGAAGCCTTTACTGTCAGATAAAATGACTGGAGTCCGCAATCTTGGTCCAGCAGGCACATTTACTACTGTCTTTTGGAGATATTTACTTAATTTCGATTCAGACATAGATAGTGGCTATTTGATTTATGTGGCCACGTGGTTTGGGGGGGAGGGTGGTACACTGAGTTAGCCCGGACAAACTAGCAACAGCTGATTGTTAATGACAGTCAATCGGCAATAAAATACAAACTAGCAACAGCTGATTGTTAATGACAGTCAATCGGCAATAAAATACCACTAATATAAATAAATTTACGACAAATTAATCCACAATATAAGAGTTGATCAATGTTTGCTGAGGAATTTTTGTTTTTTTATAGTGACGCCATTTTGGCGCGAATATCAGCACGGACGACTGAAGTCAAATTGTCAATTAAAAATAATCGATAACTTATGAAGTTCTCGTGAAATTACTATGAATAACGAGTAATCGGACTGTGCCCAGCAAGAAAATAATACGAGTATGTGCATAAAAACTAATTGGAGTGCTATAAAACTTATAAAACTTTAAAACTATCAGGAGCTGTATCAGGTACGTCAACCACATCTGAGACACCTGGGTTGCGTTCAATATCGGAAATAGCAATAACATTATTGAACGATTAGCTACGTAGCAGTGCTATCAAGCGTTGCCACTTCCTGTATGCCACTATTTTTACCTTACGAAATCAAATTTAGTTTTAGCCGCCATCTTGGATTCAAAAGCTAGCAGAATTTTTTTAAGTTAGCGAGAGCTATGTAGCGGCTAGACTGGCTTTCCGTTCAGTAGGATTTTTCTACGTAGCTCAACCTAGCAGCTACGATGTTGAACGCACCCCTGGCACCACAGATCGCCTATAGAATTATACAAAGATGACTATATGAATATTTTATAATATATAAAGAAATATTTACATTTCAGTTATGAACTGAACGTCTCGAACTACTACACTTGAACTCCCAACACACAACATAACAATGGAATCAATATCATACAGCCTATTTGGGGTCGTCGTGAGCGCATGATAATTAGATTTACAACTTCCTGTACAATTAGTGCCCAAGGCTATCACCACACAAGTTTTGAGTTTGAACCTCGTTTATGGCGAGGTGTACTCGATGCAACATTATGTGATAAAGTTTGTCAATGACTTGCGACAGGTCTGTGGTTTTCTCCGGGTACTCCGGTTTCCGCCACCAATAAAATTGACCGCCACGATATAACTAAAATATTGTTGAAAGTGGCGTTACCATACAGCCTATTTAGCTCAATAAAAACCAGTAGTCCTAAGTCCGACTCACAAGCACCAAAGAGTGCAGCATAGAACAAAATTAGAACATACAACAATAACATAAGTGATAATAATCACCGTAAACTGCTTGCAGAAGTATAATAGATAAAACACCAGCGTTTACAGCAACAGTAAACTGCACCAAACTTTTCACGTATCTCTATGATACATTTGTCCTGTGGTGGTGGCTTGAACTCACGATCTATCGTGCTTGATGTGAGCACGCTTACCATTAAACCACCAATGGCCGTCGGAATGTTTAAATAAATAAAACAAGATGAACTGTGAGCTAATGCTCACTTATGATGAATGCCAGACAACTCGGCCCGCGGACAACTCGGCTCGTAAGCGAGGACAAGTCGGCTCGTATGTTAAGACAACTCGGACCGTATTATTGTTTTATAATATTGTTCAATATTTATATGTGTATAATATAATTATTTATTTATTTATTTAAAAGACAATTATAATCTTTTAGTGAAAAAGAATTATTGATTCAATGATAATATTACTTGTGACCAAAATTGTGATTAGGACGTGATTTTGTTCTCATAACATGGTCTATTACATATCATTTATAGGAATAAAATCAATATCAAAAATTAAAAATAAATAATTTAAGAAAAAATTATTTAGAGCTTATAAATTATGAAATTTCATATAAGCATTATGTATTATTTTTTGTTTGTGTAAGCTTCATGGTTGTTGGAAAAGTTGCAAATGGGTGTCGTTAAACAAAACATAAATAAAAAAAAATTATATCTTAAAGATGACAATGTGTAATATCAAGGCATATCAAGTTGTCTGATAAATATAAAAATTTTAAAAAATTAAACTGTTAACAGGATTTTGTCAAAATTGGGTTTTGTTGTTCATTAATTCAAGTTTAATTTTTTATATTGTATTTTGGCGGCTATATAATTTCTTTTAAATACATGCCTGTCAAATTATTTTTAATTGCTGAAGTATTAAGATATTTTTAATTATTTATTTGAAATTTGGTTCATTAATTTTCTAATTTTATTTTTGTTTTGAAAATCATTTTATCCACAACTAGGATTTTTTGTTGGAAAGTTCCAGTTGAAACATTAGTTATTGTCATTATAATTAACTCATCAAAGTTTTATTACCAATTTAATACACACCTACTAATGGGGAATATTTGTTGACAAATAGCAACGACCAGATGGCCACTATTGCTCAATTACTTTTTTATACACAGACAGGAAGGGTACCTATAAAGTGCGAAACGAAACGAAACGAAACGAAATCAACAAAAACGAAACGAAACGAAACGAAATCAACGAAATGAAAACGAAATAAAACGAAACCAACGAAAGCAAAACGAAATCAACGAAAACAAAACGAAATAGACTGATATGAAGAAAATGGAAGGAAAAAAATTAAAGACAAAATGAAATAAAGTAATAAAAAAAAAAAGAGAATTCGATTTTTTAAATACAATAATTTTGATTAATTATAACCGGGAAACCCATCTTGCATGTCTGTCCGTTACAGTACTCCTCACGTACATTACCCGCAACTCAATTCAAGTCGGGTTTGCTTGCCGACAAACATTCAGAAGTTCAAATGTCATATTTTTATTTGTGTTTGAGTGTGTGTTAGTATTTATGAATTATAAAGTTTCTGGAGTGGGCATATAGAAAAAAATGGGGGGGGGGGGGGATATGAGGGGGTATTTTCATAGATTGGGATATTGAGGGTTCATTTTTCGTCTGATTTTATTACGTTTTTCGTTTGTATTCTTCATAAATTTGCCTATTCGCAAATCATACGGGATGGTCTTGAGTTTCAGATTCTGGGCACTATTTGACTACTGGATTTTCCCGACTTGTCACGTTTAATCCCCATGTTGTTGTTCAGTTGTTCCGTTGATTGAACACTCAGATGGTTGAGCTTCTTATCGGTTTTGTCTGTTTTTGTGGACTTTCCCTTTTGAATGCGCCTTGGAGTACGGTACCATTGTTATTACCTTTATTCGGTAGTGTGCCAACAGATCTGGCGTAATGTCTTACCGTTGTTCTTTCCGAGATATACAGGGGTCAAAAAGACCCAACACTATAAACTTTTTATTTCAAATCCTATTGTTCTATTTTGAAGAACTAAAAAGAAAACCAACAGCAACATAACAGGACGTACAGTGAGCGCCCTCCTTACAGAAGAACTTCTGGAAAAAATAATGCTTGCAAAAACTAAACATAAGAAACTCTGGAAGTTTTATTGAAATCCATTATGTTGTTTAGGAAGAGTTATGGATAACGCAACAGTATCCTCTCTCTATTGTATAGCCTTGTATGACAATTACATAGCCTTAAATGACAAAGTCCAAAAGTGAAGAAATTTTAGCAAGAACTGTTGAAATGGGAAAACAAAAATAGAAGGTGCACAATGCCATTTGGTACTAAAGAATTCATGAAATTAATGAACCTTGCCATATGGTATTAAAGATTTCCTGTAAGATTCATTCAATTCCATCAAGTTGTTAAGGAGGAATTGCATAGGCAGTGAGGGAAGCACTCACGGACAAACGGACATATACTATATACACCCCCTCCCGCTGGATAGCGAGGGGTATAAAAATATGTGCCGTATCAAATGGGGGTGATTTGGTTTTTTTTTTTAATATGAAAAGGGATCAAAGGGAAAAAAGGTACTTTTACAAGATATGTAGATTTTTTTTAAATTTCTAAAGTTAATTTTTGATAGGATTTGTATACCTCCGCCAAAAAAAGATTGGGGTATATAGGACTTCTGCTGTCCGTTCGTTCGTTTGTCCGTCTGGTCGTCACACCTTTTTCGTCTCTCCGACACACTTTTAAATTTTGCTCGGACGGGGATATTTATTAGTGAACTTTAACTACTGCACTTCTGTTATTTTAATTCCTCTCCTTTCAACAGACTTGACGTTGCTCTTATGGTTCCCAAATTTAAAAGAAGCCACTAATGAAAAGGACAGACTCCCGCTGAATAAATGCATAGTATTCTTGTTCAATGGTGATCAAATTCTGTCCTCTCCTGATGAAAGACACTGAGACATGTGTGGGAAGTAGTCTAGCATCGTATTTCGTTTTGTTTTCGTTGATTTCGTTTTGCTTTCGTTGGTTTCGTTTTATTTCGTTTTCATTTCGTTGATTTCGTTTCGTTTCGTTTCGTTTTTGTTGATTTCGTTTCGTTTTCGTTGATTTCGTTTCGTTTCGTTTCGTTTCTATTTCGTTTCGCACTTTATAGGTACCCCAGACAGGAAACACAAAAATTCAAAAGTTTTCCATATTGCAATTGCAAACTGAGACCATAAATTACTGAAATGAAATATGGTTTTGGTGGATTATATAGGGATTTTTTTTTAACATTTCCCAATACTTTTGACAGATGACTGTATCTTTATGATTTCCGTCAATTTTATTAAAAAAAAATCAATAAGACAACAATAATTATTGATGGTCTGCGTAGTCTTTTCATACGGTCCGAGTTGTCTTAACATACGGGCCGACTAGTCCTCGCTTACGGGCCGACTTGTCCGCAGGCCGAGTTATCTGGTACCCCTTATGATACCCCGCTCTTCGACAAACAGGAAGTAGGAATCTGACGGGCCAAAAAAAACGCTTCCCACGATATGGGGTACCTATATGAAGCTTGTAACCAAATATCAGATTTCTGCCATCAACAGTTGCTGAGAAAAATGCGACTAAAAATGGGAATATATGTTCAATGTGTATAAAAACCAACTAAGTCGGCAAACAGGAAGTAGGAATCTGATGGGTCCAAAAACGCTTCCCACGATATGGGGTACCTATATGAAGCTTGTGACCAAATATCAGATTTCTGCCATCAATAGTTGCTGAGAAAAATGCGACTAAAAATGGGCATATACAAAATGTATGTTAAATGTGTATAAAAATCAACAAAATTGGCAAACAGGAAGCAGGAATCTGATGGGTCCAAAAACGCTTCCCACGATATGGGGTACCTATATGAAGCTTGTGACCAAATATCAGATTTCTACCATCAATAGTTGCTGAGAAAAATGCGACTGAAAATGGGCATATACAAAATGTATGTTCAATGCGTATAAAAATCAACAAATTCGGCAAACAGGAAGTAGGAATCTGATGGGTCCAAAAACGCTTGCCACGATATGGGGTACCTATATGAAGCTTGTAACCAAATATCAGATTTCTGCCATCAATAGTTGCTGAGAAAAATGCGACTAAAAATGGGCATATATGTTCAATGTGTATAAAAACCAACTAAGTCGGCAAACAGGAAGTAGGAATCTGATGGGTCCAAAAACGCTTCCCACGATATGGGGTACCTATATGAAGCTTGTGACCAAATATCAGATTTCTGCCATCAATAGTTGCTGAGAAAAATGCGACTAAAAATGGGCATATACAAAATGTATGTTCAATGCGTATAAAAATCAACAAAATTGGCAAACAGGAAGTAGGAATCTGATGGATCCAAAAACGCTTCCCACGATATGGGGTACCTATATGAAGCTTGTGACCAAATATCAGATTTCTGCCATCAATAGTTGCTGAGAAAAATGCGACTAAAAATGGGCATATACAAAATGTATGTTAAATATGTATAAAAATCAACAAAATTGGCAAACAGGAAGTAGGAATCTGATGGATCCAAAAACGCTTCCCACGATATGGGGTACCTATATGAAGCTTGTGACCAAATATCAGATTTCTGCCATCAATAGTTGCTGAGAAAAATGCGACTAAAAATGGGCATATACAAAATGTATGTTCAATGCGTATAAAAATTAACAGTCGGCAAACAGGAAGTAGGAATCTGATGGGTCCAAAAACGTTTCCCGCGATATGGGGTACCTATATGAAGCTTGTGACCAAATATCAGATCACTGCATATATGTTCAATGTGTATAAAAACCAACTAAGTCGGCAAACAGGAGGTAGGAATCTGATGGGTCCAAAAACGCTTCCCGCGATATGGAGTACCTATATGAAGCTTTTTTTTTTACCAAATATCAGATCTCTGCATATGAATAACGAAATTAACGACAACATACCGGCTAGGACGTCACCCGGGTTAACAAGGTCCTCATTTGCTACTACACGGAACAGGGTAGCAAATGATATATGCGTTCCACGGAATATCCTACGGGATACCCCCGATTTGTCTTACGTTCAGCCAGAGAGTTCGGAGTTCGGTAATTTTGTTATTACCCTTCCTTAATCAATAGTTGCTGAGAAAAATGTGACGAAAAATGTGCATATATGTTCAATGTGTATAAAAACCAACTAAGTTGGCAAACAGGAAGTAGGAATCTAATGGGTCCAAAAACGCTTCCCACGATATGGGGTACCTATATGAAGCTTGTGACCAAATATCAGATTTCTGCCATCAATAGTTGCTGAGAAAAATGCGACTAAAAATGGGCATATACAAAATGTATGTTAAATGTGTATAAAAATCAACAAAATTGGCAAACAGGAAGTAGGAATCTGATGGATCCAAAAACGCTTCCCACGATATGGGGTACCTATATGAAGCTTGTGACCAAATATCAGATTTCTGCCATCAATAGTTGCTGAGAAAAATGCGACTAAAAATGGGCATATACAAAATGTATGTTCAATGCGTATAAAAATTAACAGTCGGCAAACAGGAAGTAGGAATCTGATGGGTCCAAAAACGCTTCCCGCGATATGGGGTACCTATATGAAGCTTGTGACCAAATATCAGATCACTGCATATATGTTCAATGTGTATAAAAACCAACTAAGTCGGCAAACAGGAGGTAGGAATCTGATGGGTCCAAAAACGCTTCCCGCGATATGGAGTACCTATATGAAGCTTTTTTTTTTTTACCAAATATCAGATCTCTGCATATGAATAACGAAATTAACGACAACATACCGGCTAGGACGTCACCCGGGTTAACAAGGTCCTCATTTGCTACTACACGGAACAGGGTAGCAAATGATATATGCGTTCCACGGAATATCCTACGGGATACCCCCGATTTGTCTTACGTTCAGCCAGAGAGTTCGGAGTTCGGTAATTTTGTTATTACCCTTCCTTAATCAATAGTTGCTGAGAAAAATGTGACGAAAAATGTGCATATATGTTCAATGTGTATAAAAACCAACTAAGTTGGCAAACAGGAAGTAGGAATCTAATGGGTCCAAAAACGCTTCCCACGATATGGGGTACCTATATGAAGCTTGTGACCAAATATCAGATTTCTGCCATCAATAGTTGCTGAGAAAAATGCGACTAAAAATGGGCATATACAAAATGTATGTTAAATGTGTATAAAAATCAACAAAATTGGCAAACAGGAAGTAGGAATCTGATGGATCCAAAAACGCTTCCCACGATATGGGGTACCTATATGAAGCTTGTGACCAAATATCAGATTTCTGCCATCAATAGTTGCTGAGAAAAATGCGACTAAAAATGGGCATATACAAAATGTATGTTCAATGCGTATAAAAATTAACAGTCGGCAAACAGGAAGTAGGAATCTGATGGGTCCAAAAACGCTTCCCGCGATATGGGGTACCTATATGAAGCTTGTGACCAAATATCAGATCACTGCATATATGTTCAATGTGTATAAAAACCAACTAAGTCGGCAAACAGGAGGTAGGAATCTGATGGGTCCAAAAACGCTTCCCGCGATATGGAGTACCTATATGAAGCTTTTTTTTTTACCAAATATCAGATCTCTGCATATGAATAACGAAATTAACGACAACATACCGGCTAGGACGTCACCCGGGTTAACAAGGTCCTCATTTGCTACTACACGGAACAGGGTAGCAAATGATATATGCGTTCCACGGAATATCCTACGGGATACCCCCGATTTGTCTTACGTTCAGCCAGAGAGTTCGGAGTTCGGTAATTTTGTTATTACCCTTCCTTAATCAATAGTTGCTGAGAAAAATGTGACGAAAAATGTGCATATATGTTCAATGTGTATAAAAACCAACTAAGTTGGCAAACAGGAAGTAGGAATCTAATGGGTCCAAAAACGCTTCCCACGATATGGGGTACCTATATGAAGCTTGTGACCAAATATCAGATTTCTGCCATCAATAGTTGCTGAGAAAAATGCGACTAAAAATGGGCATATACAAAATGTATGTTAAATGTGTATAAAAATCAACAAAATTGGCAAACAGGAAGTAGGAATCTGATGGATCCAAAAACGCTTCCCACGATATGGGGTACCTATATGAAGCTTGTGACCAAATATCAGATTTCTGCCATCAATAGTTGCTGAGAAAAATGCGACTAAAAATGGGCATATACAAAATGTATGTTAAATGTGTATAAAAATCAACAAAATTGGCAAACAGGAAGTAGGAATCTGATGGATCCAAAAACGCTTCCCACGATATGGGGTACCTATATGAAGCTTGTGACCAAATATCAGATTTCTGCCATCAATAGTTGCTGAGAAAAATGCGACTAAAAATGGGCATATACAAAATGTATGTTCAATGCGTATAAAAATTAACAGTCGGCAAACAGGAAGTAGGAATCTGATGGGTCCAAAAACGCTTCCCGCGATATGGGGTACCTATATGAAGCTTGTGACCAAATATCAGATCACTGCATATATGTTCAATGTGTATAAAAACCAACTAAGTCGGCAAACAGGAGGTAGGAATCTGATGGGTCCAAAAACGCTTCCCGCGATATGGAGTACCTATATGAAGTTTTTTTTTACCAAATATCAGATCTCTGCATATGAATAACGAAATTAACGACAACATACCGGCTAGGACGTCACCCGGGTTAACAAGGTCCTCATTTGCTACTACACGGAACAGGGTAGCAAATGATATATGCGTTCCACGGAATATCCTACGGGATACCCCCGATTTGTCTTACGTTCAGCCAGAGGGTTCGGAGTTCGGTAATTTTGTTATTACCCTTCCTTAATCAATAGTTGCTGAGAAAAATGTGACGAAAAATGTGCATATATGTTCAATGTGTATAAAAACCAACTAAGTTGGCAAACAGGAAGTAGGAATCTAATGGGTCCAAAAACGCTTCCCACGATATGGGGTACCTATATGAAGCTTGTGACCAAATATCAGATTTCTGCCATCAATAGTTGCTGAGAAAAATGCGACTAAAAATGGGCATATACAAAATGTATGTTAAATGTGTATAAAAATCAACAAAATTGGCAAACAGGAAGTAGGAATCTGATGGATCCAAAAACGCTTCCCACGATATGGGGTACCTATATGAAGCTTGTGACCAAATATCAGATTTCTGCCATCAATAGTTGCTGAGAAAAATGCGACTAAAAATGGGCATATACAAAATGTATGTTAAATATTTAGTGTATAAAAATCAACAAAATTGGCAAACAGGAAGTAGGAATCTGATGGATCCAAAAACGCTTCCCACGATATGGGGTACCTATATGAAGCTTGTGACCAAATATCAGATTTCTGCCATCAATAGTTGCTGAGTAAAATGCGACAAAAAATGTGCATGTGGGTGATTTTCAAAAAAATGAAGACTTTGTGTGACATAGAGGGTGAAATTTCAAATTGGACAAATTGACATAATTTTGGTCATAAAATAATGTCAAGATGATATATTTTTCAGATTCAGTTGCTCAGTGCAATATATGAAGAAGAAAAAAATCAACTTTTATTAGCAACAAAGTGTTAAAATGATAACAAATACAGACTTACTTCTTCAGAGGTATCATTTTCTTTTGGGTATGGTAAGAGACCTAAATGTATTTCCATTTGATAATGATATGAAATAGGCACATTTTGGTACCAAACTTTGTATATATCATGAGAAAACAGTTTCAGTATATCAAAGAAACACTATTTTTACTGTATATTTTAAAAAATCTGGTAATTAAAGTTTTCATACAAGCATAAAAAACATGATCTAATGAGGCTTAATAGTTGTAAGTCAATTATTTATATATGCCTAATAAATATAACAAAAGTAAAGTTAAGTTGATCATTGGTGGTATAAACTAGAGGTAACCAAATGAAAATACTGTCCATTTTTTTATGTTTTGTCACACTCCCGACACATTTTTCTAAAAGATAAATACACCTAATATCAAGCTAAATGCAATCATTGTTGGTCACAATAACTTTTTTAAGTAGTAGTACATAATATATTTTGACTGAAAAAAGGTTTCCCTTGAATATATTTCATTTTTGCATTGTTATGATGTTATTTCAATCATATTTTATCATATTCTAAGTAATACTATCATAATTATAAAAAATGACAACTCAATTTTCAACCATTTATACATCTTTTCAAGAGTATAGTGCTTATTGAGAATTAAATAATTCCCGGAGACAATTACAAGCAGTTTTATGGAGGCTATATGCTTACAAAATAATCTATTTCTTAAATAAAATTGTCACACTCCTGACTCCCTCTCGAAAATAATATAACCAACTTATTCTTTCCAAACTAAAAGTTTTATTTCTTCAAAAACTTATATTTCTTGACAGTTAACAGTAAATATTAAAAGAAGATTCAAAATTATGTTTTTGCTTTTTCTAATGATAAGTGTGCTAATTATTTGCCCTTTAGGAATTTATCTTATCAAAAATGGTTAAAATGGATTTGAAATTTATTAAAACTAGTAATAGATCATCTTTACTTAGTATAAAATTACTTTTTAGTGGTTTTCAAATTAGTTTCCCCATGTTTCTCAATAATTTACTCTGCAAAAAAACTTCCTACTGCAATTGCAATCGACATTTAATGTTTTTATGTCAGGAGTGTGACATATTACTGTTGAATGAAAAATTATTGATAAATTTTCAAAAATGCTATATCAAAAGAATGAAAATGTTTTATGAAAGGCAAGATATATTAAAGTAAGTATTCTGTTTATCTAAAGCAACATACATCAATTTTTCATTTGGGAAAAATCCATATTTTGACATGTTTTAAGAAAATATAACCCTTTATCATCACTTATTATGAGAAAGGTGTCATGCAATATACAAAAATACTATAATTATTACTTATTGTTTATATGTAATTAAATTGAAAACTTTGTGGATGTTTGTAGAAGCATGGTTTATTATTTTTTCTATTTAAAAGATATGCCTATCAAAAGTGTCACACTCCTGACATTAGTTATTTTGATTTCCTAGCTATGCTATGTCATATATCAGAGCTATTTCCAACTTTTTTCTTTGATTGGGTCTGAAGCTTTTGGAAAATAAAGAAAATTGTGAACTATTAAAGAATACAACGTAGTACTATACAACTAAGATAAAATGTCACACTCCTGACATTTTTTGTGTCTCTCCTTATGCAAGCCCAATTTTACAACTATCATATTCATCCAGTCTAATACTACTAAATTATTATAACTAATGTTTTTTTACAACATATTTTGACTTTTCTGAACTAATTAGTCTCAACAATGAAAAACTATTAAGGTTTAATTTGACATTTGTACACTTTTCCAAGTTAAATTTATTCGTGTACACTAATTTAAAAAATAGAATAATTTTTTGTCGCAAAATCATAGGGTCACAAAGCATCTAGATATTTGAAGTAAAATGGTACGAAATTATAGAATACCATCTTTCTTTAATATATTTTTTATTTAATTTTTTCTATCATCGAGGTAAGTTAAGGCAATTTAAAGTTTGTCACGCTAAAACGTCACACTCCTGACAAATTTGACCAGTTTTTAGAGGATAACTTTTTAACCGGAAGAGCAATCTCCATGACACTTTGCATGGAGATAACTGTTACCATTGTGCTTGTTTTAAGATATTTACCTTTCTTTCATATCATTTAATATTCAAATTATTCTCTGAAAATGAAAAGTCTTCATTTTTTGAAAATCACCCATATATGTTCAATGTGTATAAAAACCAACTAAGTCGGCAAACAGGAAGTAGGAATCTGACAGGTCCAAAAACGCTTCCCACGATATGGGGTACCTATATGAAGCTTGTGACCAAATATCACATTTCTGCCATCAATAGTTGCTGAGAAAAATGCGACAAAAAATGTGCATATATGTTCAATGTGTATAAAAGCCAACTAAGTCGGCAAACAGGAAGTAGGAATCTGACGGGTCCAAAAACGTTTCCCACAATATGGCATACCTATATGAAGCTTGTGAACAAATATCAGATTTATGCCATCAATAGTTGCTGAGAAAAATGCGACGAAAAATATCTTGGGACGGACGGCCGGACAGAGGTAAAACAGTATACACCCTCTGGCGGGGGTATAGCTGCAATAATGTAGCTCCTGTGACAAACTTGTGTCTCGGCAGAGCTACAACGCGGTCCCATTCGTCACAATGGAGCAAAAAAAAAGTTGCAGTTGAAACATAAAAACTCACTATTTATGCTTCAAACATTTCATTATAACTATTACTGATGATCCCAGTCCTTGTTAAATCGGTTTGGCTGAGAAATATATGCTTTTCAAAGGTAGCAACAACCTTGTTCAAATTTATCGATCGTTTTCCATAACCGGAAACTACGGCAGGCGGAGCTTTTCTAAATATGGTATTTCTTACTACATACATTCACGCCTAAATCGCCAACTATGGTATCGACATCCAAATAGTGAGGCCGGAAATGACGAAATTCAAAATGTTCAGAGATAAGATTTTTATTTTGTGGGAATTACATTCTAAAATACTGGTAGGTGATAAAAACTTGTTATAATAATGGACAAAAGGAAAGGTTATGTCTTATTATTGATAAATGCAGGCGTCAGAAGCTCTGTAAGCGAGCGCAAAAAATCTCGGCGGCTGCTCCATTACGTGTAATGGCATCCCGTTATAACCCTTGCGAGTAAGCGAGCATTTAGGGTTTTATTATTAGAACTAGCGGGGGTATAATTATTGAATGACATAATGTCACCAATATACCTGAATGAGAGAATAAAGGCTTTAGCTTTGGTAATTTATTTTTGATCTTTGATCAGTTCTTGTATAGATTCTACTTCATATGTGCCATGATATAGCTAAAATATTGCTAAAGTTGGCATTAAACACCAATCAATCAATCAATCAATCAATCAATCAATACTGTTGAAAAATGCCAATGTGATAAAAATTAAAGCATTGTACTAGTGTTAAGCATTGAATTAAATATTGTTAATGTACCAATTAAATGATGTTAAATTAATCTAATAAAGTACCAGTCTTGTTCATGTCTTTACATGTCAAAGTATCAAATGACTGTAAACCATTGTATCACAAAATGTCTCCGTAATCAAACATGTTCCCTGTATTAATGTGTATCACACAATGTTACCCTAATCAAACATGTTCCCTGTATTAATGTATCACACAATGTCACCCTAATCAAACATGTTCTCTGTATTAATGTGTATCACACAATGTCACCCTAATCAAACATGTTCCCTGCCCAGCAAACACACGACGTAACGCCGACGTCGGGGATTCGTCGTCTGAACGTAACATCGGGAAAACACGTGTCACAACGTTGTGTTCACGTAATTTCACAACGTTATATCACGACGTTTATACAACGTTACAAAATTACGTCTACACAACGTAAAAATATTACCACCATACAACGTAACATTTTATTACGTTGTAGGGACGTACTATAAACGTCCTTATTTTTTTCGATTTTGGTCGTGCGTCTAAGTCATTGTTTGCATACTAAACTGAGACTGTGCATAGGGGTAAATGGTATATTTATGTAATAGAAAAAATATCTTGAAATTACATGGCTAATTTGTTAAGAAACCGAAGCTTTGAATAATTTACACTATGAAATATCTTAAGTAACAAAAACTGTTGTAAAAAACGAATTTTGTTAATTCTCATGCAAAGTTTGAAATTACCGCCATATAATCTCTATTCGTACACTTCGAGTTTTATCGGCAAACTCTAACTAAAAATCAGCGCATGCGTATTGATACCAACGCGCAGCATCCCGCATCTTTCAAAAAAAAAATTCAGATACAACAGATCAAATTCCGCTTTTAATTCTCGACTAAGACAAAGAAAATTAAAAGAAAGAAGATATCGTTATTCATCATTTGTACAGCTATCAGAAGATTACACTTAAGGTAGGTACACGTTTCTTTTTTTGACGCAAAATCAACATCAACTGGTCAATAAAGACAATATAGGAAAAAGTGGGCACGTACAGCAGTTCAAGTGGTTCGGTTTTTACACTGATATGACTTTGTAAAAAAAGAACTTCGACTATTGATTAATAGAAATGACACTGTAAAATGTAAGACCGAGTTTTCACTCATTTATCACTTGAACTTTTTTAGATTTATTTGTTTTAGAAAAGGGGGCATGCATGATACTAGTTGTGCACTGATACAACATTGTTACAGGCCTGAGGGGCATATATAGTTGTGCACCGATACACTTGCTTTTTTATGGAGAATGTCACCAACATTGTTACAGGCCTGAGGGGCATATATATGGACATTGTATCTGTCTGTCAATCTCATTTCATTCGAATGAGGGTTTCTATTGATTTTTCATCACATACCGTATACACATGTGAGAATGCATTCATGGGTCATAAATAAATAAATAAAGTTTTCTTTAGAGTCGATACATATCACAACATACATAAAACACAAGCTCTACAGAGCTTTTCAAATCGGTCATGATCTTAAATTAAATAAAGTGGTACAATATACATTTATGTATGATATACATGTTTTCATCCATTTGCATGTTTTATCAGTTGCCAAATATTATCCCACCTTGGGCAAAATCCTGATGTATACAGATGTAACAAGTAGTCAAAGTACATGTACTTGAATAAGGTTTGGCAATCATTTAATTACTAGGAGTTTAACTGTTTAACACAATGTATGTCACATTGATTTAAATGGAAAAGATGGATCTAGGATGCTCATTGACATTGCTTTATACATGTAACAATAAACCCATTCAACAGTCTTGGCTAAATTGTTTTGTGACTTATCTATGATAATTAATCCAATCTGACATACATGTATGCATTTCTTTCATCTTAAGCCTTACTAATTAGTCTTTATTAATTGGTAAACATTAAAACTGAAGGTTTATCTCTTCTCAGCATGCATAACACTCATGTATTTGTATCTGAGAAAAATCCTTATCTGTCACTGGTTTTCTGAACATATGGTCTATGGAAATAAAGTTTAGAATGGGCATTGCAGCCATGGAATCATTATACAAATCTACATGTATGTAAATTAAAATATTTACCTTAACATGTTTAAAAAGAAAAAAAGCAATTTAAATCATGTACTGTAAGTGATATTTATTTTTGCTACATTCACCTGATCTTTTCCTTTCCCTTTTGGTACAATTTACCATGCCAGCAAAAAATGTGCCTTCATCTTAAAATGTATAATGTGCCCCAAAGTAGAAAACTTTACTTTATTTTAATTTATGTCTTATTTTTTTTTGAAAATTATTTGTGTTTAATCTTGATTTTTTTTGCAGTTTATAGGGCTAACAATCTCTGTACACATATCTTAGAACATGCTGTGTGTTTGAAAAGTTCACTTTTTTGGCTCAATTTAAGGAATTTTTAACATTAGCTTAATCAAGAATTATTTTTTTTTATACTGTGTACATTAAAACCCGTTTTGCCTTGAATAAAGAATCTTGTTAGCAAATGCATGAAGTGATTTCTGAATTTAAATTGATTCTCTTAAGTCTTAACAATTACAGTATTGCAGTCAAGTGGTTCTTGTCCAATTATTATTTCTACTTTTTGTTGTTAGATGAGAGGAGTTATCAGCCAACACCATCCAGGAGGACATCTAAAGAGCTACCTGCAGCTCCACAGCTCCAAAAATATAAGACCAAGTTTAAGTTCAACTCATGCACAACCTACTAGAGAGAGGATGGAAACAGCATGCTCTAGTAAGTTCTATACATGATATTTTTATATTACATTAGTATTCATTAGAATAAATTTTGAAATTTGGGTAACTTGTTGGATTTTTATTGAAAACTAAATACAGGTACCAGGCCTCGACATTAACGTTTGTCCGATACCAGTGAAAACTGACGTCGGAAAAGTAGATCTTGTATTACGGTTGTCCGACGGGACAAGTGAAAAAATCAACTTCACAAACGTGCTGGTACGACGGACAAATCTATTTCCACTGGTATAAAATACTGGGTTTGTTGTATAAAAGAGCCCTGTTTGGTCTCCAATTTGTCCATAATTTATTTTGATTAAAACTAAAGTGAAATGCCAGATCAAAACTCTTTTATTGTATTTTATCGTTCCTCCAAATGAAGTTCAAGGACATTGACAAAATTAAAGTCGCAATCTCAGAAACGCTTTAATGAACGGAAATATCAATATTAGAAATATAAGAACAAGAATCACTCCAGAACGGACACGTAAAAATTATCGGATATCAATTTGGCGCCAAATTTAAACTTGTCTTTTGTGCAAAATACGATAGAGGATTTGATTTAGGCTTTTGGGAAATATTGAAACCTTTGAAATGGACAAATATTACAAGCTTTTTCCTGATCTGGTTGAAAAGATCCACTAAAATTTTTTATTTCTGTGTGAATTTAAATAAAATACTTTGCTTTATTTATATCACAGGCACTTGTTTCTGGTAAAAAAAATATACCTAGATACTGGTATATATAGTATCTAGGTATATTTTTTTTTTCAGAAACAAGGATTTATATAACACAAATATGAGTTATTACAATTTGTGTGGTATTGGATCACAACACAGTAATATTTCAAAAGGAAAAAGGCGGGAGGGGGGTACATATAAAAATCACTGGTATGCAAGACTCCAATCAAGGTAGACAGAAATAAAAATGTGACATTGAATATATGTCCTTAAGGTAGTCATGAATAAAAAAAAAACAACAGAACAAATCAGTTCAGGCAGCTTTAACTATTTACTAAATTTGGGCAGGGTAACGTCAGAGGGGTAATGAAACAATGTTTCGATTAATCGCAATTGACTTTTCCCAGAAGTCTCCCCACTTCTCCCTGTGAGCTCTCTGAAAGAGAGGTCACTTCTCCCTCTAATTTGAAAGTAGTGGGAGCCCTGGATAATTATTCTCTAGTTTTTGTAATTTTTATTAATTTTTTCGGACAACTAAAAGATTGAGTCGGACAAGTACTTTTTTTAGTTAGTTGTCCGAATGGACAAGTTGAAAAATATGTTAATGTAGAGGCCTTGGTACATGTATAAGCTGATGTACTATCACAAAAAGTTTTTATTTTTGGGTATTTGATTCTATAATAATGCTCATCATCAGACAATTAAGGCTTAATTCCCATTATATGTATAATGCTAATAAATGTGTTACGTGATCAGATTTCCCACAATTCAGATTATTTTGATAAGGACTAGTTAGTAGTAGTGATGAAAATTATGAAATGTTTTTATTTATTTACTTGGTAGGCTACGGATCACCTCCAGGCAGTAGTTTCCTACCCATAAAGAACAGATTATCTCCTGCTGGAAGTAACCCATCTCCAGGAGCAAGGTCTGCTGGACACCTTGTAAGGTCATCAGTAACTCCTGCCAGCAGCTCTTTAAGTTCCCACCTTGAGCCGGTGGGGTATGGTTTAGGAACTTGTAAGTATCTTGCCGAATATAGTTTAATATACTATTCAGACTTGAAACTGGTTTTGATCATAGTGTTGGCTGTAAATGTTTGATTTGTGGAAATTAACTGTTGTTACAATGTATTGTGCTCTTCACGCAATATGGTAGTAAAATTTTATTTTATCTCAATGTGTTGAATTCAGATGACAAAAAAGTTAAGTAGCTTAATGTTGTCTAAGATTGTGAGATACAAGGTAACTGATGTTAAAGACAAGATAACAAGTTAAGTAAAATGAAATGTTTAGAACAAACAAGACATTAGTGCAATGAAATGTTAAGAAAACCCATAAAGACAATTACAATGTTGATATTTCAGTAAATTAATGTAGCAGTTAATTGTGGAAGTGATACTTTAAAGTGAAAAAAGGTATTTTAAAGATTTAATTTATTATGTTTTAGAGACCTCAAGAAAGACCCCAAGAACCTGGCCCACAGGCAGAAGATAATTAGGACCTTTAATCTTATTGTGCCAACTTCTCCTACTGAACAATGATCTTGTGGTGTAAATAGAATATGATTGTACCAGATCCATACTATGCTGTGATTGTAGGGTATTAATTCCCTTTACTTGTACATTTGTTATATATAGAGAGGACTTCTAAATATTATACATTGTATGTTATTCAGGATCTTCACAGGGGATATGGGCTCATATTCCCAGTCAGTGTTCTATATTCCCTAAGCCGCAGGAACTGTAAGCTCCCCTCCTCTGATAACATTCAAGAGTATCGTAATTACATATACGTGTAAATATGATTTAATCCAGCACTTGAATATTAAAGTGTGTAATTTTTTGGACCTAAACCCACTTGAAGGCCCGCCTTGTATGAAAACAAAACATTATTTTTCTTTAATTTCACGATTTATTATTCGAAATAAATGTTGGCTTCCTACATAGATAAGCTCAGATATTTATTTTAATTCTATTTTGAGAAAGCAAAACATATTTAGACCTGCTTCATATCCCCAGTCTACCACGGGAATATGGTCATTTATCACCTGTCAAGCTGACCATTCAAATTGTAGGATTAGACTGCATATTTCACTCCAGTAAAGTATTGACTTGTATTTGTTAATTATTGCTTTGTATTCTCATTGTTTACTGTCACAAACATGAATTGTTTAATGACTATAAATAAAGTTGTATTTAATTTATCATTCTTTTAGTTCATGTTTAAGTTGTGCCATACATTGTTAAGACTCTTTTAGGCTTTCAGCATATCTTCACAGTGCTATAAAGTTAACTAACTTTTAAAATGCTTAGAATTGTACCTATGGCTTTTGTTGTCTAAAATTTAATTCTGAAAAGCACACTCATTGAAATAATATTTCACAGATCAAGGTATGCAGTACTAAATAATGCAGTGATATGCTTTACATTATGTAAACTAGTATGACAATGTTTCTAGAAATGCTTAGGCATATAACATTGACATTGGCTAGATTAGTATAAGAGAAAACATGTAGCACTATACAAAAATTGATATTTTTTCTTGCATCAAAATGTTTTTTAATCAATTTTTATTTTATTATAATATTCTTGATACACAGGTGAAAAAATAATTCAGATATGATGTACCATTAATGAGCATTACTTTTAGTTAGTTTTGTAAACAAACACATGTGCTTGAATCAGAGATCATATTGGATAATTTGATAGTTTTATGACCACTGACCAGTAATACTTGAGATAAGAGGTGATAAGAGAAGAAGAAACACGGCTGGTAATCGCCACAAGCAGAACAGTTGGTTCGGCAAAGAAATACGTGAGGATAACTTCTGGTTTTGGTGGAGGAGAGTTCACGAAGACGCTTCGCAAGGTATGTACATGTCAAAAATTGAAATTTTTTATTACTGCTCGAATATTGCAAAATCAGAGAATGCTATGCTGTGGCGAATGCTTTCACGATTAGAAACATGCATAGTTTATTCTTGTATATGAAGTGTAACTCTCACAAAATCAATCGTCCCACGAAAAACATGACGAAAATTGTGACACTCTTACATTTCCAAGTTGTTCTTGACAAAGATGCAAGTTAAATTTTCAATATTTTTTCATCATGGGAGTCTAAATGTAATCAGGGATAAATTCCAATTCGTCAGAAGTAAATTGAAGTCTAGATAAATCTACAAACTGTCAATTTTCTTGTTTTCCTGCTCGAGGAGATCGGTTCTGATAGAGCACATTGCGAATGCATGATGAGATTTGCTAGGTTTGGTACGACACATGTAATCCACTGTATAATCACAAATTTTGCATGTCTGTCTGGTAATGAATTCATGAACTGATGCCCTTCTTCCCGTCAGGTTTTTAAAAGTATACAAGTAATATTTCATTGTTCATAGGCTGTCCACATAGAAAGAAACATTTCATTTAAGGAATCAATTTATAATTGTAAATGCGGTTTCCCATGATTTAATTTGTCATTATTGATCATTTGTTGTTTGTGACAACTTCCATTGTGTATTTGATACACAAGATTAACTTCCCTTACATCTGCACATTGGAAACAATTGAAAATGCACTGTAAGATAATTTTATAATCAAGAATAATTAACCTAATGTGAATCATATCTTTATAATTTCTAATACAAATGATGCACTCTAAATTAAATATCATACAGTTGAGAATAATATTAATTTGTGGTTTGTTTTTCTATTATGTAGTGTGTTATGTGTACACACTTGTAAATAAAAAAGATCTCTGTTAGTAGTGGTTACAAGATGTAAAGCGCTTTATCGAATTTAAGGATATGTCCACAGTTTAATTGATATCTTGTGTTTAATTTATTCATGACTATTAGCACTAAGTGAACGTTTATTTACGTTAGACCTATGTATGTGCTGAAATCATGTAATATTATAACTTGTGTAGATCTGCGGTGAAGTTTCCGTCATCTTTAGTAAAAAGGTCGCGCCGAATAGATGTGTAAACCCGTTTGAAAGGATATAAATATTTTGAAATTGAAAGAGACTTTTTTTTAATAAACTTGGTGTCCTGACTGAGAGGGGTTTTAAATTTAGTGTACTGCTACTTGTTTTTGTTCGTTTCCTTGGCGGTGATACAGGCAATCTATATCGAAAAGTCAATGTCAGTCCCCTTTTCCTCTTTCCCTTGAATCCTGGCATCTGAAAGTGGACAGAGAATAGTTTATTTTGATTAGAGTATTTATCAGTTTTGTGTTTGAAAGTGTCAATTTATCAATTTTGCAGAAAACAATTAACAAAACTAGCAAATCTCCTCATGCATTCGCAATGTGCTCTATCAGAACCGATCTCCTCAAGCAGGAAAACGAGAAAATTGACAGTTTGTAGATTTATCTAGACTTCAATTTACTTCTGACGAATCGGAATTAATCCCCGATTACATTTAGACTCCCACGATGAAAAAATATTGAAAATTTAACTTGCATCTTTGTCAAGAACAACTTAGAAATGTAAGAGTGTCACAATTTTCGTCATGTTTTTCGTGGGACGATTGATTTTGCGAGAGTTACACTTCATGTACAAGAATAAACTATACATGTTTATAATCGAGAAAGCATTTGCCACAGCATAGCATTCTCTGATTTTGCAATATTCGAGCAGTAAAAAAGAAAATTTCAATTTTTGACATGCACATACCTTACGAAGTGTCTACGTGAACTCTCCTCCACCAAAACCGGAAGTTATCCTCACGAATTTCTTTGCAGAACCAATTGTTCTGCTTGTGCCGATTACCAGCCGTGGGAAAGCTGCATGGATGTAGCTAACTTTTCATCAATACCAAAAGAAATAAATTAGTTATTTGCAATAGAATTTATTTCAAAATATCTAATGTATAATTTTCATTTAGTAAAATCCAACTAAAAGGGAAGAATACACATAATGAGCAAACTAAGGTTCCAGGTGATTCCTGTTATAATTAGTGGTTCACGTCTGGTCAGTGGAGGTGGAATTTTGACCTTATCAGTAGGCAGATAACCTCAAGTTAGGTCAGAGTGATGTAACTTCTGCCAATTTTATGTGTTCACTGCACAGGGTGTGCATTTTCCAGTATATTTAGAGTTTGTGTGAAGAAATCTATCTTTCTGGTCAAATCATTGTTGATTTATGATTCAAGGTCAATCCTGAAGTGTTCCCATGGCACATTTGTGACTTTTATTCATGAAAATGGGGTACCAAGAGGAAAATTACAACTTTTGGGATTTTTCCACTACAATTTTTGACATAAAATGTCGACTTTGAATGAAATTAGCTCCTGCATTGGTACCCCTAGAGGCTTGGTTTTGGTGTATGCTGTTCTTAGACCTATTATCTGCAAAACCATGTCTCGGATTTCTGATAGAATTAATAGAACACATTCTACACACAATTAAAGGTGGTGAAATCTTATGAAGTCAGGCTGTATACACATAATGGGGCTTTAAGAGAGATTGAAACATCACAGGAAAAATCTGAGACACGGTTTTGGAGGTCACACGCTGTGTTGATTAAGAAATTGTAAAACGTTTTACCATTTGAATAAACATGAAACAGCTAATTTTGGTCAAGTGCACACATCAAGATTTTGCAACTAATTGCATAATAATTAATTATGTAATTGTTGCATAATCATAATATTATAATCAGTGGACAGATATATCTTTCTTCTTTCAAATGGTACCTCATTTGTTAATTTTGATGCAATAAATATTAAGAAAGTTACAGCTGTTTTCAGATGGAATATTGCTTCCCTAACTGAAGGATTAAGCATCTGACAATGAGTTCCTCACCAATAAAACAGGAATTTAGTCGCAATATGACCATACCACAACATTATGACAACGTCGTAATATTACGTTGTGACGACGTTGTGTGGATGGTCGTATTTACGTGCTGATGAGTCCACAAAAGTACGTTGTGACGACGTAACAATATTACGTTGTAACTACGTAAAGTATAACGTTGTGACAACGTTTTCCCGACGTCGCATTGTTTGCTGGGTGTATTAATGTGTATCACACAATGTCACCCTAATCAAACATGTTCCCTGTATTAATGTGTATCACACAATGTCTCCATTATCAAACATGTTCCCTGTATTAATGTGTATCACACAATGTCTCCGTAATCAAACATGTTCCCTGTATTAATGTGTATCACACAATGTCACCCTGATCAAACATGTTCCCTGTATTAATGTGTATCACACAATGTCGCCCTAATCAAACATGTTCCCTGTATTAATGTTAACCATTGTATCAATTGCCAATGTACAAAAATGTACTAATAAATCTAACATCAACCCACACAATGTTATATAATGAAACCATTGCACCAGTATTAACCATCGTATCAAAAAATTAAATAATGTCACTGTATCAATGTCTACCATTTTATCAAATAATGTCAATGTGCAAATATTAATCATTGTATCAAATTATTTCAGTTTAATTAGTTTAAACATATTTTATTGTCTTATAAATGTACAATTAGATTGGAAACAAGTTCTATCAACTTAGTATATCCGCTCTATACAATAATGTTGTATACATAAATAAGAAAATGACAGCAAGTTACATAATATAATAAATGTATACATGAATATATTTGATAAACAGAAGTAATGGGGGAAAAAGGGGGGGGGGGGGGATAAGGGGATTGAGTGCAAATAAATGATAGCATCCCGAGTGCAGGGTATAATTTTGTATCATTCAAATCTATTAGAATGGTATATATATTTTTGGACATTTCTAAACACTATTAAATTGTTTTCATCAGTTAAATTATCAGAGCCAAATAATAAGTTTTCAATTGAGATAACTGTATATGGTGTAATACTCATAAATAATTGCATTCTTGCATTCGTATTTAAAAGGGGACATTCTAATAAATAATGAATAGCATCTTCTAAAGGACATCCACAGGCACAGCTGGGGTCACTATTAAAATCATATTTGCTCTAAATAAATCTGCTCCCAGTGAACTACACTGATGTCTTAATCTAGTATGTATTATATTACATTTCCTACTTCCTAACAAATAGTAATTAGAAACCTTAAATAAATTCGCCCTTAAAGTTTGTTTAAACTTTGAAGTAGTTTGTATAGATTTAAAATTCGGATCCAATGAATTCCATGAACGTATAGTAGATGGAAAAAACGATTTGGAAAATGTTTCTAAACGACATCTTGGTACCCTATATTGTAAAGAATTTCTCAGATTATAATTGTTAACTACTAAATACAGTGTGGGAAACCATTTTTTTCAAACACTCGCCAAAATGGCGAGTGGACTGAAACTATTACTCGCCAAGATGAAAAAGAGCTCGCCATGTCTGGCGAGTGACATTTTTTTTAAACTCGCCAACAAATACCAAATAAACAATACAGTAATGTTCAACAATTTATTTTGCAGATTTTGACAAGTCATTAACTTGGTCAAGAAGGATCAACCCTTACCATGCTGAATTGTATACACAAGATATTACCTGTATGCTGAATTGTTTTGAAGAAATATCACAAAATTTAGCATTTTTTTTGTTTTTGCTCTGTAGTTAAAATCCTTGTAGATATTACTTCAATATTTACAGGAAATGATGTTAGTTGAGTATATTTTAAATTTCATAACTTTGGAGACACATTTTATCGTGGTTGCCATGGCAACATATTTTCCCCCTAGATTTTTGTGAAAAATGAAAAATTTTCAAATAAATCCTT
Source organism: Bathymodiolus brooksi (assembly GCA_963680875.1). NCBI lineage: Eukaryota > Metazoa > Mollusca > Bivalvia > Mytilida > Modiolidae > Bathymodiolus > Bathymodiolus brooksi. The sequence continues at coordinate 68,389,771 of OY804575.1, forward strand.
TTTTTTCTTAAATTATTTTTAAAGCAAGAATTAAAAAAAATATCCAGAATGTTCATAAAATGTTTTACACATATCATGGTTGCCATGGCAACATATTTCCCCCAACATTTTTGTGAAAAATGAAAATTATTTTATTTATTATTATTTTTAAAGTAAGAATTAAAAAAAAAATATCAGGAATGTTCACAAAATGTTTTACACATATTATCATGGTTGCCATAGCAACATATTTTTTTCAAAATTTTTTGTGAAAAATTAAATTTTTTCAAATCAAGCCCATTTTTTTTTATATTATTTTTAAAGCAAGAATGTAAAAAAAATATCAAGAATGTTCAGTAATTTTGTTATTACCCATATTTGTTGACAACATTATAATTTCCATTAATTGGAATTGTGTGGTTATATTTGTTATTGTCTCATTTATTATTGAATTTGCATTTCCACATAACTAGGCAAAGAAAAATGTCGTTGATTATCCACTATCAACCCCATAATGACTTTGGTGAAGTTAGAACTGAGGGTTAGAGACTGGTATGTCCCCCACCCTTTGTTCATGTCACTTCAAATAGTTTTATATTTAAAACCTGAAGAAATTTTTAAGAATCAAAGAAAAATGTCTTTGATTATCCACTATCAACCCCATAATGACTTTGGTGAAGTTAGAACTGAGAGTTAGAGACTGGTATGTCCCCCACCCTTTGTTCATGTCACTTCAAATAGGTTATTTAAAACTTGAAGAAATTTTTAAGAGTCAAAGAAAAATATCTTTGATTATCCACTATCAACCCCATAATGACTTTGGTGAAGTTAGAACTGAGAGTTAGAGACTGGTATGTCCCCCACCCTTTGTTCATGTCACTTCAAATAGGTTATTTAAAACTTGAAGAAATTTTTAAGAGTCAAAGAAAAATATCTTTGATTATCCACTATCAACCCCATAATGACTTTGGTGAAGTTAGAACTGAGAGTTAGAGACTGGTATGCCCCCCACCCTTTGTTCATGTCACTTCAAATAGGTTATTTAAAACATGAAGAAATTTTTAAGAGTCAAAGAAAAATGTCTTTGATTATCCACTATTGTAATTTAATACTGGAAGAAATTTTATAACTAGGCAAAGAAAAATGTCAACATATTTTCCCCCTAGATTTTTATGAATAAATAAAATTTTCACGCCTTGAGTATCTGAATAAAATGGTTATAAATCACTAGAGATTGGTATATGACTATATCCTTTACCAAGTGAAATGTGAGAATGGATAGAGATTTGTTTATCCCTCACCAAGTGAAATGTAAGAATGGTTAGTCATTGGTTTATCCCTCAGCAAGTGAAATTGTAAGAATGAGAGGAGATTGAAATGTAAAAATGGTTAGAGATTGGTATATCCCTCACCAAGTGAAATGTAAATATGGTTAGAGATTGGTTTATCCCTCTCCAAGTGAAATGTAAAAACGGTTAGAGATTGGTTTATCCCTCACCAAGTGAAATGTAAAAACGGTTAGAGATTTATATATCCCTCACCAAGTGAAATGTAAAAACGGTTAGAGATTTATATATCCCTCACCAAGTGAAATATAAAAACGGTTAGAGATTTATATATCCCTCACCAAGTGAAATGTAAAAACGGTTAGAGATTTATATATCCCTCACCAAGTGAAATGTAAAATCGGTTAGAGATTGGTGATTGACTGTTTTTCTTCAATCTATTTACTTGAAACAAACAAAATATTAGACTTTGAAATAATTTAAATTGAAATATTATTCTTTGAACAAAATATTATTAGACTTTGAAATAATCTAAATTGAAATATTATTCTTTGAACATTAAATCACATTCATTACAATTTATTCCTCATCTGGTGTTGCATTAAAGACCTTCCACCTCCTATAAGCAAGTACATACTCCTGATAAGAATGATAAAGTCTGAAACAGGGCTCAATACAAAGTGAGACATTACAGTCTTTGCATTCATAGGAGGTTTCATGACCTGCCCGTTTCCTTTTTTGAATTGTATTGTCAACATTGTTTTTCTCAGCCTCATTGCACACTTTACACAGTCTTGCAATGTTTATTTTTTTCCCTGTACCCCTTAATCTAGATATAAAGTGTTTCGCTGTTAATCTTTCTAACTGCTGAGGTGCTACAGATGGTCTACCAACTTTATTAACAGTGTTAGTAGGATTGTTAGAAACAAGTTGAGATACTAATTGTTTTCTAAACAATTTGTGGGTCATATTGTCATTTGGATGATCAGCGCAGAATAGAATGTAAGCATCCAGCACTGTAATGGCAAGAACATGGAAAAAAACCTTTTTCCACCACTTGAATGATTTGACTACATTGTTTGTGTAAGAGATCATTTGATCAGACCTATCAACCCCACCCATGTACTTATTATAATTTGTAACTACATTTGGTTTACGAATAATTTCATTAGTAATTCGATTTCTTCTGGAAGTGGTTGATAGACTAGATCCATGTTTTGTTGAAAGCATATAAACAGGTTTGCTATCTAGATATTTGTAACATTCTAATGGACCATTATTCATCACGAATATATCACCACGATTTCTGAGTTGGTAGTCTTTTAATGTTTGAGGTATTCCACGACGGTTTTGTCGAACAGTTCCAGTAGCATATGTTCCCAGTTGAAATAGATCCCAAAAGAGTTGTGGTGATGTATAGTAATTATCACAATACAGACTATAACCTTTGTCAAAGAAACCTCTCATCATGTCCATGACTAGATCATATGTTGCCCCATTAAAGCTAGGACCTGTTAAAGACTTTCCAGTGTACAGTTTAAATTTCGAAACATAGCCATTGGAAGAATCTGAAACCATATATGCCTTTATACCATATTTCACAGGTTTATCAGGACTGTAGACACGAAAAGATAAATTGCCTCTCCACGGAATCATTCCTTCGTCTAATGAAATGTTTTGATGGGGCATGTAGGCAGAATTGAAACGAGATATCATACGTTTGAAAATAGGTCCGAGTTTAAATAGTGGGTCATGTCCAGGATTTTCACGTGGAATGAAGTTGTCATTATTTGACAGATGAAGAAATGACGTAATTAACAGAAAACGATCTCTTGACATAGTTGCTGGAAAAAATGGAGTGGAGGTTACCGGGTCTGTGCTCCAATATTCATTAATGTCTGATTGTGAAATTATCCCCATAGCCAGAATTAGTGCAATGTAGCGTTTTATTTCTGATGCACAAGTGTTTTGCCATTTTCTAAATCTTGAAAACGTTCCAAGGTTTTGATTATTTTCAAAATATTGTTCAGCATACCGATTTGTCTCGGTAGCAATCTCTTCAAAGTCGTCATCTTTGATAAATATGTTAAAATAATCAGAAACTGTTGTGGTTTCTGGTAATGGAACCCTTCTTCCAGGAACTGTAGAAAAAGTTAATGGTTCCTGATCCTGTCTGCTGCCTACACCCCATTTTTCAGAGTCAAATAAGTCTGTCCTACCGTTTTCATTATTCAAGTCAATATATATATCTTCAGGGTCAAAACCTTCAAATTCGTCTTCATTTTCACTGTCATTATCAGCAAATATTTCATGAATAGTTTGGTCATTTCCAGAAGCCATATTGTCGATCTCACAAGCTGAGAAAGTGTCGGGACCCCCCTCACTCTTCTAATTTTATTCTATGCCATAGTTTCAGATAATAAAGTAGAAACTTAGAGATGATTACTACGGTAAATTTTATTTATTTAATGCTTGAAAAGACGAAGGAATAATTCTCAATATAATGGAGAAAGGGAACAAAGCAGACGACATTAAAACATCTGTGTTTTACTTCCGCTAAAATCTTGAAAGTTTTAGTTGATTTTTTCAAGCAAAAAGAGACATGACAACTCAGTCTGATAAGAACGATCGTATAAAAATAAAATATGGAGTATCATGAAGTCATATTCATTAGTAAAAATTACCTAAAAAGGTGTTTATTTCAAATGTTAGCAATCATTATTTCACTCTGTCTGTGAGTCCAATTTGTTTACCTTCTTTCGGCACCTCTCGCACTTTGATTGAACTTACGATTTCGTCGATTTTACCATGAAACGATAGTGTCATTCAATTCTCTTTTTAGAAGGGAAATCGGTTTCTAAATAATAAGTTATTTTTAGACAGCCAATAAAAGGCGGGATATCTCCGCGGTAATAAAAATATGGTGTGCTCGTAATTATTAATTTATTTGCAACTATTTTAATGCAGTCATTTTTTTTTATTCGAAGCTGTTATAATAATAAAAAAGGAACACTTTTTATTTATATTAACCATGTCATTGACTATTATTTTACCAGCATTAACAAATAATTAAACAGAATTCCCACGTATATTTTTAGATTCGTTACGTCACGATGTTTATTTACATTTGTTTAAAAATAAACCATAAAGCTTTCTGGACGTGTTACACTCGGTAATAACAAGGGATTAACATTCAGTCGACAACTTGTATTGTTCAGAGATTCATTTCAAGTCTTTATTTCAACTCTATAAGCCTCTTAAATGAGGTGATCAAATTCCAGGTTCAAACCGTCATATGACGGTATCCGCACTGAGAACGACAACGTCAAAACCGTCATATGACGGGACCCGCATGGCTAGTGTTAAGAGCTGCGTCGATCTCTTCTTCCTCAATTTCGTTGTCTTCGTCTTTTAAATTTTAATGCACGGTATAAAACATGTATGTCAAACTCAGTTCCGACACATATTTAACTTTATGTTTTCGCGTAGGTTTTCGCTACGAATTCATTTGAAATATTTCAAAACCAAATTATTTTATTTACATTAATTTTAAAAGTCATCACATCTATTGGTAATGAAACAATATTTCATTTAATCGTGAAATCGACCTTGGCAAACTTATGCGGGGTCGGGATTGTATACTTAATTTTTCTGTTGACAGAAATGAAGTGTCATGACTCATGGCGGAATGTTTTCTTATCGAGTACAATGATTAATAAAATGTTGGATAAATGACACAGTTAACAAAAAAAATTAACTGTTTGGGAGCTGATATTTTAAAGCTGTAAACCAGTTATCGTGGCGAACGTTTTAAAGTTCCTACTCGCCTTACAACTGTTACTCGCCAGACCGGCGAGTATAAAGTGGATGTTACTCGCCACCCGAAATTTCCACTCGCCTTTGGCGAGTTGGCGAGCGGTGGTTTCCCACACAGTAAATATTCATTTAGACAGTCCTGTAAATATTCAGGAGCTATATTGCTATGTATTTTATGAAATAAAGTAAGTTTTCGACGCCTCTGTCTACAACTTAAAGTCTCCCAACCGGTTTCAAAGTATAAAGATTCCTTGCTTACAAATTTTGGCAACACAGTAATTATCCTAGCGGCTTCAAATTGAAGCTGTTCCAACTTATCTGCATCCCTTGAACAACACCCATCCCATAACTCACATGCATACTCTAGTAATGGCAAAATATAAGTTACATATATTTATTCATGTTTAATATGAACTTTAATTTTCTAAAGACAAATATTTGTTTAGTCGCTTTATATTATTTATATGTTCTGCCCACTTGCCATTACTAGATATGGTGACTCCTAAATGTTTATGATTGTCTACCTGATTTAAGTTTTCAGAATTAAATTTTAGATTTATTTGATTTATGTTTTGCTGAAATGAAATAACCATATATTCAGTTTTTTGGGGATTAAAGTCTACTAGCCATTGCTTTGCCCAATCATCTAAAACTTGAAGACCCAAGTTTAACCTGTCTTCAACTTCTAATGGATTAGTAGATGACAATATTAAAGAGCTGTCATCAGCAAATAATCTAACAAGACTTTGATTATCATCTGCAATATCATTTATAAAAAGCAAAAATAGTAATGAACCCAGAACTGACCCCTGCGGAACGCCTGCTTTCAATGTTCAAGTGTGGAAATTGAATTGTTTAATAAAACTTGTTGTTTCCTTTCCGAGATATAATCTTTGAGCCATCCCAGCAGGCACATCAACGTTGAAACTTAGTTGACCATCAACGTTGAAAAGACGTTGAATTTTAGTTGGATATGGATGTTGAAAAATGACGTTGGATCAACGTCACATATCAACGTTGAACCAATGTTGATGCAACGTTAATTCGATGTTGATGCAAGGTTCAATCAACGTTGAATTTTCAGTATCTTCTACAGCAATATTACTAGCTTGGTATTCAGTCATTCAAACATATTTCATGGTTGGGAATTCATTACAACTTTGTTGGCAAAAAGATACGAAAAAGGAGACATGGTTTTCTGACAACATTACAAGAAAGTCGGATAAAAAAATGGCAACAATGAAAATGAACCAAGTTTCTTAAGACTCGTCCACATCCAATGCAAATCAAGACTTTTCTATTGATTGATTGATTGATTAATAGGAGTTCAACGTCCAGCGAGCAGTATTTCAGCTATATTCAGGACGAGAACAATTTAATGAATACAAACAATTGTAAAAAGTAAGTGGGGTGGTAAGACCGGGATAACAGTTTTTGACTGCCACTGAAAAAGGTGTGGGTAGGGATGGAAAATTTAGCCAAACGTAGCGGCCCCAAGAGGCCTACTCTTATTGAACATTACAAGGGATCTTTAACGTGCATGGAGTGTGGCATTTTCCATACACGGGTACCCACTATGGTCCACGATCAGGCTTTCCGATTATGACCCGATTACCCCCCAACAAGAGGGCCTCCCCCTATCCGCCACCAGGGGACGCGCTGGGCAGCTCTGTGTGATCGAGCCCTTGTGACCTTCAATGGAATCCGTTATAATTTGAAACTTCTCAGCACCTACACGATATGAAATATCTCAAATTGGAACATAAAAGGAAAACGATCATTTCAGCCCTTTTATATTTAGGAAATAGAAAAGGTATATAAAATTTGTCGATTTTCTATTTAAAAATATTTTAACAGAATACGGGAAAACTGCATAAAAATATGTGATAAATAAATAGTCTCAATAAATGTGACAAATTTGTGGGAGGGACATCATGACAGACAAGGGTAAAACAGTATACCCCCTCCAAAAACAACAGAGGGCTCTAAATAGCACAAAACACCCTAAGCACATGCGCAGAAGGCATATCTAATCGACAGCGTATTTTGCATATTTGTACTTTATGTATGTTAAATTAAAAGAATAATAAATATACAAAAAGAGCATAAAACATGACATGGGAGAATTATTTCGATTCTAATAGGGCATTTACAATAATTTGGTAAATCAATGCGGCCTTACATGCAGTCGGAGAGCAAACCCATGATTTGACCGTTACAGCTAGTGATTCTAAAACCACGCAGTCAGGGGGCGATAACCGCAAAAAATTTCCGCTAGGTGCCGCTTTACAAGTCCTGCAAAATTTTTCATTCGCGCCGTTGTAGGATAAACGTGAAATAAAGTATTAAATAGACAAAATTGTGATAGAAACGTAATTTCTATAAAATAAATATATTTTTTTTTGCAATGACTGGCTATATCAGACAAGCGACCGAGGTTTATATTAGTCAAAAACGTGTTTCGAATCGTGCAATCTAGAATGTGTAAAAACACGAGATTCGGTTTGTTTACATTTTTCGGCCAATGAAAAAGCTGACACAATTCTATATTAGGACATGGAATTGATGATACAGGAGTGATATAGCATCATCAACCAATAGTAAATGCTCTCTCAACTGGAAATTCCGTCACCCTGAATGGAAATCATTCCTGAAAGAAAATTCGACGAGGCATATTTTTTTTAATTTTCGCCTTGTTTTAGTGTAAAATTTGCCCATTTTGGTGAACATTTCTCCCCCAAAACACCCATGTAGTCTGTATATGTCTGCCTTTTATTAGATTTATTAATATCTTTATATTTTAACCGAAAGTTTACAAGAAAACTGCATTGTTTACATCAGATTATGCCCCCTTTTCCCCCGTCTCGTCAATACACTTTGTTTAGACTCCTTTCCCGTTTGCTGTCAGTTAATCTTGTACATATCTAATGTGGCGATTATTTCAAAGGCAATTAGTTTATCAAATATATTTAGGAATGCTGACTTAAGTTTTACCTGATTTTCTTCTGCAAATGAATTATGAATTTATGTGTAACAGGTATACAATGATTGAATGAATGTGACTCTGAAAACAAAAACCAGCCAGTGTGTGTGTTATAAATAGAAAGTAGGCTAAATTTGTTATCTGTATGTAACTGCATATATGATATTTAATTGATGAAACAACTGTATTTTGCAAGACTGTGATTTTACCATAGTTGACTAGTAGTAGTAATGCCCAAAAAAAACTTAACTGTTCTGAAGCCCAAAGTGGCAGGGACCCTTGGCCCTGTGTTCATTGTCTGCAGGCAAAGCCATTTTATGCCTTGCATGTTATAAAAATTTTAACAAATTTGTGAGGTCTGATGATTCTCTAAATGAACTTTCAAAAACTGATGACTACCAGTTAACTAAATGTTTTCACAGTTTGATCAGGTGGAATATTGCAATGTAGACTCTGACAATCTTGACCTTATGTACTGTTTTATCCTGTTTTAGAATTTGTAGTCAGTGACTTTTTATCCAACAAAGCTTTATTGTTGCCAGATTTGTACAAAAAATTTGAAGATTTAGTTGACAAAACAGCTTTAATTAAATCACTGAAAGAACCAGAAGACAAAATTGGTGAACCCTCTCCCATTAGAGGCAATAAATTCTCCCATTTAAGTTTGGAAGATTTCAAGGAAACGGGTGATGAAACCTTTGCATGGGAAAGTTTCGAGAAGAAATTGTCAGCTTACAGTTTTCTGAAATATTTGGTACAGGAAAATGATATACATGTAGATCTCCCAGGTCTTAAGACTTTTCTTTCATTTTCTGAAACTGACACTGAAAAATCCGAGTTTTGTTCAATTGAAGTTTTAGATGAGACAGCAGATTCAAAAGCCACAGTTTTGAAAACTTTGAATATTCTTCACAAAAAGTTTCAGATTGGGATAAAGCTTCAGTATCAAGTTGTTGTTGGGGACAGGAATCTTATGACCATTTAATAAAATTAAAATCAGAATATGGAGGTTCATTAAGCTGGGTTTTGCCATATCATGGAGACTGGCACATACTTTTTTTAATCTCATTTTCTATTAAATTAATAATTCATTGTACTTAGGATTTGTTCAACTTTCATAGAAAAATATGGACATTTTACTCTGTTAATAGTTTATGGAAAAGAAATACACTTGAAAACTAATATGTACAGTCATCTGTCAAAAGTATTGGGAAATGTAAAAAATATCCCTATATAATCAACCAAAACCATATTTTTTTCAAAAAAATATTGTGAAATCATTTCTGGATAGATTGTAACAAATTTTACACCCAAGACATTCGGAATTGTCTATATTTTGTTTGTTTATTTGCTCAAATCTTTATACGAGTGGTTTTTATTTGTACATAATTTTTCCATGATTGTTAATTTTTAGGATTTATTTTTAGTTGAAATGTATAGGAAAATCAAAATCAATTTTTATTTGTGGTGTTTAAATTATGTACAAATAAAAATAACTCATAACAACATAATGAGTAAATAAACAATCAAAACATTGACAATACTGAATGTTTTGGTGTAAAATTTGTTAAAATCTATCCAGAAATAACTTCACAATAATTTTTTGAAAAAATATGGTTTTGGTTGATTATATAGGGATTTTTTTTACATTTCCCAATACTTTTGACGGATGACTATATACATTTTCTTTAAATATTTATACATTTTTTTTTATCTTTATATTGAATTTTATTTTCATGCCTAGAAAAAAATTACACGAGTTCTGTTCATGATTCATCAAAAGGATATAGAAATGTTTTTTCTTGAATTGCTAGAATAAAACCGGTGGACCTGTACATTTCAGTCGCCTATCCTTTCTTTTGGGGATAGGAGACCATATATAAATGTTTGTATATTCCAAAATTTGTTGTTAATTATATGCATATGCTATTAAAATAGCAGCCTGCATCGGCATTAACATTTGTGCACAGCGTATTTTTAAGTCATTAGGTTAGTTCTAAATTTATTTTTAGAAATACGGAAATTCATACGGAGTTATCCTTCTTGACTGACAATTTTTCTGAATCTGAATAATTTTCGGCACTAAAAGCTGACAGAAACTCTTATTAATGAATAAAAAGGTGTACCAGAGAAACATTTCGTTAAATACATATATAACCTAGCGCAGTGTGAAGTTTGGGAATGTTATTCTATTGCAAACTTAATATATTTGCATTTTATTTCAATGCGACGGTACGGAGTTATCTTTCTTGGCTGACAATTTTTCGGCACTAAAAGCTGACACAATTTTTTATTAATGAATAAAAACGTGTACCAGAGAAACATTTCGTTAAATAAATATATAACCTAGCGCAGTGTGAAGTTTGGGAATGTCACTATACTGCAAACTTAATATATTTGCATTTTATTCCAATGCGATGGCGACATTCCATCGAGGGGGTCACCCTCTAAATCATCAAAATTTTAATAATAATCTCCCGTTTTAACTCAAATCGTGGAAGTAATTATTGCTGAAAAGAAAACAATATAAGACGTTTCGATAATTTCTACGGTATAAATAAACGAGGTCTTTGTTCTACAATTTTCCATGATTTTCATGACCGACGAAAATGTCAACATTTTCAAATGAGAATCACGTGACCCGTGGTTTTACCAGCGACGCCATTAATGAGTTTGCTTTCCGACTGATGTTATGGATACCGAATGATTTGGCTGTTCCGATTACCTCCCCGAATGACAATTTCGCATTCTACGATGAATTACAGAAAAGTAATGACTAAATTAAACGAAAATAATGTTACCTTTGTTATACAAACTATCTCTTCCATGAATTATTTCGATTCTAGTAGGAAATATAATGGAAATGCATAACATAACAAAACCCACTAACCTTCAATAATGCCATTAATGGCTTCATGTCATACTTTTCCTACATTGATAACTAGACGGTGATGTAATTAAGTTACTGATATTTTCCAATTTGATGGCATTTTGCATTTAGCTACTTAAACAAGTAAAATGCCCACAGAATCGTAATATAAATCGGTAACCAGCTTATGTCAATGTCACCAGCGTTCCACAGGGCCTTGTCACTATCCAGGTAAATATACTATCAATGTATAAACATATACAAGGGCGGACATCTTTTTTACCCCCGCTCGCTTCAAGTCGTGTTTGTTTTTTAAATTCCTTCTAATATATTCAAAACCCTGTTTGGTTCAACTCCCAAGACCTTATTCTTTTCAAAAAATATCATGACCTCCCCTCGACTACCTCTTGTGAAGGCGCAGCGGTCGTTTTTGTCAGGAATTGGCCTGAGTAGAGAACAACATGGACCCAAAGTGAAAGTAACAGAGCCACCTATGAAAAAACGTAAGTTCAGAACTCTCGGGGTTTTACCATTCGATATTTGGTTTTCTCGCTAGTTATCGTGTTTCTAAGTATAAGATACCGCGGGAAATAACAGACGAAATAATAAATTAAAGAAAATGGACAGCAATCAAGAAAAAGCCTTGAAAATGGCATTTATCATTCATTGTATGTACAAGTCAAAAATTTTCAGTTTTCACTTCAAATCGTCCTGCTCGTTTAATGATGTTTGAATCTTAACGGTATTTTCCTTACCTCAAAGCTAAAACCCCGAGAGTTCCGAACTTACGGGTTTTTTTTTAGGTGGCGCTGTTACTTTCACTTTGGGTCCATGTTGTTCTCTACTCGGGCGAATTCCTGACAAAAACGACCGCTGCGCCTTCACAAGAGGTAGTCGAGGGGAGGTCATGATATTTTTTGAAAAGAATAACGTCTTGGGAGTTGAACCAAACAGGGTTTTGAATATATTAGAAGGAATTTAAAATACAAACCCGACTTGAAGCGAGTGGGGGTAAAAAAGATGTCCGCCCTTGTATATGTTTATACATTGATAGTATATTTACCTGGATAGTGACAAGTCCCTGTGGCGTTCCTTGTAAACTACCATTGTACGTCACCAGATGACGACAAATTACAAAAGTCAAAGTCGATAGATGGTTGTCTTAAGTATTTTTTCCGGAAAAAGTCATATGTCAAGAAACAATTCTAGAATGTTTATGTTTGTATTCACCATGGTCATAAAATGAGCATAAAGCATGACATGAGACAATTATTTCTTAAATCAGATGAAACTAATTTTTCATCGTTATCAATTTCTATAACGTTTCTGTAGCGTTATATATTCTTGTAAATAATAGCGGGAGGTAATTGGAACAGCGCCCAAAATAACCTCTGTCTAGGTACGCTTGAAGGTATAAAATTACCGTAAATGCCCTGTTAGAATCGAAATAATTCTCGAATGCCCGGCATCAGGGAATTATTTCTTAAACATGTTCGTAAAAAAAGTAAGTGGGAAATTACTCACAAGTCGGATATACAACCTGTTTTCAACGTTGTGTCAACGTTGCAAATTCAACTAAAGTTCAACATTGACAAACTTTATTAAAATCAACCTATTTTCAACGTTGAGTCAACGTCATAAATCAACCCTATTTAAGGTGGTAGACCTGGGTTACCCTAAAAAAAAATTTAAATTTGCATCATTGAATAGTTATGTCTAAATACATTATCTGCCAAAATGTCACACTGAAGAATAGACATATAGACATCATTGCACCAAATTTTACCAACTTTTACCGTCAGATTTTTTAAATATTTAAATTTATGTTTTTCATGGAAGGTACCCAGAAAAAAATGAAATTGTCGAGGAAAGTTATCGCACACCCATCCTTTACTAGTTTCTTTGTTTATGAGATAAAAAATAACTAGTTACCAATAACAAAAAGCTTTTCAATTCTTATAATTGACAAAGTGAATGTCCAAATTACCAAATGACTGCATTTGTCTTTTTTATTTTCAAGTCGGCTGGGGAGGGGGAGGGGTAGTTTGAGGGTGACTCTACTAGATTAATTCATTAAAAAGAAAAACACAAAAAACACAGACAGCCACCCAGCTGCATTGTTAAATTCCTTAAAATTCTGTGCTCCAGTTGTATTTGTTTGATTCTGGTTATTCTTTAGTTGTCTTAGAAGAAGGGGGGCGGCGGTATAAGAGAGGATCAGATATTACAATTTTTTTCCCAAACATAGCTTTCTATCTTTGCTAATGTCTTGTTTATATCTTTCATATTTAACATTAAATTCATGTTTTGTATTTGTTTTATTATTATTATTGATCTTATATTTATTGATTTTAGATTTATTCATTTTTGTCTTGAAATCTGTCAATGACATCTAAATGTTCGTTTCCATCCCCCGATTTCCTACGTCCCCATGATCGCCGTGTTTAAAACTTAGACATGTTGATTGTTTAGCTTTTAAAAAGTTACAAATAACTCAAGTTTTGTGAAAATAATTAGAATATAACACAATTCAATGGCCAATTTGGTAAAGGAAGCGTCTGTTTGTATATTTTAAGATTTGGGATTTAATATTCACCTGGAATTTCGTCAGTACAAATTTGCAGAAGTTTGCCGCGATACTTTTGTATCAACAAATTAAACCTTCTTTATTGCTTGAATAAAACCTTTTCCTCTTATTGTTATGTATCTTCCCATTGATTACAATTGTTTTGACAATCAGCTTTACCATAAAACGAAGATTATTTGCAAGAAAAGAGTAACCTGCAAAAAGAAACAAGGCGACTTTAATTTCGCTTTGTAGTCGAGGGAGAGCGACTTCAGACTATATAGGGCGAGAATTTCGCCCACTTCGCCTGGTTTGGTGAGCCCTGCAAGGAGCACATCTATGGAAAGGTAAAAGGAAAAGGAGTCATTTTTTAAATGGCCATATCTAATGTAAACAATCTTTGTCACCAAGAAGCTTGGAATTGAGGGGAAATTTTCAAACGCACAGATGATCATATATTTGAGAAGACACTGAAAATAGAGTTATCTCCCATACCCCAGGCCTACTACCTTAAGCGGTGAAAATTTGACGTTGAAACAACGTTGTTCAACGTCATGACCAAAATTCAACCTAAAAACAACGTTGTGTGCCTGCTGGGATTGTAATAATTTTCTGTTTATGCCATATGATTTTAATTTTTCTATTAAACCTTTAATGCCAAAGACGGTCGAATGCTTTGGAAATATCACAAAAGACCGCAACCGTAATTTGACCATTTTCTAAAGCTATGCAAATTTTATGATATAATTCAATTAACTGATGGGATGTAGAATGACCAGACACAAATCCAGATTGAAACTTATATAATAATTTATGTTCAAGCATATAATTGTAAATATATTTAAACACAATTCGCTCAAATACTTTCCATACACAGCTTAAAAGAGCTATTGGTCTATAATTTGATGCAATAGATTTGTCTCCCTTTTTGAAACATGATGAATACTTAGAAACTCTTAAGTGAATGATTACAAATATATTTCAAGGGTAAGTCTGCAGTATTTTTTAGCATTTGGTGACTAATGATGCTTTACCAATTTGAAGTGAATTTAGTATATCTTTCACATCCTCATCATTTATGTCATCAACATCTAAAGAAAACGGTGTTCGTCGAGGTAAGTTTGGTGGATCTATATTATTTGCTGTTGAAGATATACAAAATGTAGAGCAAAAATAATTATTTAATACATTCGCTTTATCTGATTCATTAACAACTATATCGTTGGTAACAGGGTTTATTAAAGGAGATATTACCGTGGAACGACAATTACCCATTACTTTTTTTACAAGTGACCAAAACGCTTTTGGGTTATTAGAATTTTCATCTAACAAGCCATTGGCATTTAAATAAAACTGTTCTTTAGCATGAATTATCATATTATTTACTTTATTCCTTCGTATTTTGTATATATTTCGATTATGTACAGTGGGAGAAGATTTTAATTTTCTATGTAAACGATCGCGAATTCTAATATGATGCCTAATTTCAGAATTAATCCATGGTTTATCTGTTCTACGAATATTGACTACTTTGGTTGGAATGCATTCTTTTGCCATTTCTAAGTATTTATTTGTAAAGAAATCCGCGATTTCATCTATATCGTTAACTAATGTAGAAAAGGATTCTTCCCAATTAAACTGCCTAATTAATTTATTGAATTTTTCAAAGTCTGCATTCTTATACATCCATATTGTTCGCTAGTACGTTTTTTGTAGGTAATTTGGAATTTGAAGAGAAATTTTCGTTGCATTATGGTCACTTTTTTCTCTACATCCATCAATTACTTCAAAAATTTTTACATTGCAATGAATGCCAGACAACTCGGCCCGCGGACAACTCGGACCGAGACAAGTCGGCCCGTAAGTGAGGACAAGTCGGCCCGTATGTTAAGACAACTCGGACCGTATTATTGTTTTATAATATTGTTCAATATTTATATGTGTATAATTATTTACTTATTTAAAAGACAATTATTATCTTTTAGTGAAAATTAATTATTTATTAAATGATAATATCAAGTGACCAAAAATGTGATTAGGACGTGATTTTGTTCTCATAACATGGTCTATTACGTATCATTTACAGGAATAAAATTAATACTTGTATGAAAAATTAAAAATAAATAATTTAAGAGAAAAATATTTAGAACTTATAAATTATGAAATTTCATATTTATAAACATTAAGTATTATTTTTGGTTGTTGGAAAAGTTGCAAATGGGTGTCATTAAACAAAACATAAATTAAAAAAAGATATAGATCTATATCTTAAAGATGACAATATGTAATATCAAGTTGTCTTTGATAAATAAAAAAAAAAAAAACTGTTAACAGGATTTTGTCAAAATTGGGTTTTGTTGTCCATTAATTCAAAGTTTAATTTTTTATACATTGTATTTTCGCAGCTACATAATTTCTTTTAAATACATGCCTGTCAAATTATTTTTAGTTGCTGAAGTATTAAGATATTTTTAAGATATTTTTAATTATTTATTTAAAATTCGGTTCATTCATTTTCTAATTTTATTTTTGTTTTGAAAATCATTTTATCCACATCTAGGATTTTTTGTTGGAAGGTTCCATCGAACAGATCATCAGTTGAAACATTAGTTATTGTCATTATAATTAACTCATGAATGTTTTATTACCAATTTAATACACACCTACTAATGGGGTATATTTGTTGACAAATAGCAACGACCAGATGGCCACTATTGCTCAATTATACACAGACAGGAAACACAAAAATTATGTACAAATAAAAATCACTCATAACAACATAATGAGTAAATAACCAATCAAAATATAGACAATTCCGAATGTTTTGGTGTAAAATTTGTAAATATCTATCCAGAAATGACTTCACAATAATGTTTTGAAAAAAATATGGTTTTGGTTGATTATATAGGGATTTTTTTTTACATTTCCCAATACTGTTGACAGATGTCAGACTGTATCTTTATGATTTCTGTCAATTTTATTGATGGTCCGAGTTGTCTTAACATACGGGCCGACTAGTCCTAGCTTACGGGCCGATTTGTCCTCACTTACGGGCCGACTTGTCTCGGTCCGAGTTGTCCGCGGGCCGAGTTGTCTGGTACCCACTGACCCATTGCAATCAGCTGCTATCAAAACGGGATCTAACAAAGTTCCATTACCTGTATTTTGATTAATACGTGTAGGTTCATGTATTACATTTTGAAGATAAAAAACATTTATTATATTACTCAAGGAATTATTATTTTCTACCAATAAATCAATATTCAGATCTCCCGTAATAATGACGTTTGTTGTATAATTAAATGCTTCCTTGATAGAATATTCGAAATTTTGCCAAAACGATTGGGTAGACCCAGGGGAACGATATACCACGCATAATAAAACTTTATAATTTGGAAATTCGATTTCTACCCAAATCATTTCACTATTTTCAAATTCTAAATCTTCTCTTCTTTTTACTTTTAATGTTTCAGAGATATAAACTAAAACTCCTCCACCAAAACAGTTTCTGTCTTTTCTTAATATATTTTCATGGTAAACTTGGATTTGTATATCTCTACTTAGTACTTTGTCATCTAGATGACTTTCGGCTATGCATACTATGGACGAGACAAGTGCTAATGCTTCAACATAGTCTAATTTATGACGAATACTTCTGATATTTAAATGGAAAATTGAAATTTCATTATCAAAAGGGCCTGGGTTTTCAGAAATATTATTTCCCAATAATATTAACATCAACAATATTAGCTTAAATGTAATATTTTTACAAAATTCCCTGAAAACAAATTTATAACAAACAACAGAAGACACCTGAATTATGTTGAATAAATACTTTAAAAAGGTATCAAATAATGAACATGATTTAACATAAAATAACATTTTCTTCATTGACATTGAATGACAATTATGATAAAAAAAAAAAACTCCAATCGAGATCCTGTATTGCATTAATTCATTACCCATTGTCCATTATCGTCATACAGTTATATACAGAAATAGGATCTCGAGTTGAAGGCATTTCATTTGCATACAGACAAATATATACAATTTTGATATTCAATAACCCAACTATCTCAATAACAATACATGTATCACAATCTGCACTCAAAATTTGTAGAAAGAAATAAATCAAAATAAGCAAAACAAGAAAAACATATATACATACATTGTTCATATTCATATAAAACAGGCTTGTATAATTTGGACTTTCCCCCCAAAAAAACTCCAAAAGTACTCCAAATTATGTATAAATTTACTTTCAGACAAGAAAGAAAATTAACAAGATTGATATAAATAAAAAAAATCTTGAATATAAATGGGAATAAAATAATATATACTGAATATTACATGTCAAAATCTGTATCACATGCCGTATCAACTGAGTTGTGCAACCAAATCGAGTACACCCTTTGGTTAATCACATGTAATGTCCTCATGCATTTACAGAATGAACTGTGGATTATAAGAAATAGCTATATTTACACCTTACCGAGTTGTTTATACTAGTGTGAATAAGCTTTTGAATAGGTGTATTTCGGTTAATGATGTTCTTAGATACTGAACATTACACGAATGTTTACAGTAGAACCATAAAAAATAAAACAATGAACAAATTGGATTATGATTATCGTTAAATTTACGCAATACACAGAATTGTTTCAACTAATGTATATGATCCACGGGTTCATATATGTTGTAGATGCACATTTTATTGATAAAATTGAAGAAGAAAAAATTCTGGACCCAAGTGCCTGTGAATTAGTCCGAGATTCCTCTGTCGTCCGACGACATTATATATTATTGCTAGAGCCGTCGAACGTCAGAGCGCAATATATACGGAAAACAGCTGATTTGCCTCACTAGCTCTGGGTCGGCACATTTCCACGTTTCGTGGCTATCGGATTTTATTAACTATCAGAAACCCTTATATAAATCGCTTCACCAATCATTTTTCTATTCATTCATAACCATCTTACCCTCAGAAAGTGGTGTTACACTCCATTACAGCACGATTTTGCCTTAGATCCTATTATTCCGCCATTTGACTTCCATTTTCGAATCTACACACGTGATCTCGCGATACTAACTGAATGATGACAGCAACGCATTGCATGATGGGAGCTAATTAATGCAGCGTGCCAAATTATTTGGAGCATTATTTGCATTACGTAAACAACATTCAAATCACATGGAAGACGATACATTTAAGCGTATTCTGCAGGACAAACAGTCCATCTACAGATCAAAGCAGAGCAGAAGGAAATAATACAGAATGTGTTGGAAAGAAAAGATTCCATGGCAGAGTGTTACCAACGGGCTTCGGAAAGAGCATGTGTTACGTTCCCCCTTTTTGTTTTTGGACAAGGTACTACATTTTTTCTTCTTATGGTTATCTGTAATTCACTAAATTTGCTGTTAAAATCATTACCAATCAATATACTCAACTGTATTAAATTTTATATTAATTGTTCTGCCTTAACAGGCGCCTATGATTGGCAATAAACATATTTGTTTGTTTGTTTATATGCAAATCATCTCCCATGATACATTGCGGTAATCGTAGTTTTCTCGTAGTCACTTGACAAATGTTTGAAAAATGGAAGACAAATGTCGAAATCATAGGATCTAAGGCAAAATCGTGCTGTAATGGAGTGTAACACCACTTTCTGAGGGTAAGATGGTTATGAATGAATAGAAAAATGATTGGTGAAGCGATTTATATAAGGGTTTCTGATAGAAAATAAAATCCGATAGCCACGAAACGTGG
Source organism: Bathymodiolus brooksi (assembly GCA_963680875.1). Lineage (NCBI taxonomy): Eukaryota > Metazoa > Mollusca > Bivalvia > Mytilida > Modiolidae > Bathymodiolus > Bathymodiolus brooksi. The sequence continues at coordinate 68,409,040 of OY804575.1, forward strand.
AAATGTGCTGACCCAGAGTTGGCGAAGCAAATCCGCTGTTTTCCGTATATATTGCGCCCTGACGTTCGACGGCTCTAGCAATAATATATAATGTCGTCGGACGACAGAGGAATCTCGGACTACCTGTGAATGTGAATAGTGACTTCAAATAAGTAAATTTCTATTCATGATGTTTTTCATCACCGGACATTACGACTGTTTACAGTAACAGAAGGACCTAATAATAACCAATGATTTGTAAACAAAACAACAGATACATGTGTCCGTACATGTGGCGTTATGGGCGAGTACATTTGTTTATAAATAGTTTGACTCAAGTAAACAATATTAATACATTGTACTAAGAAAGTTCAAGATAATAATAATAATATAAAAAAATAATAATAATTACAAAATTATAATTTTGTTTTATTATTTATATAGTTTGTATATTCAGTCACGTCTGATGAGGTCGTCGATATCTTGCTCAATATTAATAATTGTTTTTGAAGATGATTCAGTCTTTTTGGCGAAATTCTTCCATCTCTCGTCCAAAAGGAATTTATAAGTCGACTTTTCCTGGCTTGATTTAGCTTTTGTACCAAATATCGGTGATGACGGATCAGATCCTCAGTTATCACGCTTTTGTCCGGGTTATTTTTCAGACTGCTTTTGTTACTGTATATTTTATTTTTAATTTTCCAATTTCTCAAGCGACATATAATTTGTCCTTTCCCATTAGTAATATTTCCAATTATATGTGACCGGTCAATGCCGTCTATCTTAAGCTCAACACCAAGGTGATTCTTACAAACCTTAAGAACTAACCCATCAGTGCCCTGTACTTTTGTATTATTTTTGTCACTCTAGACAGCTTCCTTAGTCAGTTAGTGATCCGTATTTTGTTGTTACTTCCATTGTGGCAAAATTTGATGACTTTCAGAAGTATGATCGTTTTTTTGTTTTACAGGTGTGTCATTTGCGTCAAACATTTAAACCTACAGCTGAATCGTGTATTTTCGTTCACATAATTTTACAAGAGACTGAAGAGTGTAAAATGTGACCTAAATTTATATGTACATTTTTTCGGTTCGCAACTAAATTTCAGCAGATTTTATCTTAAAAATACAAAACTTTTTAATGTTGTTTGATGTGAAGGTTTGCAATTTTTAAACTTAAATCGGCTGAAACTTATTGATTTACCCCACCGATATAATAACACCGCAAGATTAAATCTAAAAATAGATAGATTCCAGGTAAATAATGAATATTCAAGAGATGGGATGCGAACGGAACAAATACACATCGAAATTTTAAATCATATTTCACACACTTGTAAAATTATGTGCACGAAAAAACACAATTCAGCTGAAGGTTGAAAATATTGAAAACGCAAACAACACACATATAAAACAAAAAAAAAACAACAAAAAAACGATGGTACTTCTAAATGTCAGCAAATTTTGCCACAATGGAGTAGTGTAGATTCAGTGAGAAAAGACCGCTAAATAAGGTCTAAAAATAGATAGATTCCAAGTAAAAAATGAATATTCAAGAGATGAGCTTAGAGTTGGAAAAAACCACGAAAATAGAACAAATTGTAAAATATATTTAGTGAAGGACTACTGATTTTCATAAAATTCGACAGAAATAAATTATTTTCTACATCCCTACTAGCCAAATTACGTTGTCAAAACGTAGTGACAACGTAACTTTTTCGTTGTTACAACGTAAGCATTTTACGTTTTAACTACGCCGATTTGTAGACTCTCCTAAGCGTAACTACCACGTTGTGGTACTACGTAGTAAAAGACCTTTCTACAACCAAACGACAACCATGACCATGTAAGGACGTTTACACAACGTAACCACCAACCATCACAGGACCTTAATACGAGGTAAATACAACTAATTAAGGACGTTTACACAACGTAACTACCAACCATCATAGGACCTTTATACGACGTAATCACAACCACCAAAGGACCTTTACATGACGTAATTACAACCACATAGGCACCTTTAGACAACGTAACTACAACCACATAGGGACCTTTATACAATGTAACTACGACCACCTAAAGACCTTTAGACGACGCAACTACAACCATCTCTATATAGTTATACAACTACAAAAAATGTACAACCCTAAAAGGACTTGTATAGCCAAATTACGTTGTCAAAGCATTGTGACAACGTAATTTGGATAGTAGGGCAACTATAATCACATTAAGACCGTTACACCATGCAACTACCGGTACAAAGATGTACATTGTTTTTTGTGTATTTAAGGACCTTTTGTGATGTTCTTAATTTTTTGAGTTAACTAATAAAATATAAAATTCTAAACATTTATTAATCCAAATTATTGCAAGTTTTACAGATGATGAAACACTCTTTCTACTCTCAGACTCATCCCATCATAATCTATTTTAAAGATGCCAAAATGTTTAGATGTAATTATTATACAAATATGTCAGGTACACGTAATAATAAATATATCAGATTAAAAAACATGTAAAATAAATGTACTAAAAATCTTTATCTTGTGAAAGTTGCATTTGACAAAATTAAAGATGTACAGACAATGTATATAGATAACATCTCTAGAAGTAATGAATAGGTACACATCCGGTGGAGGACCTACATTTTAAGGTCCCTGAACTATTATGTGGACCCTTTTGCAGCCAGCAAGAATAACCAACAAGGTCAAAAGGGCCATGAACAGGGTGTTGGGGTGGAGTCCTTGACAATGGGCCAAACATTGATCCCTTTCCCACCAGCAAAGAGGTCTGAGTAACGGATGGTATCTTCTTCAATGGTGTTGTTCCATATGGGAGATTCTGATAATTGTTTGTTTTTAATTTAACCACTATATCTCAGATTGTTATTAAAATTGCTGTACTGGGTTATAAGCATTTTATGCTAGAAAACAGAAATATCTCAATAAATATGGGAACTGAAGCACTAGTTGCTGACTAAGGAAACAGCAGAAATACATGTATACATATAAAAATATCACCCTGCTAACTATGGACCAAACTCATAAGAACAACTTGACCTATACATCTATTCTTTAGTTTAACATTAAAACACTAAAAAAGATATAATCGAAAATTACCATAAACGAAGAAACATTTGTAGGAACCAAGATCACACCACCCAACATCAATGCAAAGAAAAAAGAATTTGTTTATTCTCTAAATTACTAGAGAGGAAGGTCATTAGAGGGGGATCGTTAGGATAAAGAGGTGATAGTCTTGATTTTTGGTGTTTGAATGCACAAGCCAGAGGAGTGCAGCCTGAATTAAGAATTCATGTCTGTTTGTGGTTCCGATTGGTTCTAACATAAGGACTGAGCTGTCAAACTATTAAGCTGTGCACCAACGAAGAATTCGAGGATCCAACTGCCAAAATGTAGGCTATGAATAGATTCTGGCTACGTCAAGGAACCCATACAGCTTGGGATTCAGGTGCTCCAACCCCCCAAATTTGGAAATTTGACTAATTACAGGGACATTTTGAGGCCATATAAATTGGAATTGGAGCATATTCTAAGGTCAATATTAAGTACATTAACCCATTGACTTATGATTCTATTACTAAAATAGCCTTATTTTAATAACAAAGACTTAAAAAAAAACTCCATTAATTTTGTTGAAAAGTTAGTTCATTAAAAAAGTTGTTTCCGGGATATAAGGGGCCCTGAAGCGTAAGCTTTATTAGTTTCATAGTAAGATCTACCAGTGTATACATCCCAATCTGAGAAAGCTGTAACCCCAAAATATTCTTGTTAATGGTATATAAAAATATAACAAAGAACAATAATCTTTTAAGCTTTATAGCAATTCAAAATAAAAATATAAAAACCAATATACATCCCTTACAGAGAAAAAATATAACCCTAATTTTTCTTTCTTTCTTAAAGAAAAAATATATATTATTAAATATGGGGGCAGTCGTGATCGTATGGTAGTTGGATTTATAACTACCTATGCAATCAGTGCACATCACCACTAATGTTGTGAGTTCGAATCCACTTAGACGAGGTGTACTTGATGCAACATTCTGTGATAAAGTTTGTCAGTGACCTAGGGCAGGTCAGTGATTTTCTCTGGGTACTCCGGTTTCCTCAACCAATGAAACTGACAGCCATGATATAAATTAAATATCGTCGAAAGTGGTGTTAAACACCACATGGCATAACCCTAACTCTATCTATTAAATATGCATTTAACAAGATAAATCCAATAAGAAAAACATGAAACTCATATAAATACACACAATCATATCTGAAAAAAATCAAATACTAAGTTTTTTAAAGTAACTTTAAATGTTAAATTTCAATTTATATACTGGCATACAAATCATGATTTTCATTCAACTTTCATTCAACATTATATTATATAATACTATCCTGGGTACTCCAGTTTCCTCTACCATTATAAATTGACCAACACGATAGAACTGAAATATTGTTGAAAGTGGTGTTAAACACTCATAACCTTATAATTAACTCTAACCCACATTATCTTAACCATACTGATACTGATATAAATCACAAAACTTGCATACAAAAAAAAACCACATACAAATTCTAACATTTGGTCAGCAAAAAAATGCAAGATATAAAAAACAACAAAGTTAAATGAACAATGAAAGGTTTCCTTCAACTATAAAGTTTTTTTTCTCCATCAAGCATCTTGAAAGCTCCCTTCATTGGTGGATTGTTCTGAAAAAAATAATATGATATTAATATTTTCAGCTAAGTCGAACAACTTTAGGGGTGAAATTATTTTTAGTAACTATTTTGATCATGATCAGAAGCTTGAAATTAGCTACATGTAGGTAAACAGATATTTGCGACTGTAAGTGAAGACACATTGTAAAATCTATAATTAATTGATTATAACTCAGAAATATATTGCATGGATATATATTACAGAACTAAAGAAAGAAATCCAAAAACAGTGACCAAACATATATGTTAAATTTTATTGACAGGACAAATCTAGAAAATATCCATTTATGTATAAAAAAAAAAACACCATGGGAACAGAGGAGAATTAGAAGAGATATAGTACAAATAAGTGCAGTTCAAACATTTAGATCTATTGCAAGACTACAATATTATCAAAATTAAAACTTAATTTTAGAAGAAGCATTTACAGTATGTAAAACATTAGACTCGGAGAGGAACTTACACTTAATATGCAAGAAACTTATATTTCTAAATTAAAAATGGATTTAAGACAGCACTTATCTTGCAGTTTTTGATATTTGTTGTTGATATAAACATATCCCGTAAAATGTTTTTCATGATCTAATTTCATTAATGAGAAATTACGAAAATTACAAAAGCACATATAAGCAATCAGTGGGGAGGAGATTTATATCGATCAATCGGTGGTGTAATCTAATTAAATAGCATTACCCATGCCCAGTACTTCTCTACTGGCCAATATTATCTTCATTTATTATACTTTTATTATTTCTACACTTAATACAGAAAACTTTAAAAAGAAAAGAAGAAATGAACCAAAAAATTAAGTCCAAGTTACAAAGCTCGTACAAAGGATCATATTATAATTATTTACTCTTGGGAATTTTAGGCATTTTTTGTGCATTTTTTTTTTACATAACTATATTCCTTATTAATTGATTTCTCAAAATTTCATTACAGGTACAGTTAATTTGTCTTTGGGGTGGGATCTCTATCAGATAGGTTGACCTTTTTAAATTTTGTTTATTTTGATTTTATAGTCAACTGTAACTCATGATATCTAACATAAATCTCTTCTTAAGAAATGTTCTGTATTTGAAGTAGATTGTATATACAATGTACATGTAATTAAATGTAACAAGTTCATCTAAAGAACCCTTTGTTTCTGTAATAGCCACACACTGTAAATATGGGAGGAGCTCTATTGGTATAAGTGTATTATGTATACATGTATCATTAACTTACTTTCATTAGTTTTATATATATCTATATGTCCTTTGTGCATGAAGTCTAATTTCTGGTTCATCATGGTAGCTTTCGTGATCTGATAAGAGTTTAATCCCTATAAAATTGTCTCAGGACTAGATTAGTTGATAGTAAAATATAATGTTGTTGTATCATGGTAGCTTTCGTGATCTGATAGAGTTTAATCCCTATAAAATTGTCTCAGGACTAGATTAGTTGATAGTAAAATATAATGTTGTTGTATCATGGTAGCTTTCGTGATCTGATAGAGTTTAATCCCTATAAAATTGTCTCAGGACTAGATTAGTTGATAGTAAAATATAATGTTGTTGACTTGTTTGGCCAATACATGTAGCTAGAAGAACATGAAATTGATTACCTCTAATTAGATGATGGTGAAATTTGCTGTTGTCTAGCTATAGCTATGTGTTGATCGGTCTGATATTACAGGACATGAAGCAGGTGACATCTGTGGCTTCCAATATTTACATTGCCATTGGGGCAGGAATTATTTCGACTGGTTTGCTACATGTATGTTGAAAAGTCACAGGGTCAGTTATGTGCCTACATGTATAACAGCTACATTTGTATAACCTCAAATCCAATTGTACTTGTTTACCACTTTTACAGAAATGAACCAGCTCTGAAATTATAATGAAGAAATTTAAGTTCTTTTATATATATCATCATACTGTCTTAACAATAAAAAAAAAAGAGGCTACTGCCCCAGGGCTGCCTCCTAAGTATATCCAGAAATGAGGTGCCATTTGAAAAATTGCATATCTAAGATGGGGACATCATGAGGAAGTCTGCAATTTTCATATGATTTACATTATTTGATTAAAGATATAATTTCTAATTGCATGCATGTTATTTTCTGAACTTGAAAATGATACCTTTCACTTAAATCAAGCTGAATTAATTAATGAAATAAAAATTAAATGTTCGAGGTTCGTGGACAAAATGAAAATCGGATGCATCTAACCTTTATCTGATCTTATCTTAAGAGTCTATGTAACTAGAGGCTCCCAGGAGCCTGTATAGCTCACCTGGGTTTTAGGTTTCAAACCACTAATTCACCAATCAGAGCTTGGAACATATACGAAAGTAGTCCCTTTTCAAGAAAAAGGTTCCTTTCACTTTGTAGTATTGTGAAAACTACTGAATGGAATGGAGTAATTAAAATTGATAATTGAAGTTAAATAAATAGGGATTATTTTGAGCCCAAATTTGATGGATTTAGTTGTATTTTAATACCTCTATGGAGGATTTGATGCATGACCTATAAATACTGAATTTCTTGGGGATGACCGAGCTATTTTTAGAGTAGGTGTTTTCCGTAGCATGGCATTTCACTGCAAGATTTTAAACATGCCCTGATATTTTGACAGAACGTAGAGGAATCGTGTACGTTTCAGAAAATATATGGTCTTGGAAAGGTTAAACTTAAGATAAAATGACCAGGTAGGCTCGAAAAAACACAAATTTAGTAGAAAACCTTAAAGAAATTAATTAGTGGTTTGACACCATAATAACATCAGTCAATAAAACTTGCCAACTTCGTCTTCGGTCAAAAAATAACAAATGTAGCCCTCGTCATTGCAGACCCCCTCTCCAAAAAAAATTGGGCAGGGGTTCCCCCTTTAATGTAAGTTATCAACATTGCTGTAAAAAACATAAATGTCAATGATTCAGACCAAGTTTGGTTCCAATTGGTCTAGTAGTTTCAGAGGAGAAGATCTTTGAAAAAGTTTACGAGGTACGACGGACGCCAAGTGATGGCAATAGCTCACATGGCCCCTTTGGACCAGGTGAGCTAAAAAAATGTCTGTAATACATGAAAGTGAGGCCAATGACTGAGGGAGTAAAATTGGACACAAAACAGTCGGGAAGCCACGCACAGATTCCGTACCTCCAACAATGCAAAGTCAAATCCCGAAATCAAGGGACGTAACTCTATTTTTTTTTTAGACATGACGCTTTACAAGTGAGCGGCCATGCATTGTTTACGTCGACACCCATGTGTTTTTACTGAATATCTTCATAAATAAAACTGAAAGAAGTATTCATTTTTATTGAATCCATTTTTTAAATAAAATTGTAACGTGACTGATGCGTGAATACGTGTATTTATGATATCGTTTGCTTGAAATCAATGTTGGAACTCGGGATACCGCTGCTGATGAAATGTTGTAAAAAAAATGGCGCTAAAAATAGACTCTTTAACTAAGTGGAACAATTGCATCCCATTGGCTGTTTATTAATAAATTTGGTAAAAATAGCTAGAATCACGTATTAGAGTATGGATTATTTGCATATTTCCCCATCATTCGTCACTAGAATTCCATATTTGGATGTAAACAAGAAGCACTATATTTCGAGATTCTAACCAAATATTTCTGGGTTTTTTCATAGATTGATCGATCTATTAGGATGAAAATGTGACTGTTTCTGTTTAAACACGAAAGAACCAATCATAGTCACACATATATACAGTCATTTTATTCCATTTTTAACAACAAATCTTTCATTTTCGTTGACTCGTTCCATGGCATTTATGGACATGTCAAAATATTGACATAATTAATAAATACATTTTAGAAATAAAAAGGTCTGCATTATATAATGTATGATCTTGTCATGCAGAAAATGGTGAAAGATTATGTTAAATTCACTCTAGATTAACATGGCATAGCATAAGGCTACATATTTAGTTCATGTCAAGCATTTACAACCCCCCCCTTTTTTTTTTCATTTTCAGTCTGTTTTCCTGAAATACTTATTGATGTGTGTACATGCTACTTTTCAGTGCCAATGGCATTGACAACCTCCAGTTTTAGTTAGTTTTAGATCATTGTAGGTAGATATATACAGACTGGACATGGGATGTTTATTTTTTTTTAACAAGAGTCTGAAGATACCAAAGGGGCAAAGTAACAGATTCTATTAAATAAAATGGATGTTTATTTTCTGTTAGTTTTAGATTCTATGAGTATAAATGCAAAGTTTCCTGTGATGTTTATTGGTTGAATATTTGAATAAATAAAAATAAGAATATATGATAAGTCTTATATATATATTCATACATGTTTGAAAATCAATATATATATATATATATAAACATCTGAAAAAGTAGCCAACGTATAAATCTACGAGATGTCGGATCGAAAACAAGTGTTAACGATACTGTGCAAACAAACAAAAATGATAAATAAACGTCTAAAATGTTAGCACAACGATATCAAAAAAATATGTTAAAATGTAACAAAAATAACTATAAGTCTACAAAAAGACTATAATTATAATGAAATCGACGGATATTTCGCTTGACCGACAAGCTTCATCGTAATCCTCCGATTACAGACGCTGATGAAGCTTGTCGGTCAAGCGAAATATCCGTCGATTTCATTATAATTATAGTCTTTTTGTAGACTTATAGTTATTTTTGTTACATTTTAACATATTTTTTTGATATCGTTGTGCTAACATTTTAGACGTTTATATATATATATATATATATATATGGTTTTTTTCTTCTAAAATATCCATGAAGTAAAAAAAATGGACCAGCATTCCAATTATTTTTAAAGTACATCATCAAACAAATGCCATGAGTTTTCAAGACACCTTGTGTCATAAATTATAATAAAGTCATTCAGAAAAGAACTTTTTGATTGTGTAATTTGTGAAACTTCATCTGAAAGTCAAAAGGTTTATTTCAATTTCAATTGAAAACCAGGACTTGTCTTAAACATTTCAAGAATGAATTAAATTTCTTTAAAGAATTTGGCTCAGAAGATAAATTATATTGTGGTACATATTGTTATAACAGTTGCAACACATTTTCTAGGTCAGAAAGTGGAGCTGAAACAAGATCTCAAACTTTTCAATTTCTTATAGATATATTGAACCAGAACTAAGTTGTTGAACAAGTTTCTACAGACATTTAGACCTGTATACACTCCAACATGTTGTTGAATTTGTTATTCATGCTTTTTTTTTTAGATGAAAAGGTACTTATGTTGCCTGTTGTTTATGAGAAATATAATTATCTTTTATCTATGAATATTAATGCCGAAATTTATAAATTTTCTTTTACAGAAAAGAATTTTTCAAAATGTGCCCATTTATTAACTTTTTTCCAGTCATTGGAACAAATAAAATAATTTTTTTAACTTCAATTTTAAACAATATTAACCAATACTTGGTTATTTTGCCAACAGAAAACATATTCATTCTATTCTAGTCATTTAATTTACTTAGTGAAATTTGGAATTCTGGTTTGTCCTTTCATGTGAATGCAAGTATTCTGTATGTGTCTTAAAATTATGTGAATGGTAGTCATTCAATATGCTCTTTTATGTGAATGCTAGTTATTCTGTATGTGTCTTTTATGTGAATGCTAGTCATTTTGTGTCTGTCTTTTATGTGAATGCTATAGTCATTCTGTTTGTGAATGTCATGGTAGAAAAATTATTGCAATCTAAGTATCCATATTTTTGTAAATGCGGGTAATTTTGTGAATGTCCTGGAGAAAGAATTATTGCAAACTAAGTACCCATATTTGTAAATGCTGGTCATTTTGTGAATGTCCTGGAGAAAGAATTATTGCAACCTAAGTACTCATATTTGTAAATGCTGGTCATTTTGTGAATGTCAAGGGGAAAGAATTGTTACAACTTGACCACCCATATATGTTATAAAAGCTAGTTTGTAGTTGTGTCAAACACATGAATATTCCAAATACATTGATATTTACATTGTGAGATAAACATGAAACTTAGTAGCTTTCATTCAGATAATATAATTTCCTAATTTCAAGAAAAATATTTGCTTACACTGATTTTTTTAAAATTTGCCTTCATATAATAGGAAGGGTTAAGATATCTGAATACAATTTTTTATGCCCCTTTTTGTCTCAAGGTTTCACTTTATTTTTAGATTTTAAAAAAATTATTAATTTTTTTACATGTTTTTTTTTTTACAATATTTTCATATTTTTTCAATTCGCTTAATTTTTGTTTACATGCTTTTATTTTTTCCACACATTTATTTATTTCTATTTATCTTGTACCTGTTGTATTGAAATTAAATTAAATTGAAATTATTAATTGTTGTACAGTCTTGTATCATAGATGATTTTTTTTTAAATTTAAAGTGATAATAAATAGTAATTCCCCAGTCTAAATTACAAAATGCACAATGTCTAAAACAATATTGCAATACAAATAATTCAATTAAGCTGAAAAATACGGTATTAATACAAGAAAATTAAAAAAAGACATAGACACCCCTTTCCCAAATGAAATATACTCTTTCGGATGTACGCTTAGGTGTCGTTTATTGTTGATGTTAAGAAACACCACCGATGTGTTCTGAAAGACAATGAATTTCGATGTTTGGCAAATGGTCGATCCGATCAAGGTGGGTGTAGGGCTAAGTGGAACAATTGCATCCCACAAGACATTGACACTAGTTGTCGGTATGACAATGATCCTAGATGATTTCCTCAGGCAATGTATGTTACAGAAAGCCATCATATTGTTTTAATTAAATTTTCTCTTTTAAATAGAACCACCTTGACATTTGTTTTGAAATTGAGTCCACTTCAAGTAGCAAAATTCGATGTTTGTACACAATATAAATAAAAACTGAAGTGATACAATACATTTCTATTTATCCATGACATCTTCCGTATATTTTAATTGATTTCAAGCATAAATATTTATTGTAAACCGACGTATTTTAAGCGAAGGGTTGAACGTCATTTTTCATCAAAAATGAAGCGAAAGTCACGTGACTGGGACTTGACTTTGGAGCTCTCCTGTCACGCTGGCTGTCCTACTGAAATTTAACAATGAAATTGGCGTCACAGTATTTTCTTAAATCAATTTGGATTGCTCATTCATAGATGTATAATTCTATCGACTAACCTTATATTTCTAGCTTCTAAACTCGAGGTTTTTGTATGTTCGGGACATCAAAGAAATTGCTAAAATTGTCACAAGTCACCAAAATGATTTGAATTTTGGTAGGTCTCAAATTCAAACTCCGGAAATAGCAATAACTTTTTATTATCGAATCGTTGACGGACATACTGAATTTCCGCATTGTATGCTATTATTTGACAAATCTGATAAACGATCCACCCAGCTTGAAACTGCAGTGATCAAAATCTAATTCAAATATGACGAATATTTATGAGGAAAAGTACTTCTAATTTTTGGATATGGTAATTTTATTGCAAGTAATTAAATCTTGGAGATACATTTGTAAATATTGCCTTATACATCACGTTCTACTAAGTTCAGTAGAAAGAAGAACGATTAACGATCAAGAGGCCACCGATTCGATCCTCGTACATGGCGTTTTTATTATGTTTTTTTTTATTTATTTATTTATTGTTATTGATATACAACTATAGTCAGTTGTATCATCTTAACGCAAAAATGTAGCTAAATACAGACAACTGTCACATTTTTTACTGATGAACCTGGAATTTAAATGCAAAAAGTCCCTATCAACCATGCATTATTGGAATCAGGAGATCAACTACTATCAAATTCAAAGTCATGTCTAGGGAATACCTTCCAATTTGAACAATTCACAGATCCTTTCCCTTTTCCAGGGAAATACCTTAATGATTGAGCTGTATGTTGTCTGACAACGACTTGCATATAACGTATTCTGAAATACGTTACCAGGACGTAAAAATTACGTTTGAGCTTTTACGTTAACATCAAGACCATATCCGTAGGTAACAAAAACGTTGGAAAGTACGTTGTCACAACGTCTTGCAAATAACGTATTCTGAATACGTTACCCTGCAGGACGTAAAAATTACGTTTGAGCTTTTACGTTAACATCAAGACCATATCCGTACGTAACAAAAACGTTCAAACTACAGTGTCACAACGACTTGCATATAACGTATTTTGAATACGTTACCAGGACGTAATAATTACGTTTGAGTTTTTACGTTAGCATCAAGACCATATCCGTACGTAACAAAAACGTTGAAAAGTACGTTGTCACAACGTCTTGCATATAACGTATTCTGAATACGTTACCAGGACGTAAACATTACGCTTGAGCTTTTACGTTAGCATCAAGACCATATCCGTACGTAACAAAAACGTTGGAAAATACGTTGTCACAACGACTTGCATATCACGTATCTAAAATACGTTGTGGCAACGTAATTTTCACGTAAGAAAGGGACCTGACCAAACAGCAACCAAACTGCAACGTTGTGAATACGTAGTGTGCTAGCTGGGATGCTTTCACAAACAAGAATAGTTTGATTCTAATAAATATTGATGACCCTTGACCCATGTCTCATTTTATCCAAACCACGCTACATGAAAAAGAAATTTTATTCAAAATTAACCTAATCAGGTCATATCCTGTCACAGGTAGCAATTAAAGGCAATTAAATATTTAATCTTGTTAACTACACCTGTTGGCTCAACTCTTTAGTTTTATGACCCTTTTTATTGCACCTGTCTCCATCCGACCTGTTGTCTGACATGTCAAATCCGACATGTCGGACGTCGGACATCTATCACAATATGTCCTTGAGTGTACTGTATATTATCAGGGTTCATGGGTACATTATGGAAGCGAAGAGAGTTTCTTCTCCCATATTGTTGAAGAGATTCTAAATCTTTTTCTAATGTATCTATTCTACTGTTCATCATTCTATTAGAGTCACTAATAAGCTCTTCATTTGAATTTTTTCATTCATTCATTTTTTTCATCTTGACCTTTGACTTTTGTTTCAAGAGTGGACACATAATGTTTCATGGCATCATCAAGACTGTTTTTAACAGCATTTGCAATAATAGGACCAATGGATTTGATAAAGCTTGGACTAATTACAGTTTGCTGTATTATTTCAGTTAAGTTGACTGACTGACCCTCTGTGGTTTGAAATATAACCGGTGTATGGCCATTTTGATTGGTGGGTGCATCACTTTTTGAGTCGGATATTGACTGATTATTCATATTGTTTGTATCTAGGTCTGACTCTGAATCTGATGTGTATTTTCGAAATCGTTTTGGTTCGGGTGTCACTTTGTCGTGGTCGTTGTTATTACTCAATATAGTTTGTAAATTATTTATGTTCATGTTCCGCCATATTTGTTGTTTATATATGATCGTTTACTCACAACTTTACTCTATAATACTACAAAACTGTCAATATCGTAAATATTTAAGACATTTTCCAACTACTAGTTTATACACCCATCTAGACAATCCAAATATGAGTACTGATATAACACATAATGATAAATATTTTGGAAAAAAGTACGGAGCTGTTTAACTACACCTTTTCACCTGCCGCCATTGTGCATTGTCCAAATTATTTCAATGTGCAAATACATGTATTAACTATTGTATCAAATTATTTCAATGTGCAAATATTAATCATTGTATCAAATAATACAGTATAATTAATTAATTAATGCCACTGTGTCAATGCTAAGCATTCCTTCAAATATAGTTAATGTATCAATTTTAACTATTGTATCAAATAATGTCAAAGTAATCTACTGATGTCAATGCTCCCGGTGTCAACCATTGCAGCAAACAATCATGGTGGTTAACCATTGTATCAATAAAATAAAAACAAAAATATATCACAATTCCAAAATCATATACATGTATCAAAATCATAGAAAGAGACAAAATCGATACCTCTAACACACAAATACATGACTGTCAAATTTCCTGTCTTGGTACAGGTGTCAAACCACTAATTCACCAATCAGAGCTTAGAACATATACAAAAGTAGTCCCTTTTAAAGAAAAAAGTTCCTTTGGCTTTGTTGTATTGTGAAAAATACTGAATGGAATGGAATAATTAAAATTGATAATTGAAGTTCAATATATAAGGATTATTTTGAGCCAAAATTTGATGGATTTAGTAGTATTTTAATACCTCTATGGAGGATTTGATGCATGACATATAAATACTGAATTTCAGGAGGGTGACAGGGCTATTTTTAAAGTAGGTGTTCAGTGTTCCAGCTAGGATTTCAAAAGGGCAGGGTGCTGGTCCTGAAAAAGGGCACTTTAGTGCGCTGTTGGATTTTCAAAAAAGGTATGTTTTAGGGACACTGTAAAATCAAATAAAGTATACAATTAAATATTGACTTTTATTATTTATACATGAGCAAATAGGTCAGTTTATTCAACAAATCAACCTAGATAGAATTCTATCTTTCTGTCATTAACTCTAAAAAACTTGTCAACTACTGTATCTGACACAGTCATGCTCATAACATTGTTTGTTGCAATTTAGTTTGACATGTAAAATATTGTTCATTGTGACCTGTTTCATGCGATTTCTGTGATTACACTTTACCAATTTGACCTGTGAAAATACCCTTTCTACTTCTGCTGTACTCATTAAGTGTATGATATTATTGGGGTACAGTGCTGATAAACCAAGCTTTTCATTTAATAAAAGCTTAAGGCATGCCATGATGCTCCTTTCATGACATTCCTCTATTTAATCACTTGTTTAAGTTTCAGATGAATTTGAAAGTTCAACATTTTAAAATTGGATTAAATAAAAAAAAATTATCAAAATATTAATTTGCTAATAATAGAAAACACTTTGAACCACTGTCAGTGGTGTAAAATTCAACTGTAAAAATATCTAAGTGGTGATTTCTATTTCTTTTAAATATATTTTTATTGCTATTGTAAGGGATTCAAATTAATTAAAAGCTCAACACCATCAAGATGCTAAAATATATATCTAAAACTCCCGTAGTACTAAAAAAGTCATTCAAACTTCTGTTTGTAACATTGCATTTTTTTTTTTTTTATATTTTAAACATTTTTTTTAATTTCTTCCTTCAAACATTGTGACAGAAATAAGACAACATGTTAAATTTGTTTATTTGATGAGTTTTAATCACTTTCAATCAACTGTTGCAAATAACCTACGGTCAATCAGCTGTTTTCATTAATTGTCAAGGTAAACAGGTAGAATATTGATTATGATGCGCGCGCAATGTTTACAAGGAAGCGTAATCGAGAAAAATGGCGGATCATTACGAAACATCAAAATAAACGATACATGTTCTTAAAAATGGCATAGACTTTGAAAAAGGGCATGGCGTCATGAAAAAGGCACAGGGCGTCACTTGAAAAAGGGCGGGCGGTCCGCCCTGTGAAAAAGACCCAGCTGGAACACTGGTGTTTTCCATAGCCTGGCATTTCACTGCAAGACTTTAAACATTCTATGATATTTTGACAGAATGTAGAGGAATCATGTACGTTTATGAAAATATATGGTCTTGGAAAAGGTTAAACTTAAGATTAAATAGCCAGGTAGGCTCAAAAAACCCAAATTTAGTAGAAAATGTTAAAGAAATTAATTAGTGGTTTCACACCTTAAGTCTTGGTAACATACAATGTCAATAAACCAGTATAAACTATTCTATCAAGCAATGTCATTATTAATGTTAACCATTGTATCAAACAATACCACTGCACAGTGTAACAGTGTTAACCATTGTATCAAATAATGTCACTGTAACAGTATTAACCATTATATAAATAATATCACTGTACCAGTGTTAACAATTGTAACATATAACGCCACTCTACCAGAGTTAATCATTTCATCAAATAATGCCACTGTGTCAGTACTAACCATTGTAACAAATAATATCACTGTGCCGTATCAAATAATGACACTGTAACAGTATTACATGTAACCATTGTATCAAATAATGACACTGTAACAATATTAACCATTATATAAATAATATCACTGTACCAGTGTTAACAATTGTAACATATAATGCCACTCTACCAGAGTTAATCATTTCATCAAATAATGCCACTGTGTCAGTACTAACCATTGTAACAAATAATATCACTGTGCCGTATCAAATAATGACACCGTAACAGTATTAACCATTGTATCAAATAATGACACTGTAACAGTATTAACCATTGTATCAAATAATGTCACTGTAACAGTATTAACCATTGTATCAAATAATGTCACTGTAACAGTATTAACCATTGTATCAAATGACACTAACAGTATTAACCATTGTATCAAATGACACTAACAGTATTAACCATTGTATCAAATAATTTCACTGTAACAGTGTTAACCATTGTATCAAATAATGACACTGTAACAGTATTAACCATTGTATCAAATAATGACACTGTAACAGTATTAACCATTGTATCAAATAATGACACTGTAACAGTATTAACCATTGTATCAAATAATGACACTTAAACAGTATTAACCATTGTATCAAATAATGACACTGTAACAGTATTAACCATTGTATCAAATAATGACACTTTAACAGTATTAACCATTGTATCAAATAATGACACTTTAACAGTATTAACCATTGCATCAAATAATGACACTGTAACATTATTAACCATTGTTAACAAATAAGGGTAATAACAAAATTACCGAACTCCGAACAATCTTACAAAGGGAAAGTCAAAACTCATAAGTATATAAACAGACAAAATCAGTCAACAACCGGAAAACTGTGAAAACCGTAATGACCCTGACTTGGTACAGGCATTTCTAAAGAAATGGTGGGTTGAATCAGATTTTAAAGCGCCAAACCTCCCCCTTTCATTACGGCTCAAAGTTTCCGGCTGTCACTATAACAGTATTTATAACAATACTTGAACAAAACAGGTAAAACAGTTGTCAAAGCAGCACCAATTGTAACATATAATGCCACTCTACCAGAGTTAATCATTTCATCAAATAATGTCACTGTAACAGTGTTAACCATTGTATCAAATATTATTATACTTCGTGTAAGTTCCTGTAGTGATATTTGGTACTGTAATATTTTGGCATATTTACCTGGACAATTAGACACTCAGTATAATAATGATATTAATGTGGTCTTGTCCAGGTAATATGCCAAAATATTACCCAGGTCTGAGAGACATATTACACTCTACCTGGACAAGACCACATTATTATATAAATATCACGGTAACAGTATTAACCATTGTAACAAATAATGACACTAACAGTGTTAGCCATTGTATCAAATAATGACACTGTAACAGTATTAACCATTGTATCAAATAATGACACTGTAACAGTGTTAACCATCATATCAAATAATGTCACTGTAACAGTATTAACCATTGTATCAAATAATGACACTAACAGTATTAGCCATTGTATCAAATAATGTCACTGTAACAGTGTTAACAATTGTATCAAATAATGACACTGTAACAGTATTAACCATTGTATCAAATAATATCACTGTAACAGTGTTAACCATTGTATCAAATAATGTCACTGTAACAGTATTAACCATTGTATCAAATAATATCACTGTAACAAGTGTTAACCATTGTATCAAATAATGACACTGTAACAGTATTAACCATTGTATCAAATAATGTCACTGTAACAGTGTTAACGATTGTATCAAATAATGACACTCACAGTATTATCCATTGTATCAAATGATGTCACTGTAACAGTGTTAACGATTGTATCAAATAATGACACTGTAACAGTATTAACCATTGTATCAAATAATATCACTGTAACAGTATTAACCATTGTATCAAATAATATCACTGTAACAGTGTTAACCATTGTATCAAATAATGTCACTGTAACAGTATTAACCATTGTATCAAATAATATCACTGTAACAAGTGTTAACCATTGTATCAAATAATGACACTGTAACAGTATTAACCATTGTATCAAATAATGTCACTGTAACAGTGTTAACCATTGTATCAAATAATGACACTGTAACAGTATTATCCATTGTATCAAATGATGTCACTGTAACAGTGTTAACGATTGTATCAAATAATGACACTGTAACAGTATTAACCATTGTATCAAATAATATCACTGTAACAGTATTAACCATTGCATCAAATAATGACACTGTAACAGTATTAACCATTGTATCAAATAATGACACTGTAACAGTGTTAACAATTGTATCAAATAATGACACTGTAACAGTATTAACCATTGTATCAAATAATATCACTGTAACAGTGTTAACCATTGTATCAAATAATGTCACTGTAACAGTATTAACCATTGTATCAAATAATATCACTGTAACAAGTGTTAACCATTGTATCAAATAATGACACTGTAACAGTATTAACCATTGTATCAAATAATGTCACTGTAACAGTGTTAACGATTGTATCAAATAATGACACTCACAGTATTATCCATTGTATCAAATGATGTCACTGTAACAGTGTTAACGATTGTATCAAATAATGACACTGTAACAGTATTAACCATTGTATCAAATAATATCACTGTAACAGTATTAACCATTGTATCAAATAATATCACTGTAACAGTGTTAACCATTGTATCAAATAATGTCACTGTAACAGTATTAACCATTGTATCAAATAATATCACTGTAACAAGTGTTAACCATTGTATCAAATAATGACACTGTAACAGTATTAACCATTGTATCAAATAATGTCACTGTAACAGTGTTAACCATTGTATCAAATAATGACACTAACAGTATTAGCCATTATATCAAATAATGTCACTGTAACAGTGTTAACAATTGTATCAAATAATGACACTGTAACAGTATTAACCATTGTATCAAATAATATCACTGTAACAGTGTTAACCATTGTATCAAATAATGTCACTGTAACAGTATTAACCATTGTATCAAATAATATCACTGTAACAAGTGTTAACCATTGTATCAAATAATGACACTGTAACAGTATTAACCATTGTATCAAATAATGTCACTGTAACAGTTAGTCCGAGATTCCTCTGTCGTTTAACGGCATTGATAATCTTGCTGTAGCCGTTCAACGACAGAGGGTGATACATACGGAAACCATCAAATTTGCCTCACAGCCATAGTATCGGCACATTTCCACGTTTCGTGGCTATCGGATTTTATTTTCTATCATAAACCTTATATAAATCGCTTCACCAATCATTTTTCTATTCATTCATAACCATCTTACCCTCAGAAAGTGGTGTTACACTCCATTACAGCACGATTTTGCCTTAGATCCTATTATTCCGCCATTTGACTTCCATTTTCGAATCTACACACGTGATCTCGCGATACTAACTGAATGATGACAGCAACGCATTGCATGATGGGAGCTAATTAATGCAGCGTGCCAAATTATTTGGAGCATTATTTGCATACGTAAACAACATTCAAATCACATGGAAGACGATACATTTAAGCGTATTCTGCAGGACAAACAGTCCATCTACAGATCAAAGAAGAGCAGAAGGAAATTATACAGAATGTGTTGGAAAGAAAAGATTCAATGGCAGAGTGTTACCAACGGGCTTCGGAAAGAGCATGTGTTACGTTCCCCCTTTTTGTTTTTGGACAAGGTACTACATTTTTTTTTTCTTATGGTTATCTGTAATTCACTAAATTTGCTGTTAAAATCATTACCAATCAATATAATCAACTGTATTAAATTTTATGTTAATTGTTCTGCCTTAACAGGCGCCTATGATTGGCAATAAAAATATTTGTTTGTTTGTTTATATGCAAATTATCTCCCATGATACATTGCGGTAATCGTAGTTTTCTCGTAGTCACGTGACAAATGTTTGAAAAATGGAAGACAAATGTCGAAATCATAGGTTCTAAGGCAAAATCGTGCTGTAATGGAGTGTAACACCACTTTCTGAGGGTAAGATGTTTATGAATGAATAGAAAAATGATTGGTGAAGCGATTTATATAAGGTTTATGATAGAAAATAAAATTTGATAGCCACGAAACGTGGAAACGTGCTGACCCAGAGTTGGAGAAGCAAATCCGCTGTTTTCCGTATGTATCACCCTCTGTCGTTGAACGGCTACAGCAAGATTATCAATGCCGTTAAACGACAGAGGAATCTCGGACTATGTAACAGTGTTAACCATTGTATCAAATAATGACACTGTAACAGTATTATCCATTGTATCAAATGATGTCACTGTAACAGTGTTAACGATTGTATCAAATAATGACACTGTAACAGTATTAACCATTGTATCAAATAATATCACTGTAACAGTATTAACCATTGTATCAAATAATGTCACTGTAACAGTGTTAACGATTGTATCAAATAATGACACTGTAACAGTATTAACCATTGTATCAAATAATGTCAATGTATTAAATTAATGTGAGTGTACAAGTATTAATCAATGTCATCTTCATCATGGATGTCTTTTGAGCCAGTTGTATAACATTTGACTTGTTTATTGTAGTGATACTGAAGATTACATTGTCTGTTTTTTCTTGATTCCCATCGGAGATATGTGGAGAGGGATGTATATTCTGAACTGACTGAAGATTCTAATGAGGGGTCACTGGAGAAATTGCCAATATCCTCAGTTCGGTGAATTTGTAAATTTTCATCAATCTGGACTTCCTTCTTATTGTAATCGTCTTCTTCTGATATTGACGATTTCTCTTGCAGCGTCTCATCATCAAAAATAACCTTTTCTGTGTTGTACTTATCTACAAAGAGCGAGAAGTTTGGTCAGTTTCCTTGAATTTCACTTCGTGTACAAACTTTGTCCTACACCATACAAGGGGATATTTTACAGAGTTTTCATTTTATACATATAATAAACTAAATTAGAACCATATTTGTTGATAACAATTACTTAACACTATTATACAATCATATTTCAAACATGTGTAGAAAAGCAATATGTTTTACTCTTACTATTTCATAGCTTTTTACAAATGTATATGTAAACTATAAATTTCTTGAGATACACAACAAAACACCGGCATAGCCCATGAAATAATTCAAAACAAAGTCTATACCAAGTGTAAAAAAAAAAAAAAAAAAAAAAAACACACCAGAGATGAAAGTGTTCACTGGTGAAAACGAGGAAATCCCCTAAACAGTGTCTCTATACCTTCATTTTCAAGCAGCTTGGAACAAGTTTGAAACATTTTATTTTTAAATACTTTGCACAAAAAGAGGAAATCGGCTGATCAGAGGAAAACTTTCATCTCTGGACACACTTTGGATGACAAGAACAACAAAATAAATACAGGTAACATACTAGTAGTTTCTGTTGCAGTGCATTAAATCCATGTTTATTTTAATAAGAATACCATACCGTATGAATTCAAATATCAGTGATGTTGTGCATTACATTTCATGGCTTATGGATATGTGTGCATCATGTGCACTCAATATGAAGTCTATGTTCTTTTTTTTAATTTAAAACCACTGTCACTAATATCTCATTATATCGTGGCATGGCAGCGGTCATTTGGTGAATGAAACAGGAGTACAATGAGAAATCATACCTGCCGAAAAGTCAATGACAAATTTGATCAAATAATGTTCAGTTATATCGAGTACACCTCAAAATATGCGAGAATAGAACTCACAATTTAACTGGTGACATGGTTGGGTAGATAGATTACGACGGCTAAGCACTACAGTTAATGATTTTCTGGGTAATACAATAGTAAATAATAAATATTTATTAATCTACCTGAACAATTTGACGATAAATTTTCATGCAAGCTGTTCCCATTACCAAACACGTCTTCAGAATTGATGGTTCTGTCCTCTTGTTTGGTATAGCTATTGCTCATGTCATCATCACCATAAGACTCTGACGAAGAATCATCGTCACAAAAATTCTAAATATAAAAGTTGCATCATGTTCAAAGCATTCGAGTTAGCATTCAGTTCACGATTTTAAAATGTTATTATTTCCAATATAAAAGTCAGTGGTTTTCTCTAGGTACTCCAGTTTCCTCCATCAATAAAACTGACCACCACGATATAACTGAAATAGTGTTGAAAGTGGCATTGAACACCATAACCCTAAGCCAATCTAAAAGTTGTCATTTCCAGTGTAAAAGTTCACAGTGCTATATATAAACTGGATATTTCAGAATAGATTGAATGTCTATCAACTTGTTGTTTTGCAACACATTTGATTTTAATTCACTTTTTGAAGTACAAGAGTTGAACTGCCTGTTGATTTGAAATCCCGTTTTTTTTTAAAATCTATGTAAAATATTTATTTGCTTGATCCAATTTTAATAAAATAACAGGAAAGAGAAACATGCTAATGCATTCTCTAGTGGGCCAGTATATTAAATAATAGCAAGTCAACAATGTTTTTAAAACAAACATGACTTTCAATATGAACATCTTCGTTAAACTTACTTTTTTATGTTTCTCTTGGTCGCTGATTGGACTAAGATTATTCAAAGATTCTCTCCCTTGGCTGCCATAACTCATGTGTGGCTCTTCTGTGTAATCGTGACTATCTGAAGTAGTCGGTTCATCAACTGGCCTGCCGTTGTCATTGACGTTAGCTCTCCTGTTGCCAATGTCATCATCATCATTTGGTCTGTGATAAATGACAGATTATGTAAAAATCTTAATAGATTGGGTAGAATTATTGATGCAGTGTGTAAAATGTTGATGCAAGTGTTGAAATAAGACCAGAGGCTCCCAGGAGCCTGTAATCGCTCACCTGGATCAAAGCTGCTTTCAATAACAACGCAACTGCACTGTGGTGGCCATCTTGGTGGGAGAGCGCGACTGCCGGACACAATTTTGGAAGAGGACCATCCAATGACTATTCCATCAAAGTTTGGTTCTAATTGAGCTACTGGTTCCAGACAAGATGGTTTTTATAAATGTGAATTTCCCATAGGGTCCTATGTTAAACTAAGTTCAGCTGTGCAGCCATCTTGGTCAGAGGGCGGGACCACCAGACACAATTTTGGAAGAGGACCATCCAATGACTATTTTATCAAAGTTTGGTTCCAATTGAGCAACTGGTTCCAGACAAGAAGATTTTTATGTGAATTTCCCATAGGGTCCTATGTTAAGCTAAGTTCGGCTGTGGGGGCCATCTTGGTCGAAGGGCCGAACCGCTGGACACATTTTTGGAAGAGAACCATCCAATGACTATTTCATCAAAATTTAGTTCTTATTGAGCAAATGGTTTCAGACAAGAAGATTTTTATGGGAATTTCCCATAGAGTCCTATGTTAAATTAAATTCGGCTGTGGCGGCCATCTTGGTCGAAGGTCTGAAATGTCGGACACAATTTTGGAAGGGGACCACCCAAGGATCATTTCAGTAAAGTTTGGTTGAGATTGGCTCAGTAGTTTCAGAGGAGAAAATTAAAAAAAAAAATCATCCCCCTTTTTTCTATTTTTAGCTTGGCGGCCATCTTGGTTGGAAGTCGGGATCACCGAACACAATTTTGGAAGGGGGCCACCCAAGGACCATTCCACCAAAGTTTGGTTGCAATTGGCCCAGTGGTTTCTGAAGAGAAGAGTGAAATGTTGACGGATGGATGACGAACGAAAAGTGATGGCAATAGCTCACATGGCCTAATGGCCAGGTGAGCTAAAAACTATGTCTGCTGATGGCAACAATCTCGCATGCAGGTTGCATGGGCTCACCAGACACAATTCTGAAAGGGGACCACTAATGACCATTTCACAATAGTTTGGACCCCACTGGCCCAGCAGTTTCAGGATTTTTAAGTGAATTTTTGCGAATCTTCTATTTTTAACAATGGCCACCATCTTCTTTGGCGGGCGGGGTTGTCGGATATAATTCTGAAAGGGGGCCATCTAAAGACCATTTCACCATAGTTTGGGCCCATTTGACCCAGCAGTTTCAGAGGAGATCATTTTTAAGTGATTTTTTGCCAAATTTTCTATTTTTAGTAATGGCAGACATCTTGGCTGGCGGGCGGGGTTGTCGGACAGAATTCTGAAAGGGGATCACCTAAAGACCATTCCACCATAGTTTGGGCCCAACTGGCCGAGCAGTTTCAGAGAAGATAATTTTTAAGTGATATTTTGCCGAATTTTCTATTTTTAGTAATGGCAGCCATCTTGGTTGGCGGGGAGGATTGTCGGACACAATTGTGAAAGGGGACCACCCAAGGACCATTCCACCAAAGTTTGGTTCAAATTGGCCCAGTGGTTTTAGACGAGTTGATTAAAATGCAAAAAGTTTCCTTGTTAGCAGCAACCCTCTATCAAGGAATTCCTGATAGGAACCACAAGCTCTGGAATATCGTATCAACTGAGAGATATATACATATGCAGGTGCTGCTGGAATGTTGCTACATATGAATGGAAAGTTCACAATGGGAAAATTGAAATCATCTCTTTTGTCGTAAACTTTCGTTTTTAACCGCCCCTCATTGTCAATTTCGAGGTGTAGGTCAAGGTATGAAGCAGATGCATCAGTATCTGTGGTATCCTTTACTTCAAGCTCAATGGGATAGATGCGATCAACGAAATCACCAAACCTAGAATTATTTAGTGAAAGGACATCATCTATATAGCGGAATGTGAAATTAAAGGATCGGGCTAGTTTCTTTTCGTTTTTCTTGAGAAGTCCCTGTATGAAGCCTGCCTCATACGAATGAAGGAACAAGTCAACGAGAAGAGAATCACAGTTTGTACCCATAGGTATGCCAACTGTCTGTTGAAAAACACGTCCACCAAAGATAACAAATATGTTGTCAATCAGAGTGGTTTTTTTACAAAATAAGATCTGTCTCTTCCTAGCACAAGGTATTTGTATCTACGTTGGCCATTCTTTTTTATGAAACACAGTTGGACCAACTCCCTTAATCTGTCCTTCAGCGTACAGTGAGGAATAGTTGTGTAGAGGGTAGAGAAGTCAAATGTGTTAATGCTATTGCAGGATGAGAGGGACCTAGATTGTATGTACTCTGACAGATCTTCAGAGTTCTTCAGTGTCACAGTAACTCTGAAGCCCGGTTTTGACCGTGGATAGAATACATGTTAATAATTTGGAAAGAGGTTTCGTTGAACATTTGGCAGACTCAGCAATATAGCGCTGTTTGAAAGGATACTTGTGTAATTTAGGAATCCAGTAGAGTGATGGTAGATCCAGTTCTTCATCTTTGCTTGAAATTCCAAAGGAATACATGTATAATACAGACATATGATTGTCCAGGATTTCCTCTTTCGTAAGTGTCGTCGGGGTATATGTAGGTTAATACACGTTTAAAAATGTTAATACTTAATACATGCACATAAATTTTCAAACACGTGTAAAAGTATTGATAGATTATATAGTAAACCTAACACGCGTTTATAAATCTTAATATGAAGAAAAGTTGGAAGATATCAAAGGGGTAACCAGAAGTCGTAAATCGAAGCACAGACAATATAATGGTCATAGGAAAAAGGACAAACAATGATCTACAAAACACTATACAGAAAACTAAAGATTTAGCAACATGAACCCCACTATAAACTGGGGTTGAACTCAGGTGCCCCGAAAGTGTCGCAGTTTCTGTTCCAATGTCGTGTTACTCTTATCACAAACCCGGTGATAAGCCATGAATGAGAAAGGAACGGATTGTGAATACGACAAACAGAACCTATCGTGGTCATCTGTGACATAGATATTCCCTTACGGTTAATATAACCAGTCACTTACATTTTTGTATATCTTGTCTATAAATAGTTGTCTCTACATTACATTTATATTTTACCTTTTAAGATTTGTCGCCTCTACATGCTGATTACCAATAACTCTGTTTGAATAGCATATTTGTACCGTTGCACATCCTTGTATGTTAAATATAGGACTGGTTCTAACAGGAGAAGATGGTCTTGCATAATGGGGCAGTGTTCCATGATGATCTTGAATTCGTGCACCTGTAATCAACCATTCATTATTTGCTATTACATAATAATAAAAACGTAGATATCAAATTTAGTGCGCACGATGCGTTTCTAGAATAACCTTCATCGGTTATGCTCAAAATCAAAAGATTGGAAAGCCAAATAATTTAATGTTTTGGGAGCAATAAAACCAAAGGTCCTAAACAGGATAGCCAAAATCGGCTACAGTAACCTATGCCTGAGAGAGGAGAACTTTAGTTTTTATTAATAATAACATTATTTAGAAACTGTAAATTGCAGTAATGACTAAATTTAAAATACAGAGGTCATGCGATGGAATAATTTAGATACTGATTTCTCAAAACATTAAATAATCGATCCTTTTTTATGAAAAAAAATCACCAAATAAAATGTTGAAAACAATTAAGGGACCAATCATTTAACTTTCAAGGGGGCTATTTTGTCCGCTGCACCAGAAAACATTTTTCAAACGAAACAAAATAGCCAGATTGTTTTACAAAATCAGTTTTTTTTTTCTTCAAATTTCACTAACATTTCTTGGTAAAAACTGCAGGTCCAATTATTTTTTCTTTTCTTTATATTCTTTAGTGTTTTCTACAAAAATTTCCAATTATAAAAGCTTACCCCCCTAAAAGAATGGTTGTTCCCTAATGCTATTGCTATATTCAAAATATGTTCAGTTGTATGTTTAAGAAATAAATCATGGAAGCCAGAATGTGTTGCACTGTTGGGAGTTTTAACATGGATTGGCGGATATTAGTATTTTATCCTGTGCCAGAAGCGAGGGATAAAATCTACTAATATCCGCCAATCCATGTTAAAACTCAAAACACATTCTCGCTTCCATGATTTATTTTCATTCTGATATGTCTAAGAGTACAAATACGGTAGTATACTTTGATTGGAAGACGGTAATTTATATTTACGTTTGCGGAAAATATCGTACACAATTTATGCTGCCAATGGAAAAGTCAGTCACATTCACTGGCGCATGTGCGAATGAGATTATACCATCGATAAATCGCTCATTTGTCTACAAAGCGAAAGAAGGAGGTTATGTTAGAATATACAATAATATTAATGGATATGATATCAGTACTAAATTACTAAATCCGTTTGTTGCAGTTGTATGAGTGGAAGGGGGATGGGAGTCAGTAAACAAAGATTGATTGATGAATAAATGTGTAGATATCTAATTCTGAGGAACGTGTAGCAAATACCAGCGACAATGATTAACAAATGTCATAATGATCTAAACCTGCTTTTCTTTCTTTTTTTTTCTAAATTTTACAATTGAAAATAAAATATATTGCAGATAACAGACTTAAAATTAAAAAAATAGCGGACATTGGTTTTAATTAATCATCATGGGTAACAAAACATAACGACAGACTAGAAATCAAATAAAATCACGATTTGTTGAAATTAAACATCACACCATCATCGGAACAGAAAAAATATAATTTTGTATGAAAGGCTAATGTAACAAATAAACTAGGAAACATGATCATCAAACATTATGTATCTACATTGTATAGTATCTTTGTGTTATTGTTATAAAAGTCCCCTATTATTATTTTCGGGGTCATCCCATCGACTATAAACTAACAATGTAGTAATAACTAAATGTTTGTCTAATCCAGGCTACTTCTGTAAAAACTTTCGCGTCACAAAGTAATTGATTTGTACTATTGCAGTTTCGGATGTGAGAATAGACATACATGTATATCAATCAAGGGGCTGTCGTGGTCGTGATCGTATGGTAGTTGGATTTACAGCTACCTATACAATCAGTATCTATCACCACTAATGTTGTGAGTTCAAATCCCACTCGGGCGATACAACATTTGTCAGTGACTCACGATAGGTCGGTGGTATTCTCCAGGTACTCCGTTTCCTCCACCAATCATAGCCAGAAATAATGGGTACTTTGCTCATTTGCATATCTAAGATGGCGACGCCGGTGTTATAGAGCCATTTTTCCCCCCGGAAAAATGGCTAGGGGGAAAAACTACTATAGGAGCGTTATAGAGCCATTTTTCCCCCATAGCCAGTTTTCCCCCCCGGAAAAATGGCTATAAAGTAGGATTTCCCCCCGGAAGAATGGCTATATAGTGCGATTCCCCCCCCCCCGGAAGAATGGATATATAGTAGGATTTCCCCCCCGAAAGAATGACTACATAGTAGTCCCCCTCTGAAAATGGCTTGAATATTCAACTTAATTGCTCTGTTAAATTTTACTACCACTTCCCAGTGCCACTTTTGGTCGACTATTAGTGTCGATGGGTTTACTAGCCAAG
Source organism: Bathymodiolus brooksi (assembly GCA_963680875.1). Classification (NCBI taxonomy): domain Eukaryota; kingdom Metazoa; phylum Mollusca; class Bivalvia; order Mytilida; family Modiolidae; genus Bathymodiolus; species Bathymodiolus brooksi. The sequence continues at coordinate 68,438,014 of OY804575.1, forward strand.
TAGCTTGTACATGGATGATCCAAATGACTTTGAATGGGCTTTCCCAAAAGCAAAAAATAGGGCATCTAATGGGACATTATATGATACCCCACCACGTTTTGCATATTTTCAGTCTTGAAACGGCCATAACTTTTGAACCAATTATCCGATCAAACTAAAATTTGAACTTGATCTGTATTTTATGGTACTAAACAAATGTAGAAAAGCATTCAACACGTTCTAAAGGTATCATCTGGAAACCATCGGGGGACGGACAGACGGACACTCAACTGCAGAATTTTTCGGAGGCCATCACATAATACATATAAAAAGCAAAACATGGACATCTGTTACTATTCTTAAGGGGTACCAGGGGCGGATCCAGGATTTGTGGTCAGGGGGGGCGTGAGTAGGCGAGGGGTCTTAAGGTCCCCAGTGGGTCCAGGGCAGAGCCCTGGTAAGGGACACAGGGGGACAAAGCCCCCCTGAAGCTCTGAGGGTTTGAGGAATTACAGACATTTATTAGAACGACAATTTTGAATCAACCACACCATTTTTATCAGACCAAAAAAACTTGACTTTGAGTTTTAATTTTGTCGGATAATTGTTAACAGTATGTTTTTGTCAGATTATAAGAACCTAAAGTAAAACTTTTTTTGAACAACCGTGATACGAATTGTTCAACTTATGACTGATCGATCACGATATTTTAACCCTTCAAAGAACTTGGTGTAGTGTTAACGCATTCCTCATTTCACTAATTGGTCTGTACTTTCGATGCTTGTCCTTTCGGGTGGTTCTAGTTAATACTGCCCGTCCGGATGGAGCTTTTCTTTTCGTCGTTTGATTCATTCCTTGAAAACGTATGATTCGACCGTTCTTGTTTATAGACAAACACAAGCGGAAATTGTCAATACATGAACTTGTTGTTGATTTCTGATTAGCTTACGTACAGTAACTAAATTAGATGATCAGAATCGTTTCATGCAGCATTAATGTTAACATATTCGCCTTTGTTTGTCTATAAACAAGAACGAATCATACGTTTTCAATGAAGGAACCAACAGCGAAACGAAAAGCTTCATCCGAACGGACAGTATACTGATCATTTATCAATGGGTAGAGCTTTTTAGAATGATATTCCAAATTTACTCCTAATATCATTACTATTCATTTTGACTTTTGAACAGTTTCAGATAAGATTGCTGGCCTGCCACAGTAATAATAGGGATTCATTGTGGTCAAAATAACACAAGCTTTTTATCTTGACAAATTTAACAAAAAGTTGTTTGTTGAACTGCTTAATTAACATTGTATAACATATGCTTTTCAAATTTTAGGGGGGGAGGGGGGCGCACGCCCCGCACGCCCCCCTCTAAATCCGCCTCTGGGTACCCATGTTATGTCCATATCTCACTAGTGGGAAGTTGGCCCCTAATAATAGCCCACAATAAATTGAGTGCGCTCGATGATTTAACGTAATAAACAAATAATCAATGTTATTGTGAGCTAGATTCACACTTTGTATTTGATTTCAAGATTTATTTTTGGAAATTCTGCACCTTAATCGATGGTTAAAATGCCCATGCTGACTCATCAAATATATATTCTCCAGACATACGTATATTTCTTTTATATATCAGTTTTATTTTATTTTTAACTATACCCAAATTTATGCAGTTAGAAAATTAGTACCTAAATGTGCATATTTGTCACGGACTGAAATAAGATTAACTAGAGTGACTATAGTATGTTAGACTTTGCCTTTGGATTTTGAAAGACGAAATTAAAACGCGAAATTGTGAAAGCGAAAACGCACAATCGAAAAAGCAAAAATTCTAAATTGCAACAGCGAAGAGGCGAAATCGAAATCATTTCTCCATTTTGCGTTTCAACCTTTTCAGGTTTTCGGCTCTCGCTTATTCGCGTCTTTTTTTTTTGCATCTTCGCAAGCAGGAAGGTGGCCGAGTGGTCAAGGCGCTGGACATTACAATCAGGATGTCGACACCGTTGTGGGTTCGATCCTCATGTGTGTCAAGGTTTCAAGGCACCTTTTCTAGCTCAGGGTTTCGCCGATTTTCCAGATTGAAATATCGGGCTCCCCCCACAAGACTGGTGACCTTGCGAGAACCCCATATCTGTAAAACGGTCGTTCATTTCGCCGTCGGAAAACTTGCCTTTAAGTTTACCATACCTTAACATTCGCGTTGTGAGTTCGACCTACGATTAGGCTAGGTTTAAGGTAAGGTTTAAAATTAGGATTAAGTTAAGGCCTAGGTTTAGGGATAGTGTTGGACCGAGGGATTCGGTGAGGATTAGGCCTAAGGGTAGGGTAATGTCTAGCCTAGAGTTTGCATACTTTAAAGGTCTTGGTTGGGTAAGTTTACGTTGAAGTCAGGTTTATGTTAAGACGAGGGGGAAAATTGACTATATAGCTATTTTTCCGGGGGGAAATTCTACTATATAGCCACTTTTCCCCCTGTCAAAAACTGGGGGGAAAAATGACTATGTTCAATGATATAGTCATTTTTCCGGGGAGAAAAATGGCTATATAGTCAGTTTTCCGGGGGGGAAAATGGCTAGGGGGAAAAACTACTATAGGACACCGGGACGTCTGCAATTTTCATATGATCTATATAGACGATATCATTCATAATTGCATGTGTGTCATTTTCTGAACTTGAAAATGATACATTGAATCAAGCTGAATTAAATGAAATAAAAATTAATGAAAACAATTAAATATTCGAGGTTCCTGGACTAAATGAAAATCAGAGGCGACGAACCCTTTTTTGGCCTTAAGAGTCTATGTAAAAATGTCTGAAATACATGAAACTGGTGGCGTCTGACACAAAATTTAACAATGAATGACATTTGGCGACATATTTTCTGAAATTAATTTAGATTCCTCAATAATATATGTAATTATATTAACTAACCTTATATTTCTAGCTTCTAAACTCGAGGTTCCCACATTAAATATAATATGATCATTTTTGCATGATCGCGATATCAAAGACATGTCTAAAATCGTTACAAAACAAAAATATTTGAATTTTGACAGAAGAAAAACTTTGCGGAAATAAACAATAACTTTTAATTTTCGAATCACTGACGGACACATTGAATTTCCGTACTATAGGCTATTTTTTTGACAAATCTAATAAACGATCCATCAAGCTTGAAACTGCAGTCACGTGATCAAAATCTAATTTAAATATGATGAATATTTATGAGGAAAGTACCCTCAATTTCTGAATATGTAAAACTGATCGCCACAATATAACTGAAAAATTGTTGAAAGTGGGGTAAAACACCACAAACATACCCCCAAAAAAAAACAAAAACAAAACAATACGAAATGACAGTTTTCATAGGACTCTACCACCTGAAGCAACCAATAAATCTGCAAAAAACGGTTTTGCTTGAGCCCCCTCAGCAATTCTGTGTGTTCTCATTCATCGACAATTATGGAAACCGCAAAAATGCAACTCGATTATGTTGCGATGCGAAAGGTGTTACAACAATAGCATGATTGAATAATAATTGACTACAACACTGTCACATTGGAGGCAGAGCCAATGGGGTGATCCAGAAACTACTTAAGTCTTAATTAATCAAAACTTACTGTTTATTTCATTCCTATTATCAGTAGAACTTCGTGGCCATTGTGTGTTGGAATTAGAATTAGGTACTCCCTGCATATAATCTCTGTATTCTGGGTTGGCACCAGTCCGTATTCCTGACCTCCCAGATGGCCCTGTGTATGACAAGGTATTTTCCTTGACTTCTCCTGCATTAGGTACATCTATTTGTTTGTGTTTCATAGCATGCTCTGTTTTATCATACAGATTAGAATTATGATTTGACTTGGTGGGGAATTCTACGAGTGCAGTAAAGTTAGTGTCCGACATCAAACTATCTTGAATCAAAGATCCACTGGCAGAATTTTCAAGAGTTAATAATTTTGATGTACTGGAGTCTGTACCTGCATTTCCGTCGGGTTCAATATCTTCTTGTTCTTCACGAGAAAACCCACAATCTACACTAAGAGCGTTAGTTTCTTGAACATGAAGCTTGCTATTAGACGGTCTTGGTGGGCTTGAATTTAGAACTGGTTCAGTCTGCAATTGATTATTAGCAACTTCTTGGTTAGAAATTGAATCAAATGTGTCGGATGAACCTCGTTCACCGTGGTCTTCTCTGGATATATGGTTGGAGGTTTCCTGTGATGTAAATGGCTTAAAAAGTGTAGCTTGGTCAATGTTCTTTCCCCCGTCACGTCTGTCTGATAGATTAGATAAGCTTGTACTATTACAATATGGAATTGTCATCTGTGTTTCCATAGCTTGCGCTACATTTTGTAGCTCCTTCGTGTATGATTTTCGATCATCTCGGGCATTTTTCAGAAATGCCTTTGTCCCATCTTTTTCATAAGGAGATTCTTTATTTGGCTGAAAATAATTAAATGCTCTTAATGAAGTCAGTCCTACGGGTACTTGGTAATTCCTTCCTTTCTTTGGAGCAGTGTGCACCGGCCTCACACAATGTTTCTTCTGATTCATTATGGATATTTCAAAAAGTGACATCATATCCTGGTCCTGGTCTTGTAAGCGTGTTAAGCTAATGGTTTCTTCTTTAATGAAAGTCAGACTAACTTCTTCTGTAAAATTTACCGACAATAACATTAATACACGCATTGCTTTGTTTAGGACCTCCTCCACAACTCTGACATCATTCGCAGGAAAATGGTACTCACTAGTGTAAAGTTCAACCTTGATATCAAAGATACTTTCAGTGGAAGCAATTTTAATTAACCATTCTTTATATTCATTGGCCAATTTATAATCAGCTACGGCATAAATAATTACAATATCAATCAAATGGTCTGGAGTCATAGGTTGATCATTATGATCTTTTGGTCTTAATATGTCTCTTTCGAGTTGGCACATTTGCTCATGATTTTTTTCAGGAATTGATTTCACATCAATACTTTCTGCGCCTACAAAGGGTATACTCTTTTCCGTCATTGGGTTTGCATCCATTTCAGTATCATTTGGATGATGTACTGTGGTTTGTTGTTGTACCTGTAAATTTGGCAGAGAAAAAAAAAGATATATTGAGCAACACAAACCCCAATAAATACTGAGATGATAAGTAGTTCTTTTCGTTTGTTTTGGGAAGCCCCTGTATTTACGAATTTATAAACGATTCGACGAAAATAGGGGCACAGTTGGTATCAATTGGAATGTCGAATGTCATTTGAAAAACATGTCTCCAAACACAAGACATCTGTTGTCTGTCTAAAACACGCGCATAATTTTTGATGATAATATAAGTTTAGTTTGATTGAATCGCTTTGTCGACCTACAACCGGCAACGACGGTTACATTGTGGTCATTAAACTTTTGAGTATTAGTTTCCCCTCCCCCCCCCCCCCCCCCAAATCCAATCACAACACTGTATATATTGTATATGAAGTGTTCTGATTGGGTGTATTTCGAGTACGAGTGTGAAGCTCTTGTAATTGAAAACACACAGTACTGTAAGACATAATAGTGTCCTATGCTAAAGTGTCCTCACGGACAATATTTTATAGAGATTGCGATATGAAATAGTGTCCGGTGCTATGAAATTGTGTTAGGGTTAGGGTTAAAAAAAAATGTCTGCTGGACACTATATAACATATTTACACATCTAATAATCCGCCCAGTAGTGCAAATAACTTTATTGATTATTCATTGGGTGCTTTACACTCGAAGACAATTTTGTTTTATTTTCTCAAACTTATATGATTACATACCTGATTTCCAAAACCACGTGATGCATTACTAATAGCTTGTCCTCTGTCTTTACTACAATTGTTCAACGAAGGACCAGCTTCCTTCTCGTCATCTTCTTTTGTATTCTCATCTGATATTGATTGGGATATTTCAGTAGTATCATAAGAATTAAGATTGTTTTCCGCCATGGTAGGGTGTTGCTGAAAGATTGGCAAGTGTAAATATAGATGTCTTTTTTTTCCCAGATGTGAGGGGGACATTGACGGGAGGATTTATATATAATTTCCATTTTCACAATCGCCAAGCGAACCCCTAGAGTATAGATATATAGGAACTAGTTTCTACGACCCAACGTTCAAACCCTCTAAATGGGGTGTCCGATAGTGGAGCAGGACATTACATGCATTAGGATGGGGCGTAAATAAGTGCCAGCTGGTGCATGCAGAATGCCACCTTTTTTGCACACAAAAGACAACTTCAATCTGTCCCTATTTAGTAGTGGTACATTTTTGTATTTAGAATCCTATTGCAAGTGAAGACAACATTTTCTGATCTCATCCATTATACCAACGCTTTCCTGGGACAATCTAAACTTTTGCTCATAGGCAACATCACAGGGCAACCGTTTACCTATACAATTTAATGTTTGTAAACTAGCTGTTGTCATGAATATATCTGAAACAATATATCCATCATATTTGCTACAGGTCTCCAGTATATGCTAACTTCATAATACAAAAAAATACCTACATGTACAACAATACTGTGTATTTATCATGATTTATATTCGTTATTGCAGATCTCAAATTAAAATGACTTTGAAATGATGAACAGCAATAAAAGTCACTGTTCCCTAACTTTTGATTTTGCCTTCTTGTATGTAATACATTTTCATCCATGTTTACCTATATCGATATCCTTTCGTGGCAAATGTGTATGACCATTTGGCATTTGTATTCTATTTCTATATATCAATACACTGTTAAAAAAAGTTTGAAGACACATACGAGTCCGTAAATCGAGTACACTATGCGATAAATTTTCACGTAATGTCGCCGCATAGTTGTATATTATAATTGATTTGCATCAGTGGTGTAATGATTAGGGTGCTCGCCTCAAGTGTGATTGTGGGTTCAAGTCACAATCGGATAAAACCAAAGGCTATGAAATTGGTATTTGCTGCTTCTCCACCTATAAGCATGCAACACTAAGGAGTAAGAGCAAAGACTGGTTGGCTCGGAATCATAACTTTGTTTCTGAGTGTCTATCCGCAGACTGTTGTTTCAGTGAGCTAGCACTATTAAAATCCAACTAAGCATGTTAGTCTAGAACAAGGCATACATCATCATCGTAATCATCTCATCCAAATGTAAATTGTTCTTGCCATGATATAGCTGAAAATTGCTCAGTTGGCGCTAAACAATAATCACTCACTCACTCATTATATTACAATTCAATTGTAAATTAATTAAAAATAGAAGAGTTATCTTTCTTTCCATTCATTACTTAGGGACGGACCATTTAACTTCCAGGGGGGGCTATGGTTTTTTTTTAAAAAAATTATTCTGATTCCCAATGTTATGCTGAAAAATATTCTGATTTTGGTGGAGGAAAAAAAAAATCTGTCATATAGCCTTTTAATATGTCATATAACCTATTAATGTTAAATTCTGGAAACATAAATTGTGCTTTGCATTTGCGCGACAATAAAAATAAATATTCTAACTCTCGTGTTGTCCGAAAAAAAAATTCTGAACAAAAAAAAAACCATAGCCCCCCCACCCCCCTGCAAGTTAAATGGTCGGTCCCTTAGGCAGGTTTATTTGTGTATTTGTTCCTTCATTCATACGAGGCAGACTTCATATAGGGGCTTCTCAAGAAAAACGAAAAGAAGCTAGCTCGATCCTTTACTTTCACATTCCGCTATAGATGATGTCCTTTCACTAAATAATTCTAGGTTTGGTGATTTTGTTGATCGCATCTATCCCATTGAGCTTGAAATAAAGGATACCACAGATACTGTTTCATACCTTGACCTACACATCAAAATTGACTGTGAGGGGCGGTTAAGAACGAAACTTTACAACAAACGAGATGATTTCAATTTTCCCATTGTGAACTTTCCATTTTTATATAGCAACATTCTAGCAGCACCTGCATATGGAGTATATATCTCTCAGTTGATACAATATTCCAGAGCTTGTGGTTCCTATCAGGATTTCCTTGAGGGTTGCTGCTAACAAGGAAGCTACTGAACCAAGGTTCCATTTGATAAAGTTGAAGTCATCACTTTCGAAAATATTACCGTAGCCACCATGACTTGGCTGACCATCATGGAATATCTTTGTCACAAATGACCACATACCTTGCTGCTCTTCGCTGGACCATCTCAATATGGTGTTTATTATTCTGCTGATATGGATCCCAGGTTGTACAGGCATACTCCAGGGTTGGTCTAACTAGTGACTGGTATGCTTTTTCCTTTAGATTTGAGTTACTGATGTTGAGGTTTCTGTTCAAGAAGCTTAAGGTGTTGTTTGCTTTCTTGCAGATGTTGGCGATGTGTTCGCTCCACTTCATATCTGATGTGATAGACACACCTAGATATTTAGCTGACTGAACTTGTTCTAGCTGATGGCCATGAAGAATATAGCAATTTGTCACTGGGTTACGCTTCATGGTAATTGACAGGACATTTATACATTTTTCTGGATGGAAGTTCATTTTCCAAGTTTGTTCCCAATGAGCTAGTCTGTCAAGGTCTTCCTGGGGATGTACTCTGTCCACATCTGCTGTAATTGTTAAGTAAACAATGGTGTCGTTGGCAAACAGTCTAACTGTATATTTGATGTTTTTTTGGAATGTCATTGATATAATACAGGAATAGGCTTGGTCCAAGTACTGAGCCTTGAGGTACTCCTGATTCCACATTGATGTACATGTAGTCTGATGTTTCTCCCTCTACTACTACGGCCTGTTTCCTGTTGCTTAAGAAATTTCAGATCCAGATGTTACTTTTTCCTCTTACCCCATAATGATCTAGTTTATGTGTTAAGAACCTGGGCAACGGCTCACTTTGTCGAATGCCTTACTAAAATCCATAATCAAGCAATCGGTTTGTCAGTCTACATCCAGGTTGTTTGCATTTGTGATGTCATCGATAAACTCCACCAGTTGGGTATCACAGGAGAGTCCCTTCCAAAAGCCATGTTGAAGTGGATTTGGTGTTGGTCCGTATGGGTCATGATGCTACTTGTTATAATGTGTTCCATGATCTTGCAGGCAATACAATACAAGTCAGTGATACCGGACGGTAGTTTATGGCATCAAACTTTTTTTCTTTTTTTGAAGATAGGACAAACAAATGTGGTCTTCCATATGTTTGGCACATCACCAGTATCATAGATTTCCTTAAGATAAGTATCAAAATTGATGATACTTCTGATGAGAGCTCTTTTAAGACTCTTGGTGTTACATTGTCCTGCTGATTTATGTGGGTTTAAATGGTGGAGTAGTTTGGCAACTCCATTTTCTGTGATTTGGATATCAGGCATGGTTTGAAAATTTCCTGCCATATTACACCTATCTTTAAATTCTTCTTTGGTGGTTTCAGATTTTGTTGAGTCTGAATGGAGGGTCCCTGCTGATTTGAGTGGTGGTATGTTGTTGTTGTCTGATCTTTTATGTTTAATATATGACCAAAAACGCTTCATGCAGTTTTGGTTAGCATTCTGATTATCTGTCTGTGGTGTTACTATACCTTGTATATATATATATTTCCAGTAAGCTTTACTAAGTTGCCGTTGCATCTCCTGTTTGAGTTGTTTATATTTTGTAGAGTCATATTTGTTTCCAGACTTCTTTTTGCATTTGTACCATCTGTCACGTTTCCTAATGAGCCTCTTAAGATCTCTGTTTATCCAAGGACATCCGTCCTTTTGTTTTGCTGTTTTGTATGGGATGTTCGATTTTATGCTTTCCTTTAACTTAATTTGAAATATGTTCCACATATCGTTAACAGAATTTTCTGTTGTTGTTAGAGTATGGTATATATCTGTCAGATCGTTTCGGACATTTTCCCATTTCGCCTTGCTGTAGAGTGGTATTTGGCAAGGTTTTTGACGGTTTCTTACTAGTAAAATATTGATTTCAGCATATACTATATCATGGTCCAATAGACCTGGAATGACTTCGATTCTCAGAAAACATGTAGGGTGAGTTGTAACTATTAGGTCCAAGATATTACCCCTTCTAGTTGGTTCTTATCATCCAGTATGTCTGTAAACTTATGATGGATATTGATATACTGTGTACCGGTATTTTGGTTTTAGTGTGTTACTTTTCCAATCCTATCCTGGAAGATTGAAATCTCCAGATACCATTACAAATGCATTGTTAGTTCTGGATGCTCGCTCCATACCGAGACCAAACTGGTTTATACTCTCTTCATTTGAAGTTCTTGGATTGTAGTATGAAGACAGATAGATGGATTTGTGACCTACTAGTTCGAGCTTGCACCATACTATCTCACAGTCAGTGTGCAATTCTGGGACAGATGTTGTTATAAAAGTGTCTTTTACTGCAATCAGTGTCCCACCGGCAGATACATTTCTATCACCCCTTTGGTATCTTCTAACTCTTCTTACCATTGAGTGACCAGTTATTCTATCTTTTTTTATGTATCAATTTTTACTTCGAAGTGGACGATCGAACAATATCACATCGTGTGTGCAGATTATATAAAGACCGCCCTGCAGGAATACAGCCCATAAAACCGTACCAGAAACAGAAACATGTCTACACACAGTTAGTAATAGATACTATCAATAAAAAAATATTCAGGTAGAATGGTAGCCGTAGTTAAATGGTGTCGTCATAGTGTAATATAAAATGACATGAGTCATGATGAAGGATTTGGAATTGGATACTCCGGAAACATGCATGGGACCTTTCATATTGATAAATAGAATCTACAGGATAACACAGACAAACAGGAGTTAACATTTCAAAAATGAGTCATTAAAATAACCTTAAAACTTACATTGTGAATGAATATATTTTACTTTCGTTTAATCAACAATGGAGTCCAATTTGTTGGAAATTCCCAGATCTATTTATATTACTGAATACTCGTCACTTCCGGTAACAGGTCAAATCGTCTCCAACTCAAATCGGCCCCAGATCAAATCGTAGAATATTGAAGTGCGAAAGTTAAAAATTAATTACAAAAGACCCCTATTCCCCTCTGAATGTTTGGAGATCATTTCGACCATTATTGTTTGGTCTTTTTTTTGATGCATCATATGCTGCTACTAATTTTTATAGTATCTGCTAGAACTCTGTGTTTGTGGATTGAATCACAGGGGCTCGCAGTTATATTTTCACATCATCAGGTATGTATTAAAAAGAAGAAGGGAGGACACTTTTTGGGGGGCCAAAAGTGAAAGTAGAGTTTCGGCACCTTTTTTCGCTCCAAAAACGGTTTAGTCTTTGTTCTTCCCATAAAATTAATGCAAATATCGATGTTTTTTGCTGATTGATTGGTTTACAGTGGAATAACACTCGTTTTTAAATTCCAAGCGGTTTGGGCAACTTCTTGGCATACTCAATTCCGGTTTATACGGACTAAATATCAAGGTGAGTTTTCATTGGTCGAAGGATTTAAACTGGCATTTTTGCGGGAAATTATTTACTCATCTTGTCAAAAGATATTCTTAAAATGCTGTCTTCCTATAATTCCAGATTGATTGAGACAAGGAAAAAAATATATTTTAATGCAAGAGATTTAAGTTGTCTTTTTTCCTACTTTTTAAAATTATATTTCGATTTTTTTATTTCTATCAATATTATTAAGTCCGTATAAACCGGAAATGAGTATGATAAGAAGTTGTCCAGACCGCTTGGAATTTAAAAACGAATGTTATTCCACAGTAAACCAGTCAATCAGCAAAAAAAAACAACGATATTTGCATTAATATTATGGTAAGAACAAAGACTAAACCGTTTTTGAAGCGAGAAAAGGTGCCGAAATTCTACTTTCACTTTGGGCAGCAAAAAAGGGGCCTCCCTTCTCTTTTAACATATACCTGGCGATGTGAAAATATAACTGCGAGCCCCTGTGGATTGAATGGGTCTCTGTGCTTGGTAGAACTAAAATACAACCATTATAACTATGTTTAGTATTTCTTACTAAATGTGATTTTTTTCATACCCCTCCGCAAACAAAGTTTAAAAAAGGGGGGGTATATAGGAATCACCCTGTCCGTCCGTCCATGTACCTTGTAAGCGCAACTCTTCCTAAACGGCTTATTGGATTTTTATGAAACTTTACACAGTTGTAGTACACAACCTGCAGATGTGCATGCAGGAATACCGTTGCTGTCTAAAATTTAGAAGGGGAGATAATTCAACTTATGCTTTCACGAAAAGGGGGGTCGTGTACCTTGTAAGCGCAACTCCTCCTAAGCGGCTGATTGGACTTTTGTGAAACTTTACACAGTTGTAGTACACTACCTGCAGATGTGCATGAAGAAATATGGTCGCTGTCCAAAATTTGGAAGGGGAGATAATTCAACTTATACTTTCACGAAAAGGGGGGGCATGTACCTTGTAAGCGCAACTCCTACTAAACGGCTTATTGAATTTTTATGAATCTTTACACAGTTGTAGTACATAACCTGCAGATGTGCATGAAGGAATACCGTTGCTGTCAAAAATTTAGAAGGGGAGATAATTCAATTTATACTTTCACGGAAAGGGGGGTCGTGTACCTTGTAAGCGCAACTCCTCCTAAACAGCTTATTGTATTTTTATGAAACTTTACACAGTTGTAGTACACTACCTGCAGATGTGCATGAAGGAATATGGTTGCTGTTCAAAATTTGGAAGGGGAGATAATTTAACTTATACTCTGAAATACGTTCTGTATGGAGAGATGGGCTTGTAAGCGCAACTCCTCCTAAACGGCTCATTGGATTTAAATGAAATTTTACACAGTTGTAATACACTGCCTGCAGATGTGCATGAAGGAATATGGTTCCTGTCAAAAATTTGGAAGGTGATGTAAGCGTAACTATTCCTGAATGAAATAAGATTTTAATTGAACTTTTCACGTATTGGTTTTAAACAATCCCACTTTGTTGAAGACCTTGTGGCGACCCCTAGATGTATGTTCTTGGTTAGTTTATTTTGGAGATGGGATGTTGTTTCCTTGACATAACTCCATATCCGTTCATTTTTCATAGGTAACTTACTAATATACTAATCTCGTTGAGATTAGGATTCCGAAGAAATTTTCTGTCTGTTCTTCATCCTAATCTCGTTTCAAGCCCTATCAAGGGTATTCTGGAAATTTTAAATTTGACCCCCCCGGTGCATTCCGATGGATATTTTGGCATGGACGGATTGTGTCAGATCAAGTGCAGGTAAGATTTCATAAATAGACATATTTTCCATTTCAAATCTGCAAAAATATTGATATTTCCTTACCTTTTACAGCGTATATTCGACAAAATAATCCAAAATCCAATTTAAGCTGACCGCCATTTTACTGAACTCATGAACTACACCACGTGATCAAAATCGTCACGAATTTTGCTACAGCATGTTTCTAAATGAAAGGTCGATGTCAATTATTTATTGTGTATATGCAAGCATATCCTTTATGGGCTTGTTGATTGGTTTTAATAAAATATTTATAACAAAATTAAAAAATTTCAAGCCGTGTAAATGGGATTTTTAAATTATAATATAATATTTGACATCGACATCTGGAACTACGAAACAGACTATACCAAAATACGTCACGATTTTTGATCACGTGGTGTAGTTCTAGAGTTTAGTAAAATGGCGGTCAGCTTAAAGTAGATTTTGGATCATTTTGTCGGATATACGCTGTAAAAGGTAAGGAAATATAAATATTTTTGCAGATTTGAACTAGAAAATATGTCTATTTATAAAATCTTACCTGCACCTGATCTGACACAATCCGTCCATGCCAAAATATCCATCGAAATGCACCGGGGGTCAAATTTAAAATTTCCAGAATACCCTTAATAGGGCTTGAAACGAGATTAGGATGAAGAACAGACAGAAAATTTCTTCGGAATACTAATCTCAACGAGATTAACTAATATACCTGTATTCCAAAGTTTGAACATCATAGTATTGCAAGCGGGGGGTATCACTATTCTAATTTTTTTATTATTATTTTGTTTGTATTGTCCTATCCAATGATTTTTTTTTTATGTGAATCAATTGTATACTGTGATTTTTATTGATTATACTGCTCATTGTGGGCGTCTTGATTGACAATAAAGCATGTGTTTGCTGATTGTCTCTCTTGTAATTTTTGGTATCGTCTACGCGCATGTACAATTTACACTCGGTAACTTCAACACACTTGTACTTTTGATAGGTGGACGGACACTGACATATAAAATAAAATAAAACTAAAATAAATAAAATAATTACGGTAGAAATAATAAAAACAATTATAAATCGAAGCGTTCGGTTTCCTGTATATAATCTGCTAGAAGTCGAATCCGTTCCGTTTCCGTTAGTGAAACTTCTTCATCGGCTCCTACTGTAAGGAGCACCTCCAGACTGAGGTGCATTGAGCCAGACAATAAAAACATGTTATGAATCAGTTTTTCTCTTGCTTCTTCATATTTGTCACAATGAAGAATATAATGTTCTACGGTTTCCCTTTCACCACATTGACAGTTTGCACTTTCTGTGATGTTTAATTTGTGGCAGTAATCATTAAGTTTGGCATATCCTGATCTGAGGTTGTAAATTATTGTTGAAATTTTTTTGTTTGGAAAATCATGAAGGTTTTTTGTTTTTACTTGAGGATGGAAATTGTGGTAGAATCTTCTTCTATTACTGAAATTCCATCTGTTTTGCCATTTTTCTGTAATGTGGTCCCTTGCTGCTTTTTTCACATCTTGTTTAGTTATAGTATTGTGAGAGTCTAATTGATTTTGTTCTGCTTCCTTTGCAGCTTCTTTAGCTAATCTGTCAGCTATTTCATTTCCATTAACATTCGCATGTCCTGGTGTCCAATGAATTTTTATTTCGATTCCATTTTTTTGTATTCTTTTCATTTTATCCAAAATTTCGAGTGTAATTCTTTTGTGGTTTTCAATTTTCCAATGTATTTAAGTATTCCAATTGCTGTTTGACTGTCCGAAAATATTGTAAGTTGTTCTATTTTTCTTCTTATTTCTGGTTGATCTATATATTCTAATACTATTTTGATTGCTATTAACTCTCCTAATAATATAGATCCTCTTTTACAAACCGGTTGTTTTAGTTCTGTTGTTTCTTCCTCAACAAATATTATTGCCCCTGCTCCACATGGTCCATGATTATTAAGGCATGAACCATCGGTGAATGTTATTGCTTTATTATCGGTTGTTTCAGTGATCTTTTGAAGTATCAAATCTCTACCTTTGATTTCCTGTTCCTTTGTTCTAGTTTTTGATGATCCCAAATTTTTCCAATATTCTGGTGGTGATTTGCTTGCTTGTAAGCCATGGAATTGAAATTCTTCTTCTATATTTTTAACATCTATTTTCGTTTCTTTTTTCATTTCTTCCCCTTGTAAACACATCAATCCTAATGGTGATATATGCCTATCAGTATTTTCTTTTCTTCTCCATTTGTCTAGTTGGTTCTTAATAGGAATTTTTGCAGAATATGAGTAAATTTTTCCAATGTCTCCGATGGCGATTTCCTCTCTCCTAAAGTCTAAAGGTATTACCCCAGACATTACTTCCATTGCCTCTAGACTGGCAGTCGATGGTAAGCCTAGGATTATTGACAATCCTTTCCTCTGTACTGTGTTTAACTTATCTAGATTGTCTTTATTTCCGATTTGCCATACACAGCTAGCATACTGTAAAACTGAACCAATTAAACTATTGTAAATTTGCAATACAAATTTTGTTTTTATTTGGCCTAGTCATTTGATTTCTCTCTGCATTCCTAATGAATTTCCTGCTTTCTTCTCAATATTCAGAATGTGTTGTCCAAAGTTAAGCTTTTCATCTAGTGTTACTCCCAATAATTTTGGATTTCTATTGTATTTTAAAATGTTGTTGTTTAATTTTAAGATTGTATGTCCAGGATGTTGTTTTAATCTAGAGAATATGCTATATTCTGTTTTATCTGCATTGATGTTGATTCTCCATTTTCTACTCCATTCCATAATTTCATTGATGTCCTTTTGTATACAATCATAAACTTCTACTAAATTATTCCCTGATTTCCACATTGTACTGTCATCTGCAAACTTGCATCTTTGTGAAACAATTTTTTCAAACAAATCTTTGACATATATATTAAATAATATTGGAGAAATCACTGCACCTTGAGGTAATCCAATGTTGGTTTTAAACCATTCTCCCTCTGTATTGTTGACTAAGCATTTTGCTAGTCTTTCATCTAAGAAGTTTTGTATCCACTTCCACATTTTCCTTTGTATTCCTGATTTAAACAACTTTACTAATAACCCCTCTCTCCAGACACTGTCATAAGCCTTTTCGAAATCAATTAATACTGCTAGTGTAAATTTCTCTTCATTAAAACCATCCACTATAGATTGTGTTAAATTTAAAAGAGCATTTGTTGTTGATCTATAATGTCGAAATCCTTCCTGTTCCTCATCTAATATGTCATTTGTTTCTACAAATCCTTCTAGACGACTTGTAATTATTCGTTCCATTAGTTTGCCAATGATAACTGGTTAAACTTATAGGTCGATATGATGATGGGTTATTGTAATTAGGTTTTCCTGGTTTTTTTTTTAGAAATTTTACATTTGCCTTTTTCCATTGTTTGGGTAAGTATCCTTCATTCCAACTTTTGATAAAAATGTGTAGTAGAAAATCCAAAACTGTTAGATCTGCATTGATAAGTAATTTAGAAAATATGTTGTCTGGTCCTGGTGCTGAGTCAATTTTCAATCTGGATACTGCTCCCTCTAATTCATTCATGCTAATTTCTTTGTTGTAATAATCTTCTTCTCCTTCATCATCACTTAGTGTCATTGTTATATATTAACCCATCACTTCATCATAAAAATTTTCATCAAATTGATTAATATTTAAGTGTTTTCCTGTAAAGAATGTTTCTTCTAATTCAAATGCTCTTTTAAATTCACCTACGATTTTTACGCTAATAGGTGGCGCATGTGTTCTATCAGTTATTACTTTCGGAACTCCTCGGTTACCGCCAATAACGTAACTCACGTAAACGATATCTGATTTTTATATTCGTCTAAAATGCCACAATATTGCTGTGTTCCTGGTTGTACACAATCTGGAGGTAACCAATTTCCTGTAGAAAAAGATCTTAACCTCAAGTGGAGGGTAGCTATCAAGAGGACTGACCCTGTGACGAGAGGTCTGTGGAAGCCAGGGAAATATGACGTGGTGTGCTCAGCACATTTCAAGGACAACGATTTCAGAGTGTCGGGATTATTAGGTTAGATGACTTCCAATATTGATTCAATAATATTACTTTTACTTAAGAAATGGCTGCCCTAAGCATAGTGTTCAATATATTTGATAAGGCACTAACCATTTTAGTGAGGGGGGACTTTTTGAAAAGAATTTTTTTTTATGTCCAAGTGTGTCTTAAAAATATTTAATTTCCCACTACGTCCAATTTTTTTTAAGTAGACCTGAATACACCTCAGCCCTAAAAAAAAACATTATGTTTAGGCTAACCAGGGGCGTAGCTGGAAGTAAAACTATGTGCAATCAAAGAACTTCGGCGAGGGGTCTGAAGGCTGCCTAAGGCCCCCATCGGGTCCAGGGCTGACGCCCTCGTAGGGGAATCAGGGGGGCGAAGCCTCCCGGAAGGCCAGCGTTTCTAGCAATTAGAGAGGGCAATTCCTGCTGTTAAATCGTTCCTTTTTTACCATCACGTTTCATACATAAAACATTCATCGGTTGACAGAACACTTCAGGAAGTTAATATATATGAACAAAGGAAATATGAGGTACACCTTAACACCTGTTAAAAAAGAAATGCCTTGATTCCTGAAACCTGCGACTTGTTCCTATAAATTCAGTTTTATATATACCGTCCGCCTTGGTTATTAAAATTTTATTTTTAGAAAGCTAGCGAATCATCAATGTTTGTTCTGATGGATACTAAATATTTGCTTTTTAAAAAGCTTTGCTGATTAACGGAGATGTTACAAAGTAAAACTGAAAAAATATTTAAACAAAAATAGGAACACGTTATTGCATGCACCTTTTGATTCGCAGTCTGTTCATATTGCCATATTGTCGACTTGTTATAAGTGTTAATGAATTCCTGCTGTAAAAATCAAAACACATAGTAGTTTGCGTTATTTGAATTTAATGTCCGTAGCCAAAGTCAACATGACGAGATTTTCCTAAAGTAAATGAGCGCCTGACTCTGTTGATGTCAATGTCAATGTCTCTGTGCACATGCAGTACAGCTAAAGAAGTCAGGCGGTCCTGCAGCATTGTTGTCCCCAAGTACGTCTTAAGGCGACGTAGAACAGAGAATGATCTCCCCGTCGTAGCTGTGCTGGCAGGCATGGTGTAAAGTATCAACAAAACGGTGCTGATCGAAGGATAGAGCTCTTCGTTTGTAACGTTAAGGGTGTCCTTCAGATTCGATGGTTTAGCGGTTGTCAATGTTGCCCAACCTTTTGATTTCGGCTTTAAAGCATAACTATGTCGCAACGTAAATCGGTTTTGTATGTGTCAAATATAACGTCTACGGTGTCTGGTGTTAGTCTAGGCAAGTTCATTGGTATCAAGTATTGTGCCTGGTATCTGCTGCCATTTTCAAGTAATCTCGCGATAAGCTCTGTTATGTAATAGTCCATAAACGGTTAGTACATAGACCGCTGCCAAAACTGGCTAGGGTTATCAGCGGGATGACCAGCTCGGTTGATCTGTCGGTCCGTTCTCCTTGGAATAGTCGGTAGAATTTCAAACTGATCGGCAATAGAAACGGCCATATCAAATAACGATCGGGTCCCACACAGCTTGGTCGTTTCGTTCCGAAGTTAACTGATTGATAACAACTTCCCTCTCTTTGACCGCTTTTACCAGATCGCATATAAAACACGTTATAATGATTATTAATTATACTGAAAAAGTGAGATTCTTCCCATGTCAGAAATAATATTTTTTAGTGCAAGCAAAAAAATCTTTTTTTGCCGAAATGATGTGCAAGCAATTGATTTTTTGCGTAAAGGCAGCTACGCGCCTGCTAACCCGATCCTACTAAAAATTTAGTGCCTATCCTAGCTGTTTTATTAGTTTTTCTCAACAAGCCCAGCACAGGCACTTGTTTCATATATATCCTCGTCTGACAATAAGTCGGTCAGTCATTGGATAATGTTTGATTATTTTTTTCATGTTTGAAAAGTAAACATTTTTTTCTTTTTAATTATGTTCCTCATCTATTCTTGCTCACATGTGTAAAGTTCCATGGAAAAAAGATCGATAATAATTACATACTGACCAAAATTTGTTTACCCTCCCTTTTCCAAATGGCGTCGTATGACGTCACATAAAGTCGGTCAAAGATCAATAAAGCACATGATTTTGTCATAGGCCAACCAACTTAAAAAGTAAACCAGATTAAGAAAGTACAGTATTTTAGCTTTTTCAGTGTAATTGATTTGTCTGAAAAATTTCAAAAGATGTTTTTCTTAAATAGTTTGATATTGAAGTATTAAAAATTAATTATTTGATGCAAATATTAAACTTGCTTACCCACATAAAAAGTATTTAATCCAGTGAATTTGGTGTTTTTGCTTTTGTCAATACAATCTATTAGACCGACATATTTTGGTAAAACAATTAATGACTGATTTCAATTTATTTTAATCACATTTATTATCACAGAGTGGTAACAATACAGTTTTGTTGATGCTATTTGTAATAATGACAGGTTTTTTATACCCAGACAATCTCATTTTTCTGTCTGGTTTAATTTAATTCTCTGTTAAATTTATGCTATAAATTTTGATTATTGCTGTTAAATTAATTCTTTTTCTATCTTCTCTGTGAATTTCATTTCATTACCCCAAGAAGTAAGGGGTATATTTGTTATTAAAGCAGCAGTGGAAATGCAAAATAATGTGCCATTTTGTGACTAATGGAGAGCACTTGCATGTATTTTCCCGGTAAAATCGTCCATTTTCTAGAAAATGGTGGAATCTGAATGATCAATCATCATATTTTCAAAGTATTTTAAAATACA
Source organism: Bathymodiolus brooksi (assembly GCA_963680875.1). Taxonomy (NCBI): domain Eukaryota; kingdom Metazoa; phylum Mollusca; class Bivalvia; order Mytilida; family Modiolidae; genus Bathymodiolus; species Bathymodiolus brooksi. The sequence continues at coordinate 68,458,038 of OY804575.1, forward strand.
ATTTGCTTGGCCTACATTCCAGAAACGGTCATGAACTGTGATGTCGATTATGTCAACAAACCGGAAAAATACAAATGTTTGGGGAATACCATCGATGGAAACATATTTAACAAGCATAATGATCAGGAAAAAAAGACATTAGTAAAAAGGATCTTTTTTACTTGCATGGAATTTATTCAATTCAAACTTCTCTGTTTTAATCTCATCTTGTAATTTTGACGTTGAAAAGTATTCCCTCTGTGTTTATGTACGCTATGAATATACAGAATGACGTCATTGGTCTCGTGCTGCGCGAGAATTGTAAATCAAAACAAATGACCGACATTATTGCATGACCGAGCAGATGTCACGGTAGGATATATTTGTTTACTATCTACATCCACCCACAAAGACTTTGTGGATGGACGTAGATAGTAAACAAATATATTAATATGTGAAACAAGTGGCTGTGAAGCACAAAGTGGGAACATCTGCCCAATAATATAGCATATGTAAAAAAAAAAAAAAAAAAAATAGTTTCATGTCTACCCTATCTAACATTTTTTTTTGTATTCTCTACTGACAAAAAAAATCTATTGAACATGAAATCCCAGCCCCTTTTTTTATCACTAATAAAATGGTTAGACTAGTGTGTTATAAAAAAAACTCTTTGAGAGTGAAAATGAGGGCCGAAAAGGTGTGTGGCTTTTTAGCACACAAGCCAAGATATTGAAACACTTTGTTACCCAAGTCTCTATCAAAATACCACTTTGTGGTTCTAGTAGTGATAGACAGTCATGATATTGTTTTGATACAGACCACCAATTTCCAAGGCAGTGGCCTTTCATTTTTACTAGACAATTTGGTCCAATGGCCAGTTAAAATTTACTGGTCCATGCAAATTTCACTGGATAAGAAAAAATAAGTCTGAATACACCTCATGCATGTACACTGTATCTTTTACTCCATGTATGTATAAAACTGACATCTTTTTTCCCCCCAAGATATTTTTTTAATATTCATGAGGAAAATGCAAAGGGGCCAACCATTTAACTTTTCAGGGGGTGGCTATGATTTTTACCCTTGAATTATAATCCCCCCCCCCCTACATAGCTTGGAAAATATTTTATGCCCCATGACATTAACTTACCACAGTCTGTACATGGATTGTTTGGCTAACTTTTTATAGAGTTTTTGAGCTAGAGCTTTAATATTTGTAAGACACTTTTGATGTCCACTCTAGTACTAAGAAAAAGTCCAACCACCTGTCATTTTGTGATTTTTTTTTTTATAGAAATCAAAATCCTGTTAGTATGCACACCTTTTTTTGTATAAACATCCTACAAAATATTAATGCTCTTGCTCATGAACTGTAGAAGAACTTAGCTGTACAAATCATTTACCATATATCTGGACAAATTGATCAGTGCCTGATGTTTCTTGAAAGGTGGTTTGTATCATACACTAGCTCACATAAAATTTTACTTGTTGTTTTTTTCTTTTGTTGTTGGATTGCATGTTTTTGTTTTGTTTGCTTTGTGTTTTTTTCTTCTTTTTTTTCCAGGTCCAGTGGATCCAGGTGAAAAGATCTGTAGACAATGTTCAAGAACAGAAATCAGAACTTCAATAACATAAGTCATAAGATATGTTTATTTTCAATATATTTCTAAACAATCATGATCATAAAGAGAACATGTCCTTTAAGAAAGTTCTTATTACACCCATTAATTTCTTTTTCAACAGAGCTGCTTGCCTTTTGGAAATACAAAAATGTATTAAATTCTATTTGAATGGAAAAAAAAGAACAGTAACATAGCTACAATAACATAATCAATAACCAATACACTTTTACAGAATAGTGATAAACTATAATAAACCTACATTTAATATTATAATCGGTTGTCAAAATGCATTTTCAAACAAACGGGAAATAACTCGTCTTACAGAAGTTCTATGAATTAAACCCTATATTTTTTATCTGGACTGAAGCTGCTTATTATTTCTTTATTAACATAAAAAAGCATGATTGATAAAAAAAAGAAATAACTATTTAAAGGTTGTTCGACATTACATGAACCTTGACCTCACATGTGAAGACAGCTTGTCATGCCAGGTTTTCCATATCTGTTTATACTTTTCATATTTAAAAAAAAAAAATGCAAATTAAAAAAATGGCAATGCTTGTACCATTTTTTGCACCAAGATGACCTTTTTGGGATAAGCAATAATTCTCATATAAATTTGAACATATATGTATAATATCCAGGGGTCCGTTATTGAACTTGTGATTAAACTAATCATATGATTAGCCATAATTACATGATTCATTCCTAATCACATAATTAGCTTATTCAAGAATAATATGATTAGTTAATGCATTGATTAAATTTCAGTTCAGCAACAAAATTTAATCATTGCATTGCCAAGTAGGGGATTAGGAATTGATTATATAATTTTGGCTAATCATCTGGTTAGTTTAATCACAAGTTCAACAACGGACCCCAGGTCTCTGTGATAAACTGTAATTTCAGATATTCTTTACATGAAAAACTAGATGTGTCGGAACGACATGAATGTCCCGCTGTGAATATAAAGGAGGCTCGCAAATGTTTCACTCTTTTTTAATTCCCTCAGTAATATTAGGCTAAGAATAACAAACTATTGTTTAAGATCTGTATCCTCAAGCCTCCTTAAATTCACATACCAAGTCAATATCTCAAATCATAGTGAAAAAAAAAGTGATGACAACTAAATATTTGGCAAAATTTCAAAGCCCAACGGCTGTAAGTTGGCCAAAAATCATTCAACCGATATGAATTTCAGAGCTGATCTGTAACTTATGATTATACACTCTCATACCAAAAATCATGTCAATATCTCAAATCATAGTGAAATAAAGTGGTGACAACTAACTATTTAGCCAACAATGATTGGACCGGAACGAAATGTAAACTTGATCTGTATCTCATCATTATACACCTATATACCAAAAATCAAGTCAATATCTCCAAGCATAGTGAAAAAAAAATGGTGACAACTAACTATTTAGCCAAAAATGATTGGACCGGAACGAAATGTAAACTTGATCTGTAACTTATCATTATACATCCACATATCAAATATCAAGTCAATATCTCAAAGCATAGCGGAAAAAAGTGGTCACAACTGTTTTATTTCTGAATTACGGACATGGGAGATACTATATGTCCCGGCCACTTAGTGGCGGCGACATAAAAATTTGGAATTTTTAGTGGCGGCGACATAAAAATTTGGAATTTTTAAAGCCATGCTTTTAATTTTGTAAATGTCTTATTTTAGGAGAACGCAAAAGACTGATACCAAATGCTATTCCTTCAGTATTTCTTTTCAAAGAAACAGTCACACCACGGAGTACTAGATCGAGTAGAAGACATGATGTAGACCCAAGTGTCTGTAACAATGTTCAGAATGAGGTCACCATAGGCATTGAGAAAGTTGAACAGGATGATGATGAGCGCATTGACGGGATTGAGCCCATTGAACATGATATTGGAGTACAGTGTCATCTGCTTGGAAAATTTTCCATTGAGAATTTAGTTCAGGATCCAAAACGTCTACAATATTACACAGGTTTTGATGATTACAACCACTTCATGTTTTGTTTTAATTGTTTAGGCCCTGCAGTGAATGAGCTCAGCTACAAGTGTGTTTCAATGTCTCCAAAGAATCAGCTGTTTTTGTGTTTAATTAAACTTAGACAAAATAAAGAGGATGTGGAGCTGAGTTTTTTCTTTGAGGTGTCAGCATCCACAGTGTCCAAAATCATCATTACATGGATAAATTTCCTTTATTTTCAATTGAAAGAAATGGACATCTGGCCTAGCAGGGAGATTGTTAACGAGTATATGCCAGAGGATTTTAAGCAAAAATTCCCCAAAACCCGTGTAATTCTTGATGCAACTGAGACCCCCATCCAAAAACCATCACATGTTGATGCTCAAAGTGTTACAGGTCCACATACAAACATAAAAACACGTTCAAAACTATGATTGGCTGCACTCCGAGAGGAACAGTCTCGTATATTAGTGACTGCTATGGAGGATCAGTCAGTGATCGTCAAATTATTGAAAAATCTGACCTTCTAAAGAAGGATTTGGAGCAATTTGATAAAGGTGATAGTATTATGGCCGACAGGGGAATTATGGTACAATACTTATTTGTGTAAAAGTATTCTAAGAAGAATTGTCTTTACGACAATCATCTTTGTTTGGTACCAGGGACACCGTAACCTGTAGACTAATTGTCAGTAGAAGTTATACCAGTGGCGGATCCAGAGACTCTTTTGACGGGGGGGCTCAGTTTTCTTTAATTTCATATATTTTTATATATAAATGGTATTTAAATAAGAATTTCCTTCTAAGAGACTCAATTTACAGGTGTAGGTGATCATACCTATACGTAATTATGACACTAGACATGTTTATACAACCGTTTAAGACAATACTTGATACATTCATAGAAACTTCAAAGAAACTTTTGACTTACATAATTAATTACTCCTTGAAGATTATTTACTTTCATCACACAAATCGAAATCATTCGATTAAGATCGTTCCACAGCCTTGAAAAACGTATGTTAATATTTGTGCTTTATTTACTGTAACATATATATGCAATATTAACATACGGGGAAACCGGCGTTATTTAGTGTATTTAAGAAATAATTCATGGCAGCCGTAGATTTGTGCTCATTGGGTTGGGCATTTATATTCGATTATTTTTTCCCGAGCGCCAGCGAGGGATAACATAGGAATATAAATGCCTAACCCATGATTAAATGTACACAAATCTACGGCTGCCATGAATTATTTCTTTTCTAATATGACAAATACGGTAATTTTTATGACACTAGGACACCTTAGAATCCGCCACACAACGGTTGTTCCGTTTAGCCCCCTTCACATATGAAGACGGAATCAGCGTAATTTGAGCACATATATTGAATCAGACTCCTATTGTGTGAGTAATAATATATTCAAATATTTATTTCAATTACTTTAATGACACAAAACAGATTTAATAAGTGCCCCCTCGTAATAAAATTTTACGTGGGAGGTGGTCGGAACATCTGTCGGGGAAAACCCCAGATGAGTGTGTTTTCATCGCATATGTGTGTACCCCAGATGAGTGCGTTTTCATCGCATACCGGTAGTTGTGTATACATGTAAACAAAGTAATATAATGTGTAGTTGTTGTGTATGACCTCACGGAAACGGCCTTGTAGGCTTTTATTCATTACAGAAACTTTTTAAATTATGTTGGTTTTTTTCCAATCGATAATTTGAGTGCGCAGGTGCTAAAGGTAGATAAATACCGACATATACTGGTTGGCGATATATAGGCCGTCAGAAATATACACTAAGTTAAGCCTAACGCCGGTTTCCCATATTTTTATTGTACCAGAGTGTACCTATTTCGAGCTACTGTGTGAGTGCCAACAAAATACTTATTCTAATTTATTTCTAGTCAATTGCAGACCACATTGTCACAATCGTATTCAAAATGGACTGTTACATTACAATAAATCGTTAACTTTCAATTGCTCTGGTATAGATGAAATTGTTTATTTAAAGGAATTTGATTTGTGTTTAGCGTAGTTAATAGAGAATAATTATCAAAGAATGTTCCTTATCAATATAAAGATTATTATATAATTATCGCCAATCACGTTTTATGTAAATTACTATTAAATCACTTAATTATATCATAAATTAATCATTGATTAATTTCATCCATAAAAAAAGAATCTGTAAAAAATAAGCATACAAAAATCTTTTAACCAAAAATATTAATTCATATTAATACATATTTTTTTTTATTCAATTTGAAATATGTGGCCGATTTGACTTTCATTGTTAGACCCACAGGCACTTGTTTCATTCAAAAAATATATACCCCCTCCTCTTCCTTACTTCAAGGTAAACATCTGCCCTTTTCCCCTTCCCCACTTCGCCTCAATATTTTTCGCTTATTTGTGATCCTTTCGCTGACCTAATTATATCGTTACACTCCCGAGATATTTCTCTTTTCGACTGCCACATTTAAATATACCTACCGGGCCTCCCTCAGACGAAATGGACAAGAATATTCAGCGAACGTCGCATTTTCTATTTTTCAGTCATTGAAACGGATACAGCCACTTCCGGATTGCGCTGGATTTTTCATATGCATTCAGAATTCTCTAGACCGGCCATGTGTAACAATGCCATCATGATCATCTCCTCTCAAATGTAAGGTAAGCCTTTAAAATACAGATACTTGTTCCAATGCAGATAATAAAAATTTGTTCAACTCCAAATTCCTGACATTTGATTTTTAAAGCCCCCCTTTTTTTTAGTTTCTAAATCAATTTAGACCAGACCGGAAGTGGCTGCATCCGTTTCAATGACTGAAAAATAGAAAATGCGACTTTCGCTGAATATTCTTGTCCAATTCGTCTGAGGGGGGCCCGGTAGGTATATTTAAATGTGGCAGTCGAAAAGAGAAATATCTCGGGAGTGTAACGATATAATTGGGTCAGCGAAAGGATCACAAATAAGCGGAAAATATTGAGGCGAAGTGGGGAAGGGGAAAAGGGCAGTTGTTTACCTTGAAGTAAGGAAGAGGAGGAGGCATATATTTTTTGAATGAAACAAGTGCCTGTGGTGAGACCGTTTTGACTGGGGTCCGATTTGACTTGGGGCCGAATTGACTGGAAATAATAAAACCAAACGAGTTTAAACGGCGGGAAATTTTAAAACATTGTTGATGTTATTGGCTTATTGGGGCGTTTCCAAAATATTAAAACTCTCCATACTATTGGAGGTGGAAATAAGTATTACGTGACAAATGAAAATTTTTTAGGGCATAGTGTAGGCCTATGCACATATTTATCCGATCCAATCATATATCTGAAATCTGAAAAAATTGACCTATTCCAGTGAAATGTTGATATAGGAAGTGCTCCCCAGTCAGCGCGTAACTACGGTAATATTTAGGGAATGTCATGTAAGTAAGATGCTGATATTTATTAGTACGCTGGTAACAATATTGGACCAGTTTATCAAAGCCTGCAAAGGCCATGCGAATCCTTTCCCGACCAGTTGGTGTGTGTCATCTGTAAAACTATCCACATTTCAACCTTATTCTCAGAAATCACTGGACCATATATCTGAATCTTTGCAGGAACGATCTGTTTCCGATTCGACATTCAATACGGTCATCAGACTGGGTACAAAGCAATATGGGTTTTTTAACCCAATTCGTATAAAAAGTATACAACAGGACCAGTAGTATATCAGTACGGTTCAAGCCATATTTCAGGTAGTGGTGCTACCAGAAGTGACGTCAGTCACGTGATCGGAATTATGTTCTGTGCATGCGCAACAGGTTCCCGGGCTTTTTTCTTACAATAGTAGTGGTACAAAATGTACCATTGCGCATGACCAGAAGTAGCATGGCTACCGGATGTGACCCCGAAGGGGGTTCCCTTGGAAGGGTGCGCACATGCGCAATCGGAAGTTGTGGAATATCCGCCCTTTTGGGGCCTTTTCACCGAAAGTGACGTCATCAAACATCACGTGACCCCGAAGGGGATCCCTTGGAAGTGTGCACGCATGCGTAACCGGAAGTTGCGCAATATCCGCCCTAGTGGGGCCTTTTCACCGAAAGTGACGTCATCAAACGTCACCCATAGGGCTTCCCCTGGAACTGGAAGTCACGTGATTGGAAGTGCCCTTGGGGTGCTCTCTAGGACGTCTGCGTCTATGATTGTCTACGAACTAACCCTTTCACTGGTTATCTGCCCTTTTCCCGCCATTTTATTTTCATGGGGAGCGCCTTCAATAATTACATTTCTTACAAAAGTTTGTTGTTTTCGGATATGTTGTGTAGTACTTCAAGCCGTCCAAGGGGTGTCTGCGTTCTCACTGTGGTATTTCTAAGAGTCAAATGAATGAAATGGTACATTCGATTCCCTAAGTCACCCAATAGAAGGTCACCAGGTCATGAGATTTTGGGTCCAGGGGCAAAATGAGTTTTTTTTTCATTTTGAGATCTTTTAGCGTTTTATTCATTAATTGTTCGTCTTTGCTATATTTTTCGTGAACTTTCTCTCTATAACGACGTTTCTTGATTCCTTCCTGTAATTTTCGTGTTTATTCAACATGTTAATCACTATTGTGTTGCGTTGTTGCAGTTTTGTCATAGATGTTTACATTAATGTGTGATATTTTCATAATGTGTTTCGTTTTGTCTGAGATTTTGTCGTTTTCGGGTGGAATTTCAACGCTATTGCTGCTGCGGCGGTGGTGGTGGTGGATACGAATCACTGCTCTGCGGTAAGTGTGTATGACTGCTGCTGCTGCTGCTGGAGGAGGTGGAGGAGGAGGTTTCTTTGTGTGTAATTATGACTAACACAGAAATCTTCCATATTTTCCATATCATTTTACTATTCAACTTGCCTTTCTTCCATATTTTCCATATCTTTTTACTATTCAACTTACTTTTCCTCCATATTTTCCATATCTTTTCACTATTCAACTCACGTTTCTTCCATATTTTCCACATTTTTTCACTATTCAGCCTACTTTTCTTCTGTATTTTCCAAATCTTTTCACTATTCAACTTACTTTTCTTCCATATTTTCCATATCTTTTCACAATTCAACTTACTTTTCTTCCGTATTTTCCATATCTTTTCATTATTCAACTTGGCTTTCTTCCATATTTTCCATATCTTTTCACAATTCAACTTGCCTTTCTTCCATATTGTCCATATCTTATCACTATTCAACTTGCCTTTCTTCCATATCATTTCACTATTCAACTTACTTTTCTTCTGTATTTTCCAAATCTTTTCACTATTCAACTTACTTTTCTTCCATAATTTCCATATCTTTTCACTATTCAATTTACCTTTCTTCCATATTGTCCATATCTTATCACTATTCAACTTGCCTTTCTTCCATATTTTCCATATCTTTTCACTATTCAACTTACTTTTCTTCTATATAATAAGAGCACTTGTTTATTCGAAAAACCCCATTAGTCCTAAGGATGTTCAATGTAGACAGGTTTTGCTGTATCTTGATGGTTATTGTAATTATATGAATGAAGGAAAGTGAAAGTGAGCGGTCATGTACATGTGTGTTTAGTGTGTAGATTTTGCCTTTTTCTACGATTTTTCTATTTGATTTTGGAACTGTTCTGACTATTTTGTTTTTTATTTTATTACTTGAGAATATATCTTATCAAAATAATGTGAAAATAACTACCTTATTAATATATGTATAGGTATAATTAAATTGATAAAAAGCACATTTATACAATTTGCTTAATTTTTTTTGGCATATTATTTCAAATATATAATTTGCCTGATCCAATGACATATTTCATCTATTGTAAGAAAAAAGCGCGGGAACCGGTTGCGCATGCACAGAACATACTTCCGGTGATGTGACTGACGTCACTTCCGGTAGCACCACCACCTGAAATATGGCTTGAACCGTGCTGATATACTACTAGGACCATAATAGAAAACGTTAGTTTCAAGGTTAATCATATAATTAAAGTTGGATGTTGGTTCTCGTTTTCGCTGTCGTCGTCATACATCTCATGATCTGTAGACATGCATCAGCCATCTGCATGGTGGTTTCCGTTGTGGAATCTGGGCTTCTACATTTTGACCTTCGGAATAAGATTTTCCTAAACCTCAGAGGTGTTCCAAATGTTTACCATAAAAATGCATTAAAATACGATTCCAGTTATCCCCTTTACCAATAAGCTTTAAGGGGAAATACGCCCGTTTGATATTAGTCTTTTCCAGATATAATTTTCGAAGAAAATAAGGGGAAGAAGTAAGTAAGGAAATCTAATTTTAATCAGATAGATTTATACCCGAAATTGATATAACAATCTCCTGTTCATTTATACGAACAAAAATCTGGATGAAAATCAGTAATTTCGCTTATGTTTGGGTTTATGGTGTTTAACGCTACTTTCAACAATATTTCAGTTATATCGTGGCGGAAACCGAGGTACACGGAAAAAACCACCGACCTGTCGCAAGTCAAAGACAAGCTTTAATTCAAGCTTGGTAATAGTAAAAAAATATAAATATTTGAAGACGGAATTTAAATACATGTACTTCTTCTTCCGGGTATAGTGCATAACCAATAAAGTATTCTCGCACTTTTGGGTGGGGGTGATGTCTATGTACAGTACAGGTTAAAGGATAAAAACAGTAGTAAATTTAGATGAGAGTTGCCCTAGACAGCTGAACCTTGACGCTGTTTAGGGTGTCTGCTTCCACCACATTTCCAGGTAGCTGGTTCCAGAGGCGTAATGGTTTGTGGGAAGAATGATGTCCTGTACGCTGTAGTTCTTGTGTGTGGTACCAGGAATCTTAGTGAATGGCCTCTGGTTCGAAGAGAGGTGCGGTTGAGGTGGTGTTCCGCTGGTATATCAACAAGGTTGTACACTGCGGTACATCATCACTGTCTGTGACACTGCTTGTGTGCTGGTAATCTCCAGTGGCAATCTTGGCGGCTCGACGTTGTACTGCCTCAACCTTGTTGATGCTGTCTTTTTTACTGGGGCTCCATATGCTGGATGCATATTCTAGGGTAGGTCGTACTAAGGTGGGAGAGCACTGTGCCTTGATGGTAGTTGGGCAACGGTTCACATTACGTCCTAAGAAGGCGAAGGTGGAGTTCGCCTTCTTGGGGATCTTATCAATGTCACTATCCCAGCTCAAACTCTTGTGAATATTTAGCACTAGGTACTTGGCTGAATCTGTTTGGTTCAATACCTGGCCATGGATGGTATATTCACTATGGATTGGAGACTTCTTATTTTTTGCTATGAGCACCTCGCATTTGTCAGGGTTAAATCTCATTAACCAGTTGTTTTCCCACTGTTGCAAGTTGTCCAAGTCTCTCTGTAGAATGGCCTGATCCTCTGGTTCTGATCCTTCTATACAGAAGACAGTCATCTGCAAACAGTCGGGCGGTTGATGAGACGACAGATGGCAAGTCGTTATTGAAAAGTAGGAACAAGAGAGGTCCCAATACAGTGTCCTGGGGGACTCCTGAAGAAACAGTTGTGGCAGCTGATGATTGGCCATCAAGTACTACCCATTGTGTGCGTCCAAGCAGAAAGCTGGTTATCCAATACATAGAAATATGTGGCATTTTTGTTTTCCGATAGATGCCAAAGAAACAAAAGCTATACCGCTACGTTGTGTAATGGTAGCGTACTGGCATCTACATCAGTAGATCGTAGGTTCGATGCACGATCGAGAGACTATGAAATTATTATTTGCTACTTCTCTGATGATCTGTAAAGAGGAAATACAAAGATTGGTTGGTTCGGAGTAAGAATAATGTGTCAAGTTAAGCTACGTGTGTGTTCATGCATCTTACTTCCAGCCAGAAACTTTTAGCCGTAATGAAAGGGGGGGGGGGGTTGGCGCTTTAAAATCTGATTCAACCCACCATTTCTTTAGAAATGCCTGTACCAAGTCAGGGTCATTACGGTTTTCACAGTTTTCCGGTTGTTGACTTATTTTGTCTGTTTATATACTTATGAGTTTTGACTTTCCCTTTGTAAGATTGCTCGGAGTTCGGTAATTTTGTTATTACCCTTATTTCCAACAAGTTAGCACTATCAAGATACAGCTTTGTTGGTCTAGTACAAAGCGGATATCACCATCTCACAGAAAAGTAATTTGTTCTTCCCACGATATAACTGGGAAAAAAGTCACTTGTGTTGAATAACAACCTCTCATTCACTAACGTGTTTGAAAAACGATTCAGTAGAAAAATCATAAAAAACTGGGACACGGATTAGGATTGGATTATGGTCTTAACCCGGAGAAAACCACCGACGTATCGCAAGTCACTGACAAACTATATCACATAATGTTGTATCGAGTACACCTCGCCATGAACGAGGTTCAAACCCACGACTGTAGTGATGATAGGCACTGGATTGCATAGGTAGTTGTAAATCCAACTACCATACTATCACGACCACCACGGCCCCGGGTCCATTGTATATTGGTATTTACAAAAACCTTTTCTTAGGCTCATGATTTTTTGTATTTTTATTTAATTCTAGCTTTTTAAATTTCCATTCATTTGGCTTTAATCCACACTGAGGAGACACTAGTCATTGAAATCCACATATGGTGCAATAATTCAATGTTTGTATGTTCCAAAACTGGGTCTGTGTCACTGCTGGTGCATGAATTATTAGTCCCAATTAATTAATTTACTTGAGTTATCATATTGAATTGTCATATGAATTAAAAATCGTTGGTGTCGTTTTCACTGCCATTTGTTCCTACGGGTGATATGTTTTATTTACGTATACTGGTGTTCAATACTATATCAATATCAGATGATGCAAGGGCCCAGATGGCTCAGTGAGTCAGGTAGTTGGATTACATAACAATTCATACCAGCCTATCACCAATACGACGTGGGTTCGCGCCCGGCTTTGTAAATTACAAAAAGGGTGCACTCGACTCGCAGCCGCAAGTGATAAAGTTTACCAGTTGCTTGCCCATGGTCGATGGTTGTCTCCGGGTACTCCGGCTTCTTCCACCAAGGAATACAAGTTTATTTGACCAATCAGGAACCCTCAAGAGGCAAAGACAGTACAATAAATGATTCGATGACATATGCAGTAATAAAAATAAAAATCCAATGATAAAAAAGAACAATCAAAACCATCATGTTATTTTAAGGTTGTACACCTGACTCCATGAGAAAAAAACTAAAATTATTCAAAATATCTATATTTTCACAATTAAAAGTCCAGAAAAAATTTTGGAAAGAGGACAGGGATTGAAAATTACTAAAACTGGTCGCCATTCAGATGATGGTGGTGTCGTTTGGCAATAACCACAGGCCCTCGTGTCATTATGTCAACATCAAATTGCATGTGTCGACCCTATATAGATACTAATAATATTCTATATAGGGTCGACACATGCAATTTGATGTTGACATAAGATTGTATGAATATTGACACGAACAAGTTAAAATAAGGAAAAAGAGATGAAATAATAAAGAAATAAAGAAATTTTATTGAAAATAAATTTGTAAACAGAAAGTTAGAAAAAGGGGGGTGGTCCGTGCCACGAGCGCCTGTGGCAATAACACGACGAGTGCCACCAGTGGAAAAGGAACTACTTACCGTTTTGGGTCATCTGAGTTCACCCCCTTTTTAATGGGGTTTCGTGTTGACCAATCTTTGTCTTTCTGTGTAGGTTTTTGTAGACCATTGTTCTTTGTTTGTTTTGTTTTTGCTTTGTTTTGTTTTGTTTTTTGTTTGTTTTGTTTTTGCTTTGTTGCTTTCTTTTGTTTTGTTTTTTGCTTTTTTTTGTCCGTTTTCTTTTGTCCATTGTATTTTCTGTTCTCCTTCACTTAACAGTTTCTGATTATGACTTTGGCATCCTCAGGTTTTTTTTTCTTATGTTCAATTCCTCCTTATAATAATAGTAGACATTTCCCCCCATTACATTGCATTCTTGTTTTAATGGAGTATAATAATTATACCAAATTGATCCCTTCTATTTTCCAATTTTATTTCATTTCTTCTATAAGATATTCTTCTTCTTCTTTTAATCATTATAAGACTAAGCCATCCCAAATTTCCCTCTCACATTTGTAGATATAGTTATCTATACCATCATGGCCTGTATTTGTTATTACTTTACAGAGTGTTTCTTCGGGACAATCACATGTCTGCAACAAAGATGTAAAAGACAATTGAGTAAAACATGTATTCAAGAGTACATATGTTATTTTGTAAACAAAGTTACCCTTTAAGCACTTATCTGACATTTCCATTATGCGATGTTATGGTGTTTTCGCCACTTTCAACCACAGGCGCTCGTGGCACGGACCACCCCCCTTTTTCTAACTTTCTGTTTACAAATTTATTTTCAATAACATTTCTTTATTTCTTTATTATTTCATCTCTTTTTCCTTATTTTAACTTGCTGGTGTCAATATTCATACAATCTTATGTTAACATTAAATTGCATGTGTCGACCCTATATAGATACTAATAATACACAAGGCATGCAACTCGGCAGGTTTAAAAATCGAACCCCTGCTCGCTTCGAGTGCATTTATTGCACCTTATTTCCATTATGTCATTCAAACTAGGACATGTATCCATTCCTAAAAGACGCATCTTTTTGCTCCTGTTTTTGTTTTGTGCATACGATAGCTCAGTTCTCCAGAATTTTAAGATTTTCACACATTTATTGCCAAATTTTTCGTATAAGGACCCACGGCTGACGGAAGTGACGTACCACTGCATTAACTTCAACGATAGGGTCAGAAAAGTTCCATATTTAAATGTTTAAAAACAGGGGCAAAAAGATGCGTGTTTTAGGAATGACATAATGGAAATAAGGTGCAATAAATGTACTCGAAGCGAGCAGGGGTACGATTTATAAACCTGTCGAGTTGCATGCCTTGTGTATTATTAGTATCTAATAGGGTCGACACATGCAATTTGATGTTAACATAAGATTGTATGAATATTGACACGAACAAGTTAGAATAAGGAAAAAGAGATGAAATAATAAAGAAATAAAGAAATTTTATTGAAAATAAATTTGTAAACAGAAAGTTAGAAAAAGGGGGGTGGTTCGTGCCACGAGCGCCTGTGCTTTCAACAATATTTCTACCTAGCGACGGGAATTATACCAGTTTCAAACGATTTCCCGCGGGGACTTTGCCTGTGGCATATATTTTCCCACGTAAATTTTATATATTTTTGTCACGATTTATCTCCCTTACTGAACAAACTACAAGTAATGCAAACTGAAAACAGTTTTTTTCAGACCTAAAACACTTTAAGTTACCCAACATTTAACTTCAATAACTGCAATGTTGCCATTAATTATCAACAGTAATTAATTCATACGGAAATATTTCATTTCAACATAATGAACAAAAACTTTTCTTCTGAAAAATTTACAAAAAGATGCGATTTGTTAACTTTCAGTTTTTGCTATAAATGTTACTTTTATAATGTTACATTGTAAATTTTATTATTATTATTATAATGTTGAATTTGAGAGTGTTTTTCGTTTATGTCTAGAATGGGATGTTATGAACTAAACATATTATTGTCTTTTCCCTCGAGAACAGTTTTCCTATAGTGTTGTCTAGTGAGGTATAATGACCTCGTCGTTGGCTCAGGCACTATACCTCACCAGACAACACTATAGGAGAACAGTTCCCTAAGGAGTAGACAATAATAGAATAATATCGTGGCGGTCAGTTCTATTGGTGGAGGAAATCGGATTACCCGGAGAGTACCACCGACCTGCCGCATTATCCCATAATGTTGTATCGAGTAGACAACACCTGAGTAGGGTTCGAACTAACAACTACCATACGATCACGATCACGACGGCACCGTAGCACAATAAATAACAATATGACATTGCCATTGGTTGTGGTCAGAAAGAACCCTGGCTAGGATAAGAAAAGTTTTTGTTACGAATGCGTTTGACCTTTTAATGGTTTATATACCAGATTGTAAGCAATAGCTAAGAACTATGAAATAATACACGCAGATACAAGATATTGCACATTTTAAATATGGGCTGTAGTTTTATTACTCTCAGAGAGTCGTGCAATAATCAACGACCTAGATGTGATATTACATGGCTTCATGTTACAAATCGTTTTTGCAACATGAATGCATTCTTTTACTTTAATCTATTTATGGTTTATATACCGGAATGTAAGCAACAACTATAAGAAACCATGAAATAATACACGCAGGTACGAGATATTGCACACTTTAATTCTGGGCTGTAGTTTTATTAATCTAGCCGTGCAATAATCAACGACCTAGATGCGATAATGCATGGCTTCATGTTACAAATCCACTCGTCGCAACTTCGGCTGATTCCGTACCTTCATCAAACCTCGTCCATATTACGATAGCTCCCATTGGAACTACTTTCGGAAATTTTCAATGAAGGAGGTATTAAAATAATTTCACTTTCGAATATTCGTCCAATAATAATATATTTTCATTCGTCGCAATGTCGGCTGATTCCGTACCTTCATCAAAGACCAATATTTTTCAAAGCAAACTCAATACACTCATCTATTGTCGCCATTTTAGAACTTATTCGAGGTGCGCAATGTTTGATTGAAGTGATACGGTCTTCCGGCGAAGAAATGTGACGCGTAGACGCACATCAAATACCGTATTACAGCCGAGGTATTGAGGAAGCGAAGCGGACTCACCCGAGGTTTGCCGATTGGTTACAAATCATTTATACCACAGATTTCCGAGCTAAACGGTTAAACAATTACACGCTTCGAGTTCGATATATTACTTGTCTTAGTTTCATCCTAGATTTTCACCTGTTTGGTGACGTAGTTCCAGTAACAATTTATGATAAATAAAAACTTAATAAAAATGTCAATTTTAAAAATTACGTATCTATTTTGATTTAGTATTATTTCGTCAACAGGGTCAACTTTTGTTGTTTGTGTTTAATTCATTTGATCCTATTTTTTCATTGAAAATGATACCCTGTAATAATCAACAAGAGATCGATGTTTTTACAAGATAAATGAACGGGTCATGTTCACCAATAGTTTAAACGCCCACCTAATAACTTCTAGTGTTACATGTGCTATTGTTGTATTCAAGTACATGTGTATGTACCTTTTTTTTTAAATTATG
This sequence comes from Bathymodiolus brooksi, assembly GCA_963680875.1. Classification (NCBI taxonomy): domain Eukaryota; kingdom Metazoa; phylum Mollusca; class Bivalvia; order Mytilida; family Modiolidae; genus Bathymodiolus; species Bathymodiolus brooksi. The sequence goes on from OY804575.1 coordinate 68,474,771, forward strand.
GCTGGTTTGGTTTTATGGTGCTTAGCGCCACTTTCAACAATGCTTCAGTTATATCGTGGAAGTCCGTTTTATTGGTTGAGTACCCGGAGAAAACCACCGGCCTGTTGCAACTTGAGTCACTGACAAACTTTATCACATAATGTTGTATCGAGTACACCTCGCCTGAGCAGAGTTCGAACTCACGACGTTAGTAGTGATATGCATTAATCAAACAACAGATATAAATGAAGATACATATTCACAACAATATATGTACACTGCTGAAGTATATGATGAACAAGTGCATGGCCATATTTTTAAATCTGTTGAGAGTAACTGTCGGAACAACAATACTAGTTATAATCACTTTGACTCGTCCACTCGTACTAATAACTATGACCCATCTGCTGACTCACTGTATCTAAGATGTAGAAAACTAGGTATTAATTATGAATTCTCCAAAAAAGATGAGAATCCATATAACACAAAAAATAGAAAGTCACGAATGAATTACAAAATTAGACAACAACTTAAACATATCAACATGCCTGAAAACAACATTCCTTTTGCACCGCCACTGCATGAAAATGCACACTTTAATGGATTGCATACGGAACTTTGAGCTCAAGCAAATGTCCCTAAAATTTAAATTTTGTTCTGTCTGCAAGGAAAGAAGGTTAGATATGAATGTCAACTCTGATCAGATTTGCAAACGTTGTAAATCAGATAAAAATCAAATTAAGTTATTTTCTCCAGAGAACAATATGGATCCCCAAAAGCTACCTACTGAACTATCTGGATTAACTATTATTGAGCAGCAGCTTATATGTATCATCTCACCCTGTATGAATGTACATATGCTCAAACATGGTGGTATAGCTTCAAGTGGCCACTGTGTCACTTTCACGCAGGAAATAAATGAACCTGCTCAAATTTTTCCAAGACTGCCCTATGAAATTAATTTAATTAGGGTTAGAAGAATAGGAAAAAATGAAACATCAAAAGATTACTCTGTTCGTCGTTTTAAAGTTCAAAATGCATTACTTTTTCTTAAACAAAATAACCCTGCATATAGTGATATTATTATCAGTCGAGAAAGGTTGAATTCTTTGCCTGAAGATGGAGAACTCCCTAATATATTAACAGTTCAGTGCAATGATATAACTTCAGGAGAAACTGATAAAGGGCCTGCACCCGATCAAATTAATCCAGGCGAGGTAGATGGTACAACACACTCAAGTGTGCTTTTACCTGACCCTGAAATAGATATTTCAGAAGAAGTAAGCAAAATAGTTAAAGATGTTATTGGGGAAAACCATGGTAAAGTAAGTGTTAATAAAAAGGGAACTGAAACCCTCCCATGGCCAACCCGCAATAATGAACCTGTGTCAGAGTTCTCAACGCAGTATTTTTTCACTCTTTCATTCCCTGCACTTTTTCCATATGGTACTGGTGACTTTTTTATTAATCGACCAAGGACTGTTACATCTATAGGGGATTGGGCTGAACATCTTCTCTGGTATGATGATGGAAGATTTGCCAACCATCCATACTTCAAATTCATTGCTCATAATATGATAAGTAGAAAAAAAGCTCTTGAAAGCGGTTCTTTTATTGCAAATAAAAAATTAGAGGATGATCACTTAACTATTTCAGACCTGAAAGAAAAATTAGAACATGGGGATGATTCTTTTGCAAAAAAAATATTGTATTTTGGCGCATCATTGAGGGGCACACCTCAGTATTGGGCACAGCGAGCTAAGGAACTTAGGGCTTTAATTCAGTACCAGATAAATGTGAAGAAAGGTTTACCATCATTTTTTTCAACCGGCAGCTGTGCAGAATATCATTTTAAGCCTTTAAGGCGACTTTTATCCATGTATATTCAAGAGACAACAGGAGAAGTTAAGGACCTATCTGATATCTCTGTATTGTTTGATGTTCTTCAAAAGAATACACATATAGTAGCTCAATATTTTGATATAAGGACTTGGAATTATTTTCATGATGTGATGTCACCAGCTTTTGGTGTCACTTCCTTTTGGTATCGGCAAGAATTTGCTAAATCTAGGGGAATGGTGCACTGGCACGGTCTTTGCTGGAGAGATGATAAGGAGCCTCATGCATTGTTAAGCAAGGCCTTGGAGGAGGTCCTTTCAGATGAGGATTGTGCTAAGCATTTATCTGATTGGGCTTCCTCTGAATTCGGTCTTACTGCTTCTCATCCAGCTGGTAAGGATGAAAATGTAAATCCTAGAAAAAACTTTTGGCTTCCTCCTGAAGGCACTGCCCCATTACCACCTGAAGAAAAAAATCCCCTTATAAAATTGTTAATGGATGTCAGTTCATCTCAAGAGTCCTTACTAGAGGATCATTTACTTCTGACAAATCGTTTTAATATTCACAGGTGTTCTGATTATTGTTTAACATCTAAATCTGGGCGAAGAAAAAAGTGTCGTATGGAATTTGGAACAGAATTTTCCTCTGGAAAAGAGCTGAGACAGACACCTGCCATAATAACTGATAAGAATGGTTCCCCTAGGCTTGAAATGGCTAGAGACCATCCCATGCTTGTTCAGCATTCGAGGTTTCACACTCAGGGTTGGAGGGCTAATGGTGATGTCTCTCTCATTCTTTCAAAAAGTGATCCAGATAATCCATCTGTTGATGAAATACTTGCAGTGGAGAAATATGTATCTGGTTATGCTTGTAAAGGCAATCAGCCCACTGGTTCTGTTGTAGACCTTTTCAAGGATATTGTAAATTCATGTTCTGATGAATCAACTAGTACAACACCAAAATCAATGTGTACTAAGTTATCAATGAATACTGTAAAAAGGGATATACCTGCTGTTGAAGCATCTTACGAGTTGTCTAGATTACCATTGTATAGGTCTAGTCACACCTTTCAAAACATCAGCTTGTCAGGTTCACGAGTTCTACGTACTGATGGGTCTGAAATAACCATTACAAAAAACACCCCTCTGGATAGGTACCTTCAGAGAGATGATAAGGATCAGTCGTCGTTTTATAATTTCATTTGTAAGAACGGAAAAGTCCCGGTCTTGACAGCTTTTTCACGTGCTTCTTGGCCGCTTGAAGAAAATTACTGTCAAAACATGTTAATATTGCATTCTCCTAATTGGCGAAGGATTTCAGATATTAAACCTGAAGGTACTTCTTGGGTTGATCTGATGAAATCTTTTCTGCTGTCATCAGATTGTCCAAATTTCATGAAGGCTGATGTAGAAAAGGCTTAGCAGAAGATAGAAGAACAAAGTAATGACAACCAAAATGATGATGACTTGGTTGAAAGCTGTGATCAACCAGATTGGATGGAATTAATCCATCCATGTAAGCAATTTGAAGATCTTGCTGACTTTTGTTATGATGACGGTGGTCCCGAGTTTGATTGGAACAAACGTTCTTTCCAGTATCCCCCTGATTTGGGATCTGCATGGTTTAAATATGACTTGAAGGAGACCAGCTCAAATATGGATGATAAAAATTTGAGCATCCCAGATATAGATCTCTCTAAAATGAACTCAGATCAAAAGTTTGCCTTTGATATTGTTCTTAAATGTATACATAATTATATAGAAAATCCTGATGAGTTTGAACCTTTGAGAATGATTGTATCAGGTACGGCTGGTTCTGGAAAATATTTTCTTATTAAGTGTATAGTTAAGGCAATCAGAACTATATTCTCATCAAACAAAGCTGTACAAGTACTATGTCCAACAGGAAGTAGTGCAAACATAATTTCTGGGGTAACTCTTCACAGTTTTCTTAAAATTCCTACTACTAAAAGGGGACAGGACATGAAAGCACCTGAGGGTTCAACTGGAGAAAGTTTACAAAAAAACTGTGAGGGTCTTGAAGTCATACTTGTCGATGAGAGGTCTTTAATTGGTTCCACCACCTTGGGATGGATGGAATTCAACTGTGCTGTACATTTACTGGCTGAAGATCAACAACAGTTGAAGGATGTTCTATTGGCATTAAGGGAATACAAAGCTACATCTTTGCAAGCATCCTGGTTACAAAACTTTCAGTGGGACAATTTGAGGCTGAAATATGGGGAAGAGTTACTGCATAGAATGTCTGACAAAGGTTTGTTTGTTTTTCCAACACATGAAGAGGTTTGGAGTCGCAATAAGTCAAAACATTTAGAACTAAATAGTGAACATCCAATTGCAAAACTTTTTTCTGAATGTCGGGGGTTTCATTCTAAATCATCAGATATTGAAAAGGCTGGTGGATTACAAAAGACTCTTTTCTTGTGTAAATCTGCTAAGGTAATGCTTTCAGTCAATGTGTGTGTTCCTTATGGTTTATTTAATGGTGCTACAGGAAAAATAGTTGAGATAATTTATTTAAACGGAAAAAGACCAGAAAATTCACTCTCAGATGCTGTCATGGTTGAATTTGAAACTTACAAAGGTCCTGCCTTCATTCAGGAAAACAGCAAAGTTGTTCCAATTTTTCCAGTTGATAGAAAAATTAAATGTCCATGCAACAGTTGCTACCGGAAACAGATTCCTTTGAAACTTGGGTGGGCAACCACAATACATAAGTGCCAAGGTATGACCATAGGACAAGGTGAACCTTTCAATTATATTGTTATCAACCCTGGTGCAATGTCTTTTGAATCACGAAATCCTGGTGCTTTGTTTGTTGCGCTATCTAGAGCTAAATCAGCTGGACGCGATTTGTCAGATCCTGATTTTGCTTGGCATTCTTCGGTTTTAGTAAACCAGAACAGAATTTGTCATGTTGTCAAAAGCCCTACAGTTGCAGCACGCACAAAAGAGATAGAGAGGATTTCTGTTCTATGTTCTCAAACAAAAGACAATTATTCTTTTTTGAAATATGACCCTGGTTTCCATTCTTTCCTTCAAAGGGCTCTTTACAATCCACGCTTAGAAGAATAAGAAAAACTTTTCAGCGTCCTTTGTAGTTGTTCAGGTGGGTGACATGACAGTCGCTAACCTACACTGTTACGTTTTCTGTGCTTATTTTTTTCTTACAAAGTTAGCTTCAGTTTAACACTGTTGTTCAGTGTAATCTGCTAATTGTCCTCTTATTATTACAATTTGACTGTAAGCAATTTCTCAACTTGGCTGATAAATTTTTCATTTCTGTCTAGTCTCTATGATCTGTCCTTATTTCCACTCATTTGTTGGTTTAGGTTGGTGGGTGATGTGACAATCGCTAGCCATACAGTTATAGCTTTCCCAAAAATATGAAATAACTGTTGTTTTGACTATCGAATTCAGAAAATCAAGTTCTCCTCAAGTCATTAGCCATGCAGGTACTACATATACATGCAAACAAGTACTCCTTTTGGTTGGTTGGTTGTTGGATACTGAACACCATTTAATTGTTTTACACGTACCTTATGGGTAATATATGGCAGGTAGTTTTTATGGTGGAGGAAGCCGGAGTACCCGAAGAGAACAACTCGTCTTAAAAACGGTAACTAACGAACATTGAAGACATACAGTTGAACACACCCATGTTTGTAGTTAAGAAAGCTACGTTTAAACTCACAATCAGTTCCACTGTGTTTGGTTGAGTGAGCATCTATACATTAAATCAATGGCGTAGACCACTTGGCCACTAAGGCCCGTCCTCATCTACACTTGGTATAGTTTTGAGATTGATCTTGCATTCATATCTGTCATTTCATACTTTAGATTATTTCATCTTTGTTCTCAGGTGGGTGATATGAAAATCGCTAACCTGACACTTGGTCCGCTATCGTTTACCTGGCATTAATCACCTCAGGTGTTGTAGCAATTAAATGAATACAAGAACTGTAAATTGCAGATTATTTTGAGGGTGGGTGATATGAAAATCGCTAACCCTTATTCAAAATTCTATGAGATAGAATGATTGAATGAACTGACATCCGTTAACTTAGTTTCTTCTAAGTCCATAACGTATCCTTTTTAATTTGAACTACTATGATAACAAATTAAACTGAAACCTTAAATTATCAACTGGATCATACCTTCTTTGAAAGGTGGGTGATTTGAAAATCACTAACCTAGACTATTGTACATGAAACGATCAGGGTTGAATATATATCTGAAAAAGGTGGGTGATGTGAGAATCCCTAACCAAATAATTGTTTAAGTCTATTGTGTGTGAATTCTGACACTGAATGGTGTTTACCCTAATTAAATATGTGTAAATTTTAAGGTCATTACTACTTACTTTAAAACCATTCAAGTTAATGTTATCTAGCTAATCTTAAGTCATTGCAATATTTATTCATCCTTAGCCATAAATTAATCACTTAATAGGTAGGTGATGTGACAATCGCTGACCTAAAAAAGCATTAAAAGCTTAAGTTTCTATTAGAGTAAATCTATAATGAAAAAATATGTCCTATATTTCCCTATAATTAGTTCACCTGGACCAAAGGCCCATGTGAACTATTGCCATCACTTGGCGTCCGTCGTCCGTCGTCTGTCGTCTGTCGTCTGTTGTTTGTCGTCTGTTGTCTGTAAACTTTTCACATTTCAAGCTTCTTCTCCGAAACCACTGGGCCGATTGGAACCAAACTTAGCAGGAATGTTCCTTGGATGGTCCTCTACAAAGTTACTGTTTTCCGTTCCAGTCGGATATTCAATATGGCTGCCAGGGCCAATAATATGACCCGATTGGCTGAAATTTCAAAGATCTTCTTCTCTGAAACTAATGAACTGACTGAACCCAAACTGTAAATGAATGATCATTGGAATGTCCTTTACCAAGTTTCTCTTTTTTATGCCGATCGGAAATCCAAGATGGCCGCCATCGCAGGACATAGATTAACATTGGACCTTATGGGAAAATGTTCAAATGCCTTCTTCTCAGAAACTACAAATATGATTAAATAAAGGTAATAACAAAATTACCGAACTCCGAACAATCTTATAAAGGGAAAGTCAAAACTCATAATTATATAAACAGACAAAATCAGTCAACAACCGGAAAACTGTGAAAACCGTAATGACCCTGACTTGGTACAGGCATTTCTAAAGAAATGGTGGGTTGAATCAGATTTTAAAGCGCCAAACCTCCCGCTCTCATTACGGTTCAAAGGCTCCGGTTGTCGCTATAACAGTATCTAAATACAGGAACAAAACAGGCAAAACAGCCGTCAAAGCAGTACCATACCCAGCGAAGCAAACGTCAAAAACACTTTTACGTCACACATTGATAAGAAAATATTTTTGACATTTTTCTGGACATCTTTATCTTTATACATTTTTTTTGTGCTGCATTAGGTGCGAATGCAACAGTTTTGAAAACGGGGTGCCAGGCTCTTGTTTGCCAATTTATACACGAATTTTACTAAATTGTCGAACACCCCCTTGATCCGGAAGTGTGCATTAATATGCACCCATTCCTAATGTATACTTCAACGTGATCAGGGTCGTGTATTTTGATCACCTATTAGAACCTTTAAAATGTGTATTGCATCTGCTATTCTAGTCACGGGTAGCGTAATTTGTTTAAATTTTATTTTCTGTTCTTATTATGTTTTTGTCTATTTGACTTGTGTACGTTGTTTGTATATATTCCTTGTGCATGCCTTCAACCCTTAGGGGTAAAATTGAGCATTATTAAAGTTAGTTAGTTAACGGGTCACAAAATGTGCATTGCGTTTCTGTTTATTGCCAAATATTGTGACACATGTATTCGGTCAGAGGCCCGTCGACCGGATGTAAAATGACACTTGTATATTCTGCCTGGCGATTTCCTGTGTGGACCTAAACTCATTACGCAATATTAGGTACCCTGCAGAATGAACCGGTGTGAATGTACCGGTCGTTTTCAGAATGAACATAAAAATAAGTAAATCCAGCATTTCACTTCTTACTTCAGAAATTATTTGCCTTAATTTATTGAAGAATAAAATATTTAAAATTAAAATATGGTCTCTCGCTTCTGAAAATACATGCATAATATTTGCGTCTGAATTTGAAGGAACTAACAATCAATGAATAAGGGTAATTAAAGCCAAACTGTACATGAAGTTCATTGGATGGTCTTCTACAATCTCAAGGTTTTTTGTTCCGATATGAAATTCAAAATGGCGGCTACGGCAGGACTTAGTTTAACATTGGACCCTATGGGAAAAATGTTTCAAAATGCTTCTTCTCTGAAACCACTTGGACAGTTGAAACCAAACTGCCCAGGAATGATCATTGGAAGGTCCTCTACAAAGTTTATGTTTTTTAAGTCGATCAGAAATCCAAGATGGCCGCCACCGCAATACATAGATTAACATTGGACCCTATTGGAAAATGTTCAAATGCCTTCTTCTCAGAAACTATAAATATGATTAAAGCCAAACTGTACATGAATGTTCATTGGATGGTCCTCTACAAACTTTACGTTTTTTGTTCCGATATGAAATTCAAAATGGCGGCTACGGCAGGACTTAGTTTAACATTGGACCCTATGGGGAAAATGTTTCAAAACGCTTCTTCTCTGAAACCACTAAGACAGTTGAAACCAAACTGCCCAGGAATGATCATTGGAAGGTTCTCTACAAATTTTATGTTTTTTATGCCGATCGGAAATCCAAGATGGCCGCCACCGTAATACATAGATTAACATTGGACCCTATGGGAAAATGTTCAAATGCCTTATTCTCAGAAACTACAAATATTATTAAAGCCAAACTGTACATGAATGTTCATTGGATGGTCCTCTACAAACTTTACGTTTTTTGTTCCGATATGAAATTCAAAATGGCGGCTACGGCAGGACTTAGTTTAACATTGGACCCTATGGGAAAAATGTTTCAAAATGCTTCTTCTCTGAAACCACTTGGACAGTTGAAACCAAACTGCCCAGGAATGATCATTGGAAGGTCCTCTACAAAGTTTATGTTTTTTAAGTCGATCGGAAATCCAAGATGGCCGCCACCGCAATACATAGATTAACATTGGACCGTATTGGAAAATGTTCAAATGCCTTCTTCTCAGAAACTACAAATATGATTAAAGCCAAACTGTACATGAATGTTCATTGAATGGTCCTCTACAAACTTTACGTTTTTTGTTCCGATATGAAATTCAAAATGGCGGCTACGGCAGGACTTATTTTAACATTGGACCCTATGGGGAAAATGTTTCAAAACGCTTCTTCTCTGAAACCACTAAGACAGTTGAAACCAAACTGCCCAGGAATGATCATTGGAAGGTTCTCTACAAATTTTATGTTTTTTATGCCGATCGGAAATCCAAGATGGCCGCCACCGTAATACATAGATTAACATTGGACCCTATGGGAAAATGTTCAAATGCCTTCTTCTCAGAAACTACAAATATTATTAAAGCCAAACTGTACATGAATGTTCATTGGATTGTCCTCTACAAACTTTACGTTATTTGTTCCGATATGAAATTCAAAATGGCGGCTACGGCAGGACTTAGTTTAACTTTGGACCCTATGGGAAAAATGTTTCAAAACGCTTCTTCTCTGAAACCACTTGGACAATAGAAACCAAACTGCCCAGGAATAGTCATTGGAAGGTCCTCTACAAAGTTTATGTTTTTTTATGCCGATCGAAAATTCAAGATGGCCACCACCGCAGGACATAGATTAACATTGGACCCTATGGGAAAATATTCAAATGCCTTCTTCTCAGAAACTACAAATATGATTAAAGCCAAACTGTACATGAATGTTCATTAGATGGTCCTCTACAAACTTTACGTTTTTTGTTCCGGTATGAAATTCAAAATGGCGGCTACGGCAGGACTTAGTTTAACATTGGACCCTATGGGAAAAATGTTTCAAAACGCTTCTTCTCTGAAACCACTTGGACAATTGAAACCAAACTCCCCAGGAATGATCATTGGAAGGTCCTCTACAAAGTTTATGTTTTTTTATGTCGATCGGAAATCCAAGATGGCCACCACCGTAATACATAGATTAACATTGGACCCTATGGGAAAATGTTCAAATGCCTTCTTCTCAGAAACTACAAATATTATTAAAGCCAAACTGTACATGAATGTTCATTGGATGGTCTTCTACAAACTTTACGTTTTTTGTTCCGATATGAAATTCAAAATGGCGGCTACGGCAGGACTTAGTTTAACATTGGACCCTATGGGGAAAATGTTTCAAAACGCTTCTTCTCTGAAACTACTTGGACAGTTGAAACCAAACTGCCCAGGAATGATCATTGGAAGGTCCTCTACAAATTTTATGTTTTTTATGCCGATCGGAAATCCAAGATGGCCACCACCGCAATACATAGATTAACATTGGACCGTATTGGAAAATGTTCAAATGCCTTCTTCTCAGAAACTACAAATATTATTAAAGCCAAACTGTACATGAATGTTCATTAGATGGTCCTCTACAAACTTTACGTTTTTTGTTCCGGTATGAAATTCAAAATGGCGGCTACGGCAGGACTTAGTTTAACATTGGACCCTATGGGGAAAATGTTTCAAAACGGTTCTTCTCTGAAACCACTTGGACAATTGAAACCAAACTGCCCAGGAATGATCATTGGAAGGCCCTCTACAAAGTTATATGCTAGAACACAACTATGCATTCTTATTTCAGTAGATGAGCTCATGGAGTACTGCATCTCACCCTGAATGATGCCTTTGGTCCAGGTGAACTAATTATAGGGAAATATAGGACATATTTTTTCATTATAGATTTACTCTAATAGAAACTTAAGCTTTTAATGCTTTTTTAGGTCAGCGATTGTCACATCACCCACCTATTAAGTGATTAATTTATGGCTAAGGATGAATAAAAATTGCAATGACTTAAGATTAGCTAGATAACATTAACTTGAATGGTTTTAAAGTAAGTAGTAATGACCTTAAAATTTACACATATTTAATTAGGGTAAACACCATTCAGTGTCAGAATTCACACACAATAGACTTAAACAATTATTTGGTTAGGGATTCTCACATCACCCACCTTTTTCAGATATATATTCAACCCTGATCGTTTCATGTACAATAGTCTAGGTTAGTGATTTTCAAATCACCCACCTTTCAAAGAAGGTATGATCCAGTTGATAATTTAAGGTTTCAGTTTAATTTGTTATCATAGTAGTTCAAATTAAAAAGGATACGTTATGGACTTAGAAGAAACTAAGTTAACGGATGTCAGTTCATTCAATCATTCTATCTCATAGAATTTTGAATAAGGGTTAGCGATTTTCATATCACCCACCCTCAAAATAATCTGCAATTTACAGTTCTTGTATTCATTTAATTGCTACAACACATGAGGTGATTAATACCAGGTAAACGATAGCGGACCAAGTGTCAGGTTAGCGATTTTCATATCACCCACCTGAGAACAAAAATGAAATAATCTAAAGTATGAAATGACAGATATGAATGCAAGATCAATCTCAAAACTATACCAAGTGTAGATGAGGACGGGCCTTAGTGGCCAAGTGGTCTACGCCATTGATTTAATGTATAGATGATCACTCAACCAAACACAGTGGAACTGATTGTGAGTTTAAACGTAGCTTTCTTAACTACAAACATTGGTGTGTTCAACTGTATGTCTTCAAGGTTCGTTAGTTACCGTTTTTAAGACGAGTTGTTCTCTTCGGGTACTCCGGCTTCCTCCACCATAAAAACTACCTGCCATATATTACCCATAAGGTACGTGTAAACAAATTAAATGATGTTCAGTATCCAACAACCAACCAACCAAAAGGAGTACTTGTTTGCATGTATATGTAGTACCTGCATGGCTAATGACTTGAGGAGAACTTGATTTTCTGAATTCAATAGTCAAAACAACAGTTATTTCATATTTTTGGGAAAACTATAACTGTATGGCTAGCGATTGTCACATCACCCACCAACCTAAACCAACAAATGAGTGGAAATAAGGACAGATCATAGAGACTAGACAGAAATGAAAAATTTATCTGCCAAGTTGAGAAATTGCTTACAGTCAAATTGTAATAATAAGAGGACAATTAGCAGATTACACTGAACAACAGTGTTAAACTGAAGCTAACTTTGTAAGAAAAAAATAAGCACAGAAAACGTAACAGTGTAGGTTAGCGACTGTCATGTCACCCACCTGAACAACTACAAAGGACGCTGAAAAGTTTTTCTTATTCTTCTAAGCGTGGATTGTAAAGAGCCCTTTGAAGGAAAGAATGGAAACCAGGGTCATATTTCAAAAAAGAATAATTGTCTTTTGTTTGAGAACATAGAACAGAAATCCTCTCTGTCTCTTTTGTGCGTGCTGCAACTGTAGGGCTTTTGACAACATGACAAATTCTGTCCTGGTTTACTAAAACCGAAGAATGCAAAGCAAAATCAGGATCTGACAAATCGATTCCAGCTGATTTGGCTCTAGATAGTGCAACAAACAAAGCACCAGGATTTCGTGATTCAAAAGACATTGCACCAGGGTTGATAACAATATAATTGAAAGGTTCACCTTGTCCTATGGTCATATCTTGGCACTTATGTATTGTTGTTGCCCACCCAAGTTTCAAAGGAATCTGTTTCCGGTAGCAACTGTTGCATGGACATTCAATTTTTCTATCAACTGGAAAAATTGGAACAACTTTGCTGTTTTTCTGAATGAAGGCAGGACCTTTGTAAGTTTCAAATTCAACCATCTGGGAGTGAATTTTCTTGCCTTTTTCCGTTTAAATAAATTATCTCAACTATTTTTCCTGTAGCACCATTAAATAAACCATAAGGAACACACAAATTGACTGAAAGCATTACCTTAGCAGATTTACACAAGAAAAGAGTCTTTTGTAATCCACCAGCCTTTTCAATATCTGATGACTTAGAATGAAACCCCCGACATTCAGAAACAAGTTTTGCAATTGGATGTTCACTATTTAGTTCTAAATGTTTTGACTTATTGCGACTCCAAACCTCTTCATGTGTTGGAAAAACAAACAAACCTTTGTCAGACATTCTATGCAGTAACTCTTCCCCATATTTCAGCCTCAAATTGTCCCACTGAAAGTTTGTAACCAGGATGCTTGCAAAGATGTAGCTTTGTATTCCCTTAATGCCAATAGAACATCCTTCAACTGTTGTTGATCTTCAGCCTGTCTAACTATTTGTTGTAAATGTACAGCACAGTTGAAATTTTGCCACACTAGAACTCCGTGCATAGATGCAGGACATTTTCCAGAAGAATTGTAAACTAGGGAATCTAAAACTGGTGGTAACTGTACATCATCTCCAAAGAAAACTACTACTGGTAATCCACCCTATGATGCTGCAGAATTGTGACCATGTCGAACACCACACCGACACATGAATTCCATCCATCCGAAGGTGGTGGAACCAATTAAAGACCTCTCATCGACAAGTATGACTTCAAGACCCTCACAGTTTTTTTGTAAACTTTCTCCAGTTGAACCCTCAGGTGCTTTCATGTCCTGTCCCCTTTTAGTAGTAGGAATTTTAAGAAAACTGTGAAGAGTTACCCCAGAAATTATGTTTGCACTACTTCCTGTTGGACATAGTACTTGTACAGCTTTGTTTGATGAGAATATAGTTCTGATTGCCTTAACTATACACTTAATAAGAAAATATTTTCCAGAACCAGCCGTACCTGATACAATCATTCTCAAAGGTTCAAACTCATCAGGATTTTCTATATAATTATGTATACATTTAAGAACAATATCAAAGGCAAACTTTTGATCTGAGTTCATTTTAGAGAGATCTATATCTGGGATGCTCAAATTTTTATCATCCATATTTGAGCTGGTCTCCTTCAAGTCATATTTAAACCATGCAGATCCCAAATCAGGGGGATACTGGAAAGAACGTTTGTTCCAATCAAACTCGGGACCACCGTCATCATAACAAAAGTCAGCAAGATCTTCAAATTGCTTACATGGATGGATTAATTCCATCCAATCTGGTTGATCACAGCTTTCAACCAAGTCATCATCATTTTGGTTGTCATTACTTTGTTCTTCTATCTTCTGCTAAGCCTTTTCTACATCAGCCTTCATGAAATTTGGACAATCTGATGACAGCAGAAAAGATTTCATCAGATCAACCCAAGAAGTACCTTCAGGTTTAATATCTGAAATCCTTCGCCAATTAGGAGAATGCAATATTAACATGTTTTGACAGTAATTTTCTTCAAGCGGCCAAGAAGCACGTGAAAAAGCTGTCAAGACCGGGACTTTTCCGTTCTTACAAATGAAATTATAAAACGACGACTGATCCTTATCATCTCTCTGAAGGTACCTATCCAGAGGGGTGTTTTTTGTAATGGTTATTTCAGACCCATCAGTACGTAGAACTCGTGAACCTGACAAGCTGATGTTTTGAAAGGTGTGACTAGACCTATACAATGGTAATCTAGACAACTCGTAAGATGCTTCAACAGCAGGTATATCCCTTTTTACAGTATTCATTGATAACTTAGTACACATTGATTTTGGTGTTGTTCTAGTTGATTCATCAGAACATGAATTTACAATATCCTTGAAAAGGTCTACAACAGAACCAGTGGGCTGATTGCCTTTACAAGCATAACCAGATACATATTTCTCCACTGCAAGTATTTCATCAACAGATGGATTATCTGGATCACTTTTTGAAAGAATGAGAGAGACATCACCATTAGCCCTCCAACCCTGAGTGTGAAACCTCGAATGCTGAACAAGCATGGGATGGTCTCTAGCCATTTCAAGCCTAGGGGAACCATTCTTATCAGTTATTATGGCAGGTGTCTGTCTCAGCTCTTTTCCAGAGGAAAATTCTGTTCCAAATTCCATACGACACTTTTTTCTTCGCCCAGATTTAGATGTTAAACAATAATCAGAACACCTGTGAATATTAAAACGATTTGTCAGAAGTAAATGATCCTCTAGTAAGGACTCTTGAGATGAACTGACATCCATTAACAATTTTATAAGGGGATTTTTTTCTTCAGGTGGTAATGGGGCAGTGCCTTCAGGAGGAGGCCAAAAGTTTTTTCTAGGATTTACATTTTCATCCTTACCAGCTGGATGAGAAGCAGTAAGACCGAATTCAGAGGAAGCCCAATCAGATAAATGCTTAGCACAATCCTCATCTGAAAGGCCCTCCTCCAAGGCCTTGCTTAACAATGCATGAGGCTCCTTATCATCTCTCCAGCAAAGACCGTGCCAGTGCACCATCCCCCTAGATTTAGCAAATTCTTGCCGATACCAAAAGGAAGTGACACCAAAAGCTGGTGACATCACATCATGAAAATAATTCAGAGTCCTTATATCAAAATATTGAGCTACTATATGTGTATTCTTTGAAGAACATCAAACAATACAGAGATATCAGATAGGTCCTTAACTTCTCCTGTTGTCTCTTGAATATACATGGATAAAAGTCGCCTTAAAGGCTTAAAATGATATTCTGCACAGCTGCCGGTTGAAAAAAATGATGGTAAACCTTTCTTCACATTTATCTGGTACTGAATTAAAGCCCTAAGTTCCTTAGCTCGCTGTGCCCAATACTGAGGTGTGCCCCTCAATGATGCGCCAAAATACAATATTTTTTTTGCAAAAGAATCATCCCCATGTTCTAATTTTTCTTTCAGGTCTGAAATAGTTAAGTGATCATCCTCTAATTTTTTATTTACAATAAAAGAACCGCTTTCAAGAGCTTTTTTTCTACTTATCATATTATGAGCAATGAATTTGAAGTATGGATGGTTGGCAAATCTTCCATCATCATACCAGAGAAGATGTTCAGCCCAATCCCCTATAGATGTAACAGTCCTTGGTCGATTAATAAAAAGGTCACCAGTACCATATGGAAAAAGTGCAGGGAATGAAAGAGTGAAAAAATACTGCGTTGTGAACTCTGACACATGTTCATTATTGCGGGCTGGCCATGGGAGGGTTACAGTTCCCTTTTTATTAACACTTACTTTACCATGGTTTTCCCCAATAACATCTTTAACTATTTTGTTTACTTCTTCTGAAATATTTATTTCAGGGTCAGGTAAAAGCACACTTGAGTGTGTTGTACCATCTACCTCGCCTGGATTAATTTGATCGGGTGCAGGCCCTTTAACAGTTTCTCCTGAAGTAATATCATTGCACTGAACTGTTAATATATTAGGGAGTTCTCCATCTTCAGGCAAAGAATTCAGTCTTTCTTGACTGATAATAATATCACTATATGCAGGGTTATTTTGTTTAAGAAAAAGTAATGCATTTTGAACTTTAAAACTACGAACAGAGTAATCTTTTGATGTTTCATTTTTTCCTATTCTTCTAACCCTAATTAAATTAATTTCATAGGGCAGTCTTGGAAAAATTTGAGCAGGTTCATTTATTTCCTGCGGGAAAGTGACACAGTGGCCACTTGAAGCTATACCACCATGTTTGAGCATATGTACATTCATACAGGGTGAGATGCGACATATAAGCTGCTGCTCAATAATAGTTAATCCAGATAGTTCAGTAGGTAGCTTTTTGGGATCCATATTGTTCTCTGGAGAAAATAACTTAATTTGATTTTTATCTGATTTGCAACGTTTGCAAATCTGATCAGAGTTGACATTCATATCTAACCTTCTTTCCTTGCAGACAGAACAAAATTTAAATTTTAGGGACATTTGCTTGAGCTCAAAGTTCCGTATGCAATCCATTACTGCATTAAAGTGTGCATTTGCATGCAGTGGCGGTGCAAAAGGAATGTTGTTTTCAGGCATGTTGATATGTTTAAGTTATTGTCTAATTTTGTAATTCATTCGTGACTTTCTATTTTTTGTGTTATATGGATTCTCATCCTTTTTGGAGAATTCATAATTAATGCCTAGTTTTCTACATCTTAGATACAGTGAGTCAGCAGATGGGTCATAGTTATTAGTACGAGTGGACGAGATAAAGTGATTATAACTAGCATTGTTGTTCCGACAGTTACTCTCAACAGATTTAAAAATATGGCCATGCACTTGTTCATCATATACTTCAGCAGTGTACATATATTGTTGTGAACATGTATCTTCATTTATATCTGTTGTTTGATTAATGGTCTGAATATCTGACATTTCAGCAGAGTCTACATATGGTTGTGTGTAAACAGTGTTTTGGTCCTCCTTCTCAGTCACTTGTTTTATTGTGTTTTTAACTGTTGAAGTTTTTTGTTTCTTTATTCTAATATTGGCCTCTCTTGCAACTGCATAGTTGTGTTTCCTCTTAGTTGAAGATATTTTAGGGGTTTCATGATTTTTGCTTGGAGAAATCATATTTGTGGTGGCATTTTCTATGGCATGAAATTTTTTCAAGGGACTGAAATGACTACCTGTTAGAAGAATATCAATAGAAGTACCACTGTTAGGGATTGGTGTGAAATTATGTACAGTATATTTAAATACTTGATTGAACCAAACATTAATCTTTATATCAAAGCAAATGGAAGCAACTTCAATTTCAGTTGCAGTAGCCCAGCCACTTCCTTGTACCATAGTACGAACATACATGTCATGGGTCATTCTACTATGGTGGGTACGAAGAACTTTCTCTTCCCACAAAGACCAGTTGTGGGCAATATGATTGCATATAATATTTCTAAAAAAGAAACTGTTTTTAAGATCACCATGGATCAGTAAACTTAGGGAATGAAAAAAACAATTTCCATCACCAGGAACTGAATAGATTTGGTGAGGAATGTTGTTTATTGATATAGGTCTTCCTGACAGTGAACTGATATCAGCTAAAACTATTTGTTTTCCATTCTTTGCAATACCGGTATTTCCTGACTTCGAATCGATACGAGTTGGACGTTCTGATAGGGAAATATTATCTGTAGAATCAGATTGCTCAATATTCACAATTTTACTGGGTGAAATGACTTCATGGGTTTTAAACTGAGGGGGAGCTATTGGAACATATGTGTACATTCCATGGTCAAAGAGCGTGCTGGGATTCTGATGTTTAGGTTGCTGGAGATTGCCTAAAGTTGGGAACTCAGAATTACAATCATAATAATCATGCTCCAGCAAAGCACCTGTTACTCCTTGTAAATTATGCTGGATTGTAGCATTGTCACAGTAGGTATGGTCACCCAGAGCACCAGTTTTGACTACATCGGCATAGGACCTACTCCCAGCTCTTATATTACCAGTTGTAAAGGTAGTCTGGGGACTTTTTACATCGCACGGAACTTTCAATGACATACTTATACTAGTTAATGTATTTTAAAGCTTAAAAATAACACTACCTAAAACTCTACGGCTTAAAACTTTTGATTTCTTGTAGCAGACGATCACAATGAATGAAAATGCGCAATGGCGAATGATTAAAGATTCGGTGTTATTCGCTTGGAGTTCGGGATTTTCCGTTTCATTGTTTCATTTTTATTTGAAAAAAAAATCGACTAGAGGTGTATTGTTCTGTATTTTTTCTTTTTTCTCGTTGCATCGATCACTTTATTTGCTACTCGCGTATTGTTTATATTGGAGGGTACCGGGTCGTTTCCCCTCGAATCCCGTTCGCCCCCTGAGTCGTTTCGCCCCTATTCCCGTTCGCCCCGGGTCGTTTCGCCCTCATTTATTAATAGTGCTTTCTTGACGCGTTTAATATTATGTATTGCTTCACTCTTTGTTTGACATCTGATTAAATTTATACTATTTTAGCATTTGATGCGTAATTCATTAAAAAAGAGGTTATTTGCGCACTTGTACAGCATCTTAGTCATTTCATGCACTTTTGCGTTGGTACAAAAAAAAACCAAACTTTTTACTGTTCTTGTGTGTTGTTTTTGTAAATTTTGCAAGAAAAGTTTCACTTGAGATCTTTGACAAAAGTAGACCAAAATGAATGAATTATTATTTTTTTTGCATACAACTAATAAATAAATAATTTCCAAAAAATGGTCGAAAAAGACTTCATCTTTTATAATATAATAGCGATTAAGTGGGGCGAATCGACTCACTTTCCGGGGCGAAACGACCCAGGGCGAATCAACCCGGGGCGAACAGGTAATCGGGGCGAAACGACCCGGATTCTCTCCAATATAGTTTAGGTCACGTGATATGTCTTTTAGTTTATTTCCGGTTTGGCAGCCATGTTGTGGAAGATTTTGAAGGGCCATAGTAGTACATATTCATACTTCTACCATTAACGCTCCCTAAAAGGGAGCGTATTAACTATAGACATATCTGAGTGTGACTTCTCTGAGTTTGGTACACAATATAGTTGCAATGTATTTCCTTCACAATCACGAAACTGAATAGCACAGGCACTTGTTTCAATATCAAACATTTTAAGGATACTTAAGTCTCCTTTAAATTTTTGATATTGAAACAAGTGCCTGTGCTGAATAGTGTAAAATTATTCTAAGTCTGTGGGGATAAATGTCATTATTTAAATGGATCATCTCACAACATGCAGTTTTATATACCTGCACTGTTAAAATAAGCCATCAAAATCTATGCTCTTGTCTGTGAAAAAAACAATACCTCTATGAATAACATATTATATCATGTTAAAGGTAAAGGGGTATATTTTTCACAAAGACAAGTGTCTGTGGCTCAAACTACTGAGAAATGAACCCATAAATTCAAATCTTTATTAATTAAACCTATAATCATAAGGGCTCAAAGAGGGTAGATACATCAAACTTCCAGTGGAAAAGAGAATATGTCCTCTCTAATATAGAACCAGAGGATGAAATACATTTCATTTTAAAATGTCCCAAATTGGATGAATGTCGTAAAGAATTATTTTCTAATATAAGTTTAGAGGTTCCTTCATTTAATGATATGGATGAGTTCCAAAAATTTAAATTCATATTGAGTAGTAATGGTCTTGATATATGTAAAATATGTATTTTAGGTGTGAATAAATTGTATTCTATCAGTCAAGATCTGAAAGGGAAGTTATAACTTAATTATTTTGCAAAATTATTATTACAGTATATACAGAATTATTTAAATATTTTTATATACATTGAGTGACACTGTTTTGTACAATGAGAGATAATCCTTATAAGTATTGTAATCTTCTTTGTACATGTATTGTATGTATTTAGCTTAGTTCTGTTTTGTCTTTTGATGATTGTTCAATGTTTGGACTTTAAATCAATAAAATTATTATTATTATTATTACATAACCGTGACAATGTAGAAAATAGAAACTTTTTTTTGCAACCTCATAAAGGGGGTAGAATAACATTGAGACATATAAAGTCATTGAATTAATAAATTGCATTTAAAAATTGCTTGTTCCTTATACCTTACACGGCAGATTTACGAAAATGGCATCAAAATCGGGGAAAAAATCATTAACTGACGATATGAACAGCACAAGAAAAAAATCCTGGTAAGCACCATAAATTCTATGACTGTTAAAATAACAGTTATTAACAATAAAAATCAATATCTGAAACATAAAGACAACAACTTACAAATACCAATAGCACTTCTGAATCTGATTCTGAGGATGAAAATCGAATAAGAGATGATGAAAAATGCTGTGTATGCAAATTATTCACACCAAAAGAAATCAGAGAGAGCGCATGTTTGATATTCACGAAATGGCTACAATGTGACCAATACAAACACTGGGTTCATTTGGTCTACTTTACTGAAAAACGTGTGATCAGGAACAGCGATGTATGTTTATGCCCCTATTGCAAGAGTGATTAGTATTGAAATCATGCTATCTATATTAATATTTAATAAGATGATTAACTTCCAGTTTGCTTAAAAAAAAAACAATTTAAAAACAAGGACAAAATTAAAACACAAACTTAGCAAAGATTAAAAACAAAGAAATGGTGCCATCACAAGAATGTGTTTTACAAGATAACAAGAGGTGCTATGACAAAATTTTGAGTGACTGGAATTTCAGATCTCCTTCAAATGTATTCTGGTAGGCTTGATGAATATGATTGATGGCTGAAATGTTCCTAACAAATTCATGACAAAATGTTGTAGTTACTATGGCATCAATGAATCAGTACATTTTAATAATGTTTGAGAGATGTCAGTTCAAATCTCTCTGGAAGCTAATGATCTGAGTACATATTAGGTTTGTCAACTACTAACAATTACAATACATGTATATAGCTTCTATAGTACAAGGTAGTACATTTCAATAATGTTGAAAAGATGTCTGTTCAAATCTGACTGGAAGCTAATCTATGGGTTTATTTTGATATATGCTTGATCATGTTGACTGCATTAACTAACTTGGACACAAGTCCCTAGCTTAATGAAAGTTTTGAAGAACTACTCCTTTTTCAGTGTGATTTCTACACTCAAAGATTATAAAATTGGTAAGAATGCAGCATTAAGGAGTAAGAACAAAGAATGGTCGGGTCAGAATCAGAACAATGTTTCAGAGTGGAACGACATATCTACCCACAGACTGTTGTTTCAATGAACTAGCACTCTAAAAATCCAACTAAGGGTCTTTTCATTTTTTGTATCTAAATGTGTTTCCTGTTGCTCATGCTTAAATAGTTTACACATCACATGTTATAGTTTATATTTCTTGTTGTTTATTGTTTAAAAATTCTATGAATAGAATGTTTTTATCCCCCATATGAGTGTTGCTTTTCATGTAAAATTATTGAATATTTTGGGCCTTGTCCATTTACCTGAAAAGTTTTAGACAAATATTTTGAAATTAAAGGAGTTTTGAACCTTATTACATGTAGTATGTTTTTTTTTGGGGGGGGGGGGGGGGCAAGGGGGGGGGGAGGGTGGAACTTGTGTCAGATTTTTAACTTCTCAATTCAATAACTAAAGGATAGAGAAAATTGTATAGTGTCCCCCAATATTAACTTTTTGATGTTAAAAGCAATATAATTTTCATTCAATCATTAACTTAAGACTTCACCAGGATGATGGGAATGTGTTTTATTACCCATTCTTCAATGTTCCAGTTCATAGTTTTGTTATTTTACAACATTGTTATTATACATGTAGCTGACCTTTTAATAAAAAAAAAAAAATGTTTTGTTTTTGCAATAAATGTTTTCTTGTTAATGAATATTTGTTTAATTTTTGTGCTCTATAATTTACAAAAGTTATGGAGTTGAATCATTTACAAAGTACATGTGCATGTACATGTACATATTTTGCCCAACCAAGACTGATTTGTTCCTGAATTTAGCACTTTTTCCATACTAATCCTTATATGTTATTATTGGTCTCCTGACATTGACATAAACAAGAAAGGATGGAGTGCCTCACAAACAGAAACCACACCATAATAATGTGCTTGACATACATGTAAGAATGGAACATGACTGTTAATGTATAGCCCTGTATCAGGGCATACTATTTAATCCCTGTCTGTCCCTCCCTTTTTGTAATATTTTGTAGTGTGTTTAATGTACAAATACTAAAGGTGTGCATTCCTACAGGATTTTGACTTCTAAAAAATCACAAAATGATATATAGTTGAACCAAGTCATTTTTAAGTTAGTACAACAGTGTCTTACACACACAGACTTTATACATTCTCTAACAAAAGGGGCATACCAGTTTTATGTTGGGCCTTTTAAAAAGTTTTATTTGATGCTCCATAATATGATAATTTACAAATTGCATGTTTAATGTGATATAAATATGATAAACTATGAAACCATGCAGAAGTCTAACATAATGCCAACTTTAAAGCATTAATATTTACAAAGCTGGTTTTTGTACGAATACCTGCCAGTCGCTTAGGGGGAAAAGACTTATTTTGATTTTCCTTTCTTATAAGGACCCCCCCACCTTTTTTTTTTATAGGATAGTCAGACAACAAAATATACGAGATTTAGATTGATTAATCGATAAGTACTTCTACTTCTACTTGATTACTGCCTAGGGCTATCGCATCACAGGCAAGTGACATCAACAACATGGATAAAAGCACCAAAGTGCGTATATACAATTAAAAACATTAAAAACAGGAATCACTGTGTATGTCTAGGTTGTCAAACTCTGTAGACGAGAACCAAATTCGTCTACAGAGGTGACATGCACTAGGTGAGTTGGCAGAGCATTCCAGTCTTTGATAGTCCTAGGCAGGAAGCTGTTTTTGTACTGTTCGTAGTTGGCTCTGATTTCAATGAAAGCAGTGGAATGAGATCTTGTACCACTGTATGTTGACTGGGTGACATAGTCCGGGATTTCAACTGGCGAATTTTGGTTTACTGACTTATGAAAGACGATGAGTCTCTTGTTCTTTCTTCTAATCTGAAGGGGCTGCCAGTTCAAGTCGTTGAGCATAGATGTTACGCTGTCTTGGTAAGAATAGTTTCCTGTTACAAAGCGTGCCCCTTTTCGCTAGACTTTTTCAAGAGCTTGAATGTCTTGTTTATGGTATGGGTCCCATACTGTTGAAGTGTACTCGAGATGTGGTAGTACTAATGAAGTAAATGCTCTCTTCTTAACATCTGGGTTACAACCATAAAGGTGTCTTCGAAGCAGGTTGAGGATCTTCTGAGCTTTCCGGTTCCGTGGCGTTAGTCCGAAGGTCCATTGGTCCGAAGGTCCGTTAGTCCGAAGGTCCGTTAGTCCGAAGGTCCGTTAGTCCGAAGGTCCATTAGTCCGAAGATTCGTTAGTTCGAAGGTCCGTTTGTCCTAATGTCGGCCACCCATACGTTTGAACTCTGTTATTTCTGGTTTGAATAAACGTATATATTCAACCCGTGTACCCTTTTTGTCTCCCGCCGCGAAGCGACGGAGTGACATAGTAAGGGTCTGTGTTCGTCCGTCCGTCCTTCCGTCCTTGTGCAAACATGTATCTTAAAGTAGTGTTACTAGAAATTAAGGTATAAAACAACAAAGTACCCAAATTGCAGGAAATAATGATTTTTTTTCTAGTTTAACCCGTACGTTTTTCCTACATGTAATATGCATAAAACATTTGTTTGATGATCTTTTATGATATTATATTATTTTTTGTTTCTGATGCGTGTATACCTACATTGTGTAAGTACCAATCTTTGGAATTTCTACACTAACAACAGACTGTTTATTCCTCTACAGTATACCACTTGGTTAGAATATCTAAGGAGACCCCCCCATCTGGTACATGTATTTGGTAAATGGTACTTGTATATGTCGAGCCATGGAACACGGTATTCTGGAATTACATAGATGTAGAATTTGGTACGCATATGCTTAAGTTGTTGCGGTAGTTGATTGGAGTTTTCAATATTCCATAATAATTGGTATATATTTGTCTCTTGATGTTACACTCCGTATTTTGCTATCATCAGTTGTACATTAGAACGTCCGTTTAATGATTTTATGTATTCTCTTTTTAATGGAATGTACTTGTCCCTCACAAAACTTAATTTCTGATGTGCTTTTATGTTTTCTTATCCCTTTCTCAGAGATCGTCTCTTTTGTGTCGTACCAAAAGGGACTCTTTCAGTATTTCGTAAAGAGTAAATGACAAGTCTGAATTTGTTTTCATTTTATTTGTATGTTGTTACTATGCCTTTGTCTATTTGACTTGTGTACGTTGTTTAATTTGTATATATTCCTTATAAAGTTGTATATGCCTTCAACCCTTCGGGGTAAAATTGTGCATTGAATAAAGTTATTATTATTCTGAAGTTTTTGTTAAGCAAACAAATTCCAGTTGTTAATTGGATCAACAACGGGTCTTAAAAATAATCTAATATTTAGATATCTTTTAAGTTTTAATATATAAATATCTTTTAAGTTTTAAGCTTAAACATATTTGGTTAAGATCAGTTTTAGTGGAGGGTTTACTTCATTGGAATGATTTCCATATATTTCAGAGACGACGCGGTTTTTTCTCTCTTTTTTTCTTAGACTTAGCACGCTTGGATCCATAATTACAAAACAGGGGTTTGGTGCAATTTTTGGCGTGTTTTCTACAAAATGTTTTAAGTTTTACCTTGCCGATTACACATTTTTGTTTTGCTAGCAAAAGCCGGGCGTACAGCCTACAACCCACCTGGATAGACCACTGCTTAGTCAGGCTGTGAATATGAGTATCTTACTTCTCTTACTTAATTTGATAAAGGACTGAATATTAAATAAATTCAACACTGTTCGATACCTATCATTTGGTCGAAAAACAAGAATAACGGACCTTAAAAAGTTCGGACTAACGGACCATCGGACTAATGAACCTTCGGACTAACGGACCTTCGGACTAATGAACCTTCGGAGTAATGGACCTTCGGACTATCGAGCGGTCACCGAGCTTTCCCAGTTATAAGTCCAATGTGGTGTTCCCATGTTAAGTCTGATGTCAATTCTACTCCCAGGTACGGATGGTGTTGTACTCGTAGGAGGGTGTGATTGTCAATTTTATACTCTGTGTCTAAAAACTTGGTCTTCCGTGTAATCTTAAGGAGGTGGCATTTGCCTGCATTAAATGTCATCAGCCAGGTATGTGACCAATCTACCAGTGTGTTGAGATCTTGTTGTAGCTGCTTATGGTCTTGTTTGGTGTCAATGGTCCTGTACAGTAGACAATCATCTGCAGAAAGCTTGATTCTGGTTTGTGGAGATATTTTATCTGCTATGTCATTTACGTAGAGCAGAAACATCAAAGGACCCAGTACCGTACCCTGGGGGACGCCTGATATGACTGAGGATTCTTCAGATGAATAGCCGTTTAGTACGACTTTCTGTTTTCGCTGGCATAACCATGAACCAATCCAGCCTTGTCCTTAGGTTCACCCAGTGTTTCCGTGTTTCGTTTTAATACTGGGATGTTACTTTGACCTGACTTTTTCTGTTTGATATATGAGTAAAACTTCTTTGGATTATCAGTAATGCTGGTATTAAGAATATCATCAAAGTATGTTCGATGGGCCTCTTGAATGACATCTTTTACCTTCTTGCTGAGAGCAAGATATCTTTTCCATGCATGGCTATTTCGATTGTGTTTTCCAGAGCCCCATGCTCTCTTCTTTTGTTGACATAATGGTTTGATGTCTGGAGTAATCCACGGCAAGTTCCATCTAGATGTAATCTTTTTAGTTGGGATATTTTTCTCCATTGACTTTAATAATGTTTTCTTGAACAGGGTCCAGTTTTCATCTATAGATTTTTCACGTCGATTTTCGGACTCAAATATTGTGCAAAGATCTTCCATGTCTTTTTTTACATTCTCGATATTCCCTTTCTTATACTGATAGACATACCTATCTGGTTTCTTCTGACGCTTGACAGACAGATTTACCTGATATGTAATGGCATTGTGGTCGCTCATTCCTGGATGAATTTCTAGATCGTAAATTATATCTTGATTTGTTGATAGTACTAGATCCAGTATATTATCGTTCTTTGTTGATGTATTAATTAACTGTGTAATAAAGTTTGCGTTAACAAAGTCAAGCATGGTGTTATTTAGTTGCATTGAATAGTTGGGATTGTTGTTAACTGTAAGGTCTTCCCATATGATATCGGGGGTGTTAAAATCACCATTAATTATGATGTTAGGTAGTACATCGTCCTTTTTACATGTTAATTTGGATACTGATTCATGTAGCTGGTTAATGATTTCTGGGTCATCTTTTGATGGTGTTCTGTAAAATGATCCAATATACAGAGGTTTTTTATTAGCTATCTCTATTCTTGCCCAAACTATTTCACAGCCAGTGTCAAGATCGTTTACTGGTGATGCTAATATGGTATAGGGTTGTTAAAATGTTGACGCATGCCCAACGCCCATGACTCCCGTAAGATTCATTCCGAAAACATATGACGACATTTTACTGACAACAAAAGTTGCCAGATAATCGAGAGTATATTAAAATACAAGAATGGATTTTAAAACAATCTTATGTACAAAGAAATATCTAACTAGCCATTCTTTGAAAATTTCAATCGTCATATGAATGAAGGGTTAACACTGTTAATCGCTATATCGGAAAATCGATAATAGTAGCATCGAAAACCCATCACATGATGGTATTTTTAATTGGGAAATAAAGTGATAAAAAGATACTCTGATTTTTGCATCGTTTGAAAATAATAGCTGAAGAAAATCTTATGTAACTTAGAAAAATATGGGGGCTATCGTATCCCCAATACGTGTGCAGTGGCATGTTCTTGAGTGATGCACAGGTGCTTGTGTAGAGTCAAAAATATGCTCGCTATGTACCTAAAATACCACAAGGCCGGACTCACTCCTACTACCTCTGTCACTTCAATCGCTATTTCCCCTCAAAATGGCGATAGGACACAAATCGCTTACTAATTTGCGTAGTGAAATGATTTTTCTTCAAGGAAAACCCGTTTTTTATATCTCCCTACCATCTACACCCCCATACTGACAGATAATCCTCCGATTTTGTTGACTATGGACACCTACGTGGCAGCAAAAGGGAAAGTAGGTCACGTGACATCTTCCGCCTTTCGGTCGTTCTCGGGTTTTATCATATATAAATACTAAACACTAGAAATTCGAAATTCAAATTACAAAGCGCCAAAATATGAGCTTCTCATATATATTTCGTAAGGCACTGATAAAACCAGAGAACGACCGAAAGGCGGAAGATGTCACGTGACCTACTTTCCCTTTTGCTGCCACGTAGGTGTCCATAGTCAACAAAATCGGAGAATTATCTGTCAGTATGGGGGTGTAGATGGTAGGAAGATATAAAAAACGGGTTTTCCTTGAAGAAAAATCATTTCACTACGCAAATTAGTAAGCGATTTGTGTCCTATCGCCATTTTGACAGAGGAAATAGCGATTGAAGTGACAGAGGTAGTAGGAATGAGTCCGGCCTTGTGGTATTTTAGGTACATAGCGAGCATATTTTTGACTCTACACAAGCGCCTGTGAGTGATGTTCCAAATATTGACCCTTGTAGTATAAATTTTGTGAAGATTGTCCTGCATATTTTCAATTATATATTATACTTACACCTCTGGGTTTCCAGTATGCTAGTGTAGGCATGTTTGTTCTTTCTTCTAAGGTAATATTAATATCCTGTCGTTATAATAACCGTTCTCCGACTTCGTTCGCTGTGATTGTGAAGACTTGCAATATGTCACGTGACGTTTAAATTCTACCACTGAACTAACCCGAATAATCCAGTCGTTATATTACGCTTTCCTATATTAACGCCTGAACGACTTTCTCGATAAAACGTGTCAATCGGAAGCTTCAAATTAGCAATGCATTCTGGGTATAAACTGCGCGTGGTGACTTTTGGCACTAAAAGAAGGAGGAGCTTAGGAAATGTTTGTAAACAGGTCAATGGAGCGTTCAGGTGTCAAATGTTTTCATTGTACCCACGTGTTTGACCTTACTAATCTAAAAGGCGAAAAGAGAAGAAATGTAGGAAAACTAAATAATGAATTAAACATAGTTAATCAACCTTGTCGATCTCCATTTCTTGTTGTTTGTAAACATTACCGAAAATTGAAAGAACCTCCTTGCGCATACTCGGCAAATAATCATCGCTGATTGGCTCTCTCTTTCATAGAACAGCTGACGCGTTTTTATCACAAAGAGAGTTCAAGCCCTCATCCAGCGATAGTGCCGATAGAGGGCGCAGTATTATTCGAGCTACCACTGAACCCGAATACATGGTTATTATTTAGGACATTCTAGAACAAGTACGTGTGCGTTGGAAATATGTACTATTACCGAAGGTGCGCGCCCCCCTAAAATTGGAAAAAATATGATTTGTTGGCGTAAAATCGTGATTTTTCACACAAAATACCCCAAAAATGTTCGCGCCTCCCTCCGATCGGCGCAATCTTTTTAAGCGCGCCTCCCCCCTAACTTAAAATCCTGGATCCATCCCTGAAAAGAGTAAATTTCAACAACAAATACCATGAATCGTGAAGTTAATAACAATAATAATCATCATAGCGAAGTGGAACCAATTTGACCATCAGAGTAAATCATGGGAACATCAACCACAGGCGCTCGTGGCACGGACTTACCACCCCCCTTTTTTCTAACTCTCTGTTTGCAAATTTATTTTCAATACAATTTCTTTATTTCTTTATTATTTCATCTCTTTTTCCTTATTTTAACTTGTTCGTGTCAATATTCATACAATCTTATGTTAACATCAAATTGCATGTGTCGACCCTAGATACTTTAGTATCTATATAGGGTCGAAAAAAGAGATGAAATAATAAAGAAATAAAGAAATTTTATTGAAAATAAATTTGTAAACAGAAAGTTAGAAAAAAGGGGGGGTGGTAGGTCCTTGTCACGAGCGCCTGTGACATCAACACATTTAAATAATCAGATCGATAGATACTAAACAGAATACTCACAATAGATGATAGAGGACCAATAAACCTACCAATTAAAACCAGCAACAAATTGTGACTTTACTTGTACTAGTAGTGTATCGGGTCCGTATAGACCTATTACCCCTTATGTTAAACCATTTTTGGCTCCTCAATTGTGCAGTCAGCCGTGATTAATTACACCTTTTCATCGTGTTTCACGTTTGTACGAGTTTTTGTCGTATTGTTTGCGCGTGTTTCACGTTTTAATCACGTTATGATTTCAGTTTTGATCACGTGTTTTGTGTTCATTTAACTTTTTAATGGCTATTTGTTCGTTTTGTTAACGTTTTTTTTTGTTTACGTTTTTCGTGTTTTGGGTGGAATTTCAGTGCTATCGCGGCGGCTGCTGCTGCTGCTGCTGGAGGTGGTGGTGGTTGCTGCTGCTGCTGCTGGGGTGGTAATGGTGTTGGTGTCAGTGGTGGTGTTATGGGTGGTGGTGGTGTCAGTGGTGGTGGTGTTGGTGGTGTTGTTGTTGGTGCTGGTGTTGGTGATGGTGGAAAAGGGAGGGAAGGAGGTGGGATGTAGGAGGTGGAGGAGGAGGAGGGAGGGAGGAAATTGGTGGTATTGTGACGTGAAGTAGAAATTAGAAACAGAAGGAAAACATAAAACAAACGGAGATAAACGAAAAGAAAAAACACAAGAGACAAAAAGAATTAAACAGACCGTGTCGAATGTCACAGCACTTACATGACCCATCGATCTATTTTTAGTAGCATGCCGTCACCTATAAAAGCCGACTCGACGCGAAACATTCTCATTCTGCGCCCAGACGTGTTTAGAGCTCAGAGCAAACGCCAATTAGACAGAGCAGATGTAAGTCATACATGTAGTTTTAACAAATAATTAACATGTAGTTGAACTGTTTGATTCATGTTGTAAATATACATTTGTCTTTTACAGATGCATTCCTGTGTATATTGTCAGCAAACTTTTGCCAAGAAGAGTCAATTAATGGAGCACCACCGTCTAAACAAACACCACAATACCTTTACCTGCGGAGTATGCCAGAAGCGTTTTACTAGAAAGAAAAATCTCGATAGACACGAGAGAAAACACAACAACGACAGCTTCTTTCCATGTAGCGAATGCGGATTGTTGTACAGACGAAAGGATAACCTGTATCGCCATCTGAAGGAGAAACATCAGAGTGGAGCCGGTTTACAAAATCCACCCGTGGATATCAACCACCCCGATCAGTATTACACTATTACTAAGAAGGGAAAGAAGATGCCTCGATTTAACACCGAATCCAACGAGTACAGAGTTACGTTCAATGAATTAAACGTCCAGAGTGTACCAGACATATTGAAAACCATACAGAACCTATTTGACTCCATTTTAACAGATGTCACCAAAGGAATGCAGGAAGAGGATTTAGTCCAAGTTACCCTTGAATGTCCCGATTTTGATTTTCCCATCAGATTACCTTTTATGCAGATGAACCAACTGACCAGTGAACTACTACTAACCGAAATAGAAAGAGTGCTACAGTCCAACGAACAGTTCGTTCTGGACCATTGTGTACAACTGAATATAACACACGTCAGCCTTCCTAAGGGTGGAACTGGAAAGAGATGTGATTACGTGGACACGGAGAGGTTCCTGAAAGATAAACGTTGCATCATCCAGATACAAAACAAAGATGGCATGTGTTGTGCCAGGGCCATCGTAACGGCCAAAGCTAAGATCTACGGACACGAACAATGGAATTCTATTCGACAAAGTCGTCGTATCCAAGAAGAGTTGGCGTTGGAATTACACACCAAAGCGAATAACACCGAATCTTTAATCATTCGCCATTGCGCATTTTCATTCATTGTGATCGTCTGCTACAAGAAATCAAAAGTTTTAAGCGGCCAAGAAGCACGTGAAAAAGCTGTCAAGACCGGGACTTTTCCGTTCTTACAAATGAAATTATAAAACGACGACTGATCCTTATCATCTCTCTGAAGGTACCTATCCAGAGGGGTGTTTTTTGTAATGGTTATTTCAGACCCATCAGTACGTAGAACTCGTGAACCTGACAAGCTGATGTTTTGAAAGGTGTGACTAGACCTATACAATGGTAATCTAGACAACTCGTAAGATGCTTCAACAGCAGGTATATCCCTTTTTACAGTATTCATTGATAACTTAGTACACATTGATTTTGGTGTTGTTCTAGTTGATTCATCAGAACATGAATTTACAATATCCTTGAAAAGGTCTACAACAGAACCAGTGGGCTGATTGCCTTTACAAGCATAACCAGATACATATTTCTCCACTGCAAGTATTTCATCAACAGATGGATTATCTGGATCACTTTTTGAAAGAATGAGAGAGACATCACCATTAGCCCTCCAACCCTGAGTGTGAAACCTCGAATGCTGAACAAGCATGGGATGGTCTCTAGCCATTTCAAGCCTAGGGGAACCATTCTTATCAGTTATTATGGCAGGTGTCTGTCTCAGCTCTTTTCCAGAGGAAAATTCTGTTCCAAATTCCATACGACACTTTTTTCTTCGCCCAGATTTAGATGTTAAACAATAATCAGAACACCTGTGAATATTAAAACGATTTGTCAGAAGTAAATGATCCTCTAGTAAGGACTCTTGAGATGAACTGACATCCATTAACAATTTTATAAGGGGATTTTTTTCTTCAGGTGGTAATGGGGCAGTGCCTTCAGGAGGAGGCCAAAAGTTTTTTCTAGGATTTACATTTTCATCCTTACCAGCTGGATGAGAAGCAGTAAGACCGAATTCAGAGGAAGCCCAATCAGATAAATGCTTAGCACAATCCTCATCTGAAAGGCCCTCCTCCAAGGCCTTGCTTAACAATGCATGAGGCTCCTTATCATCTCTCCAGCAAAGACCGTGCCAGTGCACCATCCCCCTAGATTTAGCAAATTCTTGCCGATACCAAAAGGAAGTGACACCAAAAGCTGGTGACATCACATCATGAAAATAATTCAGAGTCCTTATATCAAAATATTGAGCTACTATATGTGTATTCTTTGAAGAACATCAAACAATACAGAGATATCAGATAGGTCCTTAACTTCTCCTGTTGTCTCTTGAATATACATGGATAAAAGTCGCCTTAAAGGCTTAAAATGATATTCTGCACAGCTGCCGGTTGAAAAAAATGATGGTAAACCTTTCTTCACATTTATCTGGTACTGAATTAAAGCCCTAAGTTCCTTAGCTCGCTGTGCCCAATACTGAGGTGTGCCCCTCAATGATGCGCCAAAATACAATATTTTTTTTGCAAAAGAATCATCCCCATGTTCTAATTTTTCTTTCAGGTCTGAAATAGTTAAGTGATCATCCTCTAATTTTTTATTTACAATAAAAGAACCGCTTTCAAGAGCTTTTTTTCTACTTATCATATTATGAGCAATGAATTTGAAGTATGGATGGTTGGCAAATCTTCCATCATCATACCAGAGAAGATGTTCAGCCCAATCCCCTATAGATGTAACAGTCTTTGGTCGATTAATAAAAAGGTCACCAGTACCATATGGAAAAAGTGCAGGGAATGAAAGAGTGAAAAAATACTGCGTTGTGAACTCTGACACATGTTCATTATTGCGGGCTGGCCATGGGAGGGTTACAGTTCCCTTTTTATTAACACTTACTTTACCATGGTTTTCCCCAATAACATCTTTAACTATTTTGTTTACTTCTTCTGAAATATTTATTTCAGGGTCAGGTAAAAGCACACTTGAGTGTGTTGTACCATCTACCTCGCCTGGATTAATTTGATCGGGTGCAGGCCCTTTAACAGTTTCTCCTGAAGTAATATCATTGCACTGAACTGTTAATATATTAGGGAGTTCTCCATCTTCAGGCAAAGAATTCAGTCTTTCTTGACTGATAATAATATCACTATATGCAGGGTTATTTTGTTTAAGAAAAAGTAATGCATTTTGAACTTTAAAACTACGAACAGAGTAATCTTTTGATGTTTCATTTTTTCCTATTCTTCTAACCCTAATTAAATTAATTTCATAGGGCAGTCTTGGAAAAATTTGAGCAGGTTCATTTATTTCCTGCGGGAAAGTGACACAGTGGCCACTTGAAGCTATACCACCATGTTTGAGCATATGTACATTCATACAGGGTGAGATGCGACATATAAGCTGCTGCTCAATAATAGTTAATCCAGATAGTTCAGTAGGTAGCTTTTTGGGATCCATATTGTTCTCTGGAGAAAATAACTTAATTTGATTTTTATCTGATTTGCAACGTTTGCAAATCTGATCAGAGTTGACATTCATATCTAACCTTCTTTCCTTGCAGACAGAACAAAATTTAAATTTTAGGGACATTTGCTTGAGCTCAAAGTTCCGTATGCAATCCATTACTGCATTAAAGTGTGCATTTGCATGCAGTGGCGGTGCAAAAGGAATGTTGTTTTCAGGCATGTTGATATGTTTAAGTTATTGTCTAATTTTGTAATTCATTCGTGACTTTCTATTTTTTGTGTTATATGGATTCTCATCCTTTTTGGAGAATTCATAATTAATGCCTAGTTTTCTACATCTTAGATACAGTGAGTCAGCAGATGGGTCATAGTTATTAGTACGAGTGGACGAGATAAAGTGATTATAACTAGCATTGTTGTTCCGACAGTTACTCTCAACAGATTTAAAAATATGGCCATGCACTTGTTCATCATATACTTCAGCAGTGTACATATATTGTTGTGAACATGTATCTTCATTTATATCTGTTGTTTGATTAATGGTCTGAATATCTGACATTTCAGCAGAGTCTACATATGGTTGTGTGTAAACAGTGTTTTGGTCCTCCTTCTCAGTCACTTGTTTTATTGTGTTTTTAACTGTTGAAGTTTTTTGTTTCTTTATTCTAATATTGGCCTCTCTTGCAACTGCATAGTTGTGTTTCCTCTTAGTTGAAGATATTTTAGGGGTTTCATGATTTTTGCTTGGAGAAATCATATTTGTGGTGGCATTTTCTATGGCATGAAATTTTTTCAAGGGACTGAAATGACTACCTGTTAGAAGAATATCAATAGAAGTACCACTGTTAGGGATTGGTGTGAAATTATGTACAGTATATTTAAATACTTGATTGAACCAAACATTAATCTTTATATCAAAGCAAATGGAAGCAACTTCAATTTCAGTTGCAGTAGCCCAGCCACTTCCTTGTACCATAGTACGAACATACATGTCATGGGTCATTCTACTATGGTGGGTACGAAGAACTTTCTCTTCCCACAAAGACCAGTTGTGGGCAATATGATTGCATATAATATTTCTAAAAAAGAAACTGTTTTTAAGATCACCATGGATCAGTAAACTTAGGGAATGAAAAAAACAATTTCCATCACCAGGAACTGAATAGATTTGGTGAGGAATGTTGTTTATTGATATAGGTCTTCCTGACAGTGAACTGATATCAGCTAAAACTATTTGTTTTCCATTCTTTGCAATACCGGTATTTCCTGACTTCGAATCGATACGAGTTGGACGTTCTGATAGGGAAATATTATCTGTAGAATCAGATTGCTCAATATTCACAATTTTACTGGGTGAAATGACTTCATGGGTTTTAAACTGAGGGGGAGCTATTGGAACATATGTGTACATTCCATGGTCAAAGAGCGTGCTGGGATTCTGATGTTTAGGTTGCTGGAGATTGCCTAAAGTTGGGAACTCAGAATTACAATCATAATAATCATGCTCCAGCAAAGCACCTGTTACTCCTTGTAAATTATGCTGGATTGTAGCATTGTCACAGTAGGTATGGTCACCCAGAGCACCAGTTTTGACTACATCGGCATAGGACCTACTCCCAGCTCTTATATTACCAGTTGTAAAGGTAGTCTGGGGACTTTTTACATCGCACGGAACTTTCAATGACATACTTATACTAGTTAATGTATTTTAAAGCTTAAAAATAACACTACCTAAAACTCTACGGCTTAAAACTTTTGATTTCTTGTAGCAGACGATCACAATGAATGAAAATGCGCAATGGCGAATGATTAAAGATTCGGTGTTATTCGCTTGGAGTTCGGGATTTTCCGTTTCATTGTTTCATTTTTATTTGAAAAAAAAATCGACTAGAGGTGTATTGTTCTGTATTTTTTCTTTTTTCTCGTTGCATCGATCACTTTATTTGCTACTCGCGTATTGTTTATATTGGAGGGTACCGGGTCGTTTCCCCTCGAATCCCGTTCGCCCCCTAAGTCGTTTCGCCCCTATTCCCGTTCGCCCCGGGTCGTTTCGCCCTCATTTATTAATAGTGCTTTCTTGACGCGTTTAATATTATGTATTGCTTCACTCTTTGTTTGACATCTGATTAAATTTATACTATTTTAGCATTTGATGCGTAATTCATTAAAAAAGAGGTTATTTGCGCACTTGTACAGCATCTTAGTCATTTCATGCACTTTTGCGTTGGTACAAAAAAAAACCAAACTTTTTACTGTTCTTGTGTGTTG
Source organism: Bathymodiolus brooksi (assembly GCA_963680875.1). NCBI lineage: Eukaryota > Metazoa > Mollusca > Bivalvia > Mytilida > Modiolidae > Bathymodiolus > Bathymodiolus brooksi. The sequence continues at coordinate 68,510,459 of OY804575.1, forward strand.
TTTTTGTAAATTTTGCAAGAAAAGTTTCACTTGAGATCTTTGACAAAAGTAGACCAAAATGAATGAATTATTATTTTTTTTGCATACAACTAATAAATAAATAATTTCCAAAAAATGGTCGAAAAAGACTTCATCTTTTATAATATAATAGCGATTAAGTGGGGCGAATCGACTCACTTTCCGGGGCGAAACGACCCAGGGCGAATCAACCCGGGGCGAACAGGTAATCGGGGCGAAACGACCCGGATTCTCTCCAATATAGTTTAGGTCACGTGATATGTCTTTTAGTTTATTTCCGGTTTGGCAGCCATGTTGTGGAAGATTTTGAAGGGCCATAGTAGTACATATTCATACTTCTACCATTAACGCTCCCTAAAAGGGAGCGTATTAACTATAGACATATCTGAGTGTGACTTCTCTGAGTTTGGTACACAATATAGTTGCAATGTATTTCCTTCACAATCACGAAACTGAATAGCACAGGCACTTGTTTCAATATCAAACATTTTAAGGATACTTAAGTCTCCTTTAAATTTTTGATATTGAAACAAGTGCCTGTGCTGAATAGTGAAAAATTATTCTAAGTCTGTGGGGATAAATGTCATTATTTAAATGGATCATCTCACAACATGCAGTTTTATATACCTGCACTGTTAAAATAAGCCATCAAAATCTATGCTCTTGTCTGTGAAAAAAACAATACCTCTATGAATAACATATTATATCATGTTAAAGGTAAAGGGGTATATTTTTCACAAAGACAAGTGTCTGTGGCTCAAACTACTGAGAAATGAACCCATAAATTCAAATCTTTATTAATTAAACCTATAATCATAAGGGCTCAAAGAGGGTAGATACATCAAACTTCCAGTGGAAAAGAGAATATGTCCTCTCTAATATAGAACCAGAGGATGAAATACATTTCATTTTAAAATGTCCCAAATTGGATGAATGTCGTAAAGAATTATTTTCTAATATAAGTTTAGAGGTTCCTTCATTTAATGATATGGATGAGTTCCAAAAATTTAAATTCATATTGAGTAGTAATGGTCTTGATATATGTAAAATATGTATTTTAGGTGTGAATAAATTGTATTCTATCAGTCAAGATCTGAAAGGGAAGTTATAACTTAATTATTTTGCAAAATTATTATTACAGTATATACAGAATTATTTAAATATTTTTATATACATTGAGTGACACTGTTTTGTACAATGAGAGATAATCCTTATAAGTATTGTAATCTTCTTTGTACATGTATTGTATGTATTTAGCTTAGTTCTGTTTTGTCTTTTGATGATTGTTCAATGTTTGGACTTTAAATCAATAAAATTATTATTATTATTATTACATAACCGTGACAATGTAGAAAATAGAAACTTTTTTTTGCAACCTCATAAAGGGGGTAGAATAACATTGAGACATATAAAGTCATTGAATTAATAAATTGCATTTAAAAATTGCTTGTTCCTTATACCTTACACGGCAGATTTACGAAAATGGCATCAAAATCGGGGAAAAAATCATTAACTGACGATATGAACAGCACAAGAAAAAAATCCTGGTAAGCACCATAAATTCTATGACTGTTAAAATAACAGTTATTAACAATAAAAATCAATATCTGAAACATAAAGACAACAACTTACAAATACCAATAGCACTTCTGAATCTGATTCTGAGGATGAAAATCGAATAAGAGATGATGAAAAATGCTGTGTATGCAAATTATTCACACCAAAAGAAATCAGAGAGAGCGCATGTTTGATATTCACGAAATGGCTACAATGTGACCAATACAAACACTGGGTTCATTTGGTCTACTTTACTGAAAAACGTGTGATCAGGAACAGCGATGTATTTTTATGCCCCTATTGCAAGAGTGATTAGTATTGAAATCATGCTATCTATATTAATATTTAATAAGATGATTAACTTCCAGTTTGCTTAAAAAAAAAACAATTTAAAAACAAGGACAAAATTAAAACACAAACTTAGCAAAGATTAAAAACAAAGATTTGGTGCCATCACAAGAATGTGTTTTACAAGATAACAAGAGGTGCTATGACAAAATTTTGAGTGACTGGAATTTCAGATCTCCTTCAAATGTATTCTGGTAGGCTTGATGAATATGATTGATGGCTGAAATGTTCCTAACAAATTCATGACAAAATGTTGTAGTTACTATGGCATCAATGAATCAGTACATTTTAATAATGTTTGAGAGATGTCAGTTCAAATCTCTCTGGAAGCTAATGATCTGAGTACATATTAGGTTTGTCAACTACTAACAATTACAATACATGTATATAGCTTCTATAGTACAAGGTAGTACATTTCAATAATGTTGAAAAGATGTCTGTTCAAATCTGACTGGAAGCTAATCTATGGGTTTATTTTGATATATGCTTGATCATGTTGACTGCATTAACTAACTTGGACACAAGTCCCTAGCTTAATGAAAGTTTTGAAGAACTACTCCTTTTTCAGTGTGATTTCTACACTCAAAGATTATAAAATTGGTAAGAATGCAGCATTAAGGAGTAAGAACAAAGAATGGTCGGGTCAGAATCAGAACAATGTTTCAGAGTGGAACGACATATCTACCCACAGACTGTTGTTTCAATGAACTAGCACTCTAAAAATCCAACTAAGGGTCTTTTCATTTTTTGTATCTAAATGTGTTTCCTGTTGCTCATGCTTAAATAGTTTACACATCACATGTTATAGTTTATATTTCTTGTTGTTTATTGTTTAAAAATTCTATGAATAGAATGTTTTTATCCCCCATATGAGTGTTGCTTTTCATGTAAAATTATTGAATATTTTGGGCCTTGTCCATTTACCTGAAAAGTTTTAGACAAATATTTTGAAATTAAAGGAGTTTTGAACCTTATTACATGTAGTATGTTTTTTTTTGGGGGGGGGGGGGGGCAAGGGGGGGGGGAGGGTGGAACTTGTGTCAGATTTTTAACTTCTCAATTCAATAACTAAAGGATAGAGAAAATTGTATAGTGTCCCCCATTATTAACTTTTTTATGTTAAAAGCAATATAATTTTCATTCAATCATTAACTTAAGACTTCACCAGGATGATGGGAATGTGTTTTATTACCCATTCTTCAATGTTCCAGTTCATAGTTTTGTTATTTTACAACATTGTTATTATACATGTAGCTGACCTTTTAATAAAAAAAAAAAAATGTTTTGTTTTTGCAATAAATGTTTTCTTGTTAATGAATATTTGTTTAATTTTTGTGCTCTATAATTTACAAAAGTTATGGAGTTGAATCATTTACAAAGTACATGTGCATGTACATGTACATATTTTGCCCAACCAAGACTGATTTGTTCCTGAATTTAGCACTTTTTCCATACTAATCCTTATATGTTATTATTGGTCTCCTGACATTGACATAAACAAGAAAGGATGGAGTGCCTCACAAACAGAAACCACACCATAATAATGTGCTTGACATACATGTAAGAATGGAACATGACTGTTAATGTATAGCCCTGTATCAGGGCATACTATTTAATCCCTGTCTGTCCCTCCCTTTTTGTAATATTTTGTAGTGTGTTTAATGTACAAATACTAAAGGTGTGCATTCCTACAGGATTTTGACTTCTAAAAAATCACAAAATGATATATAGTTGAACCAAGTCATTTTTAAGTTAGTACAACAGTGTCTTACACACACAGACTTTATACATTCTCTAACAAAAGGGGCATACCAGTTTTATGTTGGGCCTTTTAAAAAGTTTTATTTGATGCTCCATAATATGATAATTTACAAATTGCATGTTTAATGTGATATAAATATGATAAACTATGAAACCATGCAGAAGTCTAACATAATGCCAACTTTAAAGCATTAATATTTACAAAGCTGGTTTTTGTACGAATACCTGCCAGTCGCTTAGGGGGAAAAGACTTATTTTGATTTTCCTTTCTTATAAGGACCCCCCCACCTTTTTTTTTTATAGGATAGTCAGACAACAAAATATACGAGATTTAGATTGATTAATCGATAAGTACTTCTACTTCTACTTGATTACTGCCTAGGGCTATCGCATCACAGGCAAGTGACATCAACAACATGGATAAAAGCACCAAAGTGCGTATATACAATTAAAAACATTAAAAACAGGAATCACTGTGTATGTCTAGGTTGTCAAACTCTGTAGACGAGAACCAAATTCGTCTACAGAGGTGACATGCACTAGGTGAGTTGGCAGAGCATTCCAGTCTTTGATAGTCCTAGGCAGGAAGCTGTTTTTGTACTGTTCGTAGTTGGCTCTGATTTCAATGAAAGCAGTGGAATGAGATCTTGTACCACTGTATGTTGACTGGGTGACATAGTCCGGGATTTCAACTGGCGAATTTTGGTTTACTGACTTATGAAAGACGATGAGTCTCTTGTTCTTTCTTCTAATCTGAAGGGGCTGCCAGTTCAAGTCGTTGAGCATAGATGTTACGCTGTCTTGGTAAGAATAGTTTCCTGTTACAAAGCGTGCCCCTTTTCGCTAGACTTTTTCAAGAGCTTGAATGTCTTGTTTATGGTATGGGTCCCATACTGTTGAAGTGTACTCGAGATGTGGTAGTACTAATGAAGTAAATGCTCTCTTCTTAACATCTGGGTTACAACCATAAAGGTGTCTTCGAAGCAGGTTGAGGATCTTCTGAGCTTTCCGGTTCCGTGGCGTTAGTCCGAAGGTCCATTGGTCCGAAGGTCCGTTAGTCCGAAGGTCCGTTAGTCCGAAGGTCCATTAGTCCGAAGATTCGTTAGTTCGAAGGTCCGTTTGTCCTAATGTCGGCCACCCATACGTTTGAACTCTGTTATTTCTGGTTTGAATAAACGTATATATTCAACCCGTGTACCCTTTTTGTCTCCCGCCGCGAAGCGACGGAGTGACATAGTAATGGTCTGTGTTCGTCCGTCCGTCCTTCCGTCCTTGTGCAAACATGTATCTTAAAGTAGTGTTACTAGAAATTAAGGTATAAAACAACAAAGTACCCAAATTGCAGGAAATAATGATTTTTTTTCTAGTTTAACCCGTACGTTTTTCCTACATGTAATATGCATAAAACATTTGTTTGATGATCTTTTATGATATTATATTATTTTTTGTTTCTGATGCGTGTATACCTACATTGTGTAAGTACCAATCTTTGGAATTTCTACACTAACAACAGACTGTTTATTCCTCTACAGTATACCACTTGGTTAGAATATCTAAGGAGACCCCCCCATCTGGTACATGTATTTGGTAAATGGTACTTGTATATGTCGAGCCATGGAACACGGTATTCTGGAATTACATAGATGTAGAATTTGGTACGCATATGCTTAAGTTGTTGCGGTAGTTGATTGGAGTTTTCAATATTCCATAATAATTGGTATATATTTGTCTCTTGATGTTACACTCCGTATTTTGCTATCATCAGTTGTACATTAGAACGTCCGTTTAATGATTTTATGTATTCTCTTTTTAATGGAATGTACTTGTCCCTCACAAAACTTAATTTCTGATGTGCTTTTATGTTTTCTTATCCCTTTCTCAGAGATCGTCTCTTTTGTGTCGTACCAAAAGGGACTCTTTCAGTATTTCGTAAAGAGTAAATGACAAGTCTGAATTTGTTTTCATTTTATTTGTATGTTGTTACTATGCCTTTGTCTATTTGACTTGTGTACGTTGTTTAATTTGTATATATTCCTTGTAAAGTTGTATATGCCTTCAACCCTTCGGGGTAAAATTGTGCATTGAATAAAGTTATTATTATTCTGAAGTTTTTGTTAAGCAAACAAATTCCAGTTGTTAATTGGATCAACAACGGGTCTTAAAAATAATCTAATATTTAGATATCTTTTAAGTTTTAATATATAAATATCTTTTAAGTTTTAAGCTTAAACATATTTGGTTAAGATCAGTTTTAGTGGAGGGTTTACTTCATTGGAATGATTTCCATATATTTCAGAGACGACGCGGTTTTTTCTCTCTTTTTTTCTTAGACTTAGCACGCTTGGATCCATAATTACAAAACAGGGGTTTGGTGCAATTTTTGGCGTGTTTTCTACAAAATGTTTTAAGTTTTACCTTGCCGATTACACATTTTTGTTTTGCTAGCAAAAGCCGGGCGTACAGCCTACAACCCACCTGGATAGACCACTGCTTAGTCAGGCTGTGAATATGAGTATCTTACTTCTCTTACTTAATTTGATAAAGGACTGAATATTAAATAAATTCAACACTGTTCGATACCTATCATTTGGTCGAAAAACAAGAATAACGGACCTTAAAAAGTTCGGACTAACGGACCATCGGACTAATGAACCTTCGGACTAACGGACCTTCGGACTAATGAACCTTCGGAGTAATGGACCTTCGGACTATCGAGCGGTCACCGAGCTTTCCCAGTTATAAGTCCAATGTGGTGTTCCCATGTTAAGTCTGATGTCAATTCTACTCCCAGGTACGGATGGTGTTGTACTCGTAGGAGGGTGTGATTGTCAATTTTATACTCTGTGTCTAAAAACTTGGTCTTCCGTGTAATCTTAAGGAGGTGGCATTTGCCTGCATTAAATGTCATCAGCCAGGTATGTGACCAATCTACCAGTGTGTTGAGATCTTGTTGTAGCTGCTTATGGTCTTGTTTGGTGTCAATGGTCCTGTACAGTAGACAATCATCTGCAGAAAGCTTGATTCTGGTTTGTGGAGATATTTTATCTGCTATGTCATTTACGTAGAGCAGAAACATCAAAGGACCCAGTACCGTACCCTGGGGGACGCCTGATATGACTGAGGATTCTTCAGATGAATAGCCGTTTAGTACGACTTTCTGTTTTCGCTGGCATAACCATGAACCAATCCAGCCTTGTCCTTAGGTTCACCCAGTGTTTCCGTGTTTCGTTTTAATACTGGGATGTTACTTTGACCTGACTTTTTCTGTTTGATATATGAGTAAAACTTCTTTGGATTATCAGTAATGCTGGTATTAAGAATATCATCAAAGTATGTTCGATGGGCCTCTTGAATGACATCTTTTACCTTCTTGCTGAGAGCAAGATATCTTTTCCATGCATGGCTATTTCGATTGTGTTTTCCAGAGCCCCATGCTCTCTTCTTTTGTTGACATAATGGTTTGATGTCTGGAGTAATCCACGGCAAGTTCCATCTAGATGTAATCTTTTTAGTTGGGATATTTTTCTCCATTGACTTTAATAATGTTTTCTTGAACAGGGTCCAGTTTTCATCTATAGATTTTTCACGTCGATTTTCGGACTCAAATATTGTGCAAAGATCTTCCATGTCTTTTTTTACATTCTCGATATTCCCTTTCTTATACTGATAGACATACCTATCTGGTTTCTTCTGACGCTTGACAGACAGATTTACCTGATATGTAATGGCATTGTGGTCGCTCATTCCTGGATGAATTTCTAGATCGTAAATTATATCTTGATTTGTTGATAGTACTAGATCCAGTATATTATCGTTCTTTGTTGATGTATTAATTAACTGTGTAATAAAGTTTGCGTTAACAAAGTCAAGCATGGTGTTATTTAGTTGCATTGAATAGTTGGGATTGTTGTTAACTGTAAGGTCTTCCCATATGATATCGGGGGTGTTAAAATCACCATTAATTATGATGTTAGGTAGTACATCGTCCTTTTTACATGTTAATTTGGATACTGATTCATGTAGCTGGTTAATGATTTCTGGGTCATCTTTTGATGGTGTTCTGTAAAATGATCCAATATACAGAGGTTTTTTATTAGCTATCTCTATTCTTGCCCAAACTATTTCACAGCCAGTGTCAAGATCGTTTACTGGTGATGCTAATATGGTATAGGGTTGTTAAAATGTTGACGCATGCCCAACGCCCATGACTCCCGTAAGATTCATTCCGAAAACATATGACGACATTTTACTGACAACAAAAGTTGCCAGATAATCGAGAGTATATTAAAATACAAGAATGGATTTTAAAACAATCTTATGTACAAAGAAATATCTAACTAGCCATTCTTTGAAAATTTCAATCGTCATATGAATGAAGGGTTAACACTGTTAATCGCTATATCGGAAAATCGATAATAGTAGCATCGAAAACCCATCACATGATGGTATTTTTAATTGGGAAATAAAGTGATAAAAATATACTCTGATTTTTGCATCGTTTGAAAATAATAGCTGAAGAAAATCTTATGTAACTTAGAAAAATATGGGGGCTATCGTATCCCCAATACGTGTGCAGTGGCATGTTCTTGAGTGATGCACAGGTGCTTGTGTAGAGTCAAAAATATGCTCGCTATGTACCTAAAATACCACAAGGCCGGACTCACTCCTACTACCTCTGTCACTTCAATCGCTATTTCCCCTCAAAATGGCGATAGGACACAAATCGCTTACTAATTTGCGTAGTGAAATGATTTTTCTTCAAGGAAAACCCGTTTTTTATATCTCCCTACCATCTACACCCCCATACTGACAGATAATCCTCCGATTTTGTTGACTATGGACACCTACGTGGCAGCAAAAGGGAAAGTAGGTCACGTGACATCTTCCGCCTTTCGGTCGTTCTCGGGTTTTATCATATATAAATACTAAACACTAGAAATTCGAAATTCAAATTACAAAGCGCCAAAATATGAGCTTCTCATATATATTTCGTAAGGCACTGATAAAACCAGAGAACGACCGAAAGGCGGAAGATGTCACGTGACCTACTTTCCCTTTTGCTGCCACGTAGGTGTCCATAGTCAACAAAATCGGAGAATTATCTGTCAGTATGGGGGTGTAGATGGTAGGAAGATATAAAAAACGGGTTTTCCTTGAAGAAAAATCATTTCACTACGCAAATTAGTAAGCGATTTGTGTCCTATCGCCATTTTGACAGAGGAAATAGCGATTAAAGTGACAGAGGTAGTAGGAATGAGTCCGGCCTTGTGGTATTTTAGGTACATAGCGAGCATATTTTTGACTCTACACAAGCGCCTGTGAGTGATGTTCCAAATATTGACCCTTGTAGTATAAATTTTGTGAAGATTGTCCTGCATATTTTCAATTATATATTATACTTACACCTCTGGGTTTCCAGTATGCTAGTGTAGGCATGTTTGTTCTTTCTTCTAAGGTAATATTAATATCCTGTCGTTATAATAACCGTTCTCCGACTTCGTTCGCTGTGATTGTGAAGACTTGCAATATGTCACGTGACGTTTAAATTCTACCACTGAACTAACCCGAATAATCCAGTCGTTATATTACGCTTTCCTATATTAACGCCTGAACGACTTTCTCGATAAAACGTGTCAATCGGAAGCTTCAAATTAGCAATGCATTCTGGGTATAAACTGCGCGTGGTGACTTTTGGCACTAAAAGAAGGAGGAGCTTAGGAAATGTTTGTAAACAGGTCAATGGAGCGTTCAGGTGTCAAATGTTTTCATTGTACCCACGTGTTTGACCTTACTAATCTAAAAGGCGAAAAGAGAAGAAATGTAGGAAAACTAAATAATGAATTAAACATAGTTAATCAACCTTGTCGATCTCCATTTCTTGTTGTTTGTAAACATTACCGAAAATTGAAAGAACCTCCTTGCGCATACTCGGCAAATAATCATCGCTGATTGGCTCTCTCTTTCATAGAACAGCTGACGCGTTTTTATCACAAAGAGAGTTCAAGCCCTCATCCAGCGATAGTGCCGATAGAGGGCGCAGTATTATTCGAGCTACCACTGAACCCGAATACATGGCTATTATTTAGGACATTCTAGAACAAGTACGTGTGCGTTGGAAATATGTACTATTACCGTAGGTGCGCCCCCCCCTAAAATTGGAAAAAATATGATTTGTTGGCGTAAAATCGTGATTTTTCACACAAAATACCCCAAAAATGTTCGCGCCTCCCTCCGATCGGCGCAATTTTTTTAAGCGCGCCTCCCCCCTAACTTAAAATCCTGGATCCATCCCTGAAAAGAGTAAATTTCAACAACAAATACCATGAATCGTGAAGTTAATAACAATAATAATCATCATAGCGAAGTGGAACCAATTTGACCATCAGAGTAAATCATGGGAACATCAACCACAGGCGCTCGTGGCACGGACTTACCACCCCCCTTTTTTCTAACTCTCTGTTTGCAAATTTATTTTCAATACAATTTCTTTATTTCTTTATTATTTCATCTCTTTTTCCTTATTTTAACTTGTTCGTGTCAATATTCATACAATCTTATGTTAACATCAAATTGCATGTGTCGACCCTAGATACTTTAGTATCTATATAGGGTCGAAAAAAGAGATGAAATAATAAAGAAATAAAGAAATTTTATTGAAAATAAATTTGTAAACAGAAAGTTAGAAAAAAGGGGGGGTGGTAGGTCCTTGTCACGAGCGCCTGTGACATCAACACATTTAAATAATCAGATCGATAGATACTAAACAGAATACTCACAATAGATGATAGAGGACCAATAAACCTACCAATTAAAACCAGCAACAAATTGTGACTTTACTTGTACTAGTAGTGTATCGGGTCCGTATAGACCTATTACCCCTTATGTTAAACCATTTTTGGCTCCTCAATTGTGCAGTCAGCCGTGATTAATTACACCTTTTCATCGTGTTTCACGTTTGTACGAGTTTTTGTCGTATTGTTTGCGCGTGTTTCACGTTTTAATCACGTTATGATTTCAGTTTTGATCACGTGTTTTGTGTTCATTTAACTTTTTAATGGCTATTTGTTCGTTTTGTTAACGTTTTTTTTTGTTTACGTTTTTCGTGTTTTGGGTGGAATTTCAGTGCTATCGCGGCGGCTGCTGCTGCTGCTGCTGGAGGTGGTGGTGGTTGCTGCTGCTGCTGCTGGGGTGGTAATGGTGTTGGTGTCAGTGGTGGTGTTATGGGTGGTGGTGGTGTCAGTGGTGGTGGTGTTGGTGGTGTTGTTGTTGGTGCTGGTGTTGGTGATGGTGGAAAAGGGAGGGAAGGAGGTGGGATGTAGGAGGTGGAGGAGGAGGAGGGAGGGAGGAAATTGGTGGTATTGTGACGTGAAGTAGAAATTAGAAACAGAAGGAAAACATAAAACAAACGGAGATAAACGAAAAGAAAAAACACAAGAGACAAAAAGAATTAAACAGACCGTGTCGAATGTCACAGCACTTACATGACCCATCGATCTATTTTTAGTAGCATGCCGTCACCTATAAAAGCCGACTCGACGCGAAACATTCTCATTCTGCGCCCAGACGTGTTTAGAGCTCAGAGCAAACGCCAATTAGACAGAGCAGATGTAAGTCATACATGTAGTTTTAACAAATAATTAACATGTAGTTGAACTGTTTGATTCATGTTGTAAATATACATTTGTCTTTTACAGATGCATTCCTGTGTATATTGTCAGCAAACTTTTGCCAAGAAGAGTCAATTAATGGAGCACCACCGTCTAAACAAACACCACAATACCTTTACCTGCGGAGTATGCCAGAAGCGTTTTACTAGAAAGAAAAATCTCGATAGACACGAGAGAAAACACAACAACGACAGCTTCTTTCCATGTAGCGAATGCGGATTGTTGTACAGACGAAAGGATAACCTGTATCGCCATCTGAAGGAGAAACATCAGAGTGGAGCCGGTTTACAAAATCCACCCGTGGATATCAACCACCCCGATCAGTATTACACTATTACTAAGAAGGGAAAGAAGATGCCTCGATTTAACACCGAATCCAACGAGTACAGAGTTACGTTCAATGAATTAAACGTCCAGAGTGTACCAGACATATTGAAAACCATACAGAACCTATTTGACTCCATTTTAACAGATGTCACCAAAGGAATGCAGGAAGAGGATTTAGTCCAAGTTACCCTTGAATGTCCCGATTTTGATTTTCCCATCAGATTACCTTTTATGCAGATGAACCAACTGACCAGTGAACTACTACTAACCGAAATAGAAAGAGTGCTACAGTCCAACGAACAGTTCGTTCTGGACCATTGTGTACAACTGAATATAACACACGTCAGCCTTCCTAAGGGTGGAACTGGAAAGAGATGTGATTACGTGGACACGGAGAGGTTCCTGAAAGATAAACGTTGCATCATCCAGATACAAAACAAAGATGGCATGTGTTGTGCCAGGGCCATCGTAACGGCCAAAGCTAAGATCTACGGACACGAACAATGGAATTCTATTCGACAAAGTCGTCGTATCCAAGAAGAGTTGGCGTTGGAATTACACACCAAGGCGGGAGTATCCCTACATCAATGCGGAATCGAAGATGTAAAAGCGCTTCAACGATTCCTGGTAGGATATCAGATACATGTGATATCGAGAGAGCATTTCAACGGAATCGTTTACCATGGACCCACAGCCGAGAAGAAGATCTACTGTACAACCACTACGATGTGATTACCAGCATGACTGCGTTCCTGAGTCGCATCTACTTCTGTACAAACTGTTACAAAGGTTATAACACCAAAGAAGAACACGCTTGCAACAACGTATGTCATAATTGCCGGAAGATTCACGATCAAACTGAAGATGATTGGATAAATTGTCAGGATTGTGGACGATACTTCAAAGGACCAACATGCTTTAATCTCCACAACAAGACGACACCATCGGGAAACTCAACGTGCACCTCCTATTACAAATGTAAGAACTGCGGACAAACCGTGAACAATCGAGTGGGAGATCATACCTGTGGAAACATATATTGCAAGACTTGTAAAGATTATTACCCATTTGGACACCAATGTTACATGCTACCTGTGGATTACAACGATAGACAGAAGAAACAGACTTACATCTTTTTCGATTTTGAATGTACCCAAGATGACAGGATCCAGTGTCAACAAGGATACCAATCGGATGACAACGAAAAATGTATTCATTGCAAATCACCGAGGTGTGGAGCTTTCGAACATAAACCTAATCTATGTGTAGTACATAGTGTGTTTACAATGCATGGATCAAGGCGTCGATAAAGAGAGTGTCTGCCAAACATGTGGGAAGAACGAATTGGTGTTTGCCGGACTGAACACAACTGAACACTTTTGTCAATGGTTTGTTTTCCGGAGAAAACGAAGGGGCCACGGTTATTGCACACAATTTCAAAGGTTACGATTCATTGCCCATACTAGAGTATCTGTACCAAAACGGTGTGAAACCAACTTTTATAGCCAATGGTGCCAAGAACATGTATATCGAAGTACCCGGATGTCGTGTTAGAATGATAGACTCCATATACTTTTTACCTAGCGCATTATCGGAACTACCTAAGATGTTTGGATTGGAGGAGCTCAAGAAAGGATATTTCCCACATTTGTTCAATAGGAAAGAGAACCAATCAGTCGTACTCAATCATCTACCAGACGTACACTACTACAACCCGGATGCCATGAAACTGAAAGACAGAAAAGCCTTCTTCATGTGGTATGAGACCAACTACAGACAGCGATTCGATTTTCAAAGAGAACTATTGAGTTACTGTCGCTCCGACGTGGACATATTAAGAAGAGCCTGTCTAACGTTTAGACAACTGTTTTTGGAGATGACTTCTGGCGACGGACACGGAGGCATTAATCCTTTTCAGAAATGCATCACGATAGCATCGGCTTGTAATTTGGTCTTGAGAACGAAATTTCTACGACCCGATACCATCGGTATCATTCCAGCTCAACGATACCGTCAAGAAGAAAAACATTCCATCAAAGCAATGCAATGGATCAAATACTTATCAACAACAGAAGGAGTCCACATACAACATGCTAGAAACGGTGGGGAAAGGGAAATTGGACCTTATAAAGTGGATGGATATTACGAAAACGAGAACGGACAGAAATACGTCTTGGAATTTAACGGAAAGTTCTGGCACGGATGTTTACACTGTTACAATGCCAGCACGATCAACCCGGTTAATGTTATGACCATGGGTGATCTATACCAACGAACCATAGAGAAGAAACGATACCTGGAAGGTCAAGGGTATGTCTACGTTGGAAAGTGGAAATGCGAGTTCGACAGAGAAGTTCGAGAAAACGACACTTTACGAAACTGTTTCCAACAATCCGAGATGATCAACCCTTTAGAACCCCGAGATGCTTTATATGGATGGCGCACCGAAGCGTTTACACTGTTTCAAAAAGACCAGGATATATCATAACGTCGATGTAACCTCCCTGTATCCATATATCAATAAGACAGGAAAGATATCCATCGGACACCCTGAGATCGTCACCGAGGGTTTTACAGATATACAACAGTACGAAGGACTCATCAAATGCAAAATCCTCCCACCAAGAGGACTGTACATACCCGTATTACCAGTAAAAATGAACAACAAATTGTTGTTTACTCTGTGTAGAACATGTAGTGAAAACCAGCAACAGAAACCGTGTCAACATAACGACGAAGAAAGATCATTGACGGGAACATGGGTCACGGACGAATTGAAGAAAGCATTGGAGAAAGGATATGTAGTTCAGCGCATCTACGAAGTGTGGCAATTCGATGAAACGGAACAGTACGATCCGAAAACGAAAACTGGAGGACTCTTTACCGATTACGTGAATACCTTCTTCAAAATGAAGCAGGAAGCCAGCTGTTGGCCAGAGTGGTGTCAGAGCGAAAACGATAAATGGAGGTACATCAGAGACTACCACGAAACGGAGGGAATACTCCTGGACTACAACAACATAAAGAATAATTCTGGATTGAGAGCATTAGCTAAACTGATGCTGAATAGCTTTTGGGGAAAATTCGGACAGAGATCCAACATGCCTCAGATAAAATACATATCCGAACCTGCCGAATATTTTGACATGTTGACCAGCGATCAGATTCTTGTGATGGGTATAAATTTTGTCAGCGACGAGATGGTGGAAATGAGATATCAATACAAAGAAGAGTTCGTCGTAAAATCTGGGAGAACCAACGTAGTCATAGCAGCCTATGCCACAGCTCAAGCCCGTTTGAAGTTGTAGTTATTTGGAACAATTAGGACCCCGTGCCTTATTCGCCGACACAGACTCAGTCGTGTATACCTCTAGGCCAGGCGAGTGGAAACCAGAACTCGGTGACTACCTAGGAGATCTCACCGATGAAGTGCCCGACAACAGAATAATAGAGTTTGCCACCGGTGGACCGAAGAACTATGCCTACAAGATTGCCAGACCCGACAAGGATGGAAATACGACCATATATAAAGTGAGAGGCATCACTCTCAACTACAAGAACTCCTTGACCATCAACTTTGATACGATCAAGGACATGGTCATTAATAACAGAGATGACGTAAAGACCGTGAGGGACGACTACAAGATCACGAGAGACCACAAGAGACTACGTACCGTACATCAAGACAAAGACTACAGGATAGTCTTCGACAAAAGAGTCGTCATACAGGACTACAGCACGAGACCGTATGGATTTTAAGAGGGTCATCTCTCCTGTAATGGCCGACATATGGAAACAGATCATCCCAGCGATCGAGCAAAAAAAACCAGAACTCAGACAACTGGTTCCGCTGTACGGAACAGACTTATAGATAAAAGTTAGAACTATATGATTTGTTTGTTTTACATACGCCCACGTCGAATATATTAAGTGTGCATTACAATCTCCAGTCATTCTCATCCAAAAGAAGAAAGACGTGTTTTACGAGATGTCTACGACATAGTGTGAAATGAGATTTACCAGAAGAGCCATTTCAACAGCAGACATGAAAACATGAAATTTATCCCTCCTCCCTCTCTCCCTCCTCCTCCTACTCCTCAAGAAGGATACGTCTACACTCCTCCTCCACCGCGTGGTCCAGAGTTGTTATTATTACAACACGAGACCGAAACAGAGTACACGACGGCCGACCGTACACGGAGTTTTTTTTCTTAATAATGTTGGTATAATACCTCATCCTCGTAGCTACTTCAACATAAAGTTCTAAACAGAAATTTTCTATAATTAAGTCCCACCAAATATTTCGAAAGAATATTGACAGTTACAGCACACGTGTACAAAAATATCTGGGTTTTTTTTTTCACATAATCTGCATTTTTTAACATTGGAGTCTGGTACGGTTGAAATCAATTTAGCAATACTTGGTATCGATTTTTGTGTATTATGTTTATATTTAAATGAAGAAAAAAACCAGCTGTTCAACCTTCGTGTAAAACGTCAAATTGTATGATTCTATAAGATGGATTTTTAATTAAGGTCTATCTTGCAACCTTAAATTTTATATTGGTTTTCTAAAGAGGCCCCGCGTTTAATTATTCATACGCGTGTCAGTGAAGTGGGTATTCAATACGTGAAATAATCAAAAAGATTAAACCTCCGATCTGTTACAACAATGCACACAAATCATTCATCACTATATTGTAAGTTTAAATGGCAGTCAAGATTAACAGAGAAAACATAACTATATGTATTAACCCAGCATAAAAAAAAAGTCATAACAAGTACGGCATTTAAATTTACGCTCCAATGATCAGACAAGTTGAAACATGAACTCTAGGTGATTTAAATATAATACGCAAAAATCGATACCAAGTATTGCTAAATTGATTTCAACCGTACCAGACTCCAATGTTAAAAAATGCAGATTATGTGAAAAAAAACAACCCAGATATTTTTGTAAACGTGTGCTGTAACTGTCAATATTCTTTCGAAATATTTGGTGGGACTTAATTATAGAAAATTTCTGCTTAGAACTTTATGTTGAAGTAGCTACGAGGATGAGGTATTATACCAACATTATTAAGGAAAAAAAACTCCGTGTACGGTCGGCCGTCGTGTACTCTGTTTCGGTCTCGTGTTGTAATAATGACAACTCTGGACCACGCGGTGGAGGAGTGTAGACGTATCCTTCTTGAGTAGGAGGATGAAGGAGGGAGGGAGGGCATGAGGGAGGGGGAGAGGGAGGAGGGATACATTTCATGTTTTCATGTCTGCTGTTGAAATGGCTATTCTGGTAAATCTCATTTCACACTATGTCCTAGACATCTCGTAAACTAGAAAACATGATGTTAATATTCCCCCTTTATATATGAATGATGATGTCCTTGAAGATGTACTTAAACATAAACATCTTGGCATACATTTTTGTCCTAATGGCACCTGGAAAGATCATATAAATGAAATTTATAAAAAAGCTTGCTCTCGTCTTAATATTTTGCGCATGATGAAACATAATCTTGATAGGAACTCACTAGAAAAGCTTTATTTTGGTTTTATAAGACCTATACTAGAATACGGAAGTGTAGTTTGGGATAATTGCACAAGAGAACAGTCTGATCTTATTGAATCAGTGCAATACGAATCAGCCAGAATTGTTACAGGTCTTCGAAAGGGTACCTCTAGGGTTAAGTTGTATGGCGAATTAGGGTGGGACTCCTTGCAAAACAGACGTAAGAAGCAAAAACTTATTCTAATGTTCAAAGCTCTGGAAGGAGAGCTACCCAACTATATAACAAATAATATTATTTCTTATATTAATATTGAACCTAACTACATGGTTAGAAACCCCAGATTATTCACCCCTCCCCAATGCCGCACCAAGTCATATAAGGATAGTTTTTTTTCCAACTGTTCTGGATTTATGGAACAAACTAGATAATGATACTAGGAACATTCAGTCATTATCTTTATTCAAGATTAAACTTAATAAAGATGTTGATAAATCTCCTAGCTTCTACTCTATTGGTTCTCGCAGCTTAAATATTTGGCATTGCCAACTTCGAAATGAAGCAAGCAGCTTAAATCACCACTTGTTTCAGTCTCATCTGTCCGATAGCTCCCAGTGTGCCTGTGGGGATGCAATTGAAAATAATTTCCATTATTTTTATGTTTGTCCATTGTTCATAAGACACAGAATACAACTGTTTAATTCTCTAAGAAAGTTTCAAGATGTTCTAAATTTGGATATATTATTGAAAGGCTCACCAATCCTTACTGTAGAGGAGAATACTGAGATATTCGATGCTGTTCACCATTTCATTATTGGTAGTAGAAGATTCACATGATTCAATAAATTTTCCTTTTCTTTGTATCTGGTCATATAACATTGAAAAGTCTTCCTATATATACATGTAGCTCCAAATCTTTAAATTTTTCAGCTTAATTAATAGTTGTAAATCTTTCAATTATACAGGTCTCTCTTCCCCCTCCCCCCTTTTACTCAATCACAATCACTATTTTGTTTAGATATTTCCCCCCTAATTTACTTATTTGTCTCTTCTTCCTCCATCTCTCCCAAATTCCCTTTATTCAATCATAAATATATATACTGAAAAAGAGTTAATTCATATTGATATGGTGGACCTCACATAATTAGTGATTTTGATTTCATAATTTCAGTTTACATGTTGTATATATTGTGTATTAAATGTAAGTTCAGTCTATCCATCATTCTATGCCAATTCATCATCATTAATATTATAAATAATAATAGCTTAAATATAAAGCCATAATTTGGCTATTCCAAATTATATCATACCTATTAAAAAAAGAAGAAAAAAAAACATTTTTTTTTTTTTTTTGTATGATCCTGCTATTAATATACATATTATATCATACCTATTAACAAAAAAAAAAAAAAAGAAAGGGAAAAATCTTTTTTGATTTGTTTGTATGATTCTGCTATTAATATACATGTGTTTATGCTTGGTAATTAAGATGAATTGCATGTATACATGATGGGTAGATTGATCTATGTCTTATGTAAATTGTGTTCAAATTGTTCCATCTTGTTGGAGAGGATTTGTATAGGCATAGCCTGTTATCCAATCCTATTGATTTATCAATAAAATATTTGAAATGAAATGAAACATCTCGTAAAACACATCTTTCTTCTTTTGGATAAGAATGACTAGAGATTATAATGCACACTTAATATATTCGACATGGGCGTATGTAAAACAAACAAATCATATAGTTCTAACTTTTATTTATAAGTCTGTTCTGTACAGCGGAACCAGTTGTCTGAGTTCTGGCTTTTTTTGCTCGATCGCTGGGATGATCTGTTTCCATATGTCGGCCACTACAGGAGAGACGACCCTCTTAAAATCCGTACGGTCTCGTGCTGTAGTCCTGCATGACGACTCTTTTGTCGAAGACTATCCTGTAGTCTTTGTCTAGATGTACGGTAAGTAGTCTCTTGTGGTCTCTCACTTTACATATGGTCGTATTTCCATCCTTGTCGGGTCTAGCAATCTTGTAGGCATAGTTCTTCGGTCCACCGGTGACAAACTCTATTATTCTGTTGTCGGGCACTTCATCGGTGAGATCTCCTAGGTAGTCACCGAGTTCTGGTTTCCACTCGCCTGGCCTAGAGGTATACACGACTGAATCTGTATCGGCGTATAAGGCACGGGGTCCTAATTGTTCCAAATAACTGTACAACTTCAAACGGGCTTGAGCATCAGTTTAGCTAATGCTCTCAATCCAGGATTATTCTGTATGTTGTTGTAGTCCAGGAGTATTCCCTCCATTTCGTGGTAGTCTCTGATGTACCTCCATTTATCGCTTTCGCTCTGACAACACTCTGGCCAACCGCTGGCTTCCTGCTTCATTTTGAGGAAGGTATTCACGTAATCGGTAAAGAGTCCTCCAGTTTTCGTTTTCGGATCGTACTGTTCCGTTTCATCGAAATGCCACACTTCGTAGATGCGCTGAACTACATATCCTTTCTCCAATGCTTTCTTCAATTCGTCCGTGACCCATGTTCCCGTCAATGATCTTTCTTCGTCGTTATATTGACACAGTTTCTGTTGCTGGTTTTCACTACATGTTCTACACAGAGTAAACAACAATTTGTTGTTCATTTTTACTGGTAATACGGGTATGTACAGTCCTCTTGGTGGAAGGATTTTGCATTTGATGAGTCCTTCGTACTGTTGTATATCTGTAAAACCCTCGGTGACGATCTCAGGGTGTCCGATGGGTATCTTTCCTGTCTTATTGATATATGGATACAGGGAGGTTACATCGACGTATGATATATCCTGGTCGTTTTGAAACAGTGTAAACGCTTCGGTGCGCCATCCATATAAAGCATCTCGGGGTTCTAAAGGGTTGATCATCTCGGATTGTTGGAAACAGTTTCGTAAAGTGTCGTTTTCTCGAACTTCTCTGTCGAACTCGCATTTCCACTTTCCAACGTAGACATACCCTTGACCTTCCAGGTATCGTTTCTTCTCTATGGTTCGTTGGTATAGATCACCCATGGTCATACCATTGACCGTGTTGATCGTGCTGGCATTGTAACAGTGTAAACATCCGTGCCAGAACTTTCCGTTAAATTCCAAGACGTATTTCTGTCCGTTCTCGTTTTCGTAATATCCATCCACTTTATAAGGTCCAATT
Source organism: Bathymodiolus brooksi (assembly GCA_963680875.1). Lineage (NCBI taxonomy): Eukaryota > Metazoa > Mollusca > Bivalvia > Mytilida > Modiolidae > Bathymodiolus > Bathymodiolus brooksi. The sequence continues at coordinate 68,530,822 of OY804575.1, forward strand.
TCCTTTTCCCCACCGTCTCTAGCATGTTGTATGTGGACTCCTTCTGTTGTTGATAAGTATTTGATCCATTGCATTGCTTTGATGGAATGTTTTTCGTCTTGACGGTATCCTTTAGCTGGAATGATACCGATGGTATCGGGTCGTAGAAATTTCGTTCTCAAGACCAAATTACAAGCCGATGCTATCGTGATGCATTTCTGAAAAGGATCAATGCATCCGTGTCCGTCGCCAGAAGTCATATCCAAAAACAGTTGTCTAAACGTTAGACAGGCTCTTCTTAATATGTCCACGTCGGAGCGACAGTAACTCAATAGTTCTCTTTGAAAATCGAATCGCTGTCTGTAGTTGGTCTCATACCACATGAAGAAGGCTTTTCTGTCTTTCAGTTTCATGGCATCCGGGTTGTAGTAGTGTACGTCTGGTAGATGATTGAGTACGACTGATTGGTTCTTTTTCCTATTGAACAAATGTGGGAAATATCCTTTCTTGAGCTCCTCCAATCCAAACATCTTAGGTAGTTCCGATAATGCGCTAGGTAAAAAGTTGATGGAGTCTATCATTCTAACACGACACCCGGGTACTTCGATATACATGTTCTTGGCACCATTGGCTATAAAAGTTGGTTTCACACCGTTTTGGTACAGATACTCTAGTATGGGCAATGAATCGTAGCCTTTGAAATTGTGTGCAATACACGTGGCCCCTTCGTTTTCTCCGGAAAACAACCATTGACAAAAGTGTTCAGTTGTGTTCAGTCCGGCAAACACCAATTCGTTCTTCCCACATGTTTGGCAGACACTCTCTTTATCGACGCCTTGATCCATGCATTTTAAACACACTTTATGTACTACACATAGATTAGGTTTATGTTCGAAAGCTCCACACCTCGGTGATTTGCAATGAATACATGTTTCGTTGTCATCCGATTGGTATCCTTGTTGACACTGGATCCTGTCATCTTGGGTACATTCAAAATCGAAAAAGATGTAAGTCTGTTTCTTCTGTCTATCGTTGTAATCCACAGGTAGCATGTAACACTGGTGTCCAGATGGATAATAATCTTTACAAGTCTTGCAATAGATGTTTCCACAGGTATGATCTCCCACTCGTTTGTTCACGATTTGTCCGCAGTTCTTACATTTGTAATAGGTGGTGCACGTTGAGCTTCTCGATGGTGTCGTCTTGTTGTGGAGATTAAAGTATGTTGGTCCTTTGAAGTATCGTCCACAATCCTGACAATTTATCCAATCATCTTCAGTTTGATCGTGAATCTTCCGGCAATTATGACATACGTTGTTGCAAGCGTGTTCTTCTTTGGTGTTATAACCTTTGTAACAGTTTGTACAGAAGTAGATGCGACTCAGGAACGCAGTCATGCTAGTAATCACATCGTAGTGGTTGTCATGATAGTACAAGTAGATCTTCTTCTCGGCTGTGGGTCCATGGTAAACGATTCCGTTGAAATGCTCTCTAGATATCACATGTATCTGATATCCTACCAGGAATCGTTGAAGCGCTTTTACATCTTCGATTCCGCATTGATGTAGGGATACTCCCGCCTTGGTGTGTAATTCCAACGCCAACTCTTCTTGGATACGACGACTTTGTCGAATAGAATTCCATTGTTCGTGTCCGTAGATCTTAGCTTTGGCCGTTACGATGGCCCTGGCACAACACATGTCATCTTTGTTTTGTATCTGGATGATGCAACGTTTATCTTTCAGGAACCTCTCCGTGTCCATGTAATCACATCTCTTTCCAGTTCCACCCTTAGGAAGGCTGACGTGTGTTATATTCAGTTGTACACAATGGTCCAGAACGAACTGTTTGTTGGACTGTAGCACTCTTTCTATTTCGGTTAGTAGTAGTTCACTGGTCAGTTGGTTCATCTGCATAAAAGGTAATCTGATGGGAAAATCCAAATCGGGACATTCAAGGGTAACTTGGACTAAATCCTCTTCCTGCATTCCTTTGGTGACATCTGTTAAAATGGAGTCAAATAGGTTCTGTATGGTTTTCAATATGTCTGGTACACTCTGGACGTTTAATTCATTGAACGTAACTCTGTACTCGTTGGATTCGGTGTTAAATCGAGGCATCTTCTTTCCCTTCTCCTTAGTAATAGTGTAATACTGATCGGGGTGGTTGATATCCACGGGTGGATTTTGTAAACCGGCTCCACTCTGATGTTTCTCCTTCAGATGGCGATACAGGTTATCCTTTCGTCTGTACAACAATCCGCATTCGCTACATGGAAAGAAGCTGTCGTTGTTGTGTTTTCTCTCGTGTCTATCGAGATTTTTCTTTCTAGTAAAGCGCTTCTGGCATACATGTACTCCGCAGGTAAAGGTATTGTGGTGTTTGCTTAGACGGTGGTGCTCCATTAATTGACTCTTCTTGGCAAAAGTTTGCTGACAATATACACAGGAATGCATCTGTAAAAGACAAATGTATATTTACAACATGAATCAAACAGTTCAGCTACATGTTAATTATTTGTTAAAACTACATGTATGATTTACATCTGCTCTGTCTAATTGGCGTTTGCTCTGAGCTCTAAACACGTCTGGGCGCAGAATGAGAATGTTTCGCGTCGAGTCGACTTTTATAGGTGACGGCATGCTACTAAAAATAGATCGATGGGTCATCGAAGTGCTGTGACATTCGACACGGTCTGTTTAATTCTCTTTGTCTCTTGTGTTTTTTCTTTTCGTTTATCTCCGTTTGTTTTATGTTTTCCTTCTGTTTCTAATTTCTACTTCACGTCACAATACCACCAATTTCCTCCCTCCCTCCTCCTCCTCCTTCCCTCCCTTTTCCACCACCACCACCATCATCACCAGCACCACCAACACCACTGACACCACCACCACCAATAACACCACCACTGACACCACCACCAACAACACCACCACTGACACCACCACCCCAGCAGCAGCAGCCCCCACCAGCAGCAGCCCCACCACCACCACCAGCAGCAGCAGCCGCCGCCGCGATAGCACTGAAATTCCACCCAAAACACGAAAAACGTAAACAAAAAAAACATTAACAAAGCGAACAAATAGCCATTAAAAAGTTAAATGAACACAAAACACGTGATCATAACTGAAATCATAACGTGAAAACGTGATTAAAACGTGAAACACACGCAAACAATACGACAAAAACTCGTACAAACATGAAACACGATGAAAAGGTGTAATTAGTCACGGCTGACTGCACAATTGAGGAGCCAAAAATGGTTTAACATAGGGGGTAATAGGTCTATACGGACCCGATACACTACTTGTACTATTATCAGAGGATGTCAAACAAAACCCTGGTCTAAGAAGAAGAAAACAACAAACTATATACTCAGATTAATCTTATTTTTTTATTGTTAACGATAACATTGAGTGGGTATAAGGATATATGGTGCTTAAATCCACTTTCAACAATATTTCAGTTATATCGTGGCGGTCAGTTTTATTGGTGGAAGAAGCCGGGGAAAACCATCGACCTGTCGCAAGTCAGTGACAAACCTTATCCCATAATGTTGTATAGAGTACACCTCGCCTGAGAGGGGTTCGAACTCACAACGTTAGTGGTGATAGTCACTGATTGCATAGGTATTTATAAACCCAACTAACATACGACCACGACGGCCCCGGTTATAACATCCGACACAAGGTATGCCAACTTACAAAGGTCCTCTCTCCATATTTACATACAATCATATATTCCATGCACCGGCAAGTAATAATGTATTTATAATAATTACATTTTATAGCAAGCAATGAAGAAAAAAGAAAGGATTTTTGAAATTATATAGATTGAGTTCTATATATCTAATTATGTAACAATAGAGAATTGTCATATATAAGAGACAACGATGGAAACAAGATTAACACAATAGGAAATTATTAAATTCAATATATGAAGTGTGATCACTGTGGGGGATGTTTGGTTTGGTTACATACGTATGTGGATAATGTGACCATCCTGGCCGTTACATGACGATGCGAAGGTGTTTGCTGTGATTACTGAGACACCTGGGTTGCGTTCAATATCGGAAATAGCAATAACGTTATTGAACGATTGGCTACGTGGCAGTGCTATCAAACGTTGCCACTTCCTGTAATGCCACTATTTTTACCTTACGAAATCAAATTTAGTCTTAGCCGCCATCTTGGATTCAAAAGCTAGCAGAATTTTTTTAATCTAGCGAGAGCTATGTAGCGGCTAGACTAGCTTTCCGTTCAGTAGGATTTTTCTATGTAGCTCAACCTAGCAGCTACGATGTTGAACGCACCCTTGGCACCACAGATCGCCTATAGAATTATACAAAGATGACTATATGAATATTTTATAATATATACAGAAATATTTACATTTCACAGTTATGAATTGAACGTCTCGAACTACTACACTTGAACCCCTAACACACAACATAACAATGGAATCAATATCATACAGCGTATTTGGGGTCGTCGTGAGCGCATGATAATTAGATTTACACTTCTCCTTCTTTAGGTATACAGTACTCCTTCAAGACGTTGAAGATTACGTACTGTTGCATGCGTAGGTACATGTATTTACAAAAATATTTACATAAATTTCATAAATTTCATCAAGTGAAATCAAAAGTGTGAATAAAACAAAAAATTTAAAACTATGTAAGAGTATTTGAAATTTAAATGTTTAAGAGAACAGCGGGTGTTAGCTGTTCTCTGAAAGAGTCTATAGATGGACTTGAGATAATTGTCTGTGGTAAGATGTTCCATTGTACTAGTGTGTGGAAAAAATGACCATTTGTATGCATCTTTTTGTGTTGTTATATGCCTAAATGTCTGATTGTGTGATTTTCTGGTTCAGCTCTCAGTTGGGATGAGTATGTTGTTTGGAATAGCAATTAAAGCATGTGTTATTTTATACAACATGATCAATTTGGTTTTAAGACGGCGCTCAGCTAAAGTTGGCCAACCTAGAGTGTCAATCATTGAAGTGACACTGCTAGTATTATGGTAATTGTTTTGAACATAGCGAGCAGCTCGTCTTTGAACCATTTCTAGTTTAAACATTCCTGTACAATTAGTGCCTAGGGCTATCACCACAAAGGTTTTGAGTTTGAACCCCGTTCATGGCGAGGTGTACTCGATGCAACATTATGTGATAAAGTTTGTCAGTGACTTGCGACAGGTCTGTGGCCACGATATAACTAAAATATTGTTGAAAGTCCCGTTAAGCACCATATACCATACAGCCTATTTAGCTCAATAAAAACCAGTAGTCCTAAGTCCGACTCACAAACACCAAAGAGTGTAGCATAGAACAAAATTAGAACATACAACAATAACATAAGTGTGATAATTATCACCGTAAACTGCTTGCAGAAGTATAATAGATAAAACTGCACCAAACTTTTCACGTATCTCTAGGATACATTTGTCCTGTGGTGGCGGCTTGAACTCACGATCTATCGTGCTTGATGTGAGCACGCATACCATTTAACCACCATGGCGGTCTGAATGTTTAAATAAATAAAACTATTGAGGTACTGTGAGCAAAGATTATAAAATGATACCTCTCCTTTTGCATTCAGTTCAGCACATACTTTTTACAACCATATTGTCTTTGAATGCACATATTTTTCACTGCTAAAGGTTATTATTACATGACTGCAATTTAACTTCCATATGATTGGTTTAAAACTGATTAAGAGGTTTTGAGTATTTGCGATATCACCCTCGCGGCTAAAAATAGATCCTGGCAGGTGTGAAGTAAAATTTTTAAGACCTTTTAAGTTGAACTGATTATCTGTTTTCTTTTACTCACTATGTAAAAAGTGTATAGAATCGAGTTCTCACATTGTACATATAAACACATTTTTGCACGCATTGGTGGATGCACACATTTTTAAATGCAGCACAACTTTTAGTGGGTGCGGGTATATATAATATTGTTACCACTATCCTGCCGTAATACGCAGGAGTGCGCCGACATAAAAGAACGGCGGTCCATACCTGATGAAAGAAAGAAGATATCACCCTCGTAAGATATAAAAATAGATGGGGAAAACCCAGACTTTTGCTATCCTATCAAAATCGTTCTTTCGTTGTTCAATAACCAATAAGATTGCGTTTAACATTTGTTTTTCGGCTTAATCATAAACAAACGCTCCAAAATCACGATATTTTATTGGTATGGCAATGATTTTGTAAATAGATAACAATAAAACAATTTCATGAAATAAAACAATCATTGACTTTGGAATAGATTGCTATCTGGTTTATCAACCTTTAAAAACGTATATTCACCTCGACTGTGGCTCAGTGAATATTACATTTTTTCAGGTTGATAAATCCAGATAGCAACCTATTCCAAAGTCAACATTTGTATACTGTCACGATTAAAAAGATATATACATGGTCTTGATCTAAGTTTTTAATCACAGGCACTTGTTTCATTCAAAAAATATATACCCCTCCTCTTCCTTACTTCAAGGTAAATATCTGCCCTTTTCCCCTTCCCCACTTCGCCTCAATATGTTTCGCTTATTTGTGATCCTTTCGCTGACCCAATTATATCGTTACACTCCCGAGATATTTCTCTTTCCGACTGCCACATTTAAATATAAATACCGGGCCCCCCTCAGAAGAATTGGACAAGAATATTCAGCGAACGTCGCTTGGTCTACTTTTCAGTCATTGAAACGGATACAGCCACTTCCGGTTTGCGCTGGATTTTTCATATGCATTCGGAATTCTCTAGACCGGCCATGTGTAACAATGCCATCATGATCATCTCCTCTCAAATGTAAAGTAAGCCTTTAAAATACAGATAATTGTTCCAATGCAGATTATAAAAATATGTTCAACTCCAAATTCCTGACATTTGATTTTTAAAGCACCTTTTTTAAATTTTCTAAATCAAATTAGACCGGACCGGAAGTGGCTGGAATATTAAAATTGATAATTGAAATAATGGCACTGTAACAGTATTAACCATTGTATCAAACAATGCCACTGTACCAATGCAAACCAGTGTATCAAACAATGTCACTGTACCAATGTCAACCATTGTAACATATAATGTCACTCTACCCATATTACCCATTGTATAAAATAATGACACTGTAACATTATTAACCATTATATAAATAATATCACTGTACCAGTGTTAACAATTGTAACATATAATGCCACTCTACCAGAGTTAATCATTTCATCAAATAATGCCACTGCATCAGTACTAACCATTGTAACAAATAATATCACTGTGCCGTATCAAATAATGACACTGTAACAGTATCAACCATTGTATCAAATAATATCACTGTAACAGTATTAACCATTGTATCATATAATGACACTGTAACAGTATTAACCATTGTATCAAATAATATCACTGTAACAGTATTAACCATTGTATCAAATAATGACACTGAAACAGTATTAACCATTGTATCAAATAATGTCACTGTAACAGTATTAACCATTGTATCAAATAATGACACTGGAACAGTATTAACCATTGTATCAAATAATGTCACTGTAACAGTATTAACCATTGTATCAAATAATGACACTGGAACAGTATTAACCATTGTATCAAATAATGTCACTGTAACAGTATTAACCATTGTATCAAATAATGACACTGGAACAGTATTAACCATTGTATCAAATAATGTCACTGTAGCAGTATTAACCATTGTATCAAATAATGTCACTGTAACAGTATTAACCATTGTATCAAATAATGTCAATGTGACAGTATTAACCATTGTATCAAATAATGTCACTATAACAGTTTTAAACCATTGTATCAAATAATTACACTGTGACAGTATTAACCATTGTATCAAATAATGTCAATGTATTAAATTAATGTCAGTACACAAATGTTAATCACTGTCTTAATCAATGTCATCTTCATCATGGATGTCTTTTGAGCAAGTTGTATAACATCTGACTTGCTTGTTGTAGTGATACTGTAGACTACATTGTCCTTTTTTCTTTGACTCCCCTCGAAGATGTGTGGAGAGAGATGTATATTCTGAATGGATTGAAGATTCAAATGAGGGGTCACTGGAGAAATTGGCAATATCCTCAGTTCGGTGAAATTGTAAATTTTCTGTTTCATCAAATTGGACTTCCTTCTTATTGTAATGGTCTTCTTCTGATGGTGATGATGTCTCTTCATCAAAAATAACCTTTTCTGTGTTGCACTTATCTACAAAGAGCAAAACGTTTGGTCAGTTTACATGAATTTCACTTTGTGTACAAACTTAGTGGTACACCATTAAAAAAAAAGGGGGGGGGGGGGGGGGGGTATTTTACAGATTTCTCATGTTATACATACAACAAACTAAAATAGAAGCAATTTTGTTGATGACAATTACTTAGTACTATTATCCAAATCCAATCATATATCAAATACGTGTAGAAAACCAATATGTTTCACTCTTACTATTTCAAAGCTTTTCACTATCTTGGCAATATTATATGTAAACTATAAATTTCTTGAATTACACAACATAATACCGACATAGCCCATGAAATGGTTCAAAACAAAATCTACACCAAATGCCAAAAAAAACAAAAAACAAAAACAAAACCAAACAAAAACACAACAGAAAACACTTAAATAACAACACACCAGAGATGAAAGTGTTCATTGGTAAAAAAGAGGAAATCCCTTAAACAGTGTCTCTAATCTATACCTTCATTTTCAAGCAGCTTGGAACAAGTTTGAGACATTTTATTTTTAAATACTTTGCACAAAAACAGGAAATCGGCTATCAGAGGAAAACTTTCATCTCTGGACACACTTTGGATGACAATAACAACAAAATAAATACAGGTGACCTACTAGTAGTATCTGTCATAGTGCATTATTTCTCTGTGTTTATTTTAAGAAGAATACAGTAGGAATTCAAATATCAATGATGTTGTTCACTACATTTCATGGCTTATAGCCGTGTGTGTTACTGTCGTGTGCACTAAATATGATATCTATGTTTTTTTAAAGCCACTAACACTAACATGTCATTATATCGTGGCGTGGCAGCGGTCAGTTTATTTGGTGAATGAAACAGGAGTACAAAGAGAAATCATAGAACTGCCACAAATAAATGACAAATTTTATCAAATAATAATAATAATAAATTCTTTATTTATAAAGGGTTACACAGTTAGTTAATAACTAATCTTCCCTGAGGCCCTCATTGACATATTTAAACATACATTGTAAAGTACACTATATAAAAGTTATACACAAGAAGCAATACATTGTAAGAAGTATACACAAAAAGATTAAGTAAACATTTGATGGTAATTTAAGGTACATCATCATTTAAAATGAGACTTTTAACTTTTGTTTTAAATGCATTATGAGAAGAAGCTTGCCGTATCGAAAACGGAAGTTCATTCCATAGCTTTGGTCCAGAGTATGTAAAAGTTTTCTTAAAAAGTTAAGTTTTTTGCCTTTGGGATTTGTAATTTTTCACTTACAATATTTCGGAAAGAGTAAGGATTTCTATCAGACAAGTATTGGATTTTATTTTTTAAATATACAGGTGCTTCATTCTTTAGACATTTTGAAACAAGAAGATATTTATGATATTTGATTCTTTGTTCAATAGTTATCCATCCCAGTTGTTTAAATAGAGGTTCAGATGGTGCTATGGGATCTTGATCTAATATCAATCTTGCTGTTCTTTTTTGCAATTTAAGAATGCGATTTAGTCCCTCATTTGAACAGTTTCCCCAAACAACACAGCAATAATCAATTAAAGGCAAAATATAACCTGAATAAAAAAGTTGCCTTGATTCAAGATTTAAATATTTCTTAATTTTTGAAAGAAGATAGATTTTTGATGATATTTTAGAACAGATTTGATTAATTTGGTTTTTCCAATTTAGATTTGAATCAATTTTGATACCAAGTAATTTTTCACAATAATGTTCAGTTGTATCGAGTACATCTCAAAATATGCGAGAATAGAACTAACAATTTTAGTGGTGACAGGCATGGGTAGATAGATAACGACCACAACGGCCTAGCACTACAGTTAATGATTTTCTGGGTAATACAATAGTAAACTAGGAAGAACTGTTTTAGATACCTAAAACTTATGTCTCCCCTTAATGCGGCCATCTGTACAACAATAAGTTACACATTATGAGTTGAATGATACTATTTAAAAAACAATTATTTGACCTTGAGGTCAAATGTCAAGGTCCCTTGAAGGTCATTATGGTACGTAACACACCGCCTCATGGTCATGCATCCACATACCAAATATCATTGACCTATCTCGAAAGACAAAAATGTTATGGCCCAGACAAGAAAATACTATTTAAAAAACAATTATTTGACCTTGAGGTCAAAGGTCAAGGTCCCACGAAGGTCATTACGGTATGCGACACACCGCCTTATGGTCATGCACCCACATACCAAACATAATTGACTTACACGGTATCTGGAAAGACAAAAAAGTTATGGTCCGGAAAAGCTTCGCTGAGAAGAAACAGAAGAAGCGGAAGAAAAAATCAGACTAAAACAATATGTCTCCCTTCGTTCGAAGGGGAGACATAATAATAAATATTTATTAATATACCTGAAAAACTTGATGATAAATTTTCAAGCAAGCTGTTCCCATTACCAAACATGTCTTCAGAATCTATGGTTCTGTCTTCTTGTTTGGTATTGCTATTGCTCATGTCATCATTATCATTAGACTCCGACGAAGAATCATCATTACAAAAATTCTAAATATAAAAGTTTCATCATGTTCAAAGCATTCGAGTTAGTATTCAATTCACAATTTAAAAATGTTTTTATTTCAAATCTAAAAGTATTAAAGCAAGTGCTATATATAATCTGGATATTTTAGAATAGATCAAATGTCTTTCAACTTGTTGTTCTGTATCACCCTTTATTTTAATTCACTTTTTGAAGTACAAGAGTTGAGCTGCCCATTGATTTGAAATACTTTTCATTTAAATCTATGTGAAATATGTATTTGCTTTGTTGAGAAATAAAAAAATATATATCCAGAGAAACATGCCAATGGATCCTCAAGTTGACCAGCAGATTAAATAACAGCAAGTCACCAATGTTTTTAACACGAACAAGACTTTCGATATGAAAATCTTCGTTAAACTTACTTTAAGTTTCTCTTGGTCACTTATAGGACTAAGAATATTCAAAGATTCTCTCCCTTGGTGGCCATAACTCATGTGTGGTTCTTCTGTGTAATCATCACTATCTGAATGTGTCGGTCCATCAACTGGCCTGTCGTTGTCATTAATATTTGTTCTCCTATTACCAATATCATCGTCATCATTTGGTCTGTGATAAATGACAGATTATGCAGAAATCTTAATAGATTGTGTAGAATTCTTTAATGCATGCATAGTTAGCGTGCTCGCCTCGAGTGCGGTAGATCATGGGTTCGAGTCCCGGTCGGGTCAAACCAAAGGCTATAGAATTGGTATTTGTTGCTTCTCCGCTAAGCACACAGCTTTAAGGAGAAAAAGCAAAAGACTGGGTGGTTCGGAATCAGAATAATGTGTCTGAGTGGAGCGACATGTCTACCCGCAGACTGTTGTTTCAGTGAGCTATAACAATCCAACTAAACCATGTTGGTCTAGTACAAAGCGAACCTCATCATCATCTCATTAGAAATTAATTTGTTCTCGTCATGATATAGCTGAAAAATTGCTGAATTGGCATTAAACAACAATCACTCACTCACTTAATGCACACATAGAATTATTGATCCAGGGGGTAAAATGTTGATACAAGTGTAGAAATTGTAATACACATGTAGAAATATTAATGCATTGTGTACAAATCTTGATGTCTCAAAAAATGGGCAGGCATTTTCAAACAGTGTAAAAGTATTGACAGATTATATAGTAAACCTAACACAAATTTATAAATCTTAATATGAAGAAAAGTGTGGAGATACCAGAAGCCGTAAATTGAAGCACAGACAATACAATGGCCAAATGTACAAAACACTACACAGAAAACTAAAGATCGAGCAACATAAACCCACTATAAACCGGAAGGGTAAGCCGTGGCACACATGTATTACTCTTATAACAAACCCGGTGATAAATCATGAATGAGAAAGAACCGGATTGTGATTACGGCAAACGGAACCTATCCGAGGTCATAATACCCATTTGTGACAGATATTCCATAACAGTTAACCAGTCCTTGCCCATTAATATATGTTGTCTCTACATTACATTTATATCTTACCTGTTTATATTTGTCGCCTCTACATTCTGATTACCAATAACTCTGTTCGAATCGCCTATTTGTACCGTTGCACATCCTTGTATGTTAAATACAGGACCGGTTCTAATAGGAGAAGGTGGTCTGGTATATCTTGATGTGAATGGCTGTCGTATAGATTGTTGATGTCCTGTAACTGGTCCTTGGTCTGTCTCAATGAATTCTGTAGATTCAGTATCAGTGTGTGAATAATGATAGTGATAATGGATGCTTTGTGGGTTCGGTACAACTGTAGATGGAGGAGCCTGGTTTGCATAATGGGGGGATGTTCCATGATATCCACAATTATCTTGAATTCGTCCACCTGTAATGAACCATTCATTATTCTCTATTGCATAATAATAAAAACGTAGATATCATACTTAGTGCGCACGACGCGTTTCTGGAGTAACCGTCATCCGGTACGCTGAAAATCGAAAGATTGGAAAGCCAAATAATTTAAAGTTTTGGGAGCAATAAAACCAAAGGGCCTGAACAGAATACCCAAAATCGGCTATGGTAACCTATGCCTAAGGGAGGAGAACCTTAGTTTTTATTAATAATTACATTATTTAGGAACTGTAAACTTCAGTAATAACTATATTTAAAATACAGAGATCATGTGGTGCAATACTTTAGATACTGAGTTCTCAAAACATTAAATAATCAATCCTTTATTATGAAAAAAATCATCAAATAAAACGACTGAAACAATTAAAGGACCGACCATTTAACTTTCAGGACCAGAAAAAAAATCAGTACTTTTTTCTTCAAATTTCTTGTTAAAAATTGCAGGGTCAGATTATTGTTTTTCTTTATATTTCATGTAATTTCTACAAAATTTGGCGACTGAAAATTATAAAAGGATACTCCTTAAAAGAATGGTCGCTCCCTGATGCTATTGATATATTTAAAATATGTTATATATTATAAAATAATATTGATCGATATGATATCAGTACTAAATTACTTTGTTGCAGTTGTATGAGCTGAGGGGGGGTAAGCAAACAAATATTAATTTATGAATAAATATGTAGATATCTTATTTAGTGTGCACGATTAAACGATTAAATTTTCAGGAACGTGTAGCAATTACCAGCGACAATGATTAACAAATGTCATATAGATATAAACCTGCTTTTCTTTCCTTTTTATTCTAAATTATACAATCATACCGTTGAAAATAAAATATATTGCGGATAACAAACTAAAATAAAAGAAAATAGCTGATGTTGGTTTCAATTATTCACCACGGGTATACGGGGTAACAAAACAACAAAAAATAATGACAGACTAAATCAAATCACCATTAATTGAAACTGAACATCACACCATCATCGAAACAGAAAAATGTAATTTTGTATGAAAGACTAATGTAACAAATAAACTAGGAAACATGATAGTAAGTTTGTGTCATTGATCTATAAGTCACCTATTATTATTCTTGGATCATCCCATTGTCGCGACTCTAAACTAACATTTGCAGTAGTAACTAAATGAATATCTAGTCCATGCTCCTTCTGTCAAAACTTTCGCGTCACAACGTAATTAATTTGTACTATTGCTGTTTCTGATGTGAGAACAGTCATATCAATCAAGGGGCCATCGTGGTCGTGATCATATGGTAGTTGGATTTACAACTACCTATGCAATCAGTACCTACATGTATCACCATTAACATTTTGAGTTCGAATCCCACTAAGGCGATACAACATTATGTGATAAAGTTTGTTAGTGACGTACGACAGGTCAGTGGTTTTCTCAGAGTACTCCGGTTTCCTCCACCAATAAAACTGACTGCCACAATATAACTGAAATATTGTTGAAAGTGACGTAAAACACCATAAACCAACACACAAAAAACAATACGAAGCGACAGTTTCAATAGGACTCCACCATCTGAAGCAACCAATAATTGTGCTATAAACGACTTTACGTGAGCCCCATCAGAAATTCTGGTGTCCTATTTGATCAACAATCATAGAAACAGCAAAAATGCAAATCAATTATGTTGTGATGCAAAAGGTGCTACAAAAATAGCACAGATTAAATAATCATTATTGACTACAACACTGTCTTCTTCTTCCTGTCACATTGGAGCCAGAGTCAATGGGGTGACCCAGAAACTACTTTATACTTTTTTAAGTCTTAATCAAAACTTACTGTTTATTTCATTCCTGTTATCAGTAGAACTTCGTGGCCATTGTGTGTTGGCATTAGAATTATACTCTGTGTAATCCTGGCTGGTACCAGTCCGTATTCCTGACCGCCCAGATGGCCCTGTGTATGTTAAGGTATTTTCCCTGACTTCTCCTGAATTATCTACATCAATTTGTTTATGTTTCATGGCATGCTCTGTTTTATCATACAGATTAGAATTATGATTACTTGATTTCTCAGATGACTTGGTGGGGAATTCTACGAGTGTAGTAAGGTTAGTCTCCGACATCAAATTATCCTGAATCAAAGATCCACCAGCAGAATTTTCAAGAGTTAATAATTTTGATGTACTGGAGTCTGTACCTGCATTTCCGTCGGGTTCAATATCTTCTTGTCCTTCACGAGAAAACCCAGAATCTGCACTAATAGCGTTAGTTTCTTGAACATGAAGCTTGCTATTAGATGGTCTTGGTAGGCTTGAATTTAGAACTACTTCAGTCAGCAATTGATTGTTAACAACTTCTTGGTTAGAAATTGAATCAAATGTGTCGGATGAACCTTGTTCACCGTGGTATTCTCTGGATATATGGTTGGAGGTTTCCTGTGATCTAAATGGCTTATTAATCGCTTGCACTATATGAGGATTGTCACGTGCTTGATGATTGCATAGCTCCTTCGTGTATGACTCTCGATCATCTCTGGCACTTTTCAGAAATGCCTTTGTGATATCTTTTTCATAACAAGATTCTTTATTTGGCTGAAAATAACTAAATGCTCTTAATGCAGACAGTCCTGGGGGTATTCGGTAATACCTTCCTTTCGGTGGAGCAGTGTGCACCGGCCTCACACAATTTTTCTTCCGATTCATTATGGATGTTGCAAAAAGTGACATCGTTTCCTGTAATGGGCATTCCTGTAAGCGTGTTAAGCCAATGGCTTCTTCTTTAATGAATGTCAGACTAACTTCTTCTGTAAAATTTGCCGACAATAACATTAATACACGCATTGATTTGTTTACGACTTCCTCCACAACTCTGACATCATTCGCAGGAAAATGGTCTTCACTAGTGTAAAGTTCAACCTTGATATCAAAGAAACTTTCAGTGGAAGCAATTGTATTTAACCATTCTTTATATTCATTGGCCAATTCATAATCAGATTTGGCATAAACAATTACAATATCAATCAAATGGTCTGGAGTCATAGGTTGATCATTATGATCTTTTGGTCTTAATATGTCTTTTTCGAGTTGGCACATTTGCTCACGATTTTCTTCAGGAATTGATTTCACATCTACAAAGGGTTTACTCTTCTCCGTCATTGGTGTCATTGGGTTTGCATCCAATTCAGTATCATTTCTACATTGTTCATTTGGATGGTGTACTGTGGTTTCTTGTTGTACCTGTAAATTTGGCAGAGTGCCAATACTTAGTGTACTTTGAGCTACTGAAGTAAGTCTAATAGGATTGCTAGGTGCTGTAACATTCCGAGCACCTTTGGTGGCTGCATTTGACGGTCTACTAGGAGAACTGTTGATTTTGCTATTCAATGGTGGAGGTACCATACGTTGAAAGTTTAAATTGTTTGTTTCTTTTTCATTTGATGCTGAAGAATTGCTTTGTTCCTTCATGTTTCGAGTAGTGTCCGTAACCTGTAAAAGTGTTATATACAATATGTATAATATACCATTATGAAATGTATCATTTTGATAATTCTAGAACGACATACGGTAACAGATATGTTTAATGATGATGTAAGAAATGATTGAGGATATCAAGGGGGTAGTCAGAAGTCATAAATCGAAGGACAAGCAATATAGCAGTCAAAAAGACAAACAAATGGTCGACAAAACACTACACAGAAGAAAAAAAAAGATATATTGAGCAACACAAACCCCAATAAAAACTAGGATGATAAGTAGTTCCTGCTTCACTAGCCGCCCTCGTCATGTTACTCTTACTACAAAAAGCGGTAATAAGTCAACAAAGACGAAAAGGGTGGGATTGTGACAACGACAGTTAAACTTTCGAAGTGATAACTTCAATTTAACCAATAGGAACCTTTGGTTCAGTACATTCATTGTTATCAGAAATCCACTATCAAGGAAATCTTGGTCGCAATACAAGCTCTTGAATATTGTATTTTCTAAGAAATATATACTCCATATGCAGGTGCTGTTGGAATGTTCATAATGGGAAACTGAAATCATCTCTTTTGTTGTAAAGTCAAGTTCAACAGGACAAATGTGATCAACACAGTCACCAAACTTGGAATAGCGAACGTGAAAACAAACGGTCGTATTAACTTCTTTTCGTTTGTTTTGGGAAGCCCCTGTATTTATGAATTTATAAACAATTCGACGAAAATAGGGACACAGTTGGTATCAATTGGAATGTCGAATGTCATTTGAAAAACATGTCTCCAAACACAAGACATCCGTTGTCTGTCTAAAACACGCGCATAATTTTTGATGATAATATAAGTTTAGTTTGATTGAATCGCTTTGTCAACCTACAACTGGCGACAACGGTTACATTGTGGTCATTAAACTGTTGAATATTAGTTCACCCCCCCCCCCCCCCCCCCCAAAAAAAAAACACTGTATATATTGTATATGAAGTGTTCTGATTGGGTGTATTTCGAGTATGAGTGTGAAGCTCTTGTAATTGAAAACACACAGTACTGTAAGACATAATAGTGTCCTATGCTAAAGTGTCCTCCCGGACAATATTTTATAGAGATTGCGATATGAAATAGTGTCCGGTGCTATGAAATTGTGTTAGGGTTAGGGTTAAAAAAAATGTCTGCTGGACACTATAACATATTTACACATCTAATAATCCGCCCAGTAGTGCAAATAACTTTATTGATTATTCATTGGGTGCTTTACACTCGAAGACAATTTTGTTTTATTTTCTCAAACTTATATGATTACATACCTGATTTCCAAAACCACGTGATGCATTACTAATAGCTTGTCCTCTGTCTTTACAATTGTTCAACGAAGGACCAGTCTGTGTTCCAGCTTCCTTCTCGTCATCTTCTTTTGTATTCTCATCTGATATTGATTGGTATATTTCAATATTATCACAAGAATAAAGATTGTTTTCCGCCATGGTAGGGTGTTGCTGAAAGATTGGCAAGTGTAAATATAGATGTTTTTTTTTCCCAGATGTGAAGGGGACATTGAAGAGAGGATTTATATAATTTCAATTTCACAATCGCCAAGCGAACCCCTAGAGCATAGATATATAGGAACTAGTTTCTACGACCCAACGTTCAAACCCTCTAAATGGGGTGTCCGATAGTGGCACAGGACATTACATGCATTAGGATGGGGCGTAAATAAGTGCCAGCTGGTGCATGCAGAATGCCACCTTTCTTGCACACAAAAGACAACTTCAATCTGTCCCTATTTAGTAGTGGTACATTTTTGTATTTAGAATCCTGTTGCAAGTGAAGACAACATTTTCTGATCTCATCTATTATACCAACGCTTTCCTGGGGCAATCTAAACTTTTGCTCATAGGCAACATCACAGGGCAACCGTTTACCTATACGATTTAATGTTTGTAAACTAGCTGTTGTCATGAATATATCTGAAACAATATATCCATCATATTTGCTACAGGTTTCCAGTATAAAATCTAAGCAGTAACAATCGGTGAATCAAGATACAAAAAAAACCCAGAAATACATCATGTTTTCGTCTATTTTATTTCTGCTTTTTGGTTTTGTTTATATTGTCCAACAGACTGATGAATTAATTAGTTCCCTTCAGATTGGTTGATTACCTTTGCCTTCCAAAATATTGTACATTTTTAGCTCATATGTAGTAGGTTTAAAGGGTATGGGACCGTCGTGGTCGTGATCGCACGGCATTTGGATTTACAATTACCTATGCAATCAGTGCCTACCACCACTAAAGTTGTGAACTCGAATCCCGCTCATGGCGAGTTGTACCCGATACAACTTTATGTGATAAAGTTTGTCAGTGACTTGAGGCAGGTCGGTTGTTTTTTCCAAGTACTCTGGTTTCCTTCATCGATATATATGAAATATTGTTGAAAGTGGCGTTAAGCACCATAACCCTAACCCTTGAAGCTAAGGCTATGAGAAGTCGTCGTCATGCTAACTTCATAATACACAAAAATACCTACATGTACAACAATACTGCATATTTATCATGATTTATATTCGTCATTGCAGATCTCAAATTAAAATGACTTTGAAATGATGAACAGCAATAAAAGTCACTGTTCCCTAACTTTTGATTTTGCCTTCTTGTATGTAATACATTTTCTTCCATGTTTACCTATATCGATATCCTTTCGTGGCAAATGTGTATGACCATTTGGCATTTGTATTCTATTTCTATATACCAATACATTGTTAAAAAAAGTTTGAAGACACCTAAGAGTCCGTAAATCGAGTAAACTATGCGATAAAATTTCACGTAATGTCGCCGCATAGTTGTATATTATAATTGATTTGCATCAGTGGTGTAATGATTAGGGTGCTCGCCTCAAGTGTGATTGTGGGTTCAAGTCACAATCGGATAAAACCAAAGGCTATGAAATTGGTATTTGCTGCTTCTCCACCTATAAGCATGCAACACTAAGGAGTAAGAGCAAAGACTGGTTGGCTCGGAATCATAACTTTGTTTCTGAGTGGAGCAACATGTCTATCCGCAGACTGTTGTTTCAGTGAGCTAGCACTATAAAAATCCAACTAAGCATGTTAGTCTAGAACAAAGCAGACATCATCATCGTAATCATCTCATCCAAATGTAAATTGTTCTTGCCATGATATAGCTGAAAATTGCTCAGTTGGCGCTAAACAATAATCACTCACTCACTCATTATATTACAATTGAATTGTAAATTAATGAAAAATAGAAGCGTTATCTTTCTTTCCATTCATTAGTTAGGCAGGTTTATTTGTGTATTTGTTCCTTCATTCATACGAGGCAGACTTCATACAGGGACTTCTCAAGAAAAACGAAAAGAAGCTAGCTCGATCCTTTACTTTCACGTTCCGCTATAGATGATGTCCTTTCACTAAATAATTCTAGGTTTGGTGATTTTGTTGATCGCATCTATCCCATTGAGCTTGAAATAAAGGATACCACAGATACAGATAGATCTGCTTCATACCTTGACCTACACATCGAAATTGACAGTGAGGGGCGGTTAAGAACGAAACTTTACAACAAAAGAGATGATTTCAATTTTCCCATTGTGAACTTTCCATTTTTATATAGCAACATTCTAGCAGCACCTGCATATGGAGTGTATATCTCTCAGTTGATACAATATTCCAGAGCTTGTGGATTTCCTTGAGGGTTGCTGCTAAGGGACCGACCATTTAACTTGAAGGGGGGGGGTTATGGTTTTTTGTTTCGTTCAGAATTTTTTTTTCAGACAACACAAGAGTTAGAATATTTATTTTTTTTGTCGCACAAAGTGCGAAAAAAATTTTCCAGAATTTAACATTAGGTTATATGACAAAAACTTTGAATCAGATTATTTTGTTTTCCTCCACCAAATTCAGGATATTCTTTTCAGCAACATTGGGAATCAGAATATTTTTTTAGAAAAAAAACCATAACCCCCCCCTTCAAGTTAAATGGTCGTTCCCTAACAAGGAAGCTACTGAACCAAGGTTCCATTTTGGTAAAGTTGAAGTCATCACTTTCAAAAATTTTACGGTCGCCACCATGACTTGGCTGACCATTATGGAATATCTTTGTCACAAATGACCACGGATATATTACACTTCGTCTTGTCATAAACACTTCCCGGTCCTTTCCTCATTCACGGCTTATCACCGGGTTTGTAACTAGATTAACACGACGGTGCCACTAGTGGAGCAGGAACTGCTTACCCTTCCAGAGCACCTGAGTTCACCCCTGGCTTTTAGTGGGGTTTGCGTTACTCGATCTTTAGTTTTATGTGTATGTATTGTAGGTCATTGTTTGTTCTTTTGTATTTTTTCTTTTGGCCATTGTTTTGTTTGTTCTTCTTCAATATACGGATCCTGATTACTTCTACCGCTGAGTGGCCGCCATCAAATTGTTGATTATTCTGCCATTTTCAGGTGTGCGCATAAAAATAAATTACACAGAAAGTTCATCCAAGTGCTGTACATTTAACGAGGTGCAAATAAAAACAAGGCTCCTGATATTACGGTCAGAGCAGAGTCTTGAAAGTGGAAAGACTCGTGACGGTTACTGTAGTGGATGGAAGAACATTCCAATCCTTTATAGTCCATGGATAGAATGATTCCCTCCTTGCGGTGGTATGGCATGCTGGGATTTGGAATGATCTTCTATGCATATTCCTGCTAAATCGTCTTGGTGTTATTAGCCTATCTGCAGCGTCAATTTTTACCAATCCATTTGATATTTTGTATAGAAGGATTAGTCTGGCTGCTTTCCTTCTTTCTTCTAATGATGTCCACTGCAGTTGTCCGATGATTTCTGTAGCCGATGAGGTGTTGTGATATCGGTTTTTCACATACCTTGCTGCTCTTCGCTGGACCATCTCAATATGGTGTTTATTATTCTGCTGATATGGATCCCAGGTTGTACAGGCATACTCCAGGGTTGGTCTAACTAGTGACTGGTATGCTTTTTCCTTTAGATTTGAGTTACTGATGTTGAGGTTTCTCTTCAAGAAGCTTAAGGTGTTGTTTGCTTTCTTGCAGATGTTGGCGATGTGTTCGCTCCACTTCATATCTGATGTGATAGACACACCTAGATATTTAGCTGACTGTTGTTCTAGCTGATGGCCATGAAGAATATAGCAATTTGTCACTGGATTACGCTTCATGGTAATTGACAGGACATTACATTTTTCTGGATGGAAGCTCATTTTCCAAGTTTGTTCCCAATGAGCTAGTCTGTCAAGGTCTTCCTGGAGGTGTACTCTGTCCACATCTGCTGTAATTGTTAGGTAAACAATGGTGTCGTCGGCGAACAGTCTAACTGTATATTTGATGTTTTCTGGCATGTCATTGATATAATACAGGAATAGGCTTGGTCCAAGTACTGAGCCTTGAGGTACTCCTGATTCCACATTGATGTAGTCTGATGTTTCTCCCTCTACTACTACGGGCCTGTTTCCTGTTGCTTAAGAAATTTCGGATCCAGATGTTACTTTTTCCTCTTACCCCATAATGATCTAGTTTATGTGTTAAGAGCCTGGGCAATGGCTCACTTTGTCGAATGCCTTTAATACCATAATCAAGCAATCGGTTTGTCAGTCTACATCCAGGTTGTTTGCATTTGTGATGTCATCGATAAACTCCACCAGTTGGGTATCACAGGAGAGTCCCTTCCAAAAGACATGTTGAAGTGGATTTGGTGTTGGTCCGCATGAGTCATGACGCTACTTGTTATAATGTGTTCCATGATGTTGCAGGCAATACAAGTCAGTGATACCGGACGGTAGTTTGTGGCATCAGAGCTCCAGATAATTTTCAAGTCCAAAGGGTAATTACCCCCTACTTTTGAAAATGATGGGTATTTGCATATTTCCTTTGCACTGTTGTACTCTCTACTTCATAAAAGATTGCTTACATGTACACTTTTAAAATTATGTTTGACATAAGTGTTATTCAATAAACGCAGGATGCAAGTGAAATTATATTTCTGTTTAATTTGACACGATTGTGTCATGTTTATTAATAAAATGTTGTAAATATTTTTTTTTTTTGCTCGTCGAGTTGGGCAGTTTTCACAGCCGTTTTGATAATGTCATCAATGATTCCTTTAACTATACTGTCACTAGACACAGATGAAACTGTCAGGAACTTAAGTATATAATTTTCCGTAGCGCTCTTGCGCTTAGTAGCACGCTTATTCATGTTCTTGCTCATTTTCGGTAATCCCTCATTTTCAACGAACAACGTGTTCCCAAATTTACTTTCGTTTTAGTTCTTACTTATTACGTAAACCGCATTTATTTGTAATATTGACTATGATTGGATGATTTATCGTAAACATCCAATCAGATCTCTTTTGACATCAATGCTTAGAAAGGCAAACATTCGGTACCCCTCGGATGTATACGCTCTCTCCTTCGAAAAGTATAAAGGGAAGTAATTACCGGGAATTTCTCAAAGACAAAAATGAATTGTTATGTACACGACTGTACAAGTACGCTCCGAATTTGGAAAGTTTGCTTACACAGCAATATGTATGCGTAATGTGTACACTCTGATCTGATAAATACATGCGTTTTTACTCGTTTTCATAGCATAAAAAATGCAAATACGCAGCTTATCTGGAGCTCGGCATCAAACTTTTTTCCTTTTTTGAAGATAGGACAAACAAATGCGCTCTTCCATATGTTTGGCACATCACCAGTATCATAGATTTCCTTAAGATAAGTGTCAGGATTGATGATGCTTCTGATGAGAGCTCTTTTAAGACTCTTGGTGTTATATTGTCTGGTCCTGCTGATTTATGTGGGTTTAAATGGTGGAGTAGTTTGGCAACTCCATTTTCTGTGATTTGGATATCAGGCATGGTTTGAAAATTTCCTGCCATATTACATCTATCTTTAAATTCTTCTTTGGTGGTTTCAGATTTTGTTGAGTCTGAATGGAGGGTCCCTGCTGATTTGAGTGGTGGTATGTTGTTGTTGTCTGATCTTTTATGTTTAATATATGACCAAAAACGCTTCATGCAGTTTTGGTTAGCATTCTGATTATCTGTCTGTGGTGTTACTATACCCTGTATATATTTCCAGTAAGCTTTACTAAGTTGCCGTTGCGCCTCCTGTTTGAGTTGTTTATACTTTGTAGCGTCATTTTTGTTTCCAGACTTCTTTTTGCATTTGTACCATCTGTCATGTTTCCTCTTAAGATCTCTGTTTATCCAAGGACATCCGTCCTTTTGTTTTGCTGTTTTGTATGGGATGTTCGATTTTATGCTTTCCTTTAACTTAATTTGAAATATGTTCCACATATCGTTAACAGAATTTTCTGTTGTTGTTAGAGTATGGTATATATCTGTCAGATCGTTTCGGACATTTTCCCATTTCGCCTTGCTGTAGAGTGGTATTTGGCAAGGTTTTTGATGGTTTCTTACTAGTAAAATATTGATTTCAGCATATACTATTTCATGGTCCAATAGACCTGGAATGACTTCGATTCTCAGAAAACATGTAGGGTGGTTTGTAACTATTAGGTCCAAGATATTATCCCCTCTAGTTGGTTCTTATCATCCAGTATGTCTGTAAACTTATGATGGATATTGATATACTGTGTACCAGTATTTGGTTTTAGTGTGTTACTTTTCCAATCCTATCCTGGAAGATTGAAATCTCCAGATACCATTACAAATGCATTGTTAGTTCTGGATGCTCGCTCCATACCGAGACCAAACTGGTTTATACTCTCTTCATTTGAAGTTCTTGGATTGTAGTATGAAGACAGATAGATGGATTTGTGACCTACTAGTTCGAGCTTGCTCCATACTATCTCAGTCATTGTGCAATTCTGGGACAGATGTTGTTATAAAAGTGTCTTTTACTGCAAATCAGTGTCCCACCGGCAGATACATTTCTATCACCCCTTTGGTATCTTCTAACTCTTCTTACCATTGAGTGACCAGCTATTCTATCTTTTTTTATGTATCAATTATTACTTCGAAGTGGACGATCAAACAATATCACATCGTGTGTGCAGATTCCGTAGAGGCATTCAAGGCCCTGCAGGAATACAGCCCATAAAACCGTACCAGAAACAGAAACATGTCTACACACAGTTAGTAATAGATACTATTAATAAAAAAAATATTCAGGTAGAATGGTAGCCGTAGGCGTAGGTAAATGGTGTCGTCATAGTGTAATATAAAATGACATGAGTCATGATGAAGAATTTGGAATTCTGTTCTGTTCTGTTCTTTCTTCACCTCCAATATTGAAGATCAGTGATCTTTGTCACCTAATACATTCATATATCCATAATCCAAATTGATAAAACTATGTACACAACATACATCCGTTAACCAGAATATCACAATTCCATCACCTTGAATTAAAATCTATAAAATCGGACTTAGTATCCTCCTGAGCACTATATACATTTGAGTTTATAAGATATTGTCTCACTTTAAAAATAAAATGTTTCAAATACTCTATTACTTAAAAAATCCTGAATTCTAAAATGACACATATACTATATCATTTAAAAGTCCTTAATTCCAAAATCTAAAAACTCTTAGTTTTAAAATCTAAAAAACTCTTAATTTTAAAATCCATAAAAAAAAAAACAAAAAAAAAAACAAAAACCCAACAAAAAAGCTCTTAATCTTTTAAAATCTAAAATTATGAGTTTACAAACCGGCTTCGGGATACCCTGCTGCTTTTCACTCTGATAAGCATTTTGTATCTCGATGTGTGCATGTTGTATATGAACCTTCTACATTGAGATTCTAGTTGTGTCAGCTGTTTTAATAATAACTTATCTTTACACACAGGATTGTCATAATTCAGTAATACAGAACAGTCAAGAAGAATTTGTATCTTTAGATAGCTATCCAGATTATAGAATGTTTTTCCAGTTATTATATTGAATTCTGTATCTATGTCATCTAATACACTGTATCTCACAGCCTGTAAAATGGTACATTTGAGAAGAAAGTGTTCCATATTTTCCTCTTCCTCACCACATAGTTGACATATGGTATCTACCTGGTTTTGATTAAATCGAGCTCTATTGGCTTGCAAGATATACTGTCCACTCACAACCTTCAATTTTATTGGAATTCTATTTGCGTCTCTTGTTGATACTGTTTTGGTGACGTATAGATCAATGGATGTTGTTTACCTGGTTTGTATATTTCTGTATTGAGGAAATCTATACTCTTATATAATTTTGACGTTTCAATCATATAATTTTTCCAATAACTATTTACTTGTTCATATAATAGTTTCTTCCATTGATATTTTGTATATGGTGATTCTAATAACCAATATATTTCTGGTAAATCGTATTTCCACATCAGTGATTTTACCTCTGTAAACCAGCTATTACTATGCAAGTTGTCATCTAGCTATTTTTTTCTCTGTTGAGTCTTCCGACAGAAGAAAAATGTTATACATGAATGTTAGTATTTTCAAATGAATTTGCCCTTTTATTGGAATTAAACCAGAGATAATATATGGTACAGGGTCTGCTACATTTTGAGGTAGTGACAATATTTGTTTCAATAGTTTTTTAAAGAAGCAGTCTAACCTTGTGATGTTTTTCTTATCTGGAATCAAAACTTCTAAACCATAAGTTATTGTTGGAATAACATATGTTTTTAATATATGGATAGATGTACTAGGATCAAGACCGTTGTTACCATGAAATCCTGCAGACATCAGACTGTACGCAGTGCGTCTTGCTTTTTTGATATTTTCATCTACAGTATTCATAATGTTTTTTTTATCTGTTTTAGAACGTTTTATTCCTAAATGTGTTGCGGTTTCCACATTTGATAAGATGGTATCTTTCATCTTCAGCTCTATTGGATTGAGTCTACTTTTCTTTCTGCTTTCCATTTGTATGACCACGCTCTTTTGCGGTTGGAGTTTATACTGTTCAATACAACTATAATTATATGCCATGTTGAGCATGATTTGGGCTTCAGTTGGGTCTGTGCAATTTAATGTAATATCATCGGCACAAGCTGTTGCTCCACATTCTATGTGTCCTATATTCATACCTAATCTTGACTGTTGTAGTTGTTTTAACAATGGATCTATGTATATTTTGTAGAGGTCAGCACTTAGTATTCCTCCTTGACGAACTCCTTGTAGTATATTAAAATTTTCGGATACTAGTCCATTAAATTTAATAGCTGATGAAGCGTTGGTATGTAAGCTCTTTATTAGAGTCCAGTGTTTGTCTTGTATTCCTAAATGATATAATTTCTTTAGTAAATTTTTGTGTACTACAACGTCAAAAGCTGACTTGGCATCCAATAGAATTATAGTCAAAAGTTTTCCTATATCTAGAGCTTCTCGTCTGGCTTCTTCCAATATGAATGCAGCATTTAATGGGGCTGAGTTTTTAGTGAATCCCCTTTGTAGTGGACATTGTTGTGGGTCCCATTTTGGTCTCAGTCTATTCTTCATTATGGATTCTATAATTTTACAGACTACTGGAGTAACAGTGATACCTCGGTAATTTGTAACATGCAATTTGGAACCTTTATTTTTGAATATAGGCGTTAATAATCCTGTTTTTAGTAGATCGGGAATATGTCCTTCTCTTGTTATTGCCACAATGATTTTGTGTATAATATATAAAAGTTCATTCCCACCGTACAGTATGTTTTCTACAGTTAGTTCAAAGACATCTGCTGCTTTTCCTTTTTTCATAACTGATAATGCAGTATTAATTTCTTCATATGTTGGTTCAGGTATATCTTCTTGTGTGGTTAATTCTGTTATTATATCAATTTCATAATCATTGATATCTGAGGATTTGTAATTGAAGTCAGGATCAAAAATAGGCACTGCCAGATTTGAAAAATGTTTTCTAAAACCATTTATGATATTTTGCTTTCCACTCATTACTTCATTGTCAATGACAATAATAAGTCAATATGCAGATCTTGTATACCCCAGAATTGGATACCCCGGAAACATGTATGGGACCTTTCATATTGATAAATAGAATCTACAGGATAACACAGACAAACAGGAGTTAACATTTCAAAAATGATTCATTAAAATAACCTTAAAACTTACATTGTGAATGAATATATTTTACTTTCGTTTAATCAACAATGGAGTCCAATTTGTTGGAAATTCCTAGATCTATTTATATTACTGAATACTCGTCACTTCCGGTAACAGGTCAAATCGTCTCCAACTCAAATCGGCCCCTTCTTCTTCACATTTCTGGCCGTCCTTCACTACTGAAGATTATTGGCCCCAGATCAAATCGTAGAATATTGAAGTGCGAAAGTTAAAAATTAATTACAAAAGACCCCTATTATTCCCCTCTTAATGTTTACGGTTTTCACAGTTTTCCGGTTGTTGACTGATTTTGTCTGTTTATATAATTATGAGTTTTGACTTTCCCTTTGTAAGATTGTTCGGAGTTCGGTAATTTTGTTATTACCTTTATTTGGAGATCATTTCGACCATTATTGTTTGGTCTTTTTTTTTTATGCATCATATGCTGCTACTAATTTGCATAGTATCTGCTAGAACTCTGTGTTTGTGGATTGAATGCCCTCAACATGTCAATGGGTCTCTGTGCTTGGTAGAACTAAAATACAACCATTATAACTATGTTTAGTATTTCTTACTAAATGTGATTTTTTTTCATACCCCCCGCAAACAAAGTTTAAAAAAAGGGGGGTATATAGGAATCACCCTGTCCGTCCGTCCGTCTGTCCGTCCGTCCATGTACCTTGTAAGCGCAACTCTTCCTAAGCGGCTTATTGGATTTTTATGAAACTTTACACAGTTGTAGTACACAACCTGCAGATATGCATGCAGGAATACCGTTGTTGTCTAAAATTTAGAAGGGGAGATAATTCAACTTATGCTTTCACGAAAAGGGGGGTCGTGTACCTTGTAAGCGCAACTCCTCCTAAACGGCTTATTGGAGTTTTGTGAAACTTTACACAGTTGTAGTACACTACCTGCAGATGTGCATGAAGGAATATGGTTGCTGTCCAAAATTTAAAAGGGGAGATCATTCAACTTATACTTTCACGAAAAGGGGGGGGGGGGGGGGGGGGTGCATGTACCTTGTAAGCGCAACTCCTACTAAACTGCTTATCGAATTTTTATGAATCTTTACACAGTTGTAGTACACAACCTGCAGATGTGCATGAAGGAATACCGTTGCTGTCTAAAATTTAGAAGGGGAGATAATTCAATTTATACTTTCACGAAAAGGGGGATCTTGTACCTTGTAAGCGCAACTCCTCCTATACGGCTTATTGGATTTTTGTGAAACTTTACACAGTTGTAGTACACTACCTGCAGATGTGCATGAAGAAATATGGTCGCTGTCCAAAATTTGGAAGGGGAGATAATTCAACTTATACTTTCACGAAAGGGGGGGCATGTACCTTGTAAGCGCAACTCCTACTAAACGGCTTATTGAATTTTTGTGAATCTTTACACAGTTGTAGTACATAACCTGCAGATGTGCATGAAGGAATATCGTTGCTGTCTAAAATTTAGAAGGGGAGATAATTCAATTTATACTTTCACGGAAAGGGGGGTCGTGTATCTTGTAAGCGCAACTCCTCCTAAACAGGTTATTGGATTTTTATGAAACTTTACACAGTTGTAATACACTACCTGCAGATGTGCATGAAGGAATATGGTTGCTGTTCAAAATTTGGAAGGGGAGATAATTTAACTTATACTCTGAAATACGTTCTGTATGGAGATATGGGCTTGTAAGCGCAACTCCTCCTAAACGGCTCATTGGATTTAAATGAAATTTTACACAGTTGTAATACACTGCCTGCAGATGTGCATGAAGGAATATGGTTCCTGTCAAAAATTTGGAAGGTGATGTAAGCGTAACTATTCCTGAATGAAATAAGATTTTAATTGACCTTTTCACGTATTGGTTTTAAACAATCTCACTTTGTTGAAGACCTTGTGACGACCCCTAGATGTATGTTCTTGGTTAGTTTATTTTGGAGATGGGATGTTGTTTCCTTGACATAACTTCAAATCCGTTCATTTTTCATAGGTAACTTACTAATATACCTGTATTCCAAAGTTTGAACATCATAGTATTGCAAGCGGGGGGTATCATTATTCTATTTTTTTTTTATTATTTTGTTTGTATTGTCCTATCCAATAATTTTTTTTTTTTATGTGAATCAATTGTATACTGTGATTTTTATTGATTATACTGCTCATTGTGGGCGTCTTGATTGACAATAAAGCATGTGTTTGTTGTTTGTTTGTTTGCCGCTTGTTTGGGGTTCACCTACGATTTTTACGCTAATAGGTGGCGCGTGTGTTCTATCAGTTATTACTTTCGGAACTCCTCGGTTACCGCCAATAACGTAACTAACGTAAACGATATCTGATTTTTATATTCGTCTAAAATGCCACAATATTGCTGTGTTCCTGGTTGTACACAATCTGGAGGTAACCAATTTCCTGTAGAAAAAGATCTTAACCTCAAGTGGAGGGTAGCTATCAAGAGGACTGACCCTGTGACGAGAGATCTGTGGAAGCCAGGGAAATATGACGTGGTGTGCTCAGCACATTTCAAGGACAACGATTTCAGAGTGTCGGGATTATTAGGTTAGATGACTTCCAATGTTGATTCAATAAACAGTTAATATTACTTTTACTTAAGAAATGGCTGCCCTAAACATAGTGTTCAATATATTTGATAAGGCACTAACCATTTTATTACTGAGGGGGGACTTTTTGAAAATGATTTTTTTTTATGTCCAAGTGTGTCTTATTCTTAAAAATATTTAATTTCCCACTACGTCCAATTTTTTTTAAGTAGACCTGAATACACCTCGGCCCTAAAAAAAACATTATGTTTAGGCTAACCCGATCCTACCAAAAATTTAGTGCCTATCCTAGCTGTTTTATTAGTTTTTCTCAACAAGCCCAGCACAGGCACTTGTTTCATATATATATTTGTTTACTATCTACATCCATCCACAAAGACTTTGTGGGTGGACGTAGATAGTAAACAAATATATTAATATGTGAAACAAGTGCCTGTGAAGCACAAAGTGGGAACATCTGCCCAATAATATAGCATATCGCCATATGTAAAAAAAAAAAAAAAAAAATAGTTTCATGTCGACCCTACCTAACATTTTTTTTTGTATTCTCTACTGACAAAAAAAATCTATTGAACATGAAATCCCAGCCCCCTTTTTTATCACTAATAAAATGGTTAGACTAGTGTGTCATAAAAAAAACTCTTTGAGAGTGAAAATGAGATCTGAAAAGGTTGTGGCTTTTTAGCACACAAGCCAAGGTATTGAAACACTTTGTTACCCAAGTCTCTATCAAAATACCACTTTGTGGTTCTAGTAGTGATAGACAGTCATGATATTGTTTTGATACAGACCACCAATTTCCAAGGCAGTGGCCTTTCATTTTTACTAGACAATTTGGTCCAATAGCCAGTTAAAATTTACTGGTCCATGCAAATTTCACAGGATAAAAAAAAATAAGTCTGAATACACCTCATGCATGTACAATGTATCTTTTACTCCATGTATGTATAAAATGACATCTTTTTTCCCCCAAGATATCTTTTTAATATTCATGAGAAAAATGCAAAGGGGCCAACCATTTAACTTTTCAGGGAGTGGCTATGGTTTTTACCCTTGAATTATAAGCCCCCCCCCCTACATAGCTTGGAAAATATTTTATGCCCCATGACATTAACTTACCACAGTCTGTCCAGATATAGGGTACATGGATTGTTTGGCTAACTTTTTATAGAGTTTTTGAGCTAGAGCTTTAATATTTGTAAGACACTTTTGATGCCCACTCTAGTACTCAAATAAAGTCCAACCATCTGTCATTTTGTGATGATTTTTTTTTATAGAAATCAAAATCCTGTTAGTATGCACACCTTTTTTTGTATAAACATCCTACAAAATGTTAATGCTCTTGCTCATGAACTGTAGAAGAACTTAGCTGTACAAATCATTTACCATATATCTGGACAAATTGATCAGTGCCTTATGTTTCTTGAAAGGTGGTTTGTATCATACACTAGCTCACATAAAATTTTACTTGTTGTTTTTTTTCTTTTGTTGTTGGATTGCATGTTTTTGTTTTGTTTGCTTTGTGTTTTTTTCTTCTTTTTTTTCCAGGTCCAATGGATCCAGGTGAAAAGATCTGTAGACAATGTTCAAGAACAGAAATCAGAACTTCAATAACATAAGTCATAAGATATGTTTATTTTCAATATATTTCTAAACAATCATGATCATAAAGAGAACATGTCCTTTAAGAAAGTTCTTATTACACCCATTAATTTCTTTTTCAACAGAGCTGCTTGCCTTTTGGAAATACAAAAATGTATTAAATTCTATTTGAATGGAAAAAAAAGAACAGTAACATAGCTACAATAACATAATCAATAACCAATACACTTTTACAGAATAGTGATAAACTAATAAACCTACATTTAATATTATAATCGGTTGTCAAAATGCATTTTCAAACAAATGGGAAATAACTCGTCTTACAGAAGTTCTATGAATTAAACCCTATATTTTTTTATCTGAAGCTGATTATTATTTCTTAATTAACATAAAAAAGCATGATTGATAAAAAAAAAGAAATAACTATTTAAAGGTTGTTCGACATTACATGAACCTTGACGTCACATGTGAAGACAGCTTGGTCATGCCAGGTTTTCCATATCTGTTTATACTTTTCATATTTAAAAAAAAACTGCAAATTAACCAAATGGCAATGCTTGTACCATTTTTTGCACCAAGATGACCTTTTCGGGATAAGCAATAATTCTCATATAAATTTGAACATAAACACCCTTAAGATAATTTTGATTTATAATTGTATAATATAGGTCTCTGTGATAAACTGTAATTTCAGATATTCTTTACATGAAAAACTAGATGTGTCGGAACATGAATGTCCCGCTGTGAATATAAAGGAGGCTCGCAAATGTTTCACTCTTTTTTAATTCCCTCAGTAATATTAGGCTAAGAATAACAAACTATTGTTTAAGATCTGTATCCTCAAGCCTCCTTCTTCTTCTTCTTCTTCTTCCAATTTAGGAACCGGATTCACACGTGAATGTATAAGGTTCCGCGAAAACTTTGCGCAGTGTCGGGCAACACAGCAGTCTTCTACCGACTATTTACAGGTAAAACTATATACAGGTGGGAGCTGGTCTAGTTGCTGTCAGGATGCGCCTTGAGGGCGCCCCTGAATCCCTCTACTGTGTTGGCCGGAGTTGTATTAGCTGGCAGTTGGTTCCAGTCCCTGATGGTCTTGGGGAAGAACGAATTTCCGAAGGCCTCACTGCTCGTTCTCTCTTGATAAAGGCGATCTTTGCCTCTAGTCCTGCTGTCGTTGGCTTGGATATATTGGTGGCTGTCTATATCAATTAATCCATTTTTGATTTTATACAGCATGCATAGTCTATTAGACTTTCTCCTTTCTTCTAATTTTTCCCACTTCAAGGATTCTACCATTTTAGTAACACAGCCAGGTGTTCGGTCTGTGTAATTATTGAAAACGAATCTTGCTGCTCTTTTCTGTACTTTTTCAAGGTTGCCAATCTTTTTCCGGTTTGTCGGGTCCCATACTGAGCTTGCATACTCCATTGTTGGTCTCACCATGGATGTATATGCTGCTGATTTCACTGGTTTGGTGCAGTCTTTTAAGTTGCGTCGAATAAATCCCAATGTTTTGTTGCCTTTGCCAATTGTATTGTCTATGTGCCTGCCCCAGGTGAGGTTGTTAGAGATGGTGACACCTAGGTATTTACTTGCGTCTACTGTATCTAATGTGTGTCCATGTAGTTTGTAAGTTGTTGGCAGTGGTGGTCTGTTCTTAGGTGTTATTCGAATGACTTGGCATTTCTTGGCGTTGAAGCTCATTTGCCATTTGTCTTCCCAATCTTGTAGCGATGTTAAGTCATTCTGTAATAATACGCTGTCAGCTTGGTTGTTGATGGTACGGAAGAGTAGGCTGTCATCGGCAAATAGCTTTGTTTCTGATGATTTAACCATTTCTGGCATGTCATTGATGTAGGTCAGAAACAGTAATGGTCCCAAGATGGTTCCTTGGGGTACACCAGACAGGACTGGGGCTTGCTCTGATGCTGCTCCCTCTAGTATGACTCTCTGCTGTCTATTTTGTAGGAATGATTGAATCCAGTTCTTTGTCTTGGCGTTGACTCCATAATATTCTAATTTATGTAGAAGGCGTTGGTGTGACACTTTGTCGAACGCTTTTGCAAAGTCTAGCAAGATGATATCTACTTGTGAGCCTTTTTCCAATTTTGATGCTATTTCATGGATGGTTACTATGAGTTGGGACTCGCATGATCGTTTTTTGCGGAATCCATGTTGAGCATTGGTGAGGATCTTGTTTTTGTCGAAATGGTCCATGATGTTGCTGTGGACTATATGCTCCAGTATCTTACATGTGATGGAGGTGAGGGAAACAGGTATATAGTTGGAGGCTAGATGTCTCTCGTCCTTTTTAAATAATGGTACAATATTAGCATCTCTCCAGTCTTGTGGTACTTCTCCTGTGTCAATCGATGTTTGAAATATGTCTGTCAAGATTGGAGCTAGTTGGTCTGCCGCTGATTTTAAAATAAACGATGGAATTGAGTCTGGACCAGTTGCTTTGTGTATGTTCTGATTTTTCAGTAGTTTGGTTACTCCTTTACAGTTGATCTTTATGTCAGACATTGTTTGGTATGGACTATTTCCTTTATTTGGGCAGTTATTCAGGTTTTCTTTTGTGAACACTGATTGGAATTGTTCATTCAATATTTCCGCTTTGCTCTTGTTATCACTTTGTAGGAACCCCATTTTGTTTTTCAATGGGGCAACTCCAGTCCATTCTTGACCCTTGCTCTTGATGAATGACCAGAATTTTTTGGAATTTTCTTTGTAGTCAGTGCTGACATCTTCCATATACTTTTTATTTGCTTGTCTTACTTCATATTGAACTTCTTGCTGGAGTCGTTTATATCTATCGACATCTCTTTTCTTCTTGGTTTTTCTAGCTTTCTTATGAGCTTTTTGCTTCCGGTTGATCTTTCGCCTGATGGTTGTATTGATCCAAGGATGTGTGTGTCGCCCTTGTGTCATTTTCGAAGGTACTCTTTTATCAATGGTGTTTTGTATTGCGTCTTTCAAAGCATGCCAAAGTGATTCAATATCTCTCTTTCCGATGTTTCGAAATGTGTTTCCAAATGATTCTAGATCTTCCTTTATCTTGTAAATATCTGCTTTTTTCCATAGATATATTTTGCGTCTTACTGGTTTTGGCTTGAATGGTTTGCAGGCAATGTCCAGTAGTACGATGTCGTGATCGCTGTTTCCTATCGATGGGAGTGGTTTGCATCTAAGTTTGTAAGCAGGATGTGATAGGAGCATTAAATCCAAGGTGTTATCTTTTCTTGTAGGAATATCGACTATCTGCTCTAAACCATTGTCAGCTACAATTTCAAGGAATGTTTGGTTGGTTTTGATTGGATATTGTCTATTTATGATGGTTTGTTCTTCCCAGTTGATATCAGGTAGATTGAAGTCTCCTCCAATTACAAAGATGTCTCTGCGGTGTTTTTCTTTGATGGTGCTTATTTCTTCTTTGACCTTGTTTAGGTAGTCTTCATCTGTTTTATCAGGAGGGCGGTAGAATGCACCTACAAGCATTTTCTTCTTTCCTTCTAAGCTAACACTTCCCGTTATCAGTTCTATGTCTTTGCTTTTTGTGATGTTTCCTAGTTGAAGTTGTTTTTTGGCCGCTATTAACACTCCTCCATGTGGATCTTTTGGGCGGTCTCTGCGTTCTATATCATATAGATAGTAGTCAGGGAATATTTCGCTTGATCTAAAAGTTGGGTCAAGCCACGTTTCTGTCCCAATTATGATATCTGGGTCTGTAGATTCTATGATTGTTTCGAGGAGTTTTCCCTTTTTCCTCAAGCTTTGGAAGTTGATGTTGAGTATTCTGACTTGTTTCTTATGGGTTGGTTTGGCTTTTGTAGGTTTTGGTGATGACGTCATGATAGGTGCGTCTGAGCTAAATGATGTTGCATTGAAGGATGGAAAATTGATGCTTGATCCTGATGTTGATGGTATTGATGCCTCACTTATGCTATCTACCAATAAGGGATTGGTTGATATATTCACTGATGAGTGCTTGCTGTCCCCGTTGCACGGTACTGTATATAATATTGTGGAAGAATTGTTTGGCTTGAGACATGATGGACAAGTCCATGTTTCTTCACTGTTTCCTAATTTGCTGAACTCTGTCGTAGACATACCAATACATTGCCTGTGTGTCCACTTATCACAGTCATCACAGGCTATGGAATCAGTTTTACATGCTTTTTGACATATAGTGCATGGAAATCTTGGTCGTCTTGGTCCAGGGTTTGGTTCTATGCCACTCAATAGAAGTAGGATAAGTTGTTGTTTGCTCCTGTCTTTGATGGTTAACTTCTTACATGTGTTTAGGTTGTTTCTTAGCCAATAGTATATATTAATAGATGGTGTGATAGGGTCTTGGAATTGTTCACATAGATATATGTTTACCCCATGTGTTACTTTTTCCTTGGGTATGTGGTGCTGACTTGGTGGAGTGTATGTGGTATATGGTGACAATGAGAAGCTTCCATTTTGTTGTTGGGTCCAAGTTACAAGAGCAAGAATGAATGTTGTGAAGTAGAACATCTTTTATTCTAGGTACTGAGTTACTAAGTACTTTCTGGTTATGACTGGTTGTTATTATCTAAGAGTGTCTCAGAGTCTGAAAAAGAAAACGTCAATGAAGACAGTGCAGTGTTTCCATGCGTAGTAGTAAAACCTGATAAGATCAAACTCACCTAAAAATTTTACCACTCGTCTTCTTAATGCACTGTCTCTGTTGTGTCTTCTCAAGATGTCAGAATAATGAGCTTAGTTCGTCTTGCTCCACTCTTATCTGTACTATTTCAGATTCTTGAATGATGTCAAAGCACTCTGTGTAGGTGTCAAGTAGAATATGTTTGGTTATGGCTAGACTTAGTAAGCGTCCTGGATGTATCCCGTCTTTGCTGTTGATTGACAGGTTCACCGATTTGCGTGTTTTGCCGCCTTTCCTTTTGCGTCCTCTGAAGTAATATTTGCTAATTTTAACTGATGTTTTGTTTAGTTGGTCGTTGATTTCCCAGATTTTGTAATTTAGTTCCTGAATTTGTCTAGTAATAATAAAGTCATCAACCTTGAATGTTTCTGGTTTTGGGTGATCTTTGTTCTTGTTCCAATTTCTAATTGACAATAATGGACAGTCTATAAGTTTAATTTCAGCGTTCTGGTATTTTGTTGAC
The DNA here is from genome assembly GCA_963680875.1 of Bathymodiolus brooksi. Classification (NCBI taxonomy): domain Eukaryota; kingdom Metazoa; phylum Mollusca; class Bivalvia; order Mytilida; family Modiolidae; genus Bathymodiolus; species Bathymodiolus brooksi. The sequence goes on from OY804575.1 coordinate 68,567,314, forward strand.
TATCTTTATGGCTCTTTTATATTGGTCTACTATGTGGTCAACTGCCCTGTTGTTTTTGTATTTTAATTTTAGAAATTTTCTCTCTTTTATGGTGAGATCACAAGTTCCTGCCCAGATGTATAATAACTTATCATTATACATCCACATATATGATGATTAAATTCACATACCAAGTCAATATCTCAAATCATAGTGAAAAAAAAAGTGATGACAACTAAATATTTGGCAAAATTTCAAAGCCCAACGGCTGTAAGTTGGCCAAAAATCATTCAACCGATATGAATTTCAAAGCTGATCTGTAACTTATGATTATACACTCTCATACCAAAAATCAAGTCAATATCTCAAATCATAGTGAAATAAAGTGGTGACAACTAACTATTTAGCCAAAAATGATTGGACCGGAACGAAATGTAAACTTGATCTGTATCTCATCATTATACACCTATATACCAAAAATCAAGTCAATATCTCCAAGCATAGTGAAAAAAAAGTGGTGACAACTAACTATTTAGCCAAAAATGATTGGACCGGAACGAAATGTAAACTTGATCTGTAACTTATCATTATACATCCACATATCAAATATCAAGTCAATATCACAAAGCAGAGCGGAAAAAAGTGGTCACAACTGTTTTATTTCTGAATTACGGACATGGGTGACACTATATGTCCCGGCCACTTAGTGGCGGTGACATAAAAATTTGGAATTTTTAAAGCCATGCTTTTAATTTTGTAAATGTCTTATTTTAGGAGAACACAAAAGACTGATACCAAATGCTATTCCTTCAGTATTTCTTTTCAAAGAAACAGTCACACCACGGAGTACTAGATCGAGTAGAAGACATGATGTAGACCCAAGTGTCTGTAACAATGTTCAGAATGAGGTCACCATAGGCATTGAGAAAGTTGAACAGGATGGTGATGAGGGCATTGACGGGATTGAGCCCATTGAACATGATATTGGAGTACAGTGTCATCTGCTTGGAAAATTTTCCATTGAGAATTTAGTTTAGGATCCAAAACGTCTACAATATTACACAGGTTTTGATGATTACAACCACTTCATGTTTTTTTTTAATTGTTTAGGCCCTGCAGTGAATGAGCTCAGCTACAAGTGTGTTTCAATGTCTCCAAAGGATCAGCTGTTTTTGTGTTTAATTAAACTTAGACAAAATAAAGAGGATGTGGAGCTGAGTTTTTTCTTTGAGGTGTCAGCATCCACAGTGTCCAAAATCATCATTACATGGATAAATTTCCTTTATTTTCAATTGAAAGAAATGGACATCTGGCCTAGCAGGGAGATTGTTAACGAGTATATGCCATAGGATTTTAAGCAAAAATTCCCCAAAACCCGTGTAATTCTTGATGCAACTGAGACCCCCATCCAAAAACCATCACATGTTGATGCTCAAAGTGTTACATGGTCCACATACAAACATAAAAACACGTTCAAAACTATGATTGGCTGCACTCCGAGAGGAACAGTCTCGTATATTAGTGACTGCTATGGAGGATCAGTCAGTGATCGTCAAATTATTGAAAAATCTGACCTTCTAAAGAAGGATTTGGAGCAATTTGATAAAGGTGATAGTATTATGGCCGACAGGGGAATTATGGTACAAGACCTATTTGTGTAAAAGTATTCTAAGAAGAATTGTCTTTACGACAATCATCTTTGTTTGGTACCAGGGACACCGTAACCTGTAGACTAATTGTCAGTAGACGTTATACCAGGGGCGGATCCAGAGACTCTTTTGACGGGGGGGCTCAGTTTTCTTTAATTTCATATATTTTTATATATAAATGGTATTTAAATAAGAATTTCCTTCTAAGAGACTCAATTTACAGGTGTAGGTGATCATACCTATACGTAATTATGACACTAGACATGTTTATACAACCGTTTAAGACAATACTTGATACATTCATAGAAACTTTAAAGAAACTTTTGACTTACATAATTAATTACTCCTTGAAGATTATTTACTTTCATCACACAAATCGAAATCATTCGATTAAGATCGTTCCACAGCCTTGAAAAACGTATGTTAATATTTGTGCTTTATTTACTGTAACATATATATGCAATATTAACATACGGGGAAACCGGCGTTATTTAGTGTATTTAAGAAATAATTCATGGCAGCCGTAGATTTGTGCTCATTGGGTTGGGCATTTATATTCGATTATTTTTTCCCGAGCGCCAGCGAGGGATAACATAGGAATATAAATGCCTAACCCATGATTAAATGTACACAAATCTACGGCTGCCATGAATTATTTCTTTTCTAATATGACAAATACGGTAATTTTTATGACACTAGGACACCTTAGAATCCGCCACACAACGGTTGTTCCGTTTAGCCCCCTTCACATATGAAGACGGAATCAGCGCAATTTGAGCACATATATTGAATCAGACTCCTATTGTGTGAGTAATAATATATTCAAATATTTATTTCAATTACTTTAATGACACAAAACAGATTTAATAAGTGCCCCCTCGTAATAAAATTTTACGTGGGAGGTGGTCGGAACATCTGTCGGGGAAAACCCCAGATGAGTGCGTTTTCATCGCATATGTGTGTACCCCAGATGAGTGCGTTTTCATCGCATACCGGTAGTTGTGTATACATGTAAACAAAGTAATATAATGTGTAGTTGTTGTGTATGACCTCACGGAAACGGCCTTGTAGGCTTTTATTCATTACAGAAACTTTTTAAATTATGTTGGTTTTTTTCCAATCGATAATTTGAGTGCGCAGGTGCTAAAGGTAGATAAATACCGACATATACTGGTTGGCGATATATAGGCCGTCAGAAATATACACTAAGTTAAGCCTAACGCCGGTTTCCCATATTTTTATTGTACCAGAGTGTACCTATTTCGAGCTACTGTGTGAGTGCCAACAAAATACTTATTCTAATTTATTTCTAGTCAATTGCAGACCACATTGTCACAATCGTATTCAAAATGGACTGTTACATTACAATAAATCGTTAACTTTCAATTGCTCTGGTATAGATGAAATTGTTTATTTAAAGGAATTTGATTTGTGTTTAGCGTAGTTAATAGAGAATAATTATCAAAGAATGTTCCTTATCAATATAAAGATTATTATATAATTATCGCCAATCACGTTTTATGTAAATTACTATTAAATCACTTAATTATATCATAAATTAATCATTGATTAATTTCATCCATAAAAAAAGAATCTGTAAAAAATAAGCATACAAAAATCTTTTAACCAAAAATATTAATTCATATTAATACATATTTTTTTTTATTCAATTTGAAATATGTGGCCGATTTGACTTTCATTGTGAGACCCACAGGCACTTGTTTCATTCAAAAAATATATACCCCCTCCTCTTCCTTACTTCAAGGTAAACATCTGCCCTTTTCCCCTTCCCCACTTCGCCTCAATATTTTTCGCTTATTTGTGATCCTTTCGCTGACCCAATTATATCGTTACACTCCCGAGATATTTCTCTTTTCGACTGCCACATTTAAATATACCTACCGGGCCTCCCTCAGACGAAATGGACAAGAATATTCAGCGAACGTCGCATTTTCTATTTTTCAGTCATTGAAACGGATACAGCCACTTCCGGATTGCGCTGGATTTTTCATATGCATTCAGAATTCTCTAGACCGGCCATGTGTAACAATGCCATCATGATCATCTCCTTTCAAATGTAAGGTAAGCCTTTAAAATACAGATACTTGTTCCAATGCAGATTATAAAAAATTGTTCAACTCCAAATTCCTGACATTTGATTTTTAAAGCCCCCCTTTTTTTTAGTTTCTAAATCAATTTAGACCGGACCGGAAGTGGCTGTATCCGTTTCAATGACTGAAAAATAGAAAATGCGACTTTCGCTGAATATTCTTGTCCAATTCGTCTGAGGGGGGCCCGGTAGGTATATTTAAATGTGGCAGTCGAAAAGAGAAATATCTCGGGAGTGTAACGATATAATTGGGTCAGCGAAAGGATCGCAAATAAGCGGAAAATATTGAGGCGAAGTGGGGAAGGGGAAAAGGGCAGATGTTTACCTTGAAGTAAGGAAGAGGAGGGGGCATATATTTTTTGAATGAAACAAGTGCCTGTGGTGAGACCGTTTTGACTGGGGTCCGATTTGACTTTGGGCCGAATTGACTGGAAATAATAAAACCAAACGAGTTTAAACGGCGGGAAATTTTAAAACATTGTTGATGTTATTGGCTTATTGGGGCGTTTCCAAAATATTAAAACTCTCCATACTATTGGAGGTGGAAATAAGTATTACGTGACAAATGAAAATTTTTTAGGGCATAGTGTAGGCCTATGCACATATTTATCCGATCCAATCATATATCTGAAATCTGAAAAAATTGACCTATTCCAGTGAAATGTTGATATAGGAAGTGCTCCCCAGTCAGCGCGTAACTACGGTAATATTTAGGGAATGTCATGTAAGTAAGATGCTGATATTTATTAGTACGCTGGTAAGAATATTGGACCCGTTTATCAAAGCCTGCAAAGGCCATGCGAATCCTTTCCCGACCAGTTGGTGTGTGTCATCTGTAAAACTATCCACATTTCAACCTTATTCTCAGAAATCACTGGACCATATATCTGAATCTTTGCAGGAACGATCTGTTTCCGATTCGACATTCAATACGGTCATCAGACTGGGTACAAAGCAATATGGGTTTTTTAACCCAATTCGTATAAAAAGTATACAACAGGACCAGTAGTATATCAGTACGGTTCAAGCCATATTTCAGGTAGTGGTGCTACCAGAAGTGACGTCAGTCACGTGATCGGAATTATGTTCTGTGCATGCGCAACAGGTTCCCGGGTTTTTTTTCTTACAATAGTAGTGGTACAAAATGTACCATTGCGCATGACCAGAAGTAGCATGGCTACCGGATGTGACCCCGAAGGGGGTTCCCTTGGAAGGGTGCGCACATGCGCAATCGGAAGTTGTGGAATATCCGCCCTTATGGGGCCTTTTCACCGGAAGTGACGTCATCAAACGTCACCCGTAGGGCTTCCCCTGGAACTGGAAGTCACGTGATTGGAAGTGCCCTTGGGGTGCTCTCTAGGACGTCTGCATCTATGATTGTCTACGAACTAACCCTTTCACTGGTTATCTGCCCTTTTTCCGCCATTTTATTTTCATGGGGAGCGCCTTCAATAATTACATTTCTTACAAAAGTTTGTTGTTTTCGGATATGTTGTGTAGTACTTCAAGCCGTCCAAGGGGTGTCTGCGTTCTCACTGTGGTATTTCTAAGAGTCAAATGAATGAAATGGTACATTCGATTCCCTAAGTCACCCAATAGAAGGTCACCAGGTCATGAGATTTTGGGTCCAGGGGCAAAATGAGTTTTTTTTTCATTTTGAGATCTTTTAGCGTTTTATTCATTAATTGTTCGTCTTTGCTATATTTTTCGTGAACTTTCTCTCTATAATGACGTTTCTTGATTCCTTCCTGTAATTTTCGTGTTTATTCAACATGTTAATCACTATTGTGTTGCGTTGTTGCAGTTTTGTCATAGATGTTTACATTAATGTGTGATATTTTCATAATGTGTTTCGTTTTGTCTGAGATTTTGTCGTTTTCGGGTGGAATTTCAACGCTATTGCTGCTGCGGCGGTGGTGGTGGTGGATACGGATCACTGCTCTGCGGTAAGTGTGTATGACTGCTGCTGCTGCTGCTGGAGGAGGAGGTTTCTTTGTGTGTAATTATGACTAACACAGAAATCTTCCATATTTTCCATATCATTTTACTATTCAACTTGCCTTTCTTCCATATTTTCCATATCTTTTTACTATTCAACTTACTTTTCCTCCATATTTTCCATATCTTTTCACTATTCAACTCACGTTTCTTCCATATTTTCCACATTTTTTCACTATTCAGCCTACTTTTCTTCTGTATTTTCCAAATCTTTTCACTATTCAACTTACTTTTCTTCCATATTTTCCATATCTTTTCACAATTCAACTTACTTTTCTTCCGTATTTTCCATATCTTTTCATTATTCAACTTGCCTTTCTTCCATATTGTCCATATCTTATCACTATTCAACTTGCCTTTCTTCCATATCATTTCACTATTCAACTTACTTTTCTTCTGTATTTTCCAAATCTTTTCACTATTCAACTTACTTTTCTTCCATAATTTCCATATCTTTTCACTATTCAATTTACCTTTCTTCCATATTGTCCATATCTTATCACTATTCAACTTGCCTTTCTTCCATATTTTCCATATCTTTTCACTATTCAACTTACTTTTCTTCCATATAATAAGAGCACTTGTTTATTCGAAAAACCCCATTAGTCCTAAGGATGTTCAATGTAGACAGATTTTGCTGTATCTTGATGGTTATTGTAATTATATGAATGAAGGAAAGTGGAAGTGAGCGGTCATGTATATGTGTGTTAGAGGTCATGTACATGTGTGTTTAGTGTGTAGATTTTGCCTTTTTCTACGATTTTTCTATTTGATTTTGGAACTGTTCTGACTATTTTGTTTTTTATTTTATTACTTGAGAATATATCTTATCAAAATAATGTGAAAATAACTACCTTATTAATATATGTATAGGTATAATTAAATTGATAAAAAGCACATTTATACAATTTGCTTAATTTTTTTTGACATATTATTTCAAATATATAATTTGCCTGATCCAATGACATATTTCATCTATTGTAAGAAAAAAGCGCGGGAACCGGTTGCGCATGCACAGAACATACTTCCGGTGATGTGACTGACGTCACTTCCGGTAGCACCACCACCTGAAATATGGCTTGAACCGTGCTGATATACTACTAGGACCATAATAGAAAACGTTAGTTTCAAGGTTAATCATATAATTAAAGTTGGATGTTGTTTCTCGTTTTCGCTGTCGTCGTCATACATCTCATGATCTGTAGACATGCATCAGCCATCTGCATGGTGGTTTCCGTTGTGGAATCTGGGCTTCTACATTTTGACCTTCGGAATAAGATTTTCCTAAACCTCAGAGGTGTTCCAAATGTTTACCATAAAAATGCATTAAAATACGATTCCAGTTATCCCCTTTACCAATAAGCTTTAAGGGGAAATACGCCCGTTTGATATTAGTCTTTTCCAGATATAATTTTCGAAGAAAATAAGGGGAAGAAGTAAGTAAGGAAATCTAATTTTAATCAGATAGATTTATACCCGAAATTGATATAACAATCTCCTGTTCATTTATACGAACAAAAATCTGGATGAAAATCAGTAATTTCGCTTATGTTTGGGTTTATGGTGTTTAACGCTACTTTCAACAATATTTCAGTTATATCGTGGCGGAAACCGAGGTACACGGAAAAAACCACCGACCTGTCGCAAGTCAAAGACAAGCTTTAATTCAAGCTTGGTAATAGTAAAAAAATATAAATATTTGAAGACGGAATTTAAATACATGTACTTCTTCTTCCGGGTATAGTGCATAACCAATAAAGTATTCTCGCACTTTTGGGTGGGGGTGATGTCTATGTACAGTACAGGTTAAAGGATAAAAACAGTAGTAAATTTAGATGAGAGTTGCCCTAGACAGCTGAACCTTGACGCTGTTTAGGGTGTCTGCTTCCACCACATTTCCAGGTAGCTGGTTCCAGAGGCGTAATGGTTTGTGGGAAGAATGATGTCCTGTACGCTGTAGTTCTTGTGTGTGGTACCAGGAATCTTAGTGAATGGCCTCTGGTTCGAAGAGAGGTGCGGTTGAGGTGGTGTTCCGCTGGTATATCAACAAGGTTGTACACTGCGGTACATCATCACTGTCTGTGACACTGCTTGTGTGCTGGTAATCTCCAGTGGCAATCTTGGCGGCTCGACGTTGTACTGCCTCAACCTTGTTGATGCTGTCTTTTTTACTGGGGCTCCATATGCTGGATGCATATTCTAGGGTAGGTCGTACTAAGGTGGGAGAGCACTGTGCCTTGATGGTAGTTGGGCAACGGTTCACATTACGTCCTAAGAAGGCGAAGGTGGAGTTCGCCTTCTTGGGGATCTTATCAATGTCACTATCCCAGCTCAAACTCTTGTGAATATTTAGCCCTAGGTACTTGGCTGAATCTGTTTGGTTCAATACCTGGCCATGGATGGTATATTCACTATGGATTGGAGACTTCTTATTTTTTGCTATGAGCACCTCGCATTTGTCAGGGTTAAATCTCATTAACCAGTTGTTTTCCCACTGTTGCAAGTTGTCCAAGTCTCTCTGTAGAATGGCCTGATCCTCTGGTTCTGATCCTTCTATACAGAAGACAGTCATCTGCAAACAGTCGGGCGGTTGATGAGACGACAGATGGCAAGTCGTTATTGAAAAGTAGGAACAAGAGAGGTCCCAAGACAGTGTCCTGGGGGACTCCTGAAGAAACAGTTGTGGCAGCTGATGATTGGCCATCAAGTACTACCCATTGTGTGCGTCCAAGCAGAAAGCTGGTTATCCAATACATAGCGAAATATGTGGCATTTTTGTTTTCCGATAGGTGCCAAAGAAACAACAAGCTATACCGCTACGTGGTGTAATGGTAGCGTACTGGCATCTACATCAGTAGATCGTAGGTTCGATGCACGATCGAGAGACTATGAAATTATTATTTGCTACTTCTCTGATAATCTGTAAAGAGGAAATACAAAGATTGGTTGGTTCGGAGTAAGAATAATGTGTCAAGTTAAGCTACGTGTGTGTTCATGCATCTTACTTCCAGCCAGAAACTTTGAGCCGTAATGAAAGGGGGAGGTTTGGCGCTTTAAAATCTGATTCAAGTACCAAGTCAGGGTCATTACGGTTTTCACAGTTTTCGGTTGTTGACTTATTTTGTCTGTTTATATACTTATGAGTTTTGACTTTCCCTTTGTAAGATTGCTCGGAGTTCGGTAATTTTGTTATTACCCTTATTTCCAACAAGTTAGCACTATCAAGATACAGCTTTGTTGGTCTAGTACAAAGCGGATATCACCATCTCACAGAAAAGTAATTTGTTCTTCCCACGATATAACTGGGAAAAAAAGTCACTTTGTGTTGAATAACAACCTCTCATTCACTAACGTGTTTGAAAAACGATTCAGTAGAAAAATCATAAAAAACTGGGACACGGATTAGGATTGGATTATGGTTTTGTATTTTTATTTAATTTTAGCTTTTTAAATTTCCATTCATTTGGCTTTAATCCACACTGAGGAGACACTAGTCATTGAAATCCACATATGGTGCAATAATTCAATGTTTGTATGTTCCAGAACTGGGTCTGTGTCACTGCTGGTGCATGCATTATTAGTCCCAATTAATTAATTTACTTGAGTCATCATATTGAATTGTCATATGAATTAAAAATCGTTGGTGTCGTTTTTCACTGCCATTTGTTCCTACGGGTGATATGTTTTATTTACGTATACTGGTGTTCAATACTATATCAATATCAGATGATGCAAGGGCCCAGATGGCTCAGTGAGTCAGGTAGTTGGATTACATAACAATTCATACCAGCCTATCACCAATACGACGTGGGTTCGCGCCCGGCTTTGTAAATTACAAAAAGGGTGCACTCGACTCGCAGCCGCAAGTGATAAAGTTTACCAGTTGCTTGCCCATGGTCGATGGATGTCTCCGGGTACTCCGGCTTCTTCCACCAAGGAATACAAGTTTATTTGACCAATCAGGAACCCTCAAGGGGCAAAGACAGTACAATAAATGATTCGATGACATATGCAGTAATAAAAATAAAAATCCAATGATAAAAAAGAACAATCAAAACCATCATGTTATTTTAAGGTTGTACACCTGACTCCATGAGAAAAAAACTAAAATTATTCAAAATATCTATATTTTCACAATTAAAAGTCCAGAAAAAATTTTGGAAAGAGGACAGGGATTGAAAATTACTAAAACTGGTCGCCATTCAGATGATGATGGTGTCGTTTGGCAATAACCACAGGCCCTCGTGTCATTATGTCAACATCAAATTGCATGTGTCGACCCTATATAGATACTAATAATATTCTATATAGGGTCGACACATGCAATTTGATGTTGACATAAGATTGTATGAATATTGACACGAACAAGTTAAAATAAGGAAAAAGAGATGAAATAATAAAGAAATAAAGAAATTTTATTGAAAATAAATTTGTAAACAGAAAGTTAGAAAAAGGGGGGTGGTCCGTGCCACGAGCGCCTGTGGCAATAACACGACGAGTGCCACCAGTGGAAAAGGAACTACTTACCGTTTTGGGTCATCTGAGTTCACCCCCTTTTTAATGGGGTTTCGTGTTGACCAATCTTTGTCTTTCTGTGTAGGTTTTTGTAGACCATTGTTCTTTGTTTGTTTTGTTTTTGCTTTGTTTTGTTTTGTTTTTTGTTTGTTTTGTTTTTGCTTTGTTGCTTTCTTTTGTTTTGTTTTTTGCTTTTTTTTGTCCGTTTTCTTTTGTCCATTGTATTTTCTGTTCTCCTTCACTTAACAGTTTCTGATTATGACTTTGGCATCCTCAGGTTTTTTTTTCTTATGTTCAATTCCTCCTTATAATAATAGTAGACATTTCCCCCCATTACATTGCATTCTTGTTTTAATGGGGTGTAATAATTATACCAAATTGATCCCTTCTATTTTCCAATTTTATTTCATTTCTTCTATAAGATATTCTTCTTCTTCTTTTAATCATTGTAAGTATAAGCCATCCCAAATTTCCCTCACACATTTGTAGATATAGTTATCTGTACCATCATGGCCTGTATTTGTTAGTTTACAGAGTGTTTCTTCGGGACAATCACATGTCTGCAACAAAGATGTAAAAGACAATTGAGTAAAACATGTATTCAAGAGTACATATGTTATTCTGTAAACAAAGTTACCCTTTAAGCACTTATCTGATATTTCCATTATGCGATGTTATGGTGTTTTCGCCACTTTCAACCACAGGCGCTCGTGGCACGGACCACCCCCCTTTTTCTAACTTTCTGTTTACAAATTTATTTTCAATAACATTTCTTTATTTCTTTATTATTTCATCTCTTTTTCCTTATTTTAACTTGTTCGTGTCAATATTCATACAATCTTATGTTAACATCAAATTGCATGTGTCGACCCTATATATATACTAATAATACACAAGGCATGCAACTCGGCAGGTTTAAAAATCGTACCCCTGCTCGCTTCGAGTACATTTATTGCACCTTATTTCCATTATGTCATTCAAACTAGGACGTGTATCCATTCCTAAAAGACGCATCTTTTTGCTCCTGTTTTTGTTTTGTGCTCAGTTCTCCAGAATTTTAAGATTTTCATACATTTATTGCCAAATGTTTCGTATAAGGACCCACGGCTGACGGAAGTGACGTACCACTGCATTAACTTCAACGATAGGGTCAGAAAAGTTCCATATTTAAATGTTTAAAAACAGGGGCAAAAAGATGCGTCTTTTAGAAATGGATACATGTCCTAGTTTGAATGACATAATGGAAATAAGGTGCAATAAATGTACTCGAAGCGAGCAGGGGTACGATTTATAAACCTGCCGAGTTGCATGCCTTGTGTATTATTAGTATCTAATAGGGTCGACACATGCAATTTGATGTTAACACAAGATTGTATGAATATTGACACGAACAAGTTAAAATAAGGAAAAAGAGATGAAATAATAAAGAAATAATGAAATTTTATTGAAAATAAATTTGTAAACAGAAAGTTAGAAAAAGGGGGGTGGTCCGTGCCACGAGCGCCTGTGCTTTCAACAATATTTCTACCTAGCGACGGGAATTATACCAATTTCAAAAGATTTCCCGCGGGGACTTTGCCTGTGGCATATATTTTCCCACGTAAATTTTATATATGTTTGTCAAGATTTATCTCCCTTACTGAACAAACTACAAGTCATGCAAACTGAAAACAGTTTTTTTCAGACCTAAAACACTTTAAGTTACCCAACATTTAACTTCAATAACTGCAATGTTGCCATTAATTATCAACAGTAATTAATTCATACGGAAATATTCCATTTCAACATAATGAACAAAAACTTTTCTTCTGAAAAATTTACAAAAAGATGCGATTTGTTAACTTTCAGTTTTTGCTATAAACGTTACTTTTATAATGTTACATTGTAGATTTTATTATTATTATTATAATGTTGAATTTGAGAGTGTTTTTCGTTTATGTCTAGAATGGGATGTTATGAACTAAACATATTATTGTCTTTTCCCTCGAGAACAGTTTTCCTATAGTGTTGTCTAGTGAGGTATAATGACCTCGTCGTTGGCTCAGGCACTATACCTCACCAGACAACACTATAGGAGAACAGTTCCCTAAGGAGTAGACAATAATAGAATAATATAGTGGCGGTCAGTTCTATTGGTGGAGGAAATCGGATTACCCGGAGAGTACCACCGACCTGCCGCATTATCCCATAATGTTGTATCGAGTAGACAACGCCTGAATAGGGTTCGAACTAACAACTACCATACGATCACGATCACGACGACACCGTAGCACAATAAATAACAATATGACATTGCCATTGGTTGTGGTCAGAAAGAACCCTGGCTAGGATAAGAAAAGTTTTTGTTACGAATGCATTTGACCTTTTAATGGTTTATATACCAGATTGTAAGCAATAGCTAAGAACTATGAAATAATACACGCAGATACAAGATATTGCACATTTTAAATATGGGCTGTAGTTTTATTACTCTCAGAGAGTCGTGCAACAATCCACGACCTAGATGTGATATTACATGGCTTCATGTTACAAATCATTTTTGCAACATGAATGCATTCTTTTACTTTAATCTATTTATGGTTTATATACCAGAATGTAAGCAACAACTATAAGGGAACGACCATTTAACTTGAAGGGGGGGGGTTATGTTTTTTTTCTAAAAAAATATTCTGATTCCCAATGTTGCTGAAAAAAATATTCTGATTTTGGTGGAGGAAAAAAAAAATAACCTGATTCAGAGTTTTTGTCATATAACATAATGTTAAATTCTGGAAAAAAATTTCGCGCTTTGCGCGACAAAAAAAAAATTCTAACTTTCGTGTTGTCCAAAAAACCATAACCCCCCCCCCCCCCCCCCCTTCAAGTTAAATGGTCGGTCCCTAAGAAACCATGTAATAATACACGCAGGTACGAGATATTGCACACTTTAAATCTGGGCTGTAGTTTTATTAATCTAGCCATGCAATAATCAACGACCTAGATGCGATAATGCATGGCTTCATGTTACAAAATCCACTCGTCGCAACTTCCGCTGGTGCTGGTGCACCTGTACTTAACAAGCATATAACAACACTTGTTAATAACACTATCAAAACCAGTGTTTTTCCAACCAGGTTAAAAGAAGCTCAGGTTGTTCCACTACATAAAAAAAATGACCCTTTAGACAAAAAGAACTACCGGCCAGTTAGCATCTTACCCACAATTTCTAAAGTTTATGAAATGGTTTTATCTGACCAACTAACTGATTTATTTGAAAATATTTTTCATACTTTTTTATGCGCTTTTAGAAAGGGTCATGGTTGTCAGACAACTTTGCTGAGACTCCTTGAAGATTGGAAAACAGCTCTAGATAAAAATCAGTATGTGGCAGCAATTCTTATGGATCTTTCGAAGGCTTTTGACTGTCTGCCACATGACATTCTCCTTTGTAAGCTGTCTGCATACGGCCTATCTCCAAAATCTGTGGAATTACTTAGAAATTATTTAACTGGTCGTAAACAACAAATCAAACTTCAGGGAGATCTCAGCAGTTGGGCTGATATACAAAAAGGGGTACCTCAAGGCTCTATACTTGGCCCCTTGTTATTTAAAATTTTTATTAACGACATCTTTTATTTTATTGAATATGGTACATTGTATAAGTATGCTGATGATAACACCTTGTCTTATGTAAATGATAATTATGAGAAATTAATTGATATACTTGAAAAAGAAAGCTCAGTATTGATAGACTGGTTCAAATTCAATTGTATGCAGGCTAATCCAGATAAGTTTCAAGCCATTGCAGTTGGCAATAAGACACATGCCAAGACACCAGTATTTAAAATAGATTCAGCTGAAATTACTTGTGATGAAGTGGTAAAATTACTAGGAATAGATATTGATTACCAACTTAATTTCAATTATCATATTAAAAATATATGTCGTAAAGCTTCTCAACAGTTGAATGCTTTAAAGCGCATTGGTTGTTTCCTTTCAAAATTAAATAAATTAACAATTTTTCATACTTTCATTTTGTCTAATTTTAATTTTTGTCCTTTGGCGTGGCATTTTTGCAATAAAAGTAATACCTCTAAATTAGAAAAAATCCAGGCGAGGGCTTTACGATTTATATACGAGGACTATGAGAGCACATATGATGAGTTATTAGAAAAAGCTAAAGTTCCATCTCTGAAAGTTAGAAGAATGCGTACCATGGCTATTGAATGTTTTAAGATTTTAAACAAACTTTCACCATCTTGTTTACATGATTTAGTTGTTTTTAAAGATTGTAAATATAATTTTAGATATTCCAATATTGTAGATATACCTAGGGTACGAACATCTACCTACGGTAAGAATAGTTTTAAATATGCAGCAGCTGTTTTATGGAATGACCTACCTGATGATTTTAGAAAAATTTTCAATTTTAATCAGTTTAAGAATATTTTAAAATCTTGGAATGGAAATGTTTGTAAATGTTCAGCTTGTGCTGACTTTTAAATTTGTTTAAATTTCTACCATCTAGGTCATATCCAGTTTTTATTTATTGTGCTTATAAAATTTTTATGCTTTGCTCATAATATCAGCTTTTAGTTGTTCATAGTTTGCTACATTAGCTCTTGGTATGCTTAGCTTATAACATCAGCTTTTAATCTGCTTTTTTGCTTATCTTATAACTGTTAGTATTTTACATGTAGTGCTTACTTAGTCTTGTATTTTAGCTGTATGTTGCATGCTTGTTATTTGTTATTTATTATGTGTCTGTGTATGTCGGTTAAAAGCTCAACAGAGCTTATGTTGTATGTTGTTTTAACCATGCCGACTCTAAATAAAGCTTATTTATTTATTTATTTATTTATTTATTATCCGCTGATTCCGTACCTTCATCAAACCTCGTCCGTATTACGATAGCTCCCATTGGAACTACTTTCGGAAATCTTCAATGAAGGAGGTATTAAAATAATTTCACTTTCGAATATTCGTCCAATAATAATATATTTTCATTCGTCGCAATGTCGGCTGATTCCGTACCTTCATCAAAGACCAATATTTTTCAAAGCAAACTCAATACACTCATCTATTGTCGCCATTTTAGAACTTATTCGAGGTGCGCAATGTTTGATTGAAGTGATACGGTCTTCCGGCGAAGAAATGTGACGCGTAGACGCATATCAAATACCGTATTACAGCCGAGGTATTGAGGAAGCGAAGCGGACTCACCCGAGGTTTGCCGATTGGTTACAAATCATTTATAACACAGATTTCCGAGCTAAACGGTTAAACAATTACACGCTTCGAGTTCGATATATTACTTGTCTTAGTTTCATCCTAGATTTTCACCTGTTTGGTGACGTAGTTCCAGTAACAATTTATGATAAATAAAAACTTAATAAAAATGTCAATTTTAAAAAAAAAATTACGTATCTATTTTGATTTAGTATTATTTCGTCAACAGGGTCAAATTTTGTTGTGTGTGTTTAATTCATTCGATCCTATTTTTTCATTGAAAATGATACCCTGTAATAATCAACAAGAGATCGATGTTTTTACAAGATAAATGAACGGGTCATGTTCACCAATAGTTTAATCGCCCACCTAATAACTTCTAGTGTTACATGTGCTATTGTTGTGTATGTACCTTTTTTTAAAATTATGGCTGGTTTGGTTTTATGGTGCTTAGCGCCACTTTCAACAATACTTCAGTTATATCGTGGAAGTCCGTTTTATTGATTGAGTACCCGGAGAAAACCACCGGCCTGTCGCAACTTGAGTCACTGACAAACTTTATCACATAATGTTGTATCGAGTACACCTCGCCTGAGCAGAGTTCGAACTCACAACGTTAGTAGTGATAGGCACTGATTGCATTTGTAATTATAAATCCAACTACCATACGATCACCACCACGACGGCCCCCTTTTATATTATGATATTTTGTTGTTTTTGTTTTGTGTTTTGTTTTGTCATCTTGTAGCATGACCACATACCATTCTCTATCCAAAGTTGTCGTTCCTGCTACGCTACACTCCATCTCTGTCAACCCCCATTTTACAAGATTTTTGTAAAATTTAGAAACAGTAAAAATATGTACTTAAAATTGTTTTAATTATTGTAAATATCAATAA
Organism: Bathymodiolus brooksi; assembly: GCA_963680875.1. NCBI lineage: Eukaryota > Metazoa > Mollusca > Bivalvia > Mytilida > Modiolidae > Bathymodiolus > Bathymodiolus brooksi. The sequence continues at coordinate 68,583,672 of OY804575.1, forward strand.
AGATGAAAATAAATCACTCATTTCAAATCAATTCTCTCTTAAAAATGATTTGTGATCGTTTTTAACTTTTTAATTTTTACCTCCGCAAAATAGTTCTCCAAGAAATGGGGAGGGGGGGATCATTGTAAATCTTGTAAAATGAGCGTTGACAGAGATGTTGTGTGGCGTAGCAGGAACGACAACTCTGGATAGAGAATGGATCACATACTACACGTATGACGATTATAGACACATTCACAGGTCTAACTCGACCAGTGTCAGTGAATATCCATAGTTAACTGACTACTAGTTAAGAAAGTCATAATATGATGTATATAAGCAATTACTCTAGAAATGAATGCTTTTTTTCATCCTCAGTCTAGTTTCAGGTTAATAAAAACAACTTAAAACATTCAACCTACATTGAGCTATCCAGTTTTCTTATTATTTACCTGATGGGAGCCACAGGGCCTGTAACAATCGTAGGAGCTTCGTGCAATGATTGTTACCGGTTCTTGTCTGTATTTATAACCTCGTAATGTGATGTCAACCACAATGATGACGGTATTTGTAAGATTACTTCACCCGTATTTTGTTTTCTTGTTGATAAACCCGCATGTGGGAAATACAATACCAAACAACACCAAAAACGAAAAAAAATGTCCAGATGTATCGTTTATCAAGTTCAAAAGTACAGAGTAGTGTTCAACTGCATGCTATGGTCCGTTTAACACTTGTTTTAGTGTGTGATACGCTCATTATCGAAGGCACTACTGTGACTGTAAAATGTAGAACAGCAATCAAAACCCTGTTCCTTTACTTGTAACGTTGTATGTCTCTCATGTAACACCCGTTCTTACTAATTAGAATTCAGTCGTAAGCTTGTTTCAGATCTATGTCATCAAAGTAAAAAGTTCTAAAATTCATTGATTGTTATTAATTTAAAAAAACCACAAAACATAATATTCATCTTTGATGAACCTCCATGAATTACAAAACATCTGTTCTCCACAACCACACCCTTAGGGTACACTTTTTTTTGTAAAAGTCATAAATAAAAATACTGTTTGTCTCATGTTTAACGGAGGGTGTAGAATATTATAGACACCAAATTTTCCTCTTTAAAAAAAATTGTGGGGCTAAATAACCTAGTTACAGAACAAATTATCGTGTATTACATGTTAAAAAAAAGATATAACAAACATGTAATTTTAATTAGGTTGTGTAGCTCGTTTCAACCACTACTTTAATCTATAACTGTAACAATCGTCACAACATTTTGAACTATTGACAATTATTTTCACATCTAAGAAAATGAACTACGCGCCAGCTTGATGATTATTGTAATGTTATTTGTTCAAAGCAAGACAAACACTAGAATAACTAATCGACAGTGTTTAATGTTTGTTATACCTATTATAAAGTCTTAAAAGCTCAGTTGTTATACCTATTGTAAAATCTTAAAAGCTCTGTGTTTTGTGTACATTCATTTCCGTTGAGTTCAAAGAGAAATTGATTGAAGTTCAAAAAAGTAAAATCCCTATGCAAAAATTAAATTCATTAGAAATATAAAAGATAAGGAAGGATAGTTCATCCACCATAACTCTTTTTATTTTTTTTATTTTAATAACTGTCACTCTGGATTGTAGTGACCTTAAAACATGAAAATAAATTGTATGATATTTGAGCATAGCCTACCTTCATTTTTGTTGCTTGTTCATCAACCAACACCTTAAAATTTCCAACATCTCCATTACATTTATACGTTGGTGGTAAGGTGTTGTCTGTACCAACTAAACACTGCAATAATTGGTCTTAATATTAAAATTCAATCATTAAACGATAAATTCAAGTTAATGAAGCCCTTATTATATTAAAAGACAAATTTATAAGTTCGACATACAATTTTACATGTACATTTTGTAGTTGGATCAACAATTGTTTTATAGAATGGTCCATTTTAGCATACATTGTTTATTTACCAGTACACAAAAAGGCTTCAACACCGGGTTTGGATTCCATTAACCGGTTTATCTCCGTCACATCTGTGTGCCTATCCCAGACCTGAATACATGTATATGTGGTGGTGTTTTTTTATGTTCAGTGAGTTGAGATAAGAGGTAATTGTTTGTTTTGTTGATATTGGTGGAATTGTTGAAACTTTCTTTAAAGAATATACTATAGGGCATGTACATCGATGTGTATAGATATATTTTTTTATAATTAAATATGTAAATTGAACAAAAATCGGGATAATGAGCAAGAATTGTGGAAGATGTTTCTGGTGTGTTTGTTTGGTGACCTGTTTTTTTTTTTTTTTTTTGTTTTTGTCTCTTGGTTATTCAGTCAGGCTATGACTGGAGACCCATCTCTCCTGTTAATCAAAGTTTTGAAATGTGGAAAAGAAGAAGAAAATAAGAAGTGTTCAAACACAAATATAAAAAAAAAAAAAAAAAAAAAAAACGAGAGAAAAGAGAGACAGAGGTAGACTCTGTGTATGGCCTTTTGTTGTAATTTACACCAAAAGGAACCAAACAGAGCCTTAGAATAAATTAATTGGGTAGGACAGTAACAAATAATTCAAAATTAACAGAAAATGGGGAACTGCTAAAGAACCAATTTTAACCACAGGCGCATGGGGCATGGATTTCGTTTCCTCCTCCCCCCTTTTTCTCTACTACCCCCCCCCCCCCCTTTTTTCAAAATTTTCATATAAATCATTCCTTTTTCAAAATTTTCATAATCATTTGTTTTTTCTTCATTTGACAATATCAGTAGACGTCATACATCATGAATAATACGTGTATTCTGTGTCCACATTTTTTCGACTGATACAGTATAAGAGAGAAGGTATACAACTCCATTTTCATATTTCGCGCCATATCGCTCACCTTGGTTGGGAAACCCCAGTGTTTTTTTACACTTTTTACCTTGTCTACATATGGCACTGTCGTATCAAACTGTTTCTAAGACACTTACCTAATTGCCCATGTTCGAATTTCAGTCTGTACGTCGATCTTTTCCAAGAAATCTCGCCGAGAATAGCGAGGCAGCTTCGTTTTTATGTCAAACTACATCATTTGAGACGGAAGTGCAAGAACGGGAACCCTGGGATTTTTACGAATGGATTACCTGCAATGAAAAACCCAGATGCGCTCCGAATATTTTTCCCATAATGTTTTGGCGGGAAATATAAACCGCTGAAAAAACCTAACAGCAGACGGATTATTTCGTAAAAATGGCACAACGACCATCTGAATATGGAAACATTGAAATAATTTGATGGTAGATATATACTGTTCAAAAAGAAATTCAAACTGAGAAATAGATGATTGAATGGTTAGAACTGAAGTCAAAATTTCAATGAAAAAGAAATATTCAGCTTGCCTCTACTTCAAATTATTAAAATCATACCCAAACAAATACATATACATTGTACAACTAAAAAAATAAATAAATAAATAAATAAATAAAAAAAAAACAAAGGAAGAAGAAGCTGAGAACAGCTATTGAATGGGACTATGGCATTTTACCCCCTTCCTCAATAAAAGGGCTCCCAACTGACAAAAATGTGTAAGGGAGCCGGAGAGACCATTTAAATAAGGGGGCTATTTCTTTTTAATTTCATGTCACTGATTTTATAAAACAATAATCTGTCTTACAGGGGTAAAAAATAAATAACTTGTGTAACTCCACTTTTCAGCAGTGACAGAAATCAGTGTTGAAATCCAGAAAAAAAATCCTATTTTACCGTATAAGTGATTATTTTGGTGGGTATTTAATTTTCGCTTTCTTTGCGAGAATGTTAAATGCGCGAAAAAAGTTCACGAATTATTATTTCACGTTCAAATAGTTAAACAAGTTATTTATTTTTTTACCCCTGAAAAAGAAATAGCCCCCTTAGTTAAATGGCCCCTCCGGCTCCCTTACACATTTTTATCAGTTGGGAGCCCTTTTATTGAGGAAGAGGGTAAAATGCCATAGTCCCATTCAATAGCTGTTCCCAGCTTCTTCTTCCTTTGTTTTTTTTTATTTATTTTTTTTATTTTTTTTTAGTTGTATATGTATTTGTTTGGGTATGATTTTAATAATTTGAAGTAGAGGCAAGCTGAATATTTCTTTTTCATTGAAATTTTGACTTCAGTTCTAACCATTCAATCATCTATTTCTCAGTTTGAATTTCTTTTTGAACAGTTATCTACCATCAAATTATTTCAATGTTTCCATATTCAGATGGTCGTTGTGCCATTTTTACGAAATAATCCGTCTGCTGTTAGGTTTTTTCAGCGGTTTATATTTCCCGCCAAAACATTATGGGAAAAATATTCGGAGTGCATCTGGGTTTTTCATTGCAGGTAATCCATTCGTAAAAATCCCAGGGTTCCCGTTCTTGCACTTCCGTCTCAAATGATGTAGTTTGACATAAAAACGAAGCTGCCTCGCTATTCTCGGCGAGATTTCTTGGAAAAGATCGACGTACAGACTGAAATTCGAACATGGGCAATTAGGTAAGTGTCTTAGAAACAGTTTGATACGACAGTGCCATATGTAGACAAGGTAAAAAGTGTAAAAAACACTGGGGTTTCCCAACCAAGGTGAGCGATATGGCGCGAAATATGAAAATGGAGTTGTATACCTTCTCTCTTATACTGTATCAGTCGAAAAAATGTGGACACAGAATACACGTATTATTCATGATGTATGACGTCTACTGATATTGTCAAATGAAGAAAAAACGAATGATTATGAAAATTTTGAAAAAGGAATGATTTATATGAAAATTTTGAAAAAAAGGGGGGGTAGTAGAGAAAAGGGGGGAGGAGGAAACGAAATCCATGCCCCATGCGCCTGTGATTTTAACAATATTAAGCAACATATGTTTTAAGGATTAAAAAAATAATAAAATAAATGGCATGTAAATCATAATATATATATATATATATATATAGAGAGAGAGAGAGAGAGCAATCGTAACTACTCGGCCATTCTCGCTACCCTGCAAATAACCTCGTACGTACATAGTAGAAATTCTTCTTAAATTGTTTGCCGGATGTTAAGTTAAGTTAAGCCGCAAAAAAATATAGTCCACGAAAATCCAATATGGAAGACATACTAAGTAAAATCTAATCATGCAAAACTAATTAAAACTTTAATTGAAATATAGAAATTTGTTTAAAATATAACTTTATCAAATTTTCATGTAACTGACATGTGAAAAGTAGTGCGATTTATACGCCTAATGCATACGAGGTTATTTGCAGGGTAGCGAAAATGGCCGAGTAGTTACGATTGAGAGAGAGAGAGAACAATCAAAAAAGAAATGGTAGGAGTCTTCATTGTTGGCGCCCCAACAAAAAGATAGCTCTGGTACTATATTTACTCGGGGGAAAAATCACAATTAAAAAAGAAACAATACTTCCTTTATAACACAACACGCCTTTTTCTACATATACCGAGTACAATATATACATCAGAAAACAGGGGAAATACTCTACCAATTCCAAAATTTACATGCATAATCAGATCATAAATCGACGAAAGCGGTGAAAACTATAATATACGCCATTTTGCTGCTAGTGGATCAGGACCTACTTAACCTTGCGGGAGCACCCGAGTTCCCCTCGGTGCTTAGAAGGCTTCGTGTACTGTTGCTCAATCTTTAGCTTTCTGTGTAGTGCTTTGTAGATCATTTTTCTGGCCGTTATATTGTCCGTCCTTCTTCGATTTACGGCTTCTGATTACCCCTTTGGTATCTTACAACTATTCTTACACATAGAAACATATTAAAATACATCATTTTTTATATTTATTTTCTTTTGAGAACATTTTAATATTATTTCCAAAAAGATCTTGCATAAACCCTGTTTTAAAGTTCCATTCAAATTTGTTTTACAAAAATGTATTTATTTATTTTTATTTATTTATTTATATTTGTACTTATCTTTTTTTTTTCTTTTCTTTTTTGGAACATCACAAAAGCGAAATTTCGATCATTTAAAAAAAATGTATTTATATTTATTTTTATTTATTGCTTTTAACATCACAAAAGCAAACTTTCGATCATATAGACAGCATATATATACGTTAACTACTTTGACAGAAATATACATACATGTATATAAAAAAAAATATTTAAAAAAGCTTACTAATTCGTCGCCTGAAATTCTACCATTTACAAGCAAAAGAATTGCTGTAAATAAAATCCACTTCATGTTGTTTGTTCAACTATTTAGATTATAATGGGCAACACAATATTTGTGTTTGTAAATTATTTTTGAAATATTGTATTGAGGAGCTTACGTATTTAGGTAGAATATTACAAATATTGTGTTCAATTACACCGATAAGAATGTCTCATTTTATGTAACATATGGTCTTGTTTAGATTGGAAAAATATTTTTTCTGTTTGTATCAGTTTCAACGGTTTCGATTTATTAAGACCTTTTTCAAATATTCATACAAAGTTGATCATAAAGAATCAAATAATTGTATATGTCAATTGGACAAATATACAATGACGTTTTGAGATATAAAATACAATTGTATATACAATGTACTTACAAGTGGTCTTTCTGCTGATATAATTATGTTTAGACTGTTTGAATGGAGCTTTTATTATATATTATATAGGCCCAAGAATGTGTGTTTCTTTACATTTCTAAACTGCATTTGTCTAGATAATTAACTGGAACCATGATAACCAACATCAGTGACTTTACGATTGTAAAAGATGAATAACATCTTTTTTTATCTGGGTTTCAGAAGTATTTTCTTTCATGTGCATTTGCATCAACACCATTTTGTGTTTTATTGGTAGGATTTTGTCGGCAGCATCAGGGAGAAATATCTGGTTGGCTAGGAATCTTCTACTTCTACTTCTACTAAATAAGAGACCGCCATTAACTAACCGAAGATTCCGCCAATTACGTTAGGTATACTGTGCTTCAGGCGCTATAATTAACAATTTTATTTTAGAAAATGAAATTTAATGAGTATTTTTTCTTACTTTTGATTTTGAATCAGGATAGTGTGTCTATCCGCGGACTATTGTTTCAGTGAGCTACATGTATCACTATATCAATCAATCATCTTTATTCTCATAAACCATATACAACGGTACAGAGAAGACATAAATATACATATAACAAATACAGAATAGATATAAACATATATACAGTATATACAACAAAGACATGGGTGTGAGACAGCCTAGAGAACAAAAGATTTATTTATATTTCGTATAAATTTAAATAATTTTTCTAAATTACAAATTCAACTAAGAACGTTTGTCTAGTACAAAGCGGACCTCATCATTATCTCATCGAAAATTAATTTGTTCAAGCCATGATATAGCTGTAAGATTGTAGAGTTGGCGTTAAACAACAATCACTCATCATTGAAGACATCGTGTTTACTGTGAGGTGAAGAACAACACAAACTTCTTGTTCTTATTTACTTTACGTACAATTCGTGTTAATTTCTTTTCATGTTTACTTTTCTTACATCGAAATCTATGCAATACCGTCTTAACGCATGGGCACAGTGCCGGATTTACCATTGTGCTTAGGTGTGCTTTAAAATTTAACGACGTACTGTTCAATTTGGATACTTATAGAAGAGTGTAGTAGCATAAAATAGTTATTGATAGAAATTTACTTTAAGAACTTTATTCTTCAAGTCATTGCATATGTCAGTAGAGAAGTTTCAATCTAATGAGAAGAAAAACTGACGTTACTTTTGCAGCAAATCCCGAAATTTATTATCAAGATTTTTTTTTTCCAACTTGAAACAAAATTAAAAAAAAAATAAAAGTAATGGGGTAGTTATTCCTTTTTTAATACAAATGTGAAACCTAAATAAGTAATTTGTTCGTTATCTGATGCATACAACCTTTGAAAGTATAAAAGTAAAAATGTTGATAATAATAATAAAATAAAGTGTAAATAAGAATAATGGATGAGGAAATATTTGGTGAGGGATGGAAACACCTATCCAAAAGCAAGATCTTGCTCAAAGGGAAGACAACATACAGACTAGTCCGAGATTCCTCTGCCGTCCAACGGCATTTTTTTTTTGCTAGAGCCGTGGGACCCGACCCGGCTCTAGCAAAAAAATAATAATGCCGTCGGCCGGCAGAGGAATCTCGGACTACATACAGACTACATACAGACATTAAGATGAGCCTTGGGACTGTGGTCTGTGTGCTCACCCATACATCGATCAAGATGAAGTGGCCTGAGCTTTTGACACTCGTGTGAACCGGCCTTTAAGACACTATTACATCTTGGCACCTGAATCTGTGCTTCATATACCTGTTGATTATTATCTATCTGTGCACAACTCTGTTAAAATATATTTGCAATACCACCACTGATATTATATACATTCATACATACACACGATATACATTTTTTCTGAATAGCAGTTTATTTATGATGGCGTTATCTTAAGTTTTTGTTATCCATATTAAAGCTATTCGTCCTTGCTGATATTCAGGGTTCTATAAGTTAACAACAGTCTACTTTCAGATTTAATTGACACTGACATAGCAAACTGTCATATTGCTAGTAACGCCTACTGGGGCCACCACGACTCCCTCCCTCCTGCGAGCAGCAAACACCACTGTCTTCATACACTCTGTCCTTGCAAACAAGCTCTCACTCGTGCTTAAGGTTACAGGTAAGGTTCAGTACTGATAGCGATACTGTCTTGGTATTTTGTTTGATGTATTCTCAGTCTCAATACTAGTCATTATGTTGCCAGCAATATGGCCATGGCGTATGGTTAATATTTATTTTTTTGAAACTCATGTTATTTTTACTGTATGTTAAAATGGTTTATTACGTTGCACGACGTTTGAGCGCATTGGTCTTACATTTGAGCGCAAAAAATCCTACATTTGAGGGCTAAAAAAATCCACGATTGAGCGCATTTTACCTTAGCTATTTACCTGAGAATTTTTTTTTATATAAAACTTCAAAAGAAAGGCTGTGTACCGTACATTTTGGAATGTAGTTTTTAAACTTTGTGATGATCAAAATTTAAAATTTGAGCCGAAGACAATAAATCTGGATTTTGAACTTGGAATGGTTAGCCTTCTAAGAGAAGAATTCAGGGAAGTCGAAATTAAAGGTTGTAGGTTTCATCTTGGTCAAGCGTGGTATAGAAAAATTCAGTCTCTTGGTCTTGCACAGGACTACAAAGATAAATCTAGTGAAATTGGTAAATGGCTATCACAATTTTTTGGACTTCCCTTTCTGCCTCCTGATGAAACCGAAGACAGTTTTGTAGAGGAGATGATACCAGAGACACCCACAAATGAACGATGTACTAAGTTCTCTGACTATTTATTAGAAACCTATGTGGACGAAAACTCAAAATATCCTCCTACAATGTGGGCTTCAAAACCTTGCAGTACAGCTAAACGCACTATCAATGGCCCGGGGTCCTTTCACAGTCACTTCAATGATCAGTTTTATTCTGCGCACCCATGTATATATGTATTCATTGATGTGTTAAAACAAATACAGACAACTACCTACATTAAAATTCGAAGTCTTGACAACCCCGCTACAGTCAGGCGCACCGAGAAGGAAAAACTTGCGTTTTCCTTAGAACAATACCGTAGGTTAGAGACAGGAGAAATTTCTAGAGCAACTTACATGAAGTCAATGGGGTTGAAATTTTCCACAAGAACCGATTTGTAAGATTTTAGTGTTACTTTTATAGACATTTTTAAACATTCTTAAATTTATTTCATAAAACATTTTAAATAAATCCTATGATGTTTTTATGATGTGTTTTTTAGTGCTGTAATCTTTTATAATAAAGTGTATATATTTTTATTTCTATTTTTCACATTTTTCACATTTTTAGATATTAAATTCCCCAGGTAAACCAAAGGTAAAATGCGCTCAAACGTAACACACCTAAAATTGAAAATGCGCTCAAACGTAGTGCGCCCGTTTATTATGAGTTAGTTTACTAGTGTACATAAATTATCCATAGAATTTAGTTGTTAAATATAGGTTTAGGTTCATTAAATTAGTTTTACTCCAAATAAAGCATATATACATTTACTATTTCTATAATACAATTCCTAAAATTATTTACTAGTAAAAAACAAAATAAGCTTTTTCATCAAATGGTTATGGCGGTCCACCAAAAACAATTAAGAGTAAAAGAGGTCCATGGGGGAAAAAAGGTTGAGAACAACTGCGTTAAATGATGTTTAGATTTAATTACATGATGTTGACTGTAATGAATGTCTGTTCTCTTTTTATCAAGTTTGACTGTTTCATTATGTGACCTGTATAAGACAGTGTTGGGCGGGTTGGGGCTTTGGGTAATATATAATAGCTTCTAGTTGGTTGAAGACGCAGTGTACATTTCTGACCTAATATAACGTAATATTTTAACTATTCCTAATTTTCCGGAGCATGTATGCCTGACTGCCTGTGTAGGCTTACCGGGTCTACCTCCTTCAGGGCCCAAGTAAGGGGTCTCATAACTTAAATGGGCACAGGGCCTCATATGTCCCAAATCCGGCACTGCATGGGCACGCTGGGCAGCTGCTCGTGGCCCCACGAGCATAGCCTGAGTCCCATGCTAATCTATGTATGTAGTGTACGACATGTTTTTTTAATGTTTAAATACTGATTTTGTTGGAAGTACCAATACAATAAATAATACAATAATGTTTAATTTTATTGTTCTTTAAAATTGTATTCCCTTGAGTGTTCGTGCAGGTATGAGCCCCATGCCAGTGCACTGCTTTGAACGGGGCCTATATGCTGTTAAGACGGCCCTGCATCTATGTCATTGTTATTCAAGTTAAATCTAGATGCTCAATCGAGCCTGTATTGCTCACCTGGTCATTCATACAAGTCCAGATTTAAAAAAATATATTCATTTCTCATGTACATACTGTTGTATTGTATTCGTCGTAACCTAAAACACTGCAACAAGAAATTTAAAGAAACAGCCTACATATCGCTTTTAAGATCAGTTATGGACTACTCAGCCACAGTATGGGATCCTTACCTTCAAAAAGACATAGACCGCATAGAAGGAGTACAACGGCGAGCTGCTCGCTTAATCTTTAATGACTGTATGCGTAGCAGTAGCGTGATGACAGCTATGATGGAAAGCCTCAAGTGGACACCACTTGCCGAACGCAGACGGGAACAGCGTCTTATACTGCTCTTCAAAATTGTCAACGACCTGGTGGTCATCCCAACCGATGATATCACCTTTAACAACAGATCAAGCAGAAATTCAAATAACAGACAGATAAAAGTGCTATCAACAAACACTGATACCGGGTATATATAAAAACTCTTATTTTCCTAAAACAATCAATGATTGGAACAACCTATCTGACAGTGCTGTACATTGCAAAACTGTAACAACATTCAAGACGGCATTAACATTGTCGCGCGACTAAACAACCTAGCCCACACACTCCCCGGATAAGTTATACTCATTACCTGAGTTCATTTCCGGTACCATACAGATTCAGATGGTACAATGTCAGATTTTAATCCATTTATATTTAAGGCTTTTGGTCCTCTCATATCTCTGAAACGCTCAAAAGAAATACGTAAAACCTTGAAAGTGGGCATGGTTCCCAATAAATCATTTCTATATCTTTGTTCACATCGCTTGCAGCTCGTGGCTTTGTTATTTTACTTGCGTTTCATATCAATTTCCAGCGTTGTATTAGACGTCCGTTATTGTACTTTTTGCGTAGGTATTTAGACTTGATACACAACTTATGTCATGTGACAGAAACATGGCGACTACCTTTCATTTCAGCAAAGAAACGCCTCCTGATTCAACTTTTACCGATATCCAAACACTGAACAAATTTCAAACAAATGTAACTCGATGACTTTTACAGTTTAACACATTACTATTTATCAACAGTTTTAATATAAAAAAAAATATCACCCGAGTTATTAGGGACCGACCATTTAACTTGTAAGGGCTATGGTTTTTTTTTTCAGACAACGTGCAGAATTTAACATTAGGTTTTAGGTTATAGAATAGAATACATTGTATTGCCTAATCATAGGGCCCACATGAGGCATCATTAACAATACAAACATTCATGATTGTTAAATGAGACATACAGATACACACATACACAAAAGAAAAAGGACATAGTTTGGGGTTTTTATATTTCTAAAAATATAAATATAATTATTGTTATTTAGTGGATCATGTTCTGGTTTGTCCCCTATATCTCACATCCAGTGTGAAAATTTACATGTGTTGCATATTCCTTAACAAGCAGTAAGCCTGCTAAAAACACCAAGGGACAGTGCTTCTGACACATCCTGTCTATTAATTGCATTTTCTCACAATTATATAGTAAATAATCATATATAATATTAGATACTTATTATATACTATATATAAATTAAAAAAAATATTAGTTAATTATTATATCTATTATTATTATTATTATATATCTATTATTATTATATGACAAAAACTCTGAATCAGATTTTTTTTTTCCTCTACCAAAATCAGAATATTTTTTCAGCAACATTGGGAATCAGAATATTTTTTTAGAAAAAAAAACATAGCCCTCTTTCTTAAATAATTGTATAAGATATATCGTAGTATGACTGTACAGTGAATATTTAACAATTAGTCACTGTCATTCTTAAAGTTGTTGAAATGATGCTTTTAAAATATCCAACATGGGGGGAATCCTTCCCGCAAACAATGCATGTGTTGACAATGATCATGAATGAACTACAAACAATACATTATTATTTAAGTGATGAAATAGCATCCAAGCCATACAATCGTAACTGAGATAATTTATTGTTAATCGGATTAAACTTCACAGCTTGGAGCAATCAAACTTCCAGACTTGACATAAAAATTGACAAATACATTTGATTACTTCTTTTCTTTTTATTTCAATCATTAAAAGCTTGTGTAAACACAGCTTGACAGTCTAATTATACATTAAGTAATTATGACATCTTTATATAAAAAATATACACACACTAAATCTTATCGACAACATCATTGATTATTTTACGCACGGTTAGATATAGTCACACTTTTATTTTTAGTTTATTTTCGTATCAACTGTAAACGTTTACTGGTTCAAAACACAACTGCATTAGAGAGTTTTGAATGATTAAAAAGTATTATATGCATTTAATGATTTTGTGGAATAGTGCCCAAACAAGTAAAGAAATACGAAAATATTTGACAATAGTAAATATTTTCGTTTATTATAATGCAATATTAAGAATCTGGACTAATTCCCGTGTATTTATAACCATAAGAAATTATGATACTCAATTATTTCAAAACATTTCCTATTTTGAATTGTTGGTCAACCAGTTCAGATAATGTAATTCTAATATAACGGTCAATCCGCTAAAATTTGATTTTGTTTCAAACTCAGGATCGTGAAAATTAAGTACCGCTAAAAAAAATCCACCAATTTGAAAGAAAATCGCAAAATTTGGCTCCCGTGGAAAAAACCACTTATACAGTATTTGAGATAGTAGTCCTTGGGCTATTAAGAAAATATTTGGACTAGTCCTCCAGAATTCTGTCTAGCCCGTGGGCACAGTGTAAAGCTGTGAGCCTTGTTAGGGGGTCTTTGAAAATGTTGACACAAAATCCTGCATTCTGCATGGTTTCTGGAGTGTAAATGAAGCATAAAAAAATGGCAGTTTTTTTTAAGAAAAAAAGAATAAATTTTTTCAAAAGGTTTTGGAATGCTCATCTGTATCTCTAAGGCTAAACTGTATCGGGAAAGGCTTGTCAAGGTAATTTGTAAATTCTCATCCAAATCAATTCCTTTTCAGAACTTTCTCCAATACGTGGTGATAGACCTGACTATTTTCATACTATTTTGTGATGTATTCAAGTTATTAAAATAAATATCATTATTTAGTTAATCTGTAAGAATTTGGAATGGAACACGAATTGAATTTTATTAGTTCTTATTTTCCAATGCAGCAATTTCTTCTTCAGTCATCTCATCTTCTTTGTCGGATAGGTACTCGACCCCGTCTTTAAATTTCCACATTTTGTCAATATGGTAAAAAAACGTAGATGTCAGTATCACGCTTGAAATAATATGTTAAATATTCATAATCTAAAGTTTAAGTGATCGGTCACAAAGACACTTTAATGCACGACTATTTTATATTCTATTCCAAGCATATTTTAGACTGCATCATCACTTTGATGTAGACGATTAATTGAAGATTTTAATAGTCCGACGGAAAACTGGAAAACGAGATCAGTTAGTCGGATAAACTTTCTGCTAGCCTCGGACTAGCGGACAATAATTAATTTCGAACCCTGCTATATACATGTATAATGGTTCTATGATACCGTACATTCACAAGCTATTTCAACTAAGACTTAAATGATAGCAATTTTTATCGACATTGCAAATTTATTTATCACACATTCAATTTGGTATTTTTATTTCAGCAATTTAATGAACTGGTAGAATACTCATTAGAATTCTTATCTGACCCTGGCAAGGTATGTCTTGTTTAAGAAGAGATGTGCATTGTATTGTGTAATATCTTACTTCTTATAAACTTCTAGGAATATCATTGGTTTAAAGTGAACACGTGGAAAATGTGTATATTCAATACATGATCAGTAGTTTTTAATACACGATTAGTAGTAGATTTATCTCCCCTTTTTCTTTCAAATCAAAGATGACGTCACATATGGATCATCTCACCTGATCACTTACACACAACACAAAAATTACATATTTATTAGTTTTGATGCAGTTACATCTAAATCCTTCATTCAATGGTAATCAGTAAGATATATTCACTCTCTCCCCATATGGAATTTACTGACCCCGTATATATCATGTTAGGTCACTAGCACACTGTGTAACTAATAATATGTATATTCCTCTAATAAAATGACAAACAAACAAACACTGTCAGAACAGTTCCAACATCCAATTGTCAAAAAGAAACAAAATTCATACCTCTAACAAAAATTTATGACCACTCATTTTCCTGGCTTGGTACAGGCACTTCAGTAAACAGTGGCAGGGTTAAACTAGTTTCATTGGAACAAACCTCCCCTCTTAGTTAAATGATGTGGTCAATGCAAGTGCTTTCCAAATGTGAGTAAAATGCCAACCCTCGTATGTAAATGTGCAAACAGCTTTATTATAAACAACGCAAAGGTCTGTCGCCCACAAAATATTATATGGACCGAAGCGAAGCCATAAACTGCCATATGGCCCTTAGTGCCATGAACTATTTGTTAAATAATATACTTTATATATTTAATATTCCTGACACAGAAGTTGTCATATGTATAATATTAATTATATTAAAGAGAGACGATGGCCTCAACCATTATTTAAATATTAAGCACAAGGCCATTTAAAAAGACAATATAGTGAAACAATTGTCAACTTTGAACCAAAATCTAATTGCCAATAACATCTTTCGTCATCTGTACGCAACTAGTGGAATACCTTTCAACAATTACAAGTATGGGACAATAGGAAGTATATGTAATAACATAGATGAGATATATTTATACCTAGTTAATACAAAGACTGGCTTTGAGTAACATGCCAAATGATCCATTTCCTCTTTCTAATTTCTTCGAGCAGAATTTAGTCCTAGCAGAATTTAGTCCTATCTGTTATGTTGTAGTAAAATGCTTATTTTATTTTCTATATTATACTAAATAAAACCACTAAAAATTAAACACACTTTTAAATTTTTTCGAATAATTTGATTGTTTAACATTATAAATTTTTATCCAAAGTCTTGACAGTATATTTTAACATCAAGACATAATGGATTTTAATGAGGCGATGTTTGGTGTAAGGATGATATCAGATTTGTCAAGAAATACACAAATTATGTTTCCGGAACCCCACATTAATTCAGCGATCCACAGATCGTTTGCTGCTAATTACTTTGTGGGTACACTTCAATTAAGACTAGCTACACTAGTCATGTTATAAATTTTGCAGAATGTAAAATATGACATGTAAACTTTCCTTACTTGATTTCAAATTAATCCATTTTATTTACAGGCATCTCGATTGATGACCAAACTTGAAGATTTTGCTGAAGAGAACAGTGTAAACAGTAATGCTTTAAAAGGTGTATTCAAAAGTTTAATATCAATTCCTAATGGTAAGATTATGTATATATATCTGTATATATAGAATAACGGCAATTATGAAGGACGAGACAGACATTATCACTAGTATCGCATTGAGTCTGATAGGAGGTCTGTGATGCATATCTGTGCATGTGATAATGTATGTTTTTATACCTCATTGTATATGAATGTTTTTTGTTTTTTTTATCATTTATAGTCACATGACCGTAGACAATTATTTATGTGTTCAGTGACAACCATAAAATTTCCCTTCGACTGATAGACCACCCTATTGTCTACCTCGACAAGCCATATTTTGTTTCAATGGAAGTGTGACAATAATATTGTCGCCCTCAACAATCTCTGTTTTTATTATTTATTCTTACTGACAATGTGTATATATTTTATATGTCCAATAGTGTCAAAAGGACAAAAATAATTGCAAAGAACAAAATCAAACGTCTTTCCAATCAATTTCAAGGGTGTGTTCTTGTCACGACCACACTATACTAGAAATTTAAATTTTACTGTTAGCGTTTATTTTCATGACTACCAGTACTTTATTTTAATCACTTGATCTACATAATCCTGTTACAGGTTTGCAATATGCTGGTAAAAAATCTTTAATTTAGAGTCAAATCATTATTTTTTTCTTAGAAAAATATTTTCTTTTTTTTCAGGAGCTTTGAAGAAAAGTTTAAATGTATCTCAACTGAAAGAAGATCTTGTTAATTTAGGTATTCTAAAATGTCAATGTTTGTCAAAATAGGGACTGATTACCTAAAAACTTTATCAATAATTATAATTATACCACAGTGTTCCAAATTAACCAGGAAAACAATCGTATGCAAAGTGTGAGATTGTTTAACCATTTAACTTGGAAAACCGTGGTATAAATGAAGCCATTGAATATCACATCTAGGTCGTTGATTATTGTATGGCTCTCTGAGAGTAATAAAACTAAGCCCAGATTTTAAGTGTGTAATATCTCGTATCTGCGTGTATTATTTCATAGTTCTTAGCAGTTGCTTACATTCTGGTATATAAACCATAAAGAGATCAAAGGAAAATAATGCATTCAAGTTACAATACATACATGTTTTCACGACATTATGGCAAGACAAAGACAATTATTAAATGAAATTTTCATGCCACTTATTTAATGTTGATAATAATTTTTTATTGTCAACCAAGGATAACCAATGGAAGCCTTTCAGCTTCTTTTACAAATAATAGGTTAAGTGGCTATTTAAGGTCAATCATCAATGAGCGGAAATGTGGAATTATTTAAATATCAAGAATGGATAATGAATCATTTAAAATAATTTCTATTTACTTAGTATATGATTTCCTTTAACCTTCAATTTTAAGATGGTTTGGTATATTTGGTTTATGGTGTTTAGCACCACTTTCAACAATATTTTGATAATTATAAATGACTTCTCTTGTTATTTATACCTTTCATTGATTGAACCGATGAAAACAACAAAAATTTGTCTTTAACGAATAAATATGAAGCCACAGTATGCATAATCTGCTTTTATTTATTTATAAGATGTGAGCATTAAATCCACCATATTTCCTCCTATATGGGGGTTAGATGGTGTTTAACGTCACTTTCAACAATATTTCAGTTTTATCATGGCAGTCAATTTTATTGATGGAGGAAACTGGAGTACCCATAGAAAACCACCAACCTGTCGCAAGTCACTGAATTTTTTTTATCACATAATGTTGTATCGAGAACACCTCACCACAAACTCAGAACTTTAGTGGTGATAAGCACTGGTAGTTGTTAATTCAACTACCATACGATCTCAACCAAGAAAGCCCCTATAAAGAATATATACAGTTTATCTAATTACTCCGCCAACTTCAAACTATGTTAAACTGTTTATTTTTCTCACTATTTACCTGATGGGAGCCCTGTGGTGGTTTTCTATTGACTATTTGTAACCTCATAATGTAATATGGACACAATGGTGACAGTATTTGTAAGATTTGTTTTCTTTTTGCTGACCCAGCATCTGAGAAATTAAATTTCATACACCAAATAACACCAAAATGACATTAATATGGGCCTCTAGTTGTATGTTGGAAATGGCGATACAATTGAGGTGAAAAGTTTCTATGTTAAGATAAAAAAAAAAAGTGTGGCAAATATATAATTAAGAAAGTCTATAAATTTTTCCACTGCAAGCTAAATGTTTTAAGGTTATATTCTAAATTGAGGTCTTGTCATGATTTTATTTGCCCTGAAAACGATAGCACCATTTTAGGGCAATTAAATGTGATCTGTGTCTGTCATTTCTTAAACATTATTGTCTAGTAAATTAGTTTGTTTGTTTAATGCTGTTTAATGCCACTTTCAACAATATTTTAGTTATATCGTGGCAGTCAGTTTTATTGGCGGAGGAAACCTGAGGACCCAGAGAAAACCACCGACCTGTCGCAAGTCACTGACGAAACTTTATCACATAATGTTGTACACCTCGCCCTGATCGAGATTCGAACTCACATTATCAGTGGTGATAGGCACCGATTGCATAGGTAGTTGTAAATCCAACTACCATACGATCATGGCCACGACGGCCCCAATTAGTAATGTAAAGTATGATTGCAAGCACAATTAAACAGGATCACCTTATGATCTAATTTTTCACTTGTCAACGTACACTTTGAAGTTGGGGAAGATGCTTATGGTTTTTTTTTTACCACAATCATGTTTACTTTACAGGTTTGTCTGGGGAGAAAGCAGATTATTTCTGTCAACAGGTTAGTTTTTAAAAATAATAAATGCAAACTTTATCTCTGAAGTAAAATATTGATTTTCATTTAATTTCTGAGGACCTTTTTATGAAAAGTCTGATTTATCTTTCCAGCACTATTATTCCTACATAAACACATTTGTAATATTCTACTATAGCAATACAGGATCGTCGTCAATAACCTATGGCTGATCACGCTCTGATACTGTCCATTCAGTGAAGAGTATCTGAGTGTGATTAGCCATGGGTTACCAACAATGATACAAGTCGTGTTATAGTCAAATTATTGGAAATATCTTAAGAATTATACCATAGGATACCATAGGAACTACAGTGGATGCTGGCTTGTTGCCACTATGTCTGCCTCTAAATCCACATCATTGATGCACGACTTTATGTTTATTTTTTTCAGTGGAATAACAACTTGGCCTCACTATCCAAAGGAGCTCTAGGACAGACACTAACAGTCAATCAACTTGTGGATATGGAATGGAAATTTGGAGGTTTGTATCACATTTCATCATTACCCCAGTTTTCATTCCATTGATTTAAATACGACTGCAAACAAATTTTGAGGTTGTATTATGTTATAGCGCTGTCGTTGTCAAGCGATAACTGAAGTTCTAGGTGGCAGATCTTTCTGAATTTTATGTACAATTATCCTTGTCACAGAATCAGAGTTGGTATTGATTTTGGGTATTGTAACCCTAACAGTTTCCAAACAAGAGGCCCTAAGGTGCAAAAATGGATGTTTCTGTTATTTGTACATGGAGAGTATATTTTTCAGCTAGTGTGTATAAATTAGAATAAGGAAATATTGTATTATATCTTTAATTTCAATCTCAACAGCTTAATAGTAAAATTTGATCGCCTCAAGTGCAGTAGATTTCGAACCAATCCAAAGACTATGAAATTGATATTTGCTGCTTCTCCACTAAGCACGTAGCTGTATGGAGTAAGAGCAAAGAATGGTTGGCTTGGAATCAGAATAATGTTTCCGACTGGAGCAATATGTCTACACACAGACGCTAGCACTAAAAAAATCCAACAAAGCATGTTGGTTTAGTACAAAGTGGACATCATCTCATCGAAATGTAACTTGTTCCCACCATGATATAGCTGCAATATTGCTCACTTGGGAGTTAAACGACAATCACCAACGGTAATTAAATTTAGCCTGTTCCTCCCTCAGGCATAGGTTTCCTTAGCTGTTTTTGGCTATCCTGTTCAGGCCCTTTGGGTTTCTTGACACCAAAGACTTATCAATTATTTGACTTTCCAATCTTTTGACTTTGAGCATAATTAAGGAAGATTATTTTAGTAATGCACAATGTGCACTAAATTAGATATCTACATATGTCTTTATTAATAGATAAATTTATACCAGCAAAATATATTTATGCAATGATTTATTTTTTTATTGTATTGAAATATATTTTTTTTAATTTTCTAGTAACAGCTGCTAGTAGTGAAGTGGACAAAGTGGGGAATACATTTTTACAGGTGAATTATAAAAATATATATGTTAAGAAAAGCCTGACGGTACCTAAAGGGAAAACGGAAGCTGTAAATCGAAAAAGGACAGACAAAACAGTGGCCAAAAAGACAATTAATGATCCACAAAACATCACACGCAATACATAAGATTGAGTAACATGAACTCCACAAAAACTGGGGGTGAACTCAGATGCTCTGTAAGGGTAATAAGTTCCTTCTCCGCTAGTGGCACCACTCTTGTTACTCTTGTTTAAAATCTGATGATAAGTAGTAACACAATTTAATATTTAATTTCTTTGGTCATGGATAATCAATATACAAAGTTTATCATAGGTTAGTGAAGTAACAGGCAAGTGGGCAGACAGAAATGAGAGAAGGGGAATTTGATGTATAAATGGTACAAACTGTGTACAACCTATTAGTTATATATTCTACCTCTAATTTAAGAAACTCACATTATTGTTGCTCATATAATTATTTACATAAAACTTTTGTATAATTTTATTCTCACAGAAGTCCAGATCATTGAACTTTGCAGGATGTCTAGTCCAATCCTGAAAATTTGCTTCTCCCCTTAGTGATTCACAGTATATTATAAATGAAATTTATTCCTACGGATAGGGATTAATATAAGTTCTTGTAACTTGTTTCCCAATCTGATTAATTACTTCTTATTATGTAATGTATATAGCTGAATATTGTAATGTTATATGGAAGTAATTAATCAAATATGTTTAAACTAATCCTGTGATATCACGGGTTCAATGATACCGTGTATTCATGTGCTATTTCAACCAATTTTCGCCACCATTTTTTAAAATTTAACTACCAATGTACCATAGGACCCTGATATATATGTAGCTGTGATAAGAATTTCCTCTTTTAGTTTCACTTCTTTAACCTCATTAATTTGCCAGGTGATTGATTGTACAGATAATGAAGGAGTATATATGGTCATGGATAAGAAATTATGTACATGTATAATTAAACTTGTATTTGTACAGAAAATAAACCTATTTATAACTTTAAAGGATTAGGGATATTAGTTTTAAGGACAGTTTCAACAATAATTCAATTATAGTGTGGTGGTCAGTTTTATTGAGTGAGGAAACGAGAGATAACTATTGAGCTGTTGCAAGTACATTCTGTAACTAATAAACTTTAAGGGTTGTATTGAGTAAACAACCTCATCAGTGGTATTATGGTTATACTGTTTACCTTGAGCAGAGTTCGCAAAATTTCATATGGGTTTGGTGGTCCTAGTGAAAAAAATGTCAGTCCTCATTAATTTTCTATTGCAAAATACCAATCTTGTGTCAGTCCTTAGCAAAATCTGCCCAAATTTTGCTGGTCATGTCTGACAGGACTGACACATTTCACGAACTCTGCTTGAGTGCAAGTAGATCGTGGGTTCAAACACCTGTCCAATCAAACCAAAGACTATAAACTTGGTATTTGTTGCTTATCTGCTACGCACACAGTATCAAGCAGAGGCCTTTCAATAAGGGGTGGCATCAGGTACTTTTACCAGCCTAAGATGGTCTTTGGTACCTCCAGATTTTAAAGAATGTTGTATAAGATATTCATGAAAATTGTTCAAAAAAGTACTGCCTGTAATTAGTACTGGTAAACTTGAAAAATATTGAAAGCCCTGATTAAGAAGTAAGAGAAAAGATTGGATAGCTCAAAATCAGGACCAAGACTGGATAGCTCAAAATCAGGACCAAGACTGGATAGCTCAAAATCAGGATCAAGACTGGATAGCTCAAAATCAGGACCCCTGTGATTCACACAGTAAATGACTATTGGGTTTGAAAAAACTTTTGATTAAAACTTGTATATTTTATTTTACAGTTAAAATTGGTTATCAATACAGGGAATGGAACTAAAAATACATATATGGGTAAGTCTTGTGTTCTTTATATAATGATTAATAAATTCTAATATTTATGAGATTGATCTGCTCATTCTAATCTGTTTTTAGCTCACCTGACCCAAAGGGTCATGTGAGCTATTGCCATCACTTGGCGTCCGTCGTCGTACGTCGTAAACTTTTTCAAAAATCTTCTCCTCTGAAAGTACAAGACCAATGGAAACCAAACTTGGTCTGAATCATCACTAGGGTGTCTAGTTTCAAAATTGTGTCCGGTGATGGCGTGCACCAACCAACATGGCCACTGTTACTAAAAATAGAACATATGGTAAAATTGCAGGTTTTGGGTAATAACTCAAAAACCGTTAATAATATCAAAAATCTGACATGGAATAAAAATGATCAGCACATCAAGATCTACCTACCCTGCAATTTTGAAGTAAATCTGATTGCCCATCTTGGAGTTATTGCGCTTTTTTCATCAAATTTGTAAAATTTTAATACTTTTCGTCTTATATTTCAAAAACTATAAGAGATAAAGGTTAACTTTAAATCGCAAAAATGTGCGGCATATCATGATCTACCCACCCTGCAGTTTTGAAGTAAATCCCATTACCCATTTTGGAGTTATTTCCCTTTTTTCATCAAATTTTCAAAATTTTAATACTTTTCGTCCTTTATTTCAAAAACTATAAGAGACAGATGGTAAGTTGAAACTGCAAACATGTTCAGCATGTCAAGATCTACATACCCTGCAATTTTGAAGTAAATTTGATTTCCCATCTTGGAGTTATTGCCCTTTTTTCATCAATTTTTTTTTTTATTTTAATACTTTTCGTCTTATATTTCAAAAACTATTTAGAAATAGATGTTAAGTTTAAATTGCAAAAATGTGCAGCATGTCAAGATCTACCTACCCTGCAATTTTGAAGTAAATCCCATTACCCATTTTGAGCGATTATGCAAATTAGAAAAAAGGGGGGATGAAATTAAAAAAAATTCTTCTCCTCTGAAACTACTGAGCCAATCTCAACCAAACTTTGCTGAAATGATCCTTGGGTGGTCCCCTTTCAAAATTGTGTCCGTCAGCGCCGTCCTGTTTCCAAGATGGCCGCCATTACTAAAAATAGAAATTTCTTCAAATGGCCAAAAACTGCTCTATTTTAAGCCAGAAAGTGCCCAAATTTGAACTGTATAAGCATAATGATGAGCTTTTTAACATATATTACGGGATTTTTTATGAACTTTGAACTTTTGCCTATTTTGACCGATTATGCAAATTAGAAAAAAGGGGGGATGAAATTTAAAAAATTTCTTCTCCTCTGAAACTACAGAGCCAATCTCAACCAAACTTTGCTGAAATGATCCTTGGGTGGTCCCCTTTCAAAATTGTGTCCGTCAGCACCGTCCTGTATCCAAGATGGCCGCCATTACTAAAAATAGAAATTTCTTCAAATGGCCAAATCTGCTCTATTTTAAGCCAGAAAGTGCCCAAATTTGAACTGTATAAGCATAATGATGAGCTTTTTAACATATATTACGTGATTTTTTATGAACTTTGAACTTTTGCCTATTTTGACCGATTATGCAAATTAGAAAAAAGGGGGATGAAATTAAAAAAAAATCTTCTCCTCTGAAACTATTGAGCCAATCTCAACCAAACTTTGCTGAAATGATTCTTGGGTGGTCCTCTTCCAAAATTGTGTCCCACATTTCAGAACACTGACCAAGATGGCCGCCACAGCCGAACTTAATTTAACATAGGACCCTATGGGAAATTCCCATAAACATCTTCTTGTCTGAAACCATTTGCTCAATAAGAACAAAATTTTGATGAAATAGTCATTGGATGGTTCTCTTCCAAAAATGTGTCCGGCAGTTCGGCCCTTCGATCAATTTTTTTTTAAATTTTAATACTTTTCGTATTATATTTCAAAAACTATAAGAGATAGATGTTAAGTTTAAATTGCAAAAATGTGCACCATGTCGATATCTACCTACCCTGCAATTTTGAAGTAAATATGATTACACATCTTGGGAGTTCTTAACCTTTTTTTCATCAAATTAAAAAATAAAATTAATACTTTTCGTCTTATATTTCAAAAACTATAAGAGATAAAGGTTAAGTTTAAATTGCAAAAATTTGCAGCATGTCAAGATCTTCCTACCCTGCAATTTTGAAGTAAATCCCATTACCCATTTTGGAGTTATTGCCCTTTTTTCATCAAAATGTTCTCAATTTTAATACTATCATCTTATATCTCAAAAACTATTAGAGATAGAGGGAAAGTTTAAACTGCAAAAATGTTCAGCATGTCAAGATCTACAAAAAATTTCCCACAGTTAAAAATGTGTGACAACTGTGTGAAGAGTTATTCCTCTTGAAATGCATTTTTTGTTGACTCACTGCTTTTGGTTACTCAAATAATCAAAGGGAAGCAACTCTATTACAAAATGTGAAGTAGGAAAAGCTAAATTTTGAGAATCATTGACATATATGTTTTTTTTACAGCATTTTTGATAACTTACATTAAAGGGGGAACCCCTGCCCAAATTTTGTTGTAGAAGGGGTCTGCAATGACGAAGGCTACATTTGTTAATTTTTTTCACCGAAGTTATCAAGTTTTATTGACTGATGTTGTTATTATACCCAGGTGAGCTATACAGGCTCCTGGGAGCCTCTAGTTTACCTATCAAGTTTACCTAGGGACTGACCATATATATAATATTAATTTAAGCGGGGATATGTTTTATCTCACTGAACCGAATATTTTATTTTACATGACAAATGGGAAATTTTTCTTCGAATGGAACCAACATTCCTTATTGAAAACTGCATCCTCAAAAGTTAAATTATCCCTCCATTACCTTGGCTTTAGGATCATCAACCTTTCAAGTAGAGCTCAAAAATGGTTCAATGAAAACACTATATTCTATACACTATGTACAGTACTCTGATTTGACATTTTTCAATTATTACCATGAAAATCATACAAACTTTATTTCCACAAGTTTTTAGCTCACCTGACCCAAAGGGTCAGGGGTCAGGTGGGCTATTGTCACCACTGAGCGTCCGTCGTCTGTCGTCCGTCCGTCCGTTAACTTTTCACATTTTAATCAACTCCTCTGAAGCCACTGGGCCAATTTGAACCAAACTTTGGTGGAATGGTCCTTGGATGGCCCCTTTCCAAAATTGTGTCCGGTGATCCTGACTTCCAACCAAGATGGCCGCCAAGCTAAAAATAGAAAAAAGGGGGGATGAAATTTTAATTGTTCATTGCTGCTTTAGTATAAGTCAAAATGAGCTCAAATTTTAACTGCAGCTACATGGCAAGGAGTAGTTTAACATATATTCCGGGTTTTTCTGTGCAATTTTTCTTTCAGCCGATATATACCGATTATGCAAATTAGGCATATTTTGATAAAAGATCACATTTAAATCTTCTCCTCTGAAACTGCTGAACCAAATTAAACCAAATCTGGTAGGGATGGTCCCTGGGTGGGTCCCTTTCAAATTTGTGTCCGACAGCCCCGCCCTCCATTCAAGATGGCTGTTGTTACTAAAAATAGAAATTTCTTCAATTGTCCATTGCTGCTTTAGCATAAGTCAAAATGAGCATAAATTTTAACTGCAGCTACATGGTAAGGAGTAGTTTAACATATATTCCGGGTTTTTCTGTGAAATTTTTCTTTCAACCGATTTATGCCGATTATGCAAATTATAGGCATATTTTGATAAAAGATCACATTTAAATCTTCTCCTCTGAAACCGCTGAACCAAATTACACT
Organism: Bathymodiolus brooksi; assembly: GCA_963680875.1. NCBI lineage: Eukaryota > Metazoa > Mollusca > Bivalvia > Mytilida > Modiolidae > Bathymodiolus > Bathymodiolus brooksi. The sequence continues at coordinate 68,609,727 of OY804575.1, forward strand.
AAACCTGGCAGGGATGGTCCTTGGGTGGGTCCCTTTCAAAATTGTGTCCGACAGCCCCGCCCTCCATTCAAGATGGCTGCTGTTACTAAAAATAGAAATTTCTTCAATTGTCCATTGCTGCTTTATTATAAATCAAAATGAGCTCAAATTTTAACTGCAGCTTCATGACAATGAGTAGATTAACATATATTCTGGGTTTATCTGTGAATTTTTTCTTTCAACCGATTTATACTGATTATACAAATTAGACATATTTTGATAAAAGATCACATTTAAATCTTCTCCTCTGAAACCGCTGAACCAAATTAAAGCAAATTTGGCTGGGATGGTCCTTGGGTGGTCCCCTTTCAATATTGTGTCCGACAGCCCCGCCCTCCATTCAAAATGGCTGCTGTTACTAAAAATAGAAATTTCTTTAGTTGTCAATTTCCGCTTTATTACAAATCAAAATGAACTCAAATTTTAACTGCAGCTATATGGCAATGAGTAGTTTAACATATATTCTGGGTTTTTCTGTGAGATTTTTTCAGCCAGTTTATTCCGTTTAGGAATATTATGAGATAAAAATCACATCAAAATCTTTTGCTCAGAAATTTGAGTTGAAATGATCATTGGGTGGCCCACTTTCAAAATTATGTGTAACACCCCCATTTTCTATCAACTTTAGATGTCAAATTGAAAACCAGGTGAGCAATTACAGGCTCCTGGGAGCCTCTAGTTGTTTTTTTTTTGGTTCATGTAGACTTGCTTTTACTTTTTGTGCTTATGAAGAGTTATTTCCCCTTTTTCACTACTTTTCGATAAAAACTTTATGATAAAAAATATCTATTGCAACAGAAACATTATGATATTTCAAAATAAATGGAGGTAATTAATGTGAAAAGACATAAGATGTGTTATTTCAAGTTATTCATTCCTTGTGCTATGGTTTGGGTTATAAATAGAAATATACAATAAGTTATGAACATTTTCAGTTATTTAGCTCACATGGCCTACGGCCATGGCCATGTGAGCTTTTGTCATGGGTAAGCGTCCGTCCATTAGCTTTTCACATTTAAATCTTCTTCTCTGAAACCGTTGATCAGATTTCAACCAAAGTTGTCAGAAATGTTCATTGGATGGTCCTCTACTAGATTTGTGTTTTTGGTGCTGATTTGAAATCCAACATGGCTGCCAGGGTCCATAATGTGTTCTCATTGGCTGAAATTTTAAAAATCTTCTTGTCAGAAACCACCAAGCCAATTGAATTGTGACTTTGCAGGAATGATCATTGGGTGGTCCTGTACTAAACTTGTGAATCGTTTGCCGATCGGAAATTCAAGATGGACGCCATGACTCGACTTAGTTTAACATTGGACCCTTAACTTTTTACCTTACAAGCCCACCGGGCCTGTAAGTTCAAATATTTACAGGCCCACCATCAATTCTACAGGCCCGAATTTGAAAACTACATTAATGACCATTAATTCAAACCACCAAAACTCAAAACATGATGATGTAACAAATATTATGTGAACATGTCAATTATGCATTAGGTAAGACCAGAATGCAAGTAAAAAACACAAAAAGACACTTTATTTTGGATTCATGTTTATGTTGTTAATCTCCTGAAAATTCTAAAATCATATTGTCAATAGCATCCTCAGTATATTCCATATCATCACTGTCCACCTCCTCCTCCTCCTCCTCCTCCTCATCATCATCATCATCACAACCAATATTGTTATAAGACTCTTATAGCAAAAACTTGTGATGTCATCATTGCGTGAGACATATAATTTGGTGATAATTTTTAATATGTACACCCCCTTTTTAAATATCACTATGCTTTGAATTAATACCACACAAAATGCAAAAAGTCGTATTTGTGTAGCCTTCAGCAGAAGAAATATGTACAGTACATGTGTATATGCCAATTTGCTCAACGGTCCAACTATATAGAAAGCTAGGGAATGCAAATATAGCACGAATGTATCTTGACATTCGCTACCGGATGTTTCATCCCATAACCAAAATGGACCATAACCAAAACGGACCATTACCAAAACGGACCATAACAAAAACGGACTATTGAAATAAAAAATGTAAATTTCTTGAATAAATATGATATTTTATGTATTATTTCTATGATTTTATATGTATTTAATTATTTGTATTAATTTGTTTAGTGTGTTTTAATTATAAGCATATGTTCGTTTATACATAAAGAGGGAGAGGCGTTAATTATCGAAAATAACAAATCAAGGAAATTAGAATAATTTAAATCGAAGCTTGAAACTGCGCTTTGGTTTGTAGAGTCATATGGCCTTGTACCCCAGTACTTAAAATTAGAAAGTACTGATGGGCAGACTGTTAAAGTCGATTTCAATCCATCGTCCAGCAAATCTACATACCAAGATTTGTCTGAAGAAGAAAGACAAAAAATTAAAGATTTGTTATTTATTTTGGAAAAATTTAATGTTAGCGAGAGCGCTAAAAGGGAACTGACAGTATTTTGTGATGGGCTACCACGAACATATCTGGTTTCTTCAATGCCAGGAAGATATTAACAGTTTATATCATTTTGAAAGAATTTCGGGAAATATCCCTGGCGCATATGTTAAATCACATTTTCATAAATTATATAAAGTTTCTCCTTTTGCGCCCAAATTAAACTTTTAATTTCTATCAGTTCCATTCTCTTAAATCAACCTCCAATGGACAAATGATGGATCAAAAGTTTGTGTATGTAGTGCATAAGTTATTGTTTGCATGATTGACAGACACTATTCATCATATTGTTTTCTAGCTTCTGAACTGTCGATCGAGAAAAAAAAAATATTCTAGACAGGCAGCAAATAGCCAGTCAATGGGGTTTGCAATTAATATTTCGCATGCCCAATAGCGACCCCACACCACAAGGTGTGGAAAATAGAAATATTATTCTGTGGCTTAAATGCGTATTAACTGCATTACATGTAAACTGTATGATTCTGTTTGATAAAGTCCTTTAACTAGAACAGGAAAAAAATGTACACTTGAGTGAAATAGTGTTGTAATAAAAGATCGTGAACGTGATATACAAGAATGAAAGAATGTCAAGGTATATTTTAAATGAGATTGAAACAAGACACCATTTGATATTAATTTGGTTGTATTTCATTTTGACGATTTTAATTATGGAAGATGATCACAACCATATTGTTTTTGATTGGATTAAGATTATAGCTGTATAATAATGTATAATAACCTATTATTATTAGAATCCTAACATGACGGCGAATTTGGCATAAATAAAATAACAAATGGCTTCCTCTAGGAAAACACCGACTTTATGTGAAAGGGACACCAGACAGCTATGATGAACAATTTTAATACATCCCTTAGCGCGGGATGTAAAGGACACACTCCTTACACGTAAAAGACAACTTACAGCAGATTCTGATAGCAACAGTTTATTAGGAGTGTTGTTGTTGTTTTATCGACATCTGAGGTGGGGCCGATTTTGGCCCTTATAGCTCCCAGTCCTTTGCAAAAAAAAACCCATTGCAAGCACATTTTTAGTCAAATCATACAATTAATTGTTACACACTTAATTACAATTATGATTAATTTGATTTTTATTTGATTAAAAGTTAATTAATTTTAAAGAATTTGGTTTTAATTTGCAAAGATTATTAAACCCTCAATGCTTTAATCTTAATTTCACCCAAAGAATATGGGCTTGGGTTGATAAAAAGAAAAAATAGTAATTAAGATATAATTAACCGATTGCAGTACATGGAATTTTAATAAATTCCATCACAAAAACGAGTAAATTTCTTTGATCTTTGGTTCATCGACGATAAAAGAACATGAAGTTTGTTTTCATTCATTATCATCCTCACAATGGGGACAGTTTGTTTGGTTAAAAGTAGCTTCAATCAACATTTCCCGTAGCACAGTGTCTGATTGCGCCCCATTTCTCGTGGTGCCATTTTTATTTGATATTGAACGAAATTAAAGTTTCTTTAAACCGCAATGGATTACTTTTCAAGAAAGTCACTTTCAAAATACTTAATGAATAACATAGAATTCAATAAACACGATGTCGATATTTTCATAAATGGCACGTGGCAAAAATACGCGGGCAACATAGGGCGACTCTTCAAAATTACAAGGCTACTTGAACTTCGCTTTTGACCAACGAGAAATCGAAGTCAACCTTCACAACGCAACTACTTCGCCCTCTAACGTGAGTCCTGCTTCTTGTCCTTTTTTAAAACCTACATGATAGTAATTTCCTAAAAATATCAACCAATCAAATTGCAAAAAACAGACACACCTAAATCTATTTCGAATATCGGAAATTCTTAAAAGGCCTACCCATTTTTTGCATTGACTCGGCAGCAACTGAAAACGGAGAACAATAAACTAAATATCTACACACAATATCTTATGAAATCAACTTTTGAAACTATATGACTTTTTTTTCACAGGCCCGTCGGACTTGTGGAACTACTCATTTTATACGCCCGTGTACAATTTTACACGCCACGGGCTTCGGACTACCGCCTTATTTCGAAGACTGCTATGGGAATTTCACATTTTCATCTTTTTTTCTGAAACCACAAAACAGATTTGAACCAAACTTGGCAGAAATGTTCATTGGATGGTCATATACAAGATTTTTGTTTTTGGCGGTGATCGGAAATCCAACATGGCTGCCAGGGCCCATAATGTGTTCTGATTGGTCGAAATTTAAAAAATCTTCTTGTTAGAAACCACTAAGCCAATTGAATTGTGACTTTGCAGGAATGATCATTGGGTGGTCCTGTACTAAACTTGTGAATCCTTTGCCGATCGGAAATTCAAGATGGCCGCCATGACTTGACTTAGTTTAACATTGGACCCTATGGGAATTTCACATTTTCATCTTTTTTTCTGAAACCACAAAACAGATTTGAACCAAACTTGGCAGAAATGTTCATTGGATGGTCATATACAAGATTTTTGTTTTTGGCGGTGATCGGAAATCCAACATGGCTGCCAGGGCCCATAATGTGTTCTGATTGGTCGAAATTTAAAAAATCTTCTTGTTAGAAACCACTAAGCCAATTGAATTGTGACTTTGCAGGAATGATCATTGGGTGGTCCTGTACTAAACTTGTGAATCCTTTGCCGATCGGAAATTCAAGATGGCCGCCATGACTTGACTTAGTTTAACATTGGACCCTATGGGAATTTCACATTTTCATCTTTTTTTCTGAAACCACAAAACAGATTTGAACCAAACTTGGCAGAAATGTTCATTGGATGGTCATATACCAGAATTTTGTTTTTGGCGCTGATCGGAAATCCAACATGGCTGCCAGGGCCCATAATGTGTTCTGATTGGTCGAAATTTTAAAAATCTTCTTGTTAGAAACCACTAAGCCAATTGAATTGTGACTTTGCAGGAATGATCATTGGGTGGTCTTGTACTAAACTTGTGAATCATTTGCTGATCAGAAATTCAAGATGGCCACCATAACTCGACTTAATTTTAACATAGGACCCTATGGGAAAAATGTTTAAAAGTCTTCTCCTCTGAAACCAGTAAGTTAATTTAAAGCAAACATGGCATGAATGGTTCTTAGGTGGTCAACTTTCAAAATTATGTCCTGTGACCCCGACCTCCATCCAAGATGGCCACCATCAGTGGACATAGTTTTAACATAGGACCCTATGGGAAAAATGTTTAAATTTTTTTTTCTCTGAAACCAGTAAGCCAATTTAAAGCAAACATGGCATGAATGGTCCTTAAATGGTCAACTTTCAAAATTATATCCAGTGACCCAAACCTCCATCCAAGATGGCCACCATCAGCAGACATAGTTTTAACATAGGACTCTATGGGAAATATGTTTAAAAATCTTCTCCTCTGAAACCAGTTAGGGACCAACCATTTAACTTGAAGGGGGGGGGTTATGATTTTTTGTTTCGTTCAGAAATTTTTTTTCAGACAACACAAGAGTTAGAATATTTTTTTTTCCAGAATTTAACATTAGGTTATATGACAAAAACTCTGAATCAGATTATTTTTTTTTTCCTCCAACAAAATCAGAATATTTTTTTCAGCAACATTGGGAATCAGAATATTTTTTTAGAAAAAAACCATAACCCCCCCTTCAAGTTAAATGGTCGTTCCCTTAGCCAATTTAAAGCAAGCATGGCATGGATGGTCCTTAAGTGGTCAATTTTCAAAATTGTGTCCGGTGACCCTGACCTCCATCCAAGATGGCCGCCTTCAGCGGACATACTGTAGTTTTAGCATAGGGCCCTATGGGAAAAAATGTTTTAAATTCTTCTCCTCTGAAACCAGTAAGCCAATATAGCAAACATGTCATCGATGGTCCTTAGGTGTCAACTTCCAAAATTGTGTTCAGTGATCCCGATCTCGGTTCAAAATGGCCACCGTCAGCAGACATAGTTTTAACATAGGACCCTATGGGAAAATTGTTTAAAAGTCTTCTCTTCTGAAACCAGTCAGCCAATTTAAAGCAAACATGGCATGGATGGTCCTTGGGTAGTATACTTTCAAAATTGTGTCCGGTGACCACGACCTCCATCCAAGATGGCTGCCATGAGCAGACATAGTTTTAACATAGAACCCTATGGCAGTATGGGATTTGAATAGTAACTTAGATGTATTCGGCATGCAGACATTCTTAAGAGGACTTATTTATGTCAGATGAGCGATACAGGCTCACCTGAGCTTCTAGTTTTCATTTGTTTTTTTGTTTTTTTTATTTCCAGAATTGACACTTCCTCAGTTCTATTCGTTTCTTCACGAGATGGAAAAAGCCAAAGCTAGTTTAGAGTACCTAAGCTGAAAACTGTTTTAGCAATAGTCTGTATAATAATTATCATGCATTTGTAAATATCAGTAAATAAATGTTTATTAAAATTATGTTATTCATGTTTTTGTTTTTATGCAACGTTTGAAGGGATATGTGTTTGGTGTGTTTACAACTACATTTTAGATTCACTTGAAAAGAAAAAAATTACTGTCGTTTCGTTTTTTGGTGTAATGGTTAGCATGCTCATCTCAAGTGTGGTAGATCGTGTGTTCGAGCCCCGCTTGTGTCAAACCAAAGACTATGAAATTGGTATTCGTTGCTTCGCTGCTAAGCATGCAGCATTAAGGAGAAAGAGCAAAGACTGGTAAGCTCGGAATCAGGATAACGTGTCTGAGTGGGGCAACATGTCTATCCACAGACTGTTGTTTAGTGAGCTAGCACTTTAAAAATCCAACTAAGCATACTGGTCTAGTACAAAGCAAATCCTTATCATCATGTCATTGAAAATTAACTTGTTCTCGCCATGATATAGCTGAAAAATTGCTGAGATGGCGTTAAACAACAATCACTTACTCCCTTTTCGTTTTTTTGTTGTAGAAAAATCTGAGAAAACCAGGGGGAAATCTAGGTGCTCGTAAAGGGTTAGCAGTTCATGTTTCTTATAAGACACCTGACATGTTACTCATTGTCAAGTTCGGTAAAAAATTTAGTCGATGATGGAGGAAAGAAGAAGAAAAAAATTTGCCTGAAGGATTATTACATAAAATTGTGTTGATGGAATGAAATGAAAAACAACAAATACCACACCTTCAGAACATTTCTTAAGTTCAAAGTTGAAAGGGTAGAAACAGAGACAAAATTGATATCCCTATTAATGCACATACATAACTGCTCAAACTATTGGATTGATACAGTTGATTTAATAAAAAAAATGGTGGGATTAAATGATTTTTATTGTCCCCAACCTCCGCTCTGAAGAGAAATGATGCGGTCATGCAAGTATGTGAGAAAACTGCCATCCTTCACATAAAACCCGGTGCCCAACTCTGTTGTAAAAAAGGTTGATTGCTAATCTCGAACTTTATACATACAATATGTATTCTTCGTGATGCAGTAGTTGTTATATTTATAATGCTAATTCTATAAAAGAGAGCTGATTACCTTAACCATCACTTAAATGTTAGACAGTACACAAATGTTTTAAATTGGTTCAAAAGAAAAGGTTGAAGATACCTAAGGGATAATCAGAAGCAATAAATCGAATAAGGACGAACTAAACAGTGGTCAAAGAATAAAGGAATATCCACAAAACTCTACATAGAAAACTAAAAATTGAGCAATATGAACCCAACAAAAACCTGGAATGAAACCAGGTGATCAGTAAATCAAACAAGGACAGACTGTAATGGCCAAAAGACGAACAATGATCTAGAAAACTAAAGATTGAGCAATATGAACCCAACAAAAACCTGGAATGAAACCAGGTGATCAGTAAATCAAACAAGGACAGACTGTAATGGCCAAAAGACGAACAATGATCTAGAAAACTAAAGATTGAGCGACATATAATGTAATACCCAATAAAAAACCATTAGTGAACTCAGATTCTACGGAAGGGTGAAAGGTTCCTGTTCCACTAGTGATACCCATCATGTTATTCTAATCTAAAAATCTGGTGATAATTAAACTTTCTTCCTCAGAACTTTGGGTGGTGTGGCACTAACAGCAGTACTTTAGGTCCATTGTTTATTATTATCTACGTGAATGACATTGCAGAAACTCTTTACTCCGTTTGCAGAAAATGAGAGGGGCTGGGATTAGGGTTATGGCGTGTAATGCCACTTTCAGCAATACTTCAGTTATATCATGGCAGTCAGTTTTATTGGTGGAGGAAAACGGTGAAAACCACAGACCAGTACCAAGTCACTGATAAACTTTATCACATAATGCTGTATCGAATTCACCTCAAGAGAGAGAGAGAGAGAGCTGATCGAAGGGACTAACAAATAACCAATGTATTTTAATGCAGAGAGAAAAAGATATGTTATTCTGAAATATTGAAATCCTGGAAATGAGCTTCACATTAAACAATAGGGATAAACCAATATAATTAAGTACCATACACACTTGGGGGAGGCAGGTTTACTACATTCAGTAGCATTGCAATGCTAAATTAAAAATCCCTGTTGATAATGTTATAGCAAAAGTAAAAAAGAAACATTTTAAAGTGAAAACTTAACAGGGACGCAGGGGCCCAAGACCACTAAAAATTATTTGATCAGGGCCCCTGAACATTGTCAGACTGTAACCCAGATGGCCACTGAAATTATGAACATTTTCATGTGCAGTCTGTTGCTAAGACCCAACAGTTTTTGCTGGGCCACAAAAAAAAATATTTTAGAAAACCCAGCTGGGAACTGGAACGATAAGCTTTGTCCCTTGTTATACCTACATTTATATCAGTAATTTATGTATGAACAAGAGGTTAATCCTGGGCGTAATATAAGTCCCAGGTTAAGCTAATCTTGTCGGAGGCATTACTCCATCTGGATCAAGAGCTCCCCAAACTAAGGTGATCTCTTTACCAATGTTGTATACATAGTAGTGGTCATCGTAAATTGATTGATCCCTACGGAATTTCAGTGCCACAACTGGTTGCAAACATGTTCCCATTATGTATTTGATAGCCAATTGTCTTAACTGGCGATATACATTAGGATATGATAGGGTTATGGTGTTTAACGCCACTTTCAACAATATTTCAGTTATATGATGGAGGTACGTTTTATTGTGGAGGAAACTGGAGTACCCGGAGAAAAACCACCGACCTGCCGCAAGTCATGGACATACTTTATCACATACTGTTGTATCAAGTATACCTCGCCATGAACGGGGTTCGAACTCACAACCTTAGTGGTGATAGCCAATGATTACATAGGTAGTTGTAAATCTAACTACCATAAGATCACGGCCACGATGGCCCCCAAACAGGTTTGGAGAAATATGTTACTTTAACAAAGGGAATTACATACACTTTATCTTCATGCTTAATGTTTCATTTTCTAAATGTTTAAATTGAAATGTTAAACCAGGCATAATTTTTGTTTTCTTTATGTCTCTGGTAATATACAAGAATGCAAATGTTAAAGATTTAATGTCTTATATATTCCTTTATCCAGAGACATATATATTTCTCTTAACCACAAAATTAAGAAATCGACTAACAGTGGATATCAAAATGGGTATAAACTTAGGAACATTTTGCCTTTTGCCATTATACCAGGCAATTAGTTTTTGTGTTTCCGATTTGTTAAACCATGAAAACAGTTTTGAAGTCTTTAAATTAATGAAACCATACCATGAAAATATCTGCATCTTTTGCTGTTATGTTCAGATCGTGTAAGCAGACTTTTCCTCTTATGTGTTACAGTAATGGAGCCGATTTCTAGGATAGAGAAATTTCTAACACATGTCTCAGTCACATCCATTGACCACCTTGAAAAGTTTTCATGTAACCATAGGCAGATACAGGTGGTGGCCCAAGGGGCACGGGGCACCTTTATGAGCTAAGTTATAGATTGGTAAAAACATGTTTTAACAGAATATTTCCAATTTTGTCCCATGTCATTTTTCTTTTTACCCTGTTTGGTAATTTTCGCTTTGAATTACGCCGCCTCGGTATCTTATGATATTTCTTAAAAACAAATTGTTTTGAAAACGATTTATTTTTCTATAGTTGTAATGAGGATAAGAAAACGAATATGTTGGTTTGCACTTTATGATATAATATATACCACTCTATATACATTCTAGATTTTAAATCTATACAATTTTATTTATTAGAAGTTGTATATGGTTGCATTGTGTACATACTTTACAAATATATATTGGATAAGTCTGTTATACGATACTATACAACTTAGAAATATATTATATTATGATGTAGTCATAGTTGAGTGTTAAAATCAAACAAGAAGATGTAATACATAATTTGGTTTTCTGAAAATGGTTGGATCTTTACTGGGCTTTGCTTTTACTGAAACTGTTTCAAGCTCAATAAAACAAAACTATAATGTTCTCATACTGGATTTTAGGAATATACTGGCCGTACATTGCTGCAATTTTAACACATTTAGCCGTCAGTTTTAGGACGTTTTTCTAGATATTCTTTAATTTTAGGTACATTAGCAACTCGCTCCCTATGTGCAGCTAATTTAGGGAAGGCATCCAACACTTTAGAGTCTATTTGAATAACATTTGTTAAAGCTTCATAAAGTAACAAATCCGCCATTGTCACCTGAAAATAGAAAGTAAACTACAAGTAGTAGAAATAAAAACACTGCAAAGTCTTCACCGATTATTGTATACTAAACATTATTGTATACTAAACATTATTGTATACTAAACATTATTGTATACTAAACATTATTGTATACTAAACCTTTTTGTATACTAAACTTTACTACCCAAATACAAATTGAAATATTCAAAATATATACAAGGGCGATTGACTGTATGGACTGTGGTTTTCTTATAACTGAATAACTGGAAACAATCAACAATTTACGCTAAAACTTATCAAGATGAAGGGTGCATCATTCTTAGTCTCACATATATCTATTTCAATACTATTCATCCAGATCATACACATATTGCAATAGCATCATTCTATATTCGTTCAATATTCATGGAGGTATACATATGTGGCATTACTAATCTTCTATTCATCAATTGTCCAGGACAGTATATACCTATATTTCTATCACAATACTATCGTGTCCATTCAGTATTCACACAACACCTTTCTATCCATAAAATATAGAAGACAGCATATACCTATCACATACTATCATGTCTATTCAGTATTCACACAATATATACCAACACCTTTCTATCCATAAAACATAGAAGACAGCATATACCTATCACATACTATCATGTCCATTCAGTATTCAGAAAACTATATGCAATGTACATATCTTTGTAAAAAAAAACTTCTGTCCATTCCCTATTTACGAAATATTTGTGTTACAAATGACAACGGATGTTCGGTAACGTTGTTACAAATGACAACGGATGTTCGGTAACGTTTGTTGTAATCATAATGTAACCCTGTCCCCATTCACGATTCATCACCAGGTGTGTAAAAAGAATAACACGACGGGTGCCACTAGGAAAGCAGGAACTGCTTTCCCTTCCGGAGTACATGAGTTCGCTCCCGTTTCCTTTACTTTACTTAGTATGGTTCGTGTTGTTCATGATCTCAAGTTACACGTCTTGACATGTTTAATTTCGTGTTGTGATGTCTACTACGATGTTCGGTTCGTCTTTACTTCCATTTGTTCTGTAGGGTGTTGATGTTTCATTTATGTCATTTGTATTTATTTACGTATAATGGTGACGTCCGACACAGCTTCCATGTCAGATGATGTTCGTGTCTTTTAACAGTAAAACGATGGGTGTCACTAGTGGAGTGGAAATTGTGAATCCTTCCGGAGCACTTCAGTTCATCCCCGGTTTTTAGTGGGGTTCTTGTTCTCAATCTTTAGTTTGTTGTCTGTGTAATGTTTTGTAGATCATTGTTTGTCCTCTTTCTTTTGCCCATTGTATTGTCCATCTTCATTCGATTCACGGATTCAACTTCTGATTACCCCTTTGGTATCTGGTATCAAACTTTTCTTAGAACAGTATCCTCATATCGCACCACATCCTTTCTATCCATACAGTATCCTCATATCGCACCACATTCTTTCTATCCATACAGTATTTTGAAACAGGGCTATTTAATACACTTGTCAAGTATACATTCTGACCAGTGGTACTAGGGGCTATTAAACAAATAGTATTAATAAGCCAATAATTTGTCATTTCGAGCGTAGTTTATGCAATGATTTATGGTGATTGTTCGCTTCGGTGATATTGATGGAAATGTTGACCATCACTGTTTATATTTTTTAACTTTCTTTTAATAACGCAAAATTTATAGGATTTTGTATATTTTATTTTGGGAACTTACGGATGAACCAACAAAGAATCCATCGCCATCATCGTTTTCTTTCAGCCATTTTTCTATACATTTCAGTGTTTTTGGTGTTGTCTCGCTCATATATTTTTCAACTTCTGTCTAAATAAGATAAAAAAAAAAGTCATAATGGCGAATATAAAACAAGATTTGTGTGATTGTTTGCTATGAGTTAGTTATTGTTATGCCTTATGGGCTCTTTTTTCCATCTATAACATAGTGTGGACAAGTTACATTCGATGAGAAGTTGATGATTTCCGAACGTACGAACTGAACTGAAATGAAATATACTTCTAATAGATAGATTTCATGTTCGTATTTCTCTATTTACAGAGGTATATTGTATATAAGTAACCTCTAGAATTTACCACGATTTTATTTTTGTTTTCGTTGTGAACTTTCCATATTTCCCCAATATCAATATTTTTTTGTCATTTATATGTCTATTAATGATGCTTTCAATTTCAAAATACTCCATATTTAACATAAATCTGTCTGTTAGAGTGCTAACTCACTGATACTGATTGGTTTATGGTGTTTAACGCCACTTTCAACAATATTTTAGTTATATCGTGGCCGTCAGTTTTATTGATGGAGGAAACCGGAGTATCACCGACATGTCGTAAGTCACTGACAAACTTTATCACATTAATGTTGTATCGAGTACACCTCGCCATGAACGGGATTAGAACTCACAACTTTTGTGATGATAGGCACTAATTGTACAGAAAGTTGTTACTCCAGCTACCATACGACCACGACGGCCCCCAATCTTTTGACTTTTGAGCGTACTAGATGAAGGTTATTCAAGAAACGCGTCATGCCCACTAAATTAGATATCTGGTGTCGGCCCAATAGTCCGAAGGCCCAATAGTCCGAAAGTCAGATAGTCCGAAAGCCCAATAGTTACAATTTAATTTATTTAGAATGATTTTGAATCTGACTGCTTTCTTGTAATTAAAGATAACCCAGACAAATATGACGACCACCGGGGTTTTCTAACGATTGGATACTATCTAAAAAAAATCTTCAGATTGTTATATTGATAAAAAAAAAATAGCACATTGACCACATAAAGTATACTCTCCCATTTAACAAGGAAATACTTATTGCCAATGGTATACTTCCTTTTTACTAGCAGAAAGAGTTTAAGTTGCCCGGCCCCGAATATTGGCATTTTGAGGGGACCGCATCGGTGGCGTAATAGTTAGCGTGCTCGCCTCGAGTGTGGTAGATCGTGTATTCGAAACCCGGTCGGGTCAAACCAAAGAATATGCCATTGATATTTGTTGCTTCTCTGCTAAGCACATAGCATTACGGAGAAAGAGCAGACTGGTCGGCTCGGAATCAGAATAATGTGTCCGAGTGGAGCGACATGTCTACCTGCGGACTGTTGTTTCAGTGAACAAATTTTTGGTAGCAAAATCGTGCGCATAAGTTAATAGTTTATTGGGGGGTTATGGTATTTAACGCCACTTCCAGCAATATTTCAGTTATATCGTGGCGGTCTGTTTTATTAGTGGAGAAAACCACCAACTTGCTGCAAGTCAGTGGCAAACGTTATCACATACATGTATCTATCCTTTTTCCTTTATAAAAACATGACAGTAGTTTTGTTATTGAATCCTAAAATCAACTACATGACTATTCCCCCGGTGGTGCCGGTAATTTTTTTTAGGACTATTCCCCCCTGTGGTAATTTCAGCAATCATATTACCCGGACTTTTCTAAATCATTCAACTCATTGATTTAAATTAAATGACGTATATAATGGAATGATCCTATCACCTTCTAATAGAGGACAAATGTGCAAAAAAGAACGAACTAATTACAAAATGTGTTTTTTTTTTTATTAATTTCTTCTTCAAATACACACATGAAAATGTATTAGTTTTGAAGAGCATTAATAAAGTAGACTAGAAATCCATCAGAAAAGGGCCTACAATTTAGAATTTTGAATTGCACATTTGTTCGGTATAATAAAACACTTATAGACTTGATATTCGGGTAATAACACTTTCATTGTCCCATCTGTACCAACTATTGTACTCGGCGTTGCCTCGGACAATAGTTGGTACCTTGGATACAATAAAAGTGATATTACCCTATACCCAGTGAATAATTGTATAATGCTGTATCGAGTACACCTCGCCTGAGCTGGATTCGAACGTTTGTGGTGATAGGCACTGATTGCATATATGGTTATATATCCAACTACCACACGATCACGACGGCCCCAATAATAGCTTTGGTGTAGATCAGAATTTTTAAAATGGCCATCAGCCACGGTCAAAGTTTACATTGTAGCTTTATGTGAAATTCATTATCATCTCTCGGAGAGGCACTAAAGAGAATGAATTAAATTAAATTTGGCAGAGATGGTTACCTGTCAGATCATGCACAAATGATGCAACTTAGTTACATATGGCTGCAAAGGTATCAATTGAAAGAGGGAGAGGCGTTAAGGTGCAACATTGGCCCCACATTTTATTAAAAAAATAATGCTTGACATAGAATAAAAACAATTTATTAATTTAATTGATAGATAAACAAATTTTCAAAAAATATATCTTTCTGTGAAATTGGGTGCGTTATGACGGGGGACGTAGCTATAATCCGACAGTCCGATAGTCCGACAGTCCATACGAAAAACAGTATATATAGGCCATATATATAAAAGAAGTTAAAAAAACGATAACAACGGATTTTTGCACTAACGTTTTCACTGCGGATGCAGATCTTCAGGTACAATGTTATATATATATATATAGGATAGCCGTATGCTTCCGTAAAATTTGATTGTTTATTATGCACACAAAACCAGAGAATCCGGCAACACTGACAGATTTGTTTACATAAGAGATTCATGTATTATGTACGTGCATTATTTTCGGTCTGAATATAGCGGAAATACTGCTTGTTGGGCAGTAGTTTACACTACCGGTTCATCACGACTGGATCCAGGTTTTTATGGAGTCCGTGTTGTTCATATTTGTGTTTTTTTTAGTTCTTGTGTGGCCCTGCCAATTGTTTGTCCGTCTATGATATCGTGTTTCCGATGTGCTGGACCTTTCTTTGGTGAGTAAACGGTTCGGTTTCTGGCCCCATATTACACATGTTATAGTGTTAACTTTCAAAGAAATAAAATGTACCTAAACGAGTACACCTAATACCCGGATGACGAAACAACCAATTTTATTGGTCGAATCTATATCTGTATCTAATAAATATTCATAAACTACAGTAACGGCAATACAATATTTTCCCGCTATACTTAAACGAACCGCGAGAAAATATTATTATACAAATAAACATGTAACAAAGAGAACATAACATCGACATTTTCAAAAAATAAACATGTTAGGAGTCCCCTGTCCTCAGTTCTAATGACTTTTTTAAAAAGGAACCCAGTTTATTTACTTGAGATGTTGTTGAAGGGTTTAACATATATGAAAGTTTTTCTGATTCTGATAAGTTATTAAAAATTTGATTTTCGTTGTTCAAAATATTTAAAAAAAGAAGACCTCAATTCAGAATTTATCGTGCAATGTAAAAGAAAATGTTTCTCGTCATCTATACACTTACAGTGTGAGCATAAACGTTGCTCTCTCGGAATATTTAAATGTCTCCCCTTTTCTATTAATAGGTTGTGTTCACTAATTCTAAGTATTATATATACCATGGATCTTACGAATTAACTTATTTAAACCAACGAATCCGAAGGATGAGTTTTTTTAAATAAGTTCATGAGTAAGATCTATGGTATATATGGTTTGTAACAGAAATTACATGATTGACAGATCTATGACGTCAAAATCATGGAATAACAGATCCTATGACGTCAAAATCATGGAATAACAGACCTATGACGTTAAAATCATGGAATAACATCAAGATCTTCATGTTAGACCATGGTTTGTAAAAGTTCACTATTTTTAAGTTGATTATTGCATAAAAATATCAAAGGAAAAATGCGTATTTATGTTGCAAGCTTTGCTATTAGCTTTCTGTATTCAATATTAGATATAGATAAGTAACTTTCCACTGATAAATTTTGTTTTAAATTTGAGAATAAATATAATTTACTTTTTTGGTCTAATTTTGAGAGCTTATTATTTATTAAATTTTCATAGTAAAATTTTAGTGTTGATTTTACATATTTCTTGGGTAGTTTTACTTGATTTGAACTAGTAGTATTTTGGAGCTGTAAGATATCAAGACCTGTCTCATCAATAATACTCTTTGCATATGAAAACCATGTGTAGATGCCTTGAGAATCTAAATTTTAAAAGTGGATTTAATTTTGTCTTGCAAGATATAACAAAGTTTGAGATTGAATAAAGTTCTCTACTGGCAATCTTCCAAGTTCTAGTCTGACTGCTAAATTTGAAGCTTTCTTTCTAATGCAAAGAACATATTTGCAAAAGGACAGATGTAAATTTTCAATTGGAGTTTTATCCATAAAATTAAATAAGTCTACTTCCTTATCATTCAATGTATATATCAAAATTACCTTGATGACCCTATATAATGACCTCATTTTATGTATGTTATAATAATGTTAGCCGAATTAATGACCTTGAAAACAGATCCAATGTCAATTCTCATATGTAGTCACGTTCACATATTTAACAATTACATAACATTCACACATACCAAACTCTCCAGCCAGATACCTCGCTATACTAAGTATTTCAATGTAAAGCTGTTTGATAGTTTCTTTTGTGGTTCAGATAAGATATACGACCTGTATATTTCATGAGGAGCATCATGATGGGACTAATGAGCAATGAGTATGAAGTTCTGCTTGTAATGGACATTTCCATTATCATCATTAAATTTGCTCATGCTAAGTCTAGAAAATGTCACTTTTGACATTTGAACATGTATAGTAGATAACTATTGATGGAGTCTTTCATACATTTACTGTATTTATATGCAAGTAAATAATTTATTATTTTATATTTATGTGTAATATTTTTAATATATGACCCTTTACAACATAAGCTACAGTCTCTGCATTAGCTTAATCCGGCCCTGATTGTTCGGCAAGCAGCCTTTCAGCCTTTTTAATGAGAAAAGCATAAACAAAATTACCTTTTTATTGTCTCCACTACGAAACCAGGCTATATAAAAGTCACCTAAGTAATCGTTGACAGTATCAACAACCTGGTCTACTAATCCTTGTTCTATGTTGCTCTTACCAGCATATCCTAAAATATAATATGTGTGCATAGTAAGCATTATGTGAAATATTTCCAGCTAAGACATATCCTGCCGCTAGATAGGTATAAACTGCAAATTAAACGACTCTACACACAATCATAAAACTGGAAGTGCGAGTGAGTGATTGTTGTTAAACGCCAACGCAGCAATTTTTCAGATATATATCATGGCGAGAACCAGTTAACTTTAAATGAGATGAAGATGAGGTCTGCTTTGTACTATTGTTCTAGACCAACTCTCTGTTGGATTATTATAGTGCTAACTCACTGAAACAACAGTCCACGGATAGACATATCGCGTCACACTCGGGCACATTATCCCGATTCCAAGCCAACCAGTCTTTGCTCTTTCTCCTTAATGCTGCGTGCTTAGCGGAGAAGCAACAAATACAAATTTCATAGTCTTTGGTTTGACCCCATCGGAGCTCGAACCCACGATCTACCGCACTCGAGGTGAGCACGCTAACCATTTAAACACCGACGCGGTTTGAATTTATATGAAACTCAAATGTTATTTTATATTTTAAAAGATAAAAATAAACATCTTTTAGTAAGGTTTTTGCATGAACTAAAATTTGCACTGTAAAATCGTGAAGAAGTTGGGTAGGCGTTCTTTTAAATGATTTGACTTTCCAATCTTGTGACTTTGAGAGTACCTGGTGAAGATTATTCAAGAAACGCATCGTGCCCAATAAATTAGACGTCACCTACGTTTTTATTCTCGCATACAAGAACATCGGGGAAAATGGTTGATTTCATATATCGTCACGGTATGTGTTTTCGTATGTCATATTTTTTCGTATCATCCATTTTATTTTGATTTCCACAGCGCACGCATTATTTTTGACGTGTCTTCCGGTTTCTATTTCTGGAACGTAAACAGGCTCCAACGTGACATCTGTAAAAAATGTTCAAGGTTGCTTTTAAAGAAGCAAGTACCAAAAATAGTGAACCTACCTACTGAACCATACTTTTTGCAATGCTAAAAATTTACTTCATATATAAAGTAGCTGGAAAAAAATCCAGAAGGGCTATATAAAATTGAACTATGTCGTCTGCCTCTCAGACACCGGTTCTTCCTGTCATGTGACTGTCATGGGGTCACTGATCGTACTTGTAAACAAAAGAGCTGACTGAAATGTGCCTGTTTCTTATATAAAATACATGTCACCTTGCAGTGTATGTGGTTTCAGCCACAGGGGCTCGCAGTTATATTTTCACATCACCAGGTATGTGTTAAAAGAAGAAGGGAGGGCACTTTTTTTGCTGCCCAAAGTGAAAGTAGAATTTCGGCACCTTTTTTCTCTTCAAAAACGGTTTAGTCTTTGTTCCTCCCATAAAATTAATGCAAATATCGTTGTTTTTTTGTTGATTGACTGGTTTATAGTAGAATAACACTCGTTTTTAAATTCCAAGCGGTCTGGACAACTTCTTATCATACTCAATTCCGGTTTATACGGACTTAATATTAAGGTGAGTTTTCATTGGTCGAAGAATATTTTGAAAATTTTAAATTAGGGTCTTATTTTTGGAAATACTACTCTATTTTTAAGACATTTTAACTTCACATTGTATAATTACCATGTAACATTGTGTTTAATCTTTGCTTGAGCCATCCTTGGATAAAATGCTAATTTGTATTTCCCGCTTACTGTTGCTTTCCGATTTTAGAAAAATTATATTTCGATTTTTTTATTTCGACCAATGAAAACTTGAATTTCGTCAATAAATATTTGTTGTTCGTACGTATAAACTAGATAGGTATGAAGGGAAGTCATTTTTGAGACGAGGACAAGCGAAGGTCCTTTTTAAAACTGGCGCGTTATTGTAAAATATCGAGTCGAAGCGAGGATTCCCTCTTTGTATTTTGACGATTGTTTCATACCTTTATGTATATATAAGTAATACGGCAGCTGGACCTAGAAACAAAAATTAGTAGAAAGAGAGAGTTGTAACACGAAATGTTGTAAAATATGGATAAATGGTTCAAAGATATACTTCCAGACAAAGATCCATACCATAATCGCGGGAGGGACCAAATGAGGAAAAAGGGGGGTCCGGAATTCGAGTGCCTGTGCGAAAACCCATCACATTATGCTACTATTTAGGCCTAAAGGGATATTAAAGCTCGTTTTAACATATATTTTTTCAACTCATGACGAAGGTTATTTCTTTTCAATTTAATTGTAAAAACAATCCAAAAATACTTTGCACGCCCATATAATCCCTAATATCGTTAAAATATCACTTAAAAGGGTCGAAATGAATAGTTGTCCAGGAAGCAAAAATTCAATTATTGGAAAAACTCCGAGAAAACCGGAAGATATGACAGAATTATCAACGAATTATGTCACTTTTTACAAAGTTCATTGATAAAAACCGGGTTAATGTTTCATAAATAGATTTATTGAACCAATTGCAAGTTTTCATGAGATACAAAAAATTACCAAAATGAGCTTTAATATCCCTTTAAATGATTAACAATGTATATATGAAAACTACCTTGATGACCTATATAATGACCTCATTTTATGTATGTTAGTATAATGTTAGCCGAATTATTGACCTTGAAAACAGGTCCAATATCAATTCTCATATTTAGTCACGTTCACATGGACAATGATAACTAACAATTACATAACATTTACACACACCAAACTCTCTAGCCAGATACCTCGCTATTGCAAGACTTTGACAAATAGTTTGGCCATCAACCTCAAATGTTGGCAGCTGCCCTGTTGGAAAAGCTGAAAAAAATAACAGTCCGTTAATTATTTATTATTTTTCACTATGAACATATCAGTATGTGGCCAAATGTATTGGTGCATGCAAAAAAATCCCTATATAATCAACCAAAACCATATTTTTAATTTTTTTTATTGTGAAGTCATTTCTAGATAGATTTTAACAAATTTTGCACCACAACGTTCGGAATTGTCTATATTTTGTTTGTTTATTTGCTCATTATGTTTATAAGATTGGTTTTTATTTGTACATAATTTAAACATGAATGTTAATTTTTAGGATTTATTTTTAGTTGAAATATATAGGAAAATCAGTCAATTTTTATTTGTTGTGTTAAATTATGTACAAATAAAAACCACTCATATAAACATAAGGAGCAAATAAACAATCAAAATATAGACAATTCCCAATGTTTTGGTGTAAATTTGTTAAAGTCTTTCCTGAAATGACTTCACAATAATTTTTTGAAAAAAAATATGGTTTTGGTTGATTATATAGGGATTTTTTTTTTACATGCGCCAATACTTTTGGCCACATATTGTGTACATTGTTTTTGTATATATAATTATTTTCTATATATAAGTAATACGGCAAATACTACACGACCCTCATAGTAAGTTGTGGTACCTATTGATGTATTAATGGGGTTCGGGTTATACTGTTTAACGTCAAACCACTTACACCAATAGTTCATCTATATATCATGGCGGTCAGTTTTATTGGTGGAGTACCCGGAGAAACCTACCGACCTGCTGCAAGTCACTGACAAACTTTATCACATAATGTTGTATCGAGCACACCTCGCCTTGAGCGTTAGTGGTGATAGGAGCTAATTGCACAGGTAGTTGTAAATCCAACTACCCTACGATCACGACCACGACGGCCCCTGACGTACAAATGAACTTCTAGCAGCATCTGCATATGGAGTGTATGTAATCTGGGGGTTCAGTCGGTACATCGGTCCGGATACTCAATTAGGGGCCTGTGAATCTCTGAAGGGCCCCATAGCCTTAGCCATAGACGTTTTGATTTGATTTTATCTTCTTTTTTTTGGGGGGGGGGGTATTTTCAACTACATTTTTGTGTATATTTTAGTTTATTTGTAAAGGTAATTATGTGAATTCACTTAGACCTTAGAATGGTTGTTGATCATCACTCATTTGTCACTGTTTTGTATAAAGTATGTGCTATCTGGACATTCTGCTGCGCAGGAAATAAAGCATTTATGAAAGTTTACCAGTGGTTTTATTGGACCTCAAATCATCAATTTTGAGAGAAGTCTCAGCCTGTCCCTGAGGTCCCAAAGCAGTCTTGTTCCGCCTTGTAAAATTTCTCTTGGAGTCCCTGTATGTAATCTCTTAGTTGATACGATATTAAAAAAAAATTGTGTTTCCTGTCAGCATTTACAAGAAAGCAACTGAAACCTAAAAACTGAAGTCATCATCGAAATTTTTACGATCGCCATAATTATCTGTTTGACCGTTACGGAATATCAGTATTGTAGATGTCCATAACTGTAGGTACATGATAAATATTCCTATAAAACCTTTTTTCCTGGTTTTTCTTTGAAATGTATACATTTGCTGATTACTGTTGAAAATGAGCACATTAAGCTGATTAGGCTAAAATATAATTTGAACATGTTAACCAATGGGTCATTGCATTTGACATTAAATAGTACCGTGGTACTGTTATATCATGAAGATTCAATTTTGTACCTATGAAATCCCCAAGGGTAATTATTATCAATATCATTTATATTAAAATTGCAATCAGATAACTTCCAAAATAGCATTGTATCCTATTAAAGTTGGGGGCATCAGTACTATAACTTTGTTTACTACTTCAGGGGGTGGTGACAATGCTAACGGTGTTAGGAAAATGAGTTCTGTCAACAAGCATCAGTATTGAAATCTTTATACATGTAGGATTGCATTAGTACTAAACTCTTTTGACTATCATATATAGATGCTTTCGGTGTTAGGACTTCAGAGGGGTAGTGGTGACTATGCTTTCGGTGTTAGGAAAAAAGAGTTCCACCAGCAAGCATCAGCATCAGAATCTGTATACAATACATGTAGAGGTGCATCCGTACTTAAGCTCTTTTGACTTCCTCAGAGATGCTTTCGGTGTTAGGCAAAAAGTTAGGTCAGCAAGCATCAAAATCTTTATTCGTGTATACCTTTTGAAAAATGCAAAATAATATTTAGCAAAATTTTTCAAATTGCATTGTCACGGCCACCAATCTCTCTAACTCATATTCAAATGATATGCTAACGGTAAAGTTATCGGGATTTCCGGATATGCATTGGCGGGATCTTTTCACGTCTACAAGGAGGTAAGTTGCACATTATTATCTTGTATTCAAGCACTTTTTACAAAAAGGGCCATGTAATTCGACGCAATTTAAAAATTCCTAATGCCAGAGTAAATTGTTTGGTTGACTGATGTGCCGTAATGAAGCTAGAATCTTTCCCCTGCGTGTTTTGTCAATCAAAAGAGTTCGATCGTGTAACTGATTGACTGAAGCACAGTCTACAAACAATTGTGGTGTATGTCAAGTATCTTTTTATGTTCCAAAATGATTATAAAAGACTTGGCCACAGTGTAATTTGTAGCATTGACTATTGATTGTTGTATGTCAATCGAAAATTCAAATGATATGAGTTATCGGGATCAGAAATGAGTTAGCGGTATCAGATATGAGTTAGATAGTATTCATAATCGATGAGAATCTCAATGACTTGTGTGCTTACAGTACTTTCTCATTGTGTATTGCACACATGCATGCGTTGCATGGTAGAACTTGAAATGTGTCGTGAAACAAATCAATAACGATGTTTGTGTCTCACACTTGAAATAAAACGAAAGTTTTGAAAAGTAAATATAAGTCGTAAATCAAAATCAATTTTCTAAAAATTAGATTGATAAAAAAGCAGTTGAAGGAATTTAATATTCATTATTTGTTTGGCAGCAGTATAGTATTTCAAACCCAAACATGTTTAAGAACCAAATTTTGGTTGGAAGACGTAGTTTTGACAGTAGACACAGCAACGATGATTCGATAAATCTATGGTCCAATTCAATAATGTGATCATACTTATGTTACGGATAGACCTGACAAAAGTTGACAAACTTGAACACAAAATTGATTTCAAATTGTTTTTCTTAAGTAAAACTGCATGTGCTAATACTAACTTACTAGAGCAATAAAAATACGAAAGGTAGTACGAGCAAAACTCATATCTGATACCGCTAACTCATTTCTGATCCCGAAAACTCATATCATTTGAATTTTCGATTGACATATAGCAATCAATAGTCAATGCTACAAATTACACTGTGGCCAAGTCTTTTATAATCATTTTGGAACATAAAAAGATACTTGATATACACCACAATTGCTTGTAGACTGTGCTTCAGTCAATCAGTTACACGATCGTACTCTTTTGGTTGACAAAACACGCAGGGGAAAGATTCTAGCGTCACCACGGCACATCAGTCAACCAAACGGCTTACTCTGGCATTAGGAATTTTTAAATTGCGTCGAATTACATGGCCCATTTTGTAAAAAGTGCTTGAATACAAAATAATAATGTGCAACTTACCTCCTTGTAGACGTGAAAAGATCCCGCCAATGCATATCCGGAAATCCCGATAACTTTACCGTTAGCATATCATTTGAGTATGAGTTAGAGAGATTGGTGGCCGTGATTGTATCTTGTTATTCCAATATAGGAGTTGGAAACAGTTATAACGTTGTTTTCATATCTACCATAAAATATTTATTAAATATAATATAATATAATACATTGATCGTAAAGTGAACTTACTTTCTTTTTTCTTTGGCCATTCCTCAAATGTTATAGTGATTTCCTCGTAATCTTGTCCAGCGGCGGCAAAAAGAAGACGAATAATTTCACCTCTACCTCTTATAGGAAAGTAGTACAATTTGTAGTTTGGCATATTTTTCGGTTAAACGTGACGAAACGGTAAAACTAAAATTTAAATTTAATCAGCTGTTTGGATATGATCAAGTTAGAGACGTGATCTTAGGTAGTATGTGTGTACATACATGATATGCAGATAACCAACCACAGGTACGCCTTATATGTACCTTTCTCAGATGATCAATTTATAGAAAGGGCATTTTTCAGGACATATGTAATTAAATTGTCTGTAATAAAATAATACAATATCATATTTTATATAGTTTAATATCTAAATATAGAAAGAAATTGCCGGATTCTCCGTTATCGTTTTTCATGTAGTATGAAATCAAATATGTGTAAACAAGTATTGTACACGTTGAATTTATTTGACGACCTATGATTGAATAAGATCATTCCTAAAAATAACGATGAAGGCAGAGCCATATATGGAAATCTAGAGAATAAGATTAATACGCTTTACTGGCCAATGGAAATTTCCATTTCTAAAAGTAACGATAGAAGCAGACTGTAGCATTGTGTAATCTATTATTACATAATTTGACCTTGACGCTGTCCGAAATAAAGAACTATTGTAATCGAAAAGTGAGACGACGTATTTGAATAGGCTCTATATATATATGTGTGTGTATTTTGAATTAGCATAAATAAACACAACTGCAAGAAAAATGATGATTTATTTAATTTTGTGTATTGACCATTACGTCTTTAGCCTTAGAACTTCCAAGAAAGTCCGTCAAACATAGTTCGTGGACAAAACTTAGTTACTGTTTCAAGTTATAGATCAGCAACATCGTACAAAAATGGTATAAGCTCCCGTGACCGATTATGGTTATTTAGACGGTATGTAATTAGTTGAAGGGTTCGCGCTGGAGCGCTCACCCTTCAACGATTTACTGACCGTCTAAATAACGATAGACGGTCACTAGGGAGCTTATAACTTATATTGGAGACTAAATATAATATTATGCGGATACGTTTGGTGACATGCAAAATATACATCGGTTTTTTTTTCGAAATAGTATTTCGTTTATTTAAAGAAAAAAATATTCCGTTTATTAGAAAAAGTATTTCGTTTGTTTGGAAAACAAATATTCCGTTTTTTCGAAATAGTATTTCGTTTATTTGGAAAAAAAAATATTACGTTTATTCGAAAAAAAAAATTTTCATTATTAATAAGAAAGAATATATTGATATTTCTTTTATAAATATCAATCCTGTTTAAGTTTGGTTCCACCCCTATTATATGGAAAATATATAGCTTTACATAAGAGATGGGACTAAAACAGAGTACATGTTTTCTACTAGAATAATATATCAATCTTGTTTAAGTGTCACGCCTGAGGAAAATTTATATTGATTGATTGATTGATTGATCATCTCTTAGCGTCCAGCGAGCATTGTTTCGGCTATATTCAGGACGAGTGAATGAGCGAGTGCACGTGAGTGATTGTTGTTTAACTCCAAATGAGCAATTTTCAACTATATCATGACGAGAACAAGTTGCATATTGATGAGATTTGACGATGCTGATGCCCGCTTTGTACTAGACCAACACGCGGAGCTGGATTTTTATAGTGCTTGCTCACTGAAACAGCCGTCCGCAGGCTGACATGCTCCATTATCCTGATTCCGAGCCAACCAGTCTTTGCTTTTACTGCGTGCTTAGAAGTGCATTCCGTCTTTTAGATTATACCGATCTTTTTCAGAAGTCCAGTCCGTCTTTTAGGTTATACCGATCCTTTTCAGAAGTCCAATCCGTCTTTTAGAATGTACCGATCCTTTTCAGAAGTCCAGTCCGTCTTTTAGATTAGTACCGATCCTTTTCAGAAGTCCAGTCCGTCTTTTAGATTATTACCGATCCTTTTCAGAAGTCCAGTCCGTCTTTTAGATTATACCGATCCTTTTCAGAAGTCCAATCCGTCTTTTAGAATGTACCGATCCTTTTCAGAAGTCCAGTCCGTCTTTTAGATTATTACCGATCCTTTTCAGAAGTCCAGTCCGTCTTTTAGATTATTACCGATCCTTTTCAGAAGTCCAGTCCGTCTTTTAGATTATACCGATCCTTTACAGAAGTCCAGTCCGTCTTTTACATTATACAGATCCTTTTCAGAAGTCCAGTCCGTCTTTTAGATTATACCGATCCTTTTCAGAAGTCCAATCCGTCTTTTAGAATGTACGATCCTTTTCAGAAGTCCAGTCCGCCTTTTAGATTATACCGATCCTTTTCAAATGAGTAATTTTCAACTATATCATGACGAAAACAAGTTTTGATGAGATATGACGATGCAGATGATGATGATGCCCGCTTTGTACTAGACCAACACGCTGCGCTGGATTTTTAAAGTGCTTGCTCACTGAAACAGCAGTCTGCAGGCTGACATATTCTCCATTATCCTGATTCCGAGCCAACCAGTCTTTGCTTTTATTCTTTAATACTGCGTGCTTAGAAGTCCATTCCGTCTTTCAGATTATATCGATCCTTTTCAGAAGTCCAGTCCATGTTTTGAATTGTACCGTGCCATGTCAGAAGTCCAGTCCGTCTTTTATATTATACCGATCTTTTTCAGAAGTCCAGTCCGTCTTTTAGATTATACCGATCCTTTTCAGAAGTCCAAACCGTCTTTTAGAATGTACCAATCCTTTTCAGAAGTCCAGTCCGTCTTTTAGATTATACCGATCCTTTTCAGAAGTCCAGTCCGCCTTTTATATTATACCGATCCTTTTCAAATGAGTAATTTTCAACTATATCATGACGAAAACAAGTTTTGATGAGATATGACGATGCTGATGATGATGATGCCCGCTTTGTACTAGACCAACACGCTGAGCTGGATTTTTAAAGTGCTTGCTCACTGAAACAGCAGTCTGCAGGCTGACATATTCTCCATTATCCTGATTCCAAGCCAACCAGTCTTTGCTTTTATTCTTAAATACTGCGTGCTTAGAAGTCCATTCCGTCTTTTAGATTATATCGATCCTTTTGAGAAGTCCAGTCCATGTTTTGAATTGTACCGTGCCATGTCAGAAGTCCAGTCCGTCTTTTATATTATACCGATCTTTTTCAGAAGTCCAGTCCGTCTTTTAGATTATACCGTTCCATATCAGAAGTCCAGTCCGTCTTTTCGATTATACCGATCCTTTTCAGAAGTCCAGTCCGCCTTTTACATTATACCGACCCTTTTCAGAAGTCCAGTCCGTCTTTTAGATTATACTGATCCTTTTCAGAAGTCCAATCCGTCTTTCAGAATGTACCGATCCTTTTCAGAAGTCCAGTCCGTCTTTTAGATTATTACCGATCCTTTTCAATAAAAACCTATTATTTAGTATTTATTTTGTTGGAAATTATAAGAAATATATATAAAAAAAACAACCAATACCACAGGAATACATCATTTAATATACTGTTACATATAAACTAATATTTAGCCTCCGGACTCTACCGGACTTCTCCTGGCTCTACCGGACTCTGTTTAGTAGTACCGCCATGATATAGCTGAAATATTGCTGAAAGTGGCGCTAAACACAAAAAATCAAATCAAATCATCACATTTTTAATACATGTAATGTATTATATACTTATTTCCTAGAGTAGCACAATGCCGGAACACCTTTACAAAGAGGTGAGTTTTGGGGCCATAAAACCAGTTTGACCCCGCCACTTTTTATTGAAGTACCTGTACCAGGCCAGGAGAGAAAACAGTTGTGTTAGGGGAATCGATTTTGCCTTTGTTTCTGCTATTTTTCGATTAGATATTAGAACTTTTTTGATGATATGTATTATTAGTTTTTAAGTTTTGAGTTCGAATCCCGATCATGGCGACGTGTACTCTATGCAACATTATGTGATAGTCTATTAGTAACCTGCGACATGTCAGTGTTTTTCTCCATGTACTCCGGTTTCCTCCACCAATAAAACTGACCGCCACGATATAACTGAAATATTGTTATGGTGGCGTTAAACACCATAACTATAACCATATTATTTGCTTTTCATGTTATTACACCATAGCGGCAAGAGTTGTATCAACTGAAGCAGGTTTATTTTCTTTTCAATTAAATTGCTATTTTACTATTAAACTGTCATTTGACAGAGTCTCACTTAAGGAATACGTCACACTCAGACAAAGACCACGCAGAATGCAGTACGTCCTAGAAGTTCTAATAAACGTAGCAGAAACTTGCTTAAATTTGAAAATAAATCTCGCTTTCAAGTTCATACTACGACCAAGTTAAGTTTTCACCACGTTTACCACGTTCGTTGTAGGTTATTACTACGTGCTAGATCAATTTCTAAGTACATGCATACAATTCGCACTACGACCTTAGTACGTTTCTGTCACGTTTACATTGCGTCCGTTCCGCCTAAAAAGTATCCCACCAAATATTCTCACTTCTGTTGATATTTTCTCATTGAAACATCACTGTCGTGTACCCGATAAGGAATGGTCATTTCAAGATGGCGGATTGTACATCATCAAAAAGGTAGGTGTGAAGATTTTGACTATTATCGTTCTTTATAGGTTATCTTAGTGCCTATGAGTTACACGTTTAGATAGGGCAGTCTTTTTTCTATTTCACCATTAAGTCAGTAAAGCTTGATCCTTTTGTTTTTATCGTAAACTGCCTTCGGTAGTTGACCAATGCAGCGACAAAGATATCGAGGCGTAGAATCCAATTTATTTCACCAATTCCTACCGCCTAGTGATTTTTTATATTAATATGTTGATGCCAAAATTATTCAAACATGTGAATTGTCCAACAAATGTCATTTCAGCCTTTGACAAGCCTTGTATCCCTCTTAAAACGTCTATGAAAAGTTTGTTTATGTCACGGAACGGTCACGACAAAAACATGACAAAAATGTATGGCAATGGTCTCATGTTTTGGGTGTAGGAATGAACTTTCAAGCCAAGGAATGGTCTTTTTTGTTTAGGAATGGTCTCCATCATATAAGATATGCTTATTAATAATATTATTGAAGTTCATTTCCGTATGTGGTCTTTAATGTAAATCTTCTTATTTCATATGACCAATCTTCCCTTAAAATACCCGAAATGCCGCATTTGCTATTAAATTGTTATAATCTTTTCCATTTCATTATGCAATGTTTCTTTTATCTATAGGTACAAGTGTTACTACTGCAAATTTGGTACTTCCAATCACCAAGCCATAGTGGACCACTGCTGCCAGAATTATCGGGATGAAACATTAAAATTTAGATCTTTTGAATTTAACAATAATGTGGGTAAATTTGGTTAAGAACTCTTTCAGCAATTGTACACATATTGTAATGGTTTATACTTTGTGATATTGACAGGGAGTCATTTTTTACATAAAAATATTTTTGTTAAAAGAAATATTCATTGTTATTTAAATAAATTTTATGAAATCAACTCTTTATATCTTTATTATCAATTTGCAAACAATTACAATTATAGTCATTTGATCCAGAGAAAAATGTGAGTAGTCCTGAAGATATAATCCTCTCCGAACATGTGGAAGAATCTCTGCCTCGTGAGCTCTGTGATATTCCCTGACAGTTTGTGGTTACAGTAATTACATGTGATACGTTTTTGTTCACCATGGCTGGTCTGATGAGCCAATAGCTCCCCCTTTTCACAAAATGCTGCTGTGCAAGAATCGGTGGTACATTTAAATTTTATCTCTTGTTTTAAATGTTGTCTCAGGCGATGTCGTCTGAGACCACTTCTACTTTTCAGACATTTTCCACAGTCCTCGCATATAAAATCATTCTCTGAGGCGTGGAAAGATGTATCCATCACAGTAAACCTGTAAAAATGAGAAATACACGATATATCTATTGAAGATTTAAGTAACCTCGTATATTTTTGTTTTCATGAAGTAAATACATGTACTGATTTTAAACACAGGAAAATTAAAATAATATATGTGAACTGAAGCACCTATGTACGAAAAAATTAATACATAAACCTAACAGTGGTCTAGACTTAGTGGTAAGAAAACCGAAGATCCAAAAAGTAAAAGAAAAGAAGAAAAAAATAATAATAAAAGTTGAGAACATCGGTCCAAATAAAATCGTGGTGTGTACTGAAATGGTGATGTATTATACATAACTGCCGGGGTCCGGGTGGCTCAATGAGTTAGGTCGTTGGATATAACAACTCATACAAGCCTATCACCAATACGCACCCGGCTTTGTAAATTACAAAAAAGGTGCACTCGACTCGCAGCTGCAAGTGATAAAAGTTTACTAGTTGCTTGCCCATGGTCGATGGTTCTCTCCGGGTACTCCGACTTCCTCCACTACTAAAACTGGTCACCATGATATAGCTGAAATATTGTTGAAAGTGGCGTTAAGCACCAAAAATTTTTAAAAATCAATACATAACTGCCTGTAGTTGAGGAGTTTCGCTAGATTACCATACGAAGAAAATATCACTTGAGACGCACTAGGGTAGGAATTCCACGACAGAAATACACTAGTGTATTTCTTCCTTACGGAATAAACACACTAGTGCATACTGCAAGGTAGAAATACACTAGGGTATTTACGTTCCCGGACATTCTACACATCGGAAAGAAAGTACGCTTACAGTATATCAGAGAAGCGAGTGGTATGTCGTCATATTGACAAACCAATTGAAATACATAACAGTGAATGTAGTAAGACAAGAAAATTAAAATTTTATGCGAGTGTGAACACTGGATGAACGACAAAGCCATTGCTCCCGCTTTACATCCGATATGTTCAATCAGACTATTCCTAAACAAAAAAGACCATTCCTTGGCTTGAAAGTCCATTCCTTCACCCAAAACATGAGACCATTCCCATACATTTTTGTCATGCTTTTGTCGTGACCGTTCCGTGACATAAACAAACTTTTCATAGACGTTTTAAGAGGGATACAAGGCTTGTCAAAGGCTGAAAAGAAATTTGCTGGACAATTCACATGTTTGAATAATTTTGGCATCAACATATTAATATAAAAAGTCACTAGGCGGTAGGAATTGGTGAAATAAATTGGATTCTACGCCTCGATATCTTTGTCGCTGCATTGATCAACTACCGAAGGCAGTTTACGATAAAAACAAAAGGATCAAGCTTTACTGACTTAATGGTGAAGTAGAAAAAAGACTGCCCTATCTAAACGTGTAACTCATAGACACTAAGATAACCTATAAAGAACTATTATAGTCAAAATCTTCACACCTACCTTTTTGATGATGTACAATCCGCCATCTTGAAATGACCATTCCTTATCGGGAACACGACAGTGAACATGCCACACAGAGGTCTACTCTTCTAATTCTAGGTCCTACCCTGTTTAATAATTCATTGAACATATCTATCATGCAAAGGGAAGATCATTTTTTAAGATTTCATCAATTGTAATCAGGAATACCGGTTTGGTTTATGGTGTTTAACGCCACTTTCAACAATATTTCAGTTAAATCGTGGCGGTCAGTTTTATTGATGGAGGAAACCGGAGTACCCGGAGAAAACTACTGACCTTTCGCAAGTTACTGACAAACTTTATCACATAATGTTGTATCGAGTACACCTCGTGATGAACGGGGTTCGAAGTCACATCTTCCAACACGTGGTTGGAGCATCATGACCAAAGCATTTGGCAGAAGCTCCAGAACTGACAGAATACATTATTATATATATTAATATGTCCAAGATGAGAATTCCTTGGGTAAATATCAGGTATTTCACTTTAGCTCACATAATCCTGATGGCAATGCAATTACAGTTTCCATGGTCTTCTAATTCTAAATGATTATTTGTGGCATCAGAGATTCAAGATGACCAACACTACTGGACACAATTTATCATAGTATATTAGCGAGGTGCGCAGTGGACTTTTGAGGCCTCAAGTGGGTCCAGGGCTGGCATTGGTTGGGTGGCGTGGTTGAAGTGTAGTCCGGGTGTTGAAGCTGACGATAATTGGCACATGAAAATTTATGATAAAAATAACATTGAACAGTAAGGTTCCACAGTTTGTCAATTACTAACGGACCAAATAAATGTCCATAATTCATGAAATTTGTGTACATAACTTGATACCTCTCATCTCCCTTGAAAAAACCCACCAATATTACTATTTACGTAATTTTTACTTAGAGAACGACCATTTAACTTTTAGGGGGAGAGAATATGTTCACGGGTATTTGTTTAAAAAAAAAATATGTTATCAAATTTTATAGAAAAAAATATCTTGACCTGCAAGATGCAAACATTATATAATCTTACCTCCAGTTTCAAAAATAAATTTTGAATAAAATTAACCGATTTTTCATATAAAATATTTTTGTTTCGTGTCAACAAAATGTGTGGTTCGGGAAAATACACAGACATCCCTTAAATTTTAAATGGTCGGCCTATTAATTTCATTACAAGCAAATTTTCACAGACTTAAGACTTAAAACTGTTATGTGAAGCAAAAACAAATTACTTACAACGGAAAGTCAACATTGTTTTTTGTGAGGACTCTAAAGCCCCTGTTACACGGTAAAGCAAGTATCATAAACCAAAAAATACAGTGTAAACTGTGCTATTACTCACAGGCACTTGAACTCCGGACCCCCCTTTTTCCTCATTTGGTCCCTCCCGCGATTATGGTATGGATCTTTGTCTGGAAGTATATCTTTGAACCATTCATCCATATGTTACAACATTTCATGTTACAACTCTCTCGTTCTAATAACTTTAGTTTTTAGGTCCAGCTGCCGTATTACTTATATATACATAAAGGTATGAAACAATCGTCAAAATACAAAGAGGGAATCCTCGCTTCGACTCGATATTTTACAATAACGCGCCAGTTTTAAAAAGGACCTTCGCTTGTCCTCGTCTCAAAAATGATTTCCCTTCATTCCTATCTAGTTTATACGTACGAACAACAAATATTTATTGACGAAATTCAAGTTTATTCTCGACGACACTCGTGCCCATTCAGCCGGAGGTCAGCCGAACATATTTTGTTTCGCGCTATTTCATTGGTCGGAAAGATTTTCGGAACTTTTTTAGCTTGTTCTTCGCTATGCACGGCCAATCCATTTCGTATCGAGAGGCCTATTAAGCGGGAGTTTTAAATAAGAATAAAAGAATACAAGTTTCAACAAAAATACTGTTATTTTGGCAAAACTTTCAAAGAACAAGCACGAGAAGTACACGGCAGATTAAATCTAGGACTCTGTTGATGACCATTTTTTTTCTTCTTTTTTTTTGGAAAAGGGGGGGTGGGGAGAATAGATGATGTTGTTAGGTATAGATTGGTTTGTTGTTGAAGATTCAAGCAGAAAAGCGAAGCTGGTCGTTTCCTTGTATGTTGTTGGATTTTGTTATATGTACAATATACATGATGTACATTTACCCATATCCATTCTTTTTTTCAGGTAAATAACATAATTAGAACTTTTCATGAGTATCGCAACAAAGTTTGATCTTTAATTCTTTCTGTAGCTGAAAGAAATATTATAAAAATTCTGGTTTGAACAATACACACCTAAAATTGTGGATGTAAAAAAAAGGGGGGGGGGGGGTAATTACTCACAAAAATGTTTTTGTACCTAGACACGTATTATTTTTGGGTCTAATGTACTCATTTGAGGGGGGGGGGGCACAATTTGTGTTGTATTTTTTTATTGGTTTATTGAAACATGAAGTACTAAAAATGCACACCTTCATGTTTTACTTATTTTAACTGTTTAAATCAAAACTGGGCATCAGAAATTGCATTAAGAGGGTTTTTTTCTTGTTTTTTTATTATTATTATTTTTTTTTTGGGGAGGGTCATTAATTATTTGTGATGAGCCTAGGTACAAAAATGTTGACCCCCCCCCCCCCCCCCCCCCCCCCCCCCATGTAAATTAAAGAATATTTTGTTCTTTCCTATGTTTTTTGCAAAGGCCATTACTGTTGGAATTTTACACGTATCTCCCTAAACAGAAAAGAAATACAAAGAGTAGTTCTAATCCCTTTAATCTTTAATGCCTAAAATTTCTTTTGAGGCATATTTACATATACCTGTTTCTAAGGCAGAAGAGGGGAATTATGAAAGCTACAATTTACAAGGGGTTTACTTATGTACACTGTCTTTTTGTTGTTGCTGGGATAGGGGTTGAGGAGCGTTAACTCATTTTTATTTTTTGACAAGCCTAAAAGTGAGATTTTTTTGCTTTATGATAACTAGTGTCCCTTTCTCTCTGATCTTTTCAGTGATCAAATGGTCATCCGTCAAAATTTATGTTTGAAGTGCATTTTTCCATTTCAGACAATATTCTTACCATGTCACTAGGTTCGTCATTTTTTTTCTGGTGCCTATATAACACATTGGCCGAAAAGGTTTACTTTCCACTTTTATTCTTATTTAAAACTCCCGCTTAATAAGCCTCTCGATACGAAATGGATTGGCCGTGCATAGCGAAGAACAAGCTAAAAAAGTTCCGAAAATCTTTCCGACCAATGAAATAGCGCGAAACAAAATATGTTCGGCTGACCTCCGGCTGAATGGGCACGAGTGGAGGAAAGTTGGATGTGTCGTCGAGAATAAACTTGAATTTCGTCAATAAATATTTGTTGTTCGTACGTATAAACTAGATAGGAATGAAGGGAAATCATTTTTGAGACGAGGACAAGCGAAGGTCCTTTTTAAAACTGGCGCGTTATTGTAAAATATCGAGTCGAAGCGAGGATTCCCTCTTTGTATTTTGACGATTGTTTCATACCTTTATGTATATATAAGTAATACGGCAGCTGGACCTAAAAACTAAAGTTATTAGAACGAGAGAGTTGTAACATATGGATAAATGGTTCAAATATATACTTCCAGACAAAGATCCATACCATAATCGCGGGAGGGACCAAATGAGGAAAAAGGGGGGTCCGGACTTCAAGTGCCTGTGCTATTACTCTGTATCATGCAACTTTTAGAAGTTGCATGATACACACTTTGGGATAGAACATGTTCTATTATGTACAGCAAGGATCACGATACAATAAATAAAATCTATGATATTGAAAAAAAAAAAAAAAAAAAAAGGATCGCGATAGTTTATCTCTGACCAATCAGAGATCTTGGTTTGAGGTCAGGAGGTTACAACATCATCAACAAATAAAAGCACATGGTCAGCACATGGTAAATAAAACATGACTGGAAAGGAGAAAAAAGTAGTGATGGTATTTGGTCAAAGGAACATATGGAGCATGAGTCTCCTCAATTTGTATGATAATGTCTTCATTGTCAGGATTCTCCATTTTGGCGGGAACAATTTGTAAACAAACTCTGCATGAAGCATGCTACTTGATTTAGTGTGTAAACTGACAAGGATCATGATACAAAAAGTTGCATGATACAAGTATCGCGATACTTGCTTTACCGTGTAACAGGGCCTTAACGTTACATATATGTAAATACATGAACAAATGTTCAAAACATCTTTTCAATGACATTTTTGTTGGTGACTATGTTTTTGAAAATATTGTCATTATGGTTAAAAACCTGAACAGATTATTTTTTTCATCCAGTTACAGTGATTTTTTTTTCAAATCGCAACGTGTATTTTATTTTTTGCGTTAATTTAGGTGCTCCCTAATATATATATGCCCTTGTAAAGTGGATATATATTTTGGAAACGACGATACACCTATTTCCTTCCATTCGACAAACTGTCTCTTCTAATTTTTTAGCATATTTCTTTTTATTACTTTACTCATTGCTTAGACACAGAAATGTGATTTAACCCTCATCTTCATAGTTTTGAAAATTAAATTCACTCCAAACTAAAGCAATAAATTAAATATCATAATTCGTTGGACGTTTTTTGTATCTGTATCAAATGACATATTGGTGTTTTATTTCTCTATAAATAAACATATTGTTTTTGGTCAAGGCCATCGACTTAAGTCGAAATAAGTAAAAGAATTGATATAACGAGCTACGTCTACCCTAGTCCGAGATTTCTCTGCCGTCCGACGGCTTTTTGTTCGACTTGCTGGAGCCGTGGAACGTCAGAGCGCTCTCCATAAGGAAGACAGCGGATTTGCCGTTGCAACTCTGGGTCGGCACATTACTACGTTTCGTGGCTATCGGATTTTATTTTCTATCCGAAACCCTAATATAAATCGCTTCACCAATCATTTTTCTATTCATTCATAACCATCTTACCCTCAGAAAGTGGTGTTACACTCGAGTACAGCACGATTTTCACATTGCTCGTGGCCTTGTCGTGGCGTGAGGGCTGCATCATTTATATGATGGTCTAGCATGAGCATAATCTTTTTAATAATAAATAAATAAAATATTTAAATGGCTTTCAATTGGGAATAGGGAGGGCCAACTCGTATTTTAAACGCGACCCGGTTTACAACTTTTATAAGTTTTCATCGTGAAAAGTGCCAAAAACGTCATCAAAAACTATTTTTTCTACAAACAATTTCTATTTTTCAATGTGTTATATATTTCTACGAAATATTTCCAAGTTTCAGGAAAAAAGGTTCATAAATAACTATTTAATCACGAATTATTGATTTTGGGCCCGGTTTTTTTAGACCGGACCCGGGCCCGGGTTACAACTTTTATTAGCCACCTAAAAACGTTTCTTACATAGCTCACATTCAATAATATCGGCATTAATAATATCGTTCAAGCTAAACGACGCCATTTTTGTCACGTACCTCTGCCGTCTAATCTACCTATTTAAAAGGAAGAGGTAGAAGAGAGACCGAAGATCTTCCGAATGCAAAAAAACAGAAATGGAACTCTTCTGGCTCACTACCGATGAGCAATAAAACACGCCCCTGTGGTGGTTACACAGAGCAACCCTGTGCGTAACGGTTTTATTGCACTAGAGATCGAATATCGTAGTCGTTGAAAAGATCGATAGGGGCAAGGTCATTATGTCCGGACCGGCGTGACACTACCGATACCTCGATCGCAGGGCCAGGTTTAAGAGATCCGGGCCCATTTGTTCTCTGTACAACCTGCAGTGTGTTGTTGTGGGTACTTGAACAGCCGATAGTAGATAACTCCAGCGCGGGACCCCTTAAGCACATGGCTCAATTGGGAGCAGTTGGCGTAAGGCCGGCCCTGTTCGATCCTAGTTCCTCTCCAGGTTCCAGAAGAGAGGTATCAGCATCAGGAAGATCGCCCTCTCATCGAGGTCGCCGGGCACTTTCGATGTTCGTATACATTTGGACATGATGTTGAGACAACGACAAGTTGATAACATGGGCTCAGGTTCGGATTTAGATGAAGAGAGGTCCTAGGCTATTCCACAAATGAGACCCCTCCCAAAGCCACCACCCTTGCGACTAGAGGGAGATGGAAGAGTATTTTAAACAAAATTCTTTGAAGCCGATACTATACATACAAAGCGTGGGATCAGCAGGTGCGATCAGTAGCGGCAATTAGGCCAGCGGCTCTCTTTACATCTGTTGGAAGAACATTTCTTGCGCCAACGATTTCGAAACAAATGTGATGTCTGGTAACACCTTATTAGCTCATTTGACCTAAAGGGTCTTGCGATGTATAACCATCACTTGGTGTCCGTTTTCGTCCGTAAACTTTTACATTTTAATCTTCTTCTCTGAAACCACCACGCCAATTGGAACCAATTTGGTAGGAATGTTCAATAGATGGTCCCCTACCGCATAGTTTATGTCTAATGCTGATCAGAAGTACACAAAAGAAAAAAGAGGCCCAAATAGTATGAATTATGTATTGTTCATTTGTTTTTTATGAGGATTTTTTTTATTGCATTCCTTAAGAAAATCCCTTTCAGAAACATGCATAACGTCATTATATAACTATTGTCGTTTTTGACATAAAGAGGGTCGAAAGGGGGAATTTAAATAATTTGAACTTTTTAAATTTTCATCCACTTTTAATACATTTCTTTTGCAAAGTGTTCATCTTTATGAGTTATTGATGGACCATAATTTTGCTTAACTATTTTATTTCAAAAAGGTGTCTAAAAGGGTCTCAAATTCGACATTTCGTATATTTGAAAGGTTTATAGTATTTTAATTTTTCTTCCAATTTTGACGTGATTTTGTTGTTGTTGAATGAATTGTATTGAGAGCTGTCGGCAGTATGGCGACGGAATTCCTCTATGTTTTACGGTTTCCGAGATGAACTTGACCGAAAGAGATCGAAAAGTGCAAAGGACTGGGAGCTATAAGGGCCAAAATAGGCCCCACCTCAGATGTCGATAAAATTAATATGTGCATCTAATTCCTCACAGCGGACCGACTAAGTCAGGTAATGAAAAGCACTGAACGCCATTTTTTTCAGAATACAGAACGTACGTATCATTGTATTATAATGCATATCTTTAAAAAAAAAAAACAAAAAAAAAAAAACAAAGCATAATAAAACTCAATAAACAAAGCATAAATTTGACTTAATATGCAATGTGGATTGATTTCAGGAATAAAAACATGTTCCGAAACTGTATTATGAAATTAAAGTGAACGAATAGTAATGTCGCAACGTCACCCATTTTCGACCGTCTCCTGTTTTCGACGGTTTGTTTCACGTGATAAAATCTCTCATTATTTTGATCGCTTCATTTGTCAGAAGTTATATTATGATGCTGAAATTGCATGAATGATCTCAAGAAATCTGATCTAAAAATGTCATCTTTAGATGTAAGAACTACGTATCACATCTATTATTTCACGTTTAAATTGTATTTTTTCGTAATTCATTTGTTCGTCACCTTTGGTATTAACCTTAAAGAAGTAATAGATAGATTTATTTGGACAATAGAACTTTGCCATATTTGAAAAAATTTTAAACACTTTTTTAACCGTACTTTATTCTTAATGACAACCAATGCGATGATATATATTCCAGTACATTTTTACGGACTACCATCATAAATCTATAAAAAAAAATGCCAAGGTGTGGGTTGAAAGAAGTCCAATATTTAAAGATCGCTTTTTTTTATAATATGGAAATATTTTGGGAAATGATGTGAAGCAAAATGTTTAATGTGTAACGATTTTAGCCAGGAACCTGTGAGAATATATTTTTTTTTATCTTTATAAACTGATAACAAGCCATGGAATCAGATATCCCATGGAAAGTGGTTGTCGATAGATAATTGTTTTACAATCAAGTATTTCATATATATTTATGATGAGAACAAGTTTACAACCATATGATTAATCGTGTAGGTAAAATGTGTGTCGCTACCATGAGTCTATGTACGATTGTTTTGATTGTCACTAGAAAAAGAGGAGATGGTAGATATTATTTTGCTTTGTGACAAACCAACAACAGCACTCCTAATAAGATGCTGCTATCAGAATCTGCTGTATGTTGTCTTTTACGTGTAAGGAGTGTGTCCTTTACATCCCGCGCTAAGGGATGTATTAAATTCGTTCCTCACAGCTGTCTGGTGTCCCTTTCACAGGAAGTCGGCGTTTTCCTAGAGGAAGCCATTTGTTATTTTATTTATGCTAAATTCGCAGTCATGTCACTTAAGATTGTCCATCAATACGGTTGTTTCGAATCATGTCAATGCCGACCACGTTCCGTCTTTTTCGTGTCTTGACGTCTGAAGTGCTTGGCAGACGACTTCCGGTGTTTACGCTATTATTGCGACAACGTCAGCATTTCATAGTCGTAGATGCGGTAGATTATAAGTAATTGTTATATGGAGACGCCAAAGAAACGGCTGAATAAATACTGATGTTCGGTACCGCAGTATCTGTCTGATATCAGAAATATCTAAAGGCAGATCGTTTTCGTTTCATAATGCTGACAGCAGCCAATAAAGAAAGAAAACAAATTTCATTTTAAAGAAGTAATTGTCTCTGTATTCAAGTCTTTGATACAAATAAAATAATTTAATTGATATCTGTCTTTTACAGAAAATGTTAAGATTTTTTTAAGCTGATGATCGAACGTTAAAACGGCACATATCGATTGAAGTTTTTGTTGTGTACATTGACATCGGAAGTCTAGTGCTATGCATTCCCAATCGTAACTACTCGACCATATAATATTATATATATATTATTGGAAGGGTAGCGAGAATGGTCGAGTAGTTACGATTGATGCATTCCATCAAAATCACGTGATCTGGCGGACGAAAGTAACAACATTTTGACGGAATGGAAATGATTCGAAACAACCGTATTGGAAATCCATAAAAAAACAACGTGTTTTTACTTTTTGGTTCAATACACGCGAAAATGCATTATTTTTAATCATTTAAGCCATCAACCAATAAAATTATGTGTGATCTACTCAAAATGGAAAACAAAAATAGGAATCAATCACAGAGGTCACGTGATCACATTAAAGAGAAAGTAGCATCGTGAACACTAAACCCGAGCAGAACAACGGCATAACGATGTTCAATACAAGTAATGAAGGAACCGGCGGATTGGGGATATCCTATTCTTCAAGTTTGAATGCCAGAATTAGTAACCGTCTTGATTTGATGGAAAATGAAAATGTACACAGTACTTTACAAGATATCGTGACGGTATGTGTTTTCGTGTGTCATCTGTTTTCGTTTTATCCATTTTATTTTGATTTCCACAGCGCACGCATTATTTTTGACGTGTCTTCCGGTTTCTATTTATGGAACATAAACAAGACTACAGCTGACATCTGTAAAAGATGTTAAAGTTTGCTTTTAAAGACGTAAGTACCAAAAACAGTGAACCTACCTATGAACCATACTTTTTGTAATGCTAAAAATTTATTTCATTTATAAAGTAACTGGAAAAAAAATCCAGAAGGGCTATATAAAATTTAACTATGTCGTCTGCCTCTCAGACACCGACTCTTCCTGTCATGTAACTGGCATGGGGTCACTGATCGTACTTGTAAACAAAAGAGCTGACTGAAATGTGCCTGTTTCTTATATAAAATACATGTCACTTTGCAGTGCATTGTGGTTTCAGCACTAAACAAACATCTAAAGTAAACACAATTTTGAAAGTGGTCATTTTCAAACATTCTGTTATTTTATTTAGATGTAGTATGATTTGGTAGATGGCCAGAACCATGAAATTTTAAAACCAGTCATTTCCGGATTATATATTCGTTTCCATCCCGTATATCGGCCTTGTTTTTACTTCACACGAAAACAAATGACGTCATTTTACTGACAACAAAAATTGCCGGATGATCGAGAGTATATTAAAATACAAGAATGGCTTTAAAAACAATCTTATGTACAAAGAAATATTTAACTAGCCATTCTTTGAAAATTCCAATCGTCATATGAATGAAGGGTTAACACTTAATCGCTATATCTGAAAATCGATAATAGCACGAAAACCAACTAACACGATGTTATGCTTCCTGAGGATTATGTCCAGGATTTTAATTTTAACAGAAATTCGCTAGATAAAGTTTTTAACTCACAAGGTCAACAATTAATAGATCTCTGTATTGCCTCTCAATGACGGGGTATTAAATGGTCGTTTTGTTGGAGATTCATTGGGAAATATGACTTGTTTTAAACCCAGTGGCTCTAGTACTATTGACTATGCATTGGCCAGTGTGGACCTTATAAACTGGATAAGCTTTTTACAAATCTTAGACCCTTCATATTTATCAGATCATGCTTAAACTGCGGTATTCTTAAAATGTAATATATCCATGCAAAACATTAGCAGGAATTACAAATCTAGTTCTATAGATGTTACATTCAAATGGGAAAATATTTCTAAGGAAAAGTTATATACTGCTTTAGGAGAAAATAACATGAGAGGTGAAATTCTTAGTTTTAAGTCGACAGCGTTTGAGAAAGATAGCTCTGGGGTTGAGAAAGCAGAACTACAATTGAATAAAATATTTAAAACATTAATATTTACGTTCATGTAAAGCTGTAAAGTCTTTTCGAAAAAAAGAAAACAAAAAAGAAAAAGCCATGGGAAGATCAAGAATTAGCAGATTTAAAAAAAACTGTAACCCATATGGCTAGAACTTTGAAAAGGCAACCTTACAATCAAACAGTGTAAACAAACTTATAAAAAAGAAAAGAAATGTATTCAGTAAGGAAATATTTGATAAACTATCAACACTTAGAGATGCAGATCCAAAACAATATTGGAAACTTTTAAAATCACTAAAACATGAGGAATTTAATAATAAGATTGAGCTTCAGGCTGGTTTTCCAGAAATCATTAAACATTTTGAACAGCAAGGCCAGACCTTCAATTATGATAAAGATTTTAAAACTGAAATTGAAAATGATATATCTCAAGAAATAGATAATTCATTTATAAACGAGGTAACAGATGGACCTTTTACTGTTCACGAGATAAATAAATGTATTCAAAAATTGAAAATTGGGAAAAGTGCAGGCCCTGACCAAATATCAAATGGAATAATTAAATATAGTGGTATTGTTACTTGTAAAGCCATAACAAAGCTCTTTAACTTAATTCTTGATTCTGGTAAATATCCTTCAAATTGGAGGAAATCTTTTATCATACTTATTCATAAAGCTGGTGACAAACTGGATATCAATAACTATAGAGGAATATCTCTTCAAAATTGTATAGCTAAATTATTTAGTGCTGCTATTAATTGTAGAATAGTAACTTATTATGAAGACAAATTTGCCATGCAGCAGTTCGGGTTTAGAGTTAACCATAGGACAACTGATAGTATTTTTATTTTGAAATCTTTACTAATAAAATATCTAACAAAAAAGAAGAGCAAAGTTTATTCTTGCTTCATTGATCTTCGTCGAGCATTTGACACTGCTGGTCTATTATATAAATTAAAGAAAGATAATGTTGCGAAAAGATTATTTGAAGTCATTAAAGATATGTACAATAGCTGTGAATCTACTGTCAAAATAGAAAATGAACACTGAGTTTTTTTAAATAAACACAGGGGTCAAACAAGTGGATAGCTTGAGCCCCACATTGTTTAATTGCTTTATTAATGATCTTCATTCAATATTTGATGGAACATGTGATCCTGTGTGCTTAGATGAAATTTCAATTAATAGTCTTAGTTTTGCAGATGATCTTGTTATATTGTCAGAATCTCAAAGCGGTCTACAATCCGCTTTAAATAAACTA
The DNA here is from genome assembly GCA_963680875.1 of Bathymodiolus brooksi. Lineage (NCBI taxonomy): Eukaryota > Metazoa > Mollusca > Bivalvia > Mytilida > Modiolidae > Bathymodiolus > Bathymodiolus brooksi. Next base: position 68,653,523 of record OY804575.1, read on the forward strand.
GAAAATTATTGCCATAAATGGCAATTGACTGTAAATAAAAATAAAACTAAAGTTATGATTTTTCATACTGGTAACACATTCCAGTCACAATTTCTTTTTTTATCAAAGATCAGAACTTACTGAAGTTCAAGAATATACTTTTCTGGGCAATACTATTAAATTAGATAAAACGTTGTCCAAAGATGGCATATACACATGGTATACTTTTGCCAGGGAAATATTGGCAGAGTTTGATATAAATGAGGAAGATCTTTTTGTTTTAGATAAACCTTTTAAACTTATTAAAAATCCGATTAAGAATTCAACTAAACGTGTTGTTAAAGAAACATATGATCAAATTATACTTGAAAAATTTTCAAAATTCAAAGCTTTTTCTTTACAATAAACTTAAAAATGAAATTAAGTTAGAGGTTTACTTGTCCACACTGAAAAATTTTAATAGTCGTAAAATCTTAACTAAGTTCCGTATAAGCGACCACAAGTTAGAAATAAATTGGTCGTTATAAGAAAGTTCCAAGAGAACAAAGAATGGAGCACATTCACCAATCCATCCCCCCCCCCCCCCCCCCCCCCCCCAGGCGGCGTCGCTGTACCAACGGTGGTTAGGAAAACGTTTGTTTTCCGATAAACGCTTGTATCCAATGTAATCAAATGGCAATATCATTACCTACGTGGTGTCCTTGATCTGAAACGTTGCGTAATATGACGGTAGGCACGGCCTATAGAGAGGACGGAAGTGAACATAATAGATTTTAATTTGATATTTCCAATACCTTTTTTCTAATTTATTTCACAGTGACCGGTAACAATCATAGCCTATAGGGCCCAATGCCTGCAATAAAGGTAATAACAAAATTACCGAACTCCGAACAATCTTACAAAGGGAAAGTCAAAACTCATAATTATATAAACAGACAAAATCAGTCAACAACCGGAAAACTGTGAAAACCGTAATGACCCTGACTTGGTACAGGCATTTCTAAAGAAATGGTGGGTTGAATCAGATTTTAAGGCGCCAAACCTCCCGCTCTCATTACGGTTCAAAGGTTCCGGCTGTCACTGTAACAGTATTTAAATACAGGAACAAAATAGGTAAAATAGTTGTCAAAGCAGTACCATATTCGGTGACGTAAATGTCAAAAATATTTTTACGTCACACATTGACAAAAAAAATTCTTGACATATTTGACTCTTTATCTTTATACATTTTCACTATATGAAAATGCATCGCTTATAATTTTTTCTGCAGAGACGGAATATATTTCGACAAGATATTGGTATCGGAATATAAACTTTTTAAGAGATCGAATAAGGCGAATCTTTTTATAGCCCTGGTCCAGTAGCCTGTTTCTCAGATGAAGATGACGTTTCAGGAAATCAGAATAATTGCTACTGCCCCTTGCATAGCGAATCAATTGCGAGATGTAAACACCATATGCAGGAGAAGCTGGTATATTGCTGCACATATTTGGAAAATTTATGATTTTAAAATTGAAGTCGTCCCGCTTATCATAAATTTTAGTACTGAGTTGACCACTGTCGTCAAATTCGAGGTATAAGTCCAAAAATGATGCGGACGAAGCTGTATCGGTGGTCTCTTTAACTTCCAGCTCTGGAGGATATATCAATGGAAGAAATTCTGCAAATCTAGAATTATTGATAGATAAAACGTCATCAATATACCTGTATGTGAAATTAAAGGCTCTAGCCTCATGAATCTTCTTATCTTTTACAAGCTTTTGAAGAAACTCCGACTCATATGAGTATAAAAATAAATCGGCTAGAAGAGGGGCACAATTCGTACCCATTGGTATGCCGACGACCTGCTGAAACAGTGTCCCTCCAAAGGAGACAAATATGTTATCGATGAGGAACTCCAGCATACTGATCACTTGTTCCTCGGAGTAGCATGTTTTACCTTTATGAATTTTGTTTGAAAAATATGTGGAATTGTAGCCTAACACAACAAATTTTGAGCCATAGTTTCTATGACTAAAAGCTTTATGAATTGTTTCTTTTAAGCGGGTTTTTAATTTGTCATGCGGTAGGGTGGTATATAGAGTTGAAAAATCAAAGGTTTTGATGGAGGATACCTGAGAGAAAGATCTTGATTTCAGGTTATCCAAAAGATCTTTAGAGTTTTTCAAAATCCACATGTGATTTATGCCACTACGCGAGTAAACAGTTTCACAATATTTCTGTTGTCCCTCTTTTACTGCAGACAGAATCTTTGTTAGGTGAATAGACAATTCTTTCGTCGAACAAGTTGATGATCCCGCAATGGCAATGTAAAATTGCAATTCAGACTTTCAAGCGGGCCCTTATTTTTTGACAGCAGCCCTAATATTCCTTATTAAAGCTTCAAAATCCTAAAAAAGCCCTAATTTTTTGGTTAAAATCCTAAATTTTCAAATTTTGAACATTTTTGATAAATGCAACATAAAATAAGTGTTGGAATTAATGAAATCTAGCCTTAGTATACTTTCAGATAATGAATATGTTGAATTAATGTATTTCTCAGAAGACATCTTGGTGGTTATCAGCATCATATTCAGCATGGATTTGCACCATATCAGATTACTTTAATCTGGTTGTATTGATATGCTGAATATCACTGTTGATGACCATTGGCATGATCTTCTGAGTTGGTAATTAGCTTTTTAGTTCACCTGGACCAAAGGTCCATGGGAACTATTGCCATCACTTGGCGTCCGTCGTCTGTAAACTTTTCACATTTCAAGCATCTTCTCGGAAACCACTGGGCCAATTGGAACCAAACTTAGCAGGAATGTTCCTTGGGTGGTCCTCTACAACGTTTATATTTTTCGTTTCAGTCGGATATTCAACATGGCTGCCAGGGCCAATAATATGCTCTGATTGGTTGAAATTTCAAAGATCTTCTTCTCTGAAACTAATGAACTGACTGAACCGAAACTGTAAATGAATGATCATTGGAATGTCCTTTACCAGCTTTCTGTTTTTTATGCCGATCGGAAATCCAAGATGGCCGCCACCACAGGACATAGATTAAAATTGGACCCTATGGAAAATTTTTCAAATTCCTTCTTCTCAGAAACTACAAATATGATTAAAGCCAAACTGTACATGAATGTTCATTGGATGGTCCTCTACACACTTTAGGTTTTTTGTTCCGATATGAGATTCAAAATGGCGACTACGGCAGGACTTAGTTTAACATTGGACCCTATGGGGAAAATGTTTCAAAACGCTTCTTCTCTTAAACCACTTGGACAATTGAAACCAAACTGCCCAGGAATAATCATTTGAAGGTCCTCTAAAAAGTTTGGGTCTTTTATGCCGATCCAAAATCCAAGATGGCTGCTTATGCAGGACATAGTTTTAACACAGTACCATATTGGAAAATATAGAAAAAATGTTTTTCTTAAAAACTACTGAGCTGAATGAACCGATTATGTGCATGAATGATCATTGAATGGTCTCTTATTAAGTTTGTGTTTTTTGTGATGATCTGAAATCCAAGATGGCCACCACCACAGGTCATAGTATTAACACAGGACCATATGGGGAAATACAGAAATGTTTTCTTCTCTGAAGCTATTGCACTGATTGAACCTAAACTGTGCATCAATCATTGGAAGGTCCTTTACAAACTTTGTGTTTTTTATGTTGATCGGAATTCCAAGATGACTACCACTGCAGGACATAGTTTTTACATAGGACCAATTGGTTCTTTTTATAACCAGGTGAACGATACAGGCTCTTGAGAGCCTCTGGTGTATTTATGTTCTCCCTGGAGGTGAGTACAGAGTGTTTTTCTTTTATATTGATTATTGAATTTCAGCCCTTGTTTTTGTCAAAAAAGTCCTAAAAATTCCTAGAAATAGCCCTTATTTTTTAAGAATTTTGCCCTAAAGAAAACCCTTATTTTTCACAAAATATTGTTTGAAAGCCTGTTGCATGTACGTGGTTTTTTTTTTTACTTCATTTGGTGTCTAATGACGTAAAATTGCACACAAGTTTTATTTTTACTTCATTTGTTGTCTAATGACAAAAAATTGCACACAAGTTTTCAGACTAAATTGAACCCGATTGAAAATTGTACACGTATTTTTTTCACACTGTATAGGGTCTAACCATGTAAATTTGCGTACTCGCTTTTGCTTCAAAAACAATGCAAGAAGAGTTTTAAGATCCCCAAGCGCAAGGGCAGGCAATACAATGGCCAAAAGAAAAAGAACAATCACTGATCTACAAAACACTACACAGAAAACTATCATTTCCCCCACAGCGATATATTTTTTCACAGGAAACAAAAATCAGATTTTTATTTTTTTATCAGTAATTTCCCTTCAAATTTTTATCATAAATTTCTCGTTGAGAACTGTAGGGCCGGATTAATGATATTTTTGCATCTTTCGTGTCAATTTATTTTGTTTCTTTAAAATTTCATCGCATAATCAATATATTTTTTTTTCAGAAAAAAACATCCTAAAAGTTAAATGGTCGTCCCGTTAATGACATGAATGTGTGTCTCGGCCGCGTCCATGCAGCTTCGTATAATACGAACCGCATCGGTGGCGTAATGGTTAGAGTGCTCGCCTCGAGTGCGGTAGATCGTGGGTTCGAGCCCCGGTCGGGTCATACCAAAGACTATACAAATTGATATTTGTTGTTTCTCTGGTAAGCATGCAGCATTAAGGAGAAAGAGCAAAGACTGGTCGGCTCGGAATCAGGATAATGGGGCGACATGTCTATCCGCGGACTGTTGTTTTAGTGAGCTAGCACTATAAAAATCCAACTCAGCGTGTTGGTCTAGTACAAAGCGGACCTCATCATCATCTCATTGAAAATTAACTTGTTCTCGCCATGATATAGCTGAAAAATTGCTGAATTGGCGTTAAACAACAACAATCACTCGTATAATACGTGTCCGGAATTCAAGAACCTTATGCAAGAAAGTTCAACAGTTTAATTATTGCTTCTGACTAGCGAATTTGTCCCGATAAGATTGATTCCTTAAAAAGTAAACCTTCAAAGAGATAAGTTGCATTTTAATGCTTGGTGCTTTAACCACTCATATGATTTTCTTCTATCATCATATGTAGCACTATCATGTAATTTAATCAACACCGCCCAAATATATTTTGTATTTAGTGTAGAGGTTGTTAAATAGCTTGTATTACCGTTGAAATGAAACAGTACACTTCTTGTTTCGTGACGGTCAGTTTTATTCTGCCCGTTTTATTGGTGGAGGAAATCGAAGTTCCCTGAAAAAACCACCGAGCTGCCGCAAGTCACTGACAAACTTTATCACATAGAAATCACATTAGTATTATTACCAATTAATAATAGTCAAGCGACTGTTGATGAAAAATAAAATCCACACATGACTGTTGGTGAAAATAAAATGTACACATGACTGTTCATGAAAAAAATCAACATTATCTATAATACGACCCAGGTATTCACGTTTGAATTTTTTTTTATCAACATCTTCAGAATGTTTGATGCCTTTATTTGAATGGCTTAAGATAAAGCTGAATTTTGCTTTTTTCAATTTTCGCAAAATTAGAGCCCACTCGAACAGTTTGACTAAAAAACGCAAAATTAACACCTCTTAAATAGTAGATTAATAAATGTAGATATTTATGTTTGAGACAGAATATGTATTTAACATCATGTTGGGGATCAGTGAGTAATTGTTGTTTACGGCAATTTTTCAGCTATATCACGACGAGAACAAGTTAATTTTCAATGAGATGAAGATGAGGTCCCAACACGCTTAGCTGTTTTTTTTTTATAATATATATATATATGTATATATATATATATATATATATATATATATATATATATATATCTTAAAAATGATATAGGGGTGCATATTTTTTATTGATAAAGTTATACATCTTAAAGACAAGCCACTGTGGTTGGAATCCGGAACAGAACAGTACATAAAATTCGCCAAGAATAATTAATGTACGTGAAATTGATCGACATTATTTGATTCTAACCATTAATAAACGATTATTTACCATGAAAGTAGAAAATCACAATACAACAAAACTAGGAAACCAACACGAAAATCTTTTAAAAAGGGAAATACAAAGAATGTGAACAAATATCAAACTTTGTTTAACAACGTACTACGTACACGTGTACTATAGTTTCCTCATTCTACAGTTATTGTACGTATACTATGCGTATTTACTAATTACAAAATTATTGAAAATATTGATATTTGCTCATGGAGAATATAAGAAAAAATTAATAAGAATGTATTCAATTTTATTTTATATTCGCATTCACAGGAACAAGTGATCAGTATGCTAGAGTTCATCATCGATTACATATTTGTCTCCTTTGGAGGGATACTGTTTCAGCAGGTCGTCGGCATACAAATGGGTACGAATTATGCCCCTCTTCTAGCCGATTTATTTTTATACTCATATGAGTCGGAGTTTCTTCAAAAGCTTGTAAAAGATAAGAAGATTCACGAGGCTAGAGCCTTTAATTTCACATACAGGTATATTGATGACGTTTTATCTATCGATAATTCTAGATTTGCAGAATTTCTTCCATTGATATATCCTCCAGAGCTGGAAGTTAAAGAGACCACAGATACCGCTTCGTCCGCATCATTTTTGGACTTATACCTCGAATTTGACGACAGTGGTCAAATCAGTATTAAAATTTATGATAAACGGGACGACTTCAATTTTAAAATCATAAATTTTCCAAATATGTGCAGCAATATACCAGCTTCTCCTGCATATGGTGTTTACATCTCGCAATTGATTCGCTATGCAAGGGCTAGTAGCAATTATTCTGATTTCCTGAAACGTCATCTTCATCTGAGAAACAGGCTACTGGACCAGGGCTATAAAAAGATTCGCCTTATTCGATCTCTTAAAAAGTTTATATTCCGATACCAAGATCTTGTCGAAATATATTCCGTCTCTGCAGAAAAGATTATAAACGCTGGATTTTCATATAGTGAAAATGCATAAAGATAAGGTGTCAACAAAAATGTCAAATATATTTTTTTATCAATGTGTGACGTAAAAGTGTCTTTGACATTTACTTCACAGAGCTTAGTGCTGCTTTGACAACTGTTTTACCTGTTTTGTTCAAGTGTTGTTATACATACTGTTATAGTGACAGCCGGAGACTTTGAGCCGTAATGAAAAGGGGGAGGTTTGGCGCTTTAAAATCTTATTCAACCCACCATTTTTTAGAAATGCCTGTACCAAGTCAGGGTCATTACGGTTTTCACAGTTTTCCGGTTGTTGACTGATTTTGTCTGTTTATATACTTATGAGTTTTGACTTTCTCTTTGTAAGATTGTTCGGAGTTCGGTAATTTTGTTATTACCCTTATTTAGTAACAGGTGCCCGTGACCCAGATATGATTGCAACGTTGTCCTTGTCTTATTTCAACGTAATGACGTGATCACTTTAGTAATTTAGTAACATGTCAGAAGATGGTTACAACTTATGATGCATTTGTTGTTAACTTGAGGAATATTGTTATACAAATAAAAAATGATTATTGTTGGATAATTAGATAGAAATTGTGTTTGAAATAATAGTTTACATAGGTTACAAACGTCTAAGCAATAATAAAACGCTCCGCTAACCACCGTTGGTACTCGTGCGACACCTGTTGAGTAAATTTGGGCGAATGTTCTCCATTTGTAAATCTTGCAAAGTATTGGATGACGAGAAACATTTTTTCCTGCATTGTCATATTAATTATAATATTCGAAACAGTCTGATATAAGAAATTGAAAACTATTATCCTGATTTCAATCAGCTTGACTCAATCGCTAAACTTAAAATTATTTTAAATCCCAGTCAAGATATCTTGTTCAATGTTGTCGACTATATAAAGCAATCTATGGAGTTGCGAAAATAGGATCCACATTGGTCAGTTATCTGTATATATTGTTAACATGTTATATAAATTTAAACTTGATTTTAATTCTTACTGTATGTTGTATGTCTTATGTTGCTGTCAACTTGTCATTATTTCTTGTAATTTGCACAGCCCGTCAGGGTTTCTTGTTTTGCAATAAAGTATTATTATGTTCGAGTTCTATGGGATTTTTCTTGCTACGTTCAATCCCTGTATTCTTTGCCATATGCAAATATCGTATTTAATGATAAAGTCTGTTGACTGTTAAAATTTTTCCAAGATTGGTCTTCGGGATGCCGTTGTGCTATTGCATTTTTTTTAATTTAATAAACAAATGCTGAAAAACGATTATTTTAAAACACTTAAAGGACGTAGGGTTTTTGTAATATCGATTGCGGACGTGTAAATATTCCGGATAAGCTACATCACAGTAAACGTCATGTATTACAATCGTCGTTTTCATTTTCATTTAATAATCAGCGTCGTAAATATTTTCCTTAAATACATGTTTTATAGATGTGCTTCAAAAGCTTCCTTCTTCACAAATTAATTTGTATTGCTTATCTGCTGAAATATCTAAACACCAACGTTACCGTAGCATTTTACAAGCAGAGTCGTCTTAACAGCATCACGGGGCCCCGGAAAAAGCACTGCACTGGGGCCTATACCTACACAACCACTCATAGGAATACAACTGTAAATGTATATAAAATTAAACATATATATATATTGTATTGGTATTTCCAACAAAGTCAGTGTTTAAACCTTAGAAAAACATACAGTACACAACATACATGGATAAGCATGGGGCCCCTATGCTCGTGAGCCCCCTGGCAACTGCGCCGCGTGCCCCTGCTTTAAGACGGCACTGAATACACACCTCTCCTACATCCCTCCAATGTTAATGTTAAAGATTTACAGACCACTGCTGGGCGCAATGTGATGATAATACCTTAGACCCTTTGGGTCTGGTCATGGTGAGGCAAGCGTTGATGAATGTGCGTTTTACATAAACATGTACTATATATGCACGCGCTACAAAATAATCCCAAAACTTAATAACGTAAAATAGTTAAAGCATTCGGTTTTGCAGTTTCTAAGAAAAAGATTAAATATTAATATGAAAAGTTATGGATAACAGACGACGGACACTAAATGTTAATATTTCTACAATTTTTCTATTGGATGTTGGAACTGTTCCGACAGTGTGATATATATTTTTTCATTTTATTATAGGTTATGAAAAAAAACCAGCTGAGTTGCAATTGTTGACAAAAAATATGGTTGTGGTCGTCTTCTGTAATTAAAATCGTCAAAATGAAATACAACCGAATTGATATCAAATGATGACAAGTTTCAACCTCATTTAAAATATACCTTGAAATGCTTTCACGCTTGTACATCACGTTCACGGTATTTTATTACAACACTATTGTACTCAAGTGTACATTTTTTTCCCAAGATCAGTCTTCGGGATGCCGTTGTGTTATTGCATTTTTTTTAATTTATTAAACAAATGCTGAAAAACGATTATTTTTAAACACTTAAAGGACGTGGGGTTTTTGTAATATCGATTGCGGACGTGTAAATATTCCGGATAAGTTACGTCACAGTAAACGTCATGTAATACAATCGTCGTTTTCATTTTCATTTAATAATCAGCCGACAGCGTCGTAAAAATTTTCCTTAAATACATGTTTTATAGATGTGCTTCAAAAGCTTCCTTCTTCACAAATTAATTTGTATTGTTTATCTGCTGAAATATCTAAACACCAAAGTTACCGTAGCATTTTACATGTGTAGATCCTCTCTACTGCTTTTTGGATAATAACAATAGAAGCAGAGTCGTCTTAACAGCATCACGGGCCCCCGGGAAAAGCAGTGCACTGGGACCCATACCTACACAACCACTCATAGGAATAAAACTGTAAATGTATATAAAATTAAACATATATATATATATTGTATTGGTATTTCCAACAAAGTCAGTGTTTACACCTTAGAAAAACATACAGTACACAACATACATAGATAATCATGGGGCCCCTATGATCGTGAGCCCCCGGGTAACTGCCCCACGTGCCCATGCGTTAAGACGGCACTGAATACACACCTCTCCTACATCCCTCCAATGTTAATGTTAAAGATTTACAGACCACGCTGGACGCAATGTGATGATAATACCTTAGACCCTTTGGGTCTGATCATGGTGAGGTAAGCGTTGATGCATTTGCGTTTTGCATAAACATGTACTATATATGCACGCGCTACAAAATAGTCCCAACACTTATAACGTAAAATAGTTAAAGCATTTGGTTTTGCAGTTTCAAAGAAAAAGATTAAATATTAATATGAAAAGTTATGGATAACAGACGACGGACACTAAATGATAATATTTCTACAATTTTTCTATTGAATGTTGGAACTGTTCCGACAGTGTGATATATTTTTTTCATTTTATTATAGGTTATGAAAAAAAAACAGCTGAGTTGCAATTGTTGAAAAAAAATATGGTTGTGGTCGTCTTCCGTAATTAAAATCGTCAAAATGAAATACAACCGAATTGATATCAAATGATGACATGTTTCAACCTCATTTAAAATATACCTTGAAATGCTTTCACGCTTGTACATCACGTTCACGGTATTTTATTACAACACTATTGCACTCAAGTGTACATTTTTTCTGTTTTAGTTAAAGGACTTTATCAAACAGAATCATACAGTTTACATGTAATGCAGTTAATACGCATTTAAACCACAGAAGAATATTTCTATTTGGGTCGCTATTGTGCATGCGAAATATTAACTGCAAACCCCATTGACCGGCTATATGCTGCCTGTCTAGAATTATTTTTTTTCTCGATCGACAGTTCAGAAGCAAGAAAACAATATGATGAATATTGTCTGTCAATCATGCAAACAATAACTTATGCACATGACAGAACGCATATACGGATTCCGATTGCCCCTTTGGTATCTTCAAACTCTTCTCAAGGATATGTTGGAATGTGCCCAAAAAATATCTACTCCTTTTGGATCAAACTATTTTACTTCATTTTAGAAGTAGCATCGATAGACCATTAAACCTACCTCAGTATCCCGGTAGTAATAACTATTTCAGTATCCCGGAAGAAAATATATAATCGATAATTGAGGGCTTATGAAAAAAAACTATTTTGGATGAAGTGGTATTTATTTTATTTTTATGTTATATAACTGTTTTTCGTGCCGACATACCATCGTTTTTTACGGAAAAGATTGCTTCTCAAACATCAAAACGTCATCTAAGCGCTTGTAATATTTGAACATTTTCCCGTGGTTTTTCATGAAATTTAACACCTCGTGCACCAAAAAAATACTTTAACAGTATTTATGTTTTATTTATTTTAATAATCTGGTAAAATATTTTCTGGTGCACCACTACGGAGGTGCTTAATTTCTTCGAAAACCGTCGAAATATCGCATGCAAAATTCCACGAATTACAGAAAACAAATAACGCTCATGACGTCACAATGACGTCAAATAAGTATCTATTTTGTTGGAAACAAGTTTTAACATCAAAATTTGATGTCGTCTATAAAATAAAACACATCAAATTGTAATCAAGTATTTTCTAAGATAATGATTCATTAAATATGGGGCCTTATATGACACTTATGGTCCCCAGTTTCTTTTATCGCATTGACGCCGGACTGAGTTTTTCTCCTGGTTTGAATGTACACAAACTGTATTTAATATACTAGTAAATACAATTATTTACAGAAAAAATAAGTTATTTACTGATGAATTTCATTACTTGAAATGAATCATAAAATGTACAGAGATTTTGTATACATTGTATATACATAATGGTCTCATATATACAATCAAAAGAGTGAAAATATTGATTTGCCGAGGTTATAAATAAATTAATATTTAACAACATATTTTGATACAATCATTAACCCTCTATGCTCAAAACAACTGCTCAATTTGGGTTTGGTGGAAGACTGTGGAGGTATATAAAATAGCTAAAATGTACATTGAATATGTTGTTTATAGTCCCTTTTTAGCATTATCTGTCTAATTATGATGTCATTATGACGTCATAACGCACCCAATCTCACGGAAAGATATATTTTTTGAAAATTTGTTTATATAACAATTGAATTAGTAAATTCTTTTATTCTATGTCAAGCATTATTTTTTAATCAAATGTGGGGTCAATTTTGCACCTTAAAGGCATACAGTCGCTCAGATTGACTTTTTTTTTAAATATTAAAAGTTGCCAATATTCGATGTTTTATACTAATAAAATGTTCTGAACAAGAATCCAGGTTTAAAAAATAGGTTATAATGTCGTAATTAGTGAAAAGAATTCGAATGTTTGTTGGTGAAATCGCTATTAACACACCTAATTATAAGTCGGCTGTCTTTTCCGAAGTTTACCGGACACTGATAACTGCTATAAATAACCAGAAAGCATGTTGCAGGTAAGAAATATATCTATGCAATTGGATCCCGGGGTAATCAGTTAATATTATATAATGGTATTTAGTAAGAATGATACTTAAAATCGAAAATACGTGATGAAATCAATAAAAACAAACCCAAACTCTGATAAAGGGAAAATTGTAAACAAATTGTATTGCATATTATTGACAACACTTAAGTTTACTTGATTATATTTTTTTTGAAGAAAAAAACAAACATGTAGTTCATTATTTTAGTCTCTAATTTAAAAGGGATATCACTTAGCGTTTTCTCCTGAAAAAAAAAGATATGATAAAAAAAACAACGAGGCAATTCTGTCAATATATATATATATATATGATTCAGCCGAAAAAAGATATATAAATTATGCTTACGTGTTGAAAAATGGAGTAGGTCGATTTAACATCTTTTTTCAATTTTTACACAAATCTTGCTGAATCCTCCTGTGTCGTTTTCGGGTAGAATCCGTCAATATTTTTATTTATAACATGTGCTTTTTTCAGCAAACAATTTCGCACATGCGCAAACGCTTTACCGAATGAGGTCACTGTGTAGGTCATCAATGGCCATATGATCATATTCATGAATATATGAATATCATGCTGGTAAACATTGAATTCTTTACGGGACGTAAGAAAATCAAACAACGACACATTTCCTTCGTTCCAGGTTAAATACGTATGATATTATGAAAAATTTCAACTGCAATTAGTATAAAACATCGAATATTGGCAACTTTAATATAGAAAAAAAATCAATCAGCAACTGTATGCCTTCAACGCCTCTCCCTCTTTCCCAAAATTTTAAAGGTTTTTTTTTTCCATCCAATTTGAATGTAGTTTTTGCAAAATGTTCATCTCAAAGTGCTATTGGTATGTGCTGTTTCATTCCAAAAAGGGACACAAATTCCGAAATTTTGCATATTTGATAGTTATATAGAATTTTTATTTTTTATCCAATTTTGATGGTTTTTTTGTGTTATTGAATGAATTGTGTTACTGAACAACGCCCATTTTAAAAAATTGAAATCCTACTTTAATGGGGTACAATGAATTGAACATTGGATCCTATGTAAAAATGAGTACAATATTTGTTTTTAAAATCTAGACTTTATTAACGTTGAACACAAACTTGAATATGAATAATCAGATGAGCCTTTATTGTTTTCAGCCTATCTATCTCATTGCTTTCCTGGAAGGACATAATCATTACAGCAATCAATGCTAGTGTCAAGTTATTGGCTTGAGACAGTATTATTCTTAAATGGAAAATTACAGAAGGGTTGTCAATGGCAAATTGACAATGTCAACAAAAGTTGTGCACCTTGACCGGAGCCCCCCCCCCCCAGATGATGAGGCCCTAAACTTCAGTCTATCAAGCCTATAGGTATATTCGGCACTGCCGCACTGCATGGGCTTCAAGATAGATATACATGAACTCCCAACGCCAACCATTGATTGCAAGGCTTAACGAAAGAAGCGCTTCATTCTTAGCATGTCAGGACAACCAGCAGGGTGCGACAACTCGGATATGGATGAGGAGGAGAAACGGCGTTCGTATGGGGAGGATGCTATCATTGAGGCTTCGTGTATTAAGAGTTGTCACCGAGACAATGTGTGGGACCCTAGTCTTGAGTCAAGGTCAATGTATGCTTGCTATGGCAGAGACGGCCACAGAAATATAACTCTAATATCAGAAGAGGAACTATATAAGTAGCAGGTCGTTGCCAGTCACTAAAGAGGTTATGAACACGTCGAGATGGTGTCTTCACATGAATGGGTTTTGGTGTGGTCTGTAAAAATGTGGTTGAACCTTAAAATGGTGCGAATTAATTTGCGCATGGTCAATATAAATGACATTCTCCTGGGGTTAGTCTTGTTGAAGGAGCTAGAAATTGCTCTTAGCATGGATGGCGGGCTATTTAATACCATGTGATGACTAGGACTGACCCCAAGAGTGGCATACATGACTTAGAGAGCCAAAATCAAGGATGACCGAGCGAAGACAGCTTTTGTTTCCAAATATGAGGAACTTAAATTTGCCCGTATGACGTTACTTATACACGAGTTGCTAACATTGTTTTGTCATAAGCTCTATGAATAACATCCTGTCCCATCTATTCAACCTTCATTCGTACATCATAGGTTTCAAGAATACTAGAAGATGTAAACTGTTTCAGTTATAATTCCTGTGTCGGTTTGTAGGGGGGGAGTAATGAAAAGCCTCGATTACATAAAGGACATCCAACAACTGCTGAGGCCCCTGAATTACTAATGAGATGAAAAGGTGTTTGGGATTCATACATTATCCTCGTTTTTCACTAGCGACTACGCAGAGATCATGGAACTGGAAAAAAGGAATTTGTTGTGAGATCAGAGCAACAGGAGTCTTTGCGGCGTTGACAAAGGTCATGCCATCTGTGAAACTCTGACCTTCCCAAATAACTGACCCGTTCATCATGGAAACGGATGCCTCCGAGAACAAATGTACGCCACCCTGGAGCCCATGTTAATTCAGAAGCTCAGTTATCCACACTGACCCCAATAACCTTTCATAGCTGCTAAAACTCACGCAGGTACAGTGGCAATTAGTCCTATGGTTGGTAAAACTCAGTCAGAATGACATAGAGGTCCAGTATTGACTCGGATCCAAACACACAAACGACACTATATCGCCGTCGTGTTGTAGTCAAATTACCTATTCTAAGTTTGGTTTGGTTTGGTTTTATGGTGTTTAACGCCACTTTCAACAATATTTGAGTTATATCGTGGCGGTCAGTTTTATTGGTGGAGGAAACCGGAGGACCCGGGGGGGGGGGGGGGGG
Source organism: Bathymodiolus brooksi (assembly GCA_963680875.1). Taxonomy (NCBI): domain Eukaryota; kingdom Metazoa; phylum Mollusca; class Bivalvia; order Mytilida; family Modiolidae; genus Bathymodiolus; species Bathymodiolus brooksi. Next base: position 68,668,722 of record OY804575.1, read on the forward strand.
TTATGGTTTTTTGTTTCGTTCAGAAATATTTTTTCGGACAACACAAGAGTTAGAATATCTTTTTTGTCGCGCGAAGCGCAATTTTTTTTTTCAGAATTTAACATTAGGTTATATGACAAAAACTCTGAATCAGATTATTTTTTTTTTTCCTCCACCAAAATCAGAATATTTTTTTCAGCAACATTGGGAATCAGAATATTTTTTTAGAAATAAAACATACCCCCCCCCCCCCCCCTTCAAGTTAAACGGTCGTTCCCTTAACTTTCAGCAATATTTCAGCTATATCATGGCGACCAGATTTAGAGGTGGAAGAAGCCGGAGTACCCAGAGAGAACCACCGACCATGGGCAATCAACTGGCAAACGTTATCACTTGCTGCTGCGAGTCGAGAGCACCCTTTTTTGTAATTTACAAAGCCGGGCGCGAACCCACGCCGTATTGGTGATAGGCTTGTATGAGTTGTTAGATAATCCAACTACCTAAATTGAGCCATCCGGGCCCTTCAGATTAGATTGAAAAACACGATAAACGTACATTCATTGGTTAGTAGACAAGACAAGTCAACATTATTTAAACCAATCATGGTGCCCAAATAATGAAAATGTCAATCAAATATAATCAAAATAAAATAATAAAGAAACACAAATATAATTGTTCAATGATGGCTTAATTAGGAAATATCAAATAAAGAAAAAAAGCATTCTCTATCCAGAGTTGTCGTTCCTGCTACGCTACACCACATCTATGTCAACGCTCATTCTACAAGATTTATGTAAAATTTAGAAACAGTAAAAAAAAATGTACTTAGAATTGTTTTAATTATTGTAAATATCAATAAAGATGAAAATAAATCACTCATTTCAAATCAATTCTCTCTTAAAAATGATCCCCCCCCCCCCCCCCCCACACACTTCTTGGAGAACTATTTTGCGGAGATAGTAATTAAAAAGTCAAAAACGATCACAAATCATTTTTAAGAGAAATTTGATTTGAAATGAGTGATTTATTTTCATCTTTATTGATATTTACAATAATTAAAACAATTTTAAGTACATTTTTTTACTGTTTCTAAATTTTACAAAAATCTTGTAAAATGGGCGTTGACAGTGACAGAGTGCAATCGTAACTACTCGGCCATTCTCGCTACCCTGCAAATAACCTAAATAAATAAATAAATATAAATAAGCTTTATTTAGAGTCGGCATGGTTAAAACAACATACAACATAAGCTCTGTTGAGCTTTTAACCGACATACACAGACACATAATAAATAACAAATAACAAGCATGCAACATACAGCTAAAATACAAGACTAAGTAAGCACTACATGTAAAATACTAACAGTTATAAGATAAGCAAAAAAGCAGATTAAAAGCTGATGTTATAAGCTAAGCATACCAAGAGCTAATGTAGCAAACTATGAACAACTAAAAGCTGATATTATGAGCAAAGCATAAAAGTTTTATAAGCACAATAAATAAAAACTGGATATGACCTAGATGGTAGAAATTTAAACAAATTTAAAAGTCAGCACAAGCTGAACATTTACAAACATTTCCATTCCAAGATTTTAAAATATTCTTAAACTGATTAAAATTGGAAATTTTTCTAAAATCATCAGGTAGGTCATTCCATAAAACAGCTGCTGCATATTTAAAACTATTCTTACCGTAGGTAGATGTTCGTACCCTAGGTATATCTACAATATTGGAATATCTAAAATTATATTTACAATCTTTAAAAACAACTAAATCATGTAAACAAGATGGTGAAAGTTTGTTTAAAATCTTAAAACATTCAATAGCCATGGTACGCATTCTTCTAACTTTCAGAGATGGAACTTTAGCTTTTTCTAATAACTCATCATATGTGCTCTCATAGTCCTCGTATATAAATCGTAAAGCCCTCGCCTGGATTTTTTCTAATTTAGAGGTATTACTTTTATTGCAAAAATGCCACGCCAAAGGACAAAAATTAAAATTAGACAAAATGAAAGTATGAAAAATTGTTAATTTATTTAATTTTGAAAGGAAACAACCAATGCGCTTTAAAGCATTCAACTGTTGAGAAGCTTTACGACATATATTTTTAATATGATAATTGAAATTAAGTTGGTAATCAATATCTATTCCTAGTAATTTTACCACTTCATCACAAGTAATTTCAGCTGAATCTATTTTAAATACTGGTGTCTTGGCATGTGTCTTATTGCCAACTGCAATGGCTTGAAACTTATCTGGATTAGCCTGCATACAATTGAATTTGAACCAGTCTATCAATACTGAGCTTTCTTTTTCAAGTATATCAATTAATTTCTCATAATTATCATTTACATAAGACAAGGTGTTATCATCAGCATAATTATACAATGTACCATATTCAATAAAATAAAAGATGTCGTTAATAAAAATTTAAATAACAAGGGGCCAAGTATAGAGCCTTGAGGTACCCCTTTTTGTATATCAGCCCAACTGCTGAGATCTCCCTGAAGTTTGATTTGTTGTTTACGACCAGTTAAATAATTTCTAAGTAATTCCACAGATTTTGGAGATAGGCCGTATGCAGACAGCTTACAAAGGAGAATGTCATGTGGCAGACAGTCAAAAGCCTTCGAAAGATCCATAAGAATTGCTGCCACATACTGATTTTTATCTAGAGCTGTTTTCCAATATTCAAGGAGTCTCAGCAAAGTTGTCTGACAACCATGACCCTTTCTAAAAGCGCATAAAAAAGTATGAAAAATATTTTCAAATAAATCAGTTAGTTGGTCAGATAAAACCATTTCATAAACTTTAGAAATTGTGGGTAAGATGCTAACTGGCCGGTAGTTCTTTTTGTCTAAAGGGTCATTTTTTTATGTAGTGGAACAACCTGAGCTTCTTTTAACCTGGTTGGAAAAACACTGGTTTTGATAGTGTTATTAACAAGTGTTGTTATATGCTTGTTAAGTACAGGTGCACCAGCACGTAAAAGTTTAGATGAGATCTGATCTACACCAGTAGCTTTCTTGATGTTTATTTTGCTAACCAGTTTGTTTATAGTGTCAATATCTGTAGGTTTAAAATCAAACAGTGTATTATGTTGTGTATTGTTCTTAATTTTCAATATACTAGGGTGACTATTTCCATCAAAAATAACATCTTTGCCAATGTCATTTGCAACATTTACAAAAAAGGTGTTAAAGGTATCACATATATCTTTAGTGTTGTTCACAACCTCGTATGCATTAGGCGTATAAATCGCACTACATTTCACATGTCAGTTACATGAAAGTTTGATAAAGTTATATTTTAAACAATTTTCTATATTTCAATTAAAGTTTTAATTAGTTTTGCATGATTAGATTTTACTTAGTATGTCTTCCATATTGGATTTTGGTGGACTATATTTTTGTGCGCTTTAACTTAACTTAACTTCCGGCAAACAATTTAAGAAGAATTTCTACTATGTACGTACGAGGTTATTTGCAGGGTAGCGAGAATGGCCGAGTAGTTACGATTGTGACAGAGTGTAGAGTAGCAGGAACGACAACTCTGGATAGAGAATGAGAAAAAAAGAGGGAAAAACGTGCTCGATCTTTTGTTATATGCGTATGTTTTGTAGATCATTTTTTGTCTTTTTGTACTTTTTCTTTTGGCCATTGTGTTGTTTGTTCTTCTTCGATTTACAGATTCTGATTACCAAACTCTTCTTATAAATGCTACACTGTGACCTGGAGAATGTGTTTACAACCAAAGAGAGACAACTCTAAACTATAAAAATAAAATATAATCTGTTATTCAAATTCTTGTTTTTGCTGATGTTATAAATGTTATGCAAGTTTTAGTTTATTTATGAAACATTGGAAGAAAGATAACTCCGTCATTCATTGTTGAGTTAAATAAAGAAGATCAAGATAATGACTAGTAGCGGGGCCAAAGATTTAATCCGACACACCGACAGTCCGTTCATTGATCCAACAGTCCGACATATTTTTTAATCACTCTTCACAAAGTTTTGCTGAAGAATACGAGTTAATTGTGATTGTGAATTTGCACATACTTCTCTCTTCATATGATCATAATGATGCTGCGATCTAGTGAACGATTTTAAGAATGTTCTGACTTCTTACGTGGATTTCCGCAGTATACATAGCAACTGTAGGGAAGTGCTCACGTAACTCTGTGGGGAAACAATAAAAAGATAAACTCAGCATCAGTTTTACGTCTTTCTTCGAACAAATTATTTACAGAGAGAGCGAGTGTAAAAACAAACACAAATTTCGGAAATGAATTCCGTAAAGTATACATGTATCATCATACAGATATCCAAAGGGCGATAAGTCATATAATATACGGCAACTCGTTGACCATGCAAACATCACTGGCCCGAAAAAAAACAAATAATTTTTATTTCAGATGGTCAGCGAGTTTCCGGAGCAACAACTACCATTAGATATGCGTATTTCGACACTACATTTAAACTGATTGTACATAGACTATCATAGGTTTGGATGGTACGAGTAGAGCTCAAGTTCTCTAATAAATATGTCTATATATAGGTATCCCCATTTACGAGAAATATCTCCGAGGCAAAATACCAACTATAAAGAGAATTTCTGATATAAACACATCCATTTGCAATTATTAATTCTATGGTGCAACTATTTTCTTCTCCTAATGGATTATGCGTTGAACATATATAACATAGAATAGATGTGCATCCTAACTGTATACGTTTCAAATAAAATTACTGTACTTAGCAATTTGTGCAAAAAAAAATTAAAACTTGGCAAAAGTAGCTAATCTCTAAGCTTTAGAAACAAAGCTAAGAAAACTAATATCTTATCAAAGTTCAACGGAAATGCAATCATTTCCATTGTAAATCAAATGTTATATACATGTATATGTACTATATATATGTTCTTTTACACACTGCATATAAATGTTTAATCTATCACTGGTGACGGCCTTTTTGCAACAGATTGTTTTGTTGTTTCATTTAATTGTTCAAATGGTGTCCACAATGCATTTTGTGCCGGCTCACCCTTATATTGTACTAAGTATTCTCGGTTGCCATTTCGAGTTCGCTGGGCCAAAATAAGTTTAAATTTGAAATATGTGCTGTCCGTCGAAGAACTTTCAACAGACGTTTGATGTCCATATTCTGAATTCGACAAATAGCGCACTGGTTTGCGAATTTGACGCTTTGATCGAGATCTTGTCGGTAAATGCACATCTTGAATGTCAGCGTCCGATGTATTTTCTGTGTTCTTGGTTATTGGCTGTTTCTTCTTCTCACTATTAGACTGCTGATCATTTACATCGTGTTCAGTTTCATTGGCAACAGCGGGTTCCTGAAAAAAATAGTTATTAGGATTAGGAGCGTACACAAAGGCAATTTTCAAGCGATCCAAATGACCGGGATTTTTTAATAATTTACCCGTATTCTTATCCTTCAATTTAACTAAAGTGGGAGACAAAATTTCATTCACAATGAAAGGTCCATAATATTTCGGCTGAACCTTTTTGCCGGGTCCTATGCTATCCGTCAACATATATACAAAGTCACCAATATCTAGTGTTAAAGGATTTGACGATTTATTTGTGCGCTCGGTCATGGCCTTTCCAGTTTCTTTAGCATTGTCACAAGCTGTGTCCCGAATAAGTTTTAATTGGTCAAATTTCTGATTCATATAACTATGATAGTCAACATGTAATGAATTGAAGTCTATACCTAACTTCGATGTATTGAGCGGAAATTTTGGTCGAAATCCATAGACTACCTCGTATCCATGGCGAATATTTTGTGGAATCATTAGGCGATATGTTGAATGAGAAAGTAATGGCGGGCACCATAGTGTCCCATTGAATGCCTTTCTTAACTTAAGGCGTCATTCGTTCTGCAAGAGCCCTATGGGTCCGCTCACATAGTCCCAAACAGTGGTGTATGTAACTTGGAGTAAAATTCTGTTTCGTGTCTAACATTTTACACAGATAATCAGTGCACTGTGATATAAATTCACTTCCCCTGTCACTTATAATGCAGTCACACACTCCGAAGGTACACACCACCTGAAATATAGCCTGTGAAACCGTTAAAGAATCAGAATTGGGTATTGGTAAAGTAAACAAAAACTTCGAGAACATATCGATTGCAGTAAATATGTATGTATTGCCCTGTTGTGTTATAGGGAAAGGTCCGAATAAATCTACTTGCCAAATTTGAAATGGCTCCGATGGAGTGCGATAAGAAATAATATTTGACTTTGTGTGGGCTTTAGTCATTTTCCTCTCCTGACAGTCGTGACACGTTCGAACAAAATCGGACACAGTTGATGGCAAGTTTTGGAAATAGAAATGTTCAGATATAACGTCCACTGTTTATTGTATACCCATATGTCTTGCCAATGGAGATTCATGAAACAGTTCTAAAATTTTCGGAATCAATATTTTGGGTATGACAAGTTGAAATTCTCCCATTTGTTGAGTACGCTTTGATTTGGCAAGTCTGGAATGAAATAAAAGTTGGTCCATAATACAATATTCTGGAACTTTTACCAACAAACGACGGGCTTCTTCTTGAAGTTTTGGCAAAGTATACCTTTTTCCAAATAATTAATCATTGGAAGTAAATTGTCATCAAGCCGCTGAAGATCTTTAATGTTCTGTTTCGAAAAATCAACTTTTCGGCAAGTATCATCTAGTTCTGCTGCTAAACAAACATGTTCAAACTCATTAATTTGTTGGAACTCGCCAATACTTTCAATCAGATCACACGAAGGAGTGGAAATGCTGTCCTTCACACTAAGATTGATCAAATCATTGTCAGCTATGGTACCACCAATTATTCCTTCCACAGTTAAAGAATGGAATAAACTTGACATTACAATCAGAAAATTAGATTCATTATCCAAATTCAAAAACGCTATTCGTCTTAACAGCCAATCAAATAAGATCTCAGTTCCCAAACTTTATTACTATGGCACTAGAAAGTTAAACGTGATCCTAACACAACTTAGATGTACAGCTTCTTTCCTCAACCATGATCTATACAAGGTTCATATTTTATCTAGCCCAGCGTGTAGCTGCGGTGCCCCCCAAGAAGATGCGAACCACTTCTTTTTTGTTTGTACCAAATATTCTGAAATAAGAAATGATCTGTTTCTCAGCATAAGTGATTTGTCTCAATTGATCAATACTTCACTTCTCACATCAGGAAGTGAAACCTTAAGCTATGCAGATAATTGTTTTATTTTTGATTCAGTTTTTCGATTCATAAAAAGGTCTAATCGATTTCTAATCGCTTAATGTACTAACCAAACACCATCCAGCATCCAAGCACACACACACATACTTTTTCCTCATTTCTTTTTATTCGTTTACTATTTTCAGCTATATTATATGATAAAATTGTATTTTTCTTGTTTTCTTGTGCATTCTCAATATAATGTAATAATGATTGTATGTATAGGAGAAGACTCCATAAGTTGGTAAAACTTTAGTCAGATCCTCTTTGTATCATTTATCAAATAAAATAATTATAAACTAAACTAATAGTGGAAATGCTGTCATTTCCACTATGATCTATCAAATCATATTCGGCTATATTACAACTTAGTTCGGAAATGCTGTCATTTCCGCTAAGATCTATCAAATCATGTTTGCTACCTTTGCAATTGGGATCTAACAATTCCAGGAGCGGATTCAGAGGGGGGGGGGGGGCGCGCCCCGCCTATTATTGGAAAAAATATGATTTTTTTGGCGTAAAATCGTGATTTTTCACACGAAATACCCCAAAAATGTTCGCGCCTCCCTCCGCTCGGCGCAATTTTTTTAAACGCGCCCTCCCTAACTTGAAATCCCGGATCCACCCCTGAAATCATGTTTTCTTTCGCCGCCAGTAAGATTTAGCAAATCGCCTTTGTTTTCGTTGCTACTAAGATCTAACAAATCATGTTCATTGTCGTTGCCACTAAGATCTAACAAATCATGTTCATTGTCGTTGCCACTAAGATCTAACAAATCATGTTCATTGTCGTTGCTACTAAGATCTAACAAATCATGTTCATTGTCGTTGCCACTAAGATCTAACAAATCATGTTCATTGTCGTTGCCACTAAGATCTAACAAATCATGTTCATTGTCGTTGCCACTAAGATCTAATAAATCATGTTCATTGTCGTTGCCACTAAGATCTAACAAATCATGTTCATTGTCGTTGCCACTAAGATCTAACAAATCATGTTCATCTTTACCACAAATATGAGTGGAAAAACTATTTTCTCCGCTAATATCTATAAAACCACATTCAACTATATTACCTGTTGGAGTGGAAATACTATTTTTTCCATTAACATCTATCAAATCATGCTCAACTGTATTACAAGTAAGAGTGGAAATACTAGCATATCCACCAACATCTATAAAATCATTATCAGCTATGCTACAAGTAAGAGTGGAAATACTGTTTTTCCCACAGATCTATTAAATCATGCTCAATTGTATTACAAGTAAGAGTGGAAATACTGTTTTTCCCACTGAGATCTATTAAATCATGCTCAACTATATTACATGTAGGAGTGGAAATACTGTTTTTCCCACTGAGATCTATTAAATCATGCTCAACTATATTACATGTAGGAGTGGAAATACTGTTTTTCTCACTGAGATCTATTAAAATCATGCTCAACTATATTACAAGTAAGAGTGGAAATACCATTGTTTCCACTAACATCTATTAAATCATGCTCAGTCAGCTATGTTGCATGGAGTGGAAATGCTATCATTTCTACTAAGATTTTTGGTAACACTTTTCAAATGTGATTCCGCCTCTATTTCGGCAATGCATCCATAATCAATGTCATCACTGTTAAATTGGACGTAAGTTAGGAATGAGATTTTCCCGACCTCTTCGGACTCGTATGGGAAATATGGGTCGTTTTCATTCAAGGATTCTTAAGCATTTGGGTCCAATAGCGGTGCATTTTCGACTCGCGAAAGTGCATCTGGAACTTGCATTTGCGCGGCAGGTTTGTATTTTATATCAAAATTAAACTGTTGTAATACCGCTAACCACCGGTCATAAATTGCACTCCTTAATTTGTTTTGAAAAAGTGGTTTTAAAGCTTGGTAACTGGCACAATCAATAATACTGGTAACAACACCGAGAAGCTCTAACTTTGTGGGTCCCTACGATTTCTGGCACGTATTGAAAGATTTTGACCCCAACCTAATAATTTGTCAGGGTTTCGTTGGTACAATATATAACCAATACCCGTAGAAGAACTATCTACCACTAAAACAAACGGCAAATCAAATCTTGGAAAAGATAAAATTTCAGAGTTCATAAGTGAATTTGAGTCTTTTGAACGACATTTCTTGTTCATTTGTCCACATAAATTTGACATTTTTCTTCAATAATCGAGTAAGCGGTTGAACTATAGAACTGTAATTGTTTATATATTTACGAAACCAATTAAACATGCCCAGAGCACGGCGAAGTTGCTTCGTATTTTTCGGTGTCGGAAATTCACTCAAAGCTTTAACACGGTCGGGTGGTGCACAGACACTTGTTTCATTCAAACAATATATGCCCCCTCCTCTTCCTTACTTCAAGGTAAACATCTGCCTTTTACCCCTTCCCCACTTCGCCTCAATATTTTTCGCTTATTTGTGATCCTTTCTCTGACCCAATTATATCGTTACACTCCCGAGATATTTCTCTTTTCGACTGCCACATTTAAATATAAATACCGGGGCCCCCTCAAACGAATTGGACAAGAATATTCAGCGGAAGTCGCATTTTCTATTTTTCGGTCACTGAAACGGATACAGTCACTTCCGGTCCGTTCTAAATTGATTTAGAAACTAAAAGTGTTTTAAAAATCAAAGGTCAAATTTGGAGTTGAACATATTTTTATAATCTGCATTGGAACAATTATCTGCATTTTAAAGGCTTACTTTACATTTGAGAGGAGATGATCATGATGGCATTGTTACACATGGCCGGTCTAAAGAATTCCGAATGCATATGAAAAATACAGCGCAAACCGGAAGTGGTTGTATCCGTTTCAGTGACTGAATAATAGAAAATGCGACTTTCGCTGAATATTCATGTCCAATTCGTCTGAGGGGGGCCCGGTATGTATATTTAAATGTGGCAGTCGAAAAGAGAAATATCTCGGGAGTGTAACGATATAATTGGGTCAGCGAAAGGGTCACAAATAAGCGAAAAATATTGAGGCGAAGTGAGGAAGGGGTAGAAGGCAGATGTTTACCTTGAAGTAAAGAAGAGGAGGGGGCATATATTTTTTGAATGAAACAAGTGCCTGTGGGGTGGTGGTCTGATTCCGTCTTTTGATATGCGATGGCCCAAAAATATGACAGGTGATTGTGCAAATGAACCGGCACTTCTTTGAGTTCAGTTTAAGTCCAGCTTGTCGAAAGCGCCGGATCGAAGACTTCCTGAATATCTGACAAGTGCTGTTCGAAAGTTTCGGAGCATATGAGCACATCGTCTAGGTAACATAGACAGGAGCGAAATGTCAGCTTGCGCAGAATCTTATCCATCAGTAATTGAAAAGAATTAGGGGCAGTGTGTAATCCCATCGGCACTCTTAAGAATTTGTACGTTCCGAAACATGTGTTGAAAGCCGTGTATTTTGTGCTATTTGGTGATAATTTCATTTGGAAAAATCCACTGCTCATGTCGATGGACGCTATATAATTCGGTGTTCTTTCGGTGAAGGATTCCGTCAGTTCCTGCAGATCTGGGACAAAATATTTAAATGTTTCAGTGTGTGAATTTAAATAACGCAAGTCAACACAGAAACGAAACTGCTGTAAACTAGACGCCCTGTCTAACGGTTTGTCTGAAGAATGTTTTGATCTTTTTGTGACTAATACTACTGGACTAGTTATCGGTGCCTCCTCTTTTGCGCTTAACTCAGATATTACACCCTGTTCGAGGAGTTCTTCAAGGTGATGTCTTAAAACCTCCTTTTTATGGGGCGTTAGCCTGTAAGGTTTTTGATGTAGTGGTCGAAAATCTGGTTTAATAACTATATGATGTTCCACTACATCGGTCGAACCAAGTGACGGATTGTCTTTGGCAACAAATATGTCTTTGTTATCGCACAATAACTGACCTAAAGAATTTTTCTGGGCGTTATTCAGCTCATTGTTGTCTTCAAAATTGCTCAGAAATTCGGCATTAATATTAATATCAGGACAAGGTCCTCGGTTAGGCATGAGGTTAATATTTTGTACAATCGGAACCTTGTTATCAAATTGAACATGATTGACGTTAAAGTCATTTGTTAGCCAGGTGCGGATCCAGGATTTCAAGTTAAGGGGGCGGACTTAAAAAAATTGCGCCGAGCGGAGGGAGGCGCGAACATTTTTGGGGTATTTCGTGTGGAAAATCACGATTTTACGCCAAAAAATCATATTTTTTTCCCAATTTTAGGGGGCGCGCGCATGGGTTCAGAAGGGGATTATCCTGTGAAACGCAATTATTAGACATTTCAAAAAACCTTGACACGGGAAAGCAAACAGATTGTCTAATAATGGACTTCTCTAAGGCTTTCGACAAAGTTAGTCATAGTCTGTTAACCCACAAACCGGATCACTACGGTATAAAGGGGAAAACCAACAGGTGGATCCAAAATTTCCTAGCAGAAAGGAAACAAGTGGTCGTTGTAGAAGGGGAGAGATCAGACTCCATAAACGTTGAATTAGGAGTACCACAAGGATCCGTACCAAGTTTATTCCTCTTCTACATAAACGACATGCCAGAAGGAATCCGCTCCAGGGTCAAACTCTTTGCCGACGACACCATAGTGTACCTGACAATTACTTCAGACACAGATGCTGACTACCTGCAAGAAGATCTGGATAAATTAGCAGAATGGGAAGAAAAATGGAAAATGGCCTTCCACCTAGACAAGTGTAATGTGCTAACTATAACTCGCAAAAGAAAACCAATAGTGCGAGAATACCAACTACATGGACAAACACTTGAGGCTGTAAAATCTGCAAAATATATTGTGTGTACTATCAGTGCCGACCTAAAATGGAATGATCACATAAGGAACATCTGCAACAAGGCCAACAAAACTATAGGATTCCTGAAGCGATACCTGAACATAAACAACAGCAAGATAAAAGAAACAGCATACAAATCACTGGTAAGACCTACAGTCGAATATGCCAGTTCAGTCTGGGATCCATACCATCAGAACAATAAGCACAGGCTAGAAATGGTACAACGAAGAGCGGCGAGATACGTGACCAACCATCATCACAACACATCATCCGTCAGCTCCATGATAGAAGATCTCAATTGGAAATCACTGTAAGATCGTAGGAAAATAGCGAAATTAACAATGATGTACAAACTGGTAAATGGATTGGTACTAGTAAATACAGAGGATCGTCTAATTCCACCAGACAGAATATCCAGAAATAACAACACAAAGGCATACCAAATACCATCTTGCAGAACAGAAATAAGAAAAGAATCCTATTTTCCTAGAACCATCAGAGACTGGAATGCGCTACCGGACAACTGCGTCACCATCGGGAGCCTTGAAACCTTCAAGGCCCACCCACTCCATGATGTTTTTATCTTCACTGTATATATGTAAAGCACTTCAAAAATTCAAACTCAATGGATAATCCTTTTTTTTTTTTTTTTTTGCATGCGCATCCAAAAAAGTGGCAGAATAAGCAACGAATTTATGGTGGTCGCATTCTGGTAGAAGTAGAAGATGATACAAGTATACTTTACGGAATTCGTTTCCGAAATTTGTGTTTGTTTTTACACTCGCTCTCTCTGTAAATAAGTTGTTCGAAGAAAGACGTAAAACTGATGCTGAGTTTATCTCATTGTTTCCCCACAAAGTTACGTGAGCACTTCCCTACATGGTGGAGAACTCAAATTATGAGATATTCTAGAAGTTTATAGACATTTATGAGGTAAAATCGTCTAATTTACTGTTTAAAACTGTATTTGAAGTGTCATTTTTTTATTGATCAAAAAATAATTAATTCGCGCGGTTGGATTTTTGAAATAGACTATACTAATTACATTCGGAATTAATCTACTGACATTGGTCGTCATCATTTTTACCAATCTCCCATACAGAGTTGTCGGTCCTTGTATGCTCTCTATCTCTGTAAATGTCTCGATTTTACAAGATTCTTGTAAAATATTAATATACTCTAGATTTTGCTTATAAGACGCTATTCGTCTTTTTTGCATATATCTTTAGTTTTGACGTGAAATATGATTTTATTTGAGGCGAATTACCATTTTAAAAAAGCTATATTTATAGGGACTATATTTTTGTGAAACGTTTTCCCATTCTGAGTAATTTGGTTTACTTATTCATCCGATAAAATGTCAACATTAGATAGAATACGGTTGTTTCGAATCATTTCCATTCCGTCAAAAAAAAGTATTTTCGTCCACCAGATCACGTGATTTCGATGGACTAATCGGCATTGAACTTCCGGTGTCAATGTACACAACAAAAACTCCAATCGATATGTGCCGTTTTAACGTTCGATCCTCAACTTAAAAAAATCTTAACATTTTCTGTAAAAGACAGATATCAATTAAATTATTTTATTTGTATCAACGACTTCAATGCAGAGACACATACTTCTTTAAAATTAAATTTGTTTTCTTTCTTTATTTGCCTTTATGTATATATTTCTGATATCAGACAGATAGTGGGGTACCGAAGACCAGTATTTATTCAGCGGTTTCCTTGGCGTCTCCATATTACAATTACTTATAATCTACCGCATCTACGACTATGATATGCTGACGTTGTCACAGTAATAGCGTAAACACCGGAAGTCGCCTGCCGATTTGTTCAGACGTTAAGACAAGAAAAAGACGGAACGGGGTAGGAATTGACATGATTCGAAACAACCGTATTGTTAAAGATTATGACAAGAACATCATGTTGAGGGCCTGTCAAAGGCAAGCTTTTGAATATCTACATCAAAAATTGTCACATGATCGTTGTTACATGATCACGTGTCTTGGGACTACTTTTGAGACGTTTACAGAGATAGAGAGCCTGCAAGAACCGACAACTCTGTATGGGAGATTGCATTTTTACTTGTTATTTTATACAATCATTTTGATTGGACGAACATATTTCATTTCTTTGTTAACATGTTCTAAGGCATTCTGCCGTCAAGTGCCGCACGAGTGGCCAGTGGGACATAATGGAAGTTCGTTTAGATCTAGTTCTTGTAGAAATCATACGGGAGCCACAGATTTTCAAGAACAAATTACTAATTATTTGATAAAAGAAGCTTCATATCAAGCTGTTGTTGGACCATTTAAAGACAATCCTTCTCTATCTCCTTTAAATTCAGTACCCAAAAACGATTCCAGTGAGCGTCGAGTTATAGTTGATTTAAGTTTTCCTGAAGGGGAATCTGTAAATTTTGGCATTTTGAAGGATGAATATTTAGGTAACAAAATTTCAGTTTCTTATCCAAAAGTTGATGATTTGATACATTTGATTAAACTAAAAGGTCAAGGTTGTATGATTTTTAAAGAGGATCTAAAGCGTGCTTACAGACAACTAGTTGTGGACCCCGGTGACAATCCAACTCTTAGGTTACAAGTGGAGGGGTCACGTTTATTTCGATAGAGTCTTAACTATGGGGTTGAGATCTGCCGCCTACATGTGTACATGCGGACAACATCTGCTATTGCATACATTTGTAAAGATATAGGTATAGACATTCTCAATTATTTGGACGATTTAGCCGGTTGTGAAAGTCCGGAAAAAAGTTGGGATGCATTCAATAATTTAGGGCATATTCTTGACCGTTGTGGTTTTGAGGAATCGGTGGAAAAGGCTTGTCCACCAAACACAAAAATGATTTTTTGGGAATTTTATTTGATACAAAAAATTTAACAATATCTATTGATGAACAAAGATTAGCTGAAATTTTACAATTAGTGTTGGATTGGCTAACAAAACAAGTCTGTAATAAAAAAGGAATTGCAGTCTTTATTGGGTAAGTTGAATTTTGTTTCACAGTGTGTACGCCCAGGACGTATTTTTGTCAATAGATTGTTAAATTGGTTAAGAGAAATTCCTGAAAAAGGTCAGATTTCAATACCAGATGATTTTAAACTTGAATTGTGTTGGTGGCGTACATTTTTGCCCAGTTATAATGGAGTATCTTTGATGCTATCGGAAGAATGGTCTAGAGCAGATCAAATTTTTTCTGTAGACTACTGTTTAACTGGTTGTGGAGGTTGGATGAACGAAAGTTATTTTCATTGCTCATTTCCGGATTTCATATTGAGTGAAAATCTACATATTAATTTATGTGAAATGCTTACAGTTGTTGTAGCTTTGAAAGCATGGGGAAGTAATTTTTCCGGAAAAAAGATAGTTATCAATTGTGATAATTTAGTGACTGTTGCGTGTCATAAATACAGGTGCTTCAAGAAATACATTTCTACAGTCTTGTTTAAGAGAAATATGCTTTATCGCTGCTATTAATAATTTTGATATTAAAGTTAGCACATTTCAGGCAGTGAAAATCGTATTCCAGATATACTGTCTCGTTGGGATTTACATGGTAAATTTAAACAGGAGTTTTTAGATAGAACTAGGCACATGGTAATTTGTAGAGATTTAATTCCGTCTGCTTATTTTCGTTTCAGTTATGTTTGGTAAATTCAAGTTTTAAAATGTTTTATTGTGGATTTATGTTTTAGGTTTTCAAGATCTTCGTCAGGAAATGTTCCTCACCAGGATGTCGGCCTTTGCGATAGGAACTCTGAATAATTTCAAAACACAATGGAAAGCTTATTTATTATTTTGCAGCTATTTTCATTTACAACCATTTCAAGTAGATGCAGAGTTACTGTGTGCTTATTCTGAATTGCTAAGTAGAAGTTTTAAGTCTGCTCAGAGTATACGTAATTATCTTAACGGCGTTAAAGTTTTGTTTTTATTATTAGGTCTTAACATTGAAATGTTTATGCATTCAAATTGACCTTTAGAGGTTTAGAACGAAAACTACAGCATTTGCCTAGACAGGCGTTATCAATTATCTTGGAAATTTATGTCAATCATATGAATTTTAATAGTTGATGTTACATATTGGTGTTTATTTCTTTTTGCCTTTTTCCTTCTTAGCAGGAAATCAAATTTGGTCCCAGTTTCGGTTAAGAAGTTTGATAGCTCCAGACAGTTGTGTAGAGGAGATATTACCGTGTGCTCTACTTATTTGGTTGTAAGGTTTAAATGGACCAAAACTATACAATTCGGAAATCGTGTTCTTAGTATTCCTCTTTTACCATTTCCTGTATCAAAATGTTGTCCAGTACAAGCTTTTAAAGTAATGTGTAGTATGAATCCGTGTTCATCAAGTAGTTCTGCGTTTTCAATCAATTATAAAGGAAAAATTATTCCTATTACTAATAGTAAATTTCAGCATAGATTAAGGGAGTCGATTGCAAAAATTGGTCTAAATCCAAATTATTTTCCTCTCATAGTTTTCGTGGAGGAGGTGCTACTTTAGCAGCTCAAGCTGGTATTTCTTCTAGTCTCATTCAATTGATGGGAGACTGGAAGAGTGATGCATACAAGAAATATATTGTGTGTTCTTTATCTGATAAGTTTATGGTAGCGGAAAAAATTAGGGACTTTATTTTGAAATGATTGTAATGTGTTTTTTATTTTTACAGATGGTAGATCTGTTACTTTGATATGCGATTCCATTGCTAAACATATCAAAAGTTTAAAACGCTGTACACTGCAACCATTCCCAGGAGCAGACATATGGGGCATTTTTTATTATATAGATGCAGGAATTGCTAAGGTAAATTATGATATCATAATTCATGTGGGAACTAATAATGTCTCCAACCATAAATTGGCAGATTTTGATTATGCATATAATGTCCTTTTTTAACTGCCGTTTTAAAATGCTAACCCCCCCTCCTATTATAATATTGGCAACAGATATTTAAATATACTGCATACTAGAATAAGAAATAATTATAGTGCATTACGCAAATATCAAATTGTGTTACACTCGTATATTTCTTGTTGTTGTTTTTTGTTGGTTTTTTTCTAATTATTAAGAAAGACTGTAGCTTTTGTGTATTTATGTTCAACTGTATCTATATATTGTTTATATAAAGAAGAAGATGTTCTAAGTTGAAAAACTTGTATCTGATCCTATTGTCATGTTTTTGGGACAATAAAATATGTTTAAACTAACTGCCGTTATAATTTAATCTGCCATTATTCCTAGGCCTTTAGATAATTCTGGAAACTTTGTTAAATCTGTAAATTTTCAGTTGCAATCTATTTGTCAAAAACGGGCTGTTAAATTTGTTGCTACTTATAAACCTTTTTCAAAGTTTGGGGTTCCAGTTTGTGAACTTTATTCTCCTATTTGTAATCTTCATTTGAACCACTCCGGTAATATCAAGTTGACAAATGTTTGTTGTTCAAGTGTTAGCTCATTAAATTTATATCTCATCTTGTTACATTTGACAGAAGGAGAAATCTTATTCTGTCTTGAGCCAGGAACATTTAAAATGCGAGGATGAATATTTTGTACATACATGTATATTTTTGTGTGAACTATTATGATGTTTATATTTATAGTAGTACTTGTTATTATTGTATGGTAAGCCATTCATGCTTACTTTTTGACTTTGCTGGCCATTCATGCCAGTAATTCAAGGATTTCTAATACTTCTTTTATGTAGTTCGATTCCATTCTGTTTTAGATGTTATATTTATAATATTGATCTGATCCGAATGAACTTTTATAGAATTTTGGAGTGTGCCGTCTGTGACGTCAGAAGGTTGTTTGACTTATTTGAAAGCGAATTTACGGGAACAATTACAAAAATGTTTGTTAAAAACGAGGTTAAGGTAATTTAAAATTTAGCGCGGAAAAGAAGCGGAAATTAATCATGCTTTTCTCGATGTTGTTCCCTAATATTATCCTTTTCATGCCGCTACAAGCAGCCGACTTTCCATTATTTGGTAAGAAAAGATGTGTTTAAATTATCATTAAGAGTACTGACCCCACTTTGTTTAAATATTATGTTAATTTATATCACTGGCTTAATTTTTAAGTGAAATGTATGACAGAGAACTGTCACATTTTATTTAATTCGGATATGTTTCTGAATAATAAAAAGGGGGGTGCATGCATTCGCCTGATTCGGACTCGACAGAAATCATAGGGAACTCGAAATAATTGATGCTGCACATGTTTTCACTGCTTCACAAAATCAAAATGACGTTTCAAAGTCCAACAACAGGCACTAGACACAATATCAATAAAAATTCTATGCAGTCAATACCAATGGTAAAAATTGTGTCTTGTGTAATATATGGTATGAGGTTATGAAAATATGTTGTTTAACGACATTTCCAGCAATATTTCAGTTATATCGTAGCAGTCATTTTATTGGTATCTGGAGAAAAACCAACAACCTGTCGCAAGTCACTGACAAACTTTATTACATAATGTTGTATGGAGTACACCTCGCCATGAGTGCGATTTGTACTCACAACTTTAGTGGAGATAGGCACTGATCGCACATTATGTGATAAAGTTTGTCAGTGACTTGTGACAGGTCAGTGGTTTTCAAAAGTTTGTCAGTGACTTGCGACAGGTCTGTGGGTTTCTGCTGGTACTCTGGTTTCCTCCACCAATAAATCTGACGGCCACGATATAACTGAAATATTGTTGAAAGTGGCTTTAAAACACCATAACCCATACCTTCCCACTGGTAAGTCTTGGTACTTCAGGGGTTAAACAAACTTGTCAATATTTGCATATCTACTTACCGGTATATTCATATATGTTATATAGTTTTTTAATCTGCAGCAATGTTTTATTTATTCAACCGCTAGCTTTTTGTCGAAATTGAGAGCAAAGAAGGTAGAAAAACTGCCTAACTCGTCATAAAACTGCTTCTAAAATGACGGCTTAACGGAAATTTCGAAAATGAAATACCGGAACCGGGAACGACTATTTCCGGTTTTGCCGATAGTAAAAAAAAAATTAATGCCGACCGACCCTAGATTTTTTTGACATGTGACTGTAAACACACATTTTTTTTTTGGCCTTGCAGTGACCTGAACTGTGGAAAATAAGTGAAAATAAAACGCAATACCAGATCTGAAAAGAAAGATAGTTAAACTAATATACATTGTACATGTTGTACAAGGGTTCAAGTCTGCAAGTCAGATTTATGAAATCACGGTATTGACCAGGACTAGTGGTTCATAGATTCGGGCTAGTAATATTTGGGAGTATGCTAGCCCTGGGCTAGTGAGGTGGTCCAAGATTTTTTAACCCCTGTACTTGGACAGGAATTTATTTTCAATACAACATTATAGCACTTTTTTGATAATACGAAAGATGACCAATTGATATCATTAATAAAAAAAAAATGATCTTATGAATAAAGGTTTTTTTTTCCCTTCAAATTATTAAGCTGACCTGATACAGTTTTTATTTAAAATTGACAACACCCAGCCAGCGTTTAAAAGATAATATGGACAGTTTTTAAACAAATTACTCACAGCCCAACAGAAAATCCTTCATTGACATTACATCTAGACATGAAAATCAAACTGGGAAATATAGTTTCTGTATGTAAAAATTCTGAAACTTGTATGATATATCAGGTAAAGAGATATATATGCAAGTGGTGTGATATCATCAGGTTATAAATATCACAGGCGCTCGTGGCACAGACTTACCACCCCCCTTTTTTTTTTAACTTTCTGTTTACAAATTTATTTTAAATAAAATTTCTTTATTTCTTTATTATTTCATCTCTTTTTCCTTATTTTAGCTTGTTCTTGTCAATATTCACACAATCTTATGTTAACATAATAAACTTTTGAAACTTTTCTGACCCTATCGTTGAAGTTAATGCAGTGGTACGTCATTTTCGTCATCCGTGGGCCCTTATACGAAAAATTTGGCAATAAATGTGTGAAAATCTTAAAATTCTGGAGAACTGAGCTATCGTATGCACAAAACAAAAACGGGCAAAAAGATGCGTCTTTTAGGAATGGATACATGTCCTAGTTTGAATGACTATAATGGAAATAAGGTGCAATAAATGTACTCGAAGCGAGCAGGGGTACGATTTTTAAACCTGCCGAGTTGCATGCCTTGTGGATTATTAGTATCTATATAGGGTCGACACATGCAATTTGATGTTAACATAAGATTGTATGAATATTGACACGAACAAGTTAAAATAAGGAAAAAGAGATGAAATAATAAAGAAAGAAATTTTATTGAAAATAAATTTGCAAACAGAGATAGAAAAAAATGGGGTGGTAAGTCCGTGCCACGAGCGCCTGTGATAAATATCAGTGTTTTTTTAACATAAAAAATGTGTTTCCCAAGAAAAATCTGATCAGGACACACAAGAGCTCATGAACTTGAAGGTTATGTTTCTCCTGTTTTGGTGGTATGCAATCGGTAGATAACTTCTCAAGCACACAATGAAAGGAGTTGCTACTATTTCATATTTTCAACTGTGTGAGTGTCGTTGGTATATTCATTTGTATATATATAACTGCTAAACCTACCTGTGTAAATGTTGAATAATAAATGTTAATTAATAGATGTTGTACTAATTTTCTTTTACTATTTTGAGGGACAAAAATTTAATTACACTTAATAAAACAAGAACAAGAATAGCAGCAACATGCATTTCATGACAATTTACAAAAGTAAATGTGATTATGTATTTGTTTTGGAGGGTTAGTGTATTTACAAAGTACATGTACCTCAGGAATTTTTGATTTTAAGGGATAATGAAAATGTGGAAAGTCAAGTGAATACTTGCATCTAATGATCTATGTCTTATTTCTAATTTATGTCCCTAAATAATTATGTCATACCAAGTCCTTCAAACATCACATTTGAATAATCTAGATTGATTCTGAACCCTATGCACAAATTTATTATAAACGTTTTTATATTTTTTTTATTAAAATGTCATATTATGGTTAACTCTGAACTTGAAGTTTTTTCATTTAGCAGATTTTTTATCAATCACATGCCACTGGTATAAACATATTTATTCATGATAAACTGGTATGTTACAATACACACAAATTTGGTTTTAACATGACAGGATTCGGAAACAAGCTAAGCTTATACTAATCCGTCTCCTATAATCACATGCCATTGGTATGCAAATTAGTTCTACCTTGATAAACATTTGTATTGAAAAGTACATTTGCCCATACATTGTACAGTAGTAGTACATCATGTCTTAATTTGATCACATTGCTTCATAGAATTAATTTTTGTCCTGCCTTATAAAGCTTTGTAAATCGGAAAATGAAATCATTTTAGAAATAAAAAGCCTCCATCACTAATTGTTGCCAATTATTAAATGACAATTGTACTATCTAGATTGTATTTTGTATTTTGATTGGAAGCCTGTTGATGAATGATGACTCACATGACTTTAAATTTCTGCTATGGAATGCTAATTTACTCAATAAATTGACTGATACATCAGCTTTCCTCCATATAGACTCTGACCTGAACAAGTTCACTTGTAACAATATTATTGATCCAGCTCAATCTAATCTTCTAAATTGCATTCTTCATTTATTTGCATATTAAAGTAGTTTTCATATCATGATTGCTTTGAGGTATTGTTGTCCTTTGAATTTGAGATATTTGGAATTATTTGGTAGAATTGATAAAAGACAGACCTCTCAGAGGTGAACCATTGGACAGGGTAAATTCTTTTATTCATTTCTGCAAAGCATTCTTAACCAGTGGTCGGATATAGCAGAGGGGAAGAATAGGACATTGCCAGAATATTCAGCTTCATGGCATATATGAATTGCAAATTCAGTCAGTGGAATCTTGATCCTAACTTGTAAATGAATATGAAAAAGCTGGATATTTTAACAAACTTTTATTTATTAAACAAGATCATAGCTGCCAGTTCACTCAGTGCACATCCTGTTTTGTCTCCACTTTTGGAATTCACGATACTTTTACACTGGTTTACTATATAAAAGTGACATTTTTATTAAATTTTTTACATAAAACTGACTGCCACAATATAACTGAAATATTGTTGAAAGTGGCATTAAACACCATAAACCAAACCACAGTATTACATTTTTATTAGGCCAAAACAATTTATTTCCACTAATTATATAACATTCTTGAAAAATATAGCATAGGCTCATTGTAGGTATACAATTTTTAAAAATTTGGTTATTTGTACCTAGGTTATACATGACAAGGATCTGACTAACAGTGCTTGTCCAAAAATGGCAATGAAAAATTATTAGCATAGACACTAAAAAGTAGGGTCGGTAGGGTTAGCTGAAACACAGGTATTTTTGTTTTGGTCTAGTGTTGTGGTTACTACCCATACTACTCTATACCTGATAAAATGATTTCATCATTGTATTGTGTACAAGGTAAAAGGGTAAAATTATATGGTTCTATTTTATTAAAGGATAGATCATTGATATTTATATTACAGTAGATAACAATAACTTGATTGTTTAAGATTTAAACACCATGTAACTTGGGATCCTTTTGTGAAATATGATGTGTACAATCAACTCCACAAATGTAAATTGATAATGTAATAGCTAAAATTTAAACCAATTAAACTTGTTCATTCATAAAATATACCTTGTGAAAAACAAATTAGTTTTTCATTACCCATAACAACTAAAATACAATAAATGGAGGCTAGTCAGATGTTTTATGTAGAAATAGTTCAGTTGAATGGACCAATGAACTGTATGAACTGAAAAATTCTGACAAATAATTGTGTGTATATGCAAACTGTATTTGTCTGCCACTTGAAATTACATATTGCTCTGTTTACCCATGGCTAATTGTGTTGATTGTAGAATGGGGTGGGGGGTGATAAATTTCATTTTCTCCTAGCTATCTCAAATTAGTCAATGTATGCAATATTCAATTCAATTCAAACATTTTATTGTCTTATAAACTTGTTTTTTTTTACAATTTGTGACAAATAAACAAGATATATTGTGCATTTGTTTTTAATGATTCACAACCCTTATTAATACATTCCAGTCTAATCAGTTGAAGTTTTACAGAGTTGTGTCCCCTTAACTTAAAATTATAACATGAAGAGGCATGTCACCAACCTTTCTATTATTAAATTTTACATCAATCAAGATTGATAGTATTTGTTTAAAAATTAGAGCATTGTGACCTGAACATTGATTTAAAAAAACAGACTACATGTATTACAATTGTTTAAAGTAGAATTATGAGTAATTTTTGTAGATTAACCAAAGTATGGTACATGTAACTGCAACACAAGTATTATGATGTACATTGTAAGTTTGCATCCATTAAGTTTGATGCAAACTGAGAGAGTGACCAAATTTCAATCAGTCAGTCTATACTGAAAATTGTGAATATGCTGTGATTCAAATAGCTGTCTCTAAAACTTTAAATGTCTGAAAAATGAATTTTTAATTAGAACCAAAAATAACTAAGAAAAGGACTTGCAGTACATGTAGTTATGGTAGTTCAACTTGAGTGAATTAAAAACGGTTTTCTGACAAAGGAGTAAATACAATTTGATGTTTGAACATTTCATTTGAGAATGATTTTTCCTAGGTGTCTTTTTTTTATTGTAATTGTACCTGGTAAAATCACTAGCAGACCTTCCTGTAATTTTATTCCATGTTTATGTAGTGTTAAACATGATCTTACTCAGTTCATTCAATGTTTTTTTTTTTATCTGGATGTCCAATGAACTGCTTTATGTAGTAAGTAGCAATGAATCATCTTGAAAATCCAATTACGATATTCAATAAGCTTTGGGAAGGGAGCGCTGTTAATGCTGAGATCGCTTTTGTCACAACATGTCATTAAATTGTCCCCAACAATATAATTTTCTAATAAGTTGTGAAACTGACCACATCCCTGGGTCATATAAGGTCATTTCAAGGAACAGCTAGAGATAATCAAAAAGCGATTACAATATCAAACTGATTCATCTATAAAAAAAGGATAAAAATCCATATTTAGTTTGATGGGCTAAATATGTTTCACTCAGTCTCAGATTATTTTTGGAACCTTGCCTGCATTGGTCAGGTTTTATTTGACAGAAAAATCAATGATTGATTTTAAGGTCACCTGAATGAGCTTTTTATTTATCTTCACAACTGTCAAGAAAAAACAGCATTGCAATGCAATACAATCTTTATGGTTTTATGTCGATATGAAAAACATTATATTGAACTGTCTCCAACATGTTTCCATCAGTTGGAAGATGGGAATTTTGACAGTACAATTAAAGATTGGGATAATATGAAGCAGCCGGCCGCGATACTGGTACTAAAATACTGGTACACAATACTGGTAATACCAGTATTTTACCAGTATCTTCCAGTATCTGCAATACTGGTACAGATACTGGTAAATACTAGTATCCCAGTATCTTCCAGAATTTTCCAGTATCTGCAATACTAGAAGATACTGGTCATTGCCAAAATATGAGTATTGTAGATACTGGAAGATTCTGGGAAATACTGGTAATACCAGTATTGCAGATACTGGAAGATTCTGGAAAATACTGGTATTACCAGTATTGCAGATACTGGAAGATTCTGGAAAATACTGGTAATACCAGTATTGCAGATACTGGAAGATTCTGGAAAATACTGGTTATACCAGTATTGCAGATACTGGAAGATTAGGTAGAATTCCGATTAACCCGAGTTTTTATGTCTACATTATACTAAAAGAATTTAATATAATTCATACTCGTACGCCATTTCTGCTGTACATAGCATAAGAGGCAAAAGCCCTGTAATGTCAAAATATTTTGTATGGTCCCTTAGAGTTTGATATATATTGGTAAGGTAATTTGACATGACTGGGTGGAGCCTAATACTAACGGTAAATACAATGAGCTGTGATTTACAGTTAGAATTAGGCTCTGCCCACTCGTTGTCAAATTGCCAGATACTAGAGTTTCCAGTATTGTGTGTTTTACAATACTAGTATTACCAGTATTGCTGGATGAAGAATACTGGAGCTTCCAGTATCGTGTGTTTTACAATACTAGTATTACCAGTATTGTTGGATGAAGAATACTGGAGCTTCCGGTATTGTGTATAGATCAACGATTCTGGTATTCCAGTATTGTAAATGCACGATACTGGTACATCCAGTATTGTATATGTACGATACTGGTATTACCAATATTGTAACATTACAATACTGGTATTTCTAGTATTGTACAGTGTTACAATACTGGTATTACCAGTATTGTAATATTTACAATACTGGTATTTCCAGTATTGTAAATATTATAATACTGGTAATACCAGTATTGTAAATATTACAATACTGGTAATACCAGTATCGCGGCCGGCTGCTTCATATTATCCAAAGATTGTTGTAAACATTGGATGCATGTCAAGCATTTAGGAACAAACTTCTAGTTCCAAGGTTGAAAAAAGACTTGCCGTTATTACAGTCAACATCAGAAACTTCTGTTGCAAATTCAAAATCAAGAGATCGCATCGGTGGTGTAATGGTTAGGCCAAAAAAAAAAATATGTGTGTTTACGGTCACCCGACCTACCCTAATTTTTGCTAGCGACCCCATGCATTTTTACACAGAATTCGGATAACCATTTTTGTTGTTTAACCAGCAGCAATGTTTTATTTATTCAACTGCTAGCTTTTTGTCGAAATTGAGAGCAAAGAAGGTAGAAAAACTGCATAATTCGTCATTTTACCGGAATTTTCGAAAATTAAATAGCGGAATCGGATTCCGGAACCGGGAACGACTATTTCCGGTTTTGTCGATAATAAAAAAAAAAAAAAAAAAAAAATTAATCCCGACCGACCGACCCTAGATTTTTTTTTCATGTGACAGTAAACACACATATTTTTTTTTTTGGCCTTAGCTTGCTCGCCTCGAGTGCGGTAGATCGTGGATTCGAGTCCCAGTCGGATCAAACCAAAGACTATGAAATTGGTATTTGTTGCTTCTCGGCTAATCATGCAGCATTAAGGAGAAAGAGCAAAGACTGGTTGGGTCGGAATCATAATAATGTGTCAGAGTGGAGCAACATGTCTATCCGCGGACTGTTGTTTCAGTGAGCTAGCAATTAAAATCCAACTCAACGTATTGGTCTAGAACAAAGCGGACCTCATCATCATCTCAAAGATAATTAACTTGTTCTCGCCATGATATAGTTGACAAATTGCTGAGTTGGCATTACAACAATCACTCACTCACTCACTCACTCAAAATCAAGATGCTTGTGTTCAAGTTGATTTAGAAGACAATATGATAACAGACAAAATTGACTCAATAGAGGGTATCTTGACCAAACTTGGCATTATTATTAACAAATATGTTGATGATGAAGATGATGACATAGACAATATTTATGATTTCGTGCAATACATTTGTTAATTGGAAATAAAAACTTGAAAGCATCATGTGAAAATAAATATGAAAATAAAACCTATCTGATATGAGGTAGATGACGTACATAATACAATATATGATAATCATGAATAGAAAAAACAACAACACAGTTTATGCCAAAAAAACTTTTATTGCTGCTTTCCATTTTTGCAAATCTGGAACCCAGGATGAGAATAGTGATGATAATATTGAAGTCCTTGTCTGTAAATCTAAAATAAAAACTTGAAAGTACCATGTAAACATAAAAAATGAGGTAGATGCACTGTTCATGAGACAATATCTCAAATAAATCATGGGAAAAAGCAAGCAAAAAAACAATCAGTTTTTGCAACAAAGCTTTTGATGTTTCTTGAACCTGTTAAAACACTTGAGCACAAGAATAGTTGTGGAGTCGGAGAAAATCCAGTGCCTGAAATGGACGGTCGCCCAGTCGCCAAATGCGACTAATATCTTATTCGGGCGACCAAAAGCTGCTCCAAATTAGGTAGTCACTGGCCCAACAAAAAACGTTTGGGCGATTGCCTAAAAGACTGTTAAAAATTGTTGTTTTAGCGAAACCGGACATAAACTGTAATTTCAACGGTAGATAACTCTTCTGTTCTAGTCGAAAACGGTTTGTTATGAGCACATCGATTGGTCCAAATACATTTTTGTAGCCAATGAATACACAGGTAATGTAATTTACTGTTCTCCCCAATTATGTATTTCTATCGACCCAATCAATACACATTTCCTACACGTTTTCATGTAATACACAAGTATTCACTAAATATTAGAAAAGAAATGTGTTTTTTTGTTTCTTTATGATTTAATTGTTAAAATTGTTAAAAATCACGGACGAAGTGGAAAGTTGTGAACAATAAAGAGAATTCTGTCAACTTATAATGTTTGCAATCTGATATCTTCCACGGTTCGGAAATTTATTCATTCAATCTGCTGCAAAATGTACACTACATGTACGATTTTCATTTTACAGAAATCGGAAACCTTTTTGTGTCAATCCTTAGGTAATCATTGAAAAACTTTTCCCCAACAACGGAGAGAAAATTGCTGACAGTAATGTCAAACTATGGAAACGATCTGGCCTGTCACTTCTTTTAAACTTTTCATAGTTCATGTACACGGCTACATTTTAATGACCATTGGGAGTGGTTTTCTTTTTTGGAACCAGAACTTTTGTTTACAAATTAAAAAATAACAGGAAAAGTTAACAGTTGTTTATATAACAGAAAATGACAGCACCGTTTGTTATTTCAACAAAGTGAAATACTTGTTTGGAATGAATAACCAACTGACATTACCCCGAACTGAGAAGTTATTTTACTTTAAAATCACTTCTTCATAGTGGATTGAAACAAGTGATGTCACTCTTCACTCTGGGGAGTTGAAGAGCGGTCCTTGTAGTAGCATTAGTCTACTCTTTTCCGGATGTCTTTAATGTGATCTACATCTACAGGAGGGGATACTTCTAAACTTCAATGTGTTGAATTGGCATTGATCTCCCCTTACACAAACCAGCCTTTTATTGTCCCCATCCGATGGACTAGCATCGTTTCTTAAGACCACCCTAGCCAATGGCGTCAAGGTTGTCAAAA
The DNA here is from genome assembly GCA_963680875.1 of Bathymodiolus brooksi. Lineage (NCBI taxonomy): Eukaryota > Metazoa > Mollusca > Bivalvia > Mytilida > Modiolidae > Bathymodiolus > Bathymodiolus brooksi. The sequence goes on from OY804575.1 coordinate 68,696,827, forward strand.
AGGTTATAACAAGTAAATTCAGGTCCCCATTTGATAGCAATATTTGCATTGGGATGTTTTCGCAATTTCAGCTGCACACCTGTACCTACCAAAATTACCTTGAAGAGCAAACTCCCCCCCCAACCCCCGTGAGACTAGTGAAAGAATGAATTTTAATGATATTGATAAAAAAAACATTTAATCTGAAAACTTTATATATTGATATCTGATGTCTTTTTTTCATAAAAAAAAATGTCACAAAATGTTTGGGCCACCATTATACCATTTGGACGAGTGACTCTAATATTTTACTGGCCCTCATTTCAGTTACTGAAATCCTCTAGAATCTGTTGACATTTTTGCTTTTGTTTTGATATCTTAGGAAATTGGTTCAAGGTAAAAAGAAAATCAGAATTTGAAATCAATTTAGTAAAGTCTTGAGAGCTTCCTGGGGGCCTTTAACCTCCTTGATCCCTTACAAAGGATGTGATGAATTCCTTAGGAAAATCCCTTTCAGAAAAATGTGCACCATTGTTAAATAACTATTACCGTTTTTGACATAAGAGGGACCCAAAAGGGGAAAAATTCAATTTTTTTACTTTTTACTTTTTTATCCAATAATGTGAATATCAGTGCATTTTTTTTGGCAAAATGATCATCTTGATGAATTAACGTTATTTATAGGCATAAAACCATTTTGGTATTTTATTTCATATTTTACACACTGTATTTTGGTTTGTATAAATATACAAAATGTATCACTATTGACTGTATTTTGATAATACAATTTGTAATAATATATTAACTAATGTGTTATGTAAATTGTAATATCATTCTAATCTATTTGCATAATTTGTAACAGGTTGGAATTTCTTAAAAAAAAAAAAATGGTTGTTATGGTTACTTTCTAATAGAAATAACTCAAGATGTATATATTGGCAGAGCCATTAAAACAATAAAACAATAACAATCGGGACAATATTAGAAAAGAGAATTATTAATGAAGAGGTCACAACAGGCAGATGTCCACAGTTAATATCTCACAATTTAATTTCTTCCTCTGTTGGTGCTGGATACATCTGTTGTATCCTATGGATGGTTAAATATTGATTGTTTTAGCAATTAAATCTTTATTATATTCCCTCCAAAGGGAGGGTAGAATAATTGCATTCCTTTGTCTGCTAGCCCTCTCAGATTGTGAATGTCAAAGTAATGAATAAAAATAATAATTGCAATAGAAAATAATTCTATAATGATGGAATGATAGGGAATTGTTTTATTCTGTAAGTTGAAAGAGTTATTCTCTTTTTAGCTCACCTGACCCTAAGGATCATGAGCTATGATCATCACTTTGCGTCCATCGTCGCTTTCTGTAAGCTTTTACCATAATTTCTTCTCCAAAAATCACATGGCACCATTGGAACCAAACTTGGCTTTGATTTTCATTAGCAGGGCTCTACAATTCATACCAGCCCCCACTAGCCCTGGCTAGTAAGAAAACATTTTTTACTCGTCAACATTTATTCGTGGATAATTATTAATTCCCTGAATGAGACAGAAGATGCCTACATGTTTCAGATTTTTATTTAATAAACAAGACTTTAATGTTTAAACTTTTTCTTTTCAGTAACAAATTCGGTTTTGCCGGTATTATCTAGGACTTCCTTTCTGCAAGCATCACAATACATAACGTTACTGAAATCATAAATGAGCCACAAAAACCCTGACTTCCAGACATCGTGGAATTTACGCATTTCAGCTTTAGAACCTGAACCTTCATCACTATTTTAGCTTCATTCTTCCGTCTATGTTGCATCAGACAGGCCAGCTTCATGATCAGTTGATTCAACCAGTTTATTTTTAGCAAAAAAATTTGTATGCAGGTTTTGTTTTTTGCTCATCATGGTCACTTGTTAGCGTTAAAAAGTATGTGATTTAAAACTTTTATGTCCGAGTCAATTGTGCAGTTTAAAAGACCGGATAATCAAAGTCGGAATTTAAATTGAAAAATACGATCGATGAGGGAACGAAAATGTTCTGGAAATCAATACAGAATTTTTACTTGCATTTTACAAAAGTAACTCGCAAATGCGGGTGTTTTGGTCGCATTGTAGAGCCCTGATTAGGTGGTACTGTTACATGTAGTATTTGGTGCTGATCGGAAATTCAACTTGAATTGCATGGCCAAAAATGCTTCTCAGAATTTGTTAAAGTGGCATTATCTGCCAAAATCGTAAATTTTTGTTACCCATAAAAAACTATCAGATATGATTGATGCCTTAATGAAACGTGTTTCTGTAACTTATAAATGTTATGAAATGTACGTGCATCGGGGAAAAAGGGTGCAACTGCTCGTGTTTTGAGATCAATCAAGAAATGGACGCCATCTTATTAATTATCGGCATTGTTTACGGAGTTTGCCGAATCGTCATTAAATCAGTACAACAATGCACTTATTTCTTATTTTCTGTGAATCTGCTTTTAGTCAGCATTAATTACGGACAAAGAACCATGCAAGTTTGCAGTTATTAAGCGACAAAATACAAATTATTTGTTTTAACTGTCACTAGTAAGGTCAGTTGTATACAGAGAAAGCGAGGTCAAATTATTTGCTTGCAAGGAAATAATAAATCGATGGTAATTTTCGTTCTCAAAAGGTGAAAAGTGGTACGATAAGCTGTTTAATGTGAAATATTTACCTTTATTTCATCATTTTAAAGCTATTTACCAATTTCCAAAGCATATAATTTTTTGGGTCAAAATCGTAGCTATTGCCGCTTTAAACTTTTGTCAAAACATAGTATTTGAAATGATCATTTGAAAATTACAATAAAGTATTGGGTATCTATTCTGCTGTTATGGAAGCACCTTAATTACAGTCTCAAGTATACATGTACAGTACCCCCTCCCTCTTGTATAAGGTAATCCCTTCTGTAATTAAGAAAGGTGGCCTTAGTTATTAGAGTATTAGAGGGATAGCTTCTCTTGAGGGGGACAATTTGGTAGTATTTCACTATGTCAGTGCATATGAAATCTGGCCTGAAAAGTGGGAGTGGCCTTTTAAGAGGGGGCCACTGTACATAGGAATCCTCTTTCTACTCCATCCTACTTTCTTACTTTTTAGCAAAAAATGGAGGATTTTAAGAATTAATTCTCAAATATTTGATGAATTTATATGTAAATTTGTTGCTTCTTAATATAATGTGTGACATTTTGTTATCTTAAAACCACATTTTCTCAAAATATACCTTATTTATAAATTAAAAAAAATACAGGAGTGTCCTCTGTATAAAGCATATGTTTTACCATTATCATTATTTATGTTATGCATTGTGCATAGATGTCCCACACACATCTACCTCCTCCATATTTCTTATTTTTTTACTTTCGGAATCAGGATAATGTGGCCGAATAGGCCGACAAGTCTATCTGTGGACTGTTGTTTCAGTGAGCTAGCACTATAAAAATCCAGCTAAGCGTGTTGATCTAGTACAAAGTGGACCTCATCATCATTTTATTGAAAATTAACTTATTCTTGCCATGATATAGGTGAAAAATTGCTGAGTTTGAGTTCAACAACAATCACAACATGTGTATATACCATACAATATATTTCAGTTAATTACTAATCAATTTCAGGTATTTGATGTCAAGTGATAAGTCTAGAATTGATAAGTAGAATTCATAACCTGGAAATTAATTTATCGATAACTGATAAGGTAATTACTTTTATATCATATTATGTTAAGTTTATTATTATTTTGTAGATATGTATTCAATAATTTTTATTTGATTTTATCTTTACAGCTGTGTACCAAAATAGAATAACAGACAGAAAAAAAAAAATCAAGGAAATTATATGGTATGTAAAAAAAAACTGCTGAAAGTTATATAATTTGTATCTCTTTCATCTAATATTTATAAATAATTCGGACATAGAACTAAAAATAATGTATTTTGTATTTCCTTTACTTTAAAGATATGAAGGTAATGAGCATCATGTTGTATTTATCCCCTCGCCAACAAAGTTGCGAAGGGATATAGTAACGCTACCGTCCGTCCTTCCGTCTGTCCGTCACATCCTTGTAAACACTCTAGGATCAACATCCTTCAATGGATTTTGACCAAACTTGGTGCATATTTAGTCCTTAAGAGAATCTGGAACCCTATTTATTTTCAAGGTCATAGGTCAAAGGTCAAGGTCACTGGGTAAATTGTTTACTGTGTAACATCCTTGTGAACACTAGAATCAACATCCTTCAATGGATTTTGACCAAACTTGGTACATACTTAGTCCTTAGGAGAGTCTGGAACCCTATTGATTTTCAAGGTCAAAGGTCAAGGGGTCAAGGTCACTGGGTAAATTGTTTACCGTGTAACATCCTTGTGAACACTAGATTCAACATCCTTCAATGGATTTTGACCAAACTTGGTACATACTTAGACCTTATGAGAATCTGGAACCCTATTGATTTTCAAGGTCAAAGGTCAAGGTCACAGGGTCTAATTTTTAGGCGAGGGGATGCACCACACTTTGCGTTGCCCTTGTTTATTTATTTATTCATGTTATCTGTTCAATGTAGATTGAAAACTAATCAATTCCAAAATTTATCAGATATGGTATAAAATTCATGAAAATACATGAAATAATTTATTGAATAAAATGTTTCAATTTTTATTTCTTTGAGAGTTCATAGTTTAAATGGTTATGGTCACCTTGTATCAGTCATTGCAGAAACAACTGGATTGAAGATTATAATATTTCGAAAAAAAAATAAATGGTGAATCGATCATTAAATGCATATTGCATGCATTTATGGAGATTGTTATTCTACTGATCCTGTGTCCCCCAGCCTGTTTGAACATAGTTGATCTTGACATGAAATTAACAACATTACTTTTGGGAGAAATTTTATTTGTATTCCTAATGGGTTTAATATTTAAAGAATCTAATTATGATGTTACTTACAAAAGGTGTAGCAAACATATTTAACTTTATTCTCACAATATTCTATTAAAAAGTTAAGGGCACTTAAATTCAATTATGTCTTCAACACTGTGCATTAAAGTGGTTATTTAAATCAAACAAAACCAATATATAAAACATGTTATTTTTGTTTATCCCCATTTAACATACAATATCCCTTATATAATTTACATTGTCATCACAGCATGGACTGGCACTAAAGGTATAAAAGGGCAACAAATAACCTTTGATAATGGACCAAGGCCCCCTAGGGACAAATCTCTGGTTAGATGAGTAGCCCCTACAGCTGGTCAATTTATCATGCTAGACTGAATCTGGTCAAAGTTATTAAGAGAATCTTTGAAGATTACTAGTATTCATTAGTGCAGACTTTATGTATTGGGGAAATTCATTATAGAGGATAAAGATGGATTTATAGAATTTAATTGATTTCTTCTGTGTCAGGTATGTTTTCTAAATATTGATGTTGAAATGATTTATAATGATTATATATAGGGGGTATTGATTTGATATATGAGTGATAATTTTATTTATTTGAATTTTTAAAGGGAGAAAATATTTGTTTTTAATATCAAGTTCTATGAATCAGAATGATGGAAATTAGTAAATTACAATGGAATGAGAAAGAATCAATTTTATATTGTACAACCGAAATAAAACATTGCCGGATTAAGTGCTTATTTTGTTTATATTTTATATTGATGTTAGACAGCTATCAAGAGGGGGAGGGTTGGGATCCCATTGACAGGAAGGCTGAAATCCCATTAACAGATTTAACCCCAATTCTGTGCCTGTGTCAAACCAGGACCTTGATTTCCATCAGCATACAATGTATGTCATGGTCTTTTCCTTTTTTATGTTAAATGATCTGAGATTAGTTTTCTTGATATTGGTGGAATTTTTGACTGTCATTGTTAAAACTTTCTATTCATAATTGTATTCATACACGTAATTGTATTTTTCAGGTATTTTACATAACATAATCATTCTAAAACCTTTTACGATTGCACAAGAAAATTACAGTTGAAAAAAACACCTAATCATTAGTGAATTACTTCTGGGTATGAATTAGCTATTGTAAATACAGGTGTAAAAAGTAAAACCCACTCAGGTGTACTAATCAATAATTACAATTAATCTATTATCACCCACACATCTGTTGTAGAAATCTAATTTGTTTTTATTGCTTTTTAGATCCATTTTTCCCTGTGTGGAATATAAATATCAATATTTGTATATATTTTGTTAAGCATATTCGTAAATTAGTATTTATGTAGATTTTTCTTTATGAAATTGTAAGGACTTAAATCATCATTTGGTATTATGATGATATCAGAGTTGCTAGCTATGTAGCTAACCAATCCCATTTATGACACATACATGTATTATATGGTTAAGAACCAAACTCATGAGAATTTTTTGAAAAATGAATATACAGGATAATTTGAAAACTTGACTCACATTTGGCTCAATTCTGTATACTTAAGTGTATGAATGTGCAAATAATTAGTAAGAAAGGATATGAATGTCAATGAACATGAGAGACTATCCAACTTTACACTTAGACACAAATTAAAGTATTCCTAGAAATGAAAATTTGAATTCACTGGTCTGAATTATTTATTATTTAATTATGTCTCCCCTTCGAATGAAGGGAGACATATTGTTTTAGTCTGATTTTTTCTTCCGTTTCTTCTTCTTCCGCTTCTTCTCAGCGAAGCTTCTCCGGACCATAACTTTTTTGTCTTTCGAGATAGGTCAATGATATTTGGTATGTGGGTGCATGACCATAAGGCGGTGTGTTGCGTACCATAATGACCTTCGTTGGACTTTGACCTCAAGGTCAAATAATTGTTTTTTAAATAGTATTTTCTTGTCCGGGCCATAACATTTTTGTCTTTTGAGATAGGTCAATGATAATTGGTATGTGGGTGCATGACCATAAGGCGGTGTGTCGCGTACCATAATGACCTTTGTGGGACCTTGACCTTTGACCTGAAGGTCAAATAATTTTTTTTTAAATAGTATCATTCAACTCATAATGTGTTAACTTATTGTTGTACAGATGGCCGCATTAAGGGGAGACATAAGTTTTAGGTATCTAAAACAGTTCTTCCTAGTTTATTTTTATATACATGTAGTTCTTAAAAAATCTGAAAAATTTATTGGTACGAACAAAGGTTTACTGGTCTAGCCACTCTAGGGCCGTGAGGACTTTTAAAGTACAGGAACAGAGCTATTATTGATGTTCTGCATTCCACAGTAGCAGCAGAGTCTTCAATTATGACCACAACATTAACTGATGCCCTAGAATCAGTGTGAAATGTCCCCAAGCCTGCAGTTGAGCAGTACTCTTTAATTGTCGATAAATGCCACATCTGCCAATCTGGAAATCTGGAATACAATGTCAATGTACATAATGTACAGTCAGACCTGTATATAAAGGGCACTCAAGGGAACCTGAACATGTGTCCTCAGTTGTCCTTTATATACAGGTTAAAATTATATGCACTATTCATTGATGGAAAAATGAGACTGCCCTTTATACTATAGACAGTGATTTGTTCTATGGCAGGTTTGACTGTACATTCCACATACAATTGATAATATACAGAATTTATACTGAGGTCTGGCCCTTAAAATACTGGTTTGTTCATTTTGAGGTAACCTGATCTACAATTTTCAAAGTGGGTAGGTACCTAATGGACAAAGTATTTTTTTTCTTTTAAATATAAAAAAAAGAAACTTATTTTAATGCTAAAAAACATGCAAAATATATTTTTAGTCAAACAAATTCTTCATTTGAATTTCGGATTAAAAAGTTTGGGTTGTTCAATTGGTCACAATAAATAAAAAATAATTTTTGGATGACCTGGCTAATATATCTATAAATGATATGTCTATCATGAAAATTAAACTGACAAGGAGGATACACATATTTCTTTTCTCATTTTTAAGTGATGAAGCCATGTTGATGTATCCCTTTCATGAATAATAAATGTTCACAGTATATAGTCTTTGTATGAATTAAATAAACACAAAACTATTAAAGTCTATATTAAAGTACATGTACAAGGTATATACTGTATATTTTTTGAGACATCTTCATTTTGATACATACATGTTATTTACCTGACCTTACATAAGTACAAAAATGTAGGTGTAAGTAAATTTGACTTCATTTTATATATATACATTGTACATGTGGTTAGTATTATTCATTCAGGTGTTATGAACATCTGAATCTATGTTAAAAATTAATGGTGTTTGAAGTTTAAATAGCTTCAATTTGTATAAAAGAATATATTTATTAGCTCAGTCTATTGAAGTGCTATTGAAGTAGTCTCCCTCTTATAAGACCCCTCCCAGTCCTAATGATGAGCACCAGTCCTCCGGTCCAAGACCAGTATAACTTTGTTCAGACCAGTAAATTTTTCAGTTTTTATTTAGAACTACATTGTATATAAAAATAAATTCAAGAATTTGATTCGAACCAGTAAATTCAAATTTTCATTTCGAGAACTGCCCTCCATCTAAACGCCACCCCTCTTATCTGGCTAGATTTCAGATGTACTGAGATTGTAAAATACCACCGGTACTAAATTGCCCCCTCCCCCCTAATGAGAAGTAACCCCTTGTTCAATAAAACAGGGTTTTTAGAATTTAATTTATAGTACTAACAAGGTGACATTGTAGAAAATCAAGGAGACCACCAACATCATACTGTAAATGTTGGTGATTATGAAATTCTCATTAACACTGACAGCAACACCCTGCAAGTGCAAACACCCTGCAAAATTAAAGCTGTCAGTGGCAGATTGTAGAAAAAAATATAACTTGCAATTAAGACTTGCTTATGAGTCCTTTTCTGATTAATAATTCCTTTATATAAATTGTTGCTATGAAAGTTGAAATCCTGACTGACCACTTATATTTACTATCTGCATGTATCTCTGCATGTGATCAGTAAAGATATGCTGTTAATAGAGATAAGTAGTCAGTCAGGATTTTAACTTTCATGACAGCAAATTTATGAAGGGAATTATTAATAAGAGAGGGTCTGACAGCAAGTCTACTTGCAACCATATATTTCTGGAATCAGAAGTATAACATTTGTTATAAATGAACAAACAGATTTCTAAATATTAGAATTCCAACTTTGGTAAATATCCTGGAAGGCTCTCAGACCTATTATTTTTTGCAAAAAGATATATTAACCGTAAATTTATGGAACTGGAAGAACAATAGCCGTGTCATGCAAGAATGAGTTTTCTAAATATTATAATTCCAGCTTTGATAAATATCCTGGAAGACTCTCAGACCTATTATTTTTGTGATTAGTACCTAGCAATTGTACATTTCTGGAACAATAGATAGCTATGACAGACAAACAATTTGATTTTTAAATATTTCTTACAATCACTGTCACTAGTACATTGTATGTCCAATACCATAACGAAATAACAAATAAAAAAAATAATAACCACCAGGTTCTCATCAATGCAATTTATATTGAGTATAAAGTAATCAAATATGGACTGTTGGCTGTTGATATAATATATCTAACAAATGGCTGCAAGTATGTCAATATGGTAATAAAATGCAATGGAAGACTTAATTATTGCCTTGAATTATTATTGAATCCCTTGATTAAATCATAAAACTGACATTTTTCTCAATATCAAAGCAGTAGCTCAAAAATGATGTAACCAAGCATTTAGGATGATATTACTATGTCAAGACATCCATAATATAGCTAAAATACTGGTAGATTGTCTTGGAGCCCAGATTTCTGCCACACTCTATGTTTTCGTGAATATAAGCGTCTTTGCTTCAGCTCCACATACTTTAGAATGGAACAAGTGTCATACACATAGATGTTGAAAATAAAACTGTAGCGTCTTATGTTCATGATATTCGAAAAAAATATGGGATTCCGTCATAGGAACTACCCTATATATTTTGCTTGGTTACTCAGCCTTGTACTTGTGAATTTTCAAATTCATCAGTAATAAGAGGGACAGAAGGACATTTTTCAGAACTTTGGGTTTTAGCTATTTAATTCATGGCAGTGCAAGATTTTTCACATTTCAACATCAAGATTTTGGGATTAAGCATTATCAGGATTCAGGATGGGATTCTTTTTATTTTTCAGGATTTTGGAAACAACACTTTATTTCGATGGGAATTTGGGATGAAAACACCTCCAATTCCCTACTAAGAACACTCCACCTTTATTGGTTAAACATTTCAATTTCTTTACAAAGCTTTATCCCTGTATATTTGTAAACATATAATTTACCTTTTGGACTGTAAGAGAAAGTATACTCCTACTTCATGTTTCTATCAGCTGTTGCTTCCCATAACAAAACCTTGATTAATCATAACATTCAAAACATTCTTATAATAATTATTGTTTGTTATATGTCTGAAGGACTCATTTCATCTTACTTTCTTCTTGTATCAATAGAAAAACATATATTAGTAATTTTAGAAGAAATGGCCATTTGATGTTTCAATAGGAAAACAAAAATAAAAATAACCAGAAGATAAGTGTTTCATTGATGCTAATTCTTGCTTACATCACTGTAGAATTATTGAGTATGCATTTTGTCTTGAAATACCTTTACTACAAAATTTTTACTACTAAAAAAAACCTGTAAAATTAACTGAAAATTTATTTTTACCACTCTAATATTTATTGTCTTTAAACTAATATAAGTTGGTGAAAAAAATTATTAATATGTCAGGTATATATTTTTTTTTATAATTCCACCTTATATAAAAATGCTGGATTTTCATTGGATAAAAGCTATGCTATTTTTCCACAAATATTATGATTTTCTCCAATTTTTCCTTTACCATGGTATTATTTTTCCCTGCCATTTTAAGTGCCGTGGTATTGTATTTTTCAGAAATACAACGGCAGGTGGGAAAATACCATGTCTAAAAATAGATAGTGATTAAAAATAGTAGTATTTTACATTCTGATGCTCTCTGGATTTATCTTCAGGTAATGATAACCACATATTCGGTGGAATTATAGAAATATACCATGCTTGTAAGTGGTATTTGCCAAAAAAATACTGGTTTCGAGACTAGACAAATATCCCTCGCCTAACGGCTCGGGAAATTTGTCCAGTCTCTCAACCAGTATTTTTTGGCAAATACCACTTACAAGCATGGTATATTTCTATATAATACATGAAATATTACATTGTTTTTATATATATCACAAGTATTAAGAAATAATCAAAGAGCCCCCTGTACTCAGTTTTAGCGATTGTTTTATAAAAAGAATCTAGTTTTTAAATGACCACAAAAGTTTTACTGTCAATACTCATATTATGTTATGGCACTGTCGTTGACGTTGTTGTTGGCATCGTCATCCATCTGTACACAGAATGGTTTTCGTGCGATAACTTATGTTTAGTTGATGGATCTATAAAAGAATCTAGTTTTTAAATGACAACAAACATTTTACTGTCAATACTAGTGGTGTTCCGATGATCGATTATAATCGATAATCAGTTGGTTGTTGTCTTAAACCAAGCACTCGAGCCCAAAAATCTATTTCCGATTAATCAAACAATTCTACTTTCACTTTCACTTTGATTTTCTGGAAATCTCATGACATAATTAAGCAGAAAATAACAGTTTCATATTTCATCAAGTCGTGTTGAATGTTTTTTTTTTTTATATTTGTAAATGAAATTATATTTCTAACGTCCATTAAAAGTATAAGACAAGTACAATGAAAACTAAATAAAATGGTCAAATTGTAGATTTCTGACCGAAAAGCAAATACGCATTTGTGGCTGTGACATGGTACTACTGCTGACTATTGACTTAACAATACTGCAGTGATGGGGAAAAATACAGCCTTCTATCCAGGATTAAGCATTTTAGCCAAAAAATATCTTGGCATTTCAGCATCGTATGTACCCTCAGAACGAGTTTTTAGTCAAATTTGCATAAAATGGGTTGTTTTCAACAAAACATCATTTTTTCCGATTATAACCGATAATTAGTTATTCATGTGAAACCGATGATCGATTATGAAATTCTGTCCGATTCCCATCACTAGTCAATACTCATATTATGTTATGAGAGGGTGGACAGGGAGGTACTCTCTCCCACCCACCTTTTTCCCACCTCTCACCTCCCAGTCTCCCACCTCTCACCCCCCAGTCTCCCACCTCCCACCCACCAATCTTCCACCTCCCATCCTGTAGCATCAATTTATCAACTGCAACAGTGTTATTACTGTCAAAAATATGCACACCCGCCGTGCAAACATGAGATTCCATTTTTACCGGAAATTCAATTGATCATTGTAAAGTCATATCAAGTCCTGATGCAATGACGGTTTTCCGTGTTTGATTTACAATGTTAAATGATCTTAAATGCTGTATAAAAGATTTTATACGGTAAAATTATGAAAATTAAAGACCAATCTAAGATCACTTATTACTTTAAAATGATATAAAATCGGCTCTAGATTAGTTTTACATAGAAACTATTTTTTTCTCCCGCATTCTTCTCTCCCATCTCCCTCTCCCCTTTCTCCCACCTCCCAACCCCTTCACTCCCACCACCTCTTCTCCCACCTCCCACCCCTTCTTCTCCCACCTCCCTCTTTAGCTGTCCACCCCCTCTGTTATGGCACTGTCGTTGACGTTGTTGTTGGCATCGTCATCCATCTGTACACAGAATGGATTTCGTACGATAACTTATGTTTAGTTGATGGATCCTTCTGATTTTTTAACACTGAACATTGGCACTGTTTTTTTTATTGCTGTTCTGCATTTCACACTCACAATATGACGCATTGACTGTTGATCTCAAGATGATTAATTTAAAGAAAGTTACATTTGGTCATACAGTAAATCATTTTTATTATGTCTTGAGTCAACCCAAGCTTGTCTTATGTGACTATTTAAGGGAACCAGAAAAGACAAATGTTGACAATGCTGTATCAGGTTGGAAATAAAATCAAGTGCATTAAAAGATAGGTGTTCACTAGGTGCTGTTATTCTGTTCAGGAAAAGAAATAAAAATCAGGATTAAAAAAAAACTTGTGACATTTATGGAGACTACAGTTCCTATTTGACTATAAAACCTTTAATTTTATGAAAAAGAAAGAAAATGCAGTTAAAAAAACCATCAAAAACTTGTGACATTTATGGAGACTATAGTCTCACTTTAATTTTATACCACTTGTCTACAAACCTTTAATTTGATGAAAAAGAAAGAAAATCTAATACTTCAATGCCAAAGTTTACAAATCAATTATTTCTATATTTGACAAAAAGCATGAATATTTTGGTCATCTCTGACTCATCTGAGTCAAGTATTTTTCACTACTGAATTGGTTGTTTCCGGTCAGCTATTGTGACCAAGCAGAATTGTATTGCATTTTTATTTGTATTGTTTGACAAGAGAATTACTATCTAGTAGAAAATTATCTGCTTCACTTACAGTTAATGGACTTTATGTGCAGGATATTGATGAGAAATGCATGCAGTTGGTGTGAACCAAAACATATTTAGAATCTGTAGGCTATTTAGGTGGAAATAATGCAATTTGCTTCATTTGAACTTCAAACAGATTGATTAATGAATGAATATTCATAATGATAAACTAAATTTAAGTTTTGCTCACTGAACCTGCAATGACTGGATAGAAATAATTTGTTGCTAACAATATAATCAGCACTGCAAGATTTTCTGTGATAATTACACCTTATATAAGAATGCTGGATTCTGATTGGTTAATAGCTGTGATATTTTTTTTACAAATTCAGGCCTTGCATTGTGAATTTGCAGAATTTTTCCTTCGTGTAGGTATATTTGCATTAGATTTAACTTTTTTTCATGGTATTTGCAAAATCGTATTTGCCGTTTTTACCCTTCACCGAGACGCTTGTAACAAAATTTGTAAAACGTTATCAGTTGTGCGTTTTGTGTAACAATCGTATTTGCCGTTTTTACCCTTCACCGAAACGCTTGTAACAAAATTTGTAAAACGTTATCAGTTGTCAGTCAAGGAAATTAGGAATTTGAATCCACAGGACATTCGGTCCTGTGAACTGTGAGGAATTACAGGACCGAACTAGATTTTACAGGACCGACAATAAAATAATGATTTTTTTTTAAATAATAAATTTATTTTATTTAAGTGTCACATATTGATTGCATTAAACTTACAATCACAAACAGCAATATCTACAATTAGACAGCAGCGTAAAGGTTAGCGTGAATAAGATACATTGAATAACCTGAATAATGAACATTGAATAGCCCGAATAAGAAATGTTGAATAACCTGAAGAAGAAACATTGAAAAACTTGAATAAGAAACATTGAATAACCTGAATAAGATACATAAAAAATGTACATTGAATAACTCGAAAAATAAACATTGATTCTAATATAACGTCTATAAAACGGCACACATGATAATACTCAACAACTCTATATTTAGCGCAAGTGCAGTACACAACAAATCTGGCTGTTCCATTGTGACTCCCGCTGTGAAATTATCGTGATGACCGAGTGTAAACAAACAAAACACCGGCATATAACGTATTTTTAAAGTCCTTAAAATAAAAATTCCCCGTCAGTTATAAATAAATATTTTGTAACTAAATATTTTTTTATCATTTGTTTTGAAAATTTACATTTTGGGATCCCCAGTACGCCATGAATAACAAAATACACTAATCTTGTTTTCCTACGTATACATTGATAACTAGACGGTGATGTAATTAAGTTACTGATATTTTCTAATTTGATGGCATTTTGAATTTTGCTACTCAAACAAGTAAAATGCTCACAAAATCGTAAAATAAATCAGTAACCAGCCTGTGTCAATCAGCGTCCCTTGTAAACAACGTCACAGGATGACGATATATTATAAAAGTGAAAGTCGATAGATGGTTGTCTTAAGTATTTTTTCCGGAATTTTTTTTTATGTCAACAATACAAGCTTTTTTTTTCATTGGCATATATTTTTTTTATTTCATATCTAACAATAATTGTCGATTATTAACAACTGTTCAAGTGTTCAATATTATACTTGACAACTCCGCTCCGCCATCTTGTTAGCGCTTGAAATGATGAACGAATGAGCTCCGACTTTTTTTTAAAATATTTTTACACAGGAATTGTTCAATCGAATCTATGTTGGAAAATACACAATAAATATGTTTTTCGTGTTAACATCCATATCTTTGTTTTAAAATATCTCGTTCAAATACAAATAATTCAAAATTTCCGAAGGAGGTAAATGGAACAGCCACCAAATGCTGTGTATACAGTTCACGAATGGTTAAAAATTACCGTATTTGTCCTATTAGAATCGAAATAATTCATGGCAGGCATAGAGTTGTGCAAATTTACACATGGGCTGGGCCTTTATATTCTTAGATTTTACCCCTCGCTATCGCTCGGGGTAAAATTCAAATATGAAGGCCCAGCCCATGTGTAAATTTGCACAACTCTATGCCTGCCATGAATTATTTCTTAAATAACTAGAATAAGAAATGTTGAATAACCTGAATAAGAAACATTGAATAACTGAATAACAAACATTGAATAACCTGAATAAGAAACATTGAATAGCCTGAATAAGAAACATTGAATAACCTGAATAAAAAACTTTGAATAAATTGAATAAGAAATATTGAATAACCTGAATAAACAATATTAAATAAACTGAATAAGAAACATTGAATAACCTGAATAAGAAACATTGAATAATCTGTATAAGAAATATTGAATAATCTGAATAAAAAATATTGAATAAACTGAATAAGAAACATTGAATAACCTGAATAAGAAACATCTCCTTTTCAGGACACTTGAAAAGATTACCAAATAACAGAATATCTCCTAATTTGGTTGACTAATGTCATGAGTTCGAATCCCATTCAGGTGAGGTGTACTCGATACAACATTATGTGATAAAGTTTGTCGGTGACTCTGGTTTCCTCAACCAATAAAACTGACCGCCACGATATAACCTGAAATATTCTTGCAAATGGCTTAAACACCATAACCCTAACTCTTATTTGGTTGAAGGTTTGTTGTTTTTAAAATAAGAGAAAGTGACCATTTACTAGAAATTGAAATAAGAAAATATAATACAGTAAAACCTGTGTGACCTTCCAAGGGAACATTGAAATAGGGTCATATATTATAAGACAGGTAAATACAGGTTTAATTAATATGCAATAAACTGTAAAGAGAAATTAAAATTTAGGTCACATAATGCAAGTTATTGCTTAATAAAGGTGGTCACTAAAGCAGGTGTGACTCTTTTCATTGTTTTTTGTATTGGAAATATGAGAAATTATTTACATTATTGTGACTTTTAATAAACTGACTGCCACGATATAACTGAAATAGTGTTGAAAGTGGCGTTAAACACCATAAACTTTACATTATTGTGGCTTTCAAATTGTCCATTTCTAATCCATACAATACATATCTAATTCACTTTTATCTCTCAATCAATTAATGTGTGTTGACATTGTACTGATATTAAAAGAAATATGCAATGTATTGAATAAGGTTATATATAATTCAATATTTTAAATGTCCTTGTAGAATTCAAACAACAATGCTTTAAGTAAAACAGTTGTGATCTGTAGTTAGTCAAAAATGTGTGTACTTGATAGTTATTACCAGAATGTTACATATCATTGTAAATCTAGAGCTCATTAGTGGGTAACATAAAATATCTTATTAGACTTCAGCCCCAAATGACAGACAAGTTATAGTATCAGGAGTGTATAATGTCCTGGAATAAAGTTTTCCAATATTGATTGAGAACGTGGTAGTGATAAACTACCCTACATATTGTTTATAGAGCTGCAGGAAGCTGCCATTTTATAATGGTATGTTGGAACAAAATCAATTTTCCTCAAAAGGTTGAAGGCTTTTTAGATAAGACACATTACTATGACTCATTTCTCAGATATATGTACATGTTCTGGATGTGTTTTTTATTGTAATATATACAAATTTTAATGGAAAAGAGTCCTGGACCTATTGAATTGACTTGATCGATCCTCTCAAAATGGCTCAAGGCTGAACATATGAACATAGGAAGTCATGTGTTACTGTTGGATATATGCTATATACTGTATATAGCATATAGAATAGATCCAAGAGCTAAATATACATGAGACTTAACCATACCTACCTTAAAATCTTGAATATCTTTCAGCATCACCCTTCAGCACCACTGTAGAGCCTTTGTCTCAGGTTATACAGAAGTGATTCAGGGTGGTACAATCTCAATGCTGACAGATAGAGAGACATGTAGATAACTATTATATCCCCAGTTTGAAAACATAAACTGATTTTTGTGGATTTTCTTTATCTTTTTGAAACGTAATCATAGCGTTTTTATACTTGCAGACTAAAATACCATAGCTCATGTGATAATTTTGTGCATTTTGACAAATTTCAACCCTGCAATTGTCAATGTTTCTGAGTCTTGTATTGTTGTAATTTAGGTTTTTTGTATTTGGCATGTAGATTGAACCTGTATTGTGTATTTATATATTAACTATGAAATAAGTGGTAAAATTTCATTAATAATGGATTGTCTAATGTATTTTTGTAAATTAGTAAAACTTGTTACTGGAGAGGATTTGTCTGGGCCTATTTAAACCTGTTGTCCAAATAAAATATTTGAAATGAAATGAAACTATGAAGCCAGGTGACATTTATACCTTTCAAATTAAATCAGTATGTACTGTTGAATAACAAGCCATGGTACAAATGTAATATGGGAAGATGGTAGTGGACTCTTTTGTGGAGTATTGAAGACAGGGATGGGTTGAAGAATCTTTTTAGAAAAAGTCATCAGACAAAAAAAAAGATTTTTGCTCAAGATTTTTTTTCTCAATTTTAAAAAACAAAACTCAAATTATGAAAATGTTACTGATGTCGGAAAAGTACAATGTCCAAAAGACAGGGAAATTTTACAAGCATGAATAATATATGTGTTACTAAATAAACTTGACCCTATCTGTCCTTATCCTGAATTTTGAATGTCATAACCAGGGTAAAAAATATGTAAGCATATTCAGCTATGGAATTTTGATTTTGACAGTGATCTGACACCTACAACAAGTACATGTATATACAGGTACGTACATGTACTAATAGCCCCACATGTATAATATTATAGGATACTTAAGTCAGGGGATAGACTACTGGGAGCCAGGAGGGTATTAAACCAGCCACAATAATTTTATATTTTAAATATTACTTGTGTAATGGGAGCTCTCCCCGATCTATGTTATAGGAATGGTAGTAGGTACATAACTACCTCTGCTAACTGTGTTAGCTCAGTTAGTAGAGCAGTAGCTTACAATGCCAGAGGTCCTGGGATCAAATCCCATCGGGACATTGCATTTTTTGGAAGTAAAACATGCTCTACTGTTACACTTGGATCATTGATTCATACTTGAAAAAAGGATTTGAATTGCCCTCTCTATAGCACACCTACTTCCATGTTGTATTGACTGTACAGGCAATTTAATTATGAATAATTAAGCCCTGTAACAATAAAATCCTCCAAATTGTTCCCTTGTGTATTTATTGATGGTCAATGGCAGGAAAATAGTGATGAGATCATTGGACTGGAACTGAATGGATACTGGTATCAGTTAGCTATAATTTAGTTAGTACCAATGTCTATCAGACTGTTCCATCTGGTATAGATATTAGTACATGTGGCACCTGTCATGTAGGTGTTGATGCACAGTTTGATTGTCAATTTATTACCTTTATTGTCCAATTTGACATCTAAATGCACATTTTAAAAATTTGACAACTTTTCAGTGCATTCTATTGGTCTGCATATTATACATGACAACAAGTTTTTAAGATTTTTTTTACTCTCTGAATTTAATTTTAAAAAGTTTATCATTGTAAATGGTGAATATATCTAATTTACATGAACAGTCAACCTGAGTGGATCTGAAGTTTTCCTGTATTTCCAGAAAAGTAATTCTGCTCATATTGAATATATTTGTTACACTGGTTTTAATCAGGAAAGAAAGTAGAAAACATATTACCAGGATAATCCTGTGAAATATTTTGTTTTCTATACATGTAATTAACATAAAGTTAAACTGCACTCCACATCCTTTAAATTGAGCATATATGATTTTTTTTCTTTACTTCCAGAAGTAAAAAAGAATTAATTCCACTTGTTTTAACGAAAGTAATTACCAGATAACCTGTAAAATATGTTGTTTTCTGTAATTAACATGATCTATACTCCCAGATCCTTTTAACTGAGTGTTATGATTTTTTTTCTCTTGTACTTCCAGAAGTGAAAAAAGTAATTACATTCATATTGAAATAAATTGTTACACTTGTGCAAGGATTTATATAAATCCTTGACTTGTGTTAATTAATAAAGAAAGTAATTGGCAGATAACCTGTAAAATGTGTTGTTTTCTATAATTAACATAAAGTACACTCCCCCATTCCTTTAACTGACTGATTATGATATTTTTCCTGTACTTCCTGAAGTAAAAAAGTAATTCTACTCATATTGAATACATTGTTACACTTGTGTTAATCAGTGAAGAAAGTAATTACTAGATTATACTGCAGTTTTAATTAGTAAAGAAAGTATTATCCAGATAATCCAGCAAAATATGTGTTTTTCTATGATTAACATAAACTGTATTATGATTTTATTTTATTGTGCTTCCAGAAGTGACAAAAAGTAATTCTACTCATATTGAATTCATTGTTACAAGGGGCCGTCGTGATCGTGATCGTATGGTAGTTGGATTTATAACTACCTATGCAATCAGTGTCTATCACAACTAATGTCAAGAGTTTGAATCCCACTTAGGCAAGGTCTACTCGATACAACATTATGTTTGTCAGTAACTTGCGACAGGTCGGTGGTTTTCTTCGGGTACTCCGGTTTCCTCCACCATTAAAACTGACCACCACGATATAGCTGAAAAATTGTTGAAAGTGGCATTAAACACCATAACCCCAAACCTCCATTATTACACTTGTGTTCATCGGTAAAGAAAATAATTGCTAGATTATACTGCAACATATGTTATTTTCTATAATTAACATAAAGTGCACTCCCCATCTCTTATACTGACTGAGTGGATCTGATTTTGACTATACTTCCAGATCATGAGATGTAAAAAAAAAATCTTTGTGTTGTGCTGCCAGAAGTAATAATTAAGGATTGATCTCAATTTTTTTTCGGTTCATGAAGAAATAAACTCAAAAATGTGGTACACACTGTAACCCGCTTGTTACACAAAGGTGTGTACCACATTTATGAATTATTTTCTTGTCCTAAAAATATTTTGTCGGATGATAATTGCTTAAAAAGAATTAAAATTAAAAATTTTCCCAATTGAGATCCAACATGTGACTTCCATTTTAAAATTTTGTCTATGGAAAATAACATCAATTTTTTATTCAATCAAAATCTCTTAAACACATCAAATTAATTTATAAGTATTTATTCTCATTATGAATGCATTGTTACAGTTGTGCACTTGTGTTAATCAGTTATGAAAGCTATTGCCAGATAAATCCCACAAAATATATGTTTTGTATAAAGAATATTTATCAACATCTGCTTACAAGATGTAGCTATCTAATAAAATACTTGGTAACAATAAAAATTGATTTATCTTTTACTGTTAAATAATATTGTTCAGATGTTGTCTGAGAAAAAGATGTTCTCCTTGTTAAAAACTCGTTTATTTTATACATCTTGTGGAAAGTTAAAAAAATATGAGGAAGTCGAAAATTTTAATTGGACTTAAAAATTCATTTGCTGTATTTCCGGTAGCTTATCTATTTTTAGTTCACCTGGACCAAAGGTCCAGGTGAACTATTGCCATCACTTGGCATCCGTCGTCTGTAAACTTTTCACATTTCAAGCTTCTTCTCCGAAACCACTGGGCCGATTGGAACCAAACTTAGCAGGAATGTTCCTTGGATGGTCCTCTACAAAGTTACTGTTTTTCGTTCCAGTCGGATATTCAATATGGCTGCCAAGGCCAATAATATGCTCTGATTGGCTGAAATTTCAAAGATCTTCTTCTCTGAAACTAATGAACTGACTGAACCCAAACTGTACATGAATGATCATTGGAATGTCCTTTACCAAGTTACTGTTTTTTATGCCGATCGGAAATCCAAGATGGCCGCCATCGCAGGACATAGATTAACATTGGACCCTATGGGAAAATGTTCAAATGCCTTCTTCTCAGAAACTACAAATATGATTAAAGCCAAACTGTACATGAATGTTCATTGGATGGTCTTCTACAATCTTAAGGTTTTTTGTTCCGATATGAAATTAAAAATGGCGGCTACGGCAGGACTTAGTTTAACATTGGACCCTATGGGAAAAATGTTTCAAAATGCTTCTTCTCTGAAACCACCTGGACAATTGAAACCAAACTGCCCAGGAATGATCATTGGAAGGTCCTCTACAATCTTAAGGTTTTTTGTTCCGATATGAAATTCAAAATGGCGGCTATGGCAGGACTTAGTTTAACATTGGACCCTATGGGAAAAATGTTTCAAAATGCTTCTTCTCTGAAACCACTTGGACAGTTGAAACCAAACTGCCCAGGAATGATCACTGGAAGGTCCTCTACAAAGTTTCTGTTTTTTATGCCGATTGGAAATCCAAGATGGCCGCCACCACAGGACATAGATTAACTTTGGACCTTATGGGAAAATATTCAAATGCCTTCTTCTCAGAAACTACAAATATGATTAAAGCCAAACTGTACATGAATGTTCATTGGATGGTCCTCTACAATCTTAAGGTTTTTTGTTCCGATATGAAATTCAAAATGGCGGCTACGGCAGGACTTAGTTTAACATTGGACCCTATGGGAAAAATGTTTCAAAACGCTTCTTCTCTTAAACCACTTGGACAGTTGAAACCAAACTCCCCAGGAATGATCATTGGAAGGTCCTCTACAAATTTTCTGTTTTTTATGCCGATCGGAAATCCAAGATGGCTGCCACCACAGGTCATAGTATTAACACAGGACCATATGGGGAAAATACAGAAATATATTCTTCTCTGAAGCTATTGCACTGATTGAACCTAAACTGTGCATCAATCATTGGAAGGTCCTTTACAAACTTTGTGTTTTTTATGTTGATCGTAATTCCAAGATGACTACCACTGCAGGACATAGTTTTTACATAGGACCCATTGGTTTTTTTTATAACCAGGTGAACGATACAGGCTCTTGAGAGCCTCTGGTTAGGGAGGTCAGTGACTTCCGCCATTTTGTTTATATTCTGAGTTTAATAGTCAATCAGTAGTTTTTTTTTATTTGCAATATAAAAAAATGTCGCGTAAAATGTGCAATGAAATGTGTCTATATCGTACAGGTAATGTTTAAAAATTATATAAAAAATATTGTTAATCAAATAAATCATAGTTTACATTGTTATTTTGTTGTCTGTTGGATACCCACTTTTGTCGGAAAACATGGTAGCCACAAAAATGGCACCGGAGTTTTTCCCACTTCTATTTTGAGATCGAAAAAAAACAAATGTTGCTGATGTTTTACCCTAAAAATAAAGTTATCACATGACAGAAGAAGCTTTCAATTTTGATTGGATAATGCCGTTTGAGGGAAAATCCCCCTTTTCGGAATCTATCTCGTCAAGAGAAAACTTGAGTAAATTATTTTTTTGTGAAATTCAACGTGATTCAATCAAACGGAAATCGCGGAACTCAAGTTTACCTTTCTTCTTGCCCATGCAAATATCTTTTCACTTCAATTAACTCAGCAACATTTGTTTTAGATAACATAAAGACCAATACCCCCCTTGACATGGCCGGTAAAATTCAGTCTTCGGACGAGTCTTATCGTAAATTGGGCCGGAGCTGAACTGGAAGCACGTGGTGCAACAAATGACATGATTTACCAACTCATCACAATAGGAAATTACACTGGTACGTTTTAAATGATAGCATAGGCTACGAATAATATATATTGTGGATGAAATCGTTAGATTTCAATATTAACAAATGTTACGAAATGACCTGCGTTCCCCTGTTATTATTGGCACTTCCACATGATGGGAAATAACTCCCGCCAATAGATTGCAATACAATCGTCGGCTTTCTTTATTGATTTTTTTTTAGCGCAAACATTAACATTTTATTTGAAAGGCCCTTGAACTAGAATGATATTTTAGTCTCACAATCATATGGATGTTCATTGAAAAGATCGTTTGATAGGACATGACAATTTTGTCCCCTCTTTTGGCAAAAGAGGTGCAGGGCAGGGGGTTAGTCAGGAACTTAATTTTGTCAAATTTAAAACTTAACAGTATTTTGAAATTGGTGAAAAAGGGAGTTATGGGTATTGTACAAGACAAGCAATATAAATGAGGACTTTATTCCTGATTTTTTTAATAATGATATTAAAAGCAATTTTTTTTCAGATCCTTTGTCTTTATATATGATGTTAATTCTGCTGTGATATGCTTAACTTGACTGAATTTTTCTCAGTTAATCAAATGCTCAAATCTAATTTATTATGGTTTATTTGGGTATTGATGTAACATGTAAGTGAACATGAAAGCATTCATTTGGAACTAATAGTTAAAGTTGAATGATTGATTGCTGAACATGCATTGAGCAATATTTCAGCTTATATATTCAAGTTGGAAAGAGGACAAGCAATAAAACATTGACAATAGAATACCGAAGCAACAAATTAAAGGGGAATATCCAAAGACCACAATCCAGAGACAAGGCGAAAATGTGAAAACAAAAAAATAAGAACTTGGTGAACAATTACAACAAGAAGACAATCCGGAAGGGGAATAATAAACACATTTTGAGGAATAGGATGGGTCATTGGGCTTAAATTTTTGACTGTCCTTGAAGAGGCGGGTATAATGGATATGAACAAATTTAGCCTTGTAACAAGCCTTTCAGGGGTCACAATGAAGTTTTTTTTTTGAACATGGCACCTTGGATTTAATCATCCCCAGTTGACACACACACTGGCTTTGAATATGTTCATTTCACACTGTTGGTTTCTCCATTCGGAGTAGGAGGACATGCAACAACGGACATAGCTTTGTATTTGTAGATTCTACACAACCTATGCTCTCCCTTCATTTGGGCAAATAACATAACACTAGTTAATATTGATATTTGTATGCCCAATTTGCAGATTGCCCTTATTGCATTCACTAGTGCCAGTAGTGGAAAACAGATTGAATCATATTATAGCACTTTTTGTGTCATTATGAGAGCTGCATTTAACTTGACTGGTGATGAGAAGAATTCTGAATTTGTCACAGCCTATTGTTGCAATATTCTACTTAAAAAGATGATTTGCTTTGGAAACAGAGCAATCAACAGTACAATTATAATGCACAAAAATAAAATGTATTAAACTTAATAATTACTAATATTAATCCTACTTTTTTCAATACCAAAAGTGTGAAAAACGTCATTTGGAAAAATAAAAAAGGGAGGTAATTACAGAGAAAATCAAGTTTTGCAAGCTGATTCAAAGGGAAGTGGACATTATTTATGAGAAAGTATGATAAAATAATGAATAAATCCACTCTTACCTTAAATACCCCATAGTTGAAGTTGTTGGGACAATTTGCGGAAGCCTGTAGATGTTGCTTTAAAAAATTTACTGTTTTTTCCAAAGATTATACTTAAACAGCAAATAATCAAATAAGAAGTCATTATTATTAGTTATAATGTTGTTAAATATAAGGTAAGTCTATATTTTCAATATAACCACTAGCTGTTTCCGGATAAATAGGATAAACACGTAAAACCTATTTTTTGCAAAAATATAAAGGGAGGTAATTCTATCAGAAATGCTCCTTTTAGATGCAAAACCTGATTTTTAAAGAAAATATAAGCCTGAAATGGGAATACTTTGTTCATTTATACTTTTTTTAAGCTTTTATCAGGATAAATACAATTTCAATAGGAAAAATTGCTCTATAAATGGGTTTCATAGGTTGATTTCAACATTTTGACAATTTGGTGCCCTTCAAAAAAGGGGCTTGAAAGCCATATTGGCACCAACATATTTTTTCTTTGATGAGAAAAAGAACCAATATTAACACTGAAATTTGCAGTCAGAAGTGCAAATGTTTACTGGAGACAGCTGTGTATTATCATTTGATATCTTAGCAGCCACTACTAGCACAGAAATCTAGACTAGCATCTGTTTTCATTTTTCGAAAATGACTGCTAACCTGGAAACTGACCAATTTTTTTAAAAGTAAGCAAACAATGCCAATACTGAAACATGTTCCTTTAAAAAAAACAAAAAACAATCTTCAAGCAAAATAAAGAATATTACATGTACAATTCGGTCTTTTACCAATAATCTGCATTGAATTTGGCCATAAATACAGCACAGATGGTGGCCATCTTGGATAAAATTTAGGAGTAAATTTCTATACTTGAATCGAGCATAACTTTTGAACCACTTGTCCGATTCCCAAAAACTAAACTGTTCTGTGATGGTATTGAAGAAATCTACACAGCTGTCATATTTATATATGAAAATTCCTTGCTTTAGAAAATAGCCTGACCTCCCTACTCTGGTCTATTTCAGAAATAATTTATTTTTATGTTTTTTTTAATCTTGTTAATATTCACAATTTTCTATTCCACTTTAAGGTTTTAAATAGAAGTCAATTAAAAAAGTACAGAAATAATGACAACATTTTTTCAATAAGGAAGTCTCTCTCTTCCCCCCCCCCCCCCCCCCCCCCCCCCCCCACCCCCCAATACATGTGCCTCCACTAAGACTTACCCTTATCTTGAATGACTACCTTAAAGCTTATATTGCCATTTTATTTTTTTATTTTTTTGAAAAGCACTTGTCCTGCATAACCTAGGTAAAAAAATTGTCTCCCAAACCCTATTTTCTTTCAAGAATGTTAGCAGAAACAATGTTTTTCCTCTAAATGAGTGTTATAAGGGTTATAGACTCCAAACAATTATATATACAAACTTTTCCCTTTTCTAAGCATATACAGTACTTTATATCTTGCATGTATAGCATTATAATAACTTTAATTGAGACCGACCCTAATTATATAACATGATGCAGGTAACTACCATTTAATCCATTAGAAATGTTATAACACATGGACCCTGACACAATATCAGGTAGTTTAAAATTAATATGTGCTATTATAATAAAAACCTGTTGACTATTGATTTTCTTATATGCCTTCAATTTATTAAAATTTGTCTCAATTTTAAGATATTGATCATAAACAACGATTTTCATTAACATAATTATCCATGGCTGTTTCTAATTGATGTATTTTTTTCTGTGCATTTCTAAAAATAAACCTGTAAGATATTCATATTCATCAATGATCTATCTTCCTTTTCTGTATGTTAAGTGTTAAGCCTTTTTGCTTTTTCAGATTTTTTTTTAGTCATTGGGTTGTCTTTACAAAAAATTAAATATTCATTAGATTTGTGAGTAATATCTGACTGCTGTATAGGCATGCTCCATGGCTGATGATGGTAGACAGCATTATTGATGACTAGCTAGTGTAGGATCATTACAATAGTCCATCTTATATTAACAATTTGTTGCCGAGAAACAGAAATAATAATATTGTGAACAGTTTACAGAAGGAAATTAGAATCTATCCATTTTATTCTTATTTTGGAAATTTTTGTGAATTATTTTATTAATTTCATCACTGAATTTTAACAATAATTTGTGAAAATTTTACACTCGTTTTACTTGTGAAATTTGTGATTTTAGATGAAATATTGGAATAATTATACTGATCTATAGATAATTATCAGAAAATGGAGTAAAGATTTATCGTAGATTTGAGGTATGTAGTAATTACAGATATAATTTGTTTACTAAATGATCATGTTAAATTTGTACAGTCATTTGTATTGATCTTAAATGTCAATGTCCACAGTAGGTTAATACATCATCGTCAGTGTTACTGTTACAATGTAACAAGTCACCCAATGTCTAGTTTTTGTAAATGATAGGAAAATTAAAATGAAGAATTATCAAATTTAGCATAAATTTACTACCTGAAATTTTATGTATATTTATGCCATTTTTTTTAAGAGTAATGTGGGTGTTTGTATGTTTTGTCCTTTGTTTTTTCATAAAAGTTTGTTGTCATGTGCCTTGAAGATGTGAAAATAAACTAAAATGCCATTATTGATACACTAATGAGCTACATGGCTTGAAATCCATTACTTACTACTATGTATGGGGGAGGGGGTTGTATGGTAGTTGGATTTGCAACTACATGTTTGTACCTATGCAATTAGTGCCTATCACCATTAAAGTTATGACCCCCCCTCCCAGAGGGTGTGCCGGGGGCAGAATAGGCACCAGGTTTCTCCGCCCTAGAGGCACTAGTCCTCTAAAAGGGGTTAACCCCGCGGGAACCCTGGGGTATAGAAATGGGACCAAGAGCTTCTTCGGCTTGAAGGGGCGTCCGTCGGTTGTGCAGGATGTATAAATTCACAACCAACCCGTCCTTCGGATGAGACATAAATAAAACCGAGGTCCCGTGTTGAGAGATTGCCACCCTCTTCGCACGTTAAAGAACCCAGTGTAACAGCTTATTATGGGCATTATGCTCATGATGAGTGGTCCATAGGAGACCTGTTGCACTGGCTAAATTATCCGTCCCTACCCATCACCTTTCCTTGTTTCGAGTCCCGTGGCGTTTACATTTTTAAATGTTCTCGTCCTGAATATAGCTGAAAAATTGCTCGCTGGACGTTAAACACCAATCAATCAATCAACCATTAAAGTTATGAGTGCAAATCTCATTCATGGCAAGGCGTACTGGATACAACATTATGTGATAAAGTTTGTTAGTGTCTTGTGTCAGGTCTGTGGTTTAATGTAAGTACCCCGTAATTAATTTCAAGACAGTGCCTGATTCTTTCCTCGACCATGTCAACAAATTTTAACTTAGAGTACATCTGTACTGCAGGGTACTGGTGGATTAACATTGAAGCTTTAGATTATGCATATCAATATCTGACATATTTTATTTGTTAAATATAACAAAGGGGATGAGACAGAAGTTATGCCAACTTATGACGTTTTCTCCTAGTTATAGCTTTAACACATTCCAGTAATCATGATATTAGATAATGAGCATGCACTTGTGATGGAATACAGATTTAACATATATATTGAATTAAAAATGTTTGTTTTTGAAGTGTAGAAAAGAAGGAATGAAATAACAAGTGATTACGGTAGACATAAATGTAAAAAGAAAAGAGAGAGCGAAGAGAGAGAGAGAGTTGTAATTTAGTGAGTGATTGTTGCTTAATGCCAACTCAGCAATTTTTCAGCAATATCATGGCGAGAACAACATAATTTTCAATGCAATGATGATGAGGTTCGCTTTGTACTAGACCAACACGCTGAGTTGGATTTTTATAGTGCTAGCTTACTTAAGCAACAGTTCGCAGATAGACATGTCGCCCCACTCGGACACATTATCCTGATTCCGAGCCAATCAGTCTTTGCTATTTTTCCTTAATGCTGCATGCTTAGCGGAGAAGCAACAAATACCAATTTTATAGTCTTTGATTTGACCCGATCTGGTCTCGAACCCACGATCTACCGCATTCGAGGTGAGCACGCTAACCATTACACCACCGATGTGTATACAAAAAAAACCCTATGTTTGAAATAATTGATGTTCTCTTCCTATGAAAGGATCTCACTTCCACTGGTGATCGACTTGACGTCAAGTGAGCAATGTTTTAAGCTATATCATGGGGAGAACAAGTTACACCTTTATGACATGAGATGATGATGACCAACATTTTGATTCTTTTACACAACGAGGCAGGATATGAATTATAACACATTATTTTATTTTAAGCAGTGACCATATGACATATATTAGTGTTGGTTGTAGAAGACTTTCAGTGTAATAATCCATCACTTTATATCATAATTTTTAAGTGTAATGCCTATGGGAAGATTAGTTGTAACTAACTCATTAAATAAAGTATTATTATTTTTTGAAATATCTTTGTACTTATCTGACTTTTAGATATACAGTAAAACCTGTCTAAACCGAACTCCTTTGGGACTGAAGAATTTGTTCAGTTTAGACAGGTATTTGGTTTACACAGGTTCAAATTACATAGACATTAAGTAGATGGGACTGTAATGTCTGTCTGGTTTAGGAAGGTTTTGGTTTATTCAGGGTTCAGTTTAGACAGATTTTCACTGTATTTATATCTTGTCAACTGACAGGAGGCAGTCGTGGTCGTGATCATATGGTAGTTGGATCTACAACTACCTGTGCAATCAATGTCTATCACCACTAAGTTGTGAGTTCGAACCCCCTTCATGGAGAGGTGTACTCAATACCACATTATGTGATAAAGTTTGTCAGTGACTGGCGACAGGTTAGTGGTCTTCTCGGGTATTCCGGTTTCCTCTACCAATAAAACTGACTGCCACAATATAACAGAAATATTGTTGAAAGTAGCGTTAAACACCATAACTATAAGGCCAAAAAAAAATATATGTGTGTTTACTGTCACATGTCAAAAAAATCTAGGGTCGGTCGGTCGGCATTAATTTTTTTTTTATATAACTATCGGCAAAACCGGAAATAGTCGTGCCCGGTTCTGGAATCCGATTCCGGTAATTCATTTTCGAATTTTCCGGTAAGCCGTCATTTGTTTTATGACGAGTTACACAGTTTTTCAACCTTCTTTGCTCTCAATTTCGACAAAAAGCTAGCGGTTGAATGAATAAAACATTGCTGCTGATTAAACAACAAAAATGGTTATCCGAATTCTGTGTAAAAATTGATAGGGTTGTTAGCAAAAATTAGGGTGGAATAATTGCCAATAAAAAAGGTTAGGGTCGGCGGCTGAAAAATAGGGTGGGTCGGGTGACCGTAAACACACATATTTTTTTTTTTGGCCTAACCATAAACCATCAGAAATATTTATATCTTGTCAACTGACACAGGATGTGGAATTATTAGTATATATTTTAAAGGATTGCAAAGTACATTGTAATTACATATGGGATATAATAAAGAGATAACAAAATGGAAATAACACTTATAACTTGACTTTTGACTTTGACACTTGTATCTTCACATCATAGTACATTTAATTTAAGTAAATGACTAATTCATGTTTTAAATGCATTTACTCCTTCCTCTCTGACAACCAGCATTCTGATTACAATTGGAACAACTATACTCATGTGTCAACCATTTTCAAGTCAATTGAAACGATCGGAAATGAAAATTACTTGACTTGTTGCATCAAACTTAAGTGTGTCTGAAAGACATATCCTTCATTTGAGGGCATGTACCACCTTGTAAGCGCAACTCCTCCTAAACGACTTATTGGATTTTTATGAAACTTTACACATTTGTAGTACACTACCTGCAGATGTGCATGAAGGAATATGGTTGCTGTCCAAAATTTAAAAGGCGAGATAATTCAACTTATACTTTCATGAAAAGGGGGGGGGGGGCATGTACCTTGTAAGCGCATGAAGGAATATGGTTCCTGTCAAAAATTTGGAAGGTGATGTAAGCGTAACTATTCCTGAATGAAATAAGATTTTAATTGACCTTTTCACATCTGGATATTTGCAATATAAAAACTACTCAAGAATGAATAATTAATTTTGAATCAATAACATTTGATGTGACCTATACCCTCTTGTACAAAAGTTAGGAAATGTTGTAATCCTCATGTATACTGATGAAACCGTATTGGTTTTAAACAATCCCACTTTGTTGAAGACCTTTTGACGACCCCTAGATGTATGTTCTTGGTTAGTTTATTTTGGAGATGAGATGTTGTCTCCTTGACATTACTCCATATCCGTTCTTTTTTCATAGATAACTTGCTAATATACCTGTATTCCAAAGTTTGAACAAGAGGGGGGTATCACTCAGTAAGGTCACTCACAGTTCTAGTTTCTACTGGAAGTGTAACCTGACTGCATTTGGTAGAATGTCCTCGGAATTCTTCTTAATGTCAATACAACCAGTAGGTGAAAGGAAGATGAAACATTGGCAGACCATATAAGACAACATTCACAATTTGTCATATTTTAGCTTGCCAAGAAACCTCATATATGCCTATACATAAAAGAAAGTTGTTATTGAAAATTGTATGTCAAACAACTATGTCAAACAACTGTCAAACAACTATGTATCCCATTAGAATTAAAGGGGCTGTTGTGGTCGTGATCGTATGGTAGTTGGATTTACTCCAGTTTTCTCCACCAATAAAACTGACCACCACGATATAAGTGAAATATTGTTGAAAGTGGCCTTAAACACCATAACCCTAACTCTCCCATTAGAAACAAAGGGAGAATATTAAACATGATTTTCAATGCAAAAGGGTAAGGAGAAAGAATATAAAAAATATGTACCATATTTTGGGAAAAAATGGTTCTTGTGACACAGGGTATAGAGGTACCTGCTTTGGAATGGATCATAAATTGGGACAGTCGTTTAGCTGGAACAGTAAAAAGGGAAAGCCCTGTACACTGATAGCAGTATCTATAACAGCTTGCAGCTAACTAACTGTGTGTTGAATTAATCCATTATAGTTTCTCCACAATGACATAATAGCTGCTTATCTGCCATGGTTTTGAAAAATGGGTTTTGTTATCAAGCAAACAAAAATTAATTTCCGTGGTAACAAATGGAAAAAAGTCATTGTATATGACAGTTTATGGTGAAAACAATGTTTAGCAGTAATGTTATTAATGAATTATGTAGAAGTAATATGGCAGCCATTTTTAGCAATATTGTTGCATTGTGTAATATAATTTAAAAAATGTCATTCCTGATTGGGACAATTTATGTATAACTTGGGAAAAAGGTTAACATTGATAATTATAGGTGTTGGCACAATTTGACATTTGTTAATATATCTATAATATGGCACAGAAACAAACCAAAGATTATCCATAGAACACTGCTCATACAGCTCTATAGTGACAATTCCTCCAATTAAAAATATTTTGCATTCTTTAGTCCCAATAAAAAAAAGGCTAAAATTTTGACCTAGAAGAGTAGCAAGGTGAATTGTGTCATATGTTTTTATACCCACGCCATTTAGGATTAACTGCGCACCCTTCCGGAGCACTTGCACTGTCTTTGGAATACATGTATAAAATCGAAATTTTGAGTTGGATATGAATGGTTTTTTTCCATCGTGTAAGATTTATGACTCTTATCACTGATATATAATCTTAGAACTTTAATTAAAATTATACAGTAATCGATTGGAGCTTTAATGGAAATTGTAAAATAATCGAAGTTAAAACTACAGAATATTAACTTGTAGTCTTATTTGACTTGTACTGGTATTAAAATTGTTACTAATACATATAGAATAACAGAAGTTTTGAAGATCGGGCAGACATTATTGCTAGTATCGCAGCCAGTCCGACAGGACCAGCTGTGATACTAGTGATAATGTTTGTCGAGATCTTCAAAACTGGTGTTATTGTTTTTATCGAACTGACCGGTAATTTTCAATATCAGTCAGTTCTTGCGCATGCGAGTTACTAGCTGACCTAATATTTATGTGGATCAAGGTCAGTTCAGTGATCCAGACTTTATTAGTGGCACACATCAAAGGGAAAATGACACAATTTGCAGATACTTTACTATAATGGAAATGCCATGCAAATACATTGTATTACAAACCAGAAGTCTTAAAAAAAAATGATAATCACTAAAAATGTTTTTGATTTTTGTGATGCCAGTACTTGAACATGATGTTAAATTTGTTTATAACAGTAGAGTAACATTAAAATGTTTCAGTAACATGTTACAAATAAATTGTACCTTTCTCTTTCACCTGTTCATTTAGTAACTTTATGATATATTATATAATATATGCCTAGGAAAGAAATATATGTTATTTCAGCAGTTGGTATGTCTGTTAATTGTACTAATTTTGTATCCTTATTCGTTTCAAGAACCTGTTGGTTAAAGTGTAAAACTCATTAAAAAAGAATGAAAATATTTTTTCTTTAAATATTAAATTTGATAATATTGAATGAGATTTCTATTATTTTGTGAGACAAGTCCAACTTACATGCTTTCAATGAGAAAATGTAAAAAAAAAAAAATCATTTTTCTTAAAAGTTAGTTATGGAAATACTATTGTAATTGGTATGAATCATCATTGTGTTGTGCAGATTCAAGCTTGCAAAACTGAAAACCCATGGGTCTATGGATTCCAAAGATTAGCATAGACTTCAAATTATTAACGTGGGAACTTTTGAAAAAATATTATTTTCTTATTAGAACCAGTTATGGAAAACACTATTGCAATTGGCATGACTAATCATGGCTAGGAAAACTATTAACAATTGTCAATGGGAAAAGATTTTCTGGCGGGCGAGTTGACCAGAAATCTTTGTCCGGCTTTCTCAGGTGGCGACTGTAATAACGTTATTCATTTGGAGATAAATTGACCACTCATATTAACAAAAAACCTCTGATTTCTGACTGTGCAGTTAAGTAATGCATTTCGTTTAGTCATATCATAATTTCAGCTGTGGGTTTCCTGCTGAAAATAGAATCCTTGCACAGTTTTTGTTATAAATATCATTTAGACTAATCCAATTTTCTGAACACTAATATCAAATTCCTGAGATTTGTATTTTCATTACAACCGAGAAAGTTTCAGTTAATTTCGTTTTGTTTTCTTTTCTTCAATTTTCATATAGCCAAATAAAAAGTATATTTTTGATTCAGTTCTGTAACCATGACAAGTTTATATTATAGTCCACATTTTCCATGTTCTTAATATTGACATTTGAAGATATTTAGAAGGCCAAAAAGTAAAGAATATTGGAAGTTCAAAACTGTTAATATTTTAAAGATTATGGGAAGAAAAACAAATTTTTTCAAATACATGGAAATAGTTGTACTTGGTTGGGAGACAGTGCTGATGGTATGGTCTGCTGTGTTTGTTAGCTGGCATAAGAAATTCTCTGATGACTTATAATAATTCCTTCATTTAAAAGCAGGATAGTGTAGAAAAACGTGTTATGTCTAACAAAATCATTGAAGAGTCCTGTTTTTGGATTCTTTTATGGATGTGCTCATGAGCATAATCAGTGAGTGTAATAGAAAAACCTAAAGAATCAGATATATTATGTTACTATAGAGTCATAAAACTAGAAGAAAATATCACCCACTCCTACATAAACAAAGTACCCCTATAGGATATCAATAATCTGCATCTTGCTGCTTTAATGCATGTACACTCTCTAACCAATATAATGTTGACATGTGCACACCAGAGACCACAAATGGACAGGTAGCATTACAAAGTCATGAACACAGTGTACTCAATATCACCTAACAACAGGCTATAAAAATTGGTGTCCAAGCCATGACCACAGTACTCAATATCACCAATACAACAGGCTATAACAATTGGTGTCCAGGCCATGACCACAGTGTACTCAATATCACCAAACAACAGGCTATGCAAATTTATGTCCAAGCCATGACCACAGTACTCGATATCACCAAACAACAGGCTATAAAAATTGGTGTATAGGCCATGACCACAGTGTACTCAATATCACCAATACAACAGGCTATATAAAATTGGTGTCCAGGCCATGACCACAGTGTACTCAATATCACCAAACAACAGGCTATAAAAATTTATGTCCAAGCCATGACCACAGTACTCAATATCACCAAACAACAGGCTATAAAAATTGGTGTCCAGGCCATGACCACAGTGTACTCAATATCACCAAACAACAGGCTATAAAAATTGATGTCCAAGCCATGACCACAGTGTACTCAATATCACCAATACAACAGGCTATAAAAATTGATGTCCAAGCCATGACCACAGTGTACTCAATATCACCAAACAACAGGCTATGCAAATTGGTGTCCAAGCCATGACCACAGTGTACTCAATATCACCAATACAACAGGCTATAAAAATTGGTGTTCAGGCCATGACCACAGTGTACTCAATATCACCAATACAACAGGCTATAAAAATTGGTGTTCAGGCCATGACAACAGTGTACTCAATATCACCAAACAACAGGCTATAAAAATTGGTGTTCAGGCCATGACCACAGTGTACTCAATATCACCAAACAACAGGATATAAAAATTGATGTCTAAACCATGACCACAGTGTACTCAATATCACCAATACAACAGGCTATAGCAATTGGTGTTCAGGCCATGACCACAGTGTACTCAATATCACCAAACAACAGGCTATAAAAATTGATGTCCAAGCCATGACCACAGTGTACTCAATATCACCAATACAACAGGCTATAAAAATTGGTGTCCAGGCCATGACCACAGTGTACTCAATATCACCAAACAACAGGCTATAAAAATTGATGTCCAAGCCATGACCACAGTGTACTCAATATCACCAATACAACAGGCTATAAAAATTGGTGTCCAGGCCATGACCACAGTGTACTCAATATCACCAAACAACAGGCTATAAAAATTGGTGTTCAGGCCATGACCACAGTGTACTCAATATCATCAAACAACAGGCTATAAAAATTTATGTCCAAGCCATGACCACAGTGTACTCAATATCACCAATACAACAGGCTATGCAAATTGGTGTCCAGGCCATGACCAGTGTACTCAATATCACCAAACAACAGGCTATGAAAATTGATGTCCAAGCCATGACCACAGTGTATTCAATATCACCAATACAACAGGCTATAAAAATTGGTGTTCAGGCCATGACCACAGTGTACTCAATATCACCAAACAACAGGCTATAAAAATTGGTGTCCAGGCCATGACCACAGTGTACTCAATATCACCAAACAACAGGCTGTAAAAATTGATGTCCAAGCCATGACCACAGTGCACTCAATATCACCAATACAACAGGCTATACAAATTGATGTCCAAGCCATGACCACAGTGTACTCAATATCACCAATACAACAGGCTATAATAATTGATGTCCTTCGGCTGATTAAACTTTTCTACTTGCCAATAACAAAAAATAACATGCATTTGGAGAGAAATTAATATTTGTTAAATAATAACCCACATTTATTTTGGCAGTTAAATGGAAAAAGACTTGGGGTTTCTTGCAGCTTGTCACAATGTACTATTGAAAAATTAACTGAGCTGTAACAAGTATGGGAAAACTATTTGTTATTCCTTGAATTACAAGGTTTTACTATCTGTTTTTGACAAGAGAATTAATTATTTAGTCAAGCCCATTATTGGAATGAGAACCTGAAATTCATTACAAGCCCCTATTTCCATGGATTATGTAATAACAAATTAGATTACACAACCCAAGCTGTTCTGTTTTCTTTGTAGTGTGGTTTATTCTTACAATACAATAATCATTGTAAGCAAAATCTTGTTGAACCCAATAAACCTCAAAACATGATATGAATAATTTAATAGGTTTACTTCTGATAAAAAAAAAATGAATAATTATTCGTTTACTGTTTACAAAACATTTGCAAAATGCTATTAAAGGGACAAAAGTTTCACTTTAGGAAATTATTCAAAATCATTCAATTAAAATACTGAGTTTACATATGCAATCAGGGCATATCACCACTAATGTGGGTTCGCTCATGCCGATGTGTACTCGATACAATATTTTGTGATCAAGTTTGTCATGGACTACAGGCAAGTTGATGGTTTTCTCCTGGTACTCCGCTTTCCTCCACCAATGAAACTGACCATCATGCTATAACTGAAATATTGTTGAAAGTGATAAGCACCATAACCCTACTTCAGTAGTTCCTCTCTTATAAGGCCATTCTAACCAAAGGTCCCTTCCTTGTAATCAGACCAGATTTCAGATGTACTTAGAAAGTAAATACATGTACCACTAAATTGTTCTGCTGAAGAGAGGCCACCCCTTTTATATGGCCACTTTTTCACTGCAGAAGGGGTGGCCTTATATAAGGAGGTATACTGTATTATTTATGTAGGGTCCTTAAATAAGTGGTGGAAGAACCTTTTTATATAATTTTAAGCTGTTGAATATGAAGCTATTTTTTGTATAAAGATAACCTGTAAAAGACAATGTTGCCTGACTTTATTCATATTTAGAATTATAAACTTAATAATGTTAAATTAGTTCCGGTGTCAAACAATTTAAAGTGATTATAATGGAAATGACAAAACCAATGGCTTCTTTATACAGATTATGTTTCTATAGGACAAACAAAACTATCTAAATGGTTTTGAAGTTACATATTATTATATATCTGTGCAGACTGTGGGAGATTCAATATTGGGACAATTTTACAAAGGCTTATAGCCCACATCAGCTGTTACTGGTACCTAATGTATTGGAAGTCATGCTTAGACTTAAATTTGTTATTAGGGAACATTTGTAACTTGTAAATTAGTATGACAGTATTGTCCCTCTTATAGGGCCACCTCTTTTGCAATGAAAAAGTGACCTTATTAGATATTAGAGGGTGGACTCTATCGAAGGGGGGGGGGGGGGTATCTCAATGAGTTAGCTAGTTGGATTACCTAACAACTCGTTCAAGCCTATCACCAATACGGCATGGGTTTGCGGCGAGCTTTGTAAATTACAAAAAAGGGTGTACTCAACTCGCAGCCGCAAGTGATAAAGTTTACCAATTGCTTGCCCATGGTCGGTGGTTCTCTCCGAGTACTCCGGCTTCTTCCACCACTAAAACTGGTCGCCATGATATAGCTGAAATATTGCTGAAAGTGGAGTTAAACAAATCAATCAATCTATCGAGGGGACACTTTGCTAATACTTTACTATGGTATCTTAATGCTTCTGCAATCTGGCATTATAAGAAGGGTGGCCTTTGGTGAGAGGGGTAAATGTTAGAAGGCGACTACTGTATTCCTAACCTTTCGGTTAGTTAGAAATTTGTCTAATTCAAGTCTTCCTCTTTATTCTATTCAGAAGACTTTTTACATCTATTTCAAGAAAATACACATCCAAGTATTACAAATAGTGCAACAGACTATTTTGTTATTTTATTTTCAGTACCACACATTGAGACATCTGTGGCCTGAATTATGCTGTTGGCATGTTTAACCTAAGACATCTGTTACATTACAAGTGGTTGCACAATGTTTAGCCAATGTCTTAAACTTTTTCATTAAAAAAGAAGTTTTTAGTACATAAAGTGTAAATTTTATAAGAATTGAAAATTATACCAGTTTATCAGTTACTACAGAGATCACGAAAAACATTCAAATTGAAATGAATCTCTCAGAAAAAATAAAAGTGAATATCTCAATTTTAAAAGGACATGTTCTAGATTTCATTTAGAAACGATATACATTTGCTTACTACAAAGATCACAAAAAACATTCAAATTGAAATAGGATCTCTCAAAAAGAATCAAAGTGTCAGAATATCTCTATTTTAAAAAGACATGTTCTAGATTTCATTGAGAAACGACATACATTTGCTTGAAAAATATTAACTGCAAAAGCTAAAATGGGTATTGATTTTAGAAGATTGTCGTTTTATGGATAATTCATTATTTATTCAGAGACGTATTATGTAACTAAGTTGTAAATGCTTCAGGGACACTGGAACCAGTATTGATTAAAGTTTTCTGTCAATTACTTGTTTTATCATATCTCCGTTCTTGGGTTTTTGGTTAAAGAGCAGTTTTAGTGCTAATTTATTTTAAATCAATATTATCTGGTTTTGATTTTTTTTATACACACACACACGCTTTTATTTTAATGGTTTTTTGTTGTTGTTGTAAAATCGGTGAATGGGCTAAACTAAAAGAGCAAGCACATGTTGTATTGTAGTTACAAACCATACCCTCGGGTACAATTACGGAAAACCATTATATTGCTATCATTTTCATATACATGTACTATGATTGAAACACTTTATTAAATTCTAGTACTGCTACTGCACACATTTGTACTAATATAATTCAACTTTAAGAGATGTAATCAATAAATATACAATTATACATACACTGTCAGAAATATAAATTTTATTTGTAGGAGCTTTAGAATAAGGTAGAAAAACGAGCCTTTGGTGAACTTTTCTAGCCTGTTTCGCAGCAAGTCCAAATTAATTTTATGTTTAACGGCCCATATATTGTGTTTATCCTGCAAATATCAAGGATTATCTGAAAATAGCTGAAACAAGTGTCATTCTAATCGTTTTCAATGGCGTCATCTGTGATGTCAGCGCTTATATTGTTTAACAATTCTTTCTGTAGCTCTACATGAATCAGGTACCAGAAATGCTTTATTAGGTCCATGACTACATAACACTGAAGTTTATTTGACCCCCTTTGTTAGTACTCAAAATCACACAATTGCAGGATAAAGGGTATTTCTCATCCTTGTTTCTGTGGGGATGTTGTTCAGAGAACTTTCTGGTTTAAAGTAACGACACTTCTAGAATTATCATATGGTTGGTTATTTTCACAGGGTGCAAGCTTTAGGTAGTTCATTTTGATAATATAATTGAAAATTTATTTTTGTCGTAAAAATAACACATAAAATATTAACAGACATTTTTTTTTTGGTAATTCATGATGAGCACTGGCCCTCTGTCCCAAGACCAGTAAAGATTAAAGTTTTTATTTAGAACTATATAAAAAATAAATTCAAGAATTTGATTTGGACCAGTAAATTCAAATTTTCATTTCGAGGACTGAAATATTATATGCTTCTAGCATTTTCAAATGAGAAATTTATATAGAAACTATTTATATTGCATTGGACAGCAGAGGCCCAAAATTCACTTAAGTAGTGAATATAACAGCAGAGGCCCAAAATTCACTTAAGTAGTGAATATAATATAATATAATATTTAAGGAATTTAACCATTGGAACAAACCAGACATCTTTTATCTGTTTTACAGACTTCATTGAGATCTTCCTCGTAGGTTCTATCAAATTATCTAGCTTAGAATTCCTGACTTTCACATAGATGTAATTCACTTTGAGGTGGTAATGACTGAAAACCATCAAAGATTGTGAATTTGTTGTCTTGTGTTATTGAATAAGTCATTAAGATTTAGTCTCAGCTGGTTTGGTCATTCCCTTATGTTGTTAAGCAGAGCATTGGCACTGTTAAATTTCAAAATCTGCAGTAATAAATTGAGATTCAGCTGTTTGATTTAGTTATATGGGAAATAACAATGAAAATGATCTTTTTCCTTTTTTTTTCTTCTTAATTTCCTTTTTCAGTCATAAACATCATTTCTTACACTATTATCGACAGGTCTGAAAGTGGGGTTTTTTCTGTCCAACTTCCATCATACAGAGATTAAAATGAAAACATCATTAAGAGATTTAATGAGAAAATATCAGTATGATAGTAATTTCCCTCAATTGAGGTAATTATAGTAAAACTATGCATTCCGAATGTCGAAAATAAAGCATGAGTAACCGAACAACTCATGGGCATCTATGTGATAATATTCTTTTCTTATGTTTTTTGTTAGTACAGTCAAACCTGTATTAAGAGGTCACCTTTGGTATAAAGAAAAAGTGGCCTTATAAGACAGGTAACCTTTTAAAAGAGGTTCAATTCATATGACATTTTCTATGACAGGACAAGAAAAAGGTTGCCTTTTAATACAGGTGACTGCTTAATAGAGGTGACTGTATGAGCAGGTTTGACTGTATATTGTCTAAATGTTATTAACTGATGTAGACAAACTTCCCACTCCATTGAATGTCGGTACGAGTCTGCTTTCTTTGTTTTTCCATGATAGTCATTGAAGGAGACAATTCTATTAAATAAATGAATTAAGGATTAGATAGAACTGTAATGGATTTTTTTAGCTACATGAATCAAGAATGCCTGTGGATGGTGTCTGAATTTGTTACTGCATTATAACTTGTGTTGTATTTTAAGCAAATAATATGTTGTCATTGTGTTCTGTTGTGCATTGAAAGTGCCTTATCACCTTCTAGTATGTCTGCTGACAACAATAATCTATTTTCCTCATAGAGAAGATATTTGTGTGATATTTTTCCTCATAGATCTAACCATATTATATACCGGTAGCTATTGTACAAAGCAAAAATAAAAATGAGGTTTGTGTCCCCTCGCCCTAAACTTGCTACTATGCAAGTCCCTTTCTTATTAGTATCCCTTTAAATAAATTGTTGCTATGAAAGTTGAAATTTTGACTGTTAATCTTTGAAATCTTTACCAAAATATTTACTATCCATATGTTTCACCACAAGTAATCAGTAAAGATATGTTGTTAATAAAGATAAGTGGTCAGTCAAGATTTGAACTTTCATAGCAACAAATGTATAAAGGGATCATTATAGTAATAAGAAAGGGACCTTTAGCAAGCCTGTTTTACTTCACCCCTGCAGACACTAAAATGTACTTTATATTGTGTTGTTAACATTTATACTGATATAATGAAATTGTAATCAAGTTAGGGGTCGCTGTGGTCCTGATCGTATGGTAGTTTGATTTACAACTACCTCTGCAATCGGTTCCTATCACCACTGTCGGATGTTTTTCTTTAAAATCTCGCTCAGGGTGAGGTGTACAACATATGTGATCAAATTTGTCAGTGACTTGCGGGGGGTCAGTGGTTTTCTCAGGGTACTCTGATTCCCTACACCAATAAAACTGACCCCGCACAATATAACTGAACTATTGTTGAAATTTGCGTTAAACACCATAAAACCAAAACCAAACCTATATTCAAGTTTTTACTTCCTTTGCTTTAGTCACCAGATTCCTGTGAAGATTTTCAAGTTTTTAAGCACTAGATTTTATGTCATATTTTTATGGTTTGTTCAGATGAACCTCTGGTTGCTTTTTTAGCAAGGAAGGCAAAACTATCATGATTATTTAAACACAAAAATTAAGATATTCAGTAAATAGAAAAAATAAGAAATAAATGGTTTGTATTATACATAAAAGCATACTATTCACAACCAATTGCATTAACAAGGACCAATAGCTGTGTCAATCTATTTCTTCTTTGTACAGTCTACTCTTCATAGATTTCTTAGTCATGGCTCACTTAAACAGCATGGTAAAGATATTACTTGAGGGAAATGTATAGCATCACAGTTACATGGCATTAGTTCATAGAAAATATCAATACCCAAGTCCAGAAAGAATATTGGCAAACTAACATGCAAGAAAAACGTACCGTAGTTTAAGGAAATCCTACGTTTTTTGTGTGTTGTAAAGCGATATTGAACATTGATCAGTATTAATGTATTTGTACGTCTTCAATTGGCAAACATGCAAGACAAATGTACCGTAGTTTGTGGAATCCTACTTTTTGTTTGTTGCAAAGCGATATTGAACGTCATTGATCAGTATTAATGTATCTATACGTCATCAATATACAGGATCACGATGTAATTTCATAATTACAGTCAAACCTGTATTAAGAGGTCACCTTTGATACAAAGAAAAAGTGGCCTTATAAGACAGGTGACCTCTTAAAAAAAGAGATTCAATTCATATGAAATTTTCTATGATAGGACGAGAAAAAGATGACCTCTTAATACAGGTGACTGATTAATAGAGGTGATCCCATGGACAGGTTTAACTGTACTTTGCCCAAAATTTCTATTACAGGTCATTTTTTTCTGCACGAAATAAGTGTGAAATTCTTCCTTTTTGGGGGGGAAATGTATGGTTTTTTTAAGTGAAAGATACAATGATAGATTTATATACTCTCTCAATACATTATAACTGTCAGTCAAATTCAAAGATCCTCCATCCATCTGTTAAAGTGAGAGGTAAATATTTTGATGGAGATGTACAGCTGATTAATGTCATGACTGATTTCCCACACAGAAGCTCTTGCCTTTAGCCTACAGTTACACTCATTTACATTTTATTATTATATGGGCAGATTAAATTGTAATTACACCTGGATTTATTACTAATTAATTGCATTTTATGTCTTGTATTGTTGTATATTTTGTTACTTTATACAAAAACATCTGGAAAAAAATGTATCCAGGTATTCTGGTTTCCTCCACTAATAAAACTGATTGCCATGATGTAACTGAAATATTGTTGAAAGTGGCAATAAATACCATAACCCCCACACCC
The DNA here is from genome assembly GCA_963680875.1 of Bathymodiolus brooksi. Taxonomy (NCBI): domain Eukaryota; kingdom Metazoa; phylum Mollusca; class Bivalvia; order Mytilida; family Modiolidae; genus Bathymodiolus; species Bathymodiolus brooksi. The sequence continues at coordinate 68,739,967 of OY804575.1, forward strand.
CCTTTAATAATAGATTGAACCTTTCCTGTTTTAAGGAGGAAGAGGAGAAGCCATGACCATAATAAGCCAGCTATGTTGTTGCCTCTCTTTTTCTTTTTCAAATATTCATAAAAACGTGTGGTGTTCTTCGGAATTCAGTGACAGCTGAGATGGTCCTTGGGTGGTCTTGGTTTCTAAGCTGTATCTGATGGCCTCTCCTCTTTTCTATCCAAGGAGGCTTACATTACTGATTGATTGGTTGTTGATTGCTTAACGTTAGCTGTTTACATTTCAAACTTTTTATCACAATCACTGGCCCAATTGGAACCAAAGCTTGATAGAAATGTTACATGGTTGATCCTCAACATTTTATATGCTTAATGTCTCATTCTAAAATTGAACATGGATGCTAGAGCATACTTGCCAACATTTTTTTAATTGAATTCCTGAGAAAATTTGGCAAGGGGTCGGAGGAAAGCCTATGGTCCCGAGTGAGTCAAGGGCAAGATCCTTTTGAGAGGTCCATGGGGGGTGGCGGGGGGGTCCTACGAAAACGATTTTGAGGTTATTTAGTTGGTTTTTGGGTGTGCTTCCAAGGTGCAAAAAGTCCAAGTTATTTAATCAACAGAATTTACAACATGACTTACGATCTTTCTACAAAATAAAATAAATATTTAACTTAAATATATGCCTGAGAAATTTGGAAATTCCGGAGAATCCAACAGCTCTCCCGGTAGCCCGGTAAAGGGTCAAAATTACTGAGACTCAGGGAGAAATCCGGAGCATTGGCATGTATGCTAGAGTTAATTACATTTTCTGATTGATTGAAATTTCAAAAATCTTATTAATGTTTGATGGAATTGTTACTTGGTAGGAAGTGTGGGACATCCATTTCATATTGACATATTCCATTTTTTTTTAATTAGTGAGGATAAAATTTCGCTTCTGTTAATACAATGATTAATTAAAAGTTGGTTGGTTGATTTTATGGTGTTTAATGCCATTTTCAACAATATTTCAGTTATATTGTGGTGGTCAGTTTTATTGGTGGAGGAAACCGGAGTACCCAGAGAAAACCATCGACCTGTCGCAAGTCACTGACAAACTTTATCACATAATGTTGTACACCTCACCCTGACTGGAATCCAACTCACAACATCAGTGGTGATAGGCACCGATTGCATAGATTAATTAAAAGATGTCGGATGCAAATATATCAACTAACTTGTTGATATATGTAGCTTGCATAACATATTATGCTAGTACATGTATATGTCACAGATTGAATGTGTTCATCAACATTATCACACCCACTCATCTCATCTGTTGTACAAAAATGTAGAGTTCAAAAGAGCAATTCTGCCTATAACTATCTACCAATTTTTACTTTTTGGAAATTCTATTTATGAAAGAATGTTGATGAAAGATAACATTGAATCAGAGTTCACGAAATACCTCCGTCTTGTCAGACATGACCAGCAAAGTTTGGGCAGATTTTGCCAAGGACTGACACAAGATTGGGTGGGTTTATGGTGTTTAATGCCACTTTCAACAATATTTCAGTTATATCGTTGCGGTGACACAAGATTGGTATTTAGCAATAGCAAATTAATGAAGACTAACATTTTTTTCACTAGGATCATCAAACCCATATGCAATTTCATTAACCCTGTTGAATAATTTTGTATATGTTATTTTATACTCAATTACTCTCTTTTTAACATAATCAGGTTGAAATGTCACTTTGTGATATCAAGTGTACTTGTAGTGTTTCACATTTTAATCTTATCCCCTGAAGCCACTGTAAAATTTTCAACTTTTTAATTTTTCTAAAATAATTATGCAAACCTTTTGTGTTTAATTAAATCTTACTCCAAAAAAAAAGTGAAAAAAACAGCTGAGACCCAAAAGTTAACATAGCTCATGATGGGGGAAAATTTGATAAATATTCTGTACAATGGTAGCGATATAGACTATTATTTTTAAATATTGAAATGTCAGAATAAAAAAAAAGGGAACTTGTCGGCACCATTATGTAACAATACTAAAACAATTTGTAGGTCAGAATGTCCAAGTGTTACTCATAAGTACATATATAACCAATATGTAGTCTATGCACAATACAATTGTCATTTGAAAAACCAATCACCATCTCAATGTAGCTTAGAAAAATATTACTTAAATTATCACAAATATGTACATGTATTGGGTTGCAATGGTGGGGATGGGGCATGGTGAAAAACATTTCAATGCTCCTTTGTGCACATTACAGCAGGTTTGTGGTTTTCTCCGGACACTCCAGTTTCCTCCACCAATAAAACTGACTTCCACGATATAACTGAAATATTGTTGAAAGTGGCATGAAGCACCATAACCGCTAAACCCTATCCCCTTTGTGCTGATTTTATGGAACCTTGTGTGCACAAATCCTCATCATCTTTTTTCATGTTAATGGGTACATTTTATTCTTTTTTGAAAAATCCTAGCTGCAACCCTGCTGATGTATAGCGATGTCTCTGCATGTATATTATATAGTTACTGTTCAGAATTTATCCAAATCAAAGACATTTAAAAACAAAGTTTGATGTAGCTTATTGCTGCTACTGACGGTTACTGTATCGAAGAATGTGATCCAAGAATGGCATAATTATAGTTGAAATATAATGACAACTTACAAGGATGTTGTAATTATACAAAATTGTATATTAGACAAATCCTAGAAGTTTAATGACCTTACTGAATTAAAATGTTCCAATTTCTGCATTTTAGTTAGTTATGTGTTATTTTGTGTAGAAATTGTATACATGTACCTTGATTATGAGAAAGAAAGATCAGTGAACACTAAACATTACAAAAAATGCAAATTCCCTTGTGTGTATGTATAATTGTAACCATGCAAATTGTTTTTGGTACAGAGACTAGAGTAGAATTAAGACTCGCAATTAAGTTGTGCAGTTTTATTTAAAGAGAACATTTTAAACAATTACCGCCATATTTTTTTTCTGTCAACTGGTTGCATAGTACTATCTATTTTAAAATGTAATAAATCCATGTTATTACCAGTCCACCAAGCATGTCTCCCTTCCAATTATTTCAGCTGTAATTTATGACAATTTAAGGAGTTATTTAGTCATATTTTCAAGGACAGCTAGGTAAAAGTAAACTATTACTTCCTGTCTTTAATGTCATTGGATGATGGATTTTACTGATGTTGTTGACTCCATTATGTATTGTTTTTTGTTTGTTTGTTTGATGGTGCTTAATGCCACTTTCAACAATATTTCAGTTATATGGTGGCGGTCGGTTTCATTGGTGGAGGAAACTGGAGAACCCTGAGAAACCCACCGGTCTGTTGCAAGTCACTGACAATCTTTATCACATAATGTTGTACACCTCGCCCTGATCAAGTTTCGAACTCACATCAGTGGTGATAGGCACTGATTGCATAAGTAGTTGTAAATCCAACTACCATACGATCACTGCCACAATGACCCCTCCATTATATAGGTTGGTATGATGTCAAGTTTTGTATTAATGTATTCATATTCCTACTGAGGCTGATACATCATTTTGAAAGTGATGTTAACACCCAAAATAAAAACAGGCTCTTGTGATGCTTTTAAATCATAACCTGAATGTGACTTGGCTTTAAGGAATTCTTGCTCTAAAGTGTGGGTTATCTCACTATTAAAGGCTTCATGGTAACTGCAGAATGGAGGACAATATCAAAGCACTGTTTAAATACATTCATGTGTAATTAGGTATGATAATGTTTTTTCATGTGATGTTGTTTCCAGAGTTACTAGTACTATACATACAAGTATCAATTGTGATTTTTTTTTGGTCCTAAGAGTAATGGTCTTTAGCTAGCTTAGCTATGAGCATTCATTGACCCTATTATTGAACTGTCCATGTTTATTTTGGCATTCATTTTTGTAATGGTGTGTGGTATTTTGGAGTGGAAGCAAATTTGTGCAGGTTTTTTTTTATTGTTCACATTCAATTATCAAGAGGAGGAGTGTTGCGATCCCATTAACTGTTTTAACCCTGCCACATTTTTGTGCCTGGCCTAAAACAGGACCTGATTTCCAACGTCATATGTCTCATTTTTATTTGCTGTTGGTTTAAAGTGAGAGATGGTTGTTTGTTTTGTTGATATTGGTGGAATTGTTGATCATCACTGTTCTAGAGCGTAAGGTGTTGAATATCCTGACATTTTAGGCAGGAAATCTTCAAATTGTCAAAAGGTTAAAACAAGATTCACTTGACGAATATTTTTGAAACCAAAGTAATGTATAAAATGGTGATTTAATCTTATAGTTACTGGAGGGAACATGGGTGGCAGAGTGGGTTTGAGTAGTTCAACACAAACAGACATAACTGATGTGTGTTTGCATCCTGATACCCACCTCAAAGGATAAAGTTGCAAAGCACCTATCAATGAACAGGGGTTTCAGTGATTAGTTCATTATAACTGTTCTGCTTTTCCTATCCATTAAAAAGGGCTGTCATGGTCGTGATTATATGGTAGTTGGATTTTCAATCAGTGCCTATCACAACTAAAGTTGTGAATTCGAACTAAAGTTGTGAATTCGAACCCCATTCATGGCGAGATGTACTCGATACAATATAATGTGATAAAGTTTGTCAGTAACTTGCGACAGGTCAGTGGTTTTCTCAGGGTACTCCGGTTTACTCCACCAATAAAACTGACTGCCACGATATTACAGGGTAACTGAAATATTGTTGAAGGTGGTTTCAAACACCAAAAACCAAACCAAACCTCCCTATAAAGTCTAGTACTCACAATATATCTAAAACAAAATACCGAAAATAACAATAAAAAGCAATAACCTCACCTAACCTTGCAGTTACTTAGATGTGAACTGGCTATATGTTACAGGTAAAATCAAGATTGCTGAGAACTGTTTGTTGATCCTGATTTCTATCGATATTTGTATAAAGTACACCAACGCTTCATAATGGTATTGTCTAAATGCCAAATAATGCTATGAAAAAAGTAATAAATTTCATTATTGTTAAGTGACAGTGTAGAAAGCCTTAGTATGATAGATAAAGCTCTCGGGATGATATTCGTGTCTCGGGTTGATACGGGATGTGATACGGAAAGAGCCATATCATATTATGTTTATCATATACTTAAACATGAGAAAATCTTGTTCTGTATTATGAATTGTGACGTCGACGTAGTCACGTGATCAATATCATTTTAAGGCGTATGATAAAGGGGTGATGATATCGATATCAGTCACGGCAGACAAATACAGTCGTAATGTTCTTTCAGTATTATATATGCAAATTTCCTTTATTTAGTACTAAGTATATGATAAATCATAATATTTGATGTGAGATTATTAGAATATTATGTAGGCTCGGAGCAACGTTAGATTGAGAACACTTAATTTTTCTTGGAAATTGAGTTGTTATGTGCTAAGCAATCTCAAGTTTTCTTCAAAAGGACCACTTGAATCTAAAGAATAAGAAAAAAAATGAACCAATTTCAACTGTTCAGGTTGTATTTTTAAAAATTTTATATAAAAAATGTTCAATATGTTCAAAAGAAAGTTCAAAGAATGCTTAGAGTGAAGTGAATATTGAATGTTTATTATATTATTTTGGAAATATATAGCTGAAATACTGCTAAGGTTGGTGTTAAACACCAATCAATCAGTCAATCAATCCTATTTGGAAAAAAAATTGAACTAGTATTTATATAAAGCTTTCTTCAAATCGGCTCTCAATGATTGATACATTAATATGATGTCTTGAAAACGCCAGTGATGAAATAAGTCTTAACAAATCAGAAATATAAAAAAAATCATTAGTTGGGAATTTAGTAAGAAAGAATTTAGATGCTTATACAATGAAATAAAATCTACCTGAAACTGATAAAAATCAGAGTGGGTCAGTGCTTATATTGCTCGTCTTTCAATCAATACAACAAGAGGAAAGGGGTTGGAATCCTATTAACTGGTTTTATGTCTGTCCTAAAGCAGCACCTGGATTTCCCACAGGCATATGACATGGTCTTTCTTGTGTTCATGATTCAAGATGAGAGGTAGTTTGTTTGTTTTTGTTGTTGTTGATATTTTAGACAATTGTTGACTATTACTACTTGACTTCTTTTTATATAACATACCATATTTATGGACTATATCAGTCTACACTCATTTGTCTATTTTATTTGTAGGGATGATTTTTTTTCAATTATTTAACCGATTTCAGCTATTTTCCTCTGAAACCAAAATTCGGAAATTGCAGGATACAGTCAGAACAGGTCAAAAATGTCATTTTTGAAAGGGGTGTAGATGGTTTCAGCTATTTTCATTGATTTTCGTATTTGTTTATGATGCTTAATGCCACTTTCAACAATATTTCAGTTATATGGTGGCAGCATTGATTTTCAGTCATTTTATATTCTTAAATCAGAAGCATCCCTGATTTGTGATAGAAAATATGATTACTTAAGAGTATATTACCTATCATCTTTTATAGCAGGGTTGAGGAAAGAATAAAAACTAATGAGAACAAATCTATATAATTGACCACTGATATAAAGTCTACATACATATTGATCTTGTATATTTTCAGATTGACAGCAATGTAGTAAAAAGTTGATTAGAACCAGACATTGTTGTAGCCATCCCCTGTGCATTGTTAAAATATGACATAGCCACTAATTTCCATCCATGTAAGTAGTAATATGGTACTTAAGAAAGATTATCTTTTGTTTAACAACTTTAGAGCCATCATTGTGGAAATCCTCATGTATAAAAATGATAAATATTATTTGTTTTATTTTAAACAGCAACAGGGCTATGAAAGTGGTTGCTTCCCCTGATTTTCAAATATTTTGATACTGTTCAGATCAAGGTAATGAGTTTCAAAAAGTTACACAATATACATTTTTTTCTTTTAAAGGAAAAGGCCAGTCAGTTGAACAATTGTTATAATTCAATACATTGTAACTTTTTATTTGTAAATAACTAATTATTAAACAAAAAACACCTTTATTAACATTAATATGCCCAATTAAAAATATGAATATTTGGAATTTCCTGTCATAGTGTAAGCGGCCATGACACCTCTTCATGTGACGTCACACAGTCCGTTCCTATTATTTGAATAAATAATCTATCTGACTCTTCCCAACATCGTGCCCTTTTGGTTATGTTTTAATATCAGATCAACTGCAATACAATGTTTACAATTGTATATCGTCCTAATTTCTTTCTTAATAATCCCATCCTATGTTACATTTTCATAAAACAAATGAGTTTATTTGTGTAGTTTGGGGGGGAGGTATCTGCATATAATTTCATGTTTTACGTGAATGTCCGTAGGTTAAATAACTGTCAGTTTTAACTTATTTTATGCGTTACATGCTTTTTTCTTTTTGTCGCCAATGCTATCGTACTTTCCTGTGTCTTTCGTGGTCACTGGTCGATGTGTTGACAAGGATAGTCCTGACCACAGGGACTCCGTTAATGGACATATTTTTTTTTAATTATTTTACGTGTTTTTCCTATTTACTGTCTGTTTTTATTAAATCATTATCGTTAGCACCTAGATGTCAATGTGCAACTATCCACATCTTTATACTAAAATATCCTAGGATGTAGATAGTTGCACATTGACTGTAAACATGAAAATCTAGGTGCTAACGATAATGATTTAATAAAAACAGACAGTAAATAGGAAAAACACGTAAAATAATTAAAAAGAATAATTAAAAAAAATATGTGGTCCTGACCGGTAATTACCCAAAAAAAATCTTCTCACACTTTCCTTTTTCGTGCTTTAGTGTTATAAAATGCTTGACATGAAGCCATAATGATATGGTAAATATCAAAAGATAAATATACGACGTTATTTTATGATTTACATAATTTTTAATGATAAAATTGCACCTGATCAATGCTGATATATATATATACCATATCGATTATACGACGTCACGGGCAGGATAAATCCGAGAATGGATTATGCCTTTTGTCTCCTCCACATTGAAGAGTTTTGAAAAATGGTGATCTCCATTATTTGGTGCTACAGGCAACTTCAATCACCAAATTCTACCTTACGGTATACTATTTTTAACATTCATTAGCACAAATGTCTTTTATTTACTGTCATTTAAATTTTCATGCTAACTTGTTAAGACCATGGCCTTTTCCTTTAATATATATAATTTTTCAATTGCTACTACAAAGCATGGCATATTTATATTAATTCCACCTTATATCAGAATGCTGTCTTCTGGTTGGTTGATGAAAGGGGTATTTTTTTTTTACCAATTCTTCGTTTTTTCAGCTTTTCCACCATTGCCGGGATATTTGCCTAAAATATCCCGGTACTATAGGAAAATATCCCACTCGAGACGAAATCCCTTCTTTAAATAGTTTATGAAGTCACGAATGTTATTCGAATTACTCGGGTTTCTTCTTTCAACCAACGCTAAAGTAAAGAAAATGACGACAGTGTCAGCCGTTATGTTTGAAATCGTTGAAATGTATATATTTCAAATTCATTTGCATTATTTTTTTGTAGCGTGTTAAAGCAAAACTGTGATTTATTTTATTTTTGAATTTGTTCCAGAATTTATACACTAGTCACTTCTTTGAAAAGATTTTTCCTGTTTTCGTAGGTTGATTTTAAGTCTCAGTTGAAAATCAAATGATCGAGGTGGTCTGAAGTTCTGAACCTGCTTGCATGCCACTGTTTTACTTGCTGTTAAATATTCGGCGGAATTAAACAAATATATCCTGTTAGTGAGGGTTATTTGCGAAAAATACCGGTTTCGAGGACAGTCAAATGTCCTTGCCGCTAAAGTGGCTCGGGATATTTGCCTCTCCTCTCAACCGGTATTTTTCGCAAATAACCCTCAGTCCTCACTAACAGGATATATTTGTATATAATTTTGTAAAATTTAAAATTATTTTTATGTAATTGTAAAATTTTGAAATACTGTATCAAATCTTTATTGCACATGCATTTCACTCAGGCAGAATGGATGCTGCTGGTTTATAAGTAAGAAACTTGTGACAGAATTCCATTGTTTACTATTATAACAGGATAATGACTTGACTAATTTTTATTGATTTGGTTTATGGTGTTAAATGCCACTTTCAACAATATTTCAGTTATATCGTGGCAGTCAGTTTTATTGCTGGAGGAAACCAGAGAAAACCAACAGACCTGTCACAAGTCACTGACAAACTTAATGTTTTTTTGTTGTATCGAGTACACCTCACATTGAATGGGGTTTGAACTCACAACTTTAGTGGTGATTATAATAATAAGGCACTGATTGCATTGGTAGTTGTAAATCCAACTACCATACTATCACAGCTATTCTTTGTGACAGAATTTGATTGTTTACTATTATAACAGGATAAGGATTTTTCATTAATTATAAAAGTGTATTTCTGCAATATCATCTTAATATTATTTCTATGATTACAAAATTGGATTCCATATACTAACAGAAACAGAGTTGAAAGTTTCCATTATGTGAAAGCTAATTATGATGAGATTTTCAGATAGTTCTTAGAAATTGAATACCATAGAATTCATACACATATGTTATCTGATCATATGGTCAAGTGAATTAAGGCATTCCAGAGGTATATGACCCTTAATATTTGAAAAATGCACAATGTTGGTACAATTAGATGTTTGTTATTAAGTCTAAGAAAAGATCTAGTTTTTCTGTTTTTCTTTGGCTATATACTAACATCTAGTTGGTTGGTTGGTTTATAGTGTTTAACACCACTTTCATCAATAATTTAGTTATATGGTGGCAGTCAGTTTTATTGGAGGAGGAAACCGGAGTACCTGGAGAAAACCACAGACCTGCCGCAAGTCACTGACAAACTTTATCGCATAATGTTGTATCGAGTTCACCTCGACAAGGGCGAGGTTCAAATTCACAACTTTAGTGGTGCTAGGCACTGATTGCATAGGTAGTTTTAAATCCAACTACCATGCGATCACGGCCACAACGACCCCTACTAACATCTTAACAATATCCTGTTTGGGGTCATTTCATATAATCTTTCATTCATCTTTGGTGGTCCAATCATATGCAAGACAATTAAATACATCGACCAATCAGACAACAGCTCTTGGCATGTAATAGGTTTTCATACCTAAAGATTTAGTAGGCTCATCACTGATTGATCGGTTGAATATATGAACCATGATGTAACCTCATACCAGATGTTGTTAGATGTTAGTTTATTGCCAAAGAAGTGAAGAAAAGGGCATAGAATTAGAATTAAATTTTTATGTTGCCCATGTAGCAGAGCCAACATACAATGTATATGGATAATTATTCATCATCTCGAGTCTATTGCCATGTCTTCCACAACCCTTCTTACCACACACCAAATATTACCACATTCGCATACCACATTTGTATTATTACCACACACCAAATATTACCACATTCGCATACCACATTTGTATTAACATCCTATTTTTTAACCTTCAAATTATTTCTTTTTGAAATGGACTTTTTATATTTGTCATTTACATAACAGTGGTAGAGAGCACTGGGGTAAAGCTGATGACCGTAACTGCAATTACAGTCATTCCAAGATGGCGGACGTGGAATCGGGTAAGAATCTTTTTTGTCGATTAAATTGTTTCTATAATGTATTCTAAATGGCACATGCATTGGTACGATAGTAATCTATGAACTTATCACAAGGAAATCACAAATTACGACTGAAAAATGTATATGAAAGAGAAAATCCGATTAAAAAAAATCGCTAAGATGACCGTAACTGAAAACTGAGATTATGGTCATCTTTCAAAACAATTATGATCAGTTATGGTCATCTTAGCGATTTTTTTAAATCGGATTTTCTCTTTCATGTACATTTTTCAGTCGTAATTTGTGATTTCCTTGTGGAAAGTTCATAGATTACTATCGTACTAATGCATATGTGTGACGTGTCATTTAAAATACATTATAGAAACAATTTAATCGACAAAAAACATTCTTACCTGATTCCACGACCGCCATCTTGGGATGACCGTAATTGCAGTTATGGTCATCAGCTTTACCCCAGTGAGAGAGGTGGCACAAGATGCAAAAATGCATCTCATACTGGTATATAAAAACTAGATTTACCCTAATCAAATATATTGTTTTGTTGTTTTGCTTTTTGAAAATTATAGAAAATTTACCAAAACAATTATCATGACATTTTTTTCCTATAAACATATTGTAATTACAAATCATAACACTGATAATTGGTATGGCTATTGACACATACTTAAGGCTTAAATAATGTCATTCCATTCTGACCATGGCTTAATTTATCAACAAGTATATATGTACATGTAATTACATTGTTACTGGAAATATACATTCACATTGTATATTGTGAGATATTGATTGGAGGAGAAAAGAAATATACAATATACGTACATTATCGGAAAATATAAAATATATTTGCATGAGCTTTAGAAACAGATAGAAAAGCGAACCTTTGGCGAGCTTTTCTAGCCTGTTTCGTAGCGAGTGCAAATAAATTATATATTTATCGACAATGTACATATATTGTTTTTAGCTCACCTTGCCAAAGGCAATGTAAGCTTTTGCCATCACTTGTCGTCAATTAACTTTTCACATTTTAATCTTCTCCTCTGAAACCCCTCAGCCAAATGAACTGAAACTTGGTAGGAAGCATCTATGGAAGGTCCTTTATAAAGATTGCTCATTTTGTTCCAATCCATTAACAAACATGGCTACCACAGGCAATTCTTGTTTCTGATTGGTTGATTTTTAAAAATCTTCTCCTCTGAAACCGCCAGGCCAAATGAATCAAAACTTGGTAGGAAGCATCCTTGGAAGGTCCTCTATAAAGATTACTCATTTAGTTTCGATCTGTTAACAAACATGGCCACCACAGGCCATTCTTGTTTCTGATTGGTTGATTTCTAAAAAATCTTCTCCTCTGAAACCGCTTTCCCAAATGAACTGAAATTTGGTAGGAAATATCTATGGAAGGTCCTCTATAAAGATTGCTCATTTCGTCCCGATCCATTTACAAACATGGCCGTCACAGGCAATTCTTGTTTCTGATTGGTTGATTTCTATAATATCTTCTGTGAAAAGAAAGATAACTCTTGTTTAAATATAGATATCTGTATTCAAAATGCATTTATCTCTTATACAGATTTTTGAAAATCTTCTCTGAAACTGCTTGGCCAAATGAACCGAAACTTGGTAGGAAGCATCTATAGAAGGTCCTCTGTAAAGATTGTTCATTTCGTCCCGATCCGTTAACAAGCATGGCTGCCACAGGTGACTCTTGTTTCTGATTGGCCGATTTTTTAAATTCTTCTCCTCTGAAACCGCTTGGACAAATGAACCGAAACTTAGTAGGAAGCATCTATGGTCGGTCCTCTATAAAGAGTGCTAATTTCATGTTCAAACATGGCCACCACAGGCAATTCTTGTTTCTGATTGGCTGATTTTTTAGATTCTTCTCCTCTGAAACCGTTTGGTCAAATGAACCGAAACTTGGTAGGAAGCATCTATGGAAAGTCCTCTGTTATGATTGCTCATTTCGTCCCTATCTATTAACAAACATGGCCACCACAGACAATTCTTGTTTCTGATTGGTTGATTTCTAAAAAATCTTCTCCTGTGAAACCGCTTTGCCAAATGAACCGAAACTTGGTAGGAAGCATATATGGAAGGTTCTCAATAAAGATTGCTCATTTATTCCCGATCCATTAACAAACATGGCCACCACAGGCAATTATTGTTTCTGATTGGTCGATTTCTAAAAATCTTCTACTCTGAAACATCTTGGCTAAATGGACCAAAACGTGGTAGGAAGCATCTATGGAAGGTCCTCTATGTGAATTGCTCATTCCATTTTGATCCGTTAACAAATATGGCCGTCTTAGGCAATTCTTGTTTCCTATTGGTCGATTTATAAAACAGCTTTTCTTCTGAAATCGCTTGGCCAAATGATGTGAAGCTTGGTAAGAAGCATCTATGGAAGGTCCTCTATAGAGATTGCTCATATCGTCTTGATCCATTAACAAACATGGCTGCCACAGGCAATTCTTGTTTTAGATTGGTCGATTTCTAAAAATCTTCTTCTCTGAAACTGCTTGGCCAAAATGAGCTGAAATTTGGTGAGAAGCACCTATGGAAGGTTCTGTATTAAGTTTCCTCAGAGCAGAATGAAAGGTGAGCGACACAGGCTCAACTCAGTGCTGAGCCTCTAGTTATCCTGCAATATCAAAAAGTCCAAAACTGCTAAAATTGTCTGAAAATAATTGAAACAAGTGTTGTTCTAATCGTTTTCAATGGTGTCATCTATGACGTCAGAGCTTGTACTGTTACCGTTGCTCCACACGAATCAGGTACCAGAAATGCTTTATTAGGTCCATGACCTAATAACACTGAAGTTTATTTGGTCACCTTTATTAGTGCTCAAGATCACACAATTGCAGGATAAACACCTTTGAATGTCAAGAAGGGAAAGGGAGTAAAATTCTTGTGAACCAAACATCTAGATAAAACCATATGTCTATGAACACACAATAATATGACAAGAAGCCAACATGTCGAGTCAAACCAAAGACTCAAATTGGTATTTGTTGCTTCTCCGCTAAGCACGCAGCATTAAGGGGAAAGAGCAAAGACTGGTTGGCTCGGAATCAGAATAATGTGACCGAGTGGAGCGACATGTCTACCCGCGGACTGTTGTTTCAGTGAGCTAGCACTATAAAAATCCAACTCAGCCTGCAGGTCTAGTACAAAGCAGACCTCATCATCATTTCCATTGAAAATAACTTGTTCTCGCCATGATATAGCTGAAAAATTTATGAATTGGCATTAAACAACAATCACTCACTCACTCACTTATCTGTTTAAGCCAGTTTAGTTATTAATGTAAGACACTTTTCATGAGTGTTATTCTATTCCAGAGGTTTTTTTTCTGGATAAGTTCTTTTTTTTATATGTAATAATGATTATTACATGCTCGTCGATCATAAAATCATACTTAAAGTCTCTAGGTCTTGTGAAAATTTCTGCAAAAAAAAAGTCTTGAGGAGCTTGGTTATTCTTAGAAATGAACAACAAAAGACTATAAATGCATTCCAAGATTTATGATAAGACATGGTGACATAATTCCCAATAGAAAATATTCTTTTTATTCCAGATTCCCTTGTTTACATGGTATTTAAATTACAACTATTTTTAGATATTGTTGTATAAAGGATTTTTTTAACAGAACACCATGTGCTTTGTGTTTAGAGAGACAGGTTAGATTTTCAAGGCTTTCATACATTTGACTTTTTCACATATTTTTTTAGGTCAATTGAAAGTTATAGATTTTGTAATTATATCAACAACTGATGAATTGTTAGGGTTAGTGTGATATAACTGAAATATTGTTGAAAGTGGTGTTAAACACCATAACCCAAACCATTGTTGGTGTTAACCTCTACTTTCAGTAATATTTAGTTATATTGAATAATTGTGGCAGTCAGTTTTATTGGTAGAGGAAGCCAGAGTACCTTGAGTAAGCCACTGACCTGCCACAAGTACCGGTAACTGACAAACTTTTTTCACATTATGTTGTATCAAGTAAAATTCTCGATGTGTGGAAATCAAATTCACTACTTAAGCAGTGATAGACATTGATTGGAGAGGTAGATATAAATCCAACTACCATACGGTCACGGCCACAATGACCTCAACTAAAGGAGAAAGAAGTAAGAAATTAGCCTAGCAGATAAAACATTCCATCGTGCTACATTGTATGTAATCTTTTTCCTTTTTTTTTCAGAGTTGTAATTAGTATATCCATGATGACATTCCAAAGTAGTTTAGCTGATGTGTTTGTCTTTTCTTTGTTATGGACTGGTGTTTATTTGTCATTTACCCATAGAAAATGTAAGTATTTTAGAAGGTAAACGGACAGAAAGTCACAAGACACAATAAAGTCACAATTTTGATTGGACAAAAAATCACAATTAATATTTTTTGACTTTCTTTCCTACATTCTTTTATAAGACCCGAGCAATATTTTTCAAGGTTAGTTTCAATGAATGTATACATAAGGGTCACCTTTTTACCTAATTAATTCTTTAAAATGATGTTCTAATCATGGATATATTTGAAATAATCCTCAATCAATCAATCAATCAAAAGCATTGATCAAGGTTGTTTCAGGTCCAAATTAAGACATTGAGCTTTATTTGTATAATTATTTATCGTAATTCCCTGTTTTAATGAACTTTTACCACTATATCTAATATTTATACCATCAATCATGGTCAATGTCTTTCCATCAACCAACGATTACAGTTTCTCCCAAATTACAGGCTATTAGTGATTGATTATTGTTTTTTAAAGTCTTGTGAGCAGAATTTCAGCCATAATCATGACCAGAACAAATTTACAAAATAATAAATTAAGTACCAGTAGGTAAAACATGGGGCACTGATACAATCATTCCTAAGGTCCGTCGGACATGTGGCAATGTCCAGTAAAAATTGGTTTGGTCCAGTAAAAGGTTATTCATTACTGGACCAAATGACCAGTAGGAATCTGAGCTCCTCCTCTGTGGAGTATGTGAATGTCCTGTAAACTTGATGTTGGGTTCAGTAATTCATACTCCTTCACTGGATCGAATGTCCATTCAACTTCAATTTACTTTTGGAAACACTGCTGATATGGGTCTATGGTCTAATATTTTGATTAACGACTGAAGCATACCTATGTACCTATTAATTCTTTTTTTTTTTTTTTACCATAGACCTACGTATTGACCCATTTCTAATCTTTTGGAATTCTGAAAGTTAACAAACGAGTGAAATCTGTAGCTCTATGATAAAAGAAAAAAAAGACCATTAAAAGCTAATATATTGAGTATCTCATTTAAAAGGGGAGATAATGGATAGGTTCAGCAAATTTTGTATTAAAACGAGTCACCAACAACCACATTTGGATTGTTTGGGTTCAAGTTTGATCTTAGAGACTCAAACCAAAGACTTTTAAAATTATTTCAATTGCATTTCCTTTCATATTGGCAGTTAGAATTGTATGTCAAGTTGGCATGACATGTCTACTGCAATCTGTAACTTTCTATTAAGAAAAGTAATTCAATGTGCTTGTCTAGAACAACCAGTTATGCACACAAAAACATGCAGCCTGTTAGAGTATTATGAATTATTTTTTTTGGGGAATTTCAGATGATCAACCACCAAGTATTATTGGAGAACCTCAACCTGCCTACTGTAACAAACCTGCCTGTGATGTTGGAGATACAGTAACAATATATTTTAAAGAAAAAGAAACAATTAGAATTCGTTGTATATCAAGTGGACGTCCTAAAGTTAGGTTAATATCACAATTTTCATATTTGGTTTAATTAAAAGAAAAGAAATATCACACCATCAAAAACACTTATAGAATGATACAAGGCCCAAAAAAAAAAAATGTGTGTTTACGGTCACCCGACCTACCCTAATTTTTGCTAGCGACCCTATGAATTTTTACACAGAATTCGGATAACCATTTTTGTTGTTTAACCAGCAGCAATGTTTTATTTATTCAACTGCTAACTTTTTGTCGAAATTGAGAGCAAAGAAGGTAGAAAACTGCATAATTCGTCATTTTACCGGAAATTTCGAAAATGAAATGCCGGAATCGGATTCCGGGAACGACTATTTCCGGTTTTGCCGATAATAAAAAAAAAAAAAAAAAAAAAAAAATTAATCCCGACCGACCGACCCTAGATTTTTTTGACATGTGACAGTAAACACACATATATTTTTTTTGACCCAAGAAAGAAAACACTGCACTATAAAGTGTTAGGGTTTGGGTTTTTAATGCCACTATAAAAACAATCTAGCTAACAACATAGAAAATTCTAAACAATATGATTTCCTTATTCTTTTTAGAATATCAATGAACACATTTTTTATGCAAAAAATCTATGAATTTGAAAATTGCATATTTGACAATAATCTAGTATAAAATAAAAAAAAATAATGCAGTACATATTGTACAGCATCGTTGGTAACCCCACTGCCGATTACTCTCCTCTCGTCACCCGTGGGTCAACCTACAGAGAATCCTTTAGTAAAGAATTTTTCACAAGTCATTTTCAAACATTTATTTGTACCGACAAAATGTTTTACCGTTAATCAAATCACAAACACAGTTTTTAAAAAGAAATAGATTTCTTTGCTAATTAAAACGACGAGAGGAGATAAACGGGTGGCAATTACTTGTGTGTTATCGACAATATTGCTATATCGACTAGGCCGGTCATATCTTAATAATCTGTTGAATCCGTCTAATATTAAAATTTGAGCGATATTATGTTGTTATGGAAACAATGAAATACATATTACTTACGCACCAAACTCCAAACAGCGGTTTTGATATGAACTGACCCATGAGCGTGATCAGACGTGGGAGGCCGACAATGATTGGACAGAAGATTTTACTTTCCTCTGAACTTTGTTTACGTGATATTCACTTATAGACTAGTGAAACAACCTAATTTGATTTATATATCATTATAAATGTTTTCAGCTATAAATGGACAAAAGATGATGTAGACTTTGATATAAGTGCATCTAGAATTAGTATAGAAGGTGGTATAGGAACATTAGTTATAACAAATGCTACGCAATCTGATGCTGGAGTTTATCACTGTTCGGCAACTAATACAAAAGGGACTGCGATGAGCAAGAAAGCTAATGTTATATGTGCAATAAATGGAGCATTTAAGTCTGTTATGACACGTAAAGATCGCTACGTAATGGAAGGTCATTCTATCTCTATGAAGTGTGAACAGCCCTATGTTGTCCCTAAACCTAGTGTGTACTGGACACATGTAGGTAAAAATGTAGAAGACCCATTGCAGGCCAGAGTACCTTTAGACGAACGTGTTGCTATAGATTATGAAGGTAGGACTTTGTTTCTTCAATGTTAGAAAGTAGAATCTATTTAGACATTTCCTTTATTTATCATATGATTCATTTAATTTCATGGTACAGTGGAACTTGTGCAATCTGACACGTCCTTAGTTTTCCGACATCCTGACATCCGACAAAAATTTATGGTCCCGAAGTATTTCTGTTAACTAAAATAAAACCCTGAGTATTCCGACATCCTTTACAATCTGACACATTTCCCTGGTCTCTTGGTGTGTCTGTTTGGACAGGTTCCACTGTGCCACCAAATAAACAGCATAATAGAGACAGCAAAGACAAATGTGTTTGATTTCGTTTTCTATTTTTTATGGCATGTATATTAGAGGGTGTTATTTCAGTGACCATGCTATAAAATTCCCATTCAATTTGCTGGTCTGGTACAAGCTTTAGCAGACAAGAAAACTGTTCAATTCATTATACATGTATAATTTATTAGTGTAAACATATGTTATGTATTAATTCATTATTATCATTACTTGTGTATTACATCAAGTTAACAGAATTAATCAAATGGAATGTAGAACTTTTATCAATGTGGTATCATAAATAATATTGTAGTAGCTACAGTAGTAATAATACTAAAAATAATTAATAACTTAAATTTAATTAAGGAGACTCTAATTTTACAAAAATTAAGTAAAAAAACTTTTATCATAGTCTGATAATGGATAGATTATTTGGTCAAGGTGTTGAAGTTAGTGCAGAGAATATGTTGGATGTCTTCCCTGAACTACCTCCAATACATTTATGTATTCTTGCCATGATCTTAATATATATCTTCTAACCACATTGGAGGTGTAATCACTAATGGTAAACATGCTCACATCAAGTACGGTAGATCTTGGGTTCAAATCCCTGTCTGGTCAAAACAAGTTGGTATTTGCTACTTCTCTGCTAAGCATGCAGCACTAAGGAGTAAACTGGCTTGGAATCAGAATAATGTGTCAGAGTGGAGCGATATGTCTGCCCGCGGAATGTTATTTTAGTGAGCTACCACTATAAAAATTGAACTGTTTGTCCAGTACAAAACAGAATCATCTCCACTAGATGTAACTTGTTCTCGCCATAATGTAGCTTAAAAATGGCTCATTTAGTGTTAAGCAATAATCACTCACTCTCTCACTCAATCTATATCACCTAGGGGTACTCATTGTACCAATACTCTACCATGGGTAACCCTTGTCAGGGATTAACCCTAACAGGGGCTCAATAGCCCTAATTCACTTAAAATTTGCATATGTCAATGAAATTTTGAATAATTCATATGCATTTCAGTTGCTGGGCTACTAAAAAGTAATTTTAGAGAGCCCAGCACACGACTGCAGCAAAGATGCAAATTTTTGTCAGTGTGTGTGTAGGAATAATCCACAACATTTTACAGGACTTCCTTGTTTATTCAGATTTTTGGGTAGTCATTGTCGAAATTTTTATACCCATAGTAATGTGTTTGACACCTTTTCTTAACCAATTTAAACCAGTATCTGGACACAAAAAAATAAATCATTCAACATGTGTATACAAAATTGACCAGCCTACTTAATATATCCGGCAATATTTTGTTCCGTTTATTGCTTCAAAGTTTCATTGAAATTAATGCATGTCATTCTATATTTTACAGGGACCCTTCATTTTGCAAATATTAAAACATCAGACGTGATGCCAGATGGGAAATTCATATGTAATATGCACAACTTTATATATAGAACATATAGTGTTGGAGAGGACAAAAAAATCAACGTTTCAGCAAGTAAGTTGAACATAGAACTTGTTACTACCATTTTTATGCATTATAAATCACATTTTTAGGTCATTTCTTTTTTTTTTAAATTTATTTTTACTGTTGTATTTCTGGTAATTTTGTAAGTGTTGTTATTTTGTTAAGTTGCTGCCATCAATATTAACATGGAAACTAACAAGTTCTCCATCATCATTTATTTTTATATTAAGTTTTTTATTTGTATTTAAAATAAAAAGCAACAAAAGCAAATTTGAGTTGAAACAATGGTATTTTTATTTATGTACTTATTGTATATTTATTGTATCCACAGATCCAACAGGTATGAAGATACACGTTGACTTCTCTAACAAGTGTTTCAGTTTCATATGTCCATGTATTTGTTAAATCTAATTATAATATCTATGTATTTTGTTCTTTCTGTCCTTTAAATGGAATTTCAAACTTACTTTTCTGCTCATTATTAAATTTAAAAAGAAACAAAAAATATTTCAGGATTACATTTCATGAACATGACTATCAATAAAAATACATGGACATTTCAATTAACCCTTAATATTATACCAAGATAGCTTTAGCATTTCAGGAGAATTTTTATTTGGAACGCTAGGAACAAGTCAATTTACAAGCCGCATTCCATCAAAAATTATAGTTGACAAATGTTTTTAACTTAATTTGGGAAAATGTTGTTGATGGTTAATTAAATAAAATAAAATGAGATTCATAGTGATGCTCCCATAAGATACATTTAGAGATTGGAAATGGAATTCTAAAGCTACAAGAGTACAATATATTGATTGATAAAGCTAGTTATTTTTTTTTATTATTAACCAGAGATGTATATAGGGTGCGTTGCTAATACAGATTTCACCATATACCTGCTTTAAAAGGGTCAATTTTGAAATGTATATCGGCTGCAAAGCTAATGTAAATTTCTCCACTCACCTTTCGCAAGGACACCTTTGAATGCTATTGGGCCACATTGCTAATGTAAATTTCATTATTGCAGCTTTTACAGCATAGCTGGTAACCCATGGCTGATCACACTTCCATTATTTCTGGTTATTTTGATTTATTCATTGATTGATTGATTGGTGTTTAATGCCATATATGTATTTTGAAGATAATTAAGAATCTTAGATCATCTAACAAGATAACTAACTTTGTTTGACTCCTTCAGGTTATGAAAGAAACCTCAGTGTTCCACCAGTTTGTGATGTTGACATCAAGTTAACAATATAATATCTAATATTTTTCATTGTTTGAATGTAGAATTTTGGTAGAAATATTTCTCTTTCATATCAGTGGAAACAATGATCATGGTGCTTCCAAAGTTGACCATTTATTAAAAATGGAAGGATATTTCAATAAAATCTGTAATCTCTTTTATCTGAATTTGTAATGGTATAACTAACATGGTTGTGATCATATGGTACATGTAGTTGGATTTACAAATACTTATGCAATCAGTGCCAATCACCACTAACGTTGTGAGTTCACATCCTGTTCATGGCGGGATGTACTCGATACAACATTTTGTGATAAAGTTTGTCAGTGACTTGCGGGAGGTCAGTGGTTTTCTCTGGGTACTCTGGTTTCCTCCACCAATTAAAACTGACCGCCATGAACTGAAATATTGTTGAAAGTGACCATTACCCTAACCCTAATAAAGTGTTCAGCTATAGGTATGATTTTTCTTAAACATGACCATTGAAGGCTTGTTTATTTTCTATCATAGAAAAAGAATATACTGGTAATATGTGAATTTGGAAAATACAATTTTAGCAGATAGAAACCAAAAGGCTGGCAAAAAATTAATAATAGGAAAATTATTTTATTTTTATGATCGGAAGGAATATTTTGTAATTGATATTGGTACCAGAATAATCATTGTACAGATAAAATTACATTTTTTTTTAGTCTTTCCACAAGTATATTCTTTTTAGTAATGATGGGTTTATGATTATAGATCTTGATCTTCATTAAGGGTGTCTGTCAAAACAATATGTTATCAAGTCAAGGTGATTAATCAGATGATATATTACTTGTAATTTCCCCCAGTCAAAGATGATGAAGGAGAATTTGACAAATAAATGCTGAAATGTGATCAGCATATGTCTTTGGAATGGTGATCAGTGTTGCTGTGTCCAGCATAATTTAGAGGCAAATGTACAGATTGAATATAGACTTCTAGTTAAAGAAAATGGCAAATAATTTCACTTTACTTTTGAAAGAATATTTTTTACATTGATATCTCCCGGTTAAAAAAAATACAATATAAAATGGTCAACATGGATTATTTGATCATTTAAGTTTAAAATCTAAAATGATTTTATATTTGTCAGTATTTTACGATGGTTTATGTAGTATTTTATTTGATAAGATTACATGTCACTGTTTTTATTTTAAGTTCTAAGCTTATTCAGTTCTCCTATTCTTATTTAATATCAAGATATAACATCTACAGCTTTTGTTTTTGTGCTTCCTCCACTAACAATATAGCGTAAAACTCTCATTATAAAAAAAACTTAATCTCTGCCATGCTTATTTTTTGTAACCATAACAAATTGCATGTTCTTTTTCTGATTATTTCATCAGGTCATTTAATGTTGATCATCATGCATGTATCGTCTAACTTTGAAATTCCTACTTAATTTTCTGTTGTGGAGAAAATACTATATATTCTTAAAAAAACAATTGATTAACAAGATCTGTAAGGTTGTATTGTTTCTGCCACGATATTACTGAAATATTGTTGAAAGTGGCATTAAACAGTGTAACTGCCCACCACCATTTTTGTTAGGATCTGTCATGGTCTTGATCATATGGTAGTTGGATTTACAACTACCTATGCAATCAGTGCCTATCACCACTGATGTTGTGAGTTCGAATCCCACTCATTGCAAGGTATACTTGATATAACATGTGATATAAAGTTTGTCAATGACTTACAACGGGTCAGTGGTTTTCTCTGGGTACTAAGGTTTCCTCCACGAATAAAACTGACAGCCAGGATAAAACTGAAATATTGTTTAAGTTGCTTTAAACACCATAACCCTAAAAAAGAACAATTGATTAAAAAAATCTGTGAGGTTGTTTTGTTGACCATTTTTCTTTAATATGTATCAGAGGAGTCGTCTGTGTTGTTTTGGTTTGTCAAAAACCAAGGTTAATATTGATTTTATTTACCAAGATATCCTGTGGGAAAACAGTTTTAAATGTGACTGATGACACCATCAAATGAGTTTTACGATATTGGATGGGACAATATTTTTCTATTGAACAAAAGTATGGTTGTTTTATGATAGTATGCTGCGTTTTTTTTTTATGTGTGTTTTTTAATCAATTTAAAGCAGAACCAATTTTACAAAATAGTGTGCAGAAACTTACAACATGCTATCATCAGTTAATTTTACAGTTTTAAATAGCTTCTTTGTTTGTTGACATTATACAATATGTTGCTTCTTAATGTTCATTTAAAAAAATAGAGTATAGGTTTGTCTGGAGTCTGTATATGTTATAGTTTTTCAATTCTTGAAAAGAAATAAAATAATCATTGTAAAAAAATGGCATTAAAAGTGTAATGTGTATTATTATAATGGTTGGGTTTTATTAACCACAAAGTCTTGCTCCAGCTTTTTGTCAAAATTTTTATTTTATTGCTGTAATTATTTAAGTAATGAACATTTAAACATTACATAGTTGTTTCATGAATGTTGATTGACTTCCATTCACTAAAAAGAGTATAAATTGACCAATCAAAATCCATTGTACTTCTTCTGATTGAAAGGTTGTCTTAATTCATACATATGCTTATTTTAATTAAACATTTTACAGGTCGATCAGTAAATCCTGTATCCTTGATGTGGAAATCAAATCCTAAAGTTGTTGGCTTAAAGGGAGAACAAGTCAAGTTTATGTGCATATTTGCAGGAAAGTAAGTTGTCTAAAAGTTTATGGAAAAAAAGAATTGTTTTGTTTTAAGTATTGTACATGTATATCATACTTCAGCTACATAATTTTTTTCCAACTCGCTATACTTAAAAAAATACCCCCAATGAAGGCCAAACTGTGTGTTTACCAATACATATAACGGTAAAGGGTGGCAGTGTTAAAAATGTTCAAGGGACATGAGTTATCCTTCCTTTTTCTTCGATATTCAGATTGTAAATGGTAAAACAAGTTTAAAAAAAAATGATTACCAGGTATTTGAATTCTCTGCATGCTACAAAAAGTGATCTTTTACTATAGTTACTCCATTCTCTAAATGTTAACCCCCAAAAAAATGAAAATTTTACCGATAATTGAACACGTTACGTTGTTCATTGCATTACATATTTTTGTTGCCAAATTTTAAGCTGTATTTACTTATTTGTCGTCTTCATGAACAGGTCAAAAGTTGATGTGTATTGTATACCCAAACTAGGATTTTCCCCCTGAGATTTTGGAGACAAAAAGAGGTGCAGATAATGCACAAATTTGCCCAATATATGGCTGTTATTGATACAAAAAAATGTTTTTTTTCACTTTCAGACAAACTCCAGAAATAAAATGGAAGAGAATTATTGGAGGGACGAGTAAACCTGTGGAGGAATTAGATGATGAAACCAGAATAAAAGTGACCGAATCTGGACATGAGCTAATTATCAGTGATCTAGATTATAAAGATAAAGGAGAATATGAATGTAGTGCTACTAATGATATAACTAGTGTCCCTGTTAGAGAGAAATTTCAACTTAATGTGGAAGGTAATATAGAGTGTCTTGTTTTTGTGATACAATGACAAACAAAATATACCATACTGTCGGAACATTTATAAAAATCCATTAAAAAGTCATAGAAACAGTCAAAATCGATACTACTAACACACATATACGTGACCGCTCACTTTCCTGGCTTTGTACAGGCTCTTCAATTAAAAGTGGTGGGGTTAGACTTGTTTTATGGGCCTAAATCATTAAGTGTATATCTTAAATAGATCAAATGCTACATTTAAGGTGTTTATTAAGAAATTCAACATTCAGATGGAAGGAAAAATTAAGTGTAAAACTGACTTTCTTGTCAGAAATGTGATCATGATATCTGTTGTGGGGCACTTAATCCAGAAAGTTACAAGAATGTCCTTCAGGAAGAAATAGCAAAAACCTACTGGTACTGCCCCCCCAAAAATCGAAAAAGTTTGAAACCTAAATTTGTCATGTACTGGTACATGCAGTTCAATTTTATCGGCAGTAATACATTTGTAGTGTAAAGTTTCCTTGGTTTCTTTGCAGTAAGACCATATTCAGTGTAATTTTTCTTGGTTTCTTTGCAGCAAGACCATATTGAGTATAAATTTTTCTTGGTTTCTTTGCAGCAAGGCCATATTGGGTAAATCAAGCACCTGCTGATGTAATGATAGGAGTGCAAGAAGATGCAGAATTCCAGTGTATGGTGGATGGTATGCCAAAACCTGTTGTTGAATGGTTTATTGATACCAAACCAATAGCAGGTACATTAATATCACACTTTGTTTTTTTGGATGTAGACAAATCACCACTGAGGAATAAATAGATTATCAAACTGAGAATGAATTACCAGGTTTAACTCTGAGAACGTTATGGTTTAGGTTTATGGTTTTTAACGCCACTTTTAACAATATTACAGTTATCATCGTGGCGGTCAGTTTTATTGGTGGAGGAAACCGGTACCCGGAGAAAACCACAGACCTGTCATACATCACTGACAAACTTTATCACATAATGTTGTATCGAGTACACCTCGCCATGAACAGGGTTAGAACTCACAACTTTAGCGGTGATAGGCACTGATTGCAGAGGTAGTTGTAAATCCAACTACCATACGATCACGATGCCTCCTCTGAGAACTTGAGCTCATTCAGGAATTAAAAAGAAATATTCAGTCAGACATGCCTACACTTATAAATACAAATTTATCAAGTGTTCTGATTGGATGATTTTAGAATACAAGTATGAAACACGTACTAGAAAGTTTTATGACTAAAGCCAGAAATGTGTCATTCCTTGAAAAAGTTCTCAGCAATACTAAAGATGGATAAGATAATCTAACACAAGACCATGTTATTTTGGTGGAAGCTTAAATTTGTTGATCCCATACTATAGTTAGTACATGCAATGAAACCTGTCAAAACCGAACCCTGAATAACTAATCCTATTTAAACTAAAGATTTGTTAACTGTATGAACTGAACGCCTGTCTATTCCGAACACAAAAGATAGTCACGAGGAGGTTCAATTAGACAGGTTTCACTGTATATATATGTGGGAGAGGGGGGATGAAATATTTGTTGAATTCCTAATTCATTAGTTAATACTATCAACGAAATCCACGATAATTGATATACCATGAATAGTAATAAATTCACAGTAGCTATGTTTAACATGGACAGTGTTTCAGCTAGACTTTGAAATCATCAGGACAATTGGACAATTGCCAGTTTTATCAAAATTTCTTCAGGACATTCTTTAATAATTAAACTAATTTTTATAAAGTTCTTCAGGACAATTTGAGAAATAGGTTGGCAAATGTCCCGAGACCGGTGCATAGCTGAATCACTGCATGGGTTGATTATTATTATTTTGACATCCAATTAAGTCTGTATTTGAACTTGTATTACAGAAGTACCCAATCCTAGAAGATCACTTCAGAAACACACACTGAAATTTAAGAATGTATCTGATGCAGACTCACAGGTTATACAGTGTAAAGCTACCAACAAACATGGATCCTTGTTGGCTGATGTGTATTTAAATGCTCTTGGTAAAGGATGTTAACAATGAAATGTGTATTGTATCGTCAATATTGTACATGGGCACTGTTAGTTGAAGTCTTTTATGTTTAATGCAACAAGACATGACGTTCTGAGAACATCACACACATGTCCCATGAGAGTAGAGAGAAGTGATGAGCCAGGGACTTATACATAACGTCATAACAACTTGCCAATTTTTATATGTATATTATTCAGTAAATTTAAGATTTTAGATACTTCTTTCCTTAACTTCCGATTAATATCTGATATTTTTAGTATCTTATGAAAGAAATTTCAAACAGAGATAGTCAATAATTTCACCAATATCAACAAAACAATCACCTCTCATATTAACTGAACTCACTGAACACAAAAAAGATCATGATGACATATGACGTTGGAAATCCAGGTCCTGACTTGGGACAGGCACAAAAATAGGAGGGGTTAAATTGGCTAATGGAATTCCAACCTTCCCCTCTTGATAACTTTCTGTAGAGAAAATCTTTAAACTACAGAGATATAATAAAAGAAATGAGGAAACAGCTTCTCCATCATACTTACACACATACTATAAGCAGTTGATTTTTTTTATCAAACCTAACACATTTGGAGTTGAGTCAAAAGTCACCAAGGGAACCTGAAAATATGCCCTTTATGAGCACTTGCTCTTTATATACTTGGCAAAGTTGTGGTAACTTTGGTTTTGACTTATCCAGTAATATGTAAAAAAATTTCAGCTTTGAAACCAGAGATAACCAAAGGTCCAGGAGAAGTGAAAGTTGCCGAGGACAATTCTGTTACATTGACTTGTGAAAATAATGGGAAACCTGATCCCATGTTAAAATGGAAGAAAGGTTCACAGCCACTCAACACAAAAAGATACGAGTTTATTCACAATGCTGTTACTATAAAGGTAAATAATGGTTTTCTCTCGGGGATAGACTATTCGGTTTGATAAACATCCTGACACATCACAGTTTAACCTTTCCTAAAGGTCAACTTCAATATTATGTTTGATAAACATCTTGACACATCACAGTTTAACCTTTCATAAAGGTTAACTTTAATATTATGTTTGATAAAAATCGTGACACATCACATTTTAACCTTTCATAAAGGTCAAATTCAATATTATGTTCGATAAACATCCTGACATATCACAGTTTAACCTTTCATAAAGGTTAACTTTAATATTATGTTTGATAAACATTGTGACATTTCTCAGTTTAACCTTTATAAAGGTGCTTTATTATTATGTTCGATAAACATTGTGACATATCTCAGTTTAACCTTTATAAAGGTGCTTTATTATTATGTTCGATAAACATCGTGACATATCTCAGTTTAACCTTTATAAAGGTGCTTTATTATTATGTTCGATAAACATCATGACATATCTCGGTTTAACCTTTATAAAGGTGCTTTATTATAATATTCGATAAACATTGTGACATATCTCAGGATAAGCTTTATAAAGGTGCTTTATTATTATGTTCGATAAACATTGTGACATATCACAGTGTAACCTTTAGAAAAAAACAACTTTACTATTATGTCAGATAAACATTGTGACACATCACAGTTTAACCTTTCGTTAAGGTCATCTTAACATATTTTTTTAAACAGGAAAATTAATTAATAGCAGATGTGGAGAACAGTGAGGGTGTATAGAAAAGACCTCTCTCTCTCTGTCTATGACAATTTCTTGTTTCACATACTGGTACATTATCAGTTCTTAGTAACATTAGTATCATTAAATTTATATAAAGACTTTATATGAGGGGGCCGTCGTGGTCGGTAGTTAGATTTACAACTACATGTGCAATCAGTGCCTATCACCACTGACATTGTGAGTTCAAATCCCGCTCAGGCGAGGTGTACTTGATACAACATTATGTGATAAAGTTTGTCCGCTCCGGGTACTCCAGTTTCCTCCACCAATAAAAATGACCGCTACAATATATCTGAAGTATTGTTGAAATTGGCGTTAAACACCATAATCAACCATAAACCAACCTCAGTATCATTAAATTTATATAAAGGATTTAGGGAAGGCATACATTGTATTAGGAAACATTTGACTCAATTATTTATCTAATATATGACAGTGTAATTTAAAACTTTGTCTTACTTGGGAAGGGGGAATCTTTTTGTAACTTTTTTTTGTCTTCATAGCATTCAAAGACATTTCCTATATACATTTCTTACATATTTTCAAAACTATTTTTTAGAATATTACATATGCAGATGATGGCATGTATACCTGTATAGCCAAAAATACATATGGAGAAGTTGAAAGTACAGGCAAACTTATAGTTAGAAGTAAGTTTAGAAAGATGTCAGTTGTGGAAGTTTATTTTTTCATGGAAACATTTTAATGACCATTCAGTCAATTATATAGGAACAGTTTTATTCTGTTTTTCAGCTCACCTGACTAAAAGTCAATGTGAACTTTTGCTAATATGCAGCATCTGTTAGCTTTTCACATTTCTATCTTCTTCTTTGAAACCACGGGCCAGTATGAACTAATTGTCCTTGGGCGATCCTCATTCTAAATTGTATTCGATTGGTCCGAACTCCATCTCAGAATGCTGCCATTACTAAGATTAGAAAATTCTTAAACGGGCCAAAGCAGCTTTATTTGAATTCATAACCAGCTTAGATTTTAATTGTAAGTACCTATGTGAACCAAACCTGGCAGAAATAGTTAATGAGTGGTCCCTGTTCTAAATTTTTATCAGATTGGTTTGAACTCTATCCAAGTTTGCCGCCGTTACTAAAAATAGAAAATTTGTATATGGACCCATATTGCCTTTCCTGTATCAATGTATATTTGAATGCACTAATGCTGATAGTAGTTTTCAACAAAAGTTTTGATATAATTTATGTGTGCTTATATTTTAGAAAATTTGATTCGATTTTTGTATCATCGTAACAGTACTTACATTGGGATCACTATGTGTCGTATTGTGTCATCCACAACTCCACTTATCGCACTCCTGATGGAATTTCTCATAATCTACATACATATCCATTCAAGTTGAGATCCTTTTTCAACTTCATAGGGGGTCGTCGTGGTCGTGATCATATGGTAGTTGGATTTACCACTACCTGTGCAATCAGTGCCTTTCACCACTAAAGTTGTGAGTTTGAACCCTGTTCATGGCGAGGTGTACTCGATACAACATTATGTGATAAAGTTTGTCAGTGACTTGCGACAGGTCGGTGGTTTTCTCCAGGTACTTCGGTTTCCTCCACCAATAAAACTGACTGCCACAATTCAACTGAAATATTGTTGAAAGTGGCGTTAAACACCATAAACCAAACCAACTTCATAGGTCAATAGGGGATAAGAAATACAATTGAAGGAAACAAAATTGTTGTTGCAACCAAATATATTTTTCTTTATTATTTATATCCCTGTTTTATTAGTTCACCTGGACCAAAGGTCCATGGGAACTATTGCCATCACTTGGTGTCCGTCTTCTGTAGACTTTTCACATTTCAAGCTTCTTCTCCGAAACCACTGGGCCAATTGGAACCAAGCTTAGCAGGAATGTTTCTTGGATGGTCCTCTACAAACTTTCTGTTTTTCGTTCCAGTCGGATATTCAACATGGCTGCCAGGGCCAATAATATGCTCTGATTGGCTGAAATTTCAAAGATCTTCTTCTCTGAAACCAATGAACTGACTGAACCCAAACTGTAAAAGAATGATCATAGGAATGTCCTTTACCAAATTTCTGTTTTTTATGTGGATCGGAAATCCAAGATGGCCGCCACCGCAGGACATAGATTAACATTGGACCCTATGGGAAAATGTTCAAATTCCTTCTTCTCAGAAACTACAGATATGATTAAAGCCAAACTGTACATGAATGTTCATTGGATGGTCCTCTACAAACTTTACGTTTTTTGTTCCGATATGAAATTCAAAATGGCGGCTACGGCAGGACTTAGTTTAACATTGGACCCTATGGGAACAAAATGCTTCTTCTCTGAAAACACTTGGAAAATTGAAACCAAACTGCCCAGGAATGATCATTGGAAGGTCCTCTAAAAAGTTTAGGTTTTTTATGCCGATCGGAAATCCAAGATGGCCACCACCGCAGGACATAGATGAACATTGGACCCTATGGGAAAATGTTCAAATGCCTTCTTCTCAGAAACTACTAATCAGACTGAATCCAAACTAGACAGGAATGCTCATTGGATGGTCCTCTATAAAGTTTAGGTTTTTTTTTTCGATATGAAATGGAAGATGGCGGCTACAGCTGGACTTAGTTTAACATTGAACCCTATGGGAAAAGTGTATCAAAACGCTTCCTCTCTGAAACCACTTAGACAATTTAAACCAAACTGCCCAGGAATGATCATTGGAAGGTCCTCTACAAAATATAGGTTTTTTATGCCGATCAGAAATCCAAGATGGCCACCACTGCAGGAAACAGATTAACATTGGACCCTATGGGAAAATGTTCAAATGCCTTCTTCTCAGAAACTACAAATATGATTAAAGCCAAACTGTACATGAATGTTCATTGGATGGTCCTCTACACACTTTAGGTTTTTTGTTCCGATATAAAATTCAAAATGGCGGCTACAGCAGGACTTAGTTTAACATTGAACCCTATGGGAAAAGTGTCTCAAAATGCTTCCTCTCTGAAACCACTTGGACAATTTAAACCAAACTGCCCAGGAATGATCATTGGAAGGTACAAAATTTTGGTTTTTTATGGCGATCAGAAATCCAAGATGGCCACCACTGCAGGAAATAGATTAACATTGGACCTTATGGGAAAATGTTCAAATGCCTTCTTCTCAGAAACTACAAATATGACTAAAGCCAAACTGTACAAGAATGTTCATTGGATGGTCCTCTACAAACTTTAGGTTTTTTGTTCCAATATGAAATTCAAAATGGTGGCTACGGCATAACTTAGTTTAACATTGGACCCTATGGGGAAAATGTTTCAAAACGCTTCTTCTCTTAAACCACTTGGACAATTGAAACCAAACTGCCCAGGAATAATCATTTGAAGGTCCTCTAATAAAAAGTTTGGGTTTTTTATGCCGATCCGAAATCCAAGATGGCTGCCACCGCAGGACATAGATTAACATTGGACCCTATGGGAAAATGTTCAAATATGAATATAATGAGATATGGGGTAAATGTCAATGAGACAACAACCCCAAAGTCAAACTGTATCAGAAATGCCTTCTTCTCAGAAACTATAAATCAGACTCAATGCAAACTACACAGGAATGTTCCAGGGTCCCAGATTAACTTTTTGTGCATAATAGCCAACTGGGCTACTGAAATTTTGAGACTGCTAGCCCAGATTAAAAAGCAGTAGCCCAGGTGAAAATGACAAGCCCTCCCCCCCAAGTAAATTTTGTATTTTTTAAGCCAAATCCTGCATTTTACACACATTTTTGAAAGAAATAGAACTAGTTGAAAAAGTGGATTTTCCCCAATATATAAACATTTGGTACATTTTTCTTGATTTTTAAAAAAATCAACTACCAGAATAGTACTCTTTGGTACTTTCAAAATTCCTTTTTTTCTTTTCAGATTCACTGGGAGGCTTGACCTCCGATAAATAATTCCACATCACTAACGGCTAACTCTAATTTTCGATAGACTTACAATGTACATGTAACACGGATGTTGATAAAAGATTAAAAGATAAAAAAAAAAATCCAGAATTGTCTCGATTTAATTCTGTGTTTTGGTACATTTTAATATATTAATGACATACTATAATCTAAACAATAACAATTAATTAATTACAAAATATAAAAAAAAACTCACCTTTTCTCGAATCCTTTTGTAAGCTTTACGATCACACTGGTATGTTTTGAACTTTACCGAAATTTAGCTGGAGGATTATTCTATAAACTATGCATTCTGGTTCCCTGTTTGAAAAGCCATAACTTATGTCCCTTTGAGGTGTATTACCACTAAACATGGGTACCAGTCGAAAAGTAGTACGTAAACACAAAATGGATTCCTACATTGTTGGATAAAAAATAAACCCTATTAGATACTGCCAAATACTGAATGCCAGCAGAAACCTACATATTTAAGGATAATTGTATGCCCATATTTGATGTCCTTGTGGTTTTAAATAAAAAATTGATTGCATTGGAAAGAAACCACCTGAATTTGTGTTAAATCGAAAGTGAAAGTAGGATTTTTGATGGTAGACATCTTCAGACTGTCTGTTTTTTCTTATATGCAATTAAATGTATGTTGATTTTCGGAGTTAAGCTTCCAATTAGGTACCCCCCTTCCATGAGATATGAGTGTCATTTAGATTAAACTTAAGATGAATCCTGTATGAAAGCTCAATTTTTTTTTATTGAACATAGAAGGCTATGGAGAATTCTTTAGTGGTATTACACTAGTTCTAATAATAAAACCCTAAATGCTTGCTTACTCGCAAGGGTTATAACGGGATGCCATTACACGTAATGGAGCAGCCGCCAAGATTTTTTGCGCTCGCTTACAGAGTTTCTGACCCCTGCATTTATCAATAATAAGACATAACCTTTCCTTTTATCCATTATTATAACAAGTTTTTATCACCTACCAGTATTTTAGAATGTAATTCCCACAAAATAAGAATCCATGTTTACTTTCTCTCTGAACATTTTGAATTTCGTCATTTCCGGCCTCACTATTTGGATGTCGATACCATATTTGGCGATTTGAGGCATGAATGTTTACATCAGCGTGTAGTAAGAAATACCATATTTAGAAAAGCTCCGCCTTCCGTAGTTTCCAGTTATGGAAAACGATCGATAAATTTGAACAAGGTTGTTGCTACCTTTGAAAAGCATATATTTCTCAGCCAAACCGATTTAACAAGGACTGGGATCATCAGTAATAGTTATAATGAAATGTTTGAAGCGTAAATAGTGAGTTTTTATGTTTCAACTGCAACTTTTTTTTTGCTCCATTGTGACGAATGGGACCGCGTTGTAGCTCTGCCGAGACACAAGTTTGTCACAGGAGCTACATTATTGCAGCTAGTAGTACACCTTTGAGTTAGAAACATTTCAGTTGAACAGGTAACAGAAAAACGATCACGATACAAACGGACAAATATAGGGCTACTGGAATTTTTAATAGCCAGCTGGGTTATCTTTCTACATTTTCAAGTCGCCCAGGTGATAATTTGGTTGCCCTGGGCAACCGCTAATTTGGACCCCTGTGTTCACTGGATAGTCTTCTACAAAGTTTAGGTTTTTTATTCTGATATGAAATCCAAGATGGTGGCTACGGCAGGACTTAGTTTAACATTGGACCCTATGGGAAAAATGTTTCAAAACGCAAATCTGATTGAAGCCTGACTGTACATTAATGTTCATTGGATGGTCCTCTACAAAGTTTAGGTTTTTTGTTCTGATATCAAATTCAAGATGGCAGCTATGGCAGAACTTAGTTTAACATTGAACCTTATGGGAAAATGTTTTAAAACACTTCTTTACTGAAACCACTTGGACAATTGAAACCAAACTTTTCAGGAATGTTCATTTGATGGGCCTCTACAAATTTAGGTTTTTTTATGCTGATTGGAAATCCAAGCTAGCCACCATCTCAAGTCATAGATTTATGGGGGATCCAGTTGAAAACCAATCATTGGAAGGTCCTTTACAAATTTTGTGTTTTTTATGTTGATCGGCATTCCAAGATGACTACCACTACAGGACATAGTTTTTATGTAGGACCAATTGGTTCTTTTTATAACCAGGTGAACGATACAGGCTCTTGAGAGCCTCTGGTTATTTATTTGATTTTATTTAAGGTATTAATTAATCCTTTCAGGAATTGAGTTATTTTTTCTAATATAAACTTCTTTTATCACTTTTACAAATTGTATGGGTTGCTTTGTTTAGCCTTTTAGCATATTATTTCATTTTCTTTTTTTTAACATGGTTTATATTTCAGAAAAAACAACAGTTGACTTGAGACCAGCTGAAAGGAAGCTAAGAACTGGTGAAAAGGCTACATTTAGTTGTTCAGTCACGTCTGACCATAATGAATTACCGTTCTTAGAAACATCCTGGTTCAAGAATGATGAGCCAATAGACTCTGATGACCCCAACATAGAGATGTCAGAGGATATGTTAACGATTTTAAAGATCAGTAGTAAAGATTCTGCCAATTATTCCTGCCATGCTGATAATAAAGTCGACACAGCGACAGCTGTTAGTCAACTCAAAGTTGAAGGTTTGTTGATAAAATATTGTTGTGTTAAATCTTGTCAGTTAGTGCCTGTTCCTCTTATACTTGCATGGTACCCACAAAGGAATGGAGAGAAAATGTATCAGTAATGTCAAATCATGTGTAATGACTATCAACACATATGTGGTAATATAAGCATATGTATCTAATATTAACATGTTCATAATATAGCAAATTTATCAGTAATTTAGACAAATGCATCAGTAATATATCAGTACATTTATTGGTGATATCAAATATAATAAATAGTTTGTGGATGAAAAACCACATTTGCAAGCATCAAATGACACAAAACATTGATACATTTTATAACAATAAAGTTAATTTGTTTATATTTTTCAAAGATATTAATGTCATATTTTTTTATTTTTTTCTTTCTTGAATAGCTCCACCAGAATCGCCAGTTGATTTCCAGATTAAGACATGTGGAAAGTTAAAAGTAACTTTGATATGGAAACCAGGATTTGATAATTACCTCAAAATTACACATTACATCATTTATTCAAAGACATTTTTTGATGCCGACTTCAGCAAAATGACACAGACTACTGGAAACATCAATGAAGTAGAACTGATATTGTCACCATATGCAAACTACACGTTCAAAATATCAGCTGTTAATCAGCTAGGAGAAAGTGTCCAGTCCAATGTTACTAACCATTGTCAAACAAGAGCAGCATTACCTGCCTATAATCCTAGAGGTGTTAAAATCCTAGAAGATCAGACAGGAAAATTAGTCATAGAATGGGATGTAAGCTATTTGTATGAATTATATGTTTCTTCAAGATGTTAGTGTCTATTAAACGTCTGTACAAAATGTATCGAAGAAAGTAAGAAAAAGTCCTGAAAAAGTATCCCTGTAATAGTAGACAATCTTAACAATGAGCTCCAATTTAAAGATTGCTAATACTAGACATAAACATATAATTTTGTTAATGATAGGAATTTACATACAATGAAACGTGGCTAGATCAGACCCTGAATGAACTTGTCTATTCTGAACACTAACTTATTTTGGTGTAATGACATTTTTCGTTATTTGTTAACAGGCAGAATTAGAAATAGCTATTTAAAAAAATTCTATACCATTGTCTTGAAACATTTTAACTCCCAGATTTCTAACTAGTATATATAGTAATTATGATAGATTTCCCTTTGGAAGGTAGTGGAGAATACTTCAATGAGACCTCTAGTACATATATATACTTAGGGACCGTAGTGGTCGTGATCATATTGGTAGATGGATTTACAACTACCTGTGCAATCTGTGCCTATCACCACTAAAGTTGTGAGTTTGAACCCCGTTCACGACGAGGTGTACTCGATACAACATTATGTGATAAAAAGTTTGTCAGTGACTTGTGACATGTCGGTGGTTTTCTCCGGGTACTCCAGTTTCCTCCACCAATAGAACTGACTGCCAGGATATAGCTGAAATACTGTTGAAAGTGGAGTTAAACACCATAACCCTAGCCCTTGTATACTTATGTCAAGTAATATACATATAAGACTATTACCATTTTGTTACAGGCTATTAAACCAATAGATCAGAATGGTCCAGATTTCAGATATATGATTTATGTTAGAAGGAGAACAGACTCTAAAAAGAAATCGTATGAAATAAGGGAATGGGAGGATACTAGGAAAGTGATTGATGTTGGTCATATATATGAAGAATATTCTATTGAAGTTAGAGCTGTCAATAGAAAAGGAGAATCAACAGGAACCTCATTTGCACACAGTGGCCACTCTGGAATGGGAGGTATATAACCAATAATAATTATTAAGTCTCCCAAACAAAATTTGGGAGACTTAATGTTTTTGCTCCATTTCTTCTTATTATTTTTAGCCGAGTTGCAACAAAGTTGCAGTCGGCTTATGTTTTGGCGAAAGGCGGGCGGGCGTATGTTAGCCTATCTTCGTTAACACGATAGCACTCTTAGTTTTTGGCCGATCAACATAATTTTTGGTAGGAAGCATTATTACACTATTATTTAGAGCGAGTTCGAAATTCAGATTAATCTATTGTTTTTTTACTTGTAAAATCACGGCTTTTTTTATAGAAAAAGTACATATTTTGAGAATTACACATTTCTCTGAAACTACAAAAGATAGAAACTTAATATTTGGTATGGGTGGAGATGCCAATGTGAAGTTGTGCATTCAACCTTTTTATCCCCGGGGCTCAGCCCCACCCTGCTGGGAAATCTGTTTTAAAAAATGTGACCGAGATCCCCACCCTAAACCATATATATTTATGATCAGGGTGACTAGGCAAATTAAATGCATTATAGCTCGGGCCCCAGGGTCATACCCCACCCCCTACCTGAAGTGAACTTTTTAATGGTTGAGATCCCCACCCCTAAACCATATATATTTATGATCAGGGTGACGGCAAATTAAATGCATTATAGCTCAGGCCCCAGGGTCATACCCCACCCCCTACATGAAGTGAACTTTTTAATGGTTGAGATCCCCACCCCTAAACCATATAATACATTTATGATCAGGGTGACTAGGCAAATTAAATGCCTTATAGTTCAGGCCCTGGGGGTCATACCCCACCCCCTACCTGAAGTGAACTTTTTAATGGTTGAGATCCCCACCCTTAAACCATATATTTATTCTTTAGTTTCTTACTTCTTTATAAAACAAGACCAAATGATTATGACTTGCAACTCGGCTGTTGCATCTCTGATGCTTTCTCTCGATTTTTATTATTATTATTCTTCTCTTTCTCCTTTCTTTCCGCAGACCATGAACTTGTCCACAGCAGATCTCAGGAACTACTGGACAGAATTTCATGAAACTTGATGGAGTTATAGATATATGTTTCTAGTTGGTCCTAAAGTTTTCAGCTTTGTGGCAAGGGGGTCAAAGTCATATTTTGAGGAGTTCAAAGGGGGTGGGGGTTACTATAGAACCCTATGGGAAAGTTGAAATTTCGTACATTAATGTTGATAACTTTTAAATGAATAATGATAGAGACATAAAATTTGACATAGTGATAGGTCACCATTAGAGGAGCAATTCTGCGTTTTCAAAATTTTCGAGATGTCTGCCATTTTCAAAATGGCTGCCAAAACACGACACAAAATATGGGCGGTAAAAATTCAACATTGTCCGATATCATCAAAATTTGATATGTAGGTAGATAATGATGTCCCGACATTGAAAAATTTCTACCGGTCGCCATTTTCAAAATGGCCACCACAATACTGCAAAAAATCAACATTGTCCGATATCATCAAAATTTGATATGTGGGTAGATAATGATGTCCCGAATTGATTCCCGACATTGAACATTTTCTACCGGTCGCCATTTTCAAAATGGCCGCCACAATACCACACAAATTCAACATTGTCCGATTTCAACGCCATTTCATATGTGGGTAGATTATGATGTCCCGAATTGATTCCTGACATCGAAAAATTTCTACCGGTCGCCATTTTCAAAATGGCCACCACAATACCGCACAAGTTCAACATTGTTCGATTTCAACGACATTTCATATGTGAGTAGATTATGATGTCCCGAATTGATTCCTGACATTGAAAAATTTCTACCGGTCGTCATTTTCAAAATGGCCGTCACAATACCGCACATATTCAACATTGTTCGATTTCAACGTCCTGAATTGATTCCCGACATCGAAAAATTTCTACCAGTCTCTATTTTCAAAATGGCCACCACAATACCGCAAAAATTCAACACTGTTCGATTTCAAAGTTAGCTTTTAATTTATTTTTTAAACCGGTTGTCGGTGGCCGGTTTGGGAGACTTCATAATCGTTAGGTTATAATCATATCTTGTTTAATTTGATGTGAATACTGCAATCTTATTGGCTGATCTGCCTGGAGCATCATTGGTTATACATGATAACCTGGATTGGTATTGTGACGTCACTGACATATTCTTTCGCCACAGACAAATTCAGATACTCCCATAAAATAATTGTAATTATAATCGAGGAATCATTAAATTTTGTTGTAAAAAATTAAATTGTAAGGAATATTTAAATTTTTTCAACAGATTATACTTGCATAAACCTAGATTGGAAAAGTTTATGCTTTTCACAAACCACTTCACGGTTTATTAAGTGTAAACTGCCCCAAACCAGGTTATATCGTATAACCAGTGTCATATGGTATTTTGACCCCCATGGTCAATTTTCATATGATATATTGACCCTTGGGTCGCTTTTTCGTCATTGTATTTTGAACCCCCTCATGGTAAATTGACCCCCCTCATTTCTACCATAAGAAAGGGTTTGATATACCATGGGTAGAGGGGTCAAAATACCATGGGTAGGGGGGTCAAAATACCATGGGTAGGGGGGTCAACATACTATGGGTAGGGGGTTCGATATACCATGGGTAGGGGGGGCAAAATACCATGGATAGAGGTTCTATATACCATGGATAGGGGGTCAAAATACCATGGGTA
Source organism: Bathymodiolus brooksi (assembly GCA_963680875.1). Classification (NCBI taxonomy): domain Eukaryota; kingdom Metazoa; phylum Mollusca; class Bivalvia; order Mytilida; family Modiolidae; genus Bathymodiolus; species Bathymodiolus brooksi. The sequence continues at coordinate 68,779,161 of OY804575.1, forward strand.
GGGGGGTCATAAATTTTCAAAATTTTCATAAAATTTCTAAATTTGTATATCATGAATCTGATATTTTTTTTAAAGTTGTATTTGCTGAGATTCCCTATATAAACAAAGGTTTACTTGTTTACTTAGTATTTTCAATCTTTTGGAATAATAATTCATAATGTATATGTTTTTAATCAAATTTATTAAAGAATAATGTAGAAAGGTTTATGAATATAAATAAGAAATAAAGATATGTTTGCTATTCAAATGTTAAAAAAAGTAAAATGAATTTTTGATTAAAATATTACTCTTCATTTCATTCGCAAAATAATACCGTCATTAGGGTTGCATAATGTGCATTGGCCTTGAAAATCTCCAGAAAAAAACTAGTTCGTGTCTATAATGCGCATGGACTTTTTAAAAAAATCACCGTCGGAAATGTAAGAATTGAATATCAATTGTATATATTTTTCAGTCCTTTGAGCATGTTTCATTTGCTGGGAGAATTTATGAACCATTTATCTCTTTTCATCTTCAATAAAGTTGCAAAATATTAAATGTGTTGGGTTTTATTGGCGTTTTCATATGATGTTTTTATTATCCGGATGTTGTGTAATGGATTCGAAATCTAGTACAGCATCGGTAAATATAAGTTTAAATTCCGGATCTGAACGTAAATTAACACAGTTGATAGTTGAAGATGACAGAAAATAATGATATAGAATAAAGAAAGGCAAACAATTGTCACTTATTATGACATTGTTGAACATTGCTAAGCTTGTGAGGAGTTGTTGAAAATATGGTTGTTACATACATCAAAGAGTGCCGACAATCTGTTATTTTTTGGTATTTTTAAAATTGACCAAATAATTAATGATCATGAATGAACTACAAACAATGCCTTATTATTTAGTGATGAAATAGCATCCAAGCCATGCAATCATAACAGATTGTTATATGTTGTAATTTTGTGTTAATCGGATTTAACTTCACCTGGGAGCAATCAGACTTGACATAAAAATTGACAAATACATTTTATTGTTTCTTTTCTTTTTATTTCAATCACTATAATCTTGTGTAAACACAGTCTGACAGTCTAATTATACACTAAATAATTATGACACCTTTATACTTGCACACATTGAAATCTTATCGGCAAGATTATTGATTATTTTACACATGGCTAGATATAGTCAGACGTTTAAAGGACTGGGAGCTATAAGGGCCAAAATCGGCCCCACCTCAGATGTTGATAAAATTTTCTCCAAAATGTATTCACAATATGTGCTTTTCATAAATAAATACAGTTAGTTAATATGTGCATCTAATTCCTCACAGCGGACCGACAATGTCAGGTAATGCAAAGCACCGAACGTCATTTTTTTCAGAATACAGAACGTACGTATCATTGTATTATAATGCATATCTTTAAAAAAAGAAAAACAAAGCATAATAAAACTCAATAAACAAAGCATAAATTTGACTTAATATGCAATGTGGATTGATTTCAGGAATAAAAACATGTTCTGAAACTCTATTATGAAATTAAAGTGAACGAATAGTAATGTCGCAACGTCACCCATTTTCGACGGTCTCCTGTTTTCGACGGTTTGTTTCACGTGATAAAATCTCTCATTATTTTGATCGCTTCATTTGTCAGAGGTTATATTATGATGCTGAAATTGCATGAATGATCTCAAGAAATCTGATCTAAAAATGTTATCTTTAAATGTAAGAACTACGTACCACATCTATTATTTCACGTTCAAATTGTATTTTTTCGTAACTCATTTTTTCGTCACCTTAACAAAGCTTTAATCATTTAAAAAATATATCTCATACAGACCAATTTTGGTTTCATCGTCTGCTATGACATTGATAATGTACATATTGAGACCATATCAATTCAGAAACTTATTAACATTGATTGTCGAAAACTGGTCGAAATGTTGGTATTAACCTTAAAGAAGTAATAGATAGATTTATTTGAGGAATAGAACTTTGTCATATTTGAAATTTTTTTAAACACTTTTTTAGCCGTACTTTATTCTTAACGACAACCAATGTTATGATATATTCCAGTACATTTTTACGGACAACCATCATAAATCTATAAAAAAAATTCCAAGGTGCGGGTTGAGAGAACTTGATAATGTAAAATAAAGCATTTGGTTTTGCAGTTTCCAGTTTCTAAGAAAAAGATTAAATATTAATATGAAAAGTTATGGATAACAGACGACGGACACTAAATGATATTATTAGTACTACGATTTTTCTATTGAATGTTGGAACTGTTCCGACAGTGTAATATATATTTTTTCATTTTATTATATGTTATGAAAAAAAACCAGCTGAGTTGCAATTGTTAAAAAAAATATGGTTGTGATCGTCTTCCGTAATTAAAATCGTCAAAATGAAATACAACCGAATTGATATCAAATGGCGACATGTTTCAACCGCATTTAAAATATACCTTGAGATGCTTTCATACTTTTACATCACGTTCACGAAATTTTATTACAACACTATTGCACTCAAGTGTACATTTTTTCTGTTTTAGTTAAAGGACTTTATCAAACAGAATCATACAGTTTACATGTAATGCAGTTAATACGCATTTAAACCACAGAAGAATATTTCTATTTTCCACACCTTGTGGTGTTGGGTCGCTATTGTGCATGCGAAATATTAACTGCAAACCCCATTGACCGGCTATATGCTGCCTGTCTAGAATTATTTTTTTTCTCGATCGACAGTTCAGAAGCTAGAAAACAATATGATGAATATTGTCTGTCAATCATGCAAACAATAACTTATGCACATGACAGAACGCATATACGGATTCCGATTGCCCCTTTGGTATCTTCAAACTCTTCTCAAGGATATGTTGGATTGTGCCCAAAAAATATCTACTCCTTTTGGATCAAACTATTTTACTTCATTTTAGAAGTAGCATCGATAGACCATTAAACCTACCTCAGTATCCCGGTAGTAATAACTATTTCGGTACCCCGGAAGAAAATATATAATCAATAATTGAGAGCTTATGAAAAAAAACTATTTTGGATGAAGTGGTGTTTATTTTATTTTTATGTTATATAAAATTCCACGAAATACAGAAAACAAATAACGTTCATGACGTCACAATGACGTCAAATACGTATCGATTTTGTTGGAAACAAGTTTTAACATCAAAAGTATGATGTCGTCTATAAAATAAAACACATCAAATTTTAATCAAGTATTTTCTAAGATAATGATTCATTAAATATGGGGCCATATATGGAACTTATAGTCCCCAGTTCTTTTTATCGCGTTGATGCCGGACTGCATGCACTGAGTTTTTCTCCTGGTTTCAATGTATACAAACTGTATTTAAAATAAATACAATTATTTACAGAAACAAGTTATTTACTGATGAATTTCATTACTTGAAATGAATCATAAAATGTACAGAGATTGTGTATATATACATAATGGTATCATATATACAATCAGAAGAGTGAAAATATTGATTTTAAGGGTCTGGTCGAGGTTATAAATAAATTAATATTTAACAACCTCCACAATCCTCCACCAACAAAATATTTTGATACAATCATTAACCCTCTATACTCAAAACAACTGCTCAATTTGGTGTTGGTGGAAGACTGTGGAGGTATATAAAATAGCTAAAATGTACATTGAATATGTCGTTTATAGTCCATTTTTAGCATTATCCGTCTAATCATGATGTCATTATGACGTCATAGCGCACCCAATCTCACGGAAAAATTTATTTTTTGAAAATTTGTAAACATAACAATTAAATTAGTAAATTGTTTTTATTCTATGTCAAGCATTATTTTTTGATAAAATGTGGGGCCAATTTTGCACCTTAACGCCTCTCCCTCTTTAGTTTATTTTCGTATCTATCAAAGGTAAATATTTACAAGAACAAAGCAAAACTGCACTTGACAGTTTTAATTCTTCAATAACTAAAACATAGTAGATACAATTAATTATTTTGTGGAATAGTGTCCAAACAATTTAACAAATATTTAACTTTGCATGTTGACAATAGTAAGCAAAAAAACATGGCGGACATGCGATTTCTCGGTCTGGGAAAGAATGAAGCACATTGTTCCTGTTTATAATGTGCACCCCTCCTACAAAATAAAGAATCCGGGCAAAATCCTGCGCATTATGCACCAGTAATTACAGTATTAAGAAATTATTCTACAGTTTTCTAATTTTAATTTAAATCAAAACTATACTGTTGTAAAAAATAATGGCTTCATATGATTTGATATACATTTGTAAACACAAATAATATCTCATTTAAATATTCTAGTTTTCAAAATTTCAGTGAAAATAGTTTTAAGACTGTAAAACAACATTCTTTCAAAATCATTCATTGTCTTATCATGAGACAACTTTCAGAATTTCATTTATGGTATGTCCTTACCACATAATTTTTTGCTTAATATTAAAGAAGAAAGACATTCAGACATATCGAAATATGTCGAACCTGACAGGTAAAAATCAAGCCGGTCCGACAATGTTTTCGGCATATCGGTCCGAAAATCCGGTAAAAATTTGCTCTCTACTTCGGTCAGGAAACAATTTTCTCTTTGTCGGTCCGTCAAACAGTGTCTTTAAAAGTCGATCTTTCTTGCAATAGCATGTTTATTTCTTTAAATAAGCGTTTTCTGTGAATAACTTAGCTTGAGCATTGCGTAATCCTAATCTAGTAACTACCCTTAAAGAAATATAATTCGTCCCAAACATAGATCGGCATTCGACTAGATCGGTCTTTAAAATAAACCACAATGATTATCTTGGTTAGTACTAGTTTATAACGAGGAAAAAAACATGATGACAGGGTTCGACACTAACGCTAGCCCGCTAGACCGAGAATAGTAAAAAATTATCAGGGTAAAGTTCCGATAAGCGTAGGCCTGTGGGCTAGTAAATTTTATTATTTTCCAAAACAGCTTTTGCTGTTTTGAATTTTAAATCCGATGTAGACTGGTTATTTTTTTTAATTCTATTAACAGGAACCAGTTACTTTCGATTTAAAGCGTCATAATCATGCTAGCGCTTTCTTCTGTGCGATTGTCGATCTGTATGAAAAAGAGTCAGATTCCACATCAGAATCATATTTGCGCTTTCATCCGTACGATTCAGAGATCACTTTGGGCCGTGCCATAGTCTCATTAAAAACGGAAATGGTGCATGCAAATTCTCTTTCAGCTCCGAAATGGCGCAGAAAGTTAACCTACAGCCCATGGAATTTGCGTATCATGGTCGGGATCGTTGACGCAAATTTAGCTATTCTGTCCAGCGATCTCCATTCTGAAGATAAATAATGTACCGATATCCTGTCTCAGGTTTTTCTGACAATAGATTGGATATCGCCGAGTTTATCTGAAATACATAAACATGCCGCCGCCACGAAAAAAACTGAAGTCTCCCAGTTGAAAACCAAAGGAAAATTACGTTTTTCCTTGGACAAACGGATGAATTAAATCAGGAATCTACTGAAGATATTGCTACTACAGGCAAGTGATACGCCTGTCGAATTACGGAAATTTCAGGACCGTTGGTGCTCTCTCTTCCCCTGGGTTACCTACGAGTCTAAGGAAAATAAAATGTTTTGCTAGTCAGCCATTATTTTTATTCTCATTGAGGTGATATTAGCAGTACTTATTGGAAAAAAAGTGTTTTGAAATATGGGATGGTCTACCACTATCTGTAACTCTCTATGATAAAGTATTTTCATGTTAAAAGCTGATTTCAAAATGAGATGAAATGATACATTTCATATGCTTTTTAGGGGGTCATAGAGGGTCTTAATACCTTCAAATCTATTTTCCTAGGCGGCCCACAAACCCCCGGCCTAATGGCCCATTCCATTTACTCATGATGGACCATAATGGCCCCTTCCATTTACTCATGATGGGCTGGCCCATCATGAGTAAATTCCAGGGGGATCTCTGCGATTAAAGTAACGTGTTCGGATGTAAAAAATTGACACAGAGGAATAATAAAATGAGTTTACATAAATTTCTGGGGCTTGCCTTGAATTACAAACAATCCTTTCAAGCTTCAAATTGAACTTGATAAAAAGAGGCTACAGCGAACTTGAAATTGATGACAATATAAATCAGGCATTATCTAATAACAGAGCCGAATTTTTAAACAAGAAAAGCAAAAAACATATAAAGGAAATTCCTTTGGTGCTTTCAACTAAATATAACCCATGTATAGGAAAGATAAAACACAAACATTGGCAATCGTTAAAACATAACGAGATCTGTAGAGACATTTTTACAAAGGAACCAATTATTGCTTATACAAAGCATAGACACTTGGGGGACATATTGACCTCCTCGAAAATAAATAGGTATACGAACTTGGAAAAGGCAGATCCCTGACGATGGCATGTCTTATTAAAACGCCGAAACACTAAATTAGTGTAGGATCGAGTTTGACAATTAAGATGTACATGTATTATGTTATCAAAATTAATTTTATCACTGAAGATACAAAGATTTTTTTCTTATATTGAGAAACAGCTTAAAACATAAAATGAAGATTAAAAACACCTAAATTAGGGGTAAAAGTCGGTTGTGGTTATTTCTTAATGATGATGGAAAACATGGATGTTGGGTGTCAATTTTATTTATCTACTAATGAATAAAAATATATTTGCACACTCTCATTTTTTTGCAGTTTTCAAATTCACAATAAAAAAAAACTCAAACTTTTAATTTGCTCTACAAAAAACTAGTTGAAATTCAGAAATTGAATTGGTCCAAATCAGCAAAAATATAGCTCAGAATGCAGGATTTTGCATCAAAATATTCAAAATTTTCGTGGGGGCGGGGCCTCCAGCTCAGGCCATTTACACGGCCCTCGTGACAAGGACGACCAAAATTTTGGAAGGGCTAGTTAAATTCTTAAGACTACTTGCCCTTTGGACTAGTATACTGAAAAAGTTAGTGTCAAACTATGGATGACATGCACTACATGAATTTTTCCAAAGTGATAAATCAGTAATCCCTTCATAAGCGGTTGTAACTGATCATGAGCAGTCCAAAACCCACATGAAAGCAATTGTTGTTTTAAGTGCTAAGGGGAAATCAACAACTGAAAAAATTGTATCTGAGGCAGGAAAGACATTGAATCTACTAAAATCTTCAGAGGTTCACAGATTGGCTTACCTTTTCAGAAATGCACATGCTATTGCAAAACAAAATAGACCATTAACTGACTATAAATGGCTGTGCCACGTTGACAAATCCAAAGGGCTTGACATTGGTAATACTTACCAAACAGGGATGTTAGGTTTTTATTCTGTCAGACAGTTTTTCTAAATTGCCTGACCGAATGTCAGACAAGTTGTCTTGGTTTTTCGATATGTCTGGACATTACAAGATTAAATTCATGGAAATCCTTTTTGTATCTATATGCTTTAATTACACATATTTTATTTGTCAAACAAGAATTATACTTTTCACTAATAACAGATTAATCCATTGAAAAGGTGTGAAAGTAGAACTGGTAATTATTGGTGTCATAATAAGACTTTAATTACCTTTTATACCTGTGGCACAGGTTAACTGAACTACACAAATGTAGTTTATTATCCACAATAAACTTTTAACAGGATGTTTGAGATTATTTGATACATTTTTAAGATGTGTTAATACATGTAATAATGTTTACTACATGTATAAGACTGAATGAATATTAGAAGGAAGCTCTAATTGCTGTCTCAATTTTGCATTATATTATAACAGTAAATACTGAATTGGAATTCTACCCATGGTATTTTGACCCCCTTACTCATGATATTTTGATCACCCATACCATGGTATTTTGACCCCCTTACCCATGGTATATCAAATCCCCTACCCATGGTATTTTGACCCCACTATCCATGGTATTTTGACCCCCCTACCCATGGTATTTTGACCTCCCTGCCTATCTCTTGATTAGAAATGAGGGGGGTCAAAATACCATGGGGGGGGGGGGGGTCAATTTACCATACAGGGGGGGTCAATATACCATGGATGTAAATTGACCCTGGGGTCAAAATACCATATGACACCAGTTCAAAAACTGAAAATATTCCTTAAGTAATAAAACTCTAAACATGCTTTAATGTATAATTTCAGTAAACAGATTTTGGACTTGAACACATTTTCTGTTGTAGAGTGTTTCCCTTTATTTACCAAAAATACCATCTTCTCAAGTTTCCATAAAGCATATAATTTGAAATTTAAGCACAAGGTTAAAGACCATAAAAGACAGTCCAGGTTTGAATTTTGTTAATATGTCTTTTTAACATGCTTTTTTTACTTCTCAGAGATTGATAAGTATGGACATGTTAGACACTAACTTGTAAAAGCTTTCATCCAGGGACTTGATTCTCAGATAAAGGAACTCTGGACCCAGCCAAATATAGCATTCTTAATTTGTTGGTAGTAGTGTCACTTTTGATACAAAGAAAAATTTCTTAACTTTATTCATTTTACTCTCTGATAGTAAATTACTAATTAAGAGATAATTGTATTATTTTTTTTTGACAGAACCAAATGTAGTTCCTAGTGACTTTGAGATAGACCCTGAAGCTCCATTTAGTTACGAATCCATTGGTTTTAGATGGGATCCAGTTGATACATCAGATGAAGCAATGCAAGGCAAATTTAATGGTTATAAAGTATGTACACCTCTTATTATTATGAAAAGACAGTTTATAAACAGTGAAGGTCAATAATTTCACCCATATAAAACAAAACGAACAATCACCTCTCACCTCAAACCATCGAACACTAAGAAAGACCACGACTTATTGCATTGGATAATCCGATCCTGGCTTGGGACAGGCATAAAAATGTGGTGGGGTTAAATCGGTTAATAGGATCTCAACCCCTCCCCCTCTTATAATAGAAGTACATGTATTTACTTATCAAGATTTATTTTCTTCACCCTGATGTTAACATTTAATGATTTGTATTCAATTGGGTATAATTCTACCCCTACCCATAGTAAGGTGTACTTGATCCAACCTGGTCTGATAAAGTTGATCCATGACGTATCAAAGGTTAGGCCAAAGACTTTAAAATTATGTTTGCATCTTCTACGCTAAGTATGCAGCATCAAGGAGTCATAGAAAAGACTGTCTCGGAATCTGGGATAATTTGTCAGTGCAGAGCAACATGTCTGTCTACCCGAGTTTGTTCATTTGGCTTTAAAAAACAATCACTCATTCAAATACTGAAAATTGCAACGTGTTGATATTTGTATGGTATCCATCTTATAAATTAGAGAGATATTTTTCTCTGTTCTGAGCTATAATGAAATTCAACAATGTTAGTATTATCATGGGTTTTATGTTTTTCATGAAGCAAAATTACAAATCTCACAAACTGAGCTTATTTTGAAATTTTGAATAAAAAACATATCAAAAACAGAAAGAATTTCTATCAAACAACAAAATTGGTATTTCACAATATTCAAGTTTTTTTCATCAAAATGTTTTTTTTTTTTCAATCTAGGTACAAAAATACAAATATTAAATGATTATATGAAATTAATAATGGCCTTATTTTGCTAAATTTTAGCAACAAAATGAATTTTATTTTATTTTCCTAGATAAGATACTGGAATATAAATCAACCAGAAAAAATGAAAGAATTAGAGGTTCACCCAGAAAGTACAGACCAGAAGAAAAGACGTAGACGACAAACAGATAATAAAGTGAGGGCTACAGCTCATCTCCCTCCATACTCTAGTTTACAGTTAGATGTTGTAGCCAGGAACACATATTTTGATTCCAATGGTAGCAATGTTATCAATGTGACAACACCCGAAGGAGGTAAGTATTACTTTTACATGGAATTTTGTTATCAGAAACTTATTTCTTGGCTATTTTAAAGTGGAATCAGTATTTATTAGTACAGTCAATTTTGTATTCAACTGTCACCTTTGGGACAAAGGAAAAATGGCCGGATAAGACATGTGACTGTTTATTTATAATCGGTTAATTCGGATTGTCAATTCTTGTATGTAATGATTTGTGTATTACTGGAAATGGCAGTCTCTGTTATGCTGCTGTGTTTTTGCAACAATTTACAGTTAATTAGTTCATCATTCAATGATTTGATAGCATATTTAATGCTATCATGTATTGAGAACTCCTCGAAACTTAATTACCGATGAATTTTCAAAATCTAGTTTGAAACTGATCATTAAATACCTGTAAATCTAATAGGATGGGATAAACTCTTGAGTGACCACTGACCACATTAGTGAGGTGACCGTTTATTTGAGATAAAATAACACTTAAATCAGGTCGGGATGGTTTTTAACTGGTTATTTAGAGCATGTGACTGGTAATTCTAGGTGACCGTCAGTGCTGGTATGACTGTAGTTACAGACTTCACCTGGCATTCATTAAATGAAATTAGGAGATATCATTGTTGTTGAACCCTCTTGGCTCAAATTTTATTTTGGTATCAGTACTGTGGACATTTGCATATATAAATGTTTAAAGTTAGTAAGATACTATACTTATTTTGGCTGTGATATGTATGAGTCTAGACAAAATTGAAAACCTACTAAAGAATTTATTCTTCTGTTTCATATAGCCATTAATTTTAATATCAGTATCTACTACATAATGTTTGTGTATTCTAATAACTTTTCTAACATGGTATTATTGTTGATTTCAGTTCCTGGACCAGTTGTTGAATTAGCTGCTAAACAAAAAGGAGGTCATTTTATGATTCTAGAGTGGAAGATACCAAAGGAAGCTAATGGTCACATAACTGGTTATGATGTTGAATATGAAGAAAGTAAGTTAGCTATACACACTTTGTATGGTTTTAAAGTGTATTTGGAGTAAAATAAGAAGATCTTGGAGTACTATTGTTTCTCCTTTGACATACCATTATTTTATACAGGCATGATTTTTTTCAGTTATTTAATTGATATCGGTTATTTTCCTCTGAAAATTGTTTTGCAGAAGTTGCTGGACATGGCCAGAACAGGTATAAAATGACTATTTTGAAAGGGGATGTAGATGGTTTCAGCTATTTTTCATTGATTTCATTTATTTTATTTTCTAACCAGGGTCATCTCTGTAATTCATACCAATATTATATAGATATTAATCTGTAACTGCACATTATTTAGACTAGTTCACTGACTGGATTTATATCATGAATATTCATATATCCCGGTATATCATTTAAAATAAACTTCACCATATACAAAAGCACTAGATAGAAGTATATGCATAGCTTAGGGTTTATGTGAGACAATTCTAAGTACATGTACAGTCTCTCGTATGTTTATGATATAGGGTTTGATTCCCAGTCAAATTAAACATTATGATATTGATATTTGATGCTTTTCTTAAAAGCAAGCAACATCAATGAGCAAGAACACAGACTGGTTTGCTCTTGATAAGAATAGTGGCTTTGAGTTGAGGAAAAAGTATACATGGGGATTGTTGTTTCAGTAAGCTAGGACTATAAAAATCCAGCTGACTGTAAGCAGACATTGTCATCTCATAAAAATTTACCTGTTCTTGCCATGATATAGCTGAATTTTTTCTCACTTGGCATTTAAGCAATAATAACTCACTCTACATGAAATCTACTGAAATTAAAATAGAGATTCTCCTTCTGCTACCAGTGGATTACATTATTTCTCCACTTGGAGATAGTTTAATTTGCAGAAGGAGAATCTGTTTTTCCTATGACCAAAACGTCAAAAATAGTTGTTAATTTCCATTGTTAATGACCTTCAAAAAGAAATTTGCAGGAATTTTCATGCTGAAATTTAACCACCATGGTTTTTAAAAATATTATGAAAATTTAACTAACTGCTGAAACAAAACAAGAACAGGAAAAAATAACATTACATGTAAATGTAATATGAAATATGATATGGTGATTGGTATGGCAGAATTGACCTCATTTTGTTTAATGAAATCGCCATGACAATAAACAGTTTGTAATCAGTACAGTGATGTTTTAATATTTCAGTTGTCGGAGTATCTATGGGTAATTACTGTTATATTTAACTAACATTTAGCCAGTATCCACTCTTTATATAATTATTCTAAGGTTCTTGTTCAAGAAGAAATAGTGAAATATTGTGACAATATTGATGAAACTTTCAATTTACATTATAAATCAGTTATATTTTGCTTCAGAATGGAATCACAAAATTTGTACAAAATGATAAAATTTATATAATCTCTCTCTTTCCCTGAAATCCTGACATCTCAAATTTTATTCGGTTTATGAATATAGTTATTAAAATTTGTTATTTCTAATTATTTATATTGGTAACTGAACATTTCGAGTCATAATGTTTTCACTGTTTCTTCTTTTATTGTATTATATTTCCATAGGTGGAGCTGCTCAGAATTTGAAGCTATATGTTTTTATTGTTTGTAATTGTAGGAGAACATTTATGATACCCCCACAATGGAAAGAAATAGGAATGAAAAATGTTTTTATAAACCAAAAGAATATTTAAGACATTCAATATTTATAAATCTATTGAATATGACAATAATGTTGAACTTGGAAAATTTTAATTCTTGATATACAAATTACATTTCAGTCTTGAAAAATAAATTCTAAATAGAAATGTAGATATCAAATTTAGTGTGCACGATGCATTTTTGGAATAACCTTCGTCAGGTACACTAAAAGGGGAAAGGTTGGAAAACCAAATAATTTTAAAATGCTTTGGAGCAATAAAACCAAAGGGCCTAACCAGGATTGCCAAAATCAGCTATGGTCACCTATGCCTGAGGGAGGAGAACCTTAGTTTTAATAATAATTATATTATTTACAAACTGTAAATTTCAATAACAAATATATCTTCTTTGTAGTATATAGGGTATTCTTCAAATTTTAATTAAAATGAAATTTGTAGAGGGATATTTAGTATATTCAGCTAGAATAATTGTGATATATTTCTTTGACTGCTAAAGTTGGCGTTAAGCACCAATCAATCAATCAGTATATCTCTTTGATTAATTCACTGTTTATTACATGGAAAAATCTATTTATTTTTCTTACCGAGAGAAAAAAAAAGAAGAGCGATTTCATATTTGTACAAATAATATTGTACACAGTACCTCAAGTTCTGCTCGTTAATATGAACATATGATATTTCATTAAATGAGTCCTAGATTTTTACTTAGTTACAGAGAGTAGCTGATATATCTGATAGCTGATTATTATATGTTTAAAATGGCCATGACCAAATAAGTATACAAGTCTTGTCTATGCCAGGAATAGAAGCATATAGAGTGTACCCTTGTTATACAACCCTTTAATTCACCTCCCTCACTTTCCAAGTCATGAGTACTATACTTAGATTTTCTTTCTTGATATATTGCCACCCTTGCTTATTGCCAAAATATGTAGTTTGGTCCAAAAGATGGCACTAAAGTTGTGAGTTCGAACCCTGTTCATGTCGAGGTGTACTCGAAACAACATTATGTGATTAAGTTTGTCAGTGATTTGTGACAGGTAGGTGGCTTTTTCCTGGTACTCCGGTTTCCTCCACCAATAAAACTGACCGCCACGATATAACTGAAATATTGTTGAAAATGGCATTCAACACTATAAACCAACCAACCAAAAGGTGGCAGTATTAATGAGGATGTACTATATTTTATTTTTCAACCAGAGGTAAACAATTCAAGCAATATCATTATCAGATTGACACGACAAGCAACACAGGGAGTATGCACTTTTAATCAGTCTGTAGAGAAGGGACATTATTGAAGACATCACAGTAACTGTAAGATGAAGTACAGCATCAACAACTTTGTTCTTTAACCTTTTAATCTTGACTGACATCATCTGAACCTAAATATACCCTCTGTTGGTCCCTCATGCTGGGCAGGAGATTTTGAAAGCAATTCTCAAAATGAAAATTTGAATTTACTGGTCCAAATAAAATTATAGAATTTATTTTATATATACATCTAAATAAAAACTGAAAATTTACTGGTCCGAACAAAGTTTTACTGGTCTTGGGTTAGAGGACCAGAGTTCATCACGAGGACTATAAATGATATCTGAACTGATCTTTATTGTTATGTATAAATATGTTCTACAAACTACATTGGTGATGTAAAAGATAGAAAATGTTTTCAGAATAATTCAACATTTTTACTAAAAACAATATCTTGGCATCAATATACTATAGTATTCATAGTCATATTCATCTGATATCAGAGTTGGCATTAAACAGCAATCACTCACTCAGTAATAATAATGGTAGAGTAGACAGAATGTATTATTATATTGAGTTTTCAAATGAAAAAAAATAATGTGCATGTATTCAGCATGCACACTTGACTATTTATCAATATTATGTGTGGAGTTGAGGGCACAAACAAGTTTGTAAAAGTCTTAACTCTATTTCCAATGGTAAATCAACAAGACTATTTGTTGGAAATATTTTAGTAGAATGGCTTCTGTTCTGTTCTGGTTATGTTCTTGCTTGTTCCTCTTTGTTTCTATATATTATAGAAAGCAACTATATAATATAGACATGTTCTTGTGTGACCTTGATATTAATTATGTAACATACGTAGATTATTATACTGACATTTACTAAATATAATGTTTGTGCATGACAGACAGGACAAGTTCTAATAGAAAAGTAACAACAAATTGATACCTAGTTCCTTGTATTGTGAAAATTTCTCTGATTTGATATTGGTTTTTTTTAATATTTATTTTTAATATTTTTATTTTTGGAGATTTCCCAACTTTTTAATTTATTTATTTTTTTGGACTATTTCATATTTTGGGCAGTATCAGCTACTTTCTTTGGGTATACATTGAAAGCAATTGAAATGTAATATGACTAGGAATCAAGATTTTGTCACCAAATAAGGGAAACAAATAATTCCTGCTCAAAGTTGTTTATACACAACACGAATGTGCATGCTGATATTCATGCATGTTTTGAGAAAAGAAAACAAATGAATTTCATTTGTTTTCTTAAATCTTTGGTTTAAACTTTTCCTGTCTGAGACATAAGTTAGTATTATAGTTTGATTTGATTGAAGCTATAGAACCTTCAGTATACATTGGTTCTCGTTTTGAGGTTAGAAAATGACAAAGTTTCATTTCTTTTACCACTAAGTCTGTCTGCATAAGTCACGTTCAAAAGTACCCTATTACTAGGTATTTCCTAGTAGTTTGTAGAGAATTTTTGGCAGTTTAATGTTACAAACTTATTTCAACCAAAAATAACCTGATACTTCAAATTTTTATGTATTTTGTAGTTTTTTGCATATCGTATTCATAACCTCCCCCATTGAAATTATCTGTAATAAAAAAAAAATGTCAAAAGAAAGACAGTTCTTTCAAAAATAAGAAAAGGGAGATAATAATTTTACATTCTGCAAATGGGGCACTGCCATGGCCTGCACTAGTGACCCAAATTTATGCACATGACCCTAGTCCTGGTCTACATTAATGGATGACACATTCATGTGTGTGACTATAGTCCTGATATTCGTTATGAGGGTTATATTGTAAATAAATATGTTTATGAAGATTTTTAGGAAATTTATTGCTGTAAATAGGTTTTACAGAAAAGATATTGCAACTGTTTTTAATGATTGAATGGATTAACTTGAGCATTGTTTTGTCCTATATACTGATTTATTGCTAATTAACACAGAGCTGTCGAAATCTCTTTCCTGTCTGTCAGACAATAGGTCTGGCAGATGTGGACAATGTGTCAGACCTATCAAACATTTGCCAGACCTACATATTTTTTACAACTTCAACTGAATTACACATATACTGGCTAAATCCATAAAATGGTTTGTTTACAGCTTCAAGTGATACCTTGGAATACTCAAAGTTAGTACAACACATTTTTGTGTGACATGTGGAAATATACATACATGTACAATACAATAGACTTGTGTATGAAATAAACAAAGATACCAAGTTTGCATAATGCTAGCTATGCACATGTTTCAAGGTGTTACCTCTTATACAAATGTAAGTAGCATTAGGTCTGGATAGAATCAATTGGATGACTGACAACCTAGGCCTAAATTAAAATTAAATTTGTTTCCCTTTCACCAACCGACCCTTTAAAAAGCCAAAGTAAAAAAAAAGTATTGCCAAAAATTAAAAAAAAAAATCGTAATTTCCGGAAAATCGATGCGCGTCCGTCCGGAATCGGTTACACATTTAGTAGTCAAACTCTTCAATGTGAAGTCAAAATTTGATTATATAGACAAAAATAAACAAAAATCGGAGATTGCAAACAACGACAAGTTTGAGAAGTGAAATTAAGTAATGATGCCGGTCATCTTCAAGCATTTTGTCGGTCCCAAGTTACTGAAAAATTGCTCCGGACATCAGGTCTGACGTGAAAAAGTTTAAATCGGACCTAGTCAAATTTTGTCCGACGGTCCGATAGGTCCGACGATTTTCGACAGCTATGTAACATTTTCATAGCTGAACTTGAATTTCTTTGGATTTTGACTTCAGTAATGATATTTTTGTTGTAGGGTCATGTGCATAAATCTGATCCAAAGGACCTTGTGAGCTATTGTTATCATGTTGCATCTGTCTGCATATATAAACATCTTTTTTTTAAACTACTTAGCCACAAATGGAAGCTGTTTTCAGGAATGTTCCTTTGGTGGACCATATTAGAATTTCTGATTTTGGTATCCGTTTGAAATTCAAAATGGCCACTCGAGTCAGTAATATCTTTTTATTGGCTTGGTTTCAAAGCTGTTTTGTTCAGAAATTACTTAGTTGTTAGAAATTTAATGTAGTGTGAATGATCCTGGGGGAGTGGGGTGGTCCTTTACAAAATTTGTATTTTTCCCCAATCAGAAACACGAGAGTTGGCTCCTTTTTTTGTATGTTGATCAGAAATTAATATGACAAGTTGACAACTACTGCTGCTGGCAAAAATGTTATTAGAATAAATTGTAGCATATCTCCTATTCAAAACCCGAAATGTGCTGAATCCGAATTCAAGGTTCTACGTGGTGCACATTTTGGTCGCCATGTCGACTTGGAAATGAATTTGGCACCTCAAAATTGACATTAAGTCGCCAAATTGGAAAGCAATATTTTGATTTACCTAACTTTGCCATATACATATTGGCTTCTTATAGTTGTCAGGCACCTAAAATTGTACTTGGTTCCTTAGAATTTGTGGCTAGGAGTCGTTGGCTCATTGGATACAAATTTTACTTTGAACCTTGCACATCAGTGATCATTACATAATAAACTTCAGATAATTTATAACCAAATTGAGCAATTCTATACAGGCTCTTGTCAGCATCTAGTGTAGCAAAATATTGTTAGTAATCCTCTAAAAAAAAGCATACCGTAATTTAGTTTTATTTTGATATTCCAGTTGAAGGAATGGTGTTGGACAAGGAGACGTTTGTGGTAGAATATGAACCAGAATGGGTCAAGGAACACAAGATGTATAGTATTAGAGTGACAGGGCTAGAACTTAGATCTCAGTATAGGTTCCATGTGTGGGCTCATACCAATACTGGAAGAGGAGATGAAATGTATGTTGATGGTGTGACAGCTTCTGGGAGTAGTAAGTATATAAAACTCAGTGTCAGCTCTGAAAGTAGTAGGTCTTTGTTATTGATTATACATGGTCAAAGGATGAAAATTCAAATAATATAAATGGCAGAAATCTCCATAATTTACCATACTTCAAGTTTCTGTCATAATTTATCTAACCCAAATTTTGATATTTTTCTTCATGTAATGTATACAGTAGTCTCCCTTTTATTATGCCACACAATCTACAATGAAAATGTTGCATTATATGAGGGGTGACTTTACTTAAGGGGAACAATTTAGTAGTATTTTACTATTTCAGTGCATCTGAAATCTGGCTTGAATATGATAAGAGGAGGGGCCTTATTAATGGAGAACCACTCTATCTACTTTAAACATTTATTTCATATCTGTTTATTTTAGGGATGGCAACGAGTACCCGGGTACTCGCTCGAACGTCCGATTATCGAATACCAAAATCGGTATTCGGTTACTCGGAAAACAAAACCAAACAAAGTGATTAAACTGGTATGAACACAATTAGAATTTAAAGTATTGAACTATTAAAAGTGTGTTTGAATTGAATTTCGAGAGATAGGGCTGTGAAAATGCCACCTCCTACATCTAAAGTTTGGAAGTTTTTCAAACGATGTAATGACTCGAAAACTGTCAAATGCCAGTTATGTGAAGTAGAGCTGACTTATTCCGGAGTGACTACAAATATGCTGAACCACATCATTCCGATAAATATTCAAGACTCTCGGTTCTTGCGCGCCGGTATTTAGCTGTTCCGTCAACATCTGTTCCGTCGGAAAGAATCTTCTCGGCAGCAGGTTTGATTGTTACGAAGCTTTGCAACAGACTGTCATCGTCTTGCATCGACCAAATTATTTTCCTTAACAAAAACTCTACTACAATGACCGAATAACAATCATGAATGTGACATGACATAACTTGGTATGTAAATAATTTGTACTGTGTTG
The DNA here is from genome assembly GCA_963680875.1 of Bathymodiolus brooksi. Taxonomy (NCBI): domain Eukaryota; kingdom Metazoa; phylum Mollusca; class Bivalvia; order Mytilida; family Modiolidae; genus Bathymodiolus; species Bathymodiolus brooksi. Next base: position 68,797,726 of record OY804575.1, read on the forward strand.
TAAATAATAAATTTATATTTTTAAATTTGTTATCATTCAACTGAATCTTTACAATTAAAGTTGAAATATAAAACTTTGATATAATGAAAAGAAAGGAAGAAAACAGAAGTGTCACTGAACCCAGCTGTAACTTTTTAAACCGAACACAATAAATTTTCTACCGAGTAACCGGGTACTCGATCGGAAAACTGACCGAGTAACCGGTTATAGGTTTTAATCGATTTGACATCCCTAGTTTATTTAAATATTTTTCGTATTTCATCTACTTTCAGAACCAACTATACCCTATATTCAAGAAGCTCTACCAGGGAAAACGTTTATAAATGTAACGTGGAAGATTAATAAGAATGATACTGCAGGTTTTAATTACTTTGTGGAATATAGGAAATATGGTAAGGTCTTCTCCATTAAAATGAAACCGCATCGGTCGTGTAATGGTTAGCAAGCTCGCCTCCATTGCGGTTGGATATGGCTTTGAGACCTGGTCGGGTCAAACCAAAGACTATATTATATAATTGGTATTTGTTGTTTCTCCGCTAAGCACACAGCAAAGACGGGTTGGCTCGGAATCGGGATAATGTATCAGAGTGAAGCGATATGACTACCCTCAGACTGTTGTTTCAGTGAGCTACCACTATAGAAGCGTGTTGGTCTAGTACAAAGCGGACTTCATTATCATCTCATTGATGTGATATAGCTGAAAAAGAATTGCTCATTTAGCATTAAACAGCACTCACTCTCTTACTCCATTAAAAAGTTTGTGATTGGGAAGGAAGAGTATTAAAATATTGATCTAAACTTGATTTTGGCTTTCATTTAATGGAATAAAACCAGTGATTGTCTACAACTATGCAGAAGTCAAAATTGCTTCCTAAACCTCCATTGCTTATTTTTGTGGAAACACCCTGAGGGAACGAAATATCTCTCTTCAATCAATCAAGGTTTTGTCAAAAGTAACCAGCATGAACATTCTGTTTAGTGGCTGACATTTGACAATATCTATAACAAAACAATTAATTATATTTTTAAGCATATTTTAAGTGTCTTAGATATAAAACATGATCTGCAATGGAATGAAATTGGAAGGAAAATTGATATGAAAATAGTAAATGTAAAGTAAAGATCTAGTAACCAATGTTTCAATTCACATATGGTTGCTTAAGCTTTGAGAGGCATTGGGAAATTTGATGATTTTTTTCATTAATAAATGATTTATTTGTATTATTTTTAATTTAAAAGTATTAATCTGCAACCATTAAGTATAATCATAGAAATTAATAAGTTCTAAGTCATCTAAAAATAAAACTTAAAAACTTTTGGTTTGTCTGAACTTGAAATTGCATGGACATTGTGGGAGAAGATTAAACATTGTGAAATGACCCAAAATAATTTGTATTTCAGGAGATCATGAATATATAGCTGGACCTTATGAACAGAGAAATAATTGGCAACTTGTTACCAATCTGACCTCTGGACAAACTTATGAAATTAGAGTGGTAGCTAAAAGTGGCAATTATATCTCACCTAGTCCACCAAGAGTGGTAACAACCACAGGAACTGCAGGTATGTACAGGTGAATTTTGCATTTACAGGGTTCATTTGAAAATATATGTTTCAATTTTGAGGTTTTTTATTACCATATAAGTGGGTTTTTTTTCGCGGGAGCCAAATTTCACGATTTTCTTCCAAATTGGTGGAATTTTTTTTAGCGGTACTTTATTTTCACGATAATGAGTTTTAGCCAAAATCAATTTTTTGCGGATAGACCGTTTATATTAGAATTACATTATCTGAATTGGTTGACCAACAATTCAAAATAGGAAATGTTTTGAAATAATTGAGTACCTTAATTTCTTATGCATAATGTGTGGGATTTTGTCCAGATTCTTTATTTTGCGCATGATAAACGAGAACAATGTGTTTCAGACCGGGAAATCACATGTCCACCATTTTTTTATGTTTACTATTGTCATATATTAACATATTTCTTTACTTGTTTGGACACTATTCCACAAAATCATTAAATGCATATGGAGGGCGGGCGTCCACACAGGTTTCCGCACAATAACTTTAGTTCTGTATATCGGATCTTTACCAAACTTGGCCACTTGATTCCCCTGTGAAAGGGGAAGAACCCTATTTATTTTGGGGTCATAAGGTCAAGGTCACTGTTACTATAAATATAATTTTTGACAACCGGGTTGTTTCCACACGATAACTTTAGTTCTGTATATTGGATCTTTAACAAACTTGGTTACATGATTCCAACAAACTTGGTTACATGATTCCCCTGTGGAAGGGGAAGAACCCTATTTATGTTGGGGTCATTAGGTCAAAGGTCAAGGTCACCGTTACTATAAATAGAATTTTTGACAACAGGGTCGTTTCCACATGATAACTTTAGTTCTGTATATTGGATCTTTACCAAACTTGACCACATGATTGCACTGAGGAGGGGGAAGAATCCTTTTTTTTTTTTTTTGGTCATTAGGTCAAAGGTCAAGGTCACTGTTACTATAAATAGAATTTTTGACAACAGAGTCGTTTCCGCATGATAGCTTTAGTTCTATTAATTGGATCTTTACCAAACTTGACCACATGATTCCCCTGTGGAAGGGGAAGAACCCTATCTATTTTGGGGTCATTAGGTCAAAGGTCACCGTTACTATAAATAGAATTGTTGACAACAGGATCGTTTCCGCACGATAACTAGTTCTGTATAATGGATATTTACCAAACTTGGCCACATGATTCCCCTGTGGAAGGGGAAGACCCCTATTTATTTTAGGGTCATTACCATTATACCGTTTGATAATTTATATAGACGGGTGTATTTTGTGATGCACACATTTCTTGTTAATTATTCAGAGAATATTTTTGAACCAGTAAACGTTTACAGTTGATACGAAAATAAACTAAAAATAAAAGTGTGACTAACCGTGTGTAAAAAATCAATAATGTTGTCGATAAGATTTAGTGTGTGTCATAATTACTTAGTGTATAATTAGACTGTCAGACTGTGTTTACACAAGCTTTAATGATTGAAATAAAAAGAAAAGAAGAAATAAAATGTATTTGTCAATTTTTATGTCAAGTCTGGAAGTTTGATTACTCCCAGCTGTGAAGTATAATCCGATTAACAATAAATTATCTCAGTTATGATTGTATGGTTTGGATGCTATTTCTTCACTAAAATAATAAGGCATTGTTTGTAGTTCATTCATGATCATTGTCAACACATGCATTGTTTTCGGGAAGGATTCCTCCCAATGTTGGATATTTTAAAAGCGTCCTTTCAACAAATTTAAAGAATGACAGTGGCCATATAATTGTCAAGTATTCACTATACAGTCATACTATGGGAGATAGATCTTGTACAATTATTTAAGAATTTTTAAAAAAAAATCTTATGTACTAAAGGGTGGAAATTTAGGCAGATTCTTTTTTTTAGCTCACCTGACCCAAAGGGTCATGTGAGGTATTGCCATCACTTGGCGTCCGTCGTCCGTCCGTTAACTTTTCATATTTTAATCTACTCCTCTGAAACAACTGGACCAAATTGAACCAAACTTGGCAGAAAGCATCTATATAAGGTCCTCTATAAAGTTTCTTCATTTCGTCCCATTCCGCCAACAAATATGGCCGCCAAGGGCAATTCTTGTTTCTGATTGGCTAATGTTAAAAAAATCTTCTCCTCTGAAACTGCTTTGCCAAATGGAGCCAAACTTGGTAGGAAGCATCTATGTAAGATCCTCTATAAAATTTCTTCATTTAATTCCATTCGGCCAACAAACATGGCCACTGTTACTAAAAATAGAACATATGGTAAAATTGCACGTTTTTGGTAACAACTCAAAAACCGTTAATAATATCAGAAATCTGACATGGGTAAAAATGATCAGCACAGGAAGATCTAACTACCCTGAAATTTTGAAGAAAATCTGATTACCTATCTTGGAGTTATTGCCCTTTTTTCGTCAAATTTTCAAAATTGTAATACTTTTCGTTTTTTATTTCAAAAACTATAAGAGATAAACGTTAAGTTTAAACAGCAAACATGTGCAGCATGTCAAGATCTACATGCCCTGCAATTTTGAAGTAAATCTGATTACCCGTCTAGGAGTTATTGCCCTTTTTATTTTTTATTTTTTTAATTTAAACATTTTTGTCTGATATTTCAAAAACTATTAGAGATAAAGGTTAAGTTTAAATTGCAAACATGTGCAGCATATTAAGATCTACCTACCCTGTAATTTTGAAGTTAATTTGAGTACCCAATTTGGAGTTATTGCCCTTTTTTTCGTCAAATTTTCAAAATGTTAATACCTTTTGTCCTTTATTTCAAAAACTATAAGAGATAGATGTTAAGTTTAAACAGCAAACATGTTCAGCATGTCAAGATCAACCTAGCCTACACTTTTAAAGTAAATCTGATTACCCATCTTGAAGTTATTGCCCTTTTTTCATCAAATTTTAAAAATGTTAATACTTTTCATCCTTTATTTCAAAATCTCTAAGAGATAGATGTTGAGTGTAAACTGAAAACATGTTCAGCTTGTCAAGATCTACATGCCCTGCAATTTTGAAGTAAATCTGATTACCCGTCTAGGAGTTATTCCCCTTTTTTCATCATTTTTTAGCTCCCCTGACCCAAAGGGCCATGTGAGGTATTGCCATCACTTGGCGTCCATCCGTTAACTTTTTCATATTTTAATCTTCTCCTCTGAAACAACTTGGCCAAATGGAACCAAACTTGGCTGTAAGCATCTATGTAAGGTCCTCTACAAAGTTTCTCCATTTCGTTCCATTTGGCCTATAAACATGGCCACCAAGAATAATTCTTTTTTCTGATTGGCTAATGTTAACAAAATCTTCTCCTCTGAAACAGCTTGGCCAAATGGAGCCAAACTTGGCATAGATGGTCCCTGGGTGTGTCCCTTTTAAAATTGTGTCCGACAGCCCCACCCTCCATTCAAGATGGCTGCTGTTTTTTAAGGTAATGATTATCTCCCTTTGAAATTTACTTCAGTATCATTCTATTGTCAGGTGAGCGATACAGGCTCAGTGGGCTGAGCCTCTAGTTTTGCTGATCGATGACTAATGCGAATAAAACAAAAATTAGGTACCCTCGAAAAAACCGTATATATTTTTACCATTGGAATTTATTAACCAAAATTGTATGTGTGCATATTTCTTCTTTATTTACTATTGAATTTAACAAAAAAATTAATTAATAAGAATGGATATGGATCTAAATGCACATGAGAGACTATCCAAAAATGAATGTGTTTTTTTGTGTTAAATAAACATTTCCAGTTGTATGGTACAAATTTGGTCCCCTCATAAAATGTGTAACAATTAAACTTTTTATGTAAAATAAACAATATACAAAGTCATATATACATTTGTGCATATTTACATTTGTTGATACATTATCTTTATAACCCATTTTCTGGGCCATTGTGATTGTGATCGTGTGGTAGCTGGAATTACAACTACCTGTGCAATTAGTGCCTATCATCACTAACATTGTGAGTTCGAATCCCACTCAGGTGAGATGTACTCGATATAACATTATGTAATAAAGTTCGTCAGTGGCTTGTGGAAGATCGGTGGTTTTCTCTAGGCACTGGTTTCCTCCACCAATAAAACTGACCGCCACGCTATAATTGAAATATTGTTGAAAGTGACGTTAAACACCATAACCCCTAACCCTATCTTTATAACCTATTGTTCACCTACATTGTATTTGTAATTATTATTTCATGTATAAACCATTAAACATGTTATTTAGAAAGAAATGCACACTAAATAACACCAAACAGGAATATTTTTACACAGAACAACAACATTTAAAGTTGTTAAGAAAGAGATTTTCAATTTTATTCTAAGCAATAATTGTTATGTAAAACAATAGGGGGTATTACCTTAGAGGTAGAGTGAAACCTGTCTAAACCAACCCCAGTATATACCATACTCATGTACAAACCGAACTTTAAATAAATTTTAATGAAAGTCTATGTTATTTTAAGCTGTATAAACCTGTCTATTCTGACCACAAAACGTTGATCAATATTAATATTCTATATTTGTAGCTGTAGCTTCTGCAGTCTATGAAGCCACATGGTTCATCATAATGATGGTTGTCTTAGCTTTACTCCTTCTTATTTTACTAATTGTGTGCCTTGTAAAACGCAGCAGAGGAGACAAATATCATGGTGAGTAATTATTTACAGGGAGTAGAGCTTGGTAAGTTTTAGTCAATCATGTTAGAATCCTTCAGAAAGGTAAATTTCATTTGTATCCATTAGTGGTGCACCGATCATCGGAAACATCGACTAATCAGTCGGACGTCATCATACGATCCGATGATCGATTCTTATACCTTGTGGTCGATTCTGATTCCTAGTGTCTAAAATATATAGGCTACACTTTATTCTTTGTTTTTTTCCCTCATATTGACAAACATTTTGCAGTTTTATCCCAGGTGTTTTTTTCCTCATACTGTCTTGACAAACATCTTGCAATTTTGTCCCAGTGTACTATTGACACTCAGTCAATACACATATTTGGACTAGTCTATTTTTTATCTACTGCCCGGAATAGTCCATTTTATATCAGGTATTACACATATGGAAACCAATGTTTTGTTTTGTTCTAAGTTAATGTTTACAAATGGAAAAAATGTAGTTTGTAAATATACCATACGATTTTATTCAAACATTTACTTTTGTCAAACACATATTTGGACTAGTTTATTATTTATCTACTGCCCGGAATAGTCCATTTGATGTCAGGTGTTACACATATGGAAAACGATCTTTTGTTTTGTTAATGTTTACAAATAGAAAAATTATAGTTTGTAAAACTATGATACGATTATATTCAAATCTTTACTTTTGTCCGGCATACTCTTGAAATAAAGACTATCTGAGTAATTAGTCAGTAAATACATTTAGTAGGTAATTGTCTCTGATGATCGATCATCGGTCGATGTTGGTATAACGATCATCGATCTTGAAAATGTGACCGATTCCCATCACTAATATCCATCGGTATTATGTGTTAGAAAAAAAGTCAATTGACTTTAGGCCAAGAAAAAAGGGTCCTATGCTTCTGCTGACATTCTTGAATAAAATAGGGTACCATGGTTAAACAGGACAAGGATCTGGTTTTTAATATAGCGTTTGTCCAAAAATAGCAATAAACACTAAAGGATACACACTAAAAATTAGGGTTGGTAGATTTAGCGGAAACACTAATTATTTTCTGGATGTTTTTTAAGGGCTGGGGGGATGACAGCTGACATTTTGCTCTTGTTGACAGCTACTGTTGCTATCATGTAGCATTTCAATGTTTGATTTAATGGCTGAGAAACATATTTTGAATTATTGAGTACATTTCTAAGACTTTGATATGGGAAACTTAATGTATATCAGAATCAAAGGGAAAAAACAGAGCAGACACCATAAGTCTCTGTGCTGAATTTGATAAACATTCATAAATGATACTTGTCCTTAAATCTTTCTTTTATAATTTGATATAATAGGGAACAATATTATTGAGTATTTTGGTGGGGTTCGTGTTACTCAATCTTTAGTTTATGCATATATTTTGTAGATCGTTGTTTGTCCTTTTTCTTTTGGTCATTGTGTTGTCTGTCCTTCTTTGATTTATGGATTTTGATTACCCCTTTGGTATCTTCAAACTCTTCTTAGTATGATTTTTAGGATTGATTTTTAAAAGTATAATTATTTTTTTTCAGTGCAAGAAAAGGAGAAGTTAAGAGGATTAGATAATGATGAGAAGAAAACTGCTCAATATAATGGATTTAATGACAAGTAAGTGTTGACAATGTCACAAATCTATCATTCGTCATCATAGTCCATTCCAATTATATATATCATGCCATTGTCTTCATAGTCCATTCCATTACATATACTATGCCATTGTCATCATGCAGTCAATACCATTACATATATAATGCCATTGTCATCAACATAGTCCATACCATTACATATGTAATGCCATTGTCATCATAGTCAATACCATTACATATATAATGCCATTATCATCATAGTCAATACCATTACATATATCATACCATTATCATCATCATAGTCAATACCATTACATATACTATGCCATCATCATCATGTTCATTGCTTTAAACATATTTCTTACATTTTGTTTAAAGTCATTTTCTTTTCATTTTCTAGATTTATTTTCACCATTTAAAACATTATTCTTCTACTAAGTGTTTTTCAAAATAAAAATACTTATATCTAAATTGTAGTACGTGAGAACTGTGTCAGCTGACCTTGATTTCATTTTCATTATCGACTGACTGTAATTTTTGCAAATTTTTTTGATTAGGTCAGTTTCTTCTTTACCATGCAATTTAGGCTCACTATATATGATCCACACATTAAGCATACTTGTCAGCCAGGCATATGTCACCTGACCTTGACCTCATTTTCACTGTATACTGACTGTAAGATTGATATCAAGTTTTCATGGTTAGGTCAGTTTCTCCATTACCATACAAACAAGGCTTGCAATACTTGGTCCATACATTAATCATAGAGGATACATGTCGGGCATGCATCACCTGACCTTGACCTCATTGTCATGGTTTAATGACTGTTGTCCAGTTTTTAGTTCACCTGGACCAAAGGTCCATGTGAACTATTGCCATCACTTGGCGTCCGTCGTCTGTCGTCTGTCGTCTGTCGTCTGTCGTCTGTAAACTTTTCACATTTCAAGCTTCTTCTCCGAAACCACTTGGCCGATTGGAACCGAACTTAGCAGGAATGTTCCTTGGATGGTCCTCTACAAAGTTACTGTTTTTCGTTCCAGTCGGATATTCAATATGGCTGCCAGGGCCAATAATATGCTCTGATTGGCTGAAATTTCAAAGATCTTCTTCTCCGAAACTAATGAACTGACTGAACCCAAACTGTAAAGGAATGATCATTGGAATGTCCTTTACCAAGTTACTGTTTTTTATGCCGATCGGAAATCCAAGATGGCCGCCATCGCAGGACATAGATTAACATTGGACCCTATGGGAAAATGTTCAAATGCCTTCTTCCCAGAAACTACAAATATGATTAAAGCCAAACTGTACATGAATGTTCATTGGATGGTCCTCTACAATCTTAAGGTTTTTTGTTCCGATATGAAATTCAAAATGGCGGCTACGGCAGGACTTAGTTTAACATTGGACCCTATGGGAAAAATGTTTCAAAATGCTTCTTCTCTGAAACCACTTGGACAGTTGAAACCAAACTGCCCAGGAATGATCATTGGAAGGTCCTCTACAAATTTTCTGTTTTTTATGCCGGTCGGAAATCCAAGATGGCCGCCACCGCAGGACATAGATTAACATTGGACCCTATGGGAAAATGTTCAAATGCCTTCTTCTCAGAAACTACAAATATGATTAAAGCCAAACTGTACATGAATGTTCATTAGATGGTCCTCTACAAACTTTACGTTTTTTGTTCCGGTATGAAATTCAAAATGGCGGCTACGGCAGGACTTAGTTTAACATTGGACCCTATGGGAAAAATGTTTCAAAATGCTTCTTCTCTGAAACCACTTGGACAGTTGAAACAAACTGCCCAGGAATGATCATTGGAAGGTCCTCTACAAATTTTCTGTTTTTTATGCCGGTCGGAAATCCAAGATGGCCGCCACCGCAGGACATAGATTAACATTGGACCCTATGGGAAAATATTCAAATGCCTTCTACTCAGAAACTACAAATATGATTAAAGCCAAACTGTACATGAATGTTCATTGGATGGTCCTCTACAATCTTAAGGTTTTTTGTTCCGATATGAAATTCAAAATGGCGGCTACGGCAGGACTTAGTTTAACATTGGACCCTATGGGAAAAATGTTTCAAAATGCTTCTTCTCTGAAACCACTTGGACAGTTGAAACCAAACTGCCCAGGAATGATCATTGGAAGGTCCTCTACAAATTTTCTGTTTTTTATGCCGGTCGGAAATCCAAGATGGCCGCCACCGCAGGACATAGATTAACATTGGACCCTATGGGAAAATGTTCAAATGCCTTCTTCTCAGAAACTACAAATATTATTAAAGCCAAACTGTACATGAATGTTCATTAGATGGTCCTCTACAAACTTTACGTTTTTTGTTCCGGTATGAAATTCAAAATGGCGGCTACGGCAGGACTTAGTTTAACATTGAACCCTATGGGAAAAATGTTTCAAAATGCTTCTTCTCTGAAACCACTTGGACAGTTGAAACCAAACTGCCCAGGAATGATCATTGGAAGGTCCTCTACAAATTTTCTGTTTTTTATGCCGGTCGGAAATCCAAGATGGCCGCCACCGCAGGACATAGATTAACGTTGGACCCTATGGGAAAATGTTCAAATGCCTTCTTCTCAGAAACTACAAATATTATTAAAGCCAAACTGTACATGAATGTTCATTAGATGGTCCTCTACAAACTTTACGTTTTTTGTTCCGGTATGAAATTCAAAATGGCGGCTACGGCAGGACTTAGTTTAACATTGGACCCTATGGGAAAAATGTTTCAAAATGCTTCTTCTCTGAAACCACTTGGACAGTTGAAACCAAACTGCCCAGGAATGATCATTGGAAGGTCCTCTACAAATTTTCTGTTTTTTATGCCGGTCGGAAATCCAAGATGGCCGCCACCGCAGGACATAGATTAACATTGGACCCTATGGGAAAATATTCAAATGCCTTCTACTCAGAAACTACAAATATGATTAAAGCCAAACTGTACATGAATGTTCATTAGATGGTCCTCTACAAACATTACGTTTTTTGTTCCGGTATGAAATTCAAAATGGCGGCTACGGCAGGACTTAGTTTAACATTGAACCCTATGGGAAAAATGTTTCAAAACGCTTCTTCTCTGAAACCACTTGGATAATTGAAACCAAACTGCCTAGGAATGATCATTGGAAGGTCCTCTAGAAATTTTATGTTTTTTATGCCGATCGGAAATCCAAGATGGCCGCCACCACAATACATAGATTAACATTGGACCCTATGGGAAAATGTTCAAATGCCTTCTTCTCAGAAACTACAAATATGATTAAAGCCAAACTGTACATGAATGTTCATTGGATGGTCCTCTACAATCTTAAGGTTTTTTGTTCCGATATGAAATTCAAAATGGCGGCTACGGCAGAACTTAGTTTAACATTGGACCCTATGGGAAAAATGTTTCAAAATGCTTCTTCTCTGAAACCACTTGGACAGTTGAAACCAAACTGCCCAGGAATGATCATTGGAAGGTCCTCTACAAATTTTCCGTTTTTTATGCCGGTCAGAAATCCAAGATGGCTGCCACCGCAGGACATAGATTAACATTGGACCCTATGGGAAAATATTCAAATGCCTTCTACTCAGAAACTACAAATATGATTAAAGCCAAACTGTACATGAATGTTCATTAGATGGTCCTCTACAAACTTTACGTTTTTTGTTCTGGTATGAAATTCAAAATGGCGGCTACGGCAGGACTTAGTTTAACATTGGACCCTATGGGAAAAATGTTTCAAAATGCTTCTTCTCTGAAACCACTTGGACAGTTGAAACCAAACTGCCCAGGAATGATCATTGGAAGGTCCTCTACAAAGTTTCTGTTTTTTTATGCCGATCGGAAATTCAAGATGGCCGCCACTGCAGGACATAGATTAACATTGGACCCTATGGGAAAATGTTCAAATGCCTTCTTCTCAGAAACTACAAATATGATTAAAGCCAAACTGTACATGAATGTTCATTGGATGATTCTCTACAAACAATACGTTTTTTGTTCCGATATAAAATTCAAAATGGCGGCTACGGCAGGACTTAGTTTAACATTGGACCCTATGGGAAAAATGTTTCAAAACGCTTCTTCTCTGAAACCACTTGGATAATTGAAACCAAACTGCCCAGGAATGATCATTGGATGGTCCTCTACAAGGTGTTTTTTTTTTATGCCGATCGGAAATCCAAGATGGCCACCACCGCAGGACATAGATTAACATTGGACCCTATGGGAAAATGTTCAAATGCCTTCTTCTCAGAAACTACAAATATGATTAAAGCCAAACTGTACAAGAATGTTCATTAGATGGTCCTCTACAAACTTTACGTTTTTTGTTCCGGTATGAAATTCAAAATGGCGGCTACGGCAGGACTTAGTTTAACATTGGACCCTATGGGAAAAATGTTTCAAAATGCTTCTTCTCTGAAACCACTTGGACAGTTGAAACCAAACTGCCCATGAATGATCATTGGAAGGTCCTCTACAAATTTTCTGTTTTTTATGCCGGTCGGAAATCCAAGATGGCCACCACCGCAGGACATAGATTAACATTGGACCCTATGGGAAAATGTTCAAATGCCTTCTTCTCAGAAACTACAAATATGATTAAAGCCAAACTGTACATGAATGTTCATTGGATGGTCCTCTACAAACTTTGCGTTTTTTGTTCCGATATAAAATTCAAAATGGCGGCTACGGCAGGACTTAGTTTAACATTGGACCCTATGGGAAAAATGTTTCAAAACGCTTCTTCTCTGAAACCACTTGGATAATTGAAACCAAACTGCCCAGGAATGATCATTGGAAGGTCCTCTACAAGGTGTGTGTTTTTTATGCCGATCGGAAATCCAAGATGGCCACCACCGCAGGACATAGATTAACATTGGACCCTATGGGAAAATGTTCAAATGCCTTCTTCTCAGAAACTACAAATATGATTAAAGCCAAACTGTACAAGAATGTTCATTGGATGGTCCTCTACAAACTTTACGTTTTTTGTTCCGATATGAAATTCAAAATGGCGGCTACGGCAGGACTTAGTTTAACATTGGAACCTATGGGGGAAATGTTTGAAAACGCTTCTTCTCTGAAACCACTAGAACAGTTGAAACCAAACTGCCCAGGAATGATCATTGGAAGGTCCTCTACAAATTTTATGTTTTTTATGCCGATCGGAAATCCAAGATGGCCGCCACCACAATACATAGATTAACATTGGACCCTATGGGAAAATGTTCAAATGCCTTCTTCTCAGAAACTACAAATATGATTAAAGCCAAACTGTACATGAATGTTCATTGGATGGTCCTCTACAAACTTTAGGTTTTTTGTTCCGATATGAAATTCAAAATGGCGGCTACGGCAGGACTTAGTTTAACATTGGACCCTATGGGAAAAATGTTTCAAAATGCTTCTTCTCTGAAACCACTTGGATAATTGAAACCAAACTGCCCAGGAATGATCATTGGATAGTCCTCTACAAGGTGTTTTTTTTTTATGCCGATCGGAAATCCAAGATGGCCACCACCGCAGGACATAGATTAACATTGGACCCTATGGGAAAATGTTCAAATGCCTTCTTCTCAGAAACTACAAATATGATTAAAGCCAAACTGTACAAGAATGTTCATTGGATGGTCCTCTACAAACTTTACGTTTTTTGTTCCGATATGAAATTCAAAATGGCGGCTACGGCAGGACTTAGTTTAACATTGGACCCTATGGGAAAAATGTTTCAAAATGCTTCTTCTCTGAAACCACTTGGACAGTTGAAACCAAACTGCCCAGGAATGATCATTGGAAGGTCCTCTACAAATTTTCTGTTTTTTATGCCGGTCGGAAATCCAAGATGGCCACCACCGCAGGACATAGATTAACATTGGACCCTATGGGAAAATGTTCAAATGCCTTCTTCTCAGAAACTACAAATATGATTAAAGCCAAACTGTACATGAATGTTCATTGGATGGTCCTCTACAAACTTTGCGTTTTTTGTTCCGATATAAAATTCAAAATGGCGGCTACGGCAGGACTTAGTTTAACATTGGACCCTATGGGAAAAATGTTTCAAAACGCTTCTTCTCTGAAACCACTTGGATAATTGAAACCAAACTGCCCAGGAATGATCATTGGAAGGTCCTCTACAAGGTGTGTGTTTTTTATGCCGATCGGAAATCCAAGATGGCCACCACCGCAGGACATAGATTAACATTGGACCCTATGGGAAAATGTTCAAATGCCTTCTTCTCAGAAACTACAAATATGATTAAAGCCAAACTGTACAAGAATGTTCATTGGATGGTCCTCTACAAACTTTACGTTTTTTGTTCCGATATGAAATTCAAAATGGCGGCTACGGCAGGACTTAGTTTAACATTGGAACCTATGGGGGAAATGTTTGAAAACGCTTCTTCTCTGAAACCACTAGAACAGTTGAAACCAAACTGCCCAGGAATGATCATTGGAAGGTCCTCTACAAATTTTATGTTTTTTATGCCGATCGGAAATCCAAGATGGCCGCCACCACAATACATAGATTAACATTGGACCCTATGGGAAAATGTTCAAATGCCTTCTTCTCAGAAACTACAAATATTATTAAAGCCAAACTGTACATGAATGTTCATTGGATGGTCCTCTACAAACTTTACGTTTTTTGTTCCGATATGAAATTCAAAATGGCGGCTACGGCAGGACTTAGTTTAACATTGGACCCTATGGGAAAAATGTTTCAAAACGCTTCTTCTCTGAAACCACTTGGACAATTGAATCCAAACTGCCCAGGAATGATCATTGGAAGGTCCTCTACAAAGTTTCTGTTTTTTTATGCCGATCGAAAATTCAAGATGGCCACCACCGCAGGACATAGATTAACATTGGACCCTATGGGAAAATGTTCAAATGCCTTCTTCTCAGAAACTACAAATATGATTAAAGCCAAACTGTACATGAATGTTCATTGAATGGTCCTCTACAAAATATACGTTTTTTATTCTGATATGAAATTCAAAATGGCGGCTACGGCAGGACTTAGTTTAACATTGGACCCTATGGGAAAAATGTTTCAAAATGCTTCTTCTCTGAAACCACTTGGACAGTTGAAACCAAACTGCCCAGGAATGATCATTGGAAGGTCCTGTTTTTTATGCCGATCGGAAATCCAAGATGGCTGCCACCACAGGTCATAGTATTAACACAGAACCATATGGGGAAAATACAGAAATATATTCTTCTCTGAAGCTATTGCACTGATTGAACCTAAACTGTGCATCAATCATTGGAAGGTCCTTTACAAACTTTGTGTTTTTTATGTTGATCGTAATTCCAAGATGACGCAGGACATAGTTTTTACATAGGACCAATTGGTTTTTTTTATTACCAGGTGAACGATACAGGCTCTTGAGAGCCTCTGGTTGTAATTATTAACAGTTTCTTCATTGCCATACAATCTAGGCTCACCATGCTTGGTTCAAACATTGATCATGGTGGATACATGTCAGCTAGGCATGTGTCACTAAGCATATGCATGGTCTACTGAATTTGTTAACTTTGCATCAGGTTTTTGTGATTAAATCAGTTTCTCCATTGCCATACAACCTAAGTTCACTATATTTGGTCCAAGCATTGATATGGGAGGATACATATCATTATTTATCCATATGTCAATGCAATTTAATTTCAGTTTCATGGTACTTTGACATTTCCCATAAACAATACTGTATAACCGGTAATTTCTGCGGTCAACTCCGAACCGCAGAATATTATGTAAAATAAATGTTTGATATCCCGTACAAAATACGTTTTCAAACTCTGATTCCGCCGTAAGTGTCAAATATTTAATTAGTCGTAATTACTATATATATCCAGATAAACAAAACCTGGTACTATATAAATGTTTACACAACAATTAAAGGTTATTTAGCTGTGGCATAATGATTTTTACCTGTCAATTACAATTACTCCAGATCAAGAAATATGATTGTACCAAGCTGACACCGACAATAATTGAAACAATCATATAAAGTTTATTAAAGCAATATTTAAAATTGTTATTTGATAAATTAACATTAGTTTTTTGTTTTTAAAATTTTTTTTAAATGTCTTCTTTTTAGACCAAAACCGCAGAAATTACCGGTTATACGGTATATAGGGGACAGACGAGACATATACAAAACATTAAATATTATAAAATTGTGAAAGATCAGTTGAAATGAAATTCTTATTGAGCGAAATTTGCCTGTGTAGAACAGAAAATGCTAACCCTTATGTCAAGCCATTATCGGAAATATGAAATTTATTTCAGCTTAAAGCAAAAGACATATTATTGAACAAAGTAATACGAGACTTAATTAAAGTTCCAACTCCTTTCAATTAGCTAGGCAGACATGAATTGAATCGGTTTTTAATAATTAGTGGGTGGGGAGCTTATTTTTTCATACAGAATTTGGTATTAAATGGGTGTATTTCCTTGGAAATGTATTTAAAAGAAATTCAATCATCAAACACATCATTTGATCATCTTTATTCTTGTAGCTTGTATACTGTTGTCAAATAACTATTTTTTCTTATTTTCACTTTCACTTTTACTATTTTTATTTTTATTTCTGTCTAAGCTGTTTTATATTGAGTTTACAACCTAGCTATTTTATGTGAATCCTGTCCTTCTTTCATTAATGAACCTATAAACAAATTTTTAAAAAGATACAGAGTGTTGTCAATAAAAACAATTATTGAATTTTTTTTAATACATATTTTCTCCCATAACCTCGATATTTTTGTTAAGATTATCCTTGTGTAATGTATCTTACATTTCCCAAACCAAAGCAAGATATAACTGAAATATTGTTGAAAGAAACCCCCCCTCCCCAAACCATTTTGTTTACCTTGGGAAAATGCATCATAGAAATCTGAAAAGAAAATGATAAATATCCTTTTAAGAAATGCATGGCATGAATAGAGAAATTGGCATCCATTAAATGGCCATTGTTGTCCTAGTAGATCATTAGATGTACATGTATACATATATATATCTTCATGTCTAAGCAAAAAATTACCAGGATGCAACAGTGTTTTAAATCTGCTAGAAGTTGTTTGTAATTGTATACCGGTATACAGTGGAACCTGTCTAATCCGACACAGCAAGGGACCAAGGAAATGTGTCGGATTGTACAGGATGTTGGAATACTCAGGTTTATTTTAGTTATTAACAGAAATACTTTGGACCATAAATGTTTGTCGAATGTCTCAGGTTGTTGGGAAAACCCAGGTGTCAGATTGCACAAGTTCCACTGTATATATATCAGACGTGAGTTAGAATAAGAAATCAAGTAATTGAGTGAGTTATTGTTTAAAACCAAGTACCGGTAATCAATTTTTCAGCCATATAATAGCGATGAAATAGAAGTTGTGTACAATGGCTGATACTGAAGTTCATTTTTCTATTGTTATTTTCTTTATATCAATAACAGTTCTTTGATGGGATGATTTTTAACCCTACCCCCCTTTCACTCAGATGTTAATAAAATGGGTTTTGAAATGCTTATAAATTTTACACTTGAGGTTTCTGTATTGAAAGTTAAATTCTTGTCCAATACCATTTCAAATAACAGTCATTTCTGAAGAGAAAAAAAGCAAATGCTAGTATCTCTAAAAAAAAAAAATTGGCTGCATGTATTGACAGTTAGCACTTTATTTTAAATGAAAATCTGCCATAAAACTTCACAGTAAAACAGTTGACATTTTTCCGTGTGGTTTAGAAGAAGTATGGTGTGTTTATATAGATTATATCATAGTAGCTATGAAATAAAAATAAAAAATCTTGCTTTGAGTTTCTAAGCAGATCAGGTTTTTTTTAAGTCACCTAATATTATTTATGTATTTTTATTTGTTTTCCCTATTCCTTAAGGATGGCATCCTGGGATTTTGATGAGCTGTGAGTCCTGGCAAATGCAGGTGTTATTTTTGTTACATTATTTCCCCATGTGCTCTACTTTCAGTTTCACTTTCAAATTTGTGCATGTTTTTGTTTTTAATTGTAGTGGCTTCTTTTACTTGTTTACTTTCTATATTCATTTTCATTTGTTGATGTTGTACATTTTAATTATAATAGCTTTTTGATAACAGGTGTGTATTCTATATTGAGATGGCTGATTTTGAGTTTAATTAACTATAAGAATTTTCGTTTGTAGTCAGACTGATGAATTGATAGCTGTTGGTCATCTTATAAGTACCATTTGTTCTATTTAATTGACCAGTATCACACATACTACTTACACCATCATAATTTTCTGGCAATATATTCTGAACAACAGTAATTTGTAGCATAAATATTCACAGAAATCTTCTAAAAAAATGAAAACAAAAATATATAGAATGGTTACCGGTAATTTATGTTCTCTTAAAACTCACAAGAATTCCATTTACAGGATTGACATTGGATGTGATCATTGAAAAAAGGGTAAATATATTTGGCATACTTTTGAATACCGGTGGGTTTCAATTTTCCAGGGGGCGTTGTGGTTGTTATAAACCTAACTACAATACAATCATAGCCCGGCAGATTAGTGAAACAATCGTTCACATTGTGGTACAAGCACCAAAATTGACATGGAGACTCCTTAGGGACTACTTATTTGGAAAATCCTGTTAGCCACGTGAAATTCAAAATGGTTTGCCATATTTTTCAAAACGTCCGCCATACCAAGTAATCATAACTGTTTTTATTATATAGCTTGTCGTGCATGACCAAACTAAACGGTTTTTGGTCAGAAATTATACATATATGTTTTACAATAATAAAAAAAACCTTTTGTTTCTTTTGTTTTTGTTTTTCCTAGTTATATTGGGGGGGGGGGGGGGGGTATTAATTTTTGTTTGTTTGTCATTTTTTGTTTATGTGTATTTTTAAACAAACATTCTTGTTGTTTTATCCTTAAAATTTACCATTTGAGATGCAGTTTAATTGAACAATTCATCCTCACTGCCCTTTTAGACCTTAAAGTGAGAAATCATTGTTTTGGATTTCGTTAATTTACCGATTTTTTACCGAGTTAGGCAAAAATCATGAATAGATTGTAGCCGCCGCAATTGCAGCTACACAAAGCTATGCAAGGAAGACTAAAGCAATAGCACTTGCACCTGCCACGGAATTCAGTCTTGCAGCCACTCTTCGTAAGCTGTTGGCAACTCTAAGCAATTGGCGGAAGTACTGTCCAAAACATTTGCCACATGTCATCTTGCTTCTTCCAACCCCAGTATGCAAGGCTTTTGGTTTCCATTTGACATATAGTAGTTTCTTGTTCCCATATGCAAATTGCTTGGTATGCAGCACGCTTAATATGTTGAATGAGAGCTGCTTGTGTTGTGGATGGGGAGGGGGGTGAGTCATATGACGTGTTTTCGGTGGCACTAGAAATATCATACATAATGACTACAAACTTCTCCAGAATACTTTGATCGTCTTCGCCAAGTACTGGTGGGTATTGACTGAGTTTTCTAAAAACAGTAGACGCCTCAGGCCATGCATTCCATGTGTGCCATGCAGTCTTTTCCCCGTTACCATGGTATGCAGATACGACATCACAGCCATTAAACGCATGAATAAATAAAAGGCAACTTGACTTTTCTAGACCAATTGAAGGACTTCTATCATTTATGAGAATCCATTTTTTTGTTCTTAACCAAATGCGACCCACAGTTTTTCTACACCAAGGTCCTGCAGAATTAACAGAACACTGACCGAAATGACAGAACATCTGTGTCGCTGGCTTTATTCATTATAGTGTTGTTGCCGTCTGCTGTAGTGTGTTTTGAATGCAGGAATATTTGTGTGTCTGCTCTCTCATGATTGCAGTGAGTTAGTCCTTCCAGGCTTATTGAATGATTGCAGACAACATCATTTTCTTGAGTGACTATAACTGTATTACTAGTATTAGGACACATCTTTACAATTTTATCAGTCAGAAAGTTATGTAGCTTAGTCTTGTTGCTGTTGTCTCTCAAGAAGATGTGCCAATTTTCCCTTTATCGGTCACTCTGCGTCTAGCGCCTATGCCTTGCTTTGACCGTGTCTCAGCTTTTAAACTAGAAGACCAGTATACGTCAAACACAATATCTTCTCATGTAAGTACAACTGTATCCTTGAACTTTTGGGACTATCTCTAGTACTGCATATTCTTCAAACGTCTTCGATATCCTTAAAGGCAATGCATTTATTAAAGCCGATCCGTCCAAAATGATGAAGCTAGCTTCTGCCTCAGTATCAGGAGGAGTAACGTGTGTCTCCAGAATTGTTGCAAGCTGCGATTTCTGACAGCTCTGGAGGTTACTATTATCACTCAGTGCAGCGGGAAAAGACTGATTCTCATGCTGAAAAAATTCCATCGGGTCATCTTCTCTAGACTGGCAGGATATGAAAATCGTAGAGAACAGATGACAGTCGTCCTTTAATGTTTTTTGCTTTGAATCACCCACGTTTGGTTCTGGCTTTTGCTGAAAGAAATCTGTCTTGTTCTTCTTGATTGGTTGATAAAATTAATACTCATCTGTATCTAGCCCTTTCAAGAACTCATTGAATCGAGTTTTACCATCATAATATTGAGAAGCAACAATTTCAGCAACACTAAGATGGGCAATAATTTTTGTATCTAGTGTAAAAAGATCTCCAGTCTCTTCCATAAACGGATTGCCCATATCTTTCATTGTGTACAGCTTCTGTACTTTATCGAAGAAAGCCTTGACATCATGAGTTTTCATTCCTAGTTGTTCAAATCGCTGTTTGGAGAGACTGACTAGATCTGCAAGGAGGAATACAACAGGATTATCACTACTTGTTTTTATCCCCAATATATAGGTGAGGAGCTCAGAAAACACGAGTGGATACACTTCCCTTTCTTGAGACAGTTTGCTGTCATCCTGATTTTCAATTGTCTGTAAGTAAGCCCTCTCCTTATTATACAGAGCTGTCAGGCAGAAATAATGATACTGTGCAACCACATCACCTCTATTAAGTATAGCCAGAATCTTTCCATCATTTAGCTTTCGGGCACATTCAATTAACCATTTATCAAGCTGCTTTGTCATGGCTTGCCAAAATTCAGATGTTGAATTTTCTTTCCCGCATAAAAACACATATGACCTTCAATGCTAGTTCTTCTAATCTTGCTTTTTCCATCGTCTGAAGAGATATTACTACTAGCTGCTGTCTTCCTTGTCCTTTCTAGCATGGTGCTATTGAACAATAACCTACAGTTCTGATGATATTTGACATTGTTCCGTCTCAATGTTTCTTCAATGCCACCACCTTCATCTAACATGATGGGATCTAAAATAATTGGAAGTTGGTTGATTCCTTGAAAGAGGGGAATATTTGTTGCAATCATGTAGTAGCCATCATTGTTCTTGATAAATGAATAGTGAGTTGGTAGAGATTTTAAATCTTCACCTTTCTTTTCTGTTTGACAAAGGAAACAAAGGGGTAATTTCCACAAAATTTTGTTTGACATCATACCTATTGCTAGATCAAAATTGATGGTATTTAAGATTTTCCAAATAATATTTTAATGTAGAATCAACAAAATCTTGTATACTTGTTTTAATATTTTAGCTCACCAGAGCCAAAGGCCCAATGGAGCTTTTCCCATCACTTGGCATCCATTGTCTATTGTCTGTTAAGTTTTCACATTTTGATCTTCTCAAGAACCACTAGGGAAAATTGCACTAAACTTTGATGTGATACTTCTTGGATGATCCTCTTTCAAAATTGTGTTGGTGACCTTACCCGACATTCATGATGGCCACCATGACTTCTGATTGCCAAATGAACCGAAACTTGGTAGGAAGCATCTATGGAAGGTCCTCTAAAGATTGCTCATTTCATCCTGATCCGTTACCAAACATGGCCACCACAGGCAATTCTTGTTTCTGATTGGTTCATATTTTTTTTTAATTTCTCCATTGTAGTAAACTGTTAAAAGGGAGATAACTCTTGCATTAAACTGTTAAAAGAAATATAACTCTTGCCATTATCTCCTTTAGAAATTAACTAATGCTGATATAGTGTAACATGTTTATACTATACATTACATGTAGGTATTCACATTTTAATATTCTTTTTAGCTCACCTTGCCAAAGGCAATGTGGGCTTTTGGCATCACTTGGCATCCGTTGTTTGTTGTCTGTCATCTGTCAACTTTTCACTTTTTAATCTTCTCCTCTGAAACCCATCAGCCAAATGAACTGAAACTTAGTAGGAAGCATCTATGGAAGGTCCTCTCTAAAGAGTGCACATTTTATTATGATCCATTACCAAACATGGCCCCTCCACATGCAATTCTTGTTTCAGATTGGCCAATTTTTTTAAAATCTCCTCCTCTGAAACCGCTTGGCCAAATTAACCGAAACAGAAGATTGCTCATTTCGTCCCGATCGGTTAACAAATATGGCCACCACAGGTAATTCTTGTTTCTAATTGGTCGATATCTAAAAAATCTTCTCTGAAACTGCCTAGCCAAATGAACCGAAACTTAGTAGGAAGCATCTACATGTATGGAAGATTGTGTATTAAGTTTCCTCAAAGCAGAATGAAAGGTGAGCAACACAGGCTCAGCCCACTGAGCCTCTAGTTTAATGCCCCACCAAAAATATTCAAGATTATAATTGTTTTACCTTTGTCCATATGAATGTCCATCTGTCTGTTTGAATACAGAGTGTAAAGTTTGTGTAGCTAACTACTTCAGTTTTCAGTGTACAACTTATTTTCTTTGCAGCATGTTAATACATATATTGTATGTGCATGTGGTAAAGTTTAAAAACTGGTTTACCTGTTTGTAAAAACTATCTACAGAGTATCAGTAATCTGTCATGTGATGGCTAGCATACCAGTTTGATGGATTCTAGTTTGTTTCATGTTCCTTAATTTGATCGAAAATAAATGATGATTATTTTAAGCCGATATGAGTATAATATTGACATTAACTTATAACAATGCTCTTAATTATTCCTAGTATATTTATTTTTTCTCATGTTAATTCATTTTATATTGCACCATATACCATTTGTGTTGTTTGTAGATAACAAAACATTTAGAAGATCAAGCTGCTAAAACATTCAGATGATCAAACTACTAGAACAATCAGAAGATCAAGTTTCTTAAACATTCAGATGATCAAACTGCTAAAACATTCAGAAGATCAAGCTGCTAAAACATTCAGATGATCAAGTTGCTAAAACATTCAGATGATCAAACTGCTATAACATTCAGAGGATCAAGCTGCTAAATTTGATCTTGTAATATTTATAAAATTTCCACTCCGAAAACATATTTTCACATTAGACAGTTTGTTACTCAAGAATGATTTAGTATAATGATATTTAAGTCAGAGACTAAATGTGTACAAGTACTAAAATATATGCAACAGTATTTGTGTTCAAAGTTCACAGTATTGTTTTAAAGAGGTCAAAGGCTTTTTAAGGTTTCCTATGAAATGAAAGTTTTAAACAGTGATGGTCAACAATATCAACAAAACAAACAATCACCTCTCATATTAACTCACTGAACACAAAATATGAAAGAAAATTAAAACAGTGATGGCCAACAATTCCACCAATATCAACAAAACAAACAATCACCTCTCATATTAACTCACTGAACACAAAATATGAAAGAAAGTTAAAACAGTGATGGCCAACAATATCAACAAAACAAACAATCACCTCTCATATTAACTCACTGAACACAAAATATGAAAGAAAGTTAAAACAGTGATGGCCAACAATTCCACCAATATCAACAAAACAAACAATCACCTCTCATATTAACTCACTGAACACAAAATATGAAAGAAAGTTAAAACAGTGATGGCCAACAATATCAACAAAACAAACAATCACCTCTCATATTAACTCACTGAACACAAAATATGAAAGAAAGTTAAAACAGTGATGGCCAACAATATCAACAAAACAAACAATCACCTCTCATATTAACTCACTGAACACAAAATATGAAAGAAAGTTAAAACAGTGATGGCCAACAATTCCACCAATATCAACAAAACAAACAATCACCTCTCATATTAACTCACTGAACACAAAATATGAAAGAAAGTTAAAACAGTGATGGCCAACAATATCAACAAAACAAACAATCACCTCTCATATTAACTCACTGAACACAAAATATGAAAGAAAGTTAAAACAGTGATGGCCAACAATATCAACAAAACAAACAATCACCTCTCATATTAACTCACTGAACACAAAATATGAAAGAAAGTTAAAACAGTGATGGCCAACAATTCCACCAATATCAACAAAACAAACAATCACCTCTCATATTAACTCACTGAACACAAAATATGAAAGAAAGTTAAAACAGTGATGGCCAACAATATCAACAAAACAAACAATCACCTCTCATATTAACTCACTGAACACAAAATATGAAAGAAAGTTAAAACAGTGATGGCCAACAATATCAACAAAACAAACAATCACCTCTCATATTAACTCACTGAACACAAAATATGAAAGAAAGTTAAAACAGTGATGGCCAACAATTCCACCAATATCAACAAAACAAACAATCACCTCTCATATTAACTCACTGAACACAAAATATGAAAGAAAGTTAAAACAGTGATGGCCAACAATATCAACAAAACAAACAATCACCTCTCATATTAACTCACTGAACACAAAATATGAAAGAAAGTTAAAACAGTGATGGCCAACAATATCAACAAAACAAACAATCACCTCTCATATTAACTCGCTGAACACAAAATATGAAAGAAAGTTAAAACAGTGATGGCCAACAATATCAACAAAACAAACAATCACCTCTCATATTAACTCACTGAACACAAAATATGAAAGAAAGTTAAAACAGTGATGGCCAACAATATCAACAAAACAAACAATCACCTCTCATATTAACTCGCTGAACACAAAATATGAAAGAAAGTTAAAACAGTGATGGCCAACAATATCAACAAAACAAACAATCACCTCTCATATTAACTCGCTGAACACAAAATATGAAAGAAAGTTAAAACAGTGATGGCCAACAATATCAACAAAACAAACAATCACCTCTCATATTAACTCACTGAACACAAAATATGAAAGAAAGTTAAAACAGTGATGGCCAACAATTCCACCAATATCAATAAAACAGACAATCACCTCTCATCTCAGAAGACCATGACATATGACATTGGAAATCTAGGTCCTGGCTTGGGACAGGCACAAACATGTGGCACGGTTAAAACGGTTAATGGGATCCTAACCCTCCCCTGCATGTTTTCAAGTTTTATTTACAAGTTTGTAATTGCAGACATTTGCAAAATTTATCTACTTACTATACCAATGTATTGTTGATGGAACTACATTTTGTACAATATGGAAAAAATATTACTTCTGGTTGTACAATAAAAAAAAAATCATGTATGGTCACATGTCATAAATGAATATTTCTCATGGGATTAAAATTATAGCTGTATAATAATCCATTTAAATACGGAAACAATAACAGACAAGAAATGAAAACCTACTGGATCTCACAAATTGTAACCAAGAATAAAAAGAAAAAGAAAGAAGGGGTGGGGGTAGAGAGAGAGAATCATTGACTTTAAAATATCCTCACAATCAGACAGGTAGAGAAGTCTAAGGTTGTTAGTACATTGTCAAATCATAGTGCAACATAAGAATGTGTGTACAAGTTCAAATTACAAATATACTGGAACTGTTAATCACTCTTGATATTTATTTTTCAGTGGAGAAACACAACCTTTAGCTGGTAGTCCAGATGATTATGACAAAGGCCCCCTAGAAAGTGATAAAGATAGTCTAGAAGAATATGGAGACCCAGATCCTAGTCGTTTTAATGAAGATGGATCATTTATTGGACAATATGGAGCAGAAAAAATGACTGCTTCAGAAGTTGCCGCACCTTCAGCCATGCACACATTTGTCTAGCGGTGATTACACATCTTAGACACAATTCATTGTATAATAGTGGAAATGTTATGGAGAGGAATTTTATTTACATACCATTTTAATCATTCTTTAAAGGAAGGCCGAACTTTTCAAAAGTTAGCAAAAATAGAATTCATGCTTTAATTAATGTTATAAATATTGGAAAAAAAAGTATATATGCAATGCATGCATTAGATTTAAATTGAGTTTTTGCATTCCTTAGTGCTATTTATTTCCAGTTAGTAACAGAGTAATATATTGATAGCTCTACATTCCACAAAGACTTTGGGGACCACGCTTAATCCGAGTGAAGTTAAAGGTTGTGTTTGTGTTTCCAGGATTCAGCTATTTATGTTGTGAATTATTTAAACTTGGAAGTTGATATGTAGACACTTGTGAACAAGTTTGTAAAAATGACAAAGTCTTGAATAATAATAAGCTTTTATTATCTTATACATACATTTAAATTTGTGTGTGTGTACTAATTCATGTAGGACATTGAGACATGCTCTAGTCCAAGAACATAGGATTGCAATCCCTTAATGGTAGGACATTGAGATATGTTATGTTCTAGTCCAAGAACATAGGATAGCAATATAGAATCTCCCACCTTGGACTTTGTTTATTTTTTAAGGTATTTCATTCATATTTGTTTTACATTTACCAAATGAACAGTAATATCGTGGTCATGATCGTATGGTAGTTGGTTTTACAACTACCTGTGCAATCAATTCCTGTCACCACTAAAGTTGTGAGTTCGAATCCCACTCATGGTGAGGTACACTCGATATAACCTTATGTGGTAAAGTGTGTCAGTGACTTACAACAGGTCTGTGGTTTTCTCCGGGTACTCTGGTATCCTCTACCAATAAAACTGACTGCCACGATATAACTGGAATAGTGTTGAAAGTGGCGTTAAATATAATAATAAACCAAACCAATCCATCTAGATATATTTTATCAGCATATATATAGGAAACCTACAAAGAATTTGATCATAGATATCTACTCTCCATGCCGCAAATGGAAAATCATAGTTTTGTTGGCCAGTTTTTTTTTAATATACAGTTTCATTTTAATTTTTTATTAATATATACTAGTCAATCATACAATGAATCAAAAATAATTTTACATTGTATTATTACCAAACTAGAAGTCACATGTATTTATTGATAATTTGTTTGGTATAGTTCATCCTTAACTGTATTATGCTTTTGTTATTTATATTTTCAATTTGTTCAGTTCTGTATTTTGAGGGAGTTAATGTCTAACATTTGTTGTTTAAAGGTGAGGAAACTTTATATTGAAAAAAAAAATCACTATTTTAATTGTATAGTTTCACTTGTACTAACCATGTGGTTTTTTGTGTTTTTTATTTTTATTTTAAAGATTAAATCTCCAACATTTTGATTTAGAGGTGATAAAACTATATTTTAATTTTTTTTAATTTTTTTTTTTAAAAAGAACTGTTGTGATTAATGACATTCAATATTTCTTCGTTAATTTATTTTATACAGTAGTGAAATTATCTACACTGATATCTCACATCACTGGACATTTGGTATCAGGTCTCCTGTTTTAAAGCCTTAAGCCTCAAATTGAACTAATCTTTATTAAAAATCTGTTTCCTTACGGTCCAATATTAGAGAAAACCACACTTCACAAATTTTTGATGATGACCCATCAAATAAAAAAAAGTCACAATTTTGATTAATTTAAACATATTTTATTGTTCATAATAACAAATGGATAAAGTCTTCTCCACAACTTTGATGAATTTATTTTTCTTCATATAAATGTTTTGTCTACACAAATTGTAAATGTATGAAACCGGTTTTTGAATGGTTGAAATTGTATATTACCTATGCTTTTTATGTGGTGAACGTGACGTTTGCTAAATGATGTTTTGTCTCATAATGTAATCTTTAGAGTTAGATATATACAATTTAAGTATTACCAACTGATATTTTATGTTAAATGATATGTACGCCTTGTTTAAGTTTTTATGTAAAGTATATGAATATATAATTCATTGTTGACTTTTAATTTTGTGCAATTATTACTGTATTCAAAATGTGCTGTCACCATTTCTTACATCATCATGTTTAATAAGAATTCCTTCTTAATTAGAATTGGACTTTATGTCTCGTAGTTGTGTACATATTTTAGAGCTTTTCTAATAAAAAGAATAGGATGGGAGTTTTAGAATTGACCCATGACCGACATTTTTTTCTTCATTATTTTGGCATGCATTCAGTAGGAGCCAGATCATTGACTAATGACGGTCATCCCAATATATGACATTCAAAATCCTTTCCTACCAACACCAGAATTTTTTTTATGAAATAGTCCTTAATAGTAGACATTGATAAATTTAAGCTTTTTAGGAAAACGTAAATTAATAAGACAATTTTGAAGAACAAATTCACACAGTGAAAAAAGTTAACATTGTTGAATTCAAACTTACAAGAAAATTACTGATGATGATTGGTCAGGAATTTTAACATTTTCAGAAATTAACGTAAACATGAATTGACATAATATCATAATAATAATAATAGGGGCCATCATGGTCGTGATCGTATGGTAGTTGGATTTACAGCTACCTATGCAATCAGTGCCTATCACCACTAACATTGTGAGTTCTAGTCCTGCTCAGGCGAGATGTACTCGATACAACATTATGTGATAAAGTTTGTCAGTGACTTGTGGCAGGTTGGTGGTTTTCCCTGGGTACTCAGATTTCCTCCACTGATAAAACTGACAGCCACGATATAACTGAAATATTGTTTAAAGTGGTGTTTAACACCACAACCCTAACCCCATAATAATAATAATAAACCAATATAATCTTGGCCATAAATAGGAAATTTGAGACCTTTTTTAATGACCAGCAAATTATAGCTCTAATTAATTAAAAATGAATTGAACCTATTTTAGTGTTGTGTTATCAATATATAGAACAATAAACATCTTGTGCCATTTTTACATGAATCAAATTGTTTTACTTTATATTACATTATTACCCTATCCTTAATTTTCTATGAAATTGCATAGCTATAATTTTTGTTTATTATTTAATTAACCCAAATTAGTTGTTTTTACTGTATTTTATAAGGTCACACAATGCCATTGTATGTGATTACATTCTTTTATTTCCCATAATTCTCTGTGCTTTTAACTGTGCAGAAATTAAATGGCAATGCTAAAAAAACAGTCAGCAATATGTATGTGTATGTAATTTTTAGAATGGATATCTGAATAACAAACCGAAAATATACACCATTTAACCAGTTAAAAACTGTTTGTGGCCGTCGTCATGATCATATGGTAGTTAATTTATAACTCAATGCCAATCACCTCACTATAACTGAAATATTGTTGAAAGTGGCATTAAGCCCCATAAACCAACTAAATCTTTTGTAAGCATGTCTAATTTTTCCCCCAAAAAAGCAAAAGTATGTGTGACCTAATCATGTGATGAATCTCTCTATACATTTGGTTTTTTTTTCTCTTTTTTATTGCTGTTTTTATGCAATTTTAGTTCTATTTGTTGAGTTACTCTTTACTGCTGTCAAACAAAATGTAATATATATGTCAATGTTAACCACCAATTTTATGTTTCACACATGTTATTTTAAAAATTGACACTTATTTACTGTTGTGTCTAAACACAAGTAAAAAATTATTTGACCTTCGGCTTGAACGCTAATTAACGGGCATATTTTGTCTTGCACAACAATACAATACAAGAAAATGTAGGATCTGCAGGGATTTGAAAAATGTAAATTATAATGTCTCTTAATTCTGACAGTTTTCCTCAGGGTAAATGGGATATATATTTTTCTCAGGCCTCAAATATTTTATGTTAAAAATATTAAATTTTAATTCTATCTGTTTAAATATAAGAATTTTACCAATAGTATTTTGTAGGGAATTCAGCTCTAAGATTAAAACTGACTAGAAACTGGACAAACTTGTTGCCTGAACTGATAAAATTCCTCCAAAGTATAAACTTTGTCAGTCTATAATGTGAACTGGACAGACAAACTTATTGTGTGATCTTACACATAAAGTTGTCATATTGTATGATTAAAGACACTATTTGTAGTAAGAAATAACAGGTTTGTACTCACAAAGTTACAAAAAATTAAATAACAATATTTCTTACATTCTACTTAAGTTGGTGATAAACACCAATCAATAGATCAATGCATTCTGTCCAATTAGAAAAATCATTAAAATAACAGAAAACTTGTGCATGGCAGCAGATTAGATTATACCTAATGTATCTTATATATCAAGTTTTTGCTGCTAAATTTTTCTTATTATTCATTAGTCAGTTTTATATGAAAGAATTTTCTGTAGACCATTCTGATTTCCTTCCTTTAAACCAACAAATATTTGGAGAGCAGATAACTCTACCAGTTTTATTACAACTTTGCAGGGTGTGTATACACATAATGATAATAAAAATGTACATGTGGCCATAAACAAACTAGAAATTGACCTTTTTCATAATTAAAAAAAAATGTTTAACTTATGAAGGGCACATGTGTTGTATAGAGAAAACGCATACAGTACTTTTTTATGCTAAAACTTGGTAGAGTGTTTATTCACATAATATGATCGTAAAAGAGATTTTTTTTTTACAATATTACAGATGATGTTTGTAAACATAACTCATTATGTACTATGTACATGTGACAATGGATAAAAACTCATTTTAATTTTCAACAAAAGATTATTATTTAACTGATATGCACTTTGACTGCCTAATGTTTATCAAAACCAGCAATTTTAAGTGGTTATAAGTGTATGTCAACCCCAAACCCCTGTATTTTGTTAAAGACTGTGTACCGGGTACATGTAATACTGGGATTTAACTGGATGACTGTTGTTTAATATACATGTACTATTATCTCAACATCTTCATGTTACCCACCATGTTATATGTTAAGTAAGTGTATCAAGAGACTTAACCCTAGTCCAGAGGTTTCACCAGTTATTTCATTATATCTGTCTATACTCGATACAATATTATGTGATAAAGTTTGTCAGTGACGCGACAGTTCGGTGGTTTTCTCCAGGTACTCCTTTTTCCTCCACCAATAAAACTGACCACCATGCTATAACTGAAATTGTTGAAAGTGGCGTTAAGCACATATAACCCTAACCCTCTATCCTGTCTATGCTCTCCCCCATTAAGTCTGGTAGTTACTACGTAGAATAAGCTGAAAACATTCTGGAAGTGAGGATCAACAGTAATAATACTAACCCTAAGCCTCAGGATAAATTTTAAAATCACAGTTAGACAAATGACGCTGTATTAATTAAAGTGATGTAGAATGCATAATAATATTATTAGTCCTTTCTTGATCATAATGTAGAAATAAAAACATTTCAACTAATATTAAAAAAAATATACCAATAATTATTTTATATTCTTGCTCTTTATCCAAAAAGAGAAAGAATATTCAACATTTCTTATATTATTTCCCTCTATTGAGAAAAAGAATTGAGCTAGTAATAGCATTTTCGTTAAATTCTTCAGAATCTAAGCTAATCGTGAAGGTTATTCCCGAAACGTGTCGCACACATTTATTTGGATATCTTTTATTAGCTCTGTAGTTTTCTCCGGTACTCTGGTTGCCTCCACCAATAAAACTGACCGCCATGATATAACTGAAATATTGTTGAAAGTGGCATTAAACACCATAACCCATTTATTAGCTCCAATACAAGAAATTTAGAAATAGTCAAATTGTAAGGAGGATATATGTGAGAGAGGTCTACAGAAATCTTGATCATAAAAGTGTTAGATAATGTTTTACGATTGTAATGCTATGTATCAATCATGAATTTACGTTTTACATGCATTTATTTTTAAAATGTTCCATTTGTATTGTTTGATGTATTTGAAAAATTCAAATAAAAATCTTGAAACGAAAATTTTGAATGTCTGCATAATTACCATACTAAATTGGTAAGTATTCTTGTAAGATTCTGTCAGTTGTCTACCACACATGTACAATCAGTGCCTATCACTACTAAAGTTATGAGTTCGAATCTCGCTCATGGTGAGGTGTACTTCATACAATATTATGTGATAAAAGTTTGTCAGTGACTAGCAACAGGTCTGGTTTCCTCCACAAATGAAACTGAGCACCACGATATAACTGAAATATTGCTGAAAGTGAAGTTAAACACCATAACCCTAACCCTTAACCTTCAACCACACTAATGAAAGTAAGTATGTACTGCATATTAAATAAGTAAACTTGTTTAAAACTACGGCTGAAAAAAAGTTATGATATCACTGGTAATTGCTGTTCTATTTACACCTTCAGTATGGTACCTTGTGAGCAATGTGTTAATAAGTGATTTTATTTTGATGTAAAAACCAGAGTGGAGTGCCTAGGAGTCGCTCTCTGAAGTAGAGTGTTTAAGGGTCACTCTCTAAAGTGGAGTGCTTAGGGGACACTCGGAAGTGGAATGTCTGGATCACTCTGAGATGGATGGTCTAGGGATTGCTCTCTGAAGTGGAGTGTCTATGGGTTACTTTCTGATGTTGAGTGCCTAGAGATCACTCTCTGAAGAATTGGATGTACTTGTTTTAGTGTACTATGATATACTGACCATCTATTAAAAGTTAGTTTATGTCAGAGGTTGTACATGACAATTGATAAAGGTTAAAACTATTTACAAGATTTCATGAATTAGTATTTGATAGAGGAGACAACAACCTTGATCAGATGGTTTACAATGATTTATATTTATGTTTAATTCTCCTTCCATTCAACAATTAGTTGAGAAGTGGGTGAATATTGTTTATTGCCATTCTAAAACAATATTTCAGAATTAACCTGCATCAGAAATATCTTCAAATAGGAAATATAGGATGGCAACAATAAAAGCTGATTAAAATACTGGCTTCAGATAGATGAAAAGAGGTGGTGAGGTTGAACCTTCTTGTTATGTAGATATTTAGCAAGCAAACAGTGAAAACGACTTCCATAGATTAACTTTACCTCAAAAAGACCAGGTATTATCTGAAAAATTGCAGCAAAAATTAAAATGGACTGCAATTGCATGATCTGTGAATGGTCGTACTTCCTGCCTATCGGCTGAAAAGGTAGATTATTCTGGTTGTAGATATGTCGTAACGAGTGGCCACAGGAGCCAATAATGTGATTTTAATGGCCATCTTTCAAAGCTGTTTTATTCAGCAACTTCTCGATTGTTTGAAATTTAAAGTGGGGTACTCCTTAACACAAATTTGTATTTTGTGAGATAGGAAATCCAAGATGGTAACTACCACAGAACAAAGTCGTAACGTTGGAACCTATGGGAAAATAAAAAATCTTTTTCTCGGAATCTACAACCCGATTGAACCTAAATTGTTCATAAATGATCTTTGAACAGTTTCTTGCAAAGTTGCCCTCCATCCCTGACCAAATTAGCAGAAATACTTGTATGTGGAACATGAATAAAAGTTTGGTACACGAAACTAAATTTGATTGAATACAATCCACACACATTTTTGTTAGCAGGTCCCTTCCAAAGTTTACATTTTTCATGTTTGTCACAAATCTAAGATTACCACCACTGTAGAATAAGTTTAACTTTGAATATCATGGAAAATGAAAACGAACCTTTTTCTGAAAAAATATAGACCTGAATTGACCTAAACTGTACATGAATGGTCACTAGGTGGCACCTTCTAAAGAAATCTCACTGGAACCCCCAGGATATAGGAAATAAAAATATGACCTAATTTCTAAAAGAGTGTATGACAAATCCAATACACAACTCCCCCTTTAAGATTAAATGTTAACAAGTACTTAATATTTAGAAAATGTCTTACTCCTTACATGTATGAGAATAAGCAGCAGCTGCTAACAATTAAGTTTGCTACAGCCATATAAAGAGGCAAAAAATGTCATACTATTATCTCCCTTTGTACTTGTGTTAATCAAAACATCAGTCCCCAGGCACATCCCAGTAATGCCTTTTTATCCCCTCACCAACGAAGTTGCAAAGGGATATAGTAACGCTACCGTCCTTCCGTAACATCCTTGTGAACACTCTAGAATCAATATCCTTCAATGAATTTTGACCAAACTTGGTACATCCTTAGGAGAGTCTGAAACCCTATTGATTTTCAAGGTCATAGGTCAAAGTCACAGGGTCTAATTTTTACCCTGTAACATCTTTGTGAACACTCTAGAATCAACATCCTTCAATGGATTGTGACCAAACTTGGTACATACTTAGTCCTTAGGAGAGTCTGGAACCCTATTGATTTTCAAGGTCAGAAGTCAAAGGTCACAGGGTCTAATTTTTACCCTGTAATATCCTTGTGAACACTAGAATCAACATCTTTCAATGGATTTTGACCAAACTTGGTACATACTTAGTCCTTAAGAAAATCTGGAACCCTATTGATTTTCAAGGTCAAAGGTCACGGTCAAATTTTTACCCCGTAACATCCTTGTGAATACTCTAGAATCAACATCCTTCAATGGATTTTGACCAAACTTTATACAGTTATCCCCTCGCCAACAAAGTTGCGAAGGGGATATAGTAACGCTACTGTCCCTCCGTGCATCTGTCTGTCCTTCCGTAACATTTCTTGTGAACACTCTAAGAGTCAACATGGTTCAGTGGATTTCAACCAAACTTGGTACTCAAGTAATACTAACAAAGATCTAGCACCCTATTGATTTTCAAGGTCATAGGTCAAGGTCACAGTTGAACTTTGAAATTTTTAGGGGTTTAACGGCAAGGGGATAAGCCACGCTTTGCATTGCCCTTGTTACCTTAATGTTTGTAACCTTGTGCTTGTCACGAATATAGATGAATTCTGATCATTTGATGTTAAAACAACAATCACATAAAATCAATCAATCATAAGGTTTTACATCTCTTCTGAAGATTAGCCACCTTGAAAGTACAACATTTATTATATGACCTGTAAGATTTTTTAAATCTGAAACCACACAATCATTTGAAAGCATACTCAACTGGAATGTGGTTCTTCATATAATCCTGCAAAGATAATGTTGATCAGAAACCACTGCAATTACAGACCTGATTAAACTCATACTACATAAATTATCAATGGATATTAAACAGATAATGAGTGAGTGAGTGATTGTTGCTTAAAACCAATTTAGCAATTTTTCAGCTATATCATGACGAGAACAACTTATATATTTGTATTTCAATGAGATGATGATGATATCTGCTTTGTACTAGGCCAACATGTTTAGATGGAATTTACAGTGCTAGCTCACTGAAACAACAGTTGACAAGTTGACATGTTGCTCCACCCATTATTCTGGTTCACAGCCAACCAGTCTTTGCTCTTATTTCTTAATGCTGTGTGCTTACCAAAGCAACAAATACTAATTCTACAAGTCTTTTAAACCAACCAGGGCTCGAACCCACGATCTACTGCAATCAAAATGAGCATGCTAACCATGACACCAGTTAACAGATAATGTGTATGAGTGAACTTCTGGCGAGTTCAAGGAAATTTTTTTTTTGGTGTATGGAGTTTACATTTCACAAGTAGCATGTTATTCCAGGGCTTGGGCCCAGAACACTGATTTTCTGGACAGAGCTCAGCTGCTGATGCAAAAGTTACTCGAACAAGGATACATTGTTCCTAGGTTGAAGTCTTCTCTACAAACATTCTACGGTTGTCATTACAAACTGGTTGACCACTACGAAATAACCAATACCAAATGGCAATGGATCTTCTCCCTTTTACCTAGATTTGTTCTTTCCTCTATCACTGACAAGTAACATGGCAGGAGTTTTATAAGAAACAGAAACTGTTTACCATTCACAAACACCTGGGTTTTGTGGAGTCTGTGTTGCTCATCTTTTTTAGTGTTCTGTGTTGTGTTTTTCTATTGGTTGTCATGGTTTTGTCTTGTGCCTTGTCCCTAGAATAGTCCATTCTTTATTTCCTCTAATGTTTATTTGCAAAATTCTCCTCTTTAGAGTGACTTGTGAGTGAATACAGAAAATGAGCAATTTTTTTATGGAAAAGGGATCCAAATTTTGAAATTTTTTCATATTTGGAAAACACAATTTATGCCTTCACTTAATTTTGATGTGTTATTTTTTTTAAATTAATTATGACAAGAGCTTCACACTTCCAGTGGATTTTGGCTTTAGGTTTCCAATGGATTTTCTCTATCAGATATGGTTTTCCAGTTAAACTTGATTGCAGTAAAACTTGTGCAGGAGGAAGCCCTTGTTGACTTGCTATGATCATATAATGCTGACCTGGTGCAGCCCTTTATTTCAAAGTTCACATCCAAATAACAAGATCAGAAATAACCCCAAGATTTAGTTAGTAGATATCGGCTCGCTCAATCAAAAAGAAAAGAGCGAGTGAATGTTGTAAGTGCCGAGTGAGCAATTTTTCATGTTATTTCATGGCAAAAACAAGTTAAATTTCGATGAGATGATCATGACATTCACTTTGCACTAAACAATTATGCCAAGTCAGATTTTTATAATAGTGCAAGTTCACAGAAACAATAGTCCACCAGGAGATATGTTGCCCCACTCGGACACATTATCCTGATTACGGGCCAACTAATCTTTGCTCCAACTCCAAAATGCTGCGTGCTTATCGCAGAAGCAGCAAATATCAATTTTATAATCTTTTTCTTGACTCGACCAGAGCTCAAACCCACAATCTACCACATTTTAGAAGAGCATGCTAACCATTTCACCACCACTACGGTTAAAAAGACGAATTGCACATTTAATTAAGAATATAATATAAAGAAAAAGAATTTACAAAAAATTTTGTTTATTGTAAAATTACTTGATATGTACATATATAAATAGTATATAAAAATAATTATAAAATGATATATTTTGATAATCATGGAATGTACATTGCTAAAATTAAAAGATACAAAGTTTATTCATAAGTTCTGATGATTCTTGTATTAACAACCTTACTACAATGGAAGATAAAAATGCTGTTAGCCAATAAGTAACATGAAAATAAAAATACGATACAAATAGATTCATCAATAGCACTTAAAAAAATTAGTTTTCAAAAATATGAAATTTCATCCGTTTGAAACTTTGAATGGTTTCATGGTTTATAGTTTATGTTGTTTAACGCCACTTTCAACAATATATTTCAGCTATATCGTGGCGGTTAGTTTTATTGGTGTGAAACTTTGAATGATATAATTTATATTAAAATTGATTAAATCAAAAATAATTTGAAATAATTGTACAACAGCATTTTTAAAGTGTGTAACAACAAAATTGTTCACTGTAATTAATACAGCTCAATCCAGGTTAAAATGTTGAAGTCTGATCTGTTAAACAAATATATACATATAACTTACAAATATTTTATAGCATATTTGATTGGTAGAGGAGTATTTTAGGAGAAAAATAATAGATCAGGAGTATTTTTTGAGGGATGTGGGGAAAATTTGGAGAGTATTACAAAAAAGGCCTTCAAAAGGGTTACGGTTAGGGTATGGATGGTGTTCATCGCCACTTTCTACAATATTTCAGTTATATTATGGCAGTCAGTTTCATTGGTAGAGGAAACCGGAGTACCCGGAGAAAACCACATTTGCTGCAAGTCACTGACAAACTTTATCATATTGTATTGAGTAAACCTCACCCGAGCGGGATTCGAACTCACAATGTTAGTGGTGATGGGCACTGATTGCATAGGAAGTTGTAAATTCATTAAAATGTTGAAGTCTGATCTGTTTAACAAATATATTCATGTAACATACAAAAATTGTATTGCATATATGGTTTGTAGAGGAGCATTTTAGGAGAAAAATACAAAGCTGGTGTATTTATTGAGGGATGTGGGTGAAGAATTGGATAGTATTACACAAAATGCCTTCAAAAGAGATTCATATACAATGAATTCAAAATATATCTAGTACAAAAGGTAAAATCTTGTGGTTTTAAAGTTAAATATCAGAAATTTACATTTCAGTTTTCAATTATATTAACACTTAAAACTCAGATCATTAATCTCTTTGAGTGAGTGATTGTTGTTTAATGCCAACTCACAAATTTTTCAGCTATATTATGGCGAGAACAAGTTAATTTAATCTCTTTGATGTTTTTTCATATAAAACATGTTTAAAACAAACAAAAAAATGTATTCAAGTCAAAAACCTTGAAATAATAATCAATCTCAGATTTGGAAGTCTCATGTAAAAGATAAAATTAATCTCACATTCAATCTTACAGAATCTCATAGACTTGAGGAAAATATTAAATGCTTCTTAAAATTTTCAAAACTTTAAATTTTAAGACAAAAAATGTATTCAAGTAAAAAATCTCGAAATAATAATCAATCTTAGGTTTGGAAATCTCATAAAAAATATAAAGTTACTCTGACAATCAATCTGACAGAATCTAATAGACTTGAGAGAAATATTAAATGTTTCCAAAAATTTTCCAAACTTTCAATTTTAAGACAAAAAAATGTATTCAAGTCAAAAATCTTGAAATAATAATCAATCTCAGATATGGAAATCTCATAAAAAATATATAGTTAACCTCACATACAGTCTTCAGAATCTCATAGACTTGAGGGAAATATTAAATGTTTCCTAAAATTTTCCAAACTTTCAATTTTAAGACAAAAAAAATGAATTCAAGTCAAAAATCTTGAAATAATAATCAATCTCAGATATGGAAATCTCATAAAAAATATAAAGTTAATCTGACAATCAATCTGACAGAATCTAATAGACTTGAGAGAAATATTAAATGTTTCCAAAAATTTTCCAAACTTTCAATTTTAAGACAAAAAAATGTATTCAAGTCAAAAATCTTGAAATAATAATCAATCTCAGATATGGAAATCTCATAAAAAATATATAGTTAATCTCACATACAGTCTTCAGAATCTCATAGACTTGAGGGAAATATTAAATGTTTCCTAAAAATTTTCCATAAACTTTCAATTGTTTTTTTTTCTTACTCAAAAAAAAAAAGAAGGTATTTCTAAACATTAACTGAAAGTGACAATGTAAAATAATGTCTTATAATATTATGCTCAAATAAGAGTACAGTAACTCAGATCTAAAATCTCAAATTGAAACTTGAAAAAGAAAAATGGAAGCAACAAGTCAAAATTTATTCAATTTATATGGCACATGTAAAAAATATCATATAAAGTGAGTTTAGCTACTCAAAATTTACAAATGAGTATAGCGATTCAAAACATAGATATGAGTATAGTTACTCAGAATATATAAATGAGTATAGTTACTCAAAATATGCAAATGAGTTGAGTTATTCAAAATATACAAATGAGTATAGTTACTCAGAATATACAAATGAGTCGAGTTATGCAAAACATACACATGAGAATAATGATTCAAAACATGGAAATGAGTTTAGTTATGCAAAAAATACAAATGAGTAGTTACTGAGAATATACAAATGAGTATAGTTACTCAGAATTTACAAATGAGTAGTTGCCTCCAAATGTATGTATATGACAGATCCTTATTAATAGATGTAAAAAAAAACCTTTAACAAGTAATTAATACTAGTACATGTTTGTAAAATAGAGCTTACAGAAAATATTTTAAAAACGATCATCCATTCTTTCACAGTAATTACTTTTATAATTCAAATAATTAATCTTAATATACATGTGAAACATGTTTACCAGAAATATGCATAGATATATACTAGACTCTTGGTTTAGTGATGTATATTACACATACATGAAATCAGATCACACACACATGACTGTAGCCATTTTGTGTCACCTGATGATTGTAAATTAACACACCTATAGTCAAATATGTATATGACAATGACGACATACAATTTGTAACAATATTGATCATTTTTTTAAATACATTGTCACATACAGGAATGAATTGATATTTGCAAAAGATAGAATTTGTTAATTAAAAGCTAACAATCAAGCTTAAATTATAAAAAGATCTACATGTATAAAAACCAGATTGCATACCAGTAATAGTTTCTATGTCCATATACATTTTCAATTCATTTCACAAATGTCCAATTACTTATACAAAACTGGACATTCCTATACAAAACTGGACATTCCTGGACTTTTGGGAGTAGACGGTTTAACTTCTATAGGATACCCATCAGCATCAAACTTAGCAGGTTCCCTCATGTCGACTTCCTCACCGTAGCTTGGTGGTCTTTTATCATAGCTTGGTGTCCTGTCATAGTCTGGACGCCTGGAGTAGGGCTCATAATCTTTATCATCATCATCATAGCGATCTTGATCATCACGATCACTGTACCTTCTCTTATCATCATCATATCTATCGTAATCATCATCACGTTTTCGATCATAATCATCATGTCCCCTATCATAATCGGAATCACGTTTACGATCATAATCATCATCATCACGTTTACGATCGTAATCATCATCATCACGTTTACGATCATAATCATCATCATATCTTTTGTCATAGTCATCATACCGATAATCGTCACGATCCCTATCATAATCATCATCTCTACGTCGATCATAACCATCATCATCATATCTACCCTTTGCATGATCTGCGTTGCTTCTGTAATCATCGTCACGGTATCGTCTGTTGTAATCATTCCCATCGTCATGGTAATCTCTATTATCTCGGTCACTGTAAGTATAATTGTCGTATCCCTTGTTCAATGAATCTGAACTCTTACGGACAATGTCCTGATTACTGGAAAATAACACATTGAATCTTAGCTAAGAGATGATTAGTTAGTAAGCCCGAGGAGGTGCAAAACATGCAAAAATACAGTAGAGAACGTACACAAAGGTAGCAATTGTAATGTTATTCTTAATCTCTCAATTGCAATTCATGACAGTGTTTATTTTTTTTTTCTTTCAAAAAGACAGGTACTTATTAATCTTTTACAGTAGTTTTTCCACTTACTTACTTCAGCAATTTAAACAGTTATAAATCATGAATCACCAAACAATGCAGTAATTCATGAATATGCAATAGCACACTAATTAAGAAATAATTCATGCCGGCCATACTTTATTGTTATTCAAATATGGGTAGGCATTATATTCATGAATATTTAACCCCAAGTGATAGCGAGGGGTTAAATCTCATGAATATAATGCCTACCCATATTTGAATAACAATGAAGTATGGCCGGCATGAATTATTTCGATTCTAATAGGACAAATACAGTAATTTTAAAATTCGAGGTGGTCAAGGTGATGCGCTGGTAGTGGCTATTCCATCAATCTCCTACAGAATTTTAAAAATGGTAAAATTGAGAATTAAGAGATTGAAAGTGAAATTGTGGCTTAAAATACCGAAAAGAATTTTATTGACAAGGTTCAATATAAATTTTATTACAAATAAACAACTTTAAATGATTAACAACGAAATTACCAGTTGAATGCAGCCAGTCGGATCGAAGATAAAGGGAGATAAACATGGAGACAGTGAAAAGCCACAACAAAGCTGTGTATAAGAGTTTAATTATGATAAGACTTGATTAGGATTTATTTAATTTTAACTTCATTTATTTCGACAATTTTTAGATAAACAATAATAGAAAATCGCTAACCATGAACCTTTATTTGTATACCGAATACGGGATGTCATATTAGAATGAATTATCATCAGTGTTCAGCTACGAGTGATTTATTTAGGAGATTCAGAACGAAAGAGTAGTTATACTATTTTTCATTGTTGGACACCCAATGACGTTGGTGCTGTGAGGTCACACACTGAAAGAAAGATTTTATTTCACTGCGTAAAATAGCAGTATTTCTTTCACTTTGGAAATCTAAGTATTTCATGGCATCTATATAATCATTGGTTTTTAAGATTTCAAGAAATAATATTATTGTAGGGTTAGAGTTGCGGTATAGTGTATAGCGTCATTTTCAACAATATTTCAGCTATATCGTGGCGGTCAGTTTTTTTAGGTAGAGGAAACCGGAGTACCCGGAGAAAACCACTGACCTGTCGCAAGTCATTGACAAACTCTATCACATAATGTTATATCGAGTACACATCGCTATGAACGGGGTTCAAACTCACAGTTTCAGTGGTGATAGGCACTGATTGCACAGGTAATTGCAACTACCATACGATCATGACCATGACAGCCCTTTCCATACAATAAGCATAATTTGCATATAATATTGTTGAA
Organism: Bathymodiolus brooksi; assembly: GCA_963680875.1. Classification (NCBI taxonomy): domain Eukaryota; kingdom Metazoa; phylum Mollusca; class Bivalvia; order Mytilida; family Modiolidae; genus Bathymodiolus; species Bathymodiolus brooksi. The sequence goes on from OY804575.1 coordinate 68,839,727, forward strand.
GTAAGATATAATTTCTTAAGATTTGAGAAAAACTATCTATAACTACTGTGTTTATTGGTGTATCAATTTCTTTACATACACACATAATTTGTATCTTTCTAGAAGTATCATACTTAATCATTACACTTATTAAAAGTATATTATACACGTATGCAAAATTATCTGCTGATAAATAAAATCATCCTCTGTTAAATATAATTCAGTCATTCATTTAAAGAAACTAAATGCTTAAAAGAAAGTGTAACTTCTGTTTTTCTTTTTCTACATGCATATCATCATGCAAATTTAAATAATTAAAAAATTAACACGATAACATTACAACTGCCAGTGGGAACACTACAAAGCATTAGATCAAAGCAATTAGAGGCACACAGAAGGGTAGATGATGTTGTTTTACTGCAAAGGATTTCATCATTTGTGATTTTTCATCTCTGTGATATTCATAGACAACTCTTTCAAATTATGTTATATTTGAAAGATCATTAAAAATTCTCACCAGTCCAATTTTCATTATCTATTGATCCAAAAGGAAATATTGTGAAATCATTAATTTTAGTGAGTCATAAAAGCCAAAAAAATTAAAACCAAACCAAATGTTTGTTTTTGTAAATTTATGTATTTTTGAACTAATTGAATATTTTTTTTAATAGAATGATTTGATTGATTGGTGATTAATGCCAACATTAACAGTATTTCAGTTACCGGTATATCATATCGTGATAAACAGAATGAAAGTGAAAAATCACAAATTATGAAAACTAATATCATATAGTATGAATATTAAAGATAGTTAGGCTATACATTAGTTTAACCTGACTTTATCAAAGCAAGGTAAACTAGAAAGATTTTCAATTCATTTAAACCTACCAGTACAAAATAGGACAAGTTTTGATTTTGCATAAATTATACTTTATATTTTATTAGTTTGCAAATGCTTATACAGTGAAACCTGTCTAAACCAAACCCTGAATAAACAAAACTTGAAATAAAGTACTAATGCAGGAAATCTTTGTTAATTGAACTTGTATAAACCAAACACCTGGGGGAGTGCCTATTCCAAACATAAAAGTTGGTCACAAGGAAGTTCAGTTTAGACAGGTTTCACTGTATCAGACACTCATTAATGACAAATATTTATTCTTTTATAAATTGTTGTCAAATTAACTTCTCTCTTTTAACAGTAACCTTTGACCATCAAATTCCAGCTCTTATCATGTTGGTTTTTTTTTGTGCATAACTCAAAGATTAAAACTGAATAAAAAGAAAGACGTTAACATGGCATGGTAGATAAAAAGTGAAATACTTATAGGTATAACTAACATAGGTGCTTACTACACAAAGAAGTACACTATAGTGATCTTGATATACAGACAAATATGATATTTTTGTCCATTTAGTCAAAGGTCAAAGTTGAAAGTGTAATAGGCAGTGAAATATTTAGAATAGAATTAACATATAATTTTTATCAGAGAAAATATAATTTTATAAAAGAAAAAAAAAAATTAGATGAAAATACAATTTTATATAAGTGATGTTCCAGACTTGCTTTCCCCATTTTTTAGTGGGCACCTATAAAGTGCGAAACGAAACGAAATCAACGAAAACGAAACGAAATCAACAAAAACGAAACGAAACGAAATGAAAACGAAATAAAAAGAAACCAACGAAAGCAAAACGAAATCAACGAAAACGACTGATATGAAGAAAATGGAAGGAAAAAAAATAAAAGACAAAACGAAATAAAGAAATTAAAAAAAAGAAAGATAATTCGATTTTTTAAATACAATAATTTTGATTAATTATAACCGGGAAACCCATCTTGCATGTCTGTCCGTTACAGTACTCCTCACGTGCATTACCCGCAACTCAATTCAAGCCGGGTTTGCTTGCCGATAAACTTTCAGAAGTTCAAATGTCATATTTTTATTTGTGTTTGAGTGTGTGTCAGTATTTATGAATTATAAAGTTTCTGGAGTGGGCATATAGAAAACTAGAGGCTCAGCCCACTGAGCCTGTATCGCTCACCTGACAATAGAATGATACTGAAGCAAATTTCAAAGGGGGATAATCATTACCTTAAAAAACAGCAGCCATCTTGAATGGAGGGTGGGGCTGTCGGACACAATTTTAAAAGGGACACACCCAGGGACCATCTATGCCAAGTTTGGCTCCATTTGGCCAAGCTGTTTCAGAGGAGAAGATTTTTTTAACATTAGCCAATCAGAAATTTTTTTTATTCTTGGCGGCCATGTTTATAGGCCAAATGGAACGAAATGGAGAAACTTTATAGAGGACCTTACATAGATGCTTACTGCCAAGTTTGGTTCCATTTGGCCAAGTTGTTTCAGAGGAGAAGATTAAAATATGAAAAAGTTAACGGACGGACGACGGACGCTAAGTGATGGCAATACCTCACATGGCCCTTTGGGTCAGGTGAGCTAAAAAATGATGAAAAAAGGGGAATAACTCCTAGACGGGTAATCAGATTTACTTCAAAATTGCAGGGCATGTAGATCTTGACAAGCTGAACATGTTTTCAGTTTACACTCAACATCTATCTCTTATAGTTTTTGAAATAAAGGATGAAAAGTATTAACATTTTTAAAATTTGATGAAAAAAGGGCAATAACTTCAAGATGGGTAATCAGATTTACTTTAAAATTGTAGGCTAGGTTGATCTTGACATGCTGAACATGTTTGCTGTTTAAACTTAACATCTATCTCTTATAGTTTTTGAAATAAAGGACAAAAGGTATTAACATTTTGAAAATTTGACGAAAAAAAGGGCAATAACTCCAAATTGGGTACTCAAATTAACTTCAAAATTACAGGGTAGGTAGATCTTAATATGCTGCACATGTTTGCAATTTAAACTTAACCTTTATCTCTAATAGTTTTTGAAATATCAGACAAAAATGTTTAAATTAAAAAAATAAAAAATAAAAAGGGCAATAACTCCTAGACGGGTAATCAGATTTACTTCAAAATTGCAGGGCATGTAGATCTTGACATGCTGCACATGTTTGCTGTTTAAACTTAACGTCTATCTCTTATAGTTTTTTAAATAAAAAACGAAAAGTATTACAATTTTGAAAATTTGACGAAAAAAGGGCAATAACTCCAAGATAGGTAATCAGATTTTCTTCAAAATTTCAGGGTAGTTAGATCTTCCTGTGCTGATCATTTTTACCCATGTCAGATTTCTGATATTATTAACGGTTTTTGAGTTGTTACCAAAAACGTGCAATTTTACCATATGTTCTATTTTTAGTAACAGTGGCCATGTTTGTTGGCCGAATGGAATTAAATGAAGAAATTTTATAGAGGATCTTACATAGATGCTTCCTGCCAAGTTTGGCTCCATTTGGCCAAGCAGTTTCAGAGGAGAAGATTTTTTTAACATTAGCCAATCAGAAACAAGAATTGCCCTTGGCGGCCATATTTGTTGGCAGAATGGGACGAAATGAAGAAACTTTATAGAGGACCTTATATAGATGCTTTCTGCCAAGTTTGGTTCAATTTGGTCCAGTTGTTTCAGAGGAGTAGATTAAAATATGAAAAGTTAACGGACGGATGACGGACGCCAAGTGATGGCAATACCTCACATGACCCTTTGGGTCAGGTGAGCTAAAAAAAAAAGGGGGGGGGGGGGGATATGAGGGAGTATTTTCATAGATTGGGATATTGAGGGTTCATTTTTCATCTGATTTTATTACGTTTTTCGTTTGTATTCTTCATAAATTTGCCTATTCGCAAATCATACAGGATGGTCTTGAGTTTCAGATTCTGGGCACTATTTGACTACTGGATTTTCCCGACTTGTCACGTTTAATCCCCATGCACCCCCCCTCCCCCCCCCCCTAATTTGTCAATATGACGGAACTATTAACGACTGTCATACAAGTGGGAGGTTTTACCCACCATTTTCTTGGGAAATGCCTGTACCAAGTCGGGAATATGAAATAGTTGTTTTCTAGTTTCACATTTGGTCATGTCTTAGGATTAGAGAATTTACATGTACCGATTGTTTTTATACTTGGTAACGTCTTAGGGTTAGACGAGTGGCATCTGCCTATCCACTATCAGAACCCACCATTTTCCTGGGAAAATGCCTGTACCAAGTCAGGAATGTGTTGTTTTTCAGTTGTTCCGTTGATTGAAAACTCAGATGGTTGAGCTTCTTATCGGTTTCGTCTGTTTTTGTGGACTTTCCCTTTTGAATGCGCCTTGGAGTACGGTACCATTGTTATTACCTTTATTCGGTAGTGTGCCAACAGATCTGGCGTAATGTCTAACCGTTGTTCTTTCCGAGATATACAGGGGTCAAAAAGACCCAACACTATAAACTTTTTATTTCAAATCCTACTGTTCTATTTTGAAGAACTAAAAAAAAAAAACCAACAGCAACATAACAGGACGTACAGTGAGCACCCTCCTTACAGAAGAACTTCTGGAGAAAATAATGCTTGCAAAAACTAAACATAAGAAACTCTGGAAGTTTTATTGAAATCCATTCTGTTGTTTAGGAAGAGTTATGGATAATGCAACAGTATCCTCTCTCTATTGTATAGCCTTGTATGACAATTACATAGCCTTAAATGACAAAGTCCAAAAGTGAAGAAATTTTAGCAAGAACTGTTAAAATGGGAAAACAAAAATAGAAGGTGCACAATGCCATTTGGTACTAAAGAATTCATGAAATTAATGAACCTTGCCATATGGTATTAAAGATTTCCTGTAAGATTCATTCAATTCCATCAAATTGTTAAGGAGGAATTGCATAGGCAGTGAGGGGAGCACTCACGGACAAACGGACATATGGGCAGTTTCAAAATAAATGGCTCATACTGCTATAGCTGTCTAATTTACTCATTTTTATGATTTTATTGGATCTAAATAGTTCAAAAGATCTGTAATGATTTGATGTTTGTTACTGCAAAAAATCTTTACGATATCTAGAATAACAAAAAAAATATGTCCAAAAAACATGTCAAAATTGTCAGGAGTGCAACACTTTTTTGTGACACTTTAAAAAATCCTTAATTTTCAATAACCTACCACAGTGCTAAATCAAACAATATGTTATCAAAATCTATTTCATCACAAACTTTGATATGTTGACATACTTTAAGATAGCAATAGATCATGCTTCACATTTATTATTGCATAAAAATATGGCTTTGTAAAAAAGATGTACCTAGTCAGGAGTGCAACAAACATTTATGCAAGTTTTCCTAAATTACATTGTAGAAATGTTGTCTTTAAGTTTTCAAAGATATGGGGTATAAATAAATCTTAATACATCATTGCTGCTTCAAAACCATAGTTAAAGGATACACTAAAATCAGTAGTAAGGCCAAGAATGTCACATTAAAGGCAGCACCCTTCAAATGTCAGGAGTGCAACATTTGATATTTTCTTAGACATATTTTCTTTTAAATGTAACTAAAATCACATTTGTCTTTCTATTTCAACAGAGACTGACTAAGAGAACAGATAAAACCCATTTACCTGTTTGAGATACATAAAATATCTCTCACAGAAGCATTTGATTCATGTCAGGAGTGCAACTAGTTTTAAGTGATCTTCTACACAGTCTAAATTATAGCTTTTTATATGGATGATTTGAATAAAATGAGATTCTGTCAAGTTTAGAATAATGTTTGAAAAAATTAAAAGTGCCAATAGCATTTTATGTGCTTTTAATTTTATGTAATAAAGCATTTTTGTTCATTTTAAATGGTCTCATGCTTTAATATCTATTAGGTATTAATACTAGAGACATTCTCTGACAAGGGAACATGTTTTCTAGGTTCATTAGCTATTGGAGATTAATTGACTTGATAAAGTTTATGATAAATGCATTTATCTATTTTCTTATAGATAATTTATGATTGACCATGTAAATGTTGCACTCCTGACATAAATATTTAAAAATCATTGAAATTTGATATAATCAATTTTCTAAGTATCCAAAAAATACTTGTACATTAAACATCTATTTTCAATATTAATTTAGATTAATACATGTTTTAAATGTTTTTGTATAGTATATTTCAAAAATAAGTTGGAATTTTCGAGAAGTATGGCTGTAAACAAGTTACAAATAACTAGAAAAATGTTACTTTAAGAAACAATTATCATTAAAACTTGGTAAAATTAATGCTTGAAAGAACACCAACGGATTTTTCCCCCTGTGAATTGTTTTTAAGTTAATAACTCTTCTTTTTCTTGATGGCAATATGTCAGGAGTGCAACATATCCTGATAAAATAGTACCATTGATAAAATAATGATAATTTATAATAAATTGCCTTTTCTAGCCTATAAAAATATTCTAATTATTTCTTTATGATTTATCTAATATATTAGAGTGGTGTAATACAAATTTTCAAATGTAATTAAAAATATTGCTGCTAAAGCTGAGTATTAAAGAAAGTGGGTATGACAAAAAATTGTTACAAATTTCCAAATACTGTCATTTCTGTACAAATATTTCATTGAAACAGGTAAAGATTATTGTATGAGTTAACAGTAACATCACTGTTCAATGTTGGCATTTTAAAATGTGACATTTTCTTCTTTTTTTTTCTTTATTATAACATGTCAGGAGTGCAACAAAAATAGACAAAATGTTTTTTCTACAACCAATTATTTTGTGATCGTTCAAAGAATCAATGTGATTTTTTTTTACAAATGGCTACTTATCTTTAAAGTTTGAAAATTTTGCTGTCTTAAGTAAAAATATTCGTTATTATTTTGATAATAAAAACTTTATCAGGTAGAATGGACAAAAATATTGAGAATTTTTCATAAAAAATAGCTTTTAAGAAAAACTACAACTACCAATAACCCAATATTTTGCACAAAAAGTCATTTATATCAGTTGCATTGTTTCAGAAACCATTATACAAAATAATTGAGACTAAAGATTGTTTAACTGATATAGAATAAGTATGTGTTTTACATGTTTTTCATGCCAATTTGTGTTCAATAAAAGGTTCTTAAAAATTTATTGCTTATCTGTTCATAGTTTCTTTCTTGTTTCATTTACTTCAATGTATACAACATTGAAAATTATCAGCAGAAAGTTTTTAGGAGTGAGTTTAATTTGGACATTTTTTTTTAAACAGCCCATATACTATATACCCCCTCCCGCTGGATAGCAGGGGGTATAAAAATATGTGCCGTATCAAATTTTATTAATACCTGAATTTTTTTTGGAGGGGAGGTGATTTGGGTTTTTTTTTTATATGAAAAGGGATCAAAGGGAAAACAGGTACTTTTACAAGATATGTAGATTCTTTTTTTAATTTCTAAAGTTAACTTTTGATAGGATTTGCATACCTCCGCCAAAAAAAGATTGGGGTATATAGGACTTCTGCTGTCAGTTCGTTCGTTTGTCCGTCCGGTCGTCACACTTTTTCGTCTCTTCTACACACTTTTAAATTTTGCTCGGACAGGGGTATTTATTAGTGAACTTTAACTACTGCATTTCTGTTATTTTAATTCCTCTCTTTTCAACAGACTTGACGTTGCTCTTATGGTTCCCAAATATAAAAGAAACCACTAAGTGAAAAGGACAGACTCCCGATGAATAAATGCATATTATTCTTGTTCAATGGTGATTAAATCCTGTCCTCTCCTGATGAAAGACACTGAGACATGTGTGGGAAGTAGTCTAGCATCGTACTTGTGAAAATAGGTTTGATTTCTTTTAGGCCCCTATTATTTTTTCTTCCATTTTCTATTTTGTTTTGCTTTCGTTGGTTTCCTTTTATTTCGTTTTCATTTCGTTTCTACTTCGTTTCGCACTTTATAGGTGCCCTTTTTTAGTCACAATTTAAAATCAAAATTAAAATCTACCATTTTTTTTTTGAATTTTGAAAGTGGTAAATTGGAATTATGTAAATGTCAAAAAAAATTAATAATTAACAAGAAATAGATATTTAAAAAAATATTCTGCTGTACATTAAACAGATTACCCATTAACAACTAAAACTCCTAATATGTACATGGTCTTGGAACATAGTACTACTGTGTTGAAGAGTGAGAAAATAAAAGGTGATCCTAAGACTACAGTTAGAGAAATAATGGATAGATGTAAACATGTTACCACTTTATCATAAATTTACAAATGTACTGGTATGCTTTTTTTATCGACAATTTTAGCATTTTTCCTTTGATCTAACAGTGATGTTGTCAGTATCTATTGAACTGACAGTGATAGTAATACTGACAATTATTGGTCAGATGTTACTGATAAAAACAATAACATCAATTTTGAAGGTCTCAGCATACATTATCACTAGTATCGCAGCTCGTCCTACCAGATTTGTCATGATACTAGCGATAATATCCGTCTCGACCTTGACAACTGCCATTATTCTATATATATTTTACAAAGGTGGCAGCGTAGTTCACACTGGTAGACATATATTGCTTTTTAATCTTGATAAAATAGGTATGTTTGGAAACTAAGGTCAAACTGGGGTTTTTTTTGGTACCAGTTTTATGATAATGAGATAACAAGTATATAGCAGATATAAGCAATCAAATGATTGGACAACAATTCTCTCAGCTAAACATTCAAACATACAAGACAAATCATTATATCAAGCTTAGTTAAAACTGAAATTCACTCTAGAATGTACCGGTATATTGGAAGAATGCTTCAACATTCATTTCCAAAATATTTGATATTGGAATACAGAATGCTTAATATTCATTATCAAAATGCTCAACATTCCTTATCAGAGTGGTCAACATTCATGTTCAGAGTGGTCAACATTTATTATAAGAATGTTAAACATTCACTGTCAAAATATTCAACTTTCATTACAAGAATGTTCAACATTCATTGTCAGAATACTCAACACTCATTGTCAGAAAATTCAACATTCATTGCCAGAATGCTCAACATTCAATACCAGAAGTTCAAGTCATTATCAGAATGCTCAACATTCAATATCAGAAGTTCAACATTCATTGCCAGAAGTTCAAGTCATTATCAGAATACTATCTATTTCATTTAATAACTATAAATGGTAAACTACCGTAACAGAAGTTTTTTTTTATTTCCACATATTAAAAATAAAGACCCCCTCCTAAAGTGACAATGAACAGAAATTTAAAGCAATAAACATACCAGTCATAATTGACCTTAAAGTCATTTAATGAATTTAACCTGTCTATTCCGGAAAAAAATGTTAGTCCTTAAACTTGATCAAATTGGACAGAATTAACTACAAACATATATATTTTTACATATGAATATTTGACTAATTGAAATAGTTAAGTCACATTTCACCAAGGCTAGACATTTCACATAATCATATGCATAATAAATGGTGGAGTAAAAGACTGAAGAAAATAAGGCAGGATATATTTGGTTTATATGTATTCTTGACATAATCTAACATCTAGAAATTAACTAATTTTTTTTGTTGGCAAAAGAAAAATGCAAAAGCAACAAATACAGTGATACCTGTCTAAACTGAACCCTGAATAAAAGGGTATCCTGTATAAACCAAACTCTGAATAGAACAGAATCCTGTATTAACCAAAACTTGAAAATAAAGTCCCAATGTAGGAAATCTTTGTTAATTTAACTTGTCTAGCTGGTCCAAAAGGAGGTTTGGTTTAGACAGGTTTCACTGCATGTGGTTTTGAAGCAAGACCAAGTACAATAAAAGCTATATGTTTGTGTATATCTAATTAAATCATGTCAAATTAAACCCTGTTTCCATTTGTCTGGTAGCAAACTAAAGCATAGGATACCTTTTCAAACATAATGCATCCTAGTTTTCCCAATGGTTTCAGTAAGCTTTGCATAATAGATATAGAAATTAAACAGACCCATTACGTTTTTACTTTTAAACTTTTCTAAAAATATATTTGTTCCTAGCTATTTTCATTCCATCTATAGTCAAAACAGAAAGTACAAATAATATCACTTCGAAACATCCGAGTATACAAGATATCTAGGATAAATTAAGCTGCTTTCTATATTGTTAAATATATTGTCATTGTTAGGTTTTTGACCATTAAAATATAACCATAATATTTTGTAAGAAAAGGCATCATATTTATAAAGCATCCACAGAAACCAAGCAAAGTATCTAGCAAAACTAAAATGGCAGTTGATAACCTTATAGACCCCTGTCTCTGTGGAGAATATTTAATATCCCTGAAATTACCAAAAAAACTAAATAATAATAAAAGATGATCCCAGGGACAATTATGTCATACAGGAGAAGGATTGGAAGTCATCTCGTACCATTTTTTTTTAAAGCATGTCTTTATTTCTAGAATTTTTTTTCCAGATCCGGCATCTATTTTCTGATTTGATCATAACTTTTTAATAAATCATCCATTTTTTTCAGACAATGCCCTATTGTAATGATTTATAGATGATATCTTTGAATCAATAGACCTTTTTAAAAGAAAGACTTATGATTTGATTCTAAAATTATTTGTTTTAATACATTTTATACGAGTTATTTCCCATTATGACTGACAAATTGGTACCCTGTCTACCAAGAGCAATGGAGAGAATAACAAATTTGAGTATTATTTTCTCATAATTTGTAGATAGTTGTACCTTGTAATTACAACATTCAAATTTGTTCAACAATTATTGGAAATAAAATAGTTATTTTATTTTCATTGAACTTTGCATGAAAGGTGATCCTATTGCCTGCTGTAAAGGGAAATAACTCATGTAAAAATTATAATTTTGGAATCAAAGTCAGAAATGTCTATTTAGTCCTATTTCTGACAATTATTTGCATAATATGCTTATTTTGGACAAAAACATTATTTTTTTTTGCATGGGATATACAAAATGTCTGACAAGTATTAAAACCATAACTGATGGGTGAAAAAACTAACTGGTATGTGATAACAAAAAAGTGTCTGAAAAAATCAATATATATAATGCTTATCTACTTTACCTCCTGATAGATTTGAAAAACATGTCATATTTTCATTAATTGTAATTTTCTCTTCAGCAAGGTGGATATTTCAACGTTACAATAGGATTTTAAACTTTTTTCACTTTCATTTCTTTACTTAAAATTAACCATAGAAACAAAAAGTAAGAAATAATTGCTAATCAGTTGAATGCATCATCATTTCAAATAATTTCCAAAATAAGTTTAAGAGGTTATGGTATTTAACACCACTTTCAACAATATTTCAGATATGTAGTGGCGGTCAGTTTTATTGGTGGAGGAAACCGAAGTACCTGGAAAAACCATAGACAAAGTCACTGACAAACTTTTATCACATAATGTTGCATCGAGTACATCTTGCCATCAGCGGGATTCAAACTCACAACTTTAGTAGTGATAGGCACTGATTGTTTCAGAGGTAGCTGTAAATCCAACTACCATATGATCATGACCCTGACAGTCCCTTAATGTAAAAGGATTGCATTTCTAGTAGAAATCAGTTAATGCATGGCATACTGAAATAAAACAGATACTTCAAACTGAGAGGCAATCAATAAAAATTTGACAAGAGGGGTCTAAATTGATATCTTGTTACAACTACAGTCCAGTCTTAGTGTAAAAATTGTTCAAATATTCCAAATATTATCCAATCAGAATTGACATAAAAATTCAGTGTTGCACTATAATTAAAACTAACAGTTTAAGTTTCAATTGTATCAAATAACATGAAAATCAAAGAAGAAATCATGCTATTATAGGACTGTTTAAAATGAATTGCTTTCTCCTCACGTTTCGTAATGTAAACTGACTAAAACTGCACTGTAGTGATATAGATTATGCTAAATTTAACAGGGTTTATTTACTATATAAAAATACATGTATGTGTGTATAAATAATAATTCTAATATGACATCCACTATGGCAATGTGGATCGTCCCATTTTAACACACCATTGTCAATTATGTCAATCATGTTATCATGGTTGTTCATATTCACTCCCCTCCCAGCCAATTTAATTTTGAAATTTATCATGGCTGTTCACATTCACTTCCTGTGGATTTAATTTGAATATATCAAAAACCAAACAAAGAAAATCGGTTATGTCATATTAGAATCAATTTATTCCTGCAAGATATGATTTGTTTTTCTATGAGTATCGATTATTTTCATACATTTTACTTAGAATTTTACAAAAATAATGATACCTGTGTCAACAAGAAAACAAATCATGATTTACATGAATCATTTGTTAAACAAACTAATGTGAGTGGAACTAATATTTGATTTCAAAAGGCAGTCTTCGCTAACCCACCTAACTGAAGCCCACGACAAGTAAAACTGAATTCGGACAAGAGAAAAATATGAAAGATTTTGTTTGAATAAAGAGTTTGCTTTTCGGGCAAGTAGGTGAAAAAAATTAAAGCAAAGACTGAAAAGGTCGAGTGGAATTTCTTCTATTCATTTTCTAACTTTTATATCTTTAGCCAATCTTCTATTGGTCCGCGATAACTACACAAAAGAAATTGTTGTTCACTTTAATTTTGAAACTATAAAATCTCAAAATAAATCTGGAAGTACTGAATATTCGTTCATTATTAAATGAATTTAAAGTCAAAATAATTTGTTTCACAAATATATCACTTGACAATGTTATATACTGAGTAACAATAGAACACTTATACACACTTAAATGTGTACTGCATGATATTCAGGAAAATCATCAGGGCTTATGGTTGTAAAACTTTCGAGAACGATTTTTGTACAATTGTACTACAAAATTGTTGAAGTAGAACAAAGTTTATACTTAATACAGTGTTCTGATTGGCTGTTTTTTCGAGTAAGAGTAAAAACATCTACTCAAAAGCCCAGAATCATTTGAATTTTTTTGCCAGTAATTTAATTGTAACAATCTCATCAATTGTTCTTTGCATATTTGAGAATTATCTTCCAATTTTGAGTTTTCTAAAGTATTCAATGTCAAGTCATGATACAAATGTGAATTCATAAACTTGCATAACATGATGAGTTTTGAAACATTTTTTGCAAACATATTATTTATGGTTTCCAAAAGTAAACGAAACTTTTTGACCTATTGCAAAAAATCCAAAATTACAATGAGTTACTTGAATAGATTTCTTCAAGTCTAAAAAAAAATAATTGAGTACTATAATCATGACTTCAAACAGGAGAGTTCCAGAATGTTGTGTTTCTATTGACACTTGGTATATAATCAACCAAACCATAATATTATTGGTGTAAGAAACTATACAATTCTGGGTCATAAACTAGTCCTTTATCATTGAAAATCCTACAAAAATTTTCTTTTTAATACAAATTATTGGTTAATAGTATAAGTTAATTTTTATTAATACTATATTTTGTGGTTTCAAATAAAAAAAAAATTAAGTTAGCTTTAATTTGTCCTGGTTTTTTGTTTGTTGATTTATATTAAACAATATTTTTTTAATATAAATTTTCGTTGAATTCAAGATTTGGTTTTATATCAAGACAATATACTAGGAAAAAAAATATTCTAAGAATGATTAGCATGTAATTCCAAACAATAAACATGGACTTTTTTTTTAATGTGCAAACAAAAAATATTCTGTTTATTAGAAACTGAATATCTTAATAATAAATAAACAGAATAATAAACCCAGAAATCGTATCGTTTCTCATATACAGTTAGCTTTACAACAGAATTACTTCCATTCAAGACATACATAAATGCACCTCACAACAATACAAACCTGTAGTGTGCCTTCTAACATAATATTCGTATTGGATTTCAACATACAAATCGTGACATTAATTTATAACACCTTAACTTACAAATCAACCAATCAAACACATACCTTCTGTCGTCTCTATAATCATCTTTGTAGTCTCGTCTTCTAGGTGCAGCTGTAAATATTTTCATCATAAGAGTTTTTTTAAATAAATCCATAACTTTAATTCAATGTCATTTCATATATTTAATGATGGGTGCCACTAGTGAAGAAGGAACTGCTTATCCTGGCAAATCAACTGGTTTTTTGTGGGGGTCGTGGGGGTCAATCTTTAGTTTTCTAAGTAGTGCTTTGTAGATAATTGTTTGTCTTTTTGTCCTTTTTTTGCTGGCCATTGTATTGTCTGTTCTTCAATTTACAGCTTCTGATTACCCCTTTGGTATCTTCAATCTTTTCTTAGATACAAATATGAAATAGTTACAGGTTCAATAAGAACTTCAAATACTTCAGTATCTTTTTTTTTTTTATTAATGTAAATCTGAACTGGCATAGATTTCTGGAAAACATCTGTAAAATTAAAATTGGTGTCCAGGTTTATTTTCAAATTCCAGGTGGCGGATAGGGAAGCCCTCTCGTTGTGGGTTGTCAGGTGATAATACGGAAAGCCTGAGCATTGTCCATACTGGATAGCATGTTTAGAGAGTACCATGCTCCTGCATGATAAAGACCTCTTTTGAAGATTTCAAACAAGAGTAGGTACAATATAGCCATAACAAAAGATTAACTTTGACCCATGTCTACCTCTTTTTTTATCTGTATTTTATATATTGTTGAACTTGTTCTCATCCTGAATATAGCTGAAATACTGCGTGCTGGATGTTAAACAATAATCAGCTGAAATACTGTGTGCTGGATGTTAAACAATAATCAGCTGAAATACTGCGTGCTGGATGCTAAACAATAATCAGCTGAAATACTGTGTGCTGGATGTTAAACAATAATCAGCTGAAATACTGTGTGCTGGATGTTAAACAATAATCAGCTGAAATACTGTGTGCTGGATGTTAAACAATAATCAGCTGAAATACTGTGTACTGGATGTTAAACAATAATCAGCTGAAATACTGTGTGCTGGATGTTAAACAATAATCAGCTGAAATACTGCATGCTGGATGTTAAACAATAATCAGCTGAAATACTGTGTGCTGGATGTTAAACAATAATCAATCAATATTTTCATTTTTAAGCTGGTTTCTTCAGTGAACACTCAAGACTTAAGTCAGAGATGTTGACGGCAAATTGCATCCTGGTCACAAATAAAATATATCAGCTTACACAGATCAGAAAAAGTGCTTTAAAAAAGAATCTTAATTTACATATAATACATAAGGAAACTGAATACTCTTTTCCATAAGGAAACTGGAAATAAACAAAAAACAATATTTCAACACAACTGCCTAAAGGCTTATGGTCGTCACAAATAAAATATATCGGCTTACACATATCAGAATTTTTTTTTTTTTTTATAAATTATCTTAATTTAAATCTTATACATAAGGAAACTGAATATTTCAATCATTAGCATCAGGAAACTGGAAAACAAACAAAAACATTTATTTCAACATGGCTGCCTAAAGTCTTGTATATACCTGTATATGGTTTTTGTTCTGGTTCAGTGCGTCTCTTGTATAGAAGGACGATCAACACTGATATTCCTATGAAGACCAAAACAGAGACAACTAATCCAATAAACCATCCAAAGTTAGCTCCTAAACTATAGGCTACCGCTAAAAGAGAGTAAATGTTACAATTAAGCTTATTTGTCATCTTTGATATACAATCAAACCTGTCTTACATGACCTTCCAAGGGAACAGAGAAATATGTACACATATGACAGGTGGTCACTTAATATAGGTTTAATTGATATAAAATGCACTGGGAAGGGAAAAAATAAAAAAAAGGTCACATAATACAAGTTATTGCATAATAAAGGTGGTCACTAAAGCAGGTTTGACTGTATAAACATCTCAAAAAAAATTTAATGAAACATAACACATTCTTGATATTTCAGGAATCTTGAATTTATCTTATTTCTGTGTTCAGTACACTTAATATATTTTCTCGAAATCATTGACTTCGATCTTTTAAGGAGTTTTCAATTTCCCAACATGTAGCCTTAACATTAATTTGGCCATCTTAAATTGATTTTCCAAACAAGAATCATTTTTAAGAGAAGCAAAATGGTCTAGCATAAATCACATATAAACAACATAATCGTTTACTTTATTCTATAAAATCTCGTATTCCTCGAGACTGTGTTTATTTATTTATTTTCTAACTTCCGGTCTGATAGAAAATTTTGTAAGTCGTTATACGAAGGAATTTCAACCTTAGAACATATTTGTTAGTCACGTTAGACACTGTGTCGCTATATAAAGTTCACACAGGAAAATCTCTAGGGAGGAATAAATAAGGTCGGATAACGAAGGAAGTTGTTATATGGAAGGGGTCGCTAAGACAAGTTTGATTGTAGTTTAATTAATATCTAATTATATAATCAATACCAGATACCTTAGAAAATACCAGTCACCAGTGTGGCAGGTTGGTGGGTGTATTCAGGCATTCTCCATCAATAAACATCACAAAAATAACTGAAATACTGTTGAGAGTGGTGTTAATCACCCTTGACCCTAATCCAGGCCTTACTGTCATAAAACTTTCAAGTACAATTTTCATAGTCATTCTTCAAAACTATCCAATCAGAACAAAGTATTTATTTGATGCAGTGCTCTGATTGGCTGTTTACTTTAGCACAAAAAAATGATGTTTTATGATTGTAAATCCTAATGTTTCAAGTAGTCACACTCTTTTGTTTAATTGAATAAAATAATTGTAGAGAACTTACATATGCCTTTAGTTTCAAATATTTCTACCTCACTTGTAGCTGTGTTACCACCATTGGTAACAGATAGACGGATTTCATAAGATGTCCCCTTTTCTAAATGGGAAATTCCGATCCAGCTCTTCGATACTTCTTGAGGTGACTGTTGCCAATCAGAAACGCCTGTCAACAAGGAAACAACATTATATCTAAGAACACAAACTTTGTCTACTAATATTCAAACTCAACATTTTACAATAAAAACAAATTTTCTTAAGACCCTAAGGTTATCTTTATCTTTTATTTAAAAAAAAACATAAAAACATCCTATAGTGCTGTATTCAAACATACACAAAATAAAGATCTAATCGTAAATATAAAAAACAAACTGTCTTACCCTCTTTACGATATTCAACAAATACAACAGAGCCATATTTCTTATTGGCTACTGTAGTCCAGGTAACATTGAAGAAAGTTGTATTGACGTCGATGATCCTAAATCCAGGTACACCTAAAACATGTTCAAATAAATTAGAAACAGAAATCCAGATTACATTGAATAAAATGAAAAACAAAAAATACCACACTGTCAGAACAGTTTTTCCCCTTGCTATAATATCTTAAAAGCAGTAAAATAAAAAATCTGTAATCACATCAAAACATACATAAAAAATTTAAATAATGGTTGTTTTTATATTTGAAAACAGTTCCCTTGACCTATATGTATCTTTGAGAACGGTAGAATTTATAAAGATAAATTTGTTAACAGATTCCTTACTCATGCCAGCAGGCTTTGCTGTCTTCAGTTCTATAAATGAAGCTTCTCCACGACCATTTTCAGTCCTTCCCCACATATGTACACGGTACTTTTGGTCTGCAGTCAAACCATTCAGGACTGTTGAATTCAATCTGGGGTCTGTGATCTGGGGGTCCATCTCTTGCATTTTACCTAGATCCAAACCATTCACTAAAAAGCAGAAATTCAAATATTTTAATAATATTTAATGATATATTTAACACTTCTTATATACATGTACATTTATTTGTCACAAAATATGCAATAAATTCGTAAAATATGTTTAAAGGTGACACCATATTGTAGTTGTATTTACAGCTAATGACGGCTATCATCACTTTTAAATTATTTGAGTAAACTCAAATGTGAGTTCAATTTCTATCTGTAGCAAGGTGTACTTGATTGATTGATTGATTTATTGTGTTTAACGTCACTTTCAGCTATATCATGGCGACCAGTTTTAGTGGTGGAAGAAGCCGGAGTACCCGGAGAGAACCACCGACCATGGACAAGCAACTGGTAAACTTTATCACTTGCGACTGCGAGTCGAGTGCACCCTTTTTTGTAATTTACAAAGCAGGGTGTGAACCCACGCCATATTGGTGATAGGCTTGTATGAGTTGTTAGGTAATCCAACTACCTAACTCATTGAGCCACCCGGGCCCAGGTGTACTTGATACCGATTTCTTCCACCAATAAAAGTCACTGCCGCAATACATTTGAAATATTGTTTAGTCAATTAAAATGTATTCTTCAGTAAAATCAAACAATAACATGATTAAGAAAGCTCTACCTGTCTGAAATCCAATATCATATCCTTGTAGATAAGAATTAGATATAACTGCAATAGGAGAATTTAGTAGCTCTGGTTTTTTCCAGGTCAGTTCTACAAAATTACTACCAATAACTGTTGGAGACAAACTCTCTACAGGCCCAGTTACTATAAAATACAAAGATAAGACCAATCTTATTCATAATATAACGAAATGGGGTTGTAATAATTATACCTCACTGTAATCGCCATTTATCAAAAATTGAATATTGTATAATATGATTTGGTTCTTATTATTTAACATCATGTAAGCGATTTTTCAGTTTATCATGGCAAGAACCAATTATATTTCAATGACATGATGATGAACGTTTTGTACTAAACCATTAAATTTAGTTTGATTTATATAGTTCTAGCTCATTGAAACACGACAGTTCCCATGTAAACATGTCGCTCCACTCTGATACATTATCCTAATTCTGAGGCATCCAGACTTTTTGCTCTTACTCCTTGATGTTGCATGGTTAGCGGAGAAGTAGCAAATACTATTTAATAGTCTTTATTCTGACTCATCTGGGTCTCAAACCCACCATCTACTGCATAAGTCGAGCACTCTAACCATTACACCACCAAAGGCTTTTAATTGCTCATGTGGGAGTTTAACACAAATATAATCAAAACAAAGCAACTAGGACAGATAACATCTTTGATGTATATCACAAAGAACTGTTACCATTTCTTCTCTGGTAAATGACAATACAGAACAACAAACACTGACAATGTTTTTGAAATGTCAAAATGTCTAACCCATTTTTGCTTTTAACAAATGAGATGAGTTCTAGAATTTGATGTGACCTTAAAAAAGGTCAAAATTTCTATTCAATCCTGTTATTTTGACATGTGACCTTCAAAAAGGTCAACATTTCTAATCAATCCTGCTATTTTGACATGTGACCTTCAAAAAGGTCAAAATTTCTAATCAATGCTGCTATTAACAAATGGGATGAGAGTACTAGAATTTGACATGTGACCTTCATAAAGGTCAAAATAACTTTATTTCTTAAATTTATAAATGACAGGACGGCCCAAGGACTGCCGACATTGACCTCCCTCTCTCAAGGTAAAAATTTCTTACCTCCTCTTGCAGTTACAAATGACACAATTGGACTAGGACCACTGACATAGTGGGTGTTCATCACACAGATCTGAGCTTCCATGTATGTGTAGGGAAGTAGATCTGTTACTGTATACATTAGTTCAATTGTAGCCCTCTTTACCACTGAACCGTAACGCCCTTGTAAGTCTTTTTCCAAAATTTCATCTTCTCTAAATGTTACTCTTTTCATATCTTTGACCCAATATTGTAGCTGAAGTAAACAAAAGAAATGAAAATACAATTTTCAATGTGTCTGAGCATATAAGTTTTTTTTTAAATAATTACATCTTATATAAGAATCCTGGATTTTGATTGGTTAATAGCCGGTGTATTTTGCGTGTATTTTCATATTTAGGATTAATTTCATTCATTTTTACCACTGCCAGGGAATTTGTATGAGGATTTAACTTTTTTTCCCTCTGTGCCGTGGTATTTGCGAAAACGTATTTCACTTTTTTACCCTCGCGTGCTTCAAACTGCCAAATTCATACGTAAGGTAACCTGATTAATCAAATTTGAAACCCGGAAGTGTTCCGATGTAAAGGATTTCACTTTTTTTCCCTCTGTGCCGTGGTATTTGCGAAAACGTATTTCACTTTTTTACCCTCGCGTGCCTCAAACCACCAAATTCATTCGGAATACTTCAACCACTGTCTGATATAACAAATCGAAATACTACCACTGTACCTGCTGAAGGGAACAGTTCAAAGCGTCCTATAGTATTTAACAATCGCCAAATTACAAACAATAAAAACAAAATATTCCTGAAAACGACAAACAAAAGGTATTATTTATTTAGCCAGTGTTCTAAATAATATTTGGTGTAATTAAACAGATATATCATGTTTGGGAGGGGTATTTGCAAAAAATACCAGTCTTCAGATTAAATCTCCCTTGCCTATCGGCTTGGGAAATTTTTCGTCTCTCGACTGGTATTTTTGCTCATCTCAAGTACCATCTCTACTAAAACTAGAGGCTCAGCACTGAGCTGAGTCTGTGTCGCTCACCTTTCATTCTGCTTTAAGGAAACTTAATACAGAACCTTCCCACCAAATATCGGTTCATTTTGGCAAAGCAGTTTCAGAGAAGAAGATTTTTAGAAATTGACCAATCTAAAACAAGAATTGCCTGTGGCAGCCATGTTTATTAATGGATCAAAACTAAATGAGCATTCTCTATAGAGGATCTTCCATAGATGCTTCTTACCAAGTTTCATATCATTTGGCCAAACAGTTTCAGAGGAAAAGATGTTATAGAAATTGAACAATAAGAAAACAAGAATTGTCTATGATGGCCATGTTTGTAAACGGATCAAAACGGAATGAGCAATTCCCATAGAGGACCTTCCATAGATGCTGCCTACCACGTTTCGGTCCATTTGGTCAAGCTGTTTCAGAGTAGAAGATTTTTAGAAATCGACCAATCAGAAACAAGAATTGCCTGTGGCAGCCATGTTTGTTAATGGATCGGGACAAAATGAGCAATCTTTATATATAGAGAACCTTCCATAGATGCTTCCTACCAAGTTTCGGTTCATTTGGCAAAGCGGTTTCAGAGGACAAGATTTTAGAAATCGACCAATTAGAAACAAGAATTGCCTGTGGCAGCCATATTTGCTAATGGATCGGGACGAAATGAGCAATCTTTATAGAGGACCTCCCATAGATGCATCCAACCAAGTTTCAGTTCATTTGGCAAAGCGGTTTCAGAGGAGAAGAATTTAAACAAATCAACCAATCAGAAACAAGAATTGTCTGTGGCCGCCATGTTTGTTAACGGATCGGGACGAAATGAGCAATCGTAACAGAGGACTTTCCATAGATGCTTCCTACCATGTTTCGGTTCATTTGGCCAAACTGTTTCAGAGGAGAAGAATCTAAAAAATCAGCCAATCAGAAACAAGCGTCGCCTGTGGCGGCCATGTTCGTTAACGGATCGGGACGAAATGAGCATTCTTTATGGAGGACCTTCCATAGATGGTCCCTACCAAGTTTCAGTTCATTTGGTTGAGGGGTTTTAGAGGCATATTTATCTGTAATTCAATTCAGAGATAACTGCATTTTGAATAGAAACAAAATGTATCTATATTCAAACTAGAGTTATCTCCCTTTTAACAGTAAAACTGATTTTTTAGATATCAATCAATCAGAAACAAGAATCGCCTGTGGCGGCCATGCTTGTTAACAGATCAAGATGAAATTAGCAATCTTTATAGAGGACCTCCCATAGATGCTTCCTACCAAGTTTCGGTTCATTTGGCTAAGCGGTTTTAGAGGAGAAGATTTTTAAAAATAAGCCAATCAGAAACAAGAATTGCCTGTGGTGGCCATGTTTGTTAATGGATTGGGACAAAATGAGCAATCTTTATAGAGGACCTTCCATAGATGCTTCCTACCAAGTTTCAGTTCAAATAGCTGAGGGGTTTCAGAGGAGAAGATTAAAATATGAAAAGTTAACGGACGATGGATGCCAAGTGATGGCAAAAGCACACATTGCCTTTGGCAAGGTGAGCTAAAAAAAATTATAATCAACTTAAATTTATAGCACTTTCTTCACAGTTAACAATTTACTGAACAGTCCAGTGACCTGTTAAGCAACCCTGTTAATTAGCTACTATACTACAAGGGCCAGGTGCATAGCAATTATTGACTTAATTATATTTTATCAGTTATTACAAAACAATATTTTACAACATCTTGCAATAAAACAATTATTGATAATTTTCATCACTTGATCTATGTTTTACAGATTTTTTTTGTCTTCCATGTTGATTTCTCAATTTGAATTTTGCTTCAATATTGTCAAATGATCGGTGTTTTCTAGGAGTTTCAAAATGTGCATTATCTTCCCCCCAGATTAATTTTGATTATTGTTTGTGCTAATTTTGCTAAATAAACAGTTAACATTCTGCAGGTGAATAATAAAGTGTGAAAAAAATGAACCAAACCAGTCTTCACGCTAACCCACTTGCCCGAAGCGTGGGACAAGTAAAACTAGATTCGGACAAGTGAAAATTATGAAAGAATTTGTTTGAATAAACAGAATTTTTTTCCTAAATTTTGGCTTTCGGGCAAGTAGGTGAAAAAAATTAAGGCACAGACTGGCAAACGACAGATAGTGTGTACGGTAGTTGACTTTTTATGACCAGCCTCTCATTTTTTAAGGATAATAGCTCAGATATAATGATCTGTCTGTCTACATGGTCAATGGAATATCAAAACCTACCTTAAATCCTCTAAATTTCCCATTCAGTCCTGTCTGAAGTTGATTGTTGAGATTCATATCCCAGTTCCAGTATAATGTAGCTGCATTATCCTCCATGGCTGCTGTATCTACTACAAAACCTTCTACTCTCATGCCAGGACCTGGTTCTGTCAGATAGATAAGGGAGTTAGGGTTAGGATGTTTAATGACACTTTAAACAATATTTCAGCTTTATCGTGGCGATCAGATAGATAAGTATAATGTTGACCACACACTTATGGAGTTTACTTCCCTCGATAATTATGTATATTTGGAAGCTTAATGTTAGGGTTAGGACTATGGTGTTTAATGCCACTTTCAACAATATTTCAGTTATAACGTGGCGGTCAGTTTTATTGGTGGATGAAACTGGAGCATTGAGTACACCTCGCCTGAAAGGGATTCGAACTCACAACGATAGTGGTGATAGGCACTGACTTCATGGGTAGTTATAAATCCAACTACCATACGATCAAGACCAAGAAGCTTAATGTAACACTGAACTGCAAAAAAAAAAATCTCCAAACGAACTTAATGTAACATATAATAAGACATACAGAATTAGATATTATCATGTCAATTGTATTTTTTTCCTTTTAATTAAGGTATATTACCCTAAAAATATCATCTATCTATGATCCCCTTTCAAACAAATATTTGGCAGTGGTTCCCCTTATATATTTATAGTTGATATTTCATGCACAGTTGGATTTTTTACTTACTGTTCTCTCCTGAGTAAATGACATGGTCAGCCAATGGAGTAGAACTCATAGTGTTAAGACATTTACTTACTGTTCTCTCCTGAGTAAATGACATGGACAGTCAATGCAGCAGAACTATCTCCATGTTCATTGGCTGCTTTAATGGAAACATTGTATGGAACATAATAATTGTCATTAGTTGCAAACTCAAATCTATGTGTCCTCCAATTTGGTATGGATCTTGTAAAATCTATAGGAACACTTCCACGTTTATTGATTGATAGAACATATCTGAAGTTATCTCCCCCTTGCTCTATAGGTGGCATTGGCTGGAAAATAAAAGAATGATAAAAAATTCTCAATTGCAAGTTAGAACCATAATGGAATAAAGAGTTGTAAGATAAAACATCCTCCTACATTTGACTTAGACATAAACAAACAGGTTGTCATGGTTATTGATACATTTTTTTGTGGCTTCAGATGTTGGGTTATGTAAAGTTTGAATCTAATTATCTTGTATATGAACAGTGCACTTGATCATGAATATAAAAAAAAAATAATAAAAAAATAAAAAATTATTTTACATACTTTCTCAAACAAATAAATATATGTTAAAAAAGGTCTGTTGGAAGCTTATTCAGGTGTTGTGTAATTTAATTTATAGGTCTTAAAATAGTGGGGGTAACCTACGAAAAATGTTATCTTTTAGACTGTCTATATTATTATGTATTGAAGTACTATACTGTCTAAATTATTATGGGTTAGCGTTATGGTGTTTTATGCCACTTTCAACAATATTTCAGTTATATCATGGCAGTCAGTTTTATTGGTGGAGAAAACCAGAGTACCCAGAGAAAACCACCGACCTGTCCAAAGTCTCTGACAAACTTTATCACATAATGTTGTATTGATTACACCTCGCATTGAGCGGGACTCGAACTCACAACCTTATTGGTGATTAGGCACTGATTGCATAGGTAGATGTAACTCCAACTACCATACGATAACGACGGCCCCTAAATTATTATGTATTGAAGTTTAAGTTTAACTTGAATGACAATTTGTATTTCTTGACTAAAAACAATTGTTGGCTTAAGGTTTTCAAGAAAACAAATAATATCTGCCAACATTTGATGTACACGTCCCTAGTAATTCCAACCAACTCAAGAAATTATTGGAAATAAATAAAATGGGACAAATGAGAAATCACTTGACTTGGAATTAAAATGACTGAAAATAAACGTTGACCCCCATAAAGAAAACATAATGCTTGTTTTATAATGCAATTGGCCTATGTATTTAAGCTATTTTAGAAGAAAGGTTGGTTTTATGGTGCTTAACGCCACTTTCCAAAATACTTCAGTTATATCGTGGCAGTCAGTTTTATTGGTGGAGGAAAGCAGAGTACCCAGAGAAAATCACCGACCTGTCGCAAGTCACTCACAAACTATCACATAATGTTGTACACCTCGCCCTGACCTAGATTCGAACTCACAACATCAGCGGTGATAGGCACCGATTGCATAGGCAGTTGTAAATTCAACTATCAACAATCACGGCCACGATGGCCCCCTGGTCCATCTGTGTTAACATTTAAATCGTTTTACATGAAAAACAATTTACCCTTTTTTTGCCAATTATAGTAACTGCATTGAGGTACAAAATGGATTCTATTCCTTAAGACTTTAGCTTACTTACCGTCCACTCAATTACAAGGTAATTTTGCTTGTCACCAATTCCTCGTACATTTTCTGGATTTTTATACGGCTTGGCTGTTTCTGTGGTACAAATCTCGCTATGTTTGCTAGGATCACTGATGCCTATTTTATTGGTAGCGAGGATGCGCCAGCTGTAACTGACACCTGGTTTAAGAGTTAACGTGATAGTATTGTCTGATTGGTTAGCTGTGGATGCAAATACCCAGTTGTCTGGCTCCATGGATGTGTTGTACTGTATGGTAAAGTACTGAATGGGTGCATTGTTGAATGCTCCTTTTGTCCATGTAAGTGTGACCTTGTTGTTTATACAATCCTTCATTTGAATATCTACAGGAAATTCTGGCCGGTCTATAAAAAAAATCAAATTCAATTTTACTCATGTTCTGCATACATCCCTATTCAAAGCAATTAGTATTATATCTAGAAGCTTACATGAGCTTGTAGCACAGCTCACCTGGTTATTCATGCCAAGTCTGGGTTCAGAGCAGTTTGCAGTTTTGGGTGAAAAGCTTTTTTAAAAATTTTATTCATATTCTCATCTTCGATTTCCATACCACACAAATATAAAAACTTTTAGGGGGACCATTCAATGATTATTTATGTAAAGTTTTGGTATTTTTCACTGCAACGATATAAGTGAAATATTGTTGAAAGTGACAAAAAAACACCATAAATCCAAATCCAATCCAATCAATTTAGTTTCTAGTTTGTTGACAACAAAGTCGGATAAGTGACTGTGAAAATACCTCACATGGACTTTTGGTCAAGGTGAGCTAATTAAATTTTAAATGCATTATTTGTTTTTCTTTAATGTTATATTCTACACTTGCTTCTTATGTGTGTCGAACCAATGACAATAATATTGGTATTTATTGCTTTACCACATTCAATCCCAATTCTGAAAGTAGTTGTAATAAAAATGCTGCAGTAATTGTACGATCACATCTACAGTCATGGTTTGTTTACTTGTTTACTGTCGATGGCCCATCCTGTCTTGAGACATGATTTACCCTTGTACTGCATGTAGTAAAAATCATTACAATTCACTAATAAAACGGGATTATCAAGTTTTGATTGATATTAACTAATAGTAGGATAGCATTTCTTCTGTGGTTTTTTTTAAAAGAAAATGGCAGACAGTGATAATGAAAATGTGTATGCTGGCTTTGAAATATGATACCCACTGAGCCTGTGTCGCTCATCTTTCATTCTGCTTTGAGAAAACTTAATACAGAACCTTCCATACATGTAGATGCTTCCTACCAAGTTTCGGTTCATATGGCTAAGCAGTTTCAAAGGAGAAGATTTTTTAGAAATCGACCAATCAGAAACAAGAATTGCATGTGGTGGCCATGTTTGCTGACTGATCGGGACGAAATGAGCACTCTTCATAGAGGACATTCCATAGATGCTTCCTACCAAGTTTTGGTGGTAGCCATGTTTGTTAACCGATCGGAACGAAATGAGCCATCTTCATAGAGGACATTCCATAGATGATTCCTACCAAGTTTCGGTGGTAGCCATATTTGTTAACCGATCAGGACGAAATGAGCAATCTTCATAGAGGAACTGTCATAGATGCTTCCTACCAAGTTTCGGTTCATTTGGTCAAGCGGTTTCAGAGGAGAAGATTTGTTTTAATTGGCCAATCAGAAACAAGAATTGCCTGTGGTGGCCATGTTTGGTAATGGATCAAAACAAAATATGCACTCTTTAGAGAGGACCTTCCATAGATGCTTCCTACCAAGTTTCAGTTCATTTGGCTGAGGGTTTTCAAAGGAGAAGATTAAAATGTGAAAAGTAAACGCGGATGACAGACGACGGACATCAAGTGATGGTAAAAGCTCTTATTGCCTTTGGCAAGGTTTGCTAAAAAGAACATTAAAATGTGAATACCTACTTGTAATGTATAGAATAAACATGTTACACTATATCAGCATTAGTTAATTTCTAAGGGAGATAATATCAAGAGTTATCTTTCTTTTAACAGTTTAGGCAAGAGTTATCTTTCTTTTAACAGAGGAGAAGATTTTTTTAGAAATCAACCAATCAGAAACAAGAATTGTCTGTGGTGGCCATGTTTGCTCACGGATCGGGACGAAATGAGCAATCTTTATAGAGGACCTTCCATAGATGCTTCCTACCAATTTTCGGTTCATTTGGCCAAGCGGTTTCAGAGGAGAAGATTTTTTTTAATCGGCCAATCAGAAACAAGAATTGCCTGTGGTGGCCATGTTTGTTAATGGATTGGGACGAAATGAGCAATCTTTATATAGGACCTTCCATAGATGCTTCCTACTAAATTTCAGATCAATTGGCTTTGCGGTTTCAGAGGAGATGATTAAAATGTGAAAAGTTAACGGACGACAGACAACAAGTGATGGCAAAAGCTCACATTGCCTTTGGCAAGGTGAGCTAATAAATTAGGAATTGAACATCAATTTGAAGCCTTGGAAAATAAAGATTCGCATGCCAAATTTTCTGAAGGACATTCAGACAAAGATGACATCGCTCTTGCCAAAATTGTCAACCATCTGTGTCCCATTGTGCATAATTTAGTTTCAATACTTAATATCTGAATATAAAAAATACAAGGCTTTGAAGAAAACAATTTCCTCTACAACCTCTTAAATTTCATTTTATTTATGTTGGATATTTACTGAGCAATTTGTGTACAATGGAATGCATGTGCACAATTTTATTTCATAAAAAAAATCCCCTGGGCCACCGACTTAAAAATGATGCTAAATGATTATCAGCAGCAGTGTAAATGTATTATTGGGGCTCTGCTGAATTAAATAGTGGGAACAAAGACTTTTTAGCTCAGACTGTTGTGTCAGTTAAGATTGCCCTATAAAAACAAGCTCAGTATGTTGATCTAACAATATCTTTATCTCATCAAAAAGTAGGGGTTAAGAGTTATGGTGTTTAATGCCACTTTCAACAATATTTTAGTTATATCGTGGCAGTCAGTTTAATTGGTGGAGGAAACCGGATTACCCAAAGAAAAACACTGACCTGCCGTAAGTCACTGACAAACTTTATCATATAATGTTGTATTGAGTACACCTTGCCTGAGCAGGATTCGAACTCACAATGCTAGTGGTGATAGGCACTGACTGCATAGGTAGTTGTAAATCCAACAACCATACGATCACGACCATGACGGCCCCCATCAAAAAGTAACTTGTTCTGGTCATGGTATAGCTGGAAAATTGCTCCCTTGGGGCTAAATAACTATCACTCACTATACACTTGGAAACAAACTGTAATTTACTTATTTTCAGTTCCCAATTACCTTTCACAGTTAAAATGGCAGAAGCTCTTTCTTCGTCTAAACCATTTGTAACAACACAAGTATAAAATCCAGAATCTCGGCTGATTGTTCCACTGATAGTTAAAGAATTATCCTGTACGTTAGTGGTCATTCTCTGGTCATTAGTAGTAATTTCTTTCCCATCCTTTAACCAATAAACTCGTAGTTTAGAAACTTCTTCAAAATCAGTAGTTCCTGAGCATGTAAACTTAGCATCTGTCCCAGCTGAGTTTTCTAAATCAGACGGTTTCTGTTCAATTCTAGTCTTTCCTGTGGATGAAATAATTTATAAAATCAAATTTTTCTGCATCTAATAACAGGACAGGTGTACTAAAATATGATTCACTGGTTTAATTGCTGTCGCATTTATAATGTATATGATTAATTGAAGTTTTTGATACACCAAACTTGACTTTAACTGATCACAATATTTATTACTAACACCTCCATTGGGAATGCCCAAATTTGACTTAAACTGATTACAATATATATTACTAATGGCTCCATTAGGAATGCCCAAATTTGACATAAAATGGTTCACTAGATTTATTACTATTGCTTTTATTTGTGATGCCCAAATTTAACATAGATTTATTACTATTGCTTTTATTTGTAATGCCCAAATTTAACTACAGTGAAACAACATATAACAGCACATGTGCATGTCTTAAAACACTAAGTTGTTCCTTTTATGGTCCCTGACCCTGTGTATAAATGTCAAATGATTTGATTAAGAGGAACTAAAATTATTGAATGGAAACCATATGTGGGACAGACGTACGGACACAGCTAAAACATAATGCACTGAGATGCCCTGCAGTGTGGGCATAAAGAATAAAATGCTGCAATGCATTAAATACAATGAATCCTGTCTAATACAAAACAGAGATTCCACTGAGGGTAAATTTAATGTTCAGTTTACACAGAACTCTTGGGTTATTCAGGGCTTGCATTAATCTGAACAGCCTTCACTGGTCCTCCATTTTTTTCAAATAAGAAAACATGCTATTTTATTGTTTAATGTAAACTCACTTCTGACAATAAGTACACCCCAATCACCATCAGATCCTTCATCGTTGACAGCTTTACAAGACATGTTGCCAGCATCAGACAGTACAATTTTCTGAAATAATACACATTATATTATATTAAATGTTCAAAAAGATTCCTTATCATATAACTGGAGTTGAATTGAGTGAACATGCACATCATATGCAGGGCTCTACAATGTGACTAAAACACTCGCATTTGCGAGTTATTTTTGTAAAATGCGAGTAAAAATTCTGTATTGATCGCCAGACGGCGAGTTGATATTTTCGGAACATTTTCATTCTATCACTGATCATATTTTTCATTTTAAAATCCGACTTTGATTTTCCGATCTTTTAAACTGCACAATTGACTCAGACATAAAAGTTTTAAATCATATACTTTTAACGCTTGCAAGTGACAACCATAAGCAAAAATCAAAAACCTTCATACAAAATTTTTTGCTAAAAATAAACCGGTTGAATTAACTTATCATAAAGCTGGCTTGTTAATGCAATATCCACAGAAGTATCAAGCCAAAAAAGTGATGAAATTTCGGGTTCTAAAGGTGGAAAGCGCAAATTCCACGATGTCTGGAAGTCAAAGTTTTCGTGGCTCATTTATGATTCCACTTCCAGTAACAACGTTAATTATGTAGTGTGATGTTTGCAGAAAGACAGACCCAGATATTTCCCACAAAACCGAATTTGTTACTGTAAAACAAAGTTTATATGTGAAAGTCTTCTTTTTCTTAATAAAAGTCTGAAACATGAAAAATGTTTCAATATGGTTCAGCAAAAGCCTATTCCTCAACTCAGCATGTTCTGTCCCATTCAGGGCATTAATAATTATGTACAAATAAATACATATTGAAGCTATATAGTACGAATTTATATCTTTATTAATCTGGCAGGTAACATACTTTTGTTGGCGAGAAAAAAAATGTTTCCTTACTAGCCAGGGGCTAGTGGGAGCTGGTATGAATTGTAGAGCCCTGATATGAATCCATCTTCATTTTATTATTCCTTTCATTTTGCTTGTGAATATTAATAACATCATTGATTCGTTACTAGTGCTATATATAGTAATGCATGCATTTTATGTACTTCTTTAATGTAACAAATTGTAATTTGGAGAAGACCTCATCAGTTTGTTTCACATGTGTCTAATCCATTTTGTCTATTTAATTGGTAAATAACATGTTTAAACTAAACATAATACACAAATTAGGGTTATGGTGTTTAACACCACATTCAGCAATATTTCAGTTATATAATGGTGGTCAGTTTTATTGGTGGAGGAAACCGGAGTACCAGAAGAAAACCACAAGTCACTTATAAACTTTATCACATTATGTTGTATCCAGTGCATTTTGTGGTTCACATAATTCTTATGATTTTTGGTACCTACAAAACACAAACAACAGACTATAATTACCGTTATCGATAGATCTCCATTGGGTAGGATCTGGTACCTGCCTCCAGTAATCTGTTGTCCGTCTCTGTACCAGGTGACAATTGGGTCTGGTTTACCACTAGTTTGACAAGTAAGATTAACATCTGTGTTTTCTGCTACCTTCAATTCTTTGACTGGTCTCTTAATAAACTGTGGTCTTTCCTCTACAGAAAAAAATGCAATTTCCTTTATCACAAATATCTGTTTAACGATGTTTATTCAAAGTCATTTTGCAGCAGTTTTTTAGCTACAGGTTTTACAAAATGTATATAGAACAGACATGGTAAAATGTCTGCTTATGTAAATACTTTATTAACTCTCATTGTCTATACTCGTTGGCACTACTAGTTATGGAAGTAATTATACAGAGTGAAACCTGTCTAAACGAAACATCGATGACACCAATTTTTTTGTTCGCAATAGACAGGAGGTCGGTTTAAACAGATTAAATTAACAAAGATTTCCTACGTTTAAATTTGATTTATACAGGATTCCCGTTTATTCAGGGTTTGATTTAGACAGGATTCCCATTTATTCAGGGTTTGATTTAGACAGGTTTCCCATTTATCCCGGGTTTGATTTATACAGGATTCCCATTTATTCCAGGTTTGATTTATACAGGATTCCCATTTATTCCAGGTTTGCTTTAGACAGGATTCCCATTTATTCCGGGATTGATTTATACAGGATTCCCATTTATTCAGTTTGCTTTAGACAGTTTTCATTGTATTAATAAGGAAAAACATAAGATTGTCATAGAAAAGCTCAGTCCTTTAACAGGGAAGCAATAAATAAAATATTTTGTGTAAATCATTGAGATGACTACTAGGCAGGGCTGACACTTATAATTCATAAAATTTAAGAAGAGAAATACTCCATGAATGATGGAGATACTTGCAACTCGCCTAGACTAATCACTTTTCATAAAGAATGCACTATTAGGATACATGACATTTTGATTGGGACTCATCAAAATTTTATCCTACAAGAATCTCTTCTTCAATAAAGTAGTTTTGGTACTCTCGCCAGAATTTCATCAAATCTTTTACTTACTTAAGACATTAAGGTAGAAATCTCCAAAGACGTAACCGAAAGAATTTGAAGCATTACACTGGAGAACCATCACGTCAGTCTTCTCAAGGTGTATAATGGATATTTCATTGTCATTAGGTTTCCTAAATCTTTTACTTTTGTAGGTAGGATGCTTAGAATCTGTAAGTAATAATTATATCATATAATTTAATGCTGGAGTCTCAGTCTCCAAAGTACATGGAATACCTGACTGTATATGCATAGATTTCAAAATCCTGTTCATAACATCCAAGACATTATTTTACTTGTTGGAAAGACATGTGTATCCAGAATTGAGGAGGGAGAGGATTATTTAATTGTGATGGAGGAAACAGGAGTACCCGGAGAAAACCACTGACCTGCTGCAAGTCACTGACAAACTTGATCACATAATGTTGTCTCGAGTACACATTATCTGAGACGGATTCGAACTCACAATGTTAGTGGTGATAGGCATTGATTGCATAGATAGTTATAAATCCAACTACCCAAATGTGATCACGACTATGATAGACCTGTATCCACAATTGACATTTATAAATATCAACATAAAATCACAGTTAAAAGGTGGCTGATAATTGCATAAGAATATGAATATTCACATTTTATCTGAAAATTTACTAACTCTAATCCAAAGTTTTATTGTCTAAAAATGAAGGAATATTTGGTTCTGCAAGATCATCAAAATCTCAATGGCTCGCAAATGTGGTAATTTACAAAACATGAAAAGTATTCAGAATATTAGAAAAATGGTGAGAATTTCAGTAGATCACAGAGTCCTAACACTCATAAGCTATGAAATAGCTTCGCTTGCATAAACCTGCTTTTTTATATGTATTGTATGTCTATGTGTTGTAATATGCCTAAATGTCTTATCTGTATGCTTTATGTCTGGCTTCTATATCTCGAAAGGCACAACACATAAAGGCTCTTGCCACATGTGTTCTCACTTTTGACTGATTATATTAACATTTGAATGTATGTTTGTTTTGTATGTATGTCTTAATTTTGTTTTTTGTTGTTAATAAAGTCAGTTTTAAAAGCTAAGAGCTTGTGTTATTGTGTAATATTTATTCATGTACCGACTATAAATAAATTAAAGCTTTGATCATTGAACATGTCACAAGCGTCTTCATCAGTAATATAATTTCGGTAACATTTCAGAGTTCTTTTACTGTCTCACCTTCTAGCTTGACACCATTAATAAACCATTTATATACAGGGGCAGGCTCTCCATTAGCAACACATCTAAAGTAAGCAGTGGCTCCAATGCTCGTTTCAATGTCTTGTGGTTCTTCTACCCAATATGGTTTTGCTGCAAATACAAGGTTACCCATACTAATTAACTAGACAAAAAAGATAGCAAGTTAATATGAACTATGTACGCTTATTGTATTATGTTAATATTCCTCTGTTCCCTGTTATAACTGGTACGTGACTACTTATCTGTTCCCTGCTACAACTGTTACCTGACTACTTATCTGTTCATTGTTACCACTGGCACTTGACTACTTATCTGTTCCCTGTTACAACTGGTACCTAGCTACTTACATTTAAGCATAATGTTAATATTCCTCTGTTCATTGTTACAACTGGTACCTGACTATTTACACTTAAGCATAATGTTAAATTTTTTCTGTTCCCTGTTACAACTGGTACCTGACTACTTACATTTAAGCATAATGCTAATATTCCACTGTTCCCTGTTACAACTGGTACCTGGCTACTTACATTTAAGTATAAAGTTAATATTCCTCTGTTCACTGTTACAACTGGTACCTGACTACTTACATTTAAGTATAATGTTAATATTCCACTGTTCCCTGTTACAACTGGTACCTGGCTACTTACATTTAAGTATAATGTTAATATTCCACTGTTCCCTGTTACAACTGGTACCTGGCTACTTACATTTAAGTATAATGTTAATATTCCTCTGTTCCCTGTTACCAGTAGTACTTGTTGTGTAGCATGTGTAACTTCCTGCGTCAGAATTTATAAGTTGTGATATAAGTAACTCCTGGCCACCCTGCGACAATGTCCTACGGTTGTCTGGAATTCTACCTGTGTTATTTGTGTTCCTCTCCCAATGTACTTCGGGCGTAGGACTGAAATAAGTTTAATTAGAAATCATGAACTACATTAACCCACTTAATATTTAAGTTCATCATTTGTATTTAAATACTGTTAAAGAATTATAATGGATACCATTTTATTATAGTTTTTATTAATATTCATAGTGTTGAGCAGTATATCATAATTATATACTGTTATTAAAATACCGATTGGGCGATTGAGAAGTTTTACTTGATCAGTTGTCATTACACAAAGAGAGTGATATGAGTGATATGTACTTTACTGCCAACTCAGCAATTTTTCAGCTATATCATGGAGAGAACAAGTTATTTTCAATACATGTCAGTGATGATGATGAGATCCTCTTTGTATTAAACCAACACGCTTAGTTGGATTTTAATAGTGATAGTTCACTGAAACAACAGTCTGCGGATAGACATGTCGTCCTACTCAGACACATTAGCCGGATTCCGAGCCAACCCGTCTTTAACGGGGAAGCAACAAATACCAAACTTAGAATTTGGTTTGACCCGATCGGTGCTCGAACCCACGATCTACCACACTCGAGGCAAGCACTCTAACCATTACAACACCAATGCGGTTTACACAAAGAGAAAACATTGTTCACCTCGCGTATAATAAATCTGAATTAATAAAATTG
Source organism: Bathymodiolus brooksi (assembly GCA_963680875.1). Lineage (NCBI taxonomy): Eukaryota > Metazoa > Mollusca > Bivalvia > Mytilida > Modiolidae > Bathymodiolus > Bathymodiolus brooksi. The sequence continues at coordinate 68,874,286 of OY804575.1, forward strand.
TTATTATAATATTCATGCTTACATCTTGATTTTGATTTGCTCATTATAGAAAAATTTATTCATTTTTCAGTACAATATATGATATCATTTATATTAAAGAAAGGAAAAACAAAAATATACCACATTTGTCAGAACAGTTCCAAAATCTACTAAAAAAAATCGTAGAAACTGAGGCAAGATTAATACACCTACTGGTAACACACATATATACGACCACTTACTTTCCTGGCTCGGTACACAGACATTTCAATAAAAACCAGAGGCTCTCAAGAGCCTGTATCGTTCACCTGGTTATAAAAAAAAACCAATTGGTCCTATGTAAAAACTATGTCCTGCAGTGGTAGTCATCTTGGAATTACGATCAACATAAAAAACACAAAGTTTGTAAAGGACCTTCCAATGATTGATGCACAATTTAGGTTCAATCAGTGCAATAGCTTCAGAGAAGAATATATTTCTGTATTTTCCCCTGTGTTAATACTATGACCTGTGGTGGCAGCCATCTTGGATTTCCGATCGGCATAAAAAACAGAAACTTTGTAGAGGACCTTCCAATGATCATTCCTGGGCAGTTTGGTTTCAACTGTCCTAGTGGTTTCAGAGAAGAAGCGTTTTGAAACATTTTCCCCATTGGGTCCAATGTTAAACTAAGTCCTGCCGTAGCCGCCATTTTGAATTTCATATCAGAACAAAAAACGTAAAGTTTGTAGAGGACCATCCAATGAACATTCATGTACAGTTTGGCTTTAATCATATTTGTAGTTTCTGAGTAGAAGGCATTTGAACATTTTCCCATAGGGTCCAATGTTAATCTATGTATTGCGGTGGTGGCCATCTTGGATTTCCGATCGGCATAAAAAACACACACCTTGTAGAGGACCTTCCAATGATAATTCCTGGGCAGTTTGGTTTCAATTGTTCAAGTGGTTTCAGAGAAGAAGCGTTTTGAAACATTTTTCCCATAGGGTCCAATGTTAAACTAAGTCCTGCCGTAGCCGCCATTTTGAATTTCATATCGGAACAAAAAACGTAAAGTTTGTAGAGGACCATCCAATGAACATTCATGTACAGTTTGGCTTTAATAATATTTGTAGTTTCTGAGAAGAAGGCATTTGAACATTTTCCCATAGGGTCCAATGTTAATCTATGTATTGCGGTGGCAGCCATCTTGGATTTCCGATCGGCATAAAAAACATAAAATTTGTAGAGGACCTTCCAATGATCATTCCTGGGCAGTTTGGTTTCAACTGTCCTAGTGGTTTCAGAGAAGAAGCGTTTTGAAACATTTTCCCCATAGGGTCCAATGTTAAACTAGGTCCTGCCGTAGCCGCCATTTTGAATTTCATATCAGAACAAAAAACGTAAAGTTTGTAGAGGACCATTCAATGAACATTCATGTACAGTTTGGCTTTAATCATATTTGTAGTTTCTGAGAAGAAGGCATTTGAATATTTTCCCATAGGGTCCAATGTTAATCTATGTCCTGCGGTGGTGGCCATCTTGGATTTCCGATCGGCATAAAACACACACACCATGTAGAGGACCTTCCAATGATCATTCCTGGGCAGTTTGGTTTCAATTGTCCAAGTGGTTTCAGAGAAGAAGCGTTTTGAAACATTTTTCCCATAGGGTCCAATGTTAAACTAAGTCCTGCTGTAGCCGCCATTTTGAATTTCATATCGGAACAAAAAACCTTAAGATTGTAGAGGACCATCCAATGAACATTCATGTACAGTTTGGCTTTAATCATATTTGTAGTTTCTGAGAAGAAGGCATTTGAATATTTTCCCATAAGGGTCCAATGTTAATCTATGTATTGCGGTGGCGGCCATCTTGGATTTCCGATCGGCATAAAAAACAGAAAATTTGTAGAGGACCTTCCAATGATCATTCCTGAGCAGTTTGGTTTCAACTGTCCAAGTGGTTTCAGAGAAGAAGCATTTTGAAACATTTTTCCCATAGGGTCCAATGTTAAACTAAGTCCTGCCGTAGCCACCATTTTGAATTTCATATCGGAACAAAAAACCTTAAGATTGTAGAGGACCATCCAATGAACATTCATGTACAGTTTGGCTTTAATCATATTTGTAGTTTCTGAGAAGAAGGCATTTGAATATTTTCCCATAGGTTCCAATGTTAATCTATGGCCTGGGGTGACGGCCATCTTGGATTTCCCATCGGCATAAAAAACAGAGAGTTTGTAGAGGACCTTCCAATGATCATTCCTGGGCAGTTTGGTTTCAACTGTCCAAGTGGTTTCAGAGAAGAAGCATTTTGAAACATTTTTCCCATAGGGTCCAATGTTAAACTAAGTCCTGCCGTAGCCACCATTTTGAATTTCATATCGGAACAAAAAACCTTAAGATTGTAGAGGACCATCCAATGAACATTCATGTACAGTTTGGCTTTAATCATATTTGTAGTTTCTGAGAAGAAGGCATTTGAATATTTTCCCATAGGGTCCAATGTTAATCTATGTCCTGCGGTGGCGGCCATCTTGGATTTCCGATCGGCATAAAAAACAGAAACTTTGTAGAGGACCTTCCAATGATCATTCCTGGGCAGTTTGGTTTCAACTGTCCAAGTGGTTTCAGAGAAGAAGCATTTTGAAACATTTTTCCCATAGGGTCCAATGTTAAACTAAGTCCTGCCGTAGCCGCCATTTTGAATTTCATATCGGAACAAAAAACGTAAAGTTTGTAGAGGGCCATCTAATGAACATTCATGTACAGTTTGGCTTTAATCATATTTGTAGTTTCTGAGAAGAAGGCATTTGAATATTTTCCCATAGGTTCCAATGTTAATCTATGGCCTGGGGTGACGGCCATCTTGGATTTCCCATCGGCATAAAAAACAGAAAATTTGTAGAGGACCTTCCAATGATCATTCCTGAGCAGTTTGGTTTCAACTGTCCAAGTGGTTTCAGAGAAGAAGCATTTTGAAACATTTTTCCCATAGGGTCCAATGTTAAACTAAGTCCTGCCGTAGCCACCATTTTGAATTTCATATCGGAACAAAAAACCTTAAGATTGTAGAGGACCATCCAATGAACATTCATGTACAGTTTGGCTTTAATCATATTTGTAGTTTCTGAGAAGAAGGCATTTGAATATTTTCCCATAGGTTCCAATGTTAATCTATGGCCTGGGGTGACGGCCATCTTGGATTTCCCATCGGCATAAAAAACAGAGAGTTTGTAGAGGACCTTCCAATGATCATTCCTGGGCAGTTTGGTTTCAACTGTCCAAGTGGTTTCAGAGAAGAAGCATTTTGAAACATTTTTCCCATAGGGTCCAATGTTAAACTAAGTCCTGCCGTAGCCACCATTTTGAATTTCATATCGGAACAAAAAACCTTAAGATTGTAGAGGACCATCCAATGAACATTCATGTACAGTTTGGCTTTAATCATATTTGTAGTTTCTGAGAAGAAGGCATTTGAATATTTTCCCATAGGGTCCAATGTTAATCTATGTCCTGCGGTGGCGGCCATCTTGGATTTCCGATCGGCATAAAAAACAGAAACTTTGTAGAGGACCTTCCAATGATCATTCCTGGGCAGTTTGGTTTCAACTGTCCAAGTGGTTTCAGAGAAGAAGCATTTTGAAACATTTTTCCCATAGGGTCCAATGTTAAACTAAGTCCTGCCGTAGCCGCCATTTTGAATTTCATATCGGAACAAAAAACGTAAAGTTTGTAGAGGGCCATCTAATGAACATTCATGTACAGTTTGGCTTTAATCATATTTGTAGTTTCTGAGAAGAAGGCATTTGAATATTTTCCCATAAGGGTCCAATGTTAATCTATGTCCTGCGGTGGCGGCCATCTTGGATTCCCGATCGGCATAAAAAACAGGAACTTTGTAGAGGACCTTCCAATGATCATTCCTGGGCAGTTTGGTTTCAACTGTCCAAGTGGTTTCAGAGAAGAAGCATTTTGAAACATTTTTCCCATAGGGTCCAATGTTAAACTAAGTCCTGCCGTAGCCGCCATTTTGAATTTCATATCGGAACAAAAAACCTTAAGATTGTAGAGGACCATCCAATGAACATTCATGTACAGTTTGGCTTTAATCATATTTGTAGTTTCTGAGAAGAAGGCATTTGAATATTTTCCCATAAGGGTCCAATGTTAATCTATGTATTGCGGTGGCGGCCATCTTGGATTTCCGATCGGCATAAAAAACAGAAACTTTGTAGAGGACCTTCCAATGATCATTCCTGGGCAGTTTGGTTTCAACTGTCCAAGTGGTTTCAGAGAAGAAGCATTTTGAAACATTTTTCCCATAGGGTCCAATGTTAAACTAAGTCCTGCCGTAGCCGCCATTTTGAATTTCATATCGGAACAAAAAACCTTAAGATTGTAGAGGACCATCCAATGAACATTCATGTACAGTTTGGCTTTAATCATATTTGTAGTTTCTCAGAAGAAGGCATTTGAACATTTTCCCATAGGGTCCAATGTTAATCTATGTCCTGCGATGGTGGCCATCTTGGATTCCCAATCGGCATAAAAAACAGTAACTTGGTAAAGGACATTCCAATGATCATTCATGTACAGTTTAGGTTCAGTCAGTTCATTAGTTTCAGAGAAGAAGATCTTTGAAATTTTAGCCAATCAGAGCATATTATTGGCCTTGGCAGCCATATTGAATATCCGACTGAAACGAAAAACAGTAACTTTGTAGAGGACCATCCAAGGAACATTCCTGCTAAGTTTGGTTCCAATCGGCCCAGTGGTTTCGGAGAAGAAGCTTGAAATGTGAAAAGTTTACAGACGACGGACGCCAAGTGATGGCAATAGTTCACCTGGACCTTTGGTCCAGGTGAACTAAAAAAAGTGGGGTTAAACTAGTTTTATGGGTCTAAACCAATAAATGAATAATTTATAACGGAAATAATTTTTTACTCACTTGCCACCATATATACATTTAATTCTCAGATTCTCTCCCAGTAATCCAAATACTTCATTTGGTGTAGACCATAGCAAATGAGGAGGAACTACGTCATCAGTACCTTAAATATAAAAAAATTACATGTTACAATTAAAATGCTATTGGTATTAAGTTATTTAAATGTACAGTCAAACCTGTGCATGCAGTCACCTGTATTAAGAGGTCATCTTCATGCAGTCACCTGTATTAAGAGGTCATCTTTTTCTTGTCCTCCCATAGAAAATTTCATATGGATTGAAACTCTTTTAAGAGGTCACCTCATAATACACGTTTGACTGTATTCATTCTCACATATTTCAGTATTAAATGGCTCTTAATATCAGGGCTCTCACTACCTTCAAATTAGATGGAGAAATGATTTCTCTTTCAGGGAGCTCTATTCAATGTCAAATATTTATTTCTATTTATCTTGGCTATTGGAGTCTTGCATACCTGTGATTTTTTTATATGTACCCCAACCTTTTGAAATATTTTGTAAAAAGTCATAGTTGTGTAATCTTCAGCAGAAGAAAGATGTCTCTGCAATCTTGCTCAATGGTCCAACTATATACATGTATAGCTATGGAATACAAATAGAGCTCAAACGTATATTGACACTGACACTAGTGACAAACTGAAGCAAGTAAAGGCTGTAATTATTATTTGTCAGACCTCATTTCAGATTGCAACAATGGAACAAAACTACTGTATTTAAAAGTCTATTTATTAATTGCAGAGCTATTAACGTTCACACCTTCACTTTTGACCAATGAGAAAGCTAAGTCAACCTCCAGAAAGCGACTTCTTTGCCCGAATCGCCCTCAAATGTGAGCCCTGCATATTCATGTACATGTCCTTTTATTTCTTTATATTGTAAGTAATAATATAAATATTGAGAGATGAGAAGTATTGAAATGAATTTGTATATATGAAGACTTACCACTGCTTCCTGTTGGTACTATAACAGTCCCTGCAGCATAAGTATTTAATCTCATGAAATAATTAATAGCCATACAAACATATGTCCTGCCATCTTGATGATCCTCTTCCAGAACATGGGTAATGTAGAGACGACCTAAGATGAAAACAATATTTTTAGCCAAATGTTATCACATATTAAATTATATACATATATATATAATATGTAAGTAATATTTTTTGCCAAATGTTATCAAGTCACAAAAATTTGTATTTTATTAATTACCTTATATAATTTTTAACTTAATAGAAAACCATTTCAAAATCAATTTTGTCTTTGTGAATGAATCTTCAATACCCATTGACAAATTACACGATGCACATATATTGTTAAAACTTGGTATTTAACAGCTTGATCTGTTCATGTTTAATGAGTTATGGTGTATTGCTTGATTTAAAGGAAACAAAATTATCTTGTAATAAATTGATAAGGTAGGATAATATATACTTTAGTTAACTGGGGATATAACTATAGGAAAAATTAAGCTTGATTGTGCAATCAATGCCTATCACCATTAACATTGTGAATTTCAATCCCGCTCACAGCGAGGTGTACTCGATACATTATGTGATAACACTTGTAAGTGACTTTCGACAGGTTGGTGGTTTTCTCTGTGTACTCCGGTTTCCTCCACCAAGAAAACTGACCGCCACGATATAATTGAAATGTTGTTGAAAGTGGTGTTAAACACCATAACCCTAAAAACTAACACACTCCAAATACCAGCAATATATAACTAACCTTCTAAATCTTTTGTGATTCTGTTATTGAAATTAATGGCTTCAATTCTGCCAGATTTTGTATCCTTCAGAACCCATCTGATCTCTGCCTTCGGGAAACTGGTTGGAGGTGTACACTGCAGCTTTACAGAATGTCCTCTTCTTACAGGTACTGATATATCTTGTCCATAGGGAAAGTCTTTCAGCATTGCTTCCCTCAAGTTTACATTGATTGAAGCAGATGTACCATGTTCATTTATGGCCAAGCACTGAAAAATTCCTTCATCTTTAGACTCCGGTCTGTTGATGACAATAGTCCCTTCATCTGGTAATTGGACCATACGATCATCATTACCGCTAGGATTAAACTCTACTTTATTTCTTGTCCATCGGTATCTGCATTTTAAATAAAATATATAAAAGTATTTTGCTGACATTATACTATGACATTACAATTGGGCTTCACAATAACTACAGTGCCATGTAAAAGTCATCTAATTTTACTAGAAACTCACCTTACACTGTATCGCTCACCTGGTTATTCATGCACATGTGTGTTCCAGCAAGTTTTAAGGTTTTCCATTTTACCCATCGTTAAACAATGTCCAGTGAAGTCGGCCAACTTGGATTTCCGGTCCACACAAAATACAATGTACAGGGGTTTCAAAGTGGGCCGGTACCCAGTACTTTTACCCGCCGGAGATCGTGTATAGTACCGGCAGAAATTACTGAATCCCCCAAAATTAGCGGTGGTCAAAACCACAAGTACGATGGTCGATTGGCTTGTGGAATATTTTTCATAAAAAATTAATGATCACGTCAATTGCTGAATTCTCGCATTAAAATCGAACAACTGCGTCACGACCAAGTTGATGGGATATTCCCTGTTTTAAAAATAACTTTACCTTAGAATCGTAAATAGCAGTTTGCGCATGCGGTAAATAGATATGTTTTCGCCCCAATATCTTTTCATCCTTGTGTAAAACTCGGACCGGAACAAAGCTGACATCATTTCAAAATAAAAAAAATGATCGATTACAAATTATGTTCAAATACAATTTAGTATAATCTCCAGTAATATAAGTATGATCATTATGTATTATGAATATATGACTACACAATATTTTGTGCGATTTATTTTATCCATTTAAAACCCAAGGTCGAATCATTCTGGGGCGTACTGTCTTGTTGCTTAACTCCGTCCATATTGTTTAACTTCCGGTATAAAAAAATAAAAACCGATGGCTAATTTATTTACACATTTTGACGGGGCCCTACCACGGTTGTTCACAGAAATGAAAGTGTGCTGAAAAACAGGGGTACGAGGAGATAAGGGATAGAAAATTACTAGAAATCTTGAAAAAGGACCGGACATGGCTCAAATACGAATTACATTGTAATGTCAAAATGCCGACCCCCCTTTTTTTCCAAAATAATTTAACTTTTGTGATTCAAATGTTAATAAATGTCTTCCCGCGAATCGTTTTTGTTCGAACATTTGTTTTGCACATAAGTCGTGAAAGTAACAATATATATTGTTTTTGTTTAATTATATTTGTATTCATCTATTAAAAAATTATAAATTTTATTAAAGATTGATGATTGCAAATTAAATTTATATGTTTCATCAAGGACGTATTCTATATACGTCCTTGGTTTCATTAATTATGACACTTATATGTCTTGATCCTGCCAATGGTCTTTGATGAGTTTAATTACTGGTAATAAAGTAAAAAAAAAACACACAAGCCAAGGTATTGTGAAAAAGAAAAGGACAAAGCCAACAAAAGAATTTTGAGAAGTTTAAGCTTTGATAACAATGGCTTGGTCAAGCCTAGCTGCGGAACCGTAGCTCTTTATGGTCCTTTTGGGGTTTTTTAAGATATGGCAGACTATCTATGAATAATCTTGGCTGAAGTCTGTAAACTGAAATATTCAATAAAGAAATTGGGGGGAAAAATCCAGGCATTATGCATGGTCTTCACTCTTGGTGAAATCTGAACTCTAAAGTTAATGGGATTTTTCTTTCAAAAACACTTAATGTTTTGCAGTCTGAAGTACATTTTTTGGTCCACAAAATGCTAGATTTCAGGAGCTTCCGCCCCCTGGACCCCTTACGGCCCTCAGCCTAGTTTTTTAGGTACCTCCTAAAATTTAAGAAGTACCTCCTATTATAAAAAACTTTGAAACCCCTGAATGTATGAAAATGACAATCCAATGACTACATGTATGTACCGTCTTTATTAATCTATTTCTAGTATCTGAGATAATTTTTCCCCCCTTAGATTGTTACATAATTATGACTTGGGTGGCTTTTCCACGTGTCTCTAACGCTTGTACAAATAAATTTTACATTTTCTGACAATGCACATATATATATTCAAAGACATTGCATGTATATATTGTTTGTATCCTCACAAAATGCCCAAAACAACTGCCAAATTTGCTATAAAGAGCAGAAACAAGTGTTGTTCTAATCATTTTCCAATGGTGTTCTCTATCACATTCATGCTTATACTGTTACCATTTCTTACCGTTGTACAACATGAATCAGGTACCAGAAAAGCTATATTTTGGTCAGTGACCGTATATAACAAAAACTTATCCAGTCAATGTAATTTAACTGCGCAAATAGAACCAGTGCTGGATAAAATTATTTATTTTCACCATCTTTGTCAATAGGAATGATACAATATAACCTAGCATGACAACCGAAGAAAAACAACCAGATAAAAATATTTACATAGGATTAGGCACACCATCGGCTATACATGGAATTTCTACTGATTCTCCTGCTTTGTAGAATACATTAAATGGAGGCTGTATTTTTATACTTGGAGGTCTGTTTGGCACTGAAAATAGATAAAGACCAAAACTACTGAACATTATATTTTCGATTAAAATAATATTCAATCCTTATAATATATATATCATTTCACTATTAGTTCTACCTCTTATGATGGTCTTCTGTACTATATAATATTTAAACGTTGGCTGCATGAGGCTCTCTATAACAACTTCTGTGTCACAAAGATTCAATATATTATGTATAATGTTCAAGATAATAGCGTTCATCATAATAACGCTGTTTGCCCGGTTACATGTAAGGATTGGCATTTTACTCACAAGTGGAAAACACTTGCATAACGACACTATTTCACTACTTAAGACATGCAAGAGGGAGGTATGTTTAAATCTGCCACTTTTTACTGTGCTACATGTATTTTCAATAAAATAATTTGAACTTGAATGAATTTTATTTTCAACTAATACAGGTTATTTTCTTTCTCTCTTGAAGCCAAACCATGAAATGAATATAAATAAGATCTAATACAGCATGGATCCTTAAAGCATTTTCATTTGACAAGTCCAGAAAACATTTCTGAAAATTTTCATTGCAAGAATCTAAAGTTTGAACATTTTGGCGAGCGGAGTCCCAACTGAAAATAGTGAGTTCAGGCCTCATCTAAACGAGTTGCAAGTGACATGTTTAATATGAATTGCTAAGAGTTACCATGGTTATACTAATGACATGTAAACCATATCATCATACTCACCAGAAAGTACTGATAAGATGAGAATCGTGAAAACATGAAGCAGCAACAGGAAATTCATCATTTCTACCTGCAAAATAACAAAATTAATCAAATACTTTTGTCCTCCAGTTTATAAGTCATTTTTTGGTGTCACTGGAAATCCAGGGAACATGCTTGTACACAGATTCCATAAATCCAAATTTACTAGTATGACATTTTTTATTTGTGTACCATCTCCATGTGATCACTTTAGTAACCTTTTAGTTATTGTCCATTTCTCCGTGTCATTTTTATAAAGGTGTCGAATCATTTTTCCAATTATTGACACAGAGAAACAGACTATAGCTAAAAACGTCACGAAATTGATTATACGGTACACAAATAAAATATTGCGTATAATTCAAACTACATTTTTTATTTATGGATCTTTTGGATTTTTAACAACTTAAAACAGCAAGAGATTACCATTATTTTTGTACATTTGAACTAGAAAATATGTCTATATATGAAATCTTACTTGCACTTTATCTGACACCAGGGCTCCCACTACTTTCAAATTAGAGGGAGAAGTGACTTCTCTTTCAGAGAGCACACAGGGAGAAGTGGAGAAACTTCTCGGAGAAGTTAATTGCTAGTTCTAATAATAAAACCCTAAATGCTCGCTTACTCGCAAGGGTTATAATGGGATGCCATTACACGTAATGGAGCAGCCGCCGAGATTTTTTGTGCTCGCTTACAGAGCTTCTGACGCCTGCATTTATCAATAATAAGACATAACCTTTCCTTTTGTCCATTATTATAACAAGCTTTTATCACCTACCAGTATTTTAGAATGTAATTCCCACAAAATAAAAATCTTCTCTCTGAACATTTTGAATTTCGTCATTTACGGCCTCACTATATGGATGTCGATACCATATTTGACGATTTAGGCGTGAATGTTTACATCAGCGTGTAGTAAGAAATACCATATTTAGAAAAGCTCCGCCTTCAGTAGTTTCCGGTTATGGAAAACGATCGATAAATTTGAACAAGGTTGTTGCTACCTTTGAAAAGCATATATTTCTCAGCCAAACCGATTTAACAAGGACTGGGATCATCAGTAATAGTTATAATGAAATGTTTGAATCGTAAATAGTGAGTTTTTATGTTTCAACTGCAACTTTTTTTTTGCTCCATTGTGACGAATGGGACCGCGTTGTAGCTCTGCCGAGACACAAGTTTGTCACAGGAGCTACATTATTGCAGCTAGTTAATTGCGATTAATCGAAACATATTCTCGAACTATATTATTATTACTATTAGGTCACCGCATTTTAATGATTAAAGTAATTGGAAAGCCAACATATGTTCAGTTTCGTCCTACATAGGTAACACCTTCTCGTATTGATAATGACTTTAATTTCAGCTCAGATTAAAAGTTAAGAAAATATCGTATTCATCATTTCATGAAATACCGGAAATGAATACCTTTAATTGTCATATATGAAATTTGAAGAGATGTGCGCAGTGTAATGGGGTTTCTCCTATTATTCATAATTAACAATATAAGTCGGTGTATATAATCATATTTTGATTATCAAAGCAAGCTCGTGTCTTACTTATCACATATTTTGAGTCTTACCTGTAAACACCTGAGATTCAAGTCGCCATTTTCTAAATTAGGTCAGCGCGTTAGTCCAATCGTAACTACTCGGCCATTCTCGCTACCCTGCAAATAACCTCGTATGCATTAGGCGTATAAATCGCACTACTTTTCACATGTCAGTTACATGAAAGTTTGATAAAGTTATATTTTAAACAATTTTCTATATTTCAATTAAAGTGTTAATTAGTTTTGCATGATTAGATTTTACTTAGTATGTCTTCCATATTGGATTTTTGTGGACTATATTTTTGTGCGGCTTAACTTAACTTAACTTCCGGCAAACAATTTAAGAAGAATTTCTACTATGTACGCATGTTATATTGTTTTCTTTTCAGCAATAATTACTTCCACGATTTGTTTATTAGATTTGAGTTAAAACGGGAGATTACTATTAAAATTTTGATGATTTAGAGGGTGACCCCCTCGATGGAATGTCGCCATCGCATTGGAATAAAATGCAAATATATTAAGTTTGCAGTAGAGTGACATTCCCAAACTTCACACTGCGCTAGGTTATATATTTATTTAACGAAATGTTTCTCTGGTACACGTTTTTATTCATTAATAAAAAATTGTGTCAGCTTTTAGTGCCGAAAAATTGTCAACCAAGAAAGATAACTCCGTACCATCGCATTGAAATAAAATGCAAATATATTAAGTTTGCAGTAGAATGACATTCCCAAACTTCACACTGCGCTAGGTTATATATTTATTTAACGAAATGTTTCTCTGGTACACGTTTTTATTCATTAATAAGAGTTTCTGTCAGCTTTTAGCGCCGAAAATTATTCAGATTCAGAAAAATTGTCAGTCAAGAAAGATAACTCCGTATGAATTTCCCTATTTCTAAAAATACATTTAGAACTAACCTAATGACTTTGTCTACCAGCTGCGTAATTTTTTCATACCCAAAATTATTGTCGATTTCCGTACTGACCTTCATAAAATGAAGATTAAACACCGAATTATTGATGAATACGCTCCGAAACGTTGTTTTTTCGACTAAAAAAGCTGACCATCGTTACCGGAAGCTAATTAATTATGCACTGACCTGGGCGAGGCCAACTCTATTTATTTATCTATTTTATGTCAGTAGCCCGGATGCTGCAGCATGGATATTGAGGTAAGTTTCTATAAAAGTTGAGGAAAAAAGCTATTTGCGAATCGATTGTATCTAAAAGACGTAGAATAAATAATTTCTGTATCAGGAATAGATTTTCTTTGACGAAAACTACACGCCTTAACAGATTCAGCCGATATTTCCACGATAACCATTGAAAACATGCCAGGAAGCACCCTATGGGGACAAGCTCAACTACGTATTTTCGATCGAAAATTTTTGCCGGCGTTAAAAATAACTAAATTAGTTTTTTTCTTCTTATAAGTTATGAAGTTGTTTCCCGAGATTTTGATACACGTGTTAAATTAATTTATTTTAGCCAGTTTACCGACAATATGAAAACAGTGAAATACATGTCTGATGAAAACGAATGACGTAGCCAGTGTTGTTTTATTTGTTAATTGACTGGAATGTTTCAGAGAAATTCGGGCTGGATTAGAAACAAAAGAGACCTTACTTCTAGTTCCACAAGACAGTTGCTGCAAAATAATATGGGACTGACCACTTACCTTGAAGGGGGCTATGTCACGTTTTTTCGCCGTAGAAATGTTTTTTTCAGACGCCACAGAAATCATATTTTCTTATTTTCCGGCGAAGTGCCAATCTAATTAAAACAAGGTGAACTGTGATCTAATGCTCACTTATGATACCCCTGCCATTTCCCATGATATGGGGTACCTATATGAAGCTTGTGACCAAATACCAGATTTCTGCCATCAATAGTTGTTGAGAAAAATGTGTATATATGTTCAATGTGGATAAAAACCAACTAAGTCGGCAAACAGGAAGTAGGAATCTGATGGTTCCAAAAACGCTTCCCACGATATGGCATACCTATGTGAAGCTTGTGACCAAATATCAGATTTCTGCCATCAATAGTTGCTGAGAAAAATGTGACGAAAAATATTTTGGAAGGACGGACGGACAGAGGTAAAACAGTATACCCCCCTCCCCCTTCGGGGACTGGGGGTATAATTAGATCTAAAATAGGGAGTAAGCGCGTAGATCTAATTTTAATTAGATTGGCGAAGTGCTGGAATAATTTTTTTTCTTCAAAATTTTGTATATGATTATACTGTGAAAATGGCAAGTATATGATTATACTGTGAAAATGTCAAGTCAGAATATATTTTTTTCTCCTGTCCAGCCAAATTTTTTCCTTCAAGATTCAGAATCAAAATAATTTTTAGGAAAAAAAAACATAAAATTAAAATTGAATAGCTCGAGGGGTAAATTGATAAAAAAAAATTGCAAGACCAAAATGGTTCTCCCATATACCAACAAAAAACGAAATAAAACTGTGGTCATAAGAAAGTCCCACGAGAAAATCTTTCCTTCCAAAATAAGACTTTTTTTTATTTCTCTAAACTGAATTTGTGCAAACTATTTCACTTATAATGAATTATATTTCTTTTTTAAATAGAGCTCATTTTTCTAGATGAATGTATATCCATCTGTCTTTACTCTGTTTTTATTAAATCTCTTGTCTTTATTACAGGACTTTGATCGGATTGTCCTTGATGAGGCAGTGTTGGGGGTTGCTAGAATGTTTCGAGAGGAACTTGTAGTAATGCCCCATGATGAGGATTACAACAGATCCAATAGGTATGCAGCCTACCGCCAGTATACCATTTGGGCACATGGCCGACTTTGAGCTGGGGTCAGACGTGTGATCCCAAGCTGTTGTACTTGGAAAATTAGGGACAAGTATCCTGATCTATATGGAAAATACAAGGGTTTCATTCCTAGACGATTTAATTAAAACTTGTTCATGAAATATTTTGTATTTTATCCCATATACCCTACAATGATAAAGTTTACCACTTGCTTCCCTATGGTCGGTGGTTGTCCGGGTACTCTGGCTTCCTCCACCACTAAAACTGGTCGCCATGATATAGCTGAAATATTGCTGAAAGTGGCGTTAAAACACCAAAAATAAAAAATAAATCAACCCTAATGAGTTGTTAATTTCACAAGTTGGTCAGTTGGAATTGTAAATTTAATTTGAAAGTTTTGCCATCTTATTATTATTTTTTGTTCTATCAGCACTGACAATTTCTTCTAAAATGGACTGACAGTCTTTTATATAATTCAAAACCAAACTTGGCAGAGATGTTTTCTATGAGGTCCTACACAAGAGTTGTTACTTTTGTGCAGATTCGTCAAAAAACATAGCCACCATGTGACTTTGAAAATTCTGATTGGTCGATTTTCAAGAAACTTCTTCTCAAGAACCGCTGAAGGGATTGAATTGAAATCTGGTATATATGTTCCTATGAATGTCTTTAACATGTGTTGTTACTGTTTGCACCATTTGAAAATTGAAAATGGCCACCAGCTATCATTATTGTGCATTGGACAATTTGTAATGGCCATTATCCTGACTTGGGTACTTTTCTGCTCTAAATGTGCAGAACTTCTGTTAGACCAGGAAAAACAAAGAGTGACAATCTAAATTTATTTTATGTGACAATATAGTCAATTGTTTTGTCTTGGTCTTCAAATCTGGATTTCTGAGATGCTACAATATCATCCCGAGTTGGAGGTTGTGGAATTGGTGCAAGATGGACCGAGATTCTTCTGGGATCATCTACTTCCAACTGCACATGTTAATTCATTCCTTCATTATCTTGCTGTCTCATACAAATGATAACCCTTAATAGTCTTGGAACATAGGAATATGACTTGTCAGCTTTAACAGGATGCACAGACCATCTAGCTGTCTTTTTGTTGTAACTTCTCTGCCACCTGAAGTAGAAAAATACATACAATGTAATTCACAAGAATAAAACAATAGAATTGAGATTATGATCTATGGAGCCCTAACTTTCAATTCAAGATGAATATCTCGAATGTATAGTGAATGACAAACTAAACATATCATTACAAGTCCACTTTATGAAGGATTTGAGTGATTTGTAGACAGATTTTAGGTTGTGGTCATCCCTCAAGAAGTTCTACGGCAGGCATCACGAGTTGGTCAATGGTTACAGGGTGTCTGTTACCCAAATCAGACCTGATCTTCATTTGTTGTTGATGTCTTTCCCTTCATCGGATGGGACTTCTACCGGACTTGACCATGGACAACACAGTGGGTTTGCGACTTTCGATTGACCCTTCTGAAGCCTATGATCAAATATCAGATTGCTGCCATAAATAATTACTGAGAAAAATGTTATGAACATCTTGGGACGAACGGATGGACAGAGGTAAAACAGTATACCCCCTCCCCCTTCCAGTGGAGTGGGGGTATAATAAAGCTCCTATGACATATGATCATGCATGGTTCTGTTATTAGGACAAAATTTCAAGTATGTAAGTTACAACTGAAACATATGAAATTAACATGACAAACCTTAGAGTGAAGTTGAAGCTAGGTTCAAAATCTCCATCGTCAGAATCATCACCAACATCACTGCCCTCTTCAGTAATATCTATTGAGAGACTGTAAGAATAAAAAATAATTGTTTATTACAGTGTATGTGTATAATATCGAAACAAATTTTGCTATATGGTTCTGATGTGCAGCTGTATAACGAAAAAGCTTTTCAAAATAATATTAAATCTATATACCGGTACATGTATCCAGCACACATCTACACAACCCAATATAAAGAAACAAAATTACATCAAAGTTCCAGGAAAAAATTTGGTGCGCCAGACGTGCGTCAATTCTGTCCCAGTTTGGTTTCATTCCCGTAAATAGCTAAAGAGGACTGGCCATTTCAGCTTGTGGATTGATGAAAATGTAACGATGACGCAGAAGCCAACATGATCCCTATATAATATAGCTACTAGTAGTATCACTATGCAAGCCACAATAATTAATAGGAAACTGCTATACGAGTGACTGTGTTGAACAATATTGACAATGTTACCTATAAACATAATGTAGAATATGTCTAATCTTTAACAAAATGAACATACTCAAATGGGTTCACAAATGAACTCGATTTCTCCAGTTTCATCCGTTTCGTTGAAATGTAATGGCTGCTCATTTCTTCTACTCTAGAATTACCTTGGTCAGAATATCTAAATCAAAAGTACAAATATCAATCACTACAAAATCACATTTGTCTGAAATTACCAGTTTTTGTAGTAATTTGCCTAAAAAATTTAGATAATTTTACAAAAACCTGCATGATTTTAACACAGACATGGGCCATCGGTCTACTGTTAAATTCACACACTGTGAAACATGCAAATTGCTATGGATCTTCACATTATTTCTTAAAAATCTTGTTTATAAATCATACTTACAAGATCCAAACTAAACAAGGGCAAAGCGTGGCATATCCCCTTGCCTAAAAATTTGACCCGGTGACCTTGACCTTTGACTTTGAAAATCAATAGGGTTCCAGATTCTCTTAAGGACTAAGTATGTACCAAGTTTGGTCAAAATCCATTGAAGGATGTTGATTCTAGAGTGTTCACAAGGATGTTACGTGGTAAAATTTTGACCCGGTTATCTTGACCTTTGACATATAAGGCTATGACCTTGAAAATCAATAAGGTTTCGGTATCTTAAGGACTAAGTATGTACCAAGTTTTGTCAAAAATCCATTGAAGGATGTTGATTCTAGTGTTCACAAGGATGTTATGCGGTAAAAATTTTAGGCTGTGACCTTGATCTTTGACATTTGAAAATCAATAGGGTTCCAGATTCTCTTAAGGACTAAGTATGTACCAAGTTTGGTCAAAATCCATTGAAGGATGTTGATTCTAGAGTGTTCACAAGGATGTGACGGACGGACGGTAGCGTTACTATATCCCTTGGCAACTTCGTTGGCGAGGGGATAAAAAGCAGTTCAAATGACAATTCTTTAAATAGAAAGCCTTTATATGAAAAATACATATTGATTTCCCTCTATCATGTCTATGTTGATAATTCTAAGATAGTAAAGTATAATTTTGGCTCCCTGAACTAAAAATTATGTCCAAAATTGTTGAAATGTAGTAAAAAACTAGTTAATGTAATGTTTTTAGAATAGTCAAGAAATAAACATGGTTTGCATAAGGAAATTGAAAACGATTTTCATTTAGTCATAGTCTAAAATATGCAGTTCAGGACATTTCAGTAAAATTTTATAGTCACATATATAGAAAAGTTTCTGAAACTTGCAAATTTCTATGGATCTTCATATTATTTTTTAAAAACCTTGTTTATGTATTATACTTACAGGATCCAAACTAAAAATGCTACTGAAATGACACTTATTTAAATGGAAAGCTTTTTATATAAAAGATACATACTGATTTTCCACTATGGTGATAATTCAGACAGGAAGATATAATTTTGGCTCCCATAACAAAGTGTTATGTTCAAACTTATTGAAAAGTTCTTTTAACCTTATTTATGTAATGTATTTCCAGTACCCAAGATATGAACTTGTTTGCATATAGGAATTGAAAATGATTTTCATTTAGCCATGGTCTAAAATATGCATTTTAGGACATTTCTGAAATTTTCAGTAAAATTTTGTAGTCATATATAAAAAAAGTTCTGAAACTTGAAAATTTCAATGGATATTCATATCATTTCTTCAAGACCTTGTTTATAATTTTATATTATACTTACAGGATCCAAACTAAAAGTGCAATTGAAATGAAGCTTCTTTAAATAGAAAGCTTTTATTTGAAAAATACATACTGATTTTCCATTATAGTGATAATTCGCAGAAAGTAAGGTATATACTTTTGGTTCCCAAAACTAAGTTTCATGTCCAAGTTGTTGAAATTTGATAAAATTAAAAGCCTAATTATATCAAAGAAATAAATTTGCTTGAATAAAAAGAACTTTATAGGGTTTTCATTAAGCCATGTACAGTTTTAATTCTTCCATTAAAAATGAATTGATTCGATATTTTTTTTTAAATTGATAATAATAAACTGCATTGTCATTGATATCATTTTTGCACTCCCATTTCCCCTTTGCTGGCCTCTTAAAATTTGTGTTTGTTTACCTCGCAAATACGGCCGTTTTATGCTACTCATTGACAATAATTTGCTGTTGCCAGGTGCAAAATTACATATATTGATTAATATCTACCGAAAATGATCATAGGCATCATCATAAATTCATAAAATATGAAAAACGATTGAGAAAAGAAGGCAACATGCTCGGCTTACCTATTAACAATAATCAAGCACTTCCTTGAGTTCGCTCCATCCAACGGCAACGGTCCAACTGATCCCCTACATATATCCTGCATTTGTTCCATTTGGAAGATACTTCACTTCTATTCCTCTTTATCTCTGAATCCGTCAAAGTCCGCTTTCTTCCACGCGTTGACAGTTTCTCTTTTGCCCAAGAACCACATGTTGTTTATTGTTTCTAAACAGTGCGCATGCTCAAGACGTGTTCGCATAGAAGGCCATATGAACAGATTTGAATATTGTCATCCGGACAATAATTCTGATAACGATAGTTTTGGGTCTTTTTCGTATCTTTTGCAACATAACTCGGTGTTAATCTTCATTTTATGAAGGTCAGTACGGAAATCGACAATAATTTTGGGTATGAAAAAATTACGCAGCTGGTAGACAATATCCCTTTAAAAGCACGCTGTGCACAAATGTTAATGCTGATGCAGGCTGCTATTTTAATAGCATATGCATATAATTAACTACAAATTTAGGAAAATACAAACATTTATATATGGTCTCCTTTCCCCAAAAGAAAGGATAGGCGACTAAAATTTACACGTCCACCGGTTTTATTCTAGCAATTCAAGAAAAAACATTTCTATATCCTTTTGATGAATCATGAACAGAACTGGTGTATTTTTTTTCTAGGCATGAAAATAAAATTCAATATAAAGATAAAAAAAAATGTATAAATATTTAAAGAAAATGTATACAGTCATCTGTCAAAAGTATTGGGAAATGTAAAATAAATCCCTATATAATCAACCAAAACCATATTTTTTTTTTTTAAATATTGTGAAGTAATTTCTGGATAGATTTTAACAAATTTTACACCAAAACATTCAGAATTGTCAATATTTTGATTGTTTATTTACTCATTATGTAGTTATGAGATATTTTTATTTGTACATAATTTAAACACAACAAATAAAAATTGATTTTGATTTTCCTATATATTTCAACTAAAAATAAATCCTAAAAATTAACAATCATGGAAAAATTATGTACAAATAAAAACCACTCGTATAAAGATTTGAGCAAATAAACAAACAAAATATAGACAATTCCGAATGTTTTGGTGTAAAATTTGTTACAATCTATCCAGAAATGATTTCACAATAATTTTTTGAAAAAGATATGGTTTTGGTTGATTATATAGGGATATTTTTTACACATTTCCCAATACTTTTGACAGATGACTGTACATATTAGTTTTCAAGTGTATTTCTTTTCCATAAACTATTAACAGTAAAAAGTCCATAAATTTTTATGAAAGTTGAACAAATCCTAAGTACAATAAATTATTAATTTAATAGAAAATGAGATTAAAAAAAAGTATGTGCCAGTCTCCAGGATATGGCAAAACCCAGCTTAATGAACCTCCATATTCTGATTTTAATTTTATTAAATGGTCATAAGATTTCCTGTCCCAACAACAACTTGATACTGAAGCTTTATCCCAATCTGAAACTTTTTGTGAAGAGTATTCAAAGTTTTCAAAACTGTGGCTTTTGAATCTGCTGTCTCATCTAAAACTTCAATTGAACAAAACTCGGATTTTTCAGTGTCAGTTTCAGAAAATGAAAGAAAAGTCTTAAGACCTGGGAGATCTACATGTATATCATTTTCCTGTACCAAATATTTCAGAAAACTGTAAGCTGACAATTTCTTCTCAAAACTTTCCCATGCAAAGGTTTCATCAACCGTTTCCTTGAAATCTTCCAAACTTAAATGGGAGAATGTATTGCCTCTAATGGGAGAGGGTTCACCAATTTTGTCTTCTGGTTCTTTCAGTGATTTAATTAAAGCTGTTTTGTCAACTAAATCTTCAATTTTTTTGTACAAATCTGGCAACAATAAAGCTTTGTTGGATAAAAAGTCACCGACTACAAATTCTAAAACAGGATAAAACAGTACATAACGGTCAAGATTGTCAGAGTCTACATTGCAATATTCCACCTGATCAAACTGTGAAAACATTTAGTTAACTGGTAGTCTTCAGTTTTTGAAAGTTCATTTAGAGAATCATCAGACCTCACAAATTTGTTAAAATTTTTATAACATGTAAGGCATAAAATGGCTTTGCCTGCAGACAATGAACACAGGGCCCAGGGTCCCTGCCACTGTGGGCTTCAGAACAGTTAAGTTTTTTGGGGGCATTACAACTACTAGTCAACTATGGTAAAATCACAGTCTTGCAAATTACAGTTGTTTAATCAATTAAATATCATATATGCAGTTACATACAGATAACAAATTTAGCCTAATTTCTATTTATAACACACACACCGGCTGGTTTTTGTTTTTAGAGTCGCATTCATTCAATCATTGTATACCTGTTACACATAAATTCATAATTCATTTGCAGAAGAAAATCAGGTAAAACTTAAAAGTCAGCATTCCTAAATATATTTGATAAACCAATTGCCTTTGAAATAATCGCCACATTAGATATGTACAGCAAACGGGAAAGGAGTCTAAACAAAGTGCATTGACGAGACAGGAGAAAGGGGGGGGGGGGGGCGTATAAAGTATAAAAGTTTTATTTAAAGTCGGAGTTTTTACAAACATATAACATAAGCTCTGTGGAGCTTTTTACCGACATATATAACAATAGACAAAATATATTATGACAGGGGGCATACAAACATTTGCAGATAACAGATAAATATACAAGCATTACATACCGTAAATAGCTTAAAACATGTTTATAAAGTACTAAAACTAGCATAATAACATAAAAAGCACTAGGCAAAAAGAATAGGTACATGTAGCATGAGCAACTGAACTAAATCAAATCAAATCAAAAGTTTTATTTAATGTCGGTACATTTACAAACAGTACAAATACAAGCTCTCATGCGCTTTTTAAACCAACATGCATTTTAAGATATAAATTACAACACAGTAAATAAAAAAAATAACAACAATAAAATAAAACAATGTCATGCATTAAAACCACATATTAGATTTCTGGGCCTCCAGTCAGTGCACATGTGGCAAGTGCCTCTCTGCACACTGACTTCATAGGACCAGAAAACCGCATGGACTAAGTAAGAGCATACAAATAATTGCATATTACAGACAAACATACAAAGCAATGCATTACATCAATAAAAGCCATGCATATAAATTAGCCACTAAAACTAGCAAAATAAAAATAAAAATGAAAGCACTAAGCAAATGAATAAGTATTTATAGCATGAGTAAGAATGAACTGAATAAGAGCATACTTTTAAGATTTACAAGAGCCACACCTGCATGAGCCACCACTCCATGAATTAATTAAACTTTTGAACTGACTGAGACTAGAAACATTCCGCAATTCATTGGGTAGCTCATTCCAGAGTGTGGCACCTGCAAATCTAAAAGAATGTAAACCATGATATGTTGTTCTCACCTGGGGTACTTCTACTGTATTTGTTTTCCTAAAAGAATAGCGACTTTCTTTATACACAAATAAATCATTTAAATACATTGGACTTTTTTTATTCAAAATTTTGTAAACTTCAATTGCCATTGTTCTAAGGCGTCTGATCTTTAATGTTGGTAATCTTGATTTATTCAACAGGTCTTCATATGAACTACTATAATCTTCATAAATAAATCTGAGGGCCCTTTCTTGAATTTTTTCAATTTTTCTGGTATTGGTCTCACCACAGAAATGCCAAACAATTGGACAATAATTAAAATTACTCATTATAAAAGAAAAATATATAGTTAATCTACCTAATTTTGTTAAATGTTTACCTATACGTTTTAATACATTTAATTGTCTTGAAGCTTTTTTACATATATTTGAGATATGAGTGTTGAATTTTAGTTGACAATCTATTGTGACACCCAGCAACTTTACTTCTTTTTCACAATCAATTTTGTTTCCATCCAAATTAAAACTAATACTTTCATTTAAAGTTTTTGAACCAATGGCAATTGCCTGGAATTTATCTGGATTTGCTTTCATCTGGTTGTGGGAAAACCAATGGATTAAATTTAAACTTTCCTTTTCCAAAATATCCACAACCTTATTCAATTCTGTGTCTGAGTATGACAATGTATTGTCATCAGCATAGTTATATAAAATACTTTCTTCTACAAAATTAAAAATGTCATTTAAAAATATATTAAACAATACAGGGCGTAATCTGATGTAAACAATGCAGTTTTCTTGTAAACTTTCGGTTAAAATATAAAGATATTAATAAATCTAATTAAAGGCAGACATATACACACTACATGGGTGTTTTGGGGGAGAAATGTTCACCAAAATGGGTAAATTTTACTCTAAAACAAGGCGAAAATTAAAAAAAGCATGCCTCGTCGAATTTTCTTTCAGTAATGATTTCCATTCAGGGTGACGGAATTTCCAGTTGAGAGAGCATTTACTATTGGTTGATGATGCTATGTCACTCCTGTATCATCAATTTCATGTCCTAATATAGAATTGTGTCAGCTTTTTCATTGGCCGAAAAATGTAAACAAACCGAACCTCGTGTTTTTACACATTTTAGAATGCACGATTCGAAACACGTTTTTGACTAATATAAACCTCGGTCGCTTGTCTGATATAGCCAGTCATTGCAAAAAATATATATATATTTTATAGAAATCACGTTTCTATCACAATTTTGCCTATTTAATACTTTATTTCAGGTTTATCCTACAACGGCGCGAATGAAAAATGTTGCGGGACTTGTAAAGCGGCACCTAGCGGGAATTTTTTGCGGTTATCGCCCCCTGACTGCGTGGTTTTAGAATCACTAGCTATAACGGTCAAATCATGGGTTTGCTTTCCGACTGATAAGACGTTTCGATATTTTCTACGGTATAAATAAACGAGGTTTTTGTTCTACAATTTTCATGACCGACGAACATGTCAACGTTTTCAAATGAGAATCACGTGACCCGTGGTTTTACCAGCGACGCCATTAATGAGTCTGCTTTCCGACTGTACAGTCGCATGATTTGACCGTTATAGCTAGTGATTCTAAAACCACGCAGTAAGGGGGCGATAACCGCAAAAAATTCCCGCCAGGTGCCGCTTTACAAGTCCCGCAAAATTTTTCATTCGCGCCGTTGTAGGATAAACCTGAAATAAAGTATTAAATAGACAAAATTGTGATAGAAACGTGATTTCTATAAAATATATATATATTTTTTGCAATGACTGGCTATATCAGACAAGCGACCGAGGTTTATATTAGTCAAAAACGTTTCGAATCGTGCATTCTAAAATGTGTAAAAACACGAGGTTCGGTTTGTTTACATTTTTCGGCCAATGAAAAAGCTGACACAATTCTATATTAGGACATGAAATTGATGATACAGGAGTGATATAGCATCGGAGTTCGGTAATTTTGTTATTACCTTTATCATCAACCAATAGTAAATGCTCTCTCAACTGGAAATTCCGTCACCCTGAATGGAAATCATTACTGAAAGAAAATTCGACGAGGCATGTTTTTTTAATTTTCGCCTTGTTTTAGAGTAAAATTTGCCCATTTGGGTGGACATTTCTCCCCCAAAACACCCAAGTAGTGTGTATATGTCTGCCTTTTATTAGATTTATTAATATCTTTATATTTTAACCGAAAGTTTACAAGAAAACTGCATTGTTTACATCAGATTACGCCCCCCCACCCCTTTTCTCCCGTCTCGTCAATGCACTTTGTTTAGACTCCTTTCCCGTTTGCTGTACATATCTAATGTGGCGATTATTTCAAAGGCAATTGGTTTATCAAATATATTTAGGAATGCTGACTTTTAAGTTTTACCTGATTTTCTTCTGCAAATGAATTATGAATTTATGTGTAACAGGTATACAATGATTGAATGAATGTGACTCTAAAAACAAAAACCAGCCAGTGTGTGTGTGTTATAAATAGAAATTAGGCTAAATTTGTTATCTGTATGTAACTGCATATATGATATTTAATTGATTAAACAACTGTAATTTGCAAGACTGTGATTTTACCATAGTTGACTAGTAGTTGTAATGCCTCCAAAAAACTTAACTGTTCTGAAGCCCACAGTGGCAGGGACCCTGGGCCCTGTGTTCATTGTCTGCAGGCAAAGCCATTTTATGCCTTACATGTTATAAAAATTTTAACAAATTTGTGAGGTCTGATGATTCTCTAAATGAACTTTCAAAAACTGAAGACTACCATATTGCAATGTAGACTCTGACAATATTGACCGTTATGTACTGTTTTATCCTGTTTTAGAATTTGTAGTCGGTGACTTTTTATCCAACAAAGCTTTATTGTTGCCAGATTTGTACCAAAAAATTGAAGATTTAGTTGACAAAACAGCTTTAATTAAATCACTGAAAGAACCAGAAGACAAAATTGGTGAACCCTCTCCCATTAGAGGCAATAAATTCTCCCATTTAAGTTTGGAAGATTTCAAGGAAACGGTTGATGAAACCTTTGCATGGGAAAGTTTTGAGAAGAAATTGTCAGCTTACAGTTTTCTGAAATATTTGGTACAGGAAAATGATATACATGTAGATCTCCCAGGTCTTAAGACTTTTCTTTCATTTTCTGAAACTGACACTGAAAAATCTGAGTTTTGTTCAATTGAAGTTTTAGATGAGACAGCAGATTCAAAAGCCACAGTTTTGAAAACTTTGAATATTCCTCACAAAAAGTTTCAGATTGGGATAAAGCTTCAGTATCAAGTTGTTGTTGGGACAGGAAATCTTATGACCATTTAATAAAATTAAAATCAGAATATGGAGGTTCATTAAGCTGGGTTTTGCCATATCCTGGAGACTGGCACATACTTTTTTTTAATCTCATTTTCTATTAAATTAATAATTTATTGTACTTAGGATTTGTTCAACTTTCATAAAAATGTATGGACTTTTTACTGTTAATAGTTTATGGAAAAGAAATACACTTGAAAACTAATATGTACAGTCATCTGTCAAAAGTATTGGGAAATGTAAAAAATATCCCTATATAATCAACCAAAACCATATCTTTTTCAAAAAATTATTGTGAAATCATTTCTGGATAGATTGTAACAAATTTTACACCAAAACATTCGGAATTGTCTATATTTTGTTTGTTTATTTGCTCAAATCTTTATACGAGTGGTTTTTATTTGTACATAATTTTTCCATGATTGTTAATTTTTAGGATTTATTTTTAGTTGAAATATATAGGAAAATCAAAATCAATTTTTATTTGTTGTGTTTAAATTATGTACAAATAAAAATAACTCATAACTACATAATGAGTAAATAAACAATCAAAATATTGACAATTCTGAATGTTTTGGTGTAAAAAATTTTAAAATCTATCCAGAAATTACTTCACAATATTTTTTTTAAAAAAATATGGTTTTGGTTGATTATATAGGGATTTATTTTACATTTCCCAATACTTTTGACAGATGACTGTATACATTTTCTTTAAATATTTATACATTTTTTTTATCTTTATATTGAATTTTATTTTCATGCCTAGAAAAAAAATACACCAGTTCTGTTCATGATTCATCAAAAGGATAAAGAAATGTTTTTTCTTGAATTGCTAGAATAAAACCGGTGGACGTGTAAATTTTAGTCGCCTATCCTTTCTTTTGGGGAAAGGAGACCATATATAAATGTTTGTATTTTCCTAAATTTGTAGTTAATTATATGCATATGCTATTAAAATAGCAGCCTGCATCAGCATTTACATTTGTGCACAGCGTGCTTTTAAGTCATTAGGTTAGTTCTAAATAGTAAATGTATTTTTAGAAATAGGGAAATTCATACGGAGTTATCTTTCTTGACTGACAATTTTTCTGAATCTGAATAATTTTCGGCACTAAAAGCTGACAGAAACTCTTATTAATGAATAAAAACGTGTACCAGAGAAACATTTCGTTAAATAAATATATAACCTAGCGCAGTGTGAAGTTTGGGAATGTCATTCTACTGCAAACTTAATATATTTGCATTTTATTTCAATGCGATGGTACGGAGTTATCTTTCTTGGTTGACAATTTTTCGGCACTAAAAGCTGACACAATTTTTTATTAATGAATAAAAACGTGTACCAGAGAAACATTTCGTTAAATAAATATATAACCTAGCGCAGTGTGAAGTTTGGGAATGTCACTCTACTGCAAACTTAATATATTTGCATTTTATTCCAATGCGATGGCGACATTCCATCGAGGGGGTCACCCTCTAACTCATCAAAATTTTAATAGTAATCTCCCGTTTTAACTCAAATCTAATAAACAAATCGTGGAAGTAATTATTGCTGAAAAGAAAACAATATAAGACGTTTCGATATTTTCTACGGTATAAATAAACGAGGTCTTTGTTCTACAATTTTCATGACCGACGAACATGTCAACGTTTTCAAATGAGAATCACGTGACCCGTAGTTTTACCAGCGACGCCATTAATGAGTTTGCTTTCCGACTGTGTACGTACGAGGTTATTTGCAGGGTAGCGAGAATGGCCGAGTAGTTACGATTGCGCGTTAGTCATATCCCATTCGATATCATCTGAATTATTGTAGTATTTGCTGAAAATTTCAGAGAAACTCCGATCAATATAAAACTGGTTATTTTCTCTTCGAAAACACTAAACTGAAACCAGTCGAACGATTTTTAGCAATCACCGTTCATCCGACACCACGTCCAGTGTAGGTAAAATGCTAAAAGATAATACAGTAATAATATTAGAATCTGTTCAACACACAAAATATCTAGGTGTCACAATTTCAACAGACCGTCAGACCTAAAATGCAGTCTTCACAATAAACTTTTTAACTTACCAGCCAGGGGGACTTGTTCCAATGGAATTTTTACAAGTCCCCCCATACCTAATGTTGAGATTAGGATTCCGAAGAAATGTTCTGTCTGTTCTTCATCCTAACGAGATTACCTGATGAAGAACAGACAGAACATTTCTTCGGAATCCTAATCTCAACGAGATTACCCCATACCAAGACAATTTTGTCCAAGGTTTAGATCAACGACTGAAATAAATAGGAAATATCAATATTTTTGCAGATTTGAACTAGAAAATATGTCTATTTATGAAATCTTACCTGCACTTGTGCTGACACAATCCGTCCATGCCAAAATATCCATCGGAATGCACCGGGTGGTCAAATTTAAAATTTCCAGAATACCCTTGATAGGGCTTGAAACGAGATTAGGTTCAGTTGGGTTTGAGATGTATGGTTGTACCTAGATTGATAATACTGGTGTGGCTTACTAATTTCGTGCTGTTTGACAGCATCAAGTTTGAACTTATTTGTTTCTTTGACAAACACTCTGTCGACTTCATGATTTCTGCATCAGTTGCAGAACATCAATTGCTTGTATTTCTCGTAGGCAAACCAAGAACGATCTTTCGTCCATTGAGGAAGAAATCTTCTTTCCCTGGATTCTTTATCATATTTTTTTTTGCCACCTGTCTTTCGTCCGCCGATGCCGGTCTTTTCAATTTTTTGCTGGGGATAGACCCCTCGACATATTATAGAAAGCTGAGATTTAGTTAGCCATACCTGTTGTTTACCGTGACTTGCCACTTTTATTATATTATTTATCTCATTTTACAGTTTCACAGCCGAAAAAATTGTCAGAAGCCAGTAGGACTTCTCATATGTCAAATTTCACAAGCCATTGGCGTCGGCCTTGTGGCTAAATTCGCAGACTGAAAATGGAACACCCACATTCAACAAAATGCTGCCAAAGCAAACAAATCATTATGTTTTATCAGAATAAATCTTAAACTACTTAAAGTACAATCACAAACAATAAAAAGAACGAGCATATCAAACCCTAATAAGACCCAAATTAGAATACTGCTGCACTGTTTGGGATCCTCACACAAACGAAAACATAAACTCTCTAGAAAAGGTACAGTGAGGTATACATGCAACAGACATCATAACACAAGCAGTGTGTCTGAGATGTTAAACACCATGAACTGGCAGGAAACAAGACAGTTCGGCACCAAGACATTTCGGTACCGTTGAAAAAAAGTGTCAAATCGGCATCAAAGTGTTAAAATAAAATCAATTGTTTGCTTTCGAGATGATCCGGCCTTACGAAAATCCGGCCTTAAACAAATGCGGCCTTAGTTGATACGGCCTCAGTTAAGAATGACGTGTATCTATGGATATATACGATACATACGATAAAACGACACATTGTGATGATTTGAGTAAATAATTAATTAATAAATTCAGGTGCCATATAGCATGGTTTTTTTTTGTTTACACCATGACAGAAAAATATTAGAAAATTAATGTATGTAGACGTAATTTTAATAAATAGATTATTAAAAATATAATAAAACAAAAACAAAATATTCGAACAAAAACGAATTTCGAGAAGACATTAAACATTTGAACAAGGATTTGAATCACAAAATATTTCTTTTTATAATGATTTATTTTGGAAAAAAGTGGGGGCGTTTTGGTAAAAAGTATGGGCGAAATTATTTCTGTCATTATTACCAAATATTACTAATTAAAAAATTGTTAAAATAATAACGATTTATTATGGGTTTTCATATTCAGTTACGAGTAAATCTTGTGAAATCTAGAAAACGGATATCAAAACATCAGAATCAAGGCTATTGGAAGTTTTGTATGTAAAATCAAAGAAAAAAACACAAGTGCCGAATTGTCTTGGTGCCGAAATGTCTCACACACGTGCCGAATTGTCCCGGTGCCGAAGTGTCTAGCATTCGAACTGGCAAACTCTACAAGACCGCCGACTATTAAGAACTAGGCTCATAATGTTTCACAAAGTAATAAATGAAAATATCGCTATCCTTACACAAAATATATTACTTCAGAGCCAGTCTACGACAAGTTATAAATTTTCTTTCTTTTGTCAAGCCATTAAAGACTGGAACAAATTATCCCCCGACATAAACAAAAACACCACTACAGAATCCTTCAAGGGTGCACTCACTCACGATGTGCTCCTTTGATACTTATCCACACCTTAAATAAACAGAAATGTTTTTATCTTAATAAATCATTTAAATGTAAAAATAAAAAATTGTAAAATCCAAAATTAAAAGAAAAATTGTAAAAACTGATAATATATATATATTATATAACTAAAAAAAAAATAATAACAACAATTATATCAAACTAATTTATTATGTTCCGAAATTTTTTATAAATTTGGAAACATTTACCAGGCATGTGCCAGAAAGTAAACATCAGTACGTTGATGGTTTTCCGTAACCAAAGAAGAAGAATAAAAATTAAATATTAAACCAAAAAGCAGTAAATTTAGGAATGGAATAGATCTTGATCAAATATATTTTGACCTCGGGCCAGATAAATTACATCTGAAGCTATCAAAGTTTATAATAGGGGTCAACAAAAAGAGTTGTAACTTTGCTATTTTATCAGAATTGGGTAGATTCCCAATTTACATAAGTTTGATTAAGTCTATTATCAATTACTACTTCAGAATTGTTAACATGCCTCAGGACTCTTTGTTGTATTTATAAGGCTTTGAATTTATCAAAAGATCTTGATCATAATGGTCAGAATAGTTGGTTCAGTAGTGTCAGACACTTATGTACAATTTTAAACTTACCAGCTGATTTTGTTAAATTAAGAAAATGTAAATTCACTCAATTATTGAATTCAAGTTTAGGAAAATCATATTTAAAACTTTGGGAAAAGAACTTGAAGACAGTCATGGAAGGCAAATTACTGCAAAATCAAAACTTCCTTTGGGTCTGAGAAATATATATATATATATACAAACGTCTAGAAGCAAGTGACAACCATACAATATATCTGTCCCACTGGATCTCAAAGTTACTTTAAAGGATACTAGGTTAATACTAAATATTATATATATATATATATATATTTATCAATAATTTGAATACATGTCAAAATGCCCCCACTATTTTTTCAGAATAAAAATTATTTTACCAAAACGCCTTCACTTTTATATTGCCAAAACGGCACGTTAATTTTTTTTTTTCTACTCAAACGATGATATTGTGTGTGATATCTTGTAATTCAAGATTTATCCAGTAAATTTATATATTGTATATACATGTTTATTTTACATCAGACGACAACAAACTTGTATATACGCTTCGGTAATTGTGTCTTATCCATTTGTCTTTTTTTTGTCTTTTTTTTTTTGTGACAATAAAATATACACATGCTCACAGAACCGCGACAATTGCTGCCGACCAACTAGTTTACTCCATTGATTACTTTTTCTTTATTCTGCATGAAATAACAATTTTCTCATGGATACCAACTTCCTAGAGACCAGAAATGACTATGTGAATAGAAATTAAGACACGTTTGTGTACAAGGGGGTATGAAATGTCAATACATTTATAATCAACGGGACTTTTAGTTACATGTTTATTAAAGTCTAAAATAGTATTGCGTTGTTACATAGGATGCAAAATAACACACAAGAGGTCCAAAGGTGTACTTTTCAACCCATAAATATTTAGTAAAATTTAAATAACTTCAAATTCACCTATAAAGTTAACCAAAAATATAAGAATTCTAATTTACAGGACCTAATTTACGTAACAAAATATAAAAAAAAAATTGCAGTATTCCCTAAATATTAAGCCATACGGCCACATCAAGCCATTGTTATCAAAGCTTAAACTTCTCAAAATTCTTTTGTTGGCTTTGTACATTTGTTTTTCACAATACCTTGGCTTGTGTGTGTTTTTACTTTCTTTCCGGTAATTAAGCTCATCAAAGACCATCGGCACCGATAAAGGCATATAATTATTGTAATAATTATTGAAACATATAAATTTAATTTAATGCAATCATCATTAATTAAATTTATAATTTTAATGAATAGATTAATAAAAATATAATAAAACAAAAACGAATCGCAGGAAGACATTTATAAACGTTTGAATCACAAAAAATATTTTTTTATAATGATTTATTTTGGTAACAAGTGGGAGCGTTTTGACCTGTTGCCAATAATTTTACATTAAGAAGAGCCATAACTAAGTTGAGAATATCTTCTCATAGACTAAAAATTGAAACTGGTAGATATTTAAAATTAAAAGTTAACAAAAGATTATGTAATAAATGTGATCTTAATAAAATAGAGGACGAAATTCATTTTTTACTAGAATGTCCTTCAACATCTACAGATTGACAAGTCTTAATTGATATGATAAATAATCAATATTTGAACTTGTCAGACAAATTTTTCTGGTTACTAAATTGTGAAGCAATTGATATATTAAAACAACTTGGTTATTTTTTTATCAAAACATCTTTCTTGATATATATGTATGTATATATATAGTGCGTGTATGAAATTTATTATTTAGTTTGACTGATATATGAAGGTGATCTGACATTATCCTCTTAATAACTGGTTTTTTTTAAATGTCTCATTGTATGTACATGTATTATTATGTAAACATTTGCCCCTTGACGGTACCTCTTTATGGAAATAAAAGATATTCTATTCTATACAATACAATATTTTGCAGTTGCACCCCCCAAAAAAGCTGTAGACAATCTGACCTAGTACCAGTGAAATAAATATAGCCTATATAGCACAATATTTCAACTCGTTTGTCTTTTTGTTGTTCATTTGAGCTTTCTGTGACGGGTTCAAGCATGTGTTTTCAAACTAATAAGTATATAAATAAAACGTAGATATCAAGTTTAAAGCACACAACGCGTTTCTGGAATAACCTTTAGTACGATCACAATCAAAAGATTGGAAAGCCAAACGAATTAAAAGTTGGGAACATGAATACCAAAGGGCCTAAACAGAATAGCCAATATTTCCATATTTCATTATATTAAAAATCATTTCATGTTCAGTAAGATGTCTCATTTGCTAATTTAATATTGATCACTTTAGCCATTGTGTTGTCTGTTCTTC
The DNA here is from genome assembly GCA_963680875.1 of Bathymodiolus brooksi. Lineage (NCBI taxonomy): Eukaryota > Metazoa > Mollusca > Bivalvia > Mytilida > Modiolidae > Bathymodiolus > Bathymodiolus brooksi. The sequence goes on from OY804575.1 coordinate 68,907,259, forward strand.
TTCCATGTACGGATTCTGATTACCACTTTGGTATTTTCAAACTCTTCTTAGAAAGAATTTTATTATTATTCTGTGAGACATAGAAGTTGTAAAAAGTTAAAGTTGACTCTCCGCACAATTTGTTCTTTTGCCCACAAAATAGGTGAGGTCATGGGATCCTATGACATTATTAGCGGAAAAAATGTCTATAAAGCCTACACATGTGGTGTAGGGATGGGGGCAACTCGTCAGCTTTATGTAGTCTTTCCTATTAAAGGGGCAGACTTTTTACCATTTTGGGTTTTCACACGCCTTGAAACAAAAGTCAGATTATTTCATTTTGACATGCAAAACCATTTTTTTGCAATTTTTTTCAAATTATGCCAAAAATTTCTTGTTGAAAACTGCTAAATGGGGTAAGATTATTTATTTTTATTTCATTTATATGAATGCCGGTCATTTAATTCTTCTCTATAAACTTTTGTGACTTAATATTTTTCAGAATGTGACAAAGCCACACCCCCCCCCCCCCCCCCCCCCCCCCAAAAAAAAGTTAATATGATCGTTCAATCCTGAACTGAATTTATCTGTAAAACTTTCTTTTCCAGATAGTCCAACACTTTGTCTTGTTCTGAAGGAAGAAATGTATGTATTTTTATAAGGAACTTCAAAGTATACCAAGGTACATAAATTCATTACATGCATCAATTTTTCATTTATATATATTTAACAGTAATATCTTTCATATTTGGGTGTTAAAAAATCATAATTTCGTTTTTTTACATTTAGAGTCAGTTTTCATTTATTCCAATATTTTTCAAAGTTAGACGTTTGTAATTATAATTGACAGATCATACCTTTTAAAAAATATGATACATTTGTATATTATTTAAAATACTACGGAAGCCTGGAAGGGACATGCAGAATTTGTTCCAAGAGAAATTTTGCAAGGCGGAACAAGACTGCTTTGGGGACAGACTGAGACTTTTCTCAAAATTGAGGATTTGAGGTCCAATAGATTTTAAATTCAAATACTTTATTCAAAAGCAATACTACTTATAGAAATATACATATAATATACAATTATTCAATGCATCAGTGAAAATACAAATACAATTATGATACTAACAGTGGAGCATGATAATTTATATGCAATACAATAATACGAAATGAAATGAAATGAAACTAAGCATTGCGAATTTTTTCAGCTAGTAACAAATATTTACCAAGATTGTTAAGTTCTTTAATATTATGTACAGACAGTAATTGTACTAATTTAAAACATGACGGCCTTTGCCAATAATATTTCTTAAGATATTTTCTTCTTACATCAATATATTTTTCACACTGTAGAAGTATATGTTATCTGGATGTGAATTGATTGATACCGAAAATATCAGCCTGCCGAGCCAGAATATGAAGTTTGGTGGCGCGTGATCGAAGCGAACGAGTCACAAACTTCATATTCTGTCGAGCAGGCTGATATTTTTCAGTATCAATCATATTCAGATGACATGTTTATCATCCTTAAATCTAACATAAACACGGATACATCTATATTTGTATTTTCGTGGGAAAAATCACATGATTCAAAATGTACTTTCCCAAAACATAGTTCATAAGTAGTTTGCAAATATACCATTCATTTTTACAGATTTATATAAATGTTAAGATTGTTGAATTTTTCCTTTAATGGTGATATTCAATATATAGAGAGCACTGTGATTTTTGTGTTGGACGAGTTATTATATAAAAAATATCAAATGGCTACTGACAGCTTTAACAAAAATAGGTCAAATGAAAACAGATTCAGTCTTAATTTAGCCAAGCAGAGATATAAGGGCTGTTTAAAAAAAAAATGGCTCCAAAATGTCCAAATTAAACTCACTCATAAAAACTTTCTGCTGATAATTTTCAATGTTGTATACATTGAAGTAAATGAAACAAGAAAGAAACTATGAACAGATAAGCAATAAATTTTTAAGAACCTTTTATTGAACACAAATTGGCATGAAAAACATGTAAAACACATACTTATTCTATATCAGTTAAACAATCTTTAGTCTCAATTATTTTGTATAATGGTTTCTGAAACAATGCAACTGATATAAATGACTTTTTGTGCAAAATATTGGGTTATTGGTAGTTGTAGTTTTTCTTAAAAGCTATTTTTTATGAAAAATTCTCAATATTTTTGTCCAATCTACCTGATAAAGTTTTTATTATCAAAATAATAACGAATATTTTTACTTAAGACAGCAAAATTTTCAAACTTTAAAGATAAGTAGCCATTTGTAAAAAAAAATCACACTGATTCTTTGAACGATCGCAAAATAATTGGTTGTAGAAAAAACATTTTGTCTATTTTTGTTGCACTCCTGACATTTTATAATAAAGAAAAAAAAGGAAGAAAATATCACATTTTAAAATGCCAACATTGAACAGTGATGTTACTGTTAACTCATACAATAATCTTTACCTGTTTCAATGAAATATTTGTACAGAAATGACAGTATTTGGAAATTTGTAACAATTTTTTGCCATATCCACTTCTTTAATACCCAGTTTTAGCAGCAATGTTTTTAATTACATTTGAAAATTTGTATTATACCACTCTAATATATTAGATAAATCATAAAGAAATAATTAGAATATTTTTATAGGCTAGAAAAGGCAATTTATTATAAATTATAATTATTTTATCTATGGTACTATTTTATCAGAATATGTTGCACTCCTGACATTATATTGCCATCAAGAAAAAGAAGAGTTATTAACTTAAAAACAATTCACAGGGGAAAAAATCCATTGGTGTTCTTTCAAGCATTAGTTTTACCAAGTTTTAATGATAATTGTTTCTTAAAGTAACATTTTTCTAGTTATTTGTAACTTGTTTACAGCCATACTTCTCGAAAATTCCAACTTATTTTTGAAATATACTATACAAAAACATTTAAAACATGTATTAATCTAAATTAATATTGAAAATAGATGTTTAATGTACAATTACAAGTATTTTTTGGATACTTAGAAAATTGATTATATCAAATTTCAATGATTTTTAAATATTTATGTCAGGAGTGCAACATTTACATGCATGAGACCATTTAAAATGAACAAAAATGCTTTATTACATAAAATTAAAAGCACATAAAATGCTATTGGCACTTTTAATTTTTTCAAACATTATTCTAAACTTGACAGAATCTCATTTTATTTAAATCATCCATATAAAAAGCTATAATTTAGACTGTGTAGAAGATCACTTAAAACTAGTTGCACTCCTGACATGAATCAAATGCTTCTGTGAGAGATATTTTATGCATCTCAAACAGGTAAATGGGTTTTATCTGTTCTCTTGGTCAGTCTCTGTTGCATTAGAAAGACAAATGTGATATTACTTACATTTAAAAGAAAATATGTCTAAGAAAATATCAAATGTTGCACTCCTGACATTTGAGGGTGCTGCCTTTAATGTGACATTCTTGGCCTTACTATTGATTTTAATGTATCCTTTAACTATGGTTTTGAAGCAGCAATGATGTATTAAGATTTATTTATACCCCATATCTTTGAAAACTAAAAGACAACATTTCTACAATGTAATTTAGGAAAACTTGCATAAATGTTTGTTGCACTCCTGACTAGGTACATCTTTTTTACAAAGCCATATTTTTATGCAATAATAAATGTGAAGCATGATCTATTGCTATCTTAAAGTATGTCAATATATCAAAGTTTGTAATGAAATAGATTTTGATAACATATTGTTTGATTTAGCACTGTGGTAGGTTGTTGAAAATTAAGGATTTTTTAAAGTGTCACAAAAAAGTGTTGCACTCCTGACAATTTTGACATGTTTTTTGGACATATTTTTTTTTGTTATTCTAGATATCTTAAAGATTTTTTGCAGTAACAAACATCAAATCATTACAGATCTTTTGAACTATTTAGATCCAATAAAATCATAAAAATGAGTAAATTAGACAGCTATAGCAGTATGAGCCATTTATTTTGAAACTGCCCATAAGTATTTGGAGAATAAACTCAAAAGACAATATAAGAATCAACAAGGGAACATGCTATCAAAGTTGAGGAAATCGAATCCGAAGCGTTTTTACCGTAAATTTAAAAAGCGGAAAAAACCTGTTATACACGATATCTCACTTGAGAAGTTCGAAGAACATTTAAAAAACTTAACATCAAAAGACAATACTGGTGATATAAACCATGATACAACTGAAACTGTGTTTACTTCGTCCGTTCGACGAAAACGAACTAGATTTGTGTATTACCAAGTTGAAATGGGACAAAGCTATTGGTATTGATAATATAATGAATGAATATATATTAATGTCTAAACACTTGATCAAACATGTATTGTGGAAACTATTTAATAATATTTTAAATACTGGTAACTTTCCGGAAATCTGGGTGAGAAGCATCATAATTCCAATTTTTAAGAAAGGAAATCCTAATGATCCAGGGAACTATCGTGGTATTTCACTAGTGTCACATATGGGAAAACTGTTTACATCTTTATTAAATAACAGACTAACAAAGTGGAGTGAAAATAGTTCAGTCCTCACAGACACACAATTTGGATTCCGGCCTGGATATGAAACTACTGACGCCATCTTCAGTCTTCATTCGTTAATATCAAAATCACTAAGAAAGGGTAAACGTTTATATTGTTGTTTTATAGACTATGTTAAAGCCTTTGATAGTGTTTGTCATTTAAAATTATGGTTAAGGCTAGCAAGATGTGGCATTACTGGTAAACTACTTAATGTAATTAAGTCTATGTATTCAAAGCTACAATGTCGTGTAAAATTTGATGGACATTTTTCTAATTTTTTTAATTTAAGTAATATAGGTTTAATGCAAGGAGAATCTTTGTCGCCTTTGTTATATTCTTTTTATGTCAATGATATGGAGATAGAACTTATAAATAGTGGTTGTCAAACATACGAATTAAAATCACTGAATTTATTTTTACTTATGTATGCTGATGACACAGTTTTGTTTAGTGAAAATGTAGATGATCTGCAGAAAATGATTAATTCTGTAAATATTTGTTCAAATGAATATGGTTTATATATTAATTTGTTAAAGACAAATATATGGCTTATCAATATAATTAACAGGACGATCAAGATAAAATTGTAAAACATTATTGTCAAAAATATATCTTTATAAATAACATTTTGGAGACTCATTAAAAAATGTATTCATTTCACTAATAAAGTTATCCTTCATTCTTTGTTTAAATTCACACATAAAAAAATCTATATGGTTAACATACTGAGATATCCAGATATTATGAAAACCATATTGAAAAAGAATATCTCTTACTCTACATGCCCAGTTTAATTTATCATTAGGTTTTACCACTGAACTTTCAAACATATCTTCATAGAAACATTTTAAAATACAGTTATCAGTACAAAGCAATTTAAACCAATATCTGAGCATTCTACAATATCTTTCAATATACATAGGGAATCTCCCTAACTCACAATATACCATATAGTTAACAGCAGATTTTCTTACTTTTAAAATATGCTTTAAATAACTACATTGTAATATGAACCTTCTCTACATCATCAGCTTTATGATATCCCTAAACTTCGCATCCATAATTCAAAATACTTGATACATATGTGTCAAAAAGTAATAATAATGTTTCACAGTTAAAATAATCTTCATTGATTTTACTACATAATGAAAAAACAGCTTTTCTACCCTGATTTGAAAGCATTTTCTGTGTACGAACAAAGTTACCAGTATAAATAAAAAAGTATACCAAGGTACATAAATTCATTACATACATCAATTTTATCACCATTTAAAAACCATTTCTCTTCAGCCTTTGCATGACCTCTCTTTCTAAATATATATAAACCGTATTCATTTGAACAAACATTTACAGAATTAATCATTTTCTGCAGATCGTCTACATTTTCACTAAGCAAAACTGTGTCATCAGCATACATAAGTAAAAATAAATTCAGTGATTTTAATTCGTATGATTGACAACCACTATTTATCAGTTCTATCTCCATATCATTGACATAAAAAGAATATAACAAAGGCGACAAATATTCACCTTGCATTAGACCTATATTACTTGTGAAAAAATTAGAAAAATGTCTATCGAATTTTACACAACATTGTAGCTTTGAATACATAGACTTAATTACATAAAGTAGCTTAATTTTAAATGACAAACACTATCAAAGGCTAAATGACAATATAAACGTTTACCCTTTCTTAGTGATTTTGATATTTTTAAGGAATGAAGACTGAAGATGGCGTCAGTAGTTCCATATCTAAATGTTAAATAGAGTAAAATATGCAACAGTGCCACACGATTACTGTTTAACATTTTGTAAATTGGAAAATATATTTGGTAATTGTGTATCGTTCGTAAAGGATGAATTTGACATTTTAACATTCTGTTTGATTATATATAGCAGTTTCAACTAATTTTCATTTATTTCCATAATATTGTTTTTAAATAAATAACTAATAGTACATACCTTTCAGATATATTTTTTACATGTTCGCGGGTTCAGTTTTGTTTCCATTATCTTGATTATCCTCCATGTAGGTATGGACGCTCATTGGCGCAGTTGAAGTAAGACGATCTATTGTATTTTTTTAAAAGCCTTATTTCATATAAAATATATGCAGTCGCACCAGGTAGATTTTGTTAGACTTTATGTTGTTTTGCAACCTATTAACTACCAACAAATTAAAAAAATATTTCTGTTGCAATTATGTTGATGTTTTCAGTAGATTAACTGCACTAATAATATTCACGAATAAAGACAACCGAGGAAAAAAGATTAACACAACTGCAGAAGGAAAGGCTTAATTCACAACTGCAGCAGGAAAGGTTTAATTGACGTAAGGTGTATGACGTGTGATCACTGTGGAAGTAAAACTGTTGTTTTGTTTGATGTACAAATTTAACGGCACTGATTTGAAAAATTGAATATGTTCCTTATAATTTAATTTTTACAACAAAATATATGTTTTAATGATTTCTCGATTGTAAAGGCGGTCTCTTATATCAGTTACAGATCGCTGATACAGGCCAATGTTTTTGATCAATGTCATAATAGGAAAATTAGGTAACCTCGTTCACAAGCAAAACTGTTCTCGCGACTTAAATTTTTTTTTTAATATATATTGCAGTAGTCACATCAAATTAAATTTTAAGTGTATATCCGAATGCACACAGAGCATACATTTTTTTTAAATCGGTAGGAAAACATCTAAAATCGGTAGGCGGTAGAAGACTTAAAAAATCGGTAGAGTTGGCATGTATGCACAGAGTATTATAATTTACTTGTCTATATCCGAACGCACACAGAGTATTATAATTTACTTGTCTATATCCGAACGCACACAGAGGATTATAATTTACTTGTCTATATCCGAACGAACGCACACAGAGTATTATAATTTACTTGTCTATATCCGAACGCACACAGAGTATTATAATTTACTTCCTTGTTACAAATGACAAGTTAGTTGGTAAGTGAGTAGGCATCCCCAGTCTTACCCTGATGGTAAGGGCTAATATGAATAGGCAAGGCCTATAAAGAGGACGGAAGTGAAGATAATAGATCTTAATTTGACATTTCCAATACTATGTTGTAGTCTATTTCACAGTGACCGTAACAATCATTGCTTCCAACAATTTCTGGAAATCGTGTAAAAACACATTACATTGCATAATGTGTTCCTTTCCATATCCATGCAATCTTATACCTATAGATAATAACAGCAGTTTGTGTTGGTCCTCAACTCGTAACTCGTATACTAATATTGTTGAAATTTGACTTCTGAAGAAATTTTCTGTTCTGTATCTCCAAGCTGGATACAAAGCAGAAATTTTCTTTGTCTGGAGATACAGAATAGAAAATTTCTTCGATTGAAGTTACAGAGTAGAATTTCTTCGGAAATCAAATCTCAACTAGATTACCCATATACTTGTTGTCCACAATTTACAAGGATGAAATTGTAATATTCATACAAGGGGCTATCGTGGTCGTGATCGTATGGTAGTTGGATTTACAACTACCTGATGTGCAATCAGTGCCCATCACCACTAAAGTTTGAACCCTGTTCATGGCGAGGTGTACTCGATACAACATTATGTGATATTTAATTAAGTCTCCCAAACTTTGTTTGGGAGACTTATTGTTTTTGCTCCGTTTCTTATTATTATTATTATTATTCTTCTCTTTCTCTTTCTCCTTTCTTTCCACGGACCATGAACTTGTCCACGGCAGATCTCAGGAACTACTGGACAGAATTTCATGAAACTTTGTGGAGTTATAGATATATGTTTCTAGTTGGTCCTAAAGTTTTCAGCTTTGTGGTTAAGGGGGTCAAAGTCATATTTTGAGGGGTTCAAAGGGGGTGGGGGTTATTATAGAATCCTTTGGGAAAGTTGAAATTTCGTACATTAATGTTGATAACTTCTAAATGAATAATGATAGAGACATAAAATTTGACATAGTGATAGGTCACCATTAGAGGAGCAATTCTGCATTTTCAAAATTCAACATTGTCCGATTTCAACGCCATTTCATATGTGGGTAGATTATGATGTCCTGAATTGATTCCTGACATCAACAAATTTCTACCGATCGCCATTTTCAAAATGGCCACCACAATACCGCACAAATTCAACATTGTCCGATTTCAACGACATTTCATATGTGGATAGATTATGATGTCCCGAAATGATTCCTGACTTCGAAATATTCTACCGGTCGCCATTTTCAAAATGTCCGCCACAATACCGCACAAATTCAACATTGTCCGATTTCAACGACATTTTATATGTGGGTAGATTATGATGTCCCGAAATGATTCCTGACATCGAAAAATTTCTACCGGTCTCCATTTTCAAAATGGCCGCCACAATACCGCACAATTCAACATTGTCCGATTTCAACGTCCTGAATTGATTCCCGACATTGAAAAATTTCTACCGGTCTCCATTTTCAAAATGGCCACCACAATACCGCAAAAATTCAACATTGTTCGATTTCAAAGGTAGCTTTTAATTTATTTTTTAAACCGGTTGTCTGTGGCCGGTTTGGGAGACTTCATAATCGTTAGATTATAATCATATCTTGTTTAAGTTTGTCAGTGACTTAAGACAGATCGGTGGTTTTCTCCACTACTCAGGTTTCCTTCACCAATAAAACTGACCGCCACCATATTGTTGAAAGTGGCTATGATTACCACCAACCACCTAAATTTTTTACAAGTTACTACTGTTTGCCTCTAGTAGGTTTTACACACTTAATTTTCAACAATAAAATACTTCTCTTTCCGCCTCGGTTCGTATTTAATTGTCAAATCCATTTCTTTGAACAGATACTTGCCACAGTTTTAGTCAATGTGCCATTGTGGCTACTGAACTCCAAATTTAATGAATGAAATGATAAGATAGGAAAGGCTCTAATAATTACTTTCCCTGAACATTTTTGTGTGCATAATTATGAAACGGAAGCAAAGCATTTTTTATGTTATTTGTTTTAATTAATAATAGACGTCGCAAGTTTATCATTATCATCAGTATCACAACAGCTGTTAAGAAGTACAAATTGTTTCAATCAGATTGAGCAAGTTGTTTAGTGTGAGATATTTACCCTGTTTATTTATGGCATGTAGGCTGTTTGTATTATGTATACACTTGTATATACAATTATGGTTCATCATATTATGTAAAAACTACAGACACCAGACTAGATTATTTTAGTATAAATTGCATTGGTAAATTATCAATATAAACTTCCATTAAAAAATAAAAACATAGATATCTAATTTAGTGTACACAACACATTTCAGGAACAACCTTCATTAGGCACAAAATGCAAAGGTTGGAAAGTCAAATAATTTAAAAGTCACTGAAAGCAAGAAAAGCAATGGGCCTAAACAGTAAAAATCCTAACATACAGTATGTATATGTTACCATGGAGATTGTGTAGCTGACAGCCAATCTTCTTAGTGTGTATGCCTAACATACAGTATGTATATGTTACCATGAATTGTTTAGCTGACAGCCAATCTTCTTAGTGTCTATACCTAACATACAGTATGTATATGTTACCATGGATTGTGTAGCTGACAGCCAATCTTCTTAGTGTCTATAGCTAACATACAGTATGTATATGTTACCATGAATTGTGTAGCTGACAGCCAATCTTCTTAGTGTGTATACCTAACATACAGTATGTATATGTTACCATGGATTGTATAGCTGACAGCCAATCTCCTTAGTTTCTATAGCTAACATACAGTATGTATATGTTACCATGGATTGTGTAGCTGACAGCCAATCTTCTTAGTGTCTATAGCTAACATACAGTATGTATATGTTACCATGGAGATTGTGTAGCTGACAGCCAATCTTCTTAGTGTCTATACCTAACATACAGTATGTATATGTTACCATGGATTGTGTAGCTGACAGCCAATCTTCTTAGAGTCTATACCTAACATACAGTATGTATATGTTACCATGGATTGTGTAGCTGACAGCCAATCTTCTTAGTGTCTATAGCTAACATACAGTATGTATATATTACCATGGATTGTGTAGCTGACAGCCAATCTTCTTAGTGTCTATAGCTAGCATACAGTATGTATATTTTACCATGGATTGTGTAGCTGACAGCCAATCTTCTTAGTGTCTATACCTAACATACAGTATGTATATGTTACCATGGATTGTGTAGCTGACAGCCACTCTTCTTAGTTTCTATACCTAACATACAGTATGTATATGTTACCATGGATTGTGTAGCTGACAGCCAATCTTCTTAGTGTCTATACCTAACATACAGTATGTATATGTTACCATGTAGTGTAGCTGACAGCCAATCTTCTTAGTGTCTATACCTAACATACAGTATGTATATGTTACCATGGATTGTGTAGCTGACAGCCAATCTTCTTAGTGTCTATACCTAACATACAGTATGTATATGTTACCATGTATTGTGTAGCTGACAGCCAATCTTCTTAGTGTCTATAGCTAACATACAGTATGTATATGTTACCATGGATTGTGTAGCTGACAGCCAATCTTCTTAGTGTCTATACCTAACATACAGTATGTATATGTTACCATGGATTGTGTAGCTGACAGCCAATCTTCTTAGTGTCTATAGCTAGCATACAGTATGTATATGTTACCATGGAGATTGTGTAGCTGACAGCCAATCTTCTTAGTGTGTATGCCTAACATACAGTATGTATATGTTACCATGGATTGTGTAGCTGACAGCCAATCTTCTTAGTGTCTATAGCTAGCATACAGTATGTATATGTTACCATGGATTGTGTAGCTGACAGCCAATCTTCTTAGTGTCTATAGCTAACATACAGTATGTATATGTTACCATGGATTGTGTAGCTGACAGCCAATCTTCTTAGTGTCTATACCTAACATACAGTATGTATATGTTACCATGGATTGTGTAGCTGACAGCCAATCTTCTTAGTGTCTATAGCTAACATACAGTATGTATATGTTACCATGGATTGTGTAGCTGACAGCCAATCTTCTTAGTGTCTATACCTAACATACAGTATGTATATGTTACCATGGATTGTGTAGCTGACAGCCAATCTTCTTAGTGTCTATAGCTAGCATACAGTATGTATATGTTACTTTGGAGATTGTGTAGCTGACAGCCAATCTTCTTAGTGTGTATACCTAACATACAGTATGTATATGTTACCATGGATTGTATAGCTGACAGCCAATCTCCTTAGTTTCTATAGCTAACATACAGTATGTATATGTTACCATGGATTGTGTAGCTGACAGCCAATCTTCTTAGTGTCTATAGCTAACATACAGTATGTATATGTTACCATGGAGATTGTGTAGCTGACAGCCAATCTTCTTAGTGTCTATACCTAACATACAGTATGTATATGTTACCATGGATTGTGTAGCTGACAGCCAATCTTCTTAGAGTCTATACCTAACATACAGTATGTATATGTTACCATGGATTGTGTAGCTGACAGCCAATCTTCTTAGTGTCTATAGCTAACATACAGTATGTATATATTACCATGGATTGTGTAGCTGACAGCCAATCTTCTTAGTGTCTATAGCTAGCATACAGTATGTATATTTTACCATGGATTGTGTAGCTGACAGCCAATCTTCTTAGTGTCTATACCTAACATACAGTATGTATATGTTACCATGGATTGTGTAGCTGACAGCCACTCTTCTTAGTGTGTATGCCTAACATACAGTATGTATATGTTACCATGGATTGTGTAGCTGACAGCCAATCTTCTTAGTGTCTATAGCTAGCATACAGTATGTATATGTTACCATGGAGATTGTGTAGCTGACAGCCAATCTTCTTAGTGTGTATGCCTAACATACAGTATGTATATGTTACCATGGATTGTGTAGCTGACAGCCAATCTTCTTAGTGTCTATAGCTAGCATACAGTATGTATATGTTACCATGGAGATTGTGTAGCTGACAGCTAATCTTCTTAGTGTCTATAGCTAACATACAGTATGTATATGTTACCATGGAGATTGTGTAGCTGACAGCCAATCTTCTTAGTGTGTATACCTAACTTACAGTATGTATATGTTACCATGGATTGTGTAGCTGACAGCCAATCTTCTTAGTTTCTATGCCTAACATACAGTATATATATGTTACCATGGATTGTGTAGCTGACAGCCAATCTTCTTAGTGTCTATACCTAACATACAGTATGTATATGTTACCATGTATTGTGTAGCTGACAGCCAATCTTCTTAGTGTCTATAGCTAACATACAGTATGTATATGTTACCATGGATTGTGTAGCTGACAGCCAATCTTCTTAGTGTCTATACCTAACATACAGTATGTATATGTTACCATGGATTGTGTAGCTGACAGCCAATCTTCTTAGAGTCTATACCTAACATACAGTATGTATATGTTACCATGGATTGTGTAGCTGACAGCCAATCTTCTTAGTGTCTATAGCTAGCATACAGTATGTATATGTTACCATGGAGATTGTGTAGCTGACAGCCAATCTTCTTAGTGTGTATGCCTAACATACAGTATGTATATGTTACCATGGATTGTGTAGCTGACAGCCAATCTTCTTAGTGTCTATAGCTAGCATACAGTATGTATATGATACCATGGAGATTGTGTAGCTGACAGCCAATCTTCTTAGTGTGTATGCCTAACATACAGTATGTATATGTTACCATGGATTGTGTAGCTGACAGCCAATCTTCTTAGTGTCTATAGCTAGCATACAGTATGTATATGTTACCATGGAGATTGTGTAGCTGACAGCCAATCTTCTTAGTGTGTATGCCTAACATACAGTATGTATATGTTGCCATGGATTGTGTAGCTGTCAACCAATCTTCTTAGTGTCTATACCTAACATACAGTATGTATATGTTACCATGGATTGTGTAGCTGACAGCTAATCTTCTTAGTGTCTATAGCTAACATACAGTATGTATATGTTACCATGGAGATTGTGTAGCTGACAGCCAATCTTCTTAGTGTGTATACCTAACATACAGTATGTATATGTTACCATGGATTGTGTAGCTGACAGCCAATCTTCTTAGTGTCTATACCTAACATACAGTATGTATATGTTACCATGGATTGTGTAGCTGACAGCCAATCTTCTTAGTGTCTATACCTAACATACAGTATGTATATGTTACCATGTATTGTGTAGCTGACAGCCAATCTTCTTAGTGTCTATAGCTAACATACAGTATGTATATGTTACCATGGATTGTGTAGCTGACAGCCAATCTTCTTAGTGTCTATACCTAACATACAGTATGTATATGTTACCATGGATTGTGTAGCTGACAGCCAATCTTCTTAGTGTCTATAGCTAGCATACAGTATGTATATGTTACCATGGAGATTGTGTAGCTGACAGCCAATCTTCTTAGTGTGTATGCCTAACATACAGTATGTATATGTTACCATGGATTGTGTAGCTGACAGCCAATCTTCTTAGTGTCTATAGCTAGCATACAGTATGTATATGTTACCATGGAGATTGTGTAGCTGACAGCCAATCTTCTTAGTGTGTATGCCTAACATACAGTATGTATATGTTACCATGGATTGTGTAGCTGACAGCCAATCTTCTTAGTGTCTATAGCTAGCATACAGTATGTATATGTTACCATGGAGATTGTGTAGCTGACAGCCAATCTTCTTAGTGTGTATGCCTAACATACAGTATGTATATGTTGCCATGGATTGTGTAGCTGTCAGCCAATCTTCTTAGTGTCTATACCTAACATACAGTATGTATATGTTACCATGGATTGTGTAGCTGACAGCTAATCTTCTTAGTGTCTATAGCTAACATACAGTATGTATATGTTACCATGGAGATTGTGTAGCTGACAGCCAATCTTCTTAGTGTGTATACCTAACTTACAGTATGTATATGTTACCATGGATTGTGTAGCTGACAGCCAATCTTCTTAGTTTCTATGCCTAACATACAGTATATATATGTTACCATGGAGATTGTGTAGCTGACAGCCAATCTTCTTAGTGTCTATACCTAACATACAGTATGTATATGTTACCATGGATTGTGTAGCTGACAGCCAATCTTCTTAGTGTCTATAGCTAGCATACAGTATGTATATGTTACTTTGGAGATTGTGTAGCTGACAGCCAATCTTCTTAGTGTGTATACCTAACATACAGTATGTATATGTTACCATGGATTGTATAGCTGACAGCCAATCTCCTTAGTTTCTATAGCTAACATACAGTATGTATATGTTACCATGGATTGTGTAGCTGACAGCCAATCTTCTTAGTGTCTATAGCTAACATACAGTATGTATATGTTACCATGGAGATTGTGTAGCTGACAGCCAATCTTCTTAGTGTCTATACCTAACATACAGTATGTATATGTTACCATGGATTGTGTAGCTGACAGCCAATCTTCTTAGAGTCTATACCTAACATACAGTATGTATATGTTACCATGGATTGTGTAGCTGACAGCCAATCTTCTTAGTGTCTATAGCTAACATACAGTATGTATATATTACCATGGATTGTGTAGCTGACAGCCAATCTTCTTAGTGTCTATAGCTAGCATACAGTATGTATATTTTACCATGGATTGTGTAGCTGACAGCCAATCTTCTTAGTGTCTATACCTAACATACAGTATGTATATGTTACCATGGATTGTGTAGCTGACAGCCACTCTTCTTAGTTTCTATACCTAACATACAGTATGTATATGTTACCATGGATTGTGTAGCTGACAGCCAATCTTCTTAGTGTCTATACCTAACATACAGTATGTATATGTTACCATGTAGTGTAGCTGACAGCCAATCTTCTTAGTGTCTATACCTAACATACAGTATGTATATGTTACCATGGATTGTGTAGCTGACAGCCAATCTTCTTAGTGTCTATACCTAACATACAGTATGTATATGTTACCATGTATTGTGTAGCTGACAGCCAATCTTCTTAGTGTCTATAGCTAACATACAGTATGTATATGTTACCATGGATTGTGTAGCTGACAGCCAATCTTCTTAGTGTCTATACCTAACATACAGTATGTATATGTTACCATGGATTGTGTAGCTGACAGCCAATCTTCTTAGTGTCTATAGCTAGCATACAGTATGTATATGTTACCATGGAGATTGTGTAGCTGACAGCCAATCTTCTTAGTGTGTATGCCTAACATACAGTATGTATATGTTACCATGGTTTGTGTAGCTGACAGCCAATCTTCTTAGTGTCTATAGCTAGCATACAGTATGTATATGTTACCATGGATTGTGTAGCTGACAGCCAATCTTCTTAGTGTCTATAGCTAACATACAGTATGTATATGTTACCATGGATTGTGTAGCTGACAGCCAATCTTCTTAGTGTCTATACCTAACATACAGTATGTATATGTTACCATGGATTGTGTAGCTGACAGCCAATCTTCTTAGTGTCTATAGCTAACATACAGTATGTATATGTTACCATGGATTGTGTAGCTGACAGCCAATCTTCTTAGTGTCTATACCTAACATACAGTATGTATATGTTACCATGGATTGTGTAGCTGACAGCCAATCTTCTTAGTGTCTATAGCTAGCATACAGTATGTATATGTTACCATGGAGATTGTGTAGCTGACAGCCAATCTTCTTAGTGTGTATGCCTAACATACAGTATGTATATGTTACCATGGATTGTGTAGCTGACAGCCAATCTTCTTAGTGTCTATAGCTAGCATACAGTATGTATATGTTACCATGGAGATTGTGTAGCTGACAGCCAATCTTCTTAGTGTGTATGCCTAACATACAGTATGTATATGTTACCATGGATTGTGTAGCTGACAGCCAATCTTCTTAGTGTCTATAGCTAGCATACAGTATGTATATGTTACCATGGAGATTGTGTAGCTGACAGCTAATCTTCTTAGTGTCTATAGCTAACATACAGTATGTATATGTTACCATGGAGATTGTGTAGCTGACAGCCAATCTTCTTAGTGTGTATACCTAACTTACAGTATGTATATGTTACCATGGATTGTGTAGCTGACAGCCAATCTTCTTAGTTTCTATGCCTAACATACAGTATATATATGTTACCATGGATTGTGTAGCTGACAGCCAATCTTCTTAGTGTCTATACCTAACATACAGTATGTATATGTTACCATGTATTGTGTAGCTGACAGCCAATCTTCTTAGTGTCTATAGCTAACATACAGTATGTATATGTTACCATGGATTGTGTAGCTGACAGCCAATCTTCTTAGTGTCTATACCTAACATACAGTATGTATATGTTACCATGGATTGTGTAGCTGACAGCCAATCTTCTTAGAGTCTATACCTAACATACAGTATGTATATGTTACCATGGATTGTGTAGCTGACAGCCAATCTTCTTAGTGTCTATAGCTAGCATACAGTATGTATATGTTACCATGGAGATTGTGTAGCTGACAGCCAATCTTCTTAGTGTGTATGCCTAACATACAGTATGTATATGTTACCATGGATTGTGTAGCTGACAGCCAATCTTCTTAGTGTCTATAGCTAGCATACAGTATGTATATGATACCATGGAGATTGTGTAGCTGACAGCCAATCTTCTTAGTGTGTATGCCTAACATACAGTATGTATATGTTACCATGGATTGTGTAGCTGACAGCCAATCTTCTTAGTGTCTATAGCTAGCATACAGTATGTATATGTTACCATGGAGATTGTGTAGCTGACAGCCAATCTTCTTAGTGTGTATGCCTAACATACAGTATGTATATGTTGCCATGGATTGTGTAGCTGTCAACCAATCTTCTTAGTGTCTATACCTAACATACAGTATGTATATGTTACCATGGATTGTGTAGCTGACAGCTAATCTTCTTAGTGTCTATAGCTAACATACAGTATGTATATGTTACCATGGAGATTGTGTAGCTGACAGCCAATCTTCTTAGTGTGTATACCTAACATACAGTATGTATATGTTACCATGGATTGTGTAGCTGACAGCCAATCTTCTTAGTGTCTATACCTAACATACAGTATGTATATGTTACCATGGATTGTGTAGCTGACAGCCACTCTTCTTAGTGTCTATACCTAACATACAGTATGTATATGTTACCATGGATTGTGTAGCTGACAGCCAATCTTCTTAGTGTCTATACCTAACATACAGTATGTATATGTTACCATGTAGTGTAGCTGACAGCCAATCTTCTTAGTGTCTATACCTAACATACAGTATGTATATGTTACCATGGATTGTGTAGCTGACAGCCAATCTTCTTAGTGTCTATACCTAACATACAGTATGTATATGTTACCATGTATTGTGTAGCTGACAGCCAATCTTCTTAGTGTCTATAGCTAACATACAGTATGTATATGTTACCATGGATTGTGTAGCTGACAGCCAATCTTCTTAGTGTCTATACCTAACATACAGTATGTATATGTTACCATGGATTGTGTAGCTGACAGCCAATCTTCTTAGTGTCTATAGCTAGCATACAGTATGTATATGTTACCATGGAGATTGTGTAGCTGACAGCCAATCTTCTTAGTGTGTATGCCTAACATACAGTATGTATATGTTACCATGGATTGTGTAGCTGACAGCCAATCTTCTTAGTGTCTATAGCTAGCATACAGTATGTATATGTTACCATGGAGATTGTGTAGCTGACAGCCAATCTTCTTAGTGTGTATGCCTAACATACAGTATGTATAAGTTACCATGGATTGTGTAGCTGACAGCCAATCTTCTTAGTGTCTATAGCTAGCATACAGTATGTATATGTTACCATGGAGATTGTGTAGCTGACAGCCAATCTTCTTAGTGTGTATGCCTAACATACAGTATGTATATGTTGCCATGGATTGTGTAGCTGTCAGCCAATCTTCTTAGTGTCTATACCTAACATACAGTATGTATATGTTACCATGGATTGTGTAGCTGACAGCTAATCTTCTTAGTGTCTATAGCTAACATACAGTATGTATATGTTACCATGGAGATTGTGTAGCTGACAGCCAATCTTCTTAGTGTGTATACCTAACTTACAGTATGTATATGTTACCATGGATTGTGTAGCTGACAGCCAATCTTCTTAGTTTCTATGCCTAACATACAGTATATATATGTTACCATGGAGATTGTGTAGCTGACAGCCAATCTTCTTAGTGTCTATACCTAACATACAGTATGTATATGTTACCATGTATTGTGTAGCTGACAGCCAATCTTCTTAGTGTCTATAGCTAACATACAGTATGTATATGTTACCATCGATTGTGTAGCTGACAGCCAATCTTCTTAGTGTCTATACCTAACATACAGTATGTATATGTTACCATGGATTGTGTAGCTGACAGCCAATCTTCTTAGAGTCTATACCTAACATACAGTATGTATATGTTACCATGGATTGTGTAGCTGACAGCCAATCTTCTTAGTGTCTATACCTAACATACAGTATGTATATGTTACCATGGATTGTGTAGCTGACAGCCAATCTTCTTAGTGTCTATAGCTAGCATACAGTATGTATATGTTACCATGGAGATTGTGTAGCTGACAGCCAATCTTCTTAGTGTGTATGCCTAACATACAGTATGTATATGTTACCATGGTTTGTGTAGCTGACAGCCAATCTTCTTAGTGTCTATAGCTAGCATACAGTATGTATATGTTACCATGGATTGTGTAGCTGACAGCCAATCTTCTTAGTGTCTATACCTAACATACAGTATGTATATGTTACCATGTATTGTGTAGCTGACAGCCAATCTTCTTAGTGTCTATAGCTAACATACAGTATGTATATGTTACCATGGATTGTGTAGCTGACAGCCAATCTTCTTAGTGTCTATACCTAACATACAGTATGTATATGTTACCATGTAGTGTAGCTGACAGCCAATCTTCTTAGTGTCTATACCTAACATACAGTATGTATATGTTACCATGGATTGTGTAGCTGACAGCCAATCTTCTTAGTGTCTATACCTAACATACAGTATGTATATGTTACCATGTATTGTGTAGCTGACAGCCAATCTTCTTAGTGTCTATAGCTAACATACAGTATGTATATGTTACCATGGATTGTGTAGCTGACAGCCAATCTTCTTAGTGTCTATACCTAACATACAGTATGTATATGTTACCATGGATTGTGTAGCTGACAGCCAATCTTCTTAGTGTCTATAGCTAGCATACAGTATGTATATGTTACCATGGAGATTGTGTAGCTGACAGCCAATCTTCTTAGTGTGTATGCCTAACATACAGTATGTATATGTTACCATGGTTTGTGTAGCTGACAGCCAATCTTCTTAGTGTCTATAGCTAGCATACAGTATGTATATGTTACCATGGATTGTGTAGCTGACAGCCAATCTTCTTAGTGTCTATAGCTAACATACAGTATGTATATGTTACCATGGATTGTGTAGCTGACAGCCAATCTTCTTAGTGTCTATACCTAACATACAGTATGTATATGTTACCATGGATTGTGTAGCTGACAGCCAATCTTCTTAGTGTCTATAGCTAACATACAGTATGTATATGTTACCATGGATTGTGTAGCTGACAGCCAATCTTCTTAGTGTCTATACCTAACATACAGTATGTATATGTTACCATGGATTGTGTAGCTGACAGCCAATCTTCTTAGTGTCTATAGCTAGCATACAGTATGTATATGTTACCATGGAGATTGTGTAGCTGACAGCCAATCTTCTTAGTGTGTATGCCTAACATACAGTATGTATATGTTACCATGGATTGTGTAGCTGACAGCCAATCTTCTTAGTGTCTATAGCTAGCATACAGTATGTATATGTTACCATGGAGATTGTGTAGCTGACAGCCAATCTTCTTAGTGTGTATGCCTAACATACAGTATGTATATGTTACCATGGATTGTGTAGCTGACAGCCAATCTTCTTAGTGTCTATAGCTAGCATACAGTATGTATATGTTACCATGGAGATTGTGTAGCTGACAGCTAATCTTCTTAGTGTCTATAGCTAACATACAGTATGTATATGTTACCATGGAGATTGTGTAGCTGACAGCCAATCTTCTTAGTGTGTATACCTAACTTACAGTATGTATATGTTACCATGGATTGTGTAGCTGACAGCCAATCTTCTTAGTTTCTATGCCTAACATACAGTATATATATGTTACCATGGATTGTGTAGCTGACAGCCAATCTTCTTAGTGTCTATACCTAACATACAGTATGTATATGTTACCATGTATTGTGTAGCTGACAGCCAATCTTCTTAGTGTCTATAGCTAACATACAGTATGTATATGTTACCATGGATTGTGTAGCTGACAGCCAATCTTCTTAGTGTCTATACCTAACATACAGTATGTATATGTTACCATGGATTGTGTAGCTGACAGCCAATCTTCTTAGAGTCTATACCTAACATACAGTATGTATATGTTACCATGGATTGTGTAGCTGACAGCCAATCTTCTTAGTGTCTATAGCTAGCATACAGTATGTATATGTTACCATGGAGATTGTGTAGCTGACAGCCAATCTTCTTAGTGTGTATGCCTAACATACAGTATGTATATGTTACCATGGATTGTGTAGCTGACAGCCAATCTTCTTAGTGTCTATAGCTAGCATACAGTATGTATATGATACCATGGAGATTGTGTAGCTGACAGCCAATCTTCTTAGTGTGTATGCCTAACATACAGTATGTATATGTTACCATGGATTGTGTAGCTGACAGCCAATCTTCTTAGTGTCTATAGCTAGCATACAGTATGTATATGTTACCATGGAGATTGTGTAGCTGACAGCCAATCTTCTTAGTGTGTATGCCTAACATACAGTATGTATATGTTGCCATGGATTGTGTAGCTGTCAACCAATCTTCTTAGTGTCTATACCTAACATACAGTATGTATATGTTACCATGGATTGTGTAGCTGACAGCTAATCTTCTTAGTGTCTATAGCTAACATACAGTATGTATATGTTACCATGGAGATTGTGTAGCTGACAGCCAATCTTCTTAGTGTGTATACCTAACATACAGTATGTATATGTTACCATGGATTGTGTAGCTGACAGCCAATCTTCTTAGTGTCTATACCTAACATACAGTATGTATATGTTACCATGGATTGTGTAGCTGACAGCCACTCTTCTTAGTGTCTATACCTAACATACAGTATGTATATGTTACCATGGATTGTGTAGCTGACAGCCAATCTTCTTAGTGTCTATACCTAACATACAGTATGTATATGTTACCATGTAGTGTAGCTGACAGCCAATCTTCTTAGTGTCTATACCTAACATACAGTATGTATATGTTACCATGGATTGTGTAGCTGACAGCCAATCTTCTTAGTGTCTATACCTAACATACAGTATGTATATGTTACCATGTATTGTGTAGCTGACAGCCAATCTTCTTAGTGTCTATAGCTAACATACAGTATGTATATGTTACCATGGATTGTGTAGCTGACAGCCAATCTTCTTAGTGTCTATACCTAACATACAGTATGTATATGTTACCATGGATTGTGTAGCTGACAGCCAATCTTCTTAGTGTCTATAGCTAGCATACAGTATGTATATGTTACCATGGAGATTGTGTAGCTGACAGCCAATCTTCTTAGTGTGTATGCCTAACATACAGTATGTATATGTTACCATGGATTGTGTAGCTGACAGCCAATCTTCTTAGTGTCTATAGCTAGCATACAGTATGTATATGTTACCATGGAGATTGTGTAGCTGACAGCCAATCTTCTTAGTGTGTATGCCTAACATACAGTATGTATAAGTTACCATGGATTGTGTAGCTGACAGCCAATCTTCTTAGTGTCTATAGCTAGCATACAGTATGTATATGTTACCATGGAGATTGTGTAGCTGACAGCCAATCTTCTTAGTGTGTATGCCTAACATACAGTATGTATATGTTGCCATGGATTGTGTAGCTGTCAGCCAATCTTCTTAGTGTCTATACCTAACATACAGTATGTATATGTTACCATGGATTGTGTAGCTGACAGCTAATCTTCTTAGTGTCTATAGCTAACATACAGTATGTATATGTTACCATGGAGATTGTGTAGCTGACAGCCAATCTTCTTAGTGTGTATACCTAACTTACAGTATGTATATGTTACCATGGATTGTGTAGCTGACAGCCAATCTTCTTAGTTTCTATGCCTAACATACAGTATATATATGTTACCATGGAGATTGTGTAGCTGACAGCCAATCTTCTTAGTGTCTATACCTAACATACAGTATGTATATGTTACCATGGATTGTGTAGCTGACAGCCAATCTTCTTAGTGTCTATACCTAACATACAGTATGTATATGTTACCATGTATTGTGTAGCTGACAGCCAATCTTCTTAGTGTCTATAGCTAACATACAGTATGTATATGTTACCATCGATTGTGTAGCTGACAGCCAATCTTCTTAGTGTCTATACCTAACATACAGTATGTATATGTTACCATGGATTGTGTAGCTGACAGCCAATCTTCTTAGAGTCTATACCTAACATACAGTATGTATATGTTACCATGGATTGTGTAGCTGACAGCCAATCTTCTTAGTGTCTATACCTAACATACAGTATGTATATGTTACCATGGATTGTGTAGCTGACAGCCAATCTTCTTAGTGTCTATAGCTAGCATACAGTATGTATATGTTACCATGGAGATTGTGTAGCTGACAGCCAATCTTCTTAGTGTGTATGCCTAACATACAGTATGTATATGTTACCATGGTTTGTGTAGCTGACAGCCAATCTTCTTAGTGTCTATAGCTAGCATACAGTATGTATATGTTACCATGGATTGTGTAGCTGACAGCCAATCTTCTTAGTGTCTATAGCTAACATACAGTATGTATATGTTACCATGGATTGTGTAGCTGACAGCCAATCTTCTTAGTGTCTATACCTAACATACAGTATGTATATGTTACCATGGATTGTGTAGCTGACAGCCAATCTTCTTAGTGTCTATAGCTAACATACAGTATGTATATGTTACCATGGATTGTGTAGCTGACAGCCAATCTTCTTAGTGTCTATACCTAACATACAGTATGTATATGTTACCATGGATTGTGTAGCTGACAGCCAATCTTCTTAGTGTCTATAGCTAGCATACAGTATGTATATGTTACCATGGAGATTGTGTAGCTGACAGCCAATCTTCTTAGTGTGTATGCCTAACATACAGTATGTATATGTTACCATGGATTGTGTAGCTGACAGCCAATCTTCTTAGTGTCTATAGCTAGCATACAGTATGTATATGTTACCATGGAGATTGTGTAGCTGACAGCCAATCTTCTTAGTGTGTATGCCTAACATACAGTATGTATATGTTACCATGGATTGTGTAGCTGACAGCCAATCTTCTTAGTGTCTATAGCTAGCATACAGTATGTATATGTTACCATGGAGATTGTGTAGCTGACAGCTAATCTTCTTAGTGTCTATAGCTAACATACAGTATGTATATGTTACCATGGAGATTGTGTAGCTGACAGCCAATCTTCTTAGTGTGTATACCTAACTTACAGTATGTATATGTTACCATGGATTGTGTAGCTGACAGCCAATCTTCTTAGTTTCTATGCCTAACATACAGTATATATATGTTACCATGGATTGTGTAGCTGACAGCCAATCTTCTTAGTGTCTATACCTAACATACAGTATGTATATGTTACCATGTATTGTGTAGCTGACAGCCAATCTTCTTAGTGTCTATAGCTAACATACAGTATGTATATGTTACCATGGATTGTGTAGCTGACAGCCAATCTTCTTAGTGTCTATACCTAACATACAGTATGTATATGTTACCATGGATTGTGTAGCTGACAGCCAATCTTCTTAGAGTCTATACCTAACATACAGTATGTATATGTTACCATGGATTGTGTAGCTGACAGCCAATCTTCTTAGTGTCTATAGCTAGCATACAGTATGTATATGTTACCATGGAGATTGTGTAGCTGACAGCCAATCTTCTTAGTGTGTATGCCTAACATACAGTATGTATATGTTACCATGGATTGTGTAGCTGACAGCCAATCTTCTTAGTGTCTATAGCTAGCATACAGTATGTATATGATACCATGGAGATTGTGTAGCTGACAGCCAATCTTCTTAGTGTGTATGCCTAACATACAGTATGTATATGTTACCATGGATTGTGTAGCTGACAGCCAATCTTCTTAGTGTCTATAGCTAGCATACAGTATGTATATGTTACCATGGAGATTGTGTAGCTGACAGCCAATCTTCTTAGTGTGTATGCCTAACATACAGTATGTATATGTTGCCATGGATTGTGTAGCTGTCAACCAATCTTCTTAGTGTCTATACCTAACATACAGTATGTATATGTTACCATGGATTGTGTAGCTGACAGCTAATCTTCTTAGTGTCTATAGCTAACATACAGTATGTATATGTTACCATGGAGATTGTGTAGCTGACAGCCAATCTTCTTAGTGTGTATACCTAACATACAGTATGTATATGTTACCATGGATTGTGTAGCTGACAGCCAATCTTCTTAGTGTCTATACCTAACATACAGTATGTATATGTTACCATGGATTGTGTAGCTGACAGCCAATCTTCTTAGTGTCTATACCTAACATACAGTATGTATATGTTACCATGTATTGTGTAGCTGACAGCCAATCTTCTTAGTGTCTATAGCTAACATACAGTATGTATATGTTACCATGGATTGTGTAGCTGACAGCCAATCTTCTTAGTGTCTATACCTAACATACAGTATGTATATGTTACCATGGATTGTGTAGCTGACAGCCAATCTTCTTAGTGTCTATAGCTAGCATACAGTATGTATATGTTACCATGGAGATTGTGTAGCTGACAGCCAATCTTCTTAGTGTGTATGCCTAACATACAGTATGTATATGTTACCATGGATTGTGTAACTGACAGCCAATCTTCTTAGTGTCTATAGCTAGCATACAGTATGTATATGTTACCATGGAGATTGTGTAGCTGACAGCCAATCTTCTTAGTGTGTATGCCTAACATACAGTATGTATATGTTACCATGGATTGTGTAGCTGACAGCCAATCTTCTTAGTGTCTATAGCTAGCATACAGTATGTATATGTTACCATGGAGATTGTGTAGCTGACAGCCAATCTTCTTAGTGTGTATGCCTAACATACAGTATGTATATGTTGCCATGGATTGTGTAGCTGTCAGCCAATCTTCTTAGTGTCTATACCTAACATACAGTATGTATATGTTACCATGGATTGTGTAGCTGACAGCTAATCTTCTTAGTGTCTATAGCTAACATACAGTATGTATATGTTACCATGGAGATTGTGTAGCTGACAGCCAATCTTCTTAGTGTGTATACCTAACTTACAGTATGTATATGTTACCATGGATTGTGTAGCTGACAGCCAATCTTCTTAGTTTCTATGCCTAACATACAGTATATATATGTTACCATGGAGATTGTGTAGCTGACAGCCAATCTTCTTAGTGTCTATACCTAACATACAGTATGTATATGTTACCATGGATTGTGTAGCTGACAGCCAATCTTCTTAGTGTCTATAGCTAGCATACAGTATGTATATGTTACTTTGGAGATTGTGTAGCTGACAGCCAATCTTCTTAGTGTGTATACCTAACATACAGTATGTATATGTTACCATGGATTGTATAGCTGACAGCCAATCTCCTTAGTTTCTATAGCTAACATACAGTATGTATATGTTACCATGGATTGTGTAGCTGACAGCCAATCTTCTTAGTGTCTATAGCTAACATACAGTATGTATATGTTACCATGGAGATTGTGTAGCTGACAGCCAATCTTCTTAGTGTCTATACCTAACATACAGTATGTATATGTTACCATGGATTGTGTAGCTGACAGCCAATCTTCTTAGAGTCTATACCTAACATACAGTATGTATATGTTACCATGGATTGTGTAGCTGACAGCCAATCTTCTTAGTGTCTATAGCTAACATACAGTATGTATATATTACCATGGATTGTGTAGCTGACAGCCAATCTTCTTAGTGTCTATAGCTAGCATACAGTATGTATATTTTACCATGGATTGTGTAGCTGACAGCCAATCTTCTTAGTGTCTATACCTAACATACAGTATGTATATGTTACCATGGATTGTGTAGCTGACAGCCACTCTTCTTAGTTTCTATACCTAACATACAGTATGTATATGTTACCATGGATTGTGTAGCTGACAGCCAATCTTCTTAGTGTCTATACCTAACATACAGTATGTATATGTTACCATGTAGTGTAGCTGACAGCCAATCTTCTTAGTGTCTATACCTAACATACAGTATGTATATGTTACCATGGATTGTGTAGCTGACAGCCAATCTTCTTAGTGTCTATACCTAACATACAGTATGTATATGTTACCATGTATTGTGTAGCTGACAGCCAATCTTCTTAGTGTCTATAGCTAACATACAGTATGTATATGTTACCATGGATTGTGTAGCTGACAGCCAATCTTCTTAGTGTCTATACCTAACATACAGTATGTATATGTTACCATGGATTGTGTAGCTGACAGCCAATCTTCTTAGTGTCTATAGCTAGCATACAGTATGTATATGTTACCATGGAGATTGTGTAGCTGACAGCCAATCTTCTTAGTGTGTATGCCTAACATACAGTATGTATATGTTACCATGGTTTGTGTAGCTGACAGCCAATCTTCTTAGTGTCTATAGCTAGCATACAGTATGTATATGTTACCATGGATTGTGTAGCTGACAGCCAATCTTCTTAGTGTCTATAGCTAACATACAGTATGTATATGTTACCATGGATTGTGTAGCTGACAGCCAATCTTCTTAGTGTCTATACCTAACATACAGTATGTATATGTTACCATGGATTGTGTAGCTGACAGCCAATCTTCTTAGTGTCTATAGCTAACATACAGTATGTATATGTTACCATGGATTGTGTAGCTGACAGCCAATCTTCTTAGTGTCTATACCTAACATACAGTATGTATATGTTACCATGGATTGTGTAGCTGACAGCCAATCTTCTTAGTGTCTATAGCTAGCATACAGTATGTATATGTTACCATGGAGATTGTGTAGCTGACAGCCAATCTTCTTAGTGTGTATGCCTAACATACAGTATGTATATGTTACCATGGATTGTGTAGCTGACAGCCAATCTTCTTAGTGTCTATAGCTAGCATACAGTATGTATATGTTACCATGGAGATTGTGTAGCTGACAGCCAATCTTCTTAGTGTGTATGCCTAACATACAGTATGTATATGTTACCATGGATTGTGTAGCTGACAGCCAATCTTCTTAGTGTCTATAGCTAGCATACAGTATGTATATGTTACCATGGAGATTGTGTAGCTGACAGCTAATCTTCTTAGTGTCTATAGCTAACATACAGTATGTATATGTTACCATGGAGATTGTGTAGCTGACAGCCAATCTTCTTAGTGTGTATACCTAACTTACAGTATGTATATGTTACCATGGATTGTGTAGCTGACAGCCAATCTTCTTAGTTTCTATGCCTAACATACAGTATATATATGTTACCATGGATTGTGTAGCTGACAGCCAATCTTCTTAGTGTCTATACCTAACATACAGTATGTATATGTTACCATGTATTGTGTAGCTGACAGCCAATCTTCTTAGTGTCTATAGCTAACATACAGTATGTATATGTTACCATGGATTGTGTAGCTGACAGCCAATCTTCTTAGTGTCTATACCTAACATACAGTATGTATATGTTACCATGGATTGTGTAGCTGACAGCCAATCTTCTTAGAGTCTATACCTAACATACAGTATGTATATGTTACCATGGATTGTGTAGCTGACAGCCAATCTTCTTAGTGTCTATAGCTAGCATACAGTATGTATATGTTACCATGGAGATTGTGTAGCTGACAGCCAATCTTCTTAGTGTGTATGCCTAACATACAGTATGTATATGTTACCATGGATTGTGTAGCTGACAGCCAATCTTCTTAGTGTCTATAGCTAGCATACAGTATGTATATGATACCATGGAGATTGTGTAGCTGACAGCCAATCTTCTTAGTGTGTATGCCTAACATACAGTATGTATATGTTACCATGGATTGTGTAGCTGACAGCCAATCTTCTTAGTGTCTATAGCTAGCATACAGTATGTATATGTTACCATGGAGATTGTGTAGCTGACAGCCAATCTTCTTAGTGTGTATGCCTAACATACAGTATGTATATGTTGCCATGGATTGTGTAGCTGTCAACCAATCTTCTTAGTGTCTATACCTAACATACAGTATGTATATGTTACCATGGATTGTGTAGCTGACAGCTAATCTTCTTAGTGTCTATAGCTAACATACAGTATGTATATGTTACCATGGAGATTGTGTAGCTGACAGCCAATCTTCTTAGTGTGTATACCTAACATACAGTATGTATATGTTACCATGGATTGTGTAGCTGACAGCCAATCTTCTTAGTGTCTATACCTAACATACAGTATGTATATGTTACCATGGATTGTGTAGCTGACAGCCACTCTTCTTAGTGTCTATACCTAACATACAGTATGTATATGTTACCATGGATTGTGTAGCTGACAGCCAATCTTCTTAGTGTCTATACCTAACATACAGTATGTATATGTTACCATGTAGTGTAGCTGACAGCCAATCTTCTTAGTGTCTATACCTAACATACAGTATGTATATGTTACCATGGATTGTGTAGCTGACAGCCAATCTTCTTAGTGTCTATACCTAACATACAGTATGTATATGTTACCATGTATTGTGTAGCTGACAGCCAATCTTCTTAGTGTCTATAGCTAACATACAGTATGTATATGTTACCATGGATTGTGTAGCTGACAGCCAATCTTCTTAGTGTCTATACCTAACATACAGTATGTATATGTTACCATGGATTGTGTAGCTGACAGCCAATCTTCTTAGTGTCTATAGCTAGCATACAGTATGTATATGTTACCATGGAGATTGTGTAGCTGACAGCCAATCTTCTTAGTGTGTATGCCTAACATACAGTATGTATATGTTACCATGGATTGTGTAGCTGACAGCCAATCTTCTTAGTGTCTATAGCTAGCATACAGTATGTATATGTTACCATGGAGATTGTGTAGCTGACAGCCAATCTTCTTAGTGTGTATGCCTAACATACAGTATGTATATGTTACCATGGATTGTGTAGCTGACAGCCAATCTTCTTAGTGTCTATAGCTAGCATACAGTATGTATATGTTACCATGGAGATTGTGTAGCTGACAGCCAATCTTCTTAGTGTGTATGCCTAACATACAGTATGTATATGTTGCCATGGATTGTGTAGCTGTCAGCCAATCTTCTTAGTGTCTATACCTAACATACAGTATGTATATGTTACCATGGATTGTGTAGCTGACAGCTAATCTTCTTAGTGTCTATAGCTAACATACAGTATGTATATGTTACCATGGAGATTGTGTAGCTGACAGCCAATCTTCTTAGTGTGTATACCTAACTTACAGTATGTATATGTTACCATGGATTGTGTAGCTGACAGCCAATCTTCTTAGTTTCTATGCCTAACATACAGTATATATATGTTACCATGGAGATTGTGTAGCTGACAGCCAATCTTCTTAGTGTCTATACCTAACATACAGTATGTATATGTTACCATGGATTGTGTAGCTGACAGCCAATCTTCTTAGTGTCTATACCTAACATACAGTATGTATATGTTACCATGTATTGTGTAGCTGACAGCCAATCTTCTTAGTGTCTATAGCTAACATACAGTATGTATATGTTACCATCGATTGTGTAGCTGACAGCCAATCTTCTTAGTGTCTATACCTAACATACAGTATGTATATGTTACCATGGATTGTGTAGCTGACAGCCAATCTTCTTAGAGTCTATACCTAACATACAGTATGTATATGTTACCATGGATTGTGTAGCTGACAGCCAATCTTCTTAGTGTCTATAGCTAACATACAGTATGTATATGTTACCATGGATTGTGTAGCTGACAGCCAATCTTCTTAGTGTCTATAGCTAACATACAGTATGTATATGTTACCATGGATTGTGTAGCTGACAGCCAATCTTCTTAGTGTCTATACCTAACATACAGTATGTATATGTTACCATGGATTGTGTAGCTGACAGCCAATCTTCTTAGTGTCTATACCTAACATACAGTATGTATATGTTACCATGGATTGTGTAGCTGACAGCCAATCTTCTTAGTGTCTATACCTAACATACAGTATGTATATGTTACCATGTATTGTGTAGCTGACAGCCAATCTTCTTAGTGTCTATAGCTAACATACAGTATGTATATGTTACCATGGATTGTGTAGCTGACAGCCAATCTTCTTAGTGTCTATACCTAACATACAGTATGTATATGTTACCATGGATTGTGTAGCTGACAGCCAATCTTCTTAGTGTCTATAGCTAGCATACAGTATGTATATGTTACCATGGAGATTGTGTAGCTGACAGCCAATCTTCTTAGTGTGTATGCCTAACATACAGTATGTATATGTTACCATGGATTGTGTAGCTGACAGCCAATCTTCTTAGTGTCTATAGCTAGCATACAGTATGTATATGATACCATGGAGATTGTGTAGCTGACAGCCAATCTTCTTAGTGTGTATGCCTAACATACAGTATGTATATGTTACCATGGATTGTGTAGCTGACAGCCAATCTTCTTAGTGTCTATAGCTAGCATACAGTATGTATATGTTACCATGGAGATTGTGTAGCTGACAGCCAATCTTCTTAGTGTGTATGCCTAACATACAGTATGTATATGTTGCCATGGATTGTGTAGCTGTCAACCAATCTTCTTAGTGTCTATACCTAACATACAGTATGTATATGTTACCATGGATTGTGTAGCTGACAGCTAATCTTCTTAGTGTCTATAGCTAACATACAGTATGTATATGTTACCATGGAGATTGTGTAGCTGACAGCCAATCTTCTTAGTGTGTATACCTAACATACAGTATGTATATGTTACCATGGATTGTGTAGCTGACAGCCAATCTTCTTAGTGTCTATACCTAACATACAGTATGTATATGTTACCATGTATTGTGTAGCTGACAGCCAATCTTCTTAGTGTTTATAGCTAACATACAGTATGTATATGTTACCATGGATTGTGTAGCTGACAGCCAATCTTCTTAGTGTCTATACCTAACATACAGTATGTATATGTTACCATGGATTGTGTAGCTGACAGCCAATCTTCTTAGAGTCTATACCTAACATACAGTATGTATATGTTACCATGGATTGTGTAGCTGACAGCCAATCTTCTTAGTGTCTATACCTAACATACAGTATGTATATGTTACCATGGATTGTGTAGCTGACAGCCAATCTTCTTAGTGTCTATACCTAACATACAGTATGTATATGTTACCATGGATTGTGTAGCTGACAGCCACTCTTCTTAGTGTCTATACCTAACATACAGTATGTATATGTTACCATGGATTGTGTAGCTGACAGCCAATCTTCTTAGTGTCTATACCTAACATACAGTATGTATATGTTACCATGGATTGTGTAGCTGACAGCCAATCTTCTTAGTGTCTATACCTAACATACAGTATGTATATGTTACCATGGATTGTGTAGCTGACAGCCAATCTTCTTAGTGTCTATACCTAGCATACAGTATGTATATGTTACCATGTATTGTGTAGCTGACAGCCAATCTTCTTAGTGTCTATAGCTAACATACAGTATGTATATGTTACCATGGATTGTGTAGCTGACAGCCAATCTTCTTAGTGTCTATACCTAACATACAGTATGTATATGTTACCATGGATTGTGTAGCTGACAGCCAATCTTCTTAGTGTCTATAGCTAGCATACAGTATGTATATGTTACCATGGAGATTGTGTAGCTGACAGCCAATCTTCTTAGTGTGTATGCCTAACATACAGTATGTATATGTTACCATGGATTGTGTAGCTGACAGCCAATCTTCTTAGTGTCTATAGCTAGCATACAGTATGTATATGTTACCATGGAGATTGTGTAGCTGACAGCCAATCTTCTTAGTGTGTATGCCTAACATACAGTATGTATATGTTGCCATGGATTGTGTAGCTGTCAGCCAATCTTCTTAGTGTCTATACCTAACATACAGTATGTATATGTTACCATGGATTGTGTAGCTGACAGCCAATCTTCTTAGTGTCTATAGCTAGCATACAGTATGTATATGTTACCATGGAGATTGTGTAGCTGACAGCCAATCTTCTTAGTGTGTATGCCTAACATACAGTATGTATATGTTACCATGGATTGTGTAGCTGACAGCCAATCTTCTTAGTGTCTATAGCTAGCATACAGTATGTATATGTTACCATGGAGATTGTGTAGCTGACAGCCAATCTTCTTAGTGTGTATGCCTAACATACAGTATGTATATGTTACCATGGATTGTGTAGCTGACAGCCAATCTTCTTAGTGTCTATAGCTAGCATACAGTATGTATATGTTACCATGGAGATTGTGTAGCTGACAGCTAATCTTCTTAGTGTCTATAGCTAACATACAGTATGTATATGTTACCATGGAGATTGTGTAGCTGACAGCCAATCTTCTTAGTGTGTATACCTAACTTACAGTATGTATATGTTACCATGGATTGTGTAGCTGACAGCCAATCTTCTTAGTTTCTATGCCTAACATACAGTATATATATGTTACCATGGATTGTGTAGCTGACAGCCAATCTTCTTAGTGTCTATACCTAACATACAGTATGTATATGTTACCATGTATTGTGTAGCTGACAGCCAATCTTCTTAGTGTCTATAGCTAACATACAGTATGTATATGTTACCATGGATTGTGTAGCTGACAGCCAATCTTCTTAGTGTCTATACCTAACATACAGTATGTATATGTTACCATGGATTGTGTAGCTGACAGCCAATCTTCTTAGAGTCTATACCTAACATACAGTATGTATATGTTACCATGGATTGTGTAGCTGACAGCCAATCTTCTTAGTGTCTATAGCTAGCATACAGTATGTATATGTTACCATGGAGATTGTGTAGCTGACAGCCAATCTTCTTAGTGTGTATGCCTAACATACAGTATGTATATGTTACCATGGATTGTGTAGCTGACAGCCAATCTTCTTAGTGTCTATAGCTAGCATACAGTATGTATATGATACCATGGAGATTGTGTAGCTGACAGCCAATCTTCTTAGTGTGTATGCCTAACATACAGTATGTATATGTTACCATGGATTGTGTAGCTGACAGCCAATCTTCTTAGTGTCTATAGCTAGCATACAGTATGTATATGTTACCATGGAGATTGTGTAGCTGACAGCCAATCTTCTTAGTGTGTATGCCTAACATACAGTATGTATATGTTGCCATGGATTGTGTAGCTGTCAACCAATCTTCTTAGTGTCTATACCTAACATACAGTATGTATATGTTACCATGGATTGTGTAGCTGACAGCTAATCTTCTTAGTGTCTATAGCTAACATACAGTATGTATATGTTACCATGGAGATTGTGTAGCTGACAGCCAATCTTCTTAGTGTGTATACCTAACATACAGTATGTATATGTTACCATGGATTGTGTAGCTGACAGCCAATCTTCTTAGTGTCTATACCTAACATACAGTATGTATATGTTACCATGGATTGTGTAGCTGACAGCCACTCTTCTTAGTGTCTATACCTAACATACAGTATGTATATGTTACCATGGATTGTGTAGCTGACAGCCAATCTTCTTAGTGTCTATACCTAACATACAGTATGTATATGTTACCATGTAGTGTAGCTGACAGCCAATCTTCTTAGTGTCTATACCTAACATACAGTATGTATATGTTACCATGGATTGTGTAGCTGACAGCCAATCTTCTTAGTGTCTATACCTAACATACAGTATGTATATGTTACCATGTATTGTGTAGCTGACAGCCAATCTTCTTAGTGTCTATAGCTAACATACAGTATGTATATGTTACCATGGATTGTGTAGCTGACAGCCAATCTTCTTAGTGTCTATACCTAACATACAGTATGTATATGTTACCATGGATTGTGTAGCTGACAGCCAATCTTCTTAGTGTCTATAGCTAGCATACAGTATGTATATGTTACCATGGAGATTGTGTAGCTGACAGCCAATCTTCTTAGTGTGTATGCCTAACATACAGTATGTATATGTTACCATGGATTGTGTAGCTGACAGCCAATCTTCTTAGTGTCTATAGCTAGCATACAGTATGTATATGTTACCATGGAGATTGTGTAGCTGACAGCCAATCTTCTTAGTGTGTATGCCTAACATACAGTATGTATATGTTACCATGGATTGTGTAGCTGACAGCCAATCTTCTTAGTGTCTATAGCTAGCATACAGTATGTATATGTTACCATGGAGATTGTGTAGCTGACAGCCAATCTTCTTAGTGTGTATGCCTAACATACAGTATGTATATGTTGCCATGGATTGTGTAGCTGTCAGCCAATCTTCTTAGTGTCTATACCTAACATACAGTATGTATATGTTACCATGGATTGTGTAGCTGACAGCTAATCTTCTTAGTGTCTATAGCTAACATACAGTATGTATATGTTACCATGGAGATTGTGTAGCTGACAGCCAATCTTCTTAGTGTGTATACCTAACTTACAGTATGTATATGTTACCATGGATTGTGTAGCTGACAGCCAATCTTCTTAGTTTCTATGCCTAACATACAGTATATATATGTTACCATGGAGATTGTGTAGCTGACAGCCAATCTTCTTAGTGTCTATACCTAACATACAGTATGTATATGTTACCATGGATTGTGTAGCTGACAGCCAATCTTCTTAGTGTCTATACCTAACATACAGTATGTATATGTTACCATGTATTGTGTAGCTGACAGCCAATCTTCTTAGTGTCTATAGCTAACATACAGTATGTATATGTTACCATCGATTGTGTAGCTGACAGCCAATCTTCTTAGTGTCTATACCTAACATACAGTATGTATATGTTACCATGGATTGTGTAGCTGACAGCCAATCTTCTTAGAGTCTATACCTAACATACAGTATGTATATGTTACCATGGATTGTGTAGCTGACAGCCAATCTTCTTAGTGTCTATAGCTAACATACAGTATGTATATGTTACCATGGATTGTGTAGCTGACAGCCAATCTTCTTAGTGTCTATAGCTAACATACAGTATGTATATGTTACCATGGATTGTGTAGCTGACAGCCAATCTTCTTAGTGTCTATACCTAACATACAGTATGTATATGTTACCATGGATTGTGTAGCTGACAGCCAATCTTCTTAGTGTCTATACCTAACATACAGTATGTATATGTTACCATGGATTGTGTAGCTGACAGCCAATCTTCTTAGTGTCTATACCTAACATACAGTATGTATATGTTACCATGTATTGTGTAGCTGACAGCCAATCTTCTTAGTGTCTATAGCTAACATACAGTATGTATATGTTACCATGGATTGTGTAGCTGACAGCCAATCTTCTTAGTGTCTATACCTAACATACAGTATGTATATGTTACCATGGATTGTGTAGCTGACAGCCAATCTTCTTAGTGTCTATAGCTAGCATACAGTATGTATATGTTACCATGGAGATTGTGTAGCTGACAGCCAATCTTCTTAGTGTGTATGCCTAACATACAGTATGTATATGTTACCATGGATTGTGTAGCTGACAGCCAATCTTCTTAGTGTCTATAGCTAGCATACAGTATGTATATGATACCATGGAGATTGTGTAGCTGACAGCCAATCTTCTTAGTGTGTATGCCTAACATACAGTATGTATATGTTACCATGGATTGTGTAGCTGACAGCCAATCTTCTTAGTGTCTATAGCTAGCATACAGTATGTATATGTTACCATGGAGATTGTGTAGCTGACAGCCAATCTTCTTAGTGTGTATGCCTAACATACAGTATGTATATGTTGCCATGGATTGTGTAGCTGTCAACCAATCTTCTTAGTGTCTATACCTAACATACAGTATGTATATGTTACCATGGATTGTGTAGCTGACAGCTAATCTTCTTAGTGTCTATAGCTAACATACAGTATGTATATGTTACCATGGAGATTGTGTAGCTGACAGCCAATCTTCTTAGTGTGTATACCTAACATACAGTATGTATATGTTACCATGGATTGTGTAGCTGACAGCCAATCTTCTTAGTGTCTATACCTAACATACAGTATGTATATGTTACCATGTATTGTGTAGCTGACAGCCAATCTTCTTAGTGTTTATAGCTAACATACAGTATGTATATGTTACCATGGATTGTGTAGCTGACAGCCAATCTTCTTAGTGTCTATACCTAACATACAGTATGTATATGTTACCATGGATTGTGTAGCTGACAGCCAATCTTCTTAGAGTCTATACCTAACATACAGTATGTATATGTTACCATGGATTGTGTAGCTGACAGCCAATCTTCTTAGTGTCTATACCTAACATACAGTATGTATATGTTACCATGGATTGTGTAGCTGACAGCCAATCTTCTTAGTGTCTATACCTAACATACAGTATGTATATGTTACCATGGATTGTGTAGCTGACAGCCACTCTTCTTAGTGTCTATACCTAACATACAGTATGTATATGTTACCATGGATTGTGTAGCTGACAGCCAATCTTCTTAGTGTCTATACCTAACATACAGTATGTATATGTTACCATGGATTGTGTAGCTGACAGCCAATCTTCTTAGTGTCTATACCTAACATACAGTATGTATATGTTACCATGGATTGTGTAGCTGACAGCCAATCTTCTTAGTGTCTATACCTAGCATACAGTATGTATATGTTACCATGTATTGTGTAGCTGACAGCCAATCTTCTTAGTGTCTATAGCTAACATACAGTATGTATATGTTACCATGGATTGTGTAGCTGACAGCCAATCTTCTTAGTGTCTATACCTAACATACAGTATGTATATGTTACCATGGATTGTGTAGCTGACAGCCAATCTTCTTAGTGTCTATAGCTAGCATACAGTATGTATATGTTACCATGGAGATTGTGTAGCTGACAGCCAATCTTCTTAGTGTGTATGCCTAACATACAGTATGTATATGTTACCATGGATTGTGTAGCTGACAGCCAATCTTCTTAGTGTCTATAGCTAGCATACAGTATGTATATGTTACCATGGAGATTGTGTAGCTGACAGCCAATCTTCTTAGTGTGTATGCCTAACATACAGTATGTATATGTTGCCATGGATTGTGTAGCTGTCAGCCAATCTTCTTAGTGTCTATACCTAACATACAGTATGTATATGTTACCATGGATTGTGTAGCTGACAGCCAATCTTCTTAGTGTCTATAGCTAGCATACAGTATGTATATGTTACCATGGAGATTGTGTAGCTGACAGCCAATCTTCTTAGTGTGTATGCCTAACATACAGTATGTATATGTTACCATGGATTGTGTAGCTGACAGCCAATCTTCTTAGTGTCTATAGCTAGCATACAGTATGTATATGTTACCATGGAGATTGTGTAGCTGACAGCCAATCTTCTTAGTGTGTATGCCTAACATACAGTATGTATATGTTACCATGGATTGTGTAGCTGACAGCCAATCTTCTTAGTGTCTATAGCTAGCATACAGTATGTATATGTTACCATGGAGATTGTGTAGCTGACAGCTAATCTTCTTAGTGTCTATAGCTAACATACAGTATGTATATGTTACCATGGAGATTGTGTAGCTGACAGCCAATCTTCTTAGTGTGTATACCTAACTTACAGTATGTATATGTTACCATGGATTGTGTAGCTGACAGCCAATCTTCTTAGTTTCTATGCCTAACATACAGTATATATATGTTACCATGGATTGTGTAGCTGACAGCCAATCTTCTTAGTGTCTATACCTAACATACAGTATGTATATGTTACCATGTATTGTGTAGCTGACAGCCAATCTTCTTAGTGTCTATAGCTAACATACAGTATGTATATGTTACCATGGATTGTGTAGCTGACAGCCAATCTTCTTAGTGTCTATACCTAACATACAGTATGTATATGTTACCATGGATTGTGTAGCTGACAGCCAATCTTCTTAGAGTCTATACCTAACATACAGTATGTATATGTTACCATGGATTGTGTAGCTGACAGCCAATCTTCTTAGTGTCTATAGCTAGCATACAGTATGTATATGTTACCATGGAGATTGTGTAGCTGACAGCCAATCTTCTTAGTGTGTATGCCTAACATACAGTATGTATATGTTACCATGGATTGTGTAGCTGACAGCCAATCTTCTTAGTGTCTATAGCTAGCATACAGTATGTATATGATACCATGGAGATTGTGTAGCTGACAGCCAATCTTCTTAGTGTGTATGCCTAACATACAGTATGTATATGTTACCATGGATTGTGTAGCTGACAGCCAATCTTCTTAGTGTCTATAGCTAGCATACAGTATGTATATGTTACCATGGAGATTGTGTAGCTGACAGCCAATCTTCTTAGTGTGTATGCCTAACATACAGTATGTATATGTTGCCATGGATTGTGTAGCTGTCAACCAATCTTCTTAGTGTCTATACCTAACATACAGTATGTATATGTTACCATGGATTGTGTAGCTGACAGCTAATCTTCTTAGTGTCTATAGCTAACATACAGTATGTATATGTTACCATGGAGATTGTGTAGCTGACAGCCAATCTTCTTAGTGTGTATACCTAACATACAGTATGTATATGTTACCATGGATTGTGTAGCTGACAGCCAATCTTCTTAGTGTCTATACCTAACATACAGTATGTATATGTTACCATGGATTGTGTAGCTGACAGCCACTCTTCTTAGTGTCTATACCTAACATACAGTATGTATATGTTACCATGGATTGTGTAGCTGACAGCCAATCTTCTTAGTGTCTATACCTAACATACAGTATGTATATGTTACCATGTAGTGTAGCTGACAGCCAATCTTCTTAGTGTCTATACCTAACATACAGTATGTATATGTTACCATGGATTGTGTAGCTGACAGCCAATCTTCTTAGTGTCTATACCTAACATACAGTATGTATATGTTACCATGTATTGTGTAGCTGACAGCCAATCTTCTTAGTGTCTATAGCTAACATACAGTATGTATATGTTACCATGGATTGTGTAGCTGACAGCCAATCTTCTTAGTGTCTATACCTAACATACAGTATGTATATGTTACCATGGATTGTGTAGCTGACAGCCAATCTTCTTAGTGTCTATAGCTAGCATACAGTATGTATATGTTACCATGGAGATTGTGTAGCTGACAGCCAATCTTCTTAGTGTGTATGCCTAACATACAGTATGTATATGTTACCATGGATTGTGTAGCTGACAGCCAATCTTCTTAGTGTCTATAGCTAGCATACAGTATGTATATGTTACCATGGAGATTGTGTAGCTGACAGCCAATCTTCTTAGTGTGTATGCCTAACATACAGTATGTATATGTTACCATGGATTGTGTAGCTGACAGCCAATCTTCTTAGTGTCTATAGCTAGCATACAGTATGTATATGTTACCATGGAGATTGTGTAGCTGACAGCCAATCTTCTTAGTGTGTATGCCTAACATACAGTATGTATATGTTGCCATGGATTGTGTAGCTGTCAGCCAATCTTCTTAGTGTCTATACCTAACATACAGTATGTATATGTTACCATGGATTGTGTAGCTGACAGCTAATCTTCTTAGTGTCTATAGCTAACATACAGTATGTATATGTTACCATGGAGATTGTGTAGCTGACAGCCAATCTTCTTAGTGTGTATACCTAACTTACAGTATGTATATGTTACCATGGATTGTGTAGCTGACAGCCAATCTTCTTAGTTTCTATGCCTAACATACAGTATATATATGTTACCATGGAGATTGTGTAGCTGACAGCCAATCTTCTTAGTGTCTATACCTAACATACAGTATGTATATGTTACCATGGATTGTGTAGCTGACAGCCAATCTTCTTAGTGTCTATACCTAACATACAGTATGTATATGTTACCATGTATTGTGTAGCTGACAGCCAATCTTCTTAGTGTCTATAGCTAACATACAGTATGTATATGTTACCATCGATTGTGTAGCTGACAGCCAATCTTCTTAGTGTCTATACCTAACATACAGTATGTATATGTTACCATGGATTGTGTAGCTGACAGCCAATCTTCTTAGAGTCTATACCTAACATACAGTATGTATATGTTACCATGGATTGTGTAGCTGACAGCCAATCTTCTTAGTGTCTATACCTAACATACAGTATGTATATGTTACCATGTATTGTGTAGCTGACAGCCAATCTTCTTAGTGTCTATAGCTAACATACAGTATGTATATGTTACCATGGATTGTGTAGCTGACAGCCAATCTTCTTAGTGTGTATGCCTAACATACAGTATGTATATGTTGCCATGGATTGTGTAGCTGTCAACCAATCTTCTTAGTGTCTATACCTAACATACAGTATGTATATGTTACCATGGATTGTGTAGCTGACAGCTAATCTTCTTAGTGTCTATAGCTAACATACAGTATGTATATGTTACCATGGAGATTGTGTAGCTGACAGCCAATCTTCTTAGTGTGTATACCTAACATACAGTATGTATATGTTACCATGGATTGTGTAGCTGACAGCCAATCTTCTTAGTGTCTATACCTAACATACAGTATGTATATGTTACCATGGATTGTGTAGCTGACAGCCACTCTTCTTAGTGTCTATACCTAACATACAGTATGTATATGTTACCATGGATTGTGTAGCTGACAGCCAATCTTCTTAGTGTCTATACCTAACATACAGTATGTATATGTTACCATGTAGTGTAGCTGACAGCCAATCTTCTTAGTGTCTATACCTAACATACAGTATGTATATGTTACCATGGATTGTGTAGCTGACAGCCAATCTTCTTAGTGTCTATACCTAACATACAGTATGTATATGTTACCATGTA
Source organism: Bathymodiolus brooksi (assembly GCA_963680875.1). Classification (NCBI taxonomy): domain Eukaryota; kingdom Metazoa; phylum Mollusca; class Bivalvia; order Mytilida; family Modiolidae; genus Bathymodiolus; species Bathymodiolus brooksi. The sequence continues at coordinate 68,949,081 of OY804575.1, forward strand.
TTGTGTAGCTGACAGCCAATCTTCTTAGTGTCTATAGCTAACATACAGTATGTATATGTTACCATGGATTGTGTAGCTGACAGCCAATCTTCTTAGTGTCTATACCTAACATACAGTATGTATATGTTACCATGGATTGTGTAGCTGACAGCCAATCTTCTTAGTGTCTATAGCTAGCATACAGTATGTATATGTTACCATGGAGATTGTGTAGCTGACAGCCAATCTTCTTAGTGTGTATGCCTAACATACAGTATGTATATGTTACCATGGATTGTGTAGCTGACAGCCAATCTTCTTAGTGTCTATAGCTAGCATACAGTATGTATATGTTACCATGGAGATTGTGTAGCTGACAGCCAATCTTCTTAGTGTGTATGCCTAACATACAGTATGTATATGTTACCATGGATTGTGTAGCTGACAGCCAATCTTCTTAGTGTCTATAGCTAGCATACAGTATGTATATGTTACCATGGAGATTGTGTAGCTGACAGCCAATCTTCTTAGTGTGTATGCCTAACATACAGTATGTATATGTTGCCATGGATTGTGTAGCTGTCAGCCAATCTTCTTAGTGTCTATACCTAACATACAGTATGTATATGTTACCATGGATTGTGTAGCTGACAGCTAATCTTCTTAGTGTCTATAGCTAACATACAGTATGTATATGTTACCATGGAGATTGTGTAGCTGACAGCCAATCTTCTTAGTGTGTATACCTAACTTACAGTATGTATATGTTACCATGGATTGTGTAGCTGACAGCCAATCTTCTTAGTTTCTATGCCTAACATACAGTATATATATGTTACCATGGAGATTGTGTAGCTGACAGCCAATCTTCTTAGTGTCTATACCTAACATACAGTATGTATATGTTACCATGGATTGTGTAGCTGACAGCCAATCTTCTTAGTGTCTATACCTAACATACAGTATGTATATGTTACCATGTATTGTGTAGCTGACAGCCAATCTTCTTAGTGTCTATAGCTAACATACAGTATGTATATGTTACCATCGATTGTGTAGCTGACAGCCAATCTTCTTAGTGTCTATACCTAACATACAGTATGTATATGTTACCATGGATTGTGTAGCTGACAGCCAATCTTCTTAGAGTCTATACCTAACATACAGTATGTATATGTTACCATGGATTGTGTAGCTGACAGCCAATCTTCTTAGTGTCTATAGCTAACATACAGTATGTATATGTTACCATGGATTGTGTAGCTGACAGCCAATCTTCTTAGTGTCTATAGCTAACATACAGTATGTATATGTTACCATGGATTGTGTAGCTGACAGCCAATCTTCTTAGTGTCTATACCTAACATACAGTATGTATATGTTACCATGGATTGTGTAGCTGACAGCCAATCTTCTTAGTGTCTATACCTAACATACAGTATGTATATGTTACCATGGATTGTGTAGCTGACAGCCAATCTTCTTAGTGTCTATACCTAACATACAGTATGTATATGTTACCATGTATTGTGTAGCTGACAGCCAATCTTCTTAGTGTCTATAGCTAACATACAGTATGTATATGTTACCATGGATTGTGTAGCTGACAGCCAATCTTCTTAGTGTCTATACCTAACATACAGTATGTATATGTTACCATGGATTGTGTAGCTGACAGCCAATCTTCTTAGTGTCTATAGCTAGCATACAGTATGTATATGTTACCATGGAGATTGTGTAGCTGACAGCCAATCTTCTTAGTGTGTATGCCTAACATACAGTATGTATATGTTACCATGGATTGTGTAGCTGACAGCCAATCTTCTTAGTGTCTATAGCTAGCATACAGTATGTATATGATACCATGGAGATTGTGTAGCTGACAGCCAATCTTCTTAGTGTGTATGCCTAACATACAGTATGTATATGTTACCATGGATTGTGTAGCTGACAGCCAATCTTCTTAGTGTCTATAGCTAGCATACAGTATGTATATGTTACCATGGAGATTGTGTAGCTGACAGCCAATCTTCTTAGTGTGTATGCCTAACATACAGTATGTATATGTTGCCATGGATTGTGTAGCTGTCAACCAATCTTCTTAGTGTCTATACCTAACATACAGTATGTATATGTTACCATGGATTGTGTAGCTGACAGCTAATCTTCTTAGTGTCTATAGCTAACATACAGTATGTATATGTTACCATGGAGATTGTGTAGCTGACAGCCAATCTTCTTAGTGTGTATACCTAACATACAGTATGTATATGTTACCATGGATTGTGTAGCTGACAGCCAATCTTCTTAGTGTCTATACCTAACATACAGTATGTATATGTTACCATGTATTGTGTAGCTGACAGCCAATCTTCTTAGTGTTTATAGCTAACATACAGTATGTATATGTTACCATGGATTGTGTAGCTGACAGCCAATCTTCTTAGTGTCTATACCTAACATACAGTATGTATATGTTACCATGGATTGTGTAGCTGACAGCCAATCTTCTTAGAGTCTATACCTAACATACAGTATGTATATGTTACCATGGATTGTGTAGCTGACAGCCAATCTTCTTAGTGTCTATACCTAACATACAGTATGTATATGTTACCATGGATTGTGTAGCTGACAGCCAATCTTCTTAGTGTCTATACCTAACATACAGTATGTATATGTTACCATGGATTGTGTAGCTGACAGCCACTCTTCTTAGTGTCTATACCTAACATACAGTATGTATATGTTACCATGGATTGTGTAGCTGACAGCCAATCTTCTTAGTGTCTATACCTAACATACAGTATGTATATGTTACCATGGATTGTGTAGCTGACAGCCAATCTTCTTAGTGTCTATACCTAACATACAGTATGTATATGTTACCATGGATTGTGTAGCTGACAGCCAATCTTCTTAGTGTCTATACCTAGCATACAGTATGTATATGTTACCATGTATTGTGTAGCTGACAGCCAATCTTCTTAGTGTCTATAGCTAACATACAGTATGTATATGTTACCATGGATTGTGTAGCTGACAGCCAATCTTCTTAGTGTCTATACCTAACATACAGTATGTATATGTTACCATGGATTGTGTAGCTGACAGCCAATCTTCTTAGTGTCTATAGCTAGCATACAGTATGTATATGTTACCATGGAGATTGTGTAGCTGACAGCCAATCTTCTTAGTGTGTATGCCTAACATACAGTATGTATATGTTACCATGGATTGTGTAGCTGACAGCCAATCTTCTTAGTGTCTATAGCTAGCATACAGTATGTATATGTTACCATGGAGATTGTGTAGCTGACAGCCAATCTTCTTAGTGTGTATGCCTAACATACAGTATGTATATGTTGCCATGGATTGTGTAGCTGTCAGCCAATCTTCTTAGTGTCTATACCTAACATACAGTATGTATATGTTACCATGGATTGTGTAGCTGACAGCCAATCTTCTTAGTGTCTATAGCTAGCATACAGTATGTATATGTTACCATGGAGATTGTGTAGCTGACAGCCAATCTTCTTAGTGTGTATGCCTAACATACAGTATGTATATGTTACCATGGATTGTGTAGCTGACAGCCAATCTTCTTAGTGTCTATAGCTAGCATACAGTATGTATATGTTACCATGGAGATTGTGTAGCTGACAGCCAATCTTCTTAGTGTGTATGCCTAACATACAGTATGTATATGTTACCATGGATTGTGTAGCTGACAGCCAATCTTCTTAGTGTCTATAGCTAGCATACAGTATGTATATGTTACCATGGAGATTGTGTAGCTGACAGCTAATCTTCTTAGTGTCTATAGCTAACATACAGTATGTATATGTTACCATGGAGATTGTGTAGCTGACAGCCAATCTTCTTAGTGTGTATACCTAACTTACAGTATGTATATGTTACCATGGATTGTGTAGCTGACAGCCAATCTTCTTAGTTTCTATGCCTAACATACAGTATATATATGTTACCATGGATTGTGTAGCTGACAGCCAATCTTCTTAGTGTCTATACCTAACATACAGTATGTATATGTTACCATGTATTGTGTAGCTGACAGCCAATCTTCTTAGTGTCTATAGCTAACATACAGTATGTATATGTTACCATGGATTGTGTAGCTGACAGCCAATCTTCTTAGTGTCTATACCTAACATACAGTATGTATATGTTACCATGGATTGTGTAGCTGACAGCCAATCTTCTTAGAGTCTATACCTAACATACAGTATGTATATGTTACCATGGATTGTGTAGCTGACAGCCAATCTTCTTAGTGTCTATAGCTAGCATACAGTATGTATATGTTACCATGGAGATTGTGTAGCTGACAGCCAATCTTCTTAGTGTGTATGCCTAACATACAGTATGTATATGTTACCATGGATTGTGTAGCTGACAGCCAATCTTCTTAGTGTCTATAGCTAGCATACAGTATGTATATGATACCATGGAGATTGTGTAGCTGACAGCCAATCTTCTTAGTGTGTATGCCTAACATACAGTATGTATATGTTACCATGGATTGTGTAGCTGACAGCCAATCTTCTTAGTGTCTATAGCTAGCATACAGTATGTATATGTTACCATGGAGATTGTGTAGCTGACAGCCAATCTTCTTAGTGTGTATGCCTAACATACAGTATGTATATGTTGCCATGGATTGTGTAGCTGTCAACCAATCTTCTTAGTGTCTATACCTAACATACAGTATGTATATGTTACCATGGATTGTGTAGCTGACAGCTAATCTTCTTAGTGTCTATAGCTAACATACAGTATGTATATGTTACCATGGAGATTGTGTAGCTGACAGCCAATCTTCTTAGTGTGTATACCTAACATACAGTATGTATATGTTACCATGGATTGTGTAGCTGACAGCCAATCTTCTTAGTGTCTATACCTAACATACAGTATGTATATGTTACCATGGATTGTGTAGCTGACAGCCACTCTTCTTAGTGTCTATACCTAACATACAGTATGTATATGTTACCATGGATTGTGTAGCTGACAGCCAATCTTCTTAGTGTCTATACCTAACATACAGTATGTATATGTTACCATGTAGTGTAGCTGACAGCCAATCTTCTTAGTGTCTATACCTAACATACAGTATGTATATGTTACCATGGATTGTGTAGCTGACAGCCAATCTTCTTAGTGTCTATACCTAACATACAGTATGTATATGTTACCATGTATTGTGTAGCTGACAGCCAATCTTCTTAGTGTCTATAGCTAACATACAGTATGTATATGTTACCATGGATTGTGTAGCTGACAGCCAATCTTCTTAGTGTCTATACCTAACATACAGTATGTATATGTTACCATGGATTGTGTAGCTGACAGCCAATCTTCTTAGTGTCTATAGCTAGCATACAGTATGTATATGTTACCATGGAGATTGTGTAGCTGACAGCCAATCTTCTTAGTGTGTATGCCTAACATACAGTATGTATATGTTACCATGGATTGTGTAGCTGACAGCCAATCTTCTTAGTGTCTATAGCTAGCATACAGTATGTATATGTTACCATGGAGATTGTGTAGCTGACAGCCAATCTTCTTAGTGTGTATGCCTAACATACAGTATGTATATGTTACCATGGATTGTGTAGCTGACAGCCAATCTTCTTAGTGTCTATAGCTAGCATACAGTATGTATATGTTACCATGGAGATTGTGTAGCTGACAGCCAATCTTCTTAGTGTGTATGCCTAACATACAGTATGTATATGTTGCCATGGATTGTGTAGCTGTCAGCCAATCTTCTTAGTGTCTATACCTAACATACAGTATGTATATGTTACCATGGATTGTGTAGCTGACAGCTAATCTTCTTAGTGTCTATAGCTAACATACAGTATGTATATGTTACCATGGAGATTGTGTAGCTGACAGCCAATCTTCTTAGTGTGTATACCTAACTTACAGTATGTATATGTTACCATGGATTGTGTAGCTGACAGCCAATCTTCTTAGTTTCTATGCCTAACATACAGTATATATATGTTACCATGGAGATTGTGTAGCTGACAGCCAATCTTCTTAGTGTCTATACCTAACATACAGTATGTATATGTTACCATGGATTGTGTAGCTGACAGCCAATCTTCTTAGTGTCTATACCTAACATACAGTATGTATATGTTACCATGTATTGTGTAGCTGACAGCCAATCTTCTTAGTGTCTATAGCTAACATACAGTATGTATATGTTACCATCGATTGTGTAGCTGACAGCCAATCTTCTTAGTGTCTATACCTAACATACAGTATGTATATGTTACCATGGATTGTGTAGCTGACAGCCAATCTTCTTAGAGTCTATACCTAACATACAGTATGTATATGTTACCATGGATTGTGTAGCTGACAGCCAATCTTCTTAGTGTCTATACCTAACATACAGTATGTATATGTTACCATGTATTGTGTAGCTGACAGCCAATCTTCTTAGTGTCTATAGCTAACATACAGTATGTATATGTTACCATGGATTGTGTAGCTGACAGCCAATCTTCTTAGTGTCTATACCTAACATACAGTATGTATATGTTACCATGGATTGTGTAGCTGACAGCCAATCTTCTTAGTGTCTATAGCTAGCATACAGTATGTATATGTTACCATGGAGATTGTGTAGCTGACAGCCAATCTTCTTAGTGTGTATGCCTAACATACAGTATGTATATGTTACCATGGTTTGTGTAGCTGACAGCCAATCTTCTTAGTGTCTATAGCTAGCATACAGTATGTATATGTTACCATGGATTGTGTAGCTGACAGCCAATCTTCTTAGTGTCTATAGCTAACATACAGTATGTATATGTTACCATGGATTGTGTAGCTGACAGCCAATCTTCTTAGTGTCTATACCTAACATACAGTATGTATATGTTACCATGGATTGTGTAGCTGACAGCCAATCTTCTTAGTGTCTATAGCTAACATACAGTATGTATATGTTACCATGGATTGTGTAGCTGACAGCCAATCTTCTTAGTGTCTATACCTAACATACAGTATGTATATGTTACCATGGATTGTGTAGCTGACAGCCAATCTTCTTAGTGTCTATAGCTAGCATACAGTATGTATATGTTACCATGGAGATTGTGTAGCTGACAGCCAATCTTCTTAGTGTGTATGCCTAACATACAGTATGTATATGTTACCATGGATTGTGTAGCTGACAGCCAATCTTCTTAGTGTCTATAGCTAGCATACAGTATGTATATGTTACCATGGAGATTGTGTAGCTGACAGCCAATCTTCTTAGTGTGTATGCCTAACATACAGTATGTATATGTTACCATGGATTGTGTAGCTGACAGCCAATCTTCTTAGTGTCTATAGCTAGCATACAGTATGTATATGTTACCATGGAGATTGTGTAGCTGACAGCTAATCTTCTTAGTGTCTATAGCTAACATACAGTATGTATATGTTACCATGGAGATTGTGTAGCTGACAGCCAATCTTCTTAGTGTGTATACCTAACTTACAGTATGTATATGTTACCATGGATTGTGTAGCTGACAGCCAATCTTCTTAGTTTCTATGCCTAACATACAGTATATATATGTTACCATGGATTGTGTAGCTGACAGCCAATCTTCTTAGTGTCTATACCTAACATACAGTATGTATATGTTACCATGTATTGTGTAGCTGACAGCCAATCTTCTTAGTGTCTATAGCTAACATACAGTATGTATATGTTACCATGGATTGTGTAGCTGACAGCCAATCTTCTTAGTGTCTATACCTAACATACAGTATGTATATGTTACCATGGATTGTGTAGCTGACAGCCAATCTTCTTAGAGTCTATACCTAACATACAGTATGTATATGTTACCATGGATTGTGTAGCTGACAGCCAATCTTCTTAGTGTCTATAGCTAGCATACAGTATGTATATGTTACCATGGAGATTGTGTAGCTGACAGCCAATCTTCTTAGTGTGTATGCCTAACATACAGTATGTATATGTTACCATGGATTGTGTAGCTGACAGCCAATCTTCTTAGTGTCTATAGCTAGCATACAGTATGTATATGATACCATGGAGATTGTGTAGCTGACAGCCAATCTTCTTAGTGTGTATGCCTAACATACAGTATGTATATGTTACCATGGATTGTGTAGCTGACAGCCAATCTTCTTAGTGTCTATAGCTAGCATACAGTATGTATATGTTACCATGGAGATTGTGTAGCTGACAGCCAATCTTCTTAGTGTGTATGCCTAACATACAGTATGTATATGTTGCCATGGATTGTGTAGCTGTCAACCAATCTTCTTAGTGTCTATACCTAACATACAGTATGTATATGTTACCATGGATTGTGTAGCTGACAGCTAATCTTCTTAGTGTCTATAGCTAACATACAGTATGTATATGTTACCATGGAGATTGTGTAGCTGACAGCCAATCTTCTTAGTGTGTATACCTAACATACAGTATGTATATGTTACCATGGATTGTGTAGCTGACAGCCAATCTTCTTAGTGTCTATACCTAACATACAGTATGTATATGTTACCATGGATTGTGTAGCTGACAGCCACTCTTCTTAGTGTGTATACCTAACATACAGTATGTATATGTTACCATGGATTGTGTAGCTGACAGCCAATCTTCTTAGTGTCTATACCTAACATACAGTATGTATATGTTACCATGTAGTGTAGCTGACAGCCAATCTTCTTAGTGTCTATACCTAACATACAGTATGTATATGTTACCATGGATTGTGTAGCTGACAGCCAATCTTCTTAGTGTCTATACCTAACATACAGTATGTATATGTTACCATGTATTGTGTAGCTGACAGCCAATCTTCTTAGTGTCTATAGCTAACATACAGTATGTATATGTTACCATGGATTGTGTAGCTGACAGCCAATCTTCTTAGTGTCTATACCTAACATACAGTATGTATATGTTACCATGGATTGTGTAGCTGACAGCCAATCTTCTTAGTGTCTATAGCTAGCATACAGTATGTATATGTTACCATGGAGATTGTGTAGCTGACAGCCAATCTTCTTAGTGTGTATGCCTAACATACAGTATGTATATGTTACCATGGATTGTGTAGCTGACAGCCAATCTTCTTAGTGTCTATAGCTAGCATACAGTATGTATATGTTACCATGGAGATTGTGTAGCTGACAGCTAATCTTCTTAGTGTCTATAGCTAACATACAGTATGTATATGTTACCATGGAGATTGTGTAGCTGACAGCCAATCTTCTTAGTGTGTATACCTAACTTACAGTATGTATATGTTACCATGGATTGTGTAGCTGACAGCCAATCTTCTTAGTTTCTATGCCTAACATACAGTATATATATGTTACCATGGATTGTGTAGCTGACAGCCAATCTTCTTAGTGTCTATACCTAACATACAGTATGTATATGTTACCATGTATTGTGTAGCTGACAGCCAATCTTCTTAGTGTCTATAGCTAACATACAGTATGTATATGTTACCATGGATTGTGTAGCTGACAGCCAATCTTCTTAGTGTCTATACCTAACATACAGTATGTATATGTTACCATGGATTGTGTAGCTGACAGCCAATCTTCTTAGAGTCTATACCTAACATACAGTATGTATATGTTACCATGGATTGTGTAGCTGACAGCCAATCTTCTTAGTGTCTATAGCTAGCATACAGTATGTATATGTTACCATGGAGATTGTGTAGCTGACAGCCAATCTTCTTAGTGTGTATGCCTAACATACAGTATGTATATGTTACCATGGATTGTGTAGCTGACAGCCAATCTTCTTAGTGTCTATAGCTAGCATACAGTATGTATATGATACCATGGAGATTGTGTAGCTGACAGCCAATCTTCTTAGTGTGTATGCCTAACATACAGTATGTATATGTTACCATGGATTGTGTAGCTGACAGCCAATCTTCTTAGTGTCTATAGCTAGCATACAGTATGTATATGTTACCATGGAGATTGTGTAGCTGACAGCCAATCTTCTTAGTGTGTATGCCTAACATACAGTATGTATATGTTGCCATGGATTGTGTAGCTGTCAACCAATCTTCTTAGTGTCTATACCTAACATACAGTATGTATATGTTACCATGGATTGTGTAGCTGACAGCTAATCTTCTTAGTGTCTATAGCTAACATACAGTATGTATATGTTACCATGGAGATTGTGTAGCTGACAGCCAATCTTCTTAGTGTGTATACCTAACATACAGTATGTATATGTTACCATGGATTGTGTAGCTGACAGCCAATCTTCTTAGTGTCTATACCTAACATACAGTATGTATATGTTACCATGGATTGTGTAGCTGACAGCCACTCTTCTTAGTGTCTATACCTAACATACAGTATGTATATGTTACCATGGATTGTGTAGCTGACAGCCAATCTTCTTAGTGTCTATACCTAACATACAGTATGTATATGTTACCATGTAGTGTAGCTGACAGCCAATCTTCTTAGTGTCTATACCTAACATACAGTATGTATATGTTACCATGGATTGTGTAGCTGACAGCCAATCTTCTTAGTGTCTATACCTAACATACAGTATGTATATGTTACCATGTATTGTGTAGCTGACAGCCAATCTTCTTAGTGTCTATAGCTAACATACAGTATGTATATGTTACCATGGATTGTGTAGCTGACAGCCAATCTTCTTAGTGTCTATACCTAACATACAGTATGTATATGTTACCATGGATTGTGTAGCTGACAGCCAATCTTCTTAGTGTCTATAGCTAGCATACAGTATGTATATGTTACCATGGAGATTGTGTAGCTGACAGCCAATCTTCTTAGTGTGTATGCCTAACATACAGTATGTATATGTTACCATGGATTGTGTAGCTGACAGCCAATCTTCTTAGTGTCTATAGCTAGCATACAGTATGTATATGTTACCATGGAGATTGTGTAGCTGACAGCCAATCTTCTTAGTGTGTATGCCTAACATACAGTATGTATAAGTTACCATGGATTGTGTAGCTGACAGCCAATCTTCTTAGTGTCTATAGCTAGCATACAGTATGTATATGTTACCATGGAGATTGTGTAGCTGACAGCCAATCTTCTTAGTGTGTATGCCTAACATACAGTATGTATATGTTGCCATGGATTGTGTAGCTGTCAGCCAATCTTCTTAGTGTCTATACCTAACATACAGTATGTATATGTTACCATGGATTGTGTAGCTGACAGCTAATCTTCTTAGTGTCTATAGCTAACATACAGTATGTATATGTTACCATGGAGATTGTGTAGCTGACAGCCAATCTTCTTAGTGTGTATACCTAACTTACAGTATGTATATGTTACCATGGATTGTGTAGCTGACAGCCAATCTTCTTAGTTTCTATGCCTAACATACAGTATATATATGTTACCATGGAGATTGTGTAGCTGACAGCCAATCTTCTTAGTGTCTATACCTAACATACAGTATGTATATGTTACCATGGATTGTGTAGCTGACAGCCAATCTTCTTAGTGTCTATACCTAACATACAGTATGTATATGTTACCATGTATTGTGTAGCTGACAGCCAATCTTCTTAGTGTCTATAGCTAACATACAGTATGTATATGTTACCATCGATTGTGTAACTGACAGCCAATCTTCTTAGTGTCTATACCTAACATACAGTATGTATATGTTACCATGGATTGTGTAGCTGACAGCCAATCTTCTTAGAGTCTATACCTAACATACAGTATGTATATGTTACCATGGATTGTGTAGCTGACAGCCAATCTTCTTAGTGTCTATACCTAACATACAGTATGTATATGTTACCATGGATTGTGTAGCTGACAGCCAATCTTCTTAGTGTCTATAGCTAGCATACAGTATGTATATGTTACCATGGAGATTGTGTAGCTGACAGCCAATCTTCTTAGTGTGTATGCCTAACATACAGTATGTATATGTTACCATGGTTTGTGTAGCTGACAGCCAATCTTCTTAGTGTCTATAGCTAGCATACAGTATGTATATGTTACCATGGATTGTGTAGCTGACAGCCAATCTTCTTAGTGTCTATAGCTAACATACAGTATGTATATGTTACCATGGATTGTGTAGCTGACAGCCAATCTTCTTAGTGTCTATACCTAACATACAGTATGTATATGTTACCATGGATTGTGTAGCTGACAGCCAATCTTCTTAGTGTCTATAGCTAACATACAGTATGTATATGTTACCATGGATTGTGTAGCTGACAGCCAATCTTCTTAGTGTCTATACCTAACATACAGTATGTATATGTTACCATGGATTGTGTAGCTGACAGCCAATCTTCTTAGTGTCTATAGCTAGCATACAGTATGTATATGTTACCATGGAGATTGTGTAGCTGACAGCCAATCTTCTTAGTGTGTATGCCTAACATACAGTATGTATATGTTACCATGGATTGTGTAGCTGACAGCCAATCTTCTTAGTGTCTATAGCTAGCATACAGTATGTATATGTTACCATGGAGATTGTGTAGCTGACAGCCAATCTTCTTAGTGTGTATGCCTAACATACAGTATGTATATGTTACCATGGATTGTGTAGCTGACAGCCAATCTTCTTAGTGTCTATAGCTAGCATACAGTATGTATATGTTACCATGGAGATTGTGTAGCTGACAGCTAATCTTCTTAGTGTCTATAGCTAACATACAGTATGTATATGTTACCATGGAGATTGTGTAGCTGACAGCCAATCTTCTTAGTGTGTATACCTAACTTACAGTATGTATATGTTACCATGGATTGTGTAGCTGACAGCCAATCTTCTTAGTTTCTATGCCTAACATACAGTATATATATGTTACCATGGATTGTGTAGCTGACAGCCAATCTTCTTAGTGTCTATACCTAACATACAGTATGTATATGTTACCATGTATTGTGTAGCTGACAGCCAATCTTCTTAGTGTCTATAGCTAACATACAGTATGTATATGTTACCATGGATTGTGTAGCTGACAGCCAATCTTCTTAGTGTCTATACCTAACATACAGTATGTATATGTTACCATGGATTGTGTAGCTGACAGCCAATCTTCTTAGAGTCTATACCTAACATACAGTATGTATATGTTACCATGGATTGTGTAGCTGACAGCCAATCTTCTTAGTGTCTATAGCTAGCATACAGTATGTATATGTTACCATGGAGATTGTGTAGCTGACAGCCAATCTTCTTAGTGTGTATGCCTAACATACAGTATGTATATGTTACCATGGATTGTGTAGCTGACAGCCAATCTTCTTAGTGTCTATAGCTAGCATACAGTATGTATATGATACCATGGAGATTGTGTAGCTGACAGCCAATCTTCTTAGTGTGTATGCCTAACATACAGTATGTATATGTTACCATGGATTGTGTAGCTGACAGCCAATCTTCTTAGTGTCTATAGCTAGCATACAGTATGTATATGTTACCATGGAGATTGTGTAGCTGACAGCCAATCTTCTTAGTGTGTATGCCTAACATACAGTATGTATATGTTGCCATGGATTGTGTAGCTGTCAACCAATCTTCTTAGTGTCTATACCTAACATACAGTATGTATATGTTACCATGGATTGTGTAGCTGACAGCTAATCTTCTTAGTGTCTATAGCTAACATACAGTATGTATATGTTACCATGGAGATTGTGTAGCTGACAGCCAATCTTCTTAGTGTGTATACCTAACATACAGTATGTATATGTTACCATGGATTGTGTAGCTGACAGCCAATCTTCTTAGTGTCTATACCTAACATACAGTATGTATATGTTACCATGGATTGTGTAGCTGACAGCCAATCTTCTTAGTGTCTATACCTAACATACAGTATGTATATGTTACCATGTATTGTGTAGCTGACAGCCAATCTTCTTAGTGTCTATAGCTAACATACAGTATGTATATGTTACCATGGATTGTGTAGCTGACAGCCAATCTTCTTAGTGTCTATACCTAACATACAGTATGTATATGTTACCATGGATTGTGTAGCTGACAGCCAATCTTCTTAGTGTCTATAGCTAGCATACAGTATGTATATGTTACCATGGAGATTGTGTAGCTGACAGCCAATCTTCTTAGTGTGTATGCCTAACATACAGTATGTATATGTTACCATGGATTGTGTAGCTGACAGCCAATCTTCTTAGTGTCTATAGCTAGCATACAGTATGTATATGTTACCATGGAGATTGTGTAGCTGACAGCCAATCTTCTTAGTGTGTATGCCTAACATACAGTATGTATATGTTACCATGGATTGTGTAGCTGACAGCCAATCTTCTTAGTGTCTATAGCTAGCATACAGTATGTATATGTTACCATGGAGATTGTGTAGCTGACAGCCAATCTTCTTAGTGTGTATGCCTAACATACAGTATGTATATGTTGCCATGGATTGTGTAGCTGTCAGCCAATCTTCTTAGTGTCTATACCTAACATACAGTATGTATATGTTACCATGGATTGTGTAGCTGACAGCTAATCTTCTTAGTGTCTATAGCTAACATACAGTATGTATATGTTACCATGGAGATTGTGTAGCTGACAGCCAATCTTCTTAGTGTGTATACCTAACTTACAGTATGTATATGTTACCATGGATTGTGTAGCTGACAGCCAATCTTCTTAGTTTCTATGCCTAACATACAGTATATATATGTTACCATGGAGATTGTGTAGCTGACAGCCAATCTTCTTAGTGTCTATACCTAACATACAGTATGTATATGTTACCATGGATTGTGTAGCTGACAGCCAATCTTCTTAGTGTCTATAGCTAGCATACAGTATGTATATGTTACTTTGGAGATTGTGTAGCTGACAGCCAATCTTCTTAGTGTGTATACCTAACATACAGTATGTATATGTTACCATGGATTGTATAGCTGACAGCCAATCTCCTTAGTTTCTATAGCTAACATACAGTATGTATATGTTACCATGGATTGTGTAGCTGACAGCCAATCTTCTTAGTGTCTATAGCTAACATACAGTATGTATATGTTACCATGGAGATTGTGTAGCTGACAGCCAATCTTCTTAGTGTCTATACCTAACATACAGTATGTATATGTTACCATGGATTGTGTAGCTGACAGCCAATCTTCTTAGAGTCTATACCTAACATACAGTATGTATATGTTACCATGGATTGTGTAGCTGACAGCCAATCTTCTTAGTGTCTATAGCTAACATACAGTATGTATATATTACCATGGATTGTGTAGCTGACAGCCAATCTTCTTAGTGTCTATAGCTAGCATACAGTATGTATATTTTACCATGGATTGTGTAGCTGACAGCCAATCTTCTTAGTGTCTATACCTAACATACAGTATGTATATGTTACCATGGATTGTGTAGCTGACAGCCACTCTTCTTAGTTTCTATACCTAACATACAGTATGTATATGTTACCATGGATTGTGTAGCTGACAGCCAATCTTCTTAGTGTCTATACCTAACATACAGTATGTATATGTTACCATGTAGTGTAGCTGACAGCCAATCTTCTTAGTGTCTATACCTAACATACAGTATGTATATGTTACCATGGATTGTGTAGCTGACAGCCAATCTTCTTAGTGTCTATACCTAACATACAGTATGTATATGTTACCATGTATTGTGTAGCTGACAGCCAATCTTCTTAGTGTCTATAGCTAACATACAGTATGTATATGTTACCATGGATTGTGTAGCTGACAGCCAATCTTCTTAGTGTCTATACCTAACATACAGTATGTATATGTTACCATGGATTGTGTAGCTGACAGCCAATCTTCTTAGTGTCTATAGCTAGCATACAGTATGTATATGTTACCATGGAGATTGTGTAGCTGACAGCCAATCTTCTTAGTGTGTATGCCTAACATACAGTATGTATATGTTACCATGGTTTGTGTAGCTGACAGCCAATCTTCTTAGTGTCTATAGCTAGCATACAGTATGTATATGTTACCATGGATTGTGTAGCTGACAGCCAATCTTCTTAGTGTCTATAGCTAACATACAGTATGTATATGTTACCATGGATTGTGTAGCTGACAGCCAATCTTCTTAGTGTCTATACCTAACATACAGTATGTATATGTTACCATGGATTGTGTAGCTGACAGCCAATCTTCTTAGTGTCTATAGCTAACATACAGTATGTATATGTTACCATGGATTGTGTAGCTGACAGCCAATCTTCTTAGTGTCTATACCTAACATACAGTATGTATATGTTACCATGGATTGTGTAGCTGACAGCCAATCTTCTTAGTGTCTATAGCTAGCATACAGTATGTATATGTTACCATGGAGATTGTGTAGCTGACAGCCAATCTTCTTAGTGTGTATGCCTAACATACAGTATGTATATGTTACCATGGATTGTGTAGCTGACAGCCAATCTTCTTAGTGTCTATAGCTAGCATACAGTATGTATATGTTACCATGGAGATTGTGTAGCTGACAGCCAATCTTCTTAGTGTGTATGCCTAACATACAGTATGTATATGTTACCATGGATTGTGTAGCTGACAGCCAATCTTCTTAGTGTCTATAGCTAGCATACAGTATGTATATGTTACCATGGAGATTGTGTAGCTGACAGCTAATCTTCTTAGTGTCTATAGCTAACATACAGTATGTATATGTTACCATGGAGATTGTGTAGCTGACAGCCAATCTTCTTAGTGTGTATACCTAACTTACAGTATGTATATGTTACCATGGATTGTGTAGCTGACAGCCAATCTTCTTAGTTTCTATGCCTAACATACAGTATATATATGTTACCATGGATTGTGTAGCTGACAGCCAATCTTCTTAGTGTCTATACCTAACATACAGTATGTATATGTTACCATGTATTGTGTAGCTGACAGCCAATCTTCTTAGTGTCTATAGCTAACATACAGTATGTATATGTTACCATGGATTGTGTAGCTGACAGCCAATCTTCTTAGTGTCTATACCTAACATACAGTATGTATATGTTACCATGGATTGTGTAGCTGACAGCCAATCTTCTTAGAGTCTATACCTAACATACAGTATGTATATGTTACCATGGATTGTGTAGCTGACAGCCAATCTTCTTAGTGTCTATAGCTAGCATACAGTATGTATATGTTACCATGGAGATTGTGTAGCTGACAGCCAATCTTCTTAGTGTGTATGCCTAACATACAGTATGTATATGTTACCATGGATTGTGTAGCTGACAGCCAATCTTCTTAGTGTCTATAGCTAGCATACAGTATGTATATGATACCATGGAGATTGTGTAGCTGACAGCCAATCTTCTTAGTGTGTATGCCTAACATACAGTATGTATATGTTACCATGGATTGTGTAGCTGACAGCCAATCTTCTTAGTGTCTATAGCTAGCATACAGTATGTATATGTTACCATGGAGATTGTGTAGCTGACAGCCAATCTTCTTAGTGTGTATGCCTAACATACAGTATGTATATGTTGCCATGGATTGTGTAGCTGTCAACCAATCTTCTTAGTGTCTATACCTAACATACAGTATGTATATGTTACCATGGATTGTGTAGCTGACAGCTAATCTTCTTAGTGTCTATAGCTAACATACAGTATGTATATGTTACCATGGAGATTGTGTAGCTGACAGCCAATCTTCTTAGTGTGTATACCTAACATACAGTATGTATATGTTACCATGGATTGTGTAGCTGACAGCCAATCTTCTTAGTGTCTATACCTAACATACAGTATGTATATGTTACCATGGATTGTGTAGCTGACAGCCACTCTTCTTAGTGTCTATACCTAACATACAGTATGTATATGTTACCATGGATTGTGTAGCTGACAGCCAATCTTCTTAGTGTCTATACCTAACATACAGTATGTATATGTTACCATGTAGTGTAGCTGACAGCCAATCTTCTTAGTGTCTATACCTAACATACAGTATGTATATGTTACCATGGATTGTGTAGCTGACAGCCAATCTTCTTAGTGTCTATACCTAACATACAGTATGTATATGTTACCATGTATTGTGTAGCTGACAGCCAATCTTCTTAGTGTCTATAGCTAACATACAGTATGTATATGTTACCATGGATTGTGTAGCTGACAGCCAATCTTCTTAGTGTCTATACCTAACATACAGTATGTATATGTTACCATGGATTGTGTAGCTGACAGCCAATCTTCTTAGTGTCTATAGCTAGCATACAGTATGTATATGTTACCATGGAGATTGTGTAGCTGACAGCCAATCTTCTTAGTGTGTATGCCTAACATACAGTATGTATATGTTACCATGGATTGTGTAGCTGACAGCCAATCTTCTTAGTGTCTATAGCTAGCATACAGTATGTATATGTTACCATGGAGATTGTGTAGCTGACAGCCAATCTTCTTAGTGTGTATGCCTAACATACAGTATGTATATGTTACCATGGATTGTGTAGCTGACAGCCAATCTTCTTAGTGTCTATAGCTAGCATACAGTATGTATATGTTACCATGGAGATTGTGTAGCTGACAGCCAATCTTCTTAGTGTGTATGCCTAACATACAGTATGTATATGTTGCCATGGATTGTGTAGCTGTCAGCCAATCTTCTTAGTGTCTATACCTAACATACAGTATGTATATGTTACCATGGATTGTGTAGCTGACAGCTAATCTTCTTAGTGTCTATAGCTAACATACAGTATGTATATGTTACCATGGAGATTGTGTAGCTGACAGCCAATCTTCTTAGTGTGTATACCTAACTTACAGTATGTATATGTTACCATGGATTGTGTAGCTGACAGCCAATCTTCTTAGTTTCTATGCCTAACATACAGTATATATATGTTACCATGGAGATTGTGTAGCTGACAGCCAATCTTCTTAGTGTCTATACCTAACATACAGTATGTATATGTTACCATGGATTGTGTAGCTGACAGCCAATCTTCTTAGTGTCTATACCTAACATACAGTATGTATATGTTACCATGTATTGTGTAGCTGACAGCCAATCTTCTTAGTGTCTATAGCTAACATACAGTATGTATATGTTACCATCGATTGTGTAGCTGACAGCCAATCTTCTTAGTGTCTATACCTAACATACAGTATGTATATGTTACCATGGATTGTGTAGCTGACAGCCAATCTTCTTAGAGTCTATACCTAACATACAGTATGTATATGTTACCATGGATTGTGTAGCTGACAGCCAATCTTCTTAGTGTCTATAGCTAACATACAGTATGTATATGTTACCATGGATTGTGTAGCTGACAGCCAATCTTCTTAGTGTCTATAGCTAACATACAGTATGTATATGTTACCATGGATTGTGTAGCTGACAGCCAATCTTCTTAGTGTCTATACCTAACATACAGTATGTATATGTTACCATGGATTGTGTAGCTGACAGCCAATCTTCTTAGTGTCTATACCTAACATACAGTATGTATATGTTACCATGGATTGTGTAGCTGACAGCCAATCTTCTTAGTGTCTATACCTAACATACAGTATGTATATGTTACCATGTATTGTGTAGCTGACAGCCAATCTTCTTAGTGTCTATAGCTAACATACAGTATGTATATGTTACCATGGATTGTGTAGCTGACAGCCAATCTTCTTAGTGTCTATACCTAACATACAGTATGTATATGTTACCATGGATTGTGTAGCTGACAGCCAATCTTCTTAGTGTCTATAGCTAGCATACAGTATGTATATGTTACCATGGAGATTGTGTAGCTGACAGCCAATCTTCTTAGTGTGTATGCCTAACATACAGTATGTATATGTTACCATGGATTGTGTAGCTGACAGCCAATCTTCTTAGTGTCTATAGCTAGCATACAGTATGTATATGATACCATGGAGATTGTGTAGCTGACAGCCAATCTTCTTAGTGTGTATGCCTAACATACAGTATGTATATGTTACCATGGATTGTGTAGCTGACAGCCAATCTTCTTAGTGTCTATAGCTAGCATACAGTATGTATATGTTACCATGGAGATTGTGTAGCTGACAGCCAATCTTCTTAGTGTGTATGCCTAACATACAGTATGTATATGTTGCCATGGATTGTGTAGCTGTCAACCAATCTTCTTAGTGTCTATACCTAACATACAGTATGTATATGTTACCATGGATTGTGTAGCTGACAGCTAATCTTCTTAGTGTCTATAGCTAACATACAGTATGTATATGTTACCATGGAGATTGTGTAGCTGACAGCCAATCTTCTTAGTGTGTATACCTAACATACAGTATGTATATGTTACCATGGATTGTGTAGCTGACAGCCAATCTTCTTAGTGTCTATACCTAACATACAGTATGTATATGTTACCATGTATTGTGTAGCTGACAGCCAATCTTCTTAGTGTTTATAGCTAACATACAGTATGTATATGTTACCATGGATTGTGTAGCTGACAGCCAATCTTCTTAGTGTCTATACCTAACATACAGTATGTATATGTTACCATGGATTGTGTAGCTGACAGCCAATCTTCTTAGAGTCTATACCTAACATACAGTATGTATATGTTACCATGGATTGTGTAGCTGACAGCCAATCTTCTTAGTGTCTATACCTAACATACAGTATGTATATGTTACCATGGATTGTGTAGCTGACAGCCAATCTTCTTAGTGTCTATACCTAACATACAGTATGTATATGTTACCATGGATTGTGTAGCTGACAGCCACTCTTCTTAGTGTCTATACCTAACATACAGTATGTATATGTTACCATGGATTGTGTAGCTGACAGCCAATCTTCTTAGTGTCTATACCTAACATACAGTATGTATATGTTACCATGGATTGTGTAGCTGACAGCCAATCTTCTTAGTGTCTATACCTAACATACAGTATGTATATGTTACCATGGATTGTGTAGCTGACAGCCAATCTTCTTAGTGTCTATACCTAGCATACAGTATGTATATGTTACCATGTATTGTGTAGCTGACAGCCAATCTTCTTAGTGTCTATAGCTAACATACAGTATGTATATGTTACCATGGATTGTGTAGCTGACAGCCAATCTTCTTAGTGTCTATACCTAACATACAGTATGTATATGTTACCATGGATTGTGTAGCTGACAGCCAATCTTCTTAGTGTCTATAGCTAGCATACAGTATGTATATGTTACCATGGAGATTGTGTAGCTGACAGCCAATCTTCTTAGTGTGTATGCCTAACATACAGTATGTATATGTTACCATGGATTGTGTAGCTGACAGCCAATCTTCTTAGTGTCTATAGCTAGCATACAGTATGTATATGTTACCATGGAGATTGTGTAGCTGACAGCCAATCTTCTTAGTGTGTATGCCTAACATACAGTATGTATATGTTGCCATGGATTGTGTAGCTGTCAGCCAATCTTCTTAGTGTCTATACCTAACATACAGTATGTATATGTTACCATGGATTGTGTAGCTGACAGCCAATCTTCTTAGTGTCTATAGCTAGCATACAGTATGTATATGTTACCATGGAGATTGTGTAGCTGACAGCCAATCTTCTTAGTGTGTATGCCTAACATACAGTATGTATATGTTACCATGGATTGTGTAGCTGACAGCCAATCTTCTTAGTGTCTATAGCTAGCATACAGTATGTATATGTTACCATGGAGATTGTGTAGCTGACAGCCAATCTTCTTAGTGTGTATGCCTAACATACAGTATGTATATGTTACCATGGATTGTGTAGCTGACAGCCAATCTTCTTAGTGTCTATAGCTAGCATACAGTATGTATATGTTACCATGGAGATTGTGTAGCTGACAGCTAATCTTCTTAGTGTCTATAGCTAACATACAGTATGTATATGTTACCATGGAGATTGTGTAGCTGACAGCCAATCTTCTTAGTGTGTATACCTAACTTACAGTATGTATATGTTACCATGGATTGTGTAGCTGACAGCCAATCTTCTTAGTTTCTATGCCTAACATACAGTATATATATGTTACCATGGATTGTGTAGCTGACAGCCAATCTTCTTAGTGTCTATACCTAACATACAGTATGTATATGTTACCATGTATTGTGTAGCTGACAGCCAATCTTCTTAGTGTCTATAGCTAACATACAGTATGTATATGTTACCATGGATTGTGTAGCTGACAGCCAATCTTCTTAGTGTCTATACCTAACATACAGTATGTATATGTTACCATGGATTGTGTAGCTGACAGCCAATCTTCTTAGAGTCTATACCTAACATACAGTATGTATATGTTACCATGGATTGTGTAGCTGACAGCCAATCTTCTTAGTGTCTATAGCTAGCATACAGTATGTATATGTTACCATGGAGATTGTGTAGCTGACAGCCAATCTTCTTAGTGTGTATGCCTAACATACAGTATGTATATGTTACCATGGATTGTGTAGCTGACAGCCAATCTTCTTAGTGTCTATAGCTAGCATACAGTATGTATATGATACCATGGAGATTGTGTAGCTGACAGCCAATCTTCTTAGTGTGTATGCCTAACATACAGTATGTATATGTTACCATGGATTGTGTAGCTGACAGCCAATCTTCTTAGTGTCTATAGCTAGCATACAGTATGTATATGTTACCATGGAGATTGTGTAGCTGACAGCCAATCTTCTTAGTGTGTATGCCTAACATACAGTATGTATATGTTGCCATGGATTGTGTAGCTGTCAACCAATCTTCTTAGTGTCTATACCTAACATACAGTATGTATATGTTACCATGGATTGTGTAGCTGACAGCTAATCTTCTTAGTGTCTATAGCTAACATACAGTATGTATATGTTACCATGGAGATTGTGTAGCTGACAGCCAATCTTCTTAGTGTGTATACCTAACATACAGTATGTATATGTTACCATGGATTGTGTAGCTGACAGCCAATCTTCTTAGTGTCTATACCTAACATACAGTATGTATATGTTACCATGGATTGTGTAGCTGACAGCCACTCTTCTTAGTGTCTATACCTAACATACAGTATGTATATGTTACCATGGATTGTGTAGCTGACAGCCAATCTTCTTAGTGTCTATACCTAACATACAGTATGTATATGTTACCATGTAGTGTAGCTGACAGCCAATCTTCTTAGTGTCTATACCTAACATACAGTATGTATATGTTACCATGGATTGTGTAGCTGACAGCCAATCTTCTTAGTGTCTATACCTAACATACAGTATGTATATGTTACCATGTATTGTGTAGCTGACAGCCAATCTTCTTAGTGTCTATAGCTAACATACAGTATGTATATGTTACCATGGATTGTGTAGCTGACAGCCAATCTTCTTAGTGTCTATACCTAACATACAGTATGTATATGTTACCATGGATTGTGTAGCTGACAGCCAATCTTCTTAGTGTCTATAGCTAGCATACAGTATGTATATGTTACCATGGAGATTGTGTAGCTGACAGCCAATCTTCTTAGTGTGTATGCCTAACATACAGTATGTATATGTTACCATGGATTGTGTAGCTGACAGCCAATCTTCTTAGTGTCTATAGCTAGCATACAGTATGTATATGTTACCATGGAGATTGTGTAGCTGACAGCCAATCTTCTTAGTGTGTATGCCTAACATACAGTATGTATATGTTACCATGGATTGTGTAGCTGACAGCCAATCTTCTTAGTGTCTATAGCTAGCATACAGTATGTATATGTTACCATGGAGATTGTGTAGCTGACAGCCAATCTTCTTAGTGTGTATGCCTAACATACAGTATGTATATGTTGCCATGGATTGTGTAGCTGTCAGCCAATCTTCTTAGTGTCTATACCTAACATACAGTATGTATATGTTACCATGGATTGTGTAGCTGACAGCTAATCTTCTTAGTGTCTATAGCTAACATACAGTATGTATATGTTACCATGGAGATTGTGTAGCTGACAGCCAATCTTCTTAGTGTGTATACCTAACTTACAGTATGTATATGTTACCATGGATTGTGTAGCTGACAGCCAATCTTCTTAGTTTCTATGCCTAACATACAGTATATATATGTTACCATGGAGATTGTGTAGCTGACAGCCAATCTTCTTAGTGTCTATACCTAACATACAGTATGTATATGTTACCATGGATTGTGTAGCTGACAGCCAATCTTCTTAGTGTCTATACCTAACATACAGTATGTATATGTTACCATGTATTGTGTAGCTGACAGCCAATCTTCTTAGTGTCTATAGCTAACATACAGTATGTATATGTTACCATCGATTGTGTAGCTGACAGCCAATCTTCTTAGTGTCTATACCTAACATACAGTATGTATATGTTACCATGGATTGTGTAGCTGACAGCCAATCTTCTTAGAGTCTATACCTAACATACAGTATGTATATGTTACCATGGATTGTGTAGCTGACAGCCAATCTTCTTAGTGTCTATAGCTAACATACAGTATGTATATGTTACCATGGATTGTGTAGCTGACAGCCAATCTTCTTAGTGTCTATAGCTAACATACAGTATGTATATGTTACCATGGATTGTGTAGCTGACAGCCAATCTTCTTAGTGTCTATACCTAACATACAGTATGTATATGTTACCATGGATTGTGTAGCTGACAGCCAATCTTCTTAGTGTCTATACCTAACATACAGTATGTATATGTTACCATGGATTGTGTAGCTGACAGCCAATCTTCTTAGTGTCTATACCTAACATACAGTATGTATATGTTACCATGGATTGTGTAGCTGACAGCCAATCTTCTTAGTGTCTATACCTAACATACAGTATGTATATGTTACCATGTATTGTGTAGCTGACAGCCAATCTTCTTAGTGTCTATAGCTAACATACAGTATGTATATGTTACCATGTATTGTGTAGCTGACAGCCAATCTTCTTAGTGTCTATACCTAACATACAGTATGTATATGTTACCATGGATTGTGTAGCTGACAGCCAATCTTCTTAGTGTCTATAGCTAGCATACAGTATGTATATGTTACCATGGAGATTGTGTAGCTGACAGCCAATCTTCTTAGTGTGTATGCCTAACATACAGTATGTATATGTTACCATGGATTGTGTAGCTGACAGCCAATCTTCTTAGTGTCTATAGCTAGCATACAGTATGTATATGTTACCATGGAGATTGTGTAGCTGACAGCCAATCTTCTTAGTGTGTATGCCTAACATACAGTATGTATATGTTGCCATGGATTGTGTAGCTGTCAGCCAATCTTCTTAGTGTCTATACCTAACATACAGTATGTATATGTTACCATGGATTGTGTAGCTGACAGCCAATCTTCTTAGTGTCTATAGCTAGCATACAGTATGTATATGTTACCATGGAGATTGTGTAGCTGACAGCCAATCTTCTTAGTGTGTATGCCTAACATACAGTATGTATATGTTACCATGGATTGTGTAGCTGACAGCCAATCTTCTTAGTGTCTATAGCTAGCATACAGTATGTATATGTTACCATGGAGATTGTGTAGCTGACAGCCAATCTTCTTAGTGTGTATGCCTAACATACAGTATGTATATGTTACCATGGATTGTGTAGCTGACAGCCAATCTTCTTAGTGTCTATAGCTAGCATACAGTATGTATATGTTACCATGGAGATTGTGTAGCTGACAGCTAATCTTCTTAGTGTCTATAGCTAACATACAGTATGTATATGTTACCATGGAGATTGTGTAGCTGACAGCCAATCTTCTTAGTGTGTATACCTAACTTACAGTATGTATATGTTACCATGGATTGTGTAGCTGACAGCCAATCTTCTTAGTTTCTATGCCTAACATACAGTATATATATGTTACCATGGATTGTGTAGCTGACAGCCAATCTTCTTAGTGTCTATACCTAACATACAGTATGTATATGTTACCATGTATTGTGTAGCTGACAGCCAATCTTCTTAGTGTCTATAGCTAACATACAGTATGTATATGTTACCATGGATTGTGTAGCTGACAGCCAATCTTCTTAGTGTCTATACCTAACATACAGTATGTATATGTTACCATGGATTGTGTAGCTGACAGCCAATCTTCTTAGAGTCTATACCTAACATACAGTATGTATATGTTACCATGGATTGTGTAGCTGACAGCCAATCTTCTTAGTGTCTATAGCTAGCATACAGTATGTATATGTTACCATGGAGATTGTGTAGCTGACAGCCAATCTTCTTAGTGTGTATGCCTAACATACAGTATGTATATGTTACCATGGATTGTGTAGCTGACAGCCAATCTTCTTAGTGTCTATAGCTAGCATACAGTATGTATATGATACCATGGAGATTGTGTAGCTGACAGCCAATCTTCTTAGTGTGTATGCCTAACATACAGTATGTATATGTTACCATGGATTGTGTAGCTGACAGCCAATCTTCTTAGTGTCTATAGCTAGCATACAGTATGTATATGTTACCATGGAGATTGTGTAGCTGACAGCCAATCTTCTTAGTGTGTATGCCTAACATACAGTATGTATATGTTGCCATGGATTGTGTAGCTGTCAACCAATCTTCTTAGTGTCTATACCTAACATACAGTATGTATATGTTACCATGGATTGTGTAGCTGACAGCTAATCTTCTTAGTGTCTATAGCTAACATACAGTATGTATATGTTACCATGGAGATTGTGTAGCTGACAGCCAATCTTCTTAGTGTGTATACCTAACATACAGTATGTATATGTTACCATGGATTGTGTAGCTGACAGCCAATCTTCTTAGTGTCTATACCTAACATACAGTATGTATATGTTACCATGGATTGTGTAGCTGACAGCCACTCTTCTTAGTGTCTATACCTAACATACAGTATGTATATGTTACCATGGATTGTGTAGCTGACAGCCAATCTTCTTAGTGTCTATACCTAACATACAGTATGTATATGTTACCATGTAGTGTAGCTGACAGCCAATCTTCTTAGTGTCTATACCTAACATACAGTATGTATATGTTACCATGGATTGTGTAGCTGACAGCCAATCTTCTTAGTGTCTATACCTAACATACAGTATGTATATGTTACCATGTATTGTGTAGCTGACAGCCAATCTTCTTAGTGTCTATAGCTAACATACAGTATGTATATGTTACCATGGATTGTGTAGCTGACAGCCAATCTTCTTAGTGTCTATACCTAACATACAGTATGTATATGTTACCATGGATTGTGTAGCTGACAGCCAATCTTCTTAGTGTCTATAGCTAGCATACAGTATGTATATGTTACCATGGAGATTGTGTAGCTGACAGCCAATCTTCTTAGTGTGTATGCCTAACATACAGTATGTATATGTTACCATGGATTGTGTAGCTGACAGCCAATCTTCTTAGTGTCTATAGCTAGCATACAGTATGTATATGTTACCATGGAGATTGTGTAGCTGACAGCCAATCTTCTTAGTGTGTATGCCTAACATACAGTATGTATATGTTACCATGGATTGTGTAGCTGACAGCCAATCTTCTTAGTGTCTATAGCTAGCATACAGTATGTATATGTTACCATGGAGATTGTGTAGCTGACAGCCAATCTTCTTAGTGTGTATGCCTAACATACAGTATGTATATGTTGCCATGGATTGTGTAGCTGTCAGCCAATCTTCTTAGTGTCTATACCTAACATACAGTATGTATATGTTACCATGGATTGTGTAGCTGACAGCTAATCTTCTTAGTGTCTATAGCTAACATACAGTATGTATATGTTACCATGGAGATTGTGTAGCTGACAGCCAATCTTCTTAGTGTGTATACCTAACTTACAGTATGTATATGTTACCATGGATTGTGTAGCTGACAGCCAATCTTCTTAGTTTCTATGCCTAACATACAGTATATATATGTTACCATGGAGATTGTGTAGCTGACAGCCAATCTTCTTAGTGTCTATACCTAACATACAGTATGTATATGTTACCATGGATTGTGTAGCTGACAGCCAATCTTCTTAGTGTCTATACCTAACATACAGTATGTATATGTTACCATGTATTGTGTAGCTGACAGCCAATCTTCTTAGTGTCTATAGCTAACATACAGTATGTATATGTTACCATCGATTGTGTAGCTGACAGCCAATCTTCTTAGTGTCTATACCTAACATACAGTATGTATATGTTACCATGGATTGTGTAGCTGACAGCCAATCTTCTTAGAGTCTATACCTAACATACAGTATGTATATGTTACCATGGATTGTGTAGCTGACAGCCAATCTTCTTAGTGTCTATAGCTAACATACAGTATGTATATGTTACCATGGATTGTGTAGCTGACAGCCAATCTTCTTAGTGTCTATAGCTAACATACAGTATGTATATGTTACCATGGATTGTGTAGCTGACAGCCAATCTTCTTAGTGTCTATACCTAACATACAGTATGTATATGTTACCATGGATTGTGTAGCTGACAGCCAATCTTCTTAGTGTCTATACCTAACATACAGTATGTATATGTTACCATGGATTGTGTAGCTGACAGCCAATCTTCTTAGTGTCTATACCTAACATACAGTATGTATATGTTACCATGGATTGTGTAGCTGACAGCCAATCTTCTTAGTGTCTATACCTAACATACAGTATGTATATGTTACCATGTATTGTGTAGCTGACAGCCAATCTTCTTAGTGTCTATAGCTAACATACAGTATGTATATGTTACCATGGATTGT
Organism: Bathymodiolus brooksi; assembly: GCA_963680875.1. NCBI lineage: Eukaryota > Metazoa > Mollusca > Bivalvia > Mytilida > Modiolidae > Bathymodiolus > Bathymodiolus brooksi. Next base: position 68,977,849 of record OY804575.1, read on the forward strand.
GTAGCTGACAGCCAATCTTCTTAGTGTCTATACCTAACATACAGTATGTATATGTTACCATGGATTGTGTAGCTGACAGCCAATCTTCTTAGTGTCTATAGCTAGCATACAGTATGTATATGTTACCATGGAGATTGTGTAGCTGACAGCCAATCTTCTTAGTGTGTATGCCTAACATACAGTATGTATATGTTACCATGGATTGTGTAGCTGACAGCCAATCTTCTTAGTGTCTATAGCTAGCATACAGTATGTATATGATACCATGGAGATTGTGTAGCTGACAGCCAATCTTCTTAGTGTGTATGCCTAACATACAGTATGTATATGTTACCATGGATTGTGTAGCTGACAGCCAATCTTCTTAGTGTCTATAGCTAGCATACAGTATGTATATGTTACCATGGAGATTGTGTAGCTGACAGCCAATCTTCTTAGTGTGTATGCCTAACATACAGTATGTATATGTTGCCATGGATTGTGTAGCTGTCAACCAATCTTCTTAGTGTCTATACCTAACATACAGTATGTATATGTTACCATGGATTGTGTAGCTGACAGCTAATCTTCTTAGTGTCTATAGCTAACATACAGTATGTATATGTTACCATGGAGATTGTGTAGCTGACAGCCAATCTTCTTAGTGTGTATACCTAACATACAGTATGTATATGTTACCATGGATTGTGTAGCTGACAGCCAATCTTCTTAGTGTCTATACCTAACATACAGTATGTATATGTTACCATGTATTGTGTAGCTGACAGCCAATCTTCTTAGTGTTTATAGCTAACATACAGTATGTATATGTTACCATGGATTGTGTAGCTGACAGCCAATCTTCTTAGTGTCTATACCTAACATACAGTATGTATATGTTACCATGGATTGTGTAGCTGACAGCCAATCTTCTTAGAGTCTATACCTAACATACAGTATGTATATGTTACCATGGATTGTGTAGCTGACAGCCAATCTTCTTAGTGTCTATACCTAACATACAGTATGTATATGTTACCATGGATTGTGTAGCTGACAGCCAATCTTCTTAGTGTCTATACCTAACATACAGTATGTATATGTTACCATGGATTGTGTAGCTGACAGCCACTCTTCTTAGTGTCTATACCTAACATACAGTATGTATATGTTACCATGGATTGTGTAGCTGACAGCCAATCTTCTTAGTGTCTATACCTAACATACAGTATGTATATGTTACCATGGATTGTGTAGCTGACAGCCAATCTTCTTAGTGTCTATACCTAACATACAGTATGTATATGTTACCATGGATTGTGTAGCTGACAGCCAATCTTCTTAGTGTCTATACCTAGCATACAGTATGTATATGTTACCATGTATTGTGTAGCTGACAGCCAATCTTCTTAGTGTCTATAGCTAACATACAGTATGTATATGTTACCATGGATTGTGTAGCTGACAGCCAATCTTCTTAGTGTCTATACCTAACATACAGTATGTATATGTTACCATGGATTGTGTAGCTGACAGCCAATCTTCTTAGTGTCTATAGCTAGCATACAGTATGTATATGTTACCATGGAGATTGTGTAGCTGACAGCCAATCTTCTTAGTGTGTATGCCTAACATACAGTATGTATATGTTACCATGGATTGTGTAGCTGACAGCCAATCTTCTTAGTGTCTATAGCTAGCATACAGTATGTATATGTTACCATGGAGATTGTGTAGCTGACAGCCAATCTTCTTAGTGTGTATGCCTAACATACAGTATGTATATGTTGCCATGGATTGTGTAGCTGTCAGCCAATCTTCTTAGTGTCTATACCTAACATACAGTATGTATATGTTACCATGGATTGTGTAGCTGACAGCCAATCTTCTTAGTGTCTATAGCTAGCATACAGTATGTATATGTTACCATGGAGATTGTGTAGCTGACAGCCAATCTTCTTAGTGTGTATGCCTAACATACAGTATGTATATGTTACCATGGATTGTGTAGCTGACAGCCAATCTTCTTAGTGTCTATAGCTAGCATACAGTATGTATATGTTACCATGGAGATTGTGTAGCTGACAGCCAATCTTCTTAGTGTGTATGCCTAACATACAGTATGTATATGTTACCATGGATTGTGTAGCTGACAGCCAATCTTCTTAGTGTCTATAGCTAGCATACAGTATGTATATGTTACCATGGAGATTGTGTAGCTGACAGCTAATCTTCTTAGTGTCTATAGCTAACATACAGTATGTATATGTTACCATGGAGATTGTGTAGCTGACAGCCAATCTTCTTAGTGTGTATACCTAACTTACAGTATGTATATGTTACCATGGATTGTGTAGCTGACAGCCAATCTTCTTAGTTTCTATGCCTAACATACAGTATATATATGTTACCATGGATTGTGTAGCTGACAGCCAATCTTCTTAGTGTCTATACCTAACATACAGTATGTATATGTTACCATGTATTGTGTAGCTGACAGCCAATCTTCTTAGTGTCTATAGCTAACATACAGTATGTATATGTTACCATGGATTGTGTAGCTGACAGCCAATCTTCTTAGTGTCTATACCTAACATACAGTATGTATATGTTACCATGGATTGTGTAGCTGACAGCCAATCTTCTTAGAGTCTATACCTAACATACAGTATGTATATGTTACCATGGATTGTGTAGCTGACAGCCAATCTTCTTAGTGTCTATAGCTAGCATACAGTATGTATATGTTACCATGGAGATTGTGTAGCTGACAGCCAATCTTCTTAGTGTGTATGCCTAACATACAGTATGTATATGTTACCATGGATTGTGTAGCTGACAGCCAATCTTCTTAGTGTCTATAGCTAGCATACAGTATGTATATGATACCATGGAGATTGTGTAGCTGACAGCCAATCTTCTTAGTGTGTATGCCTAACATACAGTATGTATATGTTACCATGGATTGTGTAGCTGACAGCCAATCTTCTTAGTGTCTATAGCTAGCATACAGTATGTATATGTTACCATGGAGATTGTGTAGCTGACAGCCAATCTTCTTAGTGTGTATGCCTAACATACAGTATGTATATGTTGCCATGGATTGTGTAGCTGTCAACCAATCTTCTTAGTGTCTATACCTAACATACAGTATGTATATGTTACCATGGATTGTGTAGCTGACAGCTAATCTTCTTAGTGTCTATAGCTAACATACAGTATGTATATGTTACCATGGAGATTGTGTAGCTGACAGCCAATCTTCTTAGTGTGTATACCTAACATACAGTATGTATATGTTACCATGGATTGTGTAGCTGACAGCCAATCTTCTTAGTGTCTATACCTAACATACAGTATGTATATGTTACCATGGATTGTGTAGCTGACAGCCACTCTTCTTAGTGTCTATACCTAACATACAGTATGTATATGTTACCATGGATTGTGTAGCTGACAGCCAATCTTCTTAGTGTCTATACCTAACATACAGTATGTATATGTTACCATGTAGTGTAGCTGACAGCCAATCTTCTTAGTGTCTATACCTAACATACAGTATGTATATGTTACCATGGATTGTGTAGCTGACAGCCAATCTTCTTAGTGTCTATACCTAACATACAGTATGTATATGTTACCATGTATTGTGTAGCTGACAGCCAATCTTCTTAGTGTCTATAGCTAACATACAGTATGTATATGTTACCATGGATTGTGTAGCTGACAGCCAATCTTCTTAGTGTCTATACCTAACATACAGTATGTATATGTTACCATGGATTGTGTAGCTGACAGCCAATCTTCTTAGTGTCTATAGCTAGCATACAGTATGTATATGTTACCATGGAGATTGTGTAGCTGACAGCCAATCTTCTTAGTGTGTATGCCTAACATACAGTATGTATATGTTACCATGGATTGTGTAGCTGACAGCCAATCTTCTTAGTGTCTATAGCTAGCATACAGTATGTATATGTTACCATGGAGATTGTGTAGCTGACAGCCAATCTTCTTAGTGTGTATGCCTAACATACAGTATGTATATGTTACCATGGATTGTGTAGCTGACAGCCAATCTTCTTAGTGTCTATAGCTAGCATACAGTATGTATATGTTACCATGGAGATTGTGTAGCTGACAGCCAATCTTCTTAGTGTGTATGCCTAACATACAGTATGTATATGTTGCCATGGATTGTGTAGCTGTCAGCCAATCTTCTTAGTGTCTATACCTAACATACAGTATGTATATGTTACCATGGATTGTGTAGCTGACAGCTAATCTTCTTAGTGTCTATAGCTAACATACAGTATGTATATGTTACCATGGAGATTGTGTAGCTGACAGCCAATCTTCTTAGTGTGTATACCTAACTTACAGTATGTATATGTTACCATGGATTGTGTAGCTGACAGCCAATCTTCTTAGTTTCTATGCCTAACATACAGTATATATATGTTACCATGGAGATTGTGTAGCTGACAGCCAATCTTCTTAGTGTCTATACCTAACATACAGTATGTATATGTTACCATGGATTGTGTAGCTGACAGCCAATCTTCTTAGTGTCTATACCTAACATACAGTATGTATATGTTACCATGTATTGTGTAGCTGACAGCCAATCTTCTTAGTGTCTATAGCTAACATACAGTATGTATATGTTACCATCGATTGTGTAGCTGACAGCCAATCTTCTTAGTGTCTATACCTAACATACAGTATGTATATGTTACCATGGATTGTGTAGCTGACAGCCAATCTTCTTAGAGTCTATACCTAACATACAGTATGTATATGTTACCATGGATTGTGTAGCTGACAGCCAATCTTCTTAGTGTCTATAGCTAACATACAGTATGTATATGTTACCATGGATTGTGTAGCTGACAGCCAATCTTCTTAGTGTCTATAGCTAACATACAGTATGTATATGTTACCATGGATTGTGTAGCTGACAGCCAATCTTCTTAGTGTCTATACCTAACATACAGTATGTATATGTTACCATGGATTGTGTAGCTGACAGCCAATCTTCTTAGTGTCTATACCTAACATACAGTATGTATATGTTACCATGGATTGTGTAGCTGACAGCCAATCTTCTTAGTGTCTATACCTAACATACAGTATGTATATGTTACCATGTATTGTGTAGCTGACAGCCAATCTTCTTAGTGTCTATAGCTAACATACAGTATGTATATGTTACCATGGATTGTGTAGCTGACAGCCAATCTTCTTAGTGTCTATACCTAACATACAGTATGTATATGTTACCATGGATTGTGTAGCTGACAGCCAATCTTCTTAGTGTCTATAGCTAGCATACAGTATGTATATGTTACCATGGAGATTGTGTAGCTGACAGCCAATCTTCTTAGTGTGTATGCCTAACATACAGTATGTATATGTTACCATGGATTGTGTAGCTGACAGCCAATCTTCTTAGTGTCTATAGCTAGCATACAGTATGTATATGATACCATGGAGATTGTGTAGCTGACAGCCAATCTTCTTAGTGTGTATGCCTAACATACAGTATGTATATGTTACCATGGATTGTGTAGCTGACAGCCAATCTTCTTAGTGTCTATAGCTAGCATACAGTATGTATATGTTACCATGGAGATTGTGTAGCTGACAGCCAATCTTCTTAGTGTGTATGCCTAACATACAGTATGTATATGTTGCCATGGATTGTGTAGCTGTCAACCAATCTTCTTAGTGTCTATACCTAACATACAGTATGTATATGTTACCATGGATTGTGTAGCTGACAGCTAATCTTCTTAGTGTCTATAGCTAACATACAGTATGTATATGTTACCATGGAGATTGTGTAGCTGACAGCCAATCTTCTTAGTGTGTATACCTAACATACAGTATGTATATGTTACCATGGATTGTGTAGCTGACAGCCAATCTTCTTAGTGTCTATACCTAACATACAGTATGTATATGTTACCATGGATTGTGTAGCTGACAGCCACTCTTCTTGGTGTCTATACCTAACATACAGTATGTATATGTTACCATGGATTGTGTAGCTGACAGCCAATCTTCTTAGTGTCTATACCTAACATACAGTATGTATATGTTACCATGTAGTGTAGCTGACAGCCAATCTTCTTAGTGTCTATACCTAACATACAGTATGTATATGTTACCATGGATTGTGTAGCTGACAGCCAATCTTCTTAGTGTCTATACCTAACATACAGTATGTATATGTTACCATGTATTGTGTAGCTGACAGCCAATCTTCTTAGTGTCTATAGCTAACATACAGTATGTATATGTTACCATGGATTGTGTAGCTGACAGCCAATCTTCTTAGTGTCTATACCTAACATACAGTATGTATATGTTACCATGGATTGTGTAGCTGACAGCCAATCTTCTTAGTGTCTATAGCTAGCATACAGTATGTATATGTTACCATGGAGATTGTGTAGCTGACAGCCAATCTTCTTAGTGTGTATGCCTAACATACAGTATGTATATGTTACCATGGATTGTGTAGCTGACAGCCAATCTTCTTAGTGTCTATAGCTAGCATACAGTATGTATATGTTACCATGGAGATTGTGTAGCTGACAGCCAATCTTCTTAGTGTGTATGCCTAACATACAGTATGTATATGTTACCATGGATTGTGTAGCTGACAGCCAATCTTCTTAGTGTCTATAGCTAGCATACAGTATGTATATGTTACCATGGAGATTGTGTAGCTGACAGCCAATCTTCTTAGTGTGTATGCCTAACATACAGTATGTATATGTTGCCATGGATTGTGTAGCTGTCAGCCAATCTTCTTAGTGTCTATACCTAACATACAGTATGTATATGTTACCATGGATTGTGTAGCTGACAGCTAATCTTCTTAGTGTCTATAGCTAACATACAGTATGTATATGTTACCATGGAGATTGTGTAGCTGACAGCCAATCTTCTTAGTGTGTATACCTAACTTACAGTATGTATATGTTACCATGGATTGTGTAGCTGACAGCCAATCTTCTTAGTTTCTATGCCTAACATACAGTATATATATGTTACCATGGAGATTGTGTAGCTGACAGCCAATCTTCTTAGTGTCTATACCTAACATACAGTATGTATATGTTACCATGGATTGTGTAGCTGACAGCCAATCTTCTTAGTGTCTATACCTAACATACAGTATGTATATGTTACCATGTATTGTGTAGCTGACAGCCAATCTTCTTAGTGTCTATAGCTAACATACAGTATGTATATGTTACCATCGATTGTGTAGCTGACAGCCAATCTTCTTAGTGTCTATACCTAACATACAGTATGTATATGTTACCATGGATTGTGTAGCTGACAGCCAATCTTCTTAGAGTCTATACCTAACATACAGTATGTATATGTTACCATGGATTGTGTAGCTGACAGCCAATCTTCTTAGTGTCTATAGCTAACATACAGTATGTATATGTTACCATGGATTGTGTAGCTGACAGCCAATCTTCTTAGTGTCTATAGCTAACATACAGTATGTATATGTTACCATGGATTGTGTAGCTGACAGCCAATCTTCTTAGTGTCTATACCTAACATACAGTATGTATATGTTACCATGGATTGTGTAGCTGACAGCCAATCTTCTTAGTGTCTATACCTAACATACAGTATGTATATGTTACCATGGATTGTGTAGCTGACAGCCAATCTTCTTAGTGTCTATACCTAACATACAGTATGTATATGTTACCATGTATTGTGTAGCTGACAGCCAATCTTCTTAGTGTCTATAGCTAACATACAGTATGTATATGTTACCATGGATTGTGTAGCTGACAGCCAATCTTCTTAGTGTCTATACCTAACATACAGTATGTATATGTTACCATGGATTGTGTAGCTGACAGCCAATCTTCTTAGTGTCTATAGCTAGCATACAGTATGTATATGTTACCATGGAGATTGTGTAGCTGACAGCCAATCTTCTTAGTGTGTATGCCTAACATACAGTATGTATATGTTACCATGGATTGTGTAGCTGACAGCCAATCTTCTTAGTGTCTATAGCTAGCATACAGTATGTATATGATACCATGGAGATTGTGTAGCTGACAGCCAATCTTCTTAGTGTGTATGCCTAACATACAGTATGTATATGTTACCATGGATTGTGTAGCTGACAGCCAATCTTCTTAGTGTCTATAGCTAGCATACAGTATGTATATGTTACCATGGAGATTGTGTAGCTGACAGCCAATCTTCTTAGTGTGTATGCCTAACATACAGTATGTATATGTTGCCATGGATTGTGTAGCTGTCAACCAATCTTCTTAGTGTCTATACCTAACATACAGTATGTATATGTTACCATGGATTGTGTAGCTGACAGCTAATCTTCTTAGTGTCTATAGCTAACATACAGTATGTATATGTTACCATGGAGATTGTGTAGCTGACAGCCAATCTTCTTAGTGTGTATACCTAACATACAGTATGTATATGTTACCATGGATTGTGTAGCTGACAGCCAATCTTCTTAGTGTCTATACCTAACATACAGTATGTATATGTTACCATGTATTGTGTAGCTGACAGCCAATCTTCTTAGTGTTTATAGCTAACATACAGTATGTATATGTTACCATGGATTGTGTAGCTGACAGCCAATCTTCTTAGTGTCTATACCTAACATACAGTATGTATATGTTACCATGGATTGTGTAGCTGACAGCCAATCTTCTTAGAGTCTATACCTAACATACAGTATGTATATGTTACCATGGATTGTGTAGCTGACAGCCAATCTTCTTAGTGTCTATACCTAACATACAGTATGTATATGTTACCATGGATTGTGTAGCTGACAGCCAATCTTCTTAGTGTCTATACCTAACATACAGTATGTATATGTTACCATGGATTGTGTAGCTGACAGCCACTCTTCTTAGTGTCTATACCTAACATACAGTATGTATATGTTACCATGGATTGTGTAGCTGACAGCCAATCTTCTTAGTGTCTATACCTAACATACAGTATGTATATGTTACCATGGATTGTGTAGCTGACAGCCAATCTTCTTAGTGTCTATACCTAACATACAGTATGTATATGTTACCATGGATTGTGTAGCTGACAGCCAATCTTCTTAGTGTCTATACCTAGCATACAGTATGTATATGTTACCATGTATTGTGTAGCTGACAGCCAATCTTCTTAGTGTCTATAGCTAACATACAGTATGTATATGTTACCATGGATTGTGTAGCTGACAGCCAATCTTCTTAGTGTCTATACCTAACATACAGTATGTATATGTTACCATGGATTGTGTAGCTGACAGCCAATCTTCTTAGTGTCTATAGCTAGCATACAGTATGTATATGTTACCATGGAGATTGTGTAGCTGACAGCCAATCTTCTTAGTGTCTATACCTAACATACAGTATGTATATGTTACCATGGATTGTGTAGCCGACAGCCAATCTTCTTAGTGTCTATAGCTAGCATACAGTATGTATATGTTACCATGGAGATTGTGTAGCTGACAGCCAATCTTCTTAGTGTGTATGCCTAACATACAGTATGTATATGTTACCATGGATTGTGTAGCTGACAGCCAATCTTCTTAGTGTCTATAGCTAGCATACAGTATGTATATGATACCATGGAGATTGTGTAGCTGACAGCCAATCTTCTTAGTGTGTATGCCTAACATACAGTATGTATATGTTACCATGGATTGTGTAGCTGACAGCCAATCTTCTTAGTGTCTATAGCTAGCATACAGTATGTATATGTTACCATGGAGATTGTGTAGCTGACAGCCAATCTTCTTAGTGTGTATGCCTAACATACAGTATGTATATGTTGCCATGGATTGTGTAGCTGACAGCCAATCTTCTTAGTGTTTATAGCTAACATACAGTATGTATATGTTACCATGGATTGTGTAGCTGACAGCCAATCTTCTTAGTGTCTATACCTAACATACAGTATGTATATGTTACCATGGATTGTGTAGCTGACAGCCAATCTTCTTAGAGTCTATACCTAACATACAGTATGTATATGTTACCATGGATTGTGTAGCTGACAGCCAATCTTCTTAGTGTCTATACCTAACATACAGTATGTATATGTTACCATGGATTGTGTAGCTGACAGCCAATCTTCTTAGTGTCTATAGCTAACATACAGTATGTATATGTTACCATGGATTGTGTAGCTGACAGCCAATCTTCTTAGTGTCTATACCTAACATACAGTATGTATATGTTACCATGGATTGTGTAGCTGACAGCCAATCTTCTTAGTGTCTATACCTAATATACAGTATGTATATGTTACCATGGATTGTGTAGCTGACAGCCAATCTTCTTAGTGTCTATACCTAACATACAGTATGTATATGTTACATGTATTGTGTAGCTGACAGCCAATCTTCTTAGTGTCTATACCTAACATACAGTATGTATATGTTACCATGGATTGTGTAGCTGACAGCCAATCTTCTTAGTGTCTATACCTAACATACAGTATGTATATGTTACCATGTATTGTGTAGCTGACAGCCAATCTTCTTAGTGTCTATAGCTAACATACAGTATGTATATGTTACCATAGATTGTATAGCTGACAGCCAATCTTCTTAGTGTCTATACCTAACATACAGTATGTATATGTTACCATGGATTGTGTAGCTGACAGCCAATCTTCTTAGTGTCTATAGCTAGCATACAGTATGTATATGTTACCATGGAGATTGTGTAGCTGACAGCCAATCTTCTTAGTGTGTATGCCTAATATACAGTATGTATATGTTACCATGTATTGTGTAGCTGACAGCCAATCTTCTTAGTGTCTATAGCTAGCATACAGTATGTATATGTTACCATGGAGATTGTGTAGCTGACAGCCAATCTTCTTAGTGTCTATAGCTAACATACAGTATGTATATGTTACCATGGATTGTGTAGCTGACAGCCAATCTTCTTAGTGTCTATACCTAACATACAGTATGTATATGTTACCATGGATTGTGTAGCTGACAGCCAATCTTCTTAGTGTCTATACCTAATATACAGTATGTATATGTTACCATGGATTGTGTAGCTGACAGCCAATCTTCTTAGTGTCTATACCTAACATACAGTATGTATATGTTACCATGTATTGTGTAGCTGACAGCCAATCTTCTTAGTGTCTATACCTAACATACAGTATGTATATGTTACCATGGATTGTGTAGCTGACAGCCAATCTTCTTAGTGTCTATACCTAACATACAGTATGTATATGTTACCATGGATTGTGTAGCTGACAGCCAATCTTCTTAGTGTCTATACCTAACATACAGTATGTATATGTTACCATGTATTGTGTAGCTGACAGCCAATCTTCTTAGTGTCTATAGCTAACATACAGTATGTATATGTTACCATAGATTGTATAGCTGACAGCCAATCTTCTTAGTGTCTATACCTAACATACAGTATGTATATGTTACCATGGATTGTGTAGCTGACAGCCAATCTTCTTAGTGTCTATAGCTAGCATACAGTATGTATATGTTACCATGGAGATTGTGTAGCTGACAGCCAATCTTCGTAGTGTGTATGCCTAACATACAGTATGTATATGTTACCATGGATTGTGTAGCTGACAGCCAATCTTGTTAGTGTCTATAGCTAGCATACAGTATGTATATGTTACCATGGAGATTGTGTAGCTGACAGCCAATCTTCTTAGTGTGTATGCCTAACATACAGTATGTATATGTTACCATGGATTGTGTAGCTGACAGCCAATCTTCTTAGTGTCTATAGCTAGCATACAGTATGTATATGTTACCATGGAGATTGTGTAGCTGACAGCCAATCTTCTTAGTGTGTATGCCTAACATACAGTATGTATATGTTACCATGGATTGTGTAGCTGACAGCCAATCTTCTTAGAGTCTATACCTAACATACAGTATGTATATGTTACCATGGAGATTGTGTAGCTGACAGCCAATCTTCTTAGTGTCTATAGCTAACATACAGTATATATATGTTACCATGGATTGTGTAGCTGACAGCCAATCTTCTTAGTGTCTATACCTAACATACAGTATGTATATGTTACCATGGATTGTGTAGCTGACAGCCAATCTTCTTAGTTTCTATGCCTAACATACAGTATGTATATGTTACCATGGATTGTGTAGCTGACAGCCATTCTTCTTAGTGTCTATACCTAACATACAGTATGTATATGTCACCATGGATTGTGTAGCTGACAGCCAATCTTCTTAGTGTCTATACCTAACATACAGTATGTATATATTACCATGGATTGTGTAGCTGACAGCCATTCTTCTTAGTGTCTATACCTAACATACAGTATGTATATGTCACCATGGATTGTGTAGCTGACAGCCAATCTTCATAGTGTCTATAGCTAACATACAGTATGTATATGTTACCATGGAGATTGTGTAGCTGACAGCCAATCTTCTTAGTGTCTATACCTAACATACAGTATGTATATGTCACCATGGATTGTGTAGCTGACAGCCAATCTTCTTAGTTTCTATAGCTAGTGCCTCTACCTAAAATGATCCTGAATGTGGTCTGATATTTATACTAACTAGAGCACAAAGACATGTAAAGATCAGAATTGTAATGGTAGCAGTACCTACATAGATGCTGGTGGTAAAAATACAGCCTGTATTAGTGACCACCTCTATTAAGTAACAATTTCTATTATGTGTCCTTAATTTTTATTTCTCTTCACAGTGCATTGCATATTAATTAAACTTGTATTTAGCGACCACCTGTCTTATATGACCCTATTTCAGTGTTTCTTAGGAAGGTCACAGAAGACAGGTTTGACTGTATGAGGTCGATATGTTTGTATCAACTGTTCTTCTTTCCTAATGTCTCAGTTATTGCAGGGGGCCGTCGTGGTATGGTAGTAGTTGGATTTACAACTACCTATGCAATCAGTGCCTATCACCACTGATGTTTTGAGTTCGAATCTCGATCAGGTCGAGGTGTACAACATAATGAACATTATGTGATAAAGTTTGTCAGTGACTTGCAACAGGTCAGTGATTTTCTCCAGTTTCCTTCACCAATCAAACTGACCGTCATGATATTACTGAAATATTGTTGAAAGTGGCCTTAAACATCATTAAACAAACAAACAGTTATTGCAATCTGAGGAAGCAAATTAATATACAGTGATAATTTAACTTGACAAATTTTGTCTTGAAATCATGAATAGAAATATGGTTTGAGTTTATGGGGTTTAACACCACTTTCAACAATATTTAGGTTATTTCGTGGTGGTCAATAGAAACATGCAAAAACCAGATAGGCCAACATATTTATATGTAAGGGTTATATTTTATGGATTGTGCAGCTAACTGCCATTTTTCTCTGTTTCAGATAATTTAAAATGCCTTTGAGTAAGGAGAATGAACAAAAAATTACGAAAAACTACGCAAGAATTGTCAATGAACTGTTACATGTCAAGATAGTAGATGCATTGATAAGTAAAGAGGTTTTATCATTAGATGATGGAGAAAGAATAAATTCAAAAGCAACTCAATTAGATAAGAATAAGGAGTTTATCAGACTTTTACTTAAAGGTCCAGAAAAGGGATACAATGAATTTATAGAGGAGTTGAGAAATGATCCAGTCTATGTAGACTTAGCAGACCAAATTGAGAAGACAGAGGTTAATATTCAAGAATCAACTGTTGGTTAGTATGAAAGACCTAATATGAAAATTTCCTCCATTTAAAGGGATATTGTCTACTAAAATCGTAATTTTTTCATACCCAAAATTATTGTCGTTTTCTGTACTGACCTTCATAAAATGAAGATTAACACCGAGTTATGCTGCAAAAGATACGATTTTTTGACAAAAAAAGACCCAAAACTATCGTTATCAGAATTATTGTCGGATGACAATATTCAAATCTATTCATATGGCCTTCTATGTGAACACGTCTTGAGCATGCGCACTGTTTAGAAACAATAAACAACATGTGGTTCTTGGGAAAAAGAGAAAGTGTCAACTCGTGGAATAAAGCGGACTTTGACGGATTCAGAGAGAAAGATGAATAGAAGTGAAGTATCTTCCAAATGGAACAAATGTAGGGGATCTGTTGGACCGTTGGAACGAACTCAAGGAAGAGCTACGCGTCCAAACTCGCGCTGAATTTGCAAATATTTTGTTTGATAGGTAAGCCGAACATGTTTGTTCCTTCTTTTCTCAATCGTTTTTCATATTTTATGAATTTATGATGATGCCTATGATCATTTTCGGTAGATATTATTCAATATATGTAATCTTGCACCTGGCAACAGCAAATTATTGTCAATGAATAGCATAAAACGGCCGTATTTGCGAGGTAAACAAACACGAATTTTAACATTCATGCTGCAGCATCCCATCTTCGCTAGCCAAGGGTTACGATTCGGGTCCCCCTTCTCTCCAGCCTTGGTGGATCTAGAATACATTTTGAGGATTCACGCTTTAATATTTCATTGGTTACGGCTACCAGTACACGTATCCAATCAGATGATGTTTTACACGGAGCACATGTTATCGACGAAATGTAAGCAAAGATGCCACTTCCCGTTTTGGTTCCAATGAAAACATCTTTCCCGTCTGCCAAAGCTTTGAAACTTTTCATTTGGTTGACAGTAAGTGCTTCCAAATTAAATATATCACAAATAAGTTTTTCTTCACTAGGCGCTGCCATTTTCAACTCTCCAACATATGTATAACAAAACGATTATGATTGGCTGGCGATGACGACTTTCTAAGGGGCGCAACTTCGATAAACCACCAGGTGGCATTGCGTGCGAATTTCAAAATGTATTCTAGATCCGCCAAGGGTGGAGAGAAGGGGGACCCGAATCGTAACCCTTGGCTAGCGAAGATGCAGCATCCGGGCTACTGGCATAAAAATAGATCAAAATAAATTTGGCCTCGCTCAGGTCAGTGAATTATTAATTAGCTTCCAGTAACGATGGTCAGCTTTTTTATATCGAAAAAACAACATTTCGTAGCGTATTCGCCAATAATTCGGTGTTTAATCTTCATTTTATGAAGGTCAGTACGGAAAACGACAATAATTTTGGGTATGAAAAAATTACGATTGTGGTAGACAATATCCCTTTAAAATACTGGTTTATACTGGATTCGGTTTAGACAGGTTTCACTGTAAACTATTATTCATTTAGATCTTGCATCCAAGTAGTGTTATGATAGGTATATAGAAGAATTTTTAGCTCACCTGACCCAACCCAAAGGGTCAGGTGAGCTATTGCCATCACTTGGCGTCTGTCATCGTCGTACGTCGTAAACTTTTTCAAAAATCTTCTCCTCTGAAAGTACTAGACCAATGGAAACCAAACTTGGTCTGAATCATCACTAGGGTGTCTAGTTTCAAAATTGTGTCCGGCGATGCCGTGCACCAACCAACATGGACGCTGTTACTAAAAATAGAACATATGGTAAAATTGCAGGTTTTGGGTAATAACTCAAAAATTGTTAATAATATCAAAAATCTGACGGGGTAAAAATGATCAGCACAGCAAGATCTACCTACCCTGCCATATTGAAGTAAATCTGATTGCCCATCTTGGAGTTATTGCCCTTTTTTCATCAAATTTGTAAAATTTTAAAACTTTTCGTCTTGTATTTCAAAAACTATAAGAGATAAAGGTTAAGTTTAAATTGCAAAAATGTGCAGCATGTCAAGATCTACCCACCGTGCAATTTTGAAGTAAATCCCATTACCCATTTTGGAGTTATTTCCTTTTTTTTTTCATCAAATTTTCTAAATTTTAATACTTTTCGTCCTTTATTTCAAAAACTATAAAAGACAGATGGTAAGTTGAAACTGCAAACATGTTCAGCATGTCAAGATCCACCAACCCTGCAATTTTGAAGTAAATCTGATTACCCATCTTAGAGTTATTGCCCTTTTTTCATCATTTTTTTTTTTTTTTTTTTTTTTTTTTAATACTTTTCGTCTTATATTTCAAAAACTATAAGAGATAAATGTTAAGTTTAATTGCAAAAATGTGCAGCATGTCAAGATCTACCCACCCTGTAATTTTGAAGTAAATCCCATTACCCATTTTGGAGTTATTGCCCTTTTTTCATCACATTTTTTTCTAAATTTTAATAGTTTTCGTCCTTTATTTCAAAATCTATAATCTATAAACAGCAAACATGTTCAGTATGTCCAGATCTACCTACCCTGCAATTTTGAAGTAAATCTGATTACTCATCTTGGAGTTATTGCCCTTTTTTCATCAAATTTGTAAAATTTTAATACTTTTCGTCTTATATTTCAAAAGCATAAGAGATAAAGGTTAAATTTAAATTGCAAAAATGTTCAACATGTCAAGATCTACATACTGTGCAATTTTTAGGTAAATCTGACTACCCATCTTGGAGTTATTGCCTTATTTTATCAAATTTTCAAAATTTTGATACTTTGCGTCTTATATTTCAAAAACTATAAGAGATAAAGGTTAAGTTTAAATTGCACAAATTTGCAGCATGTCAAGATCTACCTAAGCTGCAATTTTGAAGTAAATCCCATTACCCATTTTGGAGTTATTGCCCTTTTTTTTTTCATCAAAATGTTCTAAATTTTAATACTTTCATCTTATATCTCAAAAACTATTAGAGATAGAGGGAAAGCTTAAACTGCAAAAATGTTCAGCATGTCAAGATCTACAAAAAATTTCCCACAGTTGAAAATGTGTGAAGAGTTATTCCTCTTGAAATGCATTTTTTTGTTGACTCACTGCTTTTGGTTACTCAAATAATCAAAGGGAAGCAACTCTATTACAAAATGTGAAGTAGAAAAAGCTAAATTTTGAGAATCATTGACATATATGGGGGTTTTTTTTACAACTATTTTAATAACTTACATTAAAGGGGGAACCCCCGCCCCAATTTTTTTGTAGAAGGGGTCTGCAATGATGAGGGCTACATTTTTTTATTTTTTTTATACCGAAGTTATCAAGTTTTATTGACTGATGTTGTTATTATACCCAGGTGAGCTATACAGGTTCCTGGGAGCCTCTAGTTATTAGGAATATTTATAGTGAATGGTTGTTGATGTTTTATATCACTTTCAACGATATTTCAGTAACCATGGGTACATTGTCTGTCCTTCAATTTACTGCTTCTTATTACCCCTTGAGTATCTATAACTTTTCTAAATTCATAATTGCATTCTACAATGTGATGCAGAAAAAAAAATTAAACACTATTTTTCTCTACCCCCTCAATCAGAGATTAATAATTGAGATTTTCTTAATGTAGGGGATGTTTCCATTATTAGCTCACCTTGCCAAAGGCAATGTGAGCTTTAAATTGCCATCACTTGGTGTCCGTCATCCGTTAACTTTTCACATTTTAATCTTCTCCTCTGAAACCCCTCAGCCAAATGAACTGAAACTTGGTAGGAAGCATATGGAAGGTCCTCTATAAAGATTGCTAATTTCGTCCCGATCCATAAACAAACATTGCCGCCACAGGCAGTTCTTGTTTCTCATTGGCCTATTTTTTAAAATCATCTCCTCTGAAACCACGGGGCCAAATGAACTGAAACTTGGTAGGAAGCATCTATAGAAGGTCCTCTATAAAGATTGCTCATTTCGTCCCGGTCCATTAACAAATATGGCCACCACAGGCAATTCATGCTTATGATTGTATGCTTTCTAAAAAAAACTGTTTTTCTGTGGAAAGGGAGATAACTCTAATTTAAAATAGATATTAGTCAAATACAGTTAGCTATGAGTTGAATTACAGATAAATATGCCTCTAAAACCCCTCAGCCAAATGAACTGAAACTTGGTAGGAAGTATCTATGGAAGGCCCTCATTGCTCCTTTCGTCCCGATCCGTTAACAAACATGGCCACCATAGGCGACTCTTGTTTCTGATTGGCTGATTTAAAAAATTCTTCTCTTCTGTAACCGTTTGGCCAAATGAACCGAAACTTGGTAGGAAGCATCTATGGAAGGTCCTCTATAAAGATTGTTCATTCCGTCCCAATCCATTAACAAACAAGGCCGCCACAGGCGATTCTTGTTTCTGATTGGCTGATTTTAAAAATTCTTCTCCTCTGAAACTGTTTGGCCAAATGTATCGAAACTTGGTAGGAAGCATCTATGGAATGTCCTCTGTTGCGATTGCTTATGTCGTTTTGATTCGTTAACAAACATGGCCACCACAGGCAATTCTTGTTTCTGATTGGCCTATTTTTAAAAATCTTCTCCTCTGAAACTGCTTGGCCAAATGTACCGAAACTTTGTAGGATGCATCTATGGGAGGTTCTCTATGACAATTACTAATTTCGTCCCGATCCATTAATAAACATGGCCGCCACAGGCAATTCTTGTTTCTGATTGGTCAATTTCTAAAAAATCTTCTTATCTGAAACTGCTTTGCCAAAATGAACCAATATTTGGTGGGAAGCACCTATGGAAGGTTCTGTATTAAATTTCCTCAAAGCAGAATGAAAGGTGAGCGACACAGGCTCAGCCTAGTTATTCAAAGACATTGTTTTGTGGTAATTGTTCTTGTTCTAGGTAGAACTGGGGCCGTCGTGGTCATGATCATATGGTAGTTGGATTTATAACTACCTGTGCAATCAGTGCCTATCACCACTAAAGTTGTGAGTTGAACCCTATTCATAAAATTAATATTATATCGAGTACACCTTGTCATGAACAGTGTCCGAACTCACAACTTTAGTGGTTAATAGGCACTGATTGCACATATAGTTGTAAATTTAACTACCATACGATCATGACCACGACAGCCCCCTGTAATAAACTGAAAGTAATTGTTACATGTATAATGTATATATCTATTGAGCTAACATATGATAAGAACTACTTATCACTGATCTGATTTGTATTTATTTTATGTTCTCCATTCATTAGTTTTCCTGGCTTTTTTCCACATGGCCAAAACAATGATTGTACAATAATACCCCTAGCAATGCTATTGTAACTGTAGCCTGTAATATCAGTTACAGGTCGATGTTTTTACAGTTCTTTTTATGAACGAGCTTGAGAATTTGACCAATGTTGTAATAGGAAAATTAGGTAAACACGTTCACAAGCAAAACTATATTCGCAACTTTGAAAAAAAGAAAAAAAATTATAACATCATTATTGTACAAGTGAGATACATTACGTTTGAAACAAAAGAAGATGTCCATATTTGATATAACATGTTTCTTTTCTGTATTCATACTCGGGTAAAAGTCGCGGTGCAATGCACCTCAGCCTTCATCTGAGTACAATGCAGAAAAAAACTCATTATATCCAATACAGGCCACTTCTTTTGTTTCAATAGTACTGTATCTTGTACTTAAATATTAGTGTTCTTACATATACATTAAGCCGGTGGTACAAAAAAAAAGTCAAGTATCCTCCTTCCAATTCTGATGAATTTTTTAAAATTCAATTGACCATAAAATAATCTTGTCAAACTGCCAAATGATATGGTCATGAATCTATTACTTATGAACAACTTACCATGTATAGTTCTTATATACGAGGGGCCATCGTGGTCAGGATCGTATAGTAGTTGGATTGACAACTTCATTCTGTGCAATCAGTGCCTATCACCACTAAAGTTGTGAGTTCGAATCATGCTGATGGTGAGGTGTACTCGATACATTGTGTGATAAAGTTTGTCAGTGACTTGCGACAGGTCGATGGATTTCTCTGAGTACTCTGGTTTCCTCCACCAATAAAACTGACCACCATGATATAGCTGAAATATTGTTGAAAGTGGTGTTAAACATCATAACCATATACTTGTATACGATTACATAATTTAAGGCAGCTTAAGTATGTTGAAAGAAATCCTCCTGACATTGTGAATAGATTTTAGATAATTTAACAATTAATGGTACATTGTGTATACTTTTGTTTTACATCAGAAGTAAATGTGTTAAAAATAGGATATTGATACACCTGGGAAAAAATAAAAAAATGAGAAAAAAATTGTCTATATTCCAAGAATTTACATTGTATATAACTTTGATTTTTGGAAATGTATTAATAAGATATTGAAACACCTGGGAAAAAAATTTTATATGTTGAAAAAAATTGTCTATATTCTAAGAATTTACATTGTACAAACAGGTTGATTTTTGGAATAATTAAAATATTTTTATCTTGTAGAAAACTGGATCGGAATTACATCAGAAAAGAAAAATACCTGCCTAAAAGATCGTGATCTATTACGCTTTAGTGAGGCAATATATCCATCATGCGTATTACAAGTTGCACCTATTCTTGAAATACCTAAAGTTCAGGTAGATGCTATAATGTGTGACAATCCCCATTCAACTAAGAAATGGTCTATGGGACTTCTGTTGAAATGGAGAAATAAAAATGGACGCTCCGCTACAGCAGGAAATCTTGTGGAAAAACTATTTCAAGCATGGAAAATCACTTCAGATTGTTTAGATCCGGAAATCGTTAGAAAATCCTGGGAAAAATTGTAAATTGATTTGTTCTTTCTTGACAGTTTTATAGCAGCTTAGCTCACGTGTGAGGTATTGTCATCACTTTCTGTCCATTGTTGGTATCCTTGCCGTCTGCTATCTTAACTTTCCATAAATTGGCTTCCACTAATTAAAGCTCAATTTGGTGGGAATATTCACTAGCTGATACTCCATAAATTTTGTGTTTCTTGTTACATCCAAGATGGCTGCCACCACCTAATGCATTATCATAAAAGTTTTATTTAGAGTTGGTACATATATGCAAAAGGCCACAATATGCCAAAAAGGGTCTTTTTAGTTTATTGCATATGGAGAATTAACCGAATCAGTGGTGTAATGATTGGCGTGCTCGTCTTAAGTGTGCTAGATCGTGGGTTCGAGCCAGATTGTTATGTGCTGCTTGTCCACTAAGCATGCAGCTTTTAGGAGTAAAGACAAATATTGGTTGGCTAGGAATCAGGATAATGTGTCTGAGTGGAACCACATGTCTACTAGCAGACTGTTGTTTCAGTGAGCTAGCACTATAAACATCTAATTAAGTGTGTTGGTCTAGTAAAATGGGGACATCATCATCATAATTTCATGGAATTGAATGTAACTTGTTCTTACCATGATATAGCTGAAAAATTGCTCATTTGGCATTAAACAACAATCATTCTATATGGAGAATTTATTGATCAACCAATTTTTTCAATTGAATATGTTCGTGTGAAAATGTTGGGTAAGAATTATCATGTGCAATGATAAATGTTGTTTGATGGTGTTTAACGGCACTTTCAACAATAATTCAGTTATATCGTGATGGTTGTCTATATTAGATCTTGTCTATTGTATAAACTACATCACAAATAATTGAATAATGTATGACTATGTTAACCTCGTTAAACAAATAATGTATGACTCTATGTTAACCTCGTTAAACAAATAATGTATGACTGTATGTTAACCTCATTAAACAAATAATGAATTAAATAATTCATTTATAGTGATATTGTTTATACAATTGACGTTACCATAGAAAATCCCACAAAAAAAATTGTGGCCATATTTTGTTATTGGTTTTTCGTTTTCATCATTACTTGTTACTTGTTGTTTTAGCTATAATATTAACATGACGATCCTTAACACAGAATAAAGGTTGGGATTGTATTGTGGGTTAGGGTTATGGTGTTTGATGCCACTTTCAACAATATTTCAATTGTATCGTGGCAGTCAGTGTTTTGTGAGATTTTTTTTGGGGGTGGGGGGGGGGGTTTGTGTCAGTGTTTTGTGTAGGTTTTTAATATGTGCCAAAAAGATTGTTTTATATAATTTTTTCGTGTTGAGCATTTATTGTTCATCTAACTTTGATGAGGTTTTCTAATGCATTCCATAGGAAAACTGCTTAAGAAAAATGGTTATGTTATTTTTTAGTTTTAACTTTTTTCATTCAATTTAAATGCTTTTTTTTTTTATTCAAAATGTTTATCTTTATTTGTTATTTATGGACCAATAAAATAAATAACTTTAAAAAGAAATGGCTGGAAAGGGGCCGGAATTCTGAAATTTCACATACATTGTTTATATCATATAATTTATAGTAATAAGATAGAAGTAAATGGTGATGACAAGAAGAACCTACCCTTTATAATCAGAAACATCACTATATTTGTTTAGAAAACAAAAATATACAAATAAGCTTATTAGAGAAATTATTCTTTCTTTTTGACAACTTGTGTTCAATGTTTTTGAGTGTGAGGATAGCTGTTTATATTGACGGCACTTGGTACTAAATTTGTTAGTCATGGCTTCTTCTTCTGGATTTGACAGTTACATGTAGGACATCATGACCGGTGCTAATATAACGAGAAAGGAGGTGCTAATTCTTTCGAAGCAGCGATGACCGCTTGATAGTCCGAAGGTCCATTACTCCGAAGGTTCATTAGTCCGAAGGTCCGTTAGTCTTGTTTTTCGACCAAAGGATAGGTATCGAACAGTGTTGAATTGATTTAATATTCAGTCCTTTATCAAATTAAGTAAGAGAAGCAAGATACTCATATTCACATCCTGACTAAGCAGTGGTCTATCCAGGTGGGTTGTAGGCTGTACGCCCGGCTTTTGCTAGCAAAAAAATGTGTAATCGGCAAATATAGGTAAAACTTAAAACATTTTGTAGTTATGGATCCAAGCGTGCTAAGTCTAAAAAAAAAGAGAGA
Source organism: Bathymodiolus brooksi (assembly GCA_963680875.1). Taxonomy (NCBI): domain Eukaryota; kingdom Metazoa; phylum Mollusca; class Bivalvia; order Mytilida; family Modiolidae; genus Bathymodiolus; species Bathymodiolus brooksi. The sequence goes on from OY804575.1 coordinate 69,000,576, forward strand.
AAAAAACCGCGTCGTCTCTGAAATATATGGAAATCATTCCAATGAAGTAAACCCTCCACTAAAACTCTGATCTTAACCAAATATGCTTAAGCTTAAAACTTAAAAGATATCTAAATATTAGATTATTTTTAAGACCCGTTGTTGATCCAATTAACAACTGGGATTTTTTTGCTTAGCAAAAGTATCAACAAAACGGTGCTGATCGAAGGATAGTGCTCTTCGTTTGTGACGTTAAGGATGTCCTTCAGATTCGATGGTTTAGCGGTTGTCACTGTTGCCCAACGGGCTTGCCACCTTTTGATTTCGGCTTTAAAACATAACTATGTCGCAACGTAAATCGGTTTTGTATGTGTCAAATATAACGTCTACGGTGTCTGGTGTTAGTCTAGGCAAGTTCATTGGTATCAAGTATTGTGCCTGGTATCTGCCGCCATTTTCAAGTAATCTCGCGGTAAGCTCTGTCATGTAATAGTTCATAAACGGGTAGTACATAGATTGCTGCCAAAACTGGCTAGGGTTATCAGCGGGATGACCAGCTCGGTTGATCTGTCGGCCCGTTCTCCTTGGAATAGTCGGTAGAATTTCAAACTGATCGGCAATAGAAACGACCATATCAAATAACGATCGGGTCCCACACAGTTTGGTCGTTTCGTTCCGATGTTAACTGATTAATAACAACTTCATTCTCTTTGACCGCTTCTATCAGATCGCATATAAAACACGTTATAATGATTATTAATCATACTGAAAAGTGGGATTCTTCCCATGTCAATAATAATATTTTTTAGTGCAAGCAAACAATTTTTTTTTCGCCGAAATGATGTGCAAGCAATTGATTTTTTGCGTAAAGGCAGCTCCGCGCCTGATATCATAAAAGATCATCAAACAAATGTTTTATGCATATTACATGTAGGAAAAAACGTAAGGGTTAAACTATAAAAAAATTCATTATTTCCTGCAATTTCGGTACTTTGTTGTTTTATACCTTAATGTCTAGTAACACTACTTTAAGATACATGTTTGCACAAGGACGGAAGGACGGATGGACGAACGCAGACCATTACCAGGGGCGGATCCAGGATTTGTGGTTAGGGGGGGGCGTGAGTAGGCGAGGGGTCTGTGGACCGCTTAAGGTCCCCAGCGGGTCCAAGGCAGAGTCCTGGTAGGGGACCAGGGGGGCGAAGCCACCCGGAAGCTCTGGGGTTTGAGGAATTACAGACATTTATTTGAACGACAATTTTGAACCAACCACACCATTTTTATCAGACCAAAAAACTTGACTTTGAGTCTTAATTTTAAAGTAAAAAATTTCTTTAACAACCGTGATGCGAATTGTTCAACTCATGACTGATCGATCACGATATTTTAACCCTTCAAAGAACTATTGGTTTAGTTTTAACGCATTCCTCATTTCACTAATTGATCTGTACTTTCGGTGCTTGTCCTTTCGGGTGGTTCTAGTTAATGCTGTCCGTCCGGATGGAGCTTTTCTTTTCGTCGTTTGATTCATTCATTGAAAACGTATGATTCGACCGTTCTTGTTTATAGACAAACAAAAGCGGAAATTGTCAATACATGAACTTGTTGTTGATTTCTGATAAGCTAACGTAACTAAATTGGATGATCAGAATCGTTTCATGCAGCATTAATGTTAACATATTAGCCTTTGTTTGTCTATAAACAAGAACGAATCATACGTTTTCAATGAATGAACCAACGGCAAAACTAAAAGCTTCATCCGGACGGACAGTATACATGTATACTGATCATTTATCAATGGGTAGAGCTTTTTAGAATGATATCCCAAATTTACTCCTAATATCATTACTATTCATTTTGACTTACAGGTCACGAGTTAACCATTCATGAAAATGTTGTTTGTTGAACTGCTTAATTAACGTTGTATAACATATGCTTTGCGAATTTTAGGGGGGCGCACACCCCCTCTAAATCCGCCTCTGATTACTATGTCACTCCGTTGCTTCGCGGCGGGGGACAAAAAAGGTATACGGGTTAAATATATACGTTTATTCAAACCAGAAATAACAAGAGTTCAAACGTATGGGTGGCCGACATTAGGACAAACGGACCTTCGGACTAACGAACCTTCGGACTAATGGACCTTCGGACTAACGCCACGGAACCGAAGCAGCTTGTCTCACTACCTGTTATTTTGAATACTAATTTCATGTTGTCATGCTTTTGGTTTATCTTTATGCTTGTACGGTTGTAATTATGTAACCAGATTGTCCCTTTATTACTTAACATTCCTTTTAATTTTGGTACCCTACATTTGTTTTACACTGTCATATGTTGTCTGAAAAGAAGATGTATGAAATTTCAGTGAATCGGAATGCAATATTGGCCCGTGGTGGCTGCGTTCAATGTTCGACAAGTACGTAAAAACTTGTAAAGGACCAACAAATTAACATTCATAGTAGGTTCAGTTACATTTCGGAGCAGAAGATTGCAATATAAAAAGTTTACAAATGATGTAGGTACTGTAGAACTATGTCTCATGGTGGCAGAAATCTTGAATTTCCGATCTGCACATAAAATACAAAATTGATACAGAATCAGCCAAAGACATTCCCACAATATTAATAGTTGAACAATCTGCTATATGGTTTGTAAGGAGAAGATATTTTGAAATTTCAGTAGTCGGGATGCGGTATTGACCATGACGGCTATGTTGAATGCTCAATCGGTAACACAAACAAAAAATCATTGAAGGACCATCCATTCCTGGTAGGTTTATTCAATCCGCTCAGTGGTTTCAGAGAAGAAAATGTAAATATGAAATCTTTACCTGTCGATGATGGACGCCAAGTCATATGCTTCCAGCTAGGCAAGCTAAACAGTGATGATAAATTGACACGGAAATAGTGCTGGACACTATAAGATTCAAATTAATATAAAGAACATAAACAATTTAATAAATCTCCACAAACAAACAGAAGCGTTATTACTATATACGAACATAGAGGACCCAATCTTTTCGAAAGGGTGGATATTTCTGTCCAAAATGTTTGACCCAAACTAACATTTCCCATAAAAACCTCAATATTTTTATTTCCCCAAAAGACTCCTGGGTGGTTAAGGCCTCTGCAGCCGCCATTGGTGCGCATTACAATATAATGGCGTATGACGCGCCATCACGAACTGGTAAATACCGGTAACTCTTTATGAAAGTTTCATAATGCAACTAATAGTTGACATATTTCTAGTTTTCTGTTAATCAAACTTTACGAATTCAAACATACGGACGAGTGCAATTTATGGAAGGGGGTGCTAAACCTTTCGAAGCAACTAGTTTTACTCCCTTTTTTTCGTGGGAGTTAGTTGTATTAACGTTGTGAGTGCTTTTGTTATTCTTCTGTATTGTTATATATTTGGGTTTGCAACTAGTGTAAAGCTAGCCGACAACACGCGCTAGCCTAAAATATGGCTAGGGTTAGAGTCATGGTATTTAATGCCACTTTCAACAATATTTCAGTTATATCGTTGCGGTCAGTTTTATTTGTGGAGGTAACCGGAGTACCGGAAAAAAATCCACCAACCTGTCGCAAGTCACTGACACACTTTATCACATAATGTTGTATTGAGTACACCTCGCCAAGAACGTGGTTCGAACTCACAACTTTAGTGGTGAAAGGCACTGATTGCACAGGTAGTTGTAAATCGAACTACTATGCGATCAAGACCATTATTACCCCCTTGAATATATAGAAGAGTTTTGATATTTACAAAGTTTTGAGGAAACGATAAATATATAATATGTGTTCCTTGTATACCATGTTTTTTTTTAATTTGAACATATATATACTATAGGATTGAACCCAAGTTTTACAATTTATATGAAGTTCTCTCCAGTATCATACAAACAGAGAGCATGACCGATAATAAGTAAACATTTATGATGTAGAAAAAAAATAAATGATGACAGGTAAATAAAATGGGGGTGGGGTGGGAGTTATGTTCCTTCAGTGAGTCGTCTTACTGTTCTTAATGACTATGTAAGTACTGCTTTTGAGAACAAAATATTTTGAGCTTTGTCTTTTTGAGAGTCTCCATATAATACAGTTCTAATATCTCTCCGAAAATTATGGTGGTGTAAAAAATTAAAGAGAACTGTCCTCTGCTGATAGATACATGTAAGTGGCAGTTCAAGAGAAAGTGGGAAGCGTCCTCCCTGATAAATCCACAAACAAATCTCGAGTCTTTTATTATATTACATCGAAATAGATCATACTTTAGCGAACTACAATTACGACGTAATCTTGCATATTGAATATCGAACTAAGAAATGTTCCGGAATTTTAGCCAGTACAACTTATCTTTTAAGATTAACTAATATATACCTATAATAACCAGGCCCACTGAGAGGGGGGTCAGACGGGGCGGCGCCCCGTGGCCCATGACCGTTATAATTAAGGTTCCAGAAAAATAAAAAAGTAGAAAGCTGTTTTCTAAATCGCAATTCAACAATACATTTTTGTTGTTCTGATTCCTTGCTTATGACACACCTTGGTGGACTTGGTTTGGGTATCATTATTTGGAGAATTGGAGGATGGGGGCCAAGTTTCCTTTTACCCTCTGGTCCAAAAATTCTCTTGGCGGCCCTGCCTATGACTTTGAAAAATATGTTGTAATAAATGACAACTGACTAAATGCACGGATACATGTAAAAATAAAAACGAAACTATGATTTTTCAACAGCCAAATATGAAAGATATTACTGTTGAATATATAAATGAAAAATGGACAATCAATGATTTCTAGATACCTTTTTAGGAATAAGAGTTAACAGAGATAAGTTTAATTCTTTAAGAAATAAGGAATCAGTTATCATGGATATTACGTACATTGTCGGAAAATATTCTTTATTAATGCTCTTTTATACCCTTATAGGGTTGACGCACAGTATCTTGACGTTTTATCTGGCGAAATAGAGAAAAATCTGTATATAAAATATATAAAGACACAAGTAATGAAACAAGTTTTATTTAGCCTATGTGCCCACAACTTCCGGTTCGGCAGCAAATAAAGTTGACAATAAAACTATTCCAAAAACGGAAATGACCTGAAAAATATTCCGGGTTCAGGAGCTGACACAACATGCTTTTTTGCATCCCCTTCCTTTTGCAACCTTCTGCCATTCTTTTTCTTAAAAGCAGTATGTAATAGAAATAGTTGACACTATGTGTACACATACCAAGCTAGTAGGTCCAAATATTTAGACATTTCATTTCATTTCAATCTACCAATTTGAAGTGGCCGCCAAATATTTTTTTTTATTATCTCCCTTTTCGGTAAATGCTTGAGTATTGTTACGGTTGGTATCTTACAAAATTATATACAAAAAAACATTAAGTAAAAATAAACTAAGAATGCTACTTACCTTCAATTATTTTTTGATAGACGTAGAGCAAATAATTTATTTGTCAACTTTATTTGCTGCCGAACCGGAAGTTATGGGCCCATTGGCTAAATTTTAAAAACAAGAACGTCTGTCTGCTGTGAAAAAAGACAAATAAGTAGGGAACAAAGCAATGTTTGGTACAAATAAACTATGCATGAAAGGGATTTACCTTCCAACATTCCAACGTAGCATTATTTTACGGGCGAACGAAGGTTACAAAAAAATTACACAGTTAGACAACCTTTGGAGGGAAAAACTTGTTTCATTACTTACAAGTGTCTTTATATATATAATATACAGATTTTTCTCTATTTCGCCAGATAAAAACGTCAAGATACTGTGGTTGACGGCATAAAACAAACATACAAACATGGATATTATACAATTACTGCACTTGAACGAGATCAATATGAGGTTTTATGGAGCAGAGTACAATAATATTGAACGAGGCGAAGCCGAGTTCAATATTGTTGTACTCTGCTCCATAAAATCATATTGATCAAGTTCAAGTGTAACCCGAATAATCCAGTCGTTATATTACGCTTTGCGATAGTGCCGATAGAGGGCGCAGTATTATTCGAGTTAGTTCAAGTGTAGTAATTGTTTTATTACATACGGCTCTATTTTACTCTAATTATATGAAAGTTTTGAAATTTTATGAAAATTTTGAATTTAAAAAAAAATGAAATTTAAAAAAAAAAAATTAATTTAAAATTTTTTGAAACAAATTTGAACTTTGAATATTTTTTTGTAAATTTTCTAACATTGATTAGCAAAAAGCAATTTCTGCGCAATAAAAAACCATATTGCACTCTCGTGCCACGTAATTTCATTCAATGATTTTGCACGAGAGTGCAATATGATTATTTATTGCACAGAAATTGCTTTTTGCTAATCAGTATGTTAGAAAATGGAATGTCACGCGTATTGCTTCTGGCCATTAGAAAAACAGTAAAATAGAGCCTTATGTAATAAATATACATATACAAACATGAACATACAAATCAATCATACATTAAAACAAACGTAATAATTATACAGCACTTGCGACAGAAGAACTTGTAAAAGTCAAGAAAGTTTTCTCTTTTTTTTTGTGGATAATATGCCTTTGAAAAAGATATCGGTTAACGCACAACTTTGAAGTCGCGTATAAAAATATATACATTTATTTATTCAGAGTAAGAGTGCATGGTTGTTTAATGCCAATTTCAGCAATTGTTCAGCCAATCAAAAAGCCCGTTAGAACTCTCTCAATTTTCACGTCTATGGCGTTTGTCAAGGATGCAAATGGGATTTCTTTCAAAAACAGACTTAAAGGACATATAAATTGGCGTAAGGTAAGAAATTTTATCATAATTTGAATGGATGAAAGTATTTAGCTAGTCAAAATGACTCGTTTACGCATGAGAAAGTCTGTACACAGATGGGAAGTGGTCATCCCAGCGTTTGTACGACTTCGGATTTTCACGCCGTTTTGCTTTGGTTCGTGTATGATATCTCAGCAGTTCGGAGGCCTACACTAACAATTGGGGTCTCTTTGGAAAGGAAAATTACTTGACTTTCGACTGGTGGAAACATGTTTTGAAAATATTAAGGCGTTCCGAAGTTACGATCAATTTAACACGACGACTTAAAAAAATGGAAGCAAGTGAGTTCGCCCCCTTGTAGTATTATATAGTATTTTTTTTATTTTTTTTTTTTTTCGGACGCACCTAGCCCCTGTGCATTTATGTACTGAATTCTTCTGTTATATTTTTAATACAAGTTGTACAGTAACATTTTGCATTTTACTTAGTTTTTAAAAATTGTGAGCTTTTCCCCGAACTTTAATAGTAACGGAGTCATCCAAAACCGCCGTCACAATATCATGACGAGAACAAGTTAATTTTCAATGAGATGATGATGAGGTTCGCTTTGGCAACCCTATATTATGGTGCACATGATTTGCCCTCGTGTCTGCTTGAGATATATGATGATATATTTACTATTGTAAATGTTATCTGAACAATTGCCTTCTTATATGTATCTATGATGTACATTGAAATAATATAAGTAAAATTATATTTATTATTGATTATTATTAGATATTGTCAGATATTATATATTAAGGTTACTTACCTTTCTACAGTTATTTTTCACCCTTCGGTTTAATCCCAAAACAATTATAACAAAGAATATATTCCTTCACTACTAAATAAGTTGTTACAACAGAATAGAGATACAAGACATCATTTTATCTCACTACACTTTGCAAGACTTGTACTCTTATAGTGTAAACATACGCTATCATTTAATATCCAGACACACTGACCTAGTTAACTGTGTTTATTTTCGGTGTGTTTGATTTACAATTTAACACAAATCGTGGAAATACGTACACGTAACTGACAACAGTGACAAGATTGCGCATGACCTTCTATTTCTCTCGTCTAATGATGAATTGGTATCCATTTGAAATATTATGGTTCGTTTATAAGAGAAACAGATAGAGATGCAGTAAAACAAAGTAAGCGACCCATGTTTATTTTTATTTTTCATATAGGAGAAAACACTGATTCCTTATAGACTAAAATTCATATTTATACGAGTATAAATTATCTATATAAAGCTTCCTGAACCGATTTGTTAAATAATCTACATGTAACATACTATGAAAAAAAATCATTCAATATCAACCAGCTATAAACTTGACCAGTTTCATCTGGCAAAGGAATTACTGAGTTACTATGTAATATGTGTTCCCTGCATGCACAAGAGTGATAGGTAATATATAAATATCCGTACAATCTGATACAATATGGCACTATGTTGCCTTTTCAACTACATTATCCTTATTATGAAATGTTTTCTTACATTTGATTTTCACATTACATGTATAGTTCCAGTGGCGGATTTAGAGGGGGCGTGCGCCCCCCCCCCCCCCCCCCTAAAATTCGCAAAGCATATGTTATACAACGTTAATTAAGCAGTTCAATAAATAACTTTTTCATGAATGGTTAACTGTGACCTGTAGTAAAATATTCATACACGTTGGATGTGTTCGCTGATTCATATATGTATTCGCCGTCAGTAGTTCAAAGATTATTCCATTCTGATTGGTTCCGAGGTACCAGACATCAACTATTTTCTCACGCTAATTAAAAATTATTTCTGCAGTCAATTTTACAACTACATGTACACGTGCTATTTAGAAATTATAAAATGGACGAAAATTATAGACCAAGAAAACAAGCAAGATTGGATACATTTCTTATTCCTCGACGAGACGAGAAAAGTCAAAGGTAATTTAAAAAGTAAATTCAATCAATACTTCGAATAATTAATTTAACAATTGATCTCATTTATAAAACATACAACGAAAACCTTTAACGAGAGAATCGGATGATGAAACTGAGACAGTGTGTGGAAACTTGAGTGTCCCAAGAAAATGATCACTTCTCTTTAAATAATGGTTCAAATAGTTCTTGAATTCGAAATTCTGCAATTTCATATGAAAAAAAAATATAAGTTTGATTTGTATACAAATACCCGAAAATGTTGCCTTTTACTTTTCAAGTAAAGATCAGTAGAAATACGCGTTGGTATATTGTACATTAAAATACAAAAGTAGCATATTAATAAAAAAAAAAAAAAAATTAGCAGCAATTTATTTGCCCGGGGTATCTGCACAAGAAAGTGTGAACAAATCCTTTGTCCGGGTACGTTTATATTATTTATATCTACCAATGGATGTCTGTACAATTTTTTTACACATTTTTAACAAAATATTCGACTACAATTTATTTGTAATAAATTAATATCTACAACTGCACATGAAAGTGTGAAAATAATCTCGACAAAATGGTTTATGCATATCTCACACCTGATTTCCGTAAACATATTTCTCGAGAACTTTGATACATTTTTGTTGTTTGATCTTTTAGTGTAATGAGGTTTTTACGCCCATTGCTCAAACACTTGATGTCCGTCCGTTCGTCCGTCCGTCCGTCCGTCCGTCTGTAAGATTTCTGCAATCCACAACTCCCCTGACTGTAACCACGCAATGGATTGACGTTAAACTATATAATGTACTTGAAATACATTGTAGTTGTGCACAATGGTTTTTAGATTTTTCATTGAAGGCCGGGTGGAGGGGGTAGGAGGAGGATTCTGCAACTCGCAACTCCTAAATAACCACTCAATGGATTGAAGTGAAACTTAAACTACAAATTTGACATACAATGTAGTTTGCTCACCACGGTTTTATTTTTAGAATTGGAGGTTAGGGGCAGGAGGGAGATTCTGTAATCTGCTTTTTTGGCGTAAAATCGTGAATTTTCACACGAAATAGCCAAAAAAATTCGCGCCTCCCTCCGCTCGGCGCAATTTTTTTAAGTGCGCCCCCCCCCCCCCCCTAACTTGAAATCCTGGATCCGCCCCTGAGTTTGTTTTGTACATATTTTACATTCTTCATTTTACAGTCCTATTCCCTTCCTTAAATTATACCCCCCTTATTTTCTTGTAGACCAGGGGCCGGTAACTAAAAGCAATCTTAGTAGATAAGACATTCTTAAGTTCTCCTTTTGATATAAGAGTGTAACTAAAAAGACACTTAGCATGATTGACAGCCCTTAACTTTGACCTAGACGGACGAAGTTAAGGGATGTCTACGAATAGCTCTTAAAGTCTCCTTATTTTTGTTGGGTAACTGAAAGGTATCGTAAAGTTAAGCAAATTCGTTGAAGTGTCTTAAGGCCATCTTGCATAAGTAAGAATGTAACTATATGCAATCTTATACACAAATGTTCTTCTTAACACTAAGGTTGCTCATGACTACTCTTAAGTTACAAATAAACCACTTTAGTAGTGAGAACACATGAGGCAAGATGGCTGTAGCATTGTTTCTACTAAACAGACAAAGGCAAAGACAACAGCAAATACCCCGACTGTTTCGTGACCGCACTAATCCACTCGATTACATGACTGATACTCAGATTTTTCATAACTATCGACTTGATAGGGAAAGCATTTATGAACTATGTCATGTACTAAAATTTATGATAAAGCGGGACGACTTCAATTTTAAAATCATAAATTTTCCAAACATGTGCAGCAATATACCAGCTTCTCCTGCATATGGTGTTTACATCTCGCAATTGATTCGCTATGCAAGGGCCAGTAGCAATTATTCTGATTTCCTGAAACGTCATCTTCATCTGAGAAACAGGCTACTGGACCAGGGCTATAAAAAGATTCGCCTTATTCGATCTCTTAAAAAGTTTATATTCCGATACCAAGATCTTGTCGAAATATATTCCGTCTCTGCAGAAAAAATTATAAGCGATGCATTTTCATATAGTGAAAATGTATAAAGATAAAGAAGTAAAAAATGTCAATGATATTTTTTTTGTCAATGTGTGACGTAAAAATATTTTTGACATTTACGTCACCGAATATGGTACTGCTTTGACAACTATTTTACCTATTTTGTTCCTGTATTTAAATACTGTTACAGTGACAGCCGGAACCTTTGAACAGTAATGAGAGCGGGAGGTTTGGCGCCTTAAAATCTGATTCAACCCACCATTTCTTTAGAAATGCCTGTACCAAGTCAGGGTCATTACGGTTTTCACAGTTTTCCGGTTGTTGACTGATTTTGTCTGTTTATATAATTATGAGTTTTGACTTTCCCTTTGTAAGATTGTTCGGAGTTCGGTAATTTTGTTATTACCCTTATGAACTTGAGGCTGAACTTGCTAGACCAACGAGACGAGTACACGCTCTTCCAGTTTCATTACAAGTCATGATAGCACTTCGGTATTTTGCAAGTGGGAGCTATATGAATGTCATTGGAGATGCCCATGGTGTCAGCAAAATGTCAGTATCTCGCAGTATCCATTCAATTGCAAAAAACATTGGTCTATATATACAATTTCCTATGACTAATACTGAACGCCAGTCAGTTATGTTCAACTTTTATGACATTAAGGAATTTCCCCTTGTCCTTGGAGCAGTTGATGGAACATTGATTCCAATAAAGGCACCATCAGTTGATGAGCACCTATATGTTTGTCGTAAAGGTATTAGAACTGTATGTTATAGTTGACTGACTTTTATCGCTTTCTTCTATTTTCTTGATAACCAATAATTGGCTAATATCATTTTGTAGCTTTGTTTCTATTTTTAATCTCTCTTTTTCAATTTCAAGTCTCTGTTCTTCTACAGAGAGCCTCTGTTTTTCAACATCGAGTCGTTCCTTTTCAAAATTCATAATTTTTGTTGTTTTTTCATCATCATCTTCAATTTTTATTACATGTACCTCAGGTGACAGCCGTCTCTTTCTATCATTTTGTAGTTTGCTTTTAACCATGTTAGCTTTCAGTTTGGAAATTTAGTGTCAGCACCAAGTTTTCTCTTTCTTTCACTTTCGCTTACCACCTTTCGTATTTGTTGATCTATTTTGTGCTCTAAAGCTGTTTGTTCTTCATTCTCATCATCAGAGTTACATGTTTTTTTATTGTTGTTTATACTGTCAAGCTCAGATTGGTCTTCATCATTTGAATTACTACCCATAGCATTTGTTTGACTCAAGTCATCGTCACAGTCACTGTCTATTGTTTCATTACAAGTTAATTCACCTGACCTTGGATGGATATTAAATGTGTCAAAATCTGTATCTGATGTAGATGGCAAACCATTGACAGCTGTTGGGCCTATGATTGCCAAGATCTTTTCCTCTATTGCGGTCAATTTAGGTGCCTCTTCAGGTCCACCCCCTGTAGCTCTATAGTTCCTGACGAGCCTGTATTTTTTCCCTTTAACTTGGCTCGACCAGTCCTGCCATTTTTTTCGAACATCATCAGAGCATCTTTTTGTGTCTCCCACTGCGCTCATCTTAGCACTTATATTTTTCCACACCTTTTTCTTTCTTTCATTAGTACTCGTGTCCGAAAATTTCCCTAATAACAGCTGTTTGTTTACTGCCACATCTTCAACAAGGACTTCCAGTTCTTCCATTCTATAGTTTGGTTTGCGTGCCTTTTTTTTATCACCACCACAAGCCTTTTTCACTTCTTGTACAAATTAAAAATTTCTTCAGATGCTATATTTAATCAGTATATCTTTAAACGCACACACGATCAAAGCGGTAAATTTACGATTTTGAGTAATATTTTTTCGAAAAACAAAGACGGAAACTCCGGAATTTAGTTAAGAGCACTCTTAAGTTTTATTACTTGCGATTCTCTTAAGTCACCGATAAGTGTCCGTAAAGATAGAACTAAGAACAGTTTTAGTTACACTCTTTGTGAGTCCTTTCAATATACTTAAGATCATCGTAAGTTGGTAATTAAGGAAATCTTAAGGTAGGCTTTTAGTTACTGGTCCCTGATCGTACTAACTTATTCCAAAACCTATCGACTGACTATCATGTACATTTATTATTTGTTATATGACAATGGGTAGTGCTATTACAGCACACAGAATGTCGATAGGTATGTTTTATGCAAGAGCCTACTCATCGTTGCTTAAAAGATATTCCATATTTTTTCGTTTTGGCATCATTGACTTCCTTAGTTTAGTGAGTTTTATCTCAAAGTTTAGTCGATTTATAGCACGTAATTGCTATTCACCATTTACTATTAATATCCAATTCACCCTATTTTTACTACTTTTATTAGTTCTTGGTAACGACGTCCACCCAAACCCCGGCCCACAAGATTATGAGCTCTCTATATTTCACCTCAATGCTCGAAGTGTTCGAAATAAATTATCTTACGTGGAAGATATTGCCTCCGAGTCCTCTATAATATGTGTTACAGAAAGCCACTTAGATACAAATATAATTGATAATGAAAAAATAATTGATGGGTTTTCTGATCAAATATTAAGGAAAGATAGAAATTGTTTTGGGGGAGGTGTTCTCGTATACACATCACAGGATATTTGTGTGAAACCTAGATACGATTTAAACTTTGCCTCAGGAGAGATAATTTGGTATGAAGTTATTATTCCAAATTTTAAAATTCTAATATGCACTGTTTACAGACCACCTGGGTCTGTGGCTGCATTTTGGGAAAACTTTGAATATTCTATAGAACAAGCTATGAATTATACATCAAACATAATCATAAATGGTGATTTGAGTGTTGATTTATTACGTGAAAACAACAACAAATTATTAGAAATTATTTCTGAATTTAATCTCACGAATGTAATTAAAGAACCCACAAGGAATGGTGCTCATCTCTATCCAATCCTAGTGTCCAACTTAGATATTGTCATAGACTCTGAAGTAATCAGTGTCAACAGGGATATACGTGATCATGATGCAACTTTAATAAATATAAAAATACCTTGTTTACTGAAGAGATCTTATATGAGAAAAGTTTGGCTATATAGAAAAGCAGACTTTAATAAAAAATAAATAATGAAATATTGGAATTCCAATGGGAACAATTCCTGCATAGAAGCACGGATATAGAAGACATGTCTAATAGGTTTACGCACAAGTATCTTGAGATGGTTGGGAGAGGAATACCCTCAAGATTAGTAAGAATAAGATTAAATGATAAACCCTGGTTTAACTCTGAAATTAGAAAAGAAATACGTACTCGTAATCGTCTACACAAATTAGCTAGGAGAAATAAATCTAATCAATCTTTGCAAAAATATAAATCGCAACGAAATAAAGTTAATAATATGATTAAGTATGCCCGCGAACAATTCTTCCCGAGTGCAAACGAAATAGTAAATTCTCTTCAGAGCAAAAACTCAAAATCTTACTGGACATTTGTCAAACGAATGATGAAAGGAACAGGAAATAACTACACTATACCCCCTTTGTACAATGGATCAACAGGTGAATTAGTATATGAAGACAAGGCAAAGGCCGATCTTCTTAACCAATATGTTTGCTCTATTACATCTATTAATGATTCTAATAGAGAGCCCCCAAATGTAGTTCCACGAACACACGCTATATTATCAAATATAGATATGAATATTCAAGATGTGAAAGACATTCTCCAAACTCTTCAAATTAGCAAAGCCTGTGGAGATGATGGTATTATAGCCACCAAATGCTGAAGGCAACTTCTGAAACTATATGATTACCCCTGAGTATTCTGTTTAGGTATTCTTTACGAACCTGTAAATTTCCATCTGACTGGAAATTAGCTAGAGTCATGCCTTCTTTTAAAAAGGATGACAAAAGCAGTCCCTCAAATTATCTCACTTCTTAGCTGTGTTGGGAAAGTGATGGAACGTGTAGTATATAAATATATCTACAATTATATTATTGAACATTCATTATTATATTCATATCAGTCTGGATTTTTACCTGGACATTCCACCGTTTACCAATTACTTGAAATTTGCAAAAATATCGATAATAGATTATTATCTATTATTGTATTTTGTGATATATCAAAGGCATTTGATAGGGTTTGGCATAAAGCCTTGATAAAAAAAACTGCAATCCTATGGTATCACTGGTGATCTTCTACACTGGCTAGATGACTATGTTAGTGATAGAAAGCAAAAAGTAGTTGTTAATAATGAATGTTCAAACCCCAATACTGTCAAAGCTGGTGTTCCCCAAGGATCGGTACTTGGACCACTTCTTTTTCTACTCTACATAAACGATATAACAGACAACTTGGGTAATCTAGCACGCTTATTTGCTGATGACACTGCACTATCTTACTTCGGTAGAAACTATGATATTATGAAATCTGATATTAATAATGATTTATCAAAATTAAACGAATGGGCAAAACTGTGGTTAGTAGATTTTAATCCTAAAAAGACTAAAGCCCTAGTTATCTCAACTAGTGCTGTACCACATTTAGACCTACGATTTAATGGGGAACCGGTCGAAATTGTAAAAAACCATAAACACTTGGGATTAACTTTTGCATCAGATGGAAATTGGACAAATCATATTGATAACATTGTAAATGCCGCTTTCAAACAGGTTAATGTTCCCAGAAAACTAAAATTTACTCTTTCCAAACAAACTCTATCAAATATATATCTTACCTTCATAAGGCCAACATTAGAATATGCTTGCGAGGTATGGGATGGGTGTTTTGAACGAGAAGCAGCAAAACTCGAAAAAGTGCAATTAGAATCAGCTAGAATAGTTACAGGACTAACAAAATTTGCAAGTAGAGACTCTCTTTACTATGAAACGGGATGGGAACCTTTATCTTGTAGACGTAAATCTCGCAAATTGACAACATTTTACAAAATGCATAATAAAGTATGTCCTCAATACTTGTGTAATTGTCTACCCCCTACAGTATCTAGTATCAGTGATCATAATCTCCGAAACAATGAAAACTATACAACACCAAGAAAGAAGTAGACTCAGAATGTCTTTGACATCCTTTATACCATCTACTGTTGCATTATGGAACAATTTAGATCTAAATGTTAGAAATAGCCCAAATATATCATGTTTTAAATCTAGAATTAAAGAAAAAACTGTTAAAACTCCGGAGTATTATGGTGAAGGGTCCAGAAAACTAAGCATACTCCATGCTAGACTACGACATCAATGTAGCTCATTGAATTCTGATTTATATCGCATAAACATTACAAATGACCCCAAATGTCAATGTGGTGCACCGTATGAAGATTCAATTCATTATCTAATGGAATGTCCATTATACCAAAACGAGAGATATTGTCTTTTTAGAAACTTATGAGAAACCAACAAAAATATAGAAACATTACTCTTTGGAAACGATGAAATTAGTATAAACGAAAATTCTAATATCTTCAATAAAGTTCGAGCATATATTAGACAAACAAAAAAATTATAATCAGTGGTCGGTCATCTGGTCTACATCAACATCAATTTATTTCCCATGTTTCACTATATTGTGTTAAATATTATTTATATTTGTGTATGTGCTATTTTTGTTGACATTATTATATGTGTATTATTTGTAGGGAGAGGACAGTCCATAAGTTGTGATAACTTTTTGTCCAATCCCATTGCTGTTTTATTTGCAATAAAATAATATTAAACTATAAACCAGTCTTGGCTCTTTCTCCTTTATGCTGCATGCTTAGCGGATATAAGCAACAAATACAAATGTCTTTGATTTGACTTGACCAGGACTCGAACCCACAGTCTATCGCACTCAAGGCGAGCACGCTAATCGTTACACCACCGATGCGATTAATTTATGAAAGGTATTGCTGTTAAATATATAAATGAACAATTGACAATGGTTTCTAAGATACCTTTTTAGGAATAAAAGTTAAAAGAAATGGTGACAGAAAAACTTGTCCAAGTCAAAACAGTTCTTTTTTATCGATAATATGCCTTTGAAAAAGATGTCGGTTAATGTATGTACCTGTAGTAACGCACAACTTTGAAGTCACATATAAAGATACATACATTTATTTATTCAGAGTAAGAGTGAGTGAGTGCATGATTGTTGTTTAACGCCAATTCATCAATTTTTCAGCTATATCATGGCGAGAACAAATTAATTTCTAATGAGATGATGATGAGGTTCGCTTTGTACTAGACCAACATGGTTTAGTTGGATTGTCATAGCTCACTGAAACAACAGTCTGCGGGTAGACATGTCGTTCTACTCGGACACATTATTCTGATTCCGAGGCAACCAGTCTTTGCTCTTTCCCCTTTATGCTGCGTGCTTAACGAATATAAGCAACAAATACAAATGTCTTTGATTTGACTCGACCAGGGCTCGAACCCACAGTCTATCGCCCTCGAGGCGAGCACGCTAATCATTACACCACCGATGTATTTGCACTTGATAATTTTTACCCAACATGTTCACATGAACATATTTAACTGAAAAGTCTGTTTAATCTAATTAAAATTAAAATTAGATCTCCGCACTTGTGACTACAAAACAACCGATAGAAAATAGGGAGTAAGTGCGGAGATATAATTGTAATCAGATTGAAGTCTGTTATATGCAGTAAAGCAAAACCTATCTTTGAGAGATTTCTCTTGTCACAGACAACCTTCTCTTGTGTGACCATTATAAAAATAACATAGCTTTTCATCGTCTATATTATAAACACTTGTTTTAAAAAGACCACCTGTCAACAGAATACCGTCTCGAAATACCAAACATTTCATTGTATCATATGTTCTTTCATAGTTGACCTATGTGTTGAAGGTCACGTGATTTTTGTTGTTCACAATGAAATATTATTCAATTATTGACTCCCGATGAGGTAAATATAATTTATCAACACAAAAACAATGTTCACCTCGGCCTACAACCTCGAAGAACATCATGTTTCTATATTGGTAGGGGCCGTCGTGGTCGTGATCGTATGGTAGTTGGATTTACAACTAACTATGCCATCAGTGCCTATCACCACTAACGTAGTGAGTTCGAATTCCACTTAGGTGAGGTGTACTGGATACAACATTATGTGATAAAGTTTGTCAGTGACTTACGGCAGTTCATTGGTTTTCTTCGGTACTCCGGTTTCTTTCAATAAAACTGACTGCCACAATATAACTGAAACATTGTTGAAAGTGGCATTAAGCACCATAAACCTAACCTTTGTTGATGAATACTAATTAATATCCTCTTATCTGGACCTCCTGGTAATTGATAATAAAAGAAGGTGAAAAGATCAGGTTTCCTAAGAATTTGATCTCTGTTACAATGGAAAATTTGAATTCTACTTTTCTAAAATAAAATAAACTTGTTGTAACTTGTATATAATTTGAGGAAAATCAAAATAGAGATCTAATTTAGAGTCAGCAAGGACCAGAGGTGAATTTAATTACCAGTACATTTGTACTACAATTAAACCTGCTTTAGTGACCACCTCTATTAAGCAATAACTTGTATTATGTGACAATCAATTTAATTTTCCTTCACAGTGCATTTCATATTAATTAAATCTGTATTTAATGACCATTTATTTTGTATGACCCTTTTTCAATGTGCCCTTGGAAGGTCACACAAGACAGGTTTGGCTGTATGCTTTAGATATGAAATATTGCTAATTAATTTTGCTTTGAAGTCTATGTCAAATTCCAATGGTTATGCATGGCCTTCACAGCCAATCATTTTCTTCATTTCACAAATGCCAATCGTTAATTGGTCGATTACACGTCATACCAGAGAATTATATACATGCTGTTTCCTCCTTCCATTTAAATGCCAGATTAGAAGAATAGAGTTGGGTGTTATGGTATTGAACGCAACTTTCAACAATATTTCAGTTATATTGTGGCGGACAGTTTAATTGGTGGAGGACAATAGAGTACCTGGTGAAAACCGCCGACCTGTCGCAAGTCACTGACAAACTTTATCACATAATGTTGTATCGAGTACACCTCACCTAAGCAAGATTTGAACTCACAACGTTAGTGGTGATAGGCACTGATTGCATAAGTAGTTATAAATCCAACTACCATACAATCACTACCACGATGGCCCCCTACTAGAAGAATAAATAATAATCATGCAATATAAAAACTCTTTATTAATACCAAACAAATACAATTTGACCCATCAACATATAAGAAATGTATTGAATTTAATATTTGGTGTCATTTAACAAGCCAAAATATCACAAACAGGTGTGTCTTTTGGATTTTTTTGTCTATTATTTTGTAATTGGTCAGATATAAGGTTTTGTATCAGACAGCCTGTATCACAATTGTTTGACTCAATCAAAGTCATGCACAAATATTGGTTACTGTAACGCAGAGCGTTACAAATGTCCCCCAAACGAACAATACAAGTACTAGTGGTATGAATGAAGAATAGTGTGAGCCCAGTTTTTGACTCTATCATGTCTATAGTAGGGCTTCTTTGTTATGTTACCCTACAATGTGCTACAATAAACTAGTAAGCAAAGCAAGAAAAAAATGGCTTCAATTGTCTGCCATCATCTACAACACCAGTAATGGAGATGTTAGAAGACTATATTATTAGCATGAAATCAAATGCAAAAGATGTTTGTCATACACTATTACATTAATAAGCAAATATTAGATAGCTATTTGCATACTAGGTCTGAAAAGATATGGTTGTTATTCACCTTTGTGTTAAATTGAGTGTTTTTGCGGTTTCTATGGCAATGGCAGGCATTTTGAAATTACCAAGCCACAAAACCATTTATACACATGCCATACAACATTTCTATTAAGTTTCATCCAATTCCGAGCACTTTAAATTTTTCACGTTTTTTGTAGCAACGGCCGCCATTCTGAAATTTCTAAGCCTCAAAATTATTTGTACACATATCAGACAAAATTTCGGGAAAGTTTCATCCAATTCCGAGCACCATAGCAAACCAACAATGAATATCAATTCGCAACATCATAATCTACTTGGAAACCAAATTTCGCCCAAATCGGAGGATTTTTGTATTTTGGTGGCCATTTTGTATTCAAAATGGCCACCATAGCAAACCAACGATGGATATCAATTCGCAACATCATAATCTACTTGGAAACCAAATTTCGCCCAAATCGGAGGATTTTTGTATTTTGGTGGTAATTTTGTACCTTGGTTACCATAGCAACGGCCGCCATTTTGAATTTTTTCAACAACCAAAAGCTGCCACACATTACGGTGGATATTCCTACAAAGGTTCATGAAGTTTGATGAAAGGATTCCAATTTGTTTTTAAATCCCCCTATTTTTGTTTCCATGGTAACTGCGGCAAATTTTGTCCAACTGATTCCGATTTTTTTGGCTTATCTCGTTCCACTAGATGTGGATGTTGTTCCTATCAAGTTTCATCAATTTCTGTTTGGCGAATAACCTGCTATGATCATTTTTGTGTTTTTCATTTTTTTTGGCATTTTGCCCATTTTCATGGCAACGGCGGCCATTTTGAAAATTTCGAAAGTAGTCTGCACATCTACTCATAGTGCTTAACATTCCTGTGAAGTTTCATTGATTTCCGTTCAGTAGTCGTCGAGAAATGTGTCGGAAAAACTTTTGGCGGAAGAAAGAAAGAAAGAAAGAAAGAAAGAAAGAAAGAAAGAAAGAAAGAAAGAAAGAAAGAATAATAATAATAATAATAAGAAGAAGAAGAAACGGAGCAAACACAATATGTCTCTCAAACTTCGTTTGGGGGACATATTTCGTTTGGGGGACATAATTATCTGAAATTGGTTGATCAATAAATTCTCCATATAGTGAGTGAATGATTGTTGTTTAATGCCAAATGTCATCAATTTTTCAGCTATATCATGGTGAGAACAAGTTACATTCAATGAAATTATGATGATGATGTCTGCTTTATACTAGACCAACAGGCTTAATTAGATGCTTATAGTGATAGCTAGCTCACTGAAACAACAGTCTGCTGGTAGACTTTTCGTTCCACTCAGACACATTATCCCGATTCCGAGCCAACCAGTATTTTCCTTTACTCCTTAAAGCTGCATGCTTAGCGGAAGGATCAAATAACAATCTGGCTCGAACCCACGATCTACCACACTTAAGACGAGCACGCCAATCATTACACCACCGATTCGGTTAATCCTCTATATGTAATAAACTAAAAAGAAACTTTTTGGCATATTGTGGCCTCCTGCATATATGTACCAACTCTAAATAAAACTTTTATGATAATGCATTATGTGGTGGCAGCCATCTTGGATGTAACCAGAAACAAACAAATTGTGGAGGATCATCCATGTTGTGCAAAGTTAATATAGCAGACGGCAAGGATGCAAACGAGTGAGTGAGTGATTGTTGTTTAATGCCAATTCAACAATTTTTCAGCTACTAGTATATCATGGCGAGAACAAGTTAATTATCAATGAGATGATGATGAGGTTCGCTTTGTACTAGACCAGCACACTGAGTTGGATTTTTATAGTGCTATTTCACTGAAATAACAGTGCACGGGTAGAAATGTCGCTCCACTTGGACACATTATTCTGATTCCGAGCCAACCAGTCTTTGCTCTTTCTCCTTAATGATGTGTGCTTAGCGGAGAAGCAACAAATACCAATTTTATAGACTTTGGTTTGACCCGACCGGGGCTCCGCGAACCCACGATCTACCACAGTAGAGGCGAGCAGGCTAACTATTACACCACCAATGCAGTTAAGATGCCAACGATGGACAGAAAATGATGACAATACCTCACATGTGAGCTAAGCTGCTATAAAACTGTCAAGAAAGAACAAATGAATCTACAATTTGTCCCAGGAATATCTAACGATTTTCGGTTCTAAGCATTCTGGAGTGATTTTCCATGCTTGAAATAGTTTTTCCACAAGATTTCCTGCTGTAGCGGAGTGTTTATTATTATCTTTCCATTTCAACAGGAATTCCATCGACCATGATGCCTGAGATAAAAGGCGATTGTCCGTTATTATAGCGTTTACCTCATCTCTAGGTATTTTAAGAATACGTCCCAGTTGTCTTAAGTGTGATGGATATATTGCCTCACTAAAGCGTAATAGATCAGTTTCTTCTAGGCAGGTATTTTTCTTTTCTGGTGTAATTTTATCTTTTCCGATCCAGTCTTCTACAAGATAAATATTTTAATTGTTAAAAAAAACCGAAGTGTTTGTACAATGTAATTCTTAGAATATAGACAATATTACCCCACATATAACAAAGTTTTTTTTCAGGTGTTTCAATATCTTATTTTTTAACACATTTCCAAAAATCAAAGAGGGGCCATCGTGGCCGTGATCATATGGTAGTTGGATTTACAAAGTCCTATGCAATCAGTGCCTATCATCACTGATGTTGTGAGTTCGACTCCCGCTCAGGGTGAGGTGTACAACATTATGTGATTAAGTTTGTCAGTAACTTGCGACAGATTGGTGATTTTCTCCAGTTTCCTCCACCAATGAAACCGACCGCCACCACATAACTGAAATATTGTTGAAAGTGGCATTAAGCACCATCAAACAAACAATATCCTATTTTTAACACATTTCCAAAAATCAAAGTTATGTACAATGTAAATTCTTAGAATATTGACAATTTTTTTCAATATAAATGTATAACAATATTTTTCCCTAGGTGTTTTAATATCCTATTTTTAACACATTTATTTCTGATGTAAACCAAAAGTATACACAATGTACCATTAATTGATAAGTAATCTAAAATCAATTCACAATGTCAGGAGGATTTCTTTCAACATACTTCAGCTGCCTTAAATTATGTAATCGTATACATGTACATGTATTTGGTTATGGTGTTTAATGCCACTTTCAACAATATTTCAGCTATATCGTGACAGTCAGTTTTAGTGGTGGAGGAAACCAGAGTACCCAGAGAAATCCACAGACCTGTCGCAAGTCTCTGCCAAGCTTTATCATATAATGTTGTATCATGTACACCTCGCCTGAGCAAGACTCGAATTCACAACTTTAGTGGTGATATGTACTGATTGCACAGACCGTAGTTGTAAATCCAACTACCATATGATGATGATGACAACCACGATAGCCCTTGTAATCATATGTAAGAACTATAAATGGTAAGTTGTTCATGACAAGATTATTTTATGGTTAATTGAATTTTAAAAAAATCATCAGAATTGGAAGGAGGATACTTGACTTTTTTTTTGTACCACCGGCTTAATGTATGAGTAAGAACACTAATATTTAAGTACAAGATACAGTACTATTGAAACAAAAGAAGTGGCCTGTATTGGATATAATGGGTTTCTTTTCCGCATGAGTACCCCGGTGAAGACTGAGGGAACTTCTTTTATTTCAAGAGTTATACATGTATATCTAACTTGTACAATAATGATGTTATTTATAATTTATAAAATAAAATAAAAGTTGCGAGAACAGTTTTGTATGTGAACATTGGTCAAATTTTTTTAAGCTCGTTCATAAAAAGAACTGTAAAAATATCGGCCTGTAACAGTGGCCATATTTACGATAGCATTGCTGAATATTATTGTACAATAATTGTTTTGGTCATGTGAAAAGAAACAAGGAAAACTAATGAATGGAGAACATAAAATAAATACAAATCAGATCAGTAATAAGTAGTTCTTATCATATGTGTTAGCTCAATAGATAATTACTGTATGTAACAATTACTTTCAGAACACTACATGAATTACACAGTAATTTTTGCATTGCTATGTCCTTAAACAATTTTGTTTCTCTTTAACTAATAGAAATCAAAAGATTTTAACAATATACATATACATTTTTTCATTGAATCTTAAAATTTTAAAAACATCCTCTTGGTCTTAATTTTCCATCGACAAAAAATACTATCTGATTTTCTAAGTCCTAGAGGATCCCTTTTTCGGTTCACATTGCAGGTGTATTGTTTTTATAACCCTTCAAAGGTTTGCTAATTTGTGAAATATTTTATCTGAAATCATACACTGCAAATTAAATGGTACATGCCTGAATTGATTCCACTCCTTTGAGAGCATGGGATCTGAAATATTTCAGCAAAATCTGGTGTTTTAGTTAGGGTTCATTTGGTTTATGGGGTTAAACGCCACTTTCAACAATATTTCAGATATAACGTGGCGGTCAGTTTTATTGGTGGAGGAAACCACCAACCTATGTCAAGTCACTGAGACACTGACACACTTTATCACATTGTTGTATCGAGTACACCTCGCCATGAACAGGGTTCAACTCACAACTTTAGTGGTGATAGGCACTGATTGCACAGGTAGTTGTAAATCCAACTACCATGTGATCATGACCACGACGGCCCCAGTTCCATCTAGAACAAGAAAAATTACCATAAAACAATGTCTTTGAATAATAATGGAAATCTCACTTATTAATCTCTGATTGAGGGGGTAGAGAAAAATAGTGCTTAATTTTTTTTTCTGCATCACATTGTAGAATGCAATTATGAATTTAGAAAAGTTATAGGTACCAAAGGGGTAATCAGAAGCAGTAATTGAAGGACAGACAATGTACCCATGGTTACTGAAATATTGTTGAAAGTGGTATAAAACATCAACAACCATTCACTATAAACATTCCTAATAAAAATTCTTCTAGGGCCCCGATATACCTATCATAACACTACTTGAATGTAAGATCTAAATGAATAATATTAAATATACAGTGAAACCTGTCTAAACCGAATCCTGATTAAACCAGAATCCAGTATAAACCAGAATCCAGTATAAACCAGAATCCTGAATAAACCAGAATCCAGTATAAACCAGTATTTTAAATGGATGAAATCTTTGTTAATTTAATCTGTATAAACCAAACATCTGTCTATTCTGAATGCAAGAGTTGATCCCAAGGAGGTTTAGATAGGTTTCACTGTGTATATATATATATATAAACATCTGAAAAAGTAGCCAACGTATAAATCTACGAGATGTCGGATCGGAAACAAGTGTTAACGATACTGTGCAAACAAACAAAAATGATAAATAAACGTCTAAAATGTTAGCACAACGATATCAAAAAAATATGTTAAAATGTAACAAGAATAACTATAAGTCTACAAAAAGACTATAATTATAATGAAATCGACGGATATTTCGCTTGACCGACAAGCTTCATCAGCGTCTGTAATCCGATTTGAAAAATTGTCACGTGAGCATCAGTTATCGTGACGTAAATTACTAAAAATCATAATCTTGAACTTTATACTTTATATTATTCAAGTATATTGCACACTAATTTATAAATATGAACAGAATGAGAAAATGTAATGATGAAGTTTACCAACTAGCTAAGGTCCAGGCACTGGATAAAAAGTTAAAAAACAAAAGATTTAGGCCTTTTTGTTTATGCCTTCCGGGTGTAATGTTTGTAACTCGCGGATCCAAAAACTCTCTTTTTTCTGTCTTTGATTTTCTTTCCAACTTGGATTGTGGTCAATGATATAAATTTTGGATCTGCCAAAGTCTTCCAATGAGTGCCCCGGCGACACAAAGTGTTGACTCACGGGCAAGAGCGTCTTTTTCGTAAGGTCACTTCTGTGTCCATTCATTCTTTTGTTGAATGGTTGGACACTTTCTCCTACGTATTGCGACCCGCAGACGTGACAGTCAAGGAGGTAAACCACATTAGGTGTTTTGCAATTGACATTGCAAAATATCTTATACTCCTTTCCTGTCGTCTTGCTATGGAACACTTGTGTGTGTTGCAATTGGAGACAGCACTTGCAACGCTTGTCACCACATGGTTTACACTGGCCGACCGTCGATGAAGGTCTAGATACCGCAGCTCTGACCAGTGTATCCTTAATGCTTTTAGGTCGCCGGAACGCTACAACGGGTGGTTCAGGGAACAACTTGGCCAGCGTTTCACTTTTTTGAATTTCTTTCCAATGATGACGGACAATGCCTGCAATTTTGGCTAAAGAAGGATGGTAAGTGAGAACAAGGGGAACCCGTTTGTTGATCTTTTTTTCTTTGTATTCCAGGAGGTCATTTCTGTTAATTTCACTGGCTTTTGAAAACCCACTCTCTATAACTTTGTCATTATATCCCCGTTTCTTCAAATGATGGCGTAAATCTCCTAGTCTTTGCTTGGTGGTTTCAACAGTGGAGCATATTCGTTTTACCCTAATGGCTTGGCTGAATGGGATACTCTTAAAACAGTGCTTAGGATGGCAACTACTGGGTGAAAGGTATTGATGTTTGTCTGTGGGCTTAGAGTATAAATCAGTTGTCATGTTGCCCTCCTTGACCGTGGTGGTAGTATCAAGGAAGGACATTTTGGTTTTCGACACTTCGTGTGTGAATTTTATAGACGGATGGATACTGTTGGCATGTTCCAAAAATTCATCAAGCTCTTTATCGCCATGTGTCCACTTCATGTCAACGTCATCTATAAATCGGAACCATGAAAGAGGTTGTTTAAGTGACGAGAGGAGTAATCGTTCTTCTAGGTCCCCCATAAAAATGTTGGCATAGGAGGGTGCCATTTTGGTTCCCATAGCTGTCCCATTTATTTGAAGATAGTGATTTCCGTCAAAAGTAAAATTGTTGTTTTTTAGAACTAGTGTAAGCATCTCTACTAAACATTCTGTCGGAGGTTCTTGATCTGTTCGTTGTTCCCATATTTTTCTGCATGCGGCAATTCCGTCATCATGGGGAATGTTCGTGTAAAGGGAAGTTACATCCATGGTAACAAGCGTGGTATTTTCTGGAATGGCTAAATTTTCCATTTTCTTCAAGTAGTCGGTAGTATCTTTGATGTGTGATGGAAGGTTTTCAACGAACGGCCGAAGGTGAAAATCAATAAATTCCGATATCTTTTCAGTTGGGTGACCATTGGCTGATACAATCGGTCTCCCCGGATTGTTTTCCTTGTGAATTTTAGGCAGCAATATATATATATATACATGTATATATATTATATAAAGGTATATAGATATATATATAAATATAAATATGGGTCTAGGACAAAAGCCAATTTAAACAATTCAGCAGTGGTTTTTTTTTAATTTACACTTTACAATGAACACAATATGGGAAAATATGTGTTTAAAGTATTTTATTATTTGTATTAATTCTTTAAGATATCTTTTAATATCACTACACGTATCAATATAAAACAGGCTTTTGTCCTGTTCCCATATACATTGTATATATTAGATCTTTCATACTAACCAAGAGTTTGTTCTTGAATATTAACCTCTGTCTTCTCAATTTGGTCTGCTAAGTCTACATAGACTGGATCATTTCTCAACTCCTCTATAAATTCATTGTATCCCTTTTCTGGACCTTTAAGTAAAAGTCTGATAAACTCCTTATTCTTATCTAATTGAGTTGGTTTTGAATTTATTCTTTCTCCATCATCAATTGTTAAAACAATTTTACTTATCAATGAATCTACTATCTTCACATGCGACAGTTCTTTGACAATGCTGTTGTACTTTTTCTGAATTTTTTGTTCATTCTCCTTACTGAAAGGCATTTTAAATTACCTGAAACAGAAAAAAATGGCTGTCAGCTGCACAATCCATAAAATATAACCCTTACATATAAATATGTTGGCCTATCTGGTTTTTGTATATTTCTATTGACCACCACGATATAACCTAAATATTGTTGAAAGTGGTGTTAAACCCCATAAACTCAAACCATATTTCTATTCATGATTTCAAGACAAAATTTGTCAAGTTAAATTATCACTGTATATTAATTTGTTTTCTCAGATTGCAATAACTGTTTGTTTGTTTCGTTTTTTAATGGTGTTTAACACCACTTTCAACAATATTTCAGTTATATCACGGCGGTCAGTTTTATTGGCGAAGGAAACCGGAGGACCCGGAGAAAATCACTGACCTGTCACAAGTCACTGACAAACTTTATCACATAATGTTGTACACCTCGCCCTGATGGTGATAGGCACTGATTACATTGTAAATCCAACTACCATACCACGACGGGCAATAACTGAGACATTGGGAAAGAAGAACAGTTGATACAAACATATCAACCTCATACAGTCAAACCTGTCTTCTGTGACCTTCCTAAAGAACACTGAAATAGGATCATATAAGAGAGCTGGTCGCTAAATACAAGTTTAATTTATATGAAATGCACTGTGAAGAGAAATAAAAATTAAGGTCACATAATAGAAATTGCTACTTAATAGAGGTGGTCACTAAAGCAGGTTCGGCTGTATTTTTACCACCAGCATCTATGTAGGTACTGCTACCATTACAATTCTGATCTTTACATGTCTTTGTGCTCTGGTTAGTATAAATATCAGACCACATTCAGGATCATTTTAGGTAGAGGCACTAGCTATAGAAACTAAGAAGATTGGCTGTCAGCTACACAATCCATGGTGACATATACATACTGTATGTTAGGTATAGACACTAAGAAGATTGGCTGTCAGCTACACAATCTCCATGGTAACATATACATACTGTATGTTAGCTATAGACACTAAGAAGATTGGCTGTCAGCTACACAATCCATGGTAACATATACATACTGTATGTTAGGCATAGACACTAAGAAGATTGTCTGTCAGCTACACAATCCATGGTAGCATATACATACTGTATGCTAGGTATAGACACTAAGACGATTGGCTGTCAGCTACACAATCCATGGTAACATATACATACTGTATGTTAGGTATAGACACTAAGAAGAATGGCTGTCAGCTACACAATCTCATAGGTAACATATACATACTGTATGTTAGGTATAGACACTAAGAAGATTGGCTGTCAGCTACACAATCCATGGTAACATATACATACTGTATGCTAGGTATAGACATTAAGAAGATTGGCTGTCAGCTACACAATCCATGGTAACATATACATACTGTATGTTAGCTATAGACACTAACAAGATTGACTGTCAGCTACACAATCCATGGTAACATATACATACTGTATGTTAGCTATAGACACTAAGAAGATTAGCTGTCAGCTACACAATCCATGGTAACATACACATACTGTATGTTAGGCATAGACACTAAAATGATTGGCTGTCAGCTACACAATCCATGGTAACATATACATACTGTATGCTAGGTATAGACACTAAGAAGATTGGTTGTCAGCTATGCAATCTCCATGGTAACATATACATACTGTATGCTAGGCATAGACACTAAGAAGATTTGCTGTCACTACACAATCCATGGTAACATATACATACTGTATGTTAGGTATAGACACTAAGAAGATGGGCTGTCAGCTACACAATCCATGGTAGCATATACATACTGTATGTTAGCTATAGACACTAAGAAGATTGGCTGTCAGCTACACAATCCATGGTAACATATACATAGTGTATGTTAGGTACAGACACTAAGAAGATTGGCTGTCAGCTACACAATCCATGGTAACATATACATACTGTATGTTAGGTATAGAAACTACGAATATTGGCTGTCAGCTATGCAATCTCCATGGTAACATATACATACTGTATGCTAGCTATAGACACTAAGAAGATTGGCTGTCAGCTACATAATCTCCATGGTAACATATCCATATTGTATGTTAGGCATAGACACTGAGAAGATTAGCTGTCAGCTACACAATCCATGGTAACATATACATACTGTATGTTAGGTATAGACACTAAGAAGATTGGCTATCTGCTACACAATCCATGGTAACATATACATACTGTATGTTAGGTATAGACACTAAGAAGATTGGCTGTCAGCTACACAATCCGTGGTAACATATACATACTGTATGTTAGGTATAGACACTAAGAAAATTAACTGTCAGCTACACAATCCATGGTAACATATACATACTGTATGTTAGGTATAGACACTAAGAAGAATGGCTGTCAGCTACACAATCTCCATGGTAACATATACATACTGTATGTTAGCTATAGACACTAACAAGATTGGCTGTCAGCTACACAATCCATGGTAACATATACATACTGTATGTTAGGCATAGACACTAAGAAGAATGTCTGTCAGCTACACAATCCATGGTAGCATATACATACTGTATGCTAGGTATAGACACTAAGAAGATTGGCTGTCAGCTACACAATCCATGGTAACATATACATACTGTATGTTAGGTATAGACACTAAGAAGAATGGCTGTCAGCTACACAATCTCATAGGTAACATATACATACTGTATGTTAGGTATAGACACTAAGAAGATTGGCTGTCAGCTACACAATCCATGGTAACATATACATACTGTATGCTAGGTATAGACATTAAGAAGATTGGCTGTCAGCTACACAATCCATGGTAACATATACATACTGTATGTTAGCTATAGACACTAACAAGATTGACTGTCAGCTACACAATCCATGGTAACATATACATACTGTATGTTAGCTATAGACACTAAGAAGATTAGCTGTCAGCTACACAATCCATGGTAACATACACATACTGTATGTTAGGCATAGACACTAAAATGATTGGCTGTCAGCTACACAATCCATGGTAACATATACATACTGTATGCTAGGTATAGACACTAAGAAGATTGGTTGTCAGCTATGCAATCTCCATGGTAACATATACATACTGTATGCTAGGCATAGACACTAAGAAGATTTGCTGTCACTACACAATCCATGGTAACATATACATACTGTATGCTAGGTATAGACACTAAGAAGATGGGCTGTCAGCTACACAATCCATGGTAGCATATACATACTGTATGTTAGCTATAGACACTAAGAAGATTGGCTGTCAGCTACACAATCCATGGTAACATATACATAGTGTATGTTAGGTACAGACACTAAGAAGATTGGCTGTCAGCTACACAATCCATGGTAACATATACATACTGTATGTTAGGTATAGAAACTACGAATATTGGCTGTCAGCTATGCAATCTCCATGGTAACATATACATACTGTATGCTAGCTATAGACACTAAGAAGATTGGCTGTCAGCTACATAATCCCCATGGTAACATATCCATATTGTATGTTAGGCATAGACACTGAGAAGATTAGCTGTCAGCTACACAATCCATGGTAACATATACATACTGTATGTTAGGTATAGACACTAAGAAGATTGGCTGTCTGCTACACAATCCATGGTAACATATACATACTGTATGTTAGGTATAGACACTAAGAAGATTGGCTGTCAGCTACACAATCCGTGGTAACATATACATACTGTATGTTAGGTATAGACACTAAGAAAATTAACTGTCAGCTACACAATCCATGGTAACATATACATACTGTATGTTAGGTATAGACACTAAGAAGATTGGCTGTCTGCTACACAATCCATGGTAACATATACATACTGTATGTTAGGTATAGACACTAAGAAGATTGGCTGTCAGCTACACAATCCATGGTAACATATACATACTGTATGTTGGGTATAGACACTAAGAAGATTGGCTGTCAGCTACACAATCCATGGTAACATATACATACTGTATGTTGGGTATAGACACTAAGAAGATTGGCTGTCAGCTACACAATCCATGGTAACATATACATAGTGTATGTTAGGTATAGACACTAAGATGATTGGCTGTCACCTACACAATCCAGGGTAACATATACATACTGTATGTTAGGTATAGACACTAAGAAGATTGGCTGTCAGCTACACAATCCATGGTAACATATACATACTGTATGTTAGGTATAGACACTAAGAAGATTGGCTGTCCGCTACACAATCCATGGTAACATATAAATAATGTATGTTAGGTATAGACATTAAGAAGATTGGCTGTCAGCTACACAATCCATGGTAACATATACATACTGTATGTTAGGTATAGACACTAAGAAGATTGGCTGTCAGCTACACAATCCATGGTAACATATACATACTGTATGTTAGGTATAGACACTAAGAAAATTAACTGTCAGCTACACAATCCATGGTAACATATACATACTGTATGTTAGGCATAGACACTAAGATGATTGGCTGTCAGCTACACAATCCATGGTAACATATACATACTGTATGCTAGGCATAGATACTAAGAAGATTGGCTGTCAGCTACACAATCCATGGTAACATATACATACTGTATGTTAGCTATAGACATTAAGAAGATTAGCTGTAAGCTACACAATCCATGGTAACATACACATACTGTATGTTAGGCATAGACATTAAGATGATTGGCTGTCAGCTACACAATCCATGGTAACATATACATACTGTATGTTAGCTATAGACACTACGAACACTGGCTGTCAGCTATGCAATCTCCATGGTCACATATACATACTGTATGCTAGCTATAGACACTAAGAAGATTGGTTGTCAGCTACACAATCCATGGTAGCATATCCATACTGTATGTTAGTCATAGACACTAAGAAAATTAGCTGTCAGCTACACAATCCATGGTAACATATACATACTGTATGCTAGGTATAGACACTAAGAAGATTGGATGTCTGCTACACAATCCATGGTAACATATACATACTGTATGCTAGGCATAGACACTAGGAAGATTGGCTGTCAGTTACACAATCCATGGTGACATATACATACTGTATGTTAGGTATAGACACTAAGAAGATTTGCTGTCAGCTACGCAATCCATGGTAGCATATACATACTGTATGTGAGGTATAGACACTAAGAAGATTGGCTGTCAGCTACACAATCCATGGTAACATATACATATTGTATGTAGGTATAGACAATAAAAAAATTGGCTGTCAGCTACACAATCTCCATGGTAGCATATACATACTGTATGTTAGGTATAGAAACTAAGAAGACTGTCTGTCAGCTACGCAATCCATGGTAGCATATACATACTGTATGCTATTGGCTGTCAGCTAAACAATCCATGGTAACATATACATACTGTATGTTAGATATAGACACTAAGAAGATTGGATGTCAGCTACACAATCCATGGTAACATATACATACTGTATGTTAGGCGTAGACACTAAGAAAATTGTCTGTCAGCTACACAATCTCCATGGTAACATATACAAACTGTATGTTAGCTATAGACACTAAGAAGATTGGCTGTCAGTTACACAATCCGTGGTAACATATACATACTGTATGCTAGGTATAGAAACTAAGAAGATTAGCTGTGAGCTACACAATCTCCATGGTAACATATACATACTGTATGTTAGGCATAGACACTAAGAAGATTGGCTGTCAGCTACACAATCCATGGTAACATATAAATGCTGTATTTTAGCTATAGACACTAAGAAGATTGGCTGTCAGCTACACAATCCATGGTAACATATACATACTGTATGTTAGGTATAGACATTAAGATTTTTAGATTGGCTGTCAGTTACACAATCTATGGTAACATATACATACTGTATGTTAGGTATAGACACTAAGAAGATTGGCTGTCAGCCACACAATCTATGGTAACATATACATACTGTATGTTAGGTATAGACACTAAGAAAATTGGCTGTCAGCTACACAATCTCCATGGTAACATATACATACTGTATGTTAGCTATAGACACTAAGAAGATTGGCTGTCAGCTACACAATCCATGGTAACATATACATACTGTATGTTAGCTATAGAAACTAAGAAGATTGGATGTCAGCTACACAATCCATGGTAACATATGCATACTGTATGCTAGGTATAGACACTAAGATATTTAGATTAGCTGTCAGCTACACAATCCTTGATAGCATATGCATACTGTATGTTAGCTATAGACACTAAGAGGATTGGCTGTCAGCTACACAATCCATGGTAACATATACATACTGTATGTTAGGTATTGACACTAAGATGATTGGCTCTCAGCTACACAATCCATGGTAACATATACATACTGTATGTTAGCTATAGACACTAAGAAGATTAGCTGTCAGCTACACAATCCATGGTAACATACACATACTATATGTTAGGCATAGACACTAAAATGATTGGCTGTCAGCTACACAATCCATGGTAACATATACATACTGTATGCTAGCTATAGACACTAAGGAGATTGGATGTCAACTACACAATCCATGGTAACATATACATACTGTATGTTAGCTATAGACACTACGAACATTGGCTGTCAGCTATGCAATCTTCATGGCATGGTCACATATACATACTGTATGTTAGCTATAGACACTAAGAAGATTGGCTGTCAGCTACACAATCCATGGTAATATATACATACTGTATGTTAGGCATAGACACTAAGAAAATTAACTGTCAGCTAAACAATCCATGGTAACATATACATACTGTATGTTAGGCATAGACACTAAGAAGATTTGCTGTCGGCTACACAATCCATGGTAACATATACATACTGTATGTGAGGTATAGACACTAAAAAGATTGGCTGTCAGCTACACATTCCATGGTAACATATACATACTATATGTTAGGCATAGACACTAAGAAGATTTGCTGTCAGCTACACAATCCATGGTAACATATACATACTGTATGTGAGGTATAGAAACTAAGAAGATTGGCTGTCAGCTACACAATCCATGGTAGCATATACATACTGTATGCTATGTATAGACACTAAGAAGATTGGCTGTCAGCTACACAATCCATGGTAACATATACATACTGTATGTTGGGCATAGACACTAAGAAGATTGGATGTCAGCTACACAATCCATGGTAACATATACATACTGTATATTAGGTATAGACACTAAGAAAATTGGCTGTCAGCTACACAATCTCCATGGTAACATATACATACTGTATGCTAGGATTTTTACTGATTAGGCCCATTGGTTTTCTTGCTTCCAGTGACTTTTAATTTATTTGACTTTCCAATCTTTTGATTTTGTGCCTAATGAAAGTTGTTCCTGAAATGTGTTGTGCACACTAAATTAGATATCTATGTTTTTATGTTTTAATGGAAGTTAGATATTGATAATTTCCCAATGCAATTTATACTGAAATAGTCTAGTCTGGTGTCTCTAGATTTTACATAAAGTGATGAACCATAATTATATATACAATGTATACATAATACAAACAGCCTACATGCCATAAATAAACAGGGTAAATACCTCACATCTCTAAAGCACTAAACAACTTGCTCAATCTGATTCAAACAATTTATTTCTTCTTAACAGCTGTTGTGATACTGATGATAATGATAAACTTGCAGTCTATTATTAATTAAAACAAATAACATAAAAAATTCTTTGCTTCAGTTTCATAATTATGCCACAAAAAATGTCTGGGAAAGTAATTATTAGAGCCTTTCCTATCTTATCATTTCATTCATTAAATTTGGAGTTCAGTAGCCACAATGACACATTACTGTGGCAAGTATCTGTTCAAAGTAATGGATTTGACAATTAAATGGATCGATAAAGAATAACAAATCTTAAATTTTTGTATAACTGAGTGGTTGTATACATGTACATACAAACACGATCCGATGTGGAAAGAGAAGTATTTTATTGTTGAAAATTAAGTGTGTAAAACCTACTAAAGGCAAGCAGTAGTAACTTGTACGAAATTTAGGTGGTTGGTGGTTTGTGGTAATCATAGCCACTTTCAACAATAATACAGTTATATGGTAGCGGTTAGTTTTATTGGTGAAGGAAACCTGAGTCGCGGAGAAAACCACCGATATGTCTTAAGTCACTGACAAACTTTAAATATCACATAATGTTGTATCGAGTACACCTCGCCATCAACAGGGTTCAAACTTTAGTGGTGATGGGCACTGATTGCACACCAGGTAGTTGTAAATCCAACTACCATGCGATCACGACCACGATAGCCCCTTGTATGAATATTACAATTTCATCCTTGTAAATTGTGGACAACAAGTATATGGGTAATCTAGTTGAGATTTGATTTCTAAAGAAATTCTACTCTGTAACTTCAATCGAAGAAATTTTCTGTTCTGTATCTCCAGAGGAAGAAATTTTCTGCTTTGTATCCAGTTTGGAGATACAGAGCAGAAAATTTCTTCAGAAGTCAAATCTCAACGAGATTAGTATACGAGTTACGAGTTGAGGACCAACACAAACTGCTGTTATTATCTATAGGTATAAGATTGCATGGATATGGAAAGGAACACATTATGCAATGTATATAATGTGTTTATACACGATTTCCAGAAATTGTTGGAAGCAATGAATGTTACGGTCCCTGTGAAATAAACTAGAAAATAGTATTGGAAATGTCAAATTAAGATCTATTATGTTCACTTCCGTCCTCTTTATAAACTATGCCTATTCATATTAGTCCTTACCATCAGGGTAAGACTGGTAATGCCTACTCACTTACCAACTAACTTGTCATTTGTAATAAGGAAGTAAATTATAATACTCTGTGTGCGTTCGGATATAGACAAGTAAATTATAATACTCTGTGTGCGTTCGGATATACACTTAAAATTTAATTTGATGTGACTACTGTAATATATAAAATATATTTGTTTAAACGTCGCGAGAACAGTTTTGTTTGTGAACGAGGTTACCTAATTTTCCTATTCCTATTTATATAATAATGTTGTGTTAGCAATGACTATGCCAATATAGTGGTCAGGGTTGAAGACATAGTGCACGACCAGAAGGGGAGTGCACTATGTCTTCAACCCTGACCACTATATGGCATAGTCATTGCTAACACAACATTATTATTATTATTATGCTGACTGTTATATGTAGACAAAATATATTGAGAACTATTAAAATAAAGGAGGTCCTAATATTGGTGAGTATTATGCTTTCTGTAAATTTCTTCTGTAATATAAGTTCATACGATATTTTGGCATATATCACAAAGAATTATATAGCGTTGATATACTATGCGAAAATAGTACATCTACTATGCCAGTTTCACGCGGGGAAGGTTAGGTTTTCAGCTGTCTGTCAAGCTATATATATAGCTAGTCCACCTGCAAGGAGGCGAATCCAATCTGTCAATCTATCATAGTCGTCTAAACGTTTTTTAATACTTGTTATTGTTGTTAATTAAATTTCAAATTTCAAAAATCTTTTTATTTTTAAAGTCTTAAATGAAACAAAGAATATTCTCACACTTTCAAGACTTACCTATTATTACGTGATGATTTCCGTATTGGCATAATTATTAATCCGAGGGTAGAAGCTGAAGGCAAATACAGCTGCCCGAGGACTAATAACTAAGCCAATACGGAAATCATCACGTAATGATATATTTATTAATTAACCATAACATTTTATCTTATAATGGGTATTTATAAAATTGATATATTTATTAATTAGCTATAAAATTTTATCTTATAATGGGTATTATAAAATCATAACTCGGCCAATATAAAAAAAACTAAGCCAATATCGGAAAAATTAAGCCAATATCGATATTGGCTTAGTTTTTTTTATATTGGCCGAGTTTATGATTTTATATTGTAAAGACAGTTTAGGTTGTATTGACAACAATAATATAGAGTTAATTAATAATTACCTATTATTACGCGATGATTTCCGTATTGGCCTAGTTATTAGTCCGAGGGTAGCTGTATTGGCCCGAGGACTAATAATTAGGCCAATACGAAAATCATCACGTAATTTATTTAACCATAAAATTTTATCTTATACAGTAAAACCTGTCTAAACCGAACCCCTTTGGGACTGAAGAATTTGTTCAGTATAGACAGGTTCAAATTGCATAGATATTAAGTAGATGGAACTGTAAAGTCGGTATGAATTAGACAGGGTTTCGGTTTACTCATGGTTCGCTTTAGACAGATTTCACTGTAATGGGTATTTATTTATTAATTAACCATACAATTTTATCTTATAGTGGGTATTATGAAATCATAATGTCGGCCAATATAAAAAAAAATAAGCCAATATCGATATTGGCTTAGTTTTTTTATATTGGCCGAGTTTATGATTTTATATTGTAAAGACAGTTTAGGTTGTATTGACAACAATAATATAGAGTTAATTAATAATATCTGATCCAATATATTAGTCACCAATATCAGGACCTCCTTTATTGTAATAGTTCTCAATATATTTTGTCTACATATAACAGTCAGCATAATAATAATAATATATTGGATCAGATAGTCTTGAAAGTGTGAGAATATTCTTTTGTTTTATTTAAGGATTTAAAAATATAAAGATTTTTGAAGTTTGAAATTTAATTAACAACAATAACAAGTATTAAAAAACGTTTAGACGACTATGATAGATTGACAGATTGGATCCGAGCTGAAAACACAACCTTCCCCGCGTGAAACTGGCATAGTAGATGTACTATTTCCGCATAGTATATCAACGCTATATAATTCTTTGTGATATATGCCAAAATATCATATGAACTTATATTACAGAAGAAAAACATTGGCCTGTATCATCGAGTGCCGATCTACCGCCTTTACAATCGAGGTATCATTAAAAACATATATTTTGTTGTATAAATTTAATTATAAGGAATATGCTCAATTTTTCAAATCAGTGCCGGTGTACATCAAACAAAACAACAGTTTTACTTCCACAGTGATCACACGTCATACACTGAATTAAGCCTTTCCTTCTGCAGTTGTGTTAATCTTTTTTCCTCGGTTGTCTTTATTCGTGAATATTATTAGTGCAGTTAATCTACTGAAAACATCAACATAAGTGCAACAGAAATATTTTTTTTAATTTGTTGGTAGTTAATAGGTTGCAAAACAACATAAAGTCTACCAAAATCTACCTGGTGCGACTGCATATATTTTATATGAAATAAGGGTTGGTAAAAAAATACAATAGATCGCTTTTAACTGCGCCAATGAGCGTCCATACCTACAAGGAGGATAATCAAGATAATGGAAACAAAACTGAACCCGCGAACATGTAAAAAAATATATCTGAAAGGTACACATGTACTATAAGTTATTTATTTAAAAACAATATTATGGAAATAAAAGAAAATTAGTTGAAACCACAGGGGCTCGCAGTTATATTTTCACATCAGGTATGTGTTAAAAGAAGAAGGGAGGACATTTTTTTTGCTGCCTAAAGTGAAAGTAGAATTTCGGCACCTTTTTTCGCTTCAAAAACGGTTTAGACTTTGTTCTTCCAATAAAATTAATGCAAATATCATTGTTTTTTGCTGATTGACTGGTTTACAGTGGAATAACACTCGTTTTTAAATTCCAAGCGGTCTGGACAACTTCTTATCATGCTCAATTCCGGTTTATACGAACTTAATATTAAGGTGAGTTTTCATTGGTCGTAATAAAAAAATCGAAATATAATTTTTCTAAAATCGGAAAGCAACATATATAAGAAGAATTTCTAGCATTTTAACCAAGGATGGCTCAAGCAATGTTTCATGGTAATTATACAATGTGAAGTTAAAATGTCTTAAAAATATAGTATTTCCAAAAATAAGACCCTAATTTTAAATTTTCAAAAAATTCTTCGACCAATGAAAACTTACCTTAATATTAAGTCCGTATAAACCGGAATTGAGTATAAGAAGTTGTCCAGACCGCTTGGAATTTAAAAACGAGTGTTATTCCACTGTAAACCAGTCAATCAGCAAAAAACAACGATATTTGCATTAATTTTATGGGAAGAACTAAACCGTTTTTGAAGCGAAAAAAGGTGCCGAAATTCTCCTTTCACTTTGGGCAGCAAAAAAAGTGCCCCCCCTTCTTCTTTTAACACATACCTGGTGATGTGAAAATATAACGGCGAGCCCCTGTGGTTGAAACTGCTATATATAACCAAACAGAATGCTAAAATGTCAAATTAATCCTTTACGAACGATACATAATTTCCAAATATATTTTCCAATTTACATAATTTTAAACAGTAATCGTGTGGCACTGTTACTATACATATTTTACTCTATTTAACATTTATATGATAAGTCTATACATTTACGTAAAGATAGTATATAACTATTATATAATCAGTGGCGTAGCTAGAGTTTGTGCTGCCCGTGGCAGCGGCTTGGGTTTCCCCCCACACCCACACACATGTTGCGCATGCCCGAAAAGAACAATGGCAATCTTAAAACCAGCGCAAATTTCTATGAAAATATGAAAATTCTGGATAACTAAAGAACTTGAAATCACTGTGCTTGATGAGGAAACGTGTAGAAACGACTATGATTTATGCAAATTGTGTGAAAACGTTTTAAATCGTTAGTTATTTGAGTTTTTACGTATGCAGTTCGAAACTTACTCGCTGCTAACATAGACATATATAATATAAAAATGTCTTCCGAAAAGACAGAAACAAAAATGGAGGAGGCGTATTTATTGCATTACATGACAAATTCACTACTTCAACAGTAGAAAACTGTAAAAATGATTGTGAACTTCAATGGGCAGAGATCCAAACTAAAAACAAATCCGTAATAATTGGTTCATACTACCGACCACCTAATTCAAATCTAGATGCACTCAACAACCTTAAATCAACAATAGCAAACGTGAGTGAACATAATAAAGACAAACCTATAATATTAGCAGGAGACTTTAACCTGCCACACATCGACTGGGAAAACAACACAGTAAAGACAGGGAGCAATCAAGTAAACCATCATCAAGAACTAATTGAAATTATCGAAGGTTCTGGAATGGAACAACTACAACTAAAACCAAGTAGAGAAAATAATATCCTTGATCTTTTCCTGACGAACCAACCAAGCTTAGTAAAATCCTGCAACACAATCCCATGTATATCTGACCACAATATGATCATTGTAGACACAGATCTCAAACCCAGATACAACAAACCTAAAAGAAGAGAAATCAACATATTTAAAAAAGCAAACTGGGATCAAATTAAGACAGATATCATAGATCTAGGCACCAGAATCATACAAAGTGAGACCGCAGTAGAAGAAAATGGACAGAACTTAAAAACGGAATAAACAACACACTCGGCCTAAATGTACCGAAAAAACTTACACCAAATAGACACAATTTACCGTTGTTCTCAAATAATGCGGTCCGGATAACATCGCTAAAAAGGTCCTAAAA
Organism: Bathymodiolus brooksi; assembly: GCA_963680875.1. NCBI lineage: Eukaryota > Metazoa > Mollusca > Bivalvia > Mytilida > Modiolidae > Bathymodiolus > Bathymodiolus brooksi. Next base: position 69,041,348 of record OY804575.1, read on the forward strand.
GCGTGCGCTGAAGAACTTGCAACCGTAATGAGTCACATTTTCCAACTCGGCTTAACAACAGGCGAACTACCATCTGACTGGAGAAATGCAAAGATAACACCGATATTTAAAAAGGCGATAACCACACAGCCTCAAATTATCGACCAGTGTCATTAACATGTGTATGTTGCAAGCTTCTCGAACGCATAATCTGCGGGCATATACTTAAACATCTAGAAAACAACAGAATCCTAACATCTTTACAACATGGCTTCCGAAGCGGTCATTCATGTGAATCCCACAGGCGCATGGGGCATGGATTTCGTTTCCTCCTCCCCCCCTTTTCTCTACTACCCCCCTTTTTCAAAATTTTCATATAAATCATTCCTTTTTCAAAATTTTCATAATCATTCGTTTTTTCTTCATTTGACAATATCAGTAGACGTCATACATCATGAATAATACGTGTATTCTGTGTCCACAGTTTTTCGACTGATACAGTATAAGAGAGAAGGTAAGCAACTCCATTTTCATATTTCGCGCCATATCGCTCACCTCGATTGGGAAACCCCCGTGTTTTTTACACTTTTTACCTTGTCTACATATGGCACTGTCGTATCAAACTGTTTCTAAGACACTTACCTAATTGCCCATGTTCGAATTTCAATCTGTACGTCGATTTTTTCCAAGAAATCTCGCCGAGAATAGCGAGGCAGCTTCGTTTCTAGGTCAAACTACATCATATGAGACGGAAGTGCAAAAACGGGAACCCTGGGATTTTTACGCATGGATTACCTGCAATGAAAAACCCAGATGCGCTCCGAATATTTTTCCCATAATGTTTTGGCGGGAAATCTAAACCGCTGAAAAAACATAACAGCAGACGGATTATTTCGTAAAAATGGCACAACGACCATCTGAATATGGAAACATTGAAATAATTTGATGGTAAATAACTGAGAAATAGATGATTGAATGGTTAGAACTGAAGTCAAAATTTCAATGAAAAAGAAATATTCAGCTTGCCTCTACTTCAAATTATTAAAATCATACCCAAACAAATACATATACAACTAAAAAAAAAATAAAATAAAAATAAAAAAAAAAAAAAGGAAGAAGGAGCTGAGAACAGCCATTGAATGGGACTATGGCATTTTACCCCCTTCCTCAATCAATGTGCATATTAATTAATTAAGGATTGATCTCAATTTTTTTTTCGGTTCATTAAGAAATAAACTCAAAAATGTGGTACACACTGTGTAACCCGCGAAGCGGGTTATGCAAGGGTGTGTACCACATTTTTGAGTTTATTTCGAATGAACCGGACAGAAAATTGTGATCAATCCTTATGAATTAATTCCTAATTAAATTTGTTCTTGTCCTAAAAATATTTTGTCGGATAATAATTGCTCAAAAAGAATCAAAATTAAAAAAATTCCCAATTGAGACCCCAACATGTGACTTCCGGTTAAAAATTGTGTCTATGGAAAATAACATAAATTGTTTATCCAATCAAAATCTCTTAAACACATCAAATTAATTTATATGCAATTATTAGGCAAATGATGTCAAATGTACATTTTTATACATATTTCACCCTTTTATCAGATACAAATGTACATTTGTAGATACAAATGTACATTTGTATTTTTATTCAGTAACGGAAAGGCTCAAAACCTGCAATAATATTCTAATTAGGAGATATCGTTAACTGCAACATTTCTAACATGCTTATTTTACCAAAGTCTCTCTTAAATCTTTTAAGCAGATCAAATTTGTACCTGTAATAAAATAATCACGAGCTCATCAATTTAATTTAATACACGTGAATGACTACTGCAATAAGTGTGCCAAGCCAATAAACGGATTATTACCACTTCACAAGTTCAATGGGATTTTACAAACAACCAGAGACTTTAATACACGTCTCATGACTTATTGATTGTCAAATTTGTAACTGATTTTGTGCATCATCTGCATGCATGTTCAAACCTCAAATATTACAAACCATTTCAATTTATTATTGTATATTTCGATCCCGGGCTTTGCATTTCGAATCTAATTAAAATAATACACGAAAATGCCACAAATATGGTTTCAAATGGAATGACTATACATTTTTTTACAACAACTTTCATGACGCGTTTATGTATTTAAATGTTAAATTGCTATTTCACTGAAACAACAGTGCGCTCCACTTGGACACATTATTCTGATTCTGAGCCAACCAGTCTTTGCTCTTTCTCCTTAATGCTGTGTGCTTAGCGGAGAAGATTAGAAGAATAGTGTTGGGGGTTATGGTATTTAACGCAACTTTCAACAATATTTCAGTTATATTGTGGCGGATAGTTTAATTGGTGGAGGACAATAGAGTACCTGGTGAAAACCGCCGACCTGTCGCAAGTCACTGACAAACTTTATCATATAATGTTGTATCGAGTACATCTCACCTAAGCGAGATTTGAACTCGCAACGTTAGTGGTGATAGGCACTGATTGCATAAGTAGTAATAAATCCAACTACCATACAGTCACTACCACGACGGCCCTCTATTAGAAGAATAAATAATAATCATGTAATATAAAAACTCTTTATTAATACCAAACAAATACAATTTGACCCATCAACATATAAGAAATGTATTGAATTTAATATTTGGTGTCATTTCTCCATATAGTGAGTGAATGATTGTTGTTTAATGCCAAATGAGCAGTTATTTAGCTATATCATGGTGAGAACAAGTTACATTCAATGAAATTATGATGATGTCTGCTTTGTACTAGACCAACAGGCTTAATTAGATGCTTATAGTGATAGCTAGCTCACTGCAACAACAATCTGCTGGTAGACATTTCGTTCCACTCAGCCACAGTATCCCGATTCCGAGCCAACCAGTATTTTCCTTTACTCCTTAAAGCTGCATGCTTAGCGGAAGGAGCAAATAACAATCTGGCTCGAACCCACGATCTACCACACTTAAGACAGCACGCCAATCATTACACCACTGATTCGGTTTAATTCTCTATATGTAAACTAATAAACTAAAAATGTACCAGCTCTAAATAAAACTTTTATGATAATGCATTATGTGGTGGCAGCCATCTTGGATGTAACAAGAAACAAACAATTTGTGGAGGATCAACTTAGTGAATATTCCCACCAAATTCAGTTTTAATTAGTGGAAGCCATTTTGTGAAAAATTAATACAGCAGATGGCAAGGATGCAAACGAGTGAGTGAGTGATTGTTGTTTAATGCCAATTCAGCAATTTTTCAGCTATATCATGGCGAGAACAAGTTAATTATCAATGAGATGATGACGAGGTCCGCATTGTAATAAACCAACATGCTGAGTTGGATTTTTATAGTTCTATTTCACTGAAACAACAGTGCACGGGTAGAAATGTCGCTCCACTTGGACACATTATTCTGATTCCGAGCCAACTAGTCTTTGCTCTTTCTCCTTAATGCTGTGTGCTTAGCGGAGAAGCAACAAATACCAATTTTATAGACTTTGGTTTGACCCGACTGGGGCTCGAAACCACGATCTACCACACTAGAGGCGAGCAGGCTAACCATTACACCACCGATGCGGATAAGATGCCAACGATGGACAGAAAATGATGACAATACCTCACATGTGAGCTAAGCTGTTATAAAACTGTCAAGAAAGAACAAATGAATCTACAATTGGTCCCAGGTATTTTTAACGATTTCTGGATCTAAACAATCTGGATTGATTTTCCATGCTTGAAATAGTTTTTCCACAAGATTTCCTGCTGTAGCGGAGTGTCCATTTTTATCTTTCCATTTCAACAGAAGTTCCATCGACCATGTCGTAGTTGAATGGGGATTGTCACACTTTATAGCGTCTACCTGAACTTTATGTATTTTAAGAATAGGTGCAACTTGTAATAAGCATGATGGATATATTGCCCTACTAAAGCGTAATAGATCAGTTTCTTCTAGGCAGGTATTTTTTTTTTCTGATGTAATTTTATCTTTTCCGATCCAGTCTTCTACAAGATAAATATTTTATTTATTAAAAAAAAACCGAAGTGTTTGTACAATGTAATTCTTAGAATATAGACAATATTCCCCCACATATAACAAAGTTTTTTTTCAGGTGTTTCAATATCTTATTTTTTAACACATTTCAAAAAAAAAAAACCGTCGTGGCCGTGATCATATGGTAGTTGGATTTACAAAGACTTATGCAATCGGTGCCTATCACCACTGATGTTGTGAGTTCAACTCCCGCTCAGGGTGAGGTGTACAACATTATGTGATTAAGTTTGTCAGTGACTTGCGACAGATTGGTGATTTTCTCCGGTTTCCTCCACCAAAAAAAACTGACCACCACGATATAACTGATATATTGTTGAAAGTGACATTAAACACCACCTACAAACAATATCCTATTATTAACACATTTCCAAAAATCAAAGTTATGTACAATGTAAATTCTTAGAATATTGACAATTTTTTTCAATATACATGAATAACAATATTTTCCCTCAGGTGTTTTAATATCCTATTTTTAACACATTTATTTCTGATGTAAAACAAAAGTATACACAATGTACCATTAATTGATAAGTATTCTAAAATCAATTCACAATGTCAGGAGGATTTCTTTCAACATACTTCAGCTACCTTAAATTATGTAATCGTATACATGTATATGGTTATGGTGTTTAACGCCACTTTCAACAATATTTAAGCTTTGTCATACTGCAATAGAAAATCTAAGTGATCCGATTGGTTATTTACTCGATTTTACTAATCCATATTATACGGCTCTAGCCGGTAATATGAAAGCACGTGCCAAGAAAGATAATTCATTTTGAAATCATACGTAATCAAGATGGCGACCCCCAGGTTCGCCTGTCACTCTGACGCCGATATTGAGGCAATTCTAAATCATTTGTTATTTTTCTGTTAAAATTGTTAAGTTGTTTATTAAATATGTTGAAGAATTAATTTCTTCTTTAAAACAAAGTCATAGCTGGGGTTAAATGTTCATGAGACAATACATGTATAGTAGTCATGTTCTTTATTTAGGTTTTACACAGGTAATATGGACCCATGGTATTGCAGTATGACAAATTCGTTATATAGCCTGTCTGAGCTGTCTGAGCTGTATATTTCCCTCGCCTTCGGCTCAGGAAATATAAAACACAGACAGGTTATATGAGCCCGTATTACCTGTCTAAAGCCTATATAACTAATAATATCGTGAGTCAGTTTTATTGGTGGAGGAAACCAGAGTACCCAGAGAAATCCACAGACCTGTCGCAAGTCTCTGACAAACTTTATCACATAATGTTGTATCAAGTACACTTCGCCTGAGCAAGACTCGAACTCACAACTGGTTGCACAGACCATAATTGTAAATTGTAAACTACCATACGATGATGATGACAACCACGATAGCCCCTGTAATCATATGTAAGAACTATAAATGGTAAGTTGTTCATGCGTGATAGACATTTGGCAGTTTGACAAGATTATTTTATGGTTAATTGAATTTAAAAAAAATCATCAGAATTGGAAGGAGTATACTTGACTTTTTTTTTGTACCACCGGCTTAATGTATGAGTAAGAACACTAACATTTAAGTATAAGAAACAGTACTATTGAAACAAAAGAAGTGGCCTGTATTGGATATAATGGGTTTCTTTTCCGCATGAGTACACCGGTGAAGACTGAGGGAACTTTTTTTATTTCAAGAGTTATATATCTAACTTGTACAATAATGATGTTATTTATAATTTATATAATAAAAAAAAAGTTGCGAGAACAGTTTGCTTGTGAACCAGTTTACCAAATTTTCCTATTACAACATTGGTCAAATTCTCAAGCTCGTTCATAAAAAGAACTGCAAAAACATCGACCTGTAACTGATATTACAGGCTACAGTTACAATAGCATTGCTAGGGGTATTATTGTACAATCATTGTTTTGGCCATGTGGAAAAAAGCAAGGAAAACTAATGAATGGAGAACATAAAATAAATACAAATCAGATCAGTAATAAGTAGTTCTTATCATATGTGTTAGCTCAATAGATAATTACTGTATGTAACAATTACTTTCAGTATATTACATGAATTACACAGTAATTTTTGCATTGCTATGTTCTTAAGCATTTTTGTTTCTCTTTAACTAATAGAAATCAAAAGATGTTAACATACATAACATATACATTTTTTCATTGAATCTTAAAATTTTAAAAACATCCCTGGTATCCTATTGGTCTTACGAAAAAAAATGTTGGGTTCATATTGCAGGTGTATAGTTCTTATAACCCTTCAAATGTTTGTTAATTTGTGAAATATTTTAACTGAAATCATACACTGCAAATTAAATGGTACATGCCTGAATTGATCCCACTCCTTTGAGAGCATGGGATCTGAAATATTTCAGCAAAACATGGTGTTCTTGTAACATTTTATTTTATCCTCCATAATGTTCTTTCCGACGAATTATTTCTAATATAAAATATTATCCTTGAACAATATTTCAATATTAAATTTCTTCCAATGCTATTATATATTTTCCAGATGAGGTGGAAGAAATTTAATATAAAAATATATCCGTGGATAACATTTATATAATAATGTGGTCTTGTCCAGGTAATATGCCAAAATATTACCCAGGTCTGTGAGGGGAGGGTAATATGTCTCTCAGACTTGGGTAATATAATATGCCAAAATATTACTCGGACCTGGGTAATATTATACACCTATTTACTGGCTATGAGGACAATAAAGTTGCTATTGTCCGAATAGCCAGTAATTAAGTGTTTTGTTATACCAAAGGAAATCTGAGAAAATATGGCTATTAAAAAGACACAAATAGAAGTTCTTAATAGTAATATTAAGAAAAAATATCAACAATAAACATGTCTTAACAACAATTCTAACCAGTTTAAAGAATTGATCAACAAGATTAAACTCAAAATCCTCCTCGGAGAGCGAGGCAAATCGACCTGCTTCAGCAGATGCCATTTTATCGTCTGGTAAACAAATAGTCGCAATTGGATTTTTATGTGCAAAATAGTAATTTTATCTGCATTTAATTAAACAACATTATCAAAGAAAAAACTGATAGAACGTGCTAAAATGGGTCACGGGTCACTGTAATCGGGCCGCTGTATCGAGAAATAGATACGGAGTTGAAAAAACTGTTGATACTCATACAATATTGATAAATGCAATAAAATTGTATGCTTGTCTTCAAGAAATATGATAGACAAAACCATGTGTGAAGTTTTATGACGCAATATCTCCGATTTCTATGTAAATTTACGAGTTGAAGTGGGGGAAACACCCACATGTAATTTTAGCGATGTATATTTATCTTGGACAAGAATAATGAGCGTCCTGATTGGATGACCGATTTAAAACACACTGACTCCGCATGGTAAAAAGATGCATGTAAAAGAAATCTTTTATATTTATTCATTTGTTTGATTCTGGAATATTGATCATTGAGTTAAGCAAGAAAAAAGAGAAAAGGGGGGGGGGGAATTTTATTTGTGAATTTTACAGTTAAATAAATGTTATGTTTCGACAGTTTAAAGAGAAAAATAAAAAATTGTTGCGACTAAAGCTTAAATCAGCGTTAAAAATTTAACAAATATCAGTGATTTTGTAAATGAGATTTATTTTAAATAGAAAATCTGAATTTATTATTTATTCTTCTTCTTTACATTTCTAGCCGTCCTTCACTACTGAAGATTATTTATTATTAATGATACAATTTTATATCCCTTGGGAGGGGAGGGGGGCTATGATGAAAATTTGAAATAAAAACACAGCACAGGATTAGTTTTTTATTAAAAAAAATCCAGGACCCCTGTGTCCATGATTTTTTTTTTTTTTTAAAGTTAATAATATGAAATATTGACATCCACACTTGCCTTTTGGACAGCACATTTCTGTGTCCATACTTGTTTTATATAGAAAATATATACTGAGGTATAATAAATTGGCATATTACCTGGACAAGACCACATTAATATCATTATTATACTGAGTGTCTAATTGTCCAGGTAATACGCCAAAATATTACCCAGGTAATATGCCAAAATATTACAATACCAAATATCACTACAGAAACTTACACGAAGTATAATAATGCTCATTATAACTTTTCAACCGGAAAACATATTATAGAAGAAATAATCTGATTTTATAAGTTACTAATTTTCTCAATTAATTAATTAACATTGCTGCAAATAAATATGTACTTAATACTAGTGCAATACTTCTTTATTATTGCAGTATTTTTTAAATAAATATAAAAATCATTACAATTACAATGTTTTAATAATATTCATAAGACTTGTTTTCTTAGTTTTCTTTTGACACTTTCATTTGCATTCTGTGGGTACTTTTGGTCTTGTATATATGTAACAATATCATTGTCCTCATCTTCTTCCATTATTCAATATCGACCGTTACCAATGAATCAAATTTTTAATATATTTAAACTTACATGACTCTATTGATTTTATAATGGGTTTGAAGATTACTCAATCTGTCATTTAAATTGACAGTGTTCTGGCTATAATATATTTTCCGTATAGTGTATGTATATTTACCTGTAAATTTTATTCATAAAATATTTTCCGGATGGGTCAGGTGATTTATTAATCAGCGTCAGAAATAATATTACTACGGAAGCGTATTAGGGACATGGAAAAAAAATATCTCGCCGTGGCGACTTATTATCTCGCCGTGGCGACTTACCATTTCGCCGTGGCGACTTACTATCTCGCTGCGGCGAGTTATTAATTCGCCATGGCGAGTTAAACTATCTCGCCGTGGCGACTTACCATCTGGTCGCGGCGAGTTACATATAAGTTGCTGATAATGGCATCAGTAGGTTAGAGTATACACAGAACTGCATGTTTAAAAATAGATACACCTCTTGTCTCTACATTTAAATCAGTAATCAGCAAAGCTGTGCCATGTATTATGATACACAGGGCATTGTAGGGTTAACCTGATTTGTCCTGTTCCTAAATACATTGTATACTTCATTTCATTTCATACTAACCAAGAGTTTGTTCTTGAATATTAACCTCTGTCTTCTCAATTTGGTCTGCTAACTCTACATAAGCTAGATCATTTCTCAACTCCTCTATAAATTCATTGTATCCCTTTTCTGGAGCTTTAAGTAAAAGTCTGATAAACTCCTTATTCTTATCTAATTGAGTTGCTTTTGAATCAATTCTTTCTCCATTATCAAATGTTAAAACCTCTTTACTTATCAATGCATCTACTATCTTCACATGTGACAGTTCATTGACAATTCTTGCATAGTTTTTCGTAATTTTTTGTTCATTCTCCTTACTGAAAGGCATTTTAAATTACCTGAAACAGAAAAAAATGGCCGTCAGTTGCACAATCCATAAAATATAACCCTTACATATAAATATGTTGGCCTATCTGGTTTTTGCATGTTTCTATTGACCACCACGAAATAACCTAAATATTGTTGAAAGTGGTGTTAAACCCCATAAACTCAAACCATATTTCTATTCATGATTTCAAGACAAAATTTGTCAAGTTAAATTATCACTGTATATTAATTTGTTTTCTCAGATTGCAATAACTGTTTGTTTGTTTCGTTTTTTAATGGTGTTTAACACCACTTTCAACAATATTTCAGTTATATCATGGCGGTCAGTTTTATTGGTGAAGGAAACCGGAGGACCCGGAGAAAATCACCGACCTGCCGCAAGTCACTGACAAACTTTATCACATAATGTTGTACACCTCGCCCTGATCGAGATTCGAACTCACAACATCAGTGGTGATAGGCACTGATTACATAGGTAGTTGTAATTCCAACTACCATACCACGACGGTCCCCTGCAATAACTGAGACATTGGGAAAGAAGAACAGTTGGTACAAACATATCGACCTCATACAGTCAAACCTGTCTTCTGTGACCTTCCTAAGAAACACTGAAATAGGATCACATAAAACAGGTGGTCGCTAAATACAAGTTTAATTAATATGAAATGCACTGTGAAGAGAAATAAAAATTAAGGTCACATAATAGAAATTGTTGCTTAATAGAGGTTGTCACTGCAGGTTCGGCTGTATTTTTACTACCAGCATCAGTGGCGGATCCAGGATTTGTGGTTAGAGGGGGGTGTGAGTAGGCGAGGGGTTTGGGGACCGCTTAAGGTCCCCATTGGATCAAGGGCAGAGCCCTGGTAGTGTGCCCAGGGGGGCAAAGCCCCCCGGAAGCTCTGGGGGTTTGAGGAATTACAGACATTTATTCGAACGACAATTTTGAACCAGCCACACCATTTTTATCAAACCAAAAAAACTTGACTTTGAGTCTTAATTTTGTTGGATAATTGTTAACAGTATGTTTTTGTCAGATTATAAGAACCTAAAGTAAAACTTTTTTTGAACAACCGTGATGCGAATTGTTCAACTCATGACTGATCGATCACGATATTTTAACCCTTCAAAGAACTATTGGTTTAGTTTTAACGCATTCTTCATTTCACTAATTGGTCTGTACTTTAGGTGCTTGTCCTTTCGGGTGGTTCTAGTTAATACTGCCCGTCCGGATGGATCTTTTCTTTTCGTCGTTTGATTCATTCATTGAAAACGTATGATTCGACCGTTCTTGTGTATAGACAAACAAAAGCGGAAATTATCAATACATGAACTTGTTGTTGATTTCTGATTAGCTAACGTAACTAAATTAGATGATAAGAATCGCTTCATGCTGCATTAATGTTAACATATTCGCCTTTATTTGTCTATAAACAAGAACGAATCATACGTTTCAATCAGAATGGAATAATATTTGAACTACTGACGGCGAACCCATATATGAATCAGCGAACATACCCAACGTGTATTTACAATGTGTAGGAATATTTTACTACAGGTTACGAGTTAACCATTCATGAAAAAGTTGTTTGTTGAACTGCTTAATTAACGTTGTATAACATATGCTTTGCGAATTTTAGGAGGGCGCACGCCCCGCACGCCCCCTCTAAATCCGCCTCTGAGCATCTATGTTGGTACTGATCTTTACATATCTTTTTTTCTCTAGTAAGTATAAATATCAGGCCACATTCAGGATCATTTTAGGCAGAGGCACTAGCTATAGACACTAAGAAGATTGGTTGTCAGCTACACAATCTCCATGGTAACATATACATACTGTATGTTAGGATTTTTACTGTTTAGGCCCATTGGTTTTCTTGCTTCCAGTGACTTTTAATTTATTTGACTTTCCAATCTTTTGATTTTGTGCCTAATGAAGGTTGTTCCTGGAATGTGTTGTGTACACTAAATTAGATATCTATGTTTTTATTTTTTAATGGAAGTTAAATATTGATAATTTCCCAATGCAATTTATACTGAAATAGTCTAGTCTGGTGTCTCTAGATTTTACATAAAATGATGAACCATAATTATATATACAATGTATACATAATACAAACAGCCTACATGCCATAAATAAACAGGGTAAATACCTCACATCTCTAAAGCACTAAACAACTTGCTCAATCTGATTCAAACAATTTTTTCTTCTTAACAGCTGTTGTGATACTGATGATTATGATAAACTTGCGACGTCTATTATTAATTAAAACAAATAACATAAAAAATGCTTTGCTTCAGTTTCATAATTATGCGCACAAAAATATTCTGGGAAAGTAATTATTAGAGCCTTTCCTATCTTATCATTTCATTCATTAAATTTGGAGTTCAGTAGCCACAATGGCACATTGACTAAAACTGTGGCAAGTATCTGTTCAAAGAAATGGATTTGACAATTAAATGGGTCGATAAAGAATAAAAAATCTTAAATTTTTGTATAACTGAGTGGAAAGAGAAGTATTTTATTGTTGAAAATTAAGTTTGTAAAACCTACTAGAGGCAAGCAGTAGTAACTTGTACGAAATTTAGGTGGTTGGTGGTTTGTGATAATTATAGCCACTTTCAACAATAATTCAGTTATATGGTGGCGGTCAGTTTTATTGGTGAAGGAAACCTGAGTAGCGGAGAAAACCACCGATCTGTCTTAAGTCACTGACAAACTTTAAATATCACATAATGTTGTATCGAGTACACTTCGCCATGAACAGGGTTTAAACTTTAGTGGTGATGGGCACTGATTGCACATCAGGTAGTTGTAAATCCAACTACCATACGATCACGACCACGATAGCCCCTTGTATGAATATTACAATTTCATCCTTGTAAATTGAGGACAACAAGTATATGTGTAATCTAGTTGAGATTTGATTTCCAAAGAAATTCTACTCTGTAACTTCAATCGAAGAAATTTTCTGTTCGGTATCTCCAGAAGAAGAAATTTTCTGCTTTGTATCCAGTTTGGAGATAGTCTTACAGAGCAGAAAATTTCTTCAGAAGTCAAATCTCAACGAGATTAGTATACGAGTTACGAGTTGAGGAACAACACAAACTGCTGTTCTTATTATCTATAGGTATAAGATTGCATTAATATGGAAAGGAACACATTATGCAATGTAATGTGTTTTTACACGATTTCCAGAAATTGTTGGAAGCAATGAATGTTACGGTCCCTGTGAAATAAACTAGAAAATAGTATTGGAAATGTCAAATTAAGATCTATTATGTTCACTTCCGTCCTCTATAGACTATGCCTATTCATATTAGTATTAGACCTACACTTTAATCTGCCAGGTCTAAATTAATAAAACACCATTTTCAAATTAAACTACTGCATTAGCAAACTAAATAATAACGTATACAATCAAACATAAAAACAAGAACTAACTAACTAACTCAAGAACCCAGACTACACGTGCTTTTATCTAATTATCATGATGAATATGCAGTAAGGAGGCGTGTCATTAACAATGCAAACCATATGGTTCCATCAAGTAATCACATGCCAATCTACAACTGCTCTGAATTCACTAACCAATATCAGAATCATGATTATAACATCCCCCGCCCATTAAAACATTTTTGCTAAATTTTTAACTGGTTATTGAAATCAGTGCAGAGATATAAAATCTAAATTAAAAAAACAATTGTAATATTTGGGGGGAAATATTCAAAAATAGAAACATCTGAATAAACTGTTGTTTGTGAACCAAAGAAGAAGAAAAAAATCAGAATCATGATTATAACATCCCCCGCCCATTAAAACATTTTTGCTAAATTTTTAACTGGTTATTGAAATCAGTGCAGAGATATAAAATCTAAATTAAAAAAACAATTGTAATATTTGGGGGGAAATATTCAAAAATAGAAACATCTGAATAAACTGTTGTTTGTGAACCAAAGAAGAAGAAAAAAATCTTTTTTTATAGAAGCAGAAATAAAATTCAAAAAAACATACTTTAAAGTTTGCATTCATTAATTCCCATAAAATCTGACTTCTAATAACAAATGTGTTTTTATAACATGGGGTTGCACTTGGCATCATGTTAGTTTATTTGTCGAAGTATCAACAGATCTACGATGTTCCTGGGAAATATAATATGAAACTACAACCTTCCCAACAGAAAACAATAAATTTGATATCTATACTCCTAATTAACATTATAATACACCTTAATGCTACCAGCTGCAGTGTCAAACTGGCCACTTTTCTGCAATTACTGTGGTACAACATTAAATTGTCACAACTTAATTATGCCTCTCTGTAGACTAATTACGATAATGATTTCAAAAATGAATTAAACTAGCAGAGACCTTTAACTCTTACTGATATTTTCAATAATAATTTCTAAAATATAGCATTCTCACACCTTTCAAGTAACCCTGCGGAAAGTTTCTCCTTTTCACACAAAAAAAAATATTATTAAAATCTAGGTAATTTCTAGTATTTCATTAAAATATTATCGTTAGCTACATGCATAATTGATGTTTACTGATTTAACATGTCAATTTGCGCGTGAAGAATACAATCATCACTTTTAAATTGTTTTGAGTTGGAATGTCCTTTGAATTTATTCCACCAGTAAATTGAATATATAGGAAGTTCAATAAATACTAATTTAACATTGTCAAAGTCTTTGGTGAAGAAATAAAATTGCTTAAAAACGGAATTCATTTTATATACAGACGAATTTGTACGAGAACGGAGAGAAATAAAGCCTTCTTCATATTTTTCTGTCAAATCACAGGTTCCTAGCCAAACAAATAATGTTATTCCGTTAGGGTGTCTGTCTAATAATTTCGGTAGTTTATTCCGTATAATTTCCAAATGTCTGGAACATCGAATTGAAGGACGAAAGAACCACTCAATGTTATTTTCAAAACTCACTTGATCAAACAAATATCGTCCTTTACTATCGGAAATAAAAACGGGACAGCGAGAGGTAAAATTCAAACTCATTGGAATGTCAAAATTCTTCAATTGTTTATGAATATTATTCATTTAAAACTTTAAAACGGGTCTCCACCATATTGGACCTACACTTAAAATCTACCAGGTCTAAATGAATAAAACACCATTTTCAAATTATACTACTGTATCAGCAAACTAAATAATAACGCATATACAATCAAACATAAAAACAGACTACACGTGCTTTTATCTAATTATCATGTCTATACATGATGAATATGCATCATTTCCCTAAGCAGTAAGGAGGCGTGTCATTAACAATGCAAACCATATGGTTCCATCAATTAATCACATGCCAATCTACAACTGCTCTGAATTCACTAAGCAGTATCAGAATCATGATTATAACATTAGTCCTTACCATCAGGGTAAGACTGGGGATGCCTAGTACTCACTTACCAACTAACAAGGAAGTAAATTATAATACTCTGTGTGCGTTCGGATATACACTTACAATTTCATTTGATGTGACTACTGCAATATATAAAAAAAACATTTAAGTGGCGAGAACAGTTTTGTTTGTGAACGTGGTTACCTAATTTTCCTATTATGACATTGATCAAAAACATCGGCCTGTATCATCGACCTGTAGCTGATATTAGAGACCGCCTTTACAATCGAGGAATCATTAAAACATAGCATCGTGTTATCGGTTTTCGTGCTATTATCGATTTTCCGATATAGCGATTAACAGTGTTAACCCTTCATTCATATGACGATTGGAATTTTCAAAGAATGGCTAGTTAAATATTTCTTTGTACATAAGATTGTTTTTAAAGCCATTCTTGTATTTTAATAATAAACTCTCGATTATCTGGCAACTTTTGTTGTCAGTAAAATGGCGTCATCTGTGTTCGTGTGAAGTAAAAACAAGGCCGATATACGGGATGGAAACGAACATATAATCCGGAAATGGCTGGTTTTAAAATTTCATGGTTCTGACCATCTACCAAATCATACTACATCTAAATAAAATAACAGAATGTTTGAAAATGACCACTTTCACAATTGTGTTTACTTTAGATGTTTTTTTAGTGCTGAAACCACAATGCACTGCAAAGTGACATGTATTTTATATAAGAAACAGGCATATTTCAGTCAGCTTTTTTGTTTACAAGTACGATCAGTGACCCCATGACAGTTACATGACAGGAAGAGCCGGTGTCTGAGAGGCAGACGACATAGTTCAATTTTATATAGCCCTTCTGGATTTTTTTCCAGCTACTTTATAAATGAAGTAAATTTTTAGCATTACAAAAAGTATGGTTCAGTAGGTAGGTTCATTGTTTTTGGTACTTACGTCTTTAAAAGCAAACTTTAACATCTTTTACAGATGTCACGCTGTAGTCTTGTTTATGTTCCATAAATAGAAACCGGAAGACACGTAAAAAATAATGCGTGTGCTGTGGAAATCAAAATAAAATGGATAATACGAAAACAGATGACGCACGAAAACACATACCGTGACGATATATTTTGTTGTAAAAATTAAATTATAAGGAATATTTTTAATTTTTCCAAATCAGTGCTGTTGTACATCAAACAAAACAACAGTTTTGCTTCTACAGTGATCACACGTCATACACTGAATTAAACCTTTCCTTCTGCAGTTGTGTTAATCTTTTTTCCTCGGTTGTCTTTATTTCGTGAATATTATTAGTCCAATTAATCTACTGAAAACATCAACATAATTGCAACAGAAAATTTGTTGGTAGTTAATAGGTTGCAAAATAACATACCAAAATCTACCTGGTGCGACTGCATATATTTTATATGAAATAAGGCTTTTAAAAAAATACAATAGATCGTCTTACTTTAACTGCGCCATATGAACGTCCATACCTACAAGGGGAGATAATCAAGATAATGGAAACAAAACTGAACCCGCGAAAAACGCCCTGGACAAAATCGCCAAATCATTGTGAGGTTTATGAACAGAACTTTGAAGATTAAATTTTTGTCTGGACGCAAAAACCTGAAAAACACTGATTACAAGAATGTCTTTATTAACAAATATCTGACCAAGTTGCGATTTAAATTGTTTCAAATGGTGCGTAAATGTGAAGAGGTCAAGTCGGCCTCCACGCGGGATGGAAAGATTATCTGTTATTTGCAGAATGGTACTAAGGCAGTGATTAGTTCACCAGATGATTTATTCAAAATAGGATTTCAGGATGTAGATTATCAGAAGTTGGGTCTGGCCGAGCTGTAGGGGGACGATGGAGTGGAATATAGTGATGGTGGAATTCAGTTGTGTGAAAATGTGTCTAAAAAAGCAAATAAAGTTATAAAAAATAAAGATGTAAATGATTCATTTTGTAAATCGGAGGTTTTAGCTCTAAATGTATGTGGGCTTGTATCAAAGTTAAGAAATCCTGATTTCAGAGAATTTATTTCTCTTTATGGTATTATATGTCTAACTGAGACAAAACTTGATAATTATGATGAGGTTGAATTAGATGGTTATAAATTGTTACCACCTGTAAATCGGCAAAATTGTAGAGCAAGGTCGGGTGGAATCTGTGTTTTTGTGAGAGATTTCTTTTGTAAATATGTTCATGTTAATGACCCTTTTACTAATTCTAGTCATTGTGTTTTTTGGTTTACGATTGATGAAAGATTGTTATTGCAAAAAACCTTATTTGGAGTGGTTTACATACCAACTGATAATAGTATATATAGCAATATTGATATGTTTAATGACATTGAAAATACACTACTTGATAATGATTTACAGGCTTGTTTAATTGGTGATTTTAATGCACACACTGGTAATGTGAGTGAATATGTTGTTATTGATAATAATATTCTTGATGTTCTCAATCTACAAGATGATGTTAAGTTACCTTTGAATAGCTTACATATTTTAGAAGAATGTAATATCCCTACTATAAGATGTTCACAGGATAAACATAAAATTGACAAGTATGGTAATAGGTTATTAGATTTATGTAGAAGTTTAGAGCTCTTCTTTGTAAATGGTAGAGTTGGTACTGATTGTGGTATTGGCCAACCAACTTGTAATAACTCTAACTCTATGATTGATTATGCACTTATTTCACCAACATTATTTAGGTCAGTCGTTGATTTTAACGTTTTAACATTTGATCCAATATTAAGTGACATTCATAAACCTATTTGTTTGCATTTATGTACTAATATTGTGAATAATTCTAATTTGACTGAAGATACAGACATTGATAATGAACTAAATAGCTCTGATATTGTAATGACTCATGTGGGTGAATCGAAAGACTCTCATATTGTAATCACCCGTAAGGGTGAAGCTGTTGTTAAACCAAGATGGTGCGGTGACCGTATTCCAGTATTCAAGGACAGCCTAGATGAGAACAGCATAGATGAACTGTTAATTAGTCTTGGGGCTGTTAATCCTCAAAATACTAATATTGTAACTGTTAACAAGATTGTAAATGATTGTAACAATATAATTAAGTCTGCCGCAGATAAGGCGGGTATGTTTGTGTACATAAATCCACAAAAAAAGTGTTCAAACAAACATAATTCAGGTAGTAAAAGGTATTTTAATAGTGATTGTTATACGAAAAGAAAAGCATATCGCAAGTCTAAAAAGTATTATTATAGAGTACGTAGTAATGAAAATTATTGTGATATGGTATGTAGAAGTAAAGAGTACAAAAAGACTATACAAAAACAATTTAATGAGTTTCAAAAGTCATTTGTAAACAAATTAAGAGGTCTGCGTACCTCTGATCCTAAGGCTTATTGGTCTTTACTGAATAAAGGTTGTGATAAAAGTAAAACTGTTACCCAGAAAGTTGCATTGAATGTATTTTTTAATCATTTTAAAGAGTTGAGTAATATGCAGAATGATGTCGATATTGTTTTGCCTGATAATATTAGTGAGTACAATACTGTTATAAATGAAACGATCTCTGAGAAAGAAGTTACTGATGCTATTAAATCTTTGAAAAATAATAAAGCATGTAGTGGCGATATGATACTTAACGAATTTTTGAAACATGCAGCTGATAAGCTAATGCCTGTATTTGTTAAAATTTTCAATATTATTTTTGAGAGTTGTATCGTACCAGATTCCTGGTCTGAAGGCTATATTTGCCCTATATTTAAAAACAAAGGTGATCCAGCAAATGCTGATAATTACAGATTTTATATATAACAATGAACGTTTAACAGTTGTAGATGAATTTCAATATCTTGGTATTATTTTTTCTAGAAAAGGTAATTTTGGTAGAAACAAAGCCCGACTTGTACAACAAGCTAGAAAAGCCATGTTCTATGTGTTAAGAAAAGCAAGAAAATTGTCTTTACCAATTGATATATTGTTGCAATTATTTGATGTAATGGTTGCACCAATCTTGTTATATGGTGCTGAAGTTTGGGGTTATGAAAAAAATGATATTTCTGAAACATTGCATTTAGAATTTTGTAAATATATTATGAAAGTTAAAAAATGTACACCAAATTATATTGTATATGGTGAACTAGGTCGAGTGCCTATGTCTGTTCATATAAATGCAAGGATGATTGGTTTTTGGGCACGTATTATAAATGGAAAAAAAGAGAAAATTTCTAGAACACTGTATGATATTTTGTATCAATTAGATCTTTGTGATGTATACCATTCTAAATGGTTAAATTGTGTAAAAGATATATTGAACAAATGTGGTTTTATAAATTATTGGAATGATCAATTTGTTCCTAGAAATTTTAACCTATCGAAGAAAGTTAAGCAGTACTTTTATGATTCTTATGTTGAGTATTGGAAATTGCAAATCTTTAATGCACCTAAATGTACTAATTATAGAATGTATAAATCTGAATTTGGTTTGGAAAAATACTTTACTATATTACCGCCTAATTTAATGTATAACATGTGTAAATTTAGATGTGGTAGTCATAAATTGCCAATAGAAATGGGTAGATTTTTTAGTATTGACAGATCAGAAAGAATTTGTGATTTATGTAATAAGGAAGAACTGGGTGATGAATTTCACTATCTGTTTAACTGTACTTTTTTCAAAGATGAAAGGAAAAAATTTATTCCTGAGTATTTATATAATGTTCCAAATACAATTAGTTTTAGTGAGTTAATGAACAGTGATGATAAATATGTACTCATTGGTTTATCAAAATATGCTAAAATAGTCATGTCTGTATTCAAGTAATACTTGCAAGTGTTAATATTGCCTTGCAATTTGAATTACATAAATATGCCTTATATTTATATATTGCCTTCCAACAAACATAAATATGTTTCATAATTTGTATATATGTTCATGCATTACATGTTGTTTAATTGTTTATAATTATTTGTACTATCATGCCCTATGTGGGGCCTTTAGTGAAAAAAAAAAAGTTTCAAGTTTCAAGAACATGTAAAAAAAAATATGGTTTGTTCCCATTTCGCCTTAGTTGAGTATTTACATATTAAAAAATATTCCCATTTCGCATTAGTAGAGTTTTTATGATATACCTCACTAAGACAAAATGGGAAGTTGTGTAAAACACTAATTAAATAGGTGTCATGTGTTTGTTTTGCAATTTAGTTGTAGTAAGGTGTACATATGGTTTAAGGCAAATAGATAAAATAAAAAGAAAAAATGGTATCAATTTTATTAAATAATGATATGATAAAGAACTACAACATATATGGTGATGAGAATAAAGATATATGGATGGTTTTTTTTACAACAAATGAAGCACATAATATTTTAGCTAAAGTAAGAAAGGAATTTATCTAAGTCATATCTTAACCACAATATAAGTTAGCACTATAAGCAAGATATATGAATTTTATTTTTCACATAATATAAGTTAGCACTATAACCAAGACATACGAATTTTAGTTTTCACACAATGTAATACATTATAATAGATAAAATACATATAACTATGTTTTTTTAAATAATATCTTAGAATGAAATTCATAAACACAATAAAAAGAATTAAGCACTATATATAATCAATACAAAACAGTTTGTCATTGAAGTTCATATTGTTCAATGTTAACATAATTAATTACCAAGTTTTAACAAATACGAAGCTGCATCACCATACTCAATGAATGTTTTGGTACCAATAGTCAATTCTGTCTTCAGCGTTGCTAGTCTTGTGTCGATTTCATGGTATTTCTTTGCTCTTTTGCGTTTGTGTCCACCATTTGAGTACTGCTCAATCTTTACTTCGTTGACTGCCTGTTCCTTCTTGAATTCGTCAATTAACTTGTAGATGGTTCGATGTGTTATGCCGACTTTTTTTTTCAGTTTGTTGTGCCAGCCTTCCAGATGGTTATTGATTCTTGGTCCTTCAGTTTGGTAGTGGTTCCATTGTTGGATTCTCCAGTGTGATAACCAAAAGTCCTCTACTTTGTTCAGTGGTAGGAGTGGGAGACAAGCTGCTCGTCGAACAAGTTTAGTGACATCTGGTACATCTTTATAGGCAGTTTGTAACCCGCCCTCCTGAGTCCTTCTCCAGATGGTCTTTAAGTAGTGAAATAGACAACCATATATATAGTTCTGCAGTTGGAAATGTGTCGGTAGCTGCATTGCGTGATGCACACTCGAAGTCAAGACTAACTCTTCTGGTAGAAAAGTTGAGGTTGTGTCTGCTGGCAATATCCTTGAGTAGTGTGAAGAATCTGTTGTATGTAGCAATATCTCTTTTGGGTAGTAAGGAGAATACCAACGGAAACATGACATCACCAACAAATGCGTGGATAGTGATATTTAAATAGATATATAATCCGGTTAAACATTGGTAGGGCAGTGTAAGATGTACCATCACAGTATATTGTCTCCGCAGCACATAGGTGTAGAAGATATTCTGTTGTCGAGAATAGTAGTATCTTGTCGATATCTCCATCATCTGTTTGTAGGAATTGTTCTTGACTGGTAGTTAGACGGAATTTACCCTCTAGTTTTTTTTTGGCGTGTTCTGTACAGTGACGAATTTTTAGTGTCAAAAGTTGGTAGTTTAGCAGCTATTTCCCTGGTCTGGGCATCCCATGGAGTTTAGATATTTCTGCATTATAAATAGATGGAATTGGTTTTAGCTCAGTTTTAGCCCTGAATTGAATGGCATTGGGTATCTTTCTGCACATTACTGCAGCTCGGTCTGGTAGATGGTTGTGTACATTGCCCAGCTTTGTTGGTGCGTCGTCTCTTGTGGCTGTGATAAAATTTGGTCACTTTCAAATATTAATTTTTATTCATAATTTGGAAAAAAAATAATTTTATACTGTTATCATGAATAAATATTTCTTACATTGTTCAGTGACTGAAAACATATTTCATTCCAAATTGATAAAAAAAAATTTAAATATTACAAGTTCATGATTTAAAAATTCAAATTAAAAAAGTTGAAATTTTAAATTAAATTTTGCTTATACATTTGATAACAAATATTACCTGATGAAATTAATAATTATTTATAAAAACAAAGTCTGAATTTGATTGCTATTTTGTTGATTTAAATAAAATCTACAAATTACCACTTTGCCTTAGTACAATTCCCATTTCGCCGTAGTATTTTTCTACCTTTTTTTACCTGTAATTTCAGCTAAGACGAAATGGGAACACACCAAAAAATATATCTGAAAGGTATGTAATACATTTTCTGTATTAGTCACAGGCGCTCGTGGCACGGACCACCCCCCTTTTTTCTAACTTTCTGTTTACAAATTTATTTTCAATAAAATTTCTTTATTTCTTTATTATTTCATCTCTTTTTCCTTATTTTAACTTGTTCGTGTCAATATTCATGCAATCTTATGTTAACATCAAATTGCATGTGTCGACCCTATATAGATACTAATAACACAGGCATTTGTTTCATTCAAAAAATATATGCCCCCTCCTCTTCCTTACTTCAAGGTGAACATCTGCCCTTTACCCCTTCCCCACTTCGCCTCAATATTTCCCCCTTATTTGTGATCCTTCCGCTGACCCAATTATATCGTTACACTCCCGAGATATTTCTCTTTTCGACTGCCACATTTAAATATAAATACCGAGCCCCCCTCAAACGAATTGGACAAGAATATTCAGCGAAAGTCGCATTTTCTATTTTTCAGTCAATGAAACGGATACAACCACTTCCGGTTTGCGCTGGATTTTTCATATGCATTCGGAATTCTCTAGACCGGCCATGTGTAACAATGACCTCATGTTCATCTCCTCTCAAATGTAAAGTAAGCCTTTAAAATACAGATAATTGTTCCAATGCAGATTATGAAACTATGTTCAACTCCAAATTACTGACATTTGATTTTTAAAATACCTTTTTTTTAGTTTCTAAATCAATTTAGAACGGACCGGAAGTGACTGTATCCGTTTCATTGACTGAAAAATAGAAAATGCGACTTTCGCTGAATATTCTTGTCCAATTCGTCTGAGGGGGCCCGGTATTTATATTTAAATGTGGCAGTCGAAAAGAGAAATATTTCGGGAGTCTAACGATATAATTGGGTCAGCGAAAGGATCACAAATAAGCGAAAAATATTGAGGAGAAGTGAGGAAGGGGTAAAAAGCATTCAAGTGGGAAAGTGGAGCATTGATTTATTAAAAAAAATGTTTTCCCCCACACCCACACACAAATTACAACATTCCGCACAGAGAGTCCATCATAAAGTAACATAAATATATATCAACTATAGTTTGTGATTATAATACTACTCTCACGAACTCAAATAAACGTTAGAGAAACCGAAGGAGCAATCAAGAATGGAACTGGCAGCATTGGGCACACAAGACACAAGATGATTGATTGATTGGTTTTTGGTGTTTTAACGCCACTTTCAGCTATATCATGGTGACCAGTTTAGTGGTGGAAGAAGCCGGAACTCACAAAATACCGTATATTGTATACACAAAACCGTGTCAAATATTATTAATAAAATTAATATAGCTTCTTTATTATGCATTTACGGTAAGCAAATTATATGCCATAGAAGAAAAGAGTCTTAAAATATTTATTCTTCTTGTTGCATAATAAGAAAAAACATAAAAATATTGTTGATGAAACACTATATTTAATTATCGTAAAATAAATATGATACTAATTCTTTACCAAATTCTAGTTTTCAATACTGTCAAGTATCTGAGAATGGAACGCAATGTGGGTGACTTTATCACAAAGCATATAATATACTGATAGTAATTTAATAGCAAGGAAAGCTAATAAGCTGGAATACAGTAAAGTAAATTGAAAAAAACTCCAAAACAAACTAGTTCAGCTGAAAATCAAAGGTAAAGGACAGTTGGTCGATATGAGCTAGCCATGACGAGACCAAAGTAATCGACCAAATCACACCAAAAAAACCCACAAAAAACAACCTAACCACGCACAAAATTCATCTGTCTGGCCAGAAAAATTGAGCAACACATCCCTCAAACAAACGGAAAAAAAACTGGAATGTATATAACATCCAAGATGGTGTCTCCCACACATAGCGGTGCCGCGACATTAAAATAACGTACTCTGGGTTCGATCACATGTTCCACATTGTCAACAATTATAAAACCGCCCTGAATTACATCACTGGATAATGTTTATTATTTGGCCAATATACAAATTGCTTGAATACACATGCCATAGCTTAAGTTACTCGAAATATGTAAAGTCCTTTAAAATTCAACTTAAGTGCTGAACCTACATTTTATTCCAATGCAGCCTATACAGGTTTATACAGCAGACCCAAAAGTGCAGCGCCATAAAAATGCCATCCGGGGTGGACCGCCTACATCGCCCCTCTAGCTGCGCCACTGTATCCTTTCTTTTCTCTCGTGATCTGTTATCAAATGTATTTACGTATAATACAACCTTCAATTATTTCTTGTTGGCACGTGGAATATTTAATTGTATGTAAATGTGTGCAGAGGACCTTTGTAAGTTGACATAACTTATGTCAGATCTAAATGTTATATACATGTATAGTTAAGAACGAAGAGTTTATATCCATGCAACATGACCTAGCTTTAGAACAGATGGTACTTTTCCCTACTCGTGGACAAAATACACTTGACCTACTCTTCACATCACATCCTACGATCATTGATAAGTGTAAAGCATTACCGGCATTGGGCAGAAGCGACCATGATACCGTGCTAATAGACCTTGCACTGACTGCACACCAACAACGTTCTAGCCCAAGAAAGATCTTATTGTGGAATAAAGCTGATAAATCCATCATAGGCAGCCATATACAAGATGCAACAGAAAAGATCATGAGGACACAATACACATCAGTAAACGACATATGGAGTGATTTCAAAAATGCTATGTCAGTAATCATTACTGATCTTGTACCATCGAAGATCTCCAGAAAAAGACCATCAAATCCATGGATGACAACCGACATCAAACGTTTACTACGTAGACGACAAAAAGCATTTTCCAGGGCCAGACACACAAACAAGACAAAAGATTGGGCCACATACAGATAGCTAAAAACAACAGTACAAAGAGAGGCTAGGAAAGCCCACGACCAATATGTCGACAACACCATATTTGGAGACATGAAGAACAATACCAAACAGTTCTGGTCCTACCTGAAGAGTAAGAAACAAGACTCCCAAGGTGTTACTCCACTCAGAAAAGACGATGGCTTCCTATACAGCGATACCGAGACCAAAGCTGAGATACTAAGTGACCAGTTTTACTCTGTATATACCAGGGAAGATATGACATCTATGCCAGAGAAGGGTCAAAGTCCATATCCTGATATGCCAGATATACACATTGGTGAAGCTGGAGTGCTGAAACTGCTCAACAATATCAACAGTCACAAGGCCACAGGTCCAGATGGTATTCCAGCCATACTACTCCGTGAATATGCCAGCTACATAGCTCCAGCTCTGACAAAGATATTCCAGATATCTGTCAACACAGGCACTATACCAGATGAGTGGCGATCAGCTTTAATTGTACCGGTTTTCAAGAAAGGTGACCGACATCAAGCATCCAACTATCGCCCTGTCTCTCTGACTTCAATAGCTTGTAAGCTTTTAGAGCATATCGTCCATAGTCAGGTGATGGATCATTACGACAGACACAACATCCTGAGTGACAAACAACACGGTTTCAGATCCAAACGTTCCTGTGAGACCCAGTTATCAGTCACCATTGACAGCATCGCACGTACCCTAGCCGATGGGGGTCAAGTAGATATTATACTACTTGACTTCTCAAAAGCGTTTGACACTATAGCTCACCAGAGGCTTCTCCACAAACTACAGTACTACGGAGTGCGTGGACGAACCATACAATGGACCAAGGACTTCCTCAACAATAGACTGCAACAAGTCCTCCTCGATGGCCATACTTCATCAACAGCAGAAGTGTTATCAGGAGTACCACAGGGAACCGTTCTCGGTCCACTGCTTTTCTTAACTTTCATCAATGACCTTCCAGAAGTCACCAACTCTGAGGCACGCCTCTTCGCAGATGATTGCCTATTATACAGGCCCATCTTCAGTAGGAAGGACACAGAGGACCTGCAACAAGATCTAGCGGCACTGGAAGACTGGGAAAAGCAGTAGCAAATGGCTTTCCATCCAGAAAAATGTGTAGTCATCCAGATTTCATCTAAGCGAAGTACCATCCCAGCTAACTACACACTGCATAACCACCAACTTGATGCTGTTGACTCTAGTAAGTACTTGGGCGTTACCATCAACAAGAACCTAAGATGGGATGACCATATCAACAACATCATAGCGAGAGCAAATAGGACACTAGGCTTCCTCAAACGAAATCTTAGAGGGTGCAAAACATCAGCACGAGCCAGAGCCTATGAAGCTATAGTTCGCCCAACCTTGGAATATGCTGCATCTATATGGGACCCATATAACACCGGGCAAATTAACCAACTAGAAAAGGTACAGAGACGAGCGGCACGATTTACCACCAAGAATTACACAGACAGACAGCCAGGAAGTGTCACTCAGATGGTAACCCAACTTGGATGGGAACCACTCCAGGTTAGGATAGTTAAGATCCGCCTCCTTTTGCTATTTAAGATCCAGCATAACTTAGTGGCTATTCCGGCAGAAGCATATCTTCTTCCATCAGACTCCAGGACTAGATGTCAGAATACCTTTCGGATTCCATCAACCAGGAAGGATGTCTACCGAAACTCCTTTTTCCCCAAGATCCATCCGGGAATGGAACAACCTTCCATCGGCAGCAACAACAGCCAGTTCCGTGGAGGAGTTCAGGGACACGCTGGGCAACTTACCACCTGCCCAGTTCCTGACCGTGTAGATAAGATTCCCGCCTGTTTTTAACTGTAAATATTTCCCTGCGGGGCTTTTATCTTGACTGTCACGCTGGAGTATAACGCTCAATGATGAGTACACTCTGTAAACGGAAGAAGAAGAAGAGAATAAAATAAGTTTAATAAAATCTAATCAATATGGAATAAAATTTATATTGATTCATTAACTAGAAAACCTACATCAACGAATCAACTATAGTTGGCAAACTATACAGTAGCATTTAAGAATAAGATTTTGTCAAACAAAATTATAAGAAAAGATGCGTCAAATTTTAACTTTTTACCTTTATTGATAACGTCACAATATATATATATATATATATATTTCTCATAAACCAACATGGTATAGAGATACTGTAAAACTATACATGGAAGGAATAAATGTATTTCTCAAATTTTAAATGGTTTTTTTTTACAATGATTTTGATTTGATTTTTGGTGTTTTAGCGCCACTTTCAGCAATATTTCAGCTATATCATGGCGAGCAGTTTTAGTGGTGGTAGAAGCCGGAGTGACCGGAGAGAACCACCGACCATGGGCAAGCAACTGGTAAACTTTTATCACTTTTTTACAAGAAATGACAGAAATTAAATAATCTGTAATAACACATAGTAATCTATATAAATTTACATCTTTTTAAATAAATTGCAAAAATACTCACATAACCCTTCTAACCTTCGGTTTGAGGTAGTGAGCGGTTTGGTTTGGGAAGCGACTACCTTTTTCTTCTAATTTCTTATTCATATGCGACCCATTGTCATTGGTACCTAAGGGCGCTTATAAGTGTATGTCCGCACGCTCCCTAGTCTATAATTTTGAATAAAAGAAAGTAGGCATATATATAGACACGAGATTCCGTTTGATGACATGCTAGACAAGTAATGTCATTCCTAAGCACTATTTAATAGTATTTTTGTCCGTGGAATATTTTTTTAAATGGAATTTCAACGGACTCTTATTACATAATTTGATAATTCATTTTGAACTCTTTCCTTTAATCTTTACAATATTCTGCTACTGGTTTACGAAATCAGTTGTGGTGAAGCGGTACTGGTATCCTATAATCCTCTGTACCAGGCTATGGAAACGATGATCTCCCTTGGCTATATGCACAGCCATTACAAAATATAGGGATGTGCTAATGTGTGTATCGTGTTAGGTAAATGAGTTTTCCGTACATTTATTTATGGATATATTGTGACAAAATATGGATGTAATTGTTTGAAATATATATTTCCTAAGGGGGTTTGTATTATTTTACATTCAACATACGTTTTCATGTAAAATTTTGGATGTGAAGTAAAATACAATCAAAATTTGGGCCAAATGTTACCAGCGAGCTGCTGGTAGGATCAGAATCAGGAACATTTTTAGTTTGACAAATTTTTTCTGAATGGCTTTTTGTTCTTTTGTAAGGTATTTTTACCTTAATAATTATATATAAAAACAGAAAATATAGGTTATATATTTTTATGAAATAAATTAATTAAAAAAAACACGTGTTTTCTTAGAATATGGTAAATCCCAGGATTTATGATATGCAAAGCAGATGTTTGTTTACAAACAATAATTATATATAAAAATGTATTTTGTAAACAACTAATGGTACGTAGATACATTGTATCTAACATAGTTAACACTTAATCCAAATTTTATTTAGCATGCATATGCATTTTGATTATTTTATTTTATGAATATAAATTGTTATTAAATACAGGGGATCTATTTAGATCCTAGATGGGCTTCACACTCCTACAGGAGTACAGACAGTATTGTAAAATATTTATTTCATTTTTTTTAATCACTATTGGTTCAATTTTTTTTTACAAAAACTTTTTCAGTAGTAATTTTATAATACTATACAGTACTATGATTATCTCCCTTTATTTATATTCCTTAAAAAGCATTTTCCCCATTAATTATTGTTAATTCAACTTTTTGCATTTAATTGTTATATTTTGAAATTGTTATCAATATTAAACAATAAAAAAAAATTTATGTTCATATTTATATGAATATTATAGTTGCAATTATTTAAATTAAATATACCTACCTTAAAGAACTTTCGATTTATTTATATAATCAACGCCCACTTTCTTATAAATATATTGCCGAATTTTCTTCGATATTTTCAGTATAATACAATTATACTTCGGTATTTTCCGATTTATTTCGGTCGATTCTAAATTTGCATAGACACTTCAAATGCGTCAAAAAATTATCCAATGAAAAGTTTCTCGATATACGAGAACTAGACGAGAATTTCCATACTTATTAATATGAGACAGGCAACCTGTTTGAAGAACGAAGTCCTCAAATTTCAATAATACGATGATCCGTACACGTTAGCCTCACCGGACACAATTACGAACAATTTCAATGATATTGACCGTGGCATTTGATAATAAATTTGACCAAATTGATGAAGCTGATTGCATGTTCATATTTCAGATTAAACACCAATATTCCTTTTGAATCATAGCCCATATATTATTCAATGCATTGTTACGGGTTTTAAACAGATTTTCATGACCCCGTTGTAGTCACTCTGTGACCTAGATCCGGACACAATTTCGAACGACATCATAATAACCTTTCTAGTGTAAATTATTTAATGACAACTGTTAAAATTGAAAGGGCATTCATTCATTTACGTTCACATATCTATTTGTATATAATACACATGACATAAAAACCTTTCCTTTATTCATACCATAAATGTGTGCCAGTTTGCATTCGGAATTCCTTGGACTCTTCAATGAATAAGGTACATCACGGATTTTGACATTTTGGGATAGATCAAGGTAAGGAAAATGTACTATATTGACTGTTTTTGTTTTAATTTCAATGTGTTCTACACATGCATAGAACCAGGAGCTCATATTCTTTCCAATTACAGGCATAAGATAACAAAATATGCGTACCTCAATGAATTTTAGCGATAGATTCCAAGTGCAATTGTCGATCGCTTTCTGTTTACAAATATGAAAACCCGTCGTCTGCAACATTCAACAACTGCGCATGAATAATTTTCTCCCAAAACACGAGTAATTTAGCGGGGTATCTATTTATAAAAGCATTTTTTTAATTCATGTTTTGAAAGAACAATTAGGGGACATACTTTTTATTTCGTTCGTAATTGCGTCCGGTGAGGCTATTATCTTTTATTTTGAATGAATTGTGTAGCCGATTTGTTATGGCGTTCATTTTACCTACGCCGCTCTTCCATCGGGAGTTTCGTAGAAAGAGATTTTTTTATTAGAATTTTATTTCAAGTTTATTTCGATTTTGCATAGAGTAAATAATCAAAGAATTGGGAATTTTTCATTGAAATAGATTTCTTTTGCGTTTCCAACTTATCAATTGATCTATTTTTTAAACTTCCGGTGAGCAGATTTTTGGCTATCAATATAGAAGGAAAAATCGGACAGCTTACCGTTAGAAGGACTTCGTCCTGTATAAAATCCCGAGATACATCGAATGGTAAAATCGGCCATTTTCTAGCATCAATATTTGCTGATTTCATCCCCTTTCCCTATGACATCCCCTGTCTGTACCCTTTAAAGAAAGTCGACTGCAGAATGTTCTCAAGAACTCTTTACAGGGTGCATAGATGCTACTTGAAAGATAAAATACTCACATACGACTGTAGATCACCGAATCATGCTCTCTGCTGTGGAAAATCAACAAGTTCTGTCGAGAAAATAGAAGAAGATGACAAAGTTACGGAGAGTGGACAAGGAGGAGTGGTTACGCAGAAATTAAAACCCTTGAAAAACAAACCATTTGTGAAGAATTTATTTCTTGGTGATTTTGACAAGGTATAATTGCAAACCCCTTGTATATAAGGTTATCGTAAAATCTCTGTTCAACTAATAAGAATACTGGTATAGTGCGTTTTTTTTTAAATTTAACACAGATGACAGAACATGTTCACCATCCCACTCTTCCCCCCTCCCAGAGGGTGTGCCGGGGGTAGAATAGGCACCAGGTTTCTCCGTCCTAGAGGCACTAGTCCTCTTAAAAGGGGCCAACCCCGCGGGAACCCTGGGGTATAGAAATGGGACCGAGAGCTTCTTTGGCTTGAAGGGGCATCCGTCGATTGTGCGGGATGTATAAATTAACATTAGCATTATGCTCATGATGAGTGGTCCATAGGAGACCTGTTGCACTGCCTAAATTATCCATCCATACCCATCACCTTTCCTTGTTTCGAGTCCTGTGGCGTTTAGTTTTTTTTCTCTCGTCCTGAATATACACATGTAGCTGAAAAATTGCTCGCTGGACATTAAACATCAATCAATCAATATCAATCAATTTTCTTCTCTTCTTTCACTACGGAAAATCTTCAACTTGATGAAGGTTACTTTCTGGCACATGCCTGGCATGACAATTTTTTTTATTCATTTTCTTTTTTTACAATTTTTATTCATTTTCATTTTTACAATTTTTTTTTTTTTTTTTTATTTAGTATAAGATGAAAACATGTTGTAGACTATTAGATCAGGTGTGGAAATGTTTTAAGGAGAACATCATGTGTCAGTCTCTCCCTAAAAATTTTTGTAGAGGTACTGTTCAGGTAATTTATTCCAATCTTTGATAGTTCTGCAGAAGAATGAAAATTTGAATGAGTCTTTGTTGTACTGTATTTGAATGGGTAGATCTTGTTCTGGATTGGCTAGGTATTAGTTTGGGTCGTACAAGAGATTGGTATGCTCTATCTTTTACAGATTTTGAATTAATTTGAAGGTTGCGTCTGATGAATGAAAGAGATTTATTTGCTTTGGATGTCATTTGTTGAATGTGATTGTTCCATTTTAAATCTGCTGATAGTGTGACTCCCAGATATTTTGCTGATTGTACTGATTCTAAGATGTGCCCATGCATGTTGTAGTAAAAATGTTGTGGCGATTTTTTGGTTGTTACTCTTAAGATGTTACATTTGTCTGGATGAAATGCCATTAGCCAATCCTGTTCCCATTTGACAGCTGATTCAAGGTCTTCTTGTAGTTTTATGCAATCTGCATGTGTTTTAATAGGTCTATATATAATGCTATCATCTGCAAAGAGTCTTATTTGGCTATGTTTGATGTAATCTGGTAGGACGTTTATGTATATTAGAAACAGTATGGGCCCTAGTACAGTTCCTTGGGGCACGCCAGAGGTGACTGCAATTTTTTCAGATGTTGTGTTTTCTAAAAGTACTGTCTGTGTTCTGTTTGCAAGAAAAGATGTTATTTGGTCAGATATACCATAAAATTTTAGCTAATGAGGGCGAGTCTTTTGTGTGGCACTTTATCAAATGCTTTTGCGAAGTCCATTATTATTAAATCTGTTTGAATGTTTATCATTGTAATTTGTTTTGTGCTAGTTGGTGAGCAAGTGATATTATTTGTGATTCACATGACCTATTCGATCTAAAACCATGTTGCATTTCGTACAAGATGTTGTTTGATTCCAGGTGTTCCATCATATTACTAGCGATTACATGTTCTAGCAGTTTGCAGGAAATACAGGTTAGAGATATTGGCCTGTAATTTGCTGGGTGGTGTTTGTCTCCCTTTTTGTATACTGGTGTTACATTTGCATGGTTCCAATCAAGTGGAACTTGCCCTGTTTCCATTGATTTTTTGTAAATGATGGTAATTATGTCTGAGCAAATGTCTGCATTTTCTTTGAGTATTTTACCAGCGATGTTGTCTGGACCTACAGCTTTTTTGGGGTTGATGTTGTTGATGAGTCCTCTTGACCCTAGGCCTAGTGATTTACATTACAAGTTAATAGTGATGGGAATTGTTCACATTGTCACAGTTAGAAAAGTTCGACCAGCTTTTTTCCCCAAGTTATTGTCCCCTGACACTTCGTTGAATGGGGAGCTATAGTCCGAGATTCCTCTGCCATCTGACGGCTTTTTGTTCGACTTGCTGGAACCGTGGGACGTCGGAGCACTCTCCATAAGGAAAACAGCGGATTTGCCGCTCCAACTCTGGGTCGGCACATTTCCACATTTCGTGGCTATCGGATATTATTTTCTATCCGAAACCCTTATATAAATCGCTTCACCAATCATTTTTCTATTAATTCATAACCATCTTACCCTCAGAAAGTGGTGTTACACTCGAGTACAGCACGATTATTACATAGACTCTATCATTTCGCCATGTCAGTTTATTTTTCAACCATTTGTCACATGATTTCGAGAAGACTACGATTATCGCAATGTATCATGGGAGATGATTTGCATATATGATCTTACCTTGTCCAAAATGAGAGGGGGAACGTAACACATGCTCTTTCCGAAGCCCGTGGGTAACACTGCCATTGAATCTTTTCTTTCCAACACATTTTGTATTATTTTCTTCTGCTCTGATTTGAGCTGTAGATGGAACTGTTTGTCCTGCAGAATACGCTTTATATCGTCTTCCATGTGATTTGTATGTTGTTTATATATGCAAATAATTTGGCGTGCTGCATTAAGTAGCTCCCATCATGTAATGCATTGCTGTCATCATTCAGTTAGTATCGTGAGATCACGTTTAATAGCTGAAAAATAAACTGACATGGCGAAATGATAGGGTCTATGTGAAAATCGTGCTGTACTCGAGTGTAACACCACTTTCTGAGGGTAAGATGGTTATGAATGAGTAGAAAAATGATTGGTGAAGCGATTTATATAAGGGTTTTGGATAGAAAATAAAATCCGATAGCCACGAAACGTGGAAATGTGCCGACCCAGAGCTGGAGCGGCAAATCCGCTGTTTTCCTTATGGAGAGCGCTCTGACGTCGGATGGCAGAGGAATCTCGGACTTGGACTAAGGGGAGCTTATATATATATATGTAGTAATCGTTATCACTTGTCTGTGTCTGTCCCGAATTGGTTTCCGGATGATAACTTGCGAACGAAAAGTCGGATTGGATGTATGTATGTGTATCTTATGAATTTCTAGGTCAAGTTTGATAATGGTGATTTTTCGACAATTCTTATCAGAGTTATGCCCCTTTTAATACTTAGAATTTGCTAAATTTTTGGTTTTCGGATGATAACCTGTGAACGAAAAGTAAGATTAAAGCTATATGTGGTAAGTAAGTGGATCTTAGAAGTATTTGGGCCAAGTTCGATAATGACGATATTTTGACAATTCTTACCAGAGTCATGCCCTTTTTTGTACTTTCAACTTTCTAAATTTTTGGTTTCCAGATGATAACCTGTTAGTAAGTGAAAAGTCAGATTGAAGCTAGGTGTGGTATGTAAGTGTATCCTATGAATATCTAGGTCAAATTTGATAATGACGATTTTTGACAATTATACAAGAGTTATCCTTTTTGTACTTCAAATTTGCTACAAAAAAATTCGTTTCCAGATGATAACTTGTGAACGAAAAGTCGGATGTGTGGTATGTGATTTCGACACTTCTTATTGAAGTTATTACAGAATAATTTCAATATTTGAACTTACAGAGTAACCTTGGTATCAGTGGACCTGTGACCAACAGCCTATTATTAATATTTTTACTATTCTTATATTAAAAAAAATTATATTTGGATATTAAATTTAAAACCTTTCTTATCTTGGAAAATAATATTAAGTAGCAAATTGGTTCTTGATTCTGTCATATACTTGAGACATCTTCTGTATATGTTGCTTAGTTTGTCAATTCTATCATCAGTGAATTTATCGCTTTAATTTTTAATAGGATGCTCTTGTCTACCCACAAATTACTTCCGAGGACCTGGCTGATATTAACCAAATGGTTCAACCCATAGAAAAGTTCTTCGAAGAAGGTAAATTATCATATATTTAATCATTAATTGGTTGTTGTTTAACATCGTGAGCAATATTTTAGCTGTTCACAGACACAGGGATGATTTTATTTCAGTTATTTAACTGATTTCATGTATTTTCCTTTGAAGAGTTGCAAGTTGTAGGACATAATCAGAACAGGTAAAACATAAACCATTTTTGAAATTGGGTGTAGATGATATTAGCTCTATTCAAATTTAATTTTTTTTTTTTTTATTGATTTTCAATTTTTTTTTTTAATCAGAATCACCCCTGTATTCATGACAAGTTAACAAAGAATAGAACAAGACAACTTTATTTAAACCAATCATCAAATAATGAGCATGTCAATCAAATAAAATCACAATAAAGTAATAAAAGAAATACAAATATTATTGTTCAATGATGGTTTGAGTAGGACATAACAAATAAAGAAAAAGTGCTTATAAATGTTACACTGTGACCTGGAGAAAGTGTTTACAATCAAATAAAGACAACTCTAAAACTATAATAAGTGGCACTAGGATGAGCTGATGGGCAGAATGCCACAGGAGAAAGACGATATAAATGGATAACATCTGAATGCAGATCACAAACAACCACTGCTAACAAAATATTGCTCATTAGAAGCTGTTGCTGCAACCACATCAGTGATGTAATGGTTAGCGTTCCCAGTCGGGTCAAACCAAAGACTATAAAATTGGTATTTGTTGCTTCTCCGCTAAGCACACAACATTAAGGAGAAAGAGCAAAGACTGGTTAGCTAATGTGTCAGAATGGGGCGACATGGCTATCCGTGGACTATTGTTTCAGTGAGCTAGCAGTATAAAAATCAAACTTAGCGTGTTGGTCTAGTACAAAGCGGACCTCATCATCGTCTCATTAAAAATTAACTTGTTCTCGTCGTGATACAGCTGAAAAATTGCTGAGTTGGCATTAAAAACCAACAATCACTGACTTGAAATCAGTGTGGACCAAGTAGTAAATTGCTCTATTTTAGTTGATTCCAAGTCTATAGATGAGAAAGCTAAGATTCCAGATACTGTCTTACAACAGATAAAAGATTTAGGATTATTTGGTCAGCAGATACCAGAACAATATGGTAAGATTATTACAGTAATAATACAATCATGTTGAGATATCATAGAAAACATTTAACTTCTAATATTTCTACTATGACTTACCAAACTTTTTAAGGCATATTTAAAAAATATTTGATTAAATCGATTTTTATAAAATAAAGGGGGCCGTCGTAGTCCTGATCGTATGGTAGTTGGATTTATAACTACCTATGCAATCATTGCCTATCACCACTAACGTTGTGAGTTCGATTCCCACTCAGTCGAGGTGTACCTGATAAAACATTATGTGATAAAGTTTGTCAGTGACTTGTGGCAGGTCGGTTGTTTTCTCCAGGTACTCCGGTTTCCTCCACCAATAAAACTGAACGGCACGATATAGCTGAAATATTGTTGAAAGTGGCGTTGAACACCATAAACCAACCAAAACAATCCCTGGGCAAAGACACGAAAACAATCTTTAGACATACCGACAACAACACAAAATAAACCTTGGACAATAACACAAAAACAATTCATGGACAGTAACACAAAAGCCTTGGTTAACATTACAAAAAAATCCTTGTGCAAAAAAGCAAAATAAACATTGGACAACAACACAAAACAATCCTTAGGCAACATCTTAAGCCACTGGAAATGTAGGGCTTGCCAATAGTATGTAAGTGCATACAGTGGTGGTCAACAATCTAACATACACATTCACAACCAATGCGATAAAATGTCCACTCCTGAGTTTGAATCAGAAAGTACACAACCAACAGATGATGGAAATTAGCTTGGAACAGAGAATGAAATGATGACAGCTTTATTATTGTTTACGGTATTACTATTGACATTCTGATTGCTTCTTTGATTAAAAAAAAAATATATTGGATGACTTCTGGATAATTTTTTTGAAACAATTGTAGCTTTATATGAATTATATAGGAAAATTTGGAAGTTTCAGAATACTTTTGACCCATGTCTGTACATGTTTATTCTTATCTTCATTTGGACAGGTGGATTAGGACTTAATGCCACAAAATTTGCTAGACTTGCAGAAATTACGGCATTAGATGGTTCAATAGCTGTCACACTAGCAGCACACCAATCTATAGGCTTGAAGGTAAGTGCTTAAAGCCTCGGTCAGCTACCATGAAAATGTTTTTTTTACCAATTTGGCAAAGCAACAAGAAATTCGGAATCAAACTTGGCAGGAATGATCATCTGCATAGGTTATGTTTTTTGTTGGAATCAGATATTCAAGATGGCTACCATTGCCAATTATATAGTCTGATTACAATTTCAAAATATTGATGTATGTTCTGTTACAATGGTTTTGTTTTGATATTGAACGAAAACCAACAAGATGGTAGCCACAATGAAAGATAGTATAATATGAATGGAAGTTTGTGGGAAGTTTATGCAAAAATCATCATCTTAGAAACCACGGAAGTGACTGAACAGTAGATTGTGGATTAAATTCCTACTCAGGTCAAAATAAGACTTCTCAGCTTAGCATACAGCAGTAAGGAGGAAGAGCAAGGACTGTTTGACATAGAGTCAGAATAAGATATCAGAGTGAATCAACTTGTCTACCGACATTTGTGGACTGTTTAATTGAACTAGCACTATAAAATGCATCTCAGGGGAGGTTGGTCTAGTACAAAATAAACATCATTGATTCATGAAAGTTTACTTATTCTCGCTGTCATGTAGCTAAAAAAAATGCTCATTTGGTACTATGACCAAGTTTTTTTTTCATTCAACATTCAGGGTTTTTAAGGATGGGGCGACATGACTTCTTTCTCAGTTGAAATAAAAACGAAGTGAGGGAAAATCTGGGAGACATCAGAAAAGCTTGTATGTATTTTAGAAGACATTCAAAATCAATATAAAGATGTCTGTATAATTTGTTTGTACCATGATATTTGTTTAAAATTACTATATTAGCATTTAGTAATATTCACTTAACCTAATTTTTTTCAAATCTGGAAATACACTTTAAGAAAGAAGAAAGATAGTTGCAGTATGTATACACAGTTAAATCTGCTTAAACCGAACCTCCTTGGGACCAGCATTTGTCTTTGGAAAGACAGGTGTTCTGTTTAAATTAACAAAGATTTCCTACATAATTACCCCTGACATAATCTTCAACTTGTTGAAGGCAGTCAGTATTTGGTAGAAGTAGAAGTACATTGGGATTATATTCAAAGATTGATTTATACAAGATTCCGTTTTATTCAGGTTTGGTTTAGACAGGTTTCTGTTTTATTCAGGGTTTGGTTTAGACAGGTTTCTGTTTTATTCAGGGTTTGGTTTAGACAGGTTTCCATTTTATTCAGGGTTTGGTTTAGACAGGTTACACTGTAATGAAATGGACATAATATAATAAAAGATTATTCTCCTTTAATTTACAATAATGCTTTCAATATTACATAAAACTGGAGGAAATAATGACACATATTTTCACGCATTAGATGGTTCCTATTTATGAATTTATATTTCAGGGAATTTTAATTTTTGGAAATGATGCTCAAAAAGAGAAATATCTTCCTAAATTAGCAACAGGGGAACATGTAGCAGCTTTCTGTTTAACTGAACCATCAAGGTAAGAAGGTAATCAGCCAGAGAAAATGTGACAGTCGTCTGTTTAACTGAACTGGGTTAAGGTTAGGGTTATGGTGTTTAATACCACTTTCAACAATATTTCAGTTATATTGTGGCAGTCAGTTTTATTGGTGGAGGAAACCAAAGTACCTTGAGAAAATTACTGTGAGTCACTGACAGACTTTATCACATAATGTTGTATCGAGTACACCTCACCTGAGCTTAGGTAATTGAACGTCAAGGTAAGAGAGTTAAATTAATAGTCAGAGAACATGTTCTCTTCTGTTTATGTGAACCATGAAAGTAAGAGGGAGAAATTAACAGCAGAAAATATTGTAACAACAATGTTGATTTTTTAGCTCACCTTGCCAAAGGCAATGTGAGCTTTTGCCATCACTTGGCGTCCGTCGTCTGTTGTCCGTTAACTTTTCACATTTTAATCTTCTCCTCTGAAACCCCTCAGCTATATGAACTGAAACTTGGTAGGAAGCACCTATGGAAGGTCCTCTATAAAGATTGCTCATTTTGTCCTGATCCATTAACAAACATTGCCGCCACAGGCAATTCTTGTTTCTGATTGGCTTATTTTTAAAATCTTCTCCTCTGAAACCGCTGAGCCAAATGAGCCGAAACTTGGTAGGAAGCATCTATGGAAGGTCCTCTATAAAGATTGCTAATTTCATCTTGATCTGTTAACAAGCATGGCCGCCACAGGCGATTCTTGTTTCTGATTGATTGATATCTAAAAAATCAGTTTTACTGTTAAAAGGGAGATAACTCTAGTTTAAATATAGATACATTTTGTATCTATTCAAAATGCAGTTATCTCTGAATTGAATTACAGATAAATATGCCTCAAAAACCCCTCAACCAAATGAACTGAAACTTGGTAGAAACCATCTATGGAAGGTCCTCCATAAAGAATGCTCATTTCGTCCCGATCCGTTAACGAACATGGCCGCCACAGACAATTCTTGTTTCTGATTGGTTGATTTTTTTAAAATTCTTCTCCTCTGAAACCGCTTTGCCAAATGAACTGAAACTTGGTAGGATGCATCTATGGGAGGTCCTCTATAAAGATAGCTAATTTCGTCCCGATCCATTAACAAATATGGCTGCCACATGCAATTCTTGTTTCTAATTGGTCGATTTCTAAAAATCGTGTCCTCTGAAAACGCTTTGCCAAATGAACCGAAACTTGGTAGAAGCATCTATGGAAGGTTCTTCTATAAAGATTGCTCATTTTGTCCCGATCCATTAACAAACATGGCTGCCACAGGCAATTCTTGTTTCTGATTGGTTGATTTCTAAAAATCTTCTACTCTGAAACAGCTTGGCCAAATGGACCGAAACGTGGTAGGAAGCATCTATGGAAGGTCCTCTATGGGAATTGCTCATTCCGTTTTGATCCGTTAACAAACATGGCCGTCATAGACAATTCTTGTTTCTTATTGTTCGATTTCTAAAACAGCTTTTCCTCTGAAACCGCTTGGCCAAATGATATGAAACTTGGTAAGAAGCATCTATGGAACATCCTCTATAGAGAATGCTCATTTCGTTTTGATCCATTAACAAACATGGCAATTCTTGTTTTAGATTGGTTGATTTCTAAAAATCTGAAACTGCTTTGCCAAAATAAACCGATATTTGGTGGGAAACACCTATGGAAGGTTTTGTATTAAGTTTCCTCAAAGCAGAATGAAAGGTGAGCGACACAGGCTCAGCTCAGTGCTGAGCCTCTAGTTTAATACCTTATTACAATAATTAGTGAGGGAAATGTTTTGTTATTCTATTTATAGTGGTAGTGATGCTGCATCTATACAAACAAGAGCTACTTTATCAGATGATGGTAAAACATTCCATTTAAATGGGGGTAAAATTTGGATATCTAATGGAGGATTTGCTGATATTTTCACGGTCTTTGCAAAAACAGAAATAGAAAAGGATGTATGTTTACTCAGGCAGGTTTCACGAAGAGTTTGAAGATACCAAAGGGGTAATCAGAATCCATAAATCGAAGGACAGACAACACAATTGCCAAAAGAAAATAGACAGAAGGACAAACAACGATCTACAAAACATCACACAATAAAAATTAAAGATGGAGTAACATGAACCTCACCAAAAAACGGAGGTGAACCCAGGTGCTGCGGAAGGGTAAGCAGTTCATGAAGTTGTCCTTCAAACTCTGATCAGACCTTTGATGTCTTCAGTCTTATCTGACTAATTTTCAGTGGTGTAATGGTTAGCATGTTCACCTGGAGTGTGGCAGATAAAGGGTTCAAACCCTGGTATTCCTCTGAGCACTAAGGAATAAGAGCAAAGATTTGTTGGTTCGGAATCAGGATAACGTATCTGATTGAAGCGAAATATATACATGTGAACTGTTGTTTCCGTATGCTAGCACTTTAAGAATCCAAAGAAGCATGTTGGCAATGCAGATGTAATCATCACCTCATAGAATATAACTAAACAAATTGCTCATTTTGGCATAAAGCAACAATCACTCAAACTTTCCTTGTCATTGAAGTGTTCAATGTTACACGTTAATTTTTACAGTCAAATCTAAAAATATTTTGTATGTAAAATGACTTTTATTTTAACCTACCGGTTGCTGAATATCAAAAAAATAAAATTAAGTAGCGTTAAATAGTTAGTGATGTGAGGAAAGATAATATAGAAGACAGGATTTTAAGGAACATCAGCACTTTTTCTTCATCACTCAATATTTTTTGGAGATTTTACCCTTTGATATTTGTAGGGTTAGGGTTATGGTGTTTAACACCACTTTCAACAATATTTCAGTTATATCGTGGTGGTCAGTTTTATTGGTGGAGGAAAACCACCGAACTGTCGCAAGTCACTGACAAAAGTTATCACATAATGTTGTATCAAGTACACCTCTCCATGAATGGGGTTCGAACTCACAACTTTAAGTGGTGATAGGCACTGATTTCACAGGTGGTTGTAAATCTAACTACCATACGATCGCGAACGTGATGGCCCCCTTTTGATATTTGTGCTATTTCATATCAGATCACAGTATATCTACCCTCTTACATATGTACTTTTAATTTTCATCCTGAAAAAAAAAAACTAACATTAGACAACAACCAGTCACTGTCTATTTTCAAGTTGTTAAAGTCCCAGTATAAAATTAATGGTTTATTCTTTGTAAAAATTTACAGGGTGAAAAAGTAGATAAAGTTACAGCATTTATTGTAGAAAGAGAATTTGGTGGTATTACTAGTGGTAAACCAGAGGATAAGTTAGGGATCAGGGGATCAAATAGTAAGTAGTCATGGTAACAGCATTTATTGTAGAAAGAGAATTTGGTGATATTACTAGTGGTAAACCAGAGGATAAGTTAGGGATCAAGGGATCAAATAGTAAGTAGTCATGGTAACAGCATTTATTGTAGAAAGATAATTTGGTGGTATTACTAGTGGTAAACCAGAGGATAAGTTAGGGATCAGGGGATCAAATAATAAGTAGTCATGGTAACAGCAATTATAGTAGATTACACTATAAAACCTGTCCGAACAACACCCTGAATACATTACAATCCTTTTATAATTTTACCTATCTAATACAACCCTTTGTTCATTTTCAAAGTTGGCACCGAAGGTGTTTAGTTTAGACATGTTTTACTGTAATTGAATATCATGCAGAAAAAAAGTAAATAGTAATTAAATATTGTATTAACATGCTGTGTACAACAGTAACTGTGATTGCTAACAATTCAAAATATTGCCACCTTTTAGTAAAGAATAAATTAGTTTCAACTAGATATGTACTAATATATCTGTATGTTTTCTTTTCAGCATGTGAAGTACATTTTGACAATACACCTATTCCAATAGAAAATGTCATTGGAGAAGTAGGAGGGGGGTTTAAGGTAAGTAGTCATGAAAATGTAGGAAGAGGAAATAAGGTAAAAATAATGCTATGAATGAATAAGGGGAGGTAAGCCATTTCTATTTTTCTGACATTTCACTCGCAAACGAAACATATTTTTATGATTGGAAATTTGAAATGTACTCTAACACCAAGTCATATATGAATCATGTTACTATTATCTTAAAGCATTTGATGATCATAGCCAGAGATTTTTCTTCCTTTTTTAAACTAAGGCCCTAGCCCCTGAAATTGGGATTTTTTTTTTACTGCTGTGACACTCAATTGGGAATTTTGAATGAATGAAAAATGCTCAATCTGAGACATTTCATGAATTTCAGGCTTTCTAATTGGATGGGTACCCAACTTGACTCCTGTACCCATAGATTTTAATGCTGAATCAGGATTGAACATTTCAAAACAGGAATCCTGTATAAACCAAACCCTTAATAAACAGGAATCATGTATAAACCAAACCCTTAATAAACAGGAATCCTGTATAAACCAAACCCTTAATAAACAAGAATCCTGTATAAACCAAACCCTTAATAAACAGGAATCCTGTATAAACCAAACCCTTAATAAACAGGAATCCTGTATAAACCAAACCCTTAATAAACAGGAATCCTGTATAAACCAAACCCTTAATAAACAGGAATCCTGTATAAACCAAACCCTTAATAAACAGGAATCCTGTATAAACCAAACCCTTAATAAACCGAACTATAGATAAAGTCCTCATGTAGGAAATCTTTGTTAATCTACCATGTATAAACCAAACCCTGAATAAACAGGAATCCTCTATAAACTGAACCCTGAATAAACAGGAAACCCATATAGACAGAACTATAAATAAAGTCCTCATGTAGGAAATCTTTGTTAATCTAACATGTATAAACCAAACCCTGAATAAACAGGAATCCTCTATAAACTGAACCCTGAATAAACAGGAAACCCATATAGACCGATCTATAAATAAAGTCCTCATGTAGGAAATCTTTGTTAATCTGACATGTATAAACTGATCACTTGTCTTATTCTGAACACAAAAGTTGATCCCAAGGAGATTCAGTTATGACATGTTTCACTGTATAATATTTATCTTTTCAGGTTGCTATGAACATATTGAACAGTGGTAGATTTAGTATGGGGAGTTCTGGTGCTGGAATACTCAAGAAATTAATAAGTATGCATGATCAAGATAATCATTTCAATTTTTTTTTATCTATTTCTAAAGATCGTACAAATAATTTTTTATTTTCTGACAATGTAAGTATATGGTATATATATTGAATATGTTGAAAAATGTTCTCAAAATTTATGATTGGAATAGTGGTTTAAATAAAGAATGTTTGTAAAGGACCATCTAAAAAACATTCGTACAATGCAAAAATAGCTGTTTTTGTAGTTTAAATTTCAGCCAACCAGAGCACACACTGGCCTTGACAGCCGAAACAAAAATGACTGTATTTGTAATATTAGTTCCCCAAGTTTGCAAAAAAGTAATTTCCACTTAATTATTAAGCATTTAAAAGATCAAGATAAATATGAAACTGGATGCAAAATTTGAAATTCTGCACCAAGATTTGTTTTATTCAATTGCCAGTAAAATCAGCAATGCAATGTGCAAAATCAATATACGAGTGGATGTGAGAACCAAGTAAATAATCTGGTTTGGCATGAGTAGTCTCTTTTTTCTTAGCTCACCTTGTCTTTGGAAAGGAGAGCTTTTGCCATCACTTGGCATCCGTCGTCTGTTGTCCATTGTCTGTCATCCGTTAACTTTTCACATTTTAATCTTCACCTCTGATACCGGTTAGCCAAATGAACCGAAACTTGGTAGGAAGCAACTATGGAACGTCCTCTGTGAAGATTGCTCATTTCGTCCCAATCCCTTAACAAGCATGGCCACTAAGGCAATTTCTGGCCAAGTAAAAAAATCTTCTCTAAAACCATTTTACCAAATTAATTGAAATTTGGAAGGAAGCACCCACGGAATGTTCTGTATGAAGTTTCCTCAAAACAATGAAATGTGAGCGACACTGGCTCAGCCCATTGTGTCTCTAGTTTCACTTGTTTGAAATTTTTGGAATGTTAGCAAATGAAATGAATGTGATTACCCATTATCGTTACAGAAATGACTGCTGAACATGCTACAACAAGAAAACAGTTTGGAAATTATCTGTCAGAGTTTACTTTGATCAAGGTTTGTGATGACTTCATACATAAGAGACAATGACATTGTTTTGTAAAATAAAATGGTCTTGAAATTTCATATGCAATTATTTAACAGTTGGAGACAGTCAACCTTCATTAGGGGACACAATTTGCTTTCAGAGTGCACTTGCAAATAAGCAAAAATTAAGCATATCCCTTCTTGTTAATTAATTTAACCAAACACATACATGTACTTGCATTATATTTTAAATTGCATATCTTTACCTGACTGACCTCTTCATACATTTCGACTGTAAATTGTTTGTGTTATTAGAAAAAGCAGCCATGAAAAACCCATGATTATTTTTTTTTCATGATGGTAGCACATAGCTTGGATGGAGGTTGGTAAC
This sequence comes from Bathymodiolus brooksi, assembly GCA_963680875.1. Taxonomy (NCBI): domain Eukaryota; kingdom Metazoa; phylum Mollusca; class Bivalvia; order Mytilida; family Modiolidae; genus Bathymodiolus; species Bathymodiolus brooksi. Next base: position 69,085,916 of record OY804575.1, read on the forward strand.
CAGATATAATTTCATAAGGAGCTGACCCAAGCCATTTTTGGTTTAGATTGGCCTAAATTGTTTACAGAAGATATTTGCTAATTTTGTTGTTGTTAAAAAATGCCATAAAGAGTCACAAAATGGCACATGTAATAAAAAAAAAACATCTTGGAAATGATGTAGAATTTTGATGAAAATAATTTCCATGTTTACTATGCAAGGTTATGGTTTGGTTTGGTATATGGTGTTTAATGCCACTTTCAACAATATTTCAGTTATATCGTGGCGGCCAGTTTTATTGGTGGAGGAAACCGAAGTACCCAGATAAAAACACAGACCTGTCGCAAATCACCGACAAACATTGTCACATAATGTTGTATCGAGTACACCAAGATTGGGATTCGAACTCACAACTTTAGTGGTGATAGGCACTGATTGAACGGGTAGTTGTAGATCCAACTAGCATACGATTACGACCACTATGCAAGGTATATCATGTGGCCATATGATTTTTGTTTTATCATGTATAAATTGGCTTCACGTTTAATTTCACAACTATTTTTCAGGAAAAGTTTGCTAGATTAGCTATTACAACATACGTAATGGAAAGTATGGCATACATGACTGCTGGTACCCTTGATGCGTACGAGGAACCAGATTTATCCTTAGAAGCAGCTATCGTAAAGGTACCGTTATATTTTTTAGAGTTTTATTATGGTAATCAGTGTAAAAATTGGCAATGGATTCTTTAAGATTGTCCAGCAAAGCAAAAGAAATGTATTTCGTGCTAATTTGAAATACAATGAATAAACTATAATCTTGAAAAAAACCTGTTAGTTTTTTAGTGCACGAAAAAAAGTTATCTATTTTGGCAATTACAATCTGCACATATGGAACGCTAATTGAATCATTCGGAACAGTGTCCAGAACTTGTTCTGGTTCTTCTGCATAAACAGATGGAGTTGTTAGAATAATGACTTAATAAAAATGGTGACGGTAGTGATGTTAACAACAGTTTTCTTCCATCTGGAATATAACGGGGATGATTTGTTTTCAGTTATTTAGCTGATTTCAGCTATTTTCCTCTGGAGAGAAATTGCCGAAAGTTTCTGGACACTGTCAGAACAGGTCAAAAATGGACAATATTTGAAAGGTGGTGTATATGGTTTCAACTTTTCAAGCAAAATCATCCCTGATAAAAGTACTTTCAGTTTCAAATTGTTTGATTCATCTGTCCATTACACACTGTCCAGAACAGCAACTGCACACTGATTAATGCAAGCTCCTTGTCAGCTATATTTGTTGAGAACGTTGACTGAATAATGATGACCTGAATTGTCATCCTCATTGTCTACATCACACTATATCATGTGATCACAAATCAATATTAAAAAAATATATAAATTCCGATTGTAATATTATTTTCAACTTCGCAAAGAGTTGTATTTGTAGATCTACAGTTCAGCAGGCTGTTAAAGGTGTGTAAGCAACGTCTACACATTTTGTATTTGTAGATCTACAGTTCAGCAGGCTGTTGAAGGTGTGTAAATCAACATCTACACATTTTGTATTTGTAGATCTACAATTCAGAAGGCTGTTGGATGATTCTATATCAACATCTACACATTTTGTATTTGTAGATCTACATTTCAGAAGGCTGTTAAAGGTGTGTAAATCAACATCTACACATTTTGTATTTGTAGATCTACAGTTCTGAAGGCTGTTGGACGTGTGTCAATGAATGTCTCCAGATTTTAGGAGGACTAGGTTACATGAAAGACTATCCATATGAGAGATATCTTAGAGATGGAAGAATTCTTATGATATTTGAGGTAGCGTTTCATTTAAGTAATATGCATGCAGGATTTACATTGAAGTACTAGACAAAAATTCCCAGCATGGAATGAAGACTTTAATGAAAATGTACTTACTTTGGTACACTTGGATTTTCCAATAATACATGTAGTCGAGATAAATACACATCTGGATACTTATCGAACAACAATATTTTACACATGTCACATTTCACAAAAGGATTAGATATTTCAGTCTATTTTGAGACTGTTGTTTCGGTGAGCTAGCACAATAAAAATCCAACTAAGTGTGTTGGTCTAGTACAAAGTGGACCTCATCATCATCTCATTGAAAATTAATTTGTTCTCGCCATGAGATAGCTAAATAATTGCTGAGTTGGCATTAAGCATCAGTCACTTCCTCATGCGACTAGTCAGTGGTTTCATTTGAATACTCCTGTTTCCTTGACCATCAAATCTGACCACCGTAATATAAATGAAATATTGTTGAAGGTCGCTTTCAACACCCATAACACATGACCATTGCAGTCAGTGGCTATCACTACTAAAGTTATGTATACTTGATACAACTTAATGTGATAAAGTTTCTCAGTGACTTGTAGCAGGTCTGTGGATTTATCTGAATACTCTAGTTTCCTCCACTAATAAAATTGAACTGATGAACATGATTTGTTAAGTGTGATAAGACGAGTTGCTATATTAGTGATAATGTATGTCAAGACCTTTAAAACTGATGTTATTGTTTTTATCAATAACATAACATCATAATGTTTTGGACATCACACTGACTGATCTATTTCAGTATCAGAGTCAGTTCATTGATACTGACTGATCTATTTCAGTATCAGACTGACTGATCTATTTCAGTATCACACTGACTGATCTATTTCAGTATCACACTGACGGATCTATTTCAGTATCACACTGACTGATCTATTTCAGTATCACACTGACTGATCTATTTCAGTATCAGACTGACTGATCTATTTCAGTATCAGTCTGACTGATCTATTTCAGTATCAGACTGACTGATCTATTTCAGTATCAGAGTCAGTTCATTGATACAGACAATATCATTCTGTGATATAAAAGTAAAAATGTCAAAATTACCAGTAAAATAGAAATATTGCTGTTCAAAGGTGGCATAACAGATCTAAGAGACATTTGCCATAAAGTTTTTTTTTCTTTATTGAAATATACATGTATGATATATTTATTTCAGGGAACCAATGAAATTCTAAGAATGTTTGTTGCTCTAAGCGGTTGTCAGCATGCTGGTAAACAACTTAAAGAATTAATTAAGTAAGTTACATCTATAGTTGAATCTTGTTAAAAATCTGTTTACTTCGAAGTGCCCTTTTAATCACGGTGCCTTTCAACTTAATTTACTTCTCTTTTGTCGAAATTCGATATGCCAACATTTCGATGCGTTTCGTAGGAATTTTCCAGTATGAAATATACAAATTCATTAAAATTATTACGTTATTAAGTTATAAATTTAATCAATTAACAAACCTGTCTGGGTTTAAAGGGCATGACCTCCAGTTTTTGCAAGGTCAGGTGAGATTATATTTTGATAACTGTTAATTATTATTTTTAAAGAAAACAAATGAATTTCTTAATTGAAGCATTGTTAAAGGAATCATCATATCAGTTAAATAGTAATTAATGATGAATTTAACAGCGTTTAACATCATGAAGCTTAGGAGTATAGCAATAACCTTGAAACAGCCTGCATACAATGGTATCACCTAATTTTTTATAAAACAACGTTCAAAAATGTACTGTTCAGAATAGGGTTAGGGTTGTTATAGTGTTTAATGCCACTTTCAGCAATATTAAAAATAAAATAACGAGATTCAACTATATTAATGGTATGTTAATATTTTAATGTCAATTTTAAGTATGGTCAGATGATTCCTTTTCAGAGCAACCAAAATTTATTAATTTATCCTATTCATAAAATTTGATGAATAAATTGGGTTTTTTTTGGGTTAAATTACTGTAAATTGTTGTTAAAACAGTTGCTACTCCATAGATTGGTTGCTAACCACAGTGGATTTTTTTTTACAGAAAAATGAGAAATCCAATGCAGAATCCATATCTTGTCTATAAAACGACTAAGGACAGAATATTGGGATCACACCATCGTAAACTAACTCTATACCTTAATGAGGAGGTCCATCAGAATTTGGCGGTAAATACATGTAGTTTTGTCTGCAATCTTCATTCAATACATCAAATTTGTGTGTTGATCATCAGAATGTTTGATAATTTAAACAAATTGTCTGACAATAAATTCTTTAAATGGATAAATGAGGTGGATCCAGACATTTTCCATAAAGGGGAGGGGGCATTTTTTTATAGAAAAAAAATGGGATTTCAAAACAATTTGTTTTAAGAAAAATCAAAGATATTGAGGCATAATTCAAAGCGAAAATTACAAATCATGGTAAAGAGAAAAATGACAAGGATGAAATTGGAAATATTCTGTTAAAACACGTTTTTACCAATCTATAATATAGTGCAACAAAGGGGGGAAAGATGGCTGGATCTGCCTAGAAATAAGAAGGGGATTTCAAGGAATATTACCTCCACTGACACATTAACCCTAAAGAGACAACTATGCTTAAATAGCAACTTTGCTTGTGCATTCCTGATCATGTATACGGGATGCAGTGAAACAAACTTTGAATAAAAAAGTCCTTGCATAGTCCTGTTCTAAATTTGTGTCCGTTGATCCCATCCTCTTCCCGACATGGCCACTACATAGTATTACTGTCAAACAAATGATGGGTTAACATTTCTGGCGAGTGACTATAGGCTCTCCTCAGCCTATTATTTTTGTCATAACTATGGTAATAATTTACATTAGAATATCATATACCTTTCTTCTAAGGAAGGGGGGTGGTTAGTGGTTATGATGTTTAACGCCACTTTCAACAATATTTCAGTTATATTGTGGCAGTCAGTTTTATTGATGGAGGAAACCAGAGAAGACCACTGACCTGCCACAAGTCACTGACAAACTTGATCACATAATATTGTATCGAGTACACCTCACCATGAGCGGGATTCAAACTCACAATGGTAGTGGCGATAGGCACTGATTGCATAGGTAGTTGTAAATCCAACTACCATACGATCACGATGGCCCCTTCCTTTCTTCTATAAAAACCATAAATTTTCAATATATTGCAGGAAGCTACTGAAATTTTAGAAAGAGGTATACACAGATTGAAAGTATTAGTGGAAGAAATTCTCAAGAAACATGGTAATGTAAGTCATTAAATTTTTAAACAGATATGTACTGGGGCTTTAGAAAGATGTCTGCTTGTTCATTAAAGTTTTGTTACTTCAAAAGATACGTAGAAAGTAGACTAGAATAATTTCATAAAATATGATGACGATTCAATTTACACATATAGTTGATATTGGTTAACTAAAAATGTTTAATCTCAGTACATTTCAATTTATTTTTGCACCTCTTTTCTTGAAATTTGATGTATCAAAATTTCAGGTGTCTGGATGTAACTTTTAAATCCCTATTATACAAATCTATTCAAATTACTTTTGTTATTTAGAGAATTATATAAATTAGGCCCATTTCTACCAAAAAATCATTTTAAATATCCTTTCCTCTGAAACCATCTGGTGTAAGTGAGTGAGTGATTGTTGTTTAACACCAAATGAGCAATTTTTCAGCGATATCAGCTATGGCAAGAACAAGTTACATTCAATGAAATCATGATGATGTCAGCTTTGTTCTAGACCAACATGCCAAGTTGGATTTTTATAGTGCCAGTTCACTGAAACAACAGTCCGGGGGTAGACATGTCGCTCCACTCAGACACATTATCCTGATTTCGATCCAACCAGTTTTTGCTCTTGCTCCTCAATGCTGCCTGCTCAGTGGAGAATCAACATATAGCAATTTTATAGTCATTGGTTTGACCTGATCGAGGTTCGAACTCACAAAACCATTTGGCAATTTAAACCTACAAAAATGGGATAGATCTTAATACCCCTCTTTAAAATATATATTTGATAGATCCGGCCTCCATAAGAATGAAGCAACTCATCCCCTGATCTAATTTATTGTTACAGGTAACTAAATTGTTTTCCCCCCTTGAACTTCTCGCTTAAAAAAAAGTATAGCCTTCTGTAATTTTTAATAGTCTAAATAAGGAATTTGTCCGTTGAGCTTGGTTGCGACCATAAATCTATTTATTGTCAAAAGAATAGAAAAGTTTCATGAATATTAAAATCAGTTGCTATGGTTACTTATTTATAACCTATAAGCTGTTATTAAATTAAACCTTAACTATATTTTTTTTACAGAAAGTCGTGCATGAACAACTAGAGTTAAAACGACTTGCAGACATCGTAATAGATTTATATGCAATGACAGCTTGTATTGCTAGAACTAATAGATCTCTTTGTATTGGACTAGCTAATGCCGATCACGAGGTAAATTAAGAAATGATTTAAGGCAGCTATAAATTGGTTGGAAATTTTAAAATGGGGGAGTATTTCATGTAATTTTATCACGAGCACAAGAGAGATTAAATATTGGAATATTCTTTCTTATATACATGTAGTACATTATAATCATGCATGCCGATGACTTTCTGAGGTATGATAAATGCTATAATAGGACACGAAATCTGCAGACAGTGGCGGTAAATTTAGTTCCTAAAACGTACTCAGTTTGTGTTGTTTACTGGTATAATTAATATTGTAAATTCTACTTGATAATCGTTTGAAATTGACACAATAGCATTTTGAAAAAAATCTGATCGCTCAGTTCAGTTAAAGTTCACACGAGCAAGTGTTTGTATTGTAAAATTTTCATGAGCAAAGTTTGTATTGTTGTAAATTTCATTGTATCTGAGCAACGTTTGCAAGTGTTTTTACTAAATCATGGTGTAAAATGTTAAATTACGATGAGATGATAATGATGTCATTTATAATAGACCGACAACCTTAGATTGATTTTTTATAGTGAGATACAACAGTCTGCAAGTAGATATGTTGCTTCATTTGGACACATTATCCAGATTCCGAGCCAGCCAAGCTTTGCTGTTGCTCCTTAATGTTGCGTGCTGAGCAGAAAAGCAACAAATACCCATTTTATAGTCGTTGGTTTGAACTCATGATGTACCGCATTTGAAGTGAGCATGCTAACCATTACACGACAGATGTGATTCCCCTAATTTGATGAGATTTGTGTTTATTTACAGTTAATGATGACAAACTTTTTCTGCTATGAAGCTGGTGAGAGAATCGAAAATATATCACAACAAGTACTTTCAGGTAAGCATGCTTGAATAATCATATGATATGTTACTACATGTATTTCTCTTGTTACATAAATATAAAACTAATGGTCAAAATTGACTTTTGAGATTAGAATAGCAAAAGTTGCCAGCAATTATTTTATGATTAAATCATTGTCTATGAAGAAAAAAGGAATCTTATTTTCATTTGTTTTAGGTTTATAGTGTTTGACCGCAACAATATAACTGAAATATTTTTTGAAAGTGGCGTAAATTTTATTGGTGGAGGAAACAACTAAGCTGTCGCAAATCACTGACAACCTTTATCATATAATGTTGTATCGAGTACACCTTGCCTCGGCAGGATTTGAACTCACAACGTTAGCGGCGATAGGCACTGATTGCATAGGTAGTTGTCAATCCAACTACCATACGATCACAACGGCTCCAGCTTTACATATGCATGTACAATATCATATTAATGTTACTTGTTTTTAATTTCAGGTGAGTTAAACCAAATGGATGACCATGTAAAACATATTGCCGATCTGATTTTCAAAAATAAAGGTTATTCAGCGTCACATCCACTGGATAGAAATTGGTAGCTGCAAGATTTGATTGTATAAAACTGGGTACCTGAATAAGAAATAAACTCTTTTGTGCGTCAAAACAATTTGTTTATAGATTATTATTTATGGGCTTGTGTTTCAGTAAAACCAAATGGCCTTACAAACAATAGAGAAACAAACCTAAAAAATCCATTTAATGGAGGATGATATTATACACTATATAAACTGATATATAGCTGTGATAGCATTGTAATAAATATTTTTGGTGTTATAGTATATTGTTATTTTGATTGATCCTGTGAACAAATGTAGATTTAAGGAATTACCGGTCACATGATTTATCAGAGTTTGTGGTATGCTGTGTACAATTGGTGGGGGAAAAAAAAGAGTGTTTGAGCCATACATTCTTTATTTATACTAAAAATTTCATACGTCTGTCTGTTTATTGTTCAGATAAAGAGAACCGCATCGATGGTGTAATGGTTAGCGTGCTCGCTTTGAGTGCTGTAGATCGTGGGTTCGAGCCCCGGCCGGATCAAACCAAAGACTATAAAATTGATATTTGTTGCTTCTCCAGTAAGCATGCAGTATTAAGGAGAAAGAGCAAAGCCTGGTTGGCTTGGAATTAGGATAATGTGTCTGAGTGGGGCGACATGTCTATCCACGAACTGTTGTTTCAGTGAGCTAGCACTATAAAAATCCAACTTGGCGTGTTGGTCTATTGCAAAGTGGACCTCAACAATCACTCACTCACTTCAGATAAAGAACTAGATGTTTTTTTTAACAATTCACCTGGACCAAATTGTTCTTTTTAAAATGTCTGTTTTGATGTTTGTTTGATTTTTGTTTGTTGCTTTTTGTGTTGATCTGAAATCCAATATGCTTGCATAGTAGTGTTAACAAAGACCCCTTTGGGAAATGAATAAATATTTTTTCCACAGAAACTAGAATCTTGATTGAAACCAAACTGTATACAGTACATGTAAGATAAATCATTGAATGGTCCTTGACAAAGATTGCATTTTTATGTGAAATCCAAGATGGCCACCTCTTCTAGACATAATTTAACCTAAGATCCTATGGGAATATGAATAAAAGGTTTTTTTTCTTCAACATTACAAACTTGTGTGAACCCAAACAGTGCAAGCATAACCAGGTGAGCAATACAGATTGGTCCAGTTACATATATATAGGGGCCGTCATGGTCGCTATTGTATGGTAGTTGGATTTACAACTACCTGTGCAATCAGTGCCTATCGCCACTAAAATTATGAGTTCGAACCCCGTTCATGGCGAGGTGTACTCGATACAACATTATGTGATAAAGTTTGTCAGTGACTTGCGACGGGTCGATGGTTTTCTCCAGGTACTCCGGGTTTCCTCCAACAATAAAACAATATAACTGAAATATTGGTGAAAGTGGCATTAAACACCATAAGCTAAACCAACCATGCATAAATGATACTAGTGTAAACCGCTACCAAACATGTAATTTTAGTGCTGATCTGAAATCTGAGATAAAAGTCACCATCTACTGAGACTTTTAGATTTGTTTTGTTCATTGCCTATCAAGTCCAGTAGGCGATGCAGGCTCTTAAGAATCTTGAGACCTCTTGTTGGTAAAGGCAGCCATCTTGAATGGAGGTTGGGGCTGTCTGGTACAATTTTTAAATTAGACAGCCTAAGGATGATTCAGACCAACATTGGTTCAAATTGTTGGCATTGTGGTTTCAGGGGAGTTGATTTATTAAAAAAAACTTACAATGCATGACAACAGATGCTAAGTGATAGCAAAAGCTCACTTGACTCCTATTTCGATCGAGTGAGCTGATTAAAATACAATTATATCTTTGGGTAGGGAACAGATTTAGTGGGTAGGTAGGTCAATAAGAATAAATGTTTTATTTTAGATGTATGATGGTAGACGAGGCAATGAAATTTATTTCAAACAATACAAAACAACAAAATTACTGGTTATTGTTCAACCTAATGCAGCACTTAATATTCTCACAATAAAATCCCTAACAAATCTTTTAAGTTTATAATTGATATGATTTACCACAAAGATTCTTGAAATGGAAATTGAAAATAAAAGTGAAACCTGTCTATAAAGGACACTACAGAACCTGAAAACGTGCCCTTAATGAGCAGTTGATCTTTATATACAAGTTAAAATTATATGCACTATTCATTAAGTGGAAAAATGAGACTGTCTTTTATAGACAGTAAATTGTTATATAAATGTGCCTTTGAGAGAAGGTGTTGAACACCAATCAATCAATCAACCTTGAAGGAAGGTTTGACTGGTTAGCATTATATTGATGAAAAATTCTTATTTGTGAAATTCACGTCCTGTGCTGGTAGTTGTTCTTTCCTTGTAAAATCAAAACTGATTGTAGAATAAGTTTTCTAACACAATCTCACATATCATTAAACTCGTCTTTCACATTATACAATGGATTACAGAAATTAATATCAGGTGGAGTGGAAGGCTGGGATATCATTGTTTCATTATCTTCATCATCTGGTTGTAATGGTTCAAAACTGGAACTGCTTGTCGAATTCTAAAAATAAGAAGATACATTGCCTATCATAAGTTGAATGTTGAAAAGAGTTGGTTTATGGTGTTTAATGCCACTTTCAACAATATTTTAGTTATATCGTGGCGGTCAGTTTTATTAGTGGAGGAAACTAGAGGACCCGGAGAAAACCACCAACCTGACAAACTTTATCACATAATGATGCATTGAGTACACCTCGCCATGAACAGGGATTCGAATTCACAGCTTTAGTGGTGATAGGCAATGGTTGCATGTGTAGTTGTAAATCCAACTACCATACGATTACGACCACGACAGCCTCCAGTTAAAAAGGGACTGTAACTTCTATATAATAAATCTGTCTTAAAATTGTCATATGTGCCTAATAGTAATAATATACCAAACATTAACAAGTTCCACCAAAAGATGGAACAGACATACTGAATATAGTGTTTTAGAAGTTGGAAAGGGGCAATAACTCCAACTGAAGTGATCTGTTTGGAAAATTGTAATGATACATACATGCTCACATCATCCCAAGACACCATACTAAATAATATAGAGTAGTTTCGACAAAAGATAAAAGACTACTTGCATACACAAGACAGTGAGAGTGAGTGAGTGATTGTTGCCTACAGCCAACTCGGCAATTTTTCAGCTATATCATGATGACAACAAGTTAACCCTCAATGAGATGATGATGAGGTCCGCTTTGTACTAGACCAACATGCTTAGTTGGATTTGTATAGTGCTAGCTCACTGAAACAACAGTTGGCCACATTATCCTGATTCCAAACCAATTAGTCTTTGCTCTTTCTCCTTAATGCTGCGTGCTTAGCAGAGAAGCAGCAAATACCAATTTGATAGTCTTTGAGGGGAGCATACTAACCATTACACCACGGTTGTAGTTAAGACAGTGAGATGGATGGACAAGGGCAATCCAGTATATCTACCTCACTACAAGAGTGGGTTGTACAAATACAGAGAAGTAATAACTAAGTATGACCTAGACAAGAAGCTGTTGACAGACGGAGGGACATGAATTACTAGTAGCACTCCCAATAATACATAAAGAGCTATAACTTTTTGTATTTACCTTTCTGTCAAAAATCATCATAAAACCTGACATTTTCTTCCTCCAATAGATAAACAGTCCAATAAATGTTAATATTGCTAAAATAATCAGTGTTCCCACCACTGATACTGTGTATATCCAAACCTGAAAACAAGTTTTGAAAGAACAATCATCAAAAAAGTCAAAGTGGTTGTTGTTTAATGCCAAATTGAGCAATTTTTCAGCTATATCATGTCGAGAACAAGTTACATTCAATGAAATGATGATGGTCATGATGTCTGCTTTGTACGAGACCAACAGGCTTAATTAGATCTTTTTAGTGTTAGCTCACTGAAATAACAGTAGACATTTCGTTCCATTCAAGACACATTAATCTTTGTTCTAACTCCTTAATGCTACACACTTAACGGAGAAGCAACAAATATCAATTTAATAGTTTTTAATTTGACCAGACCAGTGCTTGAAACCACAGTGTACCACATTCAAGGTCAGCACACTAACCATTACGACATTTCACCACTGATACGGTTAAAATATCAAATGATACAACTGCTATAAACATGAAATATACATTCCATCACTATATGGTTGAAATAGTGTAAAGGTGTCATTAATATCAATTATCAATACTTAAAGATCCATTGGTGCTAAGGGGCCGTTTTGGTCGTGATCATATGGTAGTTGAATGTACAACTACCTATGCAATCTGCCTATCACCACTAACATTGTGAGTTCAAACCCCACTCAGGCAAGGTGTACTCGATGCAACATTATGTGATAAAGTTTGTCAGTGACTTGCGGCAGGTCAGTGGTTTTCTCCACCAATAAAACTGACCGCCACAATATAACTGAAATATTGTTGAAAGTGGTGTTAAACATCATAAACCAAACCAATCCATTGGTGCTAAATACAAACATTATGTGGATCTTTTTGTTTATAGTTTCCATTTTAATAGAAAATCCATTTACAAATAAAAACAATTCAATTCAGGGAATGAAACATTATCTTCTTTTTTTTTCTTTTTTCTTTTAAATATAATGGAATAGTTCATTTTCTTAAAGTATAATTGTTTTCAATACTATTTTTCAAATCGTCAAACATTTCATTATCATATAATTTTGCATGTCCATGAGTCCAAAGATTTTACAGACTGGACTTAAATAATTGTTTTGGCGTTATGGTGTTTAACACCACTGTCAACAATATTTCAGTTATATTGTGGTGGTAATTGTTTTGTCATGTACAATACCAAAACATAGAAAGCACAAAAACAGTAAACAGATAAACAGATAACATTAAAAAATTGACTGCATTTAATGTTATACATAATTATTTTGAGCCAACTTACTGAAGATGAGTCTGACATTTTCATCTGAAATGGAAAAAAAATATATAACTCGGGTGTAATATACATTTTGTATCAGTATTCGATCAACAACAAATATGAAATTTAAAAAATAATAATATGAGACAGGCAACCTGTTTGAAGGACGAAGTCCTAAAATTTCAATAATATGATGATCCGTACACGTTATTATCTTTTATTTTGAATGAATTTTGTAGCCGATTTGTTATGGCTGTTCCGTTCATTTTACCTACGCTGCTCTTCCGTCGAGATTTTTGTAGAAAGAGATTTATTTATTAGAATTTCATTTCAAGTTTATTTCGATTTTGCATAGAGTAAATAATTAAAGAATTGGGAATTTTTCATTGAAATATATTTCTGTTGCGTTTCTAAATATCAATTTTTCTTTTTTTTTTAAACTTCCGGTGAACAGATATTTGGCTATCAATATAGAAAGGAGGAAAAATCGGACAGCCTACCGTTAAAAGGACGAAGTCCTTTTAATAACAAACTTGTTACAAAGTTAATTTGAAAGCTATATTGAGTTATTTGGAGAATATCATCCAACCTTTCTCGTCTCAAATTTTTATGAAACGGGTAATATCGTCAGAATGGACAAGAATAGGTGGCAGTCATTAATTTTTACCATGAACTATAGGTTGACCTTTTAAAAATACAAATTTACAACCATATTAAAAGCAACAGAAAATATATCATTTAATATGGTTACTTACCAATGTACACAATTCACCATCACCTTCATAACCATCAAAACAGCTACAGTTTCTACCATAGTTTTCCTACAATAAAAGATACAGGGGTTATGGTTATGGTATTTAACACCACTTTCAACAATATTTCAGTTAAATCGTGGCGGTCAGTTTTCTTGGTGGAGGAAACACAGGTACCCGGAGAAAACCACAGAAAACAGCAAGTCACTGACAAACATTATCACATAATGTTGTATCGAGTACTACTCATAACGTTAGTGGTGATATGCACTGATTACATAGGTAATTGTAAATCCAACTATCATACGATCACGAACACAACGGCCCCTAAAAGATACATATCTTCAGAAAGAATATCTATGTCAAATATTAACATATGTGCAAAATTGAACAATATTTACCTTGACTATGGAGGGGAAGAAAATATATATTTAAAAGTGGTGACCGATGACCTATGTAATGTGATGGCAAATTCCTCATGAGAAAGTGCATTCAAAACATAAATACTATTATCCAGATTTTTGGATGTGCATCTTGAAGAAAAATAAAATTATCTGTTTCCCTTTCTTTCTCTTTGCTATAAAGATTGGTTTATGGTGTTTAATGCCACTTTCAACAATATTTCAGTTATATTGTGGCGGTCAGTTAAATTGGTGGAGGAAACCGGAGTACCTGGAGAAAACCACCAACCTGTCGCAAGTCACTGACAAACTTTATCAGATAATCTTGTAACTTTATGTGATAAAGTTTGTCAGTGACTTGCGACAGGTCGGTGGCAAACTTTTTCACATAAAGAAACCATCCTAAATGAAACATATATATTTTACTGTTATTCAGATCTTAAGATAAAAAATAAATAATATTATGGATTAATCAGATTAATCCATAATATTATTTATTTTTTATAAATAAATCTTACAAATTAAGTCATCACAGAAGTGTAAATAGAAACTAGCAGATGCTTACAATAAATATACATTGTGCACTAATGTGACATCCACCATTGTCAAGGTCACATGGATTGAGGCACTGTGATCCATCGCCTATCAATCCATGATTGCATGTACAAACTGTTCTATCAACCATTGATTCCACACACGTAGCATTGGGACTGCATCCACCATTATTGTACAAACATGATAAACCTGAATGCAATACATACCATCATTTTATTTAGGGGACAATTATTTAACTTTTAGGGAGGTAGAGGATGAGGGGGCTATATGTCTTTTTTTATTTTAATTTCTGCTGCCAAATTTAATACAAAGAAATAAATTGTGGTCTTTCAGCCAATAATATTTGGTGAAATTTGAAGAAAAATTACTGAATATTCATACTTAAAACAAAATAATCTGGCTAGGGGAAAAACATAGCCCCTCCTCTCCCCCAAGTAAAATTGTGGGTTCCTTAAACACTTCTACATCACTGATACTTTGCTAACCCTTGTGACTTGACACAGTGTGCTATAGTTAGTTTGACTTTTGTCTAGGCTTAAAATTTTCCTTCAATAATAAAACGGGCTTGACTATCCCTTATGATAGGCAACATGATTTGCAACCTTCAGTCATTAACTTGTCAGATTAGCTACCAGTCAGTGAAACATTCAAGCATGATAAAAAAAATATAAAGAAACATGATATAAACCGAAATCCCTTACAGAATCTGCAATCACTCATCAGGTTACCACAGTTACGTTAAATTTGCTCATTTTTGAGATGATATAAATACTGTGATATTCTATATATCCTTTATAATAAACGAGTGCAGACACAGATGTATGTCTCACCTGCCCCCTGCAGATTGCTTGTGCGATTTGTTTTCTCTCAGAAAATAAACAAAATCAAAGTTAAGGTGACCTGTGCATAAATATCTTCATGTACTCCCCATCATCAATGTGTTGACCAAATTATAATATGGAGAATATAGGTTGTATGTCAATAGAGAAACTGACCATTATGATGAAAACTTGATGTAAATTCAGGAACAAAACAGGCTAGGGTTTGCATTATGGTGTTTACTGCCACTTTTAACAATATTTCAGTTATATAGTGGCGGTCAGTTTTATTGGTTGAGGAAACCGGAGTACCCAGAGAAACCCACCCACCTGCCGTAGGTCACTGACAAACTTCATCACATAATATTGTATCGAGTAAACTTCCCCATGAGTGAGATGCAAATTCACAACATTATTGGGATAGGCACTGATTGCATAGGTAGTTGTAAAGCCAACTACGATACGATCAAGATCACGACGGCCCCGACAAAACAGGCTCACAACAGAAGTAAAATACAAAAGTTTAAAAAAATGCTAGTATCAAACTTGAACCTTTTATCATCTGAAGTAATTATGCTCACTGAGAGTAAAATACAAAAGCTCTGATAAGCCCCAGCAGAAACGACCAATCTTGAAATGTTTTTTTTTTATCCTTTTGTACTTAATATTTTATTACTAAACTTACTCCAAGACTTCAAAGTTCCATTTACATCACGGAATTCACAAGCTGTACCATTAAATCCTGGTTGACACAGACATATCCCTGTACCAGCCATACCATTATGACACACTCCGTTATCATTGCAAGGAAATTCAGCACCACCTGGACATTCTAAAATGACAAACTGTACTTTAAACTCATTTTATTGTTCGAAAAGACAAAATGGCAAGATACATACAAGCTTAACAACTTAGACAGTCTTCTACCAAACAGTCAAACCTGTATTAAGAGGTTCAATTCATATGAAATTTTCTATGACAGGACAATAAAAAAGTGACCTTTCAATACAGGAGACTGCTTAATTATGTGCCCATAATAGGTCCATCATAGTGTTAACTTTTTGCCTACAATATTTATTCTTTGTAAAGTCATTAGGGTTACATAAGGCGCATTGGTGCATAATGCGCACCCCCTCTTGGCCTTGAAAATCTCCAGAAAAAGTGAGTTCAGTGGACATGTGATTTGCTTGTCTGAATAAAAGGGAATCACATTGTTCTGTTTTATAATGTGCATCCCTCCTGCAAAATAAAGAATCTATGTAAAATCTAACTCATTATACATAGGTAATTACGGTATTCTTGTTCTTGTCTAAAAGTATTGCTGAAATACTCCACACTTGAGGTTACACAATCAATTAATCAATAGAAGATTATTTCATGGTGAATGAGTGAATGATTGTTGTTTAACAGCAATTTTTCAGTTATATCATGGCGACAACAAGTTAGTTTTCAATGAGATCATGATGAGGTCCACTTTGTACTAGACCAACATGCTTAGTTGGATTTTTCATAGTGTTAGCTCATTCAAACAACAGTCCACTGATAGACATGTTGCCCCACTCGGACATATTATACTGATTCCGAGACAACCAATCTTGGCTCTTTCTCTTTAATGCTGCATGCTTAGAGGGGAAGTAACAAATACAGTACCAATTTAATAGTCTTTTGTTTTACCTGAACGGGACTCGAACCCACGATCAACCGCACTCGAGGCAAACACGCTAACCATTACACCACTAATGCGGTTCTCATTTCATGGCGACATCATTAAGACAAATATAATGTTTAACAATGTGCAGCATTTTAATCAAATATTAATATTTAAGAACATCACATCAGTATTTTGTTACATACTAATTTCTTAGGTCATTATTCAAACAATCTAATTTTTATGTTATTGTTTCCATTATCAAATAGGAGGGTTCAGATTCTTGAGGTCACTGCTACCACAATCAAATAGGTTTCAGATTTAAATATATCAACACCATGTACTTGTTACTTACAGTATAGGGGGCCGTCGTGGTCGTGATCGTATAGTAGTTGGATTTATAGCTACCTATGCAATCAGTGCCCATCACCACTAATGTTAAAAGTTTGAATCCTACTCAGGCGAGGTCTACTCGATACAATAACAACGCTATGTGGTAGTATTTGTCAATGAATTGCGACAGGTCTGTGGTTTTCTCCAGGTACTCCGGTTCCTACACCAATAAAATTGATCGCCACGATATAACTAAAATATTGTTGAAAGTGGTGTTAAACACCATAACCCCGAACCTAACCCACCCTACTTACAGTATAATTATTAATCATTTTTTGCACTATGCATAAATTCAATGCTTTATGTACTTGTGAATCACATATTTTTTTAAGTATAAGGCTAGAACTAGTAGCATGATCTTTTGAAAACATAATTAGAATCCTTGTTACCTTGACAATTAGGACCATAATATCCTTGGCAACATTCCTGCACCTGTAAATATACAGGAAGCAAAATAATGCAAGTGTTTGATATATACAAATATGAAATATAATACTTAAACCTATATCTTCATGGCACGATATACTGAAATATTGTTGAAAGTGGCATTATACACCATCAACCAAACAAACCTATTTCTTCAATGTGATATAAAGAGAAAATGAAGTTTAAAAAATTATGACAAACTATGATGATTTTAGTTTTCCCATTGTAATTTTCTCATTATTATCTCTCTAGATATTTCATATATAGAAGTGAGTGAGTGAGTGAGTGAGTGAGTGAGTGAGCGAGCGTGCGTGCGTGCGTGCGTGCGTGCGTGCGTGCGTGCGAGCGAGCGAGCGAGCGAGCGAGCGAGCGAGCGAGCGAGTGAGTGAGTGAGTGAGTGAGTGAGTGAGTGAGTGAGTGAGTGAGTGAGTGAGTGAGTGAGTGAGTGAGTGAGTGAGTGAGTGAGTGAGTGAGTGAGTGAGTGAGTGAGTGAGTGAGTGAGTGAGTGAGTGAGTGAGTGAGTGAGTGAGTGAGTGAGTGAGTGAGTGAGTGAGTGAGTGAGTGAGTGAGTGAGTGAGTGAGTGAGTGAGTGAGTGAGTGAGTGAGTGAGTGAGTGAGTGAGTGAGTGAGTGAGTGAGTGAGTGAGTGAGTGAGTGAGTGAGTGAGTGAGTGAGTGAGTGAGTGAGTGAGTGAGTGAGTGAGTGAGTGAGTGAGTGAGTGAGTGAGTGAGTGAGTGAGTGAGTGAGTGAGTGAGTGAGTGAGTGAGTGAGTGAGTGAGTGAGTGAGTGAGTGAGTGAGTGAGTGAGTGAGTGAGTGAGTGAGTGAGTGAGTGAGTGAGTGAGTGAGTGAGTGAGTGAGTGAGTGAGTGAGTGAGTGAGTGAGTGAGTGAGTGAGTGAGTGAGTGAGTGAGTGAGTGAGTGAGTGAGTGAGTGAGTGAGTGAGTGAGTGAGTGAGTGAGTGAGTGAGTGAGTGAGTGAGTGAGTGAGTGAGTGAGTGAGTGAGTGAGTGAGTGTTGTTTAACACCAATTCAGCAATTTTTCAGCTATATCATGGCATGAACAAGTTGATTTTCAATGACATGATGATGAGGTCCACTTTGTACTAGACCAAATCGCTGAGTTGGATTTTTATAGTGCTAGCTCACTGAAACAACAGTCCGTGGGTAGACATGTCATTCCACTTGGACACATTATTGTGATTCCGAGCCAACCAGTCTTTGCTCTTTCTCCTTAATGTTGCGTGCTTAGCGGAGAAGCAACAAATACCAATTTTATAGTCTTTGGTTTTACCCGACCGGGACTCAAACCCACGATCTACCGCACTGAAGGAGAGCACGCTAACCATTACGCCGCCGATGTGGCTCATCACAGTTGATATGCTATTCTGTAACCTTTTAGTTGGAACTACAGTATCATGCCAAATGTATATAAAGTTTCAAAATTACTGTCTCTGTGAACAATGTAGATACATACTGCTGTTTTTCTTTCACAGAGTCCTCTGCAGCCTCTCTGTGAACCAAGTCAATACATACCGTTGTTTTTCTCTTATATAGTCCTCTGCAGCCTCTTTGTGAACTAAGTCAATACATACCATTGTTTTTCTTTCACACAGTCCTCTGCAGCCTCTCTGTGAACCAAGTCAATACATGCCGTTGTTTTTCTTTCACACAGTCCTCTGCAGCCTCTCTGTGAACCAAGTCAATACATACCGTTGTTTTTCTCTTATATAGTCCTCTGCAGCCTCTCTGTGAACTAAGTCAATACATACCGTTGTTTTTCTTTCATACAGTCCTCTGCAGCCTCTCTGTGAACCAAGTCAATACATACTGTTGTTTTTCTTTCACATAGTCCTCTGCAGCCTCTCTGTGAACCAAATCAATACATACCGTTGTATTTCTCTCACATAGTCCTCTGCAGCCTCTCTGTGAACCAAGTCAATACATACCGTTGTTTTTCTCTCACATAGTCCTCTGCAGCCTCTCTGTGAACCAAGTCAATACATACCGTTGTTTTTCTCTCACATAGTCCTCTGCAGCCTCTCTGTGAACCAAGTCAATACATACCGTTGTTTTTCTCTCACATAGTCCTCTGCAGCCTCTCTGTGAACCAAGTCAATACATACCGTTGTTTTTCTTTCACACAGTCCTCTGCAGCCTCTCTGTGAACCAAGTCAATACATACCGTTGTTTTTCTCTCACATAGTCCTCTGCAGCCTCTCTGTGAACCAAGTCAATACATACCGTTGTTTTTCTCTCACATAGTCCTCTGCAGCCTCTCTGTGAACCAAGTCAATACATACCGTTGTTTTTCTTTCACACAGTCCTCTGCAGCCTCTCTGTGAACCAAGTCAATACATACCGTTGTTTTTCTCTCACATAGTCCTCTGCAGCCTCTCTGTGAACCAAGTCAATACATACTGTTGTTTTTCTTTCACATAGTCCTCTGCAGCCTCTCTGTGAACCAAATCAATACATACCGTTGTATTTCTCTCACATAGTCCTCTGCAGCCTCTCTGTGAACCAAGTCAATACATACCGTTGTTTTTCTCTCACATAGTCCTCTGCAGCCTCTCTGTGAACCAAGTCAATACATACCGTTGTTTTTCTCTCACATAGTCCTCTGCAGCCTCTCTGTGAACCAAGTCAATACATACCGTTGTTTTTCTCTCACATAGTCCTCTGCAGCCTCTCTGTGAACCAAGTCAATACATACCGTTGTTTTTCTTTCACACAGTCCTCTGCAGCCTCTCTGTGAACCAAGTCAATACATACCGTTGTTTTTCTCTCACATAGTCCTCTGCAGCCTCTCTGTGAACCAAGTCAATACATACCGTTGTTTTTCTCTCACATAGTCCTCTGCAGCCTCTCTGTGAACCAAGTCAATACATACCGTTGTTTTTCTTTCACACAGTCCTCTGCAGCCTCTCTGTGAACCAAGTCAATACATACCGTTGTTTTTCTCTCACATAGTCCTCTGCAGCCTCTCTGTGAATACCCATCATGATAAGGATAATAACAATCCCTTATTAGTTCAGCTTTGTCAACTTTGTTGAAATCCTTTGGACATGAATAATATCCCAAGGAACATGAATTACATTCTCCCTAAAATAATAACAAAATAAATGTATTTGTAGTAACAGTTTTTGTGGTTTAAAAAAACCAAACTTAAATAGTTTTAATTATAAAGCTAGTGTTTACCTTTTTGGTCACCCACGTGTTTCTAAGCTTGGTGTTTACATGCATATTATAAAAGTTTAGTTTTTAGTGTGTATCATTTGTCTTTTTACTGTGTTGGTTTTTACTGCAAGGGGCAGTCGTGGTCATGATCATATGATAGATGGATTTACAACTACCTATGGAATCAGTGCCTATCACCACTAATGTTGTGAGTTTGAATTCCGCTCAGGTGAGGTGTACTCGATTCAACATAATGTGATAAAGTCAGTGACTTGAGGCAGGTTGATGGTTTTCTCTGGGTACTCTGTGGTTTCCTCCACCAACTAAACTGACCGCCACGATGTAACTGAAATATTGTTGAAAGTGGTGTTAAACACCATAGCCCTAACCCTTTTACTGTAAGTTTTTAACTAAGTTGGGAATATATACTGTTAGTAGTTACTACAAGTGATTATACTGTTAATGTTTATTACAAACATGTAATCTGCTTGTGTTTTTACTCTTCATGTTTACCTTTAGTGTTTATACTGTTCATGTTTACCTTTAGTGTTTATACTGTTCATGTTTACCTTTAGTGTTTATACTGTTCATGTTTACCTTTAGTGTTTATACTGTTCATGTTTACCTTTAGTGTTTATACTGTTCATGGTTACCTTTAGTGTTTATACTGTTCATGCTTACCTTTAGTGTTTATATTGTTCATGTTTACCTTTAGTGTTTATACTGTTCATGTTTACCTTTAGTGTTTATACTGTTCATGTTTACCTTTAGTGTTTATACTGTTCATGTTTACCTTTAGTGTTTATACTGTTCATGCTTACCTTTAGTGTTCATACTGTTCATGTTTACCTTTAGTGTTTATAATGTTCATGCTTACCCTTAGTGTTTATACTGTTCATATTTACCTTTAGTGTGTATACTGTTCATGTTTACCTTTAGTATTTATAATGTTCATGCTTACCTTTAGTGTTTATACTGTTCATGCTTACCTTTAGTGTTTATAATGTTCATGTTTACCCTTAGTGTTTATACTGTTCATATTTACCTTTAGTGTTTATACTGTTCATGTTTACCTTTAGTGTTTATACTGTTCATATTTACCTTTAGTGTTTATACTGTTCATATTTACCTTTAGTGTTTATACTGTTCATATTTACCTTTAGTGTTTATACTGCTCATGTTTACTTTTAGTGATTATACTGTTCATGTTTAACTTTAGTGTTTACAACATTTAATGAAATACATACAAACACAGTGTTAACATTTGTAACATTACACTGGTGTAATATAGGTGAGAGAAGCCCTTCTATACCATGCACAACACCTCCAGCCGTTATCATGTTGGGGGAAGATATCAAAACATCATTCACATAAACCTACAATACAAAATTAACATAAAATTTCAAACCAGATCAGATTAGACAAGATATTGTTTTTATCATTTTATTATTTGAAGCTTTGATTTCATTGTCTCTATATGTATTGGTTTAAATGAATAAATCGAGGAATTCTTTATTTAGAATCTATATCATAGCCAGTAACCCATGGCTGATAACACTCTGATTACTCTCTTCTCATCAACAATGGGTCAACTGCCTGAGAAATCTTCCTAGTCATGAATTATTCATGAGTTGCTATCAAACATTTTGATTTGTACCGACAAACTGTTTTACAGCCAATCAAATCACAGGAACAGTTTTTAAAACGGAAAGGGTTCCTTGTAAATAAAAATGATTACAGGATATGAACAGGTGGCTAGTCAGATTGTATCGTTCATAATTTCCTCAGTCCATATAATAGGAACCTTGACTGATGTTATGTTGTTATGGAAACTACTAAGCACAGATCATCTATGGAACAAACCCAAAATGACGGTTTCACATGAATTGACCCACAGATGATGGGTGGAGAGTATCAGTCATGGGTTACTAATGATGATACTGTATGTAATCAGACTGATCTTTCAATAGCAAATAATATAATTTTCTGTTTAAGATGATCACCACTTACGTTGTGAGTTTGAATCCCACTCAAACGAGGTGTACTTGATACAACATTATGAGATAAAGTTTGTCAGTGACTTGCGGCAGGTCAGAGGTTTTCTCCAGGTACTCCGGTTTCTTCCACCAATAAAACTGACTGCCACGATATATCTGAAATATTGTTGAAAGTGGCGTTAAACACTTTAAACCAAACCTCCTTATGTATATTGTTTTATATTGTTTATTTACCTGGTCACCAACATTGGTAAATGTTAACTGCTGTGTTGCTCCTAAAACTGTGGGTACTGTTTCACCATCATCAAATGAACTTAGCAATCTGATTTTAGGCAGAACATAAAACTTCAAATATCTGGATTGCTAAAATTAAATCAAAATGTATCATAATTTTGACATCTTGAAATAATATGGACCTTCTGTTATCATTAGTGTATGCTAATTTATTTACATGTGTCTATAATACAATGAATGATCATTTAAATTATAAGGGGGGCTATGTATTTTTCATCCCAAAAAAATATTTCTGTTTCCAAATGTTAAAAAAAAAGATAAATTGATATAAAAGATGCAAAAATTAAATAATCTGACATTGCAGTTTTTGATCAAATTAGAAGAAAAAAAATCAGATTTTTCAAGTCCTAAAATGAGCTGATTTTTGTTAAGCATGTTAAAAACTTTCTGCCTCAATAGGAAAAACCATATCCCTTCTAAAGTTAAATGGTCTGTCTTTAATATATGGTTAATATAATAGTGCTGTGTGATAAGGTATGGCAGTTTTTAATAGAATGTCTGTGTTTTTTGTTTTCTTTGGATGGTGTTTAATGCCACTTTCAACAATATTTCAGTTATATTGTGGTGGTCTGTTTTCTTGGTGGAGGAAACCGAAGGACCCGGAGAAAACCACCGACCTGTTGCAAGTCACTGACAAACTTTATCACATAATGTTGTACACCTCGCCCTGATCGAGATTCGAACTGATAACATCAGTGGTGATAGGCACTGATTGCATAGGTAGTTCTAAATCCAACTACCATACAATCATGCTCACGACGACCCCTTAGAATGTCTGTGGTATTCCCATAGTAAAACTGATATCCATAATTATGAAATATTGCTAAAAATGCCTTAAATGCTGGTTGAAATTAAATTTTATACTAAATTATTCAATGTACCAGTAATGTGTACTGGTTCTACTTTCTACAAATGAAATGTTGTGTCCAATCATTACAGAATTGTCAGGAACCAGTAATGTGTACTGGTTCTACTTACTACAAATGAAATGTTGTGTCCAATCATTACAGAATTGTCAGGAACCAGTAATGTGTACTGGTTCTACTTACTACAAATGAAATGTTGTGTCCAATCATTACAGAATTGTCAGGAACCAGTAATGTGTACTGCATCATATTCATCATAATGTTGTCCATCATATTCCGCATCTGAAAAAAATTATGATTTACAAAAATTCTTACGACATTTAAGAGACTTAATAAAGACATCTGTATTACATGTAAATAATAAATCTACTCATTACTATACAAACAATGCCTTACGACTAAGACGTTGCCATTAATACAGATTGGTACAGATAGTACACCCCTTGTTATTAGACCCCTCTCATCAGACCAGACTTCAGATGCTCTCACATGGTAAAAAAACTGCTGAAAAAATTGTCCCCCCTCAAGAAAGGCCACCCCTCCTATAAGGCAACTTTTCATTGCAAAAGTGGTGATCTTATAAAAGTGGGACTGACGTAGCTTGACTAACATCTCCCTATGCAATCAAGGTATATGACCGTAATAGTTTGTCAATTTGAACGGCATGTTTTGAGGTGACCTTGATACAACTTTATAAGTTAGTCAGTTATTTGCGAATGTTTGGTGGTGTTCTCCTCCATGTGCTCTGGTTTCCTCCATTAATAAAGCTTACTGTCATTATATCTTGATTCAAAATTAACATTGTTGAATTAAATAAATTTGGAATGATATAACTTGGGGATGACAATTGGTGAAATCAAAAAATATACAGACCCTCAGACTGCCATTCCAAATAATCTGGTGAAGTTTGTATACTATTGGTCATGATAAAGCATAGATTAGTGTGTGAAATTTTTTATAACAGACTTATCTTTATGGGATAAAGATCCATACCTCTGAAACCACATAAGTGAAGATCATAAAAAAATATACAGACCCTCAGACTACCATTCCCAATAATCTGACGAAGTTTGAACAATATTGGTCAAAGCTAAGTGGAGGTTAATGTGTGACATTTTTACTACAGACTATCTATTATGGGATAAAGTCTGATAACTCTGAAACAACAAAGGTGAAGATATAAAGTCTGATAACTCTGAAACAACAAAGGTGAAGATATAAAGTCTGATAACTCTGAAACAACAAAGGTGAAGATATAAAGTCTGATAACTCTGAAACAAAAAAGGTGAAGATATAAAGTCTGATAACTCTGAAACAACAAAGGTGAAGATATAAAGTCTGATAACTCTGAAACAAAAAAGGTGAAGATGTAAAGTCTGATAACTCTGAAACAACAAAGGTGAAGATATAAAGTCTGATAACTCTGAAACAACAAAGGTGAAGATATAAAGTCTGATAACTCTGAAACAACAAAGGTGAAGATATAAAGTCTGATAACTCTGAAACAACAAAGGTGAAGATATAAAGTCTGATAACTCTGAAACAACAAAGGTGAAGATATAAAGTCTGATAACTCTGAAACAACAAAGGTGAAGATATAAAGTCTGATAACTCTGAAACAACAAAGGTGAAAAAAAAAGTCTGATAACTCTGAAACAACAAAGGTGAAGATATAAAGTCTGATAACTCTGAAACAACAAAGGTGAAGATATAAAGTCTGATAACTCTGAAACAACAAAGGTGAATATATAAAGTCTGATAACTCTGAAACAACAACGGTGAAGATATAAAGTCTGATAACTCTGAAACAACAAAGGTGAAGATCAAAAATAATTATGTAGACCCACAATCCACTATTCCTAATCATCATCTCCTAAATGTTAGCCCTTTGCGAGTACCTGAGTTCACCCCTCAGTTTTTTAGTGGGGTCCTTCTTTCTCATCTTTTTAGTTTTTTGTGTTGCTCTATTATGTGTCTTAGCATTCTTGAGTTCCATGTTGTGATGTCTGTTATGATTTCCACATAAATATGATGTTCAATTCGTCTTTACCTCCAGTTGTTTGTAGGAGGACTCGTGTCTTATTTACATTATTTGTGTTTGTTTGAGTATAGTGGTGTCCAACATATAGTGTGTAATGTTTTTGTTTTGTTTTTCTTCGTCTTGTTGCCAGTTTCCCTGGGTTGTCCATTTTTGATTGCCTCTTAAGTATTCTCTAACGTTTATCTAAGGGACTAACAACTGTATATAATAATAGGTAGTGTCTAAGTAAAAACGGACGAATAAAAACGATAATAATACATTACCTCCAACCAGCCCCCAAACATACTATACTCTGGATGGTTATTGAAGAATTCATCTAACATTGGAGTATCTGATGGTGGGAAGAATGGCTCTAGTGCCTTCAAATGTAAAATTAATTATTGTAAATGAGTCATAATTGTTTCCCTTATTATTCAAACATCATTATAAACTTTATTCAGAGTATCGACAATTCATTCTAGACAAGATCATTTCTAGATAACTTTTAATAAAATGTTTATCAAATAAAAATTCGAAAGCATTAAATCATTACATAATATTAGTTCTATAAGTGAGCCAGTGATTGTTGCATAAAGCCAAAATGAGCAATTTTTCATCTATATCATGGTGAGAACAAGTTACATTTGATGAGATGATGTCCATTTTGTACTAGACCAAAATGCTTAATTGGATTTTTATAGTTCTAGCTCACTGAAACAACCATCCAGGGTAGACATGTGACTCTATTGGGACACATTCTCCTGATCCAGAAGTCTTTGGTCTTTCTCCTTAATGCTGAGTTCTTGACTGAGAT
Source organism: Bathymodiolus brooksi (assembly GCA_963680875.1). Taxonomy (NCBI): domain Eukaryota; kingdom Metazoa; phylum Mollusca; class Bivalvia; order Mytilida; family Modiolidae; genus Bathymodiolus; species Bathymodiolus brooksi. The sequence goes on from OY804575.1 coordinate 69,112,656, forward strand.
GTGCCAAATTCCTATTTTATAGTCTTTTGATTTGACCTAACCTGGAATCTAACCCACTATCTATTGCACTTACACAGTTAGCACGCTAACCATTACACAACCGAAGTGGTTATCTTAGTTCTATAATTTATTCAGAAAAATTACCTTATTTATGATATGTACATATCCATTTACAGCGGATATATCTTTCTGAATAATTCCAGATACCAGATTTGTGTCGGGACTTGCTCCAACATATATATCTGTTAAATTATCCTGTATTGCAGATAAATTACAACATAAAATAAATATCCTGTATTGTAGATAAATTATAACATAAAATAAATATCATGCATTGTAACAAATTATAACATGAAATTAATATCCTGTATTGTAGATAAATTACAACATAAAATAAATATCCTGCATTGTAGCAAATTACAACATAAAATAAATATCCTGTATTGTAGCAAATTACAACATAAAATAAATATCCTGTAGTGTAGCAAATTACAACATAAAATAAATATCCTGTATTGTAATACATTACAACATAAAATAAATATCCTCTATTGCAGGAACTTCCAACATAAAATAAATATCCTGTAGTGTAGCAAATTAAAATATAAAATAAATATCCTATTTGTAGTAAATTACAACATAAAATAAATATCCTGTATTGTAGATAAATTACAACATAAAATAAATATCCTGTATTGTAATACATTACAACATAAAATAAATATCCTGCATTGTAGCAAATTACAACATAAAATAAATATCCTGTATTGTAGCAAATTACAACATAAAATAAATATCCTGTAGTGTAGCAAATTACAACATAAAATAAATATCCTGTATTGTAATACATTACAACATAAAATAAATATCCTCTATTGCAGGAACTTCCAACATAAAATAAATATCCTGTAGTGTAGCAAATTAAAATATAAAATAAATATCCTATTTGTAGTAAATTACAACATAAAATAAATATCCTGTATTGTAGATAAATTACAACATAAAATAAATATCCTGTATTGTAATACATTACAACATAAAATAAATATCCTGTATTGTAGATAAATTACAACATAAAATAAATATCCTGTATTGTAATACATTATAACATAAAATAAATATTCTGAACTGTAGCAAATTACAACATAAAATAAATATCCTGTATTGTAGATAAATTACAACATAAAATAAATATTCTGTACTGTAGCAAATTACAACATAAAATAAATATCCTGTATTGTAATACATTACAACATAAAATAAATATCCTCTATTGCAGGAACTTCCAACATAAAATAAATATCCTGTAGTGTAGCAAATTAAAATATAAAATAAATATCCTATTTGTAGTAAATTACAACATAAAATAAATATCCTGTATTGTAATACATTACAACATAAAATAAATATCCTGTATTGTAGATAAATTACAACATAAAATAAATATCCTCTATTGTAGCAAATTACAACATAAAATAAATATCCTCTATTGTAGCAAATTACAACATAAAATAAATATTCTGAACTGTAGCAAATTACAACATAAAATAAATATCCTGTATTGTAGATAAATTACAACATAAAATTAATATTCTGCAGACTGTAATAAATTGCATTTAATATCCTGTTATGCAATACATTACAACACAAATATCCTGTAATGTAATACCGGTAGAGTAAGTGAGTGATTGTTGTTTAACACCAACTCAGCAATTTTTCAGCTATATCATGGCGAGAACAAATTAATTTTCAATGAGATGATAATGAGGTCCGTTTTGTACCAGACCAACAAGAGTTAGATTTTTATAGTGCTAGCTCACTGAAACAACAGTCCCCAGGTAGACATGTCACCCCACTCAGACGCATTATCCTGATTCCGAGCCAACTAGCATTTGCTCTTTCTCCTTAATGCTGCTTGCTTAGCGGAGAAGCAACAAATACCAATTTTATAGTCTTTGATTTGACCTCGATCAGGAGGCAAGCACGCTAACCATTACACCACCGATGTGGTTATATACCGGTAGATATTGTAACATAAATATCTTGCAGACTGTAATAAATTGCAATTAATATCCTGTTATGTAATACACTACAACACAAATATCCTGTAATGTAATACACTACAACACAAATATCCTGTTATGTAATACACTACAACACAAATATCCTGTAATGTAATACACTACAACACAAATATCCTGTAATGTAATACACTACAACACAAATATCCTGTAATGTAATACCGTGAGTGAGTGATTGTTGTTTAACACCAACTCAGCAATTTTTCAGCTATATCATGACAAGTACAAGTTAATATTCAATGAGATGATGATGAGATCAGCTTTGTACTAGACCAACATGCTTAGTTGGATTTTTATAGTGCTAGCTCACTGAAACAACAGTCCGTGGATAGACATGTTGCCCCACTCGGACCCATTATCCTGATTCCAAGCCAACCAGTCTTTGCTCATCCTCTTTAATGCTGGGTGCTTAGCGGAGAAGCAACAAATACAAATTTTATAGTCTTTGGATTGACCCGATCAGTGCTCGAACCCACGATCTACCGCACTAGAGGCGAGCACGCTAACCATTACACCCCTGATGTGGTTAATATATCAGATAGATCTTGCAGACTGTAATAAATTACAATGAATATCCTGTTATGTACTGAATAATAATGTTGTAACATCAATATTTCTATGAACGATCATTCATTAAGGATATTGTGTATAGCATTGAAATATAGTACATGTAAATCCTGGGGTAAATACATGTTGGGTATTATACTGCCGACAAAAACATAGAAACAATAACATTAAATTACCTTACTAGTACTGAAATTGATTTTGAATACACTGAGTGAGAATCCATCATACAGTGTTGGCATTCTTATGTGAGCTAAATCATACGACAAAAGCATCTGAATATTGTACAGTCCAGGTAAAGTGTGGAATCTGAAACATTGATACATAAATCAGTCAATTAATATTTAATTAATAATTAATATACCGGTATGTTTGCACGAAATGGACCTTTCACCTACATTAAAGGGAAATAACTCTAACAAAAATGTGTAAAATCTTATAATTTTAGAATCAATGGTAATGTGTAAATGCTCTATTCCACATGGTAGCTAATTGTGTTATATAGTTAGAGACATAATTTTCCTACTAAAATTTACAACATCCTGATAGAATATTATGTTGGTGGCAATGCAACTTACCTAATAAAATTTAAAATATTATCAGAATTATTCCAGTAACTTGATTCCATTCTGGAAATAACAATATCCATGGCAACATCATTTGGTGCAAAGAATGTGAAATTATCAGTCAACGACAGCAAAAGGTCTTCATTTCCAAGTTTCTGGAATAAAATATAAAGTTCTGGCAATCAACCATTCCAGATGTAACTTTACTTTAAACATATCTTATTGCCAAGCAAGTACAGACAATGTATCAGACACAAGTTATAAACTTACAAGTTCTTCTCCATAATTACTAAATTCATAATATTTCATTTTCAATGTAACTGTAGGAGAATTTAGAATCAATCACAAAAACAGTGTCACAAGTAATCCCTCTTTGTCACCCATGTTACAGCAATCAGGCAAAACAATCTTTGTGTTGTACCATCCCACACAGCCTACAGGCAAAACAATTCCTCACTCCATACTAAGCAGCCAACCAGACAATAGGCAAACAAAAATCACATTGTGTAACTCATGCAACACAGCCAACAGGCAAAATACTTATTCCTCTGTGTTGCCCATACTAAGCAGTCAATATGACAATAGGCAAAAAAGGCACATATAGTAACTCATGCAACACAGCCTACTGACAAAACAATTCCTCCATGTTGCCTATATTAAGGAATGACAATGACAATAGGCAAAAAAATCAGATTGTGTAACTCATACAACACAGCCTACAGGCAAAACAATTCCTCTGTGTTGCCCATACTAAGCAATGACAATAACATTAGGCAAAATAAATCACAATGTGTAACTCATGCAACACAGCCAACAGGCAAAATCCCTGTGTCACCAATGCAACAAAGTAAACAGAAAAAACCCCAATCCTTTTGTCACCAATGCAGCACAGCCTACAGGCAAAACAATCACCCTCTGCCACCCGACCTATTCATTGAACATGTAATACAACCCCACCCCCATCCATATATTCCATGCTGCATCCATCATAAAAATATCTTTTAAATGTATTTTATTCATAAATGCACTAATTTGGCTTGAGCAACAGGAAAACCTATAATATTAGTAATCATCTAACAGGAAAACCTATAATATTAGTAATCATCTAATAGGAAAACCTATAATATTAGTGATCATCTAATAGGAAAACCTATAATATTAGTAATCATCTAACAGGAAAACCTATAATATTAGTGATCATCTAATAGGAAAACCTATAATATTAGTGATCATCTAATAGGAAAACCTATAATATTAGTAATCATCTAACAGGAAAACCTATAATATTAGTAATCATCTAACAGGAAAACCTATAATATTAGTAATCATCTAACAGGAAAACCTATAATATTAGTAATCATCTAATAGGAAAACCTATAATATTAGTGATCATCTAATAGGAAAACCTATAATATTAGTAATCATCTAACAGGAAAACCTATAATATTAGTAATCATCTAACAGGAAAACCTATAATATTAGTAATCATCTAAATTGAAATATTATGATTTTAGTAATTTGTAACATTAATACCGGTAGAGTGCAATAGTGAAGCTTTGTCCTGTGGGGTTGCCATCTTAAATTTTTTATTGTCACAAAAACATATTTTGTATATGACTATCAAATCAATATTCATTCCAGGTTTCCTTTGAAATTATTTATTGGTTCTTGAGAAATGCATTTTTCAGATAAACTTTGTGAGTTGGTGATTCATCAAGCTTGGGTTTCCAATTAATAAAAAAAAATCATACTTTGTAGTTTCTAAATCAAAGCTTTAAGACCTGCAGTGACATTCATCTTGAATTCCCAATCAATAAGCAGACAAAAAGGGGCCATTCAAGGAACATTCCAGCCAAGTTTGTTTTCAAAGAGAATGTTAAACTTTGTCCTGCAGTGGTGGCCATTTTGGATTTACAATCTAAACCAACAATGAAAACATTGTAAGGAACTATCCAATGACTATTTTTGAACCATTTGGATCCAGTTAAGTTTGTATTTTTGATAAAATAGGGTCATATGTTTGTAGTGGCAGACATATTGGATTTCTGAGAAGATATTTGAAATTTCAGCCAATTAGAAAGTAATATTAATTGGTCTAGTTGCCATGTTGACAGAAAATCATAAATAATGCTGAAAACTACCCAAGTAACATTATTGCTGTTTGATTCTATTTACTTCCATGATTTCTGAGAAAAAGATTGAAATCTAAAAACTAACGGACAACAATGATGACAGATGTAAAGTGATGACAATACTTTACACGGACATTTTGTCCAGTTGAGTTTAAAACAAATGTTTCTTAACCAGCGAAAAGAGAGAATTTGCAAAGAAATTTTCATGAATGTCCAACAATGAAAAATAAGTTCCCTTTTTTTAAACATCTCATTAGAGCAAAAAAATAAGTTTAAAATCTATGTAACAAACAGTATAACTACTCAGTCTGTGCTAAAAACATTTTCTGACAAACAGCATTTTAGAAGAATTTTTGTTATTTGGCTATGCAACTTTTATGTAATTTTTGCTAGCCTGAATCAATTTTTACTCAACTGGGGCTTAGGGCCAGTGGATTTTGGCACAGACTGAGTCTACTCTTGCATTCCGAATATCAAAGTAACTAAACAACAATGATAATTCACACATGAATTAACATGCATATAGGAGATAACTGTATTGTACTTGAAAATTTCACGGCATCAATTGGAGATTTGATGGTCGCAAATTGAGTTTACTGGCGACACGTTAGTGGAGCCTGTAAATGAATATTTGCGACCATTAAATCGACAATAAATGCCGTGAAATTTTCAAATACAATACAGTTATCTCCATTCTAATGTAATCATGTGCATAGATGTGTATTGTTACATTATTGACAAGATGACGTGAGTGGCTAAAATTCTTCAAAAATATCTCATGCCATTTCAACCGTGGAATCAATACTGTGAAAATTACAGCATTGTCCAATCACAAACCATGAATATTAAACAACTACATTAGAATGGTAAATTACTGTGCTGTTTCAGCTACAAGTAATTTTTTTTAATATTCGGAATGCAGAGGGTATATTTATACTATAATTATATCTACCTGTAGAAAACCAAAGAGTTTTGTCAATCTAGAATCATCTTCAATAACTTTATATATTGTAGGTATACATATGTATCCGTCACCACTGTATCCATTCATACATGTACAACTGTGTACACCTAATCCTAATGTTATACAGTTAGCCTGAAATAATCAAGTGAGTGAGTGAGTGATTGTTGTTTAACACCAAGTGAGCAATTTTTCTGCCATATTATGGTGAGAACAAGTTGCTTTTCAATGAGATGTTGATAATGTCCACTTTGTACTAAATCAGCACCCTTAATTGGATCTTTACAGTGTTAGCTCAATGAAACAACAGTTCGTAGACATGTGACCCCAAAGGAAACATTATCCTGATTCTGAGTCTACCAGTCTTGGCTTTTACTCGTTAAATGCTGCATGTTTAGCCTTGAAGCTGCAAATACTAATTCTATAGTCTTTCGTTTGACCCTAAAAAAAATTATCTCCAGCTACAAGAATGACGATTCTTATAGTAATAAATACAGTGGGGTGACACTGCCGCCAAAAAAGCTTGACAATAATGTCTGCCAAAAATGATGACAATAATGTCTGCAAAAAATGTTGACAATAATGTCTGCCAAAAACGTTAACAATAATGTCCGCCAAAAATGTTGACAATAATGTCCGCCAAAAATGCTCGAGAATAATGTCTTCATTACTTAAAGTAATATGAAAGGCAAATATCGTGGAATTTTTGGATTAAATATTTTCACTTAATATGTCACTTAATTTTAACTAAAATCAACTGCATAACATTAAAAATCTGCTCAAAAGAGCAAATCGCAAAATATTTGACAGCAGATAATTCTGTGTTCCAGTACAGTAATGCAAATAATATGCACGTGACACAAGATTTGAACTCTTTCGGGGAGATTATCGCTCATGCGCAATGTTCAGTTGATGAGAAAATATATATATATATTCCGTGTGTACCACATAAGAATAATGGCCAAAAAAAAATTGGTTCACACGACATGAAACAGACGTATTCCTCAATAATCATTGTCAGGAATGTGTACGTGCTTACCTCAGCATCCATGATTGTTTATCTTTTCCTCACGAGGTCATGATCAGCAATCATCGGACCAAAACTTTTCTTCACGAGGTTATGATCGGCAATCATCGGAACAAAACAACCGAAAGTTAATCAGTCTCCACAATAATGGCGAGGACGATAAACATGCACACGGATTTTCATATTTCTAGTTGTTGGGAACATATTTCGACTTGAAACATGCATGAATAGCTTAGTAAAGGTACCACCGTATTCCATATTGAATTTTCAGGGAAAAATTTTCTTCACCCAAAACTGGTGTAATATTACTTTAACATTTCATTGTAAATGACAAAGTTTCAAGTTTAATCTCATTTTAAGCTATACAGTCTCATTCTTGTCATCAGTAAAAGTTTAGATTTTAAAAAACATGAATCATTGGGGACTTCTGGATTTTAAAATAAAAATACCCCTTCATGTCATAAATCCCCACTTATCATCAATACATTTACTGTATATAAATCCAATTGATTTTCAAGTTATTGTCAGGATGGATGCTAGGATGGTCGGATATGGTTCAACGCCTCTTTCAACAAAATTTCAGATATATCATGGTGGTCAGTTTTATTGGTGGAGGTTACTGAAGTACCCAGAGAAAACCACTAACCTGCTGCAAGTCACTGACAAATTTATCACATAATGTTGCATTGAGTACACCTCGCCTGAATGGGATTCAAACTCACAGCATATAGGTGATAGGCACTGATTGCATAGGTAGTTATAAATTCAACTACCATACGATCACGACCATGATGACCACTAGGATGCTAGGAAATGTGATATATATATATAAAGGGCTATATCAATACAAAATTTCTTCAGTTTTTAGAAGAAAAAAAACTATTGCAAAGACAGAAAAAATATACTTACCCATCAATTTTACGTTGAATTTAAAAACAAATTTCTTACCTTTTTATGACAGTTTCCTTTGTTGACTGAGCATGGATCGTTTGGAACACAATATGTACCATTACCATGGAAATCATCCTTGCAGACACATAAAGTCTATACAAAACAAAAATAAAAACATAAAATTTAATAACAATTCCACTGTAAACGATAATGTGATAAATATTCCACAGCATCCCTTTACATAGTGTCTGGTATTTTTTCATAAATTTGTCCCTCTATGTAATTATCTTTCATTTCCATTTAAAGGCCCATAACTCAAAGAATATTTCTGATCTTCACAAGCAGATAACAGGCACATCTATACACGATGATAAACAACTATGTAAAATTTCATTCCAATCCAAAAATAACTACAGGAGAACTGGAGCTCACAATTCATATCTGTGTCACAAATGATAGGTTCCACTTGTTGTAAGCACTTTCCGGTCCTTTCCTCATTCATGACTTATCAATGGGTATGTCACTAGAGTAACACAACTGGTTCCAGTAGTGGAGTGGAACTGTTAACCCTTCTGGAGCACCTGAGTTCATCCCTGATTTTTAGTGGAGTTCGTGTTGCTCAATCTTTAGTCTTCTGTGTCGTGTTTTGTAGATCGTTGTTTGTCCGTTGGTTCTTTTTCTTTTGGCTATTGTGATCTCTGTCCTTCTTAGATTTACGAATTCTGATTACTTCTTTGGTATCTTCAAACTCTTCTATATATTGAATAATTTTCTATGTCAAAAAGCCCATAACTAACAATTTTTAAACGATCTTTAGAAAAAGATGATATGCTCATCTACATATAATGGTAAGTTTCATTCTAAGGTATATAAGTTATAGTTTTCTATGTTATATAAGCCCATACCTCTAACAATTTTTGTTGGCTTGGTTGGTTGGTTAATTGTGCTTAATGTCACTTTCAGCAATATTTCAGTTATATTGTGGTGGTCAGTTTTATTGGTGGAGGAAACAGGAGTACCCAAAGAAAACCACCGACCTGCTGCAAGTCACTGACAAACTTTATCACATAATGTTGTATCGAGTACACCTCGCCATGAATGGGGATCGAACTCACAACTTTAGTGGTGATAGATACTGATTGCACAGGTAGTTGTAAATCCAACTGCCATACGATCACATCCACGACAGCACCTTAAACAATTTTTGTCTAATCTTTATAAAATAATGATATGTACATCTACACATGATGATAAGAAACTATGTATAGAGTTCTATTCCAAGTCAAAATAAATCATAGGAGTAATGGCACTTACAAATTATATACCTAATATAATGTATAATTAAAGGGCTATAACTCTGACATTTATTTTTTTATCAGTCCATCAGTTCAGTTTATAAAATATACCTGTGTTTTAGTCCAATGAAGTCTACATATTGCATCTGTATGGCAGTCTGTATGCTCCTCACAATGAACACTCCTGTAACAGTAACTCCCGTCACCAACCCACCCTGCTTCACACTGACATACATTTTCACCTGGTCCAGTGTGTATACATTGGGCCTGTAAATGACAGCCTCCTCTGTCTGGAGCTTGGCACGGGTCTATTTCATTACATTCCTCTATACCATCCCCTTCATACCCTAATTTACATTTACAACTGTAAAAGTATAGAAAGATATAATGTAACCATACCTTTAAACATCCAGGTCATTCTAGATAGGAGATCTAAATCATAATTGAGAACATTAATTAATTGATTGATTGATTGATGCTAAACACCAACTTTAGCAGTATTTCAGCTATATCGTGGCATAAATTGAGAAGAAGATTGTGTGTCTTAAATATGGATAGCATTTCATAAGTGAGTGTAAATTGGGATGAAAATAGGAATGACGTTAGTTTGAGGGTTATGGAGTTTTAATGCCACTTTCAAACAATATTTCATTTATATTGTGACAATCAGTTTTATTGGTGGAGGAAACTGGAGTACCCTGAGAAAACCACTGACCTGCCAAAATTCACTGGCAAACTTTATCACATAATGTTGTATCAAGTACACCTCGACATGACCATGATTCGAACTCACAACTTTAATGGTGATAGGCACTGATTGCATAGGTAGTTGTAAATCCAACTACCATGTGATCATGACCACCAGGGCCCTTAGAAGTGAAGTAGATTCTTATATGGAAGATTCCACAATATTCAGTGCTTCTGCAAAAAATTTGACATTTATGTATTAAGAGTACATCTCTCTTGACAACCTCCAATCTGACCTTGACACAGGTGATTAGGAACATTCCTCTTGACAGGACTATGAGATATTTTAACACAACTTTCAATAATATCTGAGTTATATCGTGACAGTCAGTTTTATTGGTGGAGGAAGCAGAGAAAACCAGTGACCTGCCTTAACCTAATAAGAGGTTAACTAGGGCGATTATGAATCCAAAGTTTTATTCATTGACATTAAAACAGTAAAAATATTCAAGCCTTTTATTATTGCATTGAAATACCTGATGGAAGAATTAAACAATATGGTAATCATATTTGATTTAAAATGAATACTTTTAGATAACCTCATAAGAATTGTATTTCTGTAATACCGAAAAAGGGAAATTTAACTCAATTGATCCATATTTTAGCACGGATTTCAGATAAACTGTCAAATCATATTAATCGTGGGGTTCTAATTTCGTGGATATCGTGGTTGGATATCGTGGTTCAGTAAAACCACAAAAATTATAATCCAACGAAATACAATTTTCCCATTGGTGTTTGAAACCATGAATTCAAGAGCCCATTAATCAATGCATTTTGAAGAAACCACGAAAATTGGTCTCAATGAATAAAAGTACTTTCCCAATATTTATATTTCAACATAGTAGCACCAATCAACAAATTCTGTACAACTATGGCAAACATTTAAAGATAAACACCAATAACAAACACAGTAAGATTTCTGATATAAAAAGTTATACCTTTAACATCAATTGGAATGGCCAACCCATCTCATCCATCAATATTTGTCAATCCCTTGAATTGATGGTTAGTTGGTCGGTTTATAATGTTTAACGCCACTTTCAACAATATTTCAGGTATAATGTGGCGGTCAGTTTTATTGGTGGAGGAAACCAGAGTATCCTAATAAACTTTATCCTATAATGTTGTATCCAGTACACCTTTCCATGAATGGGGTTCGAACTCACAACTTTAGTGGTGATGGGCACTGATTTCACAGGTAGTTGTAAATCCAACTACCATACGATCACGACAACGACAGCCCCCTCCTTTGAATAGATATTAAAGTGAGCTATTTATACTATCTAACAATAAAAGATTTCATAATAAACAAAAATGTTGATCTTACTTGTATGCTCGGTCACAGAAGGCATTCACATGGCAGAATCCACCAGCAATTAAACCCCAGTTATTGAGAGAACAAAACATTTGCTTCTTGTCACAGTTATCTCCCATATATAAATTATTATCACATTTTTTACATTGTCCATCACTATCTATTGTGTTTTTACATGTTCCTTTCATACAAGTACAAGCTAAAACATAAAAGTGAAAAAATCAAATACAGTTACCTCCCCTATATATGTAGCTATCACATCCTGTTCACTACTAAATTACAAGTTCCATGCTTACATTTATTGATTAAAACATTTGGAAAACCTGGATTGCAATTACAGAAAGAAGGGAATTTATATATAATTGATGGTTTGGTTTGGTTTATGGTGTTTAGCACCATTTTCAACAATATTTCAGTTATATCGTGGCAGTCAGTTTTATTGGTGGAGGAAACTGGAGTACCCGGAGAAAACCCTCGACCTGTCGTAAGTCACTGACAAATTTTATCGCATAATATTGTATCGAGTACACTTCGCCATCAACGGGGTTCGAACTCACAACTTTAGTGGTGAAAGGTACTGATTGCACAGGTAGTTGTAAATCCAACTACCATACGATCACGACCACCACAGCCCCCTATATATAATTGATTGTTCCTTTAGTTGTTCCTATTTGTTGAATTGTTGAAAATCACTGTTTAAACCTTCTTTTAAAGTATTGATCTAAAACCAATTAAATTTTGTTCTATTTTAATGTAAATTAAAAGATAATCATATTGTTCAATATCATTTTTATTTTATTTAAAAAAAAAGTATTTTTTGTTAATTTATTGTACACCATTGTGTCCGAGGATTAATAACATATTCGTTGTTGTTGTTGTAATTGTTGGGAACAGATGATTTGCTATTACCCTCATACCAGTCAATAAGTTACTGGTATATCATTGTTCTCTTTATATTTGACTAAATTCTATGTAAAAGCTATTCTTACTTTGATTACAGTATGGTCCATACATATTAGGGTCCTCACACTCATTACAAAGTGTACCAGCATATCCTGGGTTACATATACATGTTCCATTACCTTCAACTTTGTCTAAGCACTGAAATATACAAAACAATCCAAAGCTTACAATTGTTGGTTCGTCTTTACCTCCAGTTGTTTGTAGAAGGGCTCATGTCTTATTTACGTTTTTTGTGTTTGTCTGTGTATAATTGTGTCCAACACATATTGTATTGTGTTTTGTTTTTCTTCGTCTTGTTGCCAGTTTCTCTGGATTGTCCATTTTTCGTATTGCCCCTTCTGTATTCTCTAACATTTATTTACATTATGGTCCAATCATATTATGGCCCTTTCATTTATTACAACAATTTACCCTGTGATTTATACAATTTAGCCCAGTAGTTTCAAAGGAAAAGTATTTCAAATCAATATTTCTTAAAAATTGGATATTCGTAAAAAAAAATTGTTAAAATTATATATTTCACTGAAACCTGAAATATATTAATAAATTCATTGGCATAAAGCTCTGGTTTAAATTTCAGTCAATTTTAAAATTTAATAATCTTGGCCATTTAAAGAAATTTCTATCTTTAGTAATAACTACCATCTTGAATGGAGGTCATGGTCATTAGATAAAATTTTGATAGGAGATCATGCAAGGACTAACACAACCTACTTTGGATTGGGTTAGGGTTTTAGGGTATTTATCGCCACTTCTATAATGGCTATATCGTAGCAATCAGCTTTATTGGTGGAGGAAACCAAAAGATAACCACCAACCTCTTTTAAGTCACAGACAAACTTTATCACATAATGTTTTATCGAGCACATCTCATGTCATACCTTTCATTAAAATGTAAATACTGTTCAAATTTCAGCTTAATTAGTGGGAAAAGTGGCTTTATTAGCTATGTAGGTCTGTAGGTGTGTCTTACGCTATGATCTATTTATGGTAACAGCAGCCATGTTTTGAAAAAAATTGATGATGTACGATGGATACCAAGTGATGGCAATAGCTTACATACCCTGAAAACAATAAGATTCAACAAATCTCCAGATATATTCATAACATATTCAAATCTTGAATTGTAATTTTTATACTCTTTAATAATTAAAGAGACTCCCCAAGAAATTTCCCACCGACCTGCTGCAAGCAACTTACAAACTTTATCATATAATGTTGTATCAAATACATCTGGCCATGAGCAGGATTCGAACTCACAACTAAAGTCGTGATAGACACTGATTGCATAGGTAGTTGTAAATCCAGCTACCATACAATTACCACCATGACAGCCCCATATGATAGATTGAAGGTAGGACTAGAGTATTCTTGTATCTTCTTTTAGGTAGGGTATTAAAGTCATAAATATACAGAAGTAAAACATTTAATTAAATTTTACCAAAGAAATACATAAATATGTGGGGGTTTAATTAGAGTCAATCCCATTTATCGCTGTAATAAAATCTATATTATGATGGGATCTGTTATATCAGACTCAATCTCAACAAAGAAAAGTCCTCAATCTGTTTACAGATATTACCCATTATTACAAATTGATCCATTACCACACGTTATCTGTATTTTACATCATTAGGGGCTGTCATGGTTGTGATCGTATGGTAGTTGGATTTACAACTACCTGTGCAAACATCATCACTAAAGTTGTGAATTCGATCCCTGTTTATGATGGGTGGAATTGATACAACATTATGTGATAAAGTTTGTCCGTGACTTGCAACAGGTGGTGGCTTTATCCTGGTACTCAGGTTTCCACCACCAATAAAACTGACCGCCACGGCATAACTCAAATATTGTTGAACCTAAACCTGTATTTAACATCAATTATAGATTATATGTCTTACCTGTCCGTTACCTGAGCATGGATTTTGAAACCCTCCTGGACAAGGGTGACAATCTATACTGTAGAAGTTTGGACAGCACTGTCTTTGCTGAAACAAAACCAATGTAGAATTCAGATTATAACAATTTGTCATTGACAAGAATGTGGAATAGGAAAATTCAGTCAAAATTACAGTTTTCCAAGTTTTTATTATGGAGAATATGAAACTGCTCATGGAATTTCTTTAACCTTGCAAATTCATTTAAGTTTTCCTTTGATAAATAATATCAAATTACTAGTGCAGTGGAACCTGTCTAATCAGACACACCAAGAGACCAAGGAAAGTGTTAGGATTGTAAAGGATGTCGGAAAACTCAGGTTTTACTTTTAGTTAACCGAAATTTGCACAAATTTAACAAGAGAAGAAATTGTGTATGTTTGATTATGTAGGATGGTTTACAATGTAAAGGAATGTTTATACAATGTAGATCAAAATGAATTTAATATTTCATTTATATCACAATTAATATATTTAGAACAATTTCATAATATATCAGATTATAGTTGTAGGCATGTCCTTTACAAAAATTGTCACCATTACATAACAAAAATATAAACGAATCCCCTGAAGAAAATAGAAGGCATACAATAACTCCTAAATATTTCTTACAATTTCACACCTTATTTCAATACAAGGTAGTTAGGGTTAGGTTTATGGTGTTTAACGCCACTTTCAACAATATTTCAGTTATATTGTGGTAGTCAGTTTTATTGGTGGAGAAAACTGGAGTACCCGGAGAAAAGCACCAACCTGTAGCAACTCACTGACTAACTATATCACATGGGATTCAAACTCACAACGTTAGTGGTGATAGGCACTGATAGCACAGTTAGTTGTAAATCCAACTTATTTAAATGACCATTCAGGTACATCTATATTTTGAGCTTAATCTTAATTTAAGTTTCTCATAAGGGTATACACAGTTATGACTCTTGGATGCAAAATCACACATGGACTGTCGAGCAAAAAGAACAAAAAAACAATGTGACAGAAATATACATACAATATGACTTCTGTTACAAACTTGAGAACATCCACTCCACATTGTATTGATATGTGGAAACAAGTATTTACAACCAGTTCTTACTTCTCTCTGTTAAAATAAAACAAACAAAATTGTGAATTTCAAATTTATTAACAAAGAGATATCGTATCATATTAATATTGTGTCTTGTGTGTCAAATGTTCTTCTGTTGATGACAGGAAATTATATTCTTTGAAAATAGTGTGTTACCATTTCTCCATGTGAATCAGGTATTTAGTACAGTTTTCTTTTAAACTGTTGATGTACTAGTGTAAGACATAATAGTGTCCTATGTTAAAGTGTCCCTCCCGACAATATTTGATAGAGATTGCGATATGAAATAGTGTCCGGTGCTATGAAATTGTGTCCTAGTATAGCGTTAGGGTAAGACATAATAGTGTCCTATGTTAAAGTGTCCCCCCGGACAATATTTTATAGAGATTGCGATATGAAATAGTGTCCGGTGCTATGAAATTGTGTCCTAGTATAGGGTTAGTAGGGTTAGGGTTAGGGCAAGACATAATAGTGTCCTATGTTAAAGTGTCCCTCCCGACAATATTTGATAGAGATTGCGATATGAAATAGTGTCCGGTGCTATGAAATTGTGTCCTAGTATAGGGTTAGTAGGGTTAGGGTTAGGGCAAGACATAATAGTGTCCTATGTTAAAGTGTCCCCCCGGACAATATTTTATAGAGATTGCTACTGATATGAAATTGTGTCCTAGTATAGAGTTAGGGTTAGGGCAAGACATAATAGTGTCCTATGTTAAAGTGTCCCCTCGGACAATATTTTATAGAGATTGCTACTGATATGAAATTGTGTCCTAGTATAGGGTTAGGGTTAGGGCAAGACATAATAGTGTCCTATGTTAAAGTGTCCCCCCGGACAATATTTTATAGAGATTGCTACTGATATGAAATTGTGTCCTAGTATAGGGTTAGGGTTAGGGCAAGACATAATAGTGTCCTATGTTAAAGTGTCCCCCCGGACAATATTTAATAGAGATTGCTACTGATATGAAATTGTGTCCTAGTATAGAGTTAAGGTTAGGGCAAGACATAATAGTGTCCTATGTTAAAGTGTCCCCCCGGACAATATTTTATAGAGATTGCTACTGATATGAAATTGTGTCCTAGTATAGGGTTAGGGTTAGGGCAAGACATAATAGTGTCCTATGTTAACGTGTCCCCCAGACAATATTTTATAGAGATTGCTACTGATATGAAATTGTGTCCTAGTATAGAGTTAGGGTTAGGGCAAGACATAATAGTGTCCTATGTTAAAGTGTCCCCCCGGACAATATTTTATAGAGATTGCGATATGAAATAGTGTCCGGTGCTATGAAATTGTGTCCTAGTATAGGGTTAGTAGGGTTAGGGTTAGGGTAAGACATAATAGTGTCCTATGTTAACGTGTCCCCCAGACAATATTTTATAGAGATTGCTACTGATATGAAATTGTGTCCTAGTATAGAGTTAGGGTTAGGGCAAGACATAATAGTGTCCTATGTTAAAGTGTCCCCCCGGACAATATTTTATAGAGATTGCTACTGATATGAAATTGTGTCCTAGTATAGGGTTAGGGTTAGGGCAAGACATAATAGTGTCCTATGTTAACGTGTCCCCCAGACAATATTTTATAGAGATTGCTACTGATATGAAATTGTGTCCTAGTATAGAGTTAGGGTTAGGGCAAGACATAATAGTGTCCTATGTTAAAGTGTCCCCCCGGACAATATTTTATAGAGATTGCTACTGATATGAAATTGTGTCCTAGTATAGAGTTAGGGTTAGGGCAAGACATAATAGTGTCCTATGTTAAAGTGTCCCCCCGGACAATATTTTATAGAGATTGCGATATGAAATAGTGTCTGCTGGACACTGTAACATATGCAAAAGTGTCCGGCAGACACTTTGAACTAGAGGACACAATTAAATGCTACACTAGCATATAATTTCACCGGTATAATTATTTTTGACAATTGCCATTAAATAAGATATTCATTGACATTTTAGTTCAAGGTTAAATATTTCATTATTAATTGTTATTTGACGACTCTTTCTCCTTAATGCTGCATGCTTAGTGAAGAAGCAACACATACCAATTTCATAGTCTTTGGTTTGACCTGACCGGGGCTCTAACCAACAATCTATCGCACTCGAGGTGAGCACTCTAACCATTACACCACCGATGTGGTTGAAGATATAGATATTGAAAATAAATGTCAACCTCGTGGACGTGTTGTTGCTAGAGATTTCAACATCATTTAAGGTCAAGAAGTCAAATATGTTTTGTCTAAAAGAACCAAAATAATGTTCACCTGAAACCAAGACGATTTGAACAATTCTAATTTGATTATGTGGTTGTTTTTTTTATAGATTATCTCCCTTTGAGTGGGGAAAATGGTACCAGAGTAGTCATTAAAAGTGACAAATCAACCATCTGTTGACATTGGTGAAAAATTTAGTCAACAGCATTCATGAAATAAATATAAACAATGACTTAATATAGTCTAGCAAGATAAATTTTGTGATATGAAGAACTGTTAAAAGCAATCCAGCATTTTACTTGTATGAAATATTTACCTCGATACAATGTACATCTCTTGTTTTACAAATCTTTTCCTTTCATTTTGATGTCATAAAAAAAACAGCGTTGAACAATCTTACCTTATCAGGAGCCTATCACCACTAACATTGTGAGTTTGAATCCCGCTCAGGTGAGGTGTACTCGATACAACATTATGTGATAATTTTTTTCAGCTACTTGCGGCAGGTCAGTGTTTTTTCCCCCGGTTTCCTCCACCAATAAAACTGACGGCTACGATATAACTGAAATATTGTTGAAAGTAGCGTCAAACACCATAACCCCTAACCCTACCCCTTGTTAGGAATATCAGTATAGTCTTACCTTAATAGCAACATCCATAGAACTGGGGCACGTTAACTGGTAGCCATGACATGGACCACAAGATCCCTGTAATAATAAGAAGGTTTTTACGCCATTCAATATACTCAAAAAATATCATCACATGCATGCACAACTCTGTAACAAAGATACTAGGAGAGTAATTAATTGACTTGGCAAAGTAATTTATGATATACCCGGTACAGTGAAATATGTCTGAACTGAATCCCGAATAAAACGAAATCCTGTATAACCCAAACTTTAAATAAAGTCCTAATGTAAGAAATCTTTGTTCAATTAACGTGTACTGAACAACTGTCTATTCCAAACACAAGAACTGGTTCCATCAATACAGTGACTTGGTTATTACATTTGGAACTACAATGAATCATATTGGGGCCATTGTGGTCGTGATTGTATGGTAGTTTGATTTACAACTACCTGTGTAATCAGTGCCTATCACTAACATTGTGAGTTTGAATCCCACCCATGGTGAGGTGTACTCGATACAACATTATGTTAAAGAGTTTGTCAAAATCTTGCGTCAGGTTGGTGGTTTTCTCCGATTTCCTTCAACAATAAAACTGACAGCCATGATATAATTGAAATGTTGTTGAAAGTGGCATTAAAAACCATAACCCACCCATAACAATGAATTATACAAGGAGTATTGAATATGACTAACTGTAACAATGACTTAGTATTAAAAAAGAATAACAATTATTGGAAAATGAAGTATTACAAACATGTCTCAATAATAACTAGTGGATCACCTAACCATTCTGTTCTGTATGGGTTCCTGCAAATTTATAGTTTCTGAGAAAAATGTGACCAATTTGGATTTCTAATCCATATATGTAAAAGATGAAAACTTTGTAAAGGATCATCTAATGATTATTCATGCATAGTTTGGGTTCAATCAAATTTCCAGTTTCTGAGAAAATTATTTTATTTTATTTTCCCAAATGGTCCTATCTTTAAAAAAAAATCCTGTTATGGTGGCCATCTTGGATTTATGATCAACACAAAATCAAACAGAAATCTAAAGTGCAGTAAACAAACTTTGCCTTCAACCATTTCAAAGGTTTCAGATCGAAACAATTTTTTAATATTTTCTCCATATTCTATATTATTTGTTCTGCGTTGGCAGCCATCATGGATTTTTGATTGACACAAAAAATTCAAAATTTTGTAAGGGACCTCATGTAAAGTTTAAAAAAAAAAAAATTTCCCATAGGATCCTAAGTTAAAATTTTGTCCTGCTATTGTGGCCATCTTGGATGTTTGATCAACAGAAAAAACATGCATTTGATAGAGGAACATTCAAGGAATATTCCAGCCAAGTTTTCTATCTAATGGGTTTGTGATTTCACTAATAATAACTTAAAATATTTTCCTAGGGACTTGTGTTAAATTTGACATGCAGTGGCAGCAACCTTAGATTTGCAATCCACATAAAAATTTAAGCATTTTGTATGGGACCATCTAACAATTATTCATAAAAAATTTGGGCTCATGCAAGTTTAAAGAATCTTAAAAAAATTATTTACACAAGAAACGTACATTGTTGGTTAGAAAATAAATTTGCACTCTCTGTGCAACAGGCTATAAAATCTCATTTCTCTACCCGTTTCTAAAGATTGTACAAATAAAATTTATACTTTTCCAACAATATACACAATATATTGTATATTTAGCTAGACATAAGGATATGATAAACATAACTCACGACAACAATTTCTGATCTCACTTTATCACACTGACTTGGCAGTAGAGAATTAACATCAGCTGGTAACAGGACAGCTTTGATATGATGATAGAGTCCATTCTTAGCAGGTATATCTGTCTGAGATATGCCAACATTACTGTTCAGTAAAATCTGTCCCTAAGTAAGAAACAAATAGCTATAAGTATAAATTCTTTACCTAATGACAATTCTGAGCTCACTGACATTTACATTTAACTTACATTATCAGACACATTTACAGATATTTTCTTGTAAATGTTGACATTTAACTTACATTATCAGACATATTTACAGATATTTTCTTGTAAATGTTGACATTTAACTTGCATTATCAAACACATTTACAGATATTTTCTGGTAAATGGTGACTTAACTTACATTATCAGACACATTTACATATATTTATTTTGTAAATGTTGACATGTAACTTACATTATCAGACACATTTACAGATATTTTCTTGTAAATGTTGACATCAAACTTACGTTATCATATTTATTTGTAAATATTGACATTTAACTTACATTATCAGACACATCTACAGATATTTCAACACCAGCTTTCGATCTGATCCTTCTTAAATTGATAAGTTCTGCAACCTCTATCTGAAATTTTAATTCATTAGCATATGCATCAATCAAAAATAAACTCAATGTTAATGTGATGGACTCTTCAAAAAGGTCAATGCAATACAAAAATGTATACACATGCACATGTGTTGAGAATATTATTAACTCCTTGCAAAATCTTAGTTAGATCTCTATAATTTTATATCTTAGTGTCACATAGATTGAGAATCTACAAAAGTAATGGTAACATAGGTCATGAATAACATCAATTGTACCCTATTCATGGGTCATGAATAACATCAATTGTACCCTATTCATGGGTCATGAATAACATCAATTGTACCCTATTCATGGGTCATGAATAACATCAATTGTACCCTATTCATGGGTCATGAATAACATCAATTGTACCGTATGCATGGGTCATGAATAACATCAATTGTACCCTATCCATGGGTCATGAATAACATCAATTGTACCCTATGCATGAGTCATGAATAACATCAATTGTACCCTATGCATGGGTCATGAATAACATCAATTGTACCCTATTCATGGGTCATGAATAACATCAATTGTACCCTATTCATGGGTCATGAATAACATCAATTGTACCCTATTCATGGGTCATGAATAACATCAATTGTACCCTATTCATGGGTCATGAATAACATCAATTGTACCCTATTCATGGGTCATGAATAACATCAATTGTACCCTATTCATGGGTCATGAATAACATCAATTGTACCCTATTCATGGGTCATGAATAACATCAATTGTACCCTATTCATGGGTCATGAATAACATCAATTGTACCCTATTCATGGGTCATGAATAACATCAATTGTACCCTATTTATGACTTTGCATTTCACAAAATAAAACTAGTTTAACCAGTAGAACAAATGCAACATTATGAAAAATTTATTTCACCAGATATGGAACTGATTTCACCAGATATGGAATTCATTTCACCAGATATGGAATTCATTTCACCAGATATGGAACTTATTTAACCAGATATGGAACTGATTTCACCAGATATGGAATTCATTTCACCAGATATGGAACTTATTTATGCAGATATGGAACTGATTTCACCAGATATGGAATTCATTTCACCAGATATGGAACTTAATTAACCAGATATGGAACTGATTTCACCAGATATGGAATTCATTTCACCAGATATGGAACTTATTTAACCAGATATGGAACTGATTTCACCAGATATGGAATTCATTTCACCAGATATGGAACTTATTTAACCAGATATGGAACTGATTTCACCAGATATGGAATTCATTTCACCAGATATGGAACTTATTTAACCAGATATGGAACTTATTTCACCAGATATGAAATTTATTTCACCAGATACGGAATTTATTTCACCAGATATGGAATTTATTTCACCAGATATGGAGCTTAGCTCATAATCAATGGAAATTAATTCATCAGGTAACATATAAAAAAATTAATTTCAATGGTGGAATACTTTTCATTTAAATTTGAATTTTTGTCAAAGGAATAAATGGTTCACATATACACATGATTGAAAGGCAATTTTAGTGGTTTGCACATTGTAATTAATAGTGAAAAAAAACCTAAAAATCAAGAGGGGTCTACATTAGTCTATATTGTATTTGGATTTACATTGACCTATGCAATTACGGTATATCTGTGTCACAAATGACCACAGATTTGTTCATTTGTCGTCATCACAATTCAGTGCTTTTCTCATTCACGTCTTATCACCAGGTACCAAGAGTAACATGATGGGTGCCACATATGGAGCAGGAACTACTTACCTTAGTGGAACACCTGATTTCACCCCCAGTTTTTAGCGGGGTTCTTGTGGCTCGATCTTTAGTTTTCTATGTAATGCTTAGTAGATCGTTGTTTGTCCTTTTGGTCATTGTGCTGTCTGTCCATCTTCGATTTACGGCTTCTGATTACTGCTGTGGTATATTCAAACTTTTCTTAAAGTATGTGATTTCATTTCCAGGCCCCTGGACTGTTTTGACTTAGAATCAGGATAATTATATATGAGTGAAATGATATTTCTATCCATGTTGTGTTGTTTCAGTGTTGGTCTAGTTCAAGTGGACATCATCATCATCTGATTAAAATGTAACCTGTTCTTGCCATGATATAGGTGGAAAATTGCTCACTTGGTGATAAAAAACAAACATTCACTACTCTAACTTATTTTTAAGATATTTTAAGTGATTAACGATGTTTTTTAAAATGAGATGACTGAGAAATGTCCTAAGGTTTTAAAAAACATCTTTAATTATTTTATCGCTATTTTGTATTCATAATTAAATAATTTTTGTTGCGATACCGACATTTTTTTAAACACAATTAATATTTTATATCGTTAATCACTTATTATCAAGGATTTGGTAATGTGACGTCTTTATAATGTCATATTAGAAAACAGCGATAATACTACGTGTGTCCTTGACAACGCTTAGCGATAATCGGAATCATCTCAGCGCTTACGTGATATGAAATATATTGGTTTTAAACATCAAAGGGAAAATAAACAAAATAGCGATAAATATACATACCACTCCATCAAAAATATGATTTGATATTATCTGTCTCAGTGAATCAATACCCTGAAAAAATTTAAAGATTTTAAAATAATAAAATGAAAAACAAAAATCTAAATAAAATATCAAAATAAAATATCAAAATCACAGAAAGATGCAAAATCTATACCACTAAATCACAAATACACGGCCGCTCACTTTCCTGGCTTGATACAGACATTTCAATAAAACGTGGTGTGGTTAAACTAGTTTTATGGGCCCAAACCTCCCCTTAAGTGAAATGATGTGGTTATACAAGTACTTTCTTCGGTGAGATATTTAAAGTTTCAGACTATAACCTCTGGTATACTGTACCGGTATATAAATTTTATCCAACTCTATTTTATTCCAATACAAAATCGCATAGCTTGAATTGTAAAACTATAGGATGGGTAGAGCAATTACATGAGATGGCAAAGGGGGAGAAGTGTAATTGGCTGTTCTATATATGATAACGTGGCATCCACGTTGGCCAATATGTACTGATGAAGATATACTGCATAGTCCTGTAGTCAGGATTTTTCAAGATAGGAAAAGAGGGATAGGAGTTGATAAAACTAGCAATGCAACATGGTCATGCGACCGGGGGTCAAAATCTGGACTAGTTCAACAGAAATCTTAACATTAATAGTCCTTCTTGGTTTTTATATGAATCCTGCCGAATTCCAACTGCCTACTGGTGTGATGTGATATCTGGGACACAGTAAATCAGGAATCTTTTATCATAATACAAATTGTGATTATTTGTTCCTTTACAACAGATAATTTTGCAGCATATGAACATTTTTAGATTCTCTCTTTAATATGTCAAAAATGTACTAATGAATGTGTAGCTATCAATGTATCAGTATATCAATAACCAAAGTATTACTGAGACTGTAATGGTCGTGATCGTATGGTAGTTGGATTTACAACTAACTATGCAATCAGTGACTATCATCACTAACGTTGTGAGTTCTAATTCCACACTCAGGTGAGGTGTGCTCGATACAACATTATGTGATAAAGTTTGTCAGTGACTTGTGGCAGATTCATGGTTTTCTCCAGTTACTCCGGTTTCCTCCACCAATAAAACTGACCACCATAATATAACTGAAATATTGTTGAAAGTGGCATTAAACACCATAACCCTAACCCAAAGTATTACCTCTGGTGATGTAAAATAGTCTAACGCACCCACAGGTAAATTGTCCCATGCTGAGTTTTCTGGTGTAAACACTGTTATATTTTTAACTTCTAAATCTGCTTTCATACCTGCTTTCTACAAAAAAAAAATTGTTAGAAAATCTGAAAATTTCATATTCATGAATATGCATCAAAACTTTAATTGTTTAACAGTAATGAATATTCATCTTATCATAAAGGTATTTACCTCACAATAGATTATTAGGGATCACAAAAATATATGAGATACCGTTTTTCTTTCATATTAAATTTTTTATTTTGTCGGTTACTTGCTAATAGCAATAGAACAATAAATCAATAATAATGATAATAATAATCAATTCTTTATATATAGAGGGTTACACAGTTAGTTAATAACAAATCTTCCTTGAGGCCCTCATCGACATATTAAAATATACATTGTAATATACAGTCTATTTAAAAGTTATACATAAGAAGCAACAATTTTTTTTTACATGAATGAGGTTAACTAATTAAAAGCTATGTTGTTGCCCGTGATCTAATCCATAATGAAATATTACTAAAAAAGCATTTCAGGTTCAACTTCTTTTATCCTTAAAAAAAGCAATTTAGAAAAAAATACTGGGTGGCTCTTAACTTTTGTTAAAGTGTATATAAAGTATACTATCCTGTTATTTATATTAAATTTTCTTACAGCTATTAAAGACTGTAGTCTGTTATATTTTCCTTCATCCTTTATCAAATCAAGCATAGATTTCTGTAAAATAAAATAGAGATTTTGATTTATGAACAAAAGACAAAGTTTAAAAAATTTAAGCATAGCTCTGATAAGCCTGAATTGCTCACGTGGTAGTTAATGGCATAGTTAACGTTCTCTGCTAACCCAATACATCTTCTTTAATAAGATAATCTAGATATAAACATGAACAAAAATGGAATACATTAAATTAATGAGGTTGTATTTTATGCAATTTAATACATAGAGCAATGTATATTCATACTTCTGTCACTTTTTGTCAATTTAATTTATGGTGGATGTATCATGTACCAATAATATTGTGTCCTCTCTGTTATTATGATGTATTATGATGTCAGTCATATATTGATTCAATAGAAGTTGTTAACCTCTGCCTCACTTCTATATTTAGGTTAATTTTTACCTCCACATCACCTTTGACCTCTGGATCTTTGGTCAACATCTTACCAATCACATGAACAATGCCATTTGCTGCATAAATGTCACCCTTGACAACTGTTGTCTTTGATGTTCCTGTTGACCCTGGGAATTTGTACCGGTAATAAACGTCACCACTTTTATCCTAAAAAGCCAATCATTTAATGAAAATTATTTTATATTTATATAACAATTACCATAAATAATTATCAAAGGGAACTTTTCTTATACCGGTACTAATAAGTATCTAATTTCCATGCATTGAGACACAGGGGCTAGGTGCGTCCGAAAAAAAAAAAAAAAAACAAACTATATAATACTACAAGGGGGCGAACTCACTTGCTCCCATTTTTTTAAGTCGTCGTGTTAAATTGATCGTAACTTCGGAACGCCTTAATATTTTCAAAAAATGTTTCCACCAGTCGAAAGTCAAGTAATTTTCCTTTCCAAAGAGACCCAAATTGTTAGTGTAGGCCTCCGAACTGCTGAGGTATCATACACGAACCAAAACAAAACGGCGTGAAAATCCGAAGTCGTACAAATGCTGGGATGACCACTTCCCATCTGTGTACAGACATTCCCATGCGTAAACGAGTCATTTTGACTAGCTAAATACTTTCATCCATTCAAATTATGATAAAATTTCTTACCTTACGCCAATTTATATGTCCTTTAAGTCTGTTTTTGAAAGAAATCCCATTTGCATCCTTGACAAACGCCATAGACGTTAAAATTGAGAGAGTTCTAACGGGCTTTTTGATTGGCTGAAACAGCCAATCAAGAGTGTTTCAGCCAATCAAAAAGCCCGTTAGAACTCTCTCAATTTTCACGTCTATGGCGTTTGTCAAGGATGCAAATGGGATTTCTTTCAAAAACAGACTTAAAGGACATATAAATTGACGAAAGGTAAGAAATTTTATCATAATTTGAATGGATGAAAGTATTTAGCTAGTCAAAATGACTCGTTTACGCATGGGAAAGTCTGTACACAGATGGGAAGTGGTCATCCCAGCGTTTGTACGACTTCGGATTTTCACGCCGTTTTGTTTTGGTTCGTGTATGATACCTCAGCAGTTCGGAGTCCTACACTAACAATTGGGGTCTCTTTGGAAAGGAAAATTACTTGACTTTCGACTGGTGGAAACATTTTTTGAAAATATTAAGGCGTTCTGAAGTTACGATCAATTTAACACGACGACTTAAAAATATGGGAGCAAGTGAGTTCGCCCCCTTGTAGTATTATATAGTATTTTTTATTTATTTTTTTTCGAACGCACCTAACCCCTGTGCATTGAGAGCCCTGTTAAACAGTTGAAGTATATGGGAGATAACTCACCATTCTCATGACTTTCATTGATATTTCTGATCAGTGTTTCATTAGTCATTCATATGTTCTAAATGATTATGAAAATATTTGTTTCCCATAGTGCTAGAAACAATAAATGGACTTCCGGGTCCTTATAAAATGCTGATTTTGACAAATTAGACAATATGATTCTGGTTTTTTTCAAAATTTTGAAAATTCTTATGGATATTCACTTTGTGCTTTAACAGAAAATATAAATCGCTTTAACTTTAATATAGTGTTGATAGAAAATCATTGAAAAGAGTTTCACCATTTATAGGTTGTGACTCGAAAGCAATGATTGTGATCTTCTTCAAAACAAATACATGGGAGACAACTCACTCTGGATTTGTACTTGGCCTGAATAACAGCAGGAACTCCTTGTAATGTGTACATATTTTTCTTCACTCCTAATTGAGACAAAGTCCATTCTCCCACTAAAATATGCTGTCTAAGAACTTGACGAGCTGTATCTGCATCAGCCATAAATTCTTCAAACTAGAGAATAAAGCAAAAAATCGGGTTCAATTCAAATTTTCAAAAATAATTTCTATAATTTCTCTTCATATTCTAATTGCTTCAGACGAACATCAGCATCCAGATTATGTCTATTTATGAACTTTGGCATATTAAATTAAAGGACAAAAAATTGGGTTTGGTTTGGTTTATGGTGTTTAACGCCACTGCCAACAATATTTCAGTTATATCGTGACGGTCAATTGTATTGGTGGAGAAACCAGAGTACCCCGAGAATACCACTAACCTGTCACAAGTCACTGACAAGCTTTATCGCATAATGTTGTATCGAGTAAACCTCGCCATGAACGGGGTTCAAACTCACAACTTTAGCAGTGATAGGCACTGATTGCACAGGTAGTTGTAAATGCAACTACCATACGATCATGATCACGACTACGACAGCCCCTGACAAAAATGTATATCAAGGGTCAATTTAAAGTTGTCTGGCAATTGTATGAAGGTTTTTATATCTACTTAAAATTATAATATTCTATTTTTCCCACTTATAAACAAAACCATATTTGTTTACAAAGATATGCTTAAAAATAGAAGTACAATTTTTAATAACTACAGAACTGAAGAAGTTGTCTCCCTCTTATGGGTTAAAATGTACATAATCTCAAGGCTATAAAATATACTTAATTTAATCCTCAATATATCCATTGAAACTTTTTTTCTGTTTTCAAGGGGATGCAGTTAAGTTGCTAAAACACCACTTAAAAATTCTTGTGTAATTTGTTCAAGGTTCGGCAATTTTTTATCAGATTGAATGGACTATTTGTAAATGGTGGCTATTGCCAGTATTGGCCAATCAAAGCATTCTACTTTCAACAGGAACATTAGGTAATTCATTTTATCAAACTATCATTATATTCAAAGTCTTTAGGTTACTGTTACTTGATCTTAACTAAGCAAAGAAGAAAAAGTGTGCAGGTATATTTCTGTCGGAAATAAAGTATATAAATAGATAATGAAACCCAAAGAATAATTTTATAAATACAAGTACTAACGGGTTTGGGCTTGGGTTTATGGTATTTAATGCCACTTTCATCAATATTTCAGTCATATCATGGTGGTCAGTTTTATTGGTGGAGGAAACCAGAGTACCTGGAGAAACCAACAGACATGTCGCAAGTCACTGACAAACTTTATACTTACACTCTGTGATCCGAGAACAGTATTAAACCCACGGTCCAGTGGAATAAACAGAGTAAACGGTCCATCATTTCTTAACTCGTGATAGTAGTACTTAGAAATCAGTCGGCTGGCATAAATCATTTGCCCTTTAACTGCAGTATCCTCGTCAGTGTTCAAATCTTTTACTAACTGTGGATAAAAATACAAATATGGTTATGGTTATGGTGTTTAACGCCACTTTCAACAATATTTCAGTATTATCATGGCGGTCAGTTTTATTGATGGAGGAAACAGGAGAACCCGGAGAAAACCACCGACCCGCTGAAGTCACTGACAAACTTTATCACATAATGTTGTATCGAGTACACCTTGCCTGAGCTGGGTTCGATATTAGTGGTGATAGGCACTGATTGCATAAGTAGTTGTAAATCCCACTACCATACGATCACGACTGCAACGGCCCCAAATAAAAATATGTAAACCAGTATGAAATTCTAATATGAATTGGCTGTATAAACAGTGCCATGATAAAACTCCTGATATATCTATGTTTCGCACATGTATTTTGCCAAACACATTGTGGCCATTATTACCCAGTGAGCTCATGTATTTATACATGATCATGATAGATACAGTCAAACCTCCCCATGAGGTTACCTCTATTAAGCAGTCACCTGTATTAATAGGTCACCTTTTTTTTTGTCCTGTCATAGAACATTTCATATGAATTGAATCTTTCTTAAGAGGTCACCTGTCTTAAAAGATCACTTTTTCTTTGTTCCAAAGGTGACCTCTTAATACAGATTTGACATTGAATATATCAAAATGTTTGATATTGTTTCTTACCAAGAAAGCTTCTTTTGTAAAGTGTCATCTTACTGTGAAGTTGCTTCCAAGGTGAATGAAACAAATGCTGGTTACTGATTTATTTTTTAAATTCTATTTGTTATAATTGATAAAATAAAAATGTCAGTATCTGAATTGTTACTCAGGGCAGTGCCGTCTTAACACATGGGCATGCTGGGCTGTTGCCTGGGGGCCCCACAAGCATAGGGGGTCCATGCTAATCTATGCATGTTGTGTACAGTATGTTTTTTTATATGATTAAGCACTGAGTTTGTACCAATACAATAATTATATGTTTAATTTTATCGACATTTACATTCTTATTCCTATGAGTGGTTGGGTAGGTAGGGACCCCAGTGCACTGTATTGCCTATAATCCTGTTAAGACGGTCCTTACTCAGGTTGTTTGTCTACCGTATATAGACAAAACAGCTGTGAACATGAAGGTTAGTGGATATCAATAGCAATATTGCCTTCTGCTTCAAATAATAGAAGCCGTAAGCAAACTAAAGAGGTAATCAGAAGTTGTTATTTAAAAGATAGACAATAAAATGACCAAATGAAAAGGGACAAAAAGAAACACAATAATCTACAAAATTCTGCACAGAAAACTAGTTATTTAACCTTAGAAAAAACAGGGTGAACTTGGGTTATCAAGAATAGTAAGCAGTTCCTGCTTCACTAGTGGCACCTGTCATGTGACTCTTGTTACAAACTCTACGAGTAGTCATGATTCGGGAAAGGACACGACTGTGAGTATGACAAACGGAACACATCAGTGGCCATTTGTGTGACGTTTCAACATGGGCAACATTATTGTTGTTGATTTTATCCGAGAGATAACTTTTTAATGAAAATAATATGCTTTGACAGGACAGGATATAATTTCATAATGAAATAATGCCCTGCACACTTTTCAAAAAGAAGTTCTATTCCCCCCGACAGAATTTCATGGCGGCCATTATTTTATATTACACTTACATCAGCTATATTGTTGTAACAAACACCTCCATTTCCACCATAGCCTTCATTACATGTACATCTATAAAAGTTACATAAAAGGAGAAATTAGTGGGATATTGACTACCGGTAATCAAGTCAAATTAAACAATTTGCATAAAGCCCGGTATACACGATAGAAGTTTTGCATCCAAGTCTCCATTCAAGAAAACTTGAATTCAAGTTTATACACGATGCAAGAAATTTTGATGAATACACACAAGTTTTGGCGGGAGATACAACAAACAAAATGGCATTTTTGGGAGGAGAGGAGGGTGCTGCCCTTTGTATTGCATTATTATGTACAATTGTACTGCGAAGGAGATTAAGCTCCAAAAAGAGGTCAACATGGGCTCGTAAATGGCTTCGAAGGCGACGATGAGATGTATTTCTATGAAGTCTATTAGCTCTTCAATCATTTCATTAGTCCATGTGACTGTCTTTTTCCTGCATTTTGGAGTTTCCTCTTTTCCCGCCATCTTTGCACAAGTTAACACGTGTAGTTGTTATTATTTACATTCACAAATTGATGCTGATAAGGATTCTGTCTTCTGATTGGTCAATCTCCATCCAAGTTGAAAGAAAAATAGGATGCATTTCTATTCCATCCAAGTCCGTTCAAGTTTTTTGATTCAAGTTTCTTGTATGGTATACACGATCAAAAAACTTGAATTCAAGAAACTTGAATGAAGACTTGGATGCAAAACTTGTATCGTGTATACCGGGCTTAAGACTTAATGTCTATATAAATTTGTATATAAAGTAGGTCAGTCTATGGTGATAGTTGTTCCACCAGTGGTGTAGCTGCAGCTGTCAAGGGATTTCAAACATGTGCTAACACATACATTGTAATTTCATCATTAAAAAAAAGCAAATTATAGCTATGACAACACTATACAAATTGAGTAGTATGTGTATATAATGATATCTTTGAAAAATTAACATAAACGGAACACTTTTGTCCTGTTTAAAATCGCTGTTACTGCATCTGTGAATACTGCAAATCATTTCCTGTCAATGCAGTGTGGGAAACGACTGCTTGCCAACTCGCCACAGGCGAGTGGAAATTTCGGGTGGCGAGTAAGATCCACTTTATACTCGCCGGTCTGGCGAGAAACAGTTGTAAGGCGAGTAGGCACTTGAAAACACATGCCACGACAACTGGTTTACAGCTTTAAAATATCATAGCTCCCAAACAGTTAAATTTTCTGTTAACTGTGTCATTTATCCATTTATTCAACATTCTATCAATAGTACACAAATTATGTGATCGTCTCGGTCCAGTAAATTTTCAATCAGCTGATCAGGACAGGATATTAAAGTGCCGACTGAAGTTCACCTGTGTTGATTATCTCATGGTGATTATTTTATTTGTTCCTAATTGACCAATTCAAGTGTAGAACATTCTAGTTTAACGAAATCGATAATTATTTTTCAGTATATTTTGTATAAAAAGCTTGTTCTCCACGTTTATTGTGAGATGTAATGCAACCGCCATTGTTTACTACAACCTCGTGCGCATGCTCGTGTTTGATAGAAAAGCTATATAATAACTATATTTAGATATTTTGTGATAATAATTTTATATTGTAAAACGATCCACCCTGTGATTTTTTTTTCAACATACATTTTTTATAGTATATATTTTATTATACAATACAATATTGAACTGATTTTCGCTAACACTTCAATCATTGAATATTGATTTTTTTTCGGATGTTAAACATTTTTTTGCCGGAATTGCACCCTCTGTTAGTATACTTTTATTGCTTTATTTAAAAAAAAAAATAACACCAAGAACATCGATGATTTCAGTCTTCTTATTCAGAAAAAAAACCTACAGCAAAATAAAGGTATACTGTAAACAAAATCGTCATTTTTATCAAGATTTATTTTTAGGAATTCCAGATTTTTTTAACTTCATCCTTGCATAGGTCGATGTGGACGATAGGTCGAAGCCAGCGTGTTGAGGGGAAAAAAATATCGACCCATTGTCCGTAAAATACGGTATTTGGTATTTCTTGGCAAGTTTAAAAAAAATGTCACTCGCCAAACATGAATAGCTCTATTTCATTTTGGCGAGTACTTGTTTCAGTCCACTCGCCATTTTGGCGAGTGTTTGAAAAAAATGGTTTCCCACACTGCAATGTCAAATTTAAAAGTAAATAATTCTTCTGAATTCGGACATGACATTGTATACTACCTATGTACCTATCCAATCTTAAGCCAGCATCAGTTTCATTAAAAGGAAGGTTGTATAAATAAAACCGTCTACGATAAAAAAAAAAAAAAAAATGCCTTATTTGAAAAACAAAGCGATGACATTATGCTAGAACTAACTAACTATTTTATACCACTATTTCTTGCAGCATGACGCATAGTCACATTTATAAGAGTGGAACCAATACCACGGAGTATATAAATAGATCACATATATAGAAAAACTAATCATTTATATAATTGAAATTCATTAATATTGTCAACACTTTCAAACAAGCTTGGAACTATTTATTCTCCACAGGAGTCGGAAATTTAATCAATATGTCCTGAATATAGTTCAGGATGAAAAAAGAACTGAAGTTTCAAGAACGTAGTAACATTATATACAAAACCAAAATAATGTACAATGGATCCTTTATATTCCATAAAATGGACATTATCATATGTTGATCTTTGAAAATCATTTATTTTCTAGAAGAGGATGATTCTGGGGCGTAGCAGCCGCGGGAGGATTCAAGGGGACGTTATGTATTTAATGTAGATAAAGTTGAATTTCTAAGAGGTTTTTGGGTAGTATTGATGCAAAAAGACCTTTTTTATTATATTTATTTTGCTTGTCAGTTCTTGAAAGGTCCCCTGCTTTCAGTCATGGCTTGAAGCTTGCACCTAATTACCGGTCCGCTTCTGAAGCTTCCCCAACTTTCCAGTTCACTTCTGATGCTTGATCAGGGGCGGATCCAGGGGGGGGGGGGGGCGCACCCGGCGCCCCCCCCCCCCCTAAAATTGGAAAAAATAGGATTTTTTGGCGTAAAATCGTGATTTTTCACACGAAATACCCCAAAATTTTCGCACCTCCCTCCGCTCGGTGCATTTTTTTTAAGTGCGCCCCCCCCTAACTTGAAATCCTGGATCCGCCCCTGTTGATTCCCCCACTTTCCAGTCCACGTACTCCTACACCTCTGTGATTTTTTTAATTATACTCACTCAAATTGTAATGGACCCATATTAGAACATGTTGCATGTTCGTCACAGTATGAAGAATTGACAGAGCATACATCTATCATCTGACATGCATTAAGAATATGGTCCATTTCATATCCATCCAAACATTTACATGTGTGCTGAAAAGACAACATTATACTTCCTTGTAGAAGTTCAAATACAGGGTTAGGGCTATGGTGTTTGACGCCACTTTCAACAATATTTCAGTTATATCGTGGCGGTCAGTTTAATTGATGGAGGAAACCGGAGAAAAGTTCTAATATAGTATTAAAAACACACGTTATGTTATTTTTCCTTTGAAATAAAAGAAAGTTGCCTGTCTGACACAAGGTGTGCGGTCCTGAAAAAAATGGTGTGGTGTTGTTTGTGAATTCCTCTGCCGGACTACTTTATCATGACGTTATACTATTGAAATGCAGGAAAAGACATATAATGTAAGCAACACAAAACAAAGCGACTGTTAAAAATGTTCATTCATTCATATTATGTACCACAATTTCACAGTAATATTCTCATTTCCAAGGATATAGTTTCAATATTTCCAGCAAATGACCGGCCCAGCACATAACCATTTATTCCACATTTTCACCCAAAAGAACCGTTATCTCATGATAGTGACAATGAAAGTGATGTTGAACTGTACCACGACATTTGTGAATTAACGGCAACAAATAACGTGACTTTATGCACAACATATAGTCGTCCTTAAATTATGTTATTATAAAAATATAAAAATGTTTCAACCCCTTTTTTTAAGTTTGTTTTTAGTGAAATGTTAGATAAATTGATTACATGGATATTCTAATGGTACAAGACTTTGTATCAGGTCTCGCCTGTCGTATGAACCCGCATCACTACTGGTTGATGTCTTGACCAGATACAAAGTCTTATTCCAATACACTACTTATGTAATCAATAAATGGTCTTGATAAACCTTGCAAATATAAAAACAAAAACTTTTTTCAGGTTCTTTCAACTTGCCTTTCCAGGTCCATCATACTGACACACAGATGTGTTACTATCACAACCTCCATATTCTACTTGACAGGGGTCAATGGGGTCACAGGCATAACCATCACCGTGGTAACCAGGTAAACAGGAACAATTATAAACAGAAGGACCAGTTGGTGTACATGTGGCATTTTCATGACACAAATTCATGGTGTATTCTTCACAACGATTTATTTCTACAACAAAAAACATCTTGAATAACTTGAATAAAAATTTACATTTTTCTTCCCTTTTTATCACCTTATCAACAGATACATTTATCTAAAAGGCATGATTGTTGTTTAACACCAACTCAGCAATTTTTCCAGCTATATCATGGGGAGAACAAGCTAATTTTCAATGATGATGATGAGGTCCGCTTTGTACAAGACCAACATGCTGAGTTGGATTTTTATAGTGCTAGCTCACTGACACAACCGTCTGTGGATAGACATGTTGCCCCCTATTTGAAAGGTGTTCTGTCTAATATTTGCTTTTTTGGATAATGAATTATATACAAATCCATAATGTTTCTTCTTTGAGAAACATACAATACAGATAAATTACTGTGATAGACGTATCGGCCATCTTGGTGATATAGATATTTCTTTTGTTCTGCTTAATATCTCTTCAAAAATTTCTTTTGTATTGAAAGTGTTACTTGCTATCACATAAATTGCATAAGAAAGTAAGTAGATATATTACAATGAGTAAAGGATATATATCAGTATCACTAAGAAGAATGATACATCGATCTATCAAAGTGATTTATCACGCTATATGCCTCCAATTGCTTGTATACTGTATACTGTTTATTCCATCAGTAATAAATATTGTAATATTTTCCCGTTTGAAATACATGTAGATATAATGTAATATTTGTTCCGGTCGAAATAAATGCTATGGCAGAAATTCCATATAATCAGAAAGGGGTATCTGCTGGTTGTGCTTGACAAATCAAATTTGTGGTTTTTTAATTAAAATGTGTTTTTATCTCAGCTTTGCTGGCATTTACTTTCTTTGATTGTGTTAAAAAATTAAGCTTGCCAACAGCTTGTTGTAACAAAGTCATTGGTTCAATTTGACGGAGGGACCGTCGTGGTCGTGATCGTATGGTAGTTGGATTTATAACTATCTATGTAATCAATGCCTATCACCACTAATATTGTGAGTTCGAACCCCGCTCAGGAGAGTTGTACTCGATACAACATCATGTGACAAAGTTTGTCAGTTACTTGCAACAGGTCAGTGGTTTTCTCCGGGTACTCTGGTTTCCTCCACCAATAAAACTGACAGCCATGATATAACTGAAAATATTGTTGAAAGCGGTGTTAAACACCATAAAACCAACCAACCAATCAATTTGATGGTAGATTGACATGGTTATTGTTTTTGGTGTTAAAAATTAAGCTTACCAATACAGCTTGTTGATACAGTGTCATTGATTCCATTTGTCAGTAAATTGACACCTTCATTTTCTTTGATAAATTGACCCATTTATTGTATTTGTTGTTAAAAATTAAGCTTACCAACACAACTTGGTAGTGCAGTGTCATTGGTTCCATTTGTTGATAAATTTACATGTTTGTAGCCATAGTCACATGCACACATCACATGACCAAAGAAGTCTATACATCTAGAATTGTCTGGACACGTTCTGTTCTTACAGGCCTCCAGTTCTACATAAAATAAATAATTACATATTGTTTACTAAAAACTTATGCTTGGTTAATAGATGTGCTTACCGTAATCAACCATATATAATATGCACACTTTTTGACTCAACATTAATGGGATAAAACCTAGTTCAGGTATATAATCTGCATCAACTTTTGACTTTTTTTGTGAGGACAAAAAGTGTGTGAATAGAGCTTAGAATTCAGCAAGAAAATGTGCAATGCAAAGAGAAATATGTTCATTTATTGGTAAATTGTCAGTCCTTTTCCATTAATATTTAGAGAAAAGAATAACTCGATCAGTTGGTGGGTTTTTTTTGGTGACTTGAATTCATCATTGTTGTTAATGATACCCATGTTAATAGATACTAATAATAATAGTAGCAGGAATTCAACCAGTAACTGTTGTATGTCTTAAGCTTACATGTAGTGTTTATGTTTGTTTGTTTATTGGTGTTTTAATGCCACTTTCAACAATGCTTCAGCTACAGAGACGTGCCAAAAGTATTTGGTCACTGTAATTTTTTACTACATATTTCATATAAAATAACAATTTTTGAAAACATTATTCCAAAGTCAATTCTTGTTCGATTTTGATGAAATTTTTACCAACAGAAGCGAGAACGTACGTAGTTTTCTGTGATTATTTTTAAATATTTTTTGGGAGCACAGATTTTAAATGTTCATGAAATAAACACAAACTTAAATTATTTGTCTTCAAATGTACTATCAATGTATTGTATTTTTGACGTTCAAAATTTAGTTTTGTGTTTAAATCGTGAACTCATAAAAATTATAGATTATAAATTTATGCTAAAATTACAGTGTACAACTACATTTAATTCTGTTTTTGTTGGTAAGAAAAATCATCAAAATCGAACAAGAGTCGACTTTGGAATAATGTTTTTAAAAAATGTGGTTTTACATGAAATATATAGTAAAAAATCACAGTGACCGAATACTTTTGGCACGTCTCTGTATATCATGGCGGTCAGTTTTATTGGTGCAGGAAACCAGAGAAAACCACAGAGCTGCTGCAAGTCACTGACAAACATTATCACATAATGCTGTACACATCGCCCTAAGCGACAGTCAAACCCACAACATCAGCTGTGATAGGCACTGATTGCATAAGTAGTTGTAAATCCAACAACCATACGATCACAGCCATGACTGCCCCTTCTTAGCTGTAATGAATATAGAAATCTTTCAGTGCCAAAGAACATGACAAATATTGCAATTAGACTTGTAGGACAATTACTTATGTCATTGCATACTGTCAGACAATAATTAAATGCTTTTCCCACATTGTGGGGAATTCCTATGCAAATTAATTGTGTTCCTCCGAATGTTGACTGACTTTTATACTGAAATCTCATTCATATCTTAAAAAAAAGGTTCAAAACACAAAGTTGCTAGTTTATTCAACAGTGAAATTGAATAAATGTAGACATCTAGATACCTTAGCAAGAAACAGTCACAATCTCTTGAAATATGCAAATAAATTCATCCTACAGAACATTAGCTTTCAATAACTATAAAAGTAGCAATTGACTCAC
Organism: Bathymodiolus brooksi; assembly: GCA_963680875.1. NCBI lineage: Eukaryota > Metazoa > Mollusca > Bivalvia > Mytilida > Modiolidae > Bathymodiolus > Bathymodiolus brooksi. The sequence goes on from OY804575.1 coordinate 69,150,607, forward strand.
CTAAACAAAATTTTAAAAAAGTAGACATTTGCCTCTCTCAAGATAAATTTAACATGACAAAGATATTAAATTACTTTCCCTGTAGTTACGTTTCCTTTTCTATAGGGATGTTGCAAACATACACATATCCTAAAGTAAAGTATTATTTCTGGTCAGATTTATTATATGTAGATAAAATATCTCACAGATACCATTTCGTAAATAGTGTACCTCATTTCAGTTGAAATCAAATAAGTTGTTACAATAGCACCACCCTAAGGAGTATACAATTTCCCAACTTGTTCATTTTGCCCATATTTGTAATAATATTTTAAACTTCAGTGATCTTAAAATGTGTAAATGTATTTCTAATAACAGACATTTCAAAAATCCAACTCATGGATTAGACAATTAATTCTGCATCAAAATTAATAGTTTTTTTTTATATTATCAAAGTTTTAAGCACAATTTTGGAAGGACATCATAAAATGACTTACCTTGATCACATAGTTTTCCAGAATATCCTGAGTCACAGGTACATGAACCATCTCCCATAATGCCATTGTCACACTTCCCATTAACACATTGACACTCTAGGAAATACAACTAAAACATTATACTATAAATCAAATATACATAAATCATTTACTTTCATCTATGTATACATTCCTCTGAACAATAGAACAGTCTAAATTTACACTCCAATGAACAATAGAATAGTCGGGGTGTAAACTACAATGGACAAAGGAACAGTCTTAGTATACACTCCCATAAACAAAAGAACAGTCTTAGCATTATATTTCAAAGAAAAATGGAAGTCTTAAGCACTTACTCCAATGAACAATAGGGCAAGTCTATGTATACACTCAACTTAACAATCATTGTGAGTTTGGGAGTGATTGTTGTTTAATGCCAAATGAGCAGTTATTTAGCTATACCATGGTGAGAACAAGTTACATTCAATGAAATGATGATGATGTCGGCTTTGTACTTGATCAAGACGTTTAACTGGATATTTATAGTGCTAGCTCACTGAATAGTCTACCTATACAATCTAGTAATTACACAGCACGTTTCTGTAATAACCTTCATCACATACGTCGCTCCACTCTGAAACATTCTCCTGATTTCGTGTCATGCAGTCTTTACTCTTACTTCTTAAGGCAGCAAATACCAATTTTATAGTCTTTGGTTTAACCCAATGGGTACTCGAACCAACAATCTACCGCATTCGAGCAGGCATTGCATGCTTAAAAAAGTCTCCATACTAACTGGTAATACATTTGTACACAAAAAAGTAGCTTGTTGTTTTCCTGAATTGATTTATGGCGGATAATACCCAGCACAATTTCTTACTTTTAAATACAAAATGTATTTTGTTGTCTGTGTTCTCTCTCTGTCTAGTACCCTATGTTGCCTGTTTCTCTGGATTATCTATTATTGAGTGTCCCTTCCATTTTCTCTAACCTTTATTCCTTATAGATTAATGTATGCCCTTTTCCATATCAGGACTGTTATCTCGAGAGACCGATATCGGACAGAGGGCTTTAACCCGAGGGTCGATATCGGTCGAGGGATGATAACAGTCCTGAAATGGAAAAAGGCATGCATTAATCTATTTATCACATATCTCAACATTGAATTAAAAAGAACAAAATTAACTTCCCACACAGACACCAAACGTATATGGATATGAGTGATCAATATCGGTTGAGGGATTATAACAGCCCTGTTATGGAAAAGGGCATTTATTGTTCTATTTATAAAGAGGTTTGATATCATGTTGTTCTATTTATAAAGAGGCTTGATATCATGTTATCAGAATTTTGCCCCGATATCTGCCCATGGGCTGAAATCGCTGTGGCACTTCGGTGTTTACCTATGGGCAAAATTGATGTTATTACTTATAAATATGTGATAATTACAAATAATACTTCAGAATGCTAACCTTTATTACAGTCTTTTCCATACACTGTGTCACTGGTACATCTCTCACATGCATAGCCAGTAAAATTACCCTGAATGTCAGAAATAATACTCAGATCAGAATACAGCTAGCATACATTCCTTTATTTGAGACAGTCAACTATGAGTAACAGTACAACAGACATTCATTCATATGATAATTTGAGAGACAGTCTAATATTGAACCTTTAGTAAATACATTGAAAAGATTAAAAATAAAAGTTTTACATGCAGATCAGTTGACAATTGTGTTATTATCACTAATTATGCATGACCTACATAGTCTTTTACTGACAGTGTGTTTCCAACGAGCTTATTACAAATTCTCGTATCCTGCGTGATATTACATTAAATAATTGACCAATCAATGATTAGCATTGGCGATACAAACCTGACAAGTACATTCTCCAGATCCTTCTATAGTATCATTGCATGTTCCATGTCTATTACACGGTCTATTAGCTCCTCCTGGGCATTCTGAATAACACAAAAATGTTTTATTTATGGAAATAAAAATGGCGATTGCGAGACAATGAAAGTGTTACGAAACTTCTATGCTTGCTACTAGCAATCCAATTTGCCGAAAGGTGTCGTCGTGATCGTATGGTTGTTTGATTTACAACTACCAATGCAATCAGTGCCTATCCCCACTAAAGCTGTGTACTCGATACAACATTATGTGATAAAGTTCGTCAGTTACTTGCGATAGATCGGTGCTTTTCTCCGGGTACTCCGGTTTCCTCCACCAATAAAACTGACTGCAATGATATAACTGAAATATTGTCGAAAGTGGCGCTAAACACCATAAACCAAACCAAAAGATCAAATTAGTATTTATCATATCACTATATATATTTATGACATAAGATTAACTGAGATTAAACTTCCTTTTATATGCTATTAATTTATTTCCATAACCTCTTCAGTTTATTGGGGTAAACACGAGTCACCAACCTTCAAGTACATGTACTAAGATATGTTCCGGAATGTATCTGCAATAATCTTACAGAATATTCGTGCGGAAAGAGAAGATCTATGAGCATTGCATTAATATAAATGATTTGATTGATTTTTTGTGTTTTAACGCCACTTTCAGCAATATTTCAGCTATATCATGGCGATCAGTTTTAGTGGTGAACGAAGACGGAGCACGAGAGAGAACCACCGACCATGGGCAAGCAACTGGTATAAATAATAATAACATAATCAAGTTTTATTTAAAGTCGATATTAATTAAGCATATTACAACACAAGCTCTAATGAGCTTTTCAAATCGACTACATACAACATACATACATTCATCCAACAATCATGCACAAACACACCAATTTAATAAAAATAATGCGCATGTAATATTAAAACATAATGCATATGGTGACTTAAAAACAACATAAATGCTTGTTAAGATAGAACCTAGAAATGCATGGCAAAATAAAACATATAAAGCATGGTAAGATAATACAAGTCAAAGTAAAAATGAAGTTTATAAATCAGAGTTATGAACAAGCATACACTAAAAGTAGCAATGATAATACATGCAAAACATCATAGTGGTAAACTTTATCACTTGTGGCTGCGAGTCGAATGCACCCTTTTTGCAATTTACAAAGCCGGGCGCGAAGCCACACGTATTGGTGATAGGCTTGTATGAGTTGTGAGGTAATCCAACTACCTAAGTCATTGAGCCACCCGGGCCCTCTGCATTAATATAATTTTGGTGATAGGCTACCGCATTTCTTCATCACGAACAACACAAATTATTAAAGGTGGACTCCTGTTTACATAGTGATTATGCTTAACATTTCAGACAAAGTAGATCCAGCATGTGATGGCGGAATTGTTGGGCTACCGCGTAAAAATATATACATTGATTATATGAACACTGAAAGGGTATGTATTTGGTCCTTTCAGATATTAAATGGGAGATAGATCTGCTTTTTAAGGAATTATTATGAGGAAAATAACACAAAAATGTCGAAGTGTAGTGAAGTCTCCAAACGCAGACGTTCTCGTGCTATAATACAGTTACTTTCCAAAGATGACAAACAATTGCAAGTTATGCGGGCAGCAAACAAGAATTGGTACTAGCATATAAACGATTCCTATACAACGGGGCCGTCGTGGTCTTGATCGTATGGAGTTGGATTTATAACTACCTATGCAATCAGTATCTATCACCACTAACGTTGTGAGTTCGAATCCCGCTCAGGCGAGGTGTACTCGATACAACATTATGTGATAAAGTTTGTCAGTTACTTGCGGCAAGTCGTTGGTTTTCTCCGGGTACTCTGGTTTCCTCCATCAACTGACCGCCACGATATAACTGAAATATTGTTGAAAGTGGCGTTAAAAACCATAACCCTACCACCCGCCCCCCCCCCCCCTAATTCCAATGCATGATTTGTGCAAATCATTAAGTTCGTTGTGTATTATATCCTACATTAGCACATATCCTTACAGGATATGATACCACAACCGTCCTTCCTTGGAATCGGAAAAACCGTCTATGCTGAAAAATGTGAAAGATATATAGAATTTAACACCGGGGAGAGTACAAGATAGGGAAATCTCCGACACCCGAGGGTATTATTTTAATCGTTCTCTTTACGAGGCTTGCCGAGTTAGAGAACGATTGTAATCTTACCCAAGGGTGTCGGGGATTTCCCTATCTTGTACTTTTTCTGGTGTTTGATTTTATTTCTCACTAAACACCTAATTGTTCTTGTTTACATTCCATCGAGCGTTTTCCGGCAATTTATTTTTCCATTGCTGAAGTAAATATTCGATTTATCCATATGCAACCGTATTTCGGGAGTATTTCAAATGTATTTCATCATAAAGTACAATGTATTTAATATGCGAGCTTAAGCGAGCTCTTTATGGTATAAAATGTGTACTTAGGATTTTTTAACAAACATGGTTGAACATACTGTGGAAGAAAAAAAAATTCGACGCTTTGTAAACACCGGTTTCCGTGTAACACACTAACACACTCAACTAATGAAGATCTTCTTAACATAAAGCGCAAATGTGATCCTGAAGTCTCGTACCCTCTCTCGTACGTCCGATACCACTGAAACCCGGAACCCGTGTGTAATAAAAGTCATTTTGCTAACTTGTTTTACTTATATTGATATTTTTTAATTTATTAAATCTCTTCTGACATACTGACAAGAATTTTTGTATCTACGCGGAAGTTAACTTTTGAGATCTCGTAAGGAACGATAACTCGAATAATGGAACGACAGCTCGATTGAATGAGACTAGATTCGGCCCTAAAAAAAAGTCGTCCCCAATATATCTCGGCCCAAAAAATCTCGACACTTTTTGATGAAATTGCCAGATAATTTTCAGATGCGCGAGCATTCATGGCCGTGCCGGTTTCATATTATGCGAGCTTAAGCGAGCTCTTTATGGTATAACATGTGTACTTAGGATTTTTTAATAATCATGGTTGAACATACTGTCGAAGAAAAAAAAATTCGACGCTTTGTAAACACCGGTTTCCGTGTAGTACACTAACACACTCAACTAATGAAGATCTTCTTAACATAAAGCGCAAATGTGATCCTGAAGTCTCGTACCCTCTCTCGTACGTCCGATACCACTGAAAACCCGGAACCCGTGTGTAATAAAAGTCATTTTGCTAACTTGTTTTACATATATTGATATTTTTTAATTTATTAAATCTCTTCTGACATACTGACAAGAATTTTTGCTTCTACGCGGAAGTTAACTTTTGAGATTTCGTAAGGAACGATAACTCGAATAAAGGAACGACAGCTCGATTGAATAAGACTAGATTCGCCCTAAATAAAAGTCGTCCCCAATATATCTCGGCATAAAAAATCTCGACACTTTTTGATGAAATTCCCAGATAATTTTCAGATGCGCGAGCATTCATGGCCGTGTCGGTTTCATATTAAATATATTATAAATGTTACTACAACAGAGATAAATACCTATAAAAAAATATTTGAATTTGGTCAAAGGGAGGTAATTTCTTTCTTTACGTTAGTTACTAACAAAGGAGAGCACTCTATTATTTACTCAAAGTAAACAAACATTGACTGGAAGAGAGCCTGAAAAAAGAATCAAACACCGTGAAAGGTGCACGTTAGCTAGCAGAATATAATACATAAATGAATTTAAAAATACTTGTGTAGTAGAATCGTGGTTAATTGTTTATTTTAAAAAGGAAAAGCATGGAGAATTGGGGGCCAGTTGACATAAACTGTACAGCATGCATTTGCCGGTAAAACGCACGCGATTTGTTTGTCTTGCACTAGTGCAAGATAAGAAAATCTCACATCGCTAAAAATAGGAACTGGTCTGTCTCAAAAGTGAGAAACCCAAATTCAATTTAGTAACTCAGGCATATATTATTCAGTCCATGTCATTGATAGCAAATCTGTCAGTATTATCCAAAACGGAAACGAAAATCAAAGCGTTGTCACAATGTTCTGAATAAATTCCATGATAAATAAGTACATATGTATAATCTGGTTTCTTCATGTATACTACTGGTTTATGACTAATTATCACCAGTTGTTATTAGCGATCGGTATTCGTAAGTAAATTATTTGACCTAATTTCAAATATTTTAAGAAGTTCAATAACCTTTGCCTGACAAAAGAATAATTCTTTGGAAAAAGGATGTGTATTCTCTTGCAATACACACAAAGGTTTTAGTACATAGCAAATGAATACGCTTTGACTATGCCTAGCGACGAGATCTATACCAGTTTCAAACGATTTTCCGTGGGCACAAAACCTGTAAAATAGATTTTCCCGCGTTATTTTTATATATTTTTGGAAAAACGATTTACCTCCGTTAAAATAGAGACGCCTAATATTGATAATGACATAGATTCTATGATTCTAAAATAGAATTACATAACTTTCCTATTACATCAGAAAAAAACCTTCCGACAAATTACAATGTAACCCACTTTTATTGTAGAAGGTCAAATAACCGACGTACGATATTTTCATGGTAGTTCGATCTCCTTTTATTTTTTATTTTTTATAACATGCAAGTTTACAAACAATTAACTGTGTAGGCACTTTGAGGGGCCAGTGGGTGAATGTTTAAATTTTCACAGGAAAAAAGTGGATATAATAGTTAAGAGTCACACATTGTATTTGCATCAGGGAAGACAGATAGTGGAGTTAAACGTGTACTCGATAGACACTGTTACAAATACACACACACGCACATACACGCGGACCGCATTGGTGGTGTAACTGTTAGCGTGCTAGACTTGAGTGTGGTAGATCGTGGATTCGAACCCCCCCCCAAAGCTCCTGGGTTTTGAGTATTTAGGAAGCTTTTCCGTCAACAATTTTGAAGCATTTTGCGAATGTGATGAAGTGTATTAAAACGCATGAATCTTCTCCAAAAAGTTTCTAAGCAGTGAGTGTAAATTAAAGGGAGATGTCACTTGAAATTATCTATCTGGAGCTGTGACTCCCCTGATTTCCTTATCACGCCGGGTATTCGTATACTCGGAACAGGTGCGGACACTTTGAACTCGGTGCAAGCTAGTTATTTTGAACGTTTTCATTGGCCAATTTTGAATTTTTAGACACTACAGACCGTGGAGCATGACGGCAACGGAACACGGAACAGTATGCTCTGCGGTCTGTAGTGTCCAAAAAATCAAAATTGACCAATGAAAACGTTCAAAATAACTAGCTTGCACCGAGTTTCCGAATACCCGGCGTGCTATATTAGCCAATTTTCTCATGTTTCTCTGTTGAAAATGGGGTAATTTGTATTGAAGTGTTTGTAGAATGGATGGATTTTGATAAAATTAATGTCTAAGGGATTATAATATCACATTGTTTTCTGATTAATCGTCGACTGCTTCAAAAGTTCAAAAGTAATTAGATAAACTAAAAGAGCAATGCAACGGGTAAAAATATATAATGATTTATTACATTTAACAGGCGAATGAATGAATGAATGCTGATATGCTTAATAGAGGGACGGAAACCCCCTCTCTCTCTCTCTCTCTCTCTCTCTCTCTCTCTCTCTCTTTTCCCCTTTTTTTAGGGGGGGGGGGCGAACGTCCCCTCCGCCCCCTCTGGATCCGCCACTGGTCGGGTAAAATAAAAGACTATAAAATTGTTACGTGCGGCTTCTCGCTAACTCCACAGCTTTACGAGGAAACGCAAAGACTTGATGGCTCGGAATCAGGGTAATGTTAAAGAGTGGATCAATATATCTACACGCGGACTGTTGTGTCAGTGAGCTAGCACTATAAAAATCCAACTAAGCGTACTGGCCCAGTACAAAGCGGATATCATTATCATCTCATTGAGTTTAACTTGAACTCGCTGTGATAGGTGATGATATAGCTGAAAAATATCTCAATTTGAGTTAAACAAGAATCACTCACTGAAGTGGTCCCATATTATCACACAAAAAGACACATCTTGATCATCAGTGAACAATTTAATTTACATTTCTAAATGATTGAGTTAACCCAAGTGAATACAAAACAGCTTTGTATTGAAAGGGAGATTAAACGCAACAAAATGGCGATGAATGGTCATGTGCCGAGAAAAGGGATGCGAATTTGACCAAAGTTGCATCAAAATGGAAATCAGGATTGTAAACGAAATAGAGAAAAAAAAACATATGGTGGCATGTCGCGCAGGATGGGAAAATATAAGATTAAGGAGATAGGAAAGACCTAGTGGAGGAAAAGATTGAAAAGAAGGACAATTTAAGACAGGAAATTTCCGAAGATACCGGTAAAAATGTCCATATGTGCCGATAGATATGTAGATGATAGGTAAGTGGGGGTGTCTCATAAGTGTGCAGCTGCTCACTTTTATATCGTATTAATGTATTATATATGAGTCACAACTCTTTTTTTATTCATAGTGGTTGCTGTGTTAAGTGGTATTTTCCGTCTCGTTATATACATTTTGCGGAAGGATCTGTCGGTAAAATGGCATCATCTTTGTTGATATTTATCTACTATAAAATACACTAGATTTTTGAATTTCAATACGTGTGGGTTAGGGTTATGGTGTTTAACGCCACTTCCAACAATATTTCAGTGGAGGTTTTATTGGTGGAGGAAACCGGAGTACCCGGATAAAACCACCGACCTGACGCAGGTCACCGACAAACAAAATCAGATAATATCGTATCGAGAACACCCCGCCATTAGCGGGATTCAAACTCACAGCTTTAGTTGTGATAGTCCCTTATTACACAGGTACACGTGTAGTTGTCAATCCAACAACCATGCGGTCACGACGACGGAATTTTAATGTTTTTTTTTCTTTCAATGACAAGAAATAACACACCGTAAAAACGATTTCAAGGAGGATTACTTGTTTATACATTTGTAGGTACTGTTTCAGTATAATAACTGCAATAGTCAGTGTATCAGGATATTACGTTCGAACAGCGACTCGTACTTTTGTAAATCAGACCATATTGCAAGCGTACATACTAGACTATCATACAACCTCGTGCTTTGTTGAATAAGTGTGAAAAATAGTTTATCACATATTTATAAGTAATCACGTCAATTTTGCCCATACGTAAACACCGAAGTGCCACAGCGATATCAACCCATGGGCAGATATCGGGGCAAAACTCTGATAACATGATATCAAGCCTCTTTATAAATAGAATAATGTATGCCTTTTTCCATATCAGGACTGTTATCATCCCTCAAACAATATCAATCACTCATAGTTTAGTGTGTGTGTGTGTGTGTGTGTGAAGTTAATTTTGTTCTTTTTAATTCAATGTTGAAATTTGTGATAAATAGATTAATGCATACCCTTTTCCATATCAGGACTGTTATCATCCCTCGATCGATATCGACCCTCGGGCTAGAGCCCTCTAGCCGATATCTGTTTCTCGGGATGATAACAGTCCTGATATGTAAAAGGGTATGCATTAATTTATAAGTAACCAACAGTCGAGTGTTATCTAAAGAGTGTAGACACTCAATATAGTATACAAATTGTTTCATGATTAGATTACGGCTAGCCTAGCTATATTGTGACATCTTTGGCATATGAAGGTGTAAATCTAACTACAAACTAATGCACTATTTTCCATGGTTCAAAATTTTAAGAAATAGAAGAAAACATTTACACGGGGTTATTGCGCTTTACTTAGTTTTATAAAGAAATGATCAACAATATTCCAGAATCAAACAAATGAATAAATATAACATATATTTCTTTTACATGCATCTTTTTACCATGCGGAGTCAATGTGTTTTAAATCGGTCATCCAATCAAGACGCTCATTATTCTTGTCCAAGATAAAAAATACATCGCTAAAATTACCTGTGGGTGTTTCCCCACTTTAACTCGTAAATTTACATAGAAATCGGAGATATTTCGTCATAAAACTTCACACATGGTTTTGTCTATCATATTTCTTGAAGAAAAACATAAAATTTTATTGCATTTATCAATATTTTATGAGTATCAACAGTGTTTTCAACACCGTATCTGTTTCTCGATACAGCCGCCCGATTACATTTACCTGTGACCCACTTTAGCACGTTCTACCAGTTTTTTCTTAATAATGTTGTTTAATAAAGTCAAAGGTTGTATTGTTGTTGTGAATAAAAAATAAATTGGTACAAAATATATTTTATTGGCAAATTTAAAATAATGTTAATTGTAAATGAAATTATATTTTCATATTAATTTAGTATTGTAATTCAATCACTTCGAAGTCTTGGTCAAGGTATATTTGTTAACAGGGAGAATAAGACAATAAAGCAATTATGAAGATGTTGTCTATCGTTTGCTGTCTATACGGAGAGGTTTGGCAATATGAACGCCTTCGAATTTACCCCTTTTATCTCCAGAATGAGAGGTTATGTACTAACTATATTATTGCCTCCCCCACCGGGAACAGTTTTCCTATAGTGTTGTCTGGTGAGGTATAGTGCTCTCTGCGTTGGCTCGGGGCACCCTATATACCCCACAAGACAACACCATAGGAGAACAGTTCCTTCAGGAGAAGACAATAATATAATTATCTTGAATAATTAGAATACTCTTTGGCGTGATACTGTACTTTTTTATTAGCAAGAATTTGTCAGACGACAGTAGATTTTAAAACATAAACAAAAGTGATAAGTTTATAAAATTCTGAACGAAAACGAATTGTATTCTGTCAGGATTTGACGCTATATGCATCGACATTGGTTTAGAACAATTTCGTTGCAAAAAGTAAGATGAAATTTACAAACAAAGACACTATATTACCGCAATGTCTATTGGTTGTGTGTAATAGTCAAATTTTAAAATTGTTCTTAATTAAATTTAAACTTGAATGAAAAGCCTAATGGATTTCATACTATCATACACTTCAATGGTCATTTTCAATCTTAAAATGTCAAATACTTGACAATGATTTTATTCACACTATATAACTTCAAGTATTTTAGTACATAACATATGAAAATGCTTTAATTTGATTGGATGTTTAAGTGATTACTCTTTTTTAACAGTTTATTCTCAATTTTGGCAACGGGTGAATATACCTCGCGTCGGGAACTATACCAGTTTGAAAAGATTTCCCACAGGGACTACATGTATATTTACGCTTTATTTTAAAATATAGAAATGTATTTGGGAATGTTTACTTCCCTTAAAATAGACGGAGATGTAGTCTGTTTATTGTTTGCTGTCAACATAGCAAAGTTTGACAATGTAAACGCCGTCGATTTTACCTAAGTTTTTCTTTTATATCCAGAATGAGATGCTATGTTTAAACACATTATTGCCTTATCCCTCGGGAACAGTTTTCCTATAGTGTAGTCTGGTGAGGTATAGAGCACTCGCCGTTGGCTTGGCCACTATACCTCACCAACAAACACTATAGGAAAGCTGTTCCCTCGACAGAAGCGAATACTCGCCCTTTTCCGATGATATATCTATTTTGAAACCAAATGATATATTTCAAGTGTCGTTGTGGTCGTGATCGTATGGTGTTGGATTTACAACTACCTGTGCAGTCAGTGCCTATTACCACTAAAGTTGTGAGTTCGAATCCCACTCATGGCAAGGTGTACTCGATACTACATTTTGTGATAAAGTTTGTCAGTGACTTGTGGCAGGTCGGTGATTTTCTCCGCCTCTCCGGTTTCCTCCACCGATAATATCCTACACCAGATCTCTACACTGTACCAGATTGGAAACTTGGCGGTCCCAGACTCACCCCTACCACAACGTCAAGACCTGAATATGTGCCTGGTTCGACCATGTCCAAGCAGTACACTGCATCACGATATACTTAAACGTAAGAATAAGCTTGTATCTTTGACCAGATGGTTCTGTGTTTACTTATTGCCGAGTTTGATCTCGTCATCCAATGTTGATCCAGATAATGATAGCACGATTCAATATTTCTAACCTTAAAAACATTTATAACCTACCTTCACATTCTTTGCCCCAGAATCCAGAACAACACTTTCCTATTTCTATGGTACGTTTACATAAAAGTTGGCATCCTAAAATTTCATTTTTAATACTACAGGATTTAACGTGAAGAAAACCTTTAACTGTTCCTACCGGACATCTGGCTCGAAAAATTAAATTACATGGTCGACACGGTGTTTCTACATTAATCACACTTTTGTCATTACAGAAATGATCTCCCTTGTTATACTTGATAAAAAACCATAAATATATAATAAAATATTGTAAAATCTTATAAAACTCCATGATGGTTGAAATCTACTATGTTTAGAAGGTGTATACAGTTGTTAGCACACAGCGTAAGGCGGTCGTATACTAGAAAGGGAATATAAATCTCATTAAAGTTTTGTAGGCACTTCATATTAAGTAAGTTAAGTATAACTTAGTTGCAGTCACGAGGAGAACAATTTCCGCCACTTTATTTTTACTATCAAGTGTCATTTTTCCCTTTGTATTTTTTATCAAATCTACCGAAAAGACCGATCATTTCTACACTGGAAAGCTCTTTATCAACTCTCCATAGCACACTACCATGACAATTATCTTTTCAATTATGATTCATACTTACATATCGGATGTATTTAATCCTCATTATTATATATCATTGATGTAAAATATAGCCGTGGTGTAGTGGTTAGCGTGCTAGTCTCCAGTGCAGTAGATCGTGAGTTTGAGTCCCGATCGAGTCAACCAAAGGCTATAAAATTGGTATGTATGTGTTGCTTCTCCTCTCAGCACACAGCATTAAAGAGAAAGAGCACAGACTGGTTGCCTCGGAATCAGAATAATATGTCCGAATGGGCGCATGCGTGGGTGAAAAGCCGAAAATTTTCGGAGTCCAGTATTCAACACTTTTTTATGATCTACAGCACCTTTGGAACGCACAGGAACTACACACACTTGCTCTATGCATATATCAGACCCATAGATCATAACATTTTTCCAAATTTAGTGTCCATAGACATTTTTCACTCTTTTTTCTTCATACCTGGAAGCGACCGATAGCCGCCATATTGGTTTGTTGACATTATCAACACTGTCATTCATATGACCATGCATCTCCAGACAGTAATTTACGCCACAATTAGCGTATTATTTCATTCACATTTTACCACCCATGTCCCACACCATCAACCACCAGACAGTATATGCTTAGATGGCTCGAACTCTATCTGCCTATGGATATCCGATTTCAGGCCCCACCAGATACACAGCAGGGCAGTAATGCTACATACTAGACAAGTGGTATATCCCCTTCTTATGCTTAGCGGACAAGTCGAACTCAATCCAGGTCCATATACACCAAAGTTTCCGTGTCAGATTTGCTCCAAAGCTGTCAAATGGGGCCAACGTGCCCTGGCCTGCGACAACTGTGACCAATGGTGCCATACAGAATGTATGACGATGACATCAGAGGAATACCATCATCTAGCTGACACATCGGTTATATGGCTATGCAAGATCTGCCATGCACCAAGTTTATCAAATTTGTATGGCTCAATCACAGACACTGATAACTCCTTTTCCAGCCTCAGTACTGACCTTCACACAACATCTGCAATAGACAGCTCATGCCACTCAACAACATCATTAGGCAGTCCAATGGCCTCATCATCACCAAATCGAAGTACAAAGCATAACGATCCGAAAAGACCATTAAAATCATTGAGAGCAATAGTAATCAGCTTCAAGAGCATCAAAAACAAAGTCCACGAAACTCAGGTACTGATAGACAATGCTGATCCCGACATCATCCTAGGTACAGAGACGTGGCTGAATGGAAACATCTTATCAGCAGAAGTTCTACTAACAAACTTCCAAGTATTCAGGAACGACCGCTCCGACTCCTATGGAGGGGTGCTCATCGCAGTACGTGGGGACCTTATCTGCTCACCTGTGCTCACCAGTCAGAAGACCGAGTTGATAAGCATTAAACTCTAATTAAATAGAGCAAAGTCCATCATTATATCCTCGTTCTACAGGCCACCCAATATGACTGAGGACACATACTCAAGTGCTGCCTTGGAAGAACTTATCAAGTTGAAGCGTGATAACCAGAAATCTGATTTCTGGATTGGCGGCGACTTCAACCTTCCTGATATGAACTGGTCGAGTCTAACGGTTACATCAAACCAATATTCTTACGCCATGACAGACACATACCTTGACATTCTCAGGAACTGTAATGTGGAGCAGATAGTCGACTTTCCTACTAGAGGGAATAAAACCCTGGACATATTCTTAACAAGCAACCCGGGATTAATCGACCGCTGTAAACCTATACCTGGAGTCGGTGACCATGACGCAGTACTGATTGACACCCTCATCAAACCAAGACGTACTAAGCCAACTAGAAGAACTATACACCTATGGGACAAGGCTAATATTACTGAATTTAAGACTGAGGTTACAGCATATATCAACAAGTTCACAGCAACACCATTCTCAACCATCAACGACATGTGGACTTCTTTCAGAGACAATATACTCAAACTTCTAGACAAGCACGTACCACACAAACAGACTAGATCTCGACATACCAACCCCTGGATGGACACCACTACTCGGAGATTGACAAGACAGAAGAAAAACAGAGCTTTCCGCAAAGCTAGGACCACAGGAAAACCATCAGATAAGAAGCGATATCAGAAACTGAAATCTACTTGCCAAACAAATATTCGAGCAGCACACGATAACTACATGAGAAACATCATCAGCCCGGACGCAGCAAAAAACCCAAAGAAATGTTGGTCATTTATTAAAGGCAAGAAAGAAGAGTCCTCAGGGGTGGCTCCTTTGCGACAGACAGATGGCACACTCCACAGTAACCCTCACACCAAAGCAGACATACTCAACTGTCAATTCAAGTCTGTCTTCACTAAGGAGGATATGAGCTCGATGCCAGACAAGGGGGACAGTCCGCACAATACCGTGGAGTTGAAAATTACTGAAAAACATCAAACCATATAAAGCGACTGGACCAGACTCCATCCCAACCAGATTGCTTAATGAGCTATCCGTTCAACAGCCTTAACCGACATCTACCAGAAATCAATCACAGCTGGAGAGGTACCAGACGATTGAAAGATGGCCCATGTAGTCCCCATCTTCAAGAAGGGTGACAAGAGCAAGTCCTCAAACTACAGGCCTGTGTCACTGACATCGATATGCTCCAAACTTATGGAACACATACTGCACAGCAACATCATGTCAAACTTTGAGAAACATGCTATCCTTACTGAAGCACGGCACGGATTCAGGAGCGGGACATCGTGTGAATCCCAGCTTATCTACACGGTCCATGAACTGACGAAAGGACTATCTGAGGGAAAACAAATCGACGTCATTCTCTTGGACTTTTCCAAGGCCTTCGATAAGGTCCCCCTTGAACGCCTCATCCACAAACTGCATTACTATGGAGTCCGGAACACCACCCTCAGCTGGATTAGAAGCTTCTTGCAGAATCGTAAACAACTTGTTATGGTAGAAGGCGAAAGATCAACTGTAACAGACGTTGATTCAGGAGTGCCTCAGGGCACAGTCCTGGGCCCACTTTTGTTCCCGGCCTTTATCAACGACCTCCCGGAAGTTGTCAGTTCCCCAGTTCGAATCTTCGCAGACGACTGTCTTGTATATCGCAGCATCAACAAAGTGGAGGACACAGCAGCTCTGCAAAACGACATGTCAGCACTACAGCAATGGGAGTCCGACTGGCAAATGATGTTCCACCCTGAAAAATGTACTACCATTCACATTTCCAAGAAGAGAAACCCAATCCACACCGGTTACAAGCTACGCGGTCATACACTTGAGAGTGTCCCTGGCAGTAAATACCTTGGCGTCCATGTTAACAAAGATCTATCCTGGAATGACAACATACAGCAGACATCAGCCAAAGCCAGCAGATCAGTAGTTCCTACGGCGGAACTTGAGAGGTTGCCCTCAAGACGTGAAAGCCCAGGCCTACACCCCATTGGTGCGACCAGTGCTAGAGTACGCTTCGACAGTTTGGGATACGTACACGCTCCAACAGATCTACGCGCTGGAACGGGTACGACAAGCTGCCAGATTTGTCACCGGTGATTATTCCAGCAGAGACCCAGGATCTGTTACCAGAATGCTGCAACAACTACAATGGGACACAATAGAAGAACGTAGAGCCAGAAGTAGATCAATAATGCTTTGCATAATGCTGAACAACCTGGTGGAAGTCCCACTCCATCAGTACATCCAGATTAATACCACCAGAACTAGAGGATCCTGTGCCCATGACATCAGGCAGATAAGCACCAGAGTAGACGCATACAAATACTCATTCCTACCAAGAACCCTTGGAACTTGCTACCACCAGAGTTACGAAGCCAGCCAACAGTTGAGTCGTTCAGGCATCACATACTTACCATCAGTATGCCTGAACTCATCAGCAACATGTGAACAGGACCAGCTGCTTTTAACTGCTTTTAACTGTAAATAGAAACATTTTAATTGTACATACTCGGGTGATTTTCTGCTGTTCACCCATCATGCACTGGAGTTTCAACACTCGTAGAAGAGTTCACTCCATACCGGGAAGAAGAAGAACAACAAAATGTCTACTCCGCCCGCGGATTGTTGTTTCAGTGAACTAACACTATAAGAATCCTGCTAACAGTGTTGGTCTAGTACAAAGCGGACATCATTATCATCTCAACGAATGTAACTTGTTTTCGCCATGATACAGCTGAAAAATTTGCTCATATTTTGGCGTGAAACAACAAACACTCACCCACTCACAAGCATATAGTTTTAGTATACAAAAACAACTGTATACTCTTAACATAATGTAGTTATGTATTATTAATATGTAGTCTCGTTGTCATCTGTATAATTTAAAAGACCATTACAGAATAATTATCAATTTTTCTATAAATGTGATTTTTTGGTTTCTTTTCTTTAATATGTCATAGAAATCTCCTTTTTAGAGGACACCGTTATCCGCGATTATATTGTATGAGCAGTTCAATTTACCCATGAAATCAATGCATCTCACCACTACCGTCAGCGGGTTCGACTCAACTCTAGTGACGGGGTATACTCGAAACAATACTCACCACTAACGTCAGCGGGTTTGACTCAACTCTAGTGACGGGGTATACTCGAAACAATACTCACCACTAACGTCAGCGGGTTTGACTCAACTCTGGTGAAGGGGTATACTCGAAACAATACTCACCACTAACGTCAGCGGGTTTGACTCAACTCTGGCGACGGGGTATACTCGAAACAATACTCACCACTAACGTCAGTGGGTTTGACTCAACTCTAGTTACGGGGTATACTCGAAACAATACTCGCCACTAACGTCAGCGGGTTTGACTCAACTCTAGTGACGGGGTATACTCGAAACAATACTCACCACTAACGTCAGCGGGTTTGACTCAACTCTGGTGACGGGGTATACTCGAAACAATACTCACCACTAACGTCAGCGGATTTGACTCAACTCTAGTGACGGGGTATACTCGAAACAATACTCACCACTAAAAATTATTAGAAAAAAGATGAGTATCACGGACCCCACCAAAAACTGGAGGTGGACCCAAGTACTCTCGAAGATAAGGAATTCCTGTCTCTTATAAGACACCCACGGTTTTAATCATATATTCAAGACGTGTTTGACACCATTATACGGAAGGAAACACAAATAACATAAATTAGACATTAGCCCTCATACAAACAACTGGAACATCGTTTTTATCCGGAAATGGTAACGGACATCACAACACGGAACTAAGAAGGTAAAAACATATAATAGGACTAAATATTGTGCACCAATATACGCAAGCAAACACAAATAACATAAACAAAGCATGAGCGTCCTACAAATAAATTGGGGTAAAAAGAACCGAGCATCGTTAAACCATCTATGACACGCGAACAGAATCTGTACATTCAAACTGATTCAAAGGAAGGATATGTAATTGAGGAATTTAAGTTTCACAACAAAGGAGAAGACATTTCTAAGTTGTAAAACTTATGTTGGAACTTTTTGTTGTTTTATTGCAACAATATGTGTTTACATCAATTAAAGAATGATCGCTCAGCTGCACTTTAGTTTGACACAACGCGGTAAGTAGTATTCATTTCCAACCGTTTCAACAGACGGACTGAACTCGGTGATACAGAGTATAATACCGGTATCATACACGTTTTCATACCTTTCATATATACGTTTTTGAGTATTATTTAATTATTATTATAAAGTACAATAAGATTTTCTACGATTGTCCATGTTCCGTATTATGATCATATTCGACAATTTTAAGAAGATTACTGAATAGAAACTTGAGTAAATCGAGCAGACCCAATGGACATTCACTCACTCCGAAGACGGTCACCATTTCACACGTTAATTTGTTATCATACTATTCAACTATCGCTTAAAAATATCCAAGTGGTTGAAAGATTAATAGTAAAAACAGATAGAACAGCCTTTCAGTAGTAAATACGGACTACTTTTTCATGTTAGATGATAAAATAAATTGGAAATCACAAACATGTATTTAGAGTATCGTTATAACTGTTCATCGCATATAGATAGAACATATTTTTTTGTTGAAAGTGGCATTAGACACCATAAGCATTACCCTAACCCCCTCTAATACCGTAATAGTGTACATGACACATTCCTGGAATAAATGTCTTCATGTATAATGCTCATATCTATTAAACCATTTTTTGCAATCTAGTAATTTATTCCTATGAACAACATTATGTGGTAAAGTTTGTCAGTGACCTACGACAGGTCGGTGGTTTTCTCCGGGTCCTCCAGTTTCCTCGACCAATAAAACTGACCACCATGATATAGCTGGAATATTGTTTAGAGTGGTGTTAAACACCATCAAACAAACAATCAAACAATATCCATATGAAATACAAATGTGTCAACGGTAAAATAAAGTCAAATTCAGTCTTGTAATAACATTGCTACCAGTACATGTAGATAATGTTTTATAAGAAATTGAGATTTAATATGCATTGAAATTAACCAGAAACCGTTGCCTGCTGTAGCAAGATTCTTTTTCTATGGTTTACATGGGTTATTTGATGAGATTGTCTTCACTGCTTTGTTTGACTTGTTTTTACACCCACATGGCAACGCACATTTGAAAGGATACTCCACAATATACTCGTTCTTTATTTATGGAAGTTGCAGCATGTTTGTTGAACGTATGTATGTATTCCTGTGTCTGAAACATGGCATCAAGATGCACATTAGAATCCCCCTATACGTCTTGGTACTTTATATATGGGAGCTCTCACTTGTGTTACAACAGTTTGATGCTTGTTCGTGATACTAGTCACTATGATTATAATTTTATGGGACTGATAATCTTAGACTGTGATGGGCTGTTTGATGTGTATGGCAAGATCTATTATTTGACTTTTTGTTAAGTCTTTCCATAAATGTGAAAAAGGATGTCAAGCTCAAAGATGAATAAGAGACTAAAATGTTTAGTTTATATTAGGCTTAAGTTTGGTGTTATTTTTATTGGTAATTTTCTTGTTTAGACTTAATATTTCTTGTTAACTCAGATGATCAAAGGCCATCGTCCTTTTAACATTAAAGTTTGTATTTGAGCAATATGTAATATAAAATCACTTATCTTAAAGGCATATTGTCTACCTAGACCGAATAATCTGTCTCTTGTGTGGCTATATTTGTCATTATATATTTCCTTTTTATTATTTGGACATTTTTTTTTTTTTTTTTTTTTTTGACACACAGAGACAAAAAGCACTACAAATTGTATGCTTTCTACTACTTTTATATAAGTAGTAGAAAGCATACAATTTGTATGCGCTGGAAATTCTGGGATTTCTCAAGTTTTGTGTAGTGCAAACACCTACCGGTCATGAATGAAGGATTATTCTTCAACTCTAGCCCTGCACCGGACTTTAAAATATCCTTTGAGACTCCCCATTATCCATTTTTATTTCTCTTCGTTAAACAACATTATTAAGAAAAAACTGGTAGAACGTGCTAATGTGGGTCACGGGTCACTGTAATCGGGCGGCTGTATCGAGAAACAGATACGGTGTTGAAAAAACTGTTGATACTCATAAAATATTGATAAATGCAATAAAATTTTATGTTTTTCTTCAAGAAATATGATAGACAAAACCATGTGTGAAGTTTTATGACGATATATCTCCGATTTCTATGTAAATTTACGAGTTAAAGTGGGGAAACACCCACAGGTAATTTTAGCGATGTATTTTTTTTTATCTTGGACAAGAATAATGAGCGTCCTGATTGGATGATCGATTTAAAACACACTGACTCCGCATGGTAAAAAGATGCATGTAAAAGAAATATATGTTATATTTATTCATTTGTTTGATTCTGGAATATTGTTGATCATTGATTTAAACAAGAAAAAAGGGGGGGGGGTGAATTTTATTTGTGAATTTTACAGTTAAATAAATGTTATGTTTCGACAGTTTAAAGAGAAAAATAAAAATTTGTTGCGACTAAAGCTTAAATCAGCGTTAAAAATTAAACAAATATCAGTGGTATTGTAAATGAGATTTATTTTAAATAGAAAATCTGAATTTATTATTTATTAATTTATTATTAATGATACAATTTTATATCCCTTGGGAGGGGGAGGGGGGCTATAATGAAAATTTGAAATAAAAACACAGAACCGGACTTTAAGCAAAAATAATAATCCAGGATTAGTTTTTTATTAAAAAAAAATCCAGTACCCCTGTGTCCATGATTTTTTTTTTTTAAAGTTAATAATATAAAATATTGACATCCACACTTGCCTTTTGGACAGCACATTTCTGTGTCCACACTTGACTTAAAAAAAATAAATAATCAAAATTAAAAAAATTGCAAATGAATCAGGAATTTGTAATTACCTTTGAGAAATAATGTTTGAAAATATACATATTTCTTAAATTAACCAACATTAGACTACAGGGGCGTAGAGCTACAGTAATGATCTGAATGCATAAAATTGGGCGAGGGGTCTGGGAACCGCCTACATACATTTTTATAAGGCTTCAAACTTTTTGGGGGTTTTCATCTTTTTAGTCAGTAAATTTTCCTTTAAATTATGTTCCATAACTTGTAAAAAAAAAAAAGGGGGGGGGGGTGACTGATTTGCCTATAACAAAATAATGGATACTGCGTATCAAACATCTTGGTCTCTAAAAAATATCATGTAAGTGTGTGTATAAACGTGATAAAGTTCTAGGCGTAAAGACCTTATTTTGATTTTCTACAGAATGACAGAAATCTGACCCCATTAATAATATCAGCTGATTGTGCTTCTTGACAATTATCAATATTACATTAAACTAAAGTTTACCTCTCGGTATCATTTGTCTTTAACCAACAATGTATACCTTTTCCTTTTTTTGTGTGAATTTCAGCTAAATAAGTATCAAATTAACGATAAACGTGTGTATCATTCCACAGGTACTCAGGATAGGATCCCCCCTTTTTTCATGAAAAAACATTTCCCCGTTTTTTTCTTTCTTTTTGTGATTAACTTGTGCTATATCATCAGAGAAATCTCACTATTTCATATCATCAGAGAAATCTCACTATTTCCTCCAGTTTACTATCCAGCCCCTGCCACGATCAATTTTAATATCCATCAGAGAAATCTCACTCTTTCCTCCAGTTTACTATCCAGCCCCTATCAATATTAATATACTAGTATATTAAAATTGATCGTGGCAGGGGCTGGATAGTAAACTGGAGGAAATAGTGAGATTTCTACTAGTATATTAAAATTGATCGTGGCAGGGGCTGGATAGTAAACTGGAGGAAATAGTGAGATTTCTCTGATGATATGAAATAGTGAGATTTCTCTGATGATATAGCACAAGTTAATCACAAAAATACCAAAAAGAAAGAAAAAAACGGGGAAATTTTTTTTCACGAAAAAAGGGGGGATCCTATCCCCGAGTATAAAAAAAATACCTGTGTATCATTCTAGCACTTGGCTCCATTCAAGAAAAGTATAACAATCCTTTAAAACACAAATTGAATACATAAACATCCATAATTTCCATCTTATTTCAAAAATCTTTACAATTTATTACCCTTCTTATACTGAAAGAAAATTAGCATTGAATTTATGTTATTATCAAAGTGAGTATAAATTAACTAACTGTACACATGCCCTACAGCAAAGTAAAAACATTACATGTACATGTATACATATTAATTAAATAATTACTGCCCTTATTTAGAAATAGTATTTCAAAAATTCTAGTTAAGCATTTTTTCAAGACATCTGTCAAAAGTTGTAATATAAACAAATTCTATAATGACAAGCTAAAACATGTTCAACTATTTTTTGTTGTAATTCGCCTTTTGAATAATAGTTTCTTTGCTAAAATCATTTGTCAATTTTACCTCTTCTATACAAATATCATGAATTTTATAATACATTCTATTACATTTCCTCATTCGCAAATCCAGTTCTCTCTTATAGATGTTATGCTAATATGGGTTTAACATTGAGCCCAGTAACACCAATAAGTATATTACTGGTACCTTGAATAAGGGTCATCTTCTAAATAGGGGCAAAGGTAGGAAAAGGGGAGGGTTAAGGGGGGAGGGGTTAAAGGTGGAAAAAAGGAGGAGGGGTTAAGGGTATAAAAAAAGGGGAGGGGTTAAAGGGTGGGAAAAGGGGAATGCTTAAGAGTAGAAAAGAGGGAAGGGGCAGGGTATAGGGTGAGCTAAGTTAGAGGGAATGTCTAAGGGGTCGTATTAAAATCAAACTGCTATGAAAATTAGTCAATACCCATGAAAACACACTTTTTGGCCATTGTGTTGTCTGTTCTTCTTCGATATACAGATTCTGATTATCCCTTTGGTATCTTCAAACTCTTCTTATCTCCTTATACTGTTTTAACACAAATTCTTAATTTCCAATTACATTTACATTAAAAAGAAAAGACCTGTTGATTGCTAAAGAGAGGCATAATATACAATATAAAATAAAATATTTAAAAAAAAAATCTTAGTTTTGTTCATAGTTGAAAGATGCCACATGTATCATAGTTGAAAGATGCCACATGTATAACATATTATATTTTATAATATTTACCAACAGATGTATCATCTATAAAAAAAAATTAATGAACACAACACTAATACATTCTTTAAAATGTCAAACATTAAACATGCATCTAACCCATGAAAGCAGTATTTCTTGTTTCATTTACAATATAAAATTAATGGTATCCATCCATAAATATTTCAATCAATCAGATTGACACTTATATTTTAGTGGTATTGCCAGACAACTCGACCCGCGGGCAACTCGGACCGTAGTAAAGGACTAGTCGGACCGTATAATTAAGACAACTCGGACCGTATGTTAAGACAAATCTGACCGTATTATTGATATATATACTCAATACGGTCCGAGTTGTCTTAATATACGATCCGAGTAGTCTTGGACTACAGTCCTACTTGTCCTTTATATAGTAGTGCTTTCTGTCTCTGTATGTCAAAAAAAAAAAAAAAAAAATGTTTAAATAATAAAAAGGAAATATAATTGTAATGACAAATATAGACACACAAGAGACAAATTATTCGGTCTAATTGTCTACTAAAATCGTAATTTTTTCATACCCATAATTATTGTCGTTTTCCGTACTGACCTTCATAAAATGAAGATTAATCACCGAATTATTGGCGAATACGCTACGAAACGTTGTTTTTTCGATTTAAACAAGCTGACCATCGTTACTGGAAGCTAATTAATTGTGCACTGACCTGAGCGATGCCAAATCTATTTTTATGCCAGTAGCCCGGATGCTGCAGCATGTCGTGTTTGTTTACCTCGCAAATACGGCCGTTTTATGCTACTCATTGACAATAATTTGCTGTTGCCAGGTGCAAAATTACATATATTGAATAATATCTACCTAATATGATCATAGGCATCATCATAAATTCATAAAATATGAAAAACGATGAGAAAAGAAGGCAACATGCTCGGCTTATCTATCAAGCAAAGTCGTCTTTGCCGCTTCAGCGTGAGCTTGGATGCGTAGCACTTCCTTCAGTTCGTTCCAACGGTCCAACTGATCCCCTACATATATCCTGCATTTGTTCCATTTGGAAGATACTGCCCTTTTATTCCTCTTTCTCTCTGAATCCGTCAAAGTCCGCTTTCTTCCACGCGTTGACACTTTCTCTTCCGACATGTTGTTTATTGTTTCTAAACAGTGCGCATGCTCAAGACGGGTTCACATAGAAGTTCATATGAATAGAGGCGGATTAAATTAAATTCTTGTCATCCTGGACAATAATTCTGATAATGATAGGTTTTGGTCTTTTATGTCAAAAAAAGAACACAAATCGTATCTTTTGCAGCTACATTTTTCAACAAAATCGTAGGCAATATGCCTTTAAGAATCAGTAACATGTATATGTTATGAATGTTATAAATCAGCATTTTGATACACAGCTTTGAGCTTTGACAAAGGAAGATCACAGGGTGTATGAGGTCCAAAGTTTGGCATAGACTACAATGAAGAAACTTAAAAAATGATTTTCTTTCAGAAACAGATATGGAAATTTAATGATAAATTGCTTGAATCATCATTGTACAGATTCAAATTTGTACAAATTTAGACACTAAGGTATGTGGGATTAAAACCCTTTTAGTCCAAATATTGAAATAAGGTGTAATGAGAAAATAAAAAAAAGTAAAACCAGGCAATTCTATTTGGCATGATGCTGCAATGGGATTGAAGATTCAATTTTGTACCAATGAAGGTACAGCAATGTTCTGCATTCATTTTCCGGTGAGAACTATTAATATTTAACATATGCTTATTATATGGTTCTGGGGTTTGGGGAATATTTAATGTCACCAGTGCTAAACTTAGTAAGACTGATGATATCCATTTAAATGATTGCTACAAGAATTTTCAAGGTGAGACTTTGCACCTTAAATTCTGCAAGTAAATTTTAGGCTTGAACAGGAAAAGCGCTAACCATGCTTCTCTTTCTGAACTTGGTAGATATCCATTGCATTATGATATTGTTAAAACTATATTGAAATATTGCTAAAGATTAGAAAATTTATCAACAGAGTTCCCTTTGTTGCAAGATGCTTTTTTATGCAGCAAGAAACTACACTCTATGAACAAAACATCATGGTACTCCTCAGTCACCAAGTTGCTTAAGATTTTTAATATTCAAGATACTATGCACTTAAACAAGAGTAAATTTGGTCAATCACTACCACAGTCTCTTGTAAAAAAATATTTACTCGATTGGCAGCGCTCAAATGATATGTTAAAGGACGGCAAACTCGTCACATATTTATTCCTGAAAACTAATTTCGGATTAGAGAAATATCTCACACTAATAAATAAATTAAATTACAGAAAATCAATATGTAGATATCGTGTATCAGCACATAGACTTTATATTGAAACAGGTCGGTATAAAAACATACCTAGAAATGAAAAGTTGTGCAAAAATTGCTCAGTTAATGAGATAGAGGACGAGGCACACTTTTTAATCAAATGTGACAAACTCAATAACAAGAGAGAGGAGTTGTTCAAACTTATTTCATCAAAAGTGACAAATTTCACCAAATTATCTAATAATCAGAAATTATATTATATCCTAACCTGCGAAGATCAAGAAATCCTACAATCTGTTGGTAGGTTTCTATATGAAAACATGCCTTAAATTACTGTTAACCAATTTAATAAAAAAAAAATCTTTTACCATGTGTTAATATTTTGATATACATTTTATATATTTGTGTATGTTTATACATATTACTTTACTATTGTATTGGTATGTCTATCTATCAATCAAACAACTCTTTCACCATTATATGTGTATTTGTAGTTTAGCTTGTTGCCCCTCGAGGGCCCTTGATTGATTAATAAAATATTTGATTTATTGATACTACGATAGACAATAACATTTTTTTTATCCGGTGAGATTCAAACTCTTGTTGGTTTTCTTTTTTAATTTATGTTTAGAAAAGATAGCATTGTTTTTATTCTATACCGGTGTCATATGGTATTTTGAACCACTGAAAAATCAACCGCAGGTTCAATATACCATATGGTATTTTGACCCCCAGGGGTCAAGAATCACAAGACCAGTAATTTTGTTGATATACAAGTCATGCAGCTTTATTTGTTACCAGTAAAAATGCTATTTAGCATAGGACAAACATGCACATGTTTGATTTATATATATATATATATAGGAATAACAATAAAGACATACTCATAAAATGACCAAGTCAAAAGAAGTTGCAAAATATTACATTTCACTATATATATTATGTGACACATTTTTGTTAAATAGGTCAGGTGCACCATAATATTGAAAATTACAAAATTTAGATTACAGTAATTTTTGACAAATTGTGTTAATTACATTTTCTTTTTAAGAATTACATAATCTAATCATAAATTGAGATTGTGATACATGTATTGATTTTAAGGCTTGATCCAATTTTGAAACTTTTTATATAAAAAATTATCCCACAAGCTGTACTAAATAGCTACCATACAAAAATATTGGGCTTTAACCTAATTCAATATCCCAAAAATGCATTAGATATTCTTATTCATCTAAGAAAAGATTGAACATTTTATAAATGGTATTACTGGTAATTATATAGGAAATACAGTATAGACTGTCATTTGTTTCTATTTCAAATGATTTAAGTATTAATAAATTTATTTGTTTTCCACATGTTTTGAATTGTACATCATTAATTATATTAATTAATTTTATGATGTTTTTATGTTGTGTTTGTTGAAGTATTTAAACATTGTTGTTTTTATATTTTTAAATTGCTGCCAATTCCAGAAATGTATTAACACAGTAGATCCTTCTACAAATGTACATGTAATAATTTTTATACTTATCAGTATTTAGTGGAAATTTATAAAGCTATAAACAAATCTTAATGTGCCGAGGTCTGTAATCATATATAATGTATGCAATAATTGAAAATTCTCATGTTTACTTTTTTTTATCGCCACGTTATAGCTGAAATATTGCTCAAGTTGGCATTAAACACCAATCAATTAATCAATCATTATGTGGTTGTTTTTTGTGATACTTAAGCTATTGAGCAGCCATGTGTGAAATGGGTTGTCTTATAATTTGTTATTCAGGTGTTTTTAAGTTTTCCATTGTTAAATTATTATGGTTACTGTTGAATGTATACCGGTGTCGTATAGTAAACCTTCCGCATAGAAAATCTTTCCCCGGAATGTTTACTACTATATAGTAAACATTCCCCCTCGGAATATTTGCTATATAGTAATAAATATTCCCCCGGGGGGAAATTTACTATATAGCAAACATTCCCCCATCCATAGCCGATCATCCCCCCGGATATTTTGCTATATAGTAAATGTTCCCCCTTAATCTGGATAATTAAGTCTCCCAAACAACGTTTGGAGACTTATTGTTTTTGCTCCGTTTCTTATTATTATTATTATTATTATTATTATTCTTGTTCTTGTTATTCTCCTTTCTTTCCGTGCACCATGAACTTGTCAACGGCAGATCTCAGGAACTACAGGACAGAATTTCATGAAACTTGGTGGAGTTATAGATATATGTTTCTAGTTAATCCTAAAGTTTTCAGATTTGTGGTAAAGGGGGTCAAAGCCATATTTTTGGGGGTTCAAAGGGGGTGGGGGTTACTATAGAATCCTATGGGAACTTGAAATTTCGTACATTAATGTTGATAACTTCTAACTGGATAATGATAGAGACATAAATTTTGACATAGTGGTAGGTCACCATTAGAGGAGCAATTCTGCGTTTTCAAAATGTCTGCCATTTTCAAAATGGCTGCCAAAACACGGCATAAAAATGGGGGGGTAAAAATTCAACATTGTCCGATATCATCAAAATTTGATATGTGGGTAGATAGTGTAAGTGGCCGGTTTGGGAGACTTCATAATCATTAGATTATAATTATATCTTGTTACTATTGATTCGGAATTTAGCACCTTAATCGTGTTAATTTTAATTGCTATATACCATTAATTATATCCGGTTATGATTAAAAGGTAAAAAAAAATGTACGGAGCCATTTTGCAGTATTTGAGCATAGGTACCCGATTTGTGGACCCCCCCCCTCTTTTTTTTTATTTTTTAATTCATCACTTTTGTGGGACGTTTTCATTATAAACAGTGTTGAACAACTTCAAACATTACCAAAAACTCAATCCGAGATCGATATAAGCCCATTTCTAAAAACACAAAAACCCTCCTCTACTCTATTCTATTAAAGGTAAACAACTCTGAAGCAGCGAAAGTTGAATATTTGACGAAAAAAAAAAAAAATATATAAAATTCCAATTACCAACAATATCCATGCATGTACGCCTTCCTCAATCACTCATCTCGATGTCTATACAAAAACTATATACAAATCGGTCGTCTTTTGCCGAATCGGCGAGGTTTTCGCGACCGGGTGCTTCACTTTCAATTATCGCCAAAGTTATGCAAGAAAAGATAACTCTGTACTTACCCCCGATCCGTCGTTCTGAAATACAAATTACCAGTACCAGTTTATTGATCTTAGAAAACGCGCCGTTTTCAAAATGAAAACGATTGAAATAAGGAAAAATATGACCGATTCACAGGAAAAACCGTTAGCCACTTGGTTGATGGAAAATATTGTAAAAGGCGATGGTTCTGAATACCTAGATTTTGAGGAAATATCTTCAAAACTGACATCCATCTTACCAAAAAAAAAGTTGGGACAATTAGTCTTAAAAAACTTTTCAGTAATGTTGAAAGAAAAACAGGGCGCAGTAATTTCTGCAAAAAGTATGTAACCACATAATGATGTTTGACACAGTTAGGAGCAGGTGGGATAATGACAAAGTAGTAAAGTTGGACACAGTTAGGAGCAGGTGGGATAATGACAAAGTAGTAAAGTTCATCAGTTCAGTGGCTTCCATCTCAGAATCAATCAAAACAAATATCAGAATCTTTGTCCTCAAGAACCATCCAAGGAAATCTTTGCTTGTTTGCTTTAATAGGTTCAATGGTTTCAGCAAAGAAGACAGAGAAAAAGATAATGACTGACAAATATTGATACAGGATTTTGATTATATAGAAAATAGTGTAGGCACTCACTATATATATACCTAGGGATATAAGTGTATTATTGATGTTTTTTCTTCTTCTAAATAGTCAAACCTGTATATAAAGAGCACTCAACTGAACCTGAAAATGTTCCCTTTACAAGCAGTTGTCTTTTATATACTGTTACAGGTTTAAATTATGTGCACTATTCATAAAGGGGGTGTAATATTTGTACAGGACATGGGGAACGCTTTAGGTGTCAAACCACTAATTTACCAATCAGAGCTTAGAACATATACGAAAGTAGTCCCTTTTCAAGAAAAAAGTTCCTTTCATTTTGTAGTATTAATACCTCTATGGAGGATATGATGCATGACCTATAAATACTGAATTTCTTGGGGGATGACCGAGCTATTTTTAGAGTACATGTAGGTGTTTTCCGTAGCATGGCATTTCACTGCAAGACTTTAAACATGCCCTGATATTTTGACAGAACGTAGAGGAATCATGTACTTTTCAGAATATATGGTCTTGGAAAGGTTAAACTTAAGATAAAATGGCCAGGTATGTTCGAAAACACACACATTTAGTAGAAAACCTTAAAGAAATTAATTAGTGGTTTCACACCTATATACTTAAACCAGACAACCTATAATCTAATCTAAGTTCACTTTACAGAGGTAAAACATTAGACACGTGGAGTAAGCTCCACCCACTCACACTATTGACACAATGTTTATTACACCCCTTCCTTCTTTTAGATTGAATAACATTATCTTAAAATTTAACATTAAACAGATTATTATTACTGTTCTTTACTTTAAAGTCATTGTCTTTAACAGTATCTTATGATTTTCTCTGTGCATCTCTTGTCTTTAGACTTCTCGGTACTCGTGACTTAATCACTTGCGACAGCTTCCTTTTAATAATGTGTTTTAGATTGAATAACATTATCTTAAAATTTAACATTAAACAGATTATTATTACTGTTCTTTACTTTAAAGTCATTGTCTTTAACAGTATCTTATGATTTTCTCTGTGCATCTCTTGTCTTAAGACTTCTCGGTACTCGTGACTTAATCACTTGCGACAGCTTCGTTTTAATAATTATGTTAAATAGAAGCTCTGACGGTGTACGTCCAGTTGTGGTATGCAGTGTCGCACGATAATTTAATAGAAAGTTATACAATTCTTCTTTCCAGTTTTTTCTTTCAATCGTAGCTACACTAATGGCTTTTTTCAGACTTTTGTTAAAATTTTCCACCAATCCATTTGCTCGTGCCCAGTAAGGTGTTACACGAGTATGCTCAATTCCATTTTCAGCCAGATAACATTTGAACTCATCCGAGAAAACGTTACTTCCATTGTCGGTGACCAAAATCCATGAATTGAAAATATTTTCGAAGTTTGTTGATGTTTGTTGATGATTGTAGAGCTTGTGATAGAACGAGTAATTTCCACTTCAGGAAAACGAGAATAGTAATCAATAAGGACTAATAAATAATCTCCATTTGCGTAAGGTCCACTCAGGTCTATTGCTAATTTTCTCCACGTAATGTTTGTACATAACACGGGGAACGCTATATAATTAAACCAGACAACCTTTCATTTCTATACTATAATCTAATCTAAGTTCACTTTACAGAGTGCATGCAACATAGAGGTAAAACATTAGACACGTGGAGTAAGCTCCACCCACTCACACTATTGACACAATGTATATTACAGGGGGAAATGAGGCTACCCTTTAAAGACAGTAATTTGTTATATAGAGGTGACAAGGCATGTTTGACTAC
Source organism: Bathymodiolus brooksi (assembly GCA_963680875.1). Taxonomy (NCBI): domain Eukaryota; kingdom Metazoa; phylum Mollusca; class Bivalvia; order Mytilida; family Modiolidae; genus Bathymodiolus; species Bathymodiolus brooksi. The sequence goes on from OY804575.1 coordinate 69,181,945, forward strand.
TATATTATAATCACGATTTTATGCCAAAAAATCATATTTTTTCCAATTGCGGAGGGAGGCGCGAAAATTGTTTGGGGTATTTCGTGTGAAAAATCACGATTTTACGCCCAAAAATCTTATTTTTTCCAATTTTAGGGGGGGCGGCGCCGCCCCCTCCCCCCTGGATCCGCCCCTGATTTCTATGGGGTGATGGTGATGTTTGTTTGTTATTGGACCAATACGCTTGGTTGGATTTTATAGTACCAGCTCACTGAAACAACAGTCCAAGGTTAGACAAATCACTCCCTTCAAACACATTATCCTGATGCTTCATGCTTAACGGAGTATCTGAGTACAGCAAATACCAATTTCATATTCTTTGGTTTGTCTCAAATTCCAAAATTTGGCATATTTGGATAGAGTTTCCGGTTGAATGGCAATGGATTTCCTCTATTTCTTACGGTATTGAAGATAAAATGGACTGAAAGGGGCCAACAAATGCCGAATTCCAAAATTTGAACTTTCTTATTTTTCATCCAGTTTTTTGCAAAATGATCATCTTTATGGGTTATTGATGGACCATACAAAAATTATTTCAAGGAGGGATCGAAAATCCGAAATTTCGCATATATTGAAGGGATACGGAATTTTTATTTTTCATCGAATTTTGCTTTTAATATACACTTGTTCAATTTCCCTTGTTGGCATGCTGCATTGTATCATGAATCGTTTTGTGTAGCCCTTTATTGAGGTTTTAATTAATGGAATAAAAAAACAAAAATAAGAATTTTCAGAAACTTTAATTATAAAATACCACATATATCGCTTAAGAATACAAAATTAACAACTTTTTGCATTTTTTGTGCATCATTTAAATGTATTAGAGATATTGTGTCTTGTATGTTTTCTTAAAAAAATAATAAACTAAGCATTCAATTAATAATGTTTTCTCAAAAAAACGAACCCAGAATTCAATAAATTAATAAAGTTTTCTTTAAAAAATTGAACTAAGAATTCAATTAATTAACTGATAATAAATAATTTATCACTACAACAACAAAATGAAAACTGAGTAATTTGTTAAGTTTAAATGATAAATTTATGAATCCTTTCTATAACTTGTTCAAATTTACATTCAACCAAACATTATTATATCTAACGAAGATAAGTTGTTCTTTCTTAAAGAGAGGTTTGTTCATAGTAGCTTTAAGCCTAATTTAACTACCCCTAATTGAAACTAAATTACTCAATTTATTCAAAGTAAAGTGATGATCCCTTTAACTGACACGATGAGAATTGAATGTATATACATTTGTATTTGAAACGATGGGTTTTACAAGTTACAGGGAGAAAATGTTTATGCATTTTACTTATATTCACTGTTAAAATTTGAATTCCATAAGATTATAAAAAAAAAATAGCTGTAACATAGAATACAATGTAACACAGATATTGTTGTAGTAACATGAATGTATTTTTTTTCTTTGATCTTTTTATGGCTTAAATACCAGAATGTAAACTACAGCCAAGAACTTTTATACCACAGTTTTCCGAGTTAAGAGTTAAACGGTTAAACAATCTTAAGCTTCATGTTCGATTATTTAACCTTTTAAATCCGAAAATCATGGTATAAATATTACATAATATTAAATATGTTGAAAAATTATTAGATTATTTTTCAATATTTGGTCATCTTCTGATTCAATCAAAAAAATAATAAAACGAGACAGACTTGTCATATTAGATTTGAAATAATTAATGATAGAAATGTTCAATTGTTTTATAAAAGGGTAAACGTTGTATCAATAAATGTTTACAGATATAATGCTACTGAAAACAATAGACAAATTGTGGCTAGAAAGAATAATAAGTCTGTTTCTCTTCACAATAAACAAAACTTTTGATTACAAAATAAATCACATTTAGCTTTTTACAATGTATCAGTATGATAGATGAAAAGGTGTCTGCTGTATGTAATTGTTGACACAGTATGGTGTCCAACATGTTGAAATTGGATGGCAACAATTTGGTCCGAGGGTTTAACAAAAGTGATTTTCCCACAAACACTGTCAACCACTGCTGTGCTACATGTCAAAAACAGATCACAATATTGTGCTTGCCTTTAAAAAAAATTCAACAATATAAAGATGATATCTGACATACAATGCCAATAGTGTTACTGGATATCGATTGGAAGTATTTATTTAAAGAACAAAACAGAATATTACATTTTAGATTATATGTATAGAAACAAAAGAAAATGGAAAAGGAGTTGCCACCACATTAAATAGTCCACCTCAAACTTATTCTGTGGCTATCCCATTTTTCATTGTCATTTCTGTGTATCTAAGTGTGATGTTTGACAGGAGTGGTTCGTGTTGTGGTTAGTGTTATTCTTGACCATTACTGTGTATCTTTTTATTTTCAGTCATATAAAATTAGATAATTACTCATAAATTATTAAAAAATAAGAATTTTTTTTTAACTGAAAATCAGAAAAGCCAATTATTATTATTTGTGGATTATTAAGGGGTAGTCAAATCAAGAATACAAAATTTTAATTTAACTATCAGAAAACATCCTGACGTTCATTAACTTATGTACCAGTAAACAAATAAATTTTCTAAAAAATCTCAACATTAAATTTCTTCCACAATAAGTTGATTTAAAAACAATGAATTTCAGATCACTTCTGATGTACTGTACATAAACCGATAAAATATAAAAAAAAATCTACAGTTTTGAAAATGTATTTACAATTTACATAACAATTTTAAACTAACTATAATATACACACGAATCTGCATATACAACTGAATATACAAATAGGAACATAAGTAAACAAAAAAATCTAAATCATTTCAGAGTTTTAAAGACTTTTGTGTATTCTGTATTACTGGTAAAATTTTACACAGTTTCAGACATTGAAGATTTAGCACAATATAAATACACAGTTTCAGACATTGAAGATTTAGCACAATAGAAACATATTATAAAGCACTTTCACATTTTTGGATTTTCTTCAGAACTTTAAACATATATAATAGTACACATTAAATATTAAATGAAAGTAACACTACAAACAGAAACATCATGTTCTTTTGAGAAAACAAAAAAATAGCTTCAGAACAAAACTACAGTGTTGACACTTTCCACATCAATCCTGAATTTGTCAAGTACAGCACCATATTCTTGTAGAATTTGTCATTTCTACTTAATATACAGCTGTTTACAAAGAAATTCAATATGTACAACAATTTCTGCCACACAGGGAGTCAAGTTCCATAATATAAGTGTATTATCTTTCTTCTTGTGACTCGCCTCCAAGTGTCAAATTTTAATTCAATACCAATGATTCTTTTCTTTATTCATAAAAATAGAATTAACTGAGTAAAAAAAGTTAACTTTGCAGTAGCTAACAAGATGAAGATTGTATCACTTACTTTAAATATAAATAGTGTTATTTATAACAACAACAAAAATCAGATCATCACATAGTTTTATAAACTGATGAGTTATGTACTGAAATATTGCCAAAATTGTAATAAAAATAAAACTATATTTTAAGTTTTTTTTTGTCTCAATGACAGATGAAGAAGAGGCAGTAGAAAATTCATCCAATGATTCCTTGTTTTTAAGTATGAATCAATACAATTTAATAAATAATGATATGTGCACTCAATGTTAAATCAACATTAGGTAGAATAACAACAAAAACAACAGTACTGAACAACTTGTCTATGGAGGGAAGTCTTTCAATCATCACACAGAGGAGGGGGGACACTTTCTCCATACATTAAGATCTATGGAACCTGAATTCAACTGTTTATCTAAGTTGAAAATGGATCTATTTCTAATTGACTTCAGTTACTTGACAGTCTCCTAGTGTCAATCGATAACTGGCTAGTTGTGTTATACCATGGTAGTGGACAAATGCTGCAGTTAGCACAAACATATGAAATATCTGATGACTCTGAAGCTACAAATTTGAATAAAATCTTTAATATACAAAATGAAAGAACCGCCTAGCGCATAAATGTGCGACGTATCCCCCCGCACTTGCATAATATTTAGTTTTATATATTTATAGAAAGCAGCCTTGCAGTCTTAATGTATAACATACTTTATTGAAGGATGGAATATATTGCAGCATGATCTGAATAATATGATTTTTCAACCAAAAACTAAGATTTCCCCCCAAAACAGTTGCGTCAAATATTTCCATGTAAGAACCCATCCAAGATAATGATAATTACAAGCCACATGCAAAGCAAAAAATTATTCAAATCTATCCATGTTTACTGAAGTTATCGCGTAAACAAGACACAATTCTCAAAATTGGTAATTTTTCAACCAAAAACTAAGATTTTCCCCCAAAACCTTGCTTCAAATATTTCCATGTAAGAACCCATCCAAGATAATGATAATTACAAGCCACATGCAAAACATTATTCAAATCTATCCATGTTTACTAAAGTTATCGCGTAAACAAGACAAAATTCTCAAAATTGGTGATTTTTCAACCAAAAACTATGATTTTCCCCCAAAACCCTTGCTTCAAATATTTCCATGTAAGAACCCATCCAAGATAATGATAATTACAAGCCACATGCAAAAAATTATTCAAATCCATCCATGTTTACTCAAGTTATCGCGTCAACAAGAAAGTGTGACCGACGGACGGACAGACAGACGGACGGCCGCTATAACTATATCCTTCATATAATTACCCTTTTTGGGGTCATTATAAAAAATGTATACTAACTCTTCAATTTGCATTTCACTTAGACAATGTATTTGTGAACTTAGTACTCTTGTATTGTAAATCAGACAACATGCATTAATTGAGTGAGTGATTGTTGCTTAACGTCAAATGAGGAATTTTTCAGCTATATCATGGCGAGAACCAGTTAGATTCGATGAGATTATAATGATGTCTGCTTTATACTAGATCAACACACTTAGTTGGATTTTCATATTGCTAGTTCACTGAAACAACAGTCTGCGGGCAGACATGTCACTCCACTGGACACATTATCCTGTTTCTGACCCAACCAGTCTTTGCTCTTTCTACGTAATGCTGCATGCTTAATGGAAAAGCAAAAAATACCAATTTCATAATCTTTGGTTTTACCTGATCGAGACTCGAACCCACAATCTACCACACTCGAGGAGAGTATAATAGCATTTCACAACTGATGCATTTCTCTTGTATTGTAAGAATAAGACAATAAATATTTCATTTTAAGCACTTAACCAAAATCTCTATTGAACACAACACAACACAGTACAAAGATATATGACCTACAAGGTTGTAAATAAAGGTCAACAGTTTACCAGAACTACAGTTGCTATGTAACAGTGTGTTCTTTCCACCAGTGTATTCTACCCAGAGGGCAAGTTACACTAGTGTATAATTTCCAGAGGAATTATTGCTCTAGGTTATTTTTTCCATGCTAATGCTAACCCTAACCCTAAACCTAACCATAACTCTAACCCTAACAGGAAATTCTACACACCGGAATAAAAGTACGCTTACAGCTATGCATATATAAATATAATGCAATTCCCAATGTTCTAACTAGATAACTAGATCAATACAATTTTGGGGCCCTCGTGGTCGTATGGTAGTTTGATTTACAACTATCTATGCAATTAGTGCCTTTCACCACTAACGTTGGGAGACCGAACCCTGTTCATGGCAAGGTGTACTCGATACAATATTAAGTGATAAAGTTGATCAGTGACTTACGTCAGGTCGGTGGTTTTCTCCGGTTTCCTTCCTCCACTAGTAAAACTGACCACCATGATATAACTGAACCATTGTTGAAAGTGGTGTTAAAAACCATAAACATGACCCCTGACCCTCCCCTCAATACAATTTTCCCTTTCCATATTTCAATAATGCAAATACCTACCCAAATGTCAAATTTTCCCGGAAATATTCTCTCTGGAACTCTGAATGCATAAATAAGTGCACCAACTATATACAAGACAGCCATGAGTAAGAGCCATCCTAAAGAGGCATCGTTAAAAGCATGATAAAACCCGTCAGTTATCACAAAGTGAAAGGCTGGAATTACTCCACTCAATCCAAAGGCTATAAACATACCTGTAAAATAACATAAAAATGACCTGTTAAACATGTAATATACCATAGTTATTGGACAGTATAACAAATAATGTATCATATCTGAAGCTTAAAATTTAACTACAACCAAATATATCTAAAACAAAACACTTTCTAAATCTGATGTTTTGATAAACAGGTGAACTTTGCAACGTATTTCGTCAATTGGACACCAAATTTGTTCTGTTTAGTGTTTTTTCTCTCAATTGATTCAGGCTCTTTTTATATAGAATTAAACACAATTTATCAATAATAAGCTATTGCCGTTGGTCTGACAATGTAATTTTGTTAAAAATACAACAGAAATTAAAACATCGTGTATATTATCTTAACTGATACAAGTGGCATCTATTTGTTCAGGTGGCCGTCATGGTCATGATCATATAGTAATTGGTACCTGTGCAATCAGTGTCTATCACCACTAAAGTTGTGAGTTGGAATCCCACTCATGGAGATGTGTACTAAATACAACATTATGTGATCATCAAGTTTGTCAGTGACTTGCGACAGGTCAGTGACTTTCTACGGGCATTCCAGTTTTCTCCACCAATAAAACTGATCGCCACAATCTAAATGAAATATTCTTGAAAGTAGTGTTAAACATCATAAGTTGATAACCCTAACCTTACCCCCTCTATTTGATCAATAATTCCATTTTAATTTCCTTCAACAAATATCTGCTGCATCTGCATGACAAAATGTAAATGAAATGAAAAAGAAATATGAAAAAAAAAAGAAAAAAAAAAGCTTACCTGCCCGGATTCCTCTAAATTCTGGCTCACTGAACTTGTCCCATAACGATACTACTATACAGGATGTTCCTAGTACAAAGATCAGTACTAAGTATGCTATCTTTGGACCAGTACGACAGTAAAAACTGTAGTATAACCATGGAACAAAGGATCCCATAGTTAGAATAGCGATGCCACAATAATCTAATCTGAAAAATACAAAATGCACAACATATAAACAATCTATCTAATGAATGATGTTGTGGTAACACTAGCAATGCCACAACTATATATTCAGATGGATTTCCCCTAAATAAAATCAAAAATTATTTTATTCAGAGCTGCTAAATGACCTATATTTGCATTATTCTTTATTTCTTTATTATATCATCTCTTTTTCCTTATTTTAACTTGTTCGTGTCAATATTCATATGTAATATTATGTCAACATCAAATTGCATGTGTCGACCTAATTTGTCGACCCTATATATGCGTGTCGACCCTATATAGATACTAATTGTATTATTAGTATCTATATAGGGTCGACACATGCAATTTGATGTTGACATAATATTGTATGAATATTGACACGAACAAGTTAAAATAAGGAAAAAGAGATGAAATAATAAAGAAATAAAGAAATTTTATTGAAAATAAATTTGTAAACAGAAAGTTAGAAAAAGGGGGGTGGTCCGTGCCACGAGCGCCTGTGGATTCGATAGATTTAATAATATTAAACAAAAATGAAAGAATCTCTATATTTCTACTTACTTATTGAAAAGTTTTCTAATCTTCTGTGAATGATTGAAGACGGTGTGGAATAACCATGAAAATCCCAAACATAAAATTGCACCCATAAAGAAAGCAGAAAACACTGCTTTTTCTTGCCATTGGATCTCTATCGATGGACGACTCATAAAGTCACCAGCTACACACACGAATGCAATCATACCTGTAAATTACAACAAAAATGTCATCCATCAGCTAGTGGTATATATAAAATACTGTGGTCCCCTCTCACCAAAGGCCACCCTTCCCATCAGGCCAGATTTCAGATCCCCCGTGATAGTAAAATAAAAAACAGTCACTCTCAAGATAAGCCACTCCTGTTTTAAGTCACTTTTTCACAGCAGAAGGGGTGGCCTTATAAGAGGGGAGGTGACTGCTGAACTGACATAGTTGTTCATTACTAGTAGTGGACAATCTGAAACATGCATTACACAAAGATATCATGGTTCAAAAGAGTTATCTTTCCTGTCACATCATATTAAATTATATAATAAAACTTACACTTTTACCAGGCTTTACCAGAACTCATTAGTCAATATTCGTTTCAAAATTATATGTAACAACCATTCTTTGGAGAAACATTGTGGAAAATTCAACAATTTTGTGCTTATAGATAGCCTACGAAATTGTGATTACCCGTGGGTACTTGATTGGAGACCCCTCATAACAAGTTGTTGATCATTAGGGGCTACTGGAGGGGGGGGGGGGTATAGTGTATTTGGTGCATTATATATACCAGTTGACTCCAGAATCCCCATGCACTGCAGAAGAGGTTGTACCTCAATTATACATGTAGGTCCTATCAATATACCAAGGGATTCTTATGTGTGTCTGATCACCCCTTTTGTATCTTACAATTTTTCTGTGCTTCAACTTATAGCACATAAATTAAGGAATACAAATGGATATTTGTACATGTACCATACATATGAGCAAGAAAATTAGATAATAATTATCTAGGGTAAAACTAATAATAAAAATCTGGGCTGGGAATTCATAAAAATCTTACCTAACAAATGTGTCCATATGTTGCCAGTCTCTGTATGTATTCTAAATATAGATTTAAAACATTCTCTAAATGAATTTGTTGGCATTCTATGTCCCTTGTGTATAAAGCTATTATCTTGTAGCCAGTCAGGGAGATGATGGTGATGGACTACCCTCCATCCTGCCTCCCACACTCGTTTCACGAACTCTTCTGCCTGCTCAGCAGCCCTACATGGTCCTGGCAGAAAGTCTAAACGAGAAGTTTTCTTTTCTATCTCATTTTCATTATCATCACAATCAGATCCTATTGATACGGTTTTCTATATAATGAAAAAGACTAGATATAGATACATTTTACATATTGGACAAGATATTTTAACATATTGGTAGACAATACAATATCTGTTTGTAATAAGGGATCATCGTGGTCGTGATCGTATGGTACTTGGATTTACAACTACCTGTGCAATCAGTGCCTATCACCACTAAAGTTGTGAGTTCAAACCCTGTTCATAACAAGGTGTACTCGATAAAACATTATGTGATAAAGTTTGTCAGTGACTTGCGACAGGTCAGTGTTTTTCTCCGGTTTCCTCCACAAATAAAACTGACCACCACGATATAACTGAAATATTGTTGAAAGTGGTGTTAAACACCATAACCCCCCCTCCCTAAACCGTGTACATTGTATACATGTACTTGTATTTATTTATCATTTCTCACACAACAAATGCAAGTATCTGAGATTAGGATATGAGGCACAGAGTAGCTTAATTCTTGGCTTGGTGTAATTTTTTTACCGCCATACATTATGAACATGTTCTTTGTATCAATAATTATGTCATGACTTATTCTTGCCCTGAATTTAGCTGAAATACTGCTAGCTGGACGTTGAACAAAAATCATTCAATCAATCAATACCAGTAATCAACTTTGTGATATAAACAAGAGAGTAAACTTTAGTAGTTAACTTTATGTAAAGGACTTCAACAGCAATGAAATTTTCCTCAGATTTAAAATATATACATTTTTTGTGTATTTCATCTAAAAGATCTGGAAAAAAACGAAAATGTAAAGGTACATGAAATTGGCTCATACTAAATTTCAACACAACATTACTTTAATTTTAAATAAAATGTCAACTGTTATTTTTTTCTTAAATCTTACTTCCTGTTTCATTCTACATCGTATATAATAAACAACTATTATTTTATTTCATCAATACTCCTACCTTCTTTCGTTTAATAACCTTTCCGTTCTCTGATTTTTGTGCAGGCTCTTTGATATGTGAGGAATTAAAACTAAGATCTTCAGAAAAGGCAGATTCGTCGGCTAAGTCAATATCAGGTGTTGACAGAGGGTGAGAAACGATAGGAGATGGTTCTACCACTGCTGTATCTATGGAAGCCATAATGTTTCACTTTATATAATATGTTTTTCCAATTCTGAAATACATGTACATCAAAAATCAATAATTGTTATATTAATATTAAAATTAATAATTCTTATATTGCATATATATTAGCAAGAATATCATTTTACAAATCAATATAAAAAAAATGCATTCACTTGTTGTTAAATGACTTTATTGTAAATGTTGTGCAGAATATCTGTTCAAGTATTTTATGAAAGACCTGGGCCCGTATGCATAAAACATCTTAATTTAAGTATTCCTTAAACTAAGATTCCACTAAGGAATCCCTTAGTTAAGTGATGATATTAAGTAAGTATGCACATAACTACTTAAGTTTGGACTTATCTGAACTCTTCTCCATTTACGGTTTACTATTATATTTATTCATCCTGGGTAATTTCGCTTTAATTTTTCAATAGGTAGATAATGCATGCTTTTTTTTCTTTGTGCGGGTAAACATTCAAGGTCGGATGTGTTTGAATGTTACTATTCGTGACTGTTGAAAATAAAAAAAAGTCTAAACGGAAGCCAAATTGGACAGATAGAGAAAAAGTTGTATTGTCGGAGGAGTACGCGAAGAGAAAAGTTATTTTAAAAGCAAAATTTTCCTCTTCGATAACTTCTGGGGGCAAAACTAGGCCATGGCAGGAAATTGCAAACCTAGTAAATGCCGGGAATTTCGTAAAAAGAGACATTAAAGAAATACAAAAAAATGGTACAATATATGTGCTACCGCAAAAACTGAGGTTTCTTTACATCGTCGGAGCCAAAGACAAACAAGTAATTGATAACTTATACATTAAAACAAATTTATAATTGTAGAATCGCCCAAAACGGAACAATAGTTGTTCGACACTGGAATTCATAATTCACAAGCTCCCTTTAAGGTGAGGCAATTACAGAGGCTTATTTAGAGGGGGTAGAAATATCCCGTATCCCCTGAAGTTTTGACACAAATATCCCGTATCCCTGTAATTAAAAGCATAAAATAATTTAAGATATCCCTAAAATTAAATTTGAATACCCCATATCCCCCGTGATTGATTATTAACACAAATATCCAATAACCCATTAATTAAAAGGGCCAATAACCAGTATCCCCATCATTTCATGTTGCCAAACGAAAGTTGTATGTTTTTAATACCTTTTTTTTTGTCTCAATCAAATATTGATGATACTGACAAATCAGTACCAGCTAACGATACACCGCCACTGAGATGTCTGGATCGTAATTGTTCTTCGGCAATATGAAGTTCAAGATGTACTGAGACTTCTTAATACTAACAAGGCATCGGGACCAGATGCTATTCATGCCAAACTGCTAAAAGTGGCATACGATATTATTTCTAAACCTTTATGTGCTATTTTTAACAATAGTCTGATAACTAAACATTTTCCTAATAAATGGAAACTGGCAAACGTCACCCCTGTACACAAAAAGAGGATAAAAACATAATTGGAAATTATCGACCTATTTCTTTGCTCCCTATAAAGAAATTGACCGACAAAAAGTTTTAATTTGTTTTACAATTCAACAAACAAAAATTAAATAAAATAAAACAGAATTGAAAAATGCACCTTAAGATGTCAGTCACATTAAAAGATAAGTTCTTTCTTATAAGTTAGGCACACTTTTTATCATTATTACTTCACTTTAAATCGTATAGTAATAATTTCAAAAAGCGTATATTATAATTTATATATTTACTTTCTAATTTCTTACAAAATATTAATTTGATTACCCCTTTTTTCTTATGCTTGAAAAGCAACAAAAAAAACCCCCAAAAGTGCATGCAAGTAGGATCTATACTGATTTTGTATGGGGAAAATAATGGTAATTAAAAAATAAAAAAAATTTCATACCGGGTAATTTATTTGTTGTCATTATATCATTATCATCAAATCACTTCACAGCAGGTGTTATCATTGAATTTCAAGCCGAAATAAAAGTATATTGTGAAACCTGTACTAGAGAAACCATACATTAGCGTATCGATAAACCCCGAGAACATAATATTTTTACACTTTACTAATGGCGAACACACTCGGAAGTCGATAATGGCCGCGCCCATGTTTTTAAGAATAAAAAGGTCTATTCCTAGTAATTTTCAAAAAATGTATTTACAAACATATTTTTAATTTTATCAGGGATTTAATCACAGAACATCAGTCTGGTTTTACAGTAAATGACTCTACTAGGAATCAACTTCTGTATATTGCGAATATGAATAGCAAAGCTCTGGATGAGGGAAAGGAAATAAGAGTAATCTTTTTTTATATTAGCAAAGCCTTTGATAGAGTATGGCATAGGGGTTTTCTTTATAAATTAAAAAAAATGGGAATTGTTGGGGATTTACTTTTATGCTTTAAAGACTATTTAACCAATAAGAAACAAAGAGTCGTTATAAATGGGAAAGAATCGTCTTGGAAAACTGATAATGCAAGTGTTCCACAAGGGTCCATCTTAGGCCCCTTATTATTTCTTATATCTATCAATGTTATCGTTGACGAAGTAAATTGTCCTATCAAACTTTTCGCAGATGACACCAGTATTTATGCAATCGTCAATACTCCATTAATTACTTCTCTTTCTTTAAATTCAAACTTGCAAAAGGTTCAAAACTGGCACGCACCCAAGAAGACCGAATCGATGATTATTTCGCGAAAGGTAGAGCCTCAATTCCATCCTCCACTTTATTTTAATAATGTTCCCATTAAAAATGTAACTACACATAAACATCTTGGTCTCACTTTTTCTAATGATGGTTCTTGGACCACACATATTAACGAAATTGTAACAAAGGCGTCTTCTAGATTAAATATTATTCGTAAGTTGAAATTTAAAGTAGATCGTAAATCGCTTGAGCATATGTACTTCGGTTATGTCCGCCCTATTCTAGAATATGCGGATGTAATCTGGGATAACTGTCCAAATTATATGAAGGAAAAACTTGAATACATTAACTATGAAACCGCACGTATAATAACTGGTGCTACAAAATTGACAAGTATACGTATACTTTTACAAGAATGTGGATGGGAAACCTTAGAGGAACGAAGAAACAAACATAAGATTTTATTATTTCACAAAATGGTTAACAAAACAGTTCCCGAATATTTATCCAATTTAGTTCCATCCTCTTTCGGACAAACTCATCAAATATAGCACTCGGAACAATTTTAATCTAGTTCATGTACATTCTCGTACAGCTTATTATAATAATAGCTTTTTACCTTCAACCGTTCGACTCTGGAACGAACTTCCAGCGAATATCAAAAGTAATGTTTCAGTCAATTCCATGAAATTATTTTTGAATAACACAATAAATCCTATCCCATCTTACTTCTGTGCAGGTTCTAGAATTGGTCAAATACTACATACTAGAATTCGAACTGAGAGTAGTGCGCTTAAGGATCATCTTTATCAGAAAAATATCGAAGCTAATCCCTACTGTAGTTGTAAACTGGTAGAAACGTCCGAGGATTTTTTAATAAAATGTTCTCTGTATGAAAGGTTAAGAAATGATTTATTTGTTAACCTGTCTTGTCATTTGAATATTAATAATCTACTCTTTGGTGATTCTAACCTCCCAGATTGTGAAAATGAAAGTAATTTCCTTGTAATTCAAGATTTTATAATAAAATCTAAACGTTTTACACCATAGAATATAAATGTATCTTGCTTTTACTTGTTGCATAATATTAGATCATTTTATTGTTCATTGTACAAATTGTCACCCTTTCACTTCATATGCTTATTTAAACAAATGTGTGTATTATTAATGTGCATGTTTCCTATCCATCTTATATGTATTTTTCTTTTCTTTTCTTTTTTGGTATCTGGGAGAAGAATTTATATAAGTGCTGCGTCACTTGTTTTCTGATCCCTATGTATGTACTATTGTTATAACTAATGCAATTTATTCAATAAGTATAAGACAGGGGCGGATCCAGGATTTCAAGTTAGGGGGCGCACTTAAAAAAATTGCGCCGAGCGGAGGGAGACACGAACATTTTTGGGGTGTTTCGTGTGAAAAATCTCGATTTTACGCCAAAAAATCATATTTTTTCCAATTTTAGGGGGGGGGGGGGGGGGGGGGCGCCGGGTGCGCCGCCCCCCTGGATCCGCCCCTGTAAGATACAGTACTATTGAAAGGGCTTCACCTGAGTACTCATGCGGAAAAAGAAACCCGTTATATCCAATACGGGCAAATTCTTTTGTTTCAATAATAATGTATCTAACTTGTACAATAATAGTGTTGTTGAAAAAATAAATGGTATGGCACATATTTTTACACTTTTAATTTTTAGAAAGCCAAATAAGACAACAATTAACAAAAATAAAACGACAAATTTTTATCGGTCAACGTCCTTTCGATTCTTTTCGATATTTCAAGGTCTTTCAAGTGAAAAGAATCGTTTATATTTAGATATTTCAAGGTCTTTCAAGTGTCCCAAATGTTCACCTGTGGTCTGTCTGATTTGTTATCACTTGCGGTCGGTTCGTTAGTTGTTTTTGTATTGCGAGAATACATTTTAATAGTTCACATACTCGTCAGTTCTGAACATAAATTATGCCAGATCTGAAATACTTGTAATACAGTATCGTATCTTGTATATTGCTTTTTTAAACAAATTGTTGATATTTCTTTTTTTAACAAAGCTGACTATCAAGAGTCATATATACTATTATAGAGTATAGCAGTGTGGCCACCGTAGCTGAGTGGTTAGATGGAAGTTTTGAAAGTCAAAGTAGACTTGAAAAGCCCAACAGTGGTTCGGTACCCGAAAGTCCCAAAATATGTATAACACGTGTTTAAGCCTAAAACAGTAAAAGGTTAAAGTTCATATATTCAGTACAGCGGCCTGTATCATCGGCCTCTATTACCGGCCTGTATGTGATATCAGAGGCCGCATTTACAATAGCGTTGCTGGAGGTATTATTGTACAAATATTGTTTACACTAAAGAGTACAATTCATGTACTATAAACATTGGAAATTATTTTTGCTTTATTTCAAATTTGTATTTGACAAAAATGTGGGAAAAGTTTTCCTCATGTAAACAATTTTAGGATCATTAACATTTACAACACATTTAAAAAACAAATATAAATGTATATGTACATGAAATTACTTGACCCAGCAATTTGTTTATACATTTTACTTAAAATTACATATAACAACATTAACAGTACATAATATAATTACCGCAAACAATATATGGGATGAAAATAATTAATGATGTCAGTCTGTGCCAAAAACATTTTGACAAAATAGGCCGAACCGCATTTCAGAAGATTTTTTTTCTATTTGAATAAGCAATTTTTATGCAATTTTTCCTAAGCTGGGGCCGGCGGAGGACATTTGAGCGGATTGGGTGGACAAAAGAGCGGAAAAAAAGAGGACATTTGAGTGGATTTTAGAAATTGGAGTGGACATTTGAGCGGAACATATTTTATTGATAATATGTGATTTTATTCAATTGGTACTTCTTCCGTCAGCCAAGCTTAGCCATTTTAAGCTAATCTTGTTGCCCCCTGCTCACCAACGGGGAGGTGGAAGTAGGATTTTTTATTGTCTGGGTATTCATTTTAGGAAGAACTTCATGTGTCTCCGCTAAAGATTTTAGAAGTGGAGGATATATCTTGCGTCGCCTTCGGTATATGGCTTTTTCAGCACTTTTAAGGTCGTTTGGCTCTAGTTGTTCCTCTTCTTGATCTTGTAGAGCTTTCCGGATAAGTTTAGATGGCCTTTGACTAATGTCATCTGATGCCTTACGCTTTACCGAGTTTCTTAACACATGTCGCTCATTCTTTCTTTCATCAGGTTCATGACTGTCAGTGTTCATTATTTTGCTGAAGCAGTTTTTGCTGAAGTGTCAGTCCTCAGTCGAGCTTTACACCCTTTCATTGTGCATCGCCAAGAAACTGCATCCAATTTCAAGATATTATCCAATCTATATCGATATCCTTTACAAATAATACTACGATGGCCTTTATTCGTGTCAACTTCTGTTACTTCCATACTGTTCGAAATACTAAAACTAAATGAAAAATCTATTCACATTTACTTACCCCTAGGTAACAATACCCCGAATGGTATGAAAATAAGTAATGAAGTATACACTTTAACTGTAGATTCTTAAAAATAATCTTGAAACGAGACCCGTGAGGGTCGAGTTGATTATTTTTAAGAATCTACAAGTTGGAGTGTATTCTCTTACATAATACTTTTCCATCTACAAATTTGTTTTCATTTTATATTTTTACACTTTTAATCTTCAGAAAGCTAAATAAGCCACAATTAAGAAGAATTAAACAATAAAATTGTATCGGCATTCGTGCTTTCGATTCTCGTTTATATTTAGATATGTCAAGGTCTTTCAATGAAAAGAATCGTTTATATTTAGATATTTCAAGGCCTTTCGAGTGTCCCAAATGCTCACCTATGGTCTGTCTGATTTGTTATTACGTTAGTTGTTTTTGTATAGCGAGAATACATTTTAAAAGTTCATGTACTCGTCAGATCTGAACATAAATTATGCCAGATCTGAAATACTTGTATCGTGTCTTGTATATATTGATCAATTGCTTTTTTAAACAAATTGTTGATGTTTTTTTATTACAAAGATTACTATCAAGAGTCAAATATACTAATTATTGTATATACCGGTAGTAGTGTGGTCACCGTAGCCGAGTGGTTAGACGGAAGTTTTGAAAGTTAAAGTAGACTTTAAAAAGCCCAGCAGTGGTTCGAGACACGAAAGTCCCAAAATAAGTAAAACACGTTTTAGCCTAAAACAGTAAAAGGTTAAAGTTCATATATTCAAGAACAACTGAAAGAATAAACTGTAGATTCTTAAAAATAATCCACTGTTCGAACAATAGTCAGAGAAATGTATTATGTGTAAAATACAGTACTATTGAAACAAAAGAAGCGGCCCGTATTGGATATAACGGGTTTCTTTTTCCGCATGAGTACTCCGAAAGTGAAAGTGAAAGCCGAGGTGCGTAAATAAACTGTAGATTCTTAAAAATTAATCCACTGATCCAGGCGGTGGAAATGATTATCTCCCTTGGCTATATACTCAGCCATTACAAAATATAGAGGGGGGGAGGGTGCTAATGTGTGTATCGTGTTGGGTAAATGAGTTTGCCAGACATTTATTTAATATGGATATATTGTGACAAAATATGGATGTAATAGTTTGAAATATATAATTTCCCAAGGAGATTTGTATTATTTTACATTCAACATACGTCTTCTTGTAAAATTTTGGATGTGAAGTAAAATATAATCAAATTTTGGGCCAAATGTTACCAGCGAGCCAATCGTAACTACTCGGCCATTCTCGCTACCCTGCAAATAACCTCGTATGCATTAGGCGTATAAATCGCACTACTTTTCACATGTCCGTTACATGAAAGTTTGATAAAGTTATATTTTAAACAATGTTCTATATTTCAATTACAGTTTTAATTAGTTTTGCATGATTAGATTTTACTTAGTATGTCTTCCATATTGGATTTTCGTGGACTATATTTTTGTGCGGCTTAACTTAACTTAGCTTCCGGCAAACAATTTAAGAAGAATTTCTACTATGTACGTACGAGGTTATTTGCAGGGTAGCGAGAATGGCCGAGTAGTTACGATTGACCAGCGAGCTGCTGGTAAGATCAGGATCAGAATCAGGAAGATTTTTAGTTTGACAAATTTTTTTGAATGGTTTTTTGTTCTTTTGTAAGGTATTTTTACCTTAATAATTATATATAAAAACAGAAAATATAGGTTATATATTTTTATAAAATAAATTAATTAAAAAAAACATGTGTTTTCTTAGAATATGATAAATCCGAGGATTTATGATATGCAAAGCAGATGCTTGTTTACAAACAATAATTATATATATAAATGTATTTTGTAAACAACTAATGGTACGTAGATACATTGTATCTAACATAGTTAAAACTTAATCCAAATTTTATTTAGCATACATATGCATTTTGATTATTTTATTTTATGAATATAAATTGTTATTAAAACAGAGGATGTATTTAGATCATAGATGGGCTTCACACTCCTAAAGGAGTACAGACAGTATTGTAAAATATTTATTTCATTTTTTTTTTAAATATAAGCTTATAGACAAACTGTGTTAATCACTATTGGTTCAATTTTTTTTTACAAAAACTTTTTCAGTAGTAATTTTATAATACTATACAGTACTATGATTATCTCCCTTTATTTAAATTCCTTAAAAAGCATTTTCCCCAATAATTATTGTTAATTCAACTTTTTGCATTTAATTGTTATATTTTGAAATTGTTATCAACATTAAACAATAACTTTTTATGTTCATATTTATATATATTAGAATATTATAGTTGCAATTATTTAAATTATATATACCAACCTTGAAGAACTTTCGATTTATTTATATAAACAACGCCCACTTTACTTTCAGTTTATTCTAAATTTGCATACACACTTCAAATACGTTCAAATACTGTATAGTATTATAAAATTACTACTGAAAAAGTTTTTGTAAAAAAAAAATTGAACCAATAGTGATTAACACAGTTTGTCTATAAGCTAATATTTAAAAAAAAAATGAAATAAATATTTTACAATACTGTCTGTACTCCTTTAGGAGTGTGAATCCCATCTATGATCTAAATACATCCTCTGTTTTAATAACAATTTATATTCATAAAATAAAATAATCAAAATGCATATGTATGCTAAATAAAATTTGAATTAAGTTTTAACTATGTTAGATACAATGTATCTACGTACCATTAGTTGTTTACAAATTGATTGGACGTTAAACACCAACCAATCAATCAATCAATCAATCAATCAATCAATCAATCAATCAATCAATCAATCAAATACGTCAAAAAATTATCCAATGAAAAGTATCTCGATACACGCGAATTAGACGAGAATTTCTTTACTTATTATAAAATCCTGAGATACATCGTATGGTAAAATCGGCCATTTTCTAGCATCATTATTTGCCGATTCCATCCCCTTTCCCTATGACACCCCCTGACTGACCGAACAATAGTCTTGTCTCAAAAATCAGTTGAAGAGCAGACTCGCAAAAATTCTAATTTTCCGGTCCGTGGAATATTTAAAAATCCAAGGGAGATAATCGTAAATATTTTCCGCTAGATGGCGCTTCACAAACCCAAACAATTATACGTACTTGGAAAACTACGTTTTTCTTCTATTAAACCAATGAAAATGATTGAAATATGATTAAAAATCACATTTATATTTATTAATGGTCATGATTTTCAGTCTGGTATAAAATCGGTCTACGATGAATGTAAAAATAACGGTTTTTTTCTTTACCTCGGAAAATCGTAGGTTTTTTTTGTCGCGTATGTTTACACTTTTTGCATCTGACAGAATAAAGTTCCCGTGGAGGGAAAAATAAAAAAACTGGTTCCTTGGACAGAATAATATAATAACAGTTCATCGGGTAAAAGGGAATTTACATCACTCTTAACAGTTTAAGAAAAATAGTCAATTTGGCAGCGTCATTCAAAACAGGCAAGATTGAACAATTTTCTCCTACCATTTTGCTCGTATAATCAATATTTACACCAAATTTTCTCGAAATTCGATGCATTTATCCCGTTCTGTCAATCGTGTAGGTTCATAACTACAACCCGAACAATGAAAGAATTTTTGACATGTGATATTAAGAATTTTTTCAAGCATAATGTATACTCCCTTCCTATGGTACCGCGGGTTCTATGATACCGCGGTATTTATTTTGTCTGTTCCTATGCACTGCAGCGCCACCTACCGGTTTTTCTATTTATATATTCATAAACACAACAGTCACATTTATCGAATCGTCTGGTCATTCTGTCCAAATGTCTTGAATTTTTATAAGTACACGTATTTTTATCTTTTCCTTAGAAATAGCGGACATTTTTATTTTACCCTGATACCATACTTTGTAAAATGTCCAATAATTAAACCATAGTTGTCATAATTCGTCTGCTATTTTTTTTAGAAATGTCGTCCGTTTGTTTACGTTTCATTTCAACCCGATTTGGAATTGTTGGTGCTATTTTTAGTTACTTTCTAGACCGACAAAGTTAATGCAAAAATTAAGCTATGAAAACATATTAACCAACGTAACTTACATCAAATTGACTCAACTTCGTTACATTTGTTATTTCAAAGAAACTTTACTTTAAAAAATGTGATAAATTATCAAGATTTTCTTTATGGTATAAGTTTGCCAGATATTCACCTTGATTTAGTATTTATAAACATGTCTTGATTTGTCAAACATTGTGTCCCATAACATTAATTTTGCAATTACCGCGATATCATAGGAAACCATTTCTGGGAGGTACATCGGCGTTGTCATAGGGAAAAGTGGTGACGTATTTTTAAACAAATTCAAAGAATAAAATGAATTGTGGGGGAAAATTGGTTTCTACACCGGGGAATAAAATATAACATTTTTGGATTAATTCCGAAAACTTGTTACGTTACACAGACGTTAAACATTAAGTACCGCGGTACCATAGAACCCCGGGCTATTGATGAAGTAGATGATGAAATTCATTTTTTCATTGTACTACTTCTACTTGATTACTGCCTAGGGCTATCGCATCACACTCATTTTTTAGAAGCAAGAAAAACATTATTTGAACTGATCAATAAGTCTAATGTTAATTTTCAATCCTTGTCCTCTTCTCAAAAAATTTTCTGGACTTTTAATTGTGAAAATATAAATATTTTGAATAATCTTTTTTTTTCTCTCAAGAAATTAAAAAAAAAACAACCTTAAAATAACATGATGGTTTTGATTGTTTTGGTTTTTTTTATCATTGAATTGTTCATTTTTATTACTGTATATGTCATCGAATCATTTATTGTACTGTCTTTGTCCCTTGACTGCTTGAGGGCCCCTGATTGGTATATGCACCCCCCTTTTCTGAAATATGCCACCAAAGTCAAACTGTCAACGGGTGCATGAAGGCAGACCACCAGGCCCTTGCATAAACTGTAAACGAGAAGAGGTGACTAAGCGCTACTGGCACCTCTCACAGAGGCGAGATCAACCACTGTTTTATACTTTTGTCAAAAATGCATATGCATTCAAAGATGGTGACTGTATTTGTAGAATGTGTGAGGTACGATTTAGAAAATCACTCGAAATGTCCCACGATACAGAAGAAACATCAAGCAAAAGAAAATTTAGAAAATATGATACAGCCATAGATACAAGCTGTGCATTTGAAACAAATGATTTAAATTTTACAACAGCAAACTTTGACAGCTATGGTAATTTGTCATTTGACCCATGTGAATTTACACTCCATACTGCAGTTAATGCAGAAAATAATGACTGTAGTAAAAAACATGTATGCTTTTTGCAACACATGAACATGTGTGAAAAAAATGGTGACCATTCGACATCTGTTAATTTTGACTCTTTCCAGTCGTGCTTTCAGATTGAGCTAGATCAGAATAACAACAAAGAAGCATGTATATCTAGTCAATTTTTTCTCTGTATTGATCACTACAAGAAATATAAGAAATTCAAACCCCAACTAGAATGTTGCATTTGTGACAAAAGTATATACAGTAAAAGATTTGTTGGTATTTTGGATGACAAGATTGACATGTTAAACATATACATCAATCAGATATTGGAAATAGAAAAAACTGTAGTAATAAGTACATTTTGCAAAACCTCTGTCTGTCTCTCATGTTACAAACACTTCAATATATTTTTGAGATCTGAAAAATCTGATCTTGCCATGGTTAGAACAGACCAATTTTTAGAAGATTGTTTTTCACAGTATGAAGTAATTCAAACAGATAATCTAGATTCATCAAATATTGAAATATTCTGCTTTCGTCAGCTTTTGGAATATGTGATTGAAAACTTAAAGTCATATCGTTCTTTGTTAGTGTCTAGCTTACACTTGAAATACAAAAATTTTGTGGACAATTCAATCCAAGATTTCAGTATCAACATTGATAATGAAAGTATATGTCAAGTACATAAAACAACAAACTGGGTATATCAAATGTTAAAATCTACATTAGGTCCTGCTCTTCTCATTTACAGTCCCCCCAAGAAAAGCACAAGTAGAATGGTGTACAGAGTTGGTACAGATTTGGCAAAAGCCTTGCACTCTTCCATCTTGCATAACAAATCAAAAATAGACAAACTTGAAGAATCAAATCAAGCAATGAAGAAACAAATTGGTCATATGCTATCGGATCAAAACTCATCTTTGAAAAACAAATTTTCTTTAGAAGATTCTTTAAAAATGTTGAGGGGGCATGTAAAATCCTATGTAAGTGAGAGTATAAAATCCACAAACTCTCAACCTCCTGATATTCATGACTTTGATTTGCAAATTGAAATCAGCAAAAATTCATCCTGTTTTGTGGAACTTTATATTTAGGATGACAGCAAGTGAAGATGAAGAAAAAATGTTGAGAAAAGATACTTTTGACTGGGAAAATCATTATGTTAAGTGTAGTCCCACTCAAAGAAATATAGAAAACATCAGATTTTTCCCTCGATTGTTTATTTCCAGTTGTATCTTCAACACTTTTCATTCTCACTGTACTCAACCTCTTCATTTACTTATGACAGATATTGTCGATAAATACAGTGGTTCTTCATCTGATTTACTGCTCATAAATTCCAGCTGGTGTTTCAAAAGATACACTAAAAAGATACATTAATAACAAATGTATTCAGCTAAATGAGCATGATGATATTTATTCAGAAACTTTTGTTATGGCATCTTTTGATAATCTTGACAAAAATCAAAGTTATGCAATGGTAGGCGCAGGAAAGAACAGATCTGGTTTTCATGGCACAACAATCCAGGCAGTTTATTCAAAGCCAAGTGAAAAAAATTTACAAGTTGAATTAGTTTCAGCAGGCTTTGAAGACACATCTGTTGTGGCCACCATTATTAACTCCGATGCAAAAAATTTGTCTGCTCCAGGTTCAAAATTTGTAAAATCCTCTGAAAGATCAGTGTCATCACAACTTGTCAGTAAACTAAAAGATCCTGAAAACATTATCGGTGATCCATCACAAATAAAAATCAATATATTTCAGAATTTGCAGATCAGTGACTTTGATGAAACAGAAATGGAAGTTGCAGAATGGGAAAATTTTGCAAATGTTTTGACTGCATTTGGATTTGTTAAGTGTTTTTCAAAAGATATAACAAATTATTTTGCCAAATCTTAAAACATATCTCTTTTCATCAGACAAAGAAACTGAAAAGTCAAACTTTGTTTCAATTGCTGTTCTTGATGATCCAGCTGACAGTAAGGAAACAGTACTGAACACATTAAATATTCTTGGCGACAAATTCAAAATTGGCAAAAAATTGCATTATTTGGTAGTAGTGGGTGATGGAAAATCTTATGATCACTTGATAAAGTTAAAAAATGAATATGGAAATAGTTTAAACTGGGTTTTACCATACCCAGGTGATTGGCATATTTTGAAAAATATTCTCCCAATTTTTGTCAAAATTTATTTTGATGCAGGACTGAAAGAACTTGCTTTGAAATTCCATCGTGGGGCGACTCTCAAAGTTTTGACTGACTGTACAAAATTTCAGATCACCAACAGATTTTTTATTCATGTTTGGGAGGCATTGTTCAGGTACCAGATACAAACATTTATGAAAACTGACAAGTCTCAAAATATACCTGATTTTCAGAGAGATTTTACTGAGATTCTTGAAACTGTCTTGAGTTCTCAGAACTTTGCATGTCATTTTGATGATAACACTGAAGACATTCTTGACTCTAGGTTATGGGAAAATATTTTAGACAGGAAAAGGTCATTTGAAAATCTTTTGAGAGACATTAAAGATGATTTCAATAATTGGCGCAAAGAAAACTGCGAAGTTAGTGAGACATTTCGATTCTGGGATACATTTATTCATACAGATTTTATGTCATACTTAGGCTTGTATCTTGGAATTCGGAGTCGAAATTGGAATTTGCGAAATGTGTCTTTAAAAAAATTGAACTGTCTGTTTTATGCTTTTGATAGACACAATTATCTCCGCATGATACCTTACCACCTTGCTGACTTAAAGACCTTTCCAAAACCAGTTTTAGATCATTTTCAAGCTGGTTGTTTTGCTGTTTCTATATCAGGGGAAAATTACTACTCCGTTGCAGTTGATGAATCCCATGAAATGGTTATAAATGCCAGAACCAAACAGGCAATTCATTCCTTTTCCCCAACTGCTTTAACAGCATTAGCACTTTACCTTCCATACAGAGCTGATACACTTCACAATTTAAAAACACTTTTGTATTTGGAAAGGAGTCAAACACATCACAGAGAACACTCAGAAAATCACATGAAAGTTGAAGAAAACACCATTTCTTTTTATATCGATGAGTTGGTTAATTCAACTTTATTTAATGTAGAAGCAAATCTGTGCTTGCATCATATTTTCACCCAAATACTTACATCTAAAGAGCAGACTGATAGCATGTTAAACTACAGACAATACGGACATGAAGATATGAACAATTACATAGACTGCTACTTGTTAAGGGCGAAAGATATGGCAGCAAAACAACCAGCTAGAAAAAGACGGAATTTGAAGACTTTCACAGCACCAAAAGTGACTGTGTTCAAACAGAAAAAGGAAATTAAAGATAACCAAACAGTCATATCATGTCTTTGGAAACAAATTGCCTTTTCAAAGTTGACTCAGAAACCTGTGACTGATTTAGACCAGTTTAGTACCCTCCCTAGAGCTATATCTGATGTTAATGGCATACCAGAAAATGGTCAAATATCTGCTGCATTGCAGATATTCAAATCATTGTACAAGGAGGCATTTGTCTCGTTTTTACCAGACTCCAAAAATGAAAATACATGTACTGCTGTAATCATTGAGGGAATGTTCATTATAAATACCAGTCCCCTTTCCACACACAAAACATTTGATGATTATGCAGGGTTTTTATTTCAGAGGTGGGTTACAAGATCTCAATTTCAGTTTAAAGCTTCAGAGATCCATATAATTTTTGATCACCCAAACAGACATGGAATTAGTCCAAAAGATATTGAAAGATCTAGGAGGGACAAAAATTGCAAAATAATTTTCCATGGTACATGTATTTCTGACAAGACTGATTTACCAAAGACAAACTGGAGACATTTTCTATCTGACAGAGTACAGAAAAGAAATCTGGTGAATTTCCTTTCTGAGAAGTTTTTAGAATTAGCACAATCAAAATTTCATGAGAAAAACTGTATAGTTGTGACATCTGGTGGCTTTGAAGGTGAAAATAAAGACAAAGCTTTTGGCAGTTCTCCCGAAAAAGGAATTTTTGTAATTTCCCATCTCTCTGCAAATCATGAAGAAGGGGGCACTAGAGTTTGGTTTCATGCTTTTAAGTCAACAGCAAACAGGTTGATAATTTATAGTCCAGACACAGATACTTTCTTTATTGGTTTACCATTGATTAAAAAATTAACTGGAAAATCTATCTTTGTTCAGTTGAAAAATTTTTCATTTGACAGTGAGTTCATAGACATGACTGTTTTGACTGATTGCCTCGCCCATGATCTGCTCCTGCAAGGAATTGCAGATGTAGAAAAATGTATGCAAAATGTGTATATAATGAGTGGGTGCGACTTTGTATCATTTTTCCGAGGTTATGGAAAGAAAAGCTTTTTTGATAGTTTTCGAAAGAATGCAGCTTTTATTTGCAGTAACCCAGCAGGTGATGGTAGTGATGGTCTATGTTCATTTTACAAGTTAATGTTGTGTACTTATTTTTCTAAACATAGAGCAGCATTTCAACCAGCAGTATCAGTTCAAGAGTTGGTAACAAAACTGTCATCTTCAGATAAATCAGAAAATTCCACACTTATTTCTGTTATAAAACATTTCCGTGAAAAAATGTGGGAATGTGTTTCAACAGAAACTGATATGCTTCCAAATGCAGATGCTCTACAACTGCACTGGAAAAGATGTCTTTGGGTGTCAAAATATTGGCAACAGTCAGTAGACAGTGTCATGTCCCTACCACCTCTTACTGACTTTGGTTGGTCAACTGATGATAACATTCTGTCAGTTATCTGGGATACTGAAGCAAATGTAAAAAGGGTAAATGATACCATCCAGTGGTACACTAAAGGATGTTCTTGTAAAAACGGTTGCTTAACCAACAAATGCAGTTGTCGGCGGCATAGGGTGGGTGGTCAAACTGATTACTGTCGTCCTGGTTGCAAGTGCATAAATTGTAAAAATGTTCAACACCCCTGTGTGCCCCACGTTAGTCCAGATGAGGATCCTCATTCAGACATTACTGAGTTGAATGATGAGGAGGACAATGACGATGATGACAAATCTGACACTGAAGATGACACAGTGGTTGACAGTGTAGACACTTTACCGAACGACATTTTTACTGAGTATTGGGATGTTTTGGAGGAGGAACAGGATGAAACTGGTTTTAAATAAGTGCCCTCTTTATACAGGATCATGATATGTCTAACGTTCAAAGTTAAGTTGACATATGACAGTACGTGGTGACGACTGACCACTTTGGAAGGGCAATTTATGTTAACAATCATTTGACTAATATACAAAATAGAGCTGTACATTGCACATGTTGTATGCATTTTTACTATTTTTTAAGTGGTTATAACTTTTGTTCAATCTTTTAATTTTCAGATCATATGGCAAGAATTTTTTAAGTGGATATAACTTTTGTTCAATCTTTTAATTTTCAGATCATACGGCAAGAATTTTTTCATATAGATACTACCAGTATGCCTTTGAAAGTACTAGTTTTGGGACACAGTTTTGTTAGAAGGCTGGAGACTGATATAATCAATCAGGTGCACCCTGTCCTTAGTCCTAATTTAGGTTTGGTGAATTCGGATGTTGTAGTTCAGTATTTGGGATTCAGTGGAGGCAACATCTTTAGTCTGTTGGATGATCCCAACAATAGGTTAGATGCAACTCTGAGAGCATTTCCTGCAGATGTCATCGTATTACAGATTGGTGGGAATGATATAGATCAGAAAGAGTTCGATATTTTATTGTATAAGGCTAGTGTTCGACATCTTATTTTCAGGTTGCAGGAATTGTATCAGGTTAAAAAGGTGGTCATTTGTGGAATTTTCCCCAGATTTAAACTCGGGGAAGGTAAAACTGGATGTGTATCATGAAAAGAAAGAAAAAATCAATTTAGATTTTTATCTTGAGTTTTTTCATGATCCACAAATCCATTTCTGGCGTCATGGCAGTGGTTTGATGAGCAACAGAGATCTATTCCGGAGAGACGGTGTCCATTTAAACGTGAACGGTACATGCGAGTTTTTTCGCAGTTTAAGGGGAGCAGTCATGTCTTTATTAAAATAAATTTTGAATCTTTATTATTGACGGCAAACAAATTCTGCAGTTGTAATTTGTTGTGGGTCTGTCGTCTGTCTACATGCAGACACATTACTTCCTAATAATTTTTGTTCCAATTAACCGATTTCCATGAAATTTGAATTTAGCTTTAATTTTTACCCTTGTAATAGAAAATAAGGGATATGGTATATTAATTCATGACACAAAATCCATGTACGCTCGCAGTAAATGTTCAAGCAAAGGAATAGCGTTTTTATTGCTGTTCTTCATCTCGAAGTCACAATGTGTTTATTTTATTCACTTTCAGCAATTTTTGTGGGGGAAACCGGTACTTTTCAAAGGCATGTAATTTTTAGGTTTTGGTCCGATTCCAATGGGATTGTTTTCTTTGAATTATTCTTCCTTGTGAGAACTTTAAATACAGTAGTCATGAGTAGAGCCTCGGTACCTCAAACTCAAACATTTTTTAAACTTTCCCTTGTTGACATGTAGGGGTCTTGTCATGGTGATGTTTATAAAAATTAAATATCCAAGGTTTGTGAAATTTATTACAGGGTGATTAAAATTCTTGCCTTATGTTTTGAACAAATATATCATATATTGAATTGTTTTTCTAAAAGTACTTATTTAGCACCTGGAAACTGACTCCCGTATGATAGCATGGTAAGTGGTCCACATGGGTGGGCAATGCTTGGCATGTTATCAGGGCAGGACTTTCCACTTTTTGTTCTCATCCTTTAATGACAATTACTTTTTGTTTCAGATATTCTTTTATATATATACATTTTGCATAGCAGAGGTCTAGGAACTGCTCCACTCTTGTCTGCCCTTCTGTTGATCTATAATGTTAATGGGGTACTTGGTTTTTGCAATCTGTAATTGAAAATGGGGGGGGGGGGGGGGGGTAGACATATGATTTTTCTCAAAACAAACTAATTTTTAATTGCAGTTACACATTTTCCAATAAAATTTCCTACATGTACATTTGAGACATACAATGTACATGTACTCATATAGATATCAAATTCCTGTGTATGATGGTGACAAACATTATGTGTATCTTCTCATGTTGGTAATCTTTCTTAGGTTATGTACTACCCGTACCACAAAAATGTATATTTCCGTCCAATTTCAGATATAATCCGTCCAGGACATGTGAAATACATGTAAGTTAACCTGTTTGTCCCCAATGATATGAAGGTGCAGGGAAATTCATGCATTTGTTTTATGGAATGTACATGTATATGTAGTGCTGTAGTCCCAGTATAGTTGAATGTATAGTCTAGTCATTCATTGCTTGTTATTATGAATTATATTGCATGTTATTTTAGAAAATCATTGCATGTTTTTAATCGTTTAGTCATTCTGCATGTTACTCTAGTTTCTCAAGGATATTTCTAGTCATTCAGGAATTATTCTAGTCAGTGCATGTTTAATATAGTGCATAATACTCATTTTATATTATTACATTTTGTTTCATTTTATTCAATTGTCTTTCTACTTTGTTTCATTTGAGAACTTCATCACATGAATACCAATGATTGAAACCATAATCAAAAGCTGCAGGTTTATTGATGACTTGTGAATTTAATCAAGAAAGATATATGTGCATTTTGTTTAGTTGAACCATGCATGCAGCTTTGTTCTACTCGAGTACAAAAATACGGTGCACTCGACTCGCAGCCGCAAGTGGAGAAAGTTTGCCAGTTGCTTGCCCTGGGTCGGTGGTTCTCTCTGGGTACTCCAGTTTCCTCCACCACTAAAACTGGTCGACATGATATAGCTGAAATATTGCTGAAAGTGGCGTTAAAACACCAAAAATCTAATCGAATCAAATCTACTCAAGTAATGAAACTAATTCAGGCATAATTCACATATGTTGCTGTAACTGTATATACATGTTGTCCCTATTCCTCTAAATGTTTAACTGTTTATATGCTTTAATGTTTGTGTTGAATGGTTGTGACTTTATTTGGTGTTGTCATGCTTGTATTTGTGTTTTACCCAATCTGGCTTTTGGGTATTGTTTTTCTCATGTGTATGTTGAAAGCCAGGAGCAAAACTCTGTGGTTGCCATACAGTTTTTCATCTAAATATACATGCTTCCCAAATCCCTCTTTTTTTTATTAATCTTTTTAAAAAAAATTATCTGATAGGGTTTTTTTTGTGCTGACAATTAAAATCATGCCGCCTATATCTTCTAGAAAGAATATTCTGATACATTTGTGTATGCAAATTTTCTATGGTAATGGCATTGGCATATTCAAGTAGTATTTTAAATTAGAGCCCCATCCAGTTTTCTCCTATTATTCACATGTTTTATTATTTTTAATAAAAAAAAATTTAGTTGAAGTTTTTGTGTAAATTGTGAATTTTATTTTGTAAAATGTAAATAAATTAATTTGATGTGTTTTAAGAGATTTTGATTGAATAAAAAATTGATGTTATTTCCCATAGACAAAATTTTTAACTGGAAGTTCAAGTCACATGTTGGGGGTCTCAATTGGGAATTTTGTATATTTTAATTCTTTTTAAGCAATTATTATAAATATAAATGTATAATTTTTATTAGTTTAAATATAAAATATAATATTTAATACATAATATTCTATTCTGGACTACTCTATGCTTTTTGCTAGATAAAATTAAACTGCAAGGTTTATCACCAGAAATGAATTTATTTTTTAAGTCACAAAATATAAAAATTGTTAAGTAAAGACAATCTTCAAATATTAAATAGAGAGAAACAAAGAACAGTAATACTGTCATTTATTTTATTATCTTTTTTTGGTTCATGACATAATGAAAGTGGTGGTGACATAAATATCTTCTGGCATTCATTTTTTTTAATATATAAAATTGAAACATTAAAAATTGAAGCCCAAATTAATAATTAAAGCATTGTCATATGAGCTCTGGAGTCTTGCCTTTGCTGACATAGATACCTATATATTGTACATGTAAGTTAAGAGTTGTATGGAATAATCCCCATATTTGTGTTCATAGATTTGGAACACTGTGTTTGAACTCATCTTCTTGGTTCTGTTTAATTATTCTTATAACAATCCTATTTTCATATTTTATAAATAAGTTTTTAAGGCTGTCCCATGTGTACATCAATATACAGGAGATGAGTGATAACAGGTGAAAAGGGTCAAAATGATTGATGAATGATAGACAGCCTTGTTACAATGCAAAAAGTCAGACTGAAAAAGATATGAATAAATTATTTATATTTGTCTTGAAAGTTAACTTTTTCAGTTGATTTTAATTCAAAAAAGTAATATGGAATATGTGAAAATTTGTGTCAGTTATTTACAATCATTCTGAACCTTATTTTAAAGTTGTGTGCATGCATGTATTATGTATTAATTAATGTGATGTGTTCTCTTTATTCTTTCTTTCTAATTGTTTCTATCTTTCTGCATTGATACGAGTCAGTGTGCATGTGTTTATTCATTTGTGTTTTACCAAAATTAAGACAAAGGGTTTATATTCTAAATGAAACAGTATGAAAATGCATATAAAAGTGTTGATACTTTCCTCAATGTATAATTGGAGTTATTAACCAACATTCAAAAGCCCCTATAACTTACATTGAAATTTAAGTGTAATAATGTGTTTTAACTTTAAGCTGTTAAGACCTACTACAAAAAATCCCTATTTTAAGTTTCCCAATACTTGAATCAGACTTCAGGAAGTCATACAGTCTACAATGAATGTAATATGTCAAATTTGCATTTCTTATACAACTAATATTTCTGACTTTTACAGGTTACAGGCTTACTGAAATAAACACCACTCCAGCATGGGTGCACAAAGGAAAAGTTGTCAACACCACCTTCAATGTGTATGTAAGTACTTTTTGTTCTTTTTAATCAAGCATTGATCTATAATTAGAGGAAATCCTGGATAGAAGGTTAATGGGGTATACAATAATGGCTTTTAAAATGTTAACTATAGCAAGAGAAAGACAAAAAATAACTTCTGGACTTTTGTGTAAAATGTCAACACCAATATTTTCTTACTATTACTGAACACGAATGCTAATGCTATGCTTATTACCCCGTTTTCCTGGATCTGCCCCTTCTCTAGGATCTTTGTTTTAATTTATTTATCTTATTGCAGTACATATATTTAAAATACCTCATGAGGCTATGATATATATATTGGTCTAGAAACCCGGCAACCTGTCACCAAACTGTGGAAAAGGCAAACCAGATTATATATTAATGTGTATTTATTTGAAAACTGACTGCTTTGCCTATGAATCATAGTTACTATGATGTATCAATTATATTTAAGCCTTTCTGATCTTGCTTAAGCTCGCATTTACAGGTAGTGCCTGTCTCATATTAGCTGTAGATATAATGGACAATTATTCTGACTAATTTCAACATTTTTAATACAAAATAATATGTTTTATTGAGAAAACATGCATTGACTTACACTCGTTCTATAAATACGAGTATGTGATGATTCTAGTTATCTCCCTTGAATCCAACAAAATGTGACACGATCCATCTGACAGAAAAAAGTTCTATTGTATGTTTAATTACAGAAAATGTTTCTTTGAAATACTA
This sequence comes from Bathymodiolus brooksi, assembly GCA_963680875.1. Taxonomy (NCBI): domain Eukaryota; kingdom Metazoa; phylum Mollusca; class Bivalvia; order Mytilida; family Modiolidae; genus Bathymodiolus; species Bathymodiolus brooksi. The sequence goes on from OY804575.1 coordinate 69,213,979, forward strand.
ATATAGAAATCTATTGAACTATATATATGATTTTCCATCACCCTTTCGGCAAATATTTTAATTTTTAATTTTTCGTGTTTTTTTAAACAACTTCCGCCATTTCCGTGTCGTTTTAATTTCTGCATTACTCCTTTGTTACAAGAAGTTCAAGCACCGGGCCTCAAATTTATATGAAAGAAACAATTTTCTATGTTTTTCTCGCTTCTTCAGTTATATTTGATGCTCACAACGATTAAAACGAGTGAATTTTCAACACTTGGTCGATGTATTCTAAAACGTGTCCGATTCCGGTAAAAAATGTACGTGATGACGCCATTATCGAGTCTGCTCTCCGACTGAATGGGTCAAATTATTAAAGTACAGCGGCCTGTATCATCGGCCCCTATTACCGGCCTGTATCATCGACCTCTATTACCGGCCTGTATCATCGACCTCTATTACCGGCCTGTATGTAATATTAGAGGCCGTATTTACAATAGCTTTGCTGGGGGTATAATGATGTGAATTATTGTAAAATATAAAACACCCTACCTATAAATGTAATAAGTTGATTTATATTGTATCCTTTAATTGAACATTAACTTATATAGTTGTAATTTAACAAATCAAGAAAAACATTAGATCATAGTTTAACTTTAAGTGTTCATACGTGTAAGAATCAAAATATAACATGAGATTAGATCAGGTTCAAAGTCCAAACTGATAGTACATATTGTGTATACGATGTCAATGTACATATTTATTTTTTCTGGGTTCAACAAGAAATGAAAGTGTAAAAAAAAAGGAACAGAGTTTTAGAAATTGAACTTTCTGTTGATTTAAAAGGAAAGAAGTAAACTTTTGGGTATTTAAAAAAACAATGCATTAGAAGCCTTAATTATAAATAAATCTGTATGAAAATAGGTATAATTTATTTTAATCCAGTTAATTTCATAGACTTTGCACCTATTGAACAGATATATCATGTTTGGGAGGTGTATTTGCGAAAAATACCAGTCGAGAGACGAAAAATTTCCCAAGCCGAATGGCGAGGGAAACTTAATCTCAAGACTGGTATTCTTCGCAAATACCCCTCCCAAACATGATATATCTGTTTAATTACACCGAATATTATTTAGAACACTGACTAAATAAATAATGTATTTTGTTTTGTTTTGTTAGACAGTGGTTGAATTTAACTTTTTTTCCCTCTGCCGTGGTATTTTTCGTATATACCACGGCAGAGGGATATACACGAAAAATACACCGGCTATTAACCAATCAAAATCCAGAATTCTTATATAAGGTGTAATTAACGTATAAACATGTTATTGTGCATACATTTACATTACATACATGAATATGTCATCATCGAATACAAATAAACTAGAATTTCAAAATGCTCACAAAACAATTATTAAATAAATCTGTTAAAATCAGTATTCTTTAAACAAATAATATTTTTTTCAAGATAAATTGGCCAAACAGTACTTGTCAGTATCCATATTTTAATCATGTGATACATGTATATAAGTTTTGAAATTAGACGACATAGTGAAAGCGATAACTATTTGTGATGGTAGGGAACGTTGTCGGGCTGTGGCCCAGGAGATGAAAATTCTTTTTAAAAAAATGTGAGATTTTGACGATTTTGAATTCAAGAAAACGTCAACATCGTGTAACTTGAAATGTAAACATTAACCAATTATGCTGGGATTGTTTATTAAATATCTTTATTTATTTATTTGTATGCTTTATTCAAATCATATCATATTCAGATAATTTCATCAACAATAAATGTAAACAATAGTAACATTACAACAGAAGCAAAAATAACAAGCAGAACATAACATGTAATTAAAGTCTTTTATTTACAATTAATGTAGAATATTTCGTCGAATAATCAAACCTTTCATATAAAGGTCGCCTGTATATAGTGATCATTTTGTCAATCTTCCCCAGGTGACCACTATAGACAGGTTTGACTGTACTGAATTTAGATCTCATCAAAACGTGGAACAAAAATAAAACCAAAAACCAAACAAGTAAAAAAAAAGTTCACCTTTTTCTTCATTTTGTAATTAATGCCAGGATTCATTCATAATAACCCCTGACTAACACATGTAGTGCTAGCATATCTAAAGATATGGAGATAAGATCTAAAAATGTTAGAAAATACCCATTTTTTACTTAAACCCAGTTTTAATGGACAAGGTACATACAATAACAGATTTTTGGAATCCAATTTTCAAAATAAAATAAAGTAGGGAGGGTAATTTACCAGCTCCTACACCCATGATGTGGTATCAGAGGAGCAGGAATTGTAGATTCCTATGGAGCACACAAGTTCACTTCTGATTTTTAGTGGGGTTTGTGTTGCTCAATCTTCAGTTTTCTGTACATGTGTATTCTAGTTTTTTGTCAACCATTATTTGTCTTTTTGTTATGTTATATTTGTATATTTATTCATATCTTGTATTGTTATTGATGTAATATATTGACCTTTAAGACTAATTATCAATAAAGGTGGGGCCCGGGTGGCTCAATGAGTTAGGTCGTAAATTACAAAAAAGGTGCACTCGACTCGCAGCCGCAAGTGATAAAGTTTACCTGTTGCTTGCCCATGGTCGGTGGTTCTATCCGGGTACTCCGGATTCCTTCACCATAAAAACTGGTCGCCATGATATAGCTGAAATATTGTTGAAAATGGCGTTAAAACACAAAAAATCAAAAAATCAAAATCATATTTTTTAAATGGACAAGCACTTGTGGTTAGGATAAATGAGATAAACGTTAGAGAAAACCAAATGGAAGATCAAGAATGGAAAATCCAGAGACAATAGCAACATTGAACATATAAAACACAGGACGTAGGTAAACAAACAAAACAAAAACAAAAACACAAGAAACTAAAAATATGAGCAACACGGACCTCTCCAAAATCCGGGGTGAAAATCTTGAAATCTTGAGTTAAGATTGATTATTTCTTAACGTCCAGCGAGCAGTATTTCAGCAATATCAGGACGCAAACCAGACATTGCTGAAAGTGGCGTTAAACACCAAAATTCAAATTCAAAATTCTTGGGTTAAGAAAAATCTTAAGTATTAATTGAAAGAACACATATATAGTTTAGTATATAACTGGATTTATTCATTGAGACATATGGTATATAAAAGATATTAAAATATCATTTTCAAATATATAAATGAAATGCATAATATGTAAAAATTAATATATGTAATAAACTTAGTGCTATATAAGAAAATTATGGTACATTATGTTGCTGTCTTTTCGTTGTACGAGATGGACCCTAACGGACACTCATCCTCTTGCATAGTGCAAACAGCTATTGTCGTTGATGACCCAGTTCAAACCTATGAAAACATACACATATTGTTAATTAAAATTATAATGACGATACTAAATATCTAGTATTTGGAATTTTTCAAGCCGTCATAGTTAATCTGCCAAGCATGACCTATTTTATTTTGGATAAGTCCAGGTGTGGATCCAGAGGGGGGCGCATCCGGCGCGCGCCCCCCCCCCCCCCCCCCTAAAATTGGAAAAAATATGATTTTTTGGCGTAAAATCGTGATTTTTCACACGAAATACCCCAACAATTTTCGCGCCACCCTCCGCTCAGCGCAATTTTTTTTAATGCGCCTTCCTAACTTGAAATCCTGGATCCGCCCCTGAAGTCTATTACATTGTAATATCGGGGGCCGTCGTGGTAGTTGGATTTCCAACTTCCTGAGCAATCAGTGCCTATCATCACTAATGTTGTGAGTTCGAATCCCGCTCAGGCGAGGTTTACTCGATACAACATTATGTGATAAAGTGAGTCAATGACTTGCGACAGGTCTGTGGTTTTATCCAGGTACTCTGGTTTCCTCCACCAATAAAACTGACCGCCACGATATAACTGAAATATTGTTGAAAGTGGCGTTAAACATCATAACCCAAACCCAACCCAACCCATATAATATCTCCATTCATATTTAATGGATCAATTACAAAATTTTGAAATGATATTGCTACAGAAATTAACTATTTTTAAGTATATAATTTTCATTGCTTTATTTATAGTACATTCCATCAATTAAAAAAAAAATTTTGCAATCAGTTTAATTATGATACATGTATTCTTGTAAGTTTTAAGAGAAGCTTGGAGGTACCAAAGGTGTAATCAGAAGCTGTAAATTAAAAAAGGACAAACAATTAAAATAGCCAAAAGAAAAATTATCTACAAAATACTAAACTGAAAACTATTGAGCAAAACGAGCCCACACAAAAACAGGGTGCTCCAGAAGGTAAACATTTCCTGCTCCACTACAAACCCGGTTACAGGTTAGGTCATTAATGAGGAAAGAACGGGATTATAATAACGACAAACGGAACATATTCGTGGTCAGCCTTACCTGAATTTGAACATAATTTGATGCTGCTCCTTGAGTTTCATGCCTGGAAGAATTAGTTGTGTTTTCTGATGTGGTTGCCAATGATTGGTCGATTTCAGTTTCGTTTTCTATTGAATGGATATCAATATGAACAGGAAGTTGTTCTCTCTGAAACTAGAAGTGAAATAGGTTAGAGACATAGTCTACAATACTATTAAAATAGCATACATCTGTATGATGTGGAATCTATTTCCTGTCTGTTCTATCTTAAAACTTACTGATTCTTCAATCATACCAAAATGAAAAGAAAACATATTAAAAAATGTGCTGCAAGAAAAGTTTGAAGATGCCAAAGGAATAATTAGAAGACGTAAATCGAAGGATAGACATTCCATTGGCTAATAGACAAAACACAAAAGGACAAAAATGATATACAAAACAGTACACAGAAAACTAAAGGTTGAGCAAAAGGAAACATACTATTAACCGGGGTAACGTCAGGTGATCCGGAAGGTAATGCAGTTTTTGCTTCACTGTTATCACAAAAGCGGTGACAAGTCATGAATGAGGAAAGGGCGGGTTTGTGATTACGACAAACGGAACATATCCGTGGTCATTTGTGGCAAAGATATTCTGTAACGGTTAACCAGTCATGGTGTTGACCGTAAAACTTTCGATGTGATAACTTCAACTTAACCACTAGGAAACTTTGCTTCCTTGTTAGCAGCAACGTTTTATCAAAGAAATCATGATATGAACCACTAGCTCTGAAATATTGTATCAACTGAGAGAGATATACTCCATATTCAGGCGCTGCTGGAATGTTGCTACATATAAACGGAAAGTTCACAATTGGAAAATTGAAAAATAATCTCCTTTTTCGTAAATTCGTTCTTAACCGGCCCTCACTGTCAATTTTGAGATGTAGGTCAAGGTATCAAACAAATCTAGCTGTATCTGTGGCATCCATTATTCCAAGCTCGATGGAATAGATGCGATCAACACAATCATCGAACGTAGAATTATTTAGTGAAAGGACACCATCAATATAGCAAAAATGAAATGAAAGGATCGGGCTAGCTTCTTTCCGTTTTTCTTGAGAAGCCTCTGTATGAAGTATGCCTCACATAAATAAAGGAACAAGTCGGCGCGAGGGGAGCACAGTTTAGTACCCATAGAAGTCTTGACTGTCTGTTGAAAAACACGTACTCCAAACATAATGGCGGTAAGGATACAAAAAAGTCGTGAAAACATGTTTGGTGAATTCAGATTACGTTCAACAAGACGTGTATTTCGCATAGGTATACCACTGTCTGGCCACCAGAGATCTAGAAAACAAGAGAGGAGGATTAAGATTCCATTAACCGGTTTGACTCGGCAACCTGGTCTATTTCGCTTCAATGTATAAGTCGACATAGAAATGACTACAATCATAAATATTGACAATATAAAAGCAAGGCCAGGGAACGGCAAGATGGATGGTAAAATTTGGTGGTTGTAGATCATTACACTATGCAACAAAAGCTGAATTACTTTAATTGCAGAAGTGTTTTATTTGGTAAAGATACAAATATAAAAAAGGGTAAGTCGAAATAAGTGTGCCTAATACTTACCATACTTATAGTATTAAGCTCATTTGATATGACAACTGCTTCATGTACTGTATAATAAATAGGATTATAATCCACTGAGCGATAAAATTCTGTCTTCTTTAATAATGCTCTTACATCCTCTGAAATAAAATAATAATTTTAATGAATTTGATCAGCATCAACCCCATATAAATACTGGGATACATCACCATAAGTACTAAACAATAATATAAATGATACATTGAAATAGAGGTTCGTCTGTATCGTGTATGTACAAAAATAGGAACTTTGTAGAACATTCCCATTAAGTTAGGTTTCAATTGGCCAAGCAGTTTTTGGAGAAGATCAACATGTGAAACGTGTGACGAGGACGATGGACACAAAGTAATGACAACACTCCACGTGGCACTTCATAAAAGGTGAACTAAAAAGTAATCGCTTTTATCTGTTAAGATTTTCATATACAATGTAGTCTTCTCTATACAAAAACTCAATTATTGTTTAATCTTTTTTTTATCGATTTATGATAAAATATGAATAAATTTATAAGAGTTTTTGTCACAGTGGTTTTTGTTTCAAGAAGGAAGATTGTTGATTTTCCTGTAGTATGAAACATTCTTGAAAGTAACACGACGGGTGCTACTAGTAGAGCACAAACGGCTTACCATTCCGGAGCACATCAGTTCACCCACGATTTTTAGTTTTATTTAGTGTTTTGTAGATCACAGTTTGTCTTTTTGTCTTTTTTCTTTTGGCCATTACTTTGTCTGTCCTTCTTCCATTGACGGTTTCTGAATACCCCTTTGGTATCTCCAAACTTTTCTTGACTAAATTCCTTATTTTTCAGTCTTTTTTTTTATTAAATAGGTTTTTGCTTTACCTCTACAGCCAGCTAGGAAAACTTTTATTCCAACTTCCTTAAAGTCTGCAAATATCTGAAACATGGAACATAGTCAGAGGTTAATAACACTACATCACATTTGCATACCAGACCAAGTGAAAAGATAATAACACTAGCTAGCTACGCCACAATGGAATAAAAGATTAGTCTTAAGTTATACACGCTACGTCTTAATGGAAAACCAGACTAGTCATAAGTTAACAACACTACACCGTAATTGTATATCAGGTCATTCATTAGTTAATATTATCAAAGTCATCATGTAAGCCCGAAGATTACATACAATGTTGTACTCAGTAAATATCTTGTCCGTGCTACTGTTGTAACACCTTTTGCCGCATCATAACTGATTTGTATTTGTATTTTCGTGGTTTCAGATGTTGAAATAGACGTATCGATCATTAATATCACGAAGAGTGACAAGCTGAACTTACACATGATTACTGACCAAAGATAACAAACTGTAGTTTCTGACTGGTTTTTTGTGAATAAACGATAGAGAATACCGAAGGGCCAAAAAAAAGGACAATCCAGAGAAACTGGCAACATATGGTACACACAACGAAGACAAGCAAAACAAAAGCACAAGTCAATATGTGTTGGACACCACTATACACAAACAAACACAAATCACGTAAATAAGACATGAACCATCCTACAAAAAAATGGAAGTAAAGACGAACCGAACATCGTTTTCATGGGGAAATCACATCACGGAACTCAGAACATAAAGTTATATACATTGTATTAGGAAAACACAAAAAACTAAAAAGATGAGAAATAGTATCGTGACTATTTAAAATTGGCTCTATTATTCGCTACGGCCCCCTTAACAGTTAATTTTAATCAGATTGTAACTGTCAGGAAATGAATTGACATTAATGGTATGCAATTATATAAGTACCTGTGTCAACACTTTAACTGCCACAGTATCAAGATAACTAACGACAGAACAGTCTATGATAAGTGTATGTATTGGGGGTATCCAAGCTTTTAGGAAGATACGTTTAAGTTCATTCTTCTCCTTGGCTAACAACTGATCGTGTTCCTCAGTCCATTCTTCTGGGATTTGTTTGTTAACTTCTTCTTCTATTGAATTTCTTTGGTGCTCAAGTTCTTTCTGAATAAAAGACAATTCATAATAATAAACACAAATGAAAACCATTATGTTATGATAATAACTAAAATTCAACAACAGCAAATATCTAAGTTCCATTTTTAATTTTTAATTTTAGAGCTGTTTTGATGGTGTAGAATTTTTGTTGTTTTTTATTTTATATTTTTTATTCAAATATACATCATATTTAATATCGATTAGTCATGTTCCATTACGTTCTACATAGGGTCTTTTATTTGTACATATAACCCATTTGTTTAATAGAGAAGTACGTTTTATTTTTAAGGGTCATGTAGGTGTCTTAAGCTAATTAAAAATGTGTTCACGCCACGATATAGCTGAAATATTGCTAAAGTTGGCATTAAACACCAATCAATCAATCAATGGAATGTCTTTCTATGGTGGATATCATGAATTGGATCATCTAAAGAGAATGTATTCTTTTCACAATATCATGAATTAGATCAACGGAATGTCGTCTATCATAAATAGGATCACCAATCTGGTAAGTCTTTCTCATGTTTAATTACTCATGTTCTGAATAGGTTTGCATGAAATGTTTTCTATGGACAATATCATAAATTGGAACACCCATTCTAAATGTCTTCTGCGATCGCTAATCATTGAATGTCTTCTGTGATTGCTAACCATTCTATGGTCGATATTATAAATAGGATCTTCGAATTCAATGCTTTCTATGGTCGATATTATAAATAGGATCTTCGAATTCAATGCTTTCTATGGTCGATATTATAAATAGGATCTTCGAATTCAATGCTTTCTATGGTCGATATTTTAAATAGGATCTTCGAATTCAATGCTTTCTATGGTCGATATTATAAATAGGATCTTCGAATTCAATGCTTTCTATGGTCGATATTTTAAATAGGATCTTCGAATTCAATGCTTTCTATGGTCGATATTTTAAATAGGATCTTCGAATTCAATGCTTTCTATGGTCAATATTATAAATAGGATCTTCGAATTCAATGCTTTCTATGGTCGATATTTTAAATAGGATCTTCGAATTCAATGCTTTCTATGGTCGATATTATAAATAGGATCTTCGAATTCAATGCTTTCTATGGTCGATATTTTAAATAGGATCTTCGAATTCAATGCTTTCTATGGTCGATATTTTAAATAGGATCTTCGAATTAAATGCTTTCTATGGTCGATATTATAAATAGGATCTTCGAATTCAATGCAGAATGTCTTCTGTGGTCAATATCATGAATTGGTTCATCCATTTGGAATGTCTTCTATAATCGCTATCATGAATTGGTTCATCCATTTGGAATGTCTTCTATAATCGCTATCATGAATTGGTTCATCTATTTAGAATGTCTTCTATAATCGCTATCATGAATTGGTTCATCCATTTGGAATGTCTTCTATAGTCGCTTTCATGAATTGGTTTATCCATTTGGAATGTCTTCTATAGTCGATATCATGAATTGGTTCATCCATTTGGAATGTCTTCTATAATCGCTATCATGAATTAGTTCATCCATTTGGAATGTCTTCAATAGTCGCTATCATGAATTGGTTCATCCATTTGGAATGTCTTCTATAGTCGCTATCATGAATTGGTTCATCCATTTGGAATGTCTTCTATAGTCGTTATCATGAATTGGTTCATTCATTTGGAATGTCTTCTATAGCCGCTATCATGAATTGGTTCATCCAGTTGGAATGTCTTCTATAGTCGCTATCATGAATTGGTTCATCCATTTGGAATGTTTTCTATGGTGGTCATCATGAATGGGTGGCAAACACGGGCTAAAATGTCTTCAATAGTTGCCATCATGAATTGGATAACGAACTCTATTGTCTATGGTCGTCATAATGATTTTTGGGGCACCATATACTAAACATGATATGATATCCCTTCCGACGTACATGATTTCACTACCTGTTTTGGTTTACTATACGTTGTACTATTGTTGTTTTAGTATTCTCTTTAATGAAAGTTCAAATTTTTTATCTTGTTGCATGTTTGTTTTGTAGTGTTGGTGGGTCGCGGTTATTACTGATTATACCTTTCAGAGAAAGGTTGAAGATACCACATTGAAGGACAGACAATACAATGGCCAAATGATAAAGGACAAAAGGACAAACAACGATCTACAAAACATTAACACAGATAACTAAAGATTGCCTTACCTTCGTTCTTTTCCTCTCGGCCTTGGCATCGATTTCTGCCAATTCAATCTCTCGTTTTCGTTGAAGAAGTGATTTGTATAAAACCTTTTGTTTCTTGGATTTTAATTTTCTGGGATTAATCTTTGTCTTGTCGTAAAGCCTATCTCTGAACTGATCGGCATTTGCAAAATATAAATTGGCTTCAAACCTAAATATCTTAATCCCTGGGACCTCTGCTACCTTAAAAACAAAGAGATAAAATATATATCTATTCATTGCATTTCATATATATCTACAAAGAAATAAAAGTACTCAGCTAAAACACGTACTTTATACATTGAGTCCGGGTTCGGAATTTATAAATACCCGTTATTTAACGTCCAGCGAGCACTCATTTAGCAAAGCAAGACAGGCGAAATTTTACGAACACAGCATGTCTATGTTGAAATAATGTGTAAAAAATTATGCTTACTGCTATGTTTGTTGCTATGTCTCTGTATACAGACGTTCCCGGTACATTCCCCAACACACACATATGTGGTCTGAAAATGGAACAAACATATGTAGCATTAGTACAACACAGCCGTATTGATTCCAATAAATCAAAATGAACAGACATTTCTAAAACAAACAAAACAATCTATAGTCGTTCTATATAAAAAAAAATTCTGATATTCACTACGAATAATATGGACTAGAAAAATACAACAAACTATATATGGAAAAATATCAAATTGCTTTAAGAAATAATACTTATATATTTTGACAATTCATGCAGCTTTTCCTGACATGTTTGCAGTTAATTATGGCATTCATGATGCATTAAAAACAAATTTTTAGCATAACGCAATTTTGTATTTTATGTACTATAAAGCAAATCTCACTTACCTTAGAGAATTTTTAAGAACAAAGAAGAAAGCCAGTGAGATTCCAACCATTAATCCGAGACCGACATCTAAGATCACTGTGGCCAAGAACGTAATAAACCAGACACTCTAAATTTCAAAAAGAAATTTCATTACAAAAACACACTGGAGATAATATTAACTTCACAATTACTGGCATAGAAATAATAAAATGACGGAATTATATACATGTACATTGTATCTGTATGATTGAACAACAAATTGTATTGGACTACAGTTTTTGAAATGTAAACTGAGATAGATTTCTTACACTAAAATATTCATATTGAAGCCATTTAATGTGACGTCAGAGTTCACTGTCATAACTGTACTAGTCTACCATAAATTTACCATATTTTTTTTATTCCTACCTGAGTTTCTGACGAATTTTTTATATGCTCCTCTACATCCCAATGTTCCCATGATTTTTTGCCATGCTCACCTATAGCTACATCCCATTATTTTCGTGTTAAATATATGATATGTGTTCAATTGTATCTAAGGATGAGGGTTGTGGCTATTGGTGTACCCGGTGAAAACGATCGACCTGTCGTAAGTCACTGACAAATTTTATCACATATTGTTGTATCGAGTACATCTCGCCGGAGCAGGATTCGAACTCACAACTTTAGTGGTGTTACGCACTGATTGGACAGGTAGTTTTAAATTAAACTACCATACGATCACGGCCACAACGGGCACTAAATGAAATAAAGAGAAGAATTACTCGATCACAACAGGATAAGGTAGTGGATATGAAAAAGTGTTAAAAAATACAGAGCTGAATTAAATTGAGCGAGAAATGCTCATTAAAATGTAAACTACAATATAATTGGCCATATGACAACAAGATTCTCCGTTTGTCAGTAATAGTATTCGAGATCATGAGAACCACTGCCGGAATGTAGTACATTTGAACAAATGACTAATGGAATTGGTATATATGTCAATTAACCTTATTGGAATGGAAATATAGAAATTGATACAGAATTATCTTATATCTGACATGGTTTATTAGATATATTTATTACTGAAATTTACAGTTCCTAAGTAATGTAATGATTGATAAAGCTAAGGTTCTCCTCCCCCAGGCATAGGTGACCTTAGCGGATTTAGGTTACCCTGTTTAGGCCATTTGGTTTTATTGTTCCAAAACTTTTAAATTATTTGGCTTTCCAATCTTTCAATTTGAGCGTCTCTTATGAAGGTTATCCCAACAACGTGTTGTGCGCACTAAATTTGATATCTACGTTTTTTATTATAATAAAACGTATACATCTAATTTAGTGCGCACGACGCGTTGCTGGACTAAACTTCATCAGGTGAAATCATAGACAAAAGATCGAAAGGCCAAAATAATTCAAAAAATCTGTGAGAGCAAGAAAACCAAGAATATTCAAAAGCGACTAATGTTACATTTACCCGAGGTAGATAGACCCTACCTTTAATAATGATTACATTATATAGGAACAGTAAATTCTATATATCTTATATAATCATGGATGTGTCCAAACACCGTCTACTGGGCGGATTGTAGGGCTATTGAATATTTACTACAAAATAGAATACAATTTACAAATTGTATTTCATCTACTATTAAATGAAGAAGTGTTCATCAAAATGTAAAATGCAATACAATCTGCCAAATATCAAAATGTAAAATGTAATACAATCTGCCAAATGTCAAAATGTAAAATGTAATACAATCGGCCAAATGTCAAAATGTAAAATGTAATACAATCTGCCAAATGTCAAAATGTAAAATGTAATACAATCTGCCAAATGTCAAAATGTAAAATGCAATACAATCTGCCAAATGTAAAAATGTAAAATGTAATACAATCTGCAAAATGTCAAAATGTAAAATGTAATACAATCTGCCAAATGTCAAAATGTAAAATGTAAAATTGACTACCCTATTTAGACCCTTTGCTTTACTAGCTCCCAAAGACTTTTAATTATATGACTTTCCAATCTTTGAAAATGAGGGTACCCAATAACGGTTATTCCAGAAACGCGTTGTGCATACTAAATTAGATATCTACGTTTTTGCATACGATATAAAATTGCGACTGTTAAGAAAAAATAAAACTTTGAAAGAGGATACAATCCTAAAAATTTGTTTCAGATATTCAGTTTCTCTCGTATGAAGTGTAATATGTTTTTTTATGCTTTGTAGATGATATTCGTGTCGTTTTCCAATAACACCACGGGTGCCACTAGTGGAACAGGAACTGCTTTGCTTATTCTTCCGGAGATCCTGTGTTCACCTCTGTGTTTTGTGGGGTTCATGTTGTTCAATCTTTTGTTTTCTGTGTAGTATTTTCTCAACCATTGCTTTTCTTTTTGTCTCCCTTTTCTACTGGCCATTGTATTGCCAGTCCTTTGAATTACGGTTTCAGATTACCCCTTTTGTTATATTCAAACTTTTATTATTCATTATTCAGTAAATGTAACCAATGATTATAAAATATTGTGACACCACACATCGATCGACAATATTTTGATGGAATCGGATGTCAATAGAGAGTTGATTTCTACTTTAATTTGTTATTTTACGTCCCAGTTATTTCCGTAATTCTTTTCACTTTCCTGCTCATCAACATATATAATTAATGATGATCTAACAATAAAACATGGGATGTACGACAAGTATAAAATGTGACTTCAACATGTTAGATTTCTTACGAATCTTTCATGTTTAGATGTATTAAACAACGAATAATCTATATAAGATAATTTTTCCCTAAAGATATCGAAATGTAAACACCATTTACGACAAAAACACATGGTCAAATTGTATTGCATCATTTTGTATGTTGCAATTTATTGATAATTGACAATCATCACAACTCTCTCATATTGGACAAAGCCATTGCTATTTGGTTCCACGACCATTGTGACAAGCATGAATAAGAATATAAATTGAATTGATTGTTTAATGGAAACTAGAAAAGCGTTTCTAAACTCATTAAAATTTTAATTTACCGATACTTGTGAATCAGAAGAATGATTATTCCCCCGAGAGTTTTATCTGAAGTACTCTCTGTACAGGTATAAATGTCTGGATGCATGTTAGGGAAAACAACAAACAAGTATATTAAAATGTAACTGGATGAAACGGATATATGCTAAAACGACAATGCTTCTGAAATCATACCTGTAGAAAGGGAGTTCTTATCCAAGAAGGCGAGATTTGGTTGAGTATTACGACGAAATGCTGATTAAAGTCAAGATTTTGGTTGAATTATGACTATTTTAATTAATGTTAAGAATTTGGTTGAATTATTCCAATAAAAAAACGTAGATATCAAATTTAGTGCGCACGACGCGTTTCTGGAATAACCTTTATCAGGTACGCTACTGGAATAACCTTTATCAGGTACGCTCAGAATAACCTTTATCAGGTACTCTCAAAATCGAATGATTGGAAAGCCAAATAATTTAAAGTTTTGTAACCAATAAAAACCAAAGGATTGGGATTTCGGTTGAATTTTGATAATTAATGTCCGGGTTTTGACCATCGATCATCGAATTGCGAGTTTATCGAATTATCTAATGGATGTGAAAAAAGCAAATCTGGCAAGTCTGCACTATAAATTACACTTGTAAAATCAATGTTAACTTTGATACTTTAGAGCATGACTTAAAAACTATGCAAGTCTTATTTATAAAAATTATGCAAGTCTTATTTATAAAAACTATGCAAGTCTTATTTATAAATTCCCACAGGAAAACACCATACTATAATTTGTTTCCAATGAGTGACCTCAAACAAAATGTTGTGTTTAAAAGAAATCGCTGTCGCATTTAAAATATAGTCATATGCAATATCAATTACCTTTTAATTTGAATCTCTAATATACTTTGAACATTTATCATTGAAGGAGCACCTGTGATTAGGAATATAACCGAAGTTATCTTCTGTTGGGGACACCCGTCGAAAGGGGAACCTGCTGGCTGTGTGGATGAACAAACAAAAACCACACAGACAGCCTTTAGGATAAGTGAGCGGTGCCTTGTGCTTGGAAGATGTAATGTTCCTTGCACACTAAAGACAACTTCCAGCAGCTCCAAATTGACATCGTGGGCGTGATCGTATGAGAATAGGAATAACAAATATTTATGCAATCAGTAACTATCACCACTCAAGTTGTGAGTTCGAATCCGGCTCGTGGCGAGGTGTACTCAATACAACATTATGTGATATAGTTTGTCAGTGACCTGCGACAGGTCGGTGGTTTTCTCCGGGTACTCCGGTTTACTCCACCACTAACCCCTTACCCCCTATATTGATTTCAGTTTGTTATGAGTTGTCGTTGCTTGTCAGTTGCCAAACAAAGTTTCCCTGTACTATTCATGACCTTCCCTTCCTCTCACTGCAAAACAAAACAAAGTCTCAAGCTCGTTTCTCCTTATGATGTGACTCCCCTTACATGATTTATTGTTTGCTGTTAAATGAAATACTGCTCAGTGCATCTTAAACAACAAGCAATCGATATACATTTAAAACAAATTTAAACATCTGCTTTACTCAAAACCCTAATAGTGAAATAAAGACTATGCGTCTTCACAATGGATGGTACAAAGTGCTACTCGACAATATTGCTTTGGGAATCCGTGCCGTTCAAAACTCAACTTCCAAGTTGGTTCGATGTTATATAGGAATATATCTGGCTTTTGCTTTTCTATTTTCTTTTTTATTCTTAGTTCCGGAATCAGCAATCAGGGTTGGAATAAACATAATGTACAATTGGCCGAAATTACTCGAAAACATCTTTATTTTATGCTCAAGAGTTTTTAACAAGAAAACCAGCTAAAATAGAATCAATATCTTTCCTATGCTCCCCGTATAATAGGGTAATAAGGTTCGATAACTCTGTGTTAGGGTCGAGTGAAAGAGTTTGAATTTGCTGTCTCATAAAATTATAATAGATACCTCATCGTCGTCCATAATCTGTCTTGATACACCAACTCATGTCAGTTTTTTTCTTGAATTCACCCTCCACCATGTAATCCAATTATAAAATGTTATATCCAAAGCAAATTAGCCAAAAATAATAATGCCGTTTTATAAGTCACATGATCACCATCACCGTGTATACAAATATTTAACTTACGAAGTCTCTTTTACACAATCTCCAGAGTATAACCATGTCATAGAACTGTTTAAATATTCCCTTCAATGTAACGATTACCACAGAAGCTAATATACACTGTAATATAAAGTTTTAAACCTCAAATAAAAACTAAAAATGTTATTTCCAATCATCAACTAAAACTAATGCATTTCTACTCATAGTTTATTTCTGAAATGTATTAACTGATGCACGACTGGTGTTTGAAATTTATTAGTAAAACAAATATCCATCCATAAAAATATATTCCTATTGATTTTTCATCTGATGACTCGCAAATTTGTAAATCTAACTAAAATATTCTTTATGTATATTAAACAAATGAATATGTACATTAAAGAAAAACCACTTTTTTTTTAAGTAAACGAATCGTCTGTAGAATCATCTGTAAATAATTCGTCATTTGGTAGTTCTTCATATATAACAATGTCTACTCTCCAAACCTTAAAGATTTTTGAAATGTAATATCTGCCATGCATATTTAATCAACAATTAAAAGACAGCAATACACAACATAATGCTATATATGATTCCATTATTTGTTCTATTACAAACCACTGGTGTCGTATCGGTAGCCTTGTAGAAGGCTTTTGGCTTACATCCTAAGCACGTAACCCTATCAATATTAATATAATACGTTTCTGGATGAAATGATTCGATATCCCAGAGCAGTAATGTCAACTGTTACTATGAAGCTTAATCCCTAGGGATTCCACTTGTAGAATTGTGGATTTCAATTAATTAGCAGGTAATAATAGGTGAAGGTACGCGTGTCGTCATGTCAATGATGTTCAGTGTAATGAACTGTCTATCCATATATGTTTCTGTCGTTTTCACGGGGAAACACCCAGAAAAAACGCATATTTCCAAATATAGTACCGTATTTACTGTTCTTAATTATTCATTTTAATATTGTTGTTTTTAATGAGTCATAGAATACCATACAATTTTGTTTTCCTTTCGTTTACATAAAACAAAATAGTGTTGTAAAACACAACTTCATCAATTTCAATGGTAACTTATATATCCCATTTCCTAGATAAGATACAACTATTTAATTATTCATAAACAAAAATGATTTTTAACTGACAAGTAAAGATTTATTAAAATAAACCAATCAGTCATTGGTAATTAGCTTAATAATTTAAAATATTTTTAAACGCAAGACGTTGTTTATACAATTCTAAACTAGTAATATGGATTTGCTTAAAACATGAAAGAGTCCACCCACTTCCGGGATCGTGGAATCAGTTTGTTGAGGATGGGAAGGGGGGCATCATGAAAAACGATTAACAATACTTTTTTTGTTAAAACAAAAATAACGGTCACCAAAGCATTTTATTCCAATTTGACCCTACCGGAAGCTGGAAAATCTTACTCCAGGCCTATATACCACTAACGGTAGTCAAAAAAGCTCGTTTGATACTTGACGACAAAGAGCATCCATTTCTAACCCCCTGGAGACAAGCAACCGGAAACAAGAGGTATACACAGTGCTTAGGTAAACATTTATACAAATTTGACTAATTACTATATCCAAAATCGATCAAATTTGAGAAAAATCCAATAAACTATTTTTCAAAGATAAATGGTGATTACTTGGAAACCAATAAAATATATGGTATATCACAGTTGATTGTTTAAAATGAGAGTGTATTTTTCTAACTGAGATTAATTAATCCATCTGGTGAAAGTTGTTATAATCAATTAGTATTTTGTTTGTTCATCTTTAATATTTTAACAAAGGTTTACATTGTATTTAAAAGTAAACATTTCGTTTTTAATACGGAAATGTAATACATTCGACATGAAAAAATTGATATTTTATATAAGTTTAAATGTGCTAAATTACAGTTTGTAAATACCGACTGAGAGTTTTTTCGTTTTTATTTTTAATATTTATTTAATCTAAAAGATTTAAATGCATTTTATACTGAAAAATTAAATATCTATCATTCTCTGCTTTGATTTGGTATATCCCAGGAACTTCAATGTTTATTAAACCTGTAGTGCTATTCATGTTTTACAATAATATCAAGTTTGCTTTAAAAGATCAATGTATTCTTGTACTGAATTTCTCTATTACCATTTTTCATATTGGTTATCCTGTTTAGACCCCTTGGTTTGTGGGCCGTCGTGATCGTATGGTTGATTTACAACTACCTATGCAATCAGTGCCTATCACCACTAACATTTTGAGTTCGAATCCCGCTCAGGCGATATATACTCAATACACCATTATGTGATAAAGTTTGTCAGTGACTTGGGGCAAGTCGTTGGTGTTTTCTGGGTACTCCGGTTTCCTCTCCCAATATGGCTGACCGCCACGATATAACTGAAATATTGTTGAAAGTGGCGTTAAACACTAACCCTTTGGTTTACTTGCTGCCAAAGATTTTAGAATTATTTGATTTCCCAATCTTTTGACTGTGAGTGTACCTGATGAAGATTGTTAGAGAAAAGCATCGTGACCGCTCAATTAGATATTTACGTTTTTATTCATATTTCAACGAAAAATCACTCTCATGTTCGGAAACAGACAATAAAACGTGGTTTCCTACTACTTGTTCTAATTATGACTATATATAAGTTGTTTATTGACTTTCTACTCTCTAATCTAGAAAAAAAACAGAAAGTATGCATATCAAATAATTATTCAGACCAACTATTGCATTAAGAACATTCTGACCATTAGCATTCCCAGGATACGGATGAAAGCTGCATCAAAATGCAGTTACTATGTCATTAATAGTTCCATTAGAAAGAAATATTTGCAATTATGGTACCTTTATGGGTAGATCAATCATAAAAACTAGAAATAAAGTGGGAGGAATGAGAATAAAATCACCAAAAATAAAACAGGTAAAATGGAGTTCGGGAAGAGTTCACAAACATTAGTAACATTTTTTTTCTGGTTAAATAAAATACAACTTTAATATTCTTGTTCATAAAGTAGGAAGAAATAATATTAGATAAAAATTCCTAGGATATGACAAAAATTTGTAAAAACTTATACAAATTGGTTTGTTTGTAATAGATATCCTATGTTTTTTAAAGGTGACAAAGGAAAATGTAAAACATTGTGTCTATCACAAGAAAATATAGGAGTAAAGTGAACAGAATAGAAAATTCTCTATTCATATATAGTAAAGGAACTTTTTTACTATGTTCTTCATATGCAGTCACATTATGGTATAGGATGAGGTGGGGCGTTATGTTCTTCTACAAAGTGAAAAAAAATGTGCCTTTCAATTCAAGACAATGATTCATAAAAATAAAAACGTAGATATCAAATCTAGTGCATACGACGCATTTCTGGAATAACCTTCATCATGTACGCTCAAAATCGAAAGATTTTAAGCCAAATAATATAAAGTTTTAGTTCTTGGTCCTGCCATTCTGTCGCATAAGTGACAGTGAAGTTGTTTCGTCTTGCAATCATGATCTTTGTGTAGAATGTTAAAGTTACAAAAACTAAATCTAATAGAAAAGATGAAGAAAGTGTGTTAGCATTACTTGTTCCGCAGAAACATGACTTACATTCGGTAAGGATTCAAACAATGGCCCGAAATACAACAGAACCGTAAGAACCAAAATACTGGAAAATACTCCAACCATCTGTAAGTAGAAATGTCTTCAGTATTAATATATAGCCATACAAACACAAAATATAATTAACGAAAACACATAACAAAATGTTTTCCCTAATGTTATTATAGTAAAGTACTGGTGATCGTCCCGGTAGAGTAAAAGTAACCATTTCACTCAAATGTGGGAAACATTTCTATAACTGCATCTTTTCACTAAGAGTGGAGGTTTGCACCCAGAAACATTTTACCTAAGTGCCTGTACGAAGCAAGGAAAGAGAATGGTAATGTATATGTGTACTTAGGGGTGTCGAATTTACCTTTGGTTTTTTTACGATTTCCGATTAGATTTTAGAACTATTCTGATGGTGTGGTTTTTTATTCTTTTCTTTAAATTTCATTCATTTACACAATAAAATTATATATTAAAAAAATATATATATATATATATATATATATATTCATAAATTATTTACTTGTGTACGCCCTCCAGAACTCTCCTGTACTAAACTCCTGGAAAGGGAGGCTGCCGAACAAAATGATGAACACATCGATCCGAAAACATTACAAACTCCATTAGCAACTAACTCCTGAAATAAAATTAAAGAAAACGATCACAATCTAAAACATACAAAACTCACACAAATTATGATAATGTTAATATGACAAATATAGAGATATCCTTTTGTTTTAAAACAGTGATTGTATATCAAGATTGTAATGTCCGTGTTTCTAATCTTTTTAGTTTTCTGTGTTGCATTTTTGTGTTGTGTTCGTCTTCTTCATATGTTTTGTGCGCCCAATGTTGCCAGTGTCTCTGGATTATCAATTCTTGATTGCCTCTTAAGTTTTGTTTACTAAGTTAATAAATAACAAAATTGCACGCCATGATATAGCTAAAATAGTGCTTAAGTTGGCGTTAATCAATCAATCAATCAATCAATCAATCAATCAATCAATCAATCAATCAATCAATCAATCAATCAATCAATCAATCAATCAATCAATCAATCAATCAATCAATCTTTTCAGTTTTCTCTAACGTCCATATTTTCCATTTACCTGGTTAATAATCAAATATTACCTTTCATGCTTACAAAAAATATAGTACAGATTATCACATCACATTTTATTAATCAATAAGCTATATGTTGTCATACGAACTGATCAAAATCCATTTCTACCATGAATAATGAAAAACATTTTTTTTTACTTTTTAAATATATTTGTTTGAAGGCAGGAAAGCATGAAATTGGAAGGTTTGGGATTTATTGTTTTTTTTGTATCTTAGTATTGAAGGTTTGGATCTCATTAACCAGCGTAATGAGGCTACTTTTATGTGTTTCAGAAAGTGAGTCAGCATAGTTCGCATTTTTGAGAACTAATTGTTAGACATTTCAATTACAATAAATAAATTCACTGTTTATTAAATGATGGTTTATGGTGTTTAACGCGACTTTCAACAATATTTCAGTTATATTGTGGTTGTCAGTTGATGGAGGAAATCGGAATACCCGGAGAAAATCACAAATGTTTTGGTTTTCTCCGGATTTTTAATTTTTATTAAATAAAATAAATACATATATATTTGTACATGTATTTGAAATGACAACCTTCACAGATTGGCTTACACGACCTATTACATGATTTTAAGTGTAGAATGTACATGTACAATTCTATTGGTTTGTATCTAGCCGTGTGATATTATATTCTGCGTTAAAGAAAAACGAAGGGGCAATCAAGAATGGACAATCCAGAGACACCTGTAAGTTGCCTGTAACATTGGACACACAAGACACAGGACGAAGACAAACAAAACAACAACAACAAATATAACACAGCCTCAAGTATTGTTCAATATTGATTTCTTATGTCTATTAAAAGTCATATCGAACTATACGACAAAACTATAATTGTATAAAATATATCAGTATTAGAAATGATAAGAGGCATATTTATTATGTAGTCTTCCTATTGGTCAAGAAGAGTTTGAAGATACCAAAGGGGTAATCAGAATCCGTATATCGAAGAAGAACAGACAACACAATGACCACAAGAAAAAGTACAAAAGAACAAACAACGATCTACAAAACATACACATAAAACTAAAGTACGAGTAACACGAGCCCCACTAAAAACGGGGGGTGAACTCAGGTGCTTCGGAAGGGTAAGCAGTTCCTGCTCCACTAGTGACACCCGTCGTGTTAATCAATTAACATATCCAGTGATAAGACATGTCACCAGTAATTATCCCATCGGGCTATACTTTGCAATCACTCACAATGACAATCATCCGTGCCATGTGTTGGGGACCTAGCTGGTAAACTGGTAAACATTTTGGACTGAAATGTTGTCATGGCATTCGATTGGAAATTGCTTTGATTGGTCATTATGGTTGCATTGGATTAAACATCAACATCCATATCCTGGTTAAGATTTTATATATATAAACGTAGATATCAAATTTAGTGCGCACGACGCGTTTCTGGAATATCCTCCATCAAGTAAGTTCAAAATCGAAAGATTGGAAAGCCAAATAATTTAAAGCCTTGGAAACAATAAAACCAAAGGGCCAACATCGGTTAAGGTCATCTACCCCATCATTTCATTATTATCTGTATCTTTTAATAAGACAGCCATGCTCATTACCTGGTTAGGATTCACTTTATAATCGTTTCTATCGGCCATTATCTTTGCCATGGAATAAGAAATAGCAAAACTAACACAACCAATAGAAAAGGCGTCCATGAAAACATCCCATATATAACCAAAGTGTGTAACCTCCATTGGTGGTAAGCTGAAGAAGAAAATTAAATAATTAAATATGATTAAGAATAGTTATGAAAAGAACGATTGACTAATAACACATTTTTCTTCGATTTACAGAACTTCAAACTCTTCTTACAGTCAACAAATTCCACTGATTTCAAAGTGGCTTCCACTCACAAACATCACGCACTATCCGAAAAATGAATAATGACACAAGTATGAACAGAACGATGGCAGGGTCAATAAAATCACGCAGTTAACAAAGTCGGAACCAGAGATTTCCATAAGGGTGGTGTTTTTTAAAGAAATAAAACGGTTTTCAAAACAATGTGTTTTAAGAAAAATCAAAAGTTACTGAGGCGTAATTCAAAGCGAAAATTACAAAACATGTTAAAAAGAAAAAAAAATGACAAGGACTAAATATTCGGTTGAAACACGTTTTACCAGTCTATAACTAAACTGAAAAAGAGGGACCCATGCCCTCCCTGAAAAAGAGGGACCCATACCCTCCCTGCATCCGATTATGGTTAAATGACCACTAGCTAAGAAAGTAGACATGTTGGTTAAAGACGTCATATAACACGTCCATCAGTTATATCATGTAAAATCAAAGACTTGTCGTCTGCAACTGAACATCAAAAGGGATAATCAGTTCATTGTCATTAGACGAATATATTAAATTTTACCTGCAACTGATTAACAATTATTTAGGTGGAATGTATTACACGTAATACCAAATATATAACTAGACTGAGAATAAATGTAACCCTGGGGAAATATCCCGATAAACCGGGTATACCTGTAAACAATATGGCAAATATTATAGACATTAACAGCAGAGATTGGACGTTTGATATTATCAAGGGATAGAGTTAACACAAAACAAAGCTTAATAAGCAAATAGGACAACACGGATTGGCATAAAAACCGGGAGTAAAACAAGGTGCAACGGAAGGTCTTAGGTCTACTCTCCAATACATGTCACTTATAGAAAATGGGAAAATATTTTTAAAATCGCCTTTCCGAAGCTTGCATTAGAATTCCATTATATGATTTCTGGTAATTTTGGTCTAATAATTTCTCAGACAACAGTAGCCTTCTATTTTAAAAATGAGGATAAGTAAAACAAGACTCTATAGTATAATATAAAGTTTTAAAATCCACCTGTGATGTAAATCTATTGTCCAAACTCTCCATTATGTTTAAGGAATGGAGAGTTATTGTTCTCTTTGTACTGTTAAGGTTCCACAAGGGGCAAACAATTTAATACTTTGTACTTTAGATACTATACACAGACTTTTTTTGTTACAATATTAATAATTAATAAAATTAATAAAGTACAATGGGTGGATTTTAAGTTGGAGAATGTCCTCGTATCTCTCCATTCCTTAAAAACAATGGGCCTCGGCCGCTTCGGGGTCTCGGCTCCATTATTTTTAAGGAATGGAGAGTTACTCGGACATTCTCCTATACTTAATTGAAATTCAAACATCCTCATGCAGAGAATGTAGAAATGTCGCAGGTCAAGCAGGGAAAATAAGTGACAACACATCATGTTTATATAAAACATGAAATTTAAGTTCCAGGAAGAACGAGATTGCTTTAGATAATCGCATTCACGCTATTTGAAAAGTAAATAGATATAGGAATATATATTAAAAAAAAAGAAAAAAAAAGAAACTTTTAGAATAGTTATTCAAACCATACGGAAATGTTAGGGAAATTATCAAATTTGCTATAAAAGATCGGAAAGATTGTTCGTCCCACTGCCTTGTAACTTGAAGACTCATCTTCCATGTTTTATCAAACGCACTGCTTTTCCTAATGATCTAAGCCTTTGCTATGGTGCACTTGTGTCCAATTAAAGGCTAGAAGGTGTAATGTAAAATCAACTTATGACAGGTGGGATGGATGTAATCCTAGTTCTATGACGTGATTCTACTTATCATGGTGTTCATTAAAAAGATTAATTAACAAACGATACTAATATGTAAGACTTCCACAAAATAAAAAGTAGACACTTATCCAGATGAAGTGCATTAATAAAAAGGATGAGTGTCTATTATAGAATCTTTTTTTCTTAATTGTAATTAATTAACATATTCAAAATACACACAAAAAAACACATTTTGAGGGTGCAGTGTTACCTGCAATTTGATTTGATTTCACAGCTGTTCAATTTATCTCTTTGCTTAGATTTCAAGCTTACAGCAGATGTAAGTTATACGTACCCTACCGAAATATGACCCACCACATCAACTTGAAATTCCGGGCCTATCCTGGTATAGTGAGAAATCACAGTACCTGCAATTACCTATAATAAGAATAAAACAATGTTAAATATATACCAAGTTGATGCAATAAAAACGTAGATATCTAATATAAGTGGCACGATGCGTTTCTAGAATAGACTTTATCAGGTACGCTCAAAATAAAAATATTTGAAAGTCAAATAAGGCATACATCGAGATAATCAATACCTATACTATCTAACTCCCACCAGGATCGTGTGTGGGCCATTACAAGATAAAATGTTTCAATTCCATCTAGTATGTCCTTTTTAGCAATATAGCAATATAAACATTCCAGGGGCGGATCCAGGGGGGGGGGGGGGGGGGGGGCGCACCTAAAAATGGAAAACATATGATTTTTTTGGCGTAAAATCGTGATTTTTCACGCGAAATATCCAAAAAAATTTCGTGCCTCCCTCCGCTCGTCGCAATTTTTTTAAGTGCGCCCCCCCTTAACTTGAAATCCTGGATCCGCCCCTGCATTCTTCTACATTCCCATAATAACCCTACGTTTTTACTACATGATTCATTGGGGGAGTTGTAAACTAGCTCTCGTCGTGAAAATAGCTTCAAGATTCAAGATTCAAGATTTTATTAACAAGGCTCAGTCACAGTGTGCAACATGAGCATACAGTTATTATAACATAAATACATACATAGGAAATAAGACAAAGACACAACAAGAATACTAACATTGGAGAAAAAAAAACATAGTGAATAGAAGTGATCACTCTAATATCTAATGTACTAGAATAGTTTACTGATTCCTTTCAAAAATAATGCTACACTTTTCAATAATTGAGAATTACACAAAGAGAAGATACCAGCCATTTTAGCTAGACTACTATTTTGTACATAATATTTTGGAATATATTTGGATCTTAATCTTTGTATTTCAGTGTTATTACATATAAACAAGTAGTGATATTCATCGCCAATTACATCTTTTGAGCATTTTGTACACTTTCTATTTTCTCTTGTAATTTTTTGCCAACGTCCTGTTTCAATTGGTATTCTAATGTTACAGAGCCTAAATTTAGCTATATAGATTCTATACCTTTGTTCGAGGCGTAGCAGATACGGTTCTATACAAAACTCTTGTTTGAAAAGAGAATAATAATGACCACGAGAGGAATTACCAATATCTGAACGCCAATTTTGTATGAATTGGTCAATAAGAATTTGTTTC
Source organism: Bathymodiolus brooksi (assembly GCA_963680875.1). Lineage (NCBI taxonomy): Eukaryota > Metazoa > Mollusca > Bivalvia > Mytilida > Modiolidae > Bathymodiolus > Bathymodiolus brooksi. Next base: position 69,239,990 of record OY804575.1, read on the forward strand.
ACATGTGTTTTAATCCAAATTATATTAACAGGAATTTGGTTTCTAAAGATAAAACTAAGATAGCTAACATATGGCACACTTGATGTTAAACCAGTAATTAATCAACCAATCAACCTATCATCTAGATATAAATCTATGATATCATTTGGAAATATATTCCTCCAACTGCACTTTTAAAATTAAAGGAAGGAATCGATTAAAATAAATCTGAAAAATTTCATACAATGATGATTGTCTCTGTTTATTCTATTTGAAAGGACACATCAAAAGCAAACACATGCAAATTGCAAACGTCCCATGTGCATAATATCTTTTTAAAAAAACGCATCAAAAGAAAAGACTTGAGGATACCATACGGGGTATCAGAAGCCATAATTTAAGGAAGTAGACACAAAGCAATGACCAAACGAAAATAGGGACAAAACAACAAACAATGGTCGACAAAAAAACAACACAGAAAACTTTAAGAAACATGAACCCAACGAAAACCTGGTGGTGACATTATCAAATTTTCATGTTTATACTATCGTAAAGGACCTGTCAAAAACTAAGCAGTGATAATTACCACAGTCAAAGTTATTCTTGGTTAAATCTAAAAGTATCATTGGTTTTAAGGCTATGCTGTCAAGTAGGTCTTGGTTAAATAGAACAAAATGTATACTGAATATCATTAGTTCTATGGTTATGCTATCAAGTAGTTCTTGGCTAATTAAAAACAGCCAACGACTGTCATGGAAATTACTAGTATAGGTTATGGGTGCAGACGCTATCAGGCAGATCTTGTTTTAATAATCACTGACTAAAACACAAATAACACAGCTATTGTTTATACTGACCACCATTAATTCTATAGGCACAGGTGCAATTAATGGTTGACATGATGGGTTGTTGTTAATGCCTTCTTTGATCAGGATCAGGATGAATATGCAGGTCACTGACGCAGTTGACGTCACTGGGTTTGTTGTGCGGATATCGTTGAAAAAATCCCAATAAAACTGTAAATGATAAGAACAAATTGAATCTAAACACATATACTGTAATTTAAACGTAGATATCTAAATTATTGCGCACGACGCGTTTCTGGAATAACATTCATCATGTACGCTCTAAGCCAAAATATTTGAAAGCCAAATAATTCAAAGTCAACAGAAGTAAAGCTAGGGGTCGTTTCACACTCATTTTGGGGCTTGCACTATGCTCGTTATTGAGGATCCTACTATGACTTAGAAATAAAAGCTGTTCCTTTACTCTGATTTATGACTAAGTGTACAATTCGATAGTCTCTTGTGTTCATTTATATTCTTTCATACTAAATGGTCTCTTGTATTTTTAAATAAACTTTTTGAAATATTGATTAAAACAAAAACCATTAATGGTAATTATTTTTACAGCCATTGTTGATAACGGATAGGATACAATCAGTATAATTTCCCAAATAACCTAATCTGTTTTGTGCATATCAAATAATTGTGTATATGGCTATGAGAATCCCTGGAAAAGGTAAAATATGCCAAAAATGTCATACTGACGCACAAGCTGAACATAGACTTAAAATAACACGAGTTATGTACAATTGTCATCTATATAATGTCAGTCATGCTTCAAATGTCAAATATAACTATTACTTACGTAAATCAATTTAAATGGTCCATGGTAGTTTATGACATCTACACCAAACAAGTGTGGAACTTGACTGGAGAATACATGTACTGCTGCTCCACATGTAAATCCACTGATGAGAGGATCAGACAGAAACGATGCTAAATATCCCATTCTGAAGATTCCCAGTAATAACTGAAAAAAATGAAATACAACTGTTTATTTCACAAGATTTGTTTTAGCATTGTGGAACATTAAATTGATATCTTACTTGAAATTTACAACTTCTTAATAATGTGATTGGTTGAAACTAATGCCAATCCCTCTTAAGCATTGGTAACCATTGGTTGAAACGAATGCCAATCCCTCTTAAGCATTGGTAACCATTGGTTGAAATTAATGCCAATCCCTCTTAAGCATTGGTAACCATTGGTTGAAACTAATGCCAATTCCTCTTAAGAATTGGTAACCATTGGTTGAAACTAATGCCAATCCCTCTTAAGCATTGGTAACCATTGGTTGAAACTAATGCCAATCCCTCTTAAGCATTGGTACCATTGGTTGAAACTAATGCCAATCCCTCTTATGCATTGGTAACCATTGGTTGAAACTAATGCCAATCCCTCTTATGCATTGGTAACCATTGGTTGAAATTAATGCCAATCCCTCTTAAGCATTGGTAACCATTGGTTGAAACTAATGCCAATCCCTCTTAAGCATTGGTAACCATTGGTTGAAACTAATGCCAATCCCTCTTAAGCATTGGTAACCATTGGTTGAAATTAATGCCAATCCCTCTTAAGCATTGGTAACCATTGGTTGAAACTAATGCCAATCCCTCTTAAGAATTGGTAACCATTGGTTGAAACTAATGTCAATCCCTCTTAAGCATTGGTAACCATTGGTTGAAACTAATGCCAATCCCTCTTAAGCATTGGTAACCATTGGTTGAAACTAATGCCAATCCCTCTTATGCATTGGTAACCATTGGTTGAAACTAATGCCAATCCCTCTTAAGAATTGGTAACCATTGGTTGAAACTAATGCCAATCCCTCTTAAGCATTGGTAACCATTGGTTGAAACTAATGCCAATCCCTCTTAAGCATTGGTAACCATTGGTTGAAATTAATGCCAATCCCTCTTAAGCATTGGTAACCATTGGTTGAAACTAATGCCAATCCCTCTTAAGAATTGGTAACCATTGGTTGAAACTAATGTCAATCCCTCTTAAGTATTGGTAACCATTGGTTGAAACTAATGCCAATCCCTCTTAAGCATTGGTAACCATTGGTTGAAACTAATGCCAATCCCTCTTATGCATTGGTAACCATTGGTTGAAACTAATGCCAATGCCTCTTAAGCATTGGTAGCCATAGCCAATCCTTCTTAAGCATTGGTAGCCATAGCCAATCCCTCTTAAGCATTGGTAACCATAGCCAATTTTAGCTACCATGTTTAGACACTTGGTTTACTTGCTCCTGTAAATAGTTAAATTGTTTGGCTTTCAATGTTTTGACAATGCGCGTACCTGATGAATGTAATTCCAGAAACGCGCTGTGCACACTAAATTAGATATCTCTTTTATTTTAGAATAACCTTCATAATATACGCTCATAGTCCGAAGATTGGAAAGCAAAAAAAAAACAAGTCTTTGGGAGTCAGTACACCAAGGGCATAAACAGGATAGCCAAAACCGGCTAAAGTTACCTATGCCTAAGAAACCTTCAATTACTATTTTATTGCTTCAGCTATTGTGGTATAACAGGATAAGGAAAATTGAGATACTTCATACTGTTATAAAACTAAAATTACATTTTCAGCAATGCATAGTAAATGCAATATTTCAGCCTAATCTTACTTGGAAGAGTCCAGACAAGAATGTAACAGACATTGCCATCCCAACTTTGATAGGATCAGCTAAATGGTCTTGGTCTGTCATGACGTCAGTGGGCGTAATTGTGGGATAATTACTGGTATTGTTAGATATTTGTAGAGTATCGTTGAGGCTGGTCTGAGTATTAATTTCCTTTGAGTACTTGTCGTATCCCCTTTGTACGACAGATCCCACCATGAGACTTGTAACGGCGAAAGTTCCTGTTTGGACAAAGGTTTAAAAAATATACATAAGAGGAACCAATAAGACAAAACAACATAAGTAAAACACAAAATTAAAACAAAATATGAAATAACAATACATGTATATTGGACAACACCACTGAATCCTGCTAAAATGTGGTCTAGTTTTTGGGCAAAGACAATTGTGTGGAGTATCAATACGTTGTAACATGAATGCATTCTTTTCCTTTGATCTTTTTATGGTTCATATACCTGAATGTAACCAACAACAAAGAACTATGAAATAATACATACAGAGAGGTATTGCACACTTTAAATCTGGGATGTAGTTTTATTACTCTCAGAGAGCCGTGCAATAATCAACGTCCTAGATGTGATATTGCATGGCTTGATGCTACAAATCATTTATACCACTGTTTTCCGAGTTAAACGGTTAAACAATCGAACGCGAAATTAAAATATTTATTTTCGCCAATAACTTTACAAGACATATTTGTCATCTATCTAAAATAATATATTGACCGAATGGATAAAAATGTTGTACATAAGAATATGATAAACAGCAATAAAGCAACAACTAGAACGCTAAAAGAAAATATATATTCCATATGGATGTGAAAATATTAAAAATGGTTTTGGAATTTACCAAAAACCAATTTCCATATAAACTAAATTATCTATTAAATACGGACAGTTTCTTCTGAAAACATAAAAATGGCTTATTTACAAATGAACTATGATCAGATGCTTGTTTGTTCGACTATCGAAGCATAATCAGTGTTTTTGACCAAATAACAAAACAACTTGAACGAATATAGGTAGTATGCAAAGTAGGGAATAATTGGCTATAGGTAACATATAGGTATGAGAAACCTAGTATATGTTAAAGTAATTTGGATATTTCATATGCTCGTATCGTAATTACAACAAGAAGATCACCCTTTTGGAATACACAGTGTCATGTTAGTGGGAGATCGTGTTTTTGCTCTTTTGTTTTTTAAATTAACCAGTATTCCCATTACTCAAACGCGGTTTCTGACGTTGGTACTCTTGGTTAGTCTTATTAACTAGAAATTTAAAGTCGTATCATTTAGATATTTTGATGTCAGTACAATAGTACTACAGATACGGTGCGGGTGGCATCTTCGGGTTGTCAGTTCCCCAGCAGTAACGTCGGGAAGATAACAATAGCAATGAGTTGTTTGTGGGAGGGTTCATGTCTTATTTACGTGATTTGTGTTTGTTTGTGTATAGTGGTGTCCATCACATATTGTGTTGTGTTTTTGTTTTGCTTTTCTTCGTCTTGTGTACCCTATGTTGCCAGTTTCTCTAGATTGTCCATTTGTGATGGTCCCTTCGCTATTTTCTAACGTTTATTTATAAACAAGAGATTTGTGAAAAGAAAAAATGATTATACAGAGATTTTATTGAAGTAATCAACATACATTATCACACACTTACCGATAGAGACATGTTTTGACGAACCGAAGAAAAAATATAAAAGAACTGGGAAAAATGAAGTGTACAAGCCGTACACTGGTGGCAGGTTACTGAGGAAGCCATATGCCATTCCTGAAGAAGAAAAAAACAATATATAGGTTAACACAATTGATAAAGTGTCTAAGTGGCAGAAATAGTTATTAATATCATGGTTAGTTCTCAACATCATGGTTAGGTTTGGGTTTATGGTGTTTAACGCCACTTTCAACAATAAATCGAATTACCATACGATCACGACCACGCCGGCCCTCCTCATGGTTAGGTATGTAAAGATTATTTAACATTTATTAAATTATCAACATTTCACTAATCATCTTTTTCGATATCCCTGTGTAATTACTTGTAGTAACGAACTAAATAACTACCGTCGGAACCCCAGGTATTGAAGTATAACATAGTTTCTCCCCATGAAAATAGATGAACTGCTGTTCAATTGACATTCAACATCAATCAATCAATCAATCAATCAATCAACCAGTCAATATAGATTACAAAGCAACACACCAAGTACAAATTATATAAGAATAAATGACATTAAAAGACTAATGTAAACCCATCACATCCGATATCACAAGAATTCCAAACACTCAAGTCAGGATATCCCGCTCACCTAAAGGTACCCCGATGGTCTCATTCGGGAACTTGTAGAACTAGGCATGTCAAGTAGATTAGTGTAGCACTATGATTATCACCATATGAGCTTGGCAGTTTTGGTTGAAAAATCAGTAACAAATAAAAATATATTGATGACGCTTACAATTTCTCTTTAACATATTCTCCATGTTCTTTTCAATAAATACAAACATTTTCGGGGCCGTCGTGGTCGTATGTTAATTGGATTTACAACTACCTATGCAATCCGAGCCAATCACCACAAACGTTGTGGGTTCGAATTCCGCTCATGGCAAGGTGTACTCGATACAATATTGTGCGATAAAGTTTGTCAGTGATTTGTGGCAGGTCGGTGGTTTTCTTCGGGTATTCCTATTTCCTCTACCCATAAAACTGATCGTCACGATATAATTGAAATATTGTTGAAAGTGGCGTTAACCCCTCCCCCCCCCCCCACCCCCCCAAAACCGTTTCCGCCTCAGTTGAAAATGGAAAAATCCTTTTTAGAATACGGTCAATGATAGCTACTTTTCTACAAATCTGTATTCTCTTTACAAAGTTATGCATATGAACTTGAAAAAAGAGTTAAAACGGTAGAAAACACAACCGCAACAAAAAAAGTAACTTCTCCTAAAATACGAAAAGTCTGGACATAAAACCGTTACATCAAATGTAGACATGTATCTTCAAACCGCAAATTAGCGATAAGACATGCACAGTATATTTACCTTGTGGTATGTGTATAATTCCTATGGTCATTCCAGCTACAAAATCTTTAAGTAAATATTTTCTTAAACTGTAGCTCCTCATGATGTCTACAAAAGGGAACACTTCGTGGAAAAAGCCCCTCACACATGATGGTGCCACTTCTACTTTTGGTATGTACTTCTTCGCTTTGTTAAAATATCGTTTTACTTTTAACTTAGATTTTAAACTTTGAGATACACGAGATAGTTTGTCCTGTGACCTTTGGAGCGCTTCTGTTTTAAACTTTTTCTTTCGTTCTCGTCTTCTATTCATTTCAACAAGAGTAGTACGAACCCTAGCATCCATTTTGAGTGATAACTTTAAGAAAAATGTCCTTATTTTTCGCAATTTAACATTTACACGAAAAATTTAAAAACAATCCCTCCTACTTGTGCAATCATCTAAATATTGTGTGAAAATAAAAAATATAGAGAAAAAAATGTTAAATGAACATTTTCTTTGTTCCCCAAGGACATAAAATCCAAGTAATTAAGAATCAAATAAAAATCAATCAAAATCGGACTGATTGTTGTAGATCAGACAATACAGGTAAAAAACAGGTATTGAGATGATAATTAAAATATAAGATTTATGTCCTTCTTTAATGTTCCTCACTATTAAAATATGCATAAATCATTTTGATAAACAAAAAAAGTTATGTGGTATCAATTTTGACATTTTATTAACTTATTAATATGTAATTTATTTATTATAAAGAGATTCGGTGTTATTCTAGTTGTATACTTGTATGTATGTAATCGTTGTTGTGGTATCAGTATATATACTTCCTGTTGTTAAACAGTGCATTATATTGTGTATTCAAAAACAATAAGTATGCATTGTCACTTTGAACATTATAGATCTACTTCTATTTTTAAGCAAGTGCATATAATTTGTGTTCGTAGGAATGCATATGTTTTGCTTTGATTCCATGGCCACCTCTAGATCTTATAGCTGGTTATCATACTACATTTTTCGCATTTTTCTAATTTTTTCAATAAAAGCTTATATCATATCCTTGAAATAGTTTGATAAAATTTAGTGACTTAAATGTTCTTACACGATGTAATTTATTAGAACTAATTATAATGTCGATCTTCTTGAAGCATAGACAACCTTAGATGATTTTGGTTATCCTATTAAGGTTCTTTGGTTTTACCTGCTCCTAAAAGACGTTTAAATTATTTGTCTTTCCAATCTTTTGACTAGGATAATCTGATGAAGGTTATCCCAGAAGGTTATCCCAGAAATGTCGAGCGCACTAAATTCTAATTTTCTTTAATATGTTTCATGCATTTATATATGTTCGTCGTACAGTGTAAATAGTGATCAATATATGTAACCCATCGATCAATGTTTTCCGGTGTTTACATATATATACGTTTTTGTTTTCCGGTATTTTTAAAACTTTTTGTTTTACGCAGTTGTTTTAAAATTATTTACTGAAAAATGGTTAAGATTTGTGCCTGAATCTTCTGAATTACAAAAAAATACGAGGTTTATTGTTATTTATTTGTTTGTTTTTTTTTAATAATTTTTATATATTTTTTTTTTTTTTTTTTTTTTATTATTTCTGTTTTAAATAGGCGATGACATGCTATACCGAGAGTGCATGTCTGAATCCGTCTAGGAGTACATACTATTTCTGTTTTATATATGTAGTGCATATAAAAACACGAATTCGACCAATTGGAGCTTAGCTTAAGCAAAAAAGTTCCTTTCGCTTTGTAGTTTTTTTGTGTGCAAAATATTAAATGGAATGGTATAATTAATATCGGTAATTGAAGTTCAATATACATGTATAAGCATTATTTTGAGCCCAAATTTGATTGGACTTGCTTTACGGTATATGAAATGTATTTAACTTAGGTTAGGGTTAGGGGTTTTTCTGATAAATATACATGTCCGCGATGTATCGTTCCAAAATCAGAACACGGGGATGCTACCACATGTAGTAAACCATGGCGGATTTTTTCTTTATCGTGTCGGCGAAATGAAACCGAGAACGATTTCGAGTATAGCATTGGCATCCATCTAAAAGGAATTCGGAGTTAAAGAGGTGCCGTTGAAAAACGTAGAACCAGATCATATTATTGCGAATTTCGTGTATACTCGAATGAAATTTACTTCTCGAGTCAATGGAATTAGATGGTTAAAGGCGACGCTAGGAATGTCACATTTAAAAACCTCACAGCGCTCGTTGAGAAAATACGTGTTGGATATACCTTGCTACGTGGAAGCCTAAAACTGGGGAAATAGAACGGACAGCATTAACAAGAATTGATCAGAAGAAGAAACTTGAAGGAAAACGTTTTTTAATGTTAACCACCATCATGCACAACCAAACTGCTAAACTTTGAGAATCGTGTAGAGCCGTTTACATTCTGACATGTGATTCCGCAATTGAGAACATTGAGGTGTAAATCTTCATTACATGATATATGTATCAGTGTTTTCAAAGAAAATACGCTACCTTGCATCACTACTGTGTGTGATATTGGTACTAAAGTGATATCCATGAAAATTAGCTACCTGATATTTCTTCATTTCATGGAATATGTGTTATGAAATTTTCCATGAAAATAAGCTTCAGTGCATCTATTCATTGTATGACATAGGTATCATTGTGTTATCCATGAAAATAAGCTACCTTGACCTCTATTGTACGTGGACTATTGTCTCCCTACTGCTACCCCATTCTCTACATGTTTCTCTCACTTGTCTACAAGCTTCTGATCATTCATCCCAGAATTTCTAAAATTCATTTCCGATACCTGTACCCTCTAGTAGACATATTCTATATTATAACGGTTCATTCAACCTATGTCAACATTTTAAAAAATATATATAAAAAGGTAAGACAGATTGTTGACATAGGTTGACTAGTCATGTTTAATTAGTGTAAAATCGGGGGAGATGTCAATGTACTCCAAGTCCACAATTAATTTTTAATGAATAGTAAGTAGAAAGTAAGTATTTAAATTCATATTTTATGGAAACAACAAACAAAAAATCAGTATATAAGCACATATATTTAAATATCAAACTTTATAAAAATAATTAGGATATTATTATAAGCACATATATTTTAACATCAATCATTATAAAAATAAAATAGGATATTATAAACATATATATTTTTATATCATACATCATGAAAATAAATTAGGATATTACAAGCACAGATATTTTTTTTTATCATACTTCATGAAAATAAATTAAAGATATTGTAGGCACAGATATTTTTTTTATCATACTTTATCAAAATAACCAAAAACAATCAGTATACACAATCACATTACAAATTGCTAAAAATACAATTGTCTTAGATTTTGGATAACAATGTTCGATTTCGAAATCACAGAAATTATGATAATTCTAAATTTATAAATAAAGATTATTAAAAACTTTTGAATTTAGATTTTAAGAAAATTGCTTAATTGCATGAGTATCATATAATATCTTAAATTCATAGTTTTAGAAAGATTGTTTATTTAAATTATTCTAAAATTTTATATTTTCATCTTTTTTATTTACAGATTTTTGTGTAATTTTTACCAGATTTTTATTTAATATATAAATTTTTACAAAAGTTTAATTATTTTTTTTTCAAGTTATTAAATTTTAACAGACTTATTCTTATATTTTTAGATTGTTTTTTGTTTTGCTTTGTTTTTATTCTTGCCATGATATAGCAGAACTAGAGGCTCCCAGGAGCCTGTAATCGCTCACCTGGTTTTCAATTTGACATCTAAAGTTGATAGAAAATGGGGGTATTACAAATAATTTTGAAAGTGGGCCACCCAAAGATCATTTCAACTCAAATTTCTGAGCAAAAGAATTTGATGTGATTTTTATCTCATAATATTCCTAAATGGAATAAACTGGATGAAAAAACTCACAGAAAAACCCAGAATATATGTTAAACTACTCATTGCCATGTAGCTGCAGTTAAAATTTGAGTTCATTTTGATTTGTAATAAAGCAGAAATTGACAACTAAAGAAATTTCTATTTTTAGTAACAGCAGCCATTTTGAATGGAGGGCGGGGCTGTCGGACACAAAATTGAAAGGGGACCACCCAAGGTCCATCCCAGCCAAATTTTCTTTAATTTGGTTCAGCGGTTTCAGAGGAGAAGATTTAAATGTGATCTTTTATCAAAATATGTCTAATTTGTATAATCGGTATAAATCGGTTGAAAGAAAAATTTCACAGAAAAACCCAGAATATATGTTAATCTACTCATTGTCATGTAGCTGCAGTTAAAATTTGAGCTCATTTTGATTTATAATAAAGCAGCAATGGACAATTGAAGAAATTTCTATTTTTAGTAACAGCAGCCATCTTGAATGGAAGGTGGAGCTGTCAGGCACAATTATGAAATGGGACTACTCAAGGACCATCCCAGCCAAATTTGGTTTAATTTGGTTCAGCGGTTTCAGAGAAGAAGATTTAAATGTGATCTTTTATCAAAATATGCCTAATTTGCATAATTGGTATAAATCGGCTGAAAGAAAAATTTCACAGAAAAGCACGGAATATATGTTAAACTACTCATTGCCATGTAGCTACAGTTAAAATTTGACCTCATTTTGGTTTATACTAAAGCAGCAATGAACAATTGAAGAAATTTCTATTTTTAGTAACAGCAGCCATCTTGAATGGAGGGCAGGGCTGTTGGACACAATTTTGAAAGGGACCCACCCAAGGACCATCCCTGCCAGGTTTGGTGTAATTTGGTTCAGCGGTTTCAGAGGAGATGATTTAAATGTGATCTTTTATCAAAATATGCCTAATTTGCATAATCGGTATAAATCGGCTGAAAGAAACATTTCACAGAAAAACCCGGAATATATGTTAAACTACTCCTTGCCATGTAGCTGCAGTTAAAATTTGAGCTCATTTTGACTTATACTAAAGCAGCAATGGACAATTAAAATTTCATACCCCCTTTTTTCTATTTTTAGCTTGGTGGCCATCTTGGTTGGAAGTCGGGATCACCGGACACAATTTTGGAAGGGAGCCATCCAAGGACCATTCTACCAAAGTTTGGTTCAAATTGGCCCAGTAGCTTCAGAGGAGTTGATTAAAATGTGAAAAGTTAACGGATGGACAGACGACGGACGCTCAGTGGTGACAATAAAAATTGCTCACTTGGTGTAAAACAACAATGACTAAGTATCTAACTGACATGCATCTTCACCAGTCAATGATTACAATCCATAGAAGGGAGGAGAGGAGGCAGACATAACCCTTTGCTACCGAAGATGAGTAATATATTGCATTTGGAGAAAAAAACCCACAATAGTCATTGAGACATTTTATTTTTAAACCTCACCAATCATAACATATTTGTCAACAATGTACATGTATAAACAAACATAAGTATACATAGTATACATTGTACATGTAGATAAATATAAACAAATACAAGTACATGTTATGTCAAAAGAAAACTACAATTTTATTATTACCAAATGTATTTAAATTGGTTACAATACTACCACATTTTGATACTCTTTTCATGTCACAATGAGAACAAAATTTTTCTGACTCATCTCCATTTATTTTATGCTAAAAATATCTTTCAATATGTTATAGTCAACATTGTTACTACAAAACCCATCACAGCTTGCATGCTCATTTCTTCAAAATGTGTTAATTTTACATAAGTTTTGCAACGAGGTATATTTTACATAAGTTTTGCAAAGAGGTATATTTTACATAAGTTTTGCAAAGAGGTATTAGTTGACAAATTGATGTCAAGTCTATGAAATAAATTAATGAAAACAATTATTATGGAATATTTGAGGCTGTTTAAATACATGAAATGATATGAAAATGTATAATAGTTTTTGAAAAAAAACCCAGAAAATAAGTCTTGAGACAGATATAAATACTAGTGTATGAAAACTGAGACAGATTTCCTATTGGGAACACATAAATACAAAGACGGATCTCTTTACGAGATTGAAACATAGAAACTCCAAGACATTGAAACATGAAAACTTTGAGACAGATCTCTTATGAGAAACATGAAAACTCCGAGACATATCTCTTGTTGGAAAATGAAAACTCCGGGACAGATCTTTGATGAGAAACATGGAAACTCTGAGCCAGATTTCTTATTGGAACATAAAAACTCAAGACACCAATGATGGCAATCTCTTATGAGAAACATGCAAACTCTCTGGCAGATCTCTTGTTGGAAAAATCAAAATGTGAGACTAGAAAATACAGGAAAATGTACCAAGAAACCTTACTATTATTATGAGACTAGATCATATACTATTACATTACAAACTAATTCTAAACTTGCTCCTGGGTGTTGAACATGTCACCATGCAGAGGTCGGTACACTATAGACTCAAATCACCTACACTTCATGTCAGCATGCTAACCATTACACCAAAGAGGCAGTTACAGTACAGACTACATCAACATACACTCCATATCAACACACTTACTTTTATACATCTGATGAATACAATAATTATTTCTGGAGATACAAATGGATTATCTCCCTTTAGTTAAATAAATTTCTAACATTCATTCATTAAAAGTTATAATTTGTAAAAGCTGTAGTTGTTGAAATCATAAGCTCAATTTGTCATGTCACCTAGGGTCTGGACATGTACATAATTTGTCTTGTCACAAATCTTCTGGAAAGATTACGATTATTGGTATTTATCGTCATTTTCTGCAATTTTTCTGCTATGATCCAGACTACCAGACTTATTGAGGGGAAGAAAGCTTGGACAGTTTTAATGCACTGATATGTTAAACCACTGGCCTTCGGTAGGTGTCTGGAAACCTTAACATTTGAGGTACGGATCAGGACGTGAAACACATGACATTGATGTTAGAATTGTGCTTAGATAAGTCAACAACTTAACTGCTCCCCCTTTCAGGTCCCTTCTGGAAAGGTAGAAAACTTGGTATGGACAAACAATTTATGTGAATTGAATGTGCACAAGTAATCTATCAAATATTCTTCTGGAGAAATATTGCTTATATTTCATTTCATTTTGCTCTAGACATAACAAATCCTCAAATCAATAAAATATACAAATAATTAACTATATCTAAATATTTACATGTATATAATAACAAGGTATAAAACTAAAGGAATTTTTATATATAAAAAATATTTGATTGTAAAATGCAAATAAAAAAATAAGGCCTTTAAATAAAACTAGTGTAAAGACTAGCAAAAATATAAAATACATTAATATTACAAAATAAGGCACAAAAATGTGTCATGTTAATCAACAAAAACAATTGTGGACACTACAGATGTCTTGTCAGTTACTATATGATGTATAATGGCTAATGCATATCTAACTGGGGTGTGACCTTTATACAAAACAGTAAAACAAAGTTGCAATGGATTTTCAATTGTAAAACTTAACTATAAATGTACTTATTTAGGTAGAGTGATCATTATGAGCACTCTCCGGCACAAAAAAAATAACAAAACTGTTCTGTATAACTATGATCAATTATAACTTCTGCCACACATAAAAAATTAGACTCCTCCCTTTAACTGCGAGACAGCAAATATCTGTCATCTGCCTGTGATGTTTGTAATGAAAGACAGAGTATAAAGGCGTGGCTTATCCACCATTAGAAATAATTCTCAGGGTGCCAACCAATGGCAGGCAGAGTTGATAGTGGTTGACGTACGATACCCAGAATGCTTTGCATTGAGATTGCATAATGTGATCTTGTTAATGATGTGATTGGAAAAGAAAGGCTTAATTTATCACAGAAACAATGGATTGAAACAAATTCAATATAACAAATATACCACATACATGCCTTGATTTGAGAGGTACCAGAAGATGCAACATAAGGCCACTAAAACTGACATTATTAGTAGTAATCATAAAAACAAAACAAAAATCACAGCATATGTATTATTTAAGAAATAATTCAGGGCATTTATATATGATTAATTTTTCCCGAGCGCTAGCGAGGGATGAATTACAAATATAAATGCCCAACCCATGGTTAAATGTACACAAATCTACGGCTGCCATGAACTTTTTTAATATGACAAATACGGAATTTTTATGACCCTAGGCGACCTTAGAATCCACCACCCAACGGCTGTTCTGTTTAGCCCCCTTCACATATGAATACGAATATTGGTTGTTTACGTCGTCATAATTTCACGTGGGAGGTGGCCGGAACATCCATCGGGGAAAACCCCAGATGAGTGTGTTTTCATCGCATATTTGTGCATACATGTAAACAAAGTAATATAATGTGTAGTTATTGTGTATGACCTCACGGAAACAGCCTTGTAGGCTTTTATTCATTACAGAAACTTTTTAAATTATGTTTTTTTGTTTCCAATCGATAATTTGAGTGTGCAGGTGCTAAAGGTAGATATATATACCGACATATACTGGTTGACAATATATAGGCCGTCATATTAGAAATACAAAATCACTAGAGAGGGAAAAGAAACCAAAATAAATTAAAAGATATGAACAACAAACAGAATATAGAAGGCCCTTACACAACAAACTACTCAATACTACAACAAACTGATGAAAGTCACATGACTTGTATTTAAATGGGGTGGTTGGTCAGTAGAAACTATAAATATCAAAAATATGTTCTACAATGTGTGCTTGCTGTATAACATTTTGTATAGTAGACTCTCCATTGAAAGTCCAGTCAGGATGGAAAGTTATACTTCTACATTAAAGATAAGATAGGACTGTGGGTGTTTAGAGCAACCTTCAACAATATTTCAGTTTAATTGGTGAAGGAAGTGACTGACAAAAGTTTATTATATAAAGTTTTATCAAAAACACATCACCATCAGCTGCATTTAAACTTTAGTTGTGAAAGACACTTACTGCTTTGTATCTTGATGAACCTCTCAATAGAAACTGACTCAATCTACACTCAAAATGAGGGACAAATGTAATGATCACCTCTTCATAATACTTAATAGAAAAGCAACATAGAATACCTCACTATTGATGAAACAACAACTTAATAATATTTAAATCAGATTTGAATTTAGCAATAAAACTCAGAAGTAAGTTGTCATAAATATTTTGAGTACAATTTTCAAACTCCAAAATTGTCCAATCACGAAGGAAACATCTGAAGCAATGTCAAATTAAAATGGAAGAATTGTGTGTAACAAAATCCTTTCATGCTGTACACGTGGAAGAATTGGAAGACTTGCATGTAACAAATCATATCAGGATGTGGAAGACTAGCAATGCATAAATATATATTGTAATATTATTAAATGAAACAAAAAAGGCATTCCTTCTTACTTGTATACACATTTATCAACAAGAGGTTAGGTATTGCTATAATAATACTGTACAAGGGAGAGATAAAGCTAATGTGATACTGGTTCCCTGTTACTGTTATGCAAATGTTATACCGATAGGCAATCACTACCTGCTTTTTTTGCTTTTATTTTCATCCACTAAACCTGTGAATATTTTCTAAATTTTTATAAGTACTCCTAAAATAATAAAAGAAATAACCAAAAAAAACCATCAATGCTGACAAACAGTTTGGCTACACATGTAGCATGTTGTTATAATTTCACAGTAATCAAACAAAAGCATGAACAATTAACATGTGCACTATCATTTTCTACTTCTAATATAATATATTAGATTATGGAAGAATGTGACAATAGGACTCGGATGCCCCCGCTTTCATGTAAGTTTTTTGGAAAATCAAGGGGCATAGCTCTAGTGAAAAGTGAAAGTTGCACTATGCATCAGGCATACACATCAATATACAATATGTAGGACACTTCCCACTATGGAAGAAATAAATTTTAATTATCATGTAAAATTTCAAAGGCTACATAAAATAATAGCAAGTTAATTGCTCAATATTTATTTTACTTCAAATGTTAAAAATCATTCTTTTTATCTGAGATAAAAGAAAAACTTTGCACAACAATTTTTTCAGCATTTTTATCTAAATACACAGTCACATGTATGTATAGCAAGACTTGAGCACATATTTCATGACATTAAATCATGATCAATTGGATACATGCTGATGACAAATATCCACAACAGAAATCCAATAATTTAAACATGACTACCAACCAAACCAAACACAAAACACAAAACACAAAACACAATATTCATATTGTCTTTTTTTTCCTTCTACTTCTACCAATCGTAATACTGTTATTGTTTTCTGTCATTTTTTCGTTTCATCCAATCATGAAACTCCAATTTCTTTTCCTCTGTTGCTAACAACATGTATTTTATTTTCTAACCCTGTTAGTGAGTACACCTGAGATGCCTTCCTCCTCCCCATTAAAGCTGTTCCACTGAGAATGTCTTGGTACTTTATTTGTCCACTATGATTTATATCAATGTCCTCTAATAAGATTACTAGTTGTTTCTGGAAAAAAATTTATTTGTTTTACTGGTTGTTTTTTTTTGCTATTAAAAGTGAGCATTTTTGTATCCATACACAGTTGAACCTGTCTAAACTGAACCCTGAATTAACTGGAATTCTGAATAACCCAAAATTTAAATAAAGTCTCAATATAGAAAATATTTGTTAATTTAACCTATATAAACCAAACATCTGTCTATTCTGCACACAAAAGTTGTCTCCAAGTATGTCCGGTTTTGACAGGTACACTGTACTTTTTGGACTTCAGACATTTTTGGAGTACATATGATTAATTTATTACAAGATTAGGACGGACACTGTAAAATCTTATAAAAAGCAATTTTCGAGTGGAGTAAATAAAAAAAGCTACATTATTCATCCTTGAATAGAATTTTTTACTGAAATACATAATACAGTAGTCTCTCTCTTATAAGACAATTCCCAAAAAAGGCTATCCCTTTTAATCAGGACAGATTTCAGAATCACTGAGATAGCAAAATACTACTGAACTGTCCCCTGAAGGGAGGCTGCCCCTTTTATAAGACACTTTTTCATTGCAGAACAGTGGCCTTATAAGAGAGGGACTTCTGTAGTAATGAATATAAAAAAATGATAACATGCCTTGATTAAAATTTTCTCTATTTAATTTTTGGAAATACAGTCAAACCTGTATTAAGAGGTCACCTTTGTAACAAAGAAATAGTGGACTTATAAGACAGGTGGCCTCTTAAAAGAGGTTCAATTCATATGAAATTTTCTATGACAGGACAAGAAAAAGGTGACCTTTTAATACAGATGAATGCTTAATAGAGGTGACCAGATGAGGAGGCTTTACTGTATGTCCTCGTCATAAACACTGCTCACTTGACATTCAATGATAATTAGTCTTACATTTGTAAGGCGTAATCCTGCAAGTTTAAGTGAAGTTTTCAGATCTTCACTAGATAGTTTTCCACTGTGGTCTTTATCTTGCTGTAGAAATGCTGTTTCTAAATCTGGTCTGTGTTCTTGTATAAACTTGGTAAACAATCTCATTACACTTGTTTGTGACTGGAATTATAAATAAAAATCTTGATAACATCAATGGTCAATCTGAATAAAACAGTATTAGTATGTTAAATACATGTATACTATACTTCATTAAAATCTGACACAACACAAATGGACCTTTTGGTGTCAAACCAATAATTCGCCAATCAGAGCTTAGAACATATACAAAAGTAGTCTCTTTTAAAGAAAATAGTTCCTTTCGCTTTGTTGTATTGTGACAAATACTGAATGGAATGGAATAATTAAAATTGATAATTGAAGTTAAATATATAAGGATTATTTTGAGCCCAAATTTGTTGCATTTAGTTGTATTTTAATACCTCTATGAAGGATTTGATGCATGACCTATAAATATTGAATTTCCCATGGATGACCAAGCTATTTTTAGAGTAGTTATTTTCCATAGCCTGGCATTTCACTGCAAAATTTTAAACATCCCCTGATATTTTCACAGAACGTAGAGGAATCATGTACGTTTCAGAAAATATATGGTCTTGGAAAGGTTAAACATAAGATAAAATGGCCAGGCAGGCTCGAAAAAACACAAATTTAGTAGAAAATGCTAAAGAAATTAATTAGTGGTATTACACCTTTTGCACATTCCCGATTTGATTCTAAAATTATATGTTTTTAATATGTTTTTTTTTATAAGAGTTATTCCCCTTATGACAGGCAAAAATGCTACTCGTAATATAGGAAGAGCAACTGAAAGGACAAATAATTTGAGAATAATTATTTTATAATTTATAGATATTTGAACCTTGTAAAAAAAAGTCAGAAGATAATTTTATAACAAATGAAAAATTCACAAGATGTTACAAAATTAACATTTTGTACAGATTATGGGAAAAATATATATTGTTTTCATTGAACTTTACACGAAAGGAGATGTCTTGACTTCCTTAAAGGGAAATAACTCCTATAAAGATGTGTAAAAACATAACAGTTTAGAATCAACTTGGAAATGTGCAAATGGTCTATTAACTTAACATATTGGTGAACAAATGAAAATGTCCATGCAAAATGTTACCAGAATGCTTGGTTACTGGAAGGTAAGGAAAAAGCCAAAGTGAATCAAAAGGAGAAATTCTTAATTCAATTGTACAAGAAAGCTGTAATGGCAAGGAGCATAACTTTGGATCGCCAATGGCAATACAGATATAAACAAGCAATAATCCAGCAAGATGAGATACATTTCCCCTACTGTTTGTCATATCACTAGGAGGAGATGAAAATCCCTCAGTTAGATGTGGTCACATACAAAAACATAGTCAAAATGTCATAAAAATGGCCACTCTCAACTTTTTCAAAAACTTCCACAATATCAGCATATCTTCTTACTTCAGTGTACATTGACTACTTGTTTGTCATTGGTATTTCTGAAGATAAAAGACTTAAATGCTGTAAATATTACTTACACTAAATTCTGCACAATCCTAATATACAAAATTTACTATAAATTCTTATAACACTTCAAATCCTCTCATTGTAAATTCTTGGTAGCCTATAGACACTAGTACACAAACTGGTGGTAATTCATTATTATCCTCTAGACCCTCACAGCAAAATTAAATAATCTTCAAAACCCTCCAAATCCTTTCAATAAATCTTAATATAAAACTTTGGTGGACTCGACCATCCCAATAAAACAAATTAATTTTTCGATGCCTCCTTGAATCTTCCAATAAATTATCTTTCTCACTTTATAAATTGTGGTGCCCTTCAGACCTTCTCAATAAAACTTACTGTAAATCTTTGGTATCCTCCAGACCCTCCATGCAAAATATTGATATCTCTCTCACTTTGTAAATCCTTTATTTTGTGGTAGTTAGCAGGAGACAAGTTCATTTCCTTCAAAGAAAAATTACAACAAATAAAAAATCTAATAAATAAAATGACAAAAAAAAGTACTATTCAAATTGTATTATTTCCAAGCAAGCACCAAAATATGATTTGCAATAATCTTATTGAAATTTTTATTTTTCCTTTGTCATTTTCATTCACAATTTATTAATGGACAAAGAAATACTTTAAATTTGAAAATATTCACATTTATTTCTTAAGCTGATATTTTCAGTTTTGAATACAGTCTATATATTACATGGATCAGTCGTTTCTGTGGAAAACTGAAAGTAAAACTTTGGTTGATTCGTAGTAGTTTTGAATTTAATTTGTCCTTGAAAACTGGCATACACTGATATTTTGAGGTAAAATCGCAAATTCCTTTGACTTCCAATACATTGAGGTTTGAATGTAATTAGGCCAAGGAAAATAATACCTGTTTTTTCGCAAACATTCTAGAAAAAAATAATAGGGCAGATAGGTGGGAAAAACTTTATATACATTTTTTTCATTTTTTCCTTGGTTATACAGGACAAGGATCTGACTTTAATAGTGCTTGTCCAAAAACGGCAATCAAAACTTTAATTAGGGTATGAACTAAAACTTAGGATTGGTAGGGTTAACAGAAACACAGGTATATTTTTTTGGACCTTTTTTGGATATGGTGGTGGTAGCTTTATTTGCCAATTAATATTCAATCAAATAACACAATCTCCCAGGACAACACAATACATAAATAATCATTGACCTTTATACGATAAGTGTCAAAAGTTGACTTTACAATAATGTCATGTTATACTGTAAGGGTAAATACTTGAATGAACATTGATCATAAATACTATCTTAAGTACATCCTCGTTATACTCTGTTTTTTTTGGACCAATTTATATTTTGGCGAAAAGAAAGGGTGGCAATACATCGAGGGAAAAATTCATATATAACCTGCATGATTATTTTAGGAAATTTGGACTTTGAAATTTGATGGTGATAAGTAAGGGTGGCAGATTCTCGAGATTGTGATCCACAGATTAAATTTCTTCCACATTCCACAATAAATAAAAAATTATATAATGTTACATGTTGTATTAAATAATTAAATGTTCACAAGAAACAACACATTAGCTAAAACTAGCCATTCTCCTAACATGATTATCTCCCCTTCCATTAAATATTACTTTTCCTAGTAATATAAATACGAAATGTTTATTTTTACAAAATACTAGATACAAATATATACACAAAAATATATTATTTACATCTTAATTCTTAGGTTCTAAAAACCCAATCTACAATACCATGCAATACATTACAAAAAAATCACATGCAGGAAAAATGAATTAATGATAACATGATCTTTGGTGAAGGTGTATATTACGAGGTCATACGTTCCTTGAAATGCATCTAATTTCTTTTGTTTTAAGCTATCACAAGATTGAGTTCAGTAGTTACTCATAATCAATAACTGAATAGTAAAAATGGTTAAAATATAACTGTAGAGAGTAAATTTATCTAACAACTAGAGGCCCACTGGAGTAAGTATCGCTCACTTGATTATTCCTGCAGTTTTTGTTGGAAAATGTTGGTTTTATTGTCTCTGTAGGTGTGTTTTACCCCTAGATCAATGAATAGTAATAGCGGCAATGTTGATTGGTTGGATGGATTATCGGCTATAATTTTGAAAGTAAATACCCTGAGGATGACTCATACCGAGTTTGGTTCATATTGGCTCAGTGGTTTCAGGAGAAGCTTTTTCAAAAAGTTTATAGAAAGACAAGTACTGAAAGACAGAGGCCAAGAGATGGCAAAAGTTCACATGAACTTTCATGTCAGGTGAGCTAAAAAGTATACATTAACTGAGATCTGTTTTTGAATGAAATATAAGTATAAATGTATACAAGGAAGCTTTCAAAGAAATGAATGTTGCATATGTCTAACTGGATCATAGTGTTAGACCTGACCTTTTACAGAAAATTTGTCTTGTTGGTTTGTTCATATATTCTCACTAAGCCAAACAAAAACAAAATTCTAAATCCCAATTATATTTCTATCTATATTTAGAAGCATACTTATGCTTCCCTATAGTATTACAGGGCATAACAATCAAATTTACAGCCAAAAACCTACAAACAGTTCCACTAAAAATATATATTTTCTCCGTCTACTAGACTATAAAGTTTTAAATTCAAATTAAAGCATATTTTCTCTGTTCACTAGACTATATAAAGTTTTAATGTCACATTAAAGAATATATTTTCTGCGTCCACTAGACTATATAGTTTTAATATCAAATTAAAGCATATTCTCTCCATCATAATTAATGTAAAATTAAAAAAATGCTCATTCTCTCTGTCCATTAGACTATAAAGTTTTAATGCCAAACTAAAGCATATTTTCTCCGTCCATAAGACTATAAAGATTTTAAGATCTTAAAATGACTATTTTAATGTTTAGTCCTAACTACTGTTAGACTAAAAGATCCATCCAGCATGTCATGATATCATATAAAATTGTTCTGGAAATTTCTATCTAAAGATTAAAGTTACTCCTGTCTACTATAATAATGTTCCTTTCCTTCCATTTTCCAAGAAAAAAATCTTTCAAGAGCTAATTTCATGTCTTTTTTCTTTTTTAAAGTTCTACAATCATTTAAATGCTCTTTTCTTTTGTTTTCTTCCATATTAGGAAGTGCTATTTCTGTTTGTTAAAAAAAAGGTATTGCACCAGTACTTTTCACTAATACACAGGGGTGATTATTTTCAGTTATTTATCTGATTTCAGCTATTTTCCTCTGAAAATTAAATTCCGAATGTTGCAGGACATGGTCAGAACAAATCAAAAATGGAGATTTTGAAAGGGGGTGTAGATGGTTTCAGCTATTTTTTCATTGATTTTCATTTATTTTATTTACTTGCCAAAATCATCCCTAAATACAAGTGACATTGGCTGTATTTAGGTGTATATTATACACTATTCTCTAAGATCCCCACCCTCTATTAAAAAAAGGCTATTCTACAATCATCTACTTTATCTATTCAAATATGATATGAAATATCCAATGGAAGAAAAGGAAACTACATATAATAAATTCCCCAGAATTCTCTTCACCAGAGATCCTTGATGACACATATATCATGCTATGAAGTAATGAGTCAGCCATGTTGAAGCTGTTCTGTAAATGAACAACCTGGCTAGTATGTACTTACCCCACAATTCTGAAAGCAGGCAATACAAGTTTAATTCATAAATTAAGTTTGTGAGTAAAAAAAATATGCTGGTTGGTAAATCATGCTAAAATGTCAGATTCACATTTAATAAAATACTACTATTGAATATTACAGGTTTAGTTTAGGTTAATGGTGTTTAATGCCACTTTGAACAATATTTCAGTTATATCATGGCGGTCAGTTTTATTGGTGGGGGAAACTGGAGTATCCAGAGAAAACCACCGACCTGCCTCAAGTCATTGACAAACTTTATCACATAATGTTGTATTGAGTACACCTCGCCATGAATGGGGTTCGAACTCACAACTTCAGTGGTGATAGGCACTGATTGCATATGATCATGATCACGACCAAGACAGCTTTAAAAAAAAAAAAAAAATAGAATGTATGTATGTGTGAGGGAATTCATGTTTTCTGTTAATCTAAAAAAACCTAAATAATCTGTTATTTATTATTATTATTTCAGCACCTATTTCATTGTAGATGTTTAAGTAAGATCAAACTGTACCATTTTTAAATATGAAACTGCAATGTATGTAAGAAAACAAAATTGATATAAATTTGTTATGAAATTTTCTTGTTTGCTGAAAATGGTAAAACAAATACATCCTTTATTGCATTCAAGCATTAAGACAAAATTATCATACAGAGATAAAAAAAACACTGTAAGAGAAAATGCCATTCAAGATGATATGTTGCAAGAAAAGCTATTACAAAAAAATATTTAATCAAATACTCATTATTTATATTGTATACCAATATGTTTATACACATTATCTGTTATTAGTACACTTATTTCTGAGCTTGTCTTGTAATGTATCTGTATATGTACTTTCTGTATCTGTTATTGAAAAAAATTGGAAACTTACAAAATAATGAAAAAAAAATATATAATAATATCAATAGAGAATACATTTTGTCATTGAAATCAGTCTATAAAATTATATTTCCCATTTTTAAATAATTCAAGATAATTTGATAAAAACACATATTGCCTTTTTGAAAATACATTGAAAAAATATAAGTTGTGCAGTGGTGATTGCATTGTAATTTTACCTCTAATGAAACATATGTCAACGTTGGCTGTAGTTTGATCATGTTTATCAGTCCTTCCATGCCTTCATCTCCTATAGGATTTAAATTTAACTGAAAATACAACATATAGTATTGTTGCTACTGGAAATATCCACTAAAACAAAAATATATGAGCAGTACAGATGTTTTCTAATGGTTTCTATGACAATAACTGCATCAGTGCTGTAATGGTTAACATGCTCGCCTGGAGTGTGGTAGATTGTGGGGTCAAGCCCCGGTCTGGTCAATCCAAAAACTTTAAAATTGGTATTAGCTGCTCTACGCTGGATTGGATTCAGGATAGTGTGTCTGAATGGAGTGACATGTCCACAAAGTGGACATCATCATCATCATCTCATTTAAATAAAACTTGTTCTCGCCATAATATAGCTGAAAAATTCCTCACTTGGCATTAAACAACAATCACTCACTCCATGGCAATACACAGAAACATGGTTACTAAAAATACAGGATATTACATAGGTGCCATACCTTTATTTTGCTTTTTAAGATCATCAACTCCCTACAGTAACTAAATCTTGGTGAAGGTGCAATATTTGTTCCATTCCTTACCTTACGACAACAGTTTAGTATTTGTTCTATGAGATAAACTTGCTGTAGTTAAGGAATGTTTGTTTCAAGAGATACATTTTTGAATTGTGATATGGTAATATTTGATTCCATCAGATACACTGTGGTGATAGGTCAATAGTTGTTCCATGAGGTATATTTTGCTGATAAGATAAAAGTTTTTCCATAATACATTGTGGTAACATGGTGATATTTGTTTAAAGAGATCAACTGTGGTGATATGGTAATATTTGTTCCACCGACCTAGTCCATAAACTGTCATATAACCTTCAGTGCCATGAACTATTTGTTAAATATTTGTTTCATGATATAAACCACTGAAGCCAATTGGGGATTAAGGGAGTTATGGTGTTTAATGCCACTTTCAACAATATTTCGGTTATATCATGGCAGGTAGTTTTATTGGTAGAGGAACCTGGAATACCTGGAGAAAACCACCAACCTATCGCAAGCCACTGTCCAACTTTATCACATAATGTTGTATCAAGTACACCTTGCCTGAGCAGGATTCGAACTCACAACCTTAGTGGGGATAGACACTGATTGCAGAGGTAGTTGTAAATCTAACTACCATACAATAATGACCACGACGGCCTATTGGATCTGTCCAATGATAATGTGATACATTGTGGTAATAGTCCAATAGATTTTACCTGAGATACAATGTACATTGTACTTATGCTGTAAGATAGAATTGTCCAGACAGAAGAACTTACTATTAAAGATTCCAAGCCTGTATTCTGTTTGATACCAGCAGCCAGGAAACCAGCAGCTTTCTTATTTATTCTGTTGTTACTGCAATGATATAGCATGATTCTTTTCCATTTTCAAGTAATTCAACATTTCACGATTATTGTACAATCAAATAATGTCAATGGTCACAATGGTTGTAAACAAATGAGGGTTGATCAATGGTATAAGGTCAATTCATATTTTTGTGTAAGAAATTATAAAATATTATAGCTCTTTAAACATATGCATATGTCATGCAGTTGCAATACTAAACACAAATTTGCATCTCAACAAAATTTATTGACAATGAGGGACAGTTGAGTGACTTTGATTTCCCAATAGTTAATTTTCCATTCACAAGTAGCAACATTCCTGCTTACATAGCAAATTGTATCTAAATTGACATGGTATTCCACAGCCTGTTTTTCTTATGAAGATTTTTTTAATAAGGGGTTATTCTTGTCTGGCATATCATTCCATCAAAATAATAAGAAACGAAAAGTTAGGTCATCACTTCAGAAATTCTATGGTTGTCATCATGAGTTGGTTGATCCTAATGGAAGTGTTTGTAGTCTAAGACATGTTTCCTACATGAGATACAAATATATATGCTTCCTAACTGTAACTGATTGTGAGAATTAACACTTCAAGACTGATGCCTTTAGCTTTTGTTTTATTTTCCATTTATGATTTTTATTTCTTGATTATCCCTTTATTCTAATATCCCCTCAGACTGGTGTACTCTACATTCATCTGCAGAACTGATTATTCTTGGAATTTGCAATGCCATATCACGAGGTTCAGAAAAGGGTATATCGCCAAGACCTAACAGCTATTTTACTGTAGGAAGGTAAACCTAATAAATGAAATTTATAAGATATCCCATACAAAATAAAAAATATTAACAATGCCTGTGTGGTAACATAAACATCCGCTCCCTCATAAGTGATACATTAATGAAGATGTTGCCTTGGTAATACCACATGTACACACAAATAAACAAGGCAAATAGGATATGGACAAGGAAACAAAGATGATTCATAAATGATAACCCCCATTGAACTCCCTACCTTCCTCTAAAAATGCCTAAGTTTGACATGGATGAGAATTAATGAGTGACAAGACTAGCATCCACCCTCACAAATCATATGGAACAATGATGAGGATAATGAATGGTCTGTCAATATATCATACACATATAACAGTCACACACTGATGCATGTTTACCTGAGATCAAATACTCTTAAGTCTCTTATTAATTTGTATGTTTACCTGAGATCAAGTACTCTTAGTTTCTTATTAATTTGTATGTTTACCTGAGATCAAGCAATCTTAGTTTCTTATTAATTTGTATGTTTACCTGAGATCAAGCAATCTAAGTCTCTTATTAATTTGTATGCTTACCTGAGATCAAGTACTCTTAGTCTCTTATTAATTTGTATGTTTACCTGAGATCAAGTACTCTTAGTCTCTTATTAATTTGTATGTTTACCTGAGATCAAGTACTCTTAGTCTCTTATTAATTTGTATGTTTACCTGAGATCAAGTACTCTTAATCTCTTATTAATTTGTATGTTTACCTGAGATCAAGTACTCTTAGTCTCTTATTAATTTGTATGTTTACCTGAGATCAAGTACTCTTAATCTCTTATTAATTTGTATGCTTACCTGAGATCAAGCAATCTAAGTCTCTTATTAATATGTATATTTACCTGAGATCAAGTACTCTTAGTCTCTTATTAATTTGTATGTTTACCTGAGATCAAGCAATCTAAGTCTCTTATTAATATGTATATTTACCTGAGATCAAGTACTCTTAGTCTCTTATTAATTTGTATGCTTACCTGAGATCAAGCAATCTAAGTCTCTTATTAATATGTATATTTACCTGAGATCAAGTACTCTTAGTCTCTTATTAATTTGTATGTTTACCTGAGATCAAGCAATCTAAGTCTCTTATTAATATGTATATTTACCTGAGATCAAGAACTCTTAGTCTCTTATTAATGTATATGTTTACCTGAGATCAAGCAATCTAAGTCTCTTATTAATTTGTATGTTTACCTGAGATGATGTACTCTAAGTCTCTTATTAATTTGTATGTTTACCTGAGATCAAGTACTCTTGGTCTCTTATTAATTTGTATGTTTACCTGAGATCAAGCAATCTAAGTCTCTTATTAATTTGTATGTTTACCTGAGATCAAGTACTCTTAGTCTCTTATAAATGTGTATGTTTACCTGAGATCAAGTACTCTTAGTCTCTTATTAATTTGTATGTTTACCTGAGATCAAGCAATCTAAGTCTCTTATTAATTTGTATGTTTACCTGAGATCAAGCAATCTAAGTCTCTTATTAATTTGTATGATTTGTATGTTTACCTGAGATCAAGTACTCTTAGTCTCTTATTAATTTGTATGTTTACCTGAGATCAAGCAATCTAAGTCTCTTATCAATATGTATATTTACCTGAGATCAAGAACTCTTAGTCTCTTATTAATGTATATGTTTACCTGAGATCAAGCAATCTAAGTCTCTTATTAATTTGTATGTTTACCTGAGATCATGTACTCTAAGTCTCTTATTAATTTGTATGTTTACCTGAGATCAAGTACTCTTAGTCTCTTATTAATTTGTATGTTTACCTGAGATCAAGCAATCTAAGTCTCTTATTAATTTGTATGTTTACCTGAGATCAAGTACTCTTAGTCTCTTATAAATGTGTATGTTTACCTGAGATCAAGTACTCTTAGTCTCTTATTAATTTGTATGTTTACCTGAGATCAAGCAATCTAAGTCTCTTATTAATTTGTATGATTTGTATGTTTACCTGAGATCAAGTACTCTTAGTCTCTTATTAATTTGTATGTTTACCTGAGATCAAGCAATCTAAGTCTCTTATTAATTTGTATGTTTACCTGAGATCAAGCAATCTAAGTCTCTTATTAATTTGTATGATTTGTATGTTTACCTGAGATCAAGTACTCTTAGTCTCTTATTAATTTGTATGTTTACCTGAGATCAAGCAATCTAAGTCTCTTATCAATATGTATATTTACCTGAGATCAAGAACTCTTAGTCTCTTATTAATGTATATGTTTACCTGAGATCAAGCAATCTAAGTCTCTTATTAATTTGTATGTTTACCTGAGATCATGTACTCTAAGTCTCTTATTAATTTGTATGTTTACCTGAGATCAAGTACTCTTAGTCTCTTATTAATTTGTATGTTTACCTGAGATCAAGCAATCTAAGTCTCTTATTAATTTGTATGTTTACCTGAGATCAAGTACTCTTAGTCTCTTATAAATGTGTATGTTTACCTGAGATCAAGTACTCTTAGTCTCTTATTAATTTGTATGTTTACCTGAGATCAAGCAATCTAAGTCTCTTATTAATTTGTATGTTTACCTGAGATCAAGCAATCTAAGTCTCTTATTAATTTGTATGATTTGTATGTTTACCTGAGATCAAGTACTCTTAGTCTCTTATTAATTTGTATGTTTACCTGAGATCAAGCAATCTAAGTCTCTTATCAATATGTATATTTACCTGAGATCAAGTACTCTTAGTCTCTTATTAATTTTTAATGCGTTCTGTAATTCTTTCATTCCTCTCTCTCCAAAACCATTCCAGGACACATCTAATACTTCTAATGTTAGATTTTTCTGTAATATACAAAAGTGAGTGAGTGAGTGATTGTTGTTTAATGCCAACACAGTAATTTTCCAGCTATATCATGGTTAGAACATGTTAATTGATGATGATGAGGTCTGCTTTGTACTAGATCAACACGCTTAGTTGGATTTTTATAGTGCTAGCTCATTGAAATACAGTCCACATGTTGCCTCACTCAAACACATTATCCTGATTCCGAACCAATCAGTCTTTGCTCTTTCTCTTTAATGCTGCGTGCTTAGAAGTGAAGCAACAAATGCCAATTTCATAGTCAATAAACAAGATAATAGAAACAAACAAAAAATATCTCTGTGAAATAACAGCATTTTTATTTCTGATTCAATTCATTGACCTCATTAATATCAGATGTATCGCCAATGAAAAAAAAGATACAACGAACATATAATTTTAATTAGACGGTATTCAAATTAATGGTAAATCAAGGTATACTGTAATAAACATCATAATCAGTACAAGGAGTACATTGGAAATTGGTGACGGTTCCTGGGGATCGACCCACAAAGCTTCCCATTGTGTCCCCTGGTGGCAGATAGGGAAAGGGATGCCTCTCGATTAGTGGTTGTCAGGTTATAATATGGAAAGCCTGACCATGGACCATACTGGGTGAAGTGTTTGGAGAGTGTCACACTCTCTGTATGCAAAAGATCTCTTTTTGTGGATTTTGTGGAGTAGACACATTATAGCCACTAGAGAAGACTCAATTTTCTTTCCCAACCCAGCTCTCCAAACATTTCCAATAGTAGTCAAAAGTTGTTGCCCAGGTTGTCCAATTTCTCCTTCATTTCTATTTAATTTTTTGATATTGTCCTTGAATATGCACGAAAATATATTTGTAGTCGGATGTTAAGCAACAAACAAACAAACAAATAAATAAGTACTACATACTGTTAAGGCATTGGCTATAGTTTCAGCTCCTTTGTTGCGTAGGGAATTCCAACTAAGGTCTATATCTAATAAACCTTCATTGACAGCCTACAATAACATATAAAACATATCACCATATAAATAGTAGTTTCTATTATCCACCAATACAATTCTAACATTGATGTAATTAACAATTTAATCTGACTTAGACTAAAACATTTATACAGAGAAACATGTCTAAACTGAATGCGGAACAAACCAAAATCCTATATAAACTGAACTTTAAATAAAGTCCAAATGTAGGACGTCTTTGTTTATTAACCTGTATAAACCAAACACCTATCTATTCTGAAAACAACAGGATTTGGCTTAGACAGTTTTGACTGTATTCCAAAATTACATTATTTAGTAGAAAGGATATGGATGTAAATGAACAATTACAATTAGAAACAAATTAAAGTAATGAAACAGCACTAATGTATGAATTTATAAATATGACTAATATGAGACAGGCACAACCTGTTTGAAGGACGATGTCCTATAATTTTAAGAGGGAGGCGTGAGAAGGGAATGTATATTTTTTTTCAAGTACTTTTTAAAGTCTTTTTTTAATTATTTGGCCGGAGTTATCTCTCTTTGACTTATGGCTGTTCCGTTCATTTTACCTATGCCGCTCTTCCACCGAGAATCTCGTAGAAAGAGATTTTTTAAATAGAATTTTAATTCAAGTTTATTTCGATTTTGCATAGAGAGTAAATACATAATGTAATTAAAGAAATGGGAATTTTTCATTGAAATATACATTTTTTGCATTTCTAAATATCAATTGATCTATTTTTAAAACTTCCGGTGAAAAGATATTTGGCTATGAATAGATACATACGAAAAATCGTACAGCCTACAGTTAAAAGGACTTTGTCCTTTATTAATTTCAACGTATCACTGATCAAAATCTAATATAAAAGCCCTTTGGTATCATCAAACTTTTCTTACCGAATTTTTTTTTCTGAAAACAATTCAACAACTTTTGTTAATATTTTTTTCGTCTCTTGTTTCCATGTCTGCTGAATTACATGTACAATACATGTATCTCTCACTTATTGATATTTTAAGCAGGAAGAAATAGATGTGATTGAAAATTTTGAAATACTTTTGCATTTATGATCATAAACAAGAAAAAACAATAAGGACTTGCTCATCTTTCTCACTCAATTCCATATGTTTGATATACTTACTAAAGCTCCTCCTAAATATATTCCTCCCAACTCTCCAAAGTTATTGTTACTGAGATCTAATGATGTTAGTGATGTATTGCTTTTCATTGCTTCTATAAGGTACCAGGCATCTCTATCTGTTAACTGGTTTCCTAATTTGGAGTATAATAGTGCATAGTATGAAACACATGATAAAATAATGATGCTCATTAAACATTATAGCATCATGCAGTTATCTCCCTTTGGTCTGAAAATGCATTAAGCATTATAGAATCATGCACAGTTATCTCCCTTTGATCTGAAAATGCATTAAGGTGTAATACCACTAAACATGGGTACCAGTCGAAAAGGATGTATGAGAAAGTAGTACATAAACACAAAATGGATTCCTACATTGTTGGATAAAAAATAAACCCTTTTAGATATTGCAAAATACTGAATGTCAGCAGAAACCTACAGATTTTAGGATAATTTTAAGCCCATATTTGATGTCCTTGTGGTTTAAAATAAAAAATTGATTGCATTGGAAGGAGATCACCTGAATTTGTGATAAATCAAAAGTGAAAGTAGGATTTTTGACGGTAGACATCTTCGGACTGTCTGTGTTTTCTTATATGCCATTAAATGTATGTCGATTTTCGGAGTTAAGCTTCCAATTAGGTACCCCTTCCATGAGATATGAGTGTCGCTTAGATTAAATTTAAGATGAATCCTGTATGAAAGCTCAAAAAGATTTTATTTAACATAGAAGGCTATGGAGAATTCTTTAGTGGTATTACTCCTTTTAGGTGTAATACCACTAAACATGGGTACCAGTCGAAAAGGATGTATGAGAAAGTAGTATATAAACACAAAATGGATTCCTACATTGTTGGATAAAAAATAAACCCTTTTAGATACTGCAAAATATTGAATGTCAGCAGAAACCTACAGATTTTAGGATAATTTTAAGCCCATATTTGATGTCCTTGTGATTTAAAACAAAAAATTGATTGCATTGGAAGGAGACCACCTGAATTTGTGTTAAATCGAAAGTGAAAGTAGGATTTTTGACGGTAGACATCTTCAGACTGTCTGTGTTTTCTTATATGCCATTAAATGTATGTTGATTTTCGGACTTAAGCTTCCAATTAGGTACCCCTTCAATGAGATATGAGTGTCGCTTAGATTAAACTTAAGATGAATCCTGTATGAAAGCTCAAAAAGATTTTATTTAACATAGAAGGTTATGGAGAATTCTTTAGCGGTATTACTCCTTAAGCATTATAGAATCATGCACAGTTATCTCCCTTTGATCTAAAAATGTAACAGTTTGGGTGATGTCTTTTTATTTATTTATAAAGAACATAGTTGAAACTACAACCAAAGATAAACCAGTATATGATGATGCTAAATGCTTTATGGGTTGCCATATTGTGTCATGTGATTATCATGTCTAAACTTTACAAATGTAATTATCTCCCCTTACCCTTAAATGAAAAAGTTGGAGTGATTTCTAGTTCTTTTTAATAATTTACAAACTTTATCACATAATGTTGAATAGAGCACATGAGTGGGATTCGAACTCACAACTTAAGTGGTGATAGGCACTGATTGCACAGGTAGTTGTAAATTCAACTACCATACGATCACGACTGCTCCATGTTCATTTACATCCATATCCTTTCTTACTAATACTGTACACTACGAATTACACTATACCTGCTATTGAAAGACTTTTTAATGTTGTATTATATTCTAACATATCACTAATAGCTGCAATTCCTGATCTTTGTATAAAATTATTAGATATATCCTGAAAATGGAAGTAATTCACAGTAATTTAATAGCTCTAGAATTACAGTGGATGTAATATTAACTAAGCTGCTATTTGTTTTGTGATATTTCTAGAATTACAGTGGATGTATTACTAACTAAACTGCTATTTGTTTTGTGATATCTCTAGAATTACAGTGGATGTAATACTAACTAAGCTGCTATTTGTTTTGTAATATCTCTAGAATTACAGTGGATGTAATACTAACTAAGCTGCTTTTTGTTTTGTGATATCTCTAGAATTACAGTGGATGTAATACTAACTAAGCTGCTATTGTTTTGTGATATCTCTAGAATTACAGTGGATGTAATACTAACTAAACTGCTATTTGTTTTGCGATATCTCTAGAATTACAGTGGATGTAATACTAACTAAGTTGCTATTGTTTTGTAATATCTCTAGAATTGTAGTGGCTGTAAAACTAACTAAACTGCTATTTTTTGTAATATCTCCAGAATTACGGTGGCTGTAAAACCAACTAAACTGCTATTTTTTGTAATATCTCCAGAATTATGGTGGCTGTAAAACCAACTAAACTGCTATTTTTTGTAATATCTCCAGAATTATGGTGGCTGTAAAACCAACTAAACTACTATTTTTTGTAATATCTCTAGAGTAACTAAACTGCTATTAATTTGTAATATCTCTAGAATTATAGTGGTTGCAACAACAATGTTAAACTTTTTTTCTGCAGTGGAAGCAGTCATGGATTCTTAATCCACATAAAAAAACAGCCAATCAGGACACTGTATTCAGTGCTTAAAGTGATCTGATTGGACGATTTTGGAGTATGAATATGAAACTCATTCACAAAAGTCTTATGACTGTAAGGCTTGGTTTCATTGTACAATAAACTTACAAGTGTTACAATAAACATGTTGTCTTTCATCATTCTAGATAAATATTTAGCTCCTTCTGCCTCTAAGTAGTTGTCAGCAAGATCTAAATTCTCTGTTATTGTATTGATCTGAAATACAAATTGAATAAGAAACTTATAATAGTGACCATCTCTATTAAGCAAGAATATATTGATTGATTGATTTTTTTTTGGGGGGTGTTTAATGCCACTTTCAGCAATATTTCAGCTATATCATGGCGACCAGTATTAGTGGTGGAAGAAGCCGGAGTACCCGGAGAGAACCACCGACCATGGCCAAACAACTGATAAACTTTATCATTTGCGGCTGTGAGTCGAGTGCACCCTTTTTGCAATTTACAAAGCTGGGCGCGAACCCATGCCATATTGGTGATAGGCTTGTATGAGTTGTTGGGTAATCCAACTACCTAACTCACTGAGCCACCCAGGCCCTTGCTAGAATATATATATACGTGGTGGATAATTAGAGTTATATAGGGTCGACACATGTAAGTTGCTGTTAACATAACATTGCATGAATATGGACAAGAACTAGTTATATGTAAATTAAGGCAAAAGAGATGAAATTTTAAAGAAATTTTATTGAAAATAAATATGTAAACAGAAAGTAAAAAAAAAAGGGGGGTGTAAATTCGTGCAACAAGCACCTGTGAATCAGCACAGTCTTCTAGCTCCTCTAACACTTGACAGCATATAAGACAACCATATAAGAAGTACTTTATCAGCACGTCACAATACAAATTAAATCTATAAGTGTGGTGATCTCTTCAAATACATATAATAGGATGATGAACTGCTGATTTCCTTATAAAGAGTATATAAATAGATTGTAAATACATAAATTAGAAAAATTTGTCATTATTTTGACAGATGACACATGTCATTTTTCATGATGCTGAAGATTAAAACTTATGTCAAGGATGTTAAGGTTTAAAAAAAAAATTAATTAAAAACAGGAAATTTGAAGGTTAGAGATTTTTACTAACTCAAGAAGAAATTAAAGTTAATATGGTATAAAACAATTACAGTCATATTTGAACTTTAGATATAAGTTGTTTTTTGTGATAACAATGTAGTTAGTTATGTTTGTTAACTTTTTTTTACTATAGTTCACTCAAATACTAGGATAATTTGAAGTTAAACTACTAGTCGATTTTATTTTGATGTAACAATGATACAACCTGTATAAATCTCCTTCTAAATAAGGCATTTAAAGC
Organism: Bathymodiolus brooksi; assembly: GCA_963680875.1. Classification (NCBI taxonomy): domain Eukaryota; kingdom Metazoa; phylum Mollusca; class Bivalvia; order Mytilida; family Modiolidae; genus Bathymodiolus; species Bathymodiolus brooksi. The sequence goes on from OY804575.1 coordinate 69,275,133, forward strand.
TAAGGCAAAACATATCTGTGTTGTTTCTGCTAGCTTCCTTAAAAAAAATAGGGTAAATAGATAGGCACAACCTTTAATAAAAAAATTGTGAGAATGAATTTCTTAGAGCAATCCAATCTAATTAAAATTAGATCTACACACTTGCTCCCTATTTTCTATCTTTTTTTTTTTTTGGTCGCTCGTGTGTAGAAAAAAAAAAGATAGAAAATAGGGAGCAAGTGTGTAGATCTAATTTTAATTAGATTGCAGAGCAATCTCGCATCGAAGGTGAAATCTGCAAATGTGAAAAGTGATTATGAGAAGTCAATTTCGAGCAAAACATATCAACGATTGTATGTTTATGAGAATTGGTGAGATGATGTCAGTAATGTCACATTAAAAAACAGCAATATTCTGTTTAAGTCACGATAGTGTCAGTAATGTCACATTAAAAAACAGCAATATTATGTTTATGTCACGATAGTGTCAGTAATGTCACATTAAAAAACAGCAATATTATGTTTAAGTCACGATAGTGTCAGTAATGTCACATTAAAAAACAGCAATATTATGTTTATGTCACGATAAAGAATTGGTGAGATGATGTCAGTAATGTCACATTAAAAAACAGCAATATTCTGTTTAAGTCACGATAGTGTCAGTAATGTCACATTAAAAAACAGCAATATTATGTTTATGTCACGATAAAGAATTGGTGAGATGATGTCAGTAATGTCACATTAAAAAACAGCAATATTCTGTTTAAGTCACGATAGTGTCAGTAATGTCACATTAAAAAACAGCAATATTATGTTTATGTCACGATAAAGAATTGGTGAGATGATGTCAGTAATGTCACATTAAAAAACAGCAATATTCTGTTTAAGTCACGATAGTGTCAGTAATGTCACATTAAAAAACAGCAATATTATGTTTATGTCACGATAAAGAATTGGTGAGATGATGTCAGTAATGTCACATTAAAAAACAGCAATATTCTGTTTAAGTCACGATAGTGTCAGTAATGTCACATTAAAAAACAGCAATATTATGTTTATGTCACGATAAAGAATTGGTGAGATGATGTCAGTAATGTCACATTAAAAAACAGCAATATTATGTTTATGTCATGATAGAGAATTGGTGAGATGATGTTAGTAATGTCACATTAAAAAACAGCAATATTATGTTTATGTCATGATAGAGAATTGGTGAGATGATGTCAGTAATGTCACATTAAAAAACAGCAATATTCTGTTTAAGTCATGATAGTGTCAGTAATGTCACATTAAAAAACAGCAATATTATGTTTAAGTCACGATAGTGTCAGTAATGTCACATTAAAAAACAGCAATATTATGTTTAAGTCACGATAGTGTCAGTAATGTCACATTAAAAAACAGCAATATTATGTTTATGTCACGATAAAGAATTGGTGAGATGATGTCAGTAATGTCACATTAAAAAACAGCAATATTCTGTTTAAGTCACGATAGTGTCAGTAATGTCACATTAAAAAACAGCAATATTATGTTTATGTCACGATAAAGAATTGGTGAGATGATGTCAGTAATGTCACATTAAAAAACAGCAATATTCTGTTTAAGTCACGATAGTGTCAGTAATGTCACATTAAAAAACAGCAATATTATGTTTATGTCACGATAAAGAATTGGTGAGATGATGTCAGTAATGTCACATTAAAAAACAGCAATATTCTGTTTAAGTCACGATAGTGTCAGTAATGTCACATTAAAAAACAGCAATATTATGTTTATGTCACGATAAAGAATTGGTGAGATGATGTCAGTAATGTCACATTAAAAAACAGCAATATTATGTTTATGTCATGATAGAGAATTGGTGAGATGATGTTAGTAATGTCACATTAAAAAACAGCAATATTATGTTTATGTCATGATAGAGAATTGGTGAGATGATGTCAGTAATGTCACATTAAAAAAAACAGCAATATTATGTTTATGTCACGATAGTCGCTTGATAATAGATCAATATCATGTGTACAGATCAAAGAGAAAATGTACTAATCATCAATAGAAATGTTAATTTGATGTGAAATTTAGAACAGTATTATAAAACTGATGATTATTTAGTTCATCTTGGCAAGTGGACAATTTCACATTGATCTTATCTTTCACTTTGATGTTTTATCTTATAAAAGGAAGGATGTTTTTTTATATTTTGTAGCTAAAATTGATTATATTTTTATTTCAACATCTTGATTTATTACTTCTAACATTTATAATGTGTATCATGTATATGTAGCCTTGACTATTATCAGGGATGATGATTCTGGTTGGAAAATAAAATAACTGAAAATGAATGAAAAATAGCTGAAACCATTTATACTCCACCCCCCTCTTTTCAAATGGTCCATTTATGACCTGTTCTGACTGTGTCCAGCAACTTTTACCAATTTCTCTCCAGAGGAAAATAGCTGAAATCAGTTAAATAATTGAAACCAATCAATCAATCAATCAATCAATCAATCAATCAATCAATCAAACTAATATAAAATGTTATGAAAAAAGATTTCTTCATCCCATTTACTACACATAACACACCATATAATATCCAAAGGACTCAATAATCCTGGTAAAAAATCACTGACAGATGATAGAAACACTTTGTGTTTGGACATACATGAAAATATTACGGGGCAGTGATCGCATGGTAGTTGGATTTATAATTACCTATGCAATCAGTGCCTTTCAGCACTAACATTGTGAGTTCGAATCCCGCTCAGGCGAGCTGTACTCGATACAACATTATGTGATGAAGTTTGTCAGTGATTTGCGACAGGTCAGTGGTTTTCTCCGGGTACTCCTGTTTCCTCCACCAATAAAACTGACTGCCACGATATACCAGTAACTGAAATATTGTTGAAAGTGGTGTTAAACACCATAATCTCCCCCTGAAAATTTTACAAAATATAATAAATATGACTTTCTCACAAGTCAGAAATCATGGTAAACTTTGGGACCTTTCTATAAATATAACAAATTGATTTTTTAATAACTCAAATTATTCCAGAAAAGTGTCGTGTACACTACTGAAAATTAGGTATCTACGTCTTAGTCTTGATGTATCTAAATCAGATTCAACGTACATATACCCCCTTCAACATTGATACAACGGGGATTGGTATTGATTTTTACAATTTAAAGGTTTAACAGTCACCATACAGATAACTTAAAGCTATCAATTTTATATATTTACCTTCCTTAAATCTATCATATAAGTACAAGTAAACAAACAGTATCAGATTAATGATGAGGATCAAATATAAAGTTTAGATTGTACAAATACAACATTATTATGCTATTAGTATTACCAACTAATTTATCAAATTTGACACTGTAATAATTGTTGTTTGAAGATTAGGCAAGATTGACGAGGCACTGAAATGTAACAACTAACTATAGTATAGTTGTATCAAGGGAAATCAGAGAATTTTTACTTCTTGTTTTCTGTCATAATACTGAATTAACAGTTCTGTATCCTAGAATTTTCAAGGGGAGTTCGAAAAACTAACGGTATGACATGGTCTTGCATTTTGGTTCAAAATCCTGCCTTTTATATCCTTATATTAATTTCGACTTTCATAGTCATAAATCAGCCAAAATCTCTACTTAAATAGTCCTTCTTGGTTTTCAAGGAAGTGGGATAAATCCCCCTGAATCCCCTAGTCTATGGGCATGTTTTACAAATTGATATCAACCAGAACTTCTCCAGTGAAGTACCAAACTACATGTAATAGTAGTCACCAGTTGTTGTCCCCCTTTTTTCCATAAACCTGTCCATTGATGTAAACAGAAAATGACCTGACAATAAAACATTACCTCTAATGCTCTGGCTATAGGTTTAGTTCCATTTCCTCCAAGATAATGATGCCTCATTCTCAGATTCTTATCACCAAGATGTTTGTTCATATATGTAACTGGTACTAAACCTGGTTTAAAATTAACCCAGTTTTTTTTTACATAATTATTTGTCATTATTTATTATAATGTCAATCATATTTAAAAAAAATGAAAACCCCTCCTAAAACTGTGTGAAATTAGCAGTAGACCAATAGACAATGTTTAAGTCAAGCTGGTCTATGTCAAATTTTTAAAATTTTGTATATAATGTACAGTGAGGTCTGTGTAAAATAGAGATTGGTCTATGATAGCACAAAATTTAGTTTCACACACTGCTAAAATGAGGCTGGAAATGGGTTGTGCTTATAATACCATTACTTATTCCCCATTCATAAAAATGCAATATGTGGGGGTGATTTATAATAGACAATAGACAATATTTATTGGTACTAACACATTTACAATAGATGGTTATGACACATAAAGAAAGATATACATGTAAAATATATATAATATCAATACATGTGGGAGCGACAGTGGTATCAGCTTGCATACATACATGTACATATATAAATATATATATAGAGTGAAAATGTACTAATTTTATTTGTTATATAAACGTTGACTAGGATGAATTTCTCTTGGACATGCATTTATTCATAAAATTGACAATGCTATTGAGAAGTTTTGGTGAATTGCTATTCAGTAGGGCTATCATTTGACGTTTATTGAAAACTTTTTGATTTACTTCACCTAAGATACTTTTTATTTTTTCAAAAAAGTCTTGCCTTAAATGTGCATAAGATGGGCAGTCAAGGAAAAGATGTAATTCATCTTCTACTTTACCAGCTTTGCATGATAAGCAAACACGATTTTCACATGGAATATAATAGTACCCGCCCTTCTCAATTTCAAGAGAGTGGGCACTAATTCTAAATTGGCATAGAGTAGACATATCCTCTTTAAATTTACATATATCAGTGTATGCAGGTCTTTCATTAATTTCAAACACATTTTGAAAAAATTCTAGTTTCGAACATTCTCTAATTGAGCAATTAAGGTTTTGAATTGCATGGTCATGGATTTGTTGCTTTATATTTGTCAAGTAAAATGCAATATTATTAGTATGGAAATTCAGGTGTCCAAATCCTAATGTATTTACCCAATCCTTTACACTATTTAACCAGTTACTGTTTTTTGCAGTACTACTATATACTTTGTTAACAAGTGAGTTATTTACATTTAAGATACATGTATATGATTGTTTTAATATCAAAATAAAAGAGTATCAACAGTATAAAAAATGCTTCCCAATTATTTGTTTTCCCTTTTGGAGACTCTAATTTCTAAAATCAATTCTCACTGAACCCCCTTAACTTAACTAGTGTTTGATATCCTTAACTGTCAGTGATCCCACCCCAATTATCACCTACAAATAAAACAATTACAGATAATATATACAATGAAGTAAAAACTCTACTGAAAAAGGCAATGACCCCATAATTGTATGATTTGAATATCAATTTACTGTAAATAATTATTATCATGATCACACAGCTGTAGCAAATACAAAAAAAAAAAATACATTTCATAAGAAAGAAATTAATTTTTGTGTATACCAGTACATGTATAACTTATAAATGATAAATCTAATATACAAGGGTTTGAAAACGAAAATTCTGAATTGTTCCAACACATTCTGGAACCTACATCCTGTTTTAAGAAAGTCTGTGTTTCAACAATTGAGCACTTTTCAATAAAAAAATATCAATACAAATTTTTGTGAAGGGGGAATGAGCATATATTTCTATTACTAAACATTTCTAACATTATAATATGATGAAGTCCAAGAAAGTTAGCTTTAAACAATGACTGACTGAAATGTCATAAAATATGAGATTTGTCAAAAACAAATAATTGATTAAAAATGATACTGGCAAGGTATGAGTGTATGGATTAAGAAGTCTTGTGTTTTACCTATTTTTTCACATTCTTCATTGTAAGCTGCCTTCCCTGTTGGATCTAACTCTTTTTTCTCTTCCTCTGTAAAAAAAAACACCCACTTATTATCATCAAATTATTTTATATACTAAATAATACAATACAAAGAGAGAATATTTGAAATGTTGTAAAACTGTACATTAAAAAACATCCATCTCACATTTGATGAAACTGGATTCTGATTACTGCTCATTATCTCACACTTGATTAAGAGAAAGGGACCAGCTTTCATTGTACTTTGAACTTTAAGACCCAAATTTTAATAATAGATAATCACCATTTAATAGCATAGTGCCACGAAAAACTAGAAACTATTAAAGTAAAACAACAAATATCAGTCAGATACAACATCAATTTTTGATAATGTTGTATATAATGTTTATCTCTATAGACGTCATTACAGCAATTCACAGGGGATATCTAAAGAGATGATATCATAAAAGCTACATGTAACAGGCTAGTGGTAAGCTCAAAGTCATTTTCAGATACAAGTTATGCTCATCATTGAAGACCTAATCATTGGCTAATGATGACTATCAAATTTAGAACAGAAATAAAAGCACAGTCTCATTTTGATTTTTACCCAAGTTTCAGATGGATTGTTCTTTAAATGTTCATTTACATCCATATCCTTTCTTGTTTAATTCACAAAGACAGTACCATTTAAGGAGAGGGGTCAATATGTGTATAATAAATCTAAATATGACATAATGAACAATAGGAGTAATATTCTATAATACTTAATCCACATCTTTGACATCCTAGCATTGTTTCCACAGTGGATGTTTTTACATGAATCCACTATTCATTTAGCGGGGTACTAACTTATTGACTGTGTGATGCTTTATTTATTTTCTGAAAGTCTAAGTAATACTGTATGCTTGTTTTTCCCAAAAATCAAACATTAAGGTTTTTTTTTAAAATAACACAAAAACCAGTAAGATTTCAAACAGCAGCACTGATCAATTCTCATGCATAAGAACTATATACTATATGCTTGTTTTTTTCCTAAAATTAAACATCACATTTTTTTTAATAACACAAAAACCAGTAAGGTTTCAAACAACATGGATCAATTCTAATGGATAAGGACTATTTGATTTCTAACAAACTAACAGACCATGGAAGTCATATTTTATTATGGTATTTTAAAAATCTTCAATATTTCAGCATTGTTTTCAATTCATACAATTATTAGTCATTATTTACTGTAGACAAAAATTTAATCAATATGACAATTTTATAAATCATATTAAAAATGTCAATGAAACCTTGTATGCTTGTACACAGTTGTTATCCTGGAATTATATTATATGTTAGGCCATCCATAAAATATTCTTGGTTTGCTGTTTCACAACCGACAAATCAAATATTCTCAAAGTACTGTTTACTGCATGTTAATCAATAATCAATCAATCAATCAAATAATGTAATTAGAATTTTTTAAATAATTTTAGCAAGATTTTTAAATCTAAAATAAGCTTTTTTTCAGACATTTGAAACAATTTTTGTTCTCCCCATCAGCATTCTTAAAAAAATTGTAAGTCATTCTAATATGATGTCCTTCTTTCGCTTTGTAAACAAACCGCTCGGGACATTAATACAATACTAATATTCTACAAACCCATGTTAAAACTCACAACATAATATTATGGCTTCAATGAATTATTTCTTAAATATACAGCAAAACAGTAATTTTTTAAGGATGGCCTAAATAGTTATAGAGAAACTGTTAAGACAATAAAGGTGTCTATATTATAGACATAAAAGTATTCAAATCCAAACAATTAATACATTAAAAATTCTCTGGAAAACATTAAGACAAACAAATGTAAGTTGACATAAAATATTGAATCTGGTTAAAGGTACATAAGACTTGGAGAGGAATTAAACCAGAAATAAGGAAGGATTTAAAAATTTTATCTTCATGACAAATAAAATTTGTGTGTATTCCTCAATACAATAAAACACCACTCTCCATTATATCATGTGTTAGAAGCAATTATGTCCATGGCAACATTGTCTTTTTATTACAGAACAATTATCGCTAGTTAGTTCACTATCAGTGTACGTTTTATATTCACACAAAAACGACGGAATAAATTCATTATAAGGATAAGCTCACAGAATTATTGAATACAAAATGACATTTATTGAATGAAGCTTGAAAGTGAATTTCTGAATAAAGAAGACTTCAGGTAATTATTGAATTAAATTTCATAATGACATGCATGAATTTACGATAACTACACAGTAGTTATTGAAATGAGCACTTTATTCAGCTACTTTCACACTACACAGTATATAGGCTAATGGAGAATTTGTATGGAGTTAAATCTCAGGACTTTTGATATCGGAGATATATTCCTTGTCATACAATATAAAAGGGAGTTAATACAAATGAAGGGAGGTAAATCTCATGATTGTGATTATGACTTTTGATATCAGAGATATAATCCTTGTCATACAATTCAAGGGAGATAATACACAAATGAAGGTCTAATGGTTTCCTAAGAGTACATGTATGTTAGCACTTAATGGCACTCCCAGGCAAGCTTGGTCTAAAATGGATCTGTTTAATTAAAGATTTGTTCATAATATTTGTCATTTGTGAGGAAAAATTAAATTCTGAAAAAAAATATTCTGAAATAAAAAAAACCCCACAGAAATGTATATAAAAATAAATCCTTATCGTGTAACTGGAGATTAATTAACAGTTAGTTAATTCCTGCTATTATAAAGAGGAAACAATTATGACGGCTTAAGGCGTTTTTTTAATTTTTGGTAATGGATGAATATTTTTAATGGAGGGTTGGGGTATCTCATATTTTGTATATTTAAAAGCTTACCACCATAGGATCATTCAGATCTTTCAACTAGTTTCATATTTTTTCTACTTAAACATGGATATCTAAATCTTTTGACCCACCTCTAAATGTGTGACTGGTAATTGAGACAAATGATTTTTTTTAAATGGAAGAATGCACCCATAGGACACTTTCATCTAAAGTAAACAGGAGGATAACTCAAGAATGAGAAAAAAATATTTTAAAAGTCTAAAATCAAATTTGGCCTGCAGTTTTTGGTCCTTGACATTATGCATGAATTTGAAATTATTTGCTTCAGGCGGACTTACGTTTTTGAACGGAAACTAAATGTGGGATGTACAGACGAACATGAGAACATGGTTAAAACTTAATGCCCCTCCTCCAACGCCTAATCTAAATGGCAAATACATTTATTAATTAATAAATATTACTTTCAAGCTCCATTGATAACAATTATTTTTTAGAGGAACTCCGGAAACCTGGAATTTTCATTTTCTTTTTCTGTCTTATTAATTCCTCCATTTCCAACTCTAGAATAGCTGTGAAAATTATTGAAATATTTTTTATTGACTTACCATATATAACAGTGTTGTACATATATATGTATATCAATGTGAAGGTCAAGTGAGCAAGTACTCGCCAAGAAAATCAAAATAGTACATGTTACTAGTATCATCTTTCATCTTAAAATTTTGGTTTCTGTTCAGCGATTTAAAACAAAACTGTCTAACTGATAATAAAAAAATTACTGAATTTTTAAAGGTTTACAAACAAAATTACTGAAAATATCAGCCATTCTTGCATTCTCACAATTTATATTTTATAAATATAGAGCTTTCAATAGAAAAAATGAATTCATCATGATATTCACCCAAGCTTATCACTTCTCTGATGACACTTCTAACATTCACATCTGACTGCCATATAATATTTAATTAAATGTTTCAATAAAATTATACAGTTTGATAAATTCATTTTTCTGGCTATTCGTCTAAAGTCAACAGAAAAACAAGGTCTGCCAAATTGTATATGTACCTCCATCTTAATGCTTTAATACGTTATTGGTGAAATTGTTAACCATCATTTTTAAACTTTCTTTTCATAAAGTTTTTCAAACATCTTCAGGTGTTTATACCATATAGAGTGACTTGACATATATCATGTAAGTGATATGATATCTGAAATATCGGGCCTAAATCTATATTTTTAATCATACAGATTTTGTTTCAATATAAATATCCAAAGGCTAAAATTTCCTGGAAATGCATTTAAATGCAAGTAAAAAAAAAATACCACTCATTTATATCTGTACTGTAGGTAACTCAAATTGCTTCAACTTTTAGGGTGCAGTTTAAATTTTCAAATTGCCTGTTTCAAAATAATAAAATTACAAACCTACCCTATAACAGGCTGATAAATATTTAACTTTACTATATAGCAAGATATTTCAGAAAACAAACCTTTTTGACCAGCAAAGCTTACCCTACATGTTTGTAGTTTCAATCCATTACTTAATAAAACATTTATCATTTTTGCTGTAAGCATAAAATTGCAATACATTTAATAACTGAGGTTGAATATTTCAAAATTATCTTGTGAGGTTAACTCTGTACATTTTCTATATATGCTTTTATTCTATCTTCGACAGAAGACAACAATAAATTATCCCACTATGTGTCCAGAAAAAGCTTTTTTTTTTATTAAATTATCTCTAATTACAGTCAAATATGCTTAATAGTTTAACCATATTTTCATTTGCTAAATATAACAAATAGGGATCAGACACAAGTTTTTCCAACTTATGAAGACTTCTTTTCCTTATACTTAATATGCTGAACAGTGAACAATGAACAATGAAGTTACTTGTCATTCTCTTGAAATAAGAAAACATTTACATATTATCAACTAATGTTACTTAAAAAAGGGAGACAAAATATTTTAATTTATACAATAATTAACTTCCTTTCTTGTTATCTCACCTGTCAACATACTCCACTTCCTATTTTATATCATAACAATTTTATATTATAATTTCCATAAGATTATTATTGTTATATTTCCATAAGAACGCCATGATATAGCTGAAATACTACTAAAGTTGGCGTTAAACACCAATCAATCAATCAATCATATTTCCATAAGACATACATTTTACATGCAATTATCTTGTATTTGTTGTAATTATCTCCCTTACTTTTCTCAACATCGGCTTCCAAATCTGTGTCATACTCATCAGAATCGTGAGGTGAACCAACCAACCATGATTCATAACTTGGATATTTCTTTTTCTGTTTTGTATCTAGTTCACAAGATTTTGTGATTGCCCAGCTTTCTCCATTCTCATCAGTATTTTCATTTTCCTCTATAAATAATTACAAAATATCCATTTAAATGTAATTATACCTTTTTTCATATAAAAAATGCTTTTCTTTTACTAAAAAAGATTTTTAAACATTTATCATCCCTAAAAAAATCATTTAAAATCAAAATATGAATGAAAGACTAGAGTACAATTTTTTTTGACATCAGAATTATAATAATTTTCCAATAAGAAAAAATATCAACATATAAAAAAATTATTGTTGTTGTTCATACCTAATATAATATAAACTAAACCATCTGAAGACATGCCTGTCAGAATATTGAATATTTTCAACATCATTTCTTACAAGTACATATTTGAATATTTTCTATACCTACAAGTACATATATCAATATTGACGGTAATGACCAGATTTATGACACTGCAAATATTCATAAAGTGTATATATAACACTTGACTAGTTGACAATATCAACACTTTTATATTATATACTAAAGAATGCACGTTGGACTAAATTCAACCAATTTTGAGATTTTAAATAAATGTAGCTTTATCTAAGAAAACAAATTTAGTGCTATTATTTTAATCTTTTTGCTTAATTTTTATAAAATAGATAAAAGACCACAATAAGGTGGAGCAGAACACATTTAAAAGTATATTAACCAAGATAAACAATCGTAACTTAAGCTGATCCATAAAACTTGCTTTGGTTTGCTGCGATCTTTATACTAAGAAATTTACCAGAAATTCCAAAAAAAAAATGTTTTTTTTACTATTTTTAGCAAGTTTATTTGCATTAAATAAGCTTTTTTCAAGATATTTAAATGGGAAAAAATATAATTTGCATACTGGTAACTAAAATTGTAAGTCAGGAAACAGGAAACTAGTATTTTATAAAGGTTGGTTTAGACATGACAGTACATTGGTCCGTTTTTATTGTTCTAGAATTGCTTCTTTAAACAAACAAGAGACAGTAGAAAAAAATATTCAGATGCTTCTAATTTTCACTATTATGTATTTCATATATAACTACAATTAAAAAAAAATATATATATACTGATGTCAATTAATTCTTGTCTGATTTTGAAATTTTCCTAAAAGTAAAATTATATGTTGTAGTGTTACTCTATGACATCAATAAAATTGGATACCGGTAAACACAAAATTTTGAGAATACACTTGTGTAAGCTAAACACAAAAATTATTTAATTTCGTCCAAGACATAATACAATAATACATGTAGTACTTTAGTAGCAGTCCTCAAAATGAAAATTTGAATTAATGGTCCGAATAAAATTCTTGAATTTATTTTTATTTTTACTTCTAAACGAAAATTTATTGGTTCAAACAAAGTTTTACTGTTCTTGGGCCGGAGGACTTATGCTCATCGTGAGGATTGTTGTAGACCAACAATTTCAGTCTGTGTTTATTATAAATCATAAAGATTTAAACAACATACATGTACTTCTAATAATTATTTGAAAATAACTACTTTAAGGTACACCCTTTCTTCTTTTGTTGATAAAAAATTTATCAAAATTGCACATGAATTGATCTCAGAATTTTTTTTAATTGTAGTTTTATTTGAAATATATGAGGAAAATTGTATCTGAACATTTTTGTTCACCTTCTATACACGAGAAAAAATATCTAAAATTAACATCAGATTTAACCTTACAAAAGATCTTTTTCTTAAATTAATATGATCATATGTAATATTTATAAAAACCAAAGCTCTGAACTTTAAACCTGGTAAGCAATTCAACTGATAATCCATCAATCTTGGGAAAATTATCGGCTTTTATTTAATGAAGATTAATAGGTTCTTTCCGATAACATTTCATAGGACTTAGGCTAGGCTTATGCTTATAGTGTTTAATGCCACTTTCAACAAAATTTCAGCTATATCGTGGCAGTCAGTTTTATTGGTGGAGGAAGCCAGAGTACCCGGACAATTGATAAATATGCATATGAGACAGTGGCATGAGACGTTGTCTCACATGAAAAAACATATAAGTAACTACATGTAACCTAAGGATACCAAGAAATATTATAAACAAAGATATATTAACTATGAATGTTATATTGTAAAAAAAAATCCTACCTGACATAAGAGTTTTCACACCGACATCCAAAGTAGCATGATTTGATTCATTTTCCTCTTCCTGTGTGACAATTGGAGTGCATAGAAGAAACTGTTCAACTGAAAATTCTTTAGGTGATGACCTGTCTTTTCTTGGGAATGACACATTTTTATGTTCAACTGAAATTTCTGTTCTCGCTGGAGTCCTACGGGATATTTTTTTCGAAGTTTGTCTTGCCACCTTCTGTGATGCAGATCCTGATTTCACATGAGCTGTCCATGGTCTGCGTAATTTTGGCATAGGTCTAACTGGTACCTCATTCCCTTCTTCGACTAGTACTGGTTTCTTAGGTTTTGCAGAATGTGGTCTGATGTATGTATTACGGCTTTTCCCTGGAGGTGATGGAGTTCGTGATTTAGATTCCATTTTGTATCCTCTGTGAGCTGGTGACGGAGATCTAGATAAAGGAGATGGTGTCCTGGATAGCCCTACAGGTGAAGGTGTTCCTAATACAGCTTCCATGATCAAACCTATAGAATAAAACATGAAATTGTTTAACATTAGTTTCATAAAAAAAAATCTTTTTAACCTAAAATACCAACAAAATTATATACATGTACATGTATATATATTTCTCTTGTTTACTATGTTTACCAAATGAGCATAAAATCTTATTCACAAAATGATTTCAAATTTTAAAATAAAATCCTTATTGTATGTTCTATTAACATCATATAAATCCAAATACTGTGTACTATGTATATAAGGACTTCTTTATCTCAAATCTTAGTCCCGGGGGATAGCCTTACACTTTCTTTAATTAAACTAACATTAATTAAAGATAAAAATTTCTTTTGATAACAAACATTCTAAATTAATCTCTTTCTGTTTATTCTTCCGAGATTCCAAGCATTGAAAGGTCAAGTTGTTTGTTTTGTTATTAAATGGAGAAACAATGAAAGTGTTGATTTTGTTAATTTGTAAAACAATTTTGCAGTCTGCCTGCTCAATTGAAGCTACTTTTAACAGATTATCTCAATTCGAGCTGCTTCAATCTGTCTTTTACCTTCAAGCAGCATGGCATTCTAAAAAATGCAAGGAATTCATTTATGTGCCCTCCTAAGAGTGAGTTGTGTATTTAATTCGTCTCACACAATTAGCAGACATCCTTTCGAATGTGTTGTACCCAAAAAACCCCAGAGAAATTAGGTCCTATTTTATACCTTGGGCCCACCTCGGGGAGATAAAAATCAGACATATTGATCATCTGTGACAATTTGAAATCCTGATTTCCCATTACAAAATGTCAATCCCACTCCAACCAAACAGATTATCCCAATAGTTATCTATCCCTAAATTCATGACCAGCAAAAGAATCAATGCTCCCAAAACTTTCAATCATTTTGACTGGGAGTGTACCTGATAACGGTTATTCCAGACATGTGTTTTGTGCACTAAATTAGGAATCTTAACTTTTTATTCCAGAAGAAGGTTCTTCTCTACTCTAAATTTTTTCAGAGGCTTTCAAGAACTTGTATATTGATAAAGCTCTGTTAAACAATATCAGATATTGGTGGCCATTTTTGAATTTGTGTTTTCAATGGGCTATTCATCGATCATTCATGTACAGTTTGCTTTGCTGAGAAGATTCATTTAAATACATTTCCAATACGAGTCTCAAGCTAAATTTACACGTTTGAGGTTACAGCTTTGTTGGAATTTTCTGAACATCACCTAAATTATGCATTGACGATCAAATCACCATTCATGTACAGTTCAGTTTCAATTAGTTATGAAGTTTCTTAAAAGAAGAAGATATTTAGTGGTGGGGTTAAGCTGTGTTCTTTTTTTTGTCATATCATATCATTCAAAGTTGAAAGTCTATACTTTTAAAAACATGTTTTTGCAGCAGATGATGTTAATATTAGAAACAAAAGTAAAATTCTTATGATTCATTTATGGAATTTATGAAAACTTGGGTTCATTGAGACAAAACTCAGCTGAGAACCTGCAGAGATTGTTCTTTTGCGAAATCCTAATAGAGAAAAATGTCAGCTAATTTGAGTTTCTGAAATTGAGTGAAAAGCTTTTTTTTTTTTACAGAAATCTAGGCCTGATCATTTCTTTGGAAATTGATTTGCTTAGTCAGAGACATGTCTCTGTTTGAGCTATCATAATATGTTGATACTTAAACAAGTCCCACAGAGAAATTTTAATTACATTGTATTGCTTTTGATGCCAACTTAGATTTCGGACCACAATCAGGAATAGTAACTCCTGTAGGAGTACAAATATACTTGTATATACCGTATACATGTATATATAAAAAATGTTGGGGTCTAAAATATACTTATCTATTAAATAATGATAGAAAGATAGATTCATCAATGGCAGTCCTTGCTATTGATCATTCATAAATTCAGCCTGATAGTTTTACTAAGCACCTTTTTGTCCTTTTCAAATCTATGTATTTAGTTGTGCACTCATTTTTTTCTCTGATACTCACTTTTTCTGTAGGACTTGTTTTAGTATATTGTTCACGGTCACTTGTGTATTGTTTACTGAAATAAGTAATAAAATTGTTAGAACCTTTTAAATCATATTAATGCGTGAAGGAATATTTGTGTGTTTTTTTTCGAAAGTTCCTGACAAGGGAGATAATTACTTGATTACAAGTTTTATTCACATCACAACACACCATCAATCATGGAAGCTGTAATGTCAAACTAAATACAAAAGTCTGCTGAAAAAGGCCTGAAACATATCATCTATGAATGAAATGTAGATTCAATCATTATCAATGAATGAAAAAAATTGTCTTGCATTGACAGGGGCAGTCCAAGCATGTTCCTATATCTCTGTTCTCTTCCCCAGGTCATTCTTTACACCTCAACTAAAAAATACATAGCATGACTTCCATTTTTATAATTACAATTACTCTATATTTTTCATTTTCATTTTACTATAGTATTTGGATTTTAAGTGACTGTGGTATGTCCCATCTTAATGAGAAAAAAGACAAATACAGACAATCTTCTGACAATACATTTAACAAATATTCAACTATAACATTAATTTTTTAAACACTTTTTGTGTACTTTATAACACTTTTTTTAACAGTTCACAATCACTCAGCTTACCAAAAATATAAATAATAAATAAACAAATTCTCAAGAGTGCAATGATCAATTCTTCATATTTAATTAATATTCCTTGTTGCCATCGCAAAATCGATATGCAAACGTGTGGTAGATATTATGGGACGAAGTCCCAACTATGGTAGAAATAGCAATATTTTGATTCCAGATCCATAGTACTAATGGATAAAATTCCTTGCATCGTAAATGACGCAACCGGAAACCAATACAGGGTTACTGGTAGAATTAGACTCTGTAAGGATGCACAGTAATCTGGTACTCGTGGCAATATACAAAAAGGTCAAAATTTCAAAATTTTCCAAAATTGCAAAAAATTTCAAAAATTTCAAAATTATAAAAAAAAATTAATTTAAATTTCAAAATTTTCAAAAAATTTCAAAATTATAATTTAAATCCATATCGACTCTCTTTCACTTTCACTTTCCATTGCATTATGTATGACGTCATTTTAATGTAATAAAACAATTAGTCTTTTGTATCAGTCAATACGAGTTTTTATGGACCTTAGAAATCAATATTCACCGAAGCCTAAAGGGGCTTCGGTGAATATCGTTTTTAAGGTCCATAAAAACTCGTATTGACCTCAACAAAAGATTATAATTGTATATTATCGCTATTTTGTTTACTTTCCCTTTGATGTTTAAAACCAATATGTTTCATATCACGTAAGCGCATGAGATGATTCCAATTATCGCTAATCGCTAAGCGTTGTCAAGGACGCTTAGTAATATCGCTGTTTTCTAATATGACGTTATAATGACGTCACATTACCAAATCCTTGATAAACATACTATCATAGCGATAAAATAATTAAAGATGTTTTCTAAAACTTGAGGACGTTTCTCAGTCGTCTCTCATCTCAGGGCTTCGATGAGATGACTGAGAAACGTCCTCTCTTTTTAAAAAACATTGTTAATCACTTATAATTATATAGATAGGTGTGAATTATGGGGATTCGTGAAATAAATTCTGATATCTCACATGTGAAATATCAGTTTTTTCCCACCGGAACTACTTTTACACAACTATAAGTGTGGTGGTTACGTCCCTTGTGGTGTTACGATGAATACACATGTGATTGTAAACTGAAAAAATTTCGCAAAATGTTATTGACGACTTTGGAACATAACCAACATGACGTCATTGACGTCATATGAAGATTTCCAGTTTGAAACGTAAAGATTAGACGTTATTTGGCTTCGTGTACGTTTCAATTTTGATACAATTTAACTAAAATAAGTTTTCAAGGTAAGAATTTTAATTATTTTTGTGCATTGTTGTAAATATGACATGTAGGATTTCACATTTTCAAGATAGCAGATCCTTCCAGTTGAACCCCTTCATAGATCTATACGCAATTAAACAAGTTCCACCCACTCATTTAATCCCTATGCGTACTTCGGTCACTCATGGTCTTATTTTGATATTCAAAATCTACGATTAGTTATATTATATTTAGCATATTATGTTGATGAATATAACATTTATTCAGGTGATATGTTTCACTTCATTGATTTCTTTCTACATCAAACAAGTGTTTTACCTGGTGATAATTAAAATCTATAAAGAAAGATTTTTATGAATGAGATGTGTTTATCTGTATACAATACATGTGTGTACAGACATGGAGGCAGAGGAATATGAAAAAATATTTACTTTCATTAAAGATGGTACATACCGGTACATTGAAGGTAAGAAATTATTTAATTCGGTTGTATTTCAATCTTGGATGAATTTGTGATAAAAAATTGGTATAATTAGAATGTTGTTTTATATCAATTTAAATATGTAAAATAGATTTGAGAAAACTTATTTTCAAAACAAATGTATATCTAATTAAGGCAAAAAACATCAAATTGAACTTTTGTTGCCATCATGTTCAGATTAGCCCAATAATGTCACATCAGACACAGAGTGACATTTTTCATACAAAAATGTTACAAAATGCATTCTGGTGTCAGATTACATGGTCGAAATGCATGTTATGTAATATTTTGGAATATTGCTCCCCAACACTGATATATGATTGAATGTGATTTTGCAGTAGAAGGGCATATAATATTGAAAATATTGTTGCTATTAACGATTTTTTTTAAATCATCATGCACCAGTTAGTCGACTTCAAATATAGAATATGGTGATATCATTATTGGATTTTTTTCAATCCTACAAATTTGTTCTTATAAATTTTGGTAGTTTCAGTTAGAATACATGTGAAATGTACTTATGAAACAATATAAGGCTGTAGAAAACAGTTTTATTTGAAAATTATGTTATAAAAACTTGGTAATTTAAGCGATCTTGGGAAAATTATATTGACTGCTTAGCATTTTCTGTTAATTTTTCAAATTGTCAGTTTGGATTTCATGTCTTAGAGTATTAATTGGCTGTAACAGTACATTTGAACATCCAGCTTACTTAAACAGTGGGAAAAAATGATGTGGAAGCATATATTTATTGAGTTTTGGGGAAAATTATAGTTTTGCACAATAAGATATTCCAAGACTTGAATATCAATAAATCATATTTTTGCATATTTGATGGAATGAGAAGGAATTTCAACTGAAGATCTACATACAAAAACTTATTTTATGCCTTGAACTACATAATTTATAGGGTTAAAGCATGAATTAACAAATTTAAGAATGATGTGAACTCATTTTATGGGACGAAAAAAGTGGGGGCTAAATGCAAACATTTTATAGTATTTAGCTATTAAATATATAACTGAGGCATACATATGTGCAATCATTGCTTATTATGTTAGAAATTAGCTTAATAACTGTAATATATAAGAGAATAGGTAAGTTTTGGTATATTACACAGTCTGAACTCACAAGCTATAAATGGAGATGTTTTCATTAAAAATCTTCAAGGGGGTACCTTTGCATTTGGACACTTATGCTTGTAAATATCAGACAGCCACATACCTTATGAGTTTTTTTGGGGTTGATATTGTCTAAGGAATAGAAAGTAGGCCAACATATGGTTAAAGAAACAAGTTTTTTTGCTCTTTAGGTGTCAAACCACTAAATCACCAATCAGAGCTTAGAACATATATGAAAGTAGTCCCTTTTAAAGAAAATAGTTCCTTTCGCTTTGTTGTATTGTGACAAATACTGAATGGAATGGAATAATTAAAATTGATAATTGAAGTTAAATATATAAGGATTATTTTGAGCCCAAATTTGATGGATTTAGTTGTATTTTAATACCTCTATGGAGCAGGGGTTAAAAAATCCACTAGCCCGACGCCCGGGGCTAGTAATTTCCACATTTGGGCTAGCTGAAATAATCAGCTGTATGCCCGACGGGCTAGTAAAAAAATATATTGGATATTGAAAAACTTGTCAATATTCGCGTATCTACTTATATTCATATATTGTTTAATCAGCAGCAATGTTTTATTTATTCAACTGCTAGCTATTTGTTGAAATTGAGAGCAAAGAAGGTAGAAAAACTGCGTAACTCGTCATAAAACACAGCTTCATCAAATGACGGCTTACCGGAAATTTCGAAAATGAAATACCGGAATTGTATTCCGGAACCGGGCACGACTATTTCCGGTTTTGCCGATAGTTATAAAAAAAAATACCAGATCTGAAAAGAAAGATAGTTAAACTAATATACATTGTACATGGGTTCAAGTCTGCAAGTCGGATTCATGAAATCACGCTATTGACCAGGACTAGTGGTTCATAGATTCGGGCTAGTAATATTTGGGAGTATGATAGCCCTGGGCTAGTGAGGTGGTCCAAGATTTTTTAACCCCTGATGGAGGATTTGATGCATGACCTATAAATATTGAATTTCACCGGCATGACCGATTTATTTTTAGAGTAGGTGTTTTCCATAGTCTGGCATTTCACTGCAAGACTGATATTTTCCCAGAACGTAGAGGAATCATGTACGCTTCAGAAAATATATGGTCTTGGAAAGGTTAAACTTAAGATGAAATAGCCAGGCAGGCTCGAAAAAACACAAATTTAGTAGAAAATGTTAAAGAAATTAATCATAGGTTTTACACCTAAAAGTATCATATAGTATAAACATAACACATTTGTATTGCAAGATATAAAAACTTGAAATGGCCAGAATGAATATTATATAACAGTTATACCGATCAGAATAAATATATATTGAAAAATGATAAAACAATAGACCATTTGCCAATTCCCGACTTTATTCTAAAATTATACACTTTTAACATTTTATTATTTGAGTTATTTCCCTTACAGAGGACAAATGCAAGAGCAACAGAAAGGATTAAGAATTTGAGTATAATTTTCTTAAAATTTATAGATAATTGAACCTTGTAAAATTATAGAAGTTAACTTTATAGCAAATAAAAAATTCACAAGTTGTTACAACATTTAAATTTTATACAGAGTATGAATATATGTCATTTTGGTTGAATATTGCATGAAATTGACACTTTTTTCCACCTCAAAGGGAAGCAACTACTACAAACATGTGGAAAAAACGTATAATTTTAGAATCAAGTCGGAAACTGGCAAATCGGCTATTATAGCCTACCATTTCGGTCAATACATGGATTTATAAAAAATAAAAATTAAATTATTGGTTAGGTAACACCTATTAGCGAGCATCGCAAGATGCGAGCTAAACAGAAACATGTGTGTCAGGAGATTAATGAATCAATATATGATCTATCATCAATACCAACCGAAAATGGATTCTAAGTTTCGGCATTGAATGGACAATCGGAGTGAAGTACAGGAAATAGCCTTTTAATTTGAATAAAAAAAAATAACTATCCAGTTTAAAAATAAAAAAAATAAAAAAGGAAACCGTACAGCTTCTTTACATGAAACGATTAATTTATTTAAGAAATGGACAATCGTTAGACCTTCTTCTTTCGCCCCTAAAGAACGATTGGCCCTAAAAAAAAAGGTTGTTCCCGAGGTATCAGGACATCTCGGTACTGAACATATGAGACATCTTGGTACTCGGTACTGGACATCTCGGTACTGGAAATTTCAGTACTGAATAATAAAAATAATTTGATTGAATTTAAAAACATTTTTAATTTTTTTTTACATGTAGACGTTGTTTATTTCGGTACTGAATAATAAAAATAATTTGATTGAATTTAAAAACATTTTTAAATTTTTTTTACATGTAGACGTTGTTTATTTCGGTACTGAATAATAAAAATAATTTGATTGAATTGAAAAACTTTTTAAAATTTTTTTTTACATGTAGACGTTGTTTATTTCGGTACTGAATAATAAAAATAATTTGATTGCATTTAAAAACTTTTTAAAATTTTTTTTTACATGTAGACGTTGTTTATACAAATTTTTATATGTTTTTTTTTTAATCATCTTTAATTAAATGGACATCAAAGAGGCTATTCATTAATATTTGTAAATAACTTTTGTTTTGATAACTTAGTCCCTTTATCAATAAATCACAGATAAACTTAACGGGATGATTATTTTCATTTCTGTTTTGATTACATAGCTGTTTTAATTAGATAGCTTTAATTACCAAATTAAATTTCTTTAATCATAGATCAATGCTTTAATCTTTTGTTTGACTTCAAAAGACGATACAAGCTGAATTTTATTTGAGAAATATTTGCCAAGCCGATATATAATGGAGGGTTACCCTAATTTGAGATTCAAACTGCAAAATGGAGTATCCATGCATAGATTGTGGCAGCAATGTCCGTCTCAGACAGGAGGCTTTGCAATGTGACCAGTGTTCACAGTGGCAGCACAGACTATGCAACACTGGTAAGACCTTTATATCTAATTTTATCGCTTTTGTATATTATTTAACCCCCCAAATTATAAACAGAAAATCAAGAAATGTGGTATAATGAAAGCACTGACAATTTCCTCAGTTACTCACACGAATACACATAGCATAATTGGTAACGCCACTACAAATTATAGAAGAATCGCTAGGGTGGTGAACTTTCATACATCGGGGATATCAGATAATCTGAAGCAAAGGTCAAAATAATGAAAATATAAATAAAAATCAATGTATACTAAAACAACGATCTCCAGGATCGATCTACACGGGAATTATCAAAAACACCTTTGGTTCATATATATTAAAGAACTACTAGTACAAAAATATTGACAATTGTGGTCAGTAAGGAATATTGTCTCATCCAAGTCCCGAACTGTCCAGTACCGAGTACCGAGATGTCCAGGTCAGTACCGAAATGTCCAGGACCGAGTACCGAGATGTCCAAGTCAGTACCGAAATGTCCAGGTACCGAGATGTCCAGGTCCCGAGATGTCTAGGATTCGTTCCCGATATATCTCGGCCCAAAAAATCTCCTTTGCAATAGAATTAACTGGGCAAGTCGAATTGAAGAACAATGAAAAATAATCAAGAATAACGAAGAAAAGAACCCAAAACTACTATTTGTACATGTACATGTCTATGCGTAGATGCGATGCTCGCCTGTAGGCTGTGCCTAATCTATATTATCATATTAGGCTTATTGTAAAATACATCAACGTCCCAAATCAGTACCGAAATGTCCAGGTACCGAGATGTCCAGGTACCTGAGTTGAATGTTAATCGAATTTGATCACCAATGTAAACATTTGCTTCCCATGTACTTCCGTCGAAATACGTTGCAAAAACAGCTTTGCAAAAACCGGTGACGTCAGTACATACAGTGAATTTCGATCTCATGATCATTTGTGAGACGATGTTTGTTTACAACTAAAAATACTTAAAACAGAGAAGTAAATAGTGAACCATACTATAGTAGTTTATTGTAAGTACTGATAAAATAGACAAGGTCGTCAAAATCAGACTCATAATCACAATAAATACTGTATTATACTTATTTATTGGACTTCATAGAAAATGGTTTTCAGTTTCATGCCCATTCATGGTCAATTCAGCCTTCACCGGCTTCAGGTCATTGACATTGTACCCCGTTCATGGGGAATGTGACTTTTTACCCAAATACACCCAAATATACCCTAATACAGCTTCAAATTATATTATTTCTATTATTTTGAGATGTTTTATGGATAATTAATGATTTATTAGCTCTATCGTTATTTGTTCATGAATTTCAACAAAATAGTCAGTTTTAACAGACAATATCATAAGAGTTATCACCCATTTAAGAAGGTATATGAATAGGCCTGTTTTTTAATTCTTAACCACTGGTTATCCAGTGGATGGATAGCTGTATACCAAAAGAAGAAGAAGAACCATTAACCTGGTTTTAAACTTTTTTATGCTTGAGTGGTTTTTTTCGGTGTGGTTTTAACCATGCAGTTAAATGGTTAAAGAACATAACCGGGATCGAAGCACGGTTGAATATGTTTGAACCTTGATAATATTACCAATATACCGGTATGTTTGTAATACTAATAGGAACATCTGTGTATTATAGACCCATTTCCAAGTTGTTTATTGACATTCTGCATTGTTGTATTTGTTTATAAGGAATTAAATTATTTTATTTGTTGTTTTTTTGTGTGTTTAAGAGTTGAATTGTATTATTTGTTAAGAATTAATTTTAATTTGTTAAAAAATAATCAATGAACTAGAAAATTTCTCTTAAATATTGTTCTTCAACCATTGCATTTTTTATCTATCTTAAATATGTTTATGGTTCATGATTTAAACATGTTTCAGGTTGTTTTCAACCATAAACAAGTTTGAGAATAAAAAAACGGGCCTATAGCTATAACGGGGAAAATTTGGAATTTATTTTTCATAAAATTATTTTCATCCTCCGATTTATTGCAAACACCAACATTTTTATGTATTTCGTAAGTGCCCATCAGTATATATATATTTTTTTCTGCTTAAATATTACGGGTTTGGCGAAAAATAACAAGATTAAGAATTTTCCCGTTATAGCAAGGATCATCTTCGCTAGCCAAGGGTTACGATTCGGGTCCCCCTTCTCTCCACCCTTGGCGGATCTAGAATACATTTTGAAATTCGCGCGCAATGCCACCTGGTGGTTTATCGAAGTTGCGCCCCTTAGATAGTCGTCATCGCCAGCCAATCAGAATCGTTTTGTTATACGTATGTTGGAGAGTTGAAAATGGCAGCGCCCAGTGAATAAAAACTTATTTGTGATAAATTTAATTTGGAAGCACTTACTGTCAACCAAGTGAAAGTTTCAAAGCTTTGGCAGACGGGAAAGATGTTTTCATTGGAACCAAAACGGGAAGTGGCAAATCGTTGTCATATGAGAGCATTCCGGTGCCATTTTTGTTTACATTTCGTGGATAACATGTGTTCCGTGTAAAACGTCTTCTGATTGGATACGTGTACTGGTAGCCGTAACCAATGAAATATTAAAGTGCGAATCCTCAAAATGTATTCTAGATCTGCCAAGGGTGGAGAGAAGGGGGAACCGAATCGTAACCCTTGGCTAGCGAAGATGAGCAAGGATTGGTTATAGCTATATTGATTTACCTTTTCTAAAGAGAGACAACCCTTACAAAAATGAATCCCGGTTCTTGAAAAGAGGGAATAATAGTAATATAAAGCTCAGTATTCTGTACATTTGCCTTAATAATTGTCAAAATATGTAGTGAGACAAAACTTTATTTTAGGAAGATGTACATCCTCCTCTTTTTTGGTTTCCAGACAAACCAGTTTTTGCTACCAAGACATCCAAGTTTCTCGCTGCAATCAAGAATGGGAAATAAATAACTCAACTTTGTTTATGTACAGTCTACAGATAAAAAAAAAATACCCATAATGTATTAAAGTGCTTCCAGTTAAATATAAATGAAGCTTTACAGAAAATGACAGACCCATGATTTTTGTTTATTTGTTGTAAGTGGCCAGGTTTTACTCTTATTTCGTTTTTTTTTTAAACAAAATAAGATAAATAAATAAAAATGTAAGAAATATATTTGTTGTATGTAAGTAACACATACCATATGAATTTTGAGTGTGTTTGGGTACATTTGTATTTGTTGGAAGTGGCCATGTTGGTGTATCGATGTTTATAATAGTTATAAAATTGATCATTTTGATTACCGGTACTCTTCAGTCTTGTGACAAATTTATGAAATTTGAATTTTTTTTATGAAAAATAATTCATATAGAACCTTTAACTAATACAGTAAATAAAATTTTATGGTGTATTTGGGTATATTTGGGTAAAAAGTCACACCGGTTCATGGGCATGGTGCTTGGGTGTTGGAAATAGATAGGGGGTCGTCCGTCCCTCAAGGACATAATAAATTAATATAGATTTTTTTTTAATTGTTTGTCAAATAATGATTTTTTTCCCTTTAATTCCTTAAGTACACGTTTTATGCATTTTTTTGTAATGAGTGATACTGATAGTCTTTGGAAGTTGTATTTCCAAAATATTGTGCATGTACTTATTTTTTACATGCCCATTCCTTACCCTTTTACATTTAAAATCAAATAATATGTTCCATCACAAGGTAAATGGTCCATGTTTTATATTCTAGTATATGTAAGAAAGGATCTAAATAGAATCACTTAAAGGGATATTAAAGCTCGTTTTAACATATATTTTTTTCAACTCGCGACGAAGGTTGTTTCTTTTCAATTTAATTGTAAAAAAAATACAAAAATACTTTGAACGCCCATATAATCCCTAATATCATTAAAATATCACTTAAAATGGTTAAAATGATTTTTTGTCCAGGAAGCAAAAATTCAATCAATGGAAAAACCGCAAGATATGACAGAATTATCAACGAATTATGTCACTTTTACAAAGTTTCATTGATAAAAACCGGGTTAATGTTTCATAAATATCATTTATTGAACCAATTGCAAGTTTTCATGAGATACAAAAAATTACCAAAATGAGCTTTAATATCCCTTTAAAAGTGAGAGAATACTTTATTGGTTTTGCACTACACACCCGGAAGAAGAATCCAGAGAATTATAGAAAAATTTCTTTCACATGAATATGCTATAAGATATTGGAGCATGTTGTAAGTATGTACATGTAGTTAGTGCCATCATGACCCATGCAGACAACCATGCTGTCCTATATATAGTAATACCCTTTATAACATGGTTTCCAAAAACACAGATCCTATGAAAAACACAAGTTACAACGTTAACTAACTTGAATTCATAGACGACATCTAAAAAACATTGAAAACTTTACATACATATGTACACAGATCTAATCATGACTTCTCTAAAGCTTTTGATAAAGTCAGTAATTATCTACTGGTACATAAACTCAATCATTATGGGATACAGAGCTTCTTTAATATCAAAACGTACACATACTAAAGGGTGAGACATCAGGCTTATGTCCCTATTAAGTCTGGAGTGCCCCAAGAATATGTTCTGGGACCTAGTCTGTATTTATTATATATAATTGACGTTCCAGTTGGGTTGCATTCCACCATACGCCTCTTTGCTGATGACACCCTTGTACAGTCAAACCTGTCTTAGGCGGTCACTCATGGGGAATGTCAAAAGTGACCTCTTAAAAGAGGTTCAGTAAAAACGGACCAAAGTTGTCATCCAATGGATTGCCAAGCACTTTCACGTAATACATTTTGTACATGTATTTATGGATGTAAATGAACATAAGTTATGTTGAATAATGTAGTTCAAAGTTTATTTTTTAAATGTATATACATTAACGTTTACACATACATTTGTCTGTATGTAAATAAACAGTTTGATAAATCGTAATATTAACCCGGTGTCGAGTATAAAATACCAATGTGGATCGATAAAAATCTGAAGCATCCCCATGCATTTCAATGAATTTTGAATGGCCAACCTTTGCATATATGAACATGTTAAATACGAAAGCTAGGATTTTATGCAACAGAAATGAGAAAATAATAAATTAAAAGTTTGTTCTGCTGAAAGTAGCTTCGGACAAAAAGTTTGGTCAACATTGATTTTCTCATAGCACAGAGTCGGATTTCGTTCACTTTCCAATGGGCCATTGTTGTTTGTTATTGAACTAAATTAAAGTTTCTTTAAAAACCGTAATGTATTACTTTTCAACAAAATCACTTTCAAAATACTTAACGGCCACTTTTCCCACTTTGCATTTTTTAATAGTTTCATGTTTCTAATTTAACGTGAAAATACGGCTTTGAAACATCTTGTATCCGACAAACTTTTATTGCACCTGTTTTCATAAAGATTATTTTAATGAGCCTCAATGAACGCTGTTTACACCTATTCAATTGTTTATTAGGATCTCTTCTTATCAATGTTTATTTAACATTTAAATTACCAACTCAATTAGTTGTATTTCCCTTCCGCGATTATTTATTATCTTAAAAGTAACCGTATCACGTGATCGATCGTACACATTATGTCATGTGATAAGATGTCCAAAATGGCCGTTATTAGAAGACGATCTCACAATTCACACATGAAATAGGTGACTGTTGGCCGCGTTAGAGAGGTGACCGTTGAAAAGAGTTACCGGTACATTATATAGTAATATTAGTTGGGTGGCTCTCATTAAAGTTGTAAATATGTGACATAAATCTATCTGATAGTTCATAAAATCATGTCGTCCGTCTAGTTTTCAATTGACAGATCCTTCTGATTTTTTTCAGACAATAATCTTTGGCACTAAATAAAGCTTGGTATTGATTTGGGTATTGTAACCCAATACACGTTTTCAAACAAGAGGCCCTAAGGTGCAAAAATGGATGTTTCTGTTATTTGTACATGGAGAGCTTATTTTTCATCTGATCTTGATGGGGTCCGTCATGATCGTAAGGTAGTTGGATTTACAACTACCTGTGCAATCAGGGCCCATCGTCACTTACGTTGTAAGTTCGAATCCCATTTTTGTCAGGTGTACTTGATACTACATTATGTGATAAAGTTTGTCAGTGACTTGCAGTAGGTCAGGATTTTCTCCAGGTACTCTGGTTTCCTCGACCAATAAAACTGACCCCTTCAATATAGCTGAAATATTGTTGAAAATGACGTAAAATAACATTATCCCTAGTTCATAAACAGTACTTCAACTTCAGCTTGTCATTTTTGATTAGGAGTAGAAGTAGAAGAATGACAATTTGATTGAATGAATACATCCTTGATTTTCTCTATGGAGATTTAACATTACGTGGTCACCATTTTTGTATCTAATGGGATGCTGAGTTGTAAACATCATGAATACATATTTTGAAGTGAAAATTTAATTGAAAAAATATGATTTAAGTCGTATATGCTACATTAAGGTTTATTTTTTTTAACAAATTCAACATCAGTTTAACATAAATTAAAAAGTTACCATTTTATCAATTATTTACGTTTATATAATTTATTTGTAAAAATGAAGATGTGTAGAAATCGAGGGGAGGAAATTTCGCGAGAAAATAACATAATCCAACGTCTAATTTGAGAATCATTGACTGTGTACACTACAGATTGAGAGTTTTATTGGTAATTAGTCTTAAAGATCAATATATTACATCAATAACAATACAAGATATGAATAAATATACAGTTATATCATAACAAAAAGATATATAATGGTTGACAAAAAACTAGAATACACAGAAAACTGAAGATTGAGCAACACAAACCCCACTAAGAACCGGAAGTGAAATCAGGTACTCCATAGTATTCTGCAGTTCCTGCTCCACTGATACCACATCATGGGTGTAGGAGCTGATAAATTACCCTCCACATTTTATTTTATTTTGAAAAATGGATTCCAAAAATCCCTTATTGTACCTTGTCCATTAAAACTGGGTTTAAGTATAAAAAAAAAAAAAAAGTATTTTCTAACATTTCTAAATCTTATATCCATATCTATATATATAATATCACTAGTTATGCTAGTACTACATGTGTTAGTCAGGGGTTATTATAATTGAATCCTGGCATTAATTACACAAAATGAAAAAAGGGTGAACTAATTTTTACTTGTTTGGTTTTTGGATTTATTTCTGTTCCACGTTTTGATGAGATCTAAATTCAGTATACACATGTATCACATGATTAAAATATGGATGCTGACAAGTACTGTTTGGCCACTTTATCTTGAACAAAATATTCCATTATGAATACTGATTTTAACAGATTAATTTATTAATTGTTTTGGGAGCATTTTGAAATTCTATTTTATTTTTATTCGATGATGACATATTCATGTATCATATGTAATGTAAATGTATGTACAATAACATGTTTATACGTAGGTGCAAAGTTTATGAAATTAACTGGATTAAAATAAATTATACTTATTTTCATACAGATTTATTTATAATTTAAGGCTTCTAATGCATTGTTTTTTTAAATACCCAAAAGTTTACTTCTTTCCTTTTGAATCAACAGGAACTTTAATTTCTAAAAAAAAAAATTTAACTACATTGTATGTACATTGATATCGTACATGTTATACATACAATATGAACTACCAGTTTGAACTTTGAACCTGACACTTGTTTTTACACTTGTGTAATGTAGGTACATTTTACAATCTATTTACGTTATATATGATCTCATGTTATATTTTTATTAATACACGTATGAACATTTAAAGTTAAACTATGATCTAATGTTTTTCTTGATTTGTTAAATTACCACTATATAAGTTAATGTTCAATTAAAGGATACAATATAAATCAGCTTATTACTATTAGTGGGTACAGTAGGGTGTTTATATTTTACATAATTAATTGTTCAACATCATTAATTATTTTCATACCATTCGGTGTATTGTTGTTGGTAATTATATTAGTACTGTAACAGTCTGCACCCAAAATCACTAGCCCTATGCCCCAGTCTAGTAAAAATTGCATAAAAATTGCTTATTTAAATAGAAAAAAAATCTTCTAAAATGTGGTTCAGGTTAATTTGTCAAAATTAATTATTTTCATCCTGTATATTGTTTATAGTGGTAATTATATTACGTACTGTTTTCGTGGTTACGGTATATGTAATTTTAAGTAATATGTATAAATAAATTACTGGGTCATGTAATTTCATATACATTTATATTTGTTTTAATGTGTTGTATATGTTAATGAACCTAAAATTGTTGACATGAAGAAAATTTCCCCATATTTTTGTCAAATATGAATTTGAAATAAAACAAAAATAATTTCCAATGTTTATAGTACATGAATTGTACTTTTTAGTATTTACTGATTGAAAGTGTCTGGTGTCTCACTCTGTCTGTCAAATTGTCAATACATGTATGTTGAAAACTTTTTTCTTTTTTAGCTTCCTCAGAACCACTGCATGCAAATTGCAAGTCACGAGACTTGCCAGAAATGCCCCTTTACTAGGGTGGCTTAGGCCTGGTCCTAAAGTAATATTACATTTTGATGAAAAGTTTCCTGATATAGCCTCTTATTATGTAAAACCTTTTTTCTTCTTCTTTTCAAGAACTGCAGCATGGAATGTCAATAAAGTACTTTGTAGTTAAATGTTGCTCGAGCCGAGGGGTCGTGAACAATTATTTTAAAACTTTTTGAATCAAATCCCAATTGGGGATGCAGTCGTGGTCCCTATATATACATGTACATGTAATTTGCAGAGACACATTCAACTAATTAAGTAAAATTAAAAAAAACACCAACAAAGTCACAATTATCTGTAGCCAAAATTATATGGAAATTATCCTTTTAAGTTGTTTAAATAAAAACCATCCTGGCCAA
Organism: Bathymodiolus brooksi; assembly: GCA_963680875.1. Lineage (NCBI taxonomy): Eukaryota > Metazoa > Mollusca > Bivalvia > Mytilida > Modiolidae > Bathymodiolus > Bathymodiolus brooksi. Next base: position 69,306,017 of record OY804575.1, read on the forward strand.
AATTGTACAAAAGAAAAGCAAATTCAACTACCGGGTACAGGTCTTTCATAAAATATCCTGCACAACATTTTCAATAAAGGTGTCAAACCAGTAATTCAACCAATCAGAGCTAAGAACATAGCTTATTTTGACTGCTTAGCATTTTCTGTAAATTTTTCAAATTGTCAATTTTGATTTCATGTTTTAGAGTATTATTTGGCTGTAACAGTACATTTGAACATCCAGCTTACTTAAACAGTGGGAAAAAATGATGTGGAAGCATATATTTATTGAGTTTTGGGGGAAATTATAGTTTTGTACCATAAATAAAGGTAATAACAAAATTACCGAACTCCGAACAATCTTACAAAGGGAAAGTCAAAACTCATAATTATATAAACAGACAAAATCAGTCAACAACCGGAAAACTGTGAAAACCGTAATGACCCTGACTTGGTACAGGCATTTCTAAAGAAATGGTGGGTTGAATCAGATTTTAAGGCGCCAAACCTCCCGCTCTCATTACGGTTCAAAGGTTCCGGCTGTCACTGTAACAGTATTTAAATACAGGAACAAAATAGGTAAAATAGTTGTCAAAGCAGTACCATATTCGGTGACGTAAATGTCAAAAATACTTTTACGTCACACATTGACAAAAAAAAATTCTTGACATATTTGACTCTTTATCTTTATACATTTTCACTATATGAAAATGCATCGCTTATAATTTTTTCTGCAGAGACGGAATATATTTCGACAAGATATTGGTATCGGAATATAAACTTTTTAAGAGATCGAATAAGGCGAATCTTTTTATAGCCCTGGTCCAGTAGCCTGTTTCTCAGATGAAGATGACGTTTCAGGAAATCAGAATAATTGCTACTGCCCCTTGCATAGCGAATCAATTGCGAGATGTAAACACCATATGCAGGAGAAGCTGGTATATTGCTGCACATATTTGGAAAATTTATGATTTTAAAATTGAAGTCGTCCCGCTTATCATAAATTTTAGTACTGAGTTGACCACTGTCGTCAAATTCGAGGTATAAGTCCAAAAATGATGCGGACGAAGCTGTATCGGTGGTCTCTTTAACTTCCAGCTCTGGAGGATATATCAATGGAAGAAATTCTGCAAATCTAGAATTATTGATAGATAAAACGTCATCAATATACCTGTATGTGAAATTAAAGGCTCTAGCCTCATGAATCTTCTTATCTTTTACAAGCTTTTGAAGAAACTCCGACTCATATGAGTATAAAAATAAATCGGCTAGAAGAGGGGCACAATTCGTACCCATTGGTATGCCGACGACCTGCTGAAACAGTGTCCCTCCAAAGGAGACAAATATGTTATCGATGAGGAACTCCAGCATACTGATCACTTGTTCCTCGGAGTAGCATGTTTTACCTTTATGAATTTCGTTTGAAAAATATGTGGAATTGTAGCCTAACACAACAAATTTTGAGCCATAGTTTCTATGACTAAAAGCTTTATGAATTGTTTCTTTTAAGCGGGTTTTTAATTTGTCATGCGGTAGGGTGGTATATAGAGTTGAAAAATCAAAGGTTTTGATGGAGGATACCTGAAAGAAAGATCTTGATTTCAGGTTATCCAAAAGATCTTTAGAGTTTTTCAAAATCCACATGTGATTTATGCCACTACGCGAGTAAACAGTTTCACAATATTTCTGTTGTCCCTCTTTTACTGCAGACAGAATCTTTGTTAGGTGAATAGACAATTCTTTCGTCGAACAAGTTGATGATCCCGCTATGTACCTTTCTTTGTATGGTGTCTTATGGAGTTTAGGTATCCAATATAAATAGGGTAAATCCTCAGACTTTTTACCAGAGGGAATGTTTAAAGAGGTCATGAATGATCTGTGGTTAGCTAGGATTTCATCTTTGTCGAACGAAGTTGGTTTGTATGTGGTATTACTAGAGGTGTTGCTATTTATACCTAATTCCTTGATTAGGCATTCGAAGTAATATGATTTACATACAAACACGATATTGTTGGAAGCCTTGTCCGCAGGAACGATAACATATTTGTCATGAAGAGAGGAAAGACACTTAACAGCTTCTTGGTCTTTAAATACAGACTTAGGTCGACTATTAACACAAGAAATTCCAAAACTTGAATATCAATAAATCATATTTTTGCATATTTGATGGAATTAGAAGGAATTTCAACTGTAGATCTATATACAAAAACTTATTTTTTGCCTTAAACTACATAATTTATGGGGTTAAAGCATGAATTAACAAAATTAAGAATGATGTGAACTCATTTTATGGGACGAAAAAAGGGGGGGGCTAAATGCAAACATTTCATAGTATTTAGCTATTAAATATACAACTGAGGCATATATATGTGTAAAAATTGCTTATTATGTTAGAAATTAGCTTAATAACTAATATATAAGAGAATAGGTAAGTTTTGGTATATTACACAGTCTGAACTTCAAGGGAGTACCTTTGCATTTGAACACTTATACTTGCAAATATTTGACAGCCACATACCTTATGAGGTTTTTTGTGGTTGATATTGCCTAAGGTATAGAAATCAGGCCAATAAAGGGTTAGAGAAGCAAGTTTTGTTGCTCTTTAGGTGTCAAACCAGTAATTCAACCAATCAGAGCTAAGAACATATATAAAAGTAGTCCTTTTAAAGAAAAAAGTTCCTTTCACGTTGTTGTATTGTGACAAATACTGAATGGAATGGAATAATTAAATTGATAATTGAAGTTAAATGTATAAGGATTATTTTGAGCCCAAATTTGATTGATTTAGTTGTATTTTAATATGGATATGGAGGATTTGATGCATGACCTATAAATAGGGAATTTCTGGGGGATGACAGAGCTATTTTTAGAGTAGGTATTTTCCATAGCCTGGCATTTCACTGCAAGACTTTAAACATGGCCTGATATTTTGACAGAACGTAGAGGAATCATGGACGTTTCAGAAAATGTATGGTCTTCGAAAGGTTAAACTTAAGATGAAATGGCCAGGTAGGCTCGAAAAAACACAAATTTAGTAGAAAACCTTAAAGAAATTAATTATAGGTTTCACACCTAAAGCCATTTAACAACAAGTGAATGATTTTTTTTTATATTCAATTGTGAACTGATATTCTTGCTATAAATACATGCATTATATAAGAATTTTTGATTTTAATATTAAATATAACAATTAATGATTTTTCATGTAAATGTACATGTATTTCAGAGTTGGAAAAACTTTATATAAAGTGAATCATTATGGCTTCCATAGCTATCATAGATTCAGCAGTGGTAGAACCATCTCCTATTGTTTCTCAGCCTCTGTCAACACCTGATATTGACTTAGCCTACGAATCTGACTTTTCTGAAGATCTTAGTTTTAATTCCTCACATATCAAAGAGCCTGCACAAGGATCAGAGAAAGGAAAGCTTATTAAACGAAAGAGGGTAGGAGTATTGATTAAATAAAATAAAAATAACTGTTTTATATTATGTACGATGTAGAATGAAACAGGAAGTAAGATTAAAAATAAATAACGGTTGACATTTTATTTCAAATTAAAGTAATGTCATGTTGAAATTTAGTATGAGCCAGTTTTATGTACCTTTTACATTTTCTTTTTTTTTCCAGATCTTTTAGATGAAAAACACACAAAAAATGTGCATCTTGTAAAAGTAAAATATATATTTTTTAAATCTGAGGAAAATTTCATTGCTGTTGACGTCCTATACATAAAGTAAACTTCTTTCTTGTTTATATCACTAAGTTAATTACTGGTATTGATTGATTGGTTATGTAACACCACTTTCAACAATATTTCAGTTATATCGTGGTGGTCAGTTTTATTGGTGGAGGAAACCGGAGAAAAACACTGACCCGTCGCAAGTCACTGACAAACTTTAACACATAATGTTTTATCGAGTACACCTTGTTATGAACAGGGTATGAACTCACAACTTTAGTGGTGATAGGCACTGATTGCATAGGTAGTTGTAAATCCAAGTACCATACGATCATGACCACGATGACCCTTACTACAAGCAGATCTTGTAATGTCTATCAATATCTTAAAATAATTTGTCTAGTATGTAAAATGTATCTATATTTAGTGTTATTCATTTTATAGAAACCGGTATCAACAGGATCTGATAGTGATGATGAATACGAGATAGAAAAGAAAACTTCTCGTTTAGACTTTCTGTCAGGGCCATGTAGGGCTGCTGAGCAGGCAGAAGAGTTTGTGAAACGAGTGTGGGAGGCAGGATGGAGGGTAGTCCATCACCATCATCTCCCTGACTGGCTACAAGATAATGACTTTTTACACAAGGGACATAGAATGCCAACAAATTCATTTAGAGAATGTTTTAAATCTATATTTAGAATACATACAGAGACTGGCAACATATGGACACATTTGTTAGGTAAGATTTTGATGGAATTCCCAGGCAAAGCTGTGTAATTTTACCCTAGATAATTATTATCTACTTTTCTTGCTCATATGAATGATTATTAAGACGGGTACATATAGATATACAAATATCCATTTGTATTCCTTATTTTATGTGCTATGAGTTGAAGCACAGAAAAGTTGGAAGATACCAAAGGGGTTATCAGACACACACAGTAATCTCTTGGTATATTGATAGGGCCTACATGTAGCTTCAATTGCCTATATGATTGAGGTACATGTACAACCTCTACTGCAGTGAATGGAGATTCTGGAGTCAACCGGTATATAGAATGCACAAATTACACTATGCATCCTTTGGTCTTTGGAAAGAATTTACAAATGTAAATATGTGTTTTGTGTTTGGAGAAGCCCAGATTGTTGTTTCTAATAGAACCCCCTCAGTAAGCCTTCAGCATGTTTAAGATTACTTTAAGGTATTTTGTTGAACGTTTTGACCTTAAAAGAACTAAGACTAAATATATTTATAATTCTCCAAGATTACAACTGTCAGAGATAAAAAAAAAAAAAAAAAGTTCCAGTACTGATTTACCAGGGTATAGCTTTCACTGGCAGGGAAGATAACTCTGTTAAACCATGATATCTTTATGTCATGCTTGTTTCAGATTCTTCACTTCTAAGGGGCAAATATGTCAGTACAGCAGTCCACTCTTATAAGGCCACCCCCTGCTGCAGTGAAAAAGTGACCTTAAAACAGGAGTGGTCTATCTTGAGGGGGACAGTTTAGTAGTATTTTGCTATCTCTTGAGGATCTGAAATCTGGATGATAAGAAGGGTGGCCTTTGGTGAGAGGGGACCACTGTATTTTATACATACCACTAGCTGATGGATGACATTTTTGTTGTAATTTACAGGTATGATTGCATTCATGGGTGTAGCTGCCTACTTTATGAGTCGTCCATCGATAGAGATCCAATGGCAAGAAAAAGCAGTGTTTTCTGCTTTCTTTATGGGTGCAATTTTATGTTTGGGATTTTCATGGTTATTCCACACCGTCTTCAATCATTCACAGAGGATTGGCAAACTTTTCAATAAGTAAGTAGAAATATAGAGATTCTTTCATTTTAGTTAAATATTATTAAATCTATCGAATCTGATAAATTTGATAATATTAATAATCAATTTGTTGCTTGTACAAGAACTACTATTAGTTTTTTATGATAGGAATTTGTCTCCTTATCTGGTACTGTCTTATTTTAGCTGTTTATTTTGAATATTTGTACAATTTTTTATTGTAAATATGATTCTAAAAAGTCATATATTTATAAAATAACATGTTGATGACCACAAAAGTTATTGGGGAGGGGGGGGGGGGGGAGAAATAATACAGATGTAGGTCGTTTAGCAGATCTGAATAAAAGAATTTTTGATTTTATTTAGTGGAAATCCACCTGAGTATGTAGTTGTATCACTGCTATTGTTCCCACAATATTAGATAGATTGTTTATAATATGTTTTTAATTTTGTATTTTTCAGATTAGATTATTGTGGCATCGCTATTCTAACTATGGGATCCTTTGTTCCATGGTTATACTACAGTTTTTACTGTCGTACTGGTCCAAAGATAGCATACTTAGTACTGATCTTTGTACTAGGAACATCCTGTATAGTAGTATCGTTATGGGACAAGTTCAGTGAGCCAGAATTTAGAGGAATCCGGGCAGGTAAGCTTTTTTTTTCATATTTCTTTTTCATTTCATTTACATTTTGTCATGCAGATGCAGCAGATATTTGTTGAAGGAAATTAAAATGGAATTATTGATCAAATAGAGGGGGTAAGGTTAGGGTTATCAACTTATGATGTTTAACACTACTTTCAAGAATATTTCATTTAGATTGTGGCGATCAGTTTTATTGGTGGAGGAAACTGGAATGCCCGTAGAAAGTCACTGACCTGTCACAAGTCACTGACAAACTTTATCACATAATGTTGTATTTAGTACACATCCCATGAGTGGGATTCCAACTCACAACTTTAGTGGTGATAGACACTGATTGCACAGGTACCAACTACTATATGATCATGACCATGACGGCCACCTGAACAAATAGATGCCACTTGTATCAGTTAAGATAATATACACGATGTTTTAATTTCTGTTGTATTTTTAACAAAATTACATTGTCAGACCAACGGCAATAGCTTATTATTGATAAATTGTGTTTAATTCTATATAAAAAGAGCCTGAATCAATTGAGAGAAAAAACACTAAACAGAACAAATTTGGTGTCCAATTGAAGATATACGTTGTAAAGTTCACCTGTTTATCAAAACATCAGATTTAGAAAGTGTTTTGTTTTAGATATGTTTGGTTGTAGTTAAATTTTAAACTTCAGATATGATACATTATTTGTTATACTGTCCAATAACTATGGTATATTACATGTTTAACAGGTCATTTTTATGTTATTTTACAGGTATGTATATAGCCCTTGGATTGAGTGGAGTAATTCCAGCCTTTCACTTTGTGATAACTGACGGGTTTTATCATGCTGTTAACTATGCCTCTTTAGGATGGCTTGTACTCATGGCTGTCTTGTATATAGTTGGTGCACTTATTTATGCATTCAGAGTTCCAGAGAGAATATTTCCAGGAAAATTTGACATTTGGGTAGGCATTTGCATTATTGAAATATGGAAAGGGAAAATTGTATTGAGGGGAGGGTCATGTTTATGGTTTTTAACACCACTTTCAACAATGGTTCAGTTATATCATGGTGGTCAGTTTTACTAGTGGAGGAAGGAAACCGGAGAAAACCACCTATCTGACGTAAGTCACTGATCAACTTTATCACTTAATGTTGTATCGAGTACACCTTGCCATGAACAGGGTTCGATCTCCCAACATTAGTGGTGATAGGCACTGAGTGCATAGACAGTTGTAAATCAAACTACCATATGATCACAACCATGAGGGTCCCAAAATTGGGAATTGCATTATATTTTTATATGTATAGCAACTGTGGTTCTGGTAAACTAATGACCTTTATTTACCACCCTGCAGGTCATATATCTTTGTACTGTATTGTGTTTTATAGAGATTTTTGTTAAGTTCTTAAATTGAAATAGTTATTGTCTTATTCTCACAATGCAAGAGAGAAATGCATCAGTTGTGTAATGCCTATAGTGCTCACCTAAAGTGCGGTAGATTGTGGATTCGAGTCCTGATCGGGTCAAACCAAAGACTATAATATTGGCATTTGTTGCTTCTCTGCCAAACATGCAGCATTACATTGAAAGAGCAAAGAGTGGTTGGCTCAGAATCAGGATAATGTGTTTGAGTGGAGAGACATGTCTACCCACAGACTGTTGCAGTGAACTAGCACTATAAAAATCCAACTAAGCGTGCTGGTCTTGTGCAAGGCAGACATCATAAACATCTCATCGAATTTAACTTGTTCTCGCACTGAAAAATTGCTCATTTGGCATTGAACAACAATCACTGACTCTTTTAATGTCTGTTGTCTGATTTTCACAATACAAGAGTACTGAATTCACCAATACATTGTTTAAGTGAAATGCAAATTGAAGAGTTAGTATATTTTTTATAATGAGCCCAAAAAGGATAATTATATAAAAGCTCATTAAAAGGTTGGTTGTACATGTAGTTTTTCATTGGAATATTTTTGAACAGAGAAATTAAAGATGGCAATTTAAAAAGGATGGAGCCATTCTTATTAGCTCACTTGTATTTTTGTAATCTAAGACAATTATTAAATCACTTGACTACTGGTTACCTCTAATATGACATGTACGTGTCTTTAAAAAAATAATTATTATGACGAGTTTGAAGATACCAAAGGTGTAATCAGAATCTGTAAATCGAAGGACAGAGAACACAATTTGCCTAAAGAAAAAGGACAAAAGGAAAAACAACGATCTACAAAATATTGCACATTAAACTAAAGATCGAGTACACAAACCCACTAAAAACCAGGGGAAACCTCAGGTGTTCTGGAAGGGTAAGCAGTTCCTGCTCCACTAGTGGCATACATGTTTTATAAAATGTATACTATTATGTTTAGATATAATTTAAAAAGACAATATATATTAAAGATTTTGTTCAAAATTCTAGTTTCAGAGTCATCAGATATTTCATGTGTTTGTGCTAGCTGCAGCATTTGTCCACTACCACGGTATAACACAAGTAGCCAGTTATCGCTTAACACTAGGAGACTGTCTAGTAACTGAAGTAAATTAGAAATAGATCCATTTTCAACTTAGATAAGCAGCTGAATTCAGGATTCATAGATCTTAATGTATGGAGAAAGTGTCCCCCCCTCCTCTGTGTGATGATTGAAAGACTTCCCTCCATAGACAAGTTGTTCAGTACTGTTGTTTTTGTTGTTATTCTACCAAATGTTGATTTAACATTGAGTGCACATATCGTTATGTATTAAATTGTATTGATTCATACTTAAAAACAAGGAATCATTGGATGAATTTTCTACTGCTTCTTCATCTGTCATTGTGACAAAAAAAACCTTAAAATATAGTTTTATTTTTATTACAATTTTGGCAATATTTCAGTACATAACTCATCAGTTTATAAAACTATGTGATGATCTGATTTTTGTTGTTATTATAAATAACACTATTTATATTTAAAGTAAGTGATACAATCTTCATCTTGTTAGCTACCACAAAGTTAACTTTTTTTACTCAGTTAATTCTATTTTTATGAATAAAGAAAAGAATCATTGGTATTGAATTAAAATTTGACACTTGGAGGCGAGTCAAAAGAAGAAAGATAATACACTTATAGTATGGAAATTGACTCGCTGTGTGGCAGAAAATGTTGTACATATTGAATTTCTTTGTAAACAGCTGTATATTAAGTAGAAATGACAAATTCTACAAGAATATGATGCTGTACTTGACAAATTCAGGATTCGATGTGAAAAGTGTCAACACTGTAGTTTTGTTCTGAAACTATTTTTCTTTTCTCAAAAGAACATGATGTTTCTGTTTGTAGTGTTACTTTCATTTAATATTTAATGTGTACTATTATATATGTTTAAAGTTCTGAAGAAAATCCAAAAATATGAAAGTGCTTTATAATATGTTTGTATTGTGTTAAATCTTCAATGTCTGAAACTGTGTAAAGTTTTACCAGTAATACAGAATACACAAAAGTCTTTAAAACTCTGAAATGACATTGCATTTTTTTAGGTTTGGTTTTCTTATTTTTCGATTTGTATATTCAGTGGTATATGCAGATTCGTGTGTATAGTATAGTTTAAAATTATTATGTAAATTGTAAATACATTTTCAAAACTAGATTTTTTTTTATATTTTATTGGTTTATGTACAGTACATCAGAAGTGATCTGAAATTCATTGTTTTTAAATCAACTTATTGTGAAAAAAATTTAATGTTGTTTTTTTATTGAAAATTGATTTGTTTACTGGTACATAAGTTAATGAACGTCAGGATGTTTTCTGATAGTTAAATTAAAATTTTGTATTCTCTTGATTTGACTACCCCTCAATAATCCACAAATAATAATAATTGGCTTTTCTGATTTTCAGTTAAAAAAAATGTTCTCATTTTTTAATACTTGCGTAAGTTGTCACGTATTGTTTCTGTATCACCTATATTAAATAAACCACTGGAATTCACTGAAACATCGTTAGTTTGAGCTGCATCAACTTGTTCAGCACCGGACCCAACATTATCAGAACTATTTTTCTTATTGTCCAAATAAATCCTACGTAAGTGTTTATTTGATAAGTTTTCGGTAATTTTGATTCCAATTTTCTCCAATTCGACCTTCAATTCTTCGGACGTCCAGTTTGCAGGATTAGACGAGTCCAAATAGTTTCTGGTCGACGCACGGTGTCTGGTAGCCATTGTCAAATTGATAGCAAGACGAACGTTCACTCCATGAATTGACTGACTGTAAATGTCACAATTTTGGTATATGTTCAGTAACGATCACATCCAAGAAAAGAATAATCGTCAAATTAATGATGATAATAAAATAATAAGATTCGTGATCAACTCCAATTATTTAATAATACATAGTAATAAAATAAAAAGATACACAGTAATGGTCAAGAATAAAATTAACCACAACACGAACCACTCCTGTCAAACATCACACTTAGATACACAAAAATGACAATGAAAAATGGGATAGCCACAGAATAAGTTTGAGGTGGACTATTTAATGTGGTGGCAACTTCTTTTCCATTTTCTTTTGTTTCTATACATATAGTCTAAAATGTAATATTCTGTTTTGTTCTTTAAATAAATACTTCCAATCGATATCCTGTAATACTATTGGCATTGTATGTCCGATATCATCTTTATATTGTTGAAAATTTTTTTAAAGGCAAGCACAATATTGTGATCTGTTTTTGACATGTAGCATAGCAGTGGTTGACAGTGTTTGTGTGAAAATCATTGTTTTGTTAAACCCTCGGACCAAATTGTTGCCGTCCACTTTCAACATGTTGGACAAGATACTGTGTCAACAATTACATACAGCAGACACCTTTTCATCTATCATACTGATACATTGTAAAAAGCTAAATGTGATTTATTTTGTAATCAAAAGTTTTGTTTATTGTGAAGAGAAACAGACTTATTATTCTTTCTAGCCACAATTTGTTGTATTGTTTTCAGTAGCATTATATCTGTAAAAATTTATTGATACAATGTTTACCCTTTTATAATACAATTGAACATTTCTATCATCAAGTCTGTCTTGTTTTCTTATTTTTTTTATTGAATCAGAAGATGACCAAATATTGAAAAATAATTCCACTCATCTTTCAACATATTTAATATTATGTAATATGTATACCACAGTTTTCATATTTAGACGGTTACACAATCGAATGTGAAGCGTGAGATTGTTTAACTATTTAACTCGGAAAACCGTGGTATAAATGATTTGTAACATGCAATCAATATCATATCAAGATTGTTGATTAAAGGAAAACGCCATGGTCTTAACAAGTTAACGTGAAAATTTAAATGACAGTAAATAAAAGACATTTGTGTTAATGAATGTTAAAAATAGTGTACCGTAAGGTAGAATTTGGTGATTGAAGTTGCCTGTAGCACCAAATAATGGGGATCACCATTTTTCAAAACTCTTCAATGTCACTGTGAGGAGATAAAAGGCATATTAAATTATTTAAAGTTTAATATAAATATTAATTATTATGTTTCATTATGTTTTCGTATTTTATGTAATTCCATTTATGTAGAAAGAACAAAAAAAAACACTCAAATTTACCTGTGATTGTCCTGATTGTTCACCCTTAAAGGGACCCCTTAATCCCTCTTAATTAGGAAAGCCAAAATTCTTTCAGTCTCACATAGCCAACATTTTTTTCTTACCTGTACCTATATAAAATATAGAATGTTGGCTAAGTGAGACGACACCAAATATAGAATGTTGGCTAAGTGAGACGACACCAAATATAGAATGTTGGCTAAGTGAGACGACACCTAATATAGAATGTTGGCTAAGTGAGACGACACCAAATATAGAATGTTGGCTAAGTGAGACGACACCAAATATAGAATGTTGGCTAAGTGAGACGACACCAAATATAGAATGTTGGCTAAGTGAGATGACACCAAATATAGAATGTTAGCTAAGTGAGATGACACCGTATTTCTATATATCTACCTCTAAAAGAAGGCAGATGATTTACATGTAGATATTTGTTTATTCCTAGAGGTGATGTACAGTTCTTTTTAGATATTTCATCATATAGATTTTGTTTTTGAAAGACTCGCCCATAGAAGTGTTTTACAAATGTCTTGTATAAGTGGAAAGTACCACTATGTTCAAATAAAATAGCCATAATGTAACCATTTTAGAAACTTGCATTATGGGTATTTACTGTACTTCATTAATGAAGTCATTTATTAAAACTGTTAACAACCGAACAAAAATGTAAGATAAAGTAAAGTGAAGAAAACTTAATAGTACATGTAATTCTGTAGATTCTAAAATGACATATTCTTATTGGCATGACAAGAATTTTTTTAATACATTTATATTTAAGAAATAATTACCGGTAGCCATATATTTATATTGTTTTCACCACGGGTTGGCACTTTATGCCGAATATTTTACCATGAGAAGTAGCAGTTCTGAGTTGATGCAAAATATTTTTAAAAATTAAATAGGAAAACGTGAGGGACAATGTTTTTTTTTTAACATTTCAGAAGATAAGATAAAAGCGGGGACTGTATATATATTTGCATACTTGTATCCACCTGTGACCGTAAATCGGTCAGTTAAGACATTTTCAAATCGAAACGGCCTAGGTCATCCAGTGTTTTTGGTTGTTCTGTTAATTGACCCGACTGAAATGTTACAATAATATTCCGTTTTTTCCAAAGATGTTTGAAATGACAACCGAAAAGGTGTTTCAATGCCAATGGTAAATATGTTTTGCGATTACTAAATGTTGTCATTCATGAACATCAATTCAAAAGAAAGGGAATATACTGCAAATTCCACTTTGACAAGGAGGCGTACACGAAGCCAAAAAATGTCAGGATCTTTACGTTCTAAACTGAAAGTCTTCATATAACGTCATGTTGTTTATATACCAGTCATGAACAACATTTCACGGAATTTTTATTTCTGCGATTTTTAGACCCAGGGATATGCAAGAATACTATATGTTATTTTGGATCTTCGCAAGGGATACAGGTTTATAATACATCTGTTTTCTATATTGCCTGTGCTGATTTCCAATACACGAATGTTTATTTATTTTGTGTATTGCATACTTATCATTGTGCATCTTTTACAAGGGAGTGCCATGGAACAGCCAGTTTACAAGCACAGACCATGTCTATCTGACGTAATCGGTCATAGATAAATATTTTGTTTACCACAGGTTTGAAGGACGTCATATTAGAATGGATAATAATACATACTTATCATCACTTTTAAAACAAGTTGTGTGCATATTCCATGTGCTGTACAATTTTATTAAGTAAATGATCACATCAATCTCAGGTATAACAGAATGTAATGTTAGATCAAATTTCTATCATGTGATTTAGAGAGTAATAATCATGTGATGAAGATTGCTACAGAACCGTAGCTCTTATAAGAGATATGGTTCCACAGTTAGTGATGAAGGGAGTTGCCAAAATGTTTGTCTTTTTTGCACTAGAATGTACTCATGTTGTTATTGTTACATAGTTCAGATATATACAGTAATGTTGATATATCAGTGGTATTTTATAATTAAAATTTCTGAAAAATTCTAATTTTTGTATTTTTAGTGTCCGTCGTCCGTTAACTTTTCACATTTTAATCTTCTCCTCTGAAACCCCTCAGCCAAATGAACTGAAACTTGGTAGGAAGCATCTATAGACGGTCCTTTATAAAGATTGCTCATTTTGTCCCGATCCATTAACAAACATGGCCACCACAGGCAATTCTTGTTTCTAAATGGCCAATTTAAAAAAATCTTCTCCTCTGAAACCGCTTGGCCAAATGAACCGAAACTTGGTAGGAAGCATCTATGGAAGGTCCTCTATAAGATTGCTAATTTCATCTCGATCTGTTAACAAACATGGCTGCCATAGGCAATTCTTGTTTCTGGTTGGTTGATTTCTAAAAAATCTTCTCCTCTGAAGCCGCCTGACCAAATGAATCAAAACTTGGTAGGAAGCATCCTTGGAAGGTCCTCTATAAAGATTGCTCATTTATTTCCGATCCGTTAACACACATGGCCGCTCTTGTTTCTGATTGGTTGATTTCTAAAAAATCTTCTCCTCTGAAACCACATTCCCGAATGAACTGAAATTTGGTAGAAAGCATGTATAGAAGGTGCTCTATAAAGATTGCACATTTCGTCCCGATTCGTTAACAAACTTGGCCGCCACAGGCAATTCTTGTTTCTGATTGGTCGATTTCTAAAAATCTTCTCCTCTGAAACCAATTGAACCGAAACTTGGTAGGAAGCATCTATGGAAGGTCCTCTATAAAGATTGCTAATTTCATCCCGATCTGTTAACAAACATGGCTGCCATAGACAATTCTTGTTTCTGGTTGGTTGATTTCTAAAAATCTTCTCTGAAACTGCTTAGCCAAATGAACTGAAAATTGGTGGGAAGCACCTATGGAAGGTCCTCTATAAAGATTGCTCATTTATTTCCGATCCGTTAACACACAGGCCATTCTTGTTTGATTGGTTGATTTCTAAAAAATCTTCTCCTCTGAAACCGCATTCCCGAATGAACTGAAATTTGGTAGAAAGCATGTATGGAATGTGCTCTATAAAGAATGCACATTTCGTCCCGATTCGTTAACAAACTTGGCCGCCACAGGCAATTCTTGTTTCTGATTGGTCGATTTCTAAAAATCTTCTCCTCTGAAACCACTTTACCAAATGAACCGAAACTTGGTAGGAAGCATCTATGGAAGATCCTCTATAAAGATTGCTCATTTCATCCCGATTCATTAGCAAACATGGCTGCCACAGGCAATTCTTGTTTCAGATTGGTCGATTTCTCAAAATCTTCTTCCCTGAAACTGCTTAGCCAATTGAACCGAAACTTGGTAGGAAGCATCTATGGAAGGTCCTCTATAAAGATTGCTAATTTCATCCCGATCTGTTAACAAATATGGCTGCCATAGGCAATTCTTGTTTCTGGTTGGTTGATTTCTAAAAATCTTCTTCTCTGAAACTGCTTAGCCAAATGAACCGAAACTTGGTGGGAAGCACCTATGGAAGGTTCTGTATTAAGTTTCCTCAAAGCAGAATGAAAGGTGAGCGACACAGAGCCTCTAGTTTTTCATTAATTCAAACCTTAGTAAAGGGCTATGCAGAACGAAAGATGATACGACCACAGTACATCGACAAGTGAAATTTTCATATTAAAAAAAAACATATAAATCAGATGAATAAGCCTTCTGTGTACAAATAACAGAAACATCCATTTTTGCACCTTAGGGCCTCTTGTTTGGACAATACCCAAAATCAATATCAACCTTTATTCAATACCAAGGATCATTATGTTCAAAATTCAGAAGGATCCATCAACCATTCTGTCTACAGACAAATGACAACAACGGCAGCACAATACGTCTGCAAATTTTTTGCGGTCGTAGGAAAATTATAACAGCATTGGTGGTGTAATGGTTAGAACGGTTCGTGCTTGCCTCGAGTGTGGTCAATCGTGGGTTTAGCTTCCGTCGGGTCAAACCAAAGAATATGAAATTGGCATTTGCTGTACTCTGATACTCAGCTGAGCATGCAGCGTTAAGGAGCAAGAGCAAATACTGGTTGGATTGAAATCAGGAAAATGTGTGTGAGGAGAGCCGTGGACAATTGTTTAAGTGAGCTAGCACTAACTATAAAATCCAACTAAGCGTATTGGTCCAATAAAAAACAGACATAATGCCATTGAAATGTAACCTGTTCTTGCCATTATACAGCTTAAAATTGCTCACATGGTGTTAAACAACAATTACTCACTTTGTGAGCCTCTGGCTCATGTGAGCTAAAAAGGGGATAACTCAAAAAACATTTAATCCAAATTTGGCTAAATTGAGCAAATGGTTTCAAAGAGGAAAATTAGACTACAAAATGTAGGGCTAGGGTTATGGTGTTTAACGCCACTTTCAACAATATTTCAGTTATATCGTGGCGGTTACAAAATGTATGGTGTTTGTTTGTTTTGATGGTGGTTAACGCCACTTTCAACAATATTTCAGTTGTATCGTGGCGGTCAGTTTTATTGGTAGAGGAAACAGGGGAAAACCACCGACCTGTTACACGTCACTTACAAACTTCATCACATAATGTTGTACACCACGCCCTGATCGAGATTCGAACTCACAACATCAGTGGCGATAGGAAAAGGGGCCCGGGTGGCTCAATGAGGATCTAACAGCTCATACAAGCCTATCACCAATACGGCGTGGGTTTGCACCCAGCTTTGTAAATTACAAAAAAGGGTGCACTCAACTCGCAGCCGCAAGTGATAAAGTTTACTAGTTGCTTGTCCAGGGTTGGTGGTTCTCTCCGGGTACTCCGGCTTCCTCCACCACTAAAACTGGTCGCCATGATATAGCTGAAATATTGCTGAAAGTGGCATTAAACACCCAAAAAAAAATTATTCAAATTCAAAAGTGATAGGAAAAATGTATGGTGATCAGATATTTTTTTTTCACCTTTTTTTGAGGTGATACATCTTTTAATTACCAGTAGATTGGGATGGTTGATGTAAATAATAATAAAATCAATCTGGAATTCTCTCAAATAAACTCTATTATTTCTACATGAAATGAGAAATTACCAAGACTCCGTAACAAGATAAAAAAAGCATTTAGTAAAAAAAAACATTCTTTTTGCATATTATGCCATATACCGTACATGTATATTAAACATTGTCATCTTCTATTTACAATGTATATAAAACTAGACGTCAAAACAGCAGCTCATGCATACTGCCAACATGTGATTATACGTCAGAAATAAAAGATCCACATATGAGCAAACTAATTCATGATAAATGCTGATTGCAACACATACATTTAAACATGACTGGTTCATACCATTTTAAGAAAATGTTGGAATGTTTAAACTTTGAAGAAATGTTCATTTTTAAAGTGTTTCTGTGTGTCTCCATGATATACCTTCATCGTCATAGAAACAGCTTAGGCTACAATTTTCCAGTCTTTTCGTAAATTTGCTCTCTTTAATTTCATTGGTCCTTGGCATTCATTTTTTAGTACAAGATACTCATTTTGGAATGGAATTGACCAGTATGACAATTTACATAAATTTTGCTAACAACAGGATAAAGTTGTGTATTTTTACACACTCAAACATTCTGTTAATTAGTAAAAAAGGATATGGATGTAAATGAATATGAGAGACTATCCAACATTACACTTAATTAGACACAAATTAATGTAAAGGAACTGCACTTTTATTGCTGTTCTACATTTCAGTCACAGCAGAGTCTTCATCAATCAACATAAGTTAACCTATAAATGTTAGTAAATAACTGTACAAATGGATTGACTAGTATTATAAAATACATGTACATGTACCGATATATATAAATGATTTTTTCTTTCACTTTTATTGATCAAAAGTGATCACTGAGGACTTTAATCTATTATGATAAAAATAAAATAAATGTAGTTTACACTGCATAGTGACAATAATTGCTGTTAGTAAAAAAAAATGAATAAGTAATTAATAAAAAAAAAAATCGGTCAAATGAAAATGTATGTAACCTTGTATTAGTATGGTTTTTTTTCATACTTTTGGTCAATTTGTTTGACATTATGAATAGCAATCTTATATTTTAAATGTCATGATGTACATATTATGGACAAAATTCCCATGCAAGTCATATTTTTAAATCATCAAAATATTCACCCTTTATTTGAGAAATAAAATGATTAATACAAAAAAGTGCTATGCAATACTTTTTTACTTCAACAATAAGCAACACTCATTTCGATGTAACATGAATCTAGCCGATTCCATTGAATAAAAGACCTCCTTCATACAGTAAAAATACAAGTAGATCACAAATTTGGCAGCATAATTTTATTCACAATGACATATCACTAATAAGCATTTTGATAAAAGATAGATTGAAAAAAGTTGTGTCGCCATAGGCTAACAAATAACCCAAGTTGATAACTGTCTACCAATTGATTTTTTCTTAAACATCATTTAAAGAACAATATAGTACAAATCTCGTCAATATAATACTCTATGGGTTATTTGAGAAAAATATGTGACGTCTGTCCCCCCACTGACCCATTGTCATAAAACAACAAAGTTGAAAAAGGGGTCAGACAGGCATGCAGAAAAAAACCCTGAGATGCGAGATATGATGTCAAGGTGGTGTCAGTGACATCATTGTAATGTCACATTAGAAATCAATGATAACTTTTATGATTGTCGCTTAATAATAGATAATATACCTCACTGTATATGAATGTTTTCTATTGGATCATTTTTAGTCACATGACCTTAGACAATTATTGATGTGTTCAATGACAACCTTAAAATTTCCCCTGGATTGATAGACAACCCTATTGTCTGCCTTTAAATTTTATCAAGTGTGGCAAATCGACTTGTGGATTAACAATATCTTGTTGAGGACTTGTGGATTAACAATATTTTGTTGAGGACTTGTTGTGGATTAACAATATTTTGTTGAGGACTTGTGGATTAACAATATTTTGTTGAGAACTTGTGGATTAAAAATATTTTGTTGAGGACTTGTGGATTAACAATCTACAAGTAATTAAAATTAGATTAACAACAATTAATAGTGATCCCTGTATGTCATTTATGCTACTCAACAGTCTGTGCCAAAAACATTTTGACAAACTAGCCAGAACAGCATTTTAGCAGAATTTTTTCTATTTGATTATGCGAATTTTATGCAATTTTTACTAGCCTGAACCAATTTTTTCTAGACTAGGGCATAGGGCTAGTGGTTTTTGGCACAGACTGCTCAATGTAGTGACACAATAAATACTGATTCATTCATATATTCTTTGATAGTAAGCCTTTGTAAGATACTACTAGTATGTACCTGTACATGTATAAGTATAAAAAATATGATGTGATTTTTTTGGTATAATAAAAATATTCAAGTGACAAATAAACTATAAATAAGTACCGATAATCAACAGTAATCATAATAATTTAACAATGAAAAACTTAAAATCACTATTATTACATATAATAAGACAACCCATTTTGCACATGTCTGTTCAAAAGCTTGTGTTTCACAAAAAAGTAAACATAATGATTGATTAATTGGTGTCCAACACCAACCTGGGCAATATTTCAGCTATATTGTGGCATTAAAAAAAAAGTATACATAAGAATATCCAATTATTGCATACATTATATATGATTACAGACCTTGATATATCAAGATTTGTTTACAGCAACATAATTTTCCACTAAATACTGATAAGTATAAAAATGTATTACATGTACATTTGTAGAAAGACCTACTATGTTAATGTTTTTCTGGAATTAGCAACAATTGAAAAATATAAAAACAATGTTTAAATACTTCAACAAACACAACATAAAAACATCATAAAATTAATTAATATAATTATTGATGTACAATTCAAAACATGTGGAAAACAAATAAATTTATTAATACTTAAATCATTTGAAATAGAAACAAATTACAGTCTATACTGTATTTCCTATATAATTACCCTGTAATACCTTTTATAAAATGTTCAATCTTTTCTTAGATGAATGAAAATATCTAATAATTTTTTATTAAATTTAATTTGGGTAAAGCCCAAGATTTTTGTATGGTAGTTGGTTGTTACAGC
This sequence comes from Bathymodiolus brooksi, assembly GCA_963680875.1. NCBI lineage: Eukaryota > Metazoa > Mollusca > Bivalvia > Mytilida > Modiolidae > Bathymodiolus > Bathymodiolus brooksi. The sequence goes on from OY804575.1 coordinate 69,325,802, forward strand.
CTATGATATCCAGGGCCGTCTTAACAGAATTATAGGCCAACCACATGAATAATTGTAAATGTCGATAAAATTAAGCATATATTTATTGTATTGGTACTTCCAACAAAATCAGTGTTCACAAGCATTAAAAAACATACCATACACAACATACATCTATTTTTTTAGATAAGCATTGGGTCCCTATGCTCGTGGGCCCCCAGGCAACAGCTCAGTGTTTCCAGGTGTTAAGACGGCACTGGTGATATTATCTCCATGGGTGGAAGAATTGTTTTATACAAAATTGGATCAAGTCTTAAAATCAATACCACAATCTCAATTTACGATTAGATTATGTAATTCTTAAAGAAAATGTAATTAACACAAGGTAAAAATTACTGTAATCTAAATTTTGCAATTTTCAATATTATGGTGCACCTATTTACCAAAAATGTGTCACATAATATATATATAGTGAAATGTAATTTTTGCATCTTCTTTTGACTTGGTCATTTTATAAGTATGTCTTTATTGTTATTCCTATATATATATAAATCAAACATGTGCATGTTTGTCCTATGCTAAATAGCATTTTTACTGGTAACAAATAAAGCTGCATGACTTGTATATCAACAAAATTACTGGTCTTTTGACCCTCAAAATACCATGACACCGGTATAGAATAAAAACAATGTACAGACTTAAAAGAACAATGGACACTGTCTCACAAAGTGTCACAAAAAGATCAAATAGCCTTTGATCACCAGAGTTAATAACAAATATTAATTCTAAACAAGAAAATTACAAATAAAAATAACACCAAACTTAAGCCTAATATAAACTAAACATTTTAGTCTCTTATTCATCTTTGACCTTGACATCCTTTTTCACATTTATGGAAAGACTCAACAAAAAGTCAAATAATAGATCTTGCCATACACTTAAAATAAGCCACCCGGGGGCATATTCCAAGGTTATTAGTCCCATAAAATTATAATCATAGTGACTGTAATCCCATGAACAAGCATCAAACTGTCGTAACACAAGTCCAAATGAGAGCTCCCATATATAAAGTACCAAGACGTATAGGGGGATTCTAATGTGCATCTTGATTCCATGTTTCAGACACAGGAATACATACATACGTTCAACAAACATGCTGCAACTTCCATAAATAAAGAACGAGTATATTGTGGAGTATCCTTTCAAATGTGCGTTGCCATGTGGGTGTAAAAACAAGTCAAACAAAGCAGTGAAGACAATCTCATCAAATAACCCATGTAAACCATAGAAAAAGAATCTTGCTACAGCAGGCAACGGTTTCAGGTTAATTTCAGTTTTTCCAGTCATCTCTAGAAATAAAATAATTTACATGCATATTAAATCTCACTTTCTTATAAAACATGATCTACCGTCACTGGTAGCAATGTTATTACAAGACTGAATTTGACTTTGTTTTACCATTGAACCATTTGTATTTCATATGGATATTGTTTCATTGTTTGTTAAGCCACTTTCAACAATAATATTCCAGCTATATCATGGTGGCCAGCTTTATTGGTGGAGGAAACCGGAGGACCCGGAGAAAACCACCGACCTGTCGCAAGTCACTGACAAACTTTATCACATAATGATGTTCATAGGAATAAATTACTAGATTGCACAAAATGGTTTAATAGATATGAGCATTATTCATGATGAAATTTATTCCAGAAATGTGTCATGCACACTATTATTAGAGAGGGTTAAGGTGGGTAAGGGTTATGGTGTTTAATGCCACTTTCAACAATATTTCAGTTATATAGTGGCGGTCAGTTTTATTGGTGGGGGAAACCAGAGTACCTGGAGAAAACCACTGACCTGCCGCAAGTCAGACAAACTTTACCACATAATGCTGTATTGAGTATACCTCGCCTGAGCAGGATTCGAACTCACGTTAGTGATGATAGGCACTGATTGCATATGTAGTTGTATATCCAGCTATCATACAATTACGACCATGACTGCCCCCACTATTATTAGATATCTACCCATTTATTCACAATATGTAATAAAACAGTGACAGACTAGATAAATAATGCATTTTTCAAACCATAAATAAATTGATGACTATATGGGATAAAAAAAATTCCTTCAATTATGCGCTGAAAAGCTGTACATTTTTCCCTAGCCAACCATACTCTTTTTCACTATACAACTATTGACAATTCTCTGTTGAATTATATTGATATCAATGATTTGAATAGTCTAATCAATATGAAGGTCTTTTATAGTCCATTTAGTTCCTTTTTTCTGCAAACAGATTTGTTATTGGGATAAATAGTAGTCTAGAACTTTTATAAATGGTCATAGACTAAGTGTCTAATAATTATGGGCATAGGGACCAAAAAATAGTAAAAATTCATGAATGGTCAAAATTGACATTTATTCTAAAAGAGTTATCTCTCATATGAAATACAACAGGCCATAAAATCCTTATTGTTAATGTCCTATTTTAACAAATGAGGCATCATTTTAACTGTTTCATCATATACAGATTCCGAGGGCTGAAGTGAACTTTTCTGATCGAAAAGTGTCTGGCGCCCATCTGTCTGTCTGTGTGTCTATAGATAAACTTTTCACATTTTCTACTTCTTCAGAACCATTGCATATCCACCATTTAAAATGTTTTACTATATTTCTCTGAAATATGGGAACTTTTTATTAGAAACTTTGGACACTTTTCCCTTGTTGAAGGATGCACCCGCAGTATTGGTCGCATCGGGGTAGTACGGGTCTCTTCAACAAACCCAATTCCGTACACATCTGTGCAATGGTAGGTAGGCGTCGCTCAACTATGAGACGACTTGATAACTTGAAAAGGTAGGCCATGTATTTTTGCTATCCTGAATTTTGAGGAAAATATGACGGGAATCAAAGAAACAAACTAATCAGAGAAAGCACTTTTATTAGATCTACATGAAATAATATTTTCTTTTGTAAAAAATATTTTATTGGGCCGCGCTGAAAAGCTTTAAAAACAATAGCGCTGCATACGAAAAAACTTCCGACTCCGGGATAAAAACCATGCCCCTTTCAAGTTAAATGGGCAGTCCTGTACTGCATTTGGATTGCTAAAAGCGACAGAATTGCAAAGACGATCAGTCACTGTCGAAGTATTAAGAGTCGGAGTAATGATTGTCGGTGTAATAACATACATGCCAACCCTACCGATTTATGCGGTAGTCTACCGCCTACCGATTTTAGATGTTATCCTACCGATTTTAAAAAAAATGTAAAATTTTTATCGTGAATTGTTCAATATGTTGATTATTCTTGTAGATTTCTACGACGTATAAATGAGTACAAATCCAAATTATTTAGGCCCTTTCCGTAATCGTTTCTCTCTTAATTTGTACCGGAAACTTCCATTTGTCAATTCTTTATCATTAAACCAATCAGAAACAGTATTTAAAATAAAGTTTTGAAGCACTACATTTTGAACTTATGATTCTTAAACATCAACAGATCAATGTCTGAATGAATATGTCCGAAACGCCAGAAAAAAAGAAGGCTCGTTTACGTTATGACAACGTATTTAAGACAACATGGACTGATGAGGTTCATTTCATTAAACATTCCCGAAAGGGAATAAATTTGCATTTTGTGAATTCTGCAGGACTGATTTTTCAATCAATCATGGAGGTCATAGTGATGTGACCACAGTCGTATGAATTTTAGTCATAGAGAAAAATAGTGAAAATTTAGATGTTGGGGTAATATTATATGTTATTCAGCTATCAGACAGGGTATATAATGTGACATTCCCGGCTTATGCTCTATATTCCCTTCGGCTGTGCCTCAGGGAATATAGAGCATAAGCCGGGAATGTGCCTCAGGGAATATAGAGCATAAGCCGGGAATGTCACATTATATACCCTGTCCGATAGCTGAATAACAAATATATTACGGATTTAACCATTTTTTTGTTAAATACAGAACCAAACTGTCGTATAAATTCTTTTGTTTTTTGTTTTTTTTGTTTCCTTTTTGTTTGTTTATTTTTATTTTCCTTTTGGTTTTTTTTACCACGTACATAGTCCCAATTCATATTTAAAACCTTATTAAATATTTTGCATCTTTTATTTTCATTTTCCATATTTCTAGATGTCCCTTTTCGTACCTCTGACATTCTTTGTTCAATGACGTCAAATATTTGTCTCGTGATATTTTATGTACTGAGGTGTCTTATAAAGGAAAATCCTGTTCAATATTTCTAAATCAACACAATTTCATATGCAGTAAATTTAATAAACTTTATAATTATAACATTAATATATTACATAACAAAACAACGGGTTTGTGAAACAATTTCAATAATTAAAATGTTAACAATAAGCAAAAACTTGTTGTGGCCCCGTGACCTCTAAAGTTTTAAAGGCGGAAACTTTAACACACTTTCACTTGTTGATTGTTATGTTCAAATTTGTAATGGTACAGCCGTGGAACATGGGAGTTTGCTGAATTGTTCTGGTGTTTGTGACGGAATTAACTGTTGTAAGAGTGTTATAATCACAAAATAAATCATCATAATTTACATCCAAAATGTCAACGACGTCCGTAACCGACGATGAAAGATATGTATTGGCTCTGATATATATGTATATGTTCTCTCTCATAAGTTGATATATTGTTGTTGTGTATCAATCATAATTGTTATTTGTATATGCCCTCCTGGGGCCCTGATTTGGTTAATAAACTTATTCTATTCTATATCAGATTAAAAAAGTAAAAACAAAAACATTTGAACAAGTGATGTTGAACTTGAACTGTTTTGTGTCGGCGGTAGTTGAGATGGTTGCTCTCCACGAACAGAACTTGTGATAATGTCTCCCATAACTTGTTTTTCCTTTGATGAAACACGTTGATATACTGCAACTGACGAGGCAGATTTGTGTCCGGTAACTGCCATAATTTGTGCCATTGAACAGTTTCTTCCGAGGATAGTTGCACCCGTTGCACGAATTGAGTGGTTGGTGTAGATTTGTGAAAGGTATATTTTAATTTTTTATTGAAGAAAAGAATATCTTTTTTGTTCATACAACCGTTTTGAGTTTAAAAACAGCATTTAATTTGGTAAAAATACATTTATTATTCCGTATTATGATATTGATTCAGTGAAGCGTAAATATTTCTGTTTTTGTCAACCACGTTGTTATTGTTTTTTGAGGCCCAAATGAGGGAGACCGAAAACGTACATATATATCCCGTCTGTTTTCCGAATATAGAATAAGTTTATTAACCAAATCAGGGCCCCAGGAGGGCATATACAAATAACAATTATGATCAATACACAACAACAATACAAATAACAATTATGATTGATACACAATTATGCTGACATTCAGGGTTGAATAACCAATGAAAATATGTGTAACAAACTAAATTCGTAATATAATATATATATAAGAGTTTATAGTGAAAATTTAGATGTTGGGGTAATATAATATATATATAAGAGTCTATAGTGAAAATTTAGATGTTGGGGTAATATGATTTATTATACCTCAGTATATACTTTCTTAAAGCTTTTTTAAAGAAATAAAAATGCTATTGTTTCACATTTTTAACACTGAGACTATTGACCGGTCCATAGTTTTCAAGACTATTGACTGCCGCTGAACTATTTACTGGCAATTTAAACAACTTTCGCGGAATTTTTAATTGGACGTCGCTTATTGGACAAATTACGGTAATTGTTATGCGTGATCCTCTGGCGTTATCGTCGCTATCGAGAAACCCGGATTTTTTTGTCAAAATTTTCAAAAATTTTTTAAAATTTCAGTTTTCATAAAATTTCAAAGTTTTCAAAAAAAATTCAAAAATTTAAAATAAATAAAATAAAAATTTTAAAGTTCAAAATTTCAAAATTTTCACAAAATTTTAAAATTTCCCAAAATTTCTAAATTTCAAAAATTTCCCAAAAATTCAAAATTTTCATAAAACTTGTAGTCACCATGTACATTTATGTTGAAGTCTACTTTCACAAAAGAATCAAACTCTTATGAATAACTGGGGAAACAGCATAACAATGTCCATGAGACAATATTCAGATTTATAATGCAAAATACTGGCAAAAGATGCGTGATTTTATTATTCTTTATCATTTTGAGGTGATCATTCAACTATGAGTCTATAGTGAAAATTTAGATGTTGGGGTAATATAATATATATATAAGAGTCTATAGTGAAAATTTAGATGTTGGGGTAATATGATATATATATATATAAGAGTCTATAGTGAAAATTTAGATGTTGGGGTAATATAATATATATATATAAGAGTCTATAGTGAAAATTTAGATGTTGGGGTAATATAATATATATATATAAGAGTCTATAGTGAAAATTTAGATGTTGGGGTAATATGATATATATATAAGAGTTTATAGTGAAAATTTAGATGTTGGGGTAATATGATATATATATAAGAGTCTATAGTGAAAATTTAGATGTTGGGGTAATATAATATATATATAAGAGTCTATAGTGAAAATTTAGATGTTGGGGTAATATGATATATATATAAGAGTCTATAGTGAAAATTTAGATGTTGGGGTAATATAATATATATATATAAGAGTCTATAGTGAAAATTTAGATGTTGGGGTAATATAATATATATATAAGAGTCTATAGTGAAAATTTAGATGTTGGGGTAATATGATATATATATAAGAGTCTATAGTGAAAATTTAGATGTTGGGGTAATATAATATATATATATAAGAGTCTATAGTGAAAATTTAGATGTTGGGGTAATATGATATATATATAAGAGTTTATAGTGAAAATTTAGATGTTGGGGTAATATAATATATATATAAGAGTCTATAGTGAAAATAGTGAAAATTTAGATGTTGGGGTAATATAATATATATATAAGAGTCTATAGTGAAAATTTAGATGTTGGGGTAATATGATATATATATAAGAGTCTATAGTGAAAATTTAGATGTTGGGGTAATATAATATATATATATAAGAGTCTATAGTGAAAATTTAGATGTTGGGGTAATATGATATATATATAAGAGTTTATAGTGAAAATTTAGATGTTGGGGTAATATAATATATATATAAGAGTCTATAGTGAAAATTTAGATGTTGGGGTAATATGATTTATTGTACCTCAGTATATACTTTCTTAAAGCTTTTTTAAAGAAATAAAAATGCTATTGTTTCACATTTTTAACACTGAGACTATTGACCGGTCCATAGTTTTCAAGACTATTGACTGCCGCTGAACTATTTACTGGCAATTTAAACAACTTTCGCGGAATTTTTAATTGGACGTCGCTTATTGGACAAACTACGGTAATTGTTATGCGTGATCCTCTGGCGTTATCGTCGCTATCGAGAAACCCGGATTTTAAAATTTCAGTTTTCATAAAATTTCAAAGTTTTCAAAAAAAATTCAAAAATTTAAAATAAATAAAATAAAAATTTTAAAGTTCAAAATTTCAAAATTTTCACAAAATTTTAAAATTTCCCAAAATTTCTAAATTTCAAAAATTTCCCAAAAATTCAAAATTTTCATAAAACTTGTAGTCACCATGTACATTTATGTTGAAGTCTACTTTCACAAAAGAATCAAACTCTTATGAATAACTGGGGAAACAGCATAACAATGTCCATGAGACAATATTCAGATTTATAATGCAAAATACTGGCAAAAGATGCGTGATTTTATTATTCTTTATCATTTTGAGGTGATCATTCAACTATGAGTCTATAGTGAAAATTTAGATGTTGGGGTAATATAATATATATATAAGAGTCTATAGTGAAAATTTAGATGTTGGGGTAATATGATATATATATATAAGAGTCTATAGTGAAAATTTAGATGTTGGGGTAATATAATATATATATATAAGAGTCTATAGTGAAAATTTAGATGTTGGGGTAATATGATATATATATAAGAGTTTATAGTGAAAATTTAGATGTTGGGGTAATATAATATATATATAAGAGTCTATAGTGAAAATTTAGATGTTGGGGTAATATGATTTATTATACCTCAGTATATACTTTCTTAAAGCTTTTTTAAAGAAATAAAAATGCTATTGTTTCACATTTTTAACACTGAGACTATTGACCGGTCCATAGTTTTCAAGACTATTGACTGCCGCTGAACTATTTACTGGCATTTTACACAACTTTCGCGGAATTTTTAATTGGACGTCGCTTATTGGACAAACTACGGTAATTGTTATGGTGATCCTCTGGCGTTATCGTCGCTATCGAGAAACCCGGATTTTTTTGTCAAAATTTTAAATTTTTTTTAAAAATTTCAGTTTTCATAAATTTTCAAAATTTTCAAAAAAAATTCAAAAATTTAAAATAAATAAAATAAAAATTTTAAAGTTCAAAATTTCAAAATTTTCACAATTTTAAAATTTCCAAAAATTTCTAAATTTCAAAAATTTCCAAAAAATTCAAAATTTTCATAAAACTTGTAGTCACCATGTACATTTATGTTGAAGTCTACTTTCACAAAAGAATCAAACTCTTATGAATAACTGGGGAAACAGCATAACAATGTCCATGAGACAATATTCAGATTTATAATGCAAAATACTGGCAAAAGATGCGTGATTTTATTATTCTTTATCATTTTGAGGTGATCATTCAACTATGAGTCTAGTGAAAATTTAGATGTTGGGGTAATATAATATATATATAAGAGTCTATAGTGAAAATTTAGATGTTGGGGTAATATAATATATATATATAAGAGACAGAAAATTTAGATGTTGGGGTAATATAATATATATATATAAGAGACAGAAAATTTAGATGTTGGGGTAATATGATATAGAGCAACGTCGGCAATTTTCGTCCGGAGGCAGTTTTCGTCCACTTTTTATTATCGCAGGATTATTAAACATATTAAGCAAAGTTTCCGGTAAATGTGCACGAGCGTGTATGCAGTTGGCAGCAAGGTACGTAAAGATGAAGTCTTGGTAATTTGTAATCCTTATACAAAAAGTTAGCAGCATATGAACATTGATATGTTTTTTTCGCCACGCGATAATGGCGTCTTACGATACATGTTAAAAAAGATACCCCCATTTCTCAACAGTCATTCGCTCATTTGATAAGTTCATTCACGCCAAACCACACAGGGTTCATCGATAGTATCCAACAGAATAAAACTGATATGAATACTTCCTGCTTAAGCACATCTTTATTAAATTTATTCGAGTTAGATACTATTTTCATTTCTCTCTACCATTCGTCTATTTTCGTCCAGTAAATGGAGTTGTATGTGCATTTCATTCACAAACTTTGAGTTTGATGCCATTGTTTACATCTAAAAATGAAGTCATGGACAGGCAATAGACGACCGATTAAATGTTGCCATGTCGTTTTTTATATAAAGCCGGACATTTCTGTAAAAATAAAACAAAAATAAAAATGACCTTTTTCGGAAGGATTTATAGAAATAACACAAAGCTGGCCAACTCCCTTTCACATCACATAGAAAGAAAAATAAGAGAAGTATTAGATGATTCAATGCTTTAATGAAATAGCTTCCACACCGGCAGTTAGATTTTATTATACTTTTTTATTTAACAAATTAATCGTTAAAACTTAACATTGATGGAAATGCGAAACAGACCGTTTGAATTTAACATTTTGGTAGTTTATTTAAAGTGGACGAAAACTGCCAATTCATCATCAAGTTTTTAAAAGAAGTTAATGATTTGTGGAGGAAAAAGTTCAAACTTTTCAATAAAGGAACAAATTGCTTACTATCGATAGAAAATAAATATCAAAATATTGTATTACGTTTCATTCACTTATGACGTCATATTAGAAAACCTGTTAAGTGGACGAAAACTGCCGACGTTGCTCTATATATAAGAGTCTATAGTGAAAATTTAGATGTTGGGGTAATATGATATATATATAAGAGTCTATAGTGAAAATTTAGATGTTGGGGTAATATAATATATATATATAAGAGTCTATAGTGAAAATTTAGATGTTGGGGTAATATGATATATATATAAGAGTCTATAGTGAAAATTTAGATGTTGGGGTAATATAATATATATATAAGAGACTCATATATATATTATATTACCCCAACATCTAAATTTTCTACTCTTATATATATATATTATATTACCCCAACATCTAAATTTTCTGTCTCTTATATATATTATATTACCCCAACATCTAAATTTTCACTATTTTTCTCTATTTATGACTAAAATTCATACGACTGTGATGTGACAAAGCATGTAGGTACCGCAAAACATAAGGGGAAGCTAAGGATGTTCAGTCATCCAGATCCCTGACAATGTTTTTACCAGGAAGTAGCAAATCTTCTATTTAAAGTTTTGACTAGACAGATTTTATATCCAAAATGCAGCAGAATGCACCATTTTGCGTCCTTCCTACCGCTTTTAGTCTCTCGAGGGTTGGCATGTATGTAATAAGTGTCAAGAGTATTGATTGTCGGAGTAATAACATTATCCCAAATTTCAGACTCCTCTGCCTTGGTCCTGGCCACACTTTTTTTTATGTTACTATCAATGTAGCAAATTAAGTGGCCTGGAGCAAGTCCCTGTGGTTGTGAATGAGCTAAAAAGCAAAGTCCAAAGACAAAGCCAACCCAAGCACTAGGACACAGGCACTTGTCTCTAAATATATATGGTACATTTTTGTTTTAAGAGACAAGTGCCTGTGTACTAGGACTAGGGCACCAAGCGGCCAAGGGCAAGGTGACATCCGGTAATTGGTTTTTTTTTCTATTTAAAGAACGTCAATCAATAACTTTACCTATTCTCAATAAAAGACACCACAATCAAGATTGATATTTGGATTTGTTTTGGTGTAAATATCGCATGCACATCACGCCACATGTGTCGGATGATGTAATGACAATCTCTAAAACTGTAAGGACAGACAACTCTGGGTAGAGATTCACTGGGGTAAAGCTGATACGGTCATTCCAAGTAGGGGGACATGAAATTAGGTCAGTCGTAACTACTCGGCCATTCTCGCTACCCTGCAAATAACCTCGTATGCATTAGGCATATAAATCGCACTACTTTTCACATGTCAGTTACATGAAAGTTTGATAAAGTTATATTTTAAAAAACATTCTATATTTCAATTAAAGTTTTAATTAGTTTTGCATGATTAGATTTTATTTTTTTTTTCCTCCACCAAAATCAGAATATTTTTTTCAGCAACATTGGGAATCAGAATATTTTTTTAGAAAAAAACTATAACCCCCCCTTCAAGTTAAATGGTCGTTCCCTTAGTATGTCTTCCATATTGGATTTTCGTGGACTATATTTTTGTGCGGCTTAACTTAGCTTAACTTCCGGCAAGCAATTTAAGAAGAATTTCTACTATGTACGTACGTAACTAATCCGAATAATCCAGTCGTTATATTACGCTCCCGCTGGTCGCTACATAAGTACCGATAGAGGGCGCAGTATTATTCGAATTAGTACGTATCTGTATATTTACAGTGCTGTATCTGTATATTTACAGTGCAGGAACCGATCACGGTTATAGATGCACTGGAAGGAGAGCGGTTGGATTAGTCCAACTGTTGGAAGGCACTATTGAAGCCCTCAACTGTCTTTGCGCACACTACGCTGTCCTCAAGGTGGTTCCAATCAACTATAGTCTTTGAAAAGAATGAATTTTTCCTGGTGTCTGTCTTAAATTGGATGAGTTCGAAGGGTCTAGAGTTGTTCAAGGTCCAAAATGCATCTTTCATTTTCAAATGTTGGTGATGAAACATTAATTGGTGGTTTCAACATAGACCAAAGAGAATCAGTAGTTGGTCAATCAGACCAACATACTGAGCATATTGTAGCGTGTAACCTGAATGGATGTATATAAACACTGGGTCCGTACCAGTTTCCTGGGGACCTGACAAATAATAGTCTTGTATAACAAAAATGTTCAAACAATGTCTAACCCAACAAACTAAAATAGGTACAATGGCTCCTTGCAAATAATAAATGCTAAATGACTATCTACACAGACTAATATATAACTATCCTAATGCAACACACACTAACACTACGCAGACCACAATATAAACAATGAATATTTATAAACAACTACTTTGTTTCAGACCCTGTCTGAAACCTAACTAACCAGTCACCAGTACCAACACCTGCTTCAGACCTATGTCTCGAACCCTATGTCTCAAACCTTGTCTCAACCGAAAACTATGTCACAACCTTAGACGACAGATCTATACCATAAACAACATGAAAACTGTGTGAATTAATAATAGTTCCAAACCAAATGTGAGTCGTCAGTTGTAACCACTGGTTTCAACACCGGACCCAGCAAAGGGTTGTCACTAACCTTGAAACAATCACCAACCCATGAGGGCTATGAGTTGTTGCCAGAGGAACAACGCAGCACCCAGCAAAAAGTCGTATTGCTTCACAACCAGCACCTTCACTGCCAAATCTTCGGGCTTAAGTACGATGAACGCGACCGTAAAAGAAAGCCTGTCAATTCTAAATTGAATTAACCAATCAAAACAACTGTTTCATATGATGTTCGGTTAGCCTAACAAGCTGAATTCATTATCAAATGTTTCTTGTTAAATATTAATTCCAAATAAGTGATAATCTAAAGATAATAATCTGTATGTGTTTATTAATTCATCCTTAACAAATAAATATCGTTTGTGCCATGTTTTGATTAAAAATAACACGGATGTCAACGGATTTTTAATATGACCATTGTAATAACGAAGGGGGACAATCCAGGTAATTTCATATATGTTGATGTGAACGGCTGATTTCGCTACAATATATAGGAAAACAGTTTTAGAATTTTAACATACACTGTACATAGAGAGCACTTAAAAATTTTATATTCAAATGTGGATACTTTTATGAACAAGAAGGATGAATTGTTAAATTTGATAAATGACAAAGATTATGACGTCATTGCACTGACAGAAATTTACCCCAAAAACATAGTTGATTCTAATGTAAGTGACATTGAATGGAAAATAAAGGGTTATAAGGAGTTTATTTCCCGGAGTGATATTGCCACTAGGAGAGGTTGTCTTGTATATGTAAAAGAAGAAATAGATATTGTCTTGTATATGTAAAAGAAGAAATAGATACAATTGAAATCGAAAGTAAGAAGTTCAAACATGTAGAATATATACAATTAGGAATAAATCTGAATAAGGACAAAAAACTCTTAATCTCTTGTATTTATAGAAGTCCAAATAGTATGGATATAGAATGCATAGAGGAAATGCGAGAGATATTAACCAATTCGAAGATTAGAAATATAAAATATGGTTATCGTGTATTTATGGGCGATTTCAACTTTAAGGAAATAGATTGGGAAAGAAACTCAACAAATGTGGGATCTAATCATCTGACAACCAAATTCCTAGAAATGGTAAGAGACACTTATCTGTCGCAACATGTTACAAAAGAGACAAGATTCAGGGGAGATAACCAACCAAGTCTTCTAGACTTAATTTTCACGAATGAAGAGGGCATGATTGACACTATTGAACATAATGCTCCGCTAGGAAATAGTGATCATGAAACTTTAGAATTCAATTTCAGATTCGGGATAAAGCAGAAAAAGCATTACCAAAATAAACTATGTTGGTTCAAAGGGAACTATGAAAAAATCAACGCACAATTGAACAAAATAGATTGGAACTTAAAATTGGCCCAAGGAGATATCAATAATCTGTGGCAAAGATTTGCAGATGAATTAAAAATAATATATGAAGAAAACATACCAGAGAGCAAATCAATGTCCAGAAAATATGATACACCTTGGATAAACGAAGAAAGTAAGATTGCACTTGTAAATAAGAGAAAGCTTTGGAAGAAATACAGGTACAATAAAAATCCACAAAACAAAACAAAATATGAAGAAGCAAGAACTGAAGCTAACAGGTTAGTCAGGAAAGCAAAATATGAATACGAACGCACAATAGCTATCAATATGAAAGAGGACAACAAAATCTTTTGGAAATTTATAAAATCAAAAACTAAGGCTAAAGAGAGCATACCATGTATTTTAGATGATGAAGGAGGAATAAACACAGATGATAAAACTAAATCAGAGTTACTGAATAATTTTTTCCAAAGTGTATTCACTGTGGAAGCAGATAGTCAAAACGCCCCAACGCTTAATCAAAGATCCAATAAAAAGTTATCGACAATAGAATTCAACCCAGAAATTATACAAAAACATCTAGAAAAGTTAAAAGTTACCAAATCGCCAGGGCCGGACCAAATGCACCCAGAATTTTTAAATGAGACATCTAAAAGCATATCTACACCGTTAGCGCATATTTTTAATATGTCAATGCAGATTGGAAAACTGCCAGATAATTGGAAAAAAGCAAATGTTATACCTCTACATAAAAAGGGACCTAAAAATCTAGTAGAAAATTATCGACCTATCAGTTTAACATCAATAGTATGTAAGACAATGGAAAAATTTATCAGAGATATCATTTTGGCTCATATGGAAAAACACAAATTATTTACTATCCATCAGCATGGATTCAGAAAAGGCAGATCTTGCGTTACACAATTAATTGAAGTTTTAGATGACTGGACAGAACAACTCGACAACAAAAATGCAATAGATACCATATATTTAGATTTCCAAAAAGTCTTTGACACAGTACCTCATCAGCGTCTCATTAACAAATTACAAAGTTACGGCATATGTGGAAAAATATTAGGCTGGATTAAAGACTTTCTTGCTAATAGAAAACAAAAGGTTGTAATAAATGGTACAGGCTCAAATTGGATATCAGTGACAAGTGGAATTCCTCAAGGAAGCGTTCTGGGACCTATCCTATTTACAATATATATAAATGACCTACCTGATGTTGTTCAAAACATAGTAAAACTTTTTGCAAATGACACCAAATTGTATGCTGTGGTTAATGAGGAAAAGCAACACATCAGTTTGCAAAATGATATAGATAGTTTATTGAAATGGTCAGACAGGTGGTTATTGAAATTTAACAAGTCGAAATGCAAGCATATACATTTAGGACCTAACACCAACATAAAATATAAAATGAGAGAAAGTAATATACAGCAAGTAACAGAAGAAAAAGATCTAGGGATAATAATCGACGACAAGCTTAAATTCAAACAACACATTAATCTACAGACGAAAAAGGCAAATCAAAGATTAGGAATGATCAAAAGAAGCTTCGATTTTATGGATAAAGATATGTTTCTAACAGTATTTAAAAGTATCGTAAGGCCACACCTAGAATATTAGTTCTAATAATAAAACCCTAAATGCTCGCTTACTCGCAAGGGTTATAACGGGATGCCATTACACGTAATGGAGCAGCCGCCGAGATTTTTTGCGCTCGCTTACAGAGCTTCTGACGCCTGCATTTATCAATAATAAGACATAACCTTTCCTTTTGTCCATTATTATAACAAGTTTTTATCACCTACCAGTATTTTAGAATGTAATTCCCACAAAATAAAAATCTCCTCTTTGAAAATTTTGAATTTCGTCATTTCCGGCCTCACTATTTGGATGTCGATACCATATTTGGCGAGTTAGGCGTGAATGTTTACCAATCGTAACTACTCGGCCATTCTCGCTACCCTGCAAATAACAGGGTAGCGAGAATGGCCGAGTAGTTACGATTGGAATGTTTACATCAGCTTGTAATAAGAAATACCATATTTAGAAAAGCTCCGCCTTCCGTAGTTTCCGGTTATGGAAAACGATCGATAAATTTGAACAAGGTTGTTGCTAACTTTGAAAAGCATACATTTCTCAGCCAAACCGATTTAACAAGGACTGGGATCATCAGTAATTGTTATAATGAAATGTTTGAAGCGTAAATAGTGAGTTTTTATGTTTCAACTGCAACTTTTTTTTTGCTCCATTGTGACGAATGGGACCGCGTTGTAGCTATGCCGAGACACAAATTTGTCACAGGAGCTACATTATTGCAGCTACTAGAATATGGCAGCAGTGTATGGTCAGTGATATACAAAAAAGAAGCCATACAATTGGAAAATGTTCAAAGAAGAGCCACCAAACTGATAAAAATATACAACATAAAACCTACACTCAAAGATTGAAATATTTAGGGCTACCATCACTCCAATACAGAAGACTCCGAGCTGACATGATTGAAACTTACAAAATCCTCAACAATATTGATAAAGTGCAATATGAGCAAATTCTTCCTTTAAATCAAACTACCACTAGGGGTCACAGCAAGAAATTATATAAAAAGAACTGTAGAACAAATGTTAGGAAATATAGCTTCTCGCAAAGAGTTGTGGATGAGTGGAACAAAATACCAAAGAAAGTAATAGACTCGCAGACAATCAACACTTTCAAGAGCCAATTGAACAATCATTGGAAAAATCTGGATATAAAATTTTCACCGGATATCTACCAACCGGGAGATGAAAACAAATTATTAAGAAGGGTCCAAGCACAGGGCCTTGTCACTATCCAGGTAAATATACTATCAATGTATAAACATATAATTATACATTGATAGTATATTTACGTGGATAGTGACAAGGCCCTGTGGTCCAAGGGGCTGAATAGCCCATATTCCAGACCTCGAAAACAGGTAAACAGGTAAACTATCTGTCGATCTATTATGTTTGATGTTTCAAATCCTTCGTATTGTTTGGCTTTCCTCTTTCTTTTGTTCCTTATTTCTTTCAAATAGTCTTCTGGTGCGATGGCGGGCACGTACTATAGCAAAGCGTATTATAACGACTGGATTTTTCGGGTTATGTACGTACGAGGTTATTTGCAGGGTAGCGAGAATGGCCGAGTAGTTACGATTGGAAATTAGGTATAAGAATCTTTTTTGTCGATTAAATTGTTTCTATAATGTATTTTAAATGACACATGCATTAGTACGATAGTAATCTATGAATTTTTCACAAGGAAATCATAAATTACGACTGAAAAATGTATATGAAAGAGAAAATCCGATTTTAAAAAATCGCTAAGATGACCGTAGCTGATCAGATTCATAATTCGGCGGTGCAATGATTACGGTCGTCTCAGTTTTTCAGTCGTAATGATTTCTTTGTGAAAAGTTCATAGATTACTATCGCACTAATGCATGTGTCATTTAAAATACTTTATAGAAACAATTTAATCGACAAAAAAGATTCTTACTTGATTCCACAGTTACGGTCATCAGCTTTACCCCAGTGGAGCTTGATGTGATGACACAGTTAAGATAGCTTGACGGCCAGCTTGACTTCCGATTTGTTGTTGACCTTAGAAACATGTATACGCATGCGTTATTTCCAACATGTCTGCGCCCATGAAAAGTTGCAATAATTTTGTCATTTTATATTTCAGCCCATTTTAGCGAATTTGTTTTATATTTCAATTTACCATTGCTAACACATAAGGAGCCACACATAATATAACGATCAACGTAAAATTAAAAGATGGCGATCTCGGAACACGAAATAAAAATGATGAATCTGCAAAAGCAGGTTCGTCAAAATCAGGTAGAACTTCAAGATTTTGTTAAAGAAATGAACAGTTGGGAAGAGGAAGTAAAGAAAAAGGAGTCCGATGTTCTGAAACAGAAACCAAAGCAATCGCAGGTATATAGTACACAAACCTCCAGACTATAAAAATAGAACGAAGTTGTCAACAAATACGAAATAGTAAGATGTCTCATTTAGATTTGGTTTTTGGTGGTTTAACAATATTTCAGTTATATCGTGGCAGTCAATTTTATTGGTGGATAAAACCAGAGTACCCAGAGAAAACCACTGACTATCACATAATGTTGTATCGCCTACACCTCCCCATGAACAGGGTCCCAACTCACCACTTTAGAGGTGATAGCAGTGAAAGAAACCACCACTCGCCAAAAGCGAGAAGAGAACAAATTTGGCGAGTACGTTTGTGTAAGAACTTGACAATCCGTCGACCGAACATCGTGAGGCGAGTTCCGATTATTTTGCACTCGCCCCTGTCAACCAACTTGACGAAGTAGTTTCTCAGTCAATGAATCCGTAAAATTTTTGATTTGACAATAAAAGATGTGAAGAAATCCTTCAAAATTGTTGATAGGACTAGCAGTGCAATGTTTCACGTCCGCCATATTGATTTCTCTTATTGATAGAAAACGCTAAAAGATGGCGTCCTATTCCGAACCGGGATCAAATAAAATTAATATATACCTCCCAAAGTTCAATGCAAACGATTCAGATTATCTTAAATATGGATTCGGTAGAGTAAAACTCGATGATATCAAATAAAATTGGGTTTGGGTCAGTCATTGACTTTAGCAGTGGTCCGGTGGCCCACGGCCAGTGGAAATTGATTCGGACCAGTGACTTTTGCCAAATTTTTTCAATAGAATCTATATAAATATTCTAATTTTGAAGTTTTCAGGCCAGTAAATTCGAAAGTCTAATTTCGAAGACTGTTGGGTGGACTTCTTTGCAAATCTAATCTCATTTAGATTTGGTTCTTGTCCCTCAGCACATGGTAAAAAGGTAAATGTTAAAAAATCGTAATTTTCGAGCCAGGGTCGGATTTGCAGCAATTAATTTTAATGCATTAGATCATTGGCAAGTAGAAATATCTACCCACTGGCCAAACTTGACAAGTGCAATTCTAATTTGGCGAGTACAATTTTGAATCAACTAGCCAAATGGCGAGATAAGAGAAAAAAAACGTTTCCTACACTGTGATAGGCACTGATTGTACAGGTAGTTATAAATCCAACTACCATACGATCACGACCATGACAGGTCTCACACTCTAATCTCGTTTTTTGGTGGTTTAACAATATTTCAGTTGTATCATGGCGGTCAATTTTATTGATGGAGGAAACCAGAGTACCCAGAGAAAACCACTGACCTGTCGCAAGTCGTTGAGGACTTCCGAAGAAATTTTCTGCTCTGCATCTCCAGTGTAGATTGATATACTGAGCAGAAAATTCTTCGCAAATCTAATCTCCTTTAGATTTGGTTCTTGTCCCTCAGCACAGGACGAGAGGTAAAAGCAAAGAATAGTTCCGAGAGCCAAATATCAATGAGATTACAACTACATACACCCCACCACTATTAAAAAAAAGTGACATCTGCTGTTTATAAATGCTCATTGGTTGGGAGAATAAAATATTGTATCGAGTACATCTCCCCTGAACAGGATTCGAACTCACAACGTTAGTGGTGATAGGTACTGATTGCATAGGTAGTTGTAAATCTAACTATCATACGATCACGACCATGACGGCCCTAGAAATACATTATAAGAAATCACAATAATAATTAAACACACACTGTCCATCAATATTTATTTTATACTAGAAATAAATTGATTATTTAAAACTAGGTGAGCCTCTAGTTTATATTTTATTAACATCTTTTTTTCATAGGATTTACCACCAGTGAGAAATTGTATGTTTAAGAAAAAGAAGAAGAAAGTGAAAAAGCCAAAGGAAGAATCAGATAAGCCAACCAGAATAAGTGGATATGATTATAGAAAATGGGATCAATTTAATGTGGTATTTACTTTGTTATAAGAATTTAATAAAGAATTTCAGAAAATGTTTTTATTGCCATAATGATAATCGGGAAGATTGTTTTTGATTGTAAATCAAGCCGGCCATAACATGACATAAGAAATCTCACCATGCAAGTTTCCAAAAATTCATAATAAAATGCATCATGAAGTTCTACAATGTAGGTTACACCAATATGATTACTAGTAAATTAGTAGTAATATGACGATATTTGCACAAGTTATACATTGATTCCAAAATTTAATTTAAACTAGTTTAGTTGCAATTTAAGATAAGAATTTTATAATATAGGGGATTTAGGTAGGGGAATATTGTCCAATAAAAAGAATTTTAATATTTAGGATATTGAGAAAATAAATCAAGTTGTTTGTAAATACATGTATAAAATACACAATTATATTTTGATGTTGCAAAAAAGAGAGTTCTTAACCTTACATACATGTTATGAGTTATTCTTACAGGAGATATGGATATGGAAAAATGTTATTCATGGGAGTATTTTTAAGCAAATAAATGATATATAGCTGTACTACTATGAACTATTTTTATTAAATGGTAGATTAGTGTTTGCATATTATTTTTGCATTTTGATTAAAATTTCTTTTTATTTTACATTGCCATATTGAATTTGTTTTTCTAGATGAATGGTCCTTAATCAACTTTGCTAAATTTATTAATTAGGCAGTTATGAGATTGGCAGTCACAAATAGGTGTGTTGTTTCCTCTGAGTACTACTGTTTCCCTGACCAGTTAAACTGATGGACACAAACTAACTAAATATATAGTTGATATTGGTATTAAATGCCCATAGTACCAATCCTAGGTGGCTATACCTAATATAGCAAGACTATCTATTCTAGATGATCCTCAACAATTTTTTTTATATGTTGATCAGAAATAAAACATGTGAAAGTTTTTAAGAATAGCCTCCACTGCAGGAAAATGATTAATGAAGATATTTTAAAATCCTGATTGAACCCCAAATAGAAAGAGAAATTTCTAGAAACAAAATTTTCACACCCCCTATAAAAGATGGAGATTTCCAGAATTTTTACAAATATTTACATGTACTACAATTTAATGATTTTCTTTTAGGACAAGGAATTAGAGAAAATAGAAGCAAAAGAAAAGAGTGAATCGTCAGAATATGAGACAGACGAAGAATGGGAAATTGAGAGAAAGAAGCACATGGCTTCTACAGAGAAAGAGAAGGTGCACATATAAACATTAATTCGGTTCTATTTCATGAACTGTTTGCAGGTTAAGTTATACTGGTGCAGTCTTGTAATATAAAATGGGGGCAGTATTGCATATTATAGTTTAACAATTTGTATGCAATGTCAAAGACGGTATCCAGGCCTCGACATTAACGTTTGTCCGGTTGTCCAACGGGACAAGTAAAAAAAATAACCATCCTACCTTTTGAAGGTTATTTTCTGTAATAAAAAATTGTTGCTTTGTCATTTCTACAGACTTAAGCTTCGTAAATAATAGTTTAATGTGTGTACAAATATCAGTTTCCATTGAAGTACCTTATTGCTAATTACAAGGGTGAACCAAGAAATATTCCGAATATATACTTTTCAGCAATTTGATTAAACGACAACTGGCATTAAGTAATAATGATGAAATAGAAGTTGCCTTGTCCATCTTCATGAATCTATGATATCCTCTTATCTTAAAAAGTACTGATTTACAACCAGCGGCAGAGTTACATTCAACCAGAAATGTTAAGGTGTCTGATGGTCATTTTCATTGAGGGACATTCAATAACTGATTTTGATACACAATCTGTGTTCAATAGATGGTGAACAACGGATGTCCAAACGATCAAGACATCCTGGATTCAATCCATATTATGTGATTACTGCTAAGATCGGCCTGCTATTCGAGAACCAAACTTTGAAATTGATGATTAGACACTCACCATGGCATCGTTTGATACCAATGACTTTATGTCTAAGTGATGTAAATTTGTTGATTAAAGATGTCATATTACAAGTGTCTATTAATAACGACAGAATGAGATAATGTTTGTGAGACAATAACTAAAACATTTTACACAAATTACTGATAATTGTTCTCTGGCTTTTATAATTTTTATAAAAAAAAATTGGACAACTAAAAAATTGAGTCAGACAAATACTTTTTTAAGTAAGTTGTCCGAAGGGACAAGTTAAAAAAAATGTTAATGTAGAGGCCTGGTATCTATTATAATACACTATCGTCTGTCCGTCCATCAATCTCTATGTCTGTTTACACAACCTACGATAACACAAGTTTACTTTGATCAAATTTCACGAAATGTTTGGATGTTTTCAAATTTTACAGCTGTTGCGGATGGGCTTATTTTGTGCTCATGTCGCAACTTTTTATTATTTTTTTATTTTATTTTAGGGTAATGATTTTTTTAAGAAGAAAGAATATTCCAGTGCTATTGAGTCTTATACTAAAGCCATTGAGCTTGATCCTACAAATGCCATACTGCCAGCAAATAGAGCCATGGCTTTACTTAAACAAGAAAAGTAAGTTTCTATTTATTTGTATGCTAATTTAACATAAAGGTCTATTTGAGCTATCACTTACATTCGGTGTAGGTATTTGGATGTAATTAAAGAAATGAAGAACTGTACTTACTAGTATTATTTTTTTGCCAGTTACATTTAATTACTACTGTCTAGTATTCTTGATCTTGGTTCAGAGGCCGTCGTGGTTGTGATCTAGTGATAGTTGGATGTGCAACTACCTATGCAATCAGTGCATATCACCAATAACGTTGTGAGTTCGAATCCTGCTCAGGCGATGTGTACTCGATACAATATTATATGATAAAGTTTGTCAGTGACTTTTGGCAGGTTGATGTATTTCTCCAAGTACTCCGGTTTCCTCTACCAATAAAACTGACCGCCACGATATAGCTGAAATATTGTCGAAAGTGGCATTAAGCACCATAATCCTAAGCCTATTCCTTGATCTTGGTTCATGTATTTCTTTAATTGATCACCTGGGTAAAGGCCATGTTAACTTTTGTCATCACTAAGTTTACGATCTATTACAGATATGGCATTGCTGAACCTGACTGGTCATACACTCTGGGTCTTCTGAACCTGACTGTTTATGCACTCTGGATCTTTTGAACCTCTGAACCGGAATGTTCATACACTGTGGGTCTTTTGAACCTGACTGTTTATACACTCTGAGTCTTCTGAACCTGACTGTTCATACACTCTGGGTCTTCTGAACCTCTGAACCTGAAGGTTTATACACTCTGGATCTTCAGAACCTGACTGTTTATACACTCTGGGTTTTCTGAACCTCTGAACCTGACTGTTTATACACTCTGGGTCTTCTGAACCTGACTGTTCATACACTCTGGGTCTTCTGAACCTCTGAACCTGAAGGTTTATACACTCTGGATCTTCAGAACCTGACTGTTTATACACTCTGGGTTTTCTGAACCTCTGAACCTGACTGTTTATACACTCTGGGTCTTCTGAACCTGACTGTTCATACACTCTGGGTCTTCTGAACCTCTGAACCTGAAGGTTTATCCACTCTGGGTCTTCTGAACCTCTGAACCTGAAGGTTTATACACTCTGGATCTTCAGAACCTGACTGTTTATACACTCTGGGTTCTCTGAACCTGACTGTTTATACACTGGGTCTTCTGAACCTCTGAACCTGAAGGTTTATACACTCTGGATCTTCAGAACCTGACTGTTTATACACTCTGGGTTTTTTGAACCTGACTGTTCATACACTCTGGGTCTTCTGAACCTCTGAACCTGAAGGTTTATATACTCTGGGTCTTCTGAACCTGACTGTTTATACACTCTGGGTCTTGACTTCTGAACCTCTGAACCTGAAGGTTTATACACTCTGGATCTTCAGAACCTGACTGTTTATACACTCTGGGTTTTCTGAACCTGACTGTTCATACACTCTGGGTCTTCTGAACCTGTGAACCTGAAGATTTATACACTCTGGATCTTCAGAACCTGACTGTTCATACACTCTGGGTCTTCTGAACCTCTGAACCTGAAGGTTTATACACTCTGGGTCTTCTGAACCTCTGAACCTGAAGGTTTATACACTCTGGATCTTCAGAACCTGACTGTTTATTCACTCTGGGTTTTCTGAACCTGACTGTTCATACACTCTGTGTCTTCTGAACCTCTGAACCTGAAGGTTTATACACTCTGGGTCTTCTGAACCTGTCTGCTTATACACTCTGGGTATAGATGTAGATCTTGTATAAGTTTTTGATCTGTTACATATATGGGTCTTCTGAACCTGACTGAGTTTACACTCTGGATCACATGAACCAGACTGTTTATACACTCAGGGTGTATGTGTAGATGTTGTATACTTGTTTGTTTCTAATATCTTACAGATATGGGACTTCTGAATTTGATTTTACACTCTGGGTGTATGTATAGATGTATGTTTCTAATATCTTACAGATATGGAGCTGCTGAAGCAGACTGTTTACAAGCTCTCACTCTAGATCCCCTGTATGTCAAAGCATATCTACGACTAGGATCTGCTCACTTTGAGTTGCAGAAGTTTACCATGGCCAAAGAAGATTATGAAAAAGCCTTGAAGCTTGAACCCCAAAACAAAACAGCTCAGAAGGAATTAGAAAGAATTGAAAAGGTAGCTATGGTTTTCTTCTTAATGAAGATTTTAAGCTTATAGATATGATTTAAAGAATTTGTGATTTACTGTCATATTCAATTTCATGAAACTTATTTTCCTTGATCTATAGCATGGATTTTAACATGTCTGTATATGCCGGGCTTGTCCAGAAAAAAAGTATTATTTGACATGTTGAATGTTTAATGATACAGACATAATTTTTTCTACCCAAAAAGTTAGGAATGTGGAGGAAATAGAGATAAATTGTGCTTTCACATTGCACCCAGAAGATCTGTCAAGCATATATACATAGAACTATACAACTTATTTTGTATCTACACAAAGCAATGGTGGGGTATTTATATTTGATTATCTGTGCCTATCACCACTAAGGTTGCAAGTTGTGAGCTGGGTGTACTCGATACAACATTATGTGATAAAGTTTGTGAGTGACTTGCAACAGGCCGATGGTTTTCTCTGGGTACTCTCGTTTCCTCCACCAATGAAGTTGACCTCCATGATATAACCTATCCATAAATTTATATTGAAATGGTTTTATTTGTTTGTTGACAGGAATTAACCAAAGATAAGTTGGTAGAACAAAAAGGAGAAAACATATCACCTGATGAAGGCTTGGTTAAACCAATCACAAAGCCAGTAGATCAAAGGTCAAAGGTTAGTGTCAAATGATTGGTAAACTCTATAAGAAACTGAATAGATCAAAGGTCAGTCATTTGCATATACAAAAGTACTAAAGTACAACTGTGAAAGATTGGTAAAATTCATTTACATAACAAGCAACATGACCAAATTAAGACAAGTTAATAAAATTGACATTTTTAAAGACTTAATTAACACAATCTGTTTATCAAATAGATCAAATATTTAATTCATATCCACAAACAAAAAATAACCAGATATACGGTATATATTAGAGGTTGGGTTTTCAAACTTCAAAATTCATTTACCCCTAGCTATTTCTGCAGCTTGGTTGCCTGTGATTGTCAAATAATAAAGAAATGTCTGAAAGCTTCAAATGTTAACCTATGAATGGAAATACTGTTACCAAATTATTTATTTCTATTTATAGAAATCATTAATTCGTATTCAAATTGAAGAGATTGGTGGTGATAATGACAACCAAAGACAATCTGCCATTGAAGAAGTAAAAAAATCTCAAAGTGAGGCTAAAAAACTTGTAACTTCTCAAGATAATAAAATATTTGAAAAATTTACAACCAGTGATAAGACAGTTGACAGAAATTCTTCTGAACAGTTAGAAAGTGAAAAGACTTCAGAAAGCAGCATTAAATTAGACTTAAAAGAAATTACCAGCAGTATTACAGAAGAATCAAAATCAGTGTCACCAAGAAGCATGCCAGTACCATCATCATCTTTCCAGTTTCAAACAGATTACAAAATGCTCAAGACAGATTTGAAGTCTTTCTATGTATATATTAAAGTAAGTATCCATGGGTATTTTGAATGCTATATGTATCTGAATCTCATGACATAATGATGTTCAAGATGTTAAAGGCATACAGGCTGTCAGAATTGAATTTTTTTTGTTTTGTTAAAAGTTGCCAATATTCGATGTTTTATACTAATTGCAATTGAAATTTTTCATAATATCATACGTAAATAGCCTAGAATGAAGGAAATATGTCGCTGTTTGATTTTCTTGCATCCAGTAAAGAATTCAATGTTGACCCGTGCAATATTCATACGACCTGACAGTGAACTCATTCAGGAAATCGTTTGTTGATGAAAAAAAGGTGCACATGGCACAAATCGAATCGTGGAAGAACAAAAACATTGAAGGATTCTACACGAAAACGACACCAAAAGGAGGATTCAGCAAGCATAATTTAGTATCTTTTTTCGGCTGAATCGTATTTTGACAGTAGAATTGCATCATAGTTTTTTATATATTCTTTTTTTCAGGAGAAAATGCTAGGTGATATCTTTTTAAAATTAGAGACTAAAATAATGAACTTCATGTATGTTTTTTTCTAAAAAAAAATATATAATCAAGTCAACTCAAGTGTTGTCAATAATATGCAATACAATTTGTTTACAATTTTCCATTAATCAGGCCCCTTTGCAGAGTTTGAGTTTGTTTTTATTGATTTCATCACGTATTTCCGATTTTAAGTGTCATTCTTACTAAATACCATTATATAATATTAACTGATTACCTTAGGGTTCAATTTCGTAGATATATTTCTTAAATTATATTAATTCTAACGAATTTATAGCAGTTATCAGTGTTCGGCAAACTTTGGAACTGCAACCGACTTATAATTACAATGTAGGTCTAACACGACACGACATGACGATTCCACCAACAGACATTCCGAATTCTTTTCACTAATTACGATATTATAACATATTTTTTTAGCATGGCTTTTTCTTCAGAACATTTTATTAGTATAAAACATTGAATATTGGCAACTTTTAATATAAACAAAAATATTCAATTCTGACAGCTTGTATGCCTTTAACATCTTGAACTGAGATCCTAAAAATACAATTATTTCAAAGTATTTAAAACATCAGTACAACTTGAGGATCAATTAAAACATTTGTGAGACGACCAACTTTTGTTTGATTCTTTCAGGTTGTGAAGTTTCTGAATTGCAGAAGTTTGCAACAACACACTACTACATAATATAATTTGTTGTTGGGTTTAAAGGCATACAGACTGTCAGAATTGAATTTTTTTATATCAAAAGTTGCCAATATTCGATGTTTTATACTAATTGCAGAAATTTTTCATAATATTATATGTAAATAGCCTAGAACGAAGGAAATACGTTGCTGTTTGATTTTCTTACATCCTGTAAAGAATTCAAGGTTGACCCATGCAATATTCATATGACCTGACAGAGAACTCATCCGGGAAAGCATTTGCGAAATTGTTTGTTGAAGAAAATGTCGGATGTGCAAAAATCGAATCGTGGAAGAACAAAAACATAAATTTCTTAAATTATATTAATTCTAATGCATTTACATGCAACATGCTTACCTCATTATCCTTCCTCAGTTATTTATAGCAGTTACCACACACTGTTTGGCAAACTTCGGAAATGCAACCGATTTATAATTAGGTTGTGTTAATGGCGATTCTACCAACAGGTGATGCTAAACATTCAAATTCTTTTCACTAATTATGACATTATAACAGATTTTTTAAACCTGGCTTTTTCTTCAGAACATTTTATTAGTATAAAACATCGAATATTGACAACATTTACAATTCTGACAGCCTGTATGCCTTTAAGCAATTTTGATTGTAAATATTTCTTTGTCTGTCCTATCAATGGAAATGATGTTTGTGGTACTTACAAAATATTTCAACACGATGTGTACCTGCAATTTATACACAAATACAAAATAGAAACCTTTATTATATCAATTGTTTGTACCAAGAAAACCTTAATGTTCCTACTGCTACTTTAAATATATCATAGTTAAGTGGTTTATTTTTAATTTTTAAGATGCTTCCATTTGAAAAAACTCTGGCAAACTGTAATGTTGAATAGTTTCTCATGTTCATTTACATCCATATCTTTTCTTTAATATACTTGAGCTTGTGTCGTGATATTTATGTGTTATTTAATATTTCATAGAAATTTTTGCTGTTTTGTGTGCATTTTAAATAGAAATTAAACCTGATTACAGTCAATAAACTGAATGAAAGGATTATAACTAATTATTAATCTGAAAGGTGTAAATGATCAGAAGGAATATGACTGACTGTTGTAAACAGACACAACACCAGTTTAATGGATTTATTGAAATATTTGATTTAAAATGTTAATTCTTTAATTATTTAATGAATATTGGATAATTATGGTTGATGATAATTGATTTTTATCTTCAAGGATGGTGTCTGCCAAAACAATACATTTATGTAAACAAAGCAGGGCTCTTAATGGGACAGTTTATTAAAATTTCTTTAATTAGATTGCATGGTAAAGTTACCGCTTTCAAATGTCATTGAATTTCTCAAAATATACTACTAAGTGTAGGGTCTCTTGACCACTGTTATAGGACTGAATGATCTGTTTCTTGTCATTTATATTCCGTAGATTTTACCTAGGTTGTGTTCCTTATTTTCCCATATGTGCAAAATTGCTCAATACATGTAGATGTATTCTATGTTGATAAGTGAACAGACAACAACACATGGAAATACAGGGGAGCAGCTTGGAACAGCCAGATATGTGTATTAAACAGACATCACACTACTCATGTATGTGAAAGGTGTTTTATTATTAATTGAATGCACATTTGTATACATATATTGAAAGAAGAATATCATCTTAAATTTCTTATTGACAAGCTACCTCCATGTTTAAATGAAAAATAAAATGAGGCATAATATTTAAAATGTTTAGTTTTTTTTCTTCAGAAAATTAACCCAGAAGACTACTCAAAGTTGTTTGGTCAGTTTTTAGATGCAGAAATATTACTCAATATGCTCAATGTGTTCAAAAACTTTTATATTCCGTAAGTATGAATGAGATTATTTATGTAACCTTCTGTTCATCTTTACCCATCCAATCATATGTAAGACCCTTGGCATGTACTCAGTTTTGATGCCAAAAGATTTAATAGGTTCATTATTGCTGAATGGTCAGTGGAAAAAATGAACCTCGACACATTTTCCTGTGTGCAGTTTTCCCACATCATACACAACAGTTTTTTTAACAGTATCATACCACTATTCCCTGAGAATGACAACATCAACATGAACAGGATAATATCAGGGTCAATGAATGCTCATATTTAACTGATTAGTAGCTAGGAAGGTAGAATCTGTTAGTTAAAATTATAAAAACCATTACTTTTAAGGACAAAAAAAATCATAACTGATACTTCAAACAGATTTAATATCAATTAATCTGAATAAAGACTGTTGGTTGACCCTGCTAATTGTTTGTGCCAAGTCTGGATCAACATATCTGTCAGCTTATGTTATTTGTCCTCTCATTGTGATTTGAAGTTATGGTGAACTAGAGGAATGGCCATCATTGATGTGAGTGGTAGCATTGTCCACCATCATTATTTAACTGTCTCGTTAAGCACATCACTTCGAGTCTGTCATTGTCTATAAAAAAAAATATGGTTCAATCTCCTTTACGGATAGCACTTACCCGATTGAAACCAACCATGGTAAGAATGTTCATTGGATGATCCACTTCAAAGTTTGTTGCCACCAATTTCCAACATCATATTTTTTTTTATGTTCAGTGAGTTGAGGTGAGAGGTGATTGTTTGCTTTGTTGATATTGGTAGAATTGTTTGGGATAATGTATCTTGAGTGGAGCGACATGTCTACCCACAAACTTGTTTCAGTAAGCTAACGCTACAAACCTCCAAGCAGATATCATCATCTTCTCATCGAATTGCAACTTGTATTCACCAATATATAGCTGTAAATTGCCCACTTGTCCTTAACAAGCAATTACTCACAACATTGTACTGTAACATTTTGTAATCTCTTTCTATATTCAAGTTTTTATGCTAAATGAAGTGACAAGGACATGCATTTGTAATTACATGTAGTTGCTAACAATGTCCACTATTGTTTTCGCTTAAATATTTCAGTCAGTGAACAATGTAAAATAAATGTATACTTTGTATTTTTGCCATGTGTTATATATATGTAGATCTTCTATTACAGAGCTGAAGAAAACTTCTTTATGCACATGTGTAATTTAGCTAAAGTGAAAAGATTTAATATGACTGTGATGTTCTTTTCAAAGAAAGATCAATCAGGTATTCATTTCATTTTTTGCCTTGTTCATTTCATTACCTCATAATCATATATCAGAGATTTAGAATCTGATTTATATATATTAGGGTTGGCAATGGTTAACCGGGTAACCGTCGGAACATCCGAATATCGAATACCAAAAATGCTATTTGGTTAACTCGCCATTTTTTGGTAAAAATATCGTACACTTTCCGTTTTAGCTCGACAGTATTTGAGCATTCCGGGGACATCCATACCGTCAGAACGTATATTTTCCTGTGCCGGACTAGTACTTAGTAAACTGAGGAATAGACTGTCATCATCATTGGTGGATCAAATCATATTCCTAAACAAAACCTACGTGCCTGAGCAAAAGACTGATGATTGATTTAAATATCAGATAGTGTTTTTCTGCATGTTTTCGTGTGTTATTGGTGTCGGTATTGACAAATGATTGACTCGTAATTATTGTATTGATTTTTGTGTCTCGATTGTGTGTGCTATGTTTACAAATGTACATGGAATTTGGTTATTATATTATTAAGCTTACACAAGTACTTGTTATTGATTTATTACCCATGTATGACAGAAAAAGCTTTTATACTACCGGTTATTCGGTCGGAAGATTAACCGAGTAACCGGTTAGGTGATTATGATCAAATTAACAACCCTAATATATATCTGTGTAATGAAAGAAGACAGTGTTGTATAATCATATTTTTTGTATACTGTGCATTTTTTTTTTTTTTAAACTACAAGCTTTACCTCTTGGACACGTCAATTGTTTCCAGTTTTTTTGGGGTTTTTTTTTTTGGCTCACCAGGTCTTTGGTATTATGAAATTTTCAATAAACTGACGTCTGTCACTATGATTAGTTTTGAATGTAATAAAAAGGTACATGTACTTGGTTGGCATAAATTGGTGGAATTAGGTCATCAATTTGCTCATAAATTGATGGAATTAAGTCCTCAGTTAGGTCATCATTTTGCATAATTCTGACATCATTTGTAGAATTTTGAAGTGTCACAGCTGGTCCTAAATATGAGCAAAAATATATCTACCCAATAACTACAATGAGATGGACAGGGTAGAATATTAACATCCATCTCATGACAATCTCAACTTTATTTAATTTTCTTCAGAATTGTTTCAGGCTCGTGTGCTTTGTTTTTGATCAGACGAAATGTGTATAAAAAATCCTGATTTTATACTAATCTGACATGCAATATATGGCTCCCACAACTAATATCTTATTAGATAAAATGTGCAAACTTTTTGTGGTTTGGCACTTTTTGACAGATTTGAAGTGTAAACTTTGTAGGAACAAGATATCTTTAGATTGTCCTCTCATTTGAGTCAAATAAAACAATATATGGTTGCCATAGCAATAACTGCCACTGTTTGGATGACATAAGCAGAACTATTTATTGAAGTGGGCCAATCCAGTATGACCACCAAGGGTCATAACAGGTTTTAATTACCTGACACATATGATGATCTGTATTTTTACTGATCATTGATTTTTTTTTTATTTCAGTGATCAAAGAATTAATAGACCATCTACAAAACACAGAGAAGATTTCATCAACAGACATTCAAAAACTCAAAACAGCCTATGAAATGAGATAATACAAATTTGTTTCTTTTGAAATGTTTTCCGAGTTTTTATCTCACATGATCCAAAGGGGCAATTGAGCTATTGCTATCACTTGGAATCCACTGTCTGTCCATCCGGTGTAAATTATTTAAAAAATCTTCTCTTCTGAAGCCACTAGGCCAATTTTAACCAAAGTTGGCATGAATCCTCCTTAGGTTGTCTACTTTCAAGGTTGTGTCTGATGACACTGCCAATAATCCAACATAACTGCTGTTACTATAAATAGATCATAGAGGGACTCAATAAACCACATTTTTCCACAGAATGAGCTGAAATTTGAACTGTATCTCCAATTTAATGAACGGTATGACATATAATACAGATTTGAATACCCCCCGCAACGAAGTTGTAGGGGGGTATACTGGTTTCACCATGTCTGTAGACAAATCCTATGTCGTACGATAACTTGAGTTGTGTTTCTTAGAATCTTTTAAAATTTTATCAGCTGTTTACTGGTGAAGAGAGGAGGGTCCCTTTCATTTTAGACAATTTTCACTTTTGCCGTTCCAGAGTTATTGGACTTGATATGACTGAAAATAGGATTTTTACCCTATGTCGTATGATAACTTGAGTAGTGTTTCTCAGAATGTTTTGAAATTTTATCAGCAGCTTACTGGTGAAGAGAGAGGAAGATCCCTTTCATTTTTGACCATTTTCACTTTTGCCGTTCCAGAGTTATTGGACTTGATATGACGGAAAATAGGATTTTTACCCTGTGTCGTATGAGAACTTGAGTAGTGTTTCTCAGAATGTTTTGAAATTTTATCAGCAGCTTACTGGTGAAGAGAGAATAAGATCCCTTTCATTTTTGACCATTTTCACTTTTGCCGTTCCAGAGTTATTGGACTTGATATGACGGAAATAGGATTTTTATCCTATGTCGTATGATAACTTGAGTAGTGTTTCTCAGAATGTTTTGAAATTTTATCAGCAGCTTACCGGTGAAGAGAAGAGGGTCCCTTTCATTTTTGGTCGGAACAATCAGTAATGTTTTGGTTATGGAAATAGGCTGGACAGATGTGGGGGAGTGGGGGGTATATCTTAGTGAGCTGTGCTCACAGTAATACTAGTTTTTTTTTAAATGTAATGGAGTTTGTTGATATTTTTGTGGAAAATTAGGCAAATTAGGCTGATTTTGACAAAAAATTAATTTCCAAATCTTCTCTGAAACCACAGACAATTTAGTCTAAACTAAGCTGGGTTAGTCCTGGGTGGTCTCTTTTCAAAATTATATCATGAACTCCAACCATGATGGTGATCATTACTATGAATATAACTTTCTTCAAATGACTAAAACTACTACATTTTAAAACTAGAATAACCTGAAATATAAACATGCAACTTATTTTAAAGATTATTATTGTGGAATAACTCAAGTAGAAATAAATAAACAATATTTTAGATTATTATTCTGGGAAACCACTAAATCATTTCACACAATTTTTCAGCCATATCATGGCTAGAAGTGACAATCAATGGAATGATGATGATGATGATATGTCTGCTTTGTACTAGATCAACATGCTTAGTTGGAGCTCACTGAAACAAATGTCTGTGGGAAGACATGTTGCCCCACTCGGACACATTTTCCTGAGCAGAGAAGCAGCAAATACCAATTTTATAGTCTTTGGCTTGACATGACCAGAACTCAAACCCACGATCTACCACACTCGGGAAGAATATGCTAACCATTACATCACTGATGTGGTTTTAAAGGAAAAGTGTTCAAACTTTTTAGATCAAATCTAAATTCAGGATGCTGTCATGGTCCCTAATGGGGAAGACACTTTCAACTAGAGAATATCTAAAGATGTTAAAAAACAAGGGTCAAAATTATATGAAAACATCCTTTATTTTGTTTAAATGAATGCTAGCATGGCCAAATTGTACAAAAGAAATTATTTTGTTGGCACAAGGTCACAAATTGGCTTAACTTGTATGAAGACATCCTGATATACATGTACATGTACAAAATTAAGACTGTCCATTCAATGACAGGAACAAACTTGTATATATGTGTAGGTATTAGGTCACAGGGAATGATAACAAGATATACAGGTGTAGGGGTTTGGGTCATTTTGTGCAATGATTGTTACAAGTTTTAATAGTATATTTATAGGGGTTTGGGTCATTTCGTGCGATGATACGGCACATGTAATGAAGGTTACCTGATCTGAATACAAATACAAATATTTTTATTTCCAATTAAGGAGCCCTTTCGGGCAGAACAATTAACAAAGAATTTAATACAATGATTATGGATTGATTACATTGATTGGAAGATGACAACATTTTATGAAACGAACAAATCAAAATTTAATCATACCATTGACATAGTAATAGTTGCATTCGAATGTATGATCTGATACAGGATGTTGTTGTATGCGAGTAGATTGCTGGAGCAAAACAAATTCCAACAAATATTAAGTTTTAATTATACTGTGGTAACCTGCTACATTGTGTGAGTGAAGGAGTGATTGTTGTTTAATGCCAAGTGAGCAATAGTTATATGACCGCAAAAATTGTGTTGGTCGTATAATGTTAGGGTGCTGTCGTCGTCCTCTGTCTGTAGACAGAATGGTTTCCATGCGGTAACTTAATTTTCAGTTGTCAGATCCTTCTGAATTTTTCAGACAATAATCTTTGGCACTGAATAAAGGTTGGTATTGATATTGGGTATTTTAACCATACACATTTTCAAACAAGAGGCCCTAAGGTAAAAAATGGATGGTTCTGTTATTTGTACATGGAGAGCTTATTTTTCATCTGATTTTGATGGGGTCTGTCGTGATCTTGATTGTATGTTAGTTGGATTTACAACTACCTGTGCAATCAGTGCCTATCACCAATAACACAAGTTTGAATTCCACTCGTGGCGCGTTGTACTTGATACACCTTTATGTTATAAAGTTTGTAAGTGATTTGTGGCAGGTCATTGGTTTTCTCCAGGTACTCCAGTTTCCTCCACCAATAAAACTGACCGCCACGAAATAACTGAAATATTATTGAAAGTGGCGTTAAACATTGTAACCCTAACACTAATTTTGATGAAATATTTTGTACTGAATTCCTCAGGAAAATCCCTTTCAGAAGAATGCATAACGTTATTATGTAACTATTACTGTTTTTGACAACAAAACGGCCTAAACGACAGAAATTTCAAATTTTTGACTTTTTTATATTTCAATCAATTTTAATGCAGTTATTTGCAATATGATCATCTTAATTTATTTTTAATGGGCCAAATATTTTGGCATTTTTTTTCTAAAGGGGGCCAGAATTCTGACATTTCACATATCTGGAATTTTGCTATTTTATTTTATTCTTAAAAATTTTAGGGGCCCTCATTCCGAAATTTGCCATACTTGGATGGCATATTTAACACTTGAAATAGTTATAAATCAAGACAAATGTCTAAAATATAATGGATCCAACATATTATTGTGTCCAGCAATTTACTGTGTCAAGCAAAATATGCACTTGTTCAACTTTCCCATGCTGTGGTCGTATCGTGATTCGCTCCGTGTTTCTCCTTTATTCCGCTATATCATGGCGAGAACAAGGTAGGTTTCAATGAGACATGTAGCTCCACTGAGACACTATCCTGATTCCAAGGCAACTGGTCTTTGCTCCTATATCTTAATACTGTGTGGCATGAATCAAACAATAACAATTTTGTATTCTTTGGTTTGACACAAGCAGGACTCGAAAGCAACATTTACCACACTCAAGTTTAGCAATGATGGTTGATATTGCAACTGATTATAAACAAGGCAATGACAAAAGCAACATTGATATATAGTCGCTGTGTTGGGACAGGCACAAACAAAATGGTAATGCTTGAAATAATATGAATGTAAATGAAATAAAAATGATGATTGACACAATAACACAATTTACCCTTTTGGCCTCATAAACCTCAAAACACAAAGAAGACAACATCTGGAGCTGATAGAATATATGTTAATTAAATTAATAATTACAAAAATGCGAGTGAAACCTGTTTTTGGGGTGCCAACCCTCCCCTCTGGATAAATAGATTTTGGCCTAAACAGATATAAAGAAAACCTGTTTAGATTTACTTCAACTCACAATTACTACCACACTACTATCATAGAAATGACGATTGAATAAGACAAGACTGTGATGATCCTTTGACACTCCCCTTTCAAAGTTTGGCCTTGGAGCCTCTGGTCTTAAGAGCAAATAATGGAAATGCAATTATTTACACCCATATCCTTTCTTATAAATGATCATTGAAATATGCCGATTCAAGCTTTACAAATGAAGGCCCCAGTGCATATAGGGTTCAAAGTTTAATAAAGACTTCAATGAGGAAATTTGATAAAAAACAAAAACAAAAAAAACCCAACAGATCTTTGATAAGAACCAGATATGGAAAAGTAATTAGAAATTGCTTGCATTATAATCTTGTAAGCCGATTCAACCTTTCACAAACTTAGGCACAAGAATGACAATGCAATTATATTTGAAGTAAAATTGTGATATAAAGACTAAATTTTGTACTTATGAAAGTCCTGTGGTATAATGGGTTCCAAGTCCTGGGGGTCAAAATTTAACATACATGTGTATGCTATAATAGGCAATCAAATCTTAAGGGGGTCATGTCAGCCTCTAGTTCATATTTCAATCTTTTTAACAGAAACCCTACAAATTTAATACAAAGCAAAGTGCATAATTGTTTTATTGCAGAATTCTTTCTGTTGTTTGTACAGAATCGAACAAAATAAAATTACAATAAATAGTAAAATGAAGGGGAAAAAATTCCACACTGTTGATACAGTTCCAAAATCCAAAAGGAAAATACTTGAAAGAGGCAAAATCGATACCCCTAACACACAAATACAATGTACATGACCACTCACTTTCTAAACTTGGTACAGGAACTGCAATAAAAAGCAAAGTGGTTAAACTAGTTTTATGGGACCAAAATACCCCCTCTTAGTGAAATGATGCAGTCATGCAAGTGTTTTCCACATGAATGTGAGTAAAATGTTAACCCTCACATATTACTGGGAGAACAGCATTATTAAATAAATATTACATCAATGACACAGTATGTTTATTCTTTAGAAACAAATTTGAAATAGTTTGTATTTGATTACATTGTCCATTCAGTTTTAAATTATTAATTTTTTTCAACACTGTAACATCACACTCCTGCATTTTATGATTGGTTTCTGTATTATCTTTCTAATTTTGTTTTCTGTTTAATACATTTTCAAGTTGATTACTTTTCTTCAATTTTCATCACCTTGTACAAATCGTTTCTCTTTTGAGACCTGATGGGTATTTGTGACCTTACTTCATCTACATAGTCTGTTTTGATATCACAATAAACTATTGTTTCTTCGTGTTCGGACGTCTCCACTACTTCACCCCAAGGGCTAACAACAGTGCTATGTCCCCATGCTACATAAGAAGCTTTCTCATCTCTAGCAGGTGAAACTGATGCTACATAAAGTTGGTTATCAATTGCTCTAGATCGTTGTAACAGCTCCCAATGTGCTGGACCTGTTGTCATATTAAATGCACCTGGATAAACAAGAAGTTTACAACCCAGATCTGAATAAATATAGGCTAATTCTGGAAATCTGATGTCATAACATATTCCAATACCAATTTTACAGTATGGTGTATCAAATGTTGTGAAATCTTTCCCTGGACTTAATGTTTCTGACTCTTTGAAGCATATTTTCCCTGGTACATCTATATCAAAAAGATGTACTTTTCGGTGTTTTGCAATCATTGTGCCTTCTGGGTTATAAACAGTGCATGTGTTGTATAATTTGCCTTTGTCCTCTTCAGGAATCGAACCACCAATTAGAAACACACCGTTCTCCTTTGCAGCATTTGCAAGTACTTCAGTGGAATTACCAGGGATACATTCCGCATAATCCTTGAAATATGATGTCCCATACGGAGAATTAAAACATTCTGGGAGAGCTACTATCTTAGCACCATTCTTTGCAGCCTGCTTAATCATCCTCGATGCATTCAACAGGTTGTCTGGTTTGGATGCAGTTACAGAGAGCTGGACAAGTGCTAATCTGAAAGCCATTTTCAGTTCTTATCAAAAACAGGGGAGACTATTTTGTTAAAACGAAAGTGGGTCACATGGCTGACATTTACTGGAGTAACAAAGCACCACAAGTTTAACAACTATGTACAACGGACATATTTTGATACCACAAGATAGATAACCGCACACAACGGACATCAAACGTTTTGACAAAATGCTTCTTTTTTTTTTTTTAATATCAAGTCGATTAAAAAAAGAACTCATGTTTTATGCTTTGTATTGTTTATTCTAAATATAAAGTTATTTTCCGTGTGATTTTTTTCCCTCCGAGATTGGTTTGTGATTTATAAAGTGTATTTCCAGTTTTGGAAAAAATGTTCCGACATCTCGTTTCACGTTTAGCAAGACAACTAAGACCACAGAAAGGTAACAGACAAAACTTGTGACTTTAATTTACTGCAAAGGGTGGCACAATAATTAAAACGATCCGAGTTTGGGGGCCCTCATATTGTTGAACACAACAATAAAATTAAGACATAATCGATAATGCCATTAATGTGGCATCAACGGCAACAGGTCAAATCGGCCCCAGGTCAAATCGTATAATATGTTATATATATATTTAATTACAAGAAATACAGATATCTGATATTGCTTATCAATCGCTCTTTCATAAGGGAATTTATTTGTGTTTAGTGAATTTAATATGTATTGACATTAGTTACGCACGGCAATGTGTCTTTTAAATACAGTAACGTCAGATTTCGACATTGTAGCACGACTGTCCAAAAAAAAGGAAAAATGGTATTTAAAAAAAACCCAAGTTAATTTTCGATGAGATGTGATATAGGTCCGCTTTTTGTAGTAGACCAACACGCTTAGTTTAGATTTGTATTGTGCCAGCTCACTGAAACAACAGTCCGCGGATAGACTTGGTTCTTTTTCCTTAAATTAATGCTGCGGTTATATCGAATACATATTTATACACTTTGGTACATTTGTATGTCGATTTCATGTAAACAAGGAAGTTTATTGATTTCTAAATAGGCCACCCCCATTTCCACCCAGAACGCCGCCATTTTGACAAATGATGGTAAACAATCCTGAATAAATACAAATCGGGAGCACTGTTTTCAATAAAACTCCTTCTATTCATTGAAAAATATTTATATTATCACAAAAATGACGGCTCCGCTTCAATATTCGGTATGATGAGAGAAGAGAGGAGTTTGAAATTTAAATTTGAGTCTTGACCGCCCATAATAGGTGGGATTATGAAGGTCAAAAGGGCAAATCGATTAATGTCAATTATTGATGAAATATGGATGATACATCTACAAAAAGTCGATACTTTATTAATGATTGGTATTTAGGACAAATATTTTCACTTTATACATGTAATTATGGCTTTATATAATTACAAATACTGGTTTAAAATGTTGAAGTGATGAAAATTTCCACCATTAATCAAGGCACGCGCATCGTCAACGAATTGCACTATGGGTAATCTCATTTGTTCTCGCCACGCAACATACCTTTTTGTACTTACATACAATCTATGTTAAATGACGCAAGATTCATATCCTTTCTACTATACAAATCCTTGCTTATATTAGATGAAGAAACAATATTCAGAGTTAATACATTTTGTTGCATAACATTTTGCAAGTGATAATGTGCAGTCCAAATTTCCCATTTTATTTCAAATTAAAGATTACCGGTATGTAAAATAATACATTATGTCGGGTGTAGACTTTATTTTCTTTCCTTCTACATAGCAACATCAAAGATTTCCAAAAGAAACACATCAAATGTTAGATGTATTTAATTTATATAACAAGTAATTATCTAATTAAAGGAAATAGTTAAAATTAATTAAACCCAATCAAATTTAATCGTCATAACTAACAATTTTTCATTGATTGACTTTATGTAGAGATTATATATGATGCTAGTTAATTAATCCAATTTTTTTTCATTTATATATATTTATTATATATTATATAATTATATTTAATACTGATGCCGACTTGACCATGACCGGGTGCCGAAATAACCAAACGTTAGGTGCCGATTTGACCTGATACCATTGAGATTAGGATTCAGAAGAAATATTGTCAGTTTCTTCATCCTAATCTCGTTTCAAGGCCTATCAAAGGTATTCTGAAATTTTTAAATTTGCCCCCCCGGTGAATTCCAATGGATATTTTGGCATGGATGGATTGTGTCAGATCAAGTGCATGTAAGATTTCATATATAGACATATTTTCTAGTTCAAATCTGCAAAAATATAGATATTTTCTTACCTTTTACAGCGTCTATCAGATAAAATAATCCAACATCCACTTCGAACTGTCCGCCATTTTAGTGAACTCATGAACTACACCACATGATCAAAATCGTCACAGAATTTGCTACAGCCTGTTTCTAAATTAAAGGTGGATGTCAAATATTTATTGTATATATATATAAGCATGTCATTTATGGGCTGTTGATTGGTTTTAATAAAATATTTATAACAACATAAAAAATGTTCAAGTCGTGTGTATGGAATTTTTAAATTATAATAAAATATTTGACATCTTGAATCTAGAAACAGGTTGTAACAAAATTTGTGACAATAATTTGATCACATGGTGTAATTCATGAGTTCACTTAAATGGCAGACAGTTCGAAGTGGATGTTGAATTATTTTATCTGATAGACGCTGTAAAAGGTAAGGAAATATCAATATTTGTGCAGATTTGAACTAGAAAATATGAAATCTTACCTGCACTTGATCTGACGCAATCCGTCCATGCCAAAATATCCATCAGAATGCACCAGGGGGTCAAATTTTAGATTTCCAGAAAACATTTGATAAGCCTTGAAACAAGATTAGTATGTAGAAACTGACAGAAAATTTCTTCGGAATCCTAATCTTAACGAGATTAATCAATTTACTGTTATAATTTCATCTGACTTGAGAACCATAACTTCATATTCATAAAAACACATTTCAGCATAGAAAAAGACACCTACAAATATTCTTTTTGACCCATTTACAATGATGCAATGGAATTTACTTCCATCAACATTGTCTCTTCCGCAACTGCATTCATATATAACCTTTACTACCAAAAAAATGTACATAATTTTAATCACATGTTGATAAAGTTTCTTTCCACATACTTTTTGGAATTCTTTTTAAAAACTATATATGACCCACAGGTGCAAAACAGTAAATAATTTTCAGCTGAAATGAATGATTACTGTATACCAGAAGAAGAAGAAGAACAAATCTTATTCCACACAACAGAGCACAAGAATTGTCAGGGCTAACATGCCAGATACCACAGATGTACAGGGACTCAGTACAATATGTTAATGAGTAACAAGTCAAGAAAGACTGGCAGGTCCCAGATCTATAATACTAAAACTTTTGGGAGATATCAATGTCCAACATTTTATTGTGTCCAGCAATTTACTGTCAAGCTAAATATTGTGTCCACACTTGTTTTTAATTTACATGTACATGATACATGTATATATGTTCAGCTTTCCCATGTTGACATTGTGTAACCCTTCATTTTCATGGTACCTCAAATTTTACAATATTTTTCAGTATGTAGTTTTTGTGCCAGATGTCATACTACTGAACAGTCTACTAAATGGAAGTTAGCAACAGCAGTATGTGTAGAAAGATATCCTGTCATTACACAGGAGATGAATGAGATTGAGAAGAAATACCATGATTTAATGACAAAAATAGATATTGAAAATAGCTTATTGTCTGCTCATGAGATACAGCTAAGAAAAGACCAGTAAGTTTGTTTTATTATTTTTGGAAAAAAGGTGCTTCCTAGACACTGTTATACATTTTGGAATCAATAAAACCTGCTTTAGTTACAGGAAATGATATGAATGTAAAAAAAATAATCTCAAAGCACAAACATTAAGAAAACAATGAAAGCCATTACTGTTAGTAGCTACGACCTACATATAAACTGCAATGAAATCCATACCAGTATTACTGTTAGTAACTAGGCTAAAATCAGGAATTGTGCTGGGCTTTGCCAAATATTGCCAATTACGATTCCCCCCCCCCCCCCCCCCCCCCCCCCCTTTCTCTCTTTTCACTCTTGGTGATTTTTTTAGTTTGCATGTTTTTCAGATGTCTTTATTCACTTGGGACACAATATCTGTGTGTATTTAAATGTCCTGATGACTGAACCACCACAGGATGTCATTGATGTCATTTTGTACAGTTCATTCCATTATCTGTGGCTAATCTAAACTATTTAGTGACTGCTGTCAATGATGAGCTTATATAGTCCAGTCCACTTGTAATGAAATCAGTTAAAATGAATAATCGTTTATATTGAACAGATTATTTATTCCCATGAACACCCTTGAGTATATACCAGGTCTGGTAATACCAAAGTTAGGTTATAATGAAAAGCTTTCATGTTCCCGTAAAATTACATTATTTTAAGTGAACTAGTGCTGTAATTTTCTACAATGTGTAAAATCAATATTTTTATATGACACTTGATAAGTCCATACTTTACATCTAAAAAATATATTAAAAAAAAACAACCAACCACCTCTCACCTCAAACAAGTGAACACAAAAGAGACAATGACATACCCGGTATGGCTTTGGAAATCCAGATCTTGGCATGAGGACAGATACACCGCAAACATCACAGCAATTTGGTTTTTTTTTGCTATATAAAAAATAAATATCATAAATTATTTGCAGGATAAAAGCAAAACAGAGAACAGATGATGACGAGGAAATAATACACACAGGATTGGAGACTCAGACAGCTTTAGATAAAGAAGATGAATGGGATGCTGAATTAAAAGCCTATGCCATTCCTAGTAGAATAGCAGGTAATATTTTACTCATGAAAAATATGACAGCTTCAATCACCACTATGCTATTTGAAAGTGGTTTACCTTTTATAACGGTGCTGTTGTGGTTGTGATTGTAAGGTAGTTGGATTTATTATAACTACCCATGCAATCATTGCCTATCACCACTAAAATTGAGGGTTTTAATCAGTCTCGCTCATGGCGAGGTGTACTCGATACAACATATGTGATAAAGTTTGTCTGTGGCATACAGCAGGTGTGGTTTTCTGCAGGTACTCCTGTTTCCTCCACCAATAAAATTGACTGCAACGATATAACTGTGGTATTAAACTAAAATAACCCTAACCAGTTTTAGCCGAGTTGCATTAGCTTGAAAATTTAAACTACATTTTTGTATTTAAAGGCAGATAAAGGGGTTTAAGAAAAAAAATTCCTTTCATTCATTTTGCAATTAGTCATAGAATAAAAAAAATGGTAGTGGATTTAATACAGAATATTAAGCATTGAAACATTTAATATAATCATTTTGTTGGGTATATGTATTTATTTTTTTGCTTTCATGTTTAATAGCTGATGAAAATTTCAAATCTACCAAGAGAAAGTTGGACAGGAAACTTGTGCTGATAGTACAACAAATCATAGGAGGGAAACCTTTGTGGATTTTACCTCAGACATTTTATAACAATGAGGATTCACTTAAAGAGGTAGGTTTTACCTCGTTTTTTTTTTTTTTTTTGGATACCCATGGTTGAAGATGCTTGATCCTTCACCATCAACCAGGGTCAATTCATTTGAAAACCTTAACAGAGCTCATGCCAGAGGGCACTTCATGCGAAGAAGTCGCCTTGCGAAGGTTGACTTTGCTTTCTCAATGGTCAAAAGCGAGGTTCAAGTTGCCTTGTATTTTTGAAGTGTTACCTGCATATTTTTGCCACATGTCATTTATGAAAAAATCATTATCATGTTTATTGAAATCTATCATATTCATTAAGTATTTTGAAAGTGATTTTCTTGAAAAGTAATTCATTTCAGTTTAAAGTTCATACTTATGAATAATTCATTAGTTTATGTCAATGGCCACCTCACAAAATCCTATGCATTATTGACTAGTAAGAATACACCTTTCTTTCACAATCTGTTTAATCCATTGCCAGGCAATAGGAAAATTTAGTGCTGCTATGAGAACTGTTATTTATACAATTCAGTTACTGGACAAACTCAAAATATATAAATTGACCCATACGTAATGGATAAGAAACCAGTATAATCAACCATGGGTTTATATTTCCGACTACTGTTAGATTTGTCACAGGGTTCTTTCACCACAGGATTTTATATTATTCCAGTGATCTTTAACAAAGATTCTAATCAAAACTGTTGAAATATTCATCATTTTTTACATTTCTCAAATTTGGACTTATGGTGGAAAAATACATATACACATGTACAGGCAAACCTGTTCATGTGGTCACCTGTATTAAAAGGTCACATTTTTCTTGTCCTGTCATAGAACATTTCATATGTATTGAACCTCTTTTAAGAGGTCACCTGTCTTATAAGGCCATTTTTTTCTTTTCCCAAAGGTGACCTCTTAATACAAGTTTGACTGTATTACGTGTTGATTTTATTTATTTGTATTTAGGCAGCAGAGAATGCATTACAAGAGCATTGTGGGACAGATTTAAAATCTAGTATATTTAGTAATGCACCAAGTGGAGTGTATCAG
Organism: Bathymodiolus brooksi; assembly: GCA_963680875.1. Lineage (NCBI taxonomy): Eukaryota > Metazoa > Mollusca > Bivalvia > Mytilida > Modiolidae > Bathymodiolus > Bathymodiolus brooksi. The sequence continues at coordinate 69,370,071 of OY804575.1, forward strand.
TATAAATTACCAAAGCAAGTTTCTGAATCAGATGGTGCATCAGGAGTCAAGGTAACTTGATTTATTACCACAAAAAATCTACACACCAAATTTTCAAATGATATGATGGTCTTAGATGGACTTGTTTATTCATGATGAATTGAAATGATTTTCCAGTATTAGTCACCAAATTTAAGAATTTATCATTGTGTTTGGGTTTATGGTGTTTTCTACCACTTTCAACAATATTTCAATATATCGTGGCGGTCAGTTTTATTGATGGAGGAAACCTGAGTACCCGTAGAAAACCACTGACCTGTCGCAAGTCACTGACAAACTTTGTCACATAATGTTGTATCGAATATACTTCGCCATGAATGGGGTTCGAACTCACAACTTTAGTGGCGATAGTTACCGATTGCACAGGTAGTTGTAAATCCAACTACCATACGATCACGACGGTCCCAAAATTTATCAATGTCATTGGAATAACAATCTGTTATTATACTCTATGCTACCCCTAACATCTGACAGAATAAAGGTAATATCCAGATGAACTTTTGTATATAAAAACATTTTTAAAATCCAATCAAAGAGCTTTACATTTGTGATACAATAATAAAAATTGTGGAAAGTACTGTTATGATTTTGCTAGCTGCATTTTCATTGGCTGATAACAAGTTCATCTGGACATGACCTCTAATCTGGTTTTGCCAGCTGTTAGGGTAGTTCAGATTTTAATCAGGTTGTTCAAATAAAAAACATGAGAGAGTTTTGTACGTGTACTCCAAAGTCCAAGCTGTAACCAACATACCTGGGTGGTATATAATGTTGTGGTTGGAAAATTTTTGAAAAACAAAACACAACATTTATTCTGGAACACTTCATTACATAAGACATTGACAATGTTGATACTGTAATATCATGATTGGTTTTTACTTCACTTGGAAATTCCAGTATTTCTTGGCCATCTATTTAATAATATGATCTATTTGTCTTTATGCTTTCAAACCAGTTTAAATTACATTTGCAAAGGTTTGTTCAAGACCAAGGCTATATTTAAAGAAAATAATACATAAACTTAAAATTATACGACAAGAAAGGTTAAGTAGAGAACATTATTTTTATCATCAAATCTTGGAATTTGTATTTGAATAGACCATTCGCACATTTACCGACTTTGATTCCAAAATTATACGTTTTACAGGAGTTATTTCCCTTTAAAGTGGACAAAAGGGTTTCCTTCCATTTTATGAAAATAACATATTTTTTCCCATAAAATTTTATTGTTGCAGCAACTTGTAAATTTTCTATTTGCTATGAAATCATCCTGATTTTTTTACAAGGTTCAAATATCTACAAATTATGGAAAAATTATACACAGAAATTTGTTGTCCTTTCCATTGCTCTTACTAAATCAGGTACCCAATCGGCAAACCTCGGGTGAGTCTGCTTCGCTTCCTCAATACCTCGGCTGTAATACGGTATTTGATATGTGTCTACGCGTCACATTTCTTTGCTGGAAGACTGTATCACTTCAATCAAACATTGCACACCGCGAATAAGTTCTAAAATGGCGACAATAGATGAGTTTGTTTTGAAAAATATTGGTCTTTGATGAAGGTATGGAATTAGCCGACATTGCGACGAATGAAAATATATTATTATTGGACGAATATTCGAAAGTGAAATTATTTTAATACCTCCTTCATTGAAGATTTCCGAAAGTAGTTCCAATGGGAGCTATCGTAATACGGACGAGGTATGATGAAGGTACGGAATCAGCCGAAGTTGCGACGAGTGATCAGGTACCATTTTGGCCGTCGTAAGGGAATAACTCATATAAAAACATATAATTTTAGAATCAAATCAGGAATATGCAAAAGGTATATTGGATATTGGATTTTAATATGAAATGAGCAAGTTTTACCTTGATTTTTATTTCAGGTATTTTTCTATAGAGCTGAATTTAATGGTGGTGCTGTTAAAATAAATGAAAAGGATATAACTGACTATAAATGGGTGACATTAGAGGAATTATCAGACTATTTAATGCCTGCATATGAGAAAGCAGTCAAACAGTTTGTTTTAGAATTTTGAAATAAATATTTGATCTTTACTATAAAATATTGCTTATTAGATTTTTATTTTTGAGCCTGTATTACTCATCTGGTTATTCATGCTCTTCAGGCATGAGAAAAAGCTTTTACTTTGCATTTCCATAATTAAGTAATGTTCCAAGTTGTAGGCCAGTTGGATTTCCGATCCTCACGAAAAAATTTAAAACTGTAAGGGACCATCCTATGCCTATTCATGAACTGTTTAAATTCAGTCAAGTTTCCATTATCTTAGAAAATTGTCATTCACAAAGGGTTCTATACTTTTGCTTTGTGTTACAGTGGTGGTGATCTTAACAATTGACACAAATAAGACATATATGATAAATGACCATCCAATAAACATTCTGATCTATTTGTCTTCGTTTTGTGTCTGTTTATCTCTATACCTTTCACTTTTAATCTTTTTTTCTGAAACCATTCGACTAAATATGGTTTGTGATTTTGTTTCAATCAGAAATTCAACATAACTGCAATGGACTAAATCCACAGAGCCTCCAAGCACGTCCCCAGGTGGTTGATAGGAATGGGTTATGGAGCTTTTAAGCCACTTCCAACAATATTTCAGTTATATAGTAGAGGTCAATTTTATTAGTGGAGAAAACCGGAGAAAAACTTCTACCACAATGGCCCCTTTAGTGGATAGGGGATGACCTCTGGAGATGGGGTTATAGAACAGAACTAGAGGCTCAGTGGGCTGAACCTGTGTCACTCACCTTTCATTCTGCTTTGAGGAAGCTTAATACAGAACCTCCCATAGGTGCTTCCCACCAAGTTTTGGTCATTTGGCTAAGCAGTTACAGAGAAGAAGATATTTAGAAGTCGACCAATCAGAAACAAGAATGGCCTGTGGTGACCATGTTTGTTAACGGATCGGAACTAAATGAGCAATCTTTATAAAGGACCTTCCAAGGATGCTTCCTACCAAGTTTTGATCCATTTGGCCAAGTGGTTTCAGAGGAGACGATTTTTTTTAGAAATTAACCAATCAGAAACAAGAATTGCCTGTGGTGGCCATGTTTGTTAGCGGATCGGAACTAAATGAGCAGTCTTTATAGAGGACCTTCCAAAGATGATTCCTACCAAATTTCGATTCATTTGACCAAGCGGTTACAGAGGAGAAGATTTTTTAGAAATCAACCAATCAGAAACAAGAATGGTCTGTGGTGGCCATGTTTGATAACGGATCGGGACGAAATAAGCAATCTTAAGAGAGGACCTGCCATAGATGTTTCCTACTAAGTTTCGGTTCATTTGGCCAAGTGGTTTCAGAGGAGAAGACTTTTAAATCGGCCCATCAGAAACAAGAATTGCCTGTGGCGGCCATGTTTGTTAACGGATCGGAACTAAATAAGCAATCTTTAGAGAGGACCTGCCATAGATCTTTCCTACTAGGTTTCGGTTCATTTGGCAAAGCGGCTTCAGAGGAGATGATTTTTTCAGAAATCAACCAATCAGAAACAAGAATTGTCTGTGGTGGCCATGTTTGTTAACGGATCGGAACTAAATGAGCAATCTTTATAGAGGACCTTCCAAGGATGCTTCCTACGAAGTTTCGATTCATTTGGCCAAGCTGTTTCAGAGGAGAAGGTTTTTTAGAAATCAACCAATCAGAAACAAGAATTGCCAGTGGTGGCCATGTTTGTTAATGGATCGGGACGAAATGAGCAATCTTTATAGAGGATATGATATAGATGCTTCCTACCAAGTTTTGGTTCATTTGGCCAAGCGGTTTCAGAAGATTTTGTTAATGGATCGGGACAAAATGAGCAATCTTTAGAGAGGACCTTCCATAGATGCTTCCTACCAAGTTTCACTTCATTTGGTTGAGGGTTTTCAGAGGAGAAAATTAAAATGTGAAAAGTTAATGGACGACATACGCCAAGTGACGGCAAAAGCTCACATTCCCTTTGCAAGGTGAGCTAAAAAAATGACAGTTGACCATTTGATACTTGGATACATAAAGATAGATACCACTAATACTTTTTTAGTTATTTTGCTGCATTTCTAGATTGATTTTTTGTACAAGGTAATGTCAATCTGTTTTACCCCCTAGATTAGATAATGGATAAAAAAAATTACTTGGTTGGAAATATTTACCAACTGACCAGTTTGATTACGGAATACATACTGTAGTTTGGTTAAACAAAATATTTAGCCAACACCTAATCTAGGAGGTAAAAAATTCTTCACAAATACAATACAAAAAATGTAATGGGACTATATTAACTGACAGAACAATGAAGGTGAACACTGTAACCTTTTACAACAATTATGAACACCACTAAATAATAGATGAACTTTCAAAACATGATAAAGTCAAATATCAAATAATTTAGTTCTGTCATTTTTTACTACAGAGGAACCTCATTTTTCCGAAGCTGAATAGACCATTGATTTTACTTTAGAAATACATTACAGTACATCCCAGAGGGAAAACGCAAAGTTCACGTCTTTTCAAGGATTATCGCAACGTGGAATTAACGAGAAGTCTGTGCGTATACATGGACGGTCCGCGAAACAACATGGACATGACGGACAGAACGCGATGTCTTCAGGAGGCCATCACGGATTGTAATTATTGAAATGTTCATTCATAATGAATACTACACGTGATTGTACCTGCAATCGTTTATTCTTCGTCATCAAAATGCTTCGTAATCTTAATATGCACATTGAAATTTATTTCTGCAGTTGATCATTTGATGCCGTTTTATTTTCGGGGATGGCATACGGTACATTTTATTTATAGGATATATGAGCACGCATCTTGTTTTGCATATTATCTAATCCCAACATTTCGATTGGTTTACATAAGTGTTTTTTTTTTCTCTCACGAGTTGATAATCACCTGTATTTTTATCTATGTACGGGTGTCTATTTTTATATAGTGCACACATTGAACTCGGTCACTAAAAGGTCAAATACACAGTTACCTAAGACTGAGGGATTGATTTAAAAACAATCCGAGAAGGATTTTGAATCAATCAATGACCGTATTTACGTCCTTAGTAGAATATTGCCATAAATACATCTGTACATGTTTTTAAATTAAGAAAAGTTTGAAGATACCAAAAGGGTAATCAGAAGTCATATAAAATTGAAGGACAGAGCATTAAATAACAACAAATCTCGGCGTAGAAGGATTTTCTGTCTTTTGTTGGCGTTTTGATAACCGAGTCTAAGAGTATTTATGCATCATGCTAAATAGTCTATGAAAAAAAATCCACGTAAATTTTCTGAAGGGTCTTTACTTTTAAAAATGACCCGGCAAAAAGGTACAATTTCAATTTTTATTGCAGAAATTGAATAAGATGGCCTATGTATATCCAGGGCAGGCGGATTGAATTTTTTAGCTTAAAAACAAAGATAACTATTATTTTTTTTTAGCTTTAAAACATTTTAACTATTTAAGTGTGCAGATACGTTTCTTGAATAACCTTTCTACATTTCAGACAGGTGTGCGTTTCTTGAATAACCTTTCTACATTTCAGACAGGTGTGTGTTACTGTTTAGTGTTGATTGACAGGCGAGGATAATCTCCACGTGGTGCTTACTCGAGCATTAAGATACTTTGTGTAAGACAACACCACACTTGAAATTAATGACAGGATATGACCTTTCTTTACGACCTTATCACTTCAAAGATGAGCATAATTTCTTATCAGGTCCACATGCAATAAAAATGACCACATTTGCATTGATTTTTTAAGGTAAACTTTATACGATCGAGATACTTTGTACACATAGGTTTATAAAGTACATTGTACAAAAATGTAGTTGTTCATTGTGCACGACATCACGACGGATCCGCGTTCAACGTGATTCCGCTATGGTGATGAAAATGATCGAATTTGTTCACGATCATGGTCTGCGTTGAATCACTGCGACGGTCCGCGAACTGTTGATTTTGTCCTTGATGGTATCGTGGATTTTGTGTTTTCCCTCTGGGCTGCACTGTATCTGAGTATTTCAGTTATTTGTAATAAATTACATGTATATGTTAAAAGATACTATTAATGGACCAAATTATTACCTTGATGTATCCACAACAACTTATCCATTAGAAGTTGCAGATAACGAGGCTCAATTGTATATATATGTATAATTAATGAGCGAGTGATTGTTGTTTTAACGCAAAGTGAGCAATTTTTCAGCCATATTATGACGAGAACAAGTTACATTCGATTAGATGATGATGATGTCCACTTGTACTAGACCAACGTGTTTAGACAGAATTTATATAGTGCTAGTTCACTGAAACAGCAGTCAGCGCAGGTAGACAATGTCACTCCACTCTGACAACATTATCCTGATTACAAGCCAACCAGTCTTTGCTCTTACTCCTTGAGGCTGCATGCTTAGTGGAGAAGGAACAAATACCAATTTTATAGTCTGATTTGACACGACTGTGGCAGAACCTCCATGATCTATAACACTTGAGTTGAGTATGCTAACTATTACACTACTGATGCAGTTCGACTCAAAATGTTTTTTTTTTAACTTGAAATGGTTACCAATTAATGGAGACATAAAAAGAGTATGCATCAATAATATAATATTAATATATCAATATTTACAATATAACAATTCAAACAATGTTTACATGAAAATATGTACGACAGTTTATTGGCAGTAGTTTGTGATTTGCATGAAAATATGGAGTGCCTATTTCATTGTGGGAACTTTGATGGGGTTCAAAGGATCATGATCAATTGTTTGGTGTAACATTAATCCTAGTACACCAACACGATTAGACATGGCAACTCGGATATTTCTTTCCTGCTCAAATAATTCATCCAGTCTCAACCACTGAAAAAAAAATATAATGCATTGTAAGAACAATAAGCTTCCTTGTGACACTACCACTAAAAATAGATACAATAAAAACACATTTCTGGAATAACCTTCATCAGGTAAGCTCAAAACCGAAAGATTGGAAAACCAAATAATTTAAAAGTCTATAGGAGTAATAAAACCAAAGGGCCTCAACAGGATAGCCAAAATCGGCTAAGGTCACCCATGTCTGAGGGAGGAGAACCTTACTTTTGATAATAATCACATTATTTAGATACAATACAGGTTAATGAATACAACTGTAAATACTGCCACATCATACAGAAATCTTAATGACAGGCTGAAATGATGTAAAATTGTTTACTAACGAAGAATGTCATATGGCATAAATATTTCACATGCAGTTCCTACGAATGAGAGGTTAACCAGAATCTTGATGCAAAAAACAATCGCAGACTGATAAATTTAATATCATCATGATAAGATATAGTTTCCCCATAAGTATCCATAATATAAATTACACATCATATTAGGTGTAGTTTCTAAGAAACGGATGCCTTCTTTCATTCCACTTTTTAGAGTGTACATTCAGAGCACTTGTAATAATATTGTGTTATTTTCAAACCTCAGAGTTGTACAACAATTGAGGGGAGTGAGTGAGTGATTGTTGTTTAATATTAAACAAGTTATTAATTTTGCATCTACATGTATATCATGGCAAGAACAAGTTACATTCGATGAAATGATAAAGATGTCTGCTTTGTACTAGACCAACACGCTTATCTGGATTTTTACAGTGCTTGCACACTGAAACAACAGTCTGTGGGTAGACATGTCGCTTCACTCTGGACTTATTATCCTGATTTCGAGCCAACCAGTTCTTGCTCTTTTTCCTTAATGCCGCATGCCTAGCGGATAAGCAACAAATACCAATTTTATAGTGTTTGGTTTGACACGACCAGGGCTCAAACCAACGATCTACCCATTACACCATCAATTCGGTTCTCTTGAGTGGAGGAAACAATAAACAAACATGTGACTGTATATCATCTGATCTTTTTTTTAGTCAATGAAGTTCTAAAGATAAACACCAATGATATTAAAATACCCATTCAAAATATTAATCATAATTCTGTATTAATTACCTGTCTAACCCTTTCCATGTCAATTTCAGCTCTTCGTAACTTTTCCCAACATAGATGTTTGTTACATTTTCTCTTGGGGAATCTACAAAACTCGCCAGTTTCTTCAAATACATTACACACAAATGGACATCCACAAACTTCCTCTGGACAAATCTAAAAAATAAAGTTACGTTTTCTTCTGTCTGAAGTAATATTCTAATAAATCATTTACACATTAGATTCTAGATTCTAAAGTTATGTTTTTTATAGGAATTACTTCCCTTTTGCCAGGCAAAATGGTACTCCCTCAATGCAAAAGCAACGTAAAGGACCAGGAATTTGAGTACAATTTTCTGATAATTTGCAGATTAATAAGATGATAATTTTATAGCAAATAGAAAATTCATAAGTTATTACAACATTAACATTTTGTTCAGATTATGTTCATTGGAATTTGCATGGAAAAAAAACCTTTTGCTCACATTAAAGGGAAATAACAAATGGGTTATTAACAACCATATTTAAAAGCCAACATGTGGAATTTCACATATTTTGAAGTCATAATTAACACTTGAAATAGTAAAATAAGACAAATTTCCAAAATATAGTGGGTCCAGCAAATTACTTTTTCAAGCATATTACTGTGTCCTGCAATTTACAGTATCAAGCAAAATACTGTGTTCACACTGGCATTTAACATACACTTGTTCAACTCTCCCTTGTTGATATGCTGTGGTCGTATAATGCTTTGCTCTGAATGGCCTTTAATAAATGGCTTTTATGGCAGGGAAAAATCCACAATTTTTCTATAAGTTATTTATAAAGTAATATAGAGTCAAAATATTTTCTTTTTCAACCTAATCATGATTACTTTATGTATAACCGTACTTACCTTAGGTTCTTTAGTGTGTTCAGGACACAATACTTTTAATCTTTTACAGTAGACTTTCTGTTGGATGTTGTAGTAGTCACAGAACATAGAATTTCCTTCTATTCTGGTTTTGTATATAGAACCAAATGATGTTTGAGCTTCAAACTAAAAAAAAAAAAATGATGTAATACATTGTACATCTAACGGTGAATCTAACCTTTACCATAAAAATATACAATTGTTTGTATGGAAATGATGTTTTAAGGATATAAATTGCATATTCATTTTTTTTTTATTTATTTCTATTTTTTTTGGTTTACAACAGGTAACTATGTAGGATTTTGTACACATAATTTTTGTTTTGTATCTATAGAACCAAATCGTACCTGAGATAATAGTATTAATCAACTTGTAGTAAAATAGTTCCAATTATTCATATTATTTAGAATTTTTTCACATACCAGATACCAAATTCAGTAATAATTTTAAGTAAAGAGGCAAAATGAACATACATAAAAGTGTGAGAACATTTGTATTTTGGATTCTGAGTGGCCATTATCTGGTATCAACAAGGTCATATGATTTCAAAACCTTTCAATACTCTGGCAATTAATACAAGTCTGCATTATATTTTTGTTGTTACTCCGACTGAATTTTGAAATTTTATTTGCCTTGGGGAAAGTTTTGAATGTTCATTATTTCATAATAATTCTAATTTGGTTGACACAAGACAAATTTTTTGCAAAACTATTGGTTATAAATACCAATTACCAAAAATAATAATAATTATTTTCAGGAATAAGCCAAAGTTTGCTTTTTCTAACAATTAACAATTCAAGCACACTGTCACTTCTTCAGTGCTTCTGGATAATGCCATCAATTTCAAGCAATCAAAGTTGTACTGTACATGTCTTTGTTGATGAGTTAAGATTAATAAAAGCAATTAAATCATACACACCAAATACAATATATAACAAATTAATTCATAACACTGGGATGATTCTAGTTAGAAAATAATATAAAACTGAAAATCACTGAAACATAGCTAAAACTGACTACAATCCCTTTCAAAAGATCCAATTTTTACCTGTTCTGACTTTCGAAAAAAAAAATCTTTAATGAAAATAGCTGGAGACAGATATAAATAACTGCAAAATATCATCCCTGATGACAAATTAATTTATTCCCATAATATATAACTGGATTGTTACCTTGGAGAAACATTTTTCCATATGCCGTAAGGCTCCTTTCTGATTTAGTTCTACACCACAAGTCACACAATATAAACTCAATTCCATATCGTCTTCTTCTACAACCTACAGCAGAATGATTAATGTATTAACACAGTCAAGAGTGTAATTGTAATTCCTGTTAACCACAAACATTTTATTTAATCATAATTTGCATCATATAAGTTCTGACCTTTTTTCCAAAAAAATATATACAATGGGGCTTATACAAATGTGAGGTTGGATTTATACTTTATTTTTCTTTATTTCAGGATTGTTAAGAATTCTTTTGCATGCACTTTCTTGGAGTGAAATTATAAAATAAATTATTTTATCTTTTATTTTGAGACAGGAATGAGAAGGTAACTGATTCAGTGATGTCATAAGTACATACCTCCTGATCGTGAGTTGCAGTTACATGTCTTGCCCTCTCAACAATAGCATCTAATTCTTGGTGTCTAAAATCAAGATCTCCCAACATCTGTCTTGTTTCTAGTTGCTGTCGACGTATCTTTTCCAATGACCGTTTATTATTTTCCTCAGATATACATGGACTATTCTGCCATTGTTGTATCTTTGGTGGTAAGAGTTCATATATACGACTGTAATATAAAATTCTCTCTGTTGTAAGATCTATTACTGTACATAAGAATTAAATTTTGATGTCTACCATGTTGTCAAATATTCAGAATCAGGACAGTGTTTTACAAAGCCTCTAAAAGACTTGAGCACAACAATCTCCAATGCATTTGTTAAAGATTTAAATGTTTGTAAGTCTTATGTAAGTTGATGAGTGAGTGAGTACGTGATTGTTGGTTGATGAGTGAGTGAGTATGTGATTGTTGGTTGATGCCAAGTCAGCAATATTTTAGCTAAATCTTTAGCAAGAACAAGCTACATTGGCAATTAATGAAATGATGACCAGAAGTAAATGTTTCTCAGCTGTTTTATTACATTGTGATTAGAATTAAAACAATTTTAATCATTGTATTTTATTTTATCAGAATTTTAATACAATCTATGAGAACGAATCCAATAAAAACCATAAGTAGCTATTGAATAATACAAGTACAGTTAAACCTGTCCTAATTTAAAACCACCTCATCTGATTTACGTAGTATTTTAAATCAAGTAAACGGTCACTCAAAGTTTATCCCATTATATCAAATTACAGGTATTATTTAATGGTCAGTTTTCATCCTAGATTTTGAAAAATCGTCTGTAATTAATTTTCGAGGTGTTCTCAATACACAATATGCCATCAAATCATTGAATGAAGAATTGTAAGTTACTACAAAAACACAGCAGCTTTACAAAGAGACCGCCATATATTATAAATAATTACCTTCTGGATACAGTTATATGCGAATCTTTTTAAATAAGCGGCCACTTGTCTTACCCAGCCCTTTTTCTTTGTCCCAAAGGAGACCGTTGAATACAAATTTGACTGTATAATTTTCATGTTACTGTTTACCAAGTTCATACAAAAATTATGGTAATCAGACAAAAAAAACTTTTAACATATGTTACCTTTTAGCTAACTTCATGCCACATTGATCAGAACAGTACTTAGAATGTGGTCTTGATGCCTCTATACACCCAGGACCATAACATTGACGAGCCTCCTCTTCCTCATGTTGATATTCTCTTACATGTACATCTTCTACCTCTATATGCCTATTTTTCTTACGATCTGAGGTTGATTTCTCTTTTTTGTAAGATTTTCCTGACTGAAAAAACCCAAAGAATATGTTGTATTAATCTGTTACATATTACACAGTCTTAGGGTAAAATGTCTCAAAAAGGGTTATGGTGTTTAACGTCACTTTCAACAATATTTCAGTTATACCGTGGCTATCAGTTTTATTGGCGGAAGAAAGCGAAGTACCGTGAGAAAACCACTGATCTGTCACAAGTCACTGACAAACTTTATCACATAATGTTGTATAGATTACACCTCGTCATGAACGGTGTCTCAATAATGCAGAAGAAAAAACAAATGTCTCAAAAAGGATTTTTCTTCTGCAAGTTGTAACTTTTAAATTATTTGTGTTGTCATTTGTTGCATAGCCTTTGAGATGTAATATTAAGACAGTATTCCAAAAATGGGTGCACATGTTAAATAAATCCTTTTAATATTGCGAGGAAAATATTTCAGTGAATTATTATTATTATTATTATTGGTATTTCAACAATACATTCAGGGAATAACTGTATAGTACTTGAAGAGTTAACGGCATCAATTGGGGATTTGACAGTCACATTGTAGTTTTACTTGGCGACACTTAGCGGAGCCAGAAAAATGGATGATTGCAGCCGTCAAATCCCCAATTGACGCCAGCAACTCTTCAAATAAAATACTGTTATTTCTATTATTTCAAAGCAAGACAAAAATATTCCTATTTTGATCTTAAGATGCAGGTCTAAAAACTGGAAATACTAAAATGCTGAGATATATTGTCGATGACTTTGTAACATAAACGTCATAGAAAATTGTGACATCATTTGAAACTTTTCAGCATAGAGAGTAAACACTGGACATTATTTCAGAACATATATACTTCAATTTCAGATAAAATCTCCCAAGAAATTGTTTTAAAGGTAGTTGATGTCTATATATTCTACCATATTATATTAATTCACAATTTGGATTTCAAGAATATAATATGATGCCCCATTCATAATAGTAGAACCATTAATTATGACATGTCAATTGTGAATTTGAGGACAAACATTAGCCAATGAAAATAACTTGTTACATGATAATTGTATTAGAATTCAGTTATACATAATGGCATTCAGTTTTATTGTTGGAGGAAACAGAATTACCCAGAGATGACAGACAAACAAATCTATTAAATAAAATTTTAAAGAAAACAATCCTACTTTCTCTTTCTCTTTCTCTTTCTGTTTTCTTCCCCTCTTTTTGTACTTTTTCTTTGGCGATGGAGTTGATTCAGAAGAGCTTCTCTTTCTACCTCTTTTCTAAAATGAAGTAAACAATAAAAAAATAATCAACAGTTTGTTTTTTGGAGTACATTTATCTTTTTAAGTAGTCTTTTTAACAGAAAATTTGAATAATCCTAAAATCTAAGTCTTATACAGGAGTTATTTCCCTTACTGTAAGTGAAAATGGTACGATGGAGAAGTGTCTGTCTGTAAGTTTCCTGTAGCTCTATGAATTCATGTTCCAAAAGACATTAACAAAGCACAAATGTACAAGCAATAACTTTGTAGAAGAAAACCAAGTCAAAATTCTCTACTGAGGCAAAAAAAAAATTAAAGTTAAATCTAAGAGTAATACTGTGATCATGAAGCAGATACATAGAGTTTCATAAGATTCATAAATATCCATAGAAATATACTACGATCTGAAAATTGTTAACCAAACTTGATGACAACACCAGAAAGTGTGTAAATTAAATCTAATCGTCAGTGACTTTTGTTTCATTCGATACAAAAACACTTATGTTATTCCCACCTTTCTTGGTTTTTCATTCTCAGAAATTTCTACAGGTGTAAAATGTTACTCCTACCTTTCTTGGTTTTTCATTCTCAGAAATTTCTACAGGTGTAAAATCATTATCTACATCAATGTCTTCATCCATGTCAAAATCATCATCTGATATGTTTCTGTGGAAATAAAAATAGGGTTTAATTGTGAATATACAAAGAGGAAAATAATGAGCAGAAACAATAGTAGTCTTGAATCAGTCAGAATTTTATATACATTGTATCCGAGAACAGAACAATAATGGGGAGATAAAATCAAAAGTCTATCTATACCTAAGGGAGATAAACCTACAGTCAAACCCATCAGAAGGCTCTTTATGCCTGAGTGAGATAAACCTACAGTCAAACCCATCAGAAGGCTCTTTATGCCTGAGTGAGATAAACCTACAGTCAAACCCATTAGAAGGCTCTTTATGCCCGAGTGAGATAAACCTAGTCAAACCCATCAGAAGGCTCTTTATGCCCGAGTGAGATAAACCTAGTCAAACCCATCAGAAGGCTCTTTATGCCTGAGTGAGATAAACCTACAGTCAAACCCATCAGAAGGCTCTTTATGCCTGAGTGAGATAAACCTACAGTCAAACCCATCAGAAGGCTCTTTATGCCCGAGTGAGATAAACCTACAGTCAAACCCATCAGAAGGCTCTTTATGCCCGAGTGAGATAAACCTAGTCAAACCCATCAGAAGGCTCTTTATGCCCGAGTGAGATAAACCTAGTCAAACCCATCAGAAGGCTCTTTATGCCTGAGTGAGATAAACCTACAGTCAAACCCATCAGAAGGCTCTTTATGCCTGAGTGAGATAAACCTACAGTCAAACCCATCAGAAGGCTCTTTATGCCCGAGTGAGATAAACCTAGTCAAACCCATCAGAAGGCTCTTTATGCCCGAGTGAGATAAACCTACAGTCAAACCCATCAGAAGGCTCTTTATGCCTGAGTGAGATAAACCTACAGTCAAACCCATCAGAAGGCTCTTTATGCCTGAGTGAGATAAACCTACAGTCAAACCCATTAGAAGGCTCTTTATGCCCGAGTGAGATAAACCTAGTCAAACCCATCAGAAGGCTCTTTATGCCCGAGTGAGATAAACCTAGTCAAACCCATCAGAAGGCTCTTTATGCCTGAGTGAGATAAACCTACAGTCAAACCCATCAGAAGGCTCTTTATGCCTGAGTGAGATAAACCTACAGTCAAACCCATCAGAAGGCTCTTTATGCCCGAGTGAGATAAACCTACAGTCAAACCCATCAGAAGGCTCTTTATGCCCGAGTGAGATAAACCTAGTCAAACCCATCAGAAGGCTCTTTATGCCCGAGTGAGATAAACCTAGTCAAACCCATCAGAAGGCTCTTTATGCCTGAGTGAGATAAACCTACAGTCAAACCCATCAGAAGGCTCTTTATGCCTGAGTGAGATAAACCTACAGTCAAACCCATCAGAAGGCTCTTTATGCCCGAGTGAGATAAACCTAGTCAAACCCATCAGAAGGCTCTTTATGCCCGAGTGAGATAAACCTACAGTCAAACCCATCAGAAGGCTCTTTATGCCTGAGTGAGATAAACCTACAGTCAAACCCATCAGAAGGCTCTTTATGCCTGAGTGAGATAAACCTACAGTCAAACCCATCAGAAGGCTCTTTATGCCCGAGTGAGATAAACCTACAGTCAAACCCATCAGAAGGCTCTTTATGCCCGAGTGAGATAAACCTACAGTCAAACCCATCAGAAGGCTCTTTATGCCCGAGTGAGATAAACCTACAGTCAAACCCATCAGAAGGCTCTTTATGCCCGAGTGAGATAAACCTACAGTCAAACCCATCAGAAGGCTCTTTATGCCCGAGTGAGATAAACCTACAGTCAAACCCATCAGAAGGCTCTTTATGCCCGAGTGAGATAAACCTACAGTCAAACCCATCAGAAGGCTCTTTATGCCTGAGTGAGATAAACCTACAGTCAAACCCATCAGAAGACTCTTTATGCCTGAGTGAGATAAACCTACAGTCAAACCCATCAGAAGGCTCTTTATGCCTGAGTGAGATAAACCTACAGTCAAACCCATCAGAAGGCTCTTTATGCCTGAGTGAGATAAACCTACAGTCAAACCATCTAAAGGTTATCTATATCTGAAGGAGACAAACCTACAGTCAAACCCAGCAACCGCCACGATATAACTGAAATATTGTTGAAAGTGGCGTTAAACACCATAAACCATCAAATCCAGCAAAAGGCTCTCTATGCCCGAGTGAGATAAACCTTAGTTTTACAACAATTTCTAAAATCTAATGTCTGTAGAATTTTGAAATGGTACTTGATTAATTTCATGTCAACATCGAGTTGCTCTATCAATCAATTTTGGGTGAACTCCATGATCTTTTTAAATAATATATTTGAGCTGGTTCTTCTAGAAGTTTAGTAAATTAGTATTTTTGTAGTTGCTGAAACATACCCTGAATATTCTGTTCTTGAAGATTCTGTTTCGGCAACAACTGTTCTCTCTCTCGATGACGATTTTGATAGCTTTTTGCCACTGTTTGACATATTTAAACCCTGTAATGAAATCATACAATTCTGTCTATAATTAAATTCTCTCCTCACTATAATTTCCAATAAAATAAGACATTTTGCTATTTAAAACCATAAAAGCAGCAGAGATGCACAA
Source organism: Bathymodiolus brooksi (assembly GCA_963680875.1). NCBI lineage: Eukaryota > Metazoa > Mollusca > Bivalvia > Mytilida > Modiolidae > Bathymodiolus > Bathymodiolus brooksi. The sequence goes on from OY804575.1 coordinate 69,386,361, forward strand.
AAGAATATTTTTTACATTTACAAGGGGATAACTAATATATAATAGTTTTTCAACTCAACTGAGATATTGTCTGTAAATAAATAGGTTGTGTATAAATATGGTTTAAGTGAGTGAGTGATTGTTGTTTAATGCCAACTGAGCAATTTTTCAGTTATATCATGGCGGGAGCAAATAAAGTTTCAATGAAATGATGATGAGGTCTGCTTTGTACTAGACCAACACGCTTAGCTGGATTTTTATAGTGCTAGCTCACTGAAACAACAGTTCAAGGATAGACATGTCACCCCACTCGGACACATTATCCCGATTTCGATCCAACCAGTCTTTGCTCTTTCTCCTTAATGACGTGTGCTTAGCAAAGAAGCAAAACATCCCAATTTTATAGTCTTTGGTTTGACCCTATCAGGGTTCGAATCCACAATCTACCAAACTCTAACACTAACCATTACATCATCAAAGTGATTTCTTTGTTTGAATCTGTCCAGGAATAAAAATGCTTTGTTGAAACTCGTCTAAAATTCAAACAATTCTGTCTATAATGAGACTTTATCCACACTATGACTTGTTATATAAAAAAACCCCAATAAGAATATATTATGTCATAAATTATTACTTGACTTCTGTACTTGAGTTTAACAATGTAATAATTCCAGATCTTTTAAAAATGATATGCAAATACAGTGAAACCTGTCTAATCCAAACCTCGAATAAACCAAACTTAAAATAAAGTCTCAATGTAGGAAATCCTTGTTAATTTAACCTGTATCAACCTAACACCTGTCTATTCCAAACACCAAAGTTGGTCCCTTGGAGGTTCCGTTTAGACAGTTAAACCTAACACCTGTCTATTCCAAACACCAAAGTTGGTCTCAAGGAGTTTCTGTTCAGACAGTTTTCATTGTACATATATACTTTAAATCCGATAGTTTTAAATTTCCACGTAATACTGCACTTTTCTCAAACTAAAATGTATTTTATATAATTTTCAAAACAGAGATTCTTCTCATTTTATCATCAGAGGCACGCTTATTCAATAATGTCTAGAACTGATATCAAAACTTACAAAATTAATACACTGACGTAGTCTACATTTTTGTCTAATTCTGTTTAAGCCACCAAACTTCTTCATGTCCTGTAAAATAAATCTTGATCATGGTAATGTTTAATAAATACATGTAGTTTCTTCTTTGTGGAATTAGGGCTAGGATTAGAGTTATGGTGTTTAACATCACTTTCAACAATACAGTATTTCAGTTATATTATGGTACGTCAGTTTAATTGGTGGAGGAAACCGGAGTAACTAGAGAAAACCATGAATCTGCCACAAGTCACTGACAAACTTTATCACATAATGTTACACTCGCCTGAGTGGGATTTGAACTCACAACAGTAGTTTGTGACATTAGTCATTGTATGCTAAACAAATACATTGCACATGTAGTAGCTTTTTTGTAACATTAGTTATTGTAATGTTAAACAAATACATGTACATGTACAGTCAAACCTGCCCTAACGGTCACTTTTGTATAGTGGTCACCTGGTCATAACGGTCACTTTCGTGCTCTCCCAGTGCGTTTTACTATATATTTTAATTCGATATAGCGGTCACCTGTTCAATGTGGTCAGCGGCCACCATTTATTGGTAATTTTCAGCATAAAACCTTTGTATAACGGTAATTGATTTTTTTAAATAATACCGGAAGTGATTTCGGAAGATCGGTATTTTTCTCTAATGTACTAAAAATGCCGAGGTGTTACAAGTGTAACAAAACATATTGATTAATTTAATTAACTAAATAAACAAACTCTATTTTACATTTTGTGAATAATAAATTACTTGAAGAACAGGTAATACCAAGGGGTTATTTGAGATTTTTATTCGCTACAATGAGAGTAGAAATTCACTCATCAAAAATATTTTGCATCGGAAAGATTGTATTACGTATCTAGTGCATCATGTCAACATCCGTAACTAGGAAAGCTTTAAATTTAGACGATAAAGTGAAGGTTATAAATCTGTGTGATGGTGGGAAAAGTTGTCGGGCTGTGGCCGAGGAGATGGGTGTTGGTCGCACCCAGATCATGAACATTCTAAAAAGAAAAAGTGAGATACTTGACGATTTTAAAAACAATATGCCCAGTTCAAGAAAACGTCAACGTCGTGCAACAGGAAATGAAGACATTAACCAATTATGCTGGGATTGGTTTCCAGAAGCAACTGGCAGAAGAATAAATATTAGACGCCCATTGATACAGGAACAAGCTCTCAAGTTTGCTAAGGACCTTGGAGTAGATCAATTCAAAGCTTCAAATGGCTGGCTACAATCTTTTTTAAAGAGAAATAACATCGTTTTTCGTACAATGTCAGGTGAAAGTGGTGATGTAAATGTCACAATTGTATCTGAGTGGAAATCAAAATTACCAAATCTGATAAAGGATTATCATCCAAGAGATATTTATAATATGGATGAAACTGGTTTATTTAATATCACTTTGAGATAACTTCATCAACAATAAATGTAAACAAGAGTAAGTTCAGTAACATGACCACAAGAACAAAATAACAAGCAAACATAACAGGTAATTAAAAAATGTTTATTCACAACAAATGTACATTATCTTGTCGAAAATTCAAACCCTCCATATAAAGGTCACCTGTATATAGTGGTCATTTTGTCATTCTCCCTCAGGTGACCACTATAGACAGGTTTGACTGTAGTTTCTTCTTCATGGCATTGCCATTGGTCATCTTTAAACTTTAAACAAATATATATATGCAGTTTAAATGTTCAAAAAGACATGTATTTTTTTTCTTTATTTTATGGTGGTTTCTACATTTGGTTCTAAAATCTAATTTATGTAATATTTATGTCTCAATTAGATACTAGGATTTATATAATCATTAGTTTTATAGTGAAATTACGATGTTATTCTTGTGAATTTTAAGAGAAGAATTTCATTATCACTTTCTATCTACATTTTACTAATAACTATTAGACCAATCTTTTGGAATATTATTAATATTTCACAACAAAAAATATTTGTGTATGTTTCTAGCTTATACTTGTAATAAATCATAAGCCAAGTTCAACAAGATGTTGCATGCTACGTCGTGCTAAGAATACCACCACTCGTTCATTTGTGTCATATTTGTATATATCTCAACACTCATTACCAGGAAGTAGATGTGCGGTAAACCTGGAAAGGGGAGATACGGTACAATTCACCATGCAAAAGCCATATAACAAATATAAAATCATTTCTTCCAGTAGAAGCTGAGATATCTGTTACAAAAGTTTTTATTACGGCAAACATGAAAAATTCTAAGTCGCACTGTAAACAGGAAGTAGATGTGCAGTAAACCTGGAATGGGGAGACACGGTACAAGTCACCATGACAAAGCCATATATCAAATATAAAATCATTTCTTCCTGTAGAAGCTGAGATATCTGTAACGAAAGTTTTCATTACGGCAAAAATGAAAAATTCTAACTATGAGGTAAACAGGAAGTAGATGTACGGTAAACCTGGAAAGGGGAGACATGGTACAAGTCACCATGCAAAAGCCATATATCAAATATAAAATCATTTCTTCCAGTAGAAGCTGAGATATCTGTTACAAAAGTTTTTATTACGGCAAACATGAAAAATTCTAACTATGAGGTAAACAGGAAGTAGATGTGCAGTAAACCTGGAAAGGGGAGACACGGTATAAGTCACCATGCAAAAGCCATATATCAAATATAAAATCATTTCTTCTAGTAGAAGCTGAGATATCTGTTAAAAAAGTTTTCATTACGGCAAACATGAAAAATTACAAGTCGCGTGGTAAACAGGAAGTAGATGCGCGGTAAACCTGGAAAGGGAAGACATGGTACAATTCACCATGCCAAAGCCACATATCAAATATAAAATCATTTCTTCCAGTAGAAGCTGAGATATCTGTTACAAAAGTTTTTATTACGGCAAACATGAAAAATTTTAAATCGCGCGGCAAACAGGAAGCAGATGTGCGGTAAGCCTAGAAAGGGGAGACACGGTACAAGTCACTATGCCAAAGTCATGTATCAAAAATAAAATCATTTCTTCCAGTAGCAGCTGAGACATCTTTAACGAAAGTGTGAACGGATGGACAAACGGACAAGGTGATTGCAATATAGCCCCCTCTCTACGAGTGGGGGTATAATTATTTTAAGAAAATGTTACATATATCTTTAAAAGGCCAAACCTTGCAAAAATCACATCTCCCACAATCCTCTGTTTTGTGACAATTAACACAATCTCCACATCTTCTTGAAGATTTTTTCTTTGCAGATTCCTAGAAATACAGGGTAAAAGTTGATTTCATCATTAGTAGACATTATTAAAAATAAAGGGATATGCTAGGCTCAGAATAGTCACTGTATGACAGCAGCAACTCAAAAACCATGACTGATAGAAGAAATACCCTGAAACACTGAATGAAGCCCTTGTCACAATCAATTGATACAAAATAAAGTATAAAAATTAGACGAAAAATAATAATGGGTTACGCTGAGCACAGCACATGTCGACTAAGTTGAACAAGTGTCCATTAAAAGCAAATGTGCACACAGTAGTTTGCTTAGTATAAACATATTTTATTAATTAATTCAATATTACACATTATGATAATACACATATAAATTATATATACATTTAAATTAATCAATAGGATTCGGAAATAAGTGGTTAAACTTATATTAAAGAGAAACTTCGCGATTTTTTACATGTTAGCTAAATATGTTCCTGGTGATATAAAATACATATTCACAAAGTTTTATCGACATATTTCCACAAATAACGAAGCAAATCGCAAATTTGTAATTTTAATTGCTAATTTTTCAACTAGCTTGTGACGTTTTAAGCCAAAAATGCATTGTGGGATTGAAATTTAAAGTCTGGGTCGCTGATGTTAAATTCGCTTCATTTAAAGCGCTCAGAGGACTGTAATTTAAATCTAATAACCGTTGGAAAATTAAATACTGAAGTGAACAGCTACGTACTTTTTTGACAAACAACTATTTTAAATGAACAAAATGTTTCATTTCCTTTATATTTACAACGGAAAGAGTGTTTTATAACAGTCACCTATATTCGCTATATATCGGATCCCTTTTACAATTATGTTCATTTTGTTTTACTGCTAATGTGCTGAAAAATATAATGGATAATTTTGACAACGCGTAACTTGTGTATTGATTGCTAGATTCTGTTTTAATCCCTTTTTTATAATCATTATTCGGCATGCTGTTTACTGTTATTTTGATCTCCGCATGTAGATGTCCACTTGTGTGTTTCCTAGCCGGAGGGTAAAATTATACAGGTGTAAAATTCAAGGTGACCGGATTAATAAAATGGGAATTTGAATACACACTATTTGCTTTCCAAGACGAGTTGGTAGATCGTTTATTATCTATTAAAGATAAAATATTCTTAAAACATTAGAATAAATATAATGTTGAAATAACAGGAACAATTTATGTTTTAGATGATAAAAAAATATACACCATCCTTGAAATTATAAGTTTTCATTATGAGAGGCACCAAATTGGCCTAACTATATATAGCTGTCTCATCATAATAATTTAACGATCGATGTTCATAAAAGATGTTTTAATTTTAATATTAAATAAAATGATTTAGGCCTAAACGTTTAGAAATGAATTTTTCTTTTTAACAATAAAAAAAAATGATTATGATTTTACTCAATCATTATTTTAACAGTCGGTGTTCATAAAAGATGTTTTAATTAATTTAATTTTAATCAAAGGATTATGATTTTACTCAATCATTATTTTAACAGTCGGTGTTCATAAAAGATGTTTTAATTAATTTAATTTAATCAAATGATTATGATTTTACTCAATCAATAATTCTTTACTTTTCTTTTGTTCAACACGTGTTGTTTGTTTGGGAACATTTCTATATAAAGCACCGAAATTAACGTTTTAGTTATAGCTTAAATATGTCGAGCTCAGGTACGGAAAGTGACTCTAGCACCTCAAGTGATGTAGATTTCGACGATTATGGAGAGTTCGGTTACCAACTCGAACCAGAATATACGGAAGAAGAACTCAGACAAATGGAAGAGGCAGCGAGTGCCCAACGCCGGGAAATAGAGAACAACCCACGTCAGAACGACATAAATTTGATATCCACTGATATTCATTTAGACAAAGTTCGGAAGAGATCATGATCATGAACGGTATAAACAGATGAAGGGCAGTCAAAAATTAAAAAGAGATTAGGCCACACCAGATTTACTTCTTGTTCTTCGGATTTTGTGCTAAAAACGTTGTCCAGAGCGAGCAAGTGATTTAAAAAAAAATGATAATTTCTTTTCCTTTTTTTGCTTGTCATTTTTGATGAGCGAAACGTAAAATATTATGCGAAAAATATATTTCTTATATTTTTCATGTATTTTCAGAAGCGAGAGACCATATTTTAATTTTAAATATTTTATTTTTCAATAAATTAAGGCAAATAATTCCTGAAGTAAGAAGTGAAATGCGGGATTTACTTATTTTTATCTTCATTCTGAAAACGACAGGTACATTCACACCGGTTCACTCAGCAGGGTACCTAATATTGCGTAATGAGTTTAGGTCCACACAGGAAATCGCCAGGCCGAATATACAAGTGTCATTTTACATCCGGTCGACGGGCCTCTGATCGAATACCTGAATACATGTGTCACAATATTTGGCAATAATCAGAAACACAATGCACATTTTGTGACCCGTTAACTAACTAAAATTTTACCCCTAAGGGTTGAAGGCATGTACAAGGAATATATACAAACAACGTACACAAGTCAAATAGACAAAAACATAATAAGAACAGAAAATAAAATGAAAACAAATTACGCTACCCGTGACTAGATTAGCAGATGCAATACACATTTTAAAGGTTCTAATAGGTGATCAAAATACACGACCCTGATCACGTTGAAGTATACATTAGGAATGGGTGCATATTAATGCACACTGCCGGATAAAGGGGGGTGTTCGACAATTTAGTAAAATTCGTGTATAAATTGGGTAAAAATTGGCAAACAAGAGCAATGATTCATGGGCTATTTTCACAAAAAAATCTTAAGATTACCATTGATCGTAAGCTATATTGAATTGTTCATTTTTATCTTGATTTTTTTGTGCCCCATCAGAATGATGTAGCAACAACCAAAATTATGAAATAAAGCAGGGTGAACAGGGCAGGGTAGAAATTCTTCTTACAAAATAGACAAAAAACCATTCGTATGTAATTTTTCCTTATAGAAATAGAAATTAAAATAAGTTTATTAATCAAATCAGGGCCCCAATACATCAAACTAAATCTTCGCGGTGAAATATCAATAATTGTGATCAACAAATTTTTCATGACTATTCTGAGATTAATCAGAAGGGTCCACCAGTTCGAAAGACGTGATTACAATAAACAAAATATGTTACGCAGAGACATATATTATATGTTACGCTTTGTTTTTGTATAATAAACTTATTTATAATACTCATCGTCTGTAATTGTCAAATGAAATCTATTACAAATTATATGTTTACATAATCCTCTCAATTGTATGGCTTCCTACCCGGTAACTTTCTGTGCTTTTAGCTTATGTGTATATTTATTGTCAATTACAAAGTGCGATCTTACTGAATAATGTCAATAAAACAATTTTGTCCCGTAGTATAGGCCTTTTTGGATTTTGTTTTAACGAATTCAGGGCATTGTTCCAATGTCCGTTCTTTTTTAACTTAATTTAATAGTTCTTCAATTTTGAAAAAAAATCTTGTGTAAATGTGTCTCATTAAAGACGCTTCTTGTTTTGGGGCGTGGTGGTATTTAGACGTCACGTGATACTTGGTATTGAGATGCTGTCAAAATGGCGACTTCCATGTATCGTTGACAGAATTTTAAAATCGATTTCATTCCCTTATCCAACATAATAAAACGCTGATATACATATAAACATCCATATTTATACATCAGGAAAAACATATAAAAAAATATTTTTTTTGCGAAGTTTCCCTTTAATTAGTAGTTTGCTTGACACAGTAAACTGCTGGACATAATAATGTGTAGGATACATTATTTAACTGGACATAATAATGTGTAGGATACATTATTTAACTGGACATAATAATGTGTAGGATACATTATTTAACTAGACATAATAATGTGTAGGATACATTATTTAACTAGACATAATAATGTGTAGGATACATTATTTAACTGGACCTACTGTATTTTGGGAATTTGTCCCTTTTATCCCCTTTTAATCTTGGAAACCGCAAGAACTAGCTGGTTTAAATATGATTGGAAAACATAAGCAGGCAATGTTATAAAGTATATAATTGAAAATAATTAAACAATCAATTCAAGTTAAAAAAATAAATAATCAAACTTCTAAAAATTAGATGAAATTATAAATTGTGAAAAATTTCGGAATTTGGGTCCTATTTATCCTTTTTTCCACTAAAAATAGCTCATTTTCTGTATTGACACAAAGATAACTCATAGAGAGTGAGAAATAAACCATAAAGATGAACAAAAATCACACTAAAACTATTCCATCATTTTTGGCACCTTTTATATCAAAAACAGTAATAGTCACATAATAATCCTACATCATTAACAAAACACACTGACCAGTCATAAATTAAACTAATGAACATCAACTAAGGAAAGGCAGCAGTATATATGGTAGTTGAGTTTGACTTATTCACATATTAACTAAAACCTTAAAACTACAAATTCAAACATTTTCTTTGTACACACTATCAGTGATCAATGAAATATACCTTTTCTTTCTGTCTACTTTCTCTGTCTGTAGCAGGTACATATTCTACATCTTTAAATTTCTTCTTTTTGTACTTTATTTGTATTGTCTGGTCCTTCTCTACAAAAAAATGGAATGTGTTTAAGGCAATCAGTAATCTATAACAATCATTATTTCATCACCTGGTCCAATGGGATTTTTGTTTGCAGTAATATAAGTTCACAATAAGCTATGATTAATTTGTACCGGGTAACTCAAAATGAGAAAATTTATCAGGTATTTTACCAACACTATTCTTCTGCAGGATCTCAGCTTCTCAATGACTATCACTGGCCATCACAATATAAGTGAAAAATTACTTAAAGTCTTATAGGGTTAAGGTTATGGTGATATATTCCACTTTCAACAATATTTTAGTTATATCGTGGCAGTCAATTTTAATGGTGTAGGAAACCGGAGTACCCGGAGAAAACCACAGACCTGCCACAAGTCATTTCACACCCTATAATTGTATTCTAACACCCCTAGTTGATCTTACATTACTAAACAATTATTGTCTTACATGAGAAAACAAGCAGATCCATATAAATCATTCTGAATTAAATATACAGTTAAACTTGTCTAAATTGAATCCTGGGTAAATCAAAAACCTGCCTAAACCAGACAGACTTCCATCTACTAAATGTCTATGTATGGTGAACCTGTGTAAACCAAACAACTGTCTAAACTGAACAAATTCTACGGTCCCAAAGGGTTTTGGTTTAAGCAGAATTTACTGTGTCATTTTGTATACAAACCACGACAGAAATGGCAGAAGAAAGTCTTGATTGACTTAGCATCTTTTTCTGTGACACCTATGCAATCTCCATGGTACCATTCTTCACACAGATCACATCCTCTGAAATATTTTAAAACATTTATATGCAGCAAATCATAGAAATCAGAGGAAAAAAGGGAGACAACTTTTCCTGTATTTGTTGCATATTGCATTATGGAATTACAAATTATGAGAAATATTTCTCCAGGGTAGAGTTAGCATGTCATATTAAGGAATATCATAATTTCGGTTTCATATTTCCAGCAAGATAAGACTTAAAGATATCATATGCATAATGGATGGAGAGAGGGACTGTCAGAAATATTTTTTCCAAGGAAATAAATACAGTACAAATATTGTTACAGTTTGTTTTAAATATGCAGATGTCTCTGTCAATATTGGTCTAATTTGAATAATGACTTTCCTGCAAATCACTGGAAAATCAATCAATTGCAGCAGAAGTGCACTAACCGTAGCGGTGTAACGATACACTTTTTCCACAAGCGATACATATCGCGATATTTGATATGTATTACGATACGTTTTATAGGAAACTGTAACTATTCCTTGAAGTCCATGCTGGTCGACATGGGCGCTGCCATGTTTTTTTTTCATATGAGGTCGCTTACGTACTAGCGGAAATTATAAATATTTGATATTTGATTAATTAATTTTAAAAGCGTAAATTAATCGATTCACTTTTCTCAAAATACTAATTAAATGATCACCAAAAGAAGAAAACGGAAGTTCAACACTACTTTTTTTCAAAAAATGAGCATCATATCGTTTGTATCGTAAGTGGCCTCCACGTATCGTGAACCGAACTGTCCCCAAAATAATCGCAATTTCAGTACATACGGTGAAACGTTTCCCCCTTAACTAACTGAGTTGCATATGATGCATATTTAAATAGATTACATGAGGAAGAATTATCAAAAGAAAGCTTAAACAATTATTAATTATGTTCAACAATTAAATCAATATGAACCAAACGAACAACCACCTCTCACTTACAGGGGCCATCGTGGCTGGATTTACACCTACCTGTACAATCAATGCCTATCACCACTAAAGATGTGATTTTGAACCCCTTTCATGGCAAGATGTACTCGATACAACATTATGTGATAAAGTTTGTCAGTGACATGTGACAGGTCAGTAGTTTTCTCCAAGTACTCCGGTTTCCTCCACCAATAAAACTGAATGCCGCGATATAACTGAGATATTGTTGAAAGTGGCATTAAACACCATAAACCAACCTCACTTACATCATAAATCTTGAACAGTCAGATGATCTGCAGATACAATAAATGACTCCCTCGTCATCCATCCTGTGAACTAATTGATTGACTTTAACTTGCCTTTCTGGAAGTAAAAACTTCTGTACTATATCGTCTTGCTGAAAAAAAAAGAATATAATAATATAATATGTAGGAATGAACTCTGAAAAAGTCAGACACAATTCATCAAAGACAATACATGTATTTGGTGACATACCCTTCTGAGTTTGTCCCTGTATTTTTAATTGTCTTAGTGGGATTCGTGTTGTTCAAATTACTTGTGTTCATGTTTTTAGTTCCGTGTTGTGACATGTCTGTACTTCTATTTCCATGTGAAACGATGTTTGGTTGGTCTGTACTTCCATTTGTTTTGTAGGGGGTTCATGGTTTATTTATGCCATTTGTATTCATTTACGTACATGTATACTGGTTTTCAACATGATTTCCATATCAAATGATATTCGTGTCATTTAACACAGCGGATTCACATGGGGAGCAGGAACTTCTAACCCTTCTGGAGCACATGAGTTCATCGCCGGTTTTCAGAGGGGTTCGTGTCGCTGGATTTTTATTTTTCTGTGTAATGTTTTGTAGATCGTTGTTTGTCCTTTTTCTTTTGGCCATTGTATTTTGTCTCTCCTTCATTTTACAGCTTCTGACTATCATTTAGGTACAAAACGTATCTTCTAACTTTTCTTAGGTTTATACAAGTACAATATATACATCAACCATCACACAGTACACCTACAAATTAGACAATAATCTATATTTTTTTTCTATATTTAGATACTTAGAATTACGTTTAAGTTTCTATTTCATATAAATTGCTTTCATTCACACAAAAAATAGTAAAATAATGTTACATTACCATAAAATTATCAAATTACAGTTTTGTGTGATATCAAATAATTGTTTTAACTAAATAGTGTTTTGTCTTTTCATGGTCATAGTACAAAAATAAATGTTCATTTGGAAGGTACATGTATCTTATTTTTTCTGGTTTACATATGTACACCATGTAAAAACTCTTTTTAAGATTTTCTCATATACAATATATTCAAATACATTGTACTATTTACATGTATATCAATATATATTTATTAAAGCTAGAAGACAAGTCCTTGGACCAAGCAAGCTGGAAAAGATTCTGCATTAGCAATAGATAAACTACATGCTTTATTTTATTCATGTACCTCTGTGTCCACACTACGACCACAGCTCTGAACAAGACTGTAAGAAAAGTGTATTTTATCCAAACAGAAATCACTCATGCTTTGTGAATATGGTGTCTTGTTTATGTGAATAGCATTAGAATTGAAATGGTAATCATTTTAGCACAGATTGAATCATAATAACTAAGTACTACAAGCTCAATGAAATTGAAAGTGACGAAAAACGACCCATTCCTTTTTAAATGAATCCTAAATGAATATATGTGCAATCCTCTTATCTATATGAACTTCCCAAGCTTTGTACTTTTCCAAACATTTTGCTGACAATGTCAGGCATGTGTCACATTGTGGAAATTAAAATTTTTATTTATGATAAGCATTTAATCATGTGACCTAAAATAAACATATTGTGAAGTAATTGTGAATTTATTTTTATCTTAATTAACTTAAAGATGAATTAAAAATTCTTTATTAAAAGAGCCAATTTCCTTTCTATATGCCACGATATAGCTGAAATACTGCTAAAGTTGGCATTAAACACCAATCAATCAATCAATCTCTACATGTACCATTCAAAATCTGATGCTATTACATTCATTTTATAACCAATCATAGGTAAGATTACAAACTGTGCCCAATATCCAGGTTTAATGAAAGAAATACTGGTTATGTGTAAAAGTAAAAACTAACCTGTCTCTAGAACTCCTGTGGATCAAGTACAAACATCTTATAAATAATAATAATCAGGTCAATGTGTTTATTTCATGTGAAATAAAATTCACTATTATTAAGGAGGAATATTGTGATCTTTATTTCTACAAATGTATTTCCTTTTTTAAAGGATACATAAAAGTATAGTTCTAAAGAATATACTGGACAATTACCAGTACATATTTCACATACAGTGTAAGTAAAACATAAAAAATAACATCTAACAGTAGCTGTTAGAACTTATACATGTATATACTGGTAATTATCAACACAAATTGACTTATTTCTGATACAAGATGAATGAATTAATTTGTCTGTATTTTGACATATCAAAATATTTACCCTGATAAGTTAATATATATACATGATATAGATATCTCAACAAGTCTCCTGAAGTTGTGATGAATGTCCTCTTCTGCCTTTAATTTGTGATATTCTATCTAACTCAATATAAATTACATACATATTTTTTGGTATATGTACAATGATGTTCATGACTTAGAAGTCAAATAGGGGCTGTTGTGGTCGTGATCGTATAGTACCGGTAGTTGGATTTCAATCCCGCTCATGGTGAGGTGTACTCAATACAACATTATGTGATAAAGTTTGTCAGTGAATTATGGCAGGTTGGTGGTTTTCTCTGGGAACTTCGGTTTCCTCCACTAAGAAAACTAACCATCAGGATATAATATGCATAAAAGTAAGAAATTTGGACAAAATTTATTGTAGTCATTTAATTAACACCATTTACAATGTACTCATAATAGTCATATATCATTATAATATGTTAGGTCAAGATTTATTTTGGAGTATTTCTACTTTAGCGGATCCTAACGCTAACCCTAACTTTAACCTAACCCTAACCCTTTTGTTCTCATATCCGCATGGTTACGAAATGAAAGGTTATGTCAAGTGCGTTAATTATTACTATTAGAATATTACAATATTTCGGGGTCCGTCAAAGTAGATTCTACCCTTTATTTTTGACAATTTTAAAAGACAGACTGTCAAAACGTTTTTGTGTCCCAATCTGAAAAGGTACTACAGTTGAGAACCAATTACCGCCAACTTGCATGTTACTCGCTAGCGCACACGAATTTTCTGGCCATTTTTGCAGACGTCAATAATAAATGGCAAAAGAGCAGACAGCAAAATCCTACCTTTGCATCTGGGCTAATTCAAAAGAAATCAGGTAAAAACCCATTAGAAACCACACCTCTTTATATAAACCTCACAGCATTGGGGCGACATCCAGCGGAGATGCCAGTCACTATTATTAACAGAAAAATATAGCAGATTGGTGTTCTAAAGATCGCAAAATACTGGTGATACCTTCTTTTTTTTGTGGGAAGGCCATTTCTTTTAACTTCACTGTTGATTTATATATATTTTTCCACATCTAACAAGATGGCAATAATTGGTACTCTTCCCTCTCGATTCAGTGACAAAAATCAACAACTTTACAATGGGTCCCTGATACGAGCATGCACATAAAAATTATTTATATTTCCGTCCAAGGTTTACAAGTCAATTGGTACATTAACATTCAAAATTATGAGGTGCTTGAAGGGGTGTATTGAACTACATAGAAATAATCTGACATAAACAAGAATAAAATGGTGATAATTGGTCCTCGACCAGTATAGATGCATGTGTATAGAAACAAAAAATATAACCACCTTAAAAAATTAAGATACTCAAAATCATGAGGCGCTTGAAGGGGTCTATTGGACTACATAGAAATAATCTGACAAAAACAAGAAAAAAATGGCGATAATTGGTCCTCAACCAGTATAGATGCATGTGTATAGAAACAAAAAATATAACCAACTTAAACAAGAAATGTGTGCATCACAAAATATGCCCGTCTATATAAATTATCAAACGGTATAATGGTAATGATCCCAAAATAAATAGGGTTCTTCCCCTTCCACAGGGGAATCATGTGGCCACGTTTGGTAAAGATCCAATATACAGAACTAAAGTCATCGTGCGGAAACGATCCTGTTGTCAAAAATTCTATTTATAGTAATGGTGACCTTGACCTTTGACCTAATGATCCCAAAATAAATAGGGTTCTTCCCCTTCCACAGGGGAATCATGTGATCAAGTTTGTTAAAGATCCAATTTTCAGAACTAAAGTTATCATGCGGAAACGACCCTGTTGTCAAAACTTTTATTTATAGTAACAGTGACCTTGACCTTTGACCTAATGACCCCAAAATAAATAGGATTCTTTCCCTTCCACATGGGAATCATGTGGTTAAGTTTGGTAAAGATCCAATATACAGAACTAAAGTTATCATGTGGAAACAACCCTATTGTCAAAAATTCTATTTATAGTAATAGTGACCTTGACCTTTGACCTAATGATCCCCCAAAAAATAAGGTTCTTCCCCTTCCACAGGGGAATCATGTGGCCAAGTTTGCTAAAGATCCAATATACAGAACTAAAGTTATCATGCGGAAACGACCCTGTTGTCAAAAATTATATTTATAGTAACAGTGACCTTGACCTTTGACCTAATGACCCTAAAATAAATAGGGTTCTTTTCCTTCCACAGGGGAATCATGTGGCCAAGTTTGGTAAAGATCCGATATACAGAACTAAAGTTATTGTGTGGAAACCTGTGTGGACGCCCGCCCGCCTGCCATACCCAATCACATAATACGGCCCGTCTCGAGACGGGTGTATAAATTAGGACACCATGACCCAAGGATTTGCATAGTAGAAAGGATATGTATCTTGCGAGATTTAACATAGATTGTATGCAAGTATGTTGTGTGGCGAGAACAAGTGAGATTACCCATAGTGCAATTCGCTGACGATGCACGTGCCTTGATCAAAGATAGAAATTTTTTATTACTTCAACATTTTAAACCAGTATTTGTAAATATATAAAACCATAATTACAGGTATAAAGTGAAAATATTTGTCCTAAATACCAATCATTAATAAAGTATCGACTTTTTGTGGATATATCACCCATATTTCATCAATAATTGACATTAATCGATTTGCCCTTTTGACCTTCATAATACCGCCTATTATGGGCGGTCAAGACTCGAATTTAAATTTCAAACTCCTCTCTTCTCTCTTCATACTGAATATTGAAGCGGAGCCGTCATTTTTGTGATAATATAAATATTTTTAAATGTATAGAAGGAGTTTATTGAAAACAGTGCTCCCGATTTGTATTTAAATAAGGATTGTTTACCATCATTTGTCAAAATGGCGGCGTTCTGGGCAGAAATGGGGGTGGCCTATTTAGAAATCAATAAACTTCCTTGTTTACATGAAATTGCCATACCAAAGTGTATAAATGTGTATTCGATATATAGAACAAAACTTGGCATGATTGGTTTCTTTGTCTTATCATTTTTAATATGTTTTTAAATACATATGAAACTCTACTGTACTTTTTTTTTATTTTACATGTATGAGGGGTGATACAAAAAAATCAAAAAAAATTTCCATTGAACCTATATCGGCAAATCCAAGGATTGTTTTGTGTAGTGTAGTACATGTATATAGACGATGTATACAGGATTAAATGTAGCACGAACTTTGGTGTAATTGGTTGATTTTCCTACGAATTCTCAAGGCATTTCAAAATGAATTAATTAATTTTTGCTCTGTTGTAGCATAAAACCTCGCCACGCGAAATAAAGCGAGGCGAGAAATTACGAGATTCGAATCCTTTCTACTATATAAATCCTTGCATGACCATAGACTGGCATAGTCTGCAAAAGACATGTCGAAATCATCTCTTTCTGAAAGTTATTACAGTTTCAAATGAAGATACTTCATGTTTCACACTTGAATTCATATATTGCACTTGATATTTTATTTTGTTACATATCAGTATCAATTCAAATACAAAGTAGGATAAGTTTTTATGAAAATTATGCACACACTTCTCTATTTTCAAGCACAGGGGCTAGGTGCGTCCGAAAAAAAAACAAAAAAAACCCATATAATACTACAAGGGGGCGAACTCACTTGCTCCCATTTTTTTAAGTCGTCGTGTTAAATTGATCGTAACTTCGGAACGCCTTAATATTTTCAAAAAATGTTTCCACCAGTCGAAAGTCAAGTAATTTTCCTTTCCAAAGAGACCCCAATTGTTAGTGTAGGCCTCCGAACTGCTGAGGTATCATACACGAACCAAAACAAAACGGTGTGAAAATCCGAAGTCGTACAAACGCTGGGATGACCACTTCCCATCTGTGTACAGACTTTCCCATGTGTAAACGAGTCATTTTGACTAGCTAAATACTTTCATCCATTCAAATTATGATAAAATTTCTTACCTTACGCCAATTTATATGTCCTTTAAGTCTGTTTTTGAAAGAAATCCCATTTGCATCCTTGACAAACGCCATAGACGTGAAAATTGAGAGAGTTCTAACGGGCTTTTTGATTGGCTTGAAACACTCTTGATTGGCTGAAATACTCTGTTTCAGCCAATCAAAAAGCCCGTTAGAACTCTCTCAATTTTCACGTCTATGGCGTTTGTCAAGGATGCAAATGGGATTTCTTTCAAAAACAGACTTAAAGGACATATAAATTGGCGTAAGGTAAGAAATTTTATCATAATTTGAATGGATGAAAGTATTTAGCTAGTCAAAATGACTCGTTTACGCATGGGAAAGTCTGTACACAGATGGGAAGTGGTCATCCCAGCGTTTGTACGACTTCGGATTTTCACGCCGTTTTGTTTTGGTTCGTGTATGATACCTCAGCAGTTCGTAGGCCTACACTAACAATTGGGGTCTCTTTGGAAAGGAAAATTACTTGACTTTCGACTGGTGGAAACATTTTTTGAAAATATTAAGGCGTTCCGAAGTTACGATCAATTTAACACGACGACTTAAAAAAATGGGAGCAAGTGAGTTCGCCCCCTTGTAGTATTATATAGTATTTATTTTTTTATTTTTTTTTTTCGGACGCACCTAGCCCCTGTGTTTTCAAGTGCCTGTAAATAATCCCCATTGTTGGCAAGAATCGTACCAATAGCTTGGAAATATAGATCGTGAGGATAAGTTCATCTCTTGTACTTACAGACATCGCTCCTGGGTCACTTTCTGCCATAATTTATAAAACTATTTTGTTTTCTTGCAGTGTAAACTACTTTTGTTCACTGTATGTGAAAAACGTCATCAATGTTGAGTTTACTGAAAACGTATAAAGGAAAGATCTTAAAATGAAAATAGACGAATCGCATTTGATTATGAAATAAATATTGCATTTTTATCTATTGTTTTTATTGATATTGCAATGACAGAATATAGCTATGATGTCATAAGTTCATGTTTTTATCCTTTGAACTTAAAAACATTTTGGTATTGGAATCTTTCTTTTATTCTATTTATTTTTATTTGACCTGGAAGTGCATGCTAAAAAGACTGATGTCCGTTCACAAATGTCCTAATTGCCTGTAGGGTATATCGCCTTTGAAAATTGAAAAAGTGAATATCCTTCAGTTATGGAAGAATTGATTCCTGTTATCAATAAACTCCAAGATGTTTTTAACACAGTTGGTTTCGAGACAATACAGCTTCCTCAGATTGTTGTCATAGGAAATCAGGTTATTTTACCCAAAATTATGATTGATGCAATAAATTATAACTAAAAATCCATATTTTATTTGGTTATCTGCATAGGCGCTTTCACCCAAGATACACTGTCACTCATTTGAAATGTTTTGTATGTTGCTTTTAGTCGATTCAAAAGCTCACTAGAGCTTATGTTATGTGTTATAGATATTTCGACTTTAAATAAAACTTATTTGATTTGATTTGAGTTGCTTTTACTTTCGGTTTATATTCTCTGTGTCCTTACAAGTTGATGTGGCCTTAGGCTTAAAGGCTTAATATCAGACTTTTTGAAATTTGTTTTCATTTTGCTGGACATAGGTCTAACACCCAGAAATTTTCTGCTGGACCTTCTGAATTTTTGCCGGACCTACATTTTTTTATGTAAAATTGTTTTAAAGCCAAGCAATGTCATACCGTTATTATTATTTTAGTCTAGCAGAGCGCTTTCTGTATTTAACTTCATTAGTACTGGTAGAAGCCTAAAAATAGGAAGACCAGTCACCATCCAGAATAAACCAAAAAGTTGAAACCATGCACCAAAAAAGAGTAGCGAAATCCAGCTAGGGATACCCTCGAACTTTGAAAAATTTACCAGATTTAAAACATAATTTTTTTAATTTTTATTTAGATTACAATAACAATATTCTAAAAGTTTAAGTCATTAGACTCTCTCTGGGGTGGCACTGGCCGTTTTATGTTTGCCCAGCTGAGCTCCGTTGTAATGCTTCAGGAACGACCACATTTTTATGATCGACACATAACTGTAAACAAAATTCTAAATAGAAACGGATTTGGTGAAGGAAACGATGCAAATCAGGGACGTCATGTTTTTTTATTTTATTAATTTTTTGGGGGCTTTTCACTCGAAAAGATCATCTTACACATCACAAAATATTCAAATATATTTATTTTCATGACAGTTACCAATAATATTGACCAAAAACAGATAAAATATCACGTATTCAATGCGGTTACGAATTCCGAGTTGACCGAACTTGTTCCGGTATTTACAATACGACCTGCGTTTCCGACTTCTGTTAAAAATGTAAACACATCATTCAAAAATGTTTGGCGGACATGGGGACCGGCATTACCGACGTTATTGGCGGACCTCATGATTTTCTGCTCCCTAGGTCTGATAGGTCCGACGAATTTCAAAAACTCTGCCTTATGACATCTTCCTTATAAAAGTGCACCACTGTCTGTCAAAATTTGTTTACATCAGTCAGAAAATAAAAAGTTAAACTGAATCAAGCTTGGTGTTTTACTATTTGTTACTTAAAAAGGTATTTTCAAAAATGTGGAAAAGTTTGTAAGTATAGTAGTTTATGAAATATTTGATTTTGTTTCCTTCTGATCTTAAAAAAAAATGACGGAACGAACACATGTGGATTTGTTGCATCTCAGTAAAAGAGGCTGAAACCCTGACTTTTCCATTTAATTTGATGATAATACATTATAAAATTAATTCTGTTGCATTAGTTTCATCAAAGAAAGACGAAAATGCAATGGTGGAGCTGTATTTTTAAGAGAATATTGAATTTTTATCGCCATTTATATTTTTTCAGTTCGTCTGTCAAACAGAGTGACGATAGACATCTATATTTCATCATTCGAAAAATAATTGAATTCAAAGTATATTAGAGTGCTTACAGAGTTTAAATACTAAAATTATTGATTTAAAGCAAAAATATGTCTCTTCTTATGCTGTGGACAAGGAAATTTTGATGATTTTTTGCATTAAATGATTTCGATCGTATATTCTGTCAAGCGAATGTACTAACGATCGAGAATTTCAAATAGCAGAAATTTGCGAAAACACCCCAATGCATATATTGCTATCAAATGAAACCTGAATTTACTTGTTATAACCTTTTTGACAACCTTGACGCCATTGGCTAAGGTGGTTTTATCGTATGTATCGTATATATCCATAGATACTCATCATTCTTAACTGAGGCCGCATTAACCAAGGCCGTATCAACTAAGGCCGCATTTGTTTAAGGCCGGATTTTCGTAAGGCTGGATCATCTCGAAAGCCTCTGTGTCACATAAACTGCTTTTAACTTTACTTTATCTGAGGTTTGTTAGAGAATTTAACATGACACAGCTGTCTTGCATCTTCTGTTGACATTTTCCTTTTTATTTTACCTAATACCAGTTGTCATTAAGAAGAATTCAGAGGACATCTGTTTGATTGGTCCCAGGCTACACTTCTGGTAAAAACAATGGTACATGTAGAAAATCCCATTTACACGTAAAGCCTTTTAGACACATACAAAATCCCTACGTTCAAAACCATTCAAATTAAGGATTTATCATTGTTGAAAATGTGATATTTACATGTAGCTTTCATGTCCCGACCATTTTAGATGATTTTTTTGCAGAGTATCTGTATCTGTATGAATACGTTGAAGATACCAATACTGGCTTTAATTCAACGGGAGAGAGAGCACCTATTGATGGTGTCGGAGAGCAGATTTGAAGCTCTCAACGGAGGTAGCGCTAACTATATTTTCCTCCAGGTGGTTCCACTCTAATATAGTTTTATTGAAGAATTAATATTGCTCAGTATTACACTGGATTCTGTCGAAAGACTTTATTGTTCTTGACAGAGTTTTCTACGATGTTCGTATTGACGTAGTCGTCAAATCGATTAGGTTTGATAGTTCTCCTCTGTCTGCTTTTGGTCAGATAATCTTCTGGCTTGATAGCTGACCCCTCAACCACCTTGTACAGACGTATTAATCGCTGGCTAGTTCTTCTGGATTGTAGACTCCAGTTCTAATTCCACCAGCATTTTTGTTAAAGAGCCTTCTCTTGATTTGTAGTCCCCAGTGATAAATCTCGCTTCTCTCCTTTGGATCCTTTCTAGTTTGTTCGTATCTACTGTAGTGTAGGGATCCCATACTATTGCTCCATATTCCATGGTTGATAAGGAGATGTATGCTGTTTTCTTGCAGTCTTTTGGTCTTCTAAGAAAGCCGAGTGGGGAGTTGGCTTTCTTGGGAACATTGGTGATGTGTGTTGTCCATTTAAGATCATCAGATATTTGTAGTCCAAGGTATGGGTTATTTTATTTGCACCTGTTGACGTGTTGTAGGATGTGACCGCTCAGATTGTAGTATCTTTGGCTCTTGTTTTTTATACTAAGTATGTAACATTTCTTCGCGTTGAAGCGCATTCCCCAATCCTTGGCCCATACTTCTAGTTTTTGCAGATCTTCTTGAAGGATTGTGTGGTCTTGTTGTGTCCTGATGTTTCTATAGAGCAGGCAGTCGTCGGCAAAAAGTCTGACTGATGATTATATATTAAATAGGTTCTAGATCTTCTACCAGTGTAAAATTTAAAATATTTTTTAATATCTATTCCCCTATTGCCATGTATAGCTTTCCTGTAAATCTTGTTATATTAGAGACATGAAGGGGCCAATGTCCAAATTTTTAAAACTTTATTTAAGTCTGGTTTTACATAATTTAACAGTTTTTTGCCCTCTACATTCCTTATGAAATTTCTGCCTGCATTTAAAACAGATTCTACGTAGTGGTTACTTTTTCTGGACAATATGATAATCATTTTCAGATTCAGTAAAACTGGTGCAGCAGGAAGCCTTTGTGGACTTTCTGTGGTGCACCATGCTTATCCCTTTTATATTTATATCTGAAATGAGTGTGAAAACAATTACTGAGTAAAAACTGTTACCTGAGATGTCAACTGTTCCAATTCTATTGGATAAACTCTTATGAGCACATTAAAAAAATCCTGCACAGAGCTACTTTTACTCCAAAAGACCATGTACAAGTACATTGTATTATCATTAAGCAGACAATAATACATTGTAATACTTGTCAGACAGTAGAAGAACAGACAGGTTCCGACAGTGAATGCTGACTCCCTAAACGTATGGCTAGTAGATAGAAGATAAAATATATACAGCATTATGCCAAAGATGAATTAAAATTCATATAAGTAGATATTTCTTACAGATTACATAATAATTACTCATGAACATTATTAGAAATGGATGATCTGATAGGGAATATTGTTTAATAAGAGATGGAATCCTAAATCTTCATCATTGAACTATAGAATGATTAATGTTCAACTTCAGTGCTTCAGCAGCTCACATTTTCATTTTTTTTCAGAGTTCAGGAAAAAGTTCTGTCATAGAAGGATTAGTTGGAAAAGATTTTCTACCAAGAGGGACTGGAATTGTCACAAGGCGTCCTCTTATTTTACAGTTGATTCATGTTAGTAAAAATGACACAGAGACGAGAACCCAGGAGGGAAGTGGAGGTAAAAATGATTATCTATGATTTGTATATTTTTCCCTTTTGATAGTATATGTTATCAAGTGGGGCCGTCATGGTCGTGATCGTATGATAGTTGGATTTACAACTACCTGTGCAATCAGGGCCTATCACCACAAAAGTTGCGAGTTTGAACCCCGTTCATGGCGAGGTGTACTTGATACAACATTATGTGATAAAGTTTGTCAGTGACTTGTGACAGGTCGGTGGTTTTCTCCGGTTGCTCTGGTTTCCTCCACCAATAAAACTGAAAGCCATGATGTAGCTGAATTATTGTTGAAAGTGACATTAAACACCATAAACCAAACCAAGCCATCTGTTATCAAGCCACAAGAAAGATACAAGCATATTATTGTTTATTTCTAACATGACGTCACTTCCATACACATACTATCATTGATATGTTTTGCTCAAAATTGATTTCTCATAGCATCTCACATCTCAGTTTTCGTCTTTGATGCGATATTTCCCTGTGCAATCTGTTCTCTCCAAACAAATCAAAGATGGTAAATATTTATTAATAAAACAAGGAAGCATGTATTAAATCTTGTTAAAAAAAATACAAATCATATGTTTAATTTTTTATTTTTAGATGCTGTAAAGGTAGATGAATGGGCCAAGTTTCTTCACACAAAGAACAAGATCTATACTGACTTTGATGAAATCAGAACAGAAATTGAAAATGAAACAGATCGTATGGGTGGAACTAATAAGGTAAAATAAGATATTGAATGTTTTATTATACTGTATTACAGACTGAATTTTGTTTATGTTTACCCCTACCGTTTGGTTGTATAATGGGAGACCAAAAGGGACACAAGTGGCAAATGATAAGACCAAAATGAAAAATTGAAGTTCAAGAGTTGATTTTTTATCTCAACTGTCCCTCCAAGACTCAAAAAGCAGTTAATGATTTATATATGTTGATTATATTTATCATTTTGTGTTGAACATATAAGAAAACCACCGACCTGCCACAAGTCACTGACTTTATCACATAATGTTGTATCGAGTATACCTTGTCATGAACGAGATTCAAACTCACAATTTAAGAATTTAGTTAAACACTTTAGAGTTAATACAATTGTCTAGATGAAGTAGTGACATTCCTATTGTGGTATGTATTGATTTTTTTTTTTGCATATAGATACTTTTATGTTTGATTAAGCTCATGAATAAGAATATGTAAAAATTATTTGTAAATACAAAGTAATATACTGTTGTTTTTTTATATTTCAGGGAGTTTATTCTGAACCAATAAATCTTAAAGTATTTTCAACAAAAGTTGTAAATTTGACCTTGGTTGACCTTCCTGGGTTGACAAAAGTTCCTGTAGGAGATCAGCCTGAGGATATTGAAGATCAAATTATTGAGATGTGTATGAAGTATATTATTAATCCTAACTCTATAATACTGGCAGTAACAGCAGCTAATACAGACATGGCCACGTCAGAATCATTGAAACTTGCCAAGGAGTTGGACCCTGATGGTACGTAATGTCATTAAAATTATTGAAAGTCAAGGCCCCTGATGATTAGTAAGGTCAGGTCAAAATCATTGATGGTTCTTAATGTCTGGTCAGAATCATTGAAATTCAGGAATTTGGACCCTGCTGGTTCGTAATGTCTGGTCAAAATCATTGAAATTCAGGAATTTTGATGCTGATGGTATGTAATGTCAGGTCAAAATCATTCAAATTCAGGAATTTGAACCCTGATGGTTAGTAATGTCAACTCATAGTCAATGAAAGTCAGGGAGTTAGTCTTTATAGTACATATTGTCAGATCAAAGATCAAAACCATTGAAAGTCAGGGAATTAGACCCTTGTGGTATGTAATTTCATGTCAGAACCATTGAAAGTCAGGGAATTGGGCCCTTGTGGTACGTATTTTCATGTCAGAACCATTGAAAGTCAGGGAATTGGGCCCTTGTATGTAATTTCATGTCAGAAACATTGAAAGTCAGGGAATTGGGTCCTTATGGTACTTTATGTTGGGTGAAGATCATTGAAAGTCAGGGAGTTTGATCTAGTGATACATTATGTGAAGTCAAAATCATTGAAATTCAGGGATTTGGACCCTGATGGTTAGTAATGTCAACTCAAAGTCATTGGTCTCTTATAGTACATGTTAGATCAAAGATAAATACCATTGAAAGTCAGGGAGTTGGGTCCTTATGGTACTTTTGTGCTAATTCAAAATCATTGAAAGTTGGACCCTGTTAATACATTATGTCATAGTCAAAATCATTGAAATCAAGAAACTGGACCTGGTGGTATGTAATGTCAGGTCCAAGTCATTGAATGTCATACAAAGTAACCATCATTTAAAACCGAAATATTTAATTAGTAAGATAGGATATGGATGTGAATTAACAACATTACACTTAGACACACATTAAGGTAAAGGAACTTTATATTTCCACAGGGGCTGTCGTGGTCATGATCTTATGGTTTTTAGTTTGATTTACAACTACCTAGGCTATGCAATCAGTGTCTATCACCACTAGTGTTGTGAATTTGAACCCCGCTCAGGCGAGGTGTACTCGATACAACATTATGTGATAAAGTTTGTCAGTAACTTGCACCAGGTCTGTGGTTTTCTCTGGGTACTTTGGTTTCCTCCACCAATACAACTGACTGCCATGGTATAACTGAAATATTAATGAAAGTGGAGTCAAACACCTTAACCCTATATTTTCACATATTTTATATAATAAATTTTGTACATGGAAGATTTTTTTATCCAAATCAATGTTACTTTTGTGAAAAAGTAATTTCTGTACAAAAAATATAAATTTCACTGATGAAATAATTGTATCTGTTTTAGGTCGTAGAACTTTAGCTGTGATAACCAAACTAGATTTAATGGATCATGGGACAGATGCCATGGAAGTGTTATGTGGACGTGTTATTCCTGTTAAGCTTGGTATTATAGGTGTAGTTAACAGAAGTCAGGCAGACATCAATCATAAAAAGGTTAGATGCATTTTAAAAATAAAAATCATATTAATATTGCTAATTTTTTACCATGTTTTCCAACAGAAATATCCTGTTATTGAATATTGATGATGTACTTTTTTGTTGGATTGATATACTTTGTTGTTAGGGACTGTCGTGGTCGTGATTGTATGATAGTCGGATTTACAACTATCTATGCAATCAGTGCCTATCACCACTAACGTTGTGACTTCGTAACCTGCTGAGATGAGGTGTACTCAATGCAAAATTATGTGATAAAGTTTGTCAGTGACTTGCGACAGGTTGGTGGTTTTCTCCTGGTACTCCGGTTTCCTCCACCAATAAAACTGACTGCCACGATATAACTGAAATATTGTTGAAAGTGCCATTTAACAACACGACCCTAACCCTATACTTTGTTGTTGGATTAGCATTGACAGTGTTTATTACAGAAATGAACTATATTTTTCTTTTATTCTTGATATGAATCGGAAATTCAATAATTTTTTTAAAAGTGAAATGTGAGGAGATGAATAGGGTTTATACAGTGAAAAAGAGTTTGAAATGGACATTCACATGTATGTGAAAAAAGATCTACGATTTTTTTTAAAATGTATCCCAATTTTTTTTTTTCACATCTCATGAATGACAGATTTTGAATTTAAAGTATGGAGTTGTTTTAAAATGCACCAATGAAAAACACTTTATTTTTTTAGAACTTAAAACGCTTTATTTTTAACAGGACATGCATGATGCTTTAATTGATGAAGGGACTTATCTACAGAGAAAGTATCCATCTATAGCAAGCAGAAATGGTACATACTTCTTAGCCAGAACTCTTAACAGGGTGAGTATAGAAATGTTATAGAACAAAGAGATATTTTCAGTACAGTAATCTATACTGGTACGACCTCTCTCAACATCCATTTTTGTGTCATTAGAGAATCTTAAAATGCTTTTGGTTATAAAAAAATATAAAAACTGAAAATTTTTCTGGTCCAAACAAAGTTTTAGTGGCCTTGGGCTGGAGGACCGGTGCTCACCGTGAGGACTGGGTTACTCTCTAGTGAGGTTCTATTACATCATATAATTTATAGTTGACTCTAAATCTTTATGTCTGCCCACTTTTTCGTCCTGTCCATCCATTACAAACGTTTGTACACACAACTCTTATATTTTAAATGGAAAATTTAGTGCTCGTATTATGTACCATATTTGCTGGACATAAAGCCGCACTGAAGTTTATGCCGCATGGCCCTTTTTGGGCGAGAAAAATGATTTTGTCCACATATAGTCCGCACCGGATTATAAGCCGCCCGCCATTTTGGTTGTTTACAAACGAATACCTGTGGGTTGTGTACCATCAGTATACATGTTTATAATGTCATTAATGGGTGTATTTGTGATGAAATTTAATAAAAAAAAATATATTATTTGTTATCTGTTAGTGTTATTTTTTTAATTAAAGAAATAATTAGATCTATTTAGTGTTTTGTTTGCCAAATTTAACTTCCTTTTCAGTTGGGACATCGGCATCTGCTCAGCTTGGGTAGGTATCTTTATTGTCATTTATAACAGGATGTAGGCCTACACTGATTGTTTATTTGTGAGGCCATAAAGTAATTAAAATGTACTCAAGACACTGATTGACCCTTTGATCACCATAAACGAACAACTGATTATTACCTTACCTGAGTGTGTGGAAATAAATCCATTTTAATGACAATAATGTGTAACACGTTTTGTTCTGAAACTACAAATATAGGTCATTCATGAATATTCAAATTAGTGTCCAAATAGATTTTCTTATGGGGCACTTACAGGAAATAAAAGTTAGAATTGTAAAATTTAATTATTAAAGAGTTGTTTTAGAGGTGGTCAATAAAACATGATTGTTAGCTTATGGGGTTCATAATTTTCGTAATTAAGAAAGTATATAAAATTTACTGCATTAAAATTTTGTAACCTTGGAGGGTGTGTCTTTGACTTGTGTTCATGTTTAATTGTTTTTTTAGACATAACACTTTTAGCCAATGGGAAAAAAAACCTAAATAAACAACTTTTTCATACCAAGCCCAAATTCTAAATAAAATGACAAATTTTGAACTTCTGCTTCAGTTCAAAAATGCCTCTGAGAAAAAGTTACACCGCTGCTTTCAAACTGGAAGCAGTTGCTTATGCTAAAAAGAATGGTAACCGAGCTACAGGCCGTCACTTCAGTATCAACGAGAAAATGATCCGTAATTGGCGCAAACAAGAAGATGAACTTCGCCTGACCAAAAAATCTAAACATGCAAACCGTGGCCAGAAAGCTAGATGGCCTGCACTAGAAGACAAAATCGAGACTTGGGTGCTCGAACAGAGAGCTTCACTCCGAGGTGTGAGCACAACACAAATTCAACTGAAAGCCGTCACCATGGCTCAAGAGTTTCCCATCACAGACTTTACCGGTGGCCCATCGTGGTGCCTGCGTTTCATGAGATGTAAACAACTGTCAATTAGAGCTAGATCGACCGTATGTCAAAATTTACCAGCTGACTTTGAAGAAAAATTGTCCACATTCCGGAAATACTCCCAAGACAAAGTCAATGATTATTCAATTCATCCAGATCATGTTTATCAATATGGACGAGGTGCCATTAACTTGCGATCTACCTATGAATTGTACTGTAGAAAAAACTGGTTCGTCCACTATCAGCATAAAAACAACAGGCCACAGGAAGGTTAGTTTCACATGTGTGCTTGCCTGTACTGCTTCCGGAATACATTTACCACCAATGTTAATATTCAAAAGAAAGACAATGCCGAAAGAAAAGTTTCTCCGTGGTGTCATCATTAAAGTTAATGAGAAAGGGTGAATGAACAATTCTATGATGAAATCGTGGGTAACAGAATGTTTCGCCAAACGTCCCGATGGCTTTTTTCACTGTTAGCATGCCTTGTT
This sequence comes from Bathymodiolus brooksi, assembly GCA_963680875.1. Taxonomy (NCBI): domain Eukaryota; kingdom Metazoa; phylum Mollusca; class Bivalvia; order Mytilida; family Modiolidae; genus Bathymodiolus; species Bathymodiolus brooksi. Next base: position 69,414,955 of record OY804575.1, read on the forward strand.
AATGATGGACTCAATGCCCGCACACATCACCGACGATGTTAAGGATTTGCTACATTCAGTGAACACAACACCAGCTGTTATTCCCGGTGGCATGACCAAACTTCTGCAGCCATTAGACATTAGTGTCAACCGCACATTTAAGATCGATATGCGTGCTAAGTGGGAAAACTGGATGTCATGTGGTGAGAAATCCTTCACAGCAACTGGTAGACTCCGCCGTGCAACGTTAGCCGAAGTTGCAGCATGGGTAGTGGAATCCTGGAAAGGTGTTAAGAAGTCTTGCATACTCAATGGTTTTAAGAAAGCAGAGATCTACCCTTATGATGACAACACAGTTGACTCCGATGTCGAATCATCAGATGACGACGAGCCATTGTCAAACATAGACACCAGAATCACTCCAGATCTTGCAGAATTGTTCCACAGTGATTCCGAAGATGAAGACTTCGATGGTTTCACCGACGACCAGAGCTCCAGATAAGCTGCATATTTGCGTTTTTTACACTATGAAAACGAGTAAAAACGCATGTATGATCAGATCAGGGTGTACACATTATGCATGCATATTGTTGTGTAAGCAAACTTTCCAAATTCGGAGCGTACTTGTACAGTCGTGTACATAACAATACATTTTTGTCTTTGAGAAATTCCCCGTAATTACTTCACTTTATATTTTTCGAAGGAGAGAGCGTACCGAATGCTTGCCTTTCTAAGCATCGATTTCAAAAGAGGTCTGATTGGATGTTTACGATAAATCATCCAATCGCAGTCAATATTACAAATAAATGCGGTTTACGTAATAAGTAAGAACTAAAACGAAAGTTTTGGGAACACGTTGTTCGTTGAAAATGAGCAAGAACATGAATAAGCGTGCTACTAAGCGCAAGAACGCTACGGAAAATTATATACTTAAGTTCCTGACAGTTTCATCTGTGTCTAGTGACAGTATAGTTAAAGGAATCATTGATGACATTATCAACACGGCTGAAAATTGCCGAAGTTGACGAGCAAAAAACAAAATATTTACAACATTTTATTAATAAACATGACACAATCGTAATTAAACAGAGATATACATTTCACTTGCATCCTGCGTTTATTGAATAACACTTGTGTCAAACATAATTTTAAAAGTGTACATGTAAGCAATCTTTTCTGAAGTAGAAAGTACAACAGTGCAAAGGAAATATGCAAATACCCATCATTTTCAAAAGTAGGGGGTAATTACCCTTTGGACTTAAAAATTATCTGACGACGACCATTAAATACATTTAGTGTTTAGATCTATAAACTTTCACCAGTGCTTTTTAACATTGATATTGGTATAGTGTTTAGATCTATAAACTTTCACCAGTGCTTTTTAACATTGACATTGTAATAGTGGCTATTTGTTATTGCTGTTGTTATAATTATGTTGAAAACATGTATGGCTTTTTAAAGATGAATTCTACTTTCGTTTTATTTCAAGTGGTATGGTACTGCATTTCAAATAATTAAGACTTTATGAGCTTTTTTTTTTTAAATAATATAATTTAGATTATCTTAACTGATCAAAATATAAATGCAAATATTTAATAATCAGCTCATAATGGCTTAATTATTTTTGCAATGCTACAATAATTTCCCTTCATGGACCCCCAGTCAATACGATAATTATCTCCACTTGTTTGACCTAGAAATTGTGCCGATCGATTGATGAAGAAAACACTTGGATAACATCGAAATGCATCTAAATAAACATGAAAAAGGAATCAAACACACAACAATACATATACTTTATTTAACATTCTTTATTATGATCATAAAATACACAAAAACAAGTACAAGAATGAAAACGGGTCGGTCCAATCTATCATGCTCATGTTTCATGTCCAATTGTTTTTCTGTTGACACCTGAAATTCAGGAAAAAATACATATATTAGCCGCACCACAGTATAAGCTGCAGGCTGACTTTCACAAAAAAAAAGTCACTGCTTATTTTCCGATTTTTACGGTACATGTATAACGTTTGTCGTCATTTTTGTTGTTGATATTGATGGAATTGTTGTCCACCACTGTTTAAGCTTTCTTTTTATAAGACACAACAACACTCCATATAGCTTACCGTTAAGAATTTCTGAAAAAATGTACACATATAATTTCAGTTGTTGATGCACCACATCAGAGATTGTTTACCTGAACTGAAAACAAGAGTTAATGTATTAATTGCACAGTTCCAATCACTGCTCAATTCTTTTGGGGAACCGGTTGAAGACAAAGTAAGTAGTCATTAGTTTATCTTTAATATTGGGTTGGAACTCAGCAAGGAATTATATGCCACATCATGAGAGCATTTTGAATGTCAGATATTTTGATGTTCTGTTCTGTGACTTTTCAATAGAGGGTATAGGGGTTATGGTGTTTAATGCCATTTTCGACAATATTTCAGTTATATCGTGGCGGTTAATTTTATTGGGGGAGGAAACCGGAGTACCTTGAGAAAACCACAGATCTGCCACAAGTCACTGACAAACTTTATCACATAATGTTGTATCAAGTACACCTTGCCTGAGCGGGATTCGAACTCACAATGTTAGTGGTGATAGGCACTGACTGCATAGGTAGTTATAAATCCAACTACCATGCGATCACGATCACCACCACAACGGTGCCTCTTTTCAATACAAGACTTATCCTTAGTCTGTTATCATACATTACATTAGAAAATACAATTTTGTGTTAATTTATTTTGTATATTTGTACCATAAACTTTTGAAATGTTGAAAAATAGCAGAGGCTCTTTTTTCTAACAATTTCAAAAGCTCGTACAAATAAATTATATATTTTCCGACAATATACATATATCGTTTATTTATATATGCGATATTTTCTATTTCAGAGTCATTTGTTACTACAGATAATAACAAGATTTGCTTCTGCTTACTGTAACACAATAGAAGGAACAGCCAAAGATATTGAGACAACTGAATTGTAAGTAATAATTTCAGTGTAGCACAATAGAGGAACAACAAAAAATATTGAGACATCTGAATAGTAAGTAATAATTTCAGTGTAGCACAATAGAAGGGACAGCAAAACATATTGAGACATCTGAATAGTAACTAATAATTTCAGTGTGACACAATAGAAGGAATAGCAAAAAATATTGAGACATCTGAATAGTAAGTAATAATTTCAGTGTGACACAATAGAAGGAGCAGCAAAGCATATTGAGACATCTGAATAGTAAGTAATAATTTCAGTGTGACACAATAGAAGGAGCAGCAAAGCATATTGAGACATCTGAATTGTAAGTAATAATTTCAGGTTGACACAATAGAAAGAACGGCTAAGAAATTTGAGATTTTGAATTTAAAAAAAAAAATTGGCTTCAAGCTAGCTTATACATGTTCTTAGAAATCAATCTTTCATAAATGGAAAAAATGTGTCACTTTTTTCTATTACCACCTTGTGTGGTGGTCAATTTCGTTTGAGATATAGAAAAACAATTCTGTGACAAAATTGAAAAATGTCTACGACTGTATTACCTCTGATATATGACAACTGTATGTGGTGACAGTTAAGTATGTCAATAACAGTAGGGCCGTCATGATCATATGGTAGTTGGATTTACAACTACCTGTGCAATCAGTGCTTATCACCACTAAGGTCATGAGTTCGAACCCTGTTCATGGAGAGGTGTACTCGCTACAACATTATGTGATAAAGTTTGCCAGTGACTTGCGACAGGTCAGTGGTTTTCTCCAGGCACTCCGGTTTCCTCCAATAAAACTGACCGCCACGATATAGCTGAAATATTGTTCAAAGTGGAGTTAAACACCATAAACCAAACCTGAAAACATTTTTTGAAAAAGTGGGTGAGGGTGCAGAAAGACAGATACAAAATATCAATCTAAATATTTTTCACTTAGACATTTTTTGTTTTAGTATACAAGCCTTAGAAATATAACATTTTAATATGAGTGTGTTCTTTTTTTCTCATTCTAGATGTGGAGGAGCTAGGATATGTTTTATTTTTCATGAGACGTTTGGTAGAACTTTACAGTCTGTTGATCCCCTTAAAGGCCTTACAACATTTGACATCCTCACAGCTATAAGGAATGCTACTGTAAGATAATCAAAGATGTCTGTTAACTCAGAGTAACATGAACCACATTGGTGGTGTCATGGTTAGCGTGCTCACCTCAAGTGTAGTAGATCGTGGGTTCAAGCCCCGATCAGGTCAAACCAAAGACTATAAAATTGGTATTTGTTGCTTCTCCGCTAAGCACGCAGCATTAAGGAGAAAGAGCAAAGACTGGTTGACTCGGAATCAGAATAATGTGTCCGAGTGGAGCGACATGTTGTTTCAGTGAGCTAGCACTATAAAGATCCAACTCAGCCTGTTGGTCTAGTACAAAGCATCATTTCATTTCATTCAAAATTAACTTGTTCTCACCGTGATATAGCTGAAAAATTGCTGAATTGGCATTAAACAATAATCGCTCACTCACTTACTTAGGGCTTTTCCAGGAAAAAATACCCGGTAGGGTCGGAACGCCATTGATTTTTTTTTTATCTAGGTGGGGGGCATAAAGCGTATTTCTTTTCTGGGGGTTGTTGTCAAATTTCTATTTAATTAATCGTGGTTGTCGGTATTTTTACCATTTCGGTATATTAAAATAGACCTACTTGCCGGCAAGTCGTGTTCGTTAAACGGTGTATAATATTCGATTGTTTGTTCCGCGATTTCGCTTCTTTTGCGTGATTTTTAAGCCAAATTGTCTCCCTTTATCTTCCGAAATATTCCGAATGATATGTTATGTAATAGATGGAGAAATACGAATGATGAACGGGGAGCACTGTGTGCATATAATTAGATACATGTGTTGGTGGATCAGTGATGTGCTATTGTTCATACCAAATTTTTTAGTGATTCACATAATTATTGCAGTTTATGTTTATTAATCCTTCCTTTTGATCCTTTAAGCATCAGCCCTTGGTGACCGTTGCATTTGAATATTGTTTAATGGTTCAAGTGCACTGGTCACAAGGAGGACATTATTTGTATACATATACAAGGAGGACATTATTTATATACATATAAAAGAAACTGTAAAATAAGTGTGTTTTTTTTTTTTAATATTGCTAATATGTACTATGGTCAGCTTGGTCAAAGGTCCCTTTAGCACCTGCCTCTGGTGACCACTGCATTTGGATAACTGATACTTGTCCTTGTGCATTGGTCACGGAGGGGACAGCCATGCTGTGCCTGTATTGTTGGTAAAGATTAAATATAGTGTGTATATAATATATATATATATATATATATATAAACGTCTAAAATGTTAGCACAACGATATCAAAAAATATAATGTTAGCACAACGATATCAAAAAAATATGTTAACATATTTTTTTGATATCGTTGTGCTAACATTTTAGACGTTTATTTATCATTTTTGTTTGTTTGCACAGTATCGTTAACACTTGTTTCCGATCCGACATCTCGTAGATTTATACGTTGGCTACTTTTTCAGATGTTTATATATATATATATATATATTTTATTTTTTTTGTTCCTTATTTATTAATAATATCATTTTTGATTGCACATCTCTGGTCTACTGACACAGTTGTTAAATGTTTATTTTACTGGAAATAAAACTATATTTATATTCAAACAAATTGCACTGGTGGCTTTATCAATACATTTTTAGCTCACATGACCCTTTGCCATCACTTGGCGTCCGTCGTCGTCGTCCGTAGTCCGTCGTACGTCGTAAACTTTTTCAAAAATCTTCTCCTCTGAAAGTACAAGACCAATGGAAACCAAACTCGGTCTGAATCATCACTAGGGTGTCTAGTTTCAAAATTGTGTCCGGTAATGCTGTGCACCAACCAACATGGCCGCTGTTACTAAAAATAGAACATATGGTAAAATTGCAGGTTTTGGGTAATAACTCAAAAACCGTTAATAATATCAAAAATCTGACATGGGGTAAAAATGATCAGCACATCAAGATCTACCTACCCTGCAATTTTGAAGTAAATCTGATTGCCCATCTTGGAGTTATTGCCCTTTTTTCATCAAATTTGTAAAATTTTAATACTTTTCGTCTTATATTTCAAAAACTATAAGAGATAAAGGTTAAATTTAAATTGCAAAAATGTGCGGCATATCAAGATCTACCTACCCTGCAATTTTGAAGTAAATCCCATTACCCATTTTGGAGTTATTTCCCTTTTTTCATCAAATTTTCAAAATTTTAATACTTTTCGTCCTTTATTTCAAAAACTATAAGAGAAATGTGGTAAGTTGAAACTGCAAACATGTTCAGCATGTCAAGATCTACCTACCCTGCAATTTTGAAGTAAATCCCATTACCTATTTTGACCGATTATGCAAATTAGAAAAAAGGGGGGATGAAATTTAAAAAAATTCTTCTCCTCTGAAACTACAGAGCCAATCTCAACCAAACTTTGCTGAAATGATCGTTGGGTGGTCCCCTTTCAAAATTGTGTCCGTCAGCGCCGTCCTGTATCCAAGATGGCCACCATTACTAAAAATAGAAATTTCTTCAAATGGCCAAAACTGCTCTATTTTAAGCCAGAAAGTGCCCAAATTTGAACTGTATAAGCATAATGATGAGCTTTTTAACATATATTATGGGATTTTTATGAACTTTGAACTTTTGCCTATTTTGACCGAATATGCAAATTAGAAAAAAGGGGGGATGAAATTTTAAAAAAATCTTCTCCTCTGAAACTACTGAGCCAATCTCAACCAAACTTTGCTGAAATGATCCTTAGGTGGTCCCCTTTCAAAATTGTGTCCGTCAGCACCGTCTTGTATCCAAGATGGCCGCCATTACTAAAAATAGAAATTTCTTCAAATGGCCAAAACTGCTCTATTTTAAGCCAGAAAGTGCCCAAATTTGAACTGTATAAGCATAATGATGAGCTTTTTAACATATATTACGGGATTTTTTATGAACTTTGAACTTTTGTCTATTTTGACCGATTATGCAAATTAGAAAAAAGGGGGGATGAAATTAAAAAAAAATATTCTCCTTTGAAACTATTGAGCCAATATCAACCAAACTGCCCAGGAATGATCATTGGAAGGTCCTCTACAAAGTTTATGTTTTTAATGTCGATCGGAAATCCAAGATGGCCGCCACCGCAATACATAGATTAACATTGGACCCTATGGGAAAATGTTCAAATGCCTTCTTCTCAGAAACTACAAATATTATTAAAGCCAAACTGTACATGAATGTTCATTGGATGGTCCTCTACAAACTTTACGTTTTTTGTTCCGATATGAAATTCAAAATGGCAGCTACGGCAGGACTTAGATTAACATTGGACCCTATGGGGAAAATGTTTCAATACGCTTCTTCTCTGAAACCACTAGGACAGTTGAAACCAAACTGCCCAGGAATGATCATTGGAAGGTTCTCTACAAATTTTATGTTTTTTATGCTGATCGGAAATCCAAGATGGCCGCCACCGTAACACGTAGATTAACATTGGACCCTATGGAAAAATGTTCAAATGCCTTCTTCTCAGAAACTACAAATATTATTAAAGCCAAACTGTACATGAATGTTCATTGGATGGTCCTCTACAAACTTTACGTTTTTTGTTCCGATATGAAATTCAAAATGGCGGCTATGGCAGGACTTGTTTAACATTGGACCCTATGGGAAAAATGTTTCAAAACGCTTCTTCTCTGAAACCACATGGACAATTGAAACCAAACTGCCCAGGAATGATCATTGGAAGGTCCTCTACAAAATATATGTTTTTTATGTCGACCGGAAATCCAAGATGGCCGCCACCGCAATACATAGATTAACATTGGACCCTATGGGAAAATGTTCAAATGCCTTCTTCTCAGAAACTACAAATATGATTAAAGCCAAACTGTACATGAATGTTCATTGGATGGTCCTCTACAAACTTTACGTTTTTTGTTCCGATATGAAATTCAAAATGGCGGCTACGGCAGGACTTAGTTTAACATTGGACCCTATGGGGAAAATGTTTCAAAACGCTTCTTCTCTGAAACCACTTGGACAATTGAAACCAAACTGCCCAGGAATGATCATTGGAAGGTCCTCTACAAAGTTTATGTTTTTTATGTCGATCGGAAATCCAAGATGGCCACCACCGCAATACATAGATTAACATTGGACCCTATGGGAAAATGTTCAAATGCCTTCTTCTCAGAAACTACAAATATTATTAAAGCCAAACTGTACATGAATGTTCATTGGATGGTCCTCTACAAACTTTACGTTTTTTGTTCCGATATGAAATTCAAAATGGCGGCTACGGCAGGACTTAGTTTAACATTGGACCCTATGGGAAAAATGTTTCAAAACGCTTCTTCTCTGAAACCCCTTGGACAATTGAAACCAAACTGCCCATTACTTGGATAATTGAAACCAAACTGCCCAGGAATGATCATTGGAAGGTCCTCTACAAGGTGTGTGTTTTTTATGCCGATCGGATATCCAAGATGGCCACCACCGCAGGACATAGATTAGCATTAGACCCTATGGGAAAATGTTCAAATGCCTTCTTCTCAGAAACTACAAATATGATTAAAGCCAAACTGTACATGAATGTTCATTGGATGGTCCTCTACAAACTTTACGTTTTTTGTTCTGATATGAAATTCAAAATGGCGGCTACGGCAGGACTTGTTTAACATTGGACCCTATGGGAAAAATGTTTCAAAACGCTTCTTCTCTGAAACCAAACTGCCCAGGAATGATCATTGGAAGGTCCTCTGTTTTTTATGCCGATCGGAAATCCAAGATGGCTGCCACCACAGGTCATAGTATTAACACAGGACCATATCGGGAAAATACAGAAATATCTTCTTCTCTGAAGCTATTGCACTGATTGAACCTAAACTATGCATCAATCATTGGAAGGTCCTTTACAAACTTTGTGTTTTTTATGTTGATCGTAATTCCAAGATGACTACCACTGCAGGACATAGTTTTTACATAGGACCAATTGGTTTTTTTTATAACCAGGTGAACGATACAGGCTCTTGAGAGCCTCTGGTTTTTTTAATTTAAACATTTTTGTCTGATATTTCAAAAACTATTAGAGATAAAGGTTAAGTTTAAATTGCAAACATGTGCAGCATATTAAGATCTACCTACCCTGTAATTTTGAAGTTAATTTGAGTACCCAATTTGGAGTTATTGTCCTTTTTTTCGTCAAATTTTCAAAATGTTAATACATTTTGTCCTTTATTTCAAAAACTATAAGAGATAGATGTTAAGTTTAAACAGCAAACATGTTCAGCATGTCAAGATCAACCTAGCCTACAATTTTAAAGTAAATCTGATTACCCATCTTGAAGTTATTGCCCTTTTTTCATCAAATTTTAAAAATGTTAATACTTTTCATCCTTTATTTCAAAAACTATAAGAGATAGATGTTGAGTGTAAACTGAAAACATGTTCAGCTTATCAAGATCTACATGCCCTGATTACCCGTCTAGGAGTTATTCCCCTTTTTTCATCATTTTTTAGCTCACCTGACCCAAAGGGCCATGTGAGGTATTGCCATCACTTGGCGTCCGTCGTCCGTCCGTTAATTTTTTCATATTTTAATCTTCTCCTCTGAAACAACTTGGCCAAATGGAACCAAACTTGGCAGTAAGCATCTATGTAAGGTCCTCTATAAAGTTTCTCCATTTCGTTCCATTTGGCCTATAAACATGGCCGCCAAGAATAATTCATTTTTCTGATTGGCTAATGTTAAAAAAATCTTCTCCTCTGAAACAGCTTGGCCAAATGGAGCCAAACTTGGCATAGATGGTCCCTGGGTGTGTCCCTTTTAAAATTGTGTCCGACAGCCCCACTCTCCATTCAAGATTGCTGCTGTTTTTTAAGGTAATGATTATCTCCCTTTGAAATTTTCTTCAGTATCATTCTATTGTCAGGTGAGCGATACAGGCTCAGTGGGCTGAGCCTCTAGTTTAAATATTTTTCATAATTGATCTTTGTAATTTTAGAAATATCAACATCGAAATTTATTCCCAGAACAGTAAACGTAGTTTTTCCCCAGGAGAGATTCCAGTTTTCACATAGTCTATCACTGCTGTATTTTTTGCTTCCTATCCAAATAACTTGTGTTTTTGAAAAATTTATTTTAAGACCTGATATCTTTTTGAACCATTCCAATTCCAAAAGTGTTTCATTTAATGATTCTTCTGATCCATCCAAAATTACTGATGTATCATCAGCGAATTGAGAAATTTCATGTTCTGAGTGCAAGACTTTAATTCCTTTTATTTTAGGGTTTTCTCTTATTTTTATAGCCATTATTTCAGCACATAGTATGAATAAATAAGGGGACAACGAATCCCCTTGCCTACAGCCTCTCTCTATATGAAAAAACTCAGATAAATTCCCTCCCTGATTGACTGCAGATTTAATGTTGTTATAAAACGTTTTAAGCCATTTTTGAATAGATTCCCCAAAATTGAAAAATTTTTAAATGTTATTAAGAAAGTTCCATGATATTGAGTCGAAAGCCTTCTCAAAATCTATTAACAAAAATAAACCAGGTATATCATTCTCCTCTGCATATTCCATTATATCAAACAAAAGCCTGATATTTTCCCCTATGTACCTACCTGCAATAAAACCAGTCTGATCATTATTAATTAATGTGGGGAGAACTTTTTTAATTCTATTTGCTATCACCCCAGACCCTATCTTATATACTGTATTCAACAATGAGATTGGCCACCAATTTTTTTAGAAAATGTCTTGATTTGTCTCCCTTTGGTAAACATGTGATTATACCTTGTTTTTGTGTAACAGATAAACTTCCTAAACTATACCCATAATTTAAAGAACCAATAACAAAAACTTTCAGATCTTTCCAAAAAAACTTTAAAAACTCTGATGTAAACCCATCTGATCCAGGACTTTTGAACCGAAACTTGGTAGGAAGCATCTATGGAAGGTCCTCTGTAAATAGTGCTCATTTCGTCCCGATCCGTTAACAAGCATGGCCGCCACAGGCGACTCTTGTTTCTGATTGGCTGATTTTTTTTAATTCTTCTCCTCTGAAACCGCTTGGCCAAATGAACCGAAACTTGTTAGGAAGCATCTATGTGCAGTTCTCTATAAAGATGCTAATTTCGTCCCGATCCATGTACAAACATGGCCGCCACAGGCAATTCTTGTTTCTGATTGGTCGATTTCTAAAAATCTTTTCCTCGGAAACCACTTGGCCAAATGATCCGAAACTTGGTAGGAAGCATCTGTGGAAGGTCCTCTATAAAGATTGCTCATTCCGTCCCGATCCGTTACAAACATGGCCACCACAGGCGATTCTTGTTTCTGATTGGCTGATTTTTTAGATTCTTCTCCTCTGAAACCGTTTGGTCAAATGAACCGAAACTTGGTTGGAAACATCTATGGAAAGTCCTCAGTTACGATTGCTCATTTTGTCCCGATTCATTAACAAACATGGCTGCCACAGACCATTCTTGTTTCTGATTGGTTGATTTCTAAAAAATCTTCTCCTGTGAAACCGCTTTGCCAAATGAACCGAAACTTGATATGAAGCATCTATGGAAGGTTCTCTATAAAGATTGCTCATTTAGTCCCGATCCATTAACAAACATGGCCACCACAGGCAATTCTTGTTTCTGATTGGTCGATTTCTAAAAATCTTCTACTCTGAAACAGCTTGGCTAAATGGACCGAAACGTGGTAGGAAGCATCTATGGAAGGTTCTCTATGGGAATTGCTCTGGCCAAATGATATGAAACTTGGTAAGAAGCATCTATGGAAGGTCCTCTATAGAGATTGCTCATTTCGTCTTGATCCATTAACAAACATGGCTGCCACAGGCAATTCTTGTTTTAGATTGGTCGATTTCTAAAAATCTTCTTCTCTGAAACTGCTTGGCCAAAATGAGCTGAAATTTGGTGAGAAGCACCTATGGAAGGTTCTGTATTAAGTTTCCTCAAAACAGAATGAAAGGTGAGCGACACAGGCTCAGCTCAGTGCTGAGCCTCTAGTTTGTATTTGTTAAAATCTCAGATGTCCTCCTTGTGAAGTTCTTTATTCTGTTTTATATTTATTTTCTTTTGAGCCTCTGTTTTATTTTCTTACACGGAAAAATGTTATTTCAGATTTTTAATTTTTTGAGCTGAAATAAGATTGATGATGTAATTTTTTAATGTTTGGAATTCCATGAATGAAAACTGCATCGGTGGTGTAATGGTTAGCGATTGGATCGAGTGCAGTAGATCATGGGTTCGAGTCCTGATCGGGTTAAACCAAAGATTATGAAATTGGCATTTGTTGCTTCACTTCTAAGCACGCAGCATTTAGAAGAAAGAGCAAAGACTGGTTGGAATCAGGAAAATGTGTCCGAATGGAACTGTTGCTTCTGAGAACTAGCAGTATAAAAATCTAACTAAGTGTGTTTGTCTATCTCATTATTTTATGTTATTAATTAAATAGGGACCACGTCCAGCCTTGTTTGTACCCGAGATATCATTTGAATTATTAGTCAAAAGACAAATTAGACGGTTAGAAGAACCTAGTTTACGTTGTGTAGAATTAGTCCACGAAGAAATGCAGAGAATAATTCAACATTGTGGAACACAGGTAAATACAGGCAAATCTGTCCATGCAGTCACCTCTGTTACTTAGTCACCTTTTTCTTGTCCTGTAATAGAACATTTCATATGTATTGAACCTCTTTTAAGAGGCCATCTGTCTTATAAGGCCATTTTTTATTTGTCCCAAAGGTGACCTCTTAATACAGGTTTGACTGTGCAATATATATTACCATAATTATTCAGGTTGTTAGGTATTCAATGCATATTATTGTCTTACAAAGAGGTTTAAACAGTGATGGTCAACAATTCCATGAATATCAACAAAACGAACAATACCCTCTCACCTCAAACCATAGAACACAAGAAAGACCATGACATATGGCCTTGGAAATCCAGGTTCTGGCTTAGGACAGGCACTAAAATGTGGCAGGGTTTGACTAGATTTTCTCAGTAATGTTATGGTTTCCATGCTTTCCTCAAATGCAAAAGGTTATTGGTTTGATCCATTGTTAGGTCAAACCAATGTTTATTAAATTGATATATGCTCTTTTTTCTGCTAAGCTATAAGCCTTTAGGCATAAGAACAAAAGATTGATATCAAGATAATGTGTCTGAATGGAATACCTGCAGACTACAAAAATCCAGCTCAGGATCTTGGTCTAGAACAAGGAATGAATGTTCATCATCTCATCAAAAAGTGACTTGTTCTGTCCATGATATGGCTGAAAAGTTGCTCACTTGGCATTAAACAACAATCCCTCCCTCACTCCAACAAAGATGATATCATTTATGATATAACCGTGTAATTATAATGACTAGTTCAAGATGAATTCTTATATTTATTAGGAACACAAGTTCTTTGTGTCCAACACATATTGGGTTTTGTTTTTCTTTGTCTTCGGTACCCTGTGTTACCAGTTTCTCTGGATTGTCCATTTTTGATTGCCCCTTCGGTATTCTCTAACGTTTCTTTAAAAGTGGTGCAGTATACCTTATTATCTCAAACTCAAGATAGTCCTTTTCTTTGATATCTTGAATTTGGCCTATTTATAGTACAGGGTGTCCCAAAAAAACCGAACCCCTAAAAATGTTAATTAATCCTACATAGGTCCATCAAATTTCTTCAAATTTGGTAGACTTAAGCTTCATCATTATGGATGATCTTTCCACAAAGTTTTAGCCATCTGAGTCAGTTTGCATAGAATTTTTATGTTCTTTCCAAAATGTGCTCCAAATGTCATCCTTGGCGTTGAAGGCACACTTGCATACGTCGAGCAAAATTGTCAATGACTCGCACACATTCCTCCTTAGGGATTTCCCTGATCTTTGCTGTGATTGCTGCCTTCAGTTCACCAATTGTTTTAGGATTGTTCTCGTACACATTATTCTTGAGATACCCCCACAAATAAAGATATGTGGGGTTCAAGTCTGGTGATTGTGCTGCCCACTCGATTTCACACTTCCTGCTGATCAGTCTGTCTTTAAATCGCTCTCTAAGTCAGGCTAGGGAGTCATTTGTTGTGTGGGGGGTGGCCCCCATCTTGCCGGAACCACTGTTCATCTCGATCTATACCTCTGCGTCATCCCAATGATGCCCAAAGCTTCATCAGTACTGCCACATAGCGCATTCACCAGACTTGAACACCCCAGATTTTTATCTGTGGGGGTATCTCAAGGATAATGTGTACGAGAACAATCCTCAAACAATTGGTGAACTGAAGGCAGCAATCACAGCAAAGATCAGGGAAATCCCATAGGAGGAATGTGCCTTCAACGCCGAGGATGCCATTTGGAGCATATTTTGGAAAGAACATAAAAATTCTATGCAAACTGACTCAGATGGCTAAATCTTTGTGGAAAGATCATCCATAGGCTGAAGTTTAAGTCTACCAAATTTGAAGAAATTTGATGGACCTATGTAGGATTAATTAACATTTTTATGGGTTCGGTTTTTTTGGGTCACCCTGTACCATAGATTTCTCGAATACTATATGTAAAAACATCTTTGGCTTACACACAAAGAACTTGGATTGTATTTCATTTCAGTTACTTTTGGTGTCTTTTTTTTATTATATGTTTTACCTAAAGGAAATTATATTTTTAATGTTTTGTGTTTTATTTCTATGATAACCTTGTTTATTTGCAGCAAGAGATGTTAAGATTTCCAAAGTTACATGACAGAATAGTTGATGTAGTAACAAATTTATTACGAAGACGATTACCTCCAACTAATGCTATGGTAAGGCAATTATATTCCAACTAATGCTATGGTAAAGGAATAATTTTCCAACTAATGCTATTGTAAGGGATTTTATGATAGAAATATGAGAAATTGATATATACCATTACATGAACTAGTAAGAACATACAAAATTAAATTTTTAATGCAAATTCAGTACATTTATAAATAAAACATAATAATGCATGATATTATATTTCTCTAAGTATGGAAATTATTTTAAAAAGAACAAAAATTGAAGGGGGCATTTGTGGTCTTGATCATATGGTAGTTGGATTTACAACTACCTATTTGATCAGTGCCTATCACCACTAACATTGTGAGTTCAAATCAGGCTTATTGTGAGGTGTACTCAATACAACATTATGCAATAAAGTTTGTCAGTGACTTGCAGCAGGTCTACTGTTTTCTCCAGGTACTCTGAATGCCAAGATATTACTGAAATATTATTGAAAATTGCATTAAGCACCATAACCCCTTAACACCCTCAAAATTTGAAAATGTTTTTTTGATGGAGAAAATTGAATCTATACAATGTACATATATCCTTGTTATCTCTTTAGGTTGAAAATTTGATGTGCATTGAATTGGCATATATCAACACAAAACATCCTGACTTTACTGAAGCACATCTAATACATAAAACACTGTCAGAGGGCTATTATTTAGGTCATACACTTGACCACAGGTCATCAGATAATCATAAAGTACAGGACACTAAATCTAAACAGGTAAGTTTAGGTCTATTATTGAGGACTCTACTTTCACTATAACAGTTGGTGTCTAAGTATGTAGTTGGATAGTCTCTTATTATCTTTTACCTCTATATCTTTTCTTACTACTGTAAGTAGAACTTAGATTTTTATCTATCAGAGGATAATACCACACAAGTGGTCACAGGGCTTTGTGGAAGTTGTGGACTTTTTGTTATGACATGGCCATTTCCCAAATTTTAAAATGATTAATGGAATATTTATTGATTGATTCTTAATAATCAATGAAATTGTATTATTGGAGGAGGAGACGTCGTGGTCGTGATCGTAGGGTAGTAGGATTTGCAACTACCTATGCAATCAGTGTCTATCACCACTAACGTTGTGAGTTCTAATCCCACTCAGGATAGATGTACTCAATACAACATATGTGATAAAGTTTGTCAGTGACTTGCGACAGGTCAGTGTTTTTCTCTGTGTGTACTTCGGTTTCCTCCACCAATAAAACTGACCGTCACGATATAGCTGAAATATTGTTGAAAATGGCGTTAAACACCATGAACCAAACTATAATTCTATCATTTTTATCAGGAAATTTAACATTGACTTTTTCTTCAGGAATTTGACACTAGACATGTAAGTAAAACACTTTGAGATGCAACAATCAGCTACCGTTTTTTTAACATACATTTGTAGTTTTATTATAAAATATGTAGTGTTTTAAATCTTTGCTCCAATTTGACGGCTATGGAGGAAATTAGAAAATTAGACGATATTAACCAGATTTGAATATATCAATTGGTTTGATCTAAACCCTTTACTAACCGGATTTGGGAAATTACTACCATACTTTACACTTTCCTGTAAATTTTTCTTCATTCCCTGGGAAATGGGAAATGAGAATTTCAAAGACCTGGACTAGCTTTGACTCACTTCCTTAGTAAAGTTTTTTATATGAATTTGTTTTAACTAAACCCTTTACTAAAACATTATACACAATGTATAGGAATTGTTGGACACACTCCCTTAGCAAGGATTGTGTTATTATCATAAGTAAGTCAGATAATTAAAATTCCCATTCAGCAGTACTCTGGCTGAAGTATGCTATTTGTTTATTACAAGATAGTAAACAAGATGATATCAACTTCCATATACTAGTAGCTCAAAGGAACACTTTCGTAGGTGAGTAAAAAAAAAATTGAGACACAAATCAGATTGGCATTTATGGCAGTTTTTTTAGTTACATGAAATGAAAATCAGCAACAAAAGTATATAACTTTTACTTGAGTTTCAGAATTATGATCATTTACATGCAGATTCTTTCTTTTATCTAACATTATTTACATTTTTCTTTAAAATTAAAGAAAGTAGCCCGTCTGATACAAGATGTTGTTAAAGAATGGCGCAATGTTGCACAAGATCTTCTCTGCCGAACTACTTTGTCATGACGTCATATCATTGGAATACGGGGGAAATACGTCAATATTCTCTTTTCCGAGGATATAGTTTCAATATTTCCGGCAACTTTAAGGTCCACGTTTCTTTAAAAAAGCATTGTCGGCCGATTTTACAGTTACACTGAAAGTGATCGAACAGTAACATGATATTGGTGGGAGAACGGCAACAAATAACATGATGTCTTGCACAAAATGTAGTCTACCTCAGAGTAGTGTCCAAATTTGTTAATTTTAATTCGACCCTTGTTATTTGTTTAAAATTTGTTTTTATTGAAATGTTAGATAAACTTATTACATACAAGACTATGTATCAGGTCTTGCCTGTTGCATGAACTAACCGCATCACAAATCATCGCTATCACGACTCGTAGTGACACTGGTTCACACAACAGGCTCGACCTGATACAAAGTCTTGTACCAACACACTATATGTATGTAATGGGTATATATTCAGTGCAGATGTACTCATTTTACAGATTGGATAGATATAAGGGTTTAACACAATGGGTAAATGTAGAATTATAAATATAGACACATAAAATAACTTGCAAGACAGTCATGTATTACAACTGAAATTGATGAAATTTGCAATTAGATTTGATTTTTTTTTTTATTTGATTTTTGGTGTTTTAACGCCACTTTCAGCAATATTTCATCTATATCATGGCAACCAGTTTTAGTGGTGGAAGAAGCCGGAGTACCCGGAGAGAACCACCGACCATGGGCAAGCAACTGGTAAACTTTATCACTTACGGCTGCGAGTCGAGTGCACCCTTTTTAGCTCACCTGACCCAAAGGGTCATGTGAGCTATTCTCATCACTTGGCGTCCGTCGTCGTCGTCCGTCGTCCGTCGTCCGTCGTACGTCGTAAACTTTTTCAAAAATCTTCTCCTCTGAAAGTACTAGACCAATGGAAACCAAACTTGGTCTGAATCATTACTAGGGTATCTAGTTTCAAAATTGTGTCCGGTGATGCCGTGCACCAACCAACATGGCCGCTGTTACTAAAAATAGAACATATGGTAAAATTGCAGGTTTTTGGTAATATCTCAAAAACCGTTAGTAATATCAAAAATCTGACATGGGGTAAAAATGATCAGCACATCAAGATCTACCTACCCTGCAATTTTGAAGTAAATCTGATTACCCATCTTGGAGTTATTGCCCTTTTTTCATCAAATTTGTAAAATTTTAATGCTTTTCGTCTTATATTTCAAAAACTATAAGAGATAAAGGTTAACTTTAAATTGCAAAAATGTGCGGCTTAATAAGATCTACCTACCCTGCAATTTTGAAGTAAATCCCATTACTCATTTTGGAGTTATTTCCCTTTTTTCATCAAATTTTCAAAATTTTAATACTTTTCGTCCTTTATTTCAAAAACTATAACAGACAGATGGTAAGTTGAAACTGCAAACATGCTCAGCATGTCAAGATCTACCTACCCTGCAATTTTGAAGTAAATTTGATTACCCATCTTGGAGTTATTGCCCCTTTTTCATCAATTTTTTTTTTTCCTTTTAATACTTTTCGTCTTATATTTCAAAAACTATTTAGAGATAGATGTTAAGTTTATTGCAAAAATGTGCAGCATATCAAGATCTACCTACCCTGCAATTTTGAAGTAAATCCCATTACCCATTTTGACCGATTATGCAAATTAGAAAAAAGGGGGGATGAAATTAAAAAAAAATCTTCTCCTCTGAAACTACTGAACCAATCTCAACCAAACTTTGCTGAAATGATCCTTAGGTGGTCCCCTTTCAAAATTGTGTCCGTCAGCGCCGTCCTGTATCCAAGATGGCCACCATTACTAAAAATAGAAATTTCTTCAAATGGCCAAAACTGTTCTATTTTAAGCCAGAAAGTGCCCAAATTTGAACTGTATAAGCATAATGATGAGCTTTTTAACATATATTACGGATTTTTTATGAACTTTGAACTTTTACCGATTTTGACCGATTATGAAATTTAAAAAAAGGGGGGATGAAATTAAAAAAAAATCTTCTCCTCTGAAACTACTGAGCCAATTTCAACCAAACTTTGCTGAGATGATCCTTAGGTGGTCCCCTTTTAAAATTGTGTCCGTCAGCGCCGTCCTATATCCAAGATGGCCACCATTATTAAAAATAGAAATTTCTTCAAATGGCCAAAACTGCTCTATTTTAAACCAGAAAGTGCTCAAATTTGAACTGTATAAGCATAATGATGATCTTTTTAACATATATTACGGATTTTTTATGAACTTTGAACTTTTACTGATTTTGACCGATTATGCAAATTAGAAAAAGGGGGGATGGAATTAAAAAAAAATCTTCTCCTCTGAAACTACTGAGTCAATCTCAACCAAACTTTGCTGAAATGATCCTTAGGTGGTCCCCTTTCAAAATTGTGTCCGTCAGCGCCGTCCTGTATCCAAGATGGCCACCATTACTAAAAATAGAAATTTCTTCAAATGGCCAAAACTGCTCTATTTTAAGCCAGAAAGTGCCCAAATTTGAACTGTATAAGCATAATGATGAGCTTTTTAACATATATTACGGGATTTTTTATGAACTTTGAACTTTTACCGAGTTTGACCGATTATGCAAATTAGAAAAAAGGGGGGATGAAATTAAAAAAATCTTCTTCTCTGAAACTACAGAGCCAATCTCAACCAAACTTTGCTGAAATGATTCTTGGGTGGTCCTCTTCCAAAATTGTGTCCAGCATTTCAGAACACCGACCAAGATGGCCGCCACAGCCGAACTTAATTTAACATAGGACCCTATGGGAAATTCCCATAAAAATCTTTTTGTCTGAAACCATTTGCTCAATAAGAACAAAATTTTGATGAAATAGTCATTGAATGGTTCTCTTCCAAAAATGTGTCTGGCGGTTCGACCCTTCGATCAATTTTTATTTACCTGCAATTTTGAAGTAAATCCGATTACCCATCTTGGAGTTCTTGCCCTTTTTTCATCAAATTTATAAAAATGACGAAGGCTACAATTGTTAATTTTTTTTACCGAAGTTATCAAGTTTTATTGACTGATGTTATTATTATACCCAGGTGAGCTATACAGGCTCCTGGGAGCCTCTAGTTTGTAATTTACAAAGCCGGGTGCGAACCCACACCGTATTGGTGATAGGCTTGTACGAGTTGTTAGGTAATCCAACTACCTAACTCATTGAGCCACCCGGGCCCTTAATGTCATTAGAATGTATTAGTATAATATACAAACTGTAACATGCTGTAAAAAATATGATGCAAGTTCTGGAACATACTACAATCATGTTGGACACAGAAATAAAATTAAATTTCACCTGTTGAATGAATGATTATGCATGTAAATTATCATGTACACAAATTTTATGAAGGCTCTTAATTCTATTTTAGATATGTATAAAGATTTCAGTATTTTTATTATAATTTTTTTTTTATCTTAAAGTCCTTTTTGCTTTTCAGAATGTAAATTTACATGACACTTTAACCACCAAGTCCTGGAAGATTAGTAATTTATTACCTGGTGGTCGGTCAGATGCAGATAATACTTCAGAACAGGGGTCTATACCAGGAAGTGCTGCTAGTAGTTTAACTAATTCACCAACACATTCCAGAAAGGGAATAAATCTTCTTGATACTGTGGTAAGTTTGATAATATAATAGGTTTTCAATTAAATTTAATTCTATCATTTTTAATTATATAACCAGCTCCCCAGCTATAGAAGCAGGTAGTAGATACTAGATAGTATTGAGGACATATGTTCATCTTTCTGTCTGCCTTCTATAGATACTAGATAGTATTCAGGACATATGTTCATCTTTCTGTCTGCCTTCTATAGATACTAGATAGTATTCAGGACATGTGTTCATCTTTCTGTCTGCCTTCTATAGATACTAGATAGTATTCAGGACATATGTTCATCTTTCTGTCTGTGCCTTCTATAGATACTAGATAGTATTCAGGACATGTGTGCCTTCTATAGATACTAGATAGTATTGAGGACATATGTTCATCTTTCTGTCTGTGCCTTCTATAGATACTAGATAGTATTCAGGACATGTGTTCATCTTTCTGTCTGCCTTCTATAGATACTAGATAGTATTCAGGACATATGTTCATCTTTCTGTCTGCCTTCTATAGATACTAGATAGTATTCAGGACATGTGTTCATCTTTCTGTCTGCCTTCTATAGATACTAGATAGTATTCAGGACATGTGTTCATCTTTCTGTCTGTGCCTTCTATAGATACTAGATAGTATTCAGGACATGTGTGCCTTCTATAGATACTAGATAGTATTCAGGACATATGTTCATCTTTCTGTCTGTGCCTTCTATAGATACTAGATAGTATTCAGGACATGTGTTCATCTTTCTGTCTGTGCCTTCTATAGATACTAGATAGTATTCAGGACATATGTTCATCTTTCTGTCTGTGCCTTCTATAGATACTAGATAGTATTCAGGACATATGTTCATCTTTCTGTCTGCCTTCTATAGATACTAGATAGTATTCAGGACATATGTTCATCTTTCTGTCTGTGCCTTCTATAGATACTAGATAGTATTCAGGACATATGTTCATCTTTCTGTCTGTGCCTTCTATAGATACTAGATAGTATTGAGGACATATGTTCATCTTTCTGTCTGTGCCTTCTATAGATACTAGATAGTATTCAGGACATGTGTTCATCTTTCTGTCTGTGCCTTCTATAGATACTAGATAGTATTCAGGACATATGTTCATCTTTCTGTCTGTGCCTTCTATAGATACTAGATAGTATTCAGGACATGTGTTCATCTTTCTGTCTGTGCCTTCTATAGATACTAGATAGTATTCAGGACATGTGTGCCTTCTATAGATACTAGATAGTATTCAGGACATATGTTCATCTTTCTGTCTGTGCCTTCTATAGATACTAGATAGTATTCAGGACATATGTTCATCTTTCTGTCTGTGCCTTCTATAGATACTAGATAGTATTCAGGACATGTGTTCATCTTTCTGTCTGTGCCTTCTATAGATACTAGATAGTATTCAGGACATATGTTCATCTTTCTGTCTGTGCCTTCTATAGATACTAGATAGTATTCAGGACATATGTTCATCTTTCTGTCTGTGCCTTCTATAGATACAAGATAGTATTCAGGACATATGTTCATCTTTCTGTCTGTGCCTTCTATAGATACAAGATAGTATTCAGGACATAGAAACATAAGTACATATGAATCACAGTATTGCCTGCAATGACATAAATGCTGAAACATAGATATTGCTTTTCTTGCAACATGTATGCTTTTTTTTATTTATTCAAAATTTTATTTCAGCCAAGTCAAACGACGAGGAAACTTTCAGCACGAGAACAAAGAGATTGTGAAGTTATAGGTAAGCTTGTGTGCTTGTCTAACAGTTTGAATAACTTTTTTATTGTTTTTTTGTTGTTGCTAGTTTTATTTTCATACATTGCTAATATTATATATATTGCTTTTATTATGTTAATTAACAATTGTAATGTACTCTATATTTTGTTTTCTAATTCTATGTTGTGTGTTTAAAAGTAAGTCATTTTTATTTAAAGTCGTAAGCATATACATTGTACATGTATATACAAATACAATATAAAACATGAGCTCTTTATTGTTTTTGTTTTTTTAGTGTTGGGTAAGCAGGTTAAAAATCTACATCACTTATCGCTTTATTATCTGAAACAATAAACCAATCAACTATCGATTATACAATCAGTAAATTTTAAAGCCAAAAGTTTACAAAATTAATTTTTATTTACCATATTAATTTATATGCTGTGCTCAGTAAAAATGGTAATTTAGCACAATAAGTTTGAAAATTATGATATGTAAGAAATTAATCTCAATATAATAAAGGCCACTGAATTAATTACGGAAATTTTCCTATTTTTAGCTCACCTGACCCAAAGGGTCATGTGAGCTATTGCCATCACTTGGCGTCCGTCGTACGTCGTAAACTTTTTCAAAAATCTTCTCCTCTGAAAGTACTAAACCAATGGAAACCAAACTTGGTCTGAATCATTACTAGGGTGTCTAGTTTCAAAATTGTGTCCGGTGATGCCGTGCACCAACCAACATGGCCGCTGTTACTAAAAATAGAACATATGGTAAAATTGCAGGTTTTTGGTAATAACTCAAAAACCGTTAATAATATCAAAAATCTGACATGGGGTAAAAATGATCAGCACATCAAGATCTACCTACCCTGCAATTTTGAAGTAAATCTGATTACCCATCTTGGAGTTATTGCCCTTTTTTCATCAAATTTGTAAAATTTTAATACTTTTCGTCTTATATTTCAAAAACTATAAGAGATAAAGGTTAACTTTAAATTGCAAAAATGTGCAGCATATCAAGATCTACCTACCCTGCAATTTTGAAGTAAATCCCATTGCTCATTTTGGAGTTATTTCCCTTTTTTCATCAATATTTTAATACTTTTCGTCCTTTATTTCAAAAACTATAAGAGACAGATGGTAAGGTGAAACTGCAAACATGTTCAGCATGTCAAGATCTACCTACCCTGCAATTTTGAAGTAAATTTGATTACCCATCTTGGAGTTATTGCCCTTTTTTCATCATTTTTTTTTTTCATTTTAATACTTTTCGTCTTATATTTCAGAAACTATTTAGAGATAGATGTTAAGTTTATTGCAAAAATGTGCAGCATGTCAAGATCTACCTACCCTGCAATTTTGAAGTAAATCCCATTACCCATTTTGACCGATTATGCAAATTAGAAAAAAGGGGGGATGAAATTTAAAAAAAATCTTCTCTGAAACTACTGAGCCAATCTCAACCAAACTTTGCTGAAATGATCCTTAGGTGGTCCCCTTTCAAAATTGTGTCCGTCAGCACCGTCCTGTATCCAAGATGGCCGCCATTACTAAAAATAGAAATTTCTTCAAATGGCCAAAACTGCTCTATTTTAAGCCAGAAAGTGCCCAAATTTGAAGTGTATAAGCATAATGATGAGCTTTTTAGCATATATTATGGGATTTTTTATGAACTTTGAACTTTTACCGATTTTGACCGATTATGCAAATTAGAAAAAAGGGGGGATGAAATTTTAAAAAAATCTTCTCCTCTGAAACTATTAGGCCAATCTCAACTAAACTTTGCTGAAATGATCCTTAGGTGGTCTCCTTTAAAAATTGTGTCCGTCAGCGCCGTCCTGTATCCAAGATGGCCGCCATTACTAAAAATAGAAATTTCTTCAAATGGCCAAAACTGCTCTATTTTAAGCCAGAAAGTGCCCAAATTTGAACTGTATAAGCATAATGATGAGCTTTTTAACATATATTACGGAATTTTTTATGAACATTGAACTTTTACCGATTTTGACCGATTATGCAAATTAGAAAAAAGGGGGGATGAAATTAAAAAAAAATCTTCTCCTCTGAAACTACTGAGCCAATCTCAACCAAACTTTGCTGAAATGATCCTTAGGTGGTCCCCTTTAAAAATTGTGTCCGTCAGCGCCGTCCTGTATCCAAGATGGCCGCCATTACTAAAAATAGAAATTTCTTCAAATGGCCAAAACTGCTCTATTTTAAGCCAGAAAGTGCCCAAATTTGAACTGTATAAGCATAATGATGAGCTTTTTAACATATATTACGGGATTTTTTATGAACTTTGAACTTTTACCGATTTTGACCGATTATGCAAATTAGAAAAAAGGGGGGATGAAATTTAAAAAAAATCTTCTCCTCTGAAACTACTGAGTCAATCTCAACCAAACTTTGCTGAAATGATCCTTAGGTGGTCCCCTTTCAAAATTGTGTCCGTCAGCGCCGTCCTGTATTCAAGATGGCCGCCATTACTAAAAATAAAAATTTCTTCAAATGGCCAAAACTGCTCTATTTTAAGCCAGAAAGTGCCCAAATTTGAACTGTATAAGCATAATGATGAGCTTTTTAACATATATTACGGGATTTTTTATGAACTTTGAACTTTTATCGATTTTGACCGATTATGCAAATTAGAAAAAAGGGGGGATGAAATTAAAAAAAATCTTCTCCTCTGAAACTACTGAGCCAATCTCAACCAAACTTTGCTGAAATGATTCTTGAGTGGTCCTCTTCCAAAATTGTGTCCGGCATTTCAGAACACCGACCAAGATGGCCGCCACAGCCGAACTTAATTTAACATAGGACCCTATGGGAAATTCCCATAAAAATATTTTTGTCTGAAACCATTTGCTCAATAAGAACAAAATTTTGATGAAATAGTCATTGGATGGTTCTCTTCCAAAAATGTGTCTGGCGGTTCGACCCTTCTATCCATTTTTTTTTTTACCTGCAATTTTGAAGTAAATCTGATTACCCATCTTGGAGTTCTCGCCCTTTTTTCATCAAATTTATAAAAAAAAAAATAATACTTTTCGTCTTATATTTCAAAAACTATAAGAGATAAAGGTTAAGTTTAAATTTCAAAAATTTGCAGCATGTCAAGATCTTCCTACCCTGCAATTTTGAAGTAAATCCAATTAACCATTTTGGAGTTATTGCCCTTTTTTCATCAAAATGTTCTCAATTTTAATACTATC
The DNA here is from genome assembly GCA_963680875.1 of Bathymodiolus brooksi. NCBI lineage: Eukaryota > Metazoa > Mollusca > Bivalvia > Mytilida > Modiolidae > Bathymodiolus > Bathymodiolus brooksi. Next base: position 69,440,524 of record OY804575.1, read on the forward strand.
ATCTTATATCTCAAAAACTATTAGAGATAGAGGGAAAGTTTAAACTGCAAAAATGTTCAGCATGTCAAGATCTACAAAAAATTTCCCACAGTTAAAAATGTGCGACAGCTGTGAAGAGTCATTCCTCTTGAAATGCATATTTTTTGTCGACTCACTGCTTTTGGTTACTCAAATAATCGAAGGGAAGCAACTCTATTACAAAATGTGAAGTAGGAAAAGCTAAATTTTGAGAATCATTGACATATATGGTTTTTTACAGCAATTTTGATAACTTACATTAAAGGGGAATCCCTGCCCACATTTTTTTGTAGAAGGGGTCTGCAATGACGAAGGCTACATTTGTTTAATTTTTTTACCGAAGTTATCAAGTTTTATTGACTGATGTTGTTATTATACCCAGGTGAGCTATACAGGCTCCTTGGAGCCTCTAGTTTTATTTTCTGATCAATTGGTAATTTTCAGAATCCTTTGCTCCAAACCAATCTAACTTTCTATTATAATCGATCATTAGCTGATCACTTGTTTTATGTAAACATTAAATGTTACTCAATAAAGTATGGCTTCCTACCTGTGACAAGAAGGGGCCGTTGTGGTCGTGATCATATGGTAGTTGGATTTACAACTGCCTGTGCAATTAGTTCCTATCACCACTAAAGTTGTGAGTTTGAACCCTGTTCATAGCAAGGTGTACTTGATACAACATTATGTGATAACGTTTTTCAGTGACTTGCGACAGGTTGGTGGTTTTCTACAGGTACTCCGGTTTCCTCCACCAATAAAACTGACCGCCACTATATTGCTGAAATATTGTTGAAAGTGGCAAAACCAAACCAAACCTGTGACGAGATGTATTTGATACAACTTGATGTTATGATGTTGGTTATAAATACTTGCAGAAGGTCACTAATTTTGTCTCACCAATCTGTTTTATTTTTCGCCATCAATGAAATGGGCTGATATGATATTGGTGAACATTGTCAAAAGTGGCATAAAGCAACTATAATCTTGATAGAAAAAGGCATATAAATATTTTGTTACAAATTTCAACTCATTATGATATTTCTTTGTGAAAAGGTTAGATTAATTTATTATTAGAAAAGTAATTGATGCTAGATGATTTTTTTAATACATATAGCTATTAATTTTATCCAAAAAAAATTGGATTGAAACAAGCTAATTAATTTTTTACTGATTACCAATAGCAAGCAAGAGGCCGTCGTGGTCGTGGTCATGGTCGTGATCATATGGTAGTTGAATTTACAACTACCTATGCAATCAGTGCCTATCACCATTAACATTGAGTTCAAATCTTGCTCAGGTGAGGTGTACTTGATACAACATTATGTGATTAAATTTGTCAGTGACTTACGGCAGGTCAATGGTTTTCTTGGCATACTCCAGTTTCCTCCACAAATAAAACCAGCCGCCACAAGATAACTGAAATATTGTTAAAAGTGGTGTTAAACACCATAAGCCAAACCTACTGATGCACGATTACCCATCACAAGCATAGCAAAAATAAAAATTCAAAACTGAACATTTATACTGTTGCCTTTTGTTTCAGAACGATTAATACAAAGTTATTTCCTGATTGTACAGAAGAATATACAAGATAATGTTCCTAAGGCTATTATGCATTTCTTGGTGAATAATGCTAAAGACAATTTACAAAGTGAACTTGTCAGTCAGTTATACAAGAAAGAAGAAATAGATTATTTATTAGAAGAATCTGAACATATGGCTGCTCGTAGAAAAGAAGCTCAGGAAATGACACAGGTAATATGTTTTTTTTATCAAGCTAGCTTCTGGCATTTTTTATGTATTAAAGATATTTTCTTTTTTCTCTATTCAGTTACAATTGTATTATATTTAAAAAAAATTGTTTTAAAAGAATCATTTAATTACCATATTATATTTAAATTTTCTTTCACAGAAGAAAAGAAACCAATTTGATATATAAAAAAAAAAAAAAAAAAATTAAACATCTATTTCCTTGAAACATTTTTTAGTAAACATGCAATACTTATGTTAAAGTTAATTTATATATAGAAGAAGATTATCATAAAAAGAAAGTTTAAATAGGGAGTCAACAATTCCACCAAAATCAACAAAACTAACAATTGAAACCATTGAATACCAAAAAGACCACGATATATGGCATTGGAAATTCAGGTCCTGGTTTGGGATAGACACAAAAATGTAGTGGGGTTAGAACGGTTAATGAAATCACAATCCTCCCCTTCTTGATAATTGGATCTCCAACAACAATACAAATATAATTGTAACATAAATACATATTTTTCCTTTGATGTTTTTATGTAGTAATCAACTTAAAAATAGTGAACTTTTACAAACCATGGTCTAACATGAAGATCTTGATGTTTTTCCATGATTTTGACGTCATAGATCTGTTATTCCATGATTTTGACATCATAGATCTGTCAATCATGTAATTAGCTCACCTGGCCATAGGCCACGTGAGCTTTTGTCATGGGTAAGCGTCCGTCGTCCGTCCGTTAGCTTTTCACATTTAAATCTTCTTCTCTGAAACTGCAGAACAGAAATCAGCCAAACTTGCCAGAAATGTTCACTGGATGGTCCTCTACCAGATTTGTGTTTTTGGTGCTGATTTGAAATCCAACATGGCTGCCAGGGCCCATAATGTGTTCTGATTGGTTGAAATTTTAAAAATCTTCTTGTTAGAAACCACTAAGCCAATTGAATTGTGACTTTGCAGGAATGATCATTGGGTGGTCCTGTACTAAACTTGTGAATCGTTTGCCGATTGGAAATTCAAGATGGCCGCCATGACTCGACTTAGTTTAACATTGAACCCTATGGGAATTTCACATTTTCATCTTTTTTTCTGAAACCACAAAACAGATTTGAATCAAACTTGGCAGAAATGTTCATTGGATGGTCATATACAAGATTTTTGTTTTTGGCGCTGATTGGAAATCCAACATGGCTGCCAGGGCCCATAATGTGTTCTGATTGGTCGAAATTTAAAAAATCTTCTTGTTAGAAACCACTAAGCCAATTGAATTGTGACTTTGCAGGAATGATCATTGGGTGGTCCTGTACTAAACTTGTGAATCGTTTGCCAATCGGAAATTCAAGATGGCCACCATGACTCGACTTAGTTTAACATTGAACCCTATGGGAATTTCACATTTTCATCTTTTTTTCTGAAACCACAAAACAGATTTGAACCAAACTTGGCAGAAATGTTCATTGGATGGTCATATACAAGATTTGTGTTTTTGGTGCTAATCGGAAATCCAACATGGCTGCCAGGGCCTATAATGTGCTCTGATTGGTCGAAATTTTAAAAATCTTCTTGTTAGAAACCACTAAGCCAATTGAATTGTGGCTTTGCAGGAATGATCGTTGGGTGGTCCTGTACTAAACTTGTGAATCATTTGCTGATCGGAAATTCAAGATGGCCACCATGACTCGACTTAATTTTAACATAGGACCCTATGGAAAAAATGTTTAAAAGTCTTCTCCTCGGAAACCAGTAAGTCAGTTTAAAGCAAACATGGGATGAATGGTCCTTAGGTGGTCAACTTTCAAAATTATGTCCTGTGACCCCGACCTCCATCCAAGATGGCAACCATCAGCGAACATAGTTTTAACATAGGACCCTATGGGAAATATATTTAAAAATCTTCTCTGAAACCAGTAAGCCAATTTAAAGCAAACATGGCATGGATGGTCCTTAAGTGGTCAATTTTCAAAATTATGTCTGGTGACCCTGACCTCCATCCAAGATGGCCACCTTCAGCAGACATACTGTAGTTTTAACATAGGACCCTATGGGAAAAAATGTTTTAAAATCTTCTCCTCTGAAACTAGTAAGCCAATATAGCAAACATGTCATCGATGGTCCTTAGGTGGTCAACTTCCAAAATTGTTTTTCAGTGATGCCGATCTCGGTTCAAAATGGCCTCCGTCAGCAGACATAGTTTTAACATAGGACCCTATGGGAAAATTGTTTAAAAGTCTTCTCTTCTGAAACCAGTCGGCCAATTTAAAGCAAACATGGCATGGATGGTCCTTGGGTAGTATACTTTCAAAATTGTGTCCGGTGACCACGACCTCCATCCAAGATGGCAACCATCAGCGAACATAGTTTTAACATAGGACCCTATGGGAAATATATTTAAAAATCTTCTCTGAAACCAGTAAGCCAATTTAAAGCAAACATGGCATGGATGGTCCTTAAGTGGTCAATTTTCAAAATTATGTCTGGTGACCCTGACCTCCATCCAAGATGGCCACCTTCAGCAGACATACTGTAGTTTTAACATAGGACCCTATGGGAAAAAATGTTTTAAAATCTTCTCCTCTGAAACTAGTAAGCCAATATAGCAAACATGTCATCGATGGTCCTTAGGTGGTCAACTTCCAAAATTGTTTTTCAGTGATGCCGATCTCGGTTCAAAATGGCCTCCGTCAGCAGACATAGTTTTAACATAGGACCCTATGGGAAAATTGTTTAAAAGTCTTCTCTTCTGAAACCAGTCGGCCAATTTAAAGCAAACATGGCATGGATGGTCCTTGGGTAGTATACTTTCAAAATTGTGTCCGGTGACCACGACCTCCATCCAAGATGGCTGCCATGAGCAGACATAGTTTTAACATAGAACCCTATGGCAGTATGGGATTTGAATAGTAACTTAGATGTATTCAGCATGCAGACATTCTTAAGAGGACTTATTTATGTCAGGTGAGCGATATAGGCTCACCTGAGCCTCTAGTTTCTGTTACAAACCATATATACCATGGATCTTACTCATGAACTTATATAAACCAACTCATCCTTCGGATTCGTTGGTTTAAATAAGTTAATTCGTAAGATCCATGGTATATATAATACATAAACAATATAAAAAAAAAACCTACACAGATTCACTTCCACTCAAAAAGACCGCATACTTTCACAAAAATGAACGACAACATAAACAGTACAATAGTAGAGTCAATGAAATGCTCATAGTTAACTGACTGCTAGCTAAGAGGGTAGAATCTGTTGGTTAAAGACTGTTATTCATAGGATAAACAAATCATAATTGATACTTCTAACTAATTGTTTGTGTTAGGACTAACTAAACAATCCAATTTTATTTTTCAGGCACTTCAAAGAGCTAGTCATATTATTGGAGAAATACGAGAAACTCATCTGTGGTAGACCGATTTCAAAACCTTGTAAATTTATGTACAAAAGTTTATTTAAAGTGCATTTGACCTCTGACATGACACAGAACTACATCAGTGGAGGAAATGGGTCCATTATGTGTTTAATGTTGATGTTTTGAACAGTGTGAATTGTTTGGAAGAGAATTAAAAAATCTATGCTGGAAAATATACTGTAAATATTTTTTTTGCTCTTCATATTTCAATTTTGTGTGATTGAAAAGAGTTGCTATTGTACTAATTAATTAATTTAATGATAGGGTAATGTGATGAAATACATTTTCGTATATATATACGTAAGTAGTGTTATACCAATCTCCAATAATACCAAATATAGTAAAGTACACTTAATGAGATCTTATCCCCGGATCCATCTTGGATGGTCTGTACATTTATTATCCCCTCGCCAACGAAGTTGCGAAGGGATATAGTAACGCTTCCTTCCGTCCGTCCGTCACATCCTTGTGAAATTTCTAGGATCAACATCCTTCAATGGATTTTGACCAAACTTGGTACATATTTAGTCCTTAAGAGAATCTGGAACCCTATTGATTTTCAAGGTCAAGGTCAAGGTCACCAGATCAAATTTTTACCACATAACATCCTTGTGAACACTCTAGAATCAACATCCTTCAATGGATTTTGACTAAACTCTTTGGTACATACTTAGTCCTTAGAAGAGTCTGGAACCCTATTGATTTTCAAGGTCAAAGGTCAAGGTCACTGGGTACATTTTTTAGTGTAACATGCTCGTGAACACTCTAAAATCAACATCCTTCAATGGATTGTGACCAAACTTGGTACATACTTAGTCCTTAGGAGAATCTGGAACCCTAATGATTTTCTAGGTCAAAGGTCAATGTCACCGGGTCAAATTTTTACCGTGTAACGTCCTTATGAACACTCTAGAATCAACATCCTTCAATGGATTTTGACCAAACTTGGTACATACATAGTCCTTATGAGAGTCTGGAACCCTATTGATTTTCAAGGTCAAAGGTCAAGGGGTCAAATTTTTACTGCATAACATCCTTGTGAACATTCTAGAATCAAGATCCTTCAATGGATTTTGACCAAACTTGGTACATACTTAGTCCTTAGGAGAATCTGGAACCCTATTGATTTTCAAGGTCATAGGTCTTGTTTCAAAATTAGGTTGATGTGGATCTACATGTTATGCTTCAGTGATTTCAGCTAACTTTTTTTGCTAGATCTGTTTCTTAGACACTGAAGCATACTGCTGTGACAAAGAAGTATGTATTATGAATATTCATTTATTCAATATAAAACCTTTTTTTTAACAATTATGCCAGAGGCAAGCAGATATATTTTATTTATAAACAGACCATAGATTGGTTTTAATTTGACGGAATATTACTTTTTGTAGAATTAGTGAAAACATACAAGTGACATAAATCAGTGGTAAACTTATAAACTTACTTTAAAAAATTTCTTATACATGTATAACTTCAGTTTTAAAAGATGGTATGTATAACAAACTTTGGGTACTCCCAGTTTCTTCACCAATAAAACTGACCACCATGATCTAACAGAAATATTTGTAGAAAGGAAAGTGGCATTAAATGTCAAAAATCTAAATCCATTTGGAACTAGACACAAAATGAGTAGGATATCTATTTGCATTTATCCCTTGTGTGCATTATGATCTTTTATGATAGACTACCCTGGTATATAATAGTTTTGTTGTGAGTTGATTGTCTTATTGTTAAAAGATATAATATATGATAAGTGCTATTTATCAGGAATTTTTTTTTGTGCATTTTAATATAAAAAAAAATGTACTAGAAAGTGCTGCATTGTATGATTTATAATTTTGTTATGTATTGTATGCTAATGAATTTATTTAACATTCAGGAGTTATGATACTTTTTATCTTTGGTATAAAATGTATTTCTTTCTTCTGTATCTTAAACTTAACCTTTGATGAAAGCATAATTTGCATTATATATGAGTTAGAATATAAATTTTCTGGAGTATCTTTTTAAAGAAGAGCTTGTACCAAAAAGTATTTGAAAAAATCAACTAAGTATTTAAAAAAAAACGTTGCATAATATTGTAGCAATATAGCATATCACATTTGTTAACCAGCCGTGTCAGTCTAGTGCTAAAGGTGATCAAGTTACTATAATTATTATTATTCTTTGATGATGTGTGGATTCATGGCCAGGAATAACTGTCATAAATCTTTTGAATACAATTTTCGTTCTCATACCCCAATATCGACCAATCAGAACACTATATATATTGGATATGAAACACTGATTGGATGATTTGTCGAGTACGAGTACAATACTCGTATTGAAAAGTTTTATTACCGTAAGGCCAGCTCCCTACATTGTGTGACCTGCTTGTATCTTAAGCTATAAAGATAATGAGGTACTTACAGATACTTTAAGAAATATGTCTTCATTCACGATTAAATCTGGTCATGACATAGTAACTCAAAATTATCTTTTTAATCTGAAAGTAGCATAACGCAAATATTCAATGAGTGAATCAATCAATCAATTCTTGTAAAATAGTCATTCCATTTGTATTTATGCCATATACTAGTTATGTATATATTTTGTTCGATGTTGGAATAAGTGTTGTAACAATATATATAGGTCATCACCATACACTATTGTATTAAATGTTAAACAGTTCATTAGGAATTATTGGTATATTTAAACAATATTTATCTGATACATTTGAAAACCAAGATATACAGTGAAACCTTCCTAAACAGAACCTTCTTGGGACCAATTTGTGTATTTGGAATAGACAGGTGTTTTGTGTATTTGGAATAGACAGGTGTTTTGTGTATTTGGAATAGACAGGTGTTTTGCACATGTATTAATAAAGATTTTCTACATTTGGACTAGAATTAAATTCCATTTTTACAGATTTTCTGGTTTATTCTAGGTTCGGTTTAAACAGGTTTTACTCCAATAGGAAATAACTGTATTATACTTTAATATTTGTCAACGTCAATCCTAGATTTGATGGTTGGACATTTTTACAGCTCTTTTTTTTCAATCTTGTCCAAGTATATACCCTGTAATCGACATGCATACATACACTTATATGTCAGATAAATAAATCTATACAGATTGTATCACAACAGTATTTAAAGTAAAATAAAACTAGCAATATATTCTGTAAAATATTTTTGACAATCTGTAATTTCGTTCTTGGAGCTTTGGTGCATCATTTTTCTTGATTTTATATATTTGAAGTCATTAAAACTTTTTTCATATACATTGCTGTTTTAAATGATTTATATTTATTACATCTTCTGTGTGTATTAAATGTCTTCAAAGGTGCAGTCAAACGATACAATTTGCTGTTCAATGCACTTTTGACAAATATTGTATCGTGTGAACACAAGTCTAATGTCTGAAGTCAAATCGAAACATCTTTTCAAAATCTTTTGGAGTCATATTTCCATCCGACAGTCTTGACGAGAATTGTATCTTGAGAACATTAACAGAAATTTAAATTTGATCAAATTCAAATGGAAATTCAAACTGTGCGAACGACTAACCTGTGCCACAGATGCGGAATTTGGACATATGACAGAAAATGTATCGTGTGACTGCACCTTTAGTGATTAGGTTGGGGGGAAATGGCTGATTGGGCAACAAAAGAATGAAGTGATTTGTGCATTTTGAAAATTGTTGATACCTAGAGAGCAAGTGATATTTAAAATACATTTTTTTTGCAGTGTACATAAGTGTATATGTAAGACATAATAGTGTCCTGTGAAATTGTGTCCGGTTGTGTTATATTTGTAATGAAAAACCTTACACAGACCGAACGAAGTCATCACTGTGCTTTATTCCGTCTTCGGATTTTAACATAGAATACAATTGTAAGGGCGGACACTATTTAATGTTACATATACACATCTTTTTCACTAACATTTTGTCAAAGAAAAATAAAATTAAAAAAAAAAAAATCTTTTTTGACTATTTCAATATGGTGATTTTGTGTCAATCAACGTCAGCTTTGTTCAGTAAATATACTGTAAATATCTTATCTAGATTAAAAACAGTAAAACAATATACAGTGCTCCCTCGTTAAACCGCCACCTTCTGTGCAGTCGGTAGTTTGGCGATAAACTGAGGGACATTGAAAACCGGAAGTTATGTGATCATATGAAAAGATAAACTTTCAACTCGACTGACATGCATTTTGCACTTGTACAAATACATAAGTATAAATAATACATGTTTAATAAATAAATAAATTAGAATAATTATATTCACATCGGAAATGTCCTGTACAGTTTGCAGATCTTTGTCAATGTTGACAAATTCTTGAACCGTCATTTGTAGCTCGGAACATCAAGGTTATTATAAACATGTGACAGCAACCGTTCATCTTCATTTTTGGGGTTATTGGAAGATCCCATTTAATTGTCACATTATCGGCAATTTGTTGTTATGTTAATTTGTGGTTTTTCCATTGCATAACTTATAATTGCTCGTTTTTGTTTGTCGTCTAATTTATTACGCTTTCTCTTCAAGCACGACATTTTTATGACAACTAATTAAATTACAAATTTTACTCAGGATTAAAAGTACAAATGTAATCATTAGAAAAGTAAATACAGGTAATTATTCTAATCAAAACAACTGATCACCTGTTCCGACCCTCAACTATGAGATCAATGACCGTGTCCGATGACCAGTTTTGACATTCCATAATTACCGATCAATACACAGCTGTCAAAAGGTAGTTGTGGGCGGTACTAACGGGGTAATTTAAATTGGTTTTACGACTTGTGTCTGAAAACTGTGGCGGATGGCGGTAACTGAGTTTGGCAGTATAGCTGGGTATTTTTAATGGGGGAAATCGGGACAGACAAGAATTTTGGCGATAGGCGAGGTTGGCAATAAAACGGAGGGCGATAGACTGAGGGAGCACTGTATGCTCTATATCAATTGTAAAATAGTATGAGGTTATCTTTGTCGTTCACTCCATGATATAGCTGAAATACTGCTAATGTTGGCATTAAACACCAATCAATCAATCAATCAGTCATTGTCTGTCTATTATTTGTTAATTAGCTTCTCTTCTGTGTTTCACTTATGAAAATTAGGTCATCTTGGCTGTGATTGGTTATTGGATTTACACCTACCTATGCATCCAGTGTGTATCATCACTGAAGTTGTTTGTTTAACTCGCACACAGGTCGACGTGTACTCGATACAATATGTGATATAATATTTTGGTAATTAGAAGCAAGTCAATGGTTTTGTCTGTGTACTCCAGTCTCCTTCAGTAATCGTTGATGATTGCTTTACTAAATAACAGAAAAGGGAGGGTGAGTGTATGTACACATAAATAAAGGTTTGATTGATGCATCAACTACTTAACAGAAGTATAAATGATCATAAATTTTCATGTTATACAATCTTTGGAATCTTATTTTATTTTTAATGATGATGTATATGATCTGTTGAAAGATATACCACCTTACTGCAAATTCAACACAAACCGCTTTCCTTGAATTTACAGTTTTGAGACACAAACAAGTTTGACTATAAAACAGTAGCATACATGGGAAACATAAACTCCCACAAATAAATATGGGAGACCTGGATTTCTTGTCCCACAAATTGCACACAATGTGAAGTTTCAAATTCAAAGTCAGGAGTAAAACAGAAACTTCCAAAATTAAAACTGGAAAATGTTAACTTCCAGTATCAAATGGAGACCACAAGATGTATGAATATCATTTTTAGCTCACCTGACCCAAAGGGTCATGTGAGCTATTGTCACCACTGAGCGTCAGTCGTCTGTCCGTTAACTTTTCACATTTTAATCAACTCCTCTGAAGCCACTGGGCCAATTTGAACCAAACTTTGGTGGAATGGTCCTTGGATGGCCCCCTTCCAAAATTGTGTCCGGTGATCCCAACTTCCAACCAAGATGGCCGCCAAGCTAAAAATAGAAAAAAGGGGGGATGAAATTTTAATTGTCCATTGCTGCTTTAGTGTAAGTCAAAATGAGCTCAAATTTTAACTGCAGCTACATGGCAAGGAATAGTTTAACATATATTCCGGGTTTTTCTGTGAAATTTTGCTTTCAGCCGATATATACCGATTATGCAAATTAGGCATATTTTGATAAAAGATGACATTTAAATCTTCTCCTCTGAAACCGCTGAACCAAATTAAACCAAACCTGGCAGGGATGGTCCCTGGGTGGGTCTCTTTCAAAATTGTGTCCGACAGCCCCGCCCTCCATTCAAGATGGCTGCTGTTACTAAAAATAGAAATTTCTTCAAATGGCCAAAACTGCTCTATTTTAAGCCAGAATGTGCCCAAATTTGAACTGTATAAGCATAATGATGAGCTTTTTAACATGTATTACAGGATTTTTTATGAACTTTGAACTTTTGCCGATTATGCAAATTAGAAAAAAGGGGGGATAAAATTAAAAGAAAATCTTCTCCTCTGAAACTACTGAGCCAATCTCAACCAAACTTTGCGGAAATGATTCTTGGATGGCCCCCTTCCAAAATTGTGTCTGGTAATCCCGACTTCCAACCAAGATGGCTGCCAAGCTCAAAATAGAAAAAAGGGGGGATGAAATTTAAAAAATCTTCTCCTCTGAAACTACTGAGCCAATCTCAACCAAACTTTGCTGGAATGATTCTTGGATGGCCCCCTTCCAAAATTGTGTCCGGTGATCCCGACTTCCAACCAAGATGGCCGCCAAGCTCAAAATAGAAAAAAGGGGGGATGAAATTTTAATTGTCCATTGCTGCTTTAGTGTAAGTCAAAATGAGCTCAAATTTTAACTGCTGCTACATGGCAAGAAGTAGTTTAACATATATTCCGGGTTTTTCTGTGAAATTTTTCTTTCAGCCGATACATACCGATTATGCAAATTAGGCATATTTTGATAAAAGATCACATTTAAATCTTCTCCTCTGAAACCGCTGAACCAAATTAAACCAAACCTGGCAGGGATGGTCCCTGGGTGGGTCTCTTTCAAAATTGTGTCCGACAGCCCTGCCCTCCATTCAAGATGGCTGCTGTTACTAAAAATAGAAATTTCTTCAAATGGCCAAAACTGCTCTATTTTAAGCCAGAATGTGCCCAAATTTGAACTGTATAAGCATAATGATGAGCTTTTTAACATGTATTACAGGATTTTTTATGAACTTTGAACTTTTGCCGATTTTGACCGATTATGCAAATTAGAAAAAAGGGGGGATGAAATTAAAAGAAAATCTTCTCCTCTGAAACTACTGAGCCAATCTCAACCAAACTTTGCGGAAATGATTCTTGGAATTTTTCTTTCAGCCGATTTATACTGATTATGCAAATTAGGCATATTTTGATAAAATATCACATTTAAATCTTTTCCTCTGAAACCGCTGAACCAAATTAAACCAAACCTGGCAGGGATAGTCCTTGGGTAGTCCCATTTCAAAATTGTGTCCGACAGCTCCACCCTCCATTCAAGATGGCTGCTGTTACTAAAAATAGAAATTTCTTCAATTGTCTATTGCTGCTTTATTATAAATCAAAATGAGCTCAAATTTTAACTGCAGCTACATGACAATGAGTAGATTAACATATATTCTGGGTTTTTCTGTGAATTTTTTCTTTCAACCGATTTATACTGATTATACAAATTAGACATATTTTGATAAAAGATCACATTTAAATCTTCTCTGATGAAACAGCTGAACCAAATTAAAGCAAATTTGGCTGGGATGGTTCTTGGGTGGTCCCCTTTCAATATTGTGTCCGACAGCCCCGCCCTCCATTCAAAATGGCTGCTGTTACTAAAAAGAGAAATTTCTTTAGTTGTCAATTTCCGCTTTATTACAAATCAAAATGAACTCAAATTTTAACTGCAGCTATATGGCAATGAGTAGTTTAACATATATTCTGTGTTTTTCTGTGAGATTTTTTCAGCCAGTTTATTCCGTTTAGGAATATTATGAGATAAAAATCACATCAAAATCTTTTGCTCAGAAATTTGAGTTGAAATGATCTTTGAGTGGCCCACTTTCAAAATTATGTGTAACACCCCCATTTTCTATCAACTTTAGATGTCAAATTGAAAACCAGGTGAGCGATTACAGGCTCCTGGGAGCCTCTAGTTCTATTACACACACATATGCATAGCATATCTGTAAAAATTATTCCATTCAAATTATTGTAAAAAATATTTTAGAACACACTGAAATGAAGATACAAGGGACATTTATGCAACAAATCTCACCTGAGAAAATAAAAGATGAACTGACACGAAGTCAGAGGTCTGGTGGACATATTGGTTTTCTGATAAGACTAAAAGTAACAAAACTTGTCAGCACCTTGCCACAGATATTTGTACCATGTTTTATAATGTACAGACAGCCAAACTGAGGAGGTTAAAATGTCTCGGCCAATCAGAGGCTCTGGTGGGCATACTAGATTTTTGACCGATCCAAAAAACAACATTTCTTTAACACAAATATTTGTGCAATTTTAGTGAAATATTCTATAGCCAACCTGGAAAAGAAATTACAAATGTCTTGTACAATCTGAAACACATCAGTTGTGTAATGCTTTGCATGCAGTGTGGTAGATCATGGGTTCGAGCCCAGATCGTGTCAAACCAAAGACTATAAAATTGGTATTTGCTGCTTCTCCACTAAGCATGCAGCTTTAAGGAGCAAGTCCAATTGGCTCGAAATCAGGATAATGTGTGAGTTAAACGACATGACTACACCCACACTGTTGTGTCAGTGAGTTAGCATTATAAAGATCCAATTAAGCGTGTTGGTCTAGAACAAATCGGATATCATCATCATTTCATTGAATGTAACCGCCATGATATAGCTAAAAAATTGCTCATTTGGCATTAAACAACAACCACTCGCTCACTCTTGGCCAATCCGAGACTGTGGTGGCCATGTTTAATTTCCCATCCATCCAAAAAGTTATAACATTTGGTCAGCACCTTATTAATATTATTTCTACCATGTTTCATTCTATTCTAAACAACCAATTGGAGAAATTTTTTTAAATGTATTCTGAAGGTTTGACCGACATGCATTACTTTGATTCAACATATTTCTCGGAAATGTCCATTTTCATCCCATTTTCACATTGCCTTCTATTTGGGTTTGTTTATACAAGAATAGCTTCTGCGAGTACAAAAGTCCATAAAAACTATTTGTTTGATACAATGAAATAGAATATTAAATACCCATCAGGGACCGTCGTGTTCGTGATCGTATGATAGTTGGATTTACAACTACCTGTGCAATCGGTGCCTATCACCAATAAAGTTGTGAGTTTGGAGCCCCGTTCATGGTGAGGTGTACTCGATACAACATTATGTGATAAAGTTTTTCAGTGACTTGCAACAGGTCGGTGGTTTGCTCTGGGTACTCCGGTTTCCTCCACCAATAAAACTTATGACACGATATAACTGAAATACTGTTGAAAGTGGCGTTAAACACAATAAACCAAACCTAAATACCCATCAGCCATAATCTACAATATCTAAATTAGAACAAAGAACAAAAAAGTCATCCATTTTAAATTTAATAAATCCTCCAAAATGTTTCATCTAAACATTTGATGTCAAATAAAACTTAATTTACAATGTAATAAATATTTGTTTATACATGTATGTGTGTATAAGTGTATTTTACTTTTTGTTATTTAAGGATACAGATATAAGTATAACAATAACACAAGACACATTACAAAAAAAAACCAACTACATGTATGTGAGTGTTGTTAGTGAAGAACACATTATGTTATTTGATCTCTTTATTTCAGATCTCAGTATTCATTAAAAATCGATTTTTTTTTTATATCAAATAGAAATATCTACAATGAAACATCATTGCGTAGAATTTTGGGAGTGACTATTTAACTTTTGCGGGGAGAGAAGTGGGGATTATGTTTTTTTAAAGAATTTCCTGTTGCCAAAATTTATTGAAAAGAAATAAATTCACCTGAAAGATGCAAAAAAATAAATAATCTGACTTTGCAGTTTTCAATGAGAATTTTTCTTATAATTTGAAGAAAAAAATTACTGATTTTCATGTAAAAAATCTGATTTTTGAATCGTGTGAACAAAAATTCTAAATTGTATGGGGAAAATATACCCCCTCTCACCCCCTAAAGTTGAATGGTTGGTTCATTAAAAGAGACTGATTATTTTATTTTAAAGTAGCTGAGTATTTTGGTTATCCAGAATAAATTATTCTGAAACATACTGCATACATACTTAATTTTTACATCAAGTTATCAAAGGAACCATTTCTCTGACGGTGCATTTACATGGACAAAATTTTCATCCAAATTCACTTCAAACTTTATATGAGCACCTACCTGTTTCAAATGTAAATTTGAGTTTAAATAAAAAAAAATCTGATTGTAGGGGAAAAACATACCCCCTCCTCAAGATAAATTGTAGGTCCATTAAAAGAGGTCCTGGGCACCTGTTTCAAATGCAAATTTGAGTCTAAACACATGTTCAAACATGTCTGACATGTCCATCAAATGTTGAAAGGGAGTTGAATAGACGTTTAGACGGTCAAATTTGTGTTTGAAACAGGTAGGTGCACAGGTAATGTTTGAAGGTAAAATTAGACCGTGTAAATACAGTTTTAGTTTGAGATTACCCATATATGACTATATTTATATCAGACAAGCATATGGAAAATTGAACCCGGGGTCAAAATATCATATGTAAATTGACCCCGGGGTCAATTTACCGTGGGGTTCAAAATACCATATGACACCAGTATTTATGCAAACTAATAAATATGAAATAAATATATAAAAATGGATACGAGAAAAAAACTTTGACATCATGATAACCATTAATGATATGTTATGATTTTCTATTTCGTGTCGATCAATGTAACTGAAAAAATACATGTGTTTTATATGAAACCTACAACCCTGTTCATATTAGCCATAATCTCAGGTTTACATTAGTTGATTCATCAATTTCTTTCTATAAATAAGTTTATATTATGTAAATTTTAACGCACAATTATTTTGGTTTCTCCTTTACAAATGGATAATTATGTAGTGAAATTTTAAAAACTGATCTTTTACCCCCAAAAAAATATTTCTTTGAGGATTTTGAAAATATGACTGAAAAATAAAAGGAAATTTTTTAAATGAATGAAACTGTTTCAAATGGTCATGATTTCACAACTGTCAAAGGAAATTTGTCAGAGTAAACACATAATATTGTATTTTTAGTACTTGTTGCCTGTAACGAATAATGCTTACGCACATAAACATTTTACAATTTATGTAAACTTCTTAATATAAGAAATTTGGTATGTAAATTTCAATTTTTTTAAGATGAACTATGCAACGTTAGCGGTGTCTTTAAAACTGTAATAAAAACTGATATTAAACTGGTACTATTTTTAATGAACGAGAGTATGAAAAATGAAATAAGAAAAACAAATTATACATTTTAAACAATATTGATAAAAACAGAGAGATTTAATTTAGTGTGCATGACATGTTTCTGGAAAACTTTCACAAGGTCAAAATGTTATTGTAACAGTTTCTCTGGATCCCTCGGTAAAGTAAAGATATTCCTACCACAGACATACCTTCTTGTAACAATTCTCTTTTATTAATTTACTGGTCCGAATCAAATTCTTGAATTTATTTTAATATACATTGTAGTTCTAAATAAAAACTGAAAAATTTACTGGTCCCAACAAAGTTTTGCTGGTTTTGAGCTCATCGTGAGGACTGTAAGTCAATTTAAATTGATATGTTAGTTCACAATAAATAGAAATTTATTTATCTATTGTTTGTCTCAAACAATAAATTTAGTTAAAGTTAAACATTTGCTATTATCTTTTTAAATAATAATAAAAGAAGCTGGCAATATATCATGCTATGCTGGTCATTTCTTTCAATCAAAGCATTCTGCATATACAGTATAACCTGTCTCATGAAATGGTGTCACATAAGACAGGTGGTTGCTTAATACAGGTTTAATTAATTGGAAATGCACTGTGGAAGGAAATAAAAATTAAGGTCACATAATACAAGTTATAACTTTTAAAAGAGGTGGTCACTGAAGCAGGTTTGACTATTTTGTTTTTTAACGTCTATACAAAAAAAACCAGATGCCCCTGTATGTTAGTAATATATTATGATACCACTGGAGGTAGGTTGAAGAATACTCCATTCAAATCTGAACATGGAATTTATATTGTATGCATTCAATAGTTCAGGGAGACAGTCCTGGGTGTGGTCGTTTGGTAGGTAGATTTACACCAACCTATGCAATCTATGCCAATCACCAATAAAGTTGTGACTTCCTAAATGAACCAATTTATTTAAACTAAAGTAAATCCACCTCAGGTATAGGTAACCATACCAGATTTTGTCGATCCTGTTTAGACCTTTCGGTTTACTTGCTTCCAAAGACTTTTAAATTATTTGGATTTCCAATTGTTTGACTATGATGAAGGTTAACCTAGAAACATGTCTACACATACTAACTTATATATCTACACTATTACTATTATGACATT
The DNA here is from genome assembly GCA_963680875.1 of Bathymodiolus brooksi. Taxonomy (NCBI): domain Eukaryota; kingdom Metazoa; phylum Mollusca; class Bivalvia; order Mytilida; family Modiolidae; genus Bathymodiolus; species Bathymodiolus brooksi. The sequence continues at coordinate 69,458,276 of OY804575.1, forward strand.
ATAAAAAGATTTCATTTAAGACAATATTACTGAATAAAGAATTTAATTTTTCTGTACATATGTCAATTTCATGAAGATCTTTGCACAAATGCTGATTTAACTACTGTCTATAAATGTTAAACATAAGCAAACTTTACTAAATTTTATAACAAAAATTCCCCACACTATGCATATATGTATCTAAATTGTCAGTACAAAAATATAAATCTGTAAATAAGTCTTCTTTTATAACAAAATTATAACAAAATGGTATATATAATTATAGGAAAAAACAACATCACAATCTTGAAAATGCATTGTCTGTGGATAGTCTTTCTAGTAGCAACTTAATACAGTGTAGTTTATTTTGCAATCTTTCATTTATTCATGGTTTTAAAAGAATGATTACATTTTGAATAAATATAAAGGTGTAATACCACTAAAGAATTCTCCATAGACTTCTATGTTAAATTAAAAAAAATTGAGCTTTCATACAAGATTCATCTTAAGTTTAATCTAAGTGACACTCATATCTCATGGAAGGGGTACCTAATTGGAAGCTTAACTCCGAAAATCAACATACATTTAATGACATATAAGAAAAAACAGACAGTCTGAAGATGTCTACCATCAAAAATCCTACTTTCACTTTCGATTTAACACAATTTCAGGTGGTTTCTTTCCAATGCAATCAATTTTTTATTTAAAACCACAAGGACGTCAAATATGGGCTTAAAATTATCCTAAAATATGTAGGATTCTGCCGACATTCAGTATTTTGCAGTATCTAATAGGGTTTATTTTTTATCCAACAATGTAGGAATCCATTTTGTGTTTATGTACTACTTTCCCACAATGCATTGTATATCAGATCAAAATTAAGCAGCCGTCTTGGATGGAGTTGGGAAAATAATATATGATTATTTAGCTAATTATAAGTTAATTCTGAATTAAAATGCCATGGAACAAAATGTATGATTAGTAATGACTACCAGATGATCTATAAAAAAAATCTTAATAACACATTCATTGCCTGAAGCACTTTTCGGACAATTTTAAAAGAATTTAAAATCTTTAAAATGACAAAAAGAACAGAACAGTTTAGTAACTTTCACTGTTCTATCCAATATCTTAACATTATTGAAATATGACAACTTTCCTTTAACATTTGAAAAGATTGTCTTTTTTATATGCCATTGAGTTGCCATTTATAATTTCTTAACAATGAATAACGAAGTATGATAGTCAAATTCTAGGGACTTAAAAAGAAAAACAAATAAAAATTGATACAAAATAACTTGTTACTTTCCGAAGTCATGCATACTAAAGCATTAACAACATTAAATCGGCTGTTTAAACCTTGTTTCATTTTTTTTTTAAATCAATGTAAACTTTAAAAATTAAAAGATACAGTTTAACAGATACAATAATCCCTCACTTGGAAGACCAGAATAAAGGACACAAAAATCACACCCTTGAAAGGTCAGAACAAAGGCTACAGTAATTTCTGCCTTGAAAGGAGAGATTTAAGGATATAGCAATTCCCCTCTTGAAATGATAAATAAAAGAATGCTGCATTCCCTCTGTCTGAAGTCCAGATTATAGATTATTCTAAACCCTCTGTAGAAAGACCAGATTAAACAAAGTAAAATGTAGAACAATTCTCCTGGACAAATTAAAGGATGCATTATACCATCTTAGAAGGCACAATCGTTTACCCTGTTATATCTATAAAAAGGGAAAAAAAAATTATGAAGCAAAATTTGGGATATTATACCAAGAGAAAAAGTTACAATATCAAGTCTTCCATATCAAGGTTAGATAACCAAGTCTGCCACAAGAACAAGGAACAAGAAGGTTATGTAATCAAGTCTGTCATAACAAGATTAGCTTAACATGTCTGCTATAACAAATTTAAGTTATTTTGTATTTCAAATTGAAAAATCCTCAAAATAAAAAAAAACTTTGAAAACAAACAAATTATTTTGTATGATATACAATTGTACTTAACATAACATATACATCATTAAAACAACAAAAAAGTAAAATGATTTAAAATGTTACAAAAAGCTGTAAAACCCTCAGAGTAATTAATCTATCTAGCTATTCCATTTAAACATACCCAAGTTTGACAGACTCACAAACTTAAATTAATGCTCTCTTTGCATCTGAACTATCTCAAGTATACAGTTAGGCCCCCTTTTAATGCCCTCATGCCATCTAACATGGCATTGCAAATACAATGTACAATAACAATATGTAAGCCTTTCTAACTTTCTCAAACTGTAAAATGTGATAAATTTAAATGGAAAACCCTAGCACAATGTCTAAACAAGTGGCTCCTTTTCTTCTATTGGTACTTTTTCTTCTGACGGTGGACCAGGACGTATCAGAATACCACCTGTTATGATAGGTTTCTGAGACTCAGATTGATGTAATCTGAAAAGAGAAAATAAGTCAGATTAATATCAAAGAATTATTTACTTTTTTTTTTTTTTTTTTTTCAAAAATCAATCATTTTTAAGATTTGTGTTTTCAGGTTTATGGTGTTTAATGCTACTTTCAACAATATTTCAGTTATTTTTAAAAGTCAACCTTGCATGTAATGTATTGTTACAAAATAAAATAGAAATAAAATTTACACCATCTTGAATTAGCTATGTGGCAACCTAGAAAGTTACCTAGGTCCTAGAATCTAGTTTCTGTGCTTGTTCATGATATCATAAACAAACATCTGACAGCTTTCCTTCCCCACTGGAAGTAGTTTTGACAGAAAATATTATCACTCAGAAATAAGAAATGTGTCATGACCATTAAAAAAAAAAATGGACGATTTTCTAAAACAATTTACAGATAAATAATGAAAGAATTGTAGAAAACTTGAATTGCATGGGGTTTATTATAATTTGTATATGTTTTATTAGCTCAACTCTCCAAAAGTCATATGAGCTTTTGCCATCATATATGTGAGTCTCTAGTTTTACAAAACCCATCAATAAAAATTTAGATACATGTATCTAATTTAGTGTGCATGACAAGTTTCTAGAAGATAGTACTGTCATCAGGTATGCTCAGTCATAAGATTGGAAAGCAAAATAATTTTAAAAGTCTTTGGGAGCAAGAAAATGAAAGAGCCTAAACAGGATATCAAAAATCTGCCTGGGTCCCCGAGGGAGATGGATCTTGGTTTTGGATAATAAAGTCAAGGGTTCTATGGGAAAGGAACATATAATTTTTTTTATTAAAAATGCAACAACAAAATAAATAAATAAAATAAGGAATGTTTAATACATTTTCAGTACCTCATTTTAAGTAAAAGCAGTAGGATAGGATATAAAATGGTCATGATATGGTGTGGCTATTAAATACAAACAGGATAGTTAATATCTGCCAAGGCCCGAGGGAGATTGATCTGGTTTTGAATAATAAAGTCAAGGGTTCTGTGGGAAAGGAATATGTAAAAATGTTTAAAAAAAAAATGCCAAAAAAAAAGTTAATACAGTAGGATAGGATATAAAATGGTCATGGTATGGTGTGGCTATTATACAAACAGGATAGCTAAAATCTTCCTAGGCCTGAGGGTTTTGGATAATTAAGTCAAGGGTTCTGTGGGAAAAGAACATATAAAATCTTATTAAAATTGCCTCCAAAAAAAGAAAAGAAAAAAGCAATGTTCAAGACATCTTCAGTATCTCATTTTAAGTTTAAGCAGTGGGATAGGATATAAAATGGTCATGATATGGTGTGGTTATTAAATATAAACAGGATAGTTAAAATCTGTCTGAGCTCGAGTGAGATTGATATTGGTTTTGGATAATAAAGTCAAGGGTTCTGTGGGAAAGGAACATATAATTTTTTTTTTATTAAAAATGCAAAAATAAAAAATACAAAAATACAAAATACATTTTCAGTATTTCATTTCAAGTCAAAACAGTTGGATAGGATATTAATACCCAGGACCACTTTATTGGAAGAAGAAGAATAAAATGGTCATGATATGGTGTGGCTATTAAATACCTTATTTTAAGCTGTAAATACACTACTTCCAGGTGGAGTCAGACATTTTGTCATACTGAAAAATACAATCAAACCTGTATCAAGAGATCACCCAAGGCTTAAAAGTATTTTACAATGAAACATTGTCTTGAGTGATCTCTTGTCGCGGAAGTTATCAATATTTTAGAGAAAAGTTAAAAGCGTTAATAGAGAGGTGGTTTGTCTTGAAATATCACTTTATATTCAATCTACTTAAAATTAAATGTCTGTTGGATATTTTTTTATTTGAATGCCCCTGTCGCCATGCATACTGGGCATTAACTTTTACCCAGGTCCTTACATACGTCTATCTGTTTGTCCTGCATTTTGTGTTCACTCAATAACTGAAGTTTCCCTAAGGCAAATCAGTTGAAAATAAATACTAGAGAATACCGAAGAGGCAATCAAAATGAACAATCCAAAGATGAAGATTTAATTCACATCATGGCTGTAGACCATAAAAGGAAGCTAAGTCTGATTTGTCCATTCTAGAGTTATTCCCCTTTTTACTTTAGTTAGAAACAGGAACATCTGCGTCCTATGGTCACATTTTTCCATTTTTTATCTGGCGATTCTCTAGTTTAACAGGTCATGCTACAAATCACAGTTCAGATGACCAATCAGCAACAAGCTTATAACATCTAAGATGTAAAAATCCCCATATTGTTCAATACCTCAAGATTCTTGAGGTATTGGACAGTATGGTGATTTTTAAAGAGAGAGAGTTTCTGAGTGTACATGAAAGGTTTCCTGAAGTGACCATGATGCTAACTGTCAGATAATCACCAGATGGAGAAAAAAAAAACGTAAAAAAAAATCCACCACATATGTAATTTTAATTAGATTTCCTTTATATTAACCCAGTAGTGATATATCAAGACTTGCTTCACTGTATTTTGTTAGTTCATTCAATAATAATAAATTCTAGCAAACTAGCCAAAACATGTAATTAAGTTATAAAAAATTGTATTGCCAATTCATAAAGGTATGTGATTGTATAAGCCAGGTTTGATAGTATGTATGTAGTATTTAAATAGTTATATAAAATATAAACCACAGTTGATTATCACAGAATTAGGAGAACAATATAAGTTGCATAATTTTCACAAAATTGAGAAATATCAGCTGTTTCATTTTCACAGAATTGCTTAAATAGGCTGCAATGGGTATTAATTCAAAAATATTTTTAGGAAGCACAAATAGAAATGTATTTGGTTTGGGAATGACATGAAGCAGCATTGTAATATGTAGATAAGAGTTTGTGCGAATGAATGTGTGTCCTGGGGTCTATTGGGTTCAAGGCCTGAAGGATGAATATTTAACATATGTCTCTAGTCTGGCCTATTGGATATTAAACTGGGACGTAATTTTACATATTAAATAGAAGCAAATATCATGAAAGCAGACCCAAATGAAGATTGTTCAGAAACAGAAACGTGCAGGGTCTGCTAAGATCAATATTCAAAATTACTTTAAAAAATCATTTCCTTTCTTTCTTTTTTTTTGTGTTCAGGAGTTTGAGGTTTGTAAGAGTAGTTAAATATTATTGTTTAATTTCTTTTTTTGGGATAGATCTACTGGAATTCTGTGTCCACAATCATAATGTATGTTTACATACTAGCAAGCTGTAACGTTTGCATGCACTGTATGTACACGAGACACCCTCTATTTTATGTTTTAAAAGCAAATACATGCTCACATGCCACTGGATGGGTTAGCGGATTATGGTGTTTAATGCCATTATTCCAACAATACCTATGACAGACTATGAACATGGTTAAAACATTTTTTCTTAGCGAACAACAAAAAAACAATCTTCAATGCCCTAAATACATTGATTTATGCATAAACATTCAAGACGACAAGGTTAATGAGTGTATACATTTGTTTTGTTTATTTTTCTTTCATTTTTTTAGTATGACCAAGTTTACCATTTTGCATATTCAGTTAAGTAATTCACTCTGTTTTGTAATAATATATATTCCTATACTGGATCAACCTGTATGAAATAATAACATCATTGAAAATACCAAGTAGATAAAATGATTTTCTTCATACTGTGTTGTTTCAAATAAAATGTCCTTTGTGGGGAAGACTGGTTGTATAAAACCTGTGTTATGGATTTAAGTTATTTACTATCTAAAACTATTGAGTAAATTTTGAAAGCCTTTCCTTCACTCTACCAAGTTTTTTGGTACTACATCTAGTTTTCTTATAAGTTTCATAATTATAAATAGCTATTGCCATTCTTTATCTTGTGATAAAAAAAAATCATCTAAAGAGAAAGGATCATTACAATCGAGAATGCTAAATATGGGAAAATCAAATTATTGTATTTTATTTCAGCTTCTTCTACTGTATTTTACCTTTATTATATTAGGACAAAGTTGATTCCAAGAGAGAGAAAAATGATTCCAATATATTAGGCCCTTTCGGAGGTAATAGAATAGTCTCACATAATGAAATAAAACAATTTCGGTAGAATGAACAGATGATTCAGTTAACAGTCAGGACAGCCGTTATATTAAATCAAATGTACAAATAGAATACATTCTACACAAAGTTCTTGGTAGAAATTAAAGCACCACTCAAATATAAACAAGCAAGATACTGATGTAGGTATCCACTACAATTTTCAAAATGGCCACCATTCAGCCATCTTGACTTTTGAAGAAAAAAAAATCTGTGCATCAGCCCTTCATTATGTACTAGCTACTTCTCTAAAAAGGGAATTTAAATTGTTTTCCTTTTACAGGTGGTGACAGACAGACAGACAGCATCCCTACAGTGTCTCTATGGGAACCATAGGGCATTCATTATAAGTAGCAATTACATATAAGCTGATAAGAAATCCCTCTGCATGTAATTACACCTTCTTGTGTAGAAGGTTGTGTATTGAGGTCATATAAAATACTAGTCCCTCTTAGAAAAACTTCCCCTTTTACAGAATAAATAAATTTCTTTTGTTGAGCAATAATTTCCAATAAACTGTCCCCCTTAGAAAGGTACACAACTGCAGAATAAATCTGCATTTAATTATATCTGATCTCCCCTTATTGAGCAATATATTTATAAAGAGTATCAGTTGTCTTCTTTATAGAGTTGGCATGTATGCTATAAGGGGGGGGGGGGGGAGGATATTGGAGTCAAAACAATTCACTGCTGTAGGGATAGTTAAATTTTTTTTATTTTTAACAAAATGTCTTACTTGAACAGCCATTGTTGTGAAACAGCAGCCAGAATTAGGAATGCCACACAGCACTGGAATATCATCTTCATTTGAAAATTCTGTTAAATAAAAGAAATATATAAAGTGAAACATGTCTAATCTGAAACCTGAATTAATTGCAATCCTGTATAAACCGAACTTTAAATAAAGTCTCAATGTAGGACATTTTTGTTTATTTAACCTATATAATCCAAACACTTCTCTATTCCGAACACAAAAGTTGCTCCCGATGATGTTCGGTTTAGACAGTTTAATTGATAATACAAGTAATGGTTAGCTTGCTTGCCTCGAGTACAGTAAATCGTGGCTTCAAGCCCCAATGGGGTCAAACTAAAGACTATAAAATTGGTATTTGTTACTTGTTTTCGCTAAGCATGCAGCATTAAGGAGAAAGAGAATCAGGATAATGTGTCAGTGTGAGACAACATGTTTATATGTGCAATGATGTTTCAGTGAACTAGCACTACAAAAATTCAACTCAGCCTGTATAAAGTGGTCCTCAGGTATAGCTGAAAAATTGCTGAGTTGGCGTTAAACAACAATCGCTCACTCAAAGGCAAGCATATTACTTAAGATGAATGAAGAGTGCCCAAGTCAGAAAAGCTTTTCTACCACTGATGATGATCCAGACACAAAAATGGATTAACATTAGTATTGTTAAAATAATGCTACAAATTTATTTTGTATTTTTTCCAATGACTGAGATTTAAAGGGAGATAATTGAAAATAAAGTATTTAATTTGAAGTGATTTTGCATAAATATCAGCATTCATTCACTTCAGTCACCTATAAACAAGTAGAAATTAATTCCATTTAGCCCAATGCAATTGCCCTTTACTTTCAATTTTTTCAATTCAAGCACTAGTTTTTTTAATTAGTTGAAATGTAAATTCCACAGTTATTAGTAAAGTTTTTATTTGATATCAACATAGAATCAGTATCGTTTTTTTGGCAAGTCAACAAAATGAGGTCAACAATTTAAAATTTTCCTTGATGTTGCGAATTCACATAATATAGGGTTAGGGTTACTGTGTTTAACGCAACTTTCAACAATATTTCAGTTATATCTTGGCAGTCAATTTGTTTTGGTGGAGGAAACTGGAGTGCCGGTGAAAACCACAGACCTGCCGTAAGTCACTGAAAAACTTTATCACATAATGTTTTATGGAGTACCCCTCGACATGAGCTGGAGTCAAACTAACGTTAGTGGTGATAGGATCTGAATGCATAGGTAGTTGCAAATCCAACTACCATACGATCACAACCACAACGGCTCTCATCATATATGATGTAACGACATGTGTACTTTGGGATGGGAAAATGCAGGTGTAACAAACTTAAATCATATCATGGATACTGTTACAAAAAATTTCTTGACTTTTGAAAAGATTAAAACATTAATTAAAAGTAACAACTTCATTCGATATTACACATTAATCTCAAACATTCCTACTGATATTAAAGTGTTTAAAAGATAACATTGATAATATCAATACAGAAAATTTTCATCCAAAGGATGACTTTTTAGACAGACTAATAAATACAAAAGTTTAAAGTTTGTATATATTACTTTACTGAAGACATTAAATCATCATCCCATTCAAAAATTTTTGAAATGGGAAGAAATACTTGGGATTGACATTGCAGACTGGTCTATATATTTTCGAATTCTTAAAAAAGTGTTGTAGGGATACATATCTGATCAATTTTCAGTATAAGTTTTTACATAGAGTTATACCTACTAATATTTTTTTATTCAAAATTCATATTAAAGACACAAAATTATGCTCATTTTGCAATGTTGAAGATGAAACGGTTGAACAATTATTTTTTAATTGTCCTTTGATATTTCCTTTCCTGAGGGCTTTCTATGACTGTCTTAAATGCTATTTCCACAATATTGAATTTCACAAAGAACAATTTTTGTTTGGATTTAAAGAAGAAAGTTTAACTCTTAACTTGCAGATCCTTATAGCTAAAAATTATATATATAAATGTAAACTAAAAGAAAAAATTCCAAATATCATAGAATATTCACTTGAACAATATATAGCCATAAAGAATAACAATTTAAAAGGTTTTAAAAAATACTGGACCCCAGTGAAACATATTTTTCAAGATTTTTAACTACGGATAGGTACCTGGGTATACTACGTTATTTATGTTTATGTATTTTATTTGTATCAATTTGGAGTAAATTACTAAAGTCACAAAATAATAGAAGATATATATCGTAAAGGAATGGGTGTTTGTTTATGAAAGGGAGAGAGAGAATGTGAAAGAATGAATGTGTCTCAATTGATTTATTTATACATGTCATTATTTTGCTTATTAATTAACTTTAAAAAAAAATGCAATAGTCACATAATAATTATGTTGTAAATCCTTGTACATCCATGTCAGGTGGTAATGTATGGGCTTTTTTATGAATGTAAATTCCTGACTATTGAAGAAACAAATAATAAAAAAAAAACCCGACATGTGTACTTATCTGCAAGAGGAATGTCACATGAAGGTCTCCACCAAACCATGAAATCTGATCTTGCTGGTAAGAGGGTTGTCCCCAAATAATATAATGACTTATCCCCGGCTTGAAAATTATAACAACTTTTGATTGGTTAAAACCCCGGGCATAAAAATCCATATTCCTGGGTGTTGCTAGGCCATATTACTAGGTGTAACTAGCCATTTAACCAATCAAAGGTTGTTATAATTTTCAAAACGGGAATAATATGACGTCAAAGCTCACGACTTTATGCTCCAAAATCAAATTTAGTTAATTTTGGCTATATATTGATTATAAAGCTGTTAATTTGATCAACTGATTACACCGGGTAAAAAACACTCGAAACTTTCATATTTTTTACTTATTCTTTCCAACAACAAAGAAAACGTTACTTTTACATGGTCCGCCGGGGGCCAAAATGTATTTTTTTTTACTATAACTGGTGATAAAATCGTTATTTATGTTCCTATCCGTAGATATGGAGATTGTAACACCCTTCAGTAGCCTGTACACACTTCGGCTGCACCTCAGGATGTACTTGGCAACTTCAGGGAGTTAAAACCTCCATATCTACAGTTAGGAACGTAAATAACTTATATAATATCGTGTCGTGACATCTGCTCGGCCATGCAATAAAGTCGGTCACTTGTTTTGATTTACAATTCTCCAGCAGCACGAGACCGATGACGTCATTCTGTATATTCATAGCGTACATAAACACAGAGAGAATTCTTTTAAACTTCAAAATTACAAGATGAGATTAAAACAGATAAGATTGAATTGAATAAATTCCATGCAAGTAAAAAAGATCCTTTTTACTATTAAATGTCTTTTTTTCCTGATCATTATGCTTGTTAAATATGTTTCCATCGATGGTATTCCCCAAACATTTTTACCTTTCCGGTTTGTTGATGTAATCGACATTACAGATCATGACCTTTTCTGGAATGTAGGCCAATCAAATTGTATTTTAAAAAACCTTGAAAATATGATGATTGATCATTCAGATTCCACCATTTTCTAGAAATTGGCTGATTTTACCGGGAAAATACATACAAGTGCTCTCCAATAGTCACAAAAATGGCACATTATTTTGCATTTCCACTGCTGCTTTAATAACAAATATACCCCTTACTTCTTGGGGTAATGAAATGATATTCACAGAGAAGATGGAAAAAGAATTAATTTAACAGCAATAATCAAAATTTATAGCATAAATTGAACAGAGAATTAAATTAAATCAGACAGAAAAATGAGATTATCTGGGGGAAAAAAAACCTGTCATTATTACAAATAGCATCAACAAAACTGTATTGTTACCACTCTGTGATAATAAATGTGATTGAAATAAACAGAAATCAGTCATTAATTGTTTTACAAAAATATGGCCATCTAATATATTGCATTGACAAAAACAAAAACACCAAATTCACTGGATTAAATATTTTATTATATGGGTAAGCAAGTTCAATGTTTGCATCAAATAATTAATTTTTAATACTTCAATTTCAAACTATTTAAAAAAAAACATCTTTTGAAATTTTTAAGACAAAATAATTACACAGAAAAAGCTAAAATATTATACTTTCTTAATCTGGTTTACTTTTTAAGTTTGGTTGGCCTATGACAAAATCACGTGATTTATTTACCACTGACCGGCCTTATGTGACGTAATACGACGCCATTTTGAAAAAGGGTAGTAAACAAGTATGGGTCAGTGTGTCATTATTATCGATCTTTTTTCCATGGAACTTTACACATGTGAGAAAGAATAGATGAGGAACATAATTAAAAAGAAAAAATGTTTACTTTTCAAACATGAAAAAAATAATCAAACATTATCCAATGACTGGCCGACTTATTGTCACACAGGGATATATGCACAAAATGTACTTACTTGTAAAAGGATTGTCACTACTATCATATTTAATGGAATTCTAAAGAAGTTCATTATGGTGGCTCTCGCTGTAAAATATAAAATAAATATAATAACAATAGTAAAGTTATGCATACATGGTTATCATGGCAATGGATGTTTTACACTTTCAATAATAATTTTCTAACATTTATCGCCTGTTTTCATGAAGATGGATGTTTACCAGATTTGCAACAAGAGTATCAAGACATGTGAATCAGGAACTACTTACCCTTCCGAAGCACCTGAGTTCACCCTGTGGGGTTCGTGTTGCTCAATCTTTAGTTTTCTGTGTAATGTTTTGTAGATCATTGTTTGTCCTTTTGTCCTTTTTCTTTTGGTCATTGTATTGTCCATTCTTCTTCTTTTGGTCATTGTATTGTCCATTCTTCTTCTTTTGGTCATTGTATTGTCCATTCTTCTTCTTGTGGTCATTGTATTGTCCATTCTTCTCCTTTTGGTCATTGTATTGTCCATTCTTCTTCTTTTGGTCATTGTATTGTCCATTCTTCTTCTTGTGGTCATTGTATTGTCCATTCTTCTTCTTTTGCTCATTGTGTTGCCTATCCTCTTTCTTTTGGTCATTGTATTGTCCATTCTTCTTCTTTTGGTCATTGTATTGTCTATTCTTCTTCTTTTGGTCATTGTATTGTCTATTCTTCTTCTTGTGGTCATTGTATTGTCCATTCTTCTTCTTTTGGTCATTGTATTGTCTATTCTTCTTCTTTTGGTCATTGTATTGTCCATTCTTCTTCTTTTGGTCATTGTATTGTCCATTCTTCTTCTTTTGGTCATTGTATTGTCCATTCTTCTTCTTTTGGTCATTGTATTGTCTATTCTTCTTCTTTTGGTCATTGTATTGTCCATTCTTCTTCTTGTGGTCATTGTATTGTCCATTCTTCTTCTTTTGGTCATTGTATTGTCCATTCTTCTTCTTGTGGTCATTGTATTGTCCATTCTTTTTCTTTTGGTCATTGTATTGTCCATTCTTCTTCTTGTGGTCATTGTATTGTCCATTCTTCTTCTTTTGGTCATTGAATTGTCCATTCTTCTTCTTTTGGTCATTGTATTGTCCATTCTTCTTCTTTTGGTCATTGTATTGTCCATTCTTCTTCTTTTGGTCATTGTATTGTCCATTCTTCTTCTTTTGGTCATTGTGTTGTCTTTCCTCTTTCTTTTGGTCATTGTATTGTCCATTCTTCTTCTTTTGGTCATTGTATTGTCCATTCTTCTTCTTTTGGTCATTGTATTGTCCATTCTTCTTCTTTTGGTCATTGTATTGTCCATTCTTCTTCTTTTGGTCATTGTATTGTCCATTCTTCTTCTTTTGGTCATTGTATTGTCCATTCTTCTTCTTTTGGTCATTGTATTGTCCATTCTTCTTCTTTTGGTCATTGAATTGTCCATTCTTCTTCTTTTGGTCATTGTATTGTCCATTCTTTTTCTTTTGGTCATTGTATTGTCCATTCTTCTTCTTTTGGTCATTGTATTGTCCATTCTTCTTCTTTTGGTCATTGTGTTGTCTATCCTCTTTCTTTTGGTCATTGTATTGTCCATTCTTCTTCTTGTGGTCATTGTATTGTCCATTCTTCTTCTTTTGGTCATTGTATTGTCCATTCTTCTTCTTTTGGTCATTGTATTGTCCATTCTTCTTCTTTTGGTCATTGTATTGTCCATTCTTCTTCTTGTGGTCATTGTATTGTCCATTCTTCTTCTTTTGGTCATTGTATTGTCCATTCTTCTTCTTTTGGTCATTGTATTGTCCATTCTTCTTCTTGTGGTCATTGTATTGTCCATTCTTTTTCTTTTGGTCATTGTATTGTCCATTCTTCTTCTTGTGGTCATTGTATTGTCCATTCTTCTTCTTTTGGTCATTGTATTGTCCATTCTTCTTCTTTTGGTCATTGTATTGTCCATTCTTCTTCTTTTGGTCATTGTATTGTCCATTCTTCTTCTTTTGGTCATTGTATTGTCCATTCTTCTTCTTTTGGTCATTGTATTGTCCATTCTTCTTCTTTTGGTCATTGTATTGTCCATTCTTCTTCTTTTGGTCATTGTATTGTCCATTCTTCTTCTTTTGGTCATTGTATTGTCCATTCTTCTTCTTTTGGTCATTGTATTGTCCATTCTTCTTCTTTTGGTCATTGAATTGTCCATTCTTCTTCTTTTGGTCATTGTATTGTCCATTCTTTTTCTTTTGGTCATTGTATTGTCCATTCTTCTTCTTTTGGTCATTGTATTGTCCATTCTTCTTCTTTTGGTCATTGTGTTGTCTATCCTCTTTCTTTTGGTCATTGTATTGTCCATTCTTCTTCTTGTGGTCATTGTATTGTCCATTCTTCTTCTTTTGGTCATTGTATTGTCCATTCTTCTTCTTTTGGTCATTGTATTGTCCATTCTTCTTCTTTTGGTCATTGTATTGTCCATTCTTCTTCTTGTGGTCATTGTATTGTCCATTCTTCTTCTTTTGGTCATTGTATTGTCCATTCTTCTTCTTTTGGTCATTGTATTGTCCATTCTTCTTCTTGTGGTCATTGTATTGTCCATTCTTTTTCTTTTGGTCATTGTATTGTCCATTCTTCTTCTTGTGGTCATTGTATTGTCCATTCTTCTTCTTTTGGTCATTGTATTGTCCATTCTTCTTCTTTTGGTCATTGTATTGTCCATTCTTCTTCTTTTGGTCATTGTATTGTCCATTCTTCTTCTTTTGGTCATTGTATTGTCCATTCTTCTTCTTTTGGTCATTGTATTGTCCATTCTTCTTCTTGTGGTCATTGTATTGTCCATTCTTCTTCTTTTGGTCATTGTATTGTCCATTCTTCTTCTTTTGGTCATTGTATTGTCCATTCTTCTTCTTGTGGTCATTGTATTGTCCATTCTTCTTCTTTTGGTCATTGTATTGTCCATTCTTCTTCTTTTGGTCATTGTACTGTCCATTCTTCTTCTTTTGGTCATTGTATTGTCCATTCTTCTTCTTGTGGTCATTGTATTGTCCATTCTTCTTCTTTTGGTCATTGTATTGTCCATTCTTCTTCTTTTGGTCATTGTATTGTCCATTCTTCTTTTGGTCATTGTATTGTCCATTCTTCTTCTTGTGGTCATTGTATTGTCCATTCTTCTTCTTTTGGTCATTGTATTGTCCATTCTTCTTCTTGTGGTCATTGTATTGTCCATTCTTCTTCTTTTGGTCATTGTATTGTCCATTCTTCTTCTTTTGGTCATTGTATTGTCCATTCTTCTTCTTTTGGTCATTGTATTGTCCATTCTTCTTCTTTTGGTCATTGTATTGTCCATTCTTCTTCTTTTGGTCATTGTATTGTCCATTCTTCTTCTTGTGGTCATTGTATTGTCCATTCTTCTTCTTTTGGTCATTGTATTGTCCATTCTTCTTCTTGTGGTCATTGTATTGTCCATTCTTCTTCTTTTGGTCATTGTATTGTCCATTCTTCTTCTTTTGGTCATTGTACTGTCCATTCTTCTTCTTTTGGTCATTGTATTGTCCATTCTTCTTCTTGTGGTCATTGTATTGTCCATTCTTCTTCTTTTGGTCATTGTATTGTCCATTCTTCTTCTTTTGGTCATTGTATTGTCCATTCTTCTTCTTTTGGTCATTGTACTGTCCATTCTTCTTCTTGTGGTCATTGTATTGTCCATTCTTCTTCTTTTGGTCATTGTATTGTCCATTCTTCTTTTGGTCATTGTATTGTCCATTCTTCTTCTTGTGGTCATTGTATTGTCCATTCTTCTTCTTTTGGTCATTGTATTGTCCATTCTTCTTCTTGTGGTCATTGTATTGTCCATTCTTCTTCTTTTGGTCATTGTATTGTCCATTCTTCTTCTTTTGGTCATTGTATTGTCTATTCTTCTTCTTTTGGTCATTGTATTGTCCATTCTTCTTCTTTTGGTCATTGTATTGTCCATTCTTCTTCTTTTGGTCATTGTACTGTCCATTCTTCTTCTTTTGGTCATTGTATTGTCCATTCTTCTTCTTTTGGTCATTGTATTGTCCATTCTTCTTCTTTTGGTCATTGTGTTGTCTTTCCTCTTTCTTTTGGTCATTGTATTGTCCATTCTTCTTCTTTTGGTCATTGTATTGTCCATTCTTCTTCTTTTGGTCATTGTATTGTCCATTCTTCTTCTTTTGGTCATTGTATTGTCCATTCTTCTTCTTTTGGTCATTGTATTGTCCATTCTTCTTCTTTTGGTCATTGTATTGTCTATTCTTCTTCTTGTGGTCATTGTATTGTCCATTCTTCTTCTTTTGGTCATTGTATTGTCCATTCTTCTTCTTGTGGTCATTGTATTGTCCATTCTTTTTCTTTTGGTCATTGTATTGTCCATTCTTCTTCTTGTGGTCATTGTATTGTCCATTCTTCTTCTTTTGGTCATTGAATTGTCCATTCTTCTTCTTTTGGTCATTGTATTGTCCATTCTTCTTCTTTTGGTCATTGTATTGTCCATTCTTCTTCTTTTGGTCATTGTATTGTCCATTCTTCTTCTTTTGGTCATTGTGTTGTCTTTCCTCTTTCTTTTGGTCATTGTATTGTCCATTCTTCTTCTTTTGGTCATTGTATTGTCCATTCTTCTTCTTTTGGTCATTGTATTGCCCATTCTTCTTCTTTTGGTCATTGTATTGTCCATTCTTCTTCTTTTGGTCATTGTATTGTCCATTCTTCTTCTTTTGGTCATTGTATTGTCCATTCTTCTTCTTTTGGTCATTGTATTGTCCATTCTTCTTCTTTTGGTCATTGAATTGTCCATTCTTCTTCTTTTGGTCATTGTATTGTCCATTCTTTTTCTTTTGGTCATTGTATTGTCCATTCTTCTTCTTTTGGTCATTGTATTGTCCATTCTTCTTCTTTTGGTCATTGTGTTGTCTATCCTCTTTCTTTTGGTCATTGTATTGTCCATTCTTCTTCTTGTGGTCATTGTATTGTCCATTCTTCTTCTTTTGGTCATTGTATTGTCCATTCTTCTTCTTTTGGTCATTGTATTGTCCATTCTTCTTCTTTTGGTCATTGTATTGTCCATTCTTCTTCTTGTGGTCATTGTATTGTCCATTCTTCTTCTTTTGGTCATTGTATTGTCCATTCTTCTTCTTTTGGTCATTGTATTGTCCATTCTTCTTCTTGTGGTCATTGTATTGTCCATTCTTTTTCTTTTGGTCATTGTATTGTCCATTCTTCTTCTTGTGGTCATTGTATTGTCCATTCTTCTTCTTTTGGTCATTGTATTGTCCATTCTTCTTCTTTTGGTCATTGTATTGTCCATTCTTCTTCTTTTGGTCATTGTATTGTCCATTCTTCTTCTTTTGGTCATTGTATTGTCCATTCTTCTTCTTTTGGTCATTGTATTGTCCATTCTTCTTCTTGTGGTCATTGTATTGTCCATTCTTCTTCTTTTGGTCATTGTATTGTCCATTCTTCTTCTTTTGGTCATTGTATTGTCCATTCTTCTTCTTGTGGTCATTGTATTGTCCATTCTTCTTCTTTTGGTCATTGTATTGTCCATTCTTCTTCTTTTGGTCATTGTACTGTCCATTCTTCTTCTTTTGGTCATTGTATTGTCCATTCTTCTTCTTGTGGTCATTGTATTGTCCATTCTTCTTCTTTTGGTCATTGTATTGTCCATTCTTCTTCTTTTGGTCATTGTATTGTCCATTCTTCTTTTGGTCATTGTATTGTCCATTCTTCTTCTTGTGGTCATTGTATTGTCCATTCTTCTTCTTTTGGTCATTGTATTGTCCATTCTTCTTCTTGTGGTCATTGTATTGTCCATTCTTCTTCTTTTGGTCATTGTATTGTCCATTCTTCTTCTTTTGGTCATTGTATTGTCCATTCTTCTTCTTTTGGTCATTGTATTGTCCATTCTTCTTCTTTTGGTCATTGTATTGTCCATTCTTCTTCTTTTGGTCATTGTATTGTCCATTCTTCTTCTTGTGGTCATTGTATTGTCCATTCTTCTTCTTTTGGTCATTGTATTGTCCATTCTTCTTCTTGTGGTCATTGTATTGTCCATTCTTCTTCTTTTGGTCATTGTATTGTCCATTCTTCTTCTTTTGGTCATTGTACTGTCCATTCTTCTTCTTTTGGTCATTGTATTGTCCATTCTTCTTCTTTTGGTCATTGTATTGTCCATTCTTCTTCTTTTGGTCATTGTATTGTCCATTCTTCTTCTTTTGGTCATTGTATTGTCCATTCTTCTTCTTTTGGTCATTGTACTGTCCATTCTTCTTCTTGTGGTCATTGTATTGTCCATTCTTCTTCTTTTGGTCATTGTATTGTCCATTCTTCTTTTGGTCATTGTATTGTCCATTCTTCTTCTTGTGGTCATTGTATTGTCCATTCTTCTTCTTTTGGTCATTGTATTGTCCATTCTTCTTCTTGTGGTCATTGTATTGTCCATTCTTCTTCTTTTGGTCATTGTATTGTCCATTCTTCTTCTTTTGGTCATTGTATTGTCTATTCTTCTTCTTTTGGTCATTGTATTGTCCATTCTTCTTCTTTTGGTCATTGTATTGTCCATTCTTCTTCTTTTGGTCATTGTACTGTCCATTCTTCTTCTTTTGGTCATTGTATTGTCCATTCTTCTTCTTTTGGTCATTGTATTGTCCATTCTTCTTCTTTTGGTCATTGTACTGTCCATTCTTCTTCTTGTGGTCATTGTATTGTCCATTCTTCTTCTTTTGGTCATTGTATTGTCCATTCTTCTTCTTTTGGTCATTGTATTGTCCATTCTTCTTCTTGTGGTCATTGTATTGTCCATTCTTCTTTTGGTCATTGTATTGTCCATTCCTCTTCTTTTGGTCATTGTATTGTCCATTCTTCTTCTTTTGGTCATTGTATTGTCCATTCTTCTTCTTTTGGTCACTGTACTGTCCATTCTTCTTCTTTTGGTCATTGTATTGTCCATTCTTCTTCTTGTGGTCATTGTATTGTCCATTCTTCTTCTTTTGGTCATTGTATTGTCCATTCTTCTTCTTTTGGTCATTGTATTGTCCATTCTTTTTCTTTTGGTCATTGTATTGTCCATTCTTCTTCTTTTGGTCATTGTATTGTCCATTCTTCTTCTTTTGGTCATTGTATTGTCCATTCTTCTTCTTGTGGTCATTGTATTGTCCATTCTTCTTCTTTTGGTCATTGTATTGTCCATTCTTCTTCTTTTGGTCATTGTATTGTCCATTCTTTTTCTTTTGGTCATTGTATTGTCCATTCTTCTTCTTTTGGTCATTGTATTGTCCATTCTTCTTCTTTTGGTCATTGCATTGTCCATTCTTTTTCTTTTGGTCATTGTATTGTCCATTCTTCTCTGATTTACGGCTTCTCTTCACCCATTTGGTATCTTCAAACTTTTCTTACACATCATATATTAAGTGATTAACGATTTTTTTTAAAACGAGAGGACTTTTCTCAGTCATCTCTCATCGAAGGGCGAAGCCCTGAGATGAGAGATGACTGAGAAACGTCCTTGAGTTTTAAAAAACATCTTTAATTATTTTATCGCTATTTTGTATTCATAATTAAATAAATTTTGTTGAGATACTTACATTTTTTTAAACACAATTAATATTTTATATCGTTAATCACTTAATTATCAAGGATTTGGTAATGTGACGTCATTATAACGTCATATTAGAAAACAAGATAATACTATGTGCGTCCTTGACAATGCTTAGCGATAATTGGAATCATCTCATATGCTTACATGATATGAAATATATCGGTTTTAAACATCAAAGGGAAAATAAACAAAATAGCGATAAATATATATATATCTAAAACTTCCAATTAACATGTTATATATTTAAAAGACACACTACTTCTGTGTCTGATCTATATAATTATATCTTAAGTGATATTTGCTACAAATAGTATATGAACAAGACCTAAAATGTGTTACTTTAATCAAATCTTTGTGTATTGTTTTTTTTTGGTTAAAAAATTATTTCTATAATCAAATTGAAAAAATTATTTCTATAATCAAATTTCCCAACTTACTTTCTTCAGGGACATACTTCCCTCTCATCTGTCCTAGTGAGGGCCAAAATATCCCTACACAGCACTCAAACACTAGAAAACCAACAAATACTATTAACTGGTTCTGAAAAATAGAAAATAATTGCCATGTAAAATACTACTTTAAAGAAATGAAACATGACAGAAAATACACCAGAGACTGAAAAAAATAAAATAAAATAATTTTTGTTTGTTTAGGAATAGTTATTTTCTTGGTGGTCTGTTTATCTCCATCTTACAATCTATGATTATTACCATGAAAAAGTTAACATAAAAGTACATAACATTAAAGGATAATTTCACAGAAAAAATATTTGTATGAAATAAACAGGCATCTGGTTTAGCCAGGGTCTGGTTTAGTAAGGGCTTAGTCAAGATCTGGTTTAATAATACTCATAGTTCAGTTAAGTCAGTGTGTGGTTTAGTCAAGGTGTGTCTAAGACAAGGTCTGGTTTAGTCAGGGTTTGGCTTAGTCAAGGTCTTGTTTAATCATAGTTCAGTTAAGTCAGTGTGTGGTTTAGTCAAGGTGTGTCTAAGACAAGGTCTGGTTTAGTCAGGGTTTGGCTTAGTCAAGGTCTTGTTTAATCATAGTTCAGTTAAGTCAGTGTGTGGTTTAGTCAAGGTGTGTCTAAGACAAGGTCTGGTTTAGTCAGGGTTTGGCTTAGTCAAGGTCTTGTTTAATCATAGTTCAGTTAAGTCAGTGTGTGGTTTAGTCAAGGTGTGTCTAAGACAAGGTCTGGTTTAGTCAGGGTTTGGCTTAGTCAAGGTCTTGTTTAATCATAGTTCAGTTAAGTCAGTGTGTGGTTTAGTCAAGGTGTGGTTAAGACAGGGTCTGGTTTAGTCAGAGTCCAATTTAGTAAGGGTCTGCATTAGTCAGTGTTAGATTTAGTCAGGGTTAGGTTTAGACAGGGTTTGGTTTAGTCAGTGTCCAGTTTATTAAGGGTCTGCATTAGTCAGCGTTATATTTAGTCAGGGTCTAGTTTAGTCAGGGTTAGGCTTAGACAGGGTTTGGTTTAGTCAGGGTCCAGTTTCTGATGTCAATATTCATTGTGTAAGTATATGAATGGGAATATGTCAACTGGAGCAATAGTCTACAAAAGATTCAATATTACTGTCCAGTACATAAAATATGGTTCTACAAAATTACAAGACTACATTGTATAATATATCTTAGACCAACACGACTGTGATTTATATTTCTTCTCTAAATTATTGAAATGTCAATCATATCAATAGGAGGGGTTTTAGTATGCAAATTTGTATGTTTAACATAACCAATTATAGTACTTACTCCTTTGAATAAAATGGGTGTGGCTAATGATGCTGATGCTATTAATAACACAAATCTAAAAATAGAAATAAAATCCATAAATGTATTGTAATATCTTTTTATGAACAAACAAATCTTGATCAAATGAAGAAATTTTTTGGCACCTGGTGGTTTTTGGAGATTTTACCATGGGCAGATTATATTTTAATGAAAATTTTATCTTTATTAACAAAAATATTAAACCAAATCATGGTAAAATTGTAAATAAACCACGAGAAGAAAGAAATTATTTTGATTCTTAAATTCTTACAGGAAAATGTACAAAAAGATATGAAGTTGTGCTTGCAAATAGATGATGGCATTGACAATTTTCTACATCTTTTTTAGCACAAAACCTATAGTCACATTGTCATTTTTCATTGGCCATGATTATTAAGTATATCAACATGGACCATGCCACAAAGCAAATACAGGATATTATAGTAGAATTTCAATTTAACTGAAAGAATCTAGAATCCAATGAACAAATTATTAGTGGTAAGAAGTTTTTTGCATCTTTTATAATCAGTGGAATTATCAACCATCTCAGGTTAAATTTTCTTATTTCTATATGTAAAACTAATATCCACATGTGACTGTATAATAAATGACTTACCTCATGAAAGATTCCACTGAGGAGTATTTGGATAATAATTTGAACAGTGATGAACCAATCATGATAGACACCTGGAATAAAAATAAATAATTTTAAGTCTTAACAAATAAAAGATTGTCGGCAAAAGTAAATACTAAATAAGAATTTTACAATCAAAATATATTAATTTTTCCATTTGAAAAGTAAAATGTCCCCAGGATTTAATCTGGTACACTAAAGTGAATCTACACTACCCCTGCAACTACTGGAAGGGGAGATAACCCATTACCTCCCCCAAGGATTGAATCTGGTACACTAAAGGGAATCTACACTACCCCTGCAACTACTGGAAGGGGAGATAACCCATTACACCCCCCAGGATTGAATCTGGTACACTAAAGGGAATCTACACTACCCCTGCAACTACTGGAAGGGGAGATAACCCATTACATCCCCCAGGATTGAATCTGGTACACTAAAGGGAATCTACACTACTCCTGCAACTACTGGAAGGGGAGATAACCCATTACATCCCCCAGGATTGAATCTGGTACACTAAAGGGAATCTACACTACCCCTGCAACTACTGGAAGGGGAGATAACCCATTACATCCCCCCAGGATTGAATCTGGTACACTAAAGGGAATCTACACTACCCCTGCAACTACTGGAAGGGGAGATAACCCATTACATCCCCCCAGGATTGAATCTGGTACACTAAAGGGAATCTACACTACCCCTGCAACTACTGGAAGGGGAGATAACCCATTACATCCCCCTACCTCAACAATTATTGTAACATCAACTGGTTAGTTTTTCTGTTCTGTCAATGCTGTCTATTTATTTAGCTTTCAATTTAACAGTAGTGAATGTTTCAAATTGAATACCTGTAAAACGTTGCAATTTCAATAGATAGAATATAAACAAAATAATATGTCTCAATATCTTGCAAAATCAATTCAAATTGTATCCAATATTACAGAAGGTAGAGGAATTGGCTATCATAGACAATTTTGAAAGAGTATACAAGAGGACTATCCAATCTGCTTGATCTTAAAGTGGTCCATTTGTTTCAGAAGAGAAGATTCAAATGTGAATTGTTAATGACATACATCAGGATCCATGTGATAGAGCTATAGCCAGGTGATCTAAAAACTGTACCCACAAAAATAAAAGGACAAAAATGGTCAAACATATGTATGTCAATATGAATTTGTTTGAGGTAGTTTATGGTTTATGGTGTTTAATGCCACTTTCAACAATATTTCAGCTATATCGTAGCGGCCAGTTTTATTGGTGGAGGAAACCGGAGTACTCGGAGAAAACCACCGACCTGTCGAAAGTCACTGACAAACTTTATCACATAATGTTGTATCGAGTACACCTTGCCATGAACAGGGTTCAAACTCACAGTTTTAGTGGTGATAGGCACTGATTGCACTAGTAATTGTAAATCCAACTACCATACGATCACGACCACTGCCCCAATTTGCTTGAAATAATGTTTTTTTACAATGAAGATTTACTTACCATAAAACCAGCAAATATATGACCATGAGGAATATGTTCTGATGATGTAGACAACAGACGTCTAACAGTAGCTGACACAGTAGTGTCGTCATGATGCGATAGTGCTGGTGTCCACTCCAGAACAAATATATACATAGATCCTTCAAATAACGACTGGATCATACCTAAACACAATATCTTTGGATCTAAAAATAGAGAGAATATTATCATGACTCTGTCTGTACAACCTTCACTTTTAAATAATCGATACTTTAATGTTCCAAATTTTTTTCTTTTAATAATTATAGGGGGTTAGGGTTATGGTGTTTAATGCCACTTTCAACAA
Source organism: Bathymodiolus brooksi (assembly GCA_963680875.1). Taxonomy (NCBI): domain Eukaryota; kingdom Metazoa; phylum Mollusca; class Bivalvia; order Mytilida; family Modiolidae; genus Bathymodiolus; species Bathymodiolus brooksi. The sequence continues at coordinate 69,481,714 of OY804575.1, forward strand.
TATTTCAGTTATATCGTGGCGGTCAGTTTTATTGGTGGAGGAAACCACCGACCTGCCGCAAGTCACTGACTAACTTTATCACATAATGTTGTATCGAGTTCACCTCGTCTGAACAAGATTCAAACTTTTTATTTAATCATTATAAGCTATGAAAAAAATCATAAGTCTAAAAGTGGAAAATGCAGATTTGCTGAGCTTGCTACAGCCACCAACACTTTACAAAATGATCTGTTATTTATTTTACCTGATTAGGATATTTGTTACAATAAGCCGAAGTATTAAAATCTGTAAAGGAATAAAATTGGAAGGGCAATAACAAGCTTATGATGAAACAAATACCCACCCCCTGCCATTTATCTAAAGAACATAAGAGCAACTTTGTTGCAGGTCGGTGAACAAAGTGAACAACTTACCAGTACTAATAGAATGCCATGCGGACCTAAAACTATGACTAATGTTCGTTGTTTTATCTCCATAATTTTCCGTCCATGTAAACACAATTATAACTGTCATTATAACCAGTACTGTCATGGAAACATCAAAGGGAGCTCTGTAAATACAACATGTTATAATTATGTGTATTTGACACCAAACATCAAATATATATATATATATATAAGGTCATTTAATTGAATGGGTGTGTGTGGTTTGTTTTTTTTAACGGTTCTTAATATCTTGACAAAGCCATTTTAAGCAAAACATTCAGGTCATTCTTACTTCTTTTTTTTAAGTATTCATCGTTTTTATCGTTTTGATATTTTGATATATTTCACCCTTTAACAGTGGCTAAAAAAATAAAATATAGAAAAACTGCATTTTGTTTTGGTACTAGTATTATATCATGTTGAATATCAAACGAGCACATTTAATAGATAAATATCAGTAATATACAAAAAACAAAAATTTCACTATTCTTAATTCTATTGGCAGTACAAACTTTCATTGCCGGTAAAAAAATATTTTAGCATAGAAGTAACAAATACCAATTTCATAGTCTTGAACCCACGATCTACAGCACTCAACCACTGATGCTGTCTATTGAGTAAAGACAGGCATGGCCATAGCCCAAACTTGATTAAAGCTGAATGGAAGAAATGACCAAATTCATTTTTCTGTTGTTTGATTTTCATGCAAAAAAAATAAATGTTGATTTTTTTTTTTTTTTAAGTAAAAGTGATTTAGTTGAAAGAATCTTGTATCAACATGATTAACCAAAATCATGCAATTTTCATGTATTTACTAATAAATCTATTAATGTTACAAACACTGCTAACTATTTAAACAAGAAAACATCACAGGATATTTCATATATTTTTAAAAGCCTTACACAAATCCAAATCTGTCGGCAAAGAACTGTGCAACTAAACCAGCAATAATAGCTACAAGAGAATTTCCTAAGACAGCATGGCTAAACACAGTACCAAGAGATTCTCCTTCAAATCCTCTCTGAAAAAAAGTATAAATCAATACCTTGTCTACTAGGCAGTCAATTCATAAAGGTAGAGTGAAATCTATCTTAAAAATATTAAACTTTCTTATCAACAATATTTTAATGTCGTATTTCAACAAACATGTGAAAGGTGGTCTTGCAAACATGGTTTGTGTAATGTATTTTTTTCAATGTAGTCTCACAAAGTACACAAATCTACCTTTTCATGAGCATTCAAATCACAACAAACCGCATCGGTGGTGTAATGGTGAGCGTGCTAGCCTTGAGTGCAATAGATTGTGGGTTCCCGATCGGGTCAAACCAAAGACTATACAATTAAGGATTAAGGAGAAAGAGCAAAGCAAAGACTGGTTGGCTCAGAATCAGGATAATGTGTCTGAGTGGTGCAACATGTCTACCCACGAATTGTTGTTTCAGTGAGCTAGAACTATAAAAATCCAACTAAGCATGTTGGTCTAGTACAAAGTGGACCTCATTGAAACTTAACTTGTTCTTGCTACGATATAGCTGAAAAATTGTAGAATTGGAATTAAACAACAATCACTCACTCGCTCACTCAATTATATCTCTTAACTTGAAACCTGTTTTAGGTATATTGCATTATCTGAAAAATGAAATAATCATGAATATTTCAAGGAATAAAGTATAAGTAAAGACACTTTATTTAATACCTTACCTTGTGATGTTCATATATCATCCAAGACTCAAAAGCACTGTAAAGAATTGATGTGGCTATTCCTCCTAATAAACGCCCCAACATCAACACCCAAAAGTTGTTAAAATGCTACAAAAAAAAATATTAACATACTGTATGTCATTTTTAACAAATATACAAATTACAGTAAAAAAATCATTAGATGTTAAAATTTCATGTACGATATTGGAAAGAAAATTAAACAAAATAAATTGCAATGTACAAACAAATTTTATTACCAGATTCAGATATTATAAACACTCACAAAACTAGCACCTCATACCTTCATGAATACCTGTTACTAGATCAGTTTACCAGATAGATCAGGCAATAGGAACATATATACTAATAATCTTTACCATCCCAGTGCAGACGTCCATTTACATCCAGAATTATTATACACAACAAAGATCATATAGTAATATGGGAGAGAAAGTGGACAATGTCTTCATAACTACCATGTGGGTCTGTAGTTATTTTTTCTCCTTAATATCAAAAATCATACCAGAAATTTTACGGAATCTGATGAATAAAACTTATTTGAAAATATATAATTTCCTTCGAAACAACACAATACAGATCAAGATGTTGGCGTCCAGTGAACTAAAACACCGAAATATCTCCAATCAATACTTTAATTGTTGTACCTCTTAACTCTCTTTCAATACAGTATCAAATGCTATATTTTTGTAAGATGATATGTTGACTTCTGGTACAACTGTGAACTTTGGTAAACGTTTACGATCAGTGCTATATACTTTTTTTGTTGTTCACTTCGTCATTGATGTTAAGCTCCATCTTCCTTCATTAATCGCCAATTATTGGTTTTGAGAACCTATTAATAGTGTAAAGCCATACTCTATTATAGAGCATGTGAGAGTCTGGTTAAACGAGACTATAATTTGTTTCCAAGATACGAGATGCAATGAGAAATAAATTATCGTATGCATAAAGATCAAAGGGAAAATGGAGAATTCGATCAAATTATTACCAGTACTTTTAAAACTATTGGTTTTCAAAGCATTTGAGCTTGAGCGTACCTAATGAAGGTTATGTCGTGGGTACATTGTGCACATTGGATTTGATATCTATGTTTTTATTCTTACCTTGGTAATACACGCTCCTCCATACAGTATACCATAGATGATACAATTATTTCTCCTTCCACTATAAGAAACATACAAAGTTTAATAATATTATAAACAATTCTGTTTGTTTAATAAAGTTATAATATATAACCAACATTTTTCACTCCTCTCCCTTGTATATACAAATGTATAGTACATTTCTCTAATAAAGATCTGACACTAATATTTTATACTGTTGGTGAAAATTGATTGTCTTAATTAAAGCATTAATTGATAATATTATAGCTGTCTCTCATACATGTAAGTGATGAAATGGCTATGCAAACAGATTTTTATACAAAAGATGTCCTCTCCACAGAAAATATCAAAATATTTGTTTAAACATTTTTTTCTCCAAGCAACATTACTGTAATTGTTACAATAATAATGTAACTACACACCATGTATAGGACTTCGAGTGAGTAATTGATTGTTGTTTAATGTAACTACACACCATGTATAGGACTTTGAGTGAGTAATTGATTGTTGTTTAATGTAACTACACACCATGTATAGGACTTTGAGTGAGTAATTGATTGTTGTTTAATGTAACTACCCACCATGTATAGGAATTTGAGTGAGTAATTGATTGTTGTTTAATGTAACTACACACCATGTATAGGACTTTGAGTGAGTAATTGATTGTTGTTTAATACCAAGTGGGAAATTTTGTTACTCTTGCAGAGATCCTTACAACTCACATAGATGAGTCTGGGACTTACCATTTTCAGTTGGAACTCACCAAAGATTTCAAATTTTAGCTTACAATGATGGGACTAACCAAAAGTTTCAGAATGTCTTCTGGACTCATCAAAATAAGTTGCTACAAATTTCCCTGCTCTTGACAACTCACTCAAAATAAGAACAATTGTTTAAATTCTTACAATTTATCAGCAAATGATCCTACTATGGTGCCAAATATCATACTGGATCCAAAGCCTGCTACAAACAAGATCTCTATCTGATGTGTGTTCATCCCATAACTGTGATACAGGGCATAAACATGTGGACCTTGTAGCCAGTCACCAGCTGAAAAAAAGGTTAAATATGTGAGATGGGCATAAACATGTGGACCTTGTAGCCAGTCACCAGCTGAAAAAAAGGTTAAATATGTGAGATGGGCATAAACATGTGGACCTTGTAGCCAGTCACCAGCTGAAAAAAGGTTAAATATGTGAGATGGGCATAAACATATGGACCTTGTAGCCAGTCACCAGCTGAAAAAGGTTAAATACGTGAGATGGGCATAAACATGTGGACCTTGTAGCCAGTCACCAACTGAAAAAGGTTAAATACATGTGAGATGGGCATAAACATGTGGACCTTGTAGCCAGTCACCAGCTGAAAAAAAGGTTAAATATGTGAGATGGGCATAAACATGTGGACCTTGTAGCCAGTCACCAGCTGAAAAAAAGGTTAAATATGTCAGATGGGCATAAACATGTGGACCTTGTAGCCAGTCACCAACTGAAAAAGGTTAAATACATGTGAGATGGGCATAAACATGTGGACCTTGTAGCCAGTCACCAACTGAAAAAGGTTAAATATGTGAGATGGGCATAAACATGTGGACCTTGTAGCCAGTCACCAACTGAAAAAGGTTAAATACATGTGAGATGGGCATAAACATGTGGACCTTGTAGCCAGTCACCAGCTGAAAAAAAGGTTAAATATGTGAGATGGGCATAAACATGTGGACCTTGTAGCCAGTCACCAGCTGAAAAAAAGGTTAAATACGTGAGATGGGCATAAACATGTGGACCTTGTAGCCAGTCACCAGCTGAAAAAGGTTAAATACATGTGAGATGGGCATAAACATGTGGACCTTGTAGCCAGTCACCAGCTGAAAAAAAGGTTAAATATGTGAGATGGGCATAAACATGTGGACCTTGTAGCCAGTCACCAGCTGAAAAAAAGGTTAAATACGTCAGATGGGCATAAACATGTGGACCTTGTAGCCAGTCACCAACTGAAAAAGGTTAAATACATGTGAGATGGGCATAAACATGTGGACCTTGTAGCCAGTCACCAGCTGAAAAAGGTTAAATACATGTGAGATAGGCATAAACAGGTGGACCTTGTAGCCAGTCACCAGCTGAAAAAAAGGTTAAATATGTGAGATGGGCATAAACATGTGGACCTTGTAGCCAGTCACCAGCTGAAAAATAGTACATGGGTGTTGTTGATGAATTAGGGAATTAGGCAGTCGGCGGAGGTTAATGGTGGGCCTGCTAGAATTTTTTTTATACAGAAGGCATCATACATGTACCTGTATGTGGTATAAAAGAAAGAACTGTGGGGACATATAGCAACCAGTCGTTAACACATAATACTTCAGACATCCATTCAAAATATATGAATCTAGGTTTTGTGATAGATTAATTATAATGATGAAAATAATACAATGTATCATTATAATAGAAAGGACATTTTTAACTGGTGAATACTTTTGATTTAACGGTAAATATCCATAAAAATAATTTGCCTTTCTTTTTTTTTGTGTGATCATAATCATATTTCATTTCATTTTCATTTTGCTCTTCAGTTTTTCAGCTTAATCTTGGAGTTTTCTAATTTTGTGATCATAATCATATTTCATTGCATCTTCACTTTGCTTTTCAATCTTTTTGCTAATTTTTTGAATTTTTGAGCAAATGTTGAATAATGCCAAAATTTTAAATAATCTAAATGTAAGCAGAATAAAACTAAAAAAGAAGTATGCCCCCGCACTTGATAATTATGAACAAAGTTGTTTTGTTAGGAGTGATTTAAAAAAAATGAAGTGTGTCTGTAAGACACAAATGATGCCCCCGCCTGACTATAGGAAATAATAAACAGGTCAAAAGTTCTTTAACACTATGTATGATGTTCTATCATACTCAACTTGTATACAGATAGTACATGTGTACCTTTAATTTTTCATTCCTGATATGTAAATATAAAGGTATTACCTGTGGTGAAATGGGTATAATTTCCCATACAAACCATGTTTCCATTATGTAGCTAGTAATTATAAGAAGGAAATGAAGTCCAACTACCTGTCATTTTGTGAATATTTGACAAAAATCCCCCCCCCCCCTGATTTTTCGTTGCAGGGCCAGGGACATAAAAAAAATGACTAGTCCAACTACCTGTCATTATCAAATATTTGCTGAAAATCAAAATCCTGTGGACATGCACACCTCCATTATGTGAATAAACATCATACAAATTATTAAAGCTGTTCATAGCTCCAAAACTGTAGCCAGTGTAGGAGGAGATAGCAGGACAAACCATGTATCTATATCCGAACGGACGAACAAAATGACGCCCAACTACCTGTCATTTTGAGATTATTTGATGAAAATCAAAATCCTGTGGACATGCACACCTCCATTATGTGTATAAACATCCTGCAAAATATTAAAGCTGTAGCTCTAAAACTGTAGGTGGAGTTAGCTGGACAAACCATGTTAGCTTATTGCAGCTAGCACGAAAAAAATGTTAACGAATCAGGATGATATGACCAATTTTTTTAGAGGACCTTCCTACCAAGTTTCGGTTCATTTGGTCAAGCAGTTTCAGAGAAGATTTCTTTAAAAATCGACCAATCAGAAACAAGAATTGCCTGTGTCGGCCATGTTTATTCACAGAATGGGACGAAATGCACATTCTTTATAGAGGACCTTCCATAGATGCTTCCTACCAAGTTTCAGTTCATTTGGCCAAGCCATTTCAGAGGAGAAGATTTTTTTTAATTAACCAATCAGAAACAAGAATTGCCTGTGACGGCCATGTTTGTTAATGGATCGGTACAAAATGTGCAATCCTCATAGAGGACCTTCCATAGATGCTTTCTAACTAAGTTTCAGTTCATTTGACCAAACGGTTTCAGAGTAGAAGATTTTTAAAAATCGACCAATCAAAAACAAGAATTGCCTGTGGCAGCCATGTTTGTTAACGGATCGGGAAGAAATGTGCAATCTTTATAGAAGACCTTACATAGATGCTTCCTACCAAGTTTCAGTTCATTTGGTAAAGTGGTTTTAGAGGAGAAGATTAAAATGTGAAAAGTTAACGGAAGATGGACGCCAAGTGATGGCAAAAGTTCTCGTTGCCTTTGGCAAGGTGAGCTAAAAAGAATCATTACTGTAATACAATCATAAGCCAGGAAGTTGACATTTCTAACACATAAGAAGTGACATTCCTAACCTACAGCAGTAATCAAATTTTGATAAAAATCATTATGATTTGTGGCTGTTAGAAAGAAAGAAAAAGTTATATAATTGTCTCCCTTTGCAATTTTGGTACCAATCATTACAATCTGACATTTGTGGTTGTTTGATAAAAAATGTTTTAAAATTGTCCCCCTTAGAATGACTTTTAAAACCAGTAAATGAAGTTCGTAAAAGAAAATACTATGCCTAGATAATTATGTCTCCCCCCACTTTGGTGGGAGACATATTGTTTTTGTCCTGTCCGTCTGTCCGTCCGTTCGTCTGACAGTTTGTCAGTGCAACGCCTCTGAAACTACTGAACAGAATTTCATGAAACTTGGTAGGTAGTAAGGACACCATATGTAGTTGTGCATATTACCAGGAAATTTTGATCGCCTGAATTTTTGTGGGAGTTATGCCTCTTTGAACTTAGAAATTTCCCGAAATATACTTCTGAAGCAGCTTGTGAGCACAACTCCTCTGAAACTACTGAACAGAATTTCATTAAACTTGGTAGGTAGTAAGGGCATCATATGTAGTTGTGCATATTACCAGGAAATTTTGATCGCCTGAATTTTGTGGGAGTTATGCCCCTTTGAACTTGAAATTTCCCGAAATATACTTCTGAAGCAGCTTGTCAGCGCAACTCCTCTGAAACTACTGAACAGAATTTCATGAAACTTGGTAGGTAGTAAGGGCATCATATGTAGTTGTGCATATTACCAGGAAATTTTGATCTCCTGAATTTTGTGGGAGTTATGTCCATTTGAACTTAAAAATTTTCCGAAATATACATTGTACTACTGAAGCAGCTTGTCAGGGCAACTCCTCTGAAACTATTGAACAGAACTTCATGAAACTTGGTAGGTAGTAAGGACACAATATGCGGTTGTGCATATTACCAGGAAATTTTGATCTCCTGAATTTTGTGGGAGTTATGCCCCTTTGAACTTCAAAATTTCCCGAAATATACTACGATCAAATATGGAATAGAATGTGTAGCTGTGCATGTCAAATCTCCTCAGATCTTCGTTATCAATATTAACAGACCACCAGATCTACCAGTGAAATATTTCTGTGATGCGCTAAATCGTCTCTTGAAAGACTTGACACCTGGCATTCCACCAATAGTCATGGGCGATTTCAATGTGGACCTTTTATTCAGAAAAGATGATGTAATCACATGCATATTTTCTGCTTTTGAACAGAATATAAAATCTTCTACTACTCGTAAACTGACGTGCCTAGATCATATTTACACTCGACATTTGAATGCCCAACAAGCTGGTGTAGTGCCAATTTATTACAGCTACCATGATATGACATATATTTCTGTAGATATGCAACAACTTCAGTAGAATCATTTTATAAATATATTCAGGTATTACTCATTTTAAGTGGACACTGTTATTTGCAAACACTCTAGTGTAATATCCCGTATTGAAACTTGTATATATATATATATGTACAAGAGTCTATCATAATGTCACTATTTCCCTGAAAAAGTTTTTCATCACCAATCCATTGATTTAAGAAAAACAAAACTCCTTTAAAATCATTGGAACATATGCTGAGCAATTTTCTGGAATGGGGAACTTTGCAATGACAATATGGAATAGTACTTGTAACCCTTGCTTTAGCACTTTTGATCAATTTTTTTTGTGTTTCATGGATTAAAAACAGGTTTTTTTTGTTATTCATTGAAGCTTAATTTTATTTGTTACCTAAATAGATTTTTTACCTTTGACTACAGTTTGTGGGACGGGTGGAGACATACGTTTTTGCGGGCAAAAACAAACTTTAATTAATTATAAATTAGTTTGAAAATGTATCACAATATATAGCCAATCTATTCTAGATAAAACTTGAATATCAAATATCAATAAGATACATGTACATGTATTGACTGTACATTCATAGTTGAAACAAAGGTATGTTGAAAAGTGTGGCTAACAGATGACAGGTTTAAGGTTATGGGTATTTCCACAGTATTTCAGTTATATTTATTTTCATAATTGTGGCCATCAATATTAATTTGGTGTAGGAAACAGACGTACCCATTTTTATTTGGCTGTTCCATACCTGGACAGAGACTTTAGAAGTTCTGTTTATTTTCTTTTAAAATGTGTTAAAATTTGGAATAAGATACTTTATTGCTATGTAATTTGGAAATATTCAGAAAAAAAAAATGTACATGTATGTTTTAGAATGTATGGAGGTCTACCTTTTTTTGCTTGTAGGTTACATTGGGGCAAACAAACAATTTATTTATTGTGGCTCTATATGTCATGACTTCAGAGGTAATTTTCTATTTGAACATATTTTATTGTCATAAAACAACAAAAGATGACTCAAATTTTACAACTTAGAAATGTTTTTAGAGGTAATAAAATATGTGACAGATGATACTTAATAGTCTTAAATCAATACACGTTTCTGTTAAATAGAAAATCCATCCCACACAACAAATATGTGACCATCTTCATGGATCCAGCCAAGAAATTTAAATAAATCAATAAAATAGATAATGCATTATCAAGTTCCTGTCTTTGAAAACACATTTGATTTTATAAACCTGAATCTGGGGAAAGACAGTGAATGCTTTTCTGTTACGAAAGCTAGAGCCAATTTAGCTTGGAACATTTGTTTGTACACATCTACATATCACAAAGATGCAGCATGCACAGCAAATATTACAGTATTTCTACTGTTGATTCTTGAGAAAAAAAAATTATTTACTTAATTTCTCCCTTTTATGCCCCCTTCAATTCACAATCGGCCATGCAGGATCAATTTCATTTGCATAAATAAAATCTGCATCTCTTCTTGCTAAGGATCATCAGTATCATTTAGTATTCATAGAAAAAATGTAAACACATTTTAAATACACATAGATCAGCTGAAAATTGCCCACTCAGGCATGTCAGATTTAAAAGAGACACTATACTCATTTGACTCTATAATCAGATACATATACAGTCTTATTGATAAATAATAGAGCTTACAGATAATATTTCAAGCAATTTTAGATTATATTACATTCTTAATGGTAACAGATTTCATGAATAGACAAATCTGGTATTAACATACAATTGAATGTATGTTTCTTTAAATTATATGCAATTAAAAAATTAGAGCCTGGTAAAGAATTTTTTTTAAATTATCATCTCCCATGTTTTGAATCCAATAGATCTAGGAGAATCATTGGTCCAATGAAATGGGGGCAATGTTTTTTTTCCTTTTACATTTTCATTTTCCAACAAATTTAATTTTAAAGTACATTTGTTTTTAAACTAAGGCATGTATGAATAAGGATGTAAAATATTGTTAACATCTCCTGGATGGCCTTAAGCTACATATATCCCATCTATCTATCTATCTATCAACTCATGTAATCTCTTCCTGTTTAATCAAAATACAGTTTCTATTGACCATTACCATGAATTATATTATAAATGTTTATTCAACTAAATTTTTAAAAATATTTATATTTAATCAAATTGAAATTTCTCAAATACTGGTAACATATTTGATTGTTGTTTTAAACATGTTAAAATGTATGTATATTACAGTCTGTGCCAAAAACCACTAGTCCTAAGCTCCAGTCTAGTAAAAATTGCATAAAATTTGAAAATAGAAAAAAATCTTCTAAAATCTTTAAATGCTGTTTGGGCTAGTTGTCAAAATGTTTTTGGAACAGACTGTATATTTCAATAGCATTGATAACTACAATGTACCTCAATCATGGCACACCATACAAATCACAAGATTATTTGTACAATTAAGGATCATATCATCATCATAAACAGTAAGCGATAGCCTGAGCATGACAAATCATGAATATGCACACAAGATGAGGTGGCTACTGAACATGACAATCTTTCTGTTACCTAGTGTTTACACTGTGGCAGCCATGGAACCAGGGTGTTGGTGATTAGAAAGTATTAAGGAGCATTTACCATGGACTAGGCAAATATGGCTGGGTGAACTCTTTTCTGATATATCATGGTTCTGTAGTATATGCACATATTTCTGTCAGACAGTCATCACAATGAGCACCGGTCCTCCAGTTGAAGCTCAGTAAAACTTTGTTCAGATCAGTAAATTTTTCAGTTTTTATTTAGATATATATATCTAAAATAAATTGAAGAATTCGATTTGGACCAGTAAATTCAAATTTTCATTTCGAGGACTGGTCCGATGATAAGAGCAGGGCATGAGGATGTTCATGGTACACTAACTTGCATGCTGTTGATTAATAATAGGGTGTCTAAAACTATGTGTTTAGCTAAATAAATCACGTTTATTAATTCTCATGTGTATTCTTTCTTAAATATTTTATTTGGCAAGGGTAGGGTAAAACTATCTGTATAACTAAAAATTTGACATTTAGTAATTCTCATTTGTACTTTTTTAATATTCTATTCAGAAAGGAATACAAAACTAATCAAAACATGAATAAACCTAATCAAATGGTTTGTTCACGCCGATGCATAATCATCACAATTGACAGGGCATTGTATGATGTAGATGTAGTTTCTTATCTATACATGTATGCTTGCTCTGCTTTAATAAAAGTTTATGTTCCGAGAAAGAAATTAAATGCAATCAATGACAATGACAAGTTTCCATTATTGTAATTTTATAGTGTGCGAAATTAGCGGTAGACCTATGTCTATGTAAAACTAAGCTGGTCTATGTCAAATATTCAAAATTGTGTATATAATGTACAGTGAGGTCCATGTAAAATAGAGATTGGTCTATACTATGATACCACGAAATTTAGTTTCACACACTGATTTTAATTTAAAAATTATACAATTAAATTAGTTTATTACTAAAATATTCTATAAACAAATATATAGATATCGATTTTCAAGTATAAATTACCACGAAGCTGTTTCTACCTGTATTGTTCACTCACCCATAGCCAACATATACACGACAAGATAGACACGTTGGAATTGTTTGAACGCAGCATCACTGATTGTTGGGACTGCCTGTCTGGTGTAGATAAATAAAAGGGCACATAATATACTCAAAATACCAAATCCAGCAATGAAAATATTAGGCATTGCTATTATATGTGAATAAACGTCGCCGATGCTGTTTTAGTAACTACTTGTGTTGACACATAACTCCCGGAAGTATCGATTATAAAGGTTATTAAAGGGAGCCAATTTGGCCCGACCCTGATTCCGGAACCATTGCGTCTTTGCTCGACAATCAAGAAAAATAATTACCCCAATTACGGGTTTCATTATTGATTGATTGATCGGTTATTGCTTAACGTCCAGCGAGCAGTATTTCAGCTATATTTAGTACGAGAACAAGTTCAATAATATATAAAAATTATTCTCTTTAGACTTATCAGAACACCCGACAATTTAATAATTGAAGGATGTACAGCCAGCAGGAATCCTCGGGATTTTACCTCGATTTCAAAGGAAAATTTGAATTTTATTTTTCAAAAATAAATTGAACATGTCATATATAAATTGAAGAAAACCAAACCAGAGGTCTGATTTAGTGTTAACGAGGAAGATGTACAATGTGTATCTGTTGGTGGTAGATGTCAATTAAATTGATGCACATTGAAGTCTATAGAATCCCGAGGGTTTTGCTTTGCTTCAGATCCTGATATTTTCTTCATATCAAAAATACTAATCATTGATTGCTCAATTACATAATGTGATATCACTCTGGAATGGAGTGTGTAGAAATGAGGGAATGGGTGGATTAACCGGGTCAACGACATTTATCTGCCACTGAAAAAGTATGGAGAATTGTGAATTGGTCTTTTGTAGTGGCTACAATTAATGTGGCTACTCTTTTTCGAAATACAAAATGTATACAACAGAGGTCTTTAGCATGCAGACATCGTGGCATTCTCCAAACACGTCACAAGTTATACACTGCACATAGTCCACGACCAGACTTTCCGTATTATAACCTGACAACCTCTCCATCAAGAGGACTTCCCTTATCCGAAACCCGGAGACGCACTGAACAGTTCTTCACCAACGAAAAAAGCTCAGGTATTATAGAAGTTACAAGACTTTTGATATTGAAAATTTCAATGATGATATAGAACAAATTAAGATCAATCAAACATGTCATGAAGTAGATTATGTTTATAATGAATATGAAAAAGATTTTATCAATGTGTTAAACAAACATGCTCCAATTAAATCTAGATATCAAAGAAAAAAACCATTACCATGTATGAATCAGGAGCTCAGAAGAGCTGTATACAGAAAACAAATGCTATATTCTCAATTTACAAAATGTCAGAGCAACAAAAATTGGGAAAAATTCAGAAAGCAAAGAAATTTTGTAACCAAATTGAAAAGAAAATCAATGAAAACATACTTTTTAGAACGTTGCTCTGGGGGAACAAAATCGGGCGACTTTTGGAAAACTATTAAGCCATTCTTTTCGAAAAAGGGGTCCAGTGGAGAACAAAAAATTGTGCTTAATGAATCTGACAAGATTGTAAATGATCAAAAAGAAGTAGCCAATCACTTTAATAATTTTTTCTCCACTGTAGCTGAGAATATAGGAAAAGATACTGTTTACGACCCTTCTGATCATCCAAGTTTAATAGAAATAAAGAAACAAAATGATTGCACAAACAAATTTGTTTTTGAAAAGGTAACAACAAATTAAAGTTGAAAAGATTATAAATAATATCAACATCAAAAAAGCAACAGGTGCTGATGGTATACCTGCCAAAATAATAAAATGTAGTAAATCTATTATTGCACCTCAGATTACAAGTATTTTAAATATGTCAATAGATCAGAATGTTTTTCCGGATAAATTAAAGAAAGCACAAGTAACACCTTTATATAAAAAGAATGATCCACTTTTGAAGACTAACTACAGACCCGTAAGTGTACTATGTATTTTTTCAAAGATTTTTGAGAAAATTTTAGAACAGCAATTGTCTGATTTTTTAAAAAATATTTCTAATCCTTATTTATGTGCTTTTAGAAGAGGTCATGGATGTCAGACAACCCTGCTCAGGTTATTAGAGGACTGGCGGAATGCCCTTGAAAAAAATCAGTATGTTGCTGCAGTCCTAATGGATCTTTCCAAGGCATTTGATTGCCTACCCCATGATATTTTATTGGATAAACTTTCGGCCTATGGTATGTCCACTGATTCTGTATCCCTTCTTGAGTCCTACTTATCAAGTAGGAAACAGCAAATTAAAATTAATGGTATCCTGAGCAGTTGGTCTGACATCCAAAAAGGGGTACCCCAAGGGTCAATCTTGAAGCCTCTACTTTTTAATGTCTTTATTAATGATATTTTTTATTTTGTAAAAAAGGGTACTTTATATAATTATGCGGATGACAATACTTTGTCTTATGGTCATCCTGATTTTAATGTACTTACCTCAGTTTTAGAATCAGAGTCAAATGTTCTTATTAATTGGTTTAAAGTTAACAAAATGCAGGCTAATCCAGATAAATTTCAGGTACTTGCGGTTGGGAAGAAGACTTTTGACAAAAACATGAAGATTTGTATACAGAACTCTACACTTTCATGTGAAGAGACAGTAAAACTTTTAGGAATTGAAATAGATTATCAATTAAATTTTGACATTCATATCAGTTCAATCTGTAGGAAGGCATCACAGCAACTGAATATACTTAAACGTTTGGGCCGATATTTAGACAGATTAAGCAAATTAACTATATTCCACACTTTCATTCTCAGTAACTTTAACTTCTGCCCTTTGGCTTGGCATTTTTGTACCGATAAAAATTCAAAAAAATTAGAGAAAGTGCAGGAAAGAGCACTTCGCTTTGTATACGATGACTACACCAGTTCATATATCAACCTTCTTGAAAAAGCTCTAGTGCCCTCCTTACAGATCAGACGTATTAGGACAATGGCCTTGGAGACATATAAAATCGTTAACAAATTAGCTCCTGTATGCCTTCATGATTTGGTTAATGTGAAGAATTCTAAATATGCTTTCAGGTATTCGAACATATTAGATGTACCTCAAGTTAGAACTACAAGGTATGGCAAAAAATCATCCACGTTTGCAGCTGCAACTCTGTGGAACGACCTTCCGAACCATTTCAGAACTGAAAACAGTTTCAACCACTTTAAAAGTTTGATTCAGTCCTGGAATGGCTCAGTATGTCGTTGTTCTGCATGCAGATAACATATTCAGCTTTCTGTTTTATTTCTAGTGCTTTTTCCAAGTTTTAATGCTGCTTAGTTATTTTATGTTTGCTTGATATTGCTTCAGCATGTTTTAGAATGTCTTTTATTTTTGTGCTTTTTATGTTGCATTTGCTAACTGTATGTGCTTTATATGTGTGTTTATGTGATTATGTTAATATGTGTATGTATCTTGTGCTACTATGTATATTCGGTAAAAAGCTCCTGAGAGCTTGTGTTTATTGTTATACAAAAACCGAATTCAAATAAAGTTTTCTTATCTTATCTTCTTATCTTAGTTCTGTGAGTTTGAGCCCTGACCAGTGCCCAATTTACAGGTTTCAATACTAAAAGTAAAGTTCTTGTTATTTGATTATCAGTGCCTAGTTTATATCTGCAATTACAAAAACAATAATATTTAACCCAACAGTGTTAAAATTAGTTTTTTGAGTTGCATGACAATTTTTTGTTCCCCTCGACGGGATAAGAACTCACACCATTGATACACTGCAGCAACAATCGCGTAGTATTATGTCCCACGCCCTAGACCAATTTGGCCACATCCTATATATTTATAAAGCTTTAACAAAAAAAAGGTTGATTCTTAAATGTATTTGATTTGCAATATGACAGTTAAACTCTACCCCCTTCCCACAAAGGGTTAAAAATGATAAAAATATATATAACTGAATTATAATGACAAAAAACTAAAAGAAAAAAAAATCGCCGATTTGTGTTGCAGGACATCATGTCGTTCATTTTTACTTCTTACAAAATCAAGATTTATTTCAAGATTTATCTACAGAAATGTGATACCTCTTTGTAAATTGTTAATTATTTTATGCGGCTTCTACATGAAAAACAATAATTCCTACACTGCTCACTTTGTTCCCGTTTCCTTTGTTTATATTATTTAAACTTTCATTTAAGACAACATTTAACTCAGTTTTTTTTCCTTTCTATGTTATCCTCTACCGCATACGGAAGGAACATTATTCCTCCACATATTTGCTACTCTATCATTGTGCAAATGATTGATTTTTTGGTCAATTGCATAAGTGCTCCCTACATCATAAAAATATGCGACTTTGTGAAGTGAAGATAATATTCGAAGGGAACTTAGTTCTTTTGTACAAAATATATACCGTTAGTAAAAAATGTGTGTTGAGGGTTTCCATACCGACCGTTTTTTGTTGTTGCGTACCCCGTTTTGTATTGAAATTCTGCCACATAAGCAAGGTTAAAATCTTAATAGCTACAGATCGATCTGTTAGCCCACATCTGGCAAAATGACTAGCTAATTCTTTAATTTTGATAATATTGATGACCGTATAGATTTGTCCGACCTGGTCCTGAACTTTGTGATTCTGAACAATTTAAACAATAACCGTTTAAGTTCAATTCAATAATCCATATTTCGAAATATTCGGCCAAAATCACGGGAATAAGCCATAAAATATTAACTGAAGCGTGTTTAGGTGTGAAACCTATAATTAATTTCTTTAAGGTTTTCTACTAAATTTGTGTTTTTTCGAGTCTACCTGGCCATTTTATCTTAAGTTTAATCTTTCGAAGACCATACATTTTCTGAAACGTCCATGATTCCTCTACATTCTGTCAAAATATCAGGCCATTGTTTAAAGTCTTGCAGTGAAATGCCAGGCTATGGAAAATACCTACTCTAAAAATAGCTCTGTCATCCCCCAGAAATTCCCTATTTATAGGTCATGCATCAAATCCTCCATATCCATATTAAAATACTGTACAACTAAATCAATCAAATTTGGCCTCAAAATAATCCTTATACATTTAACTTCAATTATCAATTTAATTATTCCATTCCATTCAGTATTTGTCACAATACGACAAAGTGAAAGGAACTTTTTTCTTTAAAAGGGACTACTTTAGCTCTGATTGGTTGAATTACTGGCTTGACCCCTTTATCTAATCCAATTATGAATACTGATTAATCGTAACTAGTGTAAACAACCGATTGTTACACTTTCGTAATGACGGACGATAGCTAGGTAATCACCGATTTCTGAAAACGTCTATACTTAGTAACTGAAATATTGTTGAAAGTGGCGTTAACCCTAACCCATAACCCTTGTAATCTTGAGGTACTGTCGATTGAAAATGCATGTAAAAATTAGATTTTAGGGGAAAAATTAATTGTGTATTACGATTTTGCAATATTCTCGGAATATCAATAGATAAAAGAACCAGGATTCGATATATAACACACACGTAGCTTCGTTAATCTAGAGCGTTCTACTCTTTGCAGTTGATTACCCGGTTTAATGATAATCTCAGTAGGCATTTCACGAAACAGCAGAAACCCAAAATTGAAAAACAAACGTCAAGTTATTCCAACAATCTATACACACGAATGAAATAACCAGATTCACTAGTAACACAATTCTATGACCACCTAGTATGATGCTGTTGTTGCTGCAAAAAAAAAAAACAACAACAACAAAAAAACCCACAAAAAAACCAAAAACAACAATAAAAAACACACTTTATCGATTGGTTTACGTGCTCGCATCGAGTGCGGTGAATCGCGTTGGTTCTAGATCCGGTCGGGTCAAACCAAAATACTATATATACAATTGGTATTTGCTGTTTCTTCGCTAAGGACGCGTCATTAAAGAATAAGAGCAAAAATCGCTTGACTCGGAATCAGGATAAGTGTCCGCGTGGAGGGACATGTCTATCCGCGGATTGTTGTTTCAATGGGCATCATCACCATCACCATGTCATAGAAATGTAACTTGTTTTCGCCATGATATAGCTGAAAAAAAAATGCTCATTTGGCGTTAAACAACAATCACTCATTCAACAAACAAACATAAAACAATAGAACCGGAAAAGAAATATAATTTAGCGACATTTTCTAATACTACCGATTTAATTTGTAAGCCATTTAACATCAACACCAGATATAAGTTGTAACCGGATTAGGTCACAATCACTTAACTTTGGCGGGGTTTGTTCTTAATATTAGCTTAAGTTGATTGAATGTACAGTTATCATATCATTGCAGTTGTCAATTTTAATTGAACCGAAATTTTAGCTCACCTGACCAAAGGGTAGGGTCTGGTGATGTTTTGGCGTCCGTACATTTTTATATTTTAATCTTCTTCTCTGAAACCACTGAGCCAATTGGAACCAAACTTGGCATGATGAATGTTCATTAGATGGTCCTCTAAAAGTTTATGCTTTTGTTGTTGAACAGAATTACACAAAAGAAACAAGAAACCAAAGGTGTCAAGATGGGCATTGTCTGTTTTAAATCTTATTCTCTAAAACCACTGGGCCAATTTGAGCCAAACTTGGTCGGAATATTCAGTGGATGATCCTCTAAAAAGTTTATGTTTTTGTTGGACGAAATTACACAAAAGAAACAACAGACCAAAAGCTGCCAAATAGGCATTGTATGTTTTAATCTTTTTCTCTGAAACCACTGGTCCTATATTGGAACCAGTTAGTAGGAATGTTCAGTTGATGGTTCTCTAACAAGCTTATGATTTTTGTTGACCAGACTTCCACAAATGAAACAAGAGGCCCAAAGGTATCAAAATGGGCGTTTTCTGTGTTTAATTTGCTTCTCTGAAACCAAAGGGCCATTTAGAACCAAACTCGGTAGCAATGTTCATTGGATGATCCTCAAAAGAAATTATGCTTTTTTGTCGATCAGAATTACACAAAAGAAACAAGACACCAAATGGTGTCAAAATAGACATTAAATTCAGATAAGAATTCCTCTAAATCATTCAGGAAAATAGAGAATAAAAACGGTTACAAATTCCTCCCTATCTCACACCTGTGAGACAGGAGAAAATCCATATTAGATACATACATTTTGTATTTAATATTATCATACATATATTATATAACATATTAAATATTTTTCTTTTATGCCACTGTTTATCATTTTATTTCCAAAAGCCTGTTTGCCAGACAGTGCCAAAGGCTTTGTGAAAGTGTATCAAAGTATACATTTATGCATACTGTTGCTGGTGTATCAAAGTAAGTATACACATATAAATACTGTCACTGGTGTGTCTTTTTCCTTTTTCAATCATTGTAAGTCACAAATTTATGTCACCAGTTTATGGTTAAAGACAAATTTAAGGTTTTGTCTATCAAGCATTATATGACCCCTGGAAGCTGTCTTTAAAACATAACTACAACATGTCTTTGCCACAGAAATCTTGTGGACACAAAATAATATTAATAAATATGTAATTTTTTACTTTCATATTTCAAGCCCTCTATTACTTGGAGAAAAAAATTGCAACTCTCTATTTCTGGAGAGAAAAACAAAAACCACAACTAATATTTCATATTTATTTTTATACAAAATAAATTACAATAAAAATTTCTGATCTGCAACAAAGATATACTTAAAAAAAAATAAGGACGGATTTATAATGGTGATTTAATAAGCACCATATAAACATTATAAACACAGCATTATTTTCCACATATCTTCAGATAATAATACCATTTGAAGGTCAGAAGGTATGACCCTTGTTACCAAAGTCAGAATGTATGACCCTTGCTAATAAGGTCAGAATATAATACCCTTGTCACCAAGGTAACAATTTATGACCCTTGTTACCAAGGTCAAAATATATGACCCTTGTTACTTTGTTGTGTCACAGTTGAATGATTTCGGATCAACCTTGAATCCAAAAGTCATATAAAGTTACATGAACTATCTCATTAGTATATCATTGTTCTGTGTTTTATTGAAACAATAACATTGCATATATTATCTTTGATTTAAAACTTGTTTCTAATTCACTTTAAAATTGAAAAGGCACATTTTTTAACGAAATATACCTATTATAAACAGTATATATCTATAATTAGTGAACAGTAGGTATGCAAGGCAGTGCATTCAAATTATAATGCTGTTTGAATACATCAAACATCAAGGCAGAATGTTGTTTCAGTCAGCAGAAATTCCAAACACTATACCAACACCAAAAAATATTCTAGAGGAGACATTGAAAAGTCTTCAAATAGACAGCATATTTAAATACACTAAGCTAAAAGAAAGAAATGTTTCTGTCTTTATAAAAGCCTTCTTAAATCCAAAATAGTTGTGCAATGATGTAATAAAGAAAGTAAATATGTCCAAATTTGAAATAATTCTAATTTAACTTTATTTCTGAACAATTGTCATTTTTTTTTTAAATATGGCAAGATTCCTCCATGGAGATGACCAAATTGTAAGGGGAGATAACTCTCTGAAATATTGTTTGTTGTAAGGGGAGAGAAATCTCTGAAATATTGTTTTTTTGTAAGGGGAGAGAAATCCCTGAAACATTATTTGCTGTAAATAAGGGGAGATAATTCCTTCAGTGTGGTGGTTGAGTATAAGGGCAGACAACTTCTACTGACTGACATGTTAACCTTCATCACAGTTCAGAGAAATATCACAGATAATAATATAAAATAATATACAACAATTATAAAAATGCACTAGATTTCAATAGGTTTCGGAATTGGTTTTCTAGTATGTCTCATTGTAGAACCTGGTTCTGAAGGTTTAAATGGAGCATGTTTGCCATACGGTCGTGGTATAGGTAATTCGCTATCATCATCAGGTATATATGCATTAGGACGAGGTTCTGCTGTGGTTGTAACACCACCAGCAATCTTATATTGGTCTTCTTCTTCCTCTGCCTGAAATGAATTAACATAAAAATAAAATATATAAGAAAGGACGTGGATGTAAATTAACATGAAAGATTATCTAATTCTACACTTAGACATAGATTAAAGTAAAGGAACAACACTTTTAATTCTGTTCTACATTTTGGTCACAGTTACAGTGGGGTCTTCCATAATGAGCAAAACTCATACCGTAAAATAAGTGTGAAACGGCTCCAGATATCTATTTGCCCATTAATACTATTTACAACAATTTCAAGGTCATAGGATAACCTATCCAAGGATAAATACTGCATGCGGAGCCATAAAAAAAATCAAGAGCAATAAACATACAATTATGTAAAGTGTGTGTTAAGTTATAGTAAAGATGTTGTAGGATGAAATTTGGTGATTATATTTTCTCACTAATTGGTGAGCGAGTGATTGTTGTTTAAGGTTAGTGAGCAATTTATCATGGTGAAAACAAGTTACATTACGATGAGTCAATAGTATTAAAAGTTACAACTTTTTTTACCATCAAGAGGTAAACAGTTCTGGTGTAACAAGGAGTATCATGATTGTCTCCCTTATTTCCAGGGGAACTAACTCTTAACAAAACTTTTTTGTTCCACGTTTTAACAGATATCTCTTTAATGCAGTGAAACTTTATTTCTGCAAAGGAACAGACTTTATGCTTAAGTCACTGACAAACTTTATTACATAATGTTGTATCGAGTACCTTACCATGAACGGGGTTTGAACTCACAACTTTAGTGGTGATAGGCACTGATTGCACAGGTAGTTGTAAATCCAACTACCATTCGATCATGACCACTGCTGAACAGACTTTAGAGAAGAAGAATTTATTGACAAGAATTTTAAATCACCTACCATTCTAATTTCTTCTTTGTCTCTTTGTCGAATGTCGTCATCCCGTAACATCCGGAGCCATGCCCTTTCATAATCATCATTAGGTGGTTCCCCTTTCTCCATTCTAATATAACATTGTTCTAATTCAGCTTCTTTTTCTTTTAAATTTTGCTGCAGTTTAAGAGCATTTGCTTGGTTCATTGATAATTCTGATACCATTGCCATCATTTGACGTGTGGTACCTTTTATTTTTCCTTGTAAATCATTGACCTGTAAAATAAAGCACATCATTGACCTATAAAATAAAAGTAAATCATTGACCTATAAAATAAAAGTAAATGATTGACCTATAAAATAAAAGTCAATCATTGACCTATAAAATAAAAGTCAATCATTGACCTATAAAATAAACAAGGGCAACGCAAAGCGTGGTGTATCCCCTCACCTAAAAATTAGACCCTGTGACCTTGACCTTTGACCTTGAAAATCAATAGGGTTCCAGATTCTCTTAAGGTCTAAGTAAGTATGTACCAAGTTTGGTCAAAATCCATTGAAGGATGTTGATTCTAGAGTGTTCACAAGGATGTTACAGTAAAAATTTGACCGGTTGACATTGACCTTTGACCTATGACCTTGAAAATCAATAGGGTTCCAGATTCTCCAAAGGACTAAGTATGTACCAAGTTTGGTCAAAATCCATAGAAGGATCTTGATTCTAGTGTTCACAAGGATGCTATGTGGTAAAAATTTGACCAGGTGACCTTGACCTTTGACCTTGAAAATCAATAGGGTTCCAGACTCTTCTAAGGACTAAGTATGTACCAAGTTTGGTCAAAATCCATTGAAGGATGTTGATTCTAGAGTGTTCACAAGGATGTTATGCGTAAAAATTTTACCCCTTGATCTTTGACCTTGAAAATCAATAGGGTTCCAGACTCTCCTAAGGACTATGTATGTACCAAGTTTGGTCAAAATCCATTGAAGGATGTTGATTATAGTGTTCACAAGGATGTTAATCGGTAAAAATTTGACCCGGTGACATTGACCTTTGACCTATGACCTTGAAAATCAATAGGGTTCCAGATTCTCCTAAGGACTAAGTATGTACCAAGTTTAGTCAAAATCCATTGAAGGATGTTGATTCTAGAGTGTTCACAAGGATGTTATGCGGTAAAAATTTGACCCGGTGACCTTGACCTTTGACCTTGAAAATCAATAGGGTTCCAGATTCTCTTAAGGACTAAATATGTACCAAGTTTGGTCAAAATCTATTGAAGGATGTTGATCCTAGAGTGTTCACAAGGATGTTAAGGAAGGACGGACGGATGGAAGGAAGGAAGGACAGACGGACGGATGGTAGCGTTACTATATCCCTTCGCAACTTCGTTGGCGAGGGGATAATAAGCTTAATCAACAACTTGAATACATCATTTTTCACACTACATGTACAATTACAAATTACAAGTGAAGCTTGTCTACACTGAACACCTCTGAGACCATTTTGGTTGGTTTAGAAAGACAGGTGTCTGAATTAATTAGTTTGAATTTCAATGATTTTAGACACTAGGACTACAGTCAAACCTGCCTTAAAGGGCACCTCTATATAACAAATCACTATCTATAAAGGATAACTGCTCATAAAGGCTACATTTTCAGGCTCCCATGAGTGGCCTTTAACTACAAGGTTGTCTATTTGACCTTACAATTCATTCATTCTTAAACATTTACAGTAGTCTAATAACTAGTCTAATTTTGATACTCTTTAAAACTTTTACTAACATTGGACTTCAGGATTAGTGAGAAAATTGATTATTATACATTCTGGATTGTTGATTTAGTTTTGATATGTGAAAAAAGTATGATATTAGAATATTAACAATGACTTAAAGCAAACCACTAAAACCAATGTATACTAGCAATTTCTAAATCACACAATCAAACATAAAATACCTTTTTGGCAAGTTCTAATGTGTCTTCTTTCCCAGATTCAGCCTTTTTCTTAACCCTTTCAGCTAATCTTGTGACTTGTTCAAATATTAAATCTTTTTCCAATAAATGTTCTTCTTTTTCAGCTAATCTCATCTCAAGCTGTATTTAGAAAGAGTTGAAATTATCATAACATTAAAACAATATGTTACTTATATGGTTTTTTTTATAACTTGGTATGATACCAGGTTACACTATTTTACAATAAGTATCACTGTATGTAAACTTGGTATGATACAAGGTTACACTATTTTACAATAAGTATCACTGTATGTAAACTTGGTATGATACAAGGTTACACTATTTTACAATAAGTATCACTGTATGTAAACTTGGTATGATACAAGGTTACACTATTTTACAATAAGTATCACTGTATGTAAACTTGGTATGATACAAGGTTACACTATTTTACAATAAGTATCACTGTATGTAAACTTGGTATGATACAAGGTTACACTATTTTACAATAAGTATCACTGTATGTAAACTTGGTATGATACAAGGTTACACTATTTTACAATAAGTATCACTGTATGTAAACTTGGTATGATACAAGGTTACACTATTTTACAATAAGTATCACTGTATGTAAACTTGGTATGATACAAGGTTACACTATTTTACAATAAGTATCACTGTATGTAAACTTGGTATGATACAAGGTTACACTATTTTACAATAAGTATCACTGTATGTAAACTTGTTATGATACCAGGTTACACTATTTTACAATAAATATCACTGTATGATTAGATGATGAGATAAAGTGAGTAAGTGATTGTTGTTTAATGCCATATGAACAATTTTTCATCTATATCAAGACAAGAACAAGTAACATTCAATGATATGATTACAATGTCCGTTTTGTACCAGACCAACACATTTAAGTTGAATCTTTATAGGACTAACTCACTGAAACAACAGTAGACATGTTACACCACTCTGATACATTATCTTGATTCTGAGGCAACCAGTCTTTGCTCTTCCTACTTAATGCTGTGTGCTTAGTAAAGAAGCACCAAACATTAATTTGATAGTCTTTGGTTTGACCTGACGAGTGTCAGGACTCATGATCTACCAAACTTAATGCACTGCTTACAGATACTACATAGATAATGGATTACATACTTTTAGTGGTACCAGTAAGTTATTTAATAATTAATCCTGTGTGCCTGGTTATTATTTGAAATTTTACATAGTATCATTAAAGTTATATGTTAAACAAATTATTTAATAAAGTAAGTAAAATAATGGAAAATATACACCAAGAAATACATAAAAGAGAAGTAGAAATTCTTAATACAACTTATTGCTGTCATAAACACTGTATTCTCAAATCTATAAATTCAAAACAAATTTACCCCTTCAGTTTTTTCATGGAGTTCTGTTGGTGTGGGATCTTTTCCTTCCAGGTATCGTACTCTATCCACATTTCTAGGATCTTCTAATTCTTTAAATAATTCCACCATTCTTTCCTGACATTGCTCTAGCTAAAATTAAATAACAATATTCATATTTCATTAATAAAAAAAGGTAAATATTAGTACATTTTGTATATCAATATCATGTTTCATAAATTCTTCATCAGAAAGGAGCTACGACAGAGCTGAAATATGGTTTAAGTTGGTGATAAACACCAATCAATCAATCAATTAATTCATCAGAAATTATTTGTTTTCTCAGAATAAAAATTATATAAACACTTCTTAACAATATCGTACAAAACAAATAGTTTATTTGGTACATCAAAATACATTAAGGAAGACATTTTATATTTCTTATATGACTATGTTTGAATTGTTAACCTAAAACAAAGTACATACAGGGTTAGGGTTATGGTGTTTAATGCGACTTTCAACAATATTTCAGTTATATTGTGACAGTCAGTTTTATTGATGGAAGAAACCGGAGTACCCAGAAAAAACCACCGACCTATCACAATTTTTCAAAAAAGTTCCAATTACTTTATCAGACAATAAATAAATGTTTTAACATACTGCAATTAAAAAGTCATAATAAACATCAAAATCAACACAAACACAAACACAAAAATACAACCATAAAAAGTTTGAAAATAAAAGTCAAGAGAAACAAAAAATTTACATGTATATTTATACATGGTTTGATCCTGCTAAAAAGTCAAACATTTTTGATGGCAAGACATTAATTCTTATTGACAAGAAAGCACAATCTGAGTATCTTGATTTATTAATTACCTGCATCTGTAAGATTTCTCTCTCTTGTTCTAAAGCTTGCTTCTGTGGAACTTGTTTTCTCAATAATTCTATAGCTCGTTTGTCTTCTGTCATTTGCATGTTTAGAAACCTTATTTCTTCCTCTCTTGACTGTAACTCTACATTACCATTCCTAATCAGCTGATCTAAAAGTAGAAGCGGACAAAACATTTACATAAAATATAAGAAATATGTGCAAATCATAATTTCCAAATTTAATTAGTTCTTAAGAAGCTGATCTAAAAATACAAATTTACATAAAATTTACCAATACATGTACCGGTATATGCAAAGGTGAAAATTTCCAAATTTAATCAGTTATCAAGACTTAGTGGATATTAAATGAAATCATACAGCAAACAATAAAACATATTTCCCTTTCAAATTTCTAGCATGTCTTTAATTAAAATCAGGTTTAAGATGACAATAGAAATAGTGAAAGCTATATATTGCATAAAATGTGAGTGAGTGAGTGATTGTTGTTTTACGACACATGAGCAATATTTCAGCTATATTATAGAAAAACAAGGTAAATTCAAGGATATGATAATGATGTTGGCTTTGCACTAGATCAACAGGCTTAGTTAGATTTTTATAGTGCTAGCTCATTGAAACAACAGTCTGCAGGTAGACCTGTAGCTTCAATCGGACACATAATATCCTGATTTCAAACCAACCCGTATCTGTTCTTTCTTCTTAATGCTGCATGCTAAAAAGAGAAGCAACAAATACTAATTTCATAGTTTTGGTTTTACCCAAACCGGAGGCTCAAACCAAGGATCTACCACAATAAGGCCACCATGTTAACCATTACACCATCAATACGCTTGCATAAAATGACTATTAGAAAGACTACACAAAGTTTAATGGTAAAAGCTTTTGTATCTAATACAATATAAGCTTGTGTATCTAATACAATAAAAGATTTTGTATTTAATACAAAATAAGATTTTGCATTTAATACAAAATAAGATTTTGCATTTAATACAATATAAGATTTTGTATCTAATACAATGTAAGCTTTTGTATCTAATACAATATAAGATTTTGTATCTAATACAATATAAGATTTTGTATCTAATACAATATAAGAATTCTGTTGGAGGCTTAAGTTACCTTCAATGTTGACTTTCTCATAGAATGTTGCTACCTCTTCTTCTATCTGGATTAACTTCAAACCTCTGAAAAAAATTTAATGTAATTGTGGGATTAAAAAAAAAACTTCTATACAATTACTTACTTTTAGGCGATAGGGTTATGGTGTTTAATGCCACTTTCAACAATATTTCAGCTATATCACGGTAATCAGTTGTATTAGTGGAGGAATACCACAATTAAAACAACAGACCTACCACAAGTCACAAACAAACTTTATCACATGTGTATCGAGTACACCTTGCCATTAGCAGGATTCGAACTCACAACTTTAGTGGTGATAAGCATTAATTGCTTAGGTAGTTGTAAATCTAACTACCATATGATCATAACCACAAGGGCCCCTTACTTACTTATATGAATCAGGATCTTTGATGTTAAATCTATTAGAAGTACAAATTTTGATATTTTTTATGCTTAGAGTAATGGTTTACAAGTATCAGATTCTAATCATCTGAGTTAGTAGTTAGTTTGTTTGTTTGTTTGATGGTATTTAACGCCACTTTCAACAATATTTCAGTTATATCGTGGCGGTCAGTTTTATTGGTGGAGGAAACCGGAGGACCGGAGAAAACCACCGACCTGTCGCAAGTCACTGACAAACTTTATCACATAATGTTGTACACTTAGCCCTGATCGAGATTTGAACTCACAACATCAGTGGTGATAGGTACTGATTGCATAGGTAGTTGTAAATCCAACTACCATACGACCACGGCCACCACGGCCCCAGCTAGTAGTTAGGTTTTAACCAATGTAATGTTGTGACTATTTCTCACCTATCGTTTCTCTTTTTCAATTCTTTAGAGTACATATCTCTAAGTCTTGTACTTTCCTCCTCACCCTGATTAATCATCATATTAAGTTTTGACATGTCCATTTTCTGTTGATCTTGTTGTGCTTTCATCTCCATATATACAGCCTTCTGTTTAGATAATTCATTCAATAAACTATCTCTTTTCACTATGTTTGTCATATGCTTCAACCTCTGATTTTGCAAAATCCTGTAACATGTAAGTTTATATTACAGTGAAATTTGTCTAAATCGAGTCTTGAATAAATTGGAATCATGTAAAACAACACTATAAATAAAGTCAACATGTTGGAAATCTTAATACCGAACACCTGTCTATTCCGAACACAAAAATTGGTCTGAAGGAGGTTCAGTTTAGACTTGTTTCACTGTAATATTCAACAAATATAGATTTGGATGGGTCTTCTCCAATACTGATTGCAATAAATGAAGTCTTTTTCTGGTCTGCTTTCAACCTTTATGAGAACTTGCAACAGAAAGATTATGTAGGTAACATCACATAAACAATCAATCGTACCTGAGTAATTACAACACTTTGTACCACACTTTGCCATTCAAGTGGATAATTTTTTATTCACAGTAAAACAAAAACTTTAACATCGTATTTTTTTCAGTACATTTGAGGATACATGTACCATGTATTGTTTTCAGTATTTTAAGATTTATAAGATACATGTATTCATTTTGAAGATCGAAATGTCGTCCAATCAACATTCACCTACTGATTTAATGAAAATACAAATACATGAATCTACCAATCGACATTGACTTACCAAGATGATAAAAATATCTACCAATCAACATTGACTTACCATGATAATAAAAATAAAATCTACCAATCAACAATGGCTTACCATGGTGATAAAAAATATCTACCAATCAACAATGGCTTACCATGATAATAAAAAATATATTTACCAATCAGCATGCACTGTCAGACCATTATCATAAAAAACATCTACCTATCAACATTGGCTAATTACCATGGTGATAAAAAATATGCACTGACCATGTTTTTAAAAACCATCTACCAATCAAAATGATCTTGATTACTTACTTATCTTTATCATTTACAGTATGTCGTAAGATCTCTATTTCATTCTGTAACATTTTGATTTTCTCCTTCATTTCTGCAGCTTTCTGTGTACTGGTCTGTATCAAATTTACACATTTATTTCTCTCATTCTTTATTACATCATACAACTTGGCAAATTCTTTTAATCTAGAAAATTGAAAGGAAGTGAATTCTTAATACATATTTATGAAAATTACTCATTGAATACATTCGATTACCAGGTATTTTATTTTTTCAAGGGTTCTATTGAGATGTCATTAGAAAGATTTAATCTTGTAAAATAAAGTAAACTTTGCATTCTATATCAATTGAAATGAAAGAATTAAAAGTATTTTAAAAGTATTCTTGATATACAATGTAGCTATGTTACTTGTAAAAGTTAAGACACCAACAAAATCAACACAACTAGTATAACCACTTTAAACTGTTGGCCACATTTTGATAGATTGGTTTGGTATATGGTATTTAATGCCACTTTCAACAATATTTCAGCTATATCGTGGTGGCCAGTTTTATTGGTGGAGGAAACTGGAGTACCCGTAGAAAACCACTGACCTGTCGCAAGTCATTGACAAACTTTATCACATAATGTTGTATTGAGTACACCTCGCCATGAACAGGGTTCAAACTCACAACTTTACTTGTGATAGGCACTGATTAAACAGGTAATTGTAAATCCATATACCATACAATCACGACAATGACAGCCCCCTTTTTGATACTAGACTAATACATACGTACTAATATAAAAACAAAGAAATGGCTTCATTTAACTTAGTTTTTACACTAAAATAAATCAGGAAGACAAAAACCCAACTTACTTCATTTCCATTTCTTTTTCTTTCTTTTTATGATCAGCTATCTGTAAATCTTTTGTTTGTAGATCTTCCTCAGCTTTATGGAATCTGATTTCTGCTCTCATGAAGTCTCTGGCTTTCTGTTCTCTTTCATCAGCCTGTAATTAAAAGATTTGACCAATTATATATTACAGCTATATGACAATTATGAAAAGAAAGCTTAAACAGTATTGGTCAACAATTCAACAAAACGATGATACGATTGCTACCCTTATTAAGAAGTTCTTTAAAATAAAGTGAAATTAAAATATTTTTGTTGTTTTAATATCATCCATTAAATAATAATAAAGAAAAATCATGATGTATTTCACAGTAAACTAGGAAGAACTGTTTTATATACCTAAAACTTATGTCTCCCCTTAATGTTATGGCCCGGACAAGAAAATACTATTGAAAAAACAATTATTTGACCTTGATGTCAAAGGTCAAGGTCCCACAAAGGTCATTACGGTACACGACACACCGCCTTATGGTCATGCACCCACATACCAAATATAATTGACCTATCTGGAAAGACAAGAAAGTTATGGTCCAGACAAGCTTCACTGAGAAGAAACAGAAGAAGCGGAAGAAAAAATCTTTCGAAGGGGAGACATAATAAAACTCAATGGTATTATACAAATTTAATGAAAATATGCTTTCGTCATTCTCACTCCATTCGAAAACAAAATGTCACATAACTAGTAAAAGAATCCATTTCTTTTTTACCTTAATGGCTGCTAAACGATTAAGTTCAACGACTTCTATCCTGAGATCACTCTGTTCATACAATAATGCCTGCTCTTGTGCAGCACTGGTTTCTAATGCTATATGTTTATCTGTTGTAACTTTGTTCTGCAAAATGAGAAAGCATGATTGGTTTAGAGTATAAAATTATATAATTTTCTTACTGAAGTTACAGGTATAAAGTAATGCATACATGTAATGACAAACATGGTTTAGGAAATCAATTCAATAGCTTCTATAAATATAAGAATAGACAATGATCTTACACATACACGTGTGAACTTTTTCACAAAGGAAAAATATTCAATTCAGTTTTCATTAAACCATTATTTTAGACAGCACATCAAGTATAAAATGTTCTGACTTTTCTAAACTATAGTTTTGTGATACATACATGTTTTGCTAAAGAAACTTTCACCATTTCCACTTCTTTTGCTAAGTCAGCCTTTTTCTTTGACAGAGAACCATCATCTTTAGGTAACGATTCAACCTGCGAAAATTCAAAATATCAAACTGATGACTGAAAGTTGAAAAAGAGTTATAATCTTTTTTGATTACAGTAAAATTATTGTTCCTAAAATCATAACAAATTTACTTTAAAATGTTATCAAATTATCCCCCTTTTATTTTTTTCACTGTATCCTATTTTCTGTGGAAACGAAAACAGCTGAATGGAATATCAAAATTTGAAGAAATTAGTTAAAACAATTTTACAAAACGATAATGAAATCTAAATATATAGAGAATTATTAAAAGCAATATAAATTGTGAAATATCTCCCCCTATACCTGTGCTTTTGTCTTTTCATTAACAGATCTAGTATGTATCAGATTTTCTTCTGCCACTTTATGTTGTAATTCTGCTTTCTTTAATGTCTTTAGATCCCTATCTTTCTCTCTTGTTCTTCTAGCATGTGTCTCATGTTGGTTTTTCTTTTCTAACATAATGTGTCGCAAGCCCATGTCTATTGTACCTCTGCAATATACAAATTTCAACTACAAATTATTGAAATTAAATTGATGATAAATTTTTGTTGTTACATCATTTAATGGTCAGTTGGTCTATGGCGTTTAATGCCACTTTCAACAATATTTCATTTATATCGTGGCGATCAGTTTTATTGGTGGAGAAAACCGTAATTCCCGGAGAAAACTACCGACCTGTTGCAAGTCACTGACAAACTTTATCACATAATGTTGCATTGAGTACATCTGGCAATGAATGGGGTTCAATTTCACAACTTTAGTGGTGATAAGCACTGATTGCACAGGTAGTTGTAAATCCAATTACCATACTATCATGACCACAACGGCCCTCTATCCCTAGATCAACTACCGATGAGATTCAGTCTATAATAATAGGATTTTCAACTTTATTACCTGTTTGAAGACATTTGAAAATGAAAAACTTAGCGAGTCAAAACAGTTGACAAAATTTTTATATTTTGTGTATTGTCAGTTACTTGTTCAACTCAAAATTTGAAACAGAACTAAAATTATTACCTGTCTCCTTCCAAAGTAGCTTGTTCATTTTTGGCAGCTTCAATTTCTTTTAAAATCATGCTGACTTCTGTATTCTTTTGATCAACAAGGGATTTTCCTTTTTCCACTTCGGTCTCTAATTCAAATTTCTCATCTGTTAAATCTTCTTTCTTTTTCTTAAAAAGCTTCAAAGAATCTTTGAAAGTTTCATGTTCTGAGTCTAAGGTTTTCTGTTTCTTGTCAATCTCACTAAAGTCACAACAAAATCAGCAATTAACAATTTGTGTGAGTAAGTAAAGTGCAAAATGGAAAAAAAACTTGTGTGAAATCATAAAAATCTTTCATTTGGAATTGTCAAGGAGACCTCATGGTGCAACCTCATGGTGCAGTGATAAAACCTGGCTACCTGCAGTTATCTAGCATTTTAAAATTATTAAATGGCATCTCTCCTTTCGCTAAGAAAAGTTTGAAGATACCAAAAGGGGTAATCAGAAGCCATAAATCGAAGAAGAAGAATAGACCATACTTTAAAAATAGATTTTTCACATGTATGCTTAGATAACACACTTACAATGAAAATTAAAAATAACAAGATATGATTATAATCTAACGTTTCCCATAGGATTCTATAGTAACCCCCAACCCCTTTGAACCCCCAAAAATATGGCTTTGACCCCCTTTACCACAAATCTGAAAACTTTAGGATCAACTAGAAACATATATCTATAACTCCACCAAGTTTCATGAAATTCTGTCCTGTAGTTCCTGAGATCTGTCGTGGACAAGTTCATGCTTCGCGGAAAGAAAGAATAAGAATAATAATAATAATAATAAAAATAATAATAAGAAACGGAGCAAAAACAATAAGTCCCCCAAACTTTGTTTAGGAGACTTAAATATGTACTAACAATTCACATTTGTTTGCACTGCATCATCTCCATGCACGTCTTACTTGTGAAAACATGCAATTTGTATTTGTTCATGTCCAGTGAGATTTTACTTGTCATGCAGAATTCTTTTACTCTGATTTTAGGGTAGTGTTTGAAAGGATACCAAGACATTATTTCTGCAGCATACCTGTAACATTATTGCTATTTAATTATGTTGTGTCATGGACAATGCCTATATCCTACTAATAGCAAAAACAGAAATACCATGAAACATTAATAATGAATTGGGATAGAACTAGTGTTGTCATTGGGTCAAGCATTATAAGGGTTCATTCAACCTATTAAACCATTTAAAAAAAATAAGTATAAAAAGGTAAGAATAAATGTTGGCATAGGTTGAATAAGTTAATTATTATATAAACATGACTGGTGTTGTATAAATATATATGGTGCTGTTTAATTAAAGTTGAATCAGGGGAGATATCAATGTACTCAAAGTCCACAGTAATAATATTAATTATGAATGTAAAACAAGTAAAGGCATACTTTATTATCATACTTTCTGTAAATAACAAAAAAATATAAACATTATAAGCACTATGTACAAGCATCACATAACAAAATGACCCCCAAAAAATACTGTTTAACTTAAATTTGATAAAAAAATTATAAAAATACTTATATTTTGAAATTTGGGGATTAGATTAATCTAACAAAAAAGATTAAAACAATAAAAAAAATAAAAACTATGCATATTTATTAAACTTATTGTTGTACTTTGATATTATGAATATCACTAAGTAACTAGCTTGGAGTGAGTACTGACCTGTCTTAATTAATTCTTTTCTTAACAATATCTTTAAACTTAGTCTTTATTGAAAAGTACATTATAAAAAACTGATAATTGTAAATTTAAAACTAAAGTCTGATTTTCAAAAAGAATTTTTATTAGCAGAATTTTTCTATAATTTCCAAATCAGATTCTTTAATAACAGTTGTTTAATTACATATTTTAATATAAATTTTTTATATAAACATTTTTTTACTTGTAATATCAATTTCAAGAAATTTTCTAACATAATGAATTTAGAATCTTTAATAACATTTTTCAATAAAGAGTTATTCTAATATTTTTCTTTAAGATCTCTTATGTCCAAATTGCCAGGAATTATCTCATCTGTAATTATTATTAATTGTTGTATAAACACCTACTGTAATATGCTTGTTGGCATTCATTGAATATAATATTTCAAAATGTTGGCATGGATTGAAGACACCATTATAAGTGAGTTAATGGACATTTAAAACTTACTTAAACTGTCTCTGAAGTTTATCTTTCTCTTTCATCAGCTGATTAGGAACTGAATTAACTTGAACAAGGTCACCCTATAAAAGTAAAAATAATACTATATGTTTTTGCATCATTTTTCTAAGCATACATGACTTGTTAAAGGAATTGACCGATATATTCTAATGAACATTGAATATTTATAAAATGGTATTGTAATACAGTTAGTCTTATATACAGATAATTACCATGGCTTCAAAATATCATAAAATAACATAACACTTGTATGTACTTAATCATCTTGAGAGAAAACATTAAATAATATGATAAAATTGACAAAATACCTTTAAAATATTTTATCGGTAATTTATACATTTCCCTTTGATCCCACCGACAGATATTATCAGTATCAACCCACTGACTCAGACACTGAAAATTGGTGGTCAGTGTGACATCAAACACGATAAAAACAATAACATCAGTTGTGAAGGTCTCGACATACATTATCACAGCTCATCCTATCAAACTTGCAGTGATACTAGCGATAACGTCTGTCTCGACCTTCACCACTGCCAATATTCTATGTGGATTCTTCAAACTAAAAACAATAATAGAATAATTAACAATACAAAAAAAACTTGCCTTTAGTTTTTCCATTTCATCTATAAGTTTTTCATATTCCTTTTTATCCTGTATATTTTGTCTACTATTACTTTCTAGATCTTCCTTTAAAGATTTGTTTTCCATCTGCCGCTGCATGATTTCCTTTTTTATCTCGTCACATGCTGCCTGTAATTCCTTTATTTTCTTCTCTGTTTCCTTTAAATTAGAAATTTGAATACTTCTAATAAATATGAAACAATTTCACTTATATCATAATTTTTTTTCAAGGGCTTCGTCTCATGTCAATACAGCTAGTCTCGGACCAACAACAAGGCCAATATAGAATAATCATGTAATTACATCATAATACAACAAGATGGAGATCTACGTAGGTATATTTTGAAATGACTTGTTAGTTAAGTACTCGGTTCTATTAAAACTGTAGCTAAAAAACTGAGTGGTATTGAATAACTTATATACTTACACCTTGTTTTGGAAGTCTAGCGAATTCCTTCTCAAGGATCTTCTTTTCTTCAGTCAGACTGAAAATAATGAGAATATAATAAAAAAGATTTTCAGAAATCAAAAACGAAAGAAACAAAACTCAAGCAAACATGTTAAAATTTGGCGGCCATTGTTTTTTAATAATGGACCACTTTTTCCATAATGGCCATGTATTAATATCCCATAAATCCTATACTGGCCCTGCCAGGAGATTTATAAAACATATGCATTTATATTCATAATTTAGTAAGGTGGTTAATAAAATAAAATAATGTGTGATAAAGACAGAATATTAAATTACCATTTAACCAAAATTTCATTTTACAGAATAAATTGTAAGTAAAGTTGGTCTTTTTTTTCAAAGTGCTAATTTTTCAAAAGTTTAAAAACAAAAAATATACATTATAGATTTATAATCTATCTTTCTTTGGTTTTAAAAAGAAAAGTAATTGTCTAGAATCTCGTTTGTCCATTTAAATGAAGCTTTATCCAATCTAGGTACTTTTTATTTTTGAACTCTGGATTTGAATAACTTGGAAAAACTTACATGAATTCTTGATTTGATTAACTTGAAAAACTTATGTGAATTCTGGATTTGAATAACTTGGAAAACTTATGTGAATTCTGGATTTGAATAACTTGGAAAATTTACGGGAATTCTGAATTTGAATAACTTGGAAAACTTATGTGAATTCTGGATTTGAATAACTTGGAAAACTTATGTAAATTCTTGATTTGAATAACTTGGAAAACTATGCGAATTCTTGATTTGAATAACTTGGAAAACTTACGTTTCAAATTTGTAGTTGAGTTGGTACTCTCTATCCAATATTTCATCCTTAGCGTTAACACTTTTAAGGATATCACGTCTGAGATTAATAACTTCAGAGTTAGAAGTTTTATCTGGTAAATTATCAGCCTTTTCTAATTCTACTCTCTGTCTCTCCAGTTCTACTTGCAGTTCCTTTACTTGTATCAAAAGATTTGACTCATTATCTCTTGTTCTGAAAAAAAAATGTGTCACATTTCAGTATAAAGTGTTCTTCATTGATATCTTGATGTGAATGATTTACTGCTAAATACATTTTCTTCCGTAAATGAAGCTTTTTCATGAGAGATAGGGTCGTGTAAAGCTGTCTCTCATGAACTAATGTCCAAGAAAAACGTACAAATTTGTTCGAAGTCAACAGTTGAATGAATAATTTTGATGTGATAATGGAAAATCAGCAATATATATTGTGTAGTATAATAAAAACTTCATAGTCATATACAAATTGCTATATATGAGAACTTACGTTTTAACCGTTTCATGTAATTCTGTGTATTTGGCCTTTAGATGAGCTAATCTAGTTCCAGTAAGCTTACCCTCTTGAAAAAGCTGCAAAACAAAACAGATTTTATAAATTTTGCAAATTTCAAAAAAATATTAAGCAATTATTCTGGCATTGTGTAATTTTTCAATGGTTATTTTCTAAAGAATTTAAAAGCTTAGTGGTTATATTTTCAATATTGATAGAAAGACACATGGAAGAGTAATAATTGAAAATAGTTAAAAAGCTTAAGCATATATATGTACACAGATCTTTTGGATATTGTCATGAATATATAAATGAACATGTTCTAACCACAATATGAGCCTTGTGGCTGTGATTGAATGGTACGGTAGTTAAGATTTTCATCTACATAATGACTACATTCAGTATCATCAACACTAAGGGTTTTTGTAATTTTGCTTATAAAAATGAATTACCATTTGGAATATGATACCATATCATTATGGAACTTATGGAAATATCCAGTAATTAAAAAAAAATATAAAATTGTTTTTGAAAAAATAATTTGAGTAGGCACCTTTTTTTTTCTGGTAGGTCGTTTTGGGTAAACAAACAATTTATTAATTAAGCCTGGTCCAACTATATGACTGCAATATTGTTGAAAGTAGCATAAAAGACCCATATCTTATCCATCTTACCTCATCAAGACACTGAAATGCAGGACTTGCAGACACTTCTACTTGACTTTCCTCTTGCTGTACAACTCTAGGAGGTAGGGCAGATAATGCCTGTGTATATTTCTGAGGTTCCTCCTCACCCTCCTCTTCATGAGTATCTGTTTCTTCTGTACTACTCATCTGACAAAAAAAAATCTTGAATATCAAAATATCTTATAAAATCTCTCTGTACTAGCAGTACAGATACAGAAAATATAACTGTTAACAGGGAAAAGTAATTTAGTAGTTAACAAACTCAATATATATACCAATACCATAGGCTTAAAAATTATATTTGCTCTTCAAGTAGGAAAATTTTATTTAATTAATCAGGTTGTAATCGGGCTGTGGCTTGAAATTCAGTATTTTTACGTCCTTGTCTTCCAGACAGATGAAGTGACTGTCTCCCAGTAAATGTCTACCTTGATAATTTAGAATTTAAATGTATAAATTATATATCTCTAAGCAGTTTATGTTTTGCAACTGACGAGGACGGTTGTGCTGTCGAAAATTTTTGCAACACTTTGTTTAAATGTGTTGATAATTTAGGATGTATATTTTATTTTAAAATTGGAAAGTCGAAACCGTTTTATTTTTGGTCTAATGGTTTGGTTTATGGCTAATTTTATAGAAAATTTTGCACATTTCCGACTAGCTGCAATAATGTAGCTCCTGTGACAAACTTGTGTCTCGGCAGAGCTACAACGCGGTCCCATTCGTCACAATAGAGCAAAAAAAAATTTGCAGTTGAAACATAAAAACTCACTATTTACACTTCAAACATTTCATTATAACTATTACTGATGATCCCAGTCCTTGTTAAATCGGTTTGGCTGAGAAATATATGCTTTTCAAAGGTAGCAACAACCTTGTTCAAATTTATCGATTGTTTGTCATAACCGGAAACTACGGAAGGCAGAGCTTTTCTAAATATGGTATTTCTTACTACAATGCTTACGATGGCTGATGTAAACATGCATGCCTTAATCGCCAAATATGGTATCGACATCCAAATAGTGAGGCCGGAAATGACGAAATTCAAAATGTTCAGAGTGAAAGTATTCATGGATTTTTATTTGTGGGAATTACATTCTAAATTACTGGTAGGTGATAAAAACTTGTTATAATAATGGACAAAAGGAAAGGTTATGTCTTATTATTGATAAATGCAGGTGTCAGAAACTCTGTAAGCGAGCGCAAAAAATCTCGGCGGCTGCTCCATTACGTGTAATGGTATCCCGTTATAACCCTTGCGAGTAAGCGAGCATTTAGGGTTTTATTATTAGAACTAATTTCCGACTTGATTCTAAATTACGTTTTTACAGGAGTTATTTCCCTTTGCTTTAATGTAGGCAAAATGGTCCCCCCTTCATGCAAAGTTCATATGAAAATTATAAATATTTTCCCCATAATCTCTTCAAAATTTTAAGGTTATAACAATTTATGAATTTTTCTATTTGCTAAAACATTATTATATGATTTTTTAGAAAAACATAGAAAATCTTGTAAATAGAGAAGATATTGGCAAAAACATTAGCTAAACATATTATATTGTCCACAAACATGACAATAGGACCAGAAACAAGATTTACAGCTTAGAAGTTAAAACATCTTCTCCTTTATATAAACAATACATATACAATTGAACATAAATACACAAAAACTACAATCTTCATTGATAAAAAAAAACATGAAATATACGAGTGCAACACTGCATGTTCATACCATTATCAAGAGACATAAATATGTCCTTGTCATTATTAAGTGTTTTAATTGTAGGCGATTAACTTGATTAACAAATATCTGATTCCTTGGTTGTTTTTGGGGGCTTTATTATGGAAAAAATGTAGATATCTAAATAAATGAGAACACACTTTGAAAATAGTCACTTTTATAAGATAATTACTCGCTTTGAAATCGTCTGAAAGTTACCAAAACTATATTTGAGTGGCGAGACAGTCATTTTTAGCATGCCCATTCTCAAAATCCTACACATCATGACATATAAACATAAACATATTTTATTGACCAATTTGGGGTCCTCGAGGGGCATACAGTTCACATATAATGATATAAAGAAAGAACATTTAAAATAATTCATATGCATCATTTTTTACATAAATAAAATATGTCAAAATGGGGACTAACGGACCTAGGGTGCACATGTATTTGGTCAAAGAAGAAGTAGGAAGGACGTGTATTAGGACGAGCACCCCCGAAACTTGTAAATATCGTTAGATTGTGGCCAATTTATAGCATATATCAATCTAATCTCTTTTCTGTATTATCAATTTACCTTCTGTTTTAATCAATTAATTATTCCCCGCAAATCCCAATAGCGTGCAAACGCACGACTACCTTGTAAAAACAATAATCGGCATAAATAATGAATGGTAAAATTTGCAAGTAAATAATTTTGTATCTATGGGATTTACACATGCGCGAGATCGGGTACTCAAGTCGTATATTGTATTTATTTTATTATTTGATGAAAATATTAAATTATATGGTTCTAATGATACACTTATTTATAATTCCAAACATTGTAATACTCAAAAGATAGTTAAAATTTTCTTTCCCGAAAATAAATTTAATGTCGTAAAGTCCTGATTAAAATCTGTGTCAGTGCAACGTTTTAGGAGTATTATTTTTTTCTTTAGTAGAAAAAGAAAAGATCTTTATCATTTTCCGGCGTGCTGGATCGTGTGGAAAGTTGTTTATTGTTTATTCGAGTAAACAGTCACTACTAAAATGAAGATCGAAGAAGTGAAAAGTACCACAAAGACTCAGAGAATTGCTGCACATAGTCACATCAAAGGTCTTGGTTTAGATGAAAATGGTTATGCCATTCAAAGTGCAGCCGGTTTGGTGGGACAAGAACTTGCTCGTGAGGTATTTCTTCCAGAATGTTCTATTCTGTTGATACATTAGTTTCCAGAAGGGTAAAATATTGTAGTAGCATTCATATCAAAGGGCACATTAGGTTTCAAAGGATATAGGTGCCATACAGTACACTACAGTTCAAGTAATGAATTTGGTATTTTACTATTTTACTTTTAGTTCATTAAAAAAATAAAAGTATCATATTTGAATTTGAATTTATGCCAGGTTAATGCTTAATCTCTGTGAGATTAGGCCTACGAAAAAAATTTCTGTTTGTATCTCCATCCTAATCTCGTCACTATCAAAAGTTATCTGGAAATTTTAAATTTGACCCATCGGAATGATGCATATTTTGTCACATACGGATTGTATCAGATCAAGTGCAGGTAAGATTTCATCAATAGACATCTCTTAGAGTTCTAGGGGCCGTCGTGGCCGTGATCTCATGGTAGTTTGATCTACAACTACCTACAAATAGTCAATGTAT
The DNA here is from genome assembly GCA_963680875.1 of Bathymodiolus brooksi. Taxonomy (NCBI): domain Eukaryota; kingdom Metazoa; phylum Mollusca; class Bivalvia; order Mytilida; family Modiolidae; genus Bathymodiolus; species Bathymodiolus brooksi. Next base: position 69,522,878 of record OY804575.1, read on the forward strand.
ATGCAATCGGCGGACCAAGCGGGTAGAAAATCACAAGGACCGTCAATACTGCCAAGTATGCCGGTCCGGGTGTCCGACAAAATTTTTTATTTGTGTATTTTGTTTTGCACCAGAAATCAGAAATGCAACTGGTATGCCGGAACGATCACGGTCAACTCGGAATTAGATTCTACTTCAAATGACATTTACTTCTTAACATGCAACTGTTTCCATGGTAATTCTATTAATCATTGTATTTTTATAGTTTAAACTGGCTGTGATGCATCAATGTGACCATTTCGTGTGTTTATGTTTGAAAACATGGCGGGTCGGGTTTTTATTGTTCCCATCACCAATTCCGTTTAAATTTTAGAATTTGTAAATTCCGGTCCTGCACAATTTCAGTAGGTCCTGCAGAAAATTATTGGGTGCAGGACCTATGTCCTGCATATTGAATTTTTTTTCTCAAAAAGTCTGAATCAGTGACTTGCGACAGGTTGGTGGTTTTCTCAGGGTCAACCAGTTTCCTCCACCATTGACCACCAATAAAACTGACCGTCACGATGTAACTGAAATATTGCTGAAAGCGGCATTAAACACCATCAAGCAAACAAATTTAACAAACTTACTGTTTTAAGTAGTTAAAGATCATAAATCCAAAACTTAGGTTTACAGTCTGTGCCTTAAATTTTTTTCACCTACTTGCCCTAAAGCCAAATTTAGAAAGATTTTCTATTTATTCAAACAAATTCTTTAATAATTTTCACTTGACCGAATCCAGTTTTACTTGTCCGATGCTTCGGGCAGGTGGGTTTATAGCGCGAAGACTGGGTTTAATTGTACGTCATTTTTTATCAACATCAATCACATTTACATGCATTTGAAAGTATTTATTCCAGTAAAAAGACAATGTTTATTGATGATAAATACCCATCCTCCCCACCCACCCCCAAAAAACATGCACAATAAACAGGACCCTCCACTTAAAAAATTTATTTTAACCCCTGATATGAATCGCTCGCAAGGATACAGATAGTAGAAAGTTTAAACAGTTATAGAGAACAACATGCTATTCCATTGTTTTCAATTAAACAAACAATCGTCTCTCACCTCAGCTCATTGAACATTAAAAGAGACCACAACAAATAACATTGGAAAATGGAAATCCAGATCCTGGCTTGAGTGTTGTACTAGTTGGCAATGATTTTCAAAATAGTATGGCTAATACTAGGTGTGTAACGGTCTACCAGTGCACCGATGCATTACAATATTTTCTTTTGCGATCCACGAATCCATACATGCCCATCTGAATCGATTCCAAGACGATACCTTTTTTATTTAAAGCGTGCCAAAATGTGAGGTATTAAAACTATAGTAAACAAATATGGCGTTAAAAACAAAACTTTTGTTTCTGCAAGTTCACAATTTTTCCGTGTGGAAATTCTTCGCTTTTAAGCACAATCTAATAGGTCAATAAACAAATTTACGACATATTGTCGTATTTGTGATGCAAAATGAAATATAATGGCAAAGCATATTGCAAGACATCACTTGGATATCAACATCGAGAAAACACTGTCACAGATTGTTTTCAGTCATGTTGAGCAGCCAACTAAGTCAAAGTTTATGCTAGGTAGGGGAAATCAGGAGGTTTCAGCCTACAGTAGGGAAAAATCTGTATCTCTTGAATTAAATCCATTATTGTGGTGACAGGTTATAAATACCCACATCTTTTTACTGTGTCAATATTTATTGTGGGGATACCAGCTACTTCTGTACCAAGTGAGAGTGTTTTCAAAAGCAGGTGACATAGACACAACACAGATGTCCTCCTTAAGATCAATCCAAGTAGATTTACATATATTTTTGAAAAAGAACATTCATGGGTGGTTCTTTGACAGACATAGTTCAATTTTAGTATTTAGTTTTAGAAAAACTATTTCTTATTACCTGCTAGGCTTACTTGCATAATATATTCTAGACAAGAGTGTTAGTTCTATAGTTTCTAGTGAAATAAAGTCTATTAAAACATGCTTTATATTTCTTTATTCAATTAAATTTAGAAATATAATTATTACAAACAATATAACAATATAAAACACCGATATTACAAATAACATACATTAAATGAAAATACAAAATGTATTTCAGAAACTGAACTAATGAATAACGGCATACACTTCTTCATTAAGAAGAAATGCATTTTCATTAGTTTTAAATATTGTGATACATGTATGTATTGGATCGTGACCCAAGTATTGTGATATGAATCGTATCGTGAGAAAGTGGTATAGTTACACCCTAATTAACACTGACAGGAACATTACCTAGCTGAGAAACCATTGTCATTGAAATATTGTTAAAAATCATAATATTGAAATAACCAAAAATAATTAGGTGTCACATTCTTTCAGGCTGGAGGTGTTGTGGTGGAGTTGATTAGGTCCAAGAAGATGGCAGGTAGAGCAGTGCTATTAGCTGGGCCTCCTGGAACTGGAAAGGTATGTACACATGTAAACTAAAGGGAGTGGAAAGGGTAAAAATGATCAATATAATTGTAGAGTTGATTACTATGTTAAAATTGTATTGTTCAGAAGGTGATCAGTGTATCTGAAAGAAAACCACATCAATGGTGTAATGGTTAGTGTGCTTGCCTCAAGTGGAGTAGATCGTGGGTTTGAGCAACTAGCGGATCAGTCTCTTACTCACCCTATGTCTGAAAGAGAAGTGTTTTTAGCTATTCTACATGAAAATCAGGTTCCTATGATATTTTAAAATTGTGGAGCTTGCTGTTCATTTCTTCTAAAACTTGAAAGGTATAAAATTGTGCCAAACAAAAAATATCATTCAAGAAGATCTTATAAGATAAAGTAGAGTTTGAAAACAAAACTAGCAATATTTATATAAATACACACATGAATATTTTGTCTTTGTTGTATTTAAATTAAAATTTGTATGGTTTATGTTGTTTAACGGCTTTTTCAACAATATTTCAGTTATATGATGGCGGTCAGTTTTATTGGTGGAAGAAACATACCAGGAGAAAACCACCACCTATCGCAAGTCACTAGACAAGTTTATCGCATAATGTATCGAGTACACCTCGCCATGAACGGGGTTCGAACTCACAACTTTAGTGGTTATAGGTACTGATTGTACAGGTAGTTAATTGTAAATCCAACAACCATACGATCATTTCCACGACGGCCCCTAAGATTCATATGCAAATATTTAAAATTTAAATATAAGCAAAAGTATATGTATATATTTCAGACAGCAATAGCTTTAGCTGTTGCACAGGAACTTGGTTCTAAAGTACCATTCTGTCCAATGGTCGGTAGTGAGGTCTACTCATCAGAGATTAAGAAGACTGAAGTCTTAATGGAGAATTTTAGGAGAGCAATTGGTTTGAGAATCAAAGAAACGAAAGAAGTGTATGAAGGAGAAGTAACAGAAATGTCTCCTGTAGAAACAGAAAATCCAATGGGAGGTTTGTAAATACATAAAGACCATTGGCACATTTCTGTTTTGAGTCTAAAATTATATACTTTTTACAACAGTTATTTCCCTTATAGGAGGTCAGCCAAGTTTCTAGTGAATGCAAGAGGAATTGCAAAAACATTCAGATTGCATGAAATTTACTCATAATCTGTATTGAACATAAAATTTATGTGATAATTTCATCACAAACAGAAAATTCACAAGCAGCTACAGTATATTAATGTTTTTTACAGATTACATATAAATCTACATGACAGTTGAATGTTTTGTTCGTTACTTTTGCATTTTAATATATTTCCTATATTTTGTTAACTAATTATTGATGTGTGTGTTGTTGTTTCAGGCTATGGTAAGACTGTCAGCCATGTTGTTATTGGCTTGAAGACAGCCAAAGGAACAAAGCAATTGAAGTTAGATCCATCTATTTATGAAAGTTTACAGAAAGAAAAAGTAGAAGTTGGTGATGTGATTTATATTGAGGCTAACAGTGGTGCTGTTAAGGTATGTACTTTTCCACACGTATTGTTTTTAATTGTGAATATATTATCATTGAACAGCCGAGAAATCAAGGGTTAGGGGTCAATATTTCAGTTATATCGTGGTGGTCAATTTTATTGGTGGAGGAAACCGGATTCCCCAGAGAAAACCACAGACATGCCGCAGGTCACTGACAAACTTTATCACATAATATTGTAGAGTTCCGAGAAATCAAAGAATGAGGCTTAAAGCCATCAACCCAAAAGAGCTGTATGTCATATGACTGAAATATAGAAATAATTATCAAAAGATAGTTTAAACAGTGATGGTCAACAATTCCTACAAAATGGACTACCACCTCTTACCTCAAATCACTGAACACAAAAAAGACTATGGCATATAGCATTGGAAATCTAGATCCATGCTTGGGACAGGCTGAAAATGTGACAGGGTTAAACCGGTTAATAGGATTCCCAACCTGCTCTCTCTTGATAATTGGATCTCCAAATTGCAATAGACAAAAACCTGCACTTAAGCTCAAAAAGACCACATACTATCACAAAATGAATGACAACAAAAATGACAGTACAATAGCAGGGTCAATGAATACTTGTTAACTGATTGTTAAAGACCATTACTATTAGAACAATGAAGGAATGTAATGGAGACAAACAAAAATAATTGGAACCAAATTCACTTTCTGTGATTATATGACATGGGGCTTGTACTCTTTTTATTAGATTTATGTTGGGTGTTTTTTTCATTCCACATACTATTTTACTAGAACATATACAATGAAACCTGTCTAAACTGAACCTCATTGGGATCAACTTTAGTATTCGGAATAGACAGGTGTTCAGTTTATAGAGGTTGAATGAACAAAGATTTCTTACAATGGGACTTTATTTTTAGTTAGGTTTATACAGGATTCTGGTTTATTGAGGGTTCAGTTTATACAGGATTCTGGTTTATTGAGGGTACAGTTTATACAGGATTCTGGTTTATTGAAGGTTCAGTTTATACAGGATTCTGGTTTATTGAAGGTTCAGTTTATACAGGATTCTGGTTTATTGAGGGATCAGTTTATACAGGATTCTGGTTTATTGAGGGTTCAGTTTATACAGGATTCTGGTTTATTGAAGGTTCAGTTTATACAGGATTCTGGTTTATTGAGGGTTCAGTTTATACAGGATTCTGGTTTATTGAGGGATCAGTTTATACAGGATTCTGGTTTATTGAGGGATCAGTTTATACAGGATTCTGGTTTATTGAGGGTTCAGTTTATACAGGATTCTGGTTTATTGATGGATCAGTTTATACAGGATTCTGGTTTATTGAGGGATCAGTTTATACAGGATTCTGGTTTATTGAGGGTTCAGTTTATACAGGATTCTGGTTTATTGAGGGATCAGTTTATACAGGAATCTGGTTTATTAAGGGATCAGTTTATACAGGATTCTGGTTTATTGAGGGTTCAGTTTATACAGGATTCTGGTTTATTGAGGGATCAGTTTGTACAGGATTCTGGTTTATTGAGGGATCAGTTTATGCAGGATTCTGGTTTATTGAGGGATCAGTTTATACAGGATTCTGGTTTATTGAGGGATCAGTTTATACAGGATTCTGGTTTATTGAGGGTTCAGTTTATACAGGATTCTGGTTTATTGAGGGATCGGTTTAGACAGGTTTCACTGTACTTTTAATTGATTTACAAAGATTTTTTTGTGGTAACATTTGATATAATTTTTTTTACAAATATAATTTACAGAGACAAGGAAGGTCAGACTCTTTTGCTACAGAGTTTGATTTAGAAGCAGAAGAATATGTCCCTCTACCAAAAGGTGATGTCCATAAAAAGAAAGAAGTCATTCAAGATGTCACACTCCATGATTTAGATACAGCAAATGCTAAGCCACAGGTAAATACTTCATATGTTAAATTCATTCCATTAAGTTGAAGTAATCAATGCCAGGCTGCATGTAAAAGTACCGATCTAAGAACCTATATCAGTATTTTCTGTCATCTTCAACTATCAACTGTGTCAATTTATGTTAAAATCCGGAATTTAAACTTATATTTACCGATGCTGTACTAGATTTCGAATCCATTACACAACATCCGGATAATAAAAACATCACATGAAAACGCCAATAAAACCCAACACATTTTAATATTTTTCAACTTTATTGAAGATGAAAAGAGATAAATGGATCTTAAATTCCCCCAGCAAATGAAACATGCTCAAAGGACTGAAAAATATGTACGATTGATATTTAATTCTTACATTTCTGATGACGATTTTTTTAAGTCCACATGCATTATAGACACGAACTAGTTTTTTTCTGGAGATTTTCAAGGCCAAACACCTTATGCAACAGTAATAACGGTATTATCATTGGTTAAAATCATACATGAATATAGTGTTCTCAGCCAATTATTTTGATTAATATATGTCCCAGCATCCACCAATTTCTAAAATATATACCTATTTACAGGGAGGACAAGATATAATGTCTATGATGGGTCAGTTAATGAAACCAAGGAAAACAGAAATCACAGGTTTGTTTGTTACTGATTTCCATGTTTTATATAGTGTAGGATATATATACAGTTGACTCTCGTTATCTCGAATTCGATGGGACCATGCTCAAGAGGAGCTATGAAAATACCAGAAGTGTAGTTTGTTTAACAACGAAAGGGAGACAACTCGAGCAAAATTTTGAAGAGCTAAAACCAGCATCGCATGTCTCGATTCTCGGAACGATTTAAAACTTATTCGATGTTTTTGTTGCTGTTTTTTTTCTGTTAAATTCTTTGAATCTTGTGGAATGACTGATAACTGCTAGATATCTTTTTTTTTTTGTGTGTATGATTATGTTTATCTGTTGTGTTGCATTGATTCAATAAAGTGTAAATAAAACTTTTCTCGACCGAAAATAACGCCAATTCTGAGAAATAGCGTGATTTCCCCTTTTATTACAACAGTTAATTAAGAGTAACATTTTTTCCAAATCTCTCAAAATTGAGAAATTATACATCTTTAATGAAAATTAATTTCCGACAAATAAATCAATAGATAAAACGCTTCCGTTGTGTACTTTTCACAATCATTGATGTATGCCGACCCAAGCGCACTTATTATAAATCGATAATTTGTTATTGTACACATTTAACCTGTGTCATAATAGATTATACCAAGCCAATTCAAATATTATCACTAATTAATTTGACAGATTGTTAAAATAAACATGTGAAATAGCCTAAGGTAAAAATGTCAAAGTCAATGACCGGATGTTTCACCTGTGATCCGATTTTAATCCCAAGGTAATACACATGTTTTGACAGATAAATTTGACTTAACGAATGTAAATAATATGGTTTTCTACATCTCGGGATCAAAACTTTTATTCGAGACAACCGAAATTTCGACTCATCCGAATTCGACTCAACAGGAGTCAAATTATATATATTTATACACAACGAAGTTCGGGACTTAGATAAAAATTAGACTCAACCGGAAATTCGAGATAACGAGAGTCAACTGTATATAGATTTGGAAGAGGATGTTTGTGTATCTAACGATTTGCTAACTGCTAGTGGACTGATTGTAAGGGAGCTATCTTTTCCCCCAGGGCCTGAAATCTTTTATCACACAAAAACAAATCAGATTATTATCTTTGAATATGAAAAATCTGTATTTCTTTTCAAATTTTACCAAAATTTCTTGTAGAAAACTGCAAGGCCAGACTATTTATCTTTTACAACTCCCCTAAAAGTCAAATGGTCGTTCCCTAACAACATTCTGTATCTGGTCATATCAGAGGTCAAATGACTAATCAGGAATGACCCTACAAAATCTGTATTTATTGAACAGCAATGCAGTTTTATGAAGGAGTTTCTAAATTGACATTATTGTCTTCAATCTTATTCATTTAGATAGATTTGATTATTGGACCGTTTTGAATATTCGTCCTAATATCCTTGATGGTGTTTTTCATTGTTGCTACAAAATGACCAAGCTAGGATAAAGTGGATAACAAAGGATATGTGATCTGGCCTTGCAGTCATAAAACTTATCAGATCAATTTTAGAATAAAAACAGCCAATCAGAACACTGTATCAAATATATCAAGTGTTCTGATTGGATGATTGTGGATTATGGGTACGCAACTCGAACTTGGAAGTTTTATGACTGTAAATAAGACTGTAAACCTACCTATATGTTATTATTGAATGTCTATATTTTTGGAGATAAAATGTTTACAAGGAACTTTTTATTTGTTTAATTTCAGATAAATTACGGAAGGAAATAAACAAAGTTGTAAACAAATATATAGACCAGGGTATTGCTGAATTAGTACCAGGAGTATTGTTTATAGATGAAGTACACATGTTAGATATAGAATGTTTTACTTATTTACACAGAGCCTTAGAATCAACGATAGCACCTATTGTAATATTTGCTACAAACAGAGGCAGATGTACGATCAGGTTGGTATCCTACTTCTTCTATTTGGAATGACTATGTTAAATATTCCAAGGGGCTGTCGTGGTCGTGATAGTATGGTATTTGGATTTACAACTACCTATGCAATCGGTGTCTAGCACCATAAAAGTTGTGATTTCGAATTCAGATCAGGTGAGGTGTACTCGATACTAAATTATTTGATAAAGTTTGTCATTGACTTGCGATAGGACAGTGGTTTCCTCCACCAATAAAGCTGACTGCCACTAACTGAAACATTGTTGAAAGTGGTGTTAAACAACATAACCCTAACCCCCTTAAATATTCCATAAAACTTTGTCATGAATATATTATGTGTTATTTCCATGTTCATTCATCAATAGTATTCCCTATGATCAGTCATTTTCACATTTTTATACCCCCACTCATAGAGTGGGGCTATATTGCAATCACCTTGTCCGTCCGTTCACACTTTCGTAACAGATATCTCAGCTTCTACTGGAAGAAATGATTTTATATTTGATATATGGCTTTGGCATGGTGACTTGTACTGTGTCTCCCCTTTCCAGGTTTACCGCACATCTACTTCCTGTTTACAGTGTGACTTAGAATTTTTCATGTTTGCCATAATGAAAACTTTCGTAACAGTTATCTCAGTTTCTACTGGAAGAAATGATTTTATATTTGATATATGGCTTTGGCATGGTGACTTGTACCGTGTCTCCCCTTTCCAGGTTTACCGCACATCTACTTCCTGTTTACAGTGCGACTTAGAATTTTTCATGTTTGCTGTAATGAAAACTTTCGTAACAGTTATCTCAGCTTCTACTGAAAGAAATGATTTTATATTTGATATATGGCTTTGGCATGGTGACTTGTACCATGTCTCCCCTTTCCAGGTTTACCGCACATCTACTTCCTGTTTACCGTGCGACTTACAAATGAATGGGTGGGGGTATTCTTAGCACGACATAGCATGCAACATCTTGTTTTCTTTGATCTCACCAAGTGGTATTGTTTAAATAAACAAACTTACTCTGATTCTGGAAATTATCGATCAGGATGACGTCAAACATATTATGGCATTACAGATAAAAACAATTATGTCAGTTTTGTAGGTCTCGACATACATTACCATTACTATCGCAGCTCGTCTTCTAGGACTTGCTAAGATACTAGTGATCATTTCTGTCACGACCTTCAAAGCTGCCGTTATTCTACATATTTAAAACTTGATCGAATCAGGCTGTAAGAACATCAGAGGTCAAACTAACTCACATACCATTGATAGTGGTAGTCGTCTACCATACAATCACATTAACAGAAAAGAACCTGACCCTTGAAGTGTTCATCCTATACATGTATATTTAAAACAATGTACAGTTTGTCAGTGACTTGCGACAGGTCTGTGGTTTTCTCCGGGTACTCTGGTTTCCTCCACCAATAAAACTGACCGCCACGATATAACTGAAATATTGTTGAAAGTGGCGTTAAACACCAAAAACCAACCAACCCTAATACAATGTAGAGTGTTTATGTACACTTAACGAAGATGCTTATGTGGTTGTGGGTAATACATTTTTTTAAATAAATTTTATTTGACTTTGTTATAATACTCCATCACATGCCTACTTTTTATCTACCACAGAGTTGGTGTGAAATGTTTTAATGTACATAAATACTACTATTGTACATTAATTTGCTATGTACAGGAGCCAGCTCAGTCTATTTTTTAATCACAAAAAATTGCTATTTTTTTAGAGGAACAGAAGATATTGTTGCACCACATGGTATACCATTAGATTTATTAGACAGAGTAATGATCATTAGAACTTTACCATACACACAAGAAGAAATGGTTCAGGTGAGTCTTACTGTCCACTTGATGGCAAGGAAAAACAAATATTTGTGTAATCATTTGAATTTAATCTGCATTTTCTGTAACTAAATTTCGTCCCATGGGTATTCAGTTGTAGGTTTCACTGAATATTTTACCCGAGACATTTATATTTTATTTGTAATGATTGTAATGATCATCTTGAGGTGGTAGTACTGTTAGTTCTAATAGTGCATATCCCATTTTCAAAGTTCATAGCAACATTTATGATGTACACGACTTATTATAGATTATTGACGAGTAATCTCTTCCAACATTTTGCAATATGTCTTGTTGGTAACCTCCTTATAGTGTAGTATTTGGGCATTATTGTTATTTGAATTTCATAATATTTAAGAGATGGTCATTTTATTGAACTGACTTAAACAAATATAGAGACTGCTATATTTGTTAAAGAACAATCGTACTGAATTTATGCTACATGTATTTTTAAGAAAACTCCAAATAATTGTGTGTTAAAAATGGGCTCACCACACTTGCAAAAAATAAGGAGACTTGACTATCACTTTTACACCAGATGTACCAGTGTCTTATAATGTGAGACATTTTAGTAAAAAAATAATAAATATTTCATAATTCTACCATAGCCAGACCAATTGGGCCACACAAAAAATAACTGTGTTTGTGGCCGCTAACCTTATCAATCCTTATTTTTAGTGCCCGCACTAGTTTTTATTGTCATATGTGGACAAACACAGTTAAAGTCGATCCTTGTCCTGTATAACGTAGATAAAAATTAAATAAAAGACAAAAAGTATTTTATATTTTTCGAGAATGTTAACCAAACAATTTTTTTTGTGTATTTCTTTACTTAACTTAATAATGTATGCGAGTACATATATTTATATACAATGGAGGGAAAATTTTCTTATTCAGATCTACTTGAGAAAAGCTGCAAGGATGATAAAAATAAAAACCAACAGCAAATACCTTTTTAAATATGACGAACTTGTATACATATAATTGAGGAAAGCTGTAAGGGATGATCAAAATAAAAAAACAACAGCAAAAACTTTTTTGTAACATGACGGACTTGTATACAATTTAATAAGACTCTTGTGACCATTCCTAATACATTTTTTATTCTTCAGGTATTGAAAATCCGTGGAACCACGGAGAACATTTCATTAGATGATGAATCTGCTCAAAAACTTGGAGAGATAGGTGTGAAGACAACATTGAGGTAACTTAGCTTTAACCATTTCAGTGATTTCTAAAGATTACATCACAAATATTTTCTCACTTTGCTATCCATTAACAATTTACCGTTCATGGCGAGGTGTACTCGATACAACATTATGTGATAAAGTTTGTCAGTGACTTGCGACAAGTCAGTGGTTTTCTCCGGATACTCCAATTTCCTCCACTAATAAAACTGACCGCCACGATATAACTGAAATATTGTTGAAAATGGAGTTTAACACCCTAAGCCTAAACATATAGCAGAGAAAGTATGTTAATACGTAGCTGTTATTTTCTCATACTACTTTTTACGAGATTATAATTTATTCATAGCTACTTTTATTTTTTACAGATATTCAATACAGCTGTTGACGCCATCAAATCTTCTCGCTAAGATCAATGGTAAAGATGCAATCACAAAGGAAGAAATTGAAGAAATTAACGAACTATTTTATGATGCTAAAGCTTCAGCTAAAATATTGGCTGACCAAGAAGATAAATATATGAAATAATAGTGTTATTCTAGTAGAATTCTGTATAATTTATTTAAAATAAATTCTCCACAAAATTGAAATTGCTGAAAACAAAGGACCATAAAGACGGAAGTTGACATTTTGAAACAAACAATTTTTACTTGTATGTAATTAACATGGTACAAAAGAAGAGTGGAGTTTACAACATTGTAGTAAGATCTGAGTATTCTTGTTTAATAGTTGTTATTGTATATACATTTGAATCATTCTGTCATATTTTTACATTTGTTTTGTATAAAATTGGGTATTAAACAAAACTACAAATGCTTTTAGGCATATTTATATTTCTGTTCATGATTGAAATTTCTTCTTCCACACAACATCTATATAAAAAAAATGAAACAAAAAAATACCATTGTCAGAACAGTTCCAAAATCCAATAGAAAAATCATTGAGAGGCAAAATCGATACCCCTAACACACAAATACTTTACTGACTTGGTACAGACGCTGAAGTAATAAGTTACAGGGTTAAACTAGTTTTATGACCCCAAACCTCCCCTTTTAGTCCAATTGTATGTTGGTTATTTTTACTATATGTTGACATATAAGACTTCCTGTATGTGGTAGGGGCCGTCGTGGTCGTATGGTAGTTAGATTTACAACTACCTTTGCAATCATTACCTATCACCACTAAAGTTGTGAGTTCTAATCCCACTCCTGCGAGGTGTACTCAATACAATATTATGCGATAAAGTTTGTCAGTGACTAGCGGCAGGTCTGGTTTTCTCCACCAATGAAATTGACCGCCACATTGTAACTGAAATATTGTTGAAAGTGGTGTTAAAACTCTCAATAGATGTCAAACACAGACTCACTAATCTCTCCAAGATCAATTGTAAATATGTTGCCCATGTTTCAAGTGATACTGAGAAATCAGTTTGACAAACTGGTCCATCATTTGAATGCAATTGTCTTTCTTTACAGGTAAATCCTATTGTTGGACATATAAACTTTTTATTGTTTAACTGGAAGAGAGAAGTCAATACATTAAAACTCCTCTGTCCAACAATAGAATTCAACTGTACACAAAGGCATTTATATTCAAACAATGAATCGGTTCCATTTCCAGTTTATCAAACTGCTCTCTCAATACCATAACTGAGGTAGCAATACAAACTAAAAAATTCTCCCATATAAAGATTTGTTGTATTTTCCCACATGTTTTGAGCCACCAAGTTTGCTTCTGTTCTGAAAAAGATCAGTGGTGGAGAAATCACATATGGCCATTGACCAGGCGGTCTAAATGGGGAGGGTTATGGTGTTCAATACCACTTTCAACAATATTTCAGTTATATCGTGGCGGTCAGTTTTATTGGTGGAGGAAACCAGAGTACCCAGAAAAAACGAACAGACCAGCCACAAGTCACTGACAGGTATAACTGGTGCCCTATGTCAAGTGCATATTAAATCTACATACTGGGTATATGATTTGATATATTTATTAACCAACACATGAAAACACTTCAGCACCTGGAGATGTTGGTATCGAAACAATTTGAATGTAGTTTTGAACATTGTTTTCCAACTGATTTGGTCGTGCAGCTCTGAAGAAGTTAAATATGGTACTGATATGTTAATCTGGTTGTCTAATTTTAATAATGCCTATTTTGATGTCTACATTATATTCTATGCGCTGTGCCAATCACAAAATCTACAGCAGTAGATAATGGGTTAGTCTGGTTCAAATAAACCAGACTGAGATAGGTATTAAAGCATAGAGCATTAAGAAGCAAGAGTAAAGACTGGTTGAATCAGGACATGTCTACCCACAGACTGTTGTTTCTGGCACTATAAAAATCCAACTGTGTGCTGGTCTAGAATAAAGCAGACATCATCATCTTATCGAAATGTAACTTGTTCTACCCATGATATGCCTTTTTGATCTCCCACATATTTTGAAGCTTCCTTGAACAAAAATGGATTGCGATATATCCTTTATCACCATTTTCATGTATGATATGTGGCAAGAAAACTCAGGTGACCTAGAATTACTTGTCAAAGGCACAAGACAAAAACCATTTCGCTTTTGACCCAAAAGGAAAATGAAGTCTACTTCCAAAAGGTTCTTTTGCTCAGCAGCATCAACCCGTATATGCATCTATTGGCATGATTATTTTTTAATAAAAATACACAAAAATCAATGACAACATGTATATGTTTAGGAATTTATTAGTTGTATGAGAACAAGTACTATACATCGTATTGAAACAAGAGACTATGTACCACAACCATTCATATTTCACTTTCATCTCAGCAAGTTTTTATTTCTAACAAATTCATGTACAAATTATTACGACATCAGCTTCAGTTTTAAATATTTTTTGCCACTGAATCATTACATTTAACTTCCTTGTCCTGCACTACTGCATTTGTTGACATAAACTTTGGTATCATTTCATAAAATTTTGAATAATTTAAAAAAATAATATACAATTATGATACAACATTCTTTATCTCTTAGTTTTTTTTATGCAATATGGGTGTCCTGAAGCTGCTAATGTTTACACAAACTGGTAACAATACAGGTGGGTGATAATATCTCAACAATGTATATGTTAATTTCTATTTAAAACATGATCTCGTCTATTTTCAAAATGTTTGTAATGTACGCATATTTCAAGCACATAAATATCAGATCATGACTAGGTTTGTGAATTTTGCTGACAACATGTATAAAACTATGTACATGTACATGATTCATGAAAATTGTCTTAAAACAGTAATGTACTCATGCCTCCCATTTCACTCTGTTCTTTTACGAAAATTTCGAAGTATTGATAAATAATTGTAACGGCTAATAAAATTCCAGTTCCACTACCAACAGCACCTGTAAAGAAAAGGAAAAATGTTAATACTTTTCTAATATGACATTTCAAAGATATTATCAATTGTTTTCTGTCTCTAGCTACTAGGTTATATGCATTGCAATTAATTTTCAATTTCCCTATATATTGAATTATCAACAAAATCTGTAGTCGTTAAGAGAGGAAGGGGTTGGGATCCTATTATAACCAGTTTAACCCCACCACATTTTTGTGCTTGTCCCAAACCAGGACCTGGATTTCTAACACCATTTCAGGTCTTTTGTTATGTTCAATGAGTTGAGAGGAGAGGTCATTGTTCGTTTGGTTGAGATTGGTATTGGTAGAATTGTTGACCATCACTTGTTTAAATATCTGTACCTGATATATATTAGTCAAACAAATTTGAAGGATTTATAGTATGGTAAACTATTTTTATCAAGTTATACTTCATGCACATATTTCTTAAGCCTGAACCCCCATTACAAAATTCAAGAGAAATTCTCAACTCATATGTCCCTGCTAGTTGACTTACCCATAAAATCTGCCATAACAGACAAGGCACCTATACAGAGACCACCAAACGCAGCAGCGGTTGGGATATATCTATTTAATTCATGTATCATAGACTGTTCTCTATGTCCTCTCATCACCATCTGTTGTTCCTTCAATTGTTTAGCTACCTGAAATCAAAAAGAAATTGAAATGATTACGATTGTATTCTCTATATATTTCTGTGAACGTTGGTCTGTTCAGTTCCACAACTTGGTGAATTTAAAGTGTGGTTGAAATATTGTATTTTATCCTTTATTTATATTCTATAACTATGATATAATGTTGCTGTTATTTCATGTACATATGCACCAGTGAGTTACCTCTCTTGATTAAATTGAATTTGTAGTACCAGCAATTCAAAACGATATACTATAGATTGTTGACATCTTTTTCTTTGAATATTGGTCTATTCAAAAACTAAGCATATATTCCCTTTATATGAATTTAAAATGTTGTATTGTAAACACTAAAAATGTATCAAATTCCAAGTGGAAATGGATCATTCTCATTCAAATAAAAAAAATTAAGATCTACTTTGTGGACAAAAAAATGCATTTTTAAATTATATTTTGTAGAAACAAAAATCAAGCTTGTTATTTTTTATTTTGTAGGAATGAATCGTGTGGTTTTTTTTATTTTTAGAAATGAATCTGTGAAATAATCAATTTTATCCAGCTGTTAGATTATTGTTTTAAATGTGAATTGGCATTTATCATAACTTTCAGTTATATCTGGACCGGGAACAGGACAAAAGCCCCCCCCTAGACCCATCTGGACCATAAGACTTGATGTAGGAGGAAAGCCCTGAAAGTCATAATGAACTGGCCAGTGAACTCCTCTGTCTTGGATACGACCTTGAACATCAGTATTTCTAGGCTTGTGGCCAGAAGCCAATGTGACCGTAACCAATTGAATACTGAGCTTCTAGTTTACTTGATCAGTAAACTGGTAGGAAGCATTCTGGATTCTATATGCATACACTAGATGACAAAAAAAATCAATGTTGATAAATACAATGTACATGTCTTTTATCACATCAACCGTAAAAATCAACTTACATCTTTAGCACTTGAGCCAGATACATCAATCCATGTCTTAGAGAAGAAAGCACATGATCCTAACATGAAGAATATATACAACACAGCATGTATTGGGTCCTCTCCGACATGCGATAACGTTTCAGGCGGAGAGAGATAGTAACAAAGTCCTCCAACTGGGTAAGATCTAGCTGGTCCACCACCACCAACATCCTAAATGGCAAAGAAGAAAAAATAATGAAATATTTGATACAAATTCTATATAATTAGTAAGAAAAGATATGGATGTAAATGGACATAAGAGACTATTCAAAATTACACGTGAGACATCAATTCAAGTAAAGGAACAGTGCTTTTATTGCTGTTATGCATTTCACAGTCACAGTATGATCTTCAACAATGAGCAAATACTCTAAAATGAGTGGGAAATGGTCCCTAGTCTGCAGAGCGGTACTCTACATTAAAATCTTTAGATTTTCATGACCAATTGATATTAAATCTGTTATAAGAATCTCTAAGGTTTTTTATTGTTTGTTTATATCTATATTGTCACTGGAGATCCAATTATCAGATGGGGAGGGTTGGAATCCCATTAACTGGTTTAACCCCGCCACATTTTTGTGCCTCTACCAAGCCAGAACCTGGATTTTCAACATCATATTTCATGGTCCTTTTTGTGTTCAGTGAGTTCAGTTAAGATGAGAGGAAGGGCCCAGGTGGCTCAATGAGTTAGGTAGTTGGATTACCTAACAACTCATACAAGCCTATCACCAATACAGCGTGGGTTCGCACCTGGCTTTGTAAATTACAAAAAAGGGTGCACTCGACTCACAGCCGCAAGTGATAAAGTTTATCAGTTGCTTGCCCATGGTTGGTGGTTCTCTCTGGCTTCTTCCACCACTAAAACTGGTCGCCATGAAATATTGCTGAAAGTGGCGTTAAGCACAATAAAATCAAATCAAATCCTTAAGATGAGAGGTGATTGTTTTGTTGATATTGGTGGAATTGATGACCATCATTGTTTAAACTTTCTTTTTAAAAATGACAGATTTCTTTGAATGGTGATATATTAAACAGCATTGATAATCTCTTTATCAAAGACCCCAGAAAGTTTGTAACAATTTCATACTTACAGCCCAAACTCCAAGTAAGTTAATGAAAAAGTTTCCACTGAATTTTGTTGCCAACATCTGCAAAGTAAAAGTAAAGGATGTTACACTGTTGACTCACAAATAGGCTTGGAAAATATTAACTTTTAAATTCTGATTTGAAAACAGATGCAAAAATTATCTGCAAATTAACAGCTTAAATTTTTATTATACTATATTAAATTAACTAGTTAAGTTATAGGAAAGCAAATTACATTGCAATTAAGTGAAAATAATTACCAGTGTTTCCCTAAAATTGTCTCTTAAGATCAATTAATAGTGGAATGTCCTACTTAAAAAATTATTAATTCTTCAAACACTGTAATATGTGTATGTATCAGCGATTGAAGATATTTAAAATTAGAAAATAGAATTGTCTTTACCTGAGAAATAACGTAGAGATTAGACACTAAGGCAGACTGTAAAATAATCGGAATGTTTGATGTGTAAAACAATTTGATAGGATATGAACTGTACTGTCCTCTGTAACGAGCTGATTTGATAGGCAGATCCACACGGAATCCCTGAAAAATATGATGTTAAATACGATATAGAAATTGGAAACATTTTAGTGAGTATAATGTCTTTCACATAATGATTTTAATAAAAACCACCACCACCACAAAATTGTTCTAAATTCTGTATTAGCATTTTTAACAAAAACAATACTGAATAACTCTTTCTAGAGTAACAGAAACAATGAATCTTTTCAACTGTATCTTGTCAATTTATTTCAAGGTTTCCAACACTCACCTGGAAGTATATCACTATAGCAAACACAAATACTGTAGCCAATAAGTTCATCAAGTTTGGAAGATTTTGTCTGTAAAATGCCTCACGTAAAGCTCTCACTTTGTCATTCTTTGTGGCCAATAAATGGAACAATGCTATTATAGCTCCTTCAAATTCAGTACCTGTAAAAGAAGAAAGAAAATAATATTTGTAGCAAAACAAATAATTTATATATTCTGAAAGTATACACATCTAATAAAAGATTATGTGTCTGTCTTTGAATCACACATAAAAAAATACTTTCTATTCTCTCTTTGTTAATTGTTGCCAGCAAAAAAAAATATGGAGATTTCAATGACCATTTTATGGAAATATTTTTCAAGCAACTTTAAAAGTGATGTGTATTCATTTTCAACAACTTTTCTGAAACTGGATGTTTAGATGATATATCAATAGAATTTGAATTCAATTTGGTCATACAACTAAAAAATCAGCTACAGTTTACACTACAAATTAATTTAATATTTATGAGCAGCTGCCTGCAAAATGGTTTTTGGATTACACCCAAGATAATACATTTATGTCCATTTATTTATTTAAGCATCAACATGCAATGTAAAGTCTGTTTGGCCAGTCTAAAACAGGACTAAAAAATTAATTAAAAATCAACAGTTCAACTTATTGATTTTTTTCTTCACACATTTACTTGTATATCATCTACCTACTCCGACAAATAATTTCAGAATTTTGACACTATTTTCCAAAAAGTTGCCCATTAGGTCTCTATGTTAAATATATGTACAAAATGTGGATATGTGCAGAGGGAGTTAGTATGCTTGTTGCTACCAACTTCCAGTGTAAACAATAACAACAACACCGGTGGTTTTATTTACATTTCACTGTCATGTGATTACCTAATTTGAATATGTCACCAGAACCCAGGAATGCATGAGATGTTCATTTCACTTTCAAGTGACAATAGGTTATTCTATAAACAAACACAAAGATTTTCACCCAAAGTTTAACTTTTTACATTTTATTGGAAATTATTTTAGAAATTTAAAAGTAAAAATGCAAGCCTTTGAATTTTAAATCTTTTTCTTTAAATTCTAAATAAAATCACTTTTGTTTTGGTGTTTTCTAAAGCCCAGTATTTGAACTTGAAGAACATGGTTATAAAGTAAGCCTATGTGTATTGACCAGATATACCATGTAAATAGCACATGCTTTGCATGCTTTGTGTATACTTTTAGAAAATGAAAACAAGTTTTATGTATGTTATTTAAGCATAATAAAAAAAACAAGTAATTAATATATTTTTTCTTAAATATAAAAGAACAAATATAAAATAAAGGTATAAATTAATATTTACAAATTAAAAATTATCTGCCCTTATTTAGAACTCTACCAATATTTATATAGAAAGGTCAAAGGATAGTCATGCCTCTCAAAACTTCAGATGAAAAACAGGATTTAATACTAAAAGTGTTTGATTATTTTGAAGCCGAATCCAAATTGTCACTTGGTGAAAGTGAAATGAACATCTCATGCATGCTTGGG
This sequence comes from Bathymodiolus brooksi, assembly GCA_963680875.1. Lineage (NCBI taxonomy): Eukaryota > Metazoa > Mollusca > Bivalvia > Mytilida > Modiolidae > Bathymodiolus > Bathymodiolus brooksi. Next base: position 69,542,747 of record OY804575.1, read on the forward strand.
TTCTGGTGACATATTCAAATTAGGTAATCACATGACAGTGAAATGTAAATAAAACCACAGGTGTTGTTGTTATTGTTACACTGGAAGTTGATAACAACAAGCATACTAACTCCCTCTGCACATATCCACATTTTGTACATATATTTAACATAGAGACCTAATGGGCAACTTTTTGGAAAATAGTGTCAAAATTCTGAAATTATTTGTCGGAGTAGGTAGATGATATACAAGTAAATGTGTGAAGAAAAAAATCAATAAGTTGAACTGTTGATTTTTAATTAATTTTTTAGTCCTGTTTTAGGCTGGCCAAACAGACTTTACCAGGATTCTTTAAACCCAGGGAAAATTCACAATTTTTTCAAAAAGCAGGAGAGGTTCTTCTACACACAGGGTAAGGTTGTGTAATAAGAACCTGAAGGGAGTTTCTAAGATCTGAAGTGTTATTTTTCTTTTTACTATAAATATTTCTTAAAAGTCATTCCTTACCTCTGCCTGTATTGACTGTCGCCGGACTAAAGGCTTTCCAAACAATTGTTTCACAAATGTTTGTGGCAATGAAGAGTGATATACCCGAACCTAAGCCATATCCTTTTTGTAACAGTTCGTCTAGCAATAGGACTATCAAACCAGCTACAAATAACTGAAATAATAAATAAATAGTTAAAACTATATCTCAACACATAGATTTAGGACACCTGACCCATGACCAAAATTCTATGTTAGATCTATGTTTTAAACAGGCTTTTGAATATTGATAAAAGCAAGTAAAATTCCAACATCTAAAGAATAATTGATAATTAACTATGGCTGTGTTTCAATTTTTCCTGTGTTTTTGTCTTTCCCTCAATTAGTGAGACTTCTAAAACTGATCTCTTGGTATATTTTAACTTTTTTTTATGGCAAGATAAAATTTCAATATTTCATAAGATTATTTTGATATTTTAAAATGTCTGTGTACTAATACATTAGACATGATGGCACTCAGATTTACCTGGATAATGATAATAAGACAAACACCAGCTCCCATGTCTGCTGGATCTCCATACATTCCAGTCATGACGTAAACTATGGCTTGACCCACTGTTATCACCATACCAAATACTGTAAATAAATAGCATGTTTATTACAACCTCAAATAAATATGCCCAACCAACATTTCTATCAAACATTTTTTTCTAATTACTTTGTTTTATCCTGTTTTCTTACAAATCACTTTAAATAAAAATGTAGATATCCAATTTATATTGTACAACACGTTTCTGATTTTACGATCATCAGGTACGCTCAAAACCGAAAGATTGAAAAGCCAAATAACTTAAAAGTATTTGGGAGCAATAAAACCAAAGGGCCTTAACAGGATAGCCAAATTCAGCTAAGGTCACCTATGCCTGAGGGAGGAGAACCTTAATTAAATTTAGTGTAAGGGATACCACACCTTGAACTGAAGACACAAACACATGTCTGTCACAATAAGCAAATGAAATATAACAGGCTCACTTCAAAATATTTCCTTACCAATACAATTTTACTTGCTAAAAAGATTATGATATATATATGAATATTTGGAAAACTTACATTTTTGTGCTCCGTTGAAAAGAGCTCTGTCTTTTGGGGTGTCTCCAACTTCAATGATTTTTGCACCAGCTAATAGTTGCATTATAAGACCTGATGTTACGATGGGCGAAATACCTAACTCCATAAGTGTTCCTGAAAAACAAAAGTTTTGTCATTATTAAATGGTGACAATAAAAAAGGCAATAAAAAGTAATTGCAAAAATAAACTATATGATTGGAGATAGATACTTTAGCATGCAGCAGTAAAGAATAAGAGCAACGACTGGGTGCTTTGGAATCAGGATGTGTCCTATAGGAGCTACTGCGTGTCTACCTCTAGATTGACGTTTTAGTGAACCAGCAATCATTGTGTTGGTCTAGTACAAAACGCCTTGCACAATGAAACATATTTATATTTAAACAACTTTAATAAACCGAAAACCTATTTAAAAAGACTTCTAACCCCTTGCCCAGAGGTTTAAGTCTCTAGTATATATCAACATATCCAACCTGTTGTGTTCAAAACTATACATTTTTTTTTACATATGCAGTCCTCGAAATGAAATTTTTAATTAACTGGTCTGAATGAAATTCTAGAATTTATTTGTTATATAGTTCTAAATAAAAACTGGATCGGTGCTCATCATGAGGACTGCATATGAAATGAAAATGATATTTTCTTGCTGAATAATAATTCAGTACTACATACCTCTGTTGGAAGCCAGAATGACTCTCTGCCAATAGAAAGGATCAGCTGAGTCTGATGACATAATACCAAACAATGGAATCTGTAATGTTAACAATAAATAAACATTAAACCTTTTTTCTCGAAGCAACATAAAATAGACAATTATATTTTCAGTCTTTACCATGATATTTTCCACCTACTTGCCAGAAAGCTAAATTAAGAAAAAAATTCTGTTTATTCAAACAAACTCTTTGATAATTTTCTCAACGTCGAATCCAGTTTTACTTGTCTTGGGCTTCGGGCAAGTAAGTTAGCGAGAAGACTGTATTTTTCTTCAAATGGAAAGGTTTAGTACAAAATGTCTATAATGCATACACAACATAATTCTAATAAGCTGTCTAATATGGCTCTCTAAACAATGCATGTATACCTATATATTTAAAAACAATAAATTCTGTAAAAATTAGAAAAAAAAAAAAACAAGAAGTAATTCTTCCACTGTCATATAGCTTGAGCAAATATAAGAATGAAAATGACTAATAATTATTACTCACCTGACAACACACCAAGAAGATGAATAGTGTAATGGCTGTCCATAGTACTTTCTCTCTGAACTGAATCTATAATTATACATAAAATATTGTTATTACAACAAATGTCTATCAGTCAGCATGTCTCTATACTATACAGACTTTAAGCATAGAATAGGGATTTTTTATGAACAAGTTAGAGAAACCTTTCACATGGAGTCATTTCGTCACCTACTTTTAGGGTCTTAAGTGAAGCATTACAGACCCTATGATTATTATATCTAAGAGACATATTTAATCATTTGAATTTTTTGTAAATATTTTTTCTCTCTCTCTCTCTCTCTCTCATGTTCTTTAAAATACAAAATCTTACAAATGTATTTTTAGAATAAAACACATTTAATATGTACTTTTGTTGGAATGCAGAAGTTACATATGTTACAGGTAAACTTTTTAAAATATGACTACGAAGTATAAAATAATTTTTAACATGTATACAATTTTTATATTTTTAATTATTTAGTGGTTTTTTTATAATTATTTAATTATTTTTGTAAGGATTATGTATTCATGACATACGGTCACTCACATGTGACCTGCAACAGGGTATTTCCTCAGACTTCCTATGCCGTGACATTTCAGTAAAGGGGAGCGAGATATCTAATTTTAATCAGATTGGTTTATTACAACATGTAGATATGTCATTAAATACTGAACTGAAGAGGAAAGAACAAGAAATTGAAAATGAAGGTAGAGATGAATATAAAAGAATAAAAAAAATCAATATGTTGTGTACTATATATACATGAAGAAAAAATGCTGTATATCAACAATTAAAAAAAAAAAATCAGATTCCAGTTTAAAGTAGAATTAACAAAATTATTACATTATCAAACAGAAACTCACTGTTCGATACTTATAAGTTGCTCCTTATTTTATATTTCATATTTAACTGTGAAACCTTTGGTTTAATAAAGGATAAGCTTCATTTATCACAACAATCATGGAGTACATTTGCTTTAGTTTCTTTACAGTTTTAAGCCTTAAAAAATCCTGATTTGCTGTTATAACTGAATTTCAATTTGAAGTGGGTAGGTAGATCTTGAGAAGGACAGTTTTTGTAGTAGAGTGGTTTGGCTACAGCAAATCAAAACACAGCTTTATGATGCCCTAACTTGTCATGATTTATGGCTGCTTTATTATTTTTTATTGAAGATTATGCATTTCCAAACTTATGCCTCCAGGTTATATATTGATACATATTACTTCCTATTATTTTTTTTACACTGCCTTTAGTTATGTTAATACAAACAATGCAGGTTGAGCCTCAAGGGACAATTGAGTGTCAATGACCTTTGATGAATTACACTGTACATTTATATATAATTCAGTTGATATGCACATTTTGTTGCACACTAAAAAACATGAAATCTGTTTATCCATGTCATCAAAATGAAACTACATGTATATAGCTTTAATTTTAATTATATTATATTTTTAAAGTATATTAAGGTTACTGTTATGGTGTTTAATGCCACTTTCATTCCAGTTATATTGTGGTGGTCAGTTTTATTGCAATCTCTACCCAGAGTTGTCGGTCCTTACACTCTCTCCAATCTCTGTCAACGCCTATATGCCAAAAATCAAATAAAAAATCAATCACAAGTTACGTTAGTGGTGATAGGCACTGATTGCATAGGTAGCTATAAATGTAACTACCATACGATCACGACCACAACAGCCCCTTAGTATATTTGGATGACATATTTATTTTACAGATGCTTTCTGACAGGGGCTGCTCTGGCTCCCAAAAAGTAGGAGCCAGAAAAATTGCCAGGTGCCAGTATAGGAGCCAGCTAAATTTTTTACCAGGAGCCAATTTTTCCGAACCGAAACTGTGGATGATTACATGTACCACTACCAGTTTCATGTTCAGTTTCATGTATAAATGGTCCGGATTTGTTTGTACAAATGTTAATGTCTGTATTGTACTTCTGTTTTTCATTTCGATTTCACCATCAAAAACAAACAAATTTATATAATTTATTACAATATACTGTATTTTACGGATTATCAGGGATTCAGCCAGGATTTTGAGACCATTAGTCACTTTTGCAGAACAGATTTTTAATGAGCTTAATCTTATAATCAGTTACTTTGCCTTATTAGTTAGTAATGGAGATTGAAAAGCTATGAAAACCTCCTAGGATGGGAACATACTCTGCAAATTAGAAACCAACTGATAAAACATAACATTGCCATGATTTTGATCTCATACCACACAAATTGTAATACCCCCCCCCTTTTTTTAAATATTACTGTGCTTTGATCTAATACCACACAAATTGTAATAACCCCCTCCCCCACCCTTATTGAAATGTTACTGTGCTTTGGTCTAATACCACAACTCAACTGCCAATGGTCCAACTTCTAGATACTTTGTACAAAATGTAGGTAATGAATAGAACAAACGTCAAAAACTGAAGCAAGTTGTAAAATAAATAATAATTTCTCAGATCTCATAATCAAATTGCAACAATTGGAATAAAAATGCTGACTGTGGTTATTTTTTTTAATTGCAGACACGTGTCTGTTTGTAAATAGTTCTATACATAGAACGCAATTGTTACCCGGATGCTATCGATAAAAAACGTATGCGTCCTCGTGCAGTGCATGTCAATGGCCAACCTTCGCATATAAAAAATGAGAACTAAGATTACATTTCACAGAAATGAGAATAAATATAGCAAAGGTTTGTTTGGTGGATTACATTATGAACTCCTGTTGATCGTGCCATTTTTATTCTTTAAGTTTCTTTATAAACCAAAGTTTATGACTTTTCGAGAAAGTCACTTTCAAAATACTTAATGAATATGATAGACAAAAGACTTCCTAACTCCGAACTCCAGTATAAACATGATATCGACATTTTCATAAATGAAACGTGGCAAAAATAGTTCGCTATGGTGGACATCATGACAAATCGTGCAACGAATGACGATTACAAAAATATGTCCACTTAAAATACATACTCGTGACATTTTGAGTACATGTCAATCATAATTATCAAAAAAAATCATTACCTTTGATTGAATTCTTTGTCTGGATCATTATCTTTAACCAGGTAAATCAAGTCAGGTGATATCAAAGATTACGCAATCAAAACAAAAATTCTATAATCCGTTGATTGGCTTGTAACATGTAATAAAATTGTCATTGTAGTGACTAATTAGTTTTAATCAGCAAATGAAGAAGAAGAATGGATTGTTACAAACATTCTTCTACGATTTTTTTAAAATTCAAGTGACGAATTGGGTACGGGAAATACTTGTCACTTTCGAAAATCAATCGTCAATAATTTATTGATTTTTGTTACAGTACAGTGATTATCTATAAATTTACACAAGGAAATCTAGGTGCCAAAAAAATCTCCAGACGCCGATTTCAGTCGCAAGTCAAGAAAAAAAATTGCAAATTGCGACATTGACGACCGACAGCACGATCCCTGCTTTCACACGTTTTATTTAAATAAATAATTAAATATGTTTTATATTAATTTATGCTACATCAGACTTTTGTTTTAGAATATAGCAACTTTTGTCACAACTGTGAACTGATACAAAATATTACAACAAATTAATACCTTCAGTTACAAGTATTGCATATACAGTGAAAAGGGTCTAAATTGATCAGAAATCAACAGAAAATTGGTGAAAATCAAAATCCAGTATAATCACAATGGTTGATCTTTTATTCTGAAAAGAAAACAAGAAACACACACTTCAGACATGCTTTACTACAGACAAAATGCACAAATCATACCTTTCTGTCTGGTTTAGCTATTTCTGGCAAGACAGCACAAAATGGCTTCACAAACTCAAGGAATTTTACTGAAAAAGACAAAATTTAGTGTTAAACTGTATCCAAGTTTAGATCAAAACATGTTGCCAATAAAGATTTGTATGGTCATTGTCATAGACACTTTCTTGTAAATATTGCAATGGAAATATCTTTTTTTTTACATTAGTTTGCAGAATGACAGATGATACAACTTACAAGCAATAAGTCTTTAACTAAACAAAAAAGGGGGGTATAGGAAGCTGATGCAAGCTTAACATATGCCATGGCTAAACTTTAATCACTACAGCAGATATGTACAATGTGCAACTGTCTGTATGATTGATCAAATTACTAACCAACTTTGAAATGTATTGATGGTTATTATAGGTATAGTTTTAAAAGTTTGTTGTCAGATTTGTTCGCCACGTATGCAGGCGATCCCAACAACTTGTTTTTGAAAACCCAACAGAAATAAGTTCATTTTCTGTGTGATCAAACATATGAATGAAGAATTTAGGTTTACTACTTACTTCCCATCTTTAATCAACTGACTTCCAATTAGTTCTTTGATTCTGTTCCAACAATCACTTGTTTTGTAATGGGGAAAGCCGGTTTCACAGCTATGATCCTCTGGTAAAAAGACACGTCACGCGTACGAGATTTGGGGAGATACTTCCTCTTATTTCATAAATCTCTCACTTAACAAATAAAAATGTCGTTCATGATATCGTTATTGTTTCAAAACTACAAAAACGTAAAAATTTTAAATAAAAGAAAATTAATAAATAGTAACATAAATGATTTTTTTTTAAATTGATGGTATAGTGTTCATTTTCTTCTTCATGATATTAACTCGGTCGTATCGTTCTAACTGTAACTTTTACACATTAAAGAGATAGCTATTTATGGCTTATGACAACACAATTTTTACCATCTATCTTTACAAGTATTAGGTAAATTCATGATTGTAATTTCTAAAAGAGTCCTTGGTGGATTAATAATAATAATAATAATAATAATAATAATAATTCTTTGATGATGATGATTTGCATAATACACCCATGTGGGTCAAGCAAATACAAATACAAACAAACAAAACATAGAAAATTACAATTTGATCATAATATAGGATACACAAAATAAATCCTATTAACTAACATTATATTTTTCACATGTCATACCTTTGACCGACAAGGACCTCATTTTTGCAATTCTGTAGATTGCTTTATAAAGTCTCTTACTTCTGTCAAAAGTTCAGTATTTGGATTTAACAAAATTTTTATTTTATTTAATGGTATTTCTTCAATAAAGTCTGGTTTGTTTAATATTATTTTGTTAAATGAATTGTTTCTATCGGAGAGTGGTTGGCTGTGCATTTTAAGAAAAAGTGGTATTCATCCCCTATTTCATTTAAATTACAATTTTTGCATATTCTTTCTTCCCTTGTTATATTTGTATACCTCCCTGATTCAATCTCTAAACTCTTAATAAATAGATATTACGTGCATCTTGCCGGTGAATATACAAATTATTTGTATGATCTTTAGAAACATGAATAAAAGGGAGCCTCTTGTGAGATTTTCTTACCTGTTTCGAATCGAGTACAAATAAAATTTATATCCGCGGACTATGCACGTATATAATGTATGTCCATTACTGTCAAACAAATCATAACTTTGTCCAATTAATGGAGAAACGAAGACACAACAATGAAGACACACAAAGACACTCTAAGCCATTCTAAAATAGTTTAACGCAGACGTTAAGAGGAAACTCTCCTCAGAACAAGTTCTTGTCTATTAATCTGCCCTCTACACAAGATCAAGGTACATCAGAACGTAAGCTTTACAGTCAGTAAGCTATTTCTATTTCTATTTCTTCAGTCATACAATTTCTTTTCTGTTTATGGGTTCAATTTCTGAAGCACTACTAAATGAGTGTAGGCGGAAGCAACTGTTAAGACTATAACAACTGTATTCGCGTGCAGAATTAATTTCTAAAAGGGATAACGAAAAATGCAGATAGCAGATATGCGGTTCAGAAGTTGAAGTCACGGCCCATGATATCATTCCTACATTTTCAATCGACGGATAATCTATGCACCTTGGTTCTCAACCATAAATTTATGATTATAATACAATCTGTGCTATTTTACATATAAGCACATATACACTAACTATGCGCACTATATGTATAATTATGAAAAGAAATCATCAATTCCACCCATTTCAACAAAACCAACAATCACCTCTTATCTTAACTGATCTCACTGAACACAAAAAATACCACGACACTATGACATTGGAAACACGGGTCCTGGCTTGGAACAGGAACAAAAATGTCGCGGTGTTAAACCGGTTAATTTGATCTCCATCGACAATACATATTCAATACCGTCAGTAACACCACAGTACACTTCTAGAAGCTAGACGCATAATTAACTTATTTGTTGCAACCTGCAATTGATCATCTATATAATATGATTTGATCAGTTCTCCATTCCACTTATTAAAATTAATACTAAGTTTGACACATTGCATTCTTGCAGATGGATACCTGCTTACAAGATCTAAAGCTGAGGTAAAAAGACCATGTGTTTCAAGTTCAGTTTGAATAATATTTAATTATGTAGAAGACAATATTCAAAGGCATAAATAAATAAATAAATAAATAATAAATAAAGTTTTATTTAGAGTCGATACATATCACAACATTCGAAAGATCCACTAGTATAACAGCTGCATACAATCAATGTATTGCCTTTTCCGGTTTGGTTGATTTTTAATAGTGCTGTATACTAGTACATCCATAGCAAAGTCTTAATTTATGAACTGCTCACATATGTCTTATAGAAGAACTTTTAATACACCTATTCTCAATTTATTGTCGCAATTCTATGTCCCGCGATGAAAAGGGTTTATTCAACTAAAGAAACAATAATTTCTTCATGTTGTCTACTGTAAAACAACTTGACGAGGAAGAAAAATACTAATGACAGCAATGGACAATAGTTATCTTGATAAATTATACATTTAAAGTGTCGAAAACAGTAGTTACGCTACCGTCGCAAGCGATGTCTTCATTTTATCAGATCTAATACTTTTGAGATATTCAAAGCGTTGTAAAAATAAACGAGTGTATCTCATTTGAAAGTTTTTGTATTTTCTAAATATCTTCATACTTATGATTTAAATATCAAGCGATTTTTATATTCGACGTTGCAATTTTATAATTGTGCTGTCCCGGGTCACATGCAAAGGAGAAAAACGTGTTACGTAGATAACGATCACAGCCAATATATCGTTTGTATCATTACAAATGTAACTGGGTTATTTGCAGAATCTGATATATATTTTTGCATCTGACGAATGCAAGTTTGGTATAGAACATGTTTTCAGTTTTTTCCCGAAGATTTTTAATATGAACAAGCAAGATTATGAAAATACAAGATATTTACGTGTTGCTTAAAACAACGAAAATGGTGTTTTAAATCCTATGTAGCATAAAGTATTTAAAAATGTGAGCGTCAATGAAGAAAAAGAAATAAATATTAGTAAAACTGGGAAAATATTCTTGTCACTGAAAATGAAATTATATTTGAAATATAATTAAAAATCATTTTGTTGCAGTACGAAATCTTTGTTTTATGTGTATTTTCTTATCTTGTAACATATTTTGTTGAAAAAAAGTATGCTTCTCATTTTGCTATAAGTTGAAATTAGGTGATAATAGCTGTGTGTAATTTGATCTGTTTCATAAAATATACAGTCTGCAACGCAGAAATATGTCAGAAAGCATCAAAACGTGTTATTCATGCTACATATCTGAACAAAGCAAGCAGATATAACCGAAAAAACTGTAACAGAAATGACTTCAATGGTAACTACTAACGTAAATATCGAAAATTTAATTGCAATTTGAACACGTTTGTCATAAAATATAGCAAAAAATATACAATCAAACATAGAATGTAAGCAGTATGCCAATTACATGAGTATTTCCTGACAAATCATACTACCATATTATAATTTTTACAAATCGTACATATCAACACGGAATACCGTAATTAGTGCGCTGTATATATAGCGTATTTCAGGAAACAAGCCCTCATCAACAACGCTCGGAACCGAAAGGTTGAAACCCAAACAAATTCTTGACGAGCATATATTTATTTTATTCATATCATTTTAATACACGTATACAATTATATCTTTCAGATAATGGCAAAATCTAGGAGTCAAATACAGAAGGAATATAGAGAAAGGAAAAAACTTAAAGGGATATTGTCTACCAGCTGCGTAATTTGTTCATACCCAAAATTATTGTCGATTTCCGTACTGACCTTCATAAAATGAAGATTAAACACCGAATTATTGATGAATACGCTCCGAAACGTTGTTTTTTCGACTAAAAAAGCTGACCATCGTTACCGGAAGCAAATTAATTATGCACTGACCTGGGCGAGGCCAACTCTATTTATTTATCTATTTTTATGTCAGTAGCCCGGATGCTGCAGCATGGATATTGAGGTAAGTTTCTATAAAAGTTGAGGAAAAAAGCTATTTGCGAACCGATTGTATCTAAAAGACGTAGAATAAATAATTTCTGTATCAGGAATAGATTTTCTTTGATGAAAACTACATGCCTTAACAGATTCAGCCGATATTTCCACGATAACCATTGAAAACATGCCAGGAGGCACCCTATGGGGACAAGCTCAACTACGTATTTTCGATCGGAAATTTTTGCCGTCGTTAAAAATAACTAAATTAGTTTTTTTCTTCTTATAAGTTATGAAGTTGTTCCCCGAGATTTTGATACACGTGTTAAAATAATTTATTTTAGCCAGTTTACCGACAATATGAAAACAGAGACATACATGTAGAACACAGTGAAATACATGTCTGATGAAAACGAATGACGTAGCCAGTGTTGTTTTATTTGTTAATTGACTGGAATGTTTCAGAGAAATTTGGGCTGGATTAGAAACAAAAGAGACCTTACTTCTAGTTCCACAAGACAGTTGCTGCAAAATAATATGGGACTGACCATTTACCTTGAAGGGGGGGCTATGTCACGTAGAAATGTTTTTTTTCAGACTACACAGAAATCATATTTTCTTATTTTCCGGCGAAGTGCCAATCTAATTAAAACAAGGTGAACTGTGATCTAATGCTCACTTATGATACCCCTGCCACTTCCCATGATATGGGGTACCTATATGAAGCTTGTGACCAAATACCAGATTTCTGCCATCAATAGTTGTTGAGAAAAATGTGCATATATGTTCAATGTGGATAAAAACCAACTAAGTCGGCAAACAGGAAGTAGGAATCTGATGGTTCCAAAAACGCTTCCCACGATATGGCATACCTATGTGAAGCTTGTGACCAAATATCAGATTTCTGCCATCAATAGTTGCTGAGAAAAATGTGACGAAAAATATTTTGGAAGGACGAACGGACAGAGGTAAGACAGTATACCCCCCTCCCCCTTCGGGGAGCGGGGGTATAATTAGATCTAATATAGGGAGCAAGTGCGTAGATCTAATTTTAATTGGATTGGCGAATTGCTGGAATAATTTTTTTTTCTTCAAAATTTTGTATACGATTATACTGTGAAAATGGCAAGTATATGATTATACTGTGAAAATGTCAAGTCGGAATATATTTTTTTCTCCTGTCCAGCCAAATTTTGTTCTTCAAGATTCAGAATCAAAATAATTTTTAGAAAAAAAACCCATAAAATTAAAATTGAATAGCTTGAGGGGTAAATTGATAAAAAAAAAATTTGCAAGACCAAAATGGTTCTCCCATATACCAACAAAAAAACGAAATAAAACTGTGGTCATAAGAAAGTCCCACGAGAAAATCTTTCCTTCCAAAATAAAGACTTTTTTATATTTCTCTAAACTGAATTTGTGCAAACTATTTCACTTATAATGAATTATATGTCTTTTTTAAATAAAGCTCATTTTTCTAGATGAATGTATAACCATCTGTCTTTACTCTGTTTTTATTAAATCTCTTGTCTTTATTACAGGACTTTGATCGGATTGTCCTTGATGAGGAAGTGTTGGGGGTTGCTAGAATGTTTCGAGAGGAACTTGTAGTAATGCCCCATGACGAGGATTACAACAGATCCAATAGGTATGCAGCCTACCGCCAGTATACCATTTGGGCACATGGCCGACTTGGAGCTGGGGTCAGACGTGTGATCCCAAGCTGTTGTACTTGGAAAATTAGGGACAAATATCCTGATCTATATGGACAATACAAGGGTTTCATTCCTAGACGTTTTAATTAAAACTTGTTCATGAAATATTTTGTATTTTATCCCATATACCCTAATGATAAAGTTTACCACTTGCTTCCCTATGGTCGGTGGTTGTCTGGGTACTCTGGCTTCCTCCACCACTAAAACTTGTCGCCATGATATAGCTGAAATATTGCTGAAAGTGGCGTTAAAACACCAAAAATAAAAAATAAATCAACCCTAATGAGTTGTTAATTTCACAAGTTGGTCAGTTGGAATTGTAAATTTAATTTGAAAGTTTTGCCATCTTATTATCATTTTTTGTTCTATCAGCACTGACAACTTCTTCTAAAATGGACTGACAGTCTTTTATATAATTCAAAACCAAACTTGGCAGAGATGTTTTCTATGAGGTCCTACACAAGAATTGTTACTCATGTGCAGATTCGTCAAAAAACATGGCCACCATGTGACTTTGAAAATTCTGATTGGTCGATTTTCAAGAAACTTCTTCTCAAGAACCGCTGAAGGGATTGAATTGAAATCTGGTATATATGTTCCTATGAATGTCTTTAACATGTGTTGTTACTGTTTGCGCCATTTGAAAATTCAAAATGGCCACCAGCGGAGGTCAAAATTTGCATTGAAAACCTATGGGAAACAACATTTTCATCTTCTTCTTGAGAACAGCCGAACAGAATTTAACCAAACTTGGCAGAGATGTTTCTTGTGAGGTCCTAAAAAGTTGTCCTGGTTTGTACTAACTAGACCAACACACTGAGTGTTATCATTATTGTGCATTGGACAATTTGTAATGCCCATTATCCTGACTTGGGTACTTTTCTGCTCTAAATGTGCAGAACTTCTGTCAGACCAGGAAAAACAAAGAGTGACAATCTAAATTTATTTTATGCGACAATATAGTCAATTGTTTTGTCTTGGTCTTCAAATCTGGATTTCTGAGATGCTACAATATCATCCCGAGTTGGAGGTTGTGGAATTGGTGCAAGATGGACCGAGATTCTTCTGGGATCATCTACTTCCAACTGCACACGTTAATTCATTCCTTCATTATCTTGCAGTCTCATACAAATGATGACCCTTAATAGTCTTGGAACATAGGAATATGACTTGTCAGCTTTAACAGGCTGCACAGACCATCTAGCTGTCTTTTTGTTGTAACTTCTCTGCCATCTGAAGTAGAAAAATACATACAATGTAATTCACAAGAATAAAACAATAGAGATTATGATCTATGGAGCCCTAACTTTCAATTCAAGATGAATATCTCGAATGTATAGTGAATGAGCAACTAAACATATCATTACAAGTCCACTTTATGAAGGATTTGAGTGATTTGTAGACAGATTTTAGGTTGTGGTCATCCCTCAAGAAGTTCTACGGCAGGCATCACGAGCTGGTCAATGGTTACAGGGTGTCTGTTACCCAAATCAGACCTGATCTTCATTTGTTGTTGATGTCTTTCCCTTCATCGGATGGGACTTCTACCAGACTTGACCATGGACAGCGCAGCGGGTTTCCGACTTTCGATTGACCCTTCTGAAGCCTATGATCAAATATCAGATTGCTGCCATAAATAATTACTGAGAAAAATGTTATGAACATCTTGGGACAAACGGACGGACAGAGATAAAACAGTATACCCCCCCTTTCCAGTGGAGTGGGGGGTATAATAAAGCTCCTATGACATATGATCATGCATGGTTCTGTTATTAGGACAAAATTTCAAGTATGTAAGTTACAACTGAAACATGAAATTAACATGACAAACCTTAGAGTGAAGTTGAGGCTAGGTTCAAAATCTCCATCGTCAGAATCATCACCAACATCACTGCCCTCTTCAGTAATATCTGTTGAGAGACTGTAAGAATAAAAAATAATTGTTTATTACAGTGTATGTGTATAATATCGAAACAAATTTTGCTATATGGTTCTGATGTGCAGCTGTATAACGAAAAAGCTTTTCAAAATAATATTAAATCTATATACATCTATCCAGCACACATCTACACAACACAATATAAAGAGACAAAATTACATCAAAGTTCCAGGAAAAAATTTGGTGTGCCAGACGTGCGTCAATTCTGTCCCAGTTTGGTTTCATTCCCGTAAGTAGCTAAGGAGGACTGGCCATTTCAGCTTGTGGATTGATGAAAATGTAACGATGACGCAGAAGCCAACATGATCCCTATATAATTTAGCTACTAGTAGTATCACTATGCAAGCCACAATAATTAATGGGAAACTGTTGTACAAGTGACTGTGTTGAACAATATTGACAATGTTACCTATAAACATAATGTAGAATACATGTATGTCTAATCTTTAACAAAATGAACATACTCAAATGGGT
Source organism: Bathymodiolus brooksi (assembly GCA_963680875.1). NCBI lineage: Eukaryota > Metazoa > Mollusca > Bivalvia > Mytilida > Modiolidae > Bathymodiolus > Bathymodiolus brooksi. The sequence continues at coordinate 69,557,988 of OY804575.1, forward strand.
TCACAAATGAACTTGATTTCTCCAGTTTCATCCGTTTCGTTGAAATGTGATGGCTGCTCATTTCTTCTACTCTAGAATTACCTTGGTCAGAATATCTAAATAAAAAGTACAAATATCAATCACTACAAAATCACATTTGTCTGAAATTACCAGTTTTAGTAGTAATTTGCCTAAAAAATTTAGATAATTTTACAAAAACATGCATGATTTTAACACAGACATGGGCCATCTACTGTTAAATTCACACACTGTGAAACATGCAAATTGCTATGGATCTTCACATTATTTCTTAAAAATCTTGTTTATTAATCATACTTACAAGATCCAAACTAAACAAGGGCAAAGCGTGGCATATCCCCTCGTCTAAAAATTTGACCTGGTGACCTTGACCTTTGACTTTGAAAATCAATAGGGTTCCAGATTCTCTTAAGGACTAAGTATGTACCAAGCTTGGTCAAAATCCATTGAAGGATGTTGATTCTAGAGTGTTCACAAGGATGTTACGCGGTAAAATTTTGACCCGGTTATCTTGACCTTTGACCTATAAGGCTATGACCTTGAAAATCAATAGGGTTTCGGCTATCTTAAGGACTAAGTATGTACCAAGTTTTGTCAAAAATCCATTGAAGGATGTTGATTCTAGTGTTCACAAGGATGTTATGCGGTAAAAAATTTAGCCTGTGACCTTGATCTTTGACATACGACCTTGAAAATCAATAGGGTTCCAGATTCTCTTAAGGACTAAGTATGTACCAAGCTTGGTCAAAATCCATTGAAGGATGTTGATTCTAGAGTGTTCACAAGGATGTTACGCGGTAAAATTTTGACCCGGTTATCTTGACCTTTGACCTATAAGGCTATGACCTTGAAAATCAATAGGGTTTCGGCTATCTTAAGGACTAAGTATGTACCAAGTTTTGTCAAAAATCCATTGAAGGATGTTGATTCTAGTGTTCACAAGGATGTTATGCGGTAAAAATTTTAGCCTGTGACCTTGATCTTTGACATACGACCTTGAAAATCAATAGGGTTCCAGATTCTCTTAAGGACTAAGTATGTACCAAGTTTGGTCAAAATCCATTAAAGGATGTTGATTCTAGAGTGTTCACAAGGATGTTATGCAGTAAAAATTTGACCCTGTGACCTTGACCTTTGACCTTGAAAATCAATAGGGTTTCAAATTCTCTTAAGGACTAAGTATGTACCACATTTGGTCAAAATCCATTGAAGGATGTTGATTCTAGAGTGTTCAGAAGGATGTGACGGACAGACGGACAGTAGCGTTACTATATCCCTTCGCAACTTCGTTGGCGAGGGGATAAAAAGCAGTTCAAATGACAATTCTTTAAATAGAAAGCCTTTATATGAAAAATACATATTGATTTCCCTCTATCATGTCTATGTTGATAATTCTAAGATAGTAAAGTATAATTTTGGCTCCCTGAACTAAAAATTATGTCCAAAATTGTTGAAATGTAGTAAAAAACTAGTTAATGTAATGTTTTTAGAATAGTCAAGAAATAAACTTGGTTTGCATAAGGAAATTGAAAACGATTTTCATTTAGTCATAGTCTAAAATATGCAGTTCAGGGCATTTCAGTAAAATTTTATAGTCACATATATAGAAAAGTTTCTGAAACTTGCAAATTTCTATGGATCTTCATATTATTTTTTAAAAACCTTGTTTATGTATCATACTTACAGGATCCAAACTAAAAATGCTACTGAAATGACACTTATTTAAATGGAAAGCTTTTTATATAAAAGATACATACGAAATTTCCACTATGGTAATAATTCACAGACAGGAAGATATAATTTTGGCTCCCATAACAAAGTGTTATGTTCAAACTTGTTGAAAGTACTTTTAACCTTATTTATGTAATGTATTTCCAGTACCCAAGATATGAACTTGTTTGCATAAAGGAATTAAAATGATTTTCATTTAGCCATGGTCTAAAATATGCATTTTAGGACATTTCTGAAATTTTCAGTAAAATTTTGTAGTCATATATAAAAAAAAGTTCTGAAACTTGAAAATTTCAATGGATATTCATATCATTTCTTCAAAACCTTGTTTATAATTATACTTACAGGATCCAAACTAAAAGTGCAATTGAAATGAAGCTTCTTTAAATAGAAAGCTTTTATTTGAAAAATACATACTGATTTTCCATTATAGTGATAATTCGCAGAAAGTAAGGTATATACTTTTGGTTCCCAAAACTAAGTTTCTTGTCCAAGTTGTTGAAATTTGATAAAATTAAAAGCCTAATTATATGTTGTATATCAAAGAAATAAATTTGCTTGAATAAAAAGAACTTTATAGGGTTTTCATTAAGCCATGTACAGTTTTAATTCTTGCATTAAAAATGAATTGATTCGATATTTCTTTTTAAATTGATAATAATAAACCGCATTGTCATTGATATCATTTTTGCACTCCCATTTCCCCTTTGCTGGCCTCTTAAAATTTGTGTTTGTTTACCTCGCAAATACGGCCGTTTTATGCTACTCATTGACAATAATTTGCTGTTGCCAGGTGCAAAATTAAATATATTGATTAATATCTACCGAAAATGATCATAGGCATCATCATAAATTCATAAAATATGAAAAACGATTGAGAAAAGAAGGCAACATGCTCGGCTTACCTATCAACAATAATCAAGCACTTCCTTGAGTTCGCTCCATCCAACGGCAACGGTCCAACTGATCCCCTACATATATCCTGCATTTGTTCCATTTGGAAGATACTTCACTTCTATTCCTCTTTATCTCTGAATCCGTCAAAGTCCGCTTTCTTCCACGCGTTGACAGTTTCTCTTTTGCCCAAGAACCACATGTTGTTTATTGTTTCTAAACAGTGCGCATGCTCAAGACGTGTTCGCATAGAAGGCCACATGAATAGATTTGAATATTGTCATCCGGACAATAATTCTTTTTTGGGTCTTTTTTGTCAAAAAATCGTATCTTTTGCAACATAACTCGGTGTTAATCTTCATTTTATGAAGGTCAGTACGGAAATCGACAATAATTTTGGGTATGAAAAAATTACGCAGCTGGTAGACAATATCCCTTTAAAGAAGGCAAATCGTACCTAAAAAAGGAGTCAACTAGGGTTCTAAAGTACTACGTCCCAGCAAATGAATTAGAAAATAAAGATCGAAAAAGAAGAAATGAACGGGCTAAAGTTCACAATCAAACACACAGACGTAGATAAAGAGGACAAGAAACAAATCTAAATGACTCCGCTAGCAGTGGTTACGACAGTATAGGAAGTACATTGATTGTAAAATTACCACTTGCCGGTAGAAGCAAAGGTGGAAAAAAGAAAAACAAAAGAGTGTTAGCTCGAGCTCACGGAGCACTGTTTAAAGCGCATGAAAGACGAAAAGGAGAAGCTTTACAAGAAGTTGCCTGCAAAATCAAAGAATGAAAAGACTCAGAGCAAAGATTGATTTGACACCTACATCATCATGTACACCGAACAGTAAGACGACGAACGAGCTGAAAGAATTAAATTTTACACCTAGAAGAAGAGAACAAGTCAAAAGAAAATTGATGATGAAAAATGTAGTACTGCATGAAATATCAGAAGCAAGAGCATCCACTTCTTCGAGATACTATAGGCAATCAATTGCCAGATTAATTGCAGGAAAATTGTCAACGAAATATCGGCAAAACCGTGCCATTAGCAGAGGGACTGGCTTATGTAGGAGAACATTGTGAAAGGTTTCGACTAACAAGATTAGACCTGATAGACGTATTCGTTCCGTCAAACAACTTGCTTTAGATGTGGAAGAATTTATGAGTAGGGAAGATAACAGCCGAATGCAACCTGGAAAGGGGGATGCTATTAAAAGCTCGTCAGGAGAGAAAAAACAGACTATCATTTTAACCAATTATCTTGGGGATCTGTATCAGAAGTTCTTGGCAGAAAAGGCGCAGGTGAAACTCTCTTTGGCCACATTTTGTCGTCTTCGCCCGCGGCATGTATTACCAGCCAAATTCATATCACGCACGTCTTGTCTTTGCATTAAGCATCAGAACATGTCTTTGAAATGCCAAACGCTTAAGAAGTTTAACATTGTTATGAATGAAAATCCAGAAAATTTGATCGACAAAATGAAAGTTGTAGAAAAAAAACAGTAGATAAACCAGAATTTATTGAGTTGATGAAAATAGAGTTGAATCAGTTCCCATGTCACGTTGACAGGGTGAGGAGTCAATACAGAGAAATTAAAACACTGAAAGAAAACCTTCCGGAGAATGAAATAATCGTGCAAATGGACATTGTTGAGAACTACACCTGTAAGTCTCTAGCTGAAGTACAGAGTGCCTACTGGAACCAAACCCCAGTTGCCTTACATCCAATAGTTGTTTATTACCGTGGCCAATCAAGCACTCTAGAAGACAAAAGCATCGCGATTATATCTGATGAACTTTCACATTCAACAAGTACAGTTTGCACTTTTTTGGATACTTTGATTCCTGTTTTGAAAGAGTTCCGCCCAAACACTACTGGACTGACAGTCTCTCTAGCCAATACCGTAGCAAGACAATGTTCAACTTAGTGTCTAAGCACACAGCAGTATATGGAATACAGGCCCGATGGAATTATTTTGAGTCGGGACATGGCAAGGGACCATGCGACGGCCTCGGGGGAACTATCAAACGGATGGCTGACGAGGCAGTTAAGAGGGGAGCAACTATGATTCAAGATCCGAAGGAATTCTTTGACTGGTCAATAAACTCTAACATGAAAGAGGTGAAGTTTATCTTCGTAGAAAAGACAGAATGCAAGAAAAAGCTCGAAGAGATAAATAGAATAAAGCTTAAGCCTGCTAAGGGAACTATGGAGCTCCACACTGTAGCGTACGACTCGGTCAATGCAGAACTTTGCTTCAGAGAAACATCTTGCTACTGTGAGACGTGCCTAAAAGGAGATTTATGTGACTCTTGGAATAGACAGACAATGGTTAAAGTAACATAAGTCAAAGCGAAAATAACACCAGCGAGGAAGTAGCTGAAATGAATGATGTACACTGTGGCAATGGGAATACAAATACCCACGAAATCATTGTAACAGAGGTATCTGTCGATGACTTTATTGCTTGCATTTACGAAAATCAGTGGTACGTTGGAAAGATCCTAGATATGGATGATCAGGACGTACAAGTGACCTTCTTGGAAAAAGCCAAGGCAAAGTTTAGGCCAACTTCGCCTGACATTATATGGTGTAACAAGGAAAACGTCATATATAAACTGGACAGCTTGGAACCATCCGGTAAAAGTGAAAGGTTTTGGAAAATAAATGCAGAAGACATAACATATATTGAAGAGAGCTTTGTCGCTCTTACAAATGCAAGCCAATAAACGCTTCGAATTGTAATAAATATGTTGTGTCGATATTTACGTTACTAATTAAATAATTAGAAATTTCAGTCATTTGTGTTTTGTAGCATATTACTTGACAGTTGTATGGAGTATCTAGTGGTTAGGCATAGTTGAAATGTCAGAAGAGGAGTATTGTTAAGTTTATTTACAAAAACATGTTGACTTGGCATTAAATTAAGTGATCACGGGTTGAAGACATTTAACTTTTATTTCTATTTCATTAAGCCGATTCCAAAATTGTTTAAATGCTAAAATAATGTTTCATTTATATTTGAAGCCTTCATAAATACCGTAACAAAATTCCTTTCAGAATCATTCATAAGTTAAAAACTGATATTTACGTTACATTTCCCTTTGACAGCTAAAAGTGCTATATAATTTGACAATGCTGATTTATATAGAAAAATATTGCAAAATTTCAATGTGTAATAATTACTGGTTGACATCTGTTAAAATAGTTTATACTTATGATTTCTAACAAATCAAAATTTTGAACGCAACTTAGAATATTTTAAAAACACGCAGGAAACTCATTCTTTTGAAAATACTACTGGTTTTAATTTTTCCAGATCCGCGGTTTAAGTCGAGTAATATGCAGACTAGAAATAAATTTGAAATCTGCAATGGTAATTCTATCAGTATGGTAAATATATTCTATTATGAAATGCAAAACGAATTCACGGTGAGGGATGAAAGTATGCTGATTAAATGACATGTAAATATTAAGAGCACACTTTACACTCTTAAAGAGTCAAAACTAAATAGCTGTCAATTTTTACTACATGTTTGTGAGTAGAAAACAATTGTAGTTTTGGGAAACCAATTTATTAAACTTTAAGGTGACACAACTTTTAATATAATAACGTAAGATTTTTTTTTCTTGCTATTCGAGACGACCTTTGCATTTGCTACCATAACTGGAGAATGAATTTTTAGATACCTGGCAGTAAACTGACTGGCCTGTAGTTGCGGCAGGTCGTTGGTTTTATGGGTACTCTGGTTTCCTCCACCAATAAAACTGACTGAATACGATATATAACCGAAACACTGGTGTCAAAGGTGACATTAAACACCACAACCCCGGCTAACCATATGTTCTTATCAAATCTTAATCAAATAAAGATCACAATATTAATATCTTATTTGACTCTAGATGTACCTTAGGGCTAACCTAAAATTGATATCATTGTTTATCATATCGTTTGTAGAATATTAGTCTGCATTATTAAAGGCCATAACCATTTTATTCTAAATGTGTTCATGGTATGCTAATAAAATATTGTCGAAAAGTAATCAGACACGAATTATAAAATGCAAAAATATTGGAGGAATATTTCTGAAATAATTCCTTAGAAAAGTAATTAAATTACAAAAATCGAGCAAAATCAAAATGTTAAATCCCAGTCTTTCTCGATTATGCTGGTTGCAAGATACAGGATACAAAAAACAAGATATTCTATTTCCAAATCATGGGCCCCATAAGGGCATTATAAGTACAAACATACAAAGAAAGAATCATAATTATATAGAGTACAGCTACACAATGACAACCTAAAATCAACACTATACCGCCAATGTACAGCTTTCTCCAAGGTAAACAATATGGAGGTCGAGGTGTAATTAAAAAGAGCCAAAAGGAAAAGCGTTTTCAGCAATTGGGTCCCGTCTTCTTTATGACAAAATTTGTCACAGTGTACATTCGTTGACTGTTGTTTAATATTGCTACAGTGTATCATACTTATTTATATTCAAAAAGTACGATTTTATTACAGATTAATATTCAGAGAGTACAATTTTCTACGAGTTATTATTAATACTAGCAGGTGCGACATGAGAAGGAGCGATATATAGACTACTCATAGCATTATAATACCATAATGCTTTCATTTAGACAAAATATAAAATGTTTCTCTAGTGAGCAGGACATGTAATTACTTTTCATGTTCCCAAATCTATGTTAATCCTTAACTTTTGTTAAAAAAAACTGCATTGCTATGTAATATTAAGACTTTCCTATACAAAATATTGTAAGACTTCCATTTTTATTTTATGGCAAAAATCTGAATATGCTATTTATATGCTTGTCACACAGGGTCAGTAACGATCGGTGTGAAATGACCATAATCACGATATATACTATTATTATACCAAGAATCAAGAATGATATAAACACAATTTTATCCAGTTCACTTCAAAGTGTCAAAAATTCCACTCTATTACATTTTTGAAGAATAATAAAGTTTACTTGCCTTCATTGAACTCTAAAATATATTTTCTTCAAACGATGATTTTGTCCTTTACACAATGAATCAGGTAAAAAGTTCATTACTCAACCATCATTGGTACGTCTGTTCGAGTATAAATTTAGCATGTACAGCGGTAGTTATTAATGTCTTTTGAAGAGATAAATGATTGTCTTAAACAATCATTGTTGTCTTAATGCTATTATTTATTCTTATTCAATTTTACTGTTCACTGGAGTTTGTGTAGTTACTATTGATGCAGTTAATCAATTTTATTTCTTCTCACTGTGATGAGACATCTACCATGAGCATTATTTTTTTTCATTTCTGATTTCTGCTTTTATTAGTTTTATGTCACTTCCCATTTACAAAACGCAAATAGACTAATAATCTTATACATCACATGTAGTTTAAATTAAAAAAAAAAGCTTAGTAGTCTGCCATTTTCATACATGACACATAGTAAAAATATTTTGGCGACTAATCAAAAATACAAGGCAACTTAAAAGCATTTCTATTTTGACCAATGAGAAAGCAAAGCCAATCTTCACAGGGCAACTTCTTTGCCCGAATCGCCATTCGTGTGAGTCTTGATGAGACATATTCAGATGTCCACACCAATGTTAAAAATTATTTATTTATTTTCCCTTCTCTCTCATTTAAATCACTATGTGGATTGCAGGTCAAGATGGGGACCAGTCAGTCTAGATATAAAGATAAAGACAATGATATTGAGGAAGGAGGAAAGATGGTCCAGAATGTCAACAAAATTCATGGAATGGCCCGATTGATTTCAGCCAAGCATGACCATCAGCGGCTTGTAGCAGCCCAAGGATGGTCAAAACAAGATGAAAATATGGTAACATGATCAAAATCATGCTAAGGAATTATTTAGCAATTTAAGTTGTTGGAATTCAGTATTAATTTTATCAAATCGGTACACAGCTTTAATAGTTCTTCTTCATAATGTTAACATTTTAATTTGACATAATCTTCAACTTGTTGAATGCAACCAGTATTTGGTGGAGGCAAAAGTACATTCATGCTTATTTTAAGTTCAGGAAAGATGCTAGATTGTTACTTGGTTATAAATCTGTGGTTGTCAAAACCCTGTTTAGTAAATGTAATGATAACATTTCAATTATTGGAGTACTTCATTAAACGACCAGGCTGTTGTTTCCGAGATCGTATGGTAGTTGGATACACATCTGCCTTTGCTGTTATAGCCAATCACCACTGAAGATTGTCAATTTTGATTCCTGCATGTCAAAAGATGTACATTATACCGTATAACATTATGCAATACAGTTTGACAGTTACTTGCAGCTGGACGAGGGTTTTCTCTGGGTACTCATGTTTCCTCCACTAATAAAACTGACGCCCACAATACAAATGATCTTGTTGAAAGTTGTGTTAAAGACACATATTCTATTGTCATGGAAAAGAAAATGGAAAATAGATATATATGGGAATATCTGTATAATCTGACATTGCAAATATATATGGCTTGGAGTTGGATTTATTTTAAGGATTGAACACATTTTCAGAGGGGGATAGTCGTGGTTGTGACCGTATGATAGTTGGATTTACAACTACCTATACAATCAGTGCCTATCACCACTAAAGTTGTGAGCTTGACCCTGGTTCATGGTGAGGTGTACTCGATACAACATTATGTGATAAAGTTTGTCAGTGACTTGCGACAGGTCAGTGGTTTTCTCCGGGTACTCCAGATTCCTCCACCAATAAAACTGACCACCACAATATAGCTGAAATATTGTTGAAAGTGGCATTAAACACCATAAACAAAACATTTTCAGAGAAACATGCAGATTTTGAAAGGACTATTTAAAAGATTAGATCCCACTGTGATGAAGGCAGTAGGAGATGTCAGAGGAGAAGTACAAATATCATTTAAATATGACTTCAAACGACACTTACTTCTGGTCAAGGTCATAAAATGTAGAGAGCTAAGGTCAAAAGATCTCAGATCAAAATTGTCAGATCCATATGTCAAGGTAAGTTTCAATTTTTCTGAAGTGATTTAATTGTCTCTTGCCAAACAATTTTTTACTGTTGATTTTATTTTTACTATGAAAAGTTTGAAGATATCGAAATGGCAATCAGAAGCTGTAATTTGAAGAAGGACAGTCAATATTATGGCCAAAAGAAAAAGTACATTAGGACAATGTTCTACAATACACTACACAGGAAACTAAAGATTGAGGAAGAGGAATCACACAAAAAACTGAGGGTAAACTCAGGTGTTCTGGAAGGGTAGGCAGTTCCTGCTCCTCTAGAGGAAGCCATCATGTTGCTGTTAAACAACACAAACTTCTTACACCAGTATACATAATTAATTACAAATAACACAGATAAAACATGAACCACATACAAAATGAATGGGAGTAATGATGAACCAAACATTGTTCTTACGTGTAAATCGTAGCAGACATCACAACATGGAACTAAAAACATGAACCATTCAGACTTTTTGAAAGAGAAAAAATTGTGTCTGGTTCTTTATTGTAAGTTTTTGTCTCGCATGCGATGAAAGTTGCTGAAGACAAGACATAGATGTTGCTTTTCTGGTGGCTGTGTTAACAGTGTCAAGTGTTTGTGATTAGGACAGTTTATCCATTACCATGCAGCGTATACTCACCATACTTGATCCACACATTGATCATGGTACATGTATGTACATGTCAGCGGGACATGTGTCGCTTTACCTTGACCTCATTTCATTGCCTACATACTTTGTTAAATTTACATCAAGTTTTCGTGATTTGGTCAGTTTCTCTATTACTATTCTTATTATATTTGGTCCAAACATTGATCATGAATGGTACATGTCAGCTGGACATATGTCACTTTACCTTAACCTCATTTTCATGGTAAACTGACTTTGTTACATTTACATAAAGTTTTCTTGATTAGGTCAGTTTCTATATTACCATGCAACATATACTCACCATATTTGGTCCACACATTAATGATGAAGGATGCATGTGTATATTCATGCATATGTCACTTTATCTTAATTTCAGTTTCAAGGTTCATGAATTTAGTTTATTTTCTGAAAAAATACTTCACACAAGTGATTTACAGGTGGCAGGTGAGACATAGATCTATCTACACTTGTTACTTACTTTTGTTTGTAGGTATCATAGCACTGGATTAATGAAATAACAACTTTTGTCATACTGCAATAGAAAATCTAAGTGATCCGATTGGTTATTTACTCGATTTTACTAATCCATATTATACGGCTCTAGCCGGTAATATGAAAGCACGTGCCAAGAAAGATAACTCATTTTGAAATCATACGTAATCAAGATGGCGACCCCCAGGTTCGCCTGTCACTCTGACGCCGATATTGAGGCAATTCTAAATCATTTGTTATTTTTCTGTTAAAATTGTTAAGTTGTTTATTAAATATGTTGAAGAATTAATTTCTTCTTTAAAGCAAAGTCATAGCTGGGGTTAAATGTTCATGAGACAATACATGTATAGTAGTCATGTTCTTTATTTAGGCTTTACACAGGTAATATGGACCCATGGTATTGCAGTATGACAAATTCGTTATATAGGCTTTAGACAGGTAATACGGGCTCATATAACCTGTCTGAGTTGTATATTTCCCTCGCCTTCGGCTCAGGAAATATAAAACACAGACAGGTTATATGAGCCCGTATTACCTGTCTAAAGCCTATATAACTAATAGTATCATTTATTTGACATTTGATATTTATAGACAAAAATGTGTTCCAAATGAAATGTGAATTCAAATCCCGCTCAGACAGGGTGTACTTGCTACAACATTATGTAATAAAAAAAAAATCAGTAACTTGTCGCAGATCTGTGGTTTTCTTTGGGTACTCCGGTTAGCTCCACCTATAAAGCTGAGTGCCACAATATAACTGAAATATTGTTGAAAGTGTCATTAAACACCATAATGCTAACCCTTACCCAAATGAAATATTTCTATTTTTATAGCTGGTGATGGTACCAGATGAAGAAGATGCGGAAGACAAGAAAACTAGAGTTCACCCTCAGACAAATAACCCGAGATTTGACGAGATCTTTGCTTATCCTCTAACAGAAACAGAACTTATAAACAAGAAGATGATTGTAAAAGTAATGGACCATGATGTGCTAGGAAGGGATGATATCCTGGGAGAAGTTATCATAGATATCAATACCTTTAACTTTAGAGACAGTCCTATACACACTGCATGGTATACGTTAAATATGGAGGTAAACATTGTACACTGTTATATACATGTTAATTATCTGTTAAATATGGAGGTAAATATTGTACACTGTTATATACATGTTAATTATCTGTTAAATATGGAGGTAAACATTGTACACTGTTATATACATGTTAATTATCTGTTAAATATGGAGGTAAACATTGTACACTGTTAATTATCCTTTTTCTTTGAGAGTATTGGTATGTAAATTCTGATGTTGCCTTGAGAGGATTACAATATTTGTCCTCTGCAGATAAACAAATTTTCATGGGTTGTGGGTTACGGTGTTTAATGCCACATTCAACGATATTTCAGTTATATCGTGGCAGTCAGTTTTATTGGTGGAGGAAACCGGAGTACCCGGAGAAAACCACTGACCTGTTGCAAATTTTCACATTTTAAAGTCTGAGGTTTACATAATAAACACTTTATTTTTATTACCATATTTGTACGTGATTAACTCACTGGGTAAACATTTTTGAACCTTGAAATCTTAATCAAACCATCTTAAATTTCCTTAATCCTAGTCACAAACTTGTTTATAGTGAAATATAATACTGTGAATTCTTTTAAATTCGTGAATATAATTTTTCGTGGTTTGTGAAAAAATTGTATTTTCGTGGGTATACTTGTGGATTATCTGCTATAATCAGTACCTATTTATATGATGACAAATATTAGTTGAATTCTTAATTTTGATACCATCTGCAAAATCCATGAAAAATTGGTATACTGTGAATGATGATAAAGTCACAGTATCTACTTGTACATTTTGATGTTTTTATACAGAATTTGGGCATTTTTTTTGGCCTAAATTGTACTTTGTAAACCCATTGGGTTACTTTTTTTGGTTTTGAATAACTATATTAAAATTTCATAAAATTTCTAAACTTTATTATGGTGAAATTATTATGCTAGAATTTTTTTTATATTTCTGTTCCAATATTTTCCAGATTTTTGCAGATAAAACAAAATTTTTCAGTGCTAATTCATTTTAAAACAGAACAATAATGTAATAAATTATTAAAAAAAACCTGTGATAATGTGGTATTTAGTTTTATTACAAGATTGAATTTTTTTAACAGACTGACTTAGATGTATGTGGAGATCTGGAAGTGAGTGTAGAATTTGAGCATCCATCCACTTTACTTGTTACAATACATGGTGCACATGGTTTGTCAGCCAGGGATGAGGACCATCTTGCTGATCCTTTTGTAAAAGTGACTATTCCAGGAACCAAAGCAATGCATCAAACAGAGGTAAATTATTACAAATACAGTCATTAGAATATTGTAGTAGTGTTGTAAAAAAATATATATGTTACAGTCAAAAACCCAAAAATACATAACAGTCAAAAACCATAGAATCAAACAGAGGTAAATTATTACAAATACAGTCATTAGAATATTGTAGTAGTGTTGTAAAAAAATATATATGTTACAGTCAAAAACCCAAAAATACATAACAGTCAAAAACCATAGAATCAAACAGAGGTAAATTATTACAAATACAGTCATTAGAATATTGTAGTTGTAATGTAAAAAAAATATCTAACAGTCAAAAACTAAAGAATCAAACAGATAAAAATAAGTTTACAAGTTTAGTCAACAAAACAATGAATCAATTACAGTAGAGGACAGCTAAATACAAATACAATAGAATGTACCAAACAGTAATAAAAAAAAACTCACAATACAAATTGTTTTTCATGTTATTAACACATTTTCCTATTTTTAGTGTTTAAGTAGAGTTCAGTGTGAAAGTGAGGTAATATAGAATTGAGTGGGTAGCATATATGATTAAATGAACACTTTATTACAGAATGATTGAGTGGGTAGCATATATGATTAAAGGAAAAGGCCAGTCAGTTGAAAAGTTGTTTTAATTCAATTCATTATAACTTTTTATTCATAAATAACTTATTATTTAAAAAAAAGCACCTTTATTAACATTAATATACCCAATTAGAAATATGAATATTTGGAATTTCCTGTCGTAGTGTAAGCGGCCATGACACCTCTTCATGTGACGTCACACAGTCCGATCAAGCTAGTTGAATAAATAACATGTATCTGACTCTTCCCAACATCATGTACGTTTGATTATGTTTTAATATCAGATCAACTGCAATACAATGTTTATAATTGTATATCGTTCTAATTTTTTTTTAATATTCCGATCCCATGTTACATTTTCATAAAACAAAGGAGTTTATTTGTGTCGGGAGGGGGAGGGGGGGTCTATGTATAATTTCATGTTTTATGTGATTGGCCGTATAGGTTAAATACCTGTCAGTTTTAACTCATTTTATGCGTACACATGCTTTTTTCTCCCCAATGCTGTCGTACTTTCCCGTGTTTTTCGAGGTCACTGGTCGATGTGTTCACAAGGGTAGTCCAGTCCTGATCGGTAATATTACATACACAAAAATTCTTCTCACACTTTCCCTTTTAATTTCATTAGTTCAATAAAATGCTTAACATGAAGTCATAATGATTTTGTAAATATCAAAAGATAAATATACGACATTATTTTACGATTTACATAATTTTTTATGATTAAATTGCAACTGATCAATGCTGATATAATATACGATACCGCTATTGTGACGTCACAGCTCTTTCGGAAGAGCTTTCATTGCAGAGTTCTGAAAAATGGCGATCTCCATTATTTGGTGCTACAGGCAACATCAATCACCAAATTCTACTTTATGGTATACTATTTTTAACATTCATTAACACAAATGTCTTTTATTTACTGTCATTTAAATTTTCACGTAAACTTGTTAAGAACATGGCATTTTCCTTTAAATGAACACTTTGGGTTGTGGTTTTTATTGATCAGAAATCCTAGATGGTGGCCATGGAGTACAAAGTTTTAACATAGCCCCTTGTGAGAAAAAGGTTTTAAAAAAGTATTCTTCTGAAACCACAGAAACATTTTAAAAATTGGCTGGAATATTCCTTGGATGGTCTTCAAAATGTATGTTTTTTGTGTAGATTGGAAATTCAAGATGTATGCAACCAAAGAATAAATTATTTATCACATAAGCTAGGAACCTGATTGAATCCAAACCATGCATGAATAATCGTTGGATGTATGGATTGAAATCCAAGATGGCAGCCATTGCTGTGGGAATTTCAATAAAATTCTTTTTCTCAGGAACCAATTGATTGATAAAGTGGTTGCAAAACTTGTTTCATATTTTCATGGTACAGAAAAAGAATGTTTATTGACCTAATCTCAGGTTCCAACAATGGGCATTCATGCACAATTATATAGAAATAAATAACAAGTCATTCACACACTTAATGCAATCATATACCAAGCACACACCACTGAGCAAATTTACATTTGTACTGATTTCATTAGAAAAGTAACATGCACTAGTCTTTTAAAGCAAAATACTTTTTAAGCACTGGATATTGTAACAGTATAACCATAATGAAGCTGTTACACAGGTTACAGTTAATTAGAATGAAACTAACTACCCTAAATGTATTCCAGAAAGGGTATATATATAGCTACTGTTACAATTGCCCTTTAAATATTGAGAGCTGTCTAAACCGAACCTCCTTGGGACCACCTTTAGTGTTTTAAAAAGATAGGTATACTGTTTATACAGGTAAAAAACTTCCTACATGTAATGTCAAAGTTTGAATTTTGTAAAACATTCTAAATTAGTTTACCCTGAAAATTCTTACATATTTTCTTTTCAGTGTTATTTATAAAGTGATAATTGCAAAGATTAATGAAAATATTTTAAAAATGCAGAGACATTACAACAACATTAATATTTCCATGGGCGACTGGAGTAGTGTAATGACAATAAAGGGCTTAATGTTTAATGTTTAGATACAGCACTGCATTTAAACCATTCCTGGAAGATGTCGTGGTTGTGATCATGGTTGAATTTATATATACAATGTACCTTGTTATACTGCCCCTCTTTTATCTGCCACCCTCACCTATCGTCATCAAATATCGCAGTCTAAATTTCCAAAACTCCTGCAGTTCATATGTACACGTACATTTTCCCCTCGATATATTGCCACCTTTAATCCAAAAGGTGACAGTATAATGAGGGCTTATTGTATATACCTATCCAATAAGTACCTTCCAGTGCTAAAGTTGTAAGTTTGATTCCTATCGATAGTGTAATCAATACAACCTTAAGTTTCTCAGTGACGTTGACAGGTGGCATACGGTAGGTCAGTGGTTTTCTCCCGGCACTCCAATTTCATTGATCAATAACACTGACAGCCCTGATATAACTGAAATATTGTTGAAAGTTGAGATAACCACCTCTAACCCATTATTTTCTCCCATACAAAATATTTCTTCGGATTTAGCAAACTTTTCATAGCAACAGTGACATTTGATTTTTTAAGATATAATGACTTGGAATTTGTTTACAAAGATCAGGCAATTTATTCAACACTTGCTCCCAACATTTTTTGCTGATGGATTATTATTGTGATTCTACCTAAACTGTGTCATCCCCATGGGCCATGGCAACTGTTAATGTTTAGTTTAGTCCTCTGAAAAGTAATTAAGTGATACTTTTGTGCTATACTTTAAAAAAAAAAAGTAAAATTTCTAAAGTTTAGACATTTCATGGCTTCATGGTCCTCTGTCATTAGTTACCAGATAATTTCGAATAGATTTCATCCCCGGTTTTTTGGTGGGGTCCGTGTTGCTCATCTTTTTAGTTTTTTGTGTTGTCCTATTATGTGTCTTTACGTTCTTAGTTCCGTGTTATGATATCAGTTACGGTTTCCGTATAAAAACGATGTTTGGTCTTTACCTCCACTTGTTTTTAGTAGGGCTCATGTCTTATTTACGTTATTTGTTTTTGTTTGTGCATAATGGTGTCTAACACATATTGTGTTGTGAATTTATTGTTTGTCTTCGTCTTGTGTACGCTATGTTGCCAGTTTCTCTGGATTCTCCATTTTTTATTGCCCTTTCGGTATTCTCTAAAGTTTATTTACAAATGTATTAATAATTATTGAAATTTTTCAATATGCAGGAACTAAAGAATACAGTGGATCCTGTATGGGATGAAACTTTTGAATTTGAAGTGGCTCTAGAGGAACTTCCTGAAAGGTAAAAAATAGAATCAGATCTATCTAGACCACAATTAGATCTAATTCAATAGAAACATGAGTAAATAAAATATCTACGTTTGCCACACAAAGTTTCAGGTTTTTTGTTTGTTCGTAAATTAACAGAGAACCTGCTTTAAGTCTGGTTTGTGTACAGTTGGAATTTCAAATCAGATACATTCCAATTGATATGGCGTTGAGAGAGATTTATTTTGTATCTGGATGTACCATTACTCAAAAAATCTCTTTGGCAGCTATCTTTTCTACCATTGATC
Source organism: Bathymodiolus brooksi (assembly GCA_963680875.1). NCBI lineage: Eukaryota > Metazoa > Mollusca > Bivalvia > Mytilida > Modiolidae > Bathymodiolus > Bathymodiolus brooksi. Next base: position 69,575,270 of record OY804575.1, read on the forward strand.
GATATTGATGTTTATTATATTTTTTTAAAGGAGGGATATTTCTAAATGCATATAAATAAGCAACCTTATTAGTTATAAAGGATATAGATGTAAATGAACATGAGATACTATCCAACTTTACACTTGAACACAAATTGAAAAAAGGAACAACACTTTTATTGCTGATCTACATTTCACAATCACAGTAGGATCTTCAATATTGAGGGCAGCATATACCTTAATACCTAGACTGCAGTCAAGTGGTACTCTTTGCTTCTATTGATAGACTGTACATCCTGGCATCTTTGTCATTTTGATGTTATTTGGTGTTTTGCTTAATGTGTTACATGCTGAATTCCTTATTTTCAGATATATTATATTCCATGTGATAGATAAAAACATTTTCAACAGTAATGACTCATTGGGACAAGTGATCATTGACCTTATGACCTTCAACCCAGATCATGGTCTCCATGACAACTTCAGACTTGCAGATCTAGTAAGTGATTATTGACATTGTGACCTTCAACTCTGATTATTGTTTTTCACAATGACAAATTCAGACTTGCACATCTAATGAGTAATTATTGTCATTATGACCTTGAAAATAATATAATGGTCTCCATGACAACACCAGACTTTCAAATATGATTGTTAACTTACTATCAATATTACATTTCCTAAAATCCAGCAGTTTAATAACACTTTCATAGTCTCGCAGTCACCATTTTCATTGGATGGTATATATGGTCACTCGCATGTGACCCCTAATGAGGTTTCCTCAAATCTCCCATGCAGTGACATAACAGTAAAGGGGAGCAAGTGAGAGATCCGATTTTAATCCGATTGTGTTTCCTCTGGAGATTAATAGTAGTCATAATAGATTTGGTAAGCATAAGTAAGATTTGCTCTGGAAGTATCATTGTTTGTAGGCAAGTCTTCTAATTACATGGAGGGAGATAGGGTTATGGTGTTTAATGCCACTTTCAACAATATTTCAGTTATATCTTGGCAGTCAGTTTTATTGGTGGAGGAAACCGGAGAAAGCCACCGATCTGCCGTCACTTTATCACATAATGTTCTATCAAGTACACCTCACCATGAGTGAGATTCGAAGTCACAACATTAGTGGTGATGGGCACTGATTGCATAGTTGTAAATCCAACTACCATATGATCACAACCACCATGGTAGACAAGTATCCTAATTACAGGTGTTTTACATGGTTTATATAATGCATCAATGTAACATATCAGTATGTTTGAATTCAATCTATATATAGAAATAAAGCCAGTAGTCCCTCTCATATAAAGACCGCCCCAATTATCAAGCCAGATTTCAGATGCGCAGAGATAAAATATAACTAAATTGTCTCCATCAAGAGTGGATACCCATCTTATAAGGCCACTTTTCATTGCAGAAGGGGTGGCTTTGTAAGATCGGAACTACTCAGTACTGTACCAGCTATCAGTTCATCCTTGAAAGCATAAAAAAGTGGTTTAGCGGTTGTCAATGTTGCCCAACGGGCTTTCCACCTTTTGATTTCGGCTTTAAACATAACTATGTCGCAACGTAATTCGGTTTTGTATGTGTCAAATATAATATCTACGGTTTCTGGTGTTAGTCTAGGCAAGTGGCAAGTTCATTGGTATCAAGTATTGTGCCTGGTATCTGCCGCCATTTTCAAGTAATATCGCGGTAAGCTCTGTTATGTAATAGTCCAGAAACGGGTAGTACATAGGCCGCTGCCAAAACTGGCTAGGGTTATCAGCGGGATGATTAGCTCGGTTGATCTGTCGGCCCGGTCTCCTTGGAATAGTCGGTAGAATTTCAAACTGATCGGCAATAGAAACGGCCATATCAAATAACGAGTCCCACACAGTTTGGTCGTTTCGTTCCGAAGTTAACTGATTAATAACAACTTCACTCTCTTTGACCGCTTCTACTGCAAAAATGTCGATAAATGGACGGTTGATTTTAAAATGTGTTCCGCTGATACAAGCACGATAATAAATTCGAATCTTAAAATAGCGGCAAGGTACTGTCCGGCTTTTTCATCTCCATCTTGTTGTAATTGTTCTAAAGCATGTACAACAACAGGAAATGACACAAGAAAAGTGTACAAGGAGTCTGCACGGCTGGTCCAACGTGTCGCACAAAGTACGCAATTTCCTGCGGCCGTCAAGTGCATCTCTTGTATTGTCATCGTCGGCTAGCTGATCGTAGAAAGCCTGTATTTTTTTTGCCGAATAGTCAAATGCGAATGCTATGTCCTGTATTGTGCCCATTAATATCCGTATTCTTGCGTCTTTACAGCTGTGAACAATTGCTAGGTTTAAGCAATGGGACTTTCAATGCACATATACCGCCTCAGGAAAACGCTGTTGGACATGCGCTTGAACCCCCTGGTGTTTCCCGGACATATTTGCTGCCCCATCATATCCCTGGGCTCGTAACTTATCACCATCTACTTCATACTCGTCCATCGTATTGAGCAATAATGTGGCGAGAGCTTGACCACGTGTACTTTTTGCATAAAGAAAACCAACAAATTCTTCTCTAACTTCAATTTGTCCTGTTGAACGATCAACAAACCGTAAACACAACGATACTTGCTCTTTAGTTGATTTATTGGTTGTTTCATCGGCTAGCAGTGCTGTTATTACAATCTTGTATCAATTTGTCACAGATCTGTTTGCCGATTATAGACAGTAGCTCATTTTGAATGTGAGATGTGAGATGATTATGTAAAACTTCGTCCTCTGTGGCTAAATACTGTAAAATGGCCATGAAATTGCTCCGATCTTCATTATGTCCTCTAATAGCGATGTTTTGCCAACCGCATAGAATAAGATTTTTTATGATTTTCCTCAAAATGTGCTTACTAGTATTTATCTCAACTTGTTTGGCCCTACTTGACTCTAAAGAAACACTGATTGACGGTTTTGAATCAGAAGTAATTTGAAGGAAATTGTTGGCCATCTCAAAAAACTTGTAATGACTAGAATCACTTTTCTCATGGCGTTTAAAATGTCCAGAAATGTTACTCCAATCTGTTACAGGATTTATAAAAGTCTTTTCTTTTGCGTCCGATTTTCCAAATAGTGAGCACGGTGCACAATATAGCGCATCATTCAAAGCGGAGTATCTAAGCCATTTGTGATCTTTAAACCATGCACTTTGAACCTTCCGTTTATTACCATTTTTCATAACTCTAAAATTAATATAATGCATATTAAATATTTGGGTGATCGCACATGAAACACTACAAAATATTACTTATACCCTCTTTGAAACAATTATGGATTCTTGCGACAGTACACTATTATGCTGCTGAATTGAATTCGAAAACCAATATTGCAATACTGACCTTGGCTTTGCCGCGGACGATATTAAGTATTTCAATAAAGATATCAATCTTCATGTGCAAGTAAAGATAGTCGTTGCATTTTGGAATAACCTTCATCAGGTACGCTAGGTCTAAAATCTGATCACATAAAAAATTAATCGAAACTTTATTTCAATATTGAAATGAAGAAATAAACATAACGGCCTTATAAATTCAAGGCCTTATTGTGACTTAGTTTGAGATGAAGAACGACAATCATTTCCAAGCATCTTTTCATGCTAATAAGTTCTTTTCTTCAATTAGTAGGGATTTTTGTGTCATAAACAATTACCCAATATCCATTATTTTTCGATATTTGAAATTATATTATAAGTTATAAGCTCCCTAGTGACCGTCTATCATTATTTAGATGGTCAGTAAATCGTCTAAATAACCATAGTCGGTGACGGGAGTTTATAACATTTTTGTACGATGTTGCTGATCAGACTAATTGACCTTCTTGTAATTTTCCGTCTGCATGCATTTAAATTACGATCGATACTCTACATTGCATTCTACCGTTGTTTGTAAGACTGGGTTTATCCAATCGCTGTTCGACAAATAAATACAACATTGTACAATAACATTTAGCCATGCAGTGCATACACCTACATTACGTTATGTGGAGAAACATGTTGTCCTGTCTGATTTCAATGCCAATTTCTAAGATTTTGCAGACCCCCCTCACTTAATCCCACCACTCATCATCCACTGTCTTGCCCTAGTTACTCTTGACAATTTCAGAAAAAAATCTCCATTTATATGCTGCTGTTTTGAAGTGTCCACTTTTATGAGACAGGTTTTAACAACAGAGTAGGGACTGGCATAGGGAATGTGTCTGCTTTTAAGAGACAGTTTTTGTACAACAGAATAGGGAAGGTGTCTGTTTTTTTTTTATAGATACCGTATTTCAATTATCAGTAACACAAAAAAATCATACATGTCCTTCATACAACAATACCACTTGTCTTCACGACAGGAGACACTATTATATTCCATGGCATTCACATTCATTCACAAGAAAACATGAGACAATACCCCTACAGACAATAATGAATAATATTTTTTATTAAGTTATTGATAATGTAAACTAATGTTTTATATAATTTAATGTATCTGGAGGGAAAGGTAAACTGTGAGTAAGCATTTGGCTCCCATTCCGATTTCAACAAATTAACTTTTGTTTCATGCTTAGACAACTCGTCTTCTGTAAGTGTCCCAATATCTGAATATGGAGCACAGGCACTTGTTTCTGGTAAAAAAAAATATACTTAGATACTAATTGCACTTGTTTCTGGTTTAAAAAAATATACCTAGATACTAATTATAATTAGTATCTAGGTATATTTTTTTTTACCAGAAACAAGTGCCTGTGATACGGAGGACAAACATGAGTTGAGGCCTTAGGCTTTTGTGAATCTAATGGACTTGTTAATTACTCTGGTAGAGAATCGGATACACCAGCTTGGCTTGTATCGAACGATTTTGTCAATGAAGCATCCTTAAGCTTGAAGTAAAAATCTAGTTTCTTCATGTCAAACTTTGAATGTTGACCATACTCAACTTCGGGAAATTATAAATACCGGAACAAAAACCTGTTATCGTAAAAGCAATCTCTGAAATAAAGGTCAATATCATCTTTCTTCAGAAAAACACGTTATAATTATTATTAATTATACTGAAAAAGTGGGATTCTTCCCATGTCAGTTTGTCAGTAATGATATTTTTTAGTGCAAGCAAAAAAAATTGCCGAAATGGTGTGTAAGCAATTGATTTTTTGCGTAAGGGCAGCTATGCGCCTGCCTATTTACATTAGCTGTAAGCTTTTCATTATATTCTTTTTTTGTTAAATATCTTAACAAGTTATTGTATTCACTTCCATCCATGATGTTAGGGTTGTAATGTACTAATCTTTTTCACAAATAAGATTTCTTTAATTATCACAAGACATATTGAATAAAACATTTTAGTAACATAGAATATTAAGGATATAATATAAATGATATAATGTCCCATAGGATAATCTTTCATTAATTTTATATCCTAGGATATAATCATTGCTATTCACTTAATCCCTTTAGGATAATAAATCATTTAAAGATTTTATCCACAAAGGACAAATTAGCTAAAATATTTTATCCATCAGAGAGGACAAGAATGTTTTTTCTTTTTTCTTTTTATCCATTTAAAACCATGAAAATATCCTTCAGGATATTTTTTCTCTAAAATTAAATCCCCTAGGACATTTTATACTAGGGATGATATTTATGATTACACCTAGACCTTTTGTACATTCCCAGTTTGTTTATAAAATTATATGGTTTTATACCTTTTATAAATGAGTTATTTCCCTTATACCTTTACTTTAAACATATTACATTGTCAAGCATTTATACAGACAATGGATCAGACACAAGTTATAAACTTATGAGGTCTTCTCCCTTATAACGGGCAATATGGTACCCAATCAAGCAAAAGCAATGGAAAGACAACAGATTTGAGTATAATTTTCTCATAAATGCAGATATTTGAACCTTGTAAAAAATCAGAGGATAATTTTATAACAAACAGAAATTTGTTACAACATTAAAAATTTTGAACAGATTATGGGAATTTTTTTTTTTTTTTTTATTGAACTTTGCATGAAAGGGGACCCTTTTGTCTGCTTTGAAGGTAATTAACTTCTGTAAACCATATAACATTAGGAAAGTCAGATATGTGAAAATGGTCTATTTTCTTTTATGTTCACATCTTATTCAAATAATTGATAAATATTGTTTGATTTACAGAGGAATACAGAGCGTTTAAGGAGTAAATGGACTCAGCATGCTACAGCTGAGGAATTTAGAGAATCTCTGGTTGCCCATGCATCTTTCAGACATCCATCATTCCTATTTCAAGAACATTCTGGTAAAAAGGTAAATCATTATTTATATTTCAAGATTGAATAATTTAAATTCTTTATTGTTACTGTCTCAACTGAATAATATGCCAGTTTGTCTATTTTGTTAGCTACCTTGCCAACAGGGTCCAATTTGCTCTTCTTTTTTGTTTTCTGTGTTGTGTTTTTTTTTATTATGTCCCCGCCACTAAGTGGCCGGGACATATAGTGTTACCCATGTCCGTAATTCCGAAATAAAACAGTTGTCACTATGCTTTGAGATATTGACTTGATATTTGGTATGTGGGTGTATAATGACAAGTTACAGATCAATCTTACGTTTCGTTCCGGTTCAATGATTTTTGGTCGAATTATGGCCCTTGGACTTTGAAATTTGGCCAAATATTTAGTTGTCACCACTTTATTTCACTATGATTTGAGATATTGACTTGATTTTTGGTATGAGAGTGTATAATCATAAGTTACAGATCAACTTTGAAATTCGTTCCGGTTGAATGATTTTTTGGCCATTTTACAGCCATTGGGCTTTGAAATTTGGCCAAATATTTAGTTGTCACCACTTTATTTCACTATGATTTGAGATATTGACTTGATTTTTGGTATGAGAGTGTATAATCATAAGTTACAGATCAACTTTGAAATTCGTTCCGGTTGAATGATTTTTTGGCCAACTTACAGCCGTTGGGCTTTGAAATTTGGCCAAATATTTACGTCGGGGACATTCGTGTCGTTCCGACACATCTAGTTTTGTTTGTCTTCATTCTGTATCTTGTGCCCAATGTTGCATATGTCTGGATTATCAATTCTTGGTTTCTCTAACATTTATTTCTTAAGAAGCTAGAATGGAAATGAATTTGTATATGGCATGAAGCAACATTGTGATACAAAGATTTAATTTTGTATCAGTGAAAGGTCTTGTTGTCTATTTGGCTCATGTTCAAGGGATCTTCTTTACCAGATGAGTGATACAGGCTCATGTGAACCTCTTAATTTTACTTCTGTAGTTGGTGTACAAATACCAACTGGATGGTACATTTTTATGCAATTACAGAAAGATTATGGAGCATTAAATGTTACTCTTGCTTGTCTCTGTTTTTTTCTGCTTGGTTTTGGTGCACTACCTTTAGTGTCCCTTGGCCAAATGTATTATAATTTTTACACAATATATTTGACTACAAAACACAGGCCAAATATGAATTTGGATGTTATTCTTTTTATGGTTTCTGAGTTATGTCCCTTCATTAATTGAAGAATGGCAATTTTTTTCAGTTCTCTAACTTTACTTTCTCTTGACCAAATATACTGAATTTTTACACAGTGTTTCTCACCACAATACACAGATCAAGTCTGAATTTGTTTATTATACCTTATATGGTTCCAAAGTTGTGCTTGTAATTAATTGGACTTGATACAACATTATGTGATAAAAGTTTGTCAGTGACTTCCGGAAGGTCAGTGTTTTTTCTGGGTATTCTGGTTTCCTCCCCCAATAAAACTGACTGTCACGATATAACTTAAATATTGTTGAAAGTGATGTTAATTCCATACCCTTATTTAATTGGAAAATGATAAATTTGTGTTTTTCATGCTCTATGTGTTTTTTCCCAGAACAGCTGAAATCTATAGTTTGCTGTACCAGACATATCATTTAGTTTGATATTAGCTGTATACCAATGTGTTGTTTGGACATACTCTTCTTTTATTATTTTCTTTGGTAGTTTATATTTTTCAGAATGTTAATTTTTATATTTGTTTCTATGGGGTAGTGATTAGTGTGCTCGCCTTTAAGTGTGGAAGATCATGGGTTTGATTCCATGTTGGATCAAGCCAAAGAATGCTAATTTTTATATTTGTTTCTATGGGGTAGTGATTAGTGTGCTCGCCTTTAAGTGTGGAAGATCATGGGTTTGATTCCATGTTGGATCAAACCAAAGAATGCTAATTTTTATTTGCTGCTTCACTTGCAGCATTAATGTGTAGGAGCAAAGATGGGAGAGTGCATATCTACATGCACTCTGTCTTTCTTTTGACTTTGACTTTTAGCTGTGAGCTTTTGCCATCACTTGGCATCCATCCGTCCGTCCTCTGTAAGCTATTCACATTTCAATCTTCTCCTCTGAAACTAACTCGGCATATTGGAACCATTGGAATGATGCTTAGAAGATCCCCTACAAAAAATCTTCATTTAGCTTTGATCAGACAAAAACCATGCATCATGATGCATGGCTGCCACAAATAATTCTTGTTTCTGATTCTTGTCCTCTGAAACTACTATGCCAATCAAACCAATCTTTACAGGAATAATATTTAGAAGTTCCTCTATCAAACTCTCTTGTTTCATTTTAATCATACAAAAAGTATGGCTGATATAAGCATTATTGTTTCTGATTGGCTAATATACAAACAAATGTTTTCCTCTGAAACTACTGTGCCAGTTGGAACCAAGCTTTGAAGGAATGGTGTTTGGAAGGCATTATATAACAATAATCACCCTTTTGTTGCTAAAACATGGCCGCCAATTAGACAATTGTTATTTCTAATTGTAACATTTAATAAGTATATTGAATTACCTCTGTTTAATAATTTAAAAATTATTCGCTATGATAAAAAAAAACACCTGTCAAGTTGTATAAGCGATTGAAAATGAGGTTTAACAAGTGCATTTTGATTGAAATAGTTAAAAAAACCGAAAACAAATCATTTTAACAATTTTCTTTTAAAAAAAGGGATTCAATTTACAGCTAAAAAACATTCCTGCCATATATTTGATATGTAAAAGCATTTAGATTTACCTCCCCTTAATGTTTACTCATTATGAAAAAAAACTTATGTCAAAGTGTTGAAGGGATTGGAAGTCAGGTTTAGCAAATACAATTTGATTGAAATAGCAACCAAACCATAGATCTTCTATGAAGAAAAAATTGGTTCAAATTGCAGTTAAAAAAAATTGATATCATTATCATATATTACGTAAAAGCATTTCAAATTATCTCCCCTTAATTTTTACTTGTGGAAAAAAACTGTCAAGGTGATTAAGCGATTTGAAATCGGGTTTATCAAATACAATTTGTTTGAAATAGTAACCTAACCATGAACATTTTTTTTGCTATATTTTTTATAAAGACAAATAGTTTAAAAAAACTGCATTGACAACATATACAGGTGTATTATGTAAAAGATCATTTCTTTATGTTTGGTTTGGTTTATGACATTTAGTGCCACTTTCAACAATATTTCAGTTATATCGTGGCAGTTTTATTGGTGGAGGAAACCAGAGTACCCGGAGAAAACCACTGACCTATCGCAAGTCACTGACACTCTTTATCACATAATGTTGTATTGAGTACACCTCGCCATGAACGGCGTTTGAACTCACAACTTTAGTGGTGATAGATACTGATTGCATAGGTAGTTGTATTATGTAAATCCATTTACCATACGATCATGACCACGATGGCCCTCAAAGTAGTATGTATGAAATACTAGTGTAAAAAAAAAGTACCCTGCTGAACCAATTGAAATCATAAATGACAGGATTTGCTAATATATATCAAAGGTGACTACTTAGTTGTTCACCTAGTCAAAAAGGAAATGTGAACCTTTTCCCCTCAATTTGTTTAGTTTGTTGAATTTGTGATTCAACATCCAATATGGCCATCAGGGTACAAAGCAATTTCTAATTGGCTGTGGCTATGAAAATATCGTCTCAGCCACTGTCAGGTAACAGGAAACACAACACCTGTTTTTGTTTTGGCTTACTATGGACAAAAGGGAAACAAAGTTTGAGTTTGGAGGGGGAGGAATGCAACTATAAACTTGTGAATTAGATGTAAATTAGGGTTGTCATATATCTATTGAAAGGAAAATTCATTGTATTAATTAAAAGTTCATTTTGTCAAGTTGTGTATAACAAAAGCACTACAGAAAAAAACACAACAACGTCAACAAACATACTTATTTGTAAATTAGGTGAGCGATACAGGCTCCTTGGAGCCTCTGGTTTTAGCATTATTACCTTTGTATTAACATAAATGAATATTATATTTAATCCATGGTATAGATATGCCTTAGGATGTTTGTTTAGTACATGAGGGGTATATTGGTCACCACTGCAGGATAGTGAATTGACGAATAATTATTATGTTCCTTCTTACCTACTTGATATTTAATACATTGCACTGTAGACCAAGGTACCTTGACCTCTAGAGTGTCATTCTCCTAGGTTAATCACTCCTAGGTTATATCTATAAGTGAACCCCACTTTTAAGGACGATCATACCACTTGAGATGTGGAGACTTTTTTGAGGAAACAATTTATATAATCTCTTTAGTAGACTAATTAATATACACTTTATAAATCAATGTGTTTTAAAGAGTCTACTAAGTATTGTGTTTGTTTACGATATAGGAAAGGAGACGTAAAATTTAAGTGCTTCTTTTGTCCATCTCTCTGTACATTAATTGTTTACTATTTTTACTAATGGTAAAATAAAAATAAAATAGGAGACATATGAAATAAGTGATACAACTACCTGTGTAATCAGTGCCTATCACCCCTAAAGTTGTGTGTTCGAATGCCACTCATGGCGAGGTGTACTTGATACAACATTATGTGATAAAGTTTGTCAGTGATTTGTGGTAGGTCAATGGTTTTCTCTGGGTACTCCGGTTTCCTCCACCAATAAAACTGACTGCAATGATATAACTGAAATATTGTTAAAAGTGGCGTTAAAGACCATAACCCTAACGAAATGAAGATTATGATGTCCCTTTGTACTAGACCAACACGCTTAATTGAATCTGTATAGTGCTAACTCACTGAAACATGTTTATGGGTAGACATGTCGCTTAACTTAAACAACAGTCCATGGGAAGACATGTCGCATAACTTAAACAACAGTCCATGGGAAGACATGTTTCTTCACTGAAACAAGTCAGTAGGTAGACATGTTTCTCCACTGAAACAAGTCAGTAGGTAGACATGTCACTTCACTGAAACAAGTCAGTAGGTAGACATGTCACTTCACTGAAACAAGTCAGTAGGTAGACATGTCGCTTCACTGAAACAAATCAGTAGGTAGACATGTTTCTTCACTGAAACAAGTCAGTGGGTAGACATGTTTCTTCACTGAAACAAGTCAGTAGGTAGACATGTATTCACTGAAACAAGTCAGTAGGTAGACATGTTTCTTCACTGAAACAAGTCAGTAGGTAGACATGTTTCTTCACTGAAACAAGTCAGTAGGTAGACATGTCACTTCACTGAAACAAGTTAGTAGGTAGACATGTCGCTTAACTGAAACAAGTCAGTAGGTAGACATGTCACTTCACTGAAACAAGTCAGTAGGTAGACATGTCGTTTCACTGAAACAAGTCAATAGGTAGACATGTCGCTTCACTGAAACAAGTCAGTAGGTAGACATGTTTCTTCACTGAAACAAGTCAGTAGGTAGACATGTCGCTTCACTGAAACAAGTCAGTAGGTAGACATGTTGCTTCACTGAAACAAGACAGTAGGTAGACATGTATTCACTGAAACAAGTCAGTAGGTAGACATGTCGCTTCGCTGAAACAAGTCAGTAGGTAGACATGTCGCTTCACTGAAACAAGTCAGTAGGTAGACATGTCGTTTCACTGAAAGAAGTCAATAGGTAGACATGTCGCTTCACTGAAACAAGTCAGTAGGTAGACATGTCGCTTCACTGAAACAACAATCCATGAGTAGACATATTTCTTCACTGAAACAAGTCTGTGTGTAGACATGTCGCTTCACTGAAACAACAGTCCATGGTTAGATATGTCGCTTCACTGAAACAACAGTCCATGGTTAGACATGTCGCTTCACTGAAACAACAGTCCATGGTTAGACATGTCGCTTCACTGAAACAACAGTCCATGGTTAGACATGTCGCTTCACTGAAACAACAGTCCATGGTTAGACATGTCGCTTCACTGAAACAACAGTCCATGGTTAGACATGTCGCTTCACTGAAACAACAGTCCATGGTTAGACATGTCGCTTCACTGAAACAACAGTCCATGGTTAGACATGTCACTTCATCCAAGTTTGAGATAAGGAGGAGCAACTGTACATCATAGCAAGAACAAGTTGTGTTTTGATAAGATGACAATAATGAGAATTGCTTTGTATGAGACCAAAATGCTGACCCGGGTTGTTTCAATGTGCCAGCTTACTGAAATAACAGCATCCGCCACCCAGAGTCACCCTGGCTGTTATATGTGCTGATTGAATGATTTTACAAACTTCACCCTCTGATGTGTGTTAGGGATATCTGTTTTACCTCTGTTTCTGCAACTTTCCATTTGGAGTTTTAAACTTCTGACAGTGTAGTATTGTTTGTTTCTTCATTTTATTTTCTCTGGAACCACATAGTTGATGTAACTGTATACAGAATAATGTTCCTTACCTGAACTGAGGGTCACTTCTGACTGCAATCATATGGTAGTTGAATTTTCACCTATCTATGCAATTATTGCTTATTACCACTACAGTTTGGGACTTTTAATTTCTACCTGTGCCAAGGTGTGCTCAATACACCTTACTGTTGAGGTATAAAGTTTATCCTTCACTTGCAGGTTGTTTGTTTTCTTGGGAAACTCCAATTCCTCCCACCAATAAAATTGAGTAAAAGATATAACTGAAATATTGTTGAAATAAAATGAAATATAACAAATACCACACAATCCAATAGAACAAATCGTAGAAAGAACTAAAATTGATACCCCTAACATAAACATCCATGACCATGCACGTTCCTAGCTGGGTACAGACAGTCAATAAATAATGGCTGGATTAAACTAGTTTTATTACCCAAATCTTTCCTCTTAGTGAAATAATGCGATCATGCAAGTTTTTTTTTCTCCACATGTGAGTAAAATAGCAAACCTAGCATAAAACGAACGGTGTTATTATATTTCTGTGTAATGTTTTGTAGATCGTTGTTTGTCCTTTTTTTTTTTTTTTTTTTTTTTTGCCATTGTGTTGTCTATCCTTCGAATTACGGTTTCTGATTACATCCTTTGCATCTTCAAACTTTTCTTATAAGTGACCATACACGCCCATAACCTCTAGTCTGCAAATTAGTGTGTGTAAAATACCAATGTCAAAAAGTTCATCGAAACGCTGAAAACCAATTAGAAATACTCCTTGCATCTTCTTTTTTTGTGTATTTTCATTACTACCACTGTTTGATGGAATGTTGGTCCTCGATGGTACCATCCGCCCAGAAGTAAATGTTTCTGCACTGGCATGATTTATTAGATACATTACGTTTGGGTTATGGTGTTGAACGCCACTTTCAACAATATCTCGGTTATATCGTGGCGGTCTGTTGTTTTCGTGGAAGAAACCAGAGTACCCGGAAAAAACCACGGACCTGTCGCAAGTCACTGACAAACTTTATCACATAATGTTGTATAGAGTACACCTAGTCTGAACTCCCAACTTTAGTGCTGATAGGCACTGATTTCCCAGGTAGCTGTAAATCCAACTACGATTCGACCACGACAGCCCCTACAAGATACTTTATTTTCCAAATCAGGGCCCCTGGAGGGCATGATACATTATGTTTGAATTAACAGTTCTTAGAATAATGTAATGTATTAAATCTAAGGTAAATCTCCCTCATACATATTTAGACATTTTTTTGCTATCCTGTTTCGACCCTTTGGCTAACTTGCTCCCAAAGACTTTAAATTATTTGGCTTTCTAAGCTTTTGGCCACAGGCACTTGTTTCATTCAAAAAATATATGCCCCCCTCCTCTTGCATATATTTTTTGAATGAAACAAGTGCCTGTGCTTTTGGCTATGAGTTTACCTGTTGAAGATTATTCCAGAAACGCGTCGTGTGCACTAAGTTTAACCAGAGTTATCTCTCTTATGTTGTGATTTGCTAATTCTGCGACAAAACAATCACTTCTATTCCATTGACGCCTCGCACTGGTGCCCCGGTTTAAAGGGATACATTTTCCAAGTAATTTATATATATAATATATATGTCAAATTAATAAGATAAAAGTGTATATACCATCGCCACACGTCTAAACATAAATACGAAGATATCAATTTGGTGCAAACTTCAAAGTCGGTCTTGTAAAGTGTCGCCTTAGGTGACAACGGTATCGCCTCGGTAAATGCAGCTATATTTTTTATGCATAGCGAATTTGGCAATGCTAAATGGTAATGCTAAGCAACTATATGCTGCATGCAACCAACAAGTCCTACTGATGGCAGAACAAAAATACAAACAAAGTATGTCTCTAAATAATCTACCTATGACACTTTTTGGTTGAATTTTCAGACTGATACATAAATTATTTAACACATCCTAGTAACATTTCAAGATTCAATGTGATATGTCCATTGGATGGTCGTGTCGTGACGTGTTTGAGACATTATAATATTTATTTCACATGACTGGATGATATGAAAAAATCATCTTATAAAATATATCATTTGAAATGCATAGTTAGATGCCTAAGATGGCTGCTAAATTAATAAGAATAGTACAAGTAATACATGTGTATATTCCAACGCCGCACGCATAAACACACAAGTAGAATGTCCTCCTTTTATTTTCTATTTTATGTGACAATGTATCACTTCCGGGTAGGTTATTGAAGCTATATTTTTATGTAGTTTATTTGACCGGTGGGCTGGTTATATGGTTTGTCATTATGCTAAGAGAATAGGTGCTGCAGTGAACGAACGATGTGTGCTCGGGTACCACAGTCGAAATTACAAAAATTTATTTTATTAAAACTCTAAACATCGTAGGGTTAATTTTTCGGATGTACATATACAAGTACCATAACATTGTGTATTTATTAGAACAGAAGGATGGCAAAAATATATAATTGTTTTGCTAACAGAGTCTCAAGTTTCATTAACTTTCATCAAATTTAACTGTGTTTTAGACTTTGGACATATTTGATTTTTGAATTGTATCAATTACCGTTGTTATGTTTTATTATTTTCCATTATGGCCAGTTTTATCTGTTAAAAATTATCTGTTAAAATATAAATTTCGCTAGGAAACATCCATAATGAGTTGTTCATTTAAATGGCAAGTTATTTAGTTTGAAATTTATCCCCATCAAAAAAAATATATAATTTTCTATTCTTTGTGTGGGGTCCTTTGGTTTACTTGCTCTCAAAGACTGACTTTAATTATTTGACTTTCCAATCTTTTTAATTTGAGCTTACCTGCTGAAGATTGTTCCAGAAACGCACAGTGTGTACTAACTTAGATCTACGTTTTTATGCAAGTAATTATTTGGATGTCCCAGCTTCAATCAGTTCTTTCAAATTGCATTTGGTAAAAAAAAATGGATCAAAATGTTTCACTGATTGTATACGAGTTATCTCTCTTATGTTGTGATTGTAGAAGATTGATAGTATTTGTTTTGATCTTAACTACCTTTCATCAAGTTTTTAAATTATTTGACAATGGTGCCAGATCTTACATTGTACTTCAATCACAAAATATGTATTTAGATTGAGAAAGATTGTTCCTGTATTTTAATAGCTGAGAAAATTTGTTAAAACAAAGTTTGTAAAGAACTTGGTACAAATATTGAGACACGTTTGTACTAAACAGTATCGTCTCTCAATTAGAATTATTTCAAGTCGATCACCCATTAAAATAAATTGTGGAGACAAGATCGGGTTGACTCTAAATATCAAGTCAAAATGTAGTTAATAGAATTTAGCCACAAGTCAAAATGCGTTCAGAATTTCACGACAGAACCTCAATCATAAACAGCCATTTAAACTAAATTGAATTGAAACGCCAGTAGTTTTTACGACCTTTTTCTTTTCATTTCCTCTAATTTATTCGTACTTTTTGACTTAATAATAATTAATCATAATCATATTTTTATGAATCATTGAGAAATTATATTGGTATACACTGTCAACCCCTTACAAGTCATACATTGATTTTGAAAGGTTCAAATGAGATCCACCCATACACTTTTATACAGTGGTGAGATATCCGTCCTATAATTATTATTATGCTAGCTTGCTAACGTATACAAGTTTTACATTTGAACCTATGTAAAAGTAAGTACAAAATCTGCAGATAAGGCTTAGAGGGAAGTACGATCAATCTATGCCATTAACCCACGCTATGTCAAAAAATAATATTGAAATTTTGCATGCATACACTGTCTTGTGATTTTTTTTTCAAATTAAAAAATGCACTTTTTTACAGGACTATCTTTGTTTGTCTGTGTTGAATAATCCAGACACAAAGTTTAATGCTCTTTTTAACAAAAAAAAATCCCCCAAGACTGTGATATATGGTCATACTGTTATGCTTTTTGGTGATAATAATATATTTTATTTTTGAAATAAAAAAAAATCAAATAGAAACATAATGTCATGTCAACAGAAACTGTGCTTATATATTTATATATATAATTTCTTTTAATATTAATAATTAAATAAAGCTATTGAATTAGTTCCCCACAAATTCTGTACTACACAAAATATAAGAGCAGAAAGCATAAACATCATGTTATAGTACAGTTCCCCCTTAAAAGAGCTTGATCATGGTTTTAATATTTTAAGAATTTATATTAGAATATTTGTTTTGTAAACGCCCTGGTATAGTTTTGACTTTAGTACATTTTCTCACAATTGCAGAAAATTTTACTATGCATAATTTTATTTCACTAACAAAGGTTGTAGTGTTGAAATATATTTATTTATTTATTTTACCCAAAAAATCGATATCATTATGTAAAACAAAGCATCAGTTGTAACTCGGGAATAATAAAACACAGTTATGACCAAGTATATGTACATTGCTTTCCCCCTCTTTTTTTTTTTTTGCGTGATTCATCAGACTTAGCGACAATTGATGACTATACAGTTTACTGCTTGTATTATTCCACATATCAATTCCATTTAGCATATATATATACTTTTTTGTGATTTAAAGCAAAGGTTATGTAAACAAATAATGTACAAAAATGAGGTAAAAGTGTTTTAGATGAAAGAAAATTATCAATGTAATATCGAATATACCACTTGACGATCTGATGAAGGGTTTAGATTATTACCGAAAAGATAAAACACGACCATTCAGATAACCACAAATGGTCGGTTGGAGGGTGGTAGATTATCAGATGAGATTCTTAAAGGTGTTGATATGTTTTACTACATAAATAGTGATTAATGAGAAGAAATAGACATAATATACAGATCTATTCCATTCACTGCACTAATCTATTACAAAATACCTGTAGTGATTCACAAAGGGATGCATTTACTGGTGCAGGTATAATTAAAAGTGCATTAGCTAATTTACTTTGTAAATTTAATATTACTGTAAAGGCTTTTTAAGTTTTTGAAGTTTAAGTGGACTAGATTGTATTTCTATCAATTTACTTATAACAAGATATCTTTGTAACAAGAAAATCGACTTAATTAGATAATGGTTATACAATTTGATTTGGTTTCCTTGGAAAGAGACACAAAAACGGATTCTCTGGTGCCAACATGGTGCACATAACATTATCTTAAAATGTTGAGTTATTAATTTACTCTTTGATTTGTTTAATTACAAGACCATTCAGAAATTTATAGCAGGAAAACAAGATATTTTTGTTTTATGCATGAGGAAATACGGTTATAGTTTAAACTTTTGTGAGGATCATCCTTGCCTTAATTATAATAGTATTTATACTAATATAATCACTGCTTATTTTAAGATGGTGATTTTCTATATCATTGCTGAAATTAACAGAAAATGGTAATTTTTGTATTTGAAACATGTAATATTACGCGTGAATATATCTGTATTTGTTACATTTTTTAAATAAAACCGTAGGTATATAATTTCGTGCGCACGACACGTTTCTGGAATAACCTTCATCAGGTACTCTCTAAATCGAAAGATTGGAATAAAAATATCTATGTTAATTAAACACGATAAATTTATTATTCCACAAGAAAAACATAACATTTATTATAGACTCTGCAATTTCTATTTTCAATGAGCATTATACATTGAGCAGTCTCGTATGTCGAACATTAAAAAAGATAAAAACCTTGATACACATTTCTGTGGGTTCTTTGGTTATAATTGTTTATTTGTTAACTATATATATCTGGATACCACAAAAGGCTTTTGTGTGGTCATAGATTTAAGTCAATGCTGTCTATTTGAATGATAGTTGAATTATAGGGTCTCTGACTAACTGAGCGGTCAGTAATTAAACTTTTCGACGAATCATGAAATGACCCATTGTTTCGTTAAACTTTGGTATTATTTGTGGTCTGATTCTATACGATGTTGGAAACAAATGTGGTCTGGGTTAATCCAGGTCAAACACGACTTCAGTGATTTCGTTCCTCTTATGTCGGCTTCATGTCCCAAGTAATCGAGCGTCCTTAACTGACAATTGAAGATATCTGTGTCCAACAACAAAATTGTCACAATAGATCGACGAACCTTTGAGAGCCAATGAGTCGAGTACACCTGTCGCTTCTCTATAGATTTACAACTTAACGAGATATCTTAGGTTTCCCTCAAAGCATTCAGTTTGCTTCCTGTGAAATTATTTCAGTAAAATGTATTTATAATTTTGTTACAAAAGTTGATTGTTTACAGTTTGAGATCAAAAACAGATAATTTTAAAAACTTGCAGCCATGTTTCGCCACACGCAAGATAATTGTCAAATTTATTTATCACTGGAAGAAATCTATCAGCTTGTATCTGTAACTTTTTAAAAGGTTGATAATATTTACATGAAAAGTCATGATTCGTTATTTTACAGATCATGTACCCACCCTACATGCATGTTTTAACCAGATTCAAGAAAACCTTCTATCGCTCTATCTGACATCTAAGGGGGCAAATATAGCAAAAGCTTATATTGATATATGTGTACAGCTTGCTTATTCTTTGAAGTAATTTCCAATGTTAAATTATTGTCTGCATTGGCATCCACGTGGGAATTTTGAACAGCACCGAAAACACAAATTGTACACGACCGACTATTACGTGACCATTTATATACATTTGTTTCAACACCAATAAAACTGACCATCACGATATAACTGAAATATTGTTGAAAGTGGCGTAAAACACCACAACCCTAACCCATTTGTTTCAATTTTAAAAGTGTGAAAACTTTCACATTTCCCCAAAAAGGGTCCATGGCTACTATCTTATATTTCAGATCTACATAAAACACAAACTTGGTAAAGATCAATCCACACAGCATTCATACCATGTTTGATTTTTAATCTTCCATGCATTCTGAAAAAAAAGAATAGTTTTAAAATATTTCCCACATGGGATTTAGTGGATATAGTTTTCAAAAGTGCCAACAATTTCACCATCGTTGAAAATTTTGGGATCCTTGGTGGAAGTTACACAGCTAATAAACCAGAAATAAATTTAAAAAAAAAGCTACGTATCAATGGTTATTTATCAAATATCATCACCAGTTGCAAATCTCGTGCACATCAGTTTGTAGTCGTATGCATACATGTATGTTAATAACTCGTATGCATATGTTTGAAACTCGTATGTACAAGTTCGTATCTGGAGGCCACGAGTTAACATGTATTTCTATGGTAGCACAGAACGACGTCTGTTAAATAGGATTACAATGCACTGCTTGCTTTTGTTGTAATAGAGGTAATATGCGAGCGTCAGCGAGCTCTTTATGGTATAAAATGTGTACTTAGGATTTTTTGACAAACATGGCTGCACATACTGACGGATACAAATTTTTTCGACGCATTGTATTTACACGTTCCGTGTAACACACTAACAAACTCAACTAATGAAGATCTTCTTAACATAAAGCGCAAAGGTGATCCTAAGTCTCGTACCCTCTCTCGTACGTCCGATACCACTGTGTAATAAAAGTCATTTTGTTAGCTTGTTTTACTTATATTGATATTTTTTGATTTATTAAATCTCTTCTGACATACTGACAAGAATTTTTGTTTCTACGCGGAAGTTAACTTTTGAGATTTTGTATCCAGCGGATGACAATCGGCAAACCTCGGGTGAGTCCGCTTGTCTCCCTAAATAACTCGGCTGCAATACGGTATTTGATATGCGTCTACGCGTCACATTTCTTCGCCGGAAGACCGTATCACTTCAATCAAACATTGCGCACCGCGAATAAGTTCTAAAATGGCGACAATAGATGAGTTTGCTTTGAAAAATATTGGTCTTTGATGAAGGTACGCAATCAGCCGACATTGCGACGAATGAAAATATATTATTATTGGACGAATATTCGAAAGTGAAATTATTTTAATACCTCCTTCATTGAAGATTTCCGAAAGTAGTTCCAATGGGAGCTATCGTAATACGGACGAGGTATGATGAAGGTACGGAATCAGCCGAAGTTGCGACGAGTGCAGCGAATGAACCATGTTCGGTAGCGGATACGAAAACTGTCCGGAGTTTGCGATTGAATGAGACTAGATTCGGCTCTAAAAAAAAATCGTCCCCGATATATCTCGGCCCAAAAAATCTCGACACTTTTTTATGCACTGGATGAGCGTGAAATTGCCAGATAATTTTCAGATTCGCGAGCATTCATGGCCGTGACTGTTTCATATTACGTTGTTTATATGCATAGATACAAACTTTATGTAAAAAAAATTGCATTTATGTAAAAAAAAATTGCATTATAGTAGTAAAATGAAATATAGTTATATCTACATATATTTTGAAATTTATTATTTTCTCTCAAAATTTCCTTAAATAAAAAAGAAAATAAAAAAGAAAAAGAAAAAAAAATTAAATTTAAAAAAAAGGAAAGAAAAAATGCGTGGGATCATATTACAAAAGATAGTAAATATGATAATGTTATTTTTTATCTTTATAAATCTGAAAGCTGTCGAAACAGTTTATTGTTTTTAGTCTGTATTGATATAAGCTTGTTCCGTGTCAATGTTACCTTGCTTAAGGATATTATTCCATGCCTGCTTTATGTCAAGTTTTAAGTACTACACACAGTAGTGAAAACAAACTTAGTTAATTGACGTTTATATGTTTTAAAGTCTTATGTTATCTTGTATTACATTATTAAGTGGTTAATCCACATTTACCGAAAGATGCGGAGATCTTGCGTAACCGATGCTGTGACACGATGTAACTGTGCTGGTACTGTACATGGGATGACAAGTACTTATTTAACAAAGAATTTATGATTCTGTAAAGTTAGTATAACCTAAAGACATAGCCGCCACGACATAATTGAAATATCGTTGAAAGTGGCGTTAAACGCCTTAACTCTTTCTCTAACCTAAAGACAGAGACATATCGTGTTCGCAGTCTTTTTTTTTTTTTTAATTCAAGGCAGTTAGCAGCTATCGTGAATCATAACAATTAAAAAAGAATGTTTACTATACAACAAGCAATAAGGTAGCCCAAAGTATTCAAACCATTTTCATATATTTTCCGACTACTAAAAAAAGCAAGGCCGAACCATTATAGAAAATACCAAATTTCAAAATTAAAAGTAAAATTTGATAATTTATTGAGAAAACATGCATAATGTGCACGTAAGATTAAAATTATTTATAATGAGATCATCCGTCTAGAGATCATATCTTTGACAGGTCTTTTCCTACCTGGCTTGTCATACATACAATAGACAGAAGTCAAAATCTAAAAAGGCTCGTTATTATTGACTTTTGTTCTTTTCAAACATTGCTACAATGCAATATTTCTGTAAATAATGACAGCTATATTTTTAATTTATGTGTTGGAGTTATAAGGCGCAAAAGATATAATACCCAAGTTCTCGGTACAGCTGAATTATTTAACACAATAGAAAAAATAGAGACCACCCAGGAACCGCCGAATTCTGTGCGCGTTTCTCAAACTGACATAGTGTGATCTGAATATATAACACGCTCATTTTCTCATAATAATATTGATGAAAATCAATCGATAAAAATCACTGATCAATAAATACTAACAACTATTAAATTTAAAACTAATAACCGTGCAATTTTGTCAAAACAAATTTCGTGACGAAAACATGTCACAATCCTAATTATGTGTTAAAAGCTATTTTCATTTCTTTAATACCCATTAAAGTGCACAGTATATGAGAATCAGACGTTTTAAAAAAAATTACATCCATTTTATAGCGGATCATAGCTTTATTGCGATCTCCTTTTAAAAATTCATACAGAAACTTACTTTTATTAACACTTGAATACAGGAAAGGAAAAAAATAATTTTCTTTCACTCTTCCAACAGTGGTAGTAGAAATCCTAACCAATAACAACGGGCAAGAACAAATGTAATCACCAAATAAAACGATATTGTATTAACAGAAAGAGGAAGGGTGCAGATCCTGAATGGTTTTGGTAAAGAACAAAATATGTAGCGTATCGGTCATATGACACAAACACTCTCACGACGGGTGCCACTAGTTGAACAGGAACTGCTCACCCTTCCGGAGCACCAGAGTTCACCCAATGTTTTTAGCGGGTTCTCTTTATTCAATCTTTAGCTGGTGTTTGTACTTCATTATTTGTTCTTTCTATTTTCGCCATTGTATTGTCTTGTCATTCGATTTACGGCATCTGATTATTAGGACTTTGGTATCTTCAAACTTTTCTTAACCAAGTTTCCTACCGCGAGACATTAAAAAACAATACTGACAGATCTCCTTTAACTCTTTTAGCTCCCACTGACTAATCGTTTGGCTCATTTTATACAAAGAAACCATGTATCCATTGTAGACAATTGGGATAACTACCACCAAATTAACAATCTAGATACAGTTCATTTTGTATTAGGGGCCGTCATGGCCATGATCGTATGGTAGTTGGATTTACAACTACCTATGCAATCGGTGCCTATCACCACTGATGTTGTGGGTTCGACTCCCACTCAGGGTGAGGAGTACAATATTATGTGATAAAGTTTGTCAGTGACTTGCGGCAGGTCGGTGGTTTTCTCCGGGTCCTCCGGTTTCCTCCACCAATGAAATTGACCGTCACGATATAGCTGAAATATTGTTGAAAGTGGCATTAAACATCATAAAACCAAACCAATTTTTTTTTGTAGATTGTCAGTGTAAGCTGTAGAAAAGCAGGAGCTCAAGGAAAGGTCCGGATCATTGATGGTATTCCAGTCAAGTAGATCCAGAGGACATGACAATGTTTTCTTAAAGACATTTTGGTTGTAAACAGTCTTACTAGCAGATAGTAGATAAAAGTTGTTTTTGTTAAAATTTTTTTTATTATATTAATTACCACAACTTCTCCTTTGACCTACCCCCATTACATTATACTTATATTAATATATACCACAAGTAATACTAATTAAAAACCCTTCCCTCCCTACTCCTACAAGTCTACACCAAAGTCTTCAGGCAAAGAAAGTCGGATGCTAGTCATCCCCAAAGAACTCCTGTTTGTATCTAGTTATTTTAATGTATAGTCTGTTTTCACTTATATTACTTAAAAATCATGAATAAAATAAAAATAATTGACAAATGAGAGAGCATACCCAGTCACTGTGTCTCCTGGTCAGAATATTGGGTACCTGGGGCTGGCTGTTACCTTTTAACTACATTCAAAACTAATTACAAATTTTATATTACTTTGAATCCTAATTTAACAGGTAATTCACAAAGGTATATTAGCCTGTAGCATTACAGTGTGACATATTTATGAACCATTTATTGATAATTTCAACTTTCAGGTTGTGTGTCAACTTTCTATCTAAATGACTTTTAAAGTTTGGTGGATCTTCATATACCATTACATAAACTAGTAATTTAAATAATATTCCCTGTTATTTAGCCTATCCTTTCGAATATTTTACCCATTAAAAAAAAACTTGTCCTTTCATTAAGGAGTATCCCTATTTTTTACTTAAAATATTTTGTTGATGACCTTTTTCAAAAAAATATACAAAAAGTATATCATATCACAAAAATTTGTTTCGAAGTTTCAGTTTCTTATTACATTTTTGTATTAGTATATAAACATATAATTATCATACATACTTAGTCTACGACCATTTTCAATAAGCAAAACAATATCTAAATTTTTATGACTCATTAATATCCCACATAGATAACCATAAAAAACTGCATTATTATTGTTTGAAAAAAACTTCAAATTTAGACGATCACTCTTTTAAAAAAGATGTGGATTTTTTTTAGCTCAAACTTTTGAAAATTTCATAAAATCACAAAGATGTCATTATAAACTTCAATTTCTGTTGGTATATAAAAACACATATTTCCCATGGAATTGATAACCTAAATATTACACAGACCGGTACAATTCCAACCATAGTTGTTCCTAGTGGCGAAACATGAAAATATTGGTTTGTTGAGAAATTTTATCTGAGAAAGAATTTTATCTGTTGATTTTCAAGTGTCCCGTACTGATAATGGTCTGTCGACAACAGGTGACAGCATATTTCACTTATATTTTTTCTGCTTTTACAGTTTAAAGAACTTAATGCATTTTGCAAAGTTAATAATTTTTTACCTTATCTTTTATAATGATAAGTATCTATAGTTTGTGAACCTGTTTTATCAGATGCTATGATTTGATATCATACAATCTCCAGTTTGTTATCAGAAGTATACACACTGTGAACAGATGCCAAAAGACAAACTTCGTCAACGGTCGAGTGCTGCTATATCTCAACTCCCTGAAAAACAACATTTTCTTCATGTTTTATGAATGAGATTTTGTTAAAATGTTAGGTGTTGATGTAATGTTTCCAAACAATTTTCTGTTTGTGGATCTTGTTTTATGTCTGTCTACAAACAGTTTGAAAACCGAATTACTGGGGAAGAATAAGCACTTGTTTCCTATCAAGAAGCTATGCTAGTACATAGTGTATTATTAATTATGATTGAAATATAATTAAGTTGAGTAAACATTGTAATTGCAAGAAATTTATTATTATACACTGGTGGTATTTTTAGATAACAGAAATCTTTGATAAGGATGCATCTTGATTTTTATTCTCTTTACACAGTTTTTAATCAGATACAAATTATATTTTTTTTTAATCTTTGTACACAGTGTGTCTGTTCAAACAGACCTAGTAATTGTTATTCTTTGTACACAGTGTGTCTGCTCAAACAGACCCAGTAATTGTTATTCTTTGTACAGTGTGTCTGCTCAAACAGACCCAATAATTGTTATTCTTTGTACACAATGTGTCTGTTCAAACAGACCCAATAATTGTTATTCTTTGTACACAATGTTTCTGTTCAAACAAACCCAATAATTGTTACTCTTTTGTACACAATGTGTCTGTTCAAACAGACCCAATACTTGTTACTCTTTTATTCACAGTGTGTATGTTAAAACAGACCCATTAATATTTATTCTTTGTACACAGTGTGTATGTTTAAAGATTTTGCCTCTATTGTTCTTTTGCATATTTCAATGAAATTGTAATAAGTGGATTTTTTCCTCAATAAATTTGCACTGCTATAGTTTGGTCACCATCACACAGTCAGTACAGGACTATTCAGGACTGTCCAACATAAGATATTTATTGACAATCAACACACAATCTTTGATCTCCACTGAGAAGAAAATAGAATTACAACCATCAGGTCCATCAGGACATGATATATTTATTGTGTAATGCAGTTAAAAACAAAAGACTACCAGGCCATCTATAAGCAATATAATTAAAACTAGACCTTACCACTTGATCCATCCCTTCCTTTTCTTTGTCCAGGCTTGGGAGCACTCTGACAAGAAAAAAAGGATTTTTTTTGTATTTATGTATGAAGACAAAAGCTATTTTCATTTTAGCTAACAGTACCTGAATTTTTTTTTTTTTATATTCATCATTTTGCTAACAAGTCATCTTTCATATGCATATTACTTTATGTTTATCAATATATTTGTTAACAACTTTATGTATGTAAAGGCTAAACAGTTTATAAATTACAATTTTATTTTTGCCTATTAAAATGTAACATGCCATTTTAAAATCTGATATAATCTGTAAAATAAAACACCTGCAATTTATGAAGGCATAATTTTTAAATTATATTTATACTTCTAACTTAATATGTACAAATTGTTTTGTGTAATGTTAAGTGGCCATATGTTTTTATGAGTGGTTTATTTACATATACAATTACTGTTATAGAATTGGGAAAAATTTGAATCAAAGAATTTACTAAATTTCAAAATTAACAGAATTTTAACTGGACATTTTGTTCTATGGTCATTTTTTTGTTTTGAATTTAAATTTATTTATAAATTTTGAATATTTGTATATATTTATAATCTCAGTAGTAAGAAATTTACTAAATTTCAAAATTAACAGAATTTAAAGGTGGACATGTTGTTCTATGGTCATTTTTGTTTTGAATTTAAATTTATTTATAAATTTAGTATTTTATTTGTATATATTTATAATCTCGGTAGTAGATCTACTGTTTCAAGTGACAGCTGGGCTGTTATAAAAGTCTATTAACAATATTAATAAAAATTTTACATTTTTCTATTTCATGTTTTTCCTCCATATTTTGCCGCCTTTCAACATCAACAATTTATCAAATCATTGGAAATAATCTATGATGATAATCAGCAATGTAAGTCGGTTTCCTGGAGAGAAAATGGAAGCATGCACTGTTGAGGATTTCTTCATTACTTTTCATTGATTCTGGTTTACTTGAACCATTTGCTATATAAAATTATCTGAAAAGTTTGATCAATATGTAAGTTTTCATTTTTCTTCGATTCATGTTGTTTTATGCTTCTCTATAGCAACACAATATTTTTAAAGTCATATTTCAAAGTTCGCATGTAGATACATTTATTGCAGATATACCATTATCTATGAAAAATATGGATCCCAATGTAACCAGATTTTCCAAACGCCCTTTCTATTAAGATGCCCCACCCCTCGAAATATACATGTATTTACCCGTTTGTATTAAAATATATCTAGTGTAGCTATACATTTACATGCTTTAGATATACATTTTGATAAAATAAAAGTAAAATGTCATTTAGGGTTCACCCCGGATTTTGTGGGGTTCGTGCTGTTCGATCTTTGGTTTTCTGTGTGGTGTTTTGTGGATGGTTGTTTGTCCTTTTTCTTTTGACCATTGTGTTGTCTTTCCTTCGATTTAAGGATTCTAATTACCCTTTGGTATTTTGTAACTCTTCGTAGAGGGAACAGTGCAAAAAAAATCACAATCCAGATAGATAAAACGACACTTGTATAACGCATATCTAGTCAAAAATAATATAAACATTCAAATTATTTAAGAGTAACAACAAAGAAATATTGCATTGTACTTTCATTTCATCAGTAGCAACATTCCAACATCACCTGCTGTATGGAGTTTACATTTCACAACTCATACGTTATTCTATGACATGATGTACACGGTACGGTAATTATTTGGACAGAGCTCAGCTAACGCAAAAGTTACTCTAACAAGGCTACGTTGCTCCTACGTTCAAGTCATGCTACAACAATTCTACAGTCTGGTTAACCGTTACGAAAGACTCAAATGATAATGGATCTTTTCCTTTTATACGAAGATTTTTTTCTTTCCTCTATCACCAACAAGACGTTTACCAGACTTGACGAAAAACATGAGTAACACGGCGGTTGTTTTATAAGAAGCAGGGTCTGCTTACCTGTCGTGAACACATGGGTTCACCCCGGATTTTGTTGCGGCCCGTGTTGTGTTGTGTTGATTATTTTGTTTTGCTTTTTTAGTTTGTCTTCGTCCTGTGTCTTGTGTGCCCAATGTTGCTAGTGTCTTGATCGTCCGTTCTTGATTTTCTCTAACGATTAATTAGATGTCATGACTTGTGGATTTTAATCAAGCGATTATGACAAGTAGAAGTATGAGAATCATTGCGGAATAACTGGTCTCTCTCGAGTTTGTTTAGTCCATTGTTTCTTTACTAACCCCTAGTCTATCCGCTTGTCTGATACTTTACCTGCCTTTCCTGACATAACTGGTTTTACTTCCGATCCTGTTCGGCTTATTGTTTCTTTATTACCCCACCAACCGCTTGTCGCCTGCTTTTTCTTACATATATCAGTACCGATTCCCTTTAGTTCATTGTTTGTTTACTAACCCTTCAACGGCTTATCGACCGCTTTTCCTGACATATATTACTTCTGATACTGTTTAGATCATTGTTTTTTTTACTACCGCTTCCAATCGGTTGTCGCATGTTGTCCTGGCGCATGTCACTACGGATTCTGTTAGTTTCATTGTTTCTTTACTATCTTTAATATCCTCCGGCATATATCACCTTAGCCGGTTTTGGTCGTTTAGGCTTTCTGGTTTATTTGCTCCTAAACATTTTAAAATGATTTGGTTTCCAATCCTTTGAGCGTACATGATGAAGGTTATTAAAGAAACTTGTAGTGCAGACTAACTTAGATATCTACCTACGTGTTTATTAGTTAAACTTGAATCGGGTGATGGCTTCCATAGTATCATAATTAAACATGTTGAAACTGTATATACAGATGTATTAAAACGGCTATTAAAAGAGATGATATGACCTGTCCACCGACTTCACGATACCGGTATGCCCTTATCTTTTTGTTTCATTCGAAAAAAAAAGTTGAAGTCAAAGCATGAGTGTGGACACGTAAAGAACCGTTTCGAATATACGCTCATCGACTATGCTTTTCAACGTGCTTTAATTTGTTCTTAGATTTGTATTCTGATTGCGATTTAAATTTTAGTCCAACATCATGGAAAAGGCAGCGAATTCTTCCTTATACTACTTCCAAGTGCTTAGCAGGGAAGCGGCAAGTAATATTCACACAAGGTTTTGTTTTTACAATTGTCCATGTATGTTCTTTATACAAGTTCTGTGTATATGTACATATAACGAACCACCATGATATAACTTAAATGTTGACAGTGGCGTTAGATGCCCATAACCCAGCAATAACATTCATATATGTCTGCTTTTTTCCAATATGAAGTGGTTCCTAATTCCACTGAAAGCAACAACAAAAAAAGAGTCCCTGTTCAGGTTTCCACGTTGTATGTTTATGTGTGTGTGTGTGTTTACACTTGGTTTGGTCCTCTCATTGGTCACCATTGGTGGCTTCATACTGGCCGCTATTGGTCTTGTTTTGTTTCTTGGCGGTCTTATGGTTGGTCGACTGTGATGCTGTATTGTAACCAGTTCTTCCTCTGACTAACCAAACTTAAGGTTGTATTGCATCCTGTTGAATTTGTTCTTACTGCCAATCTTGGATCTTGATATTGTACTTCCAATAGCTGTACAGCCCTACACGGTGTATTTGGACTTTTTATAAAACAAATATTACTGACATAGTCAAATCTACTTCATATTTGTGTGTTTCTTGAAATGTACAGGAACAACCACATCCTAGAATTTATGACAAACGTGATGTGATGATTGCACTTTTCCTTTGTAAATATTCCATTCTTAAGTGTCCATATAACATATCGCCATGTGTATCGCAGTTGGTACATTATTTTAGAATACATGTGCCGGGATTGCTTAGACAGGTCAAAATGGATATGATTCGGCCAATGTTGTCAAAATCGATATGTTTTGGGCCTATGTTGATAAAATAGATCTGCTTTAGACCTATTTTGTCAAAATGAATATGGCCATATTTCAAGAATGGGATTGAGTATTTCGTGCATACTGTTTACAAATTTCAGCCCAAGGAGCATTTAAAGTACACAGAGGATATTGATTACCACCAAAGGAATGTTTTCATTTTAATCTTGTGAAGCAGACGTTATTTTATTGGTATTCAAAACAACGATATTATGAGATAAAAATCGCGAAATCACGTATTACGCAGCACAACATTTGATGACATAAAATCTATCACAAATAAGGAAACATTTTGTTGGAACGGCTGTATAACGAATTTAGTGTTTTAATATCGTCACAATACACGAAT
The DNA here is from genome assembly GCA_963680875.1 of Bathymodiolus brooksi. Lineage (NCBI taxonomy): Eukaryota > Metazoa > Mollusca > Bivalvia > Mytilida > Modiolidae > Bathymodiolus > Bathymodiolus brooksi. The sequence goes on from OY804575.1 coordinate 69,605,492, forward strand.
AATTGTAATTGGTTGCATTTATCGCGTGTTTTTGTATTCCAAAGATGTTTTAATCGTCTGTTATTGTTTTTGTGTGTGCAAAATGTGCATTACTTTCGAATTGTATTTTTTATTTGCTTTCTTGACACGTGTATGAATACATTTTGTTAAAAATAAATGAATAAAGCAAAATAAATTCATTCCACGTGCTATGTGATCAGCTGAATGGAAAAGATATTTCATCACATCAATATCAAATCGTCAACAGTTTGCAGTTTTCCATATTGCTTTTATTCATTAAACCGGAAGCAGGCGTTTTTCTCTAGTGTTAGTCACGTGTGCGACAAATTATTAGAAAAAAGTGCGGATATTGCAATACAATGGCGCGAGGAAAGAGTTAGTGTATCCTATAAGCATCTTTATTCGATTAATTATCCTGTATAAATTAATAACAAATTAATGTCTTTTTAATCCAACTGAACATGACATGTCTCTATTTTAGTTGCCAATTTAGCATGAAAACATAAATTTTAAGAAATCTTTTCCGGATTTCCCTCACATATTTAATGAAAACTTTTGCGGTAAAACAGCAAGAGCAAGTTGCACAAAGCCCGGTTTTTAGTGGAGAAGAGTTTAAAGATACCAAAGGAGTAATAAGAATCCGTAAATCGAAAAAGGACAGATAACACAATGGCCAAAAGGAAAAGGACAAACAACGATCTACAAATTATACACATGTGTGGCTTAATTTTTAGTTTTCTGTGTGGTATTTTGTCCGTTTTTTGGGACCAATATAATGTCCGTCCTTCCTCAATTTACGGTTTCTGTGTGATTAACCCAGTTTGGTATTTCCAAACTTCTAATCCAAAAGTACCATGTGGTGTCATATGAAACTTTATTGCATCTTAAAGATGTGTTGAATCTTTAACAGACTGAAAGGTATCATATTTGGTTTCTATAGCATTGGAATATTCTAAATACAATTATATGAATGCTTAATTTTGTTTATCAAATATTAAACAATCACAAAATAATTGTAACCTTAAACGTTCTTAAGTCATTTTTATCAGATTGTATAGCCAATAAAACTGTATGATGGATAACATGAAATTAATCATAATTTAAACATTAAATTGAAAATAAATCGCGAACATCCAACACAAATCTCAAAGTCTTTGGTGTTAGGATTGGTTCCATAATCATTTCAAATTTGCCTTTGTATGTTTTTTGAAAAGATTTTGAAACCTTAAGTACACCACTGAATCTTAATTGCTTAGAAAATACCAAATCACTCTGATAAAAGTGATGCCTTATCTTTTATAGAACCTTATCTCAATTTGTAATTTGAATTGTCGGTAGAGATAAGACTCGCGTCGCTCGCGTTAAGACACGAGCACCTGACGTTTAAGTTAGTGCCTTGACACTTCTAAGACAGTGTTATATCCTTTATCGACATTTCACTCAAGTGGTATACTCGAATGCTTCCACATGTTCAAATTTAACTAATTCTTGTAATGAATTTTATAGAAAATTATATCATTTTCAAAAGGATTTTTATCTTGTAGCATTTTCTCAAACTAAGTTTATTGTTTTTGTTGCTGTTTGTTAGATGACCTAGATAATGATATACTATGTTTTTGTTTTAAAACAGGGATGGGATAGAAATAATCAAAGTTATAGCTTAGTCGTGTAGATAATTAATTGTATACTAAGGCATTGGTGTGTCTTTAAGCAGGGACATTTAGACGTGCATAGTTATCATGGTAAGGCATAATTCTATGTACGTCTACATGTCCCCGCGTAAAGACACATCAATGCTTTTGATGCCTTTATGGTACCGATATTCTAAGGCATGTGTGTATATTTATACAGCGTCATTTAGACTTAAATAGAATTAGGTCTTTAGTTTTACGTATAGCGGTATACTAAGGCATGGGTGTGTCTTGATGCAGCATCATTTAGACGTACAGAGAATTAGGCCTAACCATGATTTATTAGTTTATGTATGTAGCGGTACACTAAGGCATGGCTGTTTCTTTAAGCAGCAATATTTAGACCTATATAGAATTAGGCCTTACCATGATTTACTAGTTTGGAACTAGATATTCGAGCGGTACACTAAGGCATGTGTGTGTCTTTAATTAGCGACATTTAGACGCACATAGAATTAGGCCTAACCATGATTTATTAGTTTATGTACAGCGGTACACTAAGGCATGGGTGTTTCTTTAAGCAGCAATATTTAGACCTATATAGAATTAGGCCTTACCATGATTTACTGGTTTGAAACTAAATAATCGTAGCGGTACACTAAGGCATGAGCGTTTCTTTAAGAAAGGACATTTAGGCGTAAACAGAGAATTAGGCCTTACCATGATTTATTAGTTTGGAACTATATATTCAAGCGGTACACTAAGGTATGAGTGTGTCTTTAAGCAGCGACATTTAGGCGTACAGAGAATTAGGCCTTAGCGGTATACTATGACATGGGTGTGTCTTTAAGCAGTGCGGACATTTAATCGCCTTTGTTTGAAAGCACAGTCACGAATGTCTAATTAACAGTAACCGTTAACTTATAATAAGTTCATTCAAGCAAATATACATTTTGTGTTTTTAATTCAGCTTGCTGGAAAAGCAGTAATTGTTCATCTGTAAAAATCATTTCGATTTTCGTCAAAGCTCACTACTGATAATATCTCCAGTTTAGTCAAGTTGAAAGATTTTTTTTTCTAACACAACCACATCAGGTTGATTTGTGCGGCCTGTATAATATTTTCTTTGTGAAGTTGGAAAAAATATCAAAAATAGACAATAAAATGGTGTTAATCGGCGGTAGATATCTCTTACTTGACCGTAAAATAATAATAAAATTTCGGATAAATTGCTGTGGTCATTCGCTCGTGATAAATATAATTGTATTTTATGTTTTATTTCTAACTAATTAAAACGTTTTGATCTTTTAATTTCAGTTCATGAGTTTTTAACATGTACTGTAATATGAAAAGTGTAAAATAAGATAGTAAGCTAGTACTTACGTTGAAAAAATTTGATGCCTTATACTTATGTCCCATCGGGGATGAAGATGATATGTAAGTAAGTACTTAAGTTGAAACGTACGTTATAAAACAAATCTTCTTGTGGACTTTTGTATGACTCGTAAGCTTAGTTCAGTCAATTTTCTCAGAATATCAATATTTTGATTGGATATTAAACAATATCGAAGGTAAAAACTATTCATTACAATGTACATTGTATTTATCTTCCAAAAGTTTGATTTAATGAAGCTGACAAATAACTCCATACAAGATATGGTTATGGCAAACTGTTACCACTATGTAGAAAAATCTAACAAAAGGCATTTGACAAAATACAAAAAAATAGTGTTTCATAAAGATTGCATATGATGATGGACCATTGAAATGGGCTTATGTAGTCTACACGAAGTACCAATCGATTCCTGACCTTTATCACATACTATCATAAAACATTTTTAAAGTCAATTTCAAAGCTCTTATCTGTTATATAATCTATAGTTGTATTCATGTATTTATAGTGATATTATGTTGGTTGTAACATCATGTTTTGCTGAAAGGTCTTATGTATATATTGTCAAGTCTTATGCATCTCATGACAGGCTGGAGGTCTTAGGTATCAGGGGCGGAAAAATATGTTTTTTTGGCGTAAAATCGTGATTTTTCACACGAAATACCGCAATTTTTTTAAGTGCGCCCCCCCCCCCTAACTTGAAATCCTGGATCCGTCCCTGGGTATATATTTGTAGGTTTGTGTATAATTGATCTATATGTATTGCCGTTGGAGATCAAATTATCCAGAAGGGGAAGTTTGTGGATCCAATTCACCGTTCTAACATCGCCACATTTCCGTGCCTGTCCCAAACCAGGACCTGAATTTCCAGGTTGGCACGTCTTGGGAATATACTAACATCTGAGCAGGTCTTATGTACCCAGTATACACTGCGTCAGGTTGGCAGGTCTTCGATATATATATATATATATATATCAGCAGGTCTTAGAATAAGACACGACCGCTCACTTTCCTGGCAGGTACAGGAACTTCACTAAAAAGTGGCGGGATGGAACTAACTTCATAGGCCCAAATTTCCCTTTTTAATGAAATGATGCGGTCATGGATTAAATTAAAATTTGATGGGAATAGAAACGTTTCCAAATAAATTGTATGTAATAATTGTTTGAAGCATTGATTGGTTACAATATGATCTTTTTTTTTATTGTTATATATTTATGTACCCCTGAATATTAAATATTGATACTTCATGTCAAGTTAATATATAACACAGATTTTATTATAGGTCGTTGTCCACAAACTTTAGTTTTAATATATTTCTTTACATATGTATTGACGATGCATTAGTTGCCCTGTCTGTCTTTTTATTGTCACTGTTCGTTCAGTGAAATAGATTTAACGATATTTGTGGGTGGTGTTTACGTATTTTGACGACTTTTAAGTACAACAGAATATGGATTACATAATTTTGAAATGACAGTGGAATGCACTTATTATTTTACGTTATGAAAAGTATTGATTATTGTCAAGATTTATCTGTTCAAAAATTGTTACATACAATTAGTCAAAATCTATGAATGAAATACTAGTAGTCAAAATGTAAGTTTTAGTGGAACTATCTACAAAGATAACCTCATGTTATAAATGGCGACCGAACAATGATTGACAGGTTATAAATTTACTGTTATAATAAGAAGTTTTGAGTATAGCGAACAATTTTCTGATTTTATCGACTAATTTTCCCCACCGCTTGATAAAAGCCTTCTATTCAATATTTTCACGTTTCTCAAGATTTTATCAAATCTTTTGGCTTTGCTTTTTTTGCCAAGGTGTAAACTTCATTTGAAATCTAACGTTGATCTTTAGCTATACCATGTAGGTTTTCCTTTTGTTTTGCTGCAGTAAGTGTATGTGAGCCGTCATTCTGACAACCGTGAAAATATGAGGGGTTAGAAGAGGAATTATTAGGGGGTTGGAAGAGGAATTATGAGGGGTTGGAAAAGGGATTCTGGACCAACTATATACATATATATGTATATATTACAATGAGTTTTCATTGCATTGAAACATATTCCGAAATCAACAATAAATCATGAATAAATGAATGAATAATTAAATAAATCATATAAAAAATAAGGAACATATTTCTGAATATTGTGAACAAAATTTCGATGCATTTTTTTTTATTCTTCTTTGTATGCATTTTTGAAAAAGAATTTGCTTTTTTTCAAGATTAAAAATGTGATTTTATTTGTAATGTTCATTGCGATTTTCGCCCAATAACGATGTCCGTGTCATTGCTATATACATGATAAGTGTGATGTATGGAACCTAGCTGTGGAACCGTAGCTCTTACAGCCCTTTAGGCCCTACTTTAGACTAAGATAAATAAAAATAAATACATAAAACGAGCTAAGGATCCGCAGCTAGAATGGAACCATGTCGAAGCAACTCGGTTCGTTCGTGTTGTTCGGTATTTCGTTATGTTATTTCTACGTGAAATGATATTCCTCTGACGTTTTCTGTCCATGCTGTTATTTTTTTTACACTGTTCCCTCTAGTTGGTATTTTGTATTTTCCATGCATATCGGTTGCTACATACATAGGAGATGTTGAGGCTTACAATAGGGAGTATATGATCCTGTGCTGTTTGGGGACCTGTGTTATATTGTCTCTCTATAAACGTTTTTTCTTGGTATATTCTCCAATTTACCATGAAATCTGTATATTTTTCAGCCGAACAAAAACATTTTGAAACCATCTCCACAATAAATTTAGCAAATAATGCTGAGGGAGGAGAGGGTAATTAATGCATCTTAATAAATGCATGCCAACAAACAATAATAAGCTTTGTCACTTCTTGCAGTGATTTTTTTTATTTTTATTTTCTGTATATGAGAAATTTCATACACTGAATGATGTAGAATAATTTGAGAATTGTTGTGGGTATAAAATATAAATATTCTTCCTAATGATATAATATAATAACAAAAAATAAACACTGTTATTTATACTTAAGTTATTTATTTATGTGTTAATTTCATAAAGTAAAAAAATAATCCAGTATGTTTAAGAAAAGTCTTTCATTTTTTTAATATCAAAATATTTTGTAGCATTTTATACCGTAGTTTCCCAAGTTTAAATAATGATGTGTCATTAAAAAATAGTTTTTTTTATCTAAAATATAATTAATTTTGCATTTTCAAATACATTTTTTAATTCATTTAATTTTCTAATGTCTTTATATTTCAGCTTGCGTATATCAAACATGATACTGTATATTTTCTCGCAGTTCAACGATATAATAATATATGCATCACATTGGGTGCAATGCGTTGAGCATAAGTTATTTTATAAGCCTTTAACAGTGAACCTTGATAATTTATGTGGGGTCGAATTGGTAAATTCAGCTTATGCTCAACTCATTTGTTTAGAATATGTTTTATTTCTTATGATCTTATTGTTGAGGAAATCAATTTATAAAATTTGTCCACACCACGATATAGCTGAAATACTGCTAAAGTTGGTGTTAAACACCAATCAGTCAATCATTTTTTATCTTTTTAGAAAACTGTCTAATATCGTTTTCAGTTTATTTTATAGGCTTTTCGTTAATGTAGAATTAAAAAATGAAATATTAAAAACATCTTAGCTAAATTATACAATATTGTATATACACGATATAACTGAAATATTAATGAAAGTGGCGCTAAGCACCATAACCATAACAATATTGTAGTTTTTGGTGCACGTGCTTTTTCATACGTGACATTGTAACATTTCAGAGAATGCGATAATTAGGCATCGTGTAGTAAATATTCTGATCAACAATTTCCATCTACACCCCAAGGAATAACATGTAAATTTATTTTGGTAATAAGATTTTTCTATATTTTTTTATCATCGGAAAAGTATACACATTTTTGTATGTGCCGCCATAGAGTCTGTGACAGACCATGTCAAAAAACATTTTCAACGATTTCATCCCAAACTAGCACGTCTAGAATGACATTTAAAAGCAATGAACAGAATTTTATACTGATAAGAATAAACAAGAAGGTAAAAAACAGACGGGATTTGTTTTAAATTTGATAAAAAGACTTTTTACGAAAATAATTTGAACCCATCTTATGTAATTTTAGCCCAAGTCCTGAAAAACAATACTGTTTTATCATCACAGATCAAAAATATTGTACATTTCATAACCGTCTTGCCACAGAGTCCGTCATTACATTGGAATTTTAACAGACTCTTAATAATAAATCGCCAATCGTCAAATTAGTTCAATAACCAGAGACAGATAGGAATGAAACCTGAAGTTCATGAGTCAATCATTTTAACATTATTGTGGTTTTGAAGGTCACACTTATTTTGATGATTAATTTATGACCCGACATATTAAAGAACCGTTAAAAAGAATGCTAAAATTTATTTTGTTGTTTTACTTTATTAACAAAATAACTCATGTTATCAAATGACTATTGTATAGACATTGTTTTAGAGTTTTGGGTTATTTGTAGGAAAAGAAACAATTACTACCGTATATGACACATCATTGAAAACTATAGTTTCTTGTGTTATGCATTGGTTGTGCATACACTTCTCACTATTTTATCATTGTTTATTTATATGTTTGTTTGTTTGTTTGTTTGATGGTGTTCAGCGCCACAATATTTCAGTTATATCGTGGCGGTCAGTTTTATTGGTGGAGGAAACCGGACGACCCGGAGAAAACCACTGACCTGTTACAAGTCACTGACAAACGTTATTACATAATGTTGTACACCTCACCCTGATCGAGATTCGAACTCACAACATCAGTGGTGATAGGTACTGATTGCATAGGCAGTTGTATGTTTCTTTCTCTCTTTTCATGCCGATGATTTTTATATTGTTTTTTTTTAACGTTTTTGATCTATTTTGGAAATTAATTTGCAAAATTTGTTCACAACACGATATAGCTGAAATACTGCTTAAGTTGGCGTTAAACACCAATGAACCAATCAATCAAACAATCAATTAATTAGGCATTTATGCGGTTGGAGTTATGAATAACATCTTGAAATCTTGAAACACTTTGCAACACCAAGTAATTACATGAACCCCGAGTCAACCCGGTTACAGAAATATGGTGGAGATGTGTATTTGATTCGCACCGCACAATAAGAGAATTCCACTTTTCAGAAAGGTTATTATCAACAGCGAAGAAATAGGTCATATTTCTGTAACCGGTTGACAGGTTGCTGCATAAGGAGATTATTGAATTGCGCACCTTATAGGAACATGCCAATTATCCATGACATAATTCGCAATGTGCACTGACCGTGTATGTATGAGAATTACACGACTAAGTTCTATACACATAGAACAATCTATAGAAATCTACTGTTTCGTACTCGTGGTTTTGCGCTCGACCTTTAAGAAAGTTCATGTTTTAAGTCTAAGGGCTAGTATTACCAGTGATTTTCCATTAAATAAGAAGCAGACTAACTGTAAGGGTTGCCTACCCCACACCTTTTGGGGATCACCGGGCTATAGAAATAGGACTTGGGTTTCAGTGTTGGTGTAATTGTAGAGGACTTATTAAATATACAACTCGCCCTTTAGGCTCGATGCAATTGCAAACGAATGTCTCATATTTGAAAAATGTTCACGCTCCGTGCACAAAAGAAGGATTTACATATACATGTACTCTACAAAATAAATTGTCCTGCATTTTCTCTCCAATTTAGATTGGTTGTATTATATATGTCGTTTAGATTCGAAAGAAAAAAAAATATAACATGCAGTGGCATTCATGAAATATATCAAATCTGTTTAGACATGTGAAGAAATATACATAGACATGAAGAATAATTCTTATAGACATATGAAGAAATATACATAGACATGAAGAATAATTCTTATAGACATATGAAGAAATATTTTAAAACAATGACATGACATAAAATAAATAAAAATATTTACCTCTGCAAAGTTAATTGAGATTTGAAAAAAAAGAAGAAAGAAAACCACTCAAAGATAATAAACATTAAGATTAATTTATTCATTTGACAAAGATTTATTTGTTCCTGATTCATTTTCGCTTCACAAAATGACAAAAATAAAGCTAATTGTTACAATGAAAACTGGCAAATGTTGCCTAGATCGCTGAGACTCATCCTCAAGTCAGTTGTGTGATCTTTATGCCATTTTTCTTCAGATAGACGGGATAGATAAGACTCATCAATTATTATAGCTCTTTCCCATTGACAGAGGTAGTAGTAGACCAAGCACTTAGAAAGCAGTTAGCTGGTATTGACGGACATTTTTGTGCAGTTTTCTCCGTGATCTGATCAAGATAAGGTGACGTTCAATTTTCCATGATAAGCTGATCGTTCCGCAATCTCTTTTTGATGCAAGTTTGTAAATTTCGACGATCTGTAGGGTTTCCCAGGAGAATTGCATTCATTTTCTGAAAGGAAACCACTTTAGAGCTTAGTCTCCATTTGCAGAATAAAACATTGTTAGCAATCTATTTTAAAGACGCTATTTACAACTGTGCAATTTATATCTGAAGGACTGCTCATTTCGTTTAACAAAAAAAAAACAAACAAAACAAGAATTATCGAAAAGAAAAATATTATGAGGAAGACAAGAAATGAATGCACATATTCAGATAGGTTTGGTTTGCTTTATTGTGTCTAACGCCACTTTCAACAATTTTCAATACTCAGATAGGATTCGAGTAAAAAAATGTAAATTACAGTTCACAATATTTCAATATGCAGATAGGATTCTAGTAAAAATGTAAATCTCAGTTGATAAATATACGGATTTGTTGGTCATTAAATGACAATAAAAAACAGAATTAACTCTCTACATTGGGATAATTAAAGAAATACAAAGAAGCATTACTTTAATTTGACATGGTTTGTGGTTAATATAAAAACTTAACAATTTTCGTTTAGAGATTATTTTGACATATTGTTTAATCAAGATGACAGTTCTCTTAACATCTCGTCAAATCTCTTTAACATAGTTATGAAGTCTCGTGTTGTTCGTGTGCCGAATAACATTATTGCAAGCAGAACTTCCGGATGATATGCAAATTTTCCAATTGTACATGTCATTATCTTTTTATAGGGTCAAACTTAATTATTCCGGCCATTGAATTAAATTGCTATTTGGAGAGAAATAAATGGTCAACTGAGAATCAGAAGAATTATATTTATTTATGTAAAGCAAGGATTTGTATAGTACTATACACATCCTTGTGTAAAGGCAACATTGGTTATTGTCCAAACGTATGAAGTTCAGAAATAAAATAAAAAACATAATGTTATCCAGTATTTCGAGAAAAAATGTCGATAAATACAAGTCATTTATATGATTCTAGTTAATTCTATGATGACCACGTACTGTCTCTAGACAGAACCAATTTAGAGACATTTCAGATTATCATCTATGTGTTTTGCTGACAATATTTTGACTTGGAAGTGATTCTGATGATAAGCATTTTTCTAATGAAACACCTTTATTTTTAAAAACAATAATTTCATATTTAAAACTCGTTATTACTGCTATTAAAGACGTACAAACTGCAGGCTAAAATCATTCCTTTTAAGGTCTTTCTAAAAATATATTAATGTGTATTAGATTTTACACGAGGAAGAAACAGACAGAAAAAATATAAGGAAAAGGAGATATAAAACAACAAAGACACAAAACTAATGAACGAACTAGAAAAAATATTGCGAAACCTAAGTATCGTGTCCTTGTTTTGTGAAAAGGAGGTTAGGGATTCGGGTCATGATGTTTAACGCCACTTTCAACTATATTTCACTTATATCGTGGCGGCCAGTTTTATTTTTTGGAGGAAACCGAAATACTCGAAGAAATCCACCAACCTGCCGCAGGTCATTGACAAACTTGATCACATAATGTTGTATCTAGTACACCTAAAAAAAAACCAGAGAAATTATGACCTCTACACATTTATGTATGGAGTCTTTTTACTTTAAATTGTACTGTCCAGTTGTGGTCAAACAAATAATCGGCAACATTAAAAAAAAAATGTAGACCCTCCCCCACTCCACACACAAATGAAAAAAACAAACCACCCAGAGTGGTGAATTCAAACTGCTTAGAAGACTATTATCTCCAATCCTTGATATTTAGAGTGACAGATAGCTATGTAGATGTTGAATCCTAATAGTGGGTATTTCTTATTCCTTCCCATAGGAAAAAGGTATTTTACAATATGACAATTCAAAGCTTTTTTTTTTATTCCTTCCCAAAGGGAAACGGAATTTTACATCATGGAAATATAAAGCTTTTGAATGATAAGCTGTCTGGTACTATTGATAAAAATGGGAACCAGTTTAAATAATAAAGGACTAAGTCCTTATAAGGGTAGGATGTCCGATTTTTCCTTCTATATTGATAGCCAAATATCTGTTCACCGGAAGTTTAAAAAATAGATCAATTGATAATTTAGAAACGCAAAAGAAATATATTTCAATGAAAAATTCCCAATTCTTTAATTATTTACTCTATGCAAAATCGAAATAAACTTGAAATAAAATTCTAATAAAAAATCTCTTTCTACGAAACTCCCGGCGGAAGAGCGGCGTACAGTAGGTAAAATGAACGGAACAGCCATAGCAAATCGGCTACAAATTCATTCAAAATAAAAGATATTAACTTGTACAGAGATCATCGTATTATTGAAATTTTAGGACTTCGTCCTTCAAACAGGTTGCCTGTCTCATATTAATTTTGAAAGAAGAGTCCATTGTATTTATTTTTACCCTTCATCGAGACGCTTGTAACAAAATTTGTAAAACGTTATCAGTTGTGCGTTTTATGTAACATCATTCGGTAGAATTAAACAGATACATCATGTTAGGTCCTGAAAACGACAAACAAAAGGTATTATTTATTTAGCCAGTGTTCTAAATAATATTCAGTGTAATTAAACAGATATATCATGTTTGGGAAGGGTATTTGCGAAAAATACCAGTCTTGAGACTAAATTTCACTCGCCATTCGGCTCGGGGAATTGTTCGTCTCTCGACTGGTATTTTTCGCAAATACCCCTCCCAAACATGATATATCTGTATATAAGTGACGTTAAAGTAATCATTCTTACAAGTGTCACAAGTCAAATATAGAGGGAAATTGGACCATTTGTGTTGAATCTATAGTTGTCAGTATTTTTTTTTTAAGAAAAAAGTTACCTTAATTATTACAATAATTAATAGTATAAAGAGTTAATTGAAAATATAAAACGTTATGTGCCAATAAAATTGAAATTAAACATTATAAAATCGTATGTATTCAAATTGATGACACTCTGATATTAGTTCATGGTAAATTAGTTTTTTCCCTCAACCTCAACTACAGTTTTTTTTTATAAATGTTCTTGGAAAATAATTCAGTGTTTGATAATAAATAGGTGTTTTCTCTCTTATCTTAACGATTGTCATTATATTCAAAATTGTGATGGTACTGATTTAATTATACACTTCATCTAACTTGTGATGCAAGAATGTAAACATCGCTTCTTTGTTCAACGAAACAATTAACCAGCTCAGGTGGACAGAATAATTTCCATAGTTAAACATCAGTATCGTTATCTTGGTGTAGTTAAAACTAATTAACAATTTGTAACGCCAAATAAAGAATCGTTATAAACAACACAGTCTTCAAAACTAAAGATAACTGGAAATTAATCGTGTAGCATTAAATGTATTATGATATTAATTCACTTTGAGGGAGACGATTCGGTTGTGGAGTATGTTTTACTGAAGGTCTTCTGTTTTTACTGATAAGAGAGTAATCGATAGAAGTTTAATTCATATGGCCAATAACTGCATCATAAAGCTGTGATATGTTGCGAAGCGATAACGGTCTTTGCATCTAAGAAAAAAAACACTGAGGACATATTCTCAGTTATAAAACTGTTCACATGCACGTTTTTCTAAGAAATATGTTTAGAATTTCAAGACTGGGAAATTAAAGTTGATTCATCGAATCATTAGTGTTTCCCAAATCCGTCTTATAAAATAGACAATGCTGTCTTAGTTAAAAAGAAGAGAGATTATTGATGATGTAATTTCTGATATTTATTTTTTTATCAAAGAATTCTTTGAAAGTTTTTTTTTATTGATGCATCCAAAATCCAGTGAATCCAATTTGAAATAAATATATTTTAGAAGAAAAATAAAAACAAATCACACATGATTTAAAAAATAAATAAAAAAATAAATATGTAATTATTCCTTATTAACTATGCACGTTTAAAATAATGAAAGCTATTTTAGCTTTTATTAAGCTATAAGAAAACAATTCAAATGCTAAAATACATCAAAATGTGACTGCTGGTTTAGAGCTTTGATATTCCGTAAAACCATGGGAAGAAGTATTTAGTAAAACGAAGTAACAATTTCTTTAAGGGTTTTAAATTAAACTCATAGGAATTTAACAAAAAAAACTATCACTTACGAATTTCATCATGGGGTTTATTAAAAAATTAAGATTAAAAATGTAAATAAACATCTGTGATAACAGATCAAAGAATCGGGAAAGATATTTTATTCTGAATAAATTGCATGTTAAGATGATATCACACACATCAAAAACGTTCAAAGCCCGTGTAAACACTTCATTTATTAGTCGTTTTATAAGTATATCTTGTGTTTTATCAAAATTATTTCTGTTTATGCGATTACGATAAGATTTGAATAATAGACTTCCATCATTAGATCCTCACATTTCTTATCATTTTTCCAATCTGTTAGATCGTTAAAATGCTGAGCAATTCTCCAAGGGGAATTTCATCTAAAAAGCTAACAAAGTGCAAAATATGATTGAGAAAATTATGCAAAAACCAGAAGAAATAGGTGTGAATCGTGTCGTAAATAAAAAATATCTCAACCATTCCATTACATGCCTTAACTGATACTGAATCATGGTATCATATATTTGAAAAATGACGTCGTTAGTTTATGGACATTTTCTTCTACAATCAACATTTTCCACAGCTCTGTTAGTTTTTGTAATATTTTTCGAAACAAATAAAACAAAAAATGTGAAGAAATGTATATATATATACTATTAAAACTTAAAAACTTCAAGACCAGACACGTTTTCAACAACAATAATGGAGTTAAATAAATTCACATTTAAGACAAACTGAAGCAGTGGTGCCTATTAAGCTATGCATAATTGATAATCAAATGTTAAACTGGAGCAGTGGTGCCTAAGCTAATCATAATTGGTAAACAAACGTTAAACTGGAGCAGTGGTGCCTAAGCTAATCATAATTGGTAAACAAACGTTAAACTGGAGCAGTGGTGCCTAAGCTAATCATAATTGGTAAACAAACGTTAAACTGGAGCAGTGGTGCCTAAGCTAATCATAATTGGTAAACAAACGTTAAACTGGAGCAGTGGTGCCTAAGCTAATCATAATTGGTAAACAAACGTTAAACTGGAGCAGTGGTGCCTAAGCTAATCATAATTGGTAAACAAACGTTAAACTGGAGCAGTGGTGCCTAAGCTAATCATAATTGGTAAACAAACGTTAAACTGGAGCAGTGGTGCCTAAGCTAATCATAATTGGTAAACAAACGTTAAACTGGAGCAGTGGTGCCTAAGCTAATCATAATTGGTAAACAAACGTGAAACTGGAGCAGTGGTGCCTAAGCTAATCATAATTGGTAAACAAACGTTAAACTGGAGCAGTGGTGCCTAAGCTAATCATAATTGGTAAACAAACGTTAAACTGGAGCAGTGGTGCCTAAGCTAATCATAATTGGTAAACAAACGTTAAACTGGAGCAGTGGTGCCTAAGCTAATCATAATTGGTAAACAAACGTTAAACTGGAGCAGTGGTGCCTAAGCTAATCATAATTGGTAAACAAACGTTAAACTGGAGCAGTGGTGCCTAAGCTAATCATAATTGGTAAACAAACGTTAAACTGGAGCAGTGGTGCCTAAGCTAATCATAATTGGTAAACAAACGTGAAACTGGAGCAGTGGTGCCTAAGCTAATCATAATTGGTAAACAAACGTTAAACTGGAGCAGTGGTGCCTAAGCTAATCATAATTGGTAAACAAACGTTAAACTGGAGCAGTGGTGCCTAAGCTAATCATAATTGGTAAACAAACGTTAAACTGGAGCAGTGGTGCCTAAGCTAATCATAATTGGTAAACAAACGTTAAACTGGAGCAGTGGTGCCTAAGCTAATCATAATTGGTAAACAAACGTTAAACTGGAGCAGTGGTGCCTAAGCTAATCATAATTGGTAAACAAAGTTAACTGAATTAAAAGGAATGCAAGCAAACAAACGTACGAAGTAGCCATAGTTTTACAAGCCACTCACAAAATCACACTTTCTTTTATATTTAATGTCATTTGATAACGCGAGACCATATAGCAAAAACATTTCGTGACTGCATTTATTATTAAAAAAAAACAAAACAAAAAACCCCCAAAACAAATGGAAACTAAATATTTGTCACACAACACTTTTCACTCTCTTAAATTATTATAAAACTCTATTGTATACAACATTTCCAATTTAAATATACTTGTGGTATATGTATGCGCTTGCATAATAAATATATAACAAAAAGACATGCAATATTAAAATAAATTTGTATAGCAAACATTCTTAAACTGTTGATACAGTAGCCCACTCCTTTAAGGCACCTCATACCAAAGGCCATCCTCTTTATTACAAATGCACTAACAAATCACCCACCCTCAAGAGAAGCCACATCTCATGTAAAGCCACTTGTTCATGGCAGAAGTGATGGCCTTACAAGAGGACGGTATACTATATCTGTGTTTTGTTATATGAACAAAAAAGTCATAAGTTTAACACGACCTGATTTGATATATTGGCACACGAAGCGTGGACGGTGGAAACATGTATACTGTTAATCTCTTAGTAACCTAATAAAATGAAAAAAACCAAAAAATACCACACTGTCGGAACAGTTCCAAAATCTATTATAAAAGCCGTAGAAACAGAGACAAATTCGATACCCCCTAACACACATATACATGACCTCTCCTCAGTTCCCTGTATTAAGTAGGACAAAACACAAGTCTTAGCATGCATACTCGGAGAAAAGGTATTTTTTGATCTTGTTATTTCTATATGCAACTGACAGAAACATAAAAATATATCAACTCTAAATTGATACGCCACTTTAGATCGTGTTTCTGTTAATAACACAAGATAAAAAGTATATACAGACATGTTATCAAGTGTGGTAAATTTGGCAAGTCTAAAGATACAGAGATAAAATAGTACTAACATTGGGCAATAGTATAGAAAATAAGAATCCATTCCGGTTAGACAAACAACACGGAAGAAAGAAAGAAACAAAAATTGAATAAGAATACAAAAAAATGTATATCATAGACCAACAGATCCGAACGCCTTGGGAGCGTTTAGATTAAAAGTATCCATCTTCTGGTCAACGAACGCCAGTCATATCATGAGGACATATCTGAAATAAACATTATAGAGAAAATCTGAAGGGGCACTCAAGAATGGCCAATCCTGAGACACAAGCTACATGTACATATGGCATAGGACACAGATCGAAAACAAACACAATACACGCAGCACTGAAAACTAAAATGTCGAGCAGCATGGGCCCCACCGAAAAACCGAGACTGAACTGAGTTGCTCACTAATGGTAGACAACCACAGATTTACTCATATAAGTAATGTAAAAATCTTGTGAGGGTTAGAGGAAAGAAAAATCTACATAAAAAGAAAAAGCTTCATTGCCATTTGAGAAATGGATATTTCGTGACGATCAACCAAGATGAGAATTATGCAGTAATGTTCAGCAATGTAACCAACCGCAACAAAACAGTACATATCGGTGGCAAATCTGAAACTGAAAAATATCATGATTAATATTGTTGTTTAATGCCAAGCGGCAAATATTTCATGCATATTAAGGACGAGAACAATTTCAACACCACAATTACAGGAACTGAGGGAAATCTAGGTCTGGATTGGACAGACACAAAAGTGTGGAGGGGTTAAACCAGGTAACTGGATTTTAATCATTTCTCTGTTGATAAATATTTACATCGAATGTCTAAACAGGTAAACACAAAGAAGAAATGACGACAACATAAACACAGACAATACAAAGTATGGGACAATGAATAGTCACAACAATATTAGCTACAGAGAAGAATCTTTCAGTTTTCAACATTGCTCTACGGATCAAAATAATCACAATTGCTCTTTCAAAAATTAAAAAAACAATTAGTCATAAGCATTCAAATACAACAAGTTCTTCTTATTTATAAATACATAGAACAACAATAAAGAGTGCATCTGCATTACTTGAAAAATATTACTTGCAAGACAGACTTCCTACATTTTGATTTGTAAAACGCTACTGTAAATATGGACAAAACGAACTAATAGAGGAATATATACTTTATATAACAATCAAAAAAAGAAAATTTACTATATGAAAAGAAAAGAAATATTTGAATGTTGAATCAGAGAGAGAGAAAGAGATGTCTATAATATCTAAAAACAGACGTGATGCACTGTTGGTGGAGACTTTATTGACATTTTTTAGCATATTGAAGAAAATTGGGATTATTTACGGTGAATATATCTTTGTTTGTATCTACAGCTATTGTTTGTGTTTTTCAAGAATTTTGTTTTACAACGGAGATATAGATTAGGATTCTTATAAGTACTTAAGAATAAGTCAGAAATAAAAGGTGCACACTTACATTGTATTTCCCTTTGGAATTCCATCAGTTTGAGGAAAGATATTTTTGCCAAAACGACCAATGAATATGACAATGAATTGTCTGATAATACATTCGTGGATTAACATTTCACCACAATAGATAGTGGCATTTAATAGACCGTAATTGTCAAATGAATTTATATACACTATAGACACACATTTGGATATTTTATAATGTTACAATGTATGAGAGCGCAGTACACAAAACGACCAAAACATGTTAGATCAACATAGACTTAAATGGTATAGAGCCTAGAGAGTGTCGTCAATGATATCTCACAAGAAGTCAGTTTCTGTTGAAAAGAATGAATCCTATGGAAAAAGGGAATAACACAATGGAATCGCATTCCATATGACGCAATGAAATAAAATGTGTCTTAGTATACCTGGTATATGATTTTGGTTCAAGCTGGTGTCTTATTAAAGATTAGTTGACCAACATACTATTTCCACACTGAGATTGAGTAGTAAATCATTAGCAGGATATAACAATAAGTTAGCCATCAGAGGTGCACAATTAATTGCCTTTGGAATTCCATGAATTTAGCGAAAGACATTTTGGCCAAAACCTTCCGTAAATATAACCAAAAATAATTGACGATAGTGTTGATTTTATATTCGCGGACTAACAGTTCGCCATAATATTTGAATGATATTAAGATAAACGTAATTGTCCACTGAATTTATATGTACTATAGACACGCATTTGAATAGTTGCCAGTTTCTCTGGATATTGCCCATTCTAGATTGCCACTTCGGTATTTTCTAACGTTTATTTATAGTGTCGAAAGGTTTGAAAGCCAAAACGTTAAAGAAATTTGAGAAGACAGAATCCAAAACCACGAATAAATGTTAGACCAATCTAGACTAAGATGCTAGACCATAAACATGTTGTCAACGTGATCTCCCACGAAGTGAATATTGAGTTACTGTTGAAGAAATGAAACCTATGGAAAAGGGAGAATAAAATATAAGACGCAATGAAGAACGATGACGTGGTATAAGATTTTGGTCCATGTTGATGAAAGACATTTAGGCCCAAGTAAATACATTTTCTATTATGTTGATGATAACTTTGCGGACTCTCAACAGTTCATCACAATTATAGATTGGTACATATATGCGTTATATACACACATGTGGATAGTGTTGCAAAGTTTGAATATCAAAACGTTAAACTAAGCTTAGAATTCAGAACCCAAAATGACCAAAACATGTTAGACCAAACTAGACTTAAAAGCTAGAACATAAACCTGTTGTCAACGGGATCTCCTATGAAGTGAATATTGAGTTGCTGTTGAATAAATTAAGCCTATGGATAAAGGGAATACAATTATGGTATCCCTTTTCATATGCCGCAATGCAAAAACCGATGACGTGGTATACCTGGTATATGGTTTTAGTTCATACTGGTGTCTTGTTAAAGATCATTTTAACAACATGCTATTTACCTACATTCAAACAAAGGTTATACATGTACAGCTATAATCATTTATTATTCTTAAAAGGAATTATTTACATTCACGGAAGGTTTAATATCATAAGAAAATTTAAAAAAATGTAATTTTTTATTTAAATTGAGAAATCGATTAATTAGCGTTGATAAATTTATAGATAATTATAAGATAAAAGGATTAATATTCTAACTATTTTGTCAAGTGTAATGATAAACATCTTTCTTATTTTTCCCTTCGTTGCGTCTTATAAATATATAATAGCTGTGTTCCTTTTCAACTTAAAGAACTAATAGAGACATCTTCGTTAAATAAAGAAAGTATCATATGTGGTGAAAATCTGAGACATTTTACTTTTGGGGCTGCATGCGAACTTGAAATAAAAGATACATTTTCAAAAACGGGTGTAAACTGTAATTCCATGCGCGTGAATTAGTATTTTGACGACTTTACGAAAGTAGATCGCAATATTGCAGAGGACATATTAAAACAAATTGCACTAAATTTACAAACAAGAACAGAAACACAAAGATTTTTTTAGAAAATAGAAGAATAAAGAGTACGCAATCCTGGTTTATTGATGGATTGTTGTTTAACGTCAAATGGACAATATTTCAGCTATGTTCACAATGAGAACAGAATACCAAACATTAAATCATAGGGATAAAAAGACGACACTAGGGCGGGTTTACGGGACGGGTGTCTTGATTGACACACTCCTATTACAAATGTCATTGGAAACCGCTAAAAGTTGTCTTACAGTGTACATGCATGACATTTTTTATAAATGGTACTAATTTTTGTCCTGTTATTGAGGCCAGTAATCAAATTCGATTGGTCCCACTGATTCAATATATCGAATGTTTACTGTGTCCTCTATGGACAGTCGTCATATTGGAGTGATCGAAGTGAGTAGAATATACTTACTGGATTATTCGGATTAACTTGTCCAACAGAACACCATTTCGAAGGGGTTGCATCCGACAGCGGAGAAATTATGCACCTGGGTTTCTTCTATACTATCCAAAGGCGAAACTCGTGGCAAACAAATTAGATATAAATCAACATTAAGCAACTTTGTCTATCTGTATGCTATATATGCATGCTATTAGACACTTTCGTAATAACAAGTGTGGTGAGCAAGTGCCGACCTTGAAATTAATTTCATACTAATTGTATTCAAATTACAATAAAAAACATGCAAACAACGATAATTCCACATTATTAATTTATGAAGTATGTTAACATTTGCTTTTGACCTTTTTGCACACAAAATGAAAGTCGGCAGATGCAAAATATGATAGTGCAAGCAATAATTGCTAACAACAAGAAACATGAACAACTTCACTGGGTTATTATAAACTTTAAACCGTAAAGAAGAAACCATGCATATAGCAATCTGTTGTGCTGTTTTAGAATTATGCACTTATAATCTATAGATTCAATATCAATAGTGATGAATATTCAAATAAATATATTAATGGTCTTAGTGAGAGACTTAATCTACCTGTTGCAATACAATTTTGCTTAGGAGGAGTTTCTGATGATATATTTGTCGTATATTGCATATAGACCATGACATGGAAAAGTAAAATCCCCATTAAAAGGTTTCATATGTACAGTGGCTTAGGATGGGTTCAGGATAACAAGTGTTATCTTGTACATTGGATTACAGTGAAACAGGAGAGATACATCTACAGTACTAAATAAACAAAATGATATATCTAGTTAAATTCCTATTTAGTGTTTAATGGATAATGCAAGCATAAGATGTCTATAAACCCGTATATATATATCAAATTCTGGAAAAATACAATAGGAGGTGTATTTCTGAATGATAAAAAAATGGTGTAGAAGTTAAGTTAATGATATTTTGGGGGTGGTGTTTGCGGAGTTACCTACATATTACTTTATAGGGTGATTGTTGTGTAACGCCAAAATGAGTGATCTATCAACTATATGATGGCGAGACCAAGTCTATCAACTATATGATGGCGAAACCAAGTTACAGGTCAATGAGATGATGATTATGTCAACTTTATACTTGACCAAAACTCTAAGTTGAATATTCATAGTACGTGCTAGGACACTGAAGCAACAGCCTGTGGGTAGACATATCGCTCCACTTGGACATATTATCCTGATTCCGAGTCAACCAGTTCTTACTCTTAGTCATCAATGATACGTGCTTAGCGGAGAAGCAACACAAATACATTTATGGTCTTTGGTTTGATCCAACTGGTGCTCGAACACACGATCTACCACACGCATGGCGAGCGTACTAACCGTTATATCAACGATGCGGTTCTATTGTTCTATAGAAACATGTTTTAAGTGTTGCTAAATGAAGAACAAGCGAATAAAATTATTATGATATTAACATCTGCATTGTAGAATAAACATACAAAACGTATGTGAAAGTTTGACTAGATTCTCTGAAGACGTGTTGCCAATGGCATGTTCACAATTCTCTGAAGACGTGTTGCGAATGGCATGTTCACAATGGCTCATTGGATTATTACATTGTTATATATGGCATAATTTAATTATTAAAATGCTCGTATATTTTGGAAAACAACAAAATAGCAGGTGCACAAAGGTAAAATATAACTAACTTCGGGGTAACACCCGTAAATGTTGTTGCTGTCCTGAAACAGGAACAACAGATAGTAGATACCAGGAACACGTCATTGGAATTGATAGATCGTTATATCACGTCAAGCGAGCAATATTTCAGGTATATTCATGATATATATTCATAAAAAAGTGTACACAAAATATATTATGTGGGAAATAAGGTGGTACTGGACAATCCCATTGAAATTAAGCCTGTCACAGGAAAACGATGATAAAAAGGGAAGTAATGCAATCTGAACAAAAGATCTAGACGCCTTTACACTGTTCTGGCTTCATTGACAGTGATACACTCCAATCCACCGGTATAGCAGGGGGCGAGTCCATGGCCATTTTTATTACACGTGTTGATATTCAGTACATACTTAGTATATCAAATATTGTTTTCTTGTAGACTGTTTAATATGTCGTCCCCTATTAAGATTGTGCTTTTGTATATCATTCCTTATTGAGATTATCCTATTTTATCCCGCACTTGTTCTATTTGAGCAGTCCAACTCAAATTGACTGGAAACATTTTTGTTATATACTTTCACGGACCGAAAAATAGCTTTCTGGTACCCGTCACATGTTACCTGTTTAACTTTGGGAAACTAGTTGTTAATCCAGTTCACTTCCGGTTGACAGAAGATACCAAAAGGGACAATTAAGGAATAATTCTATAATTTTATTATTTACATTATCTAATTCAAAATATAAACGTCGATGAATTAAGGTTATTTTTCTGTAGGATGAACACAATATTAATACACTGTCTTTGAATATATAACTCATTGTGTATTCAGTGCAATACTAGGAAAAGACTTGATGAACCTCAAGCACATAAACTTTCTATTTTAAGACACTGCACTAACATTGTCTATGTAAACTGCCCCTTAGCGTAGAATGTCATTTTGTATGCTGGTTTGTATGAAGATTGTTATTTTGCCTATTGTCCGTTAATAAACACTTTCTTTTTGTAAGCTGTTCCCTATTAGACATTTTACACCTTTGTACAATCCTCCCATTTAGCAGTCCTTTAGTATATAATTCCAGTAAAACATTGTCATTTTGTATATATCGTCCCATATTGAGATTATCCTTTCGAATACTGTCCCTCAGTTTAGAATGTTTTTTTTACAATGCTGGTTCTATTGAAGAGTGTTATTTTGTATGCTGTCCTCCAATAACCTTTGTTTTTGTGTATACCATCTCGTATCAATATTCTTCCCATATTTAGATTGTCCTTTTGTATACTGACACTCAGTGTAGAATGCTTTTTTGTATGTTGATCCTATTGAAGATTGTTATTTTATATACTGTCCCTGTTTATTGTTGTGTCGTTCCTTATTAACATTGCCATTTCGTATATACTGTCCCATATCACCATTGTTATGCGATTGCAACTCACACGGCAAAAGGTACATTATTAAAATTGGATATCAAATCAATAACATTGCCATGTCCTCTATTTGTAATGTCATTTTGTATAATGTTCCTAAATTAACATTGTTCTTTTGTGTGCTGTTCCATATTTAACATTGTCAATTGTTATTTTGTATACTGTCCTTTATTTAACATTGTCTGTATGCTGTCCTGTATTTAACATTTTCATTTTGTATACTATTCCCTATTTTAGCATGGTAAATTTGCATACTATTTCATATTAAACATTGGTATTTTGTATATTGTCGCACATTTAGCAATTCTATTTTGTATACTGTCCTCTGTTTTACATTGTTATTTTGTATGCTGTCCTCTATTTAACATTGTCATTGTGTATGCTGTCCTCTATCTGATATTGTCATTTTATATGCTGTCCTCTATTTAGCATTCTCATTTTGTATGCCGTCCTCTGTTTTACATTGTTATTTTGTATGCTGTCCTCTATTTAACATTGTCATTGTGTATGCTGTCCTCTATCTGATATTGTCATTTTATATGCTGTCCTCTATTTAACATTGTCATTTTGTATGCTGTCCTCTATTTAACATTGTCATTTTGTATGCTGTCCTCTATTTAATATTGTCATTTTGTATGTTATCCTCTATTTAACATTGTCATTTTGTATGCTGTCCTCTATTTAACATTGTCATTTTGTATGCTGTCTTCTATTCAACATTGTCATTTTGTATGCTGTCCTCTATCTAATATTGTCATTTTGTATGCTGTCCTCTATTTAACATTGTCATTTTGTATGTTATCCTCTATTTAACATTGTCATTTTGTATGCTGTCCTCTATTTAACATTGTCATTTTGTATGTTATCCTCTATTTAACATTGTCATTTTGTATGCTGTCCTCTATTTAATTTTGTCATTTTGTATGCTGTCCTCTATCTAATATTGTCATTTTGTATGCTGTCCTCTATTTAACATTCTCATTTTGTATGTTATCCTCTATTTAACATTGACATTTTGTATGCTGTCCTCTATTTAACATTGTCATTTTGTATGCTGTCCTCTATTTAACATTATCATTTTGTATGTTGTCCTCTATTTAACATTGTCATTTTGTATGTCGTCCTCTATTTAACATTGTTATTTTGTATGCTGTCCTCTATTTAACATTATCATTTTGTATGCTGTCCTCTATTTAACATTGTCATTTTGTATGTTGTCCTCTATTTAACATTGTCATTTTGTATGCTGTCCTCTATTTAACATTGTCATTTTGCATGCTGTCCTCTATTTAACATTGTCATTTTGTATGCTGTCCTCTATCTAATTTTGTCATTTTGTATGCTGTCCTCTATTCAATATTCTCATTTTGTATGCTGTCCCATATTTGACATTGTCATTTTGTATGTAGTCCTCTATTTAACATTGTCATTTTGTATGTTGTCCTCTATTTAACATTGTCATTTTGTATGCTGTCCACTATTTAACATTATTATTTTGTATGCTGTCCTATATTTAACATTGTTATTTTATATGCTGTCCTCTATTTAACATTGTCATTTTGTATGCTGTCCTCTCTTTAACATGTTATTTTGTATGCTGTCCTCTATTTAACATTGTCATTGTGTATGCTGTCCTCTATTTAACATTGTTATTTTGTATGCTGTCCTCTATCTAACATTGTCATTTTGTATGCTGTCCTCTATCTAATTTTGTCATTTTGTATGCTGTCCTCTATTTAACATTGTTATTTTGTATGTTATCCTCTATTTAACATTGTCATTTTGTATGCTGTCCTCTATTTAACATTGTCATTTTGTATGCTGTCCTCTATTTAACATGTTATTTTGCATGCTGTCCTCTATTTAACATTGTCATTTTGTATGCTGTCCTCTACTTAACATTGTTATTTTGTATGTTGTCCTCTATTTAACATTGTCATTTTGTATGCTGTCCGCTATTTAACATTGTCATTTTGTATGCTGTCCTATATTTAACATGTTATTTTATATGCTGTCCTCTATTTAACATTGTCATTTTGTATGTTGTCCTCTATTTAACATTCTCATTTTGTATGCTGTCCGCTATTTAACATTGCCATTTTGCATACTGTCCTCTATTTAACATTATCATTTTGTATGCTGTCCTATATTTAACATGTTATTTTATATGCTGTCCTCTATTTAACATTGTCATTTTGTATGTTGTCCTCTATTTAACATTGTCATTTTGTATGCTGTCCGCTATTTAACATTGCCATTTTGCATACTGTCCTCTATTTAACATTATCATTTTGTATGCTGTCCTCTATTTAACATTGTCATTTTGTATGTTATCCTCTATTTAACATTGTCATTTTGTATGCTGTCCTCTATTTAATATTGTCATTTTGTATGCTGTCCTCTATCTAATATTGTCATTTTGTATGCTGTCCTCTATTTAACATTGTCATTTTGTATGTTATCCTCTATTTAACATTGTCATTTTGTATGCTGTCCTCTATTTAACATTGTCATTTTGTATGCTGTCCTCTATTTAACATTATCATTTTGTATGTTGTCCTCTATTTAACATTGTCATTTTGTATGTTGTCCTCTATTTAACATTGTTATTTTATATGCTGTCCTCTATTTAACATTGTCATTTTGTATGCTGTCCTCTCTTTAACATGTTATTTTGCATGCTGTCCTCTATTTAACATTGTCATTGTGTATGCTGTCCTCTATTTAACATTGTTATTTTGTATGCTGTCCTCTATTTAACATTGTCATTTTGTATGCTGTCCTCTATCTAATTTTGTCATTTTGTATGTTATCCTCTATTTAACATTGTCATTTTGTATGCTGTCCACTATTTAACATTATTATTTTGTATGCTGTCCTATATTTAACATTGTTATTTTATATGCTGTCCTCTATTTAACATTGTCATTTTGTATGCTGTCCTCTCTTTAACATGTTATTTTGTATGCTGTCCTCTATTTAACATTGTCATTGTGTATGCTGTCCTCTATTTAACATTGTTATTTTGTATGTTGTCCTCTATTTAACATTGTCATTTTGTATGCTGTCCTCTATTTAACATTGTCATTTTGCATGCTGTCCTCTATTTAACATTGTCATTTTGTATGCTGTCCTCTATCTAATTTTGTCATTTTGTATGCTGTCCTCTATTTAACATTGTTATTTTGTATGTTATCCTCTATTTAACATTGTCATTTTGTATGCTGTCCTCTATTTAACATTGTCATTTTGTATGCTGTCCTCTATTTAACATGTTATTTTGCATGCTGTCCTCTATTTAACATTGTCATTTTGTATGCTGTCCTCTATTTAACATTGTTATTTTGTATGTTGTCCTCTATTTAACATTGTCATTTTGTATGCTGTCCGCTATTTAACATTGTCATTTTGTATGCTGTCCTATATTTAACATGTTATTTTATATGCTGTCCTCTATTTAACATTGTCATTTTGTATGTTGTCCTCTATTTAACATTGTCATTTTGTATGCTGTCCGCTATTTAACATTGCCATTTTGCATACTGTCCTCTATTTAACATTATCATTTTGTATGCTGTCCTATATTTAACATTGTTATTTTTTCGCTGTCCTCTATTTAACATTGTCATTTTGTATGCTGTCCTCTATTTAACATTGTCATTTTGTATACTGTCCTCTCTTTAACATTGTTATTTTGCATGCTGTCCTCTATTTAGCATTGTCATTTTGTATGTTGTCCTCTATTTAACATTCTCATTTTGTATGCTGTCCGCTATTTAACATTGCCATTTTGCATACTGTCCTCTATTTAACATTATCATTTTGTATGCTGTCCTATATTTAACATGTTATTTTATATGCTGTCCTCTATTTAACATTGTCATTTTGTATGTTGTCCTCTATTTAGCATTGTCATTTTGCATACTGTCCTCTATTTAACATTATCATTTTGTATGCTGTCCTATATTTAACATTGTTATTTTTTCGCTGTCCTCTATTTAACATTGTCATTTTGTATGCTGTCCTCTATTTAACATTGTCATTTTGTATACCGTCCTCTCTTTAACATTGTTATTTTGCATGCTGTCCTCTATTTAACATTGTCATTTTGTATGCTGTCCTCTATTTAACATTGTTATTTTGTATGCTGTCCTCTATTTAACATTGTCATTTTGTATGCTGTCCTCTATTTAACATTGTTATTTTGTATGTTATCCTCTATTTAACATTGTCATTTTGTATGCTGTCCTCTATTTAACATTGTTATTTTGTATGCTGTCCTCTATTTAACATTGTTATTTTGTATGTTGTCCTCTATTTAACATTGTTATTTTGTATGTTATCCTCTATTTAACATTGTCATTTTGTATGCTGTCCTCTATTTAACATTGTCATTTTGTATGCTGTCCTCTCTTTAACATGTCATTTTGTATGCTGTCCTCTATTTAACATTGTCATTTTGTATGCTGTCTCTATTTAACATTGCCATTTTGCATACTGTCCTCTATTTAACATTGTTATTTTGTATGCTGTCCTATATTTAACATGTTATTTTATATGCTGTCCTCTATTTAACATTGTCATTTTGTATGCTGTCCTCTATTTAACATTGTCATTCTGTATGCTGTCCTCTCTTTAACATTGTTATTTTGTATGGTGTCCTCTATTTAACATTGTCATTTTGTATGCTGTACTCTATTTAACATTGTCATTTTGTATGTTGTCCTCTCTTTAACATGTCATTTTGTATGCTGTCCTCTATTTAACATTGTCATTTTGTATGCTGCCCCCTATATAACATTGTTATGTTGTATGCTGTCCCCTATTTAGCATTGTTATTTTGTATTCTGTCCTCTATTTAACATTGTCATTTTGTATGCTCTCATGTATTTAACATTGTTATTTTGTATGCTCTTCACTATTTAGCATTGTCATTTTGTTTACTGTCTCATATTTAGCATTGTCATTTTGCATGCTGTCCCTATTTAACATTATCATTTTGTATGCTGTCCTCTATTTAACATTGTTATTTTGTATACTGTCCTCTATTTAGCATTGTCATTTTGTATGCTGTCCTCTATTTAACATTGTCATTTTGTATGCTGTCCTCTATTTAACATTGTCATTTTGTATGCTGTTTTCTATTTAACATTGTTATTTTGTATGCTGTCCTCTATTTAACATTGTTATTTTGTATGCTGTCCTCTATTTAACATTGTCATTTTGTATGCTGTCCTCTATTTAACATTGTTATTTTGTATGCTGTCCTCTATTTAACATTGTCATTTTGTATGCTGTCCTCTATTTAACATTGTTATTTTGTATACTGTCCTCTATTTAGCATTGTCATTTTGTATGCTGTCCTCTATTTAACATTGTCATTTTGTATGCTGTCCTCTCTTTAACATTTTATTTTGTATGCTGTCCTCTATTTAACATTGTCATTTTGTATGCTGTCCTCTATTTAACATTGTCATTTTGTATGTTGTCCTCTCCTTAACATGTCATTTTGTATGCTGTCCTCTATTTAACATTGTCATTTTGTATGCTGCCCCCTATATAACATTGTTATGTTGTATGTTGTCCCCTATTTAACATTGTAATTTTGTAGGCTGTCCCCTATTTAACATTATTATTTTGTATTCTGTCCTCTATTTAACATTGTCATTTTGTATGCTCTTCACTATTTAGCATTGTCATTTTGTTTACTGTCTCATATTTAGCATTGTCATTTTGCATGCTGTCCCTATTTAACATGATCATTTTGTATGCTGTCCTCTATTTAACATTGTTATTTTGTATACTGTCCTCTATTTAGCATTGTCATTTTTTATGCTGTCCTCTATTTAACATTGTCATTTTGTATGTTATCCTCTATTTAACATTGTCATTTTGTATGCTGTCCTCTATTTAACATTGTTATTTTGTATGCTGTCCTCTATTTAACATTGTCATTTTGTATGCTGTCCTCTATTTAACATTGTCATTTTGTATGCTGTCCTATATTTAACATGTTATTTTATATGCTGTCCTCTATTTAACATTGTCATTTTGTATGTTGTCCTCTATTTAACATTGTCATTTTGTATGCTGTCCTCTCTTTAACATGTTATTTTGTATGCTGTCCTCTATTTAACATTGTCATTTTGTATGCTGTCCTCTATTTAACATTGTCATTTTGTATGCTGTCCTCTATTTAACATTGTCATTTTGTATGCTGCCCCCTATATAACATTGTTATGTTGTATGTTGTCCCCTTTTTAACATTGTAATTTTGTATGCTGTCCCCTATTTAGCATTGTTATTTTGTATTCTGTCCTCTATTTAACATTGTCATTTTGTATGCTCTCATGTATTTAACATTGTTATTTTGTATGCTCTTCACTCTTTAGCATTGTCATTTTGTTTACTGTCTCATATTTAGCATTGTCATTTTGCATGCTGTCCCTATTTAACATTATCATTTTGTATGATGTCCTCTATTTAACATTGTTATTTTGTATACTGTCCTCTATTTAGCATTGTCATTTTGTATGCTGTCCTCTATTTAACATTGTCATTTTGTATGCTGTCCTCTATTTAACATTGTCATTTTGTATGCTGTCCTCTATTTAACATTGATATTTTGTATGCTGTCCTCTATTTAACATTGTTATTTTGTATGCTGTCCTCTATTTAACATTGTTATTTTGTATGCTGTTCTCTATTTAACATTGTTATTTTGTATGCTGTCCTCTATTTAACATTGTCATTTTGTATGCTGTCCTCTCTTTAACATGTTATTTTGTATGCTGTCCTCTATTTAACATTGTCATTTTGTATGCTGTCCTCTATTTAACATTGTTATTTTGTATACTGTCCTCTATTTAGTATTGTCATTTTGTATGCTGTCCTCTATTTAACATTGTCATTTTGTATGCTGTCCTCTATTTAACATTGTCATTTTGTATGCTGTCCTCTATTTAACATTGTTATTTTGTATGCTGTCCTCTATTTAACATTGTTATTTTGTATGCTGTCCTCTATTTAACATTGTTATTTTGTATGCTGTCCTCTATTTAACATTGTTATTTTGTATGCTGTCCTCTATTTAACATTGTCATTTTGTATGC
The DNA here is from genome assembly GCA_963680875.1 of Bathymodiolus brooksi. Classification (NCBI taxonomy): domain Eukaryota; kingdom Metazoa; phylum Mollusca; class Bivalvia; order Mytilida; family Modiolidae; genus Bathymodiolus; species Bathymodiolus brooksi. The sequence continues at coordinate 69,635,889 of OY804575.1, forward strand.
TGTCCTCTCTTTAACATTTTATTTTGTATGCTGTCCTCTATTTAACATTGTCATTTTGTATGCTGTCCTCTATTTAACATTGTCATTTTGTATGCTGCCCCCTATATAACATTGTTATGTTGTATGTTGTCCCCTATTTAACATTGTAATTTTGTATGCTGTCCCCTATTTAACATTGTTATTTTGTATTCTGTCCTCTATTTAACATTGTCATTTTGTATGCTCTTCACTATTTAGCATTGTCATTTTGTTTACTGTCTCATATTTAGCATTGTCATTTTGCATGCTGTCCCTATTTAACATTATCATTTTGTATGCTGTCCTCTATTTAACATTGTTATTTTGTATACTGTCCTCTATTTAGCATTGTCATTTTGTATGCTGTCCTCTATTTAACATTGTCATTTTGTATGTTAACCTCTATTTAACATTGTCATTTTGTATGCTGTCCTCTATTTAACATTGTTATTTTGTATGCTGTCCTCTATTTAACATTGTCATTTTGTATGCTGTCCTCTATTTAACATTGTTATTTTGTATGCTGTCCTCTATTTAACATTGTTATTTTGTATTTTGTTCCATATTTAACATTGTTATTTTGTATTTTGTTCCATATTTAACATTGTCATTTTGTATTTTGTTCCATATTTAACATTGTCATTTTGTATGTTGTCCCGTATTGACCTTTGAAGAAAAAAATAGGTAAATAAACTCGAATAATTATTGAAATCAATTGATATTCAAATAGATATAGAAAACTTCAAAGGAAATAGTAGAAGATATATGTGATGATAAAAATAATATTTTGCAATATAGCATATTAACAATGATTTTGCTAAAAAGAACATTAAGATAAAATATTATCTATATTCAAACACGTACTTAACACGTCATCAACCTGCATTACACGTCATAAGAATAATTTATTATGAATTTTATCACTTTCAAATAAAAAAATATTGTAAGGCTGGCATATTTATGACAAAGATAATGCAGATTAAAAATAAAAAATTTTGATGTATATATATTATGTCAGGCAAATAAAAATACATTGTTGCCATGGATTCTTTTTCTAGTTGTAGTATAAAAACAAAATAAACAATAGAAAGTTGCTAAAAAACATGTAGGCCTATACTTTGTTAATATCATTGTATTTTAAATATTTGTTTTAAACGCTTACGTGCTAAAAAGGAAATATTGACAAAAAGATGATACATTTTGCAGATTTCAAGATAAAAATTAGTCAACTTCCGTCCAAAAATATCCATGGAAATTTAACAACATGCGAAGAATTAAATATTTGTATGTTTTCCTTGAAGTTCTAATTGTGCAGGAAATAATATTCTAAACAAGATTATGAAGCATAAGCACACTGGGATAATCCAGCTTTGTACGAACCTTGTAGCTTTTTATATAATCCGTATTAGAGAATTGCCCAGATTCCAGAATATATATATAGAGACAAACATAAAACACAAGTCACTGACACACACAAAAAAAAGTCCCAACAAAAAATATTCAAAAAAGCAACATAAACCACACACAAAAGACGTTTGAGAAATAACGACGAAAATGAAGCGTTTGTCATTTATATATGTAGAGATAAAACGTTATTGAGCGATACTGAGAAAGAAAATTGGACTAGTTTGAATTTTTGCTGATAAAAGGATTGTAAGATGGTGGGTTTCTGATCCGATTTAAAGGCAGGCTGTCCATCTTATCGCTGATGTAAATACTAGCACGTCGTAATGAAAACGTTACCCTCAATCAATATGGACAACTTCACATCGATTTTACCGAGGAACATCAAGATAATTTAGGAAAAACTGAGAAAGGAAACATATAATGACATCAGGGCTTTTGATACAACTTAATTTGAATTGCATATTTTTCCTTTGTGAATGTAAACTAGATATTTAAGAAAGAATTAGAACAATAAACTTTTGAGTTCAAGTGTCTAAATACATTTGTTTTCTTCTTTTTTGATGCCAAAAAGGTCATATTTTTGTCAGTCTTGAGAGATTAGGAATATTACAAAAGTATCACCGTTGTTATGACAACTTTCTACCCTCATATAATATCTTAACATTTTCCTATTAATAAAATACAAAGTGGTGAAAAGAAAAAATATAGACTCAGCTGATGATAATCTGATCTGTAAGGGCTTACGTTTGTACCCACGATGGCACTATGTGTTGAGTACCACGATCGGAAGTGATATACAGTCATCCAACCTGCCTTAAATAGCACCTTTTTATATCAAATCACTGTCTATAAAGGACAGCCTCATTTTTCCTATGATAATAGTACATATAATTTGAACACGTACCATTGGGTGCCCTTTATATGCAGGCTTGACTGCATTAATATTCCTGAATACAATATCACTATTAAATAATGATCGTCTTCTGCAAGTTGAACATTATTGAAAATTGCTTAAAAAAAAAAAAAAAAAAAAAAAAAAAAAGGAGAGAAGAGAAAATATACCCTAAGGAACGAACAAGGACTCGGACAATACAAAGCACAAAGCCGGGAGTGAAATGGTGCGTTACAATAGAATTGCGTGGACAGACTAATGTTTATCAGAAACTTATTCTCAGAAATAATTTAAAAAAAAATCGATGATTACGAGTTCTTTTTACGGGGTGTTTCATTAAGATATAATTATTCTTTATATCAGGATATATTGGAATAAGTGTGATGATGCTCAGTATTTACTGTCGTGTTTGAATGACGACGCATAAACGAATTGTTCTGCACGATTCAAAGCACATACATTTTATGTTTCTGACATATACCTATCCTGTATTCATATTGTAACGGGGGCCCACCTCTACTGTATGAATCGTAGTATATTCATAACCATCATCCACTATATGCGTAAGGGAGATCTCTTTTATCTCAGTTGGTAGATTGTTGGTTTGCAATCCGAGATATCTAGGGGTCGAATCACATCGGGTACATTGACTTTTTCAGAGATTAATATGCTATACTGTTACATTGGTGTCAAACTAAATAACCCACGATGGTCTGAACAGGAAAACCGGTAGGGCTGAATGTTGGTACATGAGATATCGTTATAAAGGTTTAATGACTCTGGCGGTGGGGTTGTAACAGATACCTCCTCTACCAAAGGTGATAGGAACCGTAGTAGGTTTATAACCACCCTCCACTTGACTGAGGTATGTATATCTCCTATTGTTGTCTGAGCACTTACTTGCAATGCGAAATGTCCCTTAATCGAATACCATCAGGGACAATGTATTTTTTGAGATTATATATATATACGGCACGCTACTGTTACTATATATATATACTGGTTAAATGCTTACATATATTGTGTAAAAATGTTTGTTTGTTAAAAAAAATCTTATTGTAGTGCAGGTTGATGAGTTCGGGGTGACATTACTCTTGCATTTAAGCCAAACAAAAATTGCAAACCTCTTATATTGATATCTTAAATATTAATGTTTTTACAATACCATGGGTTCTAAAGGAGATGGGTGAGGATTCGTGATTAGAAAAATCGGTGATTAATTTCTGATTAAAGTTTTACAAACTTATATTAAAATGGAAACCCAATGTACTGAGACGCCATGATCCTTGTCAGAGTTACCTCGAGGAAATAATGTTGTCACTTGGTAAAATTATGATATTCTAAAGAGAGAAATAGGATAGAGATCACAGATAGTTGCCATGACAATGTCGATTCTATTTTGACTGATATGTCTAAATATTCCGAATAGAAATCCAGAAAATGACTACGGCAATGCTTTATATCAGGTTTTTATTTTGTATTCTTAAATAGATTTAGATTTTGATAGATAAAAAATATCGAATCAATCATCTGATAGCGGACAATTTGCACATAAACAATTACGTCGATTCCCATATTTGGTAGATAACATCTCAATCGTGAGATTGGCGGAGTGATTTATATGCAAATGAATATCATTTTTGATGGTCGCTAACACAGACGGTGAACTATTTCATCTGTTCACTGTACTTTCACTTGCGGTAAGGTCAACTCGATTAACCATTTTTATTTTATTCTACATCCTATCCAATCCTCATGGTAATGGACCGTTTCTGTGTTTGTGGATTTTAATCTTTATAAATTTAACATGTAATATGATATAGTACTCGAAAGCTGTATTTAAAAAATTACTTGTAAATTACAAAAAAATTAATAGCGGTTTTGAATAATATGATAACATTATGTTGCTAATGTGAGAAAAAACATAAGGAAAATAATTAATGATTGATTTGTTTTCATAAGTTTTAAATGTTCATCTTTGAAGTCATTTTAAAACAGGAAATATATTATTATGAGATTTTTTTCCATGAATTTTAAAATGCTAATTTTATTATCATTTTATTCTATATTTAATTAGTTCACCAGGTTTTACAACTCTGCAAATTCTGCATGATATTAAGAAGAAAAAACACTCAGATAATACTTTCTTTATAACCCCCACCCCTTCCCCCAAAATAACCCATACAAGTTTGGAAACTCAAAATTACATTGAGTTTGTAGACATGTACGATGTGTCACAGTGCTTCATATAAAATACAAAATCGATACAAATATTTTTATATTTACATTAATTCCATCTTTGAAACAAAACAAAACTCCCAGCATTTGCTTTGTATTAATAAGAGACGTCCAAAATTAAATGTATTGCTCGGGCCTCCTATAAAGTAATATGCGTAAATTCATCAATAAAAATCTAACTGCTTCTGTGAGATAAGAAGAATTAACAGAGGCAGTGTTGTGTTTTCGATAGTTGTCATGTATAATATGTGACCTACAAGATAAGGCAGATGACTATCTAGCTCTAGATGGATGGCTTCCCCATCATTGATCAATCCTTTAATTATATTTTTGATAAACGCATTAGGTTTTTTTCCTGTACTATATAGCGAGTTAAACCTATCAAGATTTTTTCCTTATCGCTATCTCCAGAAGATATGAAGATTGGTATTTATAAGGATCGACTTTTCGTATTTAATGTCTTCCTGTATAAGTTTTTATGACGATTTGACGATTATAATTTTTTCTTTGTAATATTACTGAGAGATTTTACGATTCTTTACAGGAAGACATTAATAGATGGTATAAAATTTAAAAGAGATGTTCAGCACAGTACTTCTTTTTCTTCTCAAAATACATCTACCAAAGCGTGCTCAAAGTTAACTGTAAGGCGAGGGACACCTTTAGCTTTCAAAAAATGTCCTGTCTTTAAGGGCCTATTACTTTATCAGAGACATTAAATATTATATCTATATTTTTGGTAGAAACAGTCATATTGTAGTTACATATTCTTCGTGAATGGCTATGATGAAAAGAAAGTTTAAACAGTGATTGGTCAACAATTCCACATATATCAACAGTATGAACCTTAACTCAATGGACACAAAAAAAACCCAATCCCACTACATATGCCGTTGGAAATCCAAGTCCTGGCTTGGGAAAGGAACATAAATGTTGCGGGGTTATATCGGCTTCCAATGGTTTGCTCTGGCATGTCTTTAAGTTGATTTAAATCCCGATAACCTGAATGTATGTACAGTGGCTTACGGATATGTTGCTTCACGACGGATATCATAGACTAGCTAGCGAGGAAATTCTAAACCTTTCTGGGCACCTAGTCAGCTGGATTAATTGAATGCGAACTCTTTGCTTTGTCTTTGTACATGTTTTTAAGTTGTGTTATCTTGATAGAAATAGTAAATGGAACCGCAAATTCAAGTATTCTATAATAGAATCTTAAAGGCATGTATTCTATAATAGAATCTTAAAGGCATGCATTCTATAATAGAATCTTAAAGGCATGCATTCTATAATAGAATCTTAAAGGCATGCATTCTATAATAGAATCTTAAAGGCATGCATTCTATAATAGAATCTTAAAGGCATGCATTCTATAATAGAATCTTAAAGGCATGTATTCTATAATAGAATCTTAAAGGCATGCATTCTATAATAGAATCTTAAAGGCATGTATTCTATAATAGAATCTTAAAGGCATGTATTCTATAATAGAATCTTAAAGGCATGTATTCTATAATAGAATCTTAAAGGCATGTATTCTATAATAGAATCTTAAAGGCATGTATTCTATAATAGAATCTTAAAGGCATGTATTCTATAATAGAATCTTAAAGGCATGTATTCTATAATAGAATCTTAAAGGCATGTATTCTATAATAGAATCTTAAAGGCATGTATTCTATAATAGAATCTTAAAGGCATGTATTCTATAATAGAATCTTAAAGGCATGCATTCTATAATAGAATCTTAAAGGCATGTATTCTTTTATAGAATCTTAAAGGCATGTATTCTATAATAGAATCTTAAAGGCATGTATTCTATAATAGAATCTTAAAGGCATGTATTCTATAATAGAATCTTAAAGGCATGTATTCTATAATAGAATCTTAAAGGCATGTATTCTATAATAGAATCTTAAAGGCATGTATTCTATAATAGAATCTTAAAGGCATGTATTCTATAATAGAATCTTAAAGGCATGTATTCTATAATAGAATCTTAAAGGCATGTATTCTATAATAGAATCTTAAAGGCATGCATTCTATAATAGAATCTTAAAGGCATGCATTCTATAATAGAATCTTAAAGGCATGCATTCTATAATAGAATCTTAAAGGCATGCATTCTATAATAGAATCTTAAAGGCATGCATTCTATAATAGAATCTTAAAGGCATGTATTCTATAATAGAATCTTAAAGGCATGTATTCTATAATAGAATCTTAAAGGCATGTATTCTATAATAGAATCTTAAAGGCATGTATTCTATAATAGAATCTTAAAGGCATGTATTCTATAATAGAATCTTAAAGGCAAGTATTCTATAAAAGAATCTTAAAGGCATGTATTCTATAATAGAATCTTAAAGGCATGTATTCTATAATAGAATCTTAAAGGCATGTATTTTATAATAGAATCTTAAAGGCATGTATTCTATGATAGAATCTTAAAGGCATGTATTCTGTGATAGAATCTTAAAGGCATGTATTCTATGATAGAATCTTAAAGGCATGTATTCTATGATAGAATCTTAAAGGCATGCATTCTATGATAGAATCTTAAAGGCATGCATTCTATGATAGAATCTTAAAGGCATGTATTCTATGATAGAATCTAAAAGGCATGTATTCTATGATAGAGTCTTAAAGGCATGTATTCTATGATAGAATCTTAAAGGAATGTATTCTATGATAGAATCTTAAAGGCATGTATTCTATGATAGAATCTTAAAGGCATGTATTCTATGATAGAATCTTAAAGGCATGTATTCTATGATAGAATCTTAAAGGCATGTATTCTATGATAGAATCTTAAAGGCATGTATTCTATGATAGAATCTTAAAGGCATGTATTCTATGATAGAATCCTAAAGGCATGTATTCTATGATAGAATCTTAAAGGCATGTATTCTATGATAGAATCTTAAAGGCATGTATTCTATGATAGAATCTTAAAGGCATGTATTCTATGATAGAATCTTAAAGGCATGCATTCTATGATAGAATCTTAAAGGCATGCATTCTATGATAAAATCTTAAAGGCATGCATTCTATGATAAAATCTTAAAGGCATGCATTCTATGATAAAATCTTAAAGGCATGCATTCTATGATAGAGTCTTAAAGGCATGTATTCTATGATAGAGTCTTAAAGGCATGTATTCTATGATAGAGTCTTAAAGGCATGTATTCTATGATAGAATCTTAAAGGCATGTATTCTATGATAGAATCTTAAAGGCATGTATTCTATGATAGAATCTTAAAGGCATGTATTCTATGATAGAATCTTAAAGGCATGTATTCTATGATAGAATCTTAAAGGCATGTATTCTATGATAGAATCTTAAAGGCATGTATTCTATGATAGAATCTTAAAGGCATGTATTCTATGATAGAATCTTAAAGGCATGTATTTTATGATAGAATCTTAAAGGCATGTAATCTATGATAGAATCTTAAAGGCATGTATTCTATAATAGAATCTTAAAGGCATGCATTCTATAATAGAATCTTAAAGGCATGTATTCTATAATAGAATCTTAAAGGCATGTATTCTATAATAGAATCTTAAAGGCATGTATTCTATAATAGAATCTTAAAGGCATGTATTCTATAATAGAATCTTAAAGGCATGCATTCTATAATAGAATCTTAAAGGCATGCATTCTATAATAGAATCTTAAAGGCATGTATTCTTTTATAGAATCTTAAAGGCATGCATTCTATAATAGAATCTTAAAGGCATGCATTCTATAATAGAATCTTAAAGGCATGTATTCTATAATAGAATCTAAAAGGAATGTATTCTATAATAGAATCTTAAAGGCATGTATTCTTTTATAGAATCTTAAAGGCATGTATTCTATGATAGAATCTTAAAGGCATGTATTCTATAATAGAATCTTAAAGGCATGTATTCTATAATAGAATCTTAAAGACATGTATTCTATAATAGAATCTTAAAGGCATGTATTCTATAATAGAATCTTAAAGGCATGTATTCTATAATAGAATCTTAAAGGCATGCATTCTATAATAGAATCTTAAAGGCATGCATTCTATAATAGAATCTTAAATGTATGTATTCTATAATAGAATCTTAAAGGCATGTATTCTATAATAGAATCTTAAAGGCATGTATTCTATAATAGAATCTTAAAGGCATGCATTCTATAATAGAATCTTAAAGGCATGTATTCTATAATAGAATCTTAAAGGCATGTATTCTATAATAGAATCTTAAAGGCATGTATTCTATAATAGAATCTTAAAGGCATGTATTCTATAATAGAATCTTAAAGGCATGCATTCTATAATAGAATCTTTAAGGCATGCATTCTATTATAGAATCTTAAAGGCATGCATTCTATAATAGAATCTTAAAGACATGCATTCTATAATAGAATCTTAAAGGCATGCATTCTATAATAGAATCTTAAAGGCATGTATTCTATAATAGAATCTTAAAGGCATGTATTCTATAATAGAATCTTAAAGGCATGTATTCTATAATAGAATCTTAAAGGCATGTATTCTATAATAGAATCTAAAAGGCATGTATTCTATAATAGAATCTTAAAGGCATGTATTCTATAATAGAATCTTAAAGGCATGTATTCTATAATAGAATCTTAAAGGCATGTATTCTATAATAGAATCTTAAAGGCATGTATTCTATAATAGAATCTTAAAGGCATGTATTCTATAATAGAATCTTAAAGGCATGTATTCTATAATAGAATCTTAAAGGCATGTATTCTATAATAGAATCTTAAAGGCATGTATTCTATAATAGAATCTTAAAGGCATGTATTCTATAATAGAATCTTAAAGGCATGTATTCCATAATAGAATCTTAAAGGCATGTATTCTATAATAGAATCTTAAAGGCATGTATTCTATAATAGAATCTTAAAGGCATGTATTCTATGATAGAATCTTAAAGGCATGTATTCTATGATAGAATCTTAAAGGCATGTATTATATGATAGAATCTTAAAGGCATGTATTCTATAATAGAATCTTAAAGGCATGCATTCTATGATATAATCTTAAAGGCATGCATTCTATGATAGAATCTTAAAGGCATGTATTCTATGATAGAATCTTAAAGGCATGTATTCTATGATAGAGTCTTAAAGGCATGTATTCTATGATAGAATCTTAAAGGAATGTATTCTATGATAGAATCTTAAAGGCATGTATTCTATGATAGAATCTTAAAGGCATGTATTCTATGATAGAATCTTAAAGGCATGTATTCTATGATAGAATCTTAAAGGCATGTATTCTATGATAGAATCTTAAAGGCATGTATTCTATGATAGAATCTTAAAGGCATGTATTCTATGATAGAATCTTAAAGGCATGTATTCTATGATAGAATCTTAAAGGCATGTATTCTATGATAGAATCTTAAAGGCATGTATTCTATGATAGAATCTTAAAGGCATGCATTCTATGATAGAATCTTAAAGGCATGCATTCTATGATAGAATCTTAAAGGCATGCATTCTATGATAGAATCTTAAAGGCATGCATTCTATGATAAAATCTTAAAGGCATGCATTCTATGATAGAATCTTAAAGGCATGTATTCTATAATAGAATCTTAAAGGCATGTATTCTATAATAGAATCTTAAAGGCATGTATTCTATAATAGAATCTTAAAGGCATGTATTCTATGATAGTCTTAAAGGCATGTATTCTAGGATAGAATCTTAAAGGCATGTATTCTATAATAGAATCTTAAAGGCATGTATTCTATAATAGAATCTTAAAGACATGTATTCTATAATAGAATCTTAAAGGCATGTATTCTATAATAGAATCTTAAAGGCATGTATTCTATGATAGTCTTAAAGGCATGTATTCTATAATAGAATCTTAAAGGCATGTATTCTATGATAGAGTCTTAAAGGCATGTATTCTATGATAGAATCTTAAAGGCATGTATTCTATGATAAAATCTTAAAGGCATGTATTCTATGATAGAATTTTAAAGGCATGTATTCTATGATAGAATCTTAAAGGCATGTATTCTATGATAGAATCTTAAAGGCATGTATTCTATGATAGAATCTTAAAGGCATGTATTCTATAATAAAATCTTAAAGGCATGTATTCTATAATAGAATCTTAAAGGCATGTATTCTATAATAGAATCTTAAAGGCATGTATTTTATGATAGAATCTTAAAGGCATGTATTCTATGATAGAATCTTAAAGGCATGTATTCTATAATAGAATCTTAAAGGCATGTATTCTATGATAGAATCATAAAGGCATGTATTCTATGATAGAATCTTAAAGGCATGTATTCTATGATAGAATCTTAAAGACATGTATTCTATGATAGAATCTTAAAGGCATGTATTCTATGATAGAATCTTAAAAGCATGTATTCTATAATAGAATCTTAAAGGCATGTATTCTATAATAGAATCTTAAAGGCATGCATTCTATAATAGAATCTTAAAGGCATGTATTCTATAATAGAATCTTAAAGGCATGTATTCTATAATAGAATCTTAAAGGCATGTATTCTATAATAGAATCTTAAAGGCATGCATTCTATAATAGAATCTTAAAGGCATGTATTCTATAATAGAATCTTAAAGGCATGCATTCTATAATAGAATCTTAAAGGCATGCATTCTATAATAGAATCTTAAAGGCATGCATTCTATAATAGAATCTTAAAGGCATGCATTCTATAATAGAATCTTAAAGGCATGCATTCTATAATAGAATCTTAAAGGCATGTATTCTATAATAAAATCTTAAAGGCATGTATTCTATAATAGAATCTTAAAGGCATGTATTCTATAATAGAATCTTAAAGGCATGCATTCTATAATAGAATCTTAAAGGCATGCATTCTATAATAGAATCTTAAAGGCATGCATTCTATAATAGAATCTTAAAGGCATGTATGCTATAATAGAATCTTAAAGGCATGCATTCTATAATAGAATCTTAAAGGAATGTATTCTATAATAGAATCTTAAAGGCATGTATTCTTTTATAGAATCTTAAAGGCATGTATTCTATAATAGAATCTTAAAGGCATGTATTCTATAATAGAATCTTAAAGGCATGTATTCTATAATAGAATCTTAAAGGCATGTATTATATAATAGAATCTTAAAGGCATGTATTCTATAATAGAATCTTAAAGGCATGCATTCTATAATAGAATCTTAAAGGCATGTATTCTATAATAGAATCTTAAAGGCATGTATTCTATAATAGAATCTTAAAGGCATGTATTCTATAATAGAATCTTAAAGGCATGTATTCTATAATAGAATCTTAAAGGCATGTATTCTATAATAGAATCTTAAAGGCATGTATTCTATAATAGAATCTTAAAGGCATGTATTCTATAATAGAATCTTAAAGGCATGTATTCTATAATAGAATCTTAAAGGCATGCATTCTATAATAGAATCTTAAAGGCATGCATTCTATTATAGAATCTTAAAGGCATGCATTCTATAATAGAATCTTAAAGGCATGCATTCTATAATAGAATCTTAAAGGCATGCATTCTATAATAGAATCTTAAAGGCATGCATTCTATAATAGAATCTTTAAGGCATGTATTCTATAATAGAATCTTAAAGGCATGCATTCTATAATAGAATCTTAAAGGCATGTATTCTATAATAGAATCTTAAAGGCATGTATTCTATAATAGAATCTTAAAGGCATGTATTCTATAATAGAATCTTAAAGGCATGTATTCTATAATAGAATCTTAAAGGCATGTATTCTATAATAGAATCTTAAAGGCATGTATTCTATAATAGAATCTTAAAGGCATGTATTCTATAATAGAATCTTAAAGGCATGTATTCTATAATAGAATCTTAAAGGTATGTATTCTATAATAGAATCTTAAAGGCATGTATTCTATAATAGAATCCTAAAGGCATGTATTCTATAATAGAATCTTAAAGGCATGTATTCTATAATAGAATCTTAAAGGCATGTATTCTATAATAGAATCCTAAAGGCATGTATTCTATAATAGAATCTTAAAGGCATGTATTCTATAATAGAATCTTAAAGGCATGTATTCTATAATAGAATCTTAAAGGCAAGTATTCTACAATAGAATCTTAAAGGCATGTATTCTATAATAGAATCTTAAAGGCATGTATTCTATAATAGAATCCTAAAGGCATGTATTCTATAATAGAATCTTAAAGGCATGTATTCTATAATAGAATCTTAAAGGCATGTATTCTATAATAGAATCTTAAAGGCATGTATTCTATAATAGAATCTTAAAGGCATGTATTCTATAATAGAATCTTAAAGGCATGTATTCCATAATAGAATCTTAAAGGCATGTATTCTATAATAGAATCTTAAAGGCATGTATTCTATAATAGAATCTTAAAGGCATGTATTCTATAATAGAATCTTAAAGGCATGTATTCTATAATAGAATCTTAAAGGCATGTATTCTATAATAGAATCTTAAAGGCATGTATTCTATAATAGAATCTTAAAGGCATGTATTCTATAATAGAATCTTAAAGGCATGCATTCTATAATAGAATCTTAAAGGCATGTATTCTATAATAGAATCTTAAAGGCATGCATTCTATAATAGAATCTTAAAGGCATGCATTCTATAATAGAATCTTAAAGGCATGCATTCTATAATAGAATCTTAAAGGCATGCATTCTATAATAGAATCTTAAAGGCATGCATTCTATAATAGAATCTTAAAGGCATGTATTCTATAATAGAATCTTAAAGGCATGTATTCTATAATAGAATCTTAAAGGCATGTATTCTATGATAGAATCTTAAAGGCATGTATTCTATAATAGAATCTTAAAGGCATGTATTCTATGATAGAATCGTAAAGGCATGTATTCTATGATAGAATCTTAAAGGCATGTATTCTATGATAGAATCTTAAAGGCATGTATTCTATGATAGAATCTTAAAGGCATGTATTCTATGATAGAATCTTAAAGGCATGTATTCTATGATAGAATCTTAAAGGCATGTATTCTATAATAGAATTTTAAAGGCATGTATTCTATAATAGAATCTTAAAGGCATGTATTCTATAATAGAATCTTAAAGGCATGTATTCTATAATAGAATCTTAAAGGCATGTATTCTATAATAGAATCTTAAAGGCATGTATTCTATAATAGAATCTTAAAGGCATGTATTCTATGATAGTCTTAAAGGCATGTATTCTAGGATAGAATCTTAAAGGCATGTATTCTATAATAGAATCTTAAAGGCATGTATTCTATAATAGAATCTTAAAGGCATGTATTCTATAATAGAATCTTAAAGGCATGTATTCTATAATAGAATCTTAAAGGCATGTATTCTATGATAGTCTTAAAGGCATGTATTCTATAATAGAATCTTAAAGGCATGTATTCTATGATAGAGTCTTAAAGGCATGTATTCTATGATAGAATCTTAAAGGCATGTATTCTATGATAAAATCTTAAAGGCATGTATTCTATGATAGAATTTTAAAGGCATGTATTCTATGATAGAATCTTAAAGGCATGTATTCTATGACAGAATCTTAAAGGCATGTATTCTATGATAGAATCTTAAAGGCATGTATTCTATAATAAAATCTTAAAGGCATGTATTCTATAATAGAATCTTAAAGGCATGTATTCTATAATAGAATCTTAAAGGCATGTATTCTATGATAGAATCTTAAAGGCATGTATTCTATGATAGAATCTTAAAGGCATGTATTCTATAATAGAATCTTAAAGGCATATATTCTATGATAGAATCATAAAGGCATGTATTCTATGATAGAATCTTAAAGGCATGTATTCTATGATAGAATCTTAAAGGCATGTATTCTATGATAGAATCTTAAAGGCATGTATTCTATGATAGAATCTTAAAGGCATGTATTCTATGATAGAATCTTAAAGGCATGTATTCTATAATAGAATCTTAAAGGCATGTATTCTATAATAGAATCTTAAAGGCATGTATTCTATAATAGAATCTTAAAGGCATGTATTCTATAATAGAATCTTAAAGGCATGTATTCTATAATAGAATCTTAAAGGCATGTATTCTATAATAGAATCTTAAAGGCATGTATTCTATAATAGAATCTTAAAGGCATGTATTCTATAATAGAATCTTAAAGGCATGTATTTCATATTTGAACCGTACGATCAAGTATTTAATATCAGAACCATGATGTCAAGGCCAAGTATTTCAAATAAGAACCGCAACGACAAGCATTTAATATTAGAACCGTCAGGTCGAGTATTTCATATTAGAACCGTCGAGTATTTCATAGTAGAACCGTAAAGTCAAGTATTTCACATTAGAACCGTAAGGTCGAGTATTTCACATCAGAATCGTAAGGACAAGTATTTCACATCAGAATCGTAAGGACAAGTATTTCACATCAGAATCGTAAGGACAAGTATTTCACATCAGAATCGTAAGGACAAGTATTTCATATTAGAACCGTAAGGTCAAGAAATTCACAAGAGAACCGTTAGGACAAGTATTTCATATTAGAACCTAAAGAAAAGTATTTCATATCACATGTACAGAAACCGTTTTGATATCATTGCGAAGATTACGTTTGTTGAAATAACAACTTATGAAATATAAACTGTTGTATTTAATTCGAACATTGTTTATCTCATTTATAAATGTCACACGTTTTTTTATGTATATTTTCAAATGTATAAACACTATTTTCTTTCATACATATGACACTTTATTGTGCGGATGAATCTCAATTTCAATGCAAGTTTTACATGAAAGGATTGGTTTACTCAATCCAGATAGAGTATGAATTAATCTACCTGTCACAGGTGAAAACATAATCCGATGACACTAATGAAATGTACCTCCATGTCATATGCCCCAGATGTGTTAGTATCTCTGGTAACAATAAATTACATCTATAAGTTAAAATGATGAGCCAATGTTTTGTACTTTAGATTCTGATTTATTTATGTTTGCATGTATATGTTTGCTCGTGTCTTATTCACGTTTTTTGTGTTTGTTTGTTTGTGTATAGTGGTGTCTAACACATATTGTGTTGTGTTTTTGTTTTGTTTGTCTTCGCTTTGTGTCCCCTATGTTGTCAGTTTCTCTGGATTGTCCATTTGTATTGCTTCTTCGGTATTCTCTAACGTTTATTTGTTAGGGGTATCGATTTTCCCTCTGTTTCTACGATTTTTTTTATCAGATTTTGGAACTGTTCCCTACAATGGTTTTCATTTTATTGCAAGTATTGTTCGTCAAAAACTATTCGTTCGACGCTTATACATGCTTAATATAATGCCGGATAGTAGTGGTGCGCTACTGTTTATGCAGATTTCCCGATTGTTATATTATTGTACTATTCATACGCGAATGTATTGCATTAAAATCTATTGCAATAAAATAGGCATTGCAATCAACCTGGTTATTCAATTCTTTATATCATGTTTATCACAGCTAGGACTAAGACAATCCTAAGAAATGTTAGAGAAAACGGAGGGAGCAATCAAGAATGGACAATCCAGAGAGACACGGGTAACATTGGACAATCCAGAGACACGGGCAACATTGGACAATCCAGAGACACGGGCAACATTGGACACAAGACACAGACTAAAGCCAAACAAAGCAAAAAGCACAACAAAGCTAAAAAGAAGAGTAACACGGACCTTGCGAGGGTAAACAGTTTCTAGTTCTTTTAAGACACTCGCAATGTACCTTATTTTATCAAGTTCAGCAAAAGTCTTGTCGGTGATGGAGGAAAGAAAAAAATTCTTTATAAGACCCATTGCCATTTGAGAAATGGATATTTCGTAACGATCAACAGTTCGTGATGACGACCTTAGAATTTTAGTAGCGATGACTTCAACCTAGGAGCAACGTAGTCTAACCCAGCAACACCTCTCCCTAGACAATGGAAAACTACTGGAATCGGGAACTGGAAACGAAAACATCCTTTGACTGTAAAGACAAAGTTGATGTAGTAGGTATTCTATAAGTTATACCTTTAGTTCATTTATTATGGTGGATATTTTCAACTCCGCTCCGCGGCGTGAATGAAGCCATGTCATCGTCATTATGCATCACGCATGTTCAACGATGTTTCAGTAAATAATCTGCCTTTTGTGTAGAATCTGCTGGGTATGCATCACATTCTCACGAAACTAGAGTCACTACCACCTTTAAACACTAGGTAGCCGTGATCGTATGGTAGTTGAATTTATAACTACCTACAGGTATGCAATCAATGCCTATCACCACTAACGTTGTGATTTCGAATCTCACGCATGCGAGGTGTACTAGATACAAAATTATGTGATAAATTTTGACAGTGACTTGCGGCAGGTCTGTGGTTTCCTCCGGGCACGCCGGTTTCCTCCACCAATAAAACTGATCGCCACGATATAACGGAAATATTGTTGAAAGTGGCGTTAAACATCATAACCCTAAACCCCTTCGCTCATATTTGTAAAAACAACCTTTATAAAACTGAATTCAAATCAATACAAGTACATCAATCGTATTTTATATTGCCCATAAGGGTAATAACAAAATTACCGAACTCCGAACAATCTTACAAAGGGAAAGTCAAAACTCATAATTATATAAACAGACAAAATCAGTCAACAACCGGAAAACTGTGAAAACCGTAATGACACTGACTTGGTACAGGCATTTCTAAAGAAATGGTGGGTTGAATCAGATTTTAAGGCGCCAAACCTCCCGCTCTCATTACGGTTCAAAGGTTCCGGCTGTCACTGTAACCGTATTTAAATACAGGAACAAAATAGGTAAAATAGTTGTCAAAGCAGTACCATATTCGGTGACGTAAATGTCACAGACTTCAAACACGTTAGCAGTAAGAAAGATGACACAGATAAACGTTCCTCTCATAAATTTCCATTTGCCAACAAAGGTCCTGATACCATTTACTTAGGCAATATCCTTTTAAAAAATCAGCCAAATATAATATTCCCTCCTATTTTAAAGATCAATTTGTTCCAATCATCTCGTATATCTATACTACACCTATTGAAACAAAGATTTCACTCTTTGTTGTGCACTCTCCATTTATATACATGTATGTAGCAACATATCAGCAACACCAGCATATGGAGTATATCTCTCAGTTGAAGTGCAAATTTTGCATCTTCTGCATAACTCAATAATATTTTGACGGAGCGTAGAAGTGTTGTGTCGTCTTTAGAGATTCCACTCTCTCCCACGTAAAAGACAACTTGCAGCAGCTCGTTAAGTTCGTGTGAAGGCAATCATTTTTGATATATCCTATATGCTCAATCTATTGTTTTCTGTATATCTTGTTGTAGATCATTCACTTTTATAGCTTGTTTTTTCTTCTTTTTATGAATATCATTGTAATGTATATCCTTATTCGATGAACGGCTTCTGGATACCTCTTTGGTATCATCAACATTTTTGTAGATTTTCTACGCTTTTCTTGACGAAAACAAGATATGGTTATCTATAGTTTATATCTATAGTTTTACCAGCTATATGCATCCATGGTGGCAAACAAAACAAAAGATCACTAGACTACTAGACAATGTCAAGATACACTTTATACCTTCGTGGATTAAGGTCTGTGACTGGTTTCAGACATTAATATAGCTGAACTATTGTGCATGTTACGTTCAACCTCAATCAATAAATCAATCAATCCGTTGTATATTTGTCATGTCCTGCTTCATGACACTGTATAGCTTTCTCTGGCTTTGTAACGTTGGCCAACCCTATATCTTATGTCATATTTTGTCTAGTGTTCTGTCGTCTTGTGTTTAATGACAATGTCTAGTAGTCTCCTGTTTTGTGACATTGTTCAATGCTCCCTCGCATTACCTTGTGTAGTTTTGTCTTGTTTAGTGGCACTATCCAACGTTTTCTTGTTTCATATATTATGCTATGATAGTGTTCTATTCTTTTATTCCATGGCATTATCTAGTTAACTCTTGATTTGTGGCGTTGACCAAAATGGTCCAGTCAATGCATTGCCTAGTGTTTTCTCATTTTTGAACGTTGTCCAACGCTATCGTGCAATTGAATTGTCTAATGTTCTTTTGTTTCGTGAAATTGTTCAACGCTCCCGCGTCATTGTATTGCTTAGTGCCACTGTCACGCGTTTTCTTGTTTCTTTGTATTGTCTAGTTGCCTAGTGTTCTCTTGTTTTGTAATATTGTGCAACACTCTCTTGCTTCATTCCATTATCTTTGTGATGTCCTGTTTTGTGATATAAATCACCAATTTTCTAGTTTCATGGCATTGCATAGTGTTGTCTTTTTTCAATGACATTGCCCAACGGTCTCGTATCATATCACTGTCTAGCACTCTCTTTTTGTGCCTCCTGTAATTAATCTCTGGTTGTAATACTTATGTAAGTTTGTGCATCGTCTTCCTGTATATTATTCAAAAGTTCAGTAAGTTTTCTTTCTGTTAATCAAAGAGTTCAGTAATGTTTTACATGTATCTGTTATTAAATGGTTAAATATCAGCTTTGCTCATTATTCAAAGAAGTTAGTATTTGCCAATTATTCCAAGAGTTTCATAATGTTTTGACTATATTATTCAAACTGTATATTATTTTTGTCCATTATTCAACGTGTTCATTAATGTTTTGTCATTTATCCAAATAGCTCCTTTTGTTTTACTCATTATTCCAAAAAATCAGTAATACGTTGTCTATCATTCAAATGATGTATTTCTTCTTCTTCTGTTATTCAAGGAATACAGTAATGGCTTGTCTATTATTCAAATAGTTCAGTATTTTTTGCTCATTATTCAAAGAGTTTAGTAGCATTTATTTCTATTATTCATAGAAATCATGACAAGAGTAATGGTGTGAATTTTGAGTGCATTTTACCAAAATAAGTTGAAATCCTATATTTTTTTACAAATCGAAAATTTGATATATAGTAATTCAAAGACACTTGAAACTTTGCAAGAAAAGTTGCAATCTTTTTAACATCACAATCGAAAATTTAAAACATTAGAGCATTTTCTTTGCAAAATTGTAATTATTTGCTTCCAAAACTTACCTTTCTCTTAACTCTATTTTGTTTATTTTTTTCACATTATTCCTACTAAATCAAGACGCAGTAGTGTTTATTAAAATCAACCAAATTTCTTCAGTTAGAACTGTATTGTACATGTAACATATTTATTTTGGATGTGTCTACAAGATTTCTGCCAGACTGATAGTCTTAATATGCAGATAATATGCATGTTGCACGTAGATTGGGTTCATGTATGATGGTAATTGTGTGTTTTCTTAAGAAATTATTTATGTTTTTAAACACAAAACATTAGTTATTATTGTGTCACTTCATTCTATGAACCGTAACATATCTTTTTATACAAAAATCCAATCTTTTTATTGTTAACCTTTTCGTAATAAAACGGAGTTAAAAAAGATCTCATTAAAATCCAATGTTCGTCTCTACCCAGGGTGCATCGAGTTTTCCTTGTAACGCAAACTGTCAATAAAACGTGTAGAGCTACGGGAACGATCACTCAGATATAACTGATCTTACGGTAACGTGCGACAATTACACCATAGCTAATTTACTTTCATTTTTTATATGATTAAAAATCTATTTATTTCCTCTGGGTTTAGCTGTCATAGTCACGTGTTTCTGATGTCGCACTGTACTGTCTAATTTTCGACTCAAATTCGGACTCGATGACGTCTAGTTTGTACGTATTTGTTGAGCTTTATACCGTAGTGTTAGCAGCGGGTAATATGAAGAAACAAATTAAGGTACACACTTTTGGTTTTAGTCTAGCACTATGAACAATAGGTAGTCAACATCTGCACATGATTGATAATTACTAAGCGAGTCTTTTTCGTAAATGAACAGTAAATATCGACAGTTTTGACAATTAATTTTATTTATCATTTCGTTGGATTTTCCTATATAAACTGCATAATATGTTCATGATATATTCATTATTTTGATTATGAGTGCTTACCGCCACTATACATGTATATAGACTTTTAAATTATTTGGCTTTCCAACCTTTCGATTTTGAGCATACCCGATGAAGATTATCCCAGAAACGCGTCGTGCGCACTAAATTTGATATCTACGTTTTTATTAATCAACATTATTTTAGTAATACCCCGTATAATAGCGGTCAGTTGTATATTAGTATAGACTGGAAACGGAAAAATCACAGACCTTCTATATGCAAGTCACTAACACTGAACTTTATGAGTGAGTAGGGGATTGTTGTTTTGCTCCAAGAGGGCAATCTTCAGCTATATCATGGAGAGAGCAAGTTAAATTTCGATGATGATGTACGCTTTATACTAGACCGAAATGCTAATTTGGATTTTTATAATGCTAGCTCACTGAAACAACAAATCCCGATTCCGATACAACCAGTCAATGCGCTTACGAGTGCTTAACGCAGAAGTAGCAAATTTCAATTTCATAGTTTTTGATTTGACCCAATCGATGCTGGAACAAACGATCTAACCCACTCGAGGCGAACACGCTAACCATTACACCACCGATGTTAGTCTGAATTGTATGGTATCAGGTTATATCGGGTACTTAAAAATGAGTTTAGAGTATGCAAAATCCATCCAAGTATAAAATGGTCGGTTTACAGAGGTTAAATTGACTAAATGTGATATGGACAAGATCGTGTTCAGTCCACGGGTAGACATGTCGCTCCACTCGGACACATTATTCCGATTCCCAGCTAACCATCTTTTGTGCTTTTACTCCCTAATGCTGCGTGCTTAGCAGAGAAGAACTCGGAAAATACCAATTATTTTATTGTCTTTGGTTTGACCCAACCGGCGCTCGAATCCACGATCTGCCGCTCTCGAAGCGAGCTTGCTAACCATTAAGGCACCAATGTGGCTATCTGAAAAATGAGTTGGTTAAACAAAATAAACATTGCCTATTTAAAACCTTGTTGAAAAAAAGTGGCTAAGTTCAAATATTCACAATTTCTGTAAATATGTAACGATCATCCTTAAAAATATCATTCAATATGTCCCTTTGGTTGTAAACTAGAAGAGGACATAGTGGATATCACAGAATAAGCTACCCTTTTTAAATCTATTTATAATCCTTTTAAACCCCAACCTGCCAACCATCCCACCATATTATACTAACCCGATTACCAGTACACGACTGGGAAAGCTGTATTTAAACTCCATAATAAACGACACAAACAAATTGAAATGTTAATACTATCCTCAACGGGACTTTATAAAAAATCATATAAAAACAGCAATCAAACTATCTAGAATCTTAAGTACATATTGTGTTCACCATGAAGTCTATAAAATGTCTAACTTATCAAATCAGTGAATGGAGAATACATTTGTTGTAGTTGAAGATGGATTATCAACAGAATAACCAGACTAGCCAATCTCAAATTATATAATTAACGTTTCATTGGGCAAAAAAAGACAGAAAACAGAAGAAAAAAAAAGAAAGAAAAAAGGAAGAAAGAAAAAGAAAGAAAAAAAGAAAGAAAAAAAAAGAAAGAGAGAGAGAGAGGGGAGAAAGGAAAAGCTGTTATTTTGTCGTAGTTCTTTTTTTTATTGTGTTTTTATTTTACGGTACATGTATTTTTATTTACGATTGAAAACCTTTATTTTATCAATACAAGCCCACCTCTGTGATATAAGTATAACATATGTTTAAACACTGAACTCTTTATTAGTAGTCGTGTAGTCGATTTTAAAAGCTCATTAGGGCTTATGTTGTATGTATATCATGTATCGACTCTAAATAAAACTTGAATTTGAATTAAATAGAAAAATAAACATACTGATGGAGAGTTGCTTAATCATTAATACATTAAGTCACACGTTGATGAAGTGAGACAATGATAAGGGAACAAAACAATTATATTGTCAATTAACATAGTCTTCATGACACGGGAACCAGGCGGAATAAAACTGTCAACTGGTTCACGGTCCAATGTAAATCTAATTTCACTACGTTAATGGTTTTATAATGAGATAAGTACCCCCTTGCCATATGGCCATTTGGGGGAGATCATGAGGACCCGCCCCTCCCATACGATTTAAAAAGGTTTTTGGTGTTCAAGTTCATTTTAATGTGTAAATTAGAAGTTATAAAATAACAATATTAGAATTAGGAGATCGGTCGGATCAATTGTTGATAATCTGTCAAGGGGGCGTGGTAACAGTAATAAAGTTAATATTAATTTCATACTAATGTGTAATACGATCGTTTAAATAAATATTTGATCATATTATTTCTTATTAAACACCCAATAACAAAAGATTATTAAAGCGATCAATATTAGAGAGGAAATTTAATATAAAAGTATGAAAGCGGAATGTTAAAATTAACAATTTTTGGACAATAATTTATGAATAATGTTCATAAGTCAGACTCATTTCTGTTAACTTAGCTGAGCTTTTCCTGTCTGTCTGTATTTCAAGACATTAAGAGGGAAACTTGCCACAAGTGAATGCATGAACAATTGTAATAAAAATGATAAGAAAAAAAATGGATTTTGAATTTCATTTTTAAGTATTTTCATATAAAAAAAAATATCACATTTACATTCACTTTATGTGTCATTTTCAAAATTTACTATGCCATAAACGTGTCATTAATGTATATATTTAGACATTGAAAGTGCAAGTGATAAATGAAAATTTCTTTTTTTTTTATAAAGATCACACAGAACAAGGAAATTATTAATATTCCCACTTATATATTTATATACATATACTCAATAAGTTCAAGGAAATAAAGAAGAAAAACAAAGGCCATGTTATTTATTGTGTACAAGTAGCCATATTTCCCGTTCTTGTCTTATCAATTTCACATCTGTTATTCAACGCTTCCGCTTTTTGTTGTAACAATGTTATAAAACGGATTCAACGCTTAATGAAAAACCACAGCATTTCCCCTAAGTCTTGGAACTCATAATTTATGGAAAATTATCACCAGAACAACATAAATTTATACCTAGAAAACATCATGGATTTTTTTCTTCTTAATTTCATACTATCGTGAAGGCCATAAAGATATATTTTGGTATTATCTGTGTGTATTGTATACATGTTTTTTGTCTTAGAAGTTCCAGAGATTGCATGCCTCGAAGTCCAGAAGCATCACGTCTTTTTTCATTTTATGTTAGATTTTGGTTAATCTGTTAAATTCAATCAGTCATCATTTACATTTTTAATGTGAATTTGAATATTTGATGAAGTTTATCAGTACCAATAATAAGATTGAAATTCAGTAAATGTACGATTGTCATGCATCTTATATATCTAGTCCGTTTTAAGTTGGAAGAAAAACATATTTGTTTTTATCACAACAAAAGAAAAGAAATTAATTGCAATCCTGTAACCCAATAGCCAGTAAGTAGCTATTCTTGTAAACAGCAGCCATGCAGTAAGTAGCAGCCCTAACGTGCTCACAATGTTTTTCTGTAATAACTTTTACCAGGTACTCTCAAATCCTAACATTTGAAAGACAAATAATTGAAAAGTCTTTGGTATCAAAAACTCGTTTCTGGAATAACCATCACCATGGATACGCGCAAAGCCAAAACATTTGAAAGACAAATAATTGAAGTTTTTGCGAGAAAGAAAGCCAAACGCCTTAAACAGGATGACCAAAATCGGCTAAGATAAGCTATGCATAAGTGAGAAGAACCTTATTTAATAATAATTATGTGATTTATGAACTGTAAATTTAGATTAAAAATATATTTAATAAATCATGTCGGTGCCGAAGCATTGACTACTGGGGGATGATTGTAAATTTCTCCAGCTATATACTTGATGTACTCCTAGATTGCATATACAGTCCTTTCTCTCTTATTTTTGAGAGACGTACTGGTTCTGCATGTTGAACTCGTTATCTCGATATATGTGACGTGGGTATTTAATTTTCTAAAGTATGTCTATGAAAAATAATAAAGTGGGATATAAAAATACATGCATGCACAATATGCATCAAGTTGTCTCCCTTTACTGTTGTCGAGAGCCGTCGTGATCGTTATAGTAGTTGGATTTACAGTTACCTATGCAATCAGTGCCTATCTAGTATCACCACTGAAGTTGAGTTCGAATCCCACGAAGGCGAGGTGTACTCGATATAACATTATGTGATAAAGTTTGTCAGTGACTTGCGACAATGTCGGTGAATTTCTGCGGCATTCCGGTTTCTCCCACCAATAAAACTGACCGCCACGATATAATTGAAATATTGTTGAAAGTGGCGTTAAATACCATGACCCTGACCCTTACTGTTGTCGGAAATATTACCCCCTCCCATTTTAAAATTGCTTTCTGTATATACAGTTAAAACATTAGAATATTAAAATCTCTGGATAACTGGTTGATTGATTAATTGTTTAACGCCAACTTTTTCAGCTATCTGACCATGATAAAGATAAAACCAACGTAATAAGGACATGATAAAACTGAAATATATGTTTAATTCAGAGAACAAAAATCCGCAATTTTGATGACTTTCACTCACGCGTTTTTCATACACCCGTCTCATTATTTATATGAAAAATATAATTGAAAGAGCTAGACATATCTTGCCATGTTTCTTTCACAATTTAATAAACGAGCTACTATTTTAAAATGGAACTATTGTTTATCACGAAATTTTATTTGATATCAAATTTAACTCTTCTGTGCGACACACATAATCCTTTGATGTACAAAAGAGTGTTTCGCGCTGAAAATATGTTCAATTCCTGCAAGGTGCATTACACAAAATCCTGCATACTCAATTCATTGTTCAGAGTGTGTGTGACGAACAAATGAGTCGGCTGGCTTCACCTATATTTATGTATACTCTGATATCTTCATGTTCCTGTTTCCTTATGAGTATTCGATGTTATAAAACAATTGAACGGTTAAGGAAAATATTTGTTCCTACCGGATGTGAGACTAAGAATACCGGATGTGAGACTAAGAGTACATTAAGATTAGCAACTAAAGTCACTTCGCCAATTTATTGTTACAACAAGTTAAACACTTGAAATAATGTTGTATAAAAACTAAACAAAAGGTATGAAAAACATTTAACGACGACGGACGCCAAGTAATACTAAAATATCTCTTGGTTTTGGTAGGGCGAGCTACTAATGCTCAAGCATAGATCTCATCTAGACTTCACGGACAGAGGGTCTTTTACTACAGATTAAATTCTCCATGTATATTTGGAATTTCAAATCAGGCTTATATATCTGCACAAGTAACGATACAAGAATGTATGTTCCTATATCATAGTTAACTAGTATGCTGGGACGTTTCTCTATTGTATGTCAGTTTGATAGAACATTATAACAAATGTATAGTGTTAGATCATAGTTTGGTGAGACGGGAGAGTGATGCTATCTGTTGTAGGTCAGGTTGATAGAACAGTATAGCAAATGTATAGTGTTCGATCATGGTTTTGTGAGACGGGAGAGTGATGCTATCTGTTGTAGGTCAGGTTGATGGAACAGTATAATAAAAGTATAGTGTTTGATCATAGTTTGGTGAGACGGCAGAGTGAGGCCCTCTATTGTAAGTCAGTTTGATAGAACAGTATAACAAATGTATAGTGTTAGATCATTGTGTGGTGAGACGGGAGAGTGATGGTCTCTATTGTAGGTCAGGTTGATGGAACAGTATAACAAATGTATAGTGTCCAATCATAGTGTGGTGAGACGGGAGAGTGAGGCCCTCTATTGTAAGTCAGTTTGATAGACCAGTATAACAAATGTATAGTGTTAGATCATAGTTTTGTGAGACGGGAGAGTGAGACCCTCTATTGTAAGTCAGTTTGATAGACCAGTATAACAAATGTATAGTGTTAGATCATAGTTTGGTGAGACGGGAGAGTGAGACCCTCTATTGTAAGTCAGTTTGATAGAACATTATAACAAATGAATAGTGTTAGATCATAGTTTGGTGAGACGGGAGAGTGGTGGTCTCTATTGTATGTCAGTTTGATAGAACAGTATAACAAATGTATAGTGTTAGATCATAGTTTTGTGAGACGGGAGAGTGATGCTATCTGTTGTAGGTCAGGTTGATGGAACAGTATAGCAAATGTATAGTGTTAGATCATAGTTTTGTGAGACGGGAGAGTGAGACCCTCTATTGTAAGTCAGTTTGATGGAACAGTATAACAAATGTATAGTGTTAGATCATAGTTTTGTGAGACGGGAGAGTGAGGCCCTCTGTTGTAGGTCAGTTTGATAGAACAGTATAACAAATGTATAGTGTTAGATCATAGTTTGGTGAGACGGGAGAGTAATGCTATCTGTTGTAGGTCAGGTTGATGGAACAGTATAACAAAGGTATAGTGTCTGATCATGGTTTTGTGAGACGGGAGAGTGAGGCCCTCTGTTGTAGGTCAGGTTGATGGAACAGTATAACAACGGTATAGTGTCTGATCATAGTTTGGTGAGACGAGAGAGTGAGGCCCTCTGTTGTAGGTCAGGTTGATAGAACAGTATAACAAATGTATAGTGTTAGATCATAGTTTGGTGAGACGGGAGAGTGAGGCCCTCTATTGTATGCCAGTTTGATAGAACAGTATAACAAATGTATAGTGTTCGATCATAGTTTTGTGAGACGGGAGAGTGATGCTATCTGTTGTAGGTCAGGTTGATGGAACAGTATAATAAAAGTATAGTATTCGTTCATAGTTTTGTGAGACGGGAGAGTGAGGTCCTCTGTTGTAGGTCAGGTTGATGGAACAGTATAACAAATGTATAGTGTTCGATCATAATTTTGTGAGACGGGAGAGTGATGCTATCTGTTGTAGGTCAGGTTGATGGAACAGTATAATAAAAGTATAGTATTCGTTCATAGTTTTGTGAGATGGGAGAGTGAGGCCCTCTATTGTAGGTCAGGTTGATGGAACAGTATAACAAAAGTATAGTATTCGTTCATAGTTTGGTGAGACGGGAGAGTGAGACCCTCTATTGTATGGCAGTTTGATAGAACAGTATAACAAATGTATAGTGTTAGATCATAGTTTGGTGAGACGGGAGAGTGAGACCCTCTATTGTATGGCAGTTTGATAGAACAGTATAACAAATGTATAGTGTCCAATCATAGTGTGGTGAGACGGGAGAGTGAGGCCCTCTATTGTAAGTCAGTTTGATAGACCAGTATAACAAATGTATAGTGTTAGATCATAGTTTTGTGAGACGGGAGAGTGAGACCCTCTATTGTAAGTCAGTTTGATAGAACATTATTACAAATGAATAGTGTTAGATCATAGTTTGGTGAGACAGGAGAGTGGTGGTCTCTATTGTATGTCAGTTTGATAGAACAGTATAACAAATGTATAGTGTTAGATCATAGTTTTGTGAGACGGGAGAGTGATGCTATCTGTTGTAGGTCAGGTTGATGGAACAGTATAACAAATGTATAGTGTTAGATCATAGTTTTGTGAGACGGGAGAGTGAGACCCTCTATTGTAAGTCAGTTTGATAGAACAGTATAACAAATGTATAGTGTTAGATCATAGTTTTGGGAGACGGGAGAGTGAGGCCCTCTGTTGTAGGTCAGTTTGATAGAACAGTATAACAAATGTATAGTGTTAGATCATAGTTTGGTGAGACGGGAGAGTAATGCTATCTGTTGTAGGTCAGGTTGATGGAACAGTATAACAAAGGTATAGTGTCTGATCATGGTTTTGTGAGACGGGAGAGTGAGGCCCTCTGTTGTAGGTCAGGTTGATGGAACAGTATAACAACGGTATAGTGTCTGATCATAGTTTGGTGAGACGGGAGAGTGAGGCCCTCTGTTGTAGGTCAGGTTGATAGAACAGTATAACAAATGTATAGTGTTAGATCATAGTTTTGTGAGACGGGAGAGTGAGGCCCTCTATTGTATGCCAGTTTGATAGAACAGTATAACAAATGTATAGTGTTCGATCATAGTTTTGTGAGACGGGAGAGTGATGCTATCTGTTGTAGGTCAGGTTGATGGAACAGTATAATAAAAGAATAGTATTCGTTCATAGTTTTGTGAGACGGGAGAGTGAGGCCCTCTGTTGTAGGTCAGGTTGATGGAACAGTATAGCAAATGTATAGTGTTCGATCATAGTTTTGTGAGACGGGAGAGTGATGCTATCTGTTGTAGGTCAGGTTGATGGAACAGTATAATAAAAGTATAGTATTCGTTCATAGTTTGGTGAGACGGGAGAGTGAGACCCTCTATTGTATGTCAGTTTGATAGAACAGTATAACAAATGTATAGTGTTAGATCATAGTTTGGTGAGACGGGAGAGTGAGACCCTCTATTGTATGGCAGTTTGATAGAACAGTATAACAAATGTATAGTGTCCAATCATAGTGTGGTGAGACGGGAGAGTGAGGCCCTCTGTTGTAGGTCAGGTTGATGGAACAGTATAACAAATGTATAGTGTCTGATCATAGTTTGGTGAGACGGGAGAGTGATGCTATCTGTTGTAGGTCAGGTTGATAGAACAGTATAACAAATGTATAGTGTTAGATCATAGTTTGGTGAGACGGGAGAGTGATGCTATCTGTTGTAGGTCAGGTTGATAGAACAGTATAGCAAATGTATAGTGTTCGATCATGGTTTTGTGAGACGGGAGAGTGATGCTATCTGTTGTAGGTCAGGTTGATGGAACAGTATAATAAAAGTATAGTGTTTGATCATAGTTTGGTGAGACGGGAGAGTGAGACCCTCTATTGTAAGTCAGTTTGATAGAACATTATAACAAATGAATAGTGTTAGATCATAGTTTGGTGAGACGGGAGAGTGGTGGTCTCTATTGTATGTCAGTTTGATAGAACAGTATAACAAATGTATAGTGTTAGATCATAGTTTTGTGAGACGGGAGAGTAATGCTATCTGTTGTAGGTCAGGTTGATGGAACAGTATAACAAAGGTATAGTGTCTGATCATGGTTTTGTGAGACGGGAGAGTGAGGCCCTCTGTTGTAGGTCAGGTTGATGGAACAGTATAACAACGGTATAGTGTCTGATCATAGTTTGGTGAGACGGGAGAGTGAGGCCCTCTATTGTATGCCAGTTTGATAGAACAGTATAACAAATGTATAGTGTTCGATCATAGTTTTGTGAGACGGGAGAGTGATGCTATCTGTTGTAGGTCAGGTTGATGGAACAGTATAATAAAAGTATAGTATTCGTTCATAGTTTTGTGAGACGGGAGAGTGAGGCCCTCTATTGTAGGTCAGGTTGATGGAACAGTATAACAAAAGTATAGTATTCGTTCATAGTTTGGTGAGACGGGAGAGTGAGACCCTCTATTGTATGGCAGTTTGATAGAACAGTATAACAAATGTATAGTGTTAGATCATAGTTTGGTGAGACGGGAGAGTGAGACCCTCTATTGTATGGCAGTTAGATAGAACAGTATAACAAATGTATAGTGTCCAATCATAGTGTGGTGAGACGGGAGAGTGAGGCCCTCTATTGTAAGTCAGTTTGATAGACCAGTATAACAAATGTATAGTGTTAGATCATAGTTTTGTGAGACGGGAGAGTGAGACCCTCTATTGTAAGTCAGTTTGATAGAACATTATAACAAATGAATAGTGTTAGATCATAGTTTGGTGAGACGGGAGAGTGGTGGTCTCTATTGTATGTCAGTTTGATAGAACAGTATAACAAATGTATAGTGTTAGATCATAGTTTTGTGAGACGGGAGAGTGATGCTATCTGTTGTAGGTCAGGTTGATGGAACAGTATAACAAATGTATAGTGTTAGATCATAGTTTTGTGAGACGGGAGAGTGAGACCCTCTATTGTAAGTCAGTTTGATAGAACAGTATAACAAATGTATAGTGTTAGATCATAGTTTTGTGAGACGGGAGAGTGAGGCCCTCTGTTGTAGGTCAGGTTGATGGAACAGTATAACAAATGTATAGTGTCTGATCATAGTTTGGTGAGACGGGAGAGTGATGCTATCTGTTGTAGGTCAGGTTGATAGAACAGTATAACAAATGTATAGTGTTAGATCATAGTTTGGTGAGACGGGAGAGTGATGCTATCTGTTGTAGGTCAGGTTGATAGAACAGTATAGCAAATGTATAGTGTTCGATCATGGTTTTGTGAGACGGGAGAGTGATGCTATCTGTTGTAGGTCAGGTTGATGGAACAGTATAATAAAAGTATAGTGTTTGATCATAGTTTGGTGAGACGGGAGAGTGAGACCCTCTATTGTAAGTCAGTTTGATAGAACATTATAACAAATGAATAGTGTTAGATCATAGTTTGGTGAGACGGGAGAGTGGTGGTCTCTATTGTATGTCAGTTTGATAGAACAGTATAACAAATGTATAGTGTTAGATCATAGTTTTGTGAGACGGGAGAGTAATGCTATCTGTTGTAGGTCAGGTTGATGGAACAGTATAACAAAGGTATAGTGTCTGATCATGGTTTTGTGAGACGGGAGAGTGAGGCCCTCTGTTGTAGGTCAGGTTGATGGAACAGTATAACAACGGTATAGTGTCTGATCATAGTTTGGTGAGACGAGAGAGTGAGGCCCCCTGTTGTAGGTCAGGTTGATAGAACAGTATAACAAATGTATAGTGTTAGATCATAGTTTGGTGAGACGGGAGAGTGAGGCCCTCTATTGTATGCCAGTTTGATAGAACAGTATAACAAATGTATAGTGTTCGATCATAGTTTTGTGAGACGGGAGAGTGATGCTATCTGTTGTAGGTCAGGTTGATGGAACAGTATAATAAAAGTATAGTATTCGTTCATAGTTTTGTGAGACGGGAGAGTGAGGCCCTCTATTGTAGGTCAGGTTGATGGAACAGTATAACAAAAGTATAGCATTCGTTCATAGTTTGGTGAGACGGGAGAGTGAGACCCTCTATTGTATGGCAGTTTGATAGAACAGTATAACAAATGTATAGTGTTAGATCATAGTTTGGTGAGACGGGAGAGTGAGACCCTCTATTGTATGGCAGTTAGATAGAACAGTATAACAAATGTATAGTGTCCAATCATAGTGTGGTGAGACGGGAGAGTGAGGCCCTCTATTGTAAGTCAGTTTGATAGACCAGTATAACAAATGTATAGTGTTAGATCATAGTTTTGTGAGACGGGAGAGTGAGACCCTCTATTGTAAGTCAGTTTGATAGAACATTATAACAAATGAATAGTGTTAGATCATAGTTTGGTGAGACGGGGGAGTGGTGGTCTCTATTGTATGTCAGTTTGATAGAACAGTATAACAAATGTATAGTGTTAGATCATAGTTTTGTGAGACGGGAGAGTGATGCTATCTGTTGTAGGTCAGGTTGATGGAACAGTATAACAAATGTATAGTGTTAGATCATAGTTTTGTGAGACGGGAGAGTGAGACCCTCTATTGTAAGTCAGTTTGATAGAACAGTATAACAAATGTATAGTGTTAGATCATAGTTTTGTGAGACGGGAGAGTGAGGCCCTCTGTTGTAGGTCAGTTTGATAGAACAGTATAACAAATGTATAGTGTTAGATCATAGTTTGGTGAGACGGGAGAGTAATGCTATCTGTTGTAGGTCAGGTTGATGGAACAGTATAACAAAGGTATAGTGTCTGATCATGGTTTTGTGAGACGGGAGAGTGAGGCCCTCTGTTGTAGGTCAGGTTGATGGAACAGTATAACAACGGTATAGTGTCTGATCATAGTTTGGTGAGACAGGAGAGTGAGGCCCTCTGTTGTAGGTCAGGTTGATAGAACAGTATAACAAATGTATAGTGTTAGATCATAGTTTGGTGAGACGGGAGAGTGAGGCCCTCTATTGTATGCCAGTTTGATAGAACAGTATAACAAATGTATAGTGTTCGATCATAGTTTTGTGAGACGGGAGAGTGATGCTATCTGTTGTAGATCAGGTTGATGGAACAGTATAATAAAAGTATAGTATTCGTTCATAGTTTTGTGAGACGGGAGAGTGAGGCCCTCTGTTGTAGGTCAGGTTGATGGAACAGTATAACAAATGTATAGTGTTCGATCATAGTTTTGTGAGACGGGAGAGTGATGCTATCTGTTGTAGGTCAGGTTGATGGAACAGTATAATAAAAGTATAGTATTCGTTCATAGTTTTATGAGACGGGAGAGTGAGGCCCTCTATTGTAGGTCAGGTTGATGGAACAGTATAACAAAAGTATAGTATTCGTTCATAGTTTGGTGAGACGGGAGAGTGAGACCCTCTATTGTATGTCAGTTTGATAGAACAGTATAACAAATGTATAGTGTTAGATCATAGTTTGGTGAGACGGGAGAGTGAGACCCTCTATTGTATGGCAGTTTGATAGAACAGTATAACAAATGTATAGTGTCCAATCATAGTGTGGTGAGACGGGAGAGTGAGGCCCTCTGTTGTAGGTCAGGTTGATGGAACAGTATAACAAATGTATAGTGTCTGATCATAGCTTGGTGAGACGGGAGAGTGATGCTATCTGTTGTAGGTCAGGTTGATAGAACAGTATAACAAATGTATAGTGTTAGATCATAGTTTGGTGAGACGGGAGAGTGATGCTATCTGTTGTAGGTCAGGTTGATAGAACAGTATAACAAATGTATAGTGTTAGATCATAGTTTGGTGAGACGGGAGAGTGATGCTATCTGTTGTAGGTCAGGTTGATAGAACAGTATAACAAATGTATAGTGTTAGATCATAGTTTGGTGAGACGGGAGAGTGATGCTATCTGTTGTATGTCAGGTTGATGGAACAGTATAATAAAAGTATAGTGTTAGATCATAGTTTGGTGAGACGGGAGAGTGAGGCCCTCTGTTGTAGGTCAGGTTGATGGAACAGTATAACAAATGTATAGTGTCTGATCATAGTTTGGTGAGACGGGAGAGTGATGCTATCTGTTGTAGGTCAGGTTGATAGAACAGTATAACAAATGTATAGTGTTAGATCATAGTTTGGTGAGACGGGAGAGTGATGCTATCTGTTGTATGTCAGTTTGATAGAACAGTATAACAAATGTATAGTGTTAGATCATAGTTTTGTGAGACGGGAGAGTGAGGCCCTCTATTGTAGGTCAGGTTGATGGAACAGTATAACAAATGTATAGTGTTAGATCATAGTTTTGTGAGACGGGAGAGTGAGGCCCTCTGTTGTATGTCAGTTTGATGGAACAGTATAACAAAAGTATAGTGTTCGTTCATAGTTTGGTGAGACGGGAGAGTGAGGCCCTCTGTTGTAGGTCAGGTTGATGGAACAGTATAACAAAAGTATAGTGTTCGTTCATAGTTTGGTGAGACGGGAGAGTAATGCTCTATCTGGATGATACCGGCGGTGCAGTGTCCCTCTGTCATAGAGAGGCTATAAGGAAACGGTAAAAGGGAACAATGTCATCATGCTAGGAGTACAATTATGGTATAAAAGTTCACAGTCTTCCATTTGCAAGACAGATAGGGACAAGAGAAAATGGTTTCTATCAGAGTCGTCTAGCAAAACAAATGGGTATGCACCAGGAATTTATCTCCAATCAATGTTAAGCATAATCACAGTAAAGTTGATCAGGAACATACCGGTATTTATTGATCAAGTGTGCTTGACAAAATGTAACGCGATTTGAACAATATAAGGGTGCAAATATTAGCTCAATGGGAATAATTAAAAGATACACGGTCGTCGATGCAAACGGCTAAAATATGCACGATCGATAAAAAGAAATATAGTAAAGTTCAACAGCATATATAGTCATAGTATATCTTAATATAATTTGGATGGCTTGATGAAAATAAGGATATATGATTATATATCCAAATGAGGTTGATCGAAATGGTAAAACGACGCATGATCAAGTAACTGTCAGTTTAACTTCAACATTAAAAGACAAGTTGCCCACTGTCGAGTTAACGTTGATAGAGATGCTGAAAATACATGTAAGCGTTAGAGAAAACCGAACAAGCAATCAAGAATGGAGAATCAAGAGACACCGGCAGCATTGGACATAGGGCACATAACAAAGACAAAAAACAAGAAACGCATCGAGAACACCTAATTAGATATATTCGTTTTTATTACTATCACTAGGTCGATACCTCTACTAGTGGATTATTAGTCCCCGATGGTATCATCCTCCCAGTAGTCAGTGTTTCTATCACTAGGTCGATACCTCTACTAGTGGATTATTAGTCCCCGAGGGTATCATCCTCCCAGTAGTCAGTGTTTCTATCACTAGGTCGATACCTCTACTAGTGGATTATTAGTCCTCGAGGGTATCATTCTCCCAGTAGTCAGTGTTTCTATCACTGGGTCAATACCACTCTTGGTGGACTATTAGTCCCCGAGGGTATCATTCTCCCAGTAGTCAGTGTTGCTATCACTGGGTCAATACCACTGTTGGTGGATTATTAGTCCCCGAGGGTATCATTCTCCCAGTAGTCAGTGTTTCTATCACTGGGTCAATACCACTCTTGGTGGATTATTAGTCCCCGAGGGTATCATTCTCCCAGTAGTCAGTGTTTCTATCACTGGGTCAATACTACTCTTGGTGGACTATTAGTCTCCGAGGGTATCATTCTCCCAGTAGTCAGTGTTTCTATCACTGGGTCAATACCACTCTTGGTGGATGTTACACACAAAATTTGGCTTCCAATTATCACGAAGTCAATTAAAGTTAAAATATTTATTCCGTGGTAAAACTGTAACATTTGTAACATACAATATGGATGTCTGCAAGACACTCAAAACTTAACTAACTAGTGTGGGAAGTCCCTAACTCTTTATATCTATTCTAAAACATAAACGTGTCAAGCAACTTTCACTTTTTATATAAATTATATTTATTGTCCATGTCCAATTGGAAATAGAAACTGCCATACTGCAGAATCAAAGTCTTTAATTATTGTTATCAGCTGGTACTGTCCTTAAAGTTCACATAAAGTTCACATGGTATGAGTGTTCGATAAATAATTGAAAACAGAATATTATGGAAGAATAAAATAGTCAAAAATATCACTTTAACAGTGGACTATTAGTCCCCGAGGGTATCATTCTCCCAGTAGTCAGTGTTTCTATCACTGGGTCAATACTACTCTTGGTGGACTATTAGTCCCCGAGGGTATCATTCTCCCAGTAGTCAGTGTTTCTATCACTGGGTCAATACTACTCTTGGTGGACTATTAGTCCCCGAGGGTATCATTCTCCCAATAGTCAGTGTTTCTATCACTGGGTCAATACCACTCTTGGTGGATTATTAGTCCCCGAGGGTACCATTCTCCCAGTAGTCAGTGTTTCTATAACTGAGTCAATACCACTCTTGGTGGACTATTAGTCCCCGAGGGTATCATTCTCCCAGTAGTCAGTGTTTCTATCACTGGGTCAATACCACTCTTGGTGGACTATTAGTCCCCGAGGGTATCATTCTCCCAGTAGTCAGTGTTTATATCACTGGGTCAATACCACTCTTGGTGGACTATTAGTCCCCGATGGTATCATTCTCCCAGTAGTCAGTGTTTCTATCACTGGGTCAATACTACTCTTGGTGGACTATTAGTCCCCGAGGGTATCATTCTCCCAGTAGTCAATGTTTCTATCACTGGGTCAATACCACTCTTGGTGGACTATTAGTCCCCGAGGGTGTCATTCTCCCAGTAGTCAGTGTTTCTATCACTGGGTCAATACCACTCTTGGTGGACTATTAGTCCCCGAGGGTATCATTCTCCCAGTAGTCAGTGTTTATATCACTGGGTCAATACCACTCTTGGTGGACTATTAGTCCCCGAGGGTATCATTCTCCCAGTGGTCAGTGTTTCTATCACTGGGTCAATACCACTCTTGGTGGACTATTAGTCCCCGATAGTATGATTCTCCCAGTAGTCAGTGTTTCTATCACTGGGTCAATACCACTCTTGGTGGACTATTAGTAGTCAGTGTTTCCCGAGGGTATCATCCTCCCAGTAGTCAGTGTTTCGTCATTGTCCTGGTTTATAAGATATATTTATGATTGAAATTTACAGGTCGTAAATAATGTAGTTGTCATTAAAACGAAGGTTCATCTCCCGGGGTAATATGTAACCCTATTATATTTTTGACAATCATGTGTAGACCCTATAGTTTACTTGCTCCCAAAGACCTTTACATTATTTTGCTCTCCAATCTTTTGACTTTTGAGTGTACCTGATGAATGGCATTACAGAAACGTGCAGTGCGAACTAAATTAGATATCTTCGATTTTTTTTGTTTTTTTTTAAATTTCTACTCATCTTTTACTTCAGCAATAAACATATCTTCTCATCCCAACATACATGCTGATTTGTTTCTAATAGACCTATTCTGATCATGACTATAGCTAAAAGAATGATTACTTGACGTTAAACAACAATCAATCAATTGAATATTTCTGAAGTCACCAGCAGGTACGAGTTATCCTCATTATTGAAGACCCTACTGTGACTGTGAAATGTAGAACAGCAATACAAGCGCTCTTCATTTACTTTAATGTCTGTCTTATTGTTAAATTTGGGTATTCTCTCATATTCATTTACATCCATACCCTTTCGTATTAATTGTGAAAGAACAAACGCCATTAATAAATTTCAAACAAAAAATATTTCTCCTAACATTTCAATATACTTTTAATTTGTAAATGTATACTAATTTAAATTTATATGTCTTGTTTCCCATCAGATATTTCAAGGAACGCCATTATATAGCTGAAATACAGTTAAAGAGGACGTTAAGCATCAATCAATCAATCAATCAATCAATCAATCAATCAATCAATCAATCAACCAACCAACCAACCAATCAATCAATCAATCAATCAATCAATCAATCAATCAATCAATCAATCAATCAATCAATCAATCAATCAATCAATCAATCAATCAATCAATCAATCAATCAATCAATCAATCAATCAATCAATCAATCAATCAATCAATCAATCAATCAATCAATCAATCAATCAATCAATCAATCAATCAATCAATCAATCAATCAATCAATCAATCAATCAATCAATCAATCAATCAATCAATCAATCAATCAATCAATCAATCAATCAATCAATCAATCAATCAAATTTTTTATAATGAGAAATATTGCGAACTAAATGACATTACTGTGATTTACTGTGTGTAATATAATAAGTATATGCTATAAATGTAATCGAAAGACTGTACAACTATTTAATATAATTAAATCTTTCTAGAAATTGAGACGAAGGACATCCATTGAAATTTTGTAATCCGAGGCAGATGTAGTAAACATAATACGACATTAATTTTACAAATAATTATAAATTATTTTCCATAATAATACGAACTGGTTTTATATTTGTAACACCTCGAATTCATTCCTGGAGATGGGTATGGATAGATGAGATTACGATGCAATAACCACGTTAATTCTCTTCGAAGATATTTGAATGGTGGTTAGGGTTAGGGTTAGAGTTATAGGGCCTGTTTAACGAAGATGTCTTAGGACTAAGACATATCTTAGGATGGTCTTAGGACATGTCTTTGTCTTAAGTCTGTTTATCGAACGCCTCTTAAGTTAAGATATGTCCTAAATTTTATTCTAACTTTAGGACAATGAATTAGGTGACTTATGACCATCTTAAGATGGTCCTACTTTATGATATAGTTAGGACATCGTACATTGTAAACAAATATGGCTGCCATTTATGTTTTCTTGAGACGACGGAGACAAAATATTCGAAGAAACAGAGTGTTCAGGGACCGTGACAACCCATTGAACTACACTGTTGATGCTGACATTATAAGTAAATATAGGCTTTCACGTCCATTGATATTGAATTTGTGTCAAATGTTTCAAAATGATTTGCAACGTCCCACCATGAGGTCACATGCATTCCCAGTTTCGTTGCAGATAGTGGTTGCCCTTCGATTCTATGCAACAGGAAGCTTTCAACAAGTCAATGCAGACGTACATAATATCTCAAAGGGAAGCGTATCAAACATAACTAAAGATGTGACACAATGTCTTAATTGTATATGCAGACAATACATTAAGATGCCTACTGATAAAGCCGAGCTACGCAAAGTCATGCACGGATTTCATGATATCGCTAACTTTCCAAATGTGGTTGGTGCAATAGACGGAACACACATCAGAATTAGGGCGCCTTCAGCTGATGAAAACTTTTATGTGAATCGCAAAAACTATCATTCGATTAATGTCATGGGGGTTTGTGATGCTAGTATGCGATTCCTGAACATTGTTGCCAAATGTCCAGGAGGAACACACGATGCCTTTATTTGGTCTAATTCTACACTCTGCGAAAAGTTTGAAGACAGAACTATAAGGGACGGCTGGTTATTAGGGGATAGTGGATACCCATTGCGACCTTGGCTTTTGACACCGGTTTTGAATCCAACTTCACCACAAGAAGTAAGATACAACGAGGCACACATGAAAACTAGGAGTATCATTGAAAGGAGCTTTGGACTGCTTAAGTCACGTTTCAGATGTATTGACACTAGCGGAGGTACACTTCTTTACACCCCTTTAAAGTGCTGTGATATTGTGATTGCCGTTGTTGTGTTGCACAACTTATGCATCATTCATCACCTTCCTCTGCCAGCAAACGATAACATTCCCCTTGATCGTGGACACATTGACAGACAACCATATGCTAGGAGAATAAACGATGGCGTTGCAGTTCGTGGAAGATTGATAAATGGACGCTTTCGATAAATAAAATTGTCATGTTTATTTGAGTATTTTAGTGTGTTCAATACCCTATGTAATCCAAAAAGAAGACGATATTTTAACAACATAAAACAACCAAGACCATGAAAACTTAATTTCAAACTGAAAATGCAATCATAACTTTAGACCAATTACAATTTAAGGGAACAAATGGGACAAAATCTCATGAACACTAATGGTTGAGATCAGGTGTGTCGTCCGGGTAGGCAATTCCTGCTCCACATGTAATTATACATCACATGACATGCCCACTACTTAAACAAGTGACGTCATAGTCGAACATACCCGTATGACAGTCAATGGCAAATGTAAAGTCCTTACTTCAGGTAATGAAAACCTTTAAATTCATTCAGAGCAAAAAATCAAAATATTAATTGCACAATAGCAATGTATGATAAAAGTTTCACTGAAATCACTAGTAATGTAGTGGCTTAGGAGAACTCAAGTTCGGGATACGAGTTGGGTACCTGCTATGAAGTTCATGTTTGGCTAAGGGGAACCCCAAAGTAATTTAAACTAAAAAAACTTAAATAATATAAGTAGAAGTACATCACATATGGAATATTGATGCAAAGATTCATTGAAGTCCATCCAAACCTTTAAAAAGAATTGAGATTACAAAAGTGTGACGGACGAATGGACGGAAGGACAGACAGACGGACGAACATACCGTTTACTATACATCGCCCGCTTTTCAAGTAAGGAATATAAAATTAGCAAAACAGCATGAGTAAAATAATCTATTAGTTCGAAACTGTTGGATACGACTATTCACTTCATTGGGATGTAGCATTTTCGTTTGATTGATTATTCTAACCAACATAAATCCATTTCTGTGAAAGGTCAAAGTTAAGCTTTGTCATGTACAGCTGATGTCTTTGCTCTTCAATAGCCAATCACTTTTTCTCTACATCGAGTCTTTGCTATTCAATTTCAAGTCTATCTTGCTCTACATTTAGCCTTTTTCTTTCAACCGATAATCTGCTTTGTTCTTTATTTATTAGTTGTACGTCCTCGTGCGCTGCTTTTTGTTTCCGACAACTCGTCGAGGGTTTGCTTGCTGTTTGGTTTACGCGTAATGTATCATTAGATAGGTCACTGTCCTGCGGGGGTAGAATATTGTCCAGCCAACTGCTACAGCCTGCTTCTGAAAATAAAGATAAAAGAAAACATAAGGATTGGTGCTAAAAGCGTCTTTCAATTAAAATACCAGGACATGCGGCAAAAATTAGGGCATAACAGTTGCTTTGATGACGTCGATGGTGGATTTTGTGGTCGCAAATTGAGTTAATCACTCAGTGCATGCACGTTATTTGATCCATATACATGTACTATGAGAAAGGGAAGTCATGGAGAAAATGCCAGGAATACGTAGCTGCATCTACTAAAGAGCTAAAAACTAACAAACTAGAGGTCCCCATAAGGCACGTTTTAAAATTCAATTAAATGCGATAAAACAACTTTTGAAATGTAAGCGGTTGAAAATTTGGTGTATTTTTGAATTTTTGCATTTTTGAAGATTTACATACTATGATCTTGGCGGTTTAATGGCGGTACTTTTCATGACACCCCCTCCCCTAATTCTTGCGGTAAGTAAAGGTAGAGGACTTGAAGGAAGCCACATATCAATCAAAAACATTGCTACTTTAATATTTCATAAGAATATACAACTATGGCAAATTATGTTGTTCGATACCCTTTGTATTTTGAAACTCTCATAAATAAAATAAAATAAAATTTGTACATACCATTTTCTACACAAAAATCTGAAGTTTGGTCTGAATCTGCATGCGGTTCCTCTGTAGTCTCGTCTGCCAGGGTGTCAGTCCCACCTCCGATTCCTTCAATCGGAGTATTCCCCAATATACCCACTACTTTATCTTGTAGCGCCGTCAGCTGTTCAGGTGGGCCTCCTAGGCCTCCTCCTGTTTTCCTTGCCTCCCGCCGGTAAAGAGACGCAGTTTTCTTTACACTGCTCGAATAAGTTGACCATTTTTTACGAAGCTCCTCAACGGTGCGTTTGTAACCCTTTGAGTTTGCTGAATTAACTTTGCTGCATATAGTTTCCCATATTTTACTTTTGGGGGCGTTTGTAGATGTGTTGGATAATTTGCTGAATAAAACCGATCGCAGTTTCTTTCTACACCATCGATAAGTATCTCGAGTTCAGCTTCACTGAAGTTCGGGCTACGTTTTCGGCTCATTTTGGATGTATGCGTAACATCCTAAATACGACTGTATTTATATAAGGTGAAAGTCTATCATACAAAAGAAGACGATTTGTACGACTTTACTCACTGTTTTCATCTGTATAGGGTGTACTACCCGTAAATAACTCGTTTGACAGCTTAATAATGTCAATATAGACTGACAATTTCGATATGCATATTGTACAGAAGAGACATTTTAACTCTAAAACTTGTGATTAACTACAAATTGTCTTTTTAATTTAAATTTCTTTCTGATTTTAAATTTATTGAAAGCTCATAATTAATATAAAATTATCTTTTTATTTATTGGGCTAATTATCTCCACTCCATATGGATATTTTAATAAATGAATATCTTAGGATGGTCTTAAGACCACCTTTACTAGGATGGTCATAAGACAGCTTCGTTGTGCTGTCTCAGACATGTCCTAAGATGGTCCTAAGACATATCTTATGATAGCTTCATTAAACAGGCCCATGGTGTTTAACGCCACTTTCAACAATATTTCAGTTACATCATAGCGGTCAGTTTTATTGGTGGAGGAAATAGGAGTACCCAGAGAAAACCACCGACCTGTCGCAAGTCACTGACAAACCTCGAAGATATTTGAACAAAGCTTAACATTGTATTGTATATGACTACCTATTGTATTTTTAATGCTTAAATAAAAAAATCAATAATAATAATAAAAATAAACAGACATGTTTAAGGTATACCAAAATAGATGTATACAATATATGTATATAATATATGTATATAATAAAAGGTTTCTTCTGCACACATTCTTATCTGCCATGGTTAGAAATAACGGGCAAATGACATTTGAGCGGATTTTGAAAAGGTGTGAATGGACATTTGAGCGGATTAAATTTTACTTACCTGTAAAATTTCGATGGACATTTGAGCGGAATAAAATTACAGGTAAATATAGATAAATATGAAAAAGTTATATATTTAAAAATAAAAATAATCCATTTTCTTTAAATTTTTAACAATAATTAAGTCTAAATATATATGATTTTCAAACAGTTTTACGCGAGCCATCCGTCAATATATCAGTTCTTAGAGGTGCTTATTGGCCAGCAAACCTTTACTTACATTAAGATGAGAAACAATGTCCGAACCTGCTCCTATACCAAAATCAGAGAAGGAAAAAACAGAATACATCAAAATGGCTTACGAGAAGTACACCACTGGAGAATATGCACGGGAACATTTTGTTCGATCCGCTGGTTTTCGTTACAGGCCCAATACGGATTTGTAAATAGTTTTAGTGATATATAGATAGTGCTGTTTTAGACTTATGCTGATATATAGATAGTGCTGTTTTAGACTTATGCTGATATATGGATAGTGCTGTTTTAGACTTATGCTGATATATAGATAGTGCTGTTTTAGACTTATGCTGATATATGGATAGTGCTGTTTTATACTTATGCTGATATATAGATAATGCTGTTTTAGACTTATGCTGATATATAGATAGGGCTGTTTTAGACTTATGCTGACTTAGTGCATTTTACTTCGACTTTTAAACTTTTAATTTTTATTAAATTAAACATTATCCTGCTCAAAACCCTACTTCCACTCTCCGTTGGTGAGCAGGGGGCAACAAGATTAGCTTAAAATGGCTAATTTTGGCTGACGGAAGAGGTACCAATTGAATTAAATCACATATTATCAATAAAATATGTTCCGCTCAAATGTCCACTCCAATTTCTAAAATCCGCTCAAATGTCCTAAAAATCCCCCGCTCAAATGTCCACTTTTTTGCCGCTCAAATGTCCTCTTTTTTCCGCTCTTTTGTCCACCCAATCCGCTCAAATGTCCTCCGCCGGAAATAACTATCTAACGTTGTATATCAAACCATAACCTTATGTTATTTTTCATATAGTGTCAGACTTAGCTTAAAAAATTAAATGCAGAATGGGAAACTTGAAAGTTTTACTAAATATTCCAAATATAAAAATACTTTCAATTGTCTATTTTATTGTTTTTAAGTAATTCGCTTAATTCATTAGATAATAGATAACTGAAACTCCACACACGTAATGTACAACAAAAAATTATAAATAAAACGACTTGTTAAAAACCGGTAGTATTCTTTCCGTGTTGTTATTGATGAAAAGTCCAAACTTAATTGAAATGTAGGATGCGTTTCCAAAATTTCTAGCGAAATATAAACACAATACAAACTATATCACTTGTTATTTTCATCCAGTAAGTCATATGTTTGTTCAAATATTATTTGATATTTGTTATGCTTAATATTCTGTGTGATTTTTTTCTCTTTGTAAATTTACCTTGTTCACCATTATGATATTGTTGTATAGATGTTGCATATTGTTACAGTGTAACTGTATGAGAGTACTAATAAAATCTTGAAAAAACTTGAAATCTTGGATCAAACGGTGTCACAGTTGTGTTGAAAGTATGGTGTATGCTTTTCAAATTTCACGTGTAAAAATTCAAAAAATGACATGATAAAATTATTAATTTGTAAGCTTATCATGAAAACAAATATACATCATGACGTTTCTGATGTCCATTCGTAATATAAATA
The DNA here is from genome assembly GCA_963680875.1 of Bathymodiolus brooksi. NCBI lineage: Eukaryota > Metazoa > Mollusca > Bivalvia > Mytilida > Modiolidae > Bathymodiolus > Bathymodiolus brooksi. The sequence continues at coordinate 69,679,928 of OY804575.1, forward strand.
ATAAAATATGAAATAGAGAAAAAAACATGTGTCGAAAGTATGGTGTATGCATTTCTAATTTCACGTGCCAAAAAAATGACATGATAAAATGATTAATTTAAATATTTTTAAATATGAAACAAAGAATAGACATTTTTTTCTGTAAATTGAAAAGCTTAAAAAATAATAATATCAAAATGAATAGATTTCAACAACAATATTGAATATTATTAGCCTGTAGGGGCTGACAATTGTTTCCAATCATATATAATTATCTATTTCCTATTGGACACTGTTAAAATATGATAGGGCAAAGTAGAAACAATTGATAAAGGTGGTATAATTAGATAATTAATAACAAAGCATTTAGCAGAGGTGTTACATCCGCCAGGTAGCAATCAACAGAACACATTGACCAATCAGTTAGCAGTATGTATATATATATATCTATATGTAAAGTTTCACAAATTATTCTGATTATCATTTTACAAGATAACATTTTGTGGATAAAAAAAAACATTTTGCCTGATACACAGATTTTTCTTAAAGAACACTACAGGTATGTGATTTAACTGATTAAATAATGAGATCTGTCAAGTCTTCATAGATATTTAGTATTCAGTAAAATTTATTGAAAAAATAGATATATACTTACCAAATCAGCATTTGCAAGGTGCTGTTTTTGCTATGAATTATTATATTTTTGGGGCATTGTCTATGTAATTATTAAAATAAAATTGCTTTTATTTCTGTGAAATTAAATATTTTCTGTCAATCAAATGAGGCTTATATTTTTTTTTGCTAGCATAGGTAGTATGAATTAAAAAAAAACATACATTCAATAAGATTTTTATTGCTCATATAAGTATTTTTATCCCCAATGAATTTGGAATATCACAAAATGTTACTATATATATCTGGGAGTAGTAAAAAACATGTTGCTCCCAGTATATATACAATTTCATATCTTTTTATATAAAATCTCACGGCATGTCATTAAAGATGACTATGGTTAAAACATTTAAGCCAAAAATAATGCAAATATTGTTGATAAAGCAACATATATATATTTTTAATATTAGAAATAGCATATACATGTAAGTATAAAAAATACCAGTTTCCCCCAAAGGAAGGGCGTTCATTTTTAATAACTCATATCCTCTTCATTCAATAGAAACAGTTAAATAGTGAGTGGAAATTATATAAATGGTAGGTAAAGGTGCGATAATTAAATAAACAATGACCATCAAGTGAAATAAGTACCTGTGCGATAATTAGATAAACAATGACCACCAGGTGAGATAATTACAGGTGTGATAATTAGATAAACAATGACCATCAGATGAGATAATTACAAGTGATAATCAGAAATCATCTTTTAGCCACCTAGCCAATCATATTTCATCAGAAATATAAGTATTATATATAAATAGTCATAAAGATCTATCGCAATTCAATACAAATTGATCACTGGATCATCATAACTATAATTGTGAAATTTTAAGGTAAATATTTATTTATTTTGTAATTTATTTCAATTCATATTGATGACATACCATAAAAGGTAAATAATAATAATAATAATCAGCTTGATGATTTTTTAGCTCTAAGGATAGTTTAATTTGATGGCCAATATTATCACAATATAAAGCGAAGAAAATACAAACGCACACATAGACACACACACACACACACACACACACACACACAAGAGAGAGAGAAAAATAAAAAAAAAGCCGAATGAATATTTTTTTAATAGTCTAATAATTTAGTCAGTACGGCGACAGTTACGATCTATCCTATCTAATTTTACGTTACAAGTATACATTATATTCATCGCATTAAATCGAGATCTTGCCCTTTAATTCCATAAAAATGTAACGTTGTAACAGCGGTGAAATGTTTATATAATTATCTACCATTCAGTTAATCCACAACCACTATCCCATATTCACAGGGGTAACGCAAACATCTTTTATTCAAAAGCAACCAAGGATGGACTCGAGTAATGCGCTCCATTTGCCATCCTTGAATTTATTACTATTTCCAAATAATTATCACTACAAGTCAGCATCATTTTTCTTATGGGGCGTGGCTTAACTTGTTTAATGTAGAAGACAATTGGCACTTATCTGGAAAATCAGATGGTAATCTTAAACACGCCCACTAAACAGGAGCTGAAGGCATGTACCATTGATTTCGAACAGATATCATAATCTGATTGACAAAAGAAAATGAAATATTGAAATATGAAGGGCGGAGCTTCACTGCGTTAAAGTAATATTTGTACAAGTTTTAATTCTGATTGGATAATTTGATCGTGTCGCGGCTGGGTATCATACTGCGGGTATAATTCTCTAAGTTGCCAATTCTGGAATCAAACAAATGCGTGTTGTTTTTTCGAATCACATTGATGATTGCTGTTGGGAGCGATTCAAGTGTTCTTAACTTTATATATATACATACTTAGAATATATTTGTGTTTGAACAGATGCAGATTTCAGGATTTCAGTGAGGACAAAGTGCGTGCTTAGATTTGATATTATATATATAAATATATATATGATTGCTATTTAATAATTATATTTACTAATCCTTAAAGAGCATTAAGATATATACACGTGCCGAATGTTTACATAAAATGCGACAACAACAATCAGCTAGAGGAAGTGATTCTTATCTGATTATCGTAATATCTTAAGATCTTTAAAAAAAAATATTCAAATTTTAATAATTTATATATTTTTTATTCAAAAGATTTTTTAAATCGCATCAATTGTCTCATCAACGATTCTACATAGTTAAAAAAAACCATTTCAACAATCACGTGGTTATTTTAATGTAAACAATAACTGTCCTTTTTTTACTTGCAGATAAAAGTGGATTGTATACAACTTGAGTAAAAAGTCTCGAAAAATATATTAATTTATTGTGTGTTTTGTGGATTAACACTGACTTTGGATATTAACATTAACTGTTATAGATATTAACTATGGATGTGGGTACAGAACAACAACATGCTTCAAGCTGGTTGAGACCCGAAGCCCCAAGAGTGGGGAGTTATGAACCTACCCCCGGGATGTTGCCTTCTGAGGATATTGGAGAAATGTTTACCCCTCATTTTTTGGACCAGGGATCTCACATGAATGCAGCGGCAGGATATTACAACCAAGCAGCAAGGGCTATGGGTGGCTATAGATCATCTCATGGTAAGCATTTATTTAATTTTATATCTAAAAAAAAGGGTAACTTCAGGGGAAATTATTTTATTATTATGATAAATTATATTATGCTTCTTAGGACATGTGCAAGTAACAAATAATAAAATAAATAAATGAATAAATAAAGCAAGTACAAACAGCAAAAAGGGAAATAAACAAAAACAAAAATAGAACCAAAAATCAAAACATACACAAAATTCTTTACAACTATGTAAATATGGATACTTATATCGAAATCATATAATATTTATTCAAATCAAGTCGCTTGTGACAAAAATGCATAACCCTGTCTTTTTGATCAAAGATATTATCTATAAAATTTAAGAGAATTTCCGGACAACGGAAAATCTGTTATTTATTTTGATAACAGATCTAAGATGTTAAACTTATATGTAATAGGAAACCGCTATAATCTATTTATAGAAAAAAGAGAAAACATGTATAAAATATATCCGATCATAATTTTAGAAATATTTTTAAAATATCCCCTAATCTAGAGACTGTTTGATACAATGAAAGCGATTCTCTACAATTACTCTGGTTAATCCCCGTCACGGCGTCGAACTGGCTCGGTTCGTTCCCGTGTTTCACTTTTAAAATTGCATGAAATTGAAATAATGGCCCATTACGATTATCATTCTGTACTGATGTAATACAAACAATGTATTTATAGTATTATTTTCATATTTTACTGTTTTTAAATTCACTGACGGGAGCAGTTATTGTTATTGTTAATGTTTATTATCATTATTATTATTAAATATTACTTTTTGAAATTTAGTTAAAATACCAACCATGTATATAATATGAAGAATTATTATTTTTATTTTTAATTCATTAAAACATTTTCTCTCGAAGATTACACAAGTTTTTTTAAGTTGAATATTTTTAAAATTGAAATTTGATTATAGTTTTACCTTACATAAGAACGGCGCCACACATCCAAAATTACGAGGGTTCAATTTCTGTCACTTGAATTACTTTTCTTAAACGTTTTATTCAAAATGTTATTTTTGTAAAATTAGAGGAGACTTTCTCTTTATTCAATTAAATATTTATTTAATATGGACTATTTATTTGTTGATGATAAAAGACAGAGTTCATGAGATGACACTTGTCATGTTAGTCTCTACACGATGAAATCATCCGTTTAACACTCTTACTTCATTCCAGATGTTTTTACTGCCAAATTTTCCACTGGATTGCTCAAGTGTTCTCCTACTTAATAATATATAATTTTCTACATTGTAAAATGACGGTTTCTTAATGTCTTGAGTGGCCCCCCTACTGATTTGATTCCTTGCAGGTCCTAACCCCTCCTGATTTAAGCCGCTTATGTCAATGTAATGAACCCCGACACTTTTCGTCGGCTGACCACCACTGCACTGAAACGTACATATCTGTTGTCAATTACCAGCTGATTGGGTTTAATTCATAGACAAATTGTTTCAATTTATTTAATAAAATTCTACTTCAAAATGTGGTATTTACCGGTACATTTTCTGCCGTAGAAAATAAACCAGGCGTAATATTAGGAAAGGAATGTGCTGAAATTCAACACGCCCGAGATAGACCGTGGGATTTCGTCAATTCGATGTTAGGTTCCAAATAAAAGTACAAAAAATGTGAATTTTAGAACGTCAGATGAAATTATTTCTTTATTTTATGCTTTAACCCTATTTTATCTTTTGAGAGTGAAAAAGTGAGAAAAATATTTATTTTATTTGTTTTCAGCAATGTTTTTATTTTATAGCTTTCTTTTTTTGCTTCAGTTGCAATTTTGAGACAAACAAGATTTATGCATAAATTTATTCCTAAAAAATTTAGAAATTTCTGAAAATGCATTTTGAATCACTAAGATCAATTTGATCCTGTTTCCTAAATGGAAAATAAATGAATAAAGTAAAAAGTGGGTGTTTCATGGGTGTAATATTATGCCAACTATTTTTACTTTCCATACCAGATCTTCATTCCTGCAAATTAACTGATTAGACGACCGCTGTGAAGAAATTGGTACTGCTATACCAATTAATTTGCAAATATTATAAAAAGTATGGGAAAAGGAGAAACCGTCTTATCACACGGATTTGATATTATATTAAGTATAAAAATTTCTCACGCTGCAAAAAATATTCCTGAAATAATCTTGTTTTTATTACTACGATTCTATGGAATCAAAGATACGATTTCTAGATGACAGAGGTCATAGCAACAAGTTGCTAATAATATTTCTGTATCATGCAATAGAAAATTAGTACCAGCCTTAAATATATTTGGAGTACATTATTGCAAGTATTTTGCAGACATACGAAATTATTTAAGTTTTTTTTTATTCCGTAAACATTTGATTGTTTTTCCCTGTGAAATTCTATACCTAAAATTGAGATTAGAATTCGTAGAAAAAAGTCAAATAAATTATAAATATTTTATTTCAGTTTCTGGGTCTAGCCAAGTTTGTCGTCCTCATTTCCACACACCACTCCACTCGTGGATCACAGACGCAAAATCCATGGTACCACATGCACATTCCGGTTGGCCAATGAGCCCCTTTAGTAGCAAAGGTCTGAGTCATCCAAACGCTTCAAATTCATCAGCACAATTATCTGGCGCATCTTCAATACCAACATCAAGTTCTTTCAATTTTCCACCAACCCCACCCAAAGATGGCACCCCAGAGAACGTCAGCGCATCTACGGAATACACACCAGATTCAAAGCCAATCAAACAGCAAGACCCACAAGATAACCAATCATCACCATATAGTCATACCACAGCCCATCCAATGGCGACATATCCATCTTATGTCACACCAGGTTCTGACTATGCCGGAAGTCTGGGATTCCACCCTGGCAGCATGTTCAAATCAGCGATCCCCAGACCCAGAACAAAGACAAGATCAAGTGCAGGTTAGTTTCAGCTTTGCACGGTTTCGGACTAACATATTTTCTTTGTAGATCTTAACATAGTTTTAAATTAAAACTATACTAAATATGCTTGGTTTCTTCTAAAAAAAAAGTACAGTTGTAAGTCCAGTTATTAATCTAGGTTCAAATGTGCAGTAAAAACTAGAAGATAAAAAACTGAACACAAAACAAAACAAAAAGAAATGAAATTCAATCATGTCAACTTGATAAATAGTATAGAATGGAATATTTTTCATCCTCTACTATTTTTTTTCAACTTTTTTTTTTATTATTATTATCTAAAATTATCTTTATTATCTAGATTTTGAACTGATCTATTTTTAACACTTCCGTATTTTTGTATAAAGTTAGAGTTTCGAACGTAAGCCACGGATACAAACACTTGAAGGATCCGACAAATCCGGAAACATCAGTAGCTGTACTTTAATTGAATGTATAGTAAACGTCAATAATTTAATAAACAAACAGACACTTACTAGGAAAGTTCGTCGGCCTCTATTCCTAAAAATAAAATCCTACATAAATTTGCAATTCGGCCGGAACGAAACACACAGAGGAACAATAGGTTTTATTAATGTTATATTTGATTTAAATTGACTAGATAATGTATCTTTTTTTATTACTTTATTCTTCATAACATATGTATTGCCAGCATCTGGTATGATTTTAATTAGAAAGCTCCTGATGCTGTTAAAAATGATATACAACAAGCACTTCTTAGCTAAGATTCATTTAAGTGTTAGTTAATTAGCTTACACATGTTTAAGTTTTTGTCAATGGATAGGTGTTGGGGGGTTTATTTCTTTTGCACATTTTTATAAACTTGAACACAAAAATGTCAATAAATGAGAAATTATATAAAAAAAGAAAAAATATTTTTAGAATTATGATCAAATTCTAACTTTAATTATCACAATATAGAGTTCTGGATAAAATAAAACGTGTTTCCGGTGTAAAGGTAAGAAAAAAGTGTCCCACATTTAGTGAACATTTTTCAAGAAATAAGAAAAAAACATATTAAATAAGAACACAACTACAAAAATCATAAGAAAATCTTGAACCGGATGTTTTGAATTGTGTTTAGTTTTAAAATAAAAGTACATTATTGAAAAGACAAAATCATTTGAGCGAGTCATTAATAAGAGATACAATTTTTACAAATCATGATATATTATTGATAATATGGAATCTCACTGGATTTAAATCGATACGGTATTCCCATTGATTTAGAAAAGATCACAAAAATTGTCTAATGTAATCAGTATCGTGTTCTTAGGAATATTTCATCGTTGTATCACTGCAATGCATCGCATCGCACCGAGCACCGTGCACCAATTTTTAGTGTTGAGCAATCACCGTGTGTAGTATACTTTTAGTTTAGATTGGGATCAGGAAATAAAATAATGGTAGCTAAAAATCAATTTTACAATCTTGTAGGACGATGCCCTACGGACGAGATGTATTCCATGATTCTACCAGGGAGCCAACGACAAACTATCCCAGGTCAGAATTAAGTCCCTTTCTTTAAAAATCTTTAAAAAAAATAAGTAGTGAACTTTATTTTACTCTTGAATGTAAATAAAACAAACGCTTTAATTATTGTTGGAGCTCTTTATACGTTTGTGTTCTTTAAATGCGGGACACAATGTCGGTTTACCGGATTATCACTGACACTATTTTTATATACCGTCCGAATTACCGCCCAACTGAGGTCGCGTCGAGGATTGGAAAAATCGGGAAGTGTAACTTTTATAAACAAGTAAATCAAAACATTCTTCTAATATTTGTTAATTCTTTCTTTAAGATTATGAAGCGTTTCATGCTGTGGTATTTCCTTATAAAGCACTGGCGACAATTATAGCATTTGACTTATTATATAAATCTAAATTACGCGTTAATTGGCGGATATCGTTCTAGCCCGGGGTGGACTTGGAAATTAAAATTTTCATATAGTACCATGCGTAAGTGGGTTTGACGACAGGATTCTTCTTAGTGGCTATGTTAATATTAAATCGTGTTCCGACATTTCGTCAACACTGTGGTCGTAAGACGAGATACACTTTCAGCTCGAGTGCTATAACGTCCGGAACTCTACAACTTGTATCAAATTCAAATTCATGATTACTACAGACAGATTTTTTTTACATTACAATTGTCTTAATATGCAATCACAAGACACTTAATTGCATAAAATATCAAAACAATTAGAATTTTCCCATGGTCTTACTCTAGACAGGGGATTTTTCTTTCTATAAACAACTCCTACATGTATATAATTTGGCGCCATATGTAAATCCACCAGATCCGCCTTATATTAAAAATTGTATTTCTTCTAGTAGATCATATATATTTGTATGTTTTCTTTAATACAATACAAATAAAGATAAATAGTAAAATATTAAGACTCGTATATTTTTATTTACAGAGGGTAGAGAATGCGTAAACTGCGGGGCTACATCAACTCCTCTGTGGAGGCGAGATGGAACCGGACATTATCTCTGCAACGCTTGCGGACTGTACCACAAAATGAATGGTCAAAATAGACCACTTATCAAACCAAAAAGAAGATTGGTATGTATGAATAATACTCAATTTATTTTTAAAAAGAAGAGCATTTTTTATTTGCTCTGATCTATATCTGTTTGACACGGTGTGAATTCTTGTGTGGCAATATGGGGGTAAATCAGTAAAATAAATGAGTGTTATGAAACACGATTTTTACCAAGCTTTTACCAGTCTGTCAAACTAACATCATCAGTGTGTTTATTTTCTTTACTCTAATATTTCTTCATCTTAAGAAATGTCCAAAGCGACTGCTGTTTGCAAAGTAATGAATCATTCTACTTTTACAGTTCATGCGTACGATTTTTGACATTTCTCATCAAGTAAGACGTGTCAATTGCAACACAAAAAATGCGTTTTTCGTAAATTTTTAGGGCAAAACTTATAGAAAATGATATAAATTTTCGTTGTAAAACTCGTAATACAAGAAAGGAATCTTGTTTTGGTGTAGACTACATGTCACATTTTAAAAACACGAAAAATGTGAGCTCGACATTTAAGACCTGTCTGAGTAAGCTTTTTGTGGGTGGCCAATTTTTCAAAAAAGCTTTTTTGAAAGAGAATTTAATCATTGTATATGTGCTAACTATTGTTTATGTATGGATCCATAAACATTATTTTTTTCTTATTATAATTGCGTAGTTGTACTACTTGCCTTCTTTCAATGTTTGATGGGGGATTTTTGTTGTAGTTCAAAATACTGAAGTATAGTATAAAATTAGCTTATCTAATCGATCAGCTAAGCTAATCTTTTGTTTAACAAACATTCCAATTACTACTTAAAAAATCACAGAATTGTTTTTGGAAATAGATGTCACAAATGCATCGGTAATGGTAATACAAAGAGGCAAATAAAGGAAGGAACTCTTTTGTATTGAAGGTATTATTTAGAGATCAATCGAGCATCATAGGTATACCTCACAATTATATACAATGTTATAGATGGCGCGATAGGAGGTGTAAGATCTATATGATAGCCCTCAAAAGACAATTGCATACCCATTGATGGGTAAACGGACCAGGATTCATGAGCTGTGCTATATCAGATAATATTTAGCAAACGCTCTGATCTCATTCACCGAAACTAAGATACGGGGTCGTGTGTGTCGCCCAAAATATGAGATGCAGTGTCGCGTTGCTTGAATATACAATGATATTTCTTCTATTTTTGTTTGTTTCGAATTGTCATGACATCTATTTATTAGAATACTTCAGATTTTAATCAAAATCATTTGAAGCACAAATCTTTTAATAATACTTATATAGAAACTATAGATCAATACAAAAAGATCGATTATTTAGATTTGTTTGTTAAGATATTATTGATCAGATATAGGATCCGTCACTGATGGTGTAACTTGAGTGATGGTAGGAATACAATTCTTTGAGTTAGATGTCTAATTGCCAAAATAAATGTATCAATTAAAACAATCATTGTCCCCGTCACGATAAGACCCTCCGATGATGTTTCTCGATGTAAGATAAAACTCGCTGAAGTGTGTAAGGTACGATATAGAATTATCAGAACCTTTATAGACAGGATACGAATCTTATCGTTTGGTCCCCAATCATCGAGGACTTGACTATAAACCAGTCAATATGTTCATTTTGATGGTTTATGGTGCTTAACGCCACTCTCAACAATATTTCAGTTTTTTCGTGGCAGCCTACTATGTCATTTTGATATTCATTTTGATACACCTTTCTTAATTTTATTTAGATTATAAACAAAATATAAATTAAAATCTTTCTTTTTACCCTCCTGCAAGAATATAAATAACTTCATTGCATAGGCGATCACATTTCTACTCAATAAGGAAAAGATAAATCTTCCATGTATAACCATTGATGTTTATAGGTCGAATTTTACACTCATTATTTAAAAAAAAAAAAATATCACCAAACTTTATTATTACTGTCTAAATTATTTTGATTTGACTAATAAATAATAGTTCTCATAATTTTAGACACTTGAATTACCGGACCGAAATTTTCTATAAAAGCCCAGTAATAAGATACCATTGTAAATCCACCTTAGGATGAAAAAATTATACATGAAATTTCTTTAGACAACAATGACGCTTTTAAAATAAATGAAATATCCTCTTTCTGCAGAGAAAATTTTATAAAATATATTTGTAATAAGTGGCGATATCGGGCACGTTGGGCGTGAATGTTGTAGTTTTGCCTAAACCAACTTTGTTTGAAAATCTCTGTGGGAATATACAAATTTGAGGATACAAATATCGTTTGAGCTATTGTTAGTCTTAAACCAATATTTTCGTTCACACAATTGCGCATTGTGTATTACACATTCGAATGCACCTAACACGCTATGATATATATCATATTTCTACATTTACAATATTGAGCAGAAAAGGCATACAAGTTTTAATTTCCAAAATTTCACAAACGAAGAATGCCAGTTTCTATTTTCTTCATATATTTGATTTCATTCTTTGTGTGCGGTTTTTCATTATTCATCAATCATAAAAACCAGTCCTTCAATTTTTTTTTATGTCATTCACTTTCGTCAAACAATTAAGCAGAAGTTACTCGCCTACGGAAAATTCGACTCCTCGTCAGCAGGTACGGCGCCATTTGCTCCAGTTGGGTGGGTCAAGATGCTAGAGGGGAAATTCATGGTTTTTCTATGCCTTTCCTTATCTGTTCATTTTGGCAGAAATGCATGGCCGATCAGTAGTTAGAGATACATTTAAAATCAGTGCCGATAGGCAATCATATCCCATTTATTTGTTTATGTAGTGAATAAGTTAAGTGACTTATCCTGCAGCTTGGTTTATAAATATTAAGAGAAATAGTTTTCTTAAACAATAAACAACATGAAAACAAAATAAGACCGTTTCAAAGAATGCATTAAATTGTTGTTCTACTAGACGAAATAAGAAACTTGTCCATATACTTATTAGATAAATCTATATACTTATTAGATAAATCTTATAAGATAAATCTAATGTTATGTTTCTTATTTCACAGTCTGCTGCAAGACGAGCGGGAACGAGTTGTGCCAACTGTGGAACGTCAACGACCACTCTGTGGAGAAGGAATCAAAATGGCGATCCAGTCTGCAATGCTTGCGGCCTTTACTATAAACTTCACAACGTAAGTTTTATTATTTGTTTTATTTTTTTATTAAAATATTTATTTTTAATTTTGAAGTGGCAGTTAACATGTCATTACAATGCATGTTTTAATGACCACAGGCAAAATTAAAACATTTGGCATGTTTTACATAATAAAGCTGTTATACAAACGAAATTCCATTTGAACTACCTACGGACAAAATTTGATGATTTTATCAGTATTGAAATTTCATTACTAGTTGACCAGACCGCTATCTGGTCATCTTGGATTATCAGAAATCAAAATCTAGGACTGGTGTCCCCTCCCTTTGTCGGTTGTGTGACGGAACAAGTTTTTTGCTGTAATTGTCTGTGAGTCATACCTATTTTCAATTGTAAAAATCTTTTAATTACATAATTGCTTTTAAAAATATTTTCATTGTATAATTTAACAAACCGGTCTTAAAATTCTTCCTTAATAAGAATTGATAATAAGAAAAAGCTAAAAAAAATAAATATATATTTATATGATTGAAATTTTAAATTACATAAATGTAGCATATCTATTTTCAGTCAAGTAAGATTTAAAATATATTAAACAGTATAAACCCATTATTGAATATAAAAATAGATAAACTTAGAAATAAGTTTTATTTTGAGCAAACATTTTATTTTCAAATATGATAGGCAAGTAAAACATCTGTTTTTAGTACTAATAAGGGTACATCATGGTCCAATTATACCAATCATAACTAGACATTCAAAATGCTCGACCCCAAAAATCTAGCGTGTCTAACATGTACATTGCCGTTATAGATTTCCTAACGCATACTAGAATAATTTTCTTGTCAAATTGTTACAATACAGGAGCCAAATATTTCTCATTTAACCATTACAGTATATTGGTTTTTACAGGCGATTAATGTCTGGAGAGAGAGTTGAAAAAAATCCCAGTCAACTTCTATTGATCAGACAGCCTCGAATTCACGGTCAACAATTAATAATTTTCATAAAATCCGCCATTTAATTGTTATTCTATTATTGATTAACCCTTACTCCTGAATGGTTTTTATTTTAACTTTTTTCATCAATTATTTTGAAATCCCGGTCTGACATAATTTCTATTCAACTTCAATGCAATGTAACTGTGTTTAAAAAACATTCTTTTCATAATATAGAGCATTTAGATTTGAACATAAATCATACAACAAAAAATTCACTAATTTGTGGAAATTGTTATATTAACCAAGAATTTATTTTTTTTGTACTTTTACTTGTCAATGAAAATTTAATCATAAGCATATCATATATGGATTTTAAAAATTTAAAAATAGCAATGTAAAGATTAGAAAACACACAATTTTGAAATATTTTTTTTTAAGTTAAAAGACACGCACCCCAATTTCTTTTTTACATTTAAATCTATTATAATGATTAATTGAATAACGTTACGTACTTAATATATATTATTTATTAGAATTTGATACAATATGTGAAGATCAAAGAAGGAAACGTATAGTAGGGATATATAGGGTTTCAGACTTTGCGGAGACAACATCAAGACGAACTACGGGTGATTAAATTTCACCCAATTACTCTTCATTGCAACTCGCTTTCCGTTTAACCTTCGCCTATCTTTTTTTTTAAACTTCCATCACTGAATATGTGTGGTTAAGAACACGCTTGATTAAGTCCTGTTTGTATTTAGTTTTGACATAATTATACTACAATACTATGAGACAGGGTATTGACTTTCTTTAATTTTCTAAATACTACCCGCGAATTTTAGTTCACGCACCTCATTTTTACTGATAAATATATACATATGGAATCTCAATTTTCACCACAAAAAACTCATTTACTGAAAGTCTGATTGTAGCAAAAATCAGTGTCGACAATAATTTCCATCTTATTATATAGTATACATGTAGCTTTTGAGAGTTGCCAGACTCTTTGTTTTGCCAACAAATAAAAAATTGCTTCATTTTTAATTGTTTCATGTTTGATATTTTATTTACAATATTATAATTTACCATTGTCGCATCAAATTAAGTGAAAAAGGAAACGTGTAAAGTTTCTTTGTCGGAAGTTAATAGTAAATAGCCGATAATTACGAAAATTTGTCCATTTTTGGTTCGCTTTGTCAATTTTGATCAAACTTGGTAGATAACTCATATCCCTTGCTGTGGTAATAACCCAAACTTTACAGATGTTGCTGTTCAATAGAATTGCTCCGGAGACACCTTTGAAATTGGACCATTGTCCATTGGCATTGCTATATATAGTTAACAGGTTTTTGTTTAAATAATAAATAAAAAAAAAAAAAAACTTTCCTGAAATTATGGCAACCTTTAAAATTGGACCATTGTCCATTAGCATTGCTATATACAGTTAACATTTTTTTTTAAAAATAATAAAAAAAAAAAAAAAAATACTTTCCTGAAATTATGGCAACCTTTTAAAATTGGACCATTGTCCATTGCAATACAGTTAACAGGTTTTTTTTAAATGATAAATAAAAAAAAAAGTAAAAAAAGAGCACCAAAACATTCCTGAATTTAAAATTCCTTAAGCCACTTGAAATGAAAGTAATAATAAATCCATAAATCCATGACGGTAATGAATTATAACATTTATATTGGAATTGAAGAAAAAAATTTGCCTATCAGTAATAATGACTATGAGAAATCTCACATGTAATCAAGGTAATGAGTTATCTATAATTATTTGCTCCGAAGAAGCCTTGAGACTCAGTTTTTGCAATAGAAAAGTCCCTTGGTTATCCCTAGACAAATCTCACCTGAAAAATGACCAGCTAAGTATTGATAAACAGTCAGGTAGATACAGTTTCAATCAGTGTCCCCGACTACCTTAATAGTGTATTACGAACAATTAACCCTCTATGGGACCATCGCGTCGACGGCGATCACGTCGATTTTCCCCTGACCACACGTTTGAGTGACAAGGTAATTCAAAGGATGAATACTTAAGATAATTAAACGAAAAGGCCACTGACAGTTCGAATTTGTGCCCGTTGTTACTCTCTATAACACCGTTATAATCGGCTTCCGCTTGGCCGGGTTTGCTGTTTTACCTAGTGCCAATCAACCGTACGACTTTGATAGTTAGAATCAATTATAATCTAATGCTATTTACTGACTCTACGAGGCGACATTTCCAAATAGAAAACGATTTCTATGATTAACGTTTGCGTAAACATCTTCATGCAAATTACATATATATTATTAACATGATAAATTTATTGCATATTTATTGATTTATATAATGTGTAGTAGCAGTAGTCGGCATTGTTACTATAACTAATATGAACCTATGTTGGGAATGCAAGTGCGTACGAAATGAGAAATGAATTGCCGAATATCTATTGTCAGACAATAAACTTCAAAAATCATATGTCTCGTAGTCCAATTATTCCATCATAACCTAGCGCAGTATTTCGAAGATAATTGGCAGAACATTCCTGCAGCTGTCAGATTTTTATGAAATGCTACAATAATTTATTTCTTTGTCTTTACAGGTTAGCAGACCGCTTACAATGAAAAAAGATGGAATTCAAACCCGCAACCGAAAAATGTCCACCAAGAGTAAGAAAAACAAAAAGGGAATGATGATGTCAGACTTTCTAAAACCATTAGAAAAATCCTTCGGTGGTTTTCCTCCCATGAATGGTATGCATGCACCCATGCCAACATACATGGGTGGAGCATACTCATTAGGCGGTTCATCAATGGGATCGGGTCACATGCAAGGTGCAACAGGTTTGGGCTATGGTGGCGTTTCCGGTGGCTTTAACAATTTCACACCATCAAGCTATGGATCATCATTCTCAAGTATCCCCAACATTTCATCATCCGGATTCTCATCAGGACTGAACTTATCAACGTCGTCAATGGTTGGAGCTATGGCATAAAATTTACAATATATTATGTGTTGTTCATGTGGTTTGACGTCCGCGTCGAAGTAGCACGTGTGTTCAAATGGTGCTTCCGGTATAGATGTTCTGACTTTTTCCCAGAGATGGCTGAATTTCTGCCTATATCAGGTGAAAAAATGTGTCTATGTGATCGGGTGTAACCAAAATAAACGGATGGTGGCTGATACCACGACAATTACATCATGAGGTTCACAATAACAATAGGAATGAACCTTAATACGCCAGCAGACTACAACCGAGTCAGTGAAGGTGTTCGTTTGCGTGCAAAAACATCATAACCGAAAAATAACATTTGTCACGTGAAGTACAATCTTACTAATATTATGTTTGTCACGGAGACAGACAAAACCCTGTCGTTATATTCCGGGTATCAATTATCCATTCACATTGAACATTCTACGCAAACATACATAATTTGTGAAAGACGAGAGTTACGAAGCGTAACCCGGAGGGAAGTTGCTCGGGTAGAATGACCCAAGGTGACAATGAACATATATTCAACCGAGCTCGCGTATCACCCTCTAAATTCACTTTAGTATGATTTACACCACATACTATGCTGTAGGCCTTTAAACTTCAAAAGAAATACGACCATGTGAAAAAAGAAGGTCTATCGGCATTTTATGGTAACTGTTAGCGGTCAATATAGAGCCATCGAGAGCGTGAGACTGACTTTAACACATAACTATTTGTTTGTTTGCTCAAAGTAACTCTATAACAAAGATTGTTTTATTGGCATTGTTAAAATGTGTATATATTAATTTATTAATGATATCAATTGACTCAGATGTTTTGAGCTTAATACATGACATTGTTGGTGGGTTTTTTTTATGAGAGAAATATTTTAAATCTAGTCCCAGAACTTATGGAAACAAACTCGATGTTCATTATAGTATATTGTTTTTTTTAAACCGGAACCGGTTTTCCATGAGTGCTACGTCATTACTTTTTTTTTCTCATTTTCACGACTTCCGGTATTATTCCGGATTAGGAGCGACGTGCTCGTCACGGATCTACAGAAATCCATTATGTAGTGAGAGTTAGGTTTTTGTCTTCGGACAACATTCCAGTATAATTGTGTGAGTGCTCTTTAATTAGATGCAGTGTTATTAATAGAAATTGTACAGATTTTCTCATCTTGTTATTTTGCCGTTCATGCTGTGTACAGAGATATAATATTGTAATGCAGACTTTTCAATGAAAAATTAAAATAAAATTGTCTCAAAATCATACATGTATTTTATTATTTTTCATTATGAATCTGTTAACATCACTAGATAATATACTATTGGAAAACAAGATATAATCAATAATAAAACAAATAGATAAGTTTATGGTGTTTAACGTCACTTTCAACAATATTTCAGTTATATCGTGGCGGTTAAATAAATAGGCAAATAAGAAAAGCAAACAGTTGTGTTGTCAAAGCAGTCGAACATTTTATATAGAATTAGAAATTTATTCTGAAAAGAATAATAATCATAAAATCCAAAATGAAAATGAAACATAGTTCAAGTCATTCAATCAAGATTAAAAATTTCAGACAAATTAAAAAAAAAGACAGTCATTTATTAAGCCAAATTAGATAAAATTAGACAAAAGTAAGAAAAAAAAAAAAGAAAAAAAAAAGAAAAAAAAAGAAGGAAAACCAGCATCATAATAGTCAAAATATTAATCTACATAGTACTAATATTATAATCTACATAGTACTAATATTATAATCTACATAGTACTAATATTATAATCTACATAGTACTAATATTATAATCTACATAGTACTAACATTATAATCTACATAGTACTAATATTATAATCTACATAGTACTAATATTATAATCTACATAGTACTAACATTATAATCTACATAGTACTAACATTATAATCTACATAGTACTAATATTATAATCTACATAGTACTAACATTATAATCTACATAGTACTAACATTATAATCTACATAGTACTAATATTATAATCTACATAGTACTAATATTATAATCTACATAGTACTAATATTATAATCACTTTATACATATAGCTACAGAAGTAGTTCTATATGTGCCACCAAGTAAACCATACAAGATAAAAACAAATATTGCACGAAAAGTAATCCATTTCTTATATTCTGAAGAAAGAAAATATTTAAGGATTGATCGCAATTTTTGTTCGGTTCATGAAGAAATAACCTCAATTATGTTGTACACACCGTGTAACCCGCGTAGCGGTAGCGGGTTACGCAAGGGTGTGTAGAACTTGATTGAGGTTATTTCGAATGAACTGAACAAATAATTTCGATCAATCCTTATAAATTAATTCAAACCTTTTCTGTTATGATATTGAAAAATATATTTATTTTTTCAAAATAAGGCAAATAATCGGAAATAAATTAAAATAATCCCAAATGTGCCTCATTTAAAGAAAATCGCCTAATGACAACGGCACCCGACGCCATGGGAAGGACATCTATTTTCAGATTCAGTACTTACGAATATAACTTTAACTTATTATAACCAATCAAAGCACGTATTTAATGACATGTGACTCTAAAATTAATTTATTACCATATAACTGAAATATTGTTGAAAGTGGCGTAAAACACCATAAACCACCAACCACCCAAAATATTGTACAAACAGTTCACTATATCATATGAAAAGTACTGTACATACTACATCATATACAATATTGTACATGGAGTACACTTTATAATAAAACGATATCGTAGTAAAAGTACATTGTATGAAATAAAAATATGGTACAAAAAATATACTATATTATATTAAAATTATTTAAATGTATACAAAAAGTACACTATATCATATAAAAATGTCTAAAACGCAAACCATATCATATAAAAAATATACAAATTATAAACTATATCCAATAAAAATACTGTACAAAAATAAAATACAATATATAAAAAAAATATACAAATGTATTAGGTATTATATAATGATTGAACGATTGCTTGTTGTTTAACGCCCAGTATTTCAGCTATATTCATGACGAGAAAAAAAGCTTACAAATAATAAATATTATAGGTAATAATGTGGCACTAGAAGGGATATTTAGATTGCCACAGGAAACAAGAGGATATAATGGAAAGGGTAAGAAACATTTGATTTGCAAATGGCTACAAACGACCACTTTCCACATGCTACTGTTGATTAGCAGCTTTGTAAATCTTTTACATGCAAGGACCATGACCTCACATACAAAGTCTCCCAAATGGTGTGTACATAATGGTTGTACCACACAGCGGAGATACTGGAACTATTTCTATAACTTTGGGTTCCTGCCGTGGTCATATAATATCAAAAAACCTTGTACAAAAAGTAATACATGACCGAGAAAATATTCTACAGAAAGTAACACAGACATATATAAAAAGATATCTAAATAAGATAAAAAAGGGTTTGAAGCTACCAAAGGCGTTATCAGAAGCCGTATATTGAAGGACTGACGATACAATGAACAAAAGGAAAAGCACAAAAATATTGAAGAAAAAAACACTGATCCACAAAACACTACTCAGACAACTAACTAAAGATTGAAGAACACGAAACCTCACTGAAAAACAGGAAGTGAACTCAGGTGCTCCGGAAGGGTATGCACTTCTCTTTCCACTAGCGGAACCCGTCGTGTTAATCTTGTTAAAAATCGGTTGATAAGTCACGAGGAAGGACATAAAAGGAAGAGATAGTGACTACGATAAAAAGGAACATTTCCGTGTCATCTCCCACACAGATATTTCCCAAGCGATTTCAAATTAACAACTAGGAACCCTTGACTCTGTAGCTTCCTTGTTAGCAGCAACTCTCTATCAAGGAAGTTATTTAGAGAAACCACAAGTTCTGGAATACCGTACCAACTGAGAGATATGTACTCAATATACATGTGCTGTTGGAATGTTACTACATATAAATGGAAGTTTCACAACGTGAAAACTGAAATCATCTCTTTTATCGTAAAGTTTCGTTCTGAACCGGTCCTCGCTGCCAGTTTCTATATGCAGATCAAGGTATGAAGCCGTCCTTGCTGAATATGTGGTGTTCTTTATTTCAAGTTCAAAGGGATAGATGTTGTGAACATAGTCAAATTTTAATGAAAAGACAAGATCTATATAGCGGAATGTTAGACTAAAAGACGAGCTAGCTTCTTTTTCTTTTTATTGAGAAGAGTTTGCGCGAAGTCTGCTACATACGAATAAATGAACAAGTCGGAGAGAAGAGGAGCACAGTTGGTTCCCATTAGAAAGTCTACTGGATATTGAAAAACACGTCTATCAAATATAACACGTGTGTTGTCAATCAAAATATCCAGCATTTTGACATGTAAGATTCAGATAACTTTGTTTTTATAATCACAAAATAAGATTTGTCCCGTCCTAAAAGAAGATATTAGTATCTACGTTGACCATTGATTTTTATTTGGATAAAATATTGTACAAAGAGTTATCCGTATGATATAAAATACGCAAGCGCACAAAAAAAAGAAGAAAACCAATCCATATCCGCTAAACATATTGTACAAAGAATAATCCATATCCGATAAAAATTATTGTACAAAAAAGAGTCCATACCATATAACTATGACGTCATTCAGATTTCATTATTTTCTAAAAATAAAGATGACAAACAATGGTACAGAGATTGATATATATTGTGGTTGGTCAACCTTCTTTGGAAAGAAATAAAAATCTAAATTTAGATTGCCAATAGGAATGATCAGTAACTTATGCCCAAGTATAATTTTTCTTTTCATAGAAGACATTATTTATATATTGTAAATAATAGTCACTATCAGTAATAGTACAAGATAACTAGAAATTATTTTCTTGGAACTCGAGTGTGGTACACCGTGGGTTCGAGCCCCGGTGAGGTCAAACCAAGGACTATAAAATAAGTATTTTCTATTCCTTCGCTAAAGCACTAAATATAAAGAGCAACCATTGGTTGACTCGAAATCAGGGTAATATGTCCGAGCGGATCGACACGTATAACCGCGGACTTTATTGTTTTCAGTTAGCTAGCACTATCAGAATCCAACTAATCATGTTGGTCTAGTACAAAGCGGACATCATCATCATCATATCGAATGTACCTATAGCATGTTCTCGCCATGGTATAACTGAAAATTGCTTACTTGACGCTAAATAACGATCGCTCACTCAATCATACCAATCTTTCGTAGTTTCGGGAGCATGACGACGAAGTCTAATGACTGTACCTATATAGTATACTTAGTATGGGAAAAGTCAGCTTCCTATAGCTTTACTAAGGTTGAGTTTCACTGTTTTAAATTTGACAAACTTTATTTTTGAACAAAACTTTCACCGGCAATTGCACTTCCGGTCCATTGAAAATCTTCATTTCGTTATTTTGGGGTGCATTTTACATTTTTATAACAAACAGAGTAATCAGAACATTATTTTTGTGTTCCAGAATAGTATTTTGTATCTATCTGTTGATAAATTGTACCTTGATGTAAGAACTATGTTTTGATGCGGAATAGTTGTTGCCACTAGTAACGACACTGAGAACTAGTTGAAGCAAAATTTGGGCAGGTTATGTTTTTAAAGTTCAAACACAGTGATAACAATAGCGTAAATATCTATTTTAGTGCGCATGGCCCGTTTCTGGATTAACCTTTATCAGATACGCTCAAGGTCGAAAGATTGGAAAGGAAAATAATTGAAAAGTCTTTGGAGCAAACCTATCAAATATATAAATACAGGGACATTGTCAATCTACAGTGTGCGTACAAAAGTCTGTCAAATATGTAAATACAAGAACATTGTCAATCCACAGCGTTCATACTAAAATCTGTCAAATATGTAACTACAGGGACATTGTCAGTCCACAGCGTTCGTACAAAAGTCTGTCAAATATGTAAATACAGGAACATTGTCAGTCCACAGCGTTCATACAAAAGTCTGTTAAATATGTCAATACAGGAACATTGTCAGTCCACATCGTTCGTACTAAAGTCTGTTAAATATGTAAATACAAGAACATACATTGTCAATCCACAGTGTGCGTACAACAGTCTGTCAAATATGTAACTACAGGGACATTGTCAGTCCACAGCGTTCGTACAAAAATCTGTCAAATATGTAAATACAGGAACATTGTCAGTCCACAGCGTTCATACCAAAATCTGTCAAATATGTAAATACAGGAACATTGTCAGTCCACAGCGTTCATACTAAAATCTGTCAAATATGTAAATACAGGGACATTGTCAGTCCACAGCGTTCGTACTAAAGTCTGTTAAATATGTAAATACAGGAACATTGTCAGTCCACAGTGTTCGTACAAAAGGCTCTCAAATATGCAAAATATAGAAAACTGTCTTATCAAATATTTAAATAAAAAGCATTGTCAATAAACAGCGTGCATACAAAAGTCTATCAAATATGTAAACACAGAAACACTGTCAATCCACAGTCACAGTGTTATTATGTGTTATTCAAGTCTATCAAATATATGTCAATACAGGAATATTGTCAATTCCCAGTAATCATACAGCCCGACACTAGCACTATCAACATTACTGGTCTATTGTATGACAACATATTTGCTATGTTTGGTGGACGCGGTTTTCAACAGATAGTCGGAATTTATACGGGTACAAACTATGCTCATCTTCTCGTCGACTTGTTCCTTTATTCGTATGAAGAAGATTTCATGTAGGGGATTTTCAAGAAAAACGGAAAGAAGCTAGCCCGGATGTTTAATTTCGCGTTCCCCGGATGTCCTTTAATTGAAAGCAGTAAAACCTGCAAATGCGTTCACCTCTATTTAAGCAGTAAACTGTAATTAGAGGTCACGTTTTTCTTGTCCTCTTATAGAACATTGCATATGATTATACCTCTTTTAACAGGTTACCTGTCTTATAAAGCCAATTTTTCATTGTCTCGAAGGTGACCTCTTAATACAGGGTTGACTGTAATTAAACTTTTGGTGGGTAGGTTAATCGTATATATCCTATTGAAATTGAAATAAAGGACACCACAGAAAGAGCTATGTCTGGTTCATACCTTGACTTAAATATAGAAATTGACTGTGAGGACCGGTTAAGAACGGAACTTTACGACAAAAAAGATGATTTCATTTTTCCACTGAACTTTCAATTTAAATGTAGTAACATTCCAGGAGCAAGTGTATATCTCAGTAGTTTCTAGAGCTCGTGACTCCTATAATGATTTCGTTGACAGAGCGTTGTTGCTAACAAGGAAGCTACGTAACCAAGAGCTCCTAGAGGTTAAATTGATGTCATAATCTCGAAAGTTTTTTAAATCTTAATTAACCGTTACGGAATATCTATGTCACAAATAAGCTTTACGTTTGTCGTAATCACAATCCCATCCTTTCGTCATTTACCATCGTACTTTTAATAAGAGTAACACGCCCTATCGCAACATGATGGGTGTCACTAGTGGAGCATGAGATACGAGGAATTGCCTACTCTTCCGGAGCACCTAAGTTCACCCCCATTTTAGTGGAGTTCGCGTTGCTCAATATTTAGTTTTCTGTATTTAATATGTTCAGTTGTTGACCATTTTTGTCTTTTTGCCTCTTTTCTGTTGGTCATTCTATTGTCTGTCTTTCTCCGAATTACAACTTATGATAACCTTTTGGTATCGTCACGACCGGTGCCACTGGTGGAACAGGAACTGTTTACCCTTCCAGAGCACATGTGTTCACCCCGGTTTTAAGTGGGGTTCGTGTTACTCGATCTTTAGTTTTATGTGTATGTTTTGAAGATAGTTGTCTGTCCTTTTGTTCTTTTTATTTTGGCCAATGTGTTGTCTGTCCGTCTTCGATTTACGGATTCTGATTACCCATTTGGTATCTTCAAACTCTTCTTCAACTTTTCTATCACATATAAATTACATTAAAATAAGCAATTCACATCATAATACAAAATTCTTTATCTATTTCAAAGTGTATGGTGACGTGATACATAATATCACAACATTTGTGTAAAAGAGGACATTTCCCTATGATGACATTTCATCCTAGTTTCCTTACACTAAAAGATATTTCAACAATCATCATTAAACATTATCTATTAATGCTAATCACATATAATATATTGCTGTTCAATAAATAGTTCACAATTATATTTTTATTGGAAGTTCAATATTTGATAATGTTGGTTGACTGGATCAATACATGTAAGTTAATTACAAGTCTGTCACATAATAGTGTTATTACCTACCAGTTAAAATTAAACAAAAAAGTATCAAAAAAACCCAACAACATGCCATAGGGTCTACATAAAAGGAGTAGAGCAACATCTGTTGCTAACAGGAGACAGGTTGGTGAAGAATTGTTTGTTTTTATTATAAAACATCCTTGAAGTTTTCTAGTAATATGAAGAATCCACACAGTCATCAACAGCTGTACCACACGTACGTCAACATGATGATCATCGTATATTCAAATAGGTCTAGCATATCCGATATTATACAATTAGCAGTATATAAATACAGTCAAACCTACCCATGCGGTCAACTCTATTAAGCAGTCACCTGTGTGAAAAGGTCATTTTTTTTCTTGTCCTGTCATAGAAAATTTCATGTGAATTGAACCTCTTTTAAGAGGTCACATGTCTTATAAAGCCACTTTTTCATATTCCTAAAGGTGACCTCTTAATACAGGTTTGACTGTATATAGATATATGAATAGATAGGTAATGAGGTGTGGGTGTTTAACACAACTTTAAGCAATATTTCAGAGTCATGCTTTGTATTAGTAGTTCAAAGCACCATATCCCATATAATACAATTAGGAATATATAAATATATGAATATAATATAGGTTATGAGGTGTGGGTGTTTAACACCACTTTAAACAATGTTTCAGAGTCATGTCTTGTTTTGGTAGTTCAAATCAATAACCTCTTAATGAATACAATTATTTGTGTTGCTCATAACTTATCTGGTGTCTAGTATATTATCAAGATCTCCCCCATTTTACCTGTATCTTTTGATTAGATCTATTAAGCACAAGATAAAAGTATATAATACTAATTATAGGGACCGCAACACAAATTGACAATCTGGATAGATAAGACAACGTCACTGAAACATACAATTATAATACATAGCAGTAGATTGGACAACACGAGCTCCCTCCCCCCCAAAAAAACCCACTGGTAATAAAAACAGGGACCTCCAAGCCTTACGTGACATTCCCATGTTCGATTTTAGTGCAATGATGTCAAAGAATGTAATGTTCTAGTAAGCAACATAGGGTACATGTTGGAAAGTGGAATGACATTAGAGGCGGGAATATCCTATCAGTCATAATGGCGACCATAAACATTCTTAGAGATGACGTCCTATTGGTGACCATATAACTTTTCGGAGATGACTTTAGTTTAGGGAATTGGGGCATATTTGACAGTTGCAATCCCCTGTTGACATTGTCTTGATAATTAGAATAGTATATAATACATCTTACCTGAAGCTATATTCCTATGAAAACGTAGATACATTTTTATCTAATTTAGTGCGCACGACGCGTTTATAGAATAAGCTTCATCAGGTACGCTCAAAATCAAAAGATTGGAAAACCAAATATATTCAAAAAGTCTTTTGGAGCAAGTGAACCAAAGGGGCCCAAACAGGATAGCCAAAATAGGCTAAGGTCATCTATGCCTGAAAAGGGATAACTTTAGTTTGATTAATAATTACATTATTTAGGAGTAGACATGGATTGATATTATTACAACAGAACATACCTAAAAATCGAATGTGAAACTAACAAATCAAGTTATTGTTTTCTATTTGTCGTTCATGAGGTATATGGGCAAATTCCGTTTCGTACGTATATAAAAATAAATAGGCAAATATAAAGAAGCACAACTCATACCCATTGGAATTCCAATAATCGTTTGCAAAACTCTAGCACCTGACTCAACAAATACATATATGTGGTCAATCAGTATACGTTTTCAATATTAAATCACATACATTTATATGTCTATTACTGGTCTATTATTTTATTTCACGAAATAGTCAAATATATTTTCATAGCAAGCACACAAATTGCAGGTTTTTTTTTTATTTTTTACATTGAATCAATTTCTTTGTATTTCAATATGTTGTGGTATTACACAGACACATCGAAGATCAATCGAAATAGTGATAAATATATATCATACATTTTCATCTAAATAAGTCGTGCGTATGACAGTAGAAACGTGTACCCAAATACCTTATAAAGAGCAATGATAATCTATGAGTTATTTTGAATCGATGACTAGTTAAAATTACAATACAGAGGGTATAATGTAGAATAGTAGTTCAGTCGAAGTAGGATGTTGCTACTAAAAAGGACGGAAGCTTTAAAGTAGAAAACAGATGTTAAAAAGGATTGCCTTAATTTCTAAGAAAACGGGAACTATAAAATGGGAAAAAACAAAGTTATGGCGTCTATCATATAGGAAAAAGGAAATGGTTTCATTGTCAACATCTCTATGAAGAACAAGGATTTTGCGGACCGACTTCCACCTGCTTCTTTTTTTGTGGCCATTGAAATAATGTCTTGTTTGGGGGGGGGGGGGGGGGGGTGAGGGAGTAGTCGTGATGGTATGGAAGTTGGATTAACAACTACCTATGCAATCAGTGCTTAACACCACTAACATTGTGAGTTCTAATCCCGCTCACACAAGATTATGTGAAAAGCTTGTTAGTGACTTGCGGTAGGTCGGTATTTTTCTCCGGGTACTCTTGTTTCCTCCACCAATAAAAATGACCGCACGAAATATTGTTGAAAGTGGCGTTAAACACCACAACCCTTACCCTTATGGGCTTTGAACCATTAAACATGATCTAAAATTAGCACTTTCCCTGTAAGGTATTCCATTAATACATTTTATTAATAGATATAAGCTACACTTATATTGTAGATGATGGGTGCTTAATATCCAGCTACCATTGCGTAGAGTGAGAACAAGATGATCATATCGTTCAATACTAGTATGTAAGTATGGGTGTCCATAGTGGAGGAGGAACTGCTTACTCGTCCGGAGCACATGAGTTCACCCTCGGCTTTTAATGGGGTTCGTGTTACTCGATCTTTAGTTTTATGTGTATGGTTCGTGGTTTGTCATTTTTCTTTTGGCCATTATGTTGTCTGTCCTTCGATATACGGATTCTGATTACCCCTTTGGTATCTTTAAACTTTTGTTCCTGCTATTCGGTTGGCTCTCTGCTTTGTACGATGTTGCGGTCTTTCGCCAGGAGTAAGAGGTATATCATCCAGGTCTGTTGATTAATTTCCCTTACTAACTAGAGTCTTGAAGGTTTGTCAATGTCAAATGTTTCTGAAATTAATATTTCACCATCTTTGAATTTTGCCCAGTAGTAATATCGATTTGGATCATACGATCTAACGAAACATTTCATTTTCTGTAAGAATATTAAATTGAAATAAATCTTGGGTCATCTGGTATATCTTAACAAGAATAACATGACGGGTGCCACCAGTGAAGCAGGAACTGTCTACCCTACCGGGGCACCTGAATTCAGGTTCGTCTTTACCTCAAGTTGTTTGTAGGAGGGTTCATGTCTTATTTACGTTATATGTGTTTGCTTGCGTATAGTGGTGTCCAACACATATTGTGTTGTTTTTTTTTTTTTTTCTTGTCATCGTTTTGTGTGCCCTGTGTTGACATGTTTCTCTAGATTGCCCAATTTTTATTGCCCCTGGGATGTTCTCTAACGTTTATTCACATCGGTTTGTTAGTAATGTTCATGTTGCCCCATCTTTAGTCTTCTGTATTGCGTATTACAGTTTGTCCACCATTGCTTGTCTTTTTGTCATTTACCTCGTTTTTGGCAATCGTATCCTCTTTCTTTCTTCGAATTACGGCTTCTGATTACCCCTTTGGTATTCTAAAACTTTTCTTTTATCTAAAGCATAAAAAAAAATATACGAAAATGATCCAATTTCTGTATTTTCAGATCTTTGTCATTTTTGGTCTTCTTGGAACTGTATGCAATACACTGCATACACTGCATGAAAAAACGGTTCAACTTTTATGCTATCTGATTTCTAATGGATATCCATTTCTAATATTCATTGCCATTTCTCCTACTAAAATACAAAACTGTTTAAAAACATAAGCATAAATAGTTAATGATTAAATTTAATTGATATACCAGGCAAATCCTGTAGTCAACAAAACCCAAATGGGCTTGCATTTTATTTAATTCATTAAGAGATTATGTCATTGTCATGTTTATGTGTGTTGTAGAGTTATCGACTGTACATGTTTATGTGTGTTGTAGAGTTATCGACTGTACATGTTTATGTGTGTTGTAGAGTTATCGACTGTACATGTTTATGTGTGTTGTAGAGTTATCGACTGTACATGTTTATGTGTGTTGTAGAGTTATCGACTGTACATGTTTATGTGTGTTGTAGAGTTATCGACTGTACATGTTTATGTGTGTTGTAGAGTTATCGACTGCGCACGTTTTAACGATTTTCAATTTGGATTTTGGAACTTTTGTTATGGTGTGGTATTTTTATTTTTAAATTTCATTCCTGGCTACAATCGGAGAAATTTGCTAATTTGGTCATATTCATATTTTGTACTTAACAGTAATTACATTTTTAAATATTAATTAAAACAAAAACAACAGTAGACCTTAAGTGCAAAAAGTTATCCTTCTCATATATATTGTGTTTTATATTAACATACTTTTTCAATAATTTATTTTTTAGCATAACATTTTTTCAATAAATGTAGGCTAATTGTTATTTCACCGACTTGATTACAATTAGATGTTTGGTTGATCTTTTTAAGCGATACAGTAAAATCAAACAGCATTACATATGGTATCGTGTGAAGGGAACAGTTGGGATCCCATCAATCACATTGACATTTTTGTACATGTCCCGATCCAGAACCTGGATTTACATCAGTATATGTGTTGGTTTTCTTTGAGTTGAGAGAGTTGTTCATTTTGTTGGTATTGATAGAATTGGGCGGGACCATCGTGGTCGTGATTGTATGGTAGTTGGATTTACAAGTTGTGAGTTCGAATGCCGCTCAGGTGAGGTGTACTCGATACAACATTATGTGATAAAGTTTGTAATTGACTTGCGGGAAGTCTATGGGTACTCCGATTTCATCCAACAACAAAACTGACTGCAAGTAGATTATATATGTTATTACAGATTATTTAATTTCTGTCATTTCTTGTAAAAAAGTGATAAATGTTTACCAGTTGCTTGCCCATGGTCGGTGGTTCTCTCTGGGCACTCCGGCTTCTTCCACCACTAAAACTGCTTGCCATGATATATCTGAAATATTGCTGAAAGTGGCGTTAAAACACCAAAAATCAAATCAAAATCATTGTGAAAAAAAACATATAAAATTTTGAGGAATACATTTATTCCTTCCATGTATAGTTTTACAGTATCTCTATACCATGCTGGTTTATGAGAAATAAACATATATATTGTGACGTTATCAATAAAGGTAAAAAGTAAAAATTTGACGCATCTTTTCTTATTAAAAAAATTGACAAAATCTCATTCTTAAATGCTACTGTATAGTTTGCCAACTATAGTTGATTCGTGGATGTAGGTTTTCTCTGTTCACATTATAATGGACAATCTGCAGGTAGAAATGTGGCAGAACCAACTAGTTAATGAATCAATATAAATTTAATTCCATATTGATTAAATTTTATTAAACTTATTTTATTCTTAACTATATATAACATTTAGATCTGACACAAATTATGTCAACTTACAAAGGTCCTCTGCACACATTTACAAACAATTAAATATTCCACGTGCCAATAATTGAAGGTTGTATTATACGTAAATACATTTGATAACAGATCAGGAGAGAAAAGAAAGAATACAGTGGCGCAGCTAGAGGGGCCATGTAGGCGGTCCACCCCAGATGGCATTTTTATGGCGCTGCACTTTTGGGTCTGTTGTATAAACATGTATAGGCTGTATTGAAATAAAATGTAGGTTCAGCACTTAAGCTGAATTTTAAGGGACTTTTCATATTTCGAGTAACTTAAGCTATGGCATGTGTATTCAAGCGATTTGTACATTGGCCAAATAATAAACATTATCCAGTGATGTAATTCAGGGCGGTTTTATCATTGTTGACAATGTGGAACATGTGATCGAAGCCAGAGTACGTTATTTTAATGTCACAGCACCGCTATGTGTGGGAGACACCATCTTGGATGTTATATACATTTCAGTTTTTTTCCCGTTCGTTTGAGGGTATGTGTTGCTCAATTTTTCTGGCCAGACAGATGCATTTTGTGCGTGGTTAGGTTGTTTTTTGTGTGTGATTTGGTCGATTATTTTGGTCTCGTCATGGCTAGCTCATATCGACCAACTGTCCTTTACCTTTGATTTTCAACTGAACTAGTTTTTTTTTGTTTTTTTTTCCAATTTACTTTACTGTATTCCAGCTTATTAGCTTTCCTTGCTATTAAATTACCATCAGTATATTGTATGCTTTGTGATAAAGTCACCCACAGTGCGTTCCATTCTCAGATACTTGACAGTATTGAAAGCTAAAATTTGGTAAATAATATAGATATATAGCATAAATATTGTTGAAAGTGGCGTTAAACACCATTATCCTAACCCATGAATGGAATTGTTGACCATGACTGTTTAACTTCAATTCATAAATTTCATTCACTACGATTGGCTAATAATATGCAATACAATGAAATGGATTAACCAATCGGACAACAGCTCCAAGTGTGCTGATGATTTAACAGAAGCGTGGCGACGTTCGTATATAAATGTTTTACCCAAGACACAATCAAGATGACGCACATATATACATATAAAATATTTTTGAAAAGAAAGTTTAAACAACCATGGTCAACAATTCCATCAATATATTAACAAAACAAGCAATCTACTCTCACCTCAAACCATTGAACACGAAAAAACCATGAGAGATGACGTTGAAATTCCTGTTTCTGGATTGGAGCAAGCACAAAAATGTGGCGGGGTTAAATTGCTTAATGGGGTCCACACCTTCCGATAACTGGATCGCTAACGACAATATAGATACACACAAACAATGAAAAAACCTGCACAGATTCGCTTCCACTCAAAATGACCACACGTGCACTATCACAAAAATGTATGTCAACATGGACAGTACGATATCAGTGTCAGTGATGGCTCGTAGTAACTGGACTACTAGAATCTGTTGAATTACACAGTTTATTTCCGCATGAAAACAATGTTCGGTTCGTCCTTACCCCCAGTTGTTTGTTGGAGGCTCATTTCGTATTTAAGTTATTTGTGTTTGTTTGCATATAGTGGTGTCCAACACATATTGTGTTGTGTTTTTGTTTTGTTTTTCTTCGTCTTGTGTACCCTATATTGCCAGTTTGTCTGGATTATCCATTTTCGATTGTCCCTTCGGTATTCTCTAACCTTTATTATTGTATTCGAGTGGAGTAATCGATTACACACTGTCGTTCATGTACCTGACATACAACAATAGCTTTCTAGATGTATTCGTATAGAATTTTATATTTAATTTTGGAATTGTTCTGACAGTGTGGTATTTTTTGTTTTTCATTTTGCTTCACGATTTAAAATAGAGAGAATTTCATGCTAATCCTTTGTTTTAAATCGGAACTGACAGAAGTTTTGAAGTATATACAATTTAAACAATTATCAAAGCAAGGTGGCGTTGCTTTTCGCAATTGATTTTATGACGTCAAGGAAATTTGTTAAGTGTCATGATTTCCGATTTAAAAATTCTACTTGTCACTTCAAGAACATATTATTGAGATTGTGAAGAGGATTAACATTGGACAAGTCGTTAACAAATGCTTCCTTAAATGAACGGGAAATGTGGTATACCATATTTACAACAAAAACCTATGAATTCTACCGTGATAACATCGAACACTTTTTGTTATATAGTATAATCAAAGATTTATATAGTAGAAAGGATACGAATCTCGTATTTTCTCGCTTTATCTCGCGTGGCGAGGTTTTATGCTACAACAGAGCAAAAATTAATTAATTCATTTTGAAATGCCTTGAGAATTCGTAGGAAAATCAACCAATTACACCAAAGTTCGTGCTGACATCGTCTATATACTACACTACACAAAACAATCCTTGGATTTGCCGATATAGGTTCAATGGAAAAGTTTTTTGATTTTTTTCTGTATCACCCTACACGTAAAATAAAAAAAAGGTACAGTAGAGTTTCATACATCTAAAAACATATTAAAAATGATAAAACAAAGCAACCATGCCAAGTTTTGTTCTTATATATCGAATACACATTTATACACTTTGGTATGTCGATTTCATTTAAACAAGGAAGCTTATTGATTTCTAAATTGGCCACCCCCATTTCCGCCCAGAACAACGCCATTTTGACAAATGATGGTAACCAATCCTTAATGAATACAAATCTGGAGCACTGTTTTCAATAAAACTCCTTCTATTCATTGGAAAATATTTATATTATCACAAAAATGACGGCTCCGCTTCAATATTCGGTATGATGAGAGATTTGGGGATTTGGCAAAAATGAAGTACTAGAACGAGTTCACTTGAAATTCTGCAAAATACTTTTAAATTTAAAGTCCTCTACTCCAAACTATATGGTTTATGGTGAGCTAGGCAGGTATCCAATTGATATTGATATAAAAGTAAGGACAATTTCATACTGGGCAAGACTTTTAAGTGGTAAGCAGGCTAAATTTTCAAATGTATTTTATAGGCTTTCTAGAAATTTGAATGAAAATGGTGATACTAATTTAAATTGGGTTTATTTTATCAGAACAATTCTAAATGAGTGTGGATTTACATATATATGGGAAACAGAAAATGTTAATAATAAAGAATGGTTAAAATGTGTTGTGAAACAGCGATTGATAGATCAGTTTGTACAGAATTGGCAAACATCTCTGTCAGATTCTTCAAAAGCATTAAATTATAGGATTTTTAAAACCAAATTCGAATTCGAGGAATATTTCAATATTTTAAATATAGGTGATGCAATCAGACTGTGTAGATTTAGGACAACAAATCACTATCTACCGATTGAAACCGGTAGATGGAGAAATATTGTTAGAGAAAACAGGTACTGTAATTTATGTAATTGTCAGAAATTAGGCGATGAATACCACTATGTTTTAGAGTGTTCCTCTTTAAACGATAAACGCAAGCAGCTTCTTCCAAAATATTTTATGAAAAGACATAATGTTGTCAAATTCTTTGAACTTCTATCTACCAAAAAACAATCGCTGTTACGAAAATTATGTATATTTATCAAACATATCAATAAGATCTTTTGTACTCCTGGCTTACCCACTGTTGTTCCTTAACCTATGTATATTTTGTAAAAAGTCTTGTTATGTTATTATTATGTTGTTATTTTTCTCTGTACCATTGTATTTGGCTGTATGAGAATAAAGATATATAGAGAAGAGAGGAGTTTGAAATTTAAATTCGAGTCTTGACCGCCCATAATAGGCGAGATTATGAAGGTCAACAGGGAAAATCGATTAATGGCAATTATTGATGAAATATGGGTGATACATCTACAAAAAGTCGATACTTTATTAATGATTGGTATTTAGGACAAATATTTTCACTTTATACCTGTAATTATGGTTTTATATATTTACAAATACTGGTTTAAAATGTTGAAGCGATGAACATTTCCACCATTAATCAAACACGCGCATCGTCAGCGAATTGCACTTTGGGTAATCTCACTTGTTCTCACCACGCAACATACTTACATACAATCTATGCTAAATCTCGCGAGATTCATGTCCTTTCTACTATACAAATCCTTGGTATAATTTAATTATATTAAATTTAGAGTCACATGTCATTTTATACATGTTTTGATTGGTTTAAAAAGTTGAGGTTATTTTCATATGTACGGAATCTGAAAATAGACGTCGTTCTCAAGGCGTCGCATGTCGTTGTCATCGGGTGATTTTCTTTAAATGAGGCACCTTTGGGGTTATTTAAATTTATTTCCGATTATTTACCTTATTTTGAAAAAAATAAATATATTTTTCAATATCATAGCAAAAAAAGTTTGAATTAATTTATAAGGATTGATCGAAATTATTTGCTCGGTTCATTCGAAATAACCGCAATCAGGTTGTACACACCTTTGCGTAACCCGCTAGTTACACGGTGTGTACAACCTGATTGAGGTTATTTCTTCATGAACCGAACAAAAATTGCGATCAATCCTTAAATAAATATATTTTATTCAAATAACATGAATAGAAAAAGGGGGGTTATGGTTATAGTGTTAAACGCCACTTTCAACAATATGTCAGTTATATCGTGGCGGTCATACCCGGAGAAAACCACCGACCTGTCGCAAGTCATTGACAAACTTTATCACATAATATTGTATCGAGTACACTTCGCCACGAACGGGGTTCGAACTCACCACTTTAGTGGCGATAGGCATTGATTGCATAGGTAGTTGTAAATCCAACCACCATACAATTATGACTACGACGACCCTAATTCAGATGAACAGGTACGAAACAAGATTTCTTAACTTGTGAAGTCCTCTCTATGAATACAATTTGGTAGTACATGTATGTAAATTGTATTCCTTTGAATATCCGCCATCAAACCGCACACATTATTATAATAAAATGGTGCCATTTTGACATGTTTGTAGCTTGTACAAGTTGACTATCCAAGTGAACTCTGGAATATAGAAATAAGGCCTAGGTTCTTTACTGTGGGTTTTAATCTGTCAGGAAGAGGCATCCAGAAGTTGTGCGAACCGGAATCATCAAATACACAACTCGCCCTTAGGACTGCCCAAGGGAACTCTGGGATATTGAAATAAGGCCTAGTTCCTCTACTATGGAGTTTAATCTATCCGGAAGAGGCATCTATAAGTTGTGCAAACGGGAAGCATCAAATACACGACTCGCCATTAGGACAGAACGTAAATGAATGCCACGCTCATTGTACGTACACAATTACTTGTAGCAACTCTCAATAAACCTGTTTTAAAAAGTGGTCGTTGATGGTCCGTTGCAAGGCAAAGTGTTCCGACCATATCAATCAATTCCAATTTTATTTCTGACAATCAAAGCATCTTCCCATAGTTCCATCCCAGCGCCACATTTTACGTACACGATTTATTGTTATGTATTAAACAGAGATATAGTCAAACCTGCCCACGCGGTCACCTCTATTAAGCAGTCGCCTGTATTAAAATAACTCTTTTCTTGTCCTGTCATAGACAATTTCATGGTAATTGAACCTGTTTTAAGAGGTCACCTGTCTTAAAAGGCCACTTTTTCTTTGTCCCAAAGGTAACCTCTTAATGCAGGTTTGACTGTGTCTGTTTTAAATGGGTAAAATGCACAAAAACCTTGCCATGAACATAACAAAGAAATGGATCTGTTCTTATTGATACCAAGCCCATCCAAAGATTTTATTGTTCCTTTATGTTTGGTATATCTGTATTCACCCCATTTATTCACACTGTAGAACTTTTATATTTTTGTGTCCCTAAAACTGTGACTTAGCAAAAATAAAATAAACATTACATGTATTCTACTATCATATCCCTTCCTCATCAAAGAGCTATACATAGATTAACGTACAAATTAAAAAATAACCATCTGTCATTTAATTGATCAACTACAGACAGTGCAATTAAAACGCAACTAATAATAGTACTATACAATACTTGACTTTAGTATTTAAAGGTGTTATTTTATTTAAATTATTAATATACAACTGAAAACAATACACTAAGAATAATATTTATATTGTATTCAGAATAATAATATTTAATTTATATATCAATCGAAACTGTAATGATGTCATACACCTCCACTATAAATAATATTTTCTCTATAAAGCATCATTTTTTTCATATTTTTTTATTGACATAATTGATTAATATAAAAGAACACAACTGCGTTGTGTCGGTTCATTGAAAAACGTTTTCAATAGTATTATTGTTCAACTTATTAAAACATCAGTTATGCATACCATGGCATAACTATATTTCATATCTTTTTTATTGAATGATTGATTGATATGCAAATTCTCATAACATTTTTTTTTCAGGTAGAACATTTGCGTTTCTGAAATATTTAACACATAATTCTATAATATAATTTCCAACACAAACTCCGGTGTCCAATTTCCAAAAATTATTTTAGTTGGTGCATACACATGTGCGGTGATCAATACACTGGACGATTTTTTTAAAATACATTTAAAGCAGTGTAGCACTATTTTATATAACATAAGACTCAGTTACGAACATGTTCGATATAAATGTGTGCACATAATTAGTGTACGTGTAAGTATGTACTTAAATAGTGTACGTATATGTGTGTACTTAATTAGTGTACATGTACTTTTATTGATTTCCCCCAATAACATGTGTTGAACTCGTGCTTGAACAATTGCTCCAAAAATATATATACAAATTAGAGAATGTATTGCTTATTTAGTAGCTTTTCTGGGAAAATATGCGCTATACCACACAAATATTTACTTCCGGTAAAACAAAAATGGCCGTCTTGACCACTCGTTCAGAAGTGCTTGTATTTTACCATTTGCTTCTGTTTCTCTACTTTTCGTAGAATTGAATACATTAACGATAGTAGCTTAACTACAACAATTTATTTCTGTGTATGGACGACGAGCGAAACGTGGCATAGCCGTAGTAACATATTATTTTTACTCCAGTATCGCTCTGTCTACTCAATAGTATGTGATATTAATTTCATTCTATTATTCAATATCACGGGGTATATTTTAATGAGGGCCGTCGTGGTCGCGATGGTATGGTAGCTCGACTTACAACTACCTAGATGCAATCAGTGCCTATCACCACTACCGTTGTGAATTCGAATCCCACTCAGACGAGGTGTACTTGATACAGCATTATGTGATAAAGTTTGTCACTGACTTGCGGTAGGTCGGTGGTTTTATCTAGGTACTCCGGTTTCCTACACCAATAATACTGACTGCCACGATATAGCTGAAATATTGTTGAAAGTGGCGTTAAACACCATAAGCCTAACACTAACCCTATATTTGAATGGCAAGATTGAGGATATACTACTGAAGTATCGTTGGGTCTGTTAAGAAAATTATACAACAGACTGCTACACTATCGTGGGGGTCTACACTACAAATAATATCACTGACACACTACAGCAGTCACGTTGGATATATTAGATAAGGCATATTAATAACATACTACTGTAGTATCTCCGGGTCTACTCTACAGGTAATACTGATACATGTAGTACACGTTAAGATTCAATACAATTCGTTACTGTTACCGCTGTACGTTACACATGATACATACTACACGGCAATGTTATACAATTCGCTACTGTTCCTGTAGGTAACACCTACCTATGATACAAGACATTCATCGTGCATGGTAATATTTATGCATAGTTTCTGTTCCTAACCTACGTTACTCAAGTAACAGAAACATTTCCAACATTTTTCACTTTTGAATTGACATGGACGCTATCTAAATATTCGTTTCTTTTCCTGTTGTGCGTTCCCAATAATACATGTACTACACGATAAGATTCTAAATTTCGTCACTCTTCCTTCTGTGCGTACAGTGTGGAAGTAGTTGGATGTACAAGCAGTTTCTATCACCATTAAAGTTGTGAGTTCGAATTCCGCTCATGGCGAGATGTACTCGATACAACATTATGTGATAAAGTTTATCAGTGACTTGCGGCAGGTAGGTGGTTTTCTCCGCGTTCCACCACCAATAAAACTGATTGCCACGATATAACTGAAATATTGTTGAAAGTGGCGTTAAGTACCATAACCCTAATCCTAATTTTCGTTTCTGTTTCTGCTGTACGTTACACTTCATACCTACGTGTACCTAAGATTAGTTATCATGTGGTACATACAATTAAGATCTTGCACCCAAGTAAACAGAAATATTTGAAAGATTTTATTCAATTTTGCCTTTACATGAACGGTGAGTTCTAAATATATACATCCTGTGCATCATATGCTATGATCTGCTTATCCCCTCTTTTTGGATGACACGATATTTGACATACAATACCATGCCGGTAACTATAATATACAATACCATGCCGGTAACTATAATATACAATACCATGCCGGTAACTATAATATACAATACCATGCCGGTAACTATAATATACGTCACCATGCCGGTAACTATAATATACAATACCATGCCGGTAACTATAATATACAATACCATGCCGGTAACTATAATATACGTCACCATGAATAAAAAGAATATAAATCATGATATCTTGAAACACAAAAAAAAAAGTTCAAATATTTCATGTAAACTCCATGCTTGTATTTGAACCATTTGAACTAATCACCACCTGCGTATGTACACTTTGAACTATTCTCAAATTGAGGAGGCGGGCAAATTAAGGAACCACCTAAA
Organism: Bathymodiolus brooksi; assembly: GCA_963680875.1. Taxonomy (NCBI): domain Eukaryota; kingdom Metazoa; phylum Mollusca; class Bivalvia; order Mytilida; family Modiolidae; genus Bathymodiolus; species Bathymodiolus brooksi. The sequence continues at coordinate 69,718,136 of OY804575.1, forward strand.
ATGTATTACCTCACCTGGTAATTATCAACACATCTTTTTTGACATGCAAATATGATTTGATTACTGCAGACATTTTTTAATGTTTTTTCGTAACACATGTTTGTAGTATTTCTCACTGTCTTTTTACCAGTTTGATGTCAGGGTAAAATGTTAATTTCGCTTGGCATTACAGCTGAGTCTCACTGACGAACCAGCAGTTGTTATAGGAAATTAACTACTTTCCCAAGTGAGGCGGGGAGAAAGATTTGTTAAGTTATAAGTTTAATGGCTGTTGTAGATTATTTAATTGAGAATTCTGTCAGGAGATATGTATTTGTCAATTACAGCCAAAATTATTGCCCTGAGAAATTCTCTTTTATAATCAACCTTGTCTAGAGTCGCTAAAATTTCAATGATGGGAAAAAATTCACAATTGTTTGCAAAGTCATGTGAAAAAATGTAAAAACTATGTCTTGGAAAAAAAGTTCTCATGAACAACATAGAAGACTTTTTTTGACTTTTATGAACGATATGGAATGTTATAAATCTGTATCATGAGGTCTGTTAATAAATAAGTTATTCTTTTTAACCAATTAGCTTTCGTCGTGCATGATAAAAAACTAAATATTAATGTTATTTTAAAGTTTTTTTTAATAGTATGGAATTTGATTTAATTAAATAATGTCTATTTAAATTGGCCGAGTTAAAAGATTGATGTTTTCGAAGTAGGCCAACGAGTGTGTGTTGAAGTGAAGCACGATTTTGTCGTTAATATATTTGAACTAAACGTTGTATCAGTTTACATGTCACATATTAGTTTGCCTATCCCCTAATGCAACTGGAAATGTTACGACTACATGATAGAAATTTAAAACGCATCAAACCATTAATTGAAAATCTGGTTTTCATTATAAATTTAAGCAATTTTAGGACAATTGAAATTTGTACCTCCCTGAAAATAAACTGCCTTACTGATATATAAAGGTCCGTCGTGGTCGTGATCGTATGGTAGTTGGATTTAAAATTACCTATGGAATCAGTGTCTATTACCATTAACGTTATCAGTTCGAATCCCGCTCAGGCGAGGTGTACTCGACACAACATTACGTGATGAAGTTTGTCAGTGACTTGAGACAGGTCGGTGGTTTTCTCCGGGTACTCCAGTTTCCCCGCTAATAAAACTAACCGCCATGTTATAGCTGAAATATTGTTGAAACTAGCCTTAAGCACCATAACCCCCTAACCCTTTATTCTCAGTTTAAATGGGAATTGATGCTGTGAATTTAGTAAAAAATGTTTGAAGATAGCAAAGGTGGTGTAACCAGAAGGCGTAAACCGAAAGAGAGATAATGCAACGACCAAAAACCAAAAAGGACTAAAAGGCAAACAATGATATACAAAGACCTCCACAGAAAACTAAAGATTGAACAAAGCGAACACCACAGAAAACTAAAGATTGAACAAAGCGAACACCACAGAAAACTAAAGATTGAACAAAGCGAACACCACAGAAAACTAAAGATTGAACAAAGCGAACACCACAGAAAACTAAAGATTGAACAAAGCGAACACCACAGAAAACTAAAGATTGAACAAAGCGAACACCACAGAAAACTAAAGATTGAACAAAGCGAACACCACAGAAAACTAAAGATTGAACAAAGCGAACACCACAGAAAACTAAAGATTGAACAAAGCGAACACCACAGAAAACTAAAGATTGAACAAAGCGAACACCACAGAAAACTAAAGATTGAACAAAGCGAACACCACAGAAAACTAAAGATTGAACAAAGCGAACCCCACAAAAAACGGGGATGTACTCAGGTACTACACTAAAAGCACCCGATTTAGGTACATATTTCCAAATAATAGGAATACGATTATTTGTATACGACTACGACTATGGGTGTTTAAACGCTATTTTCAACAATTTCTCAGTTATATATCATGGAAATCAGTTGTATTTCTGGATGAATCCGAAATACCCCAACAGTCGTATACGATTTTCTTTGCGTACCAAATGGGACCGTCGTGGTCGTGATCGTATGGTCATTCATGGATTTATAACCACCTGTGTTATCAGTGTACTCACCAATAAAACTGACAGCCACGACATAACTGAAATATTGGTGAAAATGGCATAAAACAGCAAAGCCATAGCCCTAAGAGAGAGAAGTTGTCGCCGACACTATGGGTGATAAGTACTAGACGTTGGCCCAGCATAAAATTGATGAGCAATCAGTATATCCGATTTCAAGATTTAACATGATGACAAATGCAACAATACCGATCATTATCAATAATAAAATGATCATAGATTCGAAACATTTGATATCATGTCAGATACCATTCCAAAAATCATTATTTATTTATCATGGTACAGATTGTTTCAGAAATAAAATATCTTGCTAAATATCGGATCAATATCTTCAATTTAAAACCAAATCACTTTCAAGATATTCTATTTCATCGTTGACTTTTAAGCCCTTTGATTTTAAAAGTCGACAGATTGTTTTCATTTACTAATTAATGCATGTTAAAAATACAAACTATTAATATTTTGAACCCACACAGAGAGAGGAGCCATTGATATATCACAAGAGCCATTCGGATTATCAATGATTGTAATCGCACTTACATTGAACATATACTAAATGTCATTAGGGAGTCATGTGTTTCAAACATGTATATATGTAGTTTGATTGTAGTTAACAGTTTCTTTGTTTTGTATTTAATGTGTTGATTTGGTAACAATCCTTTGTATATGGATTTCAGACCAATACAAATTCTGTTCTGTTCCATATACTGAAATGAATTACTACTCGAAAGTAACAGCAGTACATGCATACGGAATGACTAATTAAAAACTGTCAAGCATGTGCATAAAGGGCATTAAAGGGAACCTGAAATGTGCAGTTTATGAGCAGTTGCCCTTTATACAGGTATAATAATATGCATTATTCACTAGCTGGAGAAAATAAAATTGCCCTTTATTGACAGTGATTTGCTATTTACAGGTGCCCTTCAAGTCATGGTTCACTCTACTCTATAATAATGAAGTCATTTATTCAAGAATAATTGAAAGGTCTTGTCATTGATATTGTTCGTTAAATCCCATCAAAAGATGAATCAGAATCATAGGACTACCACTCTGAGTTTTGACCAATAGCCATGATAGCGGTATCCTAATTTTTTTCGATGTGGGTTATGCCCGTAATGGAGGCGACGAACTCTTTCTGTCAAAAGTATTGGTATCATGTCTCATATATTTTCCAACGTTGACTTTTTTTTCTATATTTATTGGTTTTGGTGTTATGCAGATATATGTAACAAGAGAAAACAAATCAAAATCTAGGACGTGAACTTTAATTTGACCTTTTGACCTATTTCAAAGATGCATGCTTAGAGGACAAATTGTGATACCCAACGTACGATTTACGGGGAAATAGTATCTTTGCGGTCGAAGTAAAACAGAGTTCCAAGGCATTCTTAGGATCTTTTTTTGTTTATTCTCTATCTATTCCAGTCAAAACTCAAGATCATCCATAGCATTTGGCCTTGACACCATGCTGTAGGTAACAGGCACATATATTAATTGGAAATGAATAAAAGCTAAAATGTTACCACATCTTTACAAGGGTAAATATATTTTCTGAACTGTCGATTTCAATATGCACGTATGTCATGCTTTATTTCACTGAATATGATAGGCAAAGTATGTACAATTTCAAAACTTTCAATTGACCGTCTGATGTACATAATTAAGGAAGGATGTACTGTTGGTGTCTAGACGCTCTCACAGTTCCCTGGTATTGATATTCGGAAGCTGGAAGTATTTGATTGTATCGCGACCATTTTAAAAGAAAAAAGAAAACAAGATATAACAGTATCATCATTAGATCAATATTCAAGATGTAATGATAGACACACAGATATTGGAAAACCAACTTGGAAATTCCAACTAGATGAAAAGCAGTGAACATGGAAAATATTTCACCCGAAAGGACAGTTTAATGGCGTTATAATGTACGAGTCATTTTAGAATATTTGATTATGTAGCTTCGTTCTCTAATCGACAAACTAAACGTTTTGGAACAACCATGACATCAGTTACACGTTTTAGGTATCCCACTTTCAAGAGCAACACGTTACAACGGCCATATAAACTGCAACACTTCTCGGGTACCCCATTTCGACGATCGAAAAATAATACAACATCCATAGAGTTAGCTACACTTCTTATACATTCTTCCTTTTGGATCAATGCATATTAGAATGGTCGTAGTAACAACTGCACTTTTCATGCATCGATACGTAATAGAACGGCCATAGAATCAGCTACACCTTTATGTACCCTTCTTTCTGGATCAACGTATAATAGAACATCCATTAAATCACCTACACCTTTTATGTATCCCCACTTCCAGGACCAACACATATTAGAACAACAATAGAAACAGCAATACTTCTTGAGTATTACCTTTCCATGATATATGTATTCGAGAAATACTAGAACATCCATAGAACCGAGAAAACATCATCATTGATATTTCATTTGTACACTACGTCATAGACATGTTAGAATAACCATAGACAAAAAAGTACATAGACATTTCCTGTGTACCCTACTTTTGAGATCAAAGTGCACGTTAAATAATCTTAATCACTCATAGGTTGTTGCATTGTGCAATCGCCAAGAGCTCCATTAGACAACTGTAAGACTGAACAAGACTACAATCAACAATGATAAGACCAACAAATCTTGATCTCTGTTGTCATCGATTATTATACAACTCTCATTAGAAATATCAGCTTCAAGTTTCAGATATAGATAAGAATACATCGCATGGTACAAATCCAGAAGTAATAAATATATCTTAAGATTCATTTATCAATACGGTTTCTGTTTTGCATCAATCAAGACAAGACAAAGCGTGCACATTTACACAAAAATAAAAATAGTCATTCTAACTGTTTGTGGGTACTATTATCCTTACAAAGGTTCATCTGAGGGTACTGGTAGACTATAGCACTGACCTTTTACATATACGGTGTATGCTATGTATCAGTCAAGACAGCCAAAGCGTGCACATTTACACGTACATATATAAAAAATAGCCATTCTAACGACAAGGTTCATTTGAGGGTACTGGTAGACTTTACACATTGAAACGAAAGAACAAGACTTAACCAGCCATTTTATTCCCTGTTGCATGACGTATACTGGTACAACTTCTACACCACTACTTACCGAAAACCAGTCTTTGGGTATTTCCCCAAGAGCAAGTTAATATAGAGTTTGTTTGGCTTCTCCATAATTCGCAAAATATACGATAGTCTCATTACAGATATAATTGTTTAATTGAAATACAGTTAAACTTGCCTTAATGGGCACCTCTATATATAACAAATCACTCTCTATAAAGGGCACCTCTATATATAACAAATCACTGTCTATAAAGGGGAGCCTCATTTTCACATTTATGAATAATGCATATAATTTTAACCTATATGTAAAGGACAACTGCTGACAAAGGGCACATGTTCAGGTTTCCTTGAGTTTATAAATAGATTTGACTGTATATTATCTCACTTTCCATTCCATGTAGGTTTTTAGTTACTACACATGGTCCGATATACATTTAGCTTGGTTTCGGTATTGAAATGTTATTATTGATTGTTATCAAATACAAAAATGCTGATGACCCTGGTTGTTTTGTGTTTATTTCATTTTCTTTTTCTCCACAGTCTTGATTCCACTTTTCATGTAAAAACGATTTGCATGTCAGACATGCTATGTGCTAGTGGAGGTGGGAAAGTACGACACAAAGAATTGTGGAGGAGGGAAAGTACGACACAAAGAATTGTGGAGGAGGGAAAGTACGACACAAAGAATTGTGGAGGAGAGAAAGTACGACACAAATAATTGCCAAGAGAAAAAGTACAAAAGACAAACAGTTCTACAAAACATTATACAAAAGAGTAAAGATTCAGCAACATAAACCCCACAAAACCGGTAATGAACTCAGATACTCTGGAAGGGTAGGCACTTCCTGCTCCACTAATGACAACCGTCGTTTTGATTTCGTCAAAATCCGGTGGCAAGTCACAAATGAGAAAACAACGGCATTGTGATAACGACAAAACGAAACAACCGGCCGATTGCTCTAGCTCGGTTTTTCTATGGACGTTCAAGCATACCAAGCTTTTGTGCTTTTATTTCAGTATGCTTTATATTGTTTTCTGTATGTTACTGACAATTGTCGGTCAGTATGACGTCAAACCCATTCTGATAACCGATAAACAATAACCTCAGTTTTAAGGTCTCGACATACATTATCACAAGTGTCACAACTAGTCATATCGCACTGTCAGCGATACTAGCGATAATTTACTTTCATAATGAAAGATAAAAACTTAGTACGCACGAGGCATTTTTGAAATCAACTGTTATTATTCTATATATCCATTTTACCCTTGCCCTTGTTATTCTAATTTCTCCCGCCATGATATAACTGAAATATTGTTGAAAGTGGCGTTAAACACCATCACCCCCCTAATTTATCAAATGAAACACAACAAAGAAACGTCATTCAGTTCGTATACATGGTATATAGTAAATAGGTACAATCCATCATTCTTATATAAATATATCATCAACAATTACGTTGTTATCAACAAATACATGGCCAGAGCTGATATTTACATGGGGGTGTGACTTATAATGACGCATGGGCTAGAATAAAACTAATGTACATCAACATTGGTTTGTTGTGGTTTATTCTACCTTTCAGGTTTCTTTGTTCTTCATACAAAAATAACAACGTAGATATTAGATATCTAATTTAGTGCGCACGACACGTTTCTGGAATAACCTTCATCGGGTGTTCTCAGGGTATAAACGTCAATGGAGAGCAAAACAAAATTAAACGTCTTGGATAGCAATAAGTTATATATCTGCTTAGAATCGGATTTGGTAAATTTTAATTACTGAATTCAAGTTTTCAATATTATGCACATGTTAACCTGTAAAATTTATTGTAGCATCGTATTGGTCTTGCATGCATGGTGTAGTGTTGTAAATATTATATTTGTCGTGTCTTTATACTAAAAAAATAATACAATTCAATTCAATAAGTTTTTATTGTTATATTACATGTTTGTGACAAACAAATGAACAATGAATATAAATAGGATAATAATTGCTGACAATTTCTTAAAGTTATAAAATGCCTTTTTTCTTTCACTCCATGATTTGTGAGGTTCGTATAACATTAACAAAAACACGTTTCTAAAACACAGACCAAGGGAGCGGCAAAAATGCAACAAGTTTTAAATCTCATATAACAATAATTTTTGGCATAAGGTTTACATGACATATATTTAATGCAGTAGCATGCACTAAATTTTGTCAGAAGCAACAAAAGGGTATTCAGCAATAAATACAGGACATCACGCTTTATTGGTGGACATTTATATCGCGGTGGAATGGCAAACGGTCTATAATTAGAAAATCTAAAAGTTTTCACTCTCAATAAAAAGACAGTTAACATTTTTACTTTGATAGAAGGTCTGTAATCATGGCCATTGATGTCTTGTGTCGTACAAAGTATAAAATGATACCTTTTTAATTAATCTCTTTCCAAAAGGTAGACATGGCGTCCAGCAACTGAAAAGACAGAATCATTAATAGTATATAAATATGTGATATGTCATTAACTGACTACTACCACACGATTGCTAAACATCGGCTGTCAGAGAAAAATATTCATAAGCTAAGCAATATTATATTCCTACCTAGCCAACTCGATCTTATCTCACTTTCGACCGTCACCCGCCGAAATGTCTTGCCACCGAGAGAACATAACTACTCCTTGATCAAAAGGAATCAACGATGTTAAAATGAATATATATTAACCACAACAAAACATCAACTCGTTCACTAACCATTAAATTAGACGTTGATGTTCTCTAATGGAGGCACTGTTTTACCTCACTGCTTACCACAGATACAGGGGTCTCATGTTTATCCTGGTATAAAACATCTTTAAAGATATATAGTAAATAATCATTATTACTATATTTACATCTCTTAATTAATATAATATACATATATATTTTTTCAGACTTCTGACTTGACCTAAATATACATACATTGTACATGGAAAACGTTAACAAAAGCGTATTTTATGGTAATATATTTAGAGTAAAAAGCGATAGTTGGAATTCTATTTATATTTGGAAAAGGATGTGCTCGACTACAACATTTCACTAAAAGAGGAGGTTTGGATCGATAATACTAATCTAATCCCGCCACTGGTTTTTTTACGTACTTGTAGTTTAAACATATTTTATTGTCCAAAAACATGACAATATGATCAGATACAAGTTTTTCAACTTAGAACAATCTGCTCCTTTATATAAACAATATACAGATACAGTTGAACATAAATACACAAAAGTTACAGTGTTTTTTAATAATTAGAAAAAACCCAATAAAAAACAACAACATGAAATATACGAGTGCAACACAATTTGATATTTGCCAATTGAGAAATCGAACAGACCTTTACAATAATTGGACTAGTATATAGAACACACCTAGAATGAAGAAAATCAATAATTGTTATGCAATGTAGTGGGATTATTAATTCGTTAAAGGTAGGATCTTTTAAAATTTAGTTTAAAAATATATAACAATATCATTATTTATTCAGTAAGAATTTTAACATAAAGTGCTCACACGTGTGTATTGCAACATTTACTAATTCACACCAGGTCAGCCACAAACCAATTGTCACCTGATTACATTCACGATAATCAGCGGAAAGAAAAGCGACATGTTTCCTTAATATATGTCTGTACAGTAATGAATACATGCCTATTTATGTCAATATTATAAATTTGACTTCCAAACAGCAAGGTGTTTAAGTAAATGTGTACATTTGCAGCTAATAAAGAACGGTACAAAATATTGCTTTGTGCATCAAACCTCTTGCAGTACAATAAAAAATGTTCAGCATTCTCTGTGGAATATCCATAAGAACAAGATGGGTTATGTATCAAATTAGCATGAAATAGATCATTACGTAATGCACTACAATTATTCCTTATTCTAGTATGCAGTATATTTAAATATCTGTTGCCAATATTATAATAGGAGGGGGGTTTAGCATTTTTAAAGTAGTGTTGTTTCAATTTGTATTTGTACCAAGCCAGGAAAGTGAGAGGTCATATATATATGTGATAGAGGTCATGAATATATGTGTTAGGGGTCATGTATATATGTGTTAGGGGTCATGTATATATGTGATAGAGGTATCTTTTTTGCCTCCGTTTCTACGACTTCTCGATTAGATTTTGGAACCGTTCCGACAGTGTGGTAATGTTTTTTCTTCATTTTATAGAACGAAATTACATGTACTAAAACGAAATATTTGGCAATCATAATGCAAAAGTGGAACATATCCGACATACAAGATACATTTTTGTATGATGATATTCCTTTCTTTTTGAAATGAGAGAATATTTGAGAGAATTCCAAAATATACGTCACATCCGGAGACACAGCACAAACAAATTGTGTGGTGTGAAATGCGATTCAAGTATTCATACCTACGTGAACTCTTATATCATAAGCAGAGAACCAGCCTTGTATTTATCGACACCAGAGGTCAAAACCATTCGGCGACTGGTGTTATTGGACACTCACTTTACAGGGATGGTAGGCACTAGCTTTATAATGCTAACTCATTGACACGACTGTCTACAGCCGACATTATTCCAATTCCGAACCAAGAAGTCTGCCCCCACTCCTTAATGATGTGTGATTAGCAATGAAGCAGCAATGACTATCTTCTTATCTTTAACGTAAATTTACAAACATATTTCATTATAATAAAAAAGTCTTACAAAATATTGTTTTTTTGATGTTCGTTGCATAGGCATTGTAATTGTATCCATTTCGAGTACATTTGGAGACTTTTCGGGTTGGTTTTTAGGACGACGCGTGTCTGGTGAAATGAAGCCAGGGATTTACAGAAATGAATAATTAAATATTAGTTAATGAAGATTGTACATTTCAAAGGATATAAATCTTATAATCCAATACAAGTTATTCACAAGACTTCACTCTTTACTGGTTTTATTAGGTTTAATTCCAAGAAATGTGTTATTATGATCTATTCACTTTGCTGCGCAACATAACACCTAATCGTTTATTCTGTTACGATGTCAAGTACAACATATTTCTAAGTGCAACTACCTTATTTAGCAATCAATTTGATGCTGGTATTGTAGTTCACCGTATTTATATTGTTGTAAATATATTAAGAAGCCATGCAAATGGAAAAAAAAATCATCACATGGAACGACTAAGAACTCAGTAGCTCGACGAATTCAGTTGTATATATATACTTTTGATGTATATATGCATTACATGTAGTATATAACTATACGGCTAAAAATGATATATAAATTTTAGAGAATACCGAAGGACCAATCAAAAACGGACAATCCAGAGAAACTGGCAATATAGGGTACCCGCGAAAGTGAATCTCTGAAAAGCCATCTTTATCTATGATAAACCGGATTTATCTGGCAAATGAGCGAGTGCATCTGAGGCCAAATCCATTGTCCCATAAGAAATACGTTCTTTTACTTAATATTATATATTTCTTATTATTACAACATGCTTCTGCATTAATTTCTTTAATGCATTATTGGGTATATGATTTATTTTCATGAACATAGTCAGTACATGACATTTCCAATTTGTGAATTTTCTTGTTATTTTAAGGTAAATAAACGTTAGAGAATTCCGAAGGAGCAATTAAAAATGGACAATCCAGACGAAGAAAAACAAAACAAAAACACAACACTATTTGCAAGCAGTATTTATAGAAATATTGCAAGTGAACATGTAATTCCTATGGGATAATTAAATTTTGCATAAGATAAAATGGTGTTATCAGTGATAGAGAAATTGAAGAGTTATTGATATTACTTAATTCATATGTGCCACAGCTTCATATGCACAGGGACATACAAGTTTATGTTTGAAAACGCATAGGAACCCCAGCTTCACATGTAATAACTTGTCTCCATTTTTAGTTCCCCATTATGATGTCCTCTTCGATTTCCGCGTAAAAATGATGTTCGGTTCGTCTTCACTTCCTTTTTTGCAGGAACTTCATGTTTTATTTATGTTATTTGTATTCATTTATGGATACTGGTGTCCAAAACGATTTCATCATCAGATGATGTTCGTGTCGCTTAGCACGACGGGTGTCACATGTGGAGCAGGAACTGCTTCCGGAGCACCCAATTTCACCTCTCGGTTTTAAGTGGGGTTCGTGTTTCTCGATCTTTAGTTCTCTGTGTAGTGCTTTGTAGATCATTGTTTGTTCTTTTGTCCGTTTAATTTGGTCAGTGTTGTCTGTCCTTCGATTTTCGGCTTCTGATTACTCTTTTGGTATTTTCTAACCCTTCTTAAATTCATCATTGGCATCTGAGTTCATTCCCGGTTTTAGTGGCGTATCGTGTTACTCGATCTTTAGTTTTATGTGTAATGTTTTGTAGATCGTTGTTTTTCCTTTTTGGCCATCGTGGTGTCTGTCCTTCTTCGATTTACGGATTCTGATTACCCCTGTGGTATCTTCAAACTTGTCTAAAAAGATATTCAGAGCAGTAATTGGAAGAACAGATAGTACAGTGGCCGAGAGAAATTAGACAGAAAGAGAAAAAGAATCGCCGACATAACACTGCACAGAAAATTAAAGATTGAGCAACTAAAACGAGGGTGAACTCAAGAGCTTCGAAAGGGTAAGCTGTTCCTGCTCCACTGTTGACTATTCAAGGTGACGACTTGTCAAAATTCGATGTAACGATGTTCTATGGTATAGAGGCGTAGAATATACTGAAATTGACGATATCTGCCTATAACTAGTTGGAATAACCATATGTCAAATGTATTTCTTAAATAATTTGATACATGCACTGATTGCTTTAAAACTTTCTCGATGGGTATGTATCTCGAATTCATTTCAGTTTCTCTACTAACAAATATATTAGGACTAAACTCGAGGAGGAGACAATGAAAGTTTCAATTGACACAAAACGGTGTTAACAAAAGTATTGTTTTATCTATTATTCATATTATTGCACACTATACAACAATGGAACAAGATTATTAATTCGAAGAAATATCAATAATATAAAAAAAAAGATAGAACTGGGATAATATGTAGTATTAATGACTTCCTCATCAATCTGTTGTACATATCCTCGTTTTAACAACGGTTAATATACTATTGTGATATTTAAAAAGATAACTATAATGTCTAACATTCTACCTATATAAATATTCATTTATTTGACATTTAATAAAATCACAGTAGTGATATTAACACGCCACTAAATTGCATTTTTGTAGTAAGTAGTATATGAATGGGCTAATACTATCTTATTTTCCATTCACAAATCAAAATAGGGTGCAGGTAAGAAATAATGATTATGCAAACGTTTTTTTTAATTTTTTTTTTTAATTATTATTTTTTTCATATCAATTTCTATGCATGATTTAAATTTAATAATGGCTCATAAATAATGTCAGGTCATCATATTGCAATCCTATTTTTCACTTTTTGTCAATAATGATAGTGAACTGTCAGAACAGGTCGTTAAAAATAGAGTTATTAAGAGAGGTACAAATGAAAATATGCCTTGCAGAAACACTGATAACGTCTTAAGTCAACATCTTATTAATAAGAACATTTAAAGCTTTCAAGTCATCATCGTATGTTATGTTACCTCTCTTATCCTTCCTCCTTGAAGGTCAAGTGAACAAACATATAACATTTAGAGGGAACATAAGTAATTATTACTTATAAATTGCATTAAATTAACATTTAGAATTGCTTAAAACAACTTGTATTTGTTTTACAACTGCAGTGTTTAGCAACACATTGAGTAGATGATTGTAATACACAAAAACCCATTTGATTAGATAGTTATTTGATAAGTAGTAGTAAATAAAAAAATATGTATACAGATGTTACATTGCAGGTTTTTAATTCAATTAAATAAATAAAAAATATACATTATGCATTAAACAATTAATACGTTAGAGTGCAACATGCAATACATAAAAGACCTGTAAACGGTATTTTATTGATGTCAGTCCTCTATGGACTCTTAATGTCATTATGAATTTCGGTTTCCTTGATGGAGGTAGCGTCAGTTCCATACATATGTAAATTCAAAGACTTGCAAATCAGAAGATTGTTTTTATATCGAATATGATTTTCGTGTGGTTTTAACAGTAACACAATGGTTTCCTCTAGTGGGACAGGAACTGCTTACTCCTATGGAATTCACTCCTGGTGTTTAGTGTTTTGTGTTTCTAAATCTTTAATTTTCTGTGTGGTGTTTTGCCGACCATTGCATTTTTCTTTTGGCCATTGTATCGTCTGTCCTTCCTCCATTTGCGGCAAATGGATTATCCCTGTGGGTGTCTTTTCTTGAATAAACTCTTAAGATGGCATATATGCATACTATGACCATAGTAATGAAACCACAGGATATGGTGGATAGATTGTAACACACTTACCAAGGATAGACAGACAATTAAGGGAAAACTTAAATATTGGCTACACAAATTTGTCGGCGTACAGATATATCCAACTAACATACGATCGCGGCCATGACTATCTCACTAATTACAACCTTTCGAGTAATGACTTGCAGTTCACAATCAACCAACTGAATAGTCCTATGCATATTTGGTCCAAAAGATGTGTGTCAAATATTGAATGCAGTTTTGTAATTGTCATCTAATGTGGCCATTATGTGCCATCAAATTTTCAAGTGCGAATACAAATCTGTCCTGAAGTTTTATGCTGGCTGTTGAATATGTTGAAGGTAATGATTTGAAGTCAAAAAACGTACATGCTGCTTTGATGAAAAACTCACAAAAATAAAGAAAGGTTGAACCACACCTCAAATGTATTATGACTAAGATATCGATGATAAGATAAATTTCATTCGCAGCATTATGCATGTCAGTAGTGAGAGCTTGAAAGTACAATTTTACACATTATTGACAAAAAATATCAAAGAATGTTAGTTAAGCATTCGACACAGACAGTTAAACAAGTCATTAGTGTAAAACAATTGGATGCTTTTAATTATTATTTATTGACAAACAGAGACAACAGTAATGATTCAACAGTGTCCAAAATGAATCACGAAACAGGAGAAAAGGCTGTGTAAGATTTAAAATGAATTACGAAACAGGAGAAAAGGCTGTGTAAGATTTAAAATGAATCACGAAACAGGAGAAAAGGCTGTGTAAGATTTAAAATGAATTACGAAACAGGAGAAAAGGCTGTGTAAGATTTAAAATGAATTACGAAACAGGAGAAAAGGCTGTGTAAAATTTAAAATGAATTACGAAACAGGAGAAAAGGCTGTGTAAGATTTAAAATGAATTACGAAACAGGAGAAAAGGCTGTGTAAGATTTAAAATGAATTACGAAACAGGAGAAAAGGCTGTGTAAGATTTAAAATGAATCACGAAACAGGAGAAAAGGCTGTGTAAGATTTAAAATGAATTACGAAACAGGAGAAAAGGCTGTGTAAGATTTAAAATGAATCACGAAACAGGAGAAAAAGCTGTGTAAAATTTAAAATGAATTATGAAACAGGAGAAAAGGCTGTGTAAGATTTAAAATGAATCACGAAACAGGAGAAAAGGCTGTGTAAGATTTAAAATGAATTACGAAACAGGAGAAAAGGCTGTGTAAGATTTAAAATGAATCACGAAACAGGAGAAAAGGCTGTGAAAGATTTAAAATGAATTACGAAACAGGAGAAAAGGCTGTGTAAGATTTAAAATGAATCACGAAACAGGAGAAAAGGCTGTGAAAGATTTAAAATGAATTACGAAACAGGAGAAAAGGCTGTGTAAGATTTAAAATGAATTACGAAACAGGAGAAAAGGCTGTGTAAGATTTAAAATGAATCACGAAACAGGAGAAAAGGCTGTGAAAGATTTAAAATGAATTACGAAACAGGAGAAAAGGCTGTGTAAGATTTAAAATGAATCACGAAACAGGAGAAAAGGCTGTGTAAGATTTAAAATGAATTACGAAACAGGAGAAAAGGCTGTGTAAGATTTAAAATGAATTACGAAACAGGAGAAAAGGCTGTGTAAGATTTAAAATGAATCATAAACAACGAACATCACTACAAGATAATGAAATCCTATAAAAAGTGATGAAAAAAGTAATACTGTAATGGTCAACAATTCAATCAGTATCAACAAAACCAACAATTATCTTTCACCTCATACCATTAAACACAAGGAAGATAACGACATATGACGTTGTTTGTGTACAAAAACAACAATGAACTACAGAATAAGATTATATGTAATTGGTGCTTAACGCCACTATAACAACATTTCAGTTTTATTTGTGGAGGAAACCGTAATCAGGAGAAAACTACGGACCTGTCGGAAGTCACATGACAAATTGTATCACATAGCGTTGTATCAATTACACCTCGACACGGGTGGTAATCGTCAGTGATAGAAGCATAAGTAGAGGTATACCCAACTACCATACGATCGCGACAATGACTATCTCACGAAATACTGAATAGGGGTTAGGGTTATGATGTTTGACGCCACTTTCAACAATATTTCAGCTATGC
Organism: Bathymodiolus brooksi; assembly: GCA_963680875.1. Lineage (NCBI taxonomy): Eukaryota > Metazoa > Mollusca > Bivalvia > Mytilida > Modiolidae > Bathymodiolus > Bathymodiolus brooksi. The sequence continues at coordinate 69,733,832 of OY804575.1, forward strand.
CGTGGTGGTCAGTTTTATTGGTGGAGGAAACCGGAGTACCCGGAGAAAACCACCGACATGTCGCAAGTCGTCACTGACAAACTTTGTCACATAATGTTGTATTGAGTACACCTCGCTATGAACTCATAGCTTTAGTGGTGATAGACACTGATGGCACATGCAGTTGGAAATCCAACTACCATACGATCACGTCCACGACGGCCCTTGAAAAACTGAGTAAGTGCAATGTGAAATAAAGCTGCGTATGTACACAAAACTGTATGTTGCTTCTTCATAAATCTTACAATAGAAACTGAAAAAACCCATGTCCAATTGTAAATTAAATAGTTGATAAATGGAATGAGAAGATGGCAAACGACGCAATATAGCTAGCAAACAGTTAAGATATCAGTACATTCAAAAGTGTTGCTTGTTAAAGTTCTACTTTGTATTTAAGGTGTTATTATATATTTAATTAAATCCACGACAGACTATTTCCTGATTATTCTCCTTCAAGTTTGCCGTTTAGGAACGTTGTTTTGGAATTGCTTTACCAATCGGTTTGATTTATTTATAGTCAATTTTAAGCTACGTTTTTTTTTCTAATTAAAACGATATACGAAGGTTGCCTATTTACTCTTTGGTATCTTCATACTCTTTTTTATATGGAACAGGAGAAAATATCCCTGATATCTTTATCGATTCTAACACGACGGGTGCCACTAGAGGAGCAGGAACTGCTTACATTTCCGGAGCAGTCGAGTTCACCCCCTGTTATATTGTGGGTTACGTGTTGCGCAATCTTGTGTTTTCTGTGTTTTGTTTTTTTGCTTTGTCTTGTTAACCTTTTTCTGTTTGTCAATGTCTTGTATCATCTTTGATTAATGGCTTCTAGTTACCCTTTTAGTATCTTCAAAATTTCCTCAATGGGAGTTATTGCCAATGCTTTTATTCTCGTATAATACTACTGTAGTTTTTATACCTGGATAGCCGCTTTATTTAAAATAAATCTCTCATGATATAAGTACTCTGCAGTATTGAATAAACAAGTAGATGTAGAGTATCACTTCTCTGCAGGCTCGGAATCGTCTAATGTTAACATTAGGATAGGAATTATGGTCATCATTGCTGAACTTTATATTATAAATGTGAAGAAAACAAAAGTAACTCGGTTAAGTAATCTTTGGACTATAAATTACTATGTGATTAAACCTGCAAATGGGATCACAACCATCCACTATTGATAACTTGTTTTCCAGCTACAAACATTAAAAATGAGAAATATATCTAATCGATGGTATTAATTTACAGGACGAGAAACACATTCCATAATATAGTGAAAGAAAAGGATATACCTAAACTCGGACAAACTCCGTACGTCACTATGACGATATAATTAAAACACTGACTTGTTGTTGTCTACAATAACCACTGAATTGAATCTTCTTAAAAAACATTTTTATGAATCGGTAGTACAAGATAGAAAATAAAATTAAATAAAAATAGGTCGAAATTGCAGTAAATTATTCATATATAAAAATCAAGACTAGTTTGAAATTGGAACTGAAATGTACATCTACGCCCAGCGTGGAATCTATAACAAATTGGTCTTATATCGAAACAGACATCATATATCCGTCACTTTGTAAATATTGGTGTAAATCATGTGAATGTCACCTGTTGATAAGTAATGATATATTACATCGAGTGTAGTAAGAAAAAGTTTGGGAAAGTGATTAATTGCATTGGTTTACAGACGGTATATTTTGTTTGCAATTGTGAGAAAAATGTATGTATTACTGAAATTCAATCCTGTCGTATGGATAGGATTTATGTTGGTGCCACTTAGTGCACTAACAGTAAATGGGTAACGTTGGTTCATATCAAGATTATATACCTTCTTCATATAATCATTATTAAAGCTGGTTGTGGCAAGTATTTGAATAAAATGATATTATCTTGTTGTTAAGAAAAAAGATTATATACACTGACACTGTTTTTTTAAAATAAAAACGTTAGAGAATACCGAAGGGGCAATCAAACATGGAGAATCCAGAGAAACGGGCAACAAAGGATACACAAGACGAAGACAAACAAAACAAAAACAGAACGCAATATGTGATGGACACCTCTATACGCAAAGAAACACATATAACATAAATAGGACATGAGCCCTCCTACAAACAACTGGAGGTAAATAGTATCATCTGCAAAAACGAAATACCGATATTGATGGACTTTGTTTTAGTGACATGTTTGTTTTCTTTTTTTTAAATCATTTGTTGACAACCGTATACAAGTCAATTTTTCATATACTACTTTTATCAAAATTTATTATGGACACATGTGAACGCCATTCAAACTTTTGCCTGGTATCACGTGGTGCGTCTGTCATTTCTACGCTTGCGACTTCACACGAAGTCTCGCACAATCTCGGCAGAGATCAATCATTTAGACATGCTATGCACGCTCCTTTGCCAAATTTTTCACGAGCCTTTGGTTAGTCGTGATGATAGATGTTCAATTCTTTGTAAAATCAATCTTAAATTTCGACAACATTCAGAAAGATTTTCTTTTTGTTTTTCTCAGCTGCACAGCATACATCATTATAAACGTCCCATTTTTTAATTACCGTTCATGTTTTTAATTTCGTACTTATTTGCAATATGTCAAAAGTCGTAAGGTTCACCCCGTACTACGAAAATATTTAGAAAATTACTTTAAAGCATTCCTTTACTACAAAAAATGACCACACTCACGGCTGTGAATCGGAAAAAGTGTTGTATTTTGTCAGCCACGTAACATGTTTACCCTTCCATTCTGTAATCTACTCTTGTCGTCTGCTCGGCTTATTATAGATATTATGGGTAGCAAATGTCAAATATGTCGGATCTGTTCTTATTCATTTCTTTTGATTTACATGTTTCCCTTCCATTTGTTTTGTCTATTGTATCTTATTGCGATCTTTTTGTAATGTTCTCCTTTGAAATTAAACTATATACAAATTACGGTGGTTGTTCGTTTTGTATATATATGCAGTAAAATATGGGGTATTTTAAACATGTCTGAAAAAAAATTCAGAAATCTATGATATTTACAAAGATTGGGAATGTGAAAAATTAAACATAAAATTCTGTAAATATATCCTTGGCGTAAATAAAAAGACCACTAAATTAGCAGTCTTAGGAGAGTTGGGGAAATTCCCAATATATATATATCTATAGTTACTTCTATTTTTATGTACTGGCATAGAGTTCAAAACAAATCCAGTAATTTGATGAAAGCAGCCTACGAGGAGTGCAAAACTATGTCTGATGACAATTTAGTGTCTTGGCTTTCTACAGTTATGACTCTGGCCAAAAATTACAAATTGACTTATCAGTAGTTAAAAATTGGGGAGAAAAAAAGTTCAAAATACATGTAAAAAAATGTCGAAGACAAAATTTTCCAGAATACTGGCAACATAAGAAAACCTCAGGGTTGGTATCAGGTAAATTAACTACTTTTTTATAAAATTAAGGAATGTTTTAGAAGAGAGCCTTATTTAAGTGTACTGAATTCCGTTCAAAGAAATCTTATTACTAAATTTAGAATAAGTGCACACCAACTCCGTATCAAAACAGGTCGTTTCGAAAGAAAGAAAAACCAAGCTGGTAAAATATCTATACTTGAAAGAGAAGAAAGGGTTTGTCTATATTGTAATTTATCAAAAGTTGAGGATGAATCACATTTCCTTTTAGAGTGTCCTTTATACAATCATGAACGATCAACATTTTTTAATGAGATCGGGTCGATCTGTGAAATCTTTTTATCATTGAATAATCATGATAAATTTTATTGGATTTTAAATAATGAGGATTATAAAATCTTATCTATTTTCTCAACCTTTTTGAAAACTTGCTTCAGTTTGAAAAAACAATATGGTGTACAATAGATTGTAAATATAAACAGTATTGTATAGTCTCAGTGTAAGCCGAATTTAAACTAAATGTAGCGTCGGTGTCGTACCAAGTCATAATATAATATTATTACTAAATATATGTTCTAATCTTTATCAGAATGTATATTGTATGTTTCCTATAAACTTGGATATTTTTTCTTTATATGTAAACTGTATGCCCCTCGAGGGCCCCAAATTGGTCAATAAAATATGTTTATGTTTATAATGGTGGAATTGTTGACCATCACTGGTTGTCACCTTCTTTTCGTAAATTAACATTGTTTTCATCAACAATTACTAATGACAAAATTAAAATTCATCCGATATCTCTAGAATATATGATTATAAAAAATCCATAGTTTACACAATTTAAATACTGGACCAAAAAAAGAAATTCAACTATGATCATACACGTAAATTACATTGCACATTCTCACTGACCCAGTTAAAATTCGAACCAACCAATCATGAAAAGGCGTTTAATCTAAATGCAACTGCAACCGTTGAATCATGGCAGTCATGAATATCATAGTAAATAAAAAAGAAAATACAACCATTACATCATTTCACAGCACTTAGTGATGATAGAATCTCCTGAAGAGATTCTCGTTTCATTTGTCAAAAGAAAACTTTGTTCAAAAGAGTCAACTTTATCTAAAGTTTGAATGTAACTGCTGATAAAATTGAATAAGAAATTGTTTGAACATTGAAAAATAAATTGGAGACTACATATATTTGTACTCTCAGTATAAACACATGCACAGCAGTAAAATCACACCTGAACCATAAGATGGGGCCGTCGTGGTCGTGATTATACGGTAGTTGGATTTACAACTACCTGTGTAATCAGTGCCTATCACCACTAAAGTTGTGATTTGAATCCCGCTCATGCCGAGGTGTACTCGATACAACATTATGTGGTAACATTCAGTGACTTGCGGCAGATCGGTGGTTTTCCCCAGCTACTCCAGTTTCGTCCACCAATAAAGATGACATAATGTTGAAAGTGGCGTTAAACATCATCACTCCTACACCCCTCCGAATTATAAGAGTATGTAACGAACTAGGCGTTTGGAGATATACGGTAATAAATTATCCAAAAGAACGAACCAAGTGCTTTGATGTGATCATGATGCTGCATATGAAATAAAATACATAAAACCAAAACGCAATGATAGCAGTACTGGCTAATCATTGAAACTTTGGCTTACCATATAAGAATTTTTGTATTTTTGTTGTTGTGCCATCAAAAACGGTTAGTTTGGTCTCCAATGTGTTAGTTAAAATGTATTTTCCCTTCAATAAAACAGCACACACATAAAATCATGTGGTGTATATATTTTGATTGCAGAAAACTGAACCTCGCTAGATGGACCATTATATATACAATACAAAGCTAACATTAAACCTAGGAGGCAAATAAAAACTGATGAATGAATAAAATTTTGGAACAATAAATCTTATATTATATAACAAAACAATTAAAAACAATTCAACATTATTTTACTACTATGAATCAGAGAATTTCCATTATTATATTATATTTAAGACAATTTGAACAAAAAATATTTCAAGCAAACTATATATACATTGTATATGATAAAACATAAACTGACAACTATATTCAGTTTAATATACTATTAATAAAATGAAACACAAAAAAATACCACACTGTCGGAACAGTTCCAAAATCCAATAGAACAATCGTAGAAAGAAGCAAAATGCATACTCCTATGACCTTTTGAAAATTATTGGAGTCGACTTGAATAAGAATAAGAATACTTTGTTTGTGCTTGTGTAAACGAAGTCATCATGCTAGCAACACATCCTAATAGCCTTCCAAGGTCTAAAGGTCCATAGTAATTTTTCATACATTCATCAACTAAAAGAAAAGTGTAACAAGTAAACGTTTGTGTATGTATACGAATAGGTCCATGCGTTTTATATCAATCGTCAAGGTCGTAGTTTAACTAATTTATTTTGCAAATATACAAGTACAAGCATGACAAGTTAAATGAAGCCTTTCTTATTCATTAGATATCTGTATGTAGATGTGTATTAAAAGCTGTGTTATGATTTACTGAATCAGCCTTGACAAAACATACAAAAGATCAAGATATATATATTTTCACAAGCGGAGCGATCTTTTTAGATATCATCTAACACTTGTATTAAAACTTAAACTATGGCAAATCTAAGATCTCTAGATAAAAAAAAAACGTAATATAATAACACATATTGGAGTTGTTATAAGTTAATTAAGTTAAAACTTGAACAAGTGCATTCAATAGCGTGAAAACTAATACGATTTTAAGATGTAAAACCTGAATAATGATATTTTAGATAAAAACAAAATTATGATAAATACTCATGTATTAACGATAGCACACGTGTCAACAAAACTGGGTTTAGATGATTTTTTTTTTTTAATTTTAAATATTTTTTTAATTTTTATTTTTTGAATTAAAATAATTCAACCTGAGAAATAATTGTTCCGGTTATGCTTCTAAATATAATACACATTAGAGCAAATTAGAATGAAGACACACATTTAATACGAATTAATCTACTTTTGAGATAAGCAACGTATTATTATTATAAGTTTAAATTTGTGTACGATAGGACTTTGACTTAATGTTAAAATTTGATTATTTATTCTCACTACGTCTGTTATTATTATTTTCACTAAATTATGTTTTAGAAACTTTTTTTTCTTTTTTTGAACACTAAACATATTTTAAATGCATTTCACAAAGAAAGACGATGAGGTGAATGGTTTCAAATGTTTACTTTCGCTGCAGCCATAATACAATCGTGCTATTAAAGACGACTGTTTGTTGATAAAGTACTTCTTACATAAATTTATGGTTTCTCAGACCAGTTACTGAAAGCAGCGCCCCACCGTGTGCTTTTAAGAATGATAAACATATCAAATTTTGACACACACCACGAATTTGTATCAACATTACATCGAGTAATCTTTGTTTCTATCAAATCCGATCCTTATCTTTAGTTTAGTGTACCCAACACTGTCCGCCCTGACAATTACATCCCCATCATACATACATTTTTATTCATTCAATTTGCAAAAAATGTTTGAACTTTTATCTCTAAACCCATTTGCTACATTCTAAAGAAAGATAAATATCACATTATAATCTCGGATTAAAATAACGCTACCAGATGCTGCGAGATTACCCAGAATTCATGAAATGTGTGAACAACTGACCCACGGTTTATTGGCATTTGAAACGTATATTTGATTTTTTTCTTCTTGTTTTATTTCAATTTTATAATCTGAACACAGTTTTCTTGAATTTCACCTCCATGCATTCTCGCTAAATATCAAATAAATGTCAATTTGACTGAACGACGTCGACAGAAATGAGGTAGCTTGGAATGCGTTAAGAATATGCTTCAAAGGTTATGAAATATTTATATTCTTACTGTGTTGTCCTTTTGTGTTTTGTCTTAGCAAATCTTTAAAAGTGCATATACAATTAAAAAAAAAAAAAAATCTTACTGATGATTACATGTTGTTCGAATTCTATTATCATTATAAAAAAAAAAATAGAACTCGAATATATTTGTTTGCGGGTTAATGATAATTTACCCGCCGAAGCATTTATAAATAACTGTTCAGCTTTGTTTTTACACCATCTGTTTGATCTTTGCTTTAGGTTTCAAACAATCCCGCACGTATGGAACAAAATTGTAATCAATCCCGTATATGACAAACTTTATTGTAATATTTTGAACGAGAGGTTGGCACAGTGGGTAGACGATAATAACCTGTTAACAGATGAGCAGAATGGTTTTCGTAAAGGTCGTAGTACGATAGATCAACTATTTACGTTAACTAAGACCCCGTTTACACTAGCAAATTTAGATCGATCTTGGGTGAGATCGGTTCTAAAAAGATCGATCTTGGGAAAGTGTAAACGCTTAAAATCGATCTTCAATCGGACTTAGAAAGTCCACCTCCAGAGGTAGTTTTAAAAAGATCGATCTTTTTTTAATCGATCTTTCTTCAAGTGTAAACGCTAAGATCGATCGCGACCGATCTTTATAAAATGAAACTGAAAAATGAAACTGAAGTTGCGCATGTTTGGCGGTAAAATTACACGCGTTTCTATTAACATTTGTACGACTATGGAGAATAAAAGAGGAGAAGCGTGGACCCACGAGGAAACTGTTCTATTAATTGAACTTTGGGGTGACCAGCGAGTACAGGAACAGTTGGAGAACACGCACAAGAGAAACCTGGAAATTCTTAAGCGAATTTGTCAGGACATAAAAGACCGTCTGCCCGACTTTTCGAGATCAGCACAAGATTGTCGAGCTCGAATTAAAAGACTAAAAACGAAATATTTCCAGACAAGAAGAGACAATAATAAGTCAGGAGGAAAACGAAAAACGTTTCCCTATGACGACAGATTAGATGGCCTTTTGGGAACACGTCCAACAGGTAATCCTCTATTGGATTCACTAATATATGAGGACGAACAAGACAGTGATAATGAAACTCTGATATCTATTTTTATAACAATATGCTTACAGTTACACAGGTATTTAAGTCAGATCGGTTCAGTATTTATTGCAGTGTAAACGTACCGTTTTCAAAAAGATCGATCGAGATCGATCTTGCACTTTCAAATGCAAACGCAAACCGATCTCTTTTTAGATCGATTCAATTAGAAGCAAGTGTAAACACGGTCTTATATTATAGATTTATGGAAAAAACTACGTAAACCTACCTTTTGTGCTTTTATTGATTTAAAAAAAGCATATGATACCATACATAGGAATATATTATGGAAAAAACTTAATACATTAGGCGTTGCTGATAATTTTTGTTCTGTTATCAAGTATATTTATGCTAATGTACAATGTTCAATAAGGTTAAATGGTAACCTCACAGACTGGTTTAATGTTAATACCGGTCTAAAACAGGGGTGTCCCTTATCCCCTTTATTATTTAACTTATATATAAACGATCTAGTTACTTTCATCAAATCGTATAACTGTGGTATTGATATAGGCAATGACAAAGTTTGCATTCTACTTTATGCAGATAATATTGTTATTTTAGCCAATAATGAAAATGAAATGCAAACATTGTTAAATGCGCTAGCAACTTGGTGTGATGATAACTGTATGACTGTAAATCCAACAAAGAGTAATGTTGTTCAATTTAGAACATCATCTGTTCTTAGGTCTAGTACTGAATTTGAATGTGGAGATAATATCATTCATTATGCAAATTGCTATGCCTATTTAGGTCTTGTTTTAAATGAATTCTTAGATTATAACATTACAGCAAAAGCAGTGGCCGCATCGGCTAACAGAGTGTTATGCCTAGTTATAGCTAAATGTAAAGTTCTAGGTGGTGTTACATATCATGTATTTACAAAATTATATGACAGTTTAGTGTCCCCCATAATAGAATACGGGGCAAGTATTTGGGGGTATAAAAATTTATTTTGTATTAACACTATACATAATAGAGCCTGTCAATTTTTCTTGGGGGTTGGCAAATATACACCAAACGCCGCAGTCACCGGAGATATGGGATGGCTACCATTTTTTCATAAACAATGGAAACGCATTATACGTCTATGGTGTCGACTTAATAATATGACTTATGATAGATTAAATAGAAAGGTTTTCGTATGGTCAAATTGCATGAGCCTAAGTCATAAATGTGTCAAGAATTTGAATTGTTTTGTTAATAAAACCTTCTGTGATCTTAATTTAAGTCACTTTTGTAATATTTCACAAAATGTTTATACTACTTTTATTGTTAATAGTGTAATGTCGAGATTGTTTGATACACATGTAAATGATTGGCATAACTGTTTAAGCTTAGAAAGATCTGTATCTGGTAGAGGTGGAAATAAACCCAGAACGTATTGATTTTTTAAAAATAGTTTTGAAACAGAAATTTATTGTAAAATAGCTTTGCCATTTTCACACCGGAGTGCATTCGCTAAATTTAGATGTGCAGTTTTGAAAATTTGAGAATTGAAGAACGAATTTGTTGTTTGTGTAGCGATTTTATAGAGGATGAAACACATGTACTTTTAAACTGTCCATTTTATGATGATTTTAGAGAAAATTTATTTAATGTTGCAAAAAGTTATACCGTTGATATTATGTCTTTTAATAATGAAGAGAAAATAATGTTTTTATTCTCAAATGAAAATATGATTAGAATATGTGCCAAAACCTGTTTACAAATTTTATAAAGACGTAGAAATAGTTTATACTGTAAATAGTTCTTCCTTTCTTATATATGTACATCAATTGTAGTTTTTATGTTATTATGAAGTTATTTAAATGTATGTAGTCTCTTATAATTCTGTATTGAATGGCTCTTAATATTTATGTGTATGTACTTTTAATATTTTTTATTGTACAAATATTATGTTTAAGAGATGAGACTTTAATAATAAAATATTGAATTGAAATATTGGGAGCTTATGATAGTATGACTTGTCATTATAAGAAATACAATTCCACAATTCAGGGGTTTTGTTAGGTAGTGCTGTATCCATTACGATTCCAATATTAAGCAACATCTTGGAACTAACTTCCATTTGTGTTGTGTTCCTTTTATTTCATTACATGTTGTTTATCTATTTATTTAGCATTTTTGTGGTTCACCATGATTTCCATGCATGTAAAAGGAGCATCGTGCTCTCACTACAAAATACGACTAATGGTCTATACAGTGCGAGATAATTTTGCATTCCAGAGGACCTGATCTCGCTTCCAGTTCGTGTATAATAAAACGTATATTATATCTAATTTAGAGCGCGTTTCTGGAACAACACTCTCTGGTACGATCATAGTAAAAAAGTTGGAAAGCCAAATAATCTAAAAGTTGCTGTAAATCAAATGGCCTAAATAGTATAGTCAAAATCATCTATGGTTACCTATGGTTACCTATAATCGAGGCAGATTGACCTTAGTTTGATTAAATTACATAATTTATGAGCTGTATCTTTCAATCATTAATACAGCTAATAAAACAGGTCAGTGACGAAGCGGATGCTACCCTCATTAACTAGTAGTCCACCAGTAGAGGTATCGACACAGCGATACTAATAGAAACGTAGATATCAAATTTAGTTCGCACAACGTTCGTATTCTCTGGAGTTTTGTGTTGGTAATGTCATTGCTTTCAATCCGGTTTGTCCCTTTGGCTCAAAAGACTGTTCTTACTTCTTTGGTAATCTGTGTTCTTCTTCGGAAATTTAAAGGTGTGTGGACTTGTTTTTTGCAGAGAGTCAGCAAAGTAAATTTCTAACTCGATGTGTTGGAGTAATATATAAAAGACATCACCATCATTTCAGTAAATATTACTTGTTTTCGCCATGATATGGCTGATAAATTACTCACTTGGAGTTAAACAACAATTACTCACTTGCTCGCTCAGAATGTCAAAATTATTACAATGTACACAGATTTTGACATTGTACTTCGACATTGAAACCTTTTTTTTTGTGACGTCACTGCTTTGCTACATACATGTATTCAGTTAAAAAATCGGTGTTCGTCGCCATTTACGTTTTACAAAACAAACCTAACAGAGTGCATCTCTGAACCATAAAACTGCATATGTAATTAAGTAATGCATTAACGTCAGAAGACCAGCAGATATAAGGAGTTTATAGTCAAACCAATCTCTCCCTATTATTATTCCATTACTGATTAGTATTGAAATAATTATACAGCCATTAAACTTATCTATCGACGATACTGCATCAATCATAACAAACGTCCTGATGGGCAATTCCGTATTTATCATTAACGTATGACGTGTGAAATATTGGCGTAAATTGACAAATATTGTCACTGGCGTAATCATAGTGTAACTGAAGCAGATGTGACCTTTGACTCGTCATCTCTGTCGTTCAAACGTTTAATTGATAAAATCATGACCTCAGCTTCTATTGTTTTATGTCGATATTTGTTGATTTAATGTTATTGACATCAATGTAGGGTCGCTTACAACATCTCAAATAAATTATATAATTAGGAAGAACCAGGTTTTAAGCATGTGATGTTAGCGCAATTTGACATTTCCTTACAACGTAAACTTAAGAAAAAAAAAGCATGTATTCTCCGAATTATGCAATGCATTTTACATGCATCTCAGTAAGAATTGATACAAGATAAAACAGCTAATCATTAACTACCGCACAATTTCACCGTGTAACGGATGTGATAAAAAAAATAGTCTTTCATCTTCTTCAAAGTAAATACCGTTCTTACTGCATTACAGTTAGTTTATTTGTATGCTAAACATTCTTTCTTATTGTAGAAATACACCCTTTAAGCCACAGAAGACGAAAAAAACATTACTACATGATACCCATGTGATTTTGATCTAGCTATGTACTCTCAGACATGATTTGGCTGTTAATTGTGTAATTCGGGACAATGGATAAATTAGAGAGAGTATCGTGTGCAAAGAATGCTGAGCCTTAATCTTGAACTTTATACATAATATAATTAATCTTCGTGCTACAAAAGTTGTTATAAGTATAATATTAGTTCAATAAAAGAGAGCTGAAGACCTTAACCATCATTTGAATATTAGACAGGACACAAGGTCATCGGAAGACAATATAAGGAACCAATAGATAACTTTGAACCAAAATCTACTGGAACTTTAAAAAAGGGGAAAATAGAACCAGTTTGGAGGAAAAACGGCTTAAAAATCGTACTTGAATTATCTTTTGTTTATTCTATTAACATTTTAAATGCTACGCGATAGTATCGACGGACACACGGACGAACAGGCAGTACAATAAAATGTCTCTTTACATGTGACATTTAACTGAAGAAGTACATACATGTATATATATAAACTGTGCAGACGTCAGTTTTGTCGTGCATTCTGCCAACATATTAAATATAAATTAAATCTTCAATCATTTGATGGTAACTATCGAGTCCTCAAACATATTTTATGAATGATTTAAAAAAAACCAGAACCCAGTAATAACGACAGTACGGCGACATAGTAATATTTTAGGCACCTGCCGTGTTGTAAATACACTGTAAATATACTGTAAAAAAGTTGAAAATAGAGTAAAATGCATTGTTATATAGCTTTACGGTTCTATAATGATGTGTTTGTACAGAAAGTGAGTTATGATATGATCCAAAATAATTATTATAATAATTTCTACAAGAGCTGAATTCTTACGACCGATTGAGTCAGTTACATTGTCTGAAAACAATACTGGGATCAATTTTAATATGGAAATATAAGCAATTTATTTTCCGTGCCGAAGTTTTGCTTAATTTATGTGCATTAAGGGAAATTTCGGAGTTAATAAAATGGTAATTTAAGTTGCTCCCTAGTTGTTAAACGCAGACTATTTTTAAGTAAAGTGGTGGTCGGGCGCCAGTGGTTCCGGGTGGCTGGTGAAGCATTTCCAATACTTTTATCGTAGATGTTATTGTCCGAGGCAAACTGACAAATAATCATCACTGTATCTATAAAAATGATGAATCTTCATATACACCAATATACATCAACATGGCGTCAGGTTCTTTTACATCCGGATCATATTTAATGGAAAAAAAAGAAAAAAAAGACACGAGGTACAATAAATATTAAAAGTGAAATAGAAACCTTAGAAATACTTATTAACATTTCATTACAAACTAAATGTCATTCATTTATTATTATCATTGACGATGAGTATGAAATTATTCATTTTAGATGTTTTAAATTTAGAAAGACGTACACCATGAAATACTATTAAAATATTTTATACATTACATTTAATATGATACTATAAATAAAAAGTATGCTTATTTTTATATAATTATTATAGAACCGCCACGATATAACTGAAATATTATTGAAAGTGGCGTTAAACACCATCAATCTGACCTTAATTCTGATAACAAGTAGTATACAGTTCTAAGATGTTCCTTATAAAATTGAACAGATTTGACCTCTGTGCACTTATGAATCTATAGACATAACTTTCTATAATATTCATGACAGTATCTTATGTTGGCGAGTCTCAATGTCAATACAATTTAACTTAATTCATAATTTACAATTGCGATTTAATTTATACCGACAGGGTCGAATACGAATTACCTACTTTTTTTTTATAAACGAAACCAAGATGAAGGCAAAATACCTACATGTAGATATTAATGATTTCAAATAAAGGAAAGCGTTAAAACTATAAAACAAGTAAGAAAAACATTACAAAACGAAAACCCCCAAAATAAAATTTACATGTAAAATATAGCTGTAAAGCATAAAAGAGTAATAGTTTAGACAATAAGAACTCCTTGGTGTTCTGGAACGGTTAGCGAAAATATCACTGACGATGTTTCCGTGGTCGTTTCAACAGAACATGGCTGACATTATTGTTTTTTTATGCACACTGTTCTTCCAAAAAAACCCAACACCTTCCATAAACTAGATTTCCCGTGTTAGTACCTGTAGGTAATATTGTACATTTTTATTTGATATTAATTATCATTTAACAGCTTTGAAACTAAAATATATGTTCTAATGCTTAACCCTGCAGTACCAGATATTTTAAATCATACATCTTTGGGTTCTAAGTAGTTTTTAATGTTAATATATACGAACCTCCATTCCTGGACGTATGCTCACTGCTTTCACAAATTGAAAAGACAGATCATATCAAATTACAACAAGGGACTCGTCATATAAGTAAAGATACAGCCATATGCTAATTAAAATATATAAGAACAGATGAGTATTCTGACAAGTACATAATACAAAATAATGAAGTCAGAAATAAAATGAAGCACAATAAACACCACACAGTCGGAACAGTTCATAATTCAATCGAAAATCGTGGAAACAGCTGCAAAATGAATTTTTTTTTTAGTTAAATAAGAAATCAGGAGTTAACACAAAAGGTCTTTTCTTTCTTTCTTTCTTTCTTTCTTTCTTTCTTTCTTTCTTTCTTTCTTTCTTTCTTTCTTTCTTTCTTTCTTTCTTCTAAACGTATAAAATTCACACCTTTGTCGATAATCATTACAAAAAAGGGGCAAATTTCCAATAATAATATAAAATGTAAATTAGATGTAAAAAGCAGGATATTATAAATATTACAGATATAGATAAGGAAAATAATAGTATGTTAAATACACTAATTCTAGACTGAATATCAACCATATCGGATACCGTCATCTTATCGTACATATATCTTCATAAGTAACAATGTAATTTATTCGGTTATTAATGCGTTGCATTAGTTAATCCATGCTTAATGGAGTTTCATTTTAAGATATGAAAGATAGAATCCATGTTGAATTGTGTTGACGGACTGCCAACCAATGTCTAAAATATTGGAAAGGTCTGTCATTGAAGCTAAATTATCTTGCTGAAGGCTGATGCACTTAAGAACACGATTATGTTAGGTGATTCGAACGATACTTTAGTTAGTAACCTTACAAATACTAGAGTCGAATATGATATATGTCGAAGATATATTAGAAGTATTTTGAAAATGTAAGACTGAATTTGCATGAATGGTACGTCGATACTTAAAAGATTCCACACAATAATAAGAGAAGAAAAAAAAACAGCATAATAATTTATTGAGGAACGAATGTCGTTTTGCTCAATCTTTCGTTGTCTGTGTAATGGGAATGTTTTGTTTTCTGTTTTCTTTTTGTCACATTATTGTTTGTCCTCTGATCTACGGCTTCTGCTTACCCCCTAGATGACTGCAATGTTCTCAAACCAAGAATGATCATTTTAATAAATTTTAATGGAAAGTATGTATACATATGATTGTTTGTCATGAACAAACTATATACACAGTATATTTACAGAAAGAAGGTCTTTAATATCAAATATGTAAATATCCACCTGCTTTATATCAATTTTAGTACATAAATGTCCAGTTTTTTAAAATTTTAATCATTTGCCCCTTCGTGAAACAAAGTTTGACTTTTGTCATCTGGCCTTTCTTATTAAAAAGCTTGAATTTTACGATCGCTAATGCAATTTCTTTACACCTGTCTGCTCCTGAAACACCGCTTGATTTGCATCATACACATTCTCTTGAAGCAATAACTTATTTATGTCATGCGCCCCTCTTGAAGTAACACCTGATGAAACTGATTTTGTAGTATTTTTTGCTTTTGTCAATTATGACGTCATTCACTAACAAATGTGCACGAAACTAAAGAAAGCAGTTTGTTTCCTTCTCATCCCAAAATGAGAACACTGTACAATTAACGCTATTAATAATTGTATAAGATAAGAAAATATTAATATTTTAAAAACAAAAGGGGGCATGTATTGTTTTGTAAGTATACCGTCATATTTATGCAAATAGATTTAATGACAGCAGTGGATTTACTGTTTGGCTTTTTCTTTGTCATAAAGCTATCTTTATATCTACGACCAGCGTATGCCTCAAGGGTGTACTACAACTTAGAATTATAGAAGAGATAAATTTGATATTTCTAAGATATACTTTATTTTATGATAATGTTGATATTTATTATATTTAATGCTTATTTTTAATATGTTTAGATCTTAATGCGAAAATATACCATTAAACACAAGGACCGAAGCTTGTCTGGTCATTGAAAACAGGTGCAGAGTCTGTTTTTGAAGTTCTCTTAAGCAGTAAATTAGTTGCGTATATATAAGATTTATATTTTTCATTAAATTTGTATCTATGCATCAGATGATATATTTGCAACAAACGAAGAGTTTGAAGATACCAAAGGGGTAATCAGAATCCGTATAAAGAAGAACAGACAACACAATGGCCAAAAGAAAAAAGTACAAAAGGACAAACAACGATCTACAAAACATATAATACACATAAAACTAAAGATCGAGTAACACGAACCCCACTAAAAACCGGGGGTTTCAAAGTCGCACGAAATCTTGGAGAAGAGAAGTTGGCAGATCCGGGATATTTATATTGACCATCTTTTCTTGACATCAAGGATCAATATATACACCAAGCTTGTAAAAATGGTATATTTACAGTTTTTTTTTTCTTTCCGACTTTGGTACTCCACACAATAAATATTTACTTATATAACAATAGTGACAAATATAACAGTGATAATTTGGCTTTCCAATCGTGTTACTTGAGCGTACCAGAAACTAAATTGTACATCTACATTGTATACCTATCACTACCTCTGCTGGTGAACGTTTAGTCCCCAGGGTATCATCCACTCTGAAGTTAGTGCTTCGACACTGATATGGTGTTTTAGATATAAGTATATATGGTTGAAATTTACAGTTTCTAAGTAATGCAATTTACTAAAACCAAGATCGAGCTCCCTCAGACATAGGTAACCTTTGACGATGTTGGCTATCCGGCTTAGACCCTTCGGTTTGCTTACTTACGAGACATTTAGATTATTTGGCTTTCCAATATTTTGACTATGATGGTACCTGATTAAGATTATTCTAGAAACGAGTCATGCGCACTAAATTAGATATCTAACTAGTTTTTATTTTTCTACAATCCATTCATAATTCCACATAAAAAAATATAATGAAAAATATCACACAGAATATTATTTATCAAAGCAACTATAGAGTGTCGTTAGCTTCTATGTAGTATTATTAAGATCAAATTGTTTTTATGAAAAAAGACAAAAACAAACAAACAAACAAACAAACAAACAAATAATACGCACTTGAATCATTCGTCAGATGGGATTGTAATCTCAGTCTTCAACATTCTATCAATATAAAAATGTTCATCGTTGATAAAACATTTCGACAATGAAATTCTAACAGGTTAAAGTATAAACAAATAATTATAAAATATGTAATATGTCCATACACCAAATTGATAACATAAATTTTAAACAGCCAGGAACTAACATTTAGATTTCTTAAACTATGACTCGGCATGTTGAAATTTAGCAGACATCACCTTCATAGCAATTTTTCATTTAAATAAACAATTTAGATTTTAATATGAAATTATTTTATATTGTTTTAAATATCTGTCAAGATAACTAACTGTCCCTCCAAGGTATAGTGTATTTATAAAGTAAAAATTTTCGTGTAGACAAAAAGGACGCGGAAATTGCCTAACTGTTTAAGGAAGTTGAATTTTTGTGCTATGTGACGGTTTTAGAATAAAGAATAATTATTAGGCGAGCGCTAACTAACATTAATACAAGAATAAATCACCGGAAGTGATAATGCAGGTGACCATGAAGTGTTATCATCTCATGCACCATTAATGATTGATTGATTGATTGATTTGCGTTTAGCGCTAACCTTAGGAGTAAATCAGCTAAATCGTGAATAAAGCTATAAATTAACTTTCTCAACTACAAGACCCCAAGAAATATTTGTGCATAGAACAAACGAGTTATATGTGCAAATAAAAGTGAGTGGGTGATTGTTGCTTAGCGTCATTTCAGCAATTGTTCAGCTATATCATGGCGATACAAATAAAATAAAATTAAAATGATAAAACCATTAGAACGTATGTTATCTATTTATTATTTAATATTTAAGTTAATTTCTTTTGAAAACAGCACAATTGTGTCGCCTGCGATATTTGCAAGCACATCAGATAAAGTGTTGACGTTGTAGTGTCTGACGTATCTACGTAGTCGATTGACAACATTAATGACATAGTGTAGCATATCGATACTAATGGTAATTCAAATATATTCCAAAAGATAAAGTTATAATTCCATTTAGAAGAGAAACAGAAATAAATATCACAATTTCGATAGACAAAACAAAACCAATGAAACGCAAAATGAACTAAAGGAATAACATAATGAAGGAGCATGCAACACTTAACTACCACAAGAAAACTGGAATGAGACCAGAATGTTTGAAATGGTAAACCCCTCTTCCTCCAAATACAGAAATCTTCAGTATTGTATTTACTAAGAAAGGGTAAAAGAACATGAAAAATTAATAGAAACTAACACCAGTAAAAGAATAAAATCGGGAAAACTCAGCCACATGAGGGTAAAATTTCAATCGTCGAGAGCGAGGCTTACTCGTGAGTGGCTGAATTTCACAATCCTGCACTTTTCAACAGTTTTTGAGGATATTTCTCACTACTACGAAAACTGGGTCAGTGTATAAGATGTGTATAAATGACAGCTATGCACTTTTAGTAGACGATGTACATAGAAATGCTACTTCTCTTGACTTGTTGAAAATTCAACGAGTTACAAAATATATAAAAGATTTGATAAAATACGTGTTAATATATCATTTTTTCATGTAGAGAAAGTTGGAAGCGACGACCATACTTTTGCATGTGCGTTTGGCTTGTCTCATGCAGGTGGTACACAGAGATAAAAATAGGAATCAGGCGTTCTCATAAGTGAGAATATCCGATTTACACTTAGACACAAAATTAAAGTAAAGAAACGTCACTTTTATTGATGCTCTTCTATTCACAGTCACAGTATGATCTTCAATAATGAACATAACCCATACCTTAAAATGATTGTCAACGACCCCCTAGCCTGTAGTTTATCAGTACTCTTTATTGCAGTCAATATACTATGGTATATACTTGATCCATACATTCATTTCATCTCGGGGGTAACTTTTTTACTATTCTTTACTTGTATGTAAACATGATTTATGGCACTTTAAATGCCATGTAATTCCGTAGAGAAAATTAAAGTAAGATACAATGTAATCGCTCTTTTTTTTTAAATTGTTGGGTTTTTTTTTTAAAGTGCTTGTATACTTTAGAGAATTGATTAGTGTTTTTGTTTGTAAACGCTAGTCATAATTGCAAATGAACGATAAGTATAGCACTTTCGTGCCATTGTCCAAGGCCGGCAAAAATGTAGAAACATAATTTAAGAGCATGTCGGTCGGAAAAATGCTCCATGCATTCTTATATCAATCATAATAGAGTTTAGAATTAAAGGTTTGGTCAGTCTAGTATTCCATTATAAAATCGATTTGAAAATAAATAGATTGATAAATCATCCAGTATTAAGATTCCAAAAGAATAGTATTGAGATTTCAGATATGATCACGTGATAAATCTAATACATTGAGGATTCCCAATTTTTTCTAAATATAGTATCAAGATTGCTGACACGTGGATTCCATATAGTATATAACAACAAAGGACATTGAACCACTTCTAATTTTGGCGCGTTCAATAAGAATATATCAGGTTGCCTGTAAGTGAGTTTCTATTATTTATTATTCCTTTGACGATCAAGATATTAATTAAGATAATCCACAATTTCATGACTAAAAGTGTAGGTTTCCTTGTATACCCAATACAAAGACAAAACCAGCAACACAGCAAAAAGGTGTACTTTTAAGGTAAGTCATGAGTTTTTAAACTATTGGTGGAATCAAACAGGTGAGGTAGCTGCTCCATAATAGATGTTCACAGTTTTCATGTTATTGTTTCGTGGTTTTGCTACAATTACACCAGTGTTTTTTTTAAAGAGATCGATCATGTATATTGGTGTTAGGGGTATCTATTTTGCCTCGGTATTTAGAATTTTGCGATTAGATTTTGGCAGTGGGAGGGTTATGTCTTGTTTACGTTTTTTTGTGTTTGTTTGTGCATAGTGGTGTCCAACACATATTGTGTTGCGTTTTTATTTTGATTTTCTTTGTTTTGTGTGACCTTTGCTGCCAGTTTCTCTGGATTGTCAATTTTTGATTGCCCCTCGGTATTCTCTGAAGTGTATTTCCGACTGTTGTATTTGTTTGTTTTTCTTATTTCTTGACTCCCACATTATCTTTCTATTCATATTTCTTAGCTTTCATATTTTACGCTATAACCTTATTGCCAATGCGCATGTAAAAGAAAAAAATAATAATAATACTCAAAATTCATATTTTTTCAAAATATATAATCCTAAACAGATCATAAACATATTTTTGATTTTCTCATTTTTCAGATGCACTTTAGCTTTGGTGATAAGAACAGATAGCGTGGTATATTCTGCAGATTCTCACGACGTTAGATAATCTCCCGGAGATCTTTATCATTTTGTAAAACATTTTTGACATGTCTTCACCAACTGACAAGAACCCATGGCAGTTGACATAACATAAGTATATAACATTTATCATAATGTGTTGTACTTTTTTGATATATACCAGACATCCAGTTCTATTACAAACTACGTCAGCAAACTGTTTTTTTCTGTGAAACAACCGGGATTAACAACCCAATATTAATGTGTTTCCATTTTTGTGGCATATCATATTTTCTGACCACGAATGTTTCTAATAAAATGAAAAACAAAAAATACCACTGTCGGAACAGTCCAAAATCCAAGACAACAAAAAAAAAATCGATACCCCTAGCACACAAATACATGACCGCTCACTTCAATAAAAAGTGGTTGGGTTAAGATAGTCTTAAGATGTCTTTCTTAAAGTTATTTGTGTTTATTTGCGTGGTGTCCAACTCATTGTGTGTTGTGGTTTAGTTTTGTTTGTCTTCGTCTTGTGTACCTTATGTTGCCAGTTTCTCTGGATTGTCCATTTTTTATTGCTTCTTTGGCATTCTCTTACGTTCATTTAATGTTCATATTCTTATTATAATAGTAATCTATTGACGATATGGTCTCCCAGCCTTAGCAAAGAGTAATAAGGGGTAAACATTATCTGAAGAAATTATGATAATCATCAGTCTTACTACAAAAATATATAGAATAGTTAAACAAGTAAGAACTAACATTGAGGTACTAAGCTAGCCTTTTACATAACAGTAAAGAGTTTCCCGAACAGTTTGTCACTATGTTTTCATTGGTACTGTTTTAAAATTATCTCAATTCCAATGGTCAATTTTTAATATAGAATGTTGTCTGATTTAAGTGTCCGTTCGCTGGAGGAAAATGACTAATCAACAGCCAATATAGAGCTCAAAAGTTAGAACATAACCAATATGATTGCCAAAAAGAAACAAAGAGCAGCAAAAAGACTTAACAATAGTAGACAAAACACTACACAGAATACTAAAGATTGTATATTATCATTATTATTTTCTTCCAACACTTCGCTCGGCCGAAAATAAATCGTTTCTTGTTCTACACAAATAATAACAAACTAGGTAATAGGATCGAGTCGCTCGCTACGATTTATTTTTAATATTTTACATTATATAATCAAACATAAACATATCATAACGACATAGAAATATTAATAAACATACAACGATGCTAGAAGTATCCAAGCTCACCCTTAAAGGAAACGTTAAACCCATAAAGAGAATGAAAAAATAAACGAATACGTGCAGACTGTTACAGTAGCGAGACTCGATAAATGAAATACCCGCCAATCCTTTGTATAAATACCACCCACAATCAAGTCCGTGGGTCTACTCGACTGATAAAACAAGCTAACGAGTCTAACAATTCCGAAAAGAAATGAATTTATTTTTGTCCGAAAATAAATCTTTTCTTGTTCTACACAAATAATAACAAACTAGATAATAGGATTGAGTCGCTCGCTACGATTCGATACGTACAAAGATAAAAGTAAGCAAGTGAGTTCAAAGGGAAAGACAACATTTATCTGTGGAAAAAACCAAACAAATCAAATACTTAAATTTCGAGACACAAATAACCTGTTATATAGACTGTCCTTTATATAGCCATCAGAGGCCCATCTGCCATGTACTCGTAAAAGTCTATCTGGTACTTTGTTATTTGCTGCTGCAGTAACACCTCCGCTTCGTAAATTATGAAGGCAATCCTTTGATTTGTCAAGCCCTGCAGCAGTTAAAGCAATATAATTTCTCGAGCCCTTATGTATGACAATGGGGAACACTGATTTGAGGCCTTATAAGTTCCCGACTTCCTGCAAAACTGTACTGAAGTAAAAAGAAATCTTCTGAACCTGGGGTGAGCTTGGCTGCTTCTATGTATCGACTTAACCAAGTTACAGGACATAATTTATTCCCCGTTTTAGCAATAAGAACGGAAGAACCTTTTCTGTAAATATCACTTTTACTCTTATTCAATTTCACTTCAACGTGAGTATTTGTGAATACAAGATTTCTTAACCTAATTTCTGCTAACTCACTATATCTAAAATATCCTGAAAATTCCATTAAACATAAAATGCAAATACGTAAATCAGAAACATTTTGTAAATTTTTACCATACAAGTCAACTATTTTTTCTAAAATATCGACGGTAATTGGTTCTTTTTTATTTACTGGTCTGGATAGTAAACGTTTCCTCCCCATCATAAGTCAACTTAACCAAATTATCCTCGCATGGATTAGAATGTAATGAAATGTTGTGGTAACGATTGATGCTATAAAATGCAGCATCTAATACAGAATTAGAAACACATTGTTGAATAAGTTAACTAATGTATAAACAAACAGTAGCAGGACGAGCAAGTAAAGATAAAAGTCCGTGCAAATTACACCACCGCGAAAATTTATCAAAATACAATTTGTATTTTTTGTTGGTATTATCAGTTTTACTTGCTAACACTAGTGCTGATATTTGCTTTGCTGCATCGGCCAAGGTTGAATGAGAGCGAAAACTGTGGATCTCCTTCCAGTGACCATGGGAAAACAACTTCTGTAAAAGAAATCATTATACAATAAAAATACGTGTAAATATGCATTTTTTATATATATTTTTTTAGCAGCGCACCAACGCTAGACAAGAACAACAGTATGCACTTTACATGCATCATGACACGAATCAGTGGTAATCACTACAAATGCACAAACCACATTACTAACAATATCTGAAACGATGTGCGCACCAACGCATTTGGATTTTTTTAAAAATTTTAAAATTTAATTTTTTTTTAAACTGTTATGCGCACCAACGCATTCCAACAATTATAACTTGATTTGCGCACCCACGCATGAAAACAATTATGTACAATCTATGCACATTACCAACACATTACTGATAAACGGTGACTTTGAAAAAATACTCTCCTTGTGAGAACCACTCACAAAAATGTTTTTAGGTTTGACATACTCAACAAAATCTGATATATAAGAGTGAAATTGTCCGCCTGAATCTACAAGGCATGGCCAAAATAAAGCCGATTCCCACTTTGGAACTACCAAAGTTCCTTTAGCTTTACAGTTTCTCATGTACTTTAAAACCTGAGGTATTAGATAAACAGGAGGAATCAACCAATTAATATCGTGCGACCAGTCGTAGGCAAACGCGTCTATACCAGCCGTACCGGGACACCAAAATTGCGAATTAAATTTTTCAACTTTCTTATTTTCTTTACCCATGCGACTTCTAAAGGCTCTGTTACACGGTAAAGCAAGTTTCGTTCAGAATTTTTTTTCCGGACAACACAAGAGTTAGAATATTTATTTTTTGTCGCGCGAAGCGTGAATTGTTTTTCCAGAATTTAACATTAGGTTATATGACAAAAACTCTGAATCAGATTATTTTTTTTTCAGCAACATTGGGAATCAGAATATTTTTTTAGAAAAAAACCATAACCCCTCCTTCAAGTTAAATGGCCGTTCCCTAATTTCTGTAAATCATGTACTGTACTACATACGCTTATAATGCGAACGACATTCTGATTGTCGGTATAAAGTTTCACGAATTTACCATGTAGTTGAGTCGAGAAACTTTTCAAAGAAAACTCTACAGCTCTAAGCTCTCTGAAAGTTGAACTTTTTTGCATATCGGTTTCATTAAACATAAAATGAGATACCTTGTTCCGAGATTCAAATAAAACCACTGCACCTGCAAAACTACTACCGTAGCATCTGTAAATAAAATTCTTTCTGGCACTCTAAAGACGGGTGCCAAAGATCTAAAAGGTAATGTATCTAAATTATTAGACCAAAACAACAATTCGTCAAATACGAGTTTGTCTAAAATAACAGGCTTGTCCCAAGACACTCTGTTTTGAATAGGTACATGTAAATTTCTAGTCATGATTTGACAAATGTTCCCTAAAGCAAATGACATTGAAATAATACGACCAACAGTGCGAGCTAAATTTCTAGCTGAAACTACCTCCTTTCCGTAAAGTAAAGACGAAATATTATCTTTAAAAGCAACAAATTTCTTTTCATGCATTTCTACACTCCCTTTGCCTAAATTCCAAATAAAACCGAGCCACTTGAACCTGTCGGTTGGCTCCCAAATGTTTTTTTCGTTGTTCACGACGAATCCGGCGTTTTTCAAATCTTCCTGAACCTTTTTGTTCACAAGACGACAGGTGTACTCGTCGTGTGACGCCCAACCGTCGTCTAGATACATAATAATTTGATAGCCAAAAGAACGCCAACGTTTTACTAAAGGGTGCAAAGCTTTTGTGAAAACAGCTCCAGCAAAGCTCAAACCAAAAGGTAATACTGCAAAAACATAAAACTTTGTACACCCGTTGGAATTCCAAGGGAAACCTAGATACTTTTGAAAGTCTTCGTGGATTTCGATATGAAAATATCCAGATTTTAGGTCATATTTTATCATCTTGATACCTTTATGTGCGTAATTCAAAGCCTGTTTACACCCTTCAAATTTAATTTTTTGTTTCTCGACAGAACTGTTTACATGTCACAAATCCAAAATAAGCCGACCTTTACCCGAACTGTTTACGGAAACTGTAAGTGGATTAACACAATGTGGACGTGCATAGCTTTTTTTAATACAACCGGCATCTAACAATTCACAGGTAGCATTTTCAACGAAATTAGAATGATTTCTAGCTGATAAATTGTTTCTACAAAAGATTTGACTGGGAACTTTTATAAAAGGTATCTTAAAACGGAATTAAATAATTTCAGCGATATATTGGGTTACACACAAAATATTTTTCCAAAATTGTAAGTGTTTTCTTAAATTGCCCTTGAACGCTTAAACACATAATCTGAACAGTTAAAATACTCTACTTCATTTGTGACTACATTATTGCTGGGGGTGGGGGGGGGGGGGGCTTGACCTGCGTTAGCTGAACTGGTGGTTGTGGTTGCTGTCGTCGCTTTGCAAAGTGTCCGGGCAGGTGGCAGAGAAACCAGGAACCTGGTGTAAATATTGTGGATGTATTGTCTTTTGGCTGGACTTTTGCACGAAAAAGAGAGTTTTGACGACCGGTAAATCCACCATATCCTTGGTTAGGTTGAGTTGGAGGTTTCCTGTCGTATGGCTTGGAAACGTTCCTCTTACGAGAAGCTCTTGCGATGGCTGTGCGCAACTTAGTGGCGTCCTCATTGTCGTCAGCCAGTACCGTATCCCATCCGTGACGGTCGGCAATCTTGATAAGTTTGTTGCGTTGCCGAATTTCGCTGACAACATCTTCTGCGTCTTCATTATGACCAGACTGAATCAAACATAGAACTTCAGAAAGCTTATTTGAGCGTTGGGAATTAAACTTGTGCTGTATTGTATTCCCTTCTTGGCGAAAATCAAACTCCTCGACAGTATTGGGTACTGGCCTGGTCACTGTGTCTAATTTTGAATCTATATGATCAATGAGAAGTTTCCTTTGACGTTCTAAAGCTCTGTCAATTACAGTGTTCATCAAACTCATTTGATCAGAATTACTCTATTAGTTTCGGTTTCCATGATGTTCAGGTTCACTTTCCATAAGAATATCGTCTGAAGACGCCATTAAATCTCAACAATAAACGAATACGTGCAGACTGTTATAGTAGCGAGACTCGATAAATTAAATACCCGCCAATCCTTTGTATAAATACCACCCACAATCCAAGTCCGTGGGTCTACTCGACTGGTAAAATAAGCTAACGAGTCTTAACAATTCCGAAAAGAAATGAATTTATCTTAGTTTATTGACCTTAAAAAAGTCAGAGAAATAATTCGTGAGGTGTTAGCCTTTAAAATAATACGTAATTATTAACACATGCAACATATGTCTATTATTTGAGAACCCAATATTTAATTTATAGGATTGGGATATCTTATATAGATAGTTTAATTTGAATCTGATATCTAAATTGTAAGATAATCTGATGACATTGATCAGTGATTATAACATGTAATGTTATATCTACCATAGTTATTAACACTGTAGTAAGGTAGAGCTGTTACCGGGTGTCATTGTACTATTGCTTACTATAGTAATACAAATGTGTTTCACTATGGGTAATAAAATAAACAAACGTTAGAAAAAACCTGAATCAAGATAAAATAGGGTTCAAGATTATTTGGGATCACTTATGCATATACTGATTAATAAAGGTTAGAGAATACCGAAGGGACAATAAAATATTGACAATCCAGAGAAACTGGCAAATAGACAAAGACAAACAAAACAAAAACAATATGTGTTGGACACCACTATACGTAAACAAAAAAATACAAATAACGTAATTAAGACACAAACACCCCCCCCCCCCCCCCCCCCACAAACAACTGGAGGTAAAGACGCACCGAACATCGTTTTTATGCGGAAATAGTAACGGGCATTACAACACGGAACTCGGAACGTAAAAACTTATAATAGGACAACAAAAATGTGTTTATCCATGGGTCAATCAAGAATGGACAATCCAGCTATAATAAGGTTCAAGATTATTGGGATCGTCTATGCATATACTGATATCCAATGTTAATTAAACAGTAACTATTTCCCAGGGAGAATGATATTTGTGTAAGAAAACTATCTTGACGCGAAAATTTGGATTCTTCTTCTTTTTGGTGCAATTGATACTTTGTGTAGTCCTTTGATATAATCTAAGTTTAATTCAGGTTGCATAATTGAGTACGTTACAGTTCTGATTTTATTCTTCATAATTGCAAACATTTCGGTGATTGCATGCCGTAGTTCATGAATGATTATTGCTGTTTAATTTGTATCTTGAAGTACCCAGAACAATATCAGTTTACCCTTTTAAGAGTATTGAGCATTAAGAATCGCTTTTTGTATTTTGTAGTTTAGAAGAGTTTGTAAGGTTGCTTTTTTTTTCGTTGAGTTGTATTGTGGTGTCAAGCTCCAAGTAAATATTTTGTTTCTTCTTATGGTAAATGTTGAAATGATGAGTAACTTTACATAGAAAATTTGAATAATTATCTTAATATTATTCAAATTAATTTGCAAGTAATATTTCTAGATTTTTGTTTGTTTATATTCATTTAAATATTCCTTCTTGTAACATTGTGCACTGCTTCTAAACCATAGCATCTGTATTAATGTTGAGCCCCACCATATCCAGCAATAAATATATCTCATTATTCTAACATAATAAAAATGGTTTACTATACATATGAGAAATAAGTATAAAACACTGGTCTATTATAATTTTATTATTGATAAATTCAAATGTACTGACGTCGTACGAACACATCTGTTTAGTTAGACATTCCACAAGTTTGGCTTCTGGGTATATTTTAAATATCGTTTTACCACAGCTTTCCCCTCTCACTAAAGTCGATGATGCATTTCACACTCGCTCTAATGGATCACTTCAAAAGTCGACAACCTGGGGCTCTCTGCAAATACAAACCAATACAAGCCACCGTCAGCACATAGTAACATTCACAAAGTGACTTTTAAATCTGATAAAATCTGAAAATGTCGACAATGATAAAATAAAACATACATTTCATGAATGAGACGATTTGCTCAGATTTTTTTAAAACAAGATTTTCATTCAGACTCGATTAGATAAGATTCTAGCTACGTATCATTTCAACATTTAATAAATCACAGACTCAATTAAAAAATTATCGTCTCAATTCATGATTTTTTTTCCATGATTTAAATTTGTTGTTGTTGCTGATTTCAAGATAAATCAACTGATTATCACAATTTGTAATATATGTATATGATTGACAGGATAACACGTATGTATAAAAAGAGAGGTAATATTACGATCTTGTTGCTCGGAATAATGGTTCAACATATATTGTAAACAAGAGGCATACATTTGTCATTTCAACTCTAAGAAAAGGTATATACTTATGTACCATACAATTGTATTGCGAATGTTTAGTGATCAAAAATTATTTCCTATGATACATAAAATGCATTATGGGGGAGACATCAACATATTTAATTTAGAATATTCTAATCTTTGTTGGGTTTTTTCTAAAACATTTTTTGCAGAGTTGCAATTGGTGAATTCCGTATGAGCAATCGATCGCGAGTAATGACAAATCTTGTAAGCACTCGAGCATCTGTATTCTTTGTATATATACAAGCTATGAATGAACAATATCCAAATCGAGTTCGAAAACCATAAATTTACGTCATGAACTGTTAAGAGGTATGCTCCTCTTTAAGGCGAAGAATATTGTGAGCACATCAGCCAAGAAAAGATTGAATATGTCAAAGATGAAATTAGTTCAAAAAAGATTCAGACAAAGTTATACACAATTCTAACATGACCTCCTTCTTTTTCGCTTTGCTAACAAACGAGCGAGTTATCCATTCGGTATAATCTCATTAGCACCAGCACCGGTGAATGTGACTGACTTTTCCATTGGCAGCATAAATTGTAACCCGAATAATGCCGATAGAGGACGCAGTATTATTCGAGTTATATAAATTGTGTGCGACATTTTCCACAAGCGTAAATGTAAATTACCGTCTTCCAATCAAAGTATACTACCGTATTTGTACTCTTAGACATATCAGAATCGAAATAAATCATGGAAGCCAGAAAGTGGTTTAGAATTTTAACATGGATTGGCGGATATTAGTAAATTTTATCCCTCGTTTCTGGTTCGGGATAAAATACTAATATCCGCTATTATTTCTTAAACAATATACCGGGTATGTACAACAACTTAGTGGAGTTCGAAGACCATGGTTTTTCGTGAATAATTTTATTCTCCTTGAAAATGTTAAAAAGTGTAAACAATTTGTTGTTATTGCGCTAGCAAAATAGTTTCTCAAACAGGTTCAGTCCTCATTTATGCAAGTTTTATATCAATAATATATCTTAGTAGAGTTTTAAATAAATGATTTTAATAATATAAGACATTTTTGACATTTTTAAAAAGATTTTTAAAACCGGGTACTAGACCAAGGGCGAAAACCATTCGTCATCGTATTAAGACAGGAAATAGCACATTTGATCACATTACATTTTAGCAATTTAAATGAAAACAAATTTTAAATTAAAATATTCACCTCTTATTTATATACATTTGTATTTTGCTTACTTATAGTATAGCTCTGTAATGTACCCCTTAAGTATATTTTGTGAGTTTTTGAATTATAACCGGATGTGTATATAATTTATTGCTGTTTGTGCTATTATTGGGAATGGTGGTTCACCTATTAAATTGAGTGAAGAATATTTATGATCATATATGTTTATTACTTTGAACGCAATAGAAAAAACGTCAACAAAACATATAATAAAAACAATTTATACAGTGTTTGTTTATTATTTTGTATGTGTCAAATTTAAAAAAAGCAAAATTGATCTTATACATTTTAACGGAAATATTGCTTTTGTTTATTTTCTAAAAATGAAAGAGCAAAACTATATATTTTTTTTCAATACCACTCCATTTGAAATCAATTAGATATTAACACCTTATATTTTAAATTAACTTGAAAATTATATTTCAGAAATCGACAACCTAAAATATCACAATTTTCGTCAGTAGCTTGATATTAAAAAGCAAAAAAGCATTTCTTTATATATTGAGGGTATAGGTTTGTCTTGGGATAGGAACATCACAGTTTTGATTAAGATCAGCAAGATATTTTGAAGTCTTATCGCCCCCCTTCCATCTGCTATCTTGACATACATCAAGAGCAAACATTTCACTGTGGTAATAAAAAGTTTGAAAAATGGTTTGTAAACCTGTGGTAATCCTTTTGCCTGGTTTTATATCAAATATTTAGTATTTTGATTTTTATCAGTTTCTTTAAGGATATGATGTCAATAACATGCTTACAGTTACTAATAATTTAGTAGTTAAAATTTCTTGTTTATCATCTGGATGAAGGCAATTTCTGTAAAAAAAAAAAAAAAAAAAAAAAAAGAATGGTCGCGTGGACACTTGATGAACAGACTTCTATATTTATATGGAATATTGTGGAAATGAAAAAGCATAGATATTTTTCACTCTCGCATACGTGCAGTTTTTTCAGTTGAATTGTCTTGTGGAGAATTATAGATTTAGCACTCTGACAAAACACTAGAGCAAAAGTATGACACTATTTAAAGGTGAACCTATACTTGTTATTAAAAAACGTTGTATTTCAGTTGACAATGATTATTGTGCATATATAGGTATAAATATGTACATATGTAAATATATTGTAAAACATGAAATGATACCATGAATATATATAATAAGTTAGTATAATTTTATTAATTTCTACTGAATAAACACTAAAGATACTAAAGATATTAATGTATTACAGCTGATGGGCGTTTCTGTATTAACATCTTCAATGGTGCTCTAACAAAAAATTACCGGTCATGTATGCCTGAGGGGTTTATACCTTAGTTCAGCAATATTAACTAAACAATATTATCTGTACTATCTGGAATGGTGTAAATTAATATCTTTCCTCTATCGTGATCATGACCGTTGTGCTAGATGGGTTAGGGTTATGGTATTTAACGTCACTTTCAACAATATTTCAGTCATATCGTGGTGGTCAGTTTTATTGGTGAAGGAAACCGGAGTACTGTATACCATGCTTAAATTACATGCATATATATATGTCTCCCCTCTTTTTGTACATTCTTTTCGCCTGAATGTCAAATTATGATATTTGAAAAAAAAAAAAAACGAAAAAAAAAAACGAATTAAAATGGAGAAATAGGAACTCATTGTTAGACAATTAATACAATAAAGATTAAATATACTACCGCATTGGACCTCTCTGACAAAAAAGAACTATATATTTATCATTTTATTAATGGGATTTAAAGTAGTGATCCTGCTGAATGGAGCTGATTTGTTCTCAGTTTGTATAACTCGTTAACCAGCAGGTAAAACTTGTAACTCTCAAATGTCTCTATATAAAAATTAAATAAACCAAGCAAAATATAACAGTTTCCGATTATTAATAGAATTATTTAAAAATCTTTATAGTGAAAATAAATTTGAATTACAATAATCAACCTGCACACTGGATATAGTTAATGATCCAGAATTCCGTGCTTAGTCAATATAGAACGTAGAAGGCTTTCTTTTCCGTTTTAAAACATTACTTCAATCTATTGAGCTGAATTGTAACCTTTTACGATAAATACAGACAATTACACTACCTGGGATAATTTCATAAATACATTTTCGATCTTTCCATTGAATACCCGGGAGGGTTTGATGTTGTTGCAAGCAAACACAGAGAGCTTAATGAGCGTTATTTTTCAATTAAGCCTTGCTGGAAAAAATAACAGCTACTTACCATATAAATTATTGGAGACAGTCCGTAAAAACCTTTTTTTTTTTATTATTGTTATAATTATTTCCTC
This sequence comes from Bathymodiolus brooksi, assembly GCA_963680875.1. Classification (NCBI taxonomy): domain Eukaryota; kingdom Metazoa; phylum Mollusca; class Bivalvia; order Mytilida; family Modiolidae; genus Bathymodiolus; species Bathymodiolus brooksi. The sequence goes on from OY804575.1 coordinate 69,766,151, forward strand.
ATTTGTGAACAGTAATTATATGACAAAGATTTAAAAACAGAGTGCTAGGTATAACTCGTGGCTGAACAATATACGATCCCTCCACTTGTCATGCAGAAAATAATGCCTTGTCATTTTTAACGATGAATTCATTCAGTCGATTGTTTATTTCTCGTTTTATATATTCGATTCCTTCCGTCTCGAGTACTTCCCGAAATTAATTTACTGTTCAACTATAATTTTTAAATTGTTTTTGTATGCTCATTGTGCGCACGCGCTTATTAAAAATGATGCAGTTTGAATTCTTCAATTCAAAATTTCCATATTTATCCATAAAGACTACAATTTATGAAGCCTGTTTGAAAAGAGTCTTTTATGGTTATTTAATTTACGACGTCGTTTTCAAGTTATTTTATCGAGATATAGCAGTGTCAATTGTCAAAGATACGTGATGTGTGAAAAATTATTCGAAATTTGAAACGACAGTTTTCACTTTAGCTGAATCAAGAGAATTTGCCTATAATTTGCAGGAGTTTTATAAAAAAAATATTTATGTGATGACAGACACACCAAATCGACCAAGACATGTTCTCAATACAAGAATAAAAACGGAAAGAGGCTTACTTTAAGGTGGTCCGATAGGATATGTTTAAAGTGACAGGAATGGCGCTGAGACAAAGTACCGGCAAATACGTCAACTGCCTCCATTTTGTTAGTTTGAATACTACAAAAGAATAAAGACATATTAGACAGATGTAAAATGTTTAACAAACAGTATTGACGGCGTATAGTCTGTAGAAAAAGACACTAAATGTCACCTTCGCTAAATCAACTATAATGCATACCACGAATAGTCCCCCTTTAATATTATATTTTCAGCTTCCGCTTTGACTTTGTAGTGTCGTATTGTATGTCAACATTTTATGCATATAATTAATTTTATTATCTACAATAATTATATCATTATATTCAAAATCACACATTTTACATGAATTTATTGCTTTAAAATGATGATTTGCCATTTAACATTACGACATAAAAACGGTTTACACGGCTAGTCTTTAGATGGGTATTATTTTCAGGTTAATAGAAGTAACAATTTCCTACAGAAAAAGGCATGTGTTATGTTTCCTCGTAAGTTGTATGATGTTTATATTTGAAAGTTATGGTTACAAATATCGTAATTAGAAGCTAAATCACCTTCTACACGAGAAGTACAAATAAGAAGTTGTGAAAACAAACACTCCATATTTTATTGCGAACAAAATAAAACTTATGAATGTATTTTAATCTTCAGTGTAGTTTCTTTTAATGTACATTATGCGAAAAAGTTTGTCAAGGACTTGCAGCAGGTCGGTGGTTTTCTCCGGGTACTCCGGTTTCCACCACCAATAAAACTGACCGCCACGATATAACTGAAATATTGTTGAAAGTGGCGTTAAACACCACAACCCTAACCATGACCCTTTTTATTGTAACTTTATTTCTTCAGTTAATACACATGTCAGCAAGACGCTCTATATTCTACAGTAGTTTCAATATCTATAGTATGTAGTACGTCTCTGTCTATTAATTCTAAATGACGTACTGAACGTTCTTACATGGATATTCAATATGACAACGGAACGTGTCTACAACTAGTTGAAGAAATAAAAGGTTGAACCCCAGGTCACAGGACTTTGTCTGTAGCCAGTGCAAAGAAACAAAGAGTTGTGATTATTGAGTTTTTATTGGTGTTTATTGGTCACCTTCAACAATTTTAAGGTATATGTTAAGTGGGGGAAATAAAGGGGAAGGTCACTCGACATGCCCATTGATTTACTTGCCCTCAACGAATTATAAATTATTTGGCTTCCAATCATTTGATGTTGAGAGTACCTGATGAAAATTATTCCAGAAACGCACCGTGCGCATTATATTAGATATCTACGTTTTTATTAAAGGGAACTGATAAGTAAAAACCATGAGTAACTGTCTGGAAACCTTAACACTTGGTGTGAGTATCTGGACGCAAATACACAAAAGCTTGCATGATATATCACCGGACCATATCTGTAGCCAGTGTAAATAATCACTAGTTTAGACTTATGATCACCATGTGTGCACTAATGCATATAAATATGTAGATATCAAAATAAGTATTCACAGAAACAAAAGTTACAACGTTTAACAGCGGATCATTTAGTGAAAAGGAACGAAATGTTGCACCTGATGAATCGGAACATGTTATCAATCTGGGTAAAGAAACATAAATATGAACTGTATGAAGCTGGAACATGTCTACTAACAGTTTAAAGACAAATATGAACTTAATCAGAAATCGGTTTAAAGAACCGAAAGGTTGAATTGTATGACACTTATGCATTATAAGAAACCGATTTAAAGACATAAAATAAGAACTGTATGATACTGAAACTTGTGAGCTACTGGTTTAAAAGAAACAAAACGCTGAAGTCGAAGAGAATGACACTGGAACATGTCTCCAACCGGTTTAAAGAATCAAACAGTTGAATCGTATAACACAGCAACCGGTTTAAGCAAACATAAAAATGAAGAGTATGACACTAGATATTGTTAGCAACTGCTTTAAAAAAAACAACCTTTAACTGTACCACACTAGATAATTTCAGTAACATATTAAAAATAATGCAATGTTGACTGTAAATCATACCAGCAACATCGTTAAAGAAACAAACTAATTGAACTGAATCAGATCAACAATCGCGGTTTAAAAAAAAACAAGTTGAAGTGTGTCACTGGATCATAGCAGCAACCAATTTTAAGAAAGGTATTTAACTGTATGACACCAACCGGTTAAGGAAACAAAACACTGAACTGTATGACACTAGATCATCTCAGTAAACGATATCCAGAAACAAATGTTGACCTGTATACAACTGGACCTTGTATAAAGAGAGAAGAAGTTGAAATGTATGATACCGGATCATGTCAGCTACCGATCTAAAGAAATATTTTTCATTGGACAGTATGACACTATGTTAGGTCAGTAGATAATCTAAAGAAACAAAATGTTTAATTGTAAGAAAATGGACCATGTCATCAAACGGTTTAAGGGAACAAAAACTTGAAATGTGTAACGTTGGATCATGTCTGCTACCGGCTTAAAAAAACAACACATGGAAATATATTACTATTTATGGCGATTGTGAAACTGTTTCGTAGTGACGTTAATAGTTACGATATATTATATATCTTTATTAATAGGATTTTAGGGGAACATTATGTAGCATTGCATTCATTTTTGCTTCTTAAGCATCTGATTAGAAATATGTTCCAGTGGTAATAAATATATTATATTTTAAATATGAAAAATGGCTTGAAGCTATAATGTCATCTTTTATTGCATGGAAAAGTCAAATAACTTATGCTTATATTACTATGGAAAGCAATATTAATTATTTATTTATACTATATGTTATTTATTTTTCAAAGCCATTATTCTGATAAATGTCTTAGTCTCGTTTTCAAAAATGAATAGAAATAATGCATATTACGACACATCCAGCATTTAATATTGATCACATAAACAGTCAGATTTTTTTTTTATTGATCGTCTATTTTTAGTTTTGAAAACGGATCACCAACAATTCTAGGGTATGATGAAAGGAAAGAATACGATTTTTCGTCTTGATGGGTATGATGAAAAGAAAGAAAAAATTTCTCCTTATTTAATATTACTGGTTTTGGTCTTTAGGGTTGGGTGAGGGTATGAATGAGCATTCTTACACTTTTTAGTCTGTGTTTTCTGTTACTTATCACAATATTCTAATATTCTGATACTTTTTTCTGTCATTATTGACAGGTATCATGAACAGGTAGTGTAATAAACAAGTATAGTGTAATATGACGGTCCCTGTAGGATAGATGGCTTAAGGCGTCTTACATTTCAGTCGTCCTCTTCTCCTCCTAAGTCGGATAACTGTATACGATGGAAAACATAAAGGTAGTAGGCGACGAACATATGAGAATTCCAGGAAAAGAGAAAAAAAAATCAAAACGAACAAATATAATCAAAAGCGAAAAACACATACCCCCCACACACACACCCACACACACACCCCAAGTAAAAACACTAACAAAAAACAAAGAAAAGGTTCATACGCCACGAATTCTTACAAAACGTAGATATGAGATACGATACGACGGATATGTTAACATCTCTTGTAATATTAGAGCACAGCAGTCGCAAACCCATCTTCGCAAAAACCGCAAGGGAAGCAGAAGTTCAGAAGTTCAACATGTCTACAATCAAATACAGAAATTCCGTATGGATCAGAAAAAGCATGCGTTTTAAAAGCAGCTGAAATTACTATATTATATAAATGTAGTTAATGTTTTCTTGTTTCTTCTTATTCTTTATTTTCTCTATCTATAAATGTTTCAGTGTATATGCATATGCCTTAAGGTCATTATTCTATTCTAAAAATCCACGTTTCATATGGTACAATTACACGTTGCATAAATATCTGAAATTTGTCAAATTGCTTTTTTACTAGCTTAGTCATGCGCATCCATATTGATAGGGAGCATTAAAAATAGTTCAAACAATTGAATTATAGATAAAACATACATGTTTTTCATATAATTGAACTTTAAAGCATTGCCAATTGTCACGTCACCATACAATATATACCAAATCACCCGACGTATGACATAATCATATAATCGATTTGGATTTGAATCATGCATATTTACATTTTGTTAGTTTTTAAGATCAAAAGACCACCATGAATATTTACTGGAATCATAATGTAAGGATGAATTCGCATTTGGGTTAGGGTTATGGTGTTTGACGCCACTTTCAATAATATTTCAGTGATATCGTGGCGGTCAGTTTTATTGGTGGAGGAAGCCGGAGTACTCGGAGAAAACCACCGACCTGCCGAAAGTCACTGACACACTTTATCACATAATGTTGTATTGAGTAAACCTCGCCTGAGCGGGATTCGAACTCACAACGTTAGTGGTGATAAACACTGATTGCATAGGTAGTTATAAACCCAACTACCATACGATCAAGACCACGGCGGCTGAACACGCTTTATACCATTCAATAAAAACCATATGCAAGGTATGACGCATTTGTTTGTATTGTATCAGTCGCCTCTATATTACCTTGACCTTGACAAAAGATTCGATGAAACATATTTCCGCATAGTCAGTAGTCAATAGTATATATAATTACTTATGACAGTTTGAGTGTTTACTTGTAGCTTCGTCTGACCACAACAAAGTTAAAAGATCCATGTTATCTGCAGGCAACACATCTTGTTCTTCTCTGAGATGTTGTCGGTTCCATGTCTGGACACAACATTGACATGTTCTACGTCCGTTTTTGATGAATTCTTATAAAATTTTAGATTGAATTACTTATGAATGGTTCTCGATGTTGGACATTCGGTTTTGTTAATATCTTGATTATTAGGCGAGGCGACATTTTCCGATACAACCTACTATCTGGCATTTCTCCATACACCCATCCCAGTGTCTCCTTTTAAATCTAAATGAAATATTTGTTTCTAAGCTTGAATAACAACCTACCCATGGATTAATATTAGATATATTCGCAAATTTGATTAATATAAACTTATATATCAAATTTACTGCACACGACGCGTTTCTAGAATAACCTCCATCGAATACGCTTAAAACTAAAATATTTGAAAACCAAATGATTTAAAAGTCTTTGGGAGCAAGAAAACAACAGAGCCTAAACAGGATAGCCTAACAAATATGTAACTTATAATAATGTGAGCATCTAATGCGCACATTACGTTTCTGGAATACCCCCATCAAATACGCTTGGAAATTCAAATAACCGAAAGGCATAAACAGCATAGACAAAATGTGCTAAAGTTACCTATGTCTGAAGGATATGAACCTTAGTCAAAATGTGCTAAAGTTACCTTTGTCTGAAGGATATGAACCTTAGTCAAAATGTGCTAAAGTTACCTATGTCTGAAGGATATGAACCTTAGTCAAAATGTGCTAAAGTTACCTATGTCTGAAGGATATGAACCTTAGTCAAAATGTGCTAAAGTTACCTATGTCTGAAGGATATGAACCTTAGTCAAAATGTGCTAAAGTTACCTATGTCTGAAGGATATGAACCTTAGTCAAAATGTGCTAAAGTTACTTATGTCTGAAGGATATGAACCTTAGTCAAAATGTGCTAAAGTTACCTATGTCTGAAGGATATGAACCTTAGTCAAAATGTGCTAAAGTTACCTATGTCTGAAGGATATGAACCTTACTCAAAATGTGCTAAAGTTACCTATGTCTGAAGGATATGAACCTTAGTCAAAATGTGCTTAAAGACGTTTCGCACGATATTGCGTCGTGCAGCGTAACAAGTTAACTTGCTGACGCTATGCAAATGGCAATGATATAAAAAAAAAGTGTGACGTTTTTGCCATATTGGACATTTTGGCTAGACATGGAAAAGTCGGGCAACAAAACTAATGAGCAAGCAAACCTTGCACATTCTACATGTATATTTTAGCCAGGTATGGGAACTTTCTTCCATAATATATAATTTGTTATTTCTCTTTTGTATTTTATTTATAGTATCTACTCAAATAGCGGCATCTCGTGGAAAAAAATCTAAAAAGCGACGTTTGGACATTGTGGCTAGACATAGCAATTTGGTCACTGTCTCAAAAAGGAAAACTCGATGTTATCTGTTTTATGGGTACTTTCTTGTAGTAAAAATGAAATAATATTTATATGTGTCTGGTTTTGTTTAAATACTTGCATAATGAGGGTTGTCTTACCTGTTTATGAGTTAGGACAGATGTCGAGACTGGATTTGTCTTGTCCGATTTCATCAAAATTTCAACCGACAACCAATGGATATAACGTCACAATAAACACATTACATAGAGTTGGTATGTCAAATTGCGCGCATTTCGGATTCGAGTTTACCGAGAAACCAACGAAAAACCAATTTTCTGAACTTCAAACTGTTAAGTCGGACAGCAAATTTTTAGCGTAAGAGTACAACTTTGAACACTGAAATAATTAGAATAAATTATCAGGAACTTAGGAATAATAGCCAGACAGAAGCGCGTTGTTTTAGGCTTTATCTAGATATACGCATATTTGAATTTTGCTTTACAGCACTGAAATCCTGGACTTTTTTATCAAGACATTGACACCATTTTTCACTGGACGCAATATCGTGCGAAACGTCTAACGTTACCTATGTCTGAAGGATATGAACCTTAGTCAAAATGTGCTAAAGTTACCTATGTCTGAAGGATATGCACCTTAGTCAAAATGTGCTAATGTTACCTATGGCTGAAGGATATGAACTTTAGTCAAAATGTGCTAAAGTTACCTATGTCTGAAGGATATGAACCTTAGTCAAAATGTGCTAAAGTTACCTATTTCTGAAGGATATGAACCTTACTCAAAATGTGCTAATGTTACCTATGTCTGAAGGATATGAACCTTAGTCAAAATGTGCTAAAGTTTCCTATGTCTGAAGGATATGAACCTTAGTCAAAATGTGCTAAAGTTACCTATGTCTGAAGGATATGAACCTTATGGTTTTCATAATATTCATATTATTTAGGAACTGTAAATTTCGAAGCTAAATATATCTTATTAAATCATGTCAATGCCGAAACATTGACTACTTAATGATATGTAACTATCAAATCAATAGCAAGAACTAAAATTAGTGTTAAATATTTTCAAATTTTGTATATTTTGATTCGCTTTGAGAGTTAATTCCTCTGTGTATAACTTGTCTGTTTATTCATAGCATTTTATGACTCTACTGTAGTTCATTTCATTTTAAGCTTGATATATATTTTTTTCGCGCAGTCGTATTGCAGTTTATAGGTGTGTCATGTGTGAGCAAATATATCGGGAACAAACATTCTGAGAGCATTGCTAAAACAATGCATGTCTCCTACCGGCCACAGTTATATCTGAAGACGAACATTCATTGATATATTATATTTACGCTTGTTTTTATTCTAGCTTTGCGAAATCGAGAGGATTCGAATTTGCTTGTGACTTCTATTTTTCTTCTAAGTCCAATTGTTTTCTAGTGTTGGGGATATAATTCTGAAGTCTTTAAATCCAGGGTCATAATTCCGTTAAAAGAATAATCAACTGGAACGAAAATCAAACTTGATTTGTAACTTTTCATATAAGGGCTAAATACCATAAATCAGGACACTATTTTTGTTAATATCTTCACTCTCCCTCCAAGAAAGAGGGAAAGCTTTTTCCGAAGTCATAAGGGCCATAATTTCGTAAATAAAAAAATCCATCAACGGTCGAAAGCTTCGTTTCATAACTTGAATTTTTACAAAAGCTCGGTATATAAAAGGTCAATATATATACCCATTACAGATGGATGAAAAAATGCAGAGAACTATCAGGGACGGGATGGTGGATACATAGGAAACATGTAGTCGCCGGCTATATCTCACCACAAATGTGAAACTAGGAAAGCTGACTATGCAAGAAGGTCTAGTCTAGCAGGAGTTTGTGTTGTCAGATCTGTTTTAATATTACAATCATCAATTTACTTGACAATCGCTGTAGCCTCTTTTCTGTTAACATTTTATAATGTGACCATTATGTATAATGATATGTAATATATATGTAAATATTATAATTTCTTAATTGTATACCATTATTTACTTTAAGCGTGTATATATTTTAATGTTGACCTACTGAATGTTCATATGTAGGTCTATTGGTTCAATATATTATTGATTTGCCCCACAATTCTTCTTTTATTTCAACATGTTTATGGACAATGTGCTAAGTTGTTGTTCACTGACACTGATAGTCTGTGCTACAACATCTCCACCGAAAATATATATGAGGATATGATGAGAGACAAACATTTATTTGACACATCAGAATATGATCCAGAACACCCATTATACAGCACAGAAAATAAGAAAGTCCTTGAGAAAATGAAGGACGAAACACATGGCATCGCAATACAAGAATTCGTGGGTCTCAAATCAAAGATGTATACATTAATCTATGAAGAGGAAGGATGCTTAAAAGAAAAGAAAACAGCCAAAGGTATAAAGAAGAGTGTCATCAAACATCACACCAAACACGAACATTACAAACAGTGTCTCTCCGATAAAACTATACATATATCTACCATGAACCAGATAAGATCATACGATCATCAGTTCTACAATATCACCATCAATAAACTTGGACTCTCTCCATTCGATGATAAACGGTATATTTTAGACGATGGTATTAACAGTCTTGATTATGGCCACTGGAAAATATAAATATGCTGTAAATCAACATGTCAAGTCATTTAATGATAGACCTTCAAAGGAGTTTGACGTGTTTTTTAAAGCTCACGATGATGTCTGCGACTTATCCGGAGTGTGATATGGAATTTTCGAGAAAAGACGCTCTGCTGAGACATAAAAGATATAGGCATGGAACAACTCAGCCGTATCCTCATAGCAGTGATGCGTATCCACCGAGCAGTCAAGCATATCCACCACCACCACCACAAGTTGTTTTACAACATCCGTACACATTAATGGCGATTGGACCCACATTTAGTGGAAAAAGTTGTTGGATGAACAGGTTATTGATTCGTGCTAAAACTATGATCAACCCACCACCAGAACGCATCATATGGTGTTACAAGAGATGGCAACCTTTGTTCAGTGAAATGCAAAGTACGATCAAAAACATAATATTTATGCAAGGTTTGCCAGAAAATCTGAATGATGACTCGTTTATAGACACTAGATATCCCAGTTTAATCGTCATCGATGATCTGATGAGAGATGCTACGAACAGTAAAGACGTGTGTGAGCTCTTCGTAGAAGGAAGTCATCACAGGAATATCAGTGTTGCATGCATATTGCAGAATGGCTTTTCATGTGTCTAACTATAGATGTGGGGTTTTCCAGAGTTAGCCTCTGGATGGGGGCTAACCAGTCAGGGGGTTAACAAATTGCTATAGGATTACTATAGCCGGAAGTTGGGGGAGACTTCTGGTTTATACCACTACTTTTGTAATATACAATAACCTCGTTACAACGTTATTCAAAGAAATGACCACATAATTCAAGTCTAAATAAACATTTAACAAACAAGCTGTTACTCACTCGTATATTTTAAATTTGCATTTATATTTCTCATTTGTATTGATAGTTGCAGCATCTTGATTTTCCAAGGTATATTTTTATTTTGTTCGTTAAGTTTATACTAATAAAATATACATTCAAATCGAATAAACATGTTACGCCTGTCATGTAGAAATCAGTATAAATTAGTATTTAGTGTCATTTAGCAGTTTTAATGCCGTATATACAAAAATAATACTATAGAGGTACAAAAAAGCAATAATATTATCAGTTTTACACGATCTTGATATCACCAACACTTACACAACAACTAATACTAAATATCAGTTAAACATGATCTTGTTATCTCCAATACTTGCGCAAGAATTATACATACCAGTAATACACAATCTTGTTATCTCTCAATACTTACACAACCAATAATACATACCAGTAATACACGATCTTGTTATCTCCAATACATAAACAAGAATAACACAAACCAGTAATACACGATCTTCTTATCTCTCAATACTTACAAAACCCAATAATACATACCGGTAATACACGATCTTGTTATCCCTCAATACTTACACAACCAATAATACATACGAGTATTACATGATCTTGTTATCTCCAATACTTAAGCAAGAATAATACATATCAGTAATACACAATCATCTTGTTATCTCCAATATTTACATATCCAATAATACATACCAGTAATACACGATATTGTTATCTGTAATACTTACACAACCAATACTACATACCAGTAATGCACGATCTTGTTATCTCCAATACTTACATAGTTAATAATACATACCAGTAATACACGATCTTGTTATCTGTAATACTTACACAATCAATAATACATACCAGTAATACACGATCTTGTTATCTCTCAATGCTTACACATCCAATAATACACGTCTTGTTATCTCTCAATGCTTACACAACCAATGATACATACCCGTAATACACAATCTTGTTATCTGTAATACTTCCACAACCAATAATGCATGCCAGTAATACACGATCTTGTTATCTGTAATACTTACACAACCAGTAATACACGATCCTGTTCTCTCCAATATTTGCACACCCAATAATACATACTAGTAAAGCAAGATCTTGTTATCTGTAATACTTACACAACTAATAATACATATCAGTAATGCACGATCTTGTTATCTCTAATAGTTACACAATCAATAATACATACCAGTAATACACAATCTTGTTATCTGTAATACTTACACAGCCAATGATACATACCAGTAATACACGATCTTGTTATCTGTAATTCTTGCACAAACAATGATACATGCCAGTAATACACAATCTTGTTATCTGTGATTCTTACACAATCAATAATACATGCCAGTAATGCACGATCTTGTTATTTGCAATACTTACACAACCAATAATACATACCAGTAATGCACGATCTTGTTATCTGTAATACTTACACAACCAATAATACATACCAGTAATACACGATCTTGTTATCTATGGATGCTTTGCGAAGAAACAACAAATACCAATTGCATAGTCTTTGGTTTGAGCCGGCTGGCGGTCGAACCCACGATCACCCGCGCTCGAGGCGAGTACGCTAACCATTACACCACTGTTTAGTTTTCATGAATATAGATGAAATACTGCTACCTTGATAACTGCTGATTTTCCCTTTGGTGTTTTTCAAACTTTTCTTGACTTTAAGCAGCAATCGATCAATCAAACATAGAAAACAAGCTATGATAGACATCAAAGACACATATGCTAATTCAGTGCACCAGATGCGCCTGTCTGTCTTAAAAAGTTGGAAAAAAATTAAACAGCAAACACTGAAAGGCAGTAAAATACACAATGTTCAAATGTCAATACAGCAGCGAGACTCCATCTCATAATGCTAAGGCATGGATTACACTATGAAATATCCTATTGAATAAGGAGCCATAGTTACCGTGATCATATAGTTGCTGGATTTAGACATGTGCTTATCAGTACTAAAATGCCCTGTCGTGTCGATGCATGACTCCCTACAACTTTAAGTGATAACAATTTGCCATTGTTCTAATAGGAAGTCGGCGGTTTTCTCCAGATACAACATTTGCAGCTAGGATATAAAAGATATTTTGGGGTTACAGTGGCGTTAAACACCTGCTATGTTTAATTCATAATCAAATATCAAAAGGAGATGTAAAGCATGAGCTCTTTGACCAACTTATGCATCCTAATTGTTTAGATAATCATATAGTTTTCTCTAAATACAACATTTGCAGCTAGGATATAAAATATTTTTTTGGTTAAAGTGGCGTTAAACTTTAACCCATAATCAAATATCAAAAGGAGATGTAAAGCATGAGCTCTTTGACCAGCTTATGCATCCTAATTGATTAGATAATCACATAGTTACATTGCAGTTTGACCACTCTCACAGTAATATAAGTAATATTTACTGAGAACAAGAATACGTTATAAATAGAACAAGAAAATCGACAGGGCAAAACAAAAGATAAATCAACTTTATATATGATTTATATTTATATTTATCATCAGATGTGTTTTACCTATCTTGTAGATATATATTTGCCACATCTCCACGTTCATATTCTTCCCTTTCTAGCAATAAAGATGGATATCGTCATGTTGACCTGTCGGATATGCGGAACATCTCAGGTGTTATCTTCATTTGCTTGTCACTTAAATTTATGTCTTCAAGTTGCTTTCTACTGGTTTCGCCTACGAAGATGCAAACTAAGATCACTAAGTAGTCCCTAAATATGTGTCAAGATTGCCCCAATAACTTTATTCACAAGATCCTGATGATGCAGATAAAGAGTAAGACATAATCTTCATCTTAATCGGTAAATCTAAGATTTGGAAAGAATTCATAATTACAGAAGTTAATGCATGAAAATATCCTTGAAATGATCAGATAAATGATGAAAACTGATAACCGATATTAACTTCGTCATAAATTCTGTCTTAAGGCATTTTTAGTTACATAAACAGAAAATTTAGTGTAAATTGTCAAATGGAACTGAAGTTTATATGTCTAGAGGCACAGGTCAGACCCAGACATCCGTTTGTTATTTCAGATTAAAGAGAAAGTAATACCACAAACTTGTTTCTATTGTCCTACAAGCAGACCGGATGTGAACTTTGCACTGTATCCACACCACTTTGTAATTTGCATAGTACTATAACTTATATAGCGTGAATAAATACAGTAATTATTATTAAAACTATGGTTTTCAACCCTCGGACATAGGTGACCTTAGGAACCGTCGTGGTCGTGATCGTATGGCAGTTCGATTTTGAATTACGTATGTAACAGTGTCTATCACCACTAACGTTGTGAGTTCGAATTCCACTCATGGTGAAGTGTTCTCGATACAACATTATGTGATAAATTTTGTCAGTGACTTGGGTCAGATCGGTGGTTTTCTTCGGGTACTCCGGTTCCCCCCATCACTAAAACTGATCGTCACGAATATAACTGAAATATTGTTGACAGTGGCGCTAAGCACATTCCCCAACATCCAGAGATGACCTTAGCTGATTTTGGCAATCTGGGTTAGGCCCTTTGGTTTGCTTGGTCCAAAAGACTTTTAAATAATTTGACTTTCCAATCTTTTTATTTTAAGCGTACTTCATGAAAGTTAATCCAGACAACCCGTCGTGCTCACTCAATTCGACATCTACATTTTTATTATACAACTGGATAATACAAACCTTCTGTTAGCTACCTCCCTACTACATACTGACTACTTCAGCAATCTGAGGATTATGTCAGAGCAATACGTACCATTTGAAAAAAAGAACAAAAGGACAAACAACGATCCACAAAACACTACACAGAAAACTAAGATAGAACAACACGAAACCGAGGGTGAACTCATGTGCTCCGGAAGGGTAAGCAGTTCCTGCTCCACATGTTCGTTACGTGGTGCAAATCGTGATTGTTGCATGATGTAATTAATGACCAAGTGGAATGGCACAAATGCTCAAATGTATTATAGGTTTAGATTTACATTTTGTAGTGGTGTGTTTTGTTCTTGTGTACATGTGTGCACAGTCATGTTTTTGCTCATGTTTGATATAGATTTTTTATTACAATTTTATTTCTCTCGATTTAACTCTTAACTATAAGATTTCAGCAGCTCCCTTGACAGTTCTATCAGTTTATTTTCTGTCATATATTCTTCAGACACCAAAGCACATTCTTCATTAACACAAGTAACATTTATTTTGAATATGACCCCCTCATTTTTGATATAGTAGCGTAAAATAAAATGGAAATAAATACCATACAGTCAGAACAGTTCTAAAATGCAATAGAAAAACCATAGAAATGGGCAAGATTGATTATCCTATCACACAAATTCATGACCGCTCAATGTCCTGGCTTGGTACAGGCACTTCAACAAAACGTGGCGGGGTTAAACTAGTTTTATGGACCCAAACCTTCCATCTTAGTGAAGTGATGCGGTCATGAAGGTTACTGATGAAAATGTTTTATGGAAGTATCGTTTTCTTAATTGATTTCCAAACCTACTGTTTAATGATTATTTTTTTCTTTTTAAGTCAACTATGAATAATCTATTTGTCGAGTAACGTGGCCTATTAATAATGCAGAATAATACTGTAATTAAACATACATTTTGTATCATTTGACTATAAGATCTCAAAGAAATACGTGATATTGTATTCAGTACGAATACATATTAATCCAAAGGTCGGGCAAGCAATACATGTCGTTCAAATTGTACTTTCCCTAGCACATTGGTACTTTTTTCTGATTCTTTTTTTTTAACTTGATTACATCCTCGAACATTAAATTCTATGACTATTTGTCATGAGGATAAATTTTCTTATCTTACAACTTAGATGATACAAACATGAGCGTGATGATGTATATCTCGTGTTGTTACACAATAAACTTTGTTTGGTTGGAAGTTTTTACTTTGTTTGGCACTATTTTATCAGAGGATTATTGCAACACAATCCGATTATTGTTCTGTCAATTTTGATAACCATCTGATTAAATTGTAATGACAGCAAACATAACATTTATGTGATCACCATTCGTTATTTTTTCGTACTGAAGTAACTTATTGAAACCTTAAAAAATACAACAGATAGTTGCAGCAGAAAATTGGTAAATTAACCTTATTTCGCAACGAATTGCAGACATGTTTACTCTTTGATTCAAAGTCGATTAGTAGCAAACACTGGATTAGAGACATCACATCTAACGCATTGCGTTCAGGAGTACTAAGACATATGTACAATTTTTTAGAAAGTTCTGTCTTCTAGGATTTATCTCGTGGTTCCACTTTTCTTTTGCCCTAGTCCTTATATCCTTATTTTATACTTGCATGTAAATACGAGCTAACCCATGGTGTTCTAGAGTACCGAGTCGTATTTTAATGTTTAAAATGTTCTGTCTTCGAGAATTTCATTTCTTCATGATCCTGATATCATTGACTTGTATTTGCATGCACACACCGGGCTGTTGTATACGACCTAACGCGCGTTGTTCTAGAGTAATATGTACAATGGTTGGGAAGTTCTGTCTACCAGGAATTAGTTTTCATTTTCTTAGTCATGATAATATTATTTTGTATTTGTATTTCATTTTTATCACTCCATTGATGAGTGAATTAATATACCCGTTTGATATTCTCTATCTAGTATTTGCTAATATCAATATGTTTGATATTTCCATTTTGCTTTATCAATTTTCTATCCTTTAATTTTATATATCTTGTGTAAGGCTTTGCATCTAATAATTCATAGCTCACATATAAACAATGATATGTTCTATTTATCTAGTCACAATCCGGTTCTTTCCTCATTCATTATTTACTACAGGGTTTGATCAAGAGTAATACGACAGGTGCCACATGTGGAGCAGGAACTACTTACCCTTCCCCTGTACATGAGTTCACTCCGGTTTTTGGTGTGGCTCGTGTTGCTCGATCTTTGGTTTTCTGTGGATAGTTTTGTAGATCATTATTTGTCCCTTTTTTGTCATTGTATTGTCTGTCCTTCTTCGATTTGCGGATTCTGATTATCCTTTGACATCCTCAAGCTTTTCTCCCACTCGAAATGTTGTTGATACAGTATTGACTACGAACAAATCTGAGCAATATTATATAGGATGAGTCAAGAGTATCCAAGTCAAAAAGGATATCCGAGTAAAAGAACGATTCGGATACAAAAGCAAACACCGTACACAAAAATATGTATATAGCTTATCCTTGCTTTGTTCTACTTTTTTTTGCTGTGGTACATAATATGACACATTTCAATATATGAGAAGTCTCATGGAAATATTGAAATAGTGGTGTAAATCGACAGAATACCCAAGAATAACGTATTCTCTTGAAGAACATATAATGTGTACTAGAATGAAACACAAAAAACGCCACACTGTCGGAACATAGTTCAATAGATTGATTGATTGTTGTTTAATGTCAAGTGAGCTACATTTCAGCTTTATATTCATGACGATTATATGATGAATTCCATTATATTTTAAATTGTCAATATTTTGAGCAATATAGAGATATTTATATCAAGAAGAGATATACAAAAAGACCAAATATTATTAACTTTTTGGGGATTATGGCGTCAACAAATAGATTGAATCTGACTAACCTATGTAAATTTATACGGATCATAAATGAAAGGGTGTGTCCTCCTGGCTAACTGTTTTCCTGTGTTCTAATATTATATATACAAATGTATAGTGTACATATTGCATATAGTTGTGTCTATGTCTTCTCTGTACCTATGTCATATGGTGATGTTAATAAAGATATATGTCTCACACCATTGTTTTGTTACTTAGACTCCTATTTTTCATTTGTTTCATTTATAAGCTATGTCTGTAACGAATTGGTTCGTATTCAGAAAATGTTATTAATAAATTATTTCACAAGAAGTGACGAAGGGCATTTATTTTATAGCTGTAACCTACTTTCAATTGAATCCAGAAATCACAGTTAAATATCTTATTTATGTTAAAAAGTATAAATATTATAGTGCTTAGACCAAAATTGTCCAGAAAGAATTTTTAATGGTACATTTTACTCGATTGATTTTTATCTTTTGATTTTGACAAAATAAGTCTTCAACTATTGGCTTTAACAAGTACAAACAGTCCCTTGTGTAAAAACCAACAGCTTTATTTTGTAAAACATCGTTTATAAAAGGCATGTTAAGTGTTGAACAAAAAATAACCCTCGTTTGTGGTTTTTACCCACTTTGTTTCAGTTGATTTTTTCCCTTTCTCGTAACATAAACGAATAAAAAATATCTAATTTGAAAGAGGAACAAACGGTTGTAAAAGACAGTCTGTTTTATTTCATTCAACATAACGTGCACAAAATTGATAAATTCGTGTAATTGACCATTTGTTACTCGATGCATGCATGCAGGCATTATTTATTTATTTTCATTAATAAATAGTTTGGATGTTATATGAAAACAAACATTTATAGCCTTTTTATATTATTTTACAGTAATGTTGATTGTTCCCTAGGGGAAAAACATAGCTCTTCTCACTTATAATATTGAATATAGTAAAATACCATTTGATACCAGCCTCCTAATATAAATGAAAAGAACCTTTACAGAAACCGAATCAATGCAGCTTCATGGATAATTAGCTCTGTTTCCGATCCAATTTTTCATTTCCAAATTGAATACACAAGTTGCTTCAATTCGCCAGTCAGTCGCCTATGTCTAAAGGCCAAAGTAATTTTTTCGACAACAATAATTTTGAAATACGATAGTATAATTTTTACAATGGGAGCAATCTCACAATTTCTGTTTCATTCTGTCAATTAAAAAGTTTATGACCAAATAAAAAAAAAAATATGATATAAAAATCTTAGGTATAGAGATAATATGTGCATTATATTGTTAGGTGCAAGTTGCACGATTTACAAAAACTGATGAACGATACGGGACAATAGATACGAGTTAAGTATTTCCTAATTAGATCAGATATGAAGCTGATCCCGGGGCTTTCTAACAATACCGATACCTCTGATTTTGTTTATTAGATATTGATGCTATTAAGATAAAAGGGCAAATATAGATCATATCTGCATATGATATAGTAAATCCTTCACTCCACACAAACTTACTAAACCGAGATCAAAGTCAGGTTTATCGCCCAAAATCTGCCTTTATTGACGGATATGTTCATTTTTCTGTCATACATATAACAAAAGTTTATGTTATTAAATTGTGCATGAATTAAAACTTTCTTCTCTTAATCATATACAAGGCGGTAATGTCAGTGTGTTCTCTTCATTAGATTGGTTTGATTTTGGTTTCATGGTGCTTAACGCCACTTTCAACAATATAGATAGTGTGTGCCTAATGCACAATATATTATTTTGATGATTGTTTTTTTATTTATTCTTTTAATAATTTACAAGGTGTAATGTTACTATGGTCTCTTCGTTGGGTATTTTTATGCATAGTGCACAATATATTTTGATGTTTTTTTTATTCATTCTTTTAATGATTTACAAGGCGTAATGTCAGTATGTTCTCTCCGTTGTATATTTTGTCCTAATGCACAATATATTTTGATTTTTTTTTTTTATTTATTCTTTAAATTATTTACAAGGCGTGAGTGATGTCAGTGTGTTCTCTTCATTGGATATTTTGTCCTAATGCACAATATATTATGATGATATTTTTTATTTATTCTTTTAATTAAACACACGTGTTAAAACCTTTTACATCTGTTCCATCTGATAAAATAATTTAGTGTAATTATTATTGATTTTCTATATTTTAATCATCATACTTTGTATTTTCATATTCTCAAAAACTCAATTTTAACATCATTTATCAAAATGCTGTTATCACAGATCTTCAGCTGGCAAACAAGTCAAATTTTAATGATTGTATTTTTTTTTCTTCTTCAAATTACGGGTATTTGAAAAAAAAAATGGTAGAAAATACAAGTGATAAATTGTTGATAGAAGTCAAATTTTAATGATTGTAAGTTTTTTCCTTCTTCAAATTACGCGTAACTACAACAACAAGAAAAATGGTAGAAAATACAAGTGATAAATTATCAGACTTGTTTCTGTTAATAGAAGAAGATCACCTTGCTCCATAAGGGTTTAAGTTTTTTCTTCTTCAAATTACGGGTATCTGAGAGAGAGAAAAAAAATGTTACAAAATACAAGTGAGGATAAATTGTCAGAGTTTGTTTCTGTTGATAGAAGACGATCACCCTACTCCATACCATCACCATACTCCGTAAGGGCTTACGTTTATCTATGATATTGCATATGTATATTTGACAAAAGAAAATGTATTAATTATTAACAATGATATCATACTAAATCTATGTTTTGTAATATAATCTAGATAGCAGTGTGATATTGTAATGAATTCTAAATGACTTTTAATTTGTTAAGTCATTTGGACCGATATTTACAAAGACAGATAACTCCAAGTTATCTCCAAAATTCCTACGTGGGTAAAATGATGAACTTTTGTATTGGAAAGACGAATCTGTACTACCTTGGTTTTATCTTTGGTATTTATTTACATTTTATCTTTGATGTTTATTTACAAAGGAAACGTTGACGATTATTTTTGTTTTTGTTTTGTAAATGAAACCAGTACCTCGTATAGGAAGAAAACCGAAAATGAAACTAAACTCCGTTTTCTAGAAAAAAAAAGAAATGTAGTTTTTATACGGAACAAGCCGCCAATAGGCTTAATATGAGTAAAACAATTAGATTTTAGTCCTAATTTTTATTAAGGTAAGAGATTTTAAAAATAAAAATATGCACCTAGGTCAGTATATTAATATTTTCATCATTTATATTTATTACCAAATTTTGTGGTGGTTTTGGTGTGAAATGCATAGGCGTAAATATATGATTATGATTTTGTTTTTTGGGGAAATTCATGCAAATAAATTTTTATTTTAAAATAAAAACTGAATTATTTTCAATTATTTTAGGCTGAACAATTATAACTTTTGAAGTATTATTATGATTATTAATTTAAAAAAACTGTATATATATTTGTTTACGTATGTACGTTATTAGCACTCCTATAAAAAGCTTTGAGATAGATATATATTTGTGGATTTGGCCGATCGAGGAAACTAAATGCACGATTCCTCATTTTGCTAGCGAACTATGCTGCAGTGCAACATCGGTGTATGCTTAAATCCCGATGACGGATGAACAAAAATACCCAAATATATGCCGGTCAAAAAATAGGACTTTCACACTGTTGGGTTGATTTTTCTAATTCCACCCAGTCGGTAATATATAGTGCGTGAAAACAGATTTTGATATATCAATTACCAAAAATATTTTTGTTATAATCCAGTGACATTATTAAATGTACTTTCTCTCTTTTTAACTATTGATAAAGGTAAAATTGAGATCTCCAAATCTCCCTTCTAAATTCTGAGATTTATCCTAATTGCAAACAATAGAGAGAAATGTGCTATGATGTAGAAACAAAAATTACAGATAAAACGTCTATTAACGTGTAACATTCCACCAGTCCTGGAGATAACACATGAATATTATTTTTGTAAATTTATTGAAGAACAATATTATTTTCAGAAACGTATCAGAGCTATTGCATATAGACAACTGTAGTCAATGCTTAAAATCGAACTGAAGGAAATTTCAAAACACAGGAAGGACAGTTAACTTGGTAAGACAATTGTTTTGTGAAGTAGTTTTACATTGTTTCACTCATTTTTATTTACTTTGATAAATAATAATATTTGTGTCTTGATGTCTTGTTGTTGATTTTATATTGTGCTACTATATTTGATAATTTTAGCTTTGTTGTATTTATTTATTAAAATATATTATTTACAGTATACAATATAAGAATGTCCTATAATTTTGATGTAAATATAATAAGTCTTGTGTTAACAATAACACATACATGTACTTTATCATGTAAACAAACAAAAAATATGCACATGACATTTCTGTAATAAGATGCAAAATACAGCTTTATCATGTAAACAAACAAAACATATGCATATGACATTTCTGTAATAAGATGCAAAATACAGCTTTATCATGTAAACAAACAAAACATATGCATATGACATTTCTGTAATAAGATGCAAAATACTGAAAACATACGACAATATTCACATATATATATATTCGAAAATTCGAACGCTTTCTCAAATCCAGTAAAATTATTTTGTTATTAAATAGAAACATCAAAAGGTAAAAATAAATTCACCAAATTTCTCTTCTGATATTTTGTCTGAGATTAATTCTCGTTAAAACAATAGAGGAGAAATGTTCTATGATCTAGAAACGGATATAACAGATAGATACGTCCATTAGTGTAACATTCCACTAGTCATACAGATAACTAATAAATATTATTTTTGTAAATTTTAATGAAGAAATATATTGTTTTGAGCATCGGTTTTGCTTCTTTCTACGATTTTGGTATATGATTTTGGAATTGTTCCGACAGTTAGACATTTTTTTGTTTTTAATGTCATTTTATTCCAAAAAGTCTTTGCGATTGTGGTAAGCACATTTTAAATAAATATGATAATTCCATGTTATAATAAGTACCAATTGTGTAGGAAATGTGCTTAATATAATATATAGTAACTGAGAAATAAATTTAAAAAGTGTGCAGTAAAAAATATTTATTTATTGTTGTATTTTTGGTATTTTATCCCCTAAGATTCTACTTTAGAGAATATAATTGTGATCCACGCACGGTGTTTTTATCATCGCTTGTAAATAATATGAAAACTGATTAAGTAATATAATTCTACCATTTATATATCTTATGTGACTTTAAGAAAAAACGTGTGATAAAAATTGGTTTTATAATTGATATGATTTAAAATTCAAATGGATATGTATGGAGATGAGATTTAATCACAAATGGAAGAATAATTAGTTCATACAAGGTTAACTGATGTATTCAGTATATTTAAAGTTAATGATAATCAAATGTTCAGGCACCATATCTTAAAATTTGTGTATATGAAATAAAACCCAAGAAGTTAAATTTAGTAATGGCCGACGATATAACACGAACCACTCCTCTGGCTAACATCTTTGTGAACCGGTGACGGTTCGATCCACAGCTGTCCACCACGACACGTCACCATGTGGTGGATAAGGAATGACCTCTTAACGAGGGGCTGTTAGAATATAATAATAGAAAAGCTTGACCGTGGACCATAGTCGGATCCCCTTTTTGGAGAGTGCCAGACTCAAAGACCCCTTTGCAGATTTAAAAAGGATTAGGCACATTGAAGCACCTACCCAACTCTACATGCTTTTCATGGGCAGCAAAACATCGTTGTTCGGTTGTCCCATGGCTCTGTTATTTGTGTACACTTTTTAAATATTGGTGGAATTGTTCTCGCCCTGAATATGCACCAAATATTTGTCGCTGGTTGTTAAGCAACAAACAATCAATCAATCAATCAATCTGGCAAACCAGTAATTCCAAAATGCAGACAAACCAACGACAGAAGTGGATGGACATCTAGATCCTAGATTGGGACAGACAGACTAAAGCGGCCAAATAAAACATGTTTAACTGCTAAATCACAAAACAAAATGTTTGGATACATATATATTATTTTGTCATCACTATACGTAGAATGAGTTTATACACAGAACATATACAATAAAATATATTAATATAGTGCCACAGTCTAATTTAGTACAGCGATATACCACACGGATATATTTATTTATCTGTAGTGAAAATAATTTTCTATTTTGATTGCTCTTTCCAGCAATGTGATATTGGGTATCTATAAAGTACCAAGTCACAAGTTAAACAATGGTGACTTTTACAATATTCCCAACCACAAGAGAACAATGCTGGATCATCCAACCCCAAACTACACAATACAAACGGAAAGCAATATAGGTACAGCAGGTAGTATATAGATTCTGGTTTTGAAATATGCACCGATGAAGGAGATCCTTATAACCTCTATTGATAATAAACACCCAACATGCATATAAATGACAACTAACCAATAAAAATACCTGTAAAAGATTCATTTCAATCCCAAAAGTCCACACGCTATCAAACATTATACGACAATATACAAATATGGACTCTACAATAACAGGGTTAATGACAATCTGATTGAAATCACATCTCTCGCTTGCTCCAGTTTACTGATATATCGCAGCATTGGAGATCTGAAGAAACTTCATTACGAGTCACATGCGAGTGGCCTTATGTCATGAATATTTAATGATATGATAAATACGGACAATGGCCTTTTTCTACCAATAGTATAGCTCGTAGCAAACAAAGCAGATTAATTTAAAATTATAGCTCTTTCATAGTCACCTAAGCAACATTTTCATTTGACGGTAACATACGGTCACGCGCATATAACCCGTAGTGGAGTTTCTTCAGATATCCCACGCCGCGACACATCAGTAAAGGGGAACACGTGTGAGATGTGATATTAATCAGATTGTGTCAATGAATCAAAGTATATTTATCTACGTTTTCATTACTACCACTTCATCGAAACCTCTGCTGGTCCTCTCCTCCCTCAGACATAGGTGGCCTTAGCCGATTTTGGCTATCCTGTTTATTTTGGCTATCCTGTTTATTTTGGCTATCCTGTTTATTTTGGCTATCCTGTTTATTTTGATTATCCTGTTTATTTTGGCTATCCTGTTTACTTTGGCTATCCTGTTTATTTTGGCTATCCTGTTTATTTTGGCTATCCTGTTTATTTTGGCTATCCTGTTTATTTTGGCTATCCTGTTTTTGATTATCCTGTTTATTTTGGCTATCCTGTTTATTTTGGCTATCCTGTTTATTTTGGTTATCCTGTTTATGTTGACTATCCTGTTTATTTTGGTTATCCTGTTTATTTTGGCTATCCTGTTTATTTTGGTTATCCTGTTTATTTTGGCTATCCTGTTTATCTTGGCTATCCTGTTTATTTTGGCTATCCTGTTTATTTTGGTTATCCTGTTTATTTTGGCTATCCTGTTTATTTTGGCTATCCTGTTTACTTTGGCTATCCTGTTTATTTTGGCTATCCTGTTTATTTTGGCTATGCTGTTTATTTTGGCTATCCTGTTTATTTTGGCTATCCTGTTTATTTTGGTTATCCTGTTTATTTTGGCTATCCTGTTTATTTTGGCTATCCTGTTTATTTTGGCTATCCTGTTTATTTTGGCTATCCTGTTTATTTTGGTTATCCTGTTTATTTTGGCTATCCTGTTTATTTTGGATATCCTGTTTATTTTGACTATCCTGTTTATTTTGGGTATCCTGTTTATTTTGGTTATCCTGTTTATTTTGGCTATTCTGTTTATTTTGGATATCCTGTTTATTTTGGTTATCCTGTTTATTTTGGCTATCCTGTTTATTTTGGTTATCCTGTTTATTTTGGCTATTCTGTTTATTTTGGTTATCCTGTTTATTTGGGCTATCCTGTTTATTTTGGTTATCCTGTTTATTTTGGCTATCCTGTTTATTTTGGATATCCTGTTTATTTTGGATATCCTGTTTATTTTGGCTATCCTGTTTATTTTGGCTATCCTGTTTATTTTGGATATCCTGTTTATTTTGGCTATCCTGTTTATTTTGGCTATCCTGTTTATTTTGGTTATCCTGTTTATTTTGGCTATCCTGTTTATTTTGGATATCCTGTTTATTTTGGCTATACTGTTTTGACTCTTTAGTTCTCTTGCTCCAAAAGACTTTTAAAATTATTTGGCTTTCCATTCATTTGACTTTGAGCGTACCTGATGACTGCTATTAAAGAAACGAGTCGTGCACACTAAATTAGATATCTACGTTTTTATTTATGAATACAATGTAATAAGTTTGTTTATTTATATATAAATGTATTATCATATCTTATTGTTTTTCATTATCCAATTAATTGAGTGTCTTGTTCATCCATCTGTAGGCTATTAGTATGTTTCACTTGTTTTTGTCTTGTCTATCTATCTAAGTCTTGCTTTTCACATGATTATGTTTTGTCAACGTATCTCCTGTGTGTTATTGTTTTTCACTCGTTGTGTCTTGTCCAAAAATATATGGTGTATTCATGTATTTCACTTGAATACGTTTTGGCTATCCATCTCTGACTAGTTTATTCCTGTGTTTCATTATAGTGAATTGTCAACCCCTCTTTAGTTTATCAGAATGTTTCATCTGATTGTGTCACTTCCATTCATCCGACATTCATTCCGCTGGTTCACTTCGTTGTGTCTTGTCCATTCATCTTAGTTGTATTCATATGTTCCACTTGATTGTGTCTTGTCCATTCATCTCAGTTGTATTCATATGTTCCACTTGATTGTGGCTGTCTTGTCCATTCATCTCAGTTGTATTCATATGTTCCACTTGATTGTGTCTGTCTTGTTCATTCATCTCAGTTGTATTCATATGTTTCACTTGATTGTGTCTGTCTTGTCCATTCATCTCAGTTGTATTCATATGTTCCACTTGATTGTGTCTGTCTTGTCCATTCATCTCAGTTGTATTCATATGCTTCACTTGATTGTGTCTGTCTTGTCCATTCATCTCAGTTATATTCATATGTTTCACTTGATTGTGTCTGTCTTGTCCATTCATCTCAGTTGTATTCATATGTTCCACTTGATTGTGTCTGTCTTGTCCATTCATCTCAGTTGTATTCATATGTTTCACTTGATTGTGTCTGTCTTGTCCATTCATCTCAGTTGTATTCATATGTTTCACTTGATTGTGTCTGTCTTGTCCATTCATCTCCGTTGTATTCATATGTTCCACTTGATCGTGTCTGTCTTGTCCATTCATCTGTTATATTCATATGTTTCATTTGATTGTATCCTGTCCATTCATCTCAGTTGTATTCATATGTTCCACTTGATTGTGTCTGTCTTGTCCATGCATCTCAGTTGTATTCATATGTTTCACTTGATTGTGTCTTGTTCATTCATATAAGTTGTATTCATAAGTTCCACTTGATCGTGTCTGTCTTGTTCATTCATCTGTTATATTCATATGTTTCATTTGATTGTATCCTGTCCATTCATCTCAGTTGTATTCATATGTTTCACTTGATTGTGTCTGTCTTGTCCATTCATCTCAGTTGTATTCATATGTTTCACTTGATTGTGTCTGTCTTGTCCATTCATCTCCGTTGTATTCATATGTTCCACTTGATTGTGTCTGTCTTGTCCATTCATCTGTTATATTCATATGTTTCATTTGATTGTATCTTGTCCATTCATCTCAGTTGTATTCATATGTTCCACTTGATTGTGTCTGTCTTGTCCATGCATCTCAGTTGTATTCATATGTTTCACTTTATTGTGTCTTCCTCTCAGTTGTATTCATATGTTTCATTTGATTGTGTCTTGTCCATTCATCTCAGTTGTATTCATATGTTCCACTTGATTGTCTCTCTCTTGTCCATTCATCTCAGTTGTATTCATGTTTCACTTGATTTTGTCTTGTCCATTCATCTCAGTTGTATTGAAATCTTTCACTTCATTGTGTCTTGTCCGTTCAATTCATTTTTCCACTCATGTTAACCAATTCTGTTTATATTTATAGATATAAAGGATCTAACACCGGTAAGAGGGCAAGACGGAAAAATCTCAGACACCCAAGGGAAAGATTTCTTGTCTCCAACGAGGCTCAGCCGAGTTGGAGACCAATAGAAATCTTTCCCGCGAGTGTCTTGAGATTTTTCCGTCTTGCCCTCTTACCGGTGTTTGATTCTTTTTCTCACTAATTTCCCTATCTTGTACGTTTTCCGGTGTTTGATTTTATTTCTCACTAAACATCTTTGTTTTGTTTACATTCCATCGAGAGTTTTCCCGGAATAATTGTTTTCCGTTGGTGAAGTTAATTGTCGATTTATCGATATACATCCGTGTATTGGCAGTATTTTAATTGTATTTCATAATAAAATACAATGTATTCAATAAATATATTATGTATGCTACTACAACAGCGATAAATACCCGTAAAAATTATTTGACTTTTGGTCAAAGGGAGGTAATTTCTTTCTTTACGTTAGTTACTAACAAGGGAGAGCACTCTATTTTTTGCTCAAAGGAAACAAACATTGACACGGTAGAAAGGGGTGAGAAAAAGTCAAACGCAGTGAAAGGTGCAATATCGTTAAATCGTTAGAAAGCAGAATAGTATACATAGATTAATAAAAAAAAATACTTATGTGGTAGAATCGTGGTTTTATTGATGAGAATAAAGACGGAACCGTGGTGAAGAGCTATTTTGCGAAACGTAACATTTTTAATGGGAAAAGTAGCGTGAAATTCTTATCTCACCCACGGGTTGAGACAAGGATATCTCACACGGCTAAAAATAGGAACTGTGCTGCCTCATTAGTGAGAAATGTTTGATCTTATGATAATGGTAAGAACAGTTTGAAGATACCAAAAGTGTAAAATATATACACAGTTGTTAAAATATATACACAGTTGGTAAAATATATACACAGTTACCCTTTGAACCGGACTGATGATATATACACAGTTACCCTGTGAACCGGGTCGATGATGTTGGGATTTACACAGTTACACTGTGAATCGGGTCGATGGTGTTGGGATTTACAGTTACCCTATGAACCGGGTCGATGATGTTGGGATTTACACAGTTACCCTGTGAACCGGGTCGATGATGTTGGGATTTGATGTAGGTTTCGTGTTGCTCAAACTTTTTATTTTTGTTTTTACTTTTGTGTTGTTTTGTATTCAGATAATCTGGTATACTGTGTTCGTCTTATACACTTCTTGGTTCTTCACGAAAGGTACAATTGATCAACTAAGACATTAAATTAACTATATTTTTCTTAATGGTGGATTGTGTGAATATTATAAATTATTTTCTTTGCTTGGATGTATATTTTGACATGCATTGTTTAGTTGTAGTTTTTGTTCTAATTTTGTTATAATGTTTAGGCGCTTTGGTTCTATTGCTACCAAAACTTTAAATTATTTGGCTTTCCAATCTTTCGATTATGAGCGTCACCTGATGAAGGTTATTCTGAGCGTACCTGATAAAGGTTATTCCAGTAGCGTACCTGATGAAGGCTATTCCAGAAACGCGTCGTGCGTACTAAATTAGATATCTACGTTTTAATAATAATCTTCAGAATATATATTTTACTATAGTTGGGAGTTTTTTTTGCTTTGTGCCGGTCGGTTTAAGGAAGAGTCCAAAACGTGCAGATTTGAAATATATATATTTCAATGAATTGGGAAAAAAGAAGCCATTGTATAAATTTATCATGAGACAGGTGAAGCTTACTTCTTATCTACTTCAAAATTTGTAAATATCAGATTCGCTAAAACTATTAAAGAAATCATGGATTTGATTAAAGTCTACAAAAACTGTATTGACAATTGATATATGGGTAGTAACTGTTTGATTTGTGAAGCAGGTAATGGTAGTCCATCAGTTCCCCTACGTTTACGCCGCGCCACAATCCAATTTATATTACCAAATATATCCCTCAATTCCAATTTTAATACTTCTAATCCATGATTTTTACTTTTTGAGATCGCAATCTTGAACATTTTATCACGAATTCAAAAGAACTAAGATCATTTTGATTGAGATTATAAGTCATAATTTATACGTAATAACTTTAATTTATTTCACTTTGATCATAAAATCTTATCAAAATGTCAAGCCATGCATTAACCGGTCCCTTACAATAACACCAAGAATGGTTCTTAACACCAAATAAGATTGCAATGGGAGTGAAAGTATTGGTAAGATATTAGATTAATAATAGTATATCATTTATTTAAATTATAGCTATCAACCAAAAGATATGGTCAATATTTGTGATAATTTAAAAATGAAATTTTTTTGAAATTTGATACATACATATCCGTATAGTTAGTATCAATCTTTCACACCATCTCGTTTTGGATCGATTCTCATGCTGAAAGAAAAATTGACCAAACTTTGACCCCCATTTTTAAAATTATTTACACTATACGATATATCTCTGGGTGTGATGTTGAGATATATATATAAACTGTACATATTGAAAATAAAGAAAATGTAGTAAGAATATTAAAAAACAATGATAATTTTAAATAAAAAGATATTTCAAAGTCAAATTTATAAGATTTTTTATAAGATTTAAGATTTTATTAGATAACGCCCAGACACAATATACATGTGTATCATGAGGTCAAAATATACAACAAATTTTACATAAATGACAAAATGTACCGATAACAGATATAAATACATGGTAAATACAAATATAAATGTTTATATATTTCTTAAATAGAGAATATGGGCGAAGAACTCTGGGAGAAGAAATAATAGAATTAATTCAAAGATCTTCGAGGAAGTATTTAGTTGCTTTATTTAAAGCTTTAAACTTAGTTTTGAATATTATCTTTCAACAGAAAATTTGAGTACATATAAACTGTTGTAAGAAATATGTACTTTGTATAATAATATAATGGTTCTTTTTAATAATTTAATATAATTAATTTTGGCACGGTTACAATTATAATCTGTTGACTAATATATAAAAATATAAATATATTATAAAAGAGGTTGTAGAAAATAAAGAAAAAACAAAACATGTAAATAATACATATTTAACAAATTACAGCTGACAAATCTTACATTTGGTAAATTTATTTTGTATTTTCTTTTTAATAAATTCCTATTTATATTAAGAAAATTGTTTCATATTTATAATTTGCTAGTTTATATATAAACAGCTATATATAATTATATTTATATATAGTGTTAGATGCCATTTTGAAACTTATAGTATTGGAAAAGCATGTCTGATAGGCGAAATATTTAATGTTTATATTGTATTAAAATAGTAGATATTTTTACAGGCCCTTTTTTTAAGTTACTTTTGTGGTATTTGGTGTACACCTATTAGACGATTCATAATTTATTCTACATCTATTTATTTTTTGCTATAGATATTTTAAAATTCTATATATTTCGGCATTTTTTTTTTTTTTTTTTTTTTTCGATGACCTATAAGTAATAGGTGGCTACTGTTTAAACTGTATATAAATGTATATTAAAATAGTAATATGAACCAATGATTTCAAAAATATTTAATATATTTAAAATAAATTTCTCCTGTCAAATATCTTATATATATTAAATTAATCCTGAAAATAAGTAGAGTAAAGAGATTTCCACGTATATGTGAAATAATGTCCACAGAGAGTTGTATATTAAAAAAAAGATATTTTAATTTAATAAAACAAAATGTACAATTAATAGATAGTGAAAATTAATGAAGAAATAATTATTAAAGTAAAGTGTTATGTGACGCAAAGTCCACAGAAAGTGAGTTATATATTCACCGGCGGAGGACATTTGAGCGGATTGGGTGGACAAAAGAGCGGAAAAAGAGTACATTTGAGCGGCAAAAAAGTGGACATTTGAGCGGAGGATATTTAGGACATTTGAGTGAATTTTAGAAATTGGAGTGGACATTTGAGCGGAACATATTTTATTGATAATATTTGATTTAATTCAATTGGTACCTCTTCCGTCAGCCAAGCTTAGCCATTTTAAGCTAATGTTGTTGCCCCCTTCCCACCAACGGGAAGGTGGAAGTAGGATTTTGAGCAGGATAATGTTTAATTTAATGAAAAATCTAAGTTTAAAAGTCGATGTAAAATGCACTAAGTCAGCATTCAACCTCCTTAAAAAAGATAATTTAATTTAAAACAAAAAAGTACAATAAATATAGATATTTACAGTTTAATGACTCAAAGTCTACATATAGTTATATATTTAAGAAAAAAAGCCCAATTTAATTTAAAACTTAAAAAGGTACAATAAAAATAAATTGTAAACAGATTAATTTAGAAATTATGTTTTTAAGCAAGTAAATGATATGTGACACAAAGTCCACATAGAGTTGTATATTTCCCTAAAAAAGATAATTCAATTTAAAAAAAAAGTACAACACATATAGATAGTGACAGATTTATTAAAAAATAAATATTATAAAAGTAAAGTGAAATGTGAGGCAAAGTCCATATAGATATATATATTCAAGAAACGTAAATTATATAAAACAAAAGAAATGTGCAATACATAGAAAGTGATATGTGACACAAAGTAAACAAAAAGTTAAATCCTCCCCCCCCCCCTTCATCCAAGAAAAAAAGCTAATTCAATTTAAAACAAAAAAAAGTACAATACATATAGATAGTGACAGATTAATTAAGAAATAATTATTCCCCTATTGATCAGGTACAGTACTTTGAATTAACAGAGGAGTTGTCAAACGTTGTCAGGAAAACAATACCACAAAATGTTGAAGTGATGATTACAAATGAAGCAAATGAAATTAATTATGAATAAGAAAGGGGATTTCTACAATATCAAACAGAATTTGTTATTCGATAATTCTGATAATCGTCTATTATGTCCAACATTATCTGTCTTATACTGATTTACTACTTGTCTAATGCCATATACATATTAATTGATAAAGAAATGTTTTGAGAAAAACAAATGAAACTTTCAAATTGAAGATTTGCATACTACTTACCTAATGGCATATACATATTAATTGATAAAGAAATGTTTTGAGAAAAACAAATGAAACTTTCAAATTGAAGATTTGCATACTACTTACCTAATGGCATATACATATTAATTGATAAAGATTTTTTTGGGGCGAAAACTAATGAAACTTTGAAATTGAACATTTGCATACTATACTAGCTATTACAATTCTCTAAATGTGACATAAATACAAATTTATTTAAATTTTTCAGTATTTGTTATAATTGTGATATAATCAGTATAGCATCCATGCGCTGTGAAGAAAAAAAATTATGCATAAAAAAAAGTATGGGGTAAAAAAAAATGTTGTCAAGCAAAGCAAAGCATTCATAACATTTTGTGTTAAGTAGAAAATTTAGTATTATTCCCACAAACATCCTCAAAATATCGTGACTAAAGAAACAAGAACTTTTCTTCACAACAAAGAATCACAAACATTTTTGTAACGCTGTTAAATACTTTATCTTGATTTTCATAATATTTCGGTAAGCATTTCTTACAAGGGTCAGTAAAATGCCTTGTATTGCATTCACGCTTGAGGACGTAAAGCTCCTATCTCTTCATCACCAGTGACGAGAAGTTGTAATCCGACATTAGTTATCTAAACCTTTCCATCTGATTTTCAATACATACTTTATCGATATATCCACTTATCAAGATGAAAATTATTGGTTTGATTCTAAAAGTTCTCCATGTGTTAAAAACCTCCGGAATGTCTTCCACGGTAAATGCAATATTTGCGTGGTACTATACACACAGTGTTTTAAAGTGGCGATGATCCGACCGTTTAACGCCAGACCTTTTTTTCTTGAAGGTATAGA
This sequence comes from Bathymodiolus brooksi, assembly GCA_963680875.1. Taxonomy (NCBI): domain Eukaryota; kingdom Metazoa; phylum Mollusca; class Bivalvia; order Mytilida; family Modiolidae; genus Bathymodiolus; species Bathymodiolus brooksi. Next base: position 69,798,666 of record OY804575.1, read on the forward strand.
TGGTTTTACTGATAATTATATAAAGACTGTAAAATAAAAAGAATATATTGTGAGAATACTTTGATCAGATTGATACTTTAAAAAAATACTATAACCATGGAAATTTTTTTTTAAGCCATTTTCACTATTTGACGAGGATTATGGTTAAAGAACACATACCCCTCCCTTTAAGTCTTTCAATACATTTTCTTTTTTGTTGATTACAATAAAATGAAAACAAAAATTACCATACTAAAGGAACAGGTTCAAAATCCACATACCCCTCCCTGTAAGCTTTCCAATACATTGTTTTTTTGTTGATTACAAGAAAATGACAAACAAAAATTACCACACAGTAGGAAACGATCCAAAATCCAATAGAAAAATAGTATAAATATATCTCTTTAATTTCATATTTCTTAGATAATTATGAGACGAAATATCCTTTTTAGTTTAATTCTACATTTTTGTCTAAAGAGTAATATTTACTTTTGTTGAATTCCTATTTCCCATTGGGAAATTAATCTATTTATGGTTTTTTTTGTTTTGAGAAACATCTGAAAAAATGTAATAATACTATAGATATAAAAATATACAATGTATACATTTTGGCAAAAATAAAATAATATGTTGACGATAGAATTTTTGTTATTTTATGCAGATTTCTTTAGTATGTTATTGTATTGGGTGGTGTAAAAAAAGCGAAAATCAAACGGGGCATTAATTAGACCCCAAGGATAGAGGGAATGCTTGTAAGTTGTGTTTTAGAGTGATGTAAATGGGTCTAACACACAGCAATAATGAACCTCTTGCCAATGGGACAAAGATACTGCTATAATTTAATGCGGACGGCATTGTTGATTCTGCTGATTCCATCTCTATCTGTCAAACAAAACTGTTTTGGGGCGCCTCATTGGCGCTGTAACCAAATACCATTGTCTAAATGTTCTTTATAATATTATTCATAGTAATGCTTTTGTAAAAGTGAATTAACATTTATTGCATAAATGAATAAAAAATGCAATATTATGAAAATAATAAAAATATGACGGAATAGAAATAAAAAGTTTTGCTATAATTTTTTTACACTCCCACCCCCTCCTCCAAAGCAAAAAGAATTATATTGATCTATTTAAACTCGTTCTTTAATTTTTAATTTTGATAAATTTGCAGTTATTTTTTTTTATCCCGTTTATTCACAAATATAGTACTCCTGTCAAAATGGAGATCAAAGTGTTATTTTTTTTATGTTATATATAGCGCTAACTACCTTTTTTTTTTACTAACTTATTCATTTTACATAATTATCATTAATTTGTAAATGATACATTCAATCAGTATATATTTACCAGGTAGATATATCTTATCGTTCAATTTTTTGTGGGTGTCTGATCTTTTTGTTTCTTTGCATATTATTTTTCACTTTCTTTGTTTTCTATCCACAAGGTGGTTTTATTTATCATATCATAAATATACAGTAATTGTGTGTAAATCTCCGATCTAAAATTGAAAGAAAAAAAAGAAAATTTAAAAATTGATATTTTCTGCAAAATGTTGACCTGTTCGGTATTTTGTTTTTTCATTTAACAGAATTGTTATTTCAATGAAAAATCTTGTTCACCTAAAATTTTCTTAAGACATTAAATAATTATATCAAATAAAATGTGATATTTAGAGTACTTTATCGTATAAAGATAAAAACGCAGATATCTAATTTAGAGCATACGACGCGTGTCTAGAATAACCTTTACCCTTTACCAGGTACTCTCCAGTCAAATAATTTGAAAGTAAAATATTTTAGATGTCTTTCAGAACAAGTAAGTCAAAGGGCATAAACAAGTAAGCCACAATCGGCTATGGTGACCTTTGACCCGAGGGAGTTTGACCTTAGTGGTAACAATACTTACATTACTTACGAACTGCAAATTTCAAATATAAGCATATCTTATAAACCGTGTCAGTCCCGAGACACTGACTACTGGGTGTATGATACCCTCGTGGTGTACCATGATTGGTATTGAATAAGTGATAGTAATAAAAACGTAGATATCTACAACTGAGTGCGCACCACGCATTAGAATCTTACCATTTTGGACAACATGGTGTAACTCTCTGTTTTGGAAGAGAGTATGTGCTGTCTGATGCATTGTTCTCATTCCGTTTTAATTCTATGTTCACTGGTGTTCTTTTGTATGTTCAGATTGTAATATTTTAGTGGGGTTCGTTTTACCTGATCTTTTATTTTATGTATATGTTTTGTAGATCGTTGTTTGTCCTGTTGTCCTTTTTCTTTTTGGTTTTGGCCATTGTGTTGTCTGTCCTTCTTCTTTTGGCCATTGTGTTGTCTGTCCTTCTTCTTTTGGCCATTGTGTTGTCTGTCCTTCTTCTTTTGGCCATTGTGTTGTCTGTCCTTCTTCGATTTACGGATTCTGATTACCCCTTTTGGTATCTTCAAACTCTTTTTTTTGCTATCTCCCATAATTGTGTTTTTTACCTTTTAATGTTGATAACGTTGTTTATCAATATATATATAACCTCTGTAGTGACAGCACATACCATTATTAAACAAACTACTGACGATTACCATATCAGGAAAACCTATACTGTTGTTGCATTAACAGATGTATAAAAAGAGAAATGAAAGTCAATCAAATTAAGGTCATGGGGCAATTTGAATACCGGTTTTTGTAACTCTGTATGGCTTGAGGGTAAGCGTTTAAATCAACTCCTGGATTGATGTACCTGATTATATCTCTTTGTATGTTGCTATATATTGGCCATTTTATGAAATCCTGATGACCAAAAATAAATATAATAAGATCAAAGTATATATCTACAATGATGATATGCGTCGTTACACACGACCAAGTAAACGTTTGATAACAACTGAATGGGCAATCAAAGAAAAACGTTGATATCAAATTTAGAGCCCACGACACGTTTCTGGAATAACCTTCATCAGGTACACTCAATATCGAAATATTGGAAAGCAAAATAACTTAAAGGTGTTTGTGAGCAATACATCAAAGAGCCTAAACAAGATAATGGACAATCCAGAGACACTTCTGGCAACATTGGGTACATATGATACAGGACGAAGACAACAAAGTAAAAGCAAAACAGGTCCACCAGAAACCTTGTGGTGAACCCAGGTGCTCGCGACGGATAAGCAATCCCAAAATTCGGATAAGCAAAACAAATAATATAAAATATACACTGCAATCAGAGCTCTACACTGCAATGACATTTACAAAGATTGGTATAATTCAGACATCTTATAAATGTATAAAAAATGTTTTTTGGGGAAACTTATTAATTTTGATATCTCTTATGTTTTTGCCTTACATACATTTGGAATTTAAAACTGTAATTAAAGCATGCTTTTATTATAAAGCTGCAGAACATGACTCTTACAAAGAAATATTAGGAAAAGTATTAACATTTATAACTAACAGTAATATGTATTTTGAGAATGGCGTTTTCACCTAAAAAAAAATGTGGATCTTCATTTTGGCTTAAGGGTGAGGGTTATGGCGTTTAACGCCACTATCAACAATATATCAATTATATTGTGGAGGTCAGTTTTTTGGTGTAGGAAACCAGAGTACCCGACGAAAACCACTGAATTGCCGCAAGTCTGTTAAGGAAATAATAATCACTATGAGAATGATAACGTAGATATATAATATAATGCAGTGCGCATGACACGTTTCTAGAGTATCATTCATCAGGTACTGTCAAATTGTCAAAAGATTTGAAGGCCAACTAATTGAAGCCTTTGAGACCAAATAAACCAAAGAACCTAAACAGGATAAACACAATCGACAAAAATTACATATGTCTGAGGGGGATTGACTCTAGTTTTAATATTATTTAGGAACTGTAAAATTCAAACGTAAATACATGTATATCTGATAGATTATTCGGAGAAATTTCGTTGGTTGGTTTTATGTTAGTTTTGTAAAAACGAAGAACTCAGAGTACTCTAATCAGATGGATTTTTAAGCTTATTTGTGCTATCACATAAATGTACATGGAAGAAACACATAACATGTCAAAAATGTACAATTACACCACATAATTCGTGATTCCGAGACCAGAAAACAATGAAGATATACGGAACACACTCCTGGATTTAAATGAGTTGTGTATATGTTTTGTAGATCGTTGTTTGTTATTTTGTCCTTTTTCATTGGGCCATTGTGTTGTCTGTTCTTCTTCGATTTACGGATTCTGATTACCCATTTGGTATCTTCAAGCTCCTCTTAGAATTGTAACTAATTGATAGTACACAAGTAGAATTGATAAACAGTGGTGTTCAACAGTTCCAACAGCAATAACAAATTCGATTTGTATAATTGTTTATGTCTTAATGTACTAGAATGGAATGGAAAAACAACAAAAATACCCCTCTGTCGGAACAGTTCCAAAATACAATAGAAAAAATCGTAGAAATGAAAGGAAAAACATAAAATATAACACTATCGGAATAGTTCCAAAATAAAACAGAAACAATCGAGGAAATAAATTGAAAAGCATAAAATACTACACTGTCGGAACAATTCCAAAACAAAACAGAAACAATAGAAGAAACAGAGGTATACATTGATATCCCTAATACATTACCATTCACTTTTCTGCCTTGGCACGCGGGCTCTTCTAGAAAAATACGGTATGGTATATTCTTGTAGAGACAAGAAACAATTACGATAAGATATGTCTTAGTGTTTAATTGTAAATCTTTGTTTTTGTATTTAGTCCCCTTTTTAAAAATTCATATTATTTATAGTCTTAGTTTTTTTTACCTTTTTGTAATAGACGTTTGAATACGATTTGGTCTAGCCTTATCTTTAAATACAAATGTATATATAGCAATTTTAATACAACAAAACGGTTACTTATTTGTTTCACTAATAATTTTAAATGTATATCCTAGATATTTGTATTCATGTACAGGATTGATTGCTTCCCTGTTGATGTTCTTTGGTTTTCTTGCCCCAAAGACTTTTAATTTGTTTGGCTTTCAAATATTTTGGCCTTGAGTGTACCTGATGAAGGTTATTCCAGAAAAGGGTCGTGTGCACTAAATTTGATATCTACGTTTTTTATTATTTTGATTATTATTAGTATGACGTAATGATATCCCCCATGTTTTTATGTAATTGATTGTAGTAATTGTTGTTTTCTATTATTTGTACTTGTATTTAGTTCATTTGTTTTTGTTGCGCACATGTGCGCCTGAGTTCTTGAATAAAGAATCTCGATTCTTGATGATATTAGTTTGCTTTAATTTGACATGCAAATAGTTTAATTTCATTATATTTACTTATTAAACTACCATGAATATTAGTGACACTGTGAATTAAAATACTGTCCGCTTTAGCTCCAGTTAATTTCAATATCTTTAAAAACTGAAAAAGAGATGAGAAAATAGAAAGATTTTTTTTCAAGAATATTTGTTAACAATAATATAAAATATTTGCCTCATTTATTAAATCAAATATAACCATTAAGCATTATTTATTTGCTTAAGTATATTTAATGCGACTATTCTCATAAAGATAAATCTTTTGGGCATTAGTCCATAAATTGAAATATAAAAGATAAGAAAAAAAAGAAAGCATAAAGTGGACATTGATCCTCTGAATGTTTCTGTAATGTTACTCGCTAAGATAGGGAGGTGTTCGCGTGGATTACTATAACTGTCTATTTGGGAGCTTATCTAGCCGAATTTAGCCTTTATCAGTATTTCACCACTGATCGTAAATATAAAACCGTTTAATATATGTCTGATGGTCCCGATAGTATTAGAAAAAGGTTACGATTAATAAGATCGATGAAGTCTTATCATTACTAGTTAGTAAAGCGTGGTGTGAAAATATTTTTTACACAGATATATAGATGTTAGAAATGTTTTGTAAATTACACAGTAATCAAATCGGTATGATTATCTTTAGACGTTCCCTGACATTTCTTTTTGTTATAGAATTGCCTGCTTTCTATATATAATGTAAGGCAAATTTGGTTTACACAATAAGAAGATCAAAGGACAACGCAATAATATTCTAGCGTGTAATAAAACACGAGGACATATATATATGAACACTAATTTTTCTTTTCAATTTCAAAACACGAATTGGTTGAAGAATGCTCTAAATTTGGACTTTACACGACAACCTGTCAAGCTGTTAGGGTTTTCATTTCAAAAAGAACCATGCACATTGCAATACCGCTCCTTTGAAATCATTGTCTTTCCAAATTTTACGTTTCAACAATCAAGTAAACACGAAAGGCGATTTTTCATTTTTGAATAGTTTTAAATTACTTTTAAAATACATTAGAATTTTAATGTTTGGAAGTTAAGCTACCAACAAAAAAAAATGACAATGTGATTGTTCTTAAACACTGCAATCAATCGCGATGACCAAAATGGTTCTATATTATAAAAACAAAAGATTGAACATGCGATGAATATTTAATTATTTATTAGGTATACACATATATAGTTCATATGTTTACTTATGCATAGAAAAAACATCCGATCTTCTTTTCGTTTGTGTAGAAATCCATATTGTAGTTAATAAATACTTTTCATCTAATTTCCAGTATTACTAATAAAATGGAGAGAAATAAAATACCACATCGTCGGAAAATTTCCACCACACCGTCGGAACATTTCCAAATCTAATACAAAAATCATAGAAAGAAGATAAATCGACACCCTTAACAGAAATACAAGACCACTCACTTTCCTGGCCTGGTACAGGCACTTTAAGAACAAAACGTGGCGGGGTTATTCTAGTTTAATGGACCAAACATAGAAACAGAGATATATAATTTAGTGACTGACACATTCCTAGAACTATAAATATGGTATATAGTCGCTTATGAGTTCCCATGTCCTCGAATCATTCTTTCGTTTGTTGTTCCGTATATGTTTTAATTTTCTGTATTAAATTTGTCTTAAATTGCATAGTTTTCGGTAAATATGAGCGTAGATATCGGATTTAGCTCGCACGCCGCGTTTCTGAAATAACTATCATTAGGAACGCTGATAGTCAAAACATTGTAAAGCCAAATAATTTAAAAGTCTTTATAAGCAAGCATACTAAAAGACCTACATAGGATAGCCAAAATTGCGAATGTTAACTTTCCATTAGGAGGACTGGCCCTAGTTTAATTAAATGTAATGTTTTATTGCACATGAATAATGCATATTTTCAAGTCATGAAGACTGGTCAGCACATGTCAGAAGACCGGTCAGGACTGGTCAGTATTGTACTAAACCCAGCTTTGTATACTCTTTTTGTTGTCTTCAATACACTATTCATGAAAGGGAAAACAAAAAATAACACACCGTCATTTGTCTATTTTTAGATATGCTAATCCATGACTGCAATCAAAAAAAGAAGAAGTATAATAATCATGATTGGCACAAAAGAAATCATAAAACGATATGCTGTTTTATATTTGTGTTTTTGAAATTGCACAAATAGCTGAAATATTCCACGTGAGGCTAAGTATCTAATACTGTTTGAAATACATAATGTCAAATTAGCACTTAACGATTGTTTATTTCAACAGTTAAATAACAGCTAAACATAGGATTTTATTTTCATTTATTTTAATTTTGAAATATCTTCTTTAATGTTTATATGATCTAAGCATGTTTTTGTTTTACTTAGAAAATAAAAATTTCATATCTTAAGCGATTTCTATTTATAATATTTCTTGTAATTTTGCAATTGAATATTGTCATGAATGTTTACTATAGTTTTATAATTATATGTGGACTTTTGCGTATACATGTACTAAACTGTTTTTAATATCTGTATAATAAAACCTTAGCCAATTCTATTATTATTATTATAATTATTATTATTATGTGTTAAAGTTTGTCAGTGACTTGCAGGAGGTCGGTGGTTTCCTCCGAGTACTCCGGATAAGACTTATATTTCCAATGAAACTGACCACCACACTAGGCACGCAAGACACTGCACGAAGAAAAACAAAAAAACAATAAACAAACAAAAAAGAAATCACAACACAACACAGACAACCAAAAAAGACGAGAAACACTACTGACCCCACCAAAAAATATGTATGTCAAATCAGTTATTTAGTAAATACAAAAGTAGGGCCATATTGTAGACTGTATATCTTGGATGATATACAATATCAAAGCACAAAATGTGTCAGATTAATTATTTCGGCGGAGGACATTTGAGTGGATTGGGCGGACAAAAGAGCGGAAAAAAGAGGACATTTGAGCGGCAAAAAAGTGGACATTTGAGCGGAGGATTCTTAGGACATTTGAACTTCTACTATTTTACAATATACATTTGGTATGTTACCTCTTCTTTGCATATTATTACTCTGACTGCATGATGATTCTCTTGTGTTGACGCTATACTATCAGTAACATTTCATTGATATCATGCCGGTAAATAAACGTTGGAGAAAACCGAAGGGGTAATCTAGAATGGACAATCCAGAGATTTAGTGGTGAAGGAATCTCCATTACCAAGAGTAAACAATTGACGTTGTAGAGTCATTGAAAGACATTTTCATATGAGGTTGTATAAAATTCAAGCAACATCGATAAAAGTTGATGTCACAAACAGGAGCGATGACATTAGCTTGAATGCAAAGGTAGATGGAAGTGCGACTATTATAATATATATGATCGCGACTAAGGTCTTCCAATTTGAGTTTGGAGTTGCTTTCCCAACGAATGTTCGAATATGCTTATTTGAGTATTTATTGGAGTCTCTTATTTGCTATCTTAAAATAATTTAATACATTTCTTCATATATCTTATGGGTCTTTTAAGAAAGGTAAAATACCATTTAAAATAAAACAATTAAAAATAAATAAATCCCAATCCGGATAGAAAACACAACATCAGTGATAAGAGATATGTCGACACAAGCTCCGCAAAATTATTGAAAGTCAGTACATGTGCTTCGATATGATCGTAATCTCCTGATTCATGAATTACATTTATGCTAACCTTTCTCCAATATACACTAGTAATTGTGACGTCATTGTTGTAATTACGACAACAGTGTCAATTTCATCCCTGTATACTAATTGCTTTTAAAATATTATATTTGTTTTAATAAGAAACATCGCCAATGACAGCCATTTTAATCCCATGAAGAATACCAACATGCATGACAACGTTAGCAAAAATATGGTTTTTGAAAGTTACGTTGTCTGCAAAGGTTCTGTTTAATTTGGACATATCTATATATATTAAGAACTAACTTATGTATATATGTAAGTATAAATGAACTCAGATTTGATCTTTTATGTGATAAAACTATTTAAAGCCCCACAATTTCTTATTGTAAAATCTTCTATTACTTTCTAGTTCCATTATTTCTATTCTATTGTTACTAACATGCCAGTCTTATGATCTAGATTTTGAACCCTAGATTAAAGTGTTTTGGTAAAAGGTAATATAATATCTATACGATATGAGCTGTTCCGTTTCCACCTTGAACTGATATTTTTGTTCGACATGCATTCTGTATTATTAGACTTTGGTTATCTATATGAATAGCCGTTCATGCCAAAACTGCGTGGCATTGCTTATTCCATCGCAATACTTTCAACAAGTAGCGGCTTGCATTCAAGAAGCATCTCAAAGTCAGATGTAAAACCATCACGATGTCAACGCAGTAGTTATGTCCCTTGAAGCGATTTTATCCCGCCAAATTTTTGTGATTGTCCCAACACAGGACTACGATTTCCTACGTCATATATCGTGATTTTCTTTGATTTTTTTTTTAATCTTAAATGATTTGAGATGACAGAAGATTGTTCGTTTTGTTGATATTGGTGGAATTGTTGACCATCACTATTTAAACTTTGTTTTCATTATGAAAAAAAACCACCCATTTAATTTTCTAAAGCTTTTGTCTCACGCGATGATTATTATCTTTTTGATATAAGATACTGACCAATGAAATTGTATTTAACAAGGAATCTGCGTAATGTAGCATAGCCCGTCCACAATCAGATTAATCATAGTTTAATAGGATCACCTGCAATCTCTATTGATGTGTTAACATTTTGAAATATAAGACTTTACAACTGATAATCAGATAATGTATTATGATACTCGATGTTTGTCTGTTACACATGTATATTTCACAGATCTTGATATGGCGTCCGATCAACAGCAAGCAGCACAGCCGTTTTCAAAATATATAAATAAGTATATGAGTATCGATGCATAGTTTTCATTGTTTTAATACAGCTGATCCTATTTATTTGCATTTATCATTTATCCCATTGTGGCACGATAGCGCGGTGGCCAGAGTAAGTTTTTGTTTAAAGATTTAATCGTTAGAGTTAGAAATACTATACGGATATATTATATACAACATGTATCATTCGATTCGTCAAAGTATGTACTTTCATAATATGGAAGTCGTCAAAATCAAGCTTGGCAACAGTTTTTGTAACATTATACAATTGTTCAAGCCTTGCCTTCTTTTGTATTAAGCTGTATTTTCATTGATAGTATTGTTTTTATACAAATAAAAAAAAAGTACCGCTGTGTTTCTTAGAAGTAGGTCAATGCTTTCGAAAAGTATGAACCGATAGTATTTCACCATGCACGGTGTTATTCGTGGTTTTAACATGTAACGCCATAGCATGAAAAGTATCGACACATTTCATGAAAGTGTCACATGGAAATCTCATCGCAATTTTAATATGAACGGCCACTCATATATCTAAAATGTCACATATTAGACACGACAGCTTATATTTGTTCAACCATCTGTTATTACTGTCACTTCCTGTCAGGGGTAAGCATTGTCTTACGTTGTCAGTGGGAAATTGTATATATATATATATAGGTTGTGGTTCTTTGTTTAACTCTATACTAGATAGACGTTTGGAATGTCTTTGGAATTTGTCAATTGGAACAACTATCATATACCCGTCTTATAAAAACGTCTTAAGAAAAGTTTGAACATACCAAGCAGTAGATCGAAGGACAGATAACACAATAGCCAAAAGAAAAAAGGTACAAAAAACAATTATCTACAAAACACTATTCAGAAAACTAAAGATTGAGCAACTAAAAAATCTGGGAGTGAACTCAGGTGCTAAGGGGGGATAAACTTCCTATTCCATCCATCGTGTTACTGTTAAACGACACGAACATCATTTATGAAAATTATGTCGGACATCAGTATATGTAAATAAACACAAATAACATAAATAAAACATGAACCTCTACAAAACAAATGGGAGCAAAGACGAACAGAATGTCATTTTTAGCGGAAATCGTAGCAGACATCACAAATAAGGGTAATAACAAAATTACCGAACTCCGAACTCCGAATAACGAAAAACGCAAACTAAAACGTGAAGAGACGTAATTGGCCAAAATGAACAACACGAATTCCCACTAAAAAATTAACATACAAGATAGTTCATATTTCAAAATTTCTAGTTGTTTTATTTATGTTATTAGTGCTTGATTGCGAATAGTGGTGTCCAACGAATAGTGGTGTCCAACGAATAGTGGTGTCCAACACCTTTTGTGTTTTGCTTTAGTTTGTTTTTCATCGTCTTGACTATGGCGGTGTCCAACACATATTGTGTTCTGTTATTTTGTTTTGTTTGTCTTTGTCTTGACTATGGCGGTATCCAACACATATTGTGTTCTGTTATTTTGTTTTGTTTGTCTTTGTCTTGTGTCTTGTGTACCCGCCACTTTATCTGGATTGTCCATTCTTGATCATCCCGTCGGTGTTCTCTAACATTTATTTATAATCACTCAAAAATAAGTGTGCTTAGGATAAAATTTTCTAATACAATTGCATTTTGATTAATCATCGATGTAAGGTTTACTGGACATCTTTGATATATTATAAGTATCTCTTTCATCTTTTCCAGATTAATTTTCAAATATTAGTTTCACTAGCCGTATCATTTATTTTCGTCATTACGGGACAAATATTGACCTCCTCAAGTTAAAAAAAACTTATATATGAGTTTAACAGCTTGTGTGCGTCCAACAGCAATCAAGAAGTCTGATGTCCGAAAGAGATCAAAGAATTAAACAAGCAGAAAAATTAATTTAGTTGCAGTTGTAGTGGTATTAGTTCGTATGTACTTAATCAGTGGACTGTCTTATGTCTCTGATCTAGTATTTTGTTAATTTTAAAAGATTTATGAAAAAGACATTATAAATTATGTTATAATTAAGGCATGGTAAGATTGGTAATTATGAAAAGTATTATTGTCCGTACAGTAATCATATACCAGCTGGATATTTCTGTTGGTCAGTCTTTCTCCTTTAGTTCTTAATTGGCTATATGACTTGACTTTATATCATCTTGGAGCAATCATTAATAAAAGCGTAGATATCAAAGTTGGTGAGCGAGACACGTTTCTGGAATAACCTTCATCAGGTACATGTACGCTAAAAGTCAAAAGATAGGAAAGTCAAATAATTTAAAAGTTTTGGGTGCAAAAACTACTTCATCCGATAAATTTCATTTCTTTCTCTGATTTATGTTAACATTTTATTTTTCGCAGTTTTTCTTCTTCATGCACATTTTACTCGGATTTTAGTCATTGTTTAAGAAGGAGACTATTTATACAAATAAAATAAAAAAATAAAAATACCACACTGTCAGAACAGTTCCAAAATCCAATAGTAAAATTATAGATAGAGATAAATTCGATATCCCTAATATGACCGCTAATTGTTCCTGCTTGTTACAGACACTTCAATAAAAAGTGGCGGGGTTAAGCTAGTTTGATAGGCCCAAATACAACAAATTAAAATAGAAAAATAATATACGAATGGCAGAAACTTATTAGATGGAAAAAAAATGAAAATAACTGTTATTTACACAATACTTTCAGATGCGTATGGCGATTTTTTTTTATCTGGTTTTATTTGATTTTAATGGATAATTAAATTGTTTATACGTGTATATCAAATTACTACCAAGAAGCTTAACATTGTTCATGGAAGCCCTTTTTTTCCTCCCTAAAATTGCACTACACATTTACTGCAACTTTTTGTATTTATTCTTGATTTTAGTTATTTTATTATTTGCATTCCTAACTGAAATATTTTAGATTAAGGGAGCTCTTTTCCTTTGATTTTGTAAAACTTATTTACTTTTATAATTAAAAATAGTATATTAAATCTAAATGAGCTTTTTATGTTAACATCAAATAGTGTATAATTATACATCCCTTTTACTGAAAAGACATAACCACTTATTATCCCACTATTTTATTATTTTCACTAATTTCTATCTTTTTGAAGGTTATATTGTATTCAATTTTATTGATTTTTCAAAATTTTATAAGTGAGTGTATCATAAAGTATTATCACGATATTGCACCTGACCCTTTCTAATAACAGAGTAGAGCCACTTAAAAGATGAGAAATTCCCTTATCATTTATAACCTATATATACTGATATTAATCTGCGAATCTTTGATTTTAGCAATTCCCACAATTACGAGACGTAAAAAGTGTTCACTGTATAGTAACGTCTCGAGGACGCCACAATTAAATGGTCATATACTACAGAGAGAATATGCACCTGTTTGGAGAACCCCAACAGTGGAAGAATATACTGAAAACTGGCACTGTCTTTGTATATTTACATATATATGCAACCGTATAAATATTTACATGGGAATTTCTCCCTAAGGCACTCTTTTTCTATTGATTGAAATATCATTAGCGAGAACTGCAAAAGATGGCGATTCCTTTTTAATCGCCATCAAACTTCAATTAATTTAACAGATACATATCATATTTAATCAAAATTTACTTACTCTTTTTTTTAAATTATTGTAAGAAAGTGATTTACTACAAAAATAAACTGTCGAAAGTTGTCAATTGGAATTGCTTTACCTCCAATTTATTTTCCATTTGAATATAAATGGAAGAGTAGACAAAGGGAAATAAATCTGTAAACAAAACAATTCAATTTTAATATATAGTGATTAAGGAATTTAACATGTTATTGGGTTCACAAGATACTAGGATGTCCATAAACAAGAAAGGAAATCCAATGTCACTCATAGAAAACAAATAAAAAATAAAAAAAAAACCAATTACAGTATAATATTCAATGATAATGAGACATACATGTAGAAAACACTTACATGTGACCACATCATGTCACTAAGAGGGGAGGTTTGAACCCATCAAACGAATTTAATCCCGTCACTCCTTATAAAGTGCCTTTACCAATACAGAAATTTGAGTGGTCATGCATGTATACGTTAGGGGTATCGATTTGTCCTGTTTCTGAGATTTCACAACTGGATTGCGTATCTGTTGTGGTATTTTTTGTCTTCTTAATTTTTTACCATGAAATTAGCATATTTAAATTTGTAATCATTTCTGAGACAATGGTCTATTATTTGTATATATCGTGTTTGTATGGTGGCTAGAATTCGGAAGTTCAATTGTATTGATTGACACAACTTGACGATTAGTATATTAGAGGATCATCCGCTTCTATAAAGTTGTTAACTCTTAAATAGCATAAAAAACCACCATCCGGGTACATGTATAAGTCATTAAGTGTAATTTTATTTCCTACTAATTTAAAATACCCGACAAATGAATGTAAACTGTGCAGACAAACGGGCGCAAACACATATTCGACTTATTAACATTTAAAATACATGTTGTGTATACAAAAGAAATTTTAACAAAACTTTGGTTGTAAATTGAAGTTCAAATAGTAAAATGTCATTTTTAAGTATAATGGTAAGAATAGACAATCTTATGCTTAATGGTAATATCTTGGGTACGAGATAAGAATATCAGTTACATCTCTCAAAGACGTATCAATCCAAAAGGTCAAAGATCGCCAGAACACTTTTGTTATCGTTTCCATGCCGTCATTTTGAATACTTGTATCTGTAAATAAAACGTCAAGATATTCCACCAATTGTTCGAAGGGTGTCAACATATGAAATTGCGGATATTTACCTGAATAAGTGGGGTCAAAGGTTATAATTTCCAGATCAATGATAGGAAACTCATATTTAAGACAGAATGATTTACGACCACCCGTGTAAAGACAGCATATTGTACTTTCATTGTCTTCCAGGTTTTGTTTTTGGTATATGTTTTCAAGCGGAATATGAAGACTATTTCCTAATCATGACCTTTGACCATATCACCCACTTTTTGCACACGTGTACTTTAAAGTAATCGAGTAAACAGTACTTAAAGGTTAATTAACTTAGTTCGTCTAGTCGTTTATGTACATGCAAACTGATTGTATGTAAATAGTACAATAGAAAGCCACTGTCCCGAGTCAAGCTATGTGTAAATTTGGTAATACCTGCTTTTGTTATTTATGTCCTTGTTAACACTGACTTCCAAAAATATCTTTTCTTGCTATATTTTCCCACCAACTCGTTTCATGATCTAATTGAATATATATATAATACCAGGTACATACGTTCTGATTTTGTTTTATTTATATATAATTAGTATACTTTCAATGTACTTTCTACTTAACTACTTCTACCATATGCTGACCGCCTTCGACAAGTTCACGATGACATCAAGCTTTTGACTTTGAGCGTACCCGATGAAGGTTATTCCAGAAACGCGTCGTGTGCACAAATTAGATATCTACGTTTCTTTTTATGTCAGATGTTGCATATTAAAATTGACCTTTGACATAGCTAAATTAAGTAAAAAGAAACCAAAAGTATTATAACAAATATCATTAAATTAATCTACCTTATTAACAGGAATAAGCTCAGAAACACAATCAGAACAGAAAACACAAAGTCAGCGAAAACAAAAACCCAAAACATAACCGAAATAATGTAAGATTTGACAATATGCAATCACAAGGAACGACAGACGCGATAAATGATGTCCGAAATATTAACATATTAAAGTTTAAGAAAACTTCTGGAAATGCCATTAAACAAGCACCCGTAGTGGTCGTGGTCGTAGTTATGTTAGTTGGATTTACAAATACCTATGCAATACGTACCTATCACCACTAACGTCGTGAGTTCGATTCTCACTCATGGCGAGGTGTATCGATACAACATTATATGATACAGTTTGCCAGTGACTTGTGGTAGGTCAGTGGGTTTCTGTGGATACTCCGGTTTCCTATATCAATAAAACTGACCGCCACGATATGGCTGAAATATTGTTGGAAGTGACGTTTATCAGCATAAGCATATCCCTAACCCCCAAATAAACATTTTTGTCTTCAAAAAAGATAATTGTACAAATAGGTAAAGATATGACGTTTTTGTCAGAACTGGTCATATCCTATCTATTATAATTGGAATTTAACATATATTTTATACAGGAAGGCTAATCTTGACCTAATTTTAAAATGATATTAAATACTACATACTGCGAGCATTTCATGACAGTACAGAAGTATTTGCTACTGAGGTTTTAATACCACAAATATTTATTATGAGGTATAAACTATGTGCACAGATCAGACCAGAAAACGACACACAACACCGTGAAGTTTGAAAAGACATTCGAATTTAATGATAATCCGAATATACTAACATAAAGATAGAAAAAAATAAGGACTCGAACTACGGAAAGGAGAAGTCCCACAATTGTCAATGGTGAGACCAGCTACACCGGAAGGGGTGTTATCTCCTTCCTGATTAATGCCGCAGTCCTAATTCCCACGACTATCAAGGAAACAGAAACCAGGAACATTAGGTTCATATTGGAATATGCTGGCAATTGAAACCATATCGACGATCAGCCAATTGATAATGGTTTTCATGGAATTTTTAAAGCGATGTATCAAATTTAGTTTTATTACAACCCGTACAGAGTAATTTCCCAAACAATAGTAGCCCCATATGAAAGATGGCAGATAGGAATAATAGGTTCTAGAATATAGGATGCGGTGGATGCATTAATATAAGATGTGATAAGGCACTAACCATTTTCTTATCGAAGGAACTGGATTTTTGTTGTTGTTTTTTTTTAAAATATTACTTCTATCTGGACAGAGAAAAAAATGCTTACTGCTTTAATACACCGCATTATATGCCCTTTTATACCTTGTAAAAGATTTTACGCTCCACACAGTGGCGTAAAAATTGCCCTGACAATAGATCCTGGCCTGATAAGAAAATGCATTGTCCCTATATAAGAACAAAACCGTAAACTATGCTTAATCACTGTATGTATTCTGACATATTATAGATTGAATACATATGTCAACACTCATCAAAAATGGGAATAATAATAAAGAAAGTACATAACATTAAATTCACCGTGCAAAAATAAACGATTTTCTTTAACAAAAAGTGATATGGATATATATTGCACGTGATGGAAATTCCTTCTGAAGTTCAGCTGAAAGTTAAAAGATAAGTATAAACGTTTATTATCGCTCTCTTGTGTCTTTGTTACCTTTAAAGATGATCAATGAAAAAAATGCCACACTATCTAAATAGTTCCAAAATCCAATAGAATAACTGAAAGAATAGCTTAAAGATATCAAAGGGGTAATCAGAAGTCGTAAATCAAAGGACAGACAAAGCAATGGCCAAAAGAAAAAGGACAACAGGACAAACTATACTGATGGTAGCCAATTCTTCCATTCAAATATAAAACAACATCGACAGGCGCTGACGTTTTGCTGTAAACATTTATTTTCACGTTTTAAAAGTTTAATATGTAAACAAAATAATGGTTGTGTCATGAACATATTTAGGCAACTATAACTACTTATGTGACATCTTTTTACAGCTAACCTCAAATAACAAATGTGCATTTCTTGTTGTGGATTATGCCAACTGAAGACAATTAAGACCAACCAGATAACAATTGTAAAGTCTCTTCAGATGAGATGTTGAGTTTGAATAACATAAATGTGAAAGAAAACCGAAGGAGGCAATCCAGAGACACATGCAACATTAAGCACATGATACAGAACGACAAAAAAAGACACAAAACAAACCACACACACACACAAAGCAGGAAAACAAAACGACGAGCAACACCAGACCTACAAAACAAGGGAGGTGAACTCAGGTACTCGCGAAGGGTAAGCAGTTCCTGTTACTTATCAGACAATCGCATTGCTACTAATAGTCAAGTACAGTGGTAAAATAAGAAAAGCATCTTTGCATAAACGAAAAGATCCATTGCTATTTGCGAAATGGGTATTTCATAGCGGTCATCCAGTTCATGATGAAGACCACACCATTTTGCAGCGCTGCTTTAAAGCCCAGGAAGAACTTAACCTTATGTAACTTTTGTGTCACCAGCTGGGCTCTGTCAGGAAACTCACTGTCAAGGTTACAATCACTAGAATACTGTATGATTAGTGAAGTGTATGCACCATATTATGGAGCTGCTGGAACTTTGGATACAAATTTAGAAATCCAATTGACTACTGGTGAATGGGAAGTTCACTATATTGAAAAGTGAAATCATCACGTTTGTCGTAGAGTTTTGTGCATAATCTTCATCCTTTGTCAATGGCAAGTTAAAGGTCAAGGTAAGAAGCAGACTTTTGAGTGTCAATAGTATCTTTTATATGATATATGGTGTCAAGACCAAACTACCTGCAAGTGATTCGGAGATGAGACGTGGCGAAGCGAACAAACGAACCTTATTGTAAGACCTCCTCGAAATAACTAGTGTATAATAGTGGATTAGGAAAAGAAAGTTTAAACAGTGATGGTAAGCAATTCCACTAATATCAACAAACCAAACAATCACTTCTAACCTCATCTCACTAAACACAAAAAGAGCACAACATATGACGTTGGAAATTCAGGACCTGGTTTACCACAGGCACACAAATGTGGCGGAGTAAAACTGGTTAATGGGATCCCAATCCTCCCCTCTTGATAACTGGATCTCAGCAATAAATATATTAACAAACGATCAAAAAAAAACCCGACACAGATTCGCTTCCACTCAAAAAGACCACATACTATCACATATGAGCATGAGCAATACAATAGCAGGGTGGACTACTAGCTAAGACGGTTAAAGACCATTACTCTTTTGACAAAAATGCATAACTGATACTTCTAGCATATTTAATATCAATTAGTCATGAACCTCCAAGGAATATTAATAGTCTTCGTCAGAAACCAGAATAAATATATCATCAAATTATTGGAATCAAATGTTGAACATAAAATAGTAAGATTATGGAATGAAATATAGATGTACTAAAGTAATTGCTAGTTGGACCTACTATAAATAAAGAATTTATTATTATTTTTGTTATTGATAGTTGTACTAGCAAATTGTTTATATTTTTAGCAAAGTAAACCTGTCTCAAAGAGTAAAGTATAGTTGTTAAGTGACAGCCTTTAGAATTTTTCAAGGATTTTATAAGGTTAGATGTGTCAGGTTTAAACTTTTTAGTTTTATCAATTACGTCGCCATAAAAAAATGAAATGGATATGTATGTACCCTTTTTAATCAGATCTCTACATGTAGAATTGTATTTATATACAAGATCTTTGTATGTACTATTCAATTTTGTGAAAGTTTTCAAACATTTGTGAAAGCGGTATACTGTGTACATATATTTCTCTGTTGTGACCAGATGACGTCTATTGAAGTCAGCAACATTATTACAAATACGTGTAAAACGAACTAACCGAGAAATTTAATCGACATATGATGAGGCCAAAGCAACGTCACCATCCCAAAAAAAGGAAAAGAAAAATGCTGAATACCTAAAAAGTAATAGAATCCTTCAATAGTGAGAAAGACTAATACCGACCGACGGTGTGTTAAAGGTATTATATGTAACGGGTTACTTACATATTGGCGCCTGTCATGACTAAAACGGATATGAATTAAATTACATCATGCTATGCATAGTTGCAAGCAGTTGGATATTAATACTGTGTGAAACTCATTGTTGTTATAAATATGGTATCACTACTTTAAAAACAAATATTAATATGGAACAGAACAAAGCAAATTACATAGGAAAAATAACTTTCTTTCAATAAGTTGATATTTTCGAATGATTAACAAGATGTCCATCAAATTATACCAAATATGAAAATATCGGAACTAATTATTAATAAAGATGTCAAATTTCAAGAAAATGAAAAACAAATAATACCACACTTTGAATATGAGAAAAAATTACTTATCAAATTAATTCATATGTACACACAGTTATTCAAAATTAAGACACGTCCTCTGCATTCTCGTTTTATAGTGTTGCTTTTATATCTGAATTGCTATTTTGTTTGAACATATCTTCTAAGGCTACTCTGTGTTCTCCATGTAATACAAATTAAGACGCAATAATCCAAAAATACATGTAATTTTCATGACAGTGGATCTTTCTATCGATAAAAAAGTGGCTGTCGTAGCCGCTATCGTATGATAGTTGGGTTTTTCTGTGTTTGTCTCAACGCTTATAAAAACAGTTCCGGTAAAGAAAATTCGGTATCACCAGCCCAGTAGTTAGGACCTCAGTATTAGTACTCGGGGTATCAACATTTCACCAGGATCTCTGTGTTAGTACCCGAGGTTATCGCCAAGACCAGTAATCAGGACTTCTGTGTTAGAATCCAAGAGTGCCATCAGCCGAGTGTTCAGGATTTCAGTGTTATTACCGTACGTAGTGGTACAACCAGCCCAGTAGTCAGGACATCGTTGTTAATCCCCAATGATACCACCGGAACAGTCGTATGAACCTCTGTGTTTACATGATAGCCATCAAAACTATTCCAGTAGATTGCAGACACTATGAGAATTTATAAAACTAATATTAAGAAGAGGTTGAATATACCAAAGGGGTAATCAGAATCCGTAAATAGAAGGACATACAATGCATCGCCAAAAGAAAAGACAAAAGGACAACTATCTACAAAACACCACACAGAAGACTAATGGTCCAGTAACACGAACCCCACTAAATACTGGGGGTGAACTCGGGTGACCAGGAGGGGTAAACAGCTCCTGCTCCACTAGTGACACTTGTCGTGTTGCTGTTAAAGAACACGAATATCATCTGACATGGAAATCGTTTTGGAAACCAGTATACGAAAATAAATACAAAAAACCTCCTTTTAGCATGAACATCCATCGCCTTGGCTTGGATTTATGTTTGGCCATTGGGTTTTTTCTGTTCTTTTTTGTTTGTTTTCTGAATCTATTTATATACAAGATCTTTCTAGGTACAATAATATTTTGTGAAAAGTTTCAAAAATTTGTGAAAGCGGTATACTGTGTACATATATTTCTCTGTTTTGACCAGATAACGGCTACTGAAGTCAGAACATTATTACAAATACGTGTAAAACGAACTAACCGAGAAATTTAATCGACATATGATGAGGCCAAAGCAACGTCACCATCCCAAAAAAGGAAAAGAAAAATGCTGAATACCTAAAAAGTAATAGAATCCTTCAATAGTGAGAAAGACTAATACCGACCGACGGTGTGTTAAAGGTATTATATGTAACGGGTTACTTACATATTGGCGCCTGTCATGACTAAAACGGATATGAATTAAATTACATCATGCTATGCATAGTTGCAAGCAGTTGGATATTAATACTGTGTGAAACTCATTGTTGTTATAAATATGGTATCACTACTTTAAAAACAAATATTAATATGGAACAGAACAAAGCAAATTACATAGGAAAAATAACTTTCTTTCAATAAGTTGATATTTTCGAATGATTAACAAGATGTCCATCAAATTATACCAAATATGAAAATATCGGAACTAATTATTAATAAAGATGTCAAATTTCAAGAAAATGAAAAACAAATAATACCACACTTTGAATATGAGAAAAAATTACTTATCAACTTAATTCATATGTACACACAGTTATTCAAAATTAAGACACGTCCTCTGCATTCTCGTTTTATAGTGTTGCTTTTATATCTGAATTGCTATTTTGTTTGAACATATCTTCTAAGGCTACTCTGTGTTGTCCATGTAATACAAATTAAGACGCAATAATCTAAAAATACATGTAATTTTCATGACAGTGGATCTTTCTATCGATAAAAAAAGTGGCTGTCGTAGCCGCTATCGTATGATAGTTGGGTTTTTCTGTGTTTGTCTCAACGCTTATAAAAACAGTTCCGGTAAAGAAAATTCGGTATCACCAGCCCAGTAGTTAGGACCTCAGTATTAGTACTCGGGGTATCAACATTTCACCAGGATCTCTGTGTTAGTACCCGAGGTTATCGCCAAGACCAGTAATCAGGACTTCCGTGTTAAAATCCAAGAGTGCCATCAGCCGAGTATTCAGGATTTCAGTGTTATTACCGTACGTAGTGGTACAACCAGCCCAGTAGTCAGGACATCGTTGTTAATCCCCAATGATACCACCGGAACAGTCGTATGAACCTCTGTGTTTACATGATAGCCATCAAAATTATTCCAGTAGATTGCAGACACTATGAGAATTTATAAAACTAATATTAAGAAGAGGTTGAATATACCAAAGGGGTAATCAGAATCCGTAAATAGAAGGACATACAATGCATCGCCAAAAGAAAAGACAAAAGGACAACTATCTACAAAACACCACACAGAAGACTAATGGTCCAGTAACACGAACCCCACTAAATACTGGGGGTGAACTCGGGTGACCAGGAGGGGTAAACAGCTCCTGCTCCACTAGTGACACTTGTCGTGTTGCTGTTAAAGGACACGAATATCATCTGACATGGAAATCGTTTTGGAAACCAGTATACGAAAATAAATACAAAAAACCTCCTTTTAGCATGAACATCCATCGACTTGGCTTGGATTTATGTTTGGCCATTGGGTTTTTTCTGTTCTTCTTTGTTTGTTTTCTAAATCTAATTTTCCAACAATTTGCTGTCGAGAGTCATTGCATACATTAAATACAGATATACATACCCGGTGCATTGTGCAAATATTGGTATTTTTTATGTCTACCAAAAGTTGCATTCCATCCCGACAATAACTGGGATAACTTTCTATACTCCTGACTTGCTCGCTTCGTGTCGATTGCTATGCAACATTATGGTGTTTTAGACTTACAACTACGGTGAAATTATATTGGTAACAAAGACTATGAAATAGTAGTGGCAGGTGAAAGCAATGGCAATGGTGTACCAATCGTCATGTTTATGTGTGCCTTCATAGTCTGCATTAGAATAGAAAGACACAAATACTACTTTACAGTGTAATTTCACCTCTGTCGTTACACATAGCCATTTGTCGTTTGTTGATGTTTGTAACCATTCTATGTAAACATATTAAACATTTATTGCAACCACATCAAAGACATTTATTGATTGTATAAACAACTTCACATAGAAGCCGTCTATTTCTATGCATCGACAGTAGTTTTAATATACGACAACATGTGGCATCCCGACAGTAAAATCAGTAAATATATATTGAGTTTATCTGTAATGGGGTAATCGGCATGGTATATTCGTTATTACCATTACATTCACTGCAATAACCAGCAATGATCGATAATATCACCACCCACCACCTAAAACACTCCTTTGTCATTGTCTAAATAACAATGGTCGACAATATCAACAACCATCACAATAGCACAAACCACTTCTCTTTCAATCTATCAGTAATGGTCGACAATATCACCGCAATAACACAAACAATTCCTCTGTCTAACCGAAGCGGTAATGGTCGATGGAATTACCAGCTATAATAATACGAACCATTACTCTGTCAATCACCAAGCTAGAAACTAAAAGTGCACTGTAAATTAGGCTTGGGGAATTGAAAACTTTTCAACGGTGTAAAATTTTCTACAAAGTGTGTGTCTGGTCAAAATAGTATATATTCGCTCTCGTCCCATTTTGTATTCTATAATTTGACTCCATTACTGATATACAAGACAGTGTGAATAATTTATATCGCCCAAACGTTTATATATACTAGTATGTTATTTTGTGTGTAAATGTTAAAAACGTAGATATCTAATTTAGTGCGCACGACACGCCTCTGAAATAACCTTCACCGTGTACACTCACAGTCAAACGATTGATAAGCCAAATAATCGAATGTCTTTGGGAGCAAGTAAACCAAAAGGCATAAACAGGATACCAAAAATCGGCTATGGTTACCTAAGCCTGAATGAGATTAATCTATTTAGTTTTGATAGATTATGTATTAAGATGATGACGTCGTCAATAGATATGGAAAGGCATGTCTGGAATATGTTGTCGCGTGACAGTCATCTTTTTGAATGCAATTTACATTTGGTGAATTGATTGAATATTTATGAATACCATTTGAACATTCATTTAACAATCTTTGAATCTATCTTCTAAATACGTTTTAGATGTTACATAATGTATTTATAGTAAAGTCGGAAATTCTTTTACAGATAAACACCGATGTACGTTTTGGAAAGATGTGTACATTCTCAGGCAATGTATTTCATAAAGTACAAAATAATTAAGCTAACTGTATTCCATATTTTCTAAATTGTATAATAAAATGTTGGCTAACTAAATAATTCCCAGACAAATTTGACTCGTAATTCTATCATTTTGTAGTGATATTCAATTTTAATAAACGGTTGAATTCTATTATTTTAAAGACTAAAAGTCTGCAAACAACCCTTTCCGAACATTCCGTATATCAACTGTGTCATTAATTATTTGATAAGAATGCAAATTTATGGATAGTAAAAGCAAAAAAAAAAAAACAAAAAAAAACATTTTTAGATGAACAAAACCACATAGAAATTAAATACAGAGGACCAACTAGTAATAAGTTTTAATACCCTTTTAGAAAATATTCCTAAGTTAGAGACATACATAGAACCTGCTAGAAATAAATCGGAAAATGGTAAAATATGTGATTTAGCATTTAAGGGGATTATAAAAAAAAAAAGTGGCAGATTAAACCCTCCCATCTTCAAGAAAAGACAGTGTGATATATGGCAATTTATTACTTAATTATTTGTCATAAAATTAAAAATTCATAAAATAATCGCAGATTTCTTTTGACATACATATGAGTTAAATATCCGTTAATAACTTTATCAAATCTTTTCTAAGACGAAAACCATACGATATGTAGGGTGTAAACAATCTCGATGTAAATATTATTCCTTTTGATAAGTGTCATGGATGGGGCAAGAGATGATGTTAACCCTTTCAAAGAATATATAGCTTTGTGTTTTTGTCTTGTTCTCTTTGGTCGCTATATTTAGTGCCATATGCAATTTATACAACTACATTTTATGTTTCAGAATGCATGTATCTAACTTCACGATGTGACACATTGGTATGTATCTTGGTCTTTTAACTGACCAATCTTTGAAAGTAAAAACAACTGCATTCAATCCGGACGTAACAACGAAAAGCCACTGTTTAGATAGCCCAATTACATGCAAAGCTTTACATTTCTTGTGTTGATTTATTAATATGATTATGTCCACTACGCATTCAATAAAAAAATAAAAATAAAAATCATGTTTTTCGTGTCGTCACTATAGAGCGATTGATATTGATAGAAAAGAGGCACCTCCGGAATTTGCGGTTAGTGTTGATCAAGCTTTTATTCCTTAGTCTTGTATTTCAGTGTAAAATTCTTGTTGAAATTGTAACAAGTCTGTTTACTCGAATATTTACATTCATATTAAATATTCCTTTCCTGCGTAGAAATATTTCTGTTTGTGCATATGGTGCTTTTGTAATAGAATGTATATGCTTTTAAACAAAAATATATGACATTTCAGTGTGTCTCAACTGGGTGTAGAGATATCTTCAGTATAAAATAATTTGTAAATCTCTGTATAATTAATTTGCTTTTGAAGTTCACGACTGGTGACATTAATGAAACAGAAGATAATAGCATATCCTAAGCAGCTGATTTTGTGTGAGAGTTCGTGCTGAATTGATTTGTTTTCACCTTTATGTGTGTACTCTTGTTGCGTTTGTACCGGTGTCGTTCTTTTCGCAAACTATGTCGACTGTGGAAAACATTCTGTGGTCAGCTTTGCATTTTGACAAAGTAAACGTCATAGAATACGGAAGGGGCAATCACAAATGGACAATCCAGAGAAACTGTCAATATAGGGTACACAAGACGAAGAAAATTAAACACAACACAATATATGTGTTGGACACCACTATAAGCAAAACATAATGCATTGCCGGTAGTATATTTGAGTGATGAGTTAATTCGGAATTTGAGATTTAGTCTAGAAAACTCTCTTATTCTCTACGTTGTAAGAAAAATACAGCTTTTAAACGACCCACGTTGTTTTAATTCATTTACTTAGAGGAGACAAACGTACTATTGAACGTAGTAAATACGGAAGAATTAATTGATATTTTATGCATTCGAATAATTGTTTTCTCTCTCCTTCTTTTTAAATAATCTCAATTTTTCTCTAATTTTTTGTGTAATTTGAAGCATTGAATGTCCATATTTATTAATAAATAACTTTTTCGTGTTAATTTAATTAATTGGATCGGTCTTTTTTGCATATAAATGATTTTCTCAATCAATAAAGAGAAGGAAAAAACTTGAAATTTAAATGATGCATGTGACAGTCATGGTCTATTAAAATGATGAAAACTTTGCAATATTTTTATTAATTGCTTTAGAAGAAACTATGAATATAACAATTCATTATTAACGGCTTTTATGTTTTTGTTAGATAATAGCCAACCCATAGAATGGTGTTAATTGTGTGTCTCGTGTTTGAAAAAGTTTTTAAAATAAAACGTAACACGAGAACTGAGAACTACAAAGGAGCAACAACAAGGGTACGATCCGGACTACGTTGATACAATATGACGGAACAAATCGTTTCCTAGCTACAATAATTCACATGTAAATAATATTCACCAAACACACATACCACAATATTCTACGAAATTCCACAAATATAGCAAAAACGTAATCGATTAAAAATCATTTTATCATCAAAATTTTGTATCGACGTATTGAAAAATGCAATGTTAAAAAAGCCGGTTTGTACGTATTCACTTAAAAAAACAAACAGAATACACTGTAGCATGTCCAACCCCTAGCCTTAGTCAATATGTTGAAACCTACTTTTTCACGGTGTATATCCATAACGGAACCTTTCCGCTCATATATGCGTTACGCGATACTTTGGGAATAAGTAACGGTTCCTTTGAACCGTAATGAAAGCGGGAGGTTTGGCGCTTTAAAATCTGATTCAACCCACCATTTCTTTAGAAATGCCTGTACCAAGTCAGGGTCGTTACGGTTTTCACAGTTTTCCGGTTGTTGACTGATTTTGTCTGTTTATATAATTATGAGTTTTGACTTTCCCTTTGTAAGATTGTTCGGAGCTCGGTAATTTTGTTATTACCCTTATTTCCTTTGTGATGAAAAGGATGTCAACAAGTGGAAAAGCCACATAATAATGAATAGCTGCAAGGAAGGAAGGTAAATATGTCGTATATTTTGCTATCACGGAACTCTCTGATGTATGATTCAATTCAAAGTCAAAAACCATTCACATACGTCTGCTGAAAATGCGTTTCGCACGCTTTCCAACGAGATGACTGTCAATGTAAAGTGAAATTTCGGACATATCTTTTATGAATATTTGCTTTTTTCCACCTTTTAACTCTCAAATTTTAACAATTATTAAAAGAAGAAACCTAAATGCACCAACTCCTAACCCAGTCTTCAGTTAATAATCCATTAAAGCCCATTAAATTCGATTTTTAATAGAAAAGGTTCGTAATGGCACCTTTACGATTTATAGAAAACGTGTTAAAATGTGGCACCGCGACCTTCGCGACCTGGAGTCAACTTTACGACAATAATTGTTTTATTATTCTTTATTTTGTTTCAGGAAAAGTGGAACAAAACGAATCTGTTACTTCCTGGATTTCATCAATTGAGGGTGCATTGTTATCTAACTCTGCTTCTTTAGTTTCGTTTGTACTTATTATCTCAAGCCCAAGTAGATCTAACATGTGTGACTCCATCTGAAATATGAATATTGAAATAATATACAAATTGTTTGTTTTCGACATTATAGCATATTTTTCGGGAGCCTTAAGGAGGTCGCCTTGCAGTGTGGGTTTGTGCTCATTGTTGAAGACTGTTTGGTGACCTCTTTTGCATATGTTTTGGATTTTGCTTGTTATCTCATCTCTCTTTATATCTATTTAATTTTGGAATAATTACATTGTGACGTAATAAAATGCTTCTTAGCCAATAGCATCATGACACGTTGCTAAAAGGTTTGTTTATATGTCTAGATAAACAAAGGTGGGCAACTTCCTATTTTTTACGGTATACTGGGGTGTGCAAATATAGGAAAGGGTAACAGGTTTTGTAAGTTTATGGAACAATTATATAAATTTGGGGGCAATTTTTCTCCTTTTCTAGCAAAAAAAATGGCCAAATATAGTGTATAATATACCTGTTTAGGATATATTAATTTGGGCCAGTTTTCAATACTTCAGACCTCCACGATATAGCTGAAATACTGCTGAAAGTGGCGTTAAACCCCATTCAATCCATCAATCAATCCTTCAGTGGTACATCCCCGTAAAAAGTATGGTTGTTACCCCTCCTCGCCCGGGGTCCATAATTACCAGTGTAAGAACGCTTTGAATATTTCCTTTGGCAATCCCGAAGGTTGCAGTTCCACAATCATAAAGATCCGTTGCTTTGGAGAGATGAAATTTTTCCATCATTATTGATTTTATTATACATTGGTTTTCATATTTGTCATGGCATTGAAATGAACATCCAAGATATACTCTAGCTAATAACCAAATAACAGAATACTGTTAAATTGATGATATAAGACAAACTATGTGATGAACACGTCTTTTCAATATGTTGATGCGGTGAAAACTGCAATCGTTTTTATAAATGCCGCTTCTGCGTATGAACAGATGCGATAAATCTTGTAGAAATGGCAAATGTAATAATAACTGAGTTCCGTGAAACTTAATATACAGTTCCTAGACATCCGTGATCGTATAAATCGTAAAAATAAAGAGACCAGTTTTTCAACTTACCTCAAAAATCTACCAAGGATCCGTTACTTGTTCCCGAAGAATCGCGTAGCGTCGATGTTCATCGCGAAGGTTCCGTTATGGATATACACCGTGTTTTTAGAACAATAGAAACTATTCCAATCTATGTATCTATATATATATATATAGGGAGTGGATGTAGTCGAGTGGTCTAGGGCGCTGGACGTAAGGCTAAGCGAATGGTGCTGCAGTGTAACAATGGTGTGGGTTCAAATCCCGTCGAGGGAAGAACAAAAATTTGACAGCTCTAAAATCTAATTCTAACACTGTTTGGTTTAATTTTCAGACGTATATATATATATATATGACTTAGATTACAAATAATTCCCACAGAGCAAAATACCAGATGAAAACATCAAACAACACACCGGATGGATAGGACAAAAACCATACAAATATAACTCAACCATCCACAAAAACAAAAACTAAAACAAAAGTGTTCGAAATGGATCCAAAATATTCGTAAACTGAAAACAAATACTTATAATGTATAATTAGCGAAAAAAATGGATTGACCAATACACCCTACAATACGTTCGCATTCTGTGGGACTTGTTCTGATTAATATCTACTGTTCATCCAACTGGACATCACAAATTACCTAGGTGATCGGTACCAACTGGTGTCAAATCCATACACAAAGAAGTTTCTTGACAGAACTGACCAGAGCATATGTATCATTATTTAATAGTCTGTTATTTTGATGTGTCATTATTTAATAGTCTGTTACTTTGATGTGTCATTATTTAATAGTCTGTTATTTTGATGTGTCATTATTTAACAGTCTGTTATTTTAATGTACATGAAGCATGCTTATGTTCATTAATATTGCAAGTAAGAAAGGTTTGAAGATACCAAGGGGGGGGGGGGGGTAATCAGAAGCAGTAAGTCAAAGAAGAACAGGCAACACAATGGCCACAAGATACCAAAAGGATAATCAGAAGCAGTAAGTGAAAGAAGAACAGGTAACACAATGAACACAAGATACCAAAGGGGTAATCAGAAGCAGTAAGTCAAAGAAGAACAGGCAACACAATGAACACAAGATACCAAAAGGGTAATCAGAAGCAGTAAGTCAAAGAAGAACAGGCAACACAATGAACACAAGATACCAAAAGGGTAATCAGAAGCAGTAAGTCAAAGAAGAACAGGCGACACAATGAACACAAGATACCAAAAGGGTAATCAGAAGCAGTAAGTCAAAGAAGAACAGGCAACACAATGAACACAAGATACCAAAAGGGTAATCAGAAGCAGTAAGTCAAAGAAGAACAGGCAACACAATGAACACAAGATACCAAAGGGGGGTAATCAGAAGCAGTAATTCGAAGAAGGACAGACAATGCATAGACCAAAATAAAAATGACAAAAGAACAAATAATGATATACAAATAACTACACAGAAAACTAACGATTGAGCAATACGAATTCCACAAAAACGGGGTGAAATCAGATGCTCTGACATGGTTAGCAGTTCCTGCTCCACTAGTGACACACGTCGTGTTACTGTTACAGGTCACGAACATCATATGATATTGAAATAAAATGCACCCGTCTGTGTTGTACATTTGAATGCGCAACTATTTTTAAGGGAAGCACTATAAACTGAACAATAACAGGTAAATATATCCTTACAATAGAGCAGTGTCAGTTCTACTTAAGTGAAACGTTGCTTATCGTTCTATAACGTCCCCCAACGCCATATTGTGCATGTTTTCAATTATTACACGCACAAGCTCAAATCCTGTTTTATGTACAACGAAAAATCAATGTGAACACAAATGGCATAATTAAATCAAAAGAAAGAAAACACGAGTGCGACGTGCAAAAACGAACGCATGCATAAAGAACAAACCGACATACTTCTGTTTAAATATCACGAATATTAAATACACATAAAACTTAAAACGAAAAAAGTACACAGACTGAATGGATGTCACATACAGTACAGCATGTAAGATTTTTGAATAGTCAACAATCTGCAACATAATTGTCACGTGATTATGAAAAGTAATTTAAAAAATAACGTTTGACTACCTTTATGTGTATGACAAAAACCTGGTCGTTGGAAGTATTAAAATTCTGATTTGCATATAATGATGAAAGAGCAACTAACCTCTGCAGCGGTATGCATAGTCTTTGTTACTATGTCACATTGTCTTTTGGTGTTAACGTTAGAGAAAACCAAATGACATCAAGAATGGATAATTCAGAGATACTGGGAACATTGGGCACAGACGACACAGGACGAAGACAAACAAAACACAAAGACACAACACAACAAGACACAGAAAACTAAAAAGATGAGCAACACGG
Source organism: Bathymodiolus brooksi (assembly GCA_963680875.1). Classification (NCBI taxonomy): domain Eukaryota; kingdom Metazoa; phylum Mollusca; class Bivalvia; order Mytilida; family Modiolidae; genus Bathymodiolus; species Bathymodiolus brooksi. The sequence continues at coordinate 69,830,008 of OY804575.1, forward strand.
ATCCCACCAAAAACACCACACAGAAAACTAAAAAGATGAGCAACACGGACCCACCAAAAACACAACACAGAAAACTAAAAAGATGAGCAACACGGACCCACCAAAAACACAACACAGAAAACTAAAAAGATGAGCAACACGGACCCACCAAAAACACAACACAGAAAACTAAAAAGATGAGCAACACGGATCCACCAAAAACACAACACAGAAAACTAAAAAGATGAGCAACACGGATCCACCAAAAACACAACACAGAAAACTAAAATGATGAGCAACACGGACCCATCAAAAACACAACACAGAAAACTAAAAAGATGAGCAACACGGATCCCACCAAAAACAGGGGATGAACTCATGTGCTCGCGAAGGGTAAGCAGTTATAAGATGCCTGCCTGGATTACTCGTATATAGAGTTAATTCTGGTAAAAATCTTGTCGGTGATAGAGGAATGAAAACATCTATGCAAAAAGGAAAAGAACCATTGTCATTAGAGCTATGGATATTTCGTTACGGCTTACCAGATCGTGATGATGACCGTACATTTTTTAGCGATGACTTCAACTTAGGAGCAACGTAGCCTTGTTTGAGCAGCTTTTGCACACCACTTTATATATATTTTGAAATATAACATTAACTATGTTCAATTTTTTTATTAATCAGGTGTGAACAAGCGAAAACGTGTATTAATGCTTAGGTTGGTTGATTGTTGTTTAACGCCAAATTCAGCAGTATTTCAGCTACATCGGGACATGTAATTTGTAGGTGTAGAACGATATGGCAACATCCTTGCACTATTCCCGAACTGAGTTTAGGGTTTTAGTATTATCATAGGTAACGAAACACTATTCTCCATATATGAACCCCAGTAATGTTACTACATCCAGTAAGTAAACATAATAGCCAAAAATGTTTATCGAAGAACTGTATATAGTTGTGCATATTCCACTCTCTCGCATTGTCGCAATTTTTCCTGCGAGTCGATTTTATTCAGTGTTGTACGCAAATGCAAGCATATTTGTGTTTTGTACTGTATATAATATCTTGTACAAGATTACTTGTTTTTCGTACGGTAAATATATATTATGCAAGATTACTTGTGTTTAGCACGTTAAATGCATCTTCAATTTATTATTTTATACACGTCTACTTTCGTTTTGCTATGCAGATATTTCTTCTGCCTGATTGTAATTGATTAGGAAATGTTGTTTTCTAAAAGCTTTTTATCTTGTGATATCGTATGGTATCTGTTTATTTTTATTCAAGGTTTATACAAATAAACCATTATACATTTACAAAATCAACAAATTAATATAATATTTGTCATGAATCAGCATTGACAATCAACAGAATGAGAATATAAAGACGTTTTTATAGTTGGAAATGATGATTCAAATTCTTCTGATGTTTAATGGAAAAGTGATTGTATAAAATATTGTATAACAAAAGTCAATTTATTTCATTATTTAATTCAATTTTCTGCAAAAAGATTGAAATAAAAAACATTTCTAAACTGCACAATCTGTTAAGACTACAAAGAGTATAAAGCATATTCCATATAATAATTCCATTATAAACCTGTTTAGTAAAGTGATCTAGCATTTTGTAGATAGGATGAGTTAAAAGATTTAGCAGCTTATCCTAGATCTATATGGAACATATTGCATTTTTATGAATGACTGAAACAGTGGGTTAGAAAGTTATGTTATTTGATAGATCGTTTTCTTTATTCCACATGAGACGTATCATATAGTAGGGTATTGGTATTTAGGGGATTGAAGACATTTGGATATCTGAGAAATAATCTCCTCGACGTTAATCGCTCAACGTTCTGCCAGAACCTATTATTCTACGACGACGCAGACAAGATGGCCGCTCCACAACGGCATGATGTACAAATATGGTGACTTTGATCTTACTTTTCAATATCATGAAACTTGTCTAATTAAATTTTCTCTCCTCCCTCATAACTAAGTATCACGAAGTTGGGCAGTAAATGTGATCATTTGTAATTGAGTTAATGCAATAGCCTCCACTGGGAATTCAAATTTGTTTGCTTTCTCCTTTGTATAAGCTCGATACAGTTAAATGATGAACGAGGGATTCGTTATCTGGCCAGCTATTCATCTTAGTTGTCGCGCTTATGTACCATACAATTTTATTGTTTTAAAACAAATATGGACTTATGTGCATTAGAAATCATGATAAAGTGTCAGATATAATAACTCTGTATAAAGCTACTGTTTTACAGTCTCCATTGGGATGCTAACAACAGCTTCTTATGAACTAAGCCCTGATAGCTTTCTGATATAGTATGGACCCTTTGATCTTCTAAGTAAAGCTAATTACAGTCTCCCATAAATTTAAAACAAATAGATTGTAGAGCTATTTACTCGTTTTTTGTTTTTCTAAGGACAGATAAATATTGGTGGCGACATAAATATAAAAATATACAGAAGTTAACAAGATTTTAGCCTCTGCAAAAAAGCAATTGAAGTAAAAAGATCACGGGAGCGTCTCGTTTAGAATATTGACGCCAGCCAAATGTTACACTAGGGTATAGTTTGTTTTAATTCATGCTCATACTATATTTATTTCTTATATCTGAACTTTTGTTCTCAATTAAAATGACGAGGGTGCATCATGGTTATTATCACGCCATAACATCAAAACATATTTTCAGATCTCTTAAACATAACGTTATACTGTAATATATTTTCTTACTTTGGTCTTTTATACATGGAGATACATTTCTTTTGATGCTTTTTATTTTGCCTGTCGTTCTTTAATTTTCTAAACGTGATCATACTACCTATGACAATGCATGTGTTAATAAACAACACGAATACACTACAAACAACAATTCTCAAAGTCAACAGAAATATAAACAACAACACAGATACACAATCACCAACAACCCTCCAATAAGACATTGTAACATTGAAAACCTAAATTCACAGGTAAAGTAACATAGGAAAACCCAAATAGCATAGGTAAAGTAACATAGTATGTCCACAATCACAGGAACACACAAAATCACAGGTGAAGAAAGGCAAGAATGCCCAAAATAACAGGCTAAGAAACATTGGAAAACCCAAAACTCACAGGTAAGTTAATATAGTAGACCGAAACTCACAGGTGATGTAACACAAGAACCCACAATATTACAGGTGAAGATACACAAGAATGCCCAAAATAACAAGTTAGGTAGCATTAGAACCCCCAAAAATCACCATTAAAGTAAAATATGAATCCTAAAAATCACAGAAGTAGCAAAGAAACATGGCCAGCACAGTGATTGTTTGGACAGAGCTCAGCTGCTGGCGCAAATGATACTCAAACAAGGCTACGTTACTCCTCGGTAGAAGTCATCGCTGCACAAATTATACGGTCGTCATTACAATCTGGTTGATCGTTACGAAATATCCATATCGCAAATGACAATGGTTCTGTTACTTTCTATGTAAATGTTTTCTTTCCTTTATCACTGCCAGGAATTTTACAGGACTCGACTATATATATGAGTAACACGGTGGATGTCTTATAAGAAGCAGGAACTTCGTGAGCACCTGAGTTTTCCCCAAGGTTTTTTGGTTAAGCGTGTGCTTACCAAAAAATACAGAATGTAATGGATTCGAATAGTGAAGAATTTAACATCATTGGACATTTAACCAGCGGACGAAGAAAACAAATGATTCATCTGGTATTGCTTACATAAAAATACTCTTCTTCAAAATTAGTAATCATATAAGTTGATGTCATATCTATATTTCCGTTGGAGATCAACTATCAAGAGGTGAGGATTGGTTTTGTACCAACGAGTTTAACCCCGCCATGAGTTTGCGTCTGTTCCAAGTCACGACCATATTTCCAAGGTCATGTATCGTAATCATTATCATGTTCATGTGATTTTTCGCTTGGTTAATTTTACTGGTATTGTTGACCATCACTGTTTAAACTTCCTTTATATAATTGTATATATATTCGTGCTAATATATTTGTATTTTACTTAATAACATTTTTTCTGATAAGCAATCTTTAATAAGTACAAAAAATGTAGATAGAAAAAGACTGAAAAAACCTAATAAGTATATATGGGTAGAGCAATTCCTATTTAATGTATGTTATGTAGTGAAATATTCGGACCTACCACAGATGAAAGAAAAGGCAACTTTATTCGCTTCATATAACTCCCACTTAGTCTCTAAGCTTATCAGATTTTTAAATACTAAAATCAAATATTTAGCTCAGGTACAATAGTATGCAATACTTTCCTTTGTAAATTATTTAATCATACAGACGTAACAAAATATATCTGAAATTAAAGGCCGATTCTTCTTGGTGAATAATTCGGTCCAGTCACGAACATTTCATATGAGATGTATAATATTAAATATAAAAAGTCTGAGTAATTATGTATTATTTCTCAACAACTTTAAGATAGATTGCTTTTTTGCATGTTTTACAGTGACACAACTGTCTTCTTTATTAAGACTCGTTGGTTATTACCCGAGTGTAATCACGATAGTAGAAAACCTCGGTCGAATGCTTCAGTTTTGATTAGATCTTATCACACAACTTCTACAAATTAGTTTGATCCTATATTTCTTCTTTTATCATTAGTGTTTCATCCATTCAACAACACCTTTCGATCACCTTCATCAAAATCAGGATAATTAGAATCCCGTTTATTTACCCAGGGTAGATGAAATCACGCGAGATTTGCAGTTGCAACATGGCACACAATGCTATTGATGTTGGATGTATAACAATTTGACACTGTAAATCATCCAGATTTATATCTTCCATTTTGTTTACATTTACTAAGCTAATCATTTTATCTTCAGACCAAAGCATTACAACAAATTAAGATCGTGATAAAGTTAAACTTTTTGGTATTAAGACCGATTTTGATTGAAATTTTTATTTTTATTCATTTATAAAAAAAAAAAAAGAAAAAAAAAAGGATACTTTATATTAAATAAAATAATTAAAATTTTTATTTTCAGTTATTGATAATAACAAAATATGTTATTTAATATGTTTCCATGATGCGACCTGTACCAGTGAGATGCAGGGAGTATGCTTCACTATTGATGCATTTCTTATATAATTCAGACTCGATTTCAGCAGGCTTCGAGTTCCATGTAAGTTTTATATAAAATTGGTTGACGAGTTATGTCCCCTGGCATATTCGGTACTCCTCTTCGCTCAATGTATATCATATCAAAGTGATATTAAAGACAAATTGAGACTATTAATCAGTCTATATTATAAGAATATAGCTCTGCTTTGTTTTCTTTGTTGTCCATGTTATCATTTTCTGTTGTCCTTTGATCTTACGGTAACACAATCATCTTGTCACGTCATGGTGACCTTGACCTATTCATCTAGATTGGATTATGTGTGTCTAACACCACTTTCAACAATCTGTCAGATATCATGATGAACATCTTTTGATTGGTGGAGGAAAGTGAATCAACTGGGAAAGTACTCGAACTTTAATATCAATCTTATATCACATAGGGTTGCATCCAGGACACCTCGACATTTGCACACAGCACAAATATTAATTAGGGGTATAATACTTACATAGTTATATAATTTAATTTGATTTGAATACTGCAATCTGATTGGCTGATCCCCCTGGATAAAATATTGGTTATACTTGATAACCTGGGTTGGTATTGTGACGTCACCAACGTATTCATTCGCCAACGACAAATTCAAATAGTCACATGAAATAATCGTAATTAAAATCGAGAAACATTAAATTTTGTTGTAAAAATTAAATTATAAGGAATATTTGAAATTTTGAACAGGTTATACTTGCATAACCTGGTTTGGAACAGTTTACGTATTAAGCGTAAACTGCCCCAAATCAGGTTATATCGTATAACCTGTTCAAAAATTTCAAATATTCCTTAAATAAATGAATCCTTCAAAAATATGATCGCGTGATCATGGAGTCCCCTTGACTATTTATTGTCCATGTATGCAAAGTCGATAACTTTATGAAAATGTTTCTGTTTAATACAGAATGAAGCATATTTGCATGGTTGATTTCAAGATTTGATTCATGTACAGCGGATTCGTATAATTGTTCTCAACAGTATTATACCTATATATGAGGGTGACAATGTGGATATCATGTCAAACGAATCGCGGTCAATATATGTTCGAAATAAAGGTAGCCATAATTTTTCTCAGTTTGACACAAACGTTACTCGAATCACGACAAAAACCACTAACGGTAGTGGAAAAAATACGTTAATTGACGCTTCACTCTAAGTGCTTTCCCACCCCTTAACAAACACAGACGTAATGATAGTTCTGTATTGACCAGATATTTGACTTCTCTCGTCATGGTTCTTATTGACATACTAAATTGTTCCTCGTATTCAATAACCATACTTTTTGTTAACATTATATTTTTTTACTATAAAATCAATCGCAATATTTTATTAAAGTCTCGTATCTTTATATAAATATAATAAAACCGATAACCATCAAGATCTATTCTATTTTTGCTTGTTCTTGAAAAGGTAAAACACAATTAATTGATCTCAATCATAATATAAGAATCTAGGAGTATAAAGACAATCTATTGTTGTCTTTAGTGCGCTGGCATCAACTGCATCTGATTTTTATGCACATAGTCATTATTATTGTCATAATATTAAATGGGGTCCACTATTAGTTTAAACAATATATATTTCATGAAATTTCAGTATACAATTATTCAAATATATACATACTTACAATATTGCACATAACATATCACGCGCTTTCTTCACAAATATGCATATAGTAAAAAACAAATATACATATAAAATTTGGAGGACACCAAAGGGGTAATCAGAAATCGTAATTGGAATTAAAGACAGACAATACAATATAGCCAGAAGGAAACGGACAAAAAGACAAACAATGATTGACAAAACACTATATTACGATTTAGCACCACGAACCCACTATAATCGAGGATGAACTCAGGTGCTCCAGAAGAGTAAGCAGAATACATGTATACTTATCCATGATAATAATACAATGCATTTTTGAAACCTCATTGGTGATGTGATGATTAGTAAGAACGCCTTGAGTGTGGTAGTTCGTGGGTTTGATCCCTGGTTCGTTCAAAACAAAGACTGCTTAACATGCAGCATTAAAAAGTAAGAGTAGACACTGGTTAATTGGTTCGGAGTCAGTTTAATATGTTCGGTGGAGCGACATGTCTACCAGCGGACTGTTGTTTCAGTACATTAGCACTATTAAATTCCAATTAAGAGCATTGGTCTAGTACAATAAGGGTAATAACAAAATTACCGAACTCAGAACAATCTTACAAAGGGAAAGTCAAAACTCAAAAGTATATAAACAGGCAAAATCAGTCAACAACCGGAATACTGTGAAAACCGTAATGACCCTGACTTGGTACAGGCATTTCTAAAGAAATGGTGGATTGAATCAGATTTTAAAGCGCCAAACCTCCCGCTTTCATTATGGCTCAAAGTTTCCGGCTGTCACTAACAGTATTTATAACAATGCTTGAACAAAACAGGTAAAACAGTTGTCAAAGCAGCACCAAGCTCAGTGAAGTAAATGTCAAAGACACTTTTACGTCACACATTGATTAAAAAATATCTTTGACACCTTATCTTTATACATTTTCACTATATGAAAATCCATCGTTTATAATCTTTTCTGCAGAGACGGAATATATTACGACAAGATCTTGGTATCGGAATATAAACTTTTTAAGAGATCGAATAAGGCGAATCTTTTAATAGCCCTGGTCCAGTAGCCTGTTTCTCAGATGAAGATGACGTTTCAGGAAATCAGAATAATTGCTACTGGCCCTTGCATAACGAATCAATTGCGAGATGTAAACACCATATGCAGGAGAAGCTGGTATATTGCTGCACATATTTGGAAAATTTATGATTTTAAAATTGAATTTTAGTACTGATTTGACCACTGTCGTCAAATTCGAGGTATAAGTCCAAAAATGATCCGGACGAAGACAGACATCATCATCTCATCAAAAGTAATTTGCTCTCGTCATGACATACATTACAAATGCACACTAAATTGTGCTTAAGCAAAAGCAAACTTTATTTACGTGTTTTCAAAATGATATATTTAAGTTTCTATGCAACTTCTAATACTAACATGTGGAAAGCAATTGCATGACCGCATCACTTCCCTAAGAGAGGAGATTTAGGCCAATAAAACTAGTTTAACCTCGCTATTTGTTTGTATTATTAAATTGCCTGTACCAAGACAGAGAAGTGATCGGTCATGTATTTGTGTGTTAGGTGTACCAAGACAGATAAGTGAGTGGTCATGTATGTGTGTGTTAGGTGTACCAAGACAGAGAAGTGATCGGTCATGTATTTGTGTGTTAGGTGTACCAAGACAGAGAAGTGAGCGGTCATGTATTTGTGTGTTAGGTGTACCAAGACAGAGAAGTGAGCGGTCATGTATGTGTGTGTTAGGTGTACCAAGACAGAGAAGTGAGCGGTCATGTATTTGTGTGTTAGGTGTACCAAGACAGAGAAGTGAGCGGTCATGTATGTGTGTGTTAGGTGTACCAAGACAGAGAAGTGAGCGGTCATGTATGTGTGTGTTAGGTGTACCAAGACAGAGAAGTGAGCGGTCATGTATTTGTGTGTTAGGTGTACCAAGACAGAGAAGTGATCGGTCATGTATTTGTGTGTTAGGTGTACCAAGACAGAGAAGTGAGCGGTCATGTATTTGTGTGTTAGGTGTACCAAGACAGAGAAGTGAGCGGTCATGTATGTGTGTGTTAGGTGTACCAAGACAGAGAAGTGAGCGGTCATGTATGTGTGTGTTAGGTATACCAAGACAGAGAAGTGAGTGGTCATGTATTTGTGTTAGGTGTACCAAGACAGAGAAGTGAGCGGTCATGTATTTGTGTGTTAGGTGTACCAAGACAGAGAAGTGAGTGGTCATGTATGTGTGTGTTAGGTGTACCAAGACAGAGAAGTGAGTGGTCATGTATTTGTGTGTTAGGTGTACCAAGACAGAGAAGTGAGCGGTCATGTATTTGTGTGTTAGGTGTACCAAGACAGAGAAGTGATCGGTCATGTATTTGTGTGTTAGGTGTACCAAGACAGAGAAGTGAGCGGTCATGTATTTGTGTGTTAGGTGTACCAAGACAGAGAAGTGAGCGGTCATGTATTTGTGTGTTAGGTGTACCAAGACAGAGAAGTGAGCGATCATGTATTGGTGTGTTAGGTGTACCAAGACAGAGAAGTCAGCGGTCATGTATGTGTGTGTTAGGTGTACCCAGACAGAGAAGTGAGCGGTCATGTATGTGTGTGTTAGGTGTACCAAGACAAAGAAGTGAGTGGTCATGTATGTGTGTGTTAGGTGTACCCAGACAGAGAAGTGAGCGGTCATGTATTTGTGTGTTAGGTGTACCAAGACAGAGAAGTGAGCGGTCATGTATTTGTGTGTTAGGTGTACCAAGACAGAGAAGTGAGCGGTCATGTATGTGTGTGTTAGGTGTACCAAGACAGAGAAGTGAGCGGTCATGTATTTGTGTGTTAGGTGTACCAAGACAGAGAAGTGATCGGTCATGTATTTGTGTGTTAGGTGTACCAAGACAGAGAAGTGAGTGGTCATGTATGTGTGTGTTAGATGTACCCAGGCAGAGAAGTGAGCGGTCATGTATTTGTGTGTTAGGTGTACCAAGACAGAGAAGTGAGCGGTCATGTATTTGTGTGTTAGGTGTACCAAGACAGAGAAGTGAGCGGTCATGTATGTGTGTGTTAGGTGTACCAAGACAGAGAAGTGAGTGGTCATGTATGTGTGTGTTAGGTGTACCAAGACAGAGAAGTGAGCGATCATGTATGTGTGTGTTAGGTGTACCAAGACAGAGAAGTGAGCGGTCATGTATTTCTGTTAGGTGTACCAAGACAGAGAAGTGATCGGTCATGTATTTGAGTGTTAGGTGTACCAAGACAGAGAAGTGAGCGGTCATGTATTTGTGTGTTAGGTGTACCAAGACAGAGAAGTGAGCGGTCATGTATTTGTGTGTTAGGTGTACCAAGACAGAGAAGTGAGCGGTCATGTATGTGTGTGTTAGGTGTACCAAGACAGAGAAGTGAGTGGTCATGTATGTGTGTGTTAGGTGTACCCAGACAGAGAAGTGAGCGGTCATGTATTTGTGTGTTAGGTGTACCAAGACAGAGAAGTGAGCGGTCATGTATTTGTGTGTTAGGTGTACCAAGACAGAGAAGTGAGTGGTCATGTATGTGTGTGTTAGGTGTACCAAGACAGAGAAGTGAGCGGTCATGTATTTGTGTGTTAGGTGTACCAAGACAGAGAAGTGAGCGGTCATGTATTTGTGTGTTAGGTGTACCAAGACAGAGAAGTGAGCGGTCATGTATTTGTGTGTTAGGTGTACCAAGACAGAGAAGTGATCGGTCATGTATTTGTGTGTTAGGTGTACCAAGACAGAGAAGTGAGCGGTCATGTATTTGTGTGTAAGGTGTACCAAGACAGAGAAGTGAGCGGTCATGTATTTGTGTGTTAGGTGTACCAAGACAGAGAAGTGAGCGGTCATGTATGTGTGTGTTAGGTGTACCAAGACAGAGAAGTGAGTGGTCATGTATGTGTGTTAGGTGTACCAAGACAGAGAAGTGAGCGGTCATGTATTTGTGTGTTAGGTGTACCAAGACAGAGAAGTGATCGGTCATGTATGTGTGTGTTAGGTGTACCAAGACAGAGAAGTGAGTGGTCATGTATGTGTGTTAGGTGTACCAAGACAGAGAAGTGATCGGTCATGTATGTGTGTATTAGGTGTACCAAGACAGAGAAGTGAGCGGTCATGTATTTGTGTGTTAAGTGTACCAAGACAGAGAAGTGAGCGGTCATGTATGTGTGTGTTAGGTGTACCAAGACAGAGAAGTGAGCGGTCATGTATTTGTGTGTTAGGTGTACCAAGACAGAGAAGTGATCGGTCATGTATGTGTGTGTTAGGTGTACCAAGACAGAGAAGTGATCGGTCATGTATTTGTGTGTTAGGTGTACCAAGACAGAGAAGTGAGCGGTCATGTATTTGTGTGTTAGGTGTACCAAGACAAAGAAGTGAGTGGTCATGTATGTGTGTGTTAGGTGTACCCAGACAGAGAAGTGAGCGGTCATGTATTTGTGTGTTAGGTGTACCAAGACAGAGAGTGAGCGGTCATGTATTTGTGTGTTAGGTGTACCAAGACAGAGAAGTGAGCGGTCATGTATGTGTGTGTTAGGTGTACCAAGACAGAGAAGTGAGCGGTCATGTATTTGTGTGTTAGGTGTACCAAGACAGAGAAGTGATCGGTCATGTATTTGTGTGTTAGGTGTACCAAGACAGAGAAGTGAGTGGTCATGTATGTGTGTGTTAGATGTACCCAGACAGAGAAGTGAGCGGTCATGTATTTGTGTGTTAGGTGTACCAAGACAGAGAAGTGAGCGGTCATGCATTTGTGTGTTAGGTGTACCAAGACAGAGAAGTGAGCGGTCATGTATTTGTGTGTTAGGTGTACCAAGACAGAGAAGTCAGCGGTCATGTATTTGTGTGTTAGGTGTACCAAGACAGAGAAGTGATCGGTCATGTATGTGTGTGTTAGGTGTACCAAGACAGAGAAGTGAGCGGTCATGTATTTGTGTGTTAGGTGTACCAAGACAGAGAAGTGAGCGGTCATGTATTTGTGTGTTAGGTGTACCCAGACAGAGAAGTGAGCGGTCAAGTATTTGTGTGTTAGGTGTACCAAGACAGAGAAGTGAGTGGTCATGTATTTGTGTGTTAGGTGTACCAAGACAGAGAAGTGAGCGGTCATGTATTTGTGTGTTAGGTGTACCAAGACAGAGAAGTGAGCGGTCATGTATTTGTGTGTTAGGTGTACCAAGACAGAGAAGTGAGCGGTCATGTATTTGTGTGTTAGGTGTACCCATTTTGCCTCTTTCTACGAATTTTTAATCGGATTTTCGAGCTGTTCCGACATTTTTAGTTTTTCATTTTATTACAACCGAACAATCTGTTGACAATTTACTACGATATTGTCAATTTTTATGCAGAATTTCGTTAATATATGACGTTTTTCATGAAATATGTATTCATTTTCAATTTTCGTATTGTAGGAAGGAAGCTTCATTGTGTAAATTTTAATTTCAACATGGCCGCTATTGTCAAACTTCATATTCTAATGTCTCTTATAGTACATGTACGGCGTACAATGTAGTATAAATTTCTGTTAGATATACAATAATAATAATAATAATAATAGTCTTTATTCGTAAGCAATACAGCTCATAGAATATAATTAAATTACAAAATAATAAAGCATCAGGGAAATGCACAAATTAATGAAATAAACAAAATTACGATATATATTATGAAAATTACATGTGAAAACGACAGAGAACGTATAATATAGAACTCTATATCTTTTCTTCATTATTAAAAACAAATGTACTTAGAAAGGCATATCAATACTAATTTAAACTCTTTGTTTAATTCGTTTACTTTTTATTGGTTATTTTTCTATGTTCTTTGTCACAACTGAATTCGGCCACATAATTGTGTTCAATGAAATGCAAAGTTGTATAAAAAAGAAAGATTGTGAAATGCTTTCTTTATTTCTTTTATAAAAAATGAATAGTCTATTTAAGGGTATTCTTAAATTGGTCATTTAAGACATGTTTGTCACCTAATGACTACAAGTGGCCTTGTGACACACTAAAACGTTTCATAAAGATATTTTAACACATAGCTGATTAAAAAGCAATTCTGAATTTATCAAAATTATATGGGTGTATTAAAAAATAATCAAAGCGTAAAATTTTATGGTAATTCATTTGTAACTACAAAAACGAGTCCTTTTGTATAAAAGCGAGATTTTCCGCAAGTTGCAATACATATCGACTAAATGGTTATATGATTAAAGCGAAGTGAGAGGTTCCCATTGATGTTTGATCAAGTGGAAACGCCATGTTCTGTCCAGACCGTTATTTTTCAAGAAATATAGTATTCGTGACAAAATGTTGATGCCGATTTTACGGATGGTCAAACTAACACTGATAAGTTATGACGGTGGATTTTCATCACATTTGGAAAAAAGAATCCCGACAGGATTCAGTCATAAGATTTACATTGCCCGTCTTAGAGTATTATAAACACCGATGACTATCGATAATACCCGCCATCTGTACATCCTCGGGAGCTATTGAAATGGACATTGTAAATCGGATAATTATACATTTTATATTCGATAATAATTGTTTTGGAAATTAGATATTTATCACTATAAATGTTCATCTTAAAGATTTATGTAAACAATGTAATTAAATAATAGTTATTATAGAACAAGGAATACAGCCTTGAATATTGTGGGAAAATATAGGCTTTATTTCAAATCCAGGACAAAAACAGTATTGTTCAATACAATTTAAGTCTAAAATTTAAAGAATCGTTCGCCATTGTTTCGATGTGCTTCGCCTCATCAAGTTTTAAACGTTGTGAAAATAAATTATTTATCTTTGAAACAAATCTCTCTAAGAGAAAAAAAACACATTATATGTATATCCGTTTTAGCACTTTATCTTTATCTATTGAATGAAACAATAATTAAATATTTGCTTAACAAACAAGTCTAGATAAAATGCAGTGATACTAAGAGATAACATCAGCTCCAAAAAAAGCGACATTCATGCGGAAAATATAAGACGGGGTTTAATTTCTGCGACAGGTTTTAAGTTCCAACAAGGGATTTTTAAGGAGCTCACTAAAATGTTTCTTATTGTTCAACAATACGCCACCCATCGTGTAATTACGCAATTACATTGCATAGTAATGGGGAATGCATTATATCATATGGTATTTAAAAAAAACTTTTTTTTGTAAAGCGTCAAAAGTAAAAACAAAAAAAATTTATTTGATTCGGGTATAGGCTTTTGACATGTATAGAATTTCATTATGTAATGACGCAAAAAAAAAATATCAGGTTTCATCGTAACAGTAATATAATTACCTTGATTACGTCATTATAAATGTTGCAAACCGTTTGTTTATATACAAATAATTCCATATCTCGCTAAAACTACAATTAATTCATATACATATACAAAGAAGTAAAAACAACAATACTTCAGAAAAAATTATCCGGTTTCGTCCTAATATTAATTTAAATTACGTAGATTACGTCACTATAAATGTTGCAAAACGTTTCTTAATATACAAAATAATTCCGGCATATCTGGCTAAAACTACAATTAATTCATATTATACATATATACAAATGAGTAAAAACAATAAAATTAACAGATGGATGGATGTATACGTTAATATTTCATTAGCTAAAAGCATCAATTTTAATATGGTCTTACAACATTTAATAGAAATTTTCCTACTCGTTATCAATTTAATTTAATTTGCAAATAAAAGCATTGATTACATGGTTCGTTCGGTTATCAGACAGCGTCATTGTATTATAGACTTTTTGTTATTTTGATTTGCGATAAAACTTCATCTTTTATTGGAACAAGGAAAAGATGATTATCGGAGTCATTAGTGGGATGGACACTGTCTGTATGTACCCTACTCTCAAACGATTACTATACCAACTCTGTGATATACCCTGGCCGTTTATAAACAGAGCTATTTACAATTATTATAGCTTGTTAAATTTTCTGGGGGGAAAACCACATTATCACACTAAATTTGTAAGATTTAATTAACGTTTTACCAGGTTAATTAATAAATAAATACTTTATAAAAAATAATTGGGAGAATTTTTCGTCTTCAAACATTTTGATTAATTAATAAAATGCAGATTTAAATGAACATTCAGCATTGTTGAAATAATAAAAATAAAACTGAATGGTTTGAGAAGGACAAAGACGACATTTTATTTTATTACCCCTTTTAGATTATTAAACAAATATTAAAAAGAGATTTTTTTTTATTAAAAAATTGAACAACACACGATGAAGGAAACACGTGTATCCTAAGCATTATTTATATCTTATAATATATATTTTTAATATTTCCAATCGCATTTTCTGGTATTATATAGTCTCTGGTAGTTTAGATGACACAAATTATTGAAAACTAAAGTGCACCACCATTTTGCTGATCTTAATTTCATTTAAAAAGCAATATTCAAAATGATAAGAAAACTGTTTCCATTATTTTTTTTTCCATTAATATCTAGAATCGTAGATTTCAGAAGAAATTGTTTGCCGGTACTCGCGAGTCCAGTCGATTTTACCAGATTTTATTTTTGGAATTAATTTCACCCCAAAAAAAGAAGTGATTATATTTTGTAGAAACGCCAAATTTAAATGTTTTATTTAAAGAGGCATTAGCTACGATTTTGACCAAACAAATTATATGTTTTGGAAATTGGTAAATAGCTTCAAAATGATGAAATAAAGGTAAATATTTCACATTAAACAGCTTATCGTACCACTTTTCGCCTTTTGAGAACGAAAATTACCATCGATTTATTATTTCCTTGTAAGCAAATAATTTGACCTCGCTTTCTCCGTATGCAACTGACCTTACTAGTGACAGGTAAAAACGAATAATTTGTATTTTGTCGCTTATTAACTGCAAATTTGCATGGTTCTTTGTCCGTAATTAACGCCGACTAAAAGCAGATTCACAGAAATAAGAAATAAGTGCATTGTTGTACTAATTTAATGACGATTCGGCAAACTCCGTAAACAATGCCGATAATTAATAAGATGGCGTCCATTTCTTGATCGATCTCAAAACACGAGCTGTCGCACCTTTTTTCCCCGATGCGTGTACATTTCATAACATCTATAAGTTACAGAAACACGTTTTACTAAGGCATCAATCATATCTGATAGTTTTCAAGGGTAACAAAAATTTACGATTTTGGCAGATAATGCCCCTTTAAGCAGAATGAAACACCATATTTTCACTTTTACATTTTGTGCAAAAATTCCACAAAATATTTAAGATGTCTATACTTAATGATGATAATTCTAGTGTACAGAGACAGCAACACTGCTCTTTTACAAGTCCAGTCCTAAGGGGTTGTTTAAAATAATGATGATTTGACTGTGTTGTTTAACGTACCATTCCTGGTTATTTTGCTAGTGTTATAATTATCAATCTATTATGGCGATGACAGAACGTATAATTACCATTCACGATTACGGCGTGTAAGTGAATAGAAAGAGTCAGACGTCACGCTGTGTGAAGCCCGCCCATCCCATTAACTCGTTACGACGTTCAATTGTGTTCTGTCGTAGCTGCCGACGTGGGAGAAATAACTGCTCTTTTAGGAAATGTCTCAACCATAGTTTGTTGTAATAATAATATGATACATTGAGCAAGAAAAAAGGGAGAGAGTGCTACATTACCTCAAGGTATTACAATCAGCCTAGAGGACTGTAACGATGTTATAATTTTTGTCGACCGAGTTTGTTTATTTTTCATTTCGTTACGTTATTTCAAGTTAAAATAGTTAAATGGTCCATATGGCACTTTTTCACACGGAATAATAAATTTCGAGAAAAAAAAAAGACCAGAATTTTTAAACTGAGAGTATAAAATTTAATACCACACAACCCAATAACCTACACCCGAGTGCGATATTAATAAACTTCCCTTTTTTAAATTTTGAGAGTAGTTATTACCCGGATTTATAGACAGTATTAGAAACTGTCATGAATATTACTTCCGTTTCAAACCTGGATAACACAATTAACCGCGTCAATTTTGTCACAGTCGATGAGCTTCATGGTTGTGTTTCCTTTATCTCTCGTGATTTCCAAAATGTACCAACCATTTTATTATGGATATAGTGCATGTTTGTGTAATATGAATGCCATTAATCTTTTATTTCCAAGCTTTTAATAAGACAAAATTACAATGTACATACGCCGCAATAAAAAATCGGTTTCAGTGATCGGATTACTGTTAACACGCTTAGAAATCTTTAATTGGTGTAACAATGGCGGGTTTAGTAGTTGTCAGTTTACATATAGTCATGAAAACAGAAACTCAGACTGCATGCTTTATTTGGTTGGATGCTGTTGTTATGGGATCTTGATATTTTGTCAATATCTGCTACCTATAGTACGTAACATGATCATATCGTATTAATGTCTTCTCTAATATGCTTTAAATTGTCCCCGGATTGTATAACCAGCAAACTATTCTGTTATATTACTTTACATAACGTACATTTACACGTAAAGTCTCAATTTGTAGAAACATTAACAAACAATAGGGCCAGCATTATATAATGTTGATGCAGGAAATCTGAGTGGGAACTAACTCATTTGTAGTATTAAGATAATTGAAAATGGCCTTCTCAAATCATATTTTTTTCGTATTTTATAAAGTCGGCCATATCATAATATAATTCCAAATGATAGAGCAACGTATAGGTCTGATTTGTACGTCTGATAACCAGACCAAAAGTGGGAAAACACATTCACACTAAAAAAATAATTCAAATAATTTAACAAAGTTACAAAGCAAAATTGAGTGGATGTTTTCAGAAGAGCTGTTTGATTTGTTTGAATATCGTGGTGGTCTAACGGTTTGAAGAATAGGAATTGTGGTAAAGAAAAGCTTGAAGATACCAAAGGGGTATTTAGAAGCCTTAAATCTAAGAAGGACAGACAACACAATGGTCAAAACAAAAAGGACAAACAACAATCTTAAAAACATTACACAGAAAAGATCGAGCAACACGAACACCATTAAAAACTGGGAGTGAACTCATTGATGCTGTTGTTGCTTAACTCCACATTCAGCTTTATGATGACAACCAGGTCATGTATAGTAGTAAAAGTCTGAAATCCGGAACCAAACCAATTAGCATCAGTAATAACTTAATGATAATTTTTCCAACATAAAGTCGAGCATACCAGTTTTATAAGTCAGGCCCTTAGCAATTCTTTACTGATCTGAGCAGTTTTTTTGACGATTAATAAAATTGGACCACAACAGCGTTGAAGCCCCACACTAAGCAGTGGGTTCATGTACAAATAATTTTCCAAAAACTTGCGATAACACGCAAGAGGAAGGTGTTTCTGTCTAGTGTTATTAATGTAGAATATCGACTTTGTTACATTTTTGTACTAACATAATTGTGATTGTTTGTGGGATATCGAACTTGCTACTTAGACACTTAAGAAGAGTTTGAAGATACCAAAGGAGCAATCATAATCCGTATATCGAAGCCGAAGAACAGACAACACAATGGCCAAAGGAAAGAGGACAAAAGGACAAACAACGATCTACAAAACATTACATATAAAACTAACGATTGAGTAACACGAACCCCACTAAAAACAGGGGGTGAACGCAGGTGCTCCGGAGGGGTGAACAGTTCTGTTAAGGGTGCTGTTAATGTAGAACATTGAAACTTTTTACTTAGAATCTTCAGTGTGTTATTAAATGTACTTGTTATTCACACATTTAAGTGTGGTTTGGTGTATCGTGATTAACGCCGCTTTCAACAACATTTCAGTTATATCGTAAAGTTCAGTTGTATTGGTGAAGGAAACCGGAGTATCCCGAGAAAAGCACCGACCTGTGGCAAGTCACTGGCAAACTTCATTGTGCTATGTAGGACATCGAACGTGTTACTTACACACTTAATAGTGCTATTAATGTAGAACATTGGAAATGATTACTTAGACACTTTTTAAAGGTGTTCTATTAAATATAGATCATTAAACCTGTTATTAGCACACTTAATTACGTTGGTTATTAATGTAGGTCATGCAAATTTAAGTGTGTTATTAATGCAGGTCATACAAATTTAAGTGTGTTATTAATGTAATTATTGTTTTAATGTTCAAATTTGGTCCCCAAATATATGTAAATTGATTGATTGGTGCTTAACGCCAACTTTATCAATATTTCAGCTTCATGTATATGCATCGTGACCTGAAAAGTAAGTTAATCGTTGCTATGTGCTATGAGGGTTAGTAGAGTGGAGGAACCCAGAGAAAACCACTGACCTGCCGCAAGTCACTGACAAACTTTATCACTTGCCATCAACGGGATTCGAACTCACAACGTTAGTGGTGATAGGCACTGATTGTACAGATAATTGTATATCTACCATACGATGACGTCACGACGGCCTCACTATGTGCTATGAAAATAGTTAAATAAACGAATACAATTTTCTAGAACCTTGACAAAAACTACGTGTAATTAATACAGATGAATAATGAAATGCAATAAAAAATAATCAACTGTTGTCAATTTTATATTAACAACAAGTAAGTCAATTGATTTCACATTAATTTCTTGCTTACAATCAACAAGTCTTTGTCATTTATTTCTAACCGTTGAATACTTACAAACTAAAGTAAAGCAACTGCTACGAGTTACTGGAACAGTTTATACATGTTGTACTTACCAACTACATGTACAAGGAAGTCAACAATAACAAGCTACTGAAACAGGTTGACTGTCATATTGAGAAATTCAACTGTTACAAGTTACTGAATTATAAATACTTTGCAACTATGAATTCAACCGTTACAAGCTTCTAATCAGTTTGATACCTGCAAACACATGAAACCCACACGTTACAACTTACTTTTGATATATGAATTGCATTCCTTTTAAAGATTATTGTGCATATACTTTGTGATATAGAGAAGACTTGACAAGTTAGTTAAAATAGTCTGCAGAATTCACTTTGACTGATATTTTGACAAATAACATATGCTTAAGCTCAGCTTATCTAAACAGATTATACATTTGTACTATCAACAAAGTAAACCAACCGTTACAATTTATTGAAACTGTTGATACATACCCACTTAAGTAAACCAACCGTTACAAGTTACTGAAACTATATATATATATATACCCTATAAAGTAAATCAACCGTTACAAGTTACTGAAACTGTATATACTTACTTACTTAGTCCTTGCTATGCCTCATGGCACATAGGGCAAGGACAAGTTTCCTCCACTCTTCTCTGTTGTTGGCTTTTCTTTCTATTGTGCCTCAGGTGTATCCTATTTCCTTTATTTCATTTTCAATGGTGCGCCTCCATGTTGTATTTGGTCTTCCTCTTTTTCTTTTCCCTTCTGGTGTCCATCTTAGGGCTACCTTTGTCATGTCTTCAGATGGTTTACGTAGAACATGACCAAACCATATCCATCTCTTTTGAATCAACGAAGTCTCCATGTCCTTGGTGTTTGTGATGTTATGCAGGTCTTTGTTGGAGATTTTGTTCGGCCAGAATATCTTCATTATCTTTCTCAGACTGGTGTTATGGAAGCTGGAGAGTCTGTTGATGTCTTTATCAGTCATTCTCCAGCACTCTGAGCCATATAGGAGCACAGATAGTACACAGCTGTTATAAAGTTTGAATTTGGTCTTCTTTGAAAAGGCTGTATATACATACCCTATAAAGTAAACCAACCGTTACAAGTTACTGAAACTGTATATACATACCAACTGAAGTAAATCAACCGCTACAAGGATAATCTGGAGATACCAAAGGGGTAATCAGAAGTCATACATCGAAGGACAAACAAACCAATGACCAAAAGAAAAAGAACAAACAAGGATTTACCAAACACTACACAGAAAAGTCAAGATTGAACGACATGAACCCCACTAAAACCGGGGGTGAAATCAGGTGTTACGGATGGGTAAGCAGTGCGTACTCTGAAAACCACCGTGTTAGGTTTTACAAAACCGGTGATACGTTATGAATAAGAAAAGGAACGGATTGTGATTTCAACAAACGGAGCATATACGTGGTCATTTGTGACACAGATATTCCGTAACGGTTAAACCGTAAAACTGTAAAACATTCGAAGTTATAGCTTCAACTTAAGTAGTATGAACCCTTGGTTTAGTAGCTTCCTATTGAGCATAATGAGCAGCAACTTTCTGTCAAGGAAGTCATTAAAGGAACCACAAGCTCTGGACCATCGTACCAACTGAGAGATATACACTCATATGCAGGTGTTGCTGGAATGTTGCTACATATAAACGGAACGTTCACAATGGGAAAATTGAAATCATCTCTTTTGTCGAAAGAAAAACGGTGAAATTAAAGACGAACGTGAACCACAAAATATTACTCAGAAAACTATGTATTAGGCAACACAAGTCCTACAAAATAATTTACGTGATCTCATGTGCTCCAGAAGGGTGTGCAGTTCGTTGTTCCACTATTGACAACCGTCATCTTACTTTTAATCGACACTGATTTGGAAATCATGTATGCACCAGTATATGTAAGAAAAAAAAAGCAATACAAATAACATAGATAAAAAATGAACTCCCTACAACATAAATGAGAGTCAAGAAAAACATTTTTGTTTAAACCCGCCACATGTTTGTGTCTATCCCAAGCCAGGACATGGATTGCTTAAGCCACATGTCGTGGTCTTCTTTGCGCTGAGTGATTTTAGGAGAGAAGGTGTTGTTCTTTTTGTTGATATAGGTGGGATTGTTTCAACTTTCTGTTACAATTATACGAAAAAAAAGAGAAACCGGTCTGAACAAATACATAAGGCTTGATCATTACAACCTTCTACGAGAACGGAAACCTGTTTGAATAGTTTCACTAAAGCTTGGGCATATCAAACGCCTGCTAAAAAGAAACCGGTTTAAATAATTAATGTTTGGACAACAAAAAATCCTACAAAAAATTATTTAAAGAAAAATGACCAGAAATAGAAAACTTAACCAAAATGATATAAATCTAAAAACACACATATGATGCAACTCACAATAAAACTATTAAAAGTTGTATTTAAAAGGACCAGCAATGAGATGCGTGACAGCTAACATGTACCAAATGCATTTTTGAAATATTGTTTTTTTGTTCTCTTTTATTTCAATAACATCAGGACATTACGTAATAACACATGGTTGTAATATATACAAAAAAGAACACTTGTTCAGCACTTCAATCCACCAAAATTAATTCAATGATATTAACTAATTTAATTATTTTGAGTTAATTGCTCGTTATGACGGATTGTTTTTGAATAATTTGTATAGCAACAAGAGTTATTTATTACCGTCTCCTTAACCATTACTTTTAAAGTTCAAAAATGAAATGTATTCATAATGCGAAATAGATTGGTTCTTAATAATTATTAATTACAGAATTGAAGGACTTTTTAATAACCCCTTTGACAATGTTTCTATTATGAAAAATTATAAAGCAATTCAAACATCATTACATTTTCGTGTGTTTTCTAATAGACTTTTTTTCTATCATTTTTGAAGGAGTAGTCATAAGGCTTTTTTCCATGAATGAATGACTAACAAGGTGTGGTCGTTTGACCTTACAGGTAGTCAGTACCTGGTACTTACATTGTATATATACTACGTAATTTAATCTGAAATGGAATCATAATTTTTTATGTAAACCTTTTTATTTGACTAATTTAGCATGTCATATTATCACAATTAATATTGTATCATAAATGATCTTTCTTTTATATACTTGAGATGTAATTGATATTAATAATTTTCAAATCTTAAAATTATGTTAAATGCAATGGAAATCCATCAAGATCTTGTTGCATGATATACATTTTTTCCTTCAATAGAACTACCCGGTACCATGTTTTTATTCTTGTGACATGTATGTAATATATTATATAACTTTCCCTTCTACTGACATACGTATTGTACTAATATTTCACTTCCTCACATGGTCTTAGACGGGTAAGGGGTAGTCTTGGTCGTGGTCATATGGAAGTTGAATTTACAACTACCTGTGTAATCAATGCCTATTGAACACCACTAAAGTTGTGAGTCCGGACCCCGTTCATGGCGAGGTGTACTCGATACAACATTATGTGATAAAGTTTATCAGTGACTTGAGATAGGTCGGTGGTTTTCTCGGGGGGTACTCCGGTTTCTTCCACCAATACAACTGACCGCCATGATAAAACTGAAATATTGTTGAAAGTGGCGTTAAACACCATAAACCATCAGCTAAGTACACCAGACCGTTTTTACTCTCGCTCCAGGAATTTTTTACAGCAATTATATATACATGTACTGATTTATTTCTTAACATGAATTCTCGTGATGATCGACGCTTAATCCATCAAATTTCTTTAGAAACGACATAAAATTAAGACATTATGTTATTGTAGCTGTTAATTTAATAATATTTTATCATTTTATGAAAGAAAATTATATCTGAGTCAACATTTTTTACATAGAATCAATATATTGAAATTTGGTCAATTATTCCAAATTAAAAATAAACCAAAAAACTGCAAATTCATTCGTGTCCTACAATATCGTGCTAGTCCTCCTGGTTCACCAGTTATCTCTGTCGTCCAATCAATGATGGTATTTCTTTTTTGTTATTATTATTCGATTTTGTAGACCACCTTGTCTTGTCATGTGTATGTATTATCTATTTGTGTTAAATTGGGAAATTCTCTGTCCCAGTTTCAACTATGGTTATATGAGAAATAAAGATTCTTGATTCTCCCTGTTTAATAGAAAAGGCTTGGAAGCATCCGTCCGTTGTATAGTGTGCTACTTAACGACTGGTCCCCAAAACCACTTCCCTTCGTCATTCTTACATAAATATTCTTAATATGTTGCTCCTTCAAAATTTCATTTAAAAATGTAAAACATCGATTTAAACACGAAAAAAAGAGTCTTTAGTGTTCAAATTATTAACTGGTCTCTTGAGGTTGTATTTGCATGAAATATTAAAATCAACACTGGGAACAGCATATGTGCATGCGTAACAACTATACACTTCCATATATTTTTCAATTTACTTAATTTTGCCAAGTTTTTCATTTTATCGAGGAATATAACAATGAAGTCTCCTCAAATTTCATCTTATTATGATAGATTGTTGTTTCTGATTTGAATATTATAAGAAGGAAAAGTGTGACCATTCATTAAGATAAAAGGCTAGATTTTTATCAAGAATTTATGATGAGATAAATGGCGCGAAAAGTGTTTGGTAATAAAACATTTAAAGGATGAACTATGTGTGATTACTGATACCCCTTAATCATAAAGTGTTTTACTTTTTGTAATCGGTAGATGATATCTGCAAAATAGTATGCTTATCTTGTTCCTATCCCCGGCGGCCATTATACATAGTTGTATTTACAAAGACAATATACGAGCTAGTTTTCAATTGTATATGAATTGTTTTTCCTACCCCCTGGGAAGAATAACACGTTTTGTGTACAAACAAGACTTTCTGAAAGTTTACAATATGTAATTAAATGTTTTCGCATCACATTGAAAGTTACGACGGATTGCACAATTGAACATGAATTTCAAAAGAAAAAAAAAGAAAACAATTTGTAATATTAATGATATAGACATCATCATGAAGATAGTGACATCATGTAAATATAACATTTTAGACAGGAACAATTTAAGGAATGTCTTACTTTTTATTGTGAAATTAAATCATATTTTTGATAAAGAAATGAAAAATTGTGCAAAATTATGATTGACACACATAAATTCAGTGACTTGCAGCAGGTCGATGATTTTCTCCGGGTACTACGGTTTCCCCAATCAATAAAGCTGACCGCCACGTACGCTATATAACTGAAATAAACACCATAACCATACCCTCATAAAAGATTAAACTAAGAATAATTTTCCAATCATCCCAATAATAATATGTGCAGATGAATATGTTCCCTATTCTTAGCGTGTTTAACCAGTTGGTTAATTGTTCGTTATATTTTCAATTACCACAAGAATTCTCGCCACTTTCGAACTTTCGCCTGTCATCAACGATGGAAATTTACAACTTAAAAAATATTTTTGACGTTTATGGTCACAGGAGAAACACTCTTCTTCTACTACCACTGAATTACGATATTTCTCCACTCGAGAAAGTAAAATTTAGAAATTTTATATATCTCGATTCAACTGTGGAAGTAGTCTATATGATATCTCATCGATATTGTTAAATCAAACTTTCAAATGATCATTGTTAAGAGCATATTTGTACGAATATACAAGAAAATATGTACGAATAAAAACTGGTAAGCCTAAAGACAAATTTAAATGTGTATGTAAAACACGAGATATGTACATGATACAGATCAGATATTACTGATTTTTGAGTGTTGATAATAGGTGTTAATAATATGCAATTATTTCTAAATGAGTTTGAACAAAGTGTTATCGAAAGTTATTTCTCGGGTGTGATTGTTTCTCTTTATCTGAAGGTCCGTCAAACGGTAATCTATATCAACATGTCGGTTGATTGATTTATTTTGCTTAACGCCACTTTCAGCAATATTTCAGCTATAGCATGACGACCAGTTTTAGTGGTGGAAGAAGCCGGAGAGAACCACCGACCATGGGCAAGCAACTGATAAACTTTATCACTTGCGGCTGTGAGTCGAGTGCACCCTTTTTATGCCCCCGCGACAAAGAGTCGGGTGGGGGGCATATTAATTTACCCCTGTCCGTCCGTTCGTCCGTCCGGATATAGATACATGGTTTATCCGGCTATCTCCTCCTACAGTTTTGGAGCTACAGCTTTAATATTTTGCAGGATGTTTATACACATAATGGAGGTGTGCATGTCCACAGGATTTTGATTTTCAAAATGACAGGTAGTTGGACTTAATCATTGTGTTCGTCCGTCCGGATATAGATACATGGTTTATCCGGCTATCTCCTCCTACAGTTTTGGAGCTACAGCTTTAATATTTTGTATGATGTTTATACATATAATGGAGGTGTGCATGTCCATAGGATTTTAATTTTCATCAAATATTCTCAAAATGACAGGTAGTGGGACTTAGTCATTTTGTTCGTCCGTCCCATGGTTTGTCCGGCTATCTCCTCCTACAGTTTTGGAGTTACAGCTTTAATATTTTGTATGATGTTTATACACATAATGGAGGTGTGCATGTCCACAGGATTTTGATTTTCATCAAATATTTGATAATGACAGGTAGTTGGACTTAGTCATTTTTTTATGCCTCCGCGACGAAAAGCCGAGGGGGGGGGGGGATTTTTGTCAAATATTCACAAAATGACAGGTAGTTGGACTTCATTTCCTTCTTACTAGCTACATAGAACATCATACATAGTGTTAAAGAACTGTTGTCTTGTTTATAATTTCTTATGGTCAGGCGGGGACATCATTTGTGTCTTACAGACACACTTCATTTAAAAAGAAAAAAAAAATCCTAACAAAACAACTTTGTCCATAATTATCAAGTGCGGGGGCATACTTCTTTGCGAGTTTTATAATTTACAAAGCCGGGCGCGAACCCACGCCGTATTGGTGATAGGCTTGTATGAGTTGTTAGGTAATCCAACTACCTAACTCATTGAACAACCTGGGCCCTTTCAACATTGATTGATTGAGTGAGTGAGTGTTATATAACTGAGACAGATGATGATGATGTCCGCTTTGTACTAGACCAATATGCTCATCTGGAATTTTATTGTGCTAGGTCTGTGAAATACAAGTACGCGGGTAGACACGTCGCTGCGCTCAGACATATTATCCAGAATCCAAGCCAACCACTCTTACTCCTTAATGCTGCGTGCTTAGCGGAGAAGCAATAAATACCAATTTTAGTCTTTGGTTTGATCCGACTGGGGCTCGAACCCACGATCTACCACACTCGAGGCGAGTACACTAAGTTACTAACCATTACACTACTTGTGCGGTTAACGCATTTGTAGTATATGCAACAAAAATAGAACCGAGGATAAATATCACTTCGTTTTAGAGTGTTCACAAGAATATAATATGTAATCAGTGGATATTATACAAATATTCCATGTGATTGTGTTTAATATACTAGAATACTAACCCGAGGTACCTTGAATTGCATGGATGTGTTATATTGCCCGACGCCAACAGCGGAGGGAAATATAACACATATTAAATGATCATCTCTCATCGAAGGGCGAAGTCTCTGAGATGAGAGATGACTGAGAAACGTCCTCCAGTTTTATCGCCATGATAGTATGTTTATCAAGGATTTGGTAATGTGACGTCATTATAACGTCATATTAGAAAACAGCGATATTACTACGTGCGTCCTTGACAACGCTTAGCGATTATCGATAATACGGTTGTTTCGAATAATTTCCTTTCCGTCAAAATTTTGTTATTTTCGTCCGCCAGATCACGTGATTTCGATGGAATGTACAGAACTGGACTTCCGGTGTCAATGTACACAACAAAAACTCTAATCGATATGTGCCGTTTTAACGTTCGATCCTCAACTTAAAAACATCTTAACATGTTCTGTAAAAGACAGATATCAATTAAATTAATATTTTATTTGTATCAAAGACTTCAATGCAGAGACAATTACTTCTTTAAAATTAAATTTGTTTTCTTTCTCTATTTGCGGCTGTCAGCATCATGAAAGGAAAACGACATAGCCAGAAATCATGGGTACTTTTGCTCATGAATATTCATAAGCCAAATCGCGTCATGTATGACGTCAGCAAATAAACGTTGAACCATATTTGGAAGACGCTGATCAATGAACGCTGATGAAAACTCGTATCTATTTTTTTTTAATAATATTTCATCAGTTTTGATCACATAAATAACTTCATATAATTATTTGTGATCGTATCAAAATTAATTGTCATCATATGTTCATTAGGAACTCGATGATGTGTGTAAAAGATCGAAAATATATGCACTGCCCCCCACCCCACCCTTTTCACGATCAATTAAATAAATAAAAATAAGTAAATAAAAAATATATTGTGCATTTTTTTTCAATATCTGCCCCAAATAAGTATTAACTATGTCATTGAAATCGTTTAGTATATAGATTTTATATTGTTAAATTTTTTGAATGTGATTACTACAAGTATTCAATGTTTTGTTGATATTGTGTAATAAACATTCATCGAATTCAAATGTATCATTATAAAAAGTTTATTCACCCTTCATGGAGCCTCGACTTAATTATTTTCTATATTTAAACCGGTGTCGACAATGATTGACTATTTTTCAGCAGATAACAATTCGAGTTTTAATGAAAACACTCGTTACCCTTCAAGTGGCCCTTACAGAAGCTGACATTTCCCAAAATCTGACCATTTCAATCTTCCTGGGAACCGTGGAAACAAATTTTATTCAAATAATGTGTGAAAAAAGAGATAGACCTACACCGGAAGTTTCCGTATTTGGTTCAGAAAATAGTGTGCATCCATGGTAAACAATTAAAAAAATGGTCAGAAGTCGACTAAGATTTGAATTCTGCAGTGATATCCATATTAGAATTCACAGAAATATGCCTTTTTTTTTAAATAGTGTGGGAACCGCGAATGATTTATACATCTAGCTAATATTTGCTGTGCTTGTTTCTACCGGTGTAATGTCAAATATTTCACCTCAGAAAAATGCCCGCACCCCCGAACAAAACATTTCTTTAAGAAATCTTTGTAAAAATTTCTGGCTTGAAGAAACCGCCATCTTGAATATGCAAATGAGCAAACTACCCATGATTTCTGGATATCATCTGCCTTTATGTATATATTTCTGATATCAGACAGACAGTGAGGTACCGAACACCAGTATTTACTCAGCCGTTTCCTTGTCGTCTCCATATTACTTATAATCTACCGCATCTACGACTATGATATTTTACGTTGTCACAGTAATAGCGTAAACACCGGAAGTCGTCTGCCGAGCTTTACAGACGTCAAGACACGAAAAAGACGGAACGTGGTCGGAATTGACATGATTCGAAACAACCGTATTGGAATCATCTCATGCGCTTACGTGATATGAAATATACTGATCTTAAACATCAAAGGAAAAATAAACAAAATAGCGATAATATATTTTAATAGTAAAATAATTAATCAAAACTAAAAAAAATAATTTATAAGTGTAAACTAAGTTATGATTTTTTTTTAAATTTCAGTCAATCAGAAACATGAATTGCTCATGGCGACCCTGTTTTTTTGTCCAATCTGGATGAAATGAGGAAATCTAATAGAGGACCTTCCATTGATGCTTCCATAGACCACCCAGAAACAAGAAATGCCTATGGCGGCCGTGTTTGTTAACGGATCGGGACGACATTAGCAATCTGTATAGAGGACATGCCATAGATTCTTCCTACCAAGTTCCGGTTCATTTGGCTAAGCCGTTTCAGATAAGAAGCTTTTTAGAAATCGAACAACCGGAAACAAGAATTGCCTATGGCGATCATGTTTGTCAACGGATCAGGAGGGAATTAGCCATCATTATAGAGGAC
This sequence comes from Bathymodiolus brooksi, assembly GCA_963680875.1. NCBI lineage: Eukaryota > Metazoa > Mollusca > Bivalvia > Mytilida > Modiolidae > Bathymodiolus > Bathymodiolus brooksi. The sequence goes on from OY804575.1 coordinate 69,859,274, forward strand.
CTTCTATAGATGCTTCCTACCAAGTTTCGGTTCGTTTAGCCACGAGGTTTCTGAGGAGAAGATTCTTAGAAATCGACCAACTAATAACAAGAATTGCCTATGGCAGCCATGTTTGCGAACATATCGGGACGAAATGAGCTGCCTTTATAGAGGAGCTTCCATACATAATTCTTACCAAGTTTCGGTTCATTTGGTCACGAGGTTTCGTCGAAGAAGTTTTTTACAAATCGACCAACTAATAACAAGTATTGCCCATGGCAACCATGTTAACAGATCGGGACGAAATGAGCTGTCTTTATAGTGGAACTTCCATACATACTTCTTACCAAGTTTCGGTTCATTTGGCCAAGCGGTGTCAGAGGAGAAGATTCAAATGTGAAATGTTAACAATCAGACAGAATATGATCGCCAAGTGATGGCAAAAGTTCACATGGCCTTTGATATAACTGAAATATTGCTAAAAGTGGAATTAAACATCAATCATCTTGGTGGCCGTGATTGTATGGCAGTTTGATTTACAACTACCTGTGCAATCAGTTCCTATCACCACAAAGTGAGTTCGAATCCCGCTCATGGCGAGGTGCACTCGATATAACATTATGTGATAACGTTTGTCAGCGACTTGCGGCAGATCGGTGGTTTTCTCCGGGTACTCCGCTTTCCTCCACTAATGAAACTGACCGCAACGATATAACTTCATATCCTTGAAAGTGGCGTTAAACACTATAATCCTCATAAATATATAAGCACATCAGTGGAAAAGTAATACATGGTGAGCGTGTTCGCCTCGAGTTCGGTAGATCTTGGGTTCGAACCAGGTCGGGTCAAAATAAAGACATTAAAATTGGCATTAAAAGACCAAGAGCAGAGACTGGAATCTGGATAATGTTTCCGAGTGGCTCGACATATATACCCGCGGACTGCTGTTTCAGTGAACTAGCATTATAAAAAGCCAACTAATCGCGGTGATCTAGTACAAAGCGGACATCATCATCTCATTGATATTGTTGAAAATTTGCTAATTTGACGATAAACAAAAATCACTCACTCACTGAACAAGACAGACTACAGTATTTACATTATCTATATTTCAGCGCAAAGACTGAACCATGCTGGTGGCCTATTCTGTCAGTCAGTCATTCTATCCGTTCATCCGTTCGCCAGTAAGTCGGTCGGGCAGTCAGTCCGTCCGTCATTCGGTTGATAAGTCGAGCGGTCCGTCTGTCAATCGGTCAGTCAGTCTGTCAGTCAGTCATTCCGTCGGTCGGCCCGTCCGTCTGCCTACAACCCCCTCCGTCCGTCCGTCCGTCAGTCAGTCAGTCAGTGCAATGCAATATCGCAAAGGTTTCATTTGGGAAAGACAAAATATTTCATTACATGTTGTCTAAATTGTACGCTTTCTTATACTTCTTTAACCGAGGATGAAACAATATTGAAAATTTTAATTAGCGCTACCGGGCACATTGAAAATTAGAACACTAATGGTGGGGAAAATATTTCAGGTCATCGTCGGGAAACGAAAGTGGTCACATATAGTTTATTCCAATTGATCTTCAGATAGACCCCAGTATGGTATAATAAAAGAAAACTTCAGAAAGAAATATTGTAGGTTTTGTTTGAAATATTTGAGTGAGTGGGTGGGTGATTGTTGTTTAACGCCAACTCAGCAATTTTTCAACTATATCATGGCGAGAATAAGTTAATTTTCAACGATATGATGACTATGTCCGCTTTGTACTAGACCAACACGCTTAGTTGGAATTTTATAATGCTAGCTCATTGAAACAACAGTTCGTGGATAGACATGTCGCTCCACTCGGTCGCATTATCCTGATTCCGAGCCAACCAGTCTTTGCTCTTTCTCCTTAATACTGCGTGCTTAGCGGAGAAGTAACAAATACCAGTCTTTGGTTTAACCGATCAGGCTTGAACCCACGATCTGTCGCACTCGGGGCAAACACGCTAACCATTACTCACAGATCTTCTTTTGACTCTAGGATTCTACTGGAACCTCTACTGTCATCTCAAAGCTTGAATCGCGACTTAAATCGTGTTCATGTCCGTGTCCGGTTGGGTAATTCTGAATGTACTCAGTGTCAGTGGCTGATCTTTCCACAGTCTGTCTAATCTGGATTCAAATGTCACTATATTCTTGGCTGTCACTACAAGACTGATTCAGGTAAATTATTCCAGGTGTCAACAGATCGGTGTATAAATGAATATTTTCTGATGTTCAGTCTAGGGCGGATTTTGAAGATCTTGTAGTTATGTCCCCTGGTGGACGATTCTCCCTTCAGTTGGATGAAATCTGACACCTCAGGGTCATATTTCCCAGTTAGTATTTTGAAGAGCTCTGATGCGGTGAAATATTTGAAAAACTCTATGGTCAAAGGGAAGTAACCCCAACTTTCAAATATTTTTACATGTGAACTCTTCAATGTGGAAACAAAAGAAGGTGCTATATAACATATTCCACCAGAAAATTCAACATATAGTCAAAGTCAAGGAGATCAGTTTGAGCAATTAACCCAAGATATTTTGAATTATTCTGACAAGGGTGATAATTGCATGACTTTATTGTAAATGACTCGGATGGTGCAGGTAATAACTGGAATTATGATAATGAGTATAATGTAGATAGTTTAGAGCACAGGAGTCTGAAGTTCTATCAATAATAAGGTATAGGGGCACCTCGAAGATCGCTGGGCAACTATAAAAAAAACACCAGGAGTGCAACGCATTTTTGGGGGGTTGGCCTAAATCTATACCTACAGGTAGATCAGCATGGAATAAAAGGTTGAATCCTACTCTTGGATGTTTAAACTAAATAAATATCATGTTTTCTTGTACTTTAGTAGATTAAGAATTTTAAACGGAAGAACTCTTGATGATTTGGAAGGCAAATATACTTTTCATAACTCCCTGGGGAGTAGTACTATTGACTATATAATAAGTAGTGAATCTTTTTTACACAAAATTATTTTTATGAAAGTAAACAACCTTATTAGGTCACTATCCGATCACAGTGATCACAGTGATCGGTTAGTTTTGCTGTTAATATGAAAATTAATATTAATCCTAATTTAGACCTGATTGCAAGTACATATTTGCAATGTCCAGACAAGTATATATGGGATGAATCTAGTATTAGTAGATTTCAAAGTGCTCTATCATCAGTAAGTGTTACTTCCAAGATCAAGAACTTCCAAAATATGTCATTTGAAAATAAGCATAACTCTGTAGATATTGCCTTAGATGATGTTAATGAATTATTTTTTTGAGACAGCAAAATTGTCATTGAAGAAAAAACAGGTCAAAAAGTCAACAAAACGTAAGAATAATAAACGTTGGTATGACAGGTCTCTACAAGAGTTACGTATGTCTGTAGATCACTACAGTAGATTACTTTCTTTTAACCCATATAATAGTCATCTTAGACAAAATGTTTTCAACTCAATTCTAAATATAACAGAGAACGAAAAAGAAAAAGGCATACATACTTTCAAACTATTATGAATAAAATAGATGATTTAGATGAGTCGGATCCTAAAATGTTTTGGAAACTTTTAAACTCCCTTAAACCGGAAATGAAAAACAGCTCAGACTCTTGTATAGACCTTGCAACATGGCACACTCACTTCAAAAATATTAATTCTATACCTCAGTGTCAAACACAGCTTGTTGCAAAATTAAATGATATGTTAAAAGGGTTGGACAGTTCTGCAGGTAATGAATTACTAGATAAAGTTATAAGTCAAAGGGAGATATTGCAAGCATGTAAAAATCTTAAAAATGTAGAATGTGGAATGGATGGAATTTTAAATGAAATGATAAAATATGGTCATCATGCATTACTTCCTTGTCTTGAAAAGCTCTTTAATATAATACTTTCATCTGGAACTTATCCTAAAATTTGGGGAGAAGGTTACTTAATAACTATCTTTAAAAGTGGGTCTCCATCAGATCCAAATAATTATAGGGGTATAACTATTAATAGTTGTCTGAGTAAATTGTTTAACAGTATTCTTAATAACAGGCTCGTTATATTTTTAAGGGAAAATAAAATACTTAATAATGAACAAATTGGCTTCAGAAAAGGGTCCAGAACAGCCGATCATATTTTCAAATTAAAAACATTAATCTGTAAATACATACAGAAATCAGGGGAAATATATGCTTGCTTTGTCGACCTTAAAAAGGCATTTGACTCTGTCATCCATTCGGCATTATTATACAAACTTCTGAAAAATGGAATCAATGGTAAGTTTTTCAATATTATTAAATCAATATACTTATGTAGTGTTCTTAGAGTGAAAATGGACAATAATTTAAGTAATTGTTTTAAATCTGAAATTGGCGTGAAGCAAGGGGATAATCTAAACCCGACCTTATTTAACATCTTCATAAATGATTCTGTTAACATTTTCGATGAGTCTTGCCATCCAGTTTATTTAGCGTCAGAGTCAATTAATTGTCTATTATATGCAGATGACTTAGTGCTTATCCTTATGTCAACAAAATCTGAGGGTTTACAAAATTGTCTTGATAAGTTTGCCAACTACTGCTCAAAATGGGGCTTATCAATGAATTATAAAAAGACTAAGATAATGATTTTCAATAAAGGAGGTAAACTTATTAAATGTTCTTTTTCAGTTAATGATTACAAATTAGAGTGTGTCAAAGAATATAAATACTTAGGTCTATTAATAGGTTGTGGTGGAAATTTTTCTACTGCAATTTCTGACCTGGTTAATAGAGGACAGAAGGCCTTTTTTAAAGTAAAAAGTATTTTTAAATATGGTATCCCCAGTATTCATACTATATTAAAAGCTTTTGATCACACAGTGAAGCCTGTGCTACTTTATTCTTCAGAAGTATGGGGTATGTTCAATATGACTAGTAAACTCAAGAAAAGTAAAAATGACCTTATCTATGACTTATATAATGATCATAAAATTGAAAAGCTAAATTTAAATTTATGCAAGAGTATTCTTGGGGTGGGTAGCAAAGCCTCAAATTTGGCAGTGGTTGGAGAACTTGGTAGATATCCTTTGTATATAGATATTGTTATTAGCATGATAAAACATTGGATTAGATTGCATGAAGATAAAACAAATTGTATACTTAAAGCAGCATTAGATGAAAATAATAAAATGCATAATAATGGTCGGCATTGTTGGGTTAGTTGTGTTTATTATATTTTAAAAGAACTTGGATATGTTGAAAATGTTTAAATCTCCACTTACTTGCAGTGCAAGAGAAATAAATATAATAAGAAAAAAATTAAAAGAGATATACAAAAATTTGGAGGGAGAAAATTAATTTAGTTAAGCAAAACCCAGCTACTAACAGAAATGAAAATAAATTACGTACATATTGTAAATTTAAATTTATATTCCAACAGGAAAAATACTTAGATAATATAAAAGAATTATCAAATCGATCAACCCTAGCACACTTTTGAATAAGTGCACATAAACTTGAAATTGAAAGGGGCAGATACACAATTCCAAAAACTGCAGTTGAAAATAGAATATGCAAACAATGTAACTGTGAGGCAGTTGAGGATGAAGAACACTTATTAATTAAATGTAATAAATATTCCTTTGCTAGAAATACTTTCTTTTCTAATATAAATAACAATTTTTTTCCGGAATTATCAGATAGAAATAAGTTTATATGGTTATTAAGTAATGAAGACAGAGACATCTGTAAAAATCTTGCAAATTATATAGCAACTTGCCTTTCAATAAGAGATTTATCATATAAGTAACTGAATATATTTATGTTCTATAACCAACAGTGCTCATTCATGTTTATATATATATATATATATGTATACCAGTGTATTGTTTATATATAGTCTACAAATATTTGGGTATGACTCCCTCCTCTGGTACGTACAATTGTAGTATTGTTATTATTTTTTATTTTCCTTGTATTTCCTTGTTTTATTCTTTTGTTTGTATTTGGGTATGACTCCCTCTGGTACGTACAATTGTAGTATTGTTATTATTTTTTATTGTCCTTGTATTTCCTTGTTTTATTCTTTTGTTTGTATTTGGGTATGACTCCCTCTGGTATGTACAATTGTAGTATTGTTATTATTTTTTATTTTCCTTGTATTTCCTTGTTTTATTCTTTTGTTTGTTCTAGTCATTTGTGCATTCTTTCATATATGCATGTTCCTTATGGAGCTTTCTTTATTAATAAAGAATTTGAATTTAACAAAACATGAACATGACAGGTGCTGACTGAACGTCTTGTATCAATTTTCTTATGGGCTATTTGAAAACAGTTTTCCAAGGTTATTTAACAATGACAATATATTGTCCATTCACAGTAGTACGGTATTGCTAGACCATTTGGCATTTTTATTAAAAAATTTAATAAAAAAGAAAAGAAAAAAGATAAGATAAGTTTGAATGCCGTTCATAGCGACGTATGCTTGATACAACATTGTATGATAAAGTTTGTCAGTGACTTGTGGGACGATGGTTTTCTCATGATTCTCTGGTTTCCTCCGACAGTAAAACACCGCCAAATATTGTTGAAAGTGGTGTAACTTAAACACCATACACCCTAAAACATGTTGATTTTACACTATATACAAAACTATACATGTACACATAGGTGCTAAATTCAATTTTTTTTTATCACACAAGTGAATGGAGCAAAGCACTGCTCTCTTGATAATGATATTTAATATCAATCAATCAAATTGAAACATATCATTTATCAATTGAACATAATAAGGGCCATTATGTTTTGGTTTGTTTCAATATAGAAAATGTACATGCATGTATCCATGGCAACAAAATCTGTAGCAAGATTAATCTGCCGATACTGTTAATGAATTATTCAAGAATACATGTAAATGTTTTGAATTTAAAGATATTTTCTCTCTCTTATTTTTTAGATTCACAACAAGTTATGTAGACAGTTAATCTATACATTAAAAAGAAATGGAAAGGAGACATCAAGAAGCACTACGTAAAAACTGGGTTTATCTTATGGATAACCTTATAATGGATGGTGTACTTGATTCAATGATGTCTAAGGAGATTTTTACCTCTACAATGGGGGAAGAAGTGAGCGTAAAACAGATACGGAAAGATCAAGTTACATACTTTCTTTTTACTCTAATACGGAGAGGGCCTCTTGCTTTTGACTTATTTTTAGAAGCTCTAAGAGAAAATTCCCAGGAATTTATAGCTAATCAGTTAGTTGATACTTTGAATGAGGAAAACTGAATAGACATTGTGTTTAATAGTTTCAATACATTTTTGTAATCTCTTTATCATATAAATTACATGTATAGCAGGGGTCGACTTAAGAAAAAAAATTTACTGGCCCTTCGGGCTAGTAAAATTTTTGAACAATTGGCCCCTTCAGAATTCCACTGGCCCAAGAAATATCGGTCCACAAAAAAAAAGTGGACCGATATGAAAGGTGGGATTTGCCCCCCCCCCCCCCCCCCCCCCCCCCAGGAAACAGGAAGCTAAAGATCGAGCAATATGAACCCCATTAAAACCTTGAGTGAACTCATTTTCTCCGGAAGGATAAGCAGTTCCTGCTCCACTAGTGGCATCCACAAATAATTAAATTGACTCAGTGATTTAATCATGTACATATAGCTTTCGTATTCTGTGAATGAATGTTGTACTTGCTGACTTGCTCCAAACAAGGGTAAAGTTCATGACATTTTCCCATACATGCAGTGTTTTTAATGCATTACAATTAACAGGTATGGTTAGAAGATAATCAAACAATCTACATATAGTCAAACTTGTCTCAGCGACCCCCTCTGTATAATGGCTTCCTTTTGTTAGCCAACCTTATTTATTCCTCCCCAGCGTTTTCCCGTGCATTCGACCTTTATATAACGACCGTGTTCTTTGGGTAAAAATCCTTCATATAACGACTATTAGAAGATTATTATCAAACCGGAAGTTAGATAATAAATAAACAAACATAGTCTCGACTTTGGAAAAATTTTCGTTTTGCCCTGCTGATGCAGCGATTGTTGCCAATATCCCTCTTGCTGATTTCGGCATGATCTACTGACAACATCTCACTCCCAAAGGCCATACCTGTTACTAGTTCATAATAATAGATTTTTCATATTAAATGAAGTCACGATTAGCGTTATTCAATCGTAACTACTCGGCCATTCTCGCTACCCTGCAAATAACCTTGTATGCATTAGGCATATAAATCGCACTACTTTTCACATGATAGTTTGATAAAGTTATATTTTAAACAATTTTCTATATTTCAATTAAAGTTTTAATTAGTTTTGCATGATTAGATTTTACTTAGTATGTCTTCCATATTGGATTTTTGTGTGGCTTAACTTAACTTCCGGCAAACAATTTAAGAAGAATTTCTACTATGTACCTACGAGGTTATTTGCAGGGTAGCGAGAATGGCCGAGTAGTTACGATTGTAGCTTTATTGTGTATCCGCCATTTTTTTTTACAGGTAAGTTGTTCCACAGTATCTCGACGTTTTATCTAGCGAAATAGAGAAAAATCTGTATATTATATATATATGAAGACACAAGTAATGAAACAAGTTTTTCCCTCCAAAGATTGTCTAACTGTGTAAATAACTGTGTAAATTTTTTTGTAACCTTCGTTAGCCCATAAAATAATGCTACGTTGGAATGTTGGAAGGTAAATCCCTTTCATGCATAGTTTATTTGTACCAAACATTGCTTTGTTCCCTACCTATTTGTCTTTTTTCACAGCAGACAGACGTTCTTGTTTTGAAAATTTAGCCAATATGCCGATAACTTCCGGTTCGGCAGCAAATAAAGTTGACAATTAAATTATTTGCTTTACGTCTATCAAAAAATAATTGAAGGTAAATAGCATTTGTAGTTTATTTTTACTTAATGTTTTTAGTATATAATTTTGTTAGATACCAACTGTAACAATACTCTAGCATTTACCGAAAAGGGGGGTAATAAAAAAAAATGTTGGCAGCCACTTTAAATTGGTAGATTGAAATGAAATGAAATGTCTAAATATTTGAACCTACTAGCTTGGTATGTGTACACAGTGTCAACTATTTCTATTACATATTGCCTTTAAGAAAAAGAATGGCAGAAGGTTGCAAAAGGAAAGGGATGCATAAAAGCATGTTGTGTCAGCTCCTGAACCCGGAAAATTTTTCAGGTCATTTCCGTTTTAGGAATAGTTTTATTGTCAACTTTATTTGCTGCCGAACCGGAAGTTATGGGCACATTGACTAAATAAAACTTGTTTCATTACTTGTTTCTTTTATATATATTATACAGATTTTATGCATATTTTTCTCTATTATTTCGCTAGATAAAACGTCAAGATACTGTGGTTGTTCACGTGATGATTTATTATTGTTGTTTTGGTTTATTTGGGTTTATTTCTTATTTATATTAAATATTTAAAATTGCTTACTATAGAAAATACCGTTTTAATCTTTCAGTTTTATAAATAAATAATCGTGATTTTGAAAATTATTGAATTATGAAGTACTGGTTCCCAGCATATATTTCTGTCAATATTCGTTTAACGTGCGGTAACAGATCAAGGAAAACGCATGCTGATTGCGTGATTAGGCTATTCATAGCTTTCGGAGAGTGATCGAAGTTGAATTTTAACGTTTTGTCAGGAAATTTCATTAGTCCTTGTTATCAGTCGATATTGAATGACACGGAAGTACGAAAAATCTACCGGTTGCATTTTGGAAGAAACGAAAATTGCTGGCCCAAGTGGCCCGAGAATATCAACTGGCCCAGCGGGCCGATCTTTGTTATGTTTGACTGGCCCGACCGTAAATTTACTGGCCACAGGCCAGCGGTTGCGTCGAACCCTGTAATAGGCTACCTGTATAGTTCTGTGTAATTTTTACCGGTACTTATTATTATTTTATTAATGTATTACAACAACCGGTAGATCTTGGTTCCAAGGCCCGGTCAGGTCAAACCAATGACTGAAATTGGTATTTGTTGCTTCTCTGCTAAGCATGCAGTATTAAAATTAAGAGCAAAGACTGGTTGGCTCAGAATCAGGATAATGTGTCCGAGTGGAGCAACATATCTGTCCACAGATTGTTGTTTCAGTGATCTAGTACTATGAAAATCAAACTAAGCGTGTTGGTGTAGTACAAAGTGGACATCACAATCGTCTCATCAAATGTAACTAGTTCTTGCCATGATATAGCTGAAAATTGCTGATCTGACATTAAACAACAATTACTCTCTCATAACAGAGAAAATTGGTAGCGGTAATCTGATTGCAATAATACAATCATGCTTTTTTGCATCACATATTTTAATAATTGATACGTGATACATGTACAGATATGTATATAAGTTTACCAAGCGGCATCCATCTGCACCAATCTCAACAAAAAATAGATGTCTGGTTTTTTTTGTGATGCCCTAACATCTAACAACATCCTGTTTGGGGGTCATATCAAAGTTCAATCAGCTATGAGCCTACTAATTCTGTGAGCATTACAACCAAGTAAACAGGATGCCGTTAGATGATAGTGCATCGTCAAAGGAAAAAAAAGAGGAACAAATATCTACTTTTAATTAGATTGCCATCTGCATAATCGAGCAGGGACTGTTGTGGTCGGGAGTGTATGGTAGTTGGATTTACAACTACAATATACGTGATGGTATGGCATAAAACATATGCCATCATCATCTCATCAAAGAGTAACTTGTTCACAGCATGTTATTTAGTACATTTAATAATAATAATTATGGTATAATGTTGTACAGTAGTCTCCCTTTTATATTTCCACCGGGGCTCACCCCTTCTGCAATTAATAAAAGGGGCCTTATAAGAAGGTAGGCTCTCTTGAGGGAGACCATTTATTAGTATTTCACTATCACAGTTCATCTGAAATATTGCCTGATAATAGGGGTGGCCCTTGACGAGAGTGGCCTTAAAAGAGGGGTCAACTGTATCAATATCCTCTACATATTCAATTCATAGATGTCACAGTACACGTGGCGATTGTGGTTGTAATCGTATGGCAGGTGGGTTTACATCTTGTGCAACCACTGCATACCAACACAAAACTCAAATTTGCGAGTTTGATTCCCGCATGTGGTGATAAAGTTTGTCTTGTTTGGGAGTTTTGCTATGAAGCATTTTCATTGGTTAATCTAAAATTTACCAGAAGGGTAAATGGAATTACATGTATTGGATGAAGAATTATATTCACCATAGTTAAAGGGAGTAATCAGATTGTCTTCCCACTATAACTAGTGGAATACAAATGACCATAGCAAAGCTCATGGCGAGGTGCACTCGTACAATATTAATATTATGTTTGTCAGTGACTTGCTACAGGTCGGTGGTTTTCTCCGGGTTCTCCGGTTCTCTCTAGCTGCAATAATGTAGCTCCTGTGACAAACTTGTTTCTCGGCGGAGCTACAAAGCGGTCCCATTCGTCACAATGGAGCAAAAAATAAATTGCAGTTGAAATATAAAAACTCACTATTTACGCTTCAAACATTTCATTATAACTATTATTGATGATCCCAGTCCTTTTTAAATCGGTTTGGCTGAGAAATGTATGCTTTTCAAAGTTAGCAACAACCTTGTTCAAATTTATCGATCGTTCGCCATAACCGGAAACTACGGAAGGCGGAGCTTTTCTAAATATGGTATTTCTTACTACATGTTTACTACGGCTGATGTAAACATTCACGCCTCAATTCGCCAGATATGGTATCGACATCCAAATAGTGAGGCCGGAAATGACAAAATTCAAAATGTTCAGAGAGAAAGTAAACATGGATTTTTATTTTATGGGTTGATTGATTGATTGATTGGTGTTTAACGGAATTACATTCTAAAATACTGGTAGGTGATAAAAACTTGTTATAATAGTGGACAAAAGGAAAGGTTATGTCTTATTATAGATAAATGCAGGCATCAGAAACTCTGTAAGCGAGCGCAAAAAAATCTCAGCGGCTGCTCCATTACGTGTAATGGCATCCCGTTAAAACCCTTGCGAGTAAGCGAGCATTTAGGGTTTTATTATTAGAACTAGTTCTCTCCACCAATAAAACTGACCGACACGATATAGCAAAAATATTGTTGAAAGTGGTGTTAAACACCATAACAATAATCCATTGTAAAGTTTCAACATATTTTATCTGTACATGTACATATAAAGAGGATTGGACACAAGTTATACAAAAATTCAAATAACAAATTAAATACCCCGGTACAACAAAATTATTTATTCTTAAAGGCATCACACACGCACACACAATATATTATACGAAAGTATAAACAAATATAATGCACTGTTTTGTTTTGTTTTTATTGTTGCACAATTCTTTACACCATATACTTTTACTGGAAATACTCTGACATTTTAACATCAAAGACAGATTTTTCGAAAGGAGAAATCTTCTGGGATGCACAAAATCGTGAACACTTTGATTACAACCCTGGGAAATTGGTTCATCTAGATGATGCACCAGTGCATGATGTAGGTATTGGTGCAAATATCCTTGTGACTATTTAGTGTTGGCAGATGTACGAAGGTGCTTTCTCTCAATGGCATATTAGGACCTGACATTCATCCTGTAACAAAGAACAGGTCAAATTACTTTGTAAGCATAATTATACAAATAGTAAATGTATATGTAAAAGATAAAAGTTGGTACCGGTATAATATAAAATATACATATTCAAAGATCAATATTTACTATGTCTGTCGGGCATTCAGTCGGTCGGTCGGTCTGCTCGCCATGCTGTCGATCCGTTCATCTGTGGGACAGTCAGTTAATCGGTCGGTCGGTCAGTAAATCAGACGATAAGTCAGTCAAGTCTTGATTAGTCGGTCAATCCGTCTGTTCATCCATCCATCCAGTCGGTCGATAAGTCAATCAGTATGTCTGTTTGTCGGTCCGTCAGTCAGTCGGTCGATAAGTCAATCAGTATGTCTGTTTGTCGGTCCGTCAGTCAGTCGGTCGAATGTCCAGTCCGTCCTTCACACGGTCGGTCAGTCAGACAGTCAATTAGTTGGTTGATCAATCTACCCACCAACCCGTCCGTACGCCCGTCTGCCAAGCGGTCAGTCAACTAGTCAGTTAGTTCATTAGTCAATCGGTTAGTTAGGCAATCAATCAGTCGGTCGTTTGGTCAATTAATCTTTCACTTAGCCGGTTAGTAAGTCAGTCAATCCGTCCGTCACTCAGTCGATAAATTGGTCAGTCGGTCGGACAGTCAGTTTATCCGTTGGTCGGTCAATCATGAGAAACAGATCATTTCTTATTTCAGAATATTATTTCAGAATATTTAGTACAACCAGAAAAGAAGTGGTTCACATCTTCTTGGGGGGGGGGGGGGGGGGGGGGCACCGCAGCTACACGCTGGGCTAGATAAAATATGAACCTTGTATAGATCATGGTTGAGGAAAGAAGCTGTACATCTAAGTTGTGTTAGTCTGTAGGTCAAGCAGTAGTCGGTTAGTCCGTCCGTCAGTTAGACAGTAGGTCAATACACCATACATCTGAAGTTATTGTTAATTAATTGGCAGCAGTAGATGAACTATAATTTTTGGAGAGAAAATTTAAATAAAAAACCGTCAATACACTAATATCTACGCTCTTATTACTATAACTGGGTCGATACCCGCTGTTGGACTATTATTCCCCGAGGGTATCATCCGCCCATGCAGTAGTCAGTGTTTCGGCACTGGCAAGCCGCATGTTTTATTAGATATATTTTTATTGAAATTTATAGTTTCTAGATAATGCAATTTTTATCAAAACTAAGGTTCTCATCCCTCAGGCATAGGTGACCTTAGTCGATATATTGCCTACCCTGTTTAGACCCTTTGGTGTTATTGCTCTCAAACACTGTGGACACAGAAATGTGATGTCCAAAAGGCAAGTGTAGATGTCAATATTACAAATTATTAACTTTTAAAAAAAAAAATTCATGGACACAGGGTCCTGGATTTTTTTTAATAAAAAACTAATCCTGGATTATTATTTTTGCTTAAAATCCGGTCCTGTGTTTTTATTTCAAAATTTCATCATAGCCTCCCTCATAGGTTCTAAGGCAAAATCGTGCTGTAATGGAGTGTAACACCACTTTCTGAGGGTAAGATGTTTATGAATGAATAGAAAAATGATTGGTGAAGCGATTTATATAAGGTTTATGATAGAAAATAAAATCCGATAGCCACGAAACGTGGAAATGTGCTGACCCAGAGTTGGAGAAGCAAATCCGCTGTTTTCCGTATGTATCGCCCTCTGTCGGTGAACGGCTACAGCAAGATTATCAATGCCGTTAAACGACAGAGGAATCTCGGACTAAAAATTTCCCCACTTCAACTCGTAAATTTACATAGAAATCGGAGATATTTCGTCATAAAACTTCACACATGGTTTTGTCTATCATATTTCTTGAAGACAAACATAAAATTTTATTGCATTTATCAATATTTTATGAGTATCAACAGTTTTTTTCAACACCGTATCTGTTTCTCGATACAGCCGCAACTTCAACTCGTAAATTTACATAGAAATCGTAGATATTTCGTCATAAAACTTCACACATGGTTTTGTCTATCATATTTCTTGAAGACAAACATAAAATTTTATTGCATTTATCAATATTTTATGAGTATCAACAGTTTTTTCAACACCGTATCTGTTTCTCGATACAGCCGCAACTTCAACTCGTAAATTTACATAGAAATCGTAGATATTTCGTCATAAAACTTCACACATGGTTTTGTCTATCATATTTCTTGAAGACAAACATAAAATTGTATTGCATTTATCAATATTTTATGAGTATCAACAGTTTTTTCAACACCGTATCTGTTTCTCGATACAGCCACCCGATTACAGTGACCCGTGACACAGATTAGCAGTTTTTTCTTAATACTGTTGTTTAATAAACATTTGGCTTTCCAATCTTTTGATATCTACGTTTTTATTCTAACAATATCTAATAAGAATATATACTTTATATTGACATTATTTTAACACTTTTGACAAAAAATTTCCAAAAATTTCTTTATTAAAAATGGACTGCAAAATCGGCAAAGGCTTCTTTTTGAAAGTGGTAATATGTAAAAAGACAACATATTTCATTACATGCTTTCTTGTACGCTTCCTTATATCTGATCATATCTCTAACTCAGTGAGGTTGAAACACTATTGAAATTTTTATTTAGCGCTACATTGAAAATTTAAACACTAATGGTGGAGAAAATAACAAGGGTTATCGTCAGGAAACTAAAGTGGAACGTGGTTTATTCTGTTTCGGGTCGTTCCCAAGTGTTTCATTATTATTATTATTGTGTTTATATGTCTTTTAAAAAAAAATATATTTTAGGTTTTGTAATGTCAGCGTTTGACGGAAGGTAACTCTTCGGAAAGAAATAAAAAGCTGACAACTATCTATATTTCAATGAAATTACCGCGTTGTTAGTTCAATAGTGTGATTGTTTGATGAATGATTTGAGGTCCTATTTATAATATGGGATATATGAAAAATAAACAAAACAATGAGTTTTCACATTTTTTTTATTGATGACATATTTTACATGATAATAAGACTACAAACTTAACACTACAAAAAGTTCCCAAAAAGCACTAACACCGTAATACTAGCATCTTAGATAAGTTTAGTCAGAGTCAGAGGATGCTACAGTACGAGATACTGATGGCGCAGAGACTCAGACGTGCGGAGAGTCTTTTCCTCGTAACGGTCCCAGAGTGTTGTAAGACGGCCTTGGGCTTTTCTGTATGTCTGTCTTTGATATCAATATCAATATTAATATTAATGACTTTAACTTAATAACTTAACCTCTAACGCATGTAAATGTGTTGTAATATAGTGTATTCATGATATTTTATATTGGGGTCGAAACGACTATGTTATTTGGAAGTGATTGACACGGGGCCGGATCGACTAGGACCGGAACGACTGGGGCTGGACGGGTATTGGGGCCACATCGACCTGCTTCCTATTCTGTTCATATATGCCCATCTTCGCTAGCCAAGGGTTACGATCCGCTCTACTCATCTTCACCCTTGGCATCGTTAGACGGATTTTCGAGGTCACACGATGACGGTTTATATGTAATGTAGCTAGTGGTAGCTGCACCCAATCAGAACGCGCTTTACAAAAAGCACATGTTCTGTAGGAAAAATGTCAACAAAATAAAAATGCGTGTACATATAAAATAATGTTGTAAGTTTGAAATAAAAGCACTAGCTTACCATTGAATAACAGTACGAGCCACGTCAAATCTTCGCTTGAAAATCAGCCATATTATAATCTCGAGTCAATTTTCAGGGCATTCAAACGAAAGGAAATGAAAGCCTCGCATCGATTGGCTGAAAATGACATCATTACAAGGAGAGTAACTGTCAAAATCCAGCAGGTGGCAGTGTGCGGGAATTACGAAAATCCGACTAATGATGCCAAGGGTGAAGATGAGTAGAGCGGATCTTAACCCTTGGCTAGCGAAGATGATATATACCCAGCTTAAAATAAAACTTTTTGTATTTTGTTCTGCTTGATCGTCATGTAAATTGAAATACAATGTTCTGATATGTGTATGAACTATGATAAATGAAAACCTCCGAAAGAAATATTGCTGTTCTTTGTTTGAAATATTTGAATAAAAATTAAGTGAAAGATATCGTTGATATTTATCACATTGAAATATAAAAACTGTGCAAATAATATAGTATTATTACGTGATGTTTTTCATATTGGCCTAGTTATAGATCCGAGGCCTGCTGTATTGGCCTGAGGCGCAGCCGAACGCCAATACAGCAGACCGAGGACCTATAACTAGGCCAATATGAAAAACATCACGTAATGATACCTTTATTAATTAACCAGTCCAATATCTCCCGGGATTTTTCCTTGAAAGTATCGAAATGTCTAGCGGATTCCGATCTAGTTGTTATTGGACTGACTGGATTTGGGCCAATACGGAAAATATCCGTATTGGACTGGTTTTTTTCGTATTGGCCCAATGAAAGTTTTTATATTGTATTGACAGATTTGATCATATAAAGGCAAAAATTTCAAAGTTAATTAATAAATGTCTTAATTACTTGAATTGCTTGCTTTCCTGGATCAGACACGGGGAGAATCGAAATGCGATTCTTAAGCACCATGTGTCTCCTCCAGCTAAGTAATCGGCACAGTCCTTTCATCAAACACATGATGTGTTACTACTTGAGCCGCTTGCTTTGCTGGATCAGACACGGGGAGAATCAAAATACAATTCTTTAGCATCGTCCCCTGGTGTCTCCTCCAGCTAAGTAATCGCATACATGTAGTCCATTCTTCAACCATACGATGTACTCTGCTACTATGCATTACTCCTTGCCTCTCCTCGGGTCGTGCTGCCAAACACAGCCCACTTGCTGTAACATGTTATCATTTAAATAGTTAGAATTGTCTTGTTTATGAACATATGTCTCCATTCTGTATTGTTGTAACTGCTGATATAATTATGAATGTATAATTGTTATTGCCCCTCGAGTGACCTTAATTGGAATAAAATATATTGTATTGTACTAAGGTCTGCTTAACCAAGGACATACGTCCTTGCCTCAACGCCACAATATACTGAAATATTGTTGAAAGTGGCTTTAAACACCAAAATGCCCCCTCACTTCCAAATAAATGTCTTGGAATAGACAGTACCTCGGTACTTTCATTGCACGAGTTTATTTAATCACTTGTAAATGCACACACTTTTGGGACTTTACTGTATATATACTAATAATTTTGTCATGTTGGAGGACGTCACAAATACTTGAGTGATGGGTCAACGACCTTTTTCAAATCATCACCATAGATAAATAGATTTAAAAAAAAATTAAACCAATGGTCAACGGGAAATAACTCAAACATTCAAGGTCAGATAACTCTTTGAACTCTTCAGTGTGGAAACAAAAGAAGGTGCTACACAACAAAACATGAAAATCCGCATTCGAAACTGCAAAATCACGAAAAATTTGGAAGTAGATGACAGTTGCCGGTTGAACGACTTGTATCAATTTTCTTATGGGCTATTTGAAAACAGTCTTCCAAGGTTAATTTAATCCGTTGACAATATATATTGATCTTTTCTTCATAATCATAGATGTTCACAATAACCCTATCCATTTTGCTTCTGGGAGATGTGAAGCATAGATTGTTTCCCCCAAAGAGGGAGCATCCTGTAATGAATGTTGGTTTAGAAATACAGACATCATTCAGTACATTCACTAGCCAGAACCAACTTATTCTGGATTTCCAGTTAAATCGGCCCTAGTCAAATCGGCCTCAAAATGAAAGTCAAATCGGCCCCAAAATAAAAAAAGAATAAATAAATAAAAATTATGTATTAATATAAATTAATATTTTTGGTTAACATTTATACTGGTACAAAACACAACTGTACTAGACAGTTTTAATTCTTCAATAATTAAAACTTATTGGATGTATTTAATTATTTTGTTGAATAGTGTCCAAACAATTTAAGGAATATTTAACTTTGCATGTTGACAATAGTAAACAATAAAAATGGCAGACATGTGATTTCCCGGTCTGAAAAAAGAGTGAAGCACATTGTTCTTGTTTATAATGTGTACCCCTCCTGCAAAATAAAGAATTTATGTAAAATCCAGTGCATTATCCACCAGTAATTAAGGACATATTATCAAATTAAATAAACAACATAATAAAACAATGTTTTGATTAGGAATTAAATAAACAACACAATTAACAACACATATTATCAAATTAAATAAAAAAACATAATAATACAATGATTTGATCTGGGGCCGATTTGACCTGCTACCATTTTTTACACATGTGCACTTGTATATATTTACTTGGTGGAGGATTGTTCAACATATGCATTTCAAGTATGGTTATCCTTAGAACGGTCATACTAAAATGCGGCCGGGACTGCCCGGGGATTGGAAATAGCGCCCGGGTATATAATTGTTTTAAATAAAGTGTTATTTTAAAATTATGTTGTTATTTTTATATATTGTACAAGCCATTTGCAACCAAACATTGCCGCCTGGGACTCCAACCACAGTATCTTGACGTTTTATCTAGCGAAATAATAGAGAAAGATCTGTATAAAATCTGTATATCATATATAAAAGACATATATACATATAATATACATATTTTATACAGATTTTCTCTATTATTTCGCTAGATAAAACATCAAGATACTGTGCTCCAACACAATTTGAACAAATATTACTCGTGTTTTGTTTTTATTTAAAATATATCAATTTGTTGTTTGAAATGCTTAGTTTATATATATAAAAATTTGAACAATCCAAGCTTATCATGTTAATTTTGTTCGTAAGCTCTCAGTGAGATGTGTTCAAAATATTTAATTTAAAAGTGTTAAGGTTATTGTTTAATATGTTCATAAATTAATTTTGATTAATTATATTTTAAAGTAAACCGTATTAACGAGGTAATCATAGATTAATGCAAGCATAACATAGCACGTGTAATTACCCGCTAATTAATTAAATTGGTGAGTGATGTTTATTCAATAATGATAAAATTTAGATAACTTGTAAATGTCATAACGTGTCGGTAATTCATTTGCTAATTACCCAATACACATACAGATTTTATACAAAGCTTAAAACAACAAAGAAAAAGACAATAAAATATAGCAAGTTATAATATAATTGAAATAAACCTAATATTTACACCAAACTAGGGAATAATCCCAAGCGCTTTTTTAATCAACTCCTCTGAAGCCACTGGGCCAATTTGAACCAAACTTTGGTGGAATGGTCCTTGGATGGCCCCCTTCAAAAATTGTGTCCGGTGATCCTGACTTCCAACCAAGATGGCCACCAAGCTAAAATATAAGTCAAAATGAGCTCAAATTTTAACTGCAGCTACATGGCAAGGAGTAGTTTAACGTATATTCCGGGTTTTTCTGTGAGATTTTTCTTTCAGCCGATATATACCGATTATGCAAATTAGGCATATTTTGATAAAAGATCACATTTAAATCTTCTCCTCTGAAACCGCTGAACCAAATTAAACCAAACCTGGCAGGGATGGTCCCTGGGTGGGTCCTTTTCAAAATTGTGTCTCACAGCCCCGCCCTCCATTCAAGATGGCTGCTGTTACTAAAAATAGAAATTTCTTCAATTGTCCATTGCTGCTTTAGCATAAGTCAAAATGAGCTTAAATTTTATCTGCAGCTACATGGTAAGGAGTGGTTTAACATATATTCCGCTTTTTTCTGTGAAATTTTTCTTTCAGCCGATTTATACCGATTATGCAAATTAGGCATATTTTGATAAAAGATCACATTTAAATCTTTTCCTCTGAAACCACTGAACCAAATTAAACCAAACCTGGCAGGGATAGTCCTTGGGTAATCCCATTTCAAAATTGTGTCCGACAGCTCCACCCTCCATTCAAGATGGCTGCTGTTACTAAAAATAGAAATTTCTTCAATTGTCCATTGCTGCTTTATTATAAATCAAAATGAGCTCAAATTTTAACTGCAGCTACATGACAATGAGTAGATTAACAAATATTCTGGGTTTTTCTGTGAATTTTTTCTTTCAACCGATTTACACTGATTATACAAATTAGACATATTTTGATAAAAGATCACATTTAAATCTTCTCCTCTGAAACCGCTGAACCAAATTAAAGCAAATTTGGCTGGGATGGTCCTTGGGTGGTCCCCTTTCAATATTGTGTCCGACAGCCCCGCCCTCCATTCAAAATGGCTGCTGTTACTAAAAATAGACATGTCTTTAGTTGTCAATTTCCGCTTTATTACAAATCAAAATGAACTCAAATTTTAACTGCAGCTATATGGCAATGAGTAGTTTAACATATATTCTGGGTTTTTCTGTGAGATTTTTTCAGACAGTTTATTCCGTTTAGGAATATTATGAGATAAAAATCACATCAAAATCTTTTGCTCAGAAATTTGAGTTGAAATGATCTTTGGGTGGCCTACTTTCAAAATTATGTGTAACACCCCCATTTTCTATCAACTTTAGATGTCAAATTGAAAACCAGGTGAGCGATTACAGGCTCCTGGGAGCCTCTAGTAGTACATAACTTGAACATTTACACTCACGGTAAGACTTCACTGAACATCATATTCCATTATAATTTTGACAAAAATTATTTAAACAATATTCCAAAACGCCGGGCGTTATTTCCAGTCCCCGGGTGGTCCCGGGCGCTTTTTAGTATGACCCCCTTAGAAGGATGTCAAGATCCAGAGGTAGGATAAGGTAAGGCTACCAGACTACGGCTAATGTCAAGCCCTGGTAAAAACAAAGATGAGTTGACTCAGAATCAGGATAATATTGCAGAGTGGGTTGACATGTCTACCATTGGACTATTGTTTTAGTGAGCTATCGCTATAAAAATCCAACTAAACATGTTGATCTAGTACAAAGCAGACATCTGAGTTTCTGTCGTCATCATCATCATCTCATCAAAATGCAACTTATTCTTGCTATGATATGGCTGAAAAGTTACTCATTTGGTGCTAAGCAACAATCACTCACTTTTCTTTAATATCACAATTAATTTTTCAGTGAGTACTTCTTCAGTTTGAATGGTACAGAACCATTAGCAAGTGTAGAAAGTAACCAAGGAAATGATGGTTCTGTAGACGGATCTAATGATGTGACCTTGACAGAGTGTAATGTAGTTGGTGGTGATTTAATTCATATTATATCTTTGGATCCAGATGAGGAAGTTCAAGCTGAGGATGAACAAAGCAGTTCAAAAAAAAAATCAGAAGATAAAAATTCTGCTATGGAAACGAACCAGATAACATCTGGAGCAGATCAAAGTGATAAATCCTTATCATTAAGAAGTGATCTGGGCGGAAATAGTTCTCAGCCAATCGCAGACGAAAATTTACCATCAACAAGCGGGGCATCCAATGAAGAGTATTTACCAATGGAAGAAGAAGAACTAGTTGATTATGTTGTTGTCAATAAGTGTTTAAGTGAACCTTTATTGTGTAGAGACTGTATTCAGGGGAGAGTACCCCCACTTCTTGTCAAAGTTTATAATGAATGTAATACAGCAACAACACAGGAGACACTAATTGTAGCTTTACATATTTTCATGTTAGAATCAGGATATGTACCTGTACAGGTAGGCTAAGCAATAAGTAAAGTACATGTATGTGTTTTTTTAATTGAAGCAAATTTTTAAACCGCATTGGTGGTGTTGTGGTTAGAGTGCTCTCCTCGAGTGCGGTAGATCATGGGGTAGAGCCCCGATCATATCAAATCAAAGACTATGAAATTTGTATTTGTTACTTCTCCACTAAGCATGCAGCATTAAGGAGAAAGAGCAAAAACTGGTTGGCTCGGAATCAGGCTAATGTGTTGTTTTATTATTTTGTTTGAGTGGGGTGACATGTCTATCTGCAGACTGTTGTTTCTATAAAAATCTGACTAAGCATGTTGTTCTAGTACAAAGCGGATCTCATCATCATCTCTTTGAAAATTAATTTGTTCTCGCCATGATATAGCTGAAAAATTGCGTAGTTGACTACACATCACTCACTCACTTGTTTTTGCATATTTGTTATTATTGTTTTCTTAATTAGGAGGTTTAGATCTTATCTACAGGAAAAGTAGGAGCCCAATAACCAGTAAAAATTTGTTTTGTCTTCTTTACAATGTAATTGTATACTTACATTTTAATTCATACAAGATACATGTAGTTAGTATACTCTGATAGTGATATTTCAAAGAAAAATCACCAGTCCCTTCTGCTTGGACACAACAAGGTTTAGCTGTATGCTGTATCAGTCAGTTTTATTAGTGGAATAAACCAGAGAAAACCACATTCCTGTCTGCCACAAGTCACTGATAAACTTTATCACATGGTCAGTTATTTGTGAAAATAATGTTATCACATGATTAATTATTCATAAATGGAGATTATCATTATGCCTTTTTCATATCAGATCCCTTATCAGCCCTATGTCCTGATATATCAGCCAGAGAACTGGAAGGATTGAGGTCTGATATCAAGACCAAGAGCTGATGAGGACTGATGAAAAATGGCATGTTATGATCTTTTTATCATATAATGTATACAAGTACATGTACTTTGCACAATGCCACAAGAAGACATTTCCGGCAATTGGCAATGCCGATTACGTAAAGGGATGTTATAACTGATATATATGTAAGACTCTGAGTCTCAGATCAACATTCAGCCTGTAATCGACGTCCAATCCTCAAATCCATGTCCGATTTCTACGTCACAGATATCTGTGCCTCAGATCTAAGTTCTTTTTTCAAATTCTCAAATCGGTGTCTAATTCTCAAATTTATGGATGTTTCTCACGTTCTATAATTGACGTCCAATTATGTCACTGAGAATACCCTTAAATCGGACCGTGATTTGAGATAATGACGTTAGTAGATGCTGATATCAGGAGTGGACGCCGTTTTGAGTCTGGACTTTGATCTGTGTCTATCATATATATTAGTCCGTTAATCTCGGGAAGATGTCTAATGCATTTCATTTGATTTTAACTTTTATATCAAATGGTAAAAAAATGTGTTATCAAAATACATTTTTGCATAGCAGTTATTTACCATCATTGAGCATAAACTTTCTGGCATTTACTATGTACCAACAGCATGTATGACTATCAACTCAAGATAAATGTGATATTAAACTAAGATACATGATGTGTTTCAGCCATCAGGTCAAAGGTCAGATTTAATGAATGAAGACTGGAAGTCTAATGGAAGTTATAAGTTGAGATATACCCATAACAGCTGTACACAAACAGATATGTTTACCTTAGTTTGTGTACCAATGAATAGATTGTTAATTGTTCATGGTGAGTTTTGACCTTGCTAAATTAACCCATTATTATTCATAAAGTCAATGTTGAGAAGCATATTTTAATATACAAAAATGGGTCAAATGTTTTTTCACATTAAAATATATTTCATATATAAAACCATGATTTTTTATACAAAAACAAAAACATTTTTTGTTATATTATCATAGAAAATTGTGACATTGATAATTTACATTTGTGTTTCAATCATAAATACTAACCTTAAGCTATTTGTTATTTATATATGATTGCCTCGTGGGTGATAATCTGGGGAAAAGAATACTATTCACTGTCAGGTACTGATATGTTTGATTATGATTTTCCTGAAAAGTAAAATAGTGAGTGATTGTTGTTTAACGCTAACTCAGCAATTTTTCAACTATATCATGCCGAGAACTAGTTAATTTTCAATGACATGGCTTAGTACTAGACCAACACGCTTAGTTGGATTTTTATAGTGCTAGCTCACTGAAACAACAGTCTGCGGGTACATGTCTCCCCACTCAGACACATTATCCTGATTTCGAGCCAACCAGTCTTTGCTCTTTCTCCTTAATGCTGCGTGCTTAGCGGAGGAGAAACAAATACCAATTTTATAGTCTTTGGTTTGAACCCGATCGTGGTGGGAACCCACGATCTACCACACATGACTGAGGCAAGCATGCTAGCCATTACACCACCGATTCGGAGAAATATTTTAAAAATTAAGTGAAAGATAATCGTTGAAATTGTTTATCACATTAAAATGAAGACTATTGTTATGTTATAGGTTTATCACCAGACAGAGAAGACAGTAAATGTCATCTGAATGTAGTTTGTGATGACTATGTAAAGCCATTACAATGTGGTGAGACTAGATTTATTTACCATTAATATTTTGTCTTTCTGCATATAAAAATCATGAAATACTAGACCCATCATATGAAAGTTTTCTAGTGAACAAATTTTGTTGTTTATTAGGGCATGAGTGAAATTTTGTTGTTGTTTATTAGGGCATGAGTGAAATTTTGTTGTTGTTTATTAGGACATGAGTAAACAAATTGTGGTGTTTATTAGGACATGAGTGAACAAGTTTTATTGTTTATTTGAACATGAGTGAACATTTTTTGTTGTTTGTTAGGACATAAGTGAACAAATTTTGTTGTTATTAGGACAGGCGTGAACACATTTTTGTTGTTTATTTAATAGGACATGAGTGAACAAATTTTTGTTGTTTATTAGGACGTGAGTGAATAAATTATATTTTTTATGGGGACATGAGTGAACAAATTTTTGTTGTTTATTAGGACATAATGAACCAGTTTTATTGTTTATTTGGACATGAGTGAAAAAAAAATTGTTGTTTATTAGGACATGAGTGAACAAATTTTTGTTGTTTATGAGGAGATAAGTGAACAAATTTGGTTGTTTATTGACTAACTCATGATGCTTGACAATATTTTCTTCAATAATTATTATTAGGACATGAGTGAACAAATATTGTTGTTTATTAGGACATGAGTGAACACATTTTTGTTATTTGGACATAAGTGAACAAGTTTTATTGTTTATTAGGACATGAGTGAAAAAATTGTGTTGTTTATTAGGACATGAGTGAACAAATGTTGTTGTTATTAGGACATGAGTGAACACAATTTTTGTGGTTTATTAGGACATGAATGAATAAATTTTATTGTTTATTGGGACATGAGTGAACAAATTTTTGTGGTTTATTAGGACATGAGTGAACAAATTTTGTGGTTTATTAGGACATGAGTAAACAATTTTTTTTTATTAAGACATGAGTGAACAAATTGTTGTTTATTAGGACATGAGTGAATAAATTATTTTTTATTGGGACATGAGTGAACAAATTTTGTTGTTTATTAGGACATGAGTGAACAAATTTTTTTGTTATTAGGACAGGCGTGAAATTTTTGTTGTTGTTTATTAGGACATGAGTGAACAAATTGTTGTTGTTTATTAGGACATGAGTGAACAAATGTTGTTTATTAGGACATGAGTGAATTTTTGTTGTTGTTTATTAGGACATAATGAACAAGTTTTATTGTTTATTTGGACATGAGTGAAAACAAAAATTGTTGTTTATTAGGACATGAGTGAACACATTTTTTGTTATTGGGACATGAGTGAACAAGTTTTATTGTTTATTAGGACATGAGCGAAAAAAATGTGTTGTTTATTAGGACATAAGTGGACAAATGTTGTTGTTATTAGGACATGAGTGAACAAAAATTTGTGTGGTTTATTAGGGCATGAGTGAACAAATTTTATTGTTTATTGGGACATGAGTGAACAAATTTTTGTGGTTTATTAGGATATGAGTGAACAAATTTTGTGGTTTATTAGGACATGAGTAAACAAATTGTGTTGTTATTAGGACATGAGTGAACAAATGTTGTTATTTATTAGGACATGAGTGAATAAATTTTATTTTTTATTGGGACATGAGTGAACAAATTTTGTTGTTTATTAGGACATGAGTGAACACATTTTGTTGTTTATTAGGACACGAGTGAAAATTTTGTTGTTGTTTATGAGGACATAAGTGAACAAATTGTGTTGTTTATTGACTAACTCATGATGCTTGACAATATTTACTTCAATAATTATATTTGATTTCTGATGTCAAAATACAGATTGGTATTAGAATTAGCAGTCAGACTGTTCCATAACAATTACATACTCATTCAGACACCTATGTCATGTTTCAAAATACTGATAGGAGTAGTTTCATTATTCTTGTATGTTACTCAAGTATATAACTCTCATATGTTCCTTTATAAATTTACACAATACTTTCCTATTACATCATTTACAATTTTATAATTAACAGACAATATTAAAAAGACAAGAAAAAGTTGTTTTAAATCATTTCAGATATTAGTGATGTTTACAGAAATTTACCCAAACTGTCCATGTTATTTAAAGATGCCATTTCAATACCACTATTACAGACTTTCAGACAAAGTAAGTATTAAATTTATAAAATTTAATGTCAGAATCTAGCACACTAAGATTGATCTGTCTTGTTAGTGTAATGGTTAGCATGCTTACCCTGAGATCATGTGTTCCATCTCAAGTCTGGTAATACCAAAGACTATAGAATTATGGATAAATGCTTCTCCTCTGTATGCAGCATTTTGGAGAAAGAGGAAAGTCTGGTTGTCTCGGAAACAGGATAATGTGTCAGAGTGCAGCAACATGTCTACCCACGGACTGTTGTTTCAGTGAGTTAGCATTATAAAGATCCATTCAAGCGTGTTAGTCTAGCATCATCTCATCAAAAGTGACTTGTTCTCACCATGAAGAAAAATGTTCGCTGGACATTAAACAGCAATCACTCACTCACTCCCACTTGAAAGAATTGCATTCTTGTCAACAATAGGCATGATTTTATACAAATAGTACAAAGAAAGTCATCTATATTGGAAAGGGGAATTGTGAATAAAACTTTTCTCTGAAATTGTTTTCAAAGGATTGTTTTTGAAATAGGACCCATTTTATATTTGTAGAACAATGATATCCCATTAAAGTAATATGACTTTCTATTAACAGATCATGGGTTCCCTATATTAGATGGTATAATGTCTTTGAGCCATGAAATTAAGGTAAGATTTGATATCACATTTTGTACTTATATAGTCCAATCTGGACCTACAATTTTAGTTTCAATAAACAGAGTATTCAAGTTATCAAGGCAAATGCTGGTGAAAATTATTATTAAAAGATCCATATAATTACTTCCAAGTTATACAAGAAAACAACTTGTCGTCATGGTTTGAGATTGATTGATTACTGCTTAACATACTTTGATATAGAGATCATTCTACCAGTACAAAAGTATATATATGATTGATATTTATTCTTTATATTTTTTTCAGTTGACAGTTTTGAGTTTTCTAGATGTTAAGAGTACAGTAAGAATGTCCCACGTTTGTAAAGATTTCCAACAGGTTGCTAGAGACAGATACTTGTGGCGTAGACATTACCTTAGACACTTTGGAAGTATGAGTTTTAATACTATGTATTTATCATGGAATTATTAATGTACTTAATTTACATTTAATGTCAGAAATCTCAAAAATCTTCAACCGCATTGATGATGCGATGCTTAGCATGCTCATCTCGAGTGTGGTAGATCGTGGGTTCGAGCCCCGATCAGGTCAAACCAAAAATTATAAAATTGATATGCTGCCTCTCTGCTAAGCATACAGCATTAAGGAGTAAGAGCATAGACTGGTTGGCTTGGAATCGGGATAATGCATCAAAATGGAGCATCAAGTCTATCTGCAAACTTGTTTCAGTGAAAAAGCATTATGAAGATCCAACTAAGCATGTTGGTCTAGTACAAAACAGACCTCATCATCATCTCTTTGAAAAGTAGCTTGTTCTCACCATGATATAGCTGAAATATTGCTCCTTTGGCATTAAACAACAACCACTCAGTCTTATCAAGAATCAGACAAAATAAATCATGATAAAAAAACATAATCATAGCTCACATGCCTCAAGTCCAGGTGAGTTTTTGTCTTCACTGGACAGACATATCAAGTTAAGTTATTTAAACTATTTTTTCTTAATATTAAAGGTAAGTTTTTCTAGAGCTAGTTGGTATAATGTCACTTTCAAATAAATAAGGATAAACTATTTCAAATAAACACAATTTAATAGACAGATCAAATGCACAACCTTAGGATGTGATGTTAATGAGGATCGTTACCTTGTAATTAGAGAATATCATGCCTCTTCCAGGTAGAGGGGTTAGGGATTATGGTGTTTAATGCCACTTTCAACAATATTTCAGTTATATTGTGGTGGTTAGTTCTATTGATGGAGGAAACCGGAGTACCTGGAGAAAACCAACGACCTGTCGCAAGTCACTGACAAACTTTATCACAAAATGTTGTATCGAGTACACCTCTCCATGAGACAGGATTCAAACTCATAACTTTACTGCTGATAGGCATTGATTGCACAGGTAGTTGTAAATCCAACTACCATACGATCACGACGGTGCCTACCAGGTAAAGGACAATTTGCAGCAGATCCTAAAGAGTAACAGTTTGTTATCAGTTGTTATTAGTGGCCAAATTGAAAAGGAAATTTTTCTGACTTCATCTATTAAACTATACATTCCATTTTCTTTGTGGTCATCAAAACATCTGTTCACAGGCCCATCGCAGCTCCACATTTAACCAGCTTACCTACAGGGTATATTGTATTTAAACTTGTTGTGGTCGTGAATATACATGTAACTGAAATACTGCTCACTTAACATTTAACAACAATCAATATAATTTTCTTTTGTAGACAGACAGAACAATGATTTTGCACAAGACTGGTATAATGTAAGTAAAATGGAATTATTTATTGCATGCTTACAAAATACAAATAAAATAAACTTTGACAAAAGTTTGAAGATACTAAAGGGGTAATCAGAATCCGTAAATCGAAGGACAGCAAACACAAGGGCCAAAAGAAAAAAGACAAAAGGACAAACAGTAATCTACAAAACACTACACAGAAAACTAAAGATTGAGCAACATGAACCCTACTAAAAACTGGGGATGAACTCAGGTGAGATTTGAAAAAACTACAAATAACTCAAATTAGATGAAAATGATTAAAATCTAACACACTTTAAAAGCAAGAGATGAATGGTCCAGGAAGCATATGTTTGTATTTTTTTAAGAACAAGGAATACAATTTTCACTTGTAATAATCGTCAGTACAAATTTACTTATTTATTTGCAGGTGACCAATTCCAACTTTCATGTTTTCCTTTGGTATTAGGGACCGTCGTGGCCGTGATATCGTATGGTAGTTGGATTTACAACTACCTGCTTAGGTAGTTGTAAATCCAACTACCATATGCCTATCACCACTGATGTTGTGAGTTCGAATCTCGATCAGGGCGAGGTGTACAACATTATGTGATAAAGTTTGTCAGTGACTTGCAACAGGTCAGTGGTTTTCTCTGGTTTCCTCCATCAATTAAACTGACTGCCACGATATAAATGAAATATTATTGAAAGTGGCGTTAAACACCATAAAACCAACCAACCTTTGGTATTATTATTTTTGTTTACAGTTGTATAAGATTGAATACAAAATAAGGAAGCAAAGAGAGAAGGAGAGGAGAAGGTTTCTTAACCAGATGACATGTATTGTACCTCCTCCTGTATTTAGACCAGATCGAGAGGATAGTTTTCCATCACCTTTCCCACCTTACCCCCCAGGCATGATTGGTGGAGACTTTGATTTATTTCCACAGTTTCAAGGTACACAAATACATATAGTTAGAACATTAAGTAATGGCAAAATAATCACTTTGTAATTCTGCTTGAATGCCCTGATCGTATGTTAGTTGGATTTATAGCTACCCATGCAATCATTACCTGTCACCACTAAAATTGTGAGATCAAATACTGCTGATAGCGAGATGTCCTCAATACAACATTATGTAATAAAGTTTGTCAATGACTTGTGAAAGGTCAGTTGTTTTTTTCCAGTTTCCTCCACCAATAAAACTGACCGCCACGATATAACTGAAATATTGTTGAAAGTGGCGTTAAAGACCCAAACCCTTGAATGATGAAATATTAAAACACTATTACATGTCTATTTGGAAAGACATTGTCACAAACTACTGAATGTCTCCATGTGTCAATAATACTCTTAATTTTCAACGTAAACCATACATTGCAACACTATAATTAGAGGTCACCTGTCTAATAAGACCACATGTTCTTTGTCCAAAATGTGACCTCTTAATACAGGTTTGAGTGTATATCAATATTTTGGACACAATTTATAATCAAAGGATTCTTAATGGAAACATCTATATACCAGTAGTAGTGAACTGTGTTATGTAGAATATCTAGACATTCTTATTTTCAAAGGTTCTAAGAATACAGTAGTCTACCGTATAAGATGAATGGAGTCTCTTGAGAGGGACAATTTAGTAGTATTTTTATATCTCAATGCCTCTGAAATATGGTTTGATAAAGAGGGATGACCTTTGATAAGAGACACCTTATCAAAGGGAGACTACTGTACCAAATTTTATACTGCCGTAATTACTCCAATTTCCGTCTGCCTAATTTTTCGACTATTTTCATTTTTTGAGGTTTCCTAACTTTTTAAATTATCTTATTTTGCGACTATTAGTTATTTAGACTGTTGGGAGAAAACAAATTATGGAAGCAACAAACAAAAGTCAAAAGTGTGTAAATATTACACAAACAGGTACATGTTTTGAGTAATTCTTGTTTAATATACCTTTTTGATGAAACTGTTATCTTAAATTGATCTATCAACATTTGGTTTGGAAGGCAAAAGCATTCACCCGATGAATGTGTATACAGGTAAAATTTAGCACATTTGTGGAATCCAATGTTTGTTTACTCAACTGTGCTTTGTTCTATGTGGTGGTGTAAACGTACCGCTAATTCTTTTATAGGTCCAAACATTAGAAGAAGTGGATATAACCCTCTGCAACCCCTACAACCTAGGTTTGACCCTCTGGGACCCTCACCTGATCACATCTTTCGTCCAGGGAGAGGAGGTGGAATGAGAAATAATAGAGGAATGTTTGGTAGAATGGGAGGACCAAGGTTTTTCTGATATGAAGGATTTTGTTTATAATGACTATATTTATTTTTAATAATTTGACCATGAAGTTATTATAATTATAAATCATTTGTTGAAATAAAAATAAAAAACTTAACCTGTATTTTATCAATAATGCCATGGCAGCCATCTTGGATGTAAAACAACCTCACCTAACACACTTTTAGATGACCATCCAAAGCATAACAAATCCAAGTTTGGTTCAATTTAGCCCAGTGGTTCTTGAGAAGATCAAAATGAGAAAAGTTAATGGACGGCGGACAACAAGTGATGGGAATAGCTCACGTGGGCTTTGGCTCAGGTGAATTAAAAATGGGAGGCAGATAACCAACCATTATTTGGCTTTGTGACTAATGTTTTAAGCACCAGCAATACTTTTAAATCAATTCATGTATAATTTAATATAATGTACAAAAGAAATCTCTCAATAAATGATTCATTTTCTCTTTCCTCTGTGTACAACTGTCCATCCATCGTCTTCCATCTCTGTATCATCTTTGGCTGAAAGTGAACAAATTTTGATTGCAGTAAATGTCAGTATTGTAACACTTGGCTGTACAGTAAAATGTCTATAACAAGAACAGATAAAGTAGTTAAATGTGTAGTCTATTAGAGTATAATTTGGGTCAAAAGAAGTGATTGGTAACCTGAGGGGGTAGGTTGAAAAGGGTTAGGGTTATACTTATGGTGCTTAACCCCACTTTCAACAATATTTCAGTTATATCATGGCGGTCAGTAGAGAAAACCACCGACCTGCTACAAGTTCATACAAACTTTATCATATAATGTTGTATCAAGTACACCTTGGGTTGAAAAGGAGTGAGTGACTGATGTTTTAATGACTAAATGAGCAATTTTTCAGCTATATTATGGCGAGAACAAGTTACATTCAATGAAATGATGATGATGAAGGCTGCTTGTAAGATAAGTCCATTACAGAGAAGCAGCTTATACCAAATTCATAGTCTTTGGTATAACTTTACTAGAACTCAAACTCACGCTCTACTGCACTCGAAACGAGCAAACTAACCATTACACCACCAATGCGGTAATTGTAAAAGAGTAGGTGGTGTATATGTTGTCATGCATTTTTAAATAGAATTTAACACAGTACAAGGGCGAGTTACCATGTTAAATTCTAAATATCAGTACAAGGGCGAGTTACCATGTTAAATTCTAAATATCAGTACAAGGGCGAGTTACCATGTTAAATTCTAAATATCAGTACAAGGGCGAGTTACCATGTTAAATTCTAAATATCAGTACAAGGGCGAGTTACCATGTTAAATTCTAAATATCAGTACAAGGGCGAGTTACCATGTTAAATTCTAAATATCAGTACAAGGTTGAGTTACCATGTTAAATTCTAAATATCTATGTACAATACTTTGGCATATATAGGTGTTGAATTTATCTCTTTACCACCCCACAAGATAACTAAAATATTGTTGAAAGTGGCGTTAAACACCATAAACCAAACCAAACCATCATTTAACTCTTTACCTCCCCCAAAAAATACATATTTCGTTTTTTTTGTCGTAATTAAAAAAATAACTTGTTATGTAGTAATCAAGAGATTTGTTCCTGCAGTACAATGCTTACAAGCAGTTCCATTTGTTAAAGTATCTGACATAGATGGCTGTGATGTGGTACCAGTAAACTGTGATGAAGACCTGTCATTTGTTTGTCCTGTATCCATGCTATCTTCATCCTGTCAATACACAATAATTTGTATCATTTGCTTGTAGGTGAAAAGGTGAAGAATACACTGTGTTACAAATAGAACAACTATGCTCACTGAATAACTGGTGGACAACTATATAATGTTATTCTACTACTTCAACTCTTTGTTGAAAAGTAATGTTGCCTGTACTTCATTTTATGGTGGTGGTAAATCAATCTACAAGTAGGAGGATGTTGTGACCATAATTGGATGGTAGTGGGATTTATGTCTACCTATACACTCAGTGCCTTTCACCTCTTAAAAGTTACGTGTTTCGATTCCCGTCCATGGTGAGGTGTACTCGAAACAAATTTATTTGATAAGTTTGTCAGTGACAAGCATCAGCTCAGTGGTTTTCTCCAGGTTATCTCGTTTCCTCCATTTATTAACATGGGCACCATGAAATAACTGAAATGTTGTTGAAAGCAATTTTAAGCACCCATTTCCCTAACACTTACCCTAAAAAACAATAAAATTAAAATTACCAGTTGATGTTTTTCAAAAATCTTTTTGAATTACCGACAATTATCAATAATCTTCTAATATTTCCCAACATCTAACAAAACCCATCACATTTTAAACAATTAATCAGTGACGGGTCTACAAAATCTTCAGGCTATTATCAGCAAAACAGCTTTATGATGGAGTTGAAGAGCCTCCGAATGAAAATGAAAGGTTACCAGGTATTACCTTACAAGATGTTATTAGCTATATAGGAAAAGATCTAACAAACAACTAATAATTTTTATAATGATATGATGCAAAGGATGATTGATGTATCTGAGTGAATGACTGTTGTTAACGCCAAGTGAAAACAAGTTACATTAGATATTCGACGAGATGATAATGATGTCTGCTTTGTACTAAACCAAAATGCTTAGTTGGATTTGTTATAGTGCTAGCCCACTGAAACAACAGTCTGCATGTAGACATGTCGCCCTGATGGGTAATATTATCCTGCTTCTGACCCAACCAGTCTTTGCTCTTTCTCCTTAATGATACATGCTTAACGGAGAAGCAACAAATACCAGTTTATAGCTTCTGCTTTGACCTGACGGAGTCGAACCCACTGAAAACGTCCAGAACATGATATTTACATTATAACTAGATACCATCCAAGAACCAATAATTTTGACAGTAGCACATTTTTATGATGGGGACACAGTGGCTAGTGGTTATGGTGATCAATCATCCATGATATCCACTATCGTACAACCAATGAGGTATTTACAATATGTCCACCATAAGGTAGCTCGACTTGTATCCTAGATGATGTTTACCAGGTACATAATACTGATGCTTTTTCTACCACAAAACCTGATTTACATGATACTGTGAAATATTGCTGGCACACAGCAAACATTCAATCCAATAATTAATTGATAATTTTCAAGGGGGCATAACTCTGAAATTAATTGTTTCAAAGTCAAAATTAAACATTATTTTGTAATAAATAAAAGCATTAACGATAAAAAGAATAATCTACATGTACTTGAAAATAAAATGGTTTATATCATGTAAATGTACAGGTTCAAATAATTGAAGTATCAACTATACACAGTAAGTAATATTTACTTACATCAACATCTTCATCATCGCTGGGAGCTTTGGTACACTGTTGTATTGATGACTTAGGAAGACGTGACAACCTCTCTTTTACAGCACCCTCGTCTCCACTACTACACAATCTATAGACACCACAAATCATAGAGGCTATCTAAAATAAAAGATATGTACATCAGTTTTATACCGATTGTTTATTGCTCAATGTCCAACGAGCAGCAATTCAGATAAATTCAGGACTGGAACAAGTTCAACTATAGAAATGAGAGAGAAATGGGCCAACGACTTTTATCTGCCACTCACTGGAAAAACATATAGGACAAGGACGAAAAATTTAGTCTTTTGTAGCAGCTACAAACAACGTGTCTACTCTTTTTCTAAATCTGAAAACTTTCTTTTTCTAAATCTGAAAAAGAGGTGCAGCGAGCGTGACACTTTCCAAAAATGATATACACTATGGTCCACGGTCAGGCCAAATGCTTTATAACCAGACAACCTGCCACTGTGATGGCACCCTCCTATCTGCCACCTAGTATAGGGACGTGCTGAGCAGCTGTGGGTTTGAGACCTGGGAATCTTCACAAGTACCTAGTATCATTTTTATAGAGCACTGCCTACAGACCATGATAAACTGCAGCAAGGTAACAAGAGAAAGACTACTGATCCAAGTTTAACAGGGAGATCAATATTAAACTATTAAATATGCTTTTTAATCAACACGAGACAATGTTTTATGTAAAATGAATCGCTCTTTATCCATTGGTTGGCTCTCATTTCTACCAATCAGGAATTATAATCTTAGAATTGTCACTCTTCGCTTGTATATTCCACCACAATATGACTTCAATGATAAACTACCAGCTTAAATTTTACACAGTTCCAGAAATGGTAGGAATAGGAACTTCCACTGTTTAATTTGATCCATGTTTTTTAAGTGACCTTGTGTAAAACTGAAGGCGTACATGCATTTGTATTGTTCACCTGTTTATTGTTAGATAGTCTGTTTATTGTAATATTTGCAAAACATAGTTCCTGTGGTGGCCATTTCAAATTTACAACTACAATGGTTTCAAAGAAAATAAAATCTTACATAATAGTTGAAGGATGAAGATGAAAATGATTGAAAGCAAAGTCATAGAAACACAGGTTAAATTGATGCTTCTTCACATCCCTGCAGCTGGCTTAGTAGAGACACTGGTGATGGGTTAAATCTAATGTTATGGCTCCAAACCTCCTCTCTTAGTCAAATGATGTGGTCATGCTAGTGTCCTCCATATGTAGAATAATAAAAGAGACTTTTGGTCATCTATGTAAGCTGATCTTGTATACTGGTCAAGGAAAACAACAGTTATTGGATAATAAGGAAAACAAATACACCTCATGATAAGCTGTATACAAACACTTGGCTCTAAGGGAGTCAAGAAGTAATATGTCAATGTATGTTATAATGAAGATCAACAAACAATACCTGAGCTAAACTACCATCATCTGCAACTGTGTCAAACTCTCTATTTAGTACATCTGCTAAAAATTCTTCAACTTCATAAGTCTCAAGATTTTCTACAATAAACAAACATCAGTAAATATTACGGATTTAGTTTGTTACACATATTTTCATTGGTTCTTCAACCCTGAATGTCAGCATATATTCGGAAAACAGACGGGGTATATATTTCAGTCCCCCAAAACGATTAAAACATGGACGACAAAACATTACGCTTCACTGAATCAATGGTAAAATACGGAATAATAAATGTATTTTTACCAAATTAAATGCTGTTTTTATACTCGAAATGGCTGCATGAACAAAAAAATATTACAACGGTTAATTCCGTCACAAATACCTGATCGATTCAGCAAACTCCTATGTTCCACTGCTGTACCATACAAATAAACAAAACGTTGAGCCTTGAAAACTATGGGGCCACACCAAGGTTTTATTTACATGTTGTTAACATTTAAATTATTGAAACTGTTTCGCAAACCCATTGTTTTGTTATGTGATATATTAATGTTATATTTATAAAGTTTATGAAATTTACTACATATGAAACTGTATTGATTTAGAAATTTAGTACAGTATTTTCCTTCATGAGACACCCCCATACATGAAATATGACGCGACACATATTTTGACGTCATTGAAGAATGACGTCAAAGATACGGAAACGGACATCTAGAGATACGAAAAATGAAAATAAAAGACGCAAATTTATTTAATACAGTTGGATGGTGTATTAAAAATAAACAATGGTTAAATCCGTAATATATCTGTTATTCAGCTATCAGACAGGGTATATAATGTGACATTCCCGGCTTATGATATATATTCCCTTCGGCTGCGCCTCAGGGAGTAGATTAAAAAAAAAACCACAGTTTAGCTACAATAGCAAATTTTTTTAACCAAGGTGGTGACAGCTACAAATGTATATCGGCTCCGACTACAATTTCATTTAAACATATACATATATTTCTACCGTTAATTTCATTTATTCTTTTTTTTTTTTTTATGTAATTTAAATTCGGAATCATATTTTGCAATAGAAAGCATCCAATTTTGCCATGGTTACGCCACCTGATATTTAAGTTGAAACACATACATTTATGATTATAGCATAAATGGAAAAATTCACCGAGAGGCTCACAAGATCCCGAATTATTCACCTGGGTTAAGTTTGTGGGAAATTATCAGAAATTTTCAAATTATCAAAAAAAAGTTGTATCATTTGTACATGATCTGACAGCTAACATCTCTGCCAAATTTAATTTAATTCATTCTCTTTAGTACCTCTCCGAAAGATAGTAATGAGTTTCTCATAAAGCTACAATGTAAACTTTGACCGTGGCTGATGGGCATTTTAAACTTCTGATCTTCATCAAAACTATTATTGGGATCTCCGTGATCGTATGGTAGTTGGATATATAACTACCCATGCAACCAGTGGCTATCACCACTAATGTTCGAATCCCACTCAGGCATTATGTGATAAAGTTTGTCAGTGACTTGTGGCAGGTCGGTGGTTTTCTCCACCAGTAAAACTGACCACCACGATATAACTGAAATATTGCTGGAGGTGGTGTTAAATACCATAACCCCCTCAATAAACTATTAACTTGTGCGCACGACTTTGTTACCAAAAAAAATGTTGGTATGACTTTGTTTCTTAATTTTTTACAGATATATAACAAAATATATTTTCACACCTCCGTGTTTGCTTCCGTAGAACATTAATAGGGACCCCCTCATTAATAGATACATGTATTACAAAATTCATTCAAAACCCTTAGGATGTTGTTGAGAAAAAAAATCTTCAAATATTGACCATCAAAATATCTGAAGTCATGTGACTGCTGTGCCACATTTCGTTGGGAAAAGTTCTGCCAAATCTGGTTATAGTCTGTTCAGTGGTTCTAAAGAATATTAACCTGTTTTTCCCATAGAGTTGCTATGTAAACCATGTACTTCACCCCCCCAATCAACAAAAAATACCATCATGGAAACTAAAACTCTTTCTGCTAGTAAAAAGGAAATATACCATTGGCAATAAGTATTTCCTTGCTAAATGGGAGTGTATACTTTATGTGGTCAATGTGTTTTTTTTTTTTTAAATCAATATAACAATCTGAAGATTTCTTTTTAAGATAGTATCCAATTCTTAGAAAAACCCGGTGGTCGTCTTATTTGTCTGGGTTACCTTTAATTACAAGAAAGCTGTCAGATTCAAAATCTTTCTAAATAAATTAATTAGTAACTATTGGGGTTTCGGACTATCGGACCTACGGACTATTGGGCCTTCGGACTATCGGGTCTACACCAGAACAAGTTACAATGAAATGATGATGACTGCATTTTACTAGACCAACACATTTCATTGGATCTTTAGTGCTTTAGTAGCTCACTGAAACAACAATCTGTGGGTAGACATGTTGCTCCACTCGGACACATTATCCTGATTTCGAGCCAACCATTCTTTGCTCTTACTCCTTAGTGTTGCGTGCTTAGCAGAGAAGAAGCAAATACCAATTCAATAGTCTTTGGGTTGATACACTTCAGAATTCTAATAAAACAGTTAACTTTGTAACTCATGGTTGTATTTACAAATCTAATGACATAGTTACTATTTTCCTGGAACCATTGATCTATGGCAAACACCAGCCATTCTGCCTTCTCTCTACTCTCTGTTCCACCAAATCCATGCTCAACTGCCAACTAGTAAAATTGAAGGGACAAAATTTATATTTGCTTTATCAATTTAAATGTGTACCAATGACAAACACGTATATACGTCCTTGCAAACACCAATAAACCAAACACACAGTAATATGATCACATTTTTTTTCTATGTACAGAGATTTAATATTTTTGTTGGTTTTCCGGGAGACATATTTTAATATATTAATTAGGGCGAATCTGTTTTTAGAGCAAATGGATTGGGATTCAGTGCTTGTGAATATATACCGTATTCAACATCAAAATTATACTGAAATCCCAAGTTTGTCATCCATTTGAAAAATATGTATTTAAACGAACGGTATTGATGTACTTTGTTGATTTTAGAAAAGCGTTTGACACGGTTGGACTCAAAGAACTATTTTTGAAAAATGGGACTAAACAGGGTCAGTGATTTATTCTATCAAGTTATTAAAGATATGTATGCTAAAACAGAATTATGTGAGAAGGTTGACTCTAACCACACCACTGACTTTTTTGCTTCTGATATTGGAGTCTGTCAAGGAGAAAACTTAAGCCTAATCTTTTTAAATTATTTATAAATGACCTGCCAGAAAAATTTGATGACAGCTGCTACCCAGTTTCACTCAATAGTCTAAAGATTAAT
Organism: Bathymodiolus brooksi; assembly: GCA_963680875.1. Taxonomy (NCBI): domain Eukaryota; kingdom Metazoa; phylum Mollusca; class Bivalvia; order Mytilida; family Modiolidae; genus Bathymodiolus; species Bathymodiolus brooksi. Next base: position 69,898,934 of record OY804575.1, read on the forward strand.
TGTCTGATGTATGCAGATGATGTCATATTATTATCTGAAAATGCACAGGGGTTACAAAGTTGTTTAGATAAGCTACAATCATATTGTGACTATTGGGGCTTGCAGATGAATATAAAAAAGACAAAATCATTAGTTTTCAACAATACAGGCAGATTAAATGCTACAAAGTTTACTTTGAATCTGTTAGAAACTATTCATATCTTGAGTTACCTTTGCTATTTCTGGAAATTTTACAAATGCTAAAACCGATTTATACAAAAAAGGATTAAAGGCCTATTTTAAATTACGTAAATGTTTTGAAAGTAATAAACCTAAGATAAAGACATTGCTTCATGTGTTTGACCATACGGTTAAACCAGTATTGTTATATGGTAGTGAAATTTGGGGTTTCTTTCCTGGCAAAAAGTTAGTATTTAATGCAGATTCCTTTTTATATAAACTCTGCAAAAATGTAATAATAGAAAATGTTCACAACAATTTTTGTAAGTTTTTACTAGAAGTTACCAAATGCGCATCTAACATTGCTGTTATGGGTGAACTTGGCAGATATCCTTTATACATAGATATATTCATAAATATGGTAAATTATTATATACGACTTCTAAAAAGTGATGGCCTATTATCCGAGGCGCTTTCAACCTCAAAAACATTGTTTAATAATGATAAAAACTCATGGTTTGGATGTATTGATGCACTACTTCAGTATCATAATGTCAATACAAACTATTTACTTAAATCGAAGCTGAATGTTAAGAAATATTTATTAAGCAAATTGAGAATAAAATATGAAGCCATATGGCATCAAGAATTATTTCGTGATAATTCTGGACAAGGATATGGAAATAAGCTTCGAACGTACAGATTATTTAAAAACACATTTAATTTTGAACACTATTTATTATTTGGAAACTATAGTCAACGAAAATTACTAACAAAATTTCGTATCAGTGCTCATGATTTAGAAATAGAAAAGGGGAGATATATTGGGTTAAAAGTGCACGATCGTAAATGTAAATTATGTAAAATTGATATTGAAGATGAGTGTCACTTTTTATTACAATGTCCAAAGTTAGAAATTGAAAGGAAAGAATTTTTAGAACTTATAAGCAAAGAGTACAAAAATTTCAATAGTCTTGACGTCAATAACAAATTTATATGGTTGATGTCTTCTGAAGATTATTTTGTGATTCAACACTTATATAAATTATTTTATAATTTAAATATTAAAAAACAATCTATATTAGCTGATGGGGTGTGATACTGCCAGCACCCATATATGTATACATATAGTCATTGCTAGCCATGCCTCTTCAACAGATAATTTTGGGTCACTGTGCTTAATATCCATAATGTTTATTATTGTTTACTTTATTTTGTTGACATTCCCAATCATTGTATGAAATTTTGTGTTGATTTATACTGCCCATAAGGGCGATTTGATTATCAATAAAACTATTTGTATTTGTATTCGACGAACTCCAAAAATAAGACTATAGAACCTGAAAGGCGAGACCTCAGTTGGCGTCTGAATGCTGCAAGCTTACAAACGGATGAAATCCGTAGTTCTATAGTCAGAAAGAAAGATGACATGATCTAAGGTTCCGTAGCTATCTTGTCCCCGAGTAGATGCGTAATCGTAGCTCTTGCGGACAATGACAATTTAATGGTCCTAAAAAATAAGTACCATTTAGAACTACGGTTCCACATCCCGGGTACATTTCACTACTAAATAACATATTTCAAGTGAAAATTTAAAACTATTAGTTTCTAAAAAAAAATGGGACCCGTCATTTTCTCGGGAAGCAGGTTGATGCGGCTCCAATACCCGTCCGGCCCCAAATAACAGTCGTTTCAGCCCCAATATAAAATATCATGGATACACTATATTACAACACATTTACATACTTAGAGGTTAAGTTATTAAGTTAAAGTCATTAATATTTTTCTTTGATGTTTTTCTTTCTTTTAACATACCGGTAAAAGAAATTAAAAAGAAAGCCTGGTCCAAACAAAATCTTCAAGATCATTAACGCTTAATTATAGTCTATTGTTCTTCATTTATAAATATATTGGTAATATGATTGGGATTAATTAATATTGTAATCACAGAAAAAAGAACTCAAAACCCAAGCCATTTTATTGTACAAGCAGAGGAATATAATTAGGAAAAAGTCTGCTCCTTATAAAAAGAAAGTTTGAAAAAAAATTCCCCATTAGCTTCGTGAATTTAAAACATTCAATGATGGCTACATATCCTTGTTGTATGCAAGATTCACGTTAGACCGAGACAGCATGCCTTAGAGTGCGATGGCAACATCATCTTTGCAACTCAGGTAATTTTAACTTTATTTTAAAATTGTGAAATCTCTCATTTTCTCATTTTAAAGCATATTGAAAACAAGTTTAATCTATTTAGATTGGCAAAATAGTGAAATAATGTTCCATGTTTATTTTTCATCAAATCATTCGCCCCAATTCACGTTCGCCCTATTACCTGTTCGCCCTAATACACGTTCACCCTGGGTCCGTTAGCTCTAAAAGTGGATCCGTTTGCCCTGATAATTATATATATGAAAGTTATTGAAAATAAATGAAGTATTAATGATATTTGATGGTTAAAAAATTGAGAAATTATAAATATGGTGTTGACATGCTAAAAAGTGTATTTCGATAATAAAAAAGTTTATCAAAACACATATGAGATCAAAGAACACAAGATGTAAAGTAAATAATTCTTTTATGTTTGCAATTTTTTTTTATTCAAACCAAGCTTACATCAATTAATTGTGATGATGAAATCAACAATCATTCATTTCAAACAATATTATGAATATATCTAATAGTTGCTTAATTTCTTATACAAAAGCTAATTTTTTTTAATTAAAACTTTTCTATATCGTTACTTCTTTAATTTCAATTACAATATATATTATGTTCATTAAGATACTTTTTAATTATCAGGGCAAACTTTTAGGGCAAATGAACCTAGGACGAACGGACCCAGGGTGAATGTGTAGTAAGGGTGAACGGACCAGATACGAAAAAATTACACTATTGAACTCACAGCCATGTTTGTTAATGGATCAAAACAAAATGAGCAACCTCTATAGAGGACCTTCCATAGATGCTTCTTATCAAGTTTTATATCATTTGGCCAAGCGGCTTCAGAGGAAAAGCTGTTTTAGAAATCGACCAATAAGAAACAAGAATTGCCTATGATGGCCATGTTTGTTAACGGATCAAAACGGAATGAGCAATTCCCATAGAGGACCTTCCATAGATGCTTCCTACCATGTTTCGGTCCATTTGGCCAAGCTGCTTCAGAGTAGAAGATTTTTAGAAATTGACCAATCAGAAACAAGAATTGCCTGTGGTGGCCATGTTTGTTAATGGATCGGGACAAAATGAGCAATCTTTATAGAGACCTTCCATAGATGCTTCCTACCAAGTTTCGGTTCATTTAGCAAAGCGGTTTCAGAGGAGAAGATTTTTAGAAATCGACCGATTAGAAACAAGAATTGCCTGTGGCAGCCATATTCGTTAATGGATCAGGACGAAATGAGCAATCTTTATAGAGGACCTCCCATAGATGCATCCTACCAAGTTTCGGTTAATTTGGCAAAGCGGTTTCAGAGGAGAAGATTTGTTAGAAATCATCCAATCAGAAACAAGAATTGTCTGTGGTGGCCATATTTATTAACGGATCGGGACGAAATGAGCAATCGCAACAGAAGACTTTCCATAGATGCTTCCTCCCAAGTTTCGGTTCATTTGGTCAAACGGTTTCAGAGGAGAAGAATCTAAAAAATCAGCCAATCAGAAACAAGAATTGCCTGTGGTGGCCATGTTTGTTAACGGATCGGGACGGAATGAGCAATCTTTATAGAGGATCTTCCATAGATACTTCCCACAAAGTTTCGGATCATTTGGCCAAGCGGTTTCAGAGGAGAAGATTTTTAGAAATCGACCAATCAGAAACAAGAATTGCCTGTGGTGGCCATGTTTGTTAATGGATCGGAACGAAATGAGCACTCTTTATAGAGGACCTTCCATAGATGCTTCCTACCAAGTTTTAGTTAATTTGGCAGAGGGATTTCAGAGGCATATATGGGTCATTATCAAAATACACACACTTTTTCCTGTTCATATTTTGGTGACATCAAATATTTTCGTTCCCGTTTTGCTTTAGCCTATTAGTTTTTCATACATTACAATGACATATTTACATAATATGCAGTCGGGGAAAACCACCATGAAAAAAAATATTTCTAGATATGTAGCACCCCCTAATATCTTTCAGTCCGTGGTGTAACAAACATAAAATTATTCTTTTTAGGAAAATGAAAAATAATTTTTATGTAAAAAGTGGTTACATACATAATATACAGGGAAATTATGCATAATGTAGGATATTTTCTTTGGAGCACTAGTTTTTTTCACAATATTTGGATATGTAGTTGTGGAATTCCATTTAAGCTGCATTATGAAACAAGCAAGTTTTCATAATTGTATTTTGTTTCACTTTATATGGACAGTTTCAAAATAAATGGCTCCTACTGCTATAGCTGTCTAATTTACTCATTTTTATGATTTTATTGGATCTAAATAGTTCAAAAGATCTGTAATGATTTGATGTTTGTTACAGCAAAAAATCTTTAAGATATCTAGAATAACAAAAAAAATATGTCCAAAAAACATGTCAAAATTGTCAGGAGTGCAACACATTTTTGCGACACTTTAAAAAATCCTTAATTTTCAACAACCTACCACAGTGCTAAATCAAACAATATGTTATCAAAATCTATTTCATCACAAACTTTGATATGTTGACATACTTTAAGATAGCAATAGATCATGATTCACATTTATTATTGCATAAAAATATGGCTTTGTAAAAAAGATGTACCTAGTCAGGAGTGCAACAAACATTTATGAAAGTTTTCCTAAATTACATTGTAGAAATGTTGTCTTTTAGTTTTCAAAGATATGGGGTATAAATAAATCTTAATACATCATTGCTGCTTCAAAACCATAGTTAAAGGATACATTAAAATCAGTAGTAAGGCCAAGAATGTCACATTAAAGGCAACACCCTCAAATGTCAGGAGTGCAACATTCGATATTTTCTTAGACATATTTTCTTTTAAATGTAACTAATATCACATTTGTCTTTCTATTGCAACAGAGATTGACCAAGAGAACAGATAAAACCCATTTACCTGTTTGAGATACATAAAATATCTCTCACAGAAGCATTTGATTCATGTCAGGAGTGCAACTAGTTTTAAGTGATCTTCTACACAGTCTAAATTATAGCTTTTTATATGGATGATTTAAATAAAATGAGATTCTGTCAAGTTTAGAATAATGTTTGAAAAAATTAAAAGTGCCAATAGCATTTTATGTGCTTTTAATTTTATGTAATAAAGCATTTTTGTTCATTTTAAATGGTCTCATGCTTTAATATCTATTAGGTATTAATACTAGAGACATTCTCTGACAAGGGAATATGTTTTCTAGATTCATTAGCTATTGGAGATTAATTGACTTGATAAAGTTTATGATAAATGCATTTATCTATTTTCTTATAGAAAACATGTAAATGTTGCACTCCTGACATAAATATTTAAAAATCATTGAAATTTGATATAATTAATTTTCTAAGTATCCAAAAAATACTTGTAATTGTACATTAAACATTTATTTTCAATATTAATTTAGATTAATACATGTTTTAAATGTTTTTGTATAGTATATTTCAAAAATAAGTTGGAATTTTCGAGAAGTATGGCTGTAAACAAGTTACAAATACCGTATTTAGGGTTGTATAATGCGCAGGATTTTGCCAAAATTCTTTATTTTGTAGGAGGGGTGCGCATTATAAACAGGAACAATGTGTTTCACTCTTTCCCAGACCGGGAAATCACATGTCTGCCATGTTTTTTTGTTTACTATTGTCAACATGCAAAGTTAAATATTTCATCATATGAAAACACCAATAAAACCCAACACATTTAATATTCTGCAACTTTATTGAAGATGAAAAGAGATAAATGGTTCTTAAATTCTCCCAGCAAATGAAACATGCTCAAAGGACTGAAAAATATATACGATTGATATTTAATTCTTACATTTCCGACGACGATTTTTTTCAAAAATTCATGCGCATTATAGACACGAACAAGTTTTTTTCTGGAGATTTTCAAGGCCAAGGTGCGCATTATGCAACCCTAAATACAGTAACTAGAAAAATATTACTTTAAGAAACAATTATCATTAAAACTTGGTAAAACTAATGCTTGAAAGAACACCAACTGATTTTTCCCCCTGTGAATTGTTTTTAAGTTAATAACTCTTCTTTTTCTTGATGGCAATATAATGTCAGGAGTGCAACATATCCTGATAAAATAGTACCATTGATAAAATAATGATAATTTATAATAAATTGCCTTTTCTAGCCTATAAAAATATTCTAATTATTTCTTTATGATTTATCTAATATATTAGAGTGGTATAATACAAATTTTCAAATGTAATTAAAAATATTGCTGCTAAAACTGGGTATTAAAGAAGTGGGTATGGCCAAAAATTGTTACAAATTTCCAAATACTGTCATTTCTGTACAAATATTTCATTGAAACAGGTAAAGATTATTGTATGAGTTAACAGTAACATCACTGTTCAATGTTGGCATTTCAAAATGTGATATTTTCTTCTTTTTTTTTCTTTATTATAAAATGTCAGGAGTGCAACAAAAATAGACAAAATGTTTTTTCTACAACCAATTATTTTGCGATCGTTCAAAGAATCAATGTGATTTTTTTTTTACAAATGGCTACTTATCTTTAAAGTTTGAAAATTTTGCTGTCTTAAGTAAAAATATTCGTTATTATTTTGATAATAAAAACTTTATCAGGTAGATTGGACAAAAATATTGAGAATTTTTCATAAAAAATAGCTTTTAAGAAAAATTACAACTACCAATAACCCAATATTTTGCACAAAAAGTCATTTATATCAGTTGCATTGTTTGAGAAACCAAATACAAAATAATTGAGACTAAAGATTGTTTAACTGATATAGAATAAGTATGTGTTTTACATGCCAATTTGTGTTCAATAAAAGGTTCTTAAAAAATTATTGCTTATCTGTTTATAGTTTCTTTCTTGTTTCATTTACTTCAATGTATACAACATTGAAAATTATCAGCAGAAATTTTTAGGAGTGAGTTTAACCTGGACATTTTTTTCACATGTTGGAGCCATTTTTTTTAAACAGCACATATAAAGAAAAGATGACTTATACATAGTTATCAAAGTCAACTTTATTCAACTATAATATAATTTACTTCAATTATGTCATTTATCCTTTTTATGAAACAATTTACATGAGGTAACACCATTGACAAGAGGTAACACCACAGATGACAAAAGTAACACCAGGGACATCTTCATGAATGTAAACATTTAATTCAAGAAAAAACACAACTATCAACCTATATTTGTTGTTTTCTTAATGTTTTTAGTACAATATTCAGTTTTTCAACATATTGGTTTGATGCATGAGCAATATCAGTTTTGTCCATGGTGTTATGAAGATATGTCCCTGGTGTTACCAGGTCTAAAAAGTATACTCCCATCAGCTTGTTAAACTATATCTTACACGTAAATGACGATGTTTGAACAATTTTCCTGCATAGGTTAAAGAGCAATATTTTGTTCTGTATATTACTGTTTATGGAATAATGTGTTTATTCACAATTTTAATGCTAAATGTCTGTGGTGTTACACAATCCTTATGGTAACACCATTGACAGTAACACCACAGAAAACAGGTAAGTATTTTCAGGATAAAAGGAAAATAATATCTCCCCGACTATATTTTATATGTACATGTATATCCTGTGAAGAATACCTAATGTAATGTATTGTATATTTTTACATTATGTTCAATTCTAACAAAAAGAAGTATTGAGAAGTACACCACAGACATAAAATTTATATACTATACCAATCGCACATACCTTTTCGTTTCTATATTAGTTTATGGATCACTTTTGTTTTTGTCGTCTGCACATGTCATGAAACAGGAAATAAGCAAAGGGGGAAACTATTTTTTCTTCAAATATGACAAGACAGATAACTCTTACCAGTCTTAATAGGAAGGGTAACACCACAGACATGAAAATCTATAACAGCAGGTTTTTGCTAATTTTCTTTTTAAATTTCAATATATATCAAGCAAAAATAATGTGCTATTAGAGTTTTAGGAATAGTTAAAAAAATAATAATATAAAGATCGAATAAAATCATAACATCTGAATAGTACAAATTACCAAAAGTAAGTCATTCTGGAAAAACAAGATGAACTGTGAGCTAATGCTCACCTATGATACCCCCGCTCTTCGGCAAACAGGAAGTAGGAATCTGACAGGTCAAAAAACGCTTCCCACAATATGGGGTACCTATATGAAGCTTGTGACCAAACATCAGATTTCTGCCATCAATAGTTGCTGAGAAAAATGCGACGAAAAATGAGCATATATGTTCAATGTGTATAAAAATCAACAAAGTCGGCAAACAGGAAGTAGGAATCCGATGGGTTCAAAAACGCTTCTCACGATATGGGGTACCTATATGAAGCTTGTGACCAAATATCAGATTTCTGCCATCAATAGTTGCTGAGAAAAATGTGACGAAAAATGTGCATATATGTTCAATGTGTATAAAAACCAACTAAGTCGGCAAACAGGAAGCAGGAATCTGATGGGTCCAAAAACGCTTCCCACGATATGGGGTACCTATATGAAGCTTGTGACCAAATATCAGATCTCTGTCATCAATAGTTGCTGAGAAAAATGTGACGAAAAATGTGCATATATGTTCAATGTGTATAAAAACCAACTAAGTCGCCAAACAGGAAGTAGGAATCTGACGGGTCCAAAAACGCTACCCACAATATGGTATACCTATATGATGCTTGTGACCAAATATCAGATTTCTGCCATCAACAGTTACTGAGAAAAATGCGACGAAAAATATCTTGGACGGACGGAAGGACAGACAGACGGACAGAGGTAAAACAGTATACCCCCCTCCCCCTTCGGGGAGCGGGGGTATAATAACATGTAACACCAAGGAAAAAACAGGTCTTGGTGTAGCTAGTATAAATTCGCAATTGGACCAATCTGGATTTAGATGGTAAAACTATAGAAAGCTGATGTGCCTTCATGCAAAACATGTTTTCTCCAATCAGTTTGGTTGATATTTGTCTTTTAATTGCGTAATAACAGAAAAATGCATGTTTTTTGATAATGACCCACATCTGTAATTCAATTCAGATATCTGTATAGAGATAACTGCATTTTGAATACAAATATCTATATTTAAACAAGAGTTATCTTTCTTTTAACAGAAAAGAAGAGTTTTTAGAAATCAACCAATCAAGAACAAGAATTGCCTGTGGCGGCCATGTTTGTTAACCAATCGGGACAAAATGGGCAATATTTATAGAGGATCTTCCATAGATGCTTCCTATAAAGTTTCGTTTCACTTGGCCAAGCGGTTTCAGAGAAGATTTTTAATAAAAATCGGCCAATCAGAAACAATAATTGCCTGTGGCGGCCATGTTTGTTAATGGATCAGAACGAAATGAGCAATCTTTATACAGGACCTTCCATAGATGCTTCCTACCAAGTTTCAGTTTATTTGGCTAAGGGGTTTCGTCGGAGAAGATTAAAATGTGAAAAGTTAACGGACGACAGACGACGGACGTCAAGTGATGGCAAAAGCTCACATTGCCTTTGGCATATAAACACAATAATAATAATAATGAAAAACTGAGGCCGGACTGCTTAGGGTCGGAACGACTCGAAATCATTTTCTCGTGCCATGTGCCATGATGTAATGTCTAATGAATAGAAATTCAAATAACCGAGTTATCTTTACGTTTTAATATATGGCTATTTATATATAATCTACATAGTAGGAAGTATAGATCGTTTGTCAATTTAACTACCTTTAGGACAGTCCAGCTGTCCAAAATTCGATTGACAGATGACTGAAACAACGTGGTGTCATTTATGGAAGTTGCCATAATCGTTTGGAATCTCTCTGGACTTTTCATTACGAACATTTTTGTCAACATCCGGTTCTCAGAATCGTCTGTAATGTGATCGATATGACCACAGATCAGTCTTCTTCTTTGGTTACGGAAAACCATCAACGTACTGATGTTTACTTTCCGGCAATCGAGGGATAACAAAATCGTAACAAGCTCCTGTGATGTGACAGGAAATTAAAATGACGGGAAAGAAAAGGTTCTTAAGAAAAGAAAGCACATACTGTACAATGTCAATGTAGACTCGTAGTTTCTTTTTGTGAAAATATATTTCTCTATTGAACTCAAATATATAACATATTACATAAACAAGGCCTACTATCTTCTTTGTATATTTTGTTTTGATAAATGCTAGAACACATTATTATTGACTATTAATAGTATTCTTAGACATTTACATAAACACAATATTCTAGTTAGTAGACTGTCAGCATGACGCCGTGAGTGATTGTTGTTTAAGGCCAATTCAGCAATTTCATGGCAGGAACAAGTTAATTTTCAATGAGATGATGATGATGTCCGCTTTGTACTAGACCAACGCGCTGAGTTGGATTTTTATAGTAGCCCGGGGTTCTATGGTACCGCGGTACTTAATGTTTAACGTCTGTGTAACGTAACTAGTTTTCGGAATTAATCCAATAATGTTATATTTTATTCCCCGGTTATAGAAACCTATTTTCCCCCACAATTCATTTTATTCTTTGAATTTGTTTAAAAATACGTCACCACTTTTCCCTATGAAAACGCTGATGTACCTCACAGAAATGGTTTCCTATTATATCGCGGTAATTGCAAAATTAATGTTATGGGACACAATGTTTGACAAATCAAGACATCGTTTATAAATACTAAATCAAGGTGAATATCTGGCAAACTTATACCATAAAGAAAATCTTGATAATTTATCACATTTAATAAAGTAAAGTTTCTTTGAAATAACAAATGTAACGAAGTTGAGTCAATTTGATGTAGCGTTATGTTGGTTAATATGTTTTCATAGCTTAATTTTTCCATCAACTTTGTCGGTCTAGAAAGTAACTAAAAATAGCACCAAAAATCCCAAATCGGGTTGAAATGAAACTTAAACAAACGGACGACATTTCTAAAAAATAGCAGACGAATTATTACAACTATGGTTTAATTATTGGACATTTTACAAAGCATAGTATCAGGGTAAAATAAAAATGTCCGCTATTTCTAAGGAAAAGATAAAAATATGTGTACTTACAAAAATTCAAGATATTTGGACAGAATGACCAGACGTTCCGATAAATGTGACTGTTGTGTTTATGAATATATAAATAGAAAAACCGGCGGGTGGCGCTGCAGTGCATAGGAACAGACAAAATAAATACTGCGGTATCATAGAACCCGCGGTACCATAGGAAGGGAGTATACTAGCTCACTGAAACAACAGTCCACGGGTAGACATATCGCTCCACTTGGACACATTATTCTGATTCTGAGCCAACCTTACCAGTCTTTGCTCTCTCTCCTTAATGCTGCATGCTTAGCGCAGAAGCAACAAATACCAATTTTATCGTCTTTGGTTTGACCCGACCAGTGCTCAAATCCACGATCTACCGCACTCGAGGCGAGCATACTAATCATTATGCTACCAAAGATAACGTTTTTACTATTTTGGAAATAGTGATGTAGAATCAATTCAATTGGTCAGCTTTTGAGTTATATTCGTTCGAGGTTACACTTTTTCATGCAGGAATATATATTTACCTGCAGATGTCTAGGCGTATTTAAGTGACCGTTTTTTAATGCATGCACATTTCCATTCTCATATAACATATAAGTTTCTGGTTTATTTTCAGAGAATCGTTAGTGATTAAGCCAATACATAATGGAGTAAAGATAGTAAATAAGAATGCTGGAGGAATAATATTAGATGGCTTTTTTAATTTATGGAAAGAAAAATCACTATGTGATGTCAAACTTGTGGTAAATCTACTCTTATCAATATCATTAAAACGTTTTACTTCTATACCCTTTAGATATATACATGTCTTTTCAAATTGAACGACAAATTAAGAATTAAGAATGAATTTAACTTTGTACCATAAAATAGAATGGCTATTACTTTAATTTTTGTCTAAATATTAAGAGTAAAGTTGGATAGTCTGTCATATCAATTTACATCCATACCCTTTCTGACTAATTGCACATTATTTTTTTTATATGACTGCAAGGTTTGTGTTATGTTATGGCACTGTCATCGTCCGTCTGTAGACAGGAATGGTTTTCTGCGATAACTTAAGTTGGAGCCAATGGATCTTTCTGAATTTTGAGCACAATATTAATGATTCTTAACCCTAAAAAAACCACACACACTATAAAAAGATATGGTGATAGCTAGTACTGTAACAATATTCTAACCATGATCACTGATTCTTTATAATTTTAAGTTTATCGTTCTTAATTGAGATTTATCTAATTTCAGTGTAAGAATGAAGAAATTTTAGCTCACAAAGCCATGTTAATGATATATAGTGACTACTTTAAAGCTATGTTTACAATTGGATTAACAGAATCATCACAGGTTATGCCACAGATAAAATTTGATGAAACTTCTCCAGATGCCCTTAAATCTCTCATTATGTACATGTATACTGGATCTCTAACAGGTAAAATAATCAGTAGATATTCTTAATTCTCTTTTAATGTACATCCAATGTCACAGGTAAAGAAAGTATCACCTTATATCCTAAAATATCTACTTATATACCGTAGGTACATGTATACTGGATCTATAACAGGTAAAATATTGGTAGATATTAATAACTTTCTTTTAATGTACGTACATTCTGGATATCTACCTCGGTAAAATATCACCTCATGTCCTGAAATATCTACCGGTACTTATATATGTACATACATGTACTTCAATCTTTTAAACACATATTTACTGGTAAAAGTCTAGGTCTTTAGTTTGGAAAGGAGTTATTTCCCTGTATGATTTTCAAGTATTCATCAAATATCTTGTTTAACAAATTTCACCTACTTTTGAATCTGGATCCCTTTTGAAACTGGCACGTTTGACATCTCACATGGAAATTTCCTAATTGATTCAACAGTTTTATTGGTTGTTCTTTTCTTCTTCAGTCATTCCCGAGGTCGGTCGGACATGTGGCAATGACCAGTAAAAATTGGTTTGGTCCAGTAAAAGGTTATTCATTACTGGACCAATTGACCAGTTTGAATCTGAGCACCTCCTCTGTGGAGTATGTGAATGTCCTGTAAACTTGATGCTGGGTCCAGTCATTCATACTCCTTTACTATACCGAATGTATATTCAACTTCAGTTTACCTTTGAAAACACTGCTTCTTTAAAAATTTGAGTGTTTGCTTATATAATACTCACAGTTTGCTGCTAGTTATAAAATTTATGAGTGCAAATATTTGAACAATTTGGAAGGAATGAATGCCTAGGAGTGATAAAAAAAAATGCACAAATACAAAATATATTATATTAGCATAGGTTTCTGTACAATTTGCAGTACATTTGTATCAGAAAAAAGATGATGTATATTTTCTGTAAAACAAACATTGAAGGTTATTCCAGAAACGCTACCTATGTAATCAGTGCATATCACCACTAACATTGTGAGTTTGAAACCACTAACATTGTGAGTTTGAATCCCGCTCAGGCGAGGTGTACTTGATACAACATTATGTGATAAAGTTTGTCAGTGACTTGCGGCAAGTCAGTGATTTTCTACGGGTACTCCCATTTCCTCCACCAATAAAGCTGACCGCCATGATATATCTGAAATATTGTTGAAAGTGGCATTTAAATTAGATTACTATATTTTTATTAAATTGACACTTTATTTTTATTAAGGTAGCACTATACAAAGATTTTTTTCCTCCAATCTTCCATCTGAAAACAGCTGTAACTTTCTTAATATTGCATCAAAATTAACAAATGAGGTACCATTTGAAAGAAGAAAGATATCTTTCCACTGATTATAATATTATGATTATGCAACAATTACATAATTAATTATTATACAATTAGTTGCAAAATCTTGATGTGTGCACTTGACCAAAATTAGCTGTTTCATGTTTATTCAAATGGTAAAACTTTTTACAATTTCTTAATCAACACAGCATGACCTCCAAAACCGTGTCTCAGATTTTTCCTGTGATATTTCAATCTCTCTTAAAGCCCTATTATGTGTATACAGCCTGACTTCATAAGATTTCACCAAATTTAATTGTGTGTAAAATTTGTTCTATTAATTCTATCAGAAATCCGAGACACAGTTTTGCAGATAATAGGTCTAAGAACAACATATACCAAAACTAAGCCTCTAGGGGTACCAATACAGGAGCTAATTTCATTCAAAGTCGACATTTTATGTCAAAAATTGTAGTGGAAAAATCCCAAAAGATGTAATTTTCCTCTTGATACCCCATTTTCTTGAATAAAAGTCTCAAATGTGCCATGGGAACACTTCAGGATTGACCTTGAATCATAAATCAACAATGATTTGACCAGAAAAATAGAATTTCTTCACACAAACTCTAAATATAGCTGGAAAATGCACACCCTGTGCAGTAAACACATGAAATTGGCTGGAGAAGTTACATCACTCTGACCTAGCTTGAGGTTAACTGCCTACTGATAAGGTCAAAACTCCACCTCCACTGACCAGATGTGAACCACTAATAATAACAGGAATCACCTGGAATCTTAATTTGCTCATTATGTGTATTCTTCCCTTTTAGTTGGATTTTACTAAATGAAAATTATACATTAGATATTTTGAAATAAATTCCATTGCAAATAACTAATTTATTTCTTTTGGTATTGATGAAAAGTTAGCTACATCCATGCTGCTTTCCCCTTCATTTAATGGAATCTTCCACAAAAATGGTCAGTGGTCATAAAACTATCAAATTATCCAATAGATAAACAATTAAGGAGCCCACTTGTTTTTATCATCTCTGATTCAAGCACATGTGTTTGTTTACAAAACTAATTAAAGGTAATGCTCATTAATGGTACATCATATCTGAATTATTTTTTCACCTGTGTATCAAGAATATTATAATAAAATAAAAATTGATTAAAAAAAATTTGATGAAAAAATATCAATTTTTGTATAGTGCTACCTTAAATTGAGACATTTTTATATTAACCACAAATGTAGTGAAATATTAACTTGATAGTGTTTTAAAAGCATAAGCAATTTATCTTTTACAGTTACCAAGGAAACAGTTCAAGATGTAGTTGTATTAACAGATTTACTTCAGATGAAAGATGTTAAGGAACAGAGCTGTCAGTTTATAGAAGCAAACTTAGATGCTACCAACTGTTTAGGTCTGTTGTAATGATATATACTGCTACAATATTTACAGTTGGTTAGATCTGATGAAGTTAACTAGACTCAGGATTTTAAGCCAATCCTGAATTTATAAGGTCTTGATTTAAGCTTCAGTAGTACAGTCGGGATAAGCGAATAAAGGATAGTATATTCAGCAAATTTTTGTTTATGTTGATCTAGATATCAGACAGTGTCAGATATAGGTAACATCATTTATGAGTATTAAAAACAAATGAGGATTGGGTATAAAACTTTAGGGATTTCAAGTTTTGATTCTCAGTCATTTCAAAAGATTTAACATTAATAACAATGCACTGTTTTCTGTCATAAAGATAGTTTTAAGACCATAGTTATAAGTCTCCATTTATTACAAAGCTTTCTATATAAAAGGTTGTGTCCTACATTAAAGTCTATCAAACAAAGGGGCCATCGTGGCCATGATCGTATGGTAGTTGGATTTACAACTACCTGTGCAATCAGTGCCTATCATCACTGATGTTGTGAGTTCGAATCTTGATCAGGGTGAGGTGTACAACATTATGTGATCAATTTTGTCTGAAGAAAACCACTGACTTGTCACAAGTCGTGACAAGTCAGTGGTTTTCTTCAGATCCTCCTGTTTTCTCCACCAATAAAACTGACTGCCACGATATAGCTGAAATATTGTTGAAAGTGGCATTAAACACCATCAAACAAACTTCTGATTCCACAAAATATTGCCTTCAATTTGTTAATTGCCCTCACAAATTCATGAGTTATGCTTACAAAATCCCTTAGCATAAATACCAAGTGATCGGTAGTAATTTTGGTAGAGTAGCTACTCATATATATTCAAGTATCTGAGAAGCTTGAACTTGAAAGGTAGTACACCTTTTTATGATAAAGAATTTTAAATAACAAATACAGTCAGGGTTGTCAAAAAAGCGGGAAATACTCATATTTCCCAGGACGGCAGGAAATATTGGGAAATAAGATTGAGTCTTAATTTGCAAATATAATGCCGTAAATGGTACAGGAAACTTCTAAATTGATATTTATGTTTTGCATGTATGACCAAAATTGCATATAAAAAATCTTTAATGGATACAAATATAACTATATTGGCCTTACAGAAAAAAAATTAATAATAATGGATAGTGTTAATGTACAGATATATAAAATTGATATTGGAAAATTGATATTTGTTAAAAAAAATATTGATTTTGATAGAAATATTAAGAAAATTATTCTTTACTTGTAATCCTCACTTTGTACCTCCTTTGTTTTATATATAATAGTGATTAAAACCATATTCTGACCTGCTTTTGACATGTTTATTGTTTGTCTTTACAAACTGGACTTCTAAATGTTATTGAAGATGTGTTAATTAGTTTGTAAAAACAAATTAAAAAAGTTAGTCATTATTATACTATAGCATAAAGGAAATGTCCTTAGGATATAAGATTACATGTACATGTATACAACCTGGCAAAACAATTAACTATTGTTAGAAATGCCATCATGTTCGGCTGCTATTGAGAGAATCTTCTCAAACTTTGGCATGATTCAGTCAAAATTAAGAAATAGACTTGGTCTTGTTAAAGCAGGAAAGCTTGTTTTTTGCTACAGAATGTTAAGGGGGAAAGATGAAATAGGTTGGTGAACTCTGAAACTCTATCGTTGAACTGAAAAGTGTAGTGTAAAATTGTGGTGACAGTTTTAACATGTTTTTAATAAAAGTCTATTGTATAAATATTATGTTTATATGAAGATTACAATTTCAAAAGTTGCCTGAAGTCCTTCTTAATGATCCTACACCTAGGCTGTATACCCATATTTATTAAACTGATGTAATTTTCAACACTGTGTGTTAAAATGTTAAGTTTTTAGCAACTTTGAAGAAATTAATCACATCTAAAAATCATATTTCCCAGTATTTCCCACTTGAGCTAAAATTTAGAGTATTTCCCAGGACGGTATTTCCTGTTAATTACCACTGGATATTCCCACTACTGGTATTTCCCGGCCAACCCTGAATACAGTCAAACCTGCTATAGTGACCACATCTATTAAGTTACAGTCAAACCTGCTTTAGTGACCACATCTATTAAGTTACAGTAAAACCTGCTTTAGTGACCACATCTATTAAGCAATAACTATTATGTGATCTTAATGTTTATTTCCCTTCACAGTGCATTTCACATCAAGTAAACCTGTATTAAGTGACCACCTGTCTTATGTGATCATATTTCACTGTTCCCTTGGGAGCTCACATATGACAAGTTTGACTTTACAGACTATTACCTTGATAAACAATCATAGTCCTAGAAGTCCTTGTAACTAAAGTAATGCAATAAGTATTGTCATATACTAGGATACAATCAGATGTTCCTTTATGACTATAGAAAATTGAGGAATACATGAAAAAATAAAAATTACAAACAAATTTTACTTTTGAAATTAAAAAAAAAAGTCATTTGAATTATAAAAAATGAATGAATAATAAAATATATACATCATGACAATAAAACTCAGATTTCAGTCACAAATAATAAAGTATATTGATACAAACAAAGTTGAAATTGAATTTGGATATTGTTAATTTAAATAAGACTTGATTGTTATTTTTACAGGTATCTGGGACTTTGCAGAAACCTATGGATGTACAAAGTTGTTAACTAAAGCTATAGCTTTACTGAAGAGAAGATTTACTGTGGTTGTACAGACAGAGGAATTCCTCAATATTTCTTCATCACGACTTAAGAATATTCTACATTTTGAAGATTTATGTTTAGGTACAATTTTTTTTTGCGATTCACTAACATCTAATAGTATCCTGTATGAGGTTATGTCAGGTAACCTTTCATTCACCTTTGAACATCCAATCACACAAGAGACAGTGAAAATATATTACTTTCAACATGTTCTCTGTTTAATGGTTTAAAGATATTAATGATATATATTTAGTTATATTAATTGATTTTTTTAGCAAAACACACAAATTATGAGAATATTTTTGGAAATATAGAAAATGTGGATTGTAGATTAGTACATCAGGAAAATTTTGATGTCCTTCACAGGAGATAAGCATAAGGGAGGGTTGGCACAGATGCTGTATGTTGAAGGGAGTTAAATCATAATAAGGCAATTTTGTTATTAACTTTGTACAAGTATGGAGATTATCTATTAATACAGAGTGAGTGATTGTTGTTTAACACCAAAAGAGCAATTTTTCAGCCATATCATGGCGAGAACAAGCTAAATTCGATGATACATGTATGAAGATAATGTCCGCTTTATACTAGACCAACACACTTCATTAATTTTTTATAGTGTGAGTTCACTGAAACAATGGTCCTCCGATAGACATTTTGCTCTGTTCAAACACATTATTCTGATTTCAAGCCAACCAGTCATTGCTTTTGCTCCTTAATGCTGTATGCTTAGCACAGAAGCAGCAAATACCAATTTTATAGTCTTTGGTTTGACTCGACCGGACTCGAAACCATGATATACGGCACTCAAGGCAAGTATGCTAACTATTAAACCATCGATGCGGTTGATCTATTAATAAAAAAAACGTTTACATGTTATTTATATTTTGCTATTGTCTTGTTACCTAAGGTAATGACGGTGAGAATGCAGTATTTAGATGTGTTATCCGATGGTTAGAATCCGATGTTGAACAAAAAATTGACAGCCTAAAGGAAATTTTGAGTCTTGTCAAGCTAAACCATGTCACTGAATCTGCCATCAATGAATTGACACAGATAGCCATCATGCAAGAAAATAAAGGTAAATATTTTTTAACAATTTCAAATGCTCAAGGAGGGCCCGGGTGGCTCAAGGAGTTAGGTAGTTGAATTACCTAACAACTCATACAAGCCTATCACCAATACGGCGTGGGTTCGCGTCTGGCTTTGTAAATTACAAAAAAGGGTGCACTCGACTCGCAGCCGCAAGTGATAAAGTTTACCTGTTGATTGCCCGTGGACAGTGGTTCTCTCCAAGTTACTCCGGCTTCTTCCACCACTAAAACTGTTCGCCATGATATAGCTGAAATATTGCTGAAAGTGGCATTAAGCACAATGAATCAAACGCTAAAGGTATATACATGTAGGAGAAATGTACAAATCATCCCTTGTTTCTGACAGATGATTGACATTCTTGAACAAAATCATGAAACTGACACCATCAGAAATGTGTTTTCTACACACCGACATTCACATTCAGAAAGATTAAGGTTAGGGCTATGGTGTTTAATGTCACTTTCAACAACATTTCAGTTATATCATGGTGGTCAGTTTTATTGGTGGAGGAAACCACTGACCTTCCTGAAGTCACTGACAAACTTTATCACATGATGTTGTATTGAGTACACCTCGCCATGAGCGGTATTCAAACTCATAACTTTAGTGGTGATTGGTACCGATTGCATAGGTAGTTGTAAATCAAACTACCATACGACCACGACTGCCCAATTGAGAAGATTATTTATTACCAATGCAAAATGTAATAGGAAAGTTTAAATTTGCATAAGGGAATATTGTCCGGAACAGAAAAATGTTCTCTATGGCTAGTATGAAAGATGTATTACCTATTGATATAGAATCACTCTTATTAAAGGGGGTCATCGTGGTCATGATCGTATGGTAGTTGAATTTACAACTACCTATGCAATCTAACGTTGTGAGTTCGAATCCCACTCAGGCTATATAACATTATATGATAAAATTTGTTAGTGACTTACGACAGGTCGGTGGTTTTCTCTGGGTACTCCGGTTTCTAAAAACCACGAAAACTGAGTACCATGATATAACTGAAATATTGTTGAAAGTGGCATTAAACACCATAAACCAAACCACTCCTATTAATATTAGGCTTAAATTGTAAATAAAGATAATGACTAGATAGGTGAAAATGTATTGCATATCCTTACTTGACTTGTTTTACCAAATAGAAATATTGCCTCATCTTTAAGCACTAAAATTTGACAAATTGATGCAACGATTTCAACTGAAATGTGTATCGAAAGAAATATGAATAATTAATTATATTAGGAATTTGAATGTGTAAGTTCAAAGATTAATCATAAGTTTGGCCGAGACAGTGGTATATAGATGTACACAGCTAAAACTTTCAAAATATGCTCATTTCTTATATTTTACATATCATAAGCATATGTATGTCATGTATGACTCAGATATGGACCATATTTGACTCTCATGTGACAATTATGCAACATTTCACTTTTAAATTCCTATGATTGTTGAAACTTTAATATATACATTATGAAACTATGGCCAAAAGGATAAAAGATTAATAGACAAATAATGATCCACAAAACACTATACAGAAAACTATAGATTGAGCAAAACCAACCCTTTTAAAAACCAGGGGATCTCAGGTGCTGTGATAGGATAAGTAGTTCCTGCCCCACTAATGTTACTGATGTTAAAAATCCAGAGATAAGTCTTGAATGAGGAAAGGACAGGATTTTAATACCTCAAATGGAATATTCTTGTGGTCATCTGTGATAGAGACCCTCCATTTAAAAATTTATATATTTATTTATTTTAGAAATAAAACAATGGATTTTCAATGAACTATGCAACAATAAGGACCAACCTCCCAGACAACCCATACAGAATATCTATGCTGTTGGAGGTTATTTACAATCTAGGACAGGGTAAGGAGAGGTAACAATAAGGATTTGATTTGATTTGATTTATTGTGGCACTTTCAGCAATATTTCAGCTATATCATGGCGACCAGTTTTAGTGGTGGAAGAAGCCGGAGTACTCGGAGAGAACCACCGACCATGGGCAAGCAACTGGTAAACTGTATCACTTGCAGCTGCGAGTTGAGTGCACCCTTTTTGTAATTTACAAAACCGGCTGTGAACCCACGCTGTATTGGTGATAGGCTTGTATGAGTTGTTAGATATTCCAACTACCTAACTCATTGAGCCACCCAGGCCCTCTTTGTATTGTATTATAATAGGTTAATGACTGTGATAACAACAATGTGGGGAAAAAAAACATATTTCCAGAAACTTGTTTTCCACTTGAGGTACATTTATAGAACATAATTACTAAAAAGCATGGACTTCTTGCAACAAGGGACAGGGGATATACTCTTGTGAGTCATGTCTTTTTTTTTCACACTTGTTTTGTAGATGTACCAGTATTTATATCAGTACTTTATTTATCTTGAAATTGTAATCATAATTATAGTACTTTTTATGCCTTTTAGTCCAATGTGTCCTAGATTACGCACTGTTGAAAAGTATGACTTTAGAAATAACGAATGGAAAACATGTGTGAATGACTTACCAATGTTTGCCTCGGGTGTCCATGTGTTTAGCATTCATGGTAAACTATTTTGCACCACTTTTGAAATGAGTAGCGAAGAGAATTTAACTTCAAATCCAAAATCTTATTATCCGGGATTTTATGAATATGACAATATTCACAATTATTGGAAGAATACCATTTATTGTTTTACTCCAGACGGAACAAATGTTATACAAAAATGTTTACAAAATAGTGGATCAATAGCAGTGTGTTCTAAGACAAATAAAATATATACAATATCAAAGTCAGACGTTCATTGTATAAGAACCCAGCTTGATGATGGTGAAGTTATGTTTTGTGATCCAGAACAGCTACCAAATCTAAGAACAACAGAGGTTTACTCTAATCACACAGCTGTCGTATATAATGAGAATTTGTATGTATTAGGAGGGGATGAAAGAATATCAGCTTCAGAGATATTTCCTACAGCTGCTGTCTATATGCTTGATAATGGTGAGAAAAAATGGGTAACCAAATGCAGTATGCAAGAACCAAGAGCTAGATTCTCGTCAGCAGTAGTGGGTAATTATAAAAGTTATATTACATATTTTGGCTACGTTTCACATTAAATTCACACTAATTTTATTTACACATTACATGTTTTACTGACAGACATTCAAATAGGATATAAGTAGTTCCAGAAATCCGTTAATAGACTTGTAGAGATTTTAATTTGAAAACATATTATTGGTGAGCGATTTAAAACAAAATATTTCTTTATTTCTAATTCTGCCTGTTAACAAATGTTGCTAAGGTCCAGGCCATGTTAGCTAACTTGATATACAGTTGAACCTGCCCATGTGGTCACCTCTATTAAGCAGTCACCTGTATTAAAAGGTCACCTTTGTCTTGTCCTGTCATAGAAGATTTCATATGAATTGAAGCTCTTTTAAGAGGTGACCTGTCTTAAAAGACCACTTTTTCTTTGTTCCAAAGGTGACCTCTTAATACAGGTTTGACTGTAATTAATTACTCATATTAGTTTCCATTAATTTATTCATTTTGTACAACTTGTAGTAATCAGTCAAATACAATAGTAATTGATTCAAAACCGCATCAGTGGTGTAAATGTGCTCGTGTCGAGTGTGGTAGATTGTGGGTTCAACTCCCGATCGGATCAAACCAAAGACTATGAAATTGGTATTTGTTGCTTCTCTGCTAAGCATGTAGCATTAAGGAGAAAGAGCAAAGACTGGTTGGCTCAGAATCAGGATAATTTTTTGTCAAGAGTGGGGCGACATGTCTATCTGCTGACTGTTGTTTCAGTGAGCTAGCACTATAAAAATCTAACAAAGTGTGTTGGTCTAGTACAAAGTGGACCTCATCATCATTGAAAACTAACATGTTCTCTCTGTGATATAGCTGAAAAATTGCTGAGTTGGAGTTAAACAACAATCCCTCATAATCACTCACTCAATTGATTCAAATTTCACCTCTAGAGTACACAAATAACAGATTTAATTTGGTATGCTGTTCAATACAGTATAGCAATTAGTCAAATGTGTTAATTATATCCATATAATATCATTGTTTGATATTTGGTAATTTAGTGGAACTGCAAGTTTTCCTTTAGCTCTCTTTTATATAATTACTTTTCAAAATGGTTTCCTTAAATTCTCTTTTTATGCTTCAAAATTTCAAAATGACCCATTTTACTATTATTAGAATAACAACAACAGCATTGATGAAATTAGTACAACACATTGATTGTTTAACCGTTTGACTCGAAAACTGTGGTATGAATATTACAAGGAATTTTGCCACAAACTATACTTTATATTTAGAATGATGCCACACACCATGTTTATATTTAAAATGATGCCACACACCAAGTTTATAATAAGAATATTGCCACACATCACATCATATTTTATATTAAGAATTTGCCACACCATATTTTATATTTAGAATGATGCCACACATCATACTTTATATTTAGAATGATGCCACACATATTTTATATTTAGAATGATGCCACATTCCATACTTTTTATTTAGAATTTTGTCACACATTATATTTTATATTTAGAATGATGCCACACATCATACTTTATATTTAGAATGATGCCACATGCCATACTTTTTATTTAGAATGATGCCACACATTATATTTTATATTTAGAATGATACCACATGCCATATTTTTATTTAGAATTTTGTCACACATTATATTTTATATTTAGAATGATGCCACACATCATATTTTATATTTTGAATGATGCCACACATCATACTTTATATTTAGAATGATGTCACACATTATATTTTATATTTAGAATGATGCCACATGCCATACTTTATATTTAGAATTTTGTCACACATTATATTTTATATTAAGAATTTTGCCACACATCACATCATACTTTTTATTTAGAATGATGCAATACTGAATGACATTTCTGTAGGTGATTATATTTATGCTGTTGGAGGATTTAATACACTACGTTTACGATCTGTGGAGAGATATGACCCAGTCAGTGATACCTGGAGATACGTAGAAAGTATGGATAAAGAAAGGAGTCATTTTAAATGTGTTGTTCATCAGAATAAAATTTACTCAATGGGAGGTAAGATGGCTTACAGACAGGAACATGTTATATTATCATGTGCATGTTTGTGTGGGTTGATATAGGAAGGATTTAAGGTAGACATACACATATGATATGATCATCTGTCTCTGATTGCTGGCAAATATACATATATACTAGGGAAGGAGTCCTTTCAAATATGTGGAGTTGCAAGGGATTGTAGAAGACAGATGTGAAATGACCATCTGTCTGTGATTGTTGGCAAATACACATGTACACTAAGGAAGGAGTCCTTTCAAATGTGTGCAGTTGCGAGGGATTGTAGATTTATTTGCTCATAGAGACAAAAAGAATGAGACACAAGTTTTACCAACTTATAAAGTCTTCTCCTTTGTAGACAGACACATGTGAAATGAAGATCTGCTTGTTTTATATGGTTGATAAGGAAGAGATTCTAGACAGACATGTGAATAGATCATCTATATGTTAATATATAGTAGACATGGATGGGGGTGTAGGCAGACACATGTGAATTGGTCATCTATGTGTTAATATATAGTAGACATGGATGGGGATGTAGGCAGACACATGTGAATTGGTCATCTATGTGTTAATATATAGTAGACATGGATGGGGATGTAGGCAGACACATGTGAATTGGTCATCTATGTGTTAATATATAGTAGACATGGATGGAGGTGTAGGCAGACACATGTGAATTACCATCGTCTGTTTTTTCATATATGGTTGATTGAGATGAGATTCTGGGCAGGCCAATGTGAAATTACCTTCTGTCTGTTCTTATTTGGTGGACAGGGACAGTTGTTGTGTGTATATTGTTTTAAAGGGATGTGATAATAGGCAGACACATGCGAATGACCATTGAAAATGATAAAACATATAAAATTAGGGATACCGATAAATTGAAGAAAAACGAATCAATTAATCTGATTTAATCATGTTTTTGTCAGAAAAAAAAATTGCAAATAATGTTCAGAATACAAAAAATGCACTGTTTACTTTAGCATGCTTGATTGGTAATACATACCGGTAGATATGTACATGTCAAACAAATTTTTATGAGTTGTTGACCTTTCATAATCAGATGATGTTCATGTCGTTTTAACAGTAACACAATGGGTGTCACTAGTGGGACAGGAAATGCTAACCTTTCCAGAGCAACTGAATTCACGCTTCTTGGTTTTACATGGAATTTGTGTTGCTCAATCTTTAGTTTTCTGTGTAGTGTTTTGTAGATCATTGTTTGTCCTTTTTCTTTTGGCCATTGTATTTCTGTGCTTCTTCAATTTATGGTACCTAATTGCATCTTTGGTATTTTCAAACTTTTCTTAAATGGAACAAGTTTTTCTGTACTAGAATGGTCAACTTTCTCTGAACTGGAATGGTTAATTACCAGCACACAGGTGGAACAATTTGTTCCAAGTAGGGGTCATTTTTTAGACTTATCTTTAATAGGAAGCTTTGGGAATGTGAAGCACATGTCCTTCAAGAAAGACCCATTTGAAAGTTTCAATTTTGTTCTTAACCAATATAACCTCCCAAGTTGCACAACATACACTTCTCTTCCATTGACTAAGAATATTGAAGGGTTAAATGTTACAGAATGTCAAAATACTTTATATGAGATGCCAACTTTTATTTTAACAGGTAAATCTTACTCGAGGTATGAAGGAGGAGCCAGAAAGGTGTTGGGTAGTTGTGAAATGTATGACCCTGATACAGACAGATGGACATATATTGCACCTATGGCCCAATGCAGATGTCTGTTTGGTGCTGAAGTATTTTGAGATTAATTTAGATGATTGATTGATATATTGTGTTTAATACCACTTTCAGCAATATTTCAGCTATTTAATTTAGATGACAATCAGTGTCTAATAGGAATATGTTTAATGAAGTAGGACACACAGACTTTTATTTACTGACGAAAACATGTTTGTATATGTATTTCGACCATCTCCTATTTGATTAAATCACATGATTTCCAGAAAAATTCCTCTAGGATATGAAGTAAAAATGAACTAAGAATGAACACCAGATGCCCTTGCTTCCAGCTAATATTAAACTAAGTGTTTACCATGGTGTAGCAGTAGCAGACAATAACTGTCATCTGGTCAAGGGAAATTAAAAGTTTGAACACAAGTCAAATTTCCCCTTTTTCAGTTAATTATGTGGCATATCTCTTGAACCATCAAATTAATACAGATAATAACCAGTTGAACATAACCTGTGCATTTGGTCAATAACATTGTTAAATTTGTGTAATAAAAACATAAATATCTATATTAGTGTGTATAACATGATTCTTGGATACACCACAGGTACACAGGGATAGGACCCCCTTTGGGTACCTCACCCCCTTTCTTGGATACACTCCTAGTCAAAAGATTGGAAAAACAAATAATTTAAGTCTTTGGGAGGAACTAAACCAAAAGGCATAAACAGGATAGCCAAAATCAGCTATTAAGGTGACCTGTAAAAAATTAAAACATTTGCAATTGGCCAAGGGAAACTGAAGTTAGAGTACAGACACCAAATGGAAGGACAGAAAGACAGAGAATAACAAGGGTAATAATCAATGCCACCTTTGCCTTTCAGCATAGTAATAAAAATATCAAGACAAGATCTCTGTTTTTTTCTCACTTTTCAAAAGTTGTGGATTCTTTTTTTTGATTACCCAACAACATTACAACAAAGGTAGAGGTAGTTATCATTAAGGTGATAATAAAAATCTACACACCACTCATTCTGGCAGGAAGATCTATAACTCTTAAGGGACAAATTTACTCCTGCTTCCCCTTTTTTTCAATTTTAAGTGTTTATGGTATTTAACCCCACTATCAACAATATTCCAGTTATATTGTGACCAACAAATAAAAACTAAATATTGTTGCAGGACTTTACCAACTTTCTTCTATAGTTCCATATGAAATAATGATGGTAACGTGTAAAAATGTCTCGGACAATTATAAGGCTGTCGTATGGTAACATTAAAGAACATTCATTAGGAATGACAGGAAACATCAGTTCACCTTTTGTAGTTATTTAAATGTAAAGAAAATTCAGTTTTAATTTGTTTATAAAGGAAGCTGTTAGTGGCCACACCAAAAACTTACTAAGCTTGGGTGTAGCTATTAAAATATTTCTGTGCACTGGTATAGCTGCAAAAATGCTTAGTTGAGGGAGTAAAGGGGGTATCATGCTTAATTCCCTGACTCTTTTTAATAGTTACACTCAAAACTTCGTAATTTTTTTTATATATGTAACTGACAGTAAACACAATATACTACAATGGGGACAACCGCATCGGTGGTGTAATGGTTAGCATGTTCGCCTCGAGTTCAGTAGATCGTGGGTTCAAGCCCTGATCAGGTAAAACCAAGACAATAAAATTGTTTTTGCTGCTTCTCCGCTAAGCACGTAGCATTAAGGAGTAAAAGCAGACTGATTAACTGGGAATCGGGATAATATGTGCAAATGGAGTGACATGTCTATCAGTGGACTGTTTTCAATGAACTAGCGCTATACAAATTCAACTCAGTATGTTGGTCTAGTACAAAGTGGACCTCATCATCATCTCATCGAATGTAACTTGTTCTCGCCATGGCATAGCTGAATTTTTTTTCATTTGGCGTTAAACAACAATCGCCCACTCACTGTTACTTTAGCTACTTAGTACAGAATACAACAATATATGTAACTACTAATAAACACAATGGCTTGCATATATAATACTTGTTAAAGTAATTCATTTTGTCAATAATTAAATTCTTTATTCTTGGGTAAGTTCAGAGGTTATATATGACAGCTACAACAGACATTTAATGGACTACAATATTTGAAATTTACATGGCAGTGTGAAATTAATAACCGCTATCAACAGACTGGACAATTTATTTAAGAAACTTGTTGATCTCGAGGTTAATTGCTGTGTAGCATCTCATATACACTTAGATTTAAAAGTCATTAAGTCTACATGTAGGTTTTGGCTCCATAGTATTAGTTCACAGTTTAATAATAAAAAAGTGAAGATATTATTATCTTTATTTTTAATGAATGTTAGCCTTGTAACAATGCTGAATACTTTGTTCTTGACATAATTATCTGGTTGAAGTAATGCAAATATAAAATACAAAAAATAAATAAACACAATTTTGGAGACATGATTTTTATTGGTATTTTCAAAACACATGATTTATTTTTAATGAATGTTAGCCTTGTAACAATGCTGAATACTTTGTTCTTGACATAATTATCTGGTTGAAGTAATGCAAATATAAAATACAAAAAATAAATAAACACAATTTTGGAGACACGATTTTTATTGGTATTTTCAAAACACATGATTCATACTAAATAAAATTAAACAAAATCATTATGACAAGCACCAACATTCAACTACTACCTACATATACAACATGAAAACATTTTTTTCTGATTAAGTCTGGTGAAAATTTAAAGCTATATCAGCCATTATTAAATCTTTTTTTTTTTAATGTCTTGATAAGGTTCTGCTACATGTTAAAGCTATATCGGTCATTATTTTTTTGTTGAAAACTTCTTGATAAGGTCATGTTATATATTGAACTCAAAAACATGTAAATATCCAAATCTAACATGAGACTATAACACTCACCTGGTCTTAAATTATTCATAGCCTATCTTAAGCTTGAAAAGAGGATTTTTGTTAATTTCCCACTCGTATTTAACTTTGGACCTCCAGAAATCCGACTTTAATTTTTCTAGGAGGGTGGGGTTGTTTTGTGGTTAGTGATATGCTTGACCAGTACATATTAACTTTTTATCAGTTCACACTAAATTCAATTTAATTTCTATTGCTGGTTATTCATGTTTTAAATACAAATTTTGTTGGTTTCCATTCAGCAACTTCTTATTCCTCTTGAGCAGATCATTTGAAATTCATACACAGGTTCAGGGACTTTAAATAGCAGGCAAAGTTTGATTTTCGACTTGACCACTTCTTCCGTTTCGGTGATATGCCCTTTAATTTGCTGTGAAAAAAAATATTTAGGTTTCTGCTTGATAAAGTATGTTCTGCTTATGCAAAGCATTTGAATTTCATTTAACAATAATTTTTACCACAATACACAGGTCATGTAGAGTTATATTTGTATGCCCCTAAGTTGACAAATGGCACATTATAATTTTCCAGGCTCTGTATAACTTAAGATTCCATTGGGACAACATTTTGTAATTTTTACCACAATACCCTGACCAAGATGGAATTTGATTAATATTTCTTTTATGATTCCAGTGTTATGCCCCTATGTATTTCAGTTGGAATGGAAGAAGGCAACACATTCTTCCATTTTTTGGAAAATACTTTCTTTTGATTTAGCCCATTTCTGCATGTTAAATTATGACCCCAATGGACTGAGGGCCTTTATTTGTACAAACATGAAACTTTCATGTTACAATGATTCTTCATGCTAAATGCAATTGCAAATTCCTTATTGATTCTTCATCAGATTTGTATTTTTTTAATTTTCCCTGTTCAGGCATATGTAAAACTTTTAACCCATAATTTCTATTAATAGTTCTTAAGATTTACCAGTACTGAATTTACATATTTTAGGTATTCCCTAATTCTATTTTTGTACAAGTCTGACTCTCCTCATCCCAAGGATCACCCTTGCTAAGTTTTGTTCCATTTGGAAAAACAGTTCTCCAGATTAAAATATGAAAATTATAAATGAATATACGAACAGCAAGTGATGGCAAATTAAAAGCTCATATTGCCATTTGCCAGGTGAGCTAAATAAAATACCACTAACCACAAGTAACTTTTATAAACAATAGTAAAAAAAAATATACCATCCATCCTTAAAAACAAAATATTGACCTCAGAAAAAAATACATTGAAGCTACATTATTGGAATGAAATGTATGAAAATGTAGAGAAAACAATAACATACACTTAATCACCTTCACTTGGTTTTGTTCAAATTCAACAGTAACCAACTAACATTTTCAGTTTGAAACTTAACAATACATGTACAAACAAGTATTTTGTTCTATTTTGGTCCCAGAAATACATAGTACCAATAATCTCTAACTTTAATTCTAATTTTATTTAATAGAACAGTTTTATGGAAAAATAGTTTTCATTTTTTCCCATGGTGAAATAAAAACATAATAACCAACCAAAAATCAGTTCATTCATATTAAACAATTTTTTTTTAATTTTAAACAGTTTTTACACATACAGTATAACTGAAAATAGCAGCTATTTTTTTTTATCTTCATTAGAAGATCTTACAGAATAAAAATGTATATACAAATGTAACTATTTAGTGTTCATGACATGTTCATCAGGTATGTTAAAGTCAAAAGATTGGAAAGTGAAATACACTAAGCTAAACATTTGGGAGCAAGTGAACTAAAGAATAGCCAAACACTGGCTATTACCAATGTCTACACATTGTCAAGTAGTCAGATCTGTATATAAAGGGTACTCAAGGGAACATGAAAATGTGCCCTTTATGAACAGTTGCCCTTTTACATATAACTTTAAATAATATGTGCTATTCATTAATGGGAAAAATGAGGGTGTTCTTTATAGACAGTGATTTGTTATATAGAGGTGTCCTTTATAGACAATGATTTGTTATATAGAGGTGTCCTTTACAGACAGTGTTTTGTTATATAGAGGTGTCCTTTAAGGCAGGTCTGACTGTAGTTTTATTTAATTAATATACCCAGTAATCAAAACAAGAAAATAAATTAATCAATTTTATTAATCAAGGCATCACTTCCTAAAGATGAAACATCTTCATTCATTATACACAATCACTTATTGCATAAATTTTTATAACCATATACATATATATATGTATAAAGACGGATTAATAATATTTTCATAGATACGAACAATTATTTTTTTATGCTACACTGTATATTTTACATTCAATTTTCATACTGGTAAATACAAGTCAAGAAAAAAAAATAAACTGTTTAAAAATTGTCCTCATGAATTTTTTTCCCCTAAAGTATATCACTACACCTGCAGATTATAATACACATTTCATGTGTATTATTTTTTATAATAAAGTGTCCCAAAATTACGTCGATAATAGAATGAAGCTCTCAGATTGTCACATACATTGTTATGTCTCAATTTTCTTATTAAGAATCCCTTATAAACTGGTAATCACCACATACCATATCAATTTTACTTAATTACCACAGAATTTAATTTTTTTTTTCATGAAGCCCCAAGGTAGAGTTTAAAAGATATACAGGTAATTTTTTTAAACTTTATATGCAAGTTATCTTTATACAAACTCCCAAATTTAAATACATAAAATATGTATCAATATGATTGGACTATATGAACACACAAGACAAAATACTGACCCTTCTTTGTGTAACCATTAGTGATGACCAAATAATACAACACACATAAGATGAATAATGAATGGCAAGATCCTTTAAACATTTATTTAGTGTAAAACAAGATTTATCTCTCATAATCGGGAATATGATCACGTCAAAGATACAACAAAGAATTTATTTTGATATTCAACACTGTCTGCTTTATATATATATATATATCAGTGTCTAACACCACTAAAGTTGTGAGTTCAAACCCGGTTCATGGTGAGGTGTTTTTGATACAACTTTATGTGATAAAGTTTGTCAGTGACTTGCAACAGGTCGGTGGTTTTCTCCGGTTTCCTCAACCAATAAAACTGATCGCCACGATATAACTGAAATATTGTTGAAAGTGGCATTAAACACCATAACCCTTATTATCAGGAATATGAAAAGGTCAAAGATACAACAAAGAAGTTATATTGATATTCAACACTGTCTGCACTTTATATATATATATATACCGTATTTCTTCTAATTAAAGCCCCCCTTCTAATTAACGCCCCCCTCCCTTATTCTGGCCTATAGAACATTTTGACTTCTAATTAATGCCCCCATTTCATAAAATGTAAACTCCACTTATCGGTACCTAATCAACAACACAGCGTGTAAGAGTTCCCAAAATAGTTACAGCGTGTGAAGAGTTTTACACATCACTAATCAGCAATAATTGTCCAGGTAAACAAACACGTTTTCTGTCAACATTAAAGAACTTGGCTGCCTCATGTTTTCCCTCTTCTTCGGCAAATTTAATTACTTTCAACTTAAAAGAAAAATTATATTTGTGTCTAGCTTTATTCTTGGATTCCATTTTAAGTAGCAGTGGGTTTTAGTAAAGTTCTTAATTTTTCAACATCAGCAACTTGTCCCGAAAATGTGTACGTACATGGTAATTCTAATCCTATATTGAAAAACTTGTTGCCGGTTAAAGTTGCAAATATTTTGCCACCTCTTTTAAGAAAAAAATTAAATACTTTGCTGTGTTCGATGGGCACGTGTCCTACACATTGTTCTTTATTTCCATCATTTCGAACGAGTTTCACAGCAAATTTGTCATTTACATTATTTTCTTCTCTGTCACAACGAAGTTTCTCGCCGATCTCGTATATACGTGATAACCTCGAATAGAACTTTCAAATTAAACTCCATTTGCTGCTCCATGCACGTTTCTAGATGGAATTTATAAATTAAGGTCAGACCAACCCAACACGCACCGATTAACCGATATCAGAGACATTTCATTAGGTAATGTATATATTGAGATAGCACGTGTATATTTCTATAGTCTGTTTCATCAAATTAACCTCATCTAACGGCAATAAAGTCGGAAATTCGTTTCTCTAATTGATGCCCCCTATTTTAAAAATACATTCGCCCCCGGGGCGTCTATTAGAAGAAATACGGTATATATATATATATATATATATAATATATGGACAGACAAAAGTGCCACTGGCATTGCTGTTCTGATTGTCATGTCAAATTTTCATACTTTTAAACTGAAAAATCTCTATTATGAAATAGAAAAATGATTGTGTATTTAATTTTGGAAATTTTATCATTTCTGAAGTTGAAAAAAAAATAACTAAAAGCATTTCTTTAACTGCAGTGAAATATTAAATCTTATGTTTACAATTTCTCAACAAATAAATTATTGGTTCAAACAGACAAACTAATATAGTAATTTTTTTTCCATTATCAACTATTTATGGTATATCACCATTTTTTTGTTTATACCAGATAGCCAATCAGAAAGTACCTTTACTTTAAATATAATTTATCTCCGAAAGTACCAGTTGACAATTTGCAATTTATTTTGATAAGATAGAATATACACTTGTTATGTAACAGATATAGTGATGAGGAATACTATACAATACAATAACATACACATTTGAAAACAATACACATTCTTTAAATACATGTATATTTGAGCTTTAACCACAACTTCAGGAGTATATCAATGGATCCACTCAAACATCTGTGCTAACACATACATTGTACATTTAAATGACAACAATATTTTTTTTATTTCACACATAGAAACAGTTGATGTTTCACATAAACATATTGATAAAATGTAGGTATATACACAATCATCAATATATGAGAACTTGCTAAATAATAACACATAAGTTCTTTCACACTTGGGATGTTGTCCATATTTTGTATATTTATCACAAAATTACCAAGTAAAAATACAAAAACAAAAAGCACTATACTGCAGCACAACAATCGGACACTAGAAGAATAAATGAAAATAGCGATTCTTTAATATTTGCTGTGTCTAAAAGACATATATGATGTCCCTCAAATGTTGAAGGAAATAAAGATCCTGATCAAATGTGCACCTTTGGTATATGCATAAATATCTTGTTAAAAAGGCTACTAGCTTGAAAAATTAAATAAAAGCAAAATTTCACAAAAATGCATTAAGTTCAACAACCCTTAATTTTGTTAATAATGAAAGGGAAACGAAAATCATGAAAATAAACCAACCTATTAGCATATGTACATGTACAAATATCCTGTTAAATAGAAACCTACTAGCTTAAAAACTTTAAGATAATTTAGGTGGACAAAACATGTACCATATATGTGGATGGACAGATGAACAGACATACAGACAGGGGTAAAACAATATGGCTTTGACTTTAAGTCACAAGGGCATAACAAATAAATGATTAAAAAATATGTTTTGCATAGAATTTTTTATATTGCATGTAAAGGTATTTTGGATTTACAGATTTAATGACATTTCATGAAGATTAGATAATTTTATCCATTTTTGTATAGTTCCAAAAGGATGTTAGTCAACTATGTATACAATTACATATTTGTTATGAAAAAACACATCAAACTCGCTTTTAAAATATTTTAAAAAAATCATTTTCCATAATATGTTGACTATGAAGAATCTTCATAGCAAGTGTATTTATATATAAGAATGAAAGATAATATAAGATAAGGAAAATCAAAATCAAACTCAACAACACTACTAGCAGACAATTATCTTCTGCCTCTCAGAAGCAGGGGTAAAGCTTAATACATATCAATCAATGTTATAAAAAAAATTATAAAAGAAAAATAATGAATTTCTTACAAAAAATATTAACTTGTAGGAATTCTAAGACCTCAATAAATTATATTGGCAAAAACAATATCTATGAATAGCAATTACATTTATGTTCAGTGAAAACAATATTGACATAAAAGAACCCTTTGCCTTTTAGCTGTAGGATAAAAAATATGACCAAAATTAAGAAGTTATGTTAATATTTCAGTTGAATGTGACATGTTGCCCTTTTAAATGTACCGAGTACACTTCATGGTTTGATATATCTGCATACCATGCCAGGAAGATACATGTATGTACAATTTGCAGAGAAAGTGACCCATTCAGGAATTTCTGACAAAAATTTAACGAAATTTTACAATTGATGATGGACAGCAAAAAATTGTAATATAAAATAGCTACAGCTACATCTAGCAAGGTTATTTTGAATCCTGCAATATAACAAAGCATTTCATTAAACAAACAAACATTGATCTCCCTGCCACATTCAATGAATATGAATCTTTCCATACATTAAGTACCCAAAAAAAATAATTCTTATATACTTAAAAATAATGATATTATCTTTTTATCACAGAAATCAATGGAAAATGTCATAAAATACCTAAAATACAGTATGATAACACAATTCCTCTTTTACATGTGATCCATTCTTTGTTAGTACTCGCAAATAAAACTAATCAATTACCCCTCTAAACAAACAATGAAATAAATAACAACAAATGTAAGATATAGGGCATTACATGTACAACATGAAATAACGAATTTTTCATTTTATCTATATACAGAAATATTGGCACAATAACTGACTTTTACAGTCAAATTTGCATTTACGATCACCTGTTGAAGACAGCAGTTTAAAACCGTCCTGGCCGGATTTACGTTGTATTTTAAATCAACGTAGTTGTCATAAGTTTATTTCATCATTTCAGTTTATCAATATTCAACATCAGTTTTCATTCTAGACTTCAAAAATCATCTAATTTTCTTCAGAGATGTTCTCTATATATGATTAAACTAATTAAGCTGTCAAATCATTGATTAATTAACTGTAAATCGTAACAAATACATCGTAGCATTATAAAGTGACAATAATGTTTCCAAAAGAATTACCTTTAGGTAACAGTAACACATGAATCATTATGGACCGTAACTGGCAATCTGGATTGATTAATCTTAAATAAACGGTCACTTGTCTTGTACGGTTATTTTCCTTTGTCTTAGAAGTGACCATTGAATACAAGTTTGACTGTAATGTGAACATAAGGTAAAGCTTAATAAGTTTATTTGAAAATCGCATATACAGCACAAAAATAAAACATGAACCTAAACCCATTTCTAAAGTATGGCCCTATATTAAATCTTTTATTAGGAATGAACTATACTTAATATTATTAGTACAGTGGAACCTGTCTAATCCGAAACACCAAGGTACCAGGGATATGTATCGGATTGTACCGGGCATCGGAATACTTGGGTTTCACTTTTAGTCAACAGAAGTATGCACAAATTTAACTAGTATTACTGTGAGCACAGCTCACTAAGATATACCCCCCGCTCCCAACATCTGTCCAACCTATTTCCATAACCAAAATATTACTGATTGTTCCGACCAAAAATGAAAGGGACCCTCCTCTCTTCACCAGTAAGCTGCTGATAAAATTTCAAAACATTCTTAGAAACACTACTCAAGTTATCATACGACATAGGGTAAAAATCCTATTTTCCGTCATATCAAGTCCAATAACTCTGGAACGGCAAAAGTGAAAATCGTCAAAAATGAGAGGGATCCTCCTCTTTTCACCGGTAAGCTGCTGATAAAATTTCAAAACATTCTGAGAAACACTACTCAAGTTATCATACGACATAGGGTAAAAATCCTATTTTCTGTCATATCAAGTCCAATAACTCTGGAACGGCAAAAGTGAAAATCGTCAAAAATGAAAGGGATCCTCCTGTCTTCACCAGTAAGCTGCTGATAAAATTTCAAAACATTCTGAGAAACACTACTCAAGTTATCATACGACAGAGGGTAAAAATCCTATTTTCCGTCATATCAAGTCCAATAACTCTGGAACAACAAAAGTGAAAATCATCAAAAAAGAAAGGGTTCCTCCTCTCTTCACCAGTAAGCAGCTGATAAAATTTTAAAAGATTCTAAGAAACACAAGTTATCGTACGACATAGGATTTGTCTACAGACGGACGGACAGACATGGTGAAACCAGTATACCCCCCTACAACTTCGTTGCGGGGGGTATAACAAGAGAAGAAATTGTTTGCTTGATTAATGTAAGACGGAAATTAAAAGATCAGAAGTGACAGGTTTCAGAATAGACAAGGTTTTTTAACAAAGAGTTTTAAAGAAATATTTTAGGACTAAAATTGTTGTCGTATGTCACAGGATGTCGGATTGCACAAATTCCACTGTAATCAAATTAAAACAATATTTCAGAATCATAACAGACCCATAAATGAATCCATCTACAAAAAGAGGTAATAGTATAAAAATATTAAATAGTAAATGTACATGTAAATAGAAAACAATGACAATGAACATGTGCAAACCAGAGACCCCATGGAGCCTGTAATTGCTATATTGCAAATTTTGTCAGTAACTGAAATGACTAAAGTTGGTGTTAAACACCAATCAATCAATTGATCAATCCTACAAAAAAATGTTAATGCATTCTTTTAGTTTTTGATGCTTCTTTAAAAACAATTCCTAGTACATCTAAGTTTAAATAAAATTCATACCCATGTCATAGAATATTAAATGCTAAACGAATTTGAATACAATGGATGACAGGTGATGGCAAAAGCTCACTTTATAGCTTTTGATCAGGTACAGTAAAAATTATAATGAACAATAAAAAATTAATTGGGGCGAAAATGCATATATTCCAGCAAATATGCCTTGTTAATGAGACCATTTCATAATCAAAACCTATATGTACATGGTATGATATGAAATGAACATGAATTTATAATTTGCACCAAATTCAGCATTCATCAGAGACAGACATGCAGAACCATGATTCATGAGGAAATATTTTGATTTGATCATCTTCAAATTTCAAACATATCCATACATCTCCATACATTTTGATGATCGAGGTTTATTTGAATACCCTGGTAACTTTGATTTTGATGATCAAGGTTTGTTCAACATCTCAAACATGTTTTTAAAGTTATGGTCATGCCTGAATGAATTTAATGTAATGCATCAATAAACAGGCTTATATAATAGACATAAATTCTTTGGTAAACACCCATTCATTCATCAGATTTAACCTTTAACCTTTCCAGTTTGACTTGTGTTTATCACCCTCGAATGCTTGATGCGTCTGGAAAGCTGAAAATATATATAATAATTATAGTGTATTGAATCATTGTGGTTTATAATTTGACACATCATGTGTGCAGTGTGTGATTTGATGCATCATGTGTGTAATTTCTGATTTGACACATCATGTGTGGTTTATGATTTGACACATGTGTGTAGTATGTGAATTGACATATCATGTGTGAATGAGTTCAAGGTTTATATGGCTGTAAATGACTACTTTATTGATATTCTAATACAATGATAAGTTGTCTATTGTTTATTGTATAGCTTTATAGAAATAAAGACAAAATTGTTTTAATGATGGATTATTTGTGTGTATTAATACATTGATGTCTACAGTGAAAATATTAATTATATTTTCACTAAGCAACATCACATAATGATCTATTTTAAAATTCTTCTTATAAATGTGTTACACCTTTCTAACTAAAACAGAAATGTTCAAGGAAGAATAGACAAAACTTCAAAGAAGATTAGACAAAACTTTATACTTTATATAATACATTATCGAAATGCAAAACGGAATTTTCTCTCATTTTAATTTACATCTATAGTATAAATTTACAAAGAGTAGAAATATGGATGATGCTACTATACAGCTTGTTGATGCTATAAACAATTATTAATTCTTCATGTCTGGTTTGTTTTCATCTTATAGTCAAATCCTATGGTAATGTGTAATCATATGCAATTATAACCAATTTTCGGTGCCATCTTTTTAACTTAACTACCATGGTATCATACGACTCCAATATACATGTTATTTTTATTCCTCACATTAGTCTTGTTTTTGTACGATACATTTTGGGATGATTATATTCTTAATCCCATCTGTTGATCTTAGTTTTCCTGTTCATATATTATGAATATAATACATGTACTTGTATGTCACAGAAAACTCTAAGAGACTTTTTTTTTCAACATGTATGCCATTACACCACAAGGTTTGGTTGGTTTGGTTTATGGAGTTTAACACCACTTTCAACAATATTTCAGTTATATCGTCAGGGCTTTCAATAAGTTATGAAGTTGCAGGCTATTTCCAAAAAGTAGGTGGAGAAGTGGAGGTGCTCTTGTGCCCCGAGATTTTTCGGCCAGGGGTTTGGGGACTGCAAATACAATGTGTAAATCTGTAAGCAGTTATGATTTTAATTATAAGCAGATCAACATTTATGAAAGCTTTAGAACCTCAATCCTGACTGTTCAAGTGTACAGGAAAAATATATAAAGAACTAACACCACTGACACAATTAGTGCAGACTAAAAATAGCAGTGTATATGTACATCATCATTTAATTGGCCCTACCGTTTGTCG
The DNA here is from genome assembly GCA_963680875.1 of Bathymodiolus brooksi. Taxonomy (NCBI): domain Eukaryota; kingdom Metazoa; phylum Mollusca; class Bivalvia; order Mytilida; family Modiolidae; genus Bathymodiolus; species Bathymodiolus brooksi. The sequence continues at coordinate 69,938,413 of OY804575.1, forward strand.
CATTCCCAACAATGATCCAAGAATACAGACTGGAATTTTGAAATCATTACACCTCAGCATATTATTAGGCATTTAACAAACTTAAGATCATTGTAGGATGTTTTAAAAAGAAGTAGTTTCTTTTAACAGAAACTGGACAGAAAAGACAAATACGTAATGAACGACACTTTTTACACACTTTTTTTCAAAAGAATTTACCCAAGGCAGAGAATAATTGAACTGTAAGAAAACTTTTATTTCGTCAAAACAAATCATAAATCACCTCTTTTGGGGGTTTTGCTAAGCCAGTGGCTTAGATTGGCCTGTTTTCGTTTTGCCATGATGTTGCGCAACTGGTACTCTGATAGTTGCATTGTCCTTAATGGAATAAATTAGACCGGGATACAGTTCTAAACAAATCTCTCGACCAATGAAAAAAGGCGTATTAAACAGTATATCGGAAAACTGTTATTCCAGGAAGTAAAATAATCTAATATTAAGTGCTTAAAATATAGACTGTTATTCCAGGAAGTAAAATAATCTAATACTAAGTGCTTAAAATATAGATATATTATCGAAACACGGCAACGATTGACATGATTGAAATAAAATTTCATATTTGTTTTTTTTTTTTTTTTTATTTTTCAACAAAATAGCCAGCGGCCTTTCTCTAAATAAACAGAGAAAATCACCGGCTTCTATTGAAAGCCCTGTATTGTGGCAGTCAGTTTTATTGGAGGAGGAAATCGGAGTATCCAGAAAAATCTACCAACCTGTCGCAAGTCACTGATAAATTTGATCACATAATGTTGTATAGAGCATACCTCGCCAGGAACGGGGTTTGAACTCGCAACTTTAGTGGTGACAGGCACTGATTGCATAGGTAGTTACTAGTAGTAAATCCAACTACCATACAATCACAACCATGACGGCCCCTTTACACCATAAGAAATTCTGTATCAATCCAAAAGAAACTAATTAATTACCTTTATAAAATATAGCAGGAAAATTAATATCAGGTAATAATTCCTTGACTTTGTCTATAACAGTAGCTTCTTCTTGTAGTAATGCTTGTGTATTCCATATCTGTATAATATCATCTCTCTCTCGTACACTGATACTCAAACCACTTATTTCATCCCCTGAAATAATATATTTTATTAATTAACTTAACAAATTAATTTAACATAGGTTTGGTTTATGGTGTTTTACGCCACTTTCAACAATATTTCAGTTATATCGTGGCAGTCAGTTTTATTAGTGTAGAAAACCACTGATCTGCCACAAGTCACTGACAAACTTTACCACATACAGTTGAATCGAGTACACCTCTAGAAGGGTATACTTTTATATCACTCGAGTATTTAATTTGATTGCTTTTCAGATAACATTTAAAAAGTTTGTAAAGTACTTGTTTATTTTTGAATTAATAAACAGTACAGAAAGGGACATACCGTGATCAATCACCGTGATAGTGGTCATGTCTAGGAGAGTGACGGGGATTACAAATTTTAATTCATGTCGGTGATCAGGGGGCAATAAAACACCATGTGTTAATCTTGTAATCAAGTGTGTCGTTTTACAGGTAAACTAGTCAGATAAGATGTACAGGTGAAATTACGTTTTTATATCGCCTATTTTTTTTTTCATGTACTGTCTCAGAATTAAAAAAAACCTTTTTATTTCTTTCCTCAAAACGTAAAACATCTCGGGAATGAAATCCCGAGATCGAGAAAATAGCACGAGAATGGAGAGTTCATTTGAATTGATGAATAAAATGTAAATATTAAATGATTATTCAACTTCAATTCAGTGAAATCATGTGTTGTGCAAATTTGTTTCAAAGATTTTTAACCTTGGCTGTGTATTGCATATCTACACCTAGTATTTCATTGACATGCGTACATGTGACGTTTTAAAGCGTATTTCCGGTTCAATGTTACATTTTAGTTCAATAATATTTTTTATACGTTCAGTAATTTTTTTTATTTTAATCTTCATAGAAAACTCAGTTAAAACCCTTTTCGTTGTAGAAATATATACTAAATAACTTGTATACGGTCATTGAAGAATTTGATTAAAAATTAAGGAAACAAATATTTATAAACAGATCGTTCAAAGAAGTACTACATGTCCAAAAGTCACTAAATTTACGGATATATTTTGGAAATTAGTGGCTAATTTGCAGAAAGTTTAGAAACGTGAAAGGAAATAAGGAATTAACCTTTATCATGATTTTACCCCTACAAATGTTTGACATTACACAGTATCTGACCAAAATCTAATGTCACCAGTTTATTTATTTATTCAAATTCAAATCTTAATTGGCTTTCAACCCTATAGATTTGTGACAAAATACAGCCAAACAAAACCCAAAGTTTATGGAACAAATTAAAAGCATGCTCTTCGTTTTCCACTTTTTGTTCATTTTGTAGCCATTAGGTTACGTAAATTTGGATTGTTATAGGTTTTTGTTTGCAATTTTAAAGAAAATTATTTTCATCCATAACGGAATTACGTAACAAGCCAAGTGTGTAAAACGGTTGACTTGAATTGTTAATTTTTTTCAATACGAGAGGTAAAAGTCCAAAACACAAAATAAACCAATAATCAATTTTAAGTCTGCTCTTTACCAACTAAACACTACAAAACCCGCGCTTGCAAAGTCCGTGCTTCAAAAACCTGCGCCTGCGGTTTAACTTATAAACAAAAAATACATTTATGAAGTAGCCCGTATTTACGAATAATTCAATACATACTGAATTCAACCCAACAGAAGAAAAAAAAATGAGAAATTAAAATAAAACAAGAGAAAGTTCAGTTGCAGTTTCAACAAAATTCTTAATATAGAACTCGAGGTCATAAAGTAGAACTTTCTAAAACAAACGAAAACGATAACAAGACACACATTCTTTGGCAATGAAAAGCAACAAACAATCAAATATTAACAGCAAGAGGATACAAAATTAATTGTCAAAAATACATCCTTCAGTACTTTGTAGCAATAATTACGGCTTACGATATTAAAAGTCAACAGGTAGAACAGGTAACGCTAATCTCTTAATTGGCGGTAAAATATCAATCGGCGCACAGGTGACAGAGAGCCATAAAATTTAATCCCCACCACCTTGTTTTATGGTCCTTTTTAGGTCTATCACAGTGGGTTTATGTCCGTGATGATATATCTAAAGGATTAAAAATTATGTCTCTCGGAGTGATCAATCACGGTATGTCCCTTTCTGTACTGTACCCCAGGTTTTAAGCTACACGTTAATTTATGCACTCCAAGGTAGGACCTGGATTTCAGTCGGCATATGATGCAGTTTTTGTTTTTGGTATTTTGTTGTGCGTTCAATGATTTGAGGTGAGAGTTGGTTGTCAGTTTGTTTGGTACTATCATTGTGTAAACTCTTTTTTACATATTAACCATAATTATTAATATTAAATTGGATATCAAAATGAAAACAAAAATGAATTAGAATTAAAGGATTTTTCTCAATCATGTCCGTAGAAATTACTCTTCTATATATGTTATATATACCTTCAGCCAAACGATCTGAAAATTGTTCTCCTATGGCTGCCAAAAGAAGTTCTTTCCATACCCTTACCTAAAATAAAAATAATAAATTATCAGTTTTCTTCTTTTCCTGGGGTTAACACACAGCGAATTCTTGAAATTTGTATAGGATAATGGTTACAATAACATTATGAATTGCATTCAACATTATGGTAATTAAGGAAGAATAAATGATTTAATATATCCCTTGTAATTATAATATTTTGCAAATTATTATTTGCTTCAAATACAAAAAAATTCCCTATGGTCAGCTATGATGTATACCACTTACCACTTGGTACATTTTACATAAGAATACGTGGCACACAAATTATATACAAATGTACAGAACACATACCGAATCAAACTTGTGACATTTTAATCTCCAGTTCCCACCATTACAATTGAATTCATCTTCCCTGCAAAAGTTCAAACAGAAACATGGCATTCTAGTGTCAAATCAAAAACATATTAGACTCTACTTTGTTCAATAAATCCATTATATGAGTAGTCTGTGTTGGTGCATTGGTAACTTTGCATGTTGCTCTACAGGAATGGGCCACATTAAAGGTCTCTGCTAAAATTTGAATTTTTCACTCGACTAGGAAGATATAATTTGGTTTAATATTATGTACGAGTTGATCCTTGACTACACCAAAGATTTAAAACTAGAGAAAGTTGATCTGGTGATCACAGATACCCCTGCATTCCAAATTTTGAATGAGGCAATGAAAGGAATGAAACATGTTGTGATTTATCTTACAACTTATTCATTTCATGGCCATCAAAAATTTACAAATTCTTGTAATTGACAATGTACCCGGTAGTAAACTTTTTATTGCTTGCCAAATTAATTTAAATCAGATTACCTGTAATCATTTCCTTTTTTCTTTCACTATTTACATCAAAACACTGATTATAAGACATATGATGGAAACACACTTGTTATGAAGGAATGCTGAGAAAAGTGGACTGGTGTAACAATTACTTATGAACGGTAAATGTGAAATACACCATAATCCATCTTAACCTGTATTTTATGGTATACAGCATTGTGTTAAAGTTTGAAAAGATTTGGTTGAGTGGTACTTTAAATATCATTCGGAAACCTAAAAAGTCCCTATTTTTTAAGAGAAAAAGGGCCATAACTCAGGAACAGTAAATGTGAAATACACCGTAATCAAATTTAACCTGTATTTAATGGTCCACAACATTGTGTTAAAGTTTTGAAAGATTTGGTTGAGCCATACTTTAAATATCATCCGGAAACCTAAAAAGTCCCTATTTTCTAAGAGAAAAAGGGCCATAACTCATGAATGGTAAATGTGAAATACACCGTAATCAAATTTAACCTGTATTTTATGGTACACAGTAATGTGTGAAAGTTTGAAAAGATTTTGTTGAGCGGTACTTTAATTATTATCCGGAAACCAAAAGTGTGACGGACGGACGAACGGACATGAGGATCCCTATGTACACCTGACTCTTGTCGAGCGGGGGTATACAAATTTATATTGTCCCTTAAAGTTTAGTAGGGAGAACTCTGATCATGTTAATATATTTCATACAACTCTTCCTGTATCGTTTCAAAAATGACTTGAAACCTCACTCTGTTATAAACTTGTACATTTTTAGCTACTGAACTGTAGTTCTTACAGTTTTTTTTAAAATAAAACCATAAGAGCTATGGTTTCACAGCTAGTACATTATTATATGAGTAGACTCCTACCAGTATATAAAGCTTCTACTATTTAAATTTCTCTTTAGCAGAACTATTATAAGTACTATTAGTACATACCAGACAGGCCTTCTCTCTTCTCTCATTAAATGATATGTGTATCTTACATTTAATTTATCTACATCTGGTATGTTATTATATACACTCCAAAATCCCTACAATATTAAGTGAGTCAGTGAGTGATTGCTGTTCAACATTAAACGAGTAATTTTTCAGCTACATGTATATCAATTATCATGGCGATAACAAGTCACATTCAATTAAATAATGATGATGATGTCTGCTTTGTACTAGACCAACATGCTTAATTGGTTCTTTATAGTGCTAGCTCACTGAAACAACAGTCTACGGGTAGACATGTCGCTCCGCTCGGACATATTATCCTGATTCCCAGCCAACCAGTCTTTAGTCTTACTCCTTAAAGCTGCATTCTTAGCGGAGAAGCAGCAGGTACCAATTTTTATAGTCTTTTGTTTGACCACATCTAGACTCAAACCTACAATTTCCCACATTTAAGGTAAGGCGAACAGACTAACTATTACACCACCGATGTGGTCACAAAATTAAATACATATGTTAGGATCACTGACAAAAATCATATAAATGTACATAATAACATTGAAAAATAATCTCTCCAAAATTAAGAATCAGTGCACCAGGGTTCTCACTACTTTCAAATTAGAGGGAGAAGTGACTTCTCTTTCAGAGAGCTCACAGGGAGTATTGGAAGACGAACAGAGATAAGTGGGGAGACTACTGGGAGAATTTAATTGAGACAAAACTGACTTCCATCCTAAGTTACTATATTGTTGAAAGTAGTATTTATCACCCAAATCCAAATGTAATGTATGTACCTGTACAGTGCTAACTGTGTACAACTTCCGTAGTGTAGCCTCATATTCAGCCACAGTCGTACCTGGGATAGATCTATAAACAGAAAGATAAATAAAAATAAATGTAGTTACAATGCATACATTTAATTCCAGTGAAGTACTTACTGATACCCATGGATGACAAGACGACATATCCTTTTTTATACTTCTTAATAAATCACAAATTTCCTATTTACTCTAAATAAACTTAATTAATTTCAAATGACCTTCCTTGTGTATACACCACCATTTTGTCTGACCATATACAGTGTTATATTCTGGAAAATTTGCCAATTGACTCCTCCAATGTCTAAAGAAAAATTGTTTTGATTTTAGTGAGTGAGCGATTGTTGTTTAATGTCAAATGAGTAATTTTGCAGTTATAACATGATGACAAGTTACACTTAATGAGATGATAATAAGGTCTGCTTTGTACTAGACCAAAACGCTTAATTGGATTTTTATAGTCCTAGCTCACTGAAACAACAGTCCGCAGATAGACATGTCGCCCCAATCGGACACATTATCCTGATTCTGAGCCAACCAGTCTTAGATTTTTCTTCTTAATGCTGCGTGCTTAGCAGAGAAGCAACAAATACCACTTTTATAATCTTCAGTTTGAGCCGATCAGGAATCGCATCCCATGATCTACCACACTCGAAGCGAGCACGCTAACACCACCAATGAGGTCAATGAAAAGAAGAATGATTTATCTTTCATTCGATACCAAATTTACATAGATAAACATTGTTCACAGTGTAGTCACCCTCGTAATCGCTAAATACACAGACTTATAATACTGCACTGTTTATGAAAAACAATACTGATGGCATACCTGTTAACCCTCCCCCTTTGCACGGGAGTCTCCCGCGTAAGAGCCTTATCTCCCGCATGGACTGGGTCTCCCGCTTTAAATAAGATTTGCTTCTGGCATTTTATAACGATGTCTCAATCAACAAAGAGAAGGTGGAATTCGGGACCTAGTACTCCTTCTTCGACATCAAAGAAAAAGTAATACAATTGTAAATTCCATGACGAGTGAAAAAAATCACACCACTGGTTACAGTCAAGTTCGTTGGGAAATGATCTGGCGTTTTGCACTCTGTGTAGTTCCAACTTCAGTGTTGCTTCAGGGGGACTGTATGATATTTGCTGTTTAATATGTGCAAAACAAAACCAAGACAAAGCTTGTTTTGAATTCAATCCAAGTGACAGTGTTCTGAGAGCAGCAAAGAAAGCTGTTCTAACATTCCAGAGTAACATAAGTTCATGTAACTAGACTGTCAAGCTATTAACACAGGCACTCGAATTCCGGACCCCCATTTTTCCTCATTTGGTCTCTCCCGCGATTATGGTATGGATCTTTGTCTGGAAGTATATCTTTGAACCATTTATCCATATTTTACAATATTTCGTGTTACAACTCTCTCGTTCTACTAACTTTTGTTTCTAGGTCCAGCTGCCGTATTACTTATATATACATAAAGGTAAGAAACAATCGTCAAAATACGAAGAGGGAATCCTTGCTTTGACTCGATATTTTACAATAACACTCCAGTTTTAAAAAGGACCTTCGCTTGTCCTTGTCTCAAAAATGATTTCCCTTCATTCCTATCTAGTTTATACGCACGAACAAACAATATTTATTGACGAAATTCAAGTTTATTCTCGACGACACATCCAACTTTCCTCCACTCGTGCCCATTAAGGAGGTCAACCGAGCATATTTTGTTTCGCACAATTTCATTTGTCGGAAAGATTTTCGGAACTTTTTTAGCTTGTTCTTCGCTACGCACGGCCAATCCATTTCGTATCGAGACGCCTATTAAGCGGGAGTTTTAAATAAGAATAAAAGTGGAAAGTAAACCTTTTCAGCCAATGTGTTATATAGGCACCAGAAAAAAAATGCACTTCAAACATAAATTTTGACGGATGACCATTTGATCACTGAAATGATCATAGAGAAAGGGACACTAGATATCATCAAGCAAAAAAATCTCCTTTTTAAGCTTGTCAAAAAATAAAAATGAATTAACGCTCCTCAACCCCTATCCCAGCAACAACAAAGACAGTGTACATAAGTAAACACCTAGTAAATTGTAACTTTCATGATTCCCCTCTTCTGCCTTAGAAACAGGTATATGTAAATATGCCTCAAAAGAAATGTTTGCATTAAAGGGATTAGAACTACCCTTTGTATTTCTTTTCTGTTGAGGGAGATACGTGTAAAATTCCAACTGTAATGGCCTTTGCAAAAAACATAGGAAAGAAAAAAATATTCTTTAATTTACATGGGGGGGGGGGGGGGGGGGTCAACATTTTTGTACCTAGGCTCATCACAAATAATTCATGACCCCCCACCCAAAAAAGAAAATAAACCAGAGGCTCTCAAGAGCCTGTATCGTTCACCTGGTTATAAAAAAACCCAATTGGTCCTATGTAAAAACTATGTCCTGCAGTGGTAGTCATCTTGGAATTACGATCAACATAAAAAACACAAAGTTTGTAAAGGACCTTCCAATGATTGATGCACAGTTTAGGTTCAATCAGTGCAATAGCTTCAGAGAAGAAGATATTTCTGTATTTTCCCGATATGGTCCTGTGTTAATACTATGACCTGTGGTGGCAGCCATCTTGGATTTCCGATCGGCATAAAAAACAGAGGACCTTCCAATGATCATTCCTGGGCAGTTTGGTTTCAGAGAAGAAGCGTTTTGAAACATTTTTCCCATAGGGTCCAATGTTAAACTAAGTCTTGCCGTAGCCGCCATTTTGAATTTCATATCGGAACAAAAAATGTAAAGTTTGTAGAGGACCATCCAATGAACATTCATGTACAGTTTGGCTTTAATAATATTTGTAATTTCTGAGAAGAAGGCATTTGAACATTTTCCCATAGGGTCCAATGTTAATCTATGTCCTGCGGTGGCGGCCATCTTGGATTTCCGATCGGCATAAAAAACATAAAATTTGTAGAGGACCTTCCAATGATCATTCCTGGGCAGTTTGGTTTCAACTGTCCTAGTGGTTTCAGAGAAGAAGCGTTTTGAAACATTTTCCACATAGGGTCCAATGTTAAACTAAGTCCTGTCGTAGCCGCCATTTTGAATTTCATATCGGAACAAAAAACCTTGAGATTGTAGAGGACCGTCCAATGAACATTCATGTACAGTTTGGCTTTAATCATATTTGTAGTTTCTGAGAAGAAGGCATTTGAACATTTTCCCATAGGGTCCAATGTTAATCTATGTCCTGCGATGGCGGCCATCTTGGATTTCCGATTGGCATAAAAAACAGAAACTTGGTAAAGGACATTCCAATGATCATTCTTTTACAGTTTGGGTTCAGTCAGTTCGTTAGTTTCAGAGAAGAAGATCTTTGAAATTTCAGCCAATCAGAGCATATTATTGGCCCTGGCAGCCATATTGAATATCCGACTGGAACGAAAAACAGTAACTTTGTAGAGGACCATCCAAGGAACATTCCTGCTAAGTTTGGTTCCAATCGGCCCAGTGGTTTCGGAGAAGAAGCTTGAAATGTGAAAAGTTTACAGACAACAGACGCCAAGTGATGGCAATAGTTCACCTGGACCAAAGGTCCAGGTGAACTAATAAAAAAAAAACCCTCTTAATGCAATTTCTGATGCTGTTTAGATTTAAACAGTTAAAATAAGTAAAACATGAAGGTGTGCATGATTAGTACTTCATGTTTCAATAAACCAATAAAAAAATACAACACAAATTTTGTCCCCCCCCCCCCAAAAAGAGTACATTAGACCCAAAAATAATACGTGTCTTGGTACATGTACAAAAACATTTTTGTGAGTAATTACCCCCCCCCCCCCCCCTTTTTTTTACATCCACAATTTTAGGTGTGTGTTGTTCAAACCAGAATTTTTATAATATTTCTTTCAGCTACAGAAAGAATTAAAGATCAAACTTTGTTGCGATACTCATGAAAAGTTCTAATTATGTTATTTACCTGAAAAAAAGAATGGATATGGGTAAATGTACATCATGTATATTGTGCATAAAACAAAATCCAACAACATACAAGGAAACAACCAACTTCGCTTTTCTCCTTGAATCTTCAACAACAAACCAATCTATACCTAACATCATCATCTACTCTCCCCCCCCCCCCCCCCTTTTCCAAAAAAGGTCATCAACAGAGTCCTAGATTTAATCTGACGTGTACTTCTCGTGCTTGTTCTTTGAAAGTTTTGCCAAAATAACAGTATTTTTGTTGAAAGTTATATTTTTTTATTCTTATTTAAAACTCCTGCTTAATAGGCCTCTCGATACGAAATGGATTGGCCGTGCGTAGCGAAGAACAAGCTAAAAAAATTTCGAAAATCTTTCCGACCAATGAAATAGCGCGAAAAAAAATATGCTCGGTTGAACTCCTGAATGGGCACGAGTGGAGGAAAGTTGGATGTGTCGTCGAGAATAAACTTGAATTTCGTCAATAAATATTTGTTGTTCGTACGTATAAACTAGATAGGAATGAAGGGAAATCATTTTTGAGACGAGGACAAGCGAAGGTCCTTTTTAAAACTGGCACGTTATTGTAAAATATAGTATTTTGACGATTGTTTCTTACCTTTATGTAATAATAAGTAATACGGCAGCTGGACCTAGAAACAAAAGTTAGTAGAACGAGAGAGTTGTAACACGAAATATTGTAAAATATGGATAAATGGTTCAAAGATATACTTTCAGACAAAGATCCATATCATAATCGCGGGAGGGATCAAATGAGGAAAAAGGGGGGTCAGGAATTCGAGTGCCTGTGGCTATTAATAGAAGGGTCAACAATAAATTTGTATACAATGAATGTGTCTTTATATACCATTTTACATCATTGCTTTATTATCATTCAACTACAAGGTACAATTTTGTGCAATTAAAGGCGACGCACAAAATCTCCCCCTTAGAAGAGTTGGTAGGGGGGAGATCTCCCACCTAGCAGTTCCCAGAGGTTAACAGGTATGTGATAGAATCATTTCAATTTCCATCATCAGTATAAATCATTATATAGAAGTCTGAATGGAATATAGTTTTCTTTTGAAACATTAAGTCTTTTTATTAAAGGTTTATAATTCTAATATAACGAACTAATTCTTTGTACATTTACATTTACTGGAATACTGTGAAGGGCCGTCAAACAGCATCAACTCACAAGTTGACATTTCTTAAGAATATAGTCAGTAGAGTAGTAGAGGACAAAATGAAAGTAAACTCAGAATTGATTATAAAATTCTAGATTTTCAAACACTCATACTTGTCTAGCCAAAATGTCCATCGTGTATTTAAAGGTACGCCACTTTCCTCTAATGAATTTATTTCACTGAGCTTTGAACGAGGTAGATTTGGACTGCCCATAGACATTGTCTCGACGGGTTGTATATTATCGATACTGCTGATACTTGAGACCGCCATGACAGCTTTGGCGAAGTCCAACCACGTGATCAAAATATTTACGTCTTGAATTTGCACTTCGTCAATGTAAACTCAAAATGATCTCCGAATGCACTCGGAACTCAATGGAGATTTCCTCTAACCTAATTTAAACAAAATTAAAAATTAGTTTAAACATATTTTATTAATTAATAAATATTATTATTCTTTGCTATAGAAACCAAGCAAGAAATAATTAAGATATTTTAAAGTTTTATTCCATGGAACAAGAAATAACTCATTATTCCCGCGGCAAACTGCACGTAGGTCAAATAACTGTGAGGGAGTCTGCACGTAACACAAAATAACTGTTTTAGAAATTGGTGCGCTTTTGCACGTCGAACCAATAACTAGTTATTTCCCTCAGCACGTCGAACCAATAACTAGTTATTTCCCTCATATTAGTTCAGTATAATAATATAGTTATGTCGTTCATGAGAAGTTCATATCCATAAAATTTCCTTTGGACCTCGGGAAAATAACCCTTTCTCAATTTAATAATATACAATTACGCCCTCGGAAGAGGTGAATATCCAAGAGGGAAATAACCCTAACTGGGGTTGACAATTTTGGATATTCACCGATTCAGAGGGCCGTAACTGTTTTATTATACCGAACAAACAGTTGAAATATACTGTTTAATATTTGAATTGTTAAAGTATTATTCCATTAGGGTTATTCACTGGACGTTGTAATTTTCGAGGGTTATTCACCGTTGAATAATAGGGTTATTCAATGGACGTGTGTAATTCTTCAGGTTATTCACCGTTGGCGGCGATTAGAAGCAAAAATATCCAGATTATTTTATGTCATGTGATTATCTTTCAACCAATAGAGTTGATTCTTTATTATGTGAGGTATAATACAATTACGGCCCTCGGAAGAGGTGAATATCCAAAATTGTCACCCCACTAGGGTTATTTCAGCCCGAGGGAAATAACCCTAGTGGGGTTAGTGGTTATTTCAGCCCGAGGGAAATAACCCTAGTGGGGTTGAAAATTTTGGATATCACAGTCACCGATTCAGAGGGCCTTCACATGCGCATGGGGCATGGCAGTCTTCGAAATAAGGCGGTAGTCCGAAGCCCGTGGCGTGTAAAATTGTACACGGGCGTATAACATGATAGTTCCACAAGTCCGACGGGCCTGTGAAAAAAAAGTCATATAGTTTCAAAAGTTGATTTCATATGATATTGTGTGTAGATATTTAGTTTATTGTTCTCCGTTTTCAGTTGCTGCCGAGTCAATGCAAAAAATGGGTAGGCCTTTTAAGAATTTCCGATATAGATTTAGGTGTGTCTGTTTTTTGCAATTTGATTGGTTGATATTTTTAGGAAATTACTATCATGTAGGTTTTAAAAAAGGACAAGAAGCAGGACTCACGTTAGAGGGCGAAGTAGTTGCGTTGTGAAGGTTGACTTTGATTTCTCGTTGGTCAAAAGCGAAGTTCAAGTAGCCTTGTAATTTTGAAGAGTCGCCCTATGTTGCCCGCGTATTTTTGCCACGTGCCATTTATGAAAATATCGACATCGTGTTTATTGAATTCTATGTTATTCATTAAGTATTTTGAAAGTGACTTTCTTGAAAAGTAATCCATTTCGGTTTAAAGAAACTTTAATTTCGTTCAATATCAAATAAAAATGGCACCACGAGAAATGGGGCGCAATCAGACAGTGCTACGGGAAATGTTGATCGAAGCTACTTAATTTTTAACCAAACAAACTTTTGATTAATTTTTTTCTCAATCCTGTGACATAAAGTCTGAGTTCTCATATATAATATGTTCATATTTGAGAAGGTTGGTCATTCAAAATTCGTTTAAATGTACGGAGACACTTCAGATTATTTTCGATCCGCTTCCAAATCCGATCGGTATTTTTTTTTATTAATTGCGATCTATTTATAGAACTTGCTGACAGACCTGTGTCTACGTTAAGGGTTAATACCTCTGCAGTTAGAAAATAGATTTTGAACTACAGTAGTTTTCTTCCATTGTTGCACTCTGATTTGAGGTCTGACAAATAATAATTACAATCTTTACTTTAAGTTGCTTCAGTTTATGACTGTCAGTGTCAACACTACATGGTTAATATCGGGCTTATACAGACCACAGTCAATTAATGATAATAATTTCAATAAAGACTTTATTGATACTTTCGATAAAATTTCCACCTTATATGACAATGTTTTGATTTTGGGAGACATTAACTATGACATGCTCTCTGAACATAAAGGAGCACCACTGAAAAATGTATGTGATATTTTTGATTTTGTAAACCTTGTTAAAAGTCCTACTTGTTTTACTATAGGTGCCCCTGCAACTCTTAATGATTTTTTTTTGACAAATCGATCAACTTTCTGTCAAAATATACAAAACTTTAATTGTGGCTTGAGCGACGTTCATAACATTATATCGGTTCAAATCAAAGGAACAACTCCTAGAATAAATAAAAAGTTTGTAGAATATAGGAGCTTTAAAAACTTCGACCAAGAAATTTTTTTAAATGATTTAGAGCAAAAAAATTTAAACTCAATTGTTGACAAGTGTGATAATGTAAATTCAGCATATGAGAATTTTGAATAAGAATTTATTTCTGTAATTAATAAACATGCCCCAATGAAAAAGAAAAAACCTGTAGATAAACCAGTCCCATTCATGAATAAAAATCTCAAAAGAGCAATCTACAAAAAAAGAATGTCATATAATAAGTACAATAGATGTAAAAATAAACAAAAATTGGGAAATATACAGAAAACAGAGAAATTTGGTGAACAAAATAAAAAAACAATCCATCAGAAATTATTTTATTGAAAGATGTGCAGGTGGTCCTAAAAGTAAACATTTCTGGCCTACAATAAAACCCTTTCTAACGAATAAAGGCTCTCATTTTGCTAAAGACATAATTCTGTGTGAAAACGATAATATTATTAATAACCAAACAGAACTAGCTGAAACATTTAACAATTTCTTCATAAATGTTGCTAAAGACATCGGTTCACAAAACATAAAAACAGATGATAACCATCCAAGTATAAAAGCAATAAAAGAAAATAAAACTGAATCTGACCAATTTATTTTTAATCCCATTAATGAAGAATTTGTTAATAAAGAAATTAATAAAATTGGTATAAAAAAGGCTACAGGAAAAGATGGAATATCTTCTAAAATCTTAAAATTATCTAAATCTGTTGTAGCAAAGCCCATTTCTAAAATTATAAATAAATCCTTTGAAACATCAACATTTCCTGATAAACTTAAAGAAGCACAAGTGGTTCCCTTACATAAAAAGAATAACACTCTAGATAAAGGCAATTACCGGCCAGTCAGTATCCTTCCCATGATATCTAAAATCTTTGAAAGAGCAGTAAACAGTCAAATTGTCGAATTCTTTGACTCACATTTTCATACTTTTTTATCTGCTTTTCGGAAAGGCTACGGATGCCAAACTGCTTTATTAAAGGTAATTGAAGACTGGAAAAAGGCTTTAGATCAAAATAAATATGTTGCGGCCATACTCATGGACCTATCAAAAGCTTTTGACTGTTTACCCCATGACCTGCTTATATTAAAATTAAAAACCTATGGTGTATCTCCTTCTGCTTTAAATCTAATAGATAGTTACTTAAAAAATCGTAAACAGTGTGTTAAAGTGGGCCCACATATTAGTAACTGGCAAGATATTTATAAAGGGGTGCCCCAGGGTTCAATACTTGACCCTATCCTTTTTAATATCTTTTTAAACGATATTTTCTATTTTATAAAAAATAGTGATCTTTATAACTACGCGGATGACAATACGCTTTCCTACTCTGATCATGATATAAATAAAGTAATCTCTACTTTGGAGGATGACAGTGTGACTTTAATTAATTGGTTTTCCATTAACAAAATGAAGGCTAACCCAGAAAAGTTCCAGGCAATTGCCATAGGTAAACAAACCAAACAACAAAACTTAACCTTTACTATTGACGGAAATAAAATTGAATGTGAATCTGAAGTTAAACTTTTAGGGGTAACAATAGACTTTCAATTAAATTTCAATGAACATGTGTCAAATATTTGTAAAAAAGCCTCCAGGCAATTAAATGTATTAAAAAGAATTGGTACCCATTTAACAAAACTAGGAAAACTTACAATCTACTACTCCTTTATTATGTCCAACTTTAACTATTGCCCACTTGTTTGGCACTTTTGTGGAGAAACGAATACCCAAAAAATAGAAAAAATACAGGAAAGGGCTCTGAGATTTATATACAATGAATACACCTCTAGTTATGAAGACTTGTTATGCAAATCTAAACTGCCATCCCTAAAAGTAAGGAGACTTAGAACATTTGCTTTAGAAGTTTTCAAAATCGTTAATAAGGATTGTCCTGTTTATTTATTTGACCTCATAGATATAAAAAATACTTCGTATTCTTTTAGATATCAAAATAAAGCAGCTTTACCACAGGTAAGAACTACAAGTTTTGGTTTGCAATCTTTTCGTTATGCAGGTGCAAAACTCTGGAATGAGCT
The DNA here is from genome assembly GCA_963680875.1 of Bathymodiolus brooksi. NCBI lineage: Eukaryota > Metazoa > Mollusca > Bivalvia > Mytilida > Modiolidae > Bathymodiolus > Bathymodiolus brooksi. The sequence goes on from OY804575.1 coordinate 69,954,535, forward strand.
GCCTGACCACTTTAGAAAAGACATGTCACTAGACCAGTTTAAAAATTTGATTAATACATGGTCAGGCAGCTCATGTCATTGCTTTGCATGCAAGGCTTCAGTTTGATTTCCTTCCCTTAGTATGCTAGATATTTTTAGTTTAGTTCATCAACTGTGCTTATTTTTAATTTAGTTCAACTACTGTGCTTTTATGTTTTACTAGATATTTTAGTTTAGTTCATCAACTGTGCTTATTTTTAATTTAGTTCAACTACTATGCTTTTATGTTTTACTAGATATTTTTAGTTTAGTTCATCAACTATGCTTATTTTTAATTTAGTTCAACTACTGTGCTTTTATGTTTTATAATATGTATGTGCTCTGCTTTTTATGCATGTCTGTCCTTATGCTTGTTTTGTTATTTACATGTATGTCGGTTTTAAAAGCTCTTCAGAGCTTATGTTGTATGTTTTTATACTCCGACTTTAAATAAAATTTGTATCTGTACATGATGTTTCATCCCATAACCAAAACGGACCATAACCAAAACGGACCATTACCAAAACGGACTACACTAAAACGGACCATAACCAAAATGGACTTCCGGTAAAAAATATGTATTGCAAGAATCTTTATTTAGTTTTTTTTTTTTAGTGTGCGTTGATTGTTTTTTTTTTTAAACTTATCTTATTTGTGATAATTACTTTCTAGATTTATGAATAAATCAAATTATAACCTAATGAAGCCAAGTAATTATTGGTGTTGTAATTGGTTTATGACACCCAACTCACTTTTAATTAGATTAAATGATTTGATTATCAGGTGATTGTGTAAGTGTGTGTTGTCTTGAATTTACTTTTCTGGAGCAATCTGCACAGTGGTCTGTCCCCATTGTGAGAATGATAACGAATGAAAACAAACTCCATGTTCTTTTATTGTCTATGAACCAAAGATCAAAGAAATTTACTCGTTTTTGTGATGGAATTTATCAAAATTCCATGGACTGCAATCGGTTAATTATATCTTAATTACTATTTTTTTCTTTTTATCAACCCAAGCCCATATTCTTTGGGGGAAACTAAGATTAAAGCATTAAGGGTTTAATAATCTTTGTAAATTAAAACCAAATTCTTTAAAATTAATTAACTTTTAATCAAATAAAAATCAAATTAATCATAATTGTAATTAAGTGTGTAACAATTAATTGTATGATTTGACTAAAAATGTGCTTGCAATGGTTTTTTTTGCAAAGGACTGGGAGCTATAAGGACCAAAATCGGCCCCACCTCAGATGTCGATAAAACAACAACAACACTCCTAATAAACTGTTGCTATCAGAATCTGCTGTAAGTTGTCTTTTACGTGTAAGGAGTGTGTCCTTTACATCCCGCGCTAAGGGATGTATTAAAATTGTTCATCATAGCTGTCTGGTGTCCCTTTCACATAAAGTCGGCGTTTTCCTAGAGGAAGCCATTTGTTATTTTATTTATGCCAAATTCGCAGTCATGTTAGGATTCTAATAATAATAGGTTATTGTACATTATTATACAGCTATAATTTTAATCCAATCAAAAACAATATGGTTGTGATCATCTTCCGTAATTAAAATCGTCAAAATGAAATACAACCGAATTAATATCAAATGGTGTCTTGTTTCAACCTCATTTAAAATATACCTTGACATTCTTTCAAACTTTTATATCACGTTCACGATCTTTTATTACAACACTTTCACTCAAGTGTACATTTTTTTCCTGTTCTAGTTAAAGGACTTTATCAAACAGAATCATACAGTTTACATGTAATGCAGTTAATACGCATTTAAGCCATAGAATAATATTTCTATTTTCCACAACTTGTGGTGTGGGGTCGCTATTGTGCATGCGAAATATTAATTGCAAACCCCATTGACTGGCTATTTGCTGCCTGTCTAGAATTTTTTTTTCTCGATCGACAGTTCAGAAGCTAGAAAACGATATGATGAATAGTGTCTGTCAATCATGCAAACAATAACTTATGCACATGACAGAACGCATTTTCAATGCACTACATACACAAACTTTTAATCCATCATTTGTCCATTGGAGGTTGATTTAAGAGAATGGAACTGATAGAAGTTAAAAGTTTAATTTGGGCGCAAAAGGGGAAACTTTATATAATTTATGAAAATGTGATGTAACATATGCGCCAGGGATATTTCCAGAAATTCTTTCAAAATGATATAAACTGTTAATATCTTCCAGATATGTTCGTTGTAGCCCATCACAAAATACTGTCAGTTCTCTTTTAGCGCTTTCGCTAACATTAAATTTTTCCAAAATAAATAACAAATCTTTAATTTTTTGTCTTTCTTCTTCAGACAAATCTTGGTATGAAGATTTGCTGGACGACGGATTGAAATCGACTTTAACAGTCTGCCCATCAGTACTTTCTAATTTTAAGTACTGGGGTACAAGGCCATATGACTCTACAAACCAAAGCGCAGTTTCAAGCTTCGATTTAAATTATTTTAATTTCCTTGATTTGTTATTTTCGCCTCTCCCTCTTTATGTGCAAACGAACATATGTTTATAATTAAAACAAACTAAACAAATTAATACAAATAATTAAATACATATAAAATCATAGAAATAATACATAAAATATCATATTTATTCAAGAAATTTACATTTTTTATTTCATTAGTCCGTTTTTGTTATGGTCCGTTTTGGTAATGGTCCGTTTTGGTTATGGTCCGTTTTGGTTATGGGACGAAACATCCGGTAGCGAGTGTCAATATACGTTCGTGCTATATTTGCATTCCCTAGCTTTCTATATATAGTTGGACGTTGAGCAAATTGGCATATACACGTGCACTGTACATATTTCTTCTGCTGAAGGCTACAGAAATACGACTTTTTGCATTTTCGGTACATATTAAAAATTATCACCAAATTATATGTCTCACGCAATGATGACATCACAAGTTTTTGTTATAAGAGTCTTATAACAATATTGGTTGTGATGATGATGATGATGAGGAGGAGGAGGAGGAGGAGGAGGTGGACAGTGATGATATGGAATATACTGAGGATGCTATTGACAATATGATTTTAGAATTTTCAGGAGATTAATATAAACATGAATCCAAAATAAAGTGTCTTTTTTCTGTTTTTTACTTGCATTCTGGTCTTACCTAATGCATAATTGACATGTCCACATAACATTTGGTACATCATCATGTTTTGAGTTTTGGTGGTTTGAATTAATGGTCAATAATGTAGTTTTCAAATTCGGGCCTGTAGAATTGATGGTGGGCCTGTAAATATTTGAACTTACAGGCCCGGTGGGCTTGTAAGGTAAAAAGTTAAGCGTGAAGACTGGCATGGATTTCGTTTCCTCCTCCCCCTTTTCTTTACTACCCCCCCCCCCCCCCTTTTTCAAAATTTTCATATAAATCATTCCTTTTTCAAAATTTTCATAATCATTCGTTTTTCTATACTGTATCAGTCGAAAAACTGTGGACACAGAATACCCGTATTATTCATGATGTATGACGTCTACTGATAGTGTCAAATGAAGAAAAACGAATGATTATGAAATTTTTTAAAAAGGAATGATTTATATGAAAATTTTGAAAAAAAGGGGGGTAGTAGAGAAAAGGGAGGAGGAGGAAACGAAATCCATGCCCCATGCGCCTGTGAGGACCGTAACTGTTTTATTATAATTTACTATTTTATTATACAGAACAAACAGTTGAAATATACTGTTTAATATTTGAATTGTTAAAGTACTATTCGGTTAGGGTTATTCACTGGACGTTGTAATTTTCGAGGGTTATTCAATGGACGTGTGTAATTCTTCAGGTTATTCACCGTTGGCGGCAATTAGAAGCAAAAATATCCAGATTATTTTATGTCATGTGATTATCTTTTAACCAATAGACTTGATTCTTTATTATGTGAGGTATAATAATTATGGATATTAACTTCTCATGAAGGCCATAATTGTAGTACACTGATGATAAGATAAATTTCAATAAATTATGATACAATACAAATAATTAAAAGGATTCGAAAACAAGTTAGAAAAACTTATATTAAATCGTTTCCCTGGTATTAAAAATAAAAAATTGGCGATACACCGTATCCACCAAAAAAAAAAAAGATTACAAAAGATTTAACAAACATCTAATTTTAATTATATATTAAATCGAACAAATTCCGAGAAAGGAAAGTTAGAGAATAAACGTTAAAGGGATAACCGAAGGGAAAATTCAGAAAATGTACCGGGTATTGCAGGAATAAATAAATATGGTGCACTAAATTATTGAGAAGATTAACATTGATACTCATAAAATGATCTTAAATGCACACAGGCTGTAAAAATTGAATTTTTTGTTTATATTAAAATATTCGATGTTTTATACTAATAAATTATTCTGAACAAAAAACAGGTTTAAAAAATCTGTTATAATGTGGTGAAAAGAATTCGAATGTTAAAAGCATTGGGCGGGTCAACATTGAATTCTTTCCTGGATGGAAGAAAATCAAACAGCGACGTATTTCCTTCGTTCTAGGTTATTTACGTATGATATTATGAAAAATTTCAACTCAGTGCAATACATCTTTATGGTTTTTTAAATCAAAGCTTAGGTCTTATATTGGGAAACATAACGGCCTGTGTGCCTTTAACATCCACATTTATCCAAAGATATACTATTTGACCATACTTTCACAGATTTAAGGAAATGATTTACATGTTTATATTTTTTATGTATTGCAAATTTTATTTTTAAAATTCATTTTCATGTATACGTAGGTTCTGCTGCTTTAGTTGTTCTTTCGAGGGTAGCAGTTTCAAATCAACAACTGGCCACTTGCTGCAATATCCACAACACAATGAAATAAGACTCCACAAGAAAGACAGAGGACAACTTAGAAAATATCAGATTAATAAATGTCGAGAACAAGCCATGTTGTACCAGTGAAAAAATAAGTTATCAAGCTATCTTTATTTAATTTGAAATTTACAGTCTTATGTCTCCATCTCGTTATCTGAATAATACACAATGTGTACCCACGTATATATGCATCAGATACGCGCGGTTTGGGGTGTAAAAGGTAAAGCTGGAATGGTTCGACTTCGTCAGTTTTCAAATATATTATTGGGTCGTAAATTTTCCACTTCAATATATAAATGGATGGGGATTTTAAGTTATACGGTAATATATCAACATATCATATTTCGACCCTATGCAACGACATAGGGGTTACTTCAGGAACAATTGGGTACGGTGGTACCGCTGGATTTTGAAAAAACGCCTCAGTCCTTGCATATAAAATTTACGCAAAGGCTGCTCGTTTTGTTACATGACTATAACATGCAATACAAATTTGGATTCAAAACACAGGGAGACGGGGTGTGAGAAACTTCACACTAGACAAGAGATTAAAAAATATGTTTGTTTTATAACTTTCAAGAATGTAAGTAATTCTCCCGAGTCTTTATATATGATTTGATCCCTCCCAGTGTAATTTACGAAATTTGCGTAACATTGATTAAACTAAACAAATAGATTATTTATATCCCAACGATAATATTTTCGTCAATTTATTCTGAATGTAATCTGGGGACGAATCGTTTCTAGTAGAACTAGAGTGAAACAATAAAATATTGCAATACAAACAGTGCCTGATTTACCTATAGGCTTGACAGGTTGAAGCATAGTTCCTCAAACTCTAAGAGGCCTCCACCCAAGGTGTAGAATATTTTTGACACGGTCATATATGCCTTTCTTACATATTATGCTGTCATTACGCACTGCAGCCTCTAATCAACCCTTCATTAAACTACCTTGCATTGTTTCACTCCATTTCAAAATTGCAGAATTTCAAACACTCGTCACCACCCTCGGCTTTATTAAAATTGTTTAATACACTGACACTCTTCCGTATTCCTCTAGGCGTGAGAGTCAAGGATTGGGAGGTGCGGCTCACAAGTGGATTGGCCTCGGGCCTCTCCGTCTAAATCCAGTACTAAATACACATGTGCGAGTACATTAAGAGAAGAAAACCTTAGTACATAACGTTTTACATAAAATAACTCTTAAAACATAACTTTAGAATTATATGCTTTGTAACTACATTTTAGGAGACGCTACCTTTACCAAATAAATAACCAACTTGAAGTTATAAAACTTATTGATTTTGCTTTACTCTAGGTGTGTTCTATATTGTCCAATTATAGTAAAGGTGGGTTTGATTTGTCACAAGACAAGAAAATCTTCCATCCCTAAGAATAGGAACTGGCTTATCTTTTTAGTGAGAAAGTGGATTCGAGCCCCGATCGGGTCAAACTGAAGTTTTTTGGGTTGTCCTATTATGTGTCTTTACGTTCTGAGTTCCGTTTTGTGATGTCCATGAAAGCGAATTTAAAGATCAATTTTTTTTATTAAGTATATACAGGGCGTATGAGAGGGGAGTTCAGCCGGTACATTGGTCCGGGGCCCGGAGAACAAGAAGGGCCCCGTGAATCTCTGAAGGGTCACATAGCCTTAGCCATACATGTTTTATTTAGATTTTTCCATTTTTGCGGGTATTTTCAACTATTTTTAGTTTATTTAGAAAAATAATTATGTAAAATTCACTTAGACCTCTGAATTCTGGTTGTTGATCATATGAAAGTTTACCGGTGGTTTTATTGGGCCTCAAATCCTCAATTTTGAAAGAAGTCTCAGTCTGTCCCCGGGAACCCGAAGTAGTCTTGTTCCGCCTTGCAAAATTTCTCTTGGAAGCCCTGAGCATACATAAGATATATATCTTTTTTTTTTCTTTTTTCCCCCTAATTTATTAATAATATCATTATTGATTGCACATCTCTGGTCTACTGACAGTTGTTGTTAAAAGTTTATTTGACTGGAAATAAAACTATTTATATTCAAACAAATTGCACTGGTGGCTTATATAATTATATGACATTATCAATATTTCCTTGTTGTTATTATGCACATTTTATGTTTGTATTCCATATTGTCAATCATTGTAATTGCTATGCCCCTTGTGGGTCCTTAATTGGTCAATAAAGTATTCTTCTCAAGTTCTTCTTCTATATCTAATACAGGAAAGGGAATTGCAAATCTGTTTTACAGTGAAATCTTGTCATCCGCCAAATTAATATGTTTCCAAATACCAAATCCCGTTCTGGGAATACGTTAATACTATACAAATATATAAAAATGGTTTTGCTTTATATAGCAGATCAAACAAAGACATACGAGGTTTGGGAATTAGTACATGAAGGATGACGTAACAACGATTAGAATCAGTTTGTCACTATCATCTGAACACTCTAAATAACTGACGATGTCTCTTAAAACCTTAGTACATAACATTTTACATAAAATAACTCTTAAAAGATAACTTTAAAATTATATGCTTTGTAACTAAATTTTAGGAGACGCTACCTTTACAAAATAAATAACCCAGTTATAAAACTTATTGATTTTTCTTTACTCTAGGTGTGTTCTATATTGTCCAATTATAGTAAAGGTGGGTTTGATTTGTCACAAGACAAGAACATCTTCCACCCCTAAGAATAGGAACTGGCTTATCTTTTTAGTGAGAAAGTGGATTCGAGCCCCGATCGGGTCAAACTGAAGTTTTTTGGGTTGTCCTATTATGTGTCTTTACGTTCTGAGTTCCGTTTTGTGATGTCCATGAAAGCGAATTTAAAGATCAATTTTTTTTTATGGTGATAAACAAACCTTTACTTTTTACTCGTGCGGATAAATTGTAATTTTCTTTGTGGTGATAAACAAACCTTTACTTTTTACTCGTGCGGATAAATTGTTTTGTTCTGAGTGGAAAACGAGATGGCTTGTCAGACGTCAAAGAATAGAAATTTAAGCATATACAGGGCCTATGAGAGGGGAGTTCAGCCACAGGGGCTCGCAGTTATATTTTCACATCACCAGGTATGTATTAAAAAGAAGAAGGGAGGACACTTTTTGGGGGGCCAAAAGTGAAAGTAGACATTCGGCACCTTTTTTCGATTCAAAAACGGTTTAGTCTTTGTTCTTCCCCTAAAATTAATGCAAATATCGATGTTTTTTTTGCTGATTGACTGGTTTACAGTGGAATAACACTCGTTTTTAAATTCCAAGCGGTTTGGACAACTTCTTATCATACTCAATTCCGGAACCCCCCAAAAAGTGTCCTCCCTTCTTCTTTTTAATATATACCTGGTGATGTGAAAATATAACTGCGAGCCCCTGTGAGTTCAGCCGGTGCATCGGCCCGGGGCTCGGAGAACAAGAAGGGGCCCGTGAATCTCTGAAAGGCCCCATAGCCTTAGCCATACACGTTCAACTATTTTTAGTTTTTTTAGAATAATAATTATGTAAAATTCACTTAGACTTCTGAATTCTGGTTGTTGATCATATGAAAGTTTACCGGTGGTTTTATTGGGCCTCAAATCCTCAATTTTGAAAGAAGTCTCAGTCTGTCTCCGGGGACCCGAAGCAGTCTTGTTCCGCATTGCAAAATTTCTCTTGGAAGCCCTGAGCATACATAAGATATATATCTAATACAGAAAAGGGAATTGCAAATCTGTTTTACAGTGCAATCTTGTCATCCGCCAAATTAATATGTTTCCAAATACGAAATCCCGTTCTGGGGATACGTTAATACTATACAAATATATAAAAATTGTTTTGCTTTATATAGCAGATCAAACAAAGACATACGAGGTTTGGGAATTAGTACATGAAGGATGACGTAACAACGATTAGAATCAGTTTGTCACTATCATCTGAACACTCTAAATAACTGCCGATGTCTCTATTTAGAGCATCGTTCATCAATGAATTTGATATGCATAAAAGTTAAAGATATATTAATCTTATTTGTTCTGATTTAGCTCACTTTCCCAAGCGATAATACAATTTTAAACATTCATATATTTCTAGATGAATTTGAATACACATGAAATTAAAATATTAATAAACCTCCAGTTTATTTCTGTACACGAGCCCAAATTTAAAAAGTTCGTGGATAAACACCATGATATTACAGAGATCATAGCAAATGGCATAAAACACCGTTTTAGATAGACTCTTCCCCTTTATACGCTTCTATTCATACCGTTTTAAATAGGCTCCTCCCCTTTACTGTTTCCGCTTCAATTAACACCTTTTTAAATAGGCTCCTCTCCTTTATACGCTTCAATTCACACCGTTTTAAATAGGCTCCTCCCTTTTATGCGCTTCAATTCAAACCGTTTAAATAGGCTTCTCCCCTTTATACGCTTCAATTCTCACCGTTTTAAATATGCTCCTCCCCTTTACTGTTTCCGCTTCAACTAACACCTTTTAAAATAGGCTCCTCCCCTTTATACGCTTCAATTCACACCGTTTTAAATAGGCTCCCCCTTTTACTGTTTCCGCTTCAATTAACACCTTTTTAATAGGCTCCTCCCCTTTATAAGCTTCAATTCACACGGTTTTAAATAGGCTCCTCCCCTATATGCGCTTCAATTCACACCGTTTTTAATAGGCTCCTCCCTTTTATGCGCTTCAATTCAAACCGTTTTAAATAGGCTTCTCCCCTTTATACGCTTCAATTCTCACCGTTGTAAATATGCTCCTCTCCTTTACTGTTTCCGCTTCAATTAACACCTTTTTAAATAGGCTCCTCCCCTTTATACGCTTCAATTCACACCGTTTTAAATAGACTCCTCCCTTTTATGCGCTTCAATTCAAACCGTTTTAAATAGGCTGCTCCACTTTATGCGCTTCAATTCTCACCGTTTTAAATATGCTCCTCCCCTTTACTGTTTCCGCTTCAATCAACACCTTTTTAAATAGGCTCCTCCCCTTTATACGCTTCAATTCACACCGTTTTAAATAGGCTCCTCCCTTTTATGCGCTTCAATTCAAACCGTTTTAAATAGGCTTCTCCCCTTTATACGCTTCAATTCTCACCGTTGTAAATATGCTCCTCTCCTTTACTGTTTCCGCTTCAATTAACACCTTTTTAAATAGGCTCCTCCCCTTTATACGCTTCAATTCACACCGTTTTAAATAGGCTCCTCCCCTTTACTGTTTCCGCTTCAATTAACACCTTTTTAAATAGGCTCCACCCCTTTATAAGCTTCAATTCACACAGTTTTAAATAGGCTCTTCCCCTGTATGCGCTTCAATTCACACCGTTTTTAATAGGCTCCTCCCTTTTATGCGCTTCAATTCAAACCGTTTTAAATAGGCTTCTCCCTTTATACGCTTCAATTCTCACCGTTTTAAATATGCTCCTCCCCTTTACTGTTTCCGCTTCAATTAACACCTTTTTAAATAGGCTCCTCCCCTTTATACGCTTCAATTCACACCGTTTTAAATAGGCTCCTCCCTTTTATGCGCTTCAATTAACACCGTTTTAAATAGGCTTCTCCCCTTTATACGCTTCAATTCTCACCGTTTTAAATATGCTCCTCCCCTTTACTGTTTCCGCTTCAATTAACACCTTTTTAAATAGGCTCCTCCCCTTTATACGCTTCAATTCACACTGTTTTAAATAGGCTCCTCCCCTTTACTGTTTCCGCTTCAATTAACACCTTTTTAAATAGGCTCCTCCCCTTTATAAGCTTCAATACACACGGTTTTAAATAGACTCCTCCCCTGTATGCGCTTCAATTCACACCGTTTTTAATAGGCTCCTCCCTTTGATGCGCTTCAATTCAAACCGTTTTAAATAGGCTTCTCCCCTTTATACGCTTCAATTCACACCGTTTTAAATATGCTCCTCCCCTTTACTGTTTCCGCTTCAATTAGCACCGTTTTAAATAGGCTCCTCCCCTTTATTGTTTCCTCGTCACTTCACACCGTTATAAATAGGCTACTTCCCTTCATACGCTTCAATTCACACTGTTTTGAATAGGTTCATCCCCTTTATACGCTCCTCCCCTTTACTGTTTTCGCTCAATTAGCATCGTTTGAAATAGGCTCCTCCCCTTTATACGCTCCAATTCACACTGTTTTAAATAGCCTCCCCTTTATATGCTTCAAATCACACCGTTTTAAATAATATGTACTTCTAACAGATTTAAAATCACCTATATGAGCATCTACAGAAATAAATGGTCATCTAATTGTTTGAATCAAACATTGAACATAAAATAGTAACATACATGTAATAATAATGATATATAATGTAGATGTACTAATTTAATTGCTAATTGAATATACTAGCTTTAAAAGCAGATTGTCTATAATTTTTAGCAAAATAAATCTGCCTCAAAGAGTGAACAGTTTGTTCCCAAAGAGTTGTTTTAAATTACTTGGCTTTCCAATCTTTTGACACAGAGAGAACCTGAGATTTTTTTTCTAGAAATGTGTTGTGTGCATTGCATTAGATATGCAAGTTTTATTTGATTTGTTTGGCGTATTTGTATTTCATAATGATATGTCAAATGTTTGCTGGTGGGTAACATCCGTCCACTAGTCAGTCAGTGTTCCGACACTGACATGGTTTATTAAATATATTTATCATTGAATTTTACTGTTCCTAAATAATGTAATTATTAATCAAACTAAGGATCTTCTCCCTCAGACCTTAGTCGATGTTGGCTATCCTGCATAGACTCTTTGGTTTTATTGCTCACAATAATTTTAAAATTATTTGGTTTTCTAAACTTTCGACTTAGAGCGTACCTGTTGAATGTGATTCCAGAAACGAGTCGTGCTATCTATGTTTATATCTTAATGAGCTATAAAAAAGAAAGACAAAGCTTGAACTGTTGGTGTTTTCATATTTTATATTACCGTTTATTGTTATTGTGGTATTACATGTAATAAACTCTGTCTGGTTTTTAATCACACTATGACACGGTTTCAATATATTAACAAAGCACATTCATTCAAGATAATCATCAGTAATGGATATATTTATATCTTTATATGTCGATTAAATCTAAATGGAATCGAATTCTGTCTGTCATCCGCATGTCTTTAAAATGTTGGTTTTTGGTTAATAAATAGAGGAAGCCAAATGATGTGTTCATTAACACTTTATTCTGAATGTCACCAGATACAATATAAAAACACCGCGACAGAATTCTACCAGTGCAGAAACGTCGAACCACCAACGCATTAATCTGTATCATATATTCCTAATTCTATAAATTATCAGATAAACTCAAGCTTAAGCAATGAAGTGAGTTGCTACAAGATTTTATTGAAACAAGGTAAAGTTTGCTTTTTAAATTTATTTGTTTTACATATATTTTTCGGTGCGCAAAATATATTTAAGCTATAAGTTTTTTTTATGCTGATAAATTCTAAGCTATATTTGTTTGCATTTAATGTTCAAAAGTTATTCCAAAATATATTAATGTTCTGATTAAAGTATGGAACTTTACATCTAGTTTTAAAACTGATTTAATATCCATTCACTGCGCGAGTTGCACATTGCGAATCAAAAACTTTCTTTCACAGATGATATTTTCTCGGTGGGTATCTGTATGATTCCATGGACAGGACTCAATACTCAGAGCTATCCAGCACATCATATATTGATGGATTGGGAATATCTATCGATGGTGGTTGATCAGGTTATAACACAAAAAGACTGATCATGGACCATAGAGGAGGCCGTGTTTGACTCATTGTAGCCGCTACAATAGGCTGCTTTTTCTCGTCCCTAATCAACTCTCAATACTTTCCAGTGGCTGTCAAAGGCCGTTGCTAGTTGGATTTACGACTACCTGTGCAATCAGTGCCTATCACCATTAAAGTGAGTTCGAACCCCGATCATGGCGAGGTGTCCTTGGTACAACATTATGCGATAAAGTTTGTCAGTGACTTGCGACAGTTCGGTGGTTTTCTCCGGGTACTCCGGTTTTTTCCACTAATAAACTGACCGCCATGATATAACTGATATATTGTTGAAAGTGGCGTTAAACACCACAATCCTTACTCCCTAGCCCCATTCCGCTAGTTATTGTCCTGAGTATGCGCAAGATATTCATTGAATGATCGTTGCTAAGCTTCAACTTCTGTTGGTTTGGGAACTGTTAACCTTCACCAGTAGTCAGAGTATAAACAATAAATAATAATTCAGCATAGGGGGTCGTCAGCTTTTGTTCAGGAGTTTTAGGTATATACTAACAGACAAAGGAACGGATATGCATTTATTTTCAAAATATCAAATTTGATAATTTCTATTTCTTTGTTATCTTTTAAACTTCACCCACCTCTAGTATTGTTAAATTAAATTACTGTAATAATACAACGTTGTTTGGGCATATAAAATGGATATGGTAATGGTGTTTAACGCCACTTTCAACAATATTTCAGTTATATTGTGGCGGTCAGTTTTATTGGTGGAGGAAACCAGAGTATCCGGAGAAACCACCGACCTATCGCAAGTCACTGACAAACTTTATTACATAATGTTGTATCAAGTACACCTCGCCTGAGCGGTATTAGAACTCCCAACGTTAGTGGTGATAGGCACTGAGTGCATCTAGGTCATCTAAAATGATAGCAGTTATTGTGTGGACGTTTTCAATACAACATATTTTTGTTTTAATGCAGAATATTGACACCTGTAACCACGTACTTGAAAGGGCGTAGCTTACGTTGAGGCAACCGAGGCAGCTGCCTTGGTAAAAAATATATGCAAGAAAAAATATATAAAGACAATTAAATTGTATTTCCATGTTCTCAATAAAGGGACAATAAATAAGTTAACAGACTAAGACTCAGTTACAGACGGAAATGGCACCTAGTTGAAGGGTTTAGACCTCACTGCAACTTAAAGATGAAGAACAGCAATTATAAGGTGCTGTTCCTGTATAGCAATCACGAACATAGTATGTTCAAGTTTATATGTGTGATTTTGTCTAATGCAATCCATAATATTTTTGAATCGGCAATTAACAAAGTTTCTTGGACTAAGTTGTACATGTTAGATGACCATTATGAATGTACAATTGTGAATTGCTGTGACATATTTTTATGACTATTTTGAAGCAAAACTGGTCCCAAATATAATCTAAATTGCTCAAAATCGCTTATGGGGGGGGGGGGGGGGGGGGGGCTTTCCCCCTGTACCCCACTGGGGGCGTCAGGCAGCCCCCAGAGCCCCTGCCTCGGTAGAATAATATAGTAAGCTACGCCCCTGACTTCCGATGTCTTAGTTATAGCGAATGTCTACATTCAGACAGGTTACTTATAATATAACGATGTTTTGAATGTTGAATTACGCCACTTCTGGAAATAAAAAGAAAGAAATTATGGGGGGGGTTAGGGTTATGGTGCTTAACGCCACTTTTAAAGAAAAGAATAAAAAATATAGCCAAATTAATGTTAAACGTTAAAAAGTGTGTATTATGAAAGCGCATTTTTTCTTAATTTGCTTAATTAATGGAAATTAGCATCTATATTGTAATTGTAAGTACTCAAAGTGATACATATAGACTAATAAGTACTTTGAACCAGCTATTAATAAATATTAGATAAGAATAGTTTTGAAAGTTTATTTGATTCAATAATTGAACAAAGCATGATATTTATTATATGACGTTCTCGCAGAAAAGGATAATTTTGATTAATTTTGGACATTGGACGAACATCTGGATCTGTTACCCCATGACGGACCACCACCAATCTACATATAATTAAAAAGAAGAGAAAATAATATAATATGACAGAAATCTAGATCTTTGCTTAGGACAGACACCATTGTGTTTTGAAAAGAAAGTTTAAACAATGAAGGCCTACAATTTCACCAATAAAAAACCCCAACACCCCCCCCCCCCTAAAAAAACACAAAAAAAACAAAAAACAACAACAACAAACAAACAAACAAAAAACGAACTATCACATCTCACCTCAAATCATTGCACACGAAAAAGCGCACTACATATGACGCAGGAAATCTAGGTACTGGAGTTTAATCGTTTATTGGATTATACCACATTACATGTATATCATATAAAGTGTATGATATATCCTATGTAATCTAAATTTCATTGATTGATTGGTGTTTAACGCCAACTTTAGTAGTCTAAATTTAATGAGTGAGTGGGTGATTGTTGCTTAATGCCAACTCAGCAATTTTTCAGCAATATCATGGCGAGAACAAGTTAATTTTCAATGAGATGATGATGAGGTCCACTTTGTACTAAACCAACACGCTTAGGTTGAGTTTTATAGTGCTAGCTCACTGAAACAACAGTCCAGGATAGACATGTCGCCCTACTCAGATACATTATCCTCATTCCGAGCAAACGAGTGCGTACTTAGCGGAGAAACAACAATTATTACCAATTGTATAGTCTTTGGTTTGACCAGGTCAGGACTCAAACCCACGATCTACCACCCTCAAGGCAAAAACGCTAGCAATCACACCACCGATGCGGTTAGAAGATATAGAAATAGAACAAATGCAAAAAATGAATTCCTATATTGTGCAGACAATATGAATTTAGATTTAAGTAGGAAGCAGTGCAAGGTATCAATTTCAACCTTACATCTGTCAACTTATCAGTGCGTAGATGTATTGCGACATTTAAAGGTTAACTTGTTTTTTTCTCTTTGTGGTGCAGACAGGACATTGAACACAATATTCTACATATATCACTGGAGAAGACTTGTACTTCCGTATTTCATCATAAATGTTTTGCGTGAAGAGTTTCAAATTATTTTAGTTTTAAGAGAATAAAATAACTTAAAAAACTTTGCACGCGAAACAATTATGATGAAATACGGATGTTCGTGTTTCTCCTAATTCTTTGATTTTTCTCAACTAAACTCAGTCAAATAGTATAGTTAACTACGGTTTATGACGCCACTTTCAGCAATATATCAATTATATCGTGGCGATCAGTTTTATTGGTGGAGGAAACCGAAGTACCCAGAGAAAACCACCGACCTGTGGCCAAGTAACTGACAAACTTTATTACAGAAAGTTGTCTCGAGTATACCTCGCCATGATCGGGATTCGAATTTACAACCTCAGTGATGATAGGCACTAATTGCACAGGTATTTGTAAATCCAACTATACCATACGATCCCGACCACGACAGCCCCCTTTTTTATTTGATACCCACACGTCAGAAGTATATGTTGTGTTCATGGCGCTACGTCAGAACAGTTGTTTTATTGTGTTTAAATGTCTAATTAAATAATACTCATTGTCTATTGCAGATGACGAAATTCCATTATTCAATTATTGTCAAGATTGTTGTATTGGCACTCATTATACACACTGTGATATCACAGTGTGACAGAAAACGTATTATACATACGATCCGTTATCTAGATTGTATACCAAAGAGAATACTTTCATTCGGATGTGAAGGAACATGTAATTCATATACACAACCATCAGCTTCGCAATTGGGACAATTAGTAAGGCATTGCGAATGTTGTCAAGACAATGATCGAATTTCCAGACATGCAAGAATTGTTTGTCCTAATGTGCAAGGTGATACTCCCTTTAAATACGTTGTTGTGTCGTTATCAATTCCTACATCGTGTTTGTGTCAACCATGCTCCCCACTACCACTGGAAGTAAATCCCGGAGAACCTGACATACTCAACAATGGTAAACGGACAGTTAATACTACGGATAATCTTTCTTAGAATCAAACGATACTGTAAATATTGAAATGATATTAAGAACAAGAATTTTAAAAATGGAAAAACAAAACAAAACAAACGATAAAAACGGAAAACAAAACAAAACAAAACAAATAAACAAACAAACAAAGCAAAACAAAACAAACAAAAAACAAATGCAAAAAAAAAAGAAAAAAAAGGGAACACACAAACTTGTGAAAAATACACACGTACAATTGGTACACGTGTACTGGGAGAAACTATTGCTAATGTGACTTTAACTGCAGAACATTGTAAATTAATATAGATTTTTAGATTTCAATGCATAATGTTCACAATTTGTTCTGTGTATTTAGCGAAATATCATAATTTATTGCTGTTGCTAAATCGGTAAATGTGATTACTGCGTGATCTGAGTTACCGGAAGTGACATATCTTAACCACTGTTTGGATAATATAGTAATGGACTTGCAGAATAAAAATATGATTAACTGATGACGAAGATGATTGAATGGAAATTTGATAGACTCAAACTAACGAACTGCAGTAAATAAAAATGCCAAATTAAGACAATGTTGATATTTGTCAGTGATACATCAAATACTAGTTTTAAACAAATATTCCGCTCTCTATAACTAACCATTATTATGATTTATACATTCCGGAACAATACCTAATGATGACATTATCTATGCTTTATGATGAAAATTACGGTCTGTCATATTTTTTTTTTATAATTATGTCTGTTTGTTATTTTAGTTTGTATATATATAATATTATTTTTAATTTGGCTGAAATTGTAACATTCACTGTATTGTGTTATTTTTATCTCATTAATATGAGACAAATAAAATAAAAAGTGCATGTACACAGAAATTGAAACTCGTAATCGATTTTTTTTTGAAGATACCAAAGTAGTAATCAGAAATGATAAATCTAAGAAGAACAGACAATTCAATGGCAAAAAATAAAAGGGCAAACAAACATGCAATTGTCACTAAAAAACGGGTTGATTTCAGGTACTCCGGAAAGGTTGGCGGTTCCTGTTGCACTAATGGCAACCCTGGCGTAGCTTGTGTTACAAATCCGATGATAAGTCATGAAAGAGGAAAGTAGAACAGGATTATAACTGCGATAGCGTAATGCTAATATCCGCGTCGTCTGTAACATGTATTCCGTTACGGTTAAGCCATTATGGCGACCGTAAAAAGCAACACGAACCCCGCTAAAAAAAACGGGTTTGAACTCTGGATAGGATAAGTAGTTCCTGACCAATAGTCGTGATCCCGGTAAACGACAAGTGGAAATGGCATTGGACACCGGTATCCGTAAATAAAGACAAGTAACATAAGTAAATCATGAATCTGAATATTGAGGACAACACGAATGTTGGTACATAATCAAATGATAAAACGCGTATGAAGTTTATATTACACAACTCGTTACGTTACATCCGAGCTTGAAGTTTGTATTTAGGATCAGACAAAATGGTTCCTTGTAAAGGGCGAACCAACGACACTCGTAACAAACTGTTGCTCATAAGAGCTGATGTAAGCTTCCTTTACGTACAAGGAGTTTGGAATTTTCCAATCACGAGGCACTCGTGTAAGTCCCACTCTAATGGACAAGTGTGTATTTATTAGTGCCACACAACCACATTTCCAAGGGTTTGAATCCCGCATGACAGATACTTTGTCCTAATTCAATGCCCCAGGATTCTCTTAGATATTCTTACATATGGAAGTATTTGGTGTTTTTAAAGGACCCTACTCTTGCTTAGCAAATTCGTCAGCAATGAGTACAAGAATCCTAAAACCAAATCCATCATTCAGGCTTTAAGTCGTTGCCATCATGAGTAGGTAGATCCATACGAAACTCCTTTCATGTTTGGAATTCAAAGTTGTGGACATTGAAGAAAAGTTTGAAGACATCAAAGAGATAATTGTTAACTCATAAATCGTAGAAGTACAGACAATACAATGGCCAAAATAAAAAGGACAAAAGAACAAACCATGACATAGAAAATATTACACAACAAACTTTAGGTTGAGCAACACGAACCCCATTAATAAACAGGGATGAACTCAGGTGCTCCGGAAGGGTGACCAAAGTGCCTGCTCCACTAATGGCACCCGTAGTGTTACTGTTGTTACAAACCCGGTTATAAGTCATGAACGAGGAGGTGACGCGTGGTAATTTCTGATACATATATTCCATAACGGTTAAGCAAGCCATAGTGGCAACCGTAAACTTTCGAACGACTTTAAAAATGGTAACGGTGTTTTGTATTTCTGTGTATGGAGGAGTGGTTGGTATATTGTTGTGGTTGATTACAAGATTAATCATTACTGTTTATAATTCTGTATTATCTTTAATGTTGATAAGAACCCTCCAAGTATCCCCCAAATTGTGCTTGAGCTGCTATAAAGGCACAAATGATATAAACCGGTTGTTTGTGAGTTTGTATGTGTTCACTTGTTAAGAATGGTTTATGGTTTATGGTGTTCAATGCCACTTTCAACAATATTTCAGTTATATCGTGGCGGTCAGTTTTATTGGTAGAGGAGTATCCGTAGAAAACCACTGACCTGTCGCAAGTCACTGACAAACTTTTATCACATAATGTTGTATCGAGTACACCTCACCATGAACGGGTTCGAACTTACAACTTTAGTAGTGATAGACACTGATTGCATAGGAAGTTATAAATCCAACTACCGTACGATCACGACCTTCTCCCACTTGTAAAGAAAACAAATTACATTACACAACTGTGAATTAAAAATAAAATAAAAATAGGATCACCAACCCATCTACTTACATTTTTAGAATGCTTCACACTATTTTGTAATTTTTTCATCTTTTAAGTCGGTAAATGGATTATTTTCCTTTTAATTATGTTCCATAACTTGCAAAAAAGAGGAATGACTGATTGGCCAATGATAAAACAATGAATATTATTATATTTTAATCTATATGATAGATTTTGATTGGATACAATTAGTCATGTGATAATAAAAATAATTGAGATGTTTTGTCAAAATTTGCGCTGCCGGGAAACAACTCTACTGTTCCAAACCGAACAATAAACAATTATTGCCTTCAATGGATGTTTACAATCCATTGAAGGCAATAACTGTTTTATTATACCGAACAACAGACCAAGGATTGGGCATTTAAATAAATACATGTATTTAAGCAAAATGTGTGTTTAATAACTTTTGACAAATTTTAACAAATGTTAAACTATTTCATGTTTATATTAAAGTTCACAACACAACCAGTGATATAGGGCACACACCAGCCATCAGTAATATTTTCAACAGATTTAAAATGTGTGTTTAATAACTTCAAAAATTGTCTCGGGCCAATACAACCTTCCTTGAGCCATTATGACTAACCTTGGACATATAACCAGTCCATTATGAAAACACCCATTTCTTAATACTTTTATTAACCAGTCAATTTCAATTTTAGGTAATCTTCATTCTTTTTGAAGAAGGCAATAGTATTGACCGAAATGGTAGGCTATAATTGTTTTATCATTTTTCAATATTATTATTTAAATATTAAAATTTTGAAATTTTATGAAAACTGAAATTTTTGAAACTTTTTGAAAATTTTGAAATATTGAAATTTTTTAAAAATTTTGATATCTTATGGAAATTTAGAATTTTTTTTAAATCTTTGAAATATTGAAATTTTTTGAAAATTTTGAAAGAGTTGTTTCCCTTTTGAGGCACGCAATGGGTTGTTTACCGGGAAACAATAGGGTTGTTACCCGGTAAACAACTAGTTAGTTTCCCGTTTGGGTTAATTTTCACAAAACATTAAAATTGTTTCAGGTCATGTGATTTGATTTAAGCCAATGAGAAGTTAGTGAGGTATAATAACACCTATTGTTCCCCGCCGAACAACCCAATTTCATCCCCACAAGGGAGATAATCTATAGAACATTGGCAAACATTTGCGCTGCCGGGAAACAACCCTATTGTTCTCCGCCGAACAACCCAATCTTCCCCCACAAGGGAGATAACATATAAAACATTGGCAAAAATATAATAAAACAATTACGGCCCTCTGTGTAGGGAAACATCCAGATTTGTCAACCCTCGGTGGGTTGTTTTCCCGAGGGCAAGCCTCCGGAAAACAAGTTCCCCCTCAGGTTGACAAATCTGGATGTTTCCCTACACAGAGGGCCGTAATTGTATATTATTATACTTTACTATAGAAACCAAGCAAGAAATAATTAAGATATTTTAAAGTTTTATTCCATGGAACAAGAAATAACTCATTCTTCCCGCGGCAAACTGCACGTAGCACAAAATAACTGTTTGAAATTGGCGCGCTTTTGCACGTCGAACCAATAACTAGTTATTTCCCTCAGCACGTCGAACCAAGTAATATTTAGAGTACTTTTAATTTCGTGTATGTGCTGATAAACTGATCGAGGGCGTGTCCGAGATCAGTTTATCTGCGCATACAAGAAATTAAAAGTATTCTAAATGTTTTGTATCATAACCAATCAAACGGAAGCAAATGTGTGATTGACGTCTGTCGCGCTTTACCAACTTTTGAGAAGACTGATCTTAGTCACGTACGCCAGCAGTCAGTGACGTGGGAAAAAGTTTTTAATAGAACACGTGGTTAACTTCAAAACGTTAAATGACAGCGAACATGACGGACGATCTTTTTTTTTCATTTTCTTTTATTGAAATTGAAAATTTTGGAGGCGAAGGTAAAATTTTGATGCGGCACACACATGACACAACTTTTTTCTGAAAAAATTCTTGATTTCTACAAAATTTTAGAAGCGCGAACAGTTTTTCATTTTATTTTTAAAGAAAATGGAAAATCTGAGGCGGTTTTTCCACAGGCACTCGAGGACTTTACTAAACAATTTCTGTTATTCAAACAAGACAAATTAGTCTCCGTTTTGACTTGTTCAATGCACATGCACTGTTGGCATATAGAAAAAAATAATGCCCAATTCACGTACGCAACGAAAATTATCAGTTTTGCAATAAAAAAGTGATCATATTTGAGTACCTGAAAAACAGGAAACTAAAAATAAATAAAATATTCGTATGCTTAGGCCACACCAATTTAGTTTTAGTTCTTTGGATTCGCTCGCTCCACTTTTTCCAGAATGTAAATTTTTGAAAAACAATTGCCGCCTCGCACTTCAAAAATGCTGAAAAACCGCCTCAGATTTTCCATTTTCATTAAAAATAAAATGAAAAACTGTTCGCTCTCTTCTAACATTTTGTCAAAATCAAGAATTTTTTCAGAAAAAGTTGTGTCATGTGTTAGCTGCGGAACCGTAGCCCTTATGGTCCTTGGCCAGTTTTCTGATATTTGCGGACCATAGGGCTACGGATTTCACCCTATCAAAAACCTTCGAAACTGCGCAGAGAAAATGTTGCGCCGCTTTTTTGCAAATTTTTGTCATGAAATGGGGTGCGAGAACGATCAAACATATATATTTCGTTTCGTTGAATATTTATCTACATTCTTCTATACTTACTTACCTGTTAATATTCATTTCCAGCCCATTATCATAACAAATGTCTTGATATTAACTGATCCCGCCTACTTCGTTCCGCCATCTTGTCATTGTGGTATTCTCGCTTTGAAGTCACGTGACTTTTGAGAGATCACTCTAAGAGAAAAACACGTGTTCTGTTTGTTTATGTTTTACCGGAGGTTTTGCACGGCGATTTTTTATCTGAAATAAAATATTTAGTCAACCTAGAGTGAAATATTTTACAAATATTAACCAGAAATGTTATTTTCTTCTATGGTTATTCCAATTGAGGTGAACTCTCATTCAACATTTTCAAGTTTTTCATGTAAACAAACCGAACACATGGTTTGCTGTTAAAGTGATCTCTCAAAAGTCACGTGACCTCAAAGCGAGAATACCACAATGACAAGATGGCGGAACGAAGTAGGCAGGATCAGTTAATATCGAGACATTTGTTATGATAATGAGCTGGAAATGAATATTAGCAGGTAAGTAAGTATAGAAGAATGTAGATAAATATTTAACGAAACGAAATATATATGTTTGATCGTTCTCGCACCCGATTTCGTGACAAAAATTTGCAAAAAAGCGGCGCAACATTTTCACTGCGCAGTTTCGAAAGTTTTTGATAGGGTGAAATCCGTAGCCCTATGGTCCGCAAATATCAGAAAACTGGCCAAGGACCATAAGGGCTACGGTTCCGCAGCTATGTCATGTGTGTGCCGCATCAAAATTTTACCTTCGCCTCTAAAATGTTCAATTTCAATAAAAAAATGAAAAAAAAAGATCGTCCGTGATGTTCGCTGCCATTTAACGTTTTGACGTTAACCACGTGTTCCATTGTTCCATTAAAAACTTTTCCCCACGTCACTGACTGCTGGCGTACGTGACCAAGATCAGTCTTCTCAAAAGTTGGTCATGTGCGACAGACGTCAATCACACATTTGCTTCCGTTTGATTGATTATGATACAAAACATTTAGAATACTTTTAATTTCTTGTATGCGCAGATACACTGATCTCGGGCACGCCCTCGATCAGTTTATCAGCACATACACGAAATTAATAGTACTCTAAATATTACTTATTAAATCTCGAAAGGAAAATAACCCCTTCTCTATTTAATAAATAGCAAATAGTTCATGGCACTGAGGGTCATATGGCAGTATATGAACCGGTCCGTCACCAAAATTATATTATATGGACCGAAGCTTCTATATGGACCGGTCCGTCACCAAAAAAATATTATATGGACCGAAGCTTCGGAGGTCCATATACTATTTTTTTGGTGACGGACCGGTTCATATACTGCCATATGACCCGAAGTGACATGAACTATTTGCTATTTTATACTTTTTATCTAAAATAATGCAGGTACCTGGCCGGTCCATATATAGCAAATAGTTCATGGTACTGAGGGTCATATGGCAGTACATGGATCGGTCCATATACTGCCATATGACCCGAAGTGACATGAACTATTTGCTATTTTATACTTTTTATCTAAAATAATAATGCAGGTACCGTTCCGGAACCGAATCGAAAACGAGGCAGTGCAGTCCCGGTCCATATAACGTTATATTGACTGGCTGCGCTAACAAAGACAAATATGGAAAATAAAAACGTGAAGTATAATATACGAAAATAGTGAGCGGCTGCGCTAACAAAGACAAATAGGGAAAATAAAAACGTAAAGTGTAATATTTATGGATATTACCTTCTCATGAAGGCCATAATTATATATTGCGAATCAAACATCATGGTCTCTAAAAATATCATGTAAGTGTTGGTTTAAACGTGAAAATGTTCTAGGCATATATATTTTATTTTGATTTTCTACAGAATTACAGAACTGTGACTCCATTAGCTGATTGAGTTTCTAAACATTTTCATTATTAGTTTAAACTAAAGCTTACCTCTCGGTATCGTTTGTCTTTAGCAAACAATGTGTACCTTCTCCTTTTTTGTGAATTCTCGCTAAATAAGTATCAAATTTACAATAAATGTGCGTGCATCGTTCTCGCTCTTAGCTCCATTCAAGAAATGTACAATGTATAACAATCCGTGAAATCACAAACTGAACACATAAATATCCATAATTTCCATCTTATTTCAGAAATGTTTACAATATATTTACCTTTTTTAGTGCAAGAAAATTAGCATTGAATTTATGTCATCATCAAAGTGAGTATGGATTAACTACATGTACTCATTATACTACATGCCCCACAAACAGGCAAAGACATTACATGTACATGGATACAAATGTACATATTAATCAAATAATTACTGCTCTTATTTAGAAATAGCATTTAGAAAATTCTAGCTTTGCATTTTTTCAAGACATCTTTGTCGAAAGTTGAAATATCAACAAAATATATAATGACAAGTTAAACATATTTAACTAATTTTTGTTGTAATTCGCCTTTTAAATAATAATTTCTTTGCTAAAATTATTTGCCACGTTTACCTCTTCTATACAAATATCATGAATTTTATAATACCTAACATTACAGTTTTTTCTTTGCAAATCCAGTTCTCTTATCTATGTAATATATATTGGCACAAATAAAAATAAAAAAAATATATTGGCACATTGCACTTTGGTCCCAATACCACTGATAAGAATGTAACTGGTACCCTGAAAAGGGGTCAACCCTTAAATAGGGGTAAAGGGAGGAAAGAGGTAAGGAATAAGAGAAGGGTTAAGGGTTGTGAAAAGTGGGGAAGGTTTACGGTTTTGGAAACGGAGAGAAGGGTCAAGGGCTGGGAAAAGGGTTAAGGGTTAACGGCTGTGGAAGACAATGGGGGAAGGGTTAAGGTTTGGTAAAAGGGGGAAAAGGGTTAATAGCTGGGAAAATGGGTTAGGGAAAAGCGCTAAAGGCTGGATTATGGTTGGAGAATGTTAAGGGTAGAAAAAGGGTGCGGGTTAAAGGTGAGAATATATCTGATATACCAATGTTTTCTCCATGGCTTTTCTTTGAAATATCTAACTTCGGCCAGTTGGAGAAAATACATTTGCAAAATTGTAAACTTTTCTTGCAAATTCTGCTTTATTTGTTTAGACAAATTCCCTTTTTATGGCATATTTTTTCACCAGTGTTCACCCGGGTTAAGAGTCCAAAACCTCTGATAAATCTAAGTACTATGCTTTGTGCAATCTTATTTTATTTGATAATATCTGTGATGCTTCTCTACACTAAGAATAAAAAGGAAAATCACAATGACATATAAGGGACTATTTTTTATATATTTTTTTCAAACATAAATACATGAAAGACAAAAGTGTACACATTCACTGTAGCTGCACCAAAGGAATTATACATTTTCATTTGATATTCGTTTCACGTGTATGAAATGATCAGATGGTAGTTCATTGTAGGCGGGTATGACACTTTTTGTTAGTTCAGATACTTAAAATAATTGCCCATTTCTCAGTTCTGATCGCTAATTCCTCCTAGAATCATGTGAGTGGGTGAAGAAGTCAACACTTCCTTGTGTGATGTCTTATACAGAAGTCACAGTTACCACCATTATAAATTGATCTAAAACGGAGATAAATAAAATGTCAATTAAGAATGAAATAGACAGAACTCTCACAAGTATTAATCTAACTGATTTTGCAACATGTATATTTGGAAATGTTTAATTCAAGAATGTTTTAAAAATGTTGATTGGTAAATACAAATCGTTCCAATTAGTACAGACGGGTTGTTTGTTGTTGCCTAGCTGCGGAACCGTAGCCTTTTATGGTTTTTTTATTTATTTATTTTTCTTGGCAGACCATAGGGCTACGGATTTCACCCTATCAAAAATTTGCGGAACTGCGCCAAGAATTCGTCGCACCTTTCAACAGTAATTTTCACAACAAAACGCTTTGTGAGAGCGGAGTCATGTGAATAACTCGTTTCGTTACATATTTATCTATCGCTTTTCTTATTTACTTACTTATTATTATTCATTTCTAGCTCATTATAATGAAAAATGTTTCGATATTAACTGATTTCACCTACGTAGTCCCGCCATCTTGTCTTTGTGGTATTCTCGCTTTGAGGTCACATGACTTTTGAGAGATGACTCTAACAGCAAAACGCGTGTTCGGTATGTTTACGTTTTACCGGAGGTTTTGCACGGCGATTTTTTATCTGAAATACAATATTTATTCAACCTAGAGGGAAATATTTTACATATATTAACCAGAAATGTTGTTTTCTTCTGTGATTATTCCAACTGAGGTGGACTCTCATTCAACATTTTCAAGTTTTTCATGTAAACAAACCGAACACGCGTTTTGCTGTTAGAGTCATCTCTCAAAAGTCATGTGACCTCAAAGCGAGAATACCACAAAGACAAGATGGCGGGACTAAGTAGGTGAAATCAGTTAATATCGAAACATTTTTCACTATAATGAGCTAGAAATGAATAATAATAAGTAAGTAAATATGAAAAGCGATAGATAAATATGTAACGAAACGAGTTATTCACATGACTCCGCTCTCACAAAGCGTTTTGTTGTGAAAATTACTGTTGAAAGGTGCGACGAATTCTTGGCGCAGTTCCGCAAATTTTTGATAGGGTGAAATCCGTAGCCCTATGGTCTGCCAAGAAAAAATAAATAAAAAGACAATAAAGGGCTACGGTTCCGCAGCTAGTTGTTGCCATGACAATGCATGTTTAAGTTTTTATCGAAATCCCTAATGACTTTAGAATGAATCCGAGTCCGAAGTCCTACAAACTACAGAATACGAAATGCGTTTACACACGTGAAGATAAAGCTCAACATTTTGTTATCTAAACATTTATCCACAAAAATGTTAAATTTGACATTTCGTTTTCTTATAATTTTTTTTTATATAAAACATCATAATAAAATCAAGTTTTATTGCAATTTACAGAATACAAATGATAATGAGAAAAATTATCACTGTTTTTAAACGCCATCATTTTGGTTTCAAAAAATGATATTAATGAAAAAAAAAACATTTTTGTTCATAACAGTATTATTTTTTGTGATTTATCACGCCTAATACTAAATATATCACTTTTAAATATGAACCATAAGAAGTTTGAAGATACCAAAGGGGTAATCAGAAGCCGTAAATGGAAGGATAGACAGTACAATGGGAAAAAGACATACGGACAATGATCTACAAAGCACAACACACACACACATAATGATTTAGCATCACGAACCCCACAGAAAACGGATTGAACTCAGGTGCTCTGGAAAGGTTAGCAGTCCGTGCTCCACTAGTGACACCCGTCGTGTTACTGTGAAACGCGAAGAGCACCATGTGATATTGAAATCACATAACAATCATGGAAATTTTCTACCATATTCATATGCAACATATTTTATGAATGGTTCCGGGAATTACATTACATCTGGGATTTGTTTGCTTCTTAGGTTTGCAGATACATCCAATAATTGAAATTAAAAGTTTTCAATTCCCTGAAATTAACTTTGCAGATAATATTATTAATTTTGCAATTGACATTTCGAAGGAAACAATTTACATACGATATACGTTTGGTGCATCGTTCTCTGCATTAGTTTGTCCTGATTTAACCAGACTTCTTCAGATGCAATCACGAACTTTGCGATACGAATCCATTAAGCATATCTAAACATATCTTATACCGGTAAGTATCGAATATATCAATGGACTGAAATTTATAGCTTTAATAAAGTAATAAATAAAACAGCCAGGACCAATTAAGAAGTCATCGTAAACCTTGTCTGGGGGCGATGTTAACAAATATACCCGTTCTATAGCTAGACAGTCTTATATAACATAGATATGATGCCTTAATAAATCGTTCATGTTGTAGAATATTTCATGCTGCTATCTATTATTATGATTTTGGAAGAAAAAAACAAGTACAAAAAAGACAAAGTGAAAACCAAGTAGGCTGACTTATGATGTTTTACTCTACTTTCAATAATATTTCAGTTATATCCAGAATGTAAATTTTTGAAAAACAATTGCCGCCTCGCACTTCAAAAATGCTGAAAAACCGCCTCAGATTTTCCATTTTCATTAAAAGTAAAATGAAAAACTGATCGCTCTCTTCTAACATTTTGTCAAAATCAAGAATTTTTTCAGAAAAAGTTGTGTCATGTGTTAGCTGCGGAACCGTAGCCCTTATGGTCCTTGGCCAGTTTTCTGATATTTGCGGACCATAGGGCTACGGATTTCACCCTATCAAAAACCTTCGAAACTGCGCAGAGAAAATGTTGCGCCGCTTTTTTGCAAATTTTTGTCATGAAATGGGGTGCGAGAACGATCAAACATATATATTTCGTTTCGTTAAATATTTATCTACATTCTTCTATACTTACTTACCTGTTAATATTCATTTCCAGCCCATTATCATAACAAATGTCTTGATATTAACTGATCCCGCCTACTTCGTTCCGCCATCTTGTCATTGTGGTATTCTCGCTTTGAAGTCACGTGACTTTTGAGAGATCACTCTAAGAGAAAAACACGTGTTCTGTTTGTTTATGTTTTACCGGAGGTTTTGCACGGCGATTTTTTATCTGAAATAAAATATTTAGTCAACCTAGAGTGAAATATTTTACAAATATTAACCAGAAATGTTATTTTCTTCTATGGTTATTCCAATTGAGGTGAACTCTCATTCAACATTTTCAAGTTTTTCATGTAAACAAACCGAACACATGGTTTGCTGTTAAAGTGATCTCTCAAAAGTCACGTGACCTCAAAGCGAGAATACCACAATGACAAGATGGCGGAACGAAGTAGGCAGGATCAGTTAATATCGAGACATTTGTTATGATAATGAGCTGGAAATGAATATTAGCAGGTAAGTAAGTATAGAAGAATGTAGATAAATATTTAACGAAACGAAATATATATGTTTGATCGTTCTCGCACCCGATTTCGTGACAAAAATTTGCAAAAAAGCGGCGCAACATTTTCACTGCGCAGTTTCGAAAGTTTTTGATAGGGTGAAATCCGTAGCCCTATGGTCCGCAAATATCAGAAAACTGGCCAAGGACCATAAGGGCTACGGTTCCGCAGCTATGTCATGTGTGTGCCGCATCAAAATTTTACCTTCGCCTCTAAAATGTTCAATTTCAATAAAAAAATGAAAAAAAAAGATCGTCCGTGATGTTCGCTGCCATTTAACGTTTTGACGTTAACCACGTGTTCCATTGTTCCATTAAAAACTTTTCCTCACGTCACTGACTGCTGGCGTACGTGACCAAGATCAGTCTTCTCAAAAGTTGGTCATGTGCGACAGACGTCAATCACACATTTGCTTCCGTTTGATTGATTATGATACAAAACATTTAGAATACTTTTAATTTCTTGTATGCGCAGATACACTGATCTCGGGCACGCCCTCGATCAGTTTATCAGCACATACACGAAATTAATAGTACTCTAAATATTACTTATTAAATCTCGAAAGGAAAATAACCCCTTCTCTATTTAATAAATAGCAAATAGTTCATGGCACTGAGGGTCATATGGCAGTATATGAACCGGTCCGTCACCAAAATTATATTATATGGACCGAAGCTTCTATATGGACCGGTCCGTCACCAAAAAAATATTATATGGACCGAAGCTTCGGAGGTCCATATACTATTTTTTTGGTGACGGACCGGTTCATATACTGCCATATGACCCGAAGTGACATGAACTATTTGCTATTTTATACTTTTTATCTAAAATAATGCAGGTACCTGGCCGGTCCATATATAGCAAATAGTTCATGGCACTGAGGGTCATATGGCAGTACATGGATCGGTCCATATACTGCCATATGACCCGAAGTGACATGAACTATTTGCTATATTATACTTTTTATCTAAAATAATAATGCAGGTACCGTTCCGGAACCGAATCGAAAACGAGGCAGTGCAGTCCCGGTCCATATAACGTTATATTGACTGGCTGCGCTAACAAAGACAAATATGGAAAATAAAAACGTGAAGTATAATATACGAAAATAGTGAGCGGCTGCGCTAACAAAGACAAATAGGGAAAATAAAAACGTAAAGTGTAATATTTATGGATATTACCTTCTCATGAAGGCCATAATTATATATTGCGAATCAAACATCATGGTCTCTAAAAATATCATGTAAGTGTTGGTTTAAACGTGAAAATGTTCTAGGCATATATATTTTATTTTGATTTTCTACAGAATTACAGAACTGTGACTCCATTAGCTGATTGAGCTTCTAAACATTTTCATTATTAGTTTAAACTAAAGCTTACCTCTCGGTATCGTTTGTCTTTAGCAAACAATGTGTACCTTCTCCTTTTTTGTGAATTCTCGCTAAATAAGTATCAAATTTACAATAAATGTGCGTGCATCGTTCTCGCTCTTAGCTCTATTCAAGAAATGTACAATGTATAACAATCCGTGAAATCACAAACTGAACACATAAATATCCATAATTTCCATCTTATTTCAGAAATGTTTACAATATATTTACCTTTTTTAGTGCAAGAAAATTAGCATTGAATTTATGTCATCATCAAAGTGAGTATGGATTAACTACATGTACTCATTATACTACATGCCCCACAAACAGGCAAAGACATTACATGTACATGGATACAAATGTACATATTAATCAAATAATTACTGCTCTTATTTAGAAATAGCATTTAGAAAATTCTAGCTTTGCATTTTTTCAAGACATCTTTGTCGAAAGTTGAAATATCAACAAAATATATAATGACAAGTTAAACATATTTAACTAATTTTTGTTGTAATTCGCCTTTTAAATAATAATTTCTTTGCTAAAATTATTTGCCACGTTTACCTCTTCTATACAAATATCATGAATTTTATAATACCTAACATTACAGTTTTTTCTTTGCAAATCCAGTTCTCTTATCTATGTAATATATATTGGCACAAATAAAAATAAAAAAAATATATTGGCACATTGCACTTTGGTCCCAATACCACTGATAAGAATGTAACTGGTACCCTGAAAAGGGGTCAACCCTTAAATAGGGGTAAAGGGAGGAAAGAGGTAAGGAATAAGAGAAGGGTTAAGGGTTGTGAAAAGTGGGGAAGGTTTAAGGTTTTGGAAACGGAGAGAAGGGTCAAGGGCTGGGAAAAGGGTTAAGGGTTAACGGCTGTGGAAGACAATGGGGGAAGCGTTAAGGTTTGGTAAAAGGGGGAAAAGGGTTAATAGCTGGGAAAATGGGTTAGGGAAAAGCGCTAAAGGCTGGATTATGGTTGGAGAATGTTAAGGGTAGAAAAAGGGTGCGGGTTAAAGGTGAGAATATATCTGATATACCAATGTTTTCTCCATGGCTTTTCTTTGAAATATCTAACTTCGGCCAGTTGGAGAAAATACATTTGCAAAATTGTAAACTTTTCTTGCAAATTCTGCTTTATTTGTTTAGACAAATTCCCTTTTTATGGCATATTTTTTCACCAGTGTTCACCCGGGTTAAGAGTCCAAAACCTCTGATAAATCTAAGTACTATGCTTTGTGCAATCTTATTTTATTTGATAATATCTGTGATGCTTCTCTACACTAAGAATAAAAAGGAAAATCACAATGACATATAAGGGACTATTTTTTATATATTTTTTTCAAACATAAATACATGAAAGACAAAAGTGTACACATTCACTGTAGCTGCACCAAAGGAATTATACATTTTCATTTGATATTCGTTTCACGTGTATGAAATGATCAGATGGTAGTTCATTGTAGGCGGGTATGACACTTTTTGTTAGTTCAGATACTTAAAATAATTGCCCATTTCTCAGTTCTGATCGCTAATTCCTCCTAGAATCATGTGAGTGGGTGAAGAAGTCAACACTTCCTTGTGTGATGTCTTATACAGAAGTCACAGTTACCACCATTATAAATTGATCTAAAACGGAGATAAATAAAATGTCAATTAAGAATGAAATAGACAGAACTCTCACAAGTATTAATCTAACTGATTTTGCAACATGTATATTTGGAAATGTTTAATTCAAGAATGTTTTAAAAATGTTGATTGGTAAATACAAATCGTTCCAATTAGTACAGACGGGTTGTTTGTTGTTGCCTAGCTGCGGAACCGTAGCCTTTTATGGTCTTTTTATTTATTTATTTTTCTTGGCAGACCATAGGGCTACGGATTTCACCCTATCAAAAATTTGCGGAACTGCGCCAAGAATTCGTCGCACCTTTCAACAGTAATTTTCACAACAAAACGCTTTGTGAGAGCGGAGTCATGTGAATAACTCGTTTCGTTACATATTTATCTATCGATTTTCTTATTTACTTACTTATTATTATTCATTTCTAGCTCATTATAATGAAAAATGTTTCGATATTAACTGATTTCACCTACGTAGTCCCGCCATCTTGTCTTTGTGGTATTCTCGCTTTGAGGTCACATGACTTTTGAGAGATGACTCTAACAGCAAAACGCGTGTTCGGTATGTTTACGTTTTACCGGAGGTTTTGCACGGCGATTTTTTATCTGAAATACAATATTTATTCAACCTAGAGGGAAATATTTTACATATATTAACCAGAAATGTTGTTTTCTTCTGTGATTATTCCAACTGAGGTGGACTCTCATTCAACATTTTCAAGTTTTTCATGTAAACAAACCGAACACGCGTTTTGCTGTTAGAGTCATCTCTCAAAAGTCATGTGACCTCAAAGCGAGAATACCACAAAGACAAGATGGCGGGACTAAGTAGGTGAAATCAGTTAATATCGAAACATTTTTCACTATAATGAGCTAGAAATGAATAATAATAAGTAAGTAAATATGAAAAGCGATAGATAAATATGTAACGAAACGAGTTATTCACATGACTCCGCTCTCACAAAGCGTTTTGTTGTGAAAATTACTGTTGAAAGGTGCGACGAATTCTTGGCGCAGTTCCGCAAATTTTTGATAGGGTGAAATCCGTAGCCCTATGGTCTGCCAAGAAAAAATAAATAAAAAGACAATAAAGGGCTACGGTTCCGCAGCTAGTTGTTGCCATGACAATGCATGTTTAAGTTTTTATCGAAATCCCTAATGACTTTAGAATGAATCCGAGTCCGAAGTCCTACAAACTACAGAATACGAAATGCGTTTACACACGTGAAGATAAAGCTCAACATTTTGTTATCTAAACATTTATCCACAAAAATGTTAAATTTGACATTTCGTTTTCTTATAATTTTTTTTTATATAAAACATCATAATAAAATCAAGTTTTATTGCAATTTACAGAATACAAATGATAATGAGAAAAATTATCACTGTTTTTAAACGCCATCATTTTGGTTTCAAAAAATGATATTAATGAAAAAAAAAACATTTTTGTTCATAACAGTATTATTTTTTGTGATTTATCACGCCTAATACTAAATATATCACTTTTAAATATGAACCATAAGAAGTTTGAAGATACCAAAGGGGTAATCAGAAGCCGTAAATGGAAGGATAGACAGTACAATGGGAAAAAGACATACGGACAATGATCTACAAAGCACAACACACACACACATAATGATTTAGCATCACGAACCCCACAGAAAACGGATTGAACTCAGGTGCTCTGGAAAGGTTAGCAGTCCGTGCTCCACTAGTGACACCCGTCGTGTTACTGTGAAACGCGAAGAGCACCATGTGATATTGAAATCACATAACAATCATGGAAATTTTCTACCATATTCATATGCAACATATTTTATGAATGGTTCCGGGAATTACATTACATCTGGGATTTGTTTGCTTCTTAGGTTTGCAGATACATCCAATAATTGAAATTAAAAGTTTTCAATTCCCTGAAATTAACTTTGCAGATAATATTATTAATTTTGCAATTGACATTTCGAAGGAAACAATTTACATACGGTACACGTTTGGTGCATCGTTCTCTGCATTAGTTTGTCCTGATTTAACCAGACTTCTTCAGATGCAATCACGAACTTTGCGATACGAATCCATTAAGCATATCTAAACATATCTTATACCGGTAAGTATCGAATATATCAATGGACTGAAATTTATAGCTTTAATAAAGTAATAAATAAAACAGCCAGGACCAATTAAGAAGCCATCGTAAACCTTGTCTGGGAGCGATGTTAACAAATATACCCGTTCTATAGCTAGACAGTCTTATATAAAATAGATATGATGCCTTAATAAATCGTTCATGTTGTAGAATATTTCATGCTGCTATCTATTATTATGATTTTGGAAGAAAAAAACAAGTACAAAAAAGACAAAGTGAAAACCAAGTAGGCTGACTTATGATGTTTTACTCTACTTTCAATAATATTTCAGTTATATCGTAGCGGGAAAATAATAAACAGTTAAAACGGTACAGTTATTCCAAAATCTCTTCTATCTTTGATATTATGTGCACGTCAGAGACAGAAAGGGTTATGATTATGGTGTTTAACGCCACTTTCAACAATAAGACTCACATTTCACGTTTCCAATTTTTTACTTACTAAAACGGTTTTTTTGGCCTATTTTCGAATTGTGGGAAACGCGGAGTGTTATTCTTAGTCATCCCTTTACATTAGAAAATTCCAGGCGAATTTGAGTGAGAACCTTTATAGTTTGCAACTCTAAAAATATTTGGTTTGTTGCATACTTTTTTGCAAATCATCAAAGTCACATATCACAAGCGAACTGGGTCTTAAAACCGGCCCAGACATCCGTCACCTATCAATCCCATTGTTCTTTAATTATTGAATTAAACGATACTTACCTGCAAGTTGAAGTTTAATTGAGATTCTCTGAAGTGCAAAGTGTCATTAAATGTGACCAAGTGAGATTATGAACTAATTCCCAGAATGCAACAGTTTTTAAAGAAGTTGTTTAGTGGGTGTAAAACTTCAAACACATGAAGGGTAAAGCGGTGGGCACTTGGCCACATTTAATGACACTTTGCATTTCAGAGAATCTCAATTAAACTTACAGGTAAGTATCGTTTAATTTAATAATTCTCTATCAATGCATTTTTTTAGTGTCAAATGTGACCATGTGAGATATTTAAACAAACCCACTAAACAACAGCAAATTTAGATGACATGTTCAGCAACATGAGAGATATAATGTGAAAATACCTTACCTTATTCTGTTGAAAATGATGATAATAAAGCATTCCCCATGTTAGATGTCTGAACCACATCCTTGTTGTAGAATTTACCAAAAGTAGAATTCGAAGACCATCCAGCTGAACTCATAATGTCTTGTAAAGGTACACCTAATTTTGTGGCTGCTGAAGTTGAAGCAGATCTAGTACTATGTGCCTTAAAAATTGAGGTATCAATACCAGCCAAACGCAACACAGTCTTAATCCATCTTGCAATGGTATCAGTAGAAACTTTACGATAAGGTTTCATAAACGAAATCAACAAAGTATCAGAATCACAGTCTCTTAGATGAGCTGTTCTATGAATGTAAACTTCTAAACACTTCACAACACATAAAGCCTGATCTGGATAAGATTTCAAATCAATAGGTTTCTGATGAACCCCAGGTCTAGAGTGTTTTAATAACTTAGTCAATCGAAAAATAACGCGATCATCAAAGACATTCATATTATTTAACTCTAAAACACTTAAAGTTTGACAACGCTGTCCTGTACAAAGTGCTAATAATGTAACTAATTTATAAGTAAGATATTTCAGTGAAATGATTTCATAGGAATCCATAGACTTCAGAAAATTTAACACTAAATTTACATCCCAAGTAGCAGTATATCTAGGTAAAGATGGTTTAATATTATATACACCTCTGACAAATCTTTTCACTACACTATGTTTTCCTATCGGCAAATTATCAACATTAATTATGGTAGACAAAGCAGAACGAGCCGTGTTAATAACACTATAACCACAACCTTGGTCCTTTAAAAAAGTTAAAAATTCTAAGACATCCGAAATATTAGGATTCCAAACATTAAAGTTATACTGAAAAGCAAACTCCTCCCATTTTCTTAAATAAGAACTATAACTCTTACATGTCGAATTTCTCCAGGAGTTCATAATAACCTGAATTGTTCTTTCTGATAAGTTTCTTTGTTGTAATGAAGTCCTGACACATGACAAACTAGCAGATGTATATTCTTGTGCAACGGATGAAGTGTCTCTGGTTTGTTCTGAAGAATTAATATACGTTTTCCTGGTTTTATTATCCAAGGTGGATTGACACAAAGTTTCAAAACTAATGGGAACCAACTCTGCGCTGACCAGTAAGGGACGACTAAAATTCCCTCTGCTTCGTCTACCAAAACTTTCTGACAAACTCTGTCGATAAGGCTAAAAGGAGGAAAAGCATAAAATATAAAGTTCTTCCATTGTAAAGTAAAAGCGTCAATAGCCCAAACTGGTGGGTCAGCTTTCCAGCTCACAAAGTTACTAATTTTATAATTCAATTTAGAAGTAAAAAGGTCAATATCTAAATCTACCCTTAAACATTGTATCTTATTAAATAAACTATCATTAAGACTCCATTTTGTTTCAACTCGAATTTTCCGACTTTCTCGATCAGCTGTCAAATTTTCTACACCGGGCAAGTGAACTGCTGTTGTCCAAATATTGTTACTAGCTGCAAGTTCCCAAATATCTCGTGCTTTAGAATTACACTTCATAGATTTAGTACCACCAAATCTATTCAAATACGCTACAGCAGTCGCATTGTCACACAAAATCTTTATATGTTTGTGGCAAAGATAACGTAAAAAACATAAAATTCCTAAATAAATTGCTTGTAATTCCAAAAAAAATATGCTATTAGCCTCATCAAGTTCAGCTACTGACCAATGACCTCCTGTAGAATGTTCCTTGAACTCAACACCCCATCCTGTGAAAGACGCGTCAGTCGTAATAGTAACTGTAGGAGGTTCTCTTTGCACTGGAGCAGAAAGATGTAAATGCATCTTCCACCAGTTAATATCCTCAAAACACTCATTTGACAACATAATTTTAGCATCAAAATTCCATTTATTTAATCTTAATGCATCTATTTTTTCTCTTTCCAAAATTCTAGTATTCAACAGACCTAATGGAAGAGCAACACTATAAGCTATCAACGATCCAACAAACTTTGCTACTTCTCGTATTGTCATATATACACCTTTTTCTGAATTTATCCTCACTTTCTAAAAAATGAGTCACTTTCTCTGGTGTTAACGAAATAGTCATAGTAACAGAGTTAAGTAAAAATCATAGAAAAGTAACTTCCTGAGAAGGTATAAAAACAGATTTCTCATTGTGTACAATAAATCCCAGATCTGAAAATAATTGTTTAGTTATTTCAACATTAGCCAAACAGTCCTCGTAGCTAATACCTTGTAAATAATAGTCATCAATATAAGCAACAGAAACCAACCCTTGTGAACGAAGGTGTGAGTAGGCTGGCTTAAGCAACTTAGTAAACAATCTAGGTGCAGATGCTAATCCATTAGGACAAGCTGTAAACTGAAATAATTGTCCTCTCCAAATAAATCTCAAATATTTTCTATGTTCATTACAAATGTTAACTGAATAATAAGCGTCTTTGAGATCAATTGAGGCCATAAAGCAATTTTTGGTCATTAAACGACAAGCTGACTCTAATCTTTCCATTTTGAAATGTTTATATACAATAAATTTATTCAACTCAGTGAAGTTCAAAATCATCCGATATCCACCTGTCTTTTTAGATCGTAGAAAAATAGTTGAAATAAATTCACCTTCACTGTGAGTAGCAACTTCGACTACTCCCTTTTTGAATAATTTTTCCAACTCATTATCCAATACTATATCCTCTTTGAAACACAACTTAGTTTCTCTAAAGTTATATTAAATAGGCAGTTCAGAGAATTCTATTTTGTAACCTGATACAATATTCAAAATAATATTGTCTGAAGTTATAGTATTCCACTTGTCCATAAAAAATCTAATGCGTCCAGCTATAAATTCAGACTCATTTATAAGTTTTAAAGAAGCACTAACCTTCTCTATGTGTCCTTTCCCTTCCTTCCCTGCTTCTCTTTCTGAGAGTAGTTCATGTGGCTCCTCTGACTCGAGTAGTATTTTCTGCCTCCTCGATCGTGGCCTCGTCGTCCTAAATAACGACCAATACCTGATCTGAAGTTACCTCTACCACCTCTGCGTCTACCTTTAAAGTCACCTCTAAATCTAGATGATCCTGATCCTTGATCACTACCAGTAACTAAGGCCGCTGCCTTCTGACCTTTAGTCAAGCTGTCAATTTTATCGCAGACATTGTCTCCGAACAACATATCTGTGACAGGTGTTTTAGAGGAGCATAAAGAACTGTATTTCTCATTAAGAAATTGTTTCAAATTTGTTCTTCTATACGTAGACAGACTATAACTGGAAGAAGAGATCAAAGCAATACCATCCAACACACTGTTTAGTAAAGCTTCCACGAATTGCTGATTATCATCTTTATGATCAGCTGTAAGTAAACTATTAGCTGCAGCAACAATAGGAGTTAATCCTTTCAACAGCAATTTCTGAATGGATTGTAGCTTTACATCCAGGGACCTACCGAAACTATCAATGCATAGGTCCCAAATTACATCGTTGACACGAGGGGAATTAAGACTGCAATTTTCTGGTCGCCGTTAATTTTCCAAGAGATCATTCTTTTTAGTAGTCTCCATCGGTGATGTGAGCAAAGTATTGACCATCTTAGCTAGATTGTCACTGACTTTCGGTCCTAATTTCTCCTTATTACTGAATTCATTCAGTTTCTTATCTAATATTGATTCAATATTATGGGCGCTGCCATCTTGTTTATTACCGTCACTTCCGCCCAGCCTCGTTTTGGACTTGTCAACTCGAGGCGCACATGTCGGATCGCGGTTTACAGCAGAACGAGTCAAACCCGAGCCCGAAGCAACAGATAAAAAAGTGTCTGACCTAGCTATTTTTCTCGGCGGTTCATCCTCAGAATCATAATTATCCCCTTCCTCATCTTCATAATCCTCGTACTCGTCATGATAAGTAGAATTTAGCGAGTCGAGAGAATGTTGGATGGTGTCCATTTGTTTGTTGTGGCTATCCAGAAAAGTTTAAACATAGCCGCAGTAATAAATTCTTTCTCTTCAGATCTTGCAGATATATTTCTTATGCTAGCAGTGCTTACACTGGCCGAGCAAGACAGTGGTCTATTGTCAACCGAAGGTGGACGTTCCACTCCGGAAAAAACTATCGTCCAAAGTGACAATGTTGATCTCCTGCACTGGCACATCAACTCGCTTACGAGTTTCCGACGTGTGTACTAAATCAGACACAGCCTGCTTACAGACACTAGAGTGTTCTGATTCCATTTCGGCATCAGGAGAAATGTTTATACCACTATTGTTAATCACTGCTTTCGCAACATAATTGGACAAAAGGTCCGACTGTTTATCCATATTCAAAACAAATAAATATAATCGAAACGAATGAAATAAATTCCAAAATAAAATCGTAAATAAAGAAAAGTTATATGTTAATTAGATAAGACAATCTAATCACGTAGATGTCCACACAAAATGTATAAATCCATAGATTAAAAAGCAAGATACAAATTTGTTTCGGAAGCATTCTAGGAAATTGTCATACTGTTGCATTCTGGGAATTAGTTCATAATCTCATATGGTCACATTTGACACTTTGCATTGATAGAGAATATGTTTCTTATCTGCGCGGCACACCAAGCATTGCCCAAATGCCTCTTTATCGTATCTAAATAAAATTCACTCATTTTTTACTGTTCAAGTATATTCAAACGGACTTTCCATAGAACCCCCATTCTGTTTGTTAATCGAAAATTGACCAATTTCTTATGAACAATGGCTAGGGTTATGGTGTTTAAACGCCATTTTCAACAATATTTCAGTAATATCTGAGCGGTCAGTTTTATTGGTGGAGGAAATACGCCTGAGAGGGGTTCGAACCTAATAAATTAGGGAATCGTACATTAAATGACATGAAAGTAGTGTAAATTATATACCCGGTAAACTGCTACGCTTAGAAAGAAAGGATGTGGATGTAAATGACCATTAGAGACTATCTAACATTACACTTGGACACAAATCAAAGTAAAGGAACAGAGCTATCTGTTGCTGTTCTACATAAACATTAGAGAATACCCAAAGGGGTAATACAAATGGACAATCCAGAGAAACCGGCAACACATGACACACAAGACGAAGTAAAGCAAAACAAAAACACAATGCAATAAGTGTAACATTGAACATTTAATGACTAGGAGGGTGAATATGGAATGATGTTTCTCATTTTCTTTGGACTGAAATGAAATGATATTCCATTAAAACCCATGAAAATATGTTATAGTTAGCTTAAATAAGCTGAATGCTATTGTGAAAAAATACAGATAAGTAATTTGAATAACCATTTCGGGAAATGCTACGGGAAAAACGTCAATTTGCACAATGTTTCGTGTTTCCCGCCAAAAAACCCAACAAGTTGACCAAAAATGAGATCGTGATCGGAAGCGTACGGCGTCTTATATTGTCGGTCTACTCTACTTATAGAACATAAATATTATTTCAATCGTTTGAAGGAACTGAATTAGATTGACATTAATTTCTTCTAGTTATCTGCCCATAGACCGTATGTATTTTCACGTCGTCCGTGAAAATACCATTCAGCACGACAGGGCCGACTCGAATGGACGTGTTTTACTTCGTTAGTTAACACAATTGA
Source organism: Bathymodiolus brooksi (assembly GCA_963680875.1). Classification (NCBI taxonomy): domain Eukaryota; kingdom Metazoa; phylum Mollusca; class Bivalvia; order Mytilida; family Modiolidae; genus Bathymodiolus; species Bathymodiolus brooksi. The sequence continues at coordinate 69,995,329 of OY804575.1, forward strand.
TATCGATACACCTCCCAACCCAGAAATATCTTTCCAGACAGTTTTGGATGCAGTAAACCGTCAAAGTCAAGAAATAGAAGCTAAATTCGATGCAAAAATATCGTAAAAGATCATGCCGGACATTTATTTGATGAAATCCATGGGACAAATCAGTGCATAAAAAATCAACATAAATTTGTTAAAGATGAGCATATTTATGATAATTTTGATTTTTGAAATAATTCAAATACACAAACATTTACTCATGATTACTTTGAGTAGAAGCAATGTGAGGCAGATATTATTGTTAAAGACAGACTAAAAGCTAATATTCTTTTGGATAGATATCGGTGTTTACGACTTTATTATTGACACTATCAGAGATGGTTATAAGATACCATTTTATTCTAGTTCACCTTCAGTTTATTTATCTAATAATATGTCTGGTTCAAAGAATGCTAATTTTGTAGATTTAATATATAGAGATTTAATAGTTAAATGTAATAAGCACTTTTTGTGGTTAATCCATAACAGTTTTTATTCAATCAAACAAAAAGAAAAGATTAATTCTTGATCTTAGAGCTGTCAATGAACATTTATGGAAGTACAGTGTAAAATTTGAAGACATGCGGACTGTTCGACAACATATCAAACTTAAATCCTCTATGTTTGGATTTGATATTCACTTAGCTTATCATCATGGGAACATCTATGAACCACATACCGATTTTTAGGGTTTTCATGGACAGCTAACGGCTGTATAACATTTTTAAAATTTATTGTGCTACCTTTCGGACTAAGTACAACTTGTTATGTATTTACTAAACTTACAAGGCTTGTTAAAAAAAAAAGAAAAAAAAATGGCGATCAGAAGGTAAGCAAGTTATTATGTATCTTGATGACGGTTTAGGTATTGAGCAAGATGATGAACTTTGTAAAGCTGTAGTAAATCAAGTGTGATTTGATTAATAGTGGTTTTGTTCCTAAAGTAGAAAACTCACTATGGAAACCTACCAAGCGGTTGATTTGGTTAGGTACATTATCGATAGTGAAGCAGGATTTTATAAAATTTCTGATCAGAGGATTGACAAGATTGTAAGCATTATAAATTAGATACGAACATGCTTGGCAACACATAAAACTATTATGTAAGGAAAGTTGCTTCTTTTGTGGGTCATGCAAATAATATATATATGTATTCAGTTATCGGTAACATTGCTTATTTGATGACTAAACATCTTACTATTGATATCAACAAATCATTTTCATGGTACATTGTATATATTATATAAATCCTAGGGGGATACTCACCAAAATTTTCTGTATTTAGGCTCGTCACAGAAAATAAATTTCACCCCAAAAAATAACAAAATTTTCAAACGCCCCCAAAAAAATGCCTTTTGAAAAAATGAACCCCAAAAAATAACTCCGCATACAATTTCTGGTGCCAAATTTTGGTTTTAAATAAGCAAAAAATATGTCAAAATATGCATTTCTATCAAAGTTACCCCATAAAAGTACCAATATTTCGAGTACCCTCCCCCCCAAAAAACCCAACAACATAAACACACCCAAGAAACAGTAAATCCGAAAATTTTTACCCCCCAAAAATACCACGAGCCTGGGTACAGGAAATGTTTGTGAGTATCCCCCCTCTCTGGAGGTTGACAATAATGGCTAATTGTCTTATTATTCGGCTCTCTTTGGGCCATTCCTCCTTTATACGTTTTACACCGCGTAATTCTCATTTTCTATTGTTTCACATGCCTGTGATAATGTTAAATCCTCTATTTCATCTGCCGCAAACAAAAAGTCGGGTATATTCCAACCGCTCATTTTGGACGCCCAGACTACACCGATTTCCAGCTATTAGTGTTTGGCTGCACGGGTTTTGATCACGTGACTTTAACACCGCGAAATTTTGACATGTCCATCAAAGATTTTGACAGCTGCAAACTCACCAATCAGAATACAAGCCCATTGTACTACTGTATATCCAGTGCAACACCCTGATGTACGGTACTGTGTTCTCGTTGGCCATTAGCCGACTCGAACTGTACCGTACATCAGGCTGTTGTACTAGATATACAGTACTACAACTATAACTTAGACACTTGTATGATGGAATTATTCATTGATGCATTTCGACCGTTTGTTTCTGATATTAAGAAATATGATTACACAGTTTGAGACCTGGTGGTGCGACTACCACAGCAGATTGGGTTATGCCATTTCTGACCATTTCCAAAAGACAGATACCTTTAAAAAGATTCATTAAAAGACAGGTTAATTGGTTCCGAAAATATAGGTTTATGACTTTAATTTTGGATGCGTGATAAATGATTTTAAAATGATCTGATTAGTTTATTTATTTAAGAAACAAGATAAAATTTAATTTCGATTTCCCGTTCTTTTTATTCAGCACATGGCATTGTCGTGTGGCTATGCAATTTGAATATTGTTTTTCAATTATTGGCCTATATATAGATATTTATGGGTATGGTATGTTGTCTATGGCTTTTTGATTGTTGTCTAGAAGAAATATAATTTCAATCGTTTGAAGGAACTGAATTAGATTGAAATTAATTTCTTCTAGTTATCTGCTCATAGACCGTATGTATTTTCCCGCCGTCCGTGAAAATACCATTCAGCACGACAGGGCCGACTCGATTGGACGTGATTTACTTCGTTAGTTAAATTTTATCTTGTTTCGAGGAAAACTTTTCTTCTTTACTCCATATTAACATTTCATAAAGTTTTTTTTTTTTTGCACTACAGAAAATTGAAGTGCATACATATTTTGGTTTGTATTGTATAATCTATGTTGCTGAATTAAACATAGCACATGGCACTGTCGTGTGATTATGCAATTTGAATATTGTTTTTCAATTATTGGCCTATATATAGATATTAATGGGTATGGTATGTTGTCTATGGCCTTTTGATTGTTGTCTATAAGAACATGTCTAATTGCCAATTGTTTGGATTGCGTGTACGATATTATTTCTATACATCGTCACAATTGATTACATGCAACAGTAAGACAAATAAGCAATGACATTGCCTTATAGCACATATCCCTCTACAAGTTTAAGACATGCACTGCTAAATGTCAAGGTTCAATCCAGTGCCCACTTGCCCTTGAGGCGAACGAGCTTTTTCATTTTCATTGTTATTACTATCACTGGATCGATACCTCTGTTGGAGAATCATTAGTCCCCGAGGGTAGCACTCCTCCTCCCAGTTGTCCGTGCTGCGGCACTGAGATATAGTTATTTTGTTTAGATACAGTCATGTCTGAAATTTGCAGTTCCTAAATAATGTAATTATCATTAAAATTAAGGTTCTTCTCTCCTTCGGACACAGGTGACAATAGCCAAATTGGGCTATCCCACTGAGGCCCTTTATTTTCTTGCTCTCACATACTTTTAAATTATTTAGTTTTCCAATGTTTTGAGATTGTGATCAGGAAAGGTAAGCAGTCCTTGCTCCTTTCTCAAAAGAACTAATCAATTTATGGTCTTCGGTATAATATATAGACAAATGAATATTGTTAAACAAAATACATTTTGAACAGTTTATATAAATGAATACAATAGGAAGATAAGACAGAGACATACATCTTTGTGCATGCCCTAAGCCACAACCTGCATTGTCATTAGCTTCTGATGTTGTCTTCCTTATGATATAAAAAGAAAGCTTAAACAGTGGTAGGCAACAATTCCGCCAATTTCATATCTACAAAACCAACAACCACCACGTACCTCAAATCATTCAACTTAATTGATTCCTGTTCGTTTCACAAAACCTATGTGGAACAGATATAAAACTAATGCAAATAATTGCTACATAAAACCGAAGGGGAAATCAAGAATGGACAATCCAGAGACATTGGCAGCATTGGGTACACAACACACAGGACGAAGACAGACAAAACAGAAAATATGAGCAACAGGTACTCCATAAAATGGTGCCACTGTCCCCAAAAATATAATAAACTAGAGTTGTCAGATTTAGCTTTGATAATAGCATTATCATACAAACAAGGTTAATAGAACGCATTTTCATCAAAGTTGTGCGGGTTTGTAACACGACGAATGCCACTACTGGAGCAGGAACTTGGAACTGGTTACCTTTCCGGAGCACCTGCGTTCATCCCCGTGGGGTTCGTGTTACTCGATCTTTAGTGCTATGTGTATGTTGTGTAGATCGTTGTTTGCTTATTTGTACTTTTTCTTTTAACCATTGTGTTGTCTGTTCGTCTTCGATTTACGGATTATGATTCCCCCTTTGGTATCTTCAGACCCATTTTGAATCATATTTGATTATAACATCTGTTTTTCATTAATAAAAGTTAATAAATATTTTCAATACTGTTGAGAATACGTTCATTAGAGTGGAACAATGATTGTTGTTTAATACCAATTGAGCAATATTCAGCAAAATCATAGCAAGTTATTTTTTGACTAGATATCGATTCCACCTGCTTTGTACTAGACCAACACACTGAACTGGATTTATTTTTATAGTATTATGTCACAGAAACAAGTGGACAGGAATATATGTCGCTCCACTCGGGCACATTATCCTAAAATGGGACCAAGCAGTCTTTGATCTTACTCCTTAGTGTTGGTTGCTTAGCTAAGACGTAGTGAATACTTAGTTTTAAATTGTCTTTGGTGCTCCGAGGAGAGTTCGGTACCACGGTCTACGATGTTGCGGCATTTCTTCTGCTGCTTAAAAATCCTGATATTCAACATGTTGAAGATTATGAAAATGTTGTTCCTTTACTTTTATTTATGCAATGCTTGATAGTTTCTCATGTTCATTTACATCCATATCCTTTCCTACTACTTCATAGTATAGTGCGGTTGGTGTTAAAGTACTGAAGAGTGGTATGGCATGCAGCTATAGTACTTTTGATGCAAAGGTTAAAGAAAATAAAAGTACATGTAATATTGAAATACTTTATTCATGTAATTTGTGTTTGCTTGCGCATATAGTGGTGTCAAACACATATTTATTTTTTTATTATTTTTTTTTTTTCGTGTTGTGTACCCTATGTTGCCAGTTTCTCCTTTTTATTACCACTTTGGTATTATCTAACATTTATTTATACGAATACAAACATATAATTAAGTGACCTAAAACGATTTGTGTTATTATTAATAACCTGCCACAGAAAAGCACAAGAACATGAAATGTCACAAAGTAACATAATCATTACGAAGCATTTTCCGACAGGCAATTAAATATGATAGTTAGATAAACTAGTAGACACAACTAACATTATTATAACTTTATCAAGTAGACTGAGATGTACAGGAAAATGTTTGACTTTTCTACACTGAAGAAAATGGTTTTAATGAATCATATATCTAGCTTAAGCACATAAAGGGATTCTAATAAAGTGTAATAGCTTTTCCGACAGAATGGAGTCTGAAAATGACGAACGTTGTTCTGGAAAGTAATACATTTTGTTTACTATGGACTATACTATAAACAAATGACAGGAATACAATATACTCGCAATGCGTAATGTTCTTGGTTTATATATTCCATATATTACTTATATATTCCATCCACATGTAATCAGTAAAGAAAGGTTGTAAATACAAGCTGTCATGATCAGTCAAGATTTGAACCTAGCAACATTTTGTTCAAGGGATTATTAATACAAAGAAGAATTGTAACAAATCTAGACGACAGACGCAAAAGACACAAAATGATATTAAGACGTTTATATTCCTTTACAAAATAACTAAGTTCTATTTAAATGTTAAAATCTGACCGACCGGTATCTACATTGCAGCAAAGCATAAATTATACATAATATGTGATAAGCGATTGTGACCAAATAAATCTGGTTTAAATGTATCAAGATAAGGGAGTCAACAAAAATGTCAAAAATATTTTTTATCAATGTGCGACGTAAAAGTGTTTTTGACATTTACTTTCGTAGTTAAAATACTTCAGGTGACTAGGGGTTGTTGATGGAGATGGTTCACCCACAGGCGCTTGTGTAGAGTTAAAAATATGCTCGCTATGGACCTAAAATACCACAAGGCCGGACTCACTCCTAATACCTCTGTCACTTCAACCGCTATTTCCACTATCAAAATGGCGATAGGACACAAATCGCTTACTAATTTGCGTAGTGAAATGATTTTTCTTCAAGGAAAACTCGTTTTTTATATCTTCCTACCATCTACACCCCCATACTGACAGATAATCCTCCGATTTTGTTGACTATAGACACCTACGTGGCAGCAAATTGGAAAGTAGGTCACGTGACATCTTCCGCCTTTCGGTCGTTCTCGGGTTTTATCATTGCCTTACGAAATATATATGAGAAGTTCATATTTTGGCGCCTTGTAATTTTGAATTTCGAATTTCTAGTGTTTAGTATTTATATATGATAAAACCCGAGAACGACCGAAAGGCGGAAAAATGTCACGGGACCTACTTTCCCTTTTGCTGCCACGTAGGTGTCCATAGTCAACAAAATCGGAGGATTATCTGTCAGTATGGGGGTGTAGATGGTAGGAAGATATAAAAAACGGGTTTTCCTTGAAGAAAAATCATTTCACTACGCAAATTAGTAAGCGATTTGTGTCCTATCGCCATTTTGACAGAGGAAATAGCGGTTGAAGTGACAGAGGTAGTAGGAGTGAGTCCGGCCTTGTGGTATTTTAGGTACATAGCGAGCATATTTTTGACTCTACACAAGCGCCTGTGGTTCACGATAGATGTTCCACCCTCCTCACTGAATTTGGTACTGCTTTGACAACTATTTTAACTGTTTTGTTCCAGTATTGTTATAAATACTGTAATAGTGACAACCGGAACCTTTGAGCCGTAATGAAAGCGGGAGGTTTGGCGCTTTAAAATCTGATTCAACCCACCATTTCTTTAGAAATGCCTGTACCAAGTCAGGGTCATTACGGTTTTCCCAGTTTTCCGGTTTTTGACTGATTTTGTCTGTTTATATACTTATGAGTTTTGACTTTCCCTTTGGAAGATTGTTCAGAGTTCGGTATTTTTGTTATTACCCTTATTTAAAAACAATAATGCATTAAAGATATAGCTTACATCAATTTTAAATCATAAATGATATTTCTCAAATATAGCCCATATTTTACACTAAAGAAACATAGTTATCGTAATGTTTTCCATTAATTTCATGTTGTGCACACTAAATTTGACATTTACGTTTTTATTCAATTCTTTAGATGTTTATGACGAACTGATTTTGTTGGTTTTTATCCTAAGAGTTAGGGTCTTTAACAAACATTCTAGCTTCCTATCTAGTAGTCAATTAAGCCAGTGTTTCGAACGCCATATGTCATGGTCTTTTTTTGTGTTCAATTGTTTGAGATGTGCGGTAGTTGTTCGCTTTGTTGATATTGGTGGGATTGTTGACCATTTTAAACTTTCCTTTCATAATACAATGGGTTTTCACGCGAAATACAATTTCTCGCAGACAAATTATACTTTCAGGTGGTAATGCATAGTTTCCCGTTTCAAAAACCGGCATTCGCGTTTTCCTTGATTTAAGCGATTTTCAATCATTTTCGAACTTTATATCGGTAAAGATAAGTCATAATTAGTTCTATATTCTCCACCAATACAATTGACCACCACGATTAACTGAAACATTGTTGAAAGTGACACTAAACACCTATGAATCTTTACTCCATTGACAAAGGGTGACATAATTGTACAAGTATGTGTCATTTTGGTTTTTTTCAGCTGAAACCTGAAGCGTAAGGATTAAAAAACGTATATAAGAAATATTTATAAAAAATTATCGTTCATAAATAATGTAATAAAACGGAAAGCAAACAATACCACACTGTCATAACAGTTGTTCCAAAATCCAATAGAAAAATCGGCATTAAGCTATAAACAATTCTTTTCAATTAAAACTAACGTTCTTCTCCCTTAATGCATGGGTTACCTTAGAAGATCAAAGAACATCTTAAAGATACCAAAGTGGCAATCAGAATCCGTATATCGAAGAATAACAGACAATACAATGGACAAAAGAAAAAGGAGAAAGAACAAACAACGATCTACAAAACATACACATAAAACTAAAGCTCGAGTAACACGAACCCCACTAAAAACCGGGCGTGAACTCAGGTGCTCCGGAAGGATAAGCAGTTCCTGCTCCACTAGTGGCACCCGTTGGGCTAATTTAGTCACAAACCCGGTGATAAGTCGTGAATGAAGAAAGAACCGGGAAGTGTTTACGACAAGTGGAACATATCTGCGGTCATTTGTGACACAGATATTCCATAACGGTCAACCAAGTCATGGTGGCGACCGTAAAATTTTCGAAGTGATGACTTCAACTTTACCAAAAAGGAACCTATTCATGCATTTTGGTTTTCAAGCTCCCAAGACTTAAATTATTTGGCTGGTCAATATTTTGACTTTGAGCGTACTTGATGAAAATTTTGCAATAATAGTATGTTCATCGTTACATGTAGACATACATTGTAATGGAAAAAAAGAACTTGTAACAAGAAGGATAGTGGCGATTGATTATGATCCTGACATCACAACTCTAAGACATTTTATGTAGAAACGGTAATTTGTTTTACTAAAAGATTCATTCAATGGGAGATAATAGCTATTGATAGATAATATATTGCTATGATTGAGTTATTCTTCGTTTCATATTTGCAATTGTTTATCGGTGTAAAAATACGTATTCACGTTTTAATTACTTCAAAATCCTATACACAATATGCAATATTATATGTATTACATAATTTTTCTTTTTGAAAAAATGTTGAAGACATTGTCATATGCTGCTAGTAGTTACACTGGAAAACACATGTCTTTTCCTCGACAACACGTTTATAAAAGCCGAACAAAAATAAACAAAGTGCAATATCAAGTAAAATAGTGGAGTTAAAATAGCGCCTATTCTAAAATATTAAATTACAAACATTTGTGTAATACAATGCAACATTCTATATTTGGAATAACAAATTGTACATTTATATTTCCTGTTGTCATTATTATAGTAGTATTGCAATATAGAGAACATATCATCATGACCATTGGATCTATAAAGTACGTTCAAGAAGCAATGCGAACTGTTTTCTTCTTTTCAAATTGTTGTAATAATTATTGTGCTCCTGAGTGAGGTTCGTACTCACAACAACGTTAGTGATGATATGCAATGATTACATAGGTAGTTGTAAATTCAACTACCATACGATCACGACCACGACGTTCTCTGATCGAAAACCAATATGCCTGTACCAAGTCAGGGTCATTGCGGTTTTCCCAGTTTTCCGGTTGTTGACTGATTTTGTCTGTTTATATACTTATGAGTTTTTACTTCCGCTTTGGAAGATTGTTCGGAGTTCGGTAATTTTGTTATTACCCTTATTTAATGAATGCATACATTTTCTGATGTTTTGTGACAATCTCGTGTGTATAATTTTTGGCTTGGTACAATTTAGCCCATAATTTCTTTGTCTTGTATTATTGAATATTTTTCATATACCACATATGTTGTAATTGAAGGAAATGCTTTTGAGCTGATACTCATTCAATCTCATCTGGCTTAGACTGCCTAGATTAGTAATAATGGGTAGTCATGACACTCGACAAAGAAAGTATGGACTAAATTGATTATACAATACCTGGTCATTAGTATATGAAAAAGAATGCATCTCGGCTTCGCCTCAAGGCATTCTTTTTCATATACTATGACCAGGTATTGAATAACCTATACGTAGCCACCAGTTGGTTAGATAGGTAATTATTGTTTCATATCAATATATCTCATTTGATGATTTCCCAAGAGTAGAATCAAGATTTGGAGATATTAAAGAGATAATCAGAAGCTGTAAATTGAGGAAGGACATGCAATACAATGGTCAAACGAAAGAGGACAAATTAACAGTACACATAAGAACTAAATAAAACCCAAATAAAACCAGAAATGAACTGGTGTGCTCCGAAAGGGTAAGCAGGTCTTGCTTCTTGTTAAAAATTCACTGACAAGTCATCAACAAGGAAAGAAGGACTGAATTATGATTATGTCAACGAGGACATATCTGTGTTCATTGGGTGACACATATATTCCATTACGATTAACCAAATCAGTCAAATTAAATGCCTGGTACTAACTTCTTTTCGGTTTTCAGAAGCTGCTACTTGAAGTCTTTTTCATACTACTGTATATCGGAACAGGTACAGCAAAAGAGGAGCACGGTTTGTACTCATTCGAATGCGGACGGTTTGTTGAGAAAAATGTCTACCAAGCATACAATTTTGTAGAAAAAAAGCGAGCATTATGATAATGTTATTTTCAGAGAACTTTGTGCTGAAATAAGAGTAGTTGTTTAAAAAAAAAAAAAAAAAAAACAATTATCCCTTTTTGGAACAAGATGTGTGTATCGAAGTTGGCCATTTGTTTTACATAAACAAATTGAACTACTTCTTAAATTTGTACATTAGTGTACAGTGGGAAATAGGCGTCTAAAGGGAAAAGAAGTTAAATGCTTTATCATGTTTGCACGAGAGTAACCTTGGTGGCATGTGCTTTAATACGTTTTTCAGTTTGATTTTTTTTCCGAATCCACATCATATTCACACCACTCATAGAGAACCCAATGTGTCAGTAACTCTGAAGTACGGTTTTGACCTCCTATATGATAAATGGTAATGATTTGCAATAACGATTCATGGAGCAGTTGGTAAACCCGGTAATATAGCACTGTTTGTAAAGACAATTATGCAAATTATGTACCCAGTAGAGTGATATAAGATTCAATTCTTTATCTTCGAATGAAATGCCAAAGGAAAACAAATTCAGAATTATGAGTGCCCTCGTAAGTGTCGTTGGAATATATGATGGGTTCCCAAATAAATTAAGATTTTGGAACTGTTCTGAGGGTGTGGTATTTTTTTATTTTTTTTTATTGCTTTGTCAATAACTATTTTTTTAAATTCAGTCTATGTAATGTTATTTACATACAAGAATGATACAACAACCATTCCTTATCTGCAGGGACAACATCATATCCGCAATGCAGGTAAGGTAGATGTGTCTTTGAAGATCGATGTTTCACGAATTAAGAAAGGTATAATTGAGCATGTGTCTTTCATTATTATATCATTGTTGAACTTTTTTGGTCACATCAATTGACCATTATTATGTAAATATCAAGATCAATTTAGAAGATACAAATTTGTCACATATTTATAGTATTGTTCAGTTGCTCAAACTATTCAACCTGATTAATTGCAAAAAATATTATGAATGGAATTCCAAAATGAGACTCATTCAACAGACCTCATTTCCCTTTCGATTTAATTAGCTTAAACAATATTCGTTAACATTGAGACCGATATCTTACATACTTCAAATTAGATAAATGTTAGAGCATACCGAAGGGACAATCAAAAATTGACAATCCAGAGAAATTGGCAGCATAGGGTACAAAAGACTAAGAAAAACACAACAAAACACAACGCGATCTGTGTTGGACACCACTGTACGTAAACAAACACAAATAACGTAAATAAGACAGGAATTTTGATTTTGTCCTGAAAACAAAGACAGTTATTTCATGTTCTCCGTGTTTCGCTTGGCCTTTGTGTGGTCTGTTCTTCTTCGATTTACAGATTCCGATTACCCCTTTGTTATCTTCAAAACATTCAAGCTCTTCTTCTGTAAATACACATTGAGTAAGAATTATTATTAGACAACATACAAACAACACGCATCCGGTAAAATGTGAACCGTAAACGATGTTAATTTGTAATGAATACTATTTGCAGAGATGTGTATGTATGTTTGAAAAGGTCAATGACAATAGTATAATCTAATGAGTTGCCATAGGAAAAAAAATAACATTGGATATTGCTATTATTATTTGTTTTATTGAAAACGTATTCCTAGTCGATGCTCTAATCAATCTGAAGAGAAGACTGGAAATACTTGATTATCTTATTTGCTTTATTCTCGTATTAATGTCATACCCTAAAAATATTTCAAATATTTACTAAATAAAAACGAATTATATACTTGTCGACAAAAGAAAGGACACACATTTATTTTCACAGTATTTAATTTAGCAGTTTATTTGTTCTTTATGTGTTCAAAATTCTCCCTATCTATGCAATTGTTAATGCACGAATATCGATTTTCGCATATTGCTTAGTCGTAACGTTGTAGGTATTTAAACTTTGTTTTGAAGGTTTTAGCTAGCACATGCATACTTTCACGCGTGTAATATTTACACGCTTGTAATATTTTAAGAAAGTTTACACTCTATTTAATACAAAATTGTTTAGAAAACTGTATCAAGGTATCAATACCAACAAATGTCACTAATTTTTTTTTAAATATAAGAGAACGTCCATTGGGTATACTTCAAGGAAGCATGGACGTCAAAGCTGGCGTAAGGATTATTGGTTGTAGACGTAAGTTGTTGTACCGCCTCCAATAATGTCGGTTTCAGCACAGCTGTTCTACAAGAGTTCTTTCTAATTGACCAACAATGCCATCTTCAGATAGTGACAGGATTAGTCGTTTATGTCACTTACGGGATGTGTTCCCTCAATCCAGTCTCGACTACTGTCTATCAAGGCAGACCGGTTAGTGCACAAATAAACCATAGGAGGCTCCATTTTGAAAATCGCAGATCTAAGCATCCATGTCAAAGCCCAACTTTTATTCAGCGATATGGACAACGACGTATCTGTTTTGGTGCCAGGTACGAATGCGTTGCGGTTGAAAAACAAATTGACCAATATGCTGTTTTCCGATGAATTCCAGATACACAGATAAAATTTTAACCGCTGAAGTTGTCAATTTCATGCACCAGAACGTTTCATCTTTATTATGTAATATATTTTAAGAAATGGAAAAATATTGGTTGTAATCCCTCAAATGTATAGTAATCATAATAGCCTATCAGACCAGAGATAAATTACCGTTTTATTCTACAAATTACTTAGTATATCTCTGATCACAATTCGTGTTCTAAAGACAGGACTTCTTATGATGAGAGAGTGAGTGTATTATTGGTGAATGTCTGTGGTAACGATAATAATACTGAAGCAGATTTAACATATATAGACTAATTGTACATAGGAAAAAAAGGAAACATTTAAGAAATAATTCATGGCAGGCATAGAGTTGTGCAAATTTACATATGGGCTGGGTTTTTATATTCTAATTTTACCCCGAGCGAAAGCGAGGGGTAAAATCTAAGAATATAAAGGCCCAGCCCATGTGTAAATTTGCACAACTCTATGCATGCCATGAATTATTTCGATTCTAATAGGACAAATACGGTAATTTTTAACCTTTTGTTAACTGTATACACACGGCATTTGGTGGCTGTTCCATTTACCTTCTTCTGAAATTTTGAATTGATTTTGAATTATTTGTTTTTGAACGAGATATTTTAAAACAAAGATATGGATGTTAACATGAAAAACATATTTTTTGTGTATTTTCCAACATAGATTCGATTGAACAATTCCTGCGTAAAAATATTTTTAAAAAAGTCGGAGTTCATTCGTTCATCATTTCGAGTGCTAACAAGATGTCAAACATAATATCGAACACTTCAACAGTTGTTAATAATCGATAAGTTTTATTAGATATGAAATAAAAAAATAAATGCCAATGAAAAAAAAGCTTGTATTGTTGACATAAAAAATGTTTTTCGGAAAAAATACTTAAGACAACCATCTATCGACTTTGACTTTTGTAATATATCGTCATCCTATGACGTTGTTGACAAGGGCCGCTGATTGACACAAGCTGGTTACTGATTTATTTTACGATTTTGTGAGCATATTACTTGTTTGAGTAGCAAAATTCAAAATGCCATCAAATTGGAAAATATCAGTAACTTAATTACATCACCGTCTAGTTATCAATGTATACGTAGGAAAACAAGGTTAGTGCATTTTGTTATTCATGGCCGACACATATCAATGGAATGTATGTGTGCGTACTGGGGATCCCCAAATGCCAATTTTCAAAACAAATGATAAAAAAATACTTAGTTACAGAATATTTATCTATAACTGAGGGGGAATTTTTATTTTAAGGACTTTAAAAATACGCTATATGCCGGTGTTTTGTTTGTTTACACTCGGTCGTCACGGTAATTTCACAGCGGGAGTCACATGGAACAGCCAGATTTGTTGTGTACCGTACTTGTGCTAAATATAGAGTTATTGAGTAATATCGTGTGTGCCGTTTTATAGACGTCATATTAGAATTGAAGATACTATAGGATAATCAGAAGCCGTAATTCAAAGAAGGACAAATAATGCAATGGCCAAAGGAAAAAGGACAAAGGGACAAACATTAATCTACAAAACACTGGACAGAAAACTAAAGATCGAACAACACGAATCCCACTAAAAACCGGGGGTGAACTCAGGTGCTCCGGAAGAGTGAACAGTTCCTGGCCCACCTGTGTAATTAAGTTACAACATTGCGGTATAAAAAATATATGAAATAAATTAGCCAGTAATTGTCTTGTTTTGATTGGATGCAAATAAAATTACAACCTCAGGAATATACATACATGTACTATGTTATAATATATTTAATAAATAAAGGTGAATACATTTATTGAGTACACATTTATAATTAGCAAGCTTCCTAAGAAGAGTTTGAAGATACCAAACGGGTAATCAGAATCCGTATATCGAAGAAGAACAGACAAAACAATGGCCAAAAGCAAAAGGACAAACAACGATCTACAAAACATGCACATAAAACTAAAGATCAAGCAACACGTATCCCACTAAAAACCGGGGGTGAACTCAGGTGCTCCGGAAGGGAAAGCAGTTCCTGCTCCACTAGTGGCACCCGTCGTGTTAATCTAGTTACAAACCCGGTAATAAGTCGTGAATGAGGAAAGGATTGGGAAGTGTTTACGACAAGTGGAATAAGGGTAATAACAAAATTACCGAACTCCGAACAATCTTACAAAGGGAAAGTCAAAACTCATAAGTATATAAACAGACAACATATCCGTGGTCATTTGTGACACAGATATTCCATAACGGTGAACCAAGTCATGGTGGCAACTGTAATATTGGCGAAGTGATGGCTTTAACTTTACCAATGGGATAGATGCGATAAGCAAATCACCAAACCTAGAATTATTTAGTGAAAGGACATCATCTATATTGCTAAATTTGCCTAAGTTAGATAATTCATGTAGCCCATTGGCTTTATTCAAATATTCAATATATATTATAAAATTACAAAAAAGTATATAAAAAAAAGTAGATATGCTTCTTAAATTATTTCCTTAAAAATCAAATATGAATTTGATTTTTAAGGAAATAATTACAAATCTAACATTGAATTCAATTTATAAAAAGAAAACATTTATATAAGCTAAGAAAAACAATACATTTGTGACTGTAACGGCTTCCATTATATGACTCCAGACCGGGACAACGTAAAAGTACATATCTATACTAAAAAAATGTAACAAATCAATAACTTTCTCAGATGGAAGTTATAAAGGACATCGCAATTTTGCCTCGAGACTCCCAAATATACTGCATGGGCGTTAATTTGTTTTAAAAATAGGATAATAACAATAATTGCTTATACAGACAATGTTGAAATTAATAACTGTCACTTGTGACTACACTCAAAACCAGTTCGGTGCCACATATAAGATTGCTTAGAACCTTTCAGACATCCTGTAATTGATAATGTTGCTAAACAATTAAATTGTGATCCTCAAAGTCGGTTAGTTTGTAGATTTTTATTTTTATATAATAATGTGATGTTAATTTTGTTCATTGTTGTTGGTTATAAACTATAAAGTGATACAAATTAATTGACAAGTTTTTTAAGTACAAATCGAGAAGATAGCAGATGGGTGTAGAAATTTAGCAAAACATTTTTTTAAGCAAACAATGATATATGAGACCATTTATACACTAGCCTTATTTTTCTGAGGGCAGTGTGATAAAAAAAAAGATTAATATTTCCATACCCCCTTTACCCTATATGTCATTTGTAAATTTTGAAAAGACAATTCGTAACTTAGAGAGAATAAGAAAATTACACCCGAACAAGAAATCCTAACCTCCTCCAGAGAAGAAAAAGAAGTCTTAACCTCCTCCAGAGAAGAAAATGGTTGGTCCTTGAGTGTTTTATGTAGATCTCATATAATCTGTAATATATGTATTTTTTGCTATCGAGCATGAATTGTTTCCTTTTTAACCGGTATATTACTTGACTATTGACAGAGGCTGCATTTGTAACAACAACAGACGAAACAAAACAAAAAAGTAAATAACGCCAAGCAAAACCAAAACAGCGAAATCTTGGAAACAAATGAAAAGGGGAAAATCAACATGTATAACAAAACGGAAATAGCAAAAAGAAAAGTGAAATCATTTCACGAAACAAGGGGGAAAAAAGGAAATCAACATCCTAACGGTATATGATATTAAATGTTTGTAGATATATTAAACCTAAATTCGTTACTCTATGTTTTAGTGTCGCTAAATTTCACATCCTATATTTTAACAGTTAAATGTTGCCATGTAAGCAGTATATTTTAATGTTTGGCTCCTTATTTTTTTTCGAAATACAATGGTCAATATTTGGTGTTGTTTGATCTGTCGGGGTTCTGATTGGTTTTGCATTTCTCCTGTTTGTCAGGTCATGTTTCATCATCGTTGTGTTTTCTATGTCTAAAGTGAGATCGATTGTACTTTCTATCTAATCGATATTTATACTTTGTATTGTTTTGACTATCATAATATTGATTGTTTACGATTTCCTTCTATCTTATTATTTCTATTTGATAATTGTAATAATGGTGTCTTTGGAATCTTAAAATAATTTTGATTACATTACGAAATTATAACAAACAGTCACATAGTAGAAAATCATTGATCTTTTACACAGTACATAGCTCAAACAAAATCGAAAATATTTAGGGCTGTCGTGGCCGTGATCGTATGGTAGTTGGATTTACAACTACCTATGAAATCAGTGCCTATCACCACTGATGTTATGAGTTCGAATCACGATCAGGGCGAGGTGTACAACATCATGTGATAAACTTTGTCAGTGGCTTGCGCCCACCACGTTATAACTGAAATATTGTTGAAAGTGTCGTTAAACACCATCAAACAAACAAACGAAAATATTTCTTAAAAATGAAATTCATATTTGCTCAAATGGTCTAATCGTTAATAAGACACCGGTCTATAAAGTAGTCACATTCTCTTTCTCCTTCTCCAAATCTACTATGATGATATAAATCAAATCTTAATATGATTTATTATTTTCCTTTTAAAGTCGAGTAATTCGCGAGGACCTGGGGTTACCCTCGGTTTATTGTTGAGATCTTTGTTGCTCAACGGTTTAGTTGGTTTTTTTGGCTTCTTGTGCCAAATGTTTGTGTCTCTAGATTGTTCATTCTGGATTGCCCTTTGGTTTTCTCCAATGTTTTTCTTAATTTATATTCAAAACAGGGCTTTGTTCATTAGGAACTGTTCAACTTGTCTTTTATGCGCTCATGTACATTCTGGCCTAAAGCATAGTTGTATGTGTGATTTGTCCCGCATAACTAGTCCAAATCCCTTTTCGAGAGCTTGTACCCTTTAGCATTCAAACTGTGTCATATTTCAATACCTCTGATGTTTCCTCATGCGCCCAAATTTATACACATAGCTCATTTCGTCAAATTGTGAAATCATCGTAGATAGCTATACAATTGACCGTCTTTGAATTATATTCTTGGTCCTTAGTAAACATGGATTATTGGTAATAAAGAACCATATAATGTAACGGAAGTTTCTCCTTGGAAAACCATATAACTCACTTCTACAAAATCTGGCGTTAAAAGGAATAATTAGAAGGGGAAAAAAAGCCGACATTTAAAAATCTAGATTTGAATTTTTTTCTTATTTAATCATTTTAGTGTCAACGAAATATAGGAAATTATTACAGTTTCACATTTGGCTTAAATAAAGGACCAATGTCAATGAATAGAAAAATATTAATTACCTATTGAGGGCTTATTAAACATATTTATTGTGTTCGGGTTATGGTAATGGTGCTTAACGCCACTTTCAACAATATATTAGTTACATAGTGGCGGTCAGTTTTATTGGTGGAGGAAACCGGAGAAAACAACAGATCTGCCACAAGTCAGTGACAAATTTTATCACATAATGTTGTATAGAGTACACCTCGCTCACATTTATATTGTCACATATCTTTGCATTTGTGATGTTTACATTATTCTGCCTTTATGACATGGATGTACTTTTCATTAGGTATTTGGCATGCGCTACATGCTGTTTCATGGGTATTAATTTGGTGATATCTGACGAATTTTGGAGAAGTAAAGCATACCATAAAATCATTAATTTTCCAAGGGGAAACCTTTCGTGTGTATTAGATAGAAATAAATATCTACTTTTGGGAAATTGCAAACTTCACATATGCAGAGCAAAACTTGAAGAAAAAAAATTTGAATATTGGAGAAATATACCAAAGTGCAACACGAATGGATGTTGATGTTGGGCTCATGTCTTATTTACGTTATTTGTTTTTGTGTGCGCATAGTGGTGTCCAACACATATTGTGTTGTATTTTTGTTTTGTTTTTCTTCGTCTTGTGTACCCTATGTTGGTAGTTTCTCTAGATTGTCCATTTTGATTGCTCTTTCTGTATTCTCTAGCGTTTATTAACATTTATTTCAACTATTTTTTCTACCTAAGATACATCCATATACTTTAAAACGGTTTAATGGCAGTTGACTTAATGTAACCCACTACATTGTTATTGATAATAAAAGATTATAATATAAGCCCCAGATTAGTTGCTTTATACCTTTCTCTTAAAAGCTTATGCTTTGACATTTCCTCCTGATAACATTAGTGTCTTTAATTAACAATAAACCCTCTGTGATTCAGAAAAAAATGTCAATCGGATTTCATTATCAATAATCCACTACGGTAATTAAACAGACGCTTCCTGCAATTTCAAATTCTCAAAATTGTAATTAGAGTTAGGAAATCTGACGAGTACATTATATAAAAAAGCATCGTGGGATAAAAAGATTTGCTAAATTAAAAAAAAATATATGTTTAAATAAGAGAGAACCGAAATAAAGGACATTTTATATATCTTAATTAAATAAGGGCTATGAATATTTGAGTAGTGAAATAATCACCTTGATTCTGACTATCAAATGCAAAACGTTTTGTTTTGACGTAAGAAGAAAACAAAACTACACGTGTACTTTCTTAGTTTAAATTTAATTGATTACAAGAAGAGCTATGCAGTTATCCTGTTGATTGGAAGAGTTAATATAGCTCATTATGTGTACTGTTAATTTAAAAAAAAAACCTCTAAAATCACGCATTTACTCGAAAACAAATTCTAACTAGGATACCCTCTACTACCCCATCGTCTTACATTATTGCTAAAGAATTATTCTCTGTAAATATATTGTCCGAAGTTATTATGGAAATGGCCAAATTTCCTCAAAGAGGACATTTCATACCTTGACAAGGAATGAACAAAACAGGACTCCCTTGAATATGTGTTGCTGTAATTAGACACCATGCAAAACTGACCACCTATAGATCATAAGATTATTCATATAAAGTTCTATGATCCTCCTCCATCTAGATTTATAAACAGAAATGCAATAAAATAAAAAAAATAAAACCCAAAAAACCAAAATAATCATCCTGTCTAAATAGTTCCAAATTGCAATCACAAAATCGTAGAACCAGATGCAAAATACTTATAGCATACATATACATGATCGCACTCTCTCCTGGACTGTTACAGGCACATCAATAAAAATGGATTTGGTTTAACTAGTTTATTGGGCTCTAACCTACCCTCTTAGTGAAATGATGTGGTAATGCAAGTATTTTCCACATGTGAGTAAAATGTCAGCCCTCATAAAATCTATTTTATGCTTTATCACATTTATATATATTATAGTCAACATCTAGACCAAAACAGCAGAAATTATACCGTCTTTAATACATTTGTACTTTTAATTGCATTATGTATTTTCTATACGTTGTTAATGGTATTTGGATATTTTGAGTTTTAACTTTTATCATCTTAATTTTATATTCTATTAGTCAAAATGATGATATTACATCGATATACTCTATAATGTCTCCCCATCAACATGAAAGTCTTGTATAAAGCCACCGGTTAATTAAAGTCTATTTTTGACCAAGAAAAAACAAATGTCTCCCCCACATTTTTGCATCTTTTGAGACAGAAATCTTGTAGTTTCCATTTAAAATGCAGGAGGATGTTTACATAAACCTTTTTTTTTAATGAAATATTCGAAGTCAACAAGGGCAATAACGCCTTCAAATAGCCATTAGGGTCCGTTGAAACTGCAGTAACAATAAAGTAAAATGCAGGAGAAATCGCGCGTACAAACGTTTATTTAAATTTGATAAGTGAAGAAGAACTATAGCAACTTCAAGAAAAGTGAGATGACCGCAAATGGTAATCAGAAGCCTTAAATCAAAGCAGGACAGACACTACTATTATATTATTGTCTACTCCTGAGGGAACTGTTCTCCTATAGTGTTTTCTGGTGAGGTATAGTGCCTGAGCCAACGGCGAGGGCACTATACCTCACCAGGCAACACTATAGGAAAACTGTTCTCGAGGGAGAAGACATATACAATATACGTACATTGTCGGTAAATATAAAATTTATTTGTACGAGCTTTAGAGACAGGCAGAATAGCAAGCTTTTCAGGCCTGTTTCGCAGCGAGTACAAATGAATTTTATATTTAACGACAATGTACGTATATTGTGTTTATCCTGCAATGTCAAAAAAGTCGGAAAACTTGTCAGATTTAAACAAAAAGGACAGAAACAAGCGTCATTCCTCGCCTTTCATAAATGTTGTCAAGGGTGTCTTCTTCGTGGTCCGCGTTACATTAGTACCAGTTTCATACTTGTCTGCGCGCTCCGCTGTACTTAGCTACAGGGTACCGGGAAAGTTTATTCGTAGGCTGAAAAGTTTATTCGAATAATACGAAAAGTTTATTCGTCTAGTACGAATAAAGCAAAAATTTATTCATTTAGCATATTTGTACAGCAAATGTACTGATTGCAGGATAAAATAATATATTTAGTACATAACATTCCTTTCCAGGCATAAAAGAAAAACACACTCAAATTTAATATAATAATAATAATAAAATTTATAATGTAACATTATATTTGCATTGCCAAAACCTGACCGTGTTGACAGCAGACTACAGCACGAGTCTATTTTAAGGGAGATAAATCTTGACAAAAATATATAAAAATTACGCGGGAATATATATGCCACAGGTATAGTCCCCGCGGGAAATCGTTTGAAACTGGTATAGTTCCCTTAGCTAGGTATAGTCACCCGTTATCAAGTATACTGTTCAAAAATAGTTCACACTGATTATCCAATCAAAATACAGCATTTTCATATGTTAGGTACTAAAAATATTTATTTTTATTGAGTTTTGCCATGTATTATGCTATTTTGTAAATTGTAGGGAGAGGGCGTTTATAATGTTGTTATAACTTGTGCCCAATCCCATTGCTTATATTAGAGCAATAAAATATGCTTAATTCAAATACAAAGGTCAAAATAAAAAGGACAAACAACATTACACTAAAAACTAAAGAATAAGTAATACAAACTCAATAAAAAGCAATGATGAACTCCGGTGTTCCAGAAGGGTAGGCAGTTCCTAAATAGTCCGATAAAACTGCCGTATCGGTATGCGATTCTTCATATGGTAATCCGCAAGTATGCAAAGTATTGAGGAAGTTCCATTTAGAATGTAGAAGGAGATGTGCATGCAATTCCTTGTGACCGATGGACGAACATATAGATGGTTAGGGCGAAAACAATACACCCCTCCTCGAATTTGCCAGCTGCATTTCAATAACCATTAGCCGGTCTAGTTTCGTTTGATGTCGTGAAAATTGCCATGCCTGCTTTCAGAACAGCTAAACCAAACGTGTCATATTCGTCCTCTTAGCCTCTAGGGTATGTTTGACAGCTCTGCTGTTTGAGCTCTGAACACTGTCACTAGCACTCATAAGGAGTGGATATTGACGACTTAACACGGTGGGTGCGTAGGGATATTTGATGTAGACTGTTAGAACGATAATGATTGATTGATTGATTGATTGATTGGTGTTTAATGTCCAGTGAGCACTAGAACGATAATGAATGACAGGGGAAGCAGTAACATGCTTGGAGAAATGAGATAAATCTTATTTAACATGCAACAAAGAGTATAAAGTGGAACTGTGTGCAATACTACATAATCTGTAAAGACAATCTCAGATAAAATACTAGTAATCCAGACAGCTAAATCATGTATTACAATTTTATTGAACCAATTCAGCTAGAAAATGTTGATTTATTGTTTTTCGATATAATATTTTCTGGTACTGCTTTGGTTGCACGAAATATACAGCCATTTGAACAAACATAACTAGAAAAAAATTATCACTCTTACTTTACCAAAACAACGTGATATATCTTAATAATATACCATTTTGAATCTATATATATGAGATAAACATAGTTTTTAAGGAAGTGTTGATTATTTTTTTTAATTTTTTGGTGCTTAACGCCACTTTCAGCAATATTTCAGCTAAATCATGGCGACAAGTTTTAGTGGTAGAAGAAGCCGGAGTACCAGGAGAGAACCACCGACGATGGGCAAGGAACTGGTAAACTTTATCACTTGCGACTGGGAGTCGAGTGCACCCTTTTTCGTAATTTACAAAGCCGGGCGCGAACACACGCCGTAGTGGTGATAGGCTTGTATGAGTTGTTAGATAATCCAACTACCTAATAAGGGTAATAACAAAATTACCGAACTCCGAACAATCTTACAAAGGGAAAGTCAAAACTCATAATTATATAAACAGACAAAATCAGTCAACAACCGGAAAACTGTGAAAACCGTAATGACCCTGACTTGGTACAGGCATTTCTAAAGAAATGGTGGGTTGAATCAGATTTTAAAGCGCCAAACCTCCCGCGCCACCCGGGCCCTTATAAGTGTTGGAAGCCCACATCATGTTTACATATATGTATTATGAGATGGTTTTTTTTTTTAGAACTTATGTATTTAAGGAATATTTTCAATTTTTGAACTTGTTATACGATATAACTTGGTTTGGGGCAGTTTATGCTTAATAAACCACGAAGCAGGTTATGAAAAGCGTAAACTGTTCCAAACCAGGTTATGCAAGTATAACCTGTTCACAAATTTCAAATATACCATATAATTTAATTTTTACAATTTTTTTTAATGATTCCTCTATTTTAATTACGACTATTTCATGTGACTATTTGAATTAGTCGTTGGCGAATGAATATGTTGGTGACGTCACAATACCAACCCAAGTTATCAAGTATAACCAATTTTTCTCCAGCCAATAAGATTGCAGTATTCACATCAAATATAATTATTCTGTAAAATACATAATAGTAATGTTGTATTTAAATCTTTATTTATTAAGACGCTGTTATCACGACAGTGACAGATAATGTTACATAATTATGTCTAACTTGCAATTAACTAATTTTCCCATATGTTTTCCATAGGGACCTACTTATGAAGATTATCCTAGAAACACGTCATGTGTGCTAATTTTGATATCTACGTTTTTATTACAATCACTGGAACGATACCTCTACTGGTGGACTATTTATTAGTCTCCGTGGATATCAACCTTCCAATAGTCAGTGCTTCCGCATTGACTTGGTTTATTAGATATATTTGTTTACCAAAATTTACAATTTATAAATCATGCAATTATTATTAAAACTAAGGTTCTCCTTCCTTGGGCATAGGTGATCTTAGTCCATTTTGGCTATACTGTTTAGTATCAAATTTAGTGTTCATGGCGCCATTCTGGAATAGCCTTCATGTGGTAACGTTCAAAGCCAAAATATATGCTTTAGCAGTTTGATCAGCTTAATTCGCGAAGCATGAAATTGTTATCCGTTTAACTCGGAAAACCGTGGTATAAATTATTTGTAACATGAAGCCATGCAGCAATATCACATCTAGGTCGTTGATTATTTAACGACTCTCTGAGAGTAATACAACTACAGCCCGGATTCAAAGTTTGCAATATCTCGTATCTGCGTGTATTATTTCATAATTCTTTGCTGTTGCTTAGATTCTGGTATATAAACCAGAAACAGATTAAATGAAAAGAATGCATCCGTGTTACAATATTAGATATCGCTTACCATCAAGTGCCATATGTAATATTTATACCACGAGTTTCCGAGTTTTAACCGTTTAACTCGAAAAACCGTTGTATAAATAATTTGTAACATGAAGCCATGCAATATCACATCTAGGTCGTTGATTATTTCACGGCTCTCTGAGAGTAAAAACAAACTACAGCCCAGATTTAAAGTGTGCAATATATCGTATCTGCGTGTATTATTTCATACTTACATTCTGGTATGTAAACCATAAAAAAGATCAAAAGAAACTAATGCATTCATGTAGCAAATATAGATTAATTTTCGCTTGGAAAGTTCAACAGGTGATCGATACCCGTAAGTACCGAAATAACACAGATTAAGACTAAAATAGCAAAAGGTTAAAGTTTAAATAAGCAAGAACAAAAGAAAGAACTATGGACTTTTAAAAGTAATTAACTGTCCGAACAATGTTATGACGTCAAAGAAATGCATTAATAGTTAAGAAATAATTATTGATAATCATTCAGAATTTACTACACCAAAGTTCAAAGGGTACGATACACAAGATTGATGAAAAAAGATAAAAATGTATAGAAAATTGTAGATAAATATTTTGTTTCCTATATTTGGCGTTTTATTGTGAACTAATTACTACCCTGTAATTGTTTATGTATAATCAAAATATTTCTTTGTAATATCAAAGTACTAATGAATCTTCCATTGTATGTGTGGAGCCTTGATTTAACAAAAGTAGAAATTTTACTCCTACACTTTTGTCTTTGTTCATATATAAAGATGAGTATGAAATATATTTCAAATTTATTTCACCATGTTTGATCAATATAGATCCTCGGAATATACTAATAATAGAAAGCTGTCAAAAGTTTTACTATATATCATAGGTAAGGTAATATTTGCTTGTTAATTAAACAAATTCTGTAGATATAAAAAAAACAACAACAAAAGCATAAAGAGTCTGACTGGTTCATATCAAGAAATTATATGAAATACACATTTCATGTAGATAATGTTAGTTTTCTATATCATATGTTCATTTATTGTTGTCAACTTAAGAATGGTTTTAAATAGTTTATTAAAGTATAAGGCAATTGCTATATAATATTATCGTTTGTTCAATATTGTTTATTCAAGCAGTATAGTTCTTGTTAGAGATATGCTTCATCGCTGTCGAGTGTCTAGATATCAAACGAGCAGGGTTGAAATCCAATAACTAACCGCTTTAAATCCGCAACAATTGTGTGCCCATTCAAGTGAGTGAGTGAATGATTGTTGCTTAACGCCAACTCGGCAATTATTCAGCCATATCATGGCGAAAACAAGTTAATTTTCAATGAGATGATGATGATGAGGTCCGCCTTGTAATAGACCAACACGCTTAGTTGGGTTTTTATAGTGCTAGCTCACTGAAACAACAGTCCGCGGATTAATATGTCGCCCCACTCGGACACATTATCCTGTTTCCGAGCCAACTAGTCTTTCTTCTTGATACTTCGTGCTTAGCGTAGAAGCGACAAATACCAATTTTATAGTCTCTGGCCTGACCCGACCAGGGCTCGAATCCACGATCTACCGCACTCGAGGCGAGCACGCTAACCATTACATCACCGATGCGGTTGTGCCCTTTCAAAGTCAGAACCTACTTTCCATCGGCTTCCGTTGTACTTACTATATGTCTTTAGTTATTACAGTTTATCAGCACGCGTAGGTCTGTTTTTGTATTATTGTCGACCTACACTTTTATTTACTTTACTCTATTCAATTGTACATCAATGGTATTGTGTAGTCGTAAGTATACAAAACATACACAATACAAGTCGTATGTATGCTATATTAATTAAACAAATGAAAACTTAGATTCTAGATTTCTAGGTTACACGTGAGCATCGAATCTAGTCTGACAAACGTGACCATGGACTATTCTTTCTATCCTGTTTAGGCCATTGAGTTTTGCTTCCCTCAAATACTATTTGGTTTTCCAATCTTTTGATTATGTGGGTACCTGATGAAGGTTACCACAGAAAGGTGTCATGTGCACTACATTAGATATCAACGTTTTTTCATTGAACACAAATGAACATATGGTTACAAAAAAATTAATAAAAAATTCCAAAGAAACAGATTCTTAACACCTGTAGGAATGTGATTTATGGCAAATATCAGAACTATGAACCGAAGTATACTGTTAGTTACAATTACGTACGGAAATAATAAGCAAATATATGTACGATGAGAATTTCAATGACATGAATACATTGTTAAAATTAACTTTATTAATTATTTTTCGTTCCATTTTGTCTTAGGTATACTCCTAGTGATCTCATCACAGAATGAAGCCACACTACAGACGAGACACATTCATCGTATAGTGAAACTACACAATATGTATAGGCGAATGTTTGCAAATGGTGCCTACAATGTGTTTGTAGCAGATATGAAGAAATTGGTAATTAATAAATTTAAATATAAGATGGTTAATGGAATAGTTAATCTGTATGGGTTTTTTTGTAGATGGCGTTGTCGTTTTATTCGTTATTTAGATCAATGCATGTTCCGTATGTTTGCTGCTTAAATCAGACTGTGCGTGTTATAAAATATTGTACCATCGCCCGATTTATTTAAACGTGTTTTGTAGTGGTTGTGCCATGAACTCCTTATTTAGGCCTATGAGCTTGAAATAAATGATATCATAGATACAACTAGGTCTGCTTCATACCTTGACATACTCTCGAAATTGACAAGGAGGAACGATTAAGAACGAAACATTACGACAAAAGAGATGATTTCAATTTTCCCCCTTTTGAACTTTCCATTTATATTTTGCAACATTCCAGCAGCACCTGCATATGGAGTATATATCTCTAAGTTGATACGATATTCTAGAGTTTGTGTTTCCTATCATGATTTCATTATTAGAGGGTTATTGCTAACAAGAAAGATACTGAATCAAGGGTTCCTAGTGGTTAAGTATAAGTCATCACTTTGGAAAGTTTTGCGGTCGCCACCGTGACTTGGTTAACCGTTACGGATTATATATGACACAAATGACCACGGAAGAGATCCGTTTATCGTAATTGCAACCCAGTCCTTTCCTCATTCATGACCTGGTTTGTAGCGAAAGTAATACGGCTGCCAAATGTGAAGCAGGAACTGCTTACCTTTCCGGAACACCCGATGTCACCGCCAATTTTTAGTTCATGTTGCTCGATCATTTGTTTTCTGTGTAATGTTTTGTAGATCGTTGTTTGTCCTTTCTTTTTTCTATTGTCTTCTTCGATTTACGGTTTCTGGTTGCACCTTGGTATCTTTGAACTTTCTGCTTTTTTTCTAATTTAAGAAATAAATTTGTCATATTTCCGATGAATGTACATTTTTGTGTATATGCTTTTTTTCTGTAGTTGTTTTGTCATTTCCTTTTCTTCTTTGCCTTTATGTGTTGAAATTGCCATTTCCTCCGATTCGTTTTTTTGCTTTAGATTGTAGTTGTTTTACCATTTTCCCCTATTGTTTATGTGCCGTATACTTGCTACAAGTCCTTTTCTTATTAAGAATCCCTTAAAATTGCTGCTATGAAAGTTTAAATATGACCACTTGTATTTACTAACAACATTTTTTCTCTCAACATGTGGATAGTAAATATAAGAGGTCGGTCCATATTTCAACATTCATAGCAACTATTTATTTAAAAGGGTTATTAATAAAAAAAAAAAAAAAAAAAAAAAAAAAAAATGGGGGATGACTTGTAGCAAGTCTATATGGACATATATGTAATTGATTTAATATTTTTCCCAGTTTATGTTTATTCCTCATCTATAGTGGTTTTGTCGTTTACACTTTATTTGAATCTAAAGTTCTAAAGTACAGAATGCATTTGCCATTTCCCCCGTTTATGCTTTTTATTTAGCTTGTTTTATCACTTTCTCCTTATTTTGGGACTACACTTTTATGTAATTTATTAGAATTTTGCTTCCCTACGCATATTTCTTCCTTTCTGTAGATTTTGTGCTATGTTCTCCTTATATTGGCTAGTTAATTTATGAAATTATGATATTGTTACGACTCTTTATGTAATTGTCTAGTTATTTACTCTTTATTTTTTATTTGTATGTGAAATGGTGTTTATCATGAGCTCATTAAGTACGGTATATCGTACGCTCGATTACCGATCGGATCAAATCAGAGATTAAAAAATCGTAGTTGCAAATGTCGTATAAGCACGTATCATTAACCTGCAGGAACAAACATTGGTTGAATTGGGGTCAACATAATAGGTCTCCTCGTGGTGGATAGTTGTCTTAATTCTAGTAACGGGCATAACAGGACGAGATCATTAAAATGATACATTTCTTGATCGACAACTTATTTATGAAGTTTTGGTGACTAGTGTTTCAACAGACGAACGGTAATCCAATGGGTACTAATACCGCTCCACTACTCGCTGATTGTTTCTACACGCTTATGATGCAGACGTCCTTCAACGGATTCTGAACATTAGCCCCAAACCTTTAATTCCAGCTTTCGCTATATAGTTGATGTTCCGTAGCTGACAAATACTCGATTCTTTGATAATCATCACCTCATCTATTCAAATGAGTTTGAAGTAAAGGATACTGCTGACTCTCAAATGTCTGCTTCTTACATTGACCGTCACCTTGAAATCGATAACGGGCGAAGATTAAAAACAAAACTACGACGTGTAGCAATATTCTAGCAGCACTAGCATATTATGGAGTTCACATTTCACAAGTCATACGTTATTCTGGGGAGTGTGCTCAGTACTGTGAATTTCAGGCCAGTGCTCACCTTCTGATGCAAAAGCTACCCAAACAAGGATACTCTGCAAATATTATATGGTCGAAATCACGAACTGTCTGACTGTTACGAAATATCCATTTGTCAAATGCCTTTTACGCAGATTTTTGTTTTTCTTCTATTACCTATAAGATTTTTACCGGGCTTAGACTACGAGTAACACGACGGGTGTCTTATAAGAAACAGGAATTGCATACCCTTCGCGAACACCTGGGTTCACCCCCGGTTTTTGGTGGAGTCCATGTCTATGATCGTTTTAGTTTTCTGTGTTTTTAACCCATGTTTGTGTTTGTGTCCCTTTTCCTTTGCCCATTGTAATGTCTGTCCTTCCTTGATTTACGGCTTAACAAATAGATGTATAATTGAGGGATAGTTACGATTAAGTATACACGATTCCTAAGATGGCAAAGTAGGGAAATAGGACGGCAACATTCAAAACACAGCACAGAAAGTTAAACAGATGAGAAAACTAACTTCATTTGTATGACCTTCCGGGTTACCTTGACTAGATATGCATATTGTCGAAAAATTAAAAATTTATTTGTACGCGCTTTAGAAACAGACAGAAAAAAAGTGAGTCTTTGTAGCATGTATATTTTATTTACTAGTGTTATCGTATATACATGTACATGTAAATAAACTAGATGAATGGTTTTATAAAAATAGTTTCTCTAAATAATCTAAATAAATATTTCATTATTAGCAAGCAAAGACAGTGTGCGCACGTCTATTTGTGTTAGGGGTATCGATTTTGCCCCTTTCCACAAATGTGATATTTGATTTTAGAATTGTTCCGACAGTGTGGTATTTTTATGTTTTCCATTTTATTATTATTAATATTACAAATTGGTATCGGTATTTTTATTTTATTTTATTATTTCCTGAACTATACATTCTTGATTCATTTAGCTACGATTTCCACATAAAACGATGTGCGTTCCAGTTGCTTGTAGGAGGACCCATGTCTTATTTACGTTATTTGTGTTTGTTTGCGCATAGTGGTGTCCAACGCATATTGTATTGTGCTTTTGCTTTGTTTTTCCTAGTCTTGTGTACACTATGTTGACAGTTTTTCTGGATTGTCCATTATTGACTTCCACTTCGGTATTCTCTGACATTTATTTAGGCCTTTAAGCAAGAAAAAAAAGATAACTAACTATCGGAGATTGTATATTTTAGGAATGGAGTTTGCAGCTTCAAGAAGAATCAAGAAGGCGATTAAATTGTGAAACTTTAAATGAACTTGAATCAGCAGATGATATAAGAACAAACGTAGGGTTATCTCTACGTAAAAACTACAGCAACATAATCGGTTCATGGTTTAGAGAAATACAGCACTTCTTACCAAAATTCAAAACATGTTTACATATTAAAGACTGCAAACATTTTCTGACGGTAAGTAAACTTAATTATTTTAAAAGCTCGACAATAGTGTAACATATGAATATAAACATGGCAAAACAGCTTGTACAATAATACCCCCAGTAATGCTATTGTAAATACGGTCTCAAATATCAGTTACAGACCGCTGGTAGAGAACGCTGATACAGACCGGTGTTACAGGTCGATGTTTTTGCAGTTCTTTTTATCAACGAGCTTAAGAGTTTGAACAATGTTGTAACAGAAAAATTAGGAAACTCGTTCAAAAGGAAAACTGTTCTCACGACTTTTTTTGGGGGGGGGGGGGAATAAATTATAGCATCGTTATTTTACAAGATAGATACATTACTATTGGAACAAAAGAAGTTGCCTGTCTTGGATATAACGGGTTTCTTTTTCCACATGAGTACTCAAGCGAATGTCTCGGCCTTCACCTGAGTACTCATGCGGAAAATGAAACCCGTTATAAATATCCAATACGGACCGCTTCTTTTGTTTCAATAGTACTGTATCTTATACATATAATCCCAAAGAAAAACTCAACTTTAAGTGTTTATTTTGTATATTGATTGTTGTGTAACGTTAAAATAGCAGAATTTCAGTTATATTCACGACAAGGAATTCACCAATTGTGTCAGCCAGCAAGAGCGTTTTCGTGACGTAATGGAATTCTCATTGGATACGCTTGTGGTGTCAACAATAGTCGGAAATTCAATTTTAAATCCCCGCTGTCAAACACAAAATTTACCATTGACTAAATATAACGCATAATCACATAAACAATGACACAATGTAACTTGGGATAAATATTTTTTTTTATGGGAGATCAATATGCATGACACAGAGCATAGCTAATTTCCTTTCGTAAAGGATTGCGATTCCGTTTGGCATTGTCATTTGAAATTAATGCTTAAAATAGCTTATTTATTATTTGACATGTTGACTATCCTATCAAAATATTCCCTAGCACATAAAGTATTCCTTGGATATTTAGGGGTTTATTATTACAAAAGTAATGACAAAACTGTTTTAATTAAAAGACAAATCCCGGAAGGTGTAATATAGGAAATCATTCCTTCATACGTTGAGTAAAAATAAAGCTTTCCATTAACAATATTAATGGAAATAATAGACTAACCGAACATGTTCTTTTTTCATCTATATATCGCTGAGGAACCTATGCAAAATAGATGCCAAAATGGTGATTATAAGTCGTAAATCGAAGAAGGACAGACAATGCAATGGCCAAAAGAATAAAAGACAAAACGACTAACAATAATCTACAAAACACAACACAGAAAGCTAAAGATTATGCAACACAAACCCACGAAAATTCGGAAGGGGGGGGGGGGGAGGGTGTCTAGTAATGTGAAAGAATCAACAGTTCTCGCTCCACTACAGGCACCCGTCGTGTTACTCTTGATACAAACCAGGTAATACGTCATGAATAAGGAAAGAATTGTGATTACGACAAACGGCAGAAGCCACAACATGTTATTTGTTTAATTTGTAATAATAGATTATAAATGCAGAACAAAAACGAGTTGGGTGTGACGCTACTAGATGTACGGTGAATGGTACAAAGAAATACGTCCTGTTATGCATGTATGATGGAGGGTATGCATTCTTTTTAATAATTTAGAAGTCTAATTTACCTTGATTTCAATCGCAATTACATTTTTTTATCATTTTATAATTAAGATTTAAATTTAAGAAATCAAAGTGAAATATGTCACAAATGTCAACAATAGTTGCTTATTTGTCTATTTGGTTATAAATACATCTTTTGTTCTCTAGACTGTCTCACACCCATGTCTTTGTTGTATATACTGTATATATGTTTATATCTATTCTGTATTTGTTATATGTATATTTATGTCTTCTCTGTACCGTTGTATATGATTTATGAGAATAAAGATGATTGATTGAGGTTAAACATCTATATGCAGTAAAGAAGACCTTTCATTATCGGATAAAAGACATAGGTTAAAATGACAATAGAAGAAGATCATAATCCATATAGACAAAACATATTAAATGAAATATAAAATTACAAGAACGTTCACACAAAAAAATGTAATAAAATATAAAAAAAAATAGTAAAAAAATATATTGAAATAACGAGAAAAGGAAATATAAAAATAAAAATGCTAATAAAAAAGTGGAATACAATACATATTGAAACCAGTACGAAGAGCTTGAAGATACCAAAAGGGTAATCAGAATCCGTAAATAGAAGAAGTGCAGACAAGACAATAACCAAGCGAAAAGGGACAAAAGGACAAACAATGATCTATACAGAACTTCACAGAAAACTAAAGATCAAGTAACACGAACCCCACTAAAAACCTGGATTGAACTCAGGTGCTCCGGAAGGGTAAGCAGTTCCTGCTCCACTATTGAATGTGAAGTATGCCATTGTTGAATTGCGTGTTATATATTAGTCAATGTCTGTATTGATTTAACGTAGTTGAATCCAAATTCAAGGACTAAATTATGTATATCATCTGTATATCAGGAGAAGTATTTCACCTCCATATAAAAGTGGACAACCATGCACCAGATGTTCTAATGAAGACTCATTTTGTAGTAGAGGACTTTGTGGTATGTTTTTAATATTATATTAATATTCCGTTAACAATATTTTTACTTGCAATACTATATCCGTGTACATCAGAAAAGACAAATATATTTGATCTATATGAATTTAAAACGTTAACATCCGAATGTATCTGACATTCCTGTGGAAAGTAGAATGTTGATTGGACAATAGTCTTAATTGTCAATAAAAACGTTGATATCAAATTATGTGCACACGTCGCGTTTCTGGAATAACCTTCATCAGGTACGCTCAAAATCAAAATTTGGAAAGCCAAATAATTTAAAGCTTTGTGTATGGATGGTAAAATTAAATTTCGATTGGCAGACAGTAAAAGAATTAAGTAATGTTTCTTTATATCAGACTCTTCGTATATATTCGACCATTTGTTTGCCGCATTCATAGTTATTGCCTGTCGCAATAAATACAGCAGACGACATTTACCTCTCACTTTACCTCCAGTTGTTTGTAGGTGGGCTCATGTCTTATTTACGTTATGTGTGTTTGAGTGTTTATAGTGGTGTTCAACACAAATTGCGTTATTTGTTTTGTTTGTCTTCGTCTTGTGTACCCTGTTTTGCCAGTTTCTCTGGATTGTCCTTTTTGATTGCACCTTCGGTATTCTCTAACGTTTATTTACAGGAACCAAAAGTAGTAGACGATTACACAAAATTGTAATTGCTGGTCAACCATATATGTTGTTCCAGAAACGCGTCGTGTGCATTAAAATTGATATCTACGTTATTGCTATTTTTAATACGAAGAAGAAAATCAATCCCCCCCCCCCCTTTACATGTACATATTTCCGTTTTGCTTAATTATGACATGCATTAATAATTGGAACGGTCAGACATGACACTCTTGACGGACAGCTGGCCCTATTTAACAGGTCTAGCTGTCCGTCAAAGTACCATATCCGACATTACTAGACTGATAGCATATTATATGCGAGTTATTCATTGATTGGTTGTTTTTCCAGCTATATAAATGACAAGTGTTAAAACTTTCAGATCCGCCTTTGGACATGCTTTGATAGGCACAACTAACAGGAAATATAATTAATAGCGTCGGACATTTGAGCAGTGAAAACTGTCACTCGCCATTTCTCCACAAACAATGAATGGTGCAATGAAAACATAGATATCCAATTTAGTGCGCAAGACGCGTTTCTTGAATTTAACACCTTTACACACAAAGAGTTTGAATTTATCTTACCACATTGCATTCATTCAAATCCCTACATCAATGTCGTTTACTTTATTTGTCACACACAAGCAACGGACACCTTTTGACCAGATATGTTTATATTCCTGTACATCACCGCGGTAAAGAAATAGAAAACTATTAATAAATGAGACCAGTGTGATTCTCTACAGGCGAATGATATGCCATTTTGGAAAGCACACGTCGTTTCACTAAGAGGAGAGGGTGGGATCCATTAAACTCCTATAAACCCGCTACTTTTATTGAAGTGTCTGTAGCAATCCGGGAAAGAAACAGTCATATATATTCTTGCCTCTTTCTACGATTTTGATATTTGATATTGGAATTGTTTCGAAAGTGCGATATTTTCTATTTTTCATTTTATTTTTTTATTTGAGCTTAATGTTACAAGCTAATAACGCCAAATGATATAGTGCCTGGAACATTTATTTATTTGGTGTAGTTAATACACAACGAGATTATTGTCGTTCTTCATCTAACAGACCTAATGACATCCTAAATGAAGAATAACAACTTCTACCCATCAAACACCGCATTATTATCGTAAAAGAAATAAACGTTCGAGAAACCGAATAGGCAATCAACAATGAACAATCCGGAGACATAGGCAATGTATTCATATTTATCATGGAATCAAACAAGTTATTAAAGCAATCTATAAAAACGTAGATATCAAATTTAGTGTACACGACGCGTTCATCACTTTCATTACTTACCAAATTTTAGATAATTGTAACGTAATTTCTCTCCAATTTCATTAGAACATTTTTAGAAGTGGTATTCGCCACAATATGATTCTAAAATACCTTAAAATTATTCTTAATAAACCAATTTTGTGTGGAATATTTAAGAAACTCCATAACATTTACTTACATCAACTCTAAAAAAAAACATCGAGGAAGTATTCTAGCATGAATATTCCATATAATAGTGAACAGAGCATTAAGAAGAGTTTGAAGATACCAAAGGGAGGTAATCAGAATCTATATATCTAAGAAGAACAGACAACACAATGGCCAAAAGAAACAGTACAAAAGGATAAACAACGATCTACAAAACATACATATAAAACTAAAGATCGAGTAACACGAACCCCACTAAAAAGCGGGGTTGAACTCAGGTGCTCCGGAATGGTACGTAGTTCCTGCTCCACTAGTGAAACCCATCGTTTTAATCTAGTTACAAACCCGGTGATAAGTCATGAATGAGGAAAGGACCGGGAAGTGTTTACAACAAGTGGAGCATATCTGTGGTCATTTGTGACACAGATATTCCATAACGGTCAACCAGGTCGTGGTGGCGACCGTAAAACTTTCGAAGCAAATGACTTCAACTTAACTAAGAGGAACCCTTGGTTCAGTAGCATCCTTGTTAGCAGCAACCCTCTATCAAGGAAATCCTGATAGGAACCATAAGCTCTGGAATATCGTATCAACTGAGAGATATATACTCCATATGCAGGTGTTGCTGGAATATTGCTACATATAAAAAGTTGTAACTATGCTTTCATTCACTATAATAGACAGCGTGTTGTTTCCTGCTCATTCATTTGAACAAGACAATTGATTATAGTCATTAACTAAGTAAATACACATTCAAAGAAAGTTATGAATGTACAGCAAAAGGCGAACAATTTTATTTCAATTTTTGCGTTTCTTTTTAGTTCCATGCAGACAATTGGCCGGAGGCTGTGGTATGTAGACTATTAACTAACATTCATTTATCCGAGAGCAAAATATCATAGCCCAATAATTTGCTCAAAATGAAGATAGGTAATTGTAGGATTTAGAATCTTAAATTTTCAAATCATTTGACCTTCAATCGTTAAGATATTTATGTAGGAGTTAAAAGAGACAAATGATGACCATTAAGAAATGTCAAATCATCTCAAAGGAGTAGCTCATGTTATTAGTATTTGTAAATTGTCAATCATTGCTGACAAAAATTCAATAAAGTCACGAGGAAGTAGTTCAGTAACATAGCTAGTTTGGCACAAATTACATTCATAAAAACGTAGATATCTAATTTATTGCGCAGTCAAAAGATTGGAAAACCAAATAAGTTAACGTTTAGGGAGCAATAAAACCAAAGGACCTAAACAGGTAATTATAGAGTAAAATAGACTAAGGTCACCTATGCCTGAGGGATGAGAACCTTTTTTAGTTTTAATAATAATTACATTACACAAGAAAACTGAATACTGGGCGGATGATACCATTAGGATTAATTATTCACAGCAGAGGTATTAACCCAGTGATAGTAATAAAAACGTAGAAATGTAATATTAGTGCACACGACACGTTTCTGGAATAACCTTCATCAAGTATGCTCGAAGCCAAAAGATTTGAAAGTTAAATAATTAATTTCTGTCAAAATTATTTTTAATTGACGTATCACTGTTGTAAATAAAGCAGGAGTAAAAACATCTATTAATAAAAAAAAATGGACGAGATTATGTAAATAAACGTTAGAGAATACCGAAGGGCAATACAAAATGGACAATCCAGAGAAACTGACAACAGGTGGGCACACAAGAAGAAGAAAAATACAACGCAATATGTGTTGGAACTACTATACTCAAACAAACACAAATAACGTAAGTAAGACATGAGCCCTACTACAAACAACTGGAGATAAAGACGAATCGAACATTGTATTAATGCGGAAATCGTAACGGACATCGCAACACAGAACTCAGAACGTAAAGACACAAAGTTATCTTATTATTGGTATATAGTTCAAGACATATTGGTATTCACTAGTCTTCATATTTCTTCACTTAATATGAACATTTTCAGACTGTCGGAAGTCATGTAATGGTGCTGGTCAACTAAATACTACAACATGTGTATGTAAATGTAACTACGGTTTGGGACCTAATTGCGATGGTAAGAAATAAATTAATTAAACGCAAAAATTTGCATTATGTTTGAAAATAAAACACAATCGTTGTTAAAGAACAATTAAAACGTGGTGAGTATCGATTAATTCATAAAATGAATTATGTAGTTTAGTAATAAGTAGTGTTTGGAGAACACAAATATGTAAGCAACATGTACCGTAATCCGGAAGTAATAACAACATTATAACAGCGTAATCCTATGAGGTGAAAGATTCCCTTTTGTAATTGATTGGAATTCGAATATTACATTGTATAATCTTGGTAGTCTAGCTGTAGCTAGAAGAACATTGCAAAAACAGTAATGAGTAAAAATGAATTTCTTAATTTTTTTTTTGTTAGATAGATACATGACAGGCTATGCAATTGTAAATTATAATCCACTTCTTCCTTACAGCATGTATGATTTTTACGGTTAATCTGGTATAGAAATTGGACTGGCTTGATCTAATGATAGTTTTATTGGATACAAATGAAACATTTCAAACTCCTCCGAAATGTCTTGACTTTGTCGGAGATTTCATTTTTTCTCTCTTATTTTTGGCGTTTATCTTTATTTATCTACTTTGTTTTTTTGATGTTTTAAGATTTTATGCTACTTTTATTCTCAGAGCCATGTCAGAATCCAGAACAGTATATAGATTATGATATATGTGAGACGGTAACACCGGAAAATTGCTTAACCGAGGATGTAGAAGAAAGGAAAATGTTAGAAGAATTCTGCCCAGAACAATGTGTTTGTAGTATGTATTGATTTCAGTACTGCCAAATTAAAATGCCATATTCTGATAGGACAAAGATCAGTAGGGAATACCACAACTCTCAATAGTTACTCATTGTACACATATTTTCCATGAGTTTGAATTTGTCGTTCCATATTTCTGTTTAATTGTTGTTTCAACTCCATTGTATTAATTGAAAACGTATTTGTTAAGACCGGTGTCACTGATTAATGCAGTTCAATGACTAGACTAAAGCAGAACACACCGAATCACCACAATTGGTTTTTGGTTTACAAGGTAAACAATCTGAAAGATATAACTGTGTACAGAAGAAAAATATCTGAATGCCAACATATTCCCTAAGAAAAATAAGCAAACTGGAAGTCGACTAGAAACAATATCGTTATCCTGTCTTGGTACTGGTACTTTTGTAACATTTTTAAATTGCAATGTCAAAAGAGTTGTTCTCGACAGTCATGATATTGCTGAAAATGTCTTACTTCACGTTTAACAACAATAACGCACTCACTAAAACAACTAGCAGTATCAAATACCTGAAATATCTACGAAATGATTCATTCGTGAAATCCAATAAATCAAAATATAATTGTTAAATTTGATTTTGTAGATCCTGTTCCAATGCCAGATAATAATGATTAGATACAAAACTTTGATAAAATACAGATGGAATCATATTTGAAATTTTAGTTGTCTTCGAGATACTATTTCTGTGATATCGCTATATAACACAATATTGGAATCGCCTATATTTCGTACATGGAGACAGGAGCATGTAAAAATACCCTTAGGTAAAACAAACAATAACCCCACTTGTTGTTACAGAGGATTCTGTTTTGACATTTTAACAATGACTGGGTTGACATTTGTATATTTTTGTCAGCTATATAAAAGCAGACTGTTTGTTTATAAAATGTATTTTCTTTATAAATATTTTTATACCAAAGAGTTTGAATATAGTTGTAAAAGTTGTTATGGTTTTGGGAATAAATTTTGTAATAAATCATGGCCTATAATTATTTGTTAAACTAATGTTAACCTGGGTCGATACCTATGCTGGTGTACTATAAGTCCCCCCGAGGTTATCATCCGCCCACAAGTCAGCGGTTCGGCACTAATAGTTTATTCTATAGATTTATTATTGAAATTTACAGTTGCGCAATAATGTAATGATTATCAAAACTAAGATTATTCTCCCCTCAGTCATAGGTGACCTTAGCCGATTTTTACTATCCTGTTTAGGCCCTTTGGATTTCTTGCTCCTAAATAATTTTTATTTGACTTTCCAATCTTTTGACTATGAGCGTACCTGATGAAGGTTATTCCTGAAACGTGCCGTTATTATACATATACTACGATTAATATTGAGACATTTGGAAAAGGACATTACATATAGATCAACAACTTCATAATTTCGGGCATAGGATTTCTAAATGAGTTACTCTTTCCTTCTTTCGCGCCATATTAGTTGAGTATTTGTCAGATAAGATTGAAACCATATTAAAAAATAACTGATGAGAAAAGTTTGCTAAGATTAAACCCTCAAAAGCTTAACGATACCAAAAGTGTATTCAGAAGTCGTAAATCGTAAAGAGACAGACAATGCAATGGGGGAAAATAAACAAGAAAATAGAGAAAACCGAAGGGGCAATCAAGGATGTACAATAACGAGAAACAGCCAACATTGAGCACATGACACAAACAAAACACACACAAAAACAACAACAAAAACAATAAACAGCTGCGCCAAGAGCGTATGATACGCCCGTCGTCAACATTCATACAATATTTGTAAAGACTTTCTTTCCCATAACTCTTGAATGAAAAATCTAAATTTCACCAACAGCTGCACCATAAACATGAATTGGAACATTTATACATACGACACATTTTTTGAGAAATCAGTAAAGACTATCAATTCCAATAACAGTACGAAGTTTGAAGTGAATTGGCCAAGGGGTTCTCAATTTACAGGGCGACATACGAAAAATCGCCTACAATTTGATGAATAAAGTCCCATAACTCTGGAATGAAAATTCGAAATTTCATCATAAAGTATAAAGACCGTAAGACCATCAATTCCAATAACTCTGTGAAATGTGAAGTGAATTGGTCAAGGGATTGTTAAGTTAGAGCGCGACATGTGAAACGGACGGACAGACAGACGGGCGGACGGACAGACAGATGGACAGTCGGACATTGGTATACCATAATGCGTCCCGTCTTACAGACGGGCGTATAAAAAACAGAAGACTAACACAAAGAAACACCGATTCCATTAAAAACCGAAAGGTACACAGGTGCTCGCGACGGGTAAGCATTTCCTGTTTCTGATAAAGGACCTGCGTTGTTGCTTATAGTCAAGTCAGGTAAAAGAGGAAATACAAGATCTACGTAAAGGGAAAAATGTCCATTGACATATGAGAAAGGGATATTTCGCTACGTCAACCAATTCGTGTTGACAACCGTAGATTTTTATAGCGACAAATTTAGCGTCGGTCAACTTCTGATAATTGTATTCGTCCTTGAGAATGCACTCTAACAATGCCAATTCTGGAGTCACTCCCTTCAAAAAATTTCCTAGATCCTCATTATGCTTGGAGGAAATCTGATAGAATACTACATGTATCTAGAAAAAATATTTACCAACATATGAATTACATACACGATATAGAATCCAGTATAAGAAGAACACTTAGCATAATGTCATGTGCTTCACGGAAGCCATAAATATAAGAGGTACGGACAATACAATGGACAAAAGAAAAAAGGTAAATCAATGATCTACAAAAAACTACACCCTCTGTGTTTCTCATAGTCTAGTCCAGTAGACGTCTTGTCGATGAGAGAGGAAGAAATAAATCTAAAAGGGGATATGAAGGACACCTTTGATTCTATACAAGAATGTGTAATACGAGACAATACAAATATCCGCTTCGAGCCAATATCATTTAGACATAGCAAGAACATTAAAGACCAGACGAAAGACAATCTGACCGTAACACATAGAGGTGTAATACCAGCCAATACCAGACCGTCTGTATATTTTAATTAACATTGAAGTGAGATAATGTTTGCCTAATTACAACCATCCTTGGATGTCCTCCTACGCAATTTTATATGAGGTAGCGGCATTCAAAATAGGTATATTTAGTCTGTGGCCTTTAAATTTGAAAACTGGTATTAACCAATTTAATAATGCTGCAATGATGATTACTGTGGGAAGAGAATGTAATAGAAAATATATTTCTTACGGTTTATGTCAGTTAAGAGTGAAGACTTGGCCGATAGTTATACACTCGACGTTTTCTATTTTTAATCTTTATAAATATAAATGTGTTCTTGGTTTCAAAGAGTGTGATCCGCCCACAATAAGGAGAAACTATTAATAAAGATAGTCTGTCTTAAAACATAAGCTGACAGTTATATTCTTTAGTGAATATTGTAAATTAAATGGATTTCGATTTCTTGAAAGGGAAAATAATTAATGATTGATCAAATCATTCGTTTCAAAGTTTAATTCGAGTCGGTGATAATCACAGAGTATCGTGACATAACTTGAACAAATACAGTTACATTCTAATATTATTATTAATTATAAGAAGTATTAGAATTTATATCCCAGAAGTATCATTTATTTCAACTCTTGTTTCATCTAAATAACAGCATCGGTGTCATTCCTAACGATGTCCCCCAAATTGCTACCTTTTAAGTAAATACTAACCGCGTTGGTAAACATCAATAATAATCGTACCCATTTATTCATCTCAATGTGAAATGGTGTCAACGTTCAAGTGATTATCCATTATATATTGATATTCAGTTGTTTTCAACAGACATCTTACATTGAGCTCACGGAATACGTCCATGTAGAATTCATTTACTTCACGAAAACGCTCGTGCTGACTGACTGGTTTAGTCCTTTTATTCTGCTATTTCCTACATGGAATTATCATGAAATCATTTTAATTTACACGGAAATCTAGAAAAGAGTTCGCTTTCTGTGGATTGTCAGCAAAATGTGTTTGATGGAATTGTCATAAAATATTACGCTGAAACATTAAAAGAAGAGTTTGAAGATACCAAAAGGGTAATCAGAATCCGTAAATTGACGACCATACAACACAATAGCCAAATGAAAAAGGACAAACAACGATCTACACAACAATACACATAAAACTAAAGATCGAGCAAAACAACGATCTACACAACAATACACATAAAACTAAAGATCGAGCAAAACAACGATCTACACAACAATACACATAAAACTAAAGATCGAGCAAAACAACGATCTACACAACAATACACATAAAACTAAAGATCGAGCAAAACAACGCTCTACACAACAATACACATAAAACTAAAGATCGAACAAAACAACGATCTACACAACAATACACAACAATACACATAAAACTAAAGATCGAGCAAAACAACGATATACACAACAATACACATAAAACTAAAGATCGAGCAATACAACGATCTACACAAAAATACACATAAAACTA
This sequence comes from Bathymodiolus brooksi, assembly GCA_963680875.1. Classification (NCBI taxonomy): domain Eukaryota; kingdom Metazoa; phylum Mollusca; class Bivalvia; order Mytilida; family Modiolidae; genus Bathymodiolus; species Bathymodiolus brooksi. Next base: position 70,037,770 of record OY804575.1, read on the forward strand.
AAGATCGAGCAAAACAACGATCTACACAACAATACACATAAAACTAAAGATCGAGCAAAACAACGATCTACACAACAATACACATAAAACTAAAGATCGAGCAAAACAACGATCTACACAACAATACACATAAAACTAAAGATCGAGCAAAACAACGATCTACACAACAATACACATAAAACTAAAGATCGAGCAATACAACGATCTACACAACAATACACATAAAACTAAAGATCGAGCAAAACAACGATCTACACAACAATACACATAAAACTAAAGATCGAGCAAAACAACGATCTACACAACAATACACATAAAACTAAAGATCGAGCAAAACAACGATCTACACAACAATACACATACAACTAAAGATCGAGCAAAATAACGATCTACACAACAATACACATAAAACTAAAGATCGAGCAAAACAACGATCTACACAACAATACACATAAAACTAAAGATCGAGCAAAACGAACCCCACCAAATTTCGGGAATGAACTGAGGAAGGGTAAGTAATTCCTGCTCTAAACCCGTCGAGTTACTCAAGTTGCAAACCCGATGATAGGCCATGAATGAGGACAGAATAAGGAAGTGCTTACGACGTGGTCATTTGTGACACAGATATTCCGTAGCGGTTAGCAAGTCGTCTATGATTGCCAAAGGAATGTGACCGTTACGGGAACATCTATTATATGGAAACGCCAACGATTCCCTTTATTTACTTGTCGAAATAATATTAAATGTTAAATCTCTGTAAGGATACCTTTGACCCGAATTTCGTCAACATAAGTGACCGCATAGGAAATGACTGTCAAAAAACTTTGGAGCGATGAAACGAAAAGAGTAATAATCGTTTAACGCATCTAAACGGCGATGTAACGTTGTGTCCGACATTTTGTTCGCTTCTTTTGTTTAATATTTGTTTGTACGTTTTTATTTTTTCTCTTTATATTACTTTATCTAATGAATGGTGTACTTTATGTATGAAACATGTCTTTTGACATAGTTGTCTAGCATTCAATGCGCGCGACGAGTTACTGGCATAAACTTCTCTAGGTACGTTCAAAGTCAATAGAACGTACGTATAATTATTTAAAAGCTTACTATTCATATAACGACTTCCTTGTTCGTAGATCCAAACATCAATGAACTCATATTTGTATTATATTGATGTCATGGTGGGGGGAGGGATACAATGACATACTAATTCGCCTGAATCGTTGCCACTATAATTCGTTATTTATTAATAAGGGAGCTATGGACTATTTCAGTAACATTTAACCACAGGGTAAACAACTTTCTTTGGAATATCAATCCTCTATTGAGGAATTGTGTTATCAATAACAATACATTATATATGGTCCTTTAGAACGTTTTTTGTGTGTCATGATTCACGAAATCTACATTTGGACTATATTGCCTTATCGAGGGATTTATAGAATCCAGTATAAGAAGAGCAGTTAGCACAATTGTGGACAGATGTTCTAGAGATAGTATTATGACCTCTGCTGGTGGATTATTAGTTCCTACGGGTATCACCCGCCCAGTAATCAGTGTTTATACAGTTCATGAAAGATGTGATTATCGTGAAGATTAAGGTTTATATAACCTTAACCGTTTTGGCTGTCATGTTTAGAGGCGGTTGTTTTGCTGCCAAAGATGTTCAAGAACGACAAGCAATACAATGCTTGACAAAGCAAAGCACAGAAAATAAAAGATGGGGCAACAAAACTCCAGAATGGCAAGTAGTTCCTTCTTCATCAATAACTTTATGTTGCACACCAGTATGCGCAAATAAATACAAATAACATAACAATAAATCATGAACCCTCAACAAGAACATGAACCTCCAGTTGTTGGTAGGAAGGCTTAAACAGTTCCTGGTGAATTTGTGGAATCCGTCGTGTCATTCTTGTTGCGAATCCGGTGATAAGTTATGAATAAAAATAGGCGGGGATTGAGACTACAAATGGAAAAAAAATATATTGATCTGTGATACATACTCCGTATAGGTTTAACCATGTCATGATGGCGACCGTAGAACTTTCAAAGTGATGATTTCAACTTAACCACTATGGATCATGTGTGCTCAATAGCTTCATTGTTAGCAACAACCTTCAATCAAGGAAATCATTATAAGAAATACAAGCTCCTTTCCTTAAATCGATTTAAATAAATTGACGGGATAGATGCAACTTTATTCCAGTATATGGGTATATTGCATATGATACCACGAAATTGGAAAGATAGAATTAACCTATCATACATGTAATAATATATCACAGTCATAACTTTTTTGGAAATTGTGAATATGTATAAAAAAAAAATAATAATAAAAACCAGCAAAAACGAGGTTTGATTGTGTTTGGATGCAAACACAGAAGTCCCCAAACGACCCCCATATCAGAATTCAGGGCATTATTAGCGTCCCTGTTGTCAGAAGTAATAGAATTTGAGAGGTGAGCAGAAATTAAAAAAATAATTTATGCACATGTTTCTTTTGTAAACCTCACCCCTATTTGGACCCCTTTTAAAATAAAAAATGGATATCAATTTTCATTGAAATCAGAGAACATTGAAATTTTGCCGATTTTGTCGGAGGCCAATTTTGGTCAGAATATTCTACCAACCCTATTTAATATATATGCCAAGTCTTATGGAAATCCCTTTGGCAGTTTCCGATATAAGTGAGGTCAAAGATTTTGACATATGTTCATAATAGTAATAATAATAATAATAATAATAATAATAATAGGAAACGCTGCAAAAACAATAAGTCTCCAAGCTTCGTTTGGGGACTTAATAATAATAAGAAACGGTGCAAAAACACTAAGTCTCCAAACTTCGTTTGGGGACTTAATAAGAAACAGAGTAAATACAAGATGTCTCCCGAAACTTCGCTTGGGGGACATAATAAGAAACGGAGCAAACACAACAAGATATGATATTATATGGCTCCCAAACGATGGATATCAATTCGCAACATCATAATCTACTTGGAAACCAAATTTCTCCCAAATCGGAGGATTTTTGTATTTTGGCGGCCATTTTTGGTTCAAAATGGCCACCATAGCAAACCAAAATGGTCGCCATATGGTGCAGCATGTCTTACTCCCTATAAAATCCATTTCTATTGAAATCTGTTCATTTTTGAATGCTTAACGATTTTTTTAATTTTTATATTGGTGGCCATTTTGAAAATTTTAAAAGCAAAGAGCACAACTTTGAGTGATGATCTATTTTTGTGTCAAGTTTCAAAAGGATCCACTGTACGGTTTGAATTTAACATTTTTTGCACCTTCGTTACCACGGTAACGGTCGCCATTTTGATTTTTTTCAATCCCCAAAAGCTGCCACACACTACGGTGGATATTCTTTAAAAGTTTCATGAAGTTTGATGAAAGGAATCCAATTTTTTTTTTAATGCCCCCTTTTTTGTTTCTATGACAACTTTGCCAAATTTGTCCAACCGATTCCGTTTATTTTGGCTTATCTCGTTCCACTAGATGTGGATGTTGTTCCTAACAAGTTTGATCAATTTCTGTTCGGCGAGTAACCTGCTATGATCATTTTTGTGTTTTTCAATTTTTTAGCATTTTGGTCGTTTGCATGGCAACGTCGGCCATTTTGAAAATTCCGAAAGTAGTCTGCACAGCTACTGATAGTGCTTAAGATTCCTATGAAGTTTCATTGATCTCCGTTCAGTAGTCGCGGAGAAATGTGTCGGATAAACCTTTGGCGGAGGAAAGAAAGAAAGAAAGAGGAATAATAATAATAATAAGAAGAAGAAACGGTGCAAACACAATAAGTCTCCAAGCTTCGTTTGGGGACTTAATAAAATTGCTAAAATGATACACGCTGCCAAAATCATAATTTTCGTTACATAAACATTTTGTAGATAATAAAACCCTATGATTAATAAAACTCCTGGTAGCAATTTTTGCTGACAAAGGTGAGTCTACAACTACTCACTTTCAAAATAAAGATAGCTTACAAAGATTATTTGTTGATGTCATTGATGCCTAATTAAATCTCGACAACACATCCGAAGATTGGTTGAACACTGATAAACGTGTGCGAAGTTGACCCAGTAATCGGCCATGGATGAACTTGTTTATATTAGTGTATTTAAATATTCTGATGATGTTAGTGTATGTATTTAATCTTTGAATATATCATTTCTATTAATTTAACAATAAATCAATGTATTAATTCATCTGCCGGAATTGCGCACGTGTAGCTACAATGTGTTCAAATGAGAGGTCATGTGCATACGATGACCCGCTTGTTTAATTACTGTCGAGGAAGACTATAACTCTGACAACAACTTCATTCTCTAATATTTTTAAATGAATTGTGATATAGACTATCATTGAATTTAAAATAACACGTTTCCATTGATTGGAATTGGACACTGTATTAACAATTTGACAGAATTGACAGCTTGTATGTCTTTAAATCTCTCTCAAGCATCAATACTATTTTTTGGAGGGTATTGTTACAAGTCATGAATTTAATTAGAAGCAATTATTTTTTTCTCCATTTTTACATACAATACAGGCATTACAATTTATTTACACTACAAGACATTATTGACATTTTCCGATCTGGATATATATATATTAATTAATACCTATATCACAAGTTATTACATTATTTTCTCATGTTTAAATGTAAATTAAAAGAAATTCATCTATGTAACATTTCTTTTTGTACTTATTCTGGGAATACAATATAGTCAAATGTATATGGCTTGAACAATTTTGAAAAAACCCATCTGTAATGTAGAACTTCCTATTTGAGCACATCTTTTGTACTTGGATCATATATGCTTGATTACTCCATTAATAATTTAATTTGACTTGAATACTGCAATCTGATTGGCTGATCCGTCTGGAGAAAATTTTGGTTATACTTGATAACCTGGGTTGGTATTGTGACGTCACCAACATATTCTTTCGCCACCGACAAATTCAAATAGTCACATGAAATAATCGTAATTAAAATCGAGGAATGTAATAAAAATTAAATTATAAGGAATATTTGAAATTTTTGAATAAGTTATACTTGTATAACCTGGTTTGGAACAGTTTATGCTTTTCAGAAACAGCTTCGCGGTTTATTAAGCGTAAACTGCCCCAAACCATGTTATTTCGTATAACCTGTTCAAAAATTTCAAATATTCCTTAAATATATCCACTGTTCTTATTAAATATTACATCTAATCTTGTAGATTTTCTGGATAAAAGCTATGTGTATCATGCATAAGATAAATATTAAAACGCACATCTGAAACTGACATTAATTCAAACCCCTGCAACTAGAGAAGTTATGGTGATGAGATAATATTGGTATAATGAAAGTAATTCAATAATAGATGCTGTTCTAGACAACATATAAAAGGATGCACGACACATATGGACATTGGGAAAGTGCATCCAAAATTACTATTATAGTACTATATATTATAAATAGTGTTCAGTTATTACTGAAAACCACTGTGAAATATAAGAAGTATTTATGTTCTATTTTGAAAATTTGACCATTGGTAAAATTATCTATTTTTATGTTAGTTTATTTTCTAAATTAAGAATGAATATAATACAAGCAAATAAGATATTTGAGTGTATACTGTATGATATTTTTTGTAATACCAATAGATAATGGCTACCACTGTCCTGCTTCACATGCAGGTGCTACTGGAATTTACACTCAATCAATGAAGGACAACTCAATATTAATTTCAGTGCTGCTTGTGACTGTAGGGAGTTACAATATATGCATTTCTAACTATACAAAATATAGCAAATATTTAGTGTAGAGAACAATAATATAAACTATATAGTAGGTGATTACTATGCTTCCTGTATGTTGCGACAGTAATATTTGTGCAATAACTATTGGGACATTGTATGGCAATACGAGATTATGTTATTGTCAATAGTTTATAATCCACAAAAAAATTTGAATCCAATAAACTTTTAATTGTGCAAGCTAGTCTTTTATCTTACCCCTTAATGATGGGTGCTTAGAGGTGATGCAGCATATGCCAATTTTACAAAACATGTATCTGAACGATAATAAGAGGCTGCAATTGTTTTTATTATAATACCATAGTATTTAAGAAGAGGTGGAAGATACCAAAGGGGCAATCAGAATCCGTATATCGAAGAAGAACAGACAACACAATGGCCAAAAGAAAAAGTGAAAATGGACAAACAACGATCTACAAAACATACACATAAAATTAAAGATCGAGTAACACGAACCCCACTAAAAACTGGGGGTGAACTCAAGTGCTCCGGAAGGGTAAGCAGTTCCTGCTCCAACAGAAAAAAACACAAAAGGAATACATACTAATCTACAAAACACTACACAGAAAACAAAAGATCGAGCAACACGAACCCAAATAAAAATCGGAGGTGAACTCAGGTGCCCCGTGGGAGTAAGCAGTACCTGTTCCACTAGTATCAGCCGTCGTGTTACTCTTGTTACAAACCCGGTGTTAAATCACGAATGGCGAAAGGAACGGGTAGTATATTGACAAATATAATGGGTGTTTATCAGTAAAAATTGAGATACGTTCTTAAACTGAGAAGATGATTTTATGTTGATGAAATATTGAGTACATGTTCTTAAACCTTTCTCCACAATATATTTTTGCCTTAATGTATTGAATAAAACTGCATGGTTTACATTCAAAAAGATCAAAGCAAATTAGGAATTTATCTTTGAAATCGCTTAATATAAAGCTATAGAAACATTTACCAGTGTGTATATATTTATTTGGATTTAGAGGATTCCATTTCCTGAAATTCTATTTAACACAAAAACGACTATAGGATTTCCTTCACTTGGTTGGAATCGTCTTATTAGCATCCTCCTAGATATTTCTTCTGCTTCCTATTGATCATAAAAGTAATTGCACTTCGCTACCGATCGGCATCCTGTAATTACGGAATAATGTTTCCATCAGGCTACCGGTTCTCTAATTATTATTATGTGTTTTCTAAATTGTTATCGCCGCTATAACGTCTTTGCACATAATCATAAACATTGAGAGAATTAATTAAAAAATAACAAGAATTGAAATTGTTTATTTGTATTTGGTAGGGAATGTAAATGTTGTTCACAAATCAACAAAGTATTGATTGTTACCTCTCCCTCGCTGCGACCATGTTGACGTTGAATCTTCCTATGCACCTCAGCGACAATTACCACGAAGCTTTAAGAATTACAGTCCTTTATATCATAAAGTATATCAATGTTTTTATCCGTAGACTCCAGTCCAACTGATAATAATAAAAACAGAGATAACTAATTTAGCACACACAACGCGTTTCTGGAACTACTTTTATCAGGGATGCTCATAATTAAACAAATGGAAAGCCAAATAATTTAAAAGTTTTTGGGAGAAGGTAAACCAAAGGACCAAAACAGGGTATACAAATCGGCTAATGATCAGAAGATACTAAGAGGTATATTGTAATGATTTAGAAAGAAAAGACAATTGCAGTAGGCGTTGCTGTAACATTAAGCAGGAATAGAAAGTACCAATAGCTGTAGTTTAAAGATTTAAGACCCTGCTGTGACTGTGAAATATGAAACAGCAATAAAAGCGCTGTTCCTTTACTTGAATTTGTGTGCAATGTTGGATAGTTTCTCGTGCTGATTTATCTCCATATCCTTTTTTTATGACTTGATGGTCAGAGTTTGTCTTTCAAGCAATGTGGAATTGGTCATATATTTCACAGTGCTTATGGTGTATACTCTTTATCATACAGTTGTGGACGTATTGTGCGTATTGGAGTGTTTAATTTTAACACTCCTTCAACTTTTAATTCTTAGATGCTGTCTTTTAAAACATGTATACAGTCATTTTGTAACTTCGTCATGTGATGTCAGGCACAATGATGATGGTATTTGTTAGATTGCTTCACTCGTGAGTAGTATTCCTGTTGATAGTCCCGTAAATGGGACATTAAATTTTATACACCGCATAATATCAAAACAACAAAGATGCCCATGTGTATTGTGTATCGTCAGACGTAAAGGGTACCTCTCTATTACCAGTAGCAATAGACGTAGCTTCAATAAATTGAGAATGTTCCCATAACAAGTAAAGACACTAACAAGTAAAGCAAAATGACTTAGGAGAATCAGTAGGTGAAGCTTAACAATTTAGTAGAAGCAATAGTACGAAAACCCAGCAGGATCAACCATGATTCGAAATTCAGTATGCTTAACTAACCAATGGGATGAAAGCCATGTGATGTTAAATCGAAACGAGACAACTCGTACTTTACAAAAGGGATGCTACCCATAATCAAATTAACCCTACATATATTGACACTGAATTTACTTTAGTGATTTAGGACAACATATGGGGTTTCTTGTCAGGTTATGAGTGTTTTATTAATTTCTGCTGTAGCTGACTACAACTATTTCGATTATCACTACATGCACTTAAGTTTAAGAATTATTACCCACTGTTCTCCAAAACACAAGGTGGAATGGTCTTTATATAATGTTACGACTATAACAAGCAAGATGATTAAAGTAAAATTTCACAAACAGAGTTGGCAAAGTATATGAAGCAGGTCAAGCCAGTTTTGGTGCACCTCTTTCATTCTCATAAGTCAGTATTATTTGTAGATTTAAGACGAGATTGATTGAAGATACCATAGGACTAATTAGAAGCCGTAATTTGAAGCGTTTATCGTCAGTGAGGGTCGGTTAAGAACGAAACTTTACGACAAAAGAGATGATGTCAATTTTTCCATTGTGAACTTTCCATTTATATGTAGCAACATTCCAGCAGCACCTGCATATGAAGTATATCTCTCTCAGATGATACGATATTCCAGAGCTTGTGGTTCCTATCAGGATTTCCTTGATAGAGGGTTGCTGCTAACAAGGAAGCTACTGAACCAAGGGTTCCTTTTGGTAAAGTTGAAGTCATCACTTCGAAAATTTTACGGTCGCCACCATGACTTGGTTGACCGTTATGGAATATCTGTGTCACAAATGACCACGGATATGTTCCAATTGTCGTAAGCACTTCCCGGTCCTTTCCTCATTCACGACTTATTACCGGGTTTATAACTAGATTAACACGACGGGTGCCACTAGTGGAAAAGGAACTGCTTACCCTTCCGGAGCACCTGAGTTCACCCCCGGTTTTTAGTGGGGTTCGTGTTACTCGATCTTTAGTTTTATGTGTATGTTTTGTCGCTTGTTGTTTGTCCTTTTGTACTTTTCTTTTGGCCATTGTTTTGTCTGTTCTTCTTCGATATACGGATTCTGATTACCTGTTTGATATCTTCAAACTCTTCTTATTAACAAATTAGGTCGCAGCTTTATTGACACAATGTAGATATCAAAACCCCTTTTCAATTCAATCTATCACAGTATTCCTGTCTTCAAAAACATTGTTTATCTGACATTTAAAAAAAAATATATAAAAAAAAGAAAAGAAGACGAAGAAGTTAAATATATGGTTCCTAATGAAAAATTTGCATTTTTGACATTTAACCGGAGATAACAGCTAGAGTCAATCAATGATTTGGCCTTCAAATATGTTGGCTTTGAACTTACATGTAACTGATGAAGGTTATTCCAGAAACGCCTCGCGCGCACTAAGTTTTTCCCCTTACGTTTTTATTATATCATGTAAAATGCTTCGGATTAAAGATACTTAAGCTGTAATGAAAAGTTAGTAACTGCTGAAAATGGTAATTTACAAAACCATTTATTAGGATTCAAACAACGCACATTTTAATAATGTGTTTCCTGTCAACAGGATTAAGGCTGAAAATCGGATGTTGATCTCCTTTGGTTTTGTTGAACATTTATTTATCCAAACTGTGAACCATTTATGTCCCAACATTACTTTAGCTTGTTCCCTTCAAAGAGAAGTAATAAATGACTTAGATCAAATACCTGTGAAATATTCCGTGTGCAATTATGGAAAAACACCAACGCATCAATGTATTATATATATTGCTTAATTATAAATATATTACTAGTATTTACTAAGGCAGGAAGGCATAGAAACAAGGTATAGCATTATTTCTTTTATAAGAAAAACTTTAAATTTTTTTATTATTGTTATTGATATTCAATACAAATTTACCTTAATATATATATAGTATGTTCGATATGGATAAAACCTCCAATATAAAGTTTTAAAAATATTTCCCATTACCAATGTAAAATGATTTCCGTATATAATGTTGTGTGACCTTTTTCATCTTATGTGGTATTCATGCTTAATGTTCGATGGGATCATCTTCACTTTATGTAGTGTTCATGCTTAATTTGACGTTTATGTTCAATGCGGTCGTCTTCACCTTATGCGGTATTCATGCTCAATTTAACATATATGTTCGATGCGGCCTTCTGCGGTGTTCATGCTCAATTTAACGTTGATGTTCGATGCGGCCTTCTTCACCATGTGTGGTATTCATGCTCAATTGAACGCTTATGTTCGATGCGATCGTCTTCATCCTATGCGGTATTCATGCTCAATTTAACATTTATGTTCGATGCGGTCAATGTAATTAAAATTAGACCTCCGCACTCTCTCTAATTAAAATTAGACCTCCGCACTCTCTCCCTATTTTCTATCTGTTGTTTTAGTCGCTACCACGAGCGACTAAGAATAACAGATAGAAAATAGGGATGAGTGCGGAGGTTTAATTTTAATTAGATTGCGATGCGGTCGTCTTCATTTTATGCGGTATTCATGCTCAATTTAACGTTTATGTTCGATGTGGCTGTCTGCATCTTATTTGGTATTTGTGCCCAATTTAACGTTTATGTTCGATGTGGCTGTCTCATCTTATTTGGTATTTGTGCCAAATTTAACGTTTATGTTCGATGTGGCTGTCTGCATCTTATTTGGTATTTGTGCCCAATTTAACGTTTATGTTCGATATGTCCGTCGTCACTCTATGTGGTGTTCATGCTCAATTTAACCTTTTTAATTTGGGTATTGTAGCGTCCAATACGATTTAAAAATGATGCCCGTGTTGGCTTTTGATACAAAATGGACATGGTACACAAAGCAGGAACATTTTTCTTATTCCTGTGAGATCCTTACTTTAATTTCCCGGATTTTGTCTTATTCATAGACTTTTTGCACATTCCGGATTTGGTTCTAAGCTTATGCGATTTATTATCTTTTATATACGATTTCCCTTGCGGCGGACAGAATGGTACCTGGTCTAGCTAGACCAATGGGAAGGACAACGTATTGATATCTATGACAATTTTACTAAGGACACAAAGTTGAACCAATATCTTTAACCGAATTTTAATTTAATGAAACTGATATCCGTCACATTAAGCTTAAAATTCGGTTAACTATATTGATTCAACTTTGTGTCCTTGGTAAAATTGTCATAGATATCAATACCTTGCCTTGGGTAGAGAAAACAATCCTACTTGGATATACTTTGAAACTGACAGTTTCTCAATTTTTAAAAATCCTGGACTTATTTGTAATCCATAGCATATTTGTTGTGTTTGGTGGTAAGGTTTTTTAACAATTAGTTAGCATTCCAATGGGTACTAATTGCTCTCGCATTGTATCCGATTTATTCTTATATTCGCATAAGGGGTATAATATAGTGGCTACTCAAGACAAAAAGTGATGAGGAAAGGCTTGAAGATCCCAAAGGGATAATCAGACGCCAAAAGAAAAAGGAAATACAATAAAAATAAAGGTCAAGAAAACACTACACATAAAACTAAAGATTAAGCAACATTAGCCCCACTAAAAATCGGGAATGGACTCATGTTCCTGCTCCACCAGTGAAACCCATTGTGCTCTTCTTGTTTAAACATCCGGTGATAAGATATTAAAGAGGAAAGAAGGACGAGACATTCACAATGACAAACGGATCATATCAATGGTCATCTGTGTAAACTTTCGAGGTCACAATTTCAACTTCACAACTACCTCAATCCTTTCCTTAAATAATGCAGCTGGATAAATGATTGTTGCTTACAAGCAAACTGCTAACACATGGATTCATGAAACAGAGACTGACGTTTTAATTTCGGAAGTTTTATGGCCGCCATCATGAATTAGTTCATCGCTAAGCAGTGTCTAACACAGATGACTCTTTAGCTTTTTGTGCTTTTTTCTCACGTTGATCATTGACTTTGTTTCCTTTTTTGGCCTGGCGCTTGTCATTATATATTAATTTTCATATTTTATCACGTCTTGGTTTCATCCGTCTTTTTTGGTTCCGATTTCTATTAGAACAGAAATAGAATAAATCAAAATTCATACATTATTCAGTCATATTTACATTCATTATTTCCAGTAATGACGACACTTTCATCAATGATATGACAGTCATTTTTGAATGTATATCAAGTAAGTTTGAAGAAGCCAAAGGGGAAATCAGACCCCGTAAATCGAGGAAGAACAAACAATACGATGACAAAAGGAATAAAAAGACAAGTTTACGAAAAATTATAAACAATGATCTACAAAACACCACACAGAAATCTAATGATTGAGCAACACCAAAACCCCACTGAAATCAAGGGGTGAACTGAGGTGCTGTGAATATGTAGACAATTCCTACTCCACTAATGGCACCCGCATTTTTTAAATTGAATATCAATATATTTCCTTCATAATTCCATATAATGGATATGTCTTGCTCGAAAAAAAAAAGACGAGTAACCTCCAAAGATGCATACATTCATTTAATGAAAAAACACGAATTACACACATGCAAAACTATACTATCATTAACCAAGATAATGGAACATATATTTGTGCTTGTTCCAACGTCAGTTGGTTACGATACCTTCATTTCATTAGTGATCTGATTCTGTGAACATAAAGAAGCATATTTAGATCCTCGCAATCCAAGACAAAAAACGATCTTCAGAACATTACACAGAAAGCTTAAAACCGAGAGACACGAACCCCACTAAAACCCAGGAGTGAACTCAGGTGCTCCTGAAGGGTTAGCAGTTCATGCTTCACATGTGACACCCGTTGTATTACTCTTTTTGCAAATCCTCTGATAAGTCATGGATGAGGAGAGGACCGAATTGTGATTACCATATACGGAAAATATACATGGTCAATGGACATTCAGATCTGTTGGGCTCTATGTCTTATTATGGAACAAGCACAATATTGCGTTTGGGTTAACTCGATTAATATGATACGCGCGCGCGCTCTCTCTCTCTCTTTGTGTATCTAGATATTTATATCTTGACTAGAAAATTAATTTAATTACAACATTTTTGCATCGTCAAATTCTTTTATCTTTTTCAGATGCCAATCATCAACAATAGTGTTATTAAAGTCTTAATATTATATCTTATGATTCCTACAGTGCTGTCACGGTGTAATAGGAGAAGGATAATTCACACAATACAATACATGGACTGTCAACCTAAAAGAGTGATGACATTTGAATGTTCTGGTAAATGTACATCATCTGTTCGGCCATCATCAGCCGGAACGGGTCGATTAGAACGGTTTTATCAATGTTGTCAAGAGAGCGATTCTATTGCAAGACATGTAAGATTGATTTGTCCATATATACACGGAGAAAGTCCGTTCAATTCCGTCATTGTTCCTTTAACAATACCACTAGTCTGTGTTTGCCAAAGATGCACATTTTCGTCAAGTGAAAGCGAATCTACAGAATTGAATAGTGGACTATCAATTACAGGAAAACGTGCAAACAATACGATAAATAATATTAAATGGAGAAAAAATGAAGTTTTAAAAGATAAATAAACTCAGATTGAAAGAGCATTTTACGACCTGAAGGTGTCAATTAAATATAAAATGACAATATATGAAGACAAATTTGGCGAAAGCTAAACGACATTTATGTAATACTCAAACTTTTCATGCTGACAAAATGTCTTAAATGATCTTAGTCACTATAGGTCTTAGTATCCTTCTGCTACCAAAGTTATGTCCTCTAACAAACTGTTTTTTACGCTTTCGATTTGATACTTTGTTTGTCTCGAAATGTAACGATCTTCATATATGAAGTAAATGCTCAATGGAATTATAACCATGTCTGTTATCAGAGGCCGCACAAAAGGCATTTGGTGATCTATCAATTCCATCTAAGGAAACAAGTCTAGTTGATTAAATCGATCCACTATCTAGACAATACTGATAACGGAATAGGGTCTAAAGCATTGCAGAGTTTGGTGTTTTCGTTTGTTGTATTTGTAATTTTGTTGTCATGTATTCCAAGTGTTTTTAATATTGATAAGCTGATATTGAATTATACTCATCAATTTAAAACCAATGGTAGTACAGGATGTTTGTTCGTAAGGAATGTCTTCACGACAAAGGAATACTCAATGTGAACAAAATAGCGTCATTTGCTCCGCACAGTGTCACGTCTCATTTCTATCATTCATAACCAACAATGAAAATTGTAAATAACTTAATGGGGTTCGTGTTACTCGATCTTTAGTTTTATGTCTATGTTTTGTAGATCCTTGTTTGTCCTTTTGTACTTTTTCTTTTGACCATTGTGTTGTCTGTTCTTCTTCGATATACGGATTCTGATTACCCCTTTGGTGTCTTCAAACTCTGCTATCGCATAGTGACAGTCTTCAACAAGTTGAATATTACACTGTTATTGTAATATTTATTTAAATAAACGTTAGAGAATACCTAGAGGGCAATAAAAATGAACAATCCAGAGAAACTGGCAACATATGCGAAGACAAAAAAACCAAAAACAAAAAAAACCAAAAAAAAACCAACACAATATGTGTTGGACACCACTATACGCAAGCAAACACAAATAACATAAATAAAGTATGAGCCTTCCTACCAACTGGAGCGAAAGACGAACCAAATATCGTTTTTATGCGGACATCGTAACGGACATCACAACACGAGACTCTCAGAACGTAAAGACACATTGTACGATGTTGCATTTATTTGACGACCTATGATTGGATAAAATCATTCCTAAAAATAACGGAAGAAGGCAGAGCCATATATGGGAATCTCGAAACCGGTAATAAGATTAATACGCTTTACTGGTCAGTGGAAAATTCCATTCCTAAAAATAGCGATAGAAGTCGTGAAGGTGTCTGCAGCATTGTATAATCTGTTGTTGTATAATTTGACCTTGACGCTGACCGAAATAAAGAAATATTGTAATCGATAACTGTGTACTTGACCAGGTTCACTATATATATATATGTGTGTGTGTGTTTTGATTTAGCATAAATAAACACAACTGCAAGAAAAACGATGATTTATATTTTCTTCTAAAATAACACAGTAAAAAATCTCTTCTTGAAACACAATAAAAAAGAAAGAAATTAACGTTTCTAATAAACTACTTAATAGAATGTACGGCTAACAAATCCCGAATCAGTCCTTCTTATACACAATGGTCACGGAACAACACTATATATATGTGTGTGTATTTTGATTTAGAATAACACAGTAAAAAATCTCTTCTCGAGACACAATAAAAGAGAAAGAAATTAACGTTTCTAATAAACTACTTAAAAGAATGTACGGCTAACAAATCTAGAGTCAGTCCTTCTTATATACAATGGTCACGGAACAATTGTTGAAAATTTGCTGTTGATTGACACTGCTTTTCAACGGTTGTTTCCGTAAATTCTGTAAACAGTTCATTTAAATCCACACCTTGCAAACATTCGTTAAATCCCTGTGCTTCCATTGCTTTTTCATTTTGCCCAACATGTTTTGGTTTAAATGCAGTACAGGGTAGAGTGCCACTGAACGGTAATGGTTTAGCCCTGTAATCCTTAGAGCTCTTATACAGATCACTGCGGGACTGAACTTTCTCGGTAAACTCCTGTGTTGTACCATCCTCTATAGGTAGAATGTTTGGAGCAGGCAATGCTTTAGTGGATGTGGTAGATGCCAACTCTAATGTTTTAGCAGTTTCATTTGTAATGCTCCGCGTCAAAGTTTGTCCCATCCGAAATTTGTCATCATCGTCGACCCTTTGGTGTAATGCGAGTGATGACACAGACTTATGTCCTGTAATGGCCATGATCTGAGAATGACAGTAGGAATGTTTAGCTAATATTGTAGCACCTGTAGCTCTGATAGAATGATTAGTATATGTTTGAGACAAATCGCATTTCTTACTCAAGACAAGACATATAGAATCTAACACCGGGGAGAGTACAAGATAGGGAAATCTCCGACACCCGAGGGTAAAATTGCAATCGTTCTCTTTACGAGGCTTGCCGAGTTAGAGAACGATTGTAATCTTACCCAAGGGTGTCGGAGATTTCCCTATCTTGTACTTTTTCGGGTGTTTGATTTTATTTCTCACTAAACACCTAATTGTTTTTGTTTACATTCCATCGAGCGTTTTCCCGCAATTTATTTTTCCATTGCTGAAGTAAATATTCGATTTATCCATATGCAACCGTATCTCGGCAGTATTCCAAATGTATTTCATCATAAAGTACAATGTATTTAATAAATATATTATAAATGTTACCACAACAGAGATAAATACCTGTAAAAAAATATTTGAATTTGGTCAAAGAGAGGTAATTTCTTTCTTTACGTTAGTTACTAACAAGGGAGAGCACTCTATTATTTACTCAAATTAAACAAACATTGACGGGAAGAGAGCCTAAGAAAAGAATCAAATACCGTGAAAGGTGCACGTTAGCTAGCAGAATATAATACATAAATGAATTTAAAAATACTTATGTAGTAGAATCGTGGTTAATTGTTTATCTTAAAAAGGAAAAGCATGGAGAATTGGGGGGCAGTTGACATAAACTGCACAGCATGCATTTGCCGGTAAAGCGCACGTGATTTTTTTGTCTTGCACTAGTGCAAGATAAGAAAATCTCACATCGCTAAAAATAGGAACTGGTCTGTCTCAAAAGTGAGAAATAAAACTTCCAAACGTTTTTTCTCCAAGTGGTACGTTACTAAACCAAATCTGATCGTCGTCGCAAAACTCATCTTTCGATCGCTGCCATAGATTCTCACAATTAGGATTAAGTTTACTCACATATTTTTCATACGATAACACAGGACAAAATTCAGACCCAGGATTCTCGGGCATTATTGCTGACGTTTTCTCTTTATCATCTGCACGATGGTTTTTGGTCAGTTCATCTATTGTTTTCATTATGTACTTTAATCCGGTTTTAGAATCTTACTTCACCATGAATGTTGATTTATGCATTTGTGGCATGTTTTCATTCCCTCTTCTACAGAAGTAAAAGCGAATGTCAAATTGAACTTTATTTTGGGAGTTTTGGGAGACAGATATAAAGAGGTATACAATTTTCTTTTGTCAGTTTCATTTATAGCAGGATAATGTTCGACATCACCTAATCCCATCATTTTGTGCTCTGCAATAGCTGCCTTAAAATTTTCTGTTGAATTTGCAAGACCTGCGTCCTTAACAATGTCATTTTTTTTGTTATAAGGCGGTGTTTTTAAATATCGGTTTAGTGAATATCTTAGACAGGATAGCGATGTAGTTTTATAGCGTACTCCATCACTTTTCCTAACATCCATAAAGAAATGCGCCAGGCACTCATCAAGTTGTTGAGGATTGTAGTGTTCAAACGCAGTATCCAAATGTTTTTCCTTTAAATACTCGCGTAATAAAGTTGCCGCCGCAATATTCTGTTTAATGGTTTTTTTGTGCATTCATTTTAAGTCTCTTTTGTTCTATTTCCTCATCGGTAGTTGAAACAAATCTCCTCTTTTTGTCCATTGTGTTATGTTACTCCGTTACACACCGACACAGACGATAGATACATGTGCAGTTATGAAACCATGCAGATGGAAAATTACAAATGGTCAGTGGGCGGTGCTTAATTTTATCTAGTGACCATTACGTATTTAGCCTTACAACTTCCAACAAAGTTCGTCAAACATAGTTCGTGGAAAAAATTTAGCTACTGTTTTAAGCTATAGATCAACATCGTACAAAAATGTTATAAGCTCCCTAGTGAGCTTATAACTTATATCATAGGACAACACAAAAACTAAAAATATCAGTAACACGGACCCCACTGACAAATTATCGCGCATAAAATAAGCTGTCATATGATGGGAAATGGTTTCTATAGATTAACAGAAAATATGTGTGTTCCGTTTTATCATGTTAGATGTAAGAGTGTCATGTGACTGATGACAGTGGGTCAACCTTGAGACGATATGGCTTATTTGTTTTCTCGCTCTCTGTATAAAACTATATGTTGATGAAAATGATTTTGCTTTTTGTAACGTGTGTTTACAAATAGTAGAACTTTAGGTCATTTCGTAGATGTCATACATATATATATAATAAGTTTTAATATATTTTGTGCAAATTTTTTGGCTAATCCATGAAATTCATTGGTCTAGAGTCATGTGGTATTTTTCAATAATTTTTGTAAACTCATGAATGAAGATATAATTTTGGAATGAACTCAGTTTAATCTTTTTACGACAAGAACACATTTAAAAAACGGATGACGAATATGAGATAGTGTGACCCCAAACTATATGAATTGTCTTTTACTTAATTTGTGCTTTATATCAATTTTGAAATTCGAATAGACGCGTGTAATTATTTAAAGGAAGCATAAGCATAAATTGTCTACATTAAATTCATTTTCTTTTTAAATCCAATCTGTGTTGACAACAACAGTGGAAATCTTAAGCACATCATTGATTAAGTGTTAACTGGTAATCACCGAAAAGTTAGCCAACCACTACCATTAACAATGACATGAAAACCAGTCTCTGGCAAACCTCCTCAAACCCCTAAACAAAGGAATGGCAAATACAGGTGTGATTAAAGTATATCCCTGCCTTGTGAAATGTATACATATATTGCTTTATCTCTCTTAATGGGATCGCAATAATTCCCCTCTAAATACTTAAATATCCAGCGAACATACACAAATTAAGCAAAAATAAAAATCAACTTGCACAGATGCGCATCATCTCAAAACACCACATGGTCTCACAGAAAAGCATAACTACAAACTGACAGTACATACACATAGTTTACTGACGCACTAGCTAACAAGGATGAGTATTGTCAGAATTTACACGGACGGTACAAAATAAACGTTAGAGAATACTGAAGGAGCAATCAAGAAAGGACAATCCAGAGAAACTGTCAACATTGGGAACACAAAACGCAAGACCAAGACAAACTACACAAAAACACAACACAATATGCGTTGAACACCACTATGCGCAAATAGACACAAACAACGTAAATAAGACATGAGCCCTCCAACAAACAACTGTAGATAAAGACGAACCGATCATCGTTTTTATGAGGACATCGTAACGGACATCACAATACGGAATTAAAAACGTAAAAACACAAAATAGGACAACACAAAACAACTAAAAAGATGAGCAACACGGGCACCACCAAAAACCGAGGGTGAACGCAGGTGCTCGCGAATGGTAGGCAGTTCCTGCTTCTTATAAGACACCCACCGTGTTACTCATATATAGTCAAAGTTCAGGATTGTTACTTCCAATAGATTTATTATCAATTAATCATCAACACTCTAAGAGATAGAACATATGTAAAACAGCGCGCAATGAAACTGTTGGAAATAAAATGTATGAAAACAACAACATAAAAACAGTGTAAATATTTAAACCGTTTAAATCCCATTAACTGGTTTATCTCGTCAGATTTCAAAATAAAGTACCAAGCTCAGAAATCGTTTGATGTTGTCTCTTTTATGTTTTGTGAACTTAAAATTCAGGGATAATGCTCACACTGTCGGATTTTTCTTTTATAACGAAGATCATTTCATGGCCCCGACCAGTCGTGAATTCAATATGGCCACTGAAACTGCACATAGTTAAAAATGGGAGGTTATACAATTAAATAGTAGTCGTACTTCTACAAACATCTATGGTAATTGAAACAAAGTGTCCGAACATAATCGTTACTAATGTATGTTCCTGTGACAGTGTCGACGCATAAACAAAAAACAAAAAATGTCAAAACGTCATGTTCTTGTAAAGTTGTATGTGTGAAACCACTAATTAATTTCTTTAAGGTTTTCTACTAAATTTGTGTTTTTTCGAGCCTGCCTGGCCATTTTATCTTAAGTTTAACCTTTCCAAGAACATATATTTTCTGAAACGTACATGATTCCTCTACATTCTGTCAAAATATCAGGGCATGTTTAAAATCTTGCAGTGAAATGCCATGCTACGGAAAACACCTACTCTAAAAATAGCTCGGTCATCCTGAAGAAATTCAGTATTTATAGGTCATGCATCAAATCCTCCATAGAGGTATTAAAATACAACTAAGTCCATCAAATTTGGGCTCAAAATAATCCCTATATATGTAACTTCAATTATCAATTTTAATTAGTCCATTCCATTCAGTAGTTTTCACAGTACTCCAAAGTGAAAGGAACTTTTTTCTTGAAAAGGGACTACTTTCGTATATGTTCTAAGCTCTGATTGGTGAATTAGTGGTTTTACACCTAAATGTAGATACCTTCCAGCTTCATTTTAAATGTTATAAAGCTGACATCCTGTTTTATGTTTAAATCTAAGTACAAATTAATAGTCCAATTTTAAACTTATATTGCAAGAATGTTATAGTGATATCAAATCCTATTAGAATTCACAAGCAATTAACTAAAACAGGGGCGTAGCTGAGCCTTAATAGTATGCACACCATAATGCTTGAGAGGGGGAAGGGGTCTGGGATTTTTTTTTTTTTTGACGAGGGTTTCATATAACATAGAATCAAGCACAATTTTAATGACTTTGATGGACAAGAATTTCTTAAAATCGTCCAAAATATGCCCTTCGTGTCTTAGCAGATACGAACACCTCCATTGCTTTGTACAAGTCCACTTCAAAATCTCGATGAATATGCACCAATCCAAGGGAAGATAGCCTGTCATTCTTCATGGTCGACCTAGCATAAGGTTTCAAACACCTCAGTACACTAAATGACCTTTCAGCAGTAGCGCTTGCTACTGGCATGGTTAACAAAACACATAGTTTTATTAATGTTGTATCTATAGAAGGATAGAGAACTGAATTTACAGAATCAAGGGTGGTACAAAGTGTTGTTGGCAAATCATTACGTTTAGTAATGACCCAGTGGGTTCGCCATCTGGCTACTTCTCTCCTGAAATCCTCTAATGGCAAATAAATGTCAGCCTGATATGCCTCGTATATTGTAGCAACATGATCATCAGTTAATTTGTCTACAGCACTGGGCAGTAGATGCTGTGCATGGGTGCGATTTTCCGATTTAAGGAAACGTGCTTCAAGTTCGTAATCAAATTGTCAAAAATAGATAGTACAAAGAAATTCGCCAATACTGTTTTGGCGTTTCAGCGAGGTGATTGGCTTTGGTAGTCTGTCTACCACCTCGAAAGATTTGGCTAAGTTAAGTGCAGACTGATACAACTCATCCTAAACCGATTCGTCCTGTCGTTCAGCTCTTAGCATTTCAATCACGGTCTTGGATTCTTTGATTGCTTCAAGAATGTCGTAATCGGTATCTTGGAGGACAGATAAACAATGCTATGTAAAATATGTTCCGCTATTACCAAAGCTATGATAAACTGAAACCGCCGATGTGCACGCCATGGCGTGACAGCGTATATGCAACTACGCCTCTGTAAAAATGTTAATGACTCCTATGTTTGTTCATAGAAATTACAATGAAACACATTTAACATTTCCACGTGTGTGGTTTTTTTTCTTACTGTAAGGTTTTATGTTTTCTATCAGCTAGACAAATATTGACGTATAAAAATATCATTTTCGCTTTAGATTGTATCTTATTTATTTTCGATTTAATACGAGACTTGAAACAAATACAAATGCAGAAGCACCAGAAATACTTTCTAACATAGTATCAATGGGATTTATTTTCTTTGATATTTTTTGTATTTACTGTGCGCTATAGACTGTATCATAAAACGAATGACTTCTTCAGAGAAACCAGCTTCCTAGCAATCTCTTAAATAATATGATCGTTGTCAGGAATTGGTCGGTCATCAGTGGATTGCCGTGTCTAACGACACTTTCCCTTTGTAAGATTGTTCGGAGTTCGGTAATTTTGTTATTACCCTTATTTACTATAACCATGCCCAATGTCACTGCTGGTGGAATTTTTTTCCCCCGAGGTCATTGCAACTTGGTAGCTTTACTTAAGCATTTATGAATAACGAAATTAACGACACTGTCCCTTTGTAAGATTGTTCGGAGTTCGGTAATTTTATTACCCTTGTATACATTATAGATATGTTCACGATACAATTATTAGCGCCTTGATGGATGCTTTTAACCAATTTGTGGGTTTTGTAAGAAAAGATTGAAGGTACCAAAGAGTAATCAGAAGTCATAACCCAAAGGATAGACAATGCAATGACCAAAAGAAAAATGACAAAAAAACAAACAATAATAGACAAAACACTACACAGAAGAACAGAAGAATAAAGACTGACCAACACGAACCCCACCAAACAACGGGGACAGACGGTAAGGTTCCTGCTTCACTAGTGACATGCGTGTTACTATTAAATGACACCAACGTCATCTTATATGGAAATCGTATTGGACACCAGTATACGTGAATAATTAAAAATATCATAAATAATCATAAATATCATAAATAATCATAAATATTATAAATAATCATAAATATCATAAATAATCATAAATATCATAAATAATCATAAATATCATAAATAATCATAAATATCATAAATAATCATAAATATCATAAATAATCATAAATATCATAAATAATCATAAATATCATAAATAATCATAAATATCATAAATTAATCCTCTTCAGAACAAATCAGAGTAAAAAGAAAAACCAAACATCGCTTTATGCGGAAATTGTAGCGCTAATCTAAATCACAAAACTAAAAATAAAACACGATGACAAATAAATAGACAAATTAAACAACAAGAAACCCCACTTAAAGCAGAGATAAACTCAAGTGTTTCGGAAGAGTAGGCAGTTCCTGCTCCACTGGTGGCATCCACCGTGCCAATCTTGATACAAATCCGGTGACAAGTCATAGAAGAGGAAAGCAAGACGAAATGTGACTACGACAAACGTATTTTTTTATCGATTTTGTCTCTTTCTACGATTTTGATATTTGATTCTGGAAATGTTCCGACAGTGTAGTATTTTTTTCTTCATTTTATCACCCTTTTTTATGAGTTCAAATCCCGCTCAGGCGAGGTATCATTTGCAACATTATGCTACACATCTCGTCAGTGACTTGCAGCAAGTCGGTGGTTTTCAGCGGGTGCCCCGGTTTCCTCCACCAATGAAACAGACCGCCACGATATAGCTGAAATATTGTTTCAAGTGGCGTTATACACTACAACCCTAACCCTCTCTAAAAATGTACACGTGGGCAACGACTTTTGACTGACTGGATAGTATAGAGTTGAGAAGGGACGTAGGCAATTGCTTTTTGTAGTAGCCAAAATGTGCTCTCTCCTTGAAAATATACACGAGTGGTCGTTAGCGTTGAACGGCGTGGCACACTCCAAGCATGGTATCCACTAGTCCATGGTTAGGCTTTCCGTATTATATCGTGTTACATGCCGCTTCCACCATCGAAAGGACATTCCCTACCAAATGGGGGCCATGTTGTGCAGTCACCGGTACGTAGAAATCGGAAAAATAACTCACGTATCCATATTTATGTCAAAAGGTATTGTGGGTTCAGTTAATTTGAAACAGCAGCTTTAAATATTAAATTGTACTTCATATGAAATGCCTTAAAGACGTAAGATCATAACTTGCTGCAGGTCGGTGATTTTCTCCGGGACTCCGGTTTCCCCTACCAAGAAAACTGACCGCCATGATATCACTGAAATATTGTTGAAAGTGGCGTTAAACACCATAACCCACCTACCCGTAAGACCATACATATATATTCAGTACTGTAGCATGAGAGATACTGTCATTCAGAGAATCACACATATATATACGTCGTTAAGTCAACAGTCTCTATCATTCTTTCTCCATTTCATATACACCAATATTAGGGCAAAAGGCTATCTGGGCATATCATCTTATCTGTTTATGACTACAAAACATATTATAAATGTTACAAATACATCTAGTTAAAACCAGATAATCTACCTTTGTTATGTTATTTTACTGTATTTTACATATTGAAGAAATGACGACATTATTGTCAGCAGTATCTTCGATTTATCTTTCTTAGTTCAGTGGATTTTATACTGTCTTGAATGTACAATTAATAATATTCAGAATAACACATAAAAGAGTAAGCTGTTGGTTAAACCAAATTCTAATATGACGTCCTTCAAGCGCTTTGGGTCCAAATCCCGTGGTAAAAATAATATTTTTCTATAACCGATTACGTCATAGATAGGCGTTTGTAAAAAGGCTTTTCCATGACACCTTGTAAAAAGATGAGCAATAATGCAATACACAAAATAAATAAACATGCGTGTATTGGAAATCGGCGTGATTTGCATATCGCGAATACGCTTTATATGAATAGAAAATAAACTTGTTTTATACATAAAAAATATAATTGTCGTCTGCATGATTTGCTTTAAGAACAAAACGTGCCGTCTATCATGTTTACGACTACGTCACATTTGCCTTTGAAAATAGGCACTTTTGTTCAACCTAACAAAGTAGAATTTGCAGTATTTTCCCTCTCTCTTGAATCAATGTTCGTGAATGACAACATTTAGTATCATCAAAACATATTTACCATCGGCATTGAAACACCTTTTCGGTTGTCTACAAATTCTTTGGAAAAAACGGAATATTATTGTCACATTTCAGTCAGGCCAATTAACGAAACAGCCAAGAACACTGGATGACCTAGACCGCTTCGATATGAAAATTTTCCGTAATTGTCTTATTAGAATATAAATAATTACCGGTAGCCATATATTTATATTGTTTTTACCACGTGTTGGCACTTCATGCCTTCATTTTACCCCTCGTTGGCGCTCGTAGTAATCAAAAACGTAGATATCAAATGTAGTGTGCACGACATGTTTCTAGAATAATCTTCATCGGGTACGCTCAAAATCGAAAGGTAAAATATTCGGCATAAAGTGCCAAGCCGTGGTAAAAACAATGTAAATATATGGCTACCGGTAATTATTTCTTAAATATAACATATAACAGAAACACATGCTGAAATAAATTAAAATAAAATGATGTCCTATATATACCCTAAACGAAATTGCAAATGTGTATTCATAAATCCGGCAAGGCTTGATATTCAATATGAGTGAAATGAAACACATTTTTCACTCTAAATTGTTATCTATCCGATTTGACTAGATTTTATTTGTTCTGTTGCTGTCTACATTGTGTATATATTACAATTTGCATATTCTAGCTTTCTGGACAACGGGCTTAGTTCTGTCAGGAAAGTTGCCCAATATTTTTAATATAAACTGAAGTCATCGCTTAAAAATTTCTTTATGGCTTGGTTCATCTATGCGTGTTTTACATGTCCCAAGCAAACTTCAGACATGTGTGTCAGCTATTTATACCCTTAATGGGTTAGTTCCTTAATAAACATTTCGGCTAAAATTCCTTGTTTGTTCCCAAACTGATGAACATTCGGCTCGTGGTATACATATCGAACAGAAATATCGACCCGTAGTCTAGGATAAATCCATATACATGTAAAATCGAACCGTTGGCGTTGTCTAAGATGCTATGTGTGGTTTCAAGACAGGTCGGTCGTAAATTAAAATAAAAACAGCTGATTTAGTAAGCCATTCCAGAAAGGCTAACGTTTTACTGACACCAATCTCGTTTCCAATTAGCTTGCTATCGAAAACCCTTTAACATACATAGATACATTTCTGGTGGGTGTAGATGATAACAAAATATAATAATAATAATAGAAACGAGTTTCTGTGCTATTATGAATGGAAGTTGGTTCTTCTTTCTGTATATTTTTGCACCTTGAAGTAAAAATTACATGCCAATCAACTATTTGTTTACTCAACAACTGACTTTTAATTACATGTCTACTGACGTCACCGTCACACCTACCTTAATCAACCTACCTATTGAGAAAGGTCTTACAATATTCGTTATGAAACACCTGACCTAACCTAATTCTCATTCATATATTCCCTCAGCGTGAAAACCCTTCCCATTCATATATTGTGCAGTAATTGGTGACCCAATTGTAGCTATGTGAGTTATTTGTTTAACACTTGGGTGCTGTTTTTGTATTGAAGTCGTTTAATTGCTCTCACATCTCTACCATGTTCGTAGTCTGTGGTCGTGTCATTCTATATACCGTATATGGATATAATACTAAAACGACATAATGTAATTATTATTAAACGTACGGATCTTCTCCCTCGCGCATAGGCAGCATTAGCCGACCTTGGTTATCCTGATTATGCTGTTTGGTTTTCTTTCTCCTAAAGACATTTTTTTTTAAATTATTTGGCTTTCAAATCATTTGACTTTGGGGGTCCGTGATGAGGATTGTCCCAGCAATGTTTCGTGTGTTATTTGTCATGTTTTTGCTACACCTATGCTAATTAAAAAAATTAGTAAATACATAAATGTATCAATCTATTACAATTTGAGGAGATTATTGACACTTTAAGCAGTATATATCATCACATCGATAGTGTGAACAGGAACACAATTGCCAAAAACAACCGATCCTTAGTAAGATATCAACAGTCGCTTTGACAAGTTGCTATACAGTTTTAATGAGACCATTATGATATGCAGTGCATACCAAAAACTTCCCAATTGTTTCAATATTTACCCTAATCCATTTCTCTTGCGTCATTCATTTGTATCAACAAAATGTAGTTATATTTATCCACTTTGTTTTTAACATAATCAAAGTTTTAATTGAACTTGATTTGTTTTTATTCTCTTAAAATAATACGAGATTGTATTCTCTTAAAGTAACACGAGATTGTATTCTCTTAAAGTAACACGAGATTTTATTCTCTTCAAGTAACACGAGATTTTATTCTCTTAAAATAACACGAGATTTTATTCTCTGAAAATACAACGAGATTCTATCTCTTTTCGTGTGCATTCAAAACAACAACTACAAAGATTACAAATGTCAAAATATAAAATCTTAAAAATCACACACGTTCAATCTGTTTTGTGTATATTATCATTCTAAAAGCTGAGACCCGAAACAAAAAAACAAAAAAGTCAAATCTAGCACATCTATGCAATACTTTAAATCATAATTTGAAAATTTGAAACGTGTTATGGAAAATCCATCTTAACATTTTCTACCATATGGCATTTGGCCTGTATTTAAACAAAATCAATCAATTACAACTGTTCGATCAATGATTATAACATGGTTTACTTTGTATATTTAATTAGTGATTTCCTTTTCTATTCATCTTTACCAATATACGTTAGATTTGTTCATTATTCATTTGTAATAACAACACGTTGTATATGACGTCATCGTGCAAATAAATACAAAGAGGAAGTTTAATTGATACGAGAACTGTGTCACATATAGGTAACGCCAGTGCTTTTAATGTCAATATTCTTACTCATTTGTCCTTGACGTTGTTTAATGAAATAAAAGCTATTTCAATATTTTGTTCATAGCATACGGTGTGGTTCGTGTTGCTCATTCGCTTAGTTTAGTTTTTGTATTGTCCTATTATGTGTATTTATTTTCTGAGTTCCATGTTGTGATATCCGTTACGATTTCCACATGAAAATGATGTTCGGTTTGTCTTTACCTCCAGTTGTTTGTAGGAGGGCCAATGTCTTATTTACGTTATTTGTGTTTGTTTGAGTATAGTGGTGTCCATCACCCATTGTGTTGTGCTTTTGTATTGGTTTTGTTATGTTGCCAGTTTCTCTGGGATGTCCATTTTTGATTGCCCTTTCGATAATCTCTAACATTTATATATTTATACATTATAAGTCACGTGTCTAAGCAACGGAGGGGAACTATTCACAACGACAAAAGATACTCGAATCTTTTAGAATACCTGTGCATTGTATATGTTCCTTATTACAGGTAATTTATTTGAAGATGCCAAAGTGGTAATCAGAAGACCGTAAGTCGAATCACAGATAATGCAATGGCTTAAAGATAAAGGACAAAAGGACAAAGAATGATCTACAGAACACTGCACAAATGCTGGCTTGAGACAGGTATCAAATTGTGCGTTTTAAGAAGGTGGGGGTGTTTCAATTCATGCGTTCTCAACATTTTCCTTTTGATATTTATATTTCCAGGGTTTAAGCAAAAACATTTTATAATGGAAAAAATCATGACTAGATTAGCTTTCATATAAAAGACAATGTAAGCAAAGGCAATACAGGTTCAGTTAATGTTAATGCTAGTAGGTAACTAGTAGGTAAGACGGTAGTTATGCATATTCAAAGAATTTGATATTCTTTGTGAGCGATCAGAAGA
Organism: Bathymodiolus brooksi; assembly: GCA_963680875.1. NCBI lineage: Eukaryota > Metazoa > Mollusca > Bivalvia > Mytilida > Modiolidae > Bathymodiolus > Bathymodiolus brooksi. The sequence continues at coordinate 70,066,237 of OY804575.1, forward strand.
AAAAAATATTCATTAATTTTGCAAAAAGCAACGAAACAAAACGGAAAAGGTGTTGACGATATTTGATAAATTTAGTTTTGTATTTCAATCAGATTTCAATGAAACTTAAAATGTCTGGTCTAGCATATAATAAAAACATATATATTATATTTACTACGAATGGCGATTTTCTAGAATAATCTTCATCAGGTACGCTCTAAACCAAAATATTAGAGAGTCTTTTGGAGAAAGGAAACCAAACTGATATATGTCGTCAGTTTTGAGGATCAATATTATACAGACGAAAGCGTGTTATTATGATTGATAAATGCCCAATATATAATTTCATATTTTTTTCTACTAATTCAGCAAATGATTTCGTATCTCATGACTGTTACTTGATCCACCTACATGAACAATTGTCTGAAATAAATATGAAAATGAAATTATATAGCGCTTTCCTCATATATATATCCGCCATTTTACATCTAATCGACAATATGCAGTTTGTCCTTTAAGAAAGATTATGATGTCAACATTCTAACTACAATACCATTTTTCGGCTTTCAGACACACTCAAGTAGACATGACAATTTCTTTAAGAATAATATTTTTGTCGCGTTTCTGGAATAACCTGGATCAGGTACGCTCACAATCGAAAAAGTGAAAAGCCATATAAGTTCAAATTGTTTGGAAGCACGATAACCAATGGGCCTGAACATGGTAGTCAAAAGCATATAAGGTCGCTTATGCTTGAGAGAAGAGAACTTTAGTTTTAACAATAGTTACATGATTTGAGAACTTTAATTTTCGATAAAATATATATATCTAATAAACCATGTCAGTGCTTATACACTGACTACTAAGCGTGTGATACGTTCGAGGACTACTAGTCCACCAGTAGAGGTATCGACCCAGTGATAGTAATACAAATGTAAATATATAATTTAGTGCACACGACACGTTTCTGGAATAACATTCATCAGGTACATCAAAAATCGAAAAGTGAAAAACTAGATAATTTAAAAGTGTTGGGAGCAAAACCGCGAAGGACCTAAGCAGGTCAAAATCGTCCTAGGTTACCTATGTCTGAGGGAGGAGAACCTTAGTTTTAATAATAAATACGTGATTTAAGAACTGTGAATTTCGATTAAAAAAAAATTTAAAATAACAAACTGAATAACAAGCATAACTTTGCCAATACATTTGAATGATCACAAAAACACTATACGGTGTGTATATATTGTTCTATTTTTTATTTGGTATATTATTTCGGTGTCTAAAATTTTATCAGCGAATTTTCATGGACAAAAATTTATTTTGAATATTAAAAAAAAATAAAATAAAATAAAAAAAATGCGTGTAGGAATAATGAGACGACAGATACTGACAGTAAGTATTGCTCTATCTACTTACAATACTGAAATTAAATCTTTTCCACTCCTACATTTAACATTTTAATGACAGAATGTTCCAATTAAATTACTACTATAGTCATATCCTAAGGTAATAATGGGGAAATGAAATAATGTGGGTTCTTAAACCGTAAGCATTTATTGATCTTACTAAGGTTTGCGACACAGACGAAACCGAACACTACAAATTCAAAAAATCTCAACCTTGTTATGACATTCAATGCATTTAGAACCCGAGGATATGTCTGTGAACGGATATGTTGATGGCATTTGAATTTGAGAACATGAAGAAGAAAAACAATCATATAATCATAAAAGAGAGTATTTAAGCTGAATATTTTTATTGTTTCCTATTAGACAAAAAAAAATTGAACATGCAAAAGGCAAGTGAGTAGTATTCACAGGAACATAGTCAAGAAACAAAATATGGCTTTAAAAACATAATTTTGAAATGAAACAAGAAGAATAAAAACTGCGAGAACGAAAATGTACTTCAAAATGAAAAAAAAAAAGATTTCTTCACTGAACATGCTATAGAAACGACAGCACTGGATACATGTGCTCCTTGAATACATTGTAATATTTTGCACAATCTGTGCATGAGATGGAATTCAAATATTAACAGACAGGCCATGAGACAAAATAGTAGATTATCTCTTCATGTATATGCCATGCAATCAAAAAACATGGAAAGAGAATGTATCGTGTAAGATATAAAATTTTATCATGTAGTGTCTAGGACATGATTGGACAGTCAAAGGAGAATGAAACATATCCAGACATCACACCACACATGATGGACATAGTATGCTCTCCTTCAAAATCCTGTACACGTCTTAAAACAGAACTTTGAGAGAGAACATCATACCACTTGTACTCCTCGAACATAAAATGAGCGTTACGTCAATATGTTACGTCTTCTCGTGTAGATTCATACAACAGAACGCCTGACGTTTAGAATATGACATCAATCCAAACATTGGTGTACCTAATAACTTTCATATTTTATGCCACCAGGGCCAACATTAGAAGTTCCGGGACCCAATGCTGTTCTCTGTAAAACCTCCAATGTGTTGTTTTTTGTAGACTAGATTACTCGACCGCGGGTTCCAATTGCGAGCAATTGATCCAATTGGCTTAAGGCCGACCATGTATTCCATTATAAAGCAATGACCTATATGGCATTGAATATATGACTTTATGTTGATTTTATAAGTGATGATATGCTTATTTCAAAAATTGCTTTACAACGAAGGGCCATGGTGGTCATGATCGTAAGGTAGTTGGACTTACAACTACCTATGCATTTAGTGCCTATCACCACTAATGTTGTGAGTCTTAACCCCACTCAGGCGAGGTGTACTTGATGCAACATTATGTGATAAATTCTTTCAGTGACTTGCGGCATGTCTGTGGTTTTATCCAGGCACTCCGGTTTCCTCCATCAATAAAACTGACCGCCACGGTATAACTGAAATATTGGTGAAAGTGGCGTTAAGCACCATAAACCAAACTTGCTTTACAACGATGCATAGAGAAGAAGATCCACCTCATGATCAATAAAATTATGTAAGATTATCTTGCATGTACGTGTTATATAATAAAATACCATCATCATGTTTTTATTGTGTGATTCATATAATAAGTATCTCCCCCTTTGCATGTCAACTTTAAAAGACAATGAAAGAGCAATCAATATGTACATAACATACATATAAAATATAAGAATTTATTGTTCACGTAATAAAACTCATTTATCATTATATCAAAAGGATTAATTTCGGTATTATTTGGTGGAGAAAAAAGCTCTAGACTGAGGACACAAGTAAACAAATCTAACATGCTTATTTCAATATTTCTTTGATTATATGATTGCGATTGGTTGAGTTGCTGTCGTCATGAAACAGTTTGCTGCAAACATGATGATAATTTCGTCTTTACCTCAGTTGTTTTTAGTAGTGCTCATATCTTGTTTGTGTTATTTGTGTTTGTTTGTGGGTAGTCATGCTTTGTTTTTCTTCGTCTTCTATGTTGCCAGTTTTTCTGGATCGTCTATTTTTGATTGACCCTATGGTATTCTCGAACGTTTACTTATGATTTCAAAATCTCTGATCTCCATATTTTATATATTGCTTACTGTGATATTTTATGAAAAGCTACATATTATTGCTGTACTGTTTTCTTTATTTGCTAACATTTATTTGAATTATCTTTAAAAGAGTACATTGTCTGGTTTATATAAATGTCAATGAATTAGGATATTATTGTTGGACCGACATTTTATTTTTATTTGGAATGTATCACATTACCAATATGGAAGACATTCCCTTTTTCAACGGAAAAAGTGCATATCGATCATATATGAATCAAGCAGTATATTGTACAATGATCATAGATTATTTTTTATTTTGGCTATATCTGTTAAGGATATAAACTTTGGAGAAAACAGAATTGGCAATCGAGAATGGACAATCCAGAGACGCAGGCAACACTACGCACAGGGCACAAAATCAAGACAAACACACCACAGAAAATTAAAAAGATGAAGAAAACAGACTCCATCCGGGTGCTCGCGAAGAATAAGAAGTTTATTTTTCTTTTAAGACACCCCCAGTTTTACTCATCGCCAAGTCCGATAAAAGTATTGTCAGTGATACAGAAAGAAAATTTTAAGTAAAGGGGAAAGATCCATTGTCATTTGAGAAATGGCTATTTCGTAATGGTCAACCAGATCGTGATGACGACCGTAAACGTTTTGTAGCGATGACTTCACCCCACCAGGAGCAATATAGCCTTGATTGATTGGTATCTGAGTTAACAACTGAGCTTTATCCAGAAAATCACTCTAATGGATACATGCTCTAGTAAAAATGTATGCGTTGTGAAATATACACTGCATACGCTGTTCCTAACGTTTGTCTTAGAGTTTTGATTTTAATCTCTCTCCGTCGTCGACTTTAAGGTGAAGGTCAAGGACAATGCAGACTTTTAGAGTATTAGTAATACCTTTTATTTCATGCTAATAAAGATATATGAGATGCAGATGATCACCGAATCAGGTATTGTTCAGTGGCAGAACATCATCTGTATATCGAAGCTGTAGCAAGTGTTGGGTTAATTTTCTATCTTTATTATTTAGAAACCCTTGAAGGAAGTATTCCTCATAAGCGAGTAGAACCAAATCAGAGAACAGTGGGGCACTATTAGTACCTGTAACACTAGTCCACCAAAGTGGACATGCATGTTGTCGATAATATAAAGCGGCCCACAATTTTTCTCGCCATGATATAGCTGCAAAATTGCTGAATTGGCGTTGAATAACAATCACTCACTCACTCCACAACTGATATACTATCTCAAAATGTACTACATGTATTATTATGATTATTAGTGTATGAAGCACCTCTTACATGTAAACTGTCTTTTTATTCTTTTGAAAATATATAAGTAACTTTTTGTCTGGGATTCCAACAGGTGTTGGCACTATTAGGGAATGCTAATAAAATTAAGCGTCCACATTATTCCAGTGTTTTTGTGATTGTATACTATTGACAGTAGTATCATTTCCCTTTGACATATGTAATATTCCGCATTACTGTAGAAAATATCATTATTGGTTCCTATATTATAATTCCGCATAGATGATTAGATATCCGTTCTGAAATTTGCTTGGCTTTCACATGTAATTCCTAAACGTCAATGACTTGCCACTGCCTACATAATACCAAACTAATAGAGATTAAATGAGTTCTTGCTTTTATTATCAAATACATTAATTTGATGTGCTTAAGAGATTTTGATTGGATAACAAATTTATATTATTTTCCATAGACAAACGTTTTAACCGGAAGTCACATGTTGGGGACTCAAATGGGAAATTTTTTAATTTTAATTCTTTTTAAGCAATTATTATCCGTCAAAATATTTCTAGGACAAGAAAAAAATTAATTAGGAATTAATTTATAAGGATTGATCACAATTGTTTGTTCGGTTCAATCGAAATAAACTCAAAAATGTGATACACACTCTTGCGTAACCCGCTTCGCGGGTTACACAGTGTGTACCACATTTTTGAGTTTATTTCTTCATGAACCGAAAAAAAATTGAGTTCAATCCGTAAATAACTGACATTTTTCGGGAAGTAGGTAAAAGAAACAAATCAAAAGGAAGATATGGAAATAACAAATTTTCCCCAAAAAAAAAAAGAAAAAAGTAATTTCATTTTTATTAAAAAAAAACCACTACAGATAAAGTTTTGTGATCATATTTCCTCACACCATTTACGTATCCTATCCAAAACCCCTTTTCAAACAGTGTGGGGAAAGTAGAGTTTGAAGATACCAAATGGGTAATCAGAATCCGTAAATCGAAAATAGACAGACAATACAATTGCCAAATGAAAGAAGGGCAAAGAGACAAACAATGATCTACAAAACAATACAGAGAAAACTAAAGATGAGCAATAACTTAAAACCGGGGTGAACTCCGGTGCAATTGAGGTGGTAATGTCGTCCTATCCTCTGAAGAATTAGAACCCACATAGTAGGTACACTGCAACACGTATTTTATCAACTATTACAGAAGGCAAAACAGCAGACGACTTTAACATTTATCAACTATTACAGAAGTCAAAACAGCAGACGACTTTTACATTTATCAACTATTACAGAAGGCAAAACAGCAGACGACTTTAACATTTATCAACTATTATAGAAGGCAAAACAGCAGACGACTTTTACATTTATCAACTATTACAGAAGGCAAAACAGCAGACGACCTTTACATTTATCAACTATTACAGAAGTCAAAACAGCAGACGACTTTTACATTTATCAACTATTACAGAAGGCAAAACAGCAGACGACTTTTACATTTATGAACTATTACAGAAGGCAAAACACCAGTCGACCTTTTCCTTCACCATCTATTTCCGAAGTCCAAACCAGCAAACGATTACACATAATCACATTCGCTGGAAATAAGTATTTAGGTTTAGGGTTCTTAATTGACACTTACGATTACTTGAAATGCACATATAATTAATTTACACTTCATGTTTAACTGAGCCTTAATTTTAACTGAGGTTTGTGCAACTCAGTCCAGATACATAGGCATCTACCAGACAAACCAACGGTGTGGCATTTTTACACTTGCATCTTCGTATATCCTTCGCGTTATAATATTACTCAATATCTGTACAGCCTGGTCTATTTGATAATACCTTTGTTTGTTTCGTATTGTTGTTATTTGAATTTAAATAACCATTGATATGAAATTAGGCTTTTAAACTTAGTAATCTCAGCGACAAAGCTTGTTCAACAACATCGGCTTCGATTTACAAATAATTTAATGACGGATTACATTCACTCGATATATAATCGGACGTATTAACCTTCATGTTCAAATATATAGTGAACAACTTTTTTTAAATATACTATACATAATTAGGCTTTGTTCCTGAGATGCTCAAGATTTTCCAATTCTGTACATTTTTCGTCGAAATGATGCCATTGTATCACACAACTTCCTATCTTTTCACTAAATTTTGTTTGAAAAAACAAATTAAAAAGGGAATAATACAAGAGTAATATTTGATTGAAGGTGTTAAGGTACATATTACAATCCATCATGACATCAATTACATATTTGGTTACGGAGTTGAAGATGAGATCATTTGCAAATCAACGAGGAGACTTGTTCTGAGCCATTGTCGTTGAACCATTTGTAATCTCCTGTACCCACTACACAAGTATATACTAACTACCACCTACAACAATCTATTCCACAATATATTCTAATACACCATTGCGCATTACACTTTCTTTCTGACGCAGTAGGAGGTCGTATGAATTTTGTCTTTTTTGTGTCTTTTTTTTTGCTGAATAAACACACACGAAACCAACGACGGTGGTTATCAATTACATTTGTAATCCATCATATAATCTTTGATGGTTCTCCACAGAAAGATTTATCCATTTATATTCTAATTATAATGGTGCATTTGCCCACGAATGTCGTAATTTAGTATTTTGTTCTACAATTATAGCAAACATTTTTTTCTATACCAGATATCTGTAGTCGTGAGGTACATAACGGTTAAAGTAAATTTTGTGATGTGATCGTAATTACTCTGATATTTTAAATATATTCTTATTTTTTGCAATAATGGAAAGAAATACTATATATCATAGCATTTAATTTGATATATTTAAAAATATATTATTCGTTTGTAATTAAGGTCTTTCTATAATAAGGTCGAAATGACCTTATTGTAATTCTTATAATTATTATTTTTTTCTGTTAACTTCCCCAGGAAATGCAGTTCAAGATATCGCAATGAGGTTAGGTTCCATTTATTCGTGCAATTATGGTTCCTCCAGAATGGTGTGCTCTGGTTAGGTGAATAACTTTGAAAGATATATGTTAGAACACTGAAAATATTATTATCGCGCAATCTGTGAAACCGTAAATGTTACTGGAACTCCGAAATGTTGAAAGTGTTCGAGAACTGACACCGCAACCTTGCTTTGGTCATAAAATGCTTACGACTCCTCGTTATTGATAAATGTGCCCCATTTCTGACACTCCGTAATTCGTCAAAGCTCAAAAATGCAAGTCATAGAGTAGAGACTTGGGGTCTTCACCATTGATCAATAACTCATGTGGGTTGGAAAATAAATCCAATGTCAAGGTCAAACTAAGACTCGGTAGGAAAAGGTTCCCCATTTAATGCTGCAACTTTGTAATGCTTGACTGAATAATAAAATGAAAACTATATATCACATTGTCGAAACATATCCAATATCCAATAGAAAGCACGGCTAAAGACAAGCATGGCTGTAAGCATTGGACATCAAATTATATGAGCTATAAAATGACCTTCAGCAATCATATATATATATATATATATATATATATATATATATATATATATATATTACGAATTTAATTTGTTACACATATTTTCATTGGTTATTCAACCCTGAATGTCAGCATATATTACGAATTTAGTTTGTTACACATATTTTCATTGGTTATTCAACCCTGAATGTCAGCATATATTCGGAAAAGAGACGGGGTATATATTTCAGTCCCCAAAAACGATTAAAACATGGACGACAAAATATTACGCTTCACTGAATCAATGGTATAATACAGAATAATAAATGTAATTTTACCTAATTAAATGCTGTTTTTATATTCAAAACGGCTGCATGAACAAAAAATATTATAACGGTTAATTCCGTCACAAATACCTGATCGATTCAGCAAACTCCTATGTTCCACGGCTGTACCATAACAAATAAACAAAACTTTGAGCCTTGAAAACTTTCGACGTCATGGGGCCACACCAAGATTTTATTTACATGTTGTTAACATTTAAATTATTGAAGCTGTTTCGCAAACCCGTTGTTTTGTTATGTGACATATTAATGTTATATTTATAACTTGAAGTTCATAAAATTTACTACTTATATGAAACTGTATTGATCTAGAAATTTAGTACAGTATTTTCCTTCATGAGACATGAAATATGACGCGACATATATTTTGACGTCATTGAAGAGTGACGTCAAAGGTACGGAAACGGACATCTAGAGATACGAAAAATGAAAATAAAAGAGGCAAATTTATTTAATACAGTTGGATGTTGTATTTAAAAAAATCAATGGTTAAATCCGTAATATATCTGTTATTCAGCTATCAGACAGGGTATATAATGTGACATTCCCGGCTTATGATATATATTCCCTTCGGCTGGGCCTCAGGGAATATAGATCCTAAGCCGGGAATGTCATATTATATACCCTGTCTGATAGCTGAATAACATATAATATCTGTTATTCAGCTATCAGACAGGGTATATAATGTGACATTCCCGGCTTATGATATATATTCCCTTCGGCTGGGCCTCAGGGAATATAGATCCTAAGCCGGGAATGTCATATTATATACCCTGTCTGATAGCTGAATAACATATAATATATTAGAATCAAGACAATGAGTACTATCAAGATCGAAAGTGACATATTTAATAAACAAACAGGAAGTGAACAAGTGGCTACCAACCATATATGTATATATTCACAATCAGGAGAACAAAGTGCATCACATGTTACTATTTTCATAAGAAACTGGAAAAAAAGATTCCCTAGCAACCATGCAATTTTGGAATAAGGAGATCAAGTACTATCAACTTCAAGTTCGTGTCTTTGGAAAGACCTTTCTTAGCCCTATAAAAAAATCCATTTAAGCGTGTTGGTCTAGTACAAAGCAGACATCATCAACAACTCATTGACATTTAACTTGTTCTCGTCGTGACATCGCTGTAAAATTGCTGAGTTGGCGTTAAACAACAATCACTCACTCACTATAGATTTCTGCACAATTTGACATACAATCAATACTTGGTGTAATTCAATTTGATGAAGATATATCTATAGCTGGAAATTACATAATGTTCATTGTTTCTAAGGGGATATTAAGAAATGTCTGTTACTGAAGGGGCAAAGATGTCAATTATATTTGACAGTGTTGTATTACAGTAATGAGTCAAAAGGTATATCCGACCTAAAAAAATTATCCGATATTTCAGAGCTTGTGGTTCCTTTTAGGATTTCCTTGATAGAGGGATGTTGCTTACAAGGAAGCTGCTGAATCAAAGGTTTTTATTAGTTAAGTAAAAGACATCATGTCAAAGGCTTTATCGTCGCCACCATTCCTTGGTTAACCGTTACGGAAAACCTGTGTCACAAATGACCACGGGTATGTTCCATTTGTCGTAAACACACTCCGGTATTTTTCCTCATTCGTGTCTTGTCACCGGGTTTGTAACTTAGAGTAAGACTACGGGTGGCACTAGTAGAGCATTACCTGCTTACCCTTCCGAAGTTCATGCTTAGTTTTGGGTTCGTTAGTCAGTTATTGAGGTTTCGTGTTACTTAATCTATAGTTTTATGTGTAGTGCTTTTTTGTAATTTGTTTATTTTTCCAAGAACAGATTTATACATACATGATTCTATATACACAATGTATTGTGTTGTTTCGATCGTTGTTTTTTATCTATTGGCCATTGTTCTGTCTGTCCTTCTTCGATTTGCGAATTCTGATTATCCCTTGGTATCTTCAAACTAGTCATATGACGGTGTTGTATTACAGTAATAAGTCAAAAGTATTTCCGACCTAAAAAATAAAAGTTAAAAAAATGCATTAAAGTAATAAAATAAACTTTAACCAATTCTGTTTTTAAAGAAAATCAACTCACAAATATTTTTACTGAAGAAAGTTGATATGAATGGCTTTCTCTCTCTCTCTCGGCAGAAAATATACATTGACAAAATATATACAATTTGGTTAACATCACGTGCACACAAAATAATTTTCTTCATCTTGCATCTATGTTGCATCTCTATGTTGTTGTTTGTTTGTTTGTTGTTGTTCAATATTTATTATATAAAACATAAGGAAATTATCTCAAAAGTGCATTTGAAGTATTTACGTAGGCACAAAAATGAAAATGTTTCCGTTGAAAAAGTAATCGATTGGTTTTTGTCCGGAAAAGGAAACTCTTCCGGTACTTGTTTTCCTTGAGGTTAGATTTCTTACCAATATTTAAATCAAATTACATTATTATGAATGTAATTATTTTAATATTATTTATTGCAAAGTAGATCCTAAGCTGATCAGCAGCTAAAACATTTTGTATTTACCACCTTTCGTCATATGCGTCAGAATATTTAGCAACAAGGTGTTGATATCTTCCGAAATATTCTTTTTTTAATTTCTGACATAATAGTTTGGTACTCAGAAAAATGCAATGTTGTGAAAAGTCTGAATACAATCTACAAGCTCGAGCGTTATTTATGAGTAGTGGAATATATACGGGAGCGGGGCTGTCGTGGCCATGATCGCATGGTAGTAAGATTTACAACTACCTGTGCAGTCAGTGCCTATCACCATTACCGTAGTGAATTCGAATCCCGCTAATGGCGAGGTGTACTCGATACAACATTATCTGATAATGTTAAAGGTCGGTGGTTTTCTCCGGGTACTCGGGTATCCTCCACCAATGAAACTGGCCGCCACGATATAACTGAAATATTGTTGAAAGTGGCTTTAAACACCATAACCCTAACCCACGGTTGTGTATAAGTTAATCGAAAACATTTGAAGATTCTTGTCTATATGCGACTTTGCAATATATTTGTCCAATAAGTAGCCAGGAACACGTTTGCCCAGATATTGATTATATATTTGCCCATCAAAATAGACCCATCACAGTGCCATGATTTCGGCCTACTTGTTAATTTTCTACTCGTCTGATGAATTATGTTTATACCTATCCCTATTGTATTGTATATCAGGTGATGAACTATGACCCCTGTTTACTGATTATATTTACTGAACGTATGCTATATTTAGTGCTGACAGGATTGCCATGAATGATTTTGCAAATCATCAAGGACAACTTGTTAATAATAGCATAACAGCACCTACCCCAAAAAAAAGAAAAAAGAAAAAAACCAGCTAAGGATTGAACACACTATGACAAAATCACCCGGAGGGAAATCAGGTACACTGTAAAAGGTTGAAATATTATATTACATATGCGTGGAATTTGGAATTTTACTTTAGAACAATTTTATAGAAATATAAAACATTAAAGGGATAGTCTCTGCGATGTTCGCTTTTTTTCTTCTTCAGTAATTATCTTTTTTTCTTCTTTTAATGCAGTGGAACGATAAATTTAAAATAGAAAAGATGAAATATTAAAGCTTTACGGTGTGTATTGGTTGAAAATCGTGATTAAAACATACACATAAAACTAAAGATAGAGTATGTATGACCAACGATTCTCTTTTATGCAAGTACTATTGGACATATTACAATTTCTCTGTCACGAAGAATAAATTATATTTTGCAGAAAGTTCAAGCCGATGACTTGGCGTTCTTTACAACTACGCTGTTCATCCAGTTAAATCTTATTTACACGTGGAAAACACATCCATGATCACATCACTAAGATGGCAGGTTTAGGCCCATCATATCTCTAAGATGGCAGGTTTAGGCCCATCATATCACTAAGATGGCAGGTTTAGGCCCATCATATCACTAAGATGGCGGGTTTAGGCCCATCATATCACTAAGATGGCAGGTTTAGGCCCATCATATCACTAAGATGGCAGGTTTAGGCCCATCATATCACTAAGATGGCAGGTTTAGGCCCATCATATCACTAAGATGGCAGGTTTAGGCCCATCATATCACTAAGATGGCAGGTTTAGGCCCATCATATCACTAAGATGGCAGGTTTAGGCCCATCATATCACTAAGATGGCAGGTTTAGGCCCATCATATCACTAAGATGGCAGGTTTAGGCCCATCATATCACTAAGATGGCAGGTTTAGGCCCATCATATCACTAAGATTGGAGGTGTAGGCCCATCATATCACTAAGATGGCAGGTTTAGGCCCATCATATCACTAAGATGGAAGGTTTAGGCCCATCATATCACTAAGATGGGAGGCTTAGGCCCATCATATCACTAAGATGGGAGGTTTAGGCCCATCATATCACTAAGATGGGAGGATTAGGCCCATCATATCACTAAGATGGGAGGCTTAGGCCCATCATATCACTAAGATGGGGGGTTTAGGCCCATCATATCACTAAGATGGGAGACTTAGGCCCATCATATCACTAAGATGGGAGGTTTAGGCCCATCATATCACTAAGATGGGAGGTTTAGGCCCATCATATCACTAAGATGGGAGGTTTAGGCCCATCATATCACTAAGATGGGAGGCTTAGGCCCATCATATCACTAAGATGGCAGGTTTAGGCCCATCATATCACTAAGATGGGAGGTTTAGGCCCATCATATCACTAAGATGGGAGGTTTAGGCCCATCATATCACTAAGATGGGAGGTTTAGGCCAATCATATCACTAAAATGGAAGGCTTAGGCCCATCATATCACTAAGATGGCAGGCTTAGGCCCATCATATCACTAAAATGGAAGGCTTAGGCCCATCATATCACTAAGATGGGAGGTTTAGGCCCATCATATCACTAAGATGGCAGGTTTAGGCCCATCATATCACTAAGATGGGAGGTTTAGGCCCATCATATCACTAAGATGGCAGGTTTAGGCCCATCATATCACTAAGATGGCAGGTTTAGGCCCATCATATTACTAATATGGGAGACTTAGGCCCATCATATCACTAAGATGGGAGGCTTAGGCCCATCATATCACTAAGATGGGAGGCTTAGGCCCATCATATCACTAAGATGGGAGGTTTAGGCCCATCATATCACTAAGATGGGAGGCTTAGGCCCATCATATCACTAAGATGGGAGGTTTAGGCCCATCATATCACTAAGATGGGAGGTTTAGGCCCATCATATCACTAAGATGGGAGGTTTAGGCCCATCATATCACTAAGATGGGAGGTTTAGGCCCATCATATCACTAAGATGGGGGATTTAGGCCCATCATATCACTAAGATGGGAGACTTAGGCCCATCATATCACTAAGATGGGAGGCTTAGGCCCATCATATCACTAAGATGGGAGGTTTAGGCCCATCATATCACTAAGATGGGAGGTTTAGGCCCATCATATCACTAAGATGGGAGGCTTAGGCCCATCATATCACTAAGATGGGAGGTTTAGGCCCATCATATCACTAAGATGGGAGGTTTAGGCCCATCATATCACTAAGATGGGAAGCTTAGGCCAATCATATCACTAAAATGGGAGGTTTAGGCCCATCATATCACTAAGATGGGAGGTTTAGGCCCATCATATCACTAAGATGGGAGGCTTAGGCCCATCATATCACTAAGATGGGAGGTTTAGGCCCATCATATCACTAAGATGGGAGGCTTAGGCCCATCATATCACTAAGATGGGAGGTTTAGGCCCATCATATCACTAAGATGGGAGGTTTAGGCCCATCATATCACTAAGATGGCAGGTTTAGGCCCATCATATCACTAAGATGGCAGGTTTAGGCCCATCATATTACTAATATGGGAGACTTAGGCCCATCATATCACTAAGATGGGAGGTTTAGGCCCATCATATCACTAAGATGGGAGGCTTAGGCCCATCATATCACTAAGATGGGAGGTTTAGGCCCATCATATCACTAAGATGGGAGGCTTAGGCCCATCATATCACTAAGATGGGAGGTTTAGGCCCATCATATCACTAAGATGGGAGGTTTAGGCCCATCATATCACTAAGATGGGAGGCTTAGGCCCATCATATCACTAAGATGGCAGGTTTATGCCCATCATATCACTAAGATGGGAGACTTAGGCCCATCATATCACTAAGATGGGAGGTTTAGGCCCATCATATCACTAAGATGGGAGGTTTAGGCCCATCATATCACTAAGATGGGAGGCTTAGGCCCATCATATCACTAAGATGGGAGGTTTAGGCCCATCATATCACTAAGATGGGAGGTTTAGGCCCATCATATCACTAAGATGGGAGACTTAGGCCCATCATATCACTAAGATGGGAGGTTTAGGCCCATCATATCACTAAGATGGGAGGCTTAGGCCCATCATATTACTAAGATGGGAGGTTTAGACCCATCATATCACTAAGATGGGAGGTTTAGGCCCATCATATCACTAAGATGGGAGGTTTAGGCCCATCATATCACTAAGATGGGAGGTTTAGGCCCATCATATCACTAAGATGGCAGGTTTAGGCCCATCATATCACTAAGATGGCAGGTTTAGGCCCATCACATCACTAAGATGGCAGGTTTAGGCCCATCATATCACTAAGATGGCAGGTTTAGGCCCATCATATCACTAAGATGGCAGGTTTAGGCCCATCATATCACTAAGATGGCAGGCTTAGGCCCATCATATCACTAAGATGGGAGGTGTAGGCCCATCATATCACTAAGATGGCAGGTTTAGGCCCATCATATCACTAAGATTGGAGGTTTAGGCCCATCATATCACTAAGATGGGAGGTTTAGGCCCATCATATCACTAAGATGGGAGGTTTAGGCCCATCATATCACTAAGATGGGGGGGTTTAGGCCCATCATATCACTAAGATGGGAGACTTAGGCCCATCATATCACTAAGATGGGAGGTTTAGGCCCATCATATCACTAAGATGGGAGGTTTAGGCCCATCATATCACTAAGATGGGAGGTTTAGGCCCATCATATCACTAAGATGGGAGGCTTAGGCCCATCATATCACTAAGATGGGAGGTTTAGGCCCATCATATCACTAAGATGGGAGGTTTAGGCCCATCATATCACTAAGATGGGAGGTTTAGGCCCATCATATCACTAAGATGGGAGGCTTAGGCCAATCATATCACTAAAATGGGAGGTTTAGGCCCATCATATCACTAAGATGGGAGGTTTAGGCCCATCATATCACTAAGATGGGAGGCTTAGGCCCATCATATCACTAAGATGGGAGGTTTAGGCCCATCATATCACTAAGATGGGAGGTTTAGGCCCATCATATCACTAAGATGGGAGGTTTAGGCCCATCATATCACTAAGATGGGAGGTTTAGGCCCATCATATCACTAAGATGGGAGGTTTAGGCCCATCATATCACTAATATGGGAGACTTAGGCCCATCATATCACTAAGATGGGAGGTTTAGGCCCATCATATCACTAATATGGGAGGTTTAGGCCCATTATATCACTAAGATGGCAGGTTTAGGCCCATCATATCACTAAGATGGGAGGCTTAGGCCCATCATATCACTAAGATGGGAGGTTTAGGCCCATCATATCACTAAGATGGGAGGTTTAGGCCCATCATATCACTAAGATGGCAGGTTTATGCCCATCATATCACTAAGATGGGAGGCTTAGGCCCATCATATCACTAAGATGGGAGGTTTAGGCCCATCATATCACTAAGATGGGAGGCTTAGGCCCATCATATCACTAAGATGGGAGGTTTAGGCCCATCATATCACTAAGATGGGAGGTTTAGGCCCATCATATCACTAAGATGGGAGGTTTAGGCCCATCATATCACTAAGATGGGAGGCTTAGGCCCATCATATCACTAAGATGGGAGGTTTAGGCCCATCATATCACTAAGATGGGAGGTTTAGGCCCATCATATCACTAAGATGGGAGACTTAGGCCCATCATATCACTAAGATGGGAGGTTTAGGCCCATCATATCACTAAGATGGGAGGCTTAGGCCCATCATATCACTAAGATGGGAGGTTTAGGCCCATCATATCACTAAGATGGCAGGTTTAGGCCCATCATATCACTAAGATGGGAGGTTTAGGCCCATCATATCACTAAGATGGCAGGTTTAGGCCCATCATATCACTAAGATGGCAGGTTTAGGCCCATCATATCACTAAGATGGCAGGTTTAGGCCCATCACATCACTAAGATGGCAGGTTTAGGCCCATCATATCACTAAGATGGCAGGTTTAGGCCCATCATATCACTAAGATGGCAGGTTTAGGCCCATCATATCACTAAGATGGCAGGTTTAGGCCCATCATATCACTAAGATGGCAGGTTTAGGCCCATCATATCACTGAGATGGCAGGTTTAGGCCCTTTATCAATAGCTTAACCCCAAAACATATCACTAAGATGGGATGTTTAGACCCTTTTCAATAGCTTAACCCCAAAACTTTTTATTGACGTGAATGTACCAACCCAAGTAAATGAGTGGTCATGTATATGTGTGTTAGTGTGTTTACGATATTTGGAACAGTTTTGACGGTGTGATATGTCTTGTTTTTATTTTTTCATATCTCGACAAATCTTCGTTTCTATTCCCGCTACGTTTAACGACCAACATTCAATTGCACATTTTAAATGAATACAACTCTTAGGTCTAACTAGCAATTAGATCTGTGTATTTATATTCCATCCCGTATTTTATTACTATTGACTATATCTGTAACAAATGACAACAGATATGTTCCACTTGTCGTAATCACTTTTGTTTGTTTATATCTGTATTCTCGTTGGAGATCCAATTATCAGAATCGGTTGAGATCGCATTAATTGGTTTTACCCCGCCACATTCTTTTGTCCTGTCCCAATCCAGGACATGGATTTCCAACGTTTTGTTGAGACTGGTAGAATAATTGATCATCTTAAGCGTTAGTTTTTTTTTCAAATGTTGAAAGTCTATCTTAATGTATATGTATCATCATAGATATTAGAATTAATTTAAATATTTGGAAGTACTGTAAGGGTCACGGGGTCGTCGTGGTCGTGATCGTATGGTAGTTAGATTTACAACTACCAGTGCCTATAACCGCTAAAGATGTGAGATCGAACTCCGTTCATGGCGAGGTGTACTCGATACAACATTATGTGATAAAATTTGTCAGTGATTTGCTACAGGTCGGTGGTTTTCTCCGGATACTCCGATTTCCTCCACCAATGAAACTGACCGCCACGATATAACTGAAATATTGTTGAAAGTGGCGTTAACCATTCATTCTGAGATTCATATAGAAATACAACCACATTTTTTAAAACATTTCATTAAATGTATATATCATATACCGCATGTATATGTAAGCTTCGCTTACAAAAGTGCGTAACAAAAATAAACAAACAAGCACGGAAACATTACAAAATCCAATAACATTAAATTTGTTGTCCATTTTATTCCTATATAGTCATCAAGCTATACATTTTCCAGTTCAGTTATCAATCATTTATATGTATACAAAAATAGCCGTTGGTCATAATCCGTCAATAACTAGTAATACTCACAAAGGCTTGTAATTGCTACTTCACATCGGTTTCTGATTGGTCCTTGAACTTAATCTCAAAATTAGTATGTTTGATAACAATTATAGCAATCGTACCACACGTAATGAGGGTAATGATATATACCTTGGAGCTATTTGTTACTAGAATTCGCTTCAGTCATTAGATTCGATGTTTTCCCATTATTTTGACCTATTTGTTTTATTTCTTATAAGTTTCAGACGATGTTTTCATATAATATACCATTTGATATTAGATTGATGCAGTCTGCAATCCAACTCTCGTGCAACAAACATACTTCTTACATGTCTTTAGACCCGTTAATAAGAAACTATTATGGTCAGACCTCACATACACATTCAATGTTTTTAACTCAAATGACATATTGACGTATGAGGGCACACTCCTTTAATAAGCAACCACATTGATAATCTAATAAACATTCTAACATCACGTCCTTCTTTCGCTTTGTAAACAAGCGAGCGATTTATCGATTGGGTATAATCTCATTAGCACATGCGCCGGTGCATATAACTGACTTTCCCGTCGTAAATGTACATGTTGATGAATTATCGTCTGCTCGAATTTGGCAGCATAAATTGTGTGCGACACTGTCCGCAAACGTAAATATAAATTATCGTCTTCCAATAAAGTATACTACCGTATTTGTACTCTTAGACATATCAGAATCGAATAATTCATGGAAGCCAGAATGTGTTTTGAGTTTTAGCATGGGTTGGTGGATATAAGTAAATTGTATCCCTCGCCTCTGGCTCGGGATAAAACTCAAAACAATTCCGGCTTCCATGATTTATTTCTTAAATATATAGACCATTCATGTAAATTAACTGCTAAGCGATCAATACTGCTCCACGTGTCAACCAATCAGAATATACTGTGTCTATTGGCCGCCATATTAGAAGTCAGATCGAAACAAAACGAAGACTATTTTAAATGGTATCCTTAATTTATACACACACAGTCGGCTTAAAATAGTCCAGCGATGTCTGATAATATTTTACTTTCTCAATACAGACAATCACAAACTATTACAACCCTTGGTGAAAACTTTAATAACATTATGGCGAAAATGATAACGTTTAATTAACTATTGATCAGTAAAGTATACTATCGCTATAACAAATATAATATGACCTAAAATGGTATGTCTTATTCTTGTTTCTAAGGAGTTGTTGTTAATATAAATGTTTATGCACAATCTTTCTAGCCTAATTCATCTTTAACACAAAGTATTCACAAAGGCTGTATTTACATTTTCTTCACCACAATAAAGGTCATGTGATAGATTTCTTAACAGATTCTATGATAAAAGAGATGCCTTTAAATTTGCCACTATAAATTTTTTCACAATTTGAGAGTAAAATACCAACATTTCAAGCGTACGGGGTAAATATTTCACACCCCAAAGGTTACGCATGAGCTTGCAGTTTGTAATTAGACTTTATAAAGCGTTAGCTTGTTCCGAGTACCAAAACATCGCTGTCATCTGAGTACGAAACTATAAATTCAGTGTTTTTTTCTTTAGAATCGTCTCATCTGACATAAAGATTTTTCAAAGATAAATTATTAAATTAAATATATTAGAAGTCTTTTGAAAACCCACGATTATCGATCGTAGAGAGACAAATAGTCGTTCGCTTTGTTGGGAATTATGCTAGTAAAATTTACTATTTCTGTTTTTGCATGGCTACAGTTTTCTTACATACACATCATTGTAATATATTTATAATGGGAGAGAAGTACAGTTCGAATGCATTAGCAACGAAACTTATAAGAAGAGTGAATAAGGGCGTTATTGTTATTGGTATCTGCTTGGTATTAATTTAACACCCTTAGTTTTTTTTTTATATTCCTGGCCCACTGACATAACAGTCACAGGTAAAACATGTCGCTCCACTCGAGGCTTGAAACCAAGATATACCACACCCGAGGCTGAGAATGCTAACCATTTCATTATTATTTTATCTAGAAAAACAGTTTATTTATATAAATACATCATTAATATATGGGATCGATAAATGATATCAATTAATCTTTCAAAATATTATACTGAAAAAAAAGGGTAATCAGACGCCGTAAATCGAAGGACAGAAAATATGAGCAAAAGAAAATGAACAAAACGACAAAACCGGTGTGAACTGAACCTCATCAAATATATGCCATTTAAATTCAAAATGTGAGTCTTGGAGCTTGCGCAGGTTGTGATAGTACATGTTTTTCATAAGAGCAGAAAATGTGAAAATTTGACATTTTACAAACTCCAGATTTGAGTTTTTTTTCGGATATGTTTTATTCATTCCTGATCAAGTGTTAAAATATGTTATTCAAATTTTGGAGAATCAACGGGATAATGAAAAAAACCTGCATTTTATTAGTTTGTCTATTTCTATCTATAGTGAGTACTTTTCATACTATACTTTACTATGTATTCCGTGATAGTCAGTGATCCGTACATTGTTTATAAACACTAGCAGTCATATTAAAATAATGTCAACATACTAAATCAACAGAATGGCAGCTTTGAAATATGTCAAGAATTGATGCAAATATAACAAAGCAAAAGCGTAGAAGACATTCTTCAGAACCTTCACCTAATAGTATACTTACACCAGACCATAAACCACTAAGGAAAAAATTTAATTTCGATTCTGACTTACACATCGACTTATTAGAAATGCAAGGAGACAACTCAGTTCTTTTACCTCACGTCTCCGTGTCCTCTGAAAACTCTGCCATGGCGCCAACAGAAAAACATTCATTTCATGAAAAAAAAAATCTTTGTTCACCGATGATGATGTACAGCGACTTGCATTGGCCGTTAAAAGTCTCATGCCTGATGACCTGCGTAAGGAACTCAGACAAGATATGCATTTGTGTATCAATAACGCCACATCACCGTTATACGCTGAAATTCAACAACTAAAACAAGAAAATTACAATCTAAAAAAATCAATCGGTGAAATTCCAAAAATTAACTCCAAACTTGACGACCTTGAACAACATAGTAGGAAAAGTTGTGTAAGAATTAATGGTGTTCCAGAGTCAGTTGGCGAGAATACTGCAGATATAGTGTGTGATATCGCCAAAAAAATTAACGTCAATCTAGTCAGCAATGATATTAGTGTTTCTCATCGTTTACCAAGTGCAAAAGGTCATAAACAAATAATTGCCCGATTCACACATGCACAAAAATGCTCGGAACTCTTGAAGGCTACAACAAATATACAAAAAATCCCAGATTTGAAAGGAATTGGAATAAGTCCAGACCTTACTAAAAAATAGGAGCAAAATAGCTTATCTTGCCAGGCAGGCCGTAAAGCAGAAATAAATCAAATCAACCTCGGTACGGGATGGAAAAATCTTCATAACTGACAAAGCTGACAACAGGAAAATGATAACATGTGAAGACGAACTTAATGCTATTCTGAATACTGGTTGTGTCAATCAGGATGGAATTTTCAACATTAACTTGAGTCTTCCTCCACCCCAATCACCATGGTATGTTTGTAGTGCGGTCTCTCTCTCCAGCTCTTCTCTCACAGCAAGGAATTCCATTGGGATTACCGCAGATACCCTGTCAACCGCATATGCTGAACCAATTTATACCAAACATGTTTGGTTCACAGTTAATGTAAACTAACTCTCTTAATTACTTGAACTTGGCAATTAGTTACTTCCCTTTGTGCCTTCATATATACATGTAATAATGTAATAACAAACTATATGTTAAAAGTTAAATTACCATATTTAGATAATGCTATCATAACAAACCAACGGGATGGCAACCCTGAGTATTGAGAAAGTGTCATATGTCAAATTCAAGCTGGAAAATCAATGTGTCTATCCTGTATTATGTATATCATTCCTGTGTCAATACTGCATATACTACATATGTGATTATCCAAATTTATTACTGACTAGTTTTCCCTGCAATGATCTCGTAAATTTGTTGTGGCTGACTAGAGTGTTCAACTTATGCATCCCTATTTGGGGGTCATCTTTATATACTTTAATTAAATTAGTTCGTATCAAATTTGCATAACAAAATACGGAATCTTAGTGGGAAATGTTAATTGTTTATTAATTACTGACAATAACCATCAATTAAATGGTAAGGAAGGGGTGATTTAAGTAAAAATATGTAAATGGAAAGTTTTTATAATTTACCTATAATGAAATAACTTTTCTGGAGTATTCAACCCAGTCTAGATTAAATCAGCTTGTAAATATGGGTGATCATGATATTATCTTCAGTGAAATCAATCCATCACTTCCTAAAATAAACCAAAAGCCTCACAAAGTATATCAGTACAAAAAGGCTAACTGGGAAAAAATAGAGCAAGACTTACAAACCACTCACATATGAAAGAAAATCAAAATCATATGGATGTAAATGATCTATGATTCCATAAAGAAAAACATTCCAACAAAATCAATTGGTAATAAAACAACACTACCATGGGTAACACCTCAAATTAAAAAAGCTAATAAACAAGAAAAACAAATTATTCAAAAAGAAAAACTCAAACAGTGAACATACTAAAATATACAAAGAAGTTAAATCAAAACTCCAGAAAGAAATGCGTAATTCATACTGGAATTACATTGAACATATGATTTTTGACCTAGACATAAACGAACCAGACCAACAAAAGTTCAATAAACAACCCAAAAATGTATACTCCCATATAAAAAGCCAGAAAAAAGAAAACACCAGCATAGCACCTCTCAGAAGTGAAGGAGTCATACATGCAGATCCAACAGAAAAAGCCAATATCTTAAATAGGCAATTCCAATCAGCCTTTTCATCAGAAGCGAACACAGAAATTCCAGATAAAGGTCCTAGTACACATCCAATCATGAACAACATCTCAATTTCCAAAAAAGGCGTATTGAAACTCATCAACAACATCAACCCCAAAAAAGCTGTAGGTCCAGACAACAATGCTGGTAAAATACTCAAAGAAAATGCAGAAATTTGCTCAGACATACTTACCATCATTTACAAAAAAATAATGGAAACAGGGCAAGTTCCACTTGATTGGAACCATGCAAATGTAACACCAGTATACAAAAAGGGAGACAAACACCACCCAGCAAATTACAGGCCAATATATCTAAACTGTATTTCCTGCAAACTGCTAGAACATGTAATGGCTAGTAATATGATGGAACACCTGGAATCAAACAACATCTTGTACGAAATGCAACATGATTTTAGATCAAATAGGTCATGTGAATCACAAATAATATCACTTGCTCACCAACTAGCACAAAACAATGATAAAAACATTCAAACAGATTTAATAATAATGGACTTCGCAAAACGTTTGATAAAGTGCCACACAAAAGATTCATTTCCAAGCTAAAATGTTATAGTATATCTGACCAAATAACAAACTGGATAACATCTTTTCTTGCAAACAGAACACAGACAGTACTTTTAGGAAACACCACATCTGAAAAGATTACACCACATCTGCAAAAATTGCAGTCACCTCTGGCGTGCCCCAAGGAACTATATTAGGGACCATACTGTTTCTAATATACATAAACGACCTACCAGATTACATCAAACATAGCCAAATAAGACTCTTTGCAGATGATAGCATTATATATAGACCTATTAAAACACAAGCAGATTGTATAAAACTACAAGAAGACCTTGAATCAGCTGTCAAATGGGAACAGGATTGGCTAATGGCATTTCATCCAGACAAATGTAACATCTTAAGAGTAACAACCAAAAAATCGCGACAACATTGTTACTACAACATGCATGGGCACATCTTAGAATCAGTACAATCAGCAAAATATCTGGGAGTCACACTATCAGAAGATTTACAATGGAACAATCACATTCAACAAATGACATCCAAAGCAAATAAATCTCCTTCATTCATCAGACGCAACCTTCAAATTAATTCAAAATCTGTAAAAGATAGAGCATACCAATCTCTTGTGCGACCCAAACTAGAATACTGCTGCTCTCTCTGGGACCCATATACCACCGAAAACATCTATAAAATCGAATAGGTCCAAAGACAAGATATGCATGCCACAGACACCACAATACTTGCAGCGTCACAGAAATTATACACTCACTTGATTGGCCAACACTACAAGAAAGACGTCTAAAAACTAGATTACATATATTCTACAAAATAATCAACAACAAAATTGCAGTTCCATATAGCATCCTAATACCTAGCCAATCCAGAACAAGATCTACCCATTCAAATACCATCCGACAAATACAGTGCAACAAAGACTCATTCAAATTTTCATTCTTCTGCAGAACTATCAAAGATTGGAATAAATTACCTGAACATATTACAAACAGTACCTCTACAGAAATGTTTAGGGAGAGACTGACACATGATGTCCTCCTTAAAATATTTCCACACCTGATCTAATAGGCTACATGTTTTTATCTTATACTAAATAAAAAGAAAAAGAAAAAATCGTAAAAATGAAAATTAATAAAAATAGTAAAAAATTAAAATTAATAAACAAATTGTCATGCCAGGCATGCGCCGGAAAGTAACCTTCATCAAGTTGAAGATTTTCCGTAGTGAAAGAAGAAATATGTTATTTCAATGTTTTGTGTTTGTGTATATTATGTATTTATTCACATTATGTCTGTCTGTAAAACCAAACATTAATTTGTATATTGGTGTACTGCGTGAAAATATGCGTCCAATTAAACACAGGCCAGTCATGTCACCGTTTCTTTTTCACTAGGTACATATATGGTTAAGTAAATCCCCCCTACACCCACCCCCAAAAGGAAAAAACAAAAAATAAAATAATATATATATAATAAAATAAATAATTTGCAGATATACATGAGCTTGATGTGTGTATACCGTTGCCGTCAATTTGTTGACATAAATTGCAGGTTACAATTATATAAACTCGAAGCAAAAAAAAAATAAATAAATAAAAATAAAATCAAATAGAATCCCATCCTTATCAGACAAAGCTCATTTCTGGAGTAATACACTGTACTCCACATATTCCTAGAAGTTGATTGTAAATATGATTTTAATTTATTCATATGTATTTGTGTACATTTTTTTTTAGTTTTTCCTTCTGTCAATCAAAGGGTGACATTTGTTTTCAATGTTGTATGTATGTCTTTATATTTAAATTGAGCAGTCCTGTTTCGAGTTCTTTCCACTATGCATGGAATACTAAAGTCTCGAAATGGGTATTTCAAATTCAGAACATATAACTCGAATAGGTCTGTTCTATAGTAGAGTAACAAGAGTAAAAGCTAAAATGTTATTAAATATTGAATATGTTCTTTTTATTAATTTGTATGTATCTATCAAGTCAAAATCTATTGAACTTTCTGAAATTTTATCATGACAATGTATATATACATTTAGATAGATCGAATAATACAAAACAAATTGTTAATTATACACCCCTTCACGAAAGGGACTCATACATACATGTATTTAATCTTACTAGTAACCAATTTTATTTCGGTTGTATGATATATTTTGACTTTATATGTACTTTCATCTTGTTAATGTTGTCTGGCGATATCGAATAAAATCCTGGACTATCGTCTCAGTCCACTTCAATATCCTGTTTGTTCAAGTATTGTTATCAATACTGTTATAGTGACAGCCGGAAGCTTTGAGCCGTAATGCAAGGGGGAGGTTTGGCGCTTTAAAATCTGATTCAACCCACCATTTCTTTAGAAATGCTTGTACCAAGTCAGGGTCATTACGGTTTTCACAGTTTTCCGGTTGTTGACTGATTTTGTTTTTTTATATACTTATGAGTTTTGACTTTCACTTTGTAAAATTGTTGGGAGTTCGGTAATTTTGTTATTACGCTTATCATCAGCCTCGTCAATATCAGCCCCACTCTTAGACGAATTTGATGAATGCATTACCCAGTTTACCTCGTTCATGCATCTTAATGTCCAAAGCCTTGTCCCTAAAATTGATTTATTAAATGTAGAGCTTCAAAAATTTGATATTCTGTGTTTTACAGAAACGTGGTTAAATACTAATGTTGCGAATCAAGATATTTCTCTCGATAATTTTCAATCACCGTTTAGAAAATACCGTGTGGATAGGCTAGGGGGAGGTGTAGCAATTTATGAGAAAAACGATTATCATGTGGTCCATCGTAATGACTTGGAGGTCCTTGGAGTAGAATGTGTCCGGGTTGAAATAAAGATTAGCAAGAATCACCCTGTATTAATAGGGACCTTTCATAGGCCACCCGATTCTTTAAATTATACTTTCGATTTAGTCGAACATTCGATAGATTTAGCTGTGGGCACAGGTGTAAATACAATTGTAGTGTTAGGTGACTTTAATGAAGATCAATTAAAGCCCTAGAACAATAAAATGTCCAATATATTTGTAAAATACAATATGATTCAATTTATTAACGAACCGACTCATTTTACGGAGAACTCTAGTTCATGTATTGATTTAATCTCGTCTACCGATCCGAATGTCATTGATCTTATCCATATTGGCCAACCATTCCAATATCACTGTCCTATATATGGTATATTTAAAGTCCCTAAAACATTGCATACATGTTTTAAGAGACGAATATGGTTATATGATCGTGGAAACTATAATCAATATCGTGAAAAATTGCGGCGTGTCGACTGGGATGAACTTATTAATTCTGGAAATAGCTTAGATGATTTATGCGAGTCATTCTCAAGTGTAATATTACAAGCAGCAGGTGAATCAATTCCTAACAAAATAATAACAGTACGAAAGACCGACCCTCCGTGGATGAATGGTGCTATCCGTAGAGCCATTAGGAAACGGAACCGCTTCAAAGACAAGCGCAAAAATCAAATCTTCCAGTTCATTGGGCAAACTTCAGAAAATCCCGGAACAAAACTATTAACATAATTCGTAGACAAAAAGAACTTTATTTTGATAACTTAATAGCCAAATTGAAATCGCGTCAAACCAGTGTAAGAGACTGGTGGAAATCCGCGTCACAACTTGTTGGGCGAAACTCAAACAATTTTGTCATCCCCCCTCTAAATTGTTCTAATAATATTGCTTACGATGATGTAGAAAAGGTCTAAGCTTTTAATACCTTTTTTTCGTCTCAATCAAATATTGATGATACTGACAAATTAGTACCAGCTGACGATACACCGCCACTGAGATGTCTGGATCGTATTGTTCTTCAGCAACATGAAGTTCAAGATGTACTGAGACTTCTTAATACTAACAGGCATCGGGCCCAGATGCTATTTATGCCAAACTGCTAAAAGTAGCATACGATATTATTTCTAAACCATTGTGTGCTATTTTTAACATTAGTGTGATAACTAAACATTTTCCAAATAAATGGAAACTGGCAAACGTCACCCCTGTCCACAAAAAAAGAGGATAAAAACATAATTGGAAATTATCTACCTATTTCTTTGCTCCCTATTTCTAGTAAAGTTTTCGAAAAATGTATTTACAAACATATTTTTAATTTTATCAGGGACTTAATCACAGAACATCAGTCTGGTTTTACAATAAATGACTCGACTAGGAATCAACTTCTGTATACTGCGAATATGTTTAGCAAAGCTCTGGATGAGGGAAAGGAAATAAGACAAAGGCACTTGTTTCATTCAAAAAATATATGCCCTCTCCTCTTCCTTACTTCAAGGTAAATATCTGCCCTTTTCCCCTTCTCCACTTCGCCTCAATATTTTTCGCTTATTTGTGATCCTTTCGCTGACCCAATTATATCGCTACACTCCAGAGATATGCAACATTTAAATATACCTACCGGGCCCCCCTCAGACGAATTGGACACAAATATTCAGCGAACGTCGCTTCCTCTACTTTTCAGTAATTGAAACAGATACAGCCACTTCCGGTTTGCGCTGGATTTTTCATATACATTCGGAATTCTCTAGAACGGCCATGTGTAACAATGCCATCA
Source organism: Bathymodiolus brooksi (assembly GCA_963680875.1). NCBI lineage: Eukaryota > Metazoa > Mollusca > Bivalvia > Mytilida > Modiolidae > Bathymodiolus > Bathymodiolus brooksi. The sequence continues at coordinate 70,094,372 of OY804575.1, forward strand.
TGATCATCTCCTCTCAAATGTAAAGTAAGCCTTTAAAATACAGATAATTGTTCCAATGCAGATTATAAAAATATGTTCAACTCCAAATTACTGACATTTGATTTTTAAAGCACCTTTTTTTATTTTCTAAATCAATTTATACCGGACCGGAAGTGGCTGTATCCGTTTCAATGACTGAATAGTAGACGAAGCGACGTTCGCTGAATATTCTTGTCCAATTCGTCTGAGGGGGCCCGGTAGGTATATTTAAATGTGGTAGTCGAAAAGAGAAATATCTCGGGAGTGTAACGATATAATTGGGTCAGCGAAAGGATCACAAATAAGGGGAAAATATTGAGGCGAAGTGGGGAAGGGGAAAAGGGCAGATATTTATCTTGAAGTAAGGAAGAGGAGGGGGCATCTATTTTGTGAATGAAACAAGTGCCTGTGAAATAAGAGTAAACTTTTTGGATATTAGCAAAGCCTTTGATAAGAGTATGGCATAGGGGTCTTCTTTTTAAAGTAAACAAAAAATGGGAATTGTTGGGGATTTGCTTTTATGGTTTAAAGACTATTTAGCCAATAGGAAACAAAGAGTCGTTATAAATGGGAAAGAATCGTCTTGGACTATTATTATTTGTTATATTTATCAATGATATCGTTGACGAAGTAAATTGTCCTATCAAACTTTTCGCAGATGAAACCAGTATTTATGCAATCGTCGATAACCCATTAATTTCTTCTCTTTCTTTAAATTCAAACTTGCAAAAGGTTCAAAACTGGTCAAACAGATGGTTGGTTAATTTCAATCCCAAGAAGACCGAATCGATGATTATTTCGCGAAAGGTCGAGCCTCAATAATGGTAATAACAAAATTACCGAACTCCGAACAATCCTCCACTTTATTTTAATAATGGTCCCATTAAAAATGTAACTACACATAAACATCTTGGTCTCACCTTTTCTAATGATGGATCTTGGACCACACATATTAACGAAATTATAACAAAGGCGTCTTCTAGATTAAATAGAATTCGTAAGTTGAAATTTAAAGTAGACCGTAAATCGCTTGAGCATATGTACTTCAGTTATGTTCGCCTATTCTAGAATATGCGGATGTAATCTGGGATAACTGTCCAAATTATATAAAGGAAAAACTTGAACACATTAACCATGAAGCCGCACGTATAATAACTGGTGCTACAAAATTGACAAGTATACGTATATTTTTACAAGAATGTGGATGGGAAACCTTAGAGGAACGAAAAAACAAACATAAGATTTTATTATTTCACAAAATGGTTAACAAAACAGTTCCCAAATATTTATCCAATTTAGTTCCATCCTCCTTCGGACAAACTCATCAATATAGCACTCGGAACAATTATAATCTAGTTCATGTACATTCTCGTACAGCTTATTGTAATAATAGCTTTTTTACCTTCAACCGTTCGACTCTGGAACGAACTTCCAGCGAATATCAAAAGTAATGTTTCTGTCAATTCCATGAAATTATTTTTGAATAACACAATAAATCCTGTCCCATCTTACTTCTATGCAAGTTCTAGAATTGGTCAAATACTACATACTAGAATTCGAACTGAGAGTAGTGCGCTTAAGGACCATCTTTATAAGAAAAAATATCGAAGCTAATCCCTACTGTAGTTGTAAACTGGTAGAAACGTCCGAGCATTTTTTACTAAAATGTTCTCTGTATGAAAGGTTAAGAAATGATGTATTTGTTAACCTGTCTTGTCATTTGAATATTAATAATCTACTCTTTGGTGATTCTAACCTCCCAGATTGTGAAAATGAAAGTAATTTCCTTGTAATTCAAGATGTTATAATAAAATCTAAACGTTTTACCCCTAGAATATAAATGTATCTTGCTTTTACTTGTTGCATAATATTAGATCTGTCATTGTATTGTTCATTGTACAAATTGTCACCCTTTCATTTCATATGCTTATTTAAACAAATGTGTGTATTATTAATGTGCATGTCCTATCCATCTTATATGTATTTTTCTTTTCTTTTCTTTTCTTTTTTGGTATCTGGGAGAAGAATTTATATAAGTGCTGCGTCACTTGTTTTCTGATCCCTATGTATGTACTATTGTTATAACTAATGCATTTTATTCAATAAATATTATTTACACTAAAATGTGAGATATTTGACGATGATTTTCTTTTACCATTTGTATGAATTATTGAAGTATTAAATATATAAATGTTTTTTCAACAAGCATTAGTTTCGAGAATGAACATATTAAAAACATTGACTATGTTGAGAAGTCATTGAAATTAATCGTTTAAAAAATTATTGATACATACCCATTACATAGTGTGGTGGTACAAGACTTTGTATCAAGTCGAGTCTGTTGTGTGAACCAGTATCACTACGAGTTGCGATAGCGACGAGTTGTGATGCGATCAGTTCACGCAACAGACAAGACCTGATACACAGTCTTGTACCACCACACTATGTATGTAATGAGTTTATCTAACATTTCAATAAAAACGAATTTTAAACAAATAGCAAAGGTTGAATTAAAATGTATACAATACTCTGATGGAGACTACATTTTGTGTATCACGTCACGTTATTTTTTCCGTTCATTCACCAACGTCAGGTTACGGTGTTTTGTCTCACATTCCAATGGTATGACGTAATGTCAAAATAGTTCGGCAGGGAACGTCTCGTGCAACGTCGCGCCATTCTTTTATCACCACAGTGTGGTGATACAACGTCTTGTATCAGACACCTTGTATCAGACAGGCTACTTTCATTAATTTCAAAGGAAAACGTATATAATGTTAGATAACTTATTGTTTTTGCTCATTGATAAATAATGGGTAGAACTGAATAAATAACTCAATTAAAAAAAATAATTGGGACAACATTTATAAATCGTAAGTATTACTCTCTGTGGAAGCATTCCTAAATTATTTATACTATTCTTTGATTGATTGATTGGTGTTTTAGCGCCAACTTTAGCAGTATTTCAGCTATATCGTGGCGTGAACTCTTTGATAAATCAACGATAGTGCGTGGTAGATAATAGAAAAGAAGCAGTGGATTCGTAAAAGATCACAAATGTGCAACAATGAGGAGGTGGACATGTTACCGAATTCAGTCCATCATATATATGTCCTCTTACATAAACTACTGTTGCTATGATGTTATTCCACTACAACTGTGTAATGAAGAGTATAACATACGTAATTAAGATATATAATATTTCTGCGTATTTGGTTTTCATTTTATTATACAAATTGGCATGTAATTCGATACCGATAGAAAGATAACTTTACATAATGGGGGGGTGTTGGCAGGGAGTTGATGCTCAATTTTCCCATTTTCCATACATGGTACTCTAATACATAGATTAATTTGATATGGCACTTTAAATAACGCTTTCTTGCCTTTACCGTAAAGTAACTACATGTCCAGATTATGTCTATTGATAACCTTGTCTGCTATGTAACATGTAAATAATTGTTAACCCATTTTTTTACCAATACATTGACGTCATCAAGGTGACGTTACCATTTTTTAATATACCTTAGCATTAGTAAGCTAATTGTATTCGATTACTTATTAATTGTTGTGACACGAACTTGTTCTGTACGTTCGTTCTCACTCTGGGACATATACTATTGATTTCAGTAATGATATACATATATAGCTGATTTATGTTTCTTTCTGCAGACATATCTTGGGTATCGCTGAATGTTGCTATGGCTCAAGCCCGCGTAGATCCTCAGCGCGTCCCCAGGTAGCGGATAGGGAGTGCCTTTTCGATTTATGGGATGTATCAGGTTATAATATGGAATGCCTGATCGTGGACCATAGTAGTTAACGTGATTGGAGAGGCCCACGCTTCATTTGTGTTCAAGGTCTCTTTTGTTAAGGTCGGAAAAGAGTAGGCGCATAGTAGCCGCTACAACATATTACATTTTTCATCCCTACACCACTCTCCATACTTTTCCAATCGCAGTCAAGAAGTGTTTGAAGATACCGAAGGGGTAATCAGAATCCGCAAATCGACGAAGGACAGACAACACAGTGGCAAAAAGAAAAAGGACAAACAACGATCTGCAAAAGTCATTGACCCGTTTGACCCACCCCTCCCTCATTTCTATATATGTCCTCGTCTGACAATAAGTCGGTCAGTCATTGGATAATGTTTGATTATTTTTTTCATGTTTGAAAAGTAAACATTTTTTTCTTTTTAATTATGTTCCTCATTTATTCTTGCTCACATGTGTAAAGTTCCATGGAAAAAAGATCGATAATAATTACATACTGACCCATATTTGTTTACCCTCCCTTTTCCAAATGGCGTCGTATGACGTCACATAAAGTCGGTCAAAGTTCAATAAAGCACATGTTTTTGTCATAGGCCAACCAAACTTAAAAAGTAAACCAGATTAAGAAAGTACAGTATATTAGAGTTTTCAGTGTAATTGATTTGTCTGAAAAATTTCAAAAGATGGTTTTTTTTTAAATAGTTTGAAATTGAAGTATTAAAAATTAATTATTTGATGCAAATATTAAACTTGCTTACCCACATAAAAAGTATTTAATCCAGTGAATTTGGTGTTTTTGCTTTTGTCAATACAATCTATTAGACCGACATATTTTGGTAAAACAATTAATGACTGATTTCAATTTATTTTAATCACATTTATTATCACAGAGTGGTAACAATACAGTTTTGTTGATGCTATTTGTAATAATGACATTTTTTTTTACCCAGACACTCTCATTTTTCTGTGTGGTTTAATTTAATTCTCTGTTCAATTTATGCTATAAATTTTGATTATTGCTGTTGAATTAATTCTTTTTCTATCTTCTCTGTGAATTTCATTTCATTACCCCAAGATGTAAGGGGTATATTTGTTATTAAAGCAGCAGTGGAAATGCAAAATAATCTGCCATTTTGTGACTAATGGAGAGCACTTGCATGTATTTTCCCGGTAAAATCGGCCATTTTCTAGAAAATGGTGGAATCTGAATGATCAATCATCATATTTTCAAAGTATTTTAAAATACAATTTGCTTGGCATACATTCCAGAAACGGTCATGAACTGTGATGTCGATTATGTCAACAAACCGGAAAAATACAAATGTTTGGGGAATACCATCGATGGAAACATATTTAACAAGCATATTGATCAGGAAAAAAAGACATTAGTAAGAAGGATCTTTTTTACTTGCATGGAATTTATTCAATTCAAACTTCTCTGTTTTAATCTCATCTTGTAATTTTGACGTTGAAAAGTATTCCCACTGTGTTTATGTACACTATGAATATACAGAATGACGTCATTGGTCTCGTGCTGCGCGTGAATTGTAAGTCAAAACAAATGACCGACATTATTGCATGACCGAGCAGATGTCACGGTAGGATAGTTGTTATATATTGTTGAACTTGTTCTCGTTCTAAATATATCTGATATACCACCACTGAACGTAAAGCAATAATCAATCAATCAAACAATACAGACATGTTAACATCTAATGCATGCAGCAATTTCACTGATTCGTTACATTTATCTCGGCCATAAGGAAAAAATGGAAGACATTTGTCTTTTTGTGCCAGAGGTAAAGTTATATCAAGGCAAGAAATTAACGAAGGCAGAATATAGACACTGACATATCTGATATAGGCGGTGATATTGAAAAATGTTATTTTAATTGTCAGCCAATGGCAAAGAGGAATTTAATACTTCGGTGCAATGGATGACTGCATGTTAATCACTGAGATATGTATAGCCATTACCACTCAAAAAGCTTTAAAATTCAACTCATTTGTACGAAAATATAGTGTTTAACGAAAGGTCATTATACATGTTTTTGTTCAACATTTATTCTCCAATAGCTAAAGGTTTCATGACCTTTCAAACTAATCTGTACAACATTTATTTTTTATCAACATAATTTGAGTTCTTTGAGTACAGTTTGACTGGGGAAACTTTGGAAAAACAAATATCATTACGTGATAATTGTAATGAAATATTTGATGTTTTAGATGATTTTGTGGTGTCTTTTGCACAAAAATAACTTGCAGGCTTCTGAGGTGCGATTTACCCACAATTACGAGGATTAAAATTATAATATTTTGAGAATTATGCAGTGGTTCAAAAAATACAGATACAAACATAAAACAGTGATAATATATAAGTAATGCAATTCTAAACAGATATATCATGTTTCGGATGAGTAGTTGCGAAAAATACCCATCGGGACACAATACAATTTCCTGCGCCGATATGTGATGGATAGTTAGTCTCAAGACGAAGGATTGTCGCAAATATTACACCTCATCATGATATATAGACACTGAAGAATGTCATTTGTTGATCGAAAATCTTGTCAATATATTTTTTGTAACATCTTTATCGGTATCGTTACACAATCTTCTAGACTCCTATAATTTATTTTTGTTTGTGCTACATCGTCATGTCTCGACGATCCGTTACTCATTAAGTTTTCTGGTTGGTAGATTCCCTTAGACTTTATATATATTTATATATATATATATACATAAAAGTCAAATAAACTGACTATCAACCAATCAATATCCTGGATAATTGAATAAGGTATAATTATTAACAAAAATGTAATGAAAGGCAGCATATTCTTATTCAATCGTTCATACATGGTGTAGGGGGAAAAGGGGATGGGGTATACAAGACATGTTAGCGACTCAATATTTTACTGTCACAGTCCTTAAGGAACTGTGAAAATAATAGACAAATCTAATGAAATGCTCCACGGTTTGTTGACGGAGAAAAAAACTGGGCATTTATATTACCGATAAAACAAAAATAATGTATGTTATTAATTTCGAGAACCTGCGTGCTTTTGAACTAAATACTGCGCCTTACCTTTTAATAGTATGTATTAAACATTTTGTCGGCCTAACATACTAATCTTATTATTACTTGTGTTAATCGGTCTTACAATTCAAAATGTAGAATTGTAGTATGCTAAAAACGAAAACAAGAATGCCATATGACTGACATTGCTTTGCGAGAGCTTGTGCAATAGCATCTCAGACTGGTTTATCTTTTGGGGTATTGGTTTGTTGGGCATATAGTTGATACAGCAATGTGATAACTATATCTAGCACCATGACGGAAATTTTTCATTGTATATCCATTGGTATCAGTGACAAACGATTCGGAAACTTGAGTCTTTAATAACCATTAAAAAGTAGATATCTAATTTAGCGTACACGATGTGGAATAACCTTCATCAGACTCACACAGAGGCAAACGATTTGGAAAGAACTGAACCAAAAGGGCCTAAACAGAGTAGCGAAAATCGGCTAAGGTAACATATGGTTGAGGGATGAGAACCTTAGTTTGGCATATTTAAGGAATTCAAAAGAAGAAGAAGAGATTGCAGACTCCAAAGGGTAGTCAGAATCCGTAAATCGAAGGACAGACAACACAATTACAAAATGAAAAAGGACAAACAACGATCTACAAAGCATACACATAAAACTAAAGATCGAGTAACACGAACCCCACTAAGAACCGGGGGTGAACTCAGATGCTCCGGAAGGATAAGCAGTTCCTACTCCGCTAGTGGCGAACTGTCGTGTTAATCTAGTTACAAACCTGGTGATGAGTCATGAATAAGAAAAGGACCGGGAAGTGTTTACGACAAGTGGAACATATGCATGACGCTATATGAACTCGTTATAATCGTTTTATCTAGCATGATACTGTCTTTTAATGTAGGTATGCTTATTCAAATGGCTTAGTATTTTGACCAAGACAAATAATAATTATGGCATTTATCATTGATTAATATTGTTTTACTTAATATATACTTTAAAACAAATATAAAACAATGGTATATATCATTAATTAATATTGTTGTATTGACAATATCCTTTAAAGCAAATATCAAAACTACTGATTGGACAGAGTATTACTTGTGCAAATTAATACATAATCGGCATTTTTAATTTCTCGAATATACCTATTTACATTTCAATTATTTCTTTAATTTAATTGGTATATTCTTAAAACTTTACTATAAATATACTTTATTAATATAATCCTTATTTATTTCCGTCATATGGGAATAATGAATGATGCTTTGATGACTCCTACACTTTTATAATGTGTGTATAAAAAGACCAGCATGTGTTATCTTGCAAGTTAACATCAAAATGACTGATTACTATAGATCAATGGAACATAGCAAATCTTCTCTTTATATTATAGGTAAGGATTTATTATTTCATCATCATTTTTTTTTATTTCGCAATTTCAATATTCTGTTCCGAATTCTTTTTATTTTTTCGAATAGGGTGGGACTTATTTGTTTGTATATTCCAAAATAATATATTTTGTTTTAACTTGACTATTTTCTTAAAGTATTTTTACATGGCATTATAAATAATATAACTTATGATTTATATCTAATTTACTCATCACTATTAAGCATTCAGAATAGGCAAATTACCATCCTCTGAAATTGGTTAAAAAGACATACTCTACATTCTTAAGGATATATATGGTCTTAAACATTTTGATACTGTCTTAGCAGATATGATTTTTTTTTTTAAATTGTGGAAATTTACCATTGATTTATTATGAATTTGTGCATACACCGCCACTTTTTATTGAAGTTCCTGTGCCAAACCAGAAAAGTGTGAAGTTATGTATATATGTGGTAGGGGTACCGATTTTGCCTCCTTTTATATGATTTTCTATTGGATTTTGAACTGTTCCGACCGTTTGTTATTTTGTTCTTCATCGTATTCGTAAGTTCTGAACCCATACAATTGTTTTTTCTGTTCATAGTATGTATTAATACAGTGATATAAAGATTTCTTTTATTCGCTTGGAATGCTAAGAAAAAACGTAGATATAAAAAGTCATTATAAGTGACCTCAGCCAATTTTGATTGTTGCTGTTTAGGTCCTTTGGTTTTATTGCTCCCAAAACTTAGAATGATTTAGCTTTCCAATCTTGTTCTGATTGCAGTGTATATTTTATATTATTTGTTTTGCTTATCCGTCGCGAGCACCTGGGTTCACCACCGGGTTTCTGGTGGACCTGTTTTGCTTTGACTTTTTTGTCTTCGTCCTGTATCATATGTACCCAATGTTGCCAGAAGTGTCTCTGGATTGTCCATTATCTTGTTTAGGCTCTTTGATTTATTGCTCCCAAACACCTTTAAGTTATTTTGCTTTCCAATATTTCGATATTGAGTGTACCTGATGAAGGTTATTCCAGAAACGTGTCGTGTGCATTAAATTTGATATCTACGTTTTATTACTTAGTGAAGTAAATAAAGAAAAAAAATATATTAAATTGAGGACTTGTCAATAATTCAAAGACAAAAAAAGATGTTTCCATTTGATACATGCATTATATAAAACTCTGCTGCAATTTATCGATAAAGAAGATATACAATAAGGGTAATAACAAAATTACCGAACTCCGATACTACATTGTATGAGGAATTACCTAAACGGAACCTATACATGTAACATTTGAAAAATAATAACAACTGTAACACAACCTAGATAAGAAAAGAAACTTTATGTGCAGTCATGTTCCAGATATTATAAATTTAAATGTATCCTGCTGCAACGGTAAGGACACTAGGGTTCCACTAGAGGAGCAGGAACTGGTTATCCTTCCGAAACATCTGAGTTCAATCCCGGTGTTAGTGGGGGTTCGTGTTGCTCAATCTTTAGGTTTCTTTGCAGTGCTTTATGGTTTTTTTTCATTTGGTCATTGCATTGTCTGTCCTTCTTCTGTTTACGACTTCTGATTACCCCTTTGGTATCGTCATATTTTTCTTAACACTGGATTGTTATAATTATTTGATGTAACCGTGTAAGGTGACAACTAATTCAGAATACCACAATAAGGATTGTTCTGGAAACAAAGCAACAATAGTACAAACACAGCAACAAAAACACAAAGCGAAAACAACAAAAGTGCGGAGAGCAGGAACTTCAAAGAAACCAGGATTTAGAACTTGACGCAGAGCCTCATGGTCTACTAGTGGCACTGTAGTTCGGGATCGACTTGACGAAACATCGTGGACATCACAAATAAATCCTGGATAAAAATGTACTGTACAAAACAGTAATAATTAACATTGGAAGTACAAACCAAATGTCGTTTATACGATAATGATTGTAGATTACACTAAAAAGCAATCTTTAAGCTTTATCATGAGCTGAGAGAAAAAGTTAATACTTTTCGATGAGTTGATGATGATGATGATATCCGCTATATACTAGACCAATATCCTTAGTTGGAATTTAGCTCACTGACATAGCAGTTCACGGGTAGACATGTATCTACAGTCGAACACATTATCATCATTCCATAGCAACAAGTATTTGCTCTTACTTAGTGTTGAAGCAATGCATACCGTTTTGGTAGTCTTTGGTTTCGACTCGACGTGGATCGAACACACCAACTATCGGACCCGATGCGAGCACGCTAACCATTACACTACCGAGACGATGAAATTGCAATGCAATTCACAATGCTTTACCAAATAGATAAAACTTTGGAGAGTGAGATATAATGTACCGGAAGTTATGCGATCGTTCCTATTAAATTATGAATAGAAAATTAGTGAGTGAATTTCATGCATGAGAAAGTGTACAACAACTTAATAAGCTTTCATAATCTCCATATTTGTCCTTTTAAAAGCAATATTTTAGTTTGTGTGCACAAATTTATTTGCATAGATTTTGATTGGACCAATTTCTCCACTGTATTTGTTGTAAATAAAAATATTCCGAGTTGAAAAATTCAATAGAAAAAACCACATTCTTTTAAAGACTAAATTACACATATTAATATTGATCAATTATGATTTTTTTCTTTCAAAATAACTAGAGACGACAAGACTCCAAGGAATGAATAATTGTTTATGTTAAATAAGGGTAATAACAAAATTACCGAACTCTGAACAATCTTACAAAGGGAAAGTAAAAACTCACAAGTATATAAACAGACAACATCAGTCAACAACCGGAAAACTGTGAAAAGGAAACCATTGAAACAAGCCGGTAAAGTACAATACCGCAAAACAGAACTTAGTATGATAAATACCATACGACAGAGCTAGTGATGTTTAAGTTAGACAAATAAGGGTCCATGCTGTTCATCTTTCTTTTTGTGTTGTCCTATTATGTGTTCCGTGTTGTCCTATTATGTGTTCCGTGTTGTCCTATTATGTGTTCCGTGTTGTCCTATTATGTGTTCCGTGTTGTGATGTGCGTTACCATATCCGCATAATAACGATGTTCTGTTCGTCTCTACCTCCAATTGTTTGTAGGGGGGTTCATGTCTTATTTACATTATTTGTGTTTGTTTGAGTATTGTGGTGTCCAACACATATTGTGTTGTATTCTTTGTTTTGCTTGTCTTCGTCTTCTTTACCCAATGTTGCCAGTTTATCTGGATTGTCCATTCTTGATTGCCTCTTCGGTTTTTCTAATGTTTATTTTATATCTAAATTTTTTGAAGAAAAATCAATCGAGTACTGTACACCCTGTCGTACTGACCTAAGCCTAAAAGGGGGTAGAAAAATAGCATTGCTCCTATATACTGATAATGCAGACGAAAATATTTTTTAGCTTTATTCAAAAATTCAAATTATTGAAATTATATAAACACAAAGCACATATAAAAAATGGTATCAATCAGAAGCGTAACTCCTTGTCTTACCAGTCTAGAAAACTATAGATAATTGGTTATGGAATTTGTCTACTTGTAGAACTGTGACATTAAGCAATTATTGCTTTCGTGTGAGGTGAACCTCCAGAATTGTCATCAAGAAAGGATGTGTTTCCTCTAGGATTCTGATTACCTCTTTGGTATCTTCAAATTCTTCTTATGGGGTTACAACTCCTTGTTAGTTGACAAATAAAGGAAAACCTTACTTACCATTTCTATTTTTAATTTCCTAGACATTGAAAAAGTAATTTCTAATTTGCTTCAATATATTTATGTATATAAGAGATCGAGTGTGCCTTCATTTCTATGATTTTTCGATTGGTGTGATCAGCTGCTGGGTTCATCAGGGGTTATGGACTTAACTGACACTGTCAGATCTGATACTAGGCCACTAACTAACTCTGTAATGCTTTAACATTACCAAAGATTTCTTTGTATTTGATTTAATAGTCTCTTCTGGTCATATTTGCCGTCTTTTCTAACTATTTTTTTTACTTTAAATTTGTGTCTAATTATAATGTTGCAAAGTATCTCATGTTCATTTACATTTATATCAATTCTTACTAATTTTCCGATCACCATGTGATCTCTCACATCCAATCATTAATATACATCATTGACTATGGAAAGGTAGTTTTTGTTTCCATTTCATTTTAAAAAGTCGGATTTTAAATAAGCAGATGATACATTTTCAATGCTACTCGAATATTATTTTAACAAGATGTCAATAAATCAGATCGGATACTGCATTTTTTCTTTTTCTGTTTGTATCCACAGATTGGTCTCTTTCTTGATTTGGCTTGTGCTTGTACAAATTTTTCCTGCTATGATTCATATATTTTCCAAATAATAAAGAATTTTGTTCTGTAAAGTCCGTAAGAATTTTACTGGTTGACAAAACCCACGGAACATGCATTTCTTTAACTCAAATTATTATTATTTATATAGACAATATATATATGCTGAAGCAAATAATAAAGAAAACGTGTAGTAAATGACTTATGACTTGCTGTATATATATCAAATTTGAAGCTCAGATAATGATGATAACGCTTGAATTTACCTCTGTTTCCTTTGTTATTTGAATTAAATAAACGTCAAAGTCGAAGAGACACTTACGAATGGACAATACAGAGTCACAAGCAACGTTGGAAACAAGACACGGAACAAAGACAAACAAAGCAAACAACACTACAAGTAAAATTAAAAGATACCCAACACGGACCCCACCGGAAAATCAATTCTTCCTGATGTAAAAATTATATCATTGCATATTTCATCGGATTTGTGCTACATGCATATATCGAATTTTCTAAAGAACGATTTCACTGGAAGAAGGAAGTAGTAAAAGTTAGGTCTCACTCCCGGTTCCTGGTGTCAGATCGTTTGTTACTTCATTTCCTGATGATTGTATGTTTTACTTTTGTAACTGACATGCACGATATAGAGTACAGAACTAAGCGGTTAATGTTTTACGCTATGATATATATCTAAAATACTGATAAAAGTGGCATTAAAACATAAATCAATCAAACAATCAAAATCAATTTAATGGTGAGTGAGAGAATGGCGTTGTTATATTAAATATGTTATATAGAGCAACTAACAATATGAATTACCAATGCTATGTGCAATCCGTTATGGACCAAAGCAATAAAACAATACTGCATACAGCTATTTCTAACATGCCTCGGTCAAGATCTTTTTTAAGACAACATCCTGTTTTATTTTGGATAATTAAATGACACCTCTGATATTGGCAATCAAGCGACCTTCACCAGTCAACAAACAGACAAATGCTAATTATAGCTAATAAATCGATAAGAGGTCAATCAAAATTAGAGAGAATATTGACTAATCAACAAAAATCATGGAACGTTTTCCATATTTAGAAAACCAGATTAATTAATGAACAATATTGTTTGTCAATTTTACACCTTATAGTTGTTTATACGTCACAGGTTTAATTATTTACTAACTCTAATTGTGTAGCATTGTATCTTATATACCATCCTTGATCACAGGAAGTCACGATCTGGTCCCATTCTGGCACACATGGGACGAATAGTATATTTATATCCGGTTTAGTATTATGTTGCATAAAAAAACTAAATAAGCAATTTAAAAATAGTAAAACAGTAGGTAAAAGTTGGATGCAACCACAAGTTGTGGAAAGACACGTTTCGTTTTTGCAACGTTTTAGCACTATGACTCCAAAAAAAGCTTATGTGATGTGAGACGTATGAATCTCACACCGGTAACTGACATGGAGTATGCCTGTCACACATATGGACGGCCTTAAGCCAATTAGGGCCCCGGTCTGGAGTTATCTACTCTTGGCTGTTCATGTACACACAACAACACACTGCAGGTTTTACAGAGAACAGCAATTATGTTTATATTTTATGGGTCCTCGCACCTCCTAACACTGGTCCTAGGCCTTGTAACACATGTAGAATTGTGTGAGGCTGTATTATCCCAAATAAACAATTTGCCCCATCATGTAAGTGTCGAAAGTGATGTATTGCATTTGGCTTTATTGGCCTGTATTTTAGCAATTGAGTTCACCCCCGGATTTTAGTGGGGTTCGTGTTACTCGATCTTTAGTTTTATGTGTATGTTTTGTAGATTTCTGTTTGTCCTTTTGCTCCGTTTCTTTTTGCCATTGCGTTCTCTGTTCTTCTTCGAATTACGGATTCCGATTATCCCATTGGTACCTTCAAACTCTTCTTAGAGTACATACGCTGAATTTATGGTTACTTATTTAAGAAGTGTAGCAAACCTTAATGAAAACTAAGCTTAATTGGTTTATTCCTGGTTCTCAAGCTATTAACTATTCACAATTCTGACAAAAACATGAGTTGTAGAAAATGTTGTATACATTTAGTCCCTTCTTCATTGTTATTGGACAATCGTCATGAAATATATCTGAAAATATTAATCACGTGTTAAATAAACATAGAAAATACCGAGGAGGCAATCAAAATGGACAATCCAGAGAACCTGGCAACATAAGGTACACAAGACGACAAACAAACCAAAAACACAACGCAATGTGTGTTGGACACCACTATGCGCAAGCAAACACAATTAACGTAAATAAGACATAAACCAGTGGATTATGAGTAACGACGATGGAATTGGTTATATCACCTGTGCGTTTTACATGACCTTTACTATAGGTACTTTATTAACTTTATTTATCTCGTTTCTTTTTTATGTATTTTCAGTTATATATTTATTATAATGATATGACCTAACACAATACACGAAATTCTACATCTGTTTTATTGTTCAACTGACAGTGCTAGTTGTCTGTAATAAATATATACTTGTGGAGTTGAGTTACACCGAACTAAAGCTAGTCACTGGGTTTCATTCCCCGGTTTTTCGACGGGGATCGTGTTGTTTTGTTTTTGTTTGTATGTTTGTTTGGTTTTTTTTGTTTCTTCGCCACGATATAACTGAAATATTGTTGAAAGTGGCGTTAAACAGCATAAACCATAAACCGTTTCTTCGTTCAGTGTTTTGGCACAATGTCACTTGTGTCTCTGGATTGTTCATTCGGGATTTCCCTTTCGGTTTTTTCTAGCATGTATTTGAAGATAAAAAAATAGGGCATATGGTGTAATTATATCTCTGATGTTTGTTATCATTGTTCGTCACCGGGTATAACCACTCCATGGTCTGGACATCGGCATTAGTCTCCCATAGTATATTATAATTAGTCCAGTAGTCAGGACTTCGTGATACCTACCTTGAAATATTACGGCTATGACATTCGAGATTTTTGTGATTTGTTTTGTATTTACACAATATATCTATTTTTTTAATAATGATTGCGCTTAATTATTTTTTTCAAGGAATTCTGGTGTTTGCCACTTCACAGAATCAAGCCTCCTTACAATCTCGTGAAATAGTAGATATTTTGAGAATCCATAATATGTACAGGCGTATGTTTGCTAACGGTGCTTACAGTGTTGATGTGGGAGATATGAAGAAACTTGTAAGTATGGCGTGCTTATTGAAAAAAAAAGTAGAAGAGTATGTACTTTAAGCAAAATACTATTTCATGAAAAAACCGTTATTTCATTTGCTACAGTAAGAGTTTATAAGCACTTTCATCTTTCTTTGTTTCATTTCTAGAAATCCCTTCAAGAAAGTAGTACAGAAATAATAACATGACATCTTGGTTAGCAGAGTACAAGCAATCCCCACGATGCCGTCTACTGCTTGTGTGTCAAATTATCAATTCGTACTAAAGTGTCCTGTAATCGAATGCATTCAGTAACATGATATAAGAGATATTATAAAGTACTAGAAAATGAATCTCAAAAACAGTGTATCCGATATCATTATATGAAATAAACAAGTGCAAACAGCGAAACAACGACGTGCTTATGATCAAGATTATTCGTGATTAAACTTAATGCTAACCAATTTTATATCGACAATAATTGAAATGACCACAAGAATTGTGGTTGCCGTAGTCAAAAGCCCGTCCTTTCCAAATTTACGAAGGGTACCACTAGTGCATCAGGAATTGCTTACCCTCCGAGGCATGTGTAGTATTTTGCAGACCAATGTTTGTCTTTTTGTCCTTTTTCTGTCGGCCATTGTATTGTCTGTCCTTTGCATTACGGTTACCACTTCGTTGTCGTCAAGCTTGCCATAACTACAATTGTTGTATATGCTTAACCATTATTTTCCGACGACACCTTTTTGCAGTTTATGTTCTAATCATACGTGATTTTAATATTCAGAAGCAAATACCGGTATGTTTAGATATACTTAACATTTTCATACCAAAAAGACAATAGATACAATATTTAATGACTTCTTTTCAGAAATATATTGAGCAGGAATCTATGTAACTCCAGCAGTATCGTGGTTATTAAATATTAATAGTGGTTCATTATTAGAGATGATTAGAAGCTGGACGGCGTGTGATTTTCAGTTTATAATAGTTATACTATATTTATCACGATCTTATTAAAAAAAAATCTTTGCAGATGCCAAAAGGGTAATCAGACGCCTTTAATAGTTTTATTACTCAGACATTGAAATATACTGGTAAAGGTTGCAGTCGCGTCCATCTAATAGTAATGCCAATTGAATGTTCGTAATTGTTGGGAAATGTTATTTCTCAAACGAAGCCGTACATCGAGGAGGAAACATGCTATTCCGGTTTTTGTGAAGGCTCCCATATTTGCAATCTTATGATTCTATATTTAGTATGGTTCACTGTGGTTACTTTGCTTACAAAACAAAGGAATCAAACTTGGTCTGCAGGATGTGCACAACCACATTGGATACCAATGGTTGAATTCCTGCTGCCGACTTTTTTTTCAATATGAAAATGTTCGTGAAAAACAACCAAATAAAATCTATCCTTTAGGCATACAAATAAAGGTACATTTGCGAAATTAGAAGAATATTAAATTTGATTGAAAAAGATATGCTAGAAGTTCCGCAAAATCCACCTTTGGTAAATCCTGAGCCTATATTACATTTTCATCTCATAAAGTACATAAAGCCTTATTCCAATAGATAATTTAGCAACTATTGGTTTGATGAAAAACGGTCAGAAAAATATGCATACTGCAATAAATACAGATGGTGTCTAAGAGTGATGATGGAGTGACATCAGTGGCTGTCATTGGACATCACGTTGTTTATTTCCGTCTTCCATTTGTATGTTCCATTTTTACTGCAAAAGTCAGTCATGAAGTGAGCTCTACAATTGGTTCTTCATCTGATAGGTCTAAGTGTATGACATGCTCAAATTCTCTTTCGTACCTGTTGATAATTGAGAGTGGCAAAAGTCAAAACACTTTTATTTTTTAAAACATTTCCTATTAACATTAACAGGATAAATACATCTGATTTCGCACAAATTCTTCATGTATATAAATATAGATTAATTGTTGAAAACAGTTGATGGATAGAAAGAGAACTTCATCTCATAAAAGCTTAAGCCAAATAATTAAATGCATGACAAAATGTATGCATACAAAACGTTTAGAGTAAGTATTATGCTGTTTTCAGACTGGTGGATTTCCCATGTACCAGACCTTTTACACGAGGGGGTAGTCGTGGTTGTTCGTGCTTGGCGAGCATAGAGCTTCATGTGACAAAGGTTTCTTGCGACAGACGAAAATGCAAATTAAAATTAAAAAATAATTAACAAAACCATGAAAATTAGTTGTTGTTTGCATATACATATATGATAATATATTTATTTATATTGCTATTCTTTAAAGGAATGGAGTTTTGAATTACAAGACAAAGCAAGGAGACGATTGCAATGTGACAATATAAATACACTATTAACATTTCAAGATATCAAAATGAACATTGGATTTACATTGAATCGAAATTATTCAGATATAATTCGATCATGGTTTAATGAAATAAGATATTTTCTACCGGAATTTAAAAGTTGCCAGTATTTGAACAACTGTAGTCGTTTTCTGACGGTAAGTAATTTATGTGATACGATGTGATGACGTATAGCACAGTATGATACTTTTGATGTTGTTACGTACAGTTTGTTTTTTCTAGAATATTCTAGTAACAGAAAGAAACAACCAGCAATGAATTAAGTTTATATACTTTGATAAAATAACAAAAATTACTTTGATAATAAACACTTAAAAAAATTATATTTATAAAGTTTACAACTGGTATGCATGTTTACAGTTTATTCCATTGGATGAAGAGTTTGACGATACCAAAGGGAGGTTATCAGAATCCGTAAATCGAAGAAGGACGGACAACACAATGACAAAAAGACGGACAACACAATGACAAAAAGACAGACAACACAATGACAAAAAGACAGACAACACAATGACAAAAAGACAGACAACACAATGACAAAAAGACAGACAACACAATGACAAAAAGACAGACAACACAATGACAAAAAGACAGACAACACAATGACAAAAAGACAGACAACACAATGACAAAAAGACAGACAACACAATGACAAAAAGAAAGGGACAAAATGACAACAACGATCTACACTTAAAATCAAAGATCGAGTAACACAAACCCCACTAAAAACCTGGGATGAACTCAGGTGCTCCAAAAGGGTAAGCAGTTCCTGCTCAACTAGTAGCACCCGTCGTGTCAATCTAGTTAATGTCCTTCTCCTTTCCAGAAGTAGTCCGCTTCCTTTCCTATGAAATTGAATTACTATTGAAATAAAATATTCTTTGGTTTCAATCCACAAAGTTTCCTTATTGAATGTTGTAAAAGTTTATAGAGGCTTCACTGAAATAAATATATTCAAATACATGTACAATGTTATAAATTCCAGCAATTTTAAAAACACAAAATTTCTGACTGACTACTCTCCAATTTGCTAACCTTTATAGTACGTAGAGAAATTTAGTCATAACCTCTCTATAAATTTCTATAAAAAAACTCAAGGTCAATATTAAAACTTGCAAGCTTGTAACACATCAAATTTATTAAATATACATAACAATGTATATTGCAATCATTGGGTAGATAACGCTGGTAAGGGCACTCTTAGATCCACCCACTGGAGAGTATCACCAACACTGTAGTCTCGAAGCTGACATGTCATTTACAAAAATTCAATTTGGTGAAGAGTTAGGATGCTTAGCGCCACTTTCAACCATATTTCACTAATAGCATGGCGCTCAGCTTTATTGGTTGAGGAAACCGGAGAAAACAACCGATCTGTTGCAAGTCACTGACAGACTTTATCACATAATGTTGTATCGAGGAAACCTCGCCATGAGCGGGATTCGAACTCATTACTTTAGTGGTGATAAGCACTGATTGCATGGGTAGTTGTTAATCCAACTACCATACGATCACGACCACGACGACCCCGGAAGAGATTGAGAGAGATTCCAATGTTTAATTCTAAAGATTGGCGAGAGTCATTCTTGATGTTAATCTTATCTGGAATATTTTTTAGGAAAAATCTCGTGTGAATTGATATTGATAACAAAAACTAACAAATAAAACCTGTATCCATATTCCTTATTCTTCTTATTGTAAACTTTGGGAAAAATTAATCCCAATTATATTGTGCATGGTGTTTTTAAAGCTAAACATTGTTCCAATATATATATAGTCCAATTAAAATGCCATTTACAACATTCGCAATAAATAATGAGACGCTTGCAGTTAAACGTTTCAATTCAATCCACGCGTAATCTTACTTATATGTCTATGTAATGAGTTTGTCCTTCAGTTTGGAATATTAATCCACCATTAAGACCAAGTTTAATGTCACAATTAATATGCCATAATAATGTATATTTACTAACTTGTTTCTGATCCACTGGCTATACAATTGATTGCCAATAAAATATGTTAAAAGTAAAATTTAATAGGTATAATGTAACGTAACTTGGAATTATCTACGCCAATTAAAACAAAGAACCAACGATTTACAGTAGAACATTGCCATCCCAAAATTATATATATAAAACATAGAGAAGATGCACTAGTATGTACAACCCTTGACAAAATGAAAAGGAAAACACTACTACACACGATAATCTTAGAAACAGAGGCAACATTGATATCCCTAACACGTGACCTCTAACTCACCTTACAAGGTGGAGAGGTAACATTGATATCCCTAACACATATATACGAACTCTAACTCTCATTACAAGGTGGAGAGGCAACATTGATATCCCTAACACATATATACGACCTCTAACTCTCATTACAAGGTACGGATCAACTAGATGAATGAGTCTAAACATCCCCTCGTAGAAACAGAGGCAACATTGATATCCCTAACACATATACGACCTCTTACTCTCCTTACAAGGTGGGGATCAACTAGATGAATGATTCTAAACATCCCCTCGTAGAAACAGAGGCAACATTGATATATCTAACACATATACGTGACCTCTAACTCTACTTACAAGGTGGAGAGACAACATTGATATCCCTAACACATATACGTGACCTCTAACTCTCATTACAAGGTAAGGATCAACTAGATGAATGAGTCCAAACATTCCCTCGTAGAAACAGGCAACATTGATATCCCTAACACATATACGTGACCTCTAACTCTCATTACAAGGTAAGGATCAACTAGATGAATGAGTCTAAACATCCCCTCGTAGAAACAGAGGCAACGTTGATATCCCTAACACATATACGTGACCTCTAACTCTCCTTACAAGGTGGAGATCAACTAGATGAATGAGTCTAAACATCCCCTCGTAGAAACAGAGGCAACATTGATATCCCTAACACATATACGTGACCTCTAACTCTCCTTACAAGGTGGGGATCAACTAGATGAATGAGTCTAAACATCCCCTCGTAGAATCAGAGGCAACATTGATATCCCTAACACATATACGTGACCTCTAACTCTCCTTACAAGGTGGGGATCAACTAGATGAATGATTCTAAACATCCCCTCGTAGAAACAGATGCAACATTGATATCCCTAACACATATACGTGACCTCTAACTCTCCTTACAAGGTGGGGATCAACTAGATGAATGAGTCCAAACATCTCCTCGTAGAAACAGAGGCAACATTGATATCCCTAACACATATACGTGACCTCTAACTCTCCTTACAAGGTGGGGATCAACTAGATGAATGAGTCCAAACATCCCCTCGTAGAAACAGATGCAACATTGATATCCCTAACACATATACGTGACCTCTAACTCTCCTTACAAGATGTGGATCAACTAGATGAATGAGTCCAAACATCCCCTCGTAGAAACAGAGGCAACATTGATATCCCTAACACATATACGTGACCTCTAACTCTCCTTACAAGGTGGGGATCAACTAGATGAATGAGTCCAAACATCCCCTCGTAGAAACAGATGCAACATTGATATCCCTAACACATATACGTGACCTCTAACTCTTCTTACAAGGTGGGGATCAACTAGATGAATGAGTCCATACATCCCCTTGTAGAAACAGGCAACATTGATATCCTTAACACATATACGACCTCTAACTCTCCTTACAAGGTGAGGATCAACTAGAGGAATGAGTCCAAACATCTCCTCGTAGAAACAGATGCAACATTGATATCCCTAACACATATACGTGACCTCTAACTCTCCTTACAAGGTGGGGATCAACTAGATGAATGAGTCCAAACATCCCCTTGTAGAAACAGGCAACATTGATATCCTTAACACATATACGACCTCTAACTCTCCTTACAAGGTGAGGATCAACTAGAGGAATGAGTCCAAACATTCCCTCGTAGAAACAGAGGCAACATTGATATCCCTAACACATATACGTGACCTCTAACTCTCCTTACAAGGTGGGGATTAACTAGATGAATGAGTCCAAACATCCCCTCGTAGAAACAGAGGCAACATTGATATCCCTAACACATATACGTGACCTCTAACTCTCCTTACAAGGTGGGGATCAACTAGATGAATGAGTCTAAACATCTCCTCGTAGAAACAGAGGCAACATTGATATCCCTAACACATATACGTGACCTCTAACTCTCCTTACAAGGTGGGGATCAACTAGATGAATGAGTCTAAACATCCCCTCGTAGAAACAGAGGCAACATTGATATCCCTAACACATATACGTGACCTCTAACTCTCCTTACAAGGTGGGGATCAACTAGATGAATGAGTCCAAACATCCCCTCGTAGAAACAGATGCAACATTGATATCCCTAACACATATACGTGACCTCTAACTCTCCTTACAAGGTAGGGATCAACTAGATGAATGAGTCCAAACATCCCCTTGTAGAAACAGGCAACATTGATATCCTTAACACATATACGACCTCTAACTCTCCTTACAAGGTGAGGATCAACTAGAGGAATGAGTCCAAACATCCCCTCGTAGAAACAGAGGCAACATTGATATCCCTAACACATATACGTGACCTCTAACTCTCCTTACAAGGTGGGGATTAACTAGATGAATGAGTCCAAACATCCCCTCGTAGAAACAGAGGCAACATTGATATCCCTAACACATATACGTGACCTCTAACTCTCCTTACAAGGTGGGGATTAACTAGATGAATGAGTCCAAACATCCCCTGGTAGAAACAGAGGCAACATTGATATCCCTAACACATATACGTGACCTCTAACTCTCCTTACAAGGTGGGGATCAACTAGATGAATGAGTCCAAACATCCCCTCGTAGAAACAGATGCAACATTGATATCCCTAACACATATACGTGACCTCTAACTCTCCTTACAAGGTGGGGATCAACTAGATGAATGAGTCCAAACATCCCCTTGTAGAAACAGGCAACATTGATATCCTTAACACATATACGACCTCTAACTCTCCTTACAAGGTGAGGATCAACTAGAGGAATGAGTCCAAACATCCCCTCGTAGAAACAGAGGCAACATTGATATCCCTAACACATATACGTGACCTCTAACTCTCCTTACAAGGTGGGGATTAACTAGATGAATGAGTCCAAACATCCCCTCGTAGAAACAGAGGCAACATTGATATCCCTAACACATATACGTGACCTCTAACTCTCCTTACAAGGTGGGGATCAACTAGATGAATGAGTCTAAACATCTCCTCGTAGAAACAGAGGCAACATTGATATCCCTAACACACATACGTAACCTCTAACTCTTCTTACAAGGTGGGGATCAACTAGATGAATGAGTCTAAACATCCCCTCGTAGAAACAGAGGCAACATTGATATCCCTAACACATATACGGGACCTCTAACTCTCCTTACAAGGTGGAGAGACAACATTGATATCCCTAACACATATACGTGACCTCTAACTCTCCTTACAAGGTGGGAATCAACTAGATGAATGAGTCTGAACATCCCATCGTAGAAACAGAGGCAACATTGATATCCCTAACACATATACGTGACCTCTAACTCTCCTTACAAGGTGGGGATCAACTAGATGAATGAGTCCAAACATCCCCTCGTAGAAACAGATGCAACATTGATATCCCTAACACATATACGTGACCTCTAACTCTCCTTACAAGGTGGGGATCAACTAGATGAATGAGTCCAAACATCCCCTTGTAGAAACAGGCAACATTGATATCCTTAACACATATACGACCTCTAACTCTCCTTACAAGGTGAGGATCAACTAGAGGAATGAGTCCAAACATCCCCTCGTAGAAACAGAGGCAACATTGATATCCCTAACACATATACGTGACCTCTAACTCTCCTTACAAGGTGGGGATTAACTAGATGAATGAGTCCAAACATCCCCTCGTAGAAACAGAGGCAACATTGATATCCCTAACACATATACGTGACCTCTAACTCTCCTTACAAGGTGGGGATCAACTAGATGAATGAGTCTAAACATCTCCTCGTAGAAACAGAGGCAACATTGATATCCCTAACACACATACGTAACCTCTAACTCTTCTTACAAGGTGGGGATCAACTAGATGAATGAGTCTAAACATCCCCTCGTAGAAACAGAGGCAACATTGATATCCCTAACACATATACGTGACCTCTAACTCTCCTTACAAGGTGGAGAGACAACATTGATATCCCTAACACATATACGTGACCTCTAACTCTCCTTACAAGGTGGGAATCAACTAGATGAATGAGTCTGAACATCCCATCGTAGAAACAGAGGCAACATTGATATCCCTCACACATATACGTGACCTCTAACTCTCCTTGCAAGGTGGAGAGGGAGCATTGATATCCCTAACATATATATACGACCTCTAACTCTCATTACTAGGTAGGGATCAACTAGATGAATGAGTCCAAACATTCCCTCGTAGAAACAGAGGCAACATTGATATCCCTAACACATATACGTGACCTCTAACTCTCCTTACAAGGTGGGGATCAACTAGATGAATGCGTCCAAACATCCCTTCGTAGAAACAGAGGCAACATTGATATCTCTAACACATATACGTGACCTCTAACTCTCCTTACAAGGTGGGTATCAACTAGATGAATCAGTCCAAACATCCCCTCGTAGAAACAGATGCAACATTGATATCCCTAACACATATACGTGACCTCTAACTCTCCTTACAAGGTCGAGATCAATTAGATGAATGAGTCTAAACATCTCCACGTAGAAACAGTGGCAACATTGATATCCTAACACATATATGTGACCTCTAACTCTCCTTACAAGGTAAGGATCAATTAGATGAATGAGTCCAAACATCCCCTCGTAGAAACAGGCATCATTGATATCCCTAACACATATACGACCTCTAACTCTCCTTACAAGGTGGGGATCAACTAGATGAATGAGTCCAAACATCCCCTGGTAGAAACAGAGGCAACATTGATATCCCTAACACATATACGTGACCTCTAACTCTCCTTACAAGGAGGGGATCAACTAGATGAATGAGTCCAAACATCCCCTCGTAGAAACAGATGCAACATTGATATCCCTGACACATATACGTGACCTCTAACTCTCCTTACAAGGTGGGGATCAACTAGATGAATGAGTCTAAACATCTCCTCGTAGAAACAGAGGCAACATTGATATCCCTAACACATATACGTGACCTCTAACTCTCCTTACAAGGTGGGGATCAACTAAATGAATGAGTCCAAACATCCCCTCGTAGAAACAGAGGCAACATTGATATCCTTAGCACATATACGTGACCTCTAACTCTCCTTACAAGGTGGGGATCAACTAGATGAATGAGTCTAAACATCTCCTCGTAGAAACAGAGGCAACATTGATATCCCTAACACATATACGTGACCTCTAACTCTCCTTACAAAGTGAGGATCAACTAATGCGTCCAAACATCCCTTCGTAGAAACAGAGGCAACATTGATATCCCTAACACATATACGTGACCTCTAACTCTCCTTACAAGGTGGGGATCAACTAGATGAATCAGTCCAAACATCCCCTCGTAGAAACAGATGCAACATTGTTATCCCTAACACATATACGTGACCTCTAACTCTCCTTACAAGGTGGGGATCAACTAATGCGTCCAAACATCCCTTCGTAGAAACAGAGGCAACATTGATATCCCTAACACATATACGTGACCTCTAACTCTCCTTACAAGGTGGGGATCAACTAGATGAATCAGTCCAAACATCCCCTCGTAGAAACAGATGCAACATTGTTATCCCTAACACATATACGTGACCTCTAACTCTCCTTACAAGGTCGAGATCAACTAGATGAATGGGTCTAAACATCTCCTCGTAGAAACAGAGGCAACATTGATATCCCTAACACATATACGTGACTTCTAACTCTCCTTACAAGGTGGGGATCAACTAATGCGTCCAAACATCCCTTCGTAGAAACAGAGGCAACATTGATATCCCTAACACATATACGTGACCTCTAACTCTCCTTACAAGGTGGGGATCAACTAGATGAATCAGTCCAAACATCCCCTCGTAGAAACAGATGCAACATTGTTATCCCTAACACATATACGTGACCTCTAACTCTCCTTACAAGGTCGAGATCAACTAGATGAATGAGTCTAAACATCTCCACGTAGAAACAGTGGCAACATTGATATCCTAACACATATATGTGACCTCTAACTCTCCTTACAAGGTAAGGATCAACTAGATGAATGAGTCCAAACATCCCCTCGTAGAAACAGAGGCAACATTGATATCCCTAACACATATACGTGACCTCTAACTCTCCTTACAAGGTGGGGATCAACTAGATGAATGAGTCGAAACATCCCCTCGTAGAAACTGAAGCAACATTGATATCCCTGACACATATACGTGACCTCTAACTCTCCTTACAAGGTGGGGATCAACTAGATGAATGAGTCTAAACATCTCCTCGTAGAAACAGAGGCAACATTGATATCCCTAACACATATACGTGACCTCTAACTCTCCTTACAAAGTGGGGATCAACTAGATGAATGAGTCTAAACATCTCCTCGTAGAAACAGAGGCAACATTGATATCCCTAACACATATACGTGACCTCTAACTCTCCTTACAAGGTGGAGAGACCACATTGAAATCCCTAACACATATACGTGACCTCTAACTCTCCTTACAAGTTGGAGAGACAACATTGATATCCCTAACACATGTACGTGACCTCTAACTCTCCTTACAAGGTGGGGATCAACTAGATGAATGAGTCTAAACATCCCCTCGTTGAAACAGATGCAATATTGATACCCCTAACACATATACGTGACCTCTAACTCTCCTTACAAGGTGGGGATCAACTAAATGAATGAGTCTAAACATCCCCTCGTAGAAACAGAGGCAACATTGATATCCTTAGCACATATACGTGACCTCTAACTCTCCTTACAAGGTGGGGATCAACTAGATGAATGAGTCCAAACATCCCCTTGTAGAAACAGGCAACATTGATATCCTTAACACATATACGACCTCTAACTCTCCTTACAAGGTGAGGATCAACTAGAGGAATGAGTCTAAACATCCCCTCGTTGAAACAGATGCAATATTGATACCCCTAACACATATACGTGACCTCTAACTCTCCTTACAAGGTGGGGATCAACTAAATGAATGAGTCTAAACATCCCCTCGTAGAAACAGAGGCAACATTGATATCCTTAGCACATATACGTGACCTCTAACTCTCCTTACAAGGTGGGGATCAACTAGATGAATGAGTCTAAAAATCTCCTCGTAGAAACAGAGGCAACATTGATATCCCTAACACATATACGTGACCTCTAACTCTCCTTACAAAGTGGGGTTCAACTAGATGAATGAGTCTAAACATCTCCTCGTAGAAACAGGGGCAACATTGATATCCCTAACACATATACGTGACCTCTAACTCTCCTTACAAGGTGGAGAGACAACATTGATATCCCTAACAGATATACGTGACCTCTAACTCTCCTTACAAGGTGGAGAGACAACATTGATATCCCTAACACATGTACGTGACCTCTAACTCTTCTTACAAGGTGGGGATCAACTGGATGAATGAGTCTAAACATCCCCTCGTTGAAACAGATGCAACATTGATACCCCTAACACATATACGTGACCTCTAACTCTCCTTACAAGGTGGGGATCAACTAAATGAATGAGTCTAAACATCCCCTCGTAGAAACAGAGACAACATTGATATCCCTAGCTTATATACGTGACCTCTAACTCTCATTACAAGGTGGGGATCAACTAGATGCATGAGTCTAAACATCTCCTCGTAGAAAGAGAGGCAACATTGATATTCCTAACACATATACGTGACCTCTAACTCTCCTTACAAGGTGGGAATCAACTAGAAGAATGAGTCTAAACATCTCCTCGTAGAAACAGAGGCAACATTGATACCCCTAACACATATACGTGACCTCTAACTTTCCTTACAAGGTGGGGATTAACTAGATGAATGAGTTCAAACATCCCCTCTTAGTGAAATGATGCGGTCATATAAGTGTTTTCCACATATGAGTAAAATGGCGATTCTCGCATATTGTTGTGAAGAACACTGAACCATGATATTGTAATGCTACCATTATATGTTATTTAAGTACAAGACAGGGTATATATAATATCTGATCACATATTTATAAGTAATAACGTCAATTTTGCCCATACGTAAACACCAGAAGTGCAACAGCGATATCCTCACAGGGGCAGATATCGGGGCACAACTCTGATAACACGATATCAAGCCTCTCGTGAGCCCCATTACGTCACTTCCGCCCATCTGTCAATTGTTGTTTGGAAAATGTCTGCGTCCAGCGAAGGAAGATTTGTTGGCGTTTCGCAAGTAGAAACGGACGTATTCGTCGTTTATGATTATGATCTTGCTGGCCTTGAATATGAGGAAATAGTTGGAGCAATCAATGAAATTGAAAACCTAAAAAATGCAAATGTACCAGTACATAAATCCAAGGGAAATGAAACAATAGTAAATATTGCAAATTCTGTAGTAAGTCAACGATCATAATACTGCATTTTACCATATGCAACTGGAAACGTTGCCATTAATATTTACGGTAACCCTTGAAAGATGTTCTTATATCAATATTTGAAATTGTTATCAAAACTACATTTTTTATGTTTGAAAGTTTGAAGACTTTTTAATATTAACTTCATGTTTATTCAAATTTTTGTAATTTGTTACATTTCATTGCAAACAGTCACAAGTAAAAAGACAATGAATATGTTGATTTAATTTTATTAAAATTCTGTTATGAATATTGACAACATATTAAAGTAAATAAATCATTTCATAGTAGTTTTATTTCATGGTCAGCATAGTATGTTGATGGACAAATTCAGAATCTCATGTCATATGTGATAATGTATGTCAGATTCCTGCCGTGGTTTCCTCCGGGTACTCCAGTTTCCTCCGCTAATAAAACTGAAGGTCATGCACTCATATCCATAAGTTTGGTGTCTGTTTAGAAAGTTAACTTTGTTCTTTTTAATTCAATGTTGAAATATGTGATAAATAGATTAATGCATGCCCTTTTCCATATCAGGACTGTTATCATCCCGAGAAACCGATATCGACCCTCGGCTAAAGTCTTCTGGCCGATATCGGTTTCTCGGGATGATAACAGTCCTGATATGGAAAAGGGCATGCATTAATTTATAAATATTCTCGGCTTCCGATATATATACCTTGCAATGGGTGTGTAAATCAAAAAGCCGGGAATGTAACATTATATATCGTCTAGCACTAGAATTACTATTGGATACCTTTTAATTTAGAAATTTCAACTATTTTCATGGCGCTTTTAACATTACAGAAATTCAGACATCGCTTTTATATTGTGGAATATGTAAACGTCAACATTCATTACGTCATAACGATGACATGTCAGCTCCATTCTAAGTTTTTCCAGACAGAATATGCTTTTTTGTATCGAGCAACACAAG
Source organism: Bathymodiolus brooksi (assembly GCA_963680875.1). Classification (NCBI taxonomy): domain Eukaryota; kingdom Metazoa; phylum Mollusca; class Bivalvia; order Mytilida; family Modiolidae; genus Bathymodiolus; species Bathymodiolus brooksi. The sequence goes on from OY804575.1 coordinate 70,123,984, forward strand.
GAAATGACATTATGTAGCCATGTATATATATGCTTGACCAAATGATCATTACTAAGTACAACCCCAGTTTGATTTTATTCATTTTGCGCTAACGTAGTTACACGGCAGACACATATTTAGAGACGCACGTTTTCCCAAGGACTTCATAAGTTGGATGAAATTCCTTACAGAAATCCTTGAAATCATTTCCTTCAAAAATTGTCATCGGATGAAGATCATGGGAACATATGAGTGCATGTTTCTGGATAAATCGACATATAATTGATATTGTTACGTTGTTATTTATTAAATCACTAAAGAAGCTTATCAGACAGAACACAACTGGAGATAATTACTAATGCTAATATACGAATTAATAAAGGGCCAGTTAACCGTTTAGTAGTTTACTAAATGGATAATATAACCGAAATGTTACCGGTTACACGGATAAACTAGACTGCTTTAATATTTTCTATTCTCTATATTCCGTGCTTTATTGACACACCGTATTATTAAATAACACTAGAAACAATGTTTGTATTAGGTCGCCTTCGTAATACAAATGTACGCAATAATTTTACTATAAATTAAGCAATTAGGTTACAAAATGTCTTGTAACTGAGATAATCGTTTTCTCAAGACAGTAGTCTAATTCTAATTTTCTACTCATTATATGGTATGGTGTTCAAAGCCACTTTCAATAATATTTCAGTATTATAGTGGCGGTCAGTTTAATGATGGAGGACGTTGAAGTACACGGAAAAAACCACCGACCTGCCGCAAGTCACTGACAAACTTTATCACTTTATCACATATCTGGTACACCTCGTCATGAACGGAGTTCGAACTCACAACGTTAGTGGTGATAGGCACTGAATGCATCACCATTGCCCCTACTCATTATATGCAAATATACTGAAGTATGAAGCAACAAAATAATAGATTTGTCAAATTAATACATTTCAGGGAAGAAAGATGGGATCTTTTTCAGATGGCTGTCAATCACGTAAACATGTCACAATCGGATAAAATACTAAAGAAATAACATAGCATTCATCAAAGACTCCTTCATTAATCACACATTCTATAAAATCCTTGGGTGTTGTCGTCATCGTATGGTAGTTGGATTTACAACCACCTTTGCAATCAGTGCCTATCACCGCTGAAGTTGTGGGTTCCAATCCCGCTCAGGCGAGGTGTACTCGATACAACATTGTGTGATAAAGTTTGTCAATGACTTCCGACAGGTCGGTGGTTTTCTCCGGGCACTCCGGTTTCCTACACCAATAAAACTGACCACCACGATAGAGCTTATTAAATACTCCACATCGAATGCAATTTACAAAATAAAACTTTGGTATTAAAATTGTCGTTGATATGTAACTGTCACAGAAAACAAAGAAACATCGGATAAAGGCAATAGTCATCTAGGTACAAAGACTAAGCAAACAGAGGGAATATTCACCATATACGATACACGTATTTTAAAAACACCAAAATAGCATAGCAAACACAAGTGCGTTGATTAGTAAGGTAATGTGAATAGAATAGCTAAGTATCTTTTTTTCATATTTTAACAGATGATCAATTCTGAACAACGACAAATTGGTTGTGATGTAATCATGTGCTCAGTAGATAAAATAGAGCCTTATGTTATGATGTGTGTCTATGATGGAGGGTGAGTATTTATCTTTATGCGTTGGATACACAGACAAGAAACGTTGTTTGTTCTACTCTCATATTGTTTTACCCTCATACTCATCTTGTATACAATGGATCTCGCTTTTTCAGTCGAAAACATGATGTAGTGATATAACAGAACCGGAAATATATGTATTTTTTTTTATTCCAGGTACCTGTCCTATCGTTATTATCAGTTCTCATAAAACACAAAAGGACCCGGGTGGCTCAATGAGTTAGGTAGTTGGATTACCTAACAACTCATACAAGCTTATCACCAATACGGTGTGGGTTCGTGTCCGGCTTTGTAAATTACAAAAAAGGTGCACTCGACTCGCAGCCGCAAGTGATAAAGTTTACCAGTTCCTTGCCCATGATCGGTGGTTCTCTCTGGGTACTCCGGTTTCTTCCACCACTAAAACTGGTCGCCATGATATAGCTGTAATATTGCTGAAAGTAGCGTTAAACACCAAAATATAAATCAATCAATCAATCATAAAACAAAAAACAACAACGAAAGTTTAAACAGTGATGGTCATCAATTTCACCTATATCAACAAAACGAACACTCACCTCTCACCTAAAGAAAGCTTAAACAGTGATGGTCATCAATTCCACCATTATCGTCTTTTGTACAGTTCTAAAGCAAAAATATAGATCAAGTAAGAACAAAAAAAAATGTTTTGCTGCAATTCGAGTTCTTGCAAAAACATTCACTAATAGTGTATATGTATTCGGTTTCAGTAAAAGCCTGACCAATCCGTATAAAAGTGGTCGACCTTGTACAAAATGTACAAATAAAGAATCCTTCTGTGATAATGGACTATGCGGTATGTACATATTGTTATATTACTTCTTGTCCAATAAAAGTTTGAAGATACTAAATGGGTAATCAGAAGCAGAAAATCGAAGAAGGGCCAAAGGACAAAAGGACAAACAATAATCTACAAAACACTACACAGAAAACTAAAGATAGAGCAACACGAACTCCGGAACAAAAACAGCAGTCAATTCTAGTTCTCCGGAAAGGTAAGCAAAATTAAACTTGCAACACACTTATCGGCATAGACATTTTCAATTGACTGCTATGTAGGAAATAGATTAGAAATACAAACCTCGATGTTTCAGCTATTCGACCTGGACCGTTTTGTTCTTTTTTTAGTGAAATTTAGTATGTTATCGGGTTGACATTGATACGTAGTGATTGTTGTTTAACGTCAAGTGGGTAATTTTCCATAACAAGAACAAGTTACATGTTGATGAGATGATGATGATGATGGTGTCCGCTTTGTATTATACCAGCACGCTTGGTTGTCTTTTTATAGTGCTAGCACACTGATACGACAGTCCATGGTATATATGTCGATACACTAACCGATTACTCTTACTATTGAATGTGTAGGGGAGGAGTAAAGACTAATTTTATAGTATTTGGTTTGACCCCACTGACGATCTACCGAACTCGAGGCTAAGACACTAACAATCACATCACCGATGCGATTTCCTTAAATTTAAGTTGATCTCAAATAATATCCGTATATTAAACTGTAATATTTTTTGTTTATTTTTAGTTCCGTGTAATGGATCAAGCACGGAATGTGGTAGGTAACAATTTTCTGTATGTTTATATTATATTTTGTGGACAAAGGTTTATTACCAATTAAAGAGAACAATACAGCATACCACAATTTAAATATTTCAAAAAAAATATGCTATTTGGCAAATCCTCCGTAAGTACCTCTTTGGTATCTTTAAACTTTTCCGGTCATTTTATCAACAATAATCCAGATAGTTCACGTTATGAAAATCCGAAGGGGCAATAAAGAAAGGACAATTCAGAAACATGGGCAACAACGGACACACTAAAATGATGAAAAACAAGGACCCCTCTAACAAAATAAGGGTGAAGCCAAGGATTCGCGGAAGGCAAACAGTTCCTGTTTCTAATTAGACACTCGTCGTATTATTCATATAGTCAAGTATGCTAAAACTCTTGTTAGTAATAGAGGAAAGAAGAACAAAATATGAAAAAGGGGAAAGATCCATTGACATTTTTGAAATTGGTATTTTGAAACGGTGATGCTGACCGTATATTTTTGTAGCGATGATCTCGACCGTGTAAGCTTAATACATACTAGGTATAGCATTAGAGTAATTAAATTCATGCCATAGTATATATGAAATATTGATCAAAATGCAAATTATGCTTTATTTGTGGTTGGGTCAAACCAAATATTACAAAATTAGTATTTGTTGCTTCTCCACTAAGCATCCAGCATTAAGGAGAAAAAGCAAAGACTGGTTGCCTCGGAATCAATATAGTTTGTCTCAGCGAAGCGACAAGTGTATCCACGGACTATCGTTGCAATGAATTAGCACTAAAACAAGGCAATGTCTTAACGACAGCATGTCCCGGCCCCACATACTTTAAGCTGTTTTATATAGTGCAGCTGCCTTTTATTTAGCAATTTATTAACACTACAAGAAACGATTACCCAGTCCCAAAGCTATACCGTAATTATCCTAATTTTTCAATAAAATTCTACTGTATCCTTCCAAATATGAAAGCTCACAGAATAACGACCGTAGAGGAGTTCACAACGTATAACTATATTGAAAATACATGAAAAGCCCATATCTCGTACAAATATTGTTGAATCAAAATGTCGGTGCAATATATTCAACTACACATCATAACTAATTACTTAGCTAAATATGAAAACTGTCGCTCCAACAAGGTATAACGTAATGTATAACTGTATTGAAATTGTATGAAAACGTTAAAGTTCCCTAACTCTTATAAAAATCGTCGAATCAAAATGGCGGAATAATATGATAAACTGCACATCATAACCAATTATCCTACCTAATACGAAAACTATCGAACTAACAACATCAAAGAAGTTCCATTCACAAAGCGAAACGAGACTGACGAACAAACGAACGAATAAACGGACCGGGCATAACAACCATTATAATTTCATCGAATATAACTAGTTCTTGCAATGTTATAGATAATAAAAAATATCATTCGGTGTTCAATTTCATTCCAGTCATACGTATTGATGATCGCGATTGAACATCGTCTCATTCAAAGCAGAAGTTACCCTATTCCTGTAATTTAAAAAATGTATTAGATATTTTATTATTTAATGTGAGCGATATATTAGAATGCATTACTGTTATGCACAGAGCACTAACTTTGTATAGTCGGGGCAAACTGATGATGCATCCGCATGTTATTGTTGGGTCCGTTCTATGTCCTATAAGACTTACTTCTCCTGATTTTTCATTGTTAATGTACTGATTTTAAAAATGAAGAACAATTTGACTGAAAAACTTGTGGGTAGAATTCATATGAATAACCCAAACTATGAACGATAAAAATGATTTACCAAGCAAAATCAAATGACAATTTTTTTAAAAAAAGAATAGAAAATACCACACTGTAAAATCTGTCACAAAATTCAATGTTACACATTTACATGATCACTCACTACCCTGGCTTGGTACAGGCACTTCAATAAATATTTTCTGGATTACATTTGTTGTATCGGCCCAAAACTCCTCTCGTTTTGCAAGTGTTTTCAATATGTGCATCACATATAACTAAGCCAGGAGTGTTGTTGAAATGGATGCGGAACTGTAACAGTTTGTACTAAGGACACTGATTTTGTTATCTTATGGTTATTTTAGCAAAAATATAATGCAGTGTCTAACCATCAAAACCAGTCTACCGACGTGACTAAAATCTTCTGAATGCAAATCTTCTGACCTTGTTAATTATCGACAATGACAAACCATGACTGTTGTATCTGGTTCTGGTTATGTATCGACAAGGACAAACCATGACTGTTTTATCTGGTTATGTATCGACAATGAAAAAGTATGACTGTTTTCCGGACTATATATTCGCAATGACAAAATATGGCTGTTGGACCTGGCTACGTATCGACAATGACAACATATGACTGTTTTACATGGATAAGTATTGACAATGACAAATTATGACTGTTTTCCTGACTAAATATCGACAATGACAAAATGTGACTCTTTTACTTGGCTTGGTAGTGGCAGTGACAAAATACTTTTTGTTGCCTGGATAGATAGCGAGAGTCGATACATAGCTGTTTTAAGACATGACTGATGTACCTGGCCTGGTAGAAGAATTAACAAAAAAAGTTGCTGAGTTGAATTAATTAAAGGATCAACGATCCCCGTTAGAAAAATAAGGAAGTCATTCTTCACGCAATTATAGGTCTAAATGATGTCCTCAGTGGATACTTATAAGTAACCCAATGAGGCTTTGTCTGACAGCTGATGGTAATAGTGAAAAATGTTACTTTTCGTCATGTGTCGAGTGGAAGGTTTCTTAGTCTAAGCCTATGAAAAGATTGGATTGTAACATAAAGCATACTGAATTATAACATCATCTAAATTCAAGAAATAAATCGATAAATTCTGTAAAAAAAACCAACGGTATATTCAAGAATAACTAAAACCACAATGTTTAGCTGGTTTAAGCATAGGGAGATGATTAAGAAATAAATCATGGATGCCAGAATGTGTTGGGAGTTTTAACATGGATTGGTGGATATTAGTATTTTATCCCATACCAGAAGCGAGGGATAAAATTTACTAAAATCCGCCAATCCATGTTAAAACTGAAAACACATTCTGGCTTCCATGATTTATTTCGATTCCGATATGTCTAAGAGTACAAATACGGTAGTATACTTTGATTGGAAGACGGTAATTTATATTTACGTTTGCGGAAAATGTCGCACACAATTTATGCTGCCAATGGAAAAGACAGTCACATCCACCGGCGCATGTGCTAATGAGATTATACCGAATGGATAACTCGCTCGTTTGTTAACAAAGAGAAAGAAGGAGGTTATGTTAGAATCTTTATTCTATCATTTTAAGCCGACCACTCGTGTTCACCAATGACACATATATTCTTGATCGACCAGCTCACCAGTAGGAGTGCTCGACTTGTATCTTAAGCGAGAAAGATTATCGATGCTCTACTATTTCAAGCCTTCAATTAATCAATTTATACATTTAACATATTCCTGATGAGTATCATATAATTGTATTGCCAGTTTCTGATTAGTTGCATGAATCTATATTTTTATGGTTGCGTGATATTTTAAGAATGCTTACATGTAAGTGTACATGCTGTTATGTCTTTAATAATGTTAATTTGTTGTAGACTGTAAGAAAACCTGTAATAAACCAGGAGTAGGTTTAGGACGGCTGAATTCTACAGCATGTACCTGTGAGTGTAGTTATGGAATGGGTCCGAATTGTGATGGTAAGGGGATTGTAAATCATAACATATAGATAAGTAGTTTAGTAATGTCATTGATATATTGTATTCGATAATATAGAGTTATTTATGAATGTTTTTCGGAACAAAACTATTGGTCCGATATATCAAGGATGACATGTGGAACGATGCTGGTTAGTTTCATTATCTAATCAGTTTATAAAATGAAAAACAGAAAATATCACACCGTCGGAACAAATCCAAATTCAAATATCAAAATCGTAGAAAGAAGCAACATCGACACCTCTAACACACAAGTACATTATCCTTCACTTTCTGGCTTGGTACATGCACTTCAATAAAAAGCGACGGGGTTAAACAAGTTTTATGGAATTTTATGAATTTGTTACCTGTCATCGGTGCTTTGTGGGATTTTAAGTGGGATATCATTTGCAAATTTAGTTCGCGCATGACGCAGTTTATGTTCTATAAATGTCAGACGATGATGAGAAGAGTTTGAAGATACCAAAGGGGTAATCAGAATCTGTATATCGAAGAAGGACAGACAACACAATGGCAAAAAGAAGAACAAAGCGACAAACAACGATCTACAAAACATACACATATAACGACAGATCGAGTAACACGAACCCCACTAAAAACCGGGGATGAGTTCAGGTTCCCCGGAAGGATAATATAGTAGAAATAACAATTTTGCTTCATATTAATTAGCAATTAGCATTGAAAGATAATACTAGCATTCGTTAAAACACGATGTCATAAACGTCATCACCTTTTTGTAATAAACAGCAGTAAAAATCATGTCTATTATGCCATTAAAAAGTTTGTTACTAAATTGCTTAACGATCACATTTATCTACTTAGACAACAACGAAATCATTATGTATACCACTGTCTTTAAATTGGTATTTAAATGAGTCTACCTTTTCAAACAAGAATGATATACAGTGACATTACAATTCGTCAGATTTAATGCAATAAAAAGTTCTCTGTTGTGATGTACGCAACGATTTGCGAGTAAAACGATGTGTTACCGATTTAGCGCAGCCACATTTTTGTGCATGTTCCAAGCCAGGACATGGCTTTCCAACGTCATATTACGTGGTCATTTTTGTGTTTAATGAGTTCAGTTAAGATGAGAGGTGATTGTTTGTTTTGTTGATATTGGTGGTATAGATGACCATCACTGTTTAAACTACCTCTTTTCTCTGTTTTGTAAGGGGTTCATGTTTTACTCATTTTATACGTACTTATTTATTTATACTCGTGTAAAACACGATTTCCATATCATATCATGTGTTGTTTAGCAATAACACAACAAGTGTCAGCAGTGGAGCAGGAACTGCTAACCATTCATGAGCGCCTCAGCGTTTCTGGGATAACCTTATAAAGTATGCTCATATTCCAAAGATTGGAAAGCTAGGCAATGTAAATGTTAACCAATGGTTGTAAACGGGATAGCCAAAATGGGCTATGGTTACCTATACTTGTAGAACGTTAACATTAGTTTAAATAAAGCGCATTATTTAGGAACGGCATATTTCAAATATAAATATATCTACTAAACCATTCCAATAATAGTTCGCCAGCAGAGGCAGTGACCACACAGTGATGTAGCGATCCACTTAACAGAAAATTATCAGGATAAAATATATGAATTAAAACAGATCGGTAACTAAAATGTCATCTTGTATCTTTTAGAACAATGCAACAACCCCGAGATTTACTTAGATTATGATATATGCGAGACAGTAACCACAGAAAATTGTTTGTCAGAAGATCAGGAAGAGAGAAATATGCTTGCAGAATTTTGTCCAGAACAATGTGTCTGTAGTAAGTATCATGATTGATTCATATATTCTAAAAATAGAAAAGATATTTATTATACACGCAATTATGTAAAGATTATTTCCCATCATAAATTAGAAATAAAATGTTGAATAATGATTGTCGAAAATAAAGCAAACCCACAACATCACTAACCGCTCCTTTAGCTAGATACAGGATTGATAACAAAAAGGCGATTTAATTTTACGCATTGTCTTCGAACGGACACAAAATGTGGCGGGGGCTCACCACCAAATGTGACGGGGGATCATTATTTGAACAAAAATATAATTATCCATTCTACAATAAAGAAACAATTCGGAAATTCAGATGAAACGTTTGCATGATAAAGATAAAAAAAAAAGAGAGAATAATTACAAATACATCACAAGTCGGATATATACCCAAAAAACACACGCATTTAAAAGACAGCCTGACATGACAATTCGAACTCCTACAAATTCCCATGTAGTGTGGTAGACGGGGAACGAAATTTTTGACTTTAATGTACCCACCGAAAATATACCTAAATTATATATCATTGGAAAGAAGAATTCATACTCTATCCAGATAGTCGGGTCGTAAAAACGGGAACTGGTTGCATTTCCTTAAAAAGGGAGATAATCGTTCTACCCAAAATTTTATGAAAATATATGAGTTATAACTTTTGGGTTGCTCCCCTTGAATTCAGTTCCCACAAAGGGATGAAATTATCGTTTTTGCAAAATTTGGTATACACTATTAAGTATTTCATATAGACTTTAAGGTTTAGTTGTGAAAAAAATGTGTATTTTTATAGGTTTTGATGACATAGTCAGTTTCCTTCACATTTTTAATGTCGCCAATAGGGACCTGACCTTGACCTTTGTATGGAAACGTCTTGACCTGAATGTGCTTTAATTAGTTGATTATAACATTGATACTATTTTTTACAACGAAATTTAACTTCTATTTCATAAATTAAAAATTCTCTGGCGTATAGAAAAAGGGGGGGCGAGCGTCCTTCACTAGTACATAAACATCATTGTTCTTGTTCCTGTCACTGATATGACTGTCTGGTATTCTTAATCAATGTTTTTGCTCCGCGTTCGTTACAACGAATGCTGTATAACCTAAAGAGGTCATAAAACACCAAAATAAGCATATAAGTCGATAGCAACACATTTATATTAGTCAGTATAAATAGGACTATCCTGGTTCAAATCAAATGACAGAACAACATCGCTATCTAACTACAAAAGGACTATTATGGATTTGTCACGACATTACATGGCAGATAATTTTGTCCACAACAACAAAGCCTTGTAAAAATCTACAAAATTTCAGACATCATGACCATCGTCTTACAGTAAGGTAACATTCTTTGTTATGGCATTTTTACATATGTCGCTACCATAACAGGGACAAAGATCTGTGCACGACAGAATCTGTTCAAAACAAACACAGCTACTGGAACAAATTGATTTTCCTTTGCAACTGCACACGAGATTCTGCAGGAAGTGTGATGACATTTGTCCCAGGAAGAAGACAGGTACCAGACCACCCTTGTTTTCCATCCGAACATTAAAGGAGACCTAACAGGGGACTGCACTTTTTGTGAGGATTTCCAGATATAGGTCAGCACGGATGCTCTTAGTACATGCTGATGGAATGTCGCTTCGCATGGTGGTAACTTGGCCAGGCTTGCTTCTTTGTTTTGTTGCAAGTCGAACTCTGAATTTATTGAGATTAGAGTAATCTGCCTGCTCGTAGTTTGGCTTTTTGTATAGTCTTCAACTGAGATTTTCAGCTTCTCAATATCACGTCTTAAGATACCTACAGCAGAGTGTAAAATTTGTTCATCAGAAATACCTTCAACATCAACTTCAAAATCATTTTCCAACTCGGAGGCTTTAAATTTGGACTTGTATTTATAGCATCGCCTAAGGAAAGCTTGTCACTGAAGACAAGATTTGACATTCCTTGGCCCCTCTGAGTATGTATAACTATAGAACCAGCATAATGTTTAACTAGCCTGTCTTGTAACTTGGCAGATGAGTAGGTACCGGTGTCTGCGGGTAGATATGCTTTGTATTTTTCAAGTAATTGTGTCATCCGAAAAACCTTTTTGTGAACGACTAAATCATCGTTGATTTCATGAATTAAATTCTGGAAGGCGATTTCGTTACTAGAAAGATCAGAATCCTGTTTCTGTTCGTTTTTCGGGGAACTCTTTAACAGATATTTAGTCATGCACCCGTTGTGATAAACTCCTTTCAGAACAAAATCGTCACAATTCAACACGCGAACCAGTCTTATCATCATTTTGACTCAATGCGCACTCCATCAGCTTGTTCACACGCTCACTGGATGCAATTTTATGTACTTTAAAATCTTTCTTGAATGTTTTATTTTAACAAATGAAACAAAAATCCCACTGAATGGGTTCGTACTGGGAGCGTGTTACAACACTTGTTTGTGACATAGTTGAAACTTGTTCAGTACTTGTAAAACTTTATCTGGTCTGTTTTGAAAACACTGCAGTTTTGTTTACTTGTATATTTTCTATAGCAATTACGGTGGTAAACAACTTTAATTTTACGTGATATAAAATTGTCCATTGTGGACATTTCCTGCAAAATAAGAGAATACACCTCATCTCTTTTTAATTTCCATCGATCTTACAAAACTATCTTTGCCTACATCTCGCATACAAATCACAGGTTCTGCATTGGAACATTGACATATAATGCATTGCTCCCAGTTCAACGCTTCTTTTCTCCTTTTTGGACTAGAAGGAGAAAGTTTCAAAGGACTACCGAACGATGCCATCATACGGAATATGAACGTGTCTGTCCGGTTAAATTCTGGTACTACAATAACCTAATTACTAATCAACAAAATACACTAATTATCGACAAACAAACGACAAAAACAACGCCAAACGAAGTCTGAAAACCTCAGTAAACATTGTGCGAAAAGCAGAACACTTAACAATGAAATAAATCAGAAACTAAGCCATTTCATTCAAAGAAGACAACGTGCTATTTAATGACTCGAAGATCAGTCGAACTATATTTATAGAATCGGAAACGGCGTATCAAATTTCCGCGTATAAAAGGCATTAAATGAGAGAGGAAACAAACAAAAAATAGCATTTTTCTGCGTATCTGCAAGTATCCATGATATGAAATTTGGCATGAATTTTTGGACTAATGTAACGTTACTTTATCAATACTAAAAATGTACGGAAAATACAAAATAAATTTGCTAAAAGAGAAAACTTGTCTTATTTTCCACCAAAATAAGGGGTATTTTGAGAGGCTAGTTATATTAAATCAGACGAGAATTAACTGTTCTTTTTCATCTATTGATACAATTAAATGTCTGTTTAATTGAATAATATATCTTTTTTTTATCGATAAACGATCACGTGTTATAGATATGAAATTTTATTTTCACCTAGTCAACTATGTATCAGTTGGGTACCTTCGGAAAACCAAAATTTCCAAGAAAAGTTGTCTTACGATTTTTTTACGACCCACTTAATTTGAAAATATAGACATTTTTCTATCGAATGAGCATAGTTTTATCCATATGTTATTTCGGTACATTAAACTCCGAATTCATGCATCTTTTCAGTCATCATCTACGCTACTAATGAGAGTGAAATCAGGTGTCTCGAACACATCAGCATGATTTGATCTCTTCGTGTTTAAATTGCAATCATGGTATATACTTTATCTTAATGATGCGACTGCTTCTTATGTTCTGCATATTTTGATTCTGTGCAGGGTGCTTTAACTTTTCGGTTAATAATAATTTTGCCAAAGCTAGATAATATAAAAAGAACGGTTGCCAAGTCAAGGAACTCGCGAGTCAGTCATCTTTGTACAGGACAGAGAAATCGTAAGCATAATGATGACCAAATTCAGATTCATATGATCACTATGAGAACGTTACCGAACTCTAACAAACTAGAATACTAAACTAAAACATTTTCTTAGATCCTGTGTGAATCCGGGGTATAACCACTCCGAAGAGGGCGTCCACCCGATGTAGGATGGATTAAATATACAACAATTCCATATCGTTTACATCTCTCTCACATGTGGCAAAGGATTACATCCTTATGTTTGTTCATCCCAGTACCCACCTCTTTTTGTACCTACATAATTCAAATCGAAGCAAGGTCATAATAATTGAAATATACATATTTCCAAGATGATATTTACCATGCCAGTCCAATATTTTAAGTAGACACCGGAAGTCAAAAATATCACATGACAGTATAAAATAAAGTTTGTTTTATCTTTATCCTACTTTGCAGATAAAGTACCAACAGATGGTACAAAGGAGTAGATTCTGCCACAGACTGCAGAAGAAGGATGTATTCGATGTAAATACAGAAGCACTTGATAATCATGCAATTGTTCGTGGTGGGCTCAAAGGTTATTTAATGAAGTTGAGGATTATTACATAGAATGTTTTTATTTTGTATCTTTTCAAGTTTGTACATAGCTAGAATCAAATTTTAGAAAGTGCTAAATATTTCTAATGATTTTATATCAAATTCTATGCTGCTTATTTTGATTGCAGAACTAATAATATACAATTACTATAGTATTAATAAATGGGTGTTTTCATAATGGACCGGTTATATATCCAAGGTTAGTAATAATGGCCCAAGGAAGGTTGTATTGGCCCGAGGCAACGCCGAAGGCCAATACAACCTTCCGAGGGCCATTATGACTTAACCGAGGACATCTAGCCGGTCCGTTATGAAAACATCCATTTCTTAATACTTTTATTAACCAGTCAATTTCAATCTTAGGTAATCTTCATTATTACATAGATAGGTGTGAATTATGGAGATTTATCCGTGAAATAAATTCCGATATCTCACATGTCAAATATCAGTTTTTTCCCGCCGGAACTACTTTTACACAACTATAAGTGTGGTGGTTGTGTCCCTTGTGGTGTTACAGTGAATACATATACGATTGTAAACTGAAAAAATTCCGCCAATTGTTATTGACTTTGGAACATAACCAACATGACGTCATTGACGTCATATGAAGACATCCAGTTTAAAACGTAAAGATTAGACGTTATTTGGCTTCGTGTACGCTTCAATTTTGATACAATTTAACTAAAATAAGTTTTCAAGGTAAACATTTTAATTATTTTTGTGCATTGTTGTAAATATGACATATAGTATTTCACATTTTCAAGATAGCAGATCCTTCCAGCTGAACCTCTTAGTATCATTGCTCGTACATTTATACGCGTGGAATGAAATATACAAATAAAAAAAAATAATATATTAGAAATTTTGAAAGTCTATATAATAAAGGACGAAGTCCTTCTAACGGTAAGCTGTCCGATTTTTCCTTCTATATTGATAGCTAAAAATCTGCTCACCGGAAGTTTAAAAAATAGATCAATTGATAATTTAGAAACGCAAAAGAAATCTATTTCAATGAAAAATTCCCAATTCTTTGATTATTTATTCTATGCAAAATCGAAGTAAACTTTTAATAAAATTCTAATAAAAAAATCTCTTTCTACGAAACTCCCGATGGAATAGACTGACAATTGCCTGTCTCAATCTTGTACGAGCCAGGGGACAGAACTCGTCAGTTTACCGATGGAAGAGCGGCGTAGGTAAAATGAACGCCATAACAAATCGGCTACACAATTCATTCAAAATAAAAGATAATAGCCTCACCGGACACAATTACGAACGAAATAAAAAGTATGTCCCCTAATTGTTCCTTCAAAACATGAATTAAACAAATGCTTTTATAAATAGATACCCCGCTAAATTACTCGTGTTTTGGGAGAAAATTATTCATGCGCAGTTGTTGAATGTTGCAGACGACGGGTTTTTATATTTATAAACAGAAAACGATCGACAATTGCACTTGGAATCTATCGCTAAAATTCATTGAGGTACGCATATTTTGTTATCTTATGCCTGTAATTGGAAAGAATATGATCTCCTGGTTCTATGCATATGTAGAACACATTGAAATTAAAACAAAAACAGTCAATATAATACATTTTCCTTACCTTGATCTATCCCAAAATGTCAAAATCCGTGATGTACCTTATTCATTGAAGAGTCCAAGGAATTCCGAATGCAAACTGGCACACATTTATGGTATGAATAAAGGAAAGGTTTTTATGTCATGTGTATTATATACAAATAGATATGCGAACGTAAATGAATGAATCTCTTTCAATTTTAACAGTTGTCATTAAATAATTTACACTAGAAAGGTTATTATGATGTCGTTCGAAATTGTGTCCGGATCTAGGTCACAGAGTGACTAGAACGGGGTCATGAAAATCTGTTCCAAGTTAAAACCCGTAACAATGCATTGAATAATATATGGGCTATGATTCAAAAGGAATATTGGTGTTTAATCTGAAATATGAACATGCAATCAGCTTCATCAATTTGGTCAATTTGATACAATTAAATGTCTGTTTAATTGAATAATATATCTTTTTTTTATCGATAAACGATCACGTGTTATAGATATGAAATTTTATTTTCACCTAGTCAACTATGTATCAGTTGGGTACCTTCGGAAAACCAAAATTTCCAAGAAAAGTTGTCTTACGATTTTTTTACGACCCACTTAATTTGAAAATATAGACATTTTTCTATCGAATGAGCATAGTTTTATCCATATGTTATTTCGGTACATTAAACTCCGAATTCATGCATCTTTTCAGTCATCATCTACGCTACTAATGAGAGTGAAATCAGGTGTCTCGAACACATCAGCATGATTTGATCTCTTCGTGTTTAAATTGCAATCATGGTATATACTTTATCTTAATGATGCGACTGCTTCTTATGTTCTGCATATTTTGATTCTGTGCAGGGTGCTTTAACTTTTCGGTTAATAATAATTTTGCCAAAGCTAGATAATATAAAAAGAACGGTTGCCAAGTCAAGGAACTCGCGAGTCAGTCATCTTTGTACAGGACAGAGAAATCGTAAGCATAATGATGACCAAATTCAGATTCATATGATCACTATGAGAACGTTACCGAACTCTAACAAACTAGAATACTAAACTAAAACATTTTCTTAGATCCTGTGTGAATCCGGGGTATAACCACTCCGAAGAGGGCGTCCACCCGATGTAGGATGGATTAAATATACAACAATTCCATATCGTTTACATCTCTCTCACATGTGGCAAAGGATTACATCCTTATGTTTGTTCATCCCAGTACCCACCTCTTTTTGTACCTACATAATTCAAATCGAATATGATCTCCTGGTTCTATGCATATGTAGAACACATTGAAATTAAAACAAAAACAGTCAATATAATACATTTTCCTTACCTTGATCTATCCCAAAATGTCAAAATCCGTGATGTACCTTATTCATTGAAGAGTCCAAGGAATTCCGAATGCAAACTGGCACACATTTATGGTATGAATAAAGGAAAGGTTTTTATGTCATGTGTATTATATACAAATAGATATGCGAACGTAAATGAATGAATCTCTTTCAATTTTAACAGTTGTCATTAAATAATTTACACTAGAAAGGTTATTATGATGTCGTTCGAAATTGTGTCCGGATCTAGGTCACAGAGTGACTAGAACGGGGTCATGAAAATCTGTTCCAAGTTAAAACCCGTAACAATGCATTGAATAATATATGGGCTATGATTCAAAAGGAATATTGGTGTTTAATCTGAAATATGAACATGCAATCAGCTTCATCAATTTGGTCAAATTTATAAATTATTATCAAATGCCACGGTCAATATCATCGAAATTGTTCGTAATTGCGTCCGGTGAGGCTAATGTGTACGGATCATCGTGTTATTGAAATTTTAGGACTTCGTCCTTCAAACAGGTTGCCTGTCTCATATTAAACAGTATAACTAAATCATACATTTTGAATATCAATCACTCGTGACCGAATACGCATTAATGATTAAACTCGTGGACGGAACAAGTTCCGCCCATTCGTTTAATCCTTATGCGTACTTAGGTCACTCGTGGTATTATTTTGATATTCAAATTCTACTATTAGTTATACTATATTTCTTTTTGAAGAAGGCCATAGTATTGACCGAAATGGTAGGCTACAATTGTTTTTTCTCCCATTATTACGGCATTTTAACCCCGCTGAACCAGTGGTGGAAAAATCTGTAATCCTCTAGAGGATTAAAATGTCTCGTGCCTTTCCCGCATGTTGTCACATCGGTAATTTTTAAGGATTTTAAATTGAGAGTTAAATTGAAAAATTTAACCACTCGCCTGACGGCTTGTGGTTATAATTCCACCTTATATAAAAATGCTGTATTTTGATTGGCTGATAGAAATGATATTTTTTGCAAATTTTAAACGTATTGTGTCTTTTTTTCCACCAAGGGATATTAGTGATCAGGTTCCCCTGAGCGGGATATTTGTCAAATGCAAATATCCCGCTGCATTGAAAATACCCCGTTCTAAAATTAGAAACTTCGATTTTTAACACTTTTAACACACTCAAAGCTAACTAAGACTAGAGGTTCCTGACAACATAATGAGTTTTAAAAAAAGAGTGCTACATAAATTGATGGTTACTGCATATACAATAGGACATGTTATTTGCTGACAGAATTTGTCTATTGTACTGTGCCTGTGTATAAAACTTGAGGTAAGAAGGGGGCATACACACAATCAGGAGATTCAAATCATATTTTGACTCTGAAGTAAGTTATTTCCCGGCTAAAGATATTCGGTGGAATTAAACAAATACATCCTGCTATTGAGGGATATTTGCGAGAAAAATACAGGTTTCGAGACGGGTAAATTTCCCTCGCCTAAAAGCTCGGGGAAATTTTTACCCGCCTCTCAACCAGTATTTTTTCACAAATATCCCTCAATAGCAGGATATATTTGTATAAAATTTTTAATTTAACTCTCTTGAGTGGAGAAATATCGTAACCCACGGGCAACTGAAGGAGAATCTATATATCATTTTTCAATATTATTATTTGAATATCAAAATTTTGAAATTTTATTAAAACTGAAATTTTTGAAATTTTTTGAACATTATATCATTTTGAATTTTTTTTTAAATTTTGAAATATTGAAATTTTTTGAAAATTTTGAATTTAAGAAAAAAACAATTTTAATTGATTTTAGATGAAAATTTTGAAATTTCATGAAATTTTTGAAATTTTTAGGTAATCTTCATTCTTTTTGAAGAAGGTCATAATGGACCGGTCCATTATATAGAGAATAATATATGGCAAAATCCGTATCATATGCCGTATCATCCCGAGAAACCAATATCATCCAGAGGGCCCGAGGGATGATATTGGTCGAGGGTGATACGTCATATGATACGGATTTTGCCATGTTTTATACATTTTATCATATACTTAAACAAGAGAGTATACAGCGTAGGGATACGATAAAGGGTAGGGGTATGATAAAGGGTAGGGGTATGATAAAGGGTAGGCATCTGGTACTTTATCAAATATTCAAAACTACTGTATTTACCACTAAATATATGATAAATACAATAATAGTCTTTTGTTGAGGTCAATACGAGTTTTTATGGACCTTGAAAACGATATTCACCGAAGCCTTTAGGTTGAGGTGAATATTGATTTCTAAGGTCCATAAAAACTCGTATTGACCGATACAAAAGACTGTAATTGTTTTATTACATTAAACGAAAACGAAAGTGAAACCAAGTCAATGCGAGTTTTAATCAAACAATATCAAATTTTACGGAATGTCAGGTGACGGCATGATAGCCAATACAATTGTTTAAATAAAATCATTATGTAATAATGGCTTTTACCGGTCCATTATGGCTCTTTTACCGGTCCATTATGGCCTTAAAAGCCATAATAGACCGGCAAAGGATTTTGAAGCAAACTAATGTTCTTGCTGTATAAATACAAACCAGTCTGTAGTATTCATAATATAACCTACTGGTTAATAAACAATTGTAATGTATTACTTGACTATTGATGTGTAAATGGTGGATGGATGGAAAATATTTATTGCTTTTCAGTCTTATTGGCACTTGTTTTTATTGTTGTATATTCTGAAATACGTAATAAAATTCAAGGACAGAAAACGTGTTGTCATTTATAATTTCATACTGCACTCACACACACTTTTATTATTTTCAGTGTTGTATACAATCACTGGTTATTCAAATTCACCGTAATTTCACCAGATTGCTATTGACTTGGGTTATATTGTGGCAGTTAAAAGTCACTTAAACCAATATATCATTTATATCATGGCGGTCCGTATTATCATTTTAGAAACATGAGTACCAGTAGACTATTATCAATCTGCTTCTTGTCATTGATATACATGATGATACACAGTTTGTGTCGAATTCACTTCGCCAATGGTGGTGATAGACCTTAGCTTTGACAGGCGTAGGTAGATTTATATTATGGATCATGTGGTTTCTATAGTGCTTTCCTTGATAGAAGCTTGCTGTTAACAAGGAAGATACTGAACCAAGGGTTCCTAGTAGTGAAGCTGAAATCATCACTTTGAAGATTTTTCGATCACCACCATGACTTTGTAAACCGTTACGGAATATCTGTGCCCGTTTGTCGTAATCATAATCCGGTCCTAGTCCCATTCATTCATTCACTGGGTTTGAAACAAGAGTAGCACGATGGACCCCACTCGTCGACCAGGAACTGCTGATGGTTCCGGGGCACATGAATTATCCCCCTCTTTTAGGGGCTTCGTGTTGCTCAGTTTTTAGATGTCTGTGTAGTGTTTTGTAGATCATTGTTTGTTCTTTTGTTTATGCTGCTTATTTTGATTGCAGAATTCAGATACAATTAATAGTTTTGTGTGTTATTTTATTGTTGATGTGAACAATGAAAATCCATCAATACCACACTGTCGGAACAGTTTCAAAGTTTAATAGACATGGTAGAATCAGAGGCAAAATATATGTCCCTAACACATATACATTACCAATCACTTTCATGGCTTGATACAGGAACTCCAATAAAAAGTGATGGAGTTAGGCTAGGTATATTACATATTAAAGATGTATGAAAACAATCTCTCAGTAATCTAAGTTTAGAGACTTGGCTTGTAAATATTTGCACAAGTGTGACCTCCTATCTTCACTGGTAATAGTCAATTGGAGAATATTTACAATGTCCTTTCAATCTTATATTAATGGATGACTACTTTTCTGGCTAAAAGCATGATATTTTTTCTTTATATAACTTAATGAATACTGTCTAAGCCCTTCAATTTCCTCGAAGATAAAATTAGATCATTCCAGAGGAACATTTGGAACGCTATTGTAACATCACGTGACTCTAAAATCGGAAAATCCCTACTTTTAATTTTAGCGTCACGTGAGGTTAATATAACGTTCCAAAGGCTCCTCTGGAACGATCTAAATTACTCTTTGCAGTATTCATAATTCTTTCTTGTTACCATTAAAATTTACAAAAGAAAAGGGGGCCTGGGTGGCTAAATGAGTTAGGTAGTTGATTTACCTAACAACTCATGCAAGCCCATCACCAATACGGCGTAGGTTCGCGCCCGCATTTGTAAATTAAAATAGGGTGTGCACGCGACTCGCAGCCGCAAGTGATGCAGTTTACCAGTTGCTTGCCCATGTTCGATGGTTCTCTCCGGGTACTTCGGCTTCTTCCACCATTAAGACTGGTCGCCATGATATAGCTGAAATATTGCTGAAAGTAGAGTTAAGACACCAAAAATAAAATCATACAAAAGAAAACGCATTTTAATGCCAATTTATAAAACATGACACAGAGAGGACATTAATAACAGTTTCATATAATAAAACAATTACTGACTTTTATTTCGATTAATATAAGGCTCTATCGTTCCAAGATATATGATATTTACCTCGGCTTCGGCCTCGGTAAATATCATACATCTTGGAACGATAGATCATTATATTAACCTCAACAAAAGTCAATAATTGTATAATATTATGTGACAGTGAAACAACTTTCGAATATATTTTATCGATACAATGAAAATAGCATCTACTTACACTGATGAAACATAGTTTTCTTGAGATATGTATTAAGCATAAAATAATTATTATCCACGTTCACGACAGTTGATACGACTTTCTATAGCACGTTCTAATAACGACAGGCTTTTCTAATTTGGTATCACAGCTGCCAAACAAATTACCTGTTTAATGAACAGCTACATAAACTAAAAACAATTCTTAACACGTTTTATTGTCATCATAATGAAATGGTCGACTACTACAGAATGTCTTTGTCTCAATTGTTTATGGATATGTTGCCGATGTAATAGTGGATCCTTGCTTCCTTTGATCCAATGTGTACTATACATTCAGTTTAAGATGGGGATTTTACAACGGATGTCATGCACGGTGCATGAGAAGCTTTCCCTTTTTAAAAAGCACCTAATATAATTCACATATAATCGATATTTTGTTTATATATTTTCACAGGTGTTGTGTTGTCTTGAAAACATGCGACAAATATAAAATTAGGTATAGCTAAAAATAGTAAAATTTTCACTTCAAATATGTTCTATAAATTTCTTTTCGATACAGGGCTAAATAATTCTAACTGTAGGCGTATGAATACGTACTTGTTTCTCGTGGTAAAAAGTCTACTCGGTCGGGTACATGGTGGCAATTTAGTCATTCGAGAGCTTACACCTGAACAGAAAACATTGTCATGTTTGCTATAAATATACAATTTTAAGAATAAAAAGATATAACAAAATTATAGTAATTAGTAAATAAATGTGACTTACATATGACTTACATGTGACTTACATGTGACTTACATATGACTTACATGTGACTTACATGTGACTTACATATTACTTACATGTGACTTACATATGCAGGATTTAGATTTTATTGTTTTTTGTTTTGTAGTCGTTTTTTTTTTAATAGTGAAACATTATTGTTATAATATCTAATATTCTGTATTTATATTCTGTAGATTTATGAGATAGATGTCTCCATGTAAACCGGACTCTTATGACTTTTATTTTGACAAAACAACTGTCAAATCAAAGTTATTTACCGGTGTACATGAAATTATCTGTTTGAATATATTATATGAGTTTATTAAATGTTGGCCGATTTTCATACACACAATTGTTTGTTTGTTTGTATTTGTCACAAGCATGTCTATATATGTTTAATGACAATAAAGTTATTATTATTATTATTAATAATTCCAATTTGTGTTTGGTATTTTATCTGATTACATTTCTATATGCAATTGATGTCAATTTTATATTTTATTCGGTCATGTGGGTAATTAAAAAAAAATCATGAAAGTCAGAATGTGTTTTGAGTTTTAACATGGGTTGGCGGATATTGGATAAAATACTAATATCCGCCAACCCATGTTAAAACTCAAAACACATTCTGGCTTCCATTAATTATTTCGATTCTGATATGTCTAAGAGTACAAATACGGTAGTATACTTTGATTGGAAGACGGTAGTTTATATTTACGTTTGCGGACAATGTCGCACACAATTTATGCTGCCACATTCGAGCAGACGATAATTCATCAACATGTACATTTACGACGAGAACGTCAGTCACATGAACCTACGCATGTGTTGATGAAATTATACCCAATCGATAGATCGCTCGTTTGTTTACAATATACATTATTATGGTTATTTTCACACTACGGGAGTTCATGTTGATTTTTTTGTTTTGTTTTGTTTTGTTTTTTGCTTTTTGTTTGTTTTTTGTTGTTGTTTTTTTGTGTGTTTTGTTTGTTTGTTTGTCTGCTTGTTTGTTTTTATTTTATTTTTTTTTCATTTTTTTTATTCTTATTTTATACAAGAATAATATAATTATGTTGAAAATGCAAGTTTCTTTACTAGACATTATGTATGTGCTTGGTTATTTTTACTTAGACAAATCTATACACTAGAATATGTCGTATCAATCAAGATCATGTCAACAGTTCAGAATATGTTATGATAAATTAGAAATAAGTGAGGACAATTGGAACAAAAGTTCATAATGTGCAGATTCTGCATATTTGTTCAGACAAGTGCTGCATACTTTTTCGAAACTCCAACATGTTTAAATTAAAATTAGTGTAACAACATTCTAAAAGAAATTTTGAATAAAAGAATATATCTGGTCAATTTTTTTAGGGGATTCAGAGAGGTCAACTGGGGGAAGAAATTTAAATGCGGTGGCGGTATTAACGGACAGCCTTTAGTTTTATTAAACTATAATGAATGTTAATTTTTAAAGGTTGGTTAACCGCGTGTTTCCTCTACCTGACACCTACATTAATTATACCTCCCTTGGCAATGGCACTTTGCAATAAAATTTGACTTTTTCAGTAATTTGAAAAAGGATTGCTGTATTTTCCTTAAATTGTTTTTAAATTAGTAACTTTCTAAAATAACAATGATAATATGTCTCTCTCTGAAAGGAATTGTTACCCTCTTTAACATTATTTTTTACAATATATTTTATTTATGTAGTGACATATAAAAAGTTTATTAGTCTCGTAATAATCAATTACTATGTTGAGAAAAAGTTCATATGCTGAAGCAAACTGTAATAATAGTTGCAATATCACTGAGTTTCAAATACATAAATCATAGTCTAGAATCTTTGATGACATTTGAATGCTAGGTTTAAAAAAAAATGTAGGGCTATAGTATTTATCGCCACTTTAGATATATATTTCAGGTATATCGTGGCGGTCAATTTTATTGGAGAAGAGTAAACCGGATTACACGGAGAAAACCCCTGACCTGCAGCAAGTCACTGACAAACTTTATCACATAATTTTATCTCGAGTACACCTCGCCTGTGCTGGATTCGAACTGTGTAATTAGATGTACGTAATGAAATGAAATGAAAGCAAAAATTACCACACTGTCGACACAGCTCCAAAACACAGAAAGAGCAAGATCATCCTTTTTAAAAACATCAGTCAGTGAATGTTCACCTTAATTTATATCAGGTAATTGTCTATTACTCATGCAAAACGTAGTGACGAAAATTTAACGGTCGCAACCATTACTATCTGGTTGACCGTTAGGAAATATCCATATCTTAAATGACAAAGGGTCTTTTACTTTTTACGTAAAGGTTTTCTTTCCTCTATCACTGGCTAGACTTTTACCGGACTTGACTGCATATATGAGTAACAAGGGTGTGTCTTATAAGAGGCAGAAACTGTTTACCCAGCTTCGCGAGAACATGAGTTCACCCGTGTTTTGGTGAGGTCCGTGTTGTTCATCTTTTTAGTTTTTTGTGTTGACCTATTATGTGTCTTTACGTTCTAAGTTCCGTGTTGTGATGTCCGTTATGATTTCCGCATAAAAAATGATGTTCGGTTCGTCTCTTACTTCCGGTTGTTTGTGGGAGGGCACATGTCTTGTTTACGTTATTTGTGTTGTTTGTGTAAAGTGGTGTCCAACACATATTGTTTTGTGTTTTTGTTTTTTTTTCGTTTTGTGTGACTATGTTGTCAGTTTCTCTGGATTGTCCTTTATTGATTGCCCCTTTGGTATTCTCTAACGTTTATTTAACCGTTGCGGAATATCTGTTTCACAAGTTCCACTTGTGGTAAGCACTCCCACATCATTTCCTTGTCCACAACATATTACAGAGTTTGTAGTTAGAGTAACAACGGGTGCCACTAGTGGAACAGGAACTGCTTACGCGTCTGAAGCGCGTGAGTTCAACCCTGGTTTTAGTGGAGTTCGTGTTGCTCGATATTTTGTTTTCTGTGTAGCATTTTGTAGATCGTCCTTTGTTCTTTTGCCCTTTTTCTATTGGCCATTGTGTTGTCTGCCCTTTTTCTATTGGCCATTGTGTTGTCTGCCCTTCTTCCATTTACGAATTCTGATTACCCCCTTTGATATTTTCAAGCTCTTCTTACCAAAAATAGTTCCAGTCATTGTATATAAAACATAAACTGATCTTTTAAAAATACAAATCAGTAAATTGATGAATACTATAGGTATAATTAGATAATGTTTTCAAAGCGAATCTTTTGATATCTTCAAGCTCTTCTAACCAAATATATCTCTGCAGCAGAATTTTTGCATACTCAGTCATTGTATATCAAACAGAAAATACACAAGTCAGTCAGTCGATGAATACTATTGGTATAGTTAGATAATTTTTCAAAGCGAATCGCTTACCTGGTAAAAAATTGACGATGATATTGAGAACAAAGAAGGTGTTGTACTCATATAAGTAAAATCGGGACATTTATTGGTCAATGACAAGGCAAATTGTACGTAAATCTCAAGTGAAATACTTTTTTTCCAATTATTAATCCACAACTAACTGTTTTCCCATTTACTAGTTACCATTATGAGGTAAAATCGTGACTAATTATTTGTATTTATGAGAAGCTTAACAACCACTGTCTACAAAATATGAATTTACATCGGGCAATTAAATACAAAGTTTTCTCTTGCAAAAAGAACTCTAAAAATGCTATCTCATATCTTGATAAACAACAATGTAGTTAACTTAGTACGATGGTGGATTTGTTATGTGGGGTATCATGACCATATCAAATTTATACCTTAGCACCACAAATTGGATATTATATAAAATTTAAATTGTCTGCATTACATTTCTTCTGACGTACGCCGATAGTTTTGAACTAACTAAACCTCATTGATATAGTTCTTTCTTTATATTGTTCTTTCTGTCAATGTGTATTGCATTGTTCTTTCAGTGAATGTGTATTTTATTGTTCTTTCTCTACTGGGTATCTTATTGGCCTTTCTGTGAATGTGTATTTTATTGGCCTTTCTGTGAATGTGTATTTTATTGGCCTTTCTGTGAATGTGTATTTTATTGGCCTTTCTGTGAATGTGTGTTTTATTGTTCTTTCTCCACTGAGTATTTTATTGGCCTTTCTGTGAATGTGTATATTATTGGCCTTTTTGTGAATGTGTATTTTATTGGCCTTTCTGTGAATGTGTATTTTATTGTTCTTTCTCAGCTGTGTATTTTATTGTTCTTTCTCTACTGTGTATTTTATTGTTCTTTCTCTACTGTGTATTTTATTGGCCTTTCTATGAATGTGTATTTTATTGGCCTTTCTATGAATGTGTATTTTATTGGCCTTTCTGTGAATGTGTATGTTATTGTTCTTTCTCTACTGTGTATTTTATTGGTCTTTCTGTGAATGTGTATTTTATTGACCTTTCTATGAATGTGTATTTTATTGTTCTTTCTCTACTGTGTATTTTATTGGCCTTTCTGTGAATGTGTATTTTATTGGCCTTTCTGTGAATGTGTATTTTATTGTTTTTTCTCTACTGTGTATTTTATTGGCCTTTCTGTGAATGTGTATGTTATTGGCCTTTCTATGAATGTGTATTTTATTGGCCTTTCTGTGAATGTGTATTTTATTGTTCTTTCTCTACTGTGTATTTTATTGGCCTTTCTGTGAATGTGTATTTTATTGGCCTTTCTGTGAACGTGTATTTTATTGGCCTTTCTATGAATGTGTATTTTATTGGCCTTTCTGTGAATGTGTATTTTATTGTTCTTTCTCTACTGTGTATTTTATTGGCCTTTCTGTGAATGTGTATTTTATTGGCCTTTCTGTCAATGTGTATTTTATTGTTCTTTCTCTACTGTGTATTTTATTTGCCTTTCTGTTAATGTGTATTTTATTGGCCTTTCTATGAATGTGTATTTTATTGTTCTTTCTCTACTGTGTATTTTATTGGCCTTTCTGTGAATGTGTATTTTATTGGCCTTTCTGTCAATGTGTATTTTATTGTTCTTTCTCTACTGTGTATTTTATTGGCCTTTCTGTTAATGTGTATTTTATTGGCCTTTCTATGAATGTGTATTTTATTGTTCTTTCTCTACTGTGTATTTTATTGGCCTTTCTGTGAATGTGTATTTTATTGGCCTTTCTGTGAATGTGTATTTTATTGTTCTTTCTGTGAATGTGTATTTTATTGTTCTTTTTCTACTGTGTATTTTATTGGCCTTTCTGTGAATGTGTATTTCATTGGCCTTTCTGTGAATGTGTATTTTATTGTTCTTTCTGTGAATGTGTATTTTATTGTTCTTTCTCTACTGTGTATTTTATTGGCCTTTCTGTGAATGTGTATTTTATTGTTCTTTCTCCACTGTGTATTTCATTGGCCTTTCTGTGAATGTGTATTTTATTGTTCTTTTTCTACTGTATATTTTATTAGCTTTCTGTGAATGTGTATTTTATTGTCCTTTCTCTGAGTGTGTATTCTATTGTTCTTTCTCTACTGTGTGTTTTATTGGCCTTTCTGTGAATGTGTATTGTATTGTTCTTTCTCTACTGTGTATTGTATTGGCCTTTCTGTGAATGTGTATTGTATTGGCCTTTCTGTGAATGTGTATTTTATTGGCCTTTCTGTCATTGTGTATGTTATTGTTCTTTCTCTACTGTGTATTTTATTGTTCTTTCTGTGAATGTGTATTTTATTGTTCTTTCTCTACTGTGTATTTTATTGGCCTTTCTGTGAATGTGTATTTTATTGGCCTTTCTGTGAATGTGTATTTTATTGTTCTTTCTGTGAATGTGTATTTTATTGTTCTTTCTCTACTGTGTATTGTATTGGCCTTTCAGTTAATGTGTATTTTGTTGCTCTTTCTCTACTGTGTATTTTATTGGACTTTCTGTGAATGTGTACTTTATTGTTCTTTCTCTACTGTGTATTTTATTGGCCTTTCTGTGAATGTGTATTTTATTGTTCTTTCTCTACTGTGTATTTCATTGGCCGTTCTGTGAATGTGTATTTTATTGTTCGATCTTTCTCTAAATGTGTATTTTATTGGCCTTTCTGTGAATGTGTATTTTATTGCTCTTTCTCTACTGTGTATTTTATTGGCCTTTCTGTGAATGTGTATTTTATTGACCTTTCTGTGAATGTGTATTTTATTGTTCTTTCTCTACTGGGTATTTTATTGGCCTTTCTGTGAATGTGTATTTTATTGGCCTTTCTATGAATGTGTATTTTATTGGCCTTTCTGTGAATGTGTATTTTATTGTTCTTTCTCTACGGTGTATTTTATTGGCCTTTCTGTGAATGTATATTTTATTGGCCTTTCTGTGAATGTGTATTTTATTGGCCTTTCTATGAATGTGTATTTTATTGGCCTTTCTGTGAATGTGTATTTTATTGCCCTTTCTCTACTGGATATTTTATTGGACTTTCTGTGAATGTGTACTTTATTGTTCTTTCTCTACTGTGTATTTTATTGGTCTTTCTGTGAATGTGCATTTTATTGGCCTTTCTGTGAATGTGTATTGTATTGTTCTTTCTCTACTGTGTATTTCATTGGCCTTTCTGTGAATGTGTATTTTATTGTTCGATCTTTCTCTAAATGTGTATTTTATTATTCTTTCCGTGAATGTGCATTGCATTGTTCTGTCTCAGAATGTGTATTTATTATTCTTTTTCTAAATGTTTATTTTATTGGCCGTCCTCCAACTGTGTATTGTTTTGGTCTTTCTGTGAATGTGTATTTTATTGTTCTTTCTGTGAATGTGTATTTTATTGTTCTTTCTCTGAATGTGTATTTTATTGTTCTTTCTCTGAATGTGTATTTATTGGTCTCTTTCTGTGAATGTGTAATTGGTCAGTCTCTTTGTCAATGTGTATTATACCGTTTTATGGGAGTTTTAACATGGATTGGCGGATATTAGTATTTTATCCCGAGCCAGAAGCGATGGATAAAGTTTACTAATATCCGCCAATCCATTTTAAAGCTCAAAACACATTCTGGCTTCCATGATTTATTTCGATTCTGATATGTCTAAGAGTACAAATACGGTAGTATACTTTGATTGGAAGACGGTAATTTATATTTACGTTTGCGGAAAATGTCGCACACAATTTATGCTGCCAATGGAAAAGTCAGTCACATTCATCGGCGCATGTGCGAATGAGATTATTCCATCGATAAATCGCTCGTTTTTCTACAAAGCGAAAGAAGAACGTCATGTTAGAATATGTAGTATAAATATGGTTGTCATTTCAGAGGTGTTCGTGTTGTTCATATTGTCCAATAATATGTAGTCGCGTTTAGCTTCTTATTGTGATTTCCGCGTATTTGTTTTGTATAGCGGGTTCGCATGAGAGGTACGTATGTCGTTTATATATATTTACTTATACTTGTGTACAACATGATTTCCATATCCGATAATTATTGTTCTAGTAAACGGCGGGTGCCATAATTTTTGCAGGAGTGTGTACACGTACGGAGAAACATATTTCATCCTTGTTTTAAGTAGCGTTCGCCTGTTCTATCTTTAGTTTTCTATGTAGTATTTTGTCGATCATTATTTATCTTTTTTGTCATTGATGATCATTGTGTTGGGTGTCCTTCGATTTACGTCTTCTAATAAACCCTTTGGAATCGTCAAACTTTTCTGGTCACCTTGCATTCAGTTTTATTGTTCAGGGAAATCACTGATCTACTGCAAGTAATTTATTAACCTGATTAAAACATTTTTCTCGAGTACGCATCCTCATGTGCATACATATGACCTGGGTGAACTCTGGTGCTCCAGAATGGTAAGCAATTCCTGTTCCACATGTGACACCCGTCGCGTTACTCTTATTACAAATCCGTTGGTAAGTTATTTATGAGAAAACGACGTGACTGCGATTAGGACAAGTTGAACATATCCGAGGTAATTTATGACACATATACATGTATTTATGCTTACACCTAATAATATTTATTTACACTGATAGTTATTGATAGTGTCTTGAAGAATGTGAACGGTGCTTGGTGTGATTTTAATCCACTAAAGTGTGAGTTGTGGTTATCGGTAGAATGCTTATATGGACGATCAAAGTCAAAAACATAGTTCAATTAGATATATTGTTTCCAGGTATACAGCACACCATATCCATCTATGAATTGTTAATGCATTCAAGGATATTAATCTTTGGTGTGGTTGTTGCGCTTAACCAGGTGTGCCACGTATAGGATTGAATTGTACGCATTAAAGGACGAAGGCACAGACATTTCAACTGTACATATCCGAACATACAGCTTATTGTGTATGGTGTACATTGGTAACTTGATCAGTAAAGAAAAGGACGTGCTTTCAAGGACAATACATTTTCGACGGATAGCTCGTATCCACACTCTTCAGATACACATTTCAAACATATTTATTAAGGTTTGGTGTTACACAATCTTTAGTTTTCTGTATAACGTTTTGTAGATCTTTGTTTATCTTTTTTTTGTCCCTTTTTCTTTTGGTCATTGTATTGTGTGTTTATCTTGGATTTACAACTTCTGATTACCCCTTTGATATCTTCAAACTACATTAGCCTGTCATTCGTCGATGATAGCTATTGAATCGCAATACCGGATATGAAAAGTATATGCTTTAATACTATTACTTAATATGTGTTTCCAAAGAATAACGCTGTAAGTTGCAGACATGTTGATAAATGATTAATTTCAAAATTTGAGGTTCAAGGGTTAGTTCATTTTCTATTAAGATATCTTTTGCTAGACGTTTTCTCTGCAATATTAGATTGACATATCCAAATCGACACTCCATTACAGTTCAACTGTAATAAAAATCAACAGTACAGATATTGTCTAAACAATATTATGATACTTGATATTGAAAACACTTGAGATATTCCATTTCAACAAACATCACCCCCTATATTCTTATTCCCGATCCTTCCTGGCAGTTGTTTACTCCGAGAAATTGCGTTGGCGTTAATTTCAAAAACCATTCTTTTGGCCAAAGAAAATGATTTATTACATTTTTCATTTCAGTTGCATGAATAATTGAAAATAGAACGAAGAAAGAAAGATAACTCTAATTTTCGCAGACGTTTTTCATTCCAGGTGCATGAATAATTGAGAATAGAACGAAGAAAGAAAGATAACTCTAATTTTCGCGGGCAAATGTATTACTTCAATTTTTGTTCACTAATTTCCTATATTGTCTTAGGTGTGAATTATGCACTTAACGACAGCATAATTATGATAACAACCATAATTTTCAAAATATTTATATATATATCCTTGATTATCCCTGACAATAATTCAAAAATGTTATTTTATACCGATACAATATATTACCTTTTACTTTGAAAGGTTTTTTTTCTGAAGTTTCAAATAAACAAATTTACACTAAAGGACTCCGCTCATTTGATCTAATATTAGAAGTAGTCCAGTCAATAGACCCGTAGACCCAAAACAAATTGCAACAGAAATTATATATACGCCAGCATTTTCACTTTAACCCATAGAGTAACCAATAAAAAAACGCCATGAAAATTTTATGTATTAAAGACAGAAATTAAGATAAAAAATGAGTACTTTTTACTTTTATCGTTTTGTCACTACGGATCCTCCATAGCCGAATCAGAGATTTTCTGGAAAATACAACTCAGACGGAAAGCAATGAAAATAGGAATTATCATCCATATCTAGGTAAGCGTAATAATAATATAATATATTTCTATGAAGTTACTACAACAAGTATGTTCAATTTTACCAAAACACCCATGAAAAGTGAACAAACAGGTCAATATCTATGACATTCAAATTGAGCAGACGTAATTCCCATAATGCACCATTCTCAACCCCAAAAGAGCTTTGTAAAGCCTTTTTAAATTACTTTCTGCTAAATTTTGTGTAAAAATGTGTTATTATATATTAGACAGAGATATTTATTCAAGTGTTTGATCGAATTAGCATCTTAAATTCGCGGATTTCCATAATCGGTAGATGCGGACGAAAAAAAAATCTATGGAACGCCAGTTTACCTTACCTTACCTCTGTATCTTTACCCCCTTCAAAGGAGAACCATACTGTGTCGTATGTTAAACGTGTGTTGGGTGGCGGTGCGCTGTACAGTGCTGTGTGAGTGAAAATCCCATCACCTCCGTATCCATGAATACAATTTATGTACACTAAAAATCAGGCTTATTCACACGGGATATAAAAGGTTATCAAATCAAGTTAAAACAATCCACAACGATTGTCCCGACATTACGTATAAAATATGCAACATGTATTGGAAAAATATAAGAAGACGCATCACTGTTTAAAATCTAAAAGTCTCTGTTCGTATGGTTAAAATCTAAAATCTATTTGTTACGGTTTGGTTCGAGGTTTAAAAAGTAATTGTCACTTCCTAAAATCTAAAGCGAATCGTATTTACAGTTTAATATATAAAACGTCATCTTTCAAAGTCTAAAATCTAAAACAACTATCAGTTTATTGTAATGGATTCTTGGGCAACCCCCGGACGGCTCTCCCCTCCCCCTTTTCGCAATGTTAGTTCTGTTTCTTCATTGTTGTCTGGATTTTGTCTCTATCACTCTCCAGAAGCTTCGTTCTCTTAATATGCAATTTGAACATTAATCTCCTTGATAGACCTTCGAGTCTGGCTACGCTGGTTGAGTTTTTCTTGGTAGGTTTCACCTTGATTGTATTGTCCATTAGCAGTTGTAGTTGGCTAGCTGCAATAATGTAGCTCCTGTGACAAACTTGTGTCTCGGCAGAGCTACAACGCGGTCCCATTCGTCACAATGGAGCCAAAAAAAAGTTGCAGTTGAAACATAAAAACTCACTATTTACGCTTCAAACATTTCATTATAACTATTACTGATGATCCCAGTCCTTGTTAAATCGGTTTGGCTGAGAAATATATGCTTTTCAAAGGTAGCAACAACCTTGTTCAAATTTATCGATCGTTTTCCATAACCGGAAACTACGGAAGGCGGAGCTTTTCTAAATATGGTATTTCTTACTACACGCTGATGTAAACATTCACGCCTAAATCGCCAAATATGATATCGACATCCAAATAGTGAGGCCGGAAATGACGAAATTCAAAATGTTCAGAGAGAAGTTTTTTATTTGTGGGAATTACATTCTAAAATACTGGTAGGTGATAAAAACTGGTTATAATAATGGACAAAAGGAAAGGTTATGTCTTATTATTGATAAATGCAGGCGTCAGAAGCTCTGTAAGCGAGCGCAAACAATCTCGGCGGCTGCTCTATTACGTGTAATGGCATCCCGTTATAACCCTTGCGAGTAAGCGAGCATTTAGGGTTTTATTATTAGAACTAGTAGTTGGTCAACTTCGCTCAAGTCCGTTCATTATTTTGGAACTCATTTTGCCATATAGCGTTGATCTCGGACAGTAAAGCTGCTCTCTCCGACTGTAGTTTTTCACATTGGAGAATGAAGTGTAGTACATTCTCTTCGGCTGCTCCGCATAGCAGGCATGTTTTGTCAGTTTCATTTCTGTAGTACTTAATGCGTTTTGTTTGCAGCACGTATGTCCCGGTGACGAGTCTTAATTTTACTGGAATTCTACTGATGTCTAATGATGAGGTATCATGAGTAGCATATGTGCTTCAAAATAGGATGTATTTTGCACTTGCTCAGGTTGTGGTTACTAAGATATTGCAGCCCTTTGTAGAGTTGTGCTAGAGTTGTTAGCTGGGTACATCAGTGGTCATTCACTCTTGATTTCATCAACGAGATCCATCGTGATTTTTTGATAGGATTGTCCAAATAGTTGTACGCCTCTTTCAGGTCGTATTTTCGTAGTATTTTGTTGATATATAAACCAGCTGTTACTAGATCCCTCCTGCACGGTTAGTTGTCTTCTTGCAAGCTTTTTCTCAGTGTTTTTTCCGCCCTGATGACAGACGTTATTGAAGAATGTGAGGGCTTTTTATATGAATTTGTGCTTCTATTGGTAGAATTCCAGTTAGTATATAAACGGCTGGGTCCGGACAGCCCATCGGTAATGACAGGATTTGTTTTAGTATCCTTTTCTGGAGGAGTTCTAGTTGTTCAAGAGGTTTTGAGGACGGTAATAATAGCTCCATACCGTAAAGCAATACTGGTGTTATGTAGGTTTTGTAGATGTGTAGTAGGGACTCGGGATCCAGGCCGTTGTGTCCATGAAATCCACATCCGAATAGACTGTATGCACTACATCTTGCTTTAGTTATATTTTCATCAACATTGGTTTGGATATTGTGTTTCATTGTTGTTGTTCTGATGATACCTTACCTAAATGAGTAGCTTGCTCCACCTCGGACATGGTGGTATTCCCCAAATTAAGTTTCTCGTTGGTTGTTTCGCACTGTTTGTTGTTTCCTCTAATGTGGATTGCTACACTTTTCTTTGGTTGTAATTCATATCCCTCGAGGTTAGCAAAGTCAAGAGCCATGTTGACCATGATCTGTGCATCACTGAGCTGAGTACTGAGTAGTGCGATGTCGTCTGCACATCCTGTGTTGTTAACGTTGATGTTTCCTGTTTTCAGTCCTATACCTACATCTTGCAAACGGTCTAATAGTGGGTTGATATATAGTTTATAGAGATCAGTGCTAAGGATACCACCTTGCCGGGCTCCCATACCGACCTTAAAACAATTGGACGTGCTTCATGCCCATTTTATGCAGCTTTCCGCATTGTGGTGCAAGCTTTTAAAAATAGTCCACGTTTTGTCCTGAATTCCCGCGTGGTACATACGCCGGAACAGATGTGAATGTATAACTTTGTCGAATGCAGCTTTTGCATCGAGAAGTACAAGATGTCCATTTTGCCTTTCGTCGGTTAATATTCTGTATGCTTCTTCGACAGGTAGAGCAGCATTCATGGGGGATGATCCTTTCGTAAACCCTCTTTGCGTTGGATTTTGCATATTATGGATCAATGGTTGTATTCTATCTCTGATCACTGCTTCGACAATCTTACTAATTACAGACAGAACTGTTATTCCTCGATAGTTGATGGCATCGTTTTTGCTTCCGACGTCAAACGCTGCACACTTTCATATTTTGCGAGTGTTTCATCAAGTGAAACAATGGATCGGTGAGGCTGACAATATGGAAACAAAAGATTGGGGATGGTCTATTGAACACAACATCTGCGTGCCAATCAGATCGAGTTTGCCACCCGCTCCAGATGAACTTCTAAAAACGATATATCGCAGATGTAAGACAAACTGCGATTGAAAACGCTGTAACTGTAGAAAGCATGTTCTGGAATGTTCTGTCGCTTGCACTGAATGCCGAGGGAATACATGTAGCAACATGTCTGCATGCGAAGATCAGGACTCTGATTCAGACGAATAGTTGATGCCTAATGTTGATATTTGAAAGATACATGTATTGCTAACTTATGCGATATCAGAACTTTCATTTAATTATTTTGGTGGAGATTTTTGGTGAATTTTGAAATTTTCCATTTTCGTTCATCTATGTATGTATGTATGTTTATGGTGTTTAGCCCCATGTTCAACAATATTTCAGTTATATAGTCGCTGTCAGTTTTATTGATGGAGGAAACCGGAGTACCCGGAGAAAACCACCGACCTGTCACAAGTCGCTGACAAACTTTATCACATAATGTCGTTAATCTAGGGAAGGAAAATAAGATGTTTCTGGGTTTTTTTCATTAAACAAACACCAACTGATTGTTAACAATTGACATTTAATTATATTTCAAAACATTCTTTATTAATCTGTACCGAAACAGTCATGATTTAATTGATTCTGCCACGGAAAATATAATTTTTTCAAAAATTCAGTTTTCAGCATTTTTTTTTTTAATGAAATTTTACCAAAAAATAGCCACCTGGGGAGAATATGGATATATTTTTTTATTTTGTTTGAAAGAATATTAAATAATTTTTAGAGAAATTGGTAATATTCTGCAAAGTAGAATGAACATGTGAAATTTCCAGTTTTCAGCGATTTTTCTTCAAAATCCCTTGTTTTTACCCCAAAAATTGCAAGAAGGTAACTTGGGATTTTCGGCGAGTTTTAATATGTTAATGAGGACACTCCCAGCTTCAAGATGAGCCCAAGAAACCTTCTGTTGCAATTTGTTCTAGGTCACGCCTTTTCTGGCGTATATATACTGGACTAAAGTGATTGTATCTTACGGTGTATATATTTAATACCTAGTCCATCATGCCCGTACAGGTATTGATGAAAGCAATGTCGTCTCCGGAGTTCTTGAGTTTTTCCTTGTTATATGTTATCGCTGTGTATAGTCATTTAGAACACAAACTGACAGTGGTTACCGTGTGGAATGTCTGTGTTATCGCTGTGTATAGTCATTTAGAACACAAACTGACAGTGGTTACCGTGTGGAATGTCTGTGTTATCGCTGTGTATAGTCATTTAGAACACAAACTGACAGTGGTTACCGTGTGGAATGTCTGTGTTATCGATGTGTATAGTCATTTAGAACACAAACTGACAGTGGTTACCATGTGGAATGTCTGTGTTATCGCTGTGTATAGTCATTTAGAACACAAACTGACAGTGGTTACCGTGTGGAATGTCTGTGTTATCGCTGTGTATAGTCATTTAGAACACAAACTGACAGTGGTTACCGTGTGGAATATCTGTGTTATCGCTGTGTATAGTCATTTAGAATACAAACTGACAGTGGTTACCGTGTGGAATGTCCAATAGACACAACAAACGAATTTTGCCGAAGGTTCATCCAACTGAAAATTGCTTTAATGGGTCTAATTATTATAGAAAAAAAAAGGAAGAGTGAAAATAAGTTTACAGACAGACAGCTATCGACAGACTGACGACCTTGACAAATGCATGATAGTAGCTCTTATACAACTTCGCTGTAAATATTCTTTTACAAATAAGCACCATGTAGGAAGAAGAGTTTGAAGATACCAAAGAGACAATTAAAATCCGTATATCGAAGAGGAACAGACAACGCAATGGCCAAAAGAAAAAGTACCAAAGGACAAACAATGATCTACAAAACATACATATAAAACTAAAGATCGAGTAACACGAATCCCACTAAAAACCGGGGGTGAACTCATTCGTTTTTTGTTTTGTTCAGCTGCATTCAAAAATGCAGATATCAGTATAAAACACTAGCCTTCATCAATATTACAGGCCACATATGTTAAACTTTGCTAATTATTGATAAAAAAAATGTTTTATAGATAAATTACGCATGTATACCATTGGCAAAATCAGTGGTGATGATTTCTCACCCGACATTCATCATTGAAAAAAAATATATTTGACGCCCTCTGATTGAACCTTTGGTATCTTCAAACTTTTCTGTACTAATTATCATAAAAAGCACCATTTCAATTTTTACAAAACACAAGATGGAAACAGAGTTATATATCCGGTTTATACGTATATTGTAGGCTAATGCTTAAATTGTATTCTACATTGAATTACCTCCCTTTCCCTGTGTTTATTTGACCCGTGTTTATATTATTGACTTGTCTCGTATGATTCTTTATAACTTTACTTGCGTCTGCTATCGATACAAATTAAAAAGTATATTCTTTGATTATTTCCGATTCGAACGAAATTAAATTATTTTCATAGGAATTGCAGTGTGTATCTTGAAATAATAGCAATGCATCGCATGCAAAGAAAATCGCAAAGCATCCCTAAATCTACTTCATCAAATCGTTCGTTGAGTACTATTTTACTGGATGTCCTTTCTGTACAGCTTAATTTTGTACAATCAAACTACTTTGCGTTAGTGTTTTAATGCCACGTTATTTCTACCAAATGAGGTTGAATTTGAACATGAGTACCATTTCAATGTCGGATATTAGATATGTTGCGATAGTTGCTGAATCCAAAATGTGTTTTGCTAAATTCTATCAAAAATATGCATATTAGGATGATTTCGACAATAATATATTCTGAACTCATTGAGCTGATTTCAGCATAGCCAGACTGTAGTGGTTCTTGGATGATCTCCTGTAAAATTATATCCGACAGCACCGACCTCTGTCCACGATACTCGGCATTATTGAAAAGAGAAATTCTTCAAATAGTTAAAACAGCAGCATTTTTATTACAAAAGTTGACCCTATCAAACAACTCGACACCAATCTTAATCAAACTTAGTTCACAGATTTTGAATACTTGTATACCAAACGGGTAATCAGAATCCGTAATTCGAAGAAGGACAGACAACACAATGGCCAAAAAAATGGACAAAACGACAAATGATCTACAAAACACTACACAGAAAACTGAAGATCGAGCAACAAGAAACCCACTAAAGACCGGGGGTGCTCCGGAAGGGTAGGCAGTTCTTGCTCCACCAATGGTACCCATCGTGTTACTCAAATTACAAACGCGGTAGTTCCCGTAATTATTTGGGCATTAACTTTTTGTCAACATTTTAATCAACATACACATGTGTTAATGTGATGGTGGGAAAACTGAAAATGTATATGTACACGATAAGCATTTCTATAACATATACATGTATTCCAAACTTCTATTTACTTATAGTTTCCTCGATTTTTACCAATTATGCAAATAAGGCTGATGTCGACAAAATGAAATTTAACAAATATATTCTTTGAAACCAATATTTAAATTGTAACCAAAATTTACAATGTATAATAGGTGGTATTTTGCCAAAATATACATTTCAATAAGCATTGGAATTTCAGTTTGGCTGCCCGGCCAGTAACGAGTTCTGACTGGCTGAACATTTCAATTTGTAAGATTAAATAGTGATATTGCAAGAATATTTGTTATATGCTTCTCTACCAGTCTTTTGATGTCGCTCAAAAATCAAAGTTTGTCAACACCACATAACTTAGATTAGCATAAGACAAGATGAAAAATACATAGAAACTGCTTCTTCTCATATTTAAACCATTCTTAAACAAATTGATACAGGGTGGGTCTCTTGTTCTGTTGGTACCGATTTTAATTTCACGATAACTGTCATTACGGAATATAGCAAAGCATTGAACCACACAGGTAATACGTGTTATATACAAAACTCTAATCAGAAACCATCTTGAAGAAAGAATTATGATTTTGATGGAATGTTTCTTTGATGGACGTTTAAGAAGAGTTGGAAGACACCAAATGAGTAATCAGAATCCGTAAGTTGTAAAAGGACAGACAATACAATGGCCAAACGAACAGGGACAAAAGAACAACCAGCGATAAATAATAACGATACTCAGAAAACTAAAGATCGAGCAACACGAACCCCACCAAAACCCGGGGGTGAACTCAGGTGCTCCGAAGGGCAAGTAGTTCCTGATCCACTAGTGGCACCCGTCGTGTTACTCTGGTTGCAAAGCAGGTGATAATTCATAACTGAGGGGGAAAAACGGGAAATGCTTCCAACAAGTGGAACATACCCGTGGTCATTTATGACACAGAGATTCCGTAACGGTTAATCAAGTTATGGTGGTTATCGTAAAACTTACGTTTTGGTCTCAATCGAAAATCAAAAATTATCACCACCACACAAATTAGTTTACCATACCACTCTATGAAAACCAAATGCAATATTTCAGAGAGTGTCTCATATATTTAAAATAAATCATATATGAAATATACTAATGAAGACCTATGCAAAACCTTGGTTGTTGCACTGATCTTCAGATGACCGCCACCACAGAACAAAGTTTCAGAAAAACATATGAGGAATATATACATGCAGATTCTTCACAAACAATTTCATAATTTAATTAATTCATCCACAAATGATACTAGGAAAACCCTCTACCAAGCCTCTGATTTTGGTACCGACCTGAAATCCAAGATGGTCGTCAACGTCTATTGAGGAATTGTATGTATTTTTGTTCATTGTCTACCTTGTATATAATCAGTTGAGCAATAAGGTTCTTGTGAGACTTTGGTTTATTGATTATTTCACTAGATTTCAAACACTAGAATTATGGTTTTGTCATTCCTATTGTTTTGAGAGAAACCAGCGCTATTGTTAATGTAAATGAGATGAGGATGATGTTATCGATTACATATAATTGTAATCCTGTCTTCATTTCAACTTGTATTAGGATTATAATGTTATTACCATTTATTTTCGTTATTTTTAGATCGCCAGATTCAAAGGGTCAGGTGAACATTTACCAACATTGGCTTCCAATCTTCTGCAAAACATTCTGAACATAACAAGGGTGATCATTAGGAAATTGATATTCCGATTTGTACAAATAATGTTGGTCTTTCATCAGGAGAGGCTAGTATGGTGCCTAAAGGGGAGAAATTAAGTAAACAACTAGCATATGACCTTGGCTGGGACTCCGTGTAATATTTAATATATATATACACATGGAAAAAAAGTATTGC
This sequence comes from Bathymodiolus brooksi, assembly GCA_963680875.1. Classification (NCBI taxonomy): domain Eukaryota; kingdom Metazoa; phylum Mollusca; class Bivalvia; order Mytilida; family Modiolidae; genus Bathymodiolus; species Bathymodiolus brooksi. The sequence continues at coordinate 70,163,921 of OY804575.1, forward strand.
AACACTCTTTTTGTTCTCTTGACAAAAATTGTGCGACGCAAGTGTTATATTATTGGCAGAAATTTACTCAAAATTTGACTGGAATGCTTCAAATTGAATCATTGGCACATAGAAAGACACACTTTACATTCAAAAATTGAAATTTAATGTTGTACAATTCATAAGTTAGAAATGTTTAATTTTTGCGAAAAAAAAAGTCACTTGAAAACTATTGATCCCGCTATCGAGAATTCCATCATTTAAACACAATTTGTACTCCGACAGAGTCATTAGGCTTTGAAATTTCATATCAGGCGAAAGAAGTTAGTAATTGGTGTAACTTCCATTCACACGGGTGACTGCCGCTAATCGTCTTCTGATATTACCCACTAAACGACGAATTTGGACTTGGGTAAGACGTTGCTATTCCTGGTGCAGTGTTTGTTCCAACTCATTTAATGTTTGAACCAGCGGTTTTCTTTCTTTTACTCTACGACCGATAATTTACCAGACGTGCTCGATCGGGTTTAAATCAGGACTCCTGACAGGCCATGGATGTGTGGTTATCGACTCGTCACGCAAGTAATCTGTCACAACACGAGCTCTGTGGGGTCTGGCGTTGTCATCCATAAAGACAGACCTTGTATTCAGAGGATGATTGTCAAAGTGAGGCGCACCACTTGCTTCAAGGATGTTTGGCCGATAGATTTGTCCATTGAGGTTGCCTCTTACTGTAATGAGGTCAAGGTTACAGTCATATGATACACATCCCCACACCATGACTGAGCCTTCTCCGAAAGGAACAGTTTCAACAATGTTACGCTCAGCATAAGCAGTGTTCGGTTGTCGCCATACGCGTAATCTACCATCTGTCACGTGCAACAGGAAGCGACTTTCGTCCGATCATTGAACTTTCCTCCACGAGGCCAAATTCCATTGACGACGCGTTTGGCACCATTGCAAACGGAACGCTTTGTGTGCATGTGTTAATAAACATCTATTTACAGGTCTTCTGGAACGATAGCCAACAGATTCCAGACTGTTCTTGCAGATAGCAACCGATGGGGCAACCGCTGTTTTTTCAAAACAGTACTATTGGCGAACGGATTTCGTCTAACTAGGCGTCCTAGGGCATTGTCCTCTCTTCGGAAGTAATACGGGACCTTCCTGATCGCGGGCGATCCTTAACGTCATTGGTCAATCGATGTTTGTTAGCAATACGACTGAGGGTAGAGTGGTGATGACCAACACGCTGGGCAATTTGCCTCAGTGATATACCTGCTTCTCGCATGCCAATTATTTGCCATCGCACTGCATTTGAAAGTTGTGGAGGACCCATTCTGCATCCAGAACAAAAAAATTAGAGTTAGCAGTCTAAGCATTGTGTCGAAAATGATACGCTGCAAAAGTAGTGATTTCATAGCCCTTGTATCGAGACACTGGACGTGCAAATGGACGATTATTGATTAGGTACAGGTACATTTAAATTGAAGTTTAAATAGCCACTCTGGTGTAAAATATATATTGGAATTGTCTATCTAATAAAAATTATTCAGTTTCAAATTTAGTGTTGCAATATTTTTTCCAGGTGTATATATATCTTGTTAATGACAGTTTGTTACATATATGATACCTTAATTGTTCATTCAGTATAAAAAAAACAACAACAAAAACCAATACTTGTTGTGCAGAATCATTATGATATGTATATTTAGAGTTAGATATATTTTACTTACTACATTTACATGTGGATACAGTATCATGAGTAATTATGTTATCTCAATACCACACTCGGTACGACATTAATAATAATTTTTTGATTAGAAAACGGAAAATTTGAGTTTTCTCGAGAACAATACATTTTTTTATAACACAATTTTACTACCATTTTTAAAATATGCATTTCATCTAACCATAACCTTTCATTATTGCTGCACTCATCTGAAATTTGACATTTTCCCCTATTTTTACCACCAAAATAGAGGTGGGAGTAAACTAACTAGAGGTAGCAGCCAGGTACATTTTACCTTGATAGAGACAGAGACACGTGTACAGGCATATTTGCCACTCCATTTTTAAACTTTAAAATCTTTCTAAAAGTTCACATAAAATTTCTTCGTAAACCTATTTTTGTCATCTTAACATATATAAACATCGCAAGAATGGGTAAAACCAAGGACTTGTCAAAAGATTGTAAAAACATTGTGTTAAATCTATTCAAGTTTTTTCAGCTTGAGAAGGCCAGGGGAAGACCACTTTATTCCCCAGATAATTTGATTAAAAGAACATGCAAGGCTGCTGGCATATCCTACAGTTCTGTGTATAGAGTTGTAAACGGTAAAAGTCCTCCCGAATCCAACAGACCGAAAGAAAGAAAGAAAGAAAACTCTTAATGATTTTGAACTTTATTAGATCTTGGTTATAAGTACAACAAATCCGGCGATAATAGGAGGCTTTTATATGATCAGAGGTCAGTAATAAATAATCGGTGTAATTACCTCCGAAAAATCAGGAAGTTTCGAGAGGATGGGTATGCAATTGTATATTTGGATGAGACCTGGGTTAATCAGAATCATGCCACTGACTACATGTGGTTACCAGTTGATTGTTCTGATGCCCCAAAGATCCCTTCAGGAAAAGATAAAAGGTTGATAGTTTTGCACGCTGGTAATCGTGAGGAGGGTTTGATTGATAGGTGTGATTTGGTTTTTCTTCCCAAAGCTAAAGATTGGGATTATCACCAAGAAATGAACCTTTCTAAACTGACTCGAAATTCAGCTTATGCCCGCATTAAAAAGCCCAATTGTTATCGCTTTAGATAATGTCAGTTATTACAACATCAAGACTGAAGAAACTTTAATCAGAGAAAAGCTGTCATACAAGATTATTTTTCAAAACACAACATTCCTTTTCATCCCCTTGAAACTAAAAAACAACGTTATGAAAAAAATCTAATTTAAGAAACCCCTTTCCGTTTTTAAAACTGATAAAATTGCCAACCTACACGGTCACGAAGTTCTAAGAACCCCTGTTCGCCATTGCGAATTGAACCCCATAGAACTTATTTGGGCACATGTTAAAGGGTTTGTTGCAGAAAACAATACAACTTTTCGTTTGAAGGATGTGAAAGAACTTGTTTATGGGGTTTTGGCAGAATTACAAAGGAAGTTTGGGCGAAGGCAGAAGACCATGTATTAAAAATAGAAAAGGCGTATGGGAAAGAGAATTACCTTGATAGGAATGAGATTCCTCCAATAATAATTGATTTTGATGACGACGAGTCCAGCGGCGAGGAAAGCTGAATCCAGTCCAACATGATTACAGATTGAACGGGTACACCGGTTGTAAAAGACAGATTGTACATAACGTTTTTACCTACAAAATTTTATTCATATCCAATAAGTGTGTACTCTATGTCTAACTTCAGTGAATTTATTAGCAGAAAAGACCGATCTTCTTCGAATTATTTCCAAAAGATTGAAATAACTTGGTCAAATTAAAAATCAGTAATTTTGGAAATTTATGATTTCATCTTTTTTCAAAATGTTTCAGGTAAATCTCAGGTAAGCCTGTGTATAAATGTCACGCAGTCAAATGCATTAACCATGAAGGGAACAATAGCCTTCTCCGGCACTTCGACGAGAGACAATAGACCAGCTGCGGGATCACTACACATCAACATCGTTCCTATTGTTATATGGGATTACGTCCGCGGTGAGTTGACTGTCACATTTAACGAGCAAACTTGGCGTATTTTGAAGAACTTAGCCTGAAATAAAGACCAAAATAACGCTAAAAATTGGTAATTTTCAGATGAGCATTGCCTTCAGAATAATTTCAACCGTAAATATTTATACAATTCCAAAATGGCGCTAAAAAAAATCTATGGTTTACAAAATATTTAAATTTTTCCGTTTTCTAATCAAAAAATTATTACTTTTTTTTAGTAGTATTTTGCCTCCATATTTATCTCATTTTCATTGTTATTGATAAACCATTACAGATAACTTGCTTTTTAATGGTTGGATGTTACAGTGATAATTCGTAACTGATCAAATTGCCTTTGTAAAAATACTGACAAAATATTTATAAATAAATTTCAATTTCGATATTAAAAGTTAATGAGGTATCCTGGTATTTTGTAGAAGTGACCTATCGCAGGGCCGTCGTGGTTGTGATCGAATAGTAGTTGGATTTACAATTACCTATGCATGCAGTGCCTATCACCACTAACGCTGTGAGCTCGAAACCCGATCAGCCGAGGTGTACCCGATTTATGTGATAAAGTTTGTCAGTGACTTGTGCCAGTTCGGTGGTTTTCGCCGTGTACTCCGGTTTCCTCCATCAATACAACCGGAAATATTGTTAAACGTGGAGTTAAACACCATAAAACAAACCAACCACATAGATATGTAAATGCTGATAGTATTTAGAGCATTTTTATATAACCAGTCCAGAAATGTTGAATATCGACTGCTAATATTTTTATCTGTAGGTTTCAATATTAACACGTGTTCAAATTAACCCAAAAACAGATTTATTGTGTAAAGATTTTGTAACGGTGTGCCAAAGGTCAAAGAAGGGCGTAGTCTTTTGCGTCATACATATATGGTTTATCCGTAATACAGAGCACGTGTTCCAGCTATTTTGAATTTGTAAAATTGTCTGCTATTTCTGGCCTCTGTTAAAAGGTTACTAAGGGTAAAAACATCTGCTGTTTTTGTGGAAACAGATGGTCGTAAATTGGATTGGAAACAAATGATGTGACACAAAGAAAAAATGTAGCTCATTTTTAACCAATCAAAATGCAGCTTTCTGCATTTATTGAATGACGGAAGTGGCTGTTGGCCAATCAAAATTCTGCATTCTACAAGACCGTCAGATAAGTATATCAAGGTTCTGTCTATTAGTTTTAATCAATTTTGATCGATTATCATAAAATAATGTATCCATTTGAATGAATGTTATCTAAACATATAGGACCACGTTGAGGAGCATTTCTTTTCACAAGAACAGGACACAGTGATCAAGTTCTAAAAGCGATCGGACTTTTATACCAGACACTATAATGTGAATAGTGAGGCATAATGTTAATGTTTGGCGCTTTAAAATCTGATTCAACCCACCATTTCTTTAGAAATGCCTGTACCAAGTCAGGGTCATTACGGTTTTCATAGTTTTCCGGTTGTTGACTGATTTCGTCTGTTTATATAATTATGAGTTTTGACTTTCCCTTTGTAAGATTGTTCGGAGTTCGGTAATTTTGTTATTACCCTTATTTCCACCTGTCATAGACACTTCCCGCTCCTTTCCTCATTCATGATTTATCCCCCTGAGTTCACCCCCTCTTTTTAGTGGGGTTCGTGTTGCTCGATCTTTAGTTTTATGTGCATGCTTTGTAGATCGTTGTTTGTCCTTTTGTACTTTTTCTTTTGGCCATTGTGTCGTCTGTTCTTCTTCGATATACAGATTCTGATTACCCCTTTTTAGTGGGGATCTTTTGTGTTATGTATATGTTTTGTAGATCGCTGTTTGTCCTTTTGTCCTTTTTCTTTTGGCCATTGTGTTATCTGTTCTTCGATTTCTGGATTCTGATTACCCCTTTGGTATCTTCAAGCTCTTCTTTTCATGACCAGACAGTCGTGAGATATGGCTGAATTATACAGCAAATAAGAAATATCATCAGGTACCTAATGTCTCTCGATGGCATTCGTAATTGACTCCGAATTTCTCTACCATTAAACCTGGCTGCCACGATGTTCCAAAATATCTGTTGTATCTGATAGCAACTTTTTGTCATGGAGACGATAGAATTTTATAATATTTTATTTCATGGTCATCACCCTTAAATAATATGCTAGTTATAAAGAACGTGGATCAACAAGAAATGATTTGTTTCACCATTCACATGAAGGAAGATTAAAAGGTAAATAATCGAGTTCTCCTGTTTCCTTTACTATTGTTTACATCTACTTCACGTATTGCTCTCTAAAACAGCTTTTCTATTAATTATATATCTGAATGAAGAAATGTTTGATGATGCCAAAGGTAATCAGAGGCCGTATATCAAAGACAGACAGACAATACAATGGCAACACAAAATAATCAAAAACAAATAAAAATAGCATCGCCAGACTGGAACAATTCATCATTAACCTAGAGTATATTGTCCTATTTTTCTAAAGGACTACTGGTATTACACCCTGAACAATCTACTGACATTACCTTCCTGTACTTCCGCTTCAGATATATTTGGAATGTAGCTGTCACTATCGATTGGTAACTACTATCCGTTTCTTATAGTTTCTTAGAATTTATGGATAATGGTTTATTTATATGATATAGACAGGATTGGCAGTAATAATTTATATAAAGAGTACGCTACAGCAAATGTCTAAACTAAACGTCTGATAAATCGAGTCCTTTTATGTCGAAATGATTATGAAACTATTTGTTATTCCAACAAGTTCAAAATAATCTCATCACAATAGTGAAATGTCTTTAGAAATAATCTTTTGTGCTGCCTTCTTTGTATAAATCCACTAATGCCTTGCTAATTATCTAAAGATTTCGCTTAACAACCATTATGATGTTAAGAAAAAAACAGAGTCTAAAGAACTTGTGACTGAAAGATAGTTTTCAACAAACTATTTGAAATGGTCTAATTGGATGTATGAATTCCGTACAGCAAGTTCAGTTCTTTAGAAACTAATCAGATTTTATTTTTGTAATGTTATTTGATATAGTGTGTACGTTGCTTGTCTGAAAACTAGATTTACGCATAACATATCCGTCAATGTTCGAATTTCTTAGCTTGGTGTAAATAAGTATTTTAAAACAGTTCAACTGTACCAAATTTAAACTTAGAAACAACCCATGTTAGGTACGAACCATTATTCAAATATCAATCTGATCTTGGCTGGGACTCCATTTATATTTATACTGAAAATATCGTTTTAAGCACAGTTTATTACATGTATGATACCTAAATTGTTCAGTCAATATAAAACACAAAATCATTATCAGAGCTTAGAACATATACAAAAGCAGTAACTTTTTTAAAGAAAAAGGTCCCTTTCGCTTTGTTGTAAATTGAAAAATATTAATCGTAATGACATAAATAAAATTGACATCATGTAAGGACTTTTTTAGGCCAAATTTGATTGGATTTAGTTGTATGTTAGCACATATATAGGGGGTTGATGAATGGCCAATAAATTGCTGACTTTGTGGCAACGATGTTACTATTTACAGAGATGGTGATGTCCAGGAGCACGGCATCACACTGCACGATATTAAATATCTCATGATAGTTTGAGGCAGAGGAATCATGTACGTTTCAGAAAATATATGGTGTTTGAAAAGTTAAAACTCAGATGAAGAGTTTGAAGATACCAAAGGAGTAATCAGAATCTGTATATCGAAGAAGAACAGTCAACACAATTCAATGGCCAAAAGAAAAAGTACAAAAGGAACAAACAACGATTTACAAAACATACACATAAAACTAAAGATCGAGCAACGCGAACCTCACTAAAAACCAGGGGTGAACTCAGGTGCTCCGGAGGGGTAAGCAGTTCCCGCTCCACTAGTGGCCAGGTAGGATAGAAACAAACACAAATTTAGTATAGAAAGCTAAATCTATATACGAAAGCCATAGGAAGTACATTATATGTACATGTATACAGATACAGGTCCACTTCATTCATTTAATCTGTTGGATGTGAGACATTGAGACACGTGAGTTCTAATATTTACGTAAGACCTTGATACGATAATCTATAACTTATTTCACACACCATGATTTTGCATACAATAACAACCAACAAATGTTCTCTTGTCATTCCAAATTCATGGTGGGTCTTCGTCCGATCTTTTGAAATAAAATTCACTTATTTCGTTTTCTCCATTTTTATTGTGAATTTGCATAATTTTTTGGCTTCCACCCTTCCACAATACTGCACGTAAACCATCATTGGTACATAAAGTTTATTGTGATCACACATTTGTTTATACCGTCATCTGAAGCGATTGTAATTTAAGATTTAAAAACTAATATTTTAGCAGTTATATTTTTCATCAATAATGCTATTGAAATTGATCATCTTGTTTTTTGCCGAATATAATATCTTTATTAACACTTGTATTTTTATATATTATGAAAGTCTCAATTTCAAACAAAAATCATCACGATTTCACAATGGAATCAATTCAAATTTAGCCTCCATATTCCAGTAATACTCCTTTCAATTCAATATAGATGCATTATTATTGTTATATCACCTTGAAATACATCACTCCTAGTGCACTTTCCGAACTAGCTTTCTCCAATAAAAACGTAGATATCTAATTTAGTGTGTACGACGCGTTTTTGGGGTAGCCTTCATCATGTACGCTGATAGTCAAGAGATAAGAAAGCTAAATAATATAAAATTATTTTGGAGCAACTAAACTAAATGGCATAAACAGGGTGTAGCCAAAATCGGCAAACGTTGCCAATCCTTGAAGGAGATTTGCCTTAGTTTTAATAAATTGCATTATTTAGGAATTGTAAATTTCAAATATCATTGAATATAAAATTGGGTTATTTAAGATTTAGAAACTTCTAAAACGATCTTCGAGAAACACAAAACCAATTTCATTGATATTGTTGTCACATAATATTAATAATGTATAATATTGAATCAAATGATTGGTACATAATTAGTAAACAGATGGCAAAGTCAAGGAAACGCAACAACAAAGTGCATTAGAATGGTGCAATATGCATGCGCTAAAACACAATATATAGACAAAGAGACATTTGGAAATTGTAAAACAAATCATGGTAACGCCTGTGATAATCTTGGAGTTATCATAAATGGTACTGTTGAAGTAATTTACATAACAAAAGTGACCCCTATCTATAAAAACCCGTTCATGACGAAGTGTACTCGATACAACAAATTTGATTGGATTTAGTTGTATGTTAGCACATTTATAGGGGGATTGATGAATGGCCAATAAATTGCTGACTTTGTGGCAACGATGTTACTATTTACAGAGATGGTGATGTCCAGGAGCACGGCATCACACTGCACGATTTTAAATATCTCATGATAGTTTGACGTAGAGGAATCATGTACGTTTCAGAAAATATATGGTGTTTGAAAGGTTAAAATTCAGATGAAGCGTTTGAAGATGGGTGTTCGTCCGATTTTTTGTTATAAAATTCACTTATTTCATTTTCTCCATTTTTATTGTGAATTTGCATAATTTTTTGGTTTCCACCCTTCCACAATATTGCACGTAAACCTTCATTAGTACATAAAGTTTATTGTGATCACACATTTGTCTATACCGTCATCTGAAGCGATTGTAATTTAAGATTTAAAAACTAATATTTTAGCAGTTTTTCATCAATAATGATATTGAAATTGATCATCTTGTTTTTTACCGAATATAATATCTTTATTAACACTTGTATTTTTATATATTATGAAAGTCTCAATTTCAAACAAAAATTATCACGATTTCACAATGGAATCAATTCAAATTTACTGTGGACCACAAAAGTAGAACCATGTACTGTAGACCACAAAGGTCGACCAGTGTGCTGTAGACCACAAAAGTCGATCAATATACTGTAGACCACAAACTCGAGAATGTCAACATTTTTTGTTTGAATAATGCCTTGTCGAAAAACATATGACTTTCTGTTGCAGAAAACTCATATATCTGTACGTACAAATTCTCTTTGCAAATTATTGCGCTATTATTTGTTCTAAATAATGATCTTGAATTATGCATAGTCATATAAATGTGTTGCTAAGAATTACGTTTAATGATATTTACAATCCACAATATTGCACGTAAACCATCATTGGTACATATAGTTTATTGTGATCACACATTTGTTTATACCGTCATCTGAAGCGATTGTAATTTAAGATTTAAAAACTAATATTTTAGCAGTTATATTTTTCATCAATAATGCTATTGAAATTGATCATCTTGTTTTTTGCCGAATATAATATCTTTATTAACACTTGTATTTTTATATATCATGAAAGTCTTAATTTCAAACAAAAATCATCACGATTTCACAATGGAATCAATTCAAATTTAGCCTCCATATTCCAGTAATACTCCTTGCAATTCAATATAGATGCATTATTGTAATATAACCTTGAAATACATCACTCCTAGTGCACTTTCCGAACTAGCTTTCTCCAATAAAAACGTAGATATCTAATTTAGTGTGTACGACGCGTTTTTGGGGTAGCCTTCATCATGTACGCTGATAGTCAAGAGATAAGAAAGCTAAATAATATATAAAAGTATTTTGGAGCAACTAAACTAAATGGCATAAACAGGGTGTAGCCAAAATTGGCAAACGTTGCCAATCCTTGAAAGAGGTTTGCTTTAGTTTTAATAGATTGCATTATTTAGGAATTGTAAATTTCAAATATCATTGAATATAAAATTGGTGTTATTTAAGATTTAGAAACTTCTAAAACGATCTTCGAGAAACACATAATATTGAATCAAATGATTGGTACATAATTAGTTAACAGATGGCAAAGTCAAGGAAACACAACAACAAAGTGCATTAGAATGGTGCAATATGCATGTGTTAAAACACAATATATAGACAAAGAGACATGATCAATGTACTGTAGACCATCAATGTACTGTAGACCACAAAAGTCGATCCATATACCGTAGACCACAAAAGTAGATAAATGTACTGTAGACCACAAACATCGATCAGAATACTGTAGACCACAAAAGTCGATCAATGTACTGTAGACCACAAGTCAATCGATGTACTGTAGACCACAAACGTCGATTAGTATACTGTAGACCACAAACGTCGATCAATGTACTGTAGACCACAACAGTCGATCCATATACCGTAGACCACAAAAGTAGATCAATATACTGTAGACCACAAGTCAATCAATGTACTGTAGACCACAACAGTCGATCCATATACCGTAGACCACAAAAGTAGATCAATGTACTGTAGACCACAAAGGTCGATGAATGTACGGCAAACCACAAAAGTAGATCAATATACTGTAGACCACAAGTCAATCAATGTACTGTAGACCACAACAGTCGATCCATATACCGTAGACCACAAAAGTAGATCAATGTACTGTAGACCACAAAGGTCGATGAATGTACGGCAGACCACAAAAGTCGATCAATATACTGTAGACCACAAGTCAATCAATGTACTGTAGCCCACAACAGTCGATCCATATACCGTAGTCCACAAAAGTAGATCAATGTACTGTAGACCACAAGCGTTGATCAATGAATTATAGACCACAAAGGTCGATCCATATACCGTAGACCACAAAAGTAGATCAATGTACTGTAGTCCACAAAAGTCGATCCATATACCGTAGACCACAAAAGTAGATCAATATACTGTAGACCACAAGTCAATCAATGTACTGTAGACCACAACAGTCGATCCATATACCGTAGACCACAAAATTAGATCAATGTACTGTAGACTACAAGAGTCGATCAATGAATTGTAGACCACAAAGGTCGATCCATATACCGTAGACCACAAAAGTAGATCAATGTACTGTAGACCACAAAAGTCGATCCATATACCGTAGACCACAAAAGTAGATCAATATACTGTAGACCACAAGTCAATCAATGTACTGTAGACCACAACAGTCGATCCATATACCGTAGACCACAAAATTAGATCAATGTACTGTAGACTACAAGAGTCGATCAATGAATTGTAGACCACAAAGGTCGTTCCATATACCGTAGACCCACAAACGTCGATCAATGTACTGTAGACCACAAAAGTCAATCAATGGACTGTAGACCACAACAGTAGATTAATGTACTGTAGACCACAAAAGTCGATGCATGTACTGTGGACCACAAAAGTATAACCATGTACTGTAGACCACAAAAGTCGATCAGTCTGCTGTACACCACAAAAGTCGATCAATATACTGTAGACCACAAACTCGAGAATGTCAACATTTTTTGTTTGAATAATGCTTTGTCGAACAACATATGACTTTCTGTTGCAGACAACTCATATGTCTGTGTGTACAATTTCTCTTTGCAAATTATTGCGTTATTATTTGTTCTAAATAATGATTTTAAATTATTTATAGTCATATAAATGTGTTGCTAAGAATTACGTTCAATGATATTTACTTTATTAGTATCATAAAGTGCAAAATCGGATGGGCAGTTTCAATGTGATAAAGTTGATTGAACTTTAGATTTTTATACGAGTATTTTGGTGAATTTCCTTCAAGAAGAGTTTGAAGATACCAAAAGGGTAATCAGAATCCGTATATCGAAGAACCGACAACACAATGACCAAAATAAAAAGTACAAGCAACGATCTGCAAAACATACACATTAAACTAAAGATCGAGTAACACAAATCCCACTCAAAACTGGGGGTGAACTCAGGTGCCCCGGAAGGGTAAGCAGTTCAACAACACCAACAGTCGTATCATGTCTTGTTATATACAAAGGCACTCAAAAACTGGACTTTCCCTCTTTTATGATTTTTTTTTGTTACGACCTCATGTTTTCCCAACTGCTTCATCCCACCAAAAGAACCAATTCTAAAAAGTTATATATGAAGGAGTTTTACATGTAGCGACCATTTCTTTCTTACTTTTAAGACAAAAAGATTCCAGCATTAGCAAAATTATGAAACCGCAACATTTTTGTAAGAAAAATATATTTTGGTGGTTTCATGCCGTTATCTGAAAAAGGTGAGATCTTGCAGAAAAGAGGTTGTCAAGTTTTAGAGTGTATGTGGCTATGCATATCTATGCAATCACTGTGTATAGGAAATACATCATCTACAGTCCAATACTATAAGACGATTGACACAAACCCATATATGTCTGATATTTGGTTCAATGGACATCTTCTTTACGACCTAGGTACGCTAAGCAGCAATTTTTGTTTGCTTGTTATTAAACTCACGGAGATATTGTTAAATAGCGAAAACTAATTATCAAGCAGGATCAACAAGCAGGAAAGGTAGAATAGGAAACACGTGTATGTTAATATATTGACGTTATATATTTAGTATAGTTACGCCTTACCTTACTTCTTATGAAGGTCAAATAATAAGCACGTTATCGCGGAAGCTGCCAGGTGTTCTACCAATCCTCTTTCTAAACCTTTAATCTTACAGTTGTTAACACGGGTCTCCAGAGGTATCATAATACAATCAAATGGCGTTAATCAAATGTGAATATTGAAATACTCAAAATCTTGCTGGAGACTTTCAAATACTAGACATCAGTATGGTTGTCATAGCATTAAAATAAAAACGTAGATATCAAATTTAGTGCACATGAGGCGTTTATGGACATTTGATTTTGTCTACCTTTTATATCACTATTCCACATGCTCAACTAAAATCTAGAATTAAAGAATTGATTCAGCGTTGCTTCTTCAAAATCTGATAATAAAGAACGAGATCATTCAAATGTAAAATTGTTTTACTTGAAAACCTATGTGTTCAGTTTGGTGAATTTGTTTTTCAACAGAGGATTGGTATTCCAATGGATACAAATTGTGCACTCCGCTAATCGTCGATTTGTTTCTACACGCTACACTTCCTTCAAGTGCTACTCAAGAATCAATATAGGAAATTAGCCCAAAATCTTTAATTCCAGCTTCCGCTATCATAGATGACGTTCTGTCACTGAACATTTCTCGATTCGGTGATTATTTGCATCTCATCTATCCAAATGAGCTTCAAATAAAGGATACTATTGACACTCAAAAGTATGCTTCTTACCTTGACCTTCATCTGGAAGTCGACGACGGAGCAAGATTAAAAACAAAACTCTACTGTGAACATGAGGACTTCACCTTTCCAATAGTCAACTTCCCTTTCACCAGTACCAATAATCTTGCATCACCAGCGTACCGTACGGGGTTTACATTTCACAACTAATACGCTATCATATGGATTGTGAACAGTACAGTGATTTTCTGGACTAAAACTCAGCTGCTGACGCAAAAGCTACTCAAACAAAAGTTAGAATCATCGCTACAAAAATTATACGGTCGCCATGACGATCTAGTGGACTGTTACGAAATATGCATATCTCAAATGGCAATGGATCTTTTCTCTTTTGGTAATTTATTTTCTGTCCTCTATCACTCACAATACTATTACCGGACTTGTTCTATATGAGTAAAACGACAGGTATCTTATAAGAAGCAGGAATTGCACTTCGCAAGCATCTGATTTTAACCCCCTCCCTTTGGGAGCCGTGTTGCTCGTCATTTTAGTTTTCTGTGGGGTTTTTTCGGGGGTGTCTGTTTTTGTTTTCGTTTGTGTTTGCTTGCTTGGTATTTTTAGGAGGGTCGTCATCGTCTTGTGTCTTGTGTATCAAATGTTGCCAGTGTTTCTGGCTTTTCCATTCTGGATTGCCCCTATTGTTTTACTAACGTTTATTTACACTGACCTATTATCCAGGGCAACTGACAATAACATTCCTGTGTCTTGTTGTCAAGGACAACACCTAGCGACTCACAAATGAATTGGAACGCCACATTACTGTTCGTTCTCATTCTGGTTTCCAAAATGACAGATCCCATGATTCATGGCACGGTAGGAAGCATGAGCTTGCTTTTCTTGTAGACGATATGAAAACATATTCAACGGCAGGTGGAAAACTGACACAAGCTAGAAGATTAAATCTTCTTTGAATATATTCATGTGGTTAAAGCTTTACTATGATTACAACAAGAAGCACTGCAAAAAATACTGGCAAAACCAAAAGCTCAAACCACAAGCAATGAACATAATGATAGAGCAAACGTCTAGTTTAGATTTTAAGAGGTTGATACTCGTTCAGTCGTTAACAAACCGATGATTTGATTCAATATTCTATATGTATGTCTTCTATAATAAAATGTATTTCGCTTTAGGGAATTACGTCAACAAAATCGTTAACAAAACACATTTCACCATATGTACGTCACATATATATTTGGAAGGCATTTATGTTCATATTTAATATATTTTGTTTTCTGAATTCACTTGTTTAAATTTTGATATTTCTGTTATGTTGAAGGGAATGTCGCTTTCGAATGAAAATGAAAAAAAGAGCTATCCTTATCACTCCTAAAATGAATTATAAGGATTCTGATTACCCCGTTGGTATCTTCAAACTCTTCTTTGTTTAGTCAGCTTGGTGCTGATAAACGCAGTAAAAATGGTAAAGCAGAAAGGCTTTATTCTCATGAACATAAAGTAGAATGATATAGAGAGGTAACAACAGAAGAATATAATATAACACATATGACAAACACAAAACAGATATACAAATACATAAATATACAATAGTTATGTTACCTAAGTTCTAAACACCTGTCTCACCTTCATGACAAGTATGTTGTTGTCCCTGCAGACAACATCCCTAACAATATGGTTTTTATGTGTAAATCATATTACAGAGACTGCTTGCTGAAGGAATTAGTTATTGACAATTCACTTGGAAACCCGACGATACTTATAAAAGTGGAAGTCCTGGGCAATCATATGTCTGTTTTATGTTCCTTTGGAATTTTAACCAAAGATCTAGAACTGGGTCTACCGCCACTCTACTGAATTCCTGAATTACACATGGATTCTCACAAAAAGTGTTTTATTGCTGTATCTGCCAAATGCTCCTTAACCTCTTTCCAACTTATCAATGTATTTTCTATCGGCGATCAAAACTGGTATTCAGAGTTACTGCGACAGTAGCAACTCAAAGGGTGGTGTGAATCAGACGTAGATTCTGAAAATCTAAAGACATTTTCGAGTACATGCAATCAATACTCCCCTCCTCATGCAACAGCATTAAAACAATTGACTTATCTACCCTTTGCAAAATTATTCCCCACTCAAACTAAAAAACAAAGTGAAAGAATTAGTCCAACAGTTTTTCATAATAAAAAGGAATGGCCACCTTGTCTTTAAAAAACACTCTGGTTATACCAAAACGTTCTATGAAACTGATATCATCAAAATACTCGTATTTTTCTTTGACAACATATTTGCTATGCTTGGTGGACGTAGGCATTCATGTGGGTACCATATGTGGTCCTCTTCTCCTTGCTTTGTTTCTTTATTCGTACGAGACAACGTTCATAAAGGGGGAAACGGGAAGAAGTAAGCCCGATCCTTTAATTTTACTTTCCTTTATAGAGATGACGTCCTGTCACTAAATAATTGCAAGCTTGAAGATTTTGTTGATTGCGTCTATTCTATCCCATTGAGCTTGTTTTGTTTCATTTCCAAATAACAGTAAAGACAAAATGGCGGATATCATGACCACGGCATATCCTGATGGAAATCTGAGTCCTGACTGAGGGACCGGCATAAAACATGGCGAGTTACCTTTTATTTGTATTCGAATGTACACATAGGTCTTGGAAAAAAATAATGTTTTATGTGTACTTATACACGTTAAAATATGGATGGACACTCTAGTGACACAGGTAACATTGGGTACAAGCCACAGAACGAATGGCAAACATAAATACATACAATAAGCACATAAATAATATAAACGTCTATTTTGTTTTTAAGACGTCGATACTCGTTCAGACGTTTACAAACCAATGATTGGATTCAATATTTTATATGTATGTATGCCATGTTAAAATGCACTTCGCTTTGCTGACATTGGGCAAGCAAAGTTGTCAACAAAACACAGCTACGCATACGTACGTCACATATATTTGTAGAAAACAGAGTGGAACGAAGTGATTATGAATATTCATGAGTAACGTACACATACTCATTTGGCGGTGTTGATGATAAAGATGGTATGCATTTATTATATCCAATATATTTTGTTTTCTGCATTGACGTTTTTAAAATTTAATCATTGGTGTTACGTTGAAGGGGGGCGTTGCTTTTCAATCTAATATGGAAAAAATGACTTATCCTTAACAATCTTATAATAAATTGTATACAAGGCTTTGTTTAGTCAGCTTGATTCTGATATAGATACGGTAAGGACGGTAAAGAAGACAAATTTATATTTTCATAAACCAAAAATTACAATGATATCGATATAGAGAGATAAAATGCATACATGACAAACACAAATAGATATACAAATATATATATATATATATACAATTTTTATAACAGGAAGTGTTAACGACGGTATTAGCTTAGAGAGTATATGATATGTTGCTTTTACGCATAAATCTACACAGCGTTTCTTGTGTCGGTTTTTTTCTGAGGTATACATGATTTGTTAAAATTTTAATATAATTTGTATTTGCGTAAGATTTCTTGTTATTCATTGATTTCGGTTTTCAGTAAAGCAGATTTACACTCTATAATAGTATGAAATTCGTCACCAATAGATATACAATCACATTTTAAACACCGCCTATTTTCTCTGTTGATGCCATTCTAACCTCCAATTTCTATTCGTAATAAAAACGTAGATATCAAATTTAGTGCGCACGACGCGTTTCTGGAATAACCTTGATCAAGTCGAAAGGTTGGGAAGCCAAATAATTTTAGCAGGAAACCAAAGGACCTCAACAGGATCGCCAAAATCGGCTACGGTAATTTATGGTTTGTTGTCCCAAAGTTACACATATATATCTTTATTTTCTAAAATATTGAATTAATTTTCGGATTCAAAATTATCTTTAAATAATATATAATTGAACGCGTTTTGTATCAGAGAATGCCATTCCTATGTAAACAGTTGAAAAAACGCATCCTAAAAGCAGGTCTGAAATTTGGAATAACTAATGAGTCCAAAAGTAGTAACAGACTATGTTATCAAATATGTGTTTGACATGTTTAATCCAATAAAAGTCTTTTTTATATCTGAAAGGTTTCATCAAAGTTGCATAAGATAAATATGAGAATTTTTTTAATTTCCGGATAATAGTGAAGACTGATGTCATTCTGGCTGATGTCAAGACCAAGACATAATCCGATGGAAATCAAGGTCCTATCTTGGAACAGGCATAAGAATTAATATACGTTGTAGAGACTGTAATGCAGCAAAGAATGGACAGTCCAGGAACATAGGCACCATTGGCACAAGACATAGAACGAAAGCAACCAAACAACAACAACAAAAACACGCAACACAGAAAACTGAAAAGATGAGTAACACGGATGATCCCACCAATAAACCGAGAGAGAACCCAAGTGCTCATGAAAGGGTAAGCAGTTCCTGTTTCTTATAAGATGTAATGCGGTAGACCACATCCGAGGTCTGGTATTTGGTTGTGCCATTTCGATTACGAATTAACCTAGTCATCAGGCACATACCTTTAAAACAAGTGTGGTTACGCATCCAATAACTTTAATAGTTTTTCATCTCTCAAACAAATAAGATATGAGACATGCAGACGATCATATACATACTTCCGTCATATTCGTTGTTGTCCAGTATCACATGACGAATAAAATAGTCACGTGGGGCGGACAAATTTAAGATATATATATTCTAGATTTATAAACGAAAGGTCGGAAACTCGAATATTGTCTATTCACTCTAAATTGAATTTAAAATAATATTGCAATTACATATCTTTACTTACAATCATATGTATTGCCAAGATAAATTTTAATATTTTTTATATAAAAATAAGACACATACAAGCATCTGCATTCAAACACGGTTTTCCCAGTTAAAATGGTTAAACAATTTCGCGTGAGATTATTTAACCGTTTAACTCGGAAAACTGTGGCATAAAAGATTTGTAGCATGAAGCCTTGCAATATCACATCTAAGTCGTTGATTATTGCACGTCTCTCTGATAGTAGTAAAACTACAGCCCAAGTATGGAATATATCGTATCTGAGTGTATTATTTTATAGTTCTTAGCTGTTGTTTACATTCTGGTATATAAACTATAAAAAGATCAAAGGAAAAGAATGCATTCATGTTGCAATCATTACTTATTCCCATTGAGGTTTTTTTCAAACATGGCAATACAAACGTCCTTTTGAAAATAGACATTATAATAGGTGGGTGCGGAAATCAAGTCAGTCAATGGAAGAATTTTATTATTAATGCAGTCATCATTTTTCTTCATTCAAAGGCAGTGTTTAGTGTTTTGTTCAGTGACAAACATGGTGGGTTATCTATAATAATTTATAATATTTGCTTAGAGGTTTTGTCATTCATTAAAATTATGGCAAAAAGCTGACAAGTTCTGTCTCCTTTAATAATACATTTTCTTCCACCAAATATCAAATAATTTTTATAGAGATTGAAAGTATATCAATAATTTTCATCAATGATGTATTAATGAACGTGGGATTATTTTATTTTGATCAAGCATCATTGAATATTTTGTCATTTTACTGTAATATATATTCTGAATATAGCAGTGAAATAACAATGTTGAATGAATGAAATATATAAAAATAGGAAAACGGTATAAATTGTAACAAAGTTAACTTGAAAAAGTCTCACATTGCTACATAAGAAATATATAGAGCATATACCCAATGTATGGGTCAACATGCTTGTCCACTAACATCGCACTGTAAATATTAAACATTTTAAAATAAGCGATTCACAAGCGAAGATATTACCCTCACATTACAAGACTATTAAGGCTAGGCTAGGCTTATAGTGCTTAACGCCACTTTCAACAATATTTCAGCTATATCGTGGTGGTCAATTGTATTGGTGGAGTACCCGAGAAAACCACTGACCTGACGCAAGTCACTGACAAACTTGATCACATAATGTTGTATGGAGTATACCTCGCCATGAGCGGGATTAGAATGCACAACTTTAGTGGTGATAGTAGACACTGATTGTACAGGTAGTTGTAAATCCAACTACTATACGATCATGACTACGACAGCCCCCAATACCTTTAAGATGATAGTTAATTGGATTCGACAAGCAAATTTGGTATTCGAACAGTTTTCGAGATTCTATTTATTGTTAAAATAAATCTAACATTTTCTTAATGAGGCTCTTTGCAAATTTTACCGGGAAGCTTGGAATAAAAGTGACGAACTCTATCGGACATATGCGTACGCAGTCACACCTTTGGTTTCAAGTAACTATGGGACTCTTTTAAAGGTGGATTATTTTTTCACTACTTTTTGTTAATATATTAACTTTTTATTCCTCTGTAACTGAGATTTACATGAATATTGCAAAAATTAGAATAAATGTACAATGTAAAGAGCAATTAATGTCATGAAACTAGAGAAGAGAACCAAAAAAAAAACCAAACAAAAATCTTTCAAATGCATTTATCTTTTTTTATTATTTCAGAATACCATTATTTTCTCAAAATATAGAATAAAACAATTACTGTCTTTTGATGATGTAAATGTGTGGATTTACTGACTTTTGAAAAAAAATGATATTGACTGAGCTCGAATTGACTTTTGAAAAAAAATCAATAAACCCACACATTTACATCATTAAAAGACAGTAATTGTACAATACTATACTTTACATATGAATGTGTTGTATTTGAAACTGGTCCAATATACAGCATATTGAAACGGGACCGGTTGAATATAATGTAAGCATCCGGATTTTATCCTGATTCTTGTATCATCATATAACAAATAGTTGACGGAACTTCGGGATCAATGGCATTTGTGTACCGTGTACGTGACATTTACCGCAAGTGAATATTAAATCTGAGACATTGAATACGTGTTTTATTTAACATATGGAATAAAACAATCAGTGTCTCTTGATTCTGTAAATGCGTGGATTAATTGATTTTTTAAGAAAAAAAATGATATTTACTTCGCCCTTCGTGCTCAGTCAATATTTTTCTTTTCAAAGTCATAAATTCCACACATTTTTCTCATCACAAGACAGTAGTTGTATAATATTGATGTAGATACTGTCATATTAATTCGGGTTCACTTTCACTTTAACATTCGTACTGACAATCTTCAGTTTATCAAAGGTTATATAGTCAGGTTTTATGGAGATAAAGAACCAATATTTACCTCGGACTACAACCTCGATCAATATTGATTTCTTATGTCAATGAAAGCTCATATTACCTTCTACAGTGAGGGGCGGTCAAGAACGAAACATTACGACAAAAGAGATGATTTCAATTTTCTCATTGTGAACTTTCCATGTATATGTAGCAACATTCCTGCAGCACCTGCAAGTGGAGTATATATCTCTCAGTTGATACTATATTCCAGAGCTTGTGGTTCTTATCAGGATTTCCTTGATAGAGGGTTGCCCTTAACAAGGAAGCTAATGAACCAATGGTTCCTACTGGTTAAGTTGAAGTCATCACTTCGAAAGTTTTACGGCCATAACTAGGTTGACCGTTATGGAATATCCGTGTCCCAAATGACCACGAATATGTTCCACTTATCGTAAGCACTTTCCGGTCGTCCTTTCCTCATTCAAGACTTGCTACCGGCTTTGTAACTAGATTAACACGACGGGTGTCATTAGTGGAGCAGCAACTGATTGCTCTTCCGGAGTACCTGAGTTCACCTCCGGAGTTTAGTGGGGTTCGTGTTACTCGATCATTAGTTTTATGTGTATGTTTTGTAGATCGTTGTTTGCCCTTTTTCTTTTGACCATTGTGTTGTCTGTCCTTCTTCGATTTACGGATTCTGATTACCCCTTTGGTTTCTTCAAATTCTTCTTCCTACAGAAGACTATAATTGAATATTATTGATACATGTCCATGTTGTAACATTTTAATACCTATTTTATTATGCATTTTCCTGTGAAGTTTTATGATAAACTCGATGTCTCCGATTCCCCAAAGATAAATGTTAATTTCTTGAGTAGCAATATTCCTCTTTCCCCCTACTTAAATGATTGTTTTATTACAGTTGATACGCCATTTATAGTATATTCTGTTTACCAGAAGCTATGCAGCATGTGCTATTTCTTGAATGGTTAATTGCTCAAACAAGTTAACGAGGAACATTACTTAACCGCTTCAGAAAGTCTGTTATCGACGTGATGAAATTTTGTAGATCCATAGCAGACATATTTCTAGTATGAACTTGTAAGAATAAACCGGTATTTGGTGAACTGGGCTTAAACTAATAACTGTAGATGTGCCATTAATAGAACCTGTGGTGCTTAGCCTTCTACAGAATCTGATCTCATTCTCGCTTTGTCCGGGATTGTCTTTTGTTTTGATTTTGCGTGAGGGTTTTGTTCCTGTTATACATTTACACTTACAAATCTACCGGATGTGGGCGATATACCTTTTGTCTGAGACGTTAACATGTACCGCAGATGATCTTTCTTTACATATATTAGACGGGATATATATTGTGAATTCATAATATGCTTAATAGTTAATGATTTTTTACATACGCGTGGAGGAAGTAAATGCAGATCTTGTAACGTGTAACAATTGTTGTTTTTAATCAGATCTTATAATCGCTTTTTTTAATAGATTTGTATAAAAGATTTTGATTTACTTGTCTGGAACTGAAATGGGAAGAAAAACTTCAAAGATTCTATAATCTGCCATAAACCTGCAGGCATGTATATTTCGCATACAAGGAAGGTGGATAAATAAGTAATTAAATACTCAATATATTGCAACAAGGAAAAATAAATGAATAGCGCCTTTCATTAAAAACCGATATCTCTAACAGCCAATCAAACTAATGTAATACAATAAGGTCAGAATCTGAGGAAAATAGCCACTGAAATTGAAAGAATACAAAAAAGTCAAAAACCGATTTCTCTTACATTTTTTATGATATAATTTTAGAAACTTATTGGAAAGCTTTATCAGGTGTGAAACCACTAATTAATTTCTTTAAGGTTTTCTACTAAATTTGTGTTTTTTCTATCCTACCTGGCCATTTTATCTTACGTTTAACCTTTCCAAGTCCATATATTTTCTGAAACGTAGATTGTGTAATATACCAAAACTTACCTATTCTCTTATATATTACAGTTATTAAGCTAATTTCTAACATAATAAGCAATTCTAACACATATATATGCATCAGTTGTATATTTAATAGCTAAATACTATGAAATGTTTGCATTTAGCCACCCCTTTTTCGTCCCATAAAATGAGCTCATGTCATTCTTAATTTGGTTAATTCGTGCTTTTACCCCACAAATTATGTAGTTTAAGACATAAAATAAGTTTTTGTATATAGATCTTTAGTTGAAATTCCTTCTAATTCCATCAAATTTGCAAAAATATGATTTATTGATATTCAAGTCTTGGAATTTCTGATGGTGCACAACTATAATTTTGCCCAAAACTCAATAAATATATGCTTCCACATCATTTTTTCCACTGTTTAAGTAAGCTGGATGTTCAAATGTACTGTTACAGCCAAATAATACTCTAATTAATTTAATTAGTTCACTCCATTCAGTAGTTTTCACAATACTACAAAATGAAAGAACTTTTTTCTTGAAAAGGGACTACTTTCGTGTATGTTCATCATATTTCTTATCTTAACAGTACACTTCGATATTCACGTACATATTGACGATAATAACTATGCAATGCCCCAATTACCATATACAATTCCTTCAAACAAATCTTTGTCAAATATAATTTCGCTAAATTATCAAAAACAAATCTGTATAAAAAAATATACGATATTTACGGAAAGCGAGAGGTATCTTCAGACTTCAGACTTCGGACTTTCACACTTCCACAACATCTCTGATAGGAGTGTCAAAGTGTCTTTTCCTTAAATTCATGCTCTTCATCAGGGTCCGGTTGTTCAACTTGTTGTTAAATTAACCATATGGTTATATTTAACCATTGGTTTAAGATTTAACCATGGGTTAGTAAACCAACGGTTAAAAATGAGTTGTTCAACTTCATTTAACCACTTGGTTAAAATTTAACCAACCAATAACTGCAGGTTTAATATTTAACCAAGACCAATGTATCCCACAATTCCTTGTTTTATCCTAGCAGCAGATAAATAACAAAATGAATATGGCTGACTCAATCCCCCCTTCTCAGGACAAAAAGCAATACAGTTATTAAAAAAAAAGAAAAGTGAAATCTTACTTGAGGAATATAACTTACATGTCGTTGTCTAAGGTTATTTGTCCAATATTAAAAGTATGTTGTACAAGTTAGTACGGAAGAGTATATGGACCTCGTCTTAGTTGCTTAATAGCATTAAAGGAAATGTTAATAAGACGTGTTTAGTGCAAGGGTGTGTTATATAGGTGACGATAACTTCTTATAACTCATTAAACTACTTTTAATTAAATCTTTGTATTATCTTACAATTTCAAGGACTGTTAATTTTCATTATGTAAGTTAGCTGTAGAATATATTTTTTAGTTTCCAACATCTCATTAAAATTGGTAGTCCGAGATTCCTCTGTCGTTTAACGGCTTTTATGGAGTTGCTGTAGCCGTTGAACGTCAGAGGGCAATACATACGGAAAACAGCGGATTTGCTTCTCCAACTCTGGGTCAGCACATTTCCACGTTTCGTGGCTATCGGATTTTATTTTCTATCAGAAACCCTTATATAAATCATTTTTCTATTCATTCATAACCATCTTGCCCTCAGAAAGTGGTGCTACACTCCATTACAGCACGATTTTGCCTTAGATCCTATGATTCCACCATTTGTCTTCCATTTTTCAAACATTTGTCACGTGACTACGAGAAAACCACGATTACCGCAATGTATCATGGGAGATTATTTGCATATAAACAAACAAACAAATATTTGTATTGCCAATCATACACGCCTGTTAAGGCAGAACAATTAACATAAAATTTAATACAGTTGATTATATTGATTGGTAATGATTTTAACAGCAATAGTGAATTACAGATAACCATAAGAAAAAAAAATGATGTAGTACCTTGTCCAAAAAAGGGGGACGTAACACATGCTCTTTCCGAAGCCGATTGGCAACACTCTGCCATTGAATCTTTTCTTTCCAACACATTCTGTATTATTTCCTTCTGCTCTGCTTTGATCTAAAATGTTCTGCAGAATACGCTTAAATGTATGGTGATTTGAATGTTGTTTACGTATGCAAATAATGCTCAAATAATTTGGTGCGCTGAATTAAGTAGCTCCCATCATGCAATGCGTTACTGTTATCATTCAGTTAGTATCGCGAGATCACGTTTGTAGATTCGAAAATGGAAGTCAAATGGCGGAAAAATAGGATCTAAGGCAAAATCGTGCTGTAATGGAGTGTAACACCACTTTCTGAGGGTAAGATGGTTATGAATGAATAGAAAAATGATTGGTGAAGCGATTTATATAAGGGTTTATGATAGAAAATAAAATCCGATAGCCACGAAACGTGGAAATGTGCCGACCCAGAGCTGGAGAGGCAAATCCGCTGTAATCCGTATATATTGCCCTCTGACGTTCAACGGCTACAGCAACTCCATAAAAGCCGTTAAACGACAGAGGAATCTCGAACTATAAAATTGGGTCCATGCATGTATGTCAAAAGTATATTTTTCTCTCTGATTTTAATGTGTGAATTTCTTTTTATTTCAATTAACATGCACAAAGTTTTTCATGAATAACAATTAAGAAAAAATATAACCCCCTTTTCAGTATGAAATGATTGGTTGGTGTCTCATATGTAAATCATCCAATTTCTCCAATTCCGGCAATTGATGAGGAATGTCCATGATGTCATAGAGGTACCTCATGCTATTTTTGAAGTTTTATAATTTTGTTTTTCCAACGCAATTGTACGACCAGCGTATTTTCTGATTTACTTAGATTTTTGGTCGATATTGATTTTTGTTACTAAAAAGGGGGGATGATATGACTAGTTTAACCCCGTCACATTCATATGTGCCTTTCCTATGCAAAGAGCCTTTGTAAAAGTCCTTATTTTTCACTATGGTTTTTGTCTTGAAAGGGGTCTTTTACTTCGCATTTCTCGGTCTGTTGTTGATTTACTCTACTTAGCTTTTGTCTAGTCTGTGGCCATATCGTCTTGTAGTGTGGGCATATGTTCGTTGTTGTAGACTGCTAGGCGTTCCCTATTTGAGATTTTTATTTGGGTCTTTTCTGGAAGGTTGTCTCATGTGTACATTTATTCCATGTCCCAGTAATTCGTCCTTTCCGTACTATTTGACTAATTACACTGACTCAGATTTCGAGTGAGGGGCAAGAATCATGAACAAAATATTGATACCGGTAAATTTTTCCAAAAAAACGAGAAAAGCAACAACAAAAACTGCCCCCGCTTCCGCTGCCTATGCCCCGACTATTCATGGGAAATACATGCTATTTCTCTCACCATAAACAGCGAAGGATATATCAATTTATCATAACTTGAAACACAAGAAACATCCCTGTAAACCCGCGATCGCTAACGATTTTAAATTATATGAAACAAATAGAGGGAAGGGGTCGACTAACTACTTTGTAAACATTGTTCTTAGAGTAAATTTGAAAAAAAACTAATTGAAAATTCGTAAGTAATTTCACTATTTTCATCTGAATTTACCTTGATTTACCTGTATTTACCTTGAACAAATAAGTGCAAATGTAATGGTGTTATGCACGCAAATGTAGGATTTTTCCGCGCAAATATAATGGTAATGCGCGCAAATGTAATGCACTGTTTTGAACAATGTAAATGGTAATAGAAATTTAATTTCATTGGAAATGCCATCCACCTCAGAAACTTCTATTTCAAGCAAATTTGCACGGAGCTCAATTGCCCGAAACACTCTGGGTTTCCTGTTTTGTACGGGAGGCATCGTAGAAAGAACATGTCTGGCAGCCATTTTTACTTGATAACCAATGGTTAAATATTTGGATAATATGAAGCAGCCGGCCGTGATACTGGTATTACCAGTATTGTAATATTTACAATACTGGTATTACCAGTATTACAATATTTACAATACTGGAAATACCAGTATTGTAAATATCACAATACTGGTAATACCAGTATCGTAACCCTGTACAATACTAGAAATACTAGTATTGTAATGTTACAATACCGGAAATCCAGTATCGTATATATACAATATTGGATGTACCAGTATCGTGCATTTACAATACTGGAATACCAGAATCATTGATCTATGCACAATACCGGAAGCTCCAGTATTCTTCATCCAACAATACTGGTAATACTAGTATTGTAAAACACACGCTACTGGAAGCTCCAGTATTCTTCATCCAGCAATACTGGTAATACTAGTATTGTAAAACACACAATACTGGAAACTATAGTATTCTGAATTTATTTTGAGCAAAAACAAGACAATAACGAAATAAAACATGCTAGTTAAAACATAAATAATTACATTTTTATCAAAATACTAGAAATGGGTGGGACTTTCATTAATTTAAAATTATGAATTCAACTTTCAGATATATTACGCTACATGTCTTGTTTTATCATTGGTGAATTTATTCTCCCACCCCTTTTCTCATTTCTCCCACCTCGCTTCACCTTTCTTCCTTCCCTTTTTTCTCTCCCCCTCTTCTCCTTTCTCCCCCTAGTCTCCTTTCTCCCGGTCTCCCTATACACTGTCCGTCCTCTCATAACAGACGCACCAACAGGACAAAAAAAAACAATATACAAGTACATTCCGCAACTTCGTACCTAATCTTCCAGTATCTGCAATACTGGTATTACCAGTATTTTCCAGAATCTTCCAGTATCTGCAATACTGGTATAACCAGTATTTTCTAGAATCTTCCAGTATCTGCAATACTGGTATAACCAGTATTTTCCAGAATCTTCCAGTATCTGCAATACTGGTATAACCAGTATTTCCCAGAATCTTCCGGTATCTGCAATACTGGTATAACCAGTATTTTCGAGAATCTTCCAGTATCTGCAATACTGGTATAACCAGTATTTCCCAGAATCTTCCAGTATCTGCAATACTGGTATAACCAGTATTTTCTAGAATCTTCCAGTATCTGCAATACTGGTATAACCAGTATTTTCCAGAATCTTCCAGTATCTGCAATACTGGTATAACCAGTATTTTCCAGAATCTTCCGGTATCAGCAATACTGGTATAACCAGTATTTTCCAGAATCTTCCAGTATCTGTAATACTGGTATAACCAGTATTTTCCAGAATCTTCCAGTATCTACAATACTCATATTTTGGCAATGACTAGTATCTTCTAGTATTGCAGATACTGGAAAATTTTGAAAGATACTGGGATACTAGTATTTACCAGTATCTGTACCAGTATTGCAGATACTGGAAGATTCTGGTAAAATACTGGTTATACCAATATTGCAGATACTGGAAGATTCTAGAAAATACTGGTTATACCAGTATTGCAGATACTGGAAGATTCTGGGAAATACTGGTAATACCAGTATCGCGGCCGGCTGCTTCATATCATCCAAATATTTTAACAGAGCCCCTATACCGTGGTTAAATATTAATCAGATTAACCATGCTTTAACCAGTAGTTAAACTTAACCATAAGTTGAACAACGCATTGCGTGCTTTGGTTAAATTTTAACCATAGGTTTTCATTTTTAACCACTGGTTAAAATTTAACTACAAGTTGAACAACCGGGCCCAGGCGTTTCAAATGAACAAGGCTCACTATATGATTATGACGACACATCAATATATTCCGGATTTCTTTCTGAGTTAATCCTTTGGTAAAATAGTCTTGTATAAGATTATTTCTTTCCTCTATGGACAACTCCATCTTACAAATGTAGCAATACCGGTCTAGATAAAATGCCGTGTTTTCAATGGCTGATAATAGCGTTTATATCATAATAGCACTCAAGTCTGAAGTGTGAAGTCCGAAGTAGAAAGAGTGAAATATAACATCTAAAGTCTGAAGTCAGAAGTCAGAAGTCTGAAATCTGAAGATACCTCTCGCTTTCCGTAGATATTAGATCAAATAATGATGGTTAAATTTATGTATATACATATATATATATCGACTAACTAAATAAATTCACATGCAAATATATCATAAATAACTGGGTCGATTGATGGGTTTTTTATTCACCGAGGGAATCATCCGCCCAGATGACAGTGTTACGGCACTGATATTATATAATAGATAAATTGATTATTGACATTGGGAGTTCCTAAATAATATAATTATTATAAAAACTAAATGAGGGTAACCTTCCTCAGCCTTAAGTACCCTCTAGACGATTTTAGCTAACCTATTTAGGTCCTTTGTCTTGTTTCCTACCAAAGATTTTAAAATTATACGGCTTTCCAATCTTATATGTTGAAGGTTATTATAGAAACGAACTGAATTAGATATTTACAATTTAGTGCATACCTATAATGTAACATCACGTGCTTTTTATTCTTGTTCTTTATCATATCAAATTCATACATTAAAATAATATAGCAACTTGATGGCTTTTGTTCATTGTTTTATCATCACGCAAAAGTCATACACTAAAGCCACGGAACAGATGAAGAGTAGTTGATCGTCATTCTCTAAATCATACCAAAATCATTTTCATCACAAAAAAAGTCCTACACTGACAATCCCCCCATCGAGAGGGCTCCCCATATCCACCTTACGGGGATTCACTGAGCAGCTATGCGGGCTTGAGCCCCTGGAAATCTTTACCAGTACCCAGTAGAGTGAAGCAGGATTCAATTCTTAGCTCAGTGACATACCCTAATTCCATAACAATATATATATATATATATATTAATATTTGAATAACCCTGTTTTCCGCTTCAAGCTTTAAGATTTCGGCACATGTACCCACTCCTATCGTTTTCATGGATCTTTAGATTCGTGTGCATATTTTGTAGATCGTTGTTTGTCCTTTTGTACTTTTTTCTTTTGGTCATTGTGTTGTCTGTTCTTTGATTTACGGATACTCATCACTCCTTTGGTATCTTTAAGCTCTTCTTTCGTCACATCTATTAACAAAAAGTCAGGTAATCATGCTGAAAAGAAATATTGAAGGTGACGATTAACAACATCAATCTAACCAGGCCGTCTATTCAAATATTTGTATGATAATGAACTCCTTTTGGGTGTCACTAGTGGAGCAGGAACTACTTACCTTATCCTTCTGGAGCACCAGAGTTCACCACCGGTTTTAAGTGAGGTTCATGTTGTTCGATCCTTAGTTTTCTGTGTAGTGTTAATATAAATATAGCATCAAGTGATTTGGTTCTGAAGCAATGTAATGTTTTAGTCATGTTTGTTACGTTGTTCTTTAGTGAAATTCACAATTATCTTCGTGACTTTTGAGATGATAATTCATTGAATGTGTTATACAAAAAATAATATCTGTTAATGAGTTGAAACGTACAAGGACAAAAAACAAAAACAAAAACAAAATCCATGGAATTTTTTTTTTCTGGATAACCGACAAATTTCGTTTCGCTTAAAAGCTTATAAATATGAATTACCATAAAATAGTACAGGCAAAATCCTTGATAAAAATGAATTAAATTCACTTAAAAAGCTTTAAATATAAATGCGATTAGCAAGTCTAGAAACATGGAATAATTTTATGAAAATTTGCTAATTATTGTCATTTGGACATATATAGATTTGACGTATGTGCACTGGTAGAAACTATTGGTTAATGGCATATAATATTATTAAAGAGTGTTTGCCTTCCTATGCTAATATAATCTATTTATCTATTGTGATTAGGTCAATAAAGTCACTGGCCACCAACGCATTTCATCATGTTATATATAATAAAATGTCTGTCAAATATTTTTACTTTTTGTAAATTAATAGTATTAAAGATACATCGTTCAACAAGGTAAGAATTATTTTCTGACAGTATATTTTTTTTATTTACATTTTATGCTTTATCCGTTTGTGTTTTATCTTAGGAAATTAATAAGTAATTTATAGATTTTTGTATTTTCCGAATGCAAAAAATACATTAAATATCTATTTAACTATTTTTTTCATTATAATTTTTTTTTCAATTATTCCGCGAGTTTTTTTTTTTTTTTTCCTCCAAAATACAATATCTATTATATAATTAATTGTATATCAATAGTCAGTTTTGTTTCGGAATTTACATTCAATGAACATAAAAAAAAACCACGTGAATATAATTTTAGGTTATCAAAGATACTGATAAAATATATATAGCACTTTCATTTAAGAATTGAATGCATTTTTTTGTAATTTTATTGGCGTGTAAAAGTGTGGACCGAAGCACATTTTGTATGAAGCGCGCTAGCGCTTCATACAAAAAAATGTGCCCCGATCCACGCTTTTACACGCCTATAAAACTACGAAAAATGCATTCAATTCTTATAATTACATTTAAATCACACCAAAATGTATTATAATTGAATTTTTCGTTGTGAATTTTATTTGTGTTAGATTATTTGCTGTTTGAAATTACTGCGCCATTGATTGTTTACATCCGACGTCGTCATGGAGGCACGTGCACGTGCGGGTTTGAGTTTTATTGGGATGTAAAACATCTCTTTTACAATCATGTGACCACTTCATAACCAATCATATTGTAACATTTCAATGAAAAACGGAAGTAATGTAATTATTAAAATATAAATCTATGAATGAATATATCTGAACAATTATTGCAATTATTCATTAAATATGTATTTCTTTTTAGTTCTGTAATAAAAACGTAGATGTCAAATTTAGTGCGTCTCTGAAATAACCTTCATCATGTACGCTCAAAGTCGAAAGGTTGGAAAGCCAAATAATTTTAGAAATTTTGGGAGCAAAGAAACTAAAGGGCCCAATCACGATCGCCAAAATCGACTAAGATCACATATGCCTGAGGGTGGTGAACCTTAGCTTTATGATTTAGCCAAAACAAAAGTAGATATCTAATTTAGTGCATGCGACGCGTTTCTTGAAAGACCTTCATCAAGCGTCCTCAAGGTTATGAATTGTTTTGTTTTAGCTAAGTATACGCAATGTCATCGAAAGTTTTGTCTTAGCTAGGGATACCCAATGTTATAAAGTGTTTAAGAGTATTTTATAGGTACGGTAGTAGGCTGGTGTTAATACGTTCATGTTGATAGTGATAGTCATTAATCGTATTATTTTAATTATTTTACTCTTTCTTTTTCAAATGAAAATAAATCTTCTCCCGAGATCTGACTGAAGGCATTTAAATACATGTTTGGGTATTGGCACTTTTTAAGAAACAAAGCCTAACATATCAGTGGAATATTTTATCATTTTCCATAGCAAGATCAACATTTAATTGTGTCGACTTCCTACTAAGGTGTGTACGTTCGACTTCCTGTACTGAAAATGTTTATTATCATTATTATTAATTTTGTCACTGAAACATTTTACTGTTGGATTTTGGAACTGATCCGACAGTATGATATTTGTTGGGGTTTTTTTTGCTTTTTTTTTTTCATTTTATCTATGGTATTTGTATTTATTGATTTTCAAAAATATTTTTGTTTCTTTCGTAACGTATTGATTTTCAAAAATAGTTAAATTTGTTTCGTAACAAACTTAACTATTTTTGAAAATCAGATATTTGTTTCGTTTATAAGCTGAGAGTAAACGAGTGGTAAGTGAAAACTCACTAATATCTCTGATAAAAGTGATCAATTGTACTTCGATAAAAGCAGATGTTGAACACACGAATATAAACTGTGATACTTCAGTACGCACGATACGTTCCTATAATAACATTATTCTGGATTATAAAGATAATTGTTTGTATTATCATACTATAATGCCCAACTCACGTAATTTTATTTCTTATCACTGTCCGTTTTATATTTTATAAATGTTAATGTTTTTGCTTCTTATTAGGATCCTGATTTTCTATCTGTCAAAGACTTGACAATTATTTGACCTTCAAATCCTTATCTGAAGGTTATTCCAGAAATGTAAAGTGCGCGCTGAAATAGATATATACGTTTTATTAACAACAATAACTCATCGTCAACAGTATATGTCTCGGATGTACCATGATTTATATTAACTTACATTCGTTAGACAATTCTTCGTGGTCAAGCGACATACTGAATTTGAATTTTTGGTGGTTTGTAGGTTATCTTCTTTTACAGCCAGTTGTTGCATTAGATCTTAGATAATGGTATCAATCATAGTGTCAGCATCTTATACTGAGATTTGTAGTTGGAGTTTTGTCATTAATATGCTCACATCACTAAGGTTCAAAGCTCATGAATGGAGAGATATGAGTGATAAGACATTATTATTCTGCTACAAAAAACTTTTGTTTTCCTTACCCAACTCTCCATAGTTTCCCAGTGGCAGTCAAAACTGGTTGCTTCAGTTGTAATGTATAATGTTTAATTGTTTGTTGAACTTGTTCTCGTCCGGGATATAGCTGAAATACTGCTGTACGTTAAGCAATACTCAATCAATCAATTATATAAGAAAACAATTGCGGACTGATCACGAAAAACACAACGTTACAATTGATTCAATTTGTTTATCATTTTTCGACATTTTGTGATGGGGTTTAAATCTTTAGTACTTTGTTAAATTGTCACTTTTAATTTTCTTCTCCAAAAGACGGTACCAATGTAAACCTTAGTTGCATGGGGTGATATTTTAAAATAAAAATAAAAAATCTTCACCATTTAATAAGATAGTCTCTATGACACTGTCGTGATTACTATACATTCTGATGTTTTCTGAAATTATTGGTTACCCATTATGTTCAAGTAGACATAATATATTGAATAAAATCATACGAGAAGCTTGTTTGAGACTACAACACCAATGTAAACCAAGCATGTCTCCTGGTATGAATAGTTCTAGGGTGGTTCCATATCTCTGTTCAAGATGGTTGTTGTTATATCATTTTGCATGACATTGTCATTTGCACATAATCAACTATTGTCCAAAAAAGAACAATTAAAGGTTACATATGTAATAAATCGGATATATATATATATATGATAATCACGAATCTATTAAACAGAGATTTAACACAACTGGGTAATACCCGGTGACTGTCATTATCACACAACATTCAATGATGTCACGGACAGGTCAATTGCCGTTATTGGCATATAACACTACATTATTATATAATAAGCTGACATACATAATTATTGTAATCTACATTTTCTATTCTGGTTTGATCACCAACTTGTTAATTGAAATATACGTCATTTCATTCTACTAGTTGGACCGCATATGGGCATAATGGTTAACATGTTCACCTCGAGTGCGGTAGATCGTGGGTTCAAACCCCAGTCGGGTCAAACCAAAGACTATTAAATTGGTATTTATTGCTTCTTCGCTAAGCACGCAGTATTAAGGAAAAAGAGCAAAGACTGGTTGGTTCGGAATCAGGATAATGTGTGCGAGTGGAGCGACATGTCTACCCGCGGACTGTTGTTTCAGTGAAACTAGCACTTTAAAAATCCAACTCAGCGTGTTGGGCTAGAACAAAGCAGACCTCATCATCATCTCATTGAAAATTAGCTTGTCCTCACCATGATATAGCTGAAAAATTGCTGAATTGGTGCTAAGCAACAATCACTCAATCACTCTAAATAGTTGGTGATAATCCACATTTTGTATGTTATATAAGTAAAATATTATGTTTCACTAGTGTTGCCTTTGTCCATTAACATGACAACATTTGTACTGTTCTCTCTATTTGGTATTTTACTTTTGTACTGTTCCCTCTGATTGGTATTTTACTTTTATGCTGTTCCCTCTGATTGGTATTTTACTTTTGTACTGTTACCTTTTATTGGTATTTTACTTTTGTACTGTTACCTTTTATTGGTATTTTACTTTTGTACTGTTACCTTTTATTGGTATTTTACTTTTGTACTGTTCCCTCTGATTGGTATTTCACTTTTATCCTGTTACCTTTTATTGGTATTTTACTTTTGTACTGTTACCTTTTATTGGTATTTTACTTTTGTACTGTTCCCTCTGATTGGTATTTTACTTTTATCCTGTTACCTTTTATTGGTATTTTACTTTTGTAGTGTGACCTTTTATTGGTATTTTACTTTTGTACTGTTCCCTCTGATTGGTATTTTACTTTTATGCTGTTCCCTCTGATTGGTATTTTACCTTTGTACTGTTACCTTTTATTGGTATTTTACTTTTGTACTGTTACCTTTTATTGGTATTTTACTTTTGTACTGTTACCTTTTATTGGTATTTTACTTTTGTACTGTTCCCTCTGATTGGTATTTTACTTTTATCCTGTTACCTTTTATTGGTATTTTACTTTTGTACTGTTACCTTTGATTGGTATTTTACTTTTGTACTGTTACCTTTGATTGGTATTTTACTTTTGTACTGTTACCTTTCATTGGTATTTTACTTTTGTACTGTGACTTTTTATTGGTATTTTACTTTTGTACTGTTCCCTGTGATTGGTATTTTACTTTTGTACTATTACCTTTTAATGGTATTTTACTTTTGTACTGTTACCTCTGATTGGTATTTTACTTTTGTACAGTTACCTTTTATTGGTATTT
Organism: Bathymodiolus brooksi; assembly: GCA_963680875.1. Lineage (NCBI taxonomy): Eukaryota > Metazoa > Mollusca > Bivalvia > Mytilida > Modiolidae > Bathymodiolus > Bathymodiolus brooksi. The sequence continues at coordinate 70,199,301 of OY804575.1, forward strand.
TACCTTTGTACTGTTACCTTTTATTGGTATTTTACTTTTGTACTGTTCCCTCTGATTGGTATTTTACTTTTGTTCTGTTACCTTTTATTGGCATTTTACTTTTGTACTATTACCTTTCATTGGTATTTTACTTTTGTACTGTTCCCTCTGATTGGTATTTTACTTTTATACTGTTCCCTCTGATTGGTATTTTACTTTTGTACTGTTACCTTTGATTGGTATTTTACTTTTGTACTGTTACCTTTGATTGGTATTTTACTTTTGTACTGTTACCTTTCATTGGTATTTTACTTTTGTACTGTGACCTTTTATTGGTATTTTACTTTTGTACTGTTCCCTGTGATTGGTATTTTACTTTTGTACTATTACCTTTTAATGGTATTTTACTTTTGTACTGTTACCTTTTATTGGTATTTTACTTTTGTACTATTACCTTTTATTGGTATTTTACTTTTGTACTGTGACCTTTCATTGGTATTTTACTTTTGTACTGTTCCCTCTAATTGGTATTTTACTTTTGTACTGTTCCCTGTGATTGGTATTTTACTTTTGTATTATTACCTTTTATTGATATTTTACTTTTATACTGTTCCCTCTGATTGGTATTTTACTTTTGTACTGTTCCCTGTGATTGGTATTTAACTGTTGTACTGTTACCTTTAATTGGTATTTTACTTTTGTACTGTGACCTTTTATTGGTATTTTACTTTTGTACTGTTTCCTCTGATTGGTATTTTACTTTTGTACTGTTTCCTCTGATTGGTATTTTACTTTTGTACTGTTACCTTGTATTTGTATTTTACTTTTGTACAGTTACCTTTTATTGGTATTTTACTTTTGTACTGTTCCCTCTAATTGGTATTTTACTTTTGTACTGTTACCTGTGATTGGTATTTTACTTTTGTACTATTACCTTTTATTGGTATTTTACTTTTATACTGTTCCCTCTGATTGGTATTTTACTTTTGTACTGTAACCTTTAATTGGTATTTTACTTTTGTACTGTTCCCTCTGATTGGTATTTTACTTTTGTACTGTTCCCTCTGATTGGTATTTTACTTTTGTACTGTTCCCTCTAATTGGTATTTTACTTTTGTACTGTTCCCTGTGATTGGTATTTTACTTTTGTACTATTACCTTTTATTGGTATTTTACTTTTGTACTGTTCCCTCTGATTGATATTTTACTTTTGTAGTGTGACCTTTTATTGGTATTTTACTTTTGTACTGTTCCCTCTGATTGGTATTTTACTTTTGTACTGTTCCCTGTGATTGGTATTTAACTGTTGTACTGTTACCTTTTATTGGTAATTTACTTTTGTACTATTACCTTTTATTGGTATTTTACTTTTGTATTATTACCTTTTATTGGTATTTTACTTTTGTACTGTTCCCTCTGATTGGTATTTTACTTTTGTACTATTACCTTTTATTGGTATTTTACTTTTGTACTGTTCCCTCTGATTGGTATTTTACTTTTGTACTGTGACCTTTTATTGGTATTTTACTTTTGTACTGTTCCCTCTGATTGGTATTTTACTTTTGTACTGTTCCCTGTGATTGGTATTTAACTGTTGTACTGTTACCTTTTATTGGTATTTTACTTTTGTACTATTATCTTTTATTGGTATTTTACTTTTGTACTGTTCCCTCTGATTGGTATTTTACTTTTGTACTGTGACCTTTTATTGGTATTTTACTTTTGTACTGTTCCCTCTGATTGATATTTTACTTTTGTACTGTTCCCTCTGATTGGTATTTTACTTTTGTACTGTTCCCTCTGATTGGTATTTCACTTTTGTACTGTTACCTGTGATTGGTATTTTACTTTTGTACTATTACCTTTTATTGGTATTTTACTTTTGTACTATTACCTTTTATTGGTATTTTACTTTTGTACTATTACCTTTCATTGGTATTTTACTTTTGTACTATTACCTTTTATTGGTATCTTACTTTTGTACTATTACCTTTTATTGGTATTTTACTTTTGTACTGTTACATTTTATTGGTATTTTACTTTTGTACAGTTCCCTCTAATTGGTATTTTACTTTTGTACTGTTCCCTCTAATTGGTATTTTACTTTTGTACAGTTTCCTCTAATTGGTACTTTACCTCTGTCAATTTTATTGCGAAAGAAATAATCAATGGCTATATGTACCATTATAACATACATTTGAAACACAAAAAGCATTTTACATAATATCAGTTGAGCACTTCAAGTTATACTGTTATTATATTTTACTTTGCAGATGTTGCTAAAAACATTAATGGCATGTTCCGCTCTGTGTGTTGTTATTCCCTTGTCATCGACACAGTGTGATAGAAAGCGTATTATCCACACAATAAGATACGGGCATTGTCAGCCGAAAAGACTGCTGTCATTTGGATGTATGGGTACATGTTCATCATATACAAGACCTTCAGCAACAGAGTCGGGAGAACTTGAAAACCATTGTCAATGTTGTCAAGATGCAGAAAAGCGTTTTGCCAGAGTGCGAATATTGTGTCCTGACTCGACTGGTGAACGAGTATTAAAAGTTTATGTGGTGAGACTGGCTGTTCCAACAGAGTGTAGCTGTCGTCCTTGTTCATTTCTTCCAAATACTATTATACCATCGGAGCCAGATTTCTTACAGAAGAAAAGAAGTTTTTTATCAATCGTTGGCGTAAAAAAAATCCAAGATAAATCAACAGAAATTACAACCGAGAAGTCAAAAACGAACAAAATTATGTAGCAAAATGTTGTCCTATGTTTAGCTTTCAATCCTGTGATAAAAAATATAGACTGCATAATGCTTTGTTAATAGGGAAAGTATGAGAAATCAGTTTGAAAGAGTTTAAATGTGAATTCTGATATGAGTATGACAAATGTTTTAGGTAAAGCATTGACAGACATTATTTGACAAAACAACTATAGAATTGGAAAACGTACTGTTTTACATTTTGTACGAAACTAAAACAATAAGGAAAATGTATTTTTGATTTATTAACTTACAGTTAAGAAAAGATATCTTTTAAAAAATTGAGAAATTTTGTAATAATTGTTGAATCATTTGCATATGTGCTGTATAAGACAAAAAACGAAAACTTATCTGACTTTTGAACTGTTCTTGAAGCGCTCGACGATCTTAAGATTGTATTAATGGAATTGTTTATTGTTCTTGTTAATATCATGTTATTGTTGGTATTATTTTGTACTTTCATTAATCATCCATCATACCACTTTGTACATTGGTGCCTTCCTTGTGTAATGTTCATTTTTTTCAAATTCATCAACGATTGTTAAAATAAAATTGTGTATATTGTTATTTCATTATAGTTTAAACCGCATCAGTGGTGTAATGGGTAGCGTGCTCGCCTCGAGTGCGGTAGATAGTGGATTCGAGCCTCGAGTGCGGTAGATAGTGGATTCGAGCCCCGAGCGTGTCAAACCAAAGAATATCAAATTGATATTTGTTGCTTCTCCGCTAAGCAAGCAGCATTACGGAGACGTGTTGGCTCGAAATCAGGATACTGTGTCAGAGTGGGGCGATATGTCTATCCACGGACTGTTTCTTCAGTGAGCTAGCACTATTAAAATCCAACTAAGCGTGTTGGTCTAGTACAAAACGCACCTCACCATCATCTCATTGAAAATTAACTTGTTCTCGCCATGATCTAGATGGAAATTTGCTGAGTTGGCATTAAACAACAATCACTCACTTGCTCATGATAGTTAATCACAAACTAGTTAATTTTATTTTTCAAGGAAAATATACATGTATAGTTAATTTCTAGATTGATGGGATAAATTTTTTTCTTTTTTTTTAAATTGGTTTTTCCACTCGTTTGTTATTTTCCCAAGATGGATTATAATTGTTTATTTGGTTGCCAATCATTTTATTATTTTTTTTATGTTTTCATTTGATTTAATTCGGTTGTGATATTTTGATCAATAACCAAATTTAAAGAATAGAAAACCCCAATTTTATGATATCAATTCCCTCTTACCCAAAAGCTGTGAAGAGGAGCATTTGTACATTCCAGACTGTCTAAAGTTATTAGCAGTATCACATAAACGACTGTCCACACTGTCCAAATGTCATTGTTATCATATTGATGATTCCCTGTGGTCTAAATCCCGGGAACGATGGTGTGTAGAATCGTTCCTTCTGGGTTGCCCAATTTTGAAAATAGAGCCACATGTACAAAACCGACTGTTCAAAGAAGTGAAGAGCAGCGTGTGTACGATCCTGGATTAACCACTACCACCAGATGTTTATCAGTCTATCACCACTAAAGTTGTCAGTTCGAATTCCGTTCATGGCGAGGTGTACTCGATACAGCAGGACAGTGGTTTTCTCCGGATACTCCGCCAATAAAACTGACAGTCACGATATAACTGAAATATTGTTGAAAGTGGCGTTATAACACCATTCATATCTACAATATGCACATCTTTGCATTCTTCAAACCCGTGAACAGTGACATATGTACAATTCTGGACTCTGTAAATCTATGAACAGTAACATGTCTACATTTATAGGTTCCATAAGCCTAAGATCAGTAACACGTGACCTCACTCTAGTATTTCAAGCTGTTTATTTTTGTTTCGTTAAGTTTTATTTATTCAACTTATTATAATATTTACCTAATAATAGTCCACATCGTCCGAGTTACACATTTCACTGTAATATACATAAAACAACGAGGAAAGTCCTAGCTAATCTTAAGACATACTACTTCGGAATAAAGCTATAAATCACAATCTGGTAATGCAAACCAACGCCTGTGAAACATAATATAGAAAAGATCACATCGCAAACAATATGATGACGACCATAAAACAAAGATAAGGCTTCATATTAGTTTGTTGGCATCTCTGTAAAGGTAAGTTATGTGAGAAAAATTGCATCTCATTCCGTACCGCCACCCCCAAACATCCGATTACAATGTAATTGTATTGTGTGTTACTGCTATCCATATGTGTGTATCTTAAAACAAAAAAAAAGCAAAGTATAATGACCTTTCCTTGTCTGACTGTATTTTATTGGCTTTATGTTCACAATGTAGTCGCTTTGTACATCTGGATTGATAAAATATATCTATATATATTTAACATATAAAGTGTACAGCAATACGGTTGTTTCGAATCATTTCCATTCTGTCAAAATTTTGTTATTTTCGTACGCCAGATCACGTGATTTCGATGGAATAATCGGCATTGAACTTCCGGTGTCAATGTACACAACAAAAACTCCAATCGATATGTGCCGTTTTAACGTTCAATCCTCAACTTAAAAAAAATCTTAACATTTTCTGTAAAAGACAGATGTCAATTAAATTATTTTATTTGTATCAAAGACTTCAATGCAGAGACAAATACTTCTTTAAAATTAAATTTGTTTTCTTTCTTTATTTGCGGTTGTCAGCATCATCAAGGGAAAACGATCTGCCTTTATGTATATATTTCTGATATCAGACAGATAGTGGGGTACCGAACACCAGTATTTATTTAGCGGTTTCCTTGGCGTCTCCATATTACAATTACTTATATTCTACCGCATCTACGACTATGATATGCTGACGTTGTCACAGTAATAGCGTAAACACCGGAAGTCGCCTGCCGATTTGTTCAGACGTCAAGACAAGAAAAAGTCGGAACGTGGTCGGAATTGATATGATTCGAAACAACCGTATTAACTCCATGAAATTTAAAGTGCAATAAAATTACACTTAAGCCAATACCAAGCTGATTGGAATAAGATTGAAACAATACATATTTCGCATAACATGTTTTGTGTGTGTTTCTGGATTGTCTGTTCTTCATTTTCTTCAGTTATTTTTTTAGCGCATCATTTTATTAAGAGGGGATGCTTGGGCCCATAAAACTAGATTAAGCTCGCCACTTTTTTTTATTGAAGTGGTTGTACCAAGCCAGGGAAGTGTGCTGTCACGTATTTGTATGTTATTACAAATATTGATTTTCTATTTTTGATCTGTCCCTTCGGAATTCTCTAACTTTATTTCCTCTTTCTACGATTATGATATTTGATTTTGGAGTTGTTCCGATAGTGTGATATTTTGTTGTTTTTCATTTATTTATATATTATGCTTCTTCGGTATCATGAAGAGTATGTATTAGCTTCTATGCGGGTGATAGTCATACAATATATATTTCTCCTGATTCATGAATTATTGGATATTTAAGGTTAATAGTAAACATGTATAATATACGTCTGATAGTTAAACCAAACAATGTTATCAAGAACCATATGTAAATATTTTATCTATTCCTGACCGGGCTTTGAACTCTTCATCGACGACATCCACCAAATCAAATGTAGCTGAATAACAGAGGTGATTAGTTGTTTTAAAGCGAGTCGCAGTGTATCCATAGGTCACTAGTCGTATTATGAGTTGTGTGGGAGTTTCTGTATTACATGGTTTATATAACCTTTAGAGAATACCGAAGGGGCAATCAAAAATGGAAAATCCCGAGGAACTGGCAACATAGTGTACACAAGACGAAGACACACGAAACAAACAAGATTGCTATGCCATAGCCAATGTCCCCCGCCTATTTACATAGATCTGAGTATAAATTACTTTCATTAGTTCCTATGACTGAAATGGACTAATCTTTAAAGAAGCTGTGTCGTCAATAATCAGTCAAGAATTTTGCTTGTGTTCTAGCAAACCTTTATATGGGTTCTATATTAGAAATCATTTCTTATTTTAATTGTGTTAGCTATTGTATAAAAATATTTAAAACAGCAGGTGCTCATCTCCATACACTATTTGTATGCCCTTAAAATTTAATTGGATTCTACAAAATTAAACGTAAATAACTCGCCATTTTCAAATCGCTTTTGTCACTATCACATTCCTCATGTGGGAAAAACCCTGCATATCAATTTTCGTTGAAATTGGAGAACTTCGATATTTTACGCATTTTGGCGGCCATCTTAAAAATGGCTGCCAAAATGACCACCATTTTGAAATCGCATTGGTCACGATCACATTCCTCTAAAAACCCCTAGATATCAATTTTCTTTGTAATTGGAGTATTGGAGCACTTCGAAATTTTCTATGTGTTTTGACGACCATATTGAAAATAGCTGCCAAAATGCCCACCATAATGGCTGCAATGGCCGCCATTTTTAAATCGCATTGGTCACTATCACATTCCTCAGGTCGAAAATCTTCTAAATATCAATTTTCGTTGAAATTGTAGCACTTTGAAATTTTGAGGTGTTTTGGCAGACATCTTATTTGCCCAATTTCGAACTTAAGCTAGAGATTCCTAATATAATGCTTGTGTGTAAATTTGAAATCAATTGGTCAACAAATAAAAATCTTAGAGCGCTTACAACATATCTCGGACGGACGGACGGACGGACGGACGGACGCCCGGCATTTCCATATCTCCCGCTCCACTTTTCGGGGGCAGGGGACAAAAACCGTAACGGACATCACAACATGGAACTCAGAACGTAAAAATACAACAGGAGAACACAAAAAACTAAAACGATGAGCAACGCGGACGCCACCAATGTATGTTTAGTTTATTTATTGTGTATTATTGTTGGTGGTATATTTCATCCAGAGAGTGTTTTGATATAACTACCTGTAACATAATATGCAAATCGGTCTTGTCTAACATTTGAATTATATCTTTCGCTTGATTACCGAGGGAACTCCGGGCTGTAGTTTTATGAGATACGGTTTCTCTGTTGCGGGCTACATCCACACCGAAATGGGCGTCCACCAGTTGTACAGGGCGAATCAAGCGCACAACTCCCCAGCTAGGACGGAACGTAAATGAGTGCCTTATGTATTGAGAATGTCACACTCCTTGCATTTTAACCCAGCGTGTAGCAGCTCCAATTGAGCAATAACTTACTAGGAGTGGTCTTTGATTGCCCGTTGAAAGAATAACTTTTCCTACTCCCCAATATATGTAAGCTTGAAAATTAAATCTTCACGAAAACGACAAATGTGTAAAGAAATTAGTTATTACAATATTGAGAATTGTCTTGTCCATCAATACGTGATAATGTTTATTCCTAAACACCGGTAATTAACCATACATATTCTGTTTTATATTTATTCCTTAACACCGGTAATTAACCATACATATTCTGTTTTATATTTATTCCTAAACACCGGTAATTAACCATACATATTCTGTTTTATATTTATTCCTAAACACCGGTAATTAACCATACATATTCTGTTTTATATTTATTCCTAAACACCGGTAATTAACCATACATATTCTGTTTTATATTTATTCCTAAACACCGGTAATTAACCATACACATTATGTTTATATTTATTCCTAAACACCGGTAACTAACCATACATATTCTGTTTTATATTTATTCCTAAACACCGGTAATTAACCATACATATTCTGTTTTATATTTATTCCTAAACACCGGTAATTAACCATACATATTCTGTTTTATATTCATTCCTAAACACCGGTAATTAACCATACACATTATGTTTTATATTCATTCCTAAACACCGGTAATAAACCATACATATTCTGTTTTATATTCATTCCTAAACACCGGTAATTAACCATACACATTATGTTTTATATTCATTCCTAAACACCGGTAATTAACCATACATATTCTGTTTTATATTCATTCCTAAACACCGGTAATTAACTACACACATTATGTTTTATATTCATTCCTAAACACCGGTAATTAACCATACATATTCTGTTTTATATTTATTCCTAAACACCGGTAATTAACCATACATATTCTGTTTTATATTCATTCCTAAACACCGGTAATTAACCATACACATTATGTTTTATATTCATTCCTAAACACCGGTAATTAACCATACATATTCTGTTTTATATTCATTCCTAAACACCGGTAATTAACCATACACATTATGTTTTATATTCATTCCTAAACACCGGTAATTAACCATACACATTATGTTTTATATTCATTCCTAAGCACCGGTAATTAACCATACACATTATGTAATTAACCATACACATTATGTTTTATATTCATTCCTAAACACCGGTAATTAACCATACATATTCTGTTTTACATTTATTCCTAAACACCGGTAATTAACCATACATATTCTGTTTTATATTTATTCCTAAACACCGGTAATTAACCATACATATTCTGTTTTATATTCATTCCTAAACACCGGTAATTAACCATACATAATCTGTTTTATATTTATTCCTAAACACCGGTAATTAACCATACATATTATGTTTTATATTCATTCCTAAACACCGGTAATTAACCATACATATTCTGTTTTATATTTATTCCTAAGCACCGGTAATTAACCATACACATTATGTTTTATATTCATTCCTAAACACCGGTAATTAACCATACATATTCTGTTTTATATTTATTCCTAAGCACCGTTAATTAACCATACATATTCTGTTTTATATTCATTCCTAAACACCGGTAATTAACCATACATATTCTGTTTTATATTTATTCCTAAACACCGGTAATTAACCATACATATTCTGTTTTATATTCATTCCTAAACACCGGTAATTAACCATGCATATTCTGTTTTATATTTATTCCTAAGCACCGGTAATTAACCATACATATTCTGTTTTATATTTATTCCTAAACACCGGTAATTAACCATACATATTCTGTTTTATATTCATTCCTAAACACCGGTAATTAACCATACATATTCTGTTTTATATTCATTCCTAAACACCGGTAATTAACCATACATATTCTGTTTTATATTTATTCCTAAACACCGGTAATTAACCATACATATTCTGTTTTATATTTATTCCTAAACACCGGTAATTAACCATACATATTCTGTTTTATATTTATTCCTAAACACCGGTAATTAACCATACATATTCTGTTTTATATTTATTCCTAAGCACTGGTAATTAACCATACATATTCTGTTTTATATTCATTCCTAAACACCGGTAATTAACCATACATATTCTGTTTTATATTTATTCCTAAACACCGGTAATTAACCATACATATTCTGTTTTATATTTATTCCTAAACACCGGTAATTAACCATACATATTCTGTTTTATATTCATTCCTAAACACCGGTAATTAACCATACATATTCTGTTTTATATTTATTCCTAAGCACCGGTAATTAACCATACATATTCTGTTTTATATTCATTCCTAAACACCGGTAATTAACCATACATATTCTGTTTTATATTTATTCCTAAACACCGGTAATTAACCATACATATTCTGTTTTATATTTATTCCTAAACACCGGTAATTAACCATACATATTCTGTTTTATATTTATTCCTAAGCACCGGTAATTAACCATACATATTCTGTTTTATATTCATTCCTAAACACCGGTAATTAACCATACATATTCTGTTTTATATTTATTCCTAAGCACCGGTAATTAACCATACATATTCTGTTTTATATTCATTCCTAAACACCGGTAATTAACCATACATATTCTGTTTTATATTTATTCCTAAACACCGGTAATTAACCATACATATTCTGTTTTATATTTATTCCTAAACACCGGTAATTAACCATACATATTCTGTTTTATATTTATTCCTAAGCACCGGTAATTAACCATACATATTCTGTTTTATATTCATTCCTAAACACCGGTAATTAACCATACATATTCTGTTTTATATTTATTCCTAAACACCGGTAATTAACCATACATATTCTGTTTTATATTTATTCCTAAGCACCGGTAATTAACCATACACATTATGTTTTATATTCATTCCTAAACACCGGTAATTAACCATACATATTCTGTTTTATATTTATTCCTAAACACCGGTAATTAACCATACATATTCTGTTTTATATTTATTCCTAAACACCGGTAATTAACCATACATATTCTGTTTTATATTTATTCCTAAGCACCGGTAATTAACCATACATATTCTGTTTTATATTCATTCCTAAACACCGGTAATTAACCATACATATTCTGTTTTATATTTATTCCTAAACACCGGTAATTAACCATACATATTCTGTTTTATATTTATTCCTAAACACCGGTAATTAACCATACATATTCTGTTTTATATTCATTCCTAAACACCGGTAATTAACCATACATATTCTGTTTTATATTTATTCCTAAGCACCGGTAATTAACCATACATATTCTGTTTTATATTCATTCCTAAACACCGGTAATTAACCATACATATTCTGTTTTATATTTATTCCTAAACACCGGTAATTAACCATACATATTCTGTTTTATATTTATTCCTAAACACCGGTAATTAACCATACATATTCTGTTTTATATTTATTCCTAAGCACCGGTAATTAACCATACATATTCTGTTTTATATTCATTCCTAAACACCGGTAATTAACCATACATATTCTGTTTTATATTTATTCCTAAGCACCGGTAATTAACCATACATATTCTGTTTTATATTCATTCCTAAACACCGGTAATTAACCATACATATTCTGTTTTATATTTATTCCTAAACACCGGTAATTAACCATACATATTCTGTTTTATATTTATTCCTAAACACCGGTAATTAACCATACATATTCTGTTTTATATTTATTCCTAAGCACCGGTAATTAACCATACATATTCTGTTTTATATTTATTCCTAAGCACCGGTAATTAACCATACATATTCTGTTTTATATTCATTCCTAAACACCGGTAATTAACCATACATATTCTGTTTTATATTTATTCCTAAACACCGGTAATTAACCATACATATTCTGTTTTATATTTATTCCTAAGCACCGGTAATTAACCATACATATTTTGTTTTATATTCATTCCTAAACACCGGTAATTAACCATACATATTCTGTTTTATATTTATTCCTAAACACCGGTAATTAACCATACATATTCTGTTTTATATTTATTCCTAAGCACCGGTAATTAACCATACATATTTTGTTTTATAAAGTCGATATAAAATGAAAAACAAAAAAATCCCCTACAATTCCAAAATAAATATAAAAAATCGTAGAAAGAGGCAAATTTGATACCTCTAATACATGACGCCCATTGTCCTGGCTTGATACAGACACTTCAATAAAAAGTGGCAGGGTTAAGCTAGAATGATGAGCCCAAATCTCCCCTCTTAGTGAAATGATGCGGTCATGCAAGTGCTTTCCACTTGTGAGTAAAATGTCAACCTTCACATGCATAAGTGGGCAATACGCGTTATCACATAGAACGCTATAATCTTGAATTTATAATATATAGCTGTTTTGTCTATCCAGACGTTCCATATTTCTAACAAATTTACACTTCCTTGTATATTTTGTGTGTGTAGCTGGTTCATATTTCTCAAATCTTGGTAATTTACGCTTCCTTGCATGTCTTGGGTGTATACCTGGTTCCTATTTCAGGACTTGGGTATTTCCCACTGCCTTGTATATTCTTAATGAGCACCTGATTGTTATTTTTTTCTGCAATTTTGTATTTTATATTGCCCTGTATATTTTGGCTGTGTGCATGTGTTTATTTCATATCTTTGGCATTCTACACCATCTTGTAAGTTTGATTATCATATACTTGTAGATGATAAAGCTAAAATTTTACCCTGTAATAAAACTTTGAGTTTATTGTTCTTTGATGAAAATGTTCGTGTATGAATTATGCTACATTTTAATATAGTTGTTTATTTATGATTATTAGACACAATCATTGGTATCCCGCTGATGTTTGCATCCGTTGTAAAGGGGTAGTTTCTGAATAAAAAAATATTTATACGTCTGAAAATTAAACCAAACAGTGTTAGAATTAGATTTTAGAGCTGTCAAATTTTTGTTCTTCCCTCGACGGGATTTGAACCCACGCCATATATATATATATTGAGTTTTGTTTAGAATAATAAGAAGAGTCATGTTTATTTCACCCAGTTTCACAAGAATAGTCCAAACGGGCTGATAATCATAGATTAATGCATGCCCTTTTCCATATCAGGACTGTTATCATCCCGAGAGACCGATATCGGCCAGAGGGCTTTAGCCCGAGGGTCAATATCGGTCGAGGGATGATAACAGTCCTGAAATGGAAAAAGGCATGCATTAATCTATTTATCACATATTTCAACATTGAATTAAAAAGAACAAAATCAACTTCCCACACAGACACCAAACTTATGGATATGAGTGATCAATATCGGTTGAGGCCCGGGTGATAACAGTCCTGTTATGGAAAAAGTCATGCATTGATCTATTTATAGAAAGGCTTGATATCATGTTATCAGATTTTTGCCTAACTCGAATAATTCAAGCCCTTTCCGTCTCCGATTCTCTCCGCCTTCTGGGGGTTAATGAAGCGATCGATAGAGAGTGGAATATAACGACTGGATTATTCGGATTAATTTTTGCCCCGATATCTGCCCATGGGCTGATATCACTGTGGCACTTCCGGTGTTTACGTATGGAAAAAATTGACGTTATTACTTATAAATATGTGATAAAGCAAGTTTATTAACTGCTCCCGGAATGTTATTACATGCCTTTCCGTCAATGTCCGTAAGTTCACTTCGTGAATTTCCGGAAAACTGTGTTTATACAGACACGGCAGAATCAACTGTTTTATAAAATATTTGCACAGAAAATTATTAACTACCAATTTCTCTCTTATGATTTTGAAAGTGCTTAAAAACGTGCATTTATTGGATTTGTATATTAAAACAATAATTTTCTTGTTCTATAGCTATATACATGTATTTAATTCTAACCAAAATGACTAAACATTTTGGTACAAATCAGTTATTTTCTCTGTTGAAGTATTTGATAAACATATCATAACTTGTCATTTTTCACATCATACCCTTTATCATCCCTCGTTCATATAACATACCTTGAGCCTGTCCGAACTCGGGCTGATATCATGACCTCGGGCTGATAAAGGGTATGGTATTAAAAATGCCATGTAATAATCTATATTTATATATCTGTATTTCTGAAAAAAATGTATTTCAAGTTATCTTATCCGGCCCAATTCCGATTGAATTTTACGAAATTAGGTAAATTACAATTGTCTTCGAGAATGTATATATATATATCTCTAACTAAAACTTGACTAATGGATGGATGACATTACTTTATTCGTACTTCTAATCTAATTACGTGGCATATTCGTAAATCGTGACTTTCTATAATATTTATATATCATTTCAGCTAACTGTTTTCTTACAAAATTATCAGACATTTTTAAAGCCTAGCAATTCTATTTCAAACATATTAATGCAATCAATCGTTTTATCCATATCATTATTAACCATATCATCTTGGTACAAAAAAGTTATAAAGACACTTTTTGAAATGGCCTCAGTACATAAATTAGCAGCATATCTAAACCAATAATGTTATTAATAACACTGAAATGAAATTAAAGCAAACTGGCTTCTAAAACGGTCATGATTCAATTGTATTTTAATGGATACAGTTTTAATGTGGTTCTGAAAGCTTCTAGATAAATTAACACACACGAGTTTAGTACAGAATATGGTCTACTATATACGATAAGTAAAATTGAATCAATATATCAAAATCTTATTTTCGTTATCATAACTGCGGGAACATCAAATCTGACAGTATATTACAAAGTTGGGTTAAAATGAGCATAATCGTAAATCAGAAAAGGGGCAGTATCAACAGGTTCTCTCTAACAGACCATAGGAAAAATGACGGTATCGACAGATTCCACGAGACCATGTGAAAAGGAAAGTATTAATAGACTTCATGAGACCCCTGACAACACGACAGTATTAACAGATTCCATGAGAACATAGAACAAGTACGACATTAACAGATATTAAGAGATCATATAATAGGGATTGTACCAACACATTCCATGCGACCACAGAGAAATGACAGTATTAACAGGCTCCAAATGAACATAGGAAATGAAGTGTGTCCATAAATTACACCAATTAGACTATCAACAGATTATAAGAGAGCATCGGAAAATTGCGATATGAACAGATTCCATGAGACTATTGAAAAAAAGAACAGAGTCAACAGATTAATCTCTAAAGTACAAACCAATCAGATGAAATAGGAATTACCAATGTTACCTGACAGTACGCAATATCACAAAACAATACCAAAATTTAAAAAAAACTTACAGATCGGAGAACATAATTGTGGTTTCGTTGGTTGGCCAAAGCAAGCGCTATCGTTATACATCATTAGCCAATTTCTTCTGTTTGCTTCATGGCATAACGGTTTCTGATTTCTGGTTGTTGTTAGGCATAGCTATGGAAAGTCTACTAGCTTTCGACGTAGTACAGACCATAGTACAAACAATATAAGGGTTAGGGTTATGGTGCTTAACGCCACTTTCAACACTTTTTCAATTATATCGTGGCGGTCAGTTCTATTGGTGGAGAAGCTGGAGTACCCGATGAGAACTACCGACCTGCCGCTAGTCACTTACAAACTTATCACATAATGTTGTAGCGAGTAACAAACAATATAATATGTCTCTAATTTGACTACAAATCATTTCGTCCTTGTCTGTTTGTTGCTAGTTGTGTAATGATATTGTTGCTACATTCGTAAGCAAACATTAAAAACAATTAAACACATTTTTAATGTTTTCATCTTTTGCTGACTGTTGCATTTGTACAACGTGATGAAACGTAAAATTAAAACCTTTAGTTAACACATAACTTCGAGAATCAGTTCTTACAATCCTTTAAGTGTGAATTGTGATTTATTCCTTTTTTTTTCTTTAAAGTATTTGCAGTCTGAAAGATATATTATATACGAGAATACCGCTAATGATATAAGATAACAACGAGGAAATGTCTTGACGCCCACGGCTAGGATATCTTGTTTCTGAATATATTAACCGAGTAGAGACTACTGCGCTATTTAAATCTTACAAACATTTGTCATAGCTTTACTGTCATTTTACATTATATTATGTGTGTTCATGCTCTCTGAGCTCTATTTTTTATTATTTATATTTGTTGTGTATGC
Source organism: Bathymodiolus brooksi (assembly GCA_963680875.1). Classification (NCBI taxonomy): domain Eukaryota; kingdom Metazoa; phylum Mollusca; class Bivalvia; order Mytilida; family Modiolidae; genus Bathymodiolus; species Bathymodiolus brooksi. The sequence continues at coordinate 70,215,320 of OY804575.1, forward strand.
TGTCATACATTATATATTGAAATCATCTTGTTAATGGCGACTACTATCTAGCACGCGTAACATTAAAATACAAATTTGAAAGTACCAAAAGGGTAATCAGAAGCCATAAATCGAGGAATTGCACACAATGCAATGGCAAAAAACTGAACAGGTCAAGAGAAAATGACAAACAATGATTAAGAAAACTCTACACAGAAAATCAATCTAATTAAAATTAGATCTCCTCCGCACTTGTTCTCTATCGGTTGTTTACTAATCGCCATGATGTATTATAAATTGACCAATCAGCGACTCTTCTGCAAAATCCAGCAAACAAGGCAGCATATGCGTTTTGGAATGCACTCGATAGACACCGAATATATTCACGTTGACCATTGACGCGACTTCTGAAGGAGTGTTTCTAGATCTCCCACGACCATTGACGCGACTTCTGAAGTAGTGTTTCTAGATCTCCCACGACCATTGACGCGACTTCTGAAGGAGTGTTTCTAGATCTCCCACGACCATTGACGCGACTTCTGAAGGAGTGTTTCTAGATCTCCCACGACCATTGACGCGACTTCTGAAGGAGTGTTTCTAGATCTCCCACGACCATTGACGCGACTTCTGAAGGAGTGTTTCTAGATCTCCCACGACCATTGACGCGACTTCTGAAGGAGTGTTTCTAGATCTCCCACGACCATTGACGCGACTTCTGAAGGAGTGTTTCTAGATCTCCCACGACCATTGACGCGACTTCTGAAGGAGTGTTTCTAGATCTCCCACGACCATTGACGCGACTTCTGAAGGAGTGTTTCTAGATCTCCCACGACCATTGACGCGACTTCTGAAGGAGTGTTTCTAGATCTCCCACGACCATTGACGCGACTTCTGAAGGAGTGTTTCTAGATCTCCCACGACCATTGACGCGACTTCTGAAGGAGTGTTTCTAGATCTCCCACGACCATTGACGCGACTTCTGAAGGAGTGTTTCTAGATCTCCCACGACCATTGACGCGACTTCTGAAGGAGTGTTTCTAGATCTCCCACGACCATTGACGCGACTTCTGAAGGAGTGTTTCTAGATCTCCCACGACCATTGACGCGACTTCTGAAGGAGTGTTTCTAGATCTCCCACGACCATTGACGCGACTTCTGAAGGAGTGTTTCTAGATCTCCCACGACCATTGACGCGACTTCTGAAGGAGTGTTTCTAGATCTCCCACGACCATTGACGCGACTTCTGAAGGAGTGTTTCTAGATCTCCCACGACCATTGACGCGACTTCTGAAGGAGTGTTTCTAGATCTCCCACGACCATTGACGCGACTTCTGAAGGAGTGTTTCTAGATCTCCCACGACCATTGACGCGACTTCTGAAGGAGTGTTTCTAGATCTCCCACGACCATTGACGCGACTTCTGAAGGAGTGTTTCTAGATCTCCCACGACCATTGACGCGACTTCTGAAGGAGTGTTTCTAGATCTCCCACGACCATTGACGCGACTTCTGAAGGAGTGTTTCTAGATCTCCCACGACCATTGACGCGACTTCTGAAGGAGTGTTTCTAGATCTCCCACGACCATTGACGCGACTTCTGAAGGAGTGTTTCTAGATCTCCCACGACCATTGACGCGACTTCTGAAGGAGTGTTTCTAGATCTCCCACGACCATTGACGCGACTTCTGAAGGAGTGTTTCTAGATCTCCCAGGACCATTGACGCGACTTCTGAAGGAGTGTTTCTAGATCTCCCACGACCATTGACGCGACTTCTGAAGGAGTGTTTCTAGATCTCCCACGACCATTGACGCGACTTCTGAAGGAGTGTTTCTAGATCTCCCCCGACCATTGACGCGACTTCTGAAGGAGTGTTTCTAGATCTCCCACGACCATTGACGCGACTTCTGAAGGAGTGTTTCTAGATCTCCCACGACCATTGACGCGACTTCTGAAGGAGTGTTTCTAGATCTCCCACGACCATTGACGCGACTTCTGAAGGAGTGTTTCTAGATCTCCCACGACCATTGACGCGACTTCTGAAGGAGTGTTTCTAGATCTCCCACGACCTTTGACGCGACTTCTGAAGGAGTGTTTCTAGATCTCCCACGACCATTGACGCGACTTCTGAAGGAGTGTTTCTAGATCTCCCACGACCACTGACGCGACTTCTGAAGGAGTGTTTCTAGATCTCCCACGACCACTGACGCGACTTCTGAAGGAGTGTTTCTAGATCTCCCACGACCACTGACGCGACTTCTGAAGGAGTGTTTCTAGATCTCCCACGACCACTGACGCGACTTCTGAAGGAGTGTTTCTAGATCTCCCACGACCACTGACGTGACTTCTGAAGGAGTGTTTCTAGATCTCCCACGACCACTGACGCGACTTCTGAAGGAGTGTTTCTAGATCTCCCACGACCATTGACGCGACTTCTGAAGGAGTGTTTCTAGATCTCCCACGACCATTGACGCGACTTCTGAAGGAGTGTTTCTAGATCTCCCACGACCACTGACGCGACTTCTGAAGGAGTGTTTCTAGATCTCCCACGACCACTGACGCGACTTCTGAAGGAGTGTTTCTAGATCTCCCACGACCATTGACGCGACTTCTGAAGGAGTGTTTCTAGATCTCCCACGACCACTGACGCGACTTCTGAAGGAGTGTTTCTAGATCTCCCACGACCACTGACGCGACTTCTGAAGGAGTGTTTCTAGATCTCCCACGACCATTGACGCGACTTCTGAAGGAGTGTTTCTAGATCTCCCACGACCATTGACGCGACTTCTGAAGGAGTGTTTCTAGATCTCCGACGACCACTGACGTGACTTCTGAAGGAGTGTTTCTAGATCTCCCACGACCATTGACGCGACTTCTGAAGGAGTGTTTCTAGATCTCCCACGACCATTGACGCGACTTCTGAAGGAGTGTTTCTAGATCTCCCACGACCACTGACGCGACTTCTGAAGGAGTGTTTCTAGATCTCCCACGAGCATTGACGCGACTTCTGAAGGAGTGTTTCTAGATCTCCCACGACCATTGACGCGACTTCTGAAGGAGTGTTTCTAGATCTCCCACGACCATTGACGCGACTTCTGAAGGAGTGTTTCTAGATCTCCCACGACCATTGACGAGACTTCTGAAGGAGTGTTTCTAGATCTCCCACGCAGCGACTAGTAAACAACTGATAGAAAATAGAGAGCAAAGACGGATTTCTTACTTTAATGAGACTGCACAGATAACTACATGTCGAGCAACACGAATCACACCAAAATAAAACTGGGGATGTACCCAGATGCTCCAGAACGGTAAGCAGTTCCTGTTTCACTAGTGGTACCCATCGTTTTACTTTCATTAAATACCCGGTGATTAGTCATGAACGAGGAAAGAAGAACGGAATTGTAACTATTTTTGACCACCAGAATTTATCCATGGTCGCCTGTAACATGGGTATTTCGTTATTGTTATAGCTATTATTCTAAATGTCATAAATATTTTACAGCTGCCATGATTTCTTAATGATTGTATTTATTTGGTTCCCTTTGTATAGTGTACTTACATAAATAAGCTTTGTCTATGGAAATACAAACTAAAATATAAAATAATGGTTATTATGACGTGAGGTTATATCGGACATTTCAATATTCCTTCAATTATTCTACTTGTCAAATCCTTCCTAAGGATTAAATCAGATCAGTTATAAACTGTTTTCTAGCTTTCTTTAGATCCACCTTTAAACTTTAAAAGTACAATGTCATATTTCATAAAATGGAAATTCAGACTTACAAGACACGATTTTATTCCTGAAACAAAAATATCAAAAACAAAAAATAATTTTTAAAAAGTAGATCCAAAGTCCAATACAAAAGACAGTAATCCATCCTAAATGTTCTTTTTCCCCCAGATTTATTTATAATCAGGTAAAAAGGCGTTGGATATACAAATATCAGTTTGTGCCATACTACAATAAAAAGAAAATTTAAATTGGAACGTTTAATGATACAACCAATTTATGATTAAAACTACTGTTTAAGTTCATGTTATCATTAATATACGTAATTTTCCAATACGATCCAGGTGGATTTTTTATTATGTTGACTTTCATCTAAATTCTTTTGTTATTAAATTTTACAGATTAATTTTTTATTACTTCATTTCCCTAATATTAACCGATTTAACCCCACTGTACATTTGTGCATGTCCCAAACCAGAACCTGGATTACCAACGGCATGGTGGTTTGTATGTTCAATGATTCGAGCTAAGAATTGATATTTGTGGAATTGCTGGTTATCACTGTTTAAACTTTCTTTTCATAAGTATTCTACTGTTTAGAATTTTTTTGTTTTTTTGTTTTTTGGTTGTGATTTTGTCCACGGCCATCGTCATTAATAGTGACTAAATTGCAGTCCGATAAGCAATAGACAAGTCTGTTTGTTACATAAATAGTAATTAACTAAATTAGTAGACAATATATCTACAAACAAACATCAATGCATACAACAATGTATTATATAATACATCGGTCGTGTAATGGTTAGCGTGCTCGCCTCGCGTGCGGTAGATCGTGAGTTCCATCCCCGATCAGCTCAAACCAAAGTTTATAAAATTGGTATTATCCGCTAAGCACGCAGCATTCAGGAGAAAGGACAAATACTGGTTGACTCGGAATTAGGATAATGTGTCCGAGTGAGCCGACATGTCTATCTGCTGACTGTTGTTTCCGTTTCACTATAAAAATCCAAGTAAGCGCGTTGGTCTAGTACAGAGCGAACCTCATCATCATCTCATTGAAAATTAACTTGTTTTCGCCATAATATTATAGCTGACAAATTGCTGAGTTGGCGTTAAACAACAATCACTCACTCACTAGTATTTCCAATCTTTTATTAAAGGGAAGAAAAAACAATGGAAAGAAAACTAATAATTTTGGGAGGTTATTAACTACGAAATAGGATGACAACAATTGTAAGATTTTTTCCCTAAAACATGCTTGTTAATATTATGGAAATCAATATTTATATATTGTTGTACATTTGTTTTCGCTCCCTTAGAGCAAATTAATATTAGATTGTATGAATACCTTCCAGGTTCCAACATGCACTTACCTTTCAAGTTATCTAAGTTCTAGTAGCATAAATTGTCTTTAAATCATTTTTTTTCCCCAATGAATTCAGCAATAATTTCATCGACAGTATTTTAAGGGTTTTAGTTACATACGTTATTCATCATATTTTGCGCTACAATAATCATATATCATTTAAAAGTTAATTGCTGTACATTTAACACTAAATGCTACTGGAGACGATGTAGAAAATGAGAACATTTAGTGTAGAATAGTTACATGGTACATATCTAAAAAGAGACATATCGTCATATGATGTAATTAAATCTTAGGGAAACCCGAAGGGGAAATCAAGAGCGGACAATCCAGAGACACGGGCAACAGGTTTGAATATACCAAAGAGGAAATCAGAAGCATTGCAATGCAATAGTCAAAAGGAAAAAAAAACCAAAATAATGATCTACAAAATACTACACAGAAAACTAAATATTGAGTGACACGAACCCCACTAAAAATGAGGGTGAATGCCGGTGTTTCTACTCCACTACTGAATATTTGTAAAGGAATGTATGACTATGTGATACATATGATGCAGTGTATGATTCGTCTATCATCAGTAGATACCGTTATATCTAAGAAGGGGGTCGTCGTCATGGTCGTCATGGCAAAAATATGATACATTTGATGTACATCTACCTTATTTGTTATCTGTGTCTATGATCACTGAAATTGGGATCCCGCTCGTGGAGAATTGTATTCGATACAATTTTATGATATTTGGCCCGTCGAATGTTGATTCCAAAGATATCATTCGGCTCTCTCAAACAAAAATCATTAGTCATTTCTACATCGACTCAACGAGATTCAACTATGCTTTCAGAGGTTGGTGCTGTCACGCACAATAGAGTATACATTTCCTATCCGAACTTTTCCATTTAGAGTTTTACCTTATAATTCCTGTACAACTGGAGTTTCTTTGCATATCAACTGTAAGAATAAAACGCGATATGCTTACAACAACAAAATGCTGCAGTGGCGTTCTCGATGGATCGCAAAGCTATTAACATAGATGGTCGGATGTCCTATTTTTGCACGAACGCATAAACGTTAGAGAAATCCGAAGGGACAATCAGTAATTTGCAATCCAGAAAAACTGGCAACATTAGGCATACAAGACACAGAACGAAGACAACGAAATCAAAAAACACAACAAAGAAAACAAAAACGATGTACAACACGGACCCCATCAAAAACAAGGGGTTAACCCAGGATCCCGTAAAGGGCACGTAGTTCCTGTCTCTTATAACACACCCGCCATGTTATTCATATAATCAATATGTGTTTGACACCAATACACGCAAACAAATAAAAGTAACGTAAATAAAACATGAGACCTCCTACAAACAACTGGAGGAAAAAATGAACTGAACATCGTTTTTATTAGAAAATCTTAGTTTATGAGTTCAATTTCAATGACTGATGACAATATATATCTAGTCCTCCCAGTATTTATTTCATGTAGCTAACTTTCATTTCTTAGTTTGTCACTGAATGTGATGGCGTAATTGTTTGCTTCTAACTACAATCATGTATAGTGGAATATAGCCATGGTACTACTGTTATCAACTGGGTTGTTAAAAATAGCTGAATACAAAGATTGCATTTGAAAATCGTTTGACTCTCTTTTATTTAATATTTGATTATTGAGAGTTCCCTTTTTAAACCTTGAAAATAAAAATAAAACAATTATAACATATTCAGTAAAAAAAGGTTATATACATTTGTATATATATATGATAAAAGCAAAATCAAAGATAAAGGTTTAACTCTGCAGGGGTAAATTTCAATCAAAGAATCTCGACCACCCACCGGTGAAAATGACATATATTAACCAACTAACTTATTAGTCTGGAGACAGATAATAGGTTTCTTTCCACGGAGTAAAGGAAGGGATTGACAAGAAGATTCACTTTCTATAGAAATGATATTTTTACAAATCAAAAGAATATAGTATTAATATAATACGTCATTATATATAAATTGTACATTTCCGACCATCAGACGCTTTTTTAATGTGGTTCATTTGAGGTTAGTGTCGTATTTTATGTGCAAGGAAGGAAGGAAGGAAGGTAGTTAGTTGCCTCCTACCAAAATAAAACACAAAGCCAAGCAAAAACAGAAGAAGAAAAAGGGAACAAAAAGGACGAATGCCTACTACCAAAATAGAACACAAAGCCAAGCAAAAACAGAAAAAAAAAGGAACAAAAAGGACGAAAGAATAGTTTGACGATACTAAAATGGGTCATCAGAATCCGTACATCGACGAAAGACAGACAATGCAATGAACATATGTCCAAAAGGACAAATGGACAGTGATCTGAATATCACTATACAGAAAAACTAAAGATTGAGCAACACAAACCGCGTGAAAAACCGGGGTGAACTAAGGTGCTCCGAAATAGTAAGCAGTTCCTGCTCCACTGTTGGCACCCGTCATGATACTGTTACACGACACGATGATCATGTGATTTTGAAATCGTGTTGTACACCAGTATAAATACAAGTAAAATATGAACCCCCTACAAAACAAGGGAGAGTGAAGATGAACCGATCTCCGTTTTCACTCGGAAATCGTAGCGGACAACAACACGAAACTAAAACCATGATGGGGAAATCCCCTCTGGAGCTCATCCCCTCTCGCACCATGGGAACTCCGGATCGGTTCTGTGGCAGCATTGTCACGGTTGATATTGAACACTAGTTACGGCCCTGCATACACACGGGTAGCTCTACTTCATACTAAGCATAGACCTATTGCTAGAAAGCGATATAATTGATAAGTTAGCATTTTATTATTCTGATCTCCACTGTATAGATATCTCAAAATATGCCCTACTTTATACTCATTTAATGGCCTGAACTTTCTACACAGAACACTAAGTCTGTCACTTCATTACCTCCAATGGGATACCATAGTACTGCATGAACTAATTCGTGTATTTATTATTTATGTTGATCTCAATAACTGGCAAAAGTCTAAACAACGTTGTCATGAAGATGGATATAGTTTTAATCTTTCAAACCTAATACAATACACTTACCATAAAACATGAACTAAAGTCTTATTCTGTTGTGTTCAATCCACATGACTTTCTCAATAAAATACTTATGTTCTTGCTATTTTTAGTATTTTAGATTTAAAAGTGATTATATATAGTGACGAAGGGAATATCATTGACATATGCAATGAAAACAGGAATGCCTATCGCTGTATGTTATTATGCTTGTGTTAACCTTGCTGATTAAGGAAATCATTTTTACACAGATGATTTTGAAACCTAATTATATTCGTTAATAATGGTTAAATTAATAGGTTGTGAAATATCCTATTTGTTAATACTTTTAATAATGAAACATTTAGTGTACATGGCGTGTTTCTGGAATAACCTTCAGCATGTACCATCAAGGTCAAAGGATTGGCAAGATAAGTACTTTAAGTCTTTGGGTGCATAAGAACAGGTCTAAACAGGAGAGCATAGTGAAGTTTGTGTGGTGGTTTTAAGCAGACTGCCCAAACCCTTACTACAGAGCATATGATACCCTCAGGACTTTAAAACAGTGATTAACAAATAAATAAAGAACATGAAAAAATCAGAAGACGATGCAACTCCTACAAAAAACAAGGGTGAATTAAAATGTATCGATGGCATCTACATCTTCCGCTTCACGTTCATGTGACCCACGTATATAATGATTTTGATTGATTTTGTTGTGCTTAGCGCCACATTCAGCAATATTTCAGCTATATCATGGCAACCAGTTTTAGTAGTGGAAGAAGCCGGAGTACCCGGAGAGAACCACCGACAATGGGCAAGCAACTGGTAAACTTTATAACTTGCGGCTGCGAGTCGAGTGCACCATTTTTTGTAATTTACTAAGCCGGGCGCGAACCCACGCCGTATTGGTGATAGGCTTGTATGAGTTGTTAGGTAATCCAACTACCTAACTCATTGAGTCACCCGGGCCCTCCCACGTATATAATGTTAAACAATGTCATGAAGAGATCATTATGACATGGTAATTATCGACACTAAAGTACAACTACAACGACGTCGACACCTCGCATCAAATTGAAACATAGAACTACATACATGAATTGTGAATACCACGGGTACAAAGGACAACTCACTATCGACACTAAAGTACAACTACAACGACGTCGACCCTTCGCATCAAATTGAAACATAGAACTACATACATGAATTGTGAATACAACAATACGGGCACAAAGGACGACTCACAAATATGTTCAAGCTGTAGGACGAACAATGTAAATCAAAAGAGATGTTCGGATGCCATCATTACACCAGTACAAACACCACTTGACAAACCCAAAGGGAAAACACAACACAAATACGTCGACATGACCAAATAATTCATTTGTTAAGACCTTATCAAATGGAGATACATGACAATGGTTGTAAAATATGTGAACACGAATATATCCATGGAGTTAATTTCTTCATAAGTTAACATGCGTAGACATAAATATTTACAGGTTATTAATTCGTACATTAATATTTCGTATCATATGTACGGGAATGTTACTCCTTCATGTGTTAATTCTGTGGACATGCAGATTATTTCTTCATACGTTGACATGTGTGGATACAAGTACAGGCAGGTTACTTGTTAATACGTTGACATGTGTGGATACAAGTACAGGCAGGTTACTTGTTAATGCGTTGACATGTGTGGATACAAGTACAGGTAGGTTACTTGTTAATACGTTGACATGTGTGGATACAAGTATAGCAGGTTACTTGTTAATACGTTGACATGTGTGGATACAAGTATAGCAGGTTACTTGTTAATACGTTGACATGTGTGGATACAAGTACAGGTAGGTTACTTGTTAATACGTTGATATGTGTGGACACAAATACATGCAGATTACTTCCTCCTAGTTAAACATGTGTGTACACATATACGTCCTTATACGCTAGCATATGTGAATACAGATACAATCAGTTTGCTCCTTACATTGGCATGTATGGAGGACATATGTACAATCGAGCTCTTACCTCATACGCTGCAATGACGTGTAGGATGCACTAAATTAGATATCTACGTTTTTATCATCATCACTACCTCTACTGGTGAATTATTAGGTATCATTCTCCCAGAATTCAGTGCCTCTATAGTGGCAAGGTTTATTAGACATATTTAAATTTCAAATTTACAATTCCTATATAATGTAATTCTTTGATTTTGTTGCTTTCAAAGACTATTAAATTATTTGACTAGCCAATCGTTTGACTACGAGAGTACCTGATGAAGGTTATTCCACGAAAGGCATCGTGTGCACTACGTCTTTATTACTATCACTGGGTCGATACCTCTGTCGGTGGACTATGAGTCCTTGTGGTATCATACGTCCTGTAGTCAGTGCCTCGGTACTGATAGGTTTATTAGATATATTTATATTTGAAATTGACTGTTCCTGCATAATGTACACATTAGGAAAACTATAAGGTCAATCTCCCTAAGACACAGGTAACCGTGTCCAATTTTTGTTTATCATGTCTAAGCTCTTTGATTTTCTTGATTCTCAAAACATTTGAATTATTTTAGGCTTCCCGATCTTTTGACTATGAACGTAACTGATAAAGATTATTACGGAAACGCGTAGTGTGGACTGAATTAGATATCTACGTTTTTATTCTAAGCACTGATTGTCATTAATCCTGATGTCTCAACTAATGACACGTACACATATCAATAGAATATAATCGCTTGGCTGTAGTCTAGAAATATATGCGACAGTGTAGAAATGGCATATGTTAATAATGTTCGCTTTTAATGTCTTGGGGTCACAATCACAGCATTGTCAAGTCATATTTATGTTCTGTGTAGAAAATATTTACTCTAGAGCTAGAGATTTTGTTATCAATCAACAGAGTCAATAAATCGGATTATAGTATTTGCTTCCGGATACGATTCATAATTTGCTTTGTTGATAGACTGGTATCTAGTAGTAAGCATATACAGTACCAGTTCTCTATAAATAGATTTATTGATATAAATAAATACATGTCTCGTGATCGTTAAAATGTTAAGTAAAAATAAAATATGGTTGTGTAGTTCTGTGCAGTGAAATGGTCGTGGTCGATTATTTGTATAATGGAGGAAAATGTGCCACTTTTGCATTCATCGCCAGATAAAAGAACAACTGTTTATACCCGGAGATGGTGGCTCTTGGCAATGTTTGCACTGAGTGCCTGTGTTCAGAACATTGTATGGAATACATGGGGTCCCATCGCACAATCTGCGAAAGAGGTTTTCGGTTGGAGTGACGGGCAAATTGGGATGTTCCCAAACTTTGCAAATATAGCATACATTGTCACAGCGTTTCCAGCCAGTTATTTTATGGATGAGAAAGGTACTGTACATACTATACTTGTTCTATAGTCTATATTGCTATGTGATAAAGTTTGTCAGTGAATTGCGGTTTCATCCACCAATAAAACTGACTGTAACTGAAATATTGTTGAAGGTGGCGTTAATCACCATAAACCAACATACTATATTGCTCTCTTTTTGCCGTCATCACTCAGTAAAAGTGATGCAGTCGGGAAGCCAACGAGAGTTCCGAACTTCCGGGTTTTTTTTAGGTGGCGCTGTTACTTTCACTTTGGGTCCATGTTGTTCTCTACTCGGGCGAATTCCTGACAAAAACGACCGCTGCGCCTTCACAAGAGGTAGTCGAGGGGAGGTCATGATATTTTTTGAAAAGAATAAGGTCTTGGGAGTTGAACCAAACAGGGTTTTGAATATATTAGAAGGAATTTAAAAAACAAACACGACTTGAAGCGAGCGGGGGTAAAAAAAGATGTCCGCCCTTGTATAGAATAGAATAGAATAGTTTTATTAAATCAATCAAGAAGCCCGTGAGAGCACAGAATTACAGACATTTGCATTTTTACACTTACAATGATTTTGATGATTAGTAACATATATGACATATATAAAAAGAATAAAAACAAGTATAGATGATCGACACTGCAGGGGGGAAACCACCCATAGGCAGAACAAACTATGGCAGTTTATAGCTAATATTATGATATATGTATATGTTTATATGTATATGTTTATACATTGATAGTATATTTACCTGGATAGTGACAAGGCCCTGTGCTTCAAGTAGCAACATTCGATGTTTGTGCACTATATTAATAAAAACTGAAGTGATGCAATAAATTTCTATTTATCCATAGACATATTCCGTATATTTTAATTGATTTCAAGCGTACGTATTTATTGTAAACCGACGTATTTTAACGGAAGGGTATTTTATCGTCATTTTTCATCAAAAATGACTCGAAAGTCACGTGACTTTGTTTTTAGATGGAAATTTCCTGCGTCACTAGCTTCCCGACTGTGACTATTTATAAATACAACAAACTCTATCAGGAGGGGTTAAAATATTGATAGATCCATACAACTACATAACTAAACTCAGATCTATTCCGAAAGAAAATTACAATTAATGATAAATAAATAACTTGGGGTGTTTTTCACGTAATATTTTGACCAAAAGAAATGTCCCCGGTTTGTCAGACAAAACAGGAATAACTACACTTCACGAAATGCTACTTCTTTTGAAAAAAATGAAATTGATTCGTGATGAATTACTATCGTGCATTATCATTGATATTTCTGTGACAGATCGTAGTTACGCTTTCATAACCTTAAGTGTGCTCTATTGTTAAACAGGAAATAGAATCAAATTAAAAACTACATTATTATCATCTTATTTGACAAGATAAGTAGAAACGACAAACTAATTAAAATAATGGTAGTATCTTTGATCCCGTTTAATCCCTTGGTGACAACAGACATTAAATGACCGCATGTTGATTACTATGGCAAATTGAAAGTCAAACTAAATAGTATCATAACAGGATATTATACGATTGTCTTGACTTATCATGCTTATATTGTATCTTTTTTTTTATTTGTAACAAAACATTATTTATTTATGAAAGAACTTAGCAGTCATGAATTTCAGCATGCTAAACACTTCTCTAAGCATGTACAAGTCGAAAACATTCGGGTTTATTATTAACGTCTTACTTGAAATTTATTTTCTTAAATACAAAAGAAAAAGGAAATGGGGTCTTTCCTCAATTGCCTTTGACTTCTGATCACAAGCATACAGCACCATTGAATAGGTTGAAAATACCAAAGGGGTAATCCGAATCTATAATTCGAAGAAGGCCGGACAACAAAATGGCCAAAGGTAAAGGACAAACAGCGACCTACAAAACACTACACGGAAAATTAGAGATCGAGCAACACGAAACCACTGAAAACAGGTGTTCCGGAAAGGTATGCAGTTCCTTCTCCACTAGTGGCACCCGTCCTGTTACTCTAGTTACAAACCCAGTGATGAATGAATGAATGATGGATGAAGTCTTGAATGAGGAAAGGACTGCAGAGTGCTTATGACAAGTTGAACATATCCGTGGTCATTGACGTACGATACCCAACCCAAGAACTAAGGTTTCGAGACATCCAACGAAAACAGGAGTTTCATCAGACAGTTAGTTCTCATGCCCGTCCTAAATCAGTCGTCATATTAGGCCAACAAAAAATATATGTGTGTTTACTGTCACATGTCAAAAAAATCTAGGGTCGGTCGGTCGGGATTAATTTTTTTTTTTTTTTTTTTTTTATTATTGACACAACCGGAAATAGTCGTTTCCGGTTCCGGAATCCGATTCCGGTATTTAATTTTCGAAAATTCAGGTAAAATGACGAATTATGCAGTTTTTCTACCTTCTTTGCTCTCAATTTCGACAAAAAGCTAGCAGTTGAATAAATAAAACATTGCTGCTGGTTAAACAACAAAAATGGTTATCCGAATTCTGTGTAAAAATGCATAGGGTCGCTAGCAAAAATTAGGGTAGGTCGGGTGACCGTAAACACACATATTTTTTTTTTTGGCCTTACAAAACGTGACCGCTTCGGTGGAGTAATGGTTAGCATGAAGACATATCACTATAAATTAAATAATCCAAATTGTATTTTCTTCAAATATGCAGATGGTAGTCCTAAATAAACTAGGCGCGAAAAATTAGTCGATCGGTATGTTTTGCATTCAATTCAAATTTCAATAGACTGTAGAAATAGCCCGTCACTGAATTCGACACCCATCCTTTGAAAAAACATTCATTTTCATTGCATTAATTATATGAATCTGTGTTTCATCCGCTTTTCTGTGCCATAAATACTATGCACAGTCTTCGTGTACCCATTTCCCAAAAAATGCTTAGCATTTGAATTTTGGGAAAATCTATTAAAACATGTACTGTAGAATTGATATTATTTATTGGTTAATTGACTCTTAAATTAAATTGAGGCATGCCTTGCGTTCACAAAAGTTTCGAGTACACTTTTCGTGGTCGTACTCCAAAATGGTCCAATCGGAAGAACGAATTTATTTGATTGAGTGTTCATCCTCAAAAAGTTTATGATGGCATATATAGAATTTCTTTGTTTATGAATGGTATAATAAGTTAGTTTTATCATATCCTGATGTAGGAATCTTATAGAGTCATACATGTATTACAATTGTAGGCTTAAGGATATGTGTGTTGGTTGGTAATGGACTGGTTTTGGCTGGAGCAGGAGTAAGATGTTTCACAAGTGTTCCTGCATATGCTACATGGTAAGCGATTTTATATATTAAAAAAGATAATATTTTGTTAATATGGTTAATATTTATATTGTCCTATCATTACATGGATAACACGACTGGCGCACTGATGGAGCAAGCATTCCTTACCCTTCTGGAGAACACTATTAGTTATACAGTCAGTTACAGGGGGGATACGGGAATATATGGAGTGACTGAAAAAAATTCGTATCGGGCGAGGCGACAGCCGAGCCCCGATACGAAATTTGTTCAGGCACTCCATATATTTCCGTATCCCTCCTGTAACTGACTGTATAACGAATTTATCCCGGCGATGAAATTTCCAAGCATACATTCTCTAACCCTCTGTAAATGACTAACAAATTTATCTGTGCCTGTTGGTGGCCTTGAACTGTTTTTTTTATTTTTTTATTTCTAGTGGATGGAAAAAATAAAACCAATAATATAGTTTAAAACAACTTGTTAATATTGAAATTCATAACAATAACGATAACAATAATTTTGGCAGTATTATCACATTAATGTTAATTGTCACATTTCCAATCCTACAAGAATTGAACATCCCGGAAGTGCTGGATAACGTTTTTGCATGTGATAAAGTCTGTGTTTGCGACTGTGAAGGAGAATTATCATGAATATCAGAAAAGTCGCACAGTATATCTTGTAGATATGGCTGAAGTGCTTGGCTTTCCTCTGAAAATAGAAGAAATAAATACAATTTAGAATGGTGACCAGAAACAACTAAAAAACATATTTACCATACAATAATGTTGTTGCCTTTTGTTTTACATGTAGGTGTAAGATCCTTTTTAACTAAGTATAGATCTTTTACTGGTTGATATGTTGTACCTCATATTAATCACAAAATATTTCTTTTGTTGTTTTGTTTTTGTTTTGTTTGTTTGGTTTTTTTTGTTTGTTTGTTTGTTTTTTTGTTGTTTCTTCTTTAGTTCTGGTTTGTTTTTGTTTTTTGTTCGGTTTTGAAACATTAAATTAGTAATTAAAAATACGAAAATCTCCATAAAGGCATTGCCTGGATATACTTGAGTAATACATTTTCACCAACAAGTGGACCTGGCAAAAATGTCTGAAATGCAACAGACTGACAGACAGACGCAAAAACTAATACATGTTCATCATTACAAATACAGGGTGTGGAATCTCCGCTCGCCAACTCGCCAATGGCGAGTACAAAATGAACTTTTTACATGTACACATGTATATTCACCTTCAGTTACATCTATGAATGGACTAATCTCAGAACCTGGAAGCGCTGGTCCACTCTCTTGATTTGGAAGTGCTGGCCTAATATCTTGAACTGTAAGTGTAGGTCTAATCTCTGGAGCTGGTATAGCTGCAATAATGTAGCTCCTGTGACAAACTTGTGTCTCGGCAGAGCTACAACGCGGTCCCATTCGTCACAATGGAGCAAAAAAAAAGTTGCAGTTGAAACATAAAAACTCACTATTTACGCTTCAAACATTTCATTATAACAATTACTGATGATCCCAGTCCTTGTTAAATCGGTTTGGCTGAGAAATATATGCTTTTCAAAGTTAGCAACAACCTTGTTCAAATTTATCGATCGTTTTCCATAACCGGAAACTACGGAAGGCGGAGCTTTTCTAAATATAGTATTTCTTATTACAAGCTGATGTAAACATTCCAATCGTAACTACTCGGCCATTCTCGCTACCCTGTTATTTGCAGGGTAGCGAGAATGGCCCGAGTAGTTACGATTGGTAAACATTCACGCCTAAATCGCCAAATATGGTATCGACATCTAAATAGTGAGGCCGGAAATGACGAAATTCAAAATTCAAAATTTTCAAAGAGGAGATTTTTATTTTGTGGGAATTACATTCTAAAATACTGGTAGGTGATAAAAACTTGTTATAATAATGGACAAAAGGAAAGGTTATGTCTTATTATTGATAAATGCAGGCGTCAGAAGCTCTGTAAGCGAGCGCAAAAAATCTCGGCGGCTGCTCCATTACATGTAATGGCATCCCGTTATAACCCTTGCGAGTAAGCGAGCATTTAGGGTTTTATTATTAGAACTAGTTTTAGTGGGCTTCATGTTCCTCGAACTTAGTTTTCTATCCAGTGTTTTGTGGACCATTGTTTGTCTTTCGTAGTTTTTTCTTTTGGCTATTGTGTTGTCTGTTCTTTTTCCATTTACGTCTTTTGTACCTTTAGTTATGTTTGTCATCCTCAAACTTGTATTTTCATCTTCGTCACAACAAACCTGATTGGAATAAATATATACGATTATTATAATAATGACTTAACTGACAGTGAATATATTAACAATTTTACAATAAATGAAACTGAATATTTGTACATTTCAGACAACAGTTTACGTCTCTTTTCAAATATAAATAAAATTGTAATCCTTTTCCACTTTAACTAAGAATGTTCTACCATACTGAATCGACCACTTACATATTTATTTGTGAATTATATGTGTTTTCTGTATTTTACTGCGATATTGGCATCTTTAAATACACACTTTCAGTTAAGAATATTCAAAGTCAACAGATGATTACTAATGTTATTAATAAGGCATTAAGGGTAATAACAAAATTACCGAACACCGAGCAATCTTCCAAAGGGAAAGGCAAAACTCATAAGTCAACAAACAGACAGAATCAGTCAACAACCGGAAAACTGGGAAAACCGCAATGGCCCTGACTTGGTACAGGCATTTCCAAAGAAATTGTGGGTTGAATCAGATTTTACGGCGCCAAACCTCCCGCTTCCATTACGGTTAAAAGGTTCCAGTTGTCACTATGACAGCATTTTTAACAATACTGGGACAAATTAGGTATAATAGTAGTCAACGCAGTACTTTATGAAAATCCATCGTTTATTATCGTCTCTGCAGAACGGTTTAACTAAACGGTTATCTTCTTACACAATTTGATTTCAAATGAGATGTTGAATGACGTCATGTCTAAACCACGATTACTTAATCCTTATTTTTATACATTTTCCATATTTACTTTATGAAAAATCCATCGTTTATTATCGTCTCTGCAGAGACAGAATGTTTTTCGACAAGATCTTGGTATCGGAATATAAACCTTTTAAGAGATCGAATAAGGCGAATCTTTTCATAGCCCTGGTCCAGCAGCCTGTTTCTCAGATAAAGATGACGTTTCAAGAAATCAGAATAATTGCTACTGGCCTTTGCATAACGAATCAATTGCGAGATGTAAACACCATAGTCTTAGTTTAGTGTTCATGACAGGTGCCATGTCTTAGGGATGAATACGTAACCCTTCCAGACGACATTGTTTCACTATGCTTTTGTTTGTATTTAATTTCCGTCAGTACTATTTTTGGTTTGTTTGTTTGTTTGTATTTTTTTTTTTGTATTTTTTTTTTTTTATTATTATTATTCTTGTTTTTTGTATCTTGAGCGTCATATTGCTCGACAATCCTGTCATATTTTAGTACTCTGTGTTCTTCTTCAGCTTGATTTTGCTATTAACTTTTAGAACAGTTCTTACGGTAAGGTATTTAGTATTTTTCATTTCATTAATTATGAGTCAGGGTTGACCTTTTACTCACATGTGGGAAACATTTGTATGATCGCATCATTTCTCATAAAACTGGTTTATCTTTGCCACTTTTTATTGAAGTGCCTGTACTAATCCAGGAGAGTAAGGGATCATGTAGCTGTGTATCATAGGTTTCGATTGGGCCTCTGTTTCTACGATTTTCCGATTGGATTTCGAAACTGTTTTTCCATTTAATTAAAATTCTATAGCATAGCATACAAATTAATCATATTTATCTATTGACTTTATTGTTACATTGATATGCATTGTTATTTTGCAATTATCAATACAAAATGTAGATTAATCCATATTTAATATCCATTTCTTTAAGGTTGATGAATTTGGGGGCTATTTTTAACGGGATTGCTGGTACAGTCTTCTTTGCAGGACCAGCATTGTTGGCCTCAATTTGGTTCCCACCAGGGCAAAGAACTACAGCTACAGCCATTACCAGTTTCGTTGGTAATGTTGGGTTTGCAGCCACATTTATACTTGGTAATTTAAACCAAATAATAACTCAAATATCTACAGATTTTGGCCCTGAACACATTTTAAAATTTATTACAACACCTTGTATGTCATCACCTTTATCGCTCCTTGAACACCAAAGACAACTTACAGCAGATCTAGGTAATGAGTTGCATTGATTAAGAGTGTTAGTCGGTTGTTCGTTACAAGTCCTAACCTGTATTTTTTTTAGGGGGGGGAGGGGGGGATTAATTCATGCATTCGTAGGTCTTTCCAAGTACAACCGTTGGACAAGCAATCTCTGGAACAAAGGCTATGTTACTTCCCTAAGAGTAGAGGAACTCTGACGAAACATCTGTTTCGGAGATTGTTTGACTTTATACAATTATTGTTCATCATTTGAGTTGGACATCGAAAGTTGTCAAACCGACAACATTTCGAGAGTTGACAACCTGATGTTCACCTCATATGAAGGCAATAACTGTTTTATTATACCGGAACTACTCTAAGATGTTTATAACTTGAAGACAACAAAATAATTTTCAGTATTGAAAGCACATTTACGGAATCGGACTGAAAAAAATGGATTTCCAATACACTTCCGGTTGTCAAGTGTTGCCTACCTGGCGACAGCCTATTGCTTCCCTCTACATTATACATGTTTGGGGCTGTTGACTGGGTTGTCTCCCTCGCCAGCATATTTTCCGATAAACATCCAAATTGTCTTATTACTTTTATATAGTAAAAAAGATATGTAAAGTACAAAACTAATATGCATTGTTTCCGTCTTGTTTCGATAATGAGCATAGATACAGTACTGGTTACTTGACGTTAAACAACAAATCAATTAATTAACCAATAGTGGACAAGATAAATTCACGGTTTATAAACCATTCATTTATATATTCTACGTAAAATATAATTAAAAAAAGGATTTTAACTTAAGATAATATATTTCATACTTAAATTGCTGTTTCCTGTTCCAAAGATGTCTACTGCATAGTTAAATGAATACATACGGAGAAGATGTTGTAAAACTTGTATCTGATCCTATTGTCATGGTTTTGGACAATAAAATATATTTAAGCTAATGAATACATAATTATTTTCAGGTCCACAACTGGTATCCTCGCCGTTATATAACACTACTGTACAACACAATGCTGCGTAATGTTACATTATTATTAATTCCTTCTGAAATGTCAAACAGTTCACCAAAGACAGTTAGTTACCTATAACTAGTATAAACAAAACATAAATATGTCTTGGAAAGGTGTAGTCAAAAATAGATTCTTAGACTGAAAAGTGATATTCATACAATTTGCCTTTTATAAAGTTAGCTCTTGTCTTAAGATGGTACCATACACTTCAGGTGAAATTTGATCTGCTCGTTTAATTTTCTTATTTTTTTGGCAGTGTGTTTGAATATATCCACTGTAATAAATAACAAAATTTTAACAAATTCCAACCAACAGACTCAGAGCTATAAATTCACTAGCCACATAGCAGCTTTTCTTTCTGTGGTTTTGATCACCGAGATGCTTGAAATCTGCATACAAACATCATATGATCAAAACGTTCAACTGAGTTTAAAGAGTTATCTCCCTGTAGTGTATGGTACCACCTTGAGCCCAATTGTCCATTTGCCCATTCTTAAATTTGGTTTCTAAAATTATATGGTTTTTGTAGGAATTATCAAGATGGTTTGACACTGCCACATTTTTGTGCCAGTATCACACCATGACCTGTATTTATTTTATTTTTTTTGTATTTAATGATCTGAGGATAGAAGTGGTTTTGTTTGTTTTGTTAATATTGGTGGAATTGTTTACCATCACTGTTTAAACTTTCTTTTCATGATTTACAGCTAACTAGCTCTATATTTTTTATTAACGTGGGATAAACGTTTTTAAGTCAATGCTATTTTATTCATCATAGTGAAAACATGCAAAAAGATGGACTTGTGAATATGTCTTATAGCATTCATAACGTAGCAGAAAAAAGGAAATGCTTTGATGTAGATTCCATGGTTTGTTGACTTAATTCGTAATGTTCTACATTATAACTTTTTTGTGGAAGTAAGCATGTTCTCATCACGAAACAAATAAATGCATATGTGTTGTTCACATGTCGCCCTGTGTTCATGGTTCAGTGTTTATCTTTGTCAATTTGTAGGGCAAGTTATCATTTGGAGTCGATGTCCTTTCTGTATTCCCCAATACTTATTGTTAACATGCCATGCCTAGCAAAAGTCCTGTCCAACTTACACCTATCATGGAACGTCTTGTCCAATAGACACTGTTTGCATAATGAGGATGTATGCCGTGTCTGATTGATATTATCTTGTCTTTAATGGACGCTTATCCAACTTGGTGATAAAAAAACATGAATTAATATAATGAATTCGAGTTTAAGAAAGACAACTCCGCTGTAAAATACTTTCAGTGCTCTATTCCAAAAGACCAAGTATATTTTGATGTTTTTGAAATGACAGCATTGATAGTTTCATTTCTTTGCTTAAACATTATGCTGATATTTGGACGATGACAACCGCATCGGTGGTGTAATGGTTATCGTGCTAGTCGCTTCCGGTGTGGTAGATTGTGGGTTTGAGCCCCGGTCTGGTCAAACCAAAAACTATGAAATTGGTATTTCCCGCAGCACTCAACATTAAAGAGTAAGAACAAAAATTGGTTGGCTGGGAATCAGGATAATATACCCGGGTGCAGCGACATGTCTACTCGCGGACTGGTGTTTCAGTGAGCTGACACTATAAAAATGCAGCTAAGTGTGTTGGTCTAGTACAAAGCGGACATCATCATCATCATCATCTTATTGAAATGTTCTCGCCATGATATAGCTCAAAATTTAATCATTTAGTATTAAGCAAAAATGACTCGCCCAATCACTAGATGGTATCTATCCATCTGTTCGTTTACTTTTTGTAACACGAAACTTTATAATGAATATTTTTGAAAAAATATATGATGTTTTCAACTGTAGAATGTATTTTTGCTTGATTATATAACAATATAATTTGCTAAACAATGTTAAAATTCCAACAAAATATTTTGATCTTAGACAGTATCATTTCATTGCAGTCTAGCCATTTTCGATGGAGTGACAACACAACCGTCGAATACATCACATACAGGTATAGATAAATAAGTCGACTTTAGTTATCTCGAATACGGATACCTCAAAGTAAAGAATGGTCTGTTTGATAAAAACATAGATATCAAATTTAGTGTATACTACGCGTTTCTGGAATAACCTTCATCAGGTACGCTCATAGTCCAAAAATTGAGAATCCAAATAAAGTAGTTGTTAAGAGCTTGTCTATGAGAAAACCATGCAAAACAGTCCGGAAGCAAGGTTGGCCTATCCTTTTCAAAAATTTGTTGGTAGGTAGACCACCACACAACATTTGCAAATGCATCAACTTTTTTTCAAATTTTCGAATATCATGACCATAGGAGGCGCCACCTATATTTCTACAATTTTCCCATTAATATGACAAGAAACTAGTCAAAAAAGGTCAGTTTTGAAACCTATTTTATTACTTATAACACAATAATATTAATTAAACCTTAGTGATAATGAAATATATGTATAAGGAACTTTATATGTTCAATACTTAAATGGATCTCTTTCTTTATCACTCAAGGACAGACAACTCCAAAAACTTGGCAAATTTCCAAATTTTAAATATTGCAAAAATAGGCTATGTTCTGAGGGTAATGCTTTAATTTGTTTTATTTTGGTTGTTAAGCAATATTCTTAGACTAATTATATAACTGATAAAAGGTTTTGCTTTGCTTTTGAATACCATCTGCAATATGAGCTATTGAAATCCCCCCTTTTTGTAATAATGCCTAATTTGCCAAAAATAGGCTATGTTCTGAGGGCTATATCTACTAAGGTAACACTTTAATTTGTTTTATTTTGGTTGTTAAGCAATATTCTGAGACTAAATAAATAGCAGATAAAATGTTTTGCTTTGCTTTTGAATATCATCTGCAATATGAGCTATCAAAATCCCCCCTTTTTGTAATATTGCCTAATTTGCAAAAATAGGCTATGTTCTGATGGCTATATCTACTAAGGTAACACTTTAATTTGTTTTATTTGGGCTGTTAAGCAATATTCTAAGATTAAATATATAGCAGATAAAATGTTTTGCTTTGCTTTTGAATATCATCTGCAATATGAGCTACCGAACCCCCCCCCCCCCACCCCCCCTCCCTTTTTGTAATATTGCCTAATTTGAGAGAAAAAAAATGCAATCTTTAGTCATACATGTATTTACTGTCGAATTATACCAAATGTGTCTAATTTGCAACTGATGATCGAGTTAGGACTTTGCACAAAATAAAATGACTACATGAAATAACCAATATCCTTAAAATGCCAATACATATGATTTTGGTAGTGCAGGAGTATGGCCAGGATTGTTCTAATAAAATCCTTGCAAAAATATAAAATTGCCTTGAAAATGACATATTCAACATGTTCAATGATAAATACACATTTTAGACATTTACATGTACCTGTATATAAAATAACAAAGTTTGTTTGAGTAAATAAATATAATTTCTAGATTTAACCAAATTTCATATAATCAGAGGGAGATAATTTGCTTAGAAATCAATAGATAAATTAATGTTTTCTTCACATAAGCCTGGTGATCAAAATTAAAAATTCTCAATTTATACTCAAATTAATTAATGGGCATCTACAATGTACATATGATGAACATTCATTGTGTAATAATTAATAAAATCCACAGAACAATATTGAAGGAATTGAACTGACAAGGACAGTAGATCTTTGGAGGATTTAAAATTTGTCCTGGAGATATCAGTGCTGCATGTTTTCATTCTGTATCAATTTTAAGCAGTCAGTCTTGGTACTGATTTCAGTAATTTTTCCTTTGTCACAAAGTTTGTGTGTTAGTGTGCAAACAGAAACAAAATTTGGAGCTGGTTTATCCTGTCATTTTGCTGTTGATAAGCTTCATTCAGTACTTCAGCCATTGAGTCAAGTTTTTCCTCAGAATCATTAGATGCAAATGACAACTTCTTACATACATTCTGTATAACTATGTCTTCTTGACCTGGTGCAACAAATTTCAGAATAACTTGAAAAGCTTCTGTTATCATTTTCGAATAATATGACATTGAACTAATAAGATAGACTTTCCCAAAGCATACTACATGTAATCTGTGAATTCAGCATTGGAAAATGACTGGACAATGTTTTCATTGCAGAATTAAATATTTCTTTTTGGGCCATATTGTCTTCCTCTCAGTCAGAGTATTTGGGTTTTCTGGGAAAATACATGTACCTCTATAGATGGCGATGACTGCTGAATGTCAGAATCTGAAAAAAAATAATACAATATTTAATAATTTATTGCAATCCATCACTAGTAACAATTATTGAATTCCACATAAAGTTCTCTTTATAGTACATAGTAAGGAGAAGATTCTTTTTAATAAACAGCTTCGCATAGCACAGAATAATAAGACAGCAACAAGTCAACTCGGAACATTAAGGCAAGTGTAAACACAGAGTCGATTGACACGCTAATAAGCTGGACACCCAAAGACATTCGATAAGTAATGTGCTGGACTCCCAAATATTTCAAGAAGTACTATTGCTGGTACCGCAAGGTTGTACTATGTTTGTATATTTTTCGTTTGTTTGTTTGTTAGGGTGTTGGTAGGGCAGACATGACCCTCTTCTTTGGATATAATATCAACTGCTTTCAACTGTTCGCATGATACTGAGTCAGAATATATATGGTTATGGTTCATGGGTAGTTATCTCTATAGTTCTATTTGATATTTCAAAAAATGACCCCTTTTTGATTCCTTACATTGTACATCTTGAAAACCATAATAGCTAGATCAAAACAACTGATACTGAAGTGAGAGCTAGAATTATACAGAATTTGATGAAATAAACCCCATCAAAATCTGATCAGTAATAACTTACCATACATTTACCAAGATGATAAAACGGCTCAGGGATCACTGCCGTCTATAGTATACATATCGTCATAATAATATTTCGAAAAATGTTGGGTTTGCATGGAGCTTTACTTGTTGCAAACTTACAGCTAGTCTGGCAATGTATTTTCGATATTATGTAAATCATGTAAAAGTTTGTACTTTAAGTCCTGTGTACAGTTACATTTCTGAGCGGTTGTAGTAACTCTCTTCAATTTTAATATTCAGTAAAGGCAAAAGGGGAATGATAAGCAAATCAAGAGATCATTTGGAAGTTATTAATTTTTTTACATGTTTTTATGTAGATCCTTCCCATTTTTAAAATATATATAGAATAGCAATTGATAAGATTCTTACCTGCTGCAACTGGAAGAAATGTTACGGATTTCAGCCAAAAATCTTTACATGTTGATGCATGTATGCCTCTTGAACATTTCGCATAACTCCTAGCAGAACGAGATGAAGATTGGTACATGTGTAGGTCCTCTTCTGTCGTTTCCAATAGACTCCCAAATCATCTCTATGTCTTGGTCATGTTTGAAAATTTACTATAGAAGTGTCTATTGCAAATATATGGTATTTGAATTTATTCTAAAAATAGAAATGGCTATTTCTAAAAATAGAACGACCCATTTGCACTTTTGATGGTATTTATGGAGTCACTACATGTTACCCTTCAGGACACATATGATATAAATCTGATTTTCCAACCTTGCTTCTGGACGAAATCTTAAATTTTGCATGGTTTTCTCATAGACAAGCTCTTAATATGATATAAATTGGATAACTCTATTCCTGGGATAATTTTACACAACCAGGTTCGATTGTAAACATCATGAATTATGTATTGTAATAAACAATGACTATAGCAATTATATTGAGTCACAGTTGGAGAACATCGATGGGGCAATCAAAAATGGACAATCCAGAGACACTGGCAACATTGGACACAAGACACAGAACAATGACAAACAAAGCAAAACACAACACAGAAAACTAAAAGATGAGCAACAAGGAACCTACCACAAATTCAGTGGAGTACACTGGTGCTTGCGAAGATTAAGCAGTTCTTATAAGACATCATCCATGCTACTCGTAGTCGAGACCGGTAAAAGTATTATTAGTGATAGAGGAAAGATTAAATTCTACGTAAAAGAGAAAAGAGCCATTCCAGGCACTCCGGTTTCCTCCAACAATGAAACTGACCGCCACGATATAACTGAAATATTGTTGAAAGTCACGTTGAGCAGCACAACCTCAAACCCCGTTAATTTTTGTAAAATATGTCACGACATGTGTGTATTGAATGTGCTTTATCATTATTCCTCTAAAGAATGGGACATTCAATCGAAACTAATTTATTCACCACTATATGAAATGCAATCCTACTGTATTATTTTCAGTTTTATTAAATTTTGAACAACTGAAGAATGATATAATGCATCTAATGTATTATGGTAAGTTAGTTTATGATAATTAATTCAATTAGTGGACAGCATTCGATCTTTATGGAGACATTCATTCGGATTTGCTTTCTCAAAGGTGTTATCCAGGGCCTAATTATGTTTTATTTTTGCCTTCTCCATTACATGGTGGGTGTCGGTTACTGATAAGCAAGAAAAAGAAAACCATGTGCTTTTCGTTAAGTCGGGCAATTCCGTGTCATGTTTGTTTTTTGTTATTTTCGGAGTCGGGGCATTTTTGGTGAAAATTAATTATCCTACATTTTCCATAGAAATCGAATGACTACTCCATTCTGCAAAACATTGTCACTTTGCTATGTCATAAAAAGGAATGCATGTCATTAAAACTTCAAATTGGAAAGTCGTTTTGTTAAACATTAATTAAGACAGAACAGAACATGACCTAAAATGATCACTTTCTTCTGCAATGTAAATGCTATCTTTTGTTAAATCTTTCTGAAAGCCAATAAAAAGTCCTAGCATGATGTAAATAATGAAATCAAAGGGTAAACATGGAATCACAACCCAGAAGCATTATGCAAACCATGTTTTCAAGAAGAGTTTGAGGATACCAAATGGGTAATTATTATCCGTAAATCGAAGAAGAACAGACAACACAATGGCCAACAGAAAACATACAAACGGACAAACAACGATATACAAAACATACACATAAAATCAATGTCTCAATTAATTAAAGTTTTTGATTCCTTAAAGTTGGCTGAAGTACACCTCATCGAAGGTGGGAATCGAACTCACAATTAAGTAGTGACAGGAACTGATTACATTTGTGTATTTTGTGCATGTAAGACGAGTTTGAAGATACCAAAGGGGCAATCAGAACCCGCACAATATATGTAAATTCAACAGCTGTGCCATCACGAACAATTCATAACTGAATATTAGAAATCCATTTGTCTTCTTTAGTAATAAAATATATTTGTTTTATATTTGATAGTAGTTTTAATTTTAGGCTTGTTTTCAGAATGTGGTATTGCAGGTGTTCTATTTATTGCTACTGTAATTTACTTCCCAAGTAAACCACCCACGGCACCAAGTTATACAGCATCGTTAAAAAGGATAGAATATACAAAAGCCCTCAGTAAAATCATCAGGCAAGATTGTGTTTATATATGTGTCAATACAATGCAATTCCATGAGACATGTATACACTACTCTTTAGTATTGTTTGTTTCTGGTTTCTGTGGGTTTTTGTCGAGTATGGGTGATACAATGCTCAATAAAGAAAGTTGAAGTAAATTGTAATGAAGACATACAAGTCCAATTACAAGTATAATCACATAAAAATGCAAATCTACTGAGTATGTCGGATCATATGATACATGTATACGAAATAAACTTCAGTGGAACAACTTTCGGTTTGTAAAGGGATGAAGAAGTCAATATCTTCTTTTCTGTGCAAAACACTGGTCGTGACGTTTTAACTTTCACATTTGAATACCCCAATGCAAAACAATAATGATATACATTGAACAATGTTTCCAACTGTAATATCAGAATTGTATCTACAATTTTAAATAGAATCAGGATAATGGCTACCCGGAACATGGTAGATTAATGATGACCAAACATTCGTAGAAATCCTTTTAAATAAAATGTGGATATCAAATTAAGTGCGCACGACACGTTTCTGGAATAACCTTCATCAGGTACGACCAAGGTCAAAAGATTGGAAAGCCAAATAATTTAAAGTTTTGGAAGCAAAAAAAACCATGGGGCCTAAACAGGATAGTCATTGCCACAAGAATATGTCTCAATTAGAATGGGGTTATGCAACATAAATGTTCATATCTTAATTTTAAAAATGAAAAAGGAAGTCAGTCTTTTATGACATTTTCATATTTCAGAAATGGTCCTCTTTGGTTGGTAGTAATGGCAAATGCTATACCTGCGGGTATCTATGGAGTTTGGGGGTCAGAACTTGACATAATACTAGATCCGGTGGGAATCGGACAGGTATGTTGTAGATATATTTGGATAAGCAAGAATGAAATATAAGGCAATCTTATAGAAATCATCTGTTATAATAAGGCTGCACCCCTAAGCATCTGGCAGAACACGATTAGTGATCATATCCATATGAACATTCTCATATGAATATTCATTAAAGCAATCCACCAATCAGAGAGCTGTGTATTTCCCATGGGATAATAAAAAGTCGCGAAGCAGTTTTAACAGCAGTGTTTTCATTGGCTGATCATGAGTTCATCTGGATATGACCTCCTATTGGGTTCAGTCAATTTTAGGAGGAGATCCTGTATTGTAACATGATTTTAATCAGATTGAATGCAAATATACAACAAAACGCTACAATTTTAATAAAAAAAACCTATATATAATGAATAACAAACAAAATTACATCATAATCATGATACAGGATAACTCTAATCTCCAAAGAAAAAACACTTTCTCATAATATGTTAATGATTCTGTTCAATTATTATTTTCCTTATAACTTGTACAAAATGTAATTATGTTAATACAATAACATAATTTCGGTATATTATCTAAATAAGATCAAAATTCCTCGATAAAGAACAAATTCCATTTTGTTTATGCATCAAGAAATATACAAACGCATGTACTATCATCTTGAGCACGAATTTATACATACATGTTGTATCAAAATGTTTTCTTTTGTAGATAGAAGTTGGTTGGATTGGTTTTTATGCAATAATAGCTGGTTGTATAGCAAGTTTGTGTGTAGCTAGGTGGGTACACGACAATATCTAAGCTTTTGTATAAATTATAAATATAAACGAGACACTGAAATGAGCTTGTACTGACAAGAAAATAAGACTCACAATTCAAGCTATGTTTTGCTGAGCTTATCTTGCACCAAAAGCCATATTGTGTAATGGGTCATCCTCTGTCTGTATATCGTCGGTTATCGTTTTGCTATTTATTTTCTTAAACCACTGCGTCATCTGAAAGTCAACTTAGCTGGAATATTCCTTGTATTGTCATCTCCCATTTTACATTTCTTTTTCGCCTTGACCGGAATTCTACGATGGTCGATGCCATATGATTGCTTATTACCATATGAAGAATCGCATTGTATTATGAAAGTTTGATCAGAGTCAGTATATATATTTTAAGGTGTTATTGCCCTTTTCGATTTAGATTATTTCATCAAAGGGTTTTTTCTCGGAACTTCTACATGTTAAATGGAAATTCTTCAAATCTTTGCATAAAAACGTAGATATCAAATTTAGTGCGCACGACCCGTTTCTGGAATATTAAAAACGTAGATATCAAATTTAGTGCGCACGACAGGTTTCTGGAATAATAAAAACGTAGATATCAAATGTAGTGCGCACGACGCGTTTCTGGAATAATAAAAACGTAGATATCAAATTTAGTGCGCATGACCCGTTTCTGGAATAATAAAAACGTAGATATCAAATTTAGTGTGCATGACCCGTTTCTGGAATAATAAAAACGTAGATATCAAATTTAGTGCGCATTTCTGGAATAACCTTCAACCTGCATGCTTGCTTATTATCATATGAAGATTTCCATATCCCATTGTAGTTTGATCGGATCATGTTTTGAAGAGGTTATTGTCATTTTTGGCTTTGGATTCACCAAGAAGTATGAACGTCCACCTCCTCTAACGCTTTAAACGGGAGTTCCTCAAAACTTTGAATCCTTGAATATTATATCAGGAGTTACACAACATAATGGTAGTGTAATTCGAGTATTTTTAAAGAAGTTATTGTTCTTTTCCACTTAGAATATTTGATCAAAAAGAATTTGAGTGAAAGACCTTTGTTTTTGTGTCAAACATAACTTTTAATATACTTAAATGTTATTGTGCAACTTTCTGCTTCTACCAATTAATGAACACATTCAACATGTTGACGGAAGAATTTATCAGAATCTGAACATAACAATTGAAAAAGTTTAAAATAAAACACGCATTTCTGGTGGAATTAATACTGCATTTTAGAACGATTTTTAAATGGACTTTCTAACTTTATGGTAAAATTCCAATAAACACGGGTAGCTTACCCAATTGCCAGAAGATTCCTACCAAAACATATATATATATATCATCTGAAAGCTATCAAGAAATATTTCCAATCCAGTATATTATGTCAATTTTTTTTTATCAGTTTACACTCAGTCTGGTTAACTTTAGTGGAACTCTGGCAATGACTGAAACCTCATATGTGACTTGTGCAGTATCATTGTCATTGGAAACATGTCAGGCCACTGTATAAATTTAAAACATGATTTGCATTTTTATATGTTTCAATGCCAACGTTTTTGTATCATATATGTATTTCTGTATTTAAATTTTTCTTTTCAGGTTTTCAGATATTTTTGCAAAACATATGAAATTATTCCTTATAGTTTTATATGTATTTGGTGGAGCATCATTTGTTTGGTTTACATTGCTATGTAATAACGTTTTAGAATTTTCTACAGGTAAGTCCTTTGAATATGATGTAGGCACGAATATAACACTCGGTTATGTTCCCAGCATTCTTTCCTCGATCATGACTCTTCAACGAATACGACTTTCATTGCATTTTGTAACATGGGTAACCAAGACAGAAGCCACTAATGAAGTAGAAATTCTTGATCCTTCGGAAGCATCTAAGTTCACCCATGGTTTTAATGGGATTCCAGTTTTCTATGTAGTGTTATTTGTCTTTTTTTTCCCTTTTGGTCAAAGTAAATTAATTGTCTGCCCTCCGATTTACGGCTTCTGGTTACGCTATTGGTAACTTCAATTTTTTTTATACTCGTCATTGAAGTCTTCCTACTGAACGGTCACGAAGAACACAAAACGAAAGTTTTGAGTCACATTTTTTTCATTTCGGTTGAATTTTCCGTTAAGTTCACATTTTCCGTGTTAAATATAGCTAAAATATTTCGCATTGTGTAGTTTTCACATTTAGAAACATAGAGGTGTTAAAGTTTTAGTGATTAATGCCACTTTCAACAATATTTCAGTTGTACTAAGAGAAATCCACCGACCTGCTGCAAAGCACTGACAAACTTTATCACATAATGTTGCACTGAGTACACATCACTCGAGTGGGGTTCGAATTCACAACGTTAGTGGTGATAGGCACTGATTGCATAGATAGTTGTAAATCCAACTACAATATTATACGATCATGACCACGACGGCACCATCGAGGTACAACACATAACGTGTTATATATGTTTCGTTGTTGATAATTACGAGGTACAACACATAGCGTGTTATATATGTTTCGTTGTTGATAATTACGAGGTACAACACATACGTGTTATATATGTTTCGTTGTTGATAATTACGAGGTACAACACATAACGTGTTATATATGTTTCGTTGTTGATAATTACGAGGTACAACACATAACGTGTAATATATGTTTCGTTGTTGATAATTACGAGGTATAACACATAACGTGTTATATATGTTTCGTTGTTGATAATTACGAGGTACAACACATAACGTGTTATATATGTTTCGTTGTTGATAATTACGAGGTACAACACATAACGTGTTATATATGTTTCGTTGTTGATAATTACGAGGTACAACACATAACGTGTTATATATGTTTCGTTGTTGATAATTACGAGGTACAACACATACGTGTTATATATGTTTCGTTGTTGATAATTACGAGGTACAACACATAACGTGTTATATATGTTTCGTTGTTGATAATTACGAGGTACAACACATAGCATGTTATATATGTTTCGTTGTTGATAATTACGAGGTACAACACATTATATGTTATTCAGCTATCAGACAGGGTATATAATGTGACATTCCCGGCTTAGGATCTATATTCCCTGAGGCGCAGCCGAAGGGAATATATAGCATAAGCCGGGAATGTCACATTATATACCCTGTCTGATAGCTGAATAACAGATATATTACGGATTTAACCTTTTTTTTTAAATACAACATCCAACTGTATTAAATAAATTTGCCTCTTATTTTCATTTTTCGTATCTCTAGATGTCCGTTTCCGTACCTTTGACGTCATTCTTCAATGACGTCAAAATAAGTGTCACGTCATATTTCATGTATAGGGTGTCTCTTGAAGGAAAATACTGTACTAAATTTCTAAATCAATACAGTTTCATATGTAGTAAATTTTATAAACTTTATAAATATAACATTAATATATCACATAACACAACAACGGGTTTGCGAAACAGTTTCAATAATTTAAATGTTAACAACATGTAAATAAAACCTTGGTGTGGCCCCATGACGTCGAAAGTTTTCAAGGCTCAACGTTTTGTTTATTTGTTATGGTACAGGCGTGGAACATAGGAGTTTGCTGAATCGATCAGGTATTTGTGACGGAATTAATCGTTGTAATATTTTTTTGTTCATGCAGCTGTTTTGAGTATTGAAAACAGCATTTAATTTGGTAAAAATACATTTATTATTCCGTATTATACCATTGATTCAGTGAAGCGTAGTAATGTTTTGTCGTCCATGTTTTAATCGTTTTTGGGGACTGAAATATATACCCCGTTTGTTTTCCGAATATATGCTGACATTCAGGGTTGAAGAACCAATGAAAATATGTGTAACAAACTAAATTCGTAATATAACGTGTTATATATGTTTCGTTGTTGATAATTACGAGGTACAACACATAATGTGTTATATATGTTTCGTTGTTGATAATTACGAGGTACAACACATAATGTGTTATATATGTTTCGTTGTTGATAATTACGAGGTACAACACATAACGTGTTATATATGTTTCGTTGTTGATAATTACGAGGTACAACACATAGCGTGTTATATATGTTTCGTTGTTGATAATTACGAGGTACAACACATAACGTGTTATATATGTTTCGTTGTTGATAATTACGAGGTACAACACATACGTGTTATATATGTTTCGTTGTTGATAGTTACGAGGTATAACACATAACGTGTTATATATGATTCGTTGTTGATAATTACGAGGTATAACACATAACGTGTTATATATGTTTCGTTGTTGATAATTACGAGGTACAACACATAACGTGTTATATATGTTTCGTTGTTGATAATTACGAGGTACAACACATAACGTGTTATATATGTTTCGTTGTTGATAATTACGAGGTACAACACATAGCGTGTTATATATGTTTCGTTGTTGATAATTACGAGGTACAACACATACGTGTTATATATGTTTCGTTGTTGATAATTACGAGGTACAACACATAATGTGTTATATATGTTTCGTTGTTGATAATTACGAGGTACAACACATAACGTGTTATATATGTTTCGTTGTTGATAATTACGAGGTACAACACATAACGTGTTATATATGTTTCGTTGTTGATAATTACGAGGTACAACACATACGTGTTATATATGTTTCGTTGTTGATAATTACGAGGTACAACACATAATGTGTTATATATGTTTCGTTGTTGATAATTACGAGGTACAACACATACGTGTTATATATGTTTCGTTGTTGATAATTACGAGGTATAACACATAACGTGTTATATATGTTTCGTTGTTGATAATTGTTCATAATTTTCATACCTTTCATTAATTTTTTTCCAGATCAGTTGTATGTTTCCTGTATATTGGGAGGATTGTTCTTAAATGCTTGCCTTCCGTTATTTTATGAACTTTGTTGTGAAACCTCATACCCCATGGGAGAAGGTATAACGGGTGCTTTCCAGACAATAATCAACAATGTATCTGGAGTTATATTTCTGTTTACTCTACAAATTCCACATATAGGTAAGCAATTCACTAGAAGGGCTTTGGTTTGGTTGGTTTATGGTGTTTAATGCTACTTTCAACAATATTTCAGTTACATTATGTTTATCGTGGCAGTCAGTTTTATTGGTGGAGGAAACCAGATTACCCGGAAAAAACACCAACCTGTCGCAAGTCACTAGCAAACTTTATCACATAATGTTGTATCGAGTACACCTCACCATAGACGGGGTTCGAATGCACAACAACACTAGAAAGGATAAACATTATATTTACATGAGCGTCATAGGAAAGCATATTTTTCTTGCTCCAAAATGTTTTAAATTATTTGACTTTCCAATCTTTTGACTATGAACGTACATGATGAACGTATTCCAGAAATACGTCTTACACACTACATTAAACAGCTAAGTTTTTGTTACACATTGAAGCAGTCACAAAATGGATGGACGATGAAAAACAAACATACATACACACCGTCAGAACTGTTCACAAATCCAATCAGACCATCGTAGAAATCGATTCCCCTAACGCACTTGTACACTTTCCTGGCTTTGTACAGCCACGTCAATGAAAAGTAGCTGGGTACTGGTTTTACAGCCCCAAACCCCCGTCTTAGTGAAATGATCCCATCATGAATTGATGGATACAAGTCTTTAACAATCAACAAAAGTTAAATCAGAATAGATTTCGTATGTCACTAGTTTAATTCTACCACTTTTTATTGAAGTGCTTGTTCCAAGCCAGGAAAGTGAACGGTCACGATGAATGTATTTGTGTTAAGGATATATCGATTTGTCTCTTTCTATGATTTTTGTATTAAATTTTGGAAGGGTTCCGACACTGTGGTATTTTTTTTACTCTATCATGTAAGGTTGTATCCACTACACTTCTATAGAAGAGCCAATCACAATTTAGATCATTATTATTGTGGTATGCAATGATTGAGTATGTAGATGGAAATCATACAGTATTATTATACGTTCGCGGCCACGATAAACCATGATTGAATGTGTTGATGAAATCGTACTATATTATGGTATGATCGCGACCACACAAGCCAATAAAGTGATATATCACTTACTTGCTTTTTCTGGTAGCGAATAGGAAAATACAGATGCACATACCAAGAAGATAGGGACAAAGACTATATATGTGAACAATTCAAGAAAACCAGAATACAAAGATATAAAGCAAATAATACCATACTTAATCATCATGTTACAACATAGTACAAATAATTATGATGTGAAATATAATATAAGCAAGTATATAGAATATGTTTATACTTGATACCATTATGTTTATTCCTATAGGTACAGCTTGGATGAACTGGGCATTATTAGGGAGTGTAGGACTAGGTCTTGTATTGTTGTTAGTGTTCCCTGAAACCTATGGTCGAACGAATTTGGATATTGCAAGGAAAATGCATACTGATATGGTTGTAGATATTCAAGTTCCAAGTGAATTGGACAAGGATGGACAGGTCGAGTCTATCAACTCGGACTAATAAATATACATTTGTTTATCTCAATTATATACTAAAAATAGACCACTTCCACATTTTAAATGGAAAGTTCAATGAAAATAACATATATTTTTCTCATAATATGTTAACTGTGAATTTTCTATCATCCTCTAATTTTTACAAGGTTAGAATATCTGCAAATTATGAGAAAATTATATTCCAATGCATAACCCTTTTCATTGCTCTTGCTAGACAGGGTACTTTTACCGCCAGTTGTAAGGGAGATAATTTGAATAAAATAGGAATAAAATGTGTGATTTTAGAATCAAATCGGGAATGTACAAAAGGTGTATTATTGACACACACATGTCTATCATGTGATATTAACAGTCATTCCATCTGAAATAATGTTTTCAAGATGCAAAAAAAAAAATTATAAATGCATTTTATATGTATAATTATTGTACATTATTTGGCTCTTGTCCAATAGTCACCGAGGTAACCCTCAATGTATGGAAATAGGGGAGTTTTTCAGCTGTGGGGTACAATGCCCGACCCTCGAAACAGGACGTCAATGAGTTGTGAGGGATGACTCGTATACACAACTAGTCCTTATAACTCTGGGAATAAATGAATGAAATGGTGTATGGCCATTCAAGTAAACGACTACTCGTATCCAGTGTTGGATTTAGATGAAGAGGCTATTTCATTAGGCCCCTCCCTATTCCTCAACCTCACGACAAGAGAAAGGTGGAAGGGTGTTTAATCAATTTGAATAAAGGCGAAGGCGATGAGAGGGTGTTGTAAGGCCATAGGCTTCAGCCTGCCACACCTATAGGTAAATCCGACACTGCTCGTAGCAACTCCTAGAGAACAACAGTTTACCTAGGAGTGGTCGTTAGTTTCCCATTGCAAGGAAAATGTTGCCAGCATTATCCACTATCTTCCTTTTCATTTTTGGCAATCAAAACATCTACCCATAGACCCCTGTACCTCCGGTCGCCTATTGACCTACACTTTTTATTGTTTGTAATCTTGCTTTAAAATGTAACTGAACGATGGCCTACTAGACATTAAACAACCTCAATCCTGTGCAATATTTAAGTAATTTTGTATAATTATATTGTAGCTACACATACATTGTAGCTATTATGAATGAACTATTACATACTAAAAATTTAGTAGTTATTTTGTGATCTCGATGCTTATTAACAACACCCACCTCCTCCCATTTGATGAAAGCATTCTTTACACCGCATGGGGTGTAGTAGTAGTAGTATGAGGGTTTAACGTCCGGCTCACCTATTGAGGTATTGCAGACATAGTTTTCTTCTTCTTGCTTGCCTTTCGCATGCTGTTTTTTTCCCCGTCGTTGTGTGGGTGTTGGCGGTCTTTCACCAAGGTCTGTTTCAGTTGTGTAATCAGGGAAGCGATCTATTAACGTTGGGTCGTCCGGGTCGAATGATTCTGAAAATGACACCGATCCGTCTTTATATTCCGTTTTGTATGAAAGTTTGTCTCTGATGTACGGGCTTCGTACAGTTGTACATGTTTTCCATGGCTTCCGGTCGTCTTCCGGATCGATAAGGTATTTTGTCTGCGTTAATTGCCTGCCAATGAAATTACGTATTGTCTGGGTAGATCGCTCCCTTACTTGCGTCGATGTTGTTGGATTGTGGAGGGCTCGTTTGTCGTTGTGTATCTCGGTTTGAGTGCATTCGTCGGTTATGGGAATGCTGTCGTCTGTTTGTGTTTCAGCACAAGTTTTAATGTCTTCAACGGCTTCATACCTTTTCGCCTTCCACTGGCTGATGCATAAAGCATTTCTTTTCATGGTGGAGGGAGAGAGGTGTTTGTTCTTCTGGGCCTGGCTGGTAACTCACATGGGGTGTAATTTTCTATATATACTGTGAGAACCAGGGGGGAGGGGGGGTGTAATTTATATTAAGACAAATACCATTTGTCATGTTTGCATATGCATGGTTGTGTATGAGGAAATATAGCTGTTTGTACTATTTGTACAAAATATGACATAATTAATCAATCCTTGAATATATCATTTTTTACCTGTCGGACAGCAATGCATTTTTTATTGGGTAATGTGTTCAGAGAAAATAAGAATAAATTGACTGTTTCACACTTTATTAAAGTCATGGAAATGCAAACTATCCAACTTCTGGAATTGTTAATTTTATCATAGTTTCACAATTTCTTTGGAATCATTTTTGTAAGCACATGTTCAAATTGCTGTCTGCTAAACATGAAAGTGTGGGAACTGAAGATTGCATTGCATAGCTATTATTGTTGGAATGAACTGAATCGCTATATATATATATTGTATGCATTAATTATGTACCTGGTACGTCCTTTATATATCATTATACGGGTTATGTGTTATTTTCATTTGTAAAGTACCTGTAGTCTAGTAAAACTGGCACTGAATACACAGAATTATGTCAATTTCAGCTCAGGCGCAGTCGCCATGTTTTAACTTGGAAGTGTATTTACGTTACTGATTTTGTCAATAAACATCGTTTTAAGTTTATGTACATCGTAACCATGGACATATTGTAACTCCTCAGATCAGTAGTAATCCATTCATGCATTTTACAGTAGCTGTCATGTGTTTTTACGGGAGAATTTGGCCATATTATGAGCCCGCTGTCAGTCTCATTCATCAACCACTTGTTGCTTACGATTGTTCACTTCCGGTGTGGCGCCAAGTACAAATTTTAACTTACGATGATTTAGTTGTTGTAGAAAAATTCTTTCTTTAACTTTGAGGAGTTACTTTTATAGAATAAGAAATATGTTATTTAGTTATTGGAGTTTTAAAATTGTATTAAGTATTTTTGATAGTGCGCGTGCACCTTTGGTGATTTCTCACCATCGGTGGGATTTTCCCCACCGTTGGTGGAATATTTTCACGTTCGATGTGACGTCATTTGACACCAGCATGAGAGTTCTGCTTTTGGTTTTGACTGGAACGGTCAGTATTTTTGAGTCTCTGGCTAAAATATATATTTTTCACACTTTTGGCATAATATTTTATTTTTAAAATACATTTTTATCAAAGATATGAAAAGTAAAAGTAACTATAAGTATAAATAGTAAAAGTTTAGTTTGGAAACATAGATTTATTTTGACAGAACTGTGGGGCTGGTCTCCAAGATATTTTGTTGAGTTGCTATAAAAGCTGTATGATAATTTTTATTTAGACAATACTAAACCAAAATTGTAAAAGTATAATTTATCTTAATATTTTTGTTTTTACATAACTTGCTTGTAAAATTTGCATTGATGTTTATTTAAAGATAAACTATTATTAATTAAATAATGCTCTTGTTGGAAGTAAAAGAAATAGTTAATTAAAATGTTAACAGGATTTACTAGTTGTTTAACAAGTTCAAGGTTTTAAATTAATTTGAAATATATTAATTAATAAAACTTAGTATAACTCTAAATTGTATAATTAATTTTTAGTAATTAATTATAGGGATTAAAATTCTTATAAATACTTTAATCAACTTTTGACGGTGGAGTATTTCAAAAGGTTGGGATATAATAAACAGATATTCCTTAGGTTGGAATATAATAATACTAAGTATTTCATAAGGTTTGGAATACATTAAATTATAATAATACTAAGTATTTCATAAGGGTTGGAATACACTAAAATTATAATATTCAGTATTTCATAAGGTTTGGAATACATTAAACTATAATAATACTCAGTATTTCATGAGGTTTGGAATACATTAAACTAGAATAATACTAAGTATTTCATAAGGTTTGGAATACATTAAACTATAATAATACTCAGTATTTCATAAGGTTTGGAATACATTAAATTATAATAATACTAAGTATTTCATAAGGGTTGGAATACACTAAAATAATAATATTCAGTATTTCATAAGGTTTGGAATACACTAAACTATAATAATACTCAGTATTTCATAAGGTTTGGAATACATTAAATTATAATAATACCAAGTATTTCATAGGGGTTGGAATACACTAAATTATAATATTCAGTATTTCATGAGGTTTGGAATACATTAAACTAGAATAATACTAAGTATTTCATAAGGTTTGGAATACATTAAACTAGAATAATACTAAGTATTTCATAAGGGTTGGAATACACTAAATTATAATATTCAGTATTTCATAAGGTTTGGAATACACTAAACTGATATTCCAAAGGTTGAGAATATCATAAAATTGTATTGAAATTATCTACTGAAGTAAAAGTGATAACATTAATTAATACTAATAGTAACATTTGCACAAATAAATGTTAGAAACTCAAATAGTGTTGGTAATTATATAATGTGTCTAAATTGTTGAAGTGACTTGTTCTAAGGACAGAAACATTTTCTAGTATATGTGTACATTTGTATATTTTTGAATAATCTCTAGGAAAGAGATTAATCTATTAATCTAAGGGAGATAATTCCTTTCATTAGTTATAGTTCAGAGATTGATTCAAATATTACTGTTAATAAAAGGGGGATAATTCTTTCTAAAAGTTAAAGTAATTAATCTCTAAGGTAGAGATTAATCTATTAATCTAAGGGAGATAATTCCTTTCATTAGATATAGTTCAGAGATTGATTCAAATATTACTGTTAATAAAAGGGGGATAATTCTTTCTAAAAGTTGAAGTAATTAATCTCTAAGGTAGATTAAACACTTTTTGTTATTGTTAATAGTTTTTAACATTTGTTATTCAAAGTTTCCATATATTGTAAATTTTCTGGTTTAAATACACTGTGGACTGACCAGGGTTTAGTTTTGAACATTTTGATCTTATAAATTGATCTTATATTGAAATGAACTAATAAAATATGGAAACTTATTCACTCTTCATGATCATTAAAGCCTGCAACCTGGAAATTTAGTCTTCATAGGCTAAATACATTGTCATTGTCATCACTTGGCTGATTTGTCATTACCGTGGTAATAATTAATAATAATTTGTTGATCTAAGGGTTTACTTTGCCTAGACGGAGATATTTTGGTAGAAGGTAGTTGGGAGAATTAGAACACTCCTATAGTTCAGAGGTTAACAGTTCTACCCCTGGAGCGCTACAATACCTATATACCTGGAGGGATGTCGGGTTATACATATGGAACATCTGACCATGGACCATAGTGGGTAATGTGTATGGAGAATGACATGCCCCTTGCACACCGCTAAAGACCTTCTATACATAGCTGCTACAAAAAGACTAAATTGTTCGTCCCTACCCAACTCTCCATACTTTTTCAGTGGCAGTCAAAAGTCATTGACCCAGCTGACCCATTCCTACCCTCATTTCTATATAGTTGTATATATATATATTATAGAGTTTGTTCTCGTCCCAAATATAGCTGAAATATTGCACGCTGGTCGTTAAGCAATAATCAATCAAACGACACACATGAAATTCGGGAAATGTCCTTGTAGTCATATTGCCCTGTCATGTTGTCAAGGTAGTATTGCAATATTAGCTTTCTCACAAAAAAAGAAAAGGAAATATCCAATAAAAAGTTAAAAATAAACATTGGAGACGTACCAAGTCCTGTTTACCGAACATACGCGTTTGCCAGCTATCAATATCCCCACGCTCGCAACGCTCATTCGGCTCACCTCGGCGATTACGTTCGATATGGAAACAACGGAATCGTACGAGGTCTGCAGATTGTGATGAAACTATAACTAATCATTGATTATGGGTGAAACGTCTTCCTGTGTCCACTTTCGTAATTTCATTTGGTGTTCAAAATATCTAGTCTATACAGTTCTTGTGTACATGAATGAGATTAATTCTTTTGTTGTCATTTTTTTTTCTTTTAATTTGTTATTCCGATTTATATGCTACGTGTTTGTGATACAGAATTTCAATAAACTAAATATTTTTATTTGACTCTGTTAGTGGTTGTCTGTTTAGGCCCTTTGGTTTTATGCTCCCGAAGATTTTAAAATTATTTGGCTTTCAAATATTTTAGCTTCGAGCGTACCTTATGAAGCTAAGGTTGTCCCAGTAAATGCGTCATGCGCACTACAATTGATGTCTACGTTTTTACTGGATCGATGCCTCTGCTGGTGGACTATTAGTCCCCGATGGTATCATCCGCCCAGTACTCAGTGCTACGGCATTTACATGGTTTATATGGTGCTCTAAAAAGTATTAAAAAAATTGTCGATCGGAAATCCAAGATGGTTGCCACGACAGGAAATGGAAAAACGGAAACTTTTATTTTTCAGGCCTAATTCATTGCCATATATTTTCATCACAGTTAACAAAACTATTGTACTACATGCAGTAGTACATGATTACGGCATCCACCGTGAAGTCCTATTCCTTCTCAATTGGGTATTGTGTCTTGTCGCTTCTAGTTCATAAATAGAATAGGGTAATATATAATTATTGACGTTTGTACAATAGGTGAACCCAGGTGCTCACGAAGGATAATCTGTTCCTGCTTATTATTAAACATCCACCGTGTTACTCTTATATATAGTCAAGACCGGTAAAAGTCTTGTTGATAATAGAGGAGAGATATGGATATTTCGTAACGGTCAACCAGATCATGATGACGACGTAGAATTTTTGTAGGTATTACTTCAACCTAGGAGCAACATAGCTTTGTTTGGGTCGCATTTGTGTTGGCAGCTGCATGGGTTATGTCCAGAAAATCACTACTGGGCACAAGCCTACGAGTTGTGAAATATAAACTCCATATTGATGCTGGTGATGCTGAAATATTACTACTAATGAAAGGTAAGTTGACTATTAGAAAAGTGAAGTCATCACGTTTATACTTCGTCTGTTGTCGATTTCAAGGTAAGAAGCTGACTTTTGAGTGTCCGTCGTATCCTTTTCTTCAAGCTCATTTGGATAGATGAGATGTAGATAAATTGTTCAGTGACAGAAAATCATTTATATAGCGGAAACTGGAATTAAATATTTGGCTAATTTTCTATTTTTATTCTTGAGAAGCTTTTGAAAGAATCTGCCTCATAAGCGCGTAGAAACAAATCGGTGAGTAGCGAGTAATGCATTGTAGTCTCGGAGGTTAGGATTTTACTGATGTTGCTTAAGGATATTATATCTGAACATGTTCCGTCTTTGTAACGGGGGTTATAATTTTACTGATGCTGCTTAAGGGTGTTATATCTGAACATGTTTCGGCTCTGTTACGGAGGATAAGATTTTACTGATACTGCTTAATATTATATCTGAACATGTTACGGATGGTAGGATTTTACTGATGCTGCCTGAGGACGTTATATCTGGTCATGTTCGTCTCTGTTACGGAGGTTAGGATTTTACTGATGCTGCTTAAGTATATCATATCTGAACATGTTCCGTCTCTGTAGCGAAGTTTATGATTTTAGGGATGTTATATCTGAACATGCTCCTCCTCTGTTACGGGTGTTAGGATTTTACTGACACTGCTTAGAGACGTTTTATCTGAATATGATTCATCTCTGTAACGAAGTTTAGGATTTTACTGGTGCTGCTTAGAGATGTTATATCTGAACATGTTTCATCTCTGTAATGGAGGTTAAGATTTTACTGGTGCTTCTTAGAGATGTTATATCTGAACATGTTAACGCGATTCGGTCTCTGATATGGTGGTTAGGATATTACTGATGCTGCTTTGGGATGTTATATCTGAACATGTTCCGTCTCTGTAACGGAGGTTAGGATTTTACTGCTGCTGCTTAGAGATGTTATATCTGAATATGTTCCGTCTCTGATACGGTGGTTAGGATATTACTGATGTTGCTTAGAGATGCTATGT
Source organism: Bathymodiolus brooksi (assembly GCA_963680875.1). Taxonomy (NCBI): domain Eukaryota; kingdom Metazoa; phylum Mollusca; class Bivalvia; order Mytilida; family Modiolidae; genus Bathymodiolus; species Bathymodiolus brooksi. The sequence continues at coordinate 70,258,599 of OY804575.1, forward strand.
CTGAATATGTTTCATCTCTGTAGCGAAGTTTAGGATTGTACTGGTGCTGCCTAGGAAAGTTTTATCTGAACATGTTTCATCTCTGTAACGGAGGTTAGGATTTTACTAATGCTGCTTAGAGATGTTATATCTGAACATTTTCCGTCTCTGTAAATGAGATAAGGATTTTACTGATGCTGGTTAGGTTGGTTTATGGTTCTTAGTGCCACTTTCAACAAAATTTCAGTTATTTAGGGGCGGTCAGCTTTATTGCTGGAGGAAACCGGAGTACCCGGAGAAAACCACCGACCTGTCGCAAGTCACTGACAAACTCTATCACATAATGTTGTATCGAGTACACCTTACCATGAACGGGATTCGAACTCAAAACTTAGTGGTGATTGGCACTGATTGCACAGGTGGATGTACATCCAACTACCATACGATCACGACCACGACGGTCCATGATGCTGGTTAGGAATGCTATATCTGAACATGTTCGGTCTCTGTTACGGTACTGATCGCATGTTACTTAGTTAAGACTTGATTTAATAAGAATAAACAAATGTAATGAGAACATATGCATGTACACGTAAGTGATCACCAGATGTCACATCTTTACCCCAAAATAATGACTTCTTAAATTTAGATACCTTGTATTTCAATTTTATTTATCAGAAACATTATTATTATGTTAAACTGGTTGATTATAGGATGAAAAATAATAATATTCAAAATCAGCATTGATGAGAATCATCTGTAAATACGATTTTTTTTTTTACTTTTCCTGCAGAATCATACATTTAACTATATATTGCAGTGACAGTTATAAGGTTTTTGTGAAAAGAAGGATAACAAATTTAAAAAAGACAATCTAAATGACTCCTCATTTATTGATATATAGTGATCTATGCGTCATGCTCAGGCTAATTATGACACACGTTAATCATGTAATATGTTGTTTCTGGCGTAATCATAGTTTTCTGGATAATTAAAAACAATCAAATATTTAAATGTATAACAATTTTTTTTTATTATTAATATTTGTTTCCTCCAATATGATCCGCTATGGTACGGTGCGGTCAGGTGCAAATTTATCCCCCATTTAACGCCTCTCTACCTGTGATCTCACCGTACTGGTTTACTCTTTTAGCAGTGCTGTTTGTCATTTGAAATTACTCAATAATGGAAACCAGTTAAATTTTACCTGCATTATTACCGCCATAGGTGAAGGCAACACACAGAATGGCGATCAACTTGATCGCATTTTCTACATTTATTTTGATTTTTTCAACAAATATTAGATTTTCAGGTAATCGCCAAGTTTTTCTTCTAATAACTAAATAAAGTTATGAGGTCAAAATAGTTGACATAACTTTAATTTCTGGATACACCTGATTCATTTCCGGTTTGTTTGTTTACCTGTGCAGGTGTAAAATTATTTTAAAAATTAAACTGTTTTACATGGAATTTTGATTAGTTTCATTAATACCTGTTCGTTTTATTCTTATTTAACACATTATTTGTTAGAATAAATTGGATCAATGATAGCATAGGGGTATTTAAAACGAGAATATTGAACTACACACTTGACTCTCAGTAGGACAGCCAGCGTGACAGGAGAGCTCCAAAGTCAAGTCCCAGTCTTATTCGATCTCTTAAAAAGTTTATATTCCGATACCAATATCTTGTCGAAATATATTCCGTCTCTGCAGAAAAAATTATAAGCGATGCATTTTCATATAGTGAAAATGTATAAAGATAAAGAAGTCGCAAATGTCAAGAATTTTTTTGTCAATGTGTGACGTAAAAGTATTTTTGACATTTACGTCACCGAATATGGTACTGCTTTGACAACTATTTTACCTATTTTGTTCCTGTATTTAAATACTGTTACAGTGACAGCCGGAACCTTTGAACCGTAATGAGAGCGGGAGGTTTGGCGCCTTAAAATCTGATTCAACCCACCATTTCTTTAGAAATGCCTGTACCAAGTCAGGGTCATTACGGTTTTCACAGTTTTCCGGTTGTTGACTGATTTTGTCTGTTTATATAATTATGAGTTTTGACTTTCCCTTTGTAAGATTGTTTGGAGTTCGGTAATTTTGTTATTACCTTTATTCACGTGACTTTCGCTTCATTTTTGATGAAAAATGACGTTCAACCCTTCGCTTAAAATACGTCGGTTTACAATAAATATTTATGCTTGAAATCAATTAAAATATACGGAAGATGTCTATGGATAAATAGAAATTTATTGTATCACTTCAGTTTTTATTTATATTGTGCACAAACATCGAATTTTGCTACTTGAAGTGGACTCAATTTCAAAACAAATGTCAAGGTGGTTCTATTTAAAAGAGAAAATTTAATTAAAACAATATGATGGCTTTCTGTAACATACATTACCTGAGGAAATCATCTAGGATCATTGTCATACAGACAACTAGTGTCAATGTCTTGTGGGATGCAATTGTTCCACTTAGCCCTACACCCACCTTGATCGGATCGACCATTTGCCAAACATCGAAATTCAATGTCTTTCGGAACACATCGGTGGTGTTCCTTAACATCAACAATAAACGACACCTAAGCGTACATCCGAAAGAGTATATTTCATTTGGGAAATGGGTGTCTATGTCTTTTTTTTAATTTTCTTGTATTAATACCGTATTTTTCAGTTTAATTGAATTATTTGTATTGCAATATTGTTTTAGACATTGTGCATTTTGTAATTTAGACTGGGGAATTACTATTTATTATCACTTTGAATTTAAAAAAAAATCATCTATGACTATGATACTAGACTTGCACAGGGAATGTACAACAATTAATAATTTCAATTTAATTTAATTTCAATACAACAGGTAACAAGATAAATAGAAAGAAATAAATGTGTGGAAAAAATAAAAGCATGTAAACAAAAATTAAGCGAATTGAAAAAATATGAAAATATTATAAAAAAAAAAACATGTAAAAAAATTAATAATTTTTTTAAAATCTAAAAAAAAAGGGAAACCTCGAGACACAAAGGGGCATAAAAAATTGTATTCAGATATCTTAACCCTTCCTATTATATCAAGGCAAATTAAAAAAAAATCAGTGTAAGCAAATATTTTTCTTGAAATTAGGAAATTTTATTATCTGAATGAAAGCTACCAAGTTTCATGTTTATCTCACAATGTAAATATCAATGTATTTGGAATATTCATGTGTTTGACACAACTAAAACTAGCTTTTATAACATATATGAGTGGTCAAGTTGTAACAATTCTTTCCCCTTGACATTCACAAAATGACCAGCATTTACAAAATGAGTACTTAGGTTGCAATAATTCTTTCTCCAGGACATTCACAAAATGACCAGCATTTACAAATATGGGTACTTAGTTTGCAATAATTCTTTCTCCAGGACATTCACAAAATTACCAGCTTTTACAAATATGGATACTTAGATTGCAATAATTTTTCCACCATGACATTCACAAACAGAATGATTATAGCATTCACATAAAAGACAGACACAAAATGACTAGCATTCACATAAAAGACACATACAGAATAACTAGCATTCACATAAAAGAGCATATTGAATGACTACCATTCACATAATTTTAAGACACATACAGCATACTTGCATTCACATGAAAGGACAAACCAGAATTCCAAATTTCACTAAGTAAATTAAATGACTAGAATAGAATGAATATGTTTTCTGTTGGCAAAATAACCAAGTATTGGTTAATATTGTTTAAAATTGAAGTTAAAAAAATTTATTTTATTTGTTCCAATGACTGGAAAAAAGTTAATAAATGGACACATTTTGAAAAATTCTTTTCTGTAAAAGAAAATTTATAAATTTCGGCATTAATATTCATAGATAAAAGATAATTATATTTCTCATAAACAACAGGCAACATAAGTACCTTTTCATCTAAAAAAAAAAGCATGAATAACAAATTCAACAATATGTTGGAGTGTATACAGGTCTAAATGTCTGTAGAAACTTGTTCAACAACTTGGTTCTGGTTCAATATATCTATAAGAAATTGAAAAGTTTGAGATCTTGTTTCAGCTCCACTTTCTGACCTAGAAAATGTGTTACAATGTTATAACAATATGTACCACAATATAATTTATCTTCTGAGCCAAATTCTTTACAGAAATTTAATTCATTCTTGAAATGTTTAAGATAAGTCCTGGTTTTCAATTGAAATTGAAATAAACCTTTTGACTTTCAGATGAAGTTTCACAAATTACACAAATTACACAATCAAAAAGTAACTCATGGCATTTGTTTGATGATGTACTTTAAAAATAATTGGAATGCTGGTCCATTTTTTTTACTTCATGGATATTTTAGAAGAAAAAAACCATATATATATATATATATATATATATTGATTTTCAAACCTGTATGAATATATATATAAGACTTATCATATATTCTTATTTTTATTTATTCAAATATTCAACCAATAAACATCACAGGAAACTTTGCATTTATACTCATAGAATCTGAAACTGACAGAAAATAAACATCCATTTTATTTAATAGAATCTGTAACTTTGCCCCTTTGGTATCTTCAGACTCTTGTTAAAAAAAAAATAAACATCCCATGTCCAGTCTGTATATATATATATCTATCTACAATGATCTAAAACTAACTAAAACTGGAGGTTGTCAATACCATTGGCACTGAAAAGTAGCATGTACACACATCAATAAGTATTTCAGGAAAACAGACTGAAAATGAAAAAAAAAGGGGGGGGGGGGTGTAAATGCTTGACATGAACTAAATATGTAGCCTTATGCTATGCCATGTTAATCTAGAGTGAATTTAACATAATCTTTCACCATTCTCTGCATGACAAGATCATACATTATAATGCAGTCCTTTTTATTTCTAAAATGTATTTATTAATTATGTCAATATTTTGACATGTCCATAAATGCCATGGAACGAGTCAACGAAAATGAAAGATTTGTTGTTAAAAATGGAATAAAATGACTTTATATATGTGTGACTATGATTGGTCAAGTGGTTCTTTCGTGTTTAAACAGAAACAGTCACATTTACATCCTAATAGATCGATCAATCTATGAAAAAACCCAGAAATATTTGGTTAGAATCTCGAAATATAGTGCTTCTTGTTTACATCCAAATATGGAATTCTAGTGACGAATGATGGGGAAATATGCAAATAATCCATACTCTAATACGTGTTTCTAGCTATTTTTACCAAATTGATTAATAAACAGCCAATGGGATGCAATTGTTCCACTTAGTTAAAGAGTCTATTTTTAGCGCCATTTTTTTTTACAACATTTCATCAGCAGCGGTATCACGAGTTCCAACGTTGATTTCAAGCAAACGATATCATAAATACACGTATTCACGCGTCAGTCACGTTACAATTTTATTTAAAAAATGGATTCAATAAAAATGAATACTTATATTCAGTAAAAACACATGGGGTGTCGACGTAAACAAATGCATGGCCGCTCACTTGTAAAGCGTCATGTCTAAAAAAAATAGAGTTACGTCCCTTGATTTCGGGATTTGACTTTGCATTGTTGGAGGTACGGAATCTGTGCGTGGCTTCCCGACTGTCTAGTCCGAGATTCCTCTGTCGTTTAACGGCATTGATAATCTTGCTGTAGCCGTTCAACGACAGAGGGTGATACATACGGAAAACAGCGGATTTGCTTCTCCAACTCTGGGTCAGCACATTTCCACCTTTCGTGGCTATCGGATTTTATTTTCTATCATAAACCTTATATAAATCGCTTCACCAATCATTTTTTTATTCATTCATAAACATCTTACCCTCAGAAAGTGGTGTTACACTCCATTACAGCACAATTTTGCCTTAGAACCTATGATTTCGACATTTGTCTTCCATTTTTCAAACATTTGTCACGTGACTACGAGAAAACTACGATTACCGCAATGTATCATGGGAGATAATTTGCATATAAACAAACAAACAAATATTTTTATTGCCAATCATAGGCGCCTGTTAAGGCAGAACAATTAACATAAAATTTAATACAGTTGATTATATTGATTGGTAATGATTTTAACAGCAAATTTAGTGAATTACAGATAACCATAAGAAAGAAAAAAATGTAGTACCTTGTCCAAAAACAAAAAGGGGGAACGTAACACATGCTCTTTCGGAAGCCCGTTGGTAACACTCTGCCATTGAATCTTTTCTTTCCAACACATTCTGTATAATTTCCTTCTGCTCTTCTTTGATCTGTAGATGGACTGTTTGTCCTGCAGAATACGCTTAAATGTATCGTCTTCCATGTGATTTGAATGTTGTTTACGTATGCAAATAATGCTCCAAATAATTTGGCACGCTGCATTAATTAGCTCCCATCATGCAATGCGTTGCTGTCATCATTCAGTTAGTATCGCGAGATCACATGTGTAGATTCGAAAATGGAAGTCAAATGGCGGAATAATAGGATCTAAGGCAAAATCGTGCTGTAATGGAGTGTAACACCACTTTCTGAGGGTAAGATGGTTATGAATGAATAGAAAAATGATTGGTGAAGCGATTTATATAAGGTTTATGATAGAAAATAAAATCCGATAGCCACGAAACGTGGAAATGTGCCGATTCTATGGCTGTGAGGCAAATTTGATGGTTTCCGTATGTATCACCCTCTGTCGTTGAACGGCTACAGCAAGATTATCAATGCCGTTAAACGACAGAGGAATCTCGGACTAACTTGACTCGTGGGGAAAGGACACTCGCCCCTTTTTATATATATGTATTTGTTTCTATATTTTAGGGTTAGTGTTATTTTATTTAACGCCACTTGCAACAATATTTCAGTTACATTGTAGTGTCCGTTTTATTGGTGGAGTATACCGCAGACCTATCGCAAGTCAATGACGAACTTGATCACGTAATGACAACATTATCAATGTTGTATCGTGTACACCTTGCCATTAGTGGGATTCGAAATCACAACTTGTAGTGGTGATAGGTATTAATTGTTGTATATCCAACTACTGATAGTATTAAATTATAACAGGTAGAAAAAATAGGTCTACAACAGGCCTCGACATTAACGTTTGTCCGATGGTTCGGTACCAGTGAAAACTGACGTCAGACAAGTAGATCTTGTATTACGGTTGTCCGACAGGACAAGTGAAAAAATCAGAGATTCCCAAACGTGTCGTTATGACAGACAAATCTATTTCCACTGGTATAAAAAACTGGGTTTGTTGTATAAAAGAGCCCTGTTTGATCTCCAATTTGTCCATAATTTATTTTGATAAAAACTAAAGTGAAACGCCAGATCAAAACTATTTTATTGTATTTATCGTTCCTCCTAACTCGAATAATACTGCGCCCTCTATCGGCACTGTCGCTGGATGAGGGCTTGAACTCTCCTTGTGATAAAAACGCGTCAGCTGCTCTCTGAACTGGGTCTGAAAGGGGTCTAAGCGTGATACGTGAATGGCCTTTTTTCGGAAGCGTGACACGTGAAAAGCGGAAAATATAGACATGAAAACGTGATCTCCAGTGCAACGTGTACGTGAATGCGTGAAAATCTAACTTACTTTTAAGCGTGAAGACGAAACACAAGCATGTCTGATGTATTCATTAGCTGCAGAACCGTAGCCCTTATGGTCCTTGGCCAGTTTTCTGATATTTGCAGACCTATAAGGGCTACGGTTCCGCAACTAGTGTATTCATATGCTCAGGAAGAGTGAGCGATATCTACCACTCATATATATAGTCAACAACATTCAAATCGTAATATAATCGGTGAAATTAGTCACAATCTGACAGCTATGAGGAACTGCCATATAACTAAACAACAAAACCCAACTATAAAACTACACATACAGATGTCACAATAAGGTCTTCCACATATATAACTGACACCAAGAAGTCCCTGACAATAAACGGTAATCAATCCATGCAGATAAGCGTGAAACGCGAAATATCCAAATATCTAAGCGTGAAGCGTGATTTTGCCAAATTTTAAGCGTGATTGCGTGATTGGTACCCCCCTTTGGGACCCCCTCTGAAAGAGAGAGCCAATCAGTGATGATTATTTGCCGAGTATGCGCAAGGCGGTTCTTTCAATTTCGGTAATGTTTACAAACAACAAGAAATGGAGATCGACAAGTTGATTAACGATGTTTAATTCATTATTTAGTTTTCCTACATTTCTTCTCTTTTCACCTTTTAGATTAGTAAGGTTAAACACGTGGGTACAATGAAAACATTTGACACCTGAACACTCCATTGACCTATGTTTACAAACATTTCTAAGCTCCTTCTTTTAGTGCCAAAAGTCACCACGTGCAGTTTATACCCAGAATGCATTGCTAATTTGAAACTTCCGATTGACGCGTTTTATCTAGAAAGTCGTTCAGGCGTTAATATAGCAAAGCGTAATTTGGCGCCAAATTTAAACTTCTCTTTTGTGCAAAATACGATAGAGGACTTGATTTAGGCTTTTGGGAAATATTGAAACCTTTGAAATGGACAAATATTACAAACTTTTTCCTGATCTGGTTGAAAGGATCCACTAACATTTTTATTTCTCTGTGAATTTAAATAAAATATTTTGCTTTATTTATATCACAGGCACTTGTTTCTGGTAAAAAAAAATATACCTAGATACTGGTATATATAGTATATAGCAGATAGGTATATTTTTTTTACCAGAAACAAGGATTTATATAACACAAATATGAGTTATTACAATTTGTGTGGTATTGGATCACAATACAATAATATTTCAAAAGGAAAAGGGGCCGGGTGGGGGTACATATAAAAATCACTGGTATGCAAGACTCCAATCAAGGTAGACAGAAATAAAAATGTGACAATGAATATATGTCCTTAACGTAGTTATGAATAAAAAAAAACCCAGAACAAATCAGTTCAGGCAGCTTTAACTATTTACTAAATTTGGGCAGAGTAATGTCAGAGGGGTCGCAAAACAATGTTTCGATTAATCGCAATTGACTTCTCCCAGAAGTCTCCCCACTTCTCTCTGTTGTCTCTCACTTCTCCCTGTGAGCTCTCTGAAAGAGAAGTCACTTCTCCCTCTAATTTGAAAGTAGTGGGAGCCCTGGATAATTATTCTCTAGTTTTTGTAATTTTTAAAAGATTGAGTCGGACAAGTACTTTTTTTAGTTAGTTGTCCGAAGGGACAAGTTGAAAAATATGTTAATGTAGAGGCCTGTACAATTTGAAAAGGGGTGTAGATGGTTTTAGCCATTTTTCATTTATTTTCAGTCATTTTATTTTCTAACCAGAATCATCCCTCTAATAATGCATTGTCAACTAATCTGAATTTATGCATTTTGTTTGTATTTGTAGATCAGAGATGCAATATTCCAGCTGGGTATTTTGGAGAGTGGTATTCACAAGAAAGTGGTGCAGATATTATAACAAAGGTTGAAGCTACTAAATGGAGTGTTACTTCAACACCACAAGAAGAACTAGAATGTATAGAGATAGTTAAACACAAACAGGAAGGGTTAATTGATGGAGGAATGAACAGCTCCATGGTCAACAGTACCATGTTGATGGCTGGCATGTAGGTATCCTTTAAAGTGACTTCACAATGTCTGCTGTGTAGGTATCCTTTAAAGTGACATCACGGTTGATTTTATGCAATTTAGAGCATGATTTTGGGAAAATGAGTTTTAATTTTGGTACTATCATTTAAGGTTTGTTTTAAAGTAGGGGAATCATTCCTGTGGTAAAAAATACAATTAGGTATTGGGGACAGCAATCTTATCAACAATAAAACACTTTTTCACAACAAAAAGATAAAACATTGACATAAACTGATGAAAATCTAGTTAATGACTTGAGATACTAGGCACAATAATGTGGCAGAATTAAACCAGTTTATTGGGTCCGAACCTCTATTGATAACTAGATTTTCTGTCATGGCTTGAGACAGCCACAACAATGTGGTAGAATTAAACCAGTTTATTGGGTCCGAACCTCTATTGATAACTAGATTTTCTGTCATGGCTTGAGACGGCCACAATAATGTGGTAGAATTAAACCAGTTTATTGGGTCCGAACTTCTATTGATAACTAGATTTTCTGTCATGGCTTGAGACAGCCACAATAATGTGGCAGAATTAAATCAGTTTATTGGGTCCGAACCTCTGTTGATAACTAGATTTTCTGTCATGGCTTGAGACAGCCACAATAATGTGGCAGAATTAAACCAGTTTATTGGATCTGAACCTCTATTGATAACTAGATTTTCTGTCATGGCTTGAGACAGCCACAATTATGATAATGTGGCAGAATTAAACCAGTTTATTGGATCTGAACCTCTATTGATAACTAGATTTTCTGTCATGGCTTGAGACAGCCACAATAATGTGGCAGAATTAAACCAGTTTATTGGATCTGAACCTCTATTGATATTAACTAGATTTTCTGTCGTGGCTTGAGACAGCCACAATAATGTGGCAGAATTAAACCAGTTTATTGGATCCGAACCTCTATTGATAACTAGATTTTCTGTCATGGCTTGAGACAGCCACAATAATGTGGCAGAATTAAACGAGTTTATTGGATCCGAACCTCTATTGATAACAAGATTTTCTGTCATGGCTTGAGACAGCCACAATAATGTGGCAGAATTAAACCAGTTTATTGGATCTGAACCTCTATTGATATTAACTAGATTTTCTGTCATGGCTTGAGACAGCCACAATAATGTGGCAGAATTAAACCAGTTTATTGGATCCGAACCTCTATTGATAACTAGATTTTCTGTCATGGCTTGAGACAGCCACAATAATGTGGCAGAATTAAACCAGTTTATTGAATCCGAACCTCTTGATAACAAGATTTTCTGTCATGGCTTGAGACAGCCACAATAATGTGGCAGAATTAAACCAGTTTATTGGATCAAAACCTCTATTGATAACTAGATTTTCTGTCATCGCTTGAGACAGCCACAATAATGTGGCAGAATTAAACCAGTTTATTGGATCCGAACCTCTATTGATAACTAGATTTTCTGTCATGGCTTGAGACAGCCACAATAATGTGGCAGAATTAAACCAGTTTATTGGATCCGAACCTCTATTGATAACTAGATTTTCTGTCATGGCTTGAGACAGCCACAATAATGTGGCAGAATTAAACCAGTTTATTGGATCTGAACCTCTATTGATAACTAGATTTTCTGTCATGGCTTGAGACAGCCACAATAATGTGGCAGGCAGAATTAAACCAGTTTATTGGATCTGAACCTCTATTGATAACTAGATTTTCTGTCATGGCTTGAGACAGCCACAATAAAGTGGCAGAATTAAACCAGTTAATTGGATCTGAACCTCTATTGATAATTAGATTTTCTGTCATGGCTTGAGAAAGCCACAATAATGGGGCAGAATTAAACCAGTTTATTGGGTCTGAACTTCTATTGATAACTAGATATTCTGTCATGGCTTGAGACAGCCACAATAATGTGGCAGAATTAAATCAGCTTATTGGGTCCGAACCTCTATTGATAACTAGATTTTCTGTCATGGCTTGAGACAGCCACAATAATGTGGCAGAATTAAACCAGTTTATTGGATCAAAACCTCTGTTGATAACTAGATTTTCTGTCATGGCTTGAGACAGCCACAATAATGTGGCAGAATTAAACCAGTTTATTGGATCCGAACCTCTATTGATAACTAGATTTTCTGTCATGGCTTGAGACAGCCACAATAATGTGGCAGAATTAAACCAGTTTATTGGATCTGAACCTCTATTGATAACTAGATTTTCTGTCATGGCTTGAGACAGCCACAATAATGTGGCAGAATTAAACCAGTTAATTGGATCTGAACCTCTATTGATAATTAGATTTTCTGTCATGGCTTGAGAAAGCCACAATAATGTGGCAGAATTAAACCAGTTTATTGGGTCCGAACTTCTATTGATAACTAGATATTCTGTCATGGCTTGAGACAGCCACAATAATGTGGCAGAATTAAATCAGCTTATTGGGTCCGAACCTCTATTGATAACTAGATTTTCTGTCATGGCTTGAGACAGCCACAATAATGTGGCAGAATTAAACCAGTTTATTGGATCAAAACCTCTGTTGATAACTAGATTTTCTGTCATGGCTTGACACAGCCACAATAATGTGGCAGAATTAAACCAGTTTATTGGATCCGAACCTCTATTGATAACTAGATATTCTGTCATGGCTTGAGACAGCCACAATAATGTGGCAGAATTAAACCAGTTTATTGGATCCGAACCTCTATTGATAACTAGATTTTCTGTCATGGCTTGAGACAGCCACAATAATGTGGCAGAATTAAACCAATTTATTGGATCTGAACCTCTATTGATAACTAGATTTTCTGTCATGGCTTGAGACAGCCACAATAATGTGGCAGAATTAAACCAGTTAATTGGATCCGAACCTCTATTGATAACTAGATTTTCTGTCATGGCTTGAGACAGCCACAATAATGTGGCAGAATTAAACCAGTTTATTGGATCAAAACCTCTGTTGATAACTAGATTTTCTGTCATGGCTTGAGACAGCCACAATAATGTGGCAGAATTAAACCAGTTTATTGGATCCGAACCTCTATTGATAACTAGATTTTCTGTCATGGCTTGAGACAGCCACAATAATGTGGCAGAATTAAACCAGTTTATTGGATCTGAACCTCTATTGATAACTAGATTTTCTGTCATGGCTTGAGACAGCCACAATAATGTGGCAGAATTAAACCAGTTTATTGGATCTGAACCTCTATTGATAACTAGATTTTCTGTCATGGCTTGAGACAGCCACAATAATGTGGCAGAATTAAACCAGTTAATTGGATCTGAACCTCTATTGATAATTAGATTTTCTGTCATGGCTTGAGAAAGCCACAATAATGTGGCAGAATTAAACCAGTTTATTGGATCAAAACCTGTTGATAACTAGATTTTCTGTCATGGCTTGACACAGCCACAATAATGTGGCAGAATTAAACCAGTTTATTGGATCCGAACCTCTATTGATAACTAGATATTCTGTCATGGCTTGAGACAGCCACAATAATGTGGCAGAATTAAACCAGTTTATTGGATCCGAACCTCTATTGATAACTAGATTTTCTGTCATGGCTTGAGACAGCCACAATAATGTGGCAGAATTAAACCAGTTTATTGGATCCGAACCTCTATTGATAACAAGATTTTCTGTCATGGCTTGAGACAGCCACAATAATGTGGCAGAATTAAACCAGTTTATTGGATCTGAACCTCTATTGATATTAACTAGATTTTCTGTCATGGCTTGAGACAGCCACAATAATGTGGCAGAATTAAACCAGTTTATTGGATCCGAACCTCTATTGATAACTAGATTTTCTGTCATGGCTTGAGACAGCCACAATAATGTGGCAGAATTAAACCAGTTTATTGGATCCGAACCTCTTGATAACAAGATTTTCTGTCATGGCTTGAGACAGCCACAATAATGTGGCAGAATTAAACCAGTTTATTGGATCAAAACCTCTATTGATAACTAGATTTTCTGTCATCGCTTGAGACAGCCACAATAATGTGGCAGAATTAAACCAGTTTATTGGATCCGAACCTCTATTGATAACTAGATTTTCTGTCATGGCTTGAGACAGCCACAATAATGTGGCAGAATTAAACCAGTTTATTGGATCCGAACCTCTATTGATAACTAGATTTTCTGTCATGGCTTGAGACAGCCACAATAATGTGGCAGAATTAAACCAGTTTATTGGATCTGAACCTCTATTGATAACTAGATTTTCTGTCATGGCTTGAGACAGCCACAATAATGTGGCAGGCAGAATTAAACCAGTTTATTGGATCTGAACCTCTATTGATAACTAGATTTTCTGTCATGGCTTGAGACAGCCACAATAAAGTGGCAGAATTAAACCAGTTAATTGGATCTGAACCTCTATTGATAATTAGATTTTCTGTCATGGCTTGAGAAAGCCACAATAATGGGGCAGAATTAAACCAGTTTATTGGGTCCGAACTTCTATTGATAACTAGATATTCTGTCATGGCTTGAGACAGCCACAATAATGTGGCAGAATTAAATCAGCTTATTGGGTCCGAACCTCTATTGATAACTAGATTTTCTGTCATGGCTTGAGACAGCCACAATAATGTGGCAGAATTAAACCAGTTTATTGGATCAAAACCTCTGTTGATAACTAGATTTTCTGTCATGGCTTGAGACAGCCACAATAATGTGGCAGAATTAAACCAGTTTATTGGATCCGAACCTCTATTGATAACTAGATTTTCTGTCATGGCTTGAGACAGCCACAATAATGTGGCAGAATTAAACCAGTTTATTGGATCTGAACCTCTATTGATAACTAGATTTTCTGTCATGGCTTGAGACAGCCACAATAATGTGGCAGAATTAAACCAGTTAATTGGATCTGAACCTCTATTGATAATTAGATTTTCTGTCATGGCTTGAGAAAGCCACAATAATGTGGCAGAATTAAACCAGTTTATTGGGTCCGAACTTCTATTGATAACTAGATATTCTGTCATGGCTTGAGACAGCCACAATAATGTGGCAGAATTAAATCAGCTTATTGGGTCCGAACCTCTATTGATAACTAGATTTTCTGTCATGGCTTGAGACAGCCACAATAATGTGGCAGAATTAAACCAGTTTATTGGATCAAAACCTCTGTTGATAACTAGATTTTCTGTCATGGCTTGACACAGCCACAATAATGTGGCAGAATTAAACCAGTTTATTGGATCCGAACCTCTATTGATAACTAGATATTCTGTCATGGCTTGAGACAGCCACAATAATGTGGCAGAATTAAACCAGTTTATTGGATCCGAACCTCTATTGATAACTAGATTTTCTGTCATGGCTTGAGACAGCCACAATAATGTGGCAGAATTAAACCAGTTTATTGGATCTGAACCTCTATTGATAACTAGATTTTCTGTCATGGCTTGAGACAGCCACAATAATGTGGCAGAATTAAACCAGTTTATTGGATCTGAACCTCTATTGATAACTAGATTTTCTGTCATGGCTTGAGACAGCCACAATAATGTGGCAGAATTAAACCAGTTAATTGGATCTGAACCTCTATTGATAATTAGATTTTCTGTCATGGCTTGAGAAAGCCACAATAATGTGGCAGAATTAAACCAGTTTATTGGGTCCGAACTTCTATTGATAACTAGATATTCTGTCATGGCTTGAGACAGCCACAATAATGTGGCAGAATTAAATCAGCTTATTGGGTCCGAACCTCTATTGATAACTAGATTTTCTGTCATGGCTTGAGACAGCCACAATAATGTGGCAGAATTAAACCAGTTTATTGGATCTGAACCTCTGTTGATAACTAGATTTTCTGTCATGGCTTGACACAGCCACAATAATGTGGCAGAATTAAACCAGTTTATTGGATCTGAACCTCTATTGATAACTAGATATTCTGTCATGGCTTGAGACAGCCACAATAATGTGGCAGAATTAAACCAGTTTATTGGATCCGAACCTCTATTGATAACTAGATTTTCTGTCATGGCTTGAGACAGCCACAATAATGTGGCAGAATTAAACCAGTTAATTGGATCCGAACCTCTATTGATAACTAGATTTTCTGTCATGGCTGGAGACAGCCACAATAATGTGGCAGAATTAAACCAATTTATTGGATCCGAACCTCTATTGATAACTAGATTTTCTGTCATGGCTTGAGACAGCCACAATAAATTAATGTGGCAGAATTAAACCAGTTTATTGGATCCGAACCTCTATTGATAACTAGATTTTCTGTCATGGCTTGAGACAGCCACAATAATGTGGCAGAATTAAACCAGTTTATTGGATCCGAACCTCTATTGATAACTAGATTTTCTGTCATGGCTTGAGACAGCCACAATAATGTGGCAGAATTAAACCAGTTTATTGGATCCGAACCTCTATTGATAACTAGATTTTCTGTCATGGCTTGAGACAGCCACAATAATGTGGCAGAATTAAACCAGTTTATTGGATCAAAACCTCTGTTGATAACTAGATTTTCTGTCATGGCTTGAGACAGCCACAATAATGTGGCAGAATTAAACCAGTTAATTGGATCCGAACCTCTATTGATAACTAGATATTCTGTCATGGCTTAAGACAGCCACAATAATGTGGCAGAATTAAACCAGTTTATTGGATCCGAACCTCTATTGATAACTAGATTTTCTGTCATGGCTTGAGACAGCCACAATAATGTGGCAGAATTAAACCAGTTTATTGGATCTGAACCTCTATTGATAACTAGATTTTCTGTCATGGCTTGAGACAGCCACAATAATGTGGCAGAATTAAACCAGTTTATTGGATCTGAACCTCTATTGATAATTAGATTTTCTGTCATGGCTTGAGAAAGCCACAATAATGTGGCAGAATTAAACCAGTTTATTGGGTCCGAACTTCTATTGATAACTAGATATTCTGTCATGGCTTGAGACAGCCACAATAATGTGGCAGAATTAAACCAGTTTATTGGATCAAAACCTCTGTTGATAACTAGATTTTCTGTCATGGCTTGAGACAGCCACAATAATGTGGCAGAATTAAACCAGTTTATTGGATCCGAACCTCTATTGATAACTAGATATTCTGTCATGGCTTAAGACAGCCACAATAATGTGGCAGAATTAAACCAGTTTATTGGATCCGAACCTCTATTGATAACTAGATTTTCTGTCATGGCTTGAGACAGCCACAATAATGTGGCAGAATTAAACCAGTTTATTGGATCCGAACCTCTATTGATAACTAGATTTTCTGTCATGGCTTGAGACAGCCACAATAATGTGGCAGAATTAAACCAGTTTATTGGATCTGAACCTCTATTGATAACTAGATTTTCTGTCATGGCTTGAGACAGCCACAATAATGTGGCAGAATTAAACCAGTTAATTGGATCTGAACCTCTATTGATAATTAGATTTTCTGTCATGGCTTGAGAAAGCCACAATAATGTGGCAGAATTAAACCAGTTTATTGGGTCCGAACTTCTATTGATAACTAGATATTCTGTCATGGCTTGAGACAGCCACAATAATGTGGCAGAATTAAATCAGCTTATTGGGTCCGAACCTCTATTGATAACTAGATTTTCTGTCATGGCTTGAGACAGCCACAATAATGTGGCAGAATTAAACCAGTTTATTGGATCAAAACCTCTGTTGATAACTAGATTTTCTGTCATGGCTTGAGACAGCCACAATAATGTGGCAGAATTAAACCAGTTTATTGGATCCGAACCTCTATTGATAACTAGATATTCTGTCATGGCTTGAGACAGCCACAATAATGTGGCAGAATTAAACCAGTTTATTGGATCCGAACCTCTATTGATAACTAGATTTTCTGTCATGGCTTGAGACAGCCACAATAATGTGGCAGAATTAAACCAGTTAATTGGATCTGAACCTCTATTGATAACTAGATTTTCTGTCATGGCTTGAGACAGCCACAATAATGTGGCAGAATTAAACCAGTTTATTGGATCCCATCCCTGCAGAATTAGGTCTATATTATATGTATATACATTTTTTATTACAGAGGCGACCCTGTAGGCAACAGATGCTATTATTGTGTAGACGTATTATACAGAACATTAAATATTATTCAATATAAAAGATGTAAGTAACTCAAAACATGAAATGTTTCAATTGGTTTGGTTTGGTTGAATTTCTTGGGCTCACCACACTTGAGAAACAAATAGGGAAACTTGCAGGGCTTTTAATATTTTTCAAGTCTACCAGTACTTCACTATATACATGTGGTACTTTTTATTAAAATTTGAACAATTTTCACGAATATTTTATACAATACAAATGTACTCTTTAAAATAAGGAGGTACCAAGTTTACATCATTTTTGTTGGGTAAAAGTACCTGGTACCTCCCCTTATTGAAAGGCCTGGACTTGACTTCTCCCTCAGAGAACATGAGGGAGAAGTGAAGACATGACAGAGAGACATGTCTCTGCAAAAATGTGTTGATTCTTTGCATGATGTAAAAAAAAATACTTGCATTTGAAATGTGCCTTTACTAATATAACATCTGGTTAATGTCTCTTCATATTTAATTTTAAATTTATGTTTTGACAACTTGACACATTGAATGTTGAGCTTTGGAAAGGCTACAAATTACTAAAATTTATGAAAGTAATTGAATTTAGCATAGTCCAACAACAAAATATGATCTAGGAATGATCTGCTTGTATTTTTTAGATTCTGGAATTTTGTAGGTACAAATTTAGATTTCCATGATTCTTTTGTCTCAACAAGTTAACTGTCTTTATATTTTGAAAAAAACATCTTTCATTCATTCTTATGTATTTTTACTACCATTACTATTGCTATGTCAATAAACTTAACTAAAAAACAAAGAAAGGAGCAATTTACAAAAACGAACCATGTTACTTTAATGTGCTTTGAATCCAAGGGAGGGCTGGGGACTTCCACCTGGTTTGGTGAGCAGTGATTTGTTATCACATTACAGTTAAAGAGAAAAAGGCCTTTTTTAATGATACAGATGCCCAGATATAGTGTTTTATTAGCAGTAAAAGGTTTATGAGATAAGTCTTTTTTTTAGAATAAAGATGCCCATATATAGCATTTTCAGCAGAAGTAAAGAGTGCAACTCAACTGCAGGCAAAGGGGCTGTTTTGCACACATTTTAAATGAAGAGTTATGCTCATTTTTAGCTGACCTTGCCAAAGGCAATGTGAAATTTTGCCATCACTTGGCGTCTGTCATCCGTTAATTTTTCACATTTTAATCTTCTCCTTTTGAAACCCCTCAGCCAAATGAACTGAAACTTTGTAGGAAGCATCTATGGAAGGTCCTGTATAAAGATTACTCATTTTGTCCCTATCCATTAACAAACATGGCTGCCACAGGCCATTCTTGTTTCTGATTGGATGATATTTTTTAATCTTCTCCTCTGAAACCGCATGGCCAAATGAACCGAAACTTGGTAGGAAGCATCTATGGAAGGTCCTCTATAAAGTTTGCTAATTTAGTTCCGATTGGTTATTAAACATGGCCACCACAGGCCATTCTTGTTTCTGATTGGTTGATTTCTAAAAAATCTTCTCCTCTAAAACTGCTATCCCAAATGAACTGAAATTTGGTAGAAAGCATCTATGGAAGGTTCTCTATAAAGATTGCTAATTTTGTCCTGATTCGTTAACAAACATGGCTGCCACAGGCAATTCTTGTTTCTGATTGGTCGATTTCTAAAAATGTTCTTCCCTAAAACTGCTTAGCCAGTTGAACCGAAACTTGGTAGGAAGTACATGTATCTATGGAAGGTCCTCTATAAAGATTACTCATTTCGTCCTGATCTGTTAACAAACATGGCCACCACAGGCAATTCTTGTTTCTGATTGGTTGATTTCTAAAAAAAATCTTCTCCTCTGAAACCGCTTTCCCAAATGATCATAAATTTGGTAGGAAGCATCTATGGAAGGTCCTCTATAAAGAAAGCTCATTTTGTCCCGATTCATTAACAAACATGGCTGCCACAGGCAATTCTTGTTTCTGATTGGTCAATTTCTAAAAATCTTCACCTCTGAAACCACTTTACCAAATGAACTGAAACTTGGTAGAAAGCAATTATGGAAGGTCCTCTATAAAGATTGTTCATTTTGTCCCGATTCATTAACAAACGGGGCCATCACAGGCAATTCTTGTTTCTGATTGGTCGATTTCTAAAAATCTTCTTCCCTGAAACTTCTTAGCCAATTGAACCGAAACTTGGTAGGAAGCATCTATGGAAGGTTCTCTATAAAGATTGCTAATTTCATCCCGATCTGTTAACAAACATGGCTGCCATAGGCAATTCTTGTTTCTGGTTGGTTGATTTCTAAAAATCTTCTTTTCTGAAACTGCTTAGCCAAATGAACCTAAACTTGGTGGGAAGCACCTATGGAAGATTCTGTATTAAGTTTCCTCAAAGCAGAATGAAAGGTGAGCGACACAGGCTCAGCCCACTGAGCCTCTAGTTGAAGACACTACTGTGACTGTCAAATGTAGAATAGCAATAAAAGCGTTGTTCCTTTACTTTTAATTTGTTTATAAGTGTAATGTTGGGTAGTCTCTCCTGTTGATTTACATCCTCCATATTTTTCTTACTAATTTATGCGAATTAATGATTTAAGCTCAAATGTGAGACTCTTCCCATAATTGTTTGGGTACATCATGGCAGTGATAGTATGGTAGTTGGATTTACAACTACCTATGCAATCATTGCCTATCACCACTAATGTGAGTTTGAATCCCGCTCATGGCAAGGTGTACAACTTTATGATAAAGTTTGTCAGTGACTTGTGGTAGGCCTGTGGTTTTCTCCAGGCACTCCTGTTTCCTCCACCAATATAATTAACTGCCACTATATAACTGAAATATTGTTGAAAGTGGTGTTAAGCACCATAAAACCAACCATCCAATCCCATAGTGGTTAATTATGGAACCCTGACTTCTTCCTTTACAATACTGGAGTACCTTAAATGTTAATGTTTAATTTGATGCTTATTATATTTCAGTCAACTGTGTAAAAAACAACACGGGAGAAATAGCTGTAAAAAAATCATGTGATGGTGTTACTATAGGTCTACCTACTATGGATACTGCTGTCACAATGTTCAGTAAGTATTTCTATTGTAACAGGATTTTTTACAGCTTGAAGATGTGATGTGATTTGATTTGATTTTTTGGTGTTTAATGCCACTTTCAGCAATATTTCAGCTATACCATGGCGACCAGTTTTAGTGGTGGAAGAAGCCAGAGTACCCGGAGAGAACCACCGACCATGGGCAAGCAAGCTGGTAAACGTTATCACTTGCGGCTGCGAACCCACGCCGTATTGGTGATAGGCTTGTATGAGTTGTTAGTTAGTCCAACTACCTAACTCTTTGAGCCACCCGGGTCCTCTTGAAGATGTAGCGAGAGTCTGCAGTTCTTGGATACATAAAGCTAGCTATGATTATGAGACAATCTATATCTATATAAGCTTACAACAGTAAGTGATTGTTGATTAAATGCCAATTGAGGAATTTTTCCACTATATCATGGCAAGAAATTTTTGTAAATTTTAAATGTAATAACTGAAGTGTGCGAAATGAGCAGTAGACCAGGTGACAAAATCTACTTAAAATTTGTTTATCAGTATATGTGACTTTTAACAATAAGTGAATGCTTAATAGAGGGGACCACATGGGCAGGTTTGACTGTAAACATGAAAAAAAATGCCATTTGCCTCTATTATCCCCTCGCCAACGAAGTTGCGAAGGGATATAGTAACGCTACCGTCCTTTCTTCAGTAACATCCTTGTGAACACTCTAGAATCAACAACCTTCAATGGATTTTGACCAAACTTGGTACATACATAGTCCTTAAAAGGATCTGGAACCCTATTGATTTTCAAGGTCAAAGGTCAAGGTCACCAGGTTAGGTCAGGCGAAGGGATACGCCACGCTTTGCGTTGCCCTTGTTACCCATTCTTTTGTTTTCAAGTCAATCAAATCAAATGTATGACAGATCATATAACATTCGTCTTTGAATTTATCAACTGGTAAAATATTTTACAACCAATAAATTTCTAGAGATTACTGTTGTCTTTTAATCTGATTTCTCAATGACAGCTTTTGACATACCGGTTCAAGTACTTGTTACTTATAACGTTTACTTGTACAGGAAGAACAGTTAAACAGATGAACTGTTTAACAACAATAGAAGGTATTTACCGGTTCTCATATGAAGTTGGAGGATCCCAATCACTAGGAGGTATCTGTGACAATCCAAAAAACAGAATTAAGGCATGTCAAAATCCGGGTGCTACATCTGTTGATAACACCTTGTTTAGTATGAATTATGCCAAATGTAAGGATGTATCAACTTCAACTGACCAAGGTATGTACTTATATATGTATTTAGTGTGCCACGAATCAGATACTGTCTTTAAAAAAAACCGTAGATATCAAATGTAGTGCCGCACAAGACTTTTCTGGAAAAACCTTCATTCGGTACCCTCAAAATCGAAAGATAGGAAAGCAAAATAATTTAAAGTTTTGGGCAGCAATAAAACCAAAGGGCCTAAACAGGATTGCCAAAATCAACTTAGGTCGTAATAGAGAAAGAGTGTTTGTTTGTTTAAAACAGAAGTACAATGTATAATTTTAGCCTCTATTGATTTATGTTTGCTAAGATCCCTGAATTTAATCACCTGTATCTATTATCTAGTTTACCATATTTGTAGAGTAGACTATTTGATTTTTAAAAAAAGGGGGGATTTTGGCAATGTGAATGCGAAAAGCATGACAACAACACCAGTCGGTTTTGAATCTTGATAATCATAAAACTTTCAAATAAAAAAGTATTTATTATCAATTACAACAAGGTGTCTTGAAATTTGTTGAATGGACGTCTTATACATCGAAATTGGTATTTATTGTGTTTTGCTATGCTGTTAGCAAAGCCTTTCTTAAGATATTGTGAACTCCCTTTCTCTCGTTCAAGATCTATGGCATCACTTGTTCAATAGAATTGATTTTTTCATTACAGATATACTGTATAAGTGTATGGGTTCTTGGTATGCTGTAAAAAATGGGGTTGGTTACACATTTGCTGCTGTTGCAGAAAATGTACAAGCAGATGAAAGAGAAAAGTTCAAGTGTTTGGTAAGATAATAATATCTACTAATGGTTAGACTTACAATCTTGTAAGATTCTGTTTTGTATCCTGAGCTCCATTAAGAACACACCACCTCAAAAAATGTATTTATGGATGGGTTTCTGTGTTGTGATGTCCGTTACAATTTCCGCATAAAAAAAGATGTTCGGTTCGTTTTTACCTCCAGTATGAGAGCACATTGTCTTATTTAAGTTATTTGTGTTTATTTGTTTATAGTGTTGTGTATTGTTTTGTTTTTCTTCATCTTGTGTACCCTATGTTGCCAGTTTCTCTGGATTGTCCTTTCTTGATTGCCCCTTCGGTATTCTCTGACATTTATTTCACCATACAAAACTTTTTCCAATCAACCACACATTTTGGAACACTCAATAAAAACCACTTTTTCCACCTGCAACCCATGAGAGTAACAAGTTTTTGACAGCAGAGTTGCTAAGCAATCACTGTTAAAGAAATGTGTCTGATATTAATGGAGGAGTGGAAAAAATAACATGCCACGTAATTGATT
Source organism: Bathymodiolus brooksi (assembly GCA_963680875.1). Classification (NCBI taxonomy): domain Eukaryota; kingdom Metazoa; phylum Mollusca; class Bivalvia; order Mytilida; family Modiolidae; genus Bathymodiolus; species Bathymodiolus brooksi. Next base: position 70,281,852 of record OY804575.1, read on the forward strand.
CGTGTAACCTGTATTCAAGCAAAAGGGGGACATAACAGATACTGATTTTTATATGGCTATTCACCAGCAAGGAGTTTCATGTTTTTAACATGTGTAGTAGATATTATAGTGGTGTGAAACCTATAATTAATTTCTTTAAGGTTTTCTACTAAATTTGTGTTTTTTCGAGCCTACCTGGCCATTTTATCTTAAGTTTAACCTTTCGAAGACCATACATTTTCTGAAACATCCATGATTCCTCTACGTTCTGTCAAAATATCAGGCCATGTTTAAAGTCTTGCAGTGAAATGCCAGGCTATGGAAAATACCTACCATATTTTACGGACTATAGGTCGATGGGGACGATAGGTCGAATTGCTGCTTTTCGGCTAAACTTTTTGGGAAATACTAAGATAGGTCGAAGCATTCCATAGGTCGAGGATGCCGATGACAACTTGGGTAAGTATCGTCACATCAAACTTTTTTTGTGTTTTTTTTTCACATCGCGTCATCGGTAAACATTTGTCCTATAACGATGTTCTTCGGTAAGTATATGTAAGTATTAACTCAAGAATACTAATGTGTCATAAATGAAATAATTATGAAAATTAAATTAAATAAAATTTTGTTTTTAAACTTGTTTTTTATGAGGAGTCTGGTTTATAAAGCCAGACATCGACAATAGATGGTAAACGGATGTCCATACAATAAAATAATCAAGCTGTCAAAACAATGTATCACCTTGTGCAGTTTTATTGACATACCTTTAAACTGTGTTTAATTAGTAGTACACAAATTATGTGATGTCTCGGTCCAGTAAATTTTCAATCAGCTGATCAGGATAATTAAGTGCCGACTGATGTTCACCTGTGTTGATTATCTCGTGGTGATTATTTTATTTGTTCCTAATTGACCAATTCAAGTGTAGAACATTCTAGTTTAACGAAATCGATAATTATTTTCCAGTATATTTAGTATAAAAAGCTTGTTCTCCACATGTAAACAAAAATTAATAATTACATGCAAAATCTTGCATTCTGAGTATGTGTTGAATGTATGAGATGTGCAAATATTGTGTCAAAAAGTGTATTTTTTTGGTTTCAAAGATTGAAAAATGTTGATAAAAGGCAAATATTTAAATAATTTTGTTTTATTCTGAATTTTTATTTGTGTGCTTTATTTCCATTGTGGTAATCTAAGGTGCCTTTTTTGAAATTATCGGTGCCTTTAACAAATTTACCGTCTGGGTCATCTTTCCCAATTTTTTTACACCAGTCACAGGACATCAGCTGACTTTCTCCGTCAAAATGTAGCCATGTGTACATTTGAAGCCAGTGAGGTTGAAATGTTCTCTTCCTTTTTGTGGCATCGTATGCCGTGTTACTTTTACGGGTGTCAACTTTCTGTTTAGACTCCGGTTTTGAAACTCCTGGTAAGAATTTCCACATATTTTTTTATTGAAAAAGTAACCTTGAACTCGTGATCATAGTCATATAAGTTCTTACATATAGTGGAGAAAAGAGTAGTTTATTTCAAGTGCCGACCTGACCAAGGATTTTACATAAGATAGAAAACGATGTCCGTGCGGAACACAATTTCCGGAAATTGATAGTCGTAAATCACATAGACACACAGTCTACGATAAAACAACTTGGCCTAGACCGAGCGCAATTCTTCTAGCCTCTGGCTATCAGACCTACAGTAAATTCGAATCCTGCAATTGACTGATTTCTGTAACTATGGAAACAGAAATTCTATATTTCTACAATCTTCATATCTCGTAATTAATCAAATATGTCTGTACATACTAAATGCAGGACTCATGTTGGAGGGCGATTAGGGCGAAGAAGTCGCCTTGTGAAGGTTGATTTCGCTTTCTCATTAGTTAAAAGCGAAGTTCAAGTCGTCTTGTAATTTTGAAGAGTCGCCCTATGTCACCGCCCGTGTATTTTCTCCACTTGTCATTTATGAAAATGTCGATATCGTGCACGTGTTTATTGAAGTCTATCGTATCCGTTAAGTATTTTGAAAGTAATTTTCTTGGAAAGTAATCCGTTACGTTTTATAGAAATATTAATTTCGTTCATTAGAGCTTATTAGTTCACCTGGACCAAAGGTCCAGGTGAACTATTGCCATCACTTGGCATCCGTCGTCTGTCGTCTGTAAACTTTTCACATTTCAAGCTTCTTCTCCGAAACCACTGGACCGATTGGAACCAAACTTAGCAGGAATGTTCCTTGGATGGTCCTCTACAAAGTTACTGTTTTTCTTTCCAGTCGGATATTCAATATGGCTGCCAGGGTCAATAATATGCTCTGATTGGCTGAAATTTCAAAGATCTTCTTCTCTGAAACTAATGAACTGACTGAACCTAAACTGTAATTGAATGATCATTGGAATGTTCTTTACCAAGTTACTGTTTTTTATGCCAATCGGAAATCCAAGATGGCCGCCATCGCAGGACATAGATTAACATTGGACCCTATGGGAAAATGTTCAAATGCCTTCTTCTCAGAAACTACAAATATGATTAAAGCCAAACTGTACATGAACGTTCATTGGATGGTCCTCTACAATCTTAACGTTTTTTGTTCCGATATGAAATTCAAAATGGTGGCTACGGCAGGACTTAGTTTAACATTGGACCCTATGGGAAAAATGTTTCAAAACGCTTCTTCTCTGAAACCACTTGGATAATTGAAACCAAACTGCTCAGGAATGATCATTGGAAGGTCCTCTACAGAATTTCTGTTTTTTATGTCGATCGGAAATCCAAGATGGCCGCCACCGCAATGCATAGATTAACATTGGACCCTATGGGAAAATGTTCAAATGCCTTCTTCTCAGAAACTACAAATATGATTAAAGCCAAACTGTACATGAATGTTCATTGGATGGTCCTCTACAAACTTCACGTTTTTTGTTCCGATATGAAATTCAAAATACGGGCTACGGCTGGACTTAGTTTAACATTGGACCCTATGGGAAAAATGTTTCAAAACGCTTCTTCTCTGAAACCACTTGGACAATTGAAACCAAACTGCCCAGGAATGATCATTGGAAGGTCCTCTACAAATTTCTGTTTTTTATGTCGATCGGAAATCCAAGATGGCCACCACCGCAATGCATAGATTAACATTGGACCCTATGGGAAAATGTTCAAATGCTTTCTTCTCAGAAACTACAAATATGATTAAAGCCAAACTGTACATGAATGTTCATTGGATGGTCCTCTACAAGCTTTACGTTTTTTGTTGTGATATGAAATTCAAAATGGCGGCTACGGCTGGGCTTAGTTTAACATTGGACCCTATGGGAAAATGTTTCAAAACGCTTCTTCTCTGAAACCACTTGGACAATTGAAACCAAACTGCCCAGGAATGATCATTAGAAGGTCCTCTGTTTGTTATGCCGATCGGAATTCCAAGATGGCTGCCACCACAGGTCATAGTATTAACACAGGACCATATGGGGAAAATACAGAAATATATTCTTCTCTGAAGCTATTGCACTGATTGAACCTAAACTGTGCATCAATCATTGGAAGGTCCTTTACAAACTTTGTGTTTTTTATGTTGATCGTAATTCCAAGATGTCTACCACCGCAGGACATAGTTTTTACATAGGACCAATTGTTTTTTTTTATTACCAGGTGAACGATACAGGCTCTTGAGAGCCTCTGGTTTTTTATATGTTATACTATTTGTATTTGTTTTTCGTAAACAAACAACATTGGCATCATTTTGGAAAGGGGACGCAATGCGGTACTGTGCTACCAGAAATGTTGACCGAAGCTACTTTCAACAAAACAAACTTTTGATTTATTTTTTCTCATTTCTGTGACATAAAATCATAGTTCTCATATCAAATATGTTCATATATGCGAAGATTGGCAATTCAAAATTCGCTGAAATGCACGGGGTCATTTCAGATATTTATCCATCCACATTGATATTTTATACTCGACACCGGGTTAATATTACGATCTATCGAACTGTTTATTTACATCCAGACATGTGTAAACGTTAATACATATCCAATTAAAAAAATAGTCTTTGAACTACAGTAGCTTTCCTCCATTTTTGCAATCTGATTTGAGGTCTGGCAAATAATAATTACAGCCTTTAGTTTTTTCAGTTTTTGACTGACAGTGGCAATTTACGTTTGTGCTATATTTTCATTCCCTAGCTATATATAGTTGGACCATTGAGCAAATTGACAGACAGAGACATTGTTCTTCCATGAAGATTACACAAATATGATTTATTACAATTTGAGTGGTATTGGATCACAGCACAGTAATATTTCAAAAGGGAAAGAAAAGGAGGGGGATGGGGGGAGTACATATAAAAAATCATTGGTATGCAAGACTCCAATAGTCAAGGCAGACAGAAATAAAAATGTGACATTGAACAGATGTCCTTAAGGTAGTTGTGAATAAAAAAACCCAGAACAAATCAGTTCAGACAGCTTTCTAACTATTAACTAAATTTGGGCAGGGTAACTTCAGCGGGGTGGCGAAAGAATGTTTCGATTAATCGCAATTAACTTCTCTCTGTTGTCTCCCACTTTTTCCTGTGAGCTCTCTGAAAGAGAAGTCACTTTTTCCTCTAATTTGAAAGTAGTGAGAGCCCTGCTAAATGTATATCATTTATTCATTTTAGATGACATTAAGAGATCAGAAGAACCCTGACAACCAGATTCGTTGGGTAATGAGTCGTTTCCCATCATGCACCACCCATAACAGTATATACGATGGTGACCTAAAACTTGTTTTGACAAGAGGTATTTATTCTATATTTAGACCTAAATATTATTTTAGATTTAGACAGAAAAGTTGAAATGATTTACAGAAATTATGTTAAAACTATAATAAAGTATGGTTATATTATGAACAGATATATGTATGTCATGTTAATGGGAGGGGTATTTGTGTAAAATACCCATCAAGAGACAACAAAATTTCCTGAGCTAATAGGTGATGGAAATCTACTCTAAGAATTTTGGCAGATTGAGGATTACGATGCTAGAAAAGGCTAATAAGTTTTGGCAAATTCCACGTAACAGAGGGGGGAAAAGTGAAATCCTGAGATGTAATACCCTGGTAGTTGTGAAATTGAACGAAAGTAATTTGAAATATAAAAATAAATGAAATATACACCAGTTATCAACCAATCAAAATCCAGGATACTTATATGAAACCTTTTTAGTCAAAAGATCTTTAAAAGTTAAAGTTAAAATTTCGTCACGATATAGCTGAAATTTGCTAAAGTTGCTGTTAAATGCCAATCAATCAATCATAAACAATCTGCACAGAACATTGAGATAATTATTGTGTATTGTAATCACTCTTTATCTCAGCCTTTATGAGTTCCAAAAATTCAGAAAGGCTAATTACATGTCCTTATATTACCATACATTAACACAAGAAAAATAGATCTGGCCTTTGTGGTCATAAATTTTTTAGTTTGTACTCGTACCTAAAAAATCATCCAATCCACACATTTTATCAAATTGTAGTACTTCGTTCTGTTTGGACAATGTTGGGGTATAAGTATAAAAATAGTACTTGAAAATTTTTTGACTGAAAGGTCAGCTGAACTAATTACACAACCATTAATTGTATGTCTATTGTTTGTAGTTCTACCCAAAACTAATCAACTCTTACCGAAGTGTGTTCTTCCAAGAAATATGTCGGGAACATGGTTTACACAAGGGCAACAATTCAAATCAGACGTGTTCATCAATGAGACACATATTTCCTTCAAGACCAAAATCAACCAGTTTGAGTTGCTAGAGACTTACTACACATGTCAACAAACACAGGGAACCAGATACATGATGACTAAAGTGACAGCTGGTAGATGGTAAGTGTGCCTTACTAGCCTGATGGACCTGATATTTCCACTTCGGGTGGCCATCTTGGATTTGGGTTTCTTCCATGTTTAATTGGTATGAGTGATGGAAGATGAATCATACATCACTATATGAATTGTGCAAAAAAAAAACAAGTGAAATTTAGGGGGTTGTGGTGTTCAACGCCATTTTCAGCAATATTTCAGTTATATCGTGGCAGCCAATTTTATTGATGCAGGAAACAGGAGTACCCGGAGAAAACCATTGACCTGCTGCAAGTCACTGACAAACTTTATTACATAATGTTGTATCGAGTAAACAGGATTAAAACTCACAACGTTAGTGGTGATAGACACTGATTGCATAGGTAGTTGCATACGATTACAACCACGGCAGCCGCCATTGGTATGAGTAGTGAAAACGAATCGGGCATCACTATATGAATTATGTAACAAACAAAAAACAAGTGAAATTGAGGTATTTTGAATGGAATAATAAAATTAAGAAATATTCTAATCTAATATTACCTCCCTCATTGGCTAAGTAAACATATGTTATAGAACAAAAGAAGATTAAAACATGAATCACCAACAACATAGATTTAATACATGTTGGATGTCACATGTCACAGTCAGTTCTAGTGACACTTTAATACATGTTGGATGTCACATGTCACAGTCAGTTCTAGTGACACTTTAATACATGTTGGATGTCACATGTCACAGTCAGTTCTAGTGACACTTTAATACATGTTGGATGTCACATATCACAGTCAGTTCTAGTGACACTTTAATACATGTTGGATGTCACAGTCAGTTCTAGTGACACTTTAATCAGTAAACTTAATTACATCAGCTGTAATTTGTCAAGTGTGTTTTTATAACCCACATTCATGAATTACTGAGTTGTTCGGTCAATCGTTATTTATTTACGATAAACAGAATGTAAGAGTTGTTATATTATAAATGTTTTATTATTTCAGTGACTCAGATATCGTAGGTTTTGTCATTCACAATGTAAGTGAGATAGATTTTAATATTATGTTTGATCATTTCAGTGAAGTAGACTATGTATGTTTTGATATTATGCCAAGACATCACAGTGTTGTTAGATATAGAATTGGTATGTATTTTAGTGTTTTAATACATTGTACATCTAGAAACTAGGATGATTGTCTCTAGGAATCATCATTGGTGACCTGTGGCAAAGCAAAAACCTTGTTTACCTGCATCATCTATTGTTTGTAAACATATTCTTATCATGAAAATCACTAAAACAACAATCAATCAATTAATGGAATGTTGATTTTATGTTATGAAAAGGCAGCTTATACAGTGATAGTCGACAATTCCACCAATAACAACACTTTTAACAACTACCTCACACTGCAAAACATTGAGCAAAAAATAACACTATGACATATGCCAGTGGAAAACCAGGTCCTGGCTTAGGACAGGTACAAAAAGGTGGCAGGGTTAAACCAATTTATAGTTTCTCAACCTCTTGATAATTGGATCCAACGGCAATACAGACATAAACAAACAATAAGAAGCCTTCACAGATCGACTTCCGTTCAAAAAGACATCAAATAAACATTGACAGCACAATGGCTAATAGTTAACTGGCTACTTGTTTTAGAAGGTATAATCTGTTGGTTAAAGAACATTACCCTCAGGACATAAAATCATAGATTTCCTATCAAAACATCTAAAACAAATATATTGGTTTTAATAGGAGACCAGAATAAATAAATTATCAGTTTGGAATATTAATACTGCATATAAAATAGTTATATATTATGAAATGAAATGTATATATACTGATTTAATTGCTAGTTTGGATCAGTTAGTGCTACTAGCAAATTGTCTTTATTTTTAGGAAAGAAAACCTTCCTCTCAAAGAGCCAACTAAATAATAAATAATAGCCATTATGAATAAGAATTTGCAATGGTTTTATAAATTTAGGTATATCAGATTTGAATTTTTTAGATTTTTAAATAACGTTGCCATAGAATAATTCAGAGAAGCCTGTATTTGGTATTTGTAGGGTATAATCTTTTCTAATTTGTTTATTTACAGGTAAACCTGTTAGATTGACGAGTAATGACATAAGTACTGGAGACTTTGTAAAGAAGTTCAGAGAAGCTTGTAGTTGGATGTCGTTCACTTTTAACAGAGATGATATCAATTGGAAATATGAAGTTTTAATCTGTAGGTTGAAAGGCGTATCATTTTCGTAATATACAATTTTAGCCCTTTTATGAGGTCAATGCATGTTATTATCAACAAGATGAAATATATGGATGGAGGATGAAGTCCGAGGTCGACATACTTTCATGGGTCGATAAAAACATGTATTGACCAATATAAAAGGGCTACATTTCATTTGCTTTATTGCAATATAATATTATTTAAAAGTTGTGATTTGTAAATCCATGACACCTTTCATATTTGGAAAAATACATCTATGATACAATGTACCATTAAGATAAGCCATATTAAGCAGCAATCATTGTGGTTCTCTTAGTGTTGTCAGATTCAATATAATGCAAGAGTTCTTTAGATTGGCCAATCGGCTGCCCTCACTTTCTACTGACATTGTTTATGTCAACAATGCTGTTAACCACAGTGTGAATGAAAGATTGACCTTGATTGGCTGAAATTCGAACAAATGTTAAATAAAAAACTTGCTATTGTATGACGGCTATTAAATCTATGTTTAGTAACCTAAGGTTTATACATTTTTTATAATGAAATAAAGTGACATGAATTGACAAATGTGTGGATATTTTGTTAATCGTGTTAGTTCAAAGCAACTGCTAAATTTTACTGATGGTTTTCAAGGGTGTTTTCTATCATGTCGCACATGCACTGTTGCCATTTCTTACCATTCTGTCTAAATGAATCAGACACCAGAAAAGTTTTATTAGGTCCATGACTAAATAGATAGCACTGATGTTTATTAGTACTCAAAATCACATGATAAATGGTGACGAGTGTCAACAGATAATCAGCTGTCAGTTGGTAATAGAAAATTTAAAGGAAGATAAACCAAGATATTATTATTTCCAAATAAAGGGAGATAAACCAAGACATTATTATTTCCAAATAAAGGGAGATAAACCAAGATATTATCATTTCCAAGTAAAGGGAGATAAATCAAGACATTATTATTTCCAAATAAAGGGAGATAAACCAAGACATTATCATTTCCAAGTAAAGGGAGATAAACCAAGACATTATTATTTCCAAATAAAGGGAGATAAACCAAGACATTATCATTTCCAATTAAAGGGAGATAAACCAAGACATTATTATTTCCAAATAAAGGAAGATAAAGCAAGACATTATTATTTCCAAATAAAGGGAGATAAACCAAGACATTATTATTTCCAAGTAAAGGGAGATAAACCAAGACATTATTATTTCCAAATAAAGGGAGATAAACCAAGACATTATCATTTCCAAGTACAGCGAGATAAACCAAGATGTTATTATTTCCAATTGCAAGTCATACAATTAAAGTAAGAACAAAGTTTTCTTTTTTCTTTACAGTGAATCCTCCATCACCTGTTCCTTGTCCTATAGCTGGACGATATAACTTTGAGCAGAAGGCCGTGAGAGAAAATGAAAAGTATGCTACCAGGATTAGAGGTGTGACACAGAGACCTCGTATACAGGTGGATTGTAGGATTGTTGTTTCTGAAATGAAGTCTTGTGCAAATGAAATGAACAAAATATCTATAGATGCGGAGTATTGTGAAACAGTGGACTACAGAGGACGACCAATAGGAGAATATGGTATGTTGTATTGTATTGAAATTTGACAGTTACTTTCAGGGGAGAGTTTCTTCTTAATCAACTGCATGTATTCAAAAAATTATGGGGGTGGAGGTGTTCCTTCAGATTCATTGATGTAACAATTTACGGGGAATTCTTTTAGATGCAATGATTTTAACAATTTTAGGGGAAGGGGTCTTTCAGATACATCAACTTTAGACGGTAATTAAAGACATTAAAATGATCATTGGAGAGGGCAAGGATTTCAGAAATTACTTCCCTTGATTTTCTTGATTTAGAGAGTATAATGACATTTTTCAGATAATGAAAGTTTTTTTTTTTAATAACTCTGTATTAATTTTTCAAATATGGCAGGATAATAATTTTTCACAAGGAGCTTTTTAGAGCAATATACTCATTTATTTGTGAAGGTTTAAGTATTTGTTCTGTTAGTGATTTAAGGTTATGATTTCTTCTGAGTAATATGCAAACCCAAACTTGATGCAAATTTGACCAAGACCGAAAACAATTTGGCATTGTACATGTCTGATTTACACCAATTCATTTCAAATATAAGTATTTTGGAATTAAGTTTCAAACAACAAATTATTGAAAGCTTGCATTAGATGTAGCATACTTGATTCTCAAATAGAGTGTGTTAAGAATTACCTATGCTATAGATATATCTGACCATGAGCATAGGTGAACTTAGCCGATTTTGGCTATCCTGTTTAAACCTTTTGGTTTTATTGCTCCCAAACATTTAAAAATTATTAGACTTTCCAATCTTTCGATTTTGAGCATAATTGATGAAGGTTATTCCAGAAACGTGTTGTGCACACTAAATTTGATATCTACATTTTTATTTACAGATGTATCTGACCATGACCTGACATGTGTTGGTTTCTGGATGGAGGATTACAGATCTTATCTCATTACCTGGGATGAAGAAGATGCCATCTCCAACTTCAGATGCTGGGTTAGTACTGTACACAATTTTACTTGATTTGTTTTCAATTTACAACCAATTACACAGGCCTTTCAATAATGGGTGGTACCAGTTATTTTTACCCATTTAAAATGGTAATTGGTACCTCCTAATTCCAAAGACTGTTGCAAAAGATATTCATGAAAAATGTTCAAATTTTAAGAAAAAGTATTGCCTGTAAATAATGAAGTACTGGTACACTTGAAAAATATTGAAAGCCCTGATTACAGAACAGTCCACTTATTATAAAAAATTGGTTATATTGAATGTATTATTTTTCCACATCAAGCCTCTTGAGTATATTATCAGATTTAGTTACATTGAAGTTTGGTGTAATTAACAGATTTCATGTACCCCTAGACTATAGCTGGTATTAATTTTTATTTTCTGTATTGTAATTGAAAATTTGATGACATCAGTCAATGATTTTACTGTTAAAAAGTTAGTTTTCTTGTGACTGTAAAAACTGGTATCAAAATGAGGATGAGTGATGATAACTTATTTTATGATTTATTGTTAAATTTCCAAAGATCTGCTGCAGATTATGAAATCAAAGATTGTCAACCAGTTATTTTATTGTGAGTCATATCAGTTTAGTCGAAGTTTTAAGAACCGCCTCTTGTCTCCTGATTAGGGATCCTCATTATTCCTCCTCCTGATACTTATGATTGTATTTTTCAAGGTTTATGAGCGATTGAGTTGGACTGATGTGGTAATGTCAAGGGCACAGAATTCTAGGTGTACGCGAGATCAGAAAGCCTATTCTTACTTAGAACCTGGGACAGGCTTGTCGTTGGTATTAACAGAGAATGAAAGACTTTGTAAGTTACTCTACGTATGATGACAATTGATATTCTTTAAATCAGAACTCAAAATTTTTATTTATTATATGACCATTAATATTGTCAGTAGATGGTGCAAATATCGGATTCAGATGCTAGAGGGACTGTAGCTGAATCAGCTGGGGGAAACAGAAATAAAATGTAACACTGTTGATATATTTATTTTTATTAATATTAATATAAATATAAAAGAACAAAACAAAACCGTTCATACATAGATATAACAATGAAAACGTTCATACATAGATATAACAATGAAAACGTTCATACATAGATATAACAATGAAAACGTTCATACATAGATATAACAATGAAAACGTTCATACATAGATATAACAATGAAAACGTTCATACATAGATATAACAATGAAAACGTTCATACATAGATATAACAATGAAATTGTTCATACATAGATATAACAATGAAAACGTTCATACATAGATATAACAATGAAAACGTTCATACATAGATATAACAATGAAATTGTTCATACATAGATATAACAATGAAATGGTTCATACATAGATATAACAATGAAAACGTTCATACATAGATATAACAATGAAAACGTTCATACATAGATATAACAATGAAAACGTTCATACATAGATATATAACAATGAAAACGTTCATACATAGATATAACAATGAAAACGTTCATACATAGATATAACAATGAAAACGTTCATACATAGATATAACAATGAAAACGTTCATACATAGATATAACAATGAAACGTTCATACATAGATATAACAATGAAATTGTTCATACATAGATATAACAATGAAACGTTCATACATAGATATAACAATGAAAACGTTCATACATAGATATAACAATGAAATTGTTCATACATAGATATAACAATGAAAACGTTCATACATAGATATAACAATGAAAACGTTCATACATAGATATAACAATGAAAACGTTCATACATAGATATAACAATGAAAACGTTCATACATAGATATAACAATGAAAACGTTCATACATAGATATAACAATGAAAACGTTCATACATAGATATAACAATGAAACGTTCATACATAGATATAACAATGAAATTGTTCATACATAGATATAACAATGAAAACGTTCATACATAGATATAACAATGAAAACGTTCATACATAGATATAACAATGAAACGTTCATACATAGATATAACAATGAAAACGTTCATACATAGATATAACAATGAAATTGTTCCAACGTTGGTACAATAGATTGGATATGCCCTCGAATTTTCCAGTCAATATCATCTGAAATATCTGTCCCATCACATTCGACATCTTGGAAAAAAGTTTCTCAGAACATATCGTATATAATCCGTACCAACATACCCGCAAATCCCTTTAAGGGTAAATTTTTGTGGATAATGCAAAGCATTTACTGCAGATTGTGTAATGTTTAGCATACTCGGTCTTAATTTCTGTAGATTGTGGGTTGTGCCTTTTGCAGTTTGGTATTGCACAAAGCATCACGATGTTACTTGTTCTGGCCATCATATAACTGAAATATTGCTCACTTGGTATTAAGCAACAACCAGTCACTCACTTCACAAACTACTATTACTTTTAGTACTATACTTTTAAAAGTAATTATATTTCTTTCAAACAATGAGTATTATTCATGTATAGATTTTCCAGCATAATTTAACCTCTTTTTCTATATTAATGTTACAGTTGATGACTGTCCACAAAGATTTGATCCAGGTTTAGATCCCTACAAGAAGCCAACTATCATCTACATCTTAAACAAGTGTACCGTTGTATCACCATCCGTTATAGTCATGTCTGTCATATTATTCTTGTTGACATTGTTCCATTGAATCATGTGATCATTTTTATACACTAATCATGTGCCAACTTACACAATGATAAGAGTCAAACAAGATACAGTGAAACCTGTCTAAGCCAAACCTCCTTGGAACCAACTTACATGTTTGGTTTGTGATATACACATTAAGGTGGTACCGTACACTTCAGGTAAAATTTGATCTGCTCGTTTAATTTTCTTATTTTTTTGGCAGTGTGTTTGAATATATCCACTGCAATAAATATCAAAATTTTAACAAATTCCAACCAACAGACTCAGAGCTATAAATTCACTAGCCACATAGCAGCTTTTCTCTCTGTGGTTTTGATCACCGAGATGCTTGAAATCTGCATACAAACATCATATGATCAAAACGTTCAACTGATTTTAAAGAGTTATCTCCCTGTAGTGTATGGTACCCCCTTAAGTTAACAAAGATTTACTACGACAAATTTGTTACCAGAACTGGGTTGCACAAACCTCAATTAAATTTTAAGCCTCAATTAAAACTTAAGTGTATATTAATTTCATGTACATTTCAAGTGATGTTTAAATAGGATTCTGTTTTACTCAGGGTTAGGTTTAGATAGGTTTCACTGCAGTGAGGTAGTTTCATTTACATGTATTTACAAACTTTTTTGGTCATAGTCAAATGCTACATATAATTATGTAGTATGCAATCAGTATTTTTTTTTTCTTCTACAGAAACCTGTTTTTACTAATACAAGTCTAATTATACATGCATCTATAATCAACATTAAAAGACTTACAGTAAGTTATAAATATGAGCAGTGTTGTATGTATGCGACACAAAGATATAATTATAAATACTAAAAGCATTCTACATTTTGGCCAAACACAAATCATTGAAAATATCAAATTATCAAAAAAAAATTTATATTAATATTTTGTAGTGTAGGTTGTTTGTATAATATTTATGTAAAAAGTATGTCTATACATAATTTTTGATATCCCGCCCCCCATACATGTAATGATACTAAGGTGTATATCTGACCAATTATTTCTGCAATCTAGATGTACTAACTTACTATCGAGATTATTTCTTATATATATATATATATATATATATATATATATATTTTAACGATATTTATTTTCATGCATAATTAACTGGAAATATACTCCTCTTTCTGTCTATGTTACTCAAGATCTGACTTGTTCTTATATTTACTCGACTCAAGGCATATTATCACAATTTTAAATGAGATTTAAAAATAAGGTAATGCTTATTGAACGAATAATTTTTAATTAAACTCCATTATCACATTGCTGTTAATTACTTATTTTTACATTTTGATGCATGTTCAGGGGGTCAAAATTATTTTTTGATACAGTTTAAACTCCTGATTTATGAGAAGATCCTGTTTTATTCTTTTCAAAAACAATAATAAAGAAATACATTGTACAAGTATGTATTAATACCAGATAAATTACTTGCAGTGAACATTTTTATTGTATCAACTTCTGTGTTCTCCTAACAAGAAGACTATCTTTGTCATTGTTCATTGAGGATTTTATAAACAATATAAGCAAAAATATAACACCCACTTTATCATTATGCTTTAGCAAACACTGGTTTATTCCCAATTGATCTAGGAGCAACATTCCTGTTTAATTTGTCATATTTTTGTACCTAGGTTAGACCATTGATTAAAAAAACTGCTTTCAATCTTGGGGTCTACAGAGGAGTTGCACAGACCAGGCCTACATAATTCTGAACCCCTGATTTTAAGTTGAGATTAAACATAAAACCATAGCAAAATGAAAACTGAAATATAAAACTTTTTAAGCTGATACCATATGAAATTAATCTTGTTATACTACTGAGTAAAATGAATATACATACTTTTCCTTTTTACTGCAATTTTGTTCTATAAAGTGCTAATAATTTTGTAATTTAAAAATACTCTTTTCGTACTATTCATGTATACTTAGAATCTCGCTGATTCTTAACAGAATACGATTTTTGTTTACCTTTTTACTGAAGATCTGTTTTGTCAATTTTTGTAACAACTGAGATTACTTTATGATTTTCTGTTTTTACATCGATAATAATTCTATGCCATTTGCATTGTAATATAATATAGACATACATGTATGTAACATATCAATGTTTTTATTCAATATTGTGTACATTTGACATATTATTTACTGTATAATATATTCCATCAATTAACATTCCTTTGGCACAAAATGTTCTTTTTATATGCCTTACATATGTATTTGCTTGGAGAAAAAAAACGAAATTCATGATTTTCATGTTTTCCAAAATGAGATTTATTTATTAAAATTTGCAGATTTTATAAGAGAATTTAACATGTAGAATGTAGATAAGATAGTGACCATTTTTTTTTATTTTTCTTGATTTTGAATTATATTTCAATTCTTTCAGATGAGATTTGTTTTCAGTTTATTCACTTGTATTTGAACTCAGTTCCTTAAAATGAGATTATTTTTCAGTTTACTTGCTTGTATTTGAACTCATTTCCTTCAAATGAGATTTTTTCAGTTTACTCACTTCAATTGAGATTTTTGCATGCACTTTAATGACTTGAGATTTGTATTCGTCTTCTGTTATGAGATTTTTAACTATACTTTGAAATAAGACAAGATTGTGTGTACTCCAAATACCTTTTCATTTTTATTTTAGCTTCAAAAGATCTGGGTTAATTTGATCTGATTTTACAAAGACAAAACACAGTAGATTATTTTTTGTTTCTCTATAGACATTCATGAAAGTTGCAGAATGTGAAACATGTGTAGGTGACTATTTTTCCGACAATGACAGCATCATTATTTTAAGTTTTTAACTATACATCATAATTTGATCACACATTCATCATGTGGAGTACATGTAAGCCAGGCACATGCCACCTAACCTTAACCTAAATTTGACACATTCTGGGCAATTTATTCATTTGATAAACATCCAGACGTGTTGTTTTCACACTTACCGCAGTAACATCGTCAATTTACATGTTTTGACTCGTTTATTTTTTTTATTGGTTTTTAGGGCTAAGCAGTTTTTTCTTTTTTGACATTCTGTATTTTTTTAAATCAAACATTTTCTCTGGTTACTTACGACTTCCATGATTATACATGTACATTAATTAAATGTTTTTAAAGTGACATTAAACACCAACATCCCTAATTATTGCAGCATGTATTATAAAAAGAAAGTGCTTTTGTATAAATTGTAATTATGTAAATATTTTATTTCAGTGCATGAATGTATAGAATGAGAAAGTCATATTTCCAAGTATATAATGTTGATTAAGATTTGATTTTTAATCACAGAATACCATATCATTGAATATTGTACTCTTTAAATTGTTCTACAATCTACTGGTAAATGAAAGGTATGGTTTAGTTTACTTTTCAAATTTTTAATGTGATTTTTAGTTGTTTGTTTTTAATAAAAAAATTAGATTTACAAGTCTCACTTAAACAAATTGAAATTTATAAATTTCTGTCTTGAATTGAGATTTAAGCTACTCACTTTAATTGATATTACAACTACATATTTTAGAGATTTAGAGATTTTAACATTTATTGCTTATATTGAGATTTAAACTACTCACTTAAATTGAGATTTACAAACTTCTCATAGAAATTGAGATTTAAACTACTCACTTAAATTGAGATTTAAACTACTCACTAATGAGAATTATTGAGAACTAATGAGAATTAAATTACTCACTTGAATTGAGATTAATTTTTGAATCAGTTTCATTTTAAGAATTTTCTCCACATTTTTTATAGCAGATCTACAAACTTTCTTTGTCAATGTATGAGTGAAGGAATACTTGATCTGAGTATCTAGAGATCTGTATGTACATCATACCTATGTTGTATATGGTTGTGATTATGGTATATTTAATTGTTATTATTTTATATTCCATTCATAATATTTTATAATTCAGATTTGATTTTATTTTACATAAAATAATTGAAATAAATAACTTTAAAAATTTGTTTGAATTTTATGCTTATTAACAATCCATCATGCCTGACTAAATCTGTTTTTAGAGTTTTGATTTGGGTTTACAAGGAAAATATAATAGAGTGCATCTTCCATGCAAGGATCTGAATGTTAAACGGTTTTTGTTAAGTATCATATGTTGCACTTCCATTCAACTAACTTGGTGGTGTAATGGTTGGCATAAATGCTTGCCTTGAATGTGGTAGATCTTGGGTTTGATTCACAGTAGTCGAACCAAAGAAATCAATATCATATAAAAATAAAATAGTTGTTGGACTTCAGTTCCTGTAAAAAAAAATGTACAAATTTGGTTTGTTTCTGTTTGAGTGGTCTATGAGAAGTCAATAAGATATGTAAACCTCCTCAGTGTCACATTGAAAATTTGTTTTGCTCTGGGAAACCCCAGAAAAAATCAATTTAATAATAAAAAAAGGAACAGCTGAGGCATAACTGCAGCAGATTATGTGCAAGGTGTTGCAGATTAATTAGTGTAATGACGGGCAACGCAAAAATAGGTATTTGCTGCTTCAAAGCTAAGCACACAGAATTTGTGAGTAAGAGCAAAAATTGCTTAGGTGGCTCTGTCAGTATAATGTGTTCAAATAGAGTGACAGGTCTCCTTGTGGACCGTTGTTTCAGTCAGCTGGTACTAGAAAAATATAACTAGTATACTAGAAGATATAAATCTGATCTTTTCTCAAAATATGCTCAATTAGCATTATCAATATAAATCAGCTGAAAGAAATCTTTCACAGAAAAACCTGGAACATATGTCAAAGAACTCATTAACATGTAGCTGCAGTTAAAATTTGAGCTCATTTTGACCTATAATCAGGCAGCAATAGACAAAGACATTTCTATTTTCAGTCATCTTGAGTTTTTTAATCGCATTGTTGGTATAATGGTTTCCATGCTCGCCTCAAGTGCAGTATATCGTGGGTTCTAGTATGGTCTGATAACACCAAAGACAATAAAATTGGAATTTATTGCTCCTCAACTAAGCTTGGAGCATTAAAGAGTAAGAACAAAACTGGTTGGCTCCGAACTAGGAACCAGGATAATGTTTCTAGCTTGGCTCGGAACCAGGATAATGTTTCTAGCTTGGCTCGGAACCAGGATAATGTTTCTAGCTTGGCTCAGAACCAGGATAATGTTTCTAGCTTCATGTCTACCCATGGATTGTTGTTTCAGTGAGCTAGCACTATAAAAATCCAACTAAGTATCAGTCTAGAACAAAACAGATATCATCATCTCATTGAAATGCAACCTATTCTCCCCATGATATATTTGAAAAACTGCTCACTTGGCATTCAACAACAATTACACACTCACAAGTTTTTGTGAAGCCCCTTGAAACAGGTGGAATGAAATAAAACACAAAAGATGGATTTGAAATTTTTTTTAAAAATATTTTTGTCTTTTTCAACTTTGTTCATGCAATTTAACAAATTATTTATCCCATAAAAAAAAAACTGTATAACATGTATATTACATCAATTTAGTCATTCAAGTTTAAAAATACTGTAAATTGGACATTCTACAATGCTTCTTAAACTACATGGTGCAATAGGTTAATACAGCTGGTCCATATAACTGGACAATTAATAGACCTGAATTGCCAATTATATTATGAAAACAGTTTTATTGGAGAAATATACAAATGTACTTATGTTAGTTATAAATAAATGTTACTAGTTCCAAGACATATT
Organism: Bathymodiolus brooksi; assembly: GCA_963680875.1. Classification (NCBI taxonomy): domain Eukaryota; kingdom Metazoa; phylum Mollusca; class Bivalvia; order Mytilida; family Modiolidae; genus Bathymodiolus; species Bathymodiolus brooksi. Next base: position 70,300,835 of record OY804575.1, read on the forward strand.
CAAGCAACAGTAGAATGGTGACGGCATTTCCTGCAATTTAGTGTTGCCTATGGGTGTCCATTCAAATATCTTCAGAAAATAATTTTTTTCTGAATGTCCTTTTTGAATAAACAACACATTTATCTTGTAGCATATTTATTGCCTTTAATAGTGAAAAAAAAAACATCTATAATATACATATGTACTAATATATAACTGACTTGATGATATGAAATTAAAAATTATTGCTTTTATCAGCGGTGTGTAAAATATTTAACTCCTGCATTCTTGATACAAGAAGTAAGATAACTATATAAATCTGCTCTAATTGATCTTATATTATACACTATTTAAAATTTAAACAAAAACAGTTTTGAATATTTTTATGTTTTTCTATTAAGGTAAACAATGGATGTTTTTATTATCTGTTATTATCAATATCAAGTCATAAGAATACTGTCAAATGTCTTCCATTACTGGAGAAAAAAAATACTGCATCAGTTATGTTTGTAACAATTAATACTACTGCAAACATTTTCTTCTATAAATGGACCTATATATCACAGAAGATGTATCTATATAGTGTTTAAGAAGTTTCTACAGTATACTAGAGCCAATCCCACCAAAGGCTACCCCTCTTATCTGGACAGATTTCATATGTACTCGGTAAACACTACTCCTAATCTGTCCCCCTCTTAAAAGAGGCCACCCTTCTTATAAGGCCACTTTTTCATTGCAGAAATGGGTGGCATAATAAAAGGGGGACTACTGTATTACGGATACAAAATTTTGTGATTTCTGAAAATTAATTATTAATTGATTTTATTGTCTAAAATTTTAACTGATTACAATATAAATTTATTTAAAAAAATAATCAAGGTGTTTTTTTTAACAAGGCCTTTAATTCATGTCTCTGACAAAAACTATGGCACTACCAGAGAACTTAAGTATATCTCAACTAAAAATAAATGCTGAGAAAACAAATTTATTAAACGAAGACAAGTTTTCCTTCATCATGTGACAAAACATGGCTTACAACATTGATAACAAAACAAAAAAATAACATGCAGCACCAGCTGCTTACAAAAGCTTTTATAAAAATCAATATAAGCTGGTAAAATTTAAGGAATGTGTATGCACATTAAATGTATAAGGCTAATTTTCAACTATGTGGACTCTTCATATTTATATACCAATCTGACTTAAATCAGCTGTTATAATATGCTATGCTCCCTCTAACATCTAACAGAATCCAATTAGAGGTCATATCCAGATGAACTTTCATATGTGAATACTTATTAAAAAATCAACCAATCAGAGAGCTTTACACTTGCAATGCAATAATAAAAAAAAACTTGAAAGGCACTGTTAACATTTTGTCAGCTGCATTTTCACTGGATGATTATGAGGTCATCTGGATATGACCTCTAATCGAGTTCTATCAGATGTTAGGGGGAGTGAAACACATACTAACAGCTGATTTTAATCCATTTGATTTATATACCTATATAAGACACTAGACATTTACTACTAGCTAATTTCATCCTATTTTTTTGTTCCCATTCCAAAGAAGATTTTAAGATTCAAACAAATAGAATGATCCTTATCAACCAAAAAGATAAAATAAAAATATCTTGCTATTAGCTATGAATATATCTTCTGGTCTTAAAATATTAAATAAATAATGATGATACGTGGTCTGACTACCAGGTAATCATTTTAAAGCCCTATTTTGTAGTGAATGAAATTAAAAACATGTTTTAATCTTTGAAAATTGAATTGAGACATTTTGGTGTGAGTGTTATAAGTACATGTGTACTTATTGTCAAATTTAAGATTCATTATTTTTTTAATGCTTTGGCTTGTTATTAGAATATCATCATGACTAAAGGTTGAAAAAATAAAAATGAAGAATATTATATCAAAGGAGGGTTTTCCCCATCTCAATTCGAACCTTTCTTTCTTGCAACTTACACATGTATAATAAAATGCATTTTAAATGCTTTACCTGGCATTACATCTATTCAAAATATTGACCAATGATTGGAATGATTTCCTTTATGAGCAAAATTAAAATCAGCTGATTACTATTACAGGCGAAAAAAACAAAACAAAATAAACATTTACTTTTGATTTCAATTACAAGTATGCAACATAAAGATGATCAAATTTAATTAATAAATAACGAGTTGGAATAAAAAAATAAATAAAAATTAATTTTGATCAGTTTTAAAACATTGTTTTGACTAATTTTGTATGTCACAAAATAATTGCATAATATATTTTAAAAAATAATGTTAATTTTTGTTTGTTTATCGTTTCAAGTTCTGATTTTAACATAATACTGTGAAAAGGCCCAAAAAACATTTTCAAAAAAATTTAACCCAGAAGTACAGTAGCACATTTCAGATTCACGATGATATTTGAATATTCACTTAATATCCCATAATTTCTGATCGTTGCAAAATATTATTCAAAATTGTTATAACAAAGGCATGCATACATAGTTTCATATTCATACAAAAATATACATCTTTTATCAGAAAAATATTCTATTCACATGAGCAATATCTGACTTTTTAAAACAATTTCTGCATAAATGACTGATATGAATAATAATAATAAAAAAAAATATTTCATCACCCCAATTAGCAAGAAAGTATATGGATGTACATGTGAGACTATTTAACTCTACACTTCAGACACAAATTTAAAGTGAAGGACAGTCCTATTTATAATGTTCTACATTTCACAGTCACAGTTGCATCTTTAATAATGAGCATTATTCATACCCTAAAATGATTGTGAAATGGTACGTAGCCTGCAGTTGAGCGGTGAACAGTACTCTTTACTTCAATTTATCTATATATGTATAAAGCTACCTAGACCTAATATATCATTAAGATCTAACTGTCAATTTTATATTTTATACTTAGTGATTTCCGAAAACGAAAAAATGAAATCACAAAATCCTTTTCCTGTTTCTAAATATCATCTATACCACAAACAAATGAAATGCTGTGGACATCATTAAAGAAGAAACTCATTTTAGGGGATTTTCTACTTTCAAATAAATTTTGGAATTTCGCATTTAAGTCTCCAAGATTTCACCTTCCCTATTCTAAAGTATAGGTGGATAGGGTGTTTAATGTCACTTTCAACAATATTTCATTTATATCATGGCAGTCCTAAAATTAAAAATTGATTATGTTTGAAAGATATAAAACATATTTATGTGTCATTCACAAATGTGTCTCCTGAGTTCTCTCACCATATTTAATACACAAAAGTTTTTCCCAAGATGTGTTTCAAATTAAATTTAATTTAATCACAATTGTTTGTTAGATTTAAAATAAAATAGTAATAAAGGACTTGGCAAGTAATTTTGAGTTCTCGTACCATATTACACAAAAGTTTTTACATGTATTTCAATTCAATATAAATTTAACCACAATAGTTTGCTTTGATTTTTTAAATTATTAATAAGGAAATTAGCAAGTAAATTTCTAATTCAACTGTATTTGTTCTTTCTTTATAAACATCGATCTGTGATAAAAAATATTGTGTCAATTATTAAAATTCAATAAATATTATTTTCTAAAAAAATTATTAAACTAAAATTAGCAGTATTTCAGAAAAAATGTTCTTAAGATGGAAGAAATTCTTTAAAAAATACTACGCATAAACAATTTGGCAAGAACTAGAATCACATGACAATGTAATTTATTGCTCTTTAAATCATCAACTAGCTTCCTATGCTACTAAATTAATCTCAAATGACAAAAAATAATACAAGGATTTGATCCCTCTTTCATTGAAACAAAAATTACTTTAATGAGATGAAACTAGAGGCTCAGCCCACTGAGCCTGTATCGCTCACCTGACAATAGAATGATACTGAAGCAAATTTCAAAGGGAGATAATCATTACCTTAAAAAACAGCAGCCATCTTGAATGGAGGGTGGGGCTGTCGGACACAATTTTAAAAGGGACACACCCAGGGACCATCTATGACAAGTTTGGCTCCATTTGGTCAAGCTGTTTCAGAGGAGAAGATTTTTTTAACATTAGCCAATCAGAAAAAAGAATTATTCTTGGCGGCCATGTTTATAGGCCAAATGGAACGAAATGGAGAAACTTTATAGAGGACCTTACATAGATGCTTACTGCCAAGTTTGGTTCCATTTGGCCAAGTTGTTTCAGAGGAGAAGATTAAAATATGAAAAAGTTAACGGACGACGACGGACGCCAAGTGATGGCAATACCTCACATGGCCTTTTGGGTCAGGTGAGCTAAAAAATGATGAAAAAAGAGGAATAACTCCTAGACGGGTAATCAGATTTACTTCAAAATTGCAGGGCATGTAGATCTTGACAAGCTGAACATGTTTTCAGTTTACACTCAACATCTAGTTTTTGAAATAAAGGATGAAAAGTATTAACATTTTTAAAATTTGATGAAAAAAGGGCAATAACTTCAAGATGGGTAATCAGATTTACTTTAAAATTGTAGGCTAGGTTGATCTTGACATGCTGAACATGTTTGCTGTTTAAACTTAACATCTATCTCTTATAGTTTTTGAAATAAAGGACAAAAGGTATTAACATTTTGAAAATTTGACGAAAAAAAGGGCAATAACTCCAAATTGGGTACTCAAATTAACTTCAAAATTACAGGGTATGTAGATCTTAATATGCTGCACATGTTTGCAATTTAAACTTAACCTTTATCTCTAATAGTTTTTGAAATATCAGACAAAAATATTTAAATTAAAAAAATAAAAAATAAAAAAGGGCAATAACGCCTAGACGGGTAATCAGATTTACTTCAAAATTGCAGGGCATGTAGATCTTGACATGCTGCACATGTTTGCTGTTTAAACTTAACGTCTATCTCTTATAGTTTTTGAAATAAAAAACGAAAAGTATTAAAATTTTGAAAATTTGACGAAAAAAGGGCAATAACTCCAAGATAGGTAAACAGATTTTCTTCAAAATTTCAGGGTAGTTAGATCTTCCTGTGCTGATCATTTTTACCCATGTCAGATTTCTGATATTATTAACGGTTTTTGAGTTGTTACCAAAAACGTGCAATTTTACCCTATGTTCTATTTTTAGTAACAGCGGCCATGTTTGTCGGCCGAATGGAATTAAATGAAGAAGTTTTATAGAGGATCTTACATAGATGCTTCCTGCCAAGTTTGGCCCCATTTGGCCAAGCAGTTTCAGAGGAGAAGATTTTTTTTAACATGCCCCATTTGGCCAAGCAGTTTCAGAGGAGAAGATTTTTTTAACATTAGCCAATCAGAAACAAGAATTGCCCTTGGCGGCCATATTTGTTGGCGGAATGGGACGAAATGAAGAAACATTATAGAGGACCTTATATAGATGCTTTCTGCCAAGTTTGGTTCCATTTGGTACAGTTGTTTCAGAGGAGTAGATTAAAATATGAAAAGTTAACGGGCGGACGATGGACGATGGACGACGGACGCCAAGTGATGGCAATACCTCACATGACCCTTTGGGTCAGGTGAGCTAAAAAAGGATATAAAATAAATATAAGTATGACTTGACTCCTAGAAAGTTATAATTTTCTTCTAATCAATAGAAACAAACATATCACAAATCCCAAGAATTTTTTTTTACATTCCACTGAAAGGGTCGGTCAAAAATCTGAAATTAAGCCAAGATTGAATGGTGAGGAAACACTGTCCATGACTTTATTCTACTAGCATCTTCCTTGGGGTAGGTGTATGCTAAAATTGAGGGCTATGGTGTTTAACGCCACGTTCAACAATATTGGCGTTAATCATCATAACCCTCAATTTTAAAATGCTGAAATCGAAAGTCATACATAAAATAAACAGAAATGAACATAAAATGAGACATTTGAAATTAACAATTTCATTTATAAATATAAAATGCAGTGATACATTTGATTGTTGTGATGACCGGTAATTTTCTCATCTTCCATCGGTTCTCATATCTTCCGGTGTTCCTTCTTTGGACCCAAAGTAATCTCCTAATAGTTTGGCACCACTGATACCCCTGACAGTTATTTTATTTGGTCGCACAAGCAGTCCATGATCTGGTTTGCATGTAAAATAGCGTCTTTCCTGCACACTTCCATCGTTTTTACCTTTAGGAGTTCTTAATTCAACACCCACCCACACTCCATCCCCAAATTCTGCTGGTCCAATATACCTTACCACACCTGAAGAATAATACAAATAAAGTGAAATAGCCAATAGAGTGGAACCTGTCTAATCCGACACACCAAGGGACCAGGGAAATGTGTCGGATTGTACAGGATGTCGGAATACTCAGGTTTTATTTTAGTTAACGGAAATACTTTGGGACCATAAATTTTTGTCGGATGTCACAGGATATCGGAAAACTCAGGTGTCAGATTGCAGAAGTTCTACTGTACTAACAAAATAGCATAAAATGAGGTTAAGTAAGATGATAGAGGTAGGAAATACAATTAAAAATAAAGGGAAACGAATTTGTGCATGTTTTTTATAGTTTGTATATATCTGTATTGTCATGGGAGATCCAATTATCAAGAAAGGGAAGGTTGGAATCCCATTAACCTATTTAACCCTGCCACAATTTTGTGCATGTCCAAAACAGAACTGGGATTACAAACATTATATGTTGTGGTTTTTTTTTGTGTTGAATGGTTTGAGGTAGTTGTTCGTTTTGTTGATATTAATGGTATTGTATTGTTGACCATCACTATTTAAAATTTCTTTTCATAAAACTGAAGTGACTAGTATGTAGCAGTAGAGGTAGCACCAATATTTTATTAATTTTTAATTCACATCTCTTTATCAAAATAAAAAATACATTTTCTCTATGTATTTAGCTAATAACTTCAATATCTGGGGATTATAATTTAACAGAAACTGATGCTTTAAGGTTAATAAGATTCTATTGTACTTTTTCATGTAGGGTTAGGATTATGGTGTTTAACGCCACTTTCAACAATATTTTAGCTATACTGTGGCAGTCAGTTTTCTTTGTGGAGGAAACCGGAGTACCTGGAGAAAACCACCAACCTGGCACAATTCACTGACAAACTTGCATCGCATAATACTGTATCGACTACACCTCACCATGAGCGAGATTTGAACTCACGTTAGTGGTGATAGGCAATGATTTCATAGGTAGCTGTAAATCCAACTACAATATGATCACGATGGCCCAATTTTTTTCATGTAATGTCATTCAAAACACAGCAATAGTGGATTAATGTCTTGTACAGAAATATGTCACCATACCTAATTCATTATTGCAAAATACACTCATTCCAACTTCTAATTTAAATTCTGAACTGGATCCAGGTGTTCTTGAAATACTATGACCACTCTTAGGCCTGAAATAAAAATAAATTACCCTTTAATGTGTCTTTCACTTTTTCTAAGATATGACATTTTACCAATAAGTTAAGACCTCCCAGTATTTATTTTACTCTTAACTTTTTATTATTGTGAGTATTGTTTCCTCATGGGAAGGACAAGTCAGCAAACTAAATGTAGTTTGTTTATCCTCCAACATTAACATTGTTCATATGTATGTTATGCCCATTATAAAAGACACCTCAGTGACTAAGATGAAAAACTGCCATGAAAGCAATGTTTCTTAACTTTTAATTTTTGCCTGTGTTGAATTAGATGTCTGCATTTTTTGCACAAAAAAAATCACATCATGAATGCATACTTTTATGTTTATTAGTATTAAACAAGAAATGTGTGCATCACAAAATATGCCTGTCTATATAAATTATCAAACGGTATAATGGTAATGACCCCAAAATAAATAAGGTTCTTCCCCTTCCACAGGGGAATCATGTGGCCAAGTTTGGTAAAGATCCAATATACAGAACTAAAGTTATCGTGCGGAAACAATCCTGTTGTCAAAAATTCTATTTATAGTAATGGTGACCTTGACCTTTGACTTAATGACCCCAAAATAAATAGGGTTCTTCCCCTTCCACAGGGGAATCATGTGGCCAAGTTTGCTAAAGATCCAATATACAGAACTAAAGTTATCGTGTGGAAACGACCTTGTCAAAAATTATATTTATAGTAAGTGACCTTGACCTTTGACCTAATAATGACCCCAAAATAAAAAGGATTCTTCCCCTTCCACAGGGGAATCATGTGGTCAAGTTTGGTAAAGATCCAATATACAGAACTAAAGTTATCATGTGGAAACGACCCTGTTGTCAAAAATTCTATTTAAAGTCATGGTGACCTTGACCTTTGACCTAATGACCCCAAAATAAATAAGGTTCTTCCCCTTCCACTGGGGAATCAAGTGGCCAAGTTGGTTAAAGATCTAATATACAGAACTAAAGTTATCGTGCGGAAACGACCCTGTTGTCAAAAATTCTATTAATAGTAAGTGACCTTGACCTTTGACCTCAACATAAATAGGGTTCTTCCCCTTCCAGAGGGGAATCATGTGGCCAAGTTTGGTAAAGATCTGATATACAGAACTAAAGTTATTGTGCGGAAATCTGTGTGGACACCCGCCCGCCATACCCAATCACGTAATACGGACTGTCTCGAGACGGGCGTATAAAAAGCAACATGAACTGTATTTTAATGGTGATAATTGGCTGCAGTAGAAAATGCTATTGCAACATGAGTCATTATTTGATTCCAATCCAACACAGTCCAGGCTTTAGTCAAAAAACTTTTGAGTACTACATTTTTTGTGTATTTTTTAACTCGTACTCAAAATCGTTCAATCAGAACACTGCATTTATTGGATATGACGTTCTGATTGATCAATTTTGGAGTACGAGTACAAAGCTCATATTCGAAAATGTTTTATGGTGGAAGTCCAGGATTTGTCTCCTTATTGGTGTTATGCTTAACAAAGATGCAGGAAACCATTTTTTTCTCCAAAACATTTGTTTGACTCAAACAGGATTTGAACCACCAACTTCCACACTCTAAATTGGGGCAGAGATGGTTGCATATGTATGTTATTAGCTTATCAGCAAAGTAAATCAATGTTTAAATGACAAAAGATTTCATGACAAGACATACCGTTTGATTGGAGTCCTACATCTTCCTGTAAAAGAACCACCTAAAATAGAACAAATATATGTAAAATTAAATCAGACATGTTAAGTCTATTAAACGAACAAGATTCCACACTTAGATTTTTACTCTCATTGTGTAATAGAAAGTTTTATTTGAAAGACCCTGATAATTTTCCCCAATTTTTTTCATTGCATTGTTTTTATTGTATTCAAGTCAGAAATTTAATATAAGACTAGTAATTTTGTGTAGAAACACAACAAAAAGTGAATACTGTTCAGCACAAGATGATAATTTCTATTAAGCCTATATTATATTGTCTCTACTAACAGAACTTGTTTTAAATTTTAATTTCTTTGTGTAGATCAAAACATGTAAGTTAGCAGTTTAAAGCAATTGTCTCTGCTCATGCACACTTTGTACTAGACCCACACATGCTTAGTAGAATTTTTATAGAGCTAGCTCACTGAAACAATAGTCAGAAGGGAGATATGTCTCTCCACTAGGACACATTATCCTGATTCCAAGCAAACAATATATCACACTGGAGGCAAGTACGCTAACCATTACACCACTGATGGCATCAGATGCACTTTTTATTACGAGAACTTCCTGTATATTATAAAAAGACTGTTACTATTCTTTCCCAATGTGCATAATGGAGTTTCCCTCTCATTAATATACAGTCAAACCTCGGTCCCTCGAACTCGGATGGGTCGAATACCATGGATGGTTCGAACTGATTTGAAAGTCCCGTCAATTTTCCATATATTTCTAAGTAAAAAAAAACTCTTTCGCTCAAACACCGATACCTCGAACAGTTGAACTCAATAAACGGTCCCGTCAATAATAAAATCACGAGTTTTACCATGTCAAACTCGAACATCGCAATTTAATTGACAGATGTATGTTACGGTTGAATGTGCTTACTGCAAGGTGTGATAAATGTCAAATTGGTACCAACAGATAATTGTTTACTTAACAATTACAGGCAGAGCGATAAACTTGTCATCATTTGTGTTTATTAGTCATTAAATTCAGCTGTGGCTTGATTATTAACCATTAATTACGATTAATAAAGAACGATTATTGAACCAGAGACTTGTGTCGCTGATTGTACCAAGCCGAGCCTACACTCGACAATAATTAAAATAATCAAATGTTTACAATCGTAATAAAGTTTATCAAAACAATATTTAAAATTGTTATTACATGAATTATTATTACTGAGTGTTTTTTTTATTTATTTATTTTTTTATTTTTATAGTTGCTGGGATCGAATAATATCAAACTGCTTGGTCTCAGGGTTCATCTAAATACCAAAAAAATAGAAATGTACTCGTACTGAAATTCCGATTAACCTGAGTTTATATGTGTATATAATATCAAAAGAAACAAATATAATTGCTTCAAATTCAAATTAAAAAAAATGGCTAAAATTTGAAAATTGGCCATTAAAAATATATATCCGAATTATCAAGCATTATACAGATATCGATCCAAGTGTTAATACCCGACCTCGTATTTCCTGTTTATAAAATAGACCGCGAACAAAGTGAAACTAGAGTCTCAGTGGGCTGAGCCTGTGTCGCTCACCTTTCATTCTGCTTTGAGGAAACTTAATACAGAACCTTCCATAGGTGCTTCCCACCAAACTTCGGTTCATTTTGGCAAAGCAGTTTCAGAGAAGAAGATTTGTACAAATCGACCAATCTAAAAAAAGAATTGCCTGTGGCAGTCTTGTTTGTTAATGGATCAAAACGAAATGAGCAATCTCTATAGAGGACCTTCCATAGATGCTTCTTACCAAGTTTCATATTATTTGGCCAAGCGGTTTCAGAGGAAAAGCCGTTTTAGAATCGACCAATAAGAAACAAGAATTGCCTGTGGCAGCCATATTTGTAAATGGATCGAGATGAAATGAGTAAGCTTTATAGAGGACCTCCCATAGATGCATCCTACCAAGTTTCGGTTCATTTGGCCAAGCGGTTTCAGAGGAGAAGACTTTTAAAAATAGGTCAATCAGAAACAAGAATTGCCTGTGGCAGCCATGTTTGTTAACGGATCGGGACAAAATAAGCAATCTTTATAGAGGACCTTCCATAGATGCTTCCTACCAATTTTTTGATCATTTAGCCAAGCGGTTTCAGAACAGAAGATTTATAGAAATCGACCAATCAGAAACAAGCATTGCCTGTGGTGGCCATGTTTGTTAATGGATCGGGACGAAATGAGCAATATTTATAGAGGACCTTCCATAGATGGTTCCTACTAAGTTTCAGTTCATTTGGCTGAGGGGTTTTAGAGACATATATCCGTAATTCAATTCTGATATCTGTATAGATAACTGCATTTTGAATACAAATATATCTATATTTAAACAAGAGTTATCTTTCTTTTAACAATTTTTTTTTAGAAATAAACCAATCAGAAACAAGAATGGCCTGTGTCGGCCATGTTTGGTAATGGATCGGGACGAAATGAGTACTGTTTATAGAGGACCTTCCATAGATGCTTCCTACCAAGTTTCGGTTCATTTGGCCAGGCGGTTTCAGAGGAGAAGATTTTTAAAAATAGGCCAATCAGAAACAAGAATTGCCTGTGGCGGCCATGTTTGTTAATGGATCGGGACGAAATGAACAATCTTTATAGAGGACCTTCCATAGATGCTTCCTACCAAGTTTCAGTGGGTTTCGGAGGAGAAGATTAAAATGTGACAGACGACGGACACCAAGTGATGGCAAAAGCAGGCAAGGTGAGCTAAAAAACGTTTCTAAGGTACGTTTGAAGATATCAAAGAGGTATTCAGAAGCCGTAGAGAACTTGCTAACGAATTATATATTTTTTACGAGAAAGGCCCATTTTTACTGTGCATCAGTTATCATAGCGTAATGAAACTGTCCCGGGTCAAAACCAGATTTTTTCTCTCTAAAATTACTGGACATCGGTGGCTCGAACTTCCAATAGCTCGAACAGATTTTGACAGTCCCTTCGAGTTCGAGCGAGCGAAGTTCTACTGTACATTTATATTCTTTTTTGGGGGGAACTTACTTCTTCTGTCAACTTTCTCTGATACTGCTCCCCAGCTGATTGCATCCAATGATTCACTGGAACTAAATCTTCGGTCTCCTAATCTATAAGATAAATTAATTCAATTTACTATTAAATATATCTAATGTTAAGTGCAGCACTACTTGTCAATTTCATTTAAAATATTGTCCTTTTCAGATGTAACAAAATTATGCACGCAAAATATTGAACAGCAATAGATATAAAAAGAGATTAAGAGATTCTTATATTAAATGTTCCAAACATTACATATATGACTTTCTAAGGATGCATTATGTACTGCAAGACAGAATTAAGTAAACAAATGCTTGATATTAATCTCTCTGTAGCCTCATCAATGTCACCAAGAATTAAGGGTTCGGGTTATGGTGTTTAACGTCACTTTCAACAATATTTCAGTTATATCGTGAGTCAGTTTTATTGGTGGAGGAAACCATAGTACACTGAGAAAACCACTGACCTGTCGCAAGTCACTGACAAACTTTATCACATAATGTTGTATCGAGTACATCTTGCCTCAGCGGGATTCGAACTCACAACTTCATTGGTGATAGGCACTCATTGCCTTGGTAGTTGTAAATCCAACCACCATACAATCACGATCACGATCACAGCAGCCCCTCAGCAAAATTTATTTTTAAATCTTAACTAATAATATGATAACTTACTTTTGTATTCTGGACAAGGGAGCAAACACTCCATGCTTTGTTTTACATGTAAAATATCTCTCTCCATTTACTGAGCCATCATTTTTTCCCACTGGACGGTCTAATTCTATTCCATACCATATTCCTGAAGTATTAATAAATATATATATATTACATTAAAATTGTAAAGGCAAACTTTTTTTAACATATTTCCTGTAAGATCACAATGTTAAACTGTATCCAGTGGGGTTTATGCATATGGGTTTATGGTGTTAAATGCCACTTTCAACAATATTTTAGTAATATCGTGGAGGTCAGTGTTATTGGTGGAGGAAAGTAGTGGGAGGTAATTCTGAATTAAAATTGTAAACTTTGAAAAACTAGATGTGTCGGAATGATACGAATGTCCCCGCCGTGAATATTAAGGAGGCTCGCAAATGTTTCACCCTTTTTTAATTCCCTCAGTAATAGGCTAAGAATAACAAATGAATTTCAAAGTTGATCTGTAACTCATCATTATACACTAGCATACCAAAAATCAAGTCAATATCTCAAATCATAGTGAAAGTGGTGACAACTAAATATTTGGCCAAATTTAAAAGTCCAAGGGTCATAACTCGGCCAAAAATCATGCAGAGCGGAAAAAAAAGTGATCGCAACTGTTTTATTTCGGAATTACGGACATGGCCGTCATGGGTAACACTATATGTTCCAGCCACTTAGTGGCGGGGACATAAAAAAATCATTAGATCAGCAGTATTTTTGTATTTGATCTACAATTTGATTTGTGAATATCCTACTCTTGATAGCCATGTTACACAACTATTTAACCTTTGACAGTGTATTAGCTAGCGCTCGTCACTTTCGTCATTGACGATTGATTTTCGAAAGTGACGAGTATTTCCCGTACCCAATTCGTCACTTGAATTTTCAAAAAATCGTAAAAAAATGTTTGTAACAATCCATTCTTCTTCATTTGCTGATTAAAACTAATTAGTCACTGCAATGACAATTTTATTACATGTTACAAGCCAATCAACGGATCATAGAATTTTTGTTTTGATTGTGTAATCTTTGATTTCACCTGGACAAAAAATTCAATCAACGTCATATGGGTGCAATTTTGCATAGGGAAAGTTGCAGTCAAAATATATAATTAATAGCAATCGTCATTCATTGCACGATTCATCTCAATGTCTGCCATAACGAACTATTTTTGCCAAATTTATGAAAATGTCGATATCATATTTATTGAAATCTATCGTATCCATTAAGTATTTTGAAAGTGATTTTCTCGAAAAGTCATAACTTTGATTAAAGAAACCAAGGACGTGTGCTTTGTAGAAACTAAAAAAAAATAAAAATGGCACGATCAACAGGAGCTTGCAATCTACCAAAGCTACTTTTAACCAAACAAAGTTTTGATGTATCTATTCTCATTTCTGTGAAATGAAATCTTAGTTCTCATATTTTATATTTCATTTATATGCAAAGGATGGCCACTCAATTCGTTGAAATGCACTGCACGAGGACGCATATAAGTTTTTTTATATATATTGATCAGCATCCGGGTAACAATTGCGTTCTATTTATAGAACTATTTACAAACAGATACGTGTCTGCAATTAAAAAAAATAACTACAGTATTTTTATTCCAATTGTTGCAATTTGATTGTGAGATCTGAGAAATAACTATTTATTTTACAACTTGCTTCAGTTTTTGAAGTGTGTTCTATAATGACTTCCTACAAAGAATCTAGATAGAAGTTAGACCATTGGGCAAACTGGCAGAATTTTTTTTTCTGCTGAAGACTATGCAAATATGAGTTATTACAATTGTTGTGATATTATATCAAAGCATAGTAACATTTCAAAAAGGGGGGGGGGGGGGGGTATTACAATTTGTGTGGTATTGAGATCAAAATAGTGGCAATGTTATGTTTTACCAGTTGGTTGTTAATTTGCAGAATATGTTCCCATCCTAGGAGGTTTTCAATCTCCACTACTAACCAATAAGGCAACTTAACTGATTATAAGATTAAGCTCATTATATTCTTGTTTATTCATAATTATAATAAAAAAAATCTGTTCCGCAAAAGTGACTAATGGTCTCAAAATCCTGGCTAAATCCCTGCTTTGATCTATGTGAACATTAGTATTCTCTCTGACGAACATTACTACATGTAACCATGTTATTTTGTCACTCAGTGGTGTTTCTATTGGTCAATCTAAAGTTCATAAGATTAAATTGAATAGTGTCAGGTGTTAATGAAATGCAGCATGTTAATCTATATACAGTGGAACCTGTGCGTTTTCCTGTGACTTCCGACAAGAAATTCAGGTCCCAAAATATTTCTTTAACATTCTTTGTTAAACCAGAGGCTCTCAAGAGCCTGTATCGTTCACCTGGTTATAAAAAAAACCAATTGGTCCTATGTAAAAACTATGTCCTGCAGTGGTAGTCATCTTGGAACTACGATCAACATAAAAAACACAACGTTTGTAAAGGACCTTCCAATGACTGATGCACAGTTTAGGTTCAATCAGTGCAATAGCTTCAGAGAAGAATATATTTCTGTATTTTCCCCATATGGTCCTGTGTTAATACTATGGCCTGTGGTGGCAGCCATCTTGGATTTCCGATCGGCATAAAAAACAGAGGACCTTTCAATGATCATTCCTGTGCAGTTTGGTTTCAACTGTCTAAGTGGTTTCAGAGAAGAAGTGTTTTGAAACATTTTTCCCATAGGGTCCAATGTTAAACTAAGTCCTGCCGTAGCCGCCATTTTGAATTTCATATCGGAACAAAAAACGTGAAGTTTGTAGAGGACCATCCCATGAACATTCATGTACAGTTTGGCTTTAATAATATTTGTAGTTTCTGAGAAGAAGGCATTTGAACATTTTCCCATAGGGTCCAATGTTAATCTATATCCTGCGGTGGTGGCCATCTTGGATTTCCGATCGGCATAAAAAACACACACCTTGTAGAGGACCTTCCAATGATCATTCCTGGGCAGTTTGGTTTCAATTATCAAAGTGGTTTCAGAGAAGAAGCGTTTTGAAACATTTTTCCCATAGGATCCAATGTTAAACTAAGTCCTGCCGTAGCCGTCATTTTGAATTTCATATCGGAACAAAAAACGTACAGTTTGTAGAGGACCATCCAATGAACATTCATGTACAGTTTGGCTTTAATCGTATTTGTAGTTTCTGAGAAGAATGCATTTGAACATTTTCCCATAGGGACCAATGTTAATTTATGTCCTGCGGTGGCGGCCATCTTGAATTTTCGATCGGCATAAAAAAACAGAAACTTTGTAGAGGACCTTCCAATGATCATTCCTGGGCAGTTTGGTTTCAATTGTCCAAGTGGTTTCAGAGAAGAAGCGTTTTGAAACATTTTTCCCATAGGGTCCAATGTTAAACTAAGTCCTGCCATAGCCGCCATTTTGAATTTCATATCGGAACAAAAAACGTGAAGTTTGTAGAGGACCATCCAATGAACATTCATGTACAGTTTGGCTTTAATCATATTTGTAGTTTCTGAAAAGAAGGCATTTGAACATTTCCCCATAGGGTCCAATGTTAATCTATGTCCTGCGGTGGCGGCCATCTTGAATTTTCGATCGGCATAAAAAAACAGAAACTTTGTAGAGGACCTTCCAATGATCATTCCTGGGCAGTTTGGTTTCAATTGTCCGAGTGGTTTCAGAGAAGAAGCGTTTTGAAACATTTTTCCCATAGGGTTCAATGTTAAACTAAGTCCTGCCGTAGCCGCCATTTTGAATTTCATATCGGAACAAAAAACGTGAAGTTTGTAGAGGACCATCCAATGAACATTCATGTACAGTTTGGCTTTAATAATATTTGTAGTTTCTGAGAAGAAGGCATTTGAACATTTTCCCATAGGCTCCAATGTTAATCTATGTATTGCGGTGGCGGCCATCTTGGATTTCCGATCAGCATAAAAAACAAAAATCTTGTAGAGGACCTTCCAATGATCATTCCTGGGCAGTTTGGTTTCAACTGTCTAAGTGGTTTCAGAGAAGAAGCGTTTTGAAACATTTTCCCCATAGGGTCCAATGTTAAACTTAAGTCCTGCCGTAGCCGCCATTTTGAATTTCATATCAGAATAAAAAACATAAAGTTTGTAGAGAACCATCCAATGAACATTCATGTACAGTTTGGCTTTAATAATATTTGTAGTTTCTGAGAAGAAGGCATTTGAACATTTTCCCATAGGATCCAATGTTAATCTATGTATTGCGGTGGTGGCCATCTTGGATTTCCGATCGGCATAAAAAACATAAAATTTATAGAGGACCTTCCAATGATCATTCCTGGGCAGTTTGGTTTCAACTGTCTAAGTGGTTTCAGAGAAGAAGCGTTTTGAAACATTTTCCCCATAGGGTCCAATGTTAAACTAAGTCCTGCTGTAGCCGCCATTTTGAATTTCATATCGGAACAAAAAACATAAAATTTGTAGAGGACCATCCAATGAACATTCATGTACAGTTTAGCTTTAATCATATTTGTAGTTTCTGAGAAGAAGGCATTTGAACATTTTCCCATAGGGACCAATGTTAATCTATATCCTGCGGTGGTGGCCATCTTGGATTTCCGATCGGCATAAAAAACACACACCTTGTAGAGGACCTTCCAATGATCATTCCTGGGCAGTTTGGTTTCAATTGTCAAAGTGGTTTCAGAGAAGAAGCGTTTTGAAACATTTTCCCCATAGGGTCCAATGTTAAACTAAGTTCTGCCGTAGCCGCCATTTTGAATTTCATATCGGAACAAAAAACGTATTATTTGTAGAGGACCATCCAATGAACATTCTTGTACAGTTTGGCTTTAATAATATTTGTAGTTTCTGAGAAGAAGGCATTTGAACATTTTTCCATAGGATCCAATGTTAATCTATGTATTGCGGTGGCGGTCATCTTGGATTTCCGATCGGCATAAAAAACAAAAAATTTGTAGAGGACCTTCCAATGATCATTCCTGGGCAGTTTGGTTTCAACTGCCCTAGTGGTTTCAGAGAAGAAGCGTTTTGAAATATTTTCCCCATAGGGTCCAATGTTAAACTAAGTCCTGCCGTAGCTGCCATTTTGAATTTCATATCGGAACAAAAAACAAAAAATTTGTAGAGGACCATCCAATGAACATTCATGTACAGTTTGGCTTTAATAATATTTGTAGTTTCTGAGAAGAAGGCATTTGAACATTTTCCCATAGGGTCCAATGTTAATCTATATCCTGCGGTGGTGGCCATCTTGGATTTCCGATCGGCATAAAAAACACACACCTTGTAGAGGACCTTCCAATGATCATTCCTGGGCAGTTTGGTTTCAATTGTCCAAGTGGTTTCAGAGAAGAAGCGTTTTGAAACATTTTTCCCATAGGGTCCAATGTTAAACTAAGTTCTGCCGTAGCCGTCATTTTGAATTTCATATCGGAATAAAAAACGTACAGTTTGTAGAGGACCATCCAATGAACATTCATGTACAGTTTGGCTTTAATAATATTTGTAGTTTCTGAGCAGAAGGCATTTGAACATTTTCCCATAGGATCCAATGTTAATCTATGTATTGCGGTGGTGGCCATCTTGGATTTCCGATAGGCATATAAAACAAAAATTCTGTAGAGGACCTTCCAATGATCATTCCTGAGCAGTTTGGTTTCAATTGTCTAAGTGGTTTCAGAGAAGAAGCGTTTTGAAACATTTTTCCCATAGGGTCCAATGTTAAACTAAGTCCTGCCGTAGCCGCCATTTTGAATTTCATACCGGAACAAAAAACGTAAAGTTTGTAGAGGACCATCTAATGAACATTCATGTACAGTTTGACTTTAATCATATTTGTAGTTTCTGAGAAGAAGGCATTTGAATATTTTCCCATAGGGTCCAATGTTAATTTATGTCCTGCGGTGGCGGCCATCTTGGATTTCCGATTGGCATAAAAAACAGAAACTTTGTAGAGGACGTTCCAATGATCATTCCTGGGCAGTTTGGTTTCAACTGTCCAAGTGGTTTCAGAGAAGAAGCATTTTGAAACATTTTTCCCATAGGGTTCAATGTTAAACTACCGGTAAGTCCTGCCGTAGCCGCCATTTTGAATTTCATATCGGAACAAAAAACCTTAAGATTGTAGAGGACCATCCAATGAACATTCATGTACAGTTTGGCTTTAATCATATTTGTAGTTTCTGAGAAGAAGGCATTTGAACATTTTCCCATAGGGTCCAATGTTAATCTATGTCCTGCGAGGGCGGCCAGCTTGGATTTCCGATCGGCATAAAAAACAGAACCTTGGTAAAGGACATTCCAATGATCATTCATTTACAGTTTGGGTTCAGTCGGTTCATTAGTTTCAGAGAAGAAGATCAGCCAATCAGAGCATATTATTGGCCCTGGCAGCCATATTGAATATCCGACTGGAACGAAAAAACAGTAACTTTGTAGAGGACCATCCAAGGAGCATTCCTGCTAAGTTTGGTTCCAATCGGCCCAGTGGTTTCGGAGAAGAAGCTTGAAATGTGAAAAGTTTACAGACGACAGACGACAGACGCCAAGTGATGGCAATAGTTCACATGGACCTTTGGTCCAGGTGAACTAAAAACCTTGAGTATTCCGACACCTGTCACTGATTTACGGCCCCAATGTTATTAATTACACTTAATTAATCCTGTCTTATCCACCCTTTGATCTGCTCATTAATAAATTACCATCCTTCAATGTGTATCATTAAATATAAACCATTAACAAATTGACAAAAATAAATTGTGATTTTAACTAATTGATTGGCAGGCAATTAGAGGCTGATTAGTAAGGGTTAAAAGTAGGTTTACAAAGAATATATTATATATGTAATAATTAAAATTTTACAGTTACCTGTTTTCACTTCCTTTGTAAAGGACATGTCTACAACTATTATTTGATATACAGTAAAACCCTGCTTTATTGCCCCTCGATTCACCGCCAAACTCGCGTATCGCCAAGAATTTCTGCAGTCCCGTTTTCCGTATGTAGTAATAACCCCGTTAAAATGCCAAACTCGCATACCGCCATCCGCCACGGTAATTGAAGATCAAACGGTCAATTTACTGTTATTTAAACCTCGATCATAATGCCAATCAATAATGTCACACCTCGGTGATTTTAGGATGCCTGTCAATCAAGGTAAGTAAACAAGCAGTCAAGGCAAATAGATATCGTTGTGAAAACAGTTAATTGTTTTCTTTACAATAACATTTTACAACCCTGAACTGATTACTTTTCATTCTGAATAAAGCTTAATAAATTTGTTTGTGTGTTCTTTTCATTTGTGTTGAAAATGTCGACGTCTAAACGTAAAAGAAATTTGCTTAATTTTCGACAGAAAAGAGAAAATGTAGAAATTAAGAATCCATCGATATATTGGCAAATGATGTCCTCCAGTGACCTCGACTTTCTGAACATTAATGAAGAAATAAGTGCAAGCCTTCCTTATAATCCACGTGAACATGTGAATTATTTGATTGTGAATGCATGCGTAAAAACGACAGAAATGTTTATATGTGAATAGATTTTAACAACTTCCGGTTATAGAAATCAAATTTACTTCCAAACCATACACTGACGGTGACACGCTTCTAAGTGTTGTATAAACATTTTTCAATTAAAGTATAACACCCTTGCTTCTATAAACATATTTTATCACCTTTCTTTAAACAATTAATGATCAACTATCCATAAGTTAACTGTACATTTGCCCCGGGGACAGAATTAATCTTGTGACACGACAACGAGTGAGAAAAAAAACCCTTTATTGTTCTTTTTTTAGTTGTGATAAACAAAAAGTGAAAATAAAATGGAGAGTAAATATTTGTAAGACGTAAAAATGAATTTAATATATATTAAAGGAAATTGCTAGTATACGTGCTAACAACGTAATTTCAGTAGGTTTTTTTTCTTTTCAAATTCGATAAAATAAATTCTGCTAAATTTACAAATGCCGAAATTTTCTACAACTGTCAAAATGAAACTTATATATTAGAATTTAAATTGTAAGTGATAATACTCATTTCCGGTAAACTTGTCAAAATCAAACCGTCCGTCATTCCAAATTTAAAATCAAACTGTTGACTTTCGGTTTTCTGTCCTTACTCAGTTTATCGCTAAACTCGTTATAACGCCAAAATCTGGCTGGACAGATGGTGGCGGTTTAACGAGGTTATACTGTATTATGAAATTGTTCTAGGCTTGTATACACAAATAAATTATTATTTGAATTTATTGATTGGCAGGTGATTAAAGACTCATTATTAAGGGTTAAAGTAAGCTTACCAAGAATATAATAATTAAAATTTTACATATACCTGTTTTCACTTGCTTTGTAAAGGACATGGTTAGATTGGTTACAACCAACAATTATCTGATCAGATTATGAAATTGTTCTAAATATATTAATTAAATATTAAATGTATTTTCATCTACATTGTAGTTCCAATTATTTAAACCATCCTACATAATCAAACATACACAATTTCTTCTCTTGTTAAATTTGTGCAAATTTCTGTTAACTAAAAAGAAAACCTGAGTTTTCTGACATCCTGTGCAATCCGACACATTTTCCTGGTCCCTTGGTGTGTCGCATTAGACAGGTTCCACTGTACATGTATTGCTTCCGAAGAAGTAAAAAGAAAAAATTAATGGAACATGAAAGTAAAGAGATACTTGACACTCGTCTAGATGAGTCCTGACACACTTGCTTTTTTTTATAAACAATAACAAATGATGCACTAGTGCTACTCATGACTTTTGGGTTGGGACTCGTTAAATTTTACCCTACAAGGATCCCTGGAAGTTTAAGATTGCCCTTGGGAAATACATTAAGTGTCTATTGAATAGACAAGAGGGAAATCTCAGACTTGTTAAACAATTTCAATCATTTCTGTGAATCTTGTCAGAGACCAGATATCTTAATCTCATGGGTCGAAAATTTTCGTCATGCATTATCAGCCGTGTTTGAGTCTATATTTCCCAGTATTTCACATGATGATGTTGTAGCTTGCCAAGATTTTGTATTGATATCACATCACATAATAAGTGAACCCTATCGCATCAATATACAGTATGCTTAAGACAACTATATGAAATTTATGAGTTAAATTTTTTCATCATCAGAATCAATTATTACTGGAATATGGCACCTTAGATGGAATTTTTCACTGAAATTCTTAAATACTTGTGATTATTAAAATCCTTCATTAAAAAAATAAGACAAATTATGTATTTAATGGATTTTTCTTGTTTTACCTGGTGCAAATTTTGATTCTCCAACATATTTGACAGTTCCTTTACGTTGACCAGCAACTATAACTCTGTCACCATATTCTATCTCACCAAGATCTGTGATGGACGGTGTTCTACCTTTTAACCCTGAAATAAATAAAAACTAAATATAAACGTTTTTTTTTAATCATACATGTATTCTATCATCTGTGATGAATGATGGTCTATTTATCAATTATAAACCTTGAATTAAACTAGTAATTTGTTTTTCCCATAAATTGAAGAGTCCTTCACTGGCTTCAGCAAAATATATTACAGGAACAAGTTTACAAACCACAAAGTAGGTTAAACAAAGGGCTACGCTGGCCAACATAATAAGACCGCAGCAACTCAAAAAGGGCTTCCTCCTAAATTCAAGTTTATTTCGTAAACCATAACTGATACTAGAAGAAATCTGCTGGAATACTATATGAATCCCTTAAAACAATCAATTTAAAGAAAACATGCATCAATCATGTAAAAATATATGAAAGATGAAAAACATCTTCAAAATTTCAGAATTCTGACTATATTTAGCCCCTTTTCCCCCGTGAAAAAAATAGCCTCATTTCTGTATCAATTCAAAGTAACTGATAAAGATAAGAATTTGGTGAAACAAAATGCATTAAAATTGGATGCAAAATAAGTTAAAATTTTGCATTTTTTGGCCCCTTTTCGTTTGAATTTTTGTCAAGAATAGTTTGTAAACATGTTAACTTATTCACATGAATTGATACATAAACCTAAAAATTCCAAACTGCTTTAAATCAACAAGAAATAAAAATCTCAGGGATGATTCTGGATAGAAAATAAAATAACTGAAAAGCAATGAAAATAGCTGTAAGCTGAAACCATCTACACCCCAATTTTAAAAAGGTCATTTTTAACATGTTCTGTAATTTTCGGAAATGTCTTTTTAACACAGAAAAATAGCTGAAATCAGTTCTGAAAAAAATCATCTCTGATTTAATCTAGATTAAAATGGAATAAATTATCCACTATGTATGATTCAGCATTATACACTGCATTCTCACATGTACTTTAATTATCACAATAGTTGTCTGCATAAATTAAATCAGTGATTTGAAAATAATTTTGCTATAGGTATTTTTAAAACTTAAAGGGATATTTAAGTTGTTAGTGTTTTTGCAAGGGTCTCAATGTTTTATGTTAATCAAAGCAACACTGTTAACTACAAAGCAATTTTAGCAGTTAATGTGAGAAAGATTTATTAAATAGTTTGATGTTTTAATTCATAATTTGAGACAGTAAGTCATGCTTTGTCTATTTATCTATACATCTCTACTTACAAGTCCATAAACACCAGATTAACCAGATGGTAATTGTTGTTTTAGTGATTACGGTCACACACCTATCTTCTAAATTGATAATTGCAACTAAAGTTTGATTATTTTTTAATGCATCTTACCGGATATTACCTAATATTTAATACTAGTGTCTATAAATATAATTTTAAACACTCTAGGCTTCAAATTCAATGGTGAGCTTAAAATATGGTTATAAATAATAAATTTCATTATGTTCAGTATATCGATCACTACCCTGAGGACCTGACCAATACCAGTTTTGAAATTCTTTTGCAACATTGCCAAAGCCAGCCATGTTGAATTTCAAAATACAAAAATGTAGAACAAAAACCATAAAATGTTGAGGACAATTCATTGTATGCACACCACTAGCACTTTTGCCAAGTTTGGTTCCAAAGAATGAAATGTGAAAAGTTTCAGTCAACAGATGAAGTGGGATAATACATTTGTACATGAGGCATTTAAATACCATTGATTCATGCTCTTTCTCATTTTAATAAAGGTCTTGTAATAAAAAAAATATATACCTTGTATATACAATGTATATTCCTAAATTATCCACAGGAACTCGTTAATTTGCTACTTTAATTCAATCCAAATGAGACAACCACAATTCATTTTTGATAAATTTCTTATACAAAATTTCAGTGGATAAGCCAGATGATTTCAACAGATTAATAATAATAATCGGTAGCAGGTCAAATCATTGTATTATTATGTTTTTTTTTTATTTAATTTGATATGTATTGTTAATTGTGTTGTTTATTTAATTCCTAATCAAATCATTGTTTTATTATGTTGTTTATTTAATTTGATAATATATCCATAATTACTGGTGCATAATGTGCAGGATTTTACATAGATCCTTTATTTTGCAGGAGGGGTGTGCATTATAAACAAGAACAATGTGTTTCACTCTTTTTTCAGACCGGGAAATCACATGTCCGCCTTTTTTGTTGTTTACTAAATGTCAACATGCAAAGTTAAATATTTCAACAAAATAATTAAATACATCCAATACGTTTTAATTATTAAAGAATTAAAACTGTCTAGTACAGTTGTGTTTTGTACCTGTAAACGTTAAAATACCATTGATACGAACATAAAAGAATACGCTCATCAATAAAAATTATAATTTTACATCTTTTAACCAAAAATATTAATCTATATTAATACATAATTTTTATTTATATATTCTTTTTGGGGCCGATTTGACTGACTAACTTTTGATTGGCAAGTCCTTTTTGATAAAATATGGATTAGATTTTCAACACACCCAGGCATTGATTTTTTTTTGTAGTTAGGAGGTTTACCATATCCCAGGGCCAGGCTACCTGTGCCTTGATATATCTAAACATGATCCTTCAGGTAGAAATTGCATAAACATGTTGACTGGGAAATAAACTTGACAGAAGAATGTACAACTAGTAATTGATCAAAATAAAACAATTTAGATTCCTTTTGAAAATATTGTGTGGCTCTTAAAAGAGCCTTTGGAATGTGAAGTTGCATCAGATCACTGAATGTCCATTTCTTCGTCAACGTCTTCATCATTACCATCATGCTCGTCACTATGATCAGATGATTCTTCATCCGTCAACGCTGTGAAGGAGTAATCGCGAATACCATAATCGTCTTCGTCGTCAGACATTTCTACAGTTACTTGAAATCGAAGTTCTGAAATTTCGTCTGCTTTCTTTGATGCATACTCGTAGAACATGTTGCGTACACCTTCCACCACGGCGATTTGTAGCCGTAAGTTGTAGCGGTATGACCGTCGGTTTTCCTTTCTTGCCTTGTCGAATCTTTTGGACAGGTCTTCGATCTTTCTGTTCAGAGACAGAATTTCATCGCATGCTCTCTTGAATGCCCTTTCAGCTTCCATCAACTTCGTCGGCGTGTATGACAAAATGTTACTCATCTTTCTGTTTGTTGATCTTTTATGTGAAACATAATCCGATTCTGCCGCTCTTTTTAAATCACCTTTAACCGGAAGTAATATTAACCCATAAGTTGCGGTGTTACATCCAAAGGCATTCCGAAAAATCATGTCATGTGACTTACACGTGATATACATAAATTTTTTTGTTGTTGTCAAAATTTATAAAATAAAAATGGTTTACCCTGTAGATTTCAAAAAGAAATTTTGAAGAAAAATTAGATTTATCTTGTTCAAAAAAGAAATAATTGATTTTTGATATTTGCTGATGTAAAAAAATTTCTGACTCAGGTGAAAAAACATAGCCCCCCCCCTAAAAGATAAATTATTGGCCCCATTTATATATTTCTAATTACTTATATTCCAAAATGTAAACTTGAGTTTGTCAGATCTACTTTGGGGACATACATTGTAGGAACAAAACACAAGACTGTGTCAAGAGTCAGTGATAATCATTACACGAAATGACCCCAATTCTAAATATACTGGATTAGGGTAATTTCGTGTGATGATTGCCACCGGCCTGCCTTTGTGAAACATATGAATCTATTTACCTGGCAAATTGTCATTGGCAATTTATCCTGGTATTTAACCTTACACTGAAACATTAGGATTTTGGATGTAAGAAAACGTGACAGAAAATCTACATAAAACTTGATAATTTTCCTATAACAGTTATGAAGCTCTTTTACCTAACGTCGAATTCGAAGGAACCATATAAGGTTCATAATTATTCTCTGCTAACTGTATAAGTAGAGATCTCCTTTTGATTGAGAGTTGGCTTGAAACGTGAGAGGTCCTACGATAGAATCCCACCTGGGACATTGTATTTTTCTGAGATATACCGGTAATATGCTCTACTGTTACTGCTTGATTGGCGTCCAACTTAATCACCAACGATGGTCAATACAGGAAAACTGGTCTGGTTGAATGATGATTGAGTATGATGACTCCTCAGGTGGGGGGATTCATAACCATCTTCTGCTTATTGTGTTTGTGGAGATCTTTTTAAGCTAAGTTGGTAGATCATTGGCTTAATAACAATGTAAGCAGTTCCAGGATCAAATCCCATCAGTGCATTGCATGTTTTTTTTATATACATGTTCTACTGTTACATAGCCATACATGAACTTGGCTGGATAAAGCTCATGCTGGAGTAGACCAAGCTATATAACTTAACAATCTCATGTTGAAATATACCAAACTGCATATCTTCTGCATAGAACTCACATTGAGGTATGCCATTCTGTATGTCCTGTTGAGGTATTCCAAACTATATCTTCTACACAAAACTCCTGTTGAGGTATATCAGGACATATGTCCTCTACATAATATTAAGCTCATATTGAGGCATGTCAAGCTGAGTCAGTGAGTGTCTTCTACATAACATAAATGTTATGTTGATCAGATACATTTCAACCTACATCTTTTGAATATGACCTCTAATTCCATCTCAGTTAATAAGGAAGAACTGTATCATTTAAAATTTGATTTATTTGTCAACTTACAGGTACATTGTATCAACTATCCAAGATAGAAAGGTTAAAATGATTTCGAGTCAAAATCACACTCAGGACTTTTATGAGTAAAAACATTAATTTTCAGAATCAATTATTACAACATCTTTAATCTGAATTATTAAAGAT
Source organism: Bathymodiolus brooksi (assembly GCA_963680875.1). Taxonomy (NCBI): domain Eukaryota; kingdom Metazoa; phylum Mollusca; class Bivalvia; order Mytilida; family Modiolidae; genus Bathymodiolus; species Bathymodiolus brooksi. Next base: position 70,327,814 of record OY804575.1, read on the forward strand.
AGTTAAGGCTTTTACATTGGGTTGATATAGTTTGACATTGTACAAGGATTTTGTGGGGGACAACGTCGGTAACTTACATCTGAACACGCACCTATTTTAAAATGACTCATGAGTGGAGAATGTCAGAGTGTGATCAAAGGAGCTCGTGGCACAGAATTGCCCCCCCCCCCTTTTTTTTTTACTTTCTGTTTAAATACTTATTTTCAATAAAATTTCATTATTATTTCATCTCTTTTTCCTTTATTTAATGTGTTCGTGTCCATATACCCATAATTCTGTGCCATGAGCGCCTGTAAGTATGATCAGCCATGGGTTACTGACGAAGAATCTTTAGCACCCTGACATTGGATGTGTTTCTGATGGGGCTTAGAAGGAGGTAAATTATACATGTTGTACATATACCTGAATCTACAATATCTTTAGGATCCTGATACTGAGTGGGTCTTGTGGAAGTTAGAAGGTAGGAGGTTTGTAAAGATTTACCTGTGTCTTCCCTATCCTTAATATACAGACATTAGATGATGGTCTGGTGGGAGTTTGAAGGGAATGTAACCTATGTCTACCTAAGGTTTGTGCATACTTAGATTGATGGGTGTTGGGAGGGTAACTAATCTGGAGTATTACCTGTATCACATTAGATATATCCACTGGTATAGTTTTGTTTGAAGATTTGGTGGCCATGACAATGACAAGAGTCTAATGGGGGAGTATACCAGGTATCTTCTCTACCCTCTAAAATAATATAAGATACATCCACTGGCACAGTTTTGGTCAGTGATGACAATAGTTGAAGGTCTGGTAATACTGGGACTTTTTACAGACCTTCCATCATGTTCAACTATATGCATGCCTTTTGGTGACTGCCAAATAACATTTTAACTCAGGGTCATGTGAGGTGCACGGTTTTTTTCTGATCGGAAATCCACAACAGAAACAAGAGACCCCAAGGTGCCAACAAGTTTTGATTCCTGTATTTGTATATGGACCGTTTATATTGTTCAACCAATTTTGATGATTTCTTTTCATGCTGTTCATTATACTATTCTCCTATGCAGTATGACAACATATTTTGTATGGCTCTTAATGTTTCCTAGATATAATGGGGTCAAAACATACCACTTGAAGTTGAACTTCAAGGATTAGTTTGAACTTCATGCGATCGTTCACAAAAATTATGCAGTTGAAATTATATTCGGTGATAATGGATGTTAAACAAATCTGCCATAAAAATGAACCCATGTCAGAAATAACTGGTCATATACATGCTCTGAAGGCAAAAATAGATGATTAAAGTTTTAAATGCATCATTTCATTAATAGGGAGATTTGGGCACTGCATTACATGTACCAAACCAGGAAAGTGTGTGGTCATGTTAAAGTGTTATGGGTACCATTTCCAGATTATATTTTGATTCTTTTGTGACAGGATGGTAATCTTTGTTTTTTTCCATTTTATTACAGCATAAAAGATCTATTTCCACAATGCAATGCCACTGATTAAATAAAACTTTGATGCATACTAATTACTTCATTTAAGAAGATAAATTGCTGAGTAGGCAAAAATATCTGACCACGAATAAGAAAACAAATTATGTTATAAATGATGCAGAAAAAAATTTGGATATCCCAATTTCTTAATCTTAGTTTCAGATATATATGTGCAGATTTCAGTGAAGTCACAGATTTGTTTGTGTTCCTTCAGGTTTAAGATAGTACCTGTGTCTACTCTAGCCTTGACATTTGATACATCCACTGGTACAGTTTTGTTTGGAGATTTGGCGGGAGATGATGCTGATAATGGTCGAGGGGCTGGTGTACTTCCGGGTTTTGCTATCTTACTGACTGGGGCAAAGATACCTGGAAAAAAGATAAATAAATAACGTTTAATGAGAAAATGAGGAAATTATTACAGTATTTGACAGATGAATGGGTACTTATTAGGGGAAGACAATAGTTACAATATACCACTGATTTTTCCCTAAAACATTGATAATTCAAATATATATGAACATTCTTAACCTGCAATAAAAAATTAAAAAAAACTTTAAAGTGCTTGTTTTTCGCAAATTTTGAGAATGAAATTGGTGTAAAAATGAAGAAACAGTAATGTTTTTTTTTTATTTTTGTCTTTTTCTGAAATGCTCTGAAATATGAATAAAGAATGGTCTTCTGCATTATAATGTGAATGTGTGTTGTTTGCATAAAGAAAAAAAAATCCTCTATCTTACATTAGAACACTGTACAAGAAGCAAGAATAACAAAAAATACCATGATTTTGTTGAAATTGCAATCTAATTGTTGAAATTGGAAGCAAGAATGAACTAGTGATAAATGTAATTGAGCAATGTAGTCCCCAATGGCATCATTCCCCAAGTAGTCAGTGTTTCACCATTGATATGATTAATTTGATATATTTTTATTGTTGAATTTTAAAGGCTCTTTGATTTTCTTGCTCCCAAAGACTTTTAAATTATTTGGCTTTGTAATCTTTTGACTTTGAGCATACCTGTGGAAACTTATTCCAGAAATGTATCAACCACACTAAATAAGATATAAACATTTTTATTACCATGATTGTGTGGACACTGGAAGTAAGATATCCCTCCAATGCTGCCATCGTTTTTACCACCTGGATCATCTAGTTCTATTCCAGCCCATATTCCATTGGCAAACTCTGTTGGTCCACAATAACGCAGGGTACCAGTCTGTAAAATGACAAAGAACAATAATTGTAAAGATGAATATTATATGTCCTATTTTAAAGGGACATAATAAAATAGTGTACAAACACAACACTGACAGTCAAAAAGTTAATCACCTCCAAATGAACCAACAAAATAAAATCATAGTATGCTAATTTTATTAAACCATTTTTCATCATGTTTTTCCTCAATGATCTTTTAGAGAGGTTTCATTTAACCACAGTTCTCTTTCATGGGGAAGGACCACCACATATGATTGTAATGTTTATCTTTTATAAGCAGTTAAAGGATATAAATATTGTCCTGACTGGTCAATATTTTTCTTCATGCATTGTTTACCTTTAACCCACCGACAAAACTATTGCCTACCAATTAATGTCACATTTCTTACTGTATAAGTTACAATACAAACCTTTAAGCCTCCAACTACACATTTGTCACCTAATTCTAATCCAACGGCCTGCAGTGTGACTTTACTTTGGACTAGATCATAGTTTGGTGGTGGTAGCTTGGGAGCTGGCTGTGAGGCTTCTTGAAGAATTTTCCTTAATTTTACTACAAGTTTGCCCATGTCAGGGTCAGAATCTAGGTCTGTTGCATCAGGAATGCATTCTGCAAAAGAAGAATTATATACCAATATCATTACCGTATACAAATTACTTGTCTATGAATTTATAAAAGTGTCGTCAACACGAAACGCTCAATCAAGTGACAAAGATAGTTATGGTTTTTGTCAAGTTTTTCATCAAAAGTATGAACTACAGTGTGTTTCTATACCAGGCAGATATTTTAATTATCAACCACAATGTGTTTTTATACCAGGCTGATATTTTAATTATCAACCACAATGTGTTTTTATACCATGCTGATATTTTAATTATCAACCATAGTGTGTTTTTATTCCCTCTTTGCGGAATTATGAGTTATCGTTCGCTTGTAGAGTTATCTCGCCTTAGAGACGGTATTATGTACAACTTCCAGTCTAATACGTTTGTAAATCATCGAAACCAAGGATCTGTATAGTAGAAAGGATATGAATCTCGTATTTTCTCGCTTTATCTCACGTGGCGATGTTTTATGCTACAACAGACCAAAAATTAATTCATTCATTTTGAAATGCCTTGAGAATTCGTAGGAAAATCAACCAATTACACCAAAGTTCGTTCTATACATCGTTTATATATACTACACTACACAAAACAATCCTTGGATTTGCCGATATAGGTTCAATGGAAATTTTTTTTTTTTTTTTTCTGTATCACCCCTCATACACGTAAAATAAAAAAAAGTACAGTAGAGTTTCATACATCTAAAAACATATTAAAAATGATAAAACAAAGCAACCAATCACGCCAAGTTTTGTTCTATATATCGAATACACTCTAAAACTACACATTTATACACTTTGGTATGTCGATTTCATGTAAACAAGGAAGTTTATTGATTTCTAAATAGGCCACCCCCATTTCCACCCAGAACGTCGCCATTTTGACAAATGATGGTAAACAATCCTTAATAAATACAAATCGGGAGCACTGTTTTCAATAAAACTCCTTCTATTCATTGAAAAATATTTATATTATCACAAAAATGATGGCTCCGCTTCAATATTCAGTATGATGAGAGAAGATCTAGGAGTTTGAAATTTAAATTTGAGTCTTGACCGCCCATAATAAGCGGGATTATGAAGGTCAAAAGGGCAAATCGATTAATGTCAATTATTGATGAAATATGGGCGATACATCTACAAAAAGTCAATACTTTATTAATGATTGGTATTTAGGACAAATATTTTCACTTTATACCTGTAATTATGTTTTTATATATTTACAAATACTGGTTTAAAATGTTGAAGCGATAAAAAATGTCCACCATTAATCAAGCCACACGCATCGTCAACGAATTGCACTATGGGTAATCTCACTTGTTCTCGCCATGCAACATACTTACATACAATCTATGTTAAATCTCGCGAGATTCATATCCTTTCTACTATACAAATCCTTGTTGAAATGGAGTATTTATTCACCAAATATGTGTTCAAAAAATTATATAATCCAAGTTAAAGATTTAAACAGTGTTAATTTTGAAAATTTTAAATTCAATCAATCGGATATATGATGCCCTGCATTATATAACGTCCCCTTTTTTATTAAGCGTTTGCGATTGTGTCAATTTCTCGTAGCACTGCACAAGGTATTTGATCAATGGATAAATCACGTTTTCAATTGCTTTGGCTTTCAGGAACATAAATTCATATTTATTTATTAAATTACAAACTGCCTTTTACTTGTCAAAAATCACGACTAGGCCCAACAAAAACTATGTGTGTTTTCTGACACTTGCTTGGGAAATAAATAGGGTCGGTATTTAGGATTTTTTAACATTTAATTTTACGCTTACTGATATATGCTGACCTTAACCGTGATTGCTAAAACACTTTAACAACCAACAACATTTGGGTAGGGGCCTAAAATTAGTATCAGTCGAGTGACAGTAAACATACATATATGTTTTAGGCCATAAAATAGAATCACCACACTTAACGTTTTTTATTTTTATTTTTTTATTTTTTGGGGGGGGGGGGGTTGTTATGTGCTACATGTATGTTTGGGTCTCATAAATACTGCCTATGCAGCGACACAGCATTGAAAGGAGGAGCAGGTGGTGTATTATTGTATGGACCATTAATATATTGCCATATATATGATGGGGTGTACATGGCCGTAACTACTTTGAGGCAAATGAGGCAATTGCCTCATACCGAAATTGACTTTTTTTTATACAAAGATTTTATTTAAAAAATATAAAATCTAAATCTCTATTCCGGTGTCTTATGTAGTTTGGTTCATAGAAATGTCTTTGGCTGAAATTCAGCGTGGCTCATATTTTCTACGAGAATTAAGTCCAATTTATTTTTAAGTTTAAAAGTTCGATGGCGTTTACGCTATATAAGCTGTCGTTAAAGCTGCTAAGTTCAGTGGCAGATCCAGAATTTTCAAAAAGGGGGGCCCAGGCTCGAACACTAAGTATTTTCTATTTTCCGTATATTTTGCCAAGTTGACAAAAAAAGTGCCCCAACCCTGGATCCTCCCCTGAAGTTCTTCTGAATTATTTCATATAACTAAATAAATGGATTATGGAAGATTTTAAAATATACATATTCGCTATATGGAAGATTTTAAAATATACATATTCGCTATATGGAAGATTTCAAAATATACATATTTGTTATACAAAAATCCTTTCTGTGCAGTTTAGGGGAAATATCTTTGGTTTATAATTTACATATAGAAAAAAAAATGTGGCAATGATGTTTTGTAAACACTTTTGATGTTCTATCTACAAAAGAACAGCTGGTCGATGAAAGTCTTGGAGAGGTGTTCTTAGGCCCCTCTCCCAATTTTTTTCACCTCCCTCCGCTCGGAGATTAAGTGTTTTTGCCTCATTTAAAATAAAAAGGTTTCAGCCATGGTGTAACTTTCTCCCCCTCTGAATTCTGAATACCAGTAAAAATTAGTCTTGAATACCAAATTCGTTCACATACAAATTTATTCCACATCTAAAAAAAAATTTCATTTTATATTTCTACAATATTTATAAATAAAGTCTTTTCTTCTTGATCATTCTTTTCTTGAGAAACAAATTATTTCAGATGTATTTTTTTAATTTGATTGCACGAGAATACAGTTATAATGTTTTGTTTGTTTGTTTTTCTGTTTCATTCATATATTTATCTATTTTTATATTATTAAATAATTTTCATTCGATGATGACAAAACTCATACCACTAGCTAGTAAGCGAATTTATGGCTTGATGGTTTATCATTTGTCTTTCATTATGATGTTTTTTTTGGTTTTTTTTTTTGTTTGTTACAAAAGTGCTGAACACTCTAATGTGTTTTACATAGTATACATAGAATGCATTACCGTCACTTACCTTAGGGTCCTTGTCTTATTATGCTAAGCCTTAAGGCTTAACTAACTCTAACCAAAGGACACAGCGTACAGCGCTTATTGAAGTTTGGATACACCCTTTGGCGTTAGATGTTACATTGACACAGTGCTAAGTCTAATAAATTATATTTAGTCCATAACTAGTTGGGGCATTAAAGTAAATAAAGGCAACTTTCATACTTAGAACCTGACAAAAATACGTGGGTTGATAATTTCTAGATTTTTGTTGTTGTAAGAAGTTTACGCTACTTTTACGGAGGAAACATAGAGAACTCTACCATTGAAACCTACCCAGCAGGACATGAACAGTTTGCCTTATCATGAATAAGATAAGGTGCCTGTCTAGTCATTAGGATCCATTGCGTATAAGTGCCTTGTTTCATTGATGTAAAACATTTTGAGTGGATGTAACAGCAGCTGTCATTAACTATGTTTGTCATAACTTTGTGTATGTAATGTTCATTATAGAAGTTATAGCCACAGACGAATTGGCGGTAGCAAAGCATCTTCCCTTTGTCCCCTGTCCTATGGCTACTGTTCAGCAAATAGTGTTCAATGTCTTTGTGGGACAATGTTGGTCTAAGGTATTGGTCGCTACTCCATCCCGAGGTTAATTCTCCAATTTCTGGAATTTCCTGATTCGAAGCATGGTCATTATCAAGATTTACATTAGGAGGATCAACATGCAATGCTTTGTTTGTATCAAGATTCTCAAATGCCCTCTGTGCTAATTCCCTCTTATTTCCGCTTACTTTTTGACATGCATCTCTCATTCTTCTTCATATCAAAGAAGTCCTTAAAAGTTCTTCTCCTATCCATGACGAATTTGATTTAGTTTGGTGATGACTTTCGAAAATTCCGCTATCAAAACTTTGTACAGGAAGTAAACTATACCTTCTCTAAGGAAAAGATAACTCGCATCAATAACGGTAACTCCGATTTCCGAAAATCAGGAATACCAGGCTGATGTTTTAGTATTTTATATACGTTTCATATTTCTCAGTAAAACTAATATTTTTGATTCATCTCACTAAAATTTTGATTCTCACATAATGGACGAATTACTGCATGAATTTTTTTGAATAATTATTGGATAAATTAGAGAGGAAAGTATAATAAGAGTATTTTGTCACTGTACCTAAAGGTGTTCTTCCTTTGTCGTCTTTTAATGAAGGATTAGCCCCATTCTGTAGCAACACCTTAACTGCTTCGTAAGCCAAGTTAGATGCTGCGATATGTAAAACACCACCGTTGTCAAATTCTGAACATGTACTATCTACATCTGTAAATAAATTTGTTTGTATTATAATAATGTATAATCTTGCAAAACAAGGGGGGGGGGGGGGGGCGGGGGATGTTAGAATTAAAAGGTTAATCCAGACATGCCAGATACAAAAGACAACAACAACAAAACAAACATAGAGTTAAAACTAAGATCAAAATCTTATTTATAAAACCATTAAGCATTGCATATAAACATTGTGCATAATTAGTTGTCAAATAAAGGAGTTTTATTGATCAGTGAATGAGTGATTGTTGTTTAACACCAAGTGAACAATTTTTCAGCTATATCATGGTTAGAACCCAACATGTTCCTTTTTGATGAGATGATGTCTGTAATGTACTAGATCAACATGCAAAGTTGGATTTTTATTGTGCTAGCTCATGGAAACAACAGTCGACCAGTTGACATGTTGTTCCACTAAGACACATTATCCCGAGTCCTAGCTAGCCAGTCTTCCCTTATTCCTTAATGTTCTGTGCTTAGCATAGAAACAGCAAATACAATATTATTGTCTCTGGTTTGACCCGATCTGAGATAGAACCCATGACCTATCACACTTGAGTAAAGCACACTAACCATTTTATTCATTAATTGTTCTACCAATCCTTAAAGCATTGTATTTTACCTATAGCTTTTGTTGCCTTTAGAAGGACTTTTATCAATCAATCGTCCTACCATCCCTTAAAGCATTGTATTTTACCTATAGCTTTTGTTGCCTTTAGAAGGATTTTTATCAATCAATTGTCCTACCAATCCTTAAAGCATTGTAGTTCATACCTATAGCTTTTGTTGCCTTTAGAAGGACTTTTATCACAGGAACAACATCAAAGTAAGCCGAGTAATGAAGAGATGTCATATTGGTCCATCGACATCGGATATTGACATCTGATCCTTTTGATATTAACATTAGTACCACTTTAGCAGCGACTTCAGGATCACCTATCCCAGCAGCCCCTGATTTACTGGCATAATGAAGTAAAGTCATGTCTGTAAGACCATCACGGTCATTGATATGCGCTCCTCGTTTTAATATCTATAATAAAAGTTCTATATTTTCAAATCTTAAAATATTATAAAATCATTTAATATGTAAACTTTAATACAAAAAGACTGTTTAAACAGTACCCTAATTTATAATTCCACTAATATCAGCAAAACCTCTCATCTCAAATAATTGAATGCAAAAAAGACAATGACATTTGCCACTGAACATCCAAGGCCTGGCTTGTGAAAGGCATAAAAATGTTGTAGGGATAAACCAGTTTAATGAATATTGTAAGTTTTCTTAATTAATAACTCTAAAATGTACAGATTTATGGCATTACAAAATGTTTTAGCAACAATGAATAGACCCATTAAATATTCATTAATAACAATAAGATTTAAGTATATTCCAGCCCTAAATTATTCTAATATTATGATTTCTTGTTTTACCTCATTAACTAATAATTCTAAGCTCTGCTGTGTCTGAGGTGTCCATTGTCTTAAAACAGCAAATATTTCTGGGACGGTTGTGTTTGGATTTTCTAAAATCTCCTTACATCCTGGACAACCAGGATCAAAGAAAGATAACTCTAGTCTCTGACAACTTTCACAAACAGGGGGATCCACACAGGGATGAATCATTGGTTTTTCTCTGTCTGGATGATAATTATTATTGTCTTCTATTCTACAATGATTTTCATCCTCCTCTTCAAGTGTCATTCTGTAAATAAAAGTATGAATGTAATTAAATATCAAAGTTTTGTCATGATTGTAACAAGGGCCACCATGACATCAAATTGAATGGCTATGCAATCGGTGTCTAATATCACCACTAAAGATTCAACATTGATTCCTGCTGGTTGTGTGATGTGGACGATTTTACACAACTCCTACAAAATTGTATTTACTCCTATATAAATCTTAAAATAAGGTAAAACTTCATAAAAAATAAACTACAATTTGCTACTATTGTAAACACTAAAGCAGCCATTTGAACTAAAAATGCATCTACCGGTAGATATACAGAGAGGGGGATTACACTCTGGTCAATATTAAGTACTACCTCTGACAGAAACATACTCTTGTCATCACAATGAAAATGGATACAATACCATATATCATCAATATATAACTATACTGGTTGGGGTTCTCCAGACCTAATCATGACAATTTGGGAATTCCTTCGGGATATTAATAGAATCTAATTTTCGTGTTCAATTCATAGCAAAACATATCCATCTATTAATTTTAGCTTAAAAAAAAAGTTTTAAAAAGTTGTTTACCTGTATATACAGAAGATACTAAGGGCAGGAAACAAGATTAACAGGTCATGTCAAAATTTACCAATCATAAGAATTACAATCTGATTAAAATCACATTTCCCACTTGCTTCCCTTTACTGATAGGTCATGGCATGGGAGATATGACATTAAGAAACCACATTACAGATGAGCCTATGTCAAAAATGTTTAATGATATGATAAATACGGGTTGTGACCTTTTTCAACCAATCAGATTGCTCGTAAATCATAAAACTTTCAGTCTCCCAAGCACCATTTTCATTGGACATGTACAGTAAAGATCATATAGGGTCACTCACATGTGACCCTTTATGGTGTTTCTGCATATCTCACACACAGCGACACATATCAGTAAGTGGAGCGAGTGAGATTTTAATCAGATTGCAAGAATTAAGTCCAACAACCGTATCTTTTTCTGACTCACAATGAAAAGTAAACATGTATATTTTTTAATCTGCAGGATCTAAGTCACATGTAAAATATATAACTGAAGGACTGTTTATGGGAGGTGGGGGTGAATAAAGTTATTTTGAACACCTTCAGGATAACTCCAAATATGATATGAAAAAATCCATCCCGTTCTTGTTTCAGTGTAAAGTTAACAATATGATTAATTTGATATATAACAAGAAAAAAACTCCACAAATACAGAAATGAAAATGGTGGGTATTAAAATTCATCCAATTTCTGTTTATTATCAATGAAAGTATTTGATCAATAGTAGTAAAAACAAATTACAATGTACATGTACAGTCAAATCAGTATATAAAGGTCACTGACGGGAACGTCAATAAGTACCCTTTATTTACATACATGTACAGTCAAACCAGTATATAAAGGTCACTGACAGGAATCTCAATAAGTACCAATTATTAACAGGTTCAAATTATATGTATTATTCATTAAATAGAGAAAATGAAAGTGTCCTTGAAAGCAAGTTCGCCTGTATTATGTAAAAGTATGTAAAAACTAATCTAGCAATGCCCAAATGAAATGTTACACTGGGCTACACTGAGATATCAGCTGCAGAAGACACTTCGTCCTACCAAGACACATTCTTCCAAATCACAGCCTGTTCAGTCCTTGCTTTGACTCCTTGATGCTGTATCTGTACGATAGCATAGAAGCAGCAAGCATACATTCAGTTTCAACAAACCATGGACCCCCAACCCCTACCCCTAGTCTCCTGCACTGCACTCCAAGCTTAAGCCACACATTAATCATTACAAACATCTATAAATGTATATATACCTGCATTTTGTACATAATAAATATTTGACTGGAGTTTGACAACCTACTGTCCCACACTGAACTGGACATTCTAATGTCTGACAACCAACGGAGCCTGATTTTACTTTCATCTTAAATCTTCTGTAATCCTATGTAGTATGTTTATGTATATGATCTATATGTATCAGTCAATTAAACAATCACCAAGAAACAATTGATATAGTCCCCACACTAGTCATTGATTTTCAGGTACTATACTATATGTACCCGGTATATTATATATATATATATATATATATACAAAATCACACTTATATTGGTATTTCTTAATCTCTCCTCATTAGATAAAAACTTGAATTGTTTTTTGCATAAAATTTTTCTTTACTATTGTCTCAAAGAATATCTACATGTTCACAAATCAAATATTCAATTGAAATTGTTTTTTGGATAAAATTTTTCTTTACTATTGAAGAATATCAACATGTTCACAATTCCAACCAATATTTAATTGAATTGGTTTTTTTTTTTGCATAAATTTTTTCTTCACAACCAAAGAATATCTACATGTTCACAAATCCAATATATAACTTAATTGATTTTTGTATAAAATTGTTTTTCATAATCGAAGAATATCTACATGTTCACAATTCCAACCAATATTTAATTGAATTGTTTTTTGGATAAAATTGTTCCTTTATTATCGAAGAATAATCAACATGTTCACAAATAATCCAATATTTAATTGCCTGTGCGAAGGATAGCAAGACAACGGTATCGGTATCGTAGTAGATATTGTTCCAATACCATGTAGTAATTCATCAAAAGAAATGTAAACATTTTATCTTAGCAAACATTGACGATAATTATATGTACTTAAGTGTCAGTAACGTTACTGTCTGTTTAAATATTCTACAATTTTAATGACTGTCTTTGTCTAGCGTTAATAAATCTGATTATCCTATTGTGACCGAGTATTATACAGAATTACCGTAAAGAACTAGATCTGTGTGATTCAGTTCTTAATTCCATGTTATAATTAAAAATCAGGAGATTTAAATTATATAGATATTACTTTGTTAATACCTCTAAAATACTGTAATGGAGCAAGATTAGCTTGTAATGAATTTGATTATAAAGAATTGACGGAAATAAATTAATTAGTTGAAATGTTGATTATATTTATTTGAAATTTTATTTGACTACCGTAAATGAATTTAAAAATCACCTCAAGAAAAACATTATAATTCTAAGGAAGATATTTTTTTTCTTTACAATTTAATATTTAGAACATATATAAACCTATATTTTACAATTCAATGATTTTTAGCACATATATATATATAATATGCTATGAGTCATAATGACTTGCAGATGTGAAATTGTATGCAACACTTTAGCCAAAATTGCATTGGAATTTGTATTAATATCGTTTTCTGGTACATGAAATCCTTTTGTTATATTTGTTTACAAAAAAAATTATTTAGGATGTCTCCTGATCACTATAATAAATTTAAAATATGTATGTTGTCAGCATTAATGTTTATAATACAACAGTCCCTATCTTTTGTAATGTAATATTGAGGAAGTGTTATTAATCTCCCTTATTATATAATCTACAAATTAATGGTTTTGGTTTATTTATGGTGTTCAACTCCACCTTCAACAATATTTCAGTTATATCGTGGCGGTTAGTTTTATTGGTGGAGGAAACCGGAGTACCCAGAGAAAACCACTGACCTGTCACAAGTCACTGACAAACTTTATCACATAATGTTGTATCGAGTACACCTCACCATGAACGGAATTCAAACTCACAACTTTAGTGGTGATAGGCACTGATTGCACAGGTAGTTGTAAATCCAACTACCATACGATCATGACCACGACGAGCCCCTCTACAAATTAATGGTATATTAGAATTTCCTTTATATACAGGGTAAGCATGGTAAGGTTAAAAACCTTCCTATTATCATTTTATTTGTACCCCTGAATACAAGTCATATGCTACATAACTCACAACATGCATTTTAAGAGGTGGGTATTGGTGACAATTCTCAGGGATCAACTCATAGCTTAACCCCAGGTGGCCTGACCATGGACCATAGTGGGTGGGGTGTTTGGAGCATGCCACACACCCTGCATATTAAAAACCCCTTAAATAGATTTCGAAAAAGCGAAGGCAAATTGTAGCCTCTATAACCATGACAAATGGAGTAATTTCTTCATCCCTACAAGAATAATATACTTTTCCAGTAGTAGTCAATTTTCATAAATTGTTGAACATGTTCTCGTTCTCAATATGCATCAAATATTTGCTGCTGGACATTAAGTAACTATCAATCAATCAATCAATCAATCAATCAATCAATAAAAAATTACCCTTTCATGTCTATTTTTAAAAATAATCACCATTCCAGATACAAGTCATATTATATATTACAACCTACCTTTTAGATAATTTTGAAATTGACCCTTTTATTTATAGCTAGCTAACTGATAAATTGTATTTTCTCATTGAAGATAAACATTAAATAAAGATCTAATAGTAATCAATTAACAAACACCTATATACAGTAGATTCCTATTGTTTACATACCTAACATGCAGGTAAATATCATAATGAGATTAATCTAACTGATCTAGTAAGTAAAATACCTGTAATATCAAATGGAGCTTACCTAGGCCAAGAAAAAAATATACTTGTGTTTTCACTAACATTCTTAAAAAAAATAGGGTAGGTAGCAATAGGTAGGCAAAACGTTTTATTTACCTTTATACAGGACAAGGATCTTTAACACTTTCTAGTTAAAAACTTTATGGTAGGCACTAACAAGTAGGGTCTGTAGGGTAAGTGGAAACACTGGTATTTTTAATTAGACTTCCAACATTAATTTAAAATTGATGGTAAATATTAAAATTGCTACACCAGTGTTACACAAATAACGGTAAACTTAGTTCTACATATGGTAATTACATATATCTTTTTTTTAATCATTTAGGAACCTATTTACCTAAATCTATGGAAAAGATGAGATACTAGTAATAATAACTAAAGTTCCTCATTATTGATTGGCTTAAAAACACATATAACTATAAATATTCTAAAACCATCCAACCAAATTTAACATCAGTTTTTATTGTTTATATTATAAAGTACACTTCAGACATTAAATATGCAATTGTGTATGAATACTGACGAGAAAAGAGAATTTGAAATAAAAATTAGCTGCAACCTCCGACCCCTCTTTTTTTTAAAAACAGGGGTAATAATTTAGTACAGTAGTCCCCCTATTATAAGGCCCCTCCCAGCAAAGGGCACTCCTCTTATCAGGCCAGATTTCAGATGAAACGAGGTAGTAAAATACTACAACACTGCTCCCCCTCCTCAAGAGAGGCCAATCCTCTTATAAGGTCCCATTTTCTCTGCTACATTGTTGGTCTTATAAGAGGTGAATTACTGTAATATCACAGTAGACAGGTATATTAATATCAAGTTCTTAATCTTCCTGTCTAGCTCACAGATGCTTGAAAATAGATAAATAAAGAAATGAAAGACGGCTACAAATGTGACAAGCAGAAGATCAAAAATGTTATCCAATACATATCTGTTTCAGCAAAAATTATTTTAAGGACAAAGTTTGGGAATGAGCATGGGGTAGCAAAAACATACAGCTACATGTATTGTAATAGTTCATGATCAGCCACCTGTGATTTAACCACTACCTATATATGTATAGGTATAGGGTTACCACAGCTGATTTAATTGTTAAATTAATACAGTTATTAAATGTAAAATATAATTTGACAGAAATTAACTCCGCCATTAAATTAAAAAAATATATATACTAACCACTGTAATGTATTTTTTCCCGGTTTTGTCTTACATGTGTGTATAACTTAGTACAAGTACATGTATAAAATTACCCAGATTAGATTTTATCTTGTTTATATCAACAGTGAAAGGGAAGTCATCATTGAACGAGACAGGAAATAAAACAATGTTGTCAATATCGAGTGTATTTCTTGTCAACAATGAATCATTTCTTCCTCAAAATTTGTAATAAAAATATTTTATACGTAACTAAATATTATTTCAGAAATTGTTATCTAGCTACAGCAAAATCATTCCCTTCTAGTATGAATTATATCTTCTACATGTGTATACAAGTATATGTAGCTGATATATGAGTAGCATCTGTATAATTTTACAATGAAATGTGATATAAATGTATACACAGCGTATTAGTCAAATTTCTTGTTATGTTAACACCATAAGAATTTATCAGCAAACTTAGAATAGTTCCATAATTAGCTGTCAATGTTTAAGACATTCAAAGAATGTAATATCCAACTTCAAAATTTTGATCACCTTTGAAATATGTGCTTTACACATAAAATAGAGACAATCTTTCCATTCTATTGGTCAAGAATACATTTTTGACAATTCCTTATACTTATTTACATATGCATAAGAAAGAAGCTGTGAGTTCCCTCCCATTAATACCTATTTTATGCTTATTATGTTTTGCACTACAAAGAAACTGAGATATCTCCCAGTAATGCCTGTCTTATAATGGTCAACATTATTATGTACATCACACTATGATGGAACATTGAGTTATCTCCCATTAATCTCTGTCTGATACCTATTACATATATCATGTACAAAGTATAACAAAGGAATATGTGAGTTACCTCCCAGTAATAAATACCTGTCTTATAATGGTTAGTACAATTGATCTAATGTTTCTTCAGAAAGTATATTGTTGATTGGCCAACAGTCGCCCTTTAACAATCAATAGGTGGGGAAAGTAGAATTTTGATTGGCTGATAGTCAATAAATTGTGTTATGTTTCTTTATATCCGACCCTTGGTTTGCAAAATCCATAACAATCACCTGTCTCTTCAAAAACAGCAGACAATTTTTCCCTTTACCACCTAATCATGGAAGCCAAAAATACCAGATGATTACAAAAAATCAACTTTGCTGAAAAGCATGCTCTTTACAAAAATGTTTTAGGTAAACCATATATAGGAAGCAGAAAATCAATATATATCTCCTTTACATGCATATATTTCCATTTTCTTTTAATTAGATTTTAAAGTACATATGATGGAACACTGAAGTACCTCCCAGTAATATCTGTCGTATACATATAACTTATGCTCTACAAAGGGACTGTCAGTAATTCATTGTAATGCCTGTCTTATGGCATTTATTACAATACAAACTTTGATTGAACAATGAGTTACCCCCCATTAATCTCTGTCTTATACTTATTACATTATGCACTACAAACGAACTCAAGATTGAGCTATCTCCAAGTAGCACCTGTCTTATAATAGTTATTACATTATACAATTACAGCCTTCTAATTAGCCCAAGGTAAAAACAATACTTCTTTGTTTGACTATACCGAACAAACAGACAAAGGCAAGAGAATGAAAATTATCCTGCATTTGGTGCATATACAAACTAGACGATCCCAGGAGCCTGTAATCGCTCATCTGGCAGGGTGCCCACTGAGCTTTGAAACTGGGGGTACAATTGCTATTTTTTCCTTAACTTTGTACCCCTGTATATAGAAATTCCCTACAATTTTGGGGGTACCGGGCCTATTTTGGGGGTAAAAAACCCTCTGTAGAGGGTAAATGGGCATGCTGTCTGGTTTTTAATTTGACATCTAAAGTTGATAGAAAATGGGGGTGATACACATAATTTTGAAAGTAGGCCACCAAAAGATCATTTCAACTAAAATTTCTGAGCAACAGATTTTGATGTGATTTTTTCTCTCATAATATTCCTAAACGGAATAAATTGGCTGAAAAAAACTCACAGAAAAACCCATAATGTATGTTAAACTACTAATTGCCATGTAGCTGCAGTTAAAATTTCAGTTCATTTTGATGTGTAATAAAGCAGAAATTGATAACTAAAGAAATTTCTATTTTTTATAACAGCAGCCATTTTGAATGGAGGGCGGGGCTGTCGGACACAATATAGATAGGGGACCACCCAAGGACCATCCCAGTCAAATTTGCTTTAATTTAGTTTAGCAGTTTCAGAGGAGAAGATTTAAATGTGATCTTTTATCAAAATATGTCTAATTTGTATAATCAGTATAAATCGGTTGAAAGAAAAATTTCACAGAAAAACCCAGAATATTTATTAATCTACTCCTTACCATATAGCTGCAGTAAAAATTTGAGCTCATTTTGATTTATAGTAAAGCAGCAATGGGCAATTGAAGAAATTTCTATTTTAAGTAACAGCAGCCATCTTGAATGGAGAGCAGAGCTGTTGGACACAATTTTGAAATGGGACTACCCAAGGACTATCCCAGCCAAATCTGGTATAATTTGGTTCAGCGGTTTCAGAGGAGAAGATTTAAATGTGATCTTTTATTAAAATATGCCTAATTTGCATAATCGGTAAAAATCGGCTAAAAGAACAATTTCACAGAAAAACCCGGAATATATGTTAAACTACTCCTCGCTATGTAGCTGCAGTAAAACGTTTGAGCTCATTTTGACTTAAACTAAAGCAGCAATGGACAATTGAAGAAATTTCTATTTTTAGCAACAGCAGCCACCTTGAATGGAGGGCGGGGCTGTTGGACACAATTTTGAAATGGGACTACCCAAAGACTATCCCAGCCAAATTTGCTTTAATATGGTTCAACGGTTTCAGAGGAGAAGATTTAAATGTGATCTTTTATCAAAATATGCCTAATTTGCATTATCGGTAAAAATCGGCTGAAAGAAAAATTTCACAGAAAAACCCGGAATATATGTTAAATACTCCTCGCTATGTAGCTGCAGTAAAAAATTTGAGCTCATTTTGACTTAAACTAAAGCAGCAATGAACCATTGAAGAAATTTCTATTTTTAGTAACAGCAGCCATCTTGAATGAAGAGCAGAGCTGTTGGACACAATTTTGAAATGGGACTACCCAAGGACTATCCCAACCAAATCTGGTTTAATTTGGTTCAGCGGTTTCAGAGGAGAAGATTTAAATGTGATCTTTTATTAAAATATGCCTAATTTGCATAATCGGTAAAAATCGGCTGAAAGAAAAATTTCAAAGAAAAACCTGGAATATTTGTTAAACTACTCCTTGCTATGTAGCTGCAGTAAAATTGTGAGCTCATTTTAACTTAAACTAAAGCAGCAATGGACAATTGAAGAAATTTCTATTTTTAGTAACAGCAGCCATCTTGAATGGAGGGTGGGGTTGTCGGACCCATTTTTTAAATGGGACTAGCCAAAGACTATCCCAGCCAAATTTGCTTTAATTTGGTTCAGCGGTTTCAAAGGAGAAGATTTAAATGTGATCTTTTATCAAAATATGCCTAATTTGCATAATCGGTAAAAATCGTTTGAAAGAAAAAATTCACAGAAAAACCCGGAATATATGTTAAACTACTCGCTATGTAGCTGCAGTAAAAAAATTGAGCTCATTTTGACTTAAACTAAAGCAGCAATGGACAATTAAAGAAATTTCTATTTTTAGTAACAGCAGCCATCTTGAATGGAGGGCAGGGCTGTCGGACACATTTTTGAAATGGGACTACCCAAGGACTATCCCAGCCAAATTTGCTTAATTTGGTTCAGCGGTTTCAGAGGAGAAGATTTAAATGTGATCTTTTATCAAAATATGCCTAATTTGCATAATCGGTAAAAATCAGCTGAAAGAAAATTTACAAAGAAAAACCCGGAATGTATGTTAATCTACTCCTTGCTATGTAGCTGCAGAAATAATGTGAGCTCATTTTGACTTAAACTAAAGCAGCAATGGACCATTGAAGAAATTTCTATTTTTAGTAACAGCAGCCATCTTGAATGGAGGGCGGAGCTGTCAGACACAATTTTGAAATGGGACTACCCAAGGACTATCTCCACCAAAGTTGGTTTAATTTGGTTCAGCGGTTTCAGAGGAGAAGATTTAAATGTGATCTTTTATCAAATATGCCCAATTTGTATAATCGGTAAAAATCGGCTGAAAGAAAAATTTCACAGAAATTTAACAGCAGCCATCTTGAATGGAGGGCAGAGCTGTCGGACACAATTTTGAAAGGAACCCACCAGGGACCATCCCTGCCAGGTTAGGTTTAATTTGGTTCAGCGGTTTCAGAGAAGATTTAAATGTGAAAGTTTACGACGTACGACGGACGGACGGACGGACGGACGGATGCCAAGTGATGGCAAAAAAAAATGTTTGTGAAAGATAAACAGCAACAATAAAATTTGAATTTGAAGCATAGCATGGACGTGAAAGAAGACACCCCTGAAATCGATTGAAACGACGATTGATTTTGTTCTCTTTAGTACAAAATGTACATTTGGCATTTGGTTTGGATTTTTTGACACTTGGATAAATATATATATATTGTCAGTTAAATGTCATGCAACTAAATGGTCTGATAGAGTGAGTGAGTGATTTTTGTTTAATGCCAATTTTTCTGCTATATCATGGCAAGAACACATTTAATTTTCAGTGAAATGATGATGAGGTCAGCTTTGTATTAGACCCACACGCTTAGTTAGATTTTTATAGTGCTAGCTCACTGAAACAACAGTCCGTAGATAGACATGTCACCCCACTCAGACACATTATACTGATTCCGAGCCAACCAGTCTTTGCTCTTTCTCCTTAATGCTGCCTGCTTAGCGGAGAAACAACAAATACCAATTTTATTGTCTTTAGTTTGACTGATTAGGGCTCGAACCCACAATCTACTACAATCAAGTCGTGCATTCTAATCATTATACCACCGAAGCGGTTGATGATCTGATAGAAAACATTCATATATAGTAAGGTATAATAATAAGTATTAAAGTGTACATAGATGCCTATGGAATATTGAAGAAAAACCGGTATTTTACCTCGTGAAATAATACTGCATATGACGTCAAGTATCAATATCGTTACAATAAAAAATATCATTAAGCGCCTGACAATGAAAAACGATTTCCTTTTTAAACATCTTTATTCGTTATTCTTATTACCACTTAGTAAAACCCAAGTGTAAAATCTATGAAGTAAGCAGAATAAATAATCTTGCATTCCAAATATCAAAAATAAATCACTTGTACTATACCAAACCATGATAACGCACATTCGTAAATTACTGCATTATTTGGTTACTCATGATTTATTTAAAAAATTCTGAATATAAGAGTAGTTATACTATAAATATATTACAAATGAAAAGTGAGTTACCTTCCACTAATACAAATGTAATAATATAATTGGTTATTACAATATTATATGAACTATGATGGAACAGTGAGTTACCTCCCATTAATCCCTGTCTTGTACCTATTAAATTATTAAATACAAAAGAACTGTGTGCAGCATTAGGATATGGGACAGGGTCTTTAATGTCACTTACAACAATATTTCAGATATATCGTGGTTGTCAGTTTCATTGATGGGGGAAACTCGGATATGTACAGTACTGACCTTCCCAGTCAGACAAATTTTATCATATAAAATTGTTTTAAAGTACACCTTGCCATGTGATGAAATCAAACTCACAACTTTACCAGTGATAGGCATTCATTGCATATATAGATGTAAATTCAACTACCATATGATCATGGCCATGGCTGTTCCCTCTACCCCCAAAGGAACTGTGAGTTAACTTGCAGTAACACATGTCTTATAATGATTAATACAGTAAGTACACATACCATGACTGAAACTCTAATTAAACCCGGCCTATAATGATAATTATAATGTGTACTGTACAGTGAAGGAACACTGAGTTACCTCCCCCTAATCACTGGCTTCGGTGATTATAATAATTTGTAGTGTGAAGAAACAATGAGATACTTCCCATTATTTAAATTATATTTATTTTCAATGTGTACTATAAAGGAAAAATGAGTTACCTCCCATTTATTCCTGGCCTATAATGATTAATTAGTAAAACAGTAATAAATAACATTATTTTTGGAGACTTGAACTAGAAAAGATGTCTAAAAATGAAATCTTACCTTCACTTGACTTGACACTACCTGTCCATGACAAAATATGCATCGGAATACATCGGGTCAGATTTTAAATTTCCAAATACATTTGTTAGTGCTTGCGAAGAGATTTGACTTGGAGATACATAGCAGAAAATAAATTCGGAAGTTAAATCTCAACGAGATAAGTACAGTGAATCCCTCTGATAACGTGACTAATAAGGTCGCTAGTACATTCAAAACAATTATTTTTTTTACAATTCAATTTTATTGAGATTTTGCAAAAATAAAAACCGAAGTCTTGCAATATTGTGAAAAGCTTTGTTATACAGATAATGCATTATTTAACATGATTAACAGAAATTATGGGTAAAAAAATAGTTATCCTAGATGTACGAAAGTTTGTCACCCTAACATTTCGTCAATAATTTCTATTATTTGAGGTAAAATTGCGAGGTTTCCCGAGAGCTTCACTACATTTCGTTATTAAATGCCTGAATATTCGGATAAGAGAATAGGCTAAGAATGTAAAAAAAAAAAGAGTGATTTCGAGTTGTTCCAGCCCCAGTCGATCCGGCCTCAGTTTTTCATTATTATTATTATTGTGTTTATATGTCTTTTTTTTAAATATATAATATATTTTAGGTTTTGTAATATCGGCGTTTGGTGGGAGGTAACTCTTTGGAAAGAAATAAAAAGCTGACAACTATCTATATTTCAATGAAATTACCATTGTGAGTTCAATAGTGTGATTGTTTGATGAATGATTTGATATTTATAATATGGCCATGGGATATGAAAAATAAACAAAACAATGACATATTTTATATGATAATAAGACTACAAACTTAACACTACAAAAAGTTCCCAAAAAGACTGTAATACTAGTACTAGCACATGATCTTAGATAAGCTTAGTCCGAGACAGAGGATGCTGCAGTACGAGATACTGATGGTGCAAAGAGGTTGCCAACTTCACGCAGAAACTCAGACGAGATACTGATGGTGCAAAGAGGTTGCCAACTTCACGCAGAAACTCAGACGTGCGGAGAGTCTTTTCATCGTAATGGTCCCAGAGTGTTGTAAGACGGCATTGGGCTTTTCTGTATGTCTGTCTTTGATATCTGGTAAGTTGCTAATGCTAATGCAAACTTTCTTTTTATAAGGAGCAATAATTTCTCATAATTAATCCTCTGCTTGTACAATAAATGGCTTGGGTTTTGAATTATTTTTTCTGTGATTACAATATTAATTAATCCCAATCATATTACCAATATAATATAAATGAAGAACAATAGACTATAATTAAGCATTAATGATCTTGAAGATTTTGTTTGGACAAGGCTTTCTTTTTAATTTCTTTTATGTTAAAAGAAAGTGAAAAACATCTTAATAATAATGACTTTAACTTAATAACTTAACCTCTAAGCATGTAAATGTGTTGTAATATAGTGTATTCATGATTAGTTATATTGGGGCCGAAACGACTATGTTATTTGGGGCCGGACTGATACAGGGCCGGATCGACTAGGGCCGGAACGACTGGGGCCGCATCGACCCGTTTCCAAAAAGAGTACTAACTTGGTTGAAACGCATCTTGACATAAAGTTAAATGACTATTACTAGTATTAGTAATACAAATGTAGTATTAGCGGTGAAAATTGACGTCTGCAAACTAACCAGCTTAGCAAATGTGTGGATACTACACGTGAAAAATGCAAAGGTGACAAAGTTTTATGCATGACAAAGTTAGATGCATTGAGGTTACTAGTCCGAGATTCCTCTGTCATCCGACGGCTTTTTGTTCGACTTGCTGGAGCCATGGGACGTCAGAGCGCTCTCCATAAGGAAAACAGCGGATTTGCTGCTCCAACTCAGGGTCGGCACATTTCCACGTTTCATGGCTATCAGATTTTATTTTCTATCCAAAACCCTTATATAAATCGCTTCACCTATCATTTTTATATTCATTCACAACCATCTTACCCTCAGAAAGTGGTGTTACACTCGGTGACAGCACGATTTTGCCTTAGACTCTATCATTTCGCCATTTGACTTTCATTTTCGAACATTTGTCACGTGACTTTGAGAAAACTACGATTACCGCAATGTATCATGGGAGATAATTTGCATATATGATCTTACCATGTCCAAAATGAGAGGGGAGGAGAACGCAACACATGCTCTTCCCGAAGCCTGTGGGTAACACTGCCATTGAATCTTTTCTTTCCAACACATTTTGTATTATTTCCTTCTGCTCTGATTTGAGTTGTAGATGGAACTGTTTGTCCTGCAGAATACGCTTTATATCATCTTCCATGTGATTTGTATGTTGTTAATTACGTATGCAAGTAATTTGGCACGCTGCATTAAGTAGCTCCCATCATGCAATGTGTTGCTGTCATCATTCAGTTAGTATCGCGAGACCACGTTTGCAGGTTCGAAAATGAAAGTCAAATGGCAAAATGATAGGGTCTAAGGTAAAATCATGCTGTAATCGAGTGTAACACCACTTTCTGAGGGTAAGATGGTTGTGAATGAATAGAAAAATGATCAATGTGAAGCGATTTATATAAGGGTTTCAGATAGAAAATAAAATCTGATAGCCACGGAACGTGGAAATGTGACGACCCAGAGTTGGAGCGGCAAATCTGCTGTTTTCCTTATGGAGAGAGCTCCGACGTCCCACGGCTCCATTAAGTCGAACAAAAAGCCATCAGACGGCAGAGGAATCTCCGACTATGAGGTTACATGTTCCGTCCAGTGTTCATTACTCCATACATGCATATGCATTGTATTTTGGTCTAAACGAGTCTTATGTTTATGACGCTGACTAGTCTATCTAGCTAGTAGTATTACTTCATTGCCATTATTATTGACAGCAATAAAAAAAAATCTGTGTTGTATGCGTTGGATTGGTTAGGTGTCTTTTAATTTAACATGGAAGTTATGATAAATTAATGCCTTAAACGGGGGATATTAACCTGTTGGTTTCCGTTGAAGAATCCAGTTGGAACAGTTATCGCTTTCCGTATTGAAAGATAAAAAAAAATCAGGATGAAAAAAAATCCGTTTTTAGAGTCAATGTTCATTGAAAACTTATACTTTCATTTAGAATCCACATTATTGTAAACGTTTCGATGAGTAACAAGTCGGAAGCATCCAGAACTCTTCGCGTCTTTCCACAAGTACTGGGGGAAAGACGCGAGAAGTTTCGGATGAAGTCGGAAGTTCATTGTTATCGAATTCCCGTAAAGTTGTTTCCCCTTTCTATTTTATCGTTAAAGTGAAGGTCATCAACTTTATTCGACCAAGTCTATTGTAGATTTCATCACGGCCAGAAAGTTTGACAGCTTAATATTTTAGAGATAAAAAAGAGAAATGGGAGTGACAAGAGATGGAAAAGATGTGTTCTTTTATGGATATATTGAAGACGACCTTGAGTAATTTCTTTATTTTTGCAATATTATTGAAAAGCTTCAATTTTAGTTTCAGTTTGCCGTTGCCAATGGGACCACAGCCACAGGCCCTTGTCACTATCCACGTAAATATACTATCAATACATGTTTATGCATTGATAGTATATTTACGTGGATAGTGACAAGGCCCTGTGTTGTGACTTGGACGTTTCTATTAAGTTCTAATCTCGTTGAGATTACAGACTTTTTCAGTAGACTTCCAAAGAAATTTTCTGGTATGTATCTCCAACATAGGCTGGAGATGCAGAGCAAAAAAATTCTTTAAAATTTCTTCGGAAGTCTAATCTCAATGAGATTAGGACATTTCCTATGATGTCTGATGTTCTTAGTTACAGAGAAAAGATTTATCGATACTGCTGTCAGCCTGTCACTGACAGTGACACTGTCACCGCTGTCATTGTGACTTGTGTATCCAATTTTCATCGAAAAATAATTTTATTCTGTTATGTTAAAATAATAGACATAACATGACCTGCTTTTTATTTGCTAATAGACATTTACACATTACAGAATTGATTCTAAAAAAATATGTTTGCATTTTTTATGGGAATTATTTCCCTTTGACGCAGGCAAAGGTATCTCCTTTCTTGTTTGTTTGATGGTGTTTAACGCCATTTTCAACAATATTTCAGTTATATCTTGGTGGTCAGTTTTATTGGTGGGGGAAACCGGAGTACAAACTTTATCACATAATGTCGGTTTTAAAAGCTCTTCAGAGCTTATGTTGTATGTTTTTATACTCCGACTTTAAATAAAATTTGTATCTGTATGTTGTACACCTCGCCTTGTTCGAGATTCGAACTCATAGAGGGCTTTCAAGCTCATTTTCTATAGTACTTTATTTTGCTTCTTTAAAGCTGTCAGATGCAATGTTGTCCTGAAATATAAACAAATGTAGGAGATGTGGAGTTTACAACTTACAAGCTTTATGTTTTCATATATAAATTCTGTTAGAAGACGACGACTTGAGGCGTTGAAGATTAGGCATTTGGTTTTCTTCAGATTAATCTCCAATCACCATAGATTATATTAGGTAATGGGTGTTTAATGTCACTTTCAACAATATTTCACCTATGTTTTGCTGGTAAGATTTATTAGTTTAGGAACAGGAAAAAATCACAAGCATTTGGTACAAATGTAAGTCACTTCATGAGAAACAATATAATATACAATTGAACCATGTGCACCAGTAGGAGTCATAAACCTTTATGGTGATTAGCACTGAAAGCCTTTTTAGACATATTAGATGCAAGTTCAACCACCATATAATGGTCCATAAATTATTTATATTTTGATATTGTTCTGTGAAATGGAATAGGATATCAGCTTCATGTATATCATGCATGTTACATGTTACCGGTAGTTTCAATTATAATGTTAGAAGAAATAGTGTACCAAGATTTAGAGAAAACTACCAACTTTTATTTTAAATGCTACTATTTAATTGTAACTAAAATTTCCAGAAAACACATCTAAA
The DNA here is from genome assembly GCA_963680875.1 of Bathymodiolus brooksi. NCBI lineage: Eukaryota > Metazoa > Mollusca > Bivalvia > Mytilida > Modiolidae > Bathymodiolus > Bathymodiolus brooksi. The sequence continues at coordinate 70,354,203 of OY804575.1, forward strand.
CTTCAGTGAGATGTTTTTAGCTTATTTGTAAATAATGACATTTTATTGTGCATTTGTTTTTATAACTGTTTATTTCTGAAGTTGGGTGCATTACATTTGCACGATTTAGGAGAGGGGGGTAACTTTTATTACATTTGCATGATTTTGGGGATTCATTTTTATTTTCTCCAAAAAAAATTGTTTTATTAATAGCTTTGTTGATTACGTCACCATAGAAACATGAATGGGAAATACACTTTTTCAGTTGAAGTTTTCAATGATTTATGAAAATGGTATCCTAATCAATGTTTTTGCAAGCTTTAGAACATCAGATTCTCTAGATTTTCTAGCTCAAGTTTATTTGCTAGGGAGTTATTAAAAGATCAAGTAACTGGTTTTCATGTGGAAATGTGCATTCTTTGGTAGCTTAAGTTAGAGATTATATTTGTTATTCTGTGAACTCTGTAAAATATCTTACATGTTTTCTGATATGTCTTGAAAATGTTAATTGACCTTTTTGTCTTCATTTTTAGAGAATTACAATATGAAATAAGGGAAGATGTAAGATCCGATTTGAAAAAAAGAAGAGGATTAAACAAAAATCGACTACTGGCAAATAAATATGATGCTGACATCAACTATATTGGCAGGAAGAAGACAGGAGCCAAACAAGCTAGAAGATGTGAAAACTGTAAATTAATACTTGATATAGAGGGGAGGATAGCAATTTCAAATGTCCAGTTTATTATGCCTGTCCAAACCAGGACAGATTTCTATCAGTTTTTCTTTTATATTCTAAGGCGAGACCATTCCAACAGGCAGCTAATTGACTGTTTTAAACCTTTCTGTTTATTCCCCTGCTGAAGAACGATTGAATACTTGAGTGTTACCCCAGACATACTTGCCAACCATTCCTTTTTAGGTGGAGTTTTTTCCCCCCCGATTTTTACTTTGCCATTTCACATTCGTGATTTAGCTTTGATTGCTGATTTATTGGGAGAGGTCTACATGCCCTGATCCACTTTAGTTCCTTGTCACACTTTCTGAGGATTTTTATACCCCTGCTCCCCGAAGGGGGGGTGGGGTATATTGTTTTACCTCTGTCCGTCCAAGATATTTTTCGTCGCATTTTTCTCAGTAACTGTTGATGGCAGAAATCTGATATTTGGTCACAAGCATCATATAAGTATACCATATTGTGGGTAACATTTTTGGACCCGTCATATTCCTACTTCCTGTTTGCCGACTTAGTTGGTTTTTATACACATTGAACATATATGCACATTTTTCTCAGCAACTATTGATGACAGAGATCTGATATTTGGTCACAAGCTTCATATAGGTACCCCAAATCGTGGGAATCGTTTTTGGATCCATCAGATTCCTACTTCCTGTTTGCCGACTTAGTTGGTTTTTATACACATTGAACATATATGCACATTTTTCGTCACATTTTTCTCAGCAACTATTGATGGCAGAAATCTGATATTTGGTCACAAGTTTCATATAGGTACCCCATATCGTGGGAAGCGTTTTTGAACCCATTGGATTCCTACTTCCTGTTTGCCGACTTTGTTGATTTTTATACACATTGAACATATACAGGGTATGCTCATTTTTTGTCGCATTTTTCTCAGCAACTATTGATGACAGAAATCTGATATTTGGTCACAAGCTTCATATAGGTACCCCATATCGTGGGAAGTGTTTTTGGACCCATCAAATTCCTACTTCCTGTTTGCCGATTTTGTTGATTTTTATACACATTTAACATACATTTGTATATGCACATTTTTCGTCGTATTTTTCTCAGCAACTATTGATGACAAGAATCTGATATTTGGTCACAAGCTTCATATAGGTATGCCATATTGTGGGAAGCGTTTTTGGACTCGTCAGATTCCTACTTCCTGTTTGCCGACTTTGTTGATTTTTATATACATTGAACATATATGCTCATTTTTCGTCTCATTTTTCTCAGCAACTATTGATGACAGAAATCTGATATTTGGTCACAAGCTTCATATAGGTACCCCATATCTTGGGAAGCGTTTTTTGACCCGTCAGATTCCTACTTCCTGTTTGCCGAAGAGCAGGGGTATCATAGGTGACCATTAGCTCACAGTTCATCTTGTTTTTTTTTGCAAATATGCTTAGAGGTTTTTTCCATTTTGGTTTCCATTATCCTATTCAAGTTTTTCATAGCCAAATGATTTAAAATTTTTACAAAATGTTTTTGACCACAATACTCAGAACAAGATCAAATTTGGTAATTGTTCCAGAGTTGTGTCCCTTAATTGAAAAATAGTAAATTTGTGGTTTCCATGCTCTAACTTTTGTTTCCCTTTGCCAAATGTTTTGAAATTTTTATACAATATTTGTTACCACAATTTATATTTCCTAATGTCTCGTATGGTTCCACGGTTATGCCCTTTAATTAATTGTAAAATGGTAATTATGTCTCCTTAATAGTAAAATAATGTTGTTTTTGTTCTGTCCGTCCGTCACTAAAGTTTGTATATGCAACGTTAACTCTTCCTGCATTCTTAATTGGAATTTCTCAAAACTTTGCATGCTTGCTTGTTTACCATGTGAAGATTGGCATATTATTACAGCAGTTTGATCTGACTATTTTCGAATGAGTTATTGTCCCTTTTTTTCTTAGGATTTATATATCAAAAAGTTTATACGTGCAACTCCTACTACATTTGAAATTGGAATTCCTCAAAACTTTGTATGCTTTCTTTTTACCATATTAAAATTCACATATTATTAGGTCAGTTCGATTTGGATCATTTTTGAAGGAGTTATTGCCCTTTGGCACTTAGAATATTTCATCAAAAAGCTTGTACGTGAAAATTCTCTTCAATGTTAAATGGGAATTACAAGGTATCATTCTCAAAAGATGAAAGAGTGTTGCCTTGGGGAGACATCTGTTTTTGTGTGGAAAGTAATATTTGTTTTTTGTTTTAATGTTCATACACTTTTCCTTGACCAGCTTTAAAAGCTAAATTGTCTTGTTTGATAGTAGCTGGAAGAGTGGGCTGCCGGCATCTGTGTCCTGTGGACATATTCTTCATTTTTTTATTTTATCGATTAATTTGTTATCCCAGAATATTTATTTTTATTTCTAATTCAACCACAACATTTTGAGGTTGTAATATTGGCATGACACATTTGTACTACAATGATGATAGTGATGTAGAAATAAATTTCTTTGAACCTTCAATATACAAATGTATATTATATATCACTTTTTAAATGTACTTTTTCAGTGAAGTACCTACTGAACTTGATAGAGAAAGATGATGGTAGTGATGTAGAAACTGATTTATTTGAACCTTCTGTGTCACACTTTGCTGAACTGTTCATGGAACAAGAGAAAATGAAGGTTTGTATCATGGGAGAAAATTTAAAAGGTTATATGATAAGTATGTAAAAATATAATGTATTGGAAAGGTCAGTACATTTTGTATATACAGTGAAACCTGTCTAATCTGAACCTCATTGGGACCAACTTTTTAATAGACAGGTGTTCAGCTTATACAGGTTAAATTAACAAAGATATCCTACATTGAGACTTTATTAATAGTTCAATTTAGGCAGATTTCACTGTAATATTAATGCAGGGCATAATCTATCTTTGAATATTGGGGGAATGTGACCTCCCCTTCTTGGACAGAATCGGAAAAATGAAGGAATCTGAAGGAGAAGTGACATTATCGAGTCTGGTATCAGGTAAAAATCAATAGAAATGATGATGAAGAAGACACATTATCATCTTTATTATATCAATGTAACAGACAAAAACAATGACTAATCCTGAAGCTTTTTGAGAATGATCAAGAACAGATAGGCATTAGCCATTGTCTTTATTTGCTCAATTGACAAATTTCACAATTGCAAAGACCTTTTTGGTCTCGTTTTACCAAAAAAATCATCTTGAGACATGTCTTGGCAAAAAATGGTGTTGTCTGGTTTTTGTTTGTGGATTAGAAGGTATACACTATTTTTTATTTTCATCCAATTTCGCTGATAGTGTGTCTATTCAGTTTTCTCTGTGTCAACGAAGAAATAGCCTTATAAAATGGATACTGGATAGCCTCATAAGAAAAGTGCCATGTAAATTTTTAACTGCTAAATTCATAAAAAATATACAGTAGTAAATAAGACTTTCTTATTGTGATGACATAAGAACTGTTTAGATTAAAATATATTTGTCCTTAATCTAGATTTGGAATGACTTCATCAATTCATCAGAAGATGAACAAAACCAGATTTTAAGGAAAGGAGAGAGGAAAATCTCAAGGAAGAAAAAAGATGAAGAAAATGACAACAAAATCATGGAAGAACTTGATGACTCTTGGGAGGAAATTAGCAACAAATTCGACAAACGATCATGTATGACTTCTATGTATTTGTCCTCTAATGTAGATCACTTCTACATGTATGACTTGTACTAAATACATGTACATGTATAATTTCACATGTATGTAAACTTGTCCTCTGGTGTAGATAGCATCTACACGTATGACATTTATTTCTTGTGTAGATTGTTTCTATATATTGCTTTCTATCTAAGGTAATACTTTTAATTTCACCAAATGTTGCATGATTATTGAGTGACTATTGCTTATCATCCAGCGAGCAGTATTTCAGCTATATTCAGGACGAGAATGAGTTCAACAATATATAAAAATAATATAAAATGATGGAGGGATGGACCAACAGGAGAAACAACTTTTGACTACCATTAGAAAAGTATGTAGAGTTTGGTAGGGATGAAAAATGTAGTCTTTTGTAACGGCAACTCTTTTTCAAAGTCTGCAAGAGAGATATTTAATTGGAGGAAGTATGGCATTCTCCAAACATTATTGCTAATTTTTCTGAATTCAGTAAGTCCATCAATATCCCATCAGTCTTAGGACAATTATTATCTTTGCATGCTTGCTTATTACTATATGGAGGTATACATATTTTCTTAATATGTTAATAGAACTAGATTTTGAAGGAGTTATTGCCCTTTTTGAATGTCATAAAAAAAAAAGACCCATGGAGGCAGCCTTTATGCAGGGAAATCCTACATTTTAAATAAACGTTAGAGAACACAGAAGGGTCAATCCAATACATTGTATCAGTGGTTAATTGTTTTAGTTTGATATGTAATTTTTTTAACTACTTTTAGTTGGCACATAGCTTAACAAGGTATCTTTCCTAAAAATTGTCAGAATATGAGTGAAGACATGTATTTTTGTGTCAAAAACAACTATTGATTTTATTATTTTTTAAAGTTGAATGCCACTATCCACAATTTGATAAGTTATACCTGATTATCTTTTGGAGATTGATTGAAGAATTGAATTTAATGTACAAGGTGTGTCATATTTTTACTAAAACACTCTAAATGCTTCCATAAACTTTTTTTTCACTTTCAACTTCTGTATTTTTTATGTTTGTTTTTTTTTTTTTTTTTAGCTCATCCAGCATTCACTGCTCAAGAATGTTTTCAGAAAATAGACAAGAACATCAAATCTTATCTCAAGAGAAGACATGTTCCTATGGTTTGTATTTTTTTTTTTTTATCATTTATACTCAGATTTTATTGTTTTTAATTTCAAGTGAGCAGTAAATGCATGTTTGCTATATATGTATGACAAGAACAAATGCAAAGATGAAATGTGAAACTTTTTGAAGTGATTAATGTAGAACATAATTGTGTGGTTTTTTTAATTACATTTAAATGTTTTATGTTATTTTTAATTACATTTAAATGTTTTATGTTATTTCTAATTACATTTAAATGTTTTATGTTATTTCTAATTACATTTAAATGGTTTGTGTCATTTCTAGGTACATTTAAATGGTTTGTGTTATTTCTAGGTACATTTAAATGGTTTGTGTTATTTCTAGTTACATTTAAATGTTTTATGTTATTTCTAATTACATTTAAATGTTTTATGTTATTTATAATTACATTTAAATGTTTTGTGTTATTTCTAGTTACATTTAAATGTTTTATGTTATTTCTAATTACATTTAAATGTTTTATGTTATTTCTAATTACATTTAAATGTTTTTTTGTTATACACAGGGAGTACTTGAAAGTTTAGAACGTGATCTGGTGTCTTTCTTCACTGATTGGCCTTCATCTGTGTATCTATCTGACAAAAAGAACAGCTTTGAGAGAATGATGTTACATGCATTATGTCAATATTTGGATCTTATGTCATCAAGTAGGTATTTTATACAACTAGTGGTCTGTTGTGGATGGACAGGTCTGGTAGTTCACACATCTACTTATGAAATCAATGTCTATCACCACTAAAGTTGTGAGTTTGATTCCCACAATATGATTGGAATATATAAACCATAAATCTATGCAAATAGCACTTTTAAGTTTTGTCCAACCGGTGAAGAAAATTTCTGATAATGGCTTCAAAAGTGTAAAGTTAATGTGGTGAGATGTTTCTCGCTAACAATACATCATATTAGGCCTGCTGCCTTATATAGCTGAGATACTGATAAAGTTGGTGTTAAACACTAATCGATCAATCATTAGATCTACCATATACACATATACAGCCAAACCTGCATTAATGACCACCTCTATTAAGCATTAACTTGTATTATGTGACCTTAATTTTTATTTCCCTTCACAGTGCATTTCATATCAAACAAACCTGTATTAAGCAACCACCTGCCTTATGTGACCATATTTAACTGTTCCCTTGGAAGGTCACATAAGGCAGGTTTGACTGTATTCTGTAATATTCATGTCAACTAGTACATATCACTTGAATATTAACATCAATTTCATGGTTCATTGACCTTGTAAAGTTGATTGATTGATTTGATTTGATTTATTGTGTTTAACACCACTTTCAGCAATATTTCTGCTATATCATGGCGACCAGTTTTAGTGGTGGAAGAAGCCGGAGTACCAGGAGAGAACTATCGACCATGGGTAAGCAACTGGTAAACTTTATCACTTGCAGTTGCAAGTCGAGTGCACCCTTTTTTGTTATTTACAAAGCCAGGCGTGAACCACATCGTATTGGTGATAGACTTGTATGAGTTGTTAGGTAATCCAACTACCTAACTCATTGAGCCACCCGGGCTCTTCCTTGTAAAGATGAGTAAAAATCTGTTTTATTAGCTCTGTTAATTAATGTGTCACCAGAAAAGTTGTGATTGCTGGAAAATATTCACATAAAATAGAATTATTCACTGATTAGAAAAGAAATTATTGTCATGCTATTTTTTTACTGTCCATTCCCAATCCAGTCTAATGGGAGATAACTCATATACCAACAATAGTTCTTTGTTTTCCTTGGTAAAAAAAACAATAGTTAGTCTACAATATAACTAACCACAACTATATCACTCCTCTGACAAACATTAAACTTCTTAACATAGAAATGACAGAAGCTTATGTTCTGGGTTGGCAGAGGCACAAAAATGTGGCAGGGTTCAACCAGTTAATAGAATCTTAATCCTTTTCTTAATATTAAGATCTTATTTTTGTAACTTACTAATCTTTTACTTTTTGTTTAGTATCTGCTCAACATGACATCTATTCTCCTATACATTGTATTGATTTTATTTATTATTATTTTGCAGGTTATGATGACAACGGAAATCGTCGAACACAAGTTGAGAACAAACATGAAGACTTTATCCCTCCGTCCACACTACTGACCCAGTATCTTATACAACAGAGAACATGACCAACACTCAAATTGTTTAATTATTTGTTTTTTGTTTTTGCATGTGTAACATTGTCCAGGGGGAAATACTTCCTAACTTTAGCACAATGTACCACATTTTATTTAGGCAGGTATGATACCAATTCTTACATTTTTGCTCTGAAAATGTTTTAAGGAGCCACTATGAATTTTATACATAAGTCATGATAAGACATTAGATACATGTATATATATGTATCTGATTTTATGTGTACAGTCAAACCTGCTTTAGTGACCACCTCTACTAAGCAATAACTTGTATTATGTGACCTTAATCTTTATTTCCCTTCACAGTGAATTTCATATCAATTAAACCTGTATTAAGCAACCACCTGTCTTATGTGACCATATTTGACTGTTCCCTTGGAAGGTCACATAAGACAGGTTTGACTGTATAATATTTATACTTACTGATGATTTTAAAAATTTTCCCTTTGATCTTTACATGAGATAATATCAATTACAAGCAACAAGCATGATACAGACATATTATTGTTGATTTCCGCCATGACGGTATATTGACATCACTTTGACAAATCCTCGATAAACATACTATCGTTGATATGTTTTACTCGAAATGGATTTCTCATCACATCTCCCATCTCATTGATGCGATATTGCTCTGAGAAATCCATTCTGGCAAAACAAATCAATGTTAGTATATATTTCTTTTTTCAACTTACTGGTATTTTACAAATGATAACGGAATGGGTGCATACATAAATAAATAGTCATTCACAAAAAAGTTTTTTTTTATTAAAAAAATGTTTTTCAATCTTTTAACCGTAATTTTACTGTAGAAGTATTCAACTTTTAAAATGATCTAATCCCTGTTTAGGCTTTTGTTCTGTTTCAGTTATTTCTTCATCAATGTACACTTAAGACTGATAGAAACAAAAATACATATGGCTAATCAAAGGTCCATTTTTACTTAGATAGCTTACATCTAGGACTATTCCAGATATTAATCGTATGGGGGAAAGCAATTTATTTTAATACTCATGATGCATGTAATTTTAACTGTGCTCCGAGTATATTCCTCAATTCTTAAAAGCAAGTGTGTCACATCCTTCTGTCTTGTCCATAATTCCTCTTGATAAATGGATGTTTTTATCATTTTCATGCCCTTCATATTCCCCCTGGACAAATGTACAAATCACCATTTTACACTACTCTTCAAAAAAGTTCAATGGTTGTTTCAAAATCATTAATATTTTTGTAAGATTCTATATTTGGGATGGATAAATGGTAATGGTCATTCGTGTTGTACAGTTCATTTGAAACTATATGTAAAATATTTCACATATTTTGCTGGCAGGAAAATGAGACCTTTTTAAAAGACAATTGGTTTTTAAAACTATTAAGCATGATAATTAATGTTACTGTTTATTTTAATCTACTTATTTTTTGAAATTATTGTTTTAACAGGTTTTAATTATTTTTTTAACATAGACTTCTTAAATTCATTTAAAATATTTTTTATCAAACTAACAGAGAAATTGAAAGTTAGTTGATGAATGCATACATATGTTAACAGGTCAAGGAAATTCAAGTTAATAAGAAAAAATTTCACAGTTATACTGATTTTTTGTAAGTTCATGTATACATGTAATTCCTTATTTTTATAGCATTTATCTTATTGTAACTTGCATGGAAAAAAAGTTTACAGATATTAAAACCATGCTTAAATCTATTTTTAGATAGATAGCATTAACATCATGCTTAAATCTATTTGTAGATAGATAGCATTAAAACCATGCTTAAATCTATTTTTAGATATATAGCTATAGCATATCTCAACTTTAAATTTGTCAAGACTTGTCTATGAAAAATAAAAGTAGAGAAATATTGTACTCAACTGTAAATGAAATAATAATATAGTATTTAACATAATTTTATGAAATATAATTTTGAAAACATTTTGATTTTTTTTTAGAGTATAAAGATATTAAGACATGTTACATTTCATTCTGTTGTTAAGTACAATGTACTGTGTATTATGCATTAAATATAGTAAACACAATATATTGAGTTTATTTTATTTTTTATGGAGGTTAGGGTTATGGTATTTAACACCACATGCAACACTATTTCAGTTATATCGTGGCAGTCAGTTTTATTGGTGGAGGAAACCATAGTACACTGAGAAAACCACTGACCTGTCGCAAGTCACTGACAAACTTTATCACATAATGTTGTATCAAGTACACCTCGCCTTAACAGGGTTCCAACTCACAACGTTTGTGGTGATAGACACTGATAGCATAGATAGTTGTCAATCCAACTACCATACAATCATGACCACGACAGCCCCTATCTTTGTTTATAAAACAAAACACACAAATACATGGGGACAATAATTAAAGGGGATGTACATACATATTCTCCTTTTTTTTCAAGTAGTCCTGTCTCACACAAAATAAAAATCAGATCAAATTCAATTACACCCTCCATGGTCATCCACTCAAGTCATTAGAAACTAGAGGCTCACCTTTCATTCTGCTTTGAGGAAACTTAATACAAAACCTTCCATACATGTAGATGCTTCCTACCAAGTTTCGGTTCAGGAAGATTTTTTAGATATCGACCAATCATAAACAAGAATTGTCTGTGGTGGCCATGTTTGTTAACCGATCGATACGAAATGAGCAATCTTCATAGAGGACATTCCATAAATGCTTCCTACCAAGTTTCGGTTAATTTGGCCAAGCGGTTTCAGAGGAGATTTTAAAAAAAATTGGCCAATCAGAAACAAGAATTGCCTGTGGTGGCCATGTTTGGTAGTGGATCATAACAAAATGTGCACTCTTTAGAGAGGACCTTCCATAGATGCTTCCTACTAACTTTCAGTTCATTTGGCTGATGGGTTTCAGAGGAGAAGATTAAAATGTGAAAAGTTAACAGATGACAGACAACAAACGATGGATGCCTTTGGCAAGGTGAGCTAAAAAGAATATTAAAATGTGAATACCTACATGTAATGTATAGTATAAACATGTTACACTATATCAGCATTAATTAATTTCTAAGGGAGATAATGGCAAGAGTTATCTTTCTTTTAACAGTTTACTACAATGGAGAAGATTTTTAGAAATAAACTAATCAGAAACAAGAATTGCCTGTGGTGGCCATGTTTGTTAACAGATCGGGATGAAATGAGCAATCTTTATAGAGGACTTTCCATCGATGCTTCCTACCAAGTTTCGGTTCATTTGGCCAAGCGGTTTCGGAGGAGAAGATTTCTAAAAATCGGCTGTTCAGAAACAAGAATTGCCTGTGGTGGCCATGTTTGTTAATAGATCGGGACAAAATTAGCAGTCTTTAGAGAGGACCTTCCATAGATGTTTCCTACCAAGTTTCAGTTCATTTGGCCAAGAGGTTTCAGAGAAGAAGATTAAAATGTGAAAAGTTAGCGGACGACGGATGCCAAGTGATGGCAAGGTGAGCTAAAAACCAAATTGATGACATGTTACAACACCTTAACTGGCGCGGTCTTGAAAACAGATGTAAAAATGCTCAACTTGGGATGATGTACAAAATAGCAAATGAAAAAGGAGCTACATTTGTATTGCTAAAAATCATAGACCTTGCGACAACCAGGACACATGAACTCCTTATCTTTTATAATCTCTCCTTGCAAACTCTACAAAGACAAGAATCATTCTTCCCTTTTATATCTGACTGGAACCAACTGCCACCACCCATAGTTATGAGTTGATCGGTTAAAACATTCAAGGCTACTGTCTACACTATCAAATACAAATTTATGAAACCAATACACTAATTTTGAAGTAAAAGTTATGCTTGTCATTGAAGACTTTACAGTGACTGTAATATAAAGAACAATATTTTTTAAAACGCTTTATTTGTTTGTAGATTTTGTGTCAAGATGTTTCAAGATGGCAGCTATCCTGGATTTCCATTCTGCACAATAAACACAGTTTAACATAATTAAAATGTAAGACATGTTTGAAAATGTATTGTCCATATAATGCTATATGAAAAAATATGTTCCACAGTGGTAGGGACCATAAAAGAAACATTTTATCAGTTAACAAGTTTCATAAGGGAAGGTTTTAATTTCAGCTAACCTGAAGATATAAATGGTACTGGCATTCATCCTGAATTTGTAATCTGCACCAGACACCTAATTATTGAAAACGGGCACTCCGAAAAAGATTCCTGAACTGTATAAATAGTGATCTTGATGAAGTTTAAGAACACTTCTATCCAAAGATACTGGTATTTATTTTTATATACAAGTCCAAATTTAGGAGGGGCCATCATGGTCATGATCGTATGGTAGTTTGATTTACAACTACCTGTGCAATCAGTGCCTATCACCACAAATGTCGTGAGAACGAACCTAATTCATGGCTAGGTGTACTCCATACAACATTATGTGATAAAGTTTGTCAGTGACTTGCAACAGGTTGGTGATTTTCTCCGGGTATTTCGGTTTCCTCCACCAATAAAACTGACTGCCACAATGAAATATTGTTGAAAGTGGTGTTAAACACCATAAACCAAACCAAATTCAGGAACTTTGACACCCTCTATAGAAGCATGAAGAAAATTTCAACAAGATTTATATTTATTGTTATCTCTGCAGACAGACAGACAAACAGGAATAAACATAATAACTACATTAAAGAAAAAAACACAACAAAATTAATTAATATTTTGGTAAAATTTAATAAAACAACATATTAAAACAGTAAAAAATATAATTTACAATAAAAAAATAATAATTTTAAATGGTTTTATTTCAAACTACATTTAAAAATGTATATTTTTTTTAATAATCACTAATTCATTACATGTATTTCTAATTCTCATCCACTTTATGCATATGTAACATTTCACAGCAAGAAAACATTACTTTGTCTGTACCAAACCAAGACCTGGATATCTAACATCACATGCCATGGTCTTTTTATGTTGAATGGTATGGAGTGAGAGGTGATTGCTCGATTTTTGTTAATATTAGTGGAATGTTTAAACTTTCTTTTAATAATTTTAGCTTATCTATTGAAAATGTTAATTTAACAATCTTCAATTGGATTAAATTCAATAAATGACTGGTAATATTGTAAGAATGCTTATTTATCTACTTGACATAAGGGCTATTCTGTTTAAAAGTAAATGGTGGGGTCGGAAGGGGTGAATTCATTTTTGGACATTAGTTGTGGGTCAACAATTAGATAATTGAAAAAACAGGAGAGAGCTCTAGAGGAAGTTTGTTGGTTGTGGGTGCATTTTTTAACTTCTATCCTACACTCTCATAAACTTTTTAATAAAAAAGCCCTAAATTGTGTTGAAAATGGGTTTAATATAAGCAAATTCTACTTAAAATTGTAAGGATGGTTAAGAGTTTTCCACAATATATTCTTAAATAATAAAAACATAATAAACAAATAAAAAATAAAAATTATGACATACCGGTATTCATGAAAAATGAACATGACATATATTTAAATATTAGAAATACTTTTTCATATTTTATGCATTATCACAAAGGGAGATAACTATAATTTGCAATTATTCCTCCAAAAAATTGAGATCTTATTTATTGACGATATTTAAAGATGTGTGGCCTGACACATGCATATGAAACATTTGTTTTTATAACTCTACTCTTCTATAGATGAAAATAACAAATGAATCAATTGGATTATTGTTATAATAACAATTATAATCACTGATGCTTTAGATATCCTCTAGAATTTACATATATATTACTTTGCTATATGATCCTCTAGAGTTTACCTACATATTACTTTGCTATCTGCTTCTCTAGAGTTTACATATTACTTTGCTATCTGATCCTCTAACGTTTACATATTCACAATACTATTTGGAGTGTTATATTCTCATGTACTCAACACTAAATTCTGACATTTGTCAGAAATTTTCTAATACAAAATTATATTGGTTTACAAATTGTTTCAAATTCAACTTCATTATGCAATACCTTGGTTATCACAGATTTTTCTTTTTTGATGACGAAATCAATTATCACTCGTCTACAAAACCCTGGAACTGGAACTGACTTTCTTTGTGTGCTATTTTTTATATGTCTGTACAAATTCATTGACTTTAAGATCTCCAGATATCACTTTCTTCTTGATTTCTTCATTATTTTTTAATGTAAACACAAGTGTCCTCATGGTTCTCCGATAATTATGATTTATTAGTCTTTTAAACATATAAAATGTTTCTCTCTCTATGGCTTCAGGTAGATTGGCATTTTCCTGAAAAAGATTTGGATATTTAGAATGTTTACTGATACTAACATGTTCTCGAAACTGTCCAGTCAAAATCCAAAGACCAAAGGTCAGGCTGCAGCCGATGCTTTCATCAAATATCGTCCTGTGTTACTCAAATTCGATTTTTATTGTTGCAGTTATGCTACAGTACGCATTAGGGAACACTAGACCTTTGTCGATCCTTCTCCAGTCCAAGTCTTGTGACTTAATGAAAGTGCCTCAAGACTTGGTGTAGAGCAACATTGACTGAAGATCGCCTGTGTTGGTTGGTGATGCTTCACGTCCACCGTAATGATACTGTCGGGCAGGTAAATCTAGAAGCTGTTCTCCAAATATGGGATTCGAGTGGCAATAGGGAAATCCATATTGGCATATAAAACTATTACATGTATATAGAACTTGATAAACAAAAATGTGTTATTTTGGGCCGTTAAGTCACAATTTCCCACTGCCTCCCCTGTTTCAAACCTTAGTTACGACCCTGAAGGTGTACGTACTTGAATTGTCTCTATTATGAGAAAGTTTATCAGTATTTACTGAGGTCAAGGTGTAATCAGCATGTACTTTCTGCTAGATGCATTGAAACTCATCATTGAGAAAAAATTCGAAAATATCTAAGACACTATTCTATTTTATTTTTTATAATCAGAAAACCTGACAATTTTACCTCTAATGACAGTGCACCTGCCAATAATCTCCTTCCTGAGGATCTCAATGTTTCTGTTTTGGTATCACACATCACTTCAATGACAGGTCTCTCAGCATGACTTATAAAATGACCCTTCCATTTTACATACACACCACGAGCAGCTCTTCTGATATCAACATCCTCATGTTTTCTCAACTTGTTCACTAATTTGCCTGTATCAGAAAAAAGAAAGTTGCTAAGAAAAAGACATCTGTATTGAACTCTGAAGTATTGAATCCAACAGCAATTCTTCAAGTATGCTTGCTATTCCTCCATCTTGAAACTGAAGAAAAACTTTCAAAGTGCATTTTTATTGAAGTTGCAAGCTAGACTTCCTAATATTGCAATTGTAGTAGTTCAACAAAAATTCTTTGGACCCAGAAATGGACTTTGCACATGATTTACATGTATTCAAAATGAAAGTAGCCATCTGACCCATCTGAATATTTTCAAGACCCCAGGCCAAATTTTAGCTGCCAGGACCTGCAGAGCCCTGGTTAAGTTTTATACATGTACAAGCTCCATCATCATATCTCATATATAAACTTTCTGTGGGTTACAATATATGGTATATGTGTGTGATATCCAGTGTTTAAAATAAGAATTCTACAAAAAGGTGTGATGAGGTGTACTTGCTACAACCTTATGTGGTAAAGTTTGAAACTGACGAAATAATGGTCAGCGGTTACACATGATACTAAGTTTTCCATAACCTATTAGTAAGATTAAAATGTGAAAAGTTTACAGATAACAACAATGATGAGGGACGTAAAGTGATGAGAGCATTTCTCATGACCCTTTTGGCCAGATGAGCTAAAACACAAATAAATATTGCTGGTCACCAAACAAACATTTTTCTAACATTTCAGTGATTTATCTTTAAAAGGCACATTTATGCTAGCTACTGATTAAAACTTTATCTTTCAGATCAGTCAATCTTTCAGAGACTTAACAAACTTGTTAATACTTCTCAATCTCATTCTACTACATTATACACTAGCTGTATTAAATCATCTTTATAGAAGTCAATTTTCTTGTAAATTGACAATATATGTACATTGTTGGCAAATATAAAATATATTTGTATGAGCCTTAGAAACAGGATGAAATACAAGCTTCTGACAAGATTTTCTTTCCTGTTTCCAGACTTGTAAATTAAATTTTATATTTCTCAACAATATACGGATATTGTGTTTAGACTGCCACAACATCTATGCAAAAAAATTGTTATATTTGGACACAAAAATTGGATTGAATCTCCTATTGCATGTCTACAGTATTGTCCACATACGACCAATGTCTATTGGGCTTCGATCTACATAAGACACATGGTGCCAGGAAACTTTATATGTCTTATAGATGCATAAAGCAAAGGTTTATATGTACACCTTCATATAGCCAGCAAATGCACTGATTGCAGTATATATCAGAGTTAGATGTCTTTTCAATGATACTCATCTGATTGGTGACAATAGAAAGGTAATTAGATTAGTTTAATTTGGTCTGAGCCATATGACACTTGGGCTGTTGGGCAACTCGTGCTTAAGCAAATATGCAATATGCAATATTGGATATTGTGCAAACTATCTCACCTATTTTTGTGTCTAACATAACATGTCTAGGAGGGATTTTTTGCCCAAGTTTGTTTAAACATTCTACCATTTCTTCTGTGCTTGTAGTTTCTAACTGTAGCTTTGATTTCAGTCTTTTTATCTCTTCAACCACTACAACACCCTACAATATAAAATGATAAATTAAAACACATGAAGAATGTGTACATTTAAAACATGGACACTGGTACATTAGAAATTGGAGAATACAAACAAATCTGAAAAAGATTTACATGTACCAATTATTCAACTCATGAAGAGATCTTATTTCTTAACGTCCAATGAGCAGTATTTCATCTATATTAAGAATGAGAATAAGTTCAATAATATATAAAAATAATATAAAAATGACGGAAGGGAGGGGTCAACCAGGTCAACTACTTGACTGCCACTGAAAAAGTATGGAGAGTTGGGGAGGGACGAATAATTTAGTCCTTTGTACCTATGGTTTGTATTTTGTTATTTACAAAAAATATTTATACTCAAATTTTATTGGGGGCTGTCATGGTTGCGATCATATTTAATAGTTGCATTTACAACTACCTATGCAATCAGTGCCTACATTGTATCATCACTAAAGCTGTGAGCTTGAATCCTGCTCATGGCGAGGTGTACTCCATATAATCATACAAACTATAAAGTTTGACAGTGACTTGTGACAGGTCGGTCATTTTCTCCAGGTACTCCGGCTGCCTCTACTAATAAAACTGAAATATTGTTGAAAGAGGAGTCATACACCATAAACCCAACGGTAACACCTACTTTTTTTTTTTTTCGAAATTTACAAAAGAGGTCTTTAGCATGGAGGGAATGTGGCACTCTCTAAACACATTAACCACTATGGGCAATGGTCATCCTTTCCTTATTATAACCAAACAAACCCCCCTCCCCAATCAAGAGGGCTACATCTCTCAACCACGCTGGAATGTGCTGAGCAGCTATGTAGGTTTAAACCCCGAGAACCTTCACCAGTCACCAGTGAAGTATGCAGAGCTCATGAAGAAGACACAACAATTGAAATGTATAACCAATAGCCATGATAGGTCTCTTGCATGAAGGAATTGTCCTTTTGTTTACTAATAAATAACATATGAAGCATATTTCTCTTGTTTATTGTTTTTTTGTTTGTTACACGATTAACAGAAATTTTGGAAACAATAATATTTACATGTTTCTTTCAATGTAAATACAATACATAAAAATTGTATTTCGGATAAAAACTAAATTCATATGACGCTATGACTAGCCGACATGTATCTAAATTCAAATTCTAACGCTTGCGCCAGCACTTATTATCGTCACGGTATGTGTTTTCGTATGTCATATGTTTTCGTATCATCCATTTTATTTTGATTTCCACAGCACACGCATTATTTTTGACGTGTCTTCCGGTTTCTATTTCTGGAACGTAAACAGGACTCCAATGTGACATCTGTAAAAAATGTTCAAGGTTGCTTTTAAAGATGTAAGTACCAAAAATAGTGAACCTACCTACTGAACCATACTTTTTGTAATGCTAAAAATTTACTTCATTTATAAAGTAGCTGGAAAAATATCCAGAAGGGCTATATAAAATTGAACTATGTCGTCTGCCTCTCAGACACCGGCTCTTCCTGTCATGTAACTGTCATGGGGTCACTATCGTACTTGTAAACAAAAGAGCTGACTGAAATGTGCCTGTTTCTTATATAAAATACATGTCAGCTTGCAGTGCATGTGGTTTCTGCACTAAAAAAAACATCAAAAGTAAACACAATTTTGAAAGTCGTCATTTTCAAACATTCTGTTATTTTATTTACATGTAGTATGATTTGTAGATGGCCAGAACCATGAAATTTTAAAACCAGCCATTTCCGGATTTTATATTCATTTCCATCCCGTATATCGGCAGGGTTGGCAAAAAAGCGGGAAATACTCATATTTCCCAGGACGGCAGGAAATACTGGTAATTACCGGGAAATACTGGGAAATAAGATTGATTCTTAATTTGCAAATATAATGGTACATGAACCTGTACACATTGTGTACTTGTTTACTGCGAATAGTGTAAATTTCTTTGAGTTCCAGATTATTGTGATATATCTTCTTATAAATAAGCAAATTGAACATTTATTTGGAGTATAATATAGACTTGAGCTAATCTGTTTGTAAAATCTAAAATGTAAAACACCTAAAAGAAAAAGAACTTATGAAGAAATGAAGTCCAATGAACAATAAACAAGGTAAATATCCACAAAAAAATCTTTTAAAACAGTAAGGCCAATATGTTTTTTAATCTTTGATTTGTCAAACTCAGGAAACTTCTAAATTGATATTTATGTTTTGCATGTATGGCTAAAATTGCATATAAAAAATCTTTAATGGATACAAATATATAAATATATTGGCCTTACAGAAAAAAAATTAATGGATAGTGTTAATGTACAGATATATAAAATTGATATTTGAAAATTGATATTTGTTTAAAAAAAAAGATTTTGATAGAAATATTAAGAAAATTATTCTTTACTTGTAATCCCCACTTTGTACCTCCTTTATTTAGTGATTAAAACCATATTCTGACCTGCTTTTGACATGTTTATTGTTTGTCTTTACAAACTGGACTTATTGATTTCTAATGGTTATTGAAAATGTGTTCATTAGTTTGCAAAAACAAATTAAAAAAGTTAGTCATTATTATAGCATAAAGGAAATGTCCTTAGGATATTAGATTACTTGTATACAACCTGGCAATACAATCAGCTATTAATTGTTAAGTGATTATTGTAAATCAACTGTTCAAAGAAGTAAAAAATCTGTAATTTTTTATTTTGACAGGTGGCAGCACTGGGAATTCCGACCACTGGTATTTCCCGACCAACCCTGTATATCGTCCTGTTTTTACTTCATACGAAAACATATGATGCCATTTTACTGACAGCAAAAGTTGCCAGATAATCGAGAGTACTATCCTGTCCTTATTAAAATATTTAAAACTTGACTTAAGATTTGTTATGAACTCAAAAACAAATTTAAAACATTTTTTGTACACTAAACTTAAATCTAATTATAATAGACTGTGGTTCCTATCTTTACACGATGATAAAATTAATAAGGATTTTGGAAATAAATTAAGAACATATAGATTATTTAAGAATAACATAAGTCTAGAACCCTATTTATCTATGAAAAATGATGAACAAAGAATTTTACTCTCAAAATTACGAATAAGTAATCATAATTTAGAAATAGAAAGAGGAAGATACAGAGGGCTTCAGGCAAAAGAAAGAATTTGTAAATTATGTTTAAAGGAAGTTGAAGATGAAATTCACTTCTTATTGAAATGTGAAGCACTTCAAAATGTGAGAACACCATTTATTGATCTTATAAATAATAATAATTATAACTTTAAACATTTAGATATTAGAGAGCAATTTATATGGTTAATGTCCAATGAAGACAATTTCATCATAAATCAACTTTCTGATATGATACTAAAGTTACATTCATCTAGAAATGATATAATTCAAAATTAATAATAGTAATATTTTATATTACGAATTTAGTTTGTTACACATATTTTCATTGGTTCTTCAGCCCTGAATGTCAGCATATATTTGGAAAACAGACAGGGTATATATTTCAGTCCCCAAAAACGATTAAAACATGGACGACAAAACATTAGGCTTCACTGAATCAATGGTATAATACGGGATAATAAATGTATTTTTACCAAATTAAATGCTGTTTTTATACTCAAAACGGCTGCATGAACAAAAAAATATTACAACGGTTAATTACGTCACAAATACCTGATCGATTCAACAAACTCCTATGTTCCACCTCTGTACCATAACAAATAAACAAAACGTTGAGCCTTGAAAACTTTCAACGTCATGGGGCCACACCAAGGTTTTATTTACATGCAGTTAACATTTAAATTATTGAAACTGTTTCGTAAACCCGTTGTTTTGTTATGTGATATATTAATGTTATATTTATAAAGTTTATAAAATTTACTACATATGAAACTGTATTGATTTAGAAATTTAGTACAGTATTTTCCTTCATGAGACACCCTATACATGAAATATGACGTGACACATATTTTGACGTCATTGAAGAATGACGTCAAAGGTACGGACATCTAGAGATACGAAAAATGAAAATAAAAGAGGCAAATTTATTTAATACTGTTGGATGTTGTATTTAAAAAAAAAGATTAAATCCGTAATATATCTGTTATTCAGCTATCAGACAGGATATATAATGTGACATTCCCGGCTTACGATATATATTCCCTTCGGCTGCGCCTCAGGGAATATAGATCCTAAGCCGGGAATGTCACATTATATACCCTGTCTGATAGCTGAATAACATATAATGTTATACAATATTAATAATAATAATTATATATCTGTGTTAGATATACAACTGTGGGTGATGCACTGTCTCTTAATCTATTACAGGGATCACTATGCTTGTCAAAATTATTGATTACAAAATTGTATATTTACATGTATTTGTATGTCTTGTATGTTAAATCCAATCAATCTAATCATACCAATTAATGTAAATATTGTGATTTTCATGTAATTATACTGCCTATCATGGGCGTCTTTAATTGACAAATAAACATATTCTATTCTATTAAAATAAAATAAAATACAAGAATGGCTTTAAAAACAATGTTATGTACAAAGATATATTTAACTAGCCATTCTTTGAAAATTCCAATCGTCATATGAATGAAGGGTTAACACTGTTAATCGCTATATCGGAAAATCGATAATAGTACGAAAACCTAAAAAGGCATCACACGATGCTAATAATTTGAGTGTTTATTGTTTTTATACGGTGTTCACCTGGAGCGATTCTATAGTTGATTGTATCATTTGTTTGCTTTTGGTCTTTTTTGTCTTCTCCTCTTTTTGCCCTTTTGGTTGTCTTATCAGATATTTATCCATTTTCATTCAATAATGACATTCAGCTGATTCTAGCAATTTTTCTATTTAGTTTTTTAGAGAACGGAAGTATATGTTCTAAACTCTTTGTCAAGTTAGGATCAACCCTGTACTATTTCCGTAAATTGGTATGATTTTTAAGTCCTAAAAACAAGGACTTGCAAAAAAATTAAAAAATTACCATAAATAACAGTAAAAAAAGTACTCAGCAAACAGAAATAATATAAATAAAATGAAAGTGAACGAAACTATACACATTAGAAATGTTTAGAGATTATTTATGGCACCAAATCGGCAAACATCGTATCAATTGGCGCATTTTATTTTTACAAAGTAGCCATCTGTATCTAATGAAATTCTGCCAATTAAGGCACACCTCCTTGATTGGAGTAATAAAACACAATGTTACTATATCCCAATTGTCAATTCAATCCAGCACCAAAGTATTTACACGTCACATGTTATTTACATAGTTCATATTAAGTAATAATTAATCAATAAATCAACATCGCATGATTCCATTACTCCCATTAAAGCCGAATGATATATAATTCCGCCACTCGTTTAGATTCGGACACATTATTCTGATTCCGAGCCAACAAGTATTTGCTATTACCCAACAGTTTTTATTTTCGATGTTGGAGGTCACGAAATTTTAAGAAGAGGAATTTTCTTCATATTATTCTTACTGTTGGATGTTTTATATGACAGGAACTATGTAATCGATTCCATTTCCCTACATTAACATTGGCGTGACGATATTCTACATTTTAAAAGCTGTGGCCATAATTATTTCACCAAGATGGCCGCCATCTCATGACTTGTGGAATATATGCATAGGGAAAAATAGGAAATATGTTCTTAAGATTTATTTTACATACCTGTCATTTTCAGTATTTCGTTATGTGACCTTTTGCTACAATTACACTTCGAATTCTCCTTGAAATTGAGTTATACAAGCTCTGAATATAAACTGGAGTTAGTCCAACCCATATCTTTTTCACCTCCCTCACAAGAATTTTTTTATTTAAAATGTCACATTTAGAATTCTGCAGTTTGATTTTAATTGTTCTCCACACATTTTCAATTATGTTTAAGTCAGGCGATTGAGATGGCCAATTCAGACAATTTAATTCATTTTCTCTCTTCCACTGGACAGCTCTGCGAGAGGCATGACATGGAGCATTATCATCTTGAAAGATGTACCCACCGTTCGGAAATATTTTAGCGATTACTGGCCATACATTATCACCAAGAGTCTCTAAATATTTTGTAGTGTTCATATTTCCCTCAATGTCAGTCAATGTACCA
Source organism: Bathymodiolus brooksi (assembly GCA_963680875.1). Taxonomy (NCBI): domain Eukaryota; kingdom Metazoa; phylum Mollusca; class Bivalvia; order Mytilida; family Modiolidae; genus Bathymodiolus; species Bathymodiolus brooksi. Next base: position 70,376,748 of record OY804575.1, read on the forward strand.
ACTCCATCAAAGGTAATGCATCGCCAAAACATCACTGCTACACGGGGACCACCCCTCAAACCAACACATTCAGGTCGCCAAATTTCGTCAGCCTTTCTCCAAACATGCACTCGCCTGTCATGACCAACAACTACTTGTGTTTCATCTGAGAATATTACGTTTCCAATATAATTGAACTGACATGGCAAGCTTACCTCTGCACCAATTTACACGATTTTTTCGGTTTTTTAATGACACTGTTAAAGTCTTCCGAACTCGGCGCCTCGTGTAACCATGAAATTTCAATCTGCGGCGAACAGTTCTAGTAGAAACAGGCCGTGGTAGTCTTTCATTTACAATGTTTGTCAAATCTCTCCAAGTTTCTCTCCTGTTGACTTTCACTGAGCGTAAGATTACACGGTCTCCTCGTTCCGTCACCAACTTTTTCCTTCCGGTTTTAGGCTTATTTTCCACGGAATTCCTCTCATCATAACGCTTTAGAAATTTTGTAATCGTAGAATGATCCCTCCCGATTATTTCAGCAATTTTCCTGTGTGCATAGCCTTCTCGTTTCAATCGTAGTATTATTTGTTTCGTCTCTGTTGTCATCTCCTTGTTGTGACGAGCCATTTTTTTAGCAGACGAAATTTAACCAATATTGTCAAAATAACGTCACTTCCGTCGAATGACTTTTTGAGTTTTGACCCCCAATTATACACTGTCAAAATTTTGGACATTTTAATGACAGTTAATTATATTAAATATGAAAGAGAAATTGGATGTTTCAATAATTGATTTTGAATTGCCGCCATCTTGGTGAAATAATTATGGCCACCTACTGTAGTTACTTTTACAGAATAAAAACTTTGTCGTTTGGCGCGACCCGAGAAAAAATGGCGGCCATCTTTTAGAACATTGTAGTTTGCCTTTTTTATTTAGATTTTATCGTCTTATTCCATGAAATTTTAGACTAGAAATTTTACCGTTATATCCTTTATACTTTTAGACATTTATTAAATCGTGTAATTTTTACATAATTAATGCGAATCCGTCTCTACTTTGAGCTCCATCAGTTCAGGCACAGGCATATTATTCTCATTACCTCAGTAGATAGAGACATCATACATATATATATATATATATATCCATCAGCACGCTCTCATAACTTGGCATGCTTGCATTGTGTGACATTTGCTTGGCTGCAGTAATAAGTAGATTAGATATGCACTAACTCTGAAAATATACCTATGACTGAGCATAAACTTCTCAAATACGTGAGCAAACAATTTCAGGCTCCATCTGGGGATAGACAATTGGTTCCAGTTGTTTTAACGAATAGCAAAAGGAGATATTTAAACAATCTATGTAGGAATGGGGTTGAGTTGAGCATTACATGGTGGAATCAATCTGGTCGTACTACAAAACAAGGGTTAAAGTGGCTGCAAGACAATCTTGATACTAAAATTGTGCATCTAGACAACATTTCTCTCTACGTATGGTTAGGAACCTGCAATTTAACCGAGTATGCTCCTCCATTTATTCGATTGAGGAATAATATTGATAAAATTATAACTGACACTAAAACTGACTCATCCTCACTCGTGAGATTGTAAAGCTGTTTGTACATTATCCAGGAAGTAAATTGACATTACTTGAAATTCCTCCCTTCTCAATTTATGAATGGGGGGGGTCCGATAGTCCGACGGCCCATTTGTCCGACAACCCATTAGTCCGACAACCCATTAGTCCGACAGCCCATTAGTCCGACAACCCATTAGTCCAACATGTCAGTTCGTCACGGTGAGGGATTAAATTCTACATTGTATTACCATTTTTACTATTAGTTTCCTTTTCTGGTTTAGTTTCTTTCCTTGTAATAGTAGTCCCCGTCTTTATGGAAGTCTTCGGGATGTCAGTTAGTTGGGAAATAGAAAAATCGTACGCTCGGGTGGTACATGCATGTGTACATAGATGTTTACCTTTTGGGTCAGTTAGGAATGGGGACTACTATTACAAGGAACAAAACGAAACGAAACGGTTTGTTTCTCGTCACTTTAAAGACTTTACGGTTCCGTTTCGTTTATTGAATTAGCAAGTAAACAATCCATGTTTTTGGTTTAAAGTAGCGGATTCAGAGGGGGTCTGCTTTCTTCCAGCTGTCACCGTAATAGTTTTTCTATTAAAAAAAGTATAGATGTTATGTTATTTGTTTCGTTTATTCATTCATTGTTTTTATCATATTCATCATGACGTATGACTGTGACTGACGACTAATTTTACTAACACTTCCAACACTAACTTGCATGCTTGTCACGAAAATTAAAAAAACTAATCGAGCAGACCCAAGTATAAATACGCGCCGCGATTTTTTTATATATTTTTCATTAACTTCCAGGACTTCTTAAAGGGCGGACGCCTAATAACGTTGCATATATTTTCAGGTATTTACATTTGTGTTATAAATTTATAAATGATTCAGTTAGATTTAATGCTTTAATTTATTTATTTAAAAGTTATTATATTAAAATTCAGTTGTAAGTCAGAGGAGGCGCGACGCTTTGCACACGACACGTTTACGATTCAGTTTGAAAATGGACTTTGAAGTGAAAACATCTCGTTAAAAAAAATACTTAAATTAAACGTGAATTTATCCAGCTGTCTAAATTTATTTTCAATATGGGATCTCTTGAAATGTATGATCGCAATACAAAAAGTGTACAAATATTGTTATTCCCTCCCCCCAAAAGTTGAACTCTATTGATTATGATTATTTTTCTGTTCTGTTATGGAGTTTTAATGGAATTGTGTTTTTATTTAAAGAATCATAATTAATTGTCCAAATACATTTTTTTTTCTCACTTATATTTGACTCTTTTTTTTTTTTTTTTATAGAAAAACGGTTATAGTTGAGTTGTTGCACAATACACAAACATGTCTCTGCAATACACATCTACAACATCTATCATAAATCCACAATTATTAAAGATCATTAAACTTTAGTTATGCAACAATACTAAAACATTCTTATCAAAATCACATACAGTGTATGCACTAATTAGTTCTCAGGTAAAATACAGATAACAATACTTCGACAATACTTGTACTTTTTTTTATCATATATTTTTTTATTATATACGTATGTTTGTATACATAAAGTTCACGTGATCCTCAATATGTTTTAGTGTGAAATCGTATAATCACCATTAAAAAGGCTAAAATATGATATTCTGTGGATTCAAATTGTCACAGGAGATGTTTGATACAACACAAATCACGAAAAATTGGGGGATTTTTCAAGGTCAATTGTGGCGCAATGGATGGAGACTTAAGGAGACTTAAGAAAATATTGGAAGCCCCATGATTGATCTGTGTCATACTAAAAGGGATAGGAAAAGTCTCCACAAATTTTACAAATTTTCATTTTTAATGTTGATCGGTTGAGGACGCTATGATTATTGTACGTGTATGAGAAATTCCCTAAAAGGTCAAGCACGTAACACTTTGCTTACACTCCCTGAATCTGCTACGCCCCTTCATATTATTGATAAATTAGAAGGCATAAAACAAGGTATGATTTGAAAGTAAGAAATTCAGTCTTGAAACAAGGTGATAGGGTTCTGCTTAAGAACATTCATATAAGAGGTAAACAAAAGCTAGCAAACCGTTGGAATAGAGAACCATACGTTATTGATTCTCAACCTGACAGCACCATTCCAGTATATGTAATTAGACCAGAGTATGTAAAAGGAAAATTGAAACCCAAAACAGTACATAGAAACCTATTACTTCCGATTTATTCTTTACCAACTGAAGAATTGGTACATCAGATTAGGAAAACGGTAAACCCAAGTAAGTGTAAAATTTCTGACATAACACACAATAAGGAACCAATAGCAAAAACTGTAGAGACAGAAGCAGATCATGTTAGTCGTAACCAACTTTCTGATGAGTCTGATTCTGATGATGATATTGTTACACATGTGGTTCCAACCCGTCATAAAAGTTCAGTGCAAAAGCCATTGAACCCATTGGCTGAAGTCTTCAGTCCTATTGGGTCAACAACATCTGAGTCGATATTAGAAATGTCTAATCATTCAAGGAGTCTTGAAGTAAGTAATGACACTGATGATATTGTTTCTGGGCACGCGACTGACGCGAGTCGGTCTAGTAGTCGTAATGACGACTCACTTGGGATTCATCAACATAATGACGGATGGTCAGAGGTTACAAATGAGAATGAGGTAAGTGGTGAGGTTGACAGTCTGATAGATGGTATTCAGAGTCCAATAGAACAGACACGTAAGACAGTTGTACGTCGTACTGGTCGACATACAAAGAAGCCAGATCGTTATGGTGATTATATATATTTTTAGATGTAGTGACATAAATGTATACATGTATTTATTATTTAACCCTTTTGTTCGATAATTGAGGTATACACAGAGAGGTAATTGCCACCTGGGTATATTAGATCGTCGACCAAAATTGTTTAATTTTAGTATTTTATAATATAGTACATAGAAGTTTTATTTTACATTACAGGTATGTATACAAATTCTTATATTTTTTGGATCAAGTCGTGGTCGTAGCACGAGTCAGGTGAAGTGTAAGCAGGTTAATATTCTGCCGGGTGGAACATATAGCAAACTGTGTGATTTGGCTGAAAAACAACTACGTAATAACACTGATTCTAAAATAGTGTATTTTATTGCTGGAATCCCAGATATATGTACTTTAAGTCGGGACAAGAAGCAAAAGTACGAGGAATCTTATCTCAATTTAGAGAAAGATCATGTTTTACATATACAAAACACTATATCAGATGTTGAGAAACGAATGAGAAATATTGGATGTAAAGTTGTTTTTGGTACAATAACAACCATCAGTTTAAAAAAACTGGAACTCCCACAGGAAATTTGTTGGTAAAACTTCATTTGAAACATGAAACAGAATATCATATTATGCAGGAACAACTAAATTGTATCCTGTACACAGTAAATAGCTATATCATTAATAAAAACCTGGAAAATGGGGTTGTATCTCCATTCTTACATTCTTATGTTCATAAGAGAAGTGGTAAGAAAACTCGTTACATTTATACGAGATTGGTAGATGGGGTACATCCTACTCATGCACTGAGTGCCGCATGGACACGTCATTTAGAAACCACGATTGATATAAACGAACATAATTTGAATTTATAATTGTACAGATGTTATCGTTTTGTGGGATGTTGATTTTTTTTAAAGTTTCTATGGATTCAGGGACTGAATATTATTTTTTTGGAGGGGGAATATGTCACCGTAATAGTTTTTCTATTAAAAAAAGTATAGATGTTATGTTATTTGTTTCGTTTGTTCATTCATTGTTTTATCATATTCATCATGACGTATGACTGTGACTGACGACTAATTTTACTAACACTTCCAACACTAACTTGCATGCTTGTCACGAAAATTAAAAAAACTAATCGAGCAGACCCAAGTATAAATACGCGCCGCGATTTTTTATATATTTTTCATTAACTTCCAAGACTTCTTAAAAGGCGGACGCCTAATAACGTCGCATATATTTTCAGGTATTTACATTTGTGTTATAAATTTATAAATGATTCAGTTAGATTTAATGCTTTAATTTATTTATTTAAAAGTTATTATATTAAAATTCAGTTATAAGTTTAATATAATGAGTCAGTATATCGGAGAATTCGTCATAGTCATATTGTTTATTCCTGTCGTCATTTGTTATTATATGTGAATGAATATTGTATTTTTCCTAGTGTTGAATGTTGGATATTAAATATATTTTCAGTTAAAACTTGTGGATTCCTTTGGTTAGTACCATCACAGCAATTATTTCCCTATCTACATGGATACATGGTAGAATTGCCTGTGACACAGCGATCGCGTCAAACGAGTTTGATCCCTCGTCAGCCGAGCTCGACACCTTGTTACCCTAGCTCGACCCCTTATTAGGCCCCTCAAGACAGTGGGTTTAAAATGGCAGGTTTCTCAAAAGGACAGGTTTTGTCGAGATTAACATTTGATAGCGTCTGAATCTGAAAATTTATTAAACCACTAATAACTGTTTGAAATAGCCCCATGGGGCCCATCCTATATACATGTAATAAGAGAGCTCTAATTTGATCAGTTTCGCATATTTTTAGTTGAAAAAGGGAGAAAATTAAGATAATGATAAAATCCATGGTGTCGCTTTAAGCAAAATGGAGAGGTGTTGACCCCAAGTACCTGTGTCGTGAACAAATGAGCTAATGGCAGTTAGGTTAATATATATATCCGTGTCGAAACGATATCGATGTTCGTGTTGTCATTTTACACAATGGGTGTTGTTAACAAGGCAGGACTTGCTTACTCTTCCGGAGCACCTAAAATCACTCCCGGTTTTTAGTGGAGTTCGTGTTGTCTGTTCTTTTTAGTTTTATGTGTAACGGATCTGTCATATGTGTCCTTTGATTTTCGATTTCCTGTTTAACGGATTGGTTGCGTTTGTCTCATAGCCAAACCGGTTAATCAACTTGCATTATTGGGAAATTGTTTCAATATATTTCCATTCTAAAAACTGGATACAATCCATGACAAGAAGACGGGTGACAACGGGTCATTTACCGAATTCCCGGGACCCGTCGGGTGATTGAAAAATCTCGGGTGAGAGGACACATTTCGGAAAATTCATGACCGGTGTGACCCGCAAAAAAACAAGTGAGTTGACATGTATGGACGACGTTCAGTTATATAGGGTACATGTATATAGGAACCACCCTCATGGTCTGTCGGAATGCCTTGAAGGATATTAATGAGACTTGGTATGCCTCTTGCATTTATAGGTTGTCGGACTAATGGGCTGTCGGACTAATGGGCCGTCGGACTATTGGGAGGACCCCATGAATGGAATAAAAAAACATAAACATACCGACTCGGAGCAATTTATCAGTGATGATATTCTACTGTACAAACACATTTAGGAAATAAACGATATTATCAAAGAGATTAATACCACGCTCAATACCAGTTCTCCTTGCTTCTCAACTGACTTGCATCATCCAATCAATACATCAAAAAAAGAAGGGAAAAGAAGTCTCAGTGATCAATTCAACTTGAATCTTTATCTAGACGGTATTCACCCAGCTAATCTTCTATCACGTGTGTGGCTCCGTAAACTCTCGCATAAAATACAGCTAGACTGCTGGTAAGCTGACATTCAACAGTCAGGGTGGGAATTTCCACAGACAAAGACACTGTGGAAAGACTCGCCCTAGCCTCTGTACTGTAGAAGCTGCCAAACAGAGGCCTACATCAGTGTATTCAAGTCATTCTCAGACAAAGACGTGATGTCTCACAAAGAACCGCAGCCAAGACACAACCTCCCATGGCTCAAAACACTCATAATGTGCAGAATATTGACAGTAGAGATGGTCAGAAAACGAAGGAAGGGCAACCACTTTTCTATCACACAAGTGTGCAAGATGATAACCTGTTACCGGAGTAATTTTTTTTTATTTTTTTATCTCTAACGAACCTCCACAGTTGGAAACAATAGCAAATGATGTACTAAGTGTAAATAAACTAAACATTTTAGATTTTAACTGTAAGAATGTTTTAACCTGTGGGCCAGTATTCAAGGAAATCGAAAATCATGTGGATATATATCTATTACAAGAACATTGGCTCTTTGACTGTCAACGTCATTTATTGAATGAAATAAGTGATAGGTTTTCGGGAGTGGGAAAGGCAGTGGACTCGATAGACCCTATTCCCCCGATCCAAATGCCAAGGGGGTATGGGGGTACCGCCATTCTATGGAAAAAAAGAACTAGACTCGTTCATTACACCGTTATCCGTTGGTACGGACAGAATACAGGGAATGGAAGTATTGGGTGACCATAATTTAATTATCTTATCCGTTTACATGCCGTGTAAAGGAACTTCAGACCACTTGAACGAACTTAATAACTGTATCGACCATTTACACGAAATAATGGTAAGAATACACACCAGATCACCATAGGGGGTGACTTTAATGAAGACATTGTGAACGGGAAAAATTCTCATAGAAAACACAGCATTGAATTGTTCATGTTAGAACACAATCTCATTGCATCAGACCTTGGAGCAACTTTCATTCACAATAGTGACCACGACTCGACGTCTATTGACTTCTTTCTGTATCAAAATTTATACAATGACAATATCATCCAATTGGAGAAATTAGATATTACTGGTAATGTGTCCGACCACTACCCTTTGTTCTTCACACGTGCAAAAGAACTGTACAAAAGAAGAGTTCCGAAAATTGTGTTATTACTCGTAAGATTAGATGGGATAAAATCGATAAAGGAAAATATGAGAACAATGTTAAGAGCTATTTGGAAAATCTAACAAGTGAAATTGACTCTTTTGTGGACATCACAAAGACTCTTGACAATTTGAATAACTTATATTGGTGAAATCAGCTGATGATGCTGCTCCAAAAACAAAAAAAGGGCAAGAGAAGAGCAAAGTTACAAGTAATGAATGGTGATATTCGAATAGCATTATCTGAAAAGAAAGCTGCTTTTTTCAAGTGGAAGGAAATGGGAAGACCAAACAACCCTAATAATCACTACTTAAAAGACAAGAAACGAACCACCCGCCTACTTCGTAAGGAATGCAGACTTGAAATCGTAAGAAGGAGAATTAATGCACGACAGGAACTAATACAAGCGAGAACATCAGACAGAAAGACCTTCTATAAACTCATCAGGAAACAAAGAGGACAATTGATTAGGTCAATAGACCATCTCACAATAGAGAGAGAAACCTACAACAATGAACTGATAATAGAAGGATGGAGAACACATTTTCATAAACTAACTATGAAAACTCACAATGAAAACTATGATTTGGAATTCTTAGATAATGTGAAAGAGGAAGTCAAAGTAATTTTGGAACTGCAAATCCAATTTCTTCCATCAGCCAATATTAAGTGAAGATGAAATGAAAGCTGCAATTATGAGCCTTAACAGAAACAAAGCAGCAGATTTCTACGGAATCAAGGCGGATAATATAATATATGGTGGAAAAATGTTACATCTATTCCCGCAAAAACTGCTTGATAAAATATTTGAAACTGGTGATATCTCAGACATTCTCAAAATTGGAACATTATTTCCAGTGTATAAAAACAAAGGAGATCACAAAGATGCAAAATGCTATAGAGGGATAACTGTTACACCCATATACTCTAAAATTATTGAGAAAATCATAAAGTCAAGGGAAAATCCAAAGATACTGGAAGTTCAAAATACACTACAGAAAGGGTTTACAGAAGATACAAGTCCGCTTTTATGTGAACTATTAATTGAAGAATTCGAGAAAGAAAATAAAGACCTGAAACTTCCTACATACATTGCCTTTTTGGACAGTAAATCCGCCTTTGATGTAGTAGTACATGCAAATTTGATAAGAAGATTGTATCAGACCGGTATGTCAAATCAATCCATCTTGCTATTGAACAGCTTATATAGCAATGCCTCTACTTGTGTAAAATGGAATGGAAATATCTCAGAACTTTTTACAATCGAACAAGGAGTTAGACAGGGAGGTGCAATAAGTGCTGATTTATACAAAGTATATGTGAATCCACTTCTGGATATACTGAGTAGAACTGGATTGGGTGGTCATATTGGAGACATAAACTGTTGTGCGCCTACTTGTGCAGACGATGTTGCTCTCGTATCAAATAATCCACTTGAACTCCAGATGTTGATTGACATTGTTGTGAATTACAGCAAGAGAGAAGGTTATACTTTACAACCAACTAAAAGTGTAATTTTACCAGTGAAATCACCCAAATTAGTAGATATGGGTTCCGAATTTTGGACTATTAACAACAATAATATGCCAGTAATGACTACTACAACATACATTGGTATTCACAAGAGTGATCAAGATTGTGCAAAACTATCTGTTAATGAAAACATCAAAAAGACTAGACGAACAACGTACAGCTTAATGGGATCAGGATTTCATGGAAGGAACGGGCTTGATCGAGAAACAATCATCTCTCTGATCAAAACGTATGTACTGCCTGTCTTAACATATGGCCTTGAGATTGTCTTGCCATCAGGAAAAAATATGGAATGCCTTCAAATGTACTTTAAAAAATTGCTAAAACAGCTGTTGAGTCTACCAAATAATGTAGCGGACATCTCAATATATATTTTAAGTGGACTACTTCCGATTGAGGCAGAAATACATCTAAAAGCGCTATCTTTATTCGGCAATATTACACGAGCCAAAAGATCCTCTGTAGAATGGAAATTGGCAGATAGACAGTTATTATTGAAAAATAGAAATAATCATAGCTGGTTTGTGGACATCAAGAAAATTTGTCTCAAATACGATATCCAACAATGTTATCAATTCTTAACAAATCCATTGACAAAATCGAAATGGAAGACCTTGATAAAGGAAAAAGTCTGTGACTACTGGGCGGACAGGATAAACAACATCACCAGATATTATTCATCACTGAAATATATAGAGGGCAGCTACACAATTGGAAAGATTCATCCATTATTAAGCACAAATACCAGCTGTACTCGCGACATCAATAGAATTCCTGTCCGTGTGAAAATAGCTACAGGGACTTGTATCTTGCAGTTTAACAGATCAAAATTTAATAGTGGGTACATTTCACCTCTGTGCAAATTGTGTAACGAAAACAATGAAGAACTTTCACATTTTTTGTTGTACTGTCCGATCTTGGAAAATGAGAGAAAACAACTATTATCTCAAATAACAACAATGGCTAGTGCTGTGTGACAACTTTAACATCAAAACTGTACCTGATTTGCTATGTATTATTTCTAAACCGTACCACCTGCTTGAGCACTGTACCTTTTCCCAGTGTAGAGAACTTTGTTGCTTCATAAACATTCATATTGAACCTGCTTGTAGAGCATTAATATATAGGCTACATACGAAGAGGTACTATGAATTAAAAAAGAAACAGACGTTGTTACGAAAGAAAATTTATAATCACTCGGCGAAAGACGTGATGGGTTTGATGTGTCTTGTGCCTGAACTGAGGAGCTCTTGATCACACATATTTTTACAGTTTTACTGCTGACTGTATATACTGACTTTTACTATATATTGTGGTGGAGGATACTGTGATACCGATATATACACTGTGTACAAACTGACCCGGCAAAAAATGTTTGGACTCGTGCATATCTAATTCCGGAACGGAACCGGACTGGAAGAAGGCAAGAAGAAGGTAAGAATTCTGTTTATTTATTTGTTTTTTGCATGAACTTGGGGGAAATAAATGCTTTATTAACCATTTCCTGCTGTCAGATGAAACATTTTGGCTATGTCATCGTATATTAATTGAGAAATAAGCGATAATGTGCCGCAAAATGACGATCAGCTTGACCCCAACCCCGAATTTCGCTCAGTTTCTCTTTGAATTGCTCACTTTGAATAGAACGAAATGTATTGAAGGAACGATTGATGAATAAAGTTGACAAGAATCGTCACTTTGTGCTTTTAATTATTGATATAAGTAAGCACGGGGCGAAAGAAATGGATCATGTCAAAATGGCAGGACCCGGTTTCGTGAATGATGTTACAGCATGATGACCCGGTTTTGTTCCAAAAAAAATGTATTGAAGCACATTTAAAATGCGAACCCACTCCGTATTGGGGGATAGGCTTGTATGTGTTGCTAGATCCAACGACCTAACTCATTGAGCCACCCAGGGCCCTAATCAGCTTTTGAGCTGTTGGGTTTATTATATATAAAATATATGATACAATACAATATCTTTTTACCTCCATTATAGGAGATGTTACTTGTCGTAACTCTTAAGCTTAGGACTAGTTTAGTGAAACGCACGTATACGTGCACGTAAGGAAATCTTAAGAGTGATCTTAGACTTACGATTTACGTTCACTTTAGTGAAACGGTCGCTGTTATGTATTTATCTGTCTTTTATGTGCAGTGAACTTACAGTGAACTTTGAGACTGAGAAACTCCAGCATCTGTGTCATAAATCTGTCTACATCTTTTAATTAATATTAACTCTGTCAATGTGTATGGTTTGTTTGTAATAGTTGATGCTTAGTCAGTATTAAATACGTATTTGAAGTGAATGGTTGTTTCTATGCTAATTAAGCTCCAAACATAAAACTGGCGACGAGGATAATTCTAAGAGGACTCCGATTAATTCATCTGTGAGATCATCTTGGTTAGCTATCGTAATGCCTGGAGACGAAGCACAGCCACGAAATGCTGTTGGAATTATTGGGCGGATAGAACCGTTTGAGGACACTGTTGAAACTTGGACGAGTTACACAGAACGGTTAGAGCAATACTTCGAAGTGAATGATATTGCTGAGGATAAGAAAGTTCCGGCTTTACTGACACTTCTGGGTGGCAAAACTTATACCTTGCTGAGAAATTTGACAGCTCCAAATAAGCCTAAAGAAAAGGATTACACAACTCTAGTGAACTTACTTAAAGACCATTTGACGCCAAAGCCAATTGTAATTGCGGAACGTTTTCGATTTCACAAACGGAACCAGCTCCAGTGTGAAAGTGTTAATGCGTACATTGCAGAGCTCAGGAAATTAACAGAATTCTGTGAATTTGGATTAAATTTAAATGACACTCTACGTGATAGATTTGTTTGTGGATTACGTAATGACCAGATTCAGAAGAAACTGTTGACAATCAGAGAACTTTCGCTAGATAAAGCATTAGAAATTGCAGTTGCAATGGAGACCGCGACGAAAGATGCCATAGAATTGCGGAATGTTCAAGGTGACACTCCCGTTCATAAAGTGTGGGGTGACCGCAGAAGAAGAAATCAGGGACGATCACAGCCCAAATTGGTTTGTTATCGTTGTAATGGAACTGACCATTTAGCAGATAAGTGCAGATTTAAGGAGAGTACATGTAACCAGTGCCACCGTAAAGGACATATCCGTGCAGCGTGTCGTTCTGGAGGACAAAAGAAGAAACCTCAACATAGATATCAGAGAGTACATGCACTCAACCATGAAGAAAATGATGATCTTGAGATTTACAGTGTTTATTCGCATGGAAATGATTCTATTTGGATTAAACCGTGTGTCAATGGGAATGTTATACCTATGGAATTAGATACCGGTAGTAGTGTTTCCGTAATTTCAGAGGCGGATTATGTGAAATATTTCAAAGGAGAAAAGCTCGAGAAATCGTTGTTAGTGCTTAAAACGTATTCTGGTGAGAAGTTGCATTCTTTGGGAGTTTTACGAGTTCAGGTGCAGTACAATGATCAGTGTTCGTATCTTAATTTATACGTGGTTAAGCGTGGTGGTCCAGCTTTGTTCGGTAGAGAATGGTTGAAAAGTATCCAACTCGATTGGAGGACAAAAGAAGAAACCTCATTCAGTGACAAAAGAGACTCCTGCGAGGTTATTTATGGGAAGAGACTTACGTTCATGCTTGAGTCTAGTACGCTCGTCTGTAAAAGACACTGTGATGAACTCTCAGATGGATACTGTATTTCAAAAGTCTAGACCAGAGAGATCACGTTACTTTAAGGTTGGCGACCGTGTTATTGCTCGTGACTACAAGGGAAAAGACCACAAATGGATTGGAGGACAAAAGAAGAAACCTCAACATAGATATCAGAGAGTACATGCACTCAACCATGAAGAAAATGATGATCTTGAGATTTACAGTGTTTATTCGCATGGAAATGATTCTATTTGGATTAAACCGTGTGTCAATGGGAATGTTATTCCTATGGAATTAGATACCGGTAGTAGTGTTTCCGTAATTTCAGAGGCGGATTATGTGAAATATTTCAAAGGAGAAAAGCTCGAGAAATCGTTGTTAGTGCTTAAAACGTATTCTGGTGAGAAGTTGCATTCTTTGGGAGTTTTACGAGTTCAGGTGCAGTACAATGATCAGTGTTCGTATCTTAATTTATACGTGGTTAAGCGTGGTGGTCCAGCTTTGTTCGGTAGAGAATGGTTGAAAAGTATCCAACTCGATTGGAGGACAAAAGAAGAAACCTCATTCAGTGACAAAAGAGACTCCTGCGAGGTTATTTATGGGAAGAGACTTACGTTCATGCTTGAGTCTAGTACGCCCGTCTGTAAAAGACACTGTGATGAACTCTCAGATGGATACTGTATTTCAAAAGTCTAGACCAGAGAGATCACGTTACTTTAAGGTTGGCGACCGTGTTATTGCTCGTGACTACAAGGGAAAAGACCACAAATGGATTGGAGGACAAAAGAAGAAACCTCAACATAGATATCAGAGAGTACATGCACTCAACCATGAAGAAAATGATGATCTTGAGATTTACAGTGTTTATTCGCATGGAAATGATTCTATTTGGATTAAACCGTGTGTCAATGGGAATGTTATTCCTATGGAATTAGATACCGGTAGTAGTGTTTCCGTAATTTCAGTGGCGGATTATGTGAAATATTTCAAAGGAGAAAAGCTCGAGAAATCGTTGTTAGTGCTTAAAACGTATTCTGGTGAGAAGTTGCATTCTTTGGGAGTTTTACGAGTTCAGGTGCAGTACAATGATCAGTGTTCGTATCTTAATTTATACGTGGTTAAGCGTGGTGGTCCAGCTTTGTTCGGTAGAGAATGGTTGAAAAGTATCCAACTCGATTGGGAGGACAAAAGAAGAAACCTCATTCAGTGACAAAAGAGACTCCTGCGAGGTTATTTATGGGAAGAGACTTACGTTCATGCTTGAGTCTAGTACGCCCGTCTGTAAAAGACACTGTGATGAACTCTCAGATGGATACTGTATTTCAAAAGTCTAGAACAGAGAGATCACGTTACTTTAAGGTTGGCGACCGTGTTATTGCTCGTGACTACAAGGGAAAAGACCACAAATGGATTGGAGGACAAAAGAAGAAACCTCAACATAGATATCAGAGAGTACATGCACTCAACCATGAAGAAAATGATGATCTTGAGATTTACAGTGTTTATTCGCATGGAAATGATTCTATTTGGATTAAACCGTGTGTCAATGGGAATGTTATTCCTATGGAATTAGATACCGGTAGTAGTGTTTCCGTAATTTCAGAGGCGGATTATGTGAAATATTTCAAAGGAGAAAAGCTCGAGAAATCGTTGTTAGTGCTTAAAACGTATTCTGGTGAGAAGTTGCATTCTTTGGGAGTTTTACGAGTTCAGGTGCAGTACAATGATCAGTGTTCGTATCTTAATTTATACGTGGTTAAGCGTGGTGGTCCAGCTTTGTTCGGTAGAGAATGGTTGAAAAGTATCCAACTCGATTGGAAAATGATAAAATCATTGACCATCGCGAGCGACGAATCCAAGTGCGATATGACTCTGAAGGACATATTAGCAAGGCGTGATGAAGTTTTCAAAGACGAAATCGGTTGCGTTAAGGGAATTAAGGCAAAGTTACACCTTAAACAAGACGCGGTACCGAAATTCGTGAAAGCGAGACCGGTAGCATTTCCATTGAGACCAAAAGTCGAGCAAGAGTTAGACAACCTTGAAAAGCAAAACATACTCACCCCAGTTCAAGTAAGCGATTGGGCGAGTCCGGTCGTTCCGGTTTTAAAGAAGGACGGAAGGGTCCGAATTTGTGGCGATTTTAAAGTGACATTGAACTCATGCTTACAAGTAGATCAATATCCGATGCCGAAAATCGACGATATCTTTGCAAATTTAGCCGGCGGTCAGAAATTCAGTAAGATAGACTTGCGCCAAGCCTACTTACAGTTGCCGATGGACGAAGAGTCCATGAAATTGCTTACGATTAACACCCACAAGGGTTTGTATCAGTTTACGCGCCTTCCTTTTGGAGTCGCTAGTTCACCCGCGATATGGCAGCGTACCATAGATCAGATTCTGCAAGGACTAGAAGGTGTCCAATGTATACTCGATGATATGATCGTGACCGGTAAGACGGAACAAGAACACTTGAAAAATCTTGACAATGTACTTAGCAGAATGCAGCGATTTGGACTTCGCGCAAATCTTAACAAGTGCTATTTCTTTAAGGAAAATGTTACTTATTGCGGTCACGAAATCGGTTCAGACGGATTGAAAAAATCGCAAGACAAAATTGACGCAATTTTGAAGGTAAAAAAGCCAGAAAATGTTACCCAACTTCGGTCATTTTTAGGTCTAGTGCAGTATTATGGTAAATTTTTACAAAATTTGGCGACAGAAGCGCGTTCGTTAAATGAGCTCCTAGACAAAACGCGAAAATGGAAATGGACAGACCAATGCGACGCAGCATTTGAAAACATTAAGAAACTTGTGACGTCCGATCAGGTTTTAACACATTACGATCCGGCGCTTTCGATAAGATTAGCGTGCGACGCATCCCCCTTCGGACTTGGAGCAGTCTTATCCCACGTGATGCCTGATGGTTCGGAGCGACCAGTTATGTTTGCTTCTCGTTCGTTAAGCAAATCCGAGCGAAATTATGCACAAATAGACAAAGAGGCCCTCGGTATTGTCTGGAGCGTGCGCAAATTCTATAATTACTTGTTTGCACGTAAATTTACGCTGGTAACCGATCATCAACCGCTTACCTCGATTTTCAGTCCAAGCCGAGCAATTCCAGCCACAACCGCTGCAAGATTGCAGAGATATGCATTATTTTTATCCGGTTTTAACTATGACATAGAGTATAAAAGTACAAAACGTCACACAAACGCGGACGGACTGTCTAGAATGCCTGTTCAGAGTTGTAATGATTCGGACAATTTAGATGCCGAAGAAATTTTCCATATATCACATTTTGAAACTTTGCCCGTTACGAGTGATGCTATTGCGCGCGAAACCCGCCGTGACCGAGTCCTGTCACGTGTTTATGAGCAAGTTAAGAACGGTTGGAAAGAAGGGAACCATGATGAACTGCTTAAGCCATTTTATAATCGCAAAAGTGAAATCACACTTCATCAAGGTTGTTTACTTTGGGGAATTCGTGTAATCGTGCCCGCAAAGTTGCGTTCCCGTATTCAAGACTTGCTTCATGAAGGACATCCGGGAGTAGTCCGTATGAAGGCCGTAGCTCGTAGTTACGTGTGGTGGCCCGGAATCGATAGTCAAATCGAGCAGACTGTTAAGTGTTGTGATGGGTGTCAGCTAACACAGAAAATGCCGCAGGTAGCACCACTGCATCCATGGGAGTGGCCATCTGCTCCCTGGGAGAGAGTCCATGTGGATTTCGCTGGTCCATTCATGGATAGTATGTTTTTAGTTCTCGTATGTGCCCATTCGAAGTGGCCAGAAGTCGTCCAGATGAAAACAACTACATCTACAAAGACTATTGAAGCAATACGTATGATATTTTGTAGAACTGGTATTCCTAAGCAAATTGTCTCTGACAATGGTCCACAATTTACGTCAGGGGAATTTGAGAACTTTACAAAGCAAAATGGAATTAAACACTACAAGTCAGCACCTTTTCATCCTGCTACTAATGGATTAGTCGAACGCTTCGTTCAAACTTTTAAGAATAGTATTCGGGCGATGAAACAGGACAATAAGATTTTGAGCCACAAAATTGCAAACTTCTTGTTGAACTACAGGAACACACCGCATTCAGTGACAAAAGAGACTCCTGCGAGGTTATTTATGGGAAGAGACTTACGTTCATGCTTGAGTCTAGTACGCCCGTCTGTAAAAGACACTGTGATGAACTCTCAGATGGATACTGTATTTCAAAAGTCTAGACCAGAGAGATCACGTTACTTTAAGGTTGGCGACCGTGTTATTGCTCGTGACTACAAGGGAAAAGACCACAAATGGATTGGAGGACAAAATGAAAGTTCTGATGGACCTTTAATGTATAAAGTGAAAACTGACTTAGGTTCTACCTGGAGAAGACATGTTGATCAGATTAAACCGAGTAAAATTGCAGAGGACATTGCGCAAAACACACCTCTAATTGAAGAACCAAGTGTTAAAACAACTGAAAACACAAAGACTGATGTTCAAACAGACAATATTAATGATAAACCGATTGACGGACCGAGTACAATCACAGCTGTTCAAGAGAGACGATATCCCGAGAGGATCCGTAAACAGACGAAAAGACTCATTACCGAAATATAGACAATGTTAGGAAGTGATTATACAGTGTTAAGGCATAATAATCCTCGTATAATCACATTCTGGGGGCAAACCTCAGAAGCATTTATTTTTGTGTAGTGTAGTTTATCATAATCTTGCATGTTTGTGTAATCAAAACAAAATATCACTTCATTCATACATTTTACAATTTTATTCATTCAGTTCTAATGATTTATTGGGGTTTTTTTGTGTACCGATACAAACATTTAGCAGGGAGGAATTGTTATGTATTTATCTGTCTTTTATGTGCAGTGAACTTACAGTGAACTTTGAGACTGAGAAACTCCAGCATCTGTGTCATAAATCTGTCTACATCTTTTAATTAATATTAACTCTGTCAATGTGTATGGTTTGTTTGTAATAGTTGATGCTTAGTCAGTATTAAATACGTATTTGAAGTGAATGGTTGTTTCTATGCTAATTAAGCTCCAAACATAAAAGTCGCCAGAACGGTCCCCATACCCCTTGCCTCACTAGAAATGAGATCCTACTTACGGCCTTGCATTGACATCTTCAGTGTTTTCTTTAGGTTGTTGTCATGTTGGTTTCAAAAACAGCTAGATGTGAACAAAGGGGGAAGGTAACACACAGGGAGGTACAAGTCTTCGAGACGCCTCTTTCAACGAGTCTCTTAATGTAATAATGAATTTTCATAAGATATCAAGTTATTTTTTCGGACTGTCGACACATTTTTTTCAAAATCTGCAATGAACACTTCCCTGTAGGTATTGTGTTTGACATTTATAGGAAACATGTATCACTTAACAATGGTAACAGAAACATGTTTTCATTAAATAACAATGTTTGTCATTATCTATTTTAGTAGATTAATTAAGAAATCTTGTTTCTAATGAACAGGAAACAGTCGATCGCATTTGTAGATGGCATATATTGCAATGGCCATTAAAGTGTGGGATGTCTGTCTTTGGATATTTTCAGTTGTTGGTCAGTAAAATATATTTATAATTTATTCTTTAAGCTATTTTTGTTTTGTTTGTATCGTTGTCGGTTTTGCATCATGATCACATGTATTTTCTTGACATTCTGCGTCCATATTGTTCATATATTTTATCTCGTAAACTCGTACTTGTGAGATGCAGTATCTTATGGTTTTGTGCTAACTCTGGAAATGAATGCACTATTCTGTGAGTATGTGCCGACTCCACAAATTCAGTATTTTGTGCGCATTTACAAATATATATAAGTACATACCCATGAAATACTGTATTTTTTATCATTAGTATATGCCCACAAGATACTGTATTTGTTGAGTATAAGCATACCCACTCGAGTAAGCTTCTTGCCAAATGATAAGTTGTAGTTGTGTTCGTCGAAAAGGCTTATAGCCACAACATACTGCACTTGTAGAGTAAACTTATATAGCCACAATATGTTTGCATTATTCGAGTAAGGCCAAAAAAAAAATGTGTGTTTACGGTCACCCGACCTACCCTAATTTTTGCTAGCGACCCTATGCATTTTTACACAGAATTCGGATAACCATTTTTGTTGTTTAACCAGCAGCAAAGTTTTATTTATTCAACTGCTAGCTTTTTGTCGAAATTGAGAGCAAAGAAGGTAGAAAAACTGCATAATTCGTCATTTTACCGGAATTTTCGAAAATTAAATACCGGAATCGGATTCCGGAACCGGGAACGACTATTTCCGGTTTTGTCGATAATAAAAAAAAAAAAAAATTAATCCCGACCGACCGACCCTAGATTTTTTTGACATGTGACAGTAAACACACATATTTTTTTTGGCCTAAGCTTATAGCCACAACATACTGCATTTGTAGAGTAATAGTGCAGCCACAAGATTTTGCATTATTCGAGTAGGCTTATAGCCACTATATACTGCATTTGTAGAGTAAACTTATAGCCACAAGATACTACATTGGCGGAGTAATCTTTTTCGGCAAATATCGCATCTTGCAGATACGTTCTTACACAGTATGTGTAGTGTCTTGTGGATATAAATCATACACTGCGAAAGCAGTATCTTGTAGTTATATTATTACTCTGCGAATGTATTATCTTGTGGTTATATGTTGACTCGCAAATGCTGTATTTTGGAGGCATATGCTTATTCGGTAAAATCCAGTATCTTGTGATTGTATGTTATCGATGTGTAAATGTAGTATTTTGTGGAGATCTGCAAACAAAAGAAAAACGATGAAAACAACAGAGCATCTAGTATACTTCCAAAATAAACAAGATATGATTATAATCTAACGATTATGGAGTCTCCCAAACCGGCCACTGACAACAGGTTTAAAAAATAAATCAAAAGCTACCTTTGAAAATTTTCGATGTCGGGAATCAATTCAGGTCATCATAATCTACCTACATATGAAATTTCGTTGAAATCGAACAATGTTGAATTTGTGCGGTATTGTGGCGGCCATTTTGAAAATGGCGATCGGTAGAAATTTTTCGATGTCAGGAATAAATTCGGGACATCATAATCTACCTTCATATGAAATGTCGTTGAAATCGGACAATGTTGAATTTGTGCGGTATTGTGGTGGCCATTTTGAAAATGGCAACCGGTAGACATTTTTCAATGTCGGGAATCAATTCGGGACATCATTATCTACCCACATATCAAATTTTGATGATATCGGTCAATGTTTAATTTTTGCGGCCATTTTGAAAATGGCGACCGCTAGAAATTTTTCAATGTCGGGAATAAATTCGGGACATCATAATCTACCCACATATAAAATGTCGTTGAAATCGGACAATGTTGAATTTGTGCGGTATTGTGGCAGCCATTTTTGAAAATGGCGACCACTAGAAATTTTTCAATGTCTGTAATAAATTCGGGACATCATAATCTACCCACATATGAAATGTCGTTGAAATCGGACAATGTTGAATTTGTGCGGTATTGTGACGGCCATTTTGAAAATGGCGACAGCTAGAAATTTTTCAATGTCAGGAATATATTCGGGACATCATAATCTACCCACAAATGAAATGTCATTGAAATCGGACAATGTTGAATTTGTTCGGTATTGTGGCGGCCATTTTGAAAATGGCGACCGCTAGAAATTTTTCAATGTCGGGAATAAATTCGGGACATCATTATCTACCCACATATCAAATTTAGATGATATCGGGCAATGTTGAATTTTTGCGGTATTGTGGCGGCCATTTTGAAAATGGCGATCGGTAGAAATTTTTCAATGTCGGGAATCAATGCGAGACATTATTATCTACCCATATATCAAATTTTGATGATATCGGAAAATGTTGAATTTTTACCTCCCATATTTTATGCCGTGTTTTGGCAGACATTTTGAAAACGCAGAATTGCTCCTCTAATGGTGACCCATCACTATGTAAAATTGTATGTCTCTATCATTATCGATTTAGAAGTTATCAACATTAATGTACAAAATTTCAACTTTCCCATAGGATTATATGGTAACCCCCACCCCCTTTGAAGCCCTCAAAATATGACTTTGACCCCCTTTACTACAAAGCTGAAAACTTTAGGACCAACTAGAATCATATATCTATAACTCCACCAAGTTTCATGAAATTCTGTTCAGTAGTTCCTGAGATCTGTCGTGGACAAGTTCATGGTCCGCGGAAAGAAAGGAGAAGAAAGAGAATAATAAAAATAATAATAAGAAACGGAGCAAAAACAATAAGTCTCCCAAACTAACTTTGTTTGGGAGACTTAATGAACATCCAATCTTGGAATATACGAAATTGCACAAATGCGGTTGCTGAACTAGTCTCCATGTAATCTTGTTCATTCAATAACTCTATGTCCATGCACTCGCCCTAAGACAGACAGATCTGCGCCACCAATTTAGTTCTCGGTAAATATTAAGCAACACAAATTGTAATTATTCCTATATAAATGGGTTATATTGTAGTTTGACACAAGGAGACTTTTTTAAAACACTTAATTTTTAATTGTTTAGTTACTGCTAACGAATTAAAGGTATAAGATTCAAGAGCATTATCATAGACCTCAAAATCAATGTTATTCTACTGAAATTATATAACGTAATCTAAAAAGCAGTACAGCGGCCAGTTATGCAAGAAGTACATCGTCCACACAGTGTATATATATTCTGTATCTTGTGATGGGATTACTTAACATTTTCCCTTTCTTTCAAGCATTGAGTACAGATCATGTGAAGGGATGTGATGTGATTGGGTTAAACCTTTGTACGTGGAAACTGGGACAAAATGTAACAGGTTCAAATGATTTTACTGTATTACCCAGCGGAAGTCAGATTGAAAAAATGTGCACGTAAGGATTTATATTGCTTTATATGAAATAAAAATGCCAAATATTAATGTTCATTAATCTGTCATTGATTTCATATTTCAGCAAAGTCTTGGGTCGTTTTATATTTATTCGTCCCAGTGAATGATCAATTTTGCCCGTTGACGTTCTCCAATATACACTCGATTAATTTTGCATTCATTAATTTTTACAATGCTCTTGACATATGTGATATATTCATCTTCTGCAGAGGTTGCATTTTAAAATTTCCAACAAGCATAACAACACAGTATTGGTACAGAATCGACGAATGATCCATTGGTCCGTTCAGTAATTCTGAGGAAGGTTCCGACATCATGGATTTCGATTAATATGAACATCATTAAAAAAAAAAAAAAAATCAGAACTTTACTGCTCGAAATCACATGTGACCTGGCTATTACATCGTATTATTAATTGATACCACATTAAATTTGTTATCTGTATTTACAGACACAGAGATGAGTTCAGGAATTGCTACAAACCAAAACTAAAGAAATGCTCCGATACATTGTTGTTTGTCTCAACGTTTGCAACAACACAGAAAACGGTAGAATTTATTTGTACGGTTGGTTATTCTGGTAAGTTTTTAACAAGAACTCGGAAAGCTTTAGGAGTGGACAGGAAAGTATGGGGGACAAACTTCAAAAGTGGACCGGAAAGTCATTTGGCTCCAAAGCACGCTGAGAAACCTTCACGGCACCCTAATATACTAATCAATTTTTGCTTCCATGCAAATTCCACTTATTGATTTTTTTTGGCCAAAAAAGTATGTGGAAGGGGCAATTCTTGCCTCCACTTTTCAAAGTGTGGGGTCCCCCGGCTCCTACACCACTGATAATATGTGTACAGTATAGTCATAATGTTTTCAGGATGGGTGACAGAAAATGGAAAGGTAAATCACACCTGACTTTGCGATTAGATATTCTGCTTTCATACCTATCCTAAAATATGAGTGTTGTTTTAACTGCTTATCCTGAAATATGAGTGTTATCTTTACGGTATATCATTTAATAAGAGTGTTGCTTTGACTGTGAGTGTTGTCTTATATATTCATCCGTAAAAATAGAGTGTGCTATGCCTGAGGTGTAACTGTATGTATATGTTTTTTCAAATCATAGTGAATTTCATTGTACTTGTTTGATCAGTTTTATGCCCATATAGGGAGTCTCTAGATATCATCTCTATAAAACAAAATGTGTAAAAACTAAGGTGTGATAACAAAAGTATTAATGTTAGTATATTGTCTTCTTCAGAATCAAGTTTCTTATTCATAAACTCGTTTATCATTGTGCTACGTCCATTTTTTTTATATTAAATTGTTTGCTTGTTTAATTATTTTTTTCAGACATGGTTTCACAGGACGAATGTTGGCAAAAACCAGAGGTGCAAAACAGATCTAACACATGTTATAAGGAACATGTAGAAAATGTGAAAAAGGAACTTGAACAAACATCGATGGTAGATGATGTGTTCTCTGACAAAGCAAAACAAGCATGGTGCAAGTAGGTCATCATATTTTAAGCTTACAATTTCAAATCAGGATCTTTTCACGGTTGTAGCTCGAGGCAGATACAAACTTGTGTCTACACTTGTTACTGTTAAAATTTTTAAATTGTCAATAATATATTGAATTTCCTATCACTGACACTAGCAAATCAACACAAGGTTGCAATAATTCAACTTTGACCTCATTTTTAACTGTTGTTGTTTTTCAGAATTCTCCAGGACTCAAATGAATGCATGCATCAATCGGTGGGCGACTTGTGTGAGCAACCGTCGGTAGACGTTATTACAGATATGATGAGCACAGTCTTTGATCAAATGTACTCAGTCATGGAATGTCAGGAACCGGGTACGACTCATTCAGATAAATTACCTTTGGCATGCAAATATAAATTTCCAAAAGAGTTACATATACTTATTCTAATTAAATTAACAAACTGTTATTTATTGAATTTGAATTTTGGTGTTAAGCGCCACTTTCAGCAATATTTCAGCTATATCATGGCGACCAGTTTTATTGGTGGAAGAAGCCGGAGTACCGGGAGAAAACCACCGACCATGAACAAGTAACTGGTCAACTTTATCACTTGCGGCTGCGAGTCGAGTGCACCCTTTTTGTAATTTACAAAGCCGGACGCGAACCCACGCCGTATTGGTGATAGGCTTGTATGAGATGTTAGGTAATCCAATTACCTAGCTCATTGAGCCATTATTGAAAATGATATCAAAAATTAAATATGAAAAAAAAGAATTATTTAAAACCATGGAACCAAAAATTAACATTAACACATACATAATGTAACAATGATGATTTATTTAAAAACAAACAAACTAAAAAGTAATATTTTATACCACGGGATTTACATTTAAGGCTAAAGAAAAAGTCACAGTTTATTTATTCAGCAATACCGATTCAGCAGTCCTCGAAATGAAAATTTGAGTTTATTTTTATATAGTTCTAAATAAAAGCTGAAAATTTTACTAGTCCGAACAAAGTTTTACTGGTCTTGGGCCGGAGGACCAGTGCTCATCGTTATGACTGTCGGTTTCTATACAATCATAATAAAATATGCCTTTTTTTTGTACATGGAAACTAATTTTAGTCTCTCTTTAGATAGATCGATTGTTGAAGACGAATTCGACCACTACTGGCAGCCTCTATTAGAAAATGATTGCCGAAGATCACAACAGACCATCTCACTTGTGTTATTGATCCTGGCCATGAAAATAATCTTAACAATAGATATTCATTAGCTTCTTGGTTTGTCTTCATTGAGGGAGTGCCGGGGATAGAATAGGCACCAGGTTTCACCGCCCTAGAGGCACTAGTCCTCTAAAAGGGGTCAACCCCGCGGGAACCCCGGGGTATAGAAATGGGACCAAGAGCTTCTTATGCTTGAAGGGGCGTCCGTCGGTTGTGCGGGATGTATAAATTCACAACCAACCCGTCATTCGGATGAGACGTAAATAAAACCGAGGTCCCGTGTTCAGAGATTGCCACCCTCTTCGCACGCCAGTGTAGGCTCATTATGAGCATTATGCTCATGATGAGTGGTCCATAGGAGACCTGTTGCACTGGCTAAATTATCCGTCCCTACCCATCACCTTTCCTTGTTTCTAGTCCCGTGGAGTTTAAATTTTTAAATGTTCTCGTCCTGAATATAGCTGAAAAATTGCTCGCTGGACGTTAAACACCAATCAATCAATCTTCATTGGTTCCTTTAATTGTTAAACGATGAATATAATAATGAAATCTTTGAAATCTAACAGTATGACCCACTTTTACCTTTTGAAAATGTTAGATAAACGTATTGTATGTATAAATATGTTACTCAAATTTGTATCATGTGACAACTGACTCAACATGATGCAAACACTTGTATCAACTCAATATGCATAATGTGTATGTATAACACAACATACTTTAAATTTTACGTTAAGTCATCACCTTTGCTCCTTTTGTAATGAAAAGGGGGTTATGTTGTTAAACGCCACTTTCAACAATAATTCAGTTATATCGTGCCGGTCAGTTTTATTGGTGGAGAAAACAGAAGTATCCGGAGAAAACTATCGACCTACCGCAAATCACTGACAAACTTTGTCACATAATGTTGTATCGAATACACCTCCCCATGAGCGGGTTTCGAACCCACAACGTTAGTGGCGATAGGCACTGATTGCATCGGTAATTCTAAATCCAATTACCATACGACCACGACGCCCCCCCCCTTTTTTTTTGTAATGAAGTAAAGTGTAAAACTAGTTCATAAGATAACCAACAGTTGTAAGCACAATTATCAAGCAGCAAATAGTTCATGCACATTCAGGATGAGAACAGGTTCAACAATATAAAAAACTAAAAAGAAAAGAGGGAGGAATGTGACAACAGGAGCAACAACATTTGACTGCCATTGGAAAGGTATGGAGAGCTTCTCTATCGGTTACATTGCGAATGCTCTTTCAAAATCTACAAAAGAGGTCTTTTACATACATGGGAACGTGGAACTCGTTACACACTATGATCTATGGTCAGGCTTTCCGTACTATAATCTGACAATCCTCATCCGAGGGGGCACCCCTTATCAACCACCTCGGGTGGGTGTCGAGTAATCGAGTTAATCTAAACTATAGATATATAATGCACTATTTAAGAAAAGTTTGAAGATACCAAAGGGGTATAATCAGAAGCCGTAAATCGAAGAAAGACGGGCACTATAATGGCCAAAAGAAATAGGTCAAAAAACGATCTACAAAACATTACGCAGAAAACTAAAGATCGAGAAACATGAACCCCACTAAAACCGGGGGTGAACTCGGTGGCTCCGGAAGGATTAGCTCATTGTGTAACTACTAAACGACACAAAGATAATCTGATATGAAAATCGTGTTGGACATAAAACTAAATCAACTCCCGCTAATACTTCGATGCCTTTTCGTTTAATTAACCTTAGCAAATCATTTACAGTCTATAACAAATCACAATTATTAATTAAGTAATACAATATTCTATGTAAATGCCAAATTACTACTGTATCACTCAAAATATGTTGTTCAAAAGAAACGTCGATATATTAATATTTATAAGAAAACGAATATTATTTCAAATTGAAATTATTTCCGGTGTCATCGGAGAATACTTTAAATGAAGCTTCAATTCATTGTAACCACAGGCGCTCGTGTCACGGAATTACCAATCCCTTTTTTAACTTTCTCTTTATTTATTTTCAATAAAATTACTTTATTATTTTACATATTTTTCCTTAGTTTAACTTGCCCGTGTCCATTTCATACATTATTGTGCAAACAGCAACTTACACGTGTCGAGTACGACCCCTATATATCGGGTATACTCTTATGTGGATAACGCGAATATATAGGGTTGACACATGCAAGTTGCTGTTAACATAAGATTGTATGAATATGGACACGAACAAGTTAGAATAAGGAAAATGGATGAAATAATAATGAAATTTTATTGAAAATAAATATGTAAACAGAAAGTTAAAAAAGGGGGAGTGTGGTCATTCCGTGCTTCGGGCGACCGATTGTAACTAACTTGTTATTGCTATAGGGATTAATTATTTTAGCTATGACAGAGTGCAAATACAATATGGACAACTCTCTCCTATAACTCAATAGCACATATTACATTACAAGTGGATTCTTCGGGGTAGACAAAGAAAGAATATCCAGTCAAAAGGTGTTATGTATGGATGCTGAATAATAAAGATAACCAAAATAAGAGCGGAAATGAAGTGACAAAAAAAAGACCCGTCACTGTATGTTTATGATATTTATGTAATTCATAATAAAATAAGAAATGAGTATAAGAATTCCAAAACTTTGTTACGTGTGTATATTTAAATATCTCTGAGGAGCAAGAGCCGTTCATTCTCCTCCGATGTGACCTCACATCTTGGATGAAAGTTCAGAATGATATATATATCAAGTACATAATTCCGTCATGTTAAAATTGTTTACAATATTATCCACTTATAAAGTCTGTTGCTACTATTTAGCCTTGGTGATTAACCCATACACCAGTTTTGATAAATACACCGGAATTCGTCATTCGTGTGAATTTTATTTTATTTGGAGGTTTCACTGAGACGAATTACATTAACACATATATAAAACTACACTATCTATTAGTATACATCGGTTCCTTGTTATTACATAAATTTGTCCTTAATTGACCAAGACAAGAATAACGGACGAACTTTGTTTTCACTTCGTGTATTAATCATCAGCAGCAGTACACGTGCGCATATCATTCCGTCATCAGTAGCATCTTCTTAAACAGTATACAATGAGGGAAATAGTTCATGTTCAAGCCGGACAATGTGGAAATCAAATTGGATCGAAGGTAAAGATTTGTATTTAGTGTGAAATTACATCGACATGAATCCATTTCATATGTCAAACGGCGTATAAATGTGTCGTTTTTCAAATTACAATAAATAAAAAAAAAGATCGGGAGATAATGTTGCCGCACAGTTTTATTATTAGAATATTAATTGTTTTTGTGTATCTCCGACAAATTCATATTTTATTTGGGAGGGAGGGACACCTCGTGTTTTATTTCTATGTAGTGATAATGATATGCGCACCTTTTTGTTACAAGTAATACACATTTAATGTACATGATGAACTATCTGTGACCTTGTTAACCATATTTTTGTCTGCGTTATACATATCACATAACTGTCAAATTATTTCTTGTTTACGATAAAGGGAGGGGCATTATTGTTGTTTAATATTCGTGGATATATTTTATTCACATGTTATATACACATATTCTGTTTAAATACTATAAGAATCTCGTATACTATTATGTTATGTGGTGCGTCATGTTCATCAGTTCAGTAGCCTCTCTATAAATAAGTATTATGATGATTTGGCATGAAATACACAAATTGATCTACAGGTCAAGTTTAAGATTCTCAATTACTAAATACAAATCTCCATTACTCAATTTTCATTTTCTTTTTTTTTAGCCCACTGTGATTTGACCAAATTATGAAATGTGATAATTGTACATTTGTATTATAATCTGTTGTAATGAAAAGTCATTTTTTGTTATAAATCATTCTTGAATTTTCGAAGGCGATTGTCACGTAATGAACTTTTTTTTCTGTATCCTAGAGGTGTTAATATTTCGATTAATTTCAAATTGTCATGTACGGCAGGTGTAGAGCACAAAGTGTGTCTGAGGGTTATGTATAGGAGAATGTCCAAGTAACTCTCCATTCCTTAAAAATAATTGTTTTTAATGAATGGAGAGATACGAGGACATTCTCCAACTTAAAATCCACCCATTGTACTTTATTAATTTTATTAATTATTAATCTTGTAACAAAAAAAAAGTCTGTGTATAGTATCTAAAGTACAAAGTATTAAATTGTTTGCCCCTTGTGGGACCTTAAGTACAAAGAGAACAATAACTCTCCATTCCTTAAAAATAATGGAGAGCTTTGACAATAGATTTACATCACAGGTGGATTTTAAAGTTATGGTTATGGTGTTTAACGCCACTTTCAACAATATTTCAGTTATATCATGGCGGAGATTTTCGAGTTATGTTCTATATATTAAAAGCGTTAATTCTTAGCAACCTATTTTAACACACTCCGAACAAGCCATATACAGGGGCGAATCGGGGGGGGGGGGGGCACCCGACACGCCCCCGCCCCCCTAAAATTGGAAAATATATTATTTTTTGGCGTAAAATCGTGATTTTTCACACGAAATACCCCAAATATTTTCGCGCCTCCCTCCGCTCGGCGCCATTTTTTTTAAGTGCGCGCCCCCTAACTTGAAATCCTGGATCCGCCCCTGATATATGTTTGTATCTGTATTACTGGTAAGCTATAATTACTATTATGTTCTAATACTTGGTACGTTTACTTGCCGAGTAGCTTAAACTAGTCCTGCACTACACTGATACATAACACTTTCTGTCTATGTTCGTGTCCATCAACGGTGGGTTTAGTGAATAAGTCAGTATGCCAACTCATTATATTAGTATCTGTATGGCAGTATGTCTATTTTTATCACTAGAAAACATGCTCTTACATAGTTTTCTGATGCATAAATATTGATGATATCCAACCCATCTAATCACAGCTCTTCTAAAACTATCAAAATGTAAAAACAAATTATTGTATTCTCAATCTATTGTCATAAAACGTAACCGATTCTTAAATCATAAGCAGGAAACCCTACAATACTACTCCCACAATACAGAAAGTGTGGTGGAAATATATGCTGCGGAAAGGGACCATATAAGCGGTTATTTTGAATAACTCCACTTTCAATAATATTTCAGTTATACCGTGGCGGTCAGTTTTATTGGTGGAGGAATCCGGCGTACACAGAGAAAACCACCGACCTGCCACAAGTCGCCGACAAACTTTATCACATAATGTTGTATCGAGTACACCTCGCCATGAGCGGGATTCGAACTCACAACTTTAGTTGTGATAGGCACTGATTGCACATGTAGTTGTAAATCCAGCTATCATACGATCACGACCACGACGGTCCCGGTAGCTTAATCATATTTACGGCAGATTTTGGGTGGGTTTGTCATAATATCTCATAAAACACACATATTTGTTTTTAATCAAATTACCAACTTCTAAATGTGTACAGTCGACTACACTAAGAAATACAAGTACCTATACTATAATTGGCACTCTACCAAAGTTGTATAATCAGAACAAGAAATAAAATGAACATTCTGAATTTCGTTTCTTCAGTTTTGGGAAGTGATTTCGGATGAGCATGGTGTTCAACCAAATGGGATTTACCATGGAGATGCTGATAATCAACTAGAGAGAATCAGTGTATACTTCAGTGAAGCCAGTGGTATAGATTAATTAAGTGCATTTAGTAATTTGTAAATTAATGATGATCAAGGGTTTAATGAAAATGTATTTGTAATGTGAAAATGAAAATGATTGTTGGTTTTGTTGATATTGATGGAATAGTTTACCATCATCATTTAAAATTTCTTTTCATAATTAATTGATTCAAGATTACTTATAGAAACAAAAAGTAAAAGAATACTTTTCCGAGACAAACTACTACAAATGTATCATGTTCTTTGTTGATAAAAGTTATTCTAAACAAATTTATTTAAAAAAACAGTACAAATATTTGGTTTGCAATTGACAATTTGGATACTTAAAGACAGACGAAATTGCAAATCTCATTTTCTTGTATTAGTATGGGGAATAGAATAAATATCTGTACGAGTTCTATGTTAACATACACAGTCTAGACCAATATTATTTGTCAAAATATAAATTAAATAATATCTTTAATAAAAATATCTGTATTTCTACTTTTGTAGTTATGCTTTTAAACCCCATCATATTGTAGGAAACAAGTATGTCCCTAGAGCTGTTTTAATTGACCTGGAACCTGGCACGATGGATTCTGTTCGATCTGGTCCATTTGGCGAACTATTCCGTCCAGATAACTACGTGTTTGGACAGTCTGGTGCAGGAAACAACTGGGCAAAAGGCCACTACACGGAAGGTGCCGAGTTAGTAGACACAGTAATGGACGTAATCCGAAGAGAGGCGGAAACATGCGATTGTCTCCAAGGCTTCCAGATGACCCATTCTCTTGGTGGTGGTACTGGATCCGGAATGGGGACTTTGTTGATCAGTAAGATACGAGAGGAATATCCGGATAGAATCATGAACACATTCTCAGTCATGCCTTCTCCAAAGGTAAGTTGTAAAACTAGCAATATGATATTATCGAAATGCATTAATACAATTTTGACTAGGGTTCATTTTTTAGTTCACCTGGACCAAAGGTCCATGTGAACTATTGCCATCACTTGGCGTCCGTCGTCTGTCGTCTGTCGTCTGTAGTCTGTCGTCTGTCGTCTGTTGTCTGTAAACTTTTCACATTTCAAGCTTCTTCTCCGAAACCACTTGGCCGATTGGAACCGAACTTAGCAGGAATGTTCCTTGGATGGTCCTCTACAAAGTTACTGTTTTTCGTTCCAGTCGGATATTCAATATGGCTGCCAGGGCCAATAATATGCTCTGATTGGCTGAAATTTCAAAGATCTTCTTCTCTGAAACTAATGAACTGACTGAACCCAAACTGTAAAGGAATGATCATTGGAATGGCCTTTACCAAGTTACTGTTTTTTATGCCGATCGGAAATCCAAGATGGCCGCCATCGCAGGACATAGATTAACATTGGACCCTATGGGAAAATGTTCAAATGCCTGCTTCTCAGAAACTACAAATATGATTAAAGCCAAACTGTACATGAATGTTCATTGGATGGTCCTCTACAATCTTAAGGTTTTTTGTTCCGATATGAAATTCAAAATGGCGGCTACGGCAGGACTTAGTTTAACATTGGACCCTATGGGAAAAATGTTTCAAAATGCTTCTTCTCTGAAACCACTTGGACAGTTGAAACCAAACTGCCCAGGAATGATCATTGGAAGGTCCTCTACAAATTTTTTGTTTTTTTTGCCGGTCGGAAATCCAAGATGGCCGCCACCGCAGGACATAGATTAACATTGGACCCTATGGGAAAATATTCAAATGCCTTCTTCTCAGAAACTACAAATATGATTAAAGCCAAACTGTACATGAATGTTCATTAGATGGTCCTCTACAAACTTTACGTTTTTTGTTCCGGTATGAAATTCAAAATGGCGGCTACGGCAGGACTTAGTTTAACATTGGACCCTATGGGAAAAATGTTTCAAAACGCTTCTTCTCTGAAACCACTTGGATAATTGAAACCAAACTGCATAGGAATGATCATTGGAAGGTCCTCTACAAATTTTATGTTTTTTATGCCGATCGGAAATCCAAGATGGCCGCCACCGCAATACATAGATTAACATTGGACCCTATGGGAAAATGTTCAAATGCCTTCTTCTCAGAAACTACAAATATGATTAAAGCCAAACTGTACATGAATGTTCATTGGATGGTCCTCTACAATCTTAAGGTTTTTTTGTTCCGATATGAAATTCAAAATGGCGGCTACGGCAGGACTTAGTTTAACATTGGACCCTATGGGAAAAATGTTTCAAAATGCTTCTTCTCTGAAACCACTTGGACAGTTGAAACCAAACTGCCCAGGAATGATCATTGGAAGGTCCTCTACAAATTTTCTGTTTTTTATGCCGATCGGAAATCCAAGATGGCCGCCACCGCAGGACATAGATTAACATTGGACCCTATGGGAAAATATTCAAATGCCTTCTACTCAGAAACTACAAATATGATTAAAGCCAAACTGTACATGAATGTTCATTAGATGGTCCTCTACAAACTTTACGTTTTTTGTTCCGGTATGAAATTCAAAATGGCGGCTACGGCAGGACTTAGTTTAACATTGGACCCTATGGGAAAAATGTTTCAAAACGCTTCTTCTCTGAAACCACTTGGATAATTGAAACCAAACTGCCTAGGAATGATCATTGGAAGGTCCTCTACAAATTTTATGTTTTTTATGCCGATCGGAAATCCAAGATGGCCGCCACCGCAATACATAGATTAACATTGGACCCTATGGGAAAATGTTCAAATGCCTTCTTCTCAGAAACTACAAATATGATTAAAGCCAAACTGTACATGAATGTTCATTGGATGGTCCTCTACAATCTTAAGGTTTTTTGTTCCGGTATGAAATTCAAAATGGCGGCTACGGCAGGACTTAGTTTAACATTGGACCCTATGGGAAAAATGTTTCAAAACGCTTCCTTTCTGAAACCACTTGGATAATTGAAACCAAACTGCCTAGGAATGATCATTGGAAGGTCCTCTACAAATTTTATGTTTTTTATGTCGATCGGAAATCCAAGATGGCCGCCACCGCAGGACATAGATTAACATTGGACCCTATGGGAAAATATTCAAATGCCTTCTACTCAGAAACTACAAATATGATTAAAGCCAAACTGTACATGAATGTTCATTAGATGGTCCTCTACACTTTACGTTTTTTGTTCCGGTATGAAATTCAAAATGGCGGCTACGGCAGGACTTAGTTTAACATTGGACCCTATGGGAAAAATGTTTCAAAACGCTTCTTCTCTGAAACCACTTGGATAATTGAAACCAAACTGCCTAGGAATGATCATTGGAAGGTCCTCTACAAATTTTATGTTTTTTATGCCGATCGGAAATCCAAGATGGCCGCCACCGCAATACATAGATTAACATTGGACCCTATGGGAAAATGTTCAAATGCCTTCTTCTCAGAAACTACAAATATGATTAAAGCCAAACTGTACATGAATGTTCATTGGATGGTCCTCTACAATCTTAAGGTTTTTTGTTCCGATATGAAATTGAAAATGGCGGCTACGGCAGGACTTAGTTTAACATTGGACCCTATGGGAAAAATGTTTCAAAACGCTTCTTCTCTGAAACCACTTGGACAGTTGAAACCAAACTTCCCAGGAATGATCATTGGAAGGTCCTCTACAAATTTTCTGTTTTTTATGCCGGTCGGAAATCCAAGATGGCCGCCACCGCAGGACATAGATTAACATTGGACCCTATGGGAAAATATTCAAATGCCTTCTACTCAGAAACTACAAATATGATTAAAGCCAAACTGTACATGAATGTTCATTAGATGGTCCTCTACAAACTTTACGTTTTTTGTTCCGGTATGAAATTCAAAATGGCGGCTACAGCAGGACTTAGTTTAACATTGGACCCTATGGGAAAAATGTTTCAAAACGCTTCTTCTCTGAAACCACTTGGATAATTGAAACCAAACTGCCTAGGAATGATCATTGGAAGATCCTCTACAAATTTTATGTTTTTTATGCCGATCGGAAATCCAAGATGGCCGCCACCGCAATACATAGATTAACATTGGACCCTATGGGAAAATGTTCAAATGCCTTCTTCTCAGAAACTACAAATATGATTAAAGCCAAACTGTACATGAATGTTCATTGGATGGTCCTCTACAATCTTAAGGTTTTTTGTTCCGATATGAAATTCAAAATGGCGGCTACGGCAGGACTTAGTTTAACATTGGACCCTATGGGAAAAATGTTTCAAAATGCTTCTTCTCTGAAACCACTTGGACAGTTGAAACCAAACTGCCCAGGAATGATCATTGGAAGGTCCTCTACAAATTTTCTGTTTTTTATGCCGGTCGGAAATCCAAGATGGTCGCCACCGCAGGACATAGATTAACATTGGACCCTATGGGAAAATATTCAAATGCCTTCTACTCAGAAACTACAAATATGATTAAAGCCAAACTGTACATGAATGTTCATTAGATGGTCCTCTACAAACTTTACGTTTTTTGTTCCGGTATGAAATTCAAAATGGCGGCTACGGCAGGACTTAGTTTAACATTGGACCCTATGGGAAAAATGTTTCAAAACGCTTCTTCTCTGAAACCACTTGGATAATTGAAACCAAACTGCCCAGGAATGATCATTGGAAGGTCCTCTACAAGGTGTGTGTTTTTTATGCCGATCGGAAATCCAAGATGGCCACCACCGCAGGACATAGATTAACATTGGACCCTATGGGAAAATGTTCAAATGCCTTCTTCTCAGAAACTACAAATATGATTAAAGCCAAACTGTACATGAATGTTCATTGAATGGTCCTCTACAAAATTTACGTTTTTTATTCTGATATGAAATTGAAAATGGCGGCTACGGCAGGACTTAGTTTAACATTGGACCCTATGGGAAAAATGTTTCAAAATGCTTCTTCTCTGAAACCACTTGGACAGTTGAAACCAAACTGCCCAGGAATGATCATTGGAAGGTCCTCTACAAGGTGTGTGTTTTTTATGCCGATCGGAAATCCAAGATGGCTGCCACCACAGGTCATAGTATTAACACAGAACCATATGGGGAAAATACAGAAATATATTCTTCTCTGAAGCTATTGCACTGATTGAACCTAAACTGTGCATCAATCATTGGAAGGTCCTTTACAAACTTTGTGTTTTTTATGTTGATCGTAATTCCAAGATGACTACCACTGCAGGACATAGTTTTTACATAGGACCAATTGTTTTTTTTTATTACCAGGTGAACGATACAGGCTCTTGAGAGCCTCTGGTTATTTATATTATTTGTATTTATTTTCGTGTCCAACACGATTTCCATATCAGATGATGTTCGTGTCGTTTGACAGAAATACGGCAGGTGTCACTAGTGGAGCAAAAACAGGCTTACCCTTCCAGAGCTCTTCGAGTTCACCCGATTTTTAGTGGGGTTGGTGTTTGTCAATCTGAAGTTTTCTGTATATTGATTTGTTTACCATTGTTTGTCTTTTTATCCATTTTCGTTTTCCTTTGTATTTATACTGTACCTCTCTTGGACCTACTGCTTCTGATTATCCCAAATCGTATCTTCAAAAGTTTGATAGGCTCTTGAAAAGTCATCAAAGATATTAACATTGAATAAAATAAGAAATCGAAAAATTCTGCATAATTATGTCTCCTATGTTTTAATTTTAATTTATCATACATAAAATATTTTATGCTTGATATGGAAGTATCTCGAATGCAAAATGAGCCTGGACGATCGCAGAGTACCTAAATTCAAAGAAATATTCGAGTTAAGAAACCGTATCCAATACATAATAAAATAAGATTTTCTATCTACAATAATGACATTCGTTTGTCCTGATGTTCCTTGAAGAAATATGTACCTCCACATATCTCGCTAAAAATCTTCTTAAAAAAACTAAAACTACGAAGTAATAGAAATAAAACTGATGCCAATATTTTTTTTTTAGGTTTCTGATACAGTAGTTGAACCATACAATGCAACATTATCTGTTCACCAACTTGTAGAAAACACAGACGAAACGTTCTGCATTGATAACGAGGCTCTGTATGATATCTGCTTTAGAACCCTGAAGTTGACAACACCAACATATGGCGATTTAAATCATCTGGTTTCTGCTACTATGTCAGGCGTGACAACATGTCTCAGATTTCCCGGACAACTAAATGCAGATTTAAGGAAATTAGCTGTAAATATGGTCCCATTTCCCCGTCTTCATTTCTTCATGCCTGGATTTGTACCCCTTACTTCACGTGGTAGCCAACAGTATCGCGCACTTACAGTACCGGAACTGACGCAGCAGATGTTCGATTCAAAGAATATGATGACGGCATGCGATCCACGACATGGCCGGTATTTGACAGTCGCTTGCATGTTTAGAGGTAGAATGTCCATGAAAGAGGTCGATGAACAAATGCTGAATGTACAAAACAAAAACAGTTCATATTTCGTAGAATGGATTCCGAATAATGTCAAAACGGCTGTCTGTGACATTCCACCTAGAGGACTGAAAATGTCAGCCACTTTCATTGGCAACAGTACCGCTATTCAAGAAATATTCAAACGTATATCTGAACAGTTTACCGCCATGTTTAGGAGGAAGGCCTTTTTACATTGGTACACTGGTGAAGGAATGGACGAAATGGAATTTACCGAGGCAGAATCAAATATGAATGATTTGGTGTCTGAATATCAACAATACCAAGACGCAACAGCAGAGGATGACTTAGATTTTGAAGAACAGGAGGAAGGGGAAGAGGACATTTAGAAAAGAACTTTCTCATTGTTTAGATATTTGACTTTAATTTATTTAAATCAGCATATGTGCAATATGATGTCATTTAAATCTCATTCATTTCTACATTCTTGTTATGTCAAGTCTTAAGAAAGGTCTTAATTGTCTGTAAATAAAAATACGAAACATGCATACAAGACCTGTTAATTTCGTTTTATACCACTGGATCAGATGTTTTCAGTACTGAACTATTCATTTGACCCTTTTCTTTTTTTTAACTTAACTGAAAACATTGTCTGCCTCTTAGGGTTGCAACTTATCACAAGTGCCACATCTCCTTTCCCCACCAAAAAAACACAAAAACGAAAGCAACACTAAAAATGAGATAAACCGTTAATCTATACTCGAACCTTATTTGATAAAAGTTTCTCGAGCTTATTGAAGGACCGTGGTCTCTGTTATCATGGTGAGTGGAGAGTGTCTTGGCATGGTCAGTCGTAGGTTACCAACAATTAATTAGTAAGAAAGGATATGGATGTGTATAAACATGAGAGACTATCCAACATTACACTTTTGACTCAAAATCAAGTAAAGGAACATTGCTGTTCTACATTTCACAGTTACTATAATGTCTTCAACAATGACAATGAGCATAACTCATACCCTAAATGAGTGTCAATTAACGGCCCCTAGTCTGCAGTTAAACGGTACAATTTTCCTCTGTCGATAAACGCTACATCAGGGAATCTTTTTAGCTTTGTTTCGATGTTAATTGGCGCATATAATTTAATATCCCAGATGCTGGGTTATTAATTAATATTCTTCAAATATTCCGATTTCCTTCATCAATAGAACTGACCGTCATGATGATCAAACTGATAAGTGGCGTTAATCACCAATATTCAAATTCAATCTACAATTAAAATAGATAAACGAAATGTGTATTTATATTACAGTCCTCGAAATGAAAATTTGATTTACTGGTCCGAATCAAATTCTTTAATTTATTTGTATATCGTTCTAAATAAAAACTGAAAAATTTACTGGTTCGAACAAAGTTTTACTGGTCTTGGCACAGGGGCTTGTTACGATTTTTTTTATCCCTCGACTACACTAAAAAACCACAAGGGAAGAATCTCAAATGTCAAATTTTCATACCACACTTTTTCAAAATAGTTTTGTATTGGTGTCTTGACCTGATTCGCCATAATATTGGTACCCATTTGAAGCATAATAAATATATTTTTGATATTTCGATTCCTTTTTGTCATCATCTTTACCTATCTGCAACTTTAAAGCAATGCTTCACAGAATTTGCAGTCTCCGGTAATGTCTTCCATCATGTTTACATGTCAGTATGAGGCCGAATTCCTACGTGCGATTTGATTGGTCGGTAATTTTTAGGGTCAGGTTTGCAAAGAATGTTTTGATTTTGAAATCTGACCCTAAAAATTACCGACCAATCAAATCGCACGTAGGAATTCGGCCTCGTACTGACATGTAAACATGATGGAAGACATTACCGGAGACTGCAAATTCTGTGAAGCATTGCTTTAAAGTTGCAGATAGGTAAAGATGATGACAAAAAGGAATCGAAATATCAAAAATATATTTATTATGCTTCAAATGGGTACCAATATTATGGCGAATCAGGTCAAGACACCAATACAAAACTATTTTGAAAAAATGTGGTATGAAAATTTGACATTTCAGACCCCTCTCCCTTGTGTTTTTTTAGAGCAGTCGAGGGATGAAAAAAATCGTAACAACCCCCTGTGGTCTTGGGCGGAGGACCAGTGCTCCTCGTGAGGACTGTATTATTTAAACTGTTGATTTTGAAATATTTTTAAAATAAACACACCTTTATCAGGTAAAATATATGTCTTTCTAATTACAAATGGTGATGGATTAATACTACAAGACTAGTGATGTTAGGGTGAGACTGAGTACCAGAAATCGTTTAATAATGTACAGCAGAGTAACCTTTATGTTTTTTAGCCTGAGGGAAAATGTACGTACCATTAAAAAGCATTAAATAAAGCACATAGTATCACGTCCCATACAACTTGCATACATATTTAATGTCAAATAGTGTTAAAATGTTTAGAAAATGGAGTCGATGTAGTCTTTTATGGCAGTTGATAAATATACAACTATTTGACTTAATTCGTGTCGTAAAATACACCTTTTGTTTAAAATTGCTGAATTTTAATTCTCATTTCTCCCAAAGATGAACATGTACATTGAAAAAAAGAGCAATTGCCATCTTGCCAGTAAACATTTACAGAATTACTTAATAAAAATGAATAGCAAAGAGACAATGTCAATACCCCTAACACAAATACATGACCACTCACTTCCCTGGCATGGTACATACATCTCAATAAAAAGTGGCGGGGTTAAATTAGTTTTCTTTGCTCAAAAGAAATGGTGAAATGATGCGATCATGCAGATGCTTTTCACGTGAGTAAAATGCTAACACCCACATAATTGGGCGAACAGTGTAATTTTAATTAAACTAATTATAATTCAATCTCAGTGGCACAGAAGTCGTCATATGTATAATATTAGTTCTATTAAAGAGAGCCAATGACCTCAAAAATTATTTATATATTAGATGGTATGCAAGGTCGTTGTAAGAAATAGTAGTTTAAGAGTCAAAGAACACATTTTAATTGCCAATGCCATCTTTCGTCATCTATATGCAACATTTCAACTAGGTGTTGATATCTTCCGACATTGCAGAAAATGTAGGATTAATCATTACAATTCCTCATATACTGGCAAAATGTGAACAGATCAGATGAAATATAGTCAGTGGTATAGAAGAAAATAAAATTTAAAATGATTTAATATAGCATGCCATTAACAAATATTACGTATATAACACGAGACGTCATCACTGGACCGATACCG
The DNA here is from genome assembly GCA_963680875.1 of Bathymodiolus brooksi. Classification (NCBI taxonomy): domain Eukaryota; kingdom Metazoa; phylum Mollusca; class Bivalvia; order Mytilida; family Modiolidae; genus Bathymodiolus; species Bathymodiolus brooksi. The sequence goes on from OY804575.1 coordinate 70,417,155, forward strand.
CTCCTGGTTGACTATTAGTTCCCGATGGTCTGGTCGGTCCAGTAGTCAGTTTTTCGGCACTGACATGGTTTAATAGATAAATTTACAATACCTATATAATGTAAGGTCAGTCTACCTAAGGCATAGGTAACCTATTAGACGATTTTTGGCTATCCTGTTTTGTTCTTTGGTTTACTAGCTACCAAATGACTTTTAAATGATATGACTTTTTATTCTTTTGAATATGATCGTATCTGATGAAGGCTAATTCAGAAACGCATCGTGTGCATTATATTAGATATCTACGTTTTTATACTGAACGGACGGTATATTTTCTCCACAGGAAATATATTTAACGAAGAAAATTGTACTTAATGGTTTGATTTGACGAAAATACTTCAATAAATAAAAGTCATCTCATAAATGGAACGATTTACACATCCATTTTGCTTACCAGGCTTTGAAAGCTATATGACTTCACGACGGGTACAATCAATCTGACATGAGATGCTTACTTAGAAAATACAAAGTGGTGGGGTTAAGCTATTCTATGGGACCAAATCTTCCCTCTTATGAAAATAACTAACCGGAAAAAAAATTTGTTTTAACTCTTTTCCAAATAATTAATAACTTGCATTAAACATCATCTAGCAAGACAATTACCTAAGATTTTTTATATGTGAAACCTTGAAAAGAACTAATTATCGTATAATAATACATTTCTCTGACGTCACTCTATTGTTCGAATAGTGGATTATTTTTAAGAATATACAGTTTATTCTTTTGTTCTTGAATATATGAACTTTAACCTTTTACTGTTTTAAACTTAAAAACGTGTTGTGCATATTGTGGAACTTTCGGGTATATATATATCTTTATTTCTCATAACCAATTTTACAAAGGTACAGAGATAACAACAATATAACACATATTATTACATTTAAAGGAAGATAGAAGGTGGGTCAAATATATGACATACCACAATCATTCAAAATACAACGAATTTTATTTAACCAAGCACATGTAACATTTTTATTTTGAAAATCTTTTATATACAATAGTTTGTATGATTATGATGAAATTTTTGACTGATTTCCTAAAATGAGTTTTGACCAATATGAAATCATACGAACTTTAATGTCAATGTCAATTGGATATCGACCCAATTCCCCATAGACCATAAAATTTGGTGTGGATGTTTTTACATGCAAAAGAAGCTTACAAAATTTTAGATGAACTCTCTCATTAATATCGTTTTTCCCAAAGCCCCAAGTTTCACAACCATATAATAGTATAGGTTTTACTGTTTTATCGAAAATATCCAGTATCGAACCACTGCTGGGCTTTTTAAAGTCTACTTTGACATTCATCTAACCACTCGGCTACGGTGACCACGCTATAATTAGTATATATAACTCTATATATACAAGACACGAGACAAGTATTTCAGGTCTGGCATAATTTATGTTCAGAACTGACGAGTATGTGAACTTTTAAAATGTATTCTCGCAATACAAAAACAACTAGCGAACTGACCGCAAGTAATAACAAGTCAGACAGACCACAGGTAAACATTTGGGACAATTGAAAGACCTTGAAATATCTAAATATAAACGAGAATCGAAAGCACGGATGCCGATCACATTTTGTTGTTTATGTTGTGGAGAATACACTCCAACTGTAGATTCTTAAAAATAATCAACGAGACCCGTAAGAATACATTGTAAGGGTCGAGTTGATTATTTTTAAGAATCTACATGTTGGAGTGTATTCTCTTACATAATACATTTCTATCTGCAACAGTGTTTTCATTTTATATTTTTACCTTTTTAATGTTCAGAAAACTAAATAAGCCACAATTAACAAAAAATAAACAACAAAATTTTATCGGCATCCGTGCTTTCGATTCTCGTTTATATTTAGATATTTCAAGGTCTTTCAAGTGAATATAATCGTTTATATAATTTAGATATTTCAAGGTCTTTCAATTGTCCCAAATGTTCACCTGTGGTCTGTCTGATTTGTTTATTACTTGCGGTCAGTTCGTTAGTTGTTTTTGTATTGCCAGAATACATTTTAAAAGTTCACATACTCGTCAGTTCTGAACATAAATTATGCCAGACCTGAACTACTTGTCTCGTGTCTTGTATATATTGATCAATTGCTTCTTTAAACAAATTGTTGATATATTTTTTAACAACGCTTAATATCAAGAGTCATATATACTAATTATACAGCTTAGTAGTGTGGTCTCCGTAGCCGAGTGGTTAGATGGAAGTTTTGAAAGTCAAAGTAGACTTTAAAAAGCCCAGCAGTGGTTCGATACCCGAAAGTCCCACAATATATATATATATATATATATATATATAAGAGAATATACTCCAACTTGTAGATTCTTAAAAAATTTTAAGAATCTACAGTTGATGTGTATTCTCCACTACATATTGTATGCTTTTTGGATTCCATCTCTAGATTATTATTAAGAAAAGTTTTTAATATTTTCAAATATTGTCCAATATTAAATTACGTTCAGCAGTGGTTACCAGTTGGGTTTTCTGATTAACAGAAACACAGACGAACTTGGTAAAGAACCATTCCAAGTAATTGGTCCAGTGATTTCTGAGGAGAAAATTCAAAGGTTTACGAACCACAGATGTGGACCTGTGAACCAGTGAACTAAAATGCTATCATGTGCTAATATTGATATTCCAAGAACATAAAAAGGTTAATTTTAATTTTATTATTTTTACAATAATTTGAGGTATTTTCACATGAACTACGAGCTACATAATATATGATAAAATGACAGCTTTGATTAACCATATATGATCACTCTCACGTTTATCAAACAAAACTTCCACCTATCTCATCACTCACAATGACTAGATAGTGTTTCTTTTATTTTTCTCGGATAGGTGATTATGTCCTAAAATGGTCAAACACTAGTTTTCCATGTTTTATGAGCTTTAAAGCTCTCGGCTGCGCCTCGAACTTTAAAGTTCATAAAGCATGGAAAACTATTGTTTAACCTATACTTAATCAGACATATCTTAAAACTCTCACTAACAATGACTTGATAGTGTTAATCAGACATATCTTAAAACTCTCACTCACAATGACTAGATAGTGTTAATCAGACCGATCTTAAACCTCTCACTCACAATGACTAGATAGTGTTAATCAGACATATCTTAAAACTCTCACTCACAATGACTAAATAGTGTTAATCAGACATATCTTAAAACTCTCACTAACAATGACTTGATAGTGTTAATCAGACAGATCTTAAACATCTCACTCACAATGACTAGATAGTGTTAATCAGACATATCTTAAAACTCTCACTCACAATGACTAGATAGTGTTAATCAGACATATCTTAAAACTCTCACTCACAATGACTAGATAGTGTTAATCAGACATATCTTAAAACTCTCACTCACAATGACTAAATAGTGTTAATCAGACATATCTTAAAAATCTCGCTCACAATGACTAGATAGTGTTAATCAGACATATCTTAAATCTCTCACTCACACTGACTAAATAGTGTTAATCAGACAGACCTTAAAACTCTCACTCACAATGACTAGATAGTGGTAATCAGACATATCTTAGAACTCTCACTCACAATGATTAGATAGTGTTAATCAGACAGATCTTAAAACTCTCACTCACAATGACTAGATAGTGTTAATCAGACATATCTTAAAACTCTCACTCATAATGACTAGATAGTGGTAATCAGACATATCTTAGAACTCTCACTCACAATGACTAGATAGTGTTAATCAGACATATCTTAAAACTATCACTCACAATGACTAGATAGTGTTAATCAGACATATCTTAAAACTATCACTCACAATGACTAGATAGTGTTAATCAGACATATCTTAAAACTCTCACTCACAATGACTAGATAGTGTTAATCAGACATATCTTAAAACTCTCACTCACAATGACTTGATAGTGTTAATCAGACATATCTTAAAACTCTCACTCACAATGACTAAATAGTGTTAATCAGACAGATCTTAAAACTCTCACTCACAATGACTAAATAGTGTTAATCAGACATATCTTAAAAATCTCACTCACAATGACTAAATAGTGTAAATCAGACATATCTTAAAACTCTCACTCACAATGACTAAATAGTGTTAATCAGACAGATCTTAAAAATCTCACTCACAATGACTAAATAGTGTAAATCAGACATATCTTAAAATTCTCACTCACAATGACTAGATAGTGTTAATCAGACATATCTTAAAAATCTCACTCACAATGACTAAATAGTATTAATCAGACAGATCTTAAAACTCTCACTCACAATGACTAAATAGTGTAAATCAGACATATCTTAAAACTCTCACTCACAATGACTAAATAGTGTAAATCAGACATATCTTAAAAATCTCACTCACAATGACTAAATAGTGTTAATCAGACATATCTTAAAACTCTCACTCACAATGACTAAATAGTGTTTATCAGACATATCTTAAAACTCTCACTCACAATGACTAAATAGTGTTAATCAGACAGATCTTAAAAATCTCACTCACAATGACTTGATAGTGTTAATCAGACATATCTTAAAACTCTCACTCACAATGACTAAATAGTGTTAATCAGACAGATCTTAAAACTCTCACTCACAATGACTAAATAGTGTAAATCAGACATATCTTAAAACTCTCACTCACAATGACTAAATAGTGTTAATCAGACATATCTTAAAAATCTCACTCACAATGACTAAATAGTGTAAATCAGACATATCTTAAAACTCTCACTCACAATGACTAAATAGTGTTAATCAGACAGATCTTAAAAATCTCACTCACAATGACTAAATAGTGTAAATCAGACATATCTTAAAATTCTCACTCACAATGACTAGATAGTGTTAATCAGACATATCTTAAAAATCTCACTCACAATGACTAAATAGTATTAATCAGACAGATCTTAAAACTCTCACTCACAATGACTAAATAGTGTAAATCAGACATATCTTAAAACTCTCACTCACAATGACTAAATAGTGTAAATCAGACATATCTTAAAAATCTCACTCACAATGACTAAATAGTGTTAATCAGACATATCTTAAAACTCTCACTCACAATGACTAAATAGTGTTTATCAGACAGATCTTAAAACTCTCACTCACAATGACTAAATAGTGTTAATCAGACATATCTTAAAACTCTCACTCACAATGACTAGATATACTCATTCTTGTAAGTGATTTCTATGCACAAACTGATTGTACAAGTCACAGAATTTAGTACAAAATATTACATTTCCGTCAAATAATTTGATAAAACATAAATTATGATTCAAAAATATCATTCCCATTAAAATTACATGTTAAATACGCTTCACGCCATTAAAATAGAACACAGTTTGCCTATTGAACTTTGACAATCCAATGAAAACGCCTGTCGCTGTCAAAGTCTATATATTTGTTTCAGTTACAGACATATAAGAAATATCCAGAGAGAATCGAATGTATTTGTGTCGGACGTTAATCAATCGTTACAACTCGGCCGATTCTTTTCTGAAATCAACGGATTCACAAGAGGTTTACCGATTGAGAAGTAAATAAATGATGTGTAATATATTCAACATGAATTTTGTAGCGATTCAGAAATTGAGAATGGCAAAAATTATCTTTCAAACAGCATTGTCTTTGTACATTTCGGAAACAATACATGTTTGGCATATTTGTAAGTATACACACATTAGTTAATTAGTTTATGGGACTTTTGGTTCGGCCCTAATTCGCTGCGACTACGACTTTTATTTTTCACTTAAATGTTGTTATATCGTTTTGATTTTGTCGCTGTTCGTCAACTGTTGTGATTTGTTTAGAACCTTATCTTTGACAATTTTGTGTCGTTTGTCTTCCACAAACTGACGAACATTATCATCAACATCATCATGATGTAAAACACATGTGTCACAGTTAGTCATCGAGATAATATTTGGTTCGTTTACAAATTCATTACTCACTTCTTGTTTTAGAATACAGGTTTGACAGACATTTGATAGATGTCCATTTTCAGACGGTGAAATATGCGGAATGTCTTGAGTTGTAATATTGAAGACTTCGTTGTTTTCTTTGCTGGCCATTTTACATACGTCTGGAATATTACTTATATCCGAGGAGTGTTTTTCTACACACGTTCCATCCTCACATATAACATTATTATATAAATCACACACTTCGTTCATCTTATTTTGATATCCATGTTTGAATAGTAAGCCTTTGGAATTGTTGTGACGAATATCTATTTGTTTACGAGGTAATAATGGGTTAATATCCTTGTTTATCAAAGGTGAGACAGACGATGGACTAGCTGTGATGGGGCTCGAGATACCCGAATCCTTTGAGCATGTGCGACTTAATCTTTTGAAGTTATCAGAAGAAATATTCAGTCGAAAAGGATTTCCCAATAAAGTCCTAATTCTCTTTGAACTGTATTGTGACAACGTGTCATCAGAGCTGTTGGTTTCCAAGACAGAGTCACACGGATGAACAGAATGTACGCTGCTGCAATTTGATGACGATGTTTCCAAAGTTGTTGATGAAGACGAAATAATGGATGGCATATCATTCGATGGTAAATGTACTTGTTTCTTAGGCATTGAAAGCTTTAGCTGTTTCCAAAATCTTTCCAACTTTTTGGAATCTGATTCACCCGGCCATTCGATATATGTTATACTATTTATGATCGATTTTAAGTTTTTATCAATTTTCAGATGTGATATATCTTCTAAAATAACTGGAATTATTTTATGTTTCATTTTAAGCATTTCATGTTGAGCTTTTTGATATTCCATCCGACACCATTCGCTTTCAATGTAGTTCTGTGAAATAACCAGTATAGTTCTTCTGCTGTCCTCAACCGCTCTGATAATGTTGTTTGCGATTACTGAAAAATCATGTAATTGATTAATTAACAATTATATTTATTATATTTAAGTTATATTTAACTATATGTAATGTTTAAAATTCTCAAGTTAGTTTTTATGTAGTTCTTTGTAGATCGTTGTGTGTGTGTTTGTCCTTTTTCTTTTGGTCATGTTCTATTTATAGTTTCTGCTTATATTTGATCTCTTTGATGTCAGCCAGGTGTACTGGATACAATATTATGTGATCATGTTTGTCGGTGACTTGCGGTAGGTCGGTGGTTTTCTCCGGGTACTCTGGTTTCCTCCACCAACTGACCGCCATGATAAAACTGAAATATTGCTGAAAGTGGCGTTGAACACCATAAACCAAACCTTAACCCTTTGGTGTCTTCAAACTTTTCTGATAGAGGATTAATATTGATGAAAAAACATAATGTATGTTAAATATCATAAGTTTTAGTTTCTGTTCTAAAAATACCTACTTAAAGAAACCAGTATTTAAAATTTTAATATGTTTAATATTTATTAAAAAAAAAAAAAAAAAAAAAAAAGACGTGAAACATATATTACAAATTTTATTGTACATATTTTGTATAGGGCCCGGGTGGCTCAATGAGTTAGGTAGTTGGATTACCTAACGACTCATACAAGCCTATAGATCACCAATACGGTGTGGGTTCGCGCCCGGCTTTGTAAATTACAAAAAGGGTGCACTCGACTCGCAGCCGCAAGTGATAAAGTTTACCAGTTGCTTACTCATGGTCGGTGGCTCTCTCCGGGTACTCCGACATCTTCCACCACTAAAACTGGTCGCCATGATATAGCTGAAATATTGCTGAAAGTGGCGTTAAACACCAAAAAAATCAAATCATATTTTGTATAAAATAGTGAGAACAACCACTTTTCTGGTTTCAAATTAAAAATATATATGTTTGTACACATTTAAACCAGATACAATAAATTTTTAAAAAATACTTATTTAAACATAAGGCATAATTACCATCTCCTGGTGTAAAATCTCGAAAGTGTAGGCACAATTTATATCCCATCTCTAACTCCAACTTTGGATATAGTTGTTTCAATATAAAATCCTGATCAGTCTTAGACGACTTGTAAGAAAGGAAGGCGTCATATGTTTTCCCATCTGTAAATATATATTTGTGTACGTATTTTTAAAATATGTGCAGTACATTAAACAACAACACATTTACACAGGAAACATCTGTGAATATCACGACAGATTTCAATATTCAGTTGATAATTTCTAAATCTGATTTAAATTTTTTAACAACTTGCATGCCCTTTATCATTTCACTAAGAGAAAGGCTCAAAACTAGCTTAATCCTGCCACTTTTCATTGAATTACATGTACAAAGCGAGGAAAATGAGCGGCCATGCGGCCATGTGTGTTAGTTGTGTCAAATTTGCCTGTTTCTGCGATTTTCCTATTACATTTTAGAACATTTCCGACAGTGTGTGCTATTTTTTGTTTTTCATTTTATGCTAAATATACTATGCTCCTTTTAAGTTTGCTTTTACTCGATAAACCAAGATGGATTTAAAATTAACCAATGAAAATGGCTCTGTCAAACTCGTCCTTGTGGGTTCGGTTAAGGAAAAGTTCAGAGAGGATTCCTTGAAAATCATGCATTATATTGATCGTGTTGTTTCGGTTATTAATAGTGGATCGTAGAAAATTAAAGTTTGAAATTAATCAGATTTATTATTTTAGGTAATGTTGAATAAGTCAAACATAACCTTTTAATTGGGTCATTGGTTAATTATGAGGTTAGTTGTTTTTGTGTTAAACGGTTTTGTGTATGGAGTCATCTAATACAAATGTTCCTCGGGAAGTTACATTTCATTTCTTCTTTGAATGCAGTAAATACACCGATGCTAGGAGGAATTTGTTAATTTATGTAAATCGATTTGGAATAAAAAATCGATCTTGCTTTACTCACTAGAGGTAGCCAAAATCTAATTCATTATGAATATAACTTTTTAGTTTTTAAAGAAGTTTACAAGTTTATTAGAAGATTTGCAAAAGAAATATTTGCCGAATTTGAAATAGATAAAAGTGATTTTGAAGCATTCAGTAGACCATTTAAAATTGCTAAAATCTCTATTAAAAAAATATTTAAAAAAATCTGTTTATGAACACAGGGATTTATAAAACAAGTTTTATAATTCCCTGATGAACATTATGAAAAACAATTAACAGAAAAACTTTCTTTGATTAATGACTCTTCAAAACTTTTCTTATACAGTAAACTAAAATCTGATATTAAACTAGAAGAATATTTAAACAGTGAAAGAAATTTCAAAAATCGTCAATTGTTGACAAAATTTCGTTTAAGTGATCATAACTTAGAAATAGAACTAGCCGTTACAAAAATTATTTCACGAAATCAAAGACATTGTAAATTTTGTAAAACATTGGATGACGAATTCCACTTTTTCTTTGATTGTAAAGTTACTGATAATATTAGACCTTCCTTTATTGATTTTATGAAAACAAAATATCCCCACTTTAATCAACTAGATTCCCTTGAAAAGTTAAAAATTATTCTTAATCCTGATAAAGAAATGTTGCCCAGTGTTTGTAACTTTATAAAGCGATCATTAGAAGCGCGAATATGAGGTTCATGTTGGTCAAATCATATAAAACACAAATGTCAGTTTATGTTTGTATATACATGTATTGCTATGCCCAAAAGGGTTTGATTCCTCATTGCATAAACCTATAAATATATCCAACATAATCATAGTGTCCACAAAAAACTTTTTGTCTTTTGTTATTCTGTTCTCTTTAATTTTTTGCATGTGTAATTGTTACTGGTATACATACATTAATGTGCATGCTCTGTTCCATAAGAATATGTGTTATAATTGTTATGTAAATTAAGACTTCATAAGTTGGCAAAACTTGTGTCTAATCCGTTTTGTCTCTATGAGCAAATAAAATGGTTATAAACTAAACAAATGCATACGTGATTTTTTCTCTCTCAGATTACTGGATGGCGTGTTATCGTGTAATCTGGTCATTTGTAGATGTATTTGACAAAGAGAGGAACATGTATTTGTTCTACTATTTAAATTCTTAATAAATATCATGATACCACTTGGTCCTTTTTATAATATATTTCCAGTCATTCTTTGGAAGGGTGTCCAGTTAATTTGATATACTAGTATGTTCTTACCATCATCTTCATAATTTTGGAAATAATGAATGATTTTCATTATGAAGCCTCTTCTCTTTTTCCAAATACAGTACGGGAGCAATACCAACATAACAATTAACACTGTTCCAATACCAACACACACACCGATCACATACCAGTGGAAAGTCACTTCATCATCTACAAAAATTAAAAGTACATTTCTATCACTTTGAAACAAGTGTTCCCACCTCCAACCATACTATCCCACTATACTTCAATCTACGTACGTATGAATAGTTATATATTTATTGTCATGATTTAAAAATACAACGGCGTACCACAAACCAGACATGATTTAAAGACTGGTCAGCTGTAGTAGTTGTAAAAGTCATCATATTAATTTACATTGTTCACACCTGTAAACAGCTCAGGTACAATGTGTCATGTAGAGTTGTATTTTTTGTCTATATTTGTGTAAAATAATTAAAAGTACACAATAGTTTGGTTTTTTTTCTATAAGAATAATGAAAAAATAACACTTGATTGTTGTTATAATATTATACATATGTCTCATGACAATGCGTGTATGATAAATTATTTCACTTTGTTAAAACCATTCAAGGCAAAAATGTACTGACATTTACATTAATGGATAAATTTGGGCATATTTTAATCCTTATCTTTATAAATATTACTTATTTTATATGTATTATGTACAAAATGTGCATAGTTAATTTAATGTAATATCCTTAATTTAATGTAATCAACAATTTCTAAAAGGTTTAGTTCAACTTTATTGAGTGGTTTCAGAGAAATAAAGGATATTAAATTTGCCGTGCTTTATAATGTATACATAATTTTAAAATGTTACAAAATCCGTGAAAATGCCCAGTTTAATTTTAAAATGGGGGAAATGTTCAATTCCTCCATAGATAATTAACACTATTTATTTCATCATTGCAGACGAGATGCAGATACCAAATTTACTGTGTGATTTAATGTTACATTTTAAATTGTCGGAACTATCAAGACAATGACATGTACCCTCTAATGCCTAAAAGTACAAATGTACATATATTATGTGATCATCAATTTCTATAAGGTTTTAGATGTTCCGGAGTAGTTCATTTATTTCATATTACAATGATGAGTAAATGTGATGAACAAATGCGTTGGTGAACGTGAAGATAAACTACTCCACTCTTAACTTTAAAGTTATATGTGGGGAACTTAACAATAAATCATTATTAAGCCATATTTCATCAAATGTAATTAAGAGTATCATTTTAATGTACTTTAATGAAAAAGAAAATATGTCCCTGAGAAAGACATCGATCATATGATTTGTAAATATATTAAATGTATTATTTTGAAATTCGTAGGTTATTCTCTAGCATTAGTCATATATATGATGACGTCTAGGAAATAACACTAAAAAATGAAATGAATCGTCAATAAACAGTTTATGTTTTTATCAGCATACTAATAAAGGACAATGATTACACTCTGCATTTCAAGTAGACAGTGTTTTGTCATTTGTCTTTTTTTTTTACCAATTATTTATTTAATTTATTGCTAAATTTATTTCCGTAATCATTTCTTCTATTTTGAATATCTGAGGTAAATAGTATTTTATTTTCAAGTTCATACACAAAATTAAAATCTTACACGCACAGTAGGGATTCTAATATATTAACCAGTCTCCTAGAATGAAATACAAATTATGTAACAATACCTTCCTTCAATAACAGCTATACAAAGTCGATATCAGTACAATATCTTTTTTTCCCATCTTATAAGTGTACCTTTGTTTGTTATTTCATAAATAAATACATTTTGTACTATGATTAACGATCATGGACTTGAGTAAAAGAGGGAACATTGGGTAACCCTGTCGTAAACAGCATGTTAATTTCAAATTGGTTTGATATTTCGTTATTGCAGAATGGTAAATTGACAATGAACATTCAAACACATAAAAATAAGAAACGAATGTATAAGTCGTATGAAATGATAGCTATATATCCATGGATCTATAGAGTTCAAACCTATATACCTACCAACAGGTGTCACTATTTTCACCGAACAGTGAGGTCCACTATAATGTGGGTCACATACACAGCTAGTGGTTCCAGACTTTTTATCTGTAATGGCACACTGACCAAGCATACCACAATCTTTAAAACATCTTTCACTACAGAAAGTTCCGATCCAGCCGTACTCGCACAGACATTTAAAATTTTGTCTGTTCTCTGTATAACCTTTCTGACATACTCCATGTTTACATTCAAGACCTGGTGCACACCTATGATCTATGTTTGAACAGTTGTAACTTCCATTTATTTCAACACATTTGCCTCCTAGAAAACAAGTCTCTTTGCATTCTATCCAAGATTCCCGTCGACTTTCAAAGTTTTCTGGATATTTGTAATCCGTTTCATTTTTAAGCAACTCATCATTGTTTATTTCTGTTTGATTAATAATATTCGGGACTGTCACAGTATCCAGACTAAATAAAATATTAGTATTTAAATCAGACGAAGAATTATTCGAGCTTCGTCTATCAACCACAGTAGTTGTGTGTTTCCGTGAAGGCATGATCAGTATAACAGAATTGTTCTTTTTATCAGTGTCGCTCATTTCATTTTCACACCAACGTCCAGTAAAGTTTGGTGAACAAATACAGCTAGCAAAGCAGGTACTATCATCCAAAATACATCTACCCATGTTACAATTAGTAAATACACAAAAATCTAAGCATGTTTTATGTGATGGTCGAAATCCGTTCCCCTTAGTTGACCTTTTATTGATTATAAAGGATTCTATTTGTTGAATGTTGATAATTATAAACATTGCGAAAATATGAAGATATTTTACCATTGCGATAACATTAATTTGGCACTCATGATATTCTTTTCAGAAAGCAATTTCCATCCTTTCAAAATATTCAAGAAACATCCCAATATGAAATTTCTCCATTCTTCAATAAAATAACAAGCACATTCAACATGTAGTTAGGGTTCCATTTCATAAACTGTATGATGTCATGCTGTATGTTAACATCGAACCATATGAATTTTACACATAAAAATATACACAACCGACGTCATGTTCAACTTCTTTTGTCAAAATAAAAGAAAAAGTGTTTAGTAATAAAAAAGAATATAGAGTATTTGTGTCGTCAGTTACCTGTAGGTCATGTTAATGAAATCCATCACCAGTGACACATTCTGACGTGAGGCTATTATACTGTTATATACCTGAGCACATCCCTCATTTGTCTTGTCGTTCTGGAGCCTGATATATGCTGCACTTAACTAATTACACAATTTGTCAACAAGATTTTAAGGTGTTTACCTTCAGGTGTACCTAGTTTTGAACAATTTGACATATTTTATCGTATAGTCAACAATTTATAGCGATTAAAATAACATTATGTTTTTCGTTTGTCAAGATTTTTTTACTGTACTGAATCATTTGGTGATAAATCAGTGAAAACTAGATTATTTCTAAAATAAAAAGTATGTCAGTAAAAAAATTGTAGATATGTTATTGGAATGTACTTTCCCGGAGTTCACGGGAACCATAGTCGTTTGAATTATTATATCATGATGTCTTATGCTCAAAATGGTCAAACCGAAGACAATAAAATTGTCGTTTGCTGCTTCCCTACAAGACACACAGTATTAAACAAAAAGACTTATTAGCTCGGAATCAGGACAATGTGTCCGAGTGGTGGGACATGTTTACACGCGGACTGTTGTCTAAGTGAGCGAGCACTATAAAATCTAAAACTAAGCATGTTGTTCTAGTGCAAAGAGAACTGCATCATCATCGCATTAAAATGAAAAATGTTCTCGTCATGATATAGCTGAAAAAGTGCTGACTTACTTGCAGACCAAAGCTACTAACATTTGGTGTAATTATTTTCAATAGATTAGAAATACAAAAATGTATACCAAATAGACATATCCGATTCGATACTAAAAAGCTAGAATTACTACCCGAATATACAGGGTTGTTTCCATTTCGGTGCTTCAGTGGGGGAAATTCTGCTCTTACGGTTGGAAATTTACCAATTTGTTTGACGTAACGCACGTTATTTGTTCCTATTTAAAGCGAATATTTAGTGGTTTATATGGTAAATCTGCATTACACCAGGTAAAAAGCACTCGAAACTTTCATATTTTTTTCTTATTCTTTCCAAAAACAAAGAAAACGTCACTTTTACGTGTGCGCCGGGTTCCAAAATGTCTTATTTTTTACTATAACCGGGGATAAATTTTTAAGAGAGAATTGATTTGAAATGAATGATTTTTTTAAGAAAGAATTGATTTGAAATGAGTGATTTATTTTCATCTTTATTGATATTTACAATAATTAAAACAATTTTAAGTACATTTTTTTACTGTTTCTAAATTTTACAAAAATCTTGTAAAATGGGCGTTGACAGAAATGGAGTGTAGCGTAGCAGGAACGACAACTCTGGATAGAGAATGGAATATATCATTATTACTTTTCTTTTTCTTTATTATTTCTCCCCTCGGGATATTGTTTTTCCCCTCTCCAATCAATGCAATCAATAGTAATCAATTGTATATTTTTAATCATTGACAAAATAAAAGTTGTTGTTGACAATGTTGTTGTTATCAAATTTAACCACATCCGCGTAAGAAAGACCATTTGTTGTAAATTGGGGCACAGTATCTTGACGTTTTATCTAGCGAAATAATAGAGAAAAATCTGTATAATATATGTGTCTTTATATATATAATACAGGGGCGGATCCAGGGGGGGGGGCACCCGGCGCCCCCCCTCCCCCCCCTAAAATTGGAATAAATATGATTTTTTGGCGTATAATCGTGATTTTTCACACGAAATACCCCAAAAATGTTCGCGACTCCCTCCGCTCGGCGCAATTTCTTTAAGTGCGCCCTCCCTAACTTGAAATCCTGGATCCGCCCCTGTAATATACAGATTTTATACAGATTTTTCTCTATTTCGCTAGATAAAACGTCAAGATACTGTGATTGAGGGGTCAACGGAACTTTTGAAAGTGTTTTTCTTTGAGACATTTTGGACAATTGTGTATTTTATCAATACCTGATGCGATTAAGCGAATATAAATATAAGGAAAAGGAGCTTTTATCTTAGGCTGTACATCCCCGCTCAAGGCAATTATGATCGACCGACCTGGTATGGGGAAAGTTAAAAATTGAAGAAAAGAGGAGTGAAGGATAAAAGTGTGAACCGGGAGAAGCATGAGAAAGACAAAATGACGGAAGATAGCAATATGCATGGAAGCGAGGAGAGTTAAGAATTGAAGAAGGACGTATATAGTAGAAAAGGAGAGAAAGGGAGCACAATGTACATGCAGAAGAATGGAAAAAGCTCCGAAGATAGGTAGACAGTTCCCTTGTTCAGGTCAATAAATACATCGATCACTTCTGTTGAAGCACGATTGGCAACCAACATAAGCGGCTAATAGAACGCCTTCCATATGCATTATGCCGCTTCCACACACGTTCATTTATTCTGCGTTCCCACGTACGTTTAATGCGAATTGAATGCGCATCCAACACGGTTAATGCCTTCACACGTACGTCAAAACGTTTGCGATTTCCATTATTTACGTGAAAATATTTACATTTTCTCTACATGCAAAAAATAGTATTATTACAGTCATAACTTATGCCAACTGAAAACTCCTTGTCATAGGTGTGAAGCGTTTAGAGCATGCGATGCGCATTTAATGGGCATTAAATGTACATGTGAAGGAGGCATTCATCGGTTTACAATGTATCTAAAAACGTATTCGAAAACGCAATACGGTTGAACAGCATAAGGCAGTGTCTCTCCGGTCACAAATTGATACTCCCGGCAACAACCGAATTTTGCTTAAAATTAAATCTTTATTATTTAATTTTAGCCCCCTCCCCCCCCTCCTGGAGTCTATGGAAATTTTTTATTGTATTAATCATAATGTACGGTAATGGATTTTTTTTTCTCCAGATCCAGGATCAAACTAGTGTCCTAAATGCAACCGTTAATGTCAGAACAAACCTTTATAATTATTTCATGCACATCTACATATGGTGTACTCCTTTGTGTAAAGTTTAATAAAAAAAAATACTTTGGACGGTTTTGAAGGGTTACAAGGTTTATGGACGGACGGGGGCGGGGGCTGGGATTTCCGTCCGGACAGATTTTTTTTTTCGGTAAAAATCAGGGCAAGAAATTCCCCCCCCCCCCCCCCCCCCACCCCTCCAATAATTTTTGTGTCGTCTCACGTAACGGTGGCGGTGTAAACTTTTCATGATTAAATCCAAAATGTAGCAGTGTTAAGTTTTAGACCATCCGAAATTGGTACTGATATTTCTCATGTCGTCATGATGTAAGGAATCTGCTAGCACCATGACATTTGACTTTGACCCTATATTTACCCTTTAGTTTAATACAGAAACAATCCGCCCAGTGAGTATAAAGATTAAAGTCAGTCTTCCGTTAGGTATAGAAGAAAAACAACAGGTTTTAAGATAATTATACTACTTTTAACCATTTTTGACGGAATAATGGGTTGTCGGAGAAATGGGCTGTCGGAGCAATGGGCTGTCGGAATAATGGGCCGTCGGAGCAATGGGCTGTCGGAATAATGGGCTGTCGGAATAATGACCTGACCCCTTAGGAATAATCCAGAGCAGACGATCGGGTTGCGCAATCGTGTTATTTTTAGTGACTCGTTACTTTCCGTGTAGGATTCGATTATTATCGGTTTCAATTTACAGACAAAATTCTTTAAATATTCATTTCAAACATATAATTTGTATGTTTTCGTCAAAGAAGAAGAGCGTTGCATTAAATCTAATGTTTATTTCTCAAGCAAACAATATAGGCAACAGCGAAATACCGGTAGCGAGACCGGTATTTCGCTCTTCGATACCTTTCGTACACAGTATCTTTCATAAGTTCTCGAGGGTGTCTCGAAAAGCGGTGACCCGGATGTGTTGAAGCTTTGTCATAGGCATAGTGTATGGATAACCCGCATGTGTTGAAACTTTTTCATAGGCATAGTGTATGGATGTTAAGGATTTCTGTTTTAGTCAAAGTAAATGGTATTCTAGTCAAAGTAAATGGTATTCGTCATTATTCCTTTATTGATTTAATTTTACCATGCTTCAGTCATAAATAGCTCGCTTAGCGAGCTTAAGTTATTTACGTTCATATCCCTGAAGCAGCCAAGTGCATCCTGAGGCGCAGCCAAAGGGTGTACATGCTACTGAAGGGTGTTAAAATCTCCATATCTACGGATAGGAACGTAAATAACAAATTTATCCCCGGTTACGGTCAAAAATAAGACATTTTGGACCACGGTGGACAACGTAAAAGTGACGTTTTCTTTGTGGTTGGAAAGAATAAGCAAAAATTTGAAAATTTCTAGTATTTTTTACCTGGTGTAGGGTACTACCTTTGGTAGAACCCTACAGTTAATCAAATTTACAGCTTTATATTCAATATATGACCAAAATCAACTAAATTTGATTTAGGCGCGCAACGTCACGAGCTTTGACGTCATGTATTTTCCTTATCTTGATAATTATAACAACTTTTGATTGGTTAATGGCTAGTTACACCCCGGTAATATGGCTTAGCAACACCCGGGAATATGGGTTTGTTATGCCCGGGGTTTTAACCAATCAAAAGTTGTTATAATTTTAAAGCCGGGTATAATTAAGAAATAATTCATGGCAGCCGTAGATTTGTGCTCATTTAACCATGGGTTGGGCATATATATTCGATTATTTTTTCCCGAGCGCTAGCGAGGGATAAAATACGAATATAAATGCCCAACCCATGGTTAAATGTACACAAATCTACGGCTGCCATGAATTATTTCTTTTCTAATATGACAAATACTGTAATTTTTATGACCCTAGGCGACCTTAGAATCCGCCACACAACGGCTGTTCCGTTTAGCCCCCTTCACATATGATGACGGAATCAGCGCAATTTGAGCACATATATTGAATCAAACTCAGGGGCGGACCCAAAGGGGGGCGCACCCGGCGCCCCCCCCCCCCCCCTCCCTAAAATTGGAAAAAAATATGTTTTTATGGCGTAAAATCGTGATTTTTCACACGAAATACCTCAACAATTTTCGCGTCTCCCTCCGCTCTGCGCAATTTTTTTAAGTGCGCCCCCCCCCCCCCTAACTTGAAATCCTGGATCCGCCCTTGAAACTCCTATTGTGTGAGTAATAATATATTCAAACATTTATTTATTTATTCATAGCGACATGTGTTGCATACATGTCAAATAGGAATCATTCACCGCTTCTCCCATTTGCCACGGTGACGCTACTGTTCCATAAGTGGTTAATTGTGCGTTTGAATCACAAAGACGCTTGTATCTTAACGTTAACCTAATGACGGCACTGAATTATAAAACTTGGATAGTGCAAACATTGAAGCTTAACTAGTACAGCGCGTGTGGTTTTACCTGTTAGAAGTATATATTTAGTTGACGAGTATATGTAAAATAAAAGTATTATCTTTAAGTCGCAAGAAAAGAGTTTTATTATGACCATATTAAGAAATAAAACGGACGTTTACAAGCCATATCGGCATGTACCTTGGTGTAGCCTATGCATGTTCATAAAAGGTGTACATGATGTTTGGTTACTCACACTGCAATACTGATGAACTTCATTCCAACATTTTAAAGTATACCTGAATTTCGGGAAATACTACCTCCAAGTGAACAAAATAGAATAATAAAGTCCCTGTCTCTACATACAAAATTTTGAATTAATATATCTAGGTCTCTATATATTTAGGCAATCTTCAAATCTAAATCACACTCTTTAAAATTATTTGGTACAAAATTATACAAATAATATATTCCTTGTTCGTGTAGTGTCATTTTAAACTGTTAAAGATTCGACAATAAGCGGGTTAGTCATAGCATTTATTTTAGAAAGATTTTGAGCAGATGTATTATGAATGGCATAATAAATACTTAAATAAAAAAAATTCGTTGTTTCTTACTATTTTAAATTATTTTCGACAAATTTTGGTAGCATTCAAATATTTTGTACAATCAGACTGGCGGATCATCGTAAAAAACCTGGAACTACCATACAATGTAAAACTAAAGACTCAAGTTGTCACCGACAGAGTTCCGTCCAGGTTTTAAGTGGGATTCGTGCTGCTCAATCTTCAGTTTTCTGTGTATTTTTTGTAGACCACTGTTTATCATTTTGTCCTTTTTCGTTTGGCCATTGCATTGCCTGCCCTTCTTCGAATTATGACTTCTGGACAACCCTTTTGGCATCTACAAACTTTTCTTATCTGTTGACCTATACACGCACAACTATACTATCCCAATTATCAAATTTATTTCATTGTAATATATATGTAAAAATATATTGAAGAATACAATTATTTGGCATAATGAACTTTTTAATGGTATTAAAAGGACTAAAGGCAAATCACATGATTTTTGTAGGTTTATTCCATTCTAATGCAGGTATAAACGTTATTGATAACTTTAGTTAGCTACCTGTTATTGAAATGAACAGTCAAACGATTTAAATTACAATTTCAGTAATGCTACGAAAAAAATCGGGAAATTGCATAAAACCCAGCGTTCTATACAATAAAAAAAAAATAAACATAAAAAGATGTAAACGTACACGATTGGAAACGTACGGACTACTGGGTTTGGTGTTTAACACCACTTTCAACAAATTTCAGTGCGGGTCAGTTTTATTGGTGGAGTAAAATGGAGAGCACAGAGAAAACCACGGACCTGCCACAAGTCACTGGCAAACTTTATCACATAATGTTGTATCGCCTGAGCTAGATTCGAACTCGTAACGTTAGTGGTGATAGGTACTGATTGCATAGGTAGTTGTAAATCCAGCTACCAAACGATCACGACCACAAAGGCCCCTTACGAACTACTGAGTTAAATATTGTAGAACTAGATACATATGGTAACTATCGTGATAGAACATTACATAATAAGAAAAATATACTTTATTTGGTATACTGATACCCTAATGAAGAATTTGTTAAATTTTGAAAATGAAATGATTGAAAATAGAAAATCGTGAATTTAATGGTAAAAAGTGGGAAGGGAGGGGATGAGAATCTAAAAAGATTTTTTTGTGTGGCTTAAACTAAAAATTGAAACAAAAATGAGAAAAGGAAAATATGTTTTAACAATAAAAACTGTGATCATCTAGGTAAGGATTTGCATAGTAGAACTACTATATAAATCCTTGATCTAGGTAGGGAAGGTCAATTAAGTTTTCCCTTTCCGTAAACTGGATATATCATACAGATGAAGAATATTTTTGATTTTTGATTTTTTATCCTTTTACCCAGATTTTTATTGTTAGTCATAAAGGGACAATTTTTTCCCAGAACAAAAATTCTGTTTCAGAGTGCATTTTTATTTTCAGGTACAAAAATGTAGCATCGAAATCTTTTTATCAGAATAAAATACACCCTTTTCCCCTAATGCTAATGCAAAGAAATGAAATGTGATACACGTATACACCGTTAGGAATTTAATTAATAACCTAATATCCCTGTCGTTCTGTAGTCAACTGTTCCAGCGCAATGGTTGTAAGTATAAGATACAGTACTATCCCCCGAAAAAAAGAAGCGGCCCGTATTGAATATCCCGCAATAAGGGTAACTTCTTCTGTTTAATAATATGCGAGCGTCAGCGAGCTCTTTATGGTATAAAATTTGTACTTAGGATTTTTTGACAAACATGGATGCACATACTGCTGAATAAAAAAAAAATCGACGCTTTGTAAACACCGGTTCCGTGTAGCACACGAACACACTCAACTAATGAAGATCTTCTTAACATAAAGCGCAAAGGTGGTCCTGAAGTCTCGTACCCTCTCTCGTACGTCCGATACCACTGAAACCCGGAACCCGTGTGTAATAAAAGTCATTTTGTTAGCTTGTTTTACTTATATTGATATTTCTTAATTTATCAAATCTCTTCTGACATACTGACAAGAATTTTTGTTTCTACGTGGAAGTTAACTTTTGAGATTTCGTAAGGAACGATAACTCGAATAAAGGAACGACAGCTCGATTGAATGAGACTAGATTCGGCCCTAAAAAAAAGTCGTCCCCAATATATCTCGGCCCAAAAAATCTCGACACTTTTTGATGCACTGCGTGCAATTGCCAGATAATTTTCAGATGCGCGAGCATTCATGGCTTTGCCGGTTTCATATTAGTTTATCTAACTTGTACAATAATGTTATAATTTATAATATAAAAAAAAGTCGTGAGAACAGTTTTGTTTGTGAACGAAATGTACAGAATTTTCCTATTCATGTTATAAGGGCATTATATATTGACGTGTCCTTGTACCTAACGTTAACAATTCAAGCGTCATCGAGATTAAAACGTTCCGCTAACCACTTATGGAACAACAGCGACGTCTGTCGAAAGAAATTTGGTGAAGGATCCCCATTGATTGTTTACGTCGTCAAAATTTCACGTGGGAGGTGGCCGGAGCATCCGTCGGGGAAAACCCTAGATGAGTGCGTTTTCATCGCATATTTGTGTATACATGTAAACCAAGTAATATAATGTGTAATTGTTGTGTATGACCTCACGGAAACGGCCTTGTAGGCTTTTATTCATGACAGATTTTTTTTTGTTTCCAATCGATAATTTGAGTGCGCAGGTGCTAAAGGTATATATATATATACCGACATATACTGGTTGACGATATATAGGCCGTCATATTAGAATCCTAGATATACTACTGAATATGACGTATATGAAGGCGGCTTTGGGGAATAACGTAACCACCTTTTGTAAAATTGACGAGCTGGTACTGGTAAGACCTGAAAAAAATTGTTTACTAGAATGTGTTTGATTACAATTTCCTTTTCAAAGGGGGGACCTGGACTGTGAACCTTCTCGGATTATCAGGAAATCCAATTTGAGGGGCAATTCTATCACCAAATAAGTATGATCTTCCAGAAGAGAACATAACATAAATGCTTCAAAAAGCATCGTCCAAAAAGGTATAGATGAAAATTGAATGGCTGTCTAAATGAGCTACCAATGCCTGGAAATTTTGACATAGACATCGGAGACATTGCCTTGAATGCGTACACCTGGTCTTTTCAAAGAAATCTCGTGAATTCCGATACCTGGGTGATATAGGGTTGTGCCGGAATATTTAGCATCTGTCATCCAGCGACGTTGTTTATATACCTCTTCATCTTGAAAAGCGGCAATATTA
Source organism: Bathymodiolus brooksi (assembly GCA_963680875.1). Taxonomy (NCBI): domain Eukaryota; kingdom Metazoa; phylum Mollusca; class Bivalvia; order Mytilida; family Modiolidae; genus Bathymodiolus; species Bathymodiolus brooksi. Next base: position 70,439,513 of record OY804575.1, read on the forward strand.
GACGCTGTCGAATGTTGTTCTTCATCTTGATTAGGAAAGTGTTTGAATGAGACTGAGAGGTAGGTTAGTGAACTGGTATGACCGCATTGTGGGAAGAACTTAATCCATTCACAAGTTGGGTTTATCCTTTACTAAACCTGAGTAGGACAGAAAGTTACAGGGGGATCAAGTACATTACGATGAGGGAAGATATGCGAACCTCAGAGATTTACGCGAAATGGTGTAAACCCTATTAAAAGGATATTGTATGTTGATGAGCAACAGATATGGACAAATGTGAATTTTTAAACAGAGACTTATCACAAAATATTGTAGCTCTCTTTCTTAATCTTATTATGATAACGTATTTATTGTTATAAAAATCAATTGTTGACCATAACGACATATATCTGACAGCTCTTGTCTTCAAATAAAATGTGCATACATTGTAGAATACTATAGAAATATAGCGATCTCTGGGTCTCCTGTAACAGATAATTGGCCAATGTCAACTTATGATTTTATGGTTTATGGTGATTAACGCTTCTTTCAACAATATTTAAGTTATGTCGTGGCGGTCAGTTTTATTGGTGGAGGAAACCAGAATACCCGGAGAAAACCACCGTCCTGTCGCAAGTCACTGACAAACTTTATCACATAATGTTATATCGAGTACACCTCGCCATAAGTGGGGTTCGAACTCACAACTTTAGTGGTGATAGGCATTGATTGCACAGATAGTTGTAAATCCAACTACCATACGATCACGGCCACGACGGTCCCCAATGTCAACATATATACACTGAATAATAATATTTTAATTTCATTTGTATAGCAAAAACATTTATTCCGCCTTTTATAAGAAATAATTTCATTGGTGATACCAAAGCTGCATGGATGGCCCTAAATTGGGGCACAAGGGAACGACCATTTGACTTTTTGGGAATGGGACTATATCTTCCCTCCAAGACATATTTAAAGGAAAAGGCCAGTCAGTTGAACAATTGTTATAATTCAATACATTGTAACTTTTTATTTGTAAATAACTAATTATTAATAAAAAAAACACCTGTATTAACATTAATATACCCAATTAGAAATATGAATAGTGTAAGCGGCCATGACCAATCGTAACTACTCGGCCATTCTCGCTACCCTGCAAATAACCTCGTATGCATTAGGCGTATAAATCGCACTACTTTTCACATGTCAGTTACATGAAACTTTGATAAAGTTATATTTTAAACAATTTTATATATTTCAATTAAAGTTTTAATTAGTTTTGCATGATTAGATTTTACTTAGTATGTCTTCCATATTGGATTTTCGTAGACTATATTTTTGTGCGGCTTAACTTAACTTAGCTTCCGGCAAACAATTTAAGAAGAATTTCTGCTATGTACGTACGAGGTTATTTGCAGGGTAGCGAGAATGGCCGAGTAGTTACGATTGCGGCCATGACACCTCTTCATGTGACGTCACAGTCAGATCATGTTAGTTGAATAAATAAATAAATTTTTACTCTTCCCAACATCGTGCCTTCTTGGTTATGTTTTAATATCAGATCAACTGCAATACAATGTTTACAATTGTATATCGTCCTAATTTTTTTCTTAATACTCCCATCTCATGTTACAGTTTCATAAAACAAATGAGTTTATTTGTAGCTGGAGGGGGGAGGTGGGTATCTACGTATAATTTCATGTTTTACGTGAATGTCCGTAGGTTAAATAACTGTCAGTTTTAACTTATTTTATGCGTACACATGCTTTTTTCTTTTTTGTCGCCAATGCTATCGTACTTTCCCGTGTTTTTCGTGGTCACTGGTCGATGTGTTGACCGGTAATTACAAAAAAAAATTCTTCTCACACTTTCCCTTTTCGTTAGTGCAATAAAATGCTTGACATGAATCCATAATGATATTGTAAATACCAAAAGATAAATATACTACGTTATTTTACGATTTACATAATTTTTAATGATCAAATTGCACCTGTGATATATTATACCATACTGATTGTACGACGTCACGGGCAGGATAAATCCGAGAATGGATTATGCCTTTTGTCTCCTCCACATTGAATAGTTTTGAAAAATGGCGATCGCCATTATTTGGTGCTACAGGCAACTTCAATCACCAAATTCTACCTTACATGTTGTTCCCTAATAATTCGACTTAACGACGGGTGTTATATACTCGGAATGAGAAATCATCCGTCATCACTCCTGGTTTTAATTTTGTTATAAACGGTTGTAATAAAAACGTAGGTATCAAATTTAGTGAACACGACGTGTTTCTGGAATAACCTTCACAAGGTACGTTCAAAATCGAAAGATTTGGGAAGCCAAATAATTTAAAGTTTCGGGAGCGATTAAATTCTACCTTTTCATTTCTATCATTAATTGTGTCGTGTCAATCTAATTGTAGTGTTGTATTTAACACTGAATTTCCCTGAATTTAAGTTGTTAAACTGCCATAAAAAAACACAACTGATATGTTAAGGAATGCTCTTGACGAAGTGGTCTATATCCAATAAGTCATTAGCTTTTAATTGGTATTACTTATATATTTATGTGCCGGCTAAAAAGTCAACTAAAAAGTCATAAATAGTGAGGTTACGTTTCACCACGCCCATAAACAGATTTTGTTATTGCGTACACAGAGTATAAAATTGTCACTTAATTATCAACTTAAATTTGTTCCTAATTCACTATAGATATCAAATATTAGTTATATATATATATGGTTTTATATTAGAACATTTATATTTAAATGTAGTATTAGAAATAACAAAAATCAATAGTGTTTATGCAGATAAAATGTGTTTCCAAGAAAACAAGAATTATAATAGGCCACCAACATGACTATTGGAGGGAATTGAAAGAAGGGTTGAGAGTTCATACATGTATATATATTCAGTTTCCGTTTGAGAAACATGGTATTCTGCCAAAAAAAAAAAAAAAAAAAAAACAACAAAAAAAATAGACAAGAGATTTGCTGCCAGTCGCCTGTATCAAACAAAACTTTTTTTTTCATATAATCACATACATAGGATCTGTGATTGTATGAATACAAAGGTACAAGTTGAGATTTTCAAGATACTAAATGCTTGCATTTGTATTAATATATCCATACGTAAAATTTGTGAATAGTTGGCAATCAACACTTGAAATGTGCTTTAGAATCAACACTGGTGTAAAATTGCAAAATATTATAATGCATACATTTCATATACAGTAGGCCAGTTAGAAACAGAAATTGAATTTGTTTAACTTGTGTCTAATCCATTTTGTCTATTTCATTGGCAAATAAAATATATTTAAACTAAACAGAATTTGATCAAAGGGCGACAACTCAGACGACTATGATGTTATTGTACCGCGATGTCCATCCGTATATATTGCGGTGTTTTTTTGGTCAATGATTTGAGATGAATGGTAGTTGATCATTTAGCGCTTCATACAAAGAGTACCTCAGTCAACGCTTTCACGTGCCAATAAAACTACAAAAGATTGCATTCAATTCTTAAGATAGTAAGATATAAGTAAATTTACATAAAAGTTATTTAAGTAAATATGTACTATAATTGGTGTTGGCATCTTAAATTGAACCAATTGAACCTGATTATAAATGGTAATGAAGTTTTAAATTCTTCTAAAATTCTGAGTTGCATACTGATATTTCTGCAGTTCATGATTTTGACATTCGGTATCTAGTATAGATCATTATAAGAAAAACTATTTATCATCGGGACAGCCATTCTCGTGACTACAGACCCAGTGATGTAATAGCTAGCGTGCTCTCCTCGAAAGCGGTAGATCGTAACAAAGGTTGGTTCGCTAGGAGTTGGCATAATGTGTTCGATCTAGACGACATGTCTACACACAGTAGTTTCAGTGTGAACTAAGCGTGTTAGTCTATCATCATCATCATCTCATCAAAATGTTAGTTGTTCTCGCCATGATATTGCTGACATATTGCTTACTTGCCGTTAAATATCAATCAATCACTCGTGTTTATAGTAGCTCTGTCCATATTATCATTTCAAGTCAAGTTCGTTGTAGCAAAGAGAAAATGTGATATGCAAAAACGACATTTCTCTGGGAATTTTTCCAAGGCGTGTTTGTCTGTGGGAACTGTCTGAATAACCATAAGAATGCGCTTGTGGACTTAACTACAGTGTAATTACCATATCGACGAGACGGAATATTGAATTCACGACGATGGTGGACTGAACTACCATAACGACAAGACGGGATATTGAACCATCTATGAGTGTGGACTGAACTACTGCCAAACTGTCAATACGTGGTGTTGAATCCACCACGATTGTGGATTGAATTACCATAACGATAACAACGAATGTTGAATCTGCTATTGTTGTGAAAGGAGTATTGAATCTATTATTGTCCTAGAGTGATTTAAAATAGCCACAAAGATAGATGATCATTTAAATGGAAGTGACAGAACACTTCTTTTTCTTTCATTTCAACATTTGTGACAAGTCTTAACAATGTTACAGTTTGAAATTTTAACGAATCAGAGACAATAATTAATCTTTTTGACCAAGTGCTTGATATTTACGAAATATCCTTTATTTCATTCGTGTTGGACTCTGTTCAAAACGAAACTACATGCAAATATATTTTGGGACAATTCCATTAGAACATTCAGAAATATTCCCTAAAATCAAATGTTATTTGGGACCGTCGTGGTCGTGATCGTATTATAGTTGGATTTACAACTACCTGTGTAATCAGTTCCTATCACCACTAAAGTTGTCAGTTCGAACCCCGTTCATGACGAGGTGTACTCGATACAACAATATGTGATGGTTGTCGGTAACTTGCGGCAGGTCGGTGGTTTTCTCCTGGTACTCCGGTTTCTCCACTCCAATCAAAGTGGTCGCCACAATGTATCTGAAATATTGTTGAAAGTGGCGTTAAACACCATAAACCAAACCAAATGTTATTTAGTTCATCTCCGATTTCAATGTAATGGTGTTTATTTGCTCAATCTGTTGATACTTTTCTTTTCTTTTTGTCTTTCTTCGGTTAACTATTTAACTGAAATATTGTTGAAAGTGGCGTTAAACACCATAACCCTAACCCTGTTCGTTTGATTTCCATTGAATTGTTTGTCATTCTATTTACGGATTCTGATTACCCTTTTGATATCTTCGAAATGTTCTTGCTCTCTCCATTAATACTTAATATTTAGCATTTGTATCTCCGATTCTTCGAGTATATCTACAAATGTATCTACAACCACAACACGACTCTCTGTCAATGAAATCTATATCGAGTCCTAATCAAACTAAGGTGCTCCTCCCTCAGGCATAGGTGACCTTAGCTGATCTTAGTGATCCTGTTTAGGTCCTTTGGTTTTATTGCTCCCAAAACTTTGAATTATTTTGCTTTCCAATCTTACGCTTTTGAGTGTACCTGATGAAGGTTATTCCAGAAACGCGTCGTGTTGTGCACTGAATTTGATATCTACGTTTTTATTAACCTATCTGAAATGCTGAACTTCGCCAATGCTGCATAGTTCGATAGAACCCGTCTGAATGAATCAGAATCTCTCAGTATCAGTTGGCTAGTTGGAATTAGAACAGTTTGAAGCTCGTTGTTTAACTGGATAGTTGGGTTTAGGTTTGTTTGAAAATTACCATTTAACTGCCAAGATTGATACCGAAATGTTTGAAGTTCGCTTTTTAGTTTGATATTTTAATATACGGGTGTTTAAATATAGTTCTTTGTTAATAAAAGTCAAATTGTCATCAAGAAAAGTTTGAAGATATCGGAGGGGTAATCAGAAGCCGTAAATCGAAGGAGGAAAGATAATACAGTGGAACTCCCCAAAACCGGCCCCTCTGAAAACCGGATTCCTCTGAAAATCAAACATTTAGCTTTGGTCCGGAATTTTTCAATGGCAAAAAAAAAAGGATAAAAGGACAAACAACGATCAACAAAACATTGCACATAATACTAAAGATCGAGCAACACGAACCCCACTTCATTCGATTGAATCGACAATTGGGATTAATGTTCGGCGTATCCCTTAATCAAATAAATTGCATTTCTTTATTTTTATCATTTTCTTATTATTTTACAAAACACCATGGTTCTAAACAGAAATTTATTATATTAAAACTGGTAGTCAGTCATAAATTATATTTTATTATTTGATAGACAAATATTTTATACCTTATATTTCATCATGAATTATAGACAACCCTTGTGATATACTACCCAGTACACTCCACTTATAAATTAGTTTTATTATGATTGCATAAGTTGTTCGAATGGGTCTAGCTAGCACCACCACCACAAACACGGTATTTTTATTGTACATTTTATACATGCAGTACACAATAAAAATAACCCCAATTATAAATTTAGTTTAAAATAATCATAGAAGCAAGGAGCTGCCATATCGCGTTTTCACATTTTAATTTTTGCAAAGCGATAGCACGAACGCATTTTCGTTTGGTGAAAATTAAAAAGCGAAATGGCGAAAACGCGAAATGGCCACTCTCGGCTTCAATAAATTATACTGTATCATTATTTGAGAGTAAATTTATCATCCATGATAATGATCAAAACATAGTCTCGAACAATTCTTCATGACAATGTAATATAACTCTTTAGAGTAACCATCATCCCGAGCTACAAAGTGTTCGTTGTATAATTTTTAATAATTTCCGTATTAATGATATAAAACAATTCACATCTTGAGTATCGAGTACCAGTGAAGTAGAAAATCACAACCTGTACTCAAAATGACACGTATGTGATGATTTTAAGATAACCTCAATCGATTTTGGCCATCCTCATGATCCTGTTCCTAAAAACTTTGAAATTATTTGGCTTTCCGATCTCTTGACTATGAGCGTTTCTGATGAAGGTTATTCCAGAAACCAGTAGTGAACACCAAATTAGATATCTACGTTTTTATTAATATATTTATTAATACAAAACAATTCCGGGACATAATCTTACAAACATACGTATACAGAGCTCAGCAATTGACACAAAAGCTACTATTCAAACATGCATTGCTTCAAAGATTTCTGGCGTCGTTATCACGAACTGGTTGACATACAGGCACTTGACATTATATCAATAAAAAAAATACAGACAGTCAATGGCACATTGACAATTGTTTTAATCATTTACTGTATAGATATTTTTTATTGATGTAGAATCAACTGCCTTGTGGTTGACCTTTGCGAAATACCCATTTCTCAAATGTCAACGGATCTTTTCTCTTTTCAGTAGATGTTTCTTTTCTCTATCGTTGACGACACTTTTGCCCAGGGGCGTATCTACGGAAAATAGCGCCTATGGTAAGCACTAATATTGCGTTTTACATTTATTATCTATTAATAATTTCTCCAGGTATTCATGTCTATGTGTATTAAATGGTTTTTGCAAAATTACTTCAAGAAAATTATTTTAAAAATATTTTTTAGGACGTTCCCATATGGGAACATTAGGCGCTAAAAACCCCTTCAAGTGGCGCTCAGGGCACGTGCCCTACTTGCCATTACCCCCTAGATGCGCCATTGCTTTTACGGGACATGACTATGAGCAATACGGCTGGTGTATTAAAAGAAACATGACCTGCTTACCCTTCGTGGGCACCCGGGTTCAGCCCCGGTTTTTGGTTTGGGGTTTGTCTTCCTTCTGTGTCATGCGACTCTGGTTTCCAGTGTTACCTTTGTTTCTGGGTTGTATATACTTGGTTGCCCATTTGGTTTTCTCTAACTTTAATTTACAATACTCAATATAAAATATATAATAAACCAGTTTTTATGTCATTATCTTTATTGCCGATCCCCAGTTGTGTTTTCGGTTGTTTCCGGTGTTCTATCGGTAAATGCCTGCAGAAGAAGTGATACAACTCCACTTGTGTACAACTCAAATAATGCACCGATCGGAAATTATGTGTGTGTCGGTGTGTGCGTGCGTGTGCTTATATATGTACTTAACATGGACTTGATATAATTATATCTTTATTTCTGTGTTACATATTCAGAACAATTTGTTGTTGTACATCTTTATTTCCTCTATGAATATAATTTCATTCAAGAATCTGAAGTGTTCTTTCCTGGCCACTTGACACCAAAATTTGATTTTGTTCATTGATAAGGATGTTTTTTATCAATTGTCACGTGACGGAAACGATGGGTTTCCTACCAAAACCTCGAAAAATATGATAACAATAATTAATTTACTGGAAAATCAAAAGATTAACAATATTCCGTTAAAAAGTTAAAAAAACAAAAAAACAATATTCCGTTAACTCATCAGTTTAATTGTGGTTTTAACGAAACTCTTTAAATATTAAACAAACGAATATGACATTTAAAGTCAAAGACACCACACATTGCCAACATGTCCGTTCAAAGTCATATTTAGACCTACTTTATAAAGCTGATAAATTGGGACAGCTAACCAGGTATTCTACAATGCATGCGAAATGTGCTGACTTAAGTTTTCCTGTTGTAAATTTCCCTATTATAAATAGTATTATCAAAAACAATAGCCACCTGATATATGCAACCTAAGTATTACAACATCTATGCTAATCTTACGTAACACCCCTGATCTGGGTTCGTGCTGTTTAGATCGTTGAAATACCACCTAAAGCATAACTACCCTGACTTATGTTCGTGTTGTTAAGTTCTTTGAAATACCACCTAAAGCATAACACCCCTGACCTGGGTTCATGATCCAATGATAACGTTCAGAGACATCTTCCAAAGGTCACAATTAGCACCGGTCAGTTCGTTAGTCTGGTACTCACGATATAGAGGAATAATTGCTGAAAGTGTAGATAGACGCCAATAAAATAACCCAAGCTGAAATCACTACTCACAATTAGTGAGCCATTTTATGATTGAATTTTCACTCTCAGCTGATTTTGTACAATAATACCCTCATCAATGCTATTGTAAATGCGGCCTTTAATATCAGTTACATGCCGCTGTTAGAGGCCGCTGATACAGGACGTTGTTTTTGCAGTTCTTTTTATGAACGAGCTAAAGAATTTGACAAATGTTGTAATATGAAAATTAGGTAAGTATAGGATACAGTACTATTGAAACAAAAGAAGGGGACCGTATTGGATATAACCGGTTTCTTTTTCCGCATGAGTACTCAGGTGAAGGCCGAGGTGGGGTTTCTTTTTCCGCATGAGTACTCCAGTGAAGGCCGAGATGAGTACTCCGGTGAAGGCCGAGGTGCATTGGAACAATTATCTGTATTTTAAAGGCTTACTTTACATTTGAGAGGAGATGTTCATGATGGCATTGTTACACATGGCCGGTCTAGAGAATTCCGAATGCATATGAAAAATCCAGCGCAAACCGGAAGTGGCTGTATCCGTTTCAATGACTTAAATTTTCACCAAGCCACTTTCGTTGAATAGTCTTGTCCAATTCGTCTGAGGGGGTCCCGGTAGGTATATTTAAATGTGGCAGTCGAAAAGAGAAATATCTCGGGAGTGTAACGATATAATTGGGTCAGCGAAATGATCACAAATAAGCGAAAAATATTGAGGCGAAGTAGGGAAGGGGTAAAGGGCAGATGTTTACCTTGAAGTAAGGAAGAGGAGGGGGCATATATTTTTTGAATGAAACAAGTGCCTGTGGTGATAATAGTCAGAGAAATGCATTACGTAAGCGATATCAACCTTGTCCCAAAAATGGGTCAAATTATTAAAGTTCAGCGGCCTGTATCATCGGCCTCTATTAACGGCCTGTATCATCGGTCTCTATTAGCGGCCTGTATGTGATATTAGAGGCCGTATTTACAATAGCTTTGTTGGGGGTATTATTGTACAAACTCGTTTACAAACAAAACTGTTCTCACGATTTTTAATTATAAATTACAAGTGTGGACACAGAAATGTGCTGTCCAAAAGGCAAGTGTGGATGTCAATATTTCATATTATTAACTTTAAAAAAAAAATTCATGGATACAGGGGTCCTGGATTTTTTAAATAAAAAACTAATCCTGGATTATTATTTTTGCTTAAAGTCCGGTCCTGTGTTTTTATTTCAAATGTTCATCATAGCCCCCCCCCCCCCCCCCCCCCCCCCCCCTCCCCCTCCCAAGGGATATAAAATTGTATCATTAATAATAAATTAATAAATAATAAATTCAGATTTTCTATTTAAAATAAATCTCATTTACAAAACCACTGATATTTGTTCAATTTTTAATGCTGATTTAAGCTTTAGTCGCAACAAATTTTTATTTTTCTCTTTAAACTGTCGAAACATAACATTTATTTAACTGTAAAATTCACAAATAAAATTCCCCTCCCCTTTTTCCCTTTTTTCTTGTTTAAATCAATGATCAGCAATATTCCAGAATCAAACAAATGAATAAATATAACATATATTTCTTTTATATGCATCTTTTTACCATGCGGAGTCAGTGTGTTTTAAATCGGTCATCCAATTAGGACGCTCTTTATTCTTGTCCAAGATAAAAATACATCGCTAAAATTACCTGTGGGTGTTTCCCCACTTCAACTCGTAAATTTACATAGAAATCGGAGATATTTCGTCATAAAACTTCACACATGGTTTTGTCTCATATTTCTTGAAGACAAACATAATATTGTATTGCATTTATCAATATTTTATGAGTATCAACAGTTTTTTCAACACCGTATCTGTTTCTCGATACAGCCGCCCGATTACAGTGACCCGTGACCCACTTTAGCACGTTCTACCAGTTTGTTTTCTTAATAATGTTGTTTAATAATATCATCATTATACAAGTTAAATACATTACTATGGAAACAAGAGAAGTTGGCCGTATTGAATATAACGGGTTTCTTTTTCCGCATTCGTACTCAGATGAAGGCGTTGGTACTACGCATCTCGACCTTCACCTGCGTACTCACGCGGAAAAAAGAAACCCGTTATTTCCTATACGGGCCGCTTCGTTTGTTTCAATAGACTGTACAGTACTTATATCTTATGCGTAGACCTGATTACAATTAAATAGCTCAACACTTTTGTCTTATTTTATATACATGTAAATTTGATAAATCGTTCTTACAACGCACAAGAACATGGTTCCATAACTGTTGCCGTGCATGCAGCAGAAGATATTTTATTTATTGTTTGTTGTTTTTTATTTGTTCGGTTGAGTTTTATTTTGTTTGTCTAATTGTATTAATGAGACATAAGTGAGCCTTAATGAGACATAAGTTAGCCTTAATGAGACATCAGTTAGCCTTAATGAGACATCAGTTAGCCTTAATGAGACATCAGTTAGCCTTATAGTAATAAAATATTTGAGCATGAGTTTGTACTCGTACTCGAAAAACAACAGCCAATCAGAACGATTTATCAAAAAAATACTTTGTCCTGATTGGGAAATTTGGGAATATGAAAATTGTACTCGAGAATTGAATAAACGCAATGTCTGTTCTCAACCGATTCGTTGCTATATAACACGTAGTCCGACGTCTGTTTTAGCATATCGTTTATGATGTTTTCACATTTCAAAAGTAAAACAACTTTGTGAAATGAACAAAGGGTTTTTTGGTCGTGATGATAGCTTTGTATGAAACAAATTTTCGCCGTAGCAGACCAAAATCGTCGTTAAAATGATGGGGGGGGATTTTACGATGGATAAGAAAAGGGAAACTATATTCATGTAACATTTTCCCGTGTGGAAATTTTGCTATCGGGAAGTAGGTTCATAACACCAACATATGATTTCGATAAATCAGAGACTGCAGGGACATACCTGTTATATAGGTTGGGACGAACCGCACATGTTGCAAACGAATGTTGTCTGAGGAGCAAAACATTTATATTAAGAATGAATTGTCTTACTGCTCAATCGAATGTGCTTATATTTCCTCTCAAAATTCTTTTCAACATTTCTACTTCACGTAATGTGCGGTAAAATATTTCGGGTCAATTTGCTATGTCTTATTGCTCCTTTTATATGAAATTCATCAGAATATTTGTACATGTTACTTAAAATTCAGTCAAGTATACACGGGACCTCGGCATAATAGCGTCATATTACTAAATGGTAAAAAAAAAGTTTTTATATAAATACATGTTGCATATATAATTTTTTCCCTTTCATTATTATGGTGTTAAACAGCATGGGTGGTGTATGTTAGCATGTTTGTCTCAACTCGAGTGTGTTATTTTGTGGATTCGAGCCATGGTCAGATCACACCAACGATCTTAAATATATTTTCTGCATCTCCACTAAGCACACAGTGATTAAGGTGTAGAAGCAAAGACTGGTTAACTCGGAATCAGGCTAATGTGTACAAGTGGAGCTACATATCTCCAGGTGGACTGTTGTTTCAGTGATATCAAACTTAGCCTGTTGGTCAAATACAAAGCAGACATCATCATCATCTAAATGTAACTTGTACTCGCCATGTCACTTGTAGTTTAACAAGTACAATCACTCACTCACTAGAATTTTGCAACAATTTTTTTTTTCAGTTACAAATTCGTTCAGTTGTTCTTGTAATAATATCAATACACATACGTTATAATGTTAAATATTATCGTCATAAATCTTTAGTAAATGACATTTCGTGTTGAGTTTACCCGATCCAAACCATATTATATAAATTGTCTTCTTGTATAGTGACGTTTGTACTGTCGTTTTGTTACACATTGTCAACACAAGGGCCATCAACTAGTCATAAAATGAAGGGAAATGTAAACAGGTTTATATTTATACCACTCCCTCTGACTGGTCAAATTTGTAAATTAACATCAAGTAGCAATGTTTACGACCACTTTGCCAACATTTTAATCAAAGCTCATAATTCTTTCTTGTACTATAAGTACCTTACGTTAGCAAATTGCATCTGAGTTTTGTGTGTGTGTGTGTGTGTGTGTGATTCGATTTATCAGGAGCTGGAAGGGGTAATTGTGAATGCTATGAACCTATGGCTATTCGATAGTGATGTACAGAATAATACTGTATAGTTTTCATTTCAAACGTCATATTGAGATACTCCGTCTAATTAAAATTGTATCTTTTATTTGTTCCTCCTTTTCCGATGTGTCGCGCGGAGTACCGGAATACATTTCCAGGGCTCAAACTCACAGAGCTGCTCAGTGCATCCCCGCTGGTGGATACTATATAGGGGGAATTTCGATGGGGGAACCAGGTTATGATACGGAAAGCCTTACCGTGGACCAAAGTGGATAACGTGTTTGGAGAGTGTAACGTTTCCTGCAAGGAAAAAACCTCTTTGTAGATTCACAAAATGAGTATGCGAATTGCAGACGTTACAAAAAACTAAAATTTTCGTCCCTGTCCAACTCCATGTTTTCAGTGGCAGTCAAAAACCGTTGATCCGCCTTACCCATCTATTCCCTCATTTTTATATAGTTTTATTATTATTACTATTACATAATGATTTTATTTAAACAATTTTATTGGCTATCATGCTGTCACTAGTCACCTGACATTCCGTAAAATTTTATATTGTTTGATTAAAACTCGTATTGACTTGGTTTCACTTTCGTTTTCTAACGAAATCTTTAAAAAATCACGTGAATTCTATTTCTATTCGACCAATGGAAATTTCGTCCAATCAGAATCGTCGTATTAGCGTTACTTTAGAATGAACAAATAATCATCGTGTCCGACGCAGACGATGGGCTTGCAGAAGTCAAACGGAGATTTGCAGAAATCTCGGAGAATTGGTTTCACTTTCACTTTTCCTTTTAATGTAATAAAACAATTACAGTCTTTTGTATCGGTCAATACGAGTTTTTATGGACCTTAGAAATCGATATTCATCTCGGCCTAAAGGCTTCGGTGAATATCGTTTTTAAGGTCCATAAAAACTCGTATTGACCTCAACAAAAGACTAATATAGTATTATTATTGCATTTGTTCTCGTCCTTAATATAGCTAAAATACTGCTCGCTGGACATTAATCAATCAATCAGTCCGATAAGTCGCGACCTTTGTATAGAAAAAGGGGGAGCAATTAAATATATATAATTTGTGAGATATTGAGTATTTAATGTTGATATGTAGACTGTTTTGTAAATATATGTTCTAATTAACTGTTAAAATTATTAGCTGTCCCCTTTTATTACCTAACAGCCAAAATTCATAAATATAATTCAACTCCGGTGTTCTTTATTGGCTGAGCATAGTAAATTCTAAAAAAAAAAGTCCACATATCTCATTTGCCCCCCATACTGATATGTCTTAGCAGCAAAAAGTCAAGCAAGTGAGAGATGTCAGATTGTATGTGCTATGGGGATCTAGGCGAGTGGTAATTGTGCGGGGAGTAGCATCTATAGGCTTAGTTACATATAAGTCAATTTATGTTTATTTTGAACAATAACTGAGAAAAATATTACTATGTCTACATCGACATGGGGCCGTTGTGGTCGTGCTCGTGTGGTAGTTTAATTTACAACTACATATGCAATCAGTGCCTATCACCACTGATGTTTTTAGTTCGAGTCTCGATCAGGGCGAGGTGTACAACATTATGTTAGTTTGTCAGTGACTTGCGACAGGTTTGTGATTTTCTCCGAGTCCTCTGGTTTCCTCCACCAATAAAACTGACCGCTATCATATAACTGAAATATTGTTGAAAGTGGCGTTAAACACCATCAAACAAATAAACAAACAATAATTTCAGCTAGGTGATTGGTATTTGTTCTGGCGAATAGCTTCTATAGGCCTAGTTTCACATATAGGTCAATTTATGTCTATTTTGAACAATATGAAAAATATTACTATATCTACATATACATTCTACGATGTTCACAATGAAGAAAATTGGGACATCGTCTAGCTCCTGATAGTGCGTGTGTGTGGTACACTAATGTTAAATATCATTCTCAAAAGTCTGTTTCGATTAAGATTTCAAGTCGTCACAATGGCAACCATCAATTACACTTGATATTCTTTTCATTTAATTACTCTTTTAATTTGCTGTCAGTTTTGGAAAAGAAAAAGTACAATCAATTAAAAGACAAATCATCCTTGGACAATTTTATTTAATTTCTAAATTTTAACCTAGTTGTGAGTTATGTTTTCTTGCTAGCTTGTCACAACCTTATGATCCCGTCATTCAACAGTGTTGTGACGTATCGCAGGTGCACGGCACCCACATTCCACGGTCCTTGTTTACATCAACACAAGTGTCAAAAATGAATTTACTATATTTTTTATTTACTTAGAAAATTAGAAATACCTATAAAATATGATAAAAAAACAACAATAATATACAAAATTATTACAGTTCATCGAAAACTAATATTTTTTTTTTACAATTACTATAATATAATTTATGAGCACTTATTGAAACCACTTGAGATTTAAATATTTAATTTAAATGCACTAAAATAAAAATAAAAATTTAAAGTTGAGGATTTTAATGTCCAATGATAACCGAGTAGTCTAAAATATGTAAATAACATTTTTTGAAATTATTCAATCAATTTGCACTATTTCATAAAGTATAAGACTGTTCCTCAAATTCAAATGTATATGAAACACTTCCGTTCAAATGAATATGAAACACTTTGATTTTCGGTTTTTAACATTTACAATTAATGAAGATGATCCCCTTTGGAAGAAAAAGTTTCACTTTCTGTTTTCAAGTATCAATTACTAGTAGTTAGTGAACACACTCGGAAATTAACGAGTTGGATAAGCTTGTTGCATTGTTGTTTGGACTATTTCCACTCTTATCCTCATTCAGTTCACTGAAGAAAGGTAAAGCACCAGGTTCAAACTGAATTCCTGGATATGACACATTGTCACCACCACGCTGACACCTGTCAATATGATGAAGGTACGAGGTATTTCCATCTTCCAAATACTGATCAAATTCGGTCCTGTCCACTTCGTTCACACAAAGTCCGCTTTGGAAATTGAAAGTCGCGTTGTTTCGGATTGAACACGACACAAAACTATTTTGAACAGAGTTTGTACGATCACAGTATGGTGAATATTGGAACTGGTTATTTGACACAGGTTTGAAACTTGACGGTGCATTAACTGTTGCAGGATTGTTCATTTTGCCATGGCTGTTCTCTGTAAATGATCCACTAAAATAAGGTTGACGACTAACCAAAGCTCTCAGTGTTGTCAAACTGTCTGATGTGACACTTAAATTCGTACTTGTCGGTGAATAAAAAGGTGTTGTTGTTGGTTTCAACGGTTGCGTAGCAACAGATCTTAAAACATCTGAATATGGTGAATGTTTTGCTATATTAGAATTGTTAGCAACAAAATGAATCTTTGATTTGACATTGTTGCTGTCGGTACTGATATCCCTTATTGCTTGGATTGGTTGACCGCTAGCTGCAGTCACGTTCCAGAACTGTTGGAGATACAATGGTGTCGAAGATGGTGGTCTCTCTGGGGTTGAGATTCTCTGGTGTGACGAGGGGAAACTATCGCCCGATGAATCTGTTTCACTGACATGTCTGTGTTCTGATTTTGCATAGTCTATATTGTGATAACCATATGCTTTGCTTGCTTTGTCTAAAGATTTTACTTTCTTGTTGTTCTTCCTCCTTCTTGGTTTATATTTATATTCTGGATGATCTTGCATGTGTTGCTGTCTCAGTCTTTCTGCTTCTTTCAGGAATGGCTTCT
Source organism: Bathymodiolus brooksi (assembly GCA_963680875.1). Lineage (NCBI taxonomy): Eukaryota > Metazoa > Mollusca > Bivalvia > Mytilida > Modiolidae > Bathymodiolus > Bathymodiolus brooksi. The sequence continues at coordinate 70,456,145 of OY804575.1, forward strand.
TCTCATCTTCCGGTAAATCTTTCCATTTCTTTCCTGAAAAATAAATAAATACATAAGTGTTTGAGGTTTACCAGAGAAGTGGTGCGTGTCGTTGTGTTTGAGGTTTACCAGAGAAGTGGTGCGTGTCGTTGTGTTTGAGGTTTACCAGATAAGTGGTGCGTGTCGTTGTGTTTGAGGTTTACCAGAGAAGTGGTACGTGTCGTTGTGTTTGAGGTTTACCAGAGAAGTGGTGCGTGTCGTTGTGTTTGAGGTTTACCAGAGAAGTGGTACGTGTCGTTGTGTTTGAGGTTTACCAGAGAAGTGGTGCGTGTCGTTGTGTTTGAGGTTTACCAGAGAAGTGGTACGTGTCGTTGTGTTTGAGGTTTACCAGAGAAGTGGTACGTGTCGTTGTGTTTGAGGTTTACCAGAGAAGTGGTACGTGTCGTTGTGGTTCATTTTATTACATTTTATGTGTGGTTTTTTTCATTGCAGTCATGCTACTATTGATTGTTGAGTTCAGTATGTGATAAAGTTTGTCAGTGATTTACGGCAGGTTGGTGGTTTTCTCCGGGTACTCCAGTTTCATCCACCAATTAAACTGAACTCCACGATATAAGTGACATTAAATACCGTAACCCCTAACCCATGAGGTCAGAAGATGTTTTCCTTCATAGGTTTAGTTTTGAATTTCCTTAGTTTTAGCACGAAATTCTATACTCATTGTAGAAATAATATGGAGCTAAATCAGCATGAGAGAAAATTGAATATTGCACTTTATAGTACAAATTATAGCAAAGAAATAAATCTGTTATTGTTGTTCTTCCTCTCATAGTTCAGTGTCAATATTTTTTTATGTTGAATAAATTAAAATGCAAAAATCATTTACATCCATAATATGTTTTTGGTGTTTTTTTGTACATGTACTTGATTATTATATACATGTATATATATTTTTCTTTTTTGCTATATATTGTGCCAAGAATTACATGGATTACTAATTTCAGTATGGTTGTTTTTATCAAGAGCTATGGACTGTCTAGTCTCAGTGATATATTGTATATGATATAGCATTACCCTTCATATGGACACCCGGCCAAAAACAAATATACCAAGCCCTTTTATTCAAGAATGCTAGCGGAAACACAAGTTTTTACTTTTTCGTACTACCTTATGCAGGGGCGGATCCAGGGGGGCGTCCGGCGCGCGCCTCCCCCCTAAAATTGGAAAAAATTTGATTTTTTGGCGTAAAATCGTGATTTTTCACACGAAATACCCCCAAAATTTTCGCGCCTACCTCCGCTCGGCGCAATTTTTTAAGTGCGCCCCCCCCCCCCCTAACTTGAAATACTGGACCGCCCCTGTCATGAATCGTAAGATTAAGATCATGGTATATTAAAAAATTGCATAATTTGTACTAAATTTTATGTGTATTGTTTTTGTAGTTTTTATTCAATTTGTCTCGGTTACGTATTGGGTTATGGATTGAAATATGACAATTTATCAATGTTTTAACTGACAATCATACAAAAAATATAAGTAACGATACAAGTCTTAAGCAACTTCTTGTGTCCATTTAATAAAATTTACAAAAAGTTTTGTTTTCTTACTTAAAATGTTTTTGAAACCTTAAATATAAAATTTTGATATGATGTCAAAATAGTGGGAAAATCCTTACTTTATCAACTAAATAAATAAAGTAGTAACTAAGTAAATACAAATAGTCATAAATATTCATTTATTTGTTTGACAATTCTTGACCGACTGTTGTGTTCTCAGATTCTAGCTTGACAAATTTGCATATTTTTGTCTATGAAAGTAATACCTTTTGGGTTGAAATTGGAATTAAAACCGATGTTTATGCTAAAACGTAATAGATCTTCATTATTATATATAAGCATGCAATTTGGAATTCGTTTAAGTAATGCGAATCTGTTATTACTGATAACTGTAAACATCTGCTGTACAATAAAATAAGATGTTTTAAACAAAATGTAGCAATTTCTTACTTAAAATGAAAAGATGAAAAAATAAAATAATTACCCAGCATTTTACTCAAGTCAGCATTATGAACATCTGGATTTTCGTCCGCTAATTTTTTTCGTTCTGTTTTCGCCCATACCATAAATGCGTTCATAGGTCGTCGTATTCTTTCCTCCTTTTTGCATGGGGAGCACTCGGCTTGTCTATAATCATGGATGTTATAAGGATGGTACCCGTACGGTTCTGTCCAGTAATGATAATTTCCGTCCTGGATCGGAGGAATATGTCCAAGGGGTGGGGAATACATCCCGATATTATTAGCTATCCTCATTTGCATTGTGTCTTAATCTATATAATCTATATTCGATGCATTTATATTACATTCCGTCTCAAGATAAAATTGAACAATAACTTTTACTTCTTTATGGAAAAGGAAGCATGAAAATGTGATTGAATTCTACAAATATTATCTGTTTTTATCACTTAAAGTTCGTCCCTGTAATAACAATTTACTTCTTGACTAGGCGTGGATAAACTCGAACTGATAGCATTACTTTATGCAAATACTCAATCGCCCCTCCCATTTTTAAAAGTTTTTAGAGGTTTCAGAATTACTCATGATTTTTAAGTGAGGTGACACACGACACTGTGTTATTGTTTCCTATCAAAACTTGTCATTCAATTAAGGGAAGTTAATCTCAACGAGGAAATATTTCCAAATAAAATAAATAATTGAATAAAATCAATGATTGATAATAATTAAAATTAATTAATTATATCAAACATGTTAATTAATAAAGAGTAAATTAAGAAATTGCCATTATATTTCAGATTTATTACTATAAAAATATATATTTATGTGTTTTAACTTATTTTTCCAATTTTCAAGTGAGTGAAATTTTAGTGATATCTTGTAGAAGACACGGAGAATGAAGCTGATCAATACATCCAGTATTCCCGGAAAGTAAAACAAGTACAAATCTATTTTTACATTGCTGAATATGCAAATAGTCATAAATATTCATTTATTAGTTTGACAAAATATGACTGTTGTGTTCTCAGAATCTAGAGCTTGAAAATTTGCAGAATTTTGTCAATGGAAGTAATACCTTTGGGGTAGAATTTGAAATTCAAGCTGATTTTTATGCTAAAACGCCAATACAATTAGATCCATATTATTATATATAAGCAATGCCATTTGGAATTCGTTTAAGTAATGTGAATTTGTTATTACTGATGACTGTAAATATCAGTTGTACATGTATGAAAACTTATGATGGCTTAACAAAATGTAATAATTCCTTACTTGTCCCACCATGGTTTATTATTTTTTTTATTTTTTTGCTTGTTCGTTTTGCTTTGTTTTTTGTTTTTGTTTTTCTTTTGTTTTTGTTTTTTTGTTTGTTTTTGTTTTGTTATTATTATTATCAATATTTCCCCCGTATTTTAAGTGATCTTATTTTACAATCATTTGACTAAATTATTCAACATTCCAGAGCCACAATAAAATTCTGAGAGCCCCAGTTTGATGAATGACTGTTGTTGCTTATACTGGTGGACACATGACAAAGTGTGTGTCCCATGTCTGTTTACAGCTTACTGCATAAATAGTCAAGAAAGGAACACATCTCCATATTTGACCCTATTCTGTGTTTCACCCATGGAATATTTATTGAAAAAGATATATTTGGTGCCGATTTGGGTATCACTTTCATATTTTTTATTTATTAATTCGTAATGTCTTAGAAAATTATATTTGTTTTAATATATTTTTTTTTCACCAAGTAACCTAGGTACTTATGTTAATGTCATTTCCAGTAATTCCTTCAGCAGTGGATTAAATAGTCAAATTGTTAGGTCCATAAAGAAACTTGTGTATGATAGAACAATTTTGATAACTACTGTATATTTCAGTTAATACATGTATAAATGATTTGTGTTATTTGGTTTGTTTCAGAAAAGAAGATTGGAACACAACAGACCTTTGAATGCTTCCAACAATTACAATGGATATTATTATTTGAAAATTCAAATAATTCATAATGTATATTATTCATATTCATGGTATATCGATATTTATTACATACTTAGTTCAAATAAAGGCATTTTTGTATGACCAATATGATCAGAAGTAAACTGTCCATATTTTCACACCCCGGGAAAATAACCCATAGCCCCACACCTAAAAGTTAAATGGTCGATTCCCAACAACTTTCATATCTTTTTTAAGACTGCTGTCTTTTGTCCGTATGTCAAGGTCTGTAGAATAATTTTAAAATGTTCAACTGCCTTATTGTTAATGGTGTGAGTTGGAGTTTACTGCAAAAAAAGACACTGTTCGGTGCGAAAAAAAAAGAGTATAAATTTAGCGGCTCTCCATATCTCAAAAATAACCGAGAAAGAAACTTTTTACAACATTATATTAAAAACGTATTTCTTTCACACGTGGATTAAATATGACAGGTATCATCTTTAATTACTAAAGTTTAATATACTGTTATTATACATTTTTTTTGTATTTCCTCATCTCACCACCGTCAAAATTCCCGATTGTATATTATATATCCTGATGAAGAAATTACATACCTACAATTTGTTCATAGTGATGTTCAATACCAAATATTATAATCTTTATCCTGTTTACTTTTGATATTTTGCACACCTACTATATAATTTTAATTCTTTAAATTTGATTTAAATTTGAAATTATTTAAAAGGAACAGATTTGAAATGATCGCTAGTGATTAAATTTAAATTTCGATAGAATTAATAACATTTTCTGGTTGTGGGAATGTCACATAGAGTGTCAATATAAAGGTCGATATTTTTGTCATGTCGTTTAATATATTGCTTTTAATTTCAATAGCAGTTTTCTAATTTTCCTGTTCAAAATTGTTTTAAATATTAGTGTTTTAATACATGTTTCACACGTCACATGATTTTATATGTAAGTTCATGACAAATTATGGCTATTGATCCCCGTCTATTAAACTGTACTTAATTGCTTAGCGTGAGATATAGACTTTTGGATTACTGGATTAAAGTAGCTTTTAAAATGATACTAAATTAACAGTTTCCCCATTTTCACTGTTTAAAAATGACATCTTATATGTAATCAAATAAAAACCAGATTTACTTGTCTTCATAATGTGAAGATTTCATCTTAAAATAAACTAACACATTTTCAATATTTAATCAACTGTTTTAATAATGTTTTCTGTATAGTACTATAGTACAAAATCTTATTATAACATATTTGTTTTTTATAGCTGTTTTAGAAGAGTTTTCCTGCTCTCGACTAAAATCTTGCGTAGGTAGGCCAGTAACAAAGCCTCTAATTCAGCAATAGTGTTTGTGGATCATAAAAATAACACAGTCTAATAGTTTTGCACAAGACTGGTCACTCAGTTCGTATATTGGAACAAAAACTACATGTATATGTATCTGAGATCTTTTTTTTTTTTACTTTATCTGACGATTCACTTATAGCATATAGTAAGATATCTGTTAGCTGCGGAACCGTAGCTCTTATGGTCCTTGGCCAGTTTTCTGATATTTGCGGACCATAGATCTATGCACAAATATTAACATTGTTTTGGTCAATCTTATTAAAATTGGATGATTGCAGTGCTTTTTCTTCTTCTTTTTCTCTGATGATTCATCAACATCTAACGACATCCCATGTGGGGTCACATTAGAATTTCAACCGTTCATATTTTTAACTGACCAATCAATAATGAGCCTATTGAATCGAGTACACGTCTATATATAGCTGTTGTTCGATTAGTCAATATTATATACTTATTGACTTGCTATTCCCGAATACACAGTCTATAAGTATTGTATTATACCGAAAAACATTAGACTCATAGTTGAATGATCACCTCAAAATGATAAAGACCAATAAAATCACGCATCTTTTGCCAGTATTTTGCATTATAAATCTGAATATTGTCTCATGGACATTGTTATGCTATTTCCCCAGTCATTCATAAGAGTTTGATTCTTTTGAGAAAGTAGACTTCATTATAAATGTACATGGTGACTACAAGTTTTATGAAATTTTTGAAATTTGAAAATTTTGTGAATATTTTGAACTTTAAATTATTTTTTCTGAAATTTTGAATTTTTTTTTTTAAATTTTGAAATTTTATGAAACCTAAAATATTGAAAAATTTTTGAAAATTTTTGAATTTTTTTGAAATTTTTGAAATTTTGAAAAAAAAATTGAAATTTATTTCAGAGTTTTCGTTAATAGACGATGAAGTCCAAGTGTTCCGAATAAATATAAAACTTTTATCCAATCCGGTCG